>CM046304.1:29456824-39456824 GCA_025267735.1 Mactra quadrangularis
CTACACCAAAGAAGATTTGAAAAGCTATAAAGGCTTAGATGCTTATAATCAATTTGTCAACGGCTGGGTGAGAGATTTATAAGTCAGTCACTGAATGCAATGGATATATAGTTGTGATAGCCAAGGTATGTAAAAAATGAACATATCGACCTTTTTTACATTAATGAATAACTTCATTGGATCAATTTTATAAAAATATCAATGTAGCAGAGGTAAAAAAAGGCATTTGTACACCCTTGCCTTCAAGCTAGCTGTTATGGCGACATGGTAGAATGTTGAGTGGCAACTCGAGAGGTTGTGGGTTTGAATCCTAGATCAGATCATGGAATTATATCGGGTTACATTTGGTGCCCAACGTGGGGCTTCATCAATCTTATGATATTTCCTTCAAATATTTTTAGTATACTGCAGTATATTTTTAATTGTGGAAGAGTGTATTAGGTCATAGAATTCCAACCACTTGTCTCTGACCCCGGTATTTTTCTGGTTACAAATTCTTTTTTACGACAAAGATATCTAAATAGTTTACGGTTTATTGGTTTTTCAACTCGAGTCACTTTTTTTGGACCAAGTATATTAACAATTTGGCTCATAAAGTCCAGAATTGTGCCACCTATGTGACATGACATGCACTGTGTTTTAGGACTGTCAATTGGAGTGTCAATTGTATTAAAATTTTATGCAAATAATTAATTTTAACATCTCTTATTTCTTGTTTATTTCAGGTCCTTCATTCCCAACGTTTAAATGAGAAGCCATTGCTACCATGGGTTGTAGCAGAAAAATCTGGGACAGTGGCTGCTGCACATTGTAACTGTATGGCAGGACTAGGAGAGGCTTGTACACATATAGCCGCTCTGCTTTTTGCCATAGATGCAACTGTACGTATAAGGGATTCGAAAACTGTAACAGATGAAAAGGCGTATTGGTTGTTGCCATCAGATATGAGAAAAGTGAGTTATGAACCTTTAAAGAACATAGACTTCACATCAGCAGCAACTGCTAAACGTAAATTTGAACAGTCCCTGGATGCTATCTCCAGTCCAAGCACAGTATGTCAGACCCCAAAACTGCCTAGAGAAGACCGCACACCTGTGGCTACTGATGAAGACATGGACATTTTCTACAGAAAATTGGCTAAATGTAATCCAACGTCTGCCATTTTATCAATAGTTGAGCCACATTGTGAACAATTTATACCAAAGGCTATAAGTGAAGATTTTCCAAAAGTATTGACTGAACTAAAAGATGAAAATTGTATGACCATGAACCATAGTGAGCTGAAGAAACATTGTGAACCTTTAATGAATTCAATAACATGTGATGCTCAACAGCAGGATGCTGTCCAGAATGTAACTCGTGAACAGTCCTTATCCAAATTCTGGAATACATTCCGCGCTGGACGGGTAACAGCTTCACAAGCAAAGGCCGTGTGTACAAGTGACCTAAATGACCCTTCTGCCTTACTGATCAAAAGAATCTGCTATCCTGGGACTAAAAGCTTCAAAAATCAGGCAACAAAGTGGGGAATTGACAATGAAAAAAAAGCATTAAATGCTTTTAATAAGGTCATGATGGAAAGCCATGAAAATGTATGTTTAGAAAGTTCAGGCTTCATAATTTCAACTAAATTTCCATTCATAGGAGCATCGCCAGATGGTGTATTTTCGTGTGACTGCTGCGGAACAGCAACTGTGGAAGTTAAGTGTCCTTTCAATATCAGAAATGAAGGTCTTGACAAGTGTGACTACTTGATAACTGATGACAATGGTGATAAATGTTTGAAAACAAATCATCAGTATTATTACCAAATACAAACTCAATTGGGATGTTCAAATCTTGAATTTGGCTATTTTATTGTGTGGACAGAAAATGATATTCATGTCGAACAGATCTTGTTTGATCCGGCTTTGTGGGAGAAAATAACATTTTGTGCGAAAACTATCTTCAATGCTGGTATTCTTCCTGAACTTGTAGGAAAATATTACACATGTAGTCCTACTTTAAGTCAGGCATTGAAACCTACAGCATCATGTAGCACACCACCAAAAACAGTTCTTTCAGCGGTGTGTTCAAACAGCAGTCGTAATGATCAGTCTCAGTCCAGTGAATCAAAAACACTCTACTGCTATTGTCAGAAAGAAGCTTATGGCAAAATGATTGCCTGTGACAATCAGAATTGTAACAATGAGTGGTTTCATTATCAGTGTGTAGGAATTAAGCGCAAACCTCGTGGAAACTGGTATTGCAAGGAATGCAAGCATTAACAGACTAAATCCGGAATTCAAATTTTTGGGTTTTTCCCTGTATGTACAAACAAACTTTCACTGTCGCAATAAATGTGTGTCCAAAGAACAATAAGATTTAATCATGTTATTAGTTATATGTTTAGTTATGTTATTTGTGTTTTTCATCAATAATGTTTAGCAAACTTAGTTTGTACTTGCTGCACATTGGACGGAAAAACCCACAAATTTGAGTTCCGAATTAAGTCTATTGACACATGACAGTTATGGAAAAACTAAATTAATAGAGAAAAAGAAACAACTATGAGTATATTATTAACACTTCTTTAATATTGTTATTATAAAATGATGGTATAATTGTGGTGAAATAGAATAACATAAGAAAAATATAATAAAATTAAGTACTGTTCAAAATATATCAACTGGTTAACTATGTACTTCTTTCTCTTATCATTTAAGTATACAATAATACATGAAAGTATGAATGTATAAGTTTGAACTTTTAATATAATAAAATGTTATCTATTTACATGTATACCTAAAAGATACTTATTAAAAGTCATGAAAAATCTGAAACATGTTCATTTTGTTGCACTTTATAACTTTTAAATAAGCATAAGGCCACAACAATTTGATCATATGTTCTATGGATTCGCTCGCACCTTAATTTTGACTTTACTTTACAAAAAGAATTTTTATTATATCGATCGCTCATAAAAATGTGGTCAAACCGCTATATAAAGCAACTGAATTAAGTTTTTAAAAAGTTTTTTTCTTTGCTTGCTTGCCCATTTTTTTCTTAGAAAAATCCATAGAACATATCATCAACTTGTTGTGGCCTAATGCATTTATGACAATAAATACAGTAGTCAAGTGTATATGAAAAATATTCAAGATTTTCTCCAATTTTAGTTAAAGTTCACTACAGAATCACATAGATTTACCAATCCACAAGCTACTGTTACAACTTTATCCATTGTGGTCATACCTTCACCATCCTTAGTCATTAAAAAGTTGATAGGTATGCAGCCATTTAAAATTGTATACTTTTGGCGAGCAGACCCGATTACCCTTTCCACGTGAATTCTACAGTGGGCCAGTTTTCTTGTTGACTCAATGTCTAAAGCCGATAATTGGTCTTTTCCTTTAGTAAAAGCAGGTATTTTCACTTCCGCACAGACAGACCCTACACTTTCTTTTACATCAAAACCACGATCTGCCAGCACAAGATCTCCTGGTAGCAATTTATTTAAAAATCCACTGTTTTCAGTAATGTGCTTATCACTTACTCGTCCACCCCATCCATCAGAAATGTAAGAAACACTGCCCTGTGGTGTGATTCCAATTAGATACTTAATGGTATGATGATGTTTATATGATGACCAGGTTTGAGCTCGAGCTTTCAGTCCTGTAGGTTTTTCTATAAATACCTCAAAACAATCAATAATTACTGCACATTTATTTCCGAAGTACTTGCGAAATTCCATGGGCATTGTCTTCCGAAGTGTTTCTCTTTCTGGCCACTTTATAAGTTTTTTCATTCTTTTATACATAACATCAATAGTTTTTGAGAAAAGTCTTGACACACTGGATTGATTAATTCCAAAAACATAACTTAAAAATATGTTTGACATGTTCATTCTTAATTTCATAAGTGTCATTGACATAAGTTTGAATTTGCTAAGCACAACACAACTAGGTAAATGAGGTTCTATAAATTCAAATAGAAGTTGTATCATTAAAAATGATGGTAATCCTGTCAAATGCTTCACCCTGTCATCATTGTCCCTAAAGAATTCAACATCAAATTTATCCAAGGAATTTATAGTTAACTCTAGTTCAAATTTCTCAGTTCTTAACTTCTGCATTTCCTCAAAATGCGCTGACATTAAAGGGGCGTCTAAGTCTGTTTGAACAGAAACACCTGGGTGATCTTCCTCTTCTACATGTTCACTACCCTTACTATAGACATGGTCGTCAACTAATTTCATCTCCTCGGGAAGCTCAAACTCAATCAGACGTCTTTTCCTTGAAACCTGGCGCTGAAATCTACTTGTGTTGACAGGTGTACTGGTCGGCATACCACCCAATTTCACACTTGGTGCCCAGTCAGGGTTCAAATGGTCATACAAATAAGCTTTCTTACCTGGAAAAAGAGAAAAGAATAAATTTATAACAAAATGAAAGAATTGACACTTTGCTGTCATGCTGGTTTTTTTTCTTTCCTTGGGTTTAACACCATAGCAACATGTTGTATAGGTCATATAACATACAGCAGTCAGTCAACCTTCTCATTTATCTTGGAAAGGCTAAATCTTAGGATTAAGTTGTTAATCAGTTACTAGGCGCATACATTCGTCAGTGACTGACAACCTGATGACAACTGTCTCACTTGTTTAAGAGTCATTGGTAGGAGCCAGAAAGGGCGGAGAAATAATTTCATGACCAAGCAACACAAAAGTTTGCCCCGCCGGGAATTGAACCCACAGCCGCTTGATCAGTTGAATTGTGCAAAACCAACTTAGCCAGCTGGGGGTCTTGCTTTAATTAATTTACACTGTAGTTTATAAAATACATGTACACAGTATAGGCCAGAATTGGTTGAATATATATGTTCTTCATTTCTCAGAATCTTAACTTTACATTAGACCTAGTAAACAAAATTTCATTTTCATTTGAAATTTCAAGACGACCACACTTGTATACACATACAGCGCTTCGAAGGGCAAAAAGTGTACTGAAACGTCTAACTAGTCAACTTGTTTGTCTTATATTAACTTATAATTAAGTCATTAGAAAAAATAGAAACGTACCGCTGACGAAATGAGCTGAACATACACGGACATTATCCATGTTTTTGTTGGTGAAGTCCTGACCTATTCTTGCAAGCCATACCCGTTGCCGATCTGAACTTAATTTCTCACATTCTGACCCTTGGTTTGTGATCACTGCAGGTATACGATAATACTGTAGGTCTTTCTCTCTATCTTTCCTATTTACACAACCAAAAATAGAACACTTTATCACCATAATGGCTAAAAATAGTACAGTAATTGAAACGTGTCGATGACTCATCGGGGAAGCCTCCAAAATGGCGGCCACTTCCGTTAGTGACGTCACGCGAAATATCTCAATTATTGGAGTTAAGGCTGTGTCAACACAATTTAGGTCATTTTATGACGTCCAGCGCACCTAGCCTAGCTAAGACAAGTAGGCCAGAAGTTGCCTCAATGTGGATTTTAGACACACTAGGAAATGTGTAAATATCATATTGTGGCACACTTGCTCAATACTGGAATATATTGCCGACTATGAGGCTATATTTGCAAACAAACGTGGCAAATTTATTTCTTTTCATAGTAACATATGCAATAAAAAAAGTACTAGAATAATAGATAAATGATTTAAACAAACCTTACCAAGTCCATGACAGTGAACACAATATACATTGTATACATACATGAATAAACCTGTTTTTCTCAGCACCAAACTTACTAAATGTGTACATCAAGCTGTATTAAGAAATAAAAAAAGTGATAGCAGTTGTTGTTTATATAAATCAATAGAGAAGTTATTACTAAAGTTATTTGTTCCAAAAGTACCAATTGTACAGCCATCGCTACTCATTGGATGAGAAAAAGGTAAATGCCCGAATAATAGATGATGAAACTGTAAAAGGTACTCAAATATAACCTGATAAAAATCTGTTTGGTCCGAACTGAGATTCCAACCCATGATCTCTTGCATTGTAAGTAAATCCTCTTTGACATCCTCATAAAAGCTGCTTTATTGACAAGTACCGTATTATAATTTATACCTCTGCTACAACTAGCCCTAATTGAATTAAAAGCTAAAGTGAGGTTTTCCATGTACATAATCAGCCGACTTTACAATCTAGTACTATAACTGCTGGTCATGGAAATTACCTTCAGGTAGGCTATCGATCCATTACAGTACCCAAAATTTGAAATGTAGGTTAATTTCTTGCTCTAGAATATGTGGTGCCCCTAGTGGGTATCGAGCCCTGGAGCTCTCGATCCCTATGCATGTGTCCTACAATGAACCACTTGACCATTGTTCCTACATACATCAGTACTAATTAAGTACATGCCTTTACCGTTTCATCAGTTCATACAGCAGTTGGATAGCCACAGATAATGATTCTTGGCAAAACTTTGTGACAGTATGAACTGGTCCCACTCAGACATCATGCTTCTTGTCGGATTAATATAACTTAACTTACTACTGGTAAATTATTGTCTATAAAGCATTTATTGTTGATAGCATACACTGACTTTGTCATAATGATCAATGTTACCAAACGTTTTACTGCAGTGGTGGCTCTGTTTAATTAACACAGCATGATTTTCCTTTCGTACCCTAACTGGTTCGCATTTTCACTCTCACACCTGGCCATGGCATTGTAAGTCAGATATAGTTAAACTCCTCACTGGTAACAAGCGGAAAGCTGTTCATAGGAAATATTGATTTATTCCTGTTGTGAATTCTGATAATCAGAATAAACTACCAGGTAGTTTGAAAAGGGAAGGAACGTTTCAGTATGACAGCTAGACAGGCGTTGTGTACAAAAAGTCAATGAATAAATCATAATGGGATGGGTAACTATTTTTGGAGCTAATTTCAGAGATTGGGCTATGTTTAACAACCAAGATCCGACGTAGACTGAAACATTCAATGTTAGTGTAATAGTTAAAAGAGTTGCCAACGACTCACAACACGATAAACAACGTATTTGGTTACCATCCGAAAAAGTACTATCCGAAAATCACATTAATAATAACAAAAATATCTCCTAAGAATGATGTAAGATCGAACCGTTCACCAGAAACACAGTAATTTAAGAATTTTGTTTTAAGAAAAGAGCATTATATTTCATTTTGACTTTTAATGTGGTTGTAAACAGGTATTCACTAGCTTCAATTATGGCATCGTCCGCAATTTTAAGCGAGGAAAACCCCAACTTTGATTAATAAATATTGGTAGTTAGCCGAGATTATTTACGTTGAGGTGCAATTGAATCAAATATCTTACCTGTTTAGTATCAGTTCACACCAATAAATACCGTCAAAAAGGCAGGTTTGTCGTGATACAAAGTTGGCATCTACGTCATTGGTTGGCATAATAATAAAATACCGGAATCGTTCGCCTCGAGCATGCGCACTTACAGAATGTTTCAGTACAGAGTAAGAATGTTTTACGTAGAATAATATCACCAACTGAGAAATGCAACATGACGCATGCGCAGTAGGCGCGTACCGGTAAAGTGCATAGTGTCCATTGATCAATGAAAGATAGAGAGAGAGAGAGAGAGAGAGAGAGAGAACTCTAGGGCGACTGTCACTATTTTAGTATTATATTTTAGGCCAATTTTTTTGATTTATTGTTTCTGAATCTGAATAGGTACGTTGAAGTAACCAGTCTTGGCTTTAATTCAACGGGGAGTGCGTATTAAAGTTTTAAAGTTCTATTTAGGCAAATGTCCCACTTTTGCCGTTAATAAAGATGATTTAAAACACTCTGTTGATGGTGAGTTAACAATATCGTCACTAAGTAAATTCCAATCTTGAACAGTTCTAGGGAAGAATGAATATTTAAAGTTATCAGTTTTTGTATGTATAGGTTGGTAACACATAGAATTATTGTTCAGATTTCAAGACAATGTTTTTATGAATATAGTTCTCAAATTCAGATTCAGATTCAATTATGTTTCTCAAGATCTTGTAAGTACCTGAAGGTAGCTTTTTGCTTGGCACGGTTAATTTTAGTCACTGCGCTAGTCAGAAGATGAGTGTTTGTATACACTATTAAAGGTTGGAGGTCGATTTTAATTTTTTTATTCCCTCCTCCTACCCTGTGTTTTGCCAAAAGATATTGAGAAACAATAAACAAAAAAGCAGTGGCCTTACAACGATACGATAATTATACGTATGTTTTTTCATGTTTCATTTTAGTTCAATGATAATTGTGACTAGATTGTCTATTTTGGAAATGAACAGGCAAGCAGGTAAATATTAATTTACTCAGACCTTTTTTTAAATATAGTTATGTTTCTGGTTTCATCTCCTGAAAAATTCATCTGTACAATCATAGGCGATACTTAACTTTTTGAAAGAAATAAATGTTTATAATAAGATATGGAGCTTTACATCACTAATTTCGTTTGAATTAAGATTGTGTATTCTATTTTGGAAATGAACAGGCAAGCAGGTAAATATTAATTTACTTAGACCTTTTTTTAAATAGTTATGTTTCTGGTTTTAATTTCGTTTGAATTAATAGTATCATTGATTGCTTTCGGTGCGATATGACCTTTTTGTGTTGGTGCGCCGTAAAACCCAAACAAACAAACACAATTAAATTGCCCGGGCGGCTCAAACCGGCGTACGCCGATTCAGAAACGGCTTCCGGCGATTCGCTTTATTTGCTCTGAGATTGAGCCGGGTCAACAACCGGCGCACGCCGAATGCGCCGGTTTCGTTAGAGCGGCTAGCGGCGAGCGTCTGACAAATATGGCTATAAAATATATACAGGAGATACCATTACATGTATTATAAAAATTAGTTACGATTATTATGGTGGCATATTTCTGCCACCAGATAACCACATAACCTAACTAGTTAATTAAGTGGTTAACTAGTTACGTAACTAGTTAACCAGATAATTATCTAGTTAATTAAGTTACTAGTTATTTTTTACAATAAAGAAAATATCATAACAGGAAAAAATGCAAGTTAGTGCTTACAACTGCCATTGTGTATTATTTAGATAATGTTAAGTGATTAACTAGTTACTTAACTAGTTAACTACTTAATTAACTAGTTAATTATCTGGTTAACTAGTTACGTAACTAGATAACCACTTACCAGTTAGCGATATTTTGTATAAGTGGTAAGTGGTTAACTAGTTACGTAACTAGTATCGATATTTTGGCACACTTGCTCAATACCGGAATGTATTGCCCACATTGAGGCTACATTGGCGCACTTCCACGTCGATTTTGTTACTATCTATAGTAACATATGCAATAAATTATTTTTATATCAATTATTTTATTATGTTTAAAATAAAGAAAACCCTCTATACTAAGACGCATAACGACCCCCCAATCATCCGCAATTTACTTTCGCGTCAAGTAGTTCCGCGTATGAATACAAGAAATATCAAAGAAGTTGTTGTGAATTACTTTGTTGTCATTTTTTTGCCAAATGTAACTATTAAAATGTAAAATAATGACCGCTTATAGCTACAGGAATATTAATCTGTATATACTAAGAACTTTTAAACCTCTGTAGGTATAGGTACATAGTGAAACCGTGTACTCTACTTTCGATTTCAAATTATTGTGAAAAGAATGACAGATGTAAACACGTTATGATGAAGGTTCAACTTCAGTTAAAAAGTTTAATTTGATGAGAATAGTTGGTTGGATAGTCAAATTTTATTGAACAAAATTCATACTCTATTTGTTCAGTTTACGTGAAGGGGGGAAATTGTTAGAATGTAAACATTGGGGATGCGTTTTTTCGTAAACAGTTTATCCAAGTCGACTGGTAAAGAGTTTTCGAAATGCAAGTAGTCCGGCATTAAGCTCCGCCTACAATCTGTCTACTTTTTTTCAAACATACATGAACTCTACATGATATAGACAGACCTAGCAAAATGATAAAACGTGTATTCGGGTGGTCATTCAGTTAAAGCCGCGGCGGGCCCCTATTTATGTGGTCTACTAATATCAAGGGACTCAGAGGACCCAACAACTAAATCAAAATCTGTTTTGTTTCGTGAGCAAAGATGAAACGCATGCAAAAGCTCGATTCAAAATCGTACATACATTGTGTTTGAAAGGACTGCTTAAAAAATTAATATCTAACAAAATATGTTCAATCGTTGGAGTTTTAAGTCTTTCTGGGTCGGAAAAAATTGATATGAATGGTACACAGGTATTGAATAAAGTTTTATGTATAAAAATCAGAATAAAGACCCCGAATGCAGTGTATACAGAAACTCTTTATGAACTTGAACGGAAAATTGCAAATCTGCAATATTTTAGTAAAATTGGTAAAGAGTTTTCGTTTGGCAAAAAATAGAATAATTATGGGACTCAGGTTCTAAAAAAACGATAAATATCAGAATAACGAGCTTGAATATGGTGTATACAAAAACTCTTTGCAAACTTGAACGGAAAATTGCAAATCTGCAATATTTCTAGTAAAATCTGTAAAGAGTTTTCGAATGGCATAAAATGAAATAATTATGGAACCCAGGTACTAAAAGAAAAATTTCTAGATGAATATCTATATATAATAAGAAACCAAACTAGATGTGTGCATAAATCCAATTCAAAATTCAACAAAAATTGCAACCCCTTTCAAGATTAAATCTTAAAGAGTTCTTGTTTGTGTATAAAGTTTTTAGTGGACAATTTTTAGTTAAATGTATGGAACACGGGCACTTAAAATGGTTTGTTCATAAAAATCTGAACTTTGAAACCTAATGAAGATGTATAAAAAACTCTTTACGAATTTCAACTGAAATTGCAAAAAACGACCGCTTTAAGGTTAAATCTACAAAGAGTTTTTGTTCATGTCTATATAGTTATTTCAGTGGACAAAAACTTCGTCCTTGCGGGCCTTATATTATATGTTTTAGACATGGGCACTCAAAAAAGAGGTTTTTACATAAAAATCAGAACAAATGAAGATGTATAAAAATCTCTTTACAAATTTCAACGGAAATTTCAAAAAACGACGCTTTAAGGTAAAATCTACAAAGAGTTTTTACTTATGTATTTTATTTAAAAGTGTTTTTCAGTGGGGAAAAAACTTTAATTCTTTCGAGTTTAATGTCTTTCTGGACCTAAAATGATGTGTTTGGGACACGACTACTTAAAACATTGTACTTAGGAACATCATGAAGATGTTCAAAAAAACTCTTTGTAAATTTACACTGGAATGATAAAAAAGTACCGATTTAAGGTTAAAAATGTAAAGAGTTTTTTTTCATGTCTTTCCAGTGGACAAAAACTTTTGATCCTTGAGTTTTATGTGTTTCATGACCCTAAATTATGTATTTGGGACATGGGTACAAAAAATTGTGCTTAGAAACTTATGAGGATGTATTAAAAAACTCTTTGCGAATTTCAACTTAAAATGCAAAAAAATACCGCTTTAAGGTAAAATCTACAAAGTGTTCTTATTCATGTATAAAGAGTTTTTCAGTGGGCAAAAAACTATTAATCTTTTGACTTTAATGTCTTTCATGACCTAAAATGATGTGTTTGGGACACGACTACTTAAAACATTGTACTTAGGAACATCATGAAGATGTTTAAAAAAAAACTCTTTGTAAATTTACACTGGAATGGTAAAAAAGTACCGATTTAAGGTTAGAAATGTAAAGAGTTTTTGTTCATGTCTTTTCAGTGGACAAAAACTTTAGATCCTTGAGATTAGCCTTTCTGTGCCTTGAATTATGTGTTTTGGACACGGGTTCTAACAAATTGTGCATAGAAACCTAATGCAAATGTATAAAAAAAACTATTTACGAATTTCAACTGAATTTGCCAAAAACGACTGATTAAAGTTAAAATTTACAAAGAGTTTGTGTTCATGTTTAAAGTGTTTTTCACTGGGCTTCACGGGTACCTTAAGCATTTTACTTAGAAACCTCATAAAGATTTTTTAAAAAACTCTTTATAAATTTCAACTGAAATTGCAAAAAAAACCGAATACTCTTAGGCTAAATATGTAAAGAGTTTGTGTTCATGTCTTTTCAGTGGACAAAAAACTTTAGATCCTCGAGTTTAATGTCTTTCTGGGCCTTAAAGTATATGTTTGGGACATGGGTTCTAAAACAATGTGCTTAGAAACCTTATGAATATGTATAAAAAACTCTTTATAAATTCCAACTGAAATTGCAAAAAACGTACACTCTAAGGTTAAATCTGCAAAGAGTTTGTGTTCATGCATTAAGTGTTTCCAGTTGACAAAAAACTGTAGGTCTTTTGAGTTTAATGTCTTTGTGGACCTTAAATGATTTGTATGGAAGACAGGTACCAAAAAAGAAGTCTGTACATGAAAATCAGGAATTAGAACCCTTAATGACGAAGTGTAAGAAATAGGCCTACTTTAGGGCCTACAATTTTTTACAGAATTCCAAAAAACGAGCCATATAAGGTAAAATCTATAGAGGGTAAAAAAACGTATAAAGTTATTTTGTGGACAAAATATCTCTACAAACGTGAACGAAAATTGCATAAGATAGGCCTACGACGGCATTAAAAATTTTAAGCCTGTATAAAATCTAATATTTTGGTAAAATTCGTAAATGTATTCGTACATGAATAAAGTAAGTTCTTACTGAACAAAACAACATCTGATCGTAAGATTCCAAAGCGTTTTAAGGGTCTTTTTAATCGATTTCAGTAAAAAAAAGGGATGCGTTTTTTCGTAAAGAGTTGGTCCAAGTTGACTGGTAAAGAGTGGACGAAATGCAAGTAGTCCGGCATTAAGCTCCGCCTACAATCTGTCTACTTTTTTCAAACATACATGAACTTTACATGATATAGACAGACCTAGCAAAATGATAAAACGTGTATTCGGGTGGTCATTCAGTTAGAGCCCCGGTGGGCCCCTATTTATGTGGTCTACTAATATCAAGGGACTCAGAGGACCCAACAACTAAATCAAAATCTGTTTTGTTTCGTGGGCAAAGTTGAAACGCATGCAAAAGCTCGATTCAAAATCGTACAGACATTGTGTTTGAAAGGACTGCATAAAAACTAATATCTTAACAAAATACGTTTAATCGTTGGAGTTTTAAGTCTTTCTGGGTCGAAAAAATTGATATGAATGGTACACAGGTATTAAATAAAGATTTAAGTATAAAAATCAGAATAAAGACCCCGAATGCAGTGTATACAAAAACTCTTTACGAACTTGAACGGAAAATTGCAATTCTGCAATAATTTAGTAAAATTGGTAAAGAGTTATCGTTTGGCATAAAATAGAATAATTATGGAACCCAGGTTCTAAAAAAACGATAAATATTAGAATAATGAGCTTGAATATAGTGTATACAAAAACTCTTTACAAACTTGAACGGAAAATGCAAATCTGCAATATTTCTAGTAAAATCGGTAAAGAGTTTTCGAATGGCATAAAATGAAATAATTATGGAACTCAGGTACTAAAAAAAACTTTCTAGATGAATATCTATATATAATAAGAACCCAAACTAGATGTGTGCATAAATTCAATACAAAATTCAACAAAAATTGCAAAAAACCCCTTTAAAGTTAAATCTTAAAGAGTTTTTGTTTGTGTATAAAGTTTTTAGTGGACATTTTTTTAGTTAAATGTATGAACCACGGGCACTAAAAATGGTTTGTTCATAAAAATCTGAACTTTGAAACCTAATGAAGATGTATAAAAAACTCTTTACGAATTTCAACTGAAATTGCAAAAAACGACCGCTTTAAGGTTAAATCTACAAAGAGTTTTTATTCATGCCTATAGTTATTTCAGAGTACAAAAAACTTCGTCCTTGTGGGCCTTAAATTATGTGTTTTAGACACGGGCACTCAAAAAAGAGTTTTTAGATAATAATCAGAACAAATGAAGATGTAAAAAAATCTCTTTACAAATTTCAACGGAAATTTAAAAAAACGACCGCTTTAAGGTAAAATCTACAAAGACTGTTTTTATTCATGTATAAAGTGTTTTTCAGTGGGCAAAAATCTTTGGATCTTTTGAGTTAAATGTCTTTCTGAACCTAAAATGATGTGTTTGGGACACAGGTACTTAAAAAGTGTACTTGAAAACCTCAAGAAGATGTTTAAAAAACTCTTTACAAATTTACACTGAAATGGCAAAAAACTACCGCTTTAAGGTTAAATCTGTGATAAGTTTTTGTTCATGTCTTTTCAGTGGACAAAAAAAACTTTAGATCCTTGAGTTTAGTGTCTTTCTGTGCCTTGAATTATGTGTTTGGGACATGGGTACTAAAAAATTGTGCTTAGAAACCTAATGAAGATGTATAAGAAAACTCTTTACGAATTTCAACTGAAATTGCAAAAAACGACCGCTTAAAGGTAAAATCTACAAAGAGTTTGTGTTCATGTATAAAGTGTCTTTCAGTGGGCAAAAAACTTTGGATCTTTTGAGTTTAATGTCTGTCTGGACCTAAAATGATGTGTTTGGGACACGGGTACTTTAAGAATTTTACTTAGAAACCTCGTGAAGATGTTTAAAAACTCTTTACAAATTTACACTGAAATTGCAAAAACTACCAATCTAAGGTTTAATCTGTAAAGAGTTTGTGTTCATGTCTTTTCAGTGGACAAAAAACTTTAGATCCTTGAGTTTAATGTCTTTTTGGGCCTTAAATCATGTGTTTGATACATGGGTACTAAAAAAATGTGCTTAGAAACTTAATGAAGATGTATAAAAAACCTCTTTACAAATTTCAACTGAAATTGCAAAAACGACCGCTTTAAAGTTCAATCCGTAAAGAGTTTTTGTTCATGTATAAAGTGTTTTCGGTGGACAAAAAACTTAGGTTCTTTTAGGTAAATGTCTTTATTGGACCAGGTCTTAAATGATGTGTTTGGGACACGGGTACTAACAAATTGTGCTAAGAAACGTAATGAAAATGTATAAAAAAACTCCTTATAAATTTCAACTGAAATTGCAAAAAACTACCAATCTAAGGTTAAATCTGTAAAGAGTTTGTGTTCATGTCTTTTCAGTGCACAAAAAACTTTAGATCCTTGAGTTTAATGTCTTTCTGGGCCTTAAATTATGTGTTTGATACATGGGTACTAAAAAATGTGCTTAGAAACCTGATGAAGATGTATAAAAAAACTCTTTATAAATTCCAACTGAAATTGCAAAAAACGGCCACTCTAAGGTTAAATCTGTAGAGGTTGTGTTCATGCATTAAGTGTTTTCAGTGGACAAAAAGCTATAGGTCTTTTCAGTTTAATGTCTTTGTGGACCTTAAATGATTTGTATGGAAGACAGGTACTAAAAAAAGAAGTCTGTACATGAAAATCAGGAATTAGAACCCTTAATGACGAAGTGTAAGAAATACTTTACAATTTTTTACAGAAACTCCACAAAATGAGCCATATAAGGTAAAATCTATAGAGAGTAAAAACCACGTATAAAGTTAATTGTGGACAAAATATCTCTACAAACGTAAACGAAAATTGCAAAAGATAGGCCTACGACGGTATTTTAAATTTTAAGCCTGTATAAAATCTAATATTTTGGTAAAATTCGTGAATGTATTCGTACATGAATAAAGTAAGTTCTCACTGAACAAAACAACATCTGATCGTAAGATTTTAAAGCTTTTAAGGGTCTTTTTAATCGATTTCAGTGAAAAAAGGAACAATAATTCTCAAAAGGTGATTAATATAGAAGCGTACTTGGTAGCGCTAAACCGTAACCTTTTGTTGTGGCGTATTGATTTCTTGTGGGTGTTCACTAAGCCAAAGGACATTAAATAGTTCTATTTTTGAGAATAAAAATTTTCCTGACAATAAACATTTCCGGGTTTGAAGCCACCATTTTATAATTTAATTTATATTTCCTTGCGAAAATCTATAAAACAGCCTCTCATGCTGATATACACGAACTCTTTACGACTCGACTTGTACCAACTCTTTACGAAAAAACGTATCCCTAGATATATCCGAATGTATGTTACGCAGTAATATCCGAAGTAGTTCCGAATGCGTCGGAGAGTTTCGTATTATGCTATAAAAGAGTATGCTATATAGTTCGTATATACTTAGTATGCTATATGGATGTAACATACAATTTTTTCTATGGCCCATTTGCGATAAATACCAATCAACAACATAATTTGTAAAGATAAATTCAAACAAAATGTTTATTTCGCTGACAAAAGGTCGGCGGAATGGAAAACTATTTATTTAAAAAAATATACAATTTCAATTGAGTGATTATAAAAAGCCACAAATTAAAATATCTAAGTCATGAAGAATAATGAATACTTATGTTTTGATTAATTAGCATTAATTATTAGTAATAAATATCCATTTCGTAGACAAAATGAACCACGATCATTTCAATTATTATTAGCGTCGATTGATTCGCATGTTATCACATGACGTAGATATAAATTCATTCATTTTCAATAAGCGGGTGCAAGTGGTGTCGCCGGTCTATTCTCTCTGTCCCTTATGATATAAAGTTTGGATAATCAACCTAAAATATGCTATAGTAGTAGACCTTCAACTGCGTGGTTTATAAAAAGTATTATCTCATCAAATTTGCGAAAATTTCAATGAATGAAGTTGATTTTTGACATGTTTGTTACTGTCGCCGATCAATACGCTGTGTCTTTAAACATGCGTAGAAATTAAACAAAGCAATTTAGTTCATTTTTGTTAAGGTTATTTAGTAACTGAAAGCTTATAGTCATAAGCCAAATGTATTTCCCAACAACTTTCGATTGGTAATTGACTTTCAACCTCATTAAAAGTCTGTTTTTTAGAAATCAAATTTTCCGGAAATGAACGTTACTAAGTTTTTACATGGCAGCATTTCAAAGAATAACACATCAAATTGTATCGGTTTGGTTATTTTCGTAGGCGTTAGTCTTATAATATTACATAATGCTTCAATTCTTGTTAAGAATTTAAGTATTTTAGACAATATACAAGTTTAAAGTTATTACTCACCCTAAATTGACTTTTAATTGACATGTTCGTTACCTTAAGTTTCTAAAATACCATACTATTAGAAAGACATTAACTTACCTTCAAATGAGTAATGCTGCGTATTATCTCAAAAGAACATGTTAACTTTATATTCTTTTGAAATTACTGAAGGATAATCAAATAAAAGCTCCTAATTTGAAGTGTCCGTTACTGACATGTTCGTGACTGAAATTTACATACTGCTTGTTTTTGGCGGTTTAAGTTCAGTTTTTAAATCTCTTTGTACATGATTTCATTAAACTTGACGATATAATTCCCGATAAAGCTTACAGAGAAGGTCAACTGCCGTTTTATAGAAATTAAAAGGAGATCTCGCAATACGGCAGTAAGGTTATTTTCTTTACGCCACAAATTTGCTTAAATTGATTTTCTTATATTTTGTTTTGCTAAATCATTTGATATTGGAGTGAACTTTGAATATATAATATGTTTTATTGGATGCATAGTATAAGTTAAAAATATAAGCCATGACAAAAGTATGACATGTTCGTTACGACAATGTAACGAACCTGTCAGCAGCATTAACGATTCACCGTACCAGTCTAACATAAAATTAAGTTGTTTCTTCAATTTAAGCATATAATTCGATCCTTATTTTCACTTTTTTACCAATATCTAAAGTTAGCTTAAGCATGGTTTCTTTTGAAATCGTATTTATTATACGACACCTTCATTTCGTGTTATATTTTTGTAAGCCCATCCAATTAAATTGTCTCATCCTGTCTTTAGTCAGTTTCAGAAAAATGTATCGGAGAGTAAAACAAGAACGGAAATAATTACACGTCTTAGCAAAGTACAAATCCTATTCATGACAGTATTCTATTTGCAGTGATACACCAATGAATGATTAGTAACGAACATGTCAAGATTAGTAACAAACATTTCATGTTTTTTTTCTTGTGAAATCAAGGGTAGGAATTCGGAAATATAAATCGTCGATGGCTTAAACAGAGCAAAAGCAATGTGAACCTATATATAGAAAGATTGAGAAAACAAATTACATAAGTTTGGTAACGAACATTTCGGCGACATTTTGTTAGCATTTTTGAAAAAAATCTTGTGAAAAATCCCATTAAAGAGTAATTCTTCAATCACACATTATCCTTTTAAGGTTCCAGTGTAATATTTGAATGGAATTATAAACGTGGAATATCCAGACAAAAATATGATTTATAATACTATTATCGATTACAATTTTCCTTGAACCACATTGTACTCAGTTTTACCTAGCATCTGGCAATTGAATATTATTAGTCAGTACAAATTTCTTTCTTAATTTTCTGAAGATTAATACTTTGATTATTTAAGTGAAAATTCTTAAATGTGTATTATAACAACTATTCATGGTTCGTGACCATTGAAAGCTAGCATAACGAACATTTCATGGCAAAATTTATACCCCTGACAGTCCTACTTCAAATAAGCATATGGCAACAATCACTGATGTCATGTTCAAAATATTTCAGAAAGTTGTAGTTTAAGAATTATATTCTTTGATTAAAATGCTAAATACAGAATTCTAAACCACTGACTTTCCTGTCTTTCATACCTCCAAAATGCACCCGCTTATTGAAAATGAATAATTATGTGTCATTCGCTCAACTAAACGTAACTCCGCCCACTTGTGTAAGCGCATTGAAGTGTTGCGTCAGTTTTTATATCGAAACGCCTTACTTTGTATTGTAAGAAAATATTATGATAAATGAATACATTAGATGAATTCTCCATTGCACCTACCAGAAATTTTGTCATATTCATTTATTTCAAATCGTATTTGTTTTACATAACAAACATCTAGATTCTTATTATATTTTTTATTGATCTATATAACTGCATAACTCTTGCCGAATATGAACCATGAAATGAATATATCTTTATTTGAATATCCATTCCGTTAGCGATGGAATTAGATAAAAGTAAATAAAACCTAAGGCGTCCAGTTACCATTTGTACCAAAAACATTATTATTATCTATTATTTAATGCCGTTTTATTTAATAATTTTGATAATAAATGGCATCCAGGACAAACCAACGTGGTGGAACTCTTCCGTGTCCCCCCATTATTGATACGAAAGAAAGTGTGTAAATGTCATCTAGGCCGAACTATTTTTAGAATTTATACCGTCTGTCAAGGAGTAGAATTTAGGGTTATAAACCACTTATTTTCTGCTAAACTGACATTTATATTGTTCAAATACATTGTTCAGCACGCTTAGAATTATTATGTACAAACGTTCGTGAAAAATAGTTGGTTTTGATGACGATTTAACAAAAAAGTGCATTTTTGTATGTGGGTGAACGAGACCCTTTGAATAATTTAAACTGAAACTATCTTGGCAGACGCATGCACAAAAATCTTTTCAAGTGCACTTGGAACTCTTCCTCCCTTCAAACGTTGCAAAACCTTATGAAAATGATTAACTTTTTCTGATCTTGGCATGTCCAAATTTTGTCTGACTGCTTTGTACAAGGAACTTCATTCGTTCAATCAATAATGCTCTAAAAATGGAACTATTTCATCTGATATCAAGCATAAAAGCATCTGTGTTTCGCATGCTAAAGTCGTCAAATTCTTGAATTGAAAATATGGCTCTATAAACCTCTGGCAGGTAATCCCATGTGCAATAAGAAAGACCCGTAAATGCTATAAGTCAATCATGAATTTAAGTTTGAAGTTTTCCTGCCCCCCAAAAGTTTCTGTACAATCTTGGGTTTAGAAAATTTGATACTTACTAAAACATCCTTAATTCCTATCATAAACAATCACAACAATACTCAATAGTGTTTTTGTACCAGACCATGAGTATTTATAACAGTTAAATAAATTAGTATTTATAACAGTTAAATAAATAGTTATGTATTATCAGTATAGAAAGCTTTGGAGGTCAGTGAATATGCAAAATAATGCATTTAAAAACACATGAAGTTCTAATTTGGATTGGTTGACAATGGTATAAATGGGTTAGAGATAAGGATAAGTTTCATAGCCAATTTAACTAAGGTTCACCAGTACAACTATATTAGGATTAACCAGTACTAGAATCTATAAGAATTTGGCAACTGTTTCTTGTCGTAGTCATTGTTAAAACTGGATTGGAACCTGTAATCCGAGGGGTAACTAGTACTGATTTTCAAGTGACAATAACTTAAGTGAAATCAGTACATCTGGAACAAAAAATTGACACATTTACACATAAATGCCAATATATATGCATATAAGTCAATTAAAATAAATTAGAAATAACATTGTTTAAAGATTTAAATTGTCAAATGGTATTTTAATGCACTGAATATTATCAGCTGATAGGTTACTATAATAAAAAAAAAATTTAAAAAAAAATTCCGACCTACCGACCCTACTATTTTCGAGACATGAAACCAGAAACATAACTATGTTTTTTGGCCTTAGGTTGAAATCTGTGAATAAACAAGTAGTTTAAAGCTGACTGACATATTTGATTTTTAAGATTACATTCGCGTCTTGTGAGAGTTGTAAACCTTTCAACATTAAGAATGGTTGCATGATAAACTTCTTGAATGAACAAAATTCTTTTGTATTTGTCTATTTCAGAACCTCCTATTCAGGAAACTGGTGGTAAGTTATTGTTTGTAGATATTTAATTATATTAGTAAAATGGTGACGGTCAATCTATTCAGGACCAATGTAAGTCATTGGTTAGTATTTGTTAGGAATTATGCAAAATTACAGAATGTACCTAAAGAATGAATGTCATTAAATCAATATAAGCACTTACATATTTTTCGTAAGAGCCACAAGAAATTCTACTTGATTTGAAACATTGGCAAGTTTTTTTCTGGAAAATTTTCATGTTAGAGGTAGAGGTAAGCCCTGTTAGAGAACAGATCGTCATAACCCATAAATCCATTGTCGCTTAACATGGTAAATGTTTTCAGTTTTATATGCAATACATGTATTTAAATTCTAAATTATTAATCATTATAAAAAATCTTTTTAAAAAGTGATCTCATTTTGGTAACATTTGTATTATTTTTGTATGATTTTCCAAATAATTTTTCATTTATCTAGAGCAGTTCCTGTGGCATGTCTTGTAGTCAAGTCACATTCATTTCAGAGAAAAAGCTAATCCTGCTATGGCGATACATGAACGTGCAATATGCAATTAATTACAATAATAATGATGTTTTTATTTATTTATCATGTTTCATTATTTATTGCGTTTTTACTTTTTTGTTTGCGTGTGCTAGCTTCGTTGATTGTGCTTATTTTTTTTTAAATGCTAGTAGTGATGAGATGGCTGCTGATCAAGTCTCCCCAAATATGATTTGAATGGATTATTTTCTTAATCCTTTTTTATCAGTCACACTTATGTGTTTCTTTTCCTATTCAGAATTTTATTTTCATGTTTTATAGCAGTATTTACTATTTAGGCCTTGGTCAAGATCAGCAGCTACCTCATTCTTTTTATATTTTGTTCTGAGATAATATGCGTTCATAGTTCATTTACTATGTCATATTACATAACAAACTTTATATATTGCATACACATTTTTATTTTTGTATTTTTTTAAATTCCACATTGCCATATACTAATGCTCTCATTATTTCTATTGATTTTGTACTATTTGATAACTATGTTTATGTCGGCTAATAGCTATTCATAGCTTATTTTAACTGTTGTATTTGATACCGACTATAAATAGAGTTTGTATCTTGTATCATGCTATCAATTTCGGGGACCACAATGATTATAAGAGATTGGTCTATTTTTTTGTGTCATTTCCTCAATTTCCCTGTTTTGATGTGAATGACATATGGTATTTTACATACTGTGATACTCGCCATTTGTATGTCATGTCATGTGTCATGACATTGTTACTGTAATAAAAAAGTATTACAATTATTATTAGACACTTATCTATTTTACAAATTTTTCAAATTTCCAAGAGACGTGTTTAATACTTGTGTTATCCAATGGAATATTGTGTGCCATATAATTTAGCGAACATCTTAATTATTCAGTACTATAACTGTATAAATAAACTTGTTTCAGGAATCAGAATTGGAAACACGGTTCCATTCCGAATTGGTAGCACAGTTCCAGGTATGTATATATAGCTACCTTAGATATACAATGTATGTATTTGATCTATTCTAGTATCTAAATTATGCAATGGTTTAAAACCTTTAAAAACGGCATCATTTTGCTTCAAGTACATTACTTGCAATAGACATACATGTACTATAGATTTTAAAAAATGACCACTTTGTGAAGCTTATCCTCATACGTCAGAAATGAAATGCCTTAGTGCACGGAGGTAGAATGCCATTATTGCTGGATTTCTTTTTGGAAAATTGTTATTTGTTTATTATAAGTTCACATACGTGTGACTAAATGACCTAAAATGTTTTATTTGTACATTTATAATTCAAAATCAGGGATGTCGCAATGTTACGGTCTCTGATAAGTAAAACTTGAAATATTCATTTTTATTCATTACTGTTACCTAGAACTGCTCAATGTTGTATCACTTTAAACTTTTTCACTTAATTAAACGCCTATTTCTATATTACATATTCAATGGCGTTGTACAAAAATGTTATAAAAAATAAATACATGTAAGTAAAAACCCTCCACCATAAAAACATAATATATATACAATAACACAAAACAAAATAAAAAAGCCTTTATAATTCATATTTTTGGACCTACATCTTTCACAGATCATGATTCCACTTAATTTTACATTTCTATCACTAATTTCTTATTTATTTGATATTGAAAATTGGTGTCCTGAACAGTATAACATGATGCTACTGTTAACCTGACATGTCCTGAACAGTGTAACATAACGCCACTGTAAACCAGACAATTCCCCAAAGGTGTCGAAACATCACCTTTAAAGGGCCCTTAATACATCCCCATAGGTGTCGAAACATCACCTTTAAAGGGACAATTTACTTAGGTTGTCATTGCAGTCATATGAAACAAGGTATAAAATGACTGAGAGCGAGGCTGTATCACTATGATAGGTGAGTGGTCAGTGATTTGCAAGATATAGGTTCTGATGTGAGGAGATTTTCAACATCATTTTACATACTGAAGTTTTATATTAGCTTTAATCTACTTGCTTATGGATTTGTTTTGTTATATTTTAAGATTACATGTCAGTCTGTCAGTATCTGTAAATGTGTTAAGATATTGAATGCTTGATTTTATTGATAACACAAACATATCTAGGTTTTCATACACACGTTAAATGTATTTAGACACCCTTTGAAAAACCTATACAACGTTATGTATTATTTGTATGCATTAATTCAGTTAAAAGTAGTTACCGAAGCATGTGATGTATTAATATATGTCTCAAGTTAATTTGTACAAACTACATGTACATGCATGATAGTTGTTACTATTGTATTACAGTCCATTTTTTCTTAACTGTTAAAGTTTGAATAATTTCATTGTGATTGAATACACACTATCAAAATATCACGAAGCCACCGAGAAATTATTCATGTTTTGACTGTCGAGAAAAAAAACGAGCTATAAGCAAGAGTTAGTCCTGGGATTTGCATAACTCATGAATTGTTAAGAGTAATGTGAAATAGTTAACTAAATTACCACATCTAAAGTTCAAGTAATTTACACTTTCTCTTTTCATATATTAACAGTTCCACCTATTCCGGAGACAAGTAAGTATCATATTTTAAGTTTAAAAGTATTGTCCGTTTTTTCTCAACTGTCAAAGCTTGAACAATTTCACGGTGACTAAATGCATTGTTTTTGTAATGGCGGCCTAATTGTTATTAAATATATATTTACTAAAAATTATCATACGGCGTAAGCAGCTTTACTCGATCATAATACACACTTTCAGAAACTCATGGATGTATCACGACGATAATTTTAACATACGCATTCACCGTAAAAATATTTATGTTTTGACGTTTGGACATTCAATGTGTTGGTTTTACTTGGTAATATTAATTTTATTAATATTATAAATCGGTAATAAAGAATGGAACAAAAAAGAACACAATCATTAAATACTTGGAAAACACAGTTTACATTTATATAATAATAATAATAATAATAATAATAATAACGACTTTATTTTAAGTGGATAACATATTTGGCTAAAACCAATTTTCAATATGGTCCACTCAGAAAATGTACAATATACATACAGCATAAAACAACAACAATGACATAAATGCACAGAAGAAGCTGAGAATTTCATATTCTGTGTAAATACTTTAAAACTGTGCCATAATATTGCTGACTTACTTGTTCCCCCCAAAACTTATGTGTTCAAAATTAAAAGTACAATAGCATGCCAATTTTAATAAATTGATTTATAGTCGCACCAGTTGT
Organism: Mactra quadrangularis; assembly: GCA_025267735.1. Lineage (NCBI taxonomy): Eukaryota > Metazoa > Mollusca > Bivalvia > Venerida > Mactridae > Mactra > Mactra quadrangularis. The sequence continues at coordinate 29,481,203 of CM046304.1, forward strand.
TATAAACACGTTTATAACCGTATACACGCATTCAGAAACTCACGATTTAATGTAAGTGAAGTGTGTAATTATTATAATTAGGTAGTTCAAGCTCAGGTTAATTATGTTGGACTATATCAAAATAAGTTGGTGCAACCCACATAGCCATAAAGTATTTTTCAAAGTAGTTTACCTGTACATGTATATCGTCATAAAATTTGAGTATACGTACATTTGTATTATCAAATAATACACACACTTGCAGGGGATAATTGTTTAGTTTTGTCTTTTACTTTCATTAAATCTTTAATAAAAATAATGCTAAGATATAACTTAAATGAAGATCTATGATCAACCTTACGAACTTACGCCACTTTACAGTGAGAAATTGTATCTTGTTGCTTTCATATCAATTTAAAAATCTAGTACAGGTAGTACAACTAATGAGTTGTCGATATTCTTTATGTTAATCAGAAGAAATTGTATAGTAAATAAATTAAATTCAGTTTTATCATCATGACACATTCTATATTCAAATTTTAAGATGTTCTAAGTTTGTGCACGAGTGAATTAAACCGGTTTATCATAAAAATGGTATTTTGTCTTATGGCATTTTGAGGGCAATGTATGTACCCTGAAACTGAAAGTTTGGTTGGTCCTACGTACGTTGTTTTGTATGCGTATCTGGTTCTTAAATTGTAATTATTATTGTAGTAGTTCTTTTAATGATGATTTTCACATTTGTATATAATAAATACCAAAACCTAATAATTATATTCCGTCTCTTTCAGACCCAAACCATATGTCAGAAGTGGTAGTCTCGGGACATACACGTGGACCTAGAGTATATATGGTAAGTTAGTTTACTGGTACCCGTATTATCAAGAGTATTACGACTAATTTTAGTCGTAAATCATATTATATTGTATTGTTAAATATTATCGTAAGATTTTTGATGATATACTGCTTTGAATACTTGCCGTGTATTAATGTGGTTTCGTTATTAAAAGAATGAAATAGAAATATTCAGCTCACTGTGGTTTGCCAATGAATATACCACTGTTAAGGAGTTCATATGAGTAGGTATAAGTGGTCTATGGTCACGTGTTCTACAATAACATCAAATAAGATAAACAAAGATATGTTTCCGCTGATTTCTCTTCCAGATAAATAATTACCTGACATCCAATAAAGCACAATTTTCCTTAAAGTTTGAATTTTGTTTGTTTACTCTGAGTTTTCTGCACAAGAATTGAGTCAAGAGGTAACCTATGTCATGTACAAAAATATTTGAGATGAGGCTTCATGGTAAACAATTGCAACTCACAGTCTTAAGACTGTATTTTGACAAAAGAAAAGTAATAGTTATTTATGCAAGTTACATATTATGTGATATTGTTTATTTACCATCTGAATATCACGTGACTATACAACCTACTTGTATTTATCGATAGAAATAAGACATTATAAAGCGTAGAGTCTAATTTCTGGAGACAAAAACATTTGTAGTTATAGATCTATATTTTATTCCGTATAATTTATGAATTAAAAACAGTTAAATCAAAGTTGATCAACTGTTTTTATTGCGGCAATATGACATTTGTCTATAACAGGTTTTGTTAGACATGTATCACTTTGTCAGGACACTCGTCTTTAGTATATATAGAAGAAACTATGAAATGATAAATACATTATATTTTTATGTATAATGTTCAAAGGGAGATAACTGCAAAACTAATTCTGCCACTCTTTTACATTAGAATAAACTTCGGTCTATGTATATCACTTAAACTTGAGTTTTATTTTGCAAAAATACATGGAAACACCCACTGGCACCAGATTCCATATCTTACACTTCCTCATATACCTTATTAATATATAATTAAAATGAAATAATAGTTTTAACTCGTACGCGGGAAGGTATACCGGACTGATTTTTAATTGTGTTTGTTTACAAAATAATGTACATGTATGTGTGCGTATTTAACGAGTGAGGACTCTGGTGCCAGTGGAAACACTGTGTGGCATTCTAATTTTGAAAATAAAACAATTATACGGTCAAGTTTTATAAACTATGGGTCAATTATAACAGCTGTGTTGAACCTCATTTTTCACAAAAAAGTGTTTATATATTATATAGAATGATAACTATTTTGATAACTTGTGCTACACCACTTTTATTTCATTTAGCTAAAAACGCTTCTGCAGGGAATTTTCGGACGGTCTAAATCGTTGACGAAGACACTGACACCATAAACAAAGAAAGATTATCCGGCCATCTTGATTTTATTCTTATTATATATTGTGCATTAATAAAGGTGTTTATGTTTTAGTAATCATACTTCATTGCTTTAATTAGCGGCTAATAAGCAATATTTTTTAATGTCTCACTGATAGAGAATCACAGGCTTAAGCAGTATTTTCATGTTATTATTTTTTGCGCTCTTTGATGCTATGCATTAATATCTTCTTGTTTTTTTTTTGGCTTAAGAAAACTGGTGCTTTGGTACTATAGTATTATATGTACTACAAGAAATATTGAAATACAATTTCTGTATCTTATTTCTTAAATATGTATTTTTTGTATTTCAGGGTCCAATGGATTCTTTGCCGTCAGATGTTCGTGGCACTTCGAACTTTTGCATCTCTTATAGAATTTAGAAAACGACTTTTTTATGACAATTGTGTATTTTGTCGCCATCATGGCTTAACTTGTGCACTGTATATTATAAAAAAACTTACATATCAATAGTTTTAATCGTGGTGTCCATGTAAGGGATGAACATTAGCATTAGCATTAGCATTGTTCTGTCTTAAATACATCCAAGGACTACCACAGCGAACCAGATCTATCATGTTGACCGGCCTTCTGGGAATCTCATCAATCAAAAGTTACATTGATCATTGTAAACTCCGTTTTCTCGGAATGTTGTGCCGTGCATCGAGTTCAGATTTAGTAAATCAACTTTTCAACTATAGACTCTATCAATATCTAACATGCAACTATATTGTTCACTCTGGATTTATCACTGACGTTTTTCGTATTCTAAGAAGGTACGATCTCCATCATTTCTTGTATACTTACCAACATAGTGGCGAATTCCCATCCACATCGAAGTGGAAAAAACTGTGTAAGAACACTATTTTTAAAAAATGAATCAGTCGTCTGGAAATCACCCTTGCATGCTGAACCGGACTTCGATCGACTTAGACTTGTTTATCATTCTTTGAGTTTTTGTTTTCTATGGACTTATTCACAATATTTTCCGCAATGTACTCAACACATGAAACTTTTAATAAAGACTCTATGCATAACGCTGTGTAAAACTCCTGAAATTTGTTCAAAATGTGGAGCTTTTTATTATGACAAATTAAACCACTGTTTATTGTATTGTACAGATACAAACGTTATGTTACAGTATAGTGTGTACACCCAGACTATATATGAACTCTGTAACTCTATATTATTCATTCCTATATCCTTACTGTGTATTCATATATATTTTTCTCTTAATTGTCTTGTAAATATGTTTGTTTGATTTGTAATTGTTAAATTATTATTATTATATTATATTATATAAAGAGAGATTGTGTTTTTAGGTTGTTATTATTTCCTTTTAGTGTTTGAACATGTAAATACATTATCAGATATTTGGTAACCATACTTGGTCGTAGGTGGTCAGCACGGTTCCAATTTACAAACACAATGATTTATTTTTATTACACATTATACATTTAGTATATACACTATTTTTTTACTCTGAACCGTGCTTATCGCCTATGTTTATTTCCATGTAATCAAGTAATCATAGGTAATCAATTCTAATCAAATCATCCCATCTGTAATCTGATCAGAGATGGTGTTGGACATTTTATTTAGAGTGTTACATGTAGTGTATCATAAGTTAATATTTTGTTCACATTATCATAATTATTTATGTATGTTAGCCTACATTTCTGCTATGTCATACATGTATGATTAATGGATATGATATTCGTATCGATAAAATATTATATTTTACTGACAAATTTAATTTAATAAAGCTGCAAAACAGTGTTGTTTTATTCATTTATTTAGATTATTTGTAGTTGCTAGTAGTAGCACCTTGCAGACAAAATGTTATCTCTTTTAAATCTTCTTTGACATATGACTTTTTGCAATTTGCAATTTGCAGATGAGTTTTCATAACGCAATAAGTCTATGTTTGGAAGGAGTTTGGAAGAACTGGTTTCCCTTTTCAACATAATTATCTTTTGTAGTTAAAATTCTTATATGATATGTCATATATCATGTCTGAAATGCTCCTATAGACGATCTAAATGTTTTTTTACAAGTTTTACACAAATTATGGTCATTTAAAAGTGAAAAGCTCACCTAATCTAGCTTTCATGAAGCTTTTGTCTATCCCCATTACTTTCCTACACTTCCATAAGTCAGGAACATCTCCATCATGAAAATGTCAAAGAAAACTAGATGTTTGATGTCCAACAATTTTGAAGATCTAATAGAGAACGGTATTAATATAGAGACCGTTTTCTTATTTGGCTTTATAAGTCAACCTTACAGGTAAATCACTTAATTAGCCAAAATTTCTTTTCATGTAAAAACAACATTTAATTTCTTAAATATGCAGTATGCAATGTATTATCAATAATTATATGGACATACACAATTTTACAACAGTTTTGAATAATATCACAGTTTACAAGTATTCATTAACAACAGTAATCTGGGGTGATATTTCATTTACTGTATTCTGTTCTTATCACAAGTACATGTAATGGTAAAATGATGTCATCATTAAGTTACTTGATATAGTGCCCTCAAAAAGTCCTAAGAAATTTGAGAAAATTCGAGAAAGCATACAGCATTTTACTATCATTAGAATGTATTTATACAACACAATTTGAATCATAAGTTGATATAAACTAATTACAGTTGATTGTGGAATTTGCTCATAAGTCTCTTTTTTCTTTCATGGGTAAATGGGAATCACTGTTTATCAAATTTGTCAAAGTACCTTTGGAGGGCATTGTATATAAACTTCTTGATGTAAAGATTGCCATGTCATTGTGATGTAATTTTATATTATTTTTAATAGATCATAGACTAGATTTTCAGTTGGTGTAGTGACCTGAGGTTTCTGATTGTTCTCATATATGAGTATGTCAAATCTTTTTGTGTTAGCTTAATTGAACTGTGATAACTGCTCAGCTAGCTAAGTCTGCACCACGCAAGTCTACTGACCAAGGTGTCTTAGGTTTGATATCTGACTGCGGCATACTTTCATAAAGTTTGGTGATGAGATATTATCTACAGCCTTTCTCCCTCTAACCACTGATTCTAAATCATGAAGGGCAGTTGTCATTCTCTGACAGAAGTATGCATCTGGTTTCTGGTTTATAGCTGGATCCAGAGATTTAGCCTTTCCAGGAACAGTGACTAGGTTTACTGCCATGACATGACTGATACAATGTCTCGCTATGTCATTAAACACTACAACAACAAAAAATGTCTAATCTTGTTAGCTTTATTTGACTAGATGTATCACAGTATGTTCTAAGAGATACATAGTGTAAAATTCTAACATACAAAAGCATGTAGAAATCACAGACAATGTTCAGAAAGACAAAAAAATATGTGGTCATTTTCACAATTGTTTTGTGAAAATGTTTTATGGTCATTTATTTGTAGCCTAATTTTAATAGTAAATTTTCTTAACCCCAGCAGCCTCTACTTACCCCCAGTAAATGATTAATTGACAGGTACATATAATAGAATAGATTCCTAACAATCTTGACCTGAACACAATCACATGGGCAACAGTTCAAAACTGATTTTCATGACTTTAGTAGCTTATACATAGAAAAATTCAGTTTTTTAAACATCTCAAGGATCCTGTTCTTAAGGACCAGTCCTGAAAACTTCCACCAATCAGGGTTCAACAGTTTCCTTTGATTCTGAAGATCTCAAAAACTTGGGGCAAACCCTTTTGATTTTATAGTGGGGATTCTGTCAGGATCCCTGAAAACTGCCCTGTTCTTATTTGAATTTAGTGTCCATTCTTAGTTCATTACAATTATTGACTGCAAAATCATTATCCATCCCCCCTTTTAATAGAGTAACCCCATCATTAGGGGGAATCTGAATAACTGACTTTTGATTCCTTTTGGATATGGTAAAAACAGTGAGTTTCGAATCAAGCTAATGTAAACACCACACTATCACATTATGAGTAAGTAGTATTTGCTCATTTATTAGATATTGATATAGGAGATCTATTCTGTGGTCCTGGAGATTCTGATTTAGTTAAATGATGTCCATGTTTCTCCCAGATATCTATACCTTTACTAACTAATATATCACCACTGTCTTCAGGTACCTGAAGTATATTACATATATACCTATATAATATAAAAAAAATACTAATGTTCTTAGAAAACTAAAAGTTTAAAGGCTTAAACTCCAAGGACCAAGAGAAAAAGCTTGAGTCAAGCATGTTCACCCCTCCAGATTTGTCATTTTTACTGGCATTTTTTACAAGTTTTTTTGCATTTATAACATATATAAGTACAGTAAAATAATAGTACCATGTACAACCAATCAGAGTAGTTCTCACTAGTCGAGTTCAAGCATTCCAACTTTCACTGTACGACATTCTCAGTTCATATAACTCGAATACTTGTAAGGAATTAATACTTCTGCTTGAAAAATCGGTCAGATATGTGTCTATCTAGACAACACATGGTCTGAGTGGTCTTGCGCTAAAGCCATTTGAGCCCAAATCCTGGATACCTTAGCAACACATAGGGGGAACAAAGTGGGCAAATAATGCAATTTTTGCACTTGTTTAGTCTTCAATTTACTCTTCAGACAGTTGTATTTCAACAAAGGCACTCTTTATCTTTTGATGGCAGGGCCAAAACACCATTTTGGGGGAAGGGGCCACAGCCTTTTTCTTGGGGGAAAATTGAAGTGGCTTTCCCTTATTTGGGGAAAGTGACCCACTTCATTGCCAGTATAAGAAATAAATTTATCCAGTATAAGTGTTACAAAATCAATGAGATAATCCAGTAAATTATTTGGTTAAGGAAACAACATAGACTGTGTTGCGAAGATATCTCAAATATTTTCCTTTTCTATGTGAACTGTGGTTCAACATTCCTTGGGGAATTTTTTAAGATTGGGGAGTTTTGAGGACCAAACTGGGGGAAAAAAGAGTCAGTTTTGTTTAGGGAAGCAGCCTGTATTTGTCTTCTGCTGGGAAGAGTGTTTTGGCCCTGGATGGGGAGCCTGAGGCATACACAAAGGTCATTAGGGGAGGAGGGAGACAGCTTTCCTTAAGTGAAATCCACAAAATCAAGTCATAACAGACCTTTTTATGTCATTCGGTAGCAATTTTGAAGGTAGGTGAGAGTGCATGAAAACCAATTGTTGTCTATTAACAGGTTACATAGTTCTAGTCTCATACCACTTACCTGAGCTAGATATTCACACATCTCCTTTGATGAAGTCATACTTAGAAGAGGTCTTTTTAATGTCATAAATAAAGCAACTGTAACATAAGTCAGTATGACAGTAGATCCACCAAGTACCTTGTCACCAACTCTATAAGAAAAAGATACCAATAAAATTTTAGCATTGAGAAATTTATTTACACTGTGTGAAAACAAATGAAAAGACTCCAGTCTTTGAGTTTAGCCAACAGATTGTGGAGTCGGCTGAAATCACTGACATTTAAGTGGCTTATAGAAATAGTATGCTTCCACAGTCGCCAAACTTTTTACAGCCAATAATTTTCTAATTTAATGAAAATCATTATTAGTCATTAACATTGTTTATTTCATAATTTAGGATGTATTATTCTAAACCCATGAGGGACTGCATAATTTAACAAAGGAATAGTTTTGGTTCATTAATATTTCATTCAGTCCAGTGAAATTCAATTTTGCATGATAAATGAAAAATTAAAAACATATCTTTAGATACATGTACGAGGGGTGATTGATAAATTCGCAGAATTCCCTTCTAAAATATTTACCCTTTTGTCAAATCACATAAAAAGTCAAATAAGTGTAAAACAATTCATTTGCGTTTTTAAAATATGTATGTATTAAAATATGCAATTGATTAAAGTATCATAAATCCCCTTTCCAAATGTTACAATCTATTGTAACTATCCAAATGTGTAAATGCATCTGGAATAAAATTTTGACTAGCTTTTTTACAAGTGTAAAGGTAATTTTGATGGTACTGTATAAAACGTTATGTACATACCTTTCGAATGAAGATTCCGGCAGTACAGAAGAGAAACATGAACCAAACCATTGTTGTAAAGGTAAATCATTCCATATATTTACTGTATCTAAATGTTTTAATAGTTTATTATCACCTTCTTCTTTACTTAATAATTGTTTGATTTTATCAATCTATAAAATAAGAATACATAAATGTAATATTACTTATTATTATACCTCATGTAATTTGTTTACTATATAGCCTAATGTGACGTCACCGGGTGACAATCCATAATGTTACCCTCTGGACATCACCAATTGACCCACTTACCATCACCTATCATCACGCTAAAAGTGATGGGAGACTACTGCAATGGAGTTCGCTAATACCCAGACTCGGGTTTTTAGCCATTCAATTTGAGTTACCTCCTTTGCGGAGATGCTTGCATTTTATTAAACAAACGGTTTGTTCATTTAACTGTCAACAATTTCTTATTTCAGTACATGTATAATAAAATAAATATCACATCCTACAGAGGGTAATAGAACAGAATGCTAAAACCTCCGTTGACAATACTTGTCTGGGTCGAACATTCTGTTCTATCACCCTCTGTAGGATGTGATATTTATATACTAGTCCAATTGGTTAAACTGGGTTTATTAACACAATATGTTTAATATCACCCAATTCCAAACACCCAGCCAGGTTCCACCACCCTTGAAATTATGCACTGCTTAGGGACCAAGGCTCAAGTGTACTGATTGATGAACTGGTTTGATAAAGTAGGTCAGATGATGACTGTTTTCAGTCAAGTTAATTTTCATTCACTCTAGTAAAATTTTACTTTCTTTCCATAGAAGGAACATTAGTGTTAAAACTTAGATTCACTATACTTACATCAGGTACAAACAGATGTGAACAAGATGTTGTCATTCTGTAAAAATTCTTAGTCATCCAGTAAGCATCTACAGGATTTTCAACCATAGATAACATAGCTTCAGCAAAACAAGCAAATATTCTATGGGATGATTTCATCATCTGAAATATTATTATATACTATATACCGTATTTGTATAGCGCTCTTTTCATATTGAATATATGTTCAAAAGCGCTTCACAATCATATGCATAATTAGGTTAAACGAGCTAAAATAAAAACGAAAATGATAAAGATATAAAAACATAAACTGAAAAATAATAATAAACTAAAATTTGTGATCAATAAAGTGCTCATAGTAGTTTAAAAAAACAACAACAACAACAAAACAAGTGAATTTTCAATTTTAAAAATAGTGAAAGAGAGGTAATGGATTGTTGGTAGAACGGCAGCTACGTAGTCGATGAGGAATCAGGCCAAATGCCCCGAAAATCCATGATTGCAAGGTGCAAAGTTGGATTCTTCTCCAAGGCTCCCACCCAAACATCCATCAGCATCAGCGCCGCACGCCTCAAATAAATAATAGAAACAAATGATATACAGCCCAAGAAATATATATATCATGATGAATTTCAGGTTGGATACCCTAATATTGGTACAACCCTGAATTGGTATAGTCCAAAAATTGAAAAACAAATCAAATACACCAGTCATCACCTTAACCCACTGGTACAAAGCCCTGGACAAGTGAAAATTTATTTTGACTAATAAAAATCATTTATTGAACACAATTGGGAACTTGGGATAATTAATTATTTTGCACTTTACTAAATAATACAATAAATCAGGATAGGGCTAGTGAAAATTGAAATTGATGACTGCAAACATGTTCTATCTTTACAAGTGATCACTAACTGACGGGTCAGCAGAACAGAACAGAACTACAGTGTATCCAATTATTCAATAATACATCATACTTACTAGTTTATTATCTCTTAGTGGTAGGCGTCCTTCCTCAATTAAAAACATCTTTAAGAAAACAATATTGTCAGAAGTATTTTTATCAATCTTTCTCATTATTTCTAAAGCATGTCGTAGTGTATTGTACTGTTCAGTTCTATTCTTCATAACAAAATCATGTGACTCCTGATTTGCAGGTATGACCCCTGAAATACATACAAGTCATGTACATGGAATGAAGAGAATTTTTGACAATAGATATCTCATTTTTACTCCATTATTAAAAAATATTTTAATTAATATAGCACTTATCTACAACAAGATACCAGTTCCAGGTCCTAGCGTAAATAAAAGCAACATATCAGAAATTCCTAAAATAAAAAGGCAATAATTTTGGTCAAAATTCAAGAGTTTGAGTTCTAAAATTCTTGATCAAGCATACAAATTTAACATTGACCAAGTACAAACCTCTAACTAGTACAACTAAGATAAAATGCACTACAAAAACTTCAACGTCTTTTATAGACCCTGCATCCATTGGACCCCAATATAAAGGTGCATAAATCCCTGTAGATTTACCTAAAATTAATTTCCAAAGAAATATTCTGTATCTGGCAGAGACTGAAAACCTTAAACAATATTGTCTTAATTTTTCAACATCTAATGGTTTCTCCTTCAACAGTAGTTCTATAGATTTCTTCTCTTCGATTGTTCGAAATCCAACTTTTTCATAGTAATAACTGCGGAAATTCCGTTCGTCCGCCATTTATTCATTTAATCTATTTCCTTCGGAAGTCTGTACAGCAACTTTGAGGAATAAAGTGAATCTAAAAATCTGTCTTTATGAAGACATCCAACAAGTCTCTGCCACATAAACCTACAAAAATAATACAAATCATAAACAACAGCTTTGCATGACCGTATCAAGGTTTAACACAAAAAGCAGTCCATCTGACTCATTGATTCTGGAATCAAATGGGTGAATAATTATAAGCCATAATAACAAGAGCAGTCCAAGGACAGCGCCCTCGACTGTTCAGGTATTCTTGAAAACAACTGCAAAATTGGTTTGCAAACCTGTTGAGACGATTTAGATTTTAAGTGTATGCCATAATTCAGTCCAAATTCATCCAAGAGTTATGTAACTTGGTATTTGGACTCCAATGGTAACCTCGAAGACATGACGTGTGAGGTTTCAAGTGAATCCCTTGAGTAGTTGCAAAGATAAAATGTTGCACCTAAAAACTTAACCAAGAAATTTCTAAGTATAAAAGGGCCATAACTCAGTTCAAATTCATGCAAGAGTTATGTAACTTGGTATTTGGACTCCAATGGTTACCCTATAGAAATGTGTGAAGTTTCAATTGAATCCCTTCAGTAGTTGCAAAGAAAAAATGTTGCACCTAAAAACTTAATAAGAAATTTGCAAAGAAAAACTGTTGCACCTAAAATCTTATAAAGAAATTTCTAAGTATATAAGGGCCATAATTCAGTCTAAATTCAACCTAGAGTTATATAATTTGGTACTTGAACTCCAATGGTAACCCGTAAACACAAATAAAGTTTTAAGTGAATCCCTTCAGTACTTGCAAAGATATAGAAGATACAAAAATGTTGCACCTGAAATAAGTGTTACGACAACGCCAACGCCAACTCACAGCTGAGTAGGATAGCCCCATCATTCTCCAAATAGTCAAGGTAAAAATGCAAAATCTTATCACAAAAATTATTCTATCACAATTGTAATTACTAGAAAGTGGATTTACTTACATTTCCAGGTGAGGCATACTTTCTAGAAGTTAGGTCATGAAATAATTTCTATGACCATTCTCCCTAATATCACTGATTCTAAATGATAAATCAATCATGTTGGGCAGTTAATTGTCTCTGTCACAGGTGCCCATTGCGTTACAAATTTCCAAATAATTGTTAATTATTACTTAAACATGCTCCAATTATCATAAAACAGCAAATATAAAAGTTCCAGCCAAAAGTTGAAATTTTGTTTTGTAAAATATTTTTTTAATAAACAAATTTTTGGCGTTTGGCTAGAACTTCATTTAATGTTTTTATAATAATATGAGCATATTTTAAGTAAAAATTAACAATTATTTGTAAATTTGTAACGCGATGGGCACCTGTGGTCTCTTTCACAGTCAGTCACTGACAGAAGTATTTGCCTAGTAACTGGTTGACAACTAAATTCGGAGATTAAACCTTTTGAAGAACGGCAAGTAGGTTAATTTGTTTACTTATACCGAGTTTAATGCTGTGTCAACATGTAATGATTATTTTAAGGTGCCCAGTGCCCCTTATCTAGCTCTCCTGGATTATTTTCTTTAACCAATTCTCACCTATCCTTCTACAAGGTCGGAACATTTTCCAAGTACCTTATTTTACGGAGAAAAATTAAGCTGATAGTCGAATTTACATGGGAGGGTTAGTCCTATATATAAGACCCTCCGTAACTAATTCACATTACCTACGTAACAGAATAATGTTCTAATGTGATTGAGTTACAGAGGGTCTTATATAGGACTACTGGAAGGGTATGACCTCCCTGGGTGGAATTTGAACCAGTACCCCCCTTACTTACCCAGGTTGAGGAGTAGGTGGACTGACATTATTTTGATATGGCGTTAAACCCAACTAATCAGATCATATGTCTAATAGTTATATGGATCTGTCTTAAAAAATGTAAGCAAGTCCTTCACTATTCAGCTTAGAATATACTATATCGCGAAAACACATGACAATTAAAAAAATGAGACTCAGGATAAAAAATATAGTTAAGATAGTATATATTCACATTTTTTTACCTTACGTGGTATGAACCATAACATATATTACTCACCTTAATGATATATTTTAACAGAAAACGGCCAAACAATTAGCTGTTATTATTCTTAGTTAATGACCGAGGAGTTCTATTTTCCCGGTTTGCCGTTCGTGTTGGGTTTTATGCTAAACCATTCACGACCCGAAGATATCCGAATGGAGATGAAACATTTTCTGTGACAAAATTACATTTATTATTTATTTTGTGTGGATTTCACCGTATAAGAGTTCAAAATGGAGTTGGTTGACACGTTTTACAATAACCCAGAGTATATTGAAACGGTAAATGTTGTGTTTCATCGTGGAGAGATCGGTAGAGTGGCTGGGCTTACAGTCATTTCTCCACTACCTTACTAATTTTTTCCCCTGGCCCTGGTCATTTCTCCACTTTCTACCCTGGTCATTTCAACAAGTTTTATATTGATATTTTTGTTTAATTGTTTAATGAAGTGTTATTGGGCAAGTTCCGAAAAGGCGATCACTAGCTAGCGCTAGCTTGTTACTGCTCTGTTTTACCAAGTAAAAAGCAGGAACTTGTCATTTCTCCAGACTCCACTAATCCTAGTCCTATATAATATATAAGGCCCTCCGTAACTCATTTCACATTGGGACAGTATTCTGTTACGGCAGGGTCTTTCATATAGTTTGATGTAGCAAAACGTGCACAGATTTTAGTGCACGATTTTAACAAGTTAGTGTGAAGCGTTATTATTACGCAATTTTCTTAACAAACTATGTTAGACCGCTAGTATATACAATAATTAACCACATTATAAAAGGAGAATTATAATAAGTCACCTCAGCAAGTAGTAATTTTCCATTGTTTCCGTCAAGTCCAAAAAATTCTGTCTTTGTTTTGATAACAACGCTAAATTCCAGTCACACGGTACCATTTCCGGAATTGTTACTGATAAACGCCAAATTAGACGTACCAAATCCGATTTACAAATTTGATTATTTTTTAATTTTCGGGAGACAAAAAATATAGCTAAATGTAACCATTGTATTAATTGAATTGTTAGAAAGTAATTTTGTATCGACGACGGGAAAAAATTGTTTAGTATAAATGTTTTAAATTTGTAATCCAGATTCGAAATGGGTTGTGTGGCGTTTATCATGACCAATCCGGTTTCGCTTACGGCATGACCGGAGTTTAATGTTAGAAGTATTCAAAATGAAAGTCTGGATTTTTGAGTTACGGTAACAATGGATTAATTCTGCAAAATAAGGTTGTTTATTTTATATCTTACGTTATAATATGTTAGATAAATGTGTCTATTAGTGTTAGGAATGTTGTCGGGCGAGGGAATCCTTGCACATTTTGCTTCATCAACCTGTATGGAAGTCGATAAGACCCTACGTAACAGAAGCAATGTCCAAATGAAAAATAAGTTACGGAGGGTTTTATATATAGGACTACACCAAGTCATTTCTTCCCTCGTCATTTCTCCACCCTACCCTGGTAATTTCTCCACCCTACCCTGGTCATTTCTCCACTTTTAAATATAATAGGTGTATTGTGTATGGTGATAATTACTCATATTTTTGTATTAGTATATTGAGACATTAAATTAATTAAAATAACAGTCTGATGATATAGTTTATATATTTATAGTGTTATGTGTCTTTTTTTTTAAATATTTTTTATTTATTGATGATATATTATTCAATGTATTGTTTAATGTCAGTATCCAATTCAATTACGTGTATTTTAGTGACAATGTATGCTATTGACTTTTTTTGCAATTGTTTGGTACAAATATTTTTTAATAAAAATCTAATTTACATTGTACTTGCACACCTATACAGACTTAGAGTAGTAAAATATTTTCCAAAAGTAAGTAGCAAAAGTATATCTTTATGAATAGACTATATTATATATAAATTACATGCATACTTGCTATCATTTTCATTGCATAAATCTTGCATACATGTTGATTCTAATCATTCTATCAAAAAAATACTAGTTATTTATCTTATTGTACTAAGTAAACATTTCATATTACATTTTTATGATAAAAAATGAACATAATTTACTGAATTTATATGATAATTTATGTGATAATACACATATATATACCTTACATATAAAAAAGTGGAGAAATGACCAGAGTAGAAAGTGGAGAAACGACCAGGGGAGAAATGACTTAGTGGAGAAATGACCGTAAGCCGTAAAAAGCTTGTTTTAGAGCTTTGTGTTCTTACCAGTAAATAGTTTGTAATGGCTCTGTACTTCCAAGTAAATAGCTTGATACTGTTTTGCAAAGTCCTAATTATAAGACCCTATGTAACTTTTTTTTATTTGGGCAATTTTCTGTACCTACATAACAGAAGAATGTCCGTATGATAAACAATTATGTAGGGTCTTATATTTAGGACTACTGTTCTGCACTGCCAAGTAAATTGCTTGGTACAGCTCTGTAGTTCCAAGTAAATAGTCCTAAATATAATACCCTACAAAACCTTTTTATCATTTGGACTTAACTGTTAACTGAAGAATGTCCATATGATAAAAAAAGTTATGTAGGGTCTTATACTTAGGACTACCAAGTAAATAGCTTGTTACTGCTGTGTACTGCCAAGTAGATAACTTGTTTCAGATTTGATCAATGTAGTTGTACATATTTGTTTAATTTTAGGCATCTGGAAATAAAGTAAGCAGATCATCAGTGTTATGTGGGAGTCAAAACATAGTAATAAGTGGAAAGGTGAGTTATATATTTGTGAGTTCATATATATCTTTAATAAATGAAAGTCTTCAGTCCATGCTAGGATCAAATTCACAACAGTTACAAGTGAAGTATATTCATGCAGTAACATTTTGCTATTATTGTTTTTTGTGAGTGATAAATTCACTGTCATTGCTGTTGTGCAGAAAGGTGTTGCTATTTATCAGCCACATTTTCAACAAGCGTCCGGTGTCATTAACAATTGCTTTAAAGTTTTCAATTTAGCATATATTTCTTTCATTTATTGTCAGATCTTCGTGATGTTCAGAATTAGAAAGAAATCACAACTATCTGGCTTTATATCGTCTGGATTATTTCCCTTTGAAATTTTTGTCTTAAAGTTTTTTAATCCGGCTTTAATGTGGTTTCCACATTACATTTCTTGTTAAGATTTACGGTATAATACAATACAATAGATTTGTTTCAATGTTTGGTAGATGTCTCAATGAATATATTGGCGTCATCTGTGCTTCCGTTGAATCACATTAGAATTTAGGTAGATCTGTATTAAGAGACTCCCTGTCATATGTGACCTTTTTTGAAAAACTGTACAATGATCACATAATAAGAGCCTTAACTGTCCACATTTAGATACATGTGTGTAAGGAATTTTTTCAGCTTCACCTAATAAATTTTCAACTTGTATTCTGAATTCAATATTTATTTTGTTACAATTTGTTTTATTTCAGAGTATAATTATGACGGATTGTGTTATCAGAGGTGATTTAGCTAATGTTAGAATTGGTAGACATTCCGTGATTAGTAGAAAAGCTGTTATAAGACCACCTTTTAAAAAATTTGCTAAAGGGTAAGTTCAACCAATCATACGAATAAATAGTCATATTCCTTGTTTATTAGGTAAATTATTATTTATTTAAGACAGGTGGCAGACACAGTCCAGATCCTCGTAAAATACTATGTATACCTACATGTATGAGGTATATTACACTGATAATCATAGTTTTTACATACATTGTATATTAAATTTTAGTAGATTAGTAGCCTGGGTTTTTTTTGTTATGAATTTCTACAATTCACAATGCATGTGAAGCTAAGACTTTGCTCTCTTAAATGATACCAACTGGCAACAATATTTAGGGTACTCCTTATTTCCTTGAGCTGGAAATTGAAATTTGATTGTTTCACATTCAGGCATTAATGTGAGCTACGCTCTCACCCAATATTAATTTACTGACCCGGTATCACATCGTATCCGGTCAGTAACTGACTGTGTAACTAATAATATTAAGCTGATAATGTGTTTGACCCAATTGTTATCATTACTATATTTTCTGATATTTTAGTGTTGCCTTTTTCCCCTTACATGTTGGTGATCATGTATTTATTGATGAAGGGTCCATTGTTAATGCTGCACAAGTTGGTTCTTATGTTCATATTGGTAAAAATTGTGTTATAGTAAGTATATATATCTATATAATTAACTTGTAATGAAATTACCTATTGATATTCATGAATAAGTAATAAAGTATATTTACAAAACATCTTGATTTAAAGATTATTTTGTGTATTGTTACAAGCTACAGAATTGATACCATTGTATCAAGTGGTCTGCTCAAAACTGAAGTTAGTCTAGTTATGTAGTGACTAGAGAGCCATCTATATAATTGCATAATAATATGTCTTGACTGCATATAACAATACATTGCATAATTATCCTTAATTTGAAATTATTGATTACAGCCTGGCTAGCTCAGTCGGCAACACACATAGGTTGTGGGTTTAATTCCAAGGTGGGGCATACCTTCTTGGAGCTTGGTCATGAAATTATTAATACGGCCATTCTCCTTCCTACCCGTGATTCTAAATCATGAAGGAAAGTTATCAGTTACTGGCAGTTTGATGTGCCTAGTAACTGGTTAATAGCTTAAGCCTAAATCCAGATATTTAGCCATTCCAAGAACTGTTAGTAGGTTGATTGACTGCAGTGATATGACCTATACAATGAATTTTAGCGATCTTAAATCCTACCCAAAAGTATTTATGTTGATGTGTTGTTTATCATTCCAACTATTATAATCTCAAGTATATTTTTCTATTATGATAATTGTAGGGTAGAAGATGTGTATTAAAAGATTGTTGTGCTATAGCAGATAATACTGTATTACCACCAGAAACTGTAGTTCCTCCATTTACTGTATTCTCTGGATCACCAGGTAACATTATTTTAAAGTTAAAGTGCAGTTTAAAGTCTGTTTCCATATAGAGTTCATGTTCAGCCAACTTCATACTTTTTCACAATAACTCCAGATCACTGAAATCCCCTTCAGACAGGTGATCCGTCTTAGTACCACCCATTTACTCTTGGGTGGAGTTGAACAACAGTAGGAAATGTTTTTGCTCAGGTGGCCCTCTAGTTGGGTTCGAGTCTGGGACCTTTCGATCCATAAGTGCATGTCTCACCACTAAACCACTGAAAGGTTACATATTAACAGATTAACACATTAATTAAATCTTTAATTAAAGAGGCAGAGGCAGGGTAGAGGTAATAGAACCCTTAGTATGAAAAGTATCCATTATTGACTTCATGCCTAACTGCCCCTTGTATTAACTTCTTTGAAACATTTATTTGATAAAGAAAGGTATATTTTATCTGGTTTAAGTGCTAACCGAAATATTCTATAATTAAGTAAAAAGTTAACGTTGTCTTTACCTCATCATTTTGGATGGAAAACCCAATAGTTGAAGATTTCCTGATATATCTTATTGTTGTAAGTTTTATATAAATTGTTACATAGAAAACAAAGTCATTAAGTCACCTCCTAGTTGGTTATATTCACATAGACAATCTTATATTACAGGACAATTTACAAGTGAATTACCTGAATGTACTCAAGATTTGATGATAGATTTTACAATGAGTTATTATCAACATTTTAAACCTATTGGCAAAGGGAAAGGAAAATGATTCATGGTGATTTAAATGTTAAAATGTTAGTACAGGTCATTTCTTTTGTTTCTGATATACAAGATTTTAATTCCCTTGTTTTAATATAGTACCCTCCAATATTCATAGGACAAAATCCAGTTTTATCATTAACTGTTTCACATTTACCCGTACAGAAGAATGAAATGGTCACGTGAGATCTAAAATCAACTTTTATTAGTTTTATCAACATATGATTAAAATTATTGGCATGTTCGGCAAGGCGATCAGTAGCTAGCGCTTTTTGAAAGCAATTTTTTGTAGTATAAGAGGTCTACAGAACGGTTTGCTTCAAGCTAGCAAATCCAAGATGGGGACTTTTTCAAACAAATAGTTCAGGATTGTAAAGAATGATAAATATTCAAATAAATTATCACCATGATTATTCTATTTAACCCTTTGACGAAATATATGCATTAAATGAAATATATATCAGTATTCTTGAAAAAAAAAACAATATCACAGGGGGGGCAGCCATTTTGAAAAAGGCAGAATCATTCCAAATGATATGACTAGCAAGAAAAAAACTTGCCATGTATCGCTAGCTAGCAATTCAATTTGCTCAATCGTAGCAAACTGTTCCGTAGGAAATTGCTGCATAGTGCTAGCTAGCAATCGCCTTGCGGAACATGCCCTAAGTTACATTTATAAACATGCTTTGAAAATATTGGAAATAATAATGATAATATTTAATTATCATGAAACTATTTGCTGTATACATGGTTTCATTCAAATTTCATTCAATAATTAATTACATACACAAACATTAATGATGTTAATTATTCATTGTCAGACATTTCAGTGAATAACAATTGGAAAAGTTATTTATGAGTTTGATTTTTTGTTATTTCAGGATGAAACTTGTCATACAACGGTTACTGTCAATGAATGTTGTTCTTGCTGAAGTCTATGACCAGAACTATGGCTTTATA
Source organism: Mactra quadrangularis (assembly GCA_025267735.1). Classification (NCBI taxonomy): domain Eukaryota; kingdom Metazoa; phylum Mollusca; class Bivalvia; order Venerida; family Mactridae; genus Mactra; species Mactra quadrangularis. The sequence continues at coordinate 29,500,700 of CM046304.1, forward strand.
TATAGTCGAACACTTCAACATAGTTATCACTCTGTGCAATATTTATTTTATGTTTTATCAAGTTATTTATGACATGAGATGCATGTTTTGCCTTTACAAGCACGACACCTGTTACTAGTGAAAATAGATCCAGACTAGTAAAATTACTTTTAAGATCAGGGTAGTTAATAATTTGGTGAATTACTGTGAAATGTAATAAATTGTGCTTGCGAAATATTATAAGACTGCAGAGTGGATGAAGTTTGCTTTGAAAGCTTGGGAAGATCTTATCATATGTTGCAGCCAGCAGCTTTTATTCTGTTGTATTGGAGTTTAGGTTATTTATTCTGTTCATTTCATTATAGGTATGGTTTGGTATTTTGTTGCGGGCTTTATTAAAGAATAACTTACCTGAGTCTTTGTTAAATACAAATCATTGAAATGCATCTTTCTCTGGCTTCTCTCAACCACTCAGATGAATGTTTATATGGTCAGATTTTGCTAACCAGGATGTTAGAAAAGACATAAAATTATGAGAATAAAATAGGGTGTAAATCATCATGGGAGCTGCTGTGTCTTTACATGGCATGGCTTGTGTCTTTTCTATTTTCATTTTGTATATTGAATGTGTCTTTTCTTTATTCAAATTGTATGTATTGTTGTTGAATTGTATTGTACAAATGTAATGCTTAATGCTGAAAAAAAATACATGTATTAAACTTGAACTTTATTCACTTTATTATGTAATACAGAGCATATTTTTAGAATAAGCACAGGGAAAGTTTGAAAGCTAGGTACATTTACAGCTTGAACTCTATATGGGACTAACATTTCACCTTGCACTTAAATATGTTGCCCTTATAATTCTACGTAAAAAAGATGCAAGAAACTAGTTAGAACCTATTGGCAGCAAAATAATTATTTGAAACCATGTTCTCTCTTTTTGTTGGAAACCTTCCAGTTCCAGCTTCGGAACTTTTACTCTATGTAGAATTATGTAGATTGAGTATGAAAATAATAAGATTTACTTAAAAATGACCATGGTGGCTCATATCAAGAGAAATCCATGTAGAAGTGTTGGTGCGATATACTCGATGCGTCGTGATAATTGAAAAAAAAGTGATGATTGTGTATTGCAAAATTGTAGCTCGTTATCATGCTCAAATGTATACTGAATACTTTTTGTTGACTTTCATGTTATTTCTCTAGCATTTAGTTCAGCAGGTGTGTGTTGCATATAAACTATCGTGATATGTTGCAATGCAAACCAGCTGGTGGTACCCAGCTCTACCATTTACTGTCATTTGTATGAGTCCATAACTCATGTTGCACATGACCAAAAAAATTTAAAAAACTGTTTCATACTAAACAACAAAGTCAATAGATCTAAAAATTCAGACTAAGAACTATTTAAACCAGATAAAAAGAGTAAAATAATCATAATGTAATACGAGTTATCAGAAGAAAGAAAGTTAATGAAAATACAAACCTTAAGACTGCCCTCCTTGAGTTCATGGACAAATGAGAAATAGAAACAAATAATCATTGCTTGTAGATTGAGAAAAACTTCTCATGCCTTCATCAAGTTAGTTTGTTATAAATTAAAGCTCATTCATAAAGATAGGTTGAATAATGAATTATGTTGATATGCCAAATAATGCAGCTTTCGGAATACGCTGACTTTTTGTTTCTATTTTCATACTGCTGTAGATTATTGTATTTATGTGAATACAATAAAATATGTTCTCTTAACTTCTCTTTAACGTGTCTGGAAAGTGGACTGGTACTCTTGACTAAGGTCGGGGATGAGATGTCCAGGGTCATTGGTCCTTATTGCTTAATATATATATAATATATAGCTGTGACTTGTACTTATAAAACCACTTTATTTTGCTATTACTTGCAACTGTTACCATTATTAATAATTTACTTCTACCAACTTACATTAGATCACTGTCTTGAGTTCACTTTCAGGCCTTCCAGTACTAAGCAAGTAGGATAAATTTTCGTACCCAACAAATTAGTGAGGAGGTGGTTTTCGGATGTAATTTGAGTTAATACAGAGTTGGTTATATAATTCTTGCCAGTCCTACGTCGTAACCGCAAACTGCCATAGAAAAACTTAGGATAATCACTTGCATGTATTTCTAAAAAAAAATACAAATAATGTATAATTAGTGTTTAGAGACAAGCTGTTCCGTGTGGTGAATATTTTTGTTGGAACTGTTGGATATATATAACACCAATCAATGTCTTACCTATAAATGTTTTTTATAAAAATGTATAACAGTCTGTCTACGGTATATGTTCACAAAATGTTCCATATATGTTTAAAAGGCTGAAACAAGGAATTTTATAAGCAGATTAACAATAATTTTCACCAGCGGAGCAGTAATTGTACGTATAATCTTGATATATAACTCCTTAGAAATCATATTTTTACCCATCTGTCCACACAACCTGCCTTTGTCAGCACAATATGTCACAATGATAAAACTGATAACTGTTTTGGAACTACATGTACATGTAGTAATAAAGGATATCCCCACAGGCGGCCGGTACGGTCCATAATCAATAACACTATATACATATATATATATATACATGTATATATAGTGCTTTTCATTCGGAACTGTGTCGGTCACCAGTGGATATCACTATGACAAAGTACAGAAAATATATAAATAAAAAAGAAAGATAGCAAACATAACATATGTGCATATGGTTTATTATGTAATAGTTTCTATTTTTCTAAGATATTATACAGTTGAGTATTATCAATGAGAATATCAACCCTTTAGCTCATGGCTACCAATGTTATTACTAATCTAACAAATCAAGGCTATATTAGAGGAATTAACGTTGATAAAATAACATCTGATTAACGAGTTTATTTATCATAAATTATATATATTCGACAGACAAAACAGAACATTTAATCGTCATAACACATTAGTATAAATCCCAACAGGTCACACACAAAAGTCGCCATGTTATTTTTACTGTTCTGTAATGATGTAAGGGGAAGAAACTGCTATGAAATTTTAGGCTTTACCAGGCGCGTTCGAATGCATCAAGCGTCCTTCGATATTGATTTAGCAGACGTTAAAAAGTACTGTTAAAATAGTAATAGATCCGTTAATAAAACAGTTATTTCATATGTGATTTGGGAACAGTCAAACTGTTGTCCCTCGGGGTCAGGAATAGTGTTTTAAACTGTTTCCCTCGGTCTACAGCCTCGGAAAACAGTTCAAACACTATTCCCTCCACCTCGGGCCAACAGTTTGACTGTTTCCAAATCACACATGAAATAACTGTATATTGTTGTTTGTGTGGTTGTTATTGCTGGTGTTGCTGTTTCTGTAGTTGTTGTTTGCATGGTTGTTATTGCTGGTGCTGCTGTTTCAGTTGATGTTGTTGTTTTTGTGTGATTGTAATTGCAGGTGCTGCTGTTTCAGTAGTTGTTGTTTGTGTGGGTGTTGTTGCTGGTGTTGCTGTTTCAGTAGTTGTTGTTTTTGTGTGATTGTAATTGCTGGTGTTGCTGTGTTAGTAGTTGTTGATTGTGTGGGTGTTGTTGCTGGTGTTGCTGTGTTAGTTGTTGTTTGTGTGGGTGCTATTGCTGGTGTTGCTGTTTCAGTAGTTGTTGTTTGTGTGGGTGTTATTGCTGATGTTGCTGTTTCAGTAGTTGTTGTTTGTGTGGGTGTTATTGCTGATGTTGCTGTTTCAGTAGTTGTTGTTTGTGTGGGTGTTGTTGCTGGTGTTGCTGTGTTAGTTGTTGTTTGTGTGGGTGCTATTGCTGGTGTTGCTGTGTTAGTTGTTGTTGTTTGTGTGGGTGTTGTTGCTGGTGTTGCTGTGTTAGTAGTTGTTGATTGTGTGGGTGTTGTTGCTGGTGTTGCTGTGTTAGTTGTTGTTGATTGTGTGGGTGTTGTTGCTGGTGTTGCTGTGTTAGTTGTTGTTGATTGTGTGGGTGCTATTGCTGGTGTTGCTGTGTTAGTTGTTGTTGATTGTGTGGGTGTTGTTGCTGGTGTTGCTGTGTTAGTAGTTGTTGATTGTGTGGGTGTTGTTGCTGGTGTTGCTGTGTTAGTTGTTGTTTGTGTGGGTGCTATTGCTGGTGTTGCTGTTTCAGTAGTTGTTGATTGTGTGGGTGTTGTTGCTGGTGTTGCTGTTTCAGTAGTTGTTGTTTGTGTGGGTGTTGTTGCTGGTGTTGCTGTTTCAGTAGTTGTTGTTTGTGTGGGTGTTGTTGCTGGTGTTGCTGTTTCAGTAGTTGTTGTTTGTGTGGGTGTTGTTGCTGGTGTTGCTGTTTCAGTAGTTGTTGTTTGTGTGGGTGTTGTTGCTGGTGTTGCTGTTTCAGTAGTTGTTGTTTGTGTGGGTGTTGTTGCTGGTGTTGCTGTTTCAGTAGTTGTTGTTTGTGTGGGTGTTGTTGCTGGTGTTGCTGTTTCAGAAGTAGTAGTAGTTGTTGTTGTGTGGTTGTTATTGATGGTGGTGGTGGTGCTGCTGTAGAAGTTGTTGTTGTTACTTCTGTTGTTGTTGTTTTTGTGGTTGTTGTTTTTGTTGCTGCTGCTGCTGCTGCTGTTTCTGTACATACATGTAGTAAGTAAGTAAGCAAAGTGTCCTTTAGAACTTAAAGGCCAGATAAATAGTTAATTCAGTAAATAAATTAAGGGGGGATTTCATCCGCAGAGAATGAACAAATTTTACGCATACCGAATTTGCTATTGAATTTCTATCCTATGATTTTAAGAAATGATTCAGACAAAAGTCAGTCTCAAGAACTTCACGAAACGAATGGTGGTTATTATTGTATCTTACTTGAGCTTAATCACTTGTTTAATAAATGTCTTGCTGAATTTATCTGATTATGTTCCCAAAAATTCCCCAAAACCTCTGAAGTCTTAAGCATATAAGGCTAAAGAAGTGTAAGAAATTGTGTAAAAGTGTAAAATTACGTGTACAAGGGTTGTTAAAAAAAATAAATAGGACTGAGGCTATAATGTTCGTATCTTTTAATACATGTACATATCCATGATTTTACTACTAACGTACATCGGAACAGATCTTCGAGCTGCACAATAAAATTATAAAAATATTAGGACAAATAAAAAACATATAACATTTACAATCAACAGGGTGCATACAACCCGGAGCACACAATTCAAGTACTAATGACGTCCGTGACGTCGAACGTAAACGACGCTCACTGGAAATACTCGAAGTATTTACCCGCGTGCTCTATACATCTGTGGTGACGGTGTATCGACTGTCTATAAATGTCACGGAAGCAATCAGTGTTGAATTGTTTGCAAATGTTCACGCTGGCCGTCTTCAGCTCTTGAATAGATTCAAACCGGCGCCCCTTCAACTGAGCCTTGAAAGTCGGGAAAATTGCAAAGTCAAAAGGGGCACGATCAGGTGAGTATGGTGGATGAGCTATTTTTTCGAACCCCAATACACCAATCTCCAGGGTAGTGGACCCCGCTGTGATTGATGACGCATTGTCTATATGGAGGATAAACTGCTCAAGGGGGACATCGGGCATGTAGCATGGGCGTTTTGCAAAACATTATAATAAACGTACAACGAACGTATGTGGAACAATTTCCGATTGCCGAACATATGATTTGTTTTAAATTCGGACAGAAAATAAGAACGTAGGGCCCTCAGTCCTATTTATTTTTGAACAACCCTCGTATTCGTTACTTCACTACAAGTTCCAGTGTTTATCCTAACGCACTTGATGAACATAAAGTTGGCAGACTCAGCAGACACAGCCGTCACAACAGAAGGAACGATCATTCTGCTGTGTCTGCTGGCAGAAGGATTAAACTACATCAGAATGATCAATCTTTCTGCTGGGTCTTGATCCTTCTGTTATAATTCAATCCTTTTGCCAACAGACCCTGCAGAAAGATTGATCCTTCTGCTGTAGTTTAATCCTTTTGCCAGCAGACACAGCAGAAAGATTGATCCGTCTGCTACATAATTCAATCCTTCTGCCAACAGACCCAGCAGAAAGATTGATCCTTCTGTTATAATTCAATCCTGCCAACAGACCCAACAGAAAGATTGATCCTTCTGTTATAATTCAATCCTGCCAACAGACCCAGCAGAAAGATTGATCCTTCTGTTATAATTCAATCCTGCCAACAGACCCAGCAGAAAGATTGATCCTTCTGTTATAATTCAATCCTTCTACCAACAGACCCTGCAGAAAGATTGATCCTTCTGCTGTAGTTTAATCCATCTGCCAACAGACACAACAGAAAGATTGATCCGTCTGCTACATAATTCAATCCTTCTGCCAACAGACCCTGCTGAAAGATTGATCCTTCTGCTGTAGTTTAATCCATCTGCCAGCAGACACAGCAGAAGGATCGTTTCTTCTGCTGTGTCTGCTTAGTCTGCCAACTTTATGTTCATTAAAAAAAGAATATATGAGAATTAAAAACATTATTGAAAGAATACCTATATAATAAACAAAGCACCAGTCTCTTAACAACATCATTTCATAGATAAATTAAGCTATTTTAGCTGTAACATAGTTATAAAAATAACTATCGTAGACTATATGTACATTTTGTATACTGTTTTGAAATACATGTATGTAGTATTAATGTATGAAAATGAAATAGTAAAGAATTGTTATCAATATTGCCTGACAATGTTGGCGGTTAGTCTGCTAGTTAGCTGGTTAGAATTGATTAGAGATCCGTATCACCAGTTATCAATTAATATATAAGAAACACAAGCCCAATTTTTGTCAATAACCTTATTAAATCTAATACTTTAATCAAGCTTTTCAATGTTGACATTGACTGGTGATTCAGGAGTAAATGAATTTTCTACAACATCATTTTATCATCATCAGATAACTCTTAAAGTCAGAACCAAGCTACCTTTCCGTGACCTTATCTATTAGAATATTTAACAAAGGTTTACAGTTACACTTTGTCCCACAAACAAGGTGTTAACAAAAGAGCACATGCTTATATTTGTAGGTAAATGTATTGTATTCAAATAAAAAGGTCGCACTCGGAATGGTCCATTACAGTTGTTTATGAACTGAATGTTGATGATCAATTAAAAACCTTAATGACACTATCAGCTTTATAATTACATACGTAATAAACTTATTGTTATATTACACAAGCTAATTGGTACGTTGTCGGTGTACAATTTGAACAAGCACAATCCTTTTGTGTCTGATGCTATTCCCTAATATAACTTGGTCATCACTAGTATAACATGCCTATTGCTGAACAGCCTCATGCCAGTACAACTTATAGACTGTAACGATGATAAACTCGGAACTTCTGCCCGAATGATTATTACTGATGACTGATTCAGATAGGGTTTAAATTCAGAATAAGATCATCCTAACTCATAATTGATAATTTATCAAGTGAAAAAGTGAAGGAGCAGATTAAGGCGCAGAACAATTACGTTCTATTGGCAGTCCTAGAGGCATAGAAGGTAGTTGTTTTTATAGCAAATTATAAGTAATAATTTAAACAATTTTGACAAGGTCTGGCTTTCTTGCATCAAATTAATGAATTTGAATGTTTATGTTTGCGTTGGTTTGCACCTCAGTTAATTTCAACAAGATGTAGATGACATGGTTTGTAATACATTATATCAAAATCATTCAAAAGCATAACGTTCCATACTGCAATACAGAATGTGTGGCAGGCTAATGAATTTGTGTTTAATGCTTACCACTCAAGGCATTTAAAGTCTGGATAGAAAAAAGGATTATGATTATGAACTTACTATCATTAACATAGAAGTTACATATATTACATTCAATAGTTTCCAGCACACAATCAGTCATTTTGTAAAATGCCTATGTATTTAATGCATTTAACATAAAACATGATACCCTTAGACAACTTACAAAATGTAGGGATTTTACAGATATATATATATGTATATATGTATATATATATATATATACATATATATATATATATATATATATATATATATATATATATATATATATATATATATATATATATATATATATATATATATATATATATATATATATATATATATATATATATATATATACACACATATATGAATTGTATTAACGTTCAGTGAGCACAAAGCAACCATGTTAAAGGCATACACTATCATCTTATCAGTAAGTTAAGTAGAGAAATAAACTTCTCAAAAGTACACATATCTACATGCACACTGGATTTTCATTCAATGGATGTTGTATCACTTGTTACTATGAATATAAATTCTGATCACAATTTTTAATAATAGGATCATGTTCAAGTAATTGATCTTAATTACTACATGCATTATTAAATGCTGAAAAATGAAATAACGACTTAATTTATCCTTCGACAAAGAGTGATTGTAAAAGTGTAAACTAAATATTTAAAAGTCACTAACACCTCGTCGCTGCTATGATTTATTTTCGTGATTGTTTTGATAGTAGAAACACCCTTCTTCCATGATAGCTTCAAAGCAACCTGTTGTAAAATCATTAAGAAAATATTATAAGTGGTAGATCTATTGATTATAAATTTAAATGCCTATTTTTCTGTAAAAAATATGAACAATTTGCATTCCATTCCACGTAATCAAGTGCTCCAGATTTTTGACAGAACTAATTTATGTTTACTTAGATAGTCGATTATGCACGTACGTTTATTTCATTAAGATCATAAGGTACAACTTGATAGTTGAGAAGATACTCATATTTTTCAAGATCGTACGAGAGTTTATATTTCCATCATGTGTTTTCATTTAATAACGTAACATATCATTTAAAGCATTTAGAAAAGCACACTTTTCGGACCATACGTCGTATATATTACACAGCGCTAGACGATACTACTTAAAAAATGAATAAGACTATAAGTCCGCACGACCAGCTCGGTTGCAAGCAAACAAGTTTACTAATCAAAGGGTCGTGGGTTCGATTCCCTTGCGGGGTATTCTTTTTTGGAGTTTTTTTTTAATGAAATTAGTAGTAGTGCGGCAACTCCTCCTATCACAGATATTTTATTTTATTGCTTAGTTGTAAATCACTGACTAAAGTATGTGCCTATAAACTGGTGAACTACTAAATCTGGATATTAGTCTTTACAGGAACGCCCAGTAGGTTGACTGACCGCCGTTTTATAACCTATACAATGTGTTGCAACAGCGTTTAACTCTATCCAAACGACAAAACTCACGATTTGGTTAAAATCTAATATTTTCATTAACAAAAATGCAAAGTAGCAAATACCAATTAAAGGTATGTCCACAGCATCTGAAGTTCGACATTCGTCGACATAATTTTTGACGGCATGTATCTTCCCAGGTATCAAACCAAATGAATCTGCTGTCTTTTTAATTACAGCATCTCTAGTAAGTTCTCTCTCTCTTAGTTTATCAAGTTTTGTAACAACGACAATGTGCGGTATACCTGTTGTAATTAAAACAGAATTTTAAGAGCAATTACTTCAATTTTGCGTTTGTTACCAAGGTTATGATTGCTTAAGCAGATGATAAAACTCTTTCAATGATTGACAGTATCTAAATATAAAAATGTTACAATATAAGATACATTGTATGTACATTTGTATCATCCTAAAATACTACCATGGTTTTACTACAGTATTACAACATGCTTTAAAGTTTGTAAGACCGAAACCAACGTTAAATGTTGTGACCGTAAAACAGATGACGGTCTATTCTAATAATGTTTTGTACTTCATGTTTAATTTTTTTAACCTTTCACCAGTTAAATGTTTACACAACGATACCTAAATTAAACCACAGGGAAGTGTCATGTTACCTCCCTTTCATTTCTCAAACATACCGTTTACATACATATATACAAGGGGTACAACTGCGTTTAGTAGACCACTTCATCTAGATTTATTATGTTGCGATGCACAAAAAATACTGATACCCTGGTGGCACTTTAACCGCACACCATTAGATCGATTAAACATAACTATTCGAGCTAGGAATGTTGAAAGCGCAGACCATAAATATGAATAAATTATCTAAAACATAAAATACGGCACAAAAAATATAACTAGAACAAGTTTGGATACCGTAGGTATCGACGAATCTAGAGGAAAATCATTACAATTTCATACTTTGAAATAGCCTATCAACCACAATCAAAGACATACACGTCAGTTAAACAACTTAATTGAAAAATAAATGTGATAACTAACCCTCCACTTTGACTGAAACATTTGCGAGCCAGAAAAAGCGTAGTTGATAACTTTTATTTTGTAATCTGATGTTGTAGCCGGTATTCTTTATTCATTCAATAAAACTGGTTAATTTTTACAGGGTGACCAGTCGGGTGTTATTTGGACTTTTTCATAGTGACAAGTGTTTTGGTTGCCTCGTTTTAAATTAGGAAACTCTTTACGGATTATCGAATCAATAATTGTTTAACAAATTAGATTGCAATTTTTGTGAAGTACGAGTTAAAATGGTTGGGAGAATTACTATTTTATTATTAAAATAGATATAAACTGTGCAAGTATTCATATTTAGTCATGGCTGGTGAAAATTGAAACGAAGCCTAGTATTTTCATAACTACTGAAGCGAATAACACAATGTAAGCGGAGAAACACCATGCTGATCACGAGGTAACAATAAATAATAAGCAATTTTCATAATGTTTAACGGTATCCCAACTTGTCCGAGTTGACATTTTTGTACTGTGTTGGATGCTTCTTATTAATAATTCATATTAATGGTCTACGCGTTGAAGCTAAAAACCATCGTAGATTGTAGATTTATAATTAATCTATTTAATTGTGTAGTTAACGTGTCATTAGGGTATCTGAAATTCGTGTGTGTTACATAATAATAAATCTACACTGAGAGGTCTACTAAACGCAGTTGTACCGCTTGTATATATCTATACATACGGTATGTCTGAAAATCAAAGGGAGGTACATGTAACATGACAATTCCCTGTGAATTAAACGCATCAATGATCGATTAATTACTATGATATTGGTTCCCTTTGAGTAGTTTTATGACACAAAGTAATCAACAAAGTTTCACCCGATACACATATTCTGAATGCCTCCCGGGGTCAAGTTTTGACAATGCTACGCTTTAAAATCGGGTTCCGGCGCACGTCGATCAAATGAGCAACGCACCGCGGAAAGAAGCTTGCTAGTCAAGTATTATCTACAACATAGTCTTTAAAGTTGTCATTCACATGACAAAAATCTCAATAACTCTATGTCAATAATCAGAACAATTTACCTTTTGAAGTAAGAACTTTATCTATTACTTCCTGGATCATGTCTTTTTCTTCCTCTGGCTTATCAAGGCTATTATTGTCAAGAATAAAACAAACGAAGTGAATTCTATTCAACCATTCAGGGTTTTTTATGTACCCACTCATGTCCTCATTGATAGGAGTCTCAAACTGCAAATACAAACAATTATACATGTATTGTGACATTTACTACTTAGTATTCGTATCATTATCAGAATCAATAATACATTGAAGCAAACATGTGTCAAATAAAAGCAACAGGAATTTATAAAGTAATTAAAATCATATAAATAAAAATACAGTTATATATCACTAATTGGTTTAAAATGTACTTAAACGTCTAATAATGAAACTTACATCAAATCCCTCAGCACAATGACCTTCGACGATTTTGTTAATTTGCTCCAAATCTATTTTATTCTTTGAGCTTAATCCAGGCATGTCATAAAAATGAACATTAGTCTTGTGGTACTGATTTTGGTCATCAGTTATACCTAAGGTATATCGACGAAGCTGAAATGGTAGTTATAGTACACACTATTAACAATAGCAATAGTATATGCCGTGTTACATATCTTTTGGTGTTATTCAATTGAATAAATTTGTATAAGTGAAACACACTAAATGTACATCGTTAAACATCAATTTAAACTTGGTTCATGTATATACAAAGACAAATAAATGATACTTAAATAGTGCATTTTTTAAAACAAAATATTCTACGAGTTGCGCTTAACCAAGTTCACTGATTATCCATGAAATAAACCAATAAAAAATTTCTTAAGTCTTCATCTACAACTGGTATCGTTGTCAATGATTTTTAAGTGCTTGTGATCTTCCATTGTCCACTTACTCGATATTGCTACCACCAACAATCTCGCCAGATATAGTCAATTTAGACAACTGTTGTCTAGTTTCACGCGGAATTGTCTTTGTTTTGATTGATTGATTTTCAACTTTAAAGGTGCCATTCAATTCACAAGACAATGAAGTTGTTGAGAATGAATGTTTCATTGTGATGGTTTCCAGCCTGGAGCTTGAAGGCTATACATTGTGGCCGTCAGCATAGCCGTATAGTTTAGCAGAATATTTCTGAACTAAACGGTTGAGAGCTGCTATGTACAGTATAGAAAGTACTGGCCCATCGCAGGAGCCTTGGGTAGTCCAAATCTTAAAGACTATATACCAGATGATGACTGTTCAATGAGAATTTTCATTGTTCTATTTGTAAAGTAGGACTCAACCAAATTTAAGGGGGGGGGGGGAACCTTGGATTCCGAATTAACTATGGAAGATTTGAATAAGCATAAGAATTTCTATTTTTTTAAACGCGGCACTCAGGTCTATCATTCAGTCACAACAGGTGCTAGAAGCGTAAAATGAGTTTTGATTTAGTTGTTGGGGTGACATCTAATTCACATGCTGTATTATTGATGGATTAACCAGTTTTAAAATATCATGCACAGACAAAGGATTGAATTCACTAAAATTTTGATTTGTAAGAAGTTCATGTACATACATGATACATCCTTATCTAGAACTGTATATATATCTTGTTAGTATTCTTTGTATGTAAATAACATGACAATAAACGTTCTCTGAATAACATTTTGTCCTATTACCAGTATTGCAGACTGTTACTATAATTTAACAATTTAATTATGCTGTACATCGTTATGACGTGCAAATGAATTCATCAGTATATGAATATTATTACAGATATTTACCTGTTGCGTCTGAGAAACTATGGACATTTCTTTATTTCTAATTCGACCTCCACTGGCTTTATGAATTGGGCGTTTCTTGGATGTAGACATAAGAGAATCAATAAAGAAAGACTTTCCTACATTAACTCTACCAACACACAATATGTTCAATCCCTTCTCTTCCACTATTTTCAATTTTGCTCGTATGCATTCAAACTATATAAAATAGCAGAACTTATAATTAGCATGTACATACATACATTTTGTCTCGTGATAATTTCAAATGTCTATATATATATATATATATATAGCTTTATGTATTTTTCCATTGCTTTTTAGACTTTCGCCGAAAGGCTTAAGTTATACCACAAATCGAAAACTATCGACGCTGAAAATGCCTGACCAGTTTAACCTAGCGGAATGATACATGTGTCTCTGATTTACTACGCGGTCAATTTCTAGGCGATTAAAGTAGTTCCGTCATATAACTCAACGTTCAATGTTTCTCTTATCAGTGACAGGTGTTAATCTCGTTAATACACTAAGAAGTATACATAGTGATCAGAGTCTGTATTGTATCATATTTATCATATTTAATTCTAATGAACCTACAAAACTTGTATGCTTAGTGTACTGGGAAAAACTGTATGGCAAGGAGAGGAAAATAAATCCTAATAATATTTGCCAATAATATAGGGTAGAATAAACACTTCGCCCGCAGTGTTTGCCTTGCTCTATCTGTACTTGAATCCAATCTGTAAGGAGTAATAATTAGTATGGATTTGTTAGGTTTCAATGTGCACGAAGTGTTTCAGTATTTCAATACTTTGATTTATAAAACTTGTTCATCAATCAAGATTTGATTTATATAGAAACTGTTTCTATGCCGGGTAAAAACTATCGCTAATGTCAGTAAAAAAAATGCCATGATCCAAATTAGATATATGAAGATACTTACCCGAATTCGTCCTGTAAACAGAAAACAATATTATTATATTTCTATATCTTCTTTGCGTCTAACATTGTGTACAAAATAATCCTAAGATACAACAATGCATGAGTGTTCGATGGTTTGGTAAAGAGAGTCGCGATAATAAAACAGTAGCAGGCATAGCATTTCGAATTATAAATGCTTTAGATTGGTTCTCGGCCGCGACAGATTATTTTGCCTATTAAATGGTATATCAAGACAGATTTAGCTCCGTAGAAAGAAAGTTTGATTTTGAAAGGGCAAGATAATTCTGATAAGGAAAACAATCCAGAATGTATCATGAGGTGAGTCATCCGCCGTATATAACATAATAAAATTACGCGTATTGATAAACCACGACGTAACTTCATAAACACATAAAGAAAATTACGGTTTTTATTTGTTCGGGACGTCAGTCCTGAACAAATATATGTATCATAATTCAGACCCTTTCCCACTTTAAAAATTAACCGAATCCAGAAGTAGTTCCTCGGTATATATGTATAGAGCAATTCAAAATGATCGTCTGCTATGACATGCGCAATAATTCCTGAAATACACTTGTTAATCGGTCTCTACTGAAGCGCATGTATAATAGCTTACGAATTTAGCGTCTCAGTAGAGCTCTTCACGTCGTATTATATAATAAAATGGTGTCAACTATTCAGTCACGACCCGTTGTTTGTGCCAGTTGGCTGTAGAGATGTTACATTATCTTATGTAATAGAATGGTTTTATAGGAAAAGTTTAAAGATCGTAGTAAATGACTTTGAATGATGTCTGAATAGAGGACTTCATTTATTTTACATACAGATGCAGTAGAATAAATGTGCATAAATGATAACTTATCTGCAGCAGTCATTGAATTGTTTTAAGAATGACCCCTTTGACTTGTTGTGATTGTGTGAAAAAAATCAGTAGCGTGTTCGCCTGTCCGGTTTACCTGATGTATTTATAGGTCGATTGTATAAGAGCCAATTTCAAATTTCGCCTGAAAATGGATCTCGATTTGTGAAGAAAGTGAAGTTCATTTTTAGATAGATTTTTTTGTCCAATCAATAAATACATGCATTTACTATTGTATTTCAAATTTGGCAATATTATATAACAGCTATTTTTATATAAGGCCTCGATAAGTTTGACCTCCACATGACAGAGTCCTTCCAGTAACACAAATAGTTATAATATTGTTTTTATAAATTCCACGACAAACATAAATTATATTTTTATCCCATTAATGTAAAAAAATATGTATGTCTTAGTTTCAATCATGAAAACCAGGCTATGATGACTTTTAAGAAAAAAATTGCTTTTTTGCTGAAGTTTATAGGCATTACATTCAGGTTCGTATAATTAATTGTGATTTAAATTAGATGTCATTATTTAACTAGAGGCATGAAAAACTAATCGTTACATGAAGGACTTCATCGTTTTTGAAAGGACATACACTCGTTACTGAATGGACAATAAGCCAATGTAAAGCTTTTAGTGTTTTATTAGAAACTCATAATCATAACTGAAAAAAGAAAGAAATCTATTTATAAAATAAGCAAATTAAACATGGTACATTATACATTTAGATCATATTATCAAGTCTAGGCGGAAAACTACAACCATGTTATTGCATGGAAAAAAACGTTACGGTGCAGACCTTTGAAAATATGAGAAAAAATAAAAGAAATAACAAGACAATAACTGGCACATTATGAGACATTGCTCAAAAGAGACTAAATTAAACACCTTTAAAATAATAAAGTTTGAAACATAACTAGCAATGACTAGTACTAAAGTCTGAATTGAACAAGAACATGAAGAACAAACGGCAGTTTAACATCATTTTGGTAAACAGAAATAAAATAACTATTACGTAGGTAAGTTGCCAAAATATCAAAATTGCATCGCTTGTCTCAACTGTCCTAATTATATCCATACTTATTCATTCTCAAGGAATTAAAGTTTTCTCAAGGGAATAAAGTATTCGCAAGCAAATAAATGTACATGGACGTGGTAATGACGTGGTTCATGAATAATTGTTAATATTTCATTGTAATTGTACCACGATAGATCTTGAATTCTTTGTGGCCAGAAAAAACAGTTTGAAGAGTTTTTTCTACCATCTTGGTGCATACAAAGCACTTCCAAGTCACTATTTTCAACATCTTTTACTAAACCTGGGTATGGTCTACCATTAAATCTTATTAGAACATACTTATTTAAACAGTTGTTCTTTTACCACTAATCACTCTTGAGTTATCATTTCTGATATAAAAGTTATGGACAGTCATACTTAATCTTTTGGTCAGACTTAGAACTTTACTTCTGTGTTTCTTAGTGCTATGAAAGCCAATCTTACACTGAGTTTCAGTTTTCCAACTATACTTTTTCAAAGTTTGACTGCAGATAAATTTGCTTAAATTTTATTTCTCTTTCTTGCTTCTATCATTATACTTTTTTCGAATTGCATCAACAATAACTTCTCACTTGAAGAGAGGTCGTTTTGTTTCTTTAGGTGTGAGATGTCGTAATAATTTTCTAGTTCTTCGGCGTAGAGTTTCTAGTGTATTCTTCTCACAATCGTCTTTTTTCGATGCGATCTTTTTTTCAACATCTCTATTTTTCTTCTAACCATTTTAACTCAATTTCTAATTTTAACTTTTCACGATATACTTTTGGTTTTTCACGATATTTTTCTTTTCTTTACTTTCAAATCTTTTATCTTGTCTTCTAAAATCTTCATCGTCTGATGGGGAAGGTGTGTTGACTGTGGCTAATAATCTTTTCATATCTGTCAATCTTTTTCTTTGGGTTCTTTTCTGATTTCGCCATTTTTTCCTAACACTCCTTTTCTCCCGTTCTGACAGCTCAGATATTGATTTCTTCACACCACTTTCACGTTCTCTTCGATACCTTTCTACACCCGCCTTTAGATGTTTTTTTCTGGATCCCTGTCTCTTTATTCTATGAATCGTCTCTGTCTTTCTGCATTTGTTAATGCCATTGTCTGAAAAAATATGCAAAATAGACTGCTACAAACTAGATCAGGTAAGTATTTGTAAGTTTATTTACATGCTAGTGTATATATCTCATGATGGACACTTTCAGCTTAATATTATAGTGATAGCATGCAGAGGTTTTATCATTATTGTCATTACAGTAACAAGAGTGTCTTTACAGTAACGAAATATCTAAAATCAGCATATTTCAACTAATTAAAATTATTTTCTTGCTAATGGAATATAGGAATAATTGAGTTAAAGCCAATAGTGGAGTTTCATTTATTTGATAACATATAAAACCGCATAACAATGTATTTTTACCATAAATGTCATTCCAGTAACATTTTTTGTGCTTACAATAACAAAAACACGTGTTATTGTATGGACAGTTACTGGAAAGAATTACGCCACATGTTTATTCCATCACATATAAAGTAAACGAAGAGGAGCACATTTGATAGCGTGAACATATCTGGCTTTTCAATCCTTTGATCTGAGATTAAAATGAACTCGTTCCAATGAGTAGTATGGGAGATTAAATGTTACTTAAAAAGACGGAGAAAAAAATACGCACCTGACCATATTCAAAGATGTCGAATTATCTCAAAACTCAATACGTATTTCAAATGTCGCTCAACTGGACTCAATTTTGAAAGATGGAACTTCTATTTGAAGAGCTCTTTATAGTTATATAAGTAATACAGAGTAGTCTATCCTATATGATGTTACTGTATGGACAATTAGACTTCATATGCTGGGGACAAAGTTCAAACGTCAATGTATGATGTATCTACATGATTGTTTATCAAAATTATACCCTTTTTCATACCTTCAATGGTTGTTTTATGTAATTTCTTACAAAAAATAAAAATTAAATATATTAAATCACTTCGAGAATAATTTAATTTCAATATTGTACTTTAGGGACAAGAAAAAATAGCCATTTTTAGGCATATGTTGGCCTAATAAGCTAAGATATTTACAAAAATAATCCTAAATTACGTCTTATTTATCTCACCTCAAAGTGTACTTGATAGAACAGTTTGAATTTTAAAAATATGAAAGTTCAGTTTAGAAATAAACCCAAAAGACAACGATTCAGGTGAAATTTGAAATCGGCTTATAAGGTGTTTTGAAATGGAACAATTCTGGTCTACCTATCAAACTAATATCACTGAACTGTTCTTTGTGAACGAATGTTTTTGTTGGAGCCGGAAATTGAATTCTTCTTTTCAAACCCGAACAAATTCAGTGCTTCAGCGCTTTGATTTCAATTTATCTGCAACAACATAAAGCTACAATATTTACCAATATATTTTGCCACAAATCCACTTGCACGTTCCACGATTGTTCTTAATGCCCTCAGAGCAAGCATGTCTTTAACTTCGTCGATTGACCCTTCATCGGTATAATTAATAACAGGCAATATATTGTCTAATCCAATTCCTAATTTGTCGCTTATTTTCACCATAAAGTTGTGAACACGTATACTCCTCTTAATATTATCTGGAGAGCGGTGAACATACTTACATAGTTTATCCACTTGTGTAACAATTACACAGACAGGAATCCCTGAAATTTTAAAAGCATAAAGCTTTTTACAATATTGCAAGATGTACTGGATAAGCAACAAAGATTTCAAAACATCTAGAATTGACATTGAAGGGACGCCCACCAGTCCTAAATCTACATTTTACACATTCTATCACCAAGAGGCTATCATGATTCTCGAAACTAGCTTCTGGCACCACACGATCAATTCGGGAATGAAACTTAATCATTTTGACCGATATTGACCAATCAGAATGATTTAGAATTCTATCAAATTTATTTCTCAAATAATTCTGATTTATAATCATCTTAGTCAATATAAGAACAATATTGATAACTTTTGACAAGGAAGCATTTTTAATTAATAAAAAATATATCCGTTCTTCATCGATTTTTAACGAGTTCGTGGTAAAAGTTTAAACCGGAAATTTATAAATCCAAATTAAAAGATGAGTCCCAATAACAAATTCGTCCCCTAACAATTTCATAATCAATTAATTAGTGTATCGGTGATTAATGCATTTAGATTTCAAAATACCATTATTATATCATTATTTAGTCAGCAATGGTGTTTAGAGGTATTATGTTACCATCAAGCAGTTTTTATTTCAAATTGAAAAGTCGATACAGTTTTGACATTTTTTTATGAAGGGCCCAAAGTATTAGAAAAATTCTTTTTCTTTCTTTTATTCATTGCCAAATAATATATGGTAAATTGAAGAAGGGTAACTTGGAGTGCGGCAACCGTTTTCAGAGTCGAAAGATAAGAATATAGACTTGTTGTTTTTCAAGATGGCGAATATTGTCACATTGTTTGGTCTTCATATGATTGATTATATTATGGAAATTCTTTCTCAATCGAAACTTAACATTACGTAGAAAACAAGAACTAGTCAAATCAGACGTAAATATTAGCAAGACGTCTGGTAACTGAAAGAAGAAATATGACTTTACAACATAAACATGTGTGTACACTGTAAGAATTTTTGCTATAGGTTAGGATGTTTATATATAGAAGCATATTTTAGGGTTTATGTAATGATTCTTAACACATCTGGTAAAACAATAAAATAAACACTACCTTGCTTGTGAGCCTTTAGGAAAACATCTGTCATACGTTTTAGTGATTGTTGATTTTGAACTTCAAACTTTGTTGCGTCAATAACCACACACAGAGTATGCATTATTCTGTCTGAAGTCATGTTACACTCGTCAACAAGGGCACCAGTCACTTCAGGCTTATCTAGAAACTAATGCATTAAAAAAGGTTCATTAGATACTGTTCCAGATATACAAGTGTGGTGTGTTTATCTTCCACATGAGTGTGTTTAAGTTATTAACATCTTTAACATATAATGTCCCCCTTCTTATTTTTTGTGAAGACGACTATGATTTAAATTATGTATTTGTTGCGCAAATTCGTCACAGACAGTGCTAGATGATGGCGTTTATTTTTAGGTTTTCCTATTTATAGCTTGTGTGTTTTCTGTGTTTATTTGCAGACCATTGTCTGAAAAATTAAATATGCAAGTAGATTTGTACTATAGTTATTATCCATGCGTTTGAAGTTACACAGTAGTGTACAAATACATGTATTATCTCTGTATCAATATCAGAGCCATTCACAAGATTTTAAATGTCGTATTAAAGAAACTATGCTTCCATAACGAGCGCTATATACCATCTAGTATATCTTTATTAAATAACGCCACATTTCACCGCAAAGCATGAAAGACAACGGCATTTATTTTTTATTTTTATATTATGCCTAAGCACGTACAGTTTCGGTACTTGTTTAACAAAAACATATTTTAGTATAGGTAAAGTATGGAGGATAAATCTGAGATCTGTTAAATAGATTGTGTATAATTGTTTGATTTTCCAATGAACCATACCTTTCTTTCAGTGGAAAGAAAACTAATTAATGTTTCATTTCGTTACGGAGCATAGAGATTTTTGTTACGGAACATAAATGCAAATGATAAAGTGTAAAATTAAAACTAGACTAAAATTAAATGTATTTTAAATAATCATGTTTATCTTTACTAAAAACAGAGTAACAGAACAGTTTTTCTTCTTATATAATGAATATACATGTAGTTGCTTCCGTAGAGCTTTCATATAAGCCATACCTCAATGAGTCTCAAATTCATAACAGATCAAAGTTTATGTAACCAATTAATACATTAATACAAAATTATGTGCATAACACCATTAAAGAAGAATATTAAACAGATGGACAATGTCCGGATCGGCTGAACGGTGATTCTTACGAGTATAAGCAATAGCTTACGGAATAATTTTGTGCAAGGATTTGTAAATGTTTCCAAAGTTCCATTTTTTTTGGTACTAAATCCGTTAAAATTTCCAGTTATTACATTAAAACAATAAAATGCCGATACCACTGATTACCAACATTAATATGAACGTCCTTTAGTGACGCAATAAGACAATCTACTTTTATACGCTCTTTTCACCTATGCCGTATATTTCAACATTCAAAATAACTAGCTAGGAATAGCTAGGAAACTCAGAACGCAGAAAAATATGATGGAGTATCTAGTTTAATCTCTGCAAAGATTCTATTTGCCATTTCATTCTGAGAATGATGTGCGTTATATTTTTGTTTCAATACCACACACGTTTGAACTTTGCACTTATAATATAAAAAATAAATGTTTACATTTTTCGATAATTTACTTTCAAGATGGTAACAATTATAGGAGAATGGCTGATTAACAGTTGTCGCCCACTGATGTTCATGGTTTGATAATACCTAGTACAAAATAATTTAATCAGTTTTCGTACCGGTAATATATTTATTATATATATATTTATTATAAATATATTTAGGACTGATTTTCTAGATAAAATAGTGTTACAAATTTTAGGACCTAAATATTTTCGGAATGAAGGAATGTTTTGAAGCACTTTCTCGAAAGACAAGAACAACTGTATTCAGTCTAACCTCATAGCCAATACTTAGTTTCCCTTGTAGCAAAGGTGTAAGTTCTTCTCCGTACGTTCTCCCATCCTCAAAACCTCGTACATCCAGCAGTCGAATTTTACAAGTATCTTTGCGTTCGACAACGACTTCATCCAGCTAGATCAAAATAATAAGACCACATAGAAACGCTGAGAAAATTCAGCTAATAATAAGAAATTGATGCAAAGCATCTAAGGAGCGTGTGATATCACCGTTCAGTTGGAGTAGCACTTAGATGGTTCGTAAGAAACTGTCCGAAATAAAGTCATAATACTTAGTTTGACTTCAGCTTAGGGCGCTTTATTAGGGAGATGTTAACATTATTTGAAGCTGGAGTCCTTGACTAAGTGTTTATGATGTGATGATAATGATAATAAGTGTAATATATATGCTTAAATACAATAACAGATTGATGCAAATGAATGTAATATTTAAAAGACACGCAAGACATAACAATTCATTAAAAATTCACAAACCTAGAATTTCGTGTCCAGGTGACAATTTAGTCAGAATATATTGCAACTGAAAAGTACCTTTAATCAATATAATGACATGGATTATCGATTAAAAAGCACTACTTTTTGGAATGACCGATAGATTTCCCCTACTTTCTAGCGAACAATTGTGATAGAAGTAGCGCGCCGGGATTTTGAATCTCGTGTCACGAAGGAGGTACGGGTTCGAATCCTACCCGGGGAGGTTATACCATTCCATGAAAATTTGACAATGATGTCGATTTCCCCCCATTGATTAGATAATATTGAGAAGTTTCCGGCCTTGTGGAAGGGTTGGTGAGTACTGGTTATAGACAAGGGTCCAGGAAAGCTAGGTTAGGTGCGCTGGACGCCGTAAAATCACCTAAATTGTGTTGACACGCGTTAAAACCCTGTAAAAATGTGATAGAAATGTTTAATTGCGGTCCCCATCGACAAAACGTTAGTCCATGCCTATCGTACGCTCATAGTGCGCTCAATAATGTAACTTGCGTAGTAATACATGAACTTGTTGCATAAATATGGGAGTTTATGTACAGCAATATTTGATCCATATCAAATTAAATTTCATTCAATTGATTTCAAGTTTACTTGCTGTCAAAATAATAAGCTATGTCTGCTATGATATACATGTAGATTGAACATCTGTAAAGCATTATCTGACTATACACAAAATGACCAATATTATGATTAACAAAATAACATATGTACCTTGCCCGTAACACTTTCACCTTGCTGTGCAATTGAACCAGCATAATAGTTTATGTTGTTTGTACTTGCAATGTTAACGGTTCTACAAAAACTTGTTTTTCCAGCACCTACTAACCCAGTCAACAGTATGTTGAAATAATTGACATGGGAATCCTTACATGATTTAGAAATTCTTGTTTCACAGTCCTCTTTCTATAATAGAAAAAAAACAAATATTTTGGAATCAATTACATTTTTTGTGACACAAGTCATGTCTGTTTAACATATTGCCTAATGTAAACCTGTCATGAAAACATATATACAATTTCACATTCGAGAATATCGTCATCATCATTTATATCAAAATTGTTAAGTATTATAGCCTCATTATGAACATAAATCCATTTACAGAATACATGAAACGGCCTTTACCCCTTGAAGTTATTTAAAATATATAACATGCATTAGAGAAACAACAAATATTCAAAGCCCTTTAGCTTCAAAATTTAAGATTGACAAAGTGTTCATTTTCATTTAGTGATACATGTAACTAATGTTCATTTGATAGATATCATTTGCTAAACCGGTTAAGATAGGTAAAAGTACATTACCGTATCGTTGAAATAATCCAGAGCTGTAAGAAAAATGAAACAACTTGTTTGTAATCATGATGTAGGAAACCATTAGAACAAATGAAGCTAATATAGTAAAAGCTGAATGGAAGTAGTTGTCTCCAGTAAGTGACATAGCCAATAGACGACAATGGACGTGAATTTACCGTGTAAAACTATATTAGACGCATGTAATCTAAAGATAAAAGTTGATGACTCGTTAAAGTTCGTACAAAAACATTAAGTGTTTGCGTAAACATTAAAAAAACCAATCCATTCAAAAGGTAGGACAGTGTTAAATAAAATATGGGGTGTACATTTATATTTTATTTAAACAAAATCAGTGCGGCGGATCATCCCCTTAGTCAATCATCCTTGTAATGGTAGAACACTTAAATATTCCACCAACAAGACACTCATACATACACATTTTGATACCATATATTATTTTATCGCCATCCTGAGCATCCCCTGTCATAAATTACGTCATTATACAGTTCACATAATCAGGGCTTTTGTGCAAACTATAAGTAATAATCCTAAGTAGATGTCGATAAAAAAATTCTCGATATTATCTTTTTATTGGTCGCATGTTAAAGAATGAAGAAAATTTACAACTACTCTGTCTTGAAAGGCCCAATTAAAACAATATAAATAAATCCTGGTCCTCATTTGTAAGCTGCACAAAGTTTAGAATTGGGACAATGCTATATGATGCCTTCAATTGCCAAAGGATCCGTTTCCACATAGTAGGGTCACTCTTGCGGAAATAGGTCTTAGAGAATAGGGTGATATGTACAATGCATGGCGAAACAAATCGAAGGACATTCTCTTTTGTGAAGTCTGGTCATCTGTCTGATATTTTTTTACTTACTGTTCAATTTAGGAAATGTTCATGCTGGCGTTTTAGTAATTTTATTATTATTTGAAAATATCAACGATTATCTGCTTCATAGTTGAGTCGATTTAAGAGTTCCCGAAAGCAACAAGTAATAATGTCTTAATAATTAGAGTAGCTAAATGGGTGTCTAATTAATCTTTGTTTGTTTGTGTTTTAGTGAGAGTTTGACAAGCACTACCGTTATAAGGCGATTCGATGCGTAGTATTCCTGGCGTCTTATTTAATATTGCTATGCAATAAAGTATACCCGATAAATAATATTTTTTCAAACCTGCCATGTATCTCAACGCTAATTTGTTTGCATTTGTCATTCTTTACACAAACATTTGAAAGCGTAAGTAGAATACGGAGGATGGGTAATGAAAGTATATCTATTGAGGATTAAACGCACTTAGTATCTATGGAATAGTATTCCTGTAGTTATTAGCCAGTATCTATTTTTCGATGTAGTTATGATTTCTTTTAAAACAGGAATATACAACGACTTTTGTGTTCATACGCCGCACTACTTGGCGTGCGTAGCCAAATCGCCGACTTGTGAGATGAGTTGTGCGTCTAAGATGTCTAATAGACTATGTAACGAATGCATATTGACGTTACCCGATAGACCAACCTGTTTGTATCATAAGTGCAGTTCAAACGAGTGCATGTTTTGAAAAACATCAAACAAAGTAAAAAATTACTGAGCAAGTCATCCCAAACATATGATATACAATTAATCATTTGTTTAGCTTTCCTTTAATCTGCCATTATATTTTACTGTTGTTTTTTTAAACGGGACTACAAAAAGTTCTACAATATGTGTGAATGCGTTTGATATAATCGACGTATTCTTCGAATTGAATAATTAAATTATATTAGTAAGTGTACATACCTTCTAATCCGTAAACTTCTAAATCTTTTACAATAAGCGTTCCTCCATTTATACTCTTCGCGTCAAAGCCTGCTTCATTTGCTTTGTAGATACAGTTATAGTTTGTTTTACCATTTAATTCAAAATAGCCATTTTCTTTATTAATTTTCTTTTTATTCCCAAATACTTGCAAATCATATTTAGAAAATAGTCTAGTAAAATTATTTTTAGCACCTCCAAACGTAGGACCCCATTCATCATGACATGTAATTGCACGATCATAATTACGTTTTTCAATCTCAAGGTATTGTGTCGTCTTGCCAGAATGACAATAAAAGAGAAACGCCTCTTCGTCATATGTTGCCACACGGTTCCCATATGTCCAGGATTTACTCGTGTAGCCACCAAACACTGTGTCGTCTTTTCCATACAAAACCGTCAATGTAGGTCCCTTATTCAAACATCTTTTTCGAAAGTCATCAACACTACAACCATCTCCTGATGCTTTGTAAAGGAGTTTGAATTCTTTGTTTTCTTCTTTTAATATACGTTCTTTCAACGCTTTTCTGATGTCGGCTACAAGTAATTCCTGTGAAAGAAACATTATTAAAGTGAATCAAACGAAACACTTTATATATATAAAAATATAAATATCTTTAACATCAGAGATAGCTGTTCGATTGGAATAACAAATAGTATGTATATCAATATAAAAGATCATATTAACAAATCCATACAACTATGACTTATTTATCGCCGAAATGTTCATGTACGTGGAAATGTGTGATATATAATAATAACTTTAAATTTATGTTTAAAACGTTTGATTTTATATTTATAATTATGATTGATTTGGGTCTAACATTGTGTCAATCTCTATTGTGGACAAAAAAACCTTATCTTACTATTGAATAGAAAGTATCCAAATAAGTGCCAGACATAAGATTTAGATATATGCCAGTTTTTTTGTTCAATAAATAAAAACTTACATGTTTGGGACTATCAATAAAAAGGGGGTAAAACGTTACTAAAAGCGATGACAGGTGCGTATCAGTTGAAATGTTAACATTGTCTTATAGAATGTTTTTAACGATTCGTTCGTAAAGAACAAAGATTAAATATTGTATTCGGAAAAGTAAAAATCTGGATCGAGTTGATGACTTAAAAACAACGGATGAGTTTTGCTCGTTAATGTACGTAAAAGTGAAGCGTTTGTCCTGCAACCTGAGACAGATTTATGGCCAGCCGTTCAATCTATAATGAGTCTCGAAGCTCTAACTATTTGTTGGGGTAATAAGTACAACAATAATTAGTGCAAAATAATAGGCTTACTACTTGATCATTTCGTATATGTTTTCTCTACCGAACAAACAAGTATCACTGGACTGTCCAGTGCAATCAAACGTTGTTGAAGCACTAAAATCTCCTTCGACTTATCAACCCTAAAAAAATTCAGTGCCATCAGCGCTTTGATTGTCTAATGAAATGTACGTAAAAGTAATAGCCGTGGAGGGTTTGTTTTAACCTAACATTACTTGTCTTTAGGACAATAATTATCTAGCTTGTTTTCATAGTTAGACTTTGTATGCTAGATACTGTCTTGTCACATCAGATAATATACGTGTTATCTTATTGTGGACGGTAACTAGTACAAGTTGTAGTATTCGTTACAAGACAAGACAAGACAAATTTTATACAAGAAAATCAAGGCCATCGGCCCAAAATACAGCAATACAATATACAGAATTGTGTGGTTATGTAAGCGTATAGTAATAGATCTGGATAAAATATGAAATTACTGATCTACATGCAATCTCCGTAAACAGAGATCCTGTTCTACTCGCGTTGTTGTACTGGATCTCTACTTAGTCAAGCAAGGTCGCGTCGAGATGAACTTTGTATCGACCAATCAATGCGTAGCTTTCATCTAGACGAAAACACTATTAATCACATTTTGATTTCGTAATTTCTATTTTTAGACCAAGGTTTGCATGTAAATTTAACAGCGGTATTATTCACAGTCTGCGATTGGGTGGCTCATTTCAAATTGCGTGACGTAGACGATGGAAACAAGTTACGTATCATAGCAATCTCGTCATTAATATTATGATGAGAAAAGGTCACCTGAACGTGACCTTCGTTTGGAAAAGGCCAGATCTAAATTAGCGAGTATGCGAGCGGTGAAATTTTAGATCGGGTTTTAATCAGATTGATCTACATGTAATTCAAAATAATTATTAATGAAAATTAGGGCAACTGGCCACAAATACAACATTACAGTATACACATTTGTGTTGTTATGTTGATTTAAAGTTTAAAAATGATTCCATATATAAATCATTAAACTACTTAATACTACATATATAAGAAAACTAAGACCAGTTGCCCAAAATACAACATTACACTATACAAAATTATTGTGTGGCGATGTTGATTTCTTGCTATAAATTGAGACAATATATATAATTATAAACAAATTATTAATACCTATTTATTAAAGAAAATTAAGGCCACCAGCCCAACATGATGCGGTTATATTAATCTATGCAGTAAGGTGAGACTATATAGAATAACTAAACTAACTATTAATACTGTTCATAAATAGATATACATAATACATTAATTTTCTTAAAATGGTTTCTTCATTTGTTGATAATAAACCGTAAAATTCGTTTAACTCTTTCCCCCTGAATACCAGTTAAATAAGAAATTATTTCTTGTAGTATCGTATTTATGACATTTAAAGAAAGCATGGAATTCACAGTCAATACTATCAGGACATAAAGAACATAATCTTTCTACTCTTGGTATGTTGTGGTATCTGCCAACTTCTATTGCAAGTTTGTGATTCGAACATCTGAATTTACACAATGCTAAACGATGAGTATATGGTGCTTCTATAAAAAGATAGTTTTCAACATTTAACAACGATTTAAAATGTTTATAATGAAAGCATCGACTTGAGTTATGATTATTTTCTGACCAATGTTGGGTACTACAGTCAGCGATTTCTTGTTTGAACATGGATATAAAGATATTCACGTTTCCTATTTCCTGAGAAATCCAAATATATCCAAAACCATACATATATAATAAATTCTTAATTTTTGTTGCCCAACATGTTCTAATAGCGTCATCAATGGATTTTAACATTAAATAACATTGCTGTGGATAGCGTTCAGAAGATATATTTAATAATTTACAAAAATATCTTATACAATTAGTAATATATGTAATACTAAGAGCTAATCTACAACATTCACCCAAAATCATGCAAGAATTGGTGGTTCTTCTAATACCTAGATGTTTTCTACAAAAATTAGTATGTACAGACTCTATGATATGACAATTTTCATAGCCCCATATTTGAGAACCGTAACATAAAATTGGTTTGATCATATGATCAAAAATTTTATATAATTCATTTGTTGGAAAATATCCAAACGGTTTTTGATAATGTTTTAATGCTAAGATTGCTTGTGATGCTAATTTTTCCTTTGCATGATTCCATGATAATTGGGGAGAGAAAACAAGCCCCATGTATTTGTATAGATAGATAGATAGATAGATAATACTTTATTATAGTGACATGTGGATATACATGTAAATACAATCATACAGTGAAATATAAGATAACAACTCACCCGGCCACAACGGGCCTATATGTCACTTTAAACCCTCATGTTACATATAAACAGTGTTAAGAACAAAAAAAAGACAAACAAACAAACAAACAAACAAGAAAAAAAAATAAACATATGTATATTGACGTAATATTAATAGTTTTTTCACGGTAATACCATTTCTCATAATTACGTAAAGGGCCACCGTTACGGAAAACAATAATTTCGTTTTTTTCTAGGTTAATTTCCATTCCAGTGTTTTGACAGAAAGTATCAATAACATTTAATTGTTGTTGTAATAAAGAAACAGTTTCTGCGCAATTAGCAACATCATCTGCAAACATTAAACATAGTATATCAGGAATATTATTTGTAATAAATATACCTGAGCTACATTTTTCTCTTAAAAGTGTATATAGTTCATTTATGAACAAGATTAAAATTGAAGAGCTAGATTTGTCACCTTGACGTGTTCCAATATTACATGGAAATGAACCTGTTATTACATCGGAAGTCTTGACACAAGAATAAAGATTTGTATACATGAGTTTTAACACTCTGAGAAAGTTACCGTGCAATCCGACTTTTTGAAGAGATAAAAACAATTGTTCATGATTAATTTTATCGAACGCCTTTCTAAAGTCGACATATAAACAATAGAATCGACCGCCCTTTTTTGACAAATATTTTTGTACCATTGCTTGAAGACAGAAAACATTGTCTATTGCTGAATAATTGCGCCTAAAACCCGCTTGGCACTCATTAATTTTATTATTTTCCTCAGCCCATTCATATAATCTTTTGTAAATAACACCTGAGAATATTTTGTACATAGTATTAGTAATTGATAAACCTCTGTAATTGCTAGTAGATGTCTTGGACCCTGATTTAAATACTGGACATACAATACTTTGACCCCATGATTTAGGAAATGTACCTGTAGATAAAATGTGATTGAACAATAGGACGAAGCATTGACTTACATCAACAGATGTTACAATGAATACACCATTATGAACACCTCGTTCATTCATTGGATAAATAATCATTCGCAGTAAATGACCGAGGAGTTCCGAATTTGGAAACAAGAGCGTGGCGTTACAACTATAGTTTAAGATGATTCTGATGGTAGGTGTTACATAATGCATTACTTAAAGCAAAAACACGTTTATAACAAACCAGATCTTTCTAAGTGATGTACGTAGATATATAAGTGAATCATGTAGATATCCCATCAACAGCAGTATCTTGATTTATGTATATAGAAATTAATGCAGGTCTGTTAAATGATTATAATATCGCAAGCGGCATGCCCAGAGTAT
The DNA here is from genome assembly GCA_025267735.1 of Mactra quadrangularis. NCBI lineage: Eukaryota > Metazoa > Mollusca > Bivalvia > Venerida > Mactridae > Mactra > Mactra quadrangularis. Next base: position 29,530,649 of record CM046304.1, read on the forward strand.
CATGCGAATTTTAAATTCGACTACTGAAATTGCAAAGCAAACTGACTCCCAATGTTCATAAAATAAATGAATACAGTATTAAGTTGTTACATATATTACAACATTGACAATTAATAATGTTACTGACATCTCTCTAGAAATCATTTTATGATCAACTATTTTACATGTACACCCATTGTTTGCAAAAATGTTTGTACTAAGTCAGTGCCATTTAACAAAAACAAAAAAAACTCAAAAGAATCACGGTTACTCCTCGTATACCAGTTTTTGGAACGATGCTAATTTAGCATCGTTCCAATGGTAACAAGAAAGTATAAGATTACTCTTTTCACGCTTCAACAATTTTCAATACAGACAAATAGCCCAGAATAATCTTTGGTTTGGTAAGATCGCTGCTGTACATGACCCTAAAATGTGTTGATGAAAATTAATTCTTTGACTGGTTTATTTTGTTTGATAAAGTAAGATAAACCTTGCCATGAGCAAACCACTTGAGAAGTCTAGTGCTATCCTTTTGTTAAATTCTGTTAATTGATACTTAATACATTATTTTATAGATAATATACATAATAATATATTCTTTAATCAAAAAATAAGTTCAGGACATCGTTCCTCCAGCACTCCAGTGCTTTGATTCTTGTAGCAGATACAAAGCGACCATTACAGGTACAATTCAAAACTACAACTCGATTAAGAAGTTTGACGACTGGCTGTACTGGAAGCCGTATTTACTGTCATATTTAGCTAGTTTTGCCCATGCAAAATGTCTTAATAGCGACGTTACATCTCCTACATGGTTGCACATATCTATTGAGCTACAAATTAACAAAATAATAATGTATTCATATTAATATCAGTTACATTTAAGCTGTGCATTGTACAAAAAGTAATAAATAATTATTTTATATCATACCTCACTCATCGTGGCACGTTCACTTCTCAAAACAACTTCATAAACAATTGGTGTATTCACATCAGTTCAAGGCGTTAATGCATAAGTACACATGTTAGATAATACATGTATACTGCGATAATTTATTCGATAACATAATAACCTTTCGTATCAAAGACGTTACATATTGTTATATGTAATGATCATCTGATATATATACACCACAAATATAATACTGGAGGTAGATATGGCCGAAAGATTCGTATCCTTTCATTTGTCATTAATTTCTATAAAATGTAAAATTGTTGTGATAGGGTCAACTTCTTTATTGTGAATATAGGACACAGCCTTGTGTGCCAAAAATCCATCTAGAGGCAACTTCCTCCCAACTGAAATACTCGAGAGTTCATTTACTCTACGGAAAGTATCGGCTATTTACGCATCACTGGGTTGTATTTCTCCGGATTTGTTTGACAATTAACCTAAGTTACCGAATCGTAATTTCTAGAGGAGACAACCTAGCTACATATGGGGCCGACTTAATTTGCTAGGGCCGCTTAAACCAGAGAACGCCGATTCCTAAACGGGCACCGGCAAATCACCTTATTTGTTCCGAGATTACTAGCCGGTGTAGGCCGAATGCCTCGGTTACGTTTAAGCGGCTAGTGGCGAGCGTGTGACAAATACGGCTAAAATGGGTACAAGGGAAACCATTATTATAAAAATTTACTAAGTTTATAGACAAAATACTAATTGATGTCGTGTTTAACTCTCTTACGCGTCATTTGTGTAAGAGTAATATTACAAGTATTAATACACATTTTACTCGCCAGACACGAATTAAAAATTTTGACTGCTGAAATGGATTTATTTACACACTGCTTGAAATGCGACCGTCTGCACCAGTATTTCTTTCACGTCATACACACTCAAGTTACATGACCAAATGAGTTGTACACCATCCCTGCGTTCAGTTACCGCGAACGTTACAAAACGTTCCGTAACGATACATTCGGAACTCCTCGGCCATTCGCTGCGATTAATCTCGGACATATTTAGCCGCTATTTTGAAACTGCCGGTGTGGAAATAAACAAATATATGATCGATGAGCCATTGAGTGATGATTCGTTTTTAGTCTGTACATTTTGAAACATCACTCATTGCCTTAACGATCACATATTTGTGTATTAGATTATATTATTCGCAGCGAATGGCCGAGGAGTTCCGAATGTATTGTTATGTAACGTTCTGTAACGTTTAGTGTAATTGAACACGCCACATGCGTGACAACTAACTTTCAGTCTTCGGAGTAGAAGCCATCCAGTTCTTCTACAAAAGGAAAGAGGCCTGTATCATCCAGTAGGTCTAATTCTAAGTCTAAATCCACCGTGAAAGTTCATGAATCCTGTGGCGTTTCTCAAACTCTAGAATCTTTCAATACTGAAGCAATAGGCATTTTGAGAGAAATGAACTCTAATATATCTAGAACCAATGATAACGTTGAAAAGTAATCACAGAGAGTAGATTATTTGTACAGTTATGACGAAGATGATGATTCAACTTCTCCGTTTGATGACCCACGTGCCGAGATAGACCCACGTGTTGAGACCGACACGTGTGAGATTTTTTATAAAATTATGAAATGAGTCCTCAGGCCAGAGTATTGTTCATAAGTTTTCCAAGTCGTTCACTAAAATGGACCCTACAGATAAGCCGGTTGACTCGGAACGTGCTAATTTAGTTAATGAAGCATTCAAGTTGGGTATGTCTGATGACAATTATCAAAGTATTTCCAAGGAAATACACAGACCAGAAAACTGTGATTCATTAATTGTAACAAAAGTTAATCCAGAGGTATGGGCTATTCTTAAACAATCTACTCAAATGGAGGATTAAAAAAATGAGAAGTATACAAAATTGTATTCTGAAGGCTTCATCAAACCTCAAAAAAGTTATAAAGGAAAATGCTGAAAATTTTCAGAAGATCATTTATCTAAGTGTATGAACTGAATTGGTTTGTTGGGCCAGGCAAACAAGTGGATTAATTGCTGCCGTAAAGAAGTACAAAAGAGGGATATGGACCCTAAACTTCACCATCTATGTTCTTCTTCAAATAACTTTACTGAATGGCTTTATGGTGACAATATTGTCAAAGATATTAAAAACACTCAAGAAACTACTAAAATTGGAAGAAATGTTCCCAAAAATACTTACAATAAGTTGTGGTTCATGGAAGACGACCGCAAAGAGGTTACAAACCCAATAGAGGAAGCTACAGAAGAGCTCCGTACTACATCAGGAAGCCTAAGTTTGTTGCTCCAAGACAAAAAACTCCCAGAAGGCGGAGTACAAAAAACAGTAACTTCAATCAATCAAGTAAGTTTCAAAGCAGATAGACTTAGTCATTTTGTAGAAAATTGGAGAAAGTTAACCTCTGATAATAATATAATTGATATAGTTAGTAACTGTAAATTAGAATTTGATGGCAGTGTGCCAGAACAAATAACATCCCCATTTCAATTCTTTAATTCATTTGAAGCAAGTAATCAGTGCAGAAATTAAGACATTATTTAATAAGGGTGTTATTCAAAAAGTCAATTATGAAGCTGGTCAGTATGTTTCAAAAATCTTTGTCACCCCCAAGAAATGTGGCGAATATAGATTGATTCTTAATCTAAAGAATCTAAATCAGTCAATCAAATATGATCACTTCAAAATGGATTCATTTGAGATAGCTTTGAAACTTGTCAAGCCAAACTGTTACATGGCATCAATTGACCTCCGCCATGCACAGTATTCTATTAATATTTTTGAACCGCACAGAAAGTATTTTGAGATTTGTTTTTAAAAACCAGCTTTATGAGTATCTAGTGTTGCCCAATAGCTATAGCCGAGCTCCTTTGATATTTACCAAATTACTTCGCCCAGTCTTCTCTAAACTGCGGCAAATGGGCCACTCAAATTCCCGCTACATAGATGATTCTTTTCTTTTTGGTGATTCAAAGAAAGAATGTTCTGATAATTTACATGATACAATTTCTGTAGTAACTGATCTAGGTTTTTATGATTTATGATCAGTAGTCAGTATTCTAACCAGTACAAAACATAATTTATCTTAGAAACCATATAGATTCAGTTCGTATGATAGTTTATCTTACTAAAGAGAGGAAGCTTTCTTTAATTGCTGAATGTCGCAAACTTGAGAGTAAAAATGTAGCTATCATTAGAGATGTAGTCCGAGTGATTGGACCAATGGTTGCTTCATTCACAGCAGTGGACTATGGTTCTCTGTTTTACAGAAAACTTGAAAATGGCAAAGCCAATGCATTGTCATTAAAACAAGACAATAACAATGCCACTATGGAATTGACAAAATAAATGCATGACGAGCTAAAATGGTGGATTTCCAATTTAGCCTTATCATACCGAAAAATATCCCATGGATCCCCCCAATTAATTTTGATCACTGATGCTAGCATGACTGGATGGGGAGCAGTATGTAATGATCAAACAATAGGTGATAGATGGACTGATGATGAAGCTGATAATCACATTAATTACTTAGTTACTTGCCATGTTCTATGGGTTAAAGTCTTTCTGTAAAAGTATAACGGATATATATTTGTGCAGATTAAAGAAGATAATACCTGTACATTAGCATATGTGAAACATTTCGGTGGCATAAAATCTATTAAATATAATGATTTGGTTAAAGATTTGTGGCTTTGGGCTAAGAGCAGACACATTTGGATGTCAGTTGCCCATATTCCATTTGCCCAGAATAAAGCCGACTATAAGTCCCGCCATTACAATGACAATATAGAATGGATGCTAGATCCACAAATTGTATGAGTTTTTTTAATGAGTATGGAAAACCCATGATTGACATGTTTGCTTCTAGATTGAACAAACAGTTGAACAGATTTGTTTCGTGGAAAGCTGATCCAGAAGCTGAATTTATTGATGCTTTCTCTGTAAACTAGTCTTAAATGTATTTTTATACTTTTCCACCTTTCAGTTTAGTACCTCGACTGTTGGTAAAGTTAAGAGAAGAACAAGCAGAGTGTGTTTTAGTGGCACCAATATGGTGGACTCAGACACGGTTTATTACAGTCATGGAACATTTAGTTCAATACCTACTTATCCTACCTGCTTATCAGAATTTATTGACACTTTCGGGAACAAAGAAAGTTCATCCACTTCACAGGAAGCTAACATTGATGGCATGTCGATTATCAGGACAAGCCTCCAAAGTAAACAAATATCACAGCGAGCTTCCAACATCACCATGATGTCCTGGAGATATGATACCCAAAAGCAGTACGCGTTATATATTAAGAAATGGTTTAAATGCTGTAGTGAAAGAAGAGAAATTGAGCACATTCAAGCACCTGTAAACCAAGTTCTAGACTTTTTTGCTGAACTTTATGAAAATTGGTTAATTTATAGTGCCATAAATTCAGCTAGATCTGCATTGTCAGCTATAGGAATTGTTAGAGATGATTGTTCTATTGGTACTCACCCCTTAGTGATAAGGATGATGAAAGGCGTGTTCAATCTTAAACCATCACAGTCTAGGTATAGTGAAATATGGGACGTTAATCTTGTGTTAGAATATTTGAAAAAACTATCACCAAATAGTGAACTACAGTTGAAACTATTGCCTTATAAACTTGTTATGTTAATAGCTCTTGTACTGGCATCAAGGTGTCAATCTATTCAATTATTGACTTTAAATGGTATGAAGAAAGAATCTTCAAAATATGTATGTAGATATAGTGGGGTATTAAAACAGTCAAGACAAGGAGTTAAAATACCAGTATCTGAACTGAAGGCTTATCCTCCAGACAGGAGACTCTGTGTTTACAGTACCTTAGAAGTTTACTTGGAAAGAACCAAAATTCTACGTGAAAATGCGGAGAACATTATTATTAGTTACATTAAACCATATAGACCAGTGATCAGTTCTACAATAGGACGTTGGATTAGGACTGTCATGTGCAAAGTTGGTATCAACTCAGAAAAGCACAAGACATTATTGTTCGATCTGCTTCATCATCTAAAGCAAAATTAAGCTCTATACCTATCCAAGATATTCTGTAGACAACAGGCTTGTCTAGTTCAAGAACATTTGATAAGTTTTTTAAACAACCCGAAACTAGAAGTTTTGATGAAGCTATGTTAGAATGTTGAGAATTTACAGTATAAAGTATGTTCATAGTTCGTGAGTATCTCTTTAATATATACTAAACTTTAAATTTATTGTCATGTATGATATGTTATTGAGACACTAGCAAAAGTCAATACAGAAACTTGCTTTGAAGTCTCATTTGGTCATGTGACTTGAGTGTGTATGACGTGAAAGAATCCCCCCAAATAAACAAGACTTACCTTTAAGTTGAAGTTTGTTTTGGATTCTTTAAAGTCGTTCACACTCAGTCACTAGTGATCACATGCCCTCCTTATTTGACTTTTGTCGTGTGTTTAGGTTTGTTTATCTGCTGATATTATATAAGAAGCCCACCCTTATTTAGGTTTATATGTTCTTTTATTTGATAGTTGGCCTAGGTTCCTTGTTAGAATTTAGTTTCTGTATAAATATCTAGGCTTTAAATACTGAATGTTAGTTTGTCACACATGGTGTACATCTCATTTGATCACTAGTAACCGAGTGTGAATGATTTTAAAGAATCCCAAACAAACTTCATTCTACAGGTAAGTCTTGTTTATTTGGGAGGATTTATCGTCATTCTCGTCATCACTCATCATTTCTTCGCTAATTATTTGTAACAAAATCACAGCTGTAGCTTTTGACGGCATTTTAGTTAGCCGGAACGCTTGATTCATATTTCATGCCGGGCGAGTCGTTCGGTGATCGGTTTACGCCGGTTCGTAAGCCGTCCTAGCAAATCAAGTCGCCCATAGCGACATGTGAATGATTTTATACGCTTAAAAATCGCTTTTTTCCTTTATTGATATTTCATTGAAGCATGAACAATTGAATATTTATGAGCCAAAATTGTTTTTAACTTTGTCCTGCGACTGGAAACAATTCATTTATACATTATATTCTTCCTCATATTACAAATTTGAGCAAAAATAAATATATTAGGATAAATTAATTAGGCATCGCAAGACCCTCACACGTGTGTGAGAACCCATCACTTTTTGCGAATGGAACTATTTCAACGTTACTCAAACAAGTTTTTAGTATTCCTTAAAACAATTTCTTCACCTAAATGTCGAGCTTATGCTCTCCGCCATCGCCGGAGACGCTTGTTTACATGATTTAAGTCACGTGATCTTGTTTAATGAAGAACGCAAAAATCTTGTTATTGAAACAGAGTATTTTGTAGGCAAAAGTTGTTCTGGGTATTGTTGTAAAAATTGGTTACATCATTACTAGTCGGGTCGTATATTATCAAAATCCACTCATTTATCAGTACGATATCACTGTTTTCGATTCTTTCGTTAATAAAGGCAATGACAAAAATATGTCGATGTTATATTTTAGGTTAATACATTTTAAAGCAATTTCTGAAAATAGTAAAACAGTTTTCTTGAACAAATAGCACAAGTAACCCTCTTCAAAACCCATTGGAGCATACATTAAATTGTTGTTACACGAACAAGATGCTTTTGTAAAATATTTTCATGGTTCATCCAGAATCCGAAGAGGCTAGGCACAGAATTCTTGCGTTATGTGAAACCATTAATATCTTTAAACTATATTTACCGACATGCAGGGTTCATTTACAAGTAGTCATGTAAGCTGTCCAGTCATACCACCAGGAGCAAACCACGAGGAATGTATAATCAATTAGCGAGGCAAGTGAGTCACCTTCAACACTCAGAGTAAATAGGCAGCAACTATTGTCCGTGATAAGCACCTTTTTATTCCAAATGATCAATAGTACCATATCTTTTATCAATTTCTCCGTATCAGAAGAGGATTTCATTGGACAAACATGCATGGTAAAGCAACTTATATTGGTTGAAATATAGGTCAAAAGTTGACTTAGATAGCTGAGTTTAAATTAAGAAAGAAAACAAGCATACTATGTTTACATGTATATAATTTATTGTAATGCGTTTCTAAGATATGATACCTTTGAGTATATTTATGTAAGAAAATCATTCTACAATTAGTCAAATCAACCAATTTATCTTCCAATCAAGAGCTTTTATTTACTCGAACGATCAAATAAGTGTTTCAACACAAGTAAATCAACATAATAAATCAATGTAGACATAATTTAGAAAAAAGTTATTTAACAATTCAAAATGATTAACTAATTTAACAATAAGGCCATATGTATACTGATTTGAAAAAAAGAAGCTAACATCAATACATTGAATATTAATTGTAAAGAATTATTATCAATATTATCCGACTATGTTTGCAAGTTGTCTGCAGAATAAGTCAAGGGAACAATATCGTCAGCTTAATGTACAAGAACACAAGTCAACCTATATCAATAACACAATTGATTTCAATCGAGCTGCTGGTGTAAATACATTTTGGACTTTTACTATTACAAAGTTCATTATCATCAGGTGGAGGATCACCCTTTTGATACCCACATGGTATTTGAATATGGTATTTTGATGTTTTATTTACATCAAAAAATTTCTTTTAAAGCCTGAATCAATTTTATTGATCATTTTTAAGAAGTTTAATATGCATATGATAACGATGTATATTTCCACAATATGTAAAACTAAATGGTACCATCAGCACTCGAATTGTTATACAACCCAAAATAATTAGTATTATGTCTGTGTGTTAATGAAATAAACAAAAATTCTTTTGTGTCTGATATTATTCCCAAATAAAACGTTATCAAAACTTGTATAAGATGATTTGAAACATCAAAATCAGACAAAAACATAACGATTCATACTGCAATACAGAATGTATGGCACACTATTGAATTGGTGTTTAATGCTTACCACGCAAGACATTAAAGTCCTTAGAAATAATGATTATGATTAAGAACTTATTGTCATTTACATAGAAGTTACATAAATTACATTTAATAGTTTCCAGCACATGATCAGGTAATTCGTTAAAATGTTCCCGTAAAATTTTATTCATTTTGTAAAATGCATAATTTATGTATTTAATGCATTTAACTAAATGCCTGAAACTCTAAGACAATTTACAAAATGTATGACATTTTAGGCATTTTATAGATAACTTAATTCTACAAATGGCTGTAACATATATGAATTGTATTAAAGTTCAGTGTGCACAAAGCAACTATGTCAAAGGCACACGCTATCATCTTATCAGTAGTTTAGGCAGGTAAATAAACATCTCAAAAGTACACATATCTACATGTACACTGGATTTTTATTCACTGGTCGTTGAATTATTGGTTATATAAATTCAAATCACAACTTTTATAAAAGTGTCTTGTTCAAGTAATTAATCTAAATTGTTACATGCATACTTAGATGCTGAAGAATGAATAAATGAATTCATTTATCCTTAGAGTGTTTTTAAAACTCTCGAAGTGTAAACTAAACATTTAAATATCACTAACAGCTCATCGATGCTATGATTTATTTTCGAGATTGTTTTGATAGTAGAAACATCCTTCTTCCATGATAGCTTCAAAGCAACCTGTTGTAAAATCATAAAGAAAAAATAATGATTATAAGTGGTATTGAATTGATTAAAATTCATGCCCGCACGACCAGCACGGTCGCAAGCAAACAAGTTTGCTGATCGAAGGGTCGTGGGCTCGATTCCCGAGCGGGGCATACTTATGGGAATTTTGTCATGAAATATGTATTGCGGCAACTCATCATACCGCTGATCTTTAAGTATGTTGGTTAGTTGTAAATCTCTGTCCGGAGTATGTGTCTATAAACTGTTGAAATTCTAAATCTAGATATAAGCCTTTACAGGAACGACCAGTAGGTTGACTGACATTATATAACCTATACAAACTGTTGCTACGGCGTTAAACCCAACCCAAGAAACTACAAAACTTCCAGTAAAATATGTTGTATATATATGTTAACAAATCTGTTTTTCCCCTCTCTCTCTCATCTTTCAGTTGTTGTTTTTTTAAACCAACAACTATTCTATTCTTTCTACTGTTCTATGAATTCAAAAAATTCATCTCTACGAGTACTTCTCTTTAAAAACATTCTTATATTTTATAAGAAGAATTTTTTTCAATGAACTTACAAGTTAGCTAAGACGTTATAAAGAATTGACATGTATACATGGTGCATTATATTTATATATACAATATCCTTTAGATTAGTGAATTGTACATGTAATACTATATATATATATATTTATTTACAATTGAATCATGTAATAATGTATGTTTTTGGTGTTTCTTTTCACTTATATTCATTTTGTCTTGTATGTAAGAATGTATGATTATGATTTCTTCTTATAAATAAAATTAATTAAAAAAAAAGAAACTACAAAACTTCCGATTTGGTTAAAGTCTAATATTTTCAGTAACAAAAATGCAAAGTAGCAATTACCAATTAAAGGTATGTCCACAGCATCTGAAGTTCGACTTTCGTCGACATAATTTTTGACGGCATGTATCTTCCCAGGTATCAAACCAAATGAATCTGCTGTCTTTTTAATTACAGCATCTCTAGAAAGTTCTCTCTCTCTTAGTTGATCAAGTTTTGTAACAACGACAATGTGCGGTATACCTGTTGTAATAAAAACAGAATTTTAAGTGCAATTACTTCAATTTTGCGTTTGTTACCAAGGTTATGATTGCTCAAGCAGATGTTAAAACTCTTTCAATGATTGACAGTATCTAAATATAAAAATGTTACAATAAGATATGTTCATTTGTATCATCCTAAAATACTACCATGGTTTTACTACAGAATTACAACATGCTTTAAAGTTTGTAAGACCGATACAAACGTTAAATGTTGTGACCGTAAAACAGATGACGGTCTATTATAATAATGTTTTGTGCTTCATATTTAAAATTTTAACCTTTCAACAGTTAAATGTTTACACAACGACACTTAAATTAAACCACAGGGAATTGTCATGTTACCTCCCTTTGATTTTTTCAAACATACCGTTTACATACATATATACAAGGGGTACAACTGCGTTTAGTAGACCACTTCATCTAGATTTATTATTTTGCGATGCACAAAAAATACTGATACCCTGTTGGCACTTTAACCGCACCATTAAATCGATTAAACATAACTCTTCTAGCTAGGAATGTTCAAAGCGCAGACCATGAATATGAATAAATTATCTAAAACAAAAACCACGGCACAAAAATCTCAACTAGGACAAGTTTGGATATAGTGGATCCATATCGACGAATCTAGAGGAAAATCATTACAATTTCATACTTTGAAAAAGCCTATCAACCCTAATCAAAGACAAACATGTCAGTGAAACAATTTAATTGAAAAATAAATGTGATAACTAACCCTCCACATTGACTGAAACACTTGCGAGCCAGAAAAAGCGAAGTTGACAACTTTAATTTTGTAATGTGATGTTGTAGCCAGTATCCTTTATTCATTCAACAAAACTGTAAGAAATTATCTGATTGGTTAATTTTGCCAGGAAAATCACTAGGGGTTCCGAGTGACCAGTCGGGTGTATTCGAAATTTTTGTAGTGTTTTGGTTGCCTCGCTTAAAAATTGGAAACTCTTTATGGATTATCGAATCAAAAATAGTTTAACAAATTAGATTGCAATTTTTGTGACGTACGAGTTGAAATGGTTGGGAGAATTACTATTTCATTATTAAAATAGATAAAAACTGTGCAAAAATTCATATTTAGTCATGGCAGGTGAAAATTGAAACGAAGCCTAGTATTTTCATAACTACTGAAGCGAATAACACAATGTAAGCGGAGTAATACCATGCGGATCACGAGGTAACAACGAATTATTAGCAATTTTCATAATGTTTAACGGTATTCCAACTTTTCCGAATTGACATTTTTGTACTGTGTTCAACTGTGTTTACGGCGCACCAACACAGAAAGGTCATATCGCGCGTGTTGGATGCTTCTTATTAATAATTTATATTAATGGTCTGCGCGTTGAAACTAAAAACCATCGTAGATTGTAGATTTATAATTAATCTATTTAATTGTGTAGTTAGGGTATCAGAAATTCGTGTGTGTTACATTATAATTAATCTACATTGAGAGGTCTACTAAACGCAGTTGTACCCCTTGTATATATCTATATGTACGGTATGTTTGAAAATCAAAGGGAGGTACATGTAACATGACAATTCCTTGTGAATTAAACGCATCAGTGATCGATTATTTACTATGATATTGGTTCCCTTTGAGTAGTTTTATGACACAAAGTAATCAACAAAGTTTCACCCGATACACATATGCTGAATGCATTCCGGGGTCAAGTTTTGACAATGCTACGCTTTAAAATCGGGTTCCGGCGCACGTCGATCAAATGAGCAACGCACCGCGGAAAGAAGCTTGCTAGTCAAGTATTATCTACAACATAGTCTTTAAAGTTGTCATTCACATGACAAAAATCTCAATAACTCTATGTCAATAATCAGAACAATTTACCTTTTGAAGTAAGAACTTTATCTATTACTTCCTGGATCATGTCTTTTTCTTCCTCTGGCTTATCAAGGCTATTATTGTCAAGAATAAAACAAACGAAGTGAATTCTATTCAACCATTCAGGGTTTTTTATGTACCCACTCATGTCCTCATTGATAGGAGTCTCAAACTGCTAATACAAACAATTATACATGTATTGTGACATTTACTACTTAGTACTCGTATCGTTATCAGAATCAATAATACACTGAAGCAAACATGTGTCAAACAAAAGCAACAGGAATTTATAAAGTAATTAAAATCATATAAATAAAAATACAGTTATATATCACTAATTGGTTTAAAATGTACTTAAACGTCTAATAATGAAACTTACATCAATTCCCTCAGCACAATGACCTTCGACGATTTTGTTAATTTGCTCCAAATCTATTTTATTCTTTGAGCTTAATCCAGGCATGTCATAAAAATGGACATTAGTCTTGTGGTACTGATTTTGGTCATCAGTTATACCTAAAGTATATCGACGAAGCTGAAATGGTAGTTATAGTACACATTATTAAAAATAGCAATAGTATATACCGTGTTACATATCTTTTGGTGTTATTAAATTGAATAAATTTGTACAAGTGAAACACACTAAACGTACATCGTTAAACATCAATTTAAACTTGATTCATGTATATAAAAAGACAACTAAATGATACTTAAATAGTGCATTTTTTAAAACAAAATATTCTACGAGTTGCGCTTAACCAAGTTCACTGATTATCCATGAAATAAACCAATAAAAAATTTCTTAAGTCTTCATCTATAACTGGTATCGTTGTTAATGATTTTTAAGTGCTTGTGATCTTCCATTGTCCACTTACTCGATATTGCTACCACCAACAATCTCACCAGATATAGTCAATTTAGACAACTGTTGTCTAGTTTCACGCGGAATTGTCTTTGTTTTGATTGATTGATTTTCAACTTTAAAGGTGCCATTCAATTCACAAGACAATGAAGTTGTTGAAAATGAATGTTTCATTGTGATGGTTTCCAGCCTGGAGCTTAAAGGCTATACCTTGTGGCCGTCAGCATAGCCGTATAGTTTAGCTGAATATTTCTGAACTAAACGGTTGAGATCGAGCTGCTATGTACAGTATAAAAAGTACTGGCCCATCGCAAGAGCCTTGGTCACTCCAAATCTTAAAGGTTCTATACCAGATGGGAATTGTTCAATGAGAATTTTCATTGTTCTTTGTAAGGTATGACTCAACCAATTTTAAGGGGGAACCTTAGATTTCGAACTCATTGTGAAGGATTTCAATACGAATATGGGTTTTTATTGTGTAAAACGCGGCACTCAGGTCTATAATTCAGTCACAACAGGTGCTAGATGCATTAAATGAGTTTTAGGTTTAGTTGTTTGGGTGAAATCTAATTCACATGCTGTAGTTTCGTTGGATTAACTTGTTTAAAATTAATTTTTGCAGATAGAGGCTTGAATTCACTAAAATGGTAATTTGTATGAATTAATGTACGAACTGTATTCATATCTTGTTAGTGTTCTTTGTAGGTTAATAGCACGACAATAAACGTTCTCTTAATATCTATCTTTTTGATGCATTTTTGTCCTTTTACCAGCATTGCATCTGTTACTATAATTTAACAGTTTAATTATGCTGTACATCGTAATGACGTGCAAATGAATTCATCAGCTATGAATATTGTTATAGATATTTACCTGTTGCGTCTGAGAAACTATGGACATTTCTTTATTTCTTATTCGACCTCCACTGGCTGTATGAATTGGGCGTTTCTTGAATGTAGACATAATTGAATCAATAAAGAAAGACTTTCCTACATTAACCCTTCCAACACACAATATGTTCAATCCATTCTCTTCCACTATTTTCAATTTTGCTCGTATACATTCAACCTATATGAAAATGCAGAACTTATATTTAGCATGTACATGTACATATATACATTTTGTCTCGTGATAATTTCAAATGTCAATATATATATATATCAAAATAAATACAACACAGTATCAAAACATAACAAAATCAACTTGTGTAAACAGTTATCAGGATTGGCACAAGCGTATAAGTTGTTTTTATTTATATATAATTAATCTGTACTTAAGCTAGTACTTTTGTATTAAAAGAGAGGGAAATAACTTTATAACTTATGTTGCAGTTTTGTTAGAATATTATAAATAATCCTTCTGCTCTTATATTAGAATAATGTATAGACGTACCGTCTAAAGTAAAAATGTAACAATAACATTATTGTTGGGTCATGTTTTTTCATTTTGATATAATAATCAGATTTAATTTCGACATCCATTTACAATAATTGAAGTTTACCTATTCATACTTGACGTCTATGAAATTCCTAAAGTTTGACCGTAAACACTATCGAGTTATACATACATTCAACATTATATTTTATTGATATAAAAGGTCAATTAACAATAAATAATGACGAGTTGGCATATATTTTAGGGTGCTTGACAATCCATTCTCCAAAATAGCTTTACGTAATTTTCCATTTCTTTTTTATAAAACTAATTAATCTAACAAGATTTTGAATCATATAGAAACTGTTTCTATGCCGGGTAAAAACTATCGCTAAAGTCTGTAAAAAATTACATGATCAAAAATAGATATATGAAGATACTTACCCGAATGCGTCCTGTAAACAGAAAACAGTATTTTTGTATTTCTATATATTCTTTGTGTCTAACAATGTGTCCAAAATAATCATTAAATGCAAAATGCATGAATGTTCGATGGCTTGGTAAAGACAGCCGCGATAATAAAACAGTAGCAGGCATAGCATTTCGAATTATAAATGCTTTAGATTGATGTCCGGTCGCGACAAGTTATATGTGCCTAATGATAGATATTTTAAGATAGATTTATTTCTGTAGAAAGAAAGAAGTTTTTATGAAAGGCAAGAGAATACTGATAAAGAAAAAAAACAGAATGTATAATGAGGTGAATCAACCGCCGTATATTACATAATAAAAGTACACGTATTGATAAACGACGACGAAAATTTATAAACACATTATTTAAATTATGTTTTTTTCAATTTATCTGCAAAACGATAATGATACAATATTTACCAATATATTTTCCCACAAACGCACCCGCATTTTCTACCATTTTTGCCAATGCCCTCAGAGCAAGCATGTCTTTGACCTCGTCGGTAAACTCTTCATCGGTATAATTAATTACAGGAAATATATTGTCTAATCCAATTCCTAATGTGTCGTTAATGTTCGCCATAATGTTATGAGCACGCACACTCCTCTTAATATTATCTGGAGAGTTCTGAACATACTCACATAGTTTATCCAGATGTGTAACAATAACACAGACTTGAATCCCTGAATTATCAAAATCATAATGCCTTTAAATAGTGCAAATTGAACTTGATAAGCAATGAAGATTTCAAAACATCTAAATTGTACATTTACCTACCAGTCCTAATGCTTCGTTAAACGAGCAAGTGGTGGAATTTTAATGTACTTGATTTGTAAAGTAAGAGACATAAACGTTTTGTAACACTGATCACTAGCTAGGTCTTCGTGATTTTCTCTTTCTCACGGCTTACATACAATACCGTATTATATAAATAATAACTACAACTTAGTTAAGTTATTTATCAATAAAAAATCTTATTACAAAACGTTAAATTAGACGTAAATATCATCCAAACGATCAGTTAACTGACTAAATAATTATGAAATTACAACATTCACAACAAACGTTTTTGTTATAAGTAAGGGCATCAATAGATACAACTCTTAAAGCATATTGTAATGATTCTAAACACAATAGGTATAAACAATAAATTAAACATTACCACGATCGTTAGTCTCTATAAATATATCTTTCATATGTTGTAGTGTCCTTGGACTTTGAACTTCAAACTTTGTTGCGTCAATAACCACACAGAGAGTATGGATTATTCTGTCTGAAGTCATGTTACACTCGTCAACTAGATCATTTGGTTTTCCAGGGCTATCTAGAAACTAATGCATAAAATTATTACTGACACAAGGTAATCACTACTTATTAGTAATTAGACACTGCTCCTAACGAATGGGCGTGAAGGATGTAACTTCCGTATGCGCGTGTTTTAAGTTATCGTCATCTTTTTATAATTAAGTATTTATCTTGCATTTCTTATAATATTATATTCATTTATCTTTCATATTCATATGTGATAACAACGATGTTTTAAGTATTTTACAATTGTTCATTTACATTTTCTAAACGCATGCACACTTTGCAACAGACAGTTATACGTGATGACATTCCTTTTTTGTAGATCTTTTTAAAGCTTGCGTGTTTTCAGCGTTCACTTGAACATCATTGTCTAAACAACTTAATGATAGAAGCATATCATTTATACTACAGAATCTGCGATATAACATACGTTTATTATCCATGCGACTCCAAGTTTATATAGTTTTGTATAATTCCATGTATCATCTCTGTATCAATAGTGAATATATAATGCATTGCAATAATACAGAAGTTGAGTCTTTCTGTCATATGAATGCTGTCAATGATTCAACTTATCATTGACTTGAGATACTGAACGAGCCAATGTTAATATTAGAAATAAAAAAGCTGTAAATATTCTTAAAACCAATAAAGCGTTTGGCATAGTTGTTGAATTCATTATCATGTCTATTGTACAAACATGTCTTAATTGAAACCAGGAAAAAATATACATAGCTTTATTTGATTTATCAAAATATATTGATACTATGAATCGGAATGCACTTAGGCTGGAGTTGTTTCAACAGGACATTCAAGAAAAAATTATTGTGTGTTATAAAAGATATGTATGAAAAAGTCACATTTTGTGTAAAATCATGTTCTGATTATTCTGAGTAATTTAGTTATACTGTTGGTTTACATGAATGTGAAGCTTTGGCACCTATGATGGCTGATTAACGCTATGTTGCATTGTTGTCGCACGGGGGGCAACATGTAACACGAAAGTACGACTAAATTATCTGCTTGTCGTATGTTTGTTCTGTGAGGTGCCTTGGAAATACACAACCATAGTATATTTTAATCATTGTTCATGTTTTTGCCTGACGAAGAGCAACGCAAAAACGTTTTATGCGATATTTTTTTTACAAAAGTACGACTCCTTTTCATGTTGTGTTTTGCCTTAATCTTAATTTTATTACATCTTAGTGTTTTCGTCTCAGACCCCACAGGACGAAGATTGAGAGTTTTATTGACGTTTAACATTTTTGACAATTTAGTAATTTAATAAATTTAAAAACATAGGCACTTTTCTGTTAAACTATCTACTGTCTAGTTGTATTTATGTAGACTTGTGAATAGGTACATCTGCATGTCAAAACTCATATTTATACGTAATTCTATTGATTGCGTTATTAAACTTTCATGCTTATATTTATAAATATGCACTTTGTACTTTTTAAATAAATTTACTATTCTGTATTGTTGGCTCCTGATATTTATGTTTATATAGTAACCTAGAGAGATATCCTGTACAGAGTTTTCAAACCATTTTCGAACCGGTATTATATATTGAGGATCGGTTTTCTCTATAAAATAGTATTTTCAAGGTATTGGACCATACTATTTCGAAATCACTAAAGGTTTCGATGCAGTTTATCGGAAAACAAAAACAGCTGTATTTAGTCTTACCTTATACCAATCTTTAATTTTCCCCTTAAGCAAACGTTCAAGTTCTTCTCCGTAAGTCCAGTTATCTTCAAAACCTCTGACATCCAACAGTCTAATTGTGCACGCATTATTCTGTTTGACAATGACTTCAGTCAGCTAGATAAATATTAATAAAACCATTGTCAGATACTCTGAGACAATACAGAGAATAATATTGTTTTCCGTATGGCAGTGCATGAAATAGTTGCTTAAATAGAGGATTTTGTGTAAAACGAAATCAAATCAACTTAAATTCACTTGATTCTTAATAAACACTTGCTGTCAAAAATCAAATAATAATAAGCATTGACTTTCTGTCCCTATTGTTATTTGTAAGCTTAATATACCACGAGTAATTTATCGAGAAATTCGTGCCAAAATATTATTTGTAAATAATGTAAAGCAATGTCGGATTT
This sequence comes from Mactra quadrangularis, assembly GCA_025267735.1. Lineage (NCBI taxonomy): Eukaryota > Metazoa > Mollusca > Bivalvia > Venerida > Mactridae > Mactra > Mactra quadrangularis. Next base: position 29,549,249 of record CM046304.1, read on the forward strand.
TAAACAGAGTGTCCAATATTAAGATTAGCAAAAATATGTGTACCTTGTTTGTAACACTTTCTCCTTGCTGAGCAATCGGACCAACAAAATTTTGTATTTTGTTTGTACTTGCAATGCTGACAGTTCTACAAAAGCTTGTTTTTCCAGCACTAACTAACCCAGTCATCAGTATGTTGAAACACTTCACATAAGAATCCAAACATAATGTTTCAATTCTTTTTTCACAACTTAATTTCTTTAATAAAAAATACACAAAATGTTGACAAAAGTACAAATTGTTACACAAGTCATGTCTATTTTATGACGGTTTTTCAATTTGTGAATTTTAATTTTTGTTTTCTTTTACAAAATTATAAACAAATGTTGGATATTTACCTAAAAATTCAATGAAATCTTTAACATTCACCAAAAATACACTATCTTAATTTTTCATACTTAAAAGTAACATGTCCACCATTATAAGTTGCAATCATGTATTTGAAACTAGAATTACAAGTCACCTTTGAGTAATTAAAGTTGCTTACTTAACATAAGGAAAAGGCTAGAAATAATACGATGTATACGTATATGTAGATAAACAATTTGATTCTGAACCGACATTGATCAATCAGGTTAAAGTAAACCTTAATCATATAAAGTATAATTATAACTTAACAAGCTCGCATCAACGCAATAATTAGTGTTTCTATATATACCTAATGTAAACGTGCCATCAAAACAATAAATATTTACGTACCTCATTCGGGGCACAGGCTGCCGTCACAAAAAAGTCCCCCTCCCCCCCCAAAAAAATAATAATAAAATATATAGTAAAGGTATGTAACTCGTCAACTCAGAAACCAAGAAAAAATGACCGATCTTATTCAACGGGCTTTTGTGTTTTATTTGTGGGTCGATTTTCAAAAACTTCAAAAACACAAGAGCTCGTTGAATAAGATCGGGGCTGTTTTGTGACGGCAGCCTGTGATTCGGGGTATATTGTCATCAACGTTTTTATGAAAATTTTATATTAATAGAGCCACATTACGAATGTTATTCATTTACAGCATACAAATTAAAGTGTTTAAATCTTAAAGTAATTTAAATATTTAACATGACTTAGAGACATAGCCATACGTGAATTCATCTAGGTCTATAAGTTTAAGTTTGACAAAGTGTCCATTTGCCAAAAAATTGATAACTAAGGTTTACACAATTAGGTGTTCATTTAAAACCAATAATCATTAGTAGAAATACAATACCGTAACGTTGAAAAAATCCGAAACTGCAAGAAAAAAAAGAACAACAAGTTTGTAATCATGTAATATGTTGAAGACTGGATGACGGAAACAAACTAGTGATATAACCAATAGATGACAGAGCATACTTTATGTTTATCCATTATACGTAAACTGATTCGTTTATTAACTCCTCGAGGCTTTTCTAGTAACTTATCAATTGCGCGTATGAATTTAAAACCAATCGGAACGCACAGCCTTGGTAAACCGTAAGTCAGATGTGTCGTTGAATGGCCGCAAACCAGTGAAACTGAAATAATATCAATTTTAAGAAAACAGTTTTTGGATACAAAATTGTCACTTAAAAGCATTTTGTAAAAGAAATGTTTAATCTTTAAATTCAGACCGATATTTCATATTAGATTTAAGTCGAATTAAAGAAAAAACGGTAAAGATCGTACGTACTGTTGAAAACCATCATTAGCATAATACTATTTACAAGGTATTGTACATATATCTGTACATGTATAATATAGTGTTTTGATTCCGGACCGTGCCGGCCGCCTGTGTTATATATAGGGACATACATTCATTTTAATCACAAGTTATTGACTCAGGTGACAGTGCCTTGTAAGTTACGTTTATCAGTACACTGCTTGCAAACACATGCCGTGTTAACTCGGATCCCAATTTCGACTAACAAGGATGCAAATGAAGACATTTGGATATACCTACTTGGAAATCGGCATATCGACATAACCCAGTCGATCAAAGAGTAGTCTTTATATACACCTTTTTAATCAGAAGTGCTAATCAAACAAGTGCATTATTTGAACAAAGATTTCGAAAATTTATATTCAAAGTTATTTTCCAGTCATCATTTAACATATGCTATACACTTAGGTAATTGTGAAGTTCATTAGTAATTTAATATGATATTATATTTTACTATTTTCTAACAATGGCCCACAGAAAATGTTTTGCATTATGAGACGTTGTGTGAATGTGTTCGATGCAATCCGATTATTTTTCAAACTTATTATAATTAGATTTATACATATATATACCTTCTAATCCGTAGACTTCTAAATCTTTTACAATGAGCGTTCCTCCATTTATACTCTTCGCGTCAAACCCTGCTTCATTTGCTTTGTAGATACAGTTATAGTTTGTTTTACCATTTAATTCAAAACAGCCATTTTCTTTACTAATTTTCTTTTTATTTCCAAATACTTGCAAATCGCATCCACCAAAAAATCTGCCACCTCCAAACGTAGGACCCAAGTCACAATGACATGTAATTGCACGATCATAATTACTTTGTTTCATTTCTAGAAATTTAGTTGTCTTGCCAGGATGACAATAAAAGAGAAACGCCTCGTTGTCATACGTTACCACACGACTACTCTCAGAAGTCCATGATTTACTTGTATAGCCACCAAACACTGTTCCATCTTGTCCATACAAAACCGTCAATGTAGGCCCCTTATTCAAACATCTCATTTGAAAGTCGCAAACGCTACAGCCATCTCGTGACGCTTTGTAAAGGAGTTCGAATGTCTTGTTTTCTACTTGTAATATACGTTCTTTCAACGCATTTCTGATGCTTGTTTTAAATAACTCCTTCGAAACATTCTAAAATAGAATAAAATGACAATTTTCATGATAAAAAGCTATCACTTATTATAAACTTTCGTTAACTTCATGATGTACATACCAAACGTACCACCTAAAATACACATCCAATACTTACAAATTTCATTAACCTATCAGTCTTTTTAAAGGTTGATACCTCTCAAATCAGTCATGTTATACAGATGTGTATTTGGGAAATTGACCCCTATGTTATTTCAATTGCTATTTTAAATGTACGTGAATACTGGTAAACAACCCAGGTGTACTCGTATTATGACAATCGCTTGACATTTTCAGTAGCACCGTTCCATCAGTGCTATCAGCACTTAGATTATGCATCGTTAAGAATATATGTACAACCCAATGGTCATTAATAAGTAAATACAGTATTTAGTTGTTACATTTATAACAACATTTATTTTAATCATGTTATTGTCATCACTCAATATACCAATTTTATGAATCATTTTTGACATAATTCCATTGTTAGCAATTCATTTGCATATTAGTTGGTGCCGACATTTTTAGATACAGTTCTTGTCCTTGAATTGGAAATATCATTAACTATATAGACTATATAGAAAAAATAGGTTAGTTCTTGTATATCAGTGTTTCTCGTAGCAGATACAAACCGACCAAATAAAACAAGTAAAATTAAAAACAAACCACAATTTCATTAAGAAGTTTCAGGACTGGCTCTTCTGAAAGCAGTATTTGCTAGTTGTGCTCATGCAAAATGGTTTTATTACGGCATACGATCTTTGTAATGGTTGCGTATATTTTAAAGCTATAAATTAACAAAGTAATAAATATTCATATAAATAACATTAAAGCAATGTTATGTACAAAAAGTAAAAATAATTATTCATATCATACCTCACTCATTGTGGCACGTTAACTTCTCAAAACAACGCTAGATCTATGTATAATTGATGTACACAGTTCAGTATATGACGTTTGTACACAAGCTAGATATCAGGAAATTTAGATAATTAATTCGATAATATAACTACGTTACTTATCGATGACAATAACTATTATTCTATTGTTATGTATAGGTCGTAAGATAACATGAGACAAATAAAAAAATGATATTCTATGTACATTATGTCAAATATTATCCTGAATGAGTTATATTGATCATCTGACGTCAACATCACAAATATTATACCGGAAGAAGATATCACCGAATACAATTCATATCCACGGATTCATTTTTCATTTCAATAAATAGAAAAACTACTTAGAAATGGCTTTAGGCTTTATTGTGGAAATTGGAATACTTGCCTACCGAGGTACATCCTTTAAAACATGATATAAAAATACATGTGCTCACAGAAAAAATGTCTGCAAATAAACCAGCAGCAGAAACAGTCTGAACCACTGATCTCAAATTCTAATACAATTGTGACAAAATACTTCTAGGTCTTGTTAATGTACAATGTTCAAATATTGAAAATATCACCAGGTATGAAATCTTCCGTAAATACACCAGGATGCATAGTTTTCGAGCCCCTCCCACTTATTTATACTATGACCTGATATTACGATTTGAATACCCTATTGATACAAAAAAATTCCAACCCTAATGTGCAACTATACCCGCTAGATACTGCATTTGAGAAAATATAACTTAATTCATTATTGAAGTCCCAGTTTGCTCCGGTGTCTAAACCGGAAGGTACCGGGATTGTACACTGGAAATATGTAAACTAGGCATTGTACCGCATTTAATGGTTAATAATTTGCATAAGAAATGATAATAATTTGTCTGCATCATGTAACCCAACATGTTCTGGATTTCTTATTGTCAATTGTCGTAACAACCACTCTTTAAACTGCCGTAGAAAGTTTTAATATCAGCACTTATCACCAAAAAGAAAAAAGACATACTACCACATATGCTGTATTACCAGCGTTTAGAGGCAAGCTTTTCCGTGTATTATCATTTACTAAGCACATAGCAGAGAAAGTTAAGAAAGCAAACTCAGTACAAAGAGCTATTAGAAGATCATTTAAATTTATGGACATAAATACATTTAAGAAATTATACACTGCTCCGGTTCGACCACATATGAAACCCATACAAGACGAAAGAAATTTATACTATTGAAAATTTACAGAAACGTGCTACAAAGATGGTACAATGTACTAGGTCTATCACATTTAACATATGAGGAAAGATTAAGATTAAGAAAATTAAAATTACCTACTCTACACTTCCGTAGAATTAGAAGTGACATGATTGAGGTCTATAAACTCTTATGCCAGAAATATTACTTCGATGAATCAAAGATATTAAAAGTGAACAATGATAGTTATACAAGAGGACATAGTAAGAAACTGTACAAATGTAGGGTACGTTTAGATATCAGGAAATTTTCATTCAGTAATATGGTGGTGGACATTTGGAACACTTTACCAGAAAGTGTGATAGGCCTAAGTGCAAAAACTCCGTTTTCATTTGAAACAATATTAGATAACTTTTAGGATTCCGATGATTAACCATAGATAAGCATTAAAAATAAAATTGCTAAATTTTGTAATTATGTGAAGAAGTTTGAAAAGAATAAAGGTGAAATATTGACTGAGAGCCAGAAAACCCATTTTTGTGAAATCATTTTCTTTTGGGTGTTTCGACGGATCGGCTCTTGAACTCAAGGAACTGCCAGGCACTCGCAATAAGTATTTTCTTTTCTGCCACAGAAATGTTAGTAGCCATATTTAAACAATACGCCAAATCAAGATGTCTTATTATCATCAATTCATGATTTAGATTGCATGCTTAATCAGAATAAAGATTTCAGAAATTATTTATTTATTGGAGTTAACGCCGTGCCAACACAATTTAGGTCATTTTACGGCGTGCAGCGCACCTAACCTAGCTTTCCTGGACCATTGTCTATAACCAGTACTCACCTACCCTTCCACAAGGCCGGAAACTTCTCCATATTATCTAATCAATGGAAGAAAATCGACATTATTGTCAAATTTTCATGGAAGGGTATAACCTCCCCGGGTGGGATTCGAACCCGCACCCCTCTGGCACGAGATTCCAAATCCCGGCGCGCTACCAACTGCGCTATCGACCCGGGTTTTCAGAAATAATACAAAACCCTGTTGTAGTCCCGTGAATTTAAGTATTAAGGTTTTTGTAACTCAACATAAAGTGTTTCATATATATAAATTGTAGAATAATTACAAATGTATCAACATTTAACTTTTTACACGGGCATAGTTTAAATAAGGTGAATAATTGAGATAAAGACATTACTACTGTCAAAATGTAGTTCATATTAACTATCTAAAACAAGACGTAAGCGACATATCTAATAAGTTTCTTCAAAGCTAAATAATCAGAGTTTTATGTGATGGGTTCACAATAGGTAGGTAAATATTAGTTTGGTATAAAACGGTGTGAATAGTAACTTGTTTATTTACGACATTTTTTAACATTCAAATATAGTTATTATCACTGTTATCACAAATATATGGAGATAAAATGATTAGGTATTTAGATATTTCTAGTGTGAAAAAAAAATGTTTTTTTATCTCTAAGCCATGGTAATTTTTTAGAGTAAACATTGCAATAAATGTTCATTGCTTTCTACGCAAAAGACTAAAAGGTCAAATTTGCTTCTTTTTAATATAATTTACGTAACTTTATTTAGATAAAGTTCGAACAAGAAAACATTTAAAAACGGAACACAAACGGCATATTAAAAGATTTTATATTTCTTTTGTTTCAGTATTTAGCACCAAAATAAAACGCACAATGATGGCAATAGTGTGGCTAGTTACTTTGTTAAGTGTTATATCAGGAAGTGACACATTCCTGCTGGATAAACCGAAACCTCATATAATTTTTATTGTTGCAGATGATCTCGGTAACATAACGATCATAAATTTAAAATTTGATTTGATCAATATATAATGTATTGCAGTTGCTGTTTTCCTATAGAATATTATGATAAACAGTCAGTGCTGTTACATGTAAAGGGTCTCTTCAAAATAATTCTTATCATAATACAAATGAAGATACTCTGAAATTGCATATCGTCCGGTAAAGGTTGATACACATAAATGAGCATGAAACAAAATGTACCATGACATCGTTTTTTTTTTATATTAGAATAGAAATATATATAACATGTTCGTTTGGTCGTGCACAAGTCGTGCATGTACATTTTTCTACTACAAACACGACCTGCTCTATTAAAAGCAATACTTTTGGAAAGCATAATACCAATATAATAGATTGATTAGTAATTTATATAATTATTATTGACATTTATTTATGTACAATTTACAATGTGAACAATGGATAACGAATGCTGAATGTCAAAAAAGCATGTTTTATCAGTAAAATATTGAATGGGCGTGTCATTTCTTTAAGACAAAAACACGTTTGACCTATTTACCCCCAGGATGCCACGTTAACTGCATTACATAATTTACTTCTGTCTTTTAATTCGATGAGTTTTGTATGAATGTATCATCTATCATTGTGTAACATAATGTTTCATGTTTTATCATTTAAAGGTTGGAATGATGTAGGCTGGCATAATGATCAGGTTTATTCACCTAATCTAAACAAATTGGCCAGAGATGGGGTTATATTGAACTCTTCATATGTACAACCACTTTGTTCACCGTTAGTATTACATATCATTATTTCAAGATCTATGTAATATTGCACATCGTATGATCTTTATTAAATTTGTATATGGGTAAATTGTATTGGACTGTCAGTGGCGCATACATATATTTTAACTCCGCTGAATTAGATACTCTAATACAGATACACTGAAGAGAGAATATTTATATCAGCGAGGGTTAATTTATGCGCCATCGAAAGTCGGGCAAACATTTGATTGAAAATTAGCTGATAACACCAAGAGCCGCTCTGTTAGCCTTGTATGAAACACACAAATCTACTGCTCGATGGGTCGTTGTTTCGATTCCCGGGCGAGGTATACTTTCGTGGAGCTTGGTCATAACAAAATTACTACGTCCATTGTCACCCCTACCAATGATTCTAAATCATGTACGACTGTTGTAAGTCTCTGACGGAAGTATGCACCTAGTAATGGTTAACAGCTAAATTCAGGTACTGATTTATTCCAGGAACGGTGATAGGTTGACTGACTGCTTTGGTACGACCTTTACAATTTATTGCTAAGGCATTATACTCGACAAAAACAATATCAAATGGTTTCAATTAATAATCGAAATCTTATCTTATTTTTAAGATCACGTAGCAGTTTTATGACTGGTTATTATCCATATCATTTAGGATTGCAGGTATGATCTGGTATACAATCAACTTTTTTTACTTTGTTTTATTATCAACATTAGGATCACCTCGAGTGTACATTACATGATAATGTGCGGAAGGATTCATGGGGGTCCATAAAGAATATTGAGGCGAAGGTTATGCCAAGCACACAACTAATTATGCAGAAGAGTTCTTGTCGTAAACACGCAAGGCTTCGTTAACGCATTTTATTTTACATTTGTGTATAACTATGTGCCTAAATATTGTTCAAATTTATCAGCTAAAAACGCCTTAGCAATCGTGAATTTGATTGCGTCAACACCAGAAGTTTGTCAGCTAATATGACGCAAAAGAGTTCCAACGTGGTGTTTTAATGAGTCCCAGAATATTCGTAGTTCATGGTTTACGAGCTCCAAAGGACATTATCGTTTGACAAAAAACAAACTAGATCAATGTTTATCTGGTTGCAAAAACTGCAATATATAGATGCTGGAATGTTTCAATTCAATTTATTTTTTACTATTGAACTTGAGTAGGAATGTATTATGATCCAGAACAAGTTGTTTGTAGATTTCATATGTCCGTGGACAAGTAGAAAAACTTGGGATTTCACAACCCTCTCCTAGTTATCCATTCTACTTGTGTACTAGGGTTCGTACCCGTGGGTGGTTTTGTAGTTGGCATACATTTGATTCAAATCAAGCATGTGTGTTACAAGTCACTGCATTTAGTGATCAAATGAGCTGCTGTATGAGATGGTATTGTATAAATTGTCAATTTTACACAAGTCCATGAGTAAAATCAATAGTATTGTACTAGCCGATAGTATAATTACTTTTATAATATTCATATTTTTAATTTCTATCACAGCATTCGACAATACAGGCACAGCAAGCCAATCACCTTCCTTTATCTTATCCAACAATTGCTGAAAAGTTAAAAGAACAGGGTTATACAACTCACATGATAGGAAAGTAAGTGCAATTGGATATATTGGTTTAAAAGACAATTTAAAATGTTAAAAGTATTATACCATAATTAAAAGTAGATCTATATGCATTCGTAATTAATAGGATATTCGTAATTTGCTTTAAACCTTTACCTCTGAACATGAAACATTTCAATGACTATCTGAATGATAAACTGAAAAAAATATATGAGATAATAACTAACATTTTCTATATGAAATTCAAATAATCAGAATTTTTCTACGTGTATAAAACATAATTTCCTTAGACATGCAGTTCAAATTTTTAAGCAAAAAAGCTTTGGTTTAAAGGGTACGTGTCATAATCAGAACAGCCGTAGATCAGTAGATACAAAATAACAGCTAAATTTGAGGCTCCAACGCCGAATTGATTTATCACGTTACGCAGTAATATTCAACATTTGTTTAATTAATTACACCAAAAGTATGTCGTGATGGTTTGTATGTTGTCAATGCTAAAACATATGTAAACGTTTTGGTAGAGTGCCATAACTCCACGTTTCGTTAAATGAACGACTTTTTGGGGCATAATGGACGTATGATGAAGTAATCAACATGTTTTTTTTTTTACTTTGATAATGATACATATATTGTAATTATATCACTGTTTGATATTATTGTTGATTTTTCTCCATAAAAGGAAAAGCTGTATGTTCATAGTTGAAGGAAATGCATTAAATGATTAACAAGAGTCCTAGAGCGTAGATTAGGAAAGTCAATTTCGCTAAAAAGAATATACAATTTAAATGATGATTTTAAATCCAAACACCTAATATCAATAATTGAACATAAGTGTAAGATCATATTCTATTTTATGACACAGGTGGCATCTTGGTTTTTGTAATTGGAAGCATACACCAACATATAGAGGTTTTGATTCCTTTCTTGGACATTATACTGGATATGAAGATCACTACAATCACACACACTGTATTATAAACATTGTTCCTATATATTTCTTTGCAATTACAATTACAATAATTTAGTTGATATTCTAAAAACCGCTGTTAAAGGATCTCCCAAAGACATTGAACAGGATGGGACAAGTTCAGATAACCTTAGTGTCAACCATTCAATAAAAAGCTTTCATCTAGACGAAACACTGCTAATAAAATCATGATTTTGTGATTTCGTTATTTCTTTTTAGACCAAATTTTGTAAGCTATTTGGACGGTGGTGATATTCACAGACTGTAATTTGACAGTTTCTTGCAAATTGCGTCACATAGAAGATGTAAACAAGACTTAGTCACTGACCAAAATACTTGTGTCAAAAATATCATATATAAAATCAAAGGTCTGCTGAACGTGACCCGAAGTGTGAAGAATCCAGACCTGAAATAGCCAATTGTGCGAGTGGATGATTCTAGAGCGAATTTAATGAGAAAATTGAAATTCTTAAAAAATGAAGATCAAAAAAACATAAAACAAAAAACGTCTTGTAAACGAGCATCAGCAGCTGAGTTCAAAATAAGATGTTGGTTTTGTTTAAATGTTATCGAATAATACAGTGTTTTATGATACATCGAGAAGCAAACAGAAAACAATATTTTTTTTTTTTAAATGGCATAATGAGTTAATAATTCAGTTTAAAACAAACTTTATTACAGATGAAATACACTATAGCCAGCCACGTGTATAAGATGTATTTCAGACCGTATAGCAAACAAAGGAGATGTGTATAATAATTTGAGAATGCGATGTTTGTAAATGATATTGATGAGGTGGGCGTGTCCAAGTTCTCTTTTGCATTGTTTACAATAGCTCTGACGTCATTTTGATTTAAAGGCAAAATATACTATTATACGTTATATTATTTGAATTGCAGACAATGGATATGATTTTAGATGGAACGAAACTGTGTATAATAATGTAACTGGCCAATATTCTACGGTATCAAAGACTTATCGTAATAACTTTTACTAATATAGCACTCATGTTTGTCGGTTACACGAAAGTTGATTAACTATGCCGATTTGTTAAATACTCATTAATCAAAAACATCTCAATTCTTAGCCATGTACATAATATTTCATTTTAATATAACTTTATACTTGTTATTTTGATTAACTACAATGTTGATCTTCAGTAAATACATGTAACCCAAATATTTGTAGAAAGTCATCTTTTACACGTACTTCTGCCACGATTGGTTGCTTTCTTGCAAATGGCATACACCATTCCTTGCTCTGTTACTGTACGTGTCTGTATATAGTGTCTGTCAACCATATTTAAATGTTCTTTTTCCCCCGACTCCATGGCCCTATGCAGTATATACAAATAACAAGTTGTAAACGCTTCCAAAAATGTGCGGTGAAGTTAATGACGGTGTTATCCCTGTATATATAGCAACACTACAGTATAAACAAGACAAACCATGGACACTTACCCTACATAAAATGGTCCACTAAGACATTTAATGTACTTAGGTTATCTATTCTAAAACCTTTTAACAAAACTTGAAATAGAACCATGATTATACTACATGCAATTTAATATTCAAACTCGTATTTTATGACGTTAATCTTGTCAGAAAGATTGTCTTGGATTAACAATTTTATTTTATTTTGATATTACTTCAGGAAATTTTCGCTGATCACGCGGTGCAAATTATCAACAATGTAGATCCAAGCACACAACCTTTGTATATGTACATACCATTTCAAGCAGTACATTTTCCACTGCAGGTGATATATTCTTGATGACCTTATATATACATATCATGTATATAACGTTTTTATTAACTCTTTTTATAAAATAATTCATTATTTTTATATTACGAGTTTTGTGATAGAAGTAGCGAGGTATGCAATTCCTATGCCCGACTAGTCCGACTCGTACATTTATGTCTACGGACATCTGTTTTGTTCCCGGACAGGTTATAGTTCAGCTGTATATATACTAACATAGCAATGCTTGATTATGCTAATTCAAATAGGACTTAGAAACCTAGCATTTCATGTGCGATAACATTTGCACATCATTAGTATCAAAATTAGAGGAGAGCATGAATAGCATTTAAAACACACTCATCGGAGAGCATTCCGTTTCAAGACATTATGAGTCCACAAAACTACAAAATGAATAAGTGAGCACTACAACGATCTTCTTAATCTTAGGTTCCAACTAATCGTATTTATGAAATAATTGTTTTACTAGACATACAAATGACAGTTTACAATTCATTGTATCAATACCTTTTGCAATAGTATACAAATGTATTATTATAATGCTTCATTTTCAAGCAAGGGATGACAAGTAAAATACAAGCACATAGAGCGCAAGTTAGCCATTTAACTAATTGGTATTGCCAAACATAAATAGTGACATTTTGTTATACTTTTGCTTTGTAATGTTTCAAAAAGTTATACAAGTAAATTTAAAGTACATCTGACCTACCTTTATGGTAAGTGAAAGTACAAACTAAATACAGGATTTACCTTGCAGGTACCAGAAAAGTATATGAAACATTACCCAACAGACCTTGGTCAAGACAGGAGATCATTACTTGGTATGCATGTGATACATCCATGTTTGTTTTTGTTTCGCTAAGTAAAAGTGAATACGGTGTTAACATGACCCCCAACCATTCATCAGTGTTTTGTCATTGATAGTAGAGGTAAATTTCGAGGAGACCGCAATCACAGGCGGAACCGAAGCACAGAACAATTATATCAACATCCAACAACAAACCCATACATTATTAGTGTAGTAGTACTGAAGATTCAGTTATAGTTCAGTCATGAAACCTAGTATATTGTGTTATATGCAGCTAATACATACTACATACTTCAGCACTTTGAATCCAATTGATCCACGGCTAACAAGTTTCAATAAAATCTTAATTGTGTTATATTAAACACAATTTTGTCAAAAAGTTTATAGATGGTAAATGGTTAAAAGTATCTAGCTTCATTGTTTAAGTCAATATAAGATAATGAACTTGTTCCTGGACGGTATGATAGATTGATGTGTTGTCAACATAACCATAATGATAACGTTTTATATTAGAACATGGTCCGCAATTATTTTGTCTGAGCAGTGTATGTTCTACCAACTCCATGTGTTTATAAAAAATTCAAGTAGTTTGTCACTATTCGTTCCAATGCGTAAATCCCTTTGATTCATGATTTTGATTTTTGTTTGTGACATGTTTTAATAGAAAAAGTTATCTTCTCCTTGTTGTTTGGCTGTGTGGAAGGTCTAAGAGCTACTGTTTCTGATGCGTTTGCAAGCGCGTTAATCAAACGTATTGAGTACTTTTACGTGTAGTTGGTTTTAACCGAATTACGACTATTAACAATTATCAAGATGATTTGTAATGTGCCAATGATTTATTAGTATTTAAAATCCAGTTTTATATCCGATGGATTATAAAATTCACCAATAATGTCGGTACAATCTATTTCAGGAATGGTTACTGCAATAGACGAAGCAGTTGGTAAAATCGTTGATAAACTTCGTCAACGTCGATTTCTACAAAATACTTTATTAGTATTTACAACTGATGTGAGCTCATTCTTCTATATTGTTTTCTTTTGGCCACATATAAGGCCCGCCTCTATTTTTTCTGTTTAGTTCTGACTTTGATTAAGCCTTTTGTTTCACACTCAAACCTATAAATCTCTTACAAATATCACCAATTATATTTTATGAAAAACCTATTTTTCATTTTTCTACACAAAACGGTCAAGGACTTGTCAGTGTTGCACTCTGAAAAGGAAAAGCTTTAAAGGGTGTTAGCAAAAAGTTGACACTTGGCGTTGGAGTTGTGATGCGCAGCAAATAGTATATACCTATCTGCTAAGCCTCGCGTAGGTATCATTTAAATCTGACAAGAATTAAAATACAGCTCATGAAAAATTTGAGTAGAGGCAGTTTTTCAGTTGTTTTTCTTGAAACTGTGGCATTTGTGATGTCATAGTCACGTGGTAGGCCTATTGCCACCGTGTTACCTCACTTTGGAAGTATATTTTTCATTTAAAGATAAAAAAGAGCAAACGCTGTAGCAAACTATGTTACTAAGATTTTGAACTAGGTATTGAAGGTGGAGTCTAGGGTGGAGAGAGAAGGCGGGTTATTAGATAATTAAGAGCGCCATCGATCGAAATGCACATTGGTAGATTTTATACTTTTGTGAACAATTTAAAGGACGACAAACAAAGCCGGCGCAGTTTTTATGTATGAGATGTTAATGAGGTGTCATGCTAGAAGTAACACTCTTTGTCTTCGTTGAAAATTGCTGAAGCGTGAAGAGAGTAATCTTATACTTTCTTGTTACCATTGAAACGATGCTTGGGCATCGTTCCAAAAATGAACATCTCTTACTAGAAGATACAAAAATGAAGCCGTTTAAGAGTGTAGAATATCATGGAGTGTAAACCTGACAGCAGCAGGTAGAACTATTCATTGTTACTCGAATAGACCAGTTCACGGATGACGTCACAAGCACCTGCTACCTATATTTAGCTGATTTACTGGTTGGCAGAAAGAAACCAATGTTTACATACATTTGATAGCAGCAGAATTTTTAAATCATAATAACTTTTTTGACCGATTTTTTATGATATTCATATTGATAGAAAGCTTTAAATTCATATTTTTAAAGTTAAGGAGATTGCCAAATTTTGATTTGAAAAAAAGATATATTAGGTGATTTAAACCTGTCTTTTGAATAATCTTCTTGCCGGTTTGAAGCACTAGGTTTAAACACTCGCTAATAATAAACGATTCTGTTTTGACAAATTTAAAATATTCAAAATATGAGTTTCAAGAACTTTCTAATGATATAAAATACTAAATTGTTTGATGAAAAATGACTTCGTAATTGCAATTTTAAAATCACTGTGTTTTTCATTTTATCTACTCGCTATCATTTTTTGCCAACTATCAAATGGTTACCTGTATTTTTTATCAGCTACTTGTTACTATTTATAGACTTCATAACAATAACAATGAACTGGTCTATACCTCAAATGTTCATGTTATACCTATTCTATCAACCATTCATCCTCGGTAACCCAGTGTTTTATTCGTCAACAATAATATTCATAACGTAAGAGTATCGTTGGTTTCAGACGATGGCTACCATTACGGTGGTATCTACTATTGGTTCAGTCTCTGTATTGTTATTAAGTTCTTAGCAAAGCCCTATTTTCTTTGCCACAGAATGGTGGAGATCCCCTACATGGATCCAGTAATAATCCACTTAGAGGTGAAAAAGGGTCTCTTTGGGAAGGTGGTACCAGAGGTGCTGCATTTGTTTATAGTGAAACATTGTTGAAGAAAACGGGATACGTGAATAATGGGTGAGATAAAAGCTAGAATTTGTTTGTTTGTTATATTCATACCATTTGCATAGAAAGTACTTGGAAACCAGTCCTGGTGGTTGCGAAAATGCTCATCTCATATACTAAGTAACCTTTTTAAAGGCAGTGTTATCACCAAACAATTACAGTTATAGCTACTTGAAACAAACAGTATCAGGTATAATAATAAATCGATTTGAAAGAAGAAATATTTAAGGAATACATGTATATTATAAAATACTTGATCATTATCATTTTGTTGCAGGTTAATGCATGCTGTCGACTGGTATCCCACTTTTCTTACTCTTGCTGGAGGGAATCCAGGTACACAACAAACTTCTCACATTGGCGAGATTATCTTTTTTTGCTAGTTAGTGTATTTATCTAGGGAAGTTACTGTCGTCTTGAGTTCGGGAACACTGTACATGTACATACAATATAAAGCACATTAATTCGCCTAGTACTATATTTGGCATTAGAATTGTTTCTATGCTGATGTTCTTTAAAATTACCGTCACCTGTACACTGTATAACATACTCTTACCGTTTAAGGTTCAAGTGAAGTCCTTACTCTTTCATACTTCCACCAAGAACAGTGTTTTATACATCAAAATGTTCCTTAAAAAACATACTATGTAATGCTGGTGAAAACTTTTAACAAATGATGCATTTGCAAAATTGATGCTGTAAAAATGAAAATACAAACAGACATTAAGAATTTTTTTCAAACTAATTGAACATTAATTCATGTATATAACATTATAGTTTCTATTCCAATGTTAAAACAAAACGAAGGCAAATGAAAAACATTTAGACAGATACAAGTGTGTTGTGTTTTTACGACCCTGTTTCTACTTCAATTTAGTTTTTTATTTGCTTACGTTTTGTTTAAACGTTTATTGAGGTTATAAAAATTGAAGTACCTTCATTGGAATATGTACTATAAGGTTCTGTAAAGGATTTAATGTTATATTTTGGTGTAAGAAAATTTTAATGTAAATTGGTATTTTTATTCATGCAACATCATTTTTGCAAATGCATTTTCAGTTAAATATTGTTGTCGTAATTAATGTTCAGCATCACTTTGTATGTTTCATAAGAAGCATTTTGATATATATAACAATACAGAAGGTGGAAATACGACTGAACTAGAGATATTTCATTTTTACTATTATTTTGCAAAACACTGTTTTGATCGAGTCAAAAACTAATCTTGGGTACAGATCTAATATGAATCCAGGTTCTATGTTTGTACATCGTCTGGTCATACACCACAGTGATTTACATGTTATGTTGGGAAACATTTTGAAGTTTGCAAACTTTGATTTGTTTGGAATATACGCATTAAAATTGTAAAGCGGCATGAAAGTGTAGTATAAGACAGCGTGTTAATACTCCCTTAACAACAGTATATTTGATTGTTTTGTATTAGAAGTAATCTGAAACCGGAAATTTTTTAATAAAACTCTTTTAGACATTGACTAACGAGCAGAAACCAGTGGAAGGGCGCACGCTTAGGGATCGACAGATCCTAGGTTGGAACTCCACAAGCGACAGAGCTAATTCATTTGAGCGAGAAATTAACCTAAAGTTGTTCCAATGCACTCAGTTGTCAATCGAAACTGAGATGGTCGCCTGCTTGAATACTATTTCAATGACCAGGGTATCGTTCAAAAATGGTGAAGTCTGCTGAACATGTCGTAAGAAACAGAATTTAAACTGCACTTTAACTTTATTAATTTATCTATTATTAATTAAAGCATATTACCAGCAAATGTCCTACGTCACGAATTAGTGTTAAGATGTTTTTGAAGGTCATCATGATATACAAGCAACAATTATGATTATATTTTAGATTCTGGTATGGATGGTGTTGATCAGTGGGCATCTCTTAGTGAGGGACTTAACTCTTCTAGGACTGAATTAATCTACAATATTGATGAAGCGACTAATTCTTCTGCAATAAGGTAAGTTTGAGTTTAAAAACAATTTGAGGTATTCCATTGAATGTGTTTACATATGCTGTGTATTTAAATGTTTTATTTCTGGATCTTAGAGCCTAATTTCAGAAAACGCTGATTATTGTAGCGCAACAAAACTGTTAGTGACTTGGAATAATTTACAGTCTTTGACCGTAACTATGATAAGAAACATGAGAAAAAGGCCATTAAGGTTAAATATTTAGAAAGTGAGACTATACAGAAAATGAAAATTTGCTCTTTTCACATGATACATTATTTTCAAAAAATATCTCACTACATATGGAGAAACAAAATTCGCTACTGGAATTCTCATGCGTTTCAAAAAATATTATTTTGTCTTGCAGAGTAGGGAAATACAAAGTCACACATAATGCTGGCAGACAAAACCAATCTGGACGACCACAAAACGGTACTGGAGTTGTGTCTTCTATGAATAAAGTTACACCTACACCAATGTTTATGTCTGAGTATCAACTCTTTGACTTAGAAGGTAAAGGGTATAGTTTTGCTGTATATATGTGTAGGTCCTTATTGTTTAAGATACGTGAATATTGATATACGCAAACCGTACGTGTATTTAAGTTATTCAACACACGCAGATTTGTTTCAATTTCATTTCATAAATACTCTTAAGTGTTGTGTGTATCAAAAACTTAATAACGGCTGTTGCTCTGATGTCGAAATGTTTGATTAAATCAAGAACATTTTTCTTCATTGTACTTACAGTTAATATAATGGTCGAAAAAGTAGCCAAGTTGTAACCTCTTATTTATCGACATTATAAACCATTATAGGTTGTTAGTGACCATCAGCAACATTCGTATTTTACAATCATAGCAAATGCGAGTAAGTCAACTCATCATTAAAAATTTCATGACTATATTTCATACTTAATTAATTATTTATTTGTACTGTGGAATATGTTCAGCGTAAATGAATACCTTTGTGGATATAATTCATTTTAAAGACACGCATTCAAAGATTTAAACTTAGATATCAACTTTTTTAAAACTATCAAAACTGTAGGGAAAAAAATTTTGGAAGCAGGAAAGTAGTGTTTTGATAATAGCAATTTTAGTGCAAATTGGTGGTATTTCAAGTAGTCAAAATCTACACCGTATGTCACGGTATAGATAATGTTAGTGCCTTTTTGTGACTTTTTATAGTATGTTTCGTGCAATCTATAGGTCAGTATGTCCTTGCCACACACAGACACTGAATGGTATTTTGAAAATATAGAAAAATCTTATCCAAATCTGTGAATTAGAACCTACAGTCAGTAACTTGCATTTCTTGATGCAGTAGATGTTTGTAAATTACAAAAATACAACTTGTAAATATAAATGCACATGTTTGATCATTTCAAGCATTTTGATATGACAATTACCATTAACAACTAAAAAGTGTATCAGATATTTATTTCAGATGATCCACTTGAAAATCACGACCTATCGTCTCAGCTACCAGATGTTTTAGAAAAATTAAAAACAAGACTTACTCAATATCAACAGACGCTTGTTCCAGAACTAGGTACAGGTCCTAAGCTAGCTGAAGCGGATCCGTCATATTTTAATGACGTGTGGAGTCCTGGATGGTGCTAAATGTAACATTGATCGTACCTATACCGTATTATTGTGGTATAATTTATATCAAATCTTTAATGAAATGTACGTATCTAGCATTTCTGTTGTTTTTTTTACAAAATATTATGTTGCACTTCAGTAGCATAGACATATACCTTTCTATCGCTGAATGTACCTTTAAAAAGGCAGTTAAGTGTCTGCTTTCATGTACATGTTCAGCCGACTTTACTTTTTTGTACGACAACTCCTGGTTATCGAAGTCACTTGTATCTGGATTATTCAAGGAGAAACTATTATCTGCTACATTTATTAAGCTAACATGTCTCAAGATGACGTTTTATCAATAGTGCATACTTGACAATTATTTATTAAGGTTGTTACCCGGGTAAGTAGCGCAGTTGGTAGCGCGCCGGGATTTGGGATCTCATGCCCGAGGGGGTGCGGGTTCGAATTCCACCCGGGGAGGTTATACCCTTCCATTAAAATTTGATAATAATGTCGATTTTCCTCCATTTATTAGATAATATGGAGAAGTTTCCGGCTTAGTGGAAGGGTTGGTGAGTACTGGTTATAGACAATGGTCCAGGAAAGCTAGGTTAGGTGCGCTGGACGCCGTAAAATGGCCTAAATTGTGTTGACATGGCGTTAAATCTAGTTAATAAAAAAGAAGAAAAATCATTTATTGTCCCCTCACAATCGTGACTAAAAATTAAAGTATCTTGCTCACGCACAAATGGGTAAAATATCTAACTATGTATAATCTATGGTACTAAAGACAAAATGTATTACTACGAGATAAAAACTAGACGAATTTCATCTTTCGTTGATAAGAAAGGTTAAGATGTTATCTTCTGTCTGAAAATCTAACTTTTGAATTATATACGCATTGTTATACTGCACTGTGAAGGCATCAATTGTTTATGGAGTTGTTTTGAGAAATATACTTGTCACAATGAGTGAGGTATGATATTAAATAATTACTTTTTAAACACTGCACTGCTTTAATGATATGAATATAAAAGCATTATTAGTTTGTTAATTTCTAGCTAAATAATTATTCGTAACTGGTATGGTGATATTAAGTCGTTATTGCACCATGTTTGCATGAGTGCCAATAATTAATAGTTACAGCAGATGCGGCTTTAAAACTGACCAGTGAACGTGTTCATGAATCTGTAATTTTGAATTTTAATTGTTTATTAAATGATCGGTTTTATCTCTTACGATATATACTGGTATGCCAGCAGTGCCCGTGATTTTTAAAATAGTTATTTGTATTTCCAAGATAAATTTAAAAGAACAATTGGACAATGTCGTCTAGTGTGTTCGCCAATTTATTTTATTTGTGATGGACGATAAAACGACATATTTTATTTTTCTGTTGGTGGCTTGTTACAGCTTCTTTAACAATTTAAAATCAAAATGCTGGAAATCACAAAAACAAGACTGTATTGAAGGCTTAAAAACTTAAACAACCATCAATAGCTCAAGTTTTGGTCCACAGCTGGATCTGTTAACATATTCCACACTTCATTCGTAGCACATCGCGGTATTGGCAAAGCTAGTCATCGACACATGAACAGCTTCTTTCACCAAGCTGTCAATTCAACATTGGAAAAATTGCCACAACAAATGTTACGCATTATTCGAATTTTCACGGCGAGGAGTATACTGATCAGTCATTCGGAACAACCTCGGCGATCAACTTCGAAGACATACCTCGGAAATCAGTCGTAGTAGGAATACAAACAGGTTATAAGTCCGGCAATTAACTCCTTGATATCATGGAAGGCCACAGTACACCCGACGGTATTGATAAGTATATAGTTCTATTATTGTTTATACATGGACGTGTAAAGTCAGTATTATCAAACAATTTGCCCGCAATTCTGCAAATTAGCAACAAAACAATTTTCAGAAGTCTTAATTATAGCAAAATACCATGGATTGTCCACATAAGCATTGAAACACGGCCACCCGTCATTTTCATGTACAACGCTTAATATTTACAAGATTACACGCTTTATCAAAACATTCCATTGGTACAATGTCTTACACGTCGTATTTCTGAGTTCAGACAATATTACCACTGAAACCAAATTCCATTAAATTCTCGTTTTCTACGGAATCCATGTCAGATCTACGTTTTCATCTTATGATATCCGAGGTTTATCTGCATAGGTACTTCTGAATGCTGAACAGCAGATATCGACGTAGGAAAAAATTACTACGGTGAGGGGTCCATTGTACAGCTTGCATAGCTTGTTATACAATAAATGTATCTTTTGGGGCGCAGAAATACCCATTAACTTCACTATCATAATTATTAAGATACTATGCTGTCCTTACAATTTCACGCATGTTACGCATATTCGAAGTTTCACGGCGATTAGACTATTGAACAGCAGTTATAAACGTAAGAAATATTCGAATTTGCACGGCGAGTAGACTACTTGACAACTTGCATATTGTGATATTCAATAAATAAATTTTGTTTATTTTTTGGCGCAGTAATAACCATTTATTCCACTGTTAATATTATTATGAAAGTGAACCGTTCTTACAAATTCAAAGTAGAGCGATTTAGTCTTTCCAAGTTCATTGTTTTATGTCACGTGACTATAGTGCTTGATACGGGAACGAGTAAAATATTTTCAAACATAACTGTTCATGAATGAAATCAATGTATACATCCGCGGTAATCAGTGATGTAATTAATTGTCTGCCATTGTTCAAATTGTTCACAAAATTGTCAATATTTGGTGTCACTATGATTTTTTTTTGAAGAAAGATGTAGAAAGGAATTGTATACATGGTATATGCAGATATATATCGAGTTTTGAATATTATAGAACTATTTGCTGGCGAGAGGAAAAATGGACCACAAATCTTGGTCGCAGTTCTGGAATGCCGCTAACAGCTTCGACTGTTGATAACAGTCTTGCTAAAACATATGCGTATGAGGTCCTAAACATAACATGCATACAAAGGAACGGAGCGTACTTAAGTTGGGCTAATTATTGTTCAACAAAACATCATAGACATAGTTGAAATAACACTAATATCTGAGTATATTTAACAAATTGGAAATCGAAGGTACTGAATGTACCAACGCTTGTGTGAACTGTGTACCCAAAATTCTGTCGAGTCTGAATACTATTTTTATTCTGTTGTACTAGTTGATATTCCCCCGTTAGATCAAAATACTTTGGTGACTGCTCCTGGCCTACCGTTGGTAAATACAATGTATATTTATTTGATAAAATCTAAGACTAAATAGATATTAATATCGCCAAATTTATAAAAATATCTACAAATGTATATCCATCAGAAATTGTTGTCTTAACATTTAATAACTGTTTCATATACTAAGTATTGTTTTATTAAAATATTGATGCAACTGTTTTATAATATTGAATTTTGTATTTGTTATGTATATTTGGCATGAATATGTGGTCTTTGGCACGAGTCTTGTTTATAGCCAAAGACACATATATGTTGATGCCGTTTTTGCCAATGAAGATGTATGTATGTATCAAACACGATGTAAACATTTGTTTGTCACCAGCATAATACGTTATCTTTGATTGATGCCGTTTTTGCCAATGAAGATGTATGTATGTATCAAACACGATGTAAACATTTGTTTGTCACCAGTATAATACGTTATCTTTAATTGATGCCGTTTTTGCCAATGAAGATGTATGCATGTATCAAACAAGATGTAAACATTTGTTTGTAACCAGTATAATACATTATCTTTGATTACGAAGTGTACTCGTGCACTCGTTACAAATTCCAACCGTGCAATAACCGTAAACACAACTTTTCGCGTACTAAGGATGTCCCACACTTGTTCAATAGACAGTACTAGTTCATTAATTAATAATGATATTTTCTGGTAATACAAACAGGAAACTCGACAAAACATGGCGTCGATGAGTTCATACACGCACTCTTATTTTGACTGTTCGACGTCCATTTTTTCATCATGTGACCTCAAATGCTTCGTTTAGATTGGCTTGGGGCAACCGGTGTCGACACGAACATGCTCTAATCTTGATAATTGTCATTATCATCGCCTCGAAAAACAAGAAGTGAGTAATTTACCGAATGAAGATGGGTGTTAAAGCAAGAAGAAACACTGTAGTAGCATAAACTGCTCTGAACGTTTAGAAGTTGTGACTTATGTCCAACTTTAAGGCCCATACATGATCTCAAGTCGATGCTCTATTTCAATAGAAAAGTATAGGAAAAAAATTTAAACGGCCATATCTCTTTTATTTTTTAAGATATCAATTTTGTGCAAATGATGCTAAAAATGTAAACTTTCTTCTTTCGTTAGATTGTTTTTATAAATTGTAAGATTGTAAAGTTTTGGTCTGTTTTAAGGTTTAATTTGATTACTCACATTACTATAAAATAAGAAGGAAAAGAAATACCCATGCTGATATAAGTTGAAAAATAAAGTCTTTCCGGTTCTTTGATCAAGTTTGTGCAAGCGACATGAGAAAGCTGTATGTTTCTCGTGTCCGGAGCATTTTTTTTTTATTTTGAAGAAAGCCATATGAATTGTTGGTCTGTTTGCACTTTTTCCCAAAAGTTTTGGATTTTTAAAGTACTTTTTCGTAATTTTATACTGGCGCTATCGGATATAGGGGCCCCTGGTGTGATTGTATAACACACTGTGTATACAGTGTAGCAAGGCATAGCGGGTAAACTTTTATGACAGAATAACCTTCCTGTCTCTGTTTTATTGATAATTAGTTGTATCTGTCAAATGATATAGCAATAAAGGTTTAGAAAAAATATTATTCTAGACTTATAACATAATATAATTTTTGGTAGATTTACTCGACTATGAGAACCACTGAAATCAGTATTATAAAAATAATTATTACTTAAAAACACTTGAATAAAATACTCCTGCATTGCTTATGATATGCATATAATTTGGGTTTCTAACGTTTTCGTATCTCTCTGATAAATGAATATTTTCACACACTAATTAATTGTTGTGGTTTATTTGTCGGCATACTAATAACCGAAATATTGACATGTAATTGTTTTAATTTCACCTCTACCGTTATTATTTCTTTAAACGAAGATACTTTGAAAACTTTTTTATTGACTAACTTATTTAAGTAAAGCGGATTCATTAAAAAGGTGTGACTAATTAAACAGTTATACAGATTGCATCGACATTGCAGTCTAAGTAAAATATTGCAATGTACAAACGAAACAAAAAAATAGTTATTTACGGTTTAACAATAACGTCGAGGATTAAATAAGTTGTTGCAATTTAACATTATCATTTAACTTTAAGCTTTTGATACAATAAAAATATGATATCAAAATTAACGGACGGGCAATATATCAATTAAAACAATAAGATGTATTAGTGTAATATATTTCTCATTTCTTACATAATTAAACAATCAAAAAATTATTTCCATCGTTAATTTTGTTTCAACCAGGGATTTTATGTAACATTTTTATATAACATATATACATTAGTTACATAAAACCACTGTTTCAACTAACTTTCATGTATGCAAAATGTCACCTCTAAAGTAGTGACATCTTCATCTGTTAATTTACATCTCATGCACAATGGACAATAACACAAATATAAAACATTTTGTCTTCAAGGTATTTAATCCCCCAATGATAAATTTAAATCTATATGGTTATGATCGTGATCTATGATCCTTATCTAACATTATCGATCACAACATGGTGTCATGGCTTGTAGATTATGTTATAGCAAAATTGATGTATCTACAGTCAGTGCTATATAGCTGTATCATACAATGAAATATTGATTGGTCTAAAAGTTGGGTATGTCACGAGATGAAATTCAGCAGCGGATGATGTTATATAGGCCTCAATTACTTGGACGGTCATAAACACGTCAAGTGTAATTTAAACTTCAATTTTCTCGCGATTTAGTACATACACAAGCATGTGAATCATTTTGGCATCCACTCCACTATGCAACATACCTATCGCGATTGAAGATTTCCCAGTCGTTAGTTTCATACGTCGCCATATGATTGAAATTAGTACAGAATTCGGTAATGTAATAATTTGTCGTGTTTTTCATCAAATTGGGCGTACATCTTGAACACAAATAACTAGTCTCTGAAGTGTACATATGTACATGAGTATTTTATATTTAATGCTATTTTTATCCATTACAAATTGCATGAAAAAATGTTAAGATAACAAGTACTTTTGGATTAAAGAAGCGTTGACCTAGTTTTGCTTCGATCAATGAGTATAACTTAAAGCCACTTAACGAAGACAAAATCTTTATCATCAATCTAAAAGCAAGTAATACTATCAAAAGGCCTTATAATTTAATTGTCCAATCACTCTAGCGGATTCCCTTGTAGGTTCAAGTTCTTCAAATATCAATTTATTATAAAGGTGGGGTACTTTTATAATATCTAAATTAGACAACGGTGGTACCCTCTCAGCCACTCAAATTGCTTAAAATGTGTTTGATATAACTTACACAACATTGAAAAGTGTCGGATATATCAAATTTGTTTTAGTGATTAACTCGAGAAACCAGTGCGTGCAAGTTTTGAGAACGCAAATTGGCTTTCGCACAAAATTCACTATTATACAAAAGTGTATTTATCAAAGAAGAAAATTTGTTTTCTTCCGATTTGAAGTTTTGGTTATTTTTAGCCACGACGGGATGTTCCGATCTCATTCGTTGAGTTCCGTGATTTTCCGTAGAGTCATTTCTTTGGGTTTTATCGCTAATTTAAAAATAGTATTAGTATAAATTCTGGAAAAAATACTTTAGTTTTTTTGTGCCTTGGGTGCGTTTTATATATTCATTTAACGTTTGCATGAGTTTTAAGCCAAAGCGTGATACTTGACAATTATCAGTGTTCTATTTAGTAAAGGGGCTTTAAATGTGACTGTTACACTGAAACAGTTCCCTTACATCGTATTTTTCATAGTCAGTACTTTAATACTGAACGTAACTATTGTCTGAGCTGAATTAGTTTCAGTTTTGGGATTAAGTGAGTACAGATATATGATAACATTGTCCTGTCTTGAACAATGCAATTACTTATTTTGGCAGCACGTACAGGTTCTGACGCTTTTAGATTATTTGTAAAGTATGTCAACAAAGTCATTCATTGATGAAATGTGTATCTATGTTTTGTTTATATTTACATGCTTGTATATATAATATGATTCATGTTGTTTATTTACTCATACATTGTCTGTTAATATGTAACTTATGTAACTATTCAAAACTGGAGGTAATAAAAGTATATATTACGCGAATGACGTTGGCGTATATATAAATTATCTAGTTGTCTTGTCTTACCGACATTACCACTCGTTTAACCTGAGCATAGCCTATCAGCAAACGTTTCTCTATATCTAAAAACTTAATTGCTGCGACTCGTTTTCCTGTCAGTATATGTTTAGGTATAAAACTATTTACATGAGTTTTGAATAAGAAAATTTCTTTACTTCTGATTTAAAGTTGTGGTTAGTTTTAGTCACGACGAGATATTCCGTTCTTGTTCGTTGAGTTCCGTGATTTTTCGTTGAGTCATTACTTTCGTTTTCAATCGTAAATTTCAAAATAGTATTAGTATAAATTCTGGAGAAAATACTAGAGATTTTTATGCCTGGGGTGCGTTTTATATATTTATTTAACGTTTGCATAAGATTCAGGCAAAACCATGATACTTGACAATTATCAGCGTTCTATTTGGTAATGGGGCTTTAAGCACAAATTAGACAAAATCTGACGAAAAAATGATTAAATAATTTTCCACTTCGTTTTTTACTTAAATTTTGATTTGGGACATTTGATTTAATTGTATGCAAA
Source organism: Mactra quadrangularis (assembly GCA_025267735.1). Lineage (NCBI taxonomy): Eukaryota > Metazoa > Mollusca > Bivalvia > Venerida > Mactridae > Mactra > Mactra quadrangularis. The sequence continues at coordinate 29,576,109 of CM046304.1, forward strand.
TTGTCATTTAATTTAATTTTCAAACGTTTCTTCCTCAGGAATTATTTAGAACAAGCATCAGAAATGCGTTGAAAGAACGTATATCAAAAGCACATACAGAAAACAAAACATTTAGACTCATTTACCAAGCGTCACGAGATGGTTGCTGTGTTAAAGCCTTTAGAGATAAATGTTTGGAGAAGGGACCTACATTGACGGTTTTGTATGGACAAGATGGCACAGTGTTTGGTGGCTACACGAGTAAATCATGGATATCTGGAAACCGTGTGGCAACATATGACAACGAGGCGTTTCTCTTTTATTGTCATCCTGGCAAGACGACAAAATTTTTAGAGATAGAGGAAAAGTATTATGATCGTGCAATTACATGTCATGATGAATGGGGACCTACGTTTGGAGGTGGCAGATATATTAGTGGATACGATTTGCAAGTTTTTAGGAACACTAAGGAAATTCCCAGAAAAAATGGCTATTTTAAATTGAATGGTAAAACAAATTATGACTGTATCTATAAAGCAAAAGAAGCAGGTTTTGACGCGAAGAGTATAAATGGAGGAACGCTCATTGTAAAAGATTTAGAAGTCTACAAAGTAGAAGGTATATATATGTACAGATCTAATTTTAATGCTTTGTTTGAAAAACAAATAAAATATATCGAACGCATGCTGACATAACATATCACAATTTGTGTGGTCCAGTATGTAGAAAAACGGTAAAATATGATCAACTAAATAAATATTTAATTGAACATTACATAGTTATCATATTTCGTTCAATAATTATAAATACTAGATTTCTGCAGCGTAATTGTAACGGGTGTTCCTAAAATACTGTTTCGATCAACTTAGTTTACATCGATATGTCGATCGCCAAACAAATTTCACCAAATGTATTTATTTCCCCTTCGCCGAAATCACGATTCGGGTTATCGCTGTGTGCCTTCACAAGCAGCTAATTTATAAAAGTAAACTAATAGAACATAATATCCTAATATTTTATATTTGCTAGCATTTATCAGTATACAATTTGAATAGAGCATGTTAATTAACACTTCACCAAGTTCAGAATTTGACTTGTACAAATGCATTGTTCACACAAATATATGTTTGTTGCAAATTAAACTTCTTTAATATTAATTGTCAGCTTATGTTTTGAGCATCAGTCGCAGCCCTATGTAAAAGTAAATCGAAACCGTAATTAGTAATTGATAGATTGAATATTCTCCTAATTATGCAAGTATAATAACGATTCTTCTTCAATTGATTTTTTTCTAACTCGTTCCCACAAGAAAGGAGAGTAGGTAAAAACAACCTTACTCGTTCCCACAAGTTAGGAGAGTAGGTACATATTACTAACTTGTTCCCACAACTTACGGGAGGTGATATTTTTTTCTAACTCGTTTATACAAGTTAGAGAATGGGATTAATGTTATTGGTACCTCTTTCCCACAACTAACGAGAGGTGATATTTTTTAACTCGTTCCTTCTAATTAAGGGAGTAGGTAACATTTTTTCTTACTCGTTCCCATAACTTAAAAGTGGTGATGTCAATTTTCTAACTCGTTCCAACAAGTTTACTCGATGCTTTGTTTTCACAGCATACCTCCTATTACAAGTTAAATATATACTCGCATCCTCTATTATCTATTGGCTATATCTCTTGCTTGTTTCTGCCATTCAGTCTTCACCATTTTAACTGTGTATATGTATCCTTCAACATGATTAATAACCTGTTGGTTTTTTTATTGCAGCTTTTGATTTTTTCAACGATACGGTAATGTAATTTTACTAATTTTAATCGGCTAATCCAATGATGATTCAATGAACATTTAGATTTTTGGTTATCAATTAGTTGCAGGTTGATACTTAATTAAACTCATATAGCTAAAATTGTTTGGAATATATGTTGTGTGGCTTATGCATATAAGATATTTTGGACGTTTTCATACATGCTGTAACAGAATATATTTTCGTAATTCAGCTATAATACTTAAATATAATTTCTCATATAAATGATTATGAAAATATACCCGAATGTGAAATAGTAAATTCTATATGGTTTGTCTTGAAAACAGGTTTACATTTAAGTTAAAGCAAGGTTTTTGAAGTCTACTTTTAATATCACAAGCATTCGACTCTTAACATTAACTGTATTGCACAGTTTACAGTGCATAACCCTAACAGGAACCCATTTACACCTGTGTGAAAGGAAGCAATCGTAGGTAAATTTCTTACTAAAGGAAATAAGCAGTTCCCTTGGTGAGATTTGAACCCAGGATCTCTCGATCCATAAGCGCGCGTACTACGACTGGACGGCTGCTGCTAGGCACATATAGAAACAGTGATGATTGCGTTGATGTTAATTTTTTTATGTTATAATCGTAAGTAATCTAGCAAAGGTTTTGTACTTTCACTTACGAAATTAATGTAAATTTAATGGCTTATTTACATTTATATAAATATCGTTTTATCTAAGTACCCATTCCTTATTGGAAAACCTTTATAAAACAGACATGACTTGTGTCACAAAAGTGCATTTATGCCTATGAAATCTTTGCATATTTTATCAAAGAAAATGGAATGTGAAAGAAGAATTTCATCATCATGTTCGGACGCTCATGTAAAGTGTTTCAACATACTAATGACTGGTATAATAGGTGCTGGAAAAACAAGCTATTGTAGAACTATTAACATAGCAAGTACAAACGAAATACAAAATTATGCTGGTCCAATTGCACAGCAAGGTGAAAGTGTTACAAGCAAGGTACATATGTTATTTTGTTATTTTTCATATTGATTACTTATAGTCAAACATTGCTTTACAAGTTTACAAACAATATAATAGCAGGAAACGCTCGATATTGTCTATTTTTTCTCAACTGTCAAAGTTTGAATAATTTCACGATGATTGATTACACACTATCATAATACCATGGATGTAAAATAAAGAGCACGAAGTCACCGTAAAATTATTCATGTTTAGACAGAACTTGAGAAAAAAAAAATAACAATAATGACAAAAAGGAAATGTTTATAGTTACTGATATTTTGTCAGTAGGTGTTTATCGATCTAGAATCAAGCGAACGAACGTTAATTTGATTTCATTACAACATATTTAAGCAACAAATTCATGTATAACCATGCTGGAAACATTATTATTAACTGTATCGATGTTTTTGAACATTTTCTTTATTATTTTATTCAAGCTGGTTGAAGTAGTTATCAAACGCAAAGATGTTTGTAAAATTCGAATGTTGGATATAAGAGGTTATGAGAATGGGAGGACTTACAAAGAAGAACTTGGACTTTTGATAAAGGGGAAACTAAAAGATGGCTATAAGGTTAGACTCATTATTATAGTTTAATTTTCTTAGGGGAACGGGCAAGAAACCTTCCATTTTGAACACAAACGGTCTTACTGATCTTTGCAATTTGACGCACCAAAGGTAAAATGTTTATTTACTTAAAAACATGAGGCAAAATTAACATTAGAATAATTCCATAGTTCAACTGTTCAAATAAAAGTATGTTTGTGTGGCTACTCAATAAGATTTCACTATCCAACAAAGTATTTTTTTACTTACAAACCGAAAGTTTAACATCCAGACTGCGTGTCATTCTTTACACACACATTTGAAAACGAAAAGAGAGTACATATCGTATTCTAGGTCATGCGTTTATTTGTATTTTTGATAATGATCTTGCCCACTAAATAGGTGAATAAGCTGATGTATTAACAACATTTTAATGATTTAAACATACCACTTTGATATTTAACATTTATTTAAATAGTGCGTATGCACACGTTAAATTCAATATAATGATATGTTTATAAAATAAATTAAAATTAGGAAAAATATGGAATTGTAAAAATAATCCACTCCAAAATCAAGGTGTGTAATGAAACTGGTTATGTTTATATAAGCTATGTTTACGTGGACGACCTGTGCACGATTTTGATATGCATCTATATCCACCGAGGGTTTGAAGTACATTGTACTTTGTATCTATGGGCTGATATTCTTGGAGCTTTATTTATCATTTGCTTAAACAATGATTATATTAAAAGCAGAAAACAAATTAACGATTTTGTCTTCATACGCTGCACTATATTCTACTGCGTACCGAATCACCGAATATTTTGATGCGTTGTGCGCCTTAGAATAGAGTTGATACATTCGGAGCTCATTGAATTGGAATTTACGGACCCACAGCCACTGTCACTCAGTTTGTAGAAGATTTCCACCATTTATTGAAGATTTAATTCCTCACTACTCTACATGAATATCTAATCTGTTAATAATGGGAGAATTTAGTCTACATCTAGAAGATGTCTCCATTTCTTTGGTCTAGAGCAGCATGTAAATTTTAAAACACATATCCGTGATAACATGTTAGATCTTGTACTTACTGAAGTAGTAAATAGTATTCGGGTAAAGAGATGTGATCAGGAACCGTTTTTATCGGATCATTTTGTAGTTAAGATATTAATAAATGTTGAAAAAAAGAATATTTTGTGCAAATTCTGTAAATTTCGCAATCTCAAAAAAGTCATGAAAAATTTGTTTCTTATTTAAAGACATTACTTTTGATTGTGAAGATGTAGATTCTTACGTGAATATTTTTGCGTCAAGACTTCAAACCACTCTTGACAAGCATGCTCCAATATTAAAAAAACAAAGATTCATAGGGCTCCAAAACCATGGTTTACAGATAATCTAGTGATACTTAAAAGTTCAATGAGAAAACAAGAAAGATTATGCAGAAAAATATGTAAAGCCTGAACAATTCAAAGCTTTCAAGGTTATGAGCAACCGTTATCATTATGAATTGAATGAGGAAAAGTCAAATCACTTAGTCAAAGATTTCTTGATGCTAAAGGTGATACAAAATATTATATAATTTAGTTGCAGAAATGACAGGCGTAAGATCTGATATCCAATGCCGAAATGCCATTCTGATCTCTCCATAGCAGAAAATTTTGCTGATTATTTCTAAAATAAAATTTCAAAAGAATCCTTGCTACTCCAACAGAAGGATGAACCTAGTCTTGACCATTTTAAGGATTTCACAATAGAAGAGGTCAGAGATCTTATTATACCAAATCATCTGATCTAGACATATTGCAAAAAAAACACGCTGAAATGTTACTTAAAATAATTATTACCTCTAATTACGCATTTAATAAAAATTCTGTTGAAACATGGTGTATTCTCATCCAAGTGGAAAGAGGCAGTTGTTAAGCCTCTTCTCAAGAACGTGAGTCTGGATCTGAAATATTCTAACAATAGACCAGTTAGTGATTTGTCCTTCTTATCTACAGTAATTGAAAAGGCCATTTTAAATAGATTGAATACTCATGTTGATGAGAACAATCTTCTACCAAACATTCAGTCTTCATATAGACGTTTTCACTAATGTGAGTCAGCCCTTCTTAGATTCGTTAATGGCCTACTGGTTGGTATGGAGAAACTAGACGTTACTGCGTTAATAACTATTGATCTGAGTGCTGTATTTGACACTGTTGATCATGAGATTTTATTGTAAGTACTTAATAATCAATATGGCCTACGGAACAGTACACTTCACTGGATTGACTCATACCTTCGTCCACGTGCATGTTGAGTCAACGTCAATACTAGTTCATCATCTCTTCGTCCATTAGATTGCAGTGTTCCACAAGGTAGTTGTTTGAGTCCATGGCTTTATCTTACCTATGCAGGAACCTTAATTGAATGATTCCATCTGATATATCAGTGCATGGTTTTACAGATGACCACACTGCCAATAAAATATTCTGTCCTAACAATCAGCATTAAGAAGCAAATGCCATATCTGATTTTAAAAAGTATTCCGTAACTATAAACTCATGGATAATTGAAAATAATTAAAAAATGAACAACTCATATACTGAGTTTATTATTTTTGGAAGCAAAGCACAGTTGAAAAAATGTTTAACCCAGTTAATCAATATTGCTGGTGAAACTGTAAAATCTGTTTTTTATGTGCTTTTCTTAGTACAACTTTAAGCTTTAAAGATCACTTCAAAACAAAAAGAAGAACTGCCATGTTCAATTTTTACATATCAAAAGTATATGAAAATATTTGGATAAATATGCAGCGGAAACACTCGTCCTATTTTAGGTTTTACCCACATTGATCATGTATGGAATCTCAAAATGTGATCTATGCAAGTTTCATCGAATTCAAAACATGCGTGCCTAACTAGTATTAAGGTTAATCATTAGACAGTTCAAAAGATACTTTGTAATCACTGCCCTGGTTACTAGTCAAAGCAATATTAAACTTTAAAATATGTACTTTCATGTACAACTGTTTAACTGGAACCGCACCTGCAAATCTGACTGAAATTCTCCAAAAGCATGCACAAAGCAGATCTGGTCCTAGATCTGCGAAACCAAAAGACCATAATTTTGTGATACCAAAAAATAAGAAAAAAAGCATTCAGTGACAGAAGCTTTAGTACAGTGGGTCCCGTGCTATGGAATAAGCTACCAGATGATGTCAAATTATCACCTGCTTTGAATGAGTTAAAAAACTATTAGAAAACACACTATTTCTTTACTTTTATGATCTGTATTAAAATTGACTTGCTAGTAAATGCCTTAACATTCAGTGGTTTTATATATTAAATGATTAATTGAATTCATTATGACGTTAGAATGAGGATTGCCTCGCTTTCTATCATTGCATACCTTGTTTTTATATGTCTGCATTACTGTTTAAATAAGGGGTCCCTTTAAAGGTGATGTTTCGACACCTTTGGGGATGTACTAAGGACCCTTTAAAGGTGAGATTTCGACGCCTTTAGGAAAATGTCTGGTTGACAGTGGCGTTATGTTACACTGTTCAGGAAACCAACGTTCAATATTAAATAAATAAAAACATATGTAAATTTAAGTCTAATCATGAAATTTGAGTGATGTAGGTCCAATAAACTTGAAATATAAAAACTCAATGAAAAAAACAATAAAAAAAAATACTCATTTTTAATCATTCATTATTGTTAGTATTCATCGTTTTGTACAACGTTATTGATTATGTAATATAGAAATAGGCGTTTAATCAAATGAAAAATTTTAAGTTAAAGTTTGATATGATGTTTGTCCTTCGCTGGCGAAGATGACCATAGTGTATTACGTCTAAATGGGTCTTGTGGGTCCGTTGATGGCTAATCAGACTGATATTTGCCCTGAGGATACGATCATAACATGGATAAGATGGAGCTGCCAAGTCGATGGAGACAGCACTGGGCTTTCATTTTTCCTGTTTTCTCTTGGCCTCGGTTATCCTTTTTGCTTCTGCAACATGTGACCCAATTAAAATCTGACGATGCCATGAGGATCTGTCAGTAGCAGTTTCTTCCCAGTTGTTGTGGTCAAAGCCCAAGTCCTTTTGTGAGGATTTGAGGCTGTCCTTGAAACGTTTTTCTGCCCACCAAGAGATCGTTTACCTTCACAGAGTTAACCATACAGTAGCTGTTTTGGTAACTTATCATCAGACATACGGACAACACGCCCTTTCCATCTTGCTTGGGATCTCTTCAGAAGAGTATGTTAGTTTTGGAGTCCAGCACGCTCAAGAAATTCGGTGTATGGTACCTTGTCTTGCCATTTGATGTGTAATAGTTTGCGCAGTTAGCTGAGGTGAAAGTGGTTTAGTTGTCTAGCTTGTCTTTTGTAGACTGTCCCTGTTTGACTGGCATAAAGAAGGGTGGTCATAACCACAGCTTTATATACCTTTAGCTTGGTAGCTAGACTAAGACCTCGTCTTTCCCAAACCTTCTTTCTCAGTTTTCCAAAGACTTAGCTGGCTTTAGCTATTCTGTTGTTTACTTCAGCATCAGTGGTTGTGTTGCTTGTATGTGTGCTTCCAAGATAGGTTAAGCTTTCTACTGCATTGATACGCTGTCTTTTCACCATTATGCAAGTCTCTTTGTGTGTGTCACCTAGTGCTGGTTGGAACATAACCTCAGTCTTCTTTGTGCTGATAGTTAGTCTGAATTTATCACAGGCGTCTGAGAACCGTTTCATTTCAGCTTGCATTTTTGGCTCAGTGGCGGCATTGAGAGCAGTCATCAGTAACAAGAAAGGATCTGATGACAGTTTCTTTCACTTTTGTCACAGCTTGTAGGCGTCTGAGGTTGAATAGTTCACCATCAATTATATATGTGAGGTGGATTCCATCTTCATGTTAGCATAGCACAGAAGACCATACTGAACAGAGTTGGTGCAAGAACACAACCCTGTTTTACACCATTCGTCTCTGAAAAGGCTGATGATTCATCACTATCGTCCATAACCTTAGAAGCCGCCCGGCTCAGTTGGTAACACGCAAGTCAACTGATCGAGGGGTCGTAGGTTCGATTCCCGGGCGGGGCATACTTTCGTGGAGTTTGGTCATGAAATTATTTCTACGGCCATTCTCCCTCCTACCAATGATTTTTAATTATGTAGGACAGTTGTCAGTCACTGACGAAAGTATGTGCTTAGTAGATGGTTAACAGCTAAATCAAGAGATTTAGCCTTTCCAGTAGGAGTGAGTAGGTTGACTGACCGCCGTTATATGACCTATAAGATGTGTTGCTACGGCGTTAAACCCAACAAAACAACCAAAAAACCATAACCTGAACTATCATACTACCATACCATCATGAAACTGACGTAAAGTAGAGATGAACTTATCTGGACAGCCAATCTTTTATGATTTTCCATAAGCCATTCCTGCTGACAGTGTCAAAAGCCTTTGTGAGGTCGACAAATGTGATGAGGAGCTCTCTATGCTGCTCCATTGACTTTCCTTGTAACTGACGAGCTGCGAAGATCATGTCTGAAGTTCCTCGTTCCGCGTGAAAGCCAAATTGTCTCTCTGGAAGGATGTCTTTTTCCAAGTGATAAAGAGCCTGTTAAGCATCAGTTTAAGTTAAGGTTGAAAAAGATAGACAGATTACATAGATTCTTTAATGGCCTCCCTTAAGGACAGCTATCATACATACAGAACATATATACATTGACAAAAATAAACGTGAAGGACTACATATACATAATATTAAATAAAATTAAAGTAATGTACGTTTTTAATTGTATACTAAAGTAAATTAATAGTGTCCAGTGTCAGTTAGTTATATAAATGTGTACATGTACATGTATATGATGAAATCAATGATGCCTTATATTTATGTAATGGACATGCAATACTCTATGTAAAAACAAAACACTATGAGTTCATCATGTATATGTACAGGTGGTAAGTCTATACCAGGAAGAAGTTCACTAACTTGCTGCCTGGGTTCCTTCACAATAAGTTTGCGATATTCATTAATACCCATGCTTACTGTCACTTACACCCAGAATAATTCTCTAATTTGTTCATATTTTATGCTATAAATATTTCAAGAAGTTTTATTCCATTTTTTCACCGCTATGGCGATAAATAGGTATTGTACGGTATTGTACGATCATTTAATAAATACCAATGGTCGACTATTATTATTACTGTTCCGAGAATAATGCAGGGACATCTTCATTTCTGTGTTTATTTAAAGTCGCATGGACTATATTTTATGTGATGTCACAGAAATAATAGTCTAATTTTGCTTGTACATTTTTTCCTTAAGATAGTGGTCTGCAAATATACGCAGAAACACACAAGCTATAACAAATATATAAAAACGACAAAATGAACGCCTTTTCGCTAGAGAAGAGTTAAGTGTTAATTCGAGTAAAAAGTGTAAGTGAACAACAATACATAAAGAATCGTTGGCTAAAGGGAGTTACTATAAATAAATAATTGTAAATAAACATGGCAATAACTTAAAAAAACACGTTAATACGGAAGATACACACACCACACTTTATTTACACCAGGCACAGCTTCTACTAAACTTGTGTCAGTAATACATTAATGTATTATATTTTAGTTTCCAGATAAGCCTGGAAAGCCTAGTGAACTTGTTGATGATTGTAACATTACTCCAGACAGAATCATGCATACTCTATGTGTAGTCATTGACGGAACAAAGTTTGAAGTTCAAAGTGAACAAAATCTAAAAGATTTGAGAGATATTTTTAAAGAGGCACACACCCAAGGTAATGTTTATATTATTGTTTTATTAGCATCATTACAGTTTAAATAAAGTTTTCCATCTATATATGATATTATGTCTTTATACAGAAATTTGTATTGTATTTGTAGTACTTTCCTAATGATTATATCTAACTGTTAACTGGTGTTTGGTTTATATAACATCTGATATTATTATTTGTTGTTAATATCATATCGTAATGTAAGGTTTAGATTAAGCGTTTTCATTTTTTAAATTGTATTTATGCATGCTGTGAGAAAGAGAAAATCACTTTAAAGTCTACAATAAACTAGAGCTGGGATTTTATATAACAGGGATTTGTAACGACATAGATTTTCATCAAATTTCACTGTCTTCGCTTTTATTTCGACATATCCGGAAAACAAGTATAACAAGTTTAAATAAAGATATCCACATGCAATTTTGTACCAGTACCATTAAAATTGACATAAAGATTAGGAAAATGTGTTTCTAGATGATTTTGAGGTAAATTACGCTCACAGACTGTTTCACAAAACAATGCATTTTCCCGGTGATCCGTCATTTTTAGCCCCATATTACATCAACTGAGGTAATATTTTCGGTCATAAACTGCATAATATTTTGTCCAAAACTTCAGAAACATTCACAAGTTGCATAGAAGAAATGTACAAAACATAAATCAAGTTTTTAAACTCTTGAATAGTTTGTACAACCTGCTTCAGCCAGTTATAGACAGTGACGACCGTGAAAATTCAAAAAAGCACTTCGTTACAAATCCCTGTTATATAGAATCCCTGACTAGAGTGATACATATAACATACGTCAACGTCTGTTACAACATTACAAGTCATGTGCATTTGCAACTTGCTTTTATAATAGAGCATGAGACTGGAGGGTGTCCCTTAAATGTAAAATTTAGATGCTTTGAAATCTGTATTGCTTGTCAAATTCCATTTGCACTATCTAAAGACATTATGATTTTTTAATTCAGGGATTCTTGTCTGTATAATTGTTACACACGTCGAAAACGTGTGTAAATATGTTCAGAACTCTCTAGATAATATTAAGAGGAGTGTAAAGGTTAACAACCTTATGGTGAAAATAAGCGAGACATCAGGAATTGGCTTAGATGATATGTTTCCTGTTATTAACTATACTGATGAAAAGTCCATCGACGAAGTTAAAGACATGCTGGCACTGAGGGCATTATCAAAAATGGTTGAACATGCGAGGGAATTTGTAGCGCAAAATATTGGTAAATACATGTACTGAAAATTGATGTTTTTCAGGTAAATTGTAAAAATGAATTTTCTTGATCCCTTTTGGAACGATGTCTAAACATCGTTCCAATGGTAGCAAGAAAGTATAAGATTACACTTCACGCTTCAACAAGTTTCAACATAGACAAAGAGGCGTAGTTCAGGCGTGACACTCATTAAAATCTCATTATAATAAAAAAACTACGCCGGCTTGTGTTGTCGGTCGTTAAAATTATTCACAAATGTATATTGTCTAGATTTTCCTAACACCAGGTGGCGCTATAAAATCCACATTCTCGCTTCAACATAGACTCCGCCTTCAATACCTTAATGTCTTGGACGGAGCTTGTCGTTTAAAAGGTTAAACAAATTGCAGGAAGCGTTTAAATTTTATACATTCAAGAATTATATATATTTAACATTACGATAGCGAAACGCAGAAGTGTTGTGTAAAACCATGATATTTATATTAAACATTAATTCGGATAGACAAAACATTGAGCTAATTTCTCCACGATTTATATGAGCGACTCACTAACTATCTAACGCTGTATGCGAAAGTAAACAACTTACATGCCCAGAGTGAAAATCCGCCCTCCAAAATATTTAATCGAGTAAATATTGGTCGCGTTCTCGTATCGTTTCGTAACTCAAATATAGTTTCTATGCACCACATTAGCTTTTTCCTATATTGTATAAACTTGTATCAGTCAGTAATTCAAGCTCATGTAGAGTCAATTTAATAATTTTTTGCAGCGATCAAAATTAATTTTAGTCATTTGTTTGGTAAATAATTTTAACTTGTTTGTAGTTTTGAATGGAAATTGATAAAAACAATATAAGATGTGGCAGCATTTTCCAAACCTTTTGGTATTTATGTATTTATTTATTGGATTTAACGCCGTATCAGCACATGTTAGGTCATTTCACGGCGTCCTAACCTAGCTTTCCTGGACCCTTGTCTGTAACCAGTACTCACCTACCCTTCCACACGGCCGGAAACTTCTCCATATTATCTTATCAATGGAGGAAAATTGACATTATTGTCTAAGTTTCATGGAAGGGTATAACCTCCCCGGTTGGGATTCGACCCTTACCCCCCTCAGGACACAAGATTCCAAATCCCGACACGCTACCAATTGCGCTTTCGACCCGGGTCAAACCTTTTGATATTTGATTGCAATGACATACATGTATTCATCGTGTCTAGTTAGACGTGTGCATACTTAATTAAGATATCTAAAAGAAGCTACGTCTACTTAACTTTGAAGGGACGTTACTATGGATTTATGTGATAGAAGTTATGCCTCTTTACTGTTTATATTAATTGGTTATTATTCTTTGAGTGATTTATAGTTCTGTTATATTAGCCTGACACAACTTAAATATTTACACGGTCACTGAATTTGTTGTTTTGAACTTGTTTTTTCAACTATATTCAAAATTGCTACATATATGGTTAGATCATCAATAATTAATATGGATGGGCGGCTCAATGGTTTAAAAGAAGATAAATACTAACACATTCACTGAGGGTGTAATTATTCAAGTTGTGACAGGTTAATGTAATAGAACTAGATTATGTTTGATAAAGTAAGATATCCCTTGCCATGAGCAAAACACTCGAAAAGTCTATTGCTGTCCTTGGACTGTCTTGTTAAATGATATTAATTGATACTTAATACATTATTTTATAGATAAAATTGCAGCACAAGTTTGATATTTTGACATTATTATGATTATAAATAAGTTCAGGACATCGTTCCCCCAGCACTCCAGTGCTTTGATTATATTACGCCGCTTATAAATACATGTAAATACGGCGGAAACTGACCTAATGTTACTCTTTGGGCATTTGTCTTATCAGTATTGTCTTTCCCTCTCACAAAGACCCTAATTCCTCCCTGCAGGGATAAATATATTATTATTTTTGGAAGCATGTTTATTGTCAAATCTCTGTAACCTATGATGGCTTGTACATGTACAGAGGAATAGAATAAATTGTGAAAAGTAGAGTTATCTTAACGACTTACATTATGACTTACACAATGTTAGACAATAAGGATGTTACCGGAGCATAATTATATCGTTTTCTGTTTACAGGACGCATTAAGGTAAGCATCTGCATATTTCTATTCTAGTATTGTTATTAGTTATTCTTAATTTGTGGTTTTTGTCAACATTTATCCACTGACTTTAGCGTTAGCTTTACCCGGCAACAGTTTTCATGAAAACCAAAATTGTGAACGACGTGATGACAAATTCAATCAAAGCGCTAAAAGCACTGGATTTGTTCAACATAAAAAATATTTTGCTTCGGTCACTTGTTGTGCTTAAATTTGTAGAATATGATACCTGAAACATAGACTGCAGAGCTCTCGTGGTACGAAATATGTCTTCAAAATTGTGCCATTTGTACTTGTTGATTCAACATGAAAATCCAATGAAAATATATTATTGCTATCTAAAAAAGTGTGCACGTTAAATCAAACTTCAATGCGATAGTTTAACCTTCACGAAAACGTATTTACATCTGTCATTCATTACACAGACCTTTGAAAACGAAATTAAAATACGGCTATGTACTAGTATATATACCCATTGAGGTTTAAACACAGCTTGTACCTATGTATTAGTATTTCTGTTATTAGCCAGCATTTTTTACAATTAAATTATAATATTATTTAAAAAAATACTCACATTTAATGTGATACGCAGCACGACTTCCTGTGCGTAGCCAAATCGCCACATTGTGCGATTAGTTAAGCATCTAAGCCATGAGATGTTTTATTGCCTTCGTGTAGAATGAGAGATCAATGCCCACCCTTTCAAATGGGGTTCACCACAGTGAATATTTTCTGATGTATATATATTTTTAGTTCTTTTTATGTTATTATTATTTGACAACACTTCATTAGTTTCCGTATCTATTTACGGCTTAGTTCGTATGCATTCGCCAAGTTTCGTTGCTTTAATGAGTGACAATACAATGTATGGATGAAAAAGTAACGAGTGTATTATATCAAACGGTTTGTGGTGCAGAGGTAAAGTATTGACTTGAGAATCGAAATACCCCGGGATCGATTCCCGTACATGTTGATATTTTTTTGTAATTTTGCAAACACTAGTAATATAGTAGCAACACTATGACTTATTTATTTCTTTTACTTATTAACGGAATATTAATTATATATCATTGAACGAAATTTGATGTCTCTTTATTATCATACTTTTTTCTTTATTTATATTTTTATTATAAGATTGTGACATGGTTAAAGACTGAAAGACTTTCATAAATAAAAACACCTATTATGTGTGTAATACACTTTTGCTCAGTTTTTTTTTAAATCATAGAATCCATGCGCCGTCGTCTTAACAAGTATTTGTTAAGCATGTACCGATTATGTTTAAATTGCAAAAAATAAGGTTTTACGTGGAATCGAACCCCTAGCCACTTGATTGTGAGGTGATACGTTTTACCACTACGCCAAGCCTTTAGATGCATCTTTGTCTCCTATTACTTAACCTTAAAATAATAAATTCGTGAATTTACGGAGATTTCATACGGAAATTCACGACTATGCATACAGTGCATGTTTAATGTTGCCAAATAATATTTGTTTAATTAAAACATTTCTTTGTAATACACATGCTTTATAGTGTTGAGTTCGTTTATGGACCTCAAAAGTAGTTTTTGTAGTAAGGTTTAACAACTACATGTATAATCAAATGTTTCAATATACATGCTAAATAAGATACTCCATTATATACAGATAGAATATATACAAGCAAAATTGAAAACAGTGGAAGGAAATGGATTGAACATATTGTGTGTTGGAAGGGTTAATGTAGGAAAGTCTTTCTTTATTGATTCAATTATGTCTACGTTCAAGAAAAAGATATTTCATAGAGCCAGTGGAGGTCAAAAAAGAAATGAAGAATTATCCTTAGTTCCTGACACAAAACTGGTATTTTGTTTATTTATATAGAGGATATTCGCCAATTTGGGTGTAAGATCGATTTATATTTCACCGAGTGAGCTTAGAAAACATATTTTCACGAGTGGCGTAGCCACGAGTGAAAATGTCATTTTCTGAGCTCACAAGGTGAAATATAAATCGATCTTACACCCAAATTGGCGAATTTTCTGTTTCTTTCATGCTTACACCTGGAAAATGATGCAATACTTTATTGATTCTACCTGTGCCAGTTCATGGACTAGCTGACCGTATAACTCATTATAAATGTGATAAAGCGAAACCAAGTAGTTCCAATGTGCACTATTTATTGAAATAAGATCGTTCATTTATGAAGACATTACACATCCAAATCTAATTAATCCATGTTTATTACGGTAGACAAGTATATGGGAAAACAAATTTAAACTCGACAGTCGTTTAACAGTTTCCTAACGCGGAGGGAGACAAAATGTGTACTGTAGATTAACAGTCAAGGTCGAGGTAAATGTGTTTACGTCGGAGTTGGACTACGCCAGTTTTAAAATCAATACAGATTTTATTGTGATGACATATTACGCGGTTAAACGCAGGGATTTAAACGATATTATCAAGCGACTGAAAAGTGCATATTTCTATTTCTAACACTGATTTGTAAATCACGAGATGGATAAAAGGATAAAGTAAGGAAACACAAAATCTACGCACTGAAAGGATGTGTTATGGATTTGCCAAAATGGCGAAGACTCAAGGAAACCGATGATTTTTTGAGCCAGTTCATTATATCTTATTTATGCACAGATTGGCTTGGATTTATACTAGTCAACCTTTGTATTTATCGTATAATGACTGGATATTCATCATTTGAATCACAGAATGGAATCCAATGCACATGATGCAGCTACAGTCATCGGTCGGACATGTTTGAGTTTTTCCTCGCTAGATTTGAATACGTAAGTTTTTTTAAAGATTTATAATGAAATATCTTGCGAAAACATGTATTAGACTATTGTATGTTTTATTTTTTACTTATATTAAAAGTACGAAACTCTCGCATTTGACCTTAATTATGTATTGTAGAAAAAAAACGCCGTCATAATCCCATACTGTATATAATAGTCGCGTGATTGCCGTGTAATCTGAACTGAAGCTGTGTCGACAAAATTTGTAGACTTTCGTTTTGAAAATTAGTTAGCAAGAGGATAAGATGGATTTGTTGATATCATCTTCTGCTTCAGCATTAACTGATGCATTTTGTCCATTTGGTATTTGCTCACATGATGTTTGAAATAGCTCTATCTTGTCTGTCTCCCATGATAAAAGTAGTCCGTCATTTTTTATATTTTCACCGTAGTGAAAATATAAACCGATATTTTCATCGTTTATTTTCATCGAATAACACAGCATTTCACCGTAAAGCATGAAAGAAATAGAGGATATTCGCCAATTTTGGTGTAAGATCGATTTATATTTCACCGAGTGAGCTTAGAAAACATATTTTCACGAGTGGCGTAGCCACGAGTGAAAATGTCATTTTCTGAGCTCACAAGGTGAAATATAAATCGATCTTACACCGAAATCGGCGAATTTTCTGTTTCTTTCATGCTGTTCACCTGAAAAATGATGCAAGACTATCTAGATTCTACCTGTGTCAATGTGATAAAGCGAAACCAAGTAGTTCCAGTGTGCACAATTTATTGTAATATAATCGTTCATTTCTAAAGACACTTCCCATCCAAATTTAATTAATCCATATTTGTTACGGTAAATAAGTATGTGGGAAAACAATTTTAAACTCGAAAATCGTGTAACAGTTTCCTAACGCGGAAGGAGACAAATGTGTACTGCAAATGAACAGTCAATGTCAAGGTAAATGTGTTTACGTCGGAGTTGGACTAAGCGAATTTTAAATCAATACAGTTTTTATTGTGATGTCATATTACGCGGTTAAACGGAAGGATTTAAACGATATTATCAAGCGACTGGAAAATACATGTTTCACAATTTTGATATGGATATAAGGATAATGTAAGGAAACACATAGATCTACGCGCTGAAGGGATGTGTCATTGATTTGTCAAAATGGCGAAGACTCAAGAAAGCCGATGATTTTTAAGCCAGTTCATTATATCTAATTTATGCACAGATTGGCTTGGATTAATACTAGCCAACCTTTGTATTTATCGTATAATGACTGGATATTCGTCAAATGAACCAACGAATGGAATCCAATGGCAATGCACACGATGCAGCTTTGATACAGTCAATGTTCAGACATGTTTGAGTTTTCCCTCGCTGGATTTGAATGGTGACGTAAGTTATTCTAAGATTTGTAATGAATTTTCTCATGAAAACCTGTATAAGACTATTGTATGTATAATTTTTTTACTATTCATTAAAAGCACGAAACTCTCGCATCTCGACTTTCGTTTTAAAAATTAGTTAGCAACAGGATATGTTGGATTTGTTTATATCATCTCCTGCTTTAGCATCAACTAATGAATTTTGTCACCATTGAACTCGCTTTTATGTTTGAAATAGCTCTAGCTTGTCTGTCTCCCTTGAAAAAAAGTAGTCCGTCATTTTTTATATTTTCACCGTAGTGAAAATATAAACCGATATTTTCATCTTTTATTTTCATCGGATAACACAGCATTTCACCGTAAAGCATGAAAGAAATATTTGTATTTGTACAATTGCACAGTATTTCGATGAGGAATATGAAATGAAATGTTTCATGATAGTTGCAGTATGCAATTCTGGTGATATAACAAAAATGTCATTATGTCATTTATAAACCTTTTTGCCATTTTATTTATCAAAGAGCATTTGATACCGTTAATAGAGATGCAAACATGCATCAATTGTAAAATGAACAATATGATTAAACGTATTATAATGATGTACAATCTTGTATCTAGTTTTCAAGTACTATTGAGCTTACTGATTTTTTAAAAAAACCAATGTGAACCTTTGTCTCCATTATTATTCATTATGTTTATAATTGACATTGTTGATTGTTTTATTATGAACGAATTGACTGAAAAAGATTTAAAGCTTTTATCAATTTACACGATTCTGTTTGTTGATGATATTGCTTTTTTACAACAGACCCAAAAATTTTACAATCACAAATTGAAAATATGTATCATTATACTGAAACGTGGGGTTTAAAAATTATCGTAAAAAAGACGAAAGTAAGTATTTTTGAAAACAAAAGATAAAATAACCATCCTGATTTTTTATAAATGTGTTAAAACTAGAAATGGTTGATAATTTTATATACCTAGGAATTAATTTTTCATACAATGGTATAATGGCATTTCCAGTAAAACACTAATTGAACAAGCCTTATGTGCTTATCACAATTTGATGTCATTGTTTGATAAGGTTAATTTAGGTATTAAAACAAAATTGTCTTTATTTGATTCAATCATTACTCCAATACTTTTGTACGGGGCTGAGGTCTAGGGGGTTTATAACCACATTTAAATCGACAAACTACATTTTCGATTTTGCAAATCTATATTAGGAGTAAAACACCAAGCACCCGATTTTTGTTTGTTTGATGAAGTAAGTTAAATATTGCCATGAGCAAAACACTTGAAAAGTCTAGTGCTGTCCTTGGACTGCTCTTGTTATTTAAGTTCTATTAATTGTACATTATTCATAGATAATATTGCTGCACAAGTTTGATATTTTGACATAATTATATTCTTTATTTAATAAATAAGCTCATAACATCGTTCCTCCAGCACTCCAGTGCTTTGATTGATAATTAAGCCAGTATGTAAGCATTGTACTATGTAACTTTTGAGTTTTAATGTTAATATAATGCAGCAAAAAGAACTAGATAAGTATGTATATATTTCTAAATCTAAATAGAACCCATACTAAACTGTAAGTTCACGATGTATGGTCAGTGTTTTCAATTGTACAAAAAGGATATTTATAAGCATTTAGTATAGGTAATAAGGTGAATACTATACGTTCAATTTCAGCTTCGTCGATACACTTTAGGTATAACAGATGCACTGAGAAATTACCACGAGGCAAACGTTCACTTTTTTGATATGCCTGGATTTAGCTCAAAGAATAGGATAAGTTCGGAGCAAATAAACAAAGTCGTCGAAGGTCACTGGGGAGAGGGATTTGATGTAAGTTTGGTTGGTAGCTTCGAACAGAATAACTGTTTTTTTGAATAATCAGTAATTCACGACTATACTTAAATGTAAATTATATAGATACATTCCAGTAAAATTACAGGATAGGGAAACGATCCAATTATATAACATGCATTTACAAGCATTTTAAGAAATTGTAAGATTGGTTTTGAATTCAATGTACTACATTGCATTTCTACTACTTTTATTATATTTTGATGGATCTATATGTCTTAAATCATTAAATGCAAATTAACAATTCACATATGTTGCATTGCGATTATTACATGTTTGCTTTCAATGTATTGTTTATTCTGATAACTAGTTCAAAGTTTTATAGGTCACACATATTAAAAGAGACATCTTATGTCAATATTTTATTATTAAAATATTGTATCATTTATTATTGAAGTACAATGGTTTGTTATTGTAGTTTAAGACTCCAATCAACGAGGAAATGAGTGAGTACATACAAAACCCTGATTGGTTGAATAGAATTCACGTCGTTTGTTTTATTCTTGACAATAATAGCCTTGATAGGCCAGCGGAAGAGATGCGTATGATTAAGAAAGTAGTATCTAAAGTTCTTACTCCAAAAGGTAACTTTATTTGACCATTACATTAAGTACTTAGAAGTTAATTTCTGTCATGTTAACAACAAGTTAAAGATAAAAATATCGTAAAGTGAACTTGTTTGTACATGTTCCAGTTCGTTCTGTGGAATTTTCCAGCTTTTTCAGCATTTGCAAACCAAGCTTTGTCATAATATTTCAAGCATAAAACTTTATTAAGATTGTTTGTTAGCATAGTCACAATATGACCCCGGGAGTATATCTGATGAAACTTTGTTGATTACTTTGTGTCCTATATCTACAAAAGGCATTCATTATAATTACCTTAGCAATTAATTGAGTCGGGCGTTTGATAAAAATATTATTGTGTTAACATTGGTAAAAAACAAACGTTTTGAAATCCTTAAACATCATAACATTCTTATTTCATAAACTTATTTATAGGAACATGACCTTTAATATGGTCAAAACGTTTAGCAACTGTATCGGTCCTACTAATTTTCAAGCATGCAATACTGAAGAAAACAACATGTTAGTTTTTCCATTTGATAAATATCTTGAATTGTAAAATATGAACTATTATATGCTTTCCATAGGAATACCGGAATTTATCGTTGAAATAAAAATCGATATTCCACTGTTTTGAAACAATGAAAATAATTTTGTTATTTGTCACTGTTTGGATACGCCATTCTGATGCTATATTGTGCATAAGCTTTTAAAAAGTCAGTTTGAAGCGATATTCCACTGTTTTGAAGCAATGAAAATAATTTAGTCATTTGTCCCTGTTTGGATACGCCGTTCTGATGCTATATTATGCATAAGCTTTTAAAAAGCCAGTTTCAAGCATATAATAAACAGACAATTTGTTTATTTCGGTGTTAGATCTATTTATTTCACTCGTGAGCTAATTATATTATATTTTCACTCGTGGCTACGCCACTCATGACCATATTGCATCTTAGCTGACTCGGGAAATAAAAATCGATCTTACCTCAAAATGAGCAAATATTCTCTCTATTGCTTTAAACTGTCTCATTGTCAAAAGCCTTTTACGACTACTTAAGAATTCACTACCATGTTTTCAATAGCAAAAATTGATTATTACTGCAATTTATATTATGTTTTAATTACAACAGGTATACCATACATTGTCGTTGTAACAAAACTTGATAAGCTTAGAGAGAGAGGACTTAGTAGAGACGAAGTAATAAAAACGACAGCAGATTCATTTGGTTTAGTTGCTGGGAAGGTACATGCTGTACAAAACTATATCGATGAAAGACAAACATCAAAAGCAATGGACATTCCTATAATTGGTAAGTTTAACTTTGCATTTTGTGAATACATATATTAGACTATAACTAAATCGGGAGTTTTGTTGTAATAAACTTTACTAAAATAGTATCGTCAAAGCTGAATATTCTGTGTCACGGTCCGTCAAGGTCGTATCTATGTTTATATGCTGTCAATAATATGTTGAATTATTCAATGAAAATGTAATGTGAAAATATGAACTCTCAAACGATCTTACACAAAAAATGGCAAGTATCTTAACTATAAAGTTATATCTTCATGATAATTATAAAGCATATAATCGCCTAAAAGTGTTTACTTTTTCATCTGAGAGCTGGCTTAGTTTCACGAACACATTCTTATCTTGAATTGCTAGATTAACCTTAAACATTGTTAGCGTTTTAGTTAAGTGTGTTTCGCAAAATATTACCATTTATTTCATTCTAAAAAATCTACATTAAGAGTAGAAACTTAATCTTAATGTATTTCATGCTCTCAGTTAAGGATATATTATTTGAAGCATGCTTAAATCCGTTTAAATTATGAGTGCGTTCGTGATACCGGGCCCTGGTAACATGACATGCAAATTGTACATTTTTGCTGTAAAATAAGCAAGTAACTGTATAATCAAATACCATTAAAATAATAAGTATTAATCTTTATCATTTAAAACAGGTTGCATGCAAGCTATCGTAGAAGAAGGTTGTTTCTACTATCAAAACCCTGACGAACAAATATTATATCAGCGGAGACCTGTTTCCAGCGATGAGGTTTCGGTGACTTTAAATGATTGAGCTTACGCGTTGACACTTGAACATTCTTTTTCGTTTTACGATAAATTAACTCATAATTTCATTACTGGTATTTAGAATTTACTGTTTACATGTATACAGAGGCATAACTGTAACTTTGTGCTTAGAATTCAAAATTCATAATAGCCAATGCGTCAACGAACAACGAATGAAAACGAGGTGTGCATGTAGATCTTTGCCCTTTTCGGAAATTTATTTTCCGCCTTAAAACTGCTACGATTACAATGTTTGACTTTAACTTAGTTGTTAAAACTGTGCTTAAATATATCATGTTTGTAACAGGTAATTTGTAGAATTGCACAATTTTTGATGTGCTTAAAATTCCATGGTGTAAACTGTTTACGGGTGTCGGGCTTCAATGACATTCTTTAAATGTCTAAGCATTTTATGAAATTACAAAATTTACATATTGCCTGATATATGTTTAATATACATCTATATAATATCTATGTAAATGAATTTTATCTTATTTTAATCCAAATTTTTAATGCCTTGTGAAGTGAACATTAAATATCAATTCATTAGTGTGCCATATATACTGCAATTTGAAACGTTATGTTTCTTCCTGATCTTGATCTAGTTCATGCCAAACCCTGTCACCCACATCGTCTTAACATTCACCACATTACGGCTATCATCAACAAAACTATGCCTTGGACATTGGGTGCGATAGGAATAACAAGTAACAAGGCCGGCGGATACAATGTACATTTTTTCAGAATTTAATGAATTTATGATATAGAAAACAAAATTAGAATATTCCTGGTAGAAAAAAGTTACATCTATAAATATAAGGGCATTTTATTAACGGAGTTTGCTAATTTTCTCAAGGCAATTATAACATTTTAGTTTTTTGGGTTACCATTTACACAATAAAATTAAATTATTTACTGTGCTCAAAGCTTTTTTGAAAAAAAAATGTGACATGCATGTTTTTACTGGTAATATTTTTTTAATCAAAGTAGCACAGAAGCCATATTGTCATCATTGAATTCATTATTTAATTTACGTTCCAAAAAAGTATATTGATAAACACTTACCTTTAATACTTGTGATGGTACTATATGAAAAAGACAACTTGTGTAAAAAATAGAGGTCGACAGAACTACTTTGTCTTACACATGGGTTGGCTTAACCCGAAACGACTGTCGAGATGGTCGTAATAAGTTTAGCGCTTAAAAAGCACTAAACCTAAAAACGAAGAATGCTTATCATTTACAACTACGTAAACCTTCAGATATTGGGAGGACTTTACCTGATAAGGTCATAGAATGAAATGGGTTAAGCATCATACTTCTTATTCTAACTTAATTTCAACATGATCCAAGTCAAAGGAATTTATACTAAATACAGAATCCATGTCAGAACTAATTTCCCTATAATGTCCGAGGTATATTTCGTAGAAAATCGACGAGAAGTTCCGTAACTATGTTATTATCTTTGTATTCCTTTTATTTCAGTGTTTATATCTCAAATGGTGAGTGTATAATGTGTTGTATAAAATTATTTAATTCGAAATACTTATGATAATTAAATGTTAAATGGTATCCGTCGAATGTAATGTATAGTCAACAAAAATGTTAAAGGGGCAGAGTATAACTGTACCAAAATTACATTATGAAAATTGGTCTGTCTATAAATTAAATAAGTACAAAGAAATGTCTTGACAAAATGGGGTAAGATTGTCTATGGTTAATCATTAAAAGTACCTGATGTACTGCAACAAAGCAGTTAAGTCAATGTAACAGTAAAGAATTTTCACGGTTGAGTAGGACAAGAGCTTTGCAGGTTTGGTGAGGACTCGGTTCTGTTTTGGGATGTCATGCGGCGGTCTCATGGAACTTTATGCAGCCAGGAATGGAACCCTGAAGACTGCAACATTTAGTTATGAGATGCTTAATCCTTAAAAGCAAAACCAGGGATATTTAATGATTGGGTTACTGTTTACTTCTATTAGACATTTACAACCTAGTCGGAAGTTGAATATGAAATCTAAAGTTGAATAAGTACGGGGGTTTGCTCAAACGAATTTTGGTAATTACACATTAAGCCTTACAGTTTCGTATCAAGTGTACATATGATTTGGGTGTAACTATGAAAGTGTTTAAATTCGCGTGCTGCAATTATTTACAGACAAAGATAATTCGGGATTACTTGATATTAAAATGAGGTTTTTATAAGGTTGTGAACGTTTGTATTTGTAATCATACGCAACAAATTGTATTAAAGCTATGAGTAATTTTTATAAAATTGTCTTCAAAACTTTAGATCGCCAAATTTCCAAGTCATTTAAAAATTTTCGAGCTCAGGAATCCGATACTTTTGTAAGATTCCAATACCGCAATTATATGTCCTGCGTATTCACGACGTTTACGTATAATTTTGTTTTAGGAGCAGTGGTCCAGTGGTCGGACGCGCGCTTAGGGATCGAGAGGTCACGGGTTCGATCCCCGCCACGGGCACTGCTTATTTCTTTGAGCAAGAAATTAACCTAAAATTGTTCCACTCTACCCAGGAGTAAATGGGTACTGTGAGGGATCGCATGCCTGAGGGTGATTTCAGTGACCAGGAGTTATAGTACAAGATTGTAAAGTGGGCTGAACATGTAGATGGAAGCAGACTTTAAACCGCACTTTAACGTTTAACTTTTATTTCAAACACTTCGGACACAAACTTGTATGTTTCTGGACGAACAGTGCAGTGGTATAGTGTAATTATCGGTCCTCAATTGGGATACAATTTGTCACCTAAAAGATAAAAAGTATCACGAAAGTTCAAATTTGTTCCAATCCGTCTCATTTAGAATTACATGTACACCATGTGTCTCCATATGTGTATGGATGGCATAATAACATTTTTCTCGCACATAAGTTGGCCATTTTATTAAATTATGGCGTGAATATAAGACTTAAAGTTTTGATTTCGTTTTCCAACGCTGCAACAATAAAACACGAACATGGCTGACAACAGATTCTACGTAGGATAATACCTCAACCAAAGAATACAAAATTGTATGCAATTACACACGGTTCTGCTTGGATAACATGGTCTTAGTTCTTTAAAGTTCATGTAATTAGGTAGATTGAAGAGAGATTCCTGTGTATTACCTGAGATTTTACAGAAATGTCAACAAATGCGTGTCTTAATCTTAAACGAATTAACACCATACCTAAGCAGCCGGAAAAAGTAAATTAGGTAATAATATTTTTCTTTGTGTTCTGGTGGTGGTTTAAGAATGAAGGAGCTTTCTTTTCTCCAATTTTAACATGAGAAACACATTTTGAATACAGTAACATCATTTTATGTCGAATAAATGTTATCAAATGTTCATTTACATGTGACACGGACGTAAAACACAGATAAATTAATTATGAATGGTTAAGTTAAATGATAATATCAATTTAAACGTATCATCAATGGGAAATGCCCCCTTGAAATCACATTATATACGCCCATGCTTCATGTAAGTTACGATACACATACATACAGACGGGCGATCGTGATAACTACACAACAGTGCTGTTGACCATGAATAGTATTTAAACAAAGTATTGACTAGTTTGAAAAAACCCCTCACATACAATTGTAGATTTCAAATTACGATTCGGATTAGGTTGTAAATGTCTATTGTGATTTTGTCTACAACGTTTAAACTGTAATGAACATTCAAATAGGATGTTCCCTATTGACTTTACACTATGGTATGGTTTATTGAATAAAAATGTTTTTATACACTTCTAAGATGGTTTTATTACCGCCTCTTTAAATTGTTTGTTGTGTATATAATATAGTAACATGTTTATCAGATGCTATCTTTATCGTTTGTATGTGTTTCGTAATCAATTGGCAATTCAGATACATGTACTTTAATCTGTCGAATACATGCAAATGTATCGTTGATATGATTGCAATAAGCAGTAATAAATTAGATGCGAGTCTTAGCATACCAATGCATAACTTTCGCAAATGGCATAAGACTAAGTATACATTTTGTATATCGGTTATATTTGCTCAATCAGTTATGTCAATATGTTGTTTTAAAAACGTGTAATGTACCAATTCGTCTTAAATTGTCCGTTTGGAAAAGCTAAAATTTTATAGTTTTTACTTTATCCTGGAATGCTAAGACCGCACACGCTGTAACAAAATGTATTTGGACGTAATTATTATGATGATTAACTTATAATGTTTATTTGTCTATTTGATTAAATTAAAGCTAATTTGATTGAACTATAAATTGATTGATTTTATTAATTTATTGTAAGATTGTTTGGTCGTCGGATATGTTGATTCATATATGTATTCATTTTTTAACCTTTGTTTGCTATATAATATCAGTAACAAAATTGTAATTAAAATCACATGATCAAGAATTGATATTCTTACTCAAATAAGTCACATGTATCATGACCATGGAAAATATAATAAACATTATACACATAGTTTTGTTTTCTTTCTTTTGTGACAACTATATTTGTCTGAATCTTGACGTTTAATATTTTTTAATAACGTTCTTGAGATTATTATTACATATTTTACTAACACTGAATACAGATGTTTTACATGTGAAGAGTTCAATATGAACAAATCTCAAGCTAATTTATTTAGTTTTTGGTGAATATAGATTGTAGTGATAAGAAGATTCAAAGTTTAATTAGACACACCCACCAATTGTTTCCTCAAGTTATTTAGTCATCCAATTAATATTAAAAGTTAACAAATCTAATAACAACTTTTTCTCTATTTGGTTTGCTGTTTTGGTGTGTCTCTGTTTTTTTCAAGACGGTATTAAGTAATGGGTATATATTTATGCTACTTTGTATTAAATATATATATGTGTGTATATATATTATCAAGTTTTAATTAAATTGTGTCGAAGATAGATGCTCTGATTTCATTACTAATTAACATACAGATAAGCAACTGGGCCAAGTTATTGTCTTGGTGACTGGCTTTCAGAAAAACAAAGTTAAGCCCCGATCCGAATTACCATGGCAACGCTGGTGCGGAGCAAAAATGCAATTTTCGCTCTTTTTCAACCCCAACTTTGCATTTCAAACAGAAATATATTCCACAATTGCGGTCTAAAATGCCAGGTTTTTTCAGAGACTGAAAGCATGTTTTCTTATCAGCATTTGGCGCCATTTCTCAGCACTCAATGACCCCGATTTTTTTTCTGGCGATGTTGGGCGCTGCGCCCCGTTCAAATGCCAGTAACAAAGGGGGCACATCCCCCCTTCGGAACCCCCTGAGACATCTTTTGATGGGGAGGCGCGCAAAAAAAACTTAAATTTTTGGGACAACTTTCCTTAAGTGAAATTTATTAAATCCAGTTCAAAAACGCCAGTTTCGAGGCTGTAGCGGCCATTTTGAAAGGGGTCTAGACACGTAAAAATACGGGAATAGACCAGTATAGGGTAAGCCAACAATTTTACATTCTTACTATTTTGAGGCCCCAAAATCATCTTACATGTTCGATTTAATTCTAGTTGTATATTTTAGGCATTAGCATAATTTACCAAAATAATGAAAATATAATTATACACAAAACGTGAACAGGGCTGGTCCATTATAATTTTAGTGCGGTTCTGATAATTGGTATTATTCTGTGCTTCCTAGTTATCTAGTATTAATAAAAGTAATACCAAAGACAAATGAAGTGATCTTTTACTTTTGAATTCATGAAGGTGTATACCTCTTCACCCCTACTGCTTACTTGTTTTAAATTCAATTGAATTTGCATTGGAGTAATTATTACCTTGCTTTATATTGCATAGAGCTATTTAATTATTACTTGATTACACTATATATGGTTATACATGTATCTTCTATAAGAAAGTCCATAAGAAAGTCCATACTTTCTATGCCTTTTTTCACTTATGGTAAATTAATGTCTTAGAAGACGCAAAAAAAATATTCTTCGCTTTTTGTTCGCTTCTCAAAAATTCGAAATATGGGAAAAAATTCGCTTGCTCACTCCGATTTTTTTGGACAGACTCCATAGAACATGCGATCAATTTGCTTTGACCTTAACGCCATAGCAACTCATGGTCAGTGTCTATATGTTATATCACAGCTATCAGTCACTGTTTCTGAAAAGGCTAAATCTCTGGATTACTACTAGGCGCAATTCAGTGACTGACTACTGTCCTATATGATTTAGAATCAGTGGTAGGAGGGAGAATGTCCCTAGATATTATTTCATGACCAAACTCCACGAAAGTATTCCCCGCCCGGGAATCGAACGTACAAACCCTCGATCAGTAGAATATTTGGCATATAAAATGAAATATGAAACACAGTTGACTATGATTGATAAAGAGATAATGATGGATATCGAAATAGTAACTTTGAACTTTTATAATCGTTCAAAAATTCCTTCCAACAGTTCTTTCAGTACTGTGATTTACTTTTTCTTGTTACTGTTTCTGTACCTGATATATTGTCAGACTTTTTTTGTAAATATTATGTTTGAATTTTAGAGGTTATTAAACAGGGAAAATGTGCCGTAAGGAAGTTATAGGCACACTTGCTAAGGTATTGGCGCAGGGTAAGTGTACAGATATCGTCTTAAGAGACATTTTACAACAAAGTTTAACAACTTTTTTTATTGAATATGCTGACTCTATATGATGATTCTTCTAAAATCAAAGCGTCAAAGGCACTGGAGTTGTTCGACATAGAAAACACGTTGTGCTTCGGACACTTAATGTGCTAAAAATGTAAATGATGTACTAAAATAAAGTATACATGAAAATCCATTTTTCATTGAATAATCAAATCAAATCGCTGAAGGCACTAAATTTGTTCGGCTTAAAAAGTAAAATGAGATTCCCGGCTCCAACAACGTTTGTACATAAATAACAGTTCAGTGATATTAGTTTCATAGGTAGAACAGCATTGTTCCGGTTCAAAACACTCTCAAACAATCGACCTACAGATACAGCTTGTTAATCAAGTAATGATAAGTGCTCTTAAATTTGCAAGGAACTTTTAACTTAAATTAATCACCAATTTCAGAGCTACGAGAAAAATACAACGTGGAACAATTTGACCAATAATCCTAATAATCTGTAATTTCCCATCCATTGATCTATATTAGGCCATGCCAAATTGACTTTTGTAAAGCGTCAACTCAAGTTTGATAAACCTAGGTACCTATTCACAAAAACACACAAACCGAAAACGAAAACACATGTCCATTCTAGCTAGTATTCACACAAATAAGTACTTGGTAGTACATGAAAGTTTATGACATTAATGTGAGGTTAAAGTAATTCTATAAAAAAGTATATACAACATACACATGTACATTTCTATTAATCAATTACACAGAAACAATGAATTATCAGTATTTCCTGAAACAATCAGTCATCGAATCCTGGAACAACAGAATTATTTAAGAAAATTCCACCAACAATTTTTTCATTGGATTGAGGACTCTAAATCCTACGCGCACGCGGACGATTAACAAATTCCGATATGGCATGGCCTTAGAGTTCAACATAAACTAGCTGGTCAGTACGATACTACGCTAAGCAACGTGGGTAAAACTATCTAAATACCTGAAACTACGTGACAATTTTTACATGTACCAGTTGAATAAATGTTTTTGAGATTTCGCAATAAGATATTGCTATCTAAAAATTAATATGCACGTTAAAAAACTTTTATGCTGGTCATTTAATCTCCATGAGAAAGTGTTTACATCTGTCAATCATTACACAGACCTTTGAAAACGAAATAAGGATACGCTACGGATAATACCCCAATTGAGGTTTGAAAGTACCTCGTATATATGGATAAGTATTCCTGAAGTTATTAGCCAGCATTTTTGTTTACAATTTAATCATCATGGTTATATCTTTAAAAAGAAAAAAAAACATACAACAGTTTTATATTAATTTCATGTATACGCCGAACCACTTCCTGTGCGTCGTTGTTGTGCGATATGAGTTAAGCGTCTGACCCAAGATATGTTTTATTGTCTACGTATATAATAAGGGATTAATGCGTCATGCCCTTTCAGATTGGGGTTCACCACAGGGAATCTCTGTTGTATATATTTTCAGTGTTTGGTTAAATGTAATTATTACAATATTAATTATTAAGACATTTCTCAGTAATACACATGCTTGAAGAGTTGAGTTCCTTCATGTACCTCAAAAAAGTAGATTGTGTAGTAAGCTTGCTTTACTGATTTCTCAAAATTGGCGTATATAGTTGTTCTTCGAACAACTAAAAGACACAGAGTCTTCGTACGTAACGTACCCCATTAAGGTGGTATGGTACATCTGACTTTTTTTAGATTTGCATATAATTGTTGGTACCGTTGTAAACTTGACGATATTTCCGATTCGGATCTACACTTTATTTGACGTCATTATTGCTAATAACGTTACCATGACGTCGTAAACATGACGACCGCGTGCACTTTTTACGTCAGTCGACAATGGTAAGAAAACGTCTATAATGTGTTGCTAAATCTTTATTTTCCGCGCCACAGCAACAAATTATACATCAATTTAAAGCTTACATCATTATCTACCACCTGAATAGTGTAAATATACGTTTAATATTAAAATATTCGAAAGAGACAAAAACTTCCGAATTGGCAACATCAGAAAAAATCCAGAAAAATTGCCTTCAAACCGGTTTTATGAAAAATCTGCCCGATAAATTTTTGCCAAGTTTTGATATGATGTAAAGCATGGTATAGACTTTCATACAGCAGAAATTGAGAAAAGTTGTCTGTACGATTTTTCCGCTATATGCGTTCAAGTATTATCGGTATGACGTCAAAAACGTCATTCTGACGTCAATATAAAGGATTGTCTGTTTGTCATAACCACGAATACTTGGTCATCTATACTATTAAATTTGCAAGTTTCCTGTTTTGTGGAAGAAACTGCGCAGCTTTAAATAAATCTTTTGTTTGTCGCTGGAGCACCTATTTACCGGCATTTCAAGTTGACAATTCTTTTTTGACAAAGCCTCTTGATATTTGCAAAAACTGCCAAAAATCATCAAAAATAGTGTTTTTTTGTGTCTAAAAATAGTTCTAGATAAAACTAAAAATAGACCAAACTCCCCGCAGCGGTTATTTCCCTTTATTGTCATTACCTAAAGCCCGTGCTTGCACGGGCTCCCATCTAGTATGTTTTTTTTCTAGACAAATTGACCAGAACATGAAAATATATACAGATTGTATAGTTTATGTATTGAATATCATAAATAATGTATTAAATCAGCATTTTTATTTTTTTACACATATTGTTGAGTACAAACTCTTATTCAAACGTATGAAAATCACATGGAAAATGCAAGGCGAATGATAAGTATAACATAAAAAATCTTCCTCCATACAGTAATATGAAAGAAAGTAATGTAGTTAATATAATGTTAATAATCAATTGTTTTCCCAACGGCCTTTTAATTTGGCTGAAAACACTCATTGTAGCCTGAAAAAAATAGTACAATAGATAAAGGATATTACGTAAGGGTCAATAATCAAAAACACATAAGATTTTACCAAATTTCAAATCGGCGGCATTTTATCGGTAAAAAACAGACCCTTTATGAGAAAACTCGGCAATTATGAGATGAATCAATATGCCTGAATCTCATAATAGCCGAAGTATTTTATCAAGTTCGTGTTTTTCCATAGTGGCTGAGTATTTGGTTATAAGCCGTAGTGAACGACATGTCAGCCCTGAATTTGAAGTCAAATATCGTACAGTTACTCAATAACTAATAAAAGAGAACTAACAAATACTATCTCTATTTGCATTATGTTCGCCACAGAATTCCAGATGTTTTACAAAACCGAAGTGTCTTTATGGTCCTGGTGTCACATAAAGCTCATTTTCATTGACGATTTCAACATTTTTTAGTTAGTGTTGTTTTTTAGCGAGGCATAGTTCCCCTCTTGTCAGGTCATCCTCGAACTGTCAGTGTACGTGAATTTTAGCTCGCTATATGACTTTTATCATCAACAAGTATCACCAATCACTTATGAATCAAATAATATCATGCAGTTTAGTTATACAGAATTGAAAGTCAAATAAGAGACTGTTATGTGCATACAGATTTTTATGTTACCTGGTCATGTGTCTATTCAGTCAATAAACAAGGAAAGTCATTCATTTGGGTGAAATGCGTCAAATTCGTAAGCGTATTTACAAAGCAACCTTGTTGCATTTTGAACATATACATTCAAACCATTTACCTGTGTGGCATTCGCTAATACTTTTCCGTCTGGAACAATAAAGTTACAGATAGACGCATCGTCATTTACGTATGCACCTATTTTTAAAAATTCGGGACTGTACCCAAGTTGTTTTGTTTCGATTTCAGGATAAATAGTTTTAATTTCAACTAGGTGAAATTTATTTGGCTAGCTATTAGAACGTTTGCAATTATAGTAAAATTTCAAGAGAAAGGCTTTTTATCCAATGCCGAGTTTTATACTACAGCACTATATCTTGACGTCAAAATGACGTTTTTGACGTCGTACCGATAACACTTGAACGCATGTTGCGAAAAATCGATCACCATTTTCCATGTGTTTTCAACTTTTAAAAATAGTTTGCACGCATATATATGAAATATCAATATACTGATTTAATACTTATATAATATACAAGGCATAAATAATTTCTTTTTGAAGGCGACCACAAAGACATGTCGATATTAAAGAATACGAGTATATGGAATACAGCGGCAAAATCATTTAAGATGTACGGAGTTGTCTATTTTGTTGAGCATCATCAGACCACAAAGAACAATACTGTTTAATCTGTAGTGTGTGTGTTTCAGCAATAATGTGTAACAAACTTTGTTTTGTTCACCTGTGCATGGACGGAAACACCCTCAAATTTAAGTTCCAAATTAAGTCTATTGAATGTATGTGTAAATGTATCTAGGGATGTATAAAGGCTTACTTTATTAAAAAAATTATGTTTGAATTTATCTTTCGATTTTGATATGTATGTTAAAACTAAACAATTTTTATATATTTTCATGTTCCTGGTCATTTTGTCTAGAAAAATAAAACAGTAGTCGTGGTTATTACAAACAGACAATCCTTTATATTGACGTCAGAATGAGGTTTTTGACGTCATACCGATAATACTTAAACGCATATAGCGGAAAAATCGTACAGACAACTTTTCTCAAATTCTGCTGTATACCATGCTTTACATCATATCAAAACTTGGCAAAAATTTATCGGGCAGATTTTTCATAAAACCGGTTTGAAGGCAATTTTTCTGGATTTTTTCTGATGTTGCCAATTCGGAAGTTTTTGTCTCTTTCGAATATTTTAATATTAAACGTATATTTACACTATTCAGGTGGTAGATAATGATGAAAGCTTTAAATTGATGTATAATTTGTTGCTGTGGCGCGGAAAATAAAGATTTAGCAACACATTATAGACGTTTTCTTACCATTGTCGACTGACGTAAAAAGTGCACGCGGTCGTCATGTTTACGACGTCATGGTAACGTTATTAACAATAATGACGTCAAATAAAGTGCAGATCCGAATCGGAAATATCGTCAAGTTTACAACGGTACCAAACATTATATACAAATCTAAAAAAAAGTCAGATGTACCATACCACCTTAAATGCGTGCGCTAAGTTTATCTTTGTTTGACTGCTGATGCGAAATGACTGAACGTTGTCCCGATATGGTTTTTTGCACACTAGAAAGTATTCCGATATATTTTAGTACGCTTGTTCATTACTGGAATATTTTGTCGACATTGAGGTTATATCGGGTCACTTTCCAGACAAATTTGTCATTACATTGTATTTATAGTAACACAATATGCAATAATTAGTCAAAATGCATGTACCCAAGTTGGAAAATATTGGCAATACCCACAATAAAGCTGATGACCCTGTCATAATAGTTTAACGTTTATAGAAATGCAGAAAGTACTCGTGGATACAAATATATATATAGTATTCAGACATATCTTAATCAAGTTTTATAGTTGTGGTGTTGATATCAGATGATCACTACATATATAATGTCTTGATATGAAATATTATCATGTTATCGAGTAAATTATCATAATATCTTACTTGTTTACTCGTAATTATGTATAATCACTTTATACTTCACTGTGAATGCATCGTTTATGGAGTTGTCTTCAGATGTTAATGAGCCATAATGAGTGAGGTATGATATAAATAAAATATTTTTACTTTAAGTACAATACACTGTTTTAATGATAGTAATACGAATGCATTA
Source organism: Mactra quadrangularis (assembly GCA_025267735.1). Classification (NCBI taxonomy): domain Eukaryota; kingdom Metazoa; phylum Mollusca; class Bivalvia; order Venerida; family Mactridae; genus Mactra; species Mactra quadrangularis. Next base: position 29,610,517 of record CM046304.1, read on the forward strand.
TTACTATGTTTCTATATTTTTATATGTTTAATAAGCTGTACCGCCATTGCAAAGGAGAACACCGTTATTCAAACCATTTTTGCATGAGCACAAATAGTTAAAAGTGGCTGTAAGTAGTTACGCCTTCCAGCCTTTTCAGCCAGTCGTGCTCTTTCTTAATCAAAGTGTTGTTTCTAACGTTACTTGTTTAAAATGGTTAGGTTTGTATTTCCTACGAGATATACTGGAATATGTCACCATAATCTGTTCGAGGTCGAGGTAAATGTCAAATATAATATACTGACACACAAAAAACTATACAATCAGTAAAAGACAAGTTTCACATAGAAAGTTATATTGAATGTAGGTATGTTTGGTATCATTCTTTAGCAAAATTAATTTTCCACATATTTATGTTAATTTCATTAAAATTTTGTTTGCGTTCTTTGTTTTTCTTTGTTTGTATTAACTTAGGAAAATAGTTCAATAATCCCACCGACGTCATTAGACGTTACGACAGGTCTATGCGGTTTGATTGCTTGCCGTGATCTGTAGTTGTAGTGGACTTAACAGATAATGAAGTATGATCACATTATTAAACTCTTTTTCTACGGTAATACTAAGTAAAAGAAAATAAACATCTGCAACTTTTACTTTTGGTCCTCTCTCTCTCTTTAAACGTTAATTATGCTTAAGATATTAACTGAAATTTGATGAAATTTACATGGATATTTGGCAAATAGATTTTGCTAAAGCATGATACTAAACATACCTACATTGAATTTACTTTGCATGTGAATTTGTCTTTAACTGAGTGTATAAGTTTCTTTGCGTGTCATTATATTACAAAAAAGAAACTGGACATGAATAGTTAGATTGAATTTATTATTGTGAATTAGTTTTACATATTCAAATGTGGTATCAATCTATAGCTAATGAATTTTCCTTTTATTTATCTGAACATTTTGTGAACACAACTTAGTCATTAAAAGTTATCGCCACTAAAAAGTTAATTTGCGAAAACTAGAAGTAACATTTGTCAAATATTCATTGCTGAACGAAAATGTTTGTAATTTGTCATGTTTAGTCAGCTTTTTAATCTAATAAGGACGTATTATGCGATGCCTAAATTTCACAATCTTAACTTGCTGTTGCATTTGTACAAAATTGAAATGCGTTGTCCAACGACCTCGTCTTAATGTTACGTTCGATCAATGCGCAGTCGTATGGCTACCATTAGACGTAGTAGAGGTGGTCACATACGGTATTGAAAAGATTAAGATCAGAGGAGACGAAACGTGACAAAACATGACAAACAACTTTGTTTTGTAATGGATATTTGACAGATTTTACTGTATGTTTTTGCAATATTACGTTACAGCGGTGTTAACGTTAAACGGCGTAGAAAATTCACAATACGTTCATAACAACACAATGCCAGGGGTTTCAATAATATTTGAAAAAAAGTAAATAAAGAAAAAGAGAAAACATTACAAATCCTGATAAAGTTTAACTTTGCTACCTTAACAAATTCAGCGCTTGAGCGCCTTAACTTGTTCATGGTTTAAATGTGTTTGTTGACTATTTCAAAAACTTTCTTTGTCTTTTGAAACGTGTAAAACAACAATCACTGATACTACTCACTCACTAGTACTGCTCTCCAACCAGTGCGGCTTTCTCGGGACACATTCTACACGTATTAAACCTTTTCGAGGGCTCGGAACCAAATATAGTTTTGACTGCACTAGTTGTCTCAAGCAACATGTCTAAATATACACCAATCACAATTAAGTATCTTATGACATTCTTCAGACCTGCAATCATTTCAATTAATATAATTCAAGATACTGCTGTTGATGTAACATCAACATTTTATTTATATATCTACTTCACATAAGTCTAGTTTGTTGTATATGTGTTCTTGCTTTCCACAGTAAGAGAATGGGTATACAGTATAACCGATAAATTAAGTAACACCTACAATCTCTATCAGTTTAAACCACAGCTGTGACGTCACTCCCTTGTTTCGGAACTCCTCGGTTATCCACTACGAACAATTATTCAACCAATGAAGGGTGGAGGTGTTCCGAATTTTGTATTCATTGTAATAAATATTTAATTATGAACCAATAACTGTCCATGATAACGATAACACGTATTATCTGATGTGACAGGATATTATCTAACGTATAAAGTCTAACTATGAGAAACAAGCTAAATTCTGTCCTTAGGATATGAGACTTAACATTACACAGTACGGCTTTTACTTTTACTAACATTTTATTAGACAATCAAAGCGCTGAAGACACTGAATTTGAATCCGAAGGAGATTTGAGTGATCCAACAACGTTTGTACGCTATGATACGTGTTTGTCAGATCAGGAAATATGTACAAATTTAACTAGTAATAAGCCTATTATTTTGTACCAAACAAAATACTTAGAGCTTTAAAGTTTCGTTATAGATTGAACGACTGCCCTAAGAAATGTTCAGGTCAGAGGAGCAACAGCTGAAGGCGACATCGGATTCACTGAACGGTCATAAATGGTTCAATATAATTCTTGTATAAAACAACCAAACATATTTTATGTATGTAAAGAAATCATATACACGTATTGAATAATGTAATGACTCACTCTTCTTATCTCATTTAAAGTGTACCATTCATGCACATTTATTCTACTTCAACTGTACGTAAGTTATAAAAAAAACTAATTAGATGTTACTTAAAGTCATTAACGCTGACCCGGCCTGTTACTTCTAGGAATACGAACGTTAATTTTTACTATACGAACGAATCGTTGAAAACACTCTATAAAACTATGTTTATATCTCTAATGAGACGCACAACTCATCGCTGTAAATGATGTTAATACCTCCGCCAAAACAAAGCCGCCTTCGGCCTTTATACAAATTAGCAATCACTAAAAGATGACATTTATTTTTTAAGAAAGTCAGTTTCTATAAATTCATTCTTTAGATAGGTTTCAGAACAAATAATTTGAAACCATCGTTCCCACTTTCCACATTTTCTGAAGACCGATGCTCAGGCATAGTGTCAGCTTAACATCTTATTTTACTATGACTTTCACATTGAAACATTGTTTACATAACATGTCATTCGGATAAAAGTAACGTTGACCTAGTCAATGTGTGTGACAAGTCCAAAGCTCGAAGATGAACAAAATGTGTGGAAAGAAATGACCGAAGAATATATCAACTTCTCTTAAAATTTAATTTGGAAATTGATGCTCCCTATTCTACAAAACAATTTTGGTCATCATTCATCATTCATTATTATAAACTTGTTATCTGATTTATTTTGAGAATGTTTCTTTCACAGGAATTACTTGGAACAAACATAAGACAGGCGTTGAAAGAACATATGTTTAAAGTAGAAAACAAAGAATTCAAACTTCTTTACAACGCGTCACGAGATGGGTGTAGCGTTTGCGACTTTCAAATGAAATGTTTGAATAAGGGACCTACATTGACGGTTTTGTATGGAAAAGATGGCACAGTTTTTGGTGGCTATACGAGTCAATCCTGGACATCTGAAAACCGTGTTGCAAAATATGACAGGGATGCATTTCTCTTTTATTGTCGTCCTGGCAAGACAACACAATTCCTAGAGATGGAGGAAGGTTCTTATGATCATGCAATTACATGTCATGATGAATGGGGCCCCACGTTTGGTGGTGCCAGGACTCTTTTTACTAGAATATTTTTTAGACTTGGATACGATTTGCAAATTTTTAGGAATAGACAGGAAATTATTAAAAAGGATGGCTGTTTTGAATTGAATGGTAAAAGAAATTTTAACTGTATCTACAAAACAAAAGAAGCAGGGTTTGACGCGAATAGTATAAATGGAGGAACGCTCACTGTAAAAGATTTAGAAGTCTACGGATTTGAAGGTATATACAAGTACAAATATAATTCTAACATTAAGTTTGAAAAAATAAGTCAATTGTATCGAAGCAATCACATAAAGTCATTTTAGGGATTTATTTTTGTGGTCCCGTTTGTAGAGAAACAGTTAACGCTAATGGCAGATTGAATGACAGCATTAAACGAATTCTTAATTGTAAATCATATGCTTATGATTGCTTGCTTAATGATTTCTATTACATGTACTTGTGTTATGATAACCTTTTAAGACATGTAATTGTTTACAGAATTGTTTTAATGTTTACATGTTTTAAAATAAATGTTTCAATTTAATTTATAAATGATTCAGGGTAGCAGCTGAAAACCTTAGGTCAGATGCAAACTCACCTCCCTTGTCGTCTATTGTCTATTTTTCTGACTTGTTTCTGCCATTCAATTATTGGTACCATATAAGCTTTGTCTGTCTCGTTCACCATATTTACAAAATTCTTGTTTATTTTCTTGCAGCTTTGGAGTTTTTCAACGATACGGTATTGTATTTTACTAATCTTAATCGGCTTAGACAATGATATTTTTTATATGAATAATATCTTAGTTAGCAATGAAAGGCAATTGGACACGTGGTAAAACTTAAACCTTTATATCTAAACGGTTGCTTAATATTCCTAATATGACTATTATACTTAATGCATCGTTATAAAAATATTAATGACAATAAAGCCAACTACGAAACCGTAAAACATGGTTTGTCTTAATAGCAGGTTTACATGGGGCATATGTAAAACCATAGTTGATAGCTTGCATTAATATTGACCTCTTTATGTTATAACCATACACTACATGACAATGGTTTCAGTACTTTTACCTGATTGATCAATATCAGTTCAAAATTTAATGGGTTATCCACATTTATATAGAAATCGTTTTGATTAAGGTATTTTTGTCTTAAGTATAAATTATGTAAAGTTAGTTATATTTCATATAATCATATTACTCGAAAATGACCGCTGTTCAACTTATACTGTTGGTAATGTTGTTTTCAAAAATACAATTTCGATGACGTTTTTTATTGATGTGGATGGTAACACTGAATGGTTAATGTTCAACAGCGTATCTAATTTTGTAACAGAAAATTACACCATACCATGTACAAATTGGAAATTCTTAACAAAATAGACAAGACTTGTGTCACAGAAATATGATTTATGACAAATTATCTTTGCCTTTTTTTATTAAAGAAAGAGAACTGTGAAAAAAGAATCAAAGCAGCATGTTTGGACGCAGGTGTGAAGTGTTACAATATAGTGATGTTTGGGTTAATAAGTGCTGGAAAAACAAGCTTTTGTAGAACTCTCAGCATTGCAAGTACAAACAAAATACAAAATAGTGCAGGTCCAATTGCACAGCAAGGGGAAAGTGTTACAAGCAAGGTAATAATATATTATTGAATAAATATTGATATTTGTCATAATGATCATTTTCATATATATGTATATCATTATGACAAATATCAATATTATTGGAGTTATTGGATTGATTTTGTCTGCAGATGTTTATTTGGAATCAGTCAAATGAACTTCAATTTGATTTGGATTTGATACTGATTTATTCCATATTATCCAGCCTGTGCTATTTATATGGAATGTGTTCTGAAAATGTCTGTTACTGCCTAATTACTGTCCAACGCACTTTTCTCAGATAAACATGAGGACCACCATTGAACATTAACATCAAAATCTTAATTTTCATTACAAACAAATGTAAGTCATTTTGGTCATTAGTGAAAAACGTGGTTTTAATTTAAATCAATGTTATTATATTGATTGCAGTTGTTTGTAACTTAGGAATCGATCGGATTTTCTTATTAAACCAAATCAGTGAAGTGGTTATATATATTCAGCCATGAAAATCCATGATTGCAAGGTGCGAAGTTGGATTCTAATCCAAGTCTAAAATCGGTGGATAGGCAACCCCTAACCAATGGGGAATCTGGCTAGATACAATAGAAAACTCCATAATTTCAAGATGCAAGGTCGGATTCCAATCCAAAGATCCCGCCGGAACGTCCATCAGTGTCAGCGCCTGATTGGTTGAATAAAGTATTATTCTTAACGGTTATGAGTATAAAATCGTTGGTCGAACACCAGCTTATTGGGGAAACTTGCAAGATGCCCTGGAAATCCACAATTGCAAATGCTAAGTCGGATTCCAATCCAAGGCTCCAACCGGAACATTTATCATGCGGCCGCATATTTGTTTAATAAACCTAGTGCATAATTATAGTTAGAAGTTAAGAATTTAATCATTTCACAGTGTTATATCTTCGAAGTTTGGGTATATTTTAAGATCATTTATTCAGATCACATAGATTCAGATATTGATTAAAAGAATTTTCCGCTGTGGTATATTCATTTAACATGTTCACGTATTACTACGCCGGAAACATTATTTTAAACTATTGTCTCAGCATTTATGAATATAGTCTTATTAATTTGTATCTAGCTGGTTGAAGTCGCTGTCAAACGCAAAGATGCTTGTCAAATTCGACTGTTTGATGTTAGAGGTATTGAGGATGGCAGGACTTACGAAAAAGAACTTCTGCTTTTGCTAAAAGGAAAATTAAAAGATGGATTTGAGGTAAGAATCGTTATATTTGTTATTGTCTCAGAAAAATTGGCAAGAAATGTTAACATATATCCTACTAATTAAGGTCATAATTGTTTTCACACAAGGTTCTAAATATATAGTACCGGTCCTAAAATGTTTAAATACTTTTTACTAGATTATTAACGGCAATATATAAAGACATGAATATCAGCGGCCGAAAGAACGTTACAACCTTTTAAAAACTTAACAATTTCGTAAATTTAGATATTGACGGGTTTCTATAAAAATGTGAACCCGGGTCGATAGCGCAGTTGGTAGCGCGCTGGGATTTGGAATCTCATGCCCCAGGGGGTGTGGGTTCGAACACCACTCGGGGAGGTTATACCCTTCCATGAAAATTTGACAATAATGTCGATTTCCTACATTGATTAGATAATATGGAGAAATTTCCAGCCTTGTGGAGGGATAGGTGAGTACTGGTTATTGCCAATGGTCCAGCAAAGCTAGGTTAGGTGCGCTGGACGCCGTAAAAATGACCTAAATTGTGTTGACACGGCGTTAACTCCAATAAATAAATTAATAAAAATTCAAAATTACGTTTCTAAAAACCATGTTAACGCTGTCACGGCGCAGCAATTTTTTCTAATGTTTTTTTAATTGTTAAAAGATGCTTTGTGGTGTTTTCAAAACTGCAGCGTACATAAAAATCTGGGAAAACACAACGACGTTGATAACGTCAGTGGTCACTCACGCTGGCAAATGACAGACAGTCGTCCATTCGGGAGTTAATAGCAAACTTGATTTGAGCTACGGTATCATACAGTCTTTTCTTGCAAGGGATTCAAAATGAAAAATATTTTGCACACATTAATTTTCTTTTACTATGCAATATATTTAATAATGATAATGACCATGAAAAAATATAGCATTTTCTTTTTTATAATGAGACAATGTCAGTTTATGTCAAATTCTAATTATTCAACTAAATATTATCAATAAATGATATTTATTTTATATGATTATCTTATATGTTATTCATTTCAATGTTTCTGGCTCATGAAGTCAAATTTACATTAATCAAACTTGTTTATTGACAACAGGTGCATGCGCACTTGTTCCCAAACCTTTTAAAAGACACTGAGTTGGTCCGCCACGTGCAGGAATCACGAGTCTGCCTTCAAGAGTGAATCAAGAAAATGGATTAGTTCCTTGGACGTATCAGAACAACAGATGGAACACTGTCATAGTTCTTCATCCCAAAAAACCAAGTCACAATCAGCAGTAAGGAAGCGAAGGAGTTGTGTGGTAAAGCGCAACGTCAACGACGTTATCAGTGTCGATTTACCGTGCTCCGTGACTTAAGACATATACTTACTTAAATTACTATATCTTCATTGTTTGTTAATATTTTTCAGTACCGTTTTCAGTATTCTTTTGCAGATGAACTCCCCAAACGTTTATATACATTTTTATTTATCTTATCTCACAATGCAGCTTAAGGTTCAAACAATCCGGTTTATTTTTTATCAACCCTCGTAAGTTTACGTGAATTCAAATTTCCCTTGGAATGGGGTCAATATTGACCTAATGAACGCAATTTGAAAAAAAGAATTGATAGAGATTAATTAGACAAAATCTACGGTTTCATATATAAGAATTTAACAGGGATTTTATTACTAGGACCCTTTGACCTATTTTTTACTCAAGACGACCTATATTTAAACTTGAGTTAGACTTCATCGAAGTAATTTTCTGACACACATAAATATGAATGTGAAATGGGTATAAGACTAAAAGAAGTGAATGATAAAATAATATTTGAATAAAAACACAATTAAAACATATACATGTACATAGATGCGGAAGTTACAAACTTCACGCTTATACATCAGGAACAGAGTCAAATGACCCTTTGGTTGTAATAACCTAATACATAAGTTTTCAGAAAATTATGAAGATCCTAGTGAACTTGTTGATGATTGTAACATGAATTCAGACAGAATAATTCATACTCTATGTGTAGTTATTGATGCAACAAAGTTTGAAGTTCTAAGTTCACAAACTCTAGTAAATGTGAAAAAAATCATTCACGAAGTTCACCGTCAAGGTAGTGTTTATTTCATTGCATTCTCAATTTTGTTTAGTATAATTAAAATATTATCTGGATTTTTATATCTACTTATGTCCTAATTTATGACAAATGTTATAATTTAGTACGTTGAAATTTCATATTTTATCAGACAGCTAACTGACTACTATTTACGTCTGAAATTACTATTTGTTGTTTCGTTTGTAATTAATTTTTTGATTATTTGTAATTTCAATAAAGTTGTATTAATAAAATATATATATACGTATTGTATATAAGCCGTGAGAAAGAGAAAATCTCATAGTCTAAGGTACACTAGATGTAGTAACAAAACTTAATTCTTAAAAGTCCACGACTGTTAGATTACAAATACTGTGTATATTTCAACTAGCTCTCATGATGTAGCATTAAAACTGTTTTGCAACCTTTAAATGTAAAATGTTTTTGAAATATGTATTGCTTATCAAATTCCATTTGCTCTATTACATGTATTTAAATATAATATAATGATTTCGTTTTTTCAGGGCTTCGCGTCTGTATAATTGTAACACACATGGATAATCTATGTGAGTATGTTCATCGCTCTCTTGATAATATCAAGAGGAGTGTACGTGCTCAAAAAATTATGGTGAAAATAAGTGAGACATTAGGAATTAGAATGAAAAACGTATTTCCTATTATTAATTATACCGATGAAGAGTCAATCGACGAGGTTAAAGACATTCTTGCTCTGAGGGCATTGACAAAAATGGTGATACATGCGCGTGAGTTTGTGGATCAAAATATTGGTAAATATTGTAACGGTTTTGGTAGACAAAATGAAAGAATTATTTTCTTTATAATTGTTTTATATTACGCTGTTTATCAAGACATGTACTTTAATTGGGTAAAAATAGCCATAATCTTACCAAATATGATACTTTCTTGGCATTATTCTTATCAGTATTGTCTTGCTCTTTCCCAAAAATGAAAGTTCCTCCCTACAGATATAAGTCTATAACTCTTGGACGGATATAACCTGACACGACTTTCAAACCAAAAACATTTAGATTCATAATACTGCGCACTTCCACGGCTTTCTTTACCAAACAATTATTATTTTTGACACAATGGTGAACAAGAAGAAAGATAAAGGAATATAATGATATTGTTTTCTTTTTACAGGGTACATTCGGGTAAGTGTGTAACTTTTTGGTTATTAGTTTGTGTTATGGCAACATTTTCATATGTACAAACATAACAATCATCGTATGCAATAAGAATATCAGTGTTACATGTTTACTTTAGACAATACGATTTCAATTTTACTGGTAAAGAAAAGGGAAAATATTAATAACCGATAAGGTTTGCTTTGGAACGAACTGCACTGCAACCTAATTACGCTGGTTAATACAATCTCATTTTAAAAAAGCAACTCTTACTTAAGTATAGACTTACAACTAATAAAAAACAATTGCTTGTTGCAATTCTCATTACTGTTGCAAAAGTTAATTTTGTTGTAATACTGCGCTACATTCACTTTATATATTATTTTTGACGTATGAAATAACCATGTGGCAAAATGTATGAATACACATGCTAAATAAAGTAACTCTTTTTCATATAGATTGATTGTATACGAGCGAAATTAAAAGCAGTGGAAAAGAATGGATTGAACATATTGTGTGTTGGAAGGGTTAATGTAGGAAAGTCTTACTTTATTGATTCAATTATGTCTACGTTGGAGAAAAGTATAAATAATACAGTCAGTGGAGGTCTAAACCCAGGTGCAAGTCCTCACACAAAACAGGTAAATATATTGTATTCATTTATCGATGTGCACTCACTTCCATGACTTTTCTATGGACAACATAATTGAAATGTTTAATAATAGCTACAGTATGCTATACAGGTGATAACAGGGCAAGTAATTGTATTATTCAACGAGTCATTACTAAAAGGTCAATATTTATGTTATCAACACATATGAATACCAACAACGATATATATACAAAACTAAATAAGAATTTCATTCTCTAAAAGAACCCAGCTTCAATTGTCGACTCACAATGAATGTACAGTGATTTGCACTAGTACAAATATGATAAATTAAATGACAACTAAATTGTTATAATGTGTACTATACTGTTTCAGCTCCGTCGACATACTCTTGGAATATCAGATGACCAAAATCAGTACCATAAGACTAATGTTCATTTTTATGACATGCCTGGATTCAGTTCAGAGAATGAGATAGATTTAGAACAAATTAAAAACATCGTAGAAGGTCATTGTGCTGTGGGATTTGATGTAAGATTCATTAGTAGGCTTTTTAACAGGAAAGCATTTTTAGTCTATTAAGTAATACACAACTCTATCAAAATGTAAATAAATGAATTTATACATTCCTGTACTAAAACAGGAAAAGGTAACTGATTCACTAATTTAATTAACAAACATTTTAACAAATTGTGAGATATTTCCATTTCAATGTACCACATATCATTCCTATTATAACTATAATACTAATGGATTGACTACCTTCATACACAGTAACGAAATAACAACTCATATTTGTTGCTTTTTGACAGTTACATGATAAGTTATAAACGTCATGTATAGTTACATCAACATTTTGTGCGTATGTTTGTATTTCTATTCATATATCATTATAAATATGTAAATGGTTTGTAATTGCAGTTTAAGACTTCTGTCAACGAGGGAATGGATGAGAACGTAAAAACGCTTGAATGGTTGAATAGAATTCACTTTCTTTGTTTTATTCTTGACAATGAAAGCCTTGATAATCCAGTTGAAGAGAAAGACATGATACATAATGTAATATCTGAAGTGCTTACTCCAAAAGGTAACTTTATATGGCCGTTGACATAAAGTAATTTAAAATAATTATTTCTGACGTGTAAAAAAGAATTTCAGGACATTGGTATCGTAGAGTTTACTTTATTTGCATTTCCAGTTTCGCTCCAAGGTGCGAATGTCATTTGATAGGCGTTTTCCAAAAAGAACAGTCGCCCTACCAACTGCAAAAATATGTGCGCCGGTACCGGAGTTTTAAAAAGCCGTTTGGCAAAACTTAGCCATGTTATTATTTTCCAACATTAATGGCTTTGTCAATCTGTTAACATGGACTGGCAGTATCTAAAATTTCTACAATTTAAGATCATTATCTAATGAAAGCATCATATATATTACTGGTGAATTGCTACATGCTTGAAATGTCGTAAGAGTGGTATTGTTGTTAATTATTTGACCATAGAGAAGGTCATGTTCCGCTTAGGCTTCTGAAATAATAATATTTTCAGAATCTTCAGGATTTTACCAATGTTTATACAGTGAATTTTTATTGAACACCTCAACCACTATATTGCTGCCATAATTAAGATTTTACCATTTGGAAGGTTTATGACATAAAGTTTTATCTTATAAATAAAATATATGTTTCATTTATTTATTGTTATTTATTTATTGGAGTTAACGCCGTATCAACACAATTTAGGTCATTTCACGGCGTCCAGCGCACCTAACCTAGCTTTCCTGGACCATTGTCTATAACCAGTACTCACCTACCCTTCCACAAGGCCGGAAACTTCTCCATATTATCTAACCAATGGAGGAAAATCGACATTATTGTCAAATTTGCATGGAAGGGTATAACCTCTCCGGGTGGGATTCAAACCGGCACCCCCTCGGGCACGAGTATCCAAATCCCGGCGCGCTACCAACTGCGCTATCGACCCGGGTTAAAAATATATATGTTTCAGCGTCATACTTCGTTTATGTGCAATGGCAAACTTAAAAATGGCTGGTTACAATAATGATATTAGTTTATCATTGCGGTTTATATTCTGTTTTAATTACAACAGGTATACCATACATTGTCGTTGTAACAAAACTTGATAAACTCAGAGAGAGAGGATATTGTAGAGACGAAGTAATTAAAAAGACAACAAAATCATTTGATTTGATAGCTGGAAAAATACATGCTGTCAAAAACTATGTCGATGAAATACAAACTGACGTCGCTGTGGATATACCAATTACAGGTAAACACTAATTTTAATATTTAGATATATAAGACTCTAACCATTGTTCTGTAGTCTATTTGATTATGTTAAACACCATAGCAACACAATCTATGGGTTATATAACGGTGGTCAATCAAGTAAGTGACAACTGTTGTACTTGGTTAAAAATCAGTAGTAGGAGGGAGCACTACCGTATTTATCATTTATAACCAAACTTTACAAAAGTATACTGCGCCCGGTATCCCACGCCCCGTCGCGCCGTATACATGATTGTTACCAACTTAGCTACCCGGATGGACGTGTAGTCGAAGACATTAGTAAAGAAGTATTGTCTTGAGTAAATATAAAGATATATGGTCCAGCATGTTTATGATAATTTTCTACATATTTTTATAATAGTATGTTGTTAAATGAAAATATATAATGAAAATATACACACTCATACCATCCGCATAACTGATGAGTATTTCAACTAAAAGCTGCATTTTCACGACAATAATTGTGGTTATAATCGACTAAATGTGTTAACCTTTTTATCTTATATCGTGAGCATCCCATAACGTGGTTTGTAAGTTGAATAGTATTTTAAGTGAAAATTAAGCTTTAGATTTATGATCAAATACGACCAATAATTATATGTATTAACTTTTATCATTTACAACAGGTTGCATGGAAGCCATCATGAACAATGGATTTTCCTATTATCAGCGGTGGGGCGTTAGTGACTTTTAAAAGTTCAGCTTACACTTTGAGATTGTCAAACCATACCATCCACACTGTATTGAAATTGACTGAGGCACGAACCAACCCACATATAAACATTCTAGATAATTAAGTTGTAACCAGACAGACCTAGTGAAAACCTTTCAGAATGTTTGTCCTTAACAACAAATACTATTCATGCATTAAGGGCTATCCATAGAAGGTAATGTTCTGTGTAGATGAAAAAACAGATTTTCCATCATCTGCACTTTCATTTAAACATTATAAATTCTAAGTTATGGTGATCTTATTTAGAATTAGAACCTATCTGAATCAGACACCAGTAATAATCGTTTGGACAGGAATTCCGAGTTTATCATCGTTACCGTCTATAAGTTAAACTGGCCTGATGTTGATGAATGCAAGGAGTAATATACAAGCGATGACAAAGTTATATACGGGAATAATATCCGACACAAAATAATTGTGTGGCTTCCAAATTACACACAGGCAATGTATCAACTAGTTTGTTTTGTATAACAATATGTTTATGAAGTAATTATTGAATTAGAATTTGTCGAAACTTCATGAGCAATCTCCAGTTGTAAATGAAGAATCAAATGACCAAATTCAAATACCGTGTGTATCACAAAAAGGCGATCATTGAATATTATCCCTTTCTTTTAGCTTGGGTAATGAGCCAATATGTGAGCATTTAAGTGAATTGTCAGGTACTATGTAAAACGCCTAGGAGCTTAACTCAAAATACTTAAAGTAGCCAGGCAATTTACAAAATGCCTAAAAATAACTGAGATTTTACAAAATGCATGAATATAAATTGCCTGTGACATAATAATTATACATGTTTAAGCTTTTTATTCCCAGGTAACTAGCTGACAATTAATGGTATTATTGTTTATACATGGAGATTCTAAGTCTTTTATTTCTAATTTTCTAATTCTAACTTTTATTTCAAATGTTATTTTTCTCAAATTTTAAGTGTCCTAGTTGTCCGTGATGTATCATAATTTATACTGATTGATGTCTTATGACAATTTTCTATTTTGTCTGTCGAATATAATTTTTGATAAATTAACCTGTTAATTAGATCATATTTATATCGTGCGTGCGTGTGTGGCTGTATGTATTTTTTAATTAATTGGCAATTCAGATAAGTAAATCTGTCGAATACATGCTATTGTTGTATGTTGACATGGTCGCAATAAGCAGTAATAGATTTTATATTAATGTATAACTTTAGCAAATGACATAAGACTAGGAATACAATTTGTGTATCGTTTATATTTTTCTCAATCAGTTACATGTAGGTCAATAAAGTTGTTTTGAGAATGTGTAATGCACAAATGCCAATATCTATTTATTTTACATGAAGCGTCATTGACTTTATTTCTACTTAGATACTCGTATATGTTTCTTTATCTTATTTTTCTATTTGACAAGTACTTCATTTATTGTAATTAAGTGATTTAATTATATAGTACTATATAAATCTCTAGAAAATGGAGGAAATGAATATACAAATGTACATATGATCTTGTATGGCTAATTTTAGAAGCTCTTTGTAAGCATGACCTTGTGATAGAAATGTTCGATATCATGCCATAGATAGAGAAATCAGAGCTTGTTTTTACTGTGATAGTTTAGTAAACGATGTTTTTGTCATTTCACCCTGGTATGTCCGTTACACAGTGATATTATAATCAAATATATTAAGGATGCCTTTATAAATAAAATTTACCTACTATTGTAAACATTATTTAATGTCGAGCATTAATGAAGATGATATTCTAAAGTTATCTGTATATTTGTATAATGTATATAAGCTTAGAACTACAGAACTTTGTTTCTTTAGAGCATCAATAGTTGAAAAGTATTAGTGAGTTCTCTTTCTATTCAGTGATATCACAATTCTATTGCTTAAGTATTGTCATATTGTATCTACTTTGACTGTATTTATCATTTGTGACCGGGACTGTGATTTTGGGACCAAATGCGACAATGACGTTACATCAAAAAACGAGATCAAAGTTGCGTCATTAAATTGTGCTTTGTAACTGAATGAGTAAAAATAAGATAATGGATTGTAAATCCTTCGGTAAACCAATTATCCTACCGGCAGATACCCACTATATATCACCCGTTATATATATTTTTTAAAGTATTGGTTTAAGTTAATTAAAACCGAAAATATTATACTAAAAACTGTTTATAATGACGTCTTGGATCGCCATTTTAAAGGTACTACAACCTGGGTAACCAATATAAAAGAATTATTAGACGAGTATGGTTTTACATATGTTTTTAATAATCCATATAATGTAGAAACTAAACCGTTTATTGAATTATTTAAGAAAACATTAATCGACAGTTTCGTACAAAAATGGTATGGTGACGTAGCTCGTAATTCTTGTCTTAATACTCTATACATGCATGTCAACGATAGCTTTAATTCACCTGTTTATATGTCTAAAATATTTTCGTTTAAACTACGTTCATGTATTACTAAAATTCGAATAGGAGCTCACAACTTATTTATTGAAAGCCAACGTTATGGCAGAAACAGAAAAGAAAGACATGATCGTAAGTGTATTCTGTGTACGCATAATGACATCGAAGATGAATTCCATTTTATTCTAGTTTGTAATAAGTATTCAGATTTACGTGAAAAATATATTCCACGTTACTATTATCGTAGCCCGAGCATGCTTAAGTTTTTAGATTTATTAAATAATGATAATACAAATATTTTAACTAAATTAGGCAATTTTATAGCAAAAGCATTCGAAAGACGAAATAAAAGTTTCCTTAATGTTCAATAATGACTTAAAACAACAATTGTACCGTTCTTCTCCATATATGTACATATAAAAATATTTAATATATGTTAACATTTCTACTATATGGTCTTTTTATAGTTTATATATGTTGATTAATAAATCTGTAAATATATTTGTAAGTAAGACTATATTTGTGGAAGATTGCTTGTGTGTGGTATGTGTGAGTGTGTGGTGTGTGTGGAGTGTTGTTAGAATATGTATTGTATAGTTTTGTATCGTGATTATTGTCTTCACTCTTTTGTAATGTTTTGAAAATTAACATAAAATGATAGACATTTGTAAGTAAAGCTACATTTGTGAATGATAGTTTTTGTGTTTGTGTGTGCTATGTGTGGTGTGTGTGTGGTGTGTGTTTGAATATGTGTTTGTACCATGTTTATTGTATGTATGTTTTGTAATGTTTAGTTAATCTTGTAATGTATATTATGTAATATGATGATGTGCTTACGCACAAATCAAATAATAAAGTATCTATCTATCTATCTATTATTGAGTAGAAATGCTTTAACTTTCTGTACGAGTAGATGTTGATTCGATTTAAATCAGGTACATATTTTTCACAGTCCTGGTCATACCTTGTTATATTTTTAAATGCACATTGTTATATTTGTAAATGCACATTGTGTAGAAGGAGGGGACATTTTTTGCAAATAAATATATATTGATTTTCTTCCTTTAATTTACTTATCTGATTAAAGTTATGCTAATTGACTGGACGATAAATTGATTGATTTTAACAATCATTGCAAGATTGTAAAATTGTTCGGATATGTTGGTTCATAAATTTATTCATATTTTCAAGCTTGATTTACTATATAAGTAACTACATGGTAACCAAATTCACGTGATAAACAGTTGGAATTTTTACTCAAATATAGTCAGATGCATCATAACTCAGAAAATGTTTCAGAAAACACATTTAAACAAAGTACGTTTGGTTCATATAAATCAGACTAACATATATGCAAGTACATGTATAATATATAGTGCACCTTATATAATGATTACACCACAGGGTATAATTAATGAGGAACGCACTTTGTATAATGAACAACCCAATTTTTATGATGAGTAAACCACCGAGTGTGATGAAGAAAGATATATATAGAAAAAAGCTCTCAGTATCATGATCAAACCTCTGGATATATTGAAATAAGCACTCAATATAATGATCAAACCTCTGGATATATTGAAATAAGCTCTCAGTATAATGATCATATCTCTGGATATAATGAAGAAAGCGCCTCATTTTATTATCAATCCTCTGGATATATTGAAATAAGCACTCAATATAATGATCAAACCTCTGGATATATTGAAATAAGCTCTCAATATAATGATCATATCTCTGGATATAATGAAGCGCCTCATTTAATGATCAAACCTCTGGATATAATGAAGAATGCACCTTATATAATGATCATACCACATTATATATTGAAATAAGCTCTCGGTATAATGATCAAACCACTGGATATAATGGAGAAAAAAATTAATACAATTACATGTCCATCTTTTAGGCCCATACATGATATTCGATTTTCAATAGAAAAGTATAGGTGAAATTCTTTGAACGGTCATAACTCTTATATTTCTGTTTTATTTACATGTATATAATTATACATTTAGTTGTATCTATCAAATGATGTTGTAATAAAAATAATTATAATGAAAGTGTAACAATTCTGGGCTGGTAAGGAAATACATAATTTATCTATTTATTTAAGAATTATTGTTCGGGAAGATTTAGTCGACTATACGAATTACTGAAAACAGTATCATAAAATATTACTTTATTTTGGCGGCAAAACGATAAATGAAAAACATCAATTGTTTTAGTTTTTCACTACAATTATTAATTAAAACATTAATACATTGAAAACTTTTTCATTTACTAGTTTACAAATCATTGTAGAACGATTGCATCAAAAATGTGAAATGTTGAAATAAATAAAACAGTTTTACAAATTAATGCATGGGCATTTAATAAAATAAAGTGACAGACGAAACAAAAGAATAGTTATTGGCGGCTTAACGATAACGATGAATTTTAAATATTGTTTAGAAGCTATTAATTTAAATTTAAAGCTCTTGTAACAATAAGTGTAACTTCATTTCTAACATAATTTGACCGTCAAAAAATTATTTCAATCATCATTTTTTTTCAAATGACTGTATTGTATACAAAATGTCACCTTAAAAGTTGTGGAAATTTCATCTGTTAATTTACACTTGTTGCACAATATAATACATGTATAAAAATTTGTCTACAACGGATTTAATTAATCCCCTGATATGACTTGAAATCTATGATGGTGACCTATGATCCTTATCGTATCTCATCGATTACAACATGGGGTCACGGCTTGTCGATTATATCATCGCAAAACTGATGTATTTACAATCAGCGCTATATGGTCGTATCATAAAGCGAAAATCTTGATGGGTCTAAAAGTTGGGTATAAAACAGACTACTTTAATATACCACTATCATTCCAACTTAACAACATTCATTAATGCAGGGAATTAGATGTTATCTATATGTCTCTGATTAATGTACGAATTTATATTTGCTAGACCAGGGATGTTATATAGAATCCCTGGCTAGACCAAGTACCCTATATATGGGTCCTTAAATTGGCTAGATCAAAGTAAAATACTGTACATATGCATGTTATTTCGACCAAAATGATTGAAATCTTGGGTAGCATCCGTTCGAATGAAAGACCTACTCATTAAATCATATGTATGTAAAATGAAGTAAAGATCTTTTTTCTAGAACGTTGATCAATATATTGTCTCGAGGACTTCAAAACCGTGAAGATCGAGTGTGCTTGTTTTGGTTTAAACCGCAGTTTAGAAGAGAATATATTACTTTCTTGGAGTAACTCCTTTTAAACGTAGTAATTATATAAATGCTTTGACACTAAATTGAAAGAATGTTTCAAAACACGCCAGATGTAACAATCAATTAACCTAAAACTTCGTGTCTAGCTGTATTGTCACAAAAAGTACGTACGCCCTTTAGTCTTACCCTCATTGATTTCATTGGTGGCACCCATGAGAAAAGTGAGGTGGACAATGATTAGGCAGTTACATCAGAAAAGTTCCGCATGCAGTGACATTATCAAAACTATTTACATACATAACAATTTTGTGAAAAAATCACAGACCTAAAGCTTGGTATTTAGCCATGTCTCTGATCCAGCTGTATGGTTACAAAGAAGACGTACGTGTTTTAGTCATATCTTTATTAACTTCGTTTTGTCCGAAATTCCTGTTCAGTCATAACAGATATTTTTGTCCATATAACCACTTCACTGATTTGGTTTAATAGGAAAATCCGATCGATTCTTAAGTTACAAACAACTGTAATCAATATAATAACAGATTTTTGATTGAAATCACGTCTCTCACGAACTACCAAATGACTTTCGTTAGTTTGTAATGAAAATCAAGATTTTGATGTAAATATTTAATGGCGCCCCCTGGTTATCTGTGAAAAGTGCGTTGGTCAGTAATTATTGGATAGTAAAAATTCCGCATGCACAGACATATTCAAAACGCATTCCATATAAGAGCGCAGGCTCCAGCATGCGCTTAATAACCAATTCACATCTTTATTCACAGTTGTATCAGATCCCCAAATACAACTGTTCAATATTTTCAGAAGAACGCTTTCATTACGGAATTTGCATAGTTGAGAAACAAGAGCCGTCCACGGACATCTCGCTGGACTATTTGGGGTGCATGTGTACAAAAAATATGATAAGTAACTAGCATCTTTATAAAAAAGTAAAACGTAATTGCATTTTATAGTCTAAGTTTTATGCTTACGCACGTTCACCGACTTTACAGCTATTACCCCTGGTCACTGGGCTACTGGTATCTATCTATCAATCTCCATGGGGAGTCGTTTTACTCCGCTTATTAGTGCAGCCGACAAATTGGCGCAACGGAATAATACCACCCTGGCAGGTACCCATTTAAACCTGTGTGAAGTGAAGCAATCGCAGGTAAATTTCTCGTTCAAGGAAATTAGCAATGCCCCTTGTGGGACTCGAACCCAGGACCTCTCGATTCCTAAGCGCGCGTCCTACCACTGGACCACTGCTCCTACTATCTATATGTAACAAGGGGACATTATTTTGTTACAAATGTGTGCTAAAGCTATGAATCTTATCATACATCATGTGGGTGAAAGCAATGGACATATATTTGAAGTTTAAATTAGGTATCTTAAGAAAAATATAAAAGTTTCTGTAAAATAATATTTTTAATGAACATTCAAAGTTCAAGGGGAGACAAACTTTAAAAAACAATTTGGAGTATTGAACCTTGTCACATGAGATATGATAGATAACAAGGAACAAATACTTTGAAGTTGATACCTTAAAAAAATAAAACAGCTGCAGTACAATTTTTTTAAAGAAAATTCAAGGAGAGACATTTTCTGAAAAAGATGTATTCGGAGTTATGAACCTTGTCACATGAGATGTGGTTGATAATAAGGAACATATCTTTAAAGTGTGAAGTTGATAACTAAGAAATAAAAAGGTTTAAGTAAAAATATTTAACTTCACAAAACTTTAATGAAAAATATGGACGCCGGGTAGAGTTGGAACGCTCTCCGTATACTTCGTATAGGCGAGCTAACAAACAAATTATTATATTAATTGCAGGCTGTGAAATGTGTTGATTTAAGGTGTATTATTTATGTTCAATATTAGATTATATGTAAATGTAACTGTATTATAATGCAATCATGTATGATTTTTGTAGGATAATGCGTGTACATTCTTCTATGAAAACTAATCTTCTAAAAAATATCATTATATGTATGTGCCAAATTTGTATAGCACTCTTTTCATATTGAATATATGTTCAAAAGCGCTTCACAATCATATGTAACGTAGTTCAACAAGTTAAAAAAAACTCGTATAGTTTAATACATTTATTTTCCCCAGGTTCGTATGAGACTTGATCGTAATAGTCTGATAATAGATGAGCATGCATGGGTATTTATAAAAATATGAAATGCCAACATGCCCTTGGAAAAGCTATGGTTAATAACAGGTATACGTGATTGCTATTTAGAAATGCTGAGGCAACTATCACGTGCGGCTGATGCAATCCATCATACGATGCACAATGCACTCAGATGACCAAGGAAAACACTTTGTTCCAGAATGGAAGATTACCAAACTCTAGCTAAAGCATGTTAATATTGCGCAATCATTGGAAACTTGGTGATTAGCTGGAGTATTATTCCATGTTGCAAACAACTTGACTTGTCACGTACATGACCAATATATATGATTTGACTTTCTGATGTAGGTCAGTCGATAGTCATATTCTTCGACTTGTACTAGACTGACATTTTAGATCATGCGCTCTGCATCCTTTGTCCAACCATTCGGTGGCAAGGTAGTTGCACAAACTTCTTGACATTTCACGTATACTATCATCGGTATATTTTCGGGACACTAACACTACGCATTTAATTGTATTTAAATGGCGTTTTCCAAAAACATGTGTGGCTGATGAAATCATGAAAGTACATGCATGTACAGAACAATCAATATAAACTTTGTAATGATATAACTAATTAACCATTAAATGTATATGTTAATATTGTAACCCACTAACGTCACACATATGCATAATTAGGAAACAATTATATGAAAATGAAGATGGTTAAGAGATGGTAAAATATAAAATAATAAAATGAAGACTAATATAAAACTAAGAATTAGTGATCAATAAAGAGCTCATAGTTCAGAAACAAGTGGGTTATTTAACTGTAAGAGATAGTGAAATGAGTAATATACGATAGAAAGGCAGCCAATTGGTCGATGGGGTATCTGGCTAGACGGCCTGAAAATCCATAATAGCAAGGTGCTAAGTTAAATTCTTATCCAAGGCTTCCGCCCGAACATCCATCAGAGTCAGTGCCCTTGCATCTCACTAAAGTCCAAGATCCCTCTAGATCATTCATCAGCCTCAGCGCCTGATTGCTTAGATAGTGTATAAGTAATATCGGTAATGATTTAATTATCAATGGAAAAACAGTCACCGGCTGATAAAGAATCCGACTAAATGCCTAGGAAAAATCTATGATTGCAAGGTTCAAAGTCAGATTCCGCTCCGAGGATCCCGCCAGAACATCCATCAGCGCCAGAGCCTGTTTGGTTAGATAAAGTATAAATCTTAAATGTAATTATAATATAATCAGTAATAATAATATATACTAGTCACAATTGACGTGTTGTAAATATTGTTTGTTAATTATGAAATATCAAATATTGATTTTCTGTTATTGGCTGCTTTCTTGCTTTGCCAAAATATCATCTTACTTTGCACATGGTATGTACTTACCATGTTTCCTATATACGAGTACTCGATAGGTGAAATATCTTAATCATTAATATAGCCATATGTAAATAGTAAATTGATATATACGATAGAAGATTTTGGTTATGCGATATAAAATATTTTGGCCAAGTATTAAGTTTGTGTATGCAGGTAGATAAAACATTCTAAGAAAAATTAATAAATCACTCTCAACAAAGTCATGCTAACGATAGCCATGTATATGTCTAAATTGATAGACTTAATACTTTTGTTTCAGTGTCACAAAATATTTTTGTTCAAAAAAAATTCAAATTGCAAAATTCAATTCGAAATCAAATAGAAAAGGGTGTTGTGTGTTAATTTAGATAAAATTTTCAAAGCCATGAAAAGGGTGTATTCTGCATAAATGATGAACTTATTAAAACGTGAGTATAAAACAAGTTTTATTTGTCTATAATGGATCAATGTATGTCATTAAGCCAAATATGTACGAATCTTGTCACGTATTGGTCGTCCGCATACTAAACATTCTTTTAGCGGTTTTGCACATGACATGCACACTTTACGATGACCACATGGTAGAAACAAGGCATTACAATCACTTTCCTCGCACATCATGCAGACCACAAAACTCTTCAAACGTTTGTTTTCTTCAAGTGGCGATTCTGAAATACATTAATTGTTGTTCAACAAAATTGAAATGATACGGATGAATCTCATTTAAAATTCTGTAAAGAAGATCAAGTTAAACAAGTGTATGTGAAAGCAGATACATATGATTTTCAATAATATACATGACCTTCCCACGTTCGGAAACGCCACTCAAAATAAAAGCAGATAATGTTACAAAAAACAAAGTGACGAATCTTGAATTGTTAATTCTATATAGTTCATTAAGTAAGATAATAAAATCTTTACTTATGGTGGATAACTCATTAAACAAATATATGTCAATTACAATATGGACTTTAATATGGTCAGTTCCATTGTCATACGCTCATAAAAGAAGTTTTTGTAGTACCATTGTGAAGTGATTCTGCTTTTAGGTTGAGAATCATGAACATTACAAAATATTGTTTTCTAGGTAGTATGTTAAATTTGTAGAAGATTAGATTAAATAGGTGTACGACGTATATGCCGATGGATGTGCATTCTTTTGGACACTGACAATTATAAAATCCTAAGACATTCATGGTACACATTAACTACATTTAACAAACGGACAGTAAATAAAAAATAAGTCACAATATGTTAAAATGTGAAGAATTTTGACGAAATAGTCACAAAAGTTAACATATTTACATTTCAAACCTCGAAAATGTATGTATAGAGAAAATATTTTACCATATGTAGGCTCTGTCGGCTGTTTACGCTTATTTTCCTTAATTATATCTATAATATCCAAAATGTCATCTATGGTAGGTTGAAAAGTACCTGGTAAATACATACAATAACATGTTATGTATTTTTGAAATTTTTAGTATAAAATCGCCATGAGGCTTTTTATGTTGTCTTGGTAATGCCAAAGACGTCTTAAAAATAAGAAAAGATGATAACACGAAATATACAATGTAAAATGAGAGAAAAAATTAACAAAATGGGGAAATTATCGGTTCTAAGGGCAAAAATATATTTTGATGTCAAAATTGATGTCAACCTTAATATGGATTGGAGGACATATACCAAATTCTAAAAGATGATAAAATATAATTCTTAAACTAAATTTATTAATTTACCTCTGTTTTTTAGTTCCTTTAATGTAGAATTAAAATCTTCTTCTTCGTATCCTAATTCTAAACACGTGGCTTTATATTCTCTTTCTTTACGCAAGGTTTCAGGATCAGACATTGCAAGTTGTCCTATAGCTGCTGTTAAATCACTGTCAGCACCTCCAGCCTAGAATAAAAATATTGACATATAACTAACATATAAATATTTTAGTGATACAGAAAAAAAAATAAGAAACAAAAAAAATAAAAGACTTACAACTCTTTAAAGTCCTTAGCTGATGCTGACGTTTTCATTGTTTTCTTCTTCAAACCATAGCATATTGATGTCAAAGTCACATGTAATGGACCATTCCGAGTGTGACCTTTTTATTTGAATAACAATACATTTACCCACAAATGTAAGCATGTGCCATATTGTTAACACCTTGCTTGTGGGACAAAATGTAACCGTAAACTTTGTTAAATATACCAATAGGTAAGGTCGTGGAAAGGCCCATTGCCACTGTGTATTTTTTATTAAACATTTTTATTAACCACAAAAGTCTTCTGTGTCAATGAAATTATGTGACCGATTATAGTGTATTTAAGTAAACTATTTACTGATTTCAAATGTTCGACATTCGTTCATTCGTTCAATAATCCCTGTACATAGATATGAATATCTACATTTATCGATCATGAGAACTGAATTATTTCGGTAAGTACATAAATCAGCGGGGTAAATGTATGCGCCACTGACAGCTGAATTAAATGTACTAACATATTGTTTCAGAATACTAGGTATCTTAAGAACAAACCTCAGCAGTTATGCACTTCAGATATGTTGATTAAAAAACAAACATTACCGCCACTATGTAAACATACAATAGTCAAATATATCATTTACCTCAGCTTCGGAAACAGATTGTACAAGGGCTATGTGTTCTCTACCTTTGACTTCATTTGCATAACGACAATTCGGGAACCATCGGCAATGTTCAGTCCATGGATCGTCATTTGGTTCCCAGCTTTTCAAACCACCATTACAGGAAAAACATCTCACCATATCTTCGTAACCTTGGTAATTAAATTAATTTACACATTGATTTGATTTCAAGCAAAACAAGAAATATCTTAGAACGGTATTCGGCGCTATGCAATGTTCATTTTGTTTCAAGTATAAATAGTCATGTTCTCTGTTCAGCCATACCAACAGGAGCGTACCACAGTGAATGTATAATCAATTAGCATTGTGAGACACCCATAGTACACATAGTAAATAGCAGCCACTGTCCGTGCTACGCACCTGTTTAACCAATGGTACCATATATTCTATCCATTTTGTACCGGAAGAGAATTTCATTGGACAGACAGGTATGGTAGAGCAAGTTGCACTGGTTAAAACATAGGTCAAAAGACATAAACATGCTAAAAATATTAATGTGTAAAACTTCTACAACCGCTGGATGTTTTTGTGACAGGTATTATTTAAATGCAAATACATTGAACAATTACACGTCTGTTTCTATTTTTATACATTAATCTTAATTTGGTCTCGAAGTCTTCTATTCTTCATATCGTATTTCTTATAATAAAAATAGCAATGTTCATATTTATTTAATGCTTACGACATCGTTGTTACACAATAGCTCCGTACTTCTATATATAACATTATATGAATAACACTATACAGTATTATTCACAGGCAATCCGCAAGCTCCTGAATCAAAAGCAGCATATATACATATGTACACGTATGTAAATAATAGTGTTTTTGATTAGGAACCGTGCCGGCCGCCTGTGGTATTATCTAGACAATTTTAAGAAATTTATGTATACAATTATGTACCTGTATAAAAGAATCCAGCTTCAGATAACTGATTTGGTGTTTGTGCTATTCCAGATGGCCAAAGGCTAAATGTTGCTAATCTATCCTGCAATCTTTGATATTCAGGATGTCGATACTGACTCTGTATTACACAATTATCACCTCCTGCAATATACTATTCAGATTAGAGTCTAAATCAGTTTCTTATATTGAACCTTTATGCTTAAATATATATAAAACGCCAATGTAGTGATTTCATGCGGTTTGTTAGATAAATCAGGCATGATTAGGCCAAGCAGCATCTGGTTCGTATGGTCCCTTCTTCATTTTTATCAAAGTTTTAAAGCAAAATCAAATACCATTTTCTAGTTATGAAAAACTAAAACTAAATAAGTCAACCCCAGTTGTACTTTCAAGAATACATTTGCGATGAACAGACATTATTAATGAAACTAAGAGTTCAACTATACAGTGTGTTGTCTTGGTCGTTTGAGAGTTGTCCATTTAGGGATATTGACACATAAAAACTTCCTATTAAAAATCGGGTAAGTTTCAAGACTTTGTGATTCTTACATGTCAAGCAAGTTTTTTACTTACCGTTTGACCGGCGATAGAAATTTGGATCAGATGAGTTTAAGTTCCGCTGAAATATCAACATAAAAATTATGAAGATAAATGTTATGATAAAAATGTGATACACACAGCCTAGTATATCCGTCATTACATATACATTAAAATAGATGTGTAATTAATGCAAAAATTCTCACACATATGATTTTAAACTATTGATATGCAATGATGTTTGGCAGTTTTGCATTAGTAAAATAATGAAAAATAATGCAAAATGAAAGTAAACATTGATATTTTTACGCGTGCATCTCTGTTCTTTTAACTGTAATTATAGAGCACATTCAACTTAAATACAAAGTGAAGCCACGCTGTATATGATGTCATACAAGGTATGAAACTAGTGAGATCAAACTAAATATGGCGTTGATTACCTGTTCATCTATACTTACTTCAGTCAGATGACCGTATCAACCAAAAAAAATTCGTATAAAGATTTTCGATTTGATACGAATTTGGTAAACTTTCATTGGTTGCTCAAAGTTCATTGTGAAGATCAATATCATAAATACACGCTCAATAAAGCAACGGTGTGAAATAACCCTGAGTGTTCACTGAGCTGCGAAGGAAGCGTATCATTTATTCATGTAAGTATCAAACTGTTCCAAAAGTCAGAGGTCTTAGAACCAATCTGTTTGGCTAAAGATTGTAAAAAATATAAACAATCAAATGACATACCCTAATTTCTGTCAGTGTCGATTCTCCAACAATATTTTTTAAGAATTCACAGTTCGGAGAATATTTAGCATGTTCAATGGTAGGAACTGTTATCGTGTCAAGATCTTTCAAACCTACTCCACAATGAAAACAACGAACATGATCTCCGTGACCTGGTAAAAAACAATAAGAATATAATAGATAATTAGAAAATACCTTTCCCACTATGAATTATTAAATATTAACAATTAATAGCTCGAGTAATGCTCAAAGGTGTTTAACTGTATCTCGATAACTTTCCTCATAGTTCGAAACTAGTTCGGCTATACTTGAAGCTAGTCAATTAGATAAAATTATCAAGAAATTGATTAAAACAGCAAATATTGAAATAGATATTGAGAAGTTTTGATAGTGACATCTTGCAACAGTTATAACATTTATTGTTTTATTCAATTTAAACATGATGCCTATTAAATAATCTTACCTGTGTAGAAAAATCCTGCCTTACTTAGATGTTCTGGGTTATGTCGTTCTGAAGTCCAATTCATGAAGGAATCAAATCGTGATCTAAGGTCTGCATATTCAGAATATTTAGCTGGTCGCAAATTAGCGTTTAGCCTTTGATATCTAGATGTGTCAGCACTGCTTGGACTTTCATATCCGTTTTCGGTCGTAACCAACGTATCTCTGTCGGAATTGGCGCGTTCGGGAACTTTCAGCAAGAGAGAATATCCGTTAAAATCGAATGCTGTTTTCTCTAGTACATTCTGTTCATCAGATACTTGTGTCGGATAGAATGGATATGCAGTAACCTCCTGATACATATATTTATCCGGAAGCACTACTTTTTCTGAACTTTTGTTCAGTAAAGTGGTTTTGTAAATTTGGCGTAATGATACATCACGTGGTTCTCGCTCGCTAGATTGTTGATTTGCCTTTAGAACATCCTCTAGTTTTACTTCTAATGTTCCATAGTACCGTGAACGCCTCTCTGGGTCAAACACACGAAACAGTTCTTCATTTTTTGTTCCTTTTGTAAACAAGAAAAAGTCAGTACTTGAAATTGGATGAATAAGGAATTCATTCTTAGTCCTTGTTATTTTATCTATTCCATGAGTTTTAACTGACAAACGTGTGTGATCGAAATCACTGCAAACGTCTTGTAAAAAGCTCTTGTGCAGAGGAAGTATGAATATATGTATCACGCCATTATTATACAACAAAGGGCAATGAACAAATGTCTTCAATATGTCTGAAAATGACATGTGTAAGAGTGTGTCAGCTGGAAATGGGTCATCAGTTGACAGCTTTAACACTGTACTAATCCTCCAAGGTCGTGTGTTCTTGTTTAAAGCGAACATACCTACTGTTGTTTCACTGTCTAAAGATGTAATAGCTTAGTATATCCTAATGTCTTGTAGAGCACTGTAATGTACTGAAATGATAATAATGAAACCATGAAAACTGTTTTTATTTGGATACTATACCATAAAAACTTCAGTTTTTTTTTTTGTTATTTAAAGAGAATAGTTCTAAACTGTTCTGGAAATCTATCTATTATAAATGATTATTTATCACGTTTTTAAATTTGGGTCTGTTTTAAGGGAATTTTTCTTATGCCCGACTTGTGCGACTCGTACATTTTGTCTGCGGACAAGTCAATTTTTCCATCCCACTTGTCCGTGGACAAGTAATATTAGCTTAATATCCAATGTTATTTCACAGTCCGTTTCACAAGGTCAAAACTATTATACAAATGTACATTCTAAAAAAAGTACGCTTTAATAAAAAAATATTAGATGATTTTCGAAACCAATTACATTTGATGAATAACTATATATGTTTTATCCAGTAAGCCGCGCTTATCGTACAGTTAAAGCTTGTATTCATAGCAATCAAATATTGGTGGGTGGGTGGATACAGATTGACACTAACCTAATATTCTCTATGTATGTCGAGTTTTAAACAATTTTAAACAAAAAAATCTGTGTTTTATACTACTGATACTATTATAAGCATCGTCAACTCCTCACGAACGTTGTCAAATTGAAAACCAAGAGTTATCTTTCGTGTCAATTATGACTTTTCAATTGTGCATTTTTTTAAT
Organism: Mactra quadrangularis; assembly: GCA_025267735.1. Lineage (NCBI taxonomy): Eukaryota > Metazoa > Mollusca > Bivalvia > Venerida > Mactridae > Mactra > Mactra quadrangularis. The sequence goes on from CM046304.1 coordinate 29,639,950, forward strand.
TAAAAGCTTTAATTAACGAAAACTGGACAATCGACGATAATTTCCACTGATACATATTTATGTTAAAACTCAAAGTAAAATTGTTCGAAATCGAAAGTAGAATTTGATCTACAGTACATGATAAATAAATCATAGGTCTTAATCGAAATTGAAAGTACAATTTGATAGACAATACATATAAAACATTTTTTTGAAACCATATTAATATAAAGTCTTACGATAGAAGAAACATCCCAAAATTCAGTAATGTCTAAAACAATTTTGGATCATGTTTGTTTTTATAACCAGATTATTGTTCGTTTTTTTTCTCAACTGTCAAAACATGAATAATTTCACGGTGATTTCGTGCTTTGTCTAACACTCGTGACATTGAGATAGTGTGTAATCATTCACCGTGAAATTATTCAAACTTTGACAGTTTAGAAAAAACGAACAATAGTAGGCTAATCAAAACATGATTCATCAAAGTGACATAGGTTTATTTATGGGCTAGATAACAAATCACATATAGATAAATCTTCAAAAAAGGGGGACGCAGGTACTGGTACTGCACGAAGTTAAAAATATTTGGTCACGAGAACAGGTTACGTGGGCGGATCCAGCGGGGATGGGGTGGGTCAGGGGGGCCCGGACCCCCCCCCCCGTAGAATTTGGAAAATGAACCTATCCATTAATGTATTTCTTTCCTGTAAGTCATTTTTAAGTAGCACGAAGCATTTTTTCTCGGTGCTTACCATAAATTTAATGGTTATGTAGTTTTATTATCAATATGGTGCATTTTTCTGCAAAATGTGTATAATGATGCTGTGATTCGAGGTTCGGACCCCCCTAGAAAAGTTCGGACCCCCCTAGAAAAGTTTGGACCCCCCCCCCCCCCTAGAACAAAATCTTGGATCCGCCCCTGGGTTATTCATTAGAAAAGAATGTTGATACAATTTAAATACTAGCAATCGATAAGAACTTCCTTATTCAAAACCGAAAGTTGAACAACTCTTCTAAAAGAAAAAAATGGATGTTATTTAAAACAGTCATTTAATTGCAAACGTAAGATTAAGAGTTATACAAGTTCCAACCAATTCATTAAATAATAATTAAATGAAAAATTCAATTTACCTCAAGTCGTTGACGTTAAATAGACCGAGTATTCCTAGGTAATCGCTTTATGTATAATGCGTACAAATTGACCCCGACCTTACCTTTCACATTTGCATCTAATTATCAACTACACATATCCCGGCGAAAATCAATACCACGCCTACTCTACACTTCGGCTCGTTACGTATTTAAAATAAAATAAGACATGTACATGTATAGCCCGCATGTATAATAAGTCTATGTGTAATAGAAACTCATTGTACGCTTTAAATGTACTTTAAAATTAATCCCTGTGTTATACTGTAATTACATTCGTGCCTTGACGATATAATCCGATTGTTATCGAGCATTAATACTACATTCGTATTCAATGTAATGAATATTCTTGCATAAAGGTTAGGTCGGGGTCAATTTGTACGCACTATACAGCAAATAGGTAAATTTTATGCGTACAACACTCAAGCAGATACCGCCCCAAAATCACTTGTTTATTTAACCACGGCTTATCACCTCGCTGTTTATGAAATAAGACTATATAATTTTACCTTGCTGGTTACAAATTAACGGGTCTAATGAAAATCAAAACACTGAAAGCACTAAAAGCTCATATATACATGTATATGTATATATCTGAACCATTTTAACTCCATTTAACTCTATTAACATTTAATTTAAAACAAAGTTAATAAAGAGTACTTTGTTATTATTGTTTTGTATATTTGAAGGTGTTTGTGCATATAAGAACTTAAAATTACTTGAAATTGTAACAGGCCTTGAAATATCCATTGTAAATGATTAATCCATAGGCGGGTCCGGGGCGCCCCCTAAAATTGCAAAATCAAAGGTATTATTATTATGAAATATATCATATTAATTTGAAAAAGGTATATATGTGAAATATATTTCGCACTATACACGTGCTATAAGTTACATGTAAAAGACTTGAGAGTATAGATAGGGAGTATCTAATACTCACACTACTTGTGAGTTACAGCTGACCTATTATTTACAAAATGTAATAGTAATTGCATGTATTTAAAGGATAGAAATCTAGAAAAGTTTGCATTTTAGAAGTTTGTGAATACTGTTCAAAATATTCCATTCGGCTCATTGAACTTTTCCCGCTTGTCTATCCTCCCAACTTCTCCCTCACATCACTGCACTTCTTTCTCCCTAAATTACTAGGAGGGAGAAGTCACTTCTCCCTAAATTTGGAACCCAGGCTCATCCCTGTGTACGCACCGGTATGCAGACTGCATCAAGCTTATTTATGTGTTTTTCCTGAGGTTTCGTATATTTGAAACCAGTCAACCACTTTTTTGCGGGGAAAAATGGCTTCCAGTTATTGGTTCAAGGTATCCTTTCGGAGCCCAGTCCCGTCAAAAACAAGAGACAAACAAGTTCTTAAGATCGCATCTGCAAAAGAGCTGTCGGAACTATTGTGATCACCATTTGTTAATATTAATCCATCCTTCTATGTGAACTTGCAGTAACTTATTACAGTTACATTTCTAAGAAGCATTAATACCTCCTAAATAGGCTGTACATACCTTGTTAGGATGTTTTTATTGAAACAAAGAAGATTTGACATTATACTTAAGCTTTTTATAAAATAAATTTTTCTTTCATTTTTTCGATTTATTTTTATTTATTTTTCCGATGCTCACTTTTTTCCATTTTTTTTTAAAATATTTTTATTTACTCCTCCTTATGCTCATGTGTCCAGAAATTTCCCGTAAACCAGATAATAAAAAAACTCTGGCCTTATATGTTCCTGTAATAATATATTCTTATATATGATTTTCGACAAACTTATCATTAAAGAACAGTAATGTTTATTTCCAGTTTCTTTCAATATTTACCGCAAATTATTTTTGTTTTTTATGTCAAATAGTTCCTTCACTTTTTGTCTACAGGTGATGACTCTGAGCATTTGGTATTTAGAAAACAGTTATATTTTATAAATAATACGTTAGAATTTACATTAAAGTCAATATCGGTTGGGATGAAATCGACGAAAATCGGTTGGGAAACATTGAATCCCTTCAATTGGTGAAGTCAGTACTTTGATTATATTATGACAGATTTTACTCCCTTCATGACTCACCATTAAAACCGGGTTTTTCACCAATTAGTAAGTAAACATTTAAAGTTCTCTTTTTGCTTTTAGATAAATTATTTGACAACTATTGCATATGAGACATAACATTCTACTTTAGAAATATCCATGCTTATTCTTAGTTCTTGAGAACAAATGAGTCATTTATCTGCAAATGTCATATGATTTCGCGACCTATAAAATGAAGCGTCAGTACTCGGTAAATTGAGTAATCAGTAATGTTGGTAGTAAGTAGTGATTGTTGACACTTAAACAATGTAGTTTTACCAAAAATAATGTAAACTACAAGTGGGTTGATTTCTTGCACTTGCAGTTTCTTAACTTTTCTTGAGTTACAAAAACAAACATAAAATTGATAAATTCAATTTTAAGTTTCGAATGTAGAGTATTGTAATAGTAAGTAAGTAAGTAAGTAAGTAAATTTTATTTACAGTCGGCAAGATATAATAACTTGTAATGACTTGATGGACAATGTCTTGGGCCTAGTTCAGATATAGACTGTGATTAAGTTGACGACCAAGTTGAATCAAGTTTAAATAGTACAGTCTAGAATATAAGAATAAGCTACTACACTCTTTACTATACTCATATAGGCTCTGAACCTCTGAATTTACAACATCAGTGTCACTTGTCCAAATAATAATATTGATAATTTAATAATCTTGTCTTTTGCTGGGCCTAGTTATACAGACATGAGATTGCATACAATATACGTGTAACTCTCTGTAGTGATAGGGGAAATTCAGCTCAAATCTGATGTAAAGTCCTAAACATTTGGTGAACGTATTTGGAAACAGCACATGTATGCATGCCTAGAAGAGTTGTATTCCAATTCTGTCCTGGATCAATACAGATTCTCCCTGTGAAGCTGATCAGAATTCAAAGCCATGTTATCGATTTGCCTTAGAATCTATGTACACAACCTTCAATGATCATGAGTAGACAAGTAAAGATACTTCCGAAAACACTCTATCTCTTTATTGATCAAGTATTGTCATTCACAAAAAGTCACCATTACTATTTTATTCATTGAAGGTGTTTACTATAAAACATACAATAATGGCATTTGATTTTGGTTTTAAAAAATTTGGTGAAGAAGAGGAAGAAGATGATGAGTTAGATTCTCATGTAAGTAAGATAACTCTTGTATGATTAAATTTGTAGTAACAATTTTCTGCCTTTGACTTCATGTAAGTATGATAACTCTTGTATGATTAAATTTGTAGTAACAATTATCTGCCCTTGACTCCATGTAAGTAAGATTACTGTTGTATGATTAAGTTTGTAGTACCAATTGTCTGACCTTGACTTCGTGTAAGTAAGATGACTCTTGTATGATTAAATTTGTAATAACAATTATCTGCCCTTGACTTCATGTAAGTAAGATAACTCTTGAATGATTAAATTTGTAGTAACACTTATCTGCCCTTGATTCTCGTGTAAGTAAGATGACTCTTGTATGATTAATTTGTTATAACAATTATCTGCCCTTGATTCTTATATAAACATAAGATAACTATTGTATCATCTTTTATATTATCAATTATCTGTCCTTTCATACACCATAAACTAGAAGCAACCAGCTCATTCCGCCTAAGTTGTTCAATAATTTGGTCTGCATAGTATGATCATGTAGTTCCCCAGTAAGTGTCAATGCACTTCTCAATGAATTAGAACTCCATGAATAATGAACAATATATCTCTTATGTACACAGATGTGGCTCATATCTTTAAAAATGTTGAATATGTTATATTTGCACACAATAGAATGTTCAATAGCATGTATGTACAGTTCATACATGAATACAGAATGATAGCCAAGAGTTATCAGATATATTCTTACAAAGATTTTTTTCGTTAATTCATATTTTGTGATAGTGTAGGTTATATTGTATCCTTTCTAGGATCAATTTGGTCATGTAGAGATTTCCTTGTGTTCTGGTTTGTAAAAACCTTTTTAATACTGATAAAAACATCTTGATTTGCCAGTCTTTTGAGAATGTTGAAAAGTTCATGTAAAGATACTTTTTTTACTTTTCTTTCTACCTCACAAAACAAAATAATCAAATTTTGTAACTTGTTGATGTAGATTTAAAATTGTGGAAGCAAACCTAATTTTTACTTATCATAAAGAACTGTTGTATTATACGCCTTGTCCATATATATATAGGGTTTTTACACAGAACTACCGCGCCGCCTATGATATTTCCGATGTTATTTCTTATTTTGTAGTTTAGTGGATCATTACGGGATGGTTTAATCATGTTAATTGATTGTACTAAACCAATGTTTGATGTCGAGGATGAAGATGAAGACGAAAGCTTCTTTCAACTTTGTATCAGGGTAGGTAGATGTGTATTGAAATGATGACCAGGGCAGGGCCAAAACACTGTTGTTTGGGAAAGAGCTACAGCCTCTATGTTAGGGGAAATAAGCTCGGTTTTCGCTTATTTGGGGAAAATGGATCCACTTCAAGGGTGGACTGCAAGACTAGTCAGTGCATTGCATTAAAGAGCAAGTTACTACAGTCTTTAGGCCTACCCTTGACTACATTGCCAGTAAAATAGGAATGAATTTACATTTGTAATAAATAATAGGTGTTACAAAAGTAATGGAGACAATTGTTCAAGAAAGTTTGTAATTAGGTGTAGAAGATGTAAAAAGCAATTAGTTTAGCCTTGGATTATTAATTTATGACCTGCATTTAAGAATTTGTAAAATGCTTAACTATAACTGCCTTTTAAGCCTCCAGTTCTTGTATTCTTGTAGCCCTAGTAGAATTTTTGATGAGGCATGACAACTTCTTGTAACCCAAGCCACATTACATTTCTTGTTTAAATATTATTTCAGTGTTGTAAGACAACTCTTCAAAATAAGATCATCAGTAGCGAGAAAGATTTAATTGGTGTTGTATTCTTTGGAACGGTAAGTGAAATGTTAAAAACATGTTTAAAGACTGCTTCTATCTACATGTTCAGCTGACTTTGAAATTTTTGACTATAACCCTGTCCCCTGAACAGTAAAATTACCTTTACAGAGGTGATCCATCACAGTACACATTTACACCTGGGTGGAATGGTACAACTGTTGGTAAACTTCTTGCTCAAGGAAAGTAGCAGTGCCCCTAGTGGATTTCCTACCTGGGATCTCTTGATCCTTAAGTGTGTGTCCCATCCCTTGACCACTGCTCCTAGGTATAGGAAGTATAGGATTACAGTGTCCCATTTATGTAAATTTTTATATAAATCATGTAATAAAATTGACAGTCAAATTTAATTGAGAGGTAGAATGCAGTTACAAATATTTTGTAAAATTTAAAAGTGTGCAATAAAGAGTACTTTAGTAAGCAGCCAGGCATTGACATGACCAAAGCTGTTGAAAGAGCCCTGTGCAATCATAGATCAATTTAAGATTCTTGTTTAATGTATTTATTTTACATTATTCTCTCAACTTTTTTACTGACAGAGTTAACTTGCCCCAAAGTTTAAATTAAACCCTGGTTTTTTGTGGTTGTTATACTTGTTACTTTATATCAATTTGAAAAAAAATTCAATATGTACCTTCCATTCAACACAATCAGTTTGCCAACTGATCCACTTAGTTATTTCTGTCTTGTAGTTGTACGTTTATAGTTTTATATTAAATTTTTTTTCTTTCTTTCAGGAAAAGTCCAAGAATAAAAATGATTTTAAAAATATCTATGTCTACCAGGTAAAATATCTTGTAATATGCATTACAAATTGTATTTAGCTCACATGGAATTACATTAGTGCTACATCAGAACAGGGTTCTTAGACCTATTTTGGAAAATCTTGATAGTCTCCTTGTATGAAATTATTAGGAGTTTAGATTAGTGTCTCTTTGAGTTTTCTTCTCTATATAAAATTTACAGAGACAAATGATCTCAATATTTAGATTGCTGTTGCTGATATAAACTATGTACTAGCCTAGTTAAATATAAATTCGATTCCTGGGCAGGGCATACTTTCGTGGAGCTTGGTCATGCAATTATTTTTACGGCCATTCTCCCTCCTACCAATGATTTTTAATTATGTAGAGCAGTTGTCAGTCACTGACGAAAGTATGCGCTTAGTAGTCGGTTAACAACTAAATCCAGAGATTTAGCCTTTCCAGGAAGAGTGAGTAGGTTGACAGACCGCCATTATATGACCTTATATGTGTTGCTACGGCGTTAAACCCAACAGAAACAAATTCAGTATGTATGTCAAAAACTAGATGTAGCTAACATGTATCAGGGCTCAAATTTAAGCTTGCATACTCGCAAAATATGAGTGGATTTTGAAAATTGCGAGTAACTTTTCAGTTTTGTTTTAACTCACAAATTTTTGCAAGATTTACTGTAAAACATATTTGATATTCTTTGCTTATTCCACAGTAACATACTTGTTCTATCTGTAGTTAAGTTTAGTACTAAGTTGCTTTCATATTGCATATACGAATAGTTACTATGTATGCTATTAAAATTTGGAGAGAAAAAATGCGAGTTTTTTTCATTTTGCAAATTGAAGTAAAATCAACTCGCTAAATTTTATGAGTCCAAGTGTTTGTTAAATTTGAGCCCTCACATGTATGTACATTGCTGTAGCTACCAAATGTAAATGAACTCTATATTTTAATGTGCCCAACTATTATTGGTACATCCCTAATTTGGCCCCTATTTTATATTATACTTGTTATATTACAGGATCTCAGTCAACCTGATGCACCAAGGATATTAGAACTGGAAGAAATGTTTAATGGTAATTTTCTGATTATTAATTTATGTTGATAATTCTAAAGCCTAATAGCAGGGTGCTGAATGCTGCATCAAAATAAACCACAGCACAATAAAAATTTGTGAAATAACATGTTTTTTAATTAAAACAAATAGTTAATTATCAGTTCTTAATGACTAATAGTTGGCCAACCAAAAACATATATCTAAATTTTGAAGTGTAATTTTATGATATTTTTTGGTATGCTGAAGTAAAAAATGCCATACCATGCCGGAATTTTGTTAAGCGTCCATGTGCGCTTAGGTTTTAGAATACTCAATCAAAAAAATAAAAGTTGTTCATGAAATTTCTTAAATTATTCTGTTTTTCCAGGATTCGATAACTGATTTTTCTCAGGAAATACTGATTGTTCTTTGTTTCTGTTTATTTGATTAATTAATATGAACATATATATGTTGAATATACTTTTTTATAGAATTACTTAAATCTCGCATTAATGTCATAAACATTTATGTACTACCAAGTACTTATTTGTGTGAATACTAGCTAGAATGGACATGTGTTTTCGTTTTCAGTTTGTGTGTTTTTGTGAATAGGTAACTAGGTTTGTCAAAATATGAGTTGATGCTTACAAAATTCCAATTTGGCATGGCCTAATGTTTTTACTTGTAATTTACTTACATCAGCAATCTTTGTGACCCTATGACAATTTCTTATTTTTAAGTCCATGACTAATGAAAATTAATTTATTAACTATGAGAGTAAAACTCTGTCTAGTGCTAATGAAAGTTTCAGGCAATGACTGATATAATTGTAAATTTTAAACCAAAATCCCACTATGTATTTTAGTTTGCTGTATTGTTTGTTTTTCAGAGAATTACAAGACATTTACTGTAGATTATGGTCACAGTTCAGCATTTTCTCTTAGTGAAGCATTATGGACTTGTCAGAATATGTTTGCTAATAGGTAACACATTTTTATACCAAACATTATACCTTCATAGAAATCTGTTATTAAGGATTTAGCATTATTGTGATACACTTTGTATGAGCAATAATAATACTTAAGATTTTTAGCTTTTGTGTTTGTTTCTTGGTCAGCTTGGCAGTAAGCTTGAACTATTTGAGAGTATGTTTATTGTTCTAAGTAAGAATGAGATGGGTTTGGATGAAATTTTTAGACCTGACTATCTAAATGTCTTGCTCACAATGTGAGTGCTCTCTCAACTGAGCTGTCCAGCCTTTTACTAATTCAGCTATCCATAATGTGAAGTTAATGTCAAGAGTCGACTAATAGTGATACTAAAAGAAGACTTCAAAAACCCTTGCTTTAACTTTAATTTTTCATAGTTTTTACAATGAATGTTTCCATTGATAGTTTGTATTTGAGTATAGTGCGGACAAATTGACCCCGACCTGACCTTTATGCAAGAATATTCATTACATTGAATACGAATGTAGTATTAATGCTCGATAACAATCGGATTTTATCGACAAGGCTCGAATTTAATTTTAACACAGGGATTAATTTTAAAGTACATTTAAAGCATACAACAAGTGTCTATTGCTCATAGGCCGGACTAGAGGATTGTACGATGAGGCTAGCTACCAATTCAAAGGTTGTTGGTTTTAGCCCCACAATCACTATCCCCACACCCATTTATTATTAATTGTTATCAAAAATGTAAGAACACGAGTTTCCCGTTTGAATGCATTTGAATCGTAAGTTGTTATACATGAGGGCTGTGTATACTCTATACATGTTAAATTATATTTTAAATACGTAACGAGTCGAAGTGTAGAGTAGGCGTGGTATTGATTTTCACCGGGATATGTGTAGGTGATAATTAGATGCAAATGTGAAAGGTGAGGTCGGGGTCAAATTGTACGCACTATATTTCATAGAAAGATTCATGAGTACAATGTTATATTATTAATATATAATGTTTTTTATTTATTTGTTTGTTCTAGTCCACAGAAAGTTCATTCTAAAAGAATTTTATTGTTTACCTGTAATGACAATCCTCATGAAGGAAACCAACAATTACAGGTAACAGTCCTTCTTGTAAAATATCAGTTCCCTAATATCAACCAGGCTCTGCGTATTACTTAGCTCTTGTTTTTTCTAAGCGATGGTAATGAACTAATAGCATTCTAAAGTTGGAAAATAAAACAATCAAAGCATCCACTTGAAATTTCACTCATGGCAGTAGACTTGCATATCAATATTGATTTTGTTTCTACAAGCCTCATGAAAAGATTAGCATGCTTTTCTTGTACTACTCTTGTTGGTCTTTTAACTAGTGCCTTAACTACCAATATTTATCTGTTAAACCACATTACATTTCTTGTTATTTTCTTCAATAAATTAAGTACTGGACTTACATTATCTGCAACCTGGAGATACAATGTCCTGGAAGAAGTAGGCATTCAAGGAAGACATGGTCAGAATGTATTAAGACCTACTTTAAAGCTTTTAACCTCATTGACACTAAATAGGCTCTCATGGTGTTCAAATGTCTGTTGATCTAGCCACCTGCTGCCTACCTCAGTGTGTGGGATGCCAGCAGCAGTTGGAAAATAAAGTTTGATTTGGAAACTCGACTTGATTGAATGATTTTTTTATTGTATTAGAAATATATATGCTAATTTTCTTTGGCTATTCTTATTGCATGATTATTATGTATGTTACAGAGACAAGCTGCTACTAAAGCCAGTGATCTAAATGAGACTGGTGTTGAATTAGAATTGATGCATTTACAACCTAATGGTTCTACTTTTGATGTCTCTAAATTTTACAAGGTTTGTTTTTTGTCTTTGTGAAAAATTGCAGCTTTCACCTTACCTTTCACAAGCCCTAGTCTGTTATTTATAATTCTGTAGATATGTGCTAAGTTATCAACTAGCCAGTTTTATAAAGTAAGTAATTTCCACTCACTACAATCAATTATCCCAAGTCCTAGGCTAGTGAGATAAAATGTGGACTGAAATTGTAGTCAATTTCTTATACTATTAGATAGAAGACAATTGCTAGATTTCAGCTTTAAATGTTGCTAATATGACAAAAAATGAAATGGGTGATTTAGTTTACAGGCATTATTTATCAGTTAGACCACATTTTAGTACCCAAATAAGTATAACTCGGGTATTATAGACTAAAAGCAGTGACTGTAAGTATGAATTAAAATGACTGACAATTAACTGATTTTAATTGATTTCAATTATAGGATTAACTATTTTCAAGTATTAGTAATTGTGACAGTAATTGTACATATTCAATGCAATAATAGAATGTTCAACTATCAATCTTATATTTACTTATAATATGCTGGAAGTTACGTTGTTAAATAATATATTATTGTTAATTTTTTTTAAGTTGCATTGACATTATTTCCCTTGATTTAAATACTTGATATTTGTGCAATAATCCCCAAACATGCAAACAGATATAATTATATATTTAGTGAAAAGATGCTTACAATTACTGTAGTGAGTATTTAAATCAGTTGGGTAAAAGTATGTGCCTCGAAAATTGAATAAAATTTAACAACAGAATATTGTTATTTCTAGGATCTGCTGTATAATGATGATGATGAGTTTACAGAACTAGCTGACCCTGCCGAGAAACTAGAAGAACTTCTCACTAGGTTTGTTTAACTAAGTCTTTCAAGCAATCTCTGCAAACAGATATCCTTTAGAATGCTGACATATGATGTCCCGACATTGCCAAGAGGGTAACGTTAAGATTGCTTCTGTGTTGACCAATCAATGCATAACTTTCATCTAGATAGAAACTGTTAATAACATCAAAATTTTGCTATTTAACATCAGGTTTTCTGAGTCATTTTAAAGCTTACTTTCACCTGACCAATGTTACTCATACTTTTGTATAATATGCATTGGAAAAAAGAGCAAGATATGGAGTAAAAAGTATTTTCCCTTTCTGCCATTTACAATTTGTTATATTTATCCAGGGTGAGATCTAAAGATCATAAGAAAAGAGCTTGGAGGTATTCAACATTAAAACTTGGTGAGGGATTGTCATTAGGAGTTGGTGTGTAAGTAATATCTCTGTTTTATCATTATATTTATCCTCTGCACCAGATTGCTAGGCTTGTTACAATGTTAGGCTGGTCATTATTGTGTAGCAAGATCTGCTTTGATTCTTATCCAAAATCCTCATTATTATTTCTTTGAGCAAGAAATTATCTTTACTGTGTAAAATTATGCAGGATAAATAGTAATTACAATTTAACTAACACCAAAAATGACAAATATTTTGTTATCCATGAAGTTAGGTAAACAGACAAAATAGAGATTCCATAAACATTCCTGCTTATTTTCATCGTTTCAAAACAGAAGAATATCTGTTTTTAGTTTTCAAAGAAAACCTCATTATCCTCAAGAAAGCATAACTGTAGTTAAAGAAGTAATATAAAAACATACCATTGTTATTTCAGATATAACCTTATAAGACCATGTACCAAACCATACCCTGTTAAACTGGATAAAAGAACAAATGAAGAATTAAAAACTCATACTAAGACATATCTAAAGGTGAGATTTTTAAAACATCGTAACATAAAAAACTTTCTAGTCATGGTCAACTTATTTCTCTTAACAAATTACTGGGTAACTTGAACATATTTTTTCAGTAACAGTCTTAGAAAATATGATATGGAAGTGTTTGCCAAACAGGTAATTTAAGAGGCTAGCACTATATTTTGCGTGTAGAACTTTGGTTGCCCAAAAGAAATTTTTGGTTGCCTGAACTAGAAATTGGTTGTCCCAGGCAACCAGACACCCACTAATTTCGTAGACTGCAGTAAGGTTTTTAATGAATTCTGATAACAGGTAACTTGGTATGATTTTTTGGGGTCCTATTAAACAGCCAGAGACATATAAGGCTGACAGTTCATCTCACTATCTTTCCTTCAACATATCTTGAAATACATGTACATGTATGACAATTACAATTGTATAGAAGTATCCTTACTTTCATTCCAAAATGTTACAATCTATCATAACTATCCTAATGCTTAAATACATCTGGAATAAAGTTTAAGTGTGTAAATGAAAATTAAGGCAGCATATTATCAAACATCTGACGATGGTTGCACAACCCTTGACAATTTGTTTCCCATCTTTTTTTTCAAAGTGTAAAGGTAATTTTGATAGCACTGTGTACATTACAGGAAACAGGTGATGTATTAATGCCCCAAGATTTAAAGAAGAGACAAACATACGGTGGTAAAGCTATTGAATTTGAAAATGAAGAAGTTGATCTCATGAAAAGATTTGACCCAGCAGGTTTGTCATTGAAATACTGAAAGATATATATAAAATCGGACTGAATAATTATGCTTATCTTACCATGTTCAATAAAATACATTACAGATACTTGCTCTATTTCAATTATTTCAAAGCTGTCTACCCTTATGAAGTATGGTAATGAAATAATTTTTAGCCATTCTCTGGTTTAGCTTTAAACATATTTAGCTCTATAAGTATATAAAATCTGTACAAGCACAGTAGCAAACAAAATCTTAATTCCCCTGTTGTAGCACAGTCTGAAAGTCATTGCTGACTTTCATATCAACATTTATAAATAGTTACTCATTCATTAAGTGAGACACTTTATCCAGTCTATTCATGATGTTTAAATCATATAAGCTGTATTACTGCATAGCTGGAGACTGCTATCTCAGACTTTGTATTTATTGCATTATTTGGTAAGTTGGTAGAATTTAGAGATCAAAAGGCTTACATGCCACTTGTGAAAATATGCTTTTGAATCTCACTAGGTGAAATAAAAATCGATCTTACACCAAGTTAACTAATATTCTCTATATATTTTCAGGTCTTTATTTGATGGGATTTAAACCCAAATCATCATTAAAGATATATTTTAAAGTAAAACCATCATCATTTATCTACCCAGATGAGAAGGTGAGTATTCAAGGGAGTTAATCCATTTAAACATCATTGTAACTTAATATTCCTATTGGTTATTGAAGAATAAATACACATAGCAGTGTTTTGCATAGAATTTAAAAATATGCCAGGGGCAAAATTGGCCAAAGTGTTTGGACATAAATTAATTGGGCCTAAAAAAACAGTTGTTTCTGCCTTAAATGCCAATGATATTATTGATGATTTACAAGTGTTTTACAAAATTGCATTTGTACTTAGGCAACCAAAACTATTGCTACAACCTCTTGTGTAATAATAACCCAAATTGTTATACTGCATTACAAAATGGGTACAATGTTCAAAATTTGTACTTTTGGACACAACACAATTTGTGCATACATCGTATTGTAATAATAACCCTATGTGTAACACCAACACTTTAATCTAATCTTTACAAAACTATATAAACTGGATGAATTGTACAATGTCTTGATAAAGTTTACTTTCATGTAGCAATGTGACATCATGTGTTTAAATGAACATGTTCTATATTACAGAATGTTATAGGAAGTACTACATTGTTTACAGCATTATTAAGAAAGTGTATAGATAGAGATGTAGTACCGTATTGTAAATACATACCTGGCAAGAGTAGCCCACCTAGATTTGTTGCTTTATTACCACAGGTAAGGTTTTTACTGGAGACAAGGCTTTTTAACTCTAACTTATAAGCCCGTGTGCATCCATTGTCTATAATTGCTTATAAAAACTTCTTGTCAAAAAACATAAGGCATTCAAATTACCAAATTTAGCATAGAGCATTACATGAAAGTCATTTATGAATATTATTTAAATTATGCCCCTGGGTTCAAAATTGACCATAGGGGTCAACAGATTTATATAATGGAATGTTAAAAATTTCATTAAAACTAAGGCCTGGAGCTTAATATTTGGCATGTAGCATCATCTTGAGGTCCTCTACAGAAGTTGTTTAAATTATGATCCTGGTAGTCACAATTAGCAATGCTCCAGTGTTCACAGTTTCAGTTTTCATACAGCTTTATATAAAAGTATTAAAATAATTTGTGCCTGATGCCTATAGAATCTAGTTCTCAAGTGAGGGGTCCAGGGTCTTCAGGACCTTCTTGCCTACCTTTTACAGTCTGCCATTTTACCTTTGACTTAATCCATATTGCTTATACTTTATACCTATCCACATGATGTTTTACTTCTAATATATTTACCATGTGGGGTATGACATTTTTACTGATGACATTTTACACATTGCTCTTAAAGTCACTTATTAGCCGGATTTTTCAATGTCTGGTGCCGTTAACAATTGCGTAAAAGTTTTCAATTTAGCATATATCTCTGCCATTTATTGTCAGATCTTTATGAAACTTCATCCATGATAACATACCATGTGATAAGCAGAATTAGACAGTAACCACAACTATACCTGGCTTTTGTATGGATTATTTCCCTTAGTCATTTTCGTGTTAATTTTTTTTAATCCAGCTTTAATGTGGTTTCCACATTACATTTCTTGTTAAATATTTGTATTAAAGGAAGAAGAGCTAGATGAACATAAAGTACAGATAAGACCTCCAGGTTTTCATGTTATATTTCTTCCATTTGCTGATGATATCAGAAAAGTTAAAGTTGAACAAACTGTCAAAGGTACTATATTTACTATTCATAACTTATTCATTGTTTTCTCCAGAGTCAAAATTTTAGGGGTCACATATGACTCTCATGTTCAAAAATAGCGGTTCAAGTGGAAATATTAGGGGATGAGCACTTATCTGTTCTTTGATTATTTGAAATTCTTGAAAAGCAAGTTTTATGGTAGCACACTTGACTTGGCTTTATGGTTTGATTCTGAGACTCTGCCGGTCAATCCCTTCTATAACAAAATGGCAATAATGTTGATAGAATAACACTAGTAGCTTAGCAGTGGTATCTATAAAACTTGTGAGCATTTAGCAGCGTGAAACTTTTGACTAGATAAAGAATTTATTTACTATACTTACGCATGTATAATATGAGTTGTTTTCATTTATTTTATGTTCAACTTCAGCTGATAGTGAACAGATCAATGCAGCTAAAGAAGTTATAAAGAAACTAAAGTTTACATATTCAGCAGAAAGTTTTGAGAATCCAGTTTTACAGAAACATTGGCGTAATATAGAAGCTTTAGCACTTGATAGAGATACAGCTGAAGAGTCACCTGATTATACACGTTAGTGTTTATATTCTAGATGCCACCTGGCTAGCTTAGTCTGTATTTTAGATGCCACCTGGATAGATCAGTCCCAAATCTACTGATTGAGGGGTCAAAGGTTTGATTCTTGGGGTGGGAGACTTTTGTGGAGTTTGGTCATGAAATGATTTCTACGATCATTCTCCCCCCCCCCCCCCCCACCACTGATTCTAAATCATTTATGGCAGAAATCAGTCACTGACAGAATTATGTGCATAGTAACTGGTTTACTGGTAAATCCAGAGATTTAGCTTTTCCAGGAGTGATGAGTAGGTTGATTGACAACAGTGATATGACCTATACAATGTGTTGTGTTAAATCTAACGCAACAAACTAGTTTGTATTCTGATGCTATTTTGTCAGCCAAAGCTGTTCTGCTGTGGTTGAGTTCCACATTTTGAATCCAGAAGTCAACAGTTAGATTTGCAGTTTCCACAAGTTAAACTTTTGTATGAAAATTCAAAATTTAGTATTGAATTATTTCATAGAGAGATTACCCTTTATGAAACTCCTATCAAGAATTGGTAAAAAAAATGTCCAGGAAAGTTGGTTTTTGGGAGTTGTCCGCCATACATAATTTTGTAGGAAAGTGTCTAAAACCATCATAAAATCCAATAAGAAAAGAGATAATATTAATACAAAATGATCATTAATGATGATACAACTTTTCATTTTCACTGATAGTTCAATTGATTGACTTCAATGAGAAATTAAATGAATTTTCAGAGACATGAATTTTTGTGTACTGAAATTTAATATCTTGACCTAGTTTTACGCAAAATAAGAGCAAACATTTTATGGCATTGTCAATTTTACAAAGAAAACAGAACAACCAAAAAAAACTAGTAGTTTATATTGCTGTGGTTTTATAAGTTGTTGTTGTTATTTTAGTACCTGATGAAGAAAGAATAAAGAAAACAGCTGGTGAAGCCATAGAAAACTTTAAAGATCTTGTATTTCCAGCAGATTATGCCCCTGGAGCTAAAAGAAAGGTAATACTGAGTAGTTTAAATATTAAATTTTATAAATACTGGCTCCATCAACGTTTTGACATATTTCCCTAGTTAGTGAATTTCAATTTGGAAATTTTGGAACAATTTTGTTGATCATAGTAATTGTCTCACTAGATAAAAGCCAAGGACTACTGAAAATTGATTTCGGGTAGTGAAAATTTTACTGTTGCTATGTAGTATTTATATAGATATACAAAACGTATTTTGGACTAGTGCTCCAGAAAATTTAAATTATGACTCATGTCTTCCACTTACATGTAAGTTTAGATGTACAATGTATATTCATTGTGGCATGAAAGTTTAAAAGACTTGTTTTAACTGAATTTGTCAATGAATAATTATTTTAGTTTCTCATACCACGTTTCATTTTATTGGTACTGAAAAAAATGTAAACATACTGATTAGATTTAACAAAATGAGAATCATCAATTTGACAAGTCTGATTTCATTCTAAGTTATGATTATACTCTGTGTTACTATGGTAATTGTTATATGTTATGTTTCCATGGTTACCAGGCTGGAGGTGGTGGTGATAGTGGTGCTAAGAGAGCTAAAACAGAGGCAGCAGCTGCTAGTATAGATCTTAAAAAAGAAGCACAAGCTGGAAGGGTATGTATCTTGTATTATTATTTCTAACAGTTGAACCATAGGACAGTGTCCTAAACCTATCCCTAGCTAGCTCTTCTTCCCTGGTACCCTCCATTTGATATCACTTATTTATTACTTTTTTGTTTAAGAAGGGTACAAGAGGACAAAGTGCTAGATTGTGATTTCCTTTAAGAACCATGTCACATGCTGCACAAATGAATCAATTTTGTGGCCTATTTATAGAAGAATATAGCTTTTGGAAACACTTTTCATAATGTGCAAAGCATAGAGCGGTGATATGCCTTATATACAATCAAAAAAATAATCATTTTCCTGAAGCCACAAGGTGAAACGTTGAAAATTAAAAAGAGTTAAACATAATCATCGTGTTTGGTGATTTATTTAACATTATACTTATATACAATCAGTAATTGATCTTGGCTATTTAAATTTGCTGATAATTTGGCATTACTTTGTTTGACAGATAGATGTTCAAAAATAAAACTTTTGATTGCAGAATGGGCTAATGAATGCATTTTAGCTTGACATCAATTCAAACAAACAAAAAATCAATTTGTAAAACAATATTGATATTGTTTACAAAAGCAACCCCATAAGTCAAGCTGTCTGTCTATTGACTGTTTTTGTTATCTGACCTGCTTTAAGTGATAACTTGTTGTTAGCAACATACCAAGCTACTTATCATCTCTGTACTCTTATTGGTTATACTAAGGGTTAGCCAATAACAGTGTCCCAGGATTCCAAGGATCCCAAAAATTTGGGAGGAATTGCAGTAATTCTTGGCTGGGGCTTCCATAGGAATCTCAAAAATTTGCCCTGTTGATATGTAAATTCAAGTTGCCTTGGATTGTTCATCACATTTGTGACCAAAATCTTTGTCTTTTATTGGAGGCATCCCTAATGTCAAGGAGGAATCTTGTAATTCATGTTGATTTTTTAATTTGCTCAGATGAATTTTTGTTTCTTTTTTTCATGGGTAAAAATGTTCATCAGTTTATCTTAAAAACATGAGATGCCAGGGGGGGGGGTGAGGAACTTCATTTGCAATACACATTGTTTCTGATATAAATGTGTCTTTTATTTTAGCTTGGCAAGTTAACTGTACCAATACTGAAAGAGAAGATAAAAGAGAATGGTATAGCTTGTACAGGGACCAAGAAAGCTGATCTAATAGATGCTATATGTGCTCATTATGATGTTGGTGTCTAAATATCATTACTTTATCCATGTATGGTCTACATATGGACTTTTTTACTGTAGTGTAGTGAAACATGGTCATTTTACACATAACTTATATCATATTTTATCATTATGATGGCATTGATAAATGACATTACTTTACTGATATTTTTCAAGGGTGTGGAATTTCAAGTTTTTTTCCACTTGTCCATGGAAGTAAAATCTGAAAATCAATCGGTCGAAAGTTCAATTCTCAAAAGGAAGTATTGAGAACAATGATACAAAGTACATACAATAGGTAATAAGAAATAATTGATAAGAAGATACCATGTAGTTCACTGTTGAATGTGATTGAAACATGGAGACATCAACATTGTCGAGTATTACTGATAGTATATTTACATGTAAAAAAATAAAACTTGTCCACAAACAAGTAGGGTTTAAATATGTATATTTCCACACACATGAATGTATGAGATAGACAAGTCTGGCGTGGAAATTTCACATCCTTGTATATGTTTAATACATGGATTAGTGCTTTAGTGTTGTTATACATAGTGTCTTCTTTCTCATACCATGTATCATAATTATGTTCTCATAATGATGTTGGTGTCCAAATATCATTACTTTATTGCTTTTGATATCATAACTTTATTGATATAATTTGTTAAATATATGGACTTGTATTGTAGTGTGAAACATTGTAACATCCTACTTACTAATGTATGTACAAATGTACTCATTATGATGTGGGCGTTGACAGTTGATATTCAGAACTCAAATCAATAGATTCTAGCAGAAAAGGTTCAGCAAAACAATGAAAATTACTATCTTGAGTTCTATTTGTAATGATGAAAGACTGTGACTGTTTTATTTGGTGAAATATTTGAGTATTAGTTTGAATTTTAGATTTTTGAAGTTATGTTACAAATGCTTTGTTTTGCGTTGTAAGACAATGATTCTCTATATAGAATAGTCTTTGAAAACCCTTACAGTTATTTTGATCAATAGTGCATTATATTTGTTCCTCTTTCTGTATTACAATGTTTGTTTTCAAGTTATATGTAGTACATGTCTGGACCAGTTTCTGTCACTTAACCTTTGTCAAGGGTGTTTTTAGCTCATCAGATCACAAATTGGGCTGAATGTTTGTTGTCATGTATTGTCAACTTTCCACTTTTAAAATTTTAGAAACCATTTTATTTTTTCTTCAAACCTCTTGCACTCTGATGAGCAATCTATGGCTTTCTTTGCCCTCTTGTTTTGTAAAATTTGTGTTGATGATTTTTTTTTGAAAGAACCCATTTTTTATTTTTGTTCCTATTGAATTTGAAACTACATTGTAACTGGTCATGTAGTCTTGTTACAGATCCATGAAAATATATTATCATACCCCAGCTTCGAAGAAGAGGGGGGTATACTGTTTTACCCTTGTCCGTGCGTGCGTCCGTGCGTCCGTCCGTTACAAAATTTCCGTCTCAGTTTTCTCAGCCACTATAACATGCAGCAGCCTAATACTTTGCATATTGCTTCATCCCATAGTCCCATGTGGTGTAAAGCGATTTCATGCTCCTTGCTCATCTACTTCCTGTTTGTCGCATATTTTTAGATTTTGTTAAATGAAAGTTACATTATGATAGTCATATTTCTCACAGCGGGGGTATCACTAGTGAGCATTAGCTCACAGATTTACTTGTTGATAATTTTTTTAACTGTTAGAGGGGCATACATTGACAATGCTGATTTAAATACTCACTATGGTACTTCTGTACTTATGATCAATAAAAATATACATGTATATCTGTATTCATAAACAGGGATTACCAAACAAATATCCAATATTAAATCAACTGTATCAATGTATGTGTCACTGACAGTTGAATAAAATAGAACAATATTGTCTTAAGTTGGTTGTGTTGTTATGAATGTTACATCACCTGGACATGTTACAATTCTTTAGTTATCATTTATGTTTTTTTTCATTTTGACTGTTATATTGACACGGAATGTCCAGTTTATCTATATCACTTTTAATGTCTTTGATTTTGTCTAATTGTGAACATTTTACAGTGAATAAAACATGTTGTAAAATAACACTATATTTGTTATTACTACTTACAAGTAGCAATATCTTCAACCGTCTTTTAAAAACCTAAACCTCGCCAGAGACAGAAAGTAGGATAACTGACAACAGGCATAGGTGGATCTAGCGGGGAGGGGGTCTGGACATGATGGAGTGGTTTAAATGTTCGACTGGTAATTACTGGATAGCCAGCTTTTCCTTGGTTTGAATCCAATCAAAAACCTGCCCTGTTGTTTCCTTAGGCAAGAAATTTTATCCTACTAGCTCGGTACTGGAGGACGAATTAGGGACAAAACGGACCATGAGACGAAACGGACCGTGCCAAAACGGACCAAAGTAGGGACGAAACGGACCATATTTGTGGGACAAAACGGACCATAGTCGGGACAAAACGGACCATTGTCGGGCCAAAACGGACCATAAGAAAAAATAGATTATATTACTAGACAATAAATATATTGATTTAATGAAATAAAAGTTGAAGTAGTAAAGAATAAAAATATTGATATTTTTTCATAACAAAACACATCATATCTTTATTTCACCCTTGCAAACAATTACAATAATAGCTATTGAGTAATCTTTATTTTTTTTTTTTCATGGAAAACTTCTTATCTTAAATAACACCAAACTTATGACAATTATTGACTAGATCTAATATTAATTGAAAAATATGTTTTGTTAGTTTATTTCATTGGTTTTTTTTTTCAATAACATCAATCTTATGACAATTATTGACTTCAAAGTGATATCCTTACATTTGATAATTAATGATATTATTATAAGTATATTATAAGTATGTTTTGTTATATTATTGATGATGAATTTATAATAAAGTATATAATTATAACAGTTTTTCTCCTTTTTTTATTCTTATCACGAGTCATTATCGTTCCCAGCAGCTATAAGAATTTTAAAAACTATCTATAATCATGACAACCTCTGGGTACGAGAATGATCTGTGTAACTGTGCGTATAAGTAATTATAATTTATCTGGAACACGTTTGTCATCATATAATCATTTCCCAGAGTTATAAGTGGCGTGCAGTACATAGGAAAGAACCTGTGCTGGACAATATAAAAGTAACTTCAAATTAAATCACTCTGATGTATTAGCTAATTAGCTCAAGGAAACGGCTTAAAATAGCTTAAGAATAGCTTAAAAACAACGCACAAACAACACGCAAACTGTTAATCACAAATGAGGCTATTTTAATTACTATTTACACACAATTAAATTACACTAAGACATTAACTATATATATGATGTTATTAATCACACACATAATAATTTATAATAATAATGATTACATTTCTTCTTATGGTCCGTTTTGTCCCGACAATGGTCCGTTTTGTCCCGAGGAGGACACAGTATAGCTTAAAAACAACGCACAAACAACACGAAAACTGTTAGTCACTATTGAGGCTATTTTAATTACTATTTACACACAGTTTAATTATACTAAGACATAAAAGATATGTATAATGTTATTAATCACACAATTAATAATTTATAATAATAATGATTACATTTCTTCTTATGGTCCGTTTTGTCCCGACAATGGTCCGTTTTGTCCCGACTATGGTCCGTTTTGTCCAACAAATATGGTCCGTTTCGTCCCTACTTTGGTCCGTTTTGGCATGGTCCGTTTCGTCTCATGGTCCGTTTTGTCCCGGTACCCTGGAGGACCTAGTAGTGGACTTGAAAGTGATTAATCTTAGTTGTAAGAACTTGTTTCACATTTGAGCTAAAATGAATTAGTAGCGAGCTCGAAGAGCGGGCCCAAAGGGCCCGCTCTAAAAGCGAGCTTTACGGTAACGCGAATATGTTTCTATACAGTATCGTATTTTGAAAATGTAC
The DNA here is from genome assembly GCA_025267735.1 of Mactra quadrangularis. Taxonomy (NCBI): domain Eukaryota; kingdom Metazoa; phylum Mollusca; class Bivalvia; order Venerida; family Mactridae; genus Mactra; species Mactra quadrangularis. The sequence continues at coordinate 29,662,822 of CM046304.1, forward strand.
CGGAAGTTGATTTTTGAACCTGCCCTGTGCATCCGAAAGAGACAATCTCTCATACAGAGTTGTCGATCCTTACAGTGATCTTAAAAGATTAACAGCTGCCTCAAGCTGCCGCTTTCTTTCAGAATTGAAATATGATTCTGACATAAAAGAATGAGATGTTGTCAGATTTTTTTGAATAAAATTAATTACGCAGTTATCTCCCCTAGCTTGTTTGATTAATAGGCCCTCGAATAAATATATCACTGAAGCAACTACAATAAGGCCATGTTTACAAGCGTGGATCTGCAAGTTCATAAAAGTGACAATTTTAAAAGTAAAAAAAATACAATAGAAACAGGGGATATGTTTTGTGGGTTGAAGCCGTATATATAGTCTAATCAAATGTTTTATTTGCATCTTGGAGAACATGATATTTTTGTGAGGATGCAGGTGTAGTCCTACCTTCCATTTCTCTGTGATGTGACGCTTTTATGTACAGCAAAACACATAGAGTGATCATAGTTTATAATTAGTGTTTAGATGATTTGTCTTGAAAATTGATTTCCTTTAGAAGGTTCTTTTCTCTCTTTTTAATCTCCATTTATTTCAGACTTTTATGGGTCTACAAGCTAACAAGTAAAAAAATGTGGTAACGTCTCCACATATAAGTTTTGATTCGTCGAGCTCGCTTTGAGGCTTTGCCCTAGTCATATTACGTTTAACAAAACTAAATGACTTAACGTACATTTTTTCTGATATATTATTATAAAAAATATTTATTGTATTAAGCCGCATGGTTTGATCATGAAACGGTTATTATGCTGGGGGGAACCTTATTGCAACTAAGGGAGATTACTGAAGCATGCGGCACGATATTACCGGAAGTTACGTTTACGTTGGAACTTTATCCAATAATACTGTCAGATGACTTCCGGTTAATTTTGTTGTTGAAAAAAAAACCTGTCAAAATGCCTATTTGTGGGCCAAATCTGTCGCTGTGCTGCTCAGTGATTAGTATCTGGGGCATAATTATGTTGGTATGAATATATTTCTTTTAATTAATTATGTTGAGAATGGTTGCTCATTATAGAAGAACAAAAATCCAATATCTGAAGTCACAAAAATCTGTCAATGACAATGTCGAGTGACAAAATTGGTCAAGCCTGTGTCTCAGACACTGTCTGTCAGTCTATGACTTTAGTTTTTTAAATTTACTGAGTCGTTTGATTTTTGTTCTGTCTATTTGTGACAGTTTTTCAATTTCGTTGGATTAGTTGTCTTACTCCAAGTGTAGCTTAAATTAATTACAAGGAAGTGGCTAGAGTAACGGTTCCATAACTCTAGACCCAGGTTCTAGAGTAACTGAAGTTTCGTAACTGTGGATAACCCTTGCAAGGATACGCTAGAGTTACCGAAGTAGATAACATGCTTATTCAACATTTAAACATCTGGAAGCTGGTTTATATTCATTATTACTCAAAATAAACTTATATTTATCGATGTGACTTATCCTATCGTTATTACACACGCCTTTTTGAATATTATTTATAAACTTACCGGATGTATGATATACGGTGATATGACGTTGTGGTCTTCAAAATGGGTTGCGTTTGAACAGAAATTTTTTTGCCTTTTTATATTAATGGAAAATAAGACCAAAATGCACCATTGGTAACCCTGGTCCCCAGTGCATGCTATTGTTCAGGTAATGATGGGTCCTATGTGTAATATCTGCTGTAACTTGCATCATCTTGGCAATTGTTATAATTATAGCAATATTCTTTATATTTTCAGGCTTTAATGGGATTGTTCTACAGATTGCATAGTCCAGCTTTGTTTGAAGATATTCCACTTGATGAGAAGGAATGGAAAAGGCTGAACTATTCCATGACATATATTCATGAACAATATGATAAAACTGCTTTGAATTGTTTTATAGCTGCAGGAATATATGTTGTGTTCTTTATATTCTCTTTCTGGCAACACAAAGTTAATTCTAGAGCTACTTATGAAATGAGATAAGATGTAGCTTTTCATTGATAGTGATACAAATTTTGTTGATTTATTAACCAAGAACATTATTATGTAGATCATGGACTTTGATGAGCCCAGAATAAAAAGAAATCCTTTGTACGAGTGCTACTAAACTACTTGTAGTAACTTGCATTGTTATACATTTATTAAAAACTATATGAAATATTTACTGTCATTTGAGACAGTTGTTGACAGTAATACCCATAATTATGAATCCACACCATTGTTGTTTTTTTTATTACTATTCAAGTGAAATGATGTTAACATTGAAATTTACCAAGTACCCAGTACATAAAACTTATGTGTTGAAATAGTCGATGATATTTTTGACTTCACTATTAGCTTAATGTAAAACCCTGACATGTGTTCAGTTGGTTTTGTTAATCACTAGTAATTTTTTCAACTGTCAATGATAGATACATCAACCCCACTACAGTACATGATTATGGCCATCTATAGTTCTATTACATTAACCTGTCACAACTTAAATAATTACATGGTCACTGAATCTATTATTAATAACACATTCAGTGACCGTGTAATTATTCAAGTTGTGGCAGGTTAATGTAATAGAACTATATATATATTATAATTCATAAGCACAGAAATACTGTAAAAAGTATTTAAATTGGTCAGATTAATGTATGAACCATTGACAGGTGAATAAAATTTACTATTTTCAGTGTAGACCCATTATTGTGACAGTCTACAAAAATAATAATAAAATAATACTATAGAATTTTCTTATTGTATTCTCTGCATAGAAAATACAAAACTGATGTTTCAGTTGGTAATTTCTGTGTATGTGTATTTTAATGCAAAAAAAATAAGACGGAAAAACATACTGAAAATGTTGATCAGTTTTGTAAACAAATTCGTTTGTTTGCCAACCAATTCACCTAGAAAAAAATATTTATTTACAAAATTTATATGAAGCATGTTTATTTTTCTCATGGGCTGAATATAAGCTAAATAGATCAATATCCAGTTGTCATAAAAATAAATGCACTCTATGTTTGTTGATGATGACTTCACTGGACGAAACTTGTTTTTAGCTTGACTAAGTCCTGCACACAGTGTTCAATTTCAGGCTGCACCATCTCGTACCCTTCCTTAAATATTTGGCAATATTGTTGATTTTTCTCCATATAAGGAGTAGTTTACTGTCTATTGGAAGAACAAGTGAATACTGATAAAAATAAATGTGTCCAGGAAAGCTCTTGTCAAAATATCAAGAATTTAGTAAAAAAGCAATAAATGAACCAATCTACCACTGTACATGAAAGTTTTTCAGTCCTTTTTTCTGCACATGGTCCCTAGTCATTTCTTTATGTTACGATTGAAACTGGATTTCACATTCCATGTAAATTTTTGTAATAATATATTTACACATGTGTATATGTATTTGTCTATAAATATTGTGTATGTTGTAATTGTAAATAAATATAAAGAGTATATATACATTATTTTGTTTGAATCTTTTCTAGACTTGTTCTGTTACTTGAAAAGCTACTCAAAAATTAAAGCTCGGGTATGTCTTAAACTTCTTCATTTGATTAAACGCCTATTTACATATTACATGTTCAATGGCGTTGTACAAAAAGATTGATAATAACAATGATAAATAAATAAAAACCCTCCACCGTAAATATATACAATTTCGCAAAACAAGATAAAATTTTATCACGCATGATGTTATATACAAATGTAGTGTGTTTGTGCATTTTTTTTCATATATCAAGATTATAGGACCTACATTAATCACAGTTCATGATTCGACTTTATTTTTACATTTGTTTTTTTTATTTGATATTGAAAGTTGGTGTCCTGAACAGTATAACATGATGCTACTGATAACCGGACTTGTCCTGAACAGTGTAACATAATGCCGCTGTTAACCAGACATTTCCCTAAAGGTGTCGAAACATCACCTTTAAAGGGCCCTTAATACATCCCAAAGGTGTTGAAACATCACATGTCTCTACTACCGTAGATTGGAAGGTGTTCTTCTACTTGTCATATTGAGTTGAACCCTCATTTGCATGCAGTGGTATTACAATACAGTCAGGTGAAAACAACATGCTAATTAGAAGGGTAAGAATTACAATGATCAGAGAGTTACTGAGAGATCACCAGATTTTATCATGGTGATGTATTTAAGATCAGGTTTAAACTAGATTGGTGGAAAGCATGTCTATACACAAATAGCTTATCTCTAAAAGTATGTAATTAAGTAGGCTGTGTTAATTAGGTTATGTACTAATACAATTAAACTGCTTAAAAGGCCTGTCAAGGAATGGTTGGATTCCATAGCAGGGCAAAATTTCACTGTTAGCTCTGACAGGAGCACATCTGATAACAAAGTCCTTGGTTCATTCCCAGATAGGACCTACATACTTTGGTGGAGTATACGTAGGGCAGCCACTGGCACGGGTATTTGCAAAGAGCTATGTTGAAATCTTGGATCCAGAGAACTAGGTTTAACCAGGAACAATACTCAAACGCCATCAGTGACCCGCTAATTTTCGAAAGCAAGAAATGAATCAGCAATTGCTTTACTTCACACAGTGATGAATATTCTGCATTACCATCGTGGGTTGCTAAAAGGCATAATTAAGACTACTAATCGAGATTGCCAGATATTCTAGGTACTCAACCAAGGAGTGAAGTCATTGAATTTGGCATTTTTTTTTGTTCCAATTATGAAGTAGTGAGAGTCTAAAACTATTTTCAAGTGAAATAATCACATTAAAATGAGAACAACAGAACAGTGGTGTTTCTCAACATAGACAGTGTAGCCACACACCTACGACCTATTTTCTCAAAGCTTTATAAATCAAATTAATGGTAAATGTAAAATTATACAACAGCTGGTTGTTTAAATGTTTGTTATTTCTACTCAGAATATGTGAAATATTCCTTTGCCCCAATTTCCCATAGTTGTATAATGGACAATATTCCACGACAAAGAACAAATTTTAGGACCTTATTAATCTTTACGTAAACATATATGACGTATGTTTGTTAGTATAATATCTAACAGTTTCACATCTCAATCTAAAGTAGACACAAACGTCGTGTTGTTAACTAATATTTTCAATATTTGGATATTGTACTTAAACTCGAGGTCTAAATTGGTGAAAAATGGTGACATAAGTAAATACTTGGTCATGACTACATGATAAGATATGACAATCTTTAAGGTAATGTCTCCCTAGCTTAAATCTTCCATACTAATGTTGTTGACCTGTAAACGCCTTTGTGGTCGAGTGGTTAAAACATGACTATATTAAAGTAAGGTGGTATTCTGCTTCTCTTAGCAAAATACATGTTATCTTTGTCTCTGACTTGGCACATTTTACATAATGTCTTCGATCTTTCACCAATGGAGAAAAGTGTGTTCAAGTTAAGCCACCGACTAAAGCATTTTACATGAGCCAATAGACATTCGGTAACAGAGGAGAGTTCTGGGCAGCATACGTTATCAAAAATCTTACGACAATTTAATATAACAATATACATGTTGAATGATTTACGACTAAAATAAGTCGTTGGACGCTTGATAATACGGGTCCCTGGTAGGCCTACTGGTTAATCCAAGGAATAATGGTAAGATAAACTGTCCACTACATGTGGCCCTATAGTAAACAAACTGAAAAAGAGAAAGAAGCTTATAATAACTTGAAACATATTTCACAATTTGCATTTAATTATCAAATGTATATCATAAACTTTTCACAACGGCGCACTAGCTCTGCCAGCCACTGAATCAAACACTTTGCTGTTGATAGCAAGAAATAAAATATTTCCCCACAGTCTTTCCAATAATAAAACCAACACAATCCATATTTATTTGATTAATGAACACGCATTCGTACATGTACTTTAAAATTAGTTTGTTTCGACGTTGGTGAATTGAATAAGGGACCAAAGGACAGGTTCAATGAAAATTAGGCGAGAATGTCAAATTGTCCCCGGCTCCTTGTGGAAAGCAAAGCGTGTACTGAGTCTATTGACAGAAGTAAAGTGTCCCGGAAAGCTAATTTCTAACTACATGTAGTATAAAGGTGAAACAACCACCGTAGATAACCTAATTTTTGATAAGCCGCGTGAAATCCCTAAAAAGGAATAAGGGGCCACAGACCTTAAACACCGGTATTTTCCAGTTTAATCTAGAGTTCAATTTCTGTATAAAACTTATCTTTATCTGTATGATATTTCAGTTCTTTGATCAATATCTCGTCAGGTACATCATGAAGGGTTTCCTTGCCGTCGCTTGTTTGGTTGCAGTCTGCTATGTGAGTATTCATATGATTTTCTCTAAAATATGGTGGTTGAATTGTGCCATGTTGTGTTTCACATGGCGAAAATCAGCCACTATACTTTACAGTTGCCTTTCGTCAATCTCAAGTTGGTCGCCAGATACATTCCTATTCTTGTCTGAACAGAGTAATCTTGTTATCTTGGAAACCCGATTATATATCTTTGGAACCGAACAAAATGATTGCTTAGTTTGTTCCTTATGATTTTAATACAATATATGTACTTGTAGCTAATATTAGTTCTCTACGCAATATAAGACGAGACCAAAAAACTTTGCAAACGCATAACATGTTATTGGACTTTTAATAATGGACTCATCCGTTTATGGGGGGAATTTATACGTAAGTCCGTGATATTGTGGTATACATGTAGTTTCAAAATATTTATTCTCATGAAAACAAACAATATTGTCGAGCATGTGTGTCTCAGCAAATAATAGTGTAGATATTATAATATATGCGCTCTTGTTGTATATAGCTAGATAACAGAAAACATCTGAATATATTAATTTATCACCGCTTTTTGACAATTAGTCTCTTCTTTTGTTAGACTTGCGCGCCAAGTTAAAAATGTTATTTTTATCATATTACAGGCAAACACGACCCATCATCCACATCAAACACATGAACCCAATGAAACTGAGTCTATAACATTTGCATACAGTGGATTTACGGTAAGTAGTGTCTTGTATCACTGACTTGATATATTTACCCATTCAGTTGTGCTCGGTCTAAAACTACCAATATCCATTCATTGAGGACACGTTCCACAAGACGATCGCTAGTTAGCGCTTTTTGAAAGCGATTTTTTGTAGCATAATTTCAATACTGCCTACTTCTGGAATGGATTGGTTCATTTGTCATGTTTACAGAAACACGTTTGCTATTTTCTACGAACTATTCATAACATATTGAGATATTTCCGATTTTTAATATTTACATTGATATTGAAGTATATATTCATTGTATAAATGTATTATACAGTATTGTAACTGTGTACTATGTACACGTTTAAAGTATAAAGTTCAGTGGCGCTTTTTCACCAAAAAAAACTTACGATAAAAATCATAGTAAGTCAAAAACAAGATACATTAATAATATCGTCATTTTTTGGCCAATCAATTTCAAATATTATTGAATTATGTAGATTATTGTACACTTTTTAATATTAAATCGTAGTTATTTTTATTATCCTTCCGACTTTGAACTGCAAACTTATGAAAGTGACCTACAAATGTACTAACCTTTTTCGTAAGAATTTTTGTGAAAAAGTGCACTGTTCTGTACTTTTCATAAACTATAACTTTTCTTACAGCATGATTTGGTTGTAAGACAGAAAGCAGGAAAAACCTTTAACTGTTACATTGCTGACCTTACACCAGAAGAAGAAAAACATATCCATACAGATGCTGGATTGAGAACTGCCGAGGTATGTCTACTGAACTTTTGCTACAAACATTTTAAAGGTTATTTGAGAAATTCATTTTAGTTAGGACCCTAAAATTTAGGAGCAGTGGTCCAGTGGTAGGACACGCGCTTAGGGATCGAGAGGTCCTGGGTTCGATCCCCACTAGGGGCACTGCTAATTTCCTTGAGCAAGAAACTAACCTACACTTGTTCCACTCCACCCAGGTGTAAATGGGTACTTTGAAGGATCGCCTGCCTGAGGGTGATTTCAATGATCAGGAGTTATTGTACAAGATTGTAAAGTCGGCTGAACATGTATATGGAAGCAGACTTTAAACCGCACTTTTAATTTTTTTAACTTTAAAAATGGACAGAGTGTGGTACCTAGTTTTTTCCGCTTTCCCCCTCAAATTTTGCACGAGCCAATGTCAGTTCTTTGAGTAATAGTACACAGAATTGCATTATTCTACAAACACATTTGGCCTTTCAATGAGGTCAATTTTAGCCGATGAGAATAGGTAACATTTTAGCTCTATACAATACTCTAAAATTTGAATACTTATGATCATTTGTCTCCTATGTTGATACTGAATAGAAAGAATTATAAATTGAATGCAATGGTAAGAAAAACACCTTTAATCGACAAGAAATTTCATTTCATTTTTCTTAATAACTATCGAGTCGAAGATACACTTTAAAACATCAATATAAAATGTACATATTTATTTATTTCAGCTGAGAGTTCTAGGACAGTTGTCTTCAGCCACAATGGAATCTGTGGATCAGATTGACGTACACAATGTAAAACTTTGTGGACATGCCCCACATAATGGAACTGTTAATTATTATGTTTTATAATTAGAATTTGATTGGTTAATTATGACTACTTACTAATAAATTTTAAAAAAGAACAGAATTATGCTTTTATTTATTTATGCTTTTATTATGCAGAATGACCTGAGAAATTTAAATCCTGGGACTATTTTGGTCTAATGTTTTGACTTTGAATGCATTAACAATATGGTAATGACCTCTAGGTGAATCTTTAAAATATACTCAGTATAGTATATTATTGGTATCCTGTGATAATCCTTCCACAACACTATGAAATTATATACATGAATTATCTTTTATAGTTGACTATTTATTACACAACGGTTGGGGTTTGGTGCGTAGGAATTTAACAACTATCAAAATGATTTACCGTTGTATGATCGGTAGTATACCACGAAAGATCCTATATTATTTTCAATACAATTGTGAATTTTATCAACAAATAATTTAAAAAGCAACATGGCATGTCATGGCTTATGAAATGTCAAGGTAGAAAAAAACCACTTGTGATCATTATCAATGTTTGGACATTGTTATTGGGTGAGAGATAATTCATTATGAGACAATTGTATGACGAAGCTCACCACTCAGTCGTCAGCAATCAATTGCATGAAGGTAAAAGGCCGATATTGAACTTAGTTTTAATAGACCATTGACGTGTTTCACAACAAATCTTACGATAAAAAATCATCGTATGTCAAAAAACAGGAAACATTAATAATGTGGTCATTTCTTGGTCAAACAATTAAAAAAAAATACTGAGTTATGTAGAATTGTATACACCTTTAAATATCATATCATAATTAAGTTTATCGTCCTTCTGTCTTAGAACTGCAAACACTGAAGTTGACTTACGATAACTTTTTTTCGAAAGAATTTTTTTGAAAAGGTGCACATATCCAGAAATAAAAAGTTTGGATTCTCCCTTTGGCACATACAAACATCCACTGTTATAATGCCAAGTGGTCTCCTGTGTCGCACACATTAACGAATCTTTACATAGAGCAATGGGAAAGAGAAGCACTCGACATTGCTATTAATCCCCCTCCTATGTGATTTAGATTCGTGAATGACACAATTACCAAACTACAAATTCACAATGCCAGAAGAAGAGAACAACAACTACAGCGGTACAAGAAAGTTATTTGAACAAAACGAAATCAGTACCGTGCATTACGTCTTATACAAAGATATACAGTATAGTTCCGCTATTAAGACCACCTTAATTATTGCAAAATCGAGCGATTTTCGACTATTTTCAAGTCCCAAAGGCTTAATTTAAGAAGGAAAATGTTCCTATATTAAGACCACCCCGCTATAAAGACCACCAATTTTGATGGTCGTAATAGTGAAACTTTACTGTATGTATCGTCCATACTATGCTTGGGAACTAACACAACTTCTCTTTGAGTTAGATTATAAAACATTTTATATTTTGTTCTGGATAAAGTTTAGATCTAGATAAATATATCTATGTCTGTCTAGGGTAGAATAAACTGACCGCTGTGATATCACTAAAACCTATTGCAGTCCGGATGGCACTGAAACACCAAAACACTATATATATAAATTATTCAGTAAAACTTCTCAAAAGGCACCTCTGACCCGCGGTTATCTCTGAAGAGTGGCATTATATGAGTACATGTATATTACACTCAGGGGCGGATCCAGGATTTTTTTCTAGGGGGGTGGTCCGAACTTTTCTAAGGGGGTCCGAACCTCGAACCACATTATACACATTTTGCAGAAAACAATGCAACATATTGATAATAAAAACTACATAACCATTAAATCTATGTTATGCACCGAAACAAATTACTTCATGCTACTTAAAAATGGCTTACAGGCAAGAAAAACACTAATGGAAACGTACATTTTCTAAATTCTAGGGGGGATCCGGACCCCCCTCTGACCCCCTTCCCCCGGCTGGATCCGCCTATGAATGCTTTCACATCATTTTGACTTATTTCGGTTCGCATGACTGTAATGTCTTAGTTTGTCTTTGATTGAGCGGATCATACGAACATGTTGCGAAGTGTTGTAAAGCAACGTAAGTGTATGCAATACATTGTTACGGTATTCAATAAATGGCTGCCCATAATTCAAGTCTTTGGTCGTCTCAAAGCTCTTTAGGACCTGTCAATTCATATTTTATCTATGTCTCATAACCAGGAGAGAGGTGATATGAACTTTTGTCATGACTTACAGATAAGAAACATTGTACTTATTGTACAAATCTTGGTTCAGGAGTTTAGTATCTCTATTAGAACAGTGCGACATTTTGAACTTTTGATATTTTCGGACTACAGTACTTTGTACTTATAGCGTCATTATGAATGTCATTTCAGTGGCTATATGCTTAGTTTCCGTGTGCTATGTAAGTTTCCTTTTTATACTCATGCCGTATCAACACCATTAAGGTTATACAGGCCAGCGCATCTAATCTAGCTTTCCTTGACCTCCATCTATAGCCGGTACTCTTCTACCCTTCCATAAAGCCGGCAACTGCTACATATACAATGTACCTAATCACTAGAACATTTCAAATGATTGCCAAATTTTCATGGAAGGGTATAACCGCCCTGGGTATGTGCAGCAAGTTTCTATCCCATTAAATGATTTATGATGCATCAAAATTTAAATTAAATTTATACAAACTTTAATACATAGTTATACGCTGGCAATGGTATCATTAGTACATCCTTCAAAATGGGAAAGGAGAACCAACAATCGGTTTATATTATTAGGCGACTAGTTTATGGACTTGAAAAATAACTATTTTGAGCCAGTTGGTATTCTGTGAAGACACATTCGGTCAGAGTGGATATCATACCCAGAGTGCTAAACCCCGATTATTGTGTATAATTATACTTAATGTCACCCTCATTCATAAGATCGTTGATCATATTTCCTCCCTGTCACAATCTATTCTACCCATTCTATCACTCGATAATCCTTTCAAACAGTCCTTGGCCGAGAACAGGACTCGATCGGCAGAACAATATACATATATAATATTTTTGGTTTGAGACCTCACCAGCCGCTAAAATAGGCTTAGTCGCTCTGTATGTCATTATGGTTTGAATTATTGACACAACTTGTTATGGATATTTTATTTTGTAGGCACAACTGGTAACTCAGCACCCACATACAACACGAGAACCTAGTGAATACGAAGGACTTGCCTTCATCTACAATGGAATAACCGTAAGTTAAAAAGTAATTATGAAATTAATGACGTTACTAGGACTACATAGTCGGAACCCCTCTTTTTTATTCTTTGTACTTCATGAAGATCAGCATAGTATAGGGGATCGGGATAATTCGCCTATTCTAAGACTGTGCCTGGATCAATAAACCAGTGATCAGTATACAACAGGATCCTTTTTATAACACATGCATTAGGTTCTGAGAAAACCTTAATCGCTGAAAAAAAGCATTAGTACGAGTTGCTGCCGCAAAAGTCTATATCACAGTAAATATTTGAAGCTCTTCTGTACGCAATCAGTTGCTGTATTAGACGTTGTTATTTTAACTGTTGCAGGAAACCTTTTATAAGATTTCTTTCAAAAGGAAAGTAAAAAAGATTGGAAAATAATTTATTGTTTAATGAAAAGCATGAAAATACCTCTCGGATACGCCCGCACCTTTCAGTACAAAACACTGCTATTTGGTTTACTTTCAGTACAGTCAGACTTATTACTTTTCAGCATGATTTGATAGTTCGACAGCGTGTTGGTAAAACATTAAATTGTTATATTGCCGATCTAACAGCGGATGAAGAACAGCACGTACATAGTGACTCTGGTCTTAAAGCTGTCGAGGTGAGGTGATTTTTATTGGGTTTACCATCTTAGCAACACATATTCTATTTACATAGCGTTGGTCAGTCGACCTACTTACAGTTCCTGAAAAGGTTAAATTTATAGACCTAGATGGTATCCCGTTGTTAGATGGATCCTGAAAACATAAGTACAGACATGTATTTTAATTTCTATCACAGTTTGTTTTGTGATGTTAAAGAAAAACGGAATTTCGGAAATGGCGAACTTAATAACTTAATAACTTGCATATTTTTACGAATTGCCCAAGAGTGACAGGGTGCCATCACTCAGACTCTTATTCAGCGCCGTTAAAAGTTATAGAACTGTAAATAAACTTTGTATAGACTCACGTGCGCGATTTACCTATTCACCTATTTTGATCAACGGAGTCAATGAATGCAAAAATACATTAATTAAAAAATAATCTTTATTATGCATTTTATTCTTGTTCCGGAGTTTCAAAATGGTTTACGAAAAGGGTTAGAGATATTCTTGCGAGAGATGAAAGTCCTGTCTGAGGAAACGTAATATATTTGCTAATTTTTCAACCTATTCAACTAGAAGTCTACTACAATCAATTCTCTCTTTTTCAGTTACGAGTATTATCTCAGTTGATAACGGCTACAATGGAAAATGTGAACTCAATAGATGAAAATAATGTAAAAACCTGTGGTCATGTACCTGTAAATGGTACAATACATTATTATGTACTCTAATGTGTCGCTTTCACTTATAATTGTTTGATTCAGTATTGCATCAAAATAAATTATTGAAATTTTATATTATATCTTTCATTCAATGTCGAAATAAAAGTTGCAAAATTAATATACATTGATAAACATCTACTAGACAAAATCCGCATTGATAGAGATGTTTAAAGAGTGACCAATGCATTTATTTCGCAGTTCATGCAAAAGATGTTGGCGTCATTAAAATGAACAAAACCAAAGCATTTGCATACATATTTGAATCTGGTATAATGGAGTAACTGGCCACTGGTTGAACTTGGGGAAAAATCTACCATTTTGAGTTATATCTATATATCTATCTATCTATACCTTATTTGTACAGTTTCCACCATTACTTTGGAGACATTTTCATTTTGAAGGCCTACTTAATAGCTTTCATCAAAAGTTTGATAACTGTTTTTTTATGTTTTTTTTAATTTTGTTTTGTTTTCGCTATGATTGTTATTATAGCCCAGACTACAAAAGAAGGTAAAAAGTATGCCTTTGGAAAGTATTACATTGAACATAGTTTTGGAGGCTTTGGGATGTCAAATGCTGAATCTTATAAAATGTGATGCATTTATGAAATGTGTTTTCATTTTATCACCAACAGTATAACATTAAAATTAATAAAAAAATATTTTTACAAAAAAAAAACCAGTTATAATTGAAATTTAAGAAGTTTAGTTTATTTCTCTTGACTCTAAACGTTTGGTTTAGAGACACTGTATATATAGTGTATTTGTTAGTCAGTGCTTTAGTCTAGAAAGCTAAGCCTCCCGTGGAACAGTGAGTGAATGGGTAAATTGACCGCTGCGATGTGACCTAACAATTTTGTCGAAAAGTGGCGAACAGAACGATAAATTGACCAAACTTGACAGCACACAAGGACGTTTTTTTACAAAAAAGTTATCTAAATGGAAAAAGGTAATTGCTTCTAAAATATATTTGACAAGTTGGCCATTTATCCAGGTAAGTTATTGCCATGTTTAAATGATAAGTCATTCATCATACACTTGACCTGGTCTGTTGACCGTTGGCCTATCTATTGAAGTAACATTGACCGTTTGTGAAATAAGACACAGTTATTCTATTAGGAAGTCTGGTTCACTTGGAGTAAAACTATTTGAGTACAGTTTAAGTTGATAACATTAGATTGTCATATCTAGCGATATAGGCTCATAAGAAATAACTAAATCTTGCTTGAGATCGGGCCTTTGGGAAGGATTTTAGAATCAAATTGGACTTAAAGCGGTGAACTCTCTCTTCCACGAAATTCTTTGTTTTTAAACTATTCGGAATCAGACTTAAACATACTTTAAGCTCATTTACGATTTCATAGATGAACTCTCAATAGACCGCGGAGTTCTTTGTCTATACGCATCAGTATAACAATTACTGGGATTAAAGGCAATTTATAATGGAGGTTGAAGCTATTGGACTAAATGCCAGACAAACACGTACCTTATCCATTTGGGAAGATCATTTTCAACATACCCTGGAAAGAGAGATATCCGTAAAACTTGAGAAATCTAAACTCAAAAGGTATATATACTTGTATTACTTATATCAAAATATTGCTATGTAATACAATTTGTTATTGAACATTACTAACACATATGGTAGCCGTCCGGCTAGCTCAGTCACTACTGAACTATCACACAAGCCTTCAGATTTCGAAACCTGAGATCTCATATCTTGACATGATGTTCTGCTTTCATCGGAATGAGCTACCACTGGCACCAGAGTCCATATCGTAAAATAATGCGTACGTCCCTATATATAGTTCCCTATAACTCGTACACGGTAATGTATATGGGTGCGATTTTTAATTGTTTTTTATCAAAATATTTTATGTGTGCGCATTTAAAGAATATATGCGGACTCTGGTGCCAGTGTGAGCAACCTATTGTGAACTAAACCTAAAATACGTGAAGCTATAGACAAGTTCAATTGGGATTCTATCACTTGACATGTATATTTTCATAATTGATCAGTTTGTCCCTTTTCATGTTTTATCAGCTTACATTTTTCTTGATAATGCCATTGTATTTATTTTAGTGTTTTATATTATTATGACTATAATTTTGTGTTAGTTCACATCTATTTTACTAGTACATGTATTGTAAAAGAGTTATGCTATATTTATGAAAGCAAGTTGCTACACTATATAAATTTGTCATGTTAATATATTTGTCAGATTCAGAAAAGCTTGTCATTCACTTCTACATAGTCAGCCTATATTATTTCTAGTGGTCGTGTTGAATTGTATTGACTGTATTTTGGTTCTTAGTGAATTATTCCTAGATGTCTACTTTGTAAAAGGTGAGTTATTCTAAACTAGCTTCTTCTGTCAATTCTAAAACGGTTACATTGAAATCTTCAGTATTAGCACAAAGGAGGCCGACCGTCTGACACGGCCCAAAACAAAATACACTATATTGTACATGTGCATGTATGTTTATACCATGTAATTCAATCTTGTAACCACTCCTATTGCCCGACTACTTAATTTTTTTTGCAGATGTTTATTGTAAATACCTTAAGGGGAGAGCCGTAACTAAGTTACTGAACTTGTGGCTCAACCCGATTGCCGTATATACATATAGTTATTTGTTATTATTATACTTGTTGTATTTCTGTAATTGTAAATATGTATTACGGACAATAAAATAAGTTTTAACTATGTATGTTTATATGAGCTTTTGTTATCACCAGGTCTGATGGCGATCAAATTTCAATCGTCTTCTGGATGCATTTTGATTTACCAATCTGCTAGAGTCTTTTTTTCGTTTTTTAAGGCACAGTTTAGGTTCAATATTTTAATAAGCGCAAACGATACACTTCATTGTCATTAGAATGAATACAATGCATATATTAATAAACAACCACACAATCTACAAAAAAATCAAAATGGGTGATTTGTTTTACTTGGAGTGTCAGTCTAACAAGAGAAGAATCTATTTGCAAAACAGGGGTGAATGAATATTTTTGGAAGTTTTCTTGTATTATATACATGTAATCCGATGAGATAAAGAATAGTGCTAAAACTTTTACTTGCTTTTATAAGAATTACAAGCATAGAAACTGTGCTATAATAGCTCATGCTTATGTGTCTCCCAAACAAAATGATGAGTCCGAAATTAACTATTTTCTTTCATTTTATTAGGTATGATCGTAACGGCAGAAACTACAATGGAGACCTTCAATCAGATGCTAGTAGACAAATATCCAAATCGGTTCAATAACATTCCCGTTTATGATACGCATGCATTTTACAATCAAATACTCAAAGCGACGCTTGTGTGGAACGGTGAGCCTCAGAATGGAAACGCGCATGCGCCGTGTGGAATAAACGCGACAGTCACCGAGAATACAGTAAGTTTTCCATTTTTATCTTTTGAAACTTGGTCGTACATCTCGCTTATAATTGTGATCACAATTTACATGTAATTCAGCCAATGCTCAATGTGATAACATTTCATCTAAAACATAAACGTTTTAAAAAGTTTTTATCATATCTGATATCGTCTGCGGAATTTCAAGAGTCTGCATTTGCAAAACTGTTTCAGACATTGACTGTTCACAAAAAAGAGACTTGATATTTCTCCACTTTGATCGTGTGTAAATTTACAGTTATATGAAAAAATAACTATTTTCTGTATGAAAAAAAAAACGCAAACAAATCACATGTCAGTCATGCCACAAAAACCGGTTTTTGTCGCATTTAAGTGACGAAATATATGAATACCCTAGAACCAATGCATTAGAATATGTAAGTTCTTACAAATCTTTCTGTATTATGTTACGGTTTAACTTCTGAAGAAAACAATATTGTTTGAAAATAAAATAGATTTTAAAGGACAATGGATTGTTATTGATAAAATTACATTTGTGTGAATTATTTTAACAGAAAACAGATTCCATGCTGAAAGATCAGTTCTGTTCAAAGTATACAATTCTTTTAAAAACATGAAACTATAAACAATTACTGAAATATAGAAATGTTGCTTTTGATATACAATAAGTTTTTCTTAATGGGATGTCAATTTACAAAACAATTTTATAACGTTCGGTTTTGCCTATTTCTCTCAAACAGATAGCAGACACAAGTGGTACTGACTGGAACTACACGTTCTTTGAAGACAATGATGATCCTGCTTTCCTACATGATAATGTTCATAGTACTGAAGAGAACATCGCCCATGCTCTACATAAAACTAGTGTAGCAATACTTGGAGTTCTTGTTCTATTTGTAAGTTGTAACTTATTGGCTATAATATTATACTTGATTATATTACATTGTGTTTCTTAGACCTCCAAACACTCATAATATATTCATTGTCTGCTACAGTCTATTTTTAGAATATTATCACGCTTGTGGAGCTCATTCTCTCGGACTGTGGTAATAATGATATTGTGCAAGTAATCCGCTTGCTATTTCGCAATAGTTTTAATCGGACTGGCTCGGTTTTGTTCATAAGATCCAATACAAATTACAGAAAATATTGATTGTGAGCTCTGTCCCATACCCTGAGAGACATCGTCCAAATTTGTTTTGATTGTTAGGTCTATCCCATACCCTAAACCGACGTCTCCCAAGTAATATGAATAACATGCAAATAGTCTCGGGTCAAAGGGAAAATTCTATCAGATTGTTCAACTATATGTCGTCATTGTTTCTATTTTTTAGACATTATTGAAGATATTTAGTCATGGTTTGTCATTTGTCAAGCATAAATTAGAGGTCAGTATTAACTAATCAATTCAACTTGATACTAAATCATACACACGTATATTTATATTTTCTATTCACTTAACATCTTTTATAGATCCATAATTTGTGCCAACGCGTCAAATAGTACCACGTAAGAATACAAAAATGTTGTTGTTTAAATTCTGTACTTCTATAAATAATTATCCAAACGTTACAGACTAGTCTCAGTTAACACTCCTTATTACTCCCTCAACTCCTTATTACCTTACAAAACAATATTTAATGCTATCACGTCTGCTTGCTTGTCCCCAATGAATTTAACAATCGTGATAAGGAGTCTTCAAGTACATTTAGGGTTGAACTTAATAGTTTTGAATCATGAAGTTTGATGTTACCGTGATTCAATACATGTATTATTACATGTGGTAATAAAATAAATATTTAATTTAAAAATCTAGAATACTAATATTTAACTAATGAGTTAGCGATACGCATAAAATCAAAGTCTTTCTCTCTCTCAAACATCGCACTTTAACAAGATGGTGCAATGCATTTGATATCGAAACATGTTTGTGACACTGAATTTTGCTAGGGGTAATTACATGTATATAAAACAAGCTGATGCCGACTAAAAAGAGGTTGCGATCGTTATAAATTGTGTGTTATTTTACGTTGATATGATGCACCAGTAACATAATTCTCCAAATTGTTAGATGATATAAGCAAATATGTTTTTTAAGAGAAATTGTACTTGTGACACATTTTCGGCCATAAAAATGAGAATGACTGTACAAAAGTGTCGTACAAAAGATATTGTATAATGACCATTGGTCTATTGGATGAGATATCCGACTAGAATATACGTACATCTGTATATAGATTACAGTCAAAATATATTAAATGATATATTTCAAATTCTAATAATACGTCATACAGTATGTTCAGTCAATATCGTCCAAACTTAATTGCTAGAAGTTCTTTTATTTCGCACAGGTGCTTCAAATTTCATACCATACTTATATAAATTTACTAGTCATTCTTTAAAGTGTTTTAAAGTGCTTTAAGATTTAATTTCTCGAGTATAATGTTATGTATATTCTTATTTATTCATTTCATTGCAGGTATTTGATGGTATTGTTGTCATAGCCTCATTTACATTGGATGTATGTTATATAAAAGGTTTAACAAATTATCCTGTGGAATCATTTCTACTTATATTGGCCATTATGATACCATGGCGGGTCATCCGGGTACTTAACAGTTAGTAGATTACACAATATTTATACATTCCTTTCAGTTCTTTGATTTCTCTAAAATTCTGCGTAAGCGTTTCTTTTCTCATACATTTTCATTGTGGTCATTACAGCTGATTTAATAGCTAGTTTGTTTTCTATAGTTTAAGCTATGCAGACCTGGTTTTTCATTTAAAATAGTCGATTACTTATCTTTGATTTCTGTTCATGATCCAAACCTTAAAATCTTTTCAGCCTAATGACAATCACTCATATTCAGATTCTAGCACAAGATTTATTTAACCTTTGAAATATAATCTCGTGGTTCAGGGAGTAAATTATTGTAAATTATTGTTGCCTTCTAACGTCGGTAGCGCGTATGATTTTCGATCTTGATTTAGTAGGTTTCGATTCCCAGACTCGAGACTTAACGTACATTCATTTGTGGAGTATGGCTATTAAATACATTCGGAACAACCTCGGCGATCATCTACAAAGATCTGCTTGGAAGATCGCCGAGGTAGTTCCTAATGCTATTAAATACTTTCTATCATCATTCTTACTCCAACCTCTTAAGCAAATAGTAAAGTTGTCCACCTCAGTTAAAGTATGTGCCTAGTAGTTCAAATCTTAAAGATTGTCGTCTTTCTATAGACAGTGAGTCAGTCGTCTCCCCACGACGATTATGACTGAGTAGGCCTAATAAACTAAAGGCAGCGTCTGTCGCTACGAAATACCAAATGTTTTTCAATTATATCGTTCTTTAAAGTAACTTTAATTTTTTTCCAAACAGGTCTTGTGATCGCTGTGAAAGATAATTTTCATTTTATAATGAAGTTGATGTTTAAAAAGAATAAATATCTGGCAGATGAACTGGAAAGGTCAAAATCTGTGAACATGAGGAAACAAGTAAGTGTTCATTTTTGTACACTATACAGGGACAATAGGTTTTTCATCGATATTGAGTACAATATAGCAGTACAATTGTGAGTATCTAAATCACCGGGGTCAATGTATGCGTCATTGACAGTTGAATGAAATGTAACAATTCAAGAATGTTTTACTTGTACCTGTAAATACATGCATAAGTTAATAAACATTTTAGCTGATTTATTGATTATGTGGATTTAAATGAATGCTTCTGTTTCATTAACCGATCTGTAAAACATGAAATATTTTCCCCTGTTTTAAGAACTAAGGGCAATACAGGATTAGAGGTACCGACGAAAAATAATGAAAAAGCGGTAAGAAGCAGTCTACGAAATTTATGGTTGTCCGGTTGCCGGGACTACCATTTTTGTAGTTTAGGCATCTAACCATTTCTTTTTGGCAAGCCAAATTCTGCAAATGATGTATAGAGCTTGCTCTTAAAACGATCTGTTCGGACAAACACTTTTATATTCTAATTTTTGTAGACTGAAGAAGCATCATGTTAACTGCTTTATTTTAAATATTTTATGTTTCAGGAGATGATTGAAATATTAACAAAGCTATGTATAAATCGAGGAGTTACCCAATCACATTTGTCAACAATCTACGATCAGAAAAGTAAATATATCATTTATTTTAAGACATAACACACAGCTGTTAATATATTGTTGTAGAATAATACAATGACGAGTGCTTTAGAACGATTTATTTGATAAGCGCATCTAAAATTGCTTGCAATTTATCAAAGGGCAAATTATTGACAAAAATGTGTATTATTTCAATTAGAACATAGAAAAATAACTTTGCATCTTAAAAACGATGGGGTAAATTGTAACGGCAGTGTTCGGTAGAAATCAAAATAACTTCTGCATGTGCACTACTCACCGTTTCTGGAAAGTTCAGCCGATAACAAAGTATTAGGCACATATCTCCGTTAGTGACTGACAACTGCCCTAAATGATTTTGAATCAGTGGTAGGTGGAAGAATGTCTGTAGATTTCATAACAATGCATGCTCTACTTGAGTATGCTCTACCCAGAAATCGAACATACGACTCCTCGATCAGAAGAACTGTGCGCTAGCAACTGAGCTGTATCTTTTATACACTTCATGATGCGGTGCTTTATGTGTATTGTTATTTCAGGTATCAAAAAGGAAAGACCACAAGAACGTTTGATGGCAATCGGTGCTTGTTTTCGTCGTCAGATGTCAGATGACTTACCATTTAATCAAGTACATTCAATAGGTGACGAGCAACTAGAACTCTCAACGTTTCCAGAAAAAGACCATTTGAACACGAATGATTAGAATGCAATAATACACTTAAAAAATGTCGTACGACAATTAGCATTATAAGTTTAAAGCAGAAAACAGAATTGAAATGCTTAATACTTTTTTTGTAAATTATAAAGAAAACTCCAACAGAAAAGAGTATGGCTTCTGAACTTGCGATAAATTAACGTTGTATAAATCATGTCACTTTCGGAGACTCAATTACGTTGATTTTTGTCGTTAAAGGTCATATGACTTTGTTTTTCAATACATGTATGTTCAAAAAAATCAAAAGCTCCCTGTGAACTTGATTTACATATGTCGACATTAAAAATAGCATACATAAATGAACTGTTCATGATGTTAGAATAAGACTTACATTATAATATTATACATTGATTATACAATTAGAAGTCGTTACTCCCATCATAAGGATTGAGCTGATGCTGCTTGTAATTAATAATACTGTTTTAAGTATTGACAAACGAAATCTATTTTCGGTTTCGATCTACTTTCATTTTAAAAATGCAAGAAATAAAATAAAGATATCAAGTGAAAATTCATTTGACCAGTTGATGCTTCTGTACAAAGTCCTTTGAAATTATATAAAACTCAATTGTACCAGTAAATTACTTAAATTTATTTTGTTTAAATTTATTTATCATGGGTAGAGTTAAGCTTGATACAGAAACGTTAATAGATGTCATATGCCCACTGTATATTATACATTAGACTTGGCCATCAAGGTTCACCCCTGGGAATTGAACTAACGATCCGTACAGAGACGTCTGCTGTTCTACTTGTATCTAATCTCACCAAGTATGATCGAGATATAACTATATAATGAACAGAACAGAACAGATGCTTTTATCACAGATTTGTACGATAAAGGCACATCATCTTACATAATACCAAAATACAAATATAATAAAGGTCAATGGTTAGACACATTTAAAAAGGACAAAAGCAATGCATACATGTACTTATATATATTGCTTAAATAATGAGACAAAAGATTAAGTTTACAAAATATATTTAATTCATGATACATGGTACTACGAAATTAGCAACGACAACAACAAAACAATAAGATCATATTCGGAACTCAAATTTATGGGACTTCCAGCTGAATAAGGTTTGTTTGTATCAGATGCATTCGTGCTAAACGAAGTTACTTAACATAGTTTTGCTGAGAGGTATACAACACAGATTAAATCCTATCAATCCGAGTACACTCACTTTTATTTAAAATTTGTTTTTCGCGGGTACATTCGGTACCTATAGACCGGTACCTACTGGAAACCACAATCAATTTGAATTCCGAATCAAATCCATTATTATAATCATAATTTCATTTACCAAAATGAAATAAAAAAAAAATATTTTAAAAAGTTACCAAAAAACATGTTACAATACCTTTTAAAGATAATACCGTTTTTAGAATAAAACGTTTCTGTTGTTTCATCTGACAGTTGAATAAGATTAACCAATAAAATGGTTTGCCCTATAGATTAACAAGTAAACAAAGTGACCCATTAACGTAATGGGCACACCAAGCTAAATTTCAAATTGATAAACAGACATATTTAATTTCTCAAGAAATTTACAATATTATCACTGATAGTCAAGTTTCTAACATTTGGTATAGTTCTCAACTTGAGGTACCCAAACATATCAAAAGCTTCATGACAGTGTTTTTCTACAGTATGTAAATGGATGTATGAAATGTGATGACGCCATTTGTTGGCTCTAACTGTAGAATTGTTAGTCTTGTCAATGCTTTTGCTCCTGACGAATTGTTCCTGTAGATCTGAAAATGGAACTCCAATAAAATCATAGATGGATCTTGCAACTTGTAATGGTTCTCGGACCATGTCTTCATATCGCATAGTGACTATCTGCCCAGGATACAGCGATTTTAACCTCTGGGTCTCATTAAAACTATTAATCATCCGTTTACACATCTTTTCTGTCCTCTTTTTGAATTCACTGAACTTGTTAACGTGTAATTCATGTTTTCGAACGTTCGAATCAAGCATTGCACGCGGGTCACGAATCAAATGAATAATTCGCATATTTGGAAATGTTTTCAATGATGGCTCCGCCATCGCCATACTCATTCTAATCATTTTCATAGCTCGCATATTCGAATTTTGACATTTCTCGATTAATTTTGGCAAACAGTGTTCAATAGCATCATTCAGTGGTTTATAATTGAGCCTTGGCATCAGATGGGTTCTTCGACCTTTCCATATCACCGAGCGTCGTAATTTTAAACACTGGTAATAGGGTTTGAAATCTCGCATACTTGTGTATTTCTTGACCAAAGTTAGTATATCTACGTTGTAATAATTGCATGAGAACATGTTCTTGACAGTCTCGCCACCAATGTTGCTGAACAGTTTTTGTGACATACGACTGAAAGTAAGAAAAGTTCAAAATCTGAGAGTTATGAACGAAATACATCATCTGTATAGTTCACACAAACCGTTAGGTTTGGCGTTTCTTTTATCACCATATTATTTGAATATGGAATAACTATATCATATAAAATGGAATTCACTTCACTTAGTATGCAATCTCCATTGGTTAGCACAAAAGCATGTCGAGAGATCATTTGTATGAAAGGTATCAGCTTTTTAATTGTAGTCTATAAAACTCATGGACAAAATTCATATTCATGGTTTATTACGTACATTGGTTATGGGTAAATAAAGACTTAAGTGTTTTTCTAAGTAAACTTCTGGCCGAATTTCATAATTATTGATCATGGGGTTAGTTGTTCTGATACCTATAATTCAATACCTGGATTATTATAAATAAGTGACGATTAAATAGTACAATTCAAAATCAAAATCTAGTTACGGTAGATTAATTTAACTAGTGAACTGCCGATATGACATTATGTTGCAAAAAAAGATGGACACACTAAGCAAGGTGAATTCCATATTATATGATACATTTCGTTTTCAAATACTGTGGTGTTTTGATATTGCACTGAGAATAAGAAACAGATAAAGCACACAATAAATATGGTACTGTAAAAACAGAAAGTAAATAAAAAATACAGGACATAAATTTAAAAAAAGGCAGAAAAGAGTTACATTGCTAGGAAGTTTTTCTTCCAACAAACGAACAAACAACTGTAAAAGATTGTGATTGTATGAATAAAAATCCTACCTCGTTGGTAACGACGGTTTTAGATCATTGAAGTGGGGTTGTGAGATTTTTATATATTTTTATATATTTCTCCCACTAAAGTTTAAGAAACCATTTTCTCAACACAATTTCAGACCTATACATGTAATTTTACACTATCAAAAAATACCACATCTGTGACCGAGTAGTAGCTTTAATGAGAAAGGAAAAAAATGTCGATATCCAAATAATAATAACTTACAATGAAGTTCCATTTAGGTATTTTGCGTACATCGAACTTTTGGCGAGATGTTGAAGAGTTCTCAATGGTTCATAGCTGTAAAAAGTTCCCGGATGTTGTTCTACCAACTGACCAGTGTATGTAGACCCAGTGTGCATGTGAGCTAGAATAAGAACTATCCGAGGTGAACCATTGTTGAAAGGTATATTCTCTTGAACTCTAACTGTAGTCTGGAGTAGGGAATGTTTTAAAGTTACGTTGTTCCGTTCATGTAAATATCTGAAAGCATTGGCAACTGTGACTAACTGACTTTGTGATCGTCGCCTTTTAGCTTTGGTCGTGTTTGTAAGCAACACTGGTACATCACGAGTGAAGGATGCTATTGAGTTCAAATTGCTAAGATATCTAGGGCCTGAAAAAAACAGATAAACCTGTTTAAAGTAAATACATCGCGGGTTTAGCGCAAAACAGTCGTAACTCAGTCTTTGCAAAACGGTCGTAACTCACTCTTCTCGATATTTTAGCGTTTACTGATCCGCTTTCCACTCACTTCTTTTGGCCAAACTTGCCTGACAGGAGTCTAAGTAGTACGTTGACTTATAAAGAGAATCTGCACCCCTGTATGAGATACATTTTAGACCAAACACGACCAATACGATTTTCAAAACTCCAGATAGAATGTCTAATGAAATCACGGTAACGCTGTTCATTTTAAAGGAGGGTAAATTTCCAATGATTCCTAAATGATATATGAAAAACTGTAGGGTTTTTTTTTACTTATATTTTCCAATATTTTTGGCAATTTTATACTTTGTTGCTAGATTGGCATAACAAATACCCACCGAATGCTCTAAAAGTCTTGCATAATGTAACAAATTGTTGACGTTATATAATTCGCATGCCAAATAGGTACACCATACCTTCAAATGGCAATGTTCGGCCTGCATAACATATACTCAAGCCAAATCAAGCCTTGACTAAGTTTTATTTATAACTACATGTATTATCAACGTGTACTATTTCTGGTTTTTAAAACTTTATAAGCGGTTTTTTTTACATTTTTAATCTGATGCGGCCTTTATTAAAAATAAAGAAACGGATACGCTGAAGACCTAACCCTAAACACATACATACAAAATAAAGATAAGTAATAAAATTACCTGAGTTATATTGACTTGTTATAATGATGAAAGCTAACGATGTAATAACTAAGGTTAGAATAATTTTATCTTTAGTTAGACAATTATGTATTCTAGCAAAATCCATGACTACCATCATAACCTACAATTATAACATATATCTTATATTACGTTATGTTTTATTTAAGAAGCAACTTACATTTAATGTCAACATTAAGTCAGCTTCATTTTAAATAATATGACGTCACAAACATAGATCTATTCCAAGTCAACAACTCTACTTAATATACAAATACATACCTTTAATCCCGGCTAAAACACTATACATGTACTAACATCACCATATTCCATGTAATAAAATACCATTTATATACAAGACTTTAAATATATATACGTACTCTATATTCCGTGTCAAAAACACTATAGGCTTACCTCCTATGTTTATAATTTCATGTATCTTTTATTTTAACTCGCAAATTTTCGCGAGTTGAAATTGCTGCAAAAATATTTCTGTCCAAACTAATAAGGCTCAAATCAGCATTGTTACTGAATTTGTAACAGTCAGATCGATTGATGGCATTATGAAAGATTCACAGTACAAACATGTTCCATACTTTTTGTCTATCTCATAATAACGCCCCTGTTCTATCCATAATATAGTACAATGTACTATTAATATAGTACATGTACTATGTAGTTTATATTGCATATATGAGTAGTTACTAATATGCCATTTAACTATGGAGCAAAAAATGCGAGCGATTTTCTTCATTTCCGCGAGTTAAAATAAAAGTTACTCGCAAAAATTTGCAAGTCCATTTTTTGTTAAATTCGAGCCCTGTTTATAATATAATATTTTGTCACGAAACCGTGCTGGTCACCTTTTGTAACGATCAATGGGAATCGAGACCCGAATAAACATTCGGAACTCCTCGGCCATTCACTAGGAAATTTTCCTTCAATGAATGGTCGAGGTGTTCCGAATGTCGAATAAATAGTCGAAAAAAGAACCATTGATAGACTGTTATTTGCGACAACACAAGTAACTAAACTGAAAAAAGCTATCAACCAAATTGTTTCAATCAAGATTTTTAATGTAAAGTCGGATTTCTTTTCATATGATAAAATTTGAATGACATAGCAACTAGTCATAAATAAAATAAGCATATACTTACAATCTTATTCAAAGTATTCCTTTAAATGAAAATTTCATTCCTTGTCACAACACTAAATATCACCATACACTAGCTTTCTGATTCATGTTTCTGTACATAATTGTAAGCTTTCAAAGGTAGTTGATCATTTCAGAAATATTAGTATGAGAAAGGTTTTCTCAACGTAACACTATAGATCTAGTTTCCAAAGTAGTTTGTTTAAAAAAAGCGTCAAATATAACTCCATGGTAACCAAAGAGATGTGAAATGCATTATATTACCTTCACTTTGTCAATGAAGTGTCCGTATTATATCGATTATTTCCTATAGTTGTTACTTGTATTTGTATATGTTTGCTGTCGAAGTAAAATCCAAGTTTTCCGGAATCTAGGAATCATTATTTATTCATTAATTGCATTGATTATATTACCTGATTCTGCTGTAATCGATTTTTGCTTGAATGTATTATGATTCAAGTCACGTAAATGATATGTGTCATTAATTATTAATTTATTAATTATTTATTAGGCGTGGTATAATATTGTACACAGAATTGTAAATGCAACCACTGTATCGTAATTTGAAAAGTTCCCTCCTTATTTTATAAGTAGGGAATTTTTCAAACTACGATACAGAATGTCAAGCTCCTGTGATGCAACTGACCATTTATAAAAATAGCATTTCAATTTGCATTGGATTCATCTGAGATGTATGTGGAGAATTCAGTACAGCAGTAACTTCAGCAGTACAGCAGTAAACCTGTACAGCAGTAAACCTCTACAGCAAAAAAAAAATAAGCAGAGCAGAACTTTCGAGAGATGCAAAGGAGAGTAAACAGAAGTAAGCCATTACAGAAATTAACATTTACGCATTGTTAATATTATTTCATCAAAGTCGATTTATACAATGCTCAGAATTTCAACTTGATAATTATTATCGTCGTCATAACCATTACCATTATTATTGACAGTTCGAGCAATTTAAACATCATTTGCAAAAAGTTTGCTCACCATCAAAAGAGTCTAAATCTCTGACACTCGCTTGGAGATAGAAAGGTCTAAGGTTTGAACCCTTGCATGGTCAATGCTTATTTCTTTATGCAAGAAATGTCCATGCTTTTTTCACTCCACTCAGCTTAAAAGGGTACATATCAGGGTTGTGTAATTCCCTTTGCCACAAAGACGACATATTGCCAAATGCAGCGGACGATTCCTCAAGTAGATTGATAGATTATATATCGGTTCAGTTCGGTTGCAGTTCTGTCAGGTTGTTAAACATGACCGAATGAATTTTATTGCTTCTTCATTATATATTGTATTTATTATCATCGTACAAGATCATCATTCATAAAGCATAATAATGTATACTTTTTACGTATGTAATAGACTCCCTGTCCAGGTTAAGACCCACTTATGTAGCGAGTGTGTCTTTTGGTCAAAGACATAGATAACTAGTTATCAATGTCTCTGCTATTTGTAGATAACGTACACATTTTAAAAGTTTCCTGACATTTGGGTATAGTAGCAATTGTGGCGTCAAGTCCAGTTGCTATGAAATCGTAGGCCATAAGTGTTCAACAGACCAGAAGAAATGTTCTATACATTTAAGAAGGATCTGAATAAAATATCTAGAACAAATTTAGCACAAAAAATAGAACGTTTATTTTATCATTATATTGTAAAAATGATGTTGTTCTTGAATATTGACCGAGTATAATTATGACTCTTAAGCATTGCTTCACCAGATTTGTGCCAACTTGTTAAGACTGAAGCATACCACAGACTCTATATACTATAGTATAGGGTCCTTGAGCAAACTTAACGCAATTGAAAATGTATTAATATAACTCAAGTTGTACAGCATGTACATTGTAACATTGTAAAGCAAACCATTTTAAACATTAAAAACACAGAGCCGCCCGGCTAACTCAGTTGATAGCACGCAAGTCTACCGATCGAGGGGTCGTGGGTTCGATTCCCGGGTAGGGCATACTTTCGTGGAGCTTGATCATGAAATTATTTCTACGGCCATTTTCCCTCATACCAATGATTTTTAGTTATGTAGGGCAGTTGTCAGTCACTGACGAAAGTATGCGCTTAGTAGTTGGCCGGTTTACAGCTAAATCCAGAGGTTTAGACTTTCCAAGAGGAGTGAGTAGGTTGACTGACCGCCCTTATATAACAATGTATTGCTACGGCGTTAAACCCAACAAAAACAAAAACATTAAACACATCTTGTATTACTGTTGCGGGGGTACTATATTAAAGTAAAACGCGATCAGGAAAGTTGTATTACAAAGTGGTATACCAATATGTACATATTACGTCCTCGGACACTGTCAAATAAAAAGGGATGTGGCGTCTTAGCAAAGGGTCTATAGATGTAGAGCGGAGAATAATCAATTTAGTAAACTAAAGTCAATATTTCGATCAAAGATTATATTTTAAGTATTAGTAACTACGTAAATAATTGTATTATTGATATTAAAGCTTCATTTAAGGGAGCATTTGTTAGTGTTTGTGTCACTTGTACGCGAGAATTAAAAAAATGAAATTGCATTTTGCCAATTTCTTCTCCATTTCGTCAAAAGTATCATTTTTACAATTTAGTTATATCCTAATTCATACAAGTAGGCGGAGCTGCCTCGAGCGTTTGAAAAATCAATCCTTTCAAGTGTCGCGAATTAGACGTTCTCGGGTCATCAAGAATCATAAAGCAAAACGTGGTAAATTAAACTTATTTTACACGAATGTTTTCATTTAACATTAGTAATTTCTCCGATTTATGATAAACATTACTTTTTCTAACTTAGATTGCCTCAATACCACTGCATTAGGTGAAAATCCGTGCAGTTAGGTCGAAGACCCGTCATTCGTACTCGGTAATATTCGTTCGTGAACTAGATTGCGGATGTGATTTATTGTATTTATGTGTATTTACTGTATTTTATGACGCAATAAGTGGTAAAATCCGTGTGAACAAAAGTTAGTTTTTGATTTCCCACTTGAATGTTTAAATCAAGTGGCTATCGTTTCCAACATCCTTGCTAATCCAAAAAGGCACTAGTCAACTACCTATGCTCTGTCACTACCAATGCTCGGTCACCCCATCTAAATTTAAGAAAATAATAATAGAAACCTCTTGATTCGTATTTATTTTTAGGGCTATCTTTCAAACACTCACAGAAAACCCAAAATCATGATCATTGAAATGCTTGACTGTTTTTGCAGACGAAAGATGCGGACAGCACCTGCTGTTATCGCTAGAAAATCGAAATTGAACAGCCTTGTCTTATTCACATAATTATTATAATAAATCAAGAAATATTATGATTTACTTAAATCTATAATATTTTTATAATAATCTATCAATCGAAAATAAAAATCTCACATATTTATATCTATTCTACGTAAAACAAGGTGACCGAGCACTGGTCCGAAATTTTCCAAATATACCGTGTTTTACGTATAATACTCCGCGCCGATTTTATCCAATAATCGGGATCGTCAGACGCATGTTTTTCTGTGAACGGAAGTAGGTCAACGTGTAGACGATATTGCGGTATGAATTTTACATGAATTGACAGAATACTGTTCACCCACTTCGATTTTGATATTAAAGTGACCGAGCATAGGTAACGTCACTCTAAGACGTAACTTTTTATCATTTGGACATTTTTCTGTTACGTAAGGTCTTAACGGATTGCTTCAAAAACGCATAGCAAAAAAAAGGATTAGTATTGATTTCAATTGGTACTGTAAAATTGCTATTGTAAACAATTAAAATATAGACTCCCCGATATGCATTTGTTACGTAAAAAGTCAAGACTACTTATTGAAATAAATATTATTATAACTGAAATACGCATGACATTTAGAAATTGAATTTCCCGAACAATCAAATTATTGAAATTGACGACTGCCGTTAATTCGTCTGTTGTTACTTTCTTGCCGAAAAAAAACGACTATTCAGCTCGGAGATTGCTACTATGCACGTCTATTTACAACTTCAACCATGTATTTACAACTAAGTAGGAAAGAATAAAAACCAGTTTGTCTGTTTTCCCATTTTTTCGACATTTTGGTCATAATATTTACTAAAAAAAAAATATTCGGAAATCAGCGAAAAATACGGTCAGTCGGGAAACCCAAACAAACCTATTTTTTTATTAGACCTAAAAGCATTATTCTATTTATAAATTGAAAAAGAATTTCAACTTTTTTTATTTCTAAAGATACAGAATCTGAAATAGGACAAATACTGTGCATCAGGCCTGAATAAAGTGCCTAAACATTGATATATTTATTTTGTTCAGGCTACAAATATGGCTGCACCGAGAGATTGGAATTTAGATTGCAAGGTATATGTTGGTGAAATTGGTTATGGTGCAGCTAAACAAGAGCTGGAAGACATTTTCTCTGAGTATGGACAGCTAAAGAATGTTTGGGTAGCCAGAAATCCTCCTGGGTTTGCATTTGTTGAATTTGAAGATCATCGAGATGCCAGAGATGCTTGTGATGCTTTAGATGGAACGTAAGTTAAAGTGTATAATCATGCAATACCTAGTAGTATTTAATATTTGACAAAATGATTATTTGTATATGATAAAAAGCATTTCAGAAGGCTTAAGGACAAAGTCAATCACAATAAAAAAAACTTATTTTGAACTTGTGAAGACCAGCTTTAAAGTTGGAAAAAACTTAGATATAGTTCGTACAAAAAACAAAACCCTGTTTATAATAACAATACAATGAACTAACCCACGAAGAGGGATGCCCAGGATGACTTTAAAATAAACAATTGTGATAAGTTTTACTTGTGTCTTAGTCGTTGGTGTAATGGAAAGCATTCTACCATAACAGGCATGCTTTACCAAGTGGTGGTGGTTTATCAACCATGCTAATTTGTTAAAATGAATTAGATCTACACAAATTTTATTTTCATTACTGCCTACCCCTGAAATGAATTGTCTCATTTTTATTGTTTACCAAAACACGTTTTGTTTTTTTGTACGCACTATAGATAAATTTGTTTTTACTTTTAGTGTATTCATTAAAATTCTTAGTCATAATCTTGAGCTATAGCTGTGATTTGTTGGTGAAGACTATGATAGAATTTATTTTCTGTTCAGTTGTTCACCAGTTGCTCGGAGCAGACTTCTGTCAGTGATTGACAACTGCCCTATATGGTTTACGATCAGTTTAGGTTGGAGAATACCCTAGAAATTATTTCATGACTAAGCTCCATAAAAGTATGCCTGGGCCAGGAATCAGACATTCAACCCTTCAATTTTTACACTTGTGCTCTACCAACTGAGCTATTGTTGTGGCTTACTAATATATATATTGTTTGATTATATACAGGAGAATTAATGGTCGTAGAGCAAGAGTTGAGATGTCATCTGGTAAATCCAGATGGGGAAATAGAGGACCACCAAGACGTGGTGGTGGTGGTGGTGGTGGTGGTTATAGAGGTGGTAGAGACAGAGATAACTATAGACCACGTAGATCAAGGTACGATATCCTATAATAACTTAACTTTTAATTGATTCTATTTGAAAATCTAGCAAAAATGTACATGTCAGGACTCGACATTAAAAGTCATCCTATTGCCTCTGACATCCTATATTTGAGTTCGGGTTAATAAAACTTGTAGCTGGTTGTCCAACAAGGCTGTAAAAATTAATGTCCAGTCCTGCATGTCTGTTATCACTTAATCAGGGCTGCTAATCCTAAGCTGATCTGCTGATTTTGTTTTGCCGAGGGTTAAAAATGTTTGGCCCATTGGTCAAAATGGTTGGGCAAATTAAAAACTAATAGGGGCCTTGAGAAAACCTATTTTTTGCTTTCAATGCAGATGATGTATTTTTTAAATTTCATTCTTACTGTGGCATGCTGTAAACAAATATGTAAAAATATGTCTGTACAAACAAACACTAGAACTTATAAAAACAATTGATATATGGTGAAGTTTCTGGCCTTGTGGAAGGCTAGTATAGTTGAGTGAGTACTGGTTATAGACTAGGGTCCAGGAAAGCTAGGCTAGGTGGGCTTGATAATGTAATATAAGCTAAAATTGTGTTGACACAATGATAAAACCATCATAAAAAGATTTAACAATTGAACATTGATGACATACTGATTCTTGGTCAGAAATCATTATAGTTGTTCTTTACCCAGTTTCTTTTTTCTTACATTTTAAGTTCCTTCCTTTCCTTTTATTTTTGATAAATATTATAAATGATAAGTGCTTTAAATGAATAATAGTTGCCTTGTTTCATATAATGTGTACATTGATCAGTGTTGTTATTATTTTTTTCCTTTAATTTTGATAAAATAATACGAAGACTTTATGCTTATTCATTGTAAGCAAAGGAGTGGAGAGTGTATTTTCATTTTGAATTTAGTCTCTGATGCCTGTATACTTGTATGTCTTTCATTGCAAGAAGCTGGTCTGTATGAACAGTTTTAATATTTCCAAAATTATACTCTGTATGTTTTGCATGTAAATTTTTTTTATTTAAGGTTAAAATCCTTAAAGACCATGGTCAAAGTATTTTGAGGGAATGGGGTGAGGACGGGTGGGATTTACAACTTTCCTATGCCCAACATATACCCATAGATTCTGTACAAATTGTACAGATCGAGTGTATATTAACTCTAAATAAATTGTTTATAAACATTTTGCTGTAATATGAAATGGAATTGATTTTTGTAAACAGACTGTATATAAAAACATCATTTATTTTATCACTGGTCGAAAACAGCTGGTTTTTATCATCATTGGGGTGGGTGGGAGTATTTTCAATGTTTGGGGTATCTCGGTAATGTTGATTTTTTTATTCTGTAAGTTGTTTTTTATGTTTCATGTTTAATCATTTATTCTGTATGCCAGGTCCCATCACTCTTGAAACATCACTACTTGGCTACAATTATCTCCCTTGATATCAACCCATCAAATTATCAGCGTTCAGCCAATCAACTTTAAATTCTCATCTGAAAAGGTCGACCCTGCGGCTAATCTGCACTAAGCAACGCACACCCTGTCATCTTAGCAACGACCTTGACACTAAATTGATCAACGTTGCCATCGCTACATTTTCAGCCTTAACAACTGTAGAATTTTCAACGCTATATCAACTTTATATCAACAATAAAACTCTGGTAAACATGTAGTGATAACATAGTTTACAGTTAAAAATTATTCATAAATTTGTGTGTTGGTTCTATATATCTACATTTTAAAAAAACCCAAATCTTCTATGGTTTACTTTTACTATGAGGTCAATCACTAATACTTTTGTGACTTTGTTTAATGAAAATGGCTTTTTCTTGAACAGTCTCATAAATAAGTAGCTGTTTGGTTGCTAGGGACAACCACTGATTAAAGCCAATTGGAAATTCTGTTTTTGTAGCCAAAAATTTGCTAAGTAACTGTACATGTTATGGAGAAGGTAGCTATTGGTAGAATTCCCCTGATGCTTTGCACATAATATAATAATTTAATGTCACACCAAATTGGAAGTCAATGTTTACAAGGTTGTTTTTGTTTGATTTTAGAAAACTGAGGTAAAATGAAACTTCCCAAATGTAATTCCCTATTGTGACTATCTAACTTGATGGAATGATAAACCCAGATAGTTTATCATTTTTACTACTGGTCCTAAGGACTGATTTTAAAGCTGAAAATCACTAAAGTAAATGCATTTGGGGAATTCTACCATTAAGGACTGTACAGGATCAAACTCTTTGATGAGAGTTTTATTATTGAACATTAAATTACATGTGACTGATTACAACATTTATTTTACATTTCCATCTACTATGTCTTTTCTCTCCCTTATTTTTCAAGTTTCTTTATTTTGATAGAATAATAATTTCCCTAGAATCCCTTACTTAATCCATCTTTTAATCTGTCAAAATTTATAAATTCTCAGTCTGTGATCTCTAAAAATCTATTGTTTGTATAAATTGTTGGTTTACTTCCATAAATGGAAGTTATTGGCTGAAAATATTTCTATGTTGAAACTTATAGTTGTTGCTAATTTCATAGACTGGTGAAATCACAATTAAATGTTTGACAGGTTAAAACATTGGACTCTGCCATACTCAAAAGAAGGGTTAGATAGGACACTCTGTAGAGAAGTGGCAGTTAACTATGATTTATAAACCCAATAATTTTTCTTCATTTTCTAATTATATGTGCCAGTAATCTACCTGCTAATGACCATTGCAACTTATTCAAAAATTACTTCAAACCTTTCATATTATTTGTGAATGTTATAGTAATGTTGACACTCTTTCAAGAAGTGTGTAAGAAATTTTATTCTTTATATTTTTTGGTGCCAATGTAAAATATCCAAGACCCTCTTTATCTCCTTTTGAAAATCATCATCAAAATTTTCCCTTTTAAAATGATTTCTTTCAAATTCTTTTTTTAAGTATGATATATGTGTGACAGGTTATAATTGCCAGTTAGTATATTGTTCTTTATTTGCATGTTTGTAGGTCAAGGTCACCAGGCAGAGGTCGAAGGTCAGTGTCACCATCACTACGTAGAAAGTCGCCATCACCTCGTAGGAGATATTCTAGAAGCAGGTTAGTGTTTTACTATTTCTTGTCAAATCTATTGATAGAAAGACAAGTAGAAGACAGTTGAATAGTAAATTTTTAAAGTATGATGCATAGAATTTAAATAACAGTAACTAACTGGCTTCTAGATCTTTATGATGACATTAAAACAAATTTAATGAAATATATACATTAGTTTATGCATATATTAGCCTTCTTTGCCAATAATAGAAGGTTGTTAAGCTGTATTTATTGATGTGGTCAAAATCTATAAAGTAACTAATTTATAACTGCAATGATGTTTGAAAAGTATCAAAACTTATGGGATAATTTACTGTAAATTTGATCTTTCTGCTTTGTGCATTTTACATAAGAAAACAGAAGTACTGAAAAGTTTACACTACAGTCATTGCTTGACTATGTATTACAGTATGACATAATTAATCTTAATGTGGAATAGTTTCACAGTAGACAAAAAGCTTCTGTTGCGAGATGTTATATAAAAATAATATTCCTTGTGTTTTATATCATTATGAAACATGCCGTTTCATAATTTTTACAGAAGAACTGTGATCATCGAATTTACTTTTGGTTGAATTTAATGAGGTAAATGTCGTAGGATTAATATTTTAAAACTGGCGGTCATCAACCTTAATTTTCTTGACTTGAGCACTAGCCAGAATATAATTATAATAACAGTAATTTTCACCAGCCTAAATTAATTTTCACTATTCTCAGGCTTCAGACTAGTGGGTAAAGGTTGCGATTGATAAGACATATAATATTAATTATTTTTTAATGACTAAATTTTATCAATATTTTTATAATTGCTATAGATCACCTGTTGATAAATCACCTGCCGAGAGATCACCTAGAGGACGGTTTTCACGTGATAAGTCTCCAAGAAGTAGATCACCTTTTGAAGAAGATGATAAGTAAACATATGTGGTAAGATATTTTGTGTAGTTATAATACTGTCGGTACAGTTTGTATTTTGTACTACTGTCAGACTTAATTGCCTCCAATTCAATTTTCATGAAAAAAGATACCTCGGTAAATTTTTTAACTACAATGTAATTTTGAAATCCTTGATATTTTGTGAATGCTCTTGGCGTTAGCTAAGTAACAGGACATTTGGCTGAAAACAAAACTATGGTATTTTTTAATAGTTTTGCTGGTAATATGACATTAGACAGTCTGATCAATGACCTCTCTTAACCCTTAATGGCTCAATCCCACATTTTTACGTGTCTAGACCCCCTGTAAAACGGCCGCCACAGCCTTGAAAATGGTGCTTTTTAACTAGATTCAGTGAATTTCACTAAAGGATAGTTGCCCCCAAAAAATTAGTGTTTTTTGTTGCGCCTGATAAAAAATCCGGGTCATTGAGTGCAGAGAAATAGAGGCAAATGCTGATAAGAAAACATGTTTTCAGTCTCTGAAAAGACCTGGCACTTTAGACCTCAATTTTGGAAAATATTACTGTTTGAAAGGCAAATGTGGGGTGAAAAAAGAGCGAAAAATTGCATTCTTTGCTGTTTTTGCTCCGCCCCAACATTGCCATGGTAACTGGGATCGGGGCTCAACTTGGTTTTTCTGAAAGACATTCACCCAGGGAATAACTTGGCCAAGTTGCATATCTGTATGATAATTAGTAATGAAATTAGAACATCTCATCATAGAATAGCCCTAGCGTGTAATGGTGAAAAAATGGCTACTTTTCACACATGTCGCAACTAGTAAAGGGTGAACTTGCATTGTTTTTTAAATGTGTTAAAGTAAACATAGTGTATTGATTAAATGTTTTGTTTTAATTTCAGGTTTGTGAGGAGAGAGGTTTGTTATCATGGACATTATGTATATTCAAGAACAGCTTATTTACCAGATTTGTCAAAAATAATGTTGTAAATAATAGATTCCAATTATGCCACAAACAGCAAGTTTTCCTAGAGAGGCCAAGTGGATAAAAAAACTTATTTTGTTCTATGTTGATCATAGACATATATATAAATAATGTGTCAAATTGTAAAGTCTTTTATTGTAAAAATTTTATATTTTAAAATTTTCTTGCCATTCTTCAAAATTTTGAAATGAAATAAATTGAATTGTCATGATTTACTTTTTGATCAGTTCTAATATGATTTCATTAAAAAAATTTCATTAAAAAAATCATTTTCCCTTATCAGAGGATGCATCTTTTGTTAAATCACTAAATAAGGTGAATAAAATTTGAAGTGTCCCCATGTGTGCTTAAATTCAAAAGGAAAATTAAAGGTGTTGTGTGTCTTGAGGTTTTAAAGGAAAATATAAGATGGACTTAGCAAGGTTGATCAAGTATAGGTATCAAGTTCTATCAATTTTTTTCTGATTAGTTCCTTCAACCCATTAGAAAGAATCAAAAAGGCTGCACAATTATTATACCCCCGCTTCGAAGAAGATGGGGGTATACTGTTTTACCCTTGTCCGTGCGTCCGTCCGTCCGTTACAAAATTTCCGTCGCAGTTTTCTCAGCAACTATAACATGCAGCAGCCTAATACTTTGCATATTGCTTCATCCCATAGTCCCATGTGGTGTAAATCGATTTCATGCTCCTTGCTCATCTACTTCCTGTTTGTCCCATATTTTTAGATTTTTGCGGGGGTATCACTAGTGAGCATTAGCTCACAGATTTACTTGTTTAATCAACCATTGCATTTGACCACCAATACATGTACCATAATTGTGTAGCTGTGACAGCCATAGAAATTAATAAATTTTCATTCCAATGTTAATTGTATATACTGGGGACAGAATGATCTATAATTGTGAACATAGACATTGTTGTGTAATTTAGTGGTATTATTTTTTAAACATTTTATATAAACTTAGTTTTTAAATAGAATTCTTCTTCTTCTTCTTCTCGTTCCCGTTTTAAATAGAATGAA
Organism: Mactra quadrangularis; assembly: GCA_025267735.1. NCBI lineage: Eukaryota > Metazoa > Mollusca > Bivalvia > Venerida > Mactridae > Mactra > Mactra quadrangularis. The sequence goes on from CM046304.1 coordinate 29,701,268, forward strand.
TTTCAGAGTGTGTTGGTTGTATGGGGATGTAGAAATTTTATGAAATATTTTGCTTCAAAACTCATGTATTAATCATATCATTTTCATTTGTTAGTGAAGATATTTGTAGTGCTCCATCTGACTAAAGCTCATTATCATTCCTGCCGGGTGGATTCAGAGATATCTGTGTACAATGTCTATTTAAAGAAGCCTGTCGCAAATTAGTTTGGGGCTGTATTATGCAATTTTGTCAGTTTTAAAAATAATTTCTCAGTAAAAAATTGAATTTCAACTTTAGGCGCAATACAACTATGTATAATCCAATTCTTTTTTTTTCTCATTTCCTTCATATTTTCAAGTGATACTGTGCTAAATAAATTTATCATTTTTCTTATTTTAACATAATGTAATTATAATGTCATAAAATGAATGAAAAATATCATCTTTTCAATGCTCAAAATTTCCTTAATAATCAGATGATTATTTTTTTTTATTTTTTATGTAGAATCATTCTAGCTTGTTTTTCTTTGAATTGCCTATTTATACTGTGTAGAGAACTGAGGGTATTTTTCATTGTTTAATGTAGAAATTGTTTGTCCTGTAATTTTTGTTCTGGATAATATGGTAAATGTTATAATTTGTATGTTTTAATATATATACAGTAAAACCCCTCTAAACCGGAAGTGCTCCGGACTGGGCAAAAATTCCGGTTTGGAGAGGTTTCCGGAATAGAGGGGTTTTACATTCTGACTATAATATTTAACATGTGTGTTCGTTGGCACTCTACATTGATCTTGTATTAAGTGTTTGTGATATTTAACTATTGATACAAGTTTAATCTACATGTATTCCAAGATTTAGTATTGTGCTGTAGTTATATTCGTAGATTAATATGTCTTATATGCATACTAGAAATCTTTGTAGACATGACTGAGTCAGTGAATATTTGACAATTTTTCATTGGAAAGCCATCTACAGAGTGGTTTACATCCTTGTCATAATAGGCATCATTGTTTCTATTAAAAACAACCTTTATTCTATCTTATTGCTTAGTACTGAGAGACAATATGCTGGCTGGAAGGTTGTAAGTTGTTACAACAACTTTTGAATAATCAAGCTAAACAAGTATAGCACCATAAACTATAGCTCTTTATCATTATGCTGATAACAACTTCGTAGAACTTATTGTTATTGTACCATTCCACATTGCATCATTATATATGCAAGTTATAGTGAGTAAATCTGGATACATCAATATAAAATATGATAAAAAGAAAGATAACAGAAAACAGATATAAATACACAAAGCTTTAATTATGACTAATACATATTAATTTTACTCAAATCTGTAAATTCGTGAATAAATATGTTTCATTGGTCATTTTTACGACTCAAACATAGAACAATTAATTTTGGTCAATCGTATATCAATTAAACACCGCCGTAATTGATCGATTACATACGTCTTTCAAATCATTTTCTACAATCAATGTTTACCACAGGTTGGTTCATTTTAGATCAAAATGCAATTAGTGAACGAATTAAATCCTTGATTATCAATTAAATGTTCCATCCACCAGCGTAATTATCGCTAAAAACATACAAACCCCTACCTTACATGTGATAGTTTTCACACCCATTCAATAAGACATCTTTCAATGTTTACATAGCGATTATCACGAATAGTCAATTTCACGCACACCTGTTAAACAAAGGAAACAATCACCTTCTCGAGAGTCGTATATCCAGCTCGCCGTTATCAATTCTCACCTTTCGACTTCCGATATACAGGGGTCATTTTGCGTGACGAAATATGAAGTTTAGGCTAAAACTCATCCGGTTTCCGGAATACAGGGTTTTCCGGAATAGAGGAGGTTTTTGTTATATGAACAAAGAGGAGAAATATTCCGGACTTGAAAAAAATTCCGGTTTGGAGAGAATTCCGGTTTGGAGGGTTTCCGATTTAGAGGGGTTCCATTGTACTATATATTATATATATAATTATCTCTCTATGTGGAAGAAATTTTGCTGATTTGTCATTACTTGAAGGTCAAGTGAGGTCTTTGTTTTATCTTTAAAAAATCTCTACTATATGCATATGAATTAGTCATCATCAGCCATTGGAAACTGAGTCTCCTTGACGATTTTTCTGTACAGTTTTGTAAATTTGTATATTTTGTTTAGTTGTACCAGATCGTCATTTCCTGATCATGATTTGTATGATAATATAGTATAGAGACCCAGCTGCATTTGGAACTCCTTGGCCATTCACCACAAATAAGCTCAGACATATTTAGATGCTATTTTGAAACTACCTTTTCGTCACATTTCCAAACAGGTGTTGAAGTAAACAAATCCATGCTTGATTAGGCGATAAGTAACGCATGTTTCCTTTTATGTCCATAAATTTGAATAACACAGTTCAATTATATCACTGAACAATATTTAGTTAAATATATAACATAGAAATATGTTTTGACCAAGGTCTGTGTGTATACTACAAGAACTATTTTGCATAACTGTCATACCCTTGCCTATGTAGTAAAAACCCAAGCCGCCAGGGTAGACCCCCCCCCAGGAATCCTTCCGAGTATATTCATTCATGAAAGGTCAAGGTGTTCTGAATGACCAAGCTGGTGACTATGTAGAGAGAGTCTTTGGCTTTGAACCCTGTTAAATATAAAGACTTACAGGATAAATGTCAATTTTTGTCATGTTTTAGCACAAGTGTGATTTGAATCATCATAGTATCAATTTTTTTACATGTTTATGTGAACAATAATTAATTGTTCTGAGGAGAAAATAGATTTTACATATTGTATAAGTTATGTTCATATTCTGTACATAGTTTTAATTGGTAAATATACTTGGTATTAATAACTTAGACTGTAGTAATGTTCTAGCCTATGATCTCTACCTAACCCTAATTCCTTGTGTGCTCTGCCTTTGATTTTTCAATCTTTAGTGCGAGTCTTATAACTGGTCAACTTGGTCTAGTGGTTATAAATCTCTGTAAACTTACGCTGAATGAGGGTCATGCATTTAGGCCAAGCTCTGCCGACAATATTTTCTTTGCAGAGGATGTGTCAAAGACTGGTCAGTGTCACAAGACTCCCTATAGTTACTATTTGGAAACAGGTTAAAACAGTAACAATTATCACACTGTATTCTGATTAGGTTGCAAGCCGAGATTGATTATTCTACAGCGCCCTCCTAAAGTCAAAGGACAAAATCATGTATCTAGGATTCATTCACATTTGGTTAAAAAAAACAAAGACATCTGAGCGATTCCAATTTAGTATCAATTCGTTAATGAGTTTGTAACTATGTTACATTATTTAAACTATTTTTGTTACAGTTAAATACTTGCAGTAGGCATTGTCAGATTTTCCTTCCAATTTCATTTTCCAAGATCTTTAAGGGTACTGTATTTATGGACAGCAATCCTTACCACAGACACCTTGTTTTCAAGGCGTTGCCATCTTTTCAATTCGAGGAGAGCAATGTAACAGATGTATAAATGAATGTTCATAGCAAAACAGTGTTGTTTCTTTCTAGTATTGTTTTATTATCTGAATGTATTTTATAAAGGTAAAACTTTTTATGGTTTTAATGTCATTAAAAATTACTAATTAATTTTGTGTTTATTTTGTGTTTTTTATATAATTTATCACAAGTTAATCAGCATTTTGCAGTGAATCTTTAAACAGGGTTACATGGATACCAGATGTCAAAAAAACTAGCTGCCTGGTACCTACCTCAGTTCCTGGGATATCGGCAGTAGATGACAAATAAACCTGGATTTGATTGATTGTATTTAGAGATTTCCTTGGTAACATCTGAGTTGTCTACCTTTTGTCATGGAATAAAATATTAGCAAAAATTTGGATGCAAATGCAATTAAGTAAAATTTTGATTCTGTTCTTCGTAGAAAAAAAAGCGTTTCTTAATTAGTGCTAAGAGACTATTCCTTGACAAATCCCAGACAAATGTAAGATATATAATTCCATTGTGGCGAAGTATAGCATTTGAAGGCAGCCCATACTGTCATTGTAAACAAAAGTATGGCATTGTTTGATTCTGTACATTGCAAACTAGTCTTCACAGAAAACTTAACAGCACTGAACATTCGGTCCAACTAACAGACCCAATTTAAATGATCATGTATATTTATCCCAAAATAAAATAAACAATGCATCAACAAATACCGGTACTGATTTTTTATTGAATATGGAAAATGGTAGCTGTAAAAAGTTAGTAAACTGTCTAACCACTCGCATTCTAAAAGTCACAAAACCTATGGCGATTTTGGTTGACTCGGTCAAATGCCCACTGGCTAAATAATAAATTATCAGACTAATGTGATTCCAATATGTAGAGGTGAAACGATTAATCGCGGTTCACAAAGAATCGCGATTTTTAACGCTCGATTCGGTTCGATTCGATTCGGAAGAGGCAGTTTCGATTTGATTCTTTTTTTAAATACTGTCTTTTTCAGTAGTTTTGTGAGTTGAATGAAACGCCCCTTTTCGGTTAAAATAAGCATTTTTTATAGTAAACTAAAATAGTGTACCCTTATTGACCGACGATTGTTAATCCAGATAAGAGTTGTAAAAAGTGAGACTGCCCGCTGCAATTATACATGTTAATTACGCGTACATGTCAATTAGACCTTATTGTTGGTCACACGCTGGGAGATTAACTCGCTGACAGAAAATCGATAATGGAGTCGTCGAGTTAGTTAACACGCTTGATATCATTCATATATACCTAAGACTGGTACCTACAGAGAATATAGTGATAAAGGGGCCACCAAGATATAACCAGTCGATTTAGTTTTACACGATCGGCAATATTGGGGGATTTTTCTTAAGAAAAACAAATTAAACTTTTCACATCGTCGTTTCCTGAAGCATCATTTGTTAAATGAAGATGAAAACACTGAAAACAATAAGTTTTTTAATCACAAAAGTTGTTTCATATGAAATTGCTATCTAGCGTGGGTCGCGAAAATGAATGACATAACGCCGAAATGGTTGAAGCGATTTCGTTCCCTATGATACAAAATTAAATCAAGTATGATAAAGTAATTTAGAGATAAACTGTAAACTTAATTGTTTGTTTTGACGTTATTTACGTTTATTTTCGGGAAATCCTCTTTGTTTTTCTTAACTATTAAAATCGGGCAAAACGTGGTTGGTTAGATTTTATTTACTATAAATTGGAAATGAATTCTATGAAATGTCCGAAGATAATTGTATATTTTCACTAATACGTTCATTTAAGCCCAAAAATAATTTTATTTTGAAATAAACATTAGTGTAAGAAAGTTATAAATATAGATCTAGAGTTGATAAAAATTAATTTAACGTTTATGATGTGATGAGAATTATTTTAAATCATGCCAGAGCCAAAAGAAAATATTTTGAAACAAACTAAATTAAGCTGGTCATAGTGATCTACATTTGCTGAATGCTTGCAATTTTTTATTGTCTAGGCGTAACTTTAACTAGTCATTAATTATGGCATTGATGCACTGATGAATAATTTTATTTTGATAATGACTTGAGTCATATACTGTTTGTACGTACATGTAGGTAAGGAGAAATAAACAATTTGTCCATGGGCATTACTTTTCATTAAAAAGTTGGAAATAATACGATTTGTCATTTATATATGCTAAAATGCAGTAAAATATTTTTAACTATTCAAGCTCTAATACCTGTAAAATGGGTATTATTAAAGAATTGGAATTTTTCGTCTTCCGGGAGGGAGTCCCTCAGATAAAAATGCACTGTTCTTAAATATACATATATTTATGTTCTATTGTCTTTGGGTTGTATCTCTTTCTTAATTCTTTTTATAATTTATTTTTTGTTATGTCCTATATAATTCCAGTAGAAAATCGAATTGAATCGAAAAATTGAATCGTTTGATGAAAAATCGAAATCGAATCGAAAATTTTTTAATCGTTTCACCTCTACCAATATGGCAGATTATAGCAAATGAAAGCAGTTCATACTAACATAGTAGAAAAACATATAGCATAGATTGATCCTGCACATTGCAAACACACATGAGTTGAATCTGATATACAATGTAATTTAACACAGAGCTTTTACAACATCGGTGAGTTCTTTCCTTGCAGCAGACAAATCTTTGAAAATGTCATGTGACTTCCCATAATTCAATTCAAATATTGCACAAGCTCTATCAGTGACCTTGAGTGCCTCGCGCCATTGTTGAGCACTTATCAATATCTCGGACAGTTTCTGTAATTCATTGCCTGCTTCTACACTATTAGCACCGTACATAACTTCTACCGTTTCTAGACTTTTCCTTACATAATCTGCTGCTGTGCTAAATTCTCCTGGAATTAATAGTAAAATTTTTCAATAAGAAGACAGAAATATTTCTTTGAATTATTTAATAGTAAATGGATATTCTCAGTCTAGAATATTGAAAACTAAGAAAAAATGTTTCTCCCGATTTCATTTTGTCAGTATTTTCCTCTCAAAAAGGGTCTTACAATGTTTCATTTAAATGTGAAATTAAACATTGCGGGCCTAAATACTCAGAGGAGCACCATCATGCATATATTCTATGGCCATTCTACCACATACCTCTTAATAAAAAAGAGAGCTGATGTGGACCCCTGGCAAATGTATGTCCATGTGCTTTGTATGTTCAAAAGCTTGAGTCTAAATATTAAAACTCCAGAGAAATAAGTAAGTTAACTGACCACTTAAGATTGTCAACAATTGGTCTGAAGCAAGCACCAAAATGTACATATAGCAAACCTGACTAAATTCTCAGTAATCTGCATTCCATTTGGGATTTACATTGTATGTTATAGAAGAAATAAATTGATACAAACCTAACATAGCATAACATCTAGCAATACAATCTGTTATCTCAGATAATTGTTTATTATGTTTATATAAAACGTCCTTCGCCATACTGTAACATTCTAACATAGTATTTCTAGCATCTGAAATCAAAATTGATTATATTAAACACTGAGAAAATACAATAATGTGATTTTTGTTAGTTCATAGTTACATGCATACTTGTATATTTTAACTCAATTGTGAAACAAGTTCTTACAACTCTTATCACTCTTCAGTCTGCTTCCTGGTCTCCCAGTACTGACCTAGTATGATAAAGTTTGAGATGCAGTTTAAAGAGAATTTAACCAATTTAGAGCAAGCTATTCAATGAATACCAGTACAGCATAAAAAAACTCAAACCCACTCAGCCTTAACTGTTCCTTTTGTTAAGGAATGACATCTTCAGGCCATGACATTCGCACAATGAGTTCACTATATTTACATATACATTGTACAGTTTCAGTGTAAGATTAATAAATAAATTAAATCAAATTTACCTACCTTAATCTTGCATGGGTGGAAGTTTTCATTATTTTGAGAACAAATTCCTCAAGGAAATTTATATGAATTCTGTCCATTTCTGTACTTTGAAAGTAGGTTTTCAGTATTTTAAAAACCATTAACTTTTACATTGTACCTATGTTAACCCTCTATCAGTAAAAGAGACTTAAATGGAAACTGTAAGAACTCAATCTTCTTTGGAGAAGACATAACAAATAACTAAATTTCTTACCTTTTAGTTTATTTTGATTAAGTAAACTATAACCATGTTGAAATAGTCTGTTGATTTGTTGAACAATTTTATCATCAACATGTGTTTGTTTTTTACATGTTTTACATGTATATATATCTTTACTACTTTCTGTAGCTGGACCCATACATATCTTACATTGGTAACTCTATAAATATAAACAGAATAAAGAGGGTTTTCCCAATATTTTACACATTTTAAATCAGGTTATTACACTCAGTCTTAAAGTAGGCACATAATCTCTAGCACACTCAAATAATGTATCCCTCATTTAAAGTAAGGGTAAAGATTGCTTACTTTAGTCACTATTTTAGCTTGACTAGTTTGAGAATAGTAGGTAGGCCATCCTACTTGCTTTAAGTTGGCGAAACACTTCTTGAATAGGTTTTTAAGTGAAAAATTCCCATACTATAGATTAAGATTTTATAAGAAATATTCCTATAACTTTGACATCACTGAGGTGATTCATCTGGAACTTTACACGTGTTCACAGTGTTATCATTGGAGGTCTATTCAATGAATACTAGCTCTAACACAGAGATTGTTTGCATGCAATTTTCATAACTTCAACCGAGGAAATTATCTGTTTAAAATTTCAATTATCTCAATGGAATTGCATGTCAATGAATGATTTTACACTAGCACGCCAAATAGTTGAGCTTGTTCATCCATAGACTGCTCTTGTTACCTTGCTTATCCCAATGGTGGGATGTAACAAATGACAATGCTTAAAGAATGTGATGCTCAATGCAAAAATGCATCAAAACAAAGTAAAAACACCATAAAGAAACACATCATACTTACACTAAATATATCTTCCTGATGTACACCAGACATACAAGGTTCACATGTACATGTAAAGAAATATTGTTCCTTTAAACATTGTTGTCTTTCTTTATAGTTCATTCTGATATAGTGAGGCCCTGAAATAAAAATAATACCTAAAGGTTTACAATGGAAATAAGAGTTTTCATTTTTGCATACGGTTGACAAGAAATTTTACATGATTAATAATGTTAATAATTATGTTTCAATTCTTGTACTATAGTACAATGTATACATACAATGTACTTTGTTGAAATAAAATTGTCTACCCTTATTGAGGCATAATACAAACTTTTTATTGGATAATAATACTAAACTGTTCCACTAATTATAAAGAAAACTATAAATCAATACATGCGCATGTACATGCACTTACATAACAGTCTCTAATATTACTACATAAACTATTTAGACCCAAGTATTCTAATGCATGATAGATGATTGGGACACAATCTGTTGGAACAAGCATTTTCTATTGAGAACTTTTTAATTTTGATGACTAAGTTCAACAGTGTGCTCTGCATTAGAACATAGAGTTAAATTTATTCTATTAGAAATTCATTAGGCAAGATCTCTCAGTTACAGTTCTACACACTTAAAAATGTGAAAGCAAACAAATCAGGAACAGCATCAGTCAAATACACTGACTTTCCACACAGCCACACAGATTTTAAAAAGTCCTACACCTTATTTAAATACTTACCATAACAATTAAATATTTCACCATCTATATCAACATGTTTAGTAGCTCGTACAACAAGAGTATCCTTGTAAAAACTGTAAATATAAACAAATGTTCAAGTTGTTGAAATATAACATGGATTTGAAATGTTTTATCTATATTGTGCCAGTAATTTACAATAGATAGTACTAGGAAATTAGACAAACTTAAATGGTAATATCAATCTAATATGTTCAAAATTTATTAACGAATTTTACATCATAAGATGTATAAAAAAACTTGTTCATAAAGCAGTCACTTTTGAAATTTCAGAACTCCAATTGATGTTTTTCCAGGTTTGTCTGTTTATGTATCAGTGCAAAACAAAGGTATTTCACATTATATTGCTCAAAAGTATGCAACACATATTAAATCCTATTATTTATGGGCACAGTGTTTTTATATCAAATTTGTTGAAGTTCCTCACAGATATACATCAGGTACAAACAAACAATGATTTTCTGCTGAAAGAACTCATCAGCTTGCATTCTGAATCAAATCAATTGACTTTGTATAAAAATATATTTCATAGTAAGCTCTAGCTGTTTCTTCACTGAATCTCTCTAGTATAAAAATATATCATTTCATCTAAGAGTAGATAGAAGTTTTTACCTTGATATAATATTAGGATCACAAGAATGGTTCATTAAACTAGCAGTAGGATAGATAGCTGTAGCTATTCTAACTTGTGTCTTATCTTCTATATTACTGGTACTTTCAACTTCACTACACTAAATATAGATACATTTGTAAATTCATATTAGATTTATGAAATTATAAAGTCTTTGAAGAAAACCAAATTAATTAAAACACACTGATTGTGATGATGTCTCAAACATCACATGATGTCAAGCTAAATACATTAGAGAATTCAACCTTAAGAATAAATAGAGGATAGTCATTGTCTTTTAGGTAAGTTTTATTTTTATTTCCCTAAGTAAGCTTAGACAACCTTTTATCAACAGTGAAAAAGTCACTAGTAAATATGTCATTTTCTGAGCTCATAAATTGAATAAAAAAGATCTTATTAAAAAATTTAGGAATATTCAGTTTCTGTCATGCTTTGTCTCTGCTCTGTAAAGGCAATCAACACAAATATAACACAACATTATTTTAGCCTCTAAGATGACATTGATCATCTTTTAAGATGTCATTTTGACATCATCTTATCACTGCAATAAAAATAATAATAAAATATGATATTTTCATTGCATTATCCCACATTAAATTGTTAAGGGTCACCCGGGTCAATAACGCAGTTGGTAGCGCCCCGGGATTTGGAATCTCGTGCCCGAGAGGGTGCGGGTTCAATCCAACTTGGGGAGGTTAAACCCTTCTATGAAAATTTGACAATAATGTCGTTCCTTCATTGATTAGATAATATGGAGAAGTTTCCTTGTGGAAGGGTAGGTGAAGACTGGTTATAGACAAGGGTCCAGGAAAGCTAGGTTAAGTTGGCTGGACGCCATAAAATGACCTAAATTGTGTTGACACGGCGTTAAATCCAATAAAATAAACAAGTAAATCTGTGAGCTAATGCTCACTAGTGATACCCCCGCAAAAATCTAAAAATATGCGACAAACAGGAAGTAGATGAGCAAGGAGCATGAAATCGCTTTACACCACATGGGACTATGGGATGAAGCAATATGCAAAGTATTAGGCTGCTGCATGTTATAGTTGCTGAGAAAACTGCGACGGAAATTTTGTAACAGACGGACGGACGCACGCACGGACAAGGGTAAAACAGTATACCCCCCACTTCTTCGAAGCGGGGGTATAATAAATAAGTAAAGGGTCAAATAGAATAACATGATACCTGTAGATCAGTGATAGCGTGAGCATTACATACAAGTTGTAAAATATGTCGTAATAGTAATCCACCAATGTAACACTCCTCTGGTGTCATACTAGTGGACTTTATACCTCTCTCTTCAGCTTTACATTCCAGACTGTCTGTACCATATACTTGACCAGAGCCAGTCCTAGAACTTCCTATACTAAACCAGTCTGCATGTTGTAAAACTTTTAGTAAAAGTTGTGCAGTCTGAAAACAATAATCTGGATTATTTACAGCATGTGTCCTTTTTAATATATTTTTATATTGCAAATTTGGGCCATTTAGTAACAATTTATTTACATGTATATCAGGTTATGTAAGGTGGAAAATTAACTATTTAGCTTGCCTGAAAACTTTTGAAAAGTATTCCCCACCCATCTGCAAACAGTAATCATGACACTATCTGTACTGAAGAAAATCAATGTTAAAGTCAAATTTTCTTGAATGGTATGACCTGCTGCAGCCAAGAATCACCCCTGTTCACTGGATTCCAAGTTGAGTGTGCTAAACTGTACTAGGATCATGGCTCATGATTTCTCTTTACATAGAAAATGTAAAAGCAACAGAAAGCAATTGTGAATGTACAAAGCATCATTTCAAAGACAGAAATAAATGCATTGAGATGAAAATGTCACCTTAATAGCAGTACCTTACTCAAAATTAAAGCATGCCATGAAAATGACAATAAACAGCCTCAACTCTTGGACTATCACATTTAAATGTACTAGAAATAATTACCAATGTATATTGAAATAAATCTTTAGTATCCATGTTATCAATATGAGTCATTAATTGATACACTGTTAAATAATTATGACAATATTGTCCATTCTCATCAAATCCATGAACTTGTTTACTAGCAGTCTCATAGTGTAGTTTCTTTTTAAAATCTTAAATAAACAATAAAATACATATACAGATTACATGTCACACTTGGCTATTAGTTTAAACTTATTTATTTTAGCTTGATTGTGAAACAAGTTCATACAACTTAGATTTATCCCTTTCCAGTCTGCTTCCCAGTACCCAAGTACTGAGCTAGTAGGATAGTTTCTTGTTCAAGGAAATAATGGGGTAGGTTACGGATGGGATTCAAACTAATTATTACCAGTCCAATGTTGTAACCTCTCAGCCATGCCCGCTCCTTGGATATCAAAAGAGACAACAAAACAAAATAGGAAAGAAGATAAACAAAATTAAAAAATTGAAAGCAAGAAAGAAGTATTAAGAGTAAATAGTTAATCTTTATTCAACAAAGAAATCGCAACATCAAAATAATTCAATGATTTGTTAACCTTTATCCGCCATTTCTTGAGTAATATACCTAGTATGTATATGTACTGGTGGTTGTTTTTTTTTTGCTTCAGCACCGAGAGCTAGTAAGTGTTCAAAAAGCTTTTTAACCATTTTAACCAGTTGTTTTGTCAGGTATCACAGTTTTAACGGCTGAGTACTAGACAATCCAGAAGGCATTTTACCCTTACATTGGAAGAAGAAGAAGAAGCTCTGTTAAGAATTTACATGACCAGTGTAAGTGACAAAATAAGTCATATACCCAAAATGTTAGGGGATGACATAAGATACATTAACATACCTAATAGATATTCTAATCTAGCTGTGATAACAATGCGTAAACTCAAATGTGCTATACCAACCTGTAAAATAGAAAACATAGAAAGTCAGATAAAATGGTGACCTGTTGCACCACTTACATTCTTAAAGTCGCCATACCAATGGCAATTTCCATGACTTGGTCCACATTTCACTGGCTAAATACAAAACTGACAAAGAGAAGTCACTTTTGTGTAATTTACATGTAGAAAGTCAAGTGAAAATTATACATGTTCCTGAGATCAATAAATGCTTATGGTAGGTTATAGTAACTTAAATCATAAGAGAAAAAAACACCTTAAAACTAAACAATATTAACCAACAGGCACCATGTGAAGATTGCCACTTATAATGGTTCTACCTCTTATATCTTTTTATCACTAACATTTTTTGTTCTTTCCTTGTTAACATACTCATATGTTACTTTTTGTCACTTGAGTTAATAAAGCATATTGTATTGCATTGCATTGTATTGTAGTATGGTAGTTATAACTAATTTCCTTCCAATTCAAGTATTTCTTAACTCTCTATACATTAATATATAATACTTATGTAATGTATTAAGGTATTACAATCTCCCAAACCTAGGAGATTTGGAGGGACCTCTATGAAGTGGCTACATCAACAATAAATCAGTTGTCACATCTTGGCTACGGGTAACCGAGTATTGGCAGTAATAAGGGACTTTAGTCAGTTATTTCCCCTTGTATACTCTTCAAATAGGTAGGTCCAATTAGTTGGATTACTCGGATTTTCCCTCACTTTTCAATGCCAATTTGCCAAAATAAATCTTTAATAACTTTTTTCTAAATCATTTAATTGGTTTGAAATTCAAGCTAGGTATTTTTAAGGTAAAGAACTATCTAAATTTCACTTCTGTTAATATCTTCATAAACAAGAAAGATATTAGATGAAATATTTTGTAATCTTTACATAGGAATTCAAAGATAAAATCTGAGGATTCCAACTGTAAGAACCTACTTACCAATTGGATTGCTACAGATTTTATCAGGGAAAGATAACTGACTAAAGTCCCTAATTACTTATAGATCAATGGGTTGTTATAAAGGCAATCAGCAAAATCTTGGTTAAACTAACACACTACTTAATTTATACATATGCCTAAGTGGGCTTATTGGACTAGTTCATCATAACACATAAATTATTCAAACTAAGACTATGTACAGCCCTGCTACATACAGTCCCTTTCGATAGATCTGGATCTGGGTTGGTAGCACAGTTGGTAGCACACTGGGATTTCGAATCAAGTGTTCCAAACGGAGTACGAGTTTGAATCCCACCTGTATTGGGAGATTATACCCTACCATGAAAATTAGACAATAATGTCAATTTTTCTCCATTAATAAGGTATATAGAGAAGTTTCCGGCCTTGTGGAAGAGTAGGTGAGTACTGATTATAGACAAGGGTCCAGGAAAGTTAGGTTAGGTATGCTGGATACTGTAAAATAACTTAAATGTGTTGAAACGGTGTTGAACTAAGTATAAATAAATAAATTGATAGATCTGGACCTTGCTGACAACCTGTACAATATATATAAGTATACTTACAGAATGTAGAAGTGTAAGATATTTACATTCTATACAATGATATTTCTCCCAACTTTCTGTAGAACATTTTATACTACAATATCTAACCTTTATACATTGTCTACAACTGAAATATATACATGTAGTAACATCAATACATTTGTAACAAAATATCACAAATGTACCAGTCTAACAGTTCAAGAAGCATAGGCGTGTTTGATTGGCGAGATCTGAGTAATTGGAGTACTCCGATCACTGAATAATTGAATCAAACATTTCAGGTCACACGCTCTCTGAGTACTAAGAATACACCTGCCTTTTAGGAGGTGTAAGCAAAGTATGACATAATTAAGGTGGTGGAAAAGAGACCTGTATTTGAATGCAAGAATTGCAAATGTTGTAATTGACCATATTTTAACATATTTTGTGTCAGATCGTCATCATCCTCTTTTGATGAACTGCTGTCATCCAACAAAAAACATCCTGTAACTTTTTCCACCATTCTGTTGCTTTGCTTCAAAATTGGGACATTTGATTCATTGGTGCTTGCAGAGTAGACTGGAGTACTTGGAGTAGACTGAATCAAACACGCCCCAAATCTCTTTGAGTTCTGTAGACTGGTTGTCAAACTCATCCAAGATATAATGGTAACAAACTTTCTGGACGGGTTTGATTATTTTAAACTTTGGGTTCATGTCTTACAACCTAACTTACTCGTATAAGAACAAAAAAGACTTTCTTAAAAGATTTGCCCTAATATGACAGGAATTAACTCAGATCACCAGATTTTAAGTAAAGCACTGTACAGGTTAAATAAAGCTCAATTAAAAACCCATGGATATACAGAACAATTAAACCAATACATTGGGGTCCAAAAGTTTCATTACAAATTGCTAAATTTTTATGTATTGGAATATGAATATACTTTACATGTCATTATTAGTTGAACAACTAAAATACAGTTTATCATGAACTGTCAATTATGTTCCATCATAAATATTTTATTATAAATATACAATAAAAATATATAATAAAACGTGTCTGCATTAATTTTTGCAATAAAGAATTAAAAGAAAATATGAAACAAAATACAAGTGTAAAGAAACTTGTGGACCCCAGTGTATGTGTAGAGAAAATATACAGGGAACACAAAACCTCAATCTCACTCTCCAAACTAATTACTAACTGAGTCAATAATGATGATTAGAGTCTAGACATTAGAGTTAGTTAACTTACGGATATGATGTAACCTTGACCTTTACAAAACAATGATGACAATGTGTATTATAATGTTCTGGTAATAATACAGCAGCAAATGGTTTCTCTACAATCAAAGTATCGCCTGGTTTTATTTTCTTACATGCCTGGAATAATACTGTATGATTATATTAAACTGTCCGATTGCATAATTACACTGTTAACGCACACTGTATATATTATTTTCCGCATTCTATATATAGAATTTTGCAGTAGAAAATATAATGAGTAGGTTAATTTAGTGTTGATATCTCATCTGGCTGAATAGTCGTACACTTAAAGTGAAATGCTTCAGAACATCTATTTTTGGAATTGGCACGAGTTTGAATCAAATGATGCCACTTTTTATTTTTTATTCTTTACATTGTTATATTAAATATTCTGTGTTATGTGATGTTTTAATTTATCAATATAATCGTTAAATTACAACAGAATATATAAATCACATTTGTCCAAAAAATGTCCAAAATATGAGGAAAAATTCACAATTTGAGTAAAATTGTAAAAATGTATTCTTATTTTCTTGAATTAATTTCTTTCAAACACTTCACTCACATAAAAAAGAATTGCATAAACACATTTTATGTTTTTGAGCCTGCCATTAACACTGAAAGCAGCGTTGAATCATTGCTATAACATTAAGACTCATTTTCTGATTTTCTATCAATTTTTTCCTCTGTAAAAGAGCCTAATTTTGGCCTTATTTAAAGGATGAAAAAAAACACTGCACATACAGGAAGCACCAAAAGTTTGCAGACAAATGAAATTTTGAGAAAAACTGATGCAACAATTATAAAAGAAAAAATCTGTAACCTACAGTGCCAATCAAAAGTTTGTGGATAAATTAATTTTTTAGAAAAACTGATCGTAGGTATTAAAGTAATTTTATTATAATTTAAGCCTATTAATGAAACACATTTTAAATCATAAGTTGAAAAAAGTAATTAATGTTGATTTTCCAATTTGCTTAGATTACTTTTCTTTTTTTTTTTACTCATTGGTAAATGAGAAATGCAAAAAGCACTGTTGCTAAAATGAATGAAATAAAATAAAACAAAACAATAAAATTGAAGAAGACATATTTTTACCACAAGAAATCTTCCCTTCTCCTTGTTATACTGATGACATACAGCACTAGACGCTTGTACTATAGTTTTACTATAACTGTATGACACAGTGGGTGGGGTCATCTCTTCTGTTACTTCATTATTAACCTTTGTTACGCTGAAACATAAACAAAGAGTGGAAGATACAATGTATGAATGTTTGGTTCACAAGCAGCATTATACAACAGTCTTTTAGAAAAATAAAACCTTTCAGAACTGGACATTTCATTCGATGGAATTGGAAATTTTACTGGAATGAATGAAGATTTCCAAGGATCAGTGCAAAACTAGTTTACATCTTTTTTTATTAACAAATAGTAAGACTTGTTTGCACTATTACATCCCTTTACAAGATCTCACCTGGATCTGTTATAGGGCTTTAACGAATGTCCGAGCTCTCGAGAGTTCGTGAACCATGAGTGAAATTCGGACACGAATATTCGCCTTACCAAAGTTCGGGTGGTTCGCGAATATCATATGCACTTAAAACAACAATTAATTGAATAAGTTAACTCGCGAAAACAACGTTAACTTGCCTAGGAAAGCATATCAATTGATCAAATTTTTGTGTCCCAATTATTTCTAAATCTGAACGCATGATAGTGCATACTAACACCGGATGCCGGGAAAATATTTCCATAAAGGTTATCTTCAAAGTAAAGTTAATTATGAATGCAGATATATTAAAATCAACTCGCATGCTCGCCATGGCGAGTGTTCAGGACTATCGGTTGGGTGAGTAAAGATTGCTTAAAACTTGTCCGATCGGGCGAGTAGGATTTTCAAATCCAATAGGGTTGTCATCTGTTTTAATAAGAATAAAAAATATTAAAATACGATGTCCTATCAATGACCGCTTTTAGAAAGGTATGTACCATATTAATTTTAAGTACTTAATCGTGGAACATATTGAAAATTTGTTTTTAGCCAAATTTGTTATCCACATTAAATAAAATCGTTATTATTATTATCTTCACTTATTACATCATAAATTGTAAGTAAACAATATCGGTGAAGGCAAGAATAAGGTTACCTTTGTTTAAATTCACCGATAATTGTCAATGACACCCGTCTCGTTATCATTATATGTTTTAAAGCTCGTTTAAACTTTTAAAATTTTATTCCTACCATCGCCGATATCGTTTTTTGCGCTCATTGTTAAACTTGTAGACATCAATTAAAGAACTAGGTCACGCTTGTTTTAAGAACACATTCTTACTTACAATTAGATTTAACTAGACTCAATAGTTATGCATTTTGACTTTGCATTATGACATTGTACGTTATCAAACATCAATTAAGTGTGAAAAAATACCGACACATATTTTAAATTGTTTGCATCAATTTCCGTCATCAAAGGGTTATATTGATTTGATTGTGAACAATATAGACTCCCCGGAGTGCATGACAATTTGTGACGTAGTAAGTCGAGATTACTTATTGATATTTAAATGATTTATACCTTACTTAAAGCTGTCAATGATAGGACATCGTATTTTGATGTTATTTTTTTCTTATTAAAACAGATAATAATCCTATTGATTTGAAAATGATAAAATTGAAAATCTTAAATACCCTCCATTGGCCTACAAACACAGGGAAATAGGTGTCATCTACAATGTATGTCTCTGGCCAAACAGGTAGGAACAGTTGTCAAGGCGAGCGGGCGAGTTGTATTTTACACCCCTGGATTACAATCAAAATGTTGAACACAAAAAAATTCATTTTTAATTTCTATCAAAATTAAATATGTTCTGTGGGATAGTTTTGATAGATTTTAATATTCATGTTAAGATCAGGGATGCATTAGAGAAATTAAGGTGAAGTGTACACTAGCAAGCTAAACATGCATTAAGTAGCAAAGGTTCGCGAATCGATCTGTGTATTGCTTTGCGAACCGGTTCGTCTCGCGACAGGGTCCACACACCCAAGCCCTAATCTGTTACAGTAACAGGGTACATGTACCTGATTGAATTTCAAGCAAGTTTAGACGCAGACTTTCATTTGTTAAAATTACTCAATTAATCTACAGTTAGGTTTTGTGTAAAAGAAGTGATACATGCCCTCAAACAATTGATAGATCTTTAAACCACTTGACATCATAAACATACAGTACAGATAACAATTATAGTGGACTTCGTCCATAGACCCCAAGCCAAATATAATTTCAATATCAAACAAACGTGCATTACATGTTTTTATGTTTTGTTTTGTGTAATAAATGACCAAGTCTATTGGTAGATAATTGATTATATACTCAACATGATTTTAACAAATAAAATAAGTTCTATACATTTTGCACAATCATTTGTTTCTGTATTACGAAATTCAAGAGCAAAACATAATTGGTAAATCTAAACCACTGATATTAACATGTACAAAACTAAATTCTTTATAAATCAGTGTTTTCTCCAGAGCGCGTTCTTGCGTTTTTGACGCACTTTTTTCGGCTCTGACGCGCTATAACACGGCCAGTGCGTATTTTGTGACGCAGTCAAAAATCGTCGTCAAATTATAGTCACGTCCGTCAGATCTGCACATTCGTCAGCGGATTATACTTGCCCAATTTCAATCGCGTCATACAGGCGCTTGTCAGAGTCTATGTAATCACGTAGTTAAGCGCCTAAATGATTCTGATTACCTGTCATCATTTTCCGCGATGTCTGCACCAAAACAGCGTCGATTAACAGCGTTTTTTACGCAAACATCTAAGACAGATGATAGATCACCTGACGATGATCAAGAACCATCCACGTCGTCTACGGGTGTTAGATCCGCTGAAATTTCGCCTACGGCCGCAGCAAAATTGAACAAATCTAACGACGAAAAGTCCGAGAAAAAATCCCGTTTAAACTTTAATTAAAGAGCGTTCCGTCAGAATTGGTTGAAGGGAAACCCTTGGTTGAACTTTGATAACGATAAAATGACTTGCTCAATTTGTTCATCTGAGAATAAGGCATCCATCTACGCATGGTTGTACAAATTTTCGCCATTTCACCTTGTTGAGACATATCTCCTCATCTCAACACAAGGCTGCTTTGGAAGCTCAGTCAATACGACGCAACATGGCTAAACAAACAGAAACTATTCTGTCAAGTTAAGGACAAGCTGCTGTGTGTGTGATCAGATCTGTGTACTGGCTAGCTAAAGAACATCTCCCAACATCTAAGCACTAGTGTGTAATTTTAATGTTGACCCCTTAAATTCCCATTTGACCCCCTATTTCTGAAGATGGGGGTCATTTGTGACCCCCTAATTTTTTATCCTGGAGAAAACACTGTATAAATATACATACACTTTGTTCAGTGATAGCTCAATAATGTCCAAGTCTTGTAGAATTTTACCTGAAATGTCGAAAACACTGACTATCACACAATTCCCACAACAGTTACTTCCCTCAATTCAAAGCAACAAAGTTTGATACAATCAGTTAAAGGAATTTGTGAAATTATAATAAGTAGAGTAAACATTTGAAATTTCAATTAAAAGCTAACATTTTGAAGCAAAAAAATCAATCCCAAAAATGAAAAGATAAAAAATTAGATATTCAAAATAATAAAATATTCAACACCATTAAGAAAAAAAATATTCAATTCCAACAAAGAAAGAAATAAAATATTTAATTTCCACAAAGAAAAGAATTAAATATGTGTATTTAATCCAAAAATTCAGAAGAAAAAGAAATAATGGAACCCAGTTTCCATGAAGAAAAGGGGAAACATTTAATTCCCACTAAGAAAAGAAAACAACAATTTACTTGTCTTATCCACAGTTTCATCCAATTTTGATGTTAATTTTCTTATTTCATCAACACCTACAAATACAAAATATATAGAGTCAATATTTATTACACGCATAATTAAAAGTGATTATGACACGATACATGAAATCCAAAAGTAAGATAATTTTGATGTTAATTTTCTTATTTCATCAACACCTACAAATACAAAATATATAGAGTCAATATTTATTACACGCATAATTAAAAGTGATTATGACACGATACATGAAATCCAAAAGTAAGATGAGTTGCCTGATAATGAATTGGGAATAAATCCCTATCTGCAAAAAATTGATACTCATGTGTGAAATGTACATGAAGGGAGAAATCTATCAATCAGGAATATCAAAATAGTTGACTAAAATTATCAAAATATCATTTTCCAAAATTATGTGTCCTTTAGTAAGATGACGATCTGGTTATTAGGCACTGAGGTCAAGTCATGGCAATGAACATGCGTCATGCAATCTGGGTCATCTGAAGTTAAGTTGACAAAATTATGCAGATGCTAGATTTAATCATATAATCTCTTACAAGTCATGAATGGTGCTATATTTGTCTTCCTGAACACCCAATATCATTAAAATTCACCTTTGTCTTTTTATCAACTATAATTTGAAAATGATCATTACTGAGTAGTTCTGATTAACCAACCATAGTCTTATCACTCAAAACACAATTGCCTTCCCCTTAGCAAGACATTAACAAAACAGGAGATTACAGAGTGATTCTGATTAAAGATTAGTGTCTTTTAAAGGATGTTCCCAACATGACAATTTACCACAATGACCATACCATTTAGTAGTTGTGTACATACATGATCTTGCCTCATCTAGTTGATTCAACTGAAGTTTACAGTTAGCTTTCCTCATAAGAATTTTATAGTAAATACTTGATGGACAGTTACATGTAATAGCTTCATCTATGTCCATTACACATTCCTGTAACATATATAACATAATGACATGATCTTACATTATTCCAAAGCACCATTGTGTATAGTTAAAAAGTATGAATATGTTTAATTTTGCTGATAAATATGTTTTAAAAGTTAATACACACAGCAATGAAAAAGAATCCATCATTTTTTTATCTAAAATTGAATTTAACCAACTAGTCAATGAGTAGCAAAAATGCTCAGTAAGCTGGTGATACATTTTGATAAAGTCATTATTAAACACATGGAGTCAAATACTAGTGAGAGAGGTAAAAGAGAGATGCCAGCAACCAGATAACCAGTCCTCAGTGATAATAGCTGTAAAGTATCTTAGACGACTACAGCTTTACTTTAAAGCATATACACTCAACAGGAAAGTTACATCCTTTCTAGCCAGGGTATTTAGATGTAGATAAGGCATTTACATACTAGGTTGAGACTGGATAAACATAGCATGGTTAAAATAAGTGTGTACCACAGGGTAGAACTTGATAAATATTAATAGTTCTTGTATCAATTCCTTACCTTAAATGATTTTGTACGATACAAAACAGCAGATCTGTTACCATATGCCAGGGCAAGTTCTTCTGAGCCAGTCTCTGCCAAAAATATTGCCTGTAATATAGATATAATTATGTTTATATATAATTATTCAGTGTTCTCTGTAAGATTTTGTTGAATAGGCTCAAATATAGAAAAGTTAAAGGCTTTCTAGGGGGTCCTGGGCAATTACTTTTTATTTTTGCAAATTTTAACAGGTCTTTTAGTCTTTCTAAACGGCCATTTGGGTTGGCAGCCGGTTTCTAATGAGAACACTGTTATTATTATTATAAATTATTTTAATGATAAAACTATTATACTATTTAAAGCCAGCCCACAACTAAGAATAATAATGTCAAGCTCTTCAACATAAGTAGACACTACTCTATAAAAACTTGAGTTTAAGTTGCATCTCATACAGCTTTTGGCTGAATACATAATGATTAAGTGTTCCTCTTACTGATACCTTGGGAAGAATTTGATGATTGCTATTGAAAGCAAAATTAAACTTTCTTTCTATTATAATCAATCATAGTCCCATTGATCACTATAAGCAACAAATTAATAAACAAACACATACCTCAGTATATTTATCCATAGCTTTCTGATATAATTGCTTCTGAAACAATTTGTTGCCTTCCATTCTTAGGACAGATGCTTCTTCATTAGACTTCCTACTAATACTGTTACACTTATCAAAGAACGCAGCTATCCATTCAATATCACTACAAATAAACCATGTTAAATGAGAATAAAGGACTCAAGTTCATGCCATAGTTCTGTAATCCTGGACAAACCTACAAGGCAAGGCTAGAGTTATGACAGTTTGATAATAAGGATATTATTCAACTTTTTAACATTGTTAATTAATGCTATTATTCAAATATATTCACTGTTGTGACCAAACAAACTGTCATTACATGTTTTAGGATTGTCTAGGATTACATAACTCTGATAACTCTAGACCCCTAGGCTAGCATTACACTACAGTACCATAACTCTAACCACTGCCTAAAGTAAACCCCTCAAATAATCAACAATGAATTTGTTTATACTCGAGTAGTTAAACTTCAAGTAATTCAGAATAATGTAATTTAGGCGAGTTTTAGAATAGTATTATAATATATAATATAATTGTGGACGTGTTGTTTGACATTGAATGAATTTAAGGGGATTTAGGGATAAACCATTTCATAAATTGTAGATCGATTTTCTTCAAATAAAAAGTAATTTTATGCAGAATAATCCTTTCTAGAGCAGATAGTGAAGAAGATTTGACAATCAGGCCATTTTTGTGAGCTTGGTGATGAGTTGAAAACTACGACCATTAAACAGGGGTTAGAGACCTTTTCTTTATTTATACCATAAACTATAATAATAAGGGAAATTTGGGTCTGGCACCTCAGTGTGGTTTCAATGGTTTTTCACTTCACAAAACTAACGTGTAAATGAAAGATCGACACTTACTCGAGCAAGTTAAACCCCTCAACTGTTTGGAAAACTTCATGTTCTTTCAAGTTTTTGTTAATGGAATCAATGACATTCTCTGACAAAGTGTCAGTTTTCTTTTGTAATTCCACTTGAAAATTACCAATGGGCGCAGCCATTTTGCAGGATTGGGCTAAATGACAGTCCTTTTCGTCCCCAACGGTCCACACCCGAACAACTCCGAATGGTGTTCTACTTGTCATTTTGACGTGTTAACGATTAGACGTCTAAATTAGAGTATCGTCCTTTATTATTCTATGAAATTGATCGGTGAGTAATTTTGCTTCATATACTTTCTGTTTAACATCGATTTTTATGTTTATTTTGTCTGTTATACATTTCCTTAGCATTTGTTGTTGCCCCCATTTTCGGATATTTTTATATTCGGATACACAGGGGCTTGTAGAGTGATATTCCTAAAAAAAATAAAACCAAATATACTTATATTATATATATAATATAAGTATATTTGGATTTTTTTTTTTTAGGAATATCACTCTACAAGCCCCTGTGTTCGGATACATCATAATCCTTGGTAGCTGTTTATTGCTTGCATTATTTTTAATCAAAATAAACAATTGTAAAATATCTGTGATGGCATCTGCTTTTTATAAAAGTGTATGAATAATGTTTTATGCTTATTTCTTTTATTTGAGAATTGCAGCAATGAAGTATTGAAAACAAGACATAATTGGGGGTTGATTTTTTAGCTACCCCTACTTATATCACACCTGCTGCGTTAAGTATATCTGACTGAAAATTTTGTAAATTGACCTTTCAAACCAGTAACTTTGTTGTAGACAATAGGTTAGAAATAATGGTAAAGAATGTTTGCTTATAGATATATGTATAGAAATAATAGATGTTATGCTCTTCACACTTCGGATCAATATATCAATATGTGTTTAATTGTCAAAAGCTATGGTTGCTATGGTAACCTAAATTTAATTATCAACTTCAGAACTTCGTTTACAAATAGGCAAATACTTGCCTTTGGTACACAAAACAGAGCAAATATGACATGACATCAAATTACATGTTTTCATATTCAGTTGTATAAATCAATAATCTATTATAATCGCCTTAAATTTTCTTGAGCAATGAATTTTACCCACCCCGAATACCCCCATTTAAGCCGATTTGTTATTTTAGAAGGAGGCACAATTATTAACTAGTCTAGCCTGACTGGTAATTTCACTTGCCCAAATGCATTTTTTACCAATTTTTACTGCTTTTGGATAGTGGGTAATGACACAATCTCCTGTAGAGCATTGTCATACAGGATCTCTACTTTCTCAATGCATGGTCAGTCGAGATGACCTTTATGTCGACTAATCAATGCATAGCTTTCATCTAGACCAAACACTATTAATAACATTTTGATTTGGTAATTTATATTTTTAGACCAAGGTTTGCAAGCTAATTTAACAGCTGTATTATTTACAGTCAGCCATTGGACAGCTCATGTAAACAAGTTACGTATCATAACTATTTCGTCATTAATATTATGATGAGAAAAGGTCACCTGAACGTGCCCCTCGTTTGAAGAAGGCCAGATCTAAATTAGCGAGTAGGCGAGCGGAAAATTTAAGATCGGGTTTTAATCAGATTGGTAATGACAAAGACTGCCATCTATGTTTTGTGAAAAAAAATATGAAAAAGGTTAATATTTTAAAATGTTTCTTTATAGTTTTGATGAGAAGGAGAAAAGTGAATGATAAGCTATGGAGATGTTTAATAAAATAAAGAGTGCAGTATCCAGTGCTTTACCTGGTAATCCTATGTCTAAAGACTTTGATGTGTATGATATGATAGCTACTGCTGGACCTGGATTGTTGTGGAAAGTATACAATGGTACTAAGAAAACAACGAAACAGGTTTAGTATTCATTTTGTACAATCTAGCCTACATCCATGGTTCTTATATCATGACAAAGAGCTATGAATGAAGCACTGATACTGTTGTCTACCATTTTTATTGTCACAGCCAAACATTTTGATTTGGAAATGAAATAGTACCAAAAAAGTAACTTAACATCTAACAAGCTGTTATTTTAAAATTGTATTCAACTGTCAATGGTGCATACATTAACCCTGCTGATTTATAAATTACAGATACCTAATTTTATTTATATTTTTAATTGAGTACTAAAGTACTGTACTGTTGAGTGTATTTAAATCAGTGGGTTAATGTATGTGCCCCTGATCATTGGAGTTTACCTATAAAATGTTTATTAGACTACCACTTGGAAGTCATAAAGTAAAACTCTCTTTTTCACCATTTTTGACATGGATTGCCTAAGCAATCTAGATCTTAGTAGCCACATATTTTGAAATGTATAAAAAAATGTAGTGGACAATTACATTTGACAATCAGAGACAGTCATAATAAGCACAACAGTACAAAATTAGGTTTACACCAACACATGAATAAATAGTCCCCATGTTAACAGTACCTGACAGTATCAAGCAGTCTTGTTAAATGAAAGAAAGTAGCAACTTATTTCTGTTTTACAGCTTCTAACTTAGTTTATCTAATAATTTGCAATCTTGAGTAATTTCATGCTAATTTTGCTATGAATTCTAGACTGTATAAATTAAATCTTACAGGATGCAGCTATTTTTGTATTTGAGAAGAAGATTCTGGAGAAATACTCTAAGCGTGATAAAGAGATAATCATTGAAACATTAAAACGTGGAGCTTCTCAGCTGACACGACTTAGACATCCAAAAATATTATCTGTTATACAACCTTTAGAAGAATCAAGGTAAAAAACGTTGTTATTTTATTCTACCGTGATCTGATCTAATAGCAAGAATATTGGATAAACTTTTCTTATCTTGTAATTTACCTTTGGACTTTGTCACTAGGCTTTTATTATGTGACAAAATTTGTTTCAATTATAAGAATCATAAATATTATCATATGGTTAAATAACCTGTATATTTAAAACTAAATGTAAGTGACTTGTCTTGAACTTAGTTTAGTTTGTTAATCAGACAAGTATGGGTTTTTACAGCTCTCAACTTACTCCTGGTTGAGGTTAGTCAAAGCGAAGGAAGAGAAGCCTGATTGTATGTAAATCATGGAACAGCATGGTTGTTAAATGATTATAATTTTTTTCCAAACACAGCATTATTAAGACATGCCAGCCCCCCAGATCACTGTGATGCAGTTAAGGGTCACAGAACTTATACATGCCATAGCAAAAGTTGTAAAAAAGGGCAGCTTCAGATAATGACAAGTCTTAAAATATTGTATGAAGCTTCAAGCCAGTGATATTTTGAGTTTTCTTATAGATAATTCTAATGTCTGTATCTAAGGTATCTAATGAGCTATAGATTTAGATAAGGACTCATTGTTTTCAAATATTTGAGTCCTAAGATGCTTGTAAAAATTCTAGACTAATAACTGCTCATATTTTCATTTCTAGGGAAAGTTTAGCATTTGCAACAGAACCAGTATTTGCTAGTTTAGCTAATTTACTTGGTAAACATGATAACATACCTGAGCCTATTGTGAAACAACTTAAAGAACATTCTTTATATGATGTTGAGATTAAATATGGCATATTACAGGTCAGTGATCTTTTATGTCTTTATTTTGACTTTTATTTCAGAAATTTATGGTAATTTACTTTTCTTATCGGTTTTTGGAAACTTGTGGACTATTTTTTTTAGCTGTTCTTGCTCATTCACAGGGTTATTTACAAATTATTCCGATTAGGGAACAACTGTTTTACAGTCATAGGTTTGAATTTTAAATCAATAATCACTGCCGGCACAAGTAAATTCATTCCTAAGAGAGCCGAATAATTTTTTCATCTTTTCTTTTACATTTCAGTATTTTTATATGCCCAAAAGAATTTTGGGTATATTATGTTATACCCCCTGGCGCCCGTCTGTCCGTCCATCCGTCTGTTAGCAATTTGGTTTCCGGAGCATAACTTAAGTTCCATTTGGCCCACAATATTCAAACTTCATACGATGATTGTCCATATCGGGTAGAACACCCCTATTGATTTTGGGGTCACAAGGTCAAAGGTCAAGGTCACTTTTACCTTAAAACTGAAAACAGTTTCCGGAGCACTTAACTAAAAAAAACACTTTCGGGCATACAATGCTCCGCCTAGCGGTGCTCTTGTTTATAAATTGATTCTTCTTGTTGTAAATTATGATGTCCAAAATACACAGAGATAAAAATTTGTAGTTTTTATTAATAATTTGTAAAAAATATACATGTATATACACCCTCTGCTAATTTGCTGAATACTCAATACCAGTTAGTATACATTGATATTACAGGTAACTGAAGGTGTAAAGTTCTTACATAATGATGTCAAATTATTACATAATAATATATGGCCAGGAAGTATTATCGTTAATAAAACTGGGTCATGGAAATTAGCTGGGTTTGAATTTTGTGTTCCCAATCAGAACCCAGCTGATCAAGCTGTAAGTATAATGACATAACTGTCTGGTATTTTACCTTAAGTTTTTTGTTGTGTTAGCACAATTGGCATTGAAATTTGGCTGGTTTTAGTTTAGTTACCTAAGTCTACCTAATTCTTACCTAAGCAGTTTTTATACCCCCGCTTCGAAGAAGAGGGGGGTATACTGTTTTACCCTTGTCCGTGTGTGCGTCTGTCCGTCTGTCCGTCCGTTACAAAATTTCCGTCGCAGTTTTCTCAGCAACTATAACATGCAGCAGCCTAATACTTTGCATATTGCTTCATCCCATAGTCCCATGTGGTGTAAAGCAATTTCATGCTCCTTGCTCATCTACTTCCTGTTTGTCGCATATTTTTAGATTTTTGCGGGGGTTTCACTAGTGAGCATTAGCTCACAGATTTACTTGTTGTAGACAATTTTCTTGACCATTTCTAGCTTAACCTGCCAGTATGGGAGCACAACTTCTTCGTACACCAAAGAAAGTCAGTACTGCTGTTAAAGATCTATTTAATGGTAATTGCATAGGTGAAAGTATTCATGACTGGTTCTGAAGTTCAGAATTTTGAAAAAGTCACGGTTGTAACTCAATGTAAGCAAACAGTGAGTTACGACCATTTGCACTAAACCCGCCAAATAGGAATCTAAGTAAGGATACTTTTTCTTTGTAAAAACTGAAAAAATCATAAAATTCATAATTTTTGAAAATTATGAAATTTCACAATAACTATGTTATGTATGTGTGTTTTTTATCCTGCCATTCTAAGTGTTTGGATGCTGATATAAAATCTGACATAAAATTCAGGATTGTGAAAATTTCTTAATTTCACAATAATTTGTGATATGTATATACATGTTATTTCATTTTTCAGCCATTCTTTCCCTACAAGAGTTGGGATGCAGACATTCCACCATGTGCACAACAACATTTAGATTATCTAGCACCAGAATATACCATCAGTGAGTCATGTAGTCTTGCTTCAGATATGTTCTCACTTGGTGTACTCATGTATGCTTTGTTTAACAATGGTAAACCTTTATATGAATGTAAGGAACAGATTTCATCATATAGAAAGAATGCTGAAGAGGTAAGTTTATGGGTGAAAGTTTTAAGGACTGAACATGTGGCCAGTTTCCTAGCATCGCATTTCACCCCCTGGTACCCTCAATTTGATATCTCATACTTATTCCTTTTGGCATAAGATGGTTACCAGGAGACAAAGCAATAGGTAGCAATATCCTTAGGAAACATGCCCTTGAAGGTTAGGAGTTTTAGGACATGTCAAAGCATCTTTTTTCAGTGAATATCTTCTGAAAACAAAACTTCCGTTAGTATTTTGAAATGTTTTAACAAACAACAATGTAAGTCTTAATAAAGAATAATCCAGTGAAAAGGTCAAGGATCTATACTTCTTATTGACATTTAAAAGTACAATGTATGTGCCTAAAATGTTAAAGATTGGACCTCCCTCTTTGGAAAAAATGAATTCACCAAGAAAATACACTGTCATCAGTATATACAGATTTGGGACTTGTGTCAACTAAAGAAAATCAGCATTGACTTTGGTGTTTGAAATCAGACTATGAATTTAAGTTGCAGTGTTTGCAAAATATGTTGGTGTCATTTTTAGGAGCAAAGCCTTAGCTATGCCTGCATGTATATATCTGTGAAATTAATGATTTATAATGGAGAGACTTGCTAGTTACTGAACTTGGATAAAAAATCTACCATTTTTTGAGTAAAATAACTTACATGTATCTGTATGTATCAGTGCTGTTTACTCTTAACAGTGCAGCCCACCATTGTGCTCTTCTGCTGTGTCACGTCTATGACTGCCGATCAATAAATTATACATTTATATTTTAATCCATTGTTGACAATACTTTTTCCTCTATTTCATTTAGCTTAGAAAATGGCGTGGACAATTACTCGGAACAATTCCTAAAGATTTACAAGAGATTGTTAAACTAATGTTAAATACAGAACCAACTGTAAGACCTGATCCTGACCAACTTACAAAGGTATTTTTACTTTAAACTTTACAGAATTGTAGCTTCCTTATACTGTACCTTTTCTGATCTAAGAAGTGTGCGATTTATTCACAATGGGGTCAGTTTCTCAAACTTTGAGATTAGTCTCATGTAAATGTTATCATGTTGTAATAAATTCAAGATCATAGAGTTATACAAAAGCATTCATTGCCTCAAGTTTTCTCAAGAACTAGCTCAGTTTATTACATTATGTAACATAGGGCAAAATTATCGACTGGCCCAACTATATGAAATATGTGATTTACTTTAGCCTGAATCAATTTTAACTAGCCCAGGCTTACAACTAGTAAGTGTAGGCAATGACTGTTAAAATTGACATGCTTATTGTGTGATATTTTCACCAATTGTTATTATTGATTTTGTCATAAAAGTATGACTTAATTTCCATTACAGATCAGTTTCTTTGAAGATGTTGGTTCTATGACATTACAATATATGGATTCCTTATTTCAACAAGACAATCTTCAGAAGTCTAAATTCTTTAAAGGTCTTCCAAAGATTGTAGCTAAATTTCCTAAGGTATACATGTCTATATCCAGTAATTTCATGTGGTAACATAAATGTTAAGGCTGTCACGATATACCGGTATATTGCAATACGCAGCTGCAGCAATACGTACCGCGGTACGATTTTAATGTACCGGTATTTGGCGATATTATTTATTTCATTGGAAAATTCTTCCCTTTGCAAAATAACAGTAGCGAAACGTCAGTTTTTCCATTGTTCATACCATCTAACCTGAAGTTGCAAGAATTTAACCGATTGGGTGCATCTCAGTCCTAAAAGACCGTAAATACTTAAAGAGACTAGATTCTATCAGTAATTGCATATAAGATTCGCAATTTTTATGTTAAATACAGCAGAGGAACAACAAATCTAAAAGCCCTCAATATATCGTTGGTACGTATTGCGATATGATGACAGCGTATTGCACTATATT
This sequence comes from Mactra quadrangularis, assembly GCA_025267735.1. Classification (NCBI taxonomy): domain Eukaryota; kingdom Metazoa; phylum Mollusca; class Bivalvia; order Venerida; family Mactridae; genus Mactra; species Mactra quadrangularis. The sequence goes on from CM046304.1 coordinate 29,731,982, forward strand.
GCGGTACGCTTCTGGCGTATCGTGACAGCCCTAATAAATGTTGATAGTATGAAAACATGTATTTAAGTATGAAAACATGTATTTTAGTTAATACATTGTAACTTTTTTTCTAAATATTGTGTTTATGGCAACAGCTATAGTCCAGTTGTTAGTACTTCAAATCTGGCTATTCACATGGGTGAAAGTTTTCAGGACTGATCCTGAAGTTCAGGATTTTTGGAACAGAGAAAGGGTTCTTTCCATATGGTAATGTTGCCTTAAAAACATAAAATTTGGAAATTTCAGGATTTTGAAAATGTTGAACTTTCACCCATGTATTCAGATTTGATTTATGTCTGGTTGCATTAGGTTTGACCTTCCTTGAAAGTTGACAAAGATATTGATTTTTCTTATGTAGGAAGAGGCTGTCAGCTCCTGTTAAAGAGAATAGTCTGTGAAATGTAGTAAGATAAAATGACTGTAAATAACTGAAATTAAGTTAATGAAAGGCATACAATCAAATAAACATTGCATTTTGATGAGCTAAAAGATAGTTAAAGCTGGTAAGGTGAGCAGGGTGCCATAGACAACTGAAAAGTTAGTTAAAGGGATGGAAAACAAATGCTCTAACAAACATTGCAAATTTTCATTTTGCCAAAAACTACATATACAATAGTTATTAAATATTTTTATCTTATTTATATCTTAACTATAATTTCAGCGTGTCAACATACAAAGGATATTACCAGCATTATTAAAAGAATGTGTGAATCCAGACATGATACCATTTGTTTTACCAAATATATTACAAATAGCTGAACAATCTTCGGATAAAGAATATGTTACATACATCCTACCAGAACTTATACCTATCTTTAAAATTACTACACCTGTACAGGTAGGGTTCATTTTGTAAGTTAAACAATTCAACTTGTCATAATTCAATAGTGAATAAATCATACTTTGAAGTTTGGTTGTTAGGTGATTGTACTGTGAAGGCCATATGCCAGAGTTATTATTTATCCTGCATCTGAATAAAAAGCAATGCATGATTCAATTTCATTCACTGTTAGATAGTTTTAATTTAAATTAATTTCAGTTCGGAGTTTTACTCAGTTAAGACAGCAGTAAATAAAAGACATAATTCAATACTGGATAAATAATGGATGTCTTTCTCTATTCTTTTGAAATTGCTAATAGTAATATTAGAATATTTAAACTTTATTTACAGGCTCATAGGGTTAGTTGTATTTTGTATTCATATTACTTTGTTATTCAAATAAATAAGTAATGTATCTTACACATGTTACTTTAGTGAAAACCTTACTTTCTCACAATATTTCAATGCTAAAATTACAAAGTATTTCATTTATTTGTAGCATATAGTTATACCTAATTATAGAAATCTTTAATTACTTTTTGGTGAGTTTAACACCATAGCAACTCATTGTAAAGCTATTGTGTTAAAATCCAACCAAATATAAAAGTCACATATATTTTTTCTATATATTACAAGCACTTATGTCTATGTTAGAATGTAATATATTTCAGATATTGTTGATATTCATGCAGAATATGAGTGTATTATTAAAGAAAACACCATCAGCTGACATCAAGAATCATGTATTACCTATGATACATAGAGGTTTAGAAACTAATAACTCACAAATACAGGTTTGTCTTGTATTTTTATACTCTGATGAAGATAAGCTCATCATCTTCATCATCATTTGATTAAGTTTGTACAGGCCATTGGCAAGGGTGAGGCCTGTCTGTATCCTCTGGATTGAAGTCAAGATTTTCATGTCTGGCTGTCCTGAGGGATGGTGTCATCCACTGGAAGTTCTGGTGGATCATGCTTGACTAGGTCATCCTAGGTTAAGCTATAGAATTTTAAACCTGCAACAGAAATTTTCCGTTTTTGAGAATCTTAGAACCTGGTCACACTTACATGGCTATAGCCTTGCAACTGACTACAACTGCAAAAAATATCATATGCATAGTCATTTGTGGGTAATAGTTGCATATTTGCTCCTAATGTTTATTACTATTGTCCAATCAGGATTGATTTTACATTTCAGGAGTTATGTTTATCTCGTATTGTCCAATCAGAATTTGTTTTACATTTCAGGAGTTATGTTTTTCTGGTATTGTCCTATCAGAATTAACTTTACATTTCAGGAGTTATGTATTTCTAGTACTGTCCAATCAGAATTTGTTTTACATTTCAGGAGTTATGTTTATCTAGTATTGTCCAATCAGAATTTGTTTTACATTTCAGAAGCTATGTTTATCTAGTATTGTCCAATCAGAATTTGTTTTACATTTCAGGAGCTATGTCTATCAATTATTCCAACATTTGCAGATCTTGTAGACTACACATCATTAAAGAATTCTATTATACCTAGAATAAAGAAATTATGTCTTGCAACTACCATTATTACGGTAAGTATGATAAAGGGCAAGTAACCATGGACAATTAATGTTAATTATACTTAACATTCAACTTGTAGTATGTACTGAACTTGTCTTGGCAATCTGATAGTCAACATACGAAAACTTATTCTAACAAACTATGTTCCTACTCATGTTAAATATAGTATGCATTCTGCAACAAGATCATGAAGGAAATTGTATGTAGTTATTATTCCAGTAGCCCAGTTGGTAGCACGCCTGGATTTCTAATCTAGTGTCCAGATTTGAATCCCACCCAGGGAGATTATACCCTTCCATGAAAATATGACAATAATGTCAATTTTCCTCCATTGATAAACTATACGGAGAAGTTTCTGGCCTTGTGGAAGGGTAGGTGAGTACTGGTAATAGACAAGGGTCCAGAAAAGCTTGGTTAGGTGCGCTGAACCCCTGTAAAATAACATAAATTGTGTTGACAGGACATTAAACCCAGTATAAAATCTTCTATATTTCAGGTTCGTGTAAATTGTTTAATGTGTATAGGGAAGTTATTAGAAACAATGGATAAATGGTTTGTATTAGATGAAGTATTACCAATGTTACCTCAGATACCATCTAGAGAACCTGCTGTACTTATGAGTATATTAGGTAAGTATGTAGTCTGTTACCTATGTTACCTCAGTTACCATCTAGAGAACCTGCTGTACTTATGAGTATATTAGGTAAGTATATAGTCTGTTACCTATGTTACCTCAGATACCATCTAGAGAACCTGCTGTACTCATGAGTATATTAGGTAAGCATGTAGTTTGTTACCTATGTTACCTCAGATACCATCTAGAGAACCTGCTGTACTCATGAGTATATTAGGTAAGTGTATGCTGTCTGTTAGGCCTTAGAAAATTAATCGTTTGATTGTCATCAAGATTTTGGAAAAATAGTTGGGCCATTAGTCACCGTTTTATGCTTTTTTTTACCTCAAATGCAGGGTAGTGAAAATATACAGCAAAAGCCATCTGGTCTAACTAAGCTTTGCTTGTGATCCATTATAAAAATAATGTTTTGAATTAAAATATGATGCCTAGAAATTCGCAATGGCTCAAAGTGATATTAAAGTAGACTGAAAATTATGAAATGGTTCCAAGTATTGATAGATTATTGTGATATGTTCACATAGCTGTAAAATAACACTAATATTTAGCCAGACTTTTCAATGTAAAAAATTTGGCTAATAGTTTGGTGAAACCCCGGTTTCTGGTGTTGTTAACAAATAAAGTTTTTTATTTACCATATATTTCTGCCATTTATTGTCAGATCTTTATGAAACTTCATACAATGATAACATACCATGTGTTGAAGAGAATAACTGCAGCTCTACCTGGCTTAATTGTGGATTATTTCCCTTTGTATTTTTTGCGTTATCTGCGGAAAAATTTGTCTTTAATGTGGTTTTCACATAATATTTCTTGTTTGTTAAATATTTCAGGTATATATAAAGTAGCATTAACACATGACAAATTAGGTATAACTAAAGATGTATTAGCTGGAAAAGTGATTCCATTCCTTGTCACCATCTCTATTGAACATACTTTGAACTTAAGTCAGGTAATTTCATGTTTAACTATCTATCTATAATAACATTACACATGGGTGCAAGTTTTCAGGAATATGCCTGAAGTTCAGGTTTTTCACAACAAATTAGACAATGTTTTGCTATTGAATTATGAAGAAAATGGTTTCAAATTACAGTTTTCAGGTTTTTCAAAATTTTCATCTTGCACCCATGCATTACATTTCAGGTATTTAGGTGTTAATTCATTTATACATTCAAACCCCCCCCCCCCCAGCTTATGTTATTAGCATGCACACAAGCTTGTGCAGAGGAAACCAATTTTTATATTAGAATTGACACTTAAGACGTATAAGAGTGAAAAATGATTAACAGATAAACAAAGATGTAAGCAAACATATCAGGAACAGTAACAGTAAAACAGACATTCCACACAGCCAAAAACCAAAAATGGAGATTATTCAGTTTGTTTGTTTTGTTTTTTGTTATAAAAAGGATGCCACAAACAGATAACCAAAACAAGAAACTAAAGGGTTACTGTATTGGAACAGATAGTGGCTAAATAATTGCCTCTGAGAGTTGAAACCAGGGTCTAGGGTGCAGCAACATAAGTTATGACTGACTGATTATATTAGGAGCTATATTAAACACTACTTTTGAAATTGAAATTGGCCACTGATTTTAATTGAACATATTTATTGATTTCACCATTTTGTAATTATGACAGTTCTACAAAGAAGTGCGTAATTTTATACACTGTTTATTACATAAACATATAAATTATGATATAATATAAATTATGATATAAACATTTTTCAGTTTTCTGCTTACATGAAGTTAATACGTGATATGTTAGACAGGGTAGAAAATGAACATCATTCTAAATTAAAACAGATTGAACAGATGAAACAAGAACAGAAGTATGTATACAGTATTGTCACAAATAACACACTATTATCATTGTTGACCAAAATCTTCATAAAGCAACTGAAGATTTTGAAATAATGATTGCCCATTTTGCAATAAAAATGAGACACTAAGTATTTATATTGATGATTTTTAGTTTGTTTAAGAGTCAGATAATTTTATCTGTTATTTGTTATATAGAATTAAACAAAGAGGACATATTGACCATAAAAATGAAATGTTTGTTGATCACTTTTACTGATCTACATTGTATGTGTGGCTTGTTGTTTCGTTCAATTGAAGGTTTCAAACTTAAAGTAAACATGTGCCTACAAAGGGTGGGAAATTGATTATTATCATTCGCAAGTAACATAGTAGGAACAGTGGTAGGATTTGCGCTTAGGGATTGACAAGTCCTATGTTTTTGATCCCCACTAGGGGCACTGCTAATTTCCTTGAGCAAGAAATAAACCTGAAATTGTTCCACTCCACCCAGGTGTAAATGGGTACTGTGAAGGATCGCCTGCCTGAGGGTGATTTCAATGTACAGGAGTTATCATACAAGATTGTAAAGTCGGCTGAACATGTATATGGAATCGGTCTTTTAACCTTACTTTAACTTTTACATAGTATTGTATATACTGACTTATGTTTGGTAGCCATTTTGTTGTATAGATTTATATTTTGTTGTTTTATTGTAGAAACATGGAAATCACTAAGATTACAGACAGTGATGATAAATCATTAATTCAAGGTATAGATGATGACAAACCTAAAACTATGGTAAGCATTTATTTTTTTGGAGAAGCTGATTTATTTTTACTAGAGCTTGTTATTGCTAGTTAGTTTGTATCAGGATACATATCACAATAGCTTAGATGCTAAAGGCCAAATGGTTGCAAGGAGACAAAAGTGTATTCATTCTTCATTTGAGCATGATAACAAGTTACTATTGTCATATATTGTTGGTTTGTGGTACTATCACAATACCCTTTCATCAGGCTAATATTGCGATGCATTGAGAATAATGCCTGAACACTATATTTCACCCAAGTTTTTCTGTTTGCTAAGTCACTTAGTTAGCTCACTTATGCCATGAGTTGGTTGCCGTTCTGACCATGAATCTAGGGTTAATTTCTCCAATTTACAGACTGTACTTACCTACCCTCTAAGAGTTTGGTTGTGAAATACTTTCTGCAGCTGTATTTCCTCTTACTGCTGTATCAATACTTACATTTATAATAAACATATTAACCATATTGTGATGCTAAAACTGATTAAAATATACTTGGCAATGATAATAAAAGAAGTTTCTCATTTTGGCCACCCATTACCTTCATAGGGCAAATAGTATATGGAAATGTTGCTCACTGTATCAAATGTTACCCACCTTATTACTCATGGTTTTCTAAAAAATTAATTATAAACCATGTTGTATATTTCTAGATGGATTCATTTCTCAGTGGTTTTGGAATCACAGATACAGTAAAATCAACCCCTAGTTCTAATAAATCATCTAATACAATACAACAAAATAACTCTACTGCTACAAGCCAACCCGCCAAGGTAAGAATATATATCAGTTATTTATAGTAGGAGTCTACCATCCTGTTTAGCTTAAAGACAAGTTCCTTGCTTTTTGAGTATGTCTGTCCAGCTAGCTTTGACTAAAAAAACACAAACTTAGGGTTGAGTTTCTGGGTCTTCATTCCTTTGTGAAGTTTGGATATAATATACATTCTTAGACTATTCTCTCTTCAGTTGCTGTATTTAGTAGAGCACTTAGTTGTCAGCTACATACTCATATGAATTAAAAAGGTATTGATATTGAGGTCAGTTATTATGATCATTGCCATGCGAAATATTTGCCAAGTACATGTACTTTGTTCTACCAATTCTGACCATATTCAACTTACAGAAGCTAGGACTGTGCTTGGAGCATAGACAAAAATATGGCTGAGAGAAAGATAGAAATATAAAGAGAAAGTGAGAATTTGTATAGTAAGGTTTAAAACATAGAGGAGTTAAGATAAACTGAAGTTTATTACAAGTATAAATAGAGGACTGAAAGAAACACCATTGTACATTGTAACTATTTTCAAATGGAGTTTCATTTGTGTTTTTTCAGCCCTTGAAATACTATTGGAATTGCTCCATTTTTTGTTCATTTTAGGTGGCACTTTCACTAGAAGAAAAACAGAGAATAGCTAAACAACAAGAACAACAAAGATTTCAAAAAGCTGTTAAACCAGTCGAACCCAAAACAATGAATAGTGCAATGAAACCAAAGACTGCTAATCAACCCAAAGATCTTACATCCAGCCTCATGCAATCTAATATGATAGGTCTTTCATCTTCTACCAGTAAACCAATTGGATCATACAATACTTCAACTGGTCTTGGAGTCAATTCTATGTCTGCTTCAAATAGCACTTCATCAATGTCATATGGAGGCATGAATTCAGGAGCCAGTTCTATGGCTTATTCAAACAACACTTCATCAATGTCATTCGGAGGCATGAATTCAGGATTTAGTGGTGTTACACCTTCCATGAATCAAGGTCAAATGTCAAATTCAATGTTTTCTCAACAACAAACTATTCCCCAGTCTTCAAACATTGGACGTGGGGACAATTCAATGGATATGTCATCTTTTGATAGCCTTTTGTCTTCAAGTTCACAAAAACCTAAAGTCTCAATGAATCAGATGACTGGAAATCCAGGCAACAATTCCCTCCATATGCAGCAAGGAATGATGGGTAATATGAGTAACAGAGGAATTATGGGTAACCAAGGCATGATGGGACAGCAGCCAATGATGAATACTGGATTTGGGAACCAGTATAATAATAGTGGTTTCCCTGGACAGAGTATGAACGCCGGGCCCATGAGCAATATGAGCTTTCAATCTGGCGGCATGCAAAGTAATATGTTTGGTTCTCAACCCATGACAGGACAAAACATGATGCAGCCACAGTCTAATAATAGTTTTAATTCAAATGAATCCAGTGCCAAAGATCCCTTGCATGATTTGTTTGGATAAATTTGAAAAACGTTGAAGATTTTTAAAGTTTAGGCTGCTTTATCATATTTTTGTAACAGATTTCATAATTTACTGATGAGTCTGAAATTATTTTACTATTGTACTATTCCATAAACATTAAGTGTGATTTCAAGTCATTGCATTCCAATCTTACATTATCCTCATAGATTTGTGCTTGCTTTTGGGGACCAAATATTGAAAGGTACTACTTTACGAAAAAAAAGAATTCTCTTGAAATTCTCTTCAAGCAACTTTCTTTGACATATAAATGCAAGTTAGAAACATGAAGAATTAGGTCAATGCAAAAAGTTGTATTTGAATGGAATGGACATATATTAAGTATTTAAATCTAAATAAAAATATATTTGAATTCTCCCTTAAAATGACATGTTCATAAAGTTAAGATTCTTCAATAATTGGCCCCTGGAGGCTATATGTGTTCCATGGCTTATATCTGCTTACTTTTTAGCTTGACTATACAAAGTATAAGGAGAGCTGTCCTACTTACCATACTCTTTAAAAAATCTTATTAAAGTTTTTGTGCAGTGAAATATGTTTTACTCAAACTTTTTTATTTCTTAAGGTATCTGCTCTAAACTTTAAATATATGTTCCTTACATCAACCACATCTCATGTGACAAGGTTCATCACTCTAAATGCAATATTTTTATTAAATAGTTATCTCCCCATGAACTTAGAATTTTCTTTAAAGAAATTATATTTTTTACTGTTACTTATATATTTCTTAAGTTATCTATTTAAAACTTCAAATATATGTTTCTTATCATCACTCACATGATGTGTGATAAGATTCATAACTCTAGCATGCATATGTTACAAAATTATTCCCCTTTGAACTTAAGTTTTAAAGTGTGTAAAAAAGGATATATTTTACTATATTATATTTTACTAAAACTTCTTTATTTTTAAGGTTTCTACTTCCGTTTTTAAATGTTTATTACTTACATGTATATATTTTTGTTACTTATTATATTTTTGTTTACACGAGCACCCTGAATATTCGTGAGCACTGTGCATAGATGGGCTCTTGTTATGTTTTATGCTGGTAGTTTGGAGTTGTCTTGGTTTTTACATATCATTAAAAAACTTGTTAACATAGATCATTTTAAAGTGGTTTATAGCTTCGTTGCAGCTTAATTGTTATGAGTTATGACATTGGAATAGTTATCCAGGTCAATATGGATGAAAATAAAGTTACTTCCCTCATATTCACCTTGATACATATATTTTCATATACATGTATTTATTTTTATTAGCTGAGTTTTTGGGAACCAGGAAGTTCATATGATCATTTTGAATGACTTTAGTAATATTTTGAAGTTTTTTCAAAGCACAAAATTTTTATGAGGTCTTCACACAATGTCAAGAAATCTTCCATTCCAATGGATTCCTGATATAAGCCACCTACAATTTACATCCGCCTTTAATCCTTTACTATATTCATCTCATTATTTTTCCATTGAAAATGATCCTCAGACAGCAAGCATTCAGAACCTGATAAGATATTTTTTATGAAAACACCTTAACATAATACATGTATATAATAATTATGGTATCTGAAACCTGAATCCTTCCCATTCAGCTCATCTTACTAGGAATTCGAAGTTCGAGGGTTTGATTTCACCTACATTCATTTGTAGAGATTTTTATGAAATATTTTCTATGGCTATACTTTCACTTAATTCTAAATTGTTTTGGGCAAATGGTTCTTAACCACAGGTATAGGTTTGCTTTGATCTGTTTGAAAGCTTGGGTTCAGATATCAAGGCCTGTCCAGAGACAGTGAATAGGTTGACTGACAGTCTAAAAGCCATGTTAAGGTGTTAAAAACCATAATGTCTTAAATGTATCTGATTTAAATTCATACTTAATCACCTCCTCCCCCACAAAATTTCCCTGTAACCTTGTCACATTACTATTTCATGAACCATTGTGTTAATGCCAAAATATGTTAACAGTATCCATGATATAATGTGAAATTTATAATAAGACATTGTTTATACTACTGTATGTCTGACATTTTAATGTTAACTATTAGTTTGTATGGGAAAATTGTAGTTTTTTAGTTTTACTTTGCTGGTGTGGGAATGGTGCAATATTTTTATATGTCAGTTAAATTACATGTTTGTGTTATCATATACTGTAGTCTTCAAATATGTTTTTTATTGTAAAATGTATTCAACTGTCAGTTGTGCCTAAAAAATTAACCTTGCTGATTTCAATCTATTGTGAGTACTGAAGTATTGTATTGAGTATTTAAATACAACATTTATATGGGAGTAATGCACACTCCACTGACAGTTGAATGAGTTTTTTCAATACTTGCTGGACTATTCTGTAAATATATTTACAGTATAGCCTCATTAGCCTGTTGGCAGTGGTCAGTCAATGTATGGCTTATTATATGTTTGGTGGGCTAAGCCTTGACCTACAACTATAGGGATTGTTCTCTTCTTCTTGCATTGTCAATTTGTGAGTTAAATTCCATAAACAGAAGAAAATTTACTTATTTTTCAATATTTTGGAATATTTTTGACTCATTCACATGATACCAACTGCTCATCTATGACAACCCTAATGAAGACTGTGAGATGTGGTGGATATATTGGAATTGGATTGACCTCTTCTACGAGTTATATCTATAGACTGGGAAAGTACATCAATTGTAAGGTTGCTCATGTACATGCAATACCATGTGTTCATTAGAATAGGTTGATTAAACTTGTTGGTTTGTTTGGATTTTACACAAATATATGAACATTGTTTATTGTCCGTTTTTTCTCAACTTTCCCAACTTGAATAATTTCACGGTGACTGAATGCATTGTTTTTTAACTGGCGGTCTAATTGTTGTTAAAAATATCTTGACTAAAACATAATCATACGGCATAAGAAGCTTTACTCAATCATAATTCACTCTTTCGGAATCTCATGGGTGTATTACAACAACAATTTTAACCAACGCTTTAACCGTGAAATTATTCATGTTTTGACAGTTGAGAAAAAACGTACAAAAGTTATTTAGGTTGATAGGCTCACCTTACCTGCTTCCTTGAGTCAAGTTATCATGGAAGGGTATGTCCTGCTGCAATTGAAAAATTTGAACTACAGTTATATATTATAAATCTCTGTCCCTAATTTATCTTGGTTACCCTGATACCTCCTTGTTTTTGAGAAAAATATTTTGTCAATTTCTGTTGTACTTTTATAATATTCACAGATTGCTGGCAAAGTCTTGATCCACCTTAAACATTTCATTTGTATGCTTATGCATGGGTAAAAGTTAAAACTTTTAAAATCTGAAATCCCTGATTTTTACGATTTCAGCTTTTTTTTACACAGAAAAAGAACCTTTTCTCAGTACCCAAAAAATCCCTAACTTTAGGATGAATTCTGAAGACTTTTACCCATATACATGACATTGTATATACAGTCAATTCGCATTATCTCGACAAGGCTTGAGTCGACATTTTGTTGTCTGGATTGAAAATCGAAAGTCCCAATTTTTTCCCTTCTTTATCTATATGAAAAATGCATGTTTATCTCGATCTTTTTCTCTCGACTTTTTCCATATCTCGATCATAAATTACGGACCAAAACGTTTGTTTCACTCTATAATCATAATGTTTAACTCGACTAGTCAAAGATGTCATCGGCAATCTGATGAGGTGCAAAAAACAACACGCGCCAATCAATTAGCGATCACTCTGTGAAACTGATACATAGGGGTCAATTTTAATCAACATGTCAGTTAACAATAGTGAATTAACAAAGTGACAGCTGTTTGATTGACAGGTGTCACAATTAAATCAATTGAGCATCGTGGGCTTTTTACTTGTTTCATACGTTTTTTATGAAAAAATATGTATTATAATAAAATTTAATTAAAAAAAAAACGAATCATCTTTTACATTCCTGTATTTATTCAATTTCGTTTTTTAGTCGATCGATATGTTTATACTCCATTTTAAAGCATACTCTTAATAACTAAATTTAATCACTCCATGCGCTTCAGAAAAATGCGTACAACACAACAACTTGGAGTACTTTTGTGATATGAATAGTAAAACCCTATTTACAGTTGAAATTAAGCAATTATTTTAAACTACACGCTCTGAACAGGTAAAAAAGTGCTACTGAATACCTCAAACTTACCTCCCTTTTGTAAGTTTTTTTTATCTCGACTATTCGTTAACTCGACTATTTTTCAACAGTCCCAACTAAGTCGAGATAACGAGAATTGACTGTATATGTATATATGTACAAAGTACATATATTGTATCTTTGATGGATTTGAACTGTGTTGGCTCCCTGTTATTATATTTGTTATTATTATTTTAAAGTACATATAATTTATTAAGAAAACATTTACTTAAGCAGACCCCAATAATTATTAACTTAATATCATTTAAATCCCTTATGATGAAGGGAGAAACCAACTCCCCCCCCCCATACATCATAACATGTACACATATTGCTTTGTGTATATAATGTAAAATACATGTATTGCAAAAATGGTTTGTTGAAGACTAATTTATCCTGAAACTTTGATTGCCATCTTCCATCAGCTGTTTTTCATAAGGTTTAGCCTTTTGTTATCACCAGAGAAAAAAATATACCTATGGTAAGATGTTTTCAACTTTCCAATTAACTTAGCTGACCATGTGAAATATTCAATTTAATAATGAATGGTAAAAATCAGTCCAGATTGTCAAGTTTTTCAGATGTACTTTACTCCAGACCATTCCATGGGTTTTATAATTCAAGTTGGCAGCCTTTCAAATCCAATCTGTTAACATTGCAGACGGGTCTGCTAATGTAAATTATATACATGTATATTTATTGTTTTGATTTTGTCTTTAAGTTATCTGTTATAATCTGTGATGAGTATTATTTAATAAATAAATACAAATTATTGTAACTGTATACCTGTGTTCTTTTTGTTTTTGACTCATATTTCAAGCCCACCAGGCTAGCTCAGTCTGTAGCACACAAGTCTAAAGATTGAGATCTTTGGTTCGAATCCCAGGCATGGCACATTTTTGTCATGAAATAATTATGACCATTCTCCCTCCGATTCTAAATCATGTTGGGCAGTTGTCAGTCACTGCATAAGTATGCGTCTAATAATTGGTTAATAGTTAATTCCAGAAATTTAGCCTTTCCAGGAACAGTAAGTTGACTAACAGCTATGATATAACTTAAACAATGAGTTGCTATGGCATTAAACACAAGGATTTTGGTATTTTATATCTGCTTTGCAACCACTGACAGTATCGGCTTGAAACTTCACCATGTTTATGAGGTTACAATGTGATGGATCAGTACAAAACTAGGCTTATTACCGAGGGATGATCCTGAAATAACCGGACTGGTAACATAGAGACAACAATATTTATCACACATATATAAATTATTTAGGGTTTTTCCAAGGAAGAGCATTTGCACTTGCAGAAAGGAAAGGACACATGTTAAATCATATTAGAGTGCCAAGTGGTACATCCTAGTCCAGGTCTTCTGCAGCAATATTGGAATATGACTTGAGATTTTGTCCTTATCCAATATTGTATAAAAGTTATTTTGATTGGTTCTCATATTAGCTTCTAAGAAAGAAATTTTGAAATTTTGAGAACTAATTATTAAGAATATCAAATGAACCAGAAGCAACAATGTCTGCTTCCTCTGGGCCCCAATAAGATTAAATGTGTTTAAATGACCTAGTGGCCATAGGGCCCCACATTTTAAAACTCTGCCACACTGCATGTAAACAAAGAAGGGGGAATACTAGTTTTGCGTTGATCCAACAAATTGAATGTAAAGTTTCATAACTCTCATAAATTTTGTCTGAGCTTTGCCTCCTTTTTTATTTTTATAGTATCAGTTTACAGGGCTTATAAAGGTTTGGTTTCAACCAGATATATCTGAAGTACTTTTGTTGAAAGGGTTAGGTTGTTTGGAGGGAATTATAACCTTTATTCATCAGAAGCACCAGTACTAAGCTCTCATCCTTCATAAGAAGTTGTCAACTTTACAGAAAGAAACATGGTCTGAACTTTGTTTGTTCCCACATTACTCAGGCAGGTTTCAGTGATTTGAAGTAGGTGACTATAACCACTGGACATAAGGTAACTTATAATGTCAGGAAAATGTCCAGCTAATTAATGGTAAGAAACTTTGCAAAAGACAATTCAAATTATGACATATCTATAATACTATCCTGAGCACTGCACATAGCAATGAAATGTAAACTCAAGAGTCAGTCATTATAACTCCTGGACAATATCCATGCAAAAGACGAACTAAATAATAGAAATAAAGACTAAGACTTTGTTTATTAGAGCATTTATTTGATAATCATCCCAAACATTTTAAATGCATTAACAATATATAAAAACCTCCAAGAAATTTTCATACATAAATTGTAGTAACAAATTTTCGATGTCAAATTTGTAAGAACATATTCCACATCAATAATCAACTCGATTAAAATACAAAATATTGAATAATAGAAGCAAACATTCTGTTAGTATAAATAATTCAAATATAAGACATTTTAAACCTTCATGTAATCCCAAAGTTGGACTCAATCCAACATAACACAATTTATTTACAAAAACAACTGTACATAAATAAATAATGATAATATATTACATACTAGAAAGCAATCTGCTCTCTATCACCGCTAAGTCACATCACAGTAACATGTGTTTGATTCAATGTAGAATTTCAGTGATTTTATATTACAAAGATTTGCAACCAAATGCTTTTTATTCAGTTGTTGCTGTCAGAATCTTGCTAAATCAAGCTGTAAATTTCTTTCCAAAGTTAAAAAAAATCTAACTTAAGTGTTTGTGCATTCATTAATGAACTTTGTGAATGTTATTAATATCACTGACACAAATTTGTTGCAAAGCTCTATGCTAGAATGAGATATAATGTCAGCTTCTACAATGGAATTTGATGTAAAAGTATATGGTTGCACATCCCTGAACACTATATAAAATCACTTATGCTTCATAAAATGCTTTATTCATAAACAACTATATCCTATGAAGCATTGATGACTTACATGTTTGTGCATACATGTATAGAACATATTAAAAAAAACATCAAAGCATCATGCAACAATTGACTGAAAAAATGCTTGTCAGCCTGTGCTACCATATTCTTGTACCCCAAGGTTACCAAGATTCTCGATCTAACAGAATTCTACTACACTCTGGGTACGAGAATGGTGTTACCATGGCAATTAACACATTCTTTAACTTCCACAGAACAGGCTACATAAATGGGGAAGCAACAGATGACTGATGAATAAAAATGTTTGTCTACAAAATACTGGCTTAGTGTAATGAACAATTTTTGTAAGAAAGCATGGGTAAATGGATGTACTTAATAAATTTATAACAAAATAAAGTGAAAGATTCCTAACATTATTTTCTGATTTTTTAATATTTACAGAAATAAATGAAAGTAGCTCGTATAAAAACACATAACTTGCGAATTTTCACAAAAAGGTATAATTTATTGGAACCAGTTAAGTTATCAATCTTGAGTGAAAACCACTGTACTACAGCCTATGGTTGGATGAAATGCAATCACAAAGAAGAATTACCAAATGACATATTTAAGACATAGAATACATGTAAATGATGGGAATATGTTCCATAATTCAACCAGCTACACATAGCACATAACACACAAACTTCACATAACACATAATCCAGTCACCACCACATAACACAGGATGTCCTTCGTAACATTTCCTTCACATAACACATAACTATAGTTTAGTTTTTTTTAAATTAACCAGTGTAACATTAACAAGTCAGCTACCCATGACACACCCAGTCAACTACACATGAACAAACCAACTACTCATTATATATGACCAAACCATCTATAAGCTACACATAACCAAACTAGCTACACATGATACATAATCCAACCTGCTTCACATAATTAAACTACTTTAACCTAACACATAACCTTACCAGTTACACATAACTATCAGTTACACTATGTAAACACATAACACATTATCAAACAGTTTACTAATTACACATAATTAAACCGGCACAAACTACTTGCAAGGAACACATAGTCAATCTTGTAACACATAATCAATCTTACAACACATAACACCTACAAAAATGATGTCAGTGATAGAACATGATATTATAACTATGAACATATAACATTGATAAATATACCAAGTCAAACTAAATACACTACAACATGTATATCACATAGTCATGTAATCATATCACATAACTCATAGTATATTAATCAGGGTTTGACACAAACAGTGTTCATGGATTCCGACAATCCCTAAACTTTGGGAGGATTCCCAGTGATGGTTAGTTAGGGATTCCATCAGGATCCCTTTAAACTGCCAATTTCTTACACAAGTTTAAAATCCCATGAACTTTGTGTATTATAATTTGAGACTGCAATTCAGTATCTAAATATTTTGTCTATCATTGGAGGTAACCTTAACATTAAGGAGGAATCTCTGAACAATTGACTAAGGATTCCTACCTGATACTAGAATTTAATATAACAGTCAGTGCCAAACCCTGTATTAATGTGATTAAGTCCATATAACATTTATTTTTCAAAATAAAAATCAATGAAATCACACTAAACAAAGATGATATATAAATATGTGTGATGAAATAACCAATCACATTGATTTATAAAAATGTAATGAATTCACATAATGCTCAGATTTACAAAATGTGGTTACACGTAATCACATAACAAAATTTTACATTTTACAAAACTGTAATGAATACACATAAACACATATTTTATAAAAATGGTAATGAAATCACATAAACACTTCATTTTACAAAATTATCAGGCAAACACATTAAATATATACTTTATATAAAAAAGCAATGTGATAAAACCTAATAAACAATTTATGTCAAGAGATCATTCATCTGTCTAAAATGAACCAATCAGATCAATAGAAAATAAATACTAATGCTTTTATGGAAAAGTGATAGCAGCTCAATACACCTCTGTAATCTTCTAAGCAGATAAGCATCTGACATATTAAGAAAAAGTAGTTTCAAGATGGATTCCGGAGCAAAAGTAAATTCAATTGAATGCTTTTTTAATATATAACTACATAGAATTTCCATGCAAGATACATTTACTTACATAAAAATTATTTTAAAAATGAATTCAAAATCTTAATCTAAGTATGTAGAAAGTTTGTAAAAATGCCATTTTGCGATGTTTCTTAATTAAATACAAAGAAACATAACAAACGGTCATTTTCTCATAATAATCATTGGGCATTCAAAGCAGGGAAGAATTCTTCCAGTTAGCAAAATAAGCACTGAGCTGTTAATATTGACTAAGCATGTCTGTGTTAAAGCAATAATAGGATTTCTTTCCAGTGTGTTATTTGACTGGCCTAATTACTTTTTTGTATAACTACTTCCACTGATTTCTAAGTATATCTGTGTAGAAGATTGCTTTGGTGTTCTGAATAAATAGAGAAAAAGAGAAGGGAGAATCTGTGAACCTTTTCACAAAAATTCTTACAAAAAAGTTATCGTAAGTCAAATTCATAAATTTCGCAGTTCCAAGTCAGAAGAATAATGAACATAAGAATGATATGATATTCAAAAGGTATACAATATGCTACATAATTCAATAACGCTTTGGGAATTGACTGGCCAAAGAAATGACAACATTATTATTTATTGCTTTTGACTTATGATGATTTTTATTGTAAGATTTTTTGTGAAGAGGGCCATAGATCTAAAATAAAATCCAAAAATACACCAAATTGAATGTTATAACTCACATGTACTTCAATGTGATTTTACAAACAAGCAGCTAATTTTATGATGATATACTATTTTACAAATTGGTGAATGAGACATAATTTTCTTTTAAAATCATGATCAACTCAAGTGAATTAAATAGCAGAGACAGAATTCTACATTTTAATGCTGAGGTCATTAGAATGAGAGATCAATAAAAATTGAATAAATTTGAATTTATGGGGAATAATCTATCTGTTATAGCATTATATATTTAAACAATTAAAAGTAGTTTATAAATCATAAAATAAAAATTGATGATATGGAAATGCAATAAAATGATATAAATTTTGCAATGTGTGCCCTCATGTGAAGTAAATTCCTGTAGCTATTTGCACATAATATAATGCATTGAATAAATCTTGATAAAAAAAATAGTAAAAAAGCAAATTTTACAAAAAGCAGATAAGACAACAAAAACATATCCTTATTTAAAATCAACTTTAAGTCTGGTTCACACAAATTTAAAAAGGATTGTTGTTAAACATTACAATGTTAATGGAAATAAGGGATTTTGTTTACCCTTTTTTGTGTCATCCTTTTTATATATTGTTGGTTATGGAGTCAATAGCTTTAAAGGGTTCTGCTTATAACCATCAATTATCTAAAAATATTATTTTAGTACAACATTTTCCCCGACTTGTCAACATAATACATGATACACATTTTGGCCCTTCATAAAAATCTATGGAAATAAAACAAGTGATTAATAAATAAAATAAAATCTAAAAAAAAAAAATTCTAAAATCTACAAATACATGTAATTTCAGTGCCCTCCTCTAATGGCTGCCTCTAAGTTTCCACCATATATGGCCATAATTAACATGACGCCAAACCCTGACAGTAATCCTAAATTTTGTAATATAAATATTTGTTTTGATCCAATACTGTGTTTTTTCTCATCAGATTCTGCTGTTGCATTCATTTCTGGCATCTAAAATTATATAAATGAAAACAAAAGTGTAAAAGTCATACAATGATAAGATTCATTTCAAAAATCCATAATCAAGACAAATATTATTTGATACTAACTCATGTTTTCTGACAACACAGGCATTTTAAAGTTACAGAAACAGCAAATTTTGTGTTCAACTTGATATCTTACTAGTAAGTGTAATATGATAGCTTATTAGCCCCTCCTATTTCATATCAGGGATTCTATATAACAGGGATTTGTAACGAAGTGCTTTTTTGAATTTTCGCGGTCGTCACTGTCTATAAGTGGCTGAAGCAGGCTGTACAAACTATTCCAGAGTTTAAATTGATTTATGTGTTTGTACATGTCTTCCATGCAACTTGTGAATGTTTCTGAAGTTTCTGACAAAAAATTGTTGTAATTATGACCAGAAATATGACTTTAGGTGATGTAAAATGGGGCTAAAAATGGCAGATCGGTGGGAAAATGCATTATTTTGTGAAACAGTCTGTGAGCGTAATTTACCTCAAAATCATCTAGAAACACATTTTTCCTAACATTTATGTCAATTTGAATGGTACTGGTACAAAATTTCATGTGAATACCTTTATTTAAACTTGTTATACTTGTTTTCCCTATTGGCCGAAATAATAGCGACGACAGTGAAATTTGATGAAAATCTATTACATTTACAAGAGTATTTTTTGAGGCTCATTTCAACAGCCATAATTAAATGAAGCAAAAAGCTGCGGGGCTAGCTCAGTTGGTAGCATGAAGTCTATTGATCTAGGGGTGATAGGTTTGATCCTTGAGCAGGGAATACTTTCATGGAGCTTAGTCATGATATAATTTCTACAACCATTCTTCCACTGCCAACTGATTCTGAGTTAACCAAAAACATTATACAAGTACTCACCATATCAACTAATGATATATACAGAAACATTCCTCCAGCAAATGCAAATACCCAGACATGAGCAGACGTATTTTCACCAAGGAATATACCAACTACTAGTCCAATATAACACATACATGCTGAGAGAAAGTTATAACATACAGCTTTCTTTATTTTCATACCAGCATTTAATAACACAGCAAAGTCACCTGAAATGATACAATATATAAATACAATGTACATAAGTGAAAGCTCAATATCCTGAAATTCCTAAAATTATTCAGCTCTTACAGTGGAAACACTAATAATTTTTTGTAGGGGCCTCTCATGGTTGTTTCCTGGCCTTTTTTTAGGTTTACCCCTTGGTGTTGATTTTCTGAATGTTTCATGCTTTTATCATAATTAGCACAATTCAACCAAATTCTGTCCCTTACATGCTTGCATATAGGGCTTTTCAGGTCACTAAGAAATCCTGAACTTCAGGACCAGGCCTGCAAAATTTCCCTGAAGTAATTAAAAAAAAACATTTCAAATTTTGACTTTGAATAGTGATGAGATGACATCTGAGCCAATCTGAACCAATGAGCCTGAAGACTGCAACAAAAGAAAATGTATAACTTATTTCATATTCTAGGACCAGTTGACAAATTGGCGAATTACTACAAAATGTATTATTTCAGACTAAAGCTTAAAAAGGTTATGGTAAAAATTGCAGGGGTGTCTGTTGGACACATTTAAATACCTAAAACTTCAGCTAGGTGTTAGATGGCTACCAGTGCCCTAAATGGGTCCAACTCGACAAGTAGAAAACATTACTGAAAAAGCTTACCAAGTTCATGAGGTATTTCCTCACACAATATAGCAACAGAGACAGAAACACCAGCTAAAATACTTTCAGTAAATGCTGCACCAATAGAAATACCATCAATAAAATTATGTAAACCATCACCAAATATAATCATCCATGCTACTGGTGCCACATGACTATGTCCTTGTGGTACAGGTAATACATGACCATTCTCATTGGATCTCTCCTGAAACATTAGAATTATTTAATTACTAATTTCTCCCTTCTTTCTAAATAAGCATTATTGCCAACTCAGCTCAAAACCAGTATAACTTCATGTAATTATATTTTTTTAAACTGGGTTTACAGCTGATGTCAACACAATTATTTAGGTTATTTTACTGAGTCTAGCACACATAACCTAGCTTTCCTGGTGCCTTGTCTATAACTAGTACTCACCTACCCTTCCACAAGGTCAGAAACTTTTCCATATACCTTATTAATGGAGGGAAATGGACATTATTGTCAAATTTTCATTGAAAGGTATAACCTCTCTGGGTGGAATTCGAACCCGTACCCTCTTAGGGAAATCCAGGCGGGCTACCAACTGCGATACCAACCCAGGTTACATGCAATAAAGAAGGACGTAGACTAGATTTGTGCTGACCTATCAATATAATTTTACAAACACACAAACCCTATCTCATCAAAATCAGATTGACTAAATGCTATAATGATATTCTCTAATGGCCATGTTTTGTCCCTAATAATGCTCTTATGGATGACTCCATATTGCATCCAAGTCCAAGGTTAGAATATTTGGCCAAGGCAGGATATACCCTACCATAAATTTTGATATCTGTTTCTCAATGGTTTGAGAAGTTTTCGACTCTTTGTGGAAGCCTAAGCTTGTACTGATCAAAGAGTTATAGAAAGTTTATTTGGTGAGACAGAGGCTTTATTTAACGTAACAAAAAGTGTTGACAAATGGCGTAAAGTATATTAAAAAAGTTCACAGCATTGAATTGACAACTGAAAATGGCAAACTCAAATGAATTGATTATAAGGCATTAAATTACATTTCTAAATTCACCATTTCATAATAACCAATAGTCCAATATTCAAAACTGAGATGCAGATATTATAAAGTTAACAGTCCAGGAAACGTTTTAATTTTGTTTTTTAAATCTCAAAATGTGATTGGTCTCGAGTAAAATTTTCTGACAGGTAATAAATCTTAAATCTTTGAATCTAATCTTGGTCACATGAGCTTGTTTGTTTACACGGAAATGTCAAATTTAATTTCATTACATCCTTTCAGCATATTATTACTAAATGTTGCTCTTTATGAAAATTTTCAATTTTTTAGCAAAATATCAATTTGAGACATTTAGTGAAAAAGCCACCAAGAACGTGACTTGACTTTCAACATGCATGTTTTAGTTTGTAAATTGCGCAGTTATATTGAAAAGTTGTTTTAAAGCCAACATATCAGGAACAGCAACAGTGAAAACCACAGACCAAAGGACATTTAATTAGCTAGTTGAAGCACACATCTTTTCAATTTTATTCAAATTGTCAATGAATGTTAACTAAGGTTGATTAAATTTCTTTGAATTTCCATAAACAGTTAGAAACAAATTTTGACAAGTATACCGGATATGTCATATGCATACAAAACAGGGTTAGTCTGGATAAAATGCTTATACAAACAACTCATTTCTTTTGAGGAGTATCTAATGTCCTTGATGCTGTTATTGTTATTGAAAGTATCAAGAGAGGCTTGCTGATACAGGATCCAAAATGTTTACTGACATCCAAAACATAATTAATTAAGTTACTTAAATCTAACACAAAATTGAAGATCTAATGGCTATACATAAAATTTTCTAGCATCAAACTCCTAATTAAATTCTATTAAAACTTCTTCAATACACCAGTTTTGAGCAAGAATGATTTTAGTTTTTTCAGATTATCAAATGGACAACTTCATCCTTCAGTAATTATATACTTGTATCTACATCTACACAATTATGTAGCCAAAAGACATGGAACCTGACATTTGTGCTAAGCTGCTGTTCAAAAATAGAATAGATACAAATCATACAATACTAGATATATATTTTATGTAAAAGCTAGATATTATGTAATATTAACTTACCTTTTCCATTAATCTCTGAAAATAAAGCAATAGAAAATATTACAGTTAAGCAAAGCTAAAGCTAGGCCCACATTATATATATTATGTATAAGCAGCCAATAAAGATTGCAAGCCTACAAGGCCACTGATCTATTTCTACTTTGATACGGCAAATGGCAATTAAAATAAGGTTAATTTTTAAATGTCACACTGCAAGTTGTTGTTAACCAAATACAGACATACCACAAGTATAAAGTTAACCTGCAAAACACCAGCAGATACTACATCAAGTAGACAATTAATATAATGTGAAAACCACATTACAGCTGGATTTTGCCACAGATAATGCAAAACTTTCAAAGAGAAATAATCAATAATAAAGCCATGTAGAGTTGTGGTAATTTTCTAATTCTCTTCATCACAAGGTATGTTTTAATTGTATGAAGTTTCATAAAGATCTGACAATAAATGGCAGAAATATATGGTAAATAAAAAACTTTAAGGCAATAGTCAACAAAGCTTGACTGCCCAACTGCACGGGTTTTGCCAAACGATAAGCTGAATTTTTTCATTGAAAAATCCAGCAAAAAATCAAATACAGATCTTTGATCTCCTCCTTAATCTAAGTTTAAAGCTATTTATAATATATATATTGTAAGCACCCTCTTGAAGCTAATGTTAGAGAGATGGAAAAAAAAAACAGATTTTAAATCATAGTGAACCTAGTTATTTTTCAGTCATAACTGTCGACCGACTTGCTGTCCCTGGAGAATCACTAGATTTGATTTTCATCAGTACTAAGCATATAATATATACCTTAGGCCAAGGCTAACAATTGTCATGCTGAATAAAAAAATATGCATAAAATGGTCATAGAAAGTATAATCATAGCAAAGCAGCTAGAAAGTTAATTGTATGTAGATCTTTCCAATGGACATACAATAGCTTTGTTTTTACCCTTGGACAAACAAAATGTATAATTTACAATTTGAAAATGAACTATTCTTACATGCATGCTTTCATCATTATCAGATGACCTTGAGTCTTTTGATACATCATCGCCACATGGAGACATGTGGGGTAAAGTCTCAGTATTTTTGTATTTAGATTCTGGCTCGGCCCCATGAAATGTGGCAAATTTTTCTGAGTTCATTTCATGATGTTTAGCTTTGTCTGATTCACTTTTCTGAAAAGGGAAAGCAAAATAATTAAATCAAGGAGTAGGCTGACATGTACCTACAATACAATGAAAACAGAAAAGTTTTCTTTCATGCTTTACGATAAAATGTAGTATTATTTGATTACAAATAAGATAAAAAATAAAATCTTATATTTTCTCTGTTACAGTGGTGAAAAAGTAACATTGAAATGACTTCATCAGTCTCTGCAAGTTTTTATATGACAAAAGAAGTTGTCATTGTTATGTTGACCTTCGTTCTAGTGACCTCTTTTAAGGATATCAGCCATAACCTGACCTGTTATTGTAATACAAAGAGCCAAGGTTATGTCCTAAAATAGTTCCAACAACTAAAGCTGACGCAAGTGTTTTCCACTCACTGCCCCTAGCATGTATTTAAGAATGAATGGATATAGGTCAGAGCCAATGCTATTTTATAACACTATGTTCTAGTGCTATAAGGTGGTAAGAGCTACTTCCAGTCCTTACACTTGCAAACTTATATAACCTAAGGATTAAATCATGCTACTAATTTTAAAGTGAGTAACTTCCTGTAATTACTTAAAAGAACTTGAATTAAAAGTTTTGCCAGCCTAGTTTTTCTAATATTTCAAATTAGCCTTAATTTTGACTCTTCAGACTTCAAGGATAAATGTCCAATTAAAACATCTAGGTCATAGCTGTTCTAATTTTCAAGGACAAAATATCACTGGTAGACTTTGATGCCATAAGTATTACAATTAGTACTATGCACATTAGGAGACTTTAAAAATAGTCTTAATTTTCACAAGCTATTACTTCATTCTAAAAACCCAATCACTCATAGAATTGTCTGACAGAGCTTGCATACTGTTCCAGGCTGTGAAACAGGATTTTTAACTTAACCAGTCAACTTTTCGCAAGTTCAAATCTTAAGCCAACAATAGACCTGATCTGGAATTCAAATTTATGGGGTTTTCTGTCTGTGCACAGGCGTTATAAACAAAGTTTGTTACACATAATTGCTATATAGCATGAGCTATGGATTAAATCCTATTGTTCTTTGTACACATGTTTTAATAGTAACATGAAAGTTTGTTTGTACCAGAGAGGAAAACCCAAATATTTGAATTCCAGATAGCCTCTATAGTCTATTTTACTCTCCTGATAATTCTTACTCACCTCTCTGCTTGAAGTAATCATTTTTAGAATCCTTTCAATAATAAAGAATACATAAACACCAGACATTGCAACTAGACATTTCCATATATAACTATGTTCATTTAATTCTTGTTCTGTTAATTCTAGAGCCTATAAATATACAACAATATCAATATTCATTCATTACTAGTAAAACAACATACAGTAACCACATAAAGTTTGGAGACAATGGAAATTTAATTAAAAAAAATAATTTCATTGATTGTTTTTGGTAGAATACATTTCATCTTGAAGATGATTAAAATTTAATGATATCCCAAAGCCTCAAAAACCAAGTTCAGAGTAATTATTTTCTATAACATAGATTTTAAACTACTTTGGTAGTCTCAAATCTAGAGATCAGAGTTTGATTCCTGGCTGCGGAAGGTTTTTATTAAACTTTTTTATGAAAATTGGTAATAACGTTAAATATCTTCTGTAAAGTAATTTATTGTTATCAGCCTATTGTAGAAAACAAAACTGTCCAGAAAAGTTACTTTAATAAGATAGTCTAATAAAGCATTGATAAATGGCATAAAATCCAAAATTAAAGAAAAACAATAATAATTCATCATTGATTTATCTAAGTGACAAGTGGCTCTAAGGTTTCTGCAACATTAAGTAAAAATGAATTTCAAACATAAATCTTTTCATATATACTTACCTCAGGTATAAGAAAGAGTAGACTGCTACCAACAAGTGTTCCTACAGCCAATCCAACCATATATGTTAATATTTGATTATATACTGTTTTATGTACAAATGGTAAAGCTATCAAACCACCAAGTGAACAAACACTGATAATTGTTGTACATAGGATACCATAACCCCATACTGAAATATAAGACATTATAATCATTATCTGATGGTATATTTTTACCCTTTGCTGGTTAGGAAATGAGCAAAAAATGGATATTTTTTCGAGGTAATGTGATAGGGGTATTATTGATAATAGATGATCATAGCTTATTCATTGACAAAGATGCAACTTGGCCAAATTGATTCCACGGCCATTTGAACCCAAGTCAATTCACCATTGAAGTGAAACACACACAAAAACAGGATTGACCAGTCAAGGGTTAAGTAGACAGCCATACACAAGATGAACAAAGGAACTGTACAAAATTAATGAAGTACATGTAAGTGTCATGAAATGACAATAAATATTAACTGAGACAGTCAAAAGGAAGGTGTACATGTTTAGGGCTGTCTCTATTTTAAAATATTGTCTATCCCACTGGTAAGTAGTATTTTGTCTTGAGTCAAATGAATAAAGATTTTATAGCAATACTATATATACTATATCTATAGTTGGTTAAAATAAAATTCAAAATGACAAATCTACTAAATAAATAGAAAGTTAATACCCTAAGGTCCTAACTATTAAACTGGCTTATATCAAACAATATACATTTTGTAATTACATTAAAACTTTAATGCTTTTCTTTAAAGTCATCTGTTTTGTCCTGCTTAATTGATTATGATTTTAGTTAAATCTTTTGACCGGACACAAACATTATCAAGAAATATCAAGAAAATCTAAACTATACCTTCAAATGTTGTAGGTGTTGTGTGTTCTCTATGATATGTTAATGTTTCCTCAAGTTGATCCTCAACCTTACATAAGTCATTATCTCTTAAATGTAACAATATAGTTGCTAACGTAGATATACCTTGAGTATTGTTGTCTTTTATACCTGATAGTTTGATCACATCTTCTGGTGTAAGACACTGAAAGTATAGCAAAGACAATTATAGTAATAGTTAGTGATAATAAGATACAATACAATACAACAGGACACATACCCACATGATCATCGGGGCCACATGACACAATTCAACAAACAATACACAACACAATACAACACAAGCATATGGTACAACATGACAGTGACAGGAAACAATACAAGACAATGCAATGCAACCCAACACAACACAATACAACACAAGCATGATATGGTACAAATGATACACAACACAATACAACACAAGCATGATATGGTACAACATGACACTGACAGGAAATAATACAAGACAATGCAACCCAACACAACACAATGCAACACAACACATACAAAAGAATAAAATAACAAAATTAATACAAAAGATAAATTTGATGACTATATAGATAAACTACAATGTCATTTAAATAACTCATGGCTAAGCAGTGTAAAATGAAGGACCAATGCATCTACATTTAATATAAATGTTAAATTTACTTTAACAATTTCAGGTACACCCTTGGACATTGAAGATAGGTAACCAACAGGGATTAGATTAATGGGTCCATCGTTAATACCCCTATTCAATGTAAATGATCACAAGAATAAACAAACAATGTCAAAAGTCAACTGTCACAATAAGATAGATATATTAATTAACCAACAGTAGTCAAGCAAATAAGATCTAAGGTCTGACTGTCAATGTAACTGAGTAGCAGTTAAATAACTCTTTTCATGTCAGTACTAGTGTATACGTCTTATCAATGGTGCCGTTGTATACTGGTTTTTATGGCGTCAACATCGTGACATACTATCATTGACATTATCAATATAAAATGCTGCAAATAGATAACACCACCAAATATTGTGAAATTGTCTTGATGATTAATACCATGTACTTAATACTACAATGTGGCATAAAATTAACTGCACTTATTAAAAACTACACATGTACTTTTGTTCCAACTTTTTTTCATGTATCTTAGTTTGAAAAAAAAACTAAAATTGAGATTTCATAGTTTTTTAATATGTACTTAAAATTTATTGTACTTAAAACTTTGGTCACAATTAATCAATGTGAATAATTAAAGCAGAGTAAATTCAATCTTATTTAACATCCTGTTGTTTAATACATTGTATGACACTTCGTTTATTGACAGAACTGATAATTGACTGAAACATTTAAAACAATGTTCAATAACTTCCGGGTGATAATCACTGTTTGCAGCAGTTTCATTAGATGGGAAATGAAATGAGATGAAATTGAAACTTGTTTTTCTGTATTAAATTGAATATCATAATGTTTTAATTTAAGTGTTCTTAATGGAGAGCATTGCTACATATAGGAAAATGACACTGACACTGCAAAATATAAAAACATCTTAAAACATTTTAAAATAGCTATTCATACAATCAGATATTAATTAAGTAGATACAGTAGACAAAAAGTACTTTTTTACAGGATGTGCTACGGACACGAGTTACAAAATCTACATTAAAATATAGAACATTTTGAATGACAATAAAATAATTTCCTCTTGTTTAGTATGTGACATACTTAGTAAAGTTTCCATAGTTACTATGATATAAATCTACGATATCATATTTACATCAATTGTGCTTGTCCTATTTCTCAATTTGGAGTCCCAGTAATTTTGTTCATGGACACAAACAACTTGCAATGCAACATTTAAATAAAAAAATTCTAATCTATTCTAATACTTCAACCTGTTATCACATCAACATCTATCTCCGTAAACAGATATCCTGTAGACCACTGTTAAACAGGATCTCTAAGGTTTGCTAGGAGGGTCACATCGAGATGACCTCTGTGTCGACCAATCAATGCGTAGCTTTCATCAAGATAAAACAATATAAATAGCATTTTAATCACGTAATTTCTAAATTTAGACCGATGTTTGCAAGCTAATTTGACAGTAGTGTAATACTAATAGTGTTATTCACTTGCTGTGATTGGACGGCTCATTTCAAAGCGCGTGACATAGACAATGTAAACAAGTTTACTAAACATAATGATTGGGTCATGAATATTATAATGAGAAAAGGTTACCCTCATAACGAAACAGCCAGATCTAAATAAGCGAATAGGTGAGCCGGAAATTTTAGATTGAGTTTTTATCAGATTGCATCAGCATGAAATAGGTGATTTAGTTACATGTATGATGATGAATGTCTTTTCATACACTTTGAATAATTAATATTTTAGTATCTGCCAAGTTAGCACTGTCTATAGCAAATCTGGTTATAAATCCAGGGATTGAGGATTCTATTCTGGGGGCATTGACCTATGCATTCTTTTGTGTAAATTGGTCATGAAATATTTCCTATGTACAGCCATATATAATTTCCTCAGGTCAACTAATAAACATAAATAATGGGTCTTTAGCATGACAAACATTTTTTCCCCATTATCATTGTATTAAAACCCAACAACAATGTAGATGTATTTCAATAGTAAGTCTTAGATATGTAACAAAGATAAACGGCTGTACAACATCATAAAGGTATTTAGATCTATGATGATTATCCGTCGACACAACACGTCACTGACTGAAACATTCAAGTCTAATCACAACAGAAAACAATGCCAATAGTTTCAATATACAAGCATTAGATAATCAAAGGACAAAAAACAGAAATTTGATACAGCCACTCACATTCCTTAAAAAGAAAATTTAAGCAATTTTGATGGGTCAACAAAAAACTAGTCTTAATACAGGACATGTTTGTTCAGTCATTTTTACTGCATTCCTGCCAATTTCTCAGATTTAGAATAATCACTAACAGACAAACGTGCTGGTCCGACAGAATTGACTTGTGAAATTCCATTCGGACCAGGAAAATTCTGTGGTAGCCAGTCCGAATTTCCAGTTTAATTTAATATTTTAAAATGAAGTGAGGGCAACTATTGGCCCTTTTATCTTATTTATTGGTATGTATTGAACTAATTTTGATGTTTGTCTTCAGTTAAAAGTTATCATAATGACTGATTAGCAAACAGAAAACAGTAATGATAAGTCATGACATTTAGACATTTTGATGATTTATTCCCGTCCAGTGAAACCTGATTCTGTCCAGTGATTCTTCCGCAATCACTTGTCCGGATGTCCAGTAATGTCAAAACACTTATTGGAATGTCTGCACTAACGCAGGTTATTTCAGTTAAGTTTAAATGTTTTTACTAAATTTTGCCAATTTGATTCTGACATATTTATATACATTACAAGTAACATCTTGCATGTATATTGAATTAATTTATATTGATGCTAAATTAACTTAACATATTTAATATATTTATGAAATCATGTGATTCATGTCTATTGTTTTGTTCATGAATCATGAATTGATAATTGTACTAAAGTTAAAGATAAAAGTTAAAGTGCAGTTTAAAGTCTGCTTTTATATACATGTTAAGCCAACTTTACAATCTTGTACTATATTATAGTCTATAACTCCAGTTCATTGAAATCACCCTTAGGTAGGCCATCCCTCACAGTACCCATGGTAGGTTAATTTCTTGCCCAAGGTATTAGCAGTGCTCCAAGAGGGGATTGAACTTTGGACTTCTTGATCCCTAAGCGTGCGTCCTACCACTGGACCACAACTCCTACTCCTACTGATTTTCAGTATTTCCTGAGGAAGGACAGTATGCCGAAACGTTAAAACCTAACATACATTTATTAAAAAACCTACATGTTATTAGACAGTCGTTGATCTTTCTATGCAAGTAATGAAGGTCAAACATATAAAGTACATACAAAAGTACATATGACAAACTAGCCATTTAATATGTCTTAATATGACTTATTATTCACACCTACTTGTCACTTGTTCAATAAAAGCCAACATTTATATGATAGTTATATCTTATTTATCACTTTCCATTGACAGTTTCCCCAACATAATAAAGTCAGGTCTCAGCTGAATCCATCAGCACAAGGTTTCATGTAATATAGTATTCTATTATAAATATAACCACCTGAATATGCTAGGTTTACATCTGGCCACGATCTCCCCGATTAGCCAGAGGCTAAAAAATCGGGGAGCTCTACGATTAAATGGTATACTCCACATTCTGTTACGCTTCCTTATGAAATCAGCACGTTTTGTTGCGCTCTACTGCGCTTTGCTACGATCGAGCCCACGATTTGAATCACATTCTGTTACCCTTTGTTGCGATCAACACGATTGGCTTCCACGCTCCACCACGTTCTGTTACGTCCTGTTAAGATCTCCCACGACAAAGCCGCTTTGTTGCGATCTCCTGCGATTTGACCTACGATTTGAGACAAATGACCACGTTTTACGTCACGATTTGATATTTAAACAAGAAATAATTCTTTCCCAGGGATGCGGGATGAAAAAATGTGTCCACGCTGGTCCCAATCTGTTGCGATTGTACTTCACATTCTGTTACGTTCTGTTACGCTTCGGTACGTTCCGTTACATTTTGTTACAAAGGCCACACTCTGTCACGATTAGAAAATGAATAGGGGCAATCGTGGTGAAATTTAAGTTTGATTTAAAATCTGTCCCGATGCCCACGATGTCTCCGATTCAACCACGTTCCGTTACGCTCCCACACGACCACCCCGATTCGACTCCATGCTCTGTTACGTTCGCCACGATGCTCTGGAATCGGGGACATCGTGGTAATCGTGGCCAGATGTAAACCTAGCATTACTAAGGTTGACTTTTTTATCCTCAATGGAAGTATAGACAATTTAATACATGTAATTCTTTGAACAATACTCATCAAGTTACAACAGACAGTAAATTTTGTCTCCCATAAAGAGCTAGACCTGCCTTATATTACAACTAGAAATTAGGAACCTCCAACCTGTAGAAAGTTATTTTTTGTAAGATATTATAATAAATTATATTATTTAAAGCTCGGAAAGAAAGCTTTATAGAATAGTTTAAATTGTTAGGATCTTTCCTAGAACTTAAAAGTTGATATGCCCTATTAAAAGCATGAATAATATGCATCAGTTGTGTTTAAATTTTTCTGCCATTACATTATATATGAAAGACCTATCACAGAACTCTCTGAAGACAATTTTTAGGTAAAAAATGCACCATTCTTGCATTATTCAATCTTTTTCATGAACAATATCGGGAAATACAAGTACAATCTTGTTCCTGTAATTGGTAATTTATTAGTAATTTCATGATTTCAGCATTTTTTACAAAAGAAAGAGTCCTTTATTAGGTCCCCAGAGCGCTGAAAACATTCAAACGCGTAGCCATGCAAGGGTTGGGTCTTAATGTTTTTAAGCATATGTATACACAATCTATTCAAATTACTACATGCACATTATAAGAAGATCAGTGATTAAAGATACTTCATCTAAAAGCATCGTTGAAAGTGGATTAAGGATCTATCATTTGTTGAAATTGAAAAAAATCTATCAAGTGGGTGGGGTAACTAATTATATCAAAATATCCATAAATTCTAAATAATTTTAATTTATTTTGTAAGTGATGCATTAAGTGTATAGATGAGACAGTGAAAATATAAAGAACTCAACAAATAAGACATTTAGAAAGAAACGAAAACATTTTTTCTAACCTTGAAATGGCCTTACGAACGTCAGTCCAAACACATATTTAAAGTTCTTTTTTCATAATTCCAAAAGATGTAATAGAATGTCCATATAACATTTTACAATGTCCTAGGGTGAATCACACAAAAAGTGTTTCAAAAATGTAAATTTGATAATTGATCACAACACTCTTCACACATAATTTTATTTTCAATTTCACACAGGAACCCGATAATTTTTTTCTTCTTATTACACACATAGAACATACAATATGAGTAGAAAATTGCACTGGGAACTTGTGTGTAAACTGTAATTTAAAACGTGTAATGTTTTTGTTGAGATGAATTATCAAATTTACATTTAGGAAATACTTTTTGTGTAATTTTCCCTAGGACATTGTAAAATGTTATATGGACAACCTATATCAACATTTGGATTTATGAAAAAAGAACTTTAAATATGTGTTTGGATTGACGTTCGGAAGGCTATTCTAAGGTGAGGTTAAATGTTTTCATTTCTTTCTAAATATCCTATTTGTTGATTTTTTTTTATTTTCGCTATCACATCTTTACATTTAATGCATCACTTACAAAATATATCAAAATTATTTTGGAATTAATGGATATTCTAATAGTTTAGTCACCACACCCACTTCATAGATTTTTTTTAAATTTCAAATCCTGATACACCCTTAAAAAGTCATTCACTGCTAGTCATAGGGCTATGGTTCTTTATGATTTTTCTCTAATACATGTGATACAGAAAATTTATAATCATTATATCAAGCTCCTGTGTGACCAATTATACAAATTGAATGAAAGTAACACATATATTGGTAAAAGTGTATTTATATAAATGCAATTCAGTCAAATAAATCAACGATGAATAAATTTAATCATAACAAACATGTTTTTGATATTTGATATTCAGTAACATAATTATGTTTGATTTTAAAAGTAAACAAGAATATCTAAATTCAAATTTAAGAATCTAATGTAAACAGTTATAGGTCAATGAATGTTTGTAACAATGTAATGTAAGTTATAAAGAGAAAATTGATATTTTTGACAACATAAGTGGCCTTTGTTATAAAATGTGAACTTATTTCACTTGGTTAAAAACCCATAGTACTAAGCTACTGTAGGTAAATATTTGTTCATGTCAGGTGGTTTAAAGACCCATTTTAAGGTCAGTTGTATTATTAAATTTCATTCAACTGTCAGTGGTGCATACAATAACTCCCACTTATTTAAATACCTACAACAGTGCTTCTGCACTACTACTCTTGATTGCTAAAAAAAAGATATCTGTATTTATGTACATGGATAAGCCGATTATCAAACAAATGTTGAGTATTTAAATCAGCAAGGTTAATGTATGTGCCAATGACAGTTGAATGAAATTTACCAATTCATGCATCTAAACAATGTTCAATGAATGTATTAAATACATTGTACACGTCAAACTGCACAAATGTCATTGTAATAAAAAATTACCTATTTTAATATCTACTACTTAAATTTTTATCTAGAAAGTCTAATGCATCTGAAGCAGAATTTACAGTCATAGTCATACTCATAAATGTAAAAAAACTCATTTTCAGTAAAACGAATTTGTTCTGTTTTAATAAATATTGTACTCAAAGCAGAGTATGTGATTATACTGATGATATTTAAAAGATATCTTGCTAAATATGCTGACTTAAACCCATTACCAAGTTGCTTCTTCTCTTACATTGAACACAAAAGCCAAGATCAATATTGTGTACCAGTAACACATGATTATCAATTATATACTTTCATCTAGACATTGTCATTAACCTGCGAACAGATCAATGACAGTTTTCTATATAAGTACACTAATCAATTTAAACACCAACAGTTGCGGATCTAGACAGTTAATTTCCTTCACAATTAGTCTAACCTGACCTTAGTCATTTGTTTTTCTTTAATAAAATTGTCATTTGTCATGAGTAAATGTTTCTAGGCAGTTAAGAATTTAAGAAATAATTCACACTCATTGTCGTTTAACTATGCTTCAAGCTTGGATAGCTTACAATTTCAATCACAATTTTTCGTTTTAATCCTGAGGTGTTCGATAATTTGCTGCACACCATGAACTCTAATGGAATCAAAAAGTTGCTGCTAGATTTTCCACATAAAATATCTCAGACACCCCTCATCCAAAACATAGTCAAGTTACAAATTGTGGGCATAGTGCAAAACAATCGTAACTCACTCTTTTAAAATGAGTTGTGACCAAAACGCGCTTAGCCTGTGAAATTTTATCTTTTTGCAGTTTATTTAATGTGAATGCTTGAAACATCTTCACTATGCTTTTTTAATAAGCTTATTCTTTAACAAGTTAAAAATAATTTATCATTATCATAACACAAATATTTCTCATATTTTCTTACATTTTTACAGGCAATGACAATATATAACCTCATGTACATCTATTGTTATCATTGCCTATCTTAATAAATATAAATCAATAAATACAAAAATATGTGTACCGTATCAATAACAAACATAAATTAATTAATTATTGTTATTACATTAATACATGACATGCATAGATGATAATCAACACAAATGCCCAAGGTTACTATTACAAAATTTGTAAAAAAAAACAAAAACATGTAAACCAGTCTCAGTATAAATGCTTGCCATTGGCTAAATTTCAAATTTCAGAAAACAATAAACCAATCAAAAATGGGTGATTTTAGACTGGTCAACCATTCTTTACCAAGTTATAACCTGCAGCATTGATGCAATTAATTTTATAACATAGTTCTAATTGATGACATATTTGATAATAGGACATGTTGACAGCCATTAACATTCTTATAATTCAATTATTATTCAACAAATGGACCATATACAATTAGAAATTTTGTGTATGAAGCTATTTCTAATGATATGTTTATTACTAGGAAAATTATCTGTATCATGATAACTAGAAAGATGAGAATCATTTCAAAAGGAATTGGGACATCATACTTATACAAATAGCACTTAAATTTT
This sequence comes from Mactra quadrangularis, assembly GCA_025267735.1. NCBI lineage: Eukaryota > Metazoa > Mollusca > Bivalvia > Venerida > Mactridae > Mactra > Mactra quadrangularis. The sequence goes on from CM046304.1 coordinate 29,767,168, forward strand.
AATTATGATTAAGGACAGTCTCAATCTCCGTAAACAGATATCCTGTAGACCGCTGTCGTACAGGATCTCTGCTGTCTCCGTGGAAGGTCACGTCATATGAACTTAGTGTCGACCAATCAATGTGTAGCTTTCATCTAGACAAAACACTATTAATAACATTTTGATTTCGTTATTTCTATTTTTAGACCAGGGTTTGCAAGCTAACTTAACAGCGGTATTATTCGCAGTCTGCGATTGGACTGCTCATTTCAAATTGCGTGACGTAGACGACGTAAACAAGTTACGTATCATAACAATTTTGTCATGAATATTATGATGAGAAAAGTTCACTTTAACGTGATCCTTGTTTGAAAAAGGCCAGATCTAAATTAGCGAGTAGGCGAGCAGAAAATTTTAGATCGGGTTTTAATCAGATTGGGACAGTCTTAACTTTAAATAATGACGAGCACTGGCAAAACGTATTATGTTTTATAGTAACCAGCCAAGTATTCAATTTATCTAGATATAGGAAACAAGTTATCTTCACAAGTTCCAAGCTTTAGCTCGATCATGGGCTCGCGGTTAATAAAGCCTTACAAGATCTGCTTAGTAGTTTTGTTATGTTAATGTCATGATCAATCTTGTGTACTAACTTACCAAGACAGATTTTATGAATATTTTCTTATTCAATGATCATTACAATATGAGACCAATGGATTTTTATAGATTCTTTTAAGTTATTGCATAATTTGACAGTTACAGTTTTATACACTTTAAACCACCAAACCCCTTTAATAGACTTCAGTATGAACTTGCCAACACTGTCATGACAGTTTAAATTAGAAATGAAGGAAGCCTTGCTAAATTTAGGATAACATCGTCTACTAAATGCTAAAAAAAAAAATGAAGAAAAATCTGTTATCTGTAATTTTTGCTATTTTTATTGGAGAATCAAGTTTGGTTATTCATCATCCTATTTAAAGTGATTAAAGTTACATAAAACAGACACTGTTGATTGCCTGTATTGTCTTATACAATAATCAATACTAGACCATGCAGATAGATTAAAATAACTTAAAAGAAGACTAAAACATGTTTACAACAGTGTTAATGCTATTGACATTATCTCAGATGTTGCCTTGAAGTAAAGCTACTTATTGACAGATTTGTTGTTTTTTGTTGTTGTTGTTTTTTCATTACCAGACAGTGTCAGTGATCGTGTAAAGAAAATGAAATCTTAAAGTTAAGGCAGACTGGTATCAGGGTTTGACACTAACAATTTTTACCAGGGATCCCAAAGGAATCCCAGGTTGGTTACTCAGGAAGTCCTCCTTAACATTAGGGATTCCTCTAATAAAAGACAAAACACAATGGATACAGATTTACAGTCACCTACTGTAATAAACAAAGCATGGCAATTTTCGGGGATCCTGACAGAATCCCTAGCTGAGAATCACTAAGATTCCTCCCAAGTTTTTGGGATCCTCATAATCCTAGGACACTGTTAGTGTCAAACCCTGCTGGTCTAAAAATGATTGTTAGAAATATAATAGTTAAACCAAAAAAATAGTAATATTAGGTGATTCCACCCTTAGATTGTCCAGAAGACATTCAAGCTTTTAGAATTTGAGGATTAATTCTGCTAAAGAGGGGAAGTATTTAGCAGAGATGAAATATCATAAATATGGCACTTACATTTCCTTGTATATAAACCAGCTTTTATGGCTAAGAAGTAGAGTGTCCATTCACAACTCTGAATACTAAAGGTTTGATCCCAGCTTAGAACATGCATTTTTACCCAGATTAAATTCATAAGTCTGAATGTTTTTATTAATAAATATATTCTGTGAAGGTAAGCAATATTTTGAAGTAATCATTAGGATGAAGGAAGTCTGATAAGAATAAGGATTGCTAACAATACAAGGAATTACTGGATCAATATAACTGTGTATTTTGTCTTTGAATCACTATCAAAGTTAATCGCACCCATTAATTTGCAATACAGTACCTTGAAGCTTAATATGTGTTTCTTTCTTTAACATAAGCTTTATAATTGTAGTCTACAGCCAGGTAAGTTTAGAGAGGCCATAATCAGAGTTTTAGAATAGATTTTTCTAGAACTGAGAAAAAGGCACAGAGGCAGGAAAAAAGAAGTAGGGCACATCAGATGGCTGATGTTTCAAAGCATCTTCTTCTGCATAGGGAGAAGCATAAAAGGGGAAGGAGAGGAAAAATAGCAGGTTGCAGCATCCAGAAATTCTGCCATAGAACTCAATAGTCACTAGAGCTATTACGATTCTTGTTCATTTTTTATCAATGACTGATTTTATGAATTACCTAGTGAATCTGCGCTGGTTACATCAAATATGATTGAAACTTTTGAAATCTTAAATCATAAGTTCTAGTTATTTGGAGTCTTCCCAAGACTATTCTATTAAGGTTACTAAATCTAAGACCAGAAAATAAAACAGTAAATTTCCATCAATCATTTAAGATACTGGACATAACAGAACATAGTTCATTAGTTGTATCTAAGAGATTAAAATGATGAGTCTTTAGTCTTCATCTATACTTAAGTTTGAGGAAATAATGTTTAAATCTTTCAGTAAATAGTTACAATCATAGAGAAAATATCAAAATAATGCTTAGCCATGGTCAATTTACAAAATAATTATGACCAGTGGACTCATGAAAATGTATGAGCTCATGTGAAGCTTAACAGTAAATTATAAAATTTTACTAACAATTCATAATAATATTACATAATTTACAAACAATCAAAATTATTTAAGACAAAATAATTCATTTAAATATATTTGAAATAAAATAAGTAAATCAAATACATTGTATATTTGAAATAAAATATCAATCATATATAATTGAAATGAAATAAGTTAATCAAATATATTGAAAATAAAATATCAATCAAATATGAAATAAGTTAATCAAATATATTGAAAATGAAATATCAATCAAATATAATTGAAATGGAATAAGTTAAATAAATATATTGAAAATAAAATAACAATTAATCAAATAATTGATTACACTCAATTAAGACACAGTGACACCCAATAACAAGATAAATATACTCACTTTTTTCAGAAGACATTGTTCTTTAATCACTGAATGCTGGTTATTAGATGAAACATCAAAACACTCAGAAATGTTTGAGTTAGATGGAGACTGTATTAAATATTTTATGTAATATTGTTCTAACTGACTGATGGTTCCATTTCCAAGCTGTGTAGCCAAACCCTTGAGGTATAATTTGTTCACAGAATCATAGTCTATTGTTTGAGCACTACTCACACATCCCAGCATAACAACCATCAAAACAAAAATATTACACAGTTCATTCATTTTATCCATTTTATATGTAAACAAAAATAAGTCCCAATAAATTAAGAAAATTTAGACTCATATGACAATCATCCAAGGATAAGCTGATTACCTATATTTATGAACACAATTGTAGATTAGTAAATAAATAAATATATAACTTATATATTAGTGTAATGAGATTTTATTGAAAAATAGCTCTTTCAAGTTCAATCAAAATGATCAAAAACTCCACACTGGATAAGTTCAATGGATCGCGGATTGTTAGTCCATTAATAGATAAACCACACAAATAAAGTTGATACGACAAAATCACAATAAATTCGTGTACCAGAAAGTTACAATTCAACAATTCGTAGGTAAACAACTACTATATATACGTGACAGTTGTGTGTGACAGCAAGCTCCACGCGAAAGGTTAAAGGTTATTCAATACGCATATGGTAAAACCCAGCTCGACCGTAACATTCATTCATGGGCTCACCTAAAAAACAACAATGTTTTGAAATAATGTAAGCTTATTCATATATTCACATGAATTGTGGAAAAAATGTGATTTCTTCAACATACAGCATTGCAAAATATCATTATTTATAAATGAGTCATGATGTTAATTGATTAATCCGGTACGTGGCACGGGTAGTGTTGGGATTTATACTTAGCCAATTTTGCGACATTGATTTCAACACATTAAATATGTGTTTTAATTAAACTTGATGTTTAATTGACAATTTTTTAAATTAATTTAACTTTTTGATAATTGTCGATCTAATAAAAGTGCTTAAATCAATACAAAAATCAATTATGTCCATGACGTAAAAACTTACTGTGCCGTAAAGCGTTCGCCTTGGGAATATGTAAACAATATGGCGTCCGCCAGCACAAATCGGACTACCAGCAGTAAAAGATCAGAGAAAGAACGTTAGTGTGATTCTTGATTTGTCTTAGGTTTTCAAGTTTGTGTTGATATTTGATTCAATCTTTTTTTAGTGATTCAATCACTCCCCAAAGCCTGTCTTAATTGATTAATCATACAAATGTCATATCTGACAGTATGCTAAAATTTAGTAAGAACAACACAATGTATCCATTTCTTCTTCTTTTGCAATTATACAATCCTTGTTACTAAAGGGATTGTGGACAGGCACGGGAAAAAATTATTTGACTATTCCAAAGTCTCTTAGCCTGCTGAACAGGGGGCTAATTATTCATGCACATATTCTATTGAGGTCCAATTCATGTATTCTGATTACGGGACACATCTGGTTCAGTGGATCCCGGAAGTAAATAATATGAACTTAGGTGCTACCTATGGCGCGGAAAACAGACTTATATGTGTTACTTAAAAATATAGAAATAAGATTGTTACTTTGGCAAAATAAAATAAAAGATATTCGGCGCTGTGAAGGATTTATTTTGTTTGAGGGCCTATTAATTAGATAAGCTAGGGGAGATGACTGCGTAATTTATTGCATTCAGAAAAATCTGACAACATCTCATTCTTTTATGTCAGAATCATATTTCAATTCTGAAAGAAATGTATTGTACACATTTATTTATCTTATGAATAGAGATGAAGGTAAAAAAAACCTTGATAAAACATTCATTTTTTAATATAGAAACGTTATCCTTTTTAAATTGTTTATTGCTTTATTGTGCATGTATATATTTTTAATATCGTGAGTAATCATGGATTAAATTGGGCCAATACGAGCACCACTCACAGAAGGCCAACAGGATCAAGGTAAATCAAGGTAAATTATAAAACAATGCCTGGTAACGTTAAGTTACGGAAGCGTGCCGGTTTTATCATGAACGTCTCTTAGCAATGTCACAAACGGTGCGTTGATAACTATTTCCGATGTAAAAAGTCATAAATAAATATTTTAATGAGGAAACAAACGAATTAAACGACCAAACATATTTGAATTGTTTATATCTTTGAATAAAATCGTAAAAAAGCACATTTGAAATTATTTTGTAAGCGGAAAAGGCCATGAGGAAGCTGAAAATATTTTTATCCAATGAAAAGCCGCCAGTGGCAGTAGCTTCATTTATTGATCCGTATCGTTGAACGCTTGTAGTGCAATTTTCTATAGAGCGTCTTTAATCTTGATAAGCAGATGTTTGATAAAGCGTCTTATAAAATTGATGAAAATGGCGGCCTCCACAAACTGGAGATGTTTTTCAAACTCATAGGTCTATATATTTTTCATTAATTTTATCATTTTTTTCAATTTTAAAGAATCAACGTACGTCATACACGTTGTCTAAAAGCGCTCAAAGCCCTCGCGGGGCCTTTGGCCCCGCTCGGGTTTTCCGCGTATAAATATGCGTGCGCAGCCTGAAATCTGTTTTTATGAGCAGACGTGCGACGATAAATGCGGCTAATTTTCTGTTATTATGGAGGCTGCCGCCCCCACACCCCGCCAATATTAAAAATGGATAACAAAAAAGCATTTTAAAAAAAATATTAAAATTTATTCATTTAAATAATGAATAAAAAACTGCATCGGTAAAAAAAAAATGGCGTCCAAAATTTGTAAACAACGCAACGTCCAAGCATGCGCAATAGCGGGGTCTGCTAAACTAGATTCTATCCTCTGATTTCATTCACAGTCGCCGCCAAAACTAGGTCTGCCTAGATCAGTAGAACCGACTGATCTCATCAACACAGTTTTTGATTAATCAAAATATGTAAAATGTCTCTGATCCTGTAACCTTCAGTGTAAGGCTTGTTTTTTGCCCTGTAAAATTTAGATTTTCAACGGACATACTGAGTTTTGTGGTGACTGCATTCTTTTTCTGCTTATGCCTTATTTTATTCTTAATCATAAACAAATCAAGCAATGTCATCGGGTCAAATGATGTGTAAATATTTATATTTCTGTTGCATTGAAGAAAAAATGGTATACTGTCAAATCAGCAAACTACATGTACAAACAATTAATTTTGACAAATGGGTAATTAGACCCATGAAAAAATATGTCAATTTTCCTGATATTTTAATTTACTTTAGGATTGAAAAATGAACTTGGCGAAGCAACAGAAAAGGGGGATGTGGACAAAGTTAAAGAGCTTATGGATAATTTTAATGTTAACAATGACTTTAAAATAAAAAGAGAAGGTATGGGAAAAAGTCCTTTGTTGATTGCCTGTACATATGGCCAAACTCCTATTGTTGAAGAATTTTTACAAGTGAGTATACCTATTGCCTACTTCTTAAAGATTATTTAAATTTTGTTTTGGATCAGTTTTCTGTCTTTAGCCCGTACCTCTGGAGAATTGTGTATTATAGAGTGTGTAGGGAAAATGTTTGCTTCAGCTGTTTTAATCACTTGGCTAAGTCAAGAATTTGGGTTAGATTAGTTTTTTTTAATTTTGTCACAATAGTTTTAGTTAAATTGAAGTTGTTCTGATTTTCCTTACTTATTTTGTAAGATTTTATTGAGTACTTGTGTATACCTATCATGTACAATTAGTTAATTAGTACTCTTTATGGGTAATCAATTTCAAATATAAGTCTCCAGTTTGTAAATGATTAAATGGCAACTTTAGTCAACTTGATTGTATATTTGTATCAGTGTTTAAATAACTGCCGGTAATATGATTCTAAAACAAACAAAAATTACATCTACTATTGCATAAATGTTGCGCAGAGTTGACTTTGTAGTTTGATTTCAATGGAATAGAATGATTGTAGCTAACTTTAGGACTTACAAAAATTGTGTTTAGAGTAATTCAATCCTATCTAGCAAAGCTTGCCGACCAGTCCCTAGAGGTTTTTAAAGTTTTACCTTCAGGAAAATTGATAAGAAGTTTTGTAGTGAAGGTCACAATTTAACCTCTTTAAAAAAAACTTGGAGTCTACCCTACCTAACTTTTTCTCCAACCATTGCCCAACACAGGATTTTGATTGACCTTATTGTTACTAACATAATACCTTATTTTTAGTCTGGTGCTGATCCATTGTCACGAATGTCTAATGGTAGAACAACAATACATGAAGTATGTGTAGGAGGTCATCCTGAGTGTTTAAAGTTATTGCTCAACCATATTGACAATGTAAATGTTAAAGATAAAGATGGACAAACCCCAGCACATCTTGCTGCCTTCAATGGTGAAGTTAAATGTTTAAAATTATTGGCAGAAAAAGGTATGTTATTCATTTGAACTGTTCTTAATTAGGAAATATAGTTTGCTCTACTGCGATATTTGAGGTGATACCTCACCAGTATTAGTAGTTGCCAAAAGGAAATACCTATTGACCCAGGCATCAAAACATTCACATATTTCAATGACACTAGGCTGTCAATCTGTTGTGGGCTATAGCCTCTCATTTTCATCAGCAAATAGACTATTTCACTGATGAGATGTGACCAACTTTGAACTTATTTTAACAAAGCAATTAAAATGCTATCCCGGGCTTATCATTAATGGTCATCTGATTGTGTGTGACAAACTAATTTTGGATTCAGACAACAGACTTTTGTGACAAGTCATTCAATCTGGCAACCAGGATATATAAACAACTCGCAATTTTTATTCAAAGGTACTTTTGTTTTCACAAGTAAACCCTTGGTTTTGGGCAAGTACAATTTATAATCGCTTCGTCTTACTTGGCAACCTATTTCAAAAGTTATTATCAAGCCCTGCTATCTTACAAAAGAATTTTGAGTTTTTTAATATAAAGTTTTTGACCATTTTTAGTAGAATACAAAATTTCATGTTAGCAATCATGCAGAAAGAAAGTTACAGGATATCTTATTTCTCATGTTTACAGGAGCCAATTTAGTTTTAGAAGATTATAAAGGGAGACAATGTGCACATTTAGCTGCAATGAGAAATCATAAGAAAGTTCTACAACTCTTGTTTGACCTTGGTGTTGACCTTGATTGTAGATGTGAAAATGGTAAAACACCAGTTCATTATGCTGCCCAGTATGGAGGTATGTGTTTTTATGTATACAGGTTTGACCATGAATGTCAAAGGGCTGGAAGTATCTGGTTTGAATCCCATTCAAAATTGAAAAAAAAGTTGGGCTTACATACTATGGTGTGTGTCTGTGTTGGTGTTACACTTATTGGTAAAGATTAAGATGCAATACTTTAATAATTTAAACTTTACCCTTGTCAACAGGTTACACTTGGAAGTCATATACAAAGTCCCATAACTCTAGAGTATAGTTTGACTGAATTTCGGTTTTAAACATAAAAAATTCATAAATTGAAGTTTTTATGCAAATTCATCCCAGTGCTTTTGCTAACATGATTCAGCACCCACAATAGTTTAGTCTAAGGACTGCTATTGTTGTTTCCTGGTTCAAGAAACTCTAACATGATTGGCGTGCCTAATTTGCTCTCAATGGATGTTGTACCTATATTTCATTCCCGTACAAAACAGGTCTAACTTAAGTGAAAATTTCATTTGACAGTAGCCCATATTTTATTATGAAATAACATATGGCATTATTCTTATATTTTTGCGATGAAAATGACTTTGTTAGAATTAATCAACATTCTTACAGCTTTACTATATATGTGCATACAAGGATTCCCTTTGTTTTTAAATGGAGTTACAACAGTGTTTTGTTCAGCTCTTAATTTGAGAATGCTAAAACTTTATATATAGAAAATAATAGTTCTGACTTCCAAAACTTAATGAGCCTCTATAGTAACATTGTGATTTTCATCAGATGTGGCATCAACCATATACACACGGGTTCCCTGAAGACCATAAGCTAAGAAAATGGTTCTGTTTATATTAATCAATATGATACATGTATTTGTTTATCTTTTATTGTTTCAGCATTAGAATGTTTAATATTACTAGTACAAAGAGATTGTGATATAACTGTTGGTGACAATAATGGTTACTTGGCTTTACATCATGCTGCTAGAAATAATAAACTAGATTGTGCTAGATTCTTAGTTAAACAAGGAACTTCATTAGAAGCCACTCAAGCTGATGGAAAAACTCCAGCACATGTGGTATAACTTTTATTATTATACCTCACTGGAATTTCCCTATGCTAAAGCCCTATACCGGAGTGGGTGATATTTTGTTCGATCACATGGTAATATTACCCGCTATCTAAGGGAGACCACTTATTAAAGATTAGTAGCCGTAAATAGCCGCGACCGTGGCATAGTGGTTAGCATGTCTGACTTTGAATCCGGAGATCGCGGGTTCGAATCCCGGTCGCGGTAGGGTATGTTAGTGATATAATTCAGTTTTTTTATTGTACTGCAGGGATGGGGTCAATTACTTGCAAAGTAATTAATTATAATTACCATTATTCTCAACCTCAGTAATTATAATTAATTGTTAATTACCCTGAGTAAGGACAATAATTAATTACAATTACCATTATTTACAAAAACAATTAATTATTAATTAATTATTTCAATGACGTATTTAGGCAAAAAATGAAATTCCAGTTACTGACACGTATTAATTCAGTGATTTTTTTACCAACTCATCAGTGTGGGTCCTAGGACTTGCTGGGCTATAAATCTATGAGTCCCAAAACTTAGCCGACTAATCAAAGTTACAAGGTTAATATTGCTTTGGTGATATGAAAGGTATATTAACAATGGAATGAAGAAAAATGAATTTGATTTCTACATTAATTACAAGGCTTCTGATACTGAAATTATATAAAACTGTCAAATAAATTTAATAAGTTTATTTTCATTAATTTAGTTTGAGATTAATCAAAACTTCTTTTCCTTAATATTTTATGCTTATCTATAGTAAAGCACATTATTATTTTTATCAGTAGAAGATTTGCAGACCTAGAATATGATTGACATAACTTGAACACAATTTGGTATTTACATGCATTACCTAATTCCTGTCAGACAGGACTCCATACTCAGAAAAAGTATGCATCCAAAAGATGCACATTATATTTTGAAACTTTGCATCCACAGCAAATTAAATGAGTCCTGGACTCAGGATGCAGAAGTAAAAAAAAAACACTGTTAATCATTAATTACCTTTAAAACACTAAATAGAAGATAAGAACTCAAATTGCAGTATACATGTACTTGAAACTTTATTTTCTTCCAATAATTCTTAGTCATGTTTTATTTATACAATGTACATCATATCAACAGAAACAATGTGAAACATTTACTCAATATGGGCATTGTCTTCAAGATGATCACCTCAATGCTCAACTGTCAGTGACCAGTCAGACAATTTAATCTTTTACTATAACACCATGCAGGGTTATCAATCAATTAGCTATAGATTTCATATTACAAACACTATTGTTATGATAGTAATGAACCCATTCATCAGGTGTGAAAGGTGTGAAAAACAGAAAAGAGGGGGCCAGTTTGGAAACTAAGTGGCATTTAATGAAACATATGCAAATGTATCATGAAGTAATTGAAAATAATTGAAATCAATTAGTTATTGCCTAAATTTCCTAAGTAATTAATTATAATTACCATTGTTTTCTATTTTTTGATATAATAATTAATTACAATTACCATTGTTTTTCACACAGTAATTAATTGGCAATTAATTGTTCAGAGCAATTAATTGGCCCCATCCCTGTTGTACTGATTGTTTTCTTTACTGTGTTGTTATTTGTTGTTCAATAAATATTTACATGTTACAGTTTTGTTCGGTATAATAAAACAAATAACACATGGCAGGCGCCTCGGTTGATATTATTTTCCTCGGGTTGATAATCTGTACTGTCACCCTCACTGCCATGTGTTATTTATATATTATAACATGACTAAGATTTTTTCTCTATGTACACAAAGATAAAAATTTAGCAGCATTTATATTCACATTTTGAGAAACATGGCCCTTTTTGAGACGAAAAAGAAAATAGCAACAGAAAACTATTGAGGGAAAACGATTTGTATATGAGTATTCAAAGTTGTGTTAAAGTTTCAACAAAGTTTATTTTCTTGCGCTTGACTATTCTTAGTTTGGCATTCTCTTAACAGGGTACTCGTATTCATTTCCCATTCTCCCTATAAAGTCATGTTTCTCTAAATTTCTTGACAGCTGACCAATGTTGAATTACTCCACCTTCACCGGTTCCTGTTTGTCTCTGATTGGATTTGAAAATTTGGCTCAAGCGTGTGTGTCATGTGAAGCTAATATTCTGACTGGTTTCTGAAAAAAATCTTCAACTCAACTAGACTTTTTAAATAAATCTGACTAAACCCAAGTACTGACTATTGTTGTTTATACAGCTACTTCTTTGTTCAGAACATTTTTGTATATTTGTATTACAGGCTGCATTGAATGGCTCTATAGATGTATTACATTGGTTACTAGATAAAGGAGCAGACCCTAACAGTCAAGATTGTAAGAATATTGTTATATCTATACTGCTCATTGGCTTACATTGCCCTATACTTGAAATAAACAACATAAGCTTTTTTTTAAATTTTAAGCTTTTTGAAATAATGATAGGGTAGATCATGTTTATAATACAGTATAACCTCTGCAGAGCGACCAACTACAGAGCAATTCCTCTTCACAACAACAGCTTTTGATATTTCCCTTAGGTAAAATTTTGATTGAATTCAACCTCTGCAGAGTGACAACCTCTAAACAGCTACACACTTTAGTCCCTGCCAGTGACTGTGGCACAAGACAGGTTGTACTGTATTCACTGTACATGTGTATATTTTAGGTTTCAAGGAGACACTACCCTTAAGCTCAAACAATTTTATGTTGAATAGTATACATGTATATAGTTTTTACTTCATGATCAATCGTAAAGTTAAAGTGGGGTTTAAAGTCTGCTTCCATATACATGTTCAGCCGACTTAACAATCTTGTACGATCACTGATCACTGTACGACTCTTGATAACTGAAATCACCCTCAGGCAGGCGATCCCTCACAGTACCCATTTACACCTGGGTGGAATGGAACAATTCAATTGTAGGTTAATTTCTTGCTCAATGAAATTAGCTGTGCCCCTAATGGGGATCGAACCTAGGACTTCTCGATCCCTAAGCCCGCCCTACCCCTGAACCATTGCTGTCGTACTTATTCACCAAGACTGTTTTCTCAAATAAGCTTGAAACGACTTAACAATAGTTATGTTATACACATTACAGATTTTGGGAACACACCAGGGCACTATGCCTCTGAGGGAGGTTATCCTAATTGTTTAAATTGTTTTCTTCAACATGATGGAGAGATTGATGTACAAAATATTAAAGGTGATATGCCACTTGATACTGCCAAGAAATTTGGACATCCATTGTTGATGGAAAAGGGAGGTAAGAGTCTTTCTGTCTCAATATAATTATTTTACAAAATTCTCCACTATTTTTACTCTAAATTGGATGTTTTTATGTGTTTCCCTTGCTCCACCCTAGCATTGCCATGGTAACTGGCATCATGATCAAAATTACTTTTTCTAAAAGACAATCACCAAGGGGATAACTTGGCCTAGTTTCATATCTGCCAATAAGTAATAAAGTGATAAAAATATCCTGAATTAGCCCTAGCATGTTGAGGTGAAAAAGAACAGTAAAGGGTTATATCGGTTTATACTTAAAAAAAAACATTTAGTGGTAGCCCATATTTTCATAATTTAGTAATGCATGACTTAAGTTTTTCATGTATATTGCAAATGCATCTGACCATGTAAGAATTCACCATAAACTTTGCAAAATGATATTTATTCAGTTATCATATAAAAAACAAAAACAGCTACATATGTTAAGAAGCTCTGTGTAATGTTTTTCAATTTATTATAATTTAGTTAAAAATGAGGACCCATGTCCCCAGTGCTATGAGAAATACAAGAAGACAGTATGGGACTCACTTCACCCACCTGCACCAGTTGAGAGAAATATAACAAATGCTGGCTCCAGTGCTTACAAGAACCCTGTTCCTCCTGGACAGTAAGTATAGTTCATATTTAGAATGCAAAATTATGTGGTTTTCCAGCCCAAAAAGGTATAATTGTTTAGGATACACCCATGCAACATGGAGTCATTTTACAAATCATTACAGGAAAGTATGCAATGCAGAATAAATCCTATTGTTCTGTGCATATATTTTTATTCAATTTTGTTTGGCTTGGGTACATTGAGTTCAATCAGTTTTTGCTGGAAAAAAACTCAACTTGAGTGTTGAATCAAATCTATTATCAGTGCAATTAATGTTTACTTTCACAAAATATTGCAAACTAGGATTTGCCTCACCAATTTTACATTTATTTTACCAAGCTGTGATCACAGAAAACTCAAGTGTATGGCATAGCCCATAGTGAATGTCACATTTTGGGCCCACAAATTACTTTTACATAGGGGGAAGCAAAAAAGGACAAGGAGGAGAGAAAAAGGGATGGAACTGACCCAGCTATTCTTGTTTAGAATAATCACTAGTAATACAATTCATATTTAATGTTGTCAATGTTTGAATATACTCAGCTTAGATGACTTAGCAAGTTGGTATTTTAATTTCTCTGTCAATTCCTTTATATATTTTATCTTCTTTCAGAAAACACCATACCCAGTTACAGAAGAATCTAATGAAACATGAAGCTAGAAGAAAGAAAGAATTCCCACAGAAAGTTGTACAAGATAGAGATATGGCTTCCAAATTTTATGGAGACCATCTTGATCCTAATGAATTATTTAAATATAAAGTTCCTGAAGGAAAAGACCAATCTCTCCATTTATAATATATATACATTATCTGGGATACTCCTACAAAGTGAGATAACTTTAGTATTCTTGCAAAAGAAGATAACTTAGAATACTCTTCAAAAAAGGAGATTATTTTGGTGAAATTGTAAAAAATATAACTTGAAATTGAACACCCTTGCAAAGGGAGATAACTTGAACATTCTCTGAAAGGGTGATAATTTGGTTAAAATAAAAATAAACTTGAATACTCTTGCAAAGGGAAATAATATTGATTCTTTACAAAAGGAGATAACTCATACCCTTCTAAAAGGAGTTATTTTGATAATCTTACAAAGGGAAATGATTTGAAAATATTTGAAAGGGAGATAATTTATGTGCATTATTAAAATTTAAGTCTGTGATACTAAGGGAAATTTACAGTTGGACACATTAAATATTCTTAGACTGAGTGTTTTGTCAGCTGGATCCCTTACTTAGCTCTATTAGTTATTATGTGTATTTTATGTCATTAAGGGTGATTAAATACATGTTAATGAATGCATTTTGTTACAATCCAATCCATGTATATATTTGTATTGTTTATATGTCAATAAATTTTTACTGATTAGATAAAAAACATTTTGTTTGTTATTTTAAATTTTTTGTTTATTATAAAAGGATAGTACATTTGTATATGAGATTGATATCATGGTCTTTGGATACATTGTGGTCTAGATGAGTTGTTGTTGCTGCTCTTTCTCAATTGCTCACCATTCCATTTTCGTTTTTAATTTATTGAGTAAACAATGACTAGACCTCATCTTGTCTCAAGAGGGTAAGAGCTACTCCATTGGTTGGAAGCATTACAGAACAGTTGTCAGAATGGAATTTTTATTTACTTTCCCAAGTTGCATGGATAACTAGATGTGAGAAGTTGAAAAAAAATTTAGACACATTTACATCAAAATTTTATACTAAGTCATGAATGAAATATACATGTTTAGGTATTCATTTAGTAAAGCAGGTAAAATGAATGTCAATATAGTGAACAATGATTTAGCTTCTAATAAAGAAAGATAAGAAACAGAAGAGTAGTAGGGGAGATAGGAAGTCATCATTTTGCTTAGAGTTTTAGAAGAGAACTTCTTCCTCTCTGTAAGTCAGAAAACTTTGGAAGATTGAACCATGATCTTCAGAATCATCTTGTTAAGAATGAGACAGAAATATGTGCTAAGCATTGAAATATAATAAACAGCAAGCTATATACAGATTTTTCTGTATTCCTCCATGCAGGGCAAATTTGTTGATGACCTGTGGAAATAGGAACAGTAAGTGGGTATACTGAATAATAAGAAATATTGTCCAAGAAAGCTGGTTACGTGAGTCAACTGCTGTACATAAACTAATAAAACTACTGATAAACCTGACTAATAAATCTCAATAAAAGGAAATCCTAAAGCAGTAGTCGAGCTGTAGGGCACATGCTTAGGTATAGAGAGGTCCTGGGTTTGAATTTCTCTAGGGGCACTGCTAATTTCCTTGAACAAGAAATTTACCTGTAATTGCTTCACTCAAACCAGGTGTAAATGGGTACCTGTTAGGGTTATACACGGTATGCTGTGGCTGCATTCTGTGCCGTATGTTAACAGTTGGTGTGTGACTCGATGATCGGGGAAGTACGAGTATAATGTCAAGAATCAACTGAATAGTGATACTAACAGGTAGTAGACTTTAAAATCCTTGCTTTAACTTTATTGATGGTCCTAATGTTGGAACTTAACTGTAAATACTCAACACTTTAAACTTATAAAGCTGTTAATTTTTATGACAAATGGTCTCAAATTTCAAGAAAAATAAATCTAACGGTAAACAAGTATTTAAAATTGTATACATGTACTAAAGCAGAACAATGGGGTTCGGTCAACCAAGACTTATGATTATTGTTCACTTTTATAACAATGAAATATGAAATATAACACAAATACAAAGAGAATCGATACAAATGTTTTTACAAACCTTTTATGCAGAGTGAAATAATAATCAGAAAGGATATCGGAATAAATAGTATAAAAAGTATGTAAGTAATTTACATTTCGTTGCAATTATTATCATTATTTATAATAGTTGACGATAATAAATGCATAATCTATGCAAAAATATATTTTTAAACCACCTTTTGATCAATACTGTACTTACAAAGTTGTATATTTAAGCCTACCTCTTTAAAAATGTTTCCAGTGACATGAAATATTTCTCATTTATGATAACGATTCTATCATAAGTTTCCATATTTTTATGGTTTCAAAACTGGTGATTATAAATACACTGAACAAAATTTCTAACCGGTCACTTTTCAAATTTTGATTATTTTATAACGAGCCAATGGATCCTTATTAAATTTTGCAGAGGTGATTTTTGTGTCATTTTCTACCAATTTGTGGAAAAAAATAATTTGATACGGTCCGATGCACTCTATCGGTACACATGGTGTGTTTTACACATTCTGACACGAAATGTTCGTCCAGAGGAGTGGTGAGTATTAAATTTCACTTTGCATGAATCTTTGATAACTTTATAAGTGAAAAAACATAAAACATTGCACGAATGTCGATGCAGGATCGAGGCGTAGACAATGTAATGTTGAATGCTGGAGCCTCTATCAAACAGATTAGTGGCTATAAATGGAAATATCTTTACAAAATATCGATAAAGTATTGCTTAAGTAGAAAAAATGCCTTAATTTTATTATTCTCAATGTGTTTATACCTATTTCAAGTTGCATGACACTTTAATCAGGTCTTTTCGACGATCGCGACATTAGACGATGTAGAAAGGGGCGGGAATCGTTTCTGACTGACGCCGATAGCCAAGAACAAAGGTTACAACTCGCCAATGGGATTGATGTTCGTGCAATGTTTTATGTTTTTCACTTATAAAGTTAACAAGGGTTCATACAAAGTGAAATTTAATACTCACCACTCCTCTGGACTAACATTTTGTGTCAAAATGTATAAAACACACCCTGTGAGCCGATTGAGAGCATCGGACCGTATCAAATTATTTTTTCCCACAAATCGGTAGAAAATGACACAAAAATCACCTCTGCAAAATTTAATAAGGATCCATTGGCTCGTTATAAAATAATCAAAATCTGAAAAGTGACCGGTTAGAAATTTTGTTCAGTGTATATGTATGACCTGATGATCAATATTTCCAAAGTTTAAATTTAATTGTTTTACTAGTACGTATTTCCTATGACGGAATTAATTTGAATGTCATGCAAGTTGGTCAATGGTGGCAGGGTGTCTTTACTCGGATTCGAAACCAGTCTTTTTTAAAGATACTGAACCTTAAAAGATATGGGGACGCAAGTGCACTGTTCATCTTAAATGGGATGTTTACTGCAGAACTGCAATAAATGTACAAATATAACCTTTATTTTAGAGAGCATCCAACAATGGCAAAACGTGGCAGCAACATTTCTATCAGTTCTGGTGTTATAAGACAACACTATACAGAATGTGGCAGCTGTACAAAGGAATACAATGAAAGCCAACATGTTCCACGTATTTTACCATGTTTACATTCAATATGTGTGTCTTGTCTTGAATCTACGGCATCACGTGGTACAGTGAAATGTCCCGTATGTGACATCCGTCATTGCGTACCTAATGGAGATATTGACCAATTTAGAGCTGATGAGACGAGACTCTTCCTTACTAATCACTTAAAAGTAAGTGTCTTCAAAACATTACTTAATTAATCTTCTCCAATCTATATTTTATTGTCCAGAATGTAAGCTAGCAGCTAGCTTTATGTCTTCAGCAAACTCTTGTCTGAACTGTTATTAAATGCCTCCTCAATTGAAGAAAAAATGTTTAAAAAGCGGCTTATACATTTTTGGAAGACATGACTAGCTAGTAGCATTCTTGGGCAGTAGGTATAGAACTTGATAGTAATGTATACATTATTACCATAAATTGTACGAGAATAGAAAATTGGAGAAATTATAGCGGTTGTTTTGGAGACCATGTTGCACAAATCCATGGCTTCAAAATATGAGCAATTTGTATATTAGCAATATGTGAGAAAGTATATATGCTATTATCGGACAAACCTGCCTGAAATCGATGAATGCAAACAAAATATTGTACAATACATGTACAAAAAAGGTTATTTGTCCATGCAATATGACTATGACTTCAATTAAAAAAGGAATGTAATATAAAACAAACAAAGCAAGCCAAACCATAGATAAAACTGATTGATACAAGTGCAACTATATAGTTTTGAACCAATTATATTTGTTGCAGGTACAAGGAAGAAATCCGGAGATCCCTTGCCAAGAATGTGGTGACAAGTTGAAGTTTTCTAAGCATAGATGTAAGGAGTGTGCTCAGTTTTTGTGTCTGGATTGTTTTGACGCACATCAAAGAACAAAAGTCACGAAGCACCATCATGTATTAGGGTTGGATGAACTACGAACGGCTCCGGTGGATGACTTTCAACGAGTACATCACTGCAAGGTTGCAGGCCATGAAGATCAGCCGTACACGTTTTACTGCCTCAGTGAAAGCTGTGATAAGCCTGTCTGTGCCCTCTGCGCTGTTGCCGAACACCAGGAGTCTAAAGGTCATGAACTGCATGAACTACATGAAGTCTACAGCGATGTTAAGCGGTCTATTGAAAGTATCATGTCTGACGTTAAACACCGTACCTTGTCGGCGCAAGATACCACAACATCTATTGAAAGCACTATTGACAACCTCGACAGTAGCTTACGTCACACAACAAGTAGTATTGACACATCATTTGATAATGCCATTAAAGCACTTGAACGTAGAAGAAATGAACTGAAAGATCAAGCTCATGCAAAAGTAAAGGAAAAGAGAAAACGTCTGGAAAGTCAAATGGATAGCATTAACTTTCACGTGGCAAGTATGGAAGAAGCCAATGAGTTTGCTGGTCACATGACCACCTATGGCAGCCAATCAGAACTTCTGTTCTTTAAAGATGTTATCATTGATCGACTAAATTTCCTCCGAGATGAAGAGTTCGACACCATTCCTCATGATAATGATGAAATGAAGTTTAAAGGCAAGAATCTTGGTGATGACTTCAACAAACACGTTCGTGAGCTTGGAGAAGTCTGGGCGACGTCTGCATACGTACAGAATACTCATGTTGAAGCAGTTAACGTCATAAAGGATAGAGAGCAGACGATACTGTATATAACATTATTTGACAGCGAAGGCTTGCAACAATCAGAAGGTACTTCAAATTTAAGAGTCTTTTATTCAAATTCATTTTGGCTACATTGTAAGACTAGACCTTTAAAATTGGACAGATAATTCCATACACCAGTAGGGAATACTTCCCGTTCGGGAAACAAGGGGAGTCCCCTTCAGTGCTTCCCGATCGGGCAGCAAATGTCAAAATGTTTCCCGATCGGGAAGGATTTTGACCTTTTTTGACGTACCTTACTTAAAGTGACCGCTGCATAAAAGTATTTAACCTACAAAAATATGAAAAACACCATCTGATACAGGAATGATGTATCTAAAATTCTACCGAGTCGTTTTCTTTTAAAATACCTACAATTTAAATAATCCGAAATTGAATTTCAGAAAAAAATATGACTTCAAAGAAAAAAGTTGTTTCCCGTTTTGGAAACATTGCTTCCCGATCAGGAAGCAAGTCATACTATTTTTAATATAGTTTGTATTTAATCCCAATTAAACTTCAGCTATAGACATTTTTTTGTTAATGGAAATTTTCATTGATTCCAACGCATTTGTTAGAAACACCTTTCACAAGTACCATTCATAGTAATTTATAGTAATTTAGCTGTCCTTTAAAGGTAATTGTATAGAAATTTAATCACGTTTCAATGTTTATATGTACATGTATAATCATGACATCCCAAATCATATTCCAATAAGTTTACTTATTATCAATTTAAAGGTTTGACATGTGTATAAATGTTAAGTATCATTGATTGGTTTTAACACTGTAGCAACACATTGTTTATGTTATGTTTCATATTACAGCTGTAAGTCAACATACTCACTGTTTTTGGAAAGGCTAATCTCTGAACTGAGCAGTTCACTAGTTATTAAGCACATACTTGGTCAGTTACTGAAAGCTTCTCTACATGATTTAAAATCAGTGGTGAGAGGGAGAATAGTCGTAGAAAATATTTTATGACCAAGCTCCTTGAACCCTAAATCAGTAGATTAGTATGCTACCAGCCTAACAACTAATCTAGACCAGCAGTATACTTAACGATTTATACAAATATAAACTGATAAAAACTTATCACTAACATAAATTTTCAAATGTGGTTCAATTCATTTGTTACAGTTTCCAATTATTATACATTTACTTGAATTATTGCATGTCCAGTAACAATATACTACATTGTATTAAGGAGTAAGCAATGACACCTGGCGGCCATAGGTATATCTTTTGCTATAAAAATTAAGTGTGAGCTGTATTGTAAAACTATGTTTACAAGTTAACTAAGTGAAGAAATGGTTATCATATTTCCATCCTGCTTGCTATGTTAAAATGGGCATAGGTCAAATGACTTACATAAATACAGCATATCTAAGGATATGTGTGATATTTTCAACTTTCTAGGAAAATAATGTGAATGCTTAAAGCACAGTCACATCATAATTTCTATCATTATTTCACAAGAAATAGACTACAAGAGGTCCAATAACCTTTTTTACAGTATGTAATCCGATTTAAAGTATTTTTTGTTCTCAATTCATAAATGCTCGTTGATTTTATTACATGTTCTTTTAAAAAACATCATGCAAAACACTTGCTTTTCCAATTGTTAGCTATGTATTTTTCAAAACTAGCAAACAATATTGAACCCAATATTCATTATTATTTTTTCTGTTAAAACATTAATGAGAATCTTGATAGTTTGTATTTATTATATGTTATTATATTTCAATTCATACTATAGAATTACCATGCATTGTCTTTGAGTTTGGTCAAATTTAGAAAATAGAAATGTTGTTACATGGTGCTTAAGAAATTATGGATTCGTCGATAACCATATCATACTGAATAGTAAAGAATTATTTTCTTCATTCAACATATTGCAGAAATTTTACTTTTCAATATTAAAAATCTCCCGAATTAACATACAAAATATACCTGACAGGGAATGGCTCATATGTATTACAAAATAATTAATTCTATGTCATTTAGTTTTCAAATATAGTGTAAGCTTTATTTTAAAATTATTATATTGCTTTTTGTTTTGATAGCTCGTCTGGTTAGAATTATGTACATATGTAGAGTAATGAAAAACATAGTAAGTCCAGCCATCTACGATTAATTAAGTACCAACATTTGACAACCAAGAATACCAGACTTTCCAGCCTTGGCTCATTTAAATTTTCTGATAAAATTATCATACAATTACAGATTTAGGAAATGAATCAAATATTATGGTATTTGTATGTGATATTTAGTTCATATAACTAAACATATTCACAACTATGTTCATAAATAAAAGTTTAATTGGACAATTAATTTTATTTTGATCAGATTATTCTGGTAGAAAATCAGAATGTTTATTTAAAGTGTATGTGTTAGACTCTTTGTTACTATCCTGACTGGAATATATAGCCCTAAATTCTTTACAAATAAATAGACAGTCTCTTGCTGAAATTAGTTTTGCATTAAATACAAACTATATTAAAAATAGTATGACTTGCTTCCTGATCGGGAAGCAATGTTTCCAAAACGGGAAACAACTTTTTTCTTTGAAGTCATATTTTTTTTCTGAATTTCAATTTCGGATTATTTAAAATGTAGGCATTTTAAAAGAAAACGACTCGGTAGGATTTTAGATACATCATTCCTGTATCAGATGGTGTTTTTCATATTTTTGTAGGTTAAATACTTTTATGCAGCGGTCACTTTTAGTAAGGTACATCAAAAAAGGCCAAAATCCTTCCCGATCGGGAAACATTTTGACATTTGCTGCCCGATCGGGAAGCACTGAAGGGGACTCCCCTTGTTTCCCGAACGGGAAGTATTCCCTACTGTACACCGTAATGCTAGATCTATACATGTACGCTGTTGGTATCATATGACTTCAATCTGAGCACGTAACAAAACCACTGTGCTGTTGATGGTTGCAAGGAAGGTTGAAATTTTTGTTCGTTCAAATATTCAAGTGTCTTCTTTGTTGTGAAACTATCAATTGAAAATTACGACTCCCGAAGAAGGAAACAATTTCTAAAATGTAAGATCTTTAAACGAACGTGTTTATAGGATGCATTATGCACATTCGCGTCCGGTCATTGTTTCCAAGGACTATGCAATTCTAGCTTAAAATGAAAATATGAGTTTTAATTATTAATATGTTAGTTATCCAAAATTAACCATGCAATTGGCCCCATAACCATGCAATTGGTTCAGTTTTTTATGATTTTGAACAGATATTGCATGAGTAATGAAAGTTCAACTGAAAATAAACATTAATTAAATACAATCGACTTCAATTTACACAGCAATCTTCAAAAAGTCTGATTATTTTTGCCTTCTCGCATCTACATGACATTTTATTGCATTTTATATCTTAATCTTGCATTTCAATGAAAAGAGTACAATGTACTTTTACAGGAGGTGCAGACTTACGTGTGGATGTCCTTGACCCCAGTGGTCGTCGTGGAAACGCCATGGTTGTTGACAACACTGCAGGAGATGGACGATATAAAGCTATTTACATGGGTAGAACTGTTGGTAAACACCGGGCAACGGTTTACCTACATGGAACTCCAATGCAAAATGATCATGTTTTCAGAGTCGCCAGTCCTTCACATGCACATGTTGAGAGACTGCAACTAGGTGAGTTAGATTTTTTCAAGGTAGACATTATGACATGCATACATGACAAGCCTCGCGCATTCAGCGTGAGACTCACGCATTTAGAACAAAAGTAACGCTTTCACGCACCGAATTCAACTTCTCACGCAAATTCATTTTTATTCAGTAATATTATTTTTAAAATCGTTAGGCCTGCTATTTTGGTTATTTGATTACTGACGCAACTGCTTGTTGTGAGGAACAAATGTTACGTCACTAGCTGCAAGGATGCATCAAAGCTGGCACCATAAATGTAATGCAATAAATATGCATGTTGGTAGTCAGCTCAATACGCAATGATTCTGATCATATTTTCACAAAAATCATCGAAAATACACCGTCCATTGGATTCTGGGGAAACTGTCCATTGGAACCCCTACTCACGTTTTGACTATTTCCATCCTTGACTGGTCTGTAGGCCTACATGCGGTCAAATGATACATATACAATTGGAAGTTTTTATCAAACTATATAAAAAACTATGTCTGATTTCGACTAGAAAATACAGGCAATATTTACTCTCATTATTCTTTCCATTAATGCATTATCATTCGATGATAAATAAATCAAGATATATAATGATAATGTCATACGTACATTTTGTATTTTCAATCTTACTGGTTTTTTTTCATATTAGATCAAGAAAGTCGTCGACATACCAGTAGGCCAATGCAGACTGCAACACCTAGTGGTGAGTGTTACATGTACTTATGTGCGCACTTGATTGGCAAAAATAGTTAAGTTGACCCGAGAGAAAAAAATGCCATTAAATATCACATTAAAATGTTGAAATAGTCTTACACATGTTAGTCTCTTAGGTCAAGGAGTACTCTGAACAATGGATTCATAAATCCAATGATTTTGGAGTAATCCATGTAATGGGTACTTCCCTGTAAATAAAAAGATACTTCTCGCTAGCAGTTTCTTTACGAATTAAAGTTGTAGGTGCTGAAATTACTATGACAACTTTAAATAGTTTGTTTATATCAGTCTACTTAACTATCGTATTACATTTACTTGTATGTTAGCATAATTAAAAGATGTAAACTTGCGGTAGCAAATTTATTAACTGAAGAAGGCCTATGGCCGAATCGTTTTATAATAAAGAGTTAGAATAGAACAGTGGTTATCGTATTACAGTCATTTCTCGTTATCTCGACTTTGACGGGACCGTCGAAAAATAGTCGAGATAATGAATAGGTATCTATTGTATCATAGTATTCATGGCTAAACATGGAACATACAAATAGAAACAATTTATTCATAAGTACATGCGTGCTTTGTCAGAAACAAACCAAAAGGAACTACTCTTTTGTTTGCACAGCGATACACTCCACAGTTCTTTGTCTGTAAGATGTGTAGAACGGAGTAAAACAAATAATTACGCTCTAAATTTCTATAATACATTCCGTTTAATTATTTTCTTAGCAACCAACTGTGTACTTAACTTTTATCTGAAATTCAAAATCTTAAATGATACTACCCAAGGCGTTAAACCCTAAAATAAAAAGGTTCGTAATATCACTTACCTATCAAATTGCTTTCAGTAGTTAACACTGTTTGTGCTATAACTCTTCAACTGTTTAGAGTTTACAGGTTTTACATATGATTTCTGTTTTTTACTACAGAGATGTCAGTTGTAAACCAGACTGTATCTTCAGCTCATGATACACATTTTGGTGACATACAATGTAAGTACAACTTGTTTTAGATTTATTCATGTAATACAACAAGTTTCTTAGTCTTCATTAGTGGACATTTCGTTGACGTTTCCATGGCGATAAAAAGCAAGCCAGTTCTGTTCTATTTAATAAGAAGAAATGCCAACTCTCTTTTGAATGGTAAAATTAAAAGTAACATTTATTTATTTTAAGCAGAGCGATGACTCTAGGAATAGCCAAAAACAAATATCTACCAATAAGAAAATGAATACATTGTATTTTGACTAAGTAAATATTCCATTCAACATTTGTAGAGAAATTCTGTTTGTTATTTTTCTACCTTTTTCAAGAGTTAGTATTCCAAGTACTATCGGATATCTCTAATATAACGTTATTAATGTTTACTTGTAGGTCCCGCCTTCCAATTTGATATGACAACTTCGAGCCCTTATGTTGAGATCATCGAAAATGGTAAAACGATGAGAGCTAAGGTTAATAAAGGCAATACAACTAGACGTTCAGGACGAGAGCAGGGTAGATTTGCCTTATATCGTGGTGCAATGGCTACTCGTCCTTTCCAGAAGTCAGGGTTTTATTACTACGAAGTAGGGGTCGTATACAAAATAATCAAACTTATCAGACAAGAGCATCTTTTCGAAATTGGCCTATCAAAACTTGATTGCATTGACCGTCATCAATCTGTGGATTGTCATCCATATGCTTGGTGTGTTAGCGCACGTGGTTGCCACGTGTGCGGCAAAGTATGCTTACAGACCTGGCACAACGGTCAGCTACTTTCACACACAAAGCTCTCAGCAAGGACCAAGCCGTCGCCCCCGCAAACTTTTGTAAGATTGTACTTCGGCTTCTTGCTGGACGCTGAACACAGGCACTGGCTTGTAATTGACGTTAAGAATAAGAAGGTTCTTTTCAGATTTAAAAATCTCGTCGTGTCTGAGATGTCTGAACCTTTGTGGCCAGTATTTGCTGTATTTAACCCTGAGGTCGCTCAAACTGTCATGACTTTGAAGACAGGAAGAGTTATTGATGGTATCCCTGAGGAGGCAATGGAAGCATTAGCTCTATAAATACAGTTAGTGAGGCCAGTTACGATAAATACATGTATATCGATGACTTAACGGAAAATCGTGATAATTTCTTGCCCTAGAAGTAATACTCTCCGTTGTTCTCTCTACTTAAGGCATACCAATTTTGATTAGGGTCTGGTTAACATTTTCAACCCTACTTTCCAAGCTAGCAAAATTAAAAACTTCGAGCAAAAGCACAGATGGTTAGATAGTTTGATACACCGGTTTGATCTATCTGGTAAGATAGATAACTTTCTGTTAATTAAGTCATCGGCATGAAACATGTAGTATCCAATTATCTTTTACTTTTTTCCTTTATATTACATTGTATGTGGCTAGTATATGGAGTGTCTTGTGTTTCCTTTATTGTGTATATAAAACTGTTTAGCCTTGTTCTTTTGATGTGTGTGTTGTAAAGCTTTAATAAAACACGTGTTTATTCGTATAAATTGTTCTGTTTTTTTGAAAGCATTTTAATTTCAACATTTGTGAATAAAGCTTACAAAAAGGTCACTGTAAGAGGGATCGAGTTTGTTTTAAATTTTTAAAATTTGTTTTAAAAGGGACTCCACGAAGATATAACGAAAGCAAGAACCTGAAAGGTTTTCCGCGATTCTTCTATATAATATTGACGTCGAAACATAATAAAGAGAGCATTGTCATTTTTAGAAAACATTTATTGGTGTGATGCCTACATACTAATTAATGGGCATAAACAGAAAATGTGCCGCCAGGTGCCCCAGTCTCCAATGTACAATAAGATATATGTTGATGTATGAGCTCTTGTGTTGATGGATTTTCACGTGTATCGATAATCTCCACAGTACGATTATCTAACATATTCACATTGATGACGTCAATCACGTGCATGTTTTGTCTGACGTCATAATGTACGACTGATGTAACACATGTTTGCATGAAGCTTGCAGCTAATTCACCGGAAGGAAGCTCGTAATCTACAGAAAAAAGAAAAGAAAGAATATACCGATTTTTATTGAATCTGTTAAAGTGTATAAAGCTACAACAACAACATATGTACTCCTTGTCGATTTTCTAAGCATAATTTTATCTTCGTAGAAAAACGCAGCGGTGTTCCGAATGTAGCGATACCTGATAAATTGTACCAAAGGCGCCTGGCACGCGGGATCATGTCGGTCGTTTTTGCATTATACCACATAGTTATCAAAATTTATTGAGCGTTTTATGTATGTCTAATGACAAATCACTAAAGAAAATTTATGTTGTAATTTTTTTTTTCTGAAATATAATCCACGCAGTTAGATATGATTTTATAACTTTCACTAGTCAATTTGTACTGACTTCATTTTCAAAATTTACAAAGAAACCAATAAAAATGCTAGAATGTTAAAAATCATCGCTTTCCATGGATACGAGCAAAACACATTGAAACTTATTCAAAAAGGTGCAAAGCTGACAATTATGACATTTATGTTGCGGTACGTTAGATTAGATGAAAACTGTACTGAATAAGTATAGTGTAGCTGTTACAGAACTCCTTAGAAATTTAGTCCACATGCAAAATTGTAATGGTTGGAAAATGTCGGGCAAACGATATCTACACCACTAGTCAGTGAGTATGAAATAAGCATGGTACTGCCAGTGTTGTATTTAAATACTCACTTTGCATACGACCACCAAAGTCGGAAAATGTATGTTCACGACCACCTCTACATAGGAAAGACATTGCTTGAAAGTGAACACTTCTACCAGCATCCAGTGCTTTCACTACGTCACTAAAACTGTTTATATGTTCAGGGTCATCTACCTGATTGGTTTCAAAATTAATGTCACCTCTGTAATGAGAATTGAAGAAAGAGTGTGAAAATATATCAGGAACAGCGACAATAAAACACAGACTTTTCACTCAGTCATAAAGCAAAGGAGATATTTGGTTTTGGTGTTATGTTAATATCTTGTTGCTTCATCCCGTCATACAGTGGAGATGAGCCGTTTCTACTCTATGTTCGTGGAAAAGCTTAGACCTCTAGAACTATGCTTTAAACAGAAATAACTTAAGGACATGTACCTTGTAAACGCTATACATAGTATAGTATGTTCCACATGATATATATTTTCTTCCACATACAGGTATTTATTTATATTTATTTCACGCCTTTTCTCTAGTGTACATGTAGATGTGTTTTATGAAGTTCTTAGTACAATAAAACCTTCTATGGAATAAATGAAGCTAAAAAGCTGATGTTTATATTATTACTATATACTCGTCTGTTGATGACACATTTCAAAACTTTTCAGTCGCATTGCATCGGAGGCGTAGATCTCTGGGCCCGAGTTGTTACCTATAGTACAAGTATTAAGTACTATCAGTGGATGACAACTGTCCTATTTGATACAAAAGCAGCCAGTATACGTTCGCATGTAATAAATAAAATCCCCCATCTGATTAAAACTCGATCTAAAATTGTCCGCTCGCCAACTCGCTAATTTAGATCTGGCCTATTTAAAACGAAGGTCACGTTCAGGTGACTTTTTCTCATCATAATATTCATGACGAAATTGTTATGATACATAACTTGTTTACATCGTCTACGTCACGCAATTTGAAATGAGCCGTCCAATCGCAGACTGTCAATAATACCGCTGTTAAATTGGCTAGCAAACCTTGGTCTAAAAAAGAAATTACGAAATCAAAAAGTTATTAATAGTGTTTCGTCTAGATGAAAGCTACGCATTGATTGGTCGACACAAAGTTCATCTCGACGTGACCTTCCACGGAGATAGTAGAGATCCTGTACGACCAACAGAGGATATCTGTTTACGGAGATTGTAAAATCCCATGCCCTCTTCTAAGTTCATGTCGTCGATACTCCATGGTTTACGTTATGAAGTTGATCAACTACATGTGCATGTATTTAGAAACTATCAAAAATCTCAAAATCATTTGACGAAATTAAGTACCGTATACCGACAAAGCCACTTGTTGTAATTATCTAATCAACTGTATGGCACTACAATACCATGTGTATATTATAAGCTATTTAATATTGAATACTTACGTTTGGTTTTGTGAACCTAATGTACATTTTCTAGTGTCCACAGTAACCACTGTCCTGTAATCTGTACTATAAACTACAGTTCTAACGATACCTGTATCATTTCCCCAGATTTCCATTTCTCTTATAACATGGAACGGTTTGTCTGGAATTTAGAGTTTTACAGGAGTTCGAAATTTCATGACTAAATACATCATTTACGCTGAAAAAGGCATTCATTTTCCGAAACGTTGGAAACATAATATTTTACGCGTTATTGTTATGACTTCATTATTTCTTAAGCACTTGTATCGGAGAAAAACATCCATAGTTTTACATAGGAGAGTGTTTCATAGTTTTGAATGCAATATATTAAGATGTTGTTTTTTGAATGATCGTAAATACATGTCTATATCGAACCAAAGTAGTCCGGCACGGTCACAATTAACTAAAGAAATATGTCAAGTGTATATTTAGTGACTTGGACGGCTCACAATCGAGTCAAATGCCTGTTCATCGAAAAGGACGATATATACTAAACTGTCCATGTTTAGTTTTACAATTTACATGTGCGTATAATATAATACTATTCAAGCACAAGTTTCAAATACGTAATTGTATAAGTAGGCTATTCATGCAAAACCCAAGACATTAGTTCATGCACGCGTGATAATAATAATAATAATATTTATTTGGTATAGTGTACACATTGCAAAATTACTAAGAACACATATATCACAGCACAGACAAAATGTGGTAATATACTATGACAATCACACCAACACCAGGGATAGCACAAAAAAGGCAACTCCTTCTTTCCATTGTGGTTCCTAAGGGCTTTTGTACAACTAATTAGATGTCATATTAAAAACTAACATACATGAGTTTTCTGCATTTAACAAAGTTTTCTGATCGAAGAATATAACAAATGGTTCGGCTGATATTTCTCTGTCATTGAATGTCTGAAATGCTTCAACACGACCTCCAAATGTATTAACGATATGTCCATCCCCTTGTTTGATTATACTGCATTGAGCTAACTTTACATAATAGTGTAAGGTACGACCAGATAATATTGTAGCCATAGCACCATTAAAACCATATACAGGTACAGCATCGTACATCTTGCTGGAAGAATAATATATTGAAAAGATGAATAGGGCGATAATACATACCGGTAGTTTTCAAAAGGACGGAGATGGGAGCTCATCAATCGGTGCTAACTTAAATTAAGACTGTTTTACAAACTTGTAATGCCACAAAATTAGGGATGTAACAATTTACCGATATACAGTATAACATATGCAGAGTGGCCCTCTGCAGAACAAATCCTCTGCACAAAAACAGCTTTTGATAATTCCCTTAGGCATGATTTTAATAGAATTTAACCTCTGCAGAGCAACAACCTCTGAACAGCAACACTTTTCAGTTCCTTCCAGTGGGTGTTGTTCAAGAGAGGTTGTATTGTATACCGGTTAGTAATGATAAACGAATTTTGACGTTTTAAACCGGTTTTTATGGATTCATATGGTATCCTTGTAACCTCTATGCACACGTGCATAAATGTCTATAACATCGCCGATTTTGACCATGGTAAGCTACATTCCATTCACTACACTAAACAGTGTGTCACTGTAGGGCATGAATTCAACGAGAGTTTTACGTCGATGCAATAGATATATAGATATATTTACAGTTATTATAGATAAATCTAAGTTGAGGCATCGTCAGCTGAAGTAAAATTATATCATATCGTATCGTACCGTACCGTACCGTATCGTACCGTATCGTATCGTATCGTATCGTTTAGTTTCGTATCGTACCGTATCACATCACATCACATCATATATTTTATTAGAATATGTATTATGACTTACCACATTGACAAGATAATAGTCGCTGAAATACAAAATTATATCTAAATGCATTGCTAGTGAACATGGAGAAAAAAGAGAACGTGAGAATTATGTTTTTGTCAACTGTTTTGGTCTCTATATAAAGAGAAGTGTATGGTATAACTTGCAGCGACCAAGATAAAAAAATCCGGCTATCAGAGATAGAAATTAAAGAAAACCCAGTGCACTGATATTAAAACCATGACAAAACTTCTTAAATGTATTTTAAAATATCTGGATAAAAATGTGAGGTACTTCATGAGGCCGTGCCATATCGGAATTTTGTTAAGCGTCCGCGTGCGCGTAGGTTTTCGAGTGCTCAATCAAAATAAAAACAAAATTGTTGGTAAAATTTTCTTAAATAATTTTGATGTTCCGGAATTCAATACGACAATTTTATTCAGGGAAAATTGTGTTCGACAACGACGTTATTCGTCGTAAGCAATTTATAATAACCGCGTCATTAATACAATATATATTTTACGTAAAAAAACACTTGTCATTTTAAATTATATTCAGACCATTGTTTCATATTACGAGGATGTTATTCCATTAAAAGAAATATATATAATGCATTGTTTTTGTCTTATTTTTTTTTGTGTTTTCGGTTTGTTTGTTTTTGTGAATAAGGTACATAGGTTTGTCAAAGCTGAGTTGACGCTTAGCAGAATTCTGATTTGGCATGGCCTGACTTATCTCTGTATTTAATTATAGTTGACGACTATTAGGACATATAACTGATTTGGGGGATAAATATACACCAAGAAAATACTACATGGAACTTATTTCAGCTGCATTTGCAAAGCGCTATAACAAATCACTATAGTTAAAGTGAATGTAGTAAATGTCTTTAATTGAACACAGTTAAAGAATTAACAAGCATATGATCTCTTCTGGGCAGTCACTAGAATATCGCAGTTTTAAACTATTTTCACAGAATGGAAACTGTTTTGAAACTAGCTAGATCGGAACATATGTAGCTTTATGCTATTGCTTCTGTTTAAGGATCGATAGACTGAATGACATCATAAACATAGTCTAAATATTGATGAAATTGTTAATTCTTACCTGCAAAAACAATGTACTGTGAAAGCGCCATGACGAACTTGTTATTCTTAAGACAGATCGTCTTTCGTAATGGCTCTAGTGAATTTTAAGCCTTATCCAGGGAATTAGATACACTCTATGTCTCTGCCTTATCTAACTATGCGTCCTACTTAGATATCAGATAAAATCGGAAATAAGATTTTCTTCTATACTTAAAGTTTCACATGCATAGGGGGATCGAGCGGGGGTCCGGGGGATCCTGACCCCCCGTTGAATTTCCAAATGTACCTGTCCATTTGTGTATTTCTTGGCTGTAAGTCATTTTTAAGTAGCATATGAAACAATTTTTCTTGGTGCTGAACATAGATTTAATGGTTATGTAGATTTTTTATTATTAATATGTTAAATTATTCTGCAAAATGTGTATGATGTAGTTGTGGTTCGAAAGTTAGGACCCCGGGTCCCCCAGAAAAAGTTTGGACTCCCCCTAGAAAAAATCCTGGATCCGCCCCTGACGTGACTTGGAAGAAAAAAGTACATAACAATTTCAATCGGTCGGTGTTTTTGAGTTACCTCCCTTAGCATGAAAACTCAAGTACTTTTAGTGATGGTGAGGACGAATTCAATGCCTACGAATAATAACAGGATTAGGTCCGTTCGATTTGAAAACTGTTTTTATACTTTACATATTCATCGTCTATGTGCTCCACAACGAAGAGCTCGTTTGAAGGCTTGATTTGCCATAGTCACGGAATAAAAATATATTCCGCCAATACGCCATGTTTATAAATATACATGTAGTTATATTATTCTTCATAATATTTTGATAACTTAATGACAATGATTTTATCCAGGGGTGGATCCGGGATTTTTTAGAGGGGGTCCAAACATTCGAACCACAACCAAATTATACAGTTTGCAGAATATCGCAACATATTCACTATAGGAAATACATGTACATAACCTTGTGTTAAGCACAAAGGCGAGTGAAACAAGCCCGAGAAAAAAATGCTCCATGCTACTGAAAATGACTTCCAATTAAAAATGTACACTCATGGACGGGTACATTTTGGAAATTTTATGATAAATTTCAGGGGGGTCCGGACCCCCTGACCTCCCCGACCCCCGGTCTATTTCACGTTTATTATTATACTTTGGCTTTAGCTATAATTAATAGTCTCTCTTCCTCATGATTTCATATTCATAGTATACTATGTTATGTATACATCAAAGATGTATACTTTGAGACTCGCAAATAAATATCGGTAAGCACTTTCTTACTGTCCTCAAAAATCCAAGAACGGTAACTCAAGTAAACTTTCCCAAACATTTAGTGTTCGCACGCCTGAATAAGGACCATAACGATAAAAACGAAACATTCCCCGCCAAATGGAATGCCTAACAAATTATGTTTCATAGAATCTCATTCGACAACCGAAGTTTCTCAGCCAATCAGCGACTTACTAACAAAAGTTCAAGGCTTCGTCCATTTTGCCCCTCGTGTTTCGCTAGAAGAGGATTAGTTGGTAAGAAAGACTTTAAAATAGCCTTTAAATCCCACCTTAGCCCAATATTATTCGCCATGAGTCTAATGATTAAGTAAATAATCAAAACATATCCACGATATTTGGTTGTCACCGGTAGAAATGGACGTTTGAGGGTCTGGAATGTGCTTCTTCGACCTGAAATGATCCTCATCACTGATAGTGATAGTGAATCGGGGCAATTTATAATCCATACATTATATGTATTTTGTTGATGATCTAAATTCGCATTTATTAATCTTGGAAATTGTTACAGGTGATTAATTTTCCATTGAATGATATCGTCTCTAGTGGCTATGGTCTTTGTTCTGACATGTGTACTCGATGATCATGTTTTACTCTGGCCTTGGGACTTGGCAGAGTCTGCTTGTAGAAACGTTACCTTAAAACTGTGACTATTATTTCAATGGGATTCTGGCCTGTCAGCATTCTATCTAGCCATGAGGTCCACTACATTCATTTTACAGTAACATCTTGTTCAACAACCCTCATAAGTAATTGTCATTGCAAAAAATAAACAGAATACTATACTGTGTAATTAATGTAAAATGTCAATCAGAACTGCTCTGTATTTACTGCTACTGACATTTTGAGTATTTTCTCTAATTATCTCGGAAACTTGAGTCTTCAAATTTAGCCAGTCCAGATCCAGTCCACCAAATCTCTGTCAGTCTGGTGACTTAGAAGAGAGTCGTCTGACAAACTATTTTCCTTATTCAATAAAATTTTTACTAATATTGTAAAAATTTCATGTATGAATAAAAAACAGCAATTTGATTTTAGGATATATATTGTGCTAAATCTTTTAAATTGACGGCATATTTCCACGAATATCTTTTTTTTCCGGTCTAGTTAACTGAAGTGTTATGTGGTCAAGCTAAAAATTTCATTCCGAGGTTGAAAGTTTTCTGGATTTTCGACAACAATTTTGGCCATTTTTTCAAATTGCACAAACCTGGGTAAAAAATTTGGTGGTAGTCCTTGCCAGACAAAAGGTTTGCTGAAGCCTTGGAACCAGGGAATGGTTTTTAACCTTACCTATATGTATGGTGCAATTTGATGGGATTAAATTTGGTCACTAATCACTAACTAATTTTTAACACAGTAAAGTGGCACAGAAAAAGTAAACAAAGAAGATGAAGGACCAGGCCTTTTTTTCCTTATATAACAGGGGCCATTAACAGGCGCCATCCCCTCTTGAAATTTCTTTAAAATCATGCAGTTTTCCCCTAATTTTTAGTTTATCTTGGATATTTTGTTCCCCTTTCTATGAAATTGCGATATAATTTCCCCAAATGTTCTACATATAAAAAGGCCCCAGGCCCCTTCACCAAGTACTGAAAAAAAGCTCTGAGGACAGCAAAATGACATTCTTATACCTACAATACAAAAATAGTTCAGTGGAAATGATATTGGACATTTTGAATGCAGATTTTCCCCTTCAAACCCCTATTTTCTGGGAGCTTCCACTCCTACCAAGGCCTTGCCCACACCCACAGGGGGCGGCTAGACCGGGGACACCCAGGCACCCAGCTTAGGTTTTTAGGATTTGGGATTTCACTAACTTTCATCCATGTATGTCCAGTGCTTATGAAAATTTGTTGTCAAGAATTTGAAATGATAGTTTCTTCAGTGACCATTCTGTTAATCATGTTACAATACAGAACAATATTTATATATGTTGTAGCATGAAGCATTATTGAACATATACCAAACCTATTAGACGAATAATTCAATCAACTGTTGCTGCATCGTTTTTATGTGTTTATTGCAGTTTTTTTCCATATATTCATTTGAATGAACTTTCTCTAACAAAGGTTATCAACACTTTCATCAGTTCACCACTATATCGTGATAGAAATATAACATTAGACTTTGCCTGCAACACTTTACTGTTTAGGATAAGTTATGTCATTGGCATTATGCATGATATTAATATTAAATTATTATTGAATATTAAAGGAATTGTTGAAATGATCTTAAGCAAAATCATTGATTATTACATAAAAAAACAATAAATGGCAACTCTAAATCAAATGACAATATCCAGCAGTGACAAGTATTTATTGGCTGTAAGTCTATTGTCCTATCATTGATATTCTCTCATAAATGTTATCATCTATGAACTGTTGTACTTAATCATACACATGACATTGGTGATTATGATAGTTTAATTAGTTATGTTTTATGAATATGTTCCTAGGTGAATATAATATAATACATGTATGTATTTTTAATTTTGTGCATGTGATGTATTATTAAATTTTATCTTTACATTATTAAAAAACAAAATATTGGCAGGAAACGTTGTAATATCTCTTAAATATCCTGGTTACTATTATCTCTATCTTTGTAAAATGGCTGTACATAGGTAATCTTTGAAATAATTCAAATTGAATTATTTGTTCATCAGCCTGATAAGCATAGTTGATATAGCATCTGACCTGAAGTTGCTGGTTTAAAGTCCTCATCAGGTACTTTACTTACATAGTTACTTTTTCACCTCCTATTAACTATTATTATTATGTATTAAAAACATTTTTTGTACTCTGTTCTACACATGGGCAATTTATTTAGAACTCATTACTTCTCTTTTGAAAATGGCAACTTAATATTTTCAAAAGTTGCACTTATATTAATCAAATTTAAATGCATGTTTTGATAAAAACTAAGAGTAATATCACAATTTAAAAGTCTAAATGACTACAGACTTACTTATTATTTTTTCTCTTTTCAGACTGACAGAAAGTCAAAATGGCAGATCCAGAAAAGTGAGTCTGAATTATAGTTTCTTGATTGTTTCTCTCCAGTTGTGTATGAGAGTTTTACCTTCAGTTGGGGAGGGTTTTACTAACAGTATTATATTTCAATTGTTTGATTTAAATGTATTCATAAGTATGTGGT
Source organism: Mactra quadrangularis (assembly GCA_025267735.1). NCBI lineage: Eukaryota > Metazoa > Mollusca > Bivalvia > Venerida > Mactridae > Mactra > Mactra quadrangularis. Next base: position 29,803,167 of record CM046304.1, read on the forward strand.
AATTCAACTACATGTACATACATGCAACGTTTGACACTAAATGTTTTTACCAGGGATCCCAAAGGAACCCCTAGTTAGTAATTCAGGAATTCCTCCTTTATGTAAGGGATTCCTCCAATAAATGACAAAAAAATTGTATACAGTTTTGCTGTCACTAATTGCAGTGAACAATTCATGGCTATATTCAGGGATCCTGATGGAATCCCTAGCGAAGAATCATTGAGATTCCTCCCAAGTTTTTGGGATCATCTGAATCCTGGGATACTGTTTGAGTTCGTTGTTAACAGACTTTTGCATGTACTCTTTTTACATTTGGATTATTCTGCTTGGTTAAGCTATCACATCCATAGAGTATGAAACCATCTATGTTTTTAGCCTGTCACATGGAATTGTTCCTTGACACAAAAATAAATGTTTAAATGTTAGGGTAATTATCATCTTTGTTGCTCTCAGTGGATTCCAGTCTGAGGAAGAAGTGGGAGTTTTCTCGTCTGAGGCAGGTACCATCTTTTGTTGTCAAAATAAAAACTAGACCTGTCTTGTTTCTATTTGGACCACGGAAATGTACTCGTGTTTTGAGCTACTTAAAAAATTTTTTAGTCTAAAGGACCACTGAACACACTGTTAAATGTCATGTAAACAGTGTCCTCCAATTGTTGTTGTAAGAATTCTGTTATAAGGATGAACAGCCCTGCGTTCAGTTACCGCGAACGTTACAAAACGTTCCGTAACGATACATTCGGAACTCCTCGGCCATTCGCTGCGATTAATCTTGGACATATTTAGCCACTATTTTGAAACTGCCGGTGTGGAAATAAACAAATATATGATCGATGAGCCATTGAGTGATGTTTCGTTTTTAGTCTGTACATTTTGAAACATCACTCATTGCCTTAACGGTCACATAATTATTTGTGTGTTAGATTAGATTATTCGCAGCGAATGGCCGAGGAGATCCGAATGTATCATTATGTAACGTTCTGTAACGTTTAGTGTAATTGAACACGCCCCAGGTTCACATATATATTGTGTTGTCAGTAAGAATTTGTTGAATAGTCTCAAACAGAAAAGTATAGGCTTTCTAGGGCAGTCCGGGGGCAATTTCTTTCTGTATTTATTTTTTGCCAATTTTAACAGGACTATAAGTCTTTCTTCTTTCTAACTGGCTAGGGTCGGCAGCCGGTTCCTAATGAAAACACTGATACACCATTGAAAAAATAAATGAGTCATCTTCAGATTCTTCATTTTTAAATCAACAGTAATAAGTTTATCAATATGTGATTCAAACCATGTAAAAAATATGCTTATTCAAGAACAAGCTATAATTATAGTAAACTTTGTGACCGTAGGCTTTAGGCCACAACAAATTGATGATATGTTTTATGGATTTGCTCGCCCCTTAATTTTGAGTTTTCCAAAAAAAAAATATTTTTATTTCCTCGCTCGCTCATAAAAATTTGGTCAAATCGTTATATAAAGCAAGTAAATAAAGACTTTTTTAAATTTTTTTTCTTCGCTCGCTCGCCCCATTTTTTTTCCAGAAAAATCCGTAGAACATATGATCAACTTGTTGTGGCCTTATCATTTTTTTACTAAAAAATCATTTGTCCGAGAACTTGTGAATGACTGAATGGTGCTGTATATCTCATTAGCTCACTCATTAGCAGAGCAACAGATAACCAGCGTATTTGCGTAATTACGCAATAAAAAATACGAAATACCCTTTAAAAATAATTTTAATGCGTACCGAAAAACGTTGAAAAAACGGGTTACGCAAAAAAATCGCCGACGATGCGTAATAGGGCCGCATATAATGGAATGGTGCGTCGCGGAATATGGTTGATCATTTTAACCCAGGCGCTTACGTAATCAAGCTTCTGTAATCAAGCGTCCAAAATGTCGACAAAAGGCCGTAGAAAGTCTGTCTACATTTGAGAAGTAATCACAGAAAAATGATATTTTTACGTACTTTAAGGCTGATAACTAGTCAGAAAATATTGTAAATAGTGTATTGAACGAAATTATTGTAAGCACGGTGACTGACAGTTACGACTTTGTCATTGAATTGATAAACTTGGTCGTCGAGAATTCTTTGGATCGTGCTTTATGCATTAACATTAAGTCTGATTTAGGGCACTCGGGTCGTCGATTAACCCAAAAAACCATTGCAGAATGGGAAGAAAAATTTCCTTAGCTCGTAGTCTGCAAAGGAAAGGACAGTACTAGACTGTGTTGTAAAATTTGTACAAATTACAAAGAGTCTCTGAAATTGACAAAGGTCTGGGCTCAGGAAGGGTCACCTAATGTACAGATGTCTAGATTATTGAATGTTCTTAAAAAGTACCCTTTCTTTTCAAAATGACCGGGTATCAATAAATTTGTTACCCAATTAAAAATCCCTGGTACCCTATTTTTTCAAAATGAGTGGGTAATTACCCTATCAACCCCAAAAATTATCTGTTGCTCTGCATTAGTCATATGTGCAACGTACATATGATATGAAGTACAAAATGATAAAATCAGCATTACTTGTGACTGAAGATGTTTACCAGTCATTTCATCATAATTGTATTGATTACTGATAGAAAGTATTGATTTTTGTAAGTAAATAAAGATGATAGACTCATCAGAATGTAATTATTTATTACATTATTCATTATCTGGTAGTTAGAACATAGAAAAATAATTGTTAGATTCTTAACTGGAGTTAGTAGAAGTTGGGAGTCTTATGTATAGGAGGAAGATAATTTAACATTGTTATATTTTTTACATTGTTAGTGATATTTTACTTTTCCAAACAAACTGCCTTTCAATACATAAATTTTTGCACTTTATTCTCCAAAATAAACTTTTATAAAGAAAAAAAATTGTCGCACAATTAGCATAATGATATGTACACTTTTATTTTTAAATCAATATTTTTTTAAACACACATGTATGGACTATCGTCCAGTTTCAGTTTTTAAAAGGGGTAACTTGAATGTCTACAGCAGTTTTTTTTATATTTGAAATAATAGATAATGAGTTTGGGGCTTTAAGAGGGGAGAAACAGGAATGACAATCTATTAATTGTTTTTGTATGGCCTTAAAGATGAGTATGTTCACACCTTTATTGATGTGTATAGCTTATTACTATCAGTTAATGATGTTATATATGATGATAAGTTATTGAGCCACTTTGTATTGTACTTGATGGTTAATGAATGAGCTATAAATATCATTAAAATATGTTTTACTTTATTTGTAATATTACATGTCTTAAATTGTTTGGCATGAATCCTTTTTATTTTGTCAGGGCCCAGGGGTACAATGAAAGTATGGGTAGTTCAAATCTTTAAAGTATTGCTTGAATTTATTTTTTTTAATAATAATAAGAATTCACACTTCTGCATATTTATACCCCCGCTTCGAAGAAGAGGGGGGTATACTGTTTTTTATACCCCCGCTTCAAAGAAGGGGGGTTATACCGTTTTACCCTTGTCCGTGTGTGCGTCCGTCCGTTACAAAATTTCCGTTGCAGTTTTCTCAGCAACTACAACATGCAGCAGCCTAATACTTTGCATATTGCTTCATCCCATAGTCCCATGTGGTGTAAAGCGATTTCATGCTCCTTGCTCATCTACTTCCTGTTTGTCGCATATTTTTAGATTTCGTTAAATGAAAGTTACATTATGATAGTCATATTTCTCACTGCGGGGGTATCACTAGTGAGCATTAGCTCACAGATTTACTTGTTATTTGTATTTTTAATTCAATGTTTCCCTTTACGTCTTCATCGGGTTAACTTTTAAATAATTTTTTTCTTGAAAATTCAAAACTTGGTAAAATACATTAAGGACCTCAACAGTTATGTTGTTCTGGGGATATTATTAATTTTTAATGAATTATGTTAATATATAAATTAAAGTCACTATTAGTCAGTGTAATTTAAGGTGTTTGCCAAAAGCTGCCTTTCAAGAACTGTTGCCTATAATCAATTAAAAAAATTCAGTTGTAGAAGCTGAATCTCTCATCTGAACCAAAACCTGATTGTTCCAGTTACAACTGATTTCCTAGTCTGTTGTATCATTTCTGTCCTAGGAAAGGTGTGGTATCTTAGAATTAAATGATCCTATTGCACACATGTTGTTAACAGACATTAATTATCGGAAGTCAATAATAGATTGATATATTATTGATGAATTGGTTCTATTAGTTGTGGATCATGTTGCCCTGATACTGTGGACTGATGTAACTTGTCAGTATTGATATATTATTACTGGTTTCTTAGACATTCTATATATAACAAGTCTATAGAGTGAGCAGTTGTCTGGGACAATCACCTCCTAGATCAGACAGCCAGTATGTTTGTCTTATGCCACTAAAATGTTATTACAAAGAAAATACAAATGTGCATGTATAGTGAGTGCTGGATTTCTAATTGGGTCCAATTTCCAGTTGCAGCAGGTTAAACCCTTCCATAGAAATTAGATATTTTTATCCTTTTATCCTTCATTATCCTTCATAGTTAGAGTTGTTGGTTTCATTAGGAATGGTAAGCCAGTACTGATATAAAAATTTTCAAGAAATGCTGGTATCCTGAATTTTAAAGGCTCAGTATTAAAGGTCATACTTATGATCCTGACAACCTATATTTGGGTTTAGGCTACTTGTTACTGCTAGTAAACATTTGGTTTAGACAAGTAAAACACATAGCTGGTTGTCCAACCCAGCAACCTTATTTCAAAATTAATTTCCCGCTCTGTTAGTTAGCTTCCATATATAATTTAAAAAATGTTAATAAACAATCACTTAATTAAAATGATGTTATATTTGCAGTGCTGTGCCTGAAGAAGTTGCATCAGATGGTTTGTCTGAAGAACCAAATAGTGAAGAACCTAGCAGTATGTATTCTTATATAGTCTTTATTTATCTCAATTGTACATTGTGTCTTATAATCTCACATATCCATAAAAAATGTTCCAATTTATCATAGTCTATCTGATGGTCCATCTGATTAAAACCTGATCTAAAATTCTCCACTTGCCTACTCACTAATTTAGATGTGGCTGTTTCATTATGAGAGTCATATTCAGGTGACCTTTTCTCATGATGATATTTATGATGCAATCCTTATGTTTTAGTAACTTGTTTACAACATCTGCGTCACGCAATTTGAAGAGAGCTGTCCAATCCAAGCCATAATTGTGTATAACACCATTGTCAAATTAGCTTGCTAACCTCAGTCTAAAAATGGAAATTAGGATGTGAAGATGCTATTAATAGTGTTACGTCTAGATAAAAGCTATGCATTGATTGGGTGACACAAAGGTCATCTTATCGTGAACCTACAAATGACTCGATGAGATTCTTTACTACAGCGATCTATAGGTTATCTGTTTACAGAGATTGTCTGATGGTCTATCAAGGATCTACTAATAGATACCATTGATCATGAAATATTCTATTTCTATGACTGTTCCCTTTATACTGCTGTATAAAGTAGAACTTCCACTGGCTAAACTTTGTTTAATAAAAACTTTGTTTGAAAAAATATGTTTATATATACTAAAACAATAATAATCATCCCTTGCAGTATAATAAAGAAGTATGAGTATTCAAAAATATAATTGTACTTTAGGGTTCTGTCTGTGGTTCTGTTGTATCATGGAAAACTGAGTGGAATCATGGAATTCTGGTATTCAATATCTGTATACACCCTGTAGTTCTTCACTTACTACAATTCACTGTATACATATATCTATAATTTATTGCACAGGTCAAGGTGATGATGTGACACAACCTGCTGTTCTAGCTAGTGAATTAATGAAAGATCCAACAATGTTAGCAGCTTTACAAGACAAACTGGGCAGCATGGTGGGTGGAAGTTCTGGCTATATTCAAAGGTAAACTTCATTTGTACATGTGTAATTATACCCCCGCTTCGAAGAAGATGGGGGTATACTGTTTTACCCTTGTCTGTGCGTCCGTCCGTTACAAAATTTCCGTCGCAGTTTTCTCAGCAACTATAACATGCAGCAGCCTAATACTTTGCATATTGCTTCATCCCATAGTCCCATGTGGTGTAAAGCGATTTCATGCTCCTTGCTCATCTACTTCCTGTTTGTCGCATATTTTTAGATTTTGGCGGGGGTATCACTAGTGAGCATTAGCTCACAGATTTACTTGTTAGTTTTATTTATTTTTCTCCTATTTTAGTTGGGTTTAACATGATTACATCATAGTAACACATTGTTTAGGTTATATCACTGCAGTCAGTGAACCTATTCAACATTCATGGAAAGGCCAAATCTCTGTATTTAGATGTTAACCTGTTACAAGGTGCATATGTAGATCAGTGACTGACAACTGCCCTACATGATTAAGAATCAGGGGTAGGAGGGAGAATGTGTGTATTGTAATGTGGCAGAGTTTGGTCATGAATTCATGAAAATTTTCAGGACTGATCCTGAAGTTCAGGATTTTTGGAACAGAGAAAGGGTTCTTTCCATATAGTAATGTGGCCTTAAAAACATGAAATTTGGAAATTTTAGGATTTTGAAAATGTCAAACTTTAACCCTGTTTCTATACAATTTGTATAGAAATGAATTCATGACCAAACTCCACGAAACTATCTTGTGTGGGAATTAAGAACATGCACCCTCAAGTAGTAGACTCAGTTCTTTGTGCTGCCAGTTGATAGAGGTGGTTAGGACAAGAGGAATTCTTGAAGCAGAGATTTTCAGATGATAACTCATTCACTAATTATTGAAGTTTCATGATTGTTTCATTTACAGTTTACCTAAACCTGTAAAACGTAGAATAAAAGCTTTGAAAAAACTTCAATATGAAGCCACCAAGATAGAAGCTGAATTTTACAGAGAAGTTCATAGATTAGAATGTGAATATGCCTCTAAGTACACACCACTCTGTGAGAAGGTTAGTTTTACTAAAGTTTGTCTAAAGTCTGTTTTCTTATGACTTTGAGTTCGGCATATTATTGGGTCATTGAATAGTAAAAAGATTCACTGAGGTCACATCTTCCTTCATTAACCCAGCTGGGCTATTTAGTCTGCACAAATCATTTAAAAGCCTTTAACTGATGTTTTCCAGATCGTTGGGTCTAATCTTGACTGTATAAGAACTAGCACACACCACTACTGACCGACAAGTCTGCCATGTAACATAAAATTGACCGAAGCAGAAGCAGTATGAATTTGGTTAGTGCTCGTGAAAATGAAGGAGATGGCTGCAAAAAAACCTAAATAGTTCTATGGTTTTTGTATGTCTACTAAGTAATACTTCTCTAACCTAGTAATTACTAGATAATGCTGTTTAATGTATGTTTGATATATTTATAGAGAGGTACAATAGTAACAGGTGATTATGAACCTAATGATGAAGAAGCTGATTGGCCTAGTGATGATGAGAAAGATGAGGAATTAGCAGTAAGTGTTTTAGACATTACCTCTCAAAATACTAAAAACTCATCTGACTGTTATATGTTTCCCACTCTGATCTAAACTTTGTATTTGTCTTTCCCTGTTTGTTAGTCTATCTGTGAGTTCAGCATTGTCCACTGAAGTTCTGAAGATTTTGCTGTCTCCACTATAGTATGTGTAAAGACCAAGAACCTCTTTTGACTCTGTCAGCTTTAGTATGTGTAAAGACCAACGACCTCAGGTCGTTTTTGTCTGTGAGGGCAGGCTGTTGATGAATTTTATTGAACTGTCAGTGGTGCTGTACTTAAACCTGCAGATTAAAATACTCACTACAGTATTTCTACTCTAGCTTTGAGTATTGAAATCAGTGGGGTAAATGTATGTCCCGCTGAAAGTAGAATTAAAATTTATCAATATTGGCATTGCATGATTGATTCAAGTAAGGATCCTATGATTAACTCAGCTGAGGTTTCAATGTGTGAAATATGTAAGGTGGTCTTTAACATATTTAATATCTAGAGTAAAAAGAGGCCCAATTACCGGTAAGTAGGTCGACCCCTTTCAGCTAATTTAAAAATGCTATGTTGACAGGTCCATTGAAGACTTTAAAAGTTATTTGTGACTAAAAGCAACAAAACCAAATGGTTTCACAAAAATACTTCACAAAAAAAGTGAACTGTTCCAACAAATTACATGTTAGGTATAAATGTGTCATTTGATTAATAAGTGTATTGAAACTGATTGGCCATTTGTCATTGTAAGAAACAAAAATGTAAAATTACACCTTTGATTAAATCTACCGACAAATTAGACTTTACTGCAGTGTAATTTTGTATCTTTAGACTAGGCGATGAAACTCGGAAGTTAGGATACTGTATGACTAATATTATGAAGCATGAAAGTATTTTAAACTGATCCCGAGTTTCAGGGTTTTTGGGGTACTTCAGATAGAGTTCTTATGCTATCTAAGAACCTCCAAAATGAAATAAAAAATATGAATTTTTTTTTACTTTTATCAATGTATCATAACTATTGGTAATATGTTTAAAATAAAATGCTAATAATATTTAATAGTTTGCAATTTTTTGGGAAGACTAATATGTTTGTTACTTTTGATACTTTGTGCCTATTCTAACAAAGAAATGTAATATTTTATATTGTAGAAAGGCACTGATGACTTGGCTTCGGGAGATAACAAGGTATTATATACAATAGTCTAATTTATGTGAAATCATTTTGTTTTGTTGCTAGCAACTTTTTATTATTACTAGAACATGACTACTTTTTTATATATCCTTTTCATTGAAACTATTTGTTTTGTCTTTCTTTTGGTTTTTCTTATCCTTCTGTTGGTTTTTTTGGTGGTTTTATATACATGTAGTAAAGTGTGACAATATTAACCTGAGCTTGAATAATCTTAATAAGTACATGCTTTACTTACATTTAATTGTGAGTTTCTGTATGTGTGTATACAATTGTACACATGTTCATAACAGCCTATGTGACTATGAATCAATTTTGTAAAAATGGCATGTTATTGTACTTTTAATTATAATTCGTTCATGGAAAAACATGTAAGTCCGCAATATTTTGGCAGTTTCAAACTATTTATTCATATGAAAACAGATTTAATTTTTTAATGCATGTATTTTGCCGAAAGCTTCCAATAAAATGCGATTTACAGCCGAAGACAAAATAATAAATACTGAGTTTAAATATTCTTGCATAAAGGTCAAGCTCAGGTTAATTCTGTTGGACTATACTATCCTCTAAGCCATGCTCTTATATTAAAGTATAAAGCCATATCTGATGTTATATAATTTGACAAAAGTAGCTATTCATATGATAAAGTTAATCATGTCAAAAGGCCAAATTTTAAACAAAATGGTTATGTTTGTGTTACTTCTAACTATCATACTTACATTACTTGATTTTTGTTTGTTTCAGTGTATGTCTTTAGTTAACTTATGTAAATATCTTAATGTTTCTTTCTATTTCTATGACTCTGTATTTATAATACAATTTTGTCTACTTGCAGGATGAAGTAAAGAAAACTTCACTAGAAGATAAGTCAGAAGAAAATGCTGAGAACAAAGATGGTGAGTGCTCCCATTGTTTACTTGGGACTGTGTTTATAAACTGTTTTTTTATTTCTATTTTTTTAGATAGTTAGATCGTACTTCGTTGCATAGAAGATAAATTTTGATTGAAATACATGTTTGTATGTTTAAGGTTCCAAGGGGTAAACTGCTTTGGTTTTTTTTTGTTATTTGTTTGTAAATTCCCTGTTATATCAAAAGTTTAAAAATCTAAAAAAATCTTCCTCTTAGCGTTTTGGCTGTGTGGTAGGACTGTTTTTTTCACTATTGCTGTTCCTAATACAATTGCTTACATCTTTTTTCAAGGATTTTTCAATTATAAATGTATTTGTTCGTCTATTTGCAGAGGAAAAAGACTCTAAAGGCATTCCTAGTTTTTGGTTAACGATATTTAAGAATGTTGATATGTTATCAGAAATGATACAACCCCATGATGAACCTATACTCAGTCATTTACAAGATATTAAAGTAGAGTTTAAAGAAAAAGACCCAATGGTAAGTCGGGCATTTAGTCACTGAACTGGAAAGCTAGAGTAAATTCATTGAACAAAATCAACTTTATGGCATATAGTTTGGAAGGCAGGCTCAAATTTAAGAGATTTTAGAATCTGTTCCCTATTTATGGAGTATTCATAATTCAGGGCTCGAATTCAACAAAATATTGGACTTGCAGATTATTGCAAGTTGATTTTATTTCAACTCGCAAAATAAAAAAATCACTTGTATTTTTTATGCGTTACTACATTTTATACATTGTAACTATTCATATATGCAATATAAAAACACTATAATGCTATATTTATCTCTAGATAGAACAAGGGCTTTATTGTGCAATAGACTTCGTATATCGAATATGTTTTTACTGTGAATCTTTAAATAATACTATCGGTCTATATGGTTGTTTCAATGCTGGTTTGAGCCTTATACGTTTTGACAGGAATATTTTGTGGCAATTTCAACTTGCGAAAAATTGCGATTTAAAATTAAAATTACTCGCAATTTTCAAAATGTACTCGCATTTTGCGAGTATGCGAGTTTAAATTCGAGCCTTGCATAATTGAAAATGCATAATTTGTTCAATATTATTATTTGTTCCATGTCATTTTAATCAGTTTATTGTGTTTAATTCATACACTTCACTGTATTGATTATTAGATGAAATTTACAAACTAGTTAAATTAACTTATTACTTCTCTGTTATTATAACTAGATGTTTTCAGAACAGTTTAGTTGTTATTGCCTGTCTGTGGGAAAAAGGGCTGACCTATTTCTATTTAAAAATGTTATTGTTTTGAAAGATAATTTACTTCATTTCTTTTCTCACACAGGGTTTCACCTTAGAATTTATGTTTGATGAAAATGAATATTTTGATAACAAAAAATTAACTAAAGCTTATATAATGAGATCTGAGCCAGAGAAAGATGACCCTTTCTCCTTTGAAGGTCCAGAAATAATCAAATGTAATGGGTAAGTATTTAAACTACGTTTTGCAGTCTTTTCCTTAATGAACTAGTCTGAAGCCTGTTAAACCACTTGCAAGAAGTCTTCTTACCTACTGCAGACCAAGAAACATTCTAAAACAGATACACCAGGTTTGCAAAAAAGTGCTTGAAATGTGCTTGAATTTTGGTATTGAAAGTTTGTATGAACCCTGATGCACAATTTTATTTGCTATTTGTAGGTGAGAGACAATTACGCATATATAAACTATCGCATCTTCAAGCCTGTTGCAAAACTCTCTTAATGATAATTGCTCCAACATTGTCAAGCCTTTGTCATCTCTGATGAATTATTTTTAAACTGTTAGTGTGAATCATTGAAACCGGGATTTTTAAAAGTTTATACACGAAAAATATATAGCTGTTTGTGTTCTAGAAATTTGAAGTTTGTACAAGTGTGTGATATTTACAAACTTTCTGATTACTATTACTACAAAGTTTAAAAAAATAAAATATATATTACCTATATGTATTCATGTAATTGTATTATTGGTATGTTATCTAATTTTAGATGTAAAATAGATTGGAAAAAAGGAAAGAATGTCACAGTTAAAACTGTAAAGAAAAAGCAAAAACACAAGGCTAGTGGTACTACTAGAACAATACAAAAGACTGTACAAAGTGATTCATTTTTCAACTTCTTTAGCCCTCCATCACGTATGTATTTTATTTTCTTATTTTTTGTTTTATGTAAATTTCATGCTGTTATGTATATTGGGTATTTTTAAGAAGGTTAGCACCTTTGACTAGCTCAGTCTGTTGCACACAAGTCTTCTAGTCAAGCGCTGGGGGGGGCGGGCTGGGCATATTTTTGTGTAGTAAGGTCATATATAAAATTCATCATCTATTCTCCTTCCTACCACTGATTTTAAATCATGTAGGGCAGTTGTCTTAGCTCAAATTGCATTTTATTTCTGACAAATTTTTTAGAAAATATACCCAACACATTTTGTAAAAATTATTACTGAGATATTTTTACATGCAATATTACACCTTGTCAAATTCTGTCAGATAATTCTTTATCTTATGTTGTATTTCAGCACCAGATGATGAGGAAATGGTGAGTTCTTTAACTATATTGGTAATATTAATGGTGAAGTTTTTAAGATTAGTCATGAAGTTTAGAAATTTAAGGCCCTGAAAAAGTGTTCCTAAGCATATAATAAAATTCGCCCCATGTAATATTTGATTGAATCTTGATATCTATGAAAACAGGGCCCTGTATCATTGGTTTTGTTTAGGAATGTCCTGAGTACTTATCTATCCTTCCTCCACAAGGCTGGAAACTTCTTCATATACCTTATTAATGAAGGAAAAATGACATTATTTTGAAATTTTCATGGAAGGGTATAACTTCGCCTGGTGAGATTGGAACCTGTACCTCTTTCAGGACTCTAGATTTGAAATCAAGGAGCGCTACCAACCCGGGTTGGAATATGATATGAACTGTAGATATTCAAGCATCAACAGATTGAAATACTGTTTGTGTAATAAATAACTTGTAAATTTCTTTCATTGTATGCTCCTTATGTTTTATAATCATCAATTTTGTCTAGGATGAAGATACTGAAGCTTTGTTAGCTGCTGATTTTGAAATAGGACATTTTATAAGAGAGAGAATAGTACCTAGAGCAGTTCTATATTTTACTGGTGAAGCACTAGAAAATGATGATGATGTAAGTTATAATTGTATAGTGATTGTTATAGAAGAACAGAACAGTGAATTGTTCATATTGGAATTCAAATTAAGGATTTTTTTGAGCTGAAAACAGTTGGTTTGTATTAGATGCATCCATTTGAAACAAACTTGTTTTACATATTACTGCTAAAATACTTGCAGCACAGAAAAAATACATGAGAGTTTTAGGAAATTGTAGGGAGTGTGACTGGCAGGCAAGCAGAGAAATAGAAAACAAGCTAGGAAACTTTAAATTGGGCTGGTGGATGTAAAAGGGAGGAAATACTGGGAAAAGGGCTTTCTTAGTTTAGGATTCTAATACCAAAAAACCAAGGACTCCGTAGGAGTGAAATTAGACAGAAAGCAGTCTTTTTCAGCACTGACTCTATTATAATCTTATGTTTGTTACAAACTTCGGGACATAACTTTTTAGCCGGATTTTTCTGCGAAGAGGTCGGGCATCTGGCTTTGCTAACAATTGCGTTAAAGTTTTTCTTTACCGTATATTTCTGCCATTTATTGTCAGATCTTAATGAAACTTAATACAATGATAACATACCATGTGATGAACAGAATTTGAAAGTAACCACAACTCTACCAGTCCTGCCTTTGTTATGGATTATTTCCCTTTGTATTTTTTGCGTTAAAGTTTAAATCCGGCTTTAATGTTGTTTCCACATTACATTTCTTGTCTATGTGTTGCTAGGGCATATAACCTAACAAAAAAATTATATGAAATCATTGTGGTATAATTGTCTATTTTTGTTCAGGATGATTATGGTGAGGAGGAAGACGGTGAAGAAGGAGATTATGATGAAGATGCCGACCCTGATTATTCTCCTGGTGTAAGTATATGGGTGGGGTAATGTGTATGAGGAATCTGAAGGTGGGGAATGGGGTTGATACACAATTTACTTAGTGGGTGGGGTAAATATATAATATAATGTAATCTTATTGGTGGGATGATCAATGAGTAATCAAGAAGTGAGTTGCATACTCTTCTTTGTAGATGGGGGAAGTTAGTGAGCAACCCCGGGGTTGAGTCAGGGTGGGGTGCATATCATACCTTGTGGGTTGGGTAAAATATATTGGAACCTGGAGGTAGTGATTAGAAAAAATAAATTCAGATGGAGTTGAATGGTTTATCATTATGTCATGTTGGCTGCTGTGCAAAGCTTAATGAAAAATCTTGATAAAATCTTGATAAAAATTAATAGATCTTTTGTCAGAAATTTCAAAGTTTTGTCTCTTAAATGGTGAACTTGTTTTTGATCTTTTTGTATGTGCACTACTGGTAGGCTAGATCTTTACTTTTGCTGTTTCCTTTAGTCATAGTGTATGATGTTTTATTTAAAAATCTGATAGTAGTATTATTTTAAAAATGCTATTGTGTTGTCTATGTCTCAAGTGCTTTTTCCAGCCGGTATGTCAATGTCATATTGTATTCGTATAATGCTTAGTTGTGAAGATCGGATGGAAGTTGTGTTAGTGTTTCATGATTTATTTATTCTCTATTTCTAGAAGCCTACACTAGTTTCTAGACCCTGCTATTCTTTAATTCATTTGCCTGACTTCCAAGTTATAAAACCCATTATTATTTTCTTTGTGTAGTGTAAAAATAGCAAGCTTGGTGCAATGAGGATAATACGTAGCTGGTCAAATATTTTATTGAGTTTGACCCAAATACAGAGTTGTCTTAACTAATTGTGATATAATGTTTGTCTCTTTCACACCTAAATTATTCATTGTTCTACCTACTGCTGCATTAGGTAGAGTAGATGTTAGCCATGTAAAATGTATATGCTTAGGTCCAGAGATCTACGCCTCTCATTGGACAGTTAGTATGCAAAATGACTGTCAATATATGACTGAAGAAATTGTACTAGAGTGTACTGGTCAAAAGCATCATTAATTACCTTATTTCTGTATAATTTATGAATCATAGCTTGTGATGAGATTTTGATGTACTGAATAATTTTGTGCTAATTGAGATAATTGAATTATTTCCAGGCTGGAAAATTCCTTACCAGGGAATTTCGGGCTAGATGTGCACTGCTTGCCTTAAGTCAACAGTCTAAACCTTCTAGTGCCCCTTGTGATACACAATTAAGAATGAGACCTAGTTCAGGGTCTGCAATCAGAAGCGATATGCCGTCCCAAACTACCCTCCTTAGTCGACCTAATACTGCTCCCTATAGAACCCCTTTAAATGTCAACCAGGATATGGGTTCTAAGATGACCATACCTGATGTAAACAGTGAAGCATTTGTATCAGGGTCTACTAAACTAGCAAAACCTAAAACTGTTAAATTTGGTCAGCCTGCTGATTTAAATATACAACATTCTTTAGTCAGGGAAAGTACAGAAATTGTGCTACCCAATTCTTTACAAGCTGAAGGTGTGATTGAAGCTGACCAGAAAAAGTCAGCCATGATTGAGAGAGAGAAAACATTCATTAGAAATAGCACTGCAAGTAAAGTTATGGCTAAACCTCCTGTGTCAATGTCGAGAGAAAAGTCAATTGTTCAACCAAGCACTTCTAAAGAAACCAAAGTATCGAAAAAGATGGTAACTGAACCTATAGAAGAGGGTCCTGATTCCGATGATGAAAGTGACGATGGTGATGCTACTGTTGAACAAAGAACGGTAATTCATGAAAAAAAATTTGCCATGCCTGTTGCCAAACAATCAGCTGTAAAACAAGTTAAAGCAGAGATCCATAAAAAGTCAGAGTTTTCTTCTAAGACTGGACCCACTGGTAGTGAACATGGTATAGATAAAGTTGTTGTATCACAGAAAAGTACATCTGAAGCTGATAGTAAGATTGGTAACTCTGGGGCAAAACCTAAGACTGTTAATAAAACAAATGATAATGCTAGAGTTCAGTCTGATTCTAAACCAAAAACTTTGACTCAAACTAGTGAAGCGCACTCGGAGGGTAAAAGAGCTGGTTCTGAATCTCACACTGCAAATGTAACTGCTGCAAATGCCAGAGCTAACCCTTCTGTACATGGTCATCTAAGGGCTGGTCATGTTAAACCCCGGGAACAGTCTGAGAAAACAAAGACTAAGGACACTGCTTACAATATTTTACAGAAATTGACAGGTAAAAACCGTCAAGGTGTACATAGGGCAGGTCAGGTACCAAACATTGCAAAACCAAGAAGAAAGTATAAATTTTCTTCACCTCCTGAAGCTAAGCCTGTAGATCCTGCAGGTGATGATGATAATGAATTGTCAGAAACTGTTGCAGAACCTCAAGCTTCTGAAAATACTTCTAGTTTGCCAGTAAAACAACATAGATACAGTTACAGAGGACATGGGAAATTTCAGGTTGAAAAAGTATATGGGAAAAGTAATCCACAAAGAGAGACATCTTCTGCTCCTGTAAGAAACATGAGGCAAAAACCTGGACAGGCCATGTCTGAATCTAGGGAAGGGATAATGCAAAAGCCTTCTATTGGAAGGAAAATACAAGAAAGACCTGGACAAACTGGGACACAGTCTGCTGGTCCAGGTAGAACTGCTCTCAGACAGACTGGTCCTCAATCTTCTAATAAAGGGAATGAAATAGATGGTGGACAGGTTGTGAGACAGTCTGCACCTAGAGGGTTGAGTGCTTCAGAGAAGAGTGGACAGTTAGGTACACAGTCTGCTGGGAAAGGGATAAACAGGGGTCAGATTAGAAGTAAGACTGGTATGGTACCTCAATCTAAAGAACTTAATGAAAGTCAGAGATTAGATTTACCTGATGATGATGTGATTCAGGGTGATGTTATTGAAAATATACCTGACAAATCGCGTACAGGAATTACAAATGTGAAACAAGTGAGACAGGCTAAAACCAAGCATGAGTCTTCTGGAGCAGTAGTAAAGACTTCTAAGACAAGCGAGAGCACAACTGACCATCCTGAAGTAAGATCAGACTCTGACAATGTACCAAGTGCTTCTCAAAGAAGAGGTGTAAGAATTCAAAATGCTATGATATCAACTAGTATGGATGTGTCTGATAACATTAGTAATAAAAGTATTAACATTGATAAAGATGGTAGTGTTAGAGGCAGTACCCCGGCTGGTATTCACCCTAAATTACGTGAAAGCCCCTATCTTAGAGATAACCCCTTGCTGCAATCAGGGAAACAAAGGCGACGACAAGATGGCGGTAGTGCACATAGCGCATCTAGAGATGGTGGGACGTCTTAATGTAACTGTGATTTTAGTTATAACCAGAGTGTGTTGATTATAAAATGTTACCAATGATAATTAATTCTAGATGTACCCCCGGTACTCATAAAATTACCCAACCATTCCTGTACACATTAATGTTGTATTTAAAACCATGTCTGTTTAAAACTGTATTTATAGAATATCCACACTCAAAATTTAATGCCCAAAGGAATGCCTAACATTGTTATATAAAAAATTGAAGTTTTTCTAATTACATAATGAAATCTAATATGAATTAGTAAGAAGTAGATATAATTCAGAGCAGAATCTTAATTTTAGTAAAAATGTTTTCCAGAAATATTTGAGAAAAAACTGCAGCAATCATTGACTGAGTGTTGATAAGTCTCATATAAAATAGAAATGAATTACAAATAAAACTTAAAATTGGCATATCAGTGTGCTGATTTCCAGTTTCAGAAATGGTTACCTAGAGTTCTATTAGCTGCCTTTGTTATTTAAACTAAACTTTTTGTTGGTCCTCTGAATAGTGGTTACCCACTAAAACTCCAATTTCGCTGACTTGAAAATGACATAATTTTATCTCGATACATTTAATTTGATATCTTTAATTTATCCATAGACATACTTCAATCACTTAGCTGTGTTACTACCATCACTCTGGTTGCTAACTTCACAGTTGCAGTGTTTTGTTCCTCCACACTAGTTCTTTTTTGTTGAATGGTTTTCACTTAAGTAATAATTTAGGTTTTTATCCCCTTACTTATCCGAAAAAGTTTTAAGTCCATTCCTTTATAAGAATTTTACTCATTTCTTAGATTCATAGCACTTCATGTAAACTTGTGAAGAAGTGGTTTATGTATTGTTTTTGTTGCCTTCCTGTGTTATGTGCTATTAAGTTTTGAATGACTGAATTTGTTTTTAGCTTATATCAATCGAAACAGCTATTAGACATCCACTTGTTAGTGTGTCGGACTTCATTTAGATGTTACATACTCTTAAATTTCTTTTTCTTTTTTTGTGCAATAGCAGTAGAATTCAGGCTTTTCTAACAGGAGGTCTCCAGTTTGGTTCCTGACTTTGACAGTTAATGCCCTTCTGTGTAAATTTGATAATTACTATAGTTTTCACTGAAAGGGAGAAGTTGTCCCCTCCTTGTAGAAGGGTTTGTGCTCAGGAAAGCCGGTTAAGTGAGCGCCAGTTGTACATATCTTAATAAAATATGTTGATAAGTGTTGTAAAATACAGCTGTTTACTTAAAAATACTCCTCTTAAAAATAAAGGGTATAGAAAAGAGCATGTGTAAAAATAGTTTTTAAGTCAGTGAGACATTGTGTTTTCTTTTCATAGGGCTCCAATTAGAATATATTAATGAATACATGAAGGATTTAGGGGCTAGGTATAGTTGTTAGTTCAACCTCTGTGCCTATTTTTATTAACCTGCTATATGTCTATATATTATATTATACAATAGTTTGTTTCTTGTGCATTTAAGGAATGCTATCATTGTTTAACACATACCCTTGTTTTTTTTACCTGGCTGATCCTTGTTAAACAATGTGGAACACTCATGATATTAAACTGCTAAGCTGTTGTTGTCCTGTCCTATCTGTCTGTGCCTGCCATGTTGATGTCTGTCTGTCTGTCTGTGTCTGTCTTAGGGAAGTTATCATTCACTGGTGATGGTCTGTGAATAGTAAAGCTTTAGTGAGCCTCTCCTCCTCTGACATTGAGTTGTTTGATAGGCAGTCATATACTGAAAAGTTGTGGGGGCATCAAAAGCTGTCATTAGTTACAATTTGTATGTATGTGAACTCTTCTTGGTGTGGTCATTTGAATGTAAGAACAATGAAGATAAATTTTGACATTTATGTGACTGAATAATGATATATTTATTATTTCCTCTCTACTATATAGTGGTTGCCTTTGGATTGGAAAACATTAGAATGTGTGAATTAATGTCAGTTAAAATTCTATCAGGTTACTGTGTGCAATTGACAAAGTATTTTATCATATGTACGTCTCGGTGTCATTTTATGTTATTTTATGCATGGAAATTATTAATTTGAAAGTTTGGAATAGTTTCAGATATATGGGTTATCATGTATAATACTTTTTGGACATACACAAATAACTGGCATAGTTTTGATTTCTGATCAGTGGTGCTGAGGTTGCAGACTCAATTATGATTTCATTGGTCTTTGTTAATCAGTGACCTGAGGGAATACCTTTGCATAAAAAATTGCTAAGCAGTATTTTTCTCTATGAAAGGAGAGTAACTGCTCCTTGTGAAAGTGGAATTTAATACTGGTGAGAAATTCACCCAGGAAAGTGGGTAAAGATAATAAAGATTGTTAATTAGTCCAGAACATAAAAAAGTAACATTGGACCCCATTTTGTAATCTATAATATTAGAATGGAATGTACTTGTTATCTATCATACTGCAGTGCTTTGTATTTCTTTTTTGCTTTTCTTTTTTGTGTATTACATCAGCAGTAATTTGTGTTCTTTTCTGTTTCTTATTTTTTCTGGATGTAAGCATCAGATCTGTGTATTTGCTTGAAGTGAAACTGTTTTCGTACCATATATGCATGATTACTACTGAATCAAGTGTGACCCTTTCTTTTTTATGTGTGATCTAGGTTGAAAATATTAACTTGTCTTTCCAAGGCATGGCATGGCTTTTTCTGAGACATTGTCTTGCTTTTCTGGACCTTACCTAATTTTGCTTAGCTTAACCTGTCTTTCAGAGTATTTACCAGATATGAAGCTTTCCAAGAGCTCACCTGTCTTTGCGAATCTTGACCTGTCTAACCAAGGCATGGTCCTAGCTTTCAAAGTTTTGACCTTGTTTTCTGTATTCTGTTTGGAGCCCTATTATAAGATATAATTCTACAGTATACGATAATGTTACAATGTACATTATTACCTGTACCTTTTAATGCAATCTTGATTGAATTGTATGAAAAGTGTAATTGTACCAGGACTTGCCTATAAAAATAATAATGGTGGCAAAAAATAGCCATTTTCATTCGAAGTACTAGGGCTTGCTATCCTATTTAATGAGCTCTACAAAAGGCCAAGTGGCCATGTTCTGTATGTTTGGATGTACATGTGTAGCTAAAATTCTGTTTTCCTACTTCTCTACCTAAACATTTTAAACAAGAAGCTTATTTAATGATAATTGATTAGGCTTAGTTGATTATGATAGTAAATTTGATAACATATTGTCGGCAGAAATTATTTTGAAGTCATATTTATCCAATAAATTGCAATAAAAAACTCAATACTATCAGATTTTAAGAAAGTGATCACAATTTTTTTTATAATACATTCATTGTATGAAAACTTTGTGGTATGTTCTGTCAGTTGATGCAGGCTTCAAAAGCTTTCAATCTTATTTTGATTTTTTGTTGTTGAAATTATTACGATGAATTTATCATGTATACATGCTTCCCACATAGTAATCAAACCTAATAGTATCTTTATCTTGAAGGCCATATTGGTAGGAAAATCTAGCCAGCAAGTCAATACCTTCCAAAATGGCTGCCATAAAGATCTTATTAGTATCTATGGCATCATATGGGAAGTATGTATTTTTGTAGTATGTGTAAAATTAATTAATGATCTTTTTTATTTTTTATTTTTTTGCAGAAGGAGAAGCCAGCTGATTGTAAACAACAATGAAGTGCCCTCCACTAGCCATCTTCATTCTGTATTAGTATTGATTTTGTCACAGAACTGATTAATGTTTGCAAAAAGCGCCGCACGATTTTTTGCCACCTCACGGATGCTTGTGCATTTTGATTACTCAACCTTATTATACTGTCTGATATTTATGACTTTGATAGAGGGAGATCATACAGCAGCGTAAAGTTGTTTCATCATTGTTTTCTGTGACTTCATATTTTCATAGAACATTTTTTTAAATTATGTTTTACTTTTTTTGGGCTTGAAAATGCTAGAATTATTCCCCCTGCTGTTTTTGAGTTATTTGTTCACCTCAATAAAAAGTATCTTGATTAACATTCAATTTGACTTAAAAAGTTTTAAGGTTTAGCATTCCTAATACAAGTGATATTTCTAAGTGAAATAGTGCTAACATATATATTATGGTACTCTAAGAATCTGGCTAGGCTTTTGAATTTTATCATCAACATTTGAGGCTAAATTGAACATTATGTCTTCTTATATGTGAAATTACTTAATGCTCATTAGGAATGGTATACCTTAACTTGCAAGTCCACATTTTGCATGACATTGTATACATTACTGCCTAAGAAGACATAAATTACATTGTATGACTAAAAATCTAATGTCCTAATTAGACAAATGTTATTATGTATTATTGATTAATTATAAACCAGTGTTATGTAATGGATGATACATTTAATAGTATTTATTCTGCCATGTCAAAGTTTCATGGGCCAGTCCATTGACCCTTAAATGAAATATCTAGTGAAAGGGGAGGGGTACTTCAGCATTAAACTACATGTTTCTAGTCTTCAATTCTGTGAATGTTGCCTGCGGCAGTATTTATATGCATGTACATTGAAACATCTATGTTAGCCTGTAATAAGATAGTGTTTAAAAGTTCCATACATTGTCTATTCAGGGAAGACATTGTATATGATGGTGTTAATGTTGGCTTACTCTGCTATATTCTATGTTATCATTAACATATCAACTTTAGAATAATGAATCCTATATGAATTAGGGGAAATTTCAACCCTGATTGTTTATGATGTCTTGGGACATTTCACTTAATCTAGCAAAGCCCATTTCGGGCATACTACCTTAAGACACAGCTATTTATTCATTCTAATATTATGGATGAAAAATATCAAAACTTTTCATTAAGTTCAGGATTTTCTGAACAGTTCTTCTGTAACTGCTGCTGAAGTAATGAAATTTCAGAATTTAGAAAATTTTGAACTTTAGCCCATGTTATCCAGGTCCCTGGATAATGCCCAATAAACTCTGACATGATAGAGTGAAAACTATATGATTATATACTGTGCTATATATGATAATAAATGAATGTTTCTTTGTTGCCATGGAACAATCATGGAATGCCTGTGTTCATCTTTGTTTGTGTTTATATGTTTTTATTGAAATTATGAATCTTTGTACTTTCTTTTTATCTTAACATGAACTATTATGTAATTCCATTTAATACTAATTTACTGTATTCATAAGTCTTAGTTAGGGTAGAAATTCTCTAAATGCTCCTGTCATCATGTCTTAGTGTGTGTGAATTGAAAGTCAGAACCCTCTTATGCTTGCCACATCATGCCTATTTTCATAAAAAGGGCTCATTCAAATACTGCCTTGTTTTTTAGCCAAGTTTGATAAAGTCTAAAAAATAGCAAGATGTTTGTTATGTCAAATACATTAGAGAAATTCTACCTTTATTTTGAAATAATTTAATGTTTATGTATGGCAAAGATATTAGAAAATTGATCTAGTACTGAAACTTATATGTAACTGATCGTTATGGATGTATATGACAAACTAACAACACATTCAATAAAAAAAACTTATATAACTTATACTTATGGAAAGTTTTTCTTTTGAAGTACATGGGTGAAAGTTTTCAGGACTGATCCTGAAGTTCAGGATTTTTGGAACAGAGAAAGGGTTCTTTCCATATGATAATGTGACCTTAAAAACATGAAATTTGGAAAGTTCAGGATTTTGAAAATGTTGAACTTTCACCCATGGAAGTATAAAAATTAAGGGCATTATACAATGTATGAACCCTGTATTGCAATGATGTGATTTTAGTTAAAGCAAAAGGTAGAATAAACCATTAATAAATCTAGTTACAATGGAGAATGCTATGATATTATATACATTTATATTCTTGTGTATACTTCATTCCAATATGACTAAATATACTAGAAACTTACTGATTTTTAATTGGTCACACTATGTACTTAAATGACTTATTTTGATGAGAACATCAATTTTAGGTAGAACTCCCATAATGGGTTTCCTGTGACATCCATTTCGTGTAACTTTAGAAGAATGGACTTGCAACGTCAATTGCTTTTGAAACCTGCCATATTTTATCCTAAATTGTGAAGTTACATGTATTATGTTGCATGTAACTCATTGAGAACTTCTACCTTAAAATAATTTTTTTCGCTAGATCTCATATTGGAGTGACTTGAGTATCATTACGCGTATTGCCCATTTTGGTAATTGAAATGGACATTTCGTTATTAATTTTTTCAGATCAAAATTTGTTGAGGATCTGTGTGAAGTTCCGATTCTTTGATTAAATTTTTTTCTTAAGGTAGAATTTCCCTTTTGAACTTTGTGTAATGTTTTTGTAAAAACATGTGATGTCAATGAGACATTGCCAATATAGATGTAGGAATGCATACGATTGTGAACTATGCCAAGCACATTAGGGAATATCTACCTTAAGGGATTTAAATTAACTTGTCCTGGTATGATATTTGAGTATAAGTATTTTAACAAAAGTAAGAAATGAATGATGATACTGATTATTTTTATTATATATTCTGAATATCATTTTTAATTTGTACTGATTTTCATTGTGGTGCTTGCAGTATGTTTTGCATCGTGAAAAGTGATTTAATTAATTACTAATTGTCAATTTTCATTATGATATCATCCATTCTTGAGAAGACGTTTGCAATTATGAATCAGAATTGTGGGAAAAATGATTGTTATTCTTTAAGGTGCATGTTACCTCTCTTAGTTGATATGTTGTTAGATTCAAACTAACTTAATTGTTCAATAAAACTGATTAGAATATTTATATTTAAAAAAAGTTAAAGTTGAAAAGCTTAAGTGCGGATTAAAGTCTGGTTCAGTCGACTTTAAAGTGCATGGGTAAAACATTTTAGGACTAATTACTAAGTTCAGCATGTCTTGGAAACCTTAGTTCTTTTATTACTGTGAACGTTTATGTAATACGAATTCATGGATTTGAAATTAGGAATTGGCTTATTTTAAAGTGCTGTAAAAATGAATTTCTGGAGTTTCAGAAATTCTAAAAAATTCCATTTTTTCCATTAGATAGTGCAATTGTTATGGACATAGTATTTGTTATTGAAAACATTGAAAGTATTAAGACTTGCATGTTAAGTATGTGATACTTGTACTTAAGAAAAAACTTCTTTGTTTTGTCTTTGAATAAAATATAGGGACAAGTTTTGATATGTAGGCATTAAAAAAGGGTAGTGTATTGTAAGTGATCAATTAAAACACATCAGAACATGAGCCTATATTTGATTCCATCCCAAAACAAAGACAACCATAAGTTATGTTCCTACCATCATAAAATGTATCATTTAATTGTAGCCTATAATTTTATCCTAGAATATTGTATGGCTACATTTGTTCTTGTATATTGCTTCAATCACATGTGACTATGTTAAAATAACTCATTATCCTTGATAACTGGACAGGTTATAAAAATTGTGTGAACGTTTTATGCCAATAATTGGTAAATATATGTATCTTCAAATACTTCCTCTCTTCAGGTTATTTTTATTATGTAACGACATGATTTATCATTTTGTAAGTTTATGTTTGGCTTGTAGAAAGCTACAATAAATTACTGTTTACTTCAATAGCTGTTATATAAATATTTCATGAAGCCATTCCACTATCTTACCCATGCTGGGTGTTGCCATCTACCCATGTTGCATTGTTCTAAACTCGCCTCTGGTTGAGTCGTTTTGTTGATTGGACATAAAATTACTATAACCTGTGACAAATTGTGGGTTCCTTGGTTCGAGCCATGCTACTAACCTTGACTGTTAATGCAAAAAAGGTAGGTAGCTGCAAGGTCATTAGCATATTCATTTGTATACTGTTAATGCCACATCAGATTAAAGCAAAATGTTAAAATAGGCAGCTTACGAAGTTTTTGAAGACAATACTTAGTAGCTGCTTACAGAGAATGTGAGCCGAAGTACATGTACTAGTGGATTAGTCAGGTAATGGTTAACATGATGGTTAGGTAACGTGTCCTCGTTAGGCTAATGAATTGTATGAAACAAACCAAGCCTATCTTAGTATACACAAGTGCATAGATTAATTATGGTAACAATACAGGTGATCAATGATACTGTCACTGTGGCTCACCTGTTAGTTTGATGTCTGAAATAAAGCTGAACATAGCTTGCTTAAAATAAATTCTGATGGCATAGTGCTAGAAGGGGATAAGTGTAAACTGATACTGCACCACTTATCCTCTTTTAGCACTATGTCATTGCTTCACTGTTTGAAGACTTAGACTATTGTAATATCTAGGAGTAGTAGTATAGTATAAATACTGTACCACGAGCCTTAGTGCTCAGTATGATACTTGTATATCTGCATAATTATACACAATGTAGTGTAAGATGTAATCCTGCAAAATTGCACTTGGATTGATCTTGACTAATTTAAGCAACATCTGAAGACCTTGTTTACAAAGTAATAAATGTCTTTTAGCCATTGTTCCTCACTGTAAATTTAGATGATGTCATGTACAGAGATTGAATTGAGGATGATAGTAGAATGTATTTAGTGACCAAACTCCGCAATAGCAAATGTAAAAAAATAACTGCTTTATCATGCCTACTACATCAGCATTCCTTTTTCTCAGGATTAAGTATGTACTAGTCTCTGTCATTATAATACTCTATAACAATCTCACACTTGGCGTCGACTAAAGTCGTCAATATTTTTGCTTGATTGTGGATTTTATTCTAGGTCACAGAAGAGATATAGATATATGTTATCTATGTCTCTGGTCACAGTAGGTCAAACCCTTTCCTGAAAATTCAATCCATGTTTATTTTCATCCATATGGAGAATAAGTGATTTCCCCCTTTTGTAAGGGTTAGAAAGTACTTTGTGAAGAGTCAATCTATCAGAGTTGGTAAGGTGAGCTAGCCACCTTAAATGATTGGTGAATGTTGCTTACTTAATTAACAGTCTTAGTTACTTATATGTTCCCAGCATTCATGTTATTTGCATGCTACATGACTAATTATTGTTGATGCACCTTTAAACAAAATGAAATAAATAACTAAATTAACAAGTAATTTCTGAATAAATACAATAATAAGATGTTTAAAAACACTTAGTTTTACAGATCTGATGTCAATTGATAGTGACAAATGTCTTGATCCAAGTGATATTGGTCATAATAGCTCGGAAAAATGCTTGCTTAGCTTTTCTAACCAGAACAAATTATGTTGGCTTTAGTTGTGTCCTGTGGACATGTTTAAAGTTTAGTTTAATCAAGTTGTTTCAAAAAAACTCCTATTGAATTCGATGTAATATTGTTCAATGACATATTCATTTTAGATTGTCTGAAACCTTCCATATTTCAATGCTAGGCTGTGGTGATTCCATGCATGCATGCATCATTGTATGAAAAAAGAGAAATTCTACTTATAAAAGCATATTGTTAAATTTTATTCAACTGTCTGTTGCACATATGTTAACCCTGATGCTTTAAATACTCGACATATGTTTGATAATCACTGTACATATAGGAGTATCTATTTTTATCGACCTTGAGTACTACAGTGAATAATTAAATAAGTGGGCTTTAAGTATGCGCCACTGACTGTTGAATAAATCAAACAATAATTCTGATGAATAATTTTATGTAAATAATTTGTGTAGTGGACTAATATTTGCAGGCTGTCAACCGATTCCTATATTCCTATATAACTCCTATATTTTGGGTCGGAATCCTATATTTTGAAAAACCTCCTATTTTTCCTATATTCTCCTATATTTTAAAAAATATTCCTATATTATTTAAAAAATATTGTCGCCAAAAATGAAAAGAGTTAATATTGCTTTGAAAGTTGCTCAAAGTTAATGGTTTCGTTCATCTGTACGGTAGACACTTTACGCTCGATGTCAATTAAATGGGCATTTAGGATTTGACAATTGATCAAAAATGAAGTAACAGTTTAACATCTTTTATCATTATAATCTTTAACATTAACCTATTTGGAGTAGAAAATACGCAACGGAGATTTTATTATGGACTGTGCTGAAAGTTGTCATTGCTTAACGAAAAGTAGTATGAATGTTAAGTAAGATACGTTAAACTTTTTAAAATAAAATTTCTTGAACAGATGGACAATAGCAAATCTAACAATAAACACAATAAAAAATTTTTTATTTGAATGAGTTTCTGAATCAATTTGTTTTATTCAGGTAATACTCACGTTAATAAAACAATACAACCAGAGCTCAAAAGTCAATGTAAGAACACAATAAAAACCCAGTTCAAATGCCGCTAATATGTTTCTAGTGTAAGGTTTAATCACTTAATTTGTACAAGGTAAATAATAACGTATCTTACTAAAAAGTATTGACATATATTAAGGGTAAATGTAATCAAAAAGCAAAAAATTTGCAAGCATTTGCTTACAAACACTTCAAAATGATAATTCAAAATTAAACTTAGTTTGTTTAGACAACAATCAAACGTTCACATACGTAAACCTAAAAAGGTAACGTATCTTACTTTTTCAATTCACATAAGTTCCACTGCCTTTTATTTTAAAAGACATTCTCATTTAGGCACAACTTATATTTCAAAGTAAAACAATGCTAGCTCTTTTGCTTCAAATATGTTTATTTATCAGAAAAAGACATATTTATTTGATTTTTCTGTAAACATTTATTTTGTATTTGTTAACGTATCTTACTCATTTATCAAAAGCAGTTCATGACTTATGAGTTCAAATATCTGGTCCATTTTCATATAACTTTACATATTATCTAGTTCTGTGGAAGCTGCTGTCAGTTTTATTGCAACCAAATAGTCGATTTGTTTTTCAACAAGGTAGAGGTTCTACAATTTGTTTTAAAAGTCTCACTATCTAAATATTTTTTCAACTTGTCCTTCTTTTTGCTGGTGTACTGTTTTGGACCGTGGCGTTGTTGTTTGTAATTAAAAATTTTTGATTACATTATTTGCATAAACAAGTGTTTCTTAAGTTTCTCTGGTAATATGTCTGGAACTATACCTGCATCATTAGCCTATGTGTTGTAACATATGAAAAGTTAACGTATCTTATTAAATCTTAAAGTAACACTTTAGTTTTTCATTTTTAAAAAATCATGGTTAATCTGTATTAGATCTTAGATGCCAAAAGCCTTTTTTATCACTTACATTAACCACTTGGGAGTTTATATTTGCATAAATCCGAGTGAAATTGCAAATATTTGGACTTAATGCATGTTGTCCATAACTGTTAACGTATCTTACATCCAATTTGGGGACACCGGGAAATAATTTTTAATTTTCGCAAATTTTATTGTCTGATTTTGGAAGGTTATGTTTTCATTAAATTATCCCAAATGGCCACTAGTAAAGGTAACATTCGCTGCAAAAAAGTATACTATTTCAAAACTATATTGTAATTAAAACAAATACCCTATGCAGGGACAACGCAAAATCAACAGGTTTTGTCCCGTTGGATTAAAGTTTTCATCTGAAAGTATGTTCAATGAGGGACAAAACTTTTGTTTGAGGTACATATAAGTTGGATACATCATCTAATGAGAAAAAATCTCAGCTACCTTCTGTTTTTAAAAAATGTTAGCCAAAGGACAGTGAAAATTTGAAAATGCCCACTTAGCTGACATTGAGTGTTTAATCATTGACTATTGTAAAATACAGTAAGTGAAAGGTAGTTATTGTAATATTAATTGTATGTATATATAGTAGCAGAAAATGATACTATTTTAATTTGGAAACTCCTATATTTTGCCTCTAAAAATGTCCAAAACCTCCTATATTTCTTGCAAAAATGTTCCTATATTCCTCCTATATTTTGGAT
This sequence comes from Mactra quadrangularis, assembly GCA_025267735.1. Classification (NCBI taxonomy): domain Eukaryota; kingdom Metazoa; phylum Mollusca; class Bivalvia; order Venerida; family Mactridae; genus Mactra; species Mactra quadrangularis. The sequence continues at coordinate 29,831,895 of CM046304.1, forward strand.
ATGACCTGGTTGACAGCCTGTATTTGACATGTAGGTATAAATATCATCATACTAACTAACTATATTATAACTAATCAGTATACTTGTACTTGTATATATAATGGTGATAAGCAATAGTGGATTTCATTAAAGGCTAGAAGTAGTTCATTTCAACTTTTTTCATCAGATTTAAACTCTTCATTTTGATTCTTACTATACTGGTTTCTACTTTCTACTGTTGAAGACTTATTTTTCTTTTTATGAAAATCTTGTTCAGAGTTTTTTGTGTATTTTTACAAGTACTTGGGTGGAAGTTTTCAGGACTGATCTTTGAGTTCAGGAATTTAGGTTCCTAAGGAAAGTTCATTTTCCTATGAAAAAGTGTAAATCATAAAAAGCAGGATTTTATTAATTCTGTATGTTCAGCCAATTCCATTATTATTTGCATGTGTAGGTCTAACAAGTATGTTGTTTTTTTATTGTTGAACCATTAATAATTCTTTGCAGAAAAATTCTGTTCTCATTTTCATTACAGATTGTTCCTTTGTTAAGAAATGTTAAATTTTTGCTAGGAATTGTTCATTTTTGTCAGAAATGTTGATTTGTGTTAGGAATATAGATAGATAGATAGATAATTTATTTCAAAATTTAGACAAATGTCCATGATTTTACATTTATACAATACATTAAAGTACGTTCATTTCAACATTTACATTTCCATATATGTATCAGAAAATCTGCATTTGTTTTTGTCTGGAAAATGATCTTTCATGTTAGGAGGTGTTTTTTTGTTATATCAGGCTTTATACTGGTGAAACACTATACAGTCAAACCTGTATATAGGGGTCACCTAAGGGACTGGCTGAAAGTGACCTCTATAGACAGGTGACCACTATATGCAGGGTCTATAAAAACCACATAAATGTATACTGGAAATACTGACATATACACATTATACTGACACATATATGATGCAAATTGGTCCAAAACTAGTGACCACTGGCATTGAAGAGGGCCATGTTATATTAAGGGTCAATTTAGAACAAAACTGCTTGGGAGGACCCCAAACTGACTGTAATCGACAGGATTTGGCTATATAGAGATGACAGTTATTTAATACAGGTTTCACTATATGTAGTAATGTGAAACAAGATTTCATTGATCTGAATATATTTTATTTGTGCATGTTTGTATTATATAAGTCCATAAAAAACTGAGAGATGAAATATCTTAGTATAATTACACTTTCTTGTCCCCTGCATCTTCTATCCCTTTTTTCACCCCTATTTGACTTATCATCTTATGCTCATTAATCTTACATTAAGCTGCATGGAACTTTAATGTTCTTATGTCACGTGACATGTTTCTTGTCAATAAACCTCTAATCAAAGGCTTGTTTAATACGTTATTTTTACAATACCACTTGTAGATTTTTGCTGAATGTCTTTACAGCCTTTGTGTATTTTTTGTCTATAGAATCTGATGTGAAAAAAATGATTAAAATGTTAATAAGAAATTTAGTGTTTTCTAGTTTTCATTTAGATTCTTTTTTAGAGAACTATGTGTTGTGGTTGTGAGTTGCAGGAGCAGGAGCAGTGGTTTCAGAAGCAGTGGCCCAGTGGTAGGACACGAGCTAAGGGATGAAGAGGTTCCATGTTGGAACTACATCAGGGGCACTGCTAATTGTCTTGAGCAAGAAATTTATCTACAATTGTTCCACTCCACCTAGGTGTAAATGGGTATTGTAAGGAATCATCTGATCGGATGATTTCAATGATCAGGTTTTATCATACAAAATTGTTTAGTTGGCCAAGCATGTAAAATGAATATGGAAGTGGACTTTGAAACACATTTCAACTTTAACTTGGCTTAGTGGTTGAAATTCAATATTATACTTAAAGCCAGAGACCAGTCACGGCGAAACATGGCGGACCGACGGACAAATCCTGTAAAAAATTAGAAGGTCCGTCTAGATCTGCAGGTTTACAGGACCGACTGTCCGGCAAAAAATTTGACCACATCAATTTTTGAAATTTTTGTTAAAGACATAAAAGAGTTTTGTTATAAATCAACACATGAATAGTCAAATTTGAAATGAAAAACTTAAGATAAAACTCATTCACATACATTTAAATGGGTAAATATGCTAAATTTTTAATTCATCAAATATGTAAAATGACTCCGGTCCTGTAAGACTTGGTTTGGTCCTGTAAAATTTTGATCTTCACAGGACCTACTGTCCAGTAATAAACTGTAAAGTTTCGTTGTGACTGCCAGAGACAGTAAAAGAACTTACCCAGAGTCAAACCTCTAGTGTGTTCAGTGTAGGCAAATCATCTGGTTGACTTACATTACTCAAAATATTTTCATAAGTTGGCTAATTTTCTTTGTGTAGCTCCCCCGCTGCCAATACAAAGTTTGTATTGATATATTTTATTCAACTGTCAAATAGGCGCATACATTAGCCATGCTGATGTAAATACTTATGGAAGACGATCAAACATTAAATGTGTACAAAGAAATAGCACATAAGGTCACGTGCACTCTCTATATATGATACAAGTTCATTATCTACTGATCGATCTATTTGTTACTTATACAACGCATGATTGCAGACGATATATTATACTTAATGTTTTTTCCTGCATTTTTCAGTCTGCACTCGCCAGAAGCTGTCTATCATAGTGACAGAATAATGTCGTCTGCTGAAAGAACTGATTGACATGTATCCAATATCACGTGACTAATTGTGCAATGACACATTCTTACTATGTTTCAATGTATTTGAAGCCTAAATTGCATTAATCTGTCAGGAATTAGTCTGGAAACTGAATGCTAATAAATACCGAGGTTACAGAATTAAATGGACTCCGCCATTTGTGATGGTTACTTGACATGCATATGACAAAAGTAAGACGGGAACCAGACAAGTACGTCATATATGATTGGTACCTTGAATAACCCTTCTCAAACGTAAATTGGTGAGATATAGTTCAAGCAAACGATACTGTAAGATGGTATTGCGGTGTAAAAATATGTCCTAAAGCAGGCGTGAAATGGACAACATTATTTTGTGGACTGTCTGACGTCCATGTACAGTCGAAACTTTTAGCCTTTCACTTTCTCTGCTATTGATACACTGTGGATATTTACTAAATGTACCCGAATGACGTGCACTCAGACACTCATTTGGATCTCCTCGACCATTCTTTGAATAAATAATCTCGAGAGAATTGTTGAGTGGGTCCACCAATTATAGTGGGTTTTTTTTCTTCGAAAGCACAGGCGAAGCACGGAACGGTTATGCAAAATAATTCTTGGTAAACACAAGGATTTCTAAATACATTATTTATTACTATATATGTGACTATACAATGTTCAGCGGCATTTGACGCAAAGGTAGTTCCAAAATGGCGTCTAATTATGTTATATGTTATTTCTAGTAAATGACCGAGGAGTTCCAAATGTCAGACACTCTCAACTCGATCGGGTTTATCCAATGAAAACAAGACACGGGTATTGCCGAGTGGTGACGATTGGTACTCAGAGTATGACGGAAACCAGACGATAAGTATGGACTATATCCTTACCATGAGCGATTTGCTTGCTGTGTCTGCAAAATCCTGTAAGCCAAGCTACTCGCCTGATAATGAGTAAGCCATAAAAATATGTTTTGCTTATGGCATTAAGTCCTAATCAATAATTGTATGAGTAAAACATAGACCTGGATTGATTTTATACCTTACATTGCATGATTCAGATACCGATACAGTCTGTAATTCATTTCAACCATGCAATGAATCATTGCATCTTAAATTCTTAATGCATATTATATATACGATTTACAATATTGTCGCAAAGTGACTCAAGAAAATGGTGAGTCACTGAACTCAAACAGGCGGAATTCATTAGACTTTAACATACGATTGCACAATACGGCCATGTGAGATAAAATGTTTTGCCCTGATACTGTTCAACTTGACTATAAAATACATTTATGCTACCATGAAATAAAAAATTGTTGTGTTATGGCTTCGTCCGCTTCAAAGCATGCATTACCTGCAGACCCTTTAAAGCTCGTAAGTATAAAGTAGTGTATAGTACAATAAGGGACAGGAGGAAAACCATTTTTTGAACCAAAGCAACCCAGTCATTTTGATAGTATATATTCGAATATATTCAATACAAACAAATGATTTATGTCTATTTAATGATAAGGTAAAAATGATAAATGTTCTTAAAGCAAAGTGATAATGGTACACCTGATTTACGTGTAACATTAGTCAATATCTAAGTATGGAAAGTCTTGACTGTCTTAAAAGATGCATTCTATATTATACTCGGTAGTTTGATCATTATGTGAAGTGCATTCTTCATTATATTCGGTGGTTGGATATTATGTTGAGTACTTTCACAAACCACCGAGTATAATGAATGCAAAAAGCACTCAATATAATGATTTAACCACCGAGTATAATGAAGAAAGCACTTTATTTGATGATCCAACCACCGAGTTTAAAAAAGAAGGCACTTTATATAATGAACAAACCACCTAATATAGTAAAGAAAGCACTCAATATAATGACCGAACGACTTAGTATAATGAAGACAAAACTTAATATAATAAAATAATAAAGATCCAACCATCGAGTATAAAAAAGAAGGCACTTTATATAATGAACAGACCACCTAATATAGTAAAGAAAGCACTCAATATAATGACCGAACGACTTAGTATAAGGAAGACAAAACTTAATATAATAAAATAATGAAGATCCAACCACCGAGTATAATAAAGAATGCACTTTATACAATGAACAAAACCACCGGGTATAATGAAGAAAGCGCTCAATATTCTGATTTAATCACCGAGTATGATAAAGAATGACCGGGTATGATAAAGAATGCACTTCGTATAATGATCAAACCACCGAGTATAATGAACAAACCACCTAATATAGTAAAGAAAGCACTCAATATAATGACCGAACGACTTAGTATAAGGAAGACAAAACTTACTAAAATAAAGTAATAATGATCCAACCATCGAGTATAATAAAGAATGCACTTTATACAATCAACAAAACCACCGAGTATAATGAAGAAAGCGCTCAATATTCTGATTTAATCACCGAGTATGATAAAGAATGACCAAGTATGATAAAGAAAGCACTTCGTATAATGATCAAACCACCGAGTATAATGAACAAACCACCTAATATAGTAAAGAAAGCACTCAATATAATGACCGAACGACTTAGTATAAGGAAAACAAAACTTACTAAAATAAAGTAATAATGATCCAACCATCGAGTATAATAAAGAATGCACTTTATACAATCAACAAAACCACCGAGTATAATGAAGAAAGCGCTCAATATTCTGATTTAATCACCGAGTATGATAAAGAATGACCAAGTATGATAAAGAAAGCACTTCGTATAATGATCAAACCACCGAGTATAATGAACAAACCACCTAATATAGTAAAGAAAGCACTCAATATAATGACCGAACGACTTAGTATAAGGAAAACAAAACTTACTAAAATAAAGTAATAATGATCCAACCATCGAGTATAATAAAGAATGCACTTTATACAATCAACAAAACCACCGAGTATAATGAAGAAAGCGCTCAATATTCTGATTTAATCACCGAGTATGATAAAGAATGACCAAGTATGATAAAGAAAGCACTTCGTATAATGATCAAACCACCGAGTATAATGAACAAACCACCTAATATAGTAAAGAAAGCACTCAATATAATGACCGAACGACTTAGTATAAGGAAAACAAAACTTACTAAAATAAAGTAATAATGATCCAACCATCGAGTATAATAAAGAATGCACTTTATACAATCAACAAAACCACCGAGTATAATGAAGAAAGCGCTCAATATTCTGATTTAATCACCGAGTATGATAAAGAATGACCAAGTATGATAAAGAAAGCACTTCGTATAATGATCAAACCACCGAGTATAATGAACAAACCACCTAATATAGTAAAGAAAGCACTCAATATAATGACCGAACGACTTAGTATAAGGAAAACAAAACTTACTAAAATAAAGTAATAATGATCCAACCATCGAGTATAATAAAGAATGCACTTTATACAATCAACAAAACCACCGAGTATAATGAAGAAAGCGCTCAATATTCTGATTTAATCACCGAGTATGATAAAGAATGACCAAGTATGATAAAGAAAGCACTTCGTATAATGATCAAACCACCGAGTATAATGAACAAACCACCTAATATAGTAAAGAAAGCACTCAATATAATGACCGAACGACTTAGTATAAGGAAAACAAAACTTACTAAAATAAAGTAATAATGATCCAACCATCGAGTATAATAAAGAATGCACTTTATACAATCAACAAAACCACCGAGTATAATGAAGAAAGCGCTCAATATTCTGATTTAATCACCGAGTATGATAAAGAATGACCAAGTATGATAAAGAAAGCACTTCATATAATGATCAAACCACCGAGTATAATGAACAAACCACCTAATATAGTAAAGAAAGCACTCAATATAATGAACAAACTACTCATTATATTGTTATTTAAACAAAACAACATTAGTTAATGTACGTATAAGATCGTCAAGGCTTTCCTAAGACTTATATACAAAAACTATTTTCATTATTAATGCTATAATTACATGTATAGTCGTATACAGTACATTGCTTTTGGAATACGATATCTTTGAACTGTCTGCAAATCTTTCTGTTATTGAGTCTGATTTATTTGTATGTGTTCTTTACAAGAAAACAACAAGACATTTATTCAAACTTTGCTTTGTTTTGTCAAAGAGGTATTCAGTCGAACTTGAGTTAGCAATCCCATACGTAAAGAGCTGCTTAAACTACAAAAATCGTTTCGTTTAACTTTAATCCTAAAGTATATGACTTTTCAGTGGTAACTGTAAAAGCTTGTACAATACAAATGCATGAAGTATGCGGGGTTATTCATTCAAGTCTATTTTGACGTCAGCCGTTTATTTTACAAACAAATGAAGACACCCTTCATTTTACAAGTATTTCTGAATAAGGCACTAGGAATTCTGAAGTAGCATTCATGTACATTTATTCCTCACCAAAATTGCATGGACTTAATGGTACTGATATATACAAACATCGATAAAAATAATCCCCAATCAAAAACAAATCTGTGTGTAATTACCCTATTGTTGTATTGCTGATGAGGCACTTTTGGATATCAATTACAGTTAAAGTGTTTTAGCAATATATGTACATAAAGACAAAGAGGTTTATGCTCCTATCTTTTATGAGTTTAATTCAGTTAGGGCATTTACTTTACTAGAGTACATAGTACTTTAGATAAAGACAAATACCTTTTTACGACTATCTTTGTCATCATTAACTATAGACATTGACATGTTTTGTTAAGCAGTTTCTTGTCTGGGTAATTTACTTACCATAAAGCTTTGGAAATGCTATTGTTATAGTTATTGGTCAGTAACATCGTCTTTAGGTCCTCGAATAAGTTAGTTTGAATGATGTACATCGGTGCAAAATAAAGTATACTCTTCTATAAAAGTCATGGTCAATTTCTCCTACAATTTTAATTTACTTTATTTTCAATCTTCCATGTCTATACTTCGATTCAGACTATAATTTTTGTAAAAATGTAAACATATTGAAAACATATACACACGTTCTAAATTAGCTCCCATAATATATTTCATGAAATTTGATTTAATGTTTTTCAATATTTCATGAATCTACACTTTTACGGTATGAAATTATATAACAGTCTTAGAATTGATGTCTGAATTCATACTATAATTGTTAAATCAAGTTGGTAATTAAATTTTCAGCTGATATTTACGGTTAGCTATGTCGGAGAACATATTATTGCGCAATGATTGGTTTACTGTCATAATATATATTGCCCTCCAAAAGTCTGTGGACAAAATGTTTTTGAGGGTAAACTGAATCACTTATACCCATGAAAAAAGCAATATGCATAGCCAGATATCTTTAACTGATATATGTATATAGGCGATGCAACATTTCCACGCACCAAACCTGTTTGCGTGTCGCATACCAACAAAAATTGCTGCATTGTTTGATAGATAAATTTGAGTTAACAAGCTTTACTTAATGAGCTGATAAAAATACAACTATATTTCAATATTCAAGAACTCGTTTTAAAGCCCTACATGCAAACAAGATCTTAACGCTTCAATAGGAATTGAAACAAGAAAATGCATGGAGAAATCCAGTAATTGTTTTTTATTCATTGTCAGATCAATCATATCATAGGAATTTGTTCATTAAGAGTATTTGCTTAAATTCTCCAAGTTTCAAACATTGGATTTCAGCTAAATGGAGCTCTATGGTTATAATTATCACGTGCAACATCTGAAATTAAAGACACTGACGTATACAACCATCCATAAGCTATTGCCAATCGTGTTTCTTCAGTATAGTTATTTTTTGTAAATTTTTAATGGTATACATGCAATTGTTAATTCATGTTCTATAACAAATGCATTAAGAATTTTTTAATTTGTTAGTCCAACCATGTATGACTTTTGATTTCTATGCAAATGGAAATTCACATTGCTTTACATTGTTAATGTTTAACATTTACTGATAAATAATTTGCAATAACACTCCGACGTAGGAAACCATGTCGACAACCAATCTCGTGCTATTTAATCCTTCACTATTTGCATTTTGCTAAAACTAAGAAATAGTTACATGCATTAATCAAACCGCTATGTTTTTGCACCCAAAACGATTGCAGATAAACTTAAGCAGATAAACTTTACATCAAAAACTCCTCTATTTGTATTCTGGAATCTATCTACAAATACATTACTCCAATCCAGCAAGACTTTAAGCAATTTCAAGGCAATTTCAAAAACATCAAGACGAATGCATAAAGTATTATTCAGTAATTGATTCCGGATTATTTTGTTCATTGTCTTTTGTGTCTTACAAAAAATAAAATCTGTCGTGTAATTAGGTTTACAAATAAATCGTTTCTAGATAAAGTCTGTGTATTTCCAAATAAATGTGTGTAGCAGTTTCCAAGTCTTGATTCTCACCACAATGTCTTGAATTCAAGATACAAATGTATAAAAACTCCATTAAATAGTCCTCAAATCGACATATGTGAGTATCACTATCTTACTGTATTTTCTAATGAGATATTTGGGAATTTCAATTAGTACGATTACCGTTCTTTAGAAAAATGACATCCCGTATTTCTTAATTGTTACATGTAATGTAGATGCTCCATGTCTAAACTTGGTATTTGAGATTAATTAAACTTTAATACTCTTTAGTATATATACTCTTTCATATGTTTAAAGTACATGTGTTTGCATAATATTTTGAGCGATTTACTATACTACTTACTGATAAATAATTTTGCAATTACACTTGGACATTGGAATGTATGTTGTTTGCTAACCCTGTTTATTTATGATACTCTATTTGCATTATGTTGGATCTAGACAGTTGTTAGATTAATTAATCAAAATGCTCTTGTTGTACGAAAATCGATTGGATTGGATTGTCCAAGAGATGAACTTAAGTTAATATTTTTTGCATTGCAAACATCTCCATATTATCCTAATAATCCATCTGCAAGTTCATTAATTCAATCACATAAGACATAAGACTTTAAGCGATTCCTTGTTATTTCAAAAACATCGAGACGAACGCATGAAGTATTCCAGTAATTGTTTCTTGATCATTTTGTTCATTGTCTTTTTTGTCTTACAAAAAATAAAATCTGTCGTGTAATTAGGTTTACAAATAAATCGTTTCTAGATAAAGTCTGTGTATTTCCAAATAAATGTGTGAAGCAGTTTCCAAGTCTTGATTCTCACCACAATGTCTTGAATTAAAGATACAAATGTATAAAAACTCCATTAAATAGTCCTCAAATCGACATATGTGAGTATCACTATCTTACTGTATTTTCTAATGAGATATTTGGGAATTTCAATTAGTACGATTACCGTTCTTTAGAAAAATGACATTCCGTATTTCTTAATTGTTACATGTAATGTAGATGCTCCATGTCTAAACTTTGTATTTGAGATTAATTAAACTTTAATACTCTTTAGTATATATACTCTTTCATATGTTTAAAGTACATGTGTTTGCATAATATTTTGAGCGATTTACTATACTACTTACTGATAAATAATTTTCAATTACATTTAGACATTGGAATGTATGTTGTTTACTAACTCTGTTTATCCATGATACACTATTTGCATTATGTTAGAACTAGACAGTTATTGGATTCATTAATCAAAATGCTCTCTTTGCACGAAAATCAATTGGATTGTCTTAGAGATAAACTTAAGTAAATATTTTTTTTACATTGCAAGCATCTCTATTTAACTTAACAATCCATCTGTAAATTCATTTATCCAATCACATACGACTTTAAGCGATTTCCTTGCTATTTTCAAAACATCAAGACAAACGCATGAAGTATTCCAGTAATTGTTTCCTGGTCATTTTTGTTTACTGCCATTTTGTCTTACAAATGAAAATGAAATCTGCTATGCAATTGGGTTTATAAATTAATTGTTTCTACATAAAGCCCTTGTTATTCTAAATGTATATTAGTAACAGATTTAACTTCTTTATTCTCGCCACAATGTCTGGAATTAATTATACAAATGTATACAAACATCGATAAAATAGTCCTCAAATCCACATATAATTATCTTATTGTAATTTTTAAATGAGTTATTTGGGTATATAAATTAGCACGATTAGTGTTCTTTAGAAAATATATCCATTATTTATTAATGGTTACATGTACATGCTACAAGTCTAAACTTGGCATTTGAGATAATTTATTCTTCAAAACTCAACATACTTTTTTAAACGTGTGAAGTACATGTATTTTTATTAATGTTTAGCGATTCAAAATATACTTTGCTCATAAATAATTTGCAATAATGCTCAAACATTGGAATGATTTCCGTTTGCTATCCCAGTGTTTATTTTTCATACACTATTTGCATTTTGATAAAACAAGGAATTTATTGGATACATTAATCAAACTGTTCTGTTCTTGCATGAAAATAATCAGTTATGATGAACTTAAGCGAATAAAGAATTACATTACAAACTCCTCCATTTGTATTCTGGAAACTATCTACAAATTTTATTACTCCAACCCAGGAAGACTTTGGGCAATTTCATCTCTAAAAAAACAAAATTAATGCATAAAGTTTTTCAGTAATTGTTTCCTGATGACTTTGTTCACTGTATTTTTGTCTTACAAATAAAAAAATGAATCCGTTATGTAATTGGTCTCATAAATTAATTGCTTCAAAATAAAGCCTTCGTTATTCTAAATGTATATTAGTAACAGATTTATGTCTTAATTCTCACCACAATGTCATGAATTAAAGATACAAATGTATACAAACATCGATAAAATAGTCCTGAAATCCACACATTGGTGTATAATTATTTAATTGTAGTTTTATAATGTGGTACTTGGGAATATCAATTAGTACGATTAATGTTCTTTAGATAAAAAGTCCATTACTTCTTTATTGTTAAATGTAGATGTCCCATGGTATGAAAAATGCGGCACTTGTGCTCCCTGTCTATAAAGGCTAGATGAAAGACAAGGGAGTATAAGTGTTGTATACTACATTTGTTTCACCATGTCTAAACTGCGTATTTTCTAATTAATTAAACTTCGTAATGTATTTTTATAGAGGAAACAACAGCGAGGTCGACATTGATCTTCTGATTTGTAGCGTATCATTTTTTCGTCTGGTGTAATGGCAGTTTCGAATTACATAATTAAACAAACTAGTTATACATGCATTTCTTCATTAAAAACTGTTAGCAAAGCAATTGAGAAGAAAGTAAATATTATTTACGTAAAATGTTAGATATACATAATGTTTTGTTTTTGCTGTCTATGGAAATTGTTTTTCTTGATAGTTCTTGATATAGGGCTTTATATGTAACTACACGTATTTGCTGATCAAATCAAACATCATCAGTATAATATATCGATTGTGAATTAACTATACGTAAAACATTTAGCAGACTAATATTGGAAAAAGTAACAACTCATATGATTTAAAAGTGAAGTGTTTCTTAAGACTTTAGATGAATCAATATTTCTTAAAGAGCAAGTTTAACATCATTTAGCATTTCTGATGTTAAATAAAGATACTCTATTTACAATAAGGCCACATCGTTAGTTGACACAATAGATCCTTGGATAAGAATCCGATTTTGCACCTTGCAATCATGGATTTTTCACGGCAACTTGTCTGCCTTTATTCATAATCTAATCATTACCTTTATCACTTTTACTTTATCTGACCACTATATAATGCATGCTGGTTGGTGGGGCGCGAAGGCACTAATGCTGATGGATGTTCGGGCGGGAGCCTTGGATTAGAATACAACTTTGCACCTTGCACTCATGGATTTTTGGGGCATCTTGTCTGATTCTCCATCGAACATTTGACTGCCGTTCTACCAACAGTCCATTATTACTCATTCACTATCTTTTACAGTTACAAATCCACTTGTTTTATTGTTGTTGTTTTTTTAAACTACTATGAGCACTTTATTGATCACTAGTTCTTTTTAGTCTTCATTTTATTATTTTATATTTTGTCAACTCTTAACCATTTTCATTTTCATTTTAACTCGTATTTCCTAATTATGCATATGATTGTGAAGCGCTTTTGAATATATATTCAATATGAGAAGAGCGCTATACAAATGCGGTTTATAATAATAAAAGATACAACATAGAACTTCAACTAAATGTTTATATTTAGCCAACAGAAACAGCAATAAATTGCATGTCAACAACACATTAACAACAAATGATAGGCTATCTTTATTTGAGGCACAATGAAAACAACAACATCAACAAAAACAACACAAACACGCGATTTTGACAAACATGTTATTTTACCGTCTTCAGATGTATAACCTGGCAAAGATCCATGGTTCAAGCTTGAATGGATCCCACGACCTTCCAAATCTTAAGAGAAAACTATTACGCTGTCATACAAGCTATTTCGAAGGCAATGGCTTGCAAGTGCCGAATAAAACCTCTGTAAAACTCTTGTATCTTTCACTTAACTGTATTTACAAGCGAAGTAAAGTTGTTATGAATAAGACATTGTACGTATTGATCACAGCTCAATTCAGTCTTTAATACTAAGGCCATACCAAATCAGAATTCTGTTAAGCGTCAACTCAAATTTGACAAACCTAGGTACCTATTCACAAAAACAAACAAACCGAAAACGAAAACACAAAAAAATTAAGACAAAAACAATGCATTATTATAATATATATTTCTTTTAATGGAATAACATCCTCGTTATATAAAACAATGGTCTGAATATAATATAAAATGACTAGCGTTTCTTTACGTAAAATATATTTAAAATATTGTATTAATGACGCGGTTATGATAAATTGCTTACGACGCAACACAATTTTCCCTGAATTAAAGTGTCGTATTGAATTCAGGAACATCAAAATTATTTAAGACAATTTTACCATCAATTTTGTTTTTTATTTTGATTGAGCACTCTAAAACCTACGCGCACGCGGACGCTCAACAAAATTCCGATATGGCATGGCCTAATGAAGGAATAACATTGTCTTAAGAGTATCTAGCTAAATAGAAACTCACAGTATGTGCAGACAAAGAACATAAATATCTGTCTTTTTCATCGAATGGTATAGACAGGCCAACCTTGGGAATATACAGACGTACTTGACATATATGCAGATGCTAATTATTTAGTGTTGTTAAAAGTACACAATGTTTTACGTTCTGTGATGTCAAATGTAGTGGATATTCACAGTGCTGTTCATATTGTTTCTGAAAACTGAAAAGATTCGAAGGAGTTAATCGATACATTTCCTACAAAGTATCTCTAATATTTAGATGATAATAAGATTGCAAAATGTGTTCAAATTACATGCAAATAAAATCATACCTACATGTACCTATACAAGTAAAGTATTAAAGTCAGTGTACATTAAGTGTATTAATAATAACATTTATATGACATTAGCAATAGAGTTAGCCACAAGTTATTACAACAAAAGTCCTTCTCTGACCAAATTAACTTATAACTATGATAGCAACTCTGAACTCAAGATGACTTGACTAAACACATTATATAATATATTCAAATTTAATAACCATCTAATATGGTTATGTGGACGGTGTAGTAAAGTCTTATTCATTTGAATGATCAATGCATTTGACACAAAAAACCCTGAAATTTTACTTTTAAAACGACATAAACTATAAATACGGAGCTTTTGTTGAGCTTTTGTTCTCCCCAAAACTCACCAAAGTCAACATCTGTAATAAATACGTAGACACTAGACAAACACATACATATACAAAAAACAACAACATCGATTTAATAATCCTCCAATCTACTTATTTGTGTACCATTATTTTATTGTAGTTTTTTAATGAGACACACGGGAATTGTAGTTAAAACAATGATATTGTTTTAAAAGCCACAAAGACGTTTTTATTTCTATTATTAAGAGTTTGATACAATTAGAACAATTATAGTGTTTAAGAAAAAGACAAATAAACGTGTTCTGTCTTTTATGATTATTGATTTGTTCTGTTTAACACTGTCTTTGTTAGAAAGACATCACTAGAATTGAAAAAAAAATATTTGTTTGAAAGAACGTGTACCAAGTATGTTGTATAGTCTGTTAATGCCTATTGCAAGAGTGTGTTTTACCATGAAACACACAAAAGAGGGCCTGAAAACATATCATGAACAGAACCAGTATAAGCACACACCGTCCACACAGCCAAAAAAACAAAGAGGAAGTTGCTTCAGATTTTAAACCTTTGTTGTTAAAAGGAAAACCTCAAATCACATATGGAATAGCTGTGTATATGACATTAGCAATAGGGTTGGTCACAAATTATTACAACATTAGTTAAAAGCCCTTTCCTGACCAAATAGTTTATAGCCATGATAGCAACTCTGAACTTCAAAATAACTTGAAAAGACAAAAAATATCTATTCAAAATTATTCACCACCTCATATGGGGATATCGATGATTTCATTGGAAAGGTTAATGTGTTTGACAAAAAACAACAACTAAAATTTTTACTTTTAAAACGTCATGAGCTATACGGCTTTGTGGAGCTTTTTTCTCACCAAAGTTAACATTTGTAATAAATAGACAAAGACATACATGTGCAAAACATCGATTTGATAATCCTCCAATCTACTTATTTGTGTACCATTATTTTATTGAAGATTTTTAATGAGACACACGGGAATTGCAATTAAAACAATGCTATTGTTTTAAAAGCCACAAAGACGTTTTTATTTCTATTATTAAGAGTTTGATACAATTAGAACAATTATAGTGTTTAAGAAAAAGACAAATAAACGTGTTCTGTCTTTTATGATTATTGATTTGTTCTGTTTAACAATGTCTTTGTTAGAAAGAAATCCCTGGAATTGAAAAAAGAAATATTTGTTTGAATGTGTAGCAAGTATGTCGTTTAGTCTGTTAATGCCTAATGCAAGAGTGTGTTTTTTAATATGAAACACACAAAAGGGGGTCTGAACATCTCAGGAACAGAACCAGTAAAAGCACACACCGTCCACTCAGCCGAAAAAAACAAAGAGGAAGTTGCTTCAGATTTTAAACCTGTGTTGTTAAAAGGGAAACCTCAAATCACATAGAATAGCTGTGTATATGACATTAGCAATAGGGTTGGTCACAAATTATTACAACATTAGTTAAAAGCCCTTTCCTGACCAAATAATTTATAGCCATGATAGCAACTCTGAACTTCAAAATAACTTGAAAAGACAAAAAATATCTATTCAAAATTATTCACCACCTCATATGGTGATATCGATGTTATAGAAAATTCTAAATTCATTGGAAAGGTTAATGTGTTTGACAAAAAACAACAACTAATTTTTTTACTTTTAAAACGTCATGAGCTATACGGCTTTGTGGAGCTTTTTTTCTCACCAAAGTTAACATTTGTAATAAATAGACAAAGACATACATGTACAAAACATCGATTTGATAATCCCCCAATCTACTTATTTGTGTACCATTATTTTATTAAAGTTTTTTAATTAGACACACGGGAATTGTAGTTAAAACAATGCTATTGTTTTAAAAGCCACAAAGACGTTTTTATTTCTATTATTAAGAGTTTGATACAATTAGAACAATTATAGTGTTTAAGAAAAAGACAAATATACGTGTTCTGTCTTTTATGAGTATTCATTTGTTCTGTTTAACAATGTCTTTGTTAAAAAGACATTCCTGGAATTGAAAAAAAAGAAATATTTGTTTAAATGTGTAGCAAGTATGTCGTATAGCCTGTTAATGCAAGAGTGTTTTGTTAATATGAAACACACAAAAGGGGGCCTGAAAACAAATCTGGAACAGAACCAGTATAAGCACACACCGTCCACACAGCCAAAAAACAAAGAGGAAGTTGCTTCAGATTTTAAACCTTTGTTGTTAAAAGGAAAACCTCAAATCACATATGGAATAGCTGTGTTTATGACATTAGCAATAGGGTTGGTTACAAGTTATTACAACATTAGTGAAAAGCCCTTTCCTGACCAAATAATTTATAGCCATGATAGCAACTCTGAACTTCAAAATAACTTGAAAAGACAAACAAAATATCTATTCAAAATTATTCACCACCTCATATGGTGATATCGATGCTGTAGAAAATTCTAAATTCATTGGAAGGGTAATGTGTTTGACAAAAAACAACAACTAAAATTTTTACTTTTAAAACGTCATGAGCTATACGGCTTTGTGGAGCTTTTTTCTCACCAAAGTTAACATTTGTAATAAATAGACAAAGACATACATGTGCAAAACATCGATTTGATAATCCCCCAATCTACTTTTTTGTGTACCATTATTTTATTGTAGTTTTTTAATGAGACACACGGGAATTGCAGTTAAAACAATGCTATTGTTTTAAAAGCCACAAAGACGTTTTTATTTCTATTATTAAGAGTTTGATACAATTAGAACAATTATAGTGTTTAAGAAAAAGACAAATATACGTGTTCTGTCTTTTATGAGTATTGATTTGTTCTGTTTAACAATGTCTTTGTTCGAAAGAAATCCCTGGAATTGAAAAAAGAAATATTTGTTTGAATGTGTAGCAAGTATGTGGTATAGTCTGTTAATGCAAGAGTGTGTTGATATGAAACACGCAATAGAGAGCCTGAAAACATATACCCTGAACAGCAACAGTAAAACACTGACCGTCCACACAGCCAAAGAGCACAGAGAAGACGTTTCAGATTTTTAAACTTTTGTTATAAGAAGGGATACCAAAAAACACATGAAGAAAACAAGAACATTGGAATTTATTTATTAGAGTTAACGCCGTGCCAACACAATTTAGGTCATTTTACGGCGCCCAGCGCACCTAACCTAGCTTTCCTGGACCATTGTATAAAACCAGTACTCACCTACCAATCCACAAGGCCGGAAACTTCTCCATATTATCTAATTAATGGAGGAAAAGCGACATTATTGTCAAATGTTCATGGAAGGGTATAACCTCCCCGGGTGGGATTCGAACCTGCACCCCCTCGGGCACGAGATTCCAAATCCCGGCGCGCTACCAACTGCGCTATCGACCCGGGTTAAGAAAATTGGAACGGACAAAATAATTTGGGCATTTAAACAATGTTCGTTTTAGGGTGTAATAACCTCACACTTGCCCCACAAGGATCATGTAAGAAAAAACAGAAACATTTTTATAATAGTAAATACATGTATTTTGAAAACATCTTTGCATTTTGGCAGTCCGGAAGGTCTGTTTTTTAACTGTTGATGTCCCTGATGTTTTCAGTCTTGCTGAAAAACCTTTAACTAACCTTCTCTTAAATGTTTACTACAATCCTTTCAAATTCCTATTCATCATTTTTCTTTACCACGCTGTCCTTTCAGTAAACCTACACACGTCTCCTCTTTTCTTCCACTTTTCTGTTAAGGATTCACCTAGAAGTCAATGGCATAGACATTCTTGTCTCGTAAATAATCTAGTAACATCAAACTGTCATCAAACCTGCTAGTTCTATTGATCTTTCACATTCAGTGACTTCTAAATTGGTAATGTTTAAGCAATTTCCGCCATATAGAATCTTGCGAAACTTTCTTTTATTCATGTACAGTTGCAATTACTTTCTCTTTGAATGATCTGTGATCAAATGTTCAAATAACAGCATTAATTAATAAAGTCAATGATGATCTCAGAAATGCTCTGTATTTACTATGTATTATAATGTATTTCTATTTGTTATTGTTGTCATGAAAGGTTATGCAAATTGTCGGAGCTTTTGAATACTATGCAGCTCCTACAGTTCAGCCTCAATTTCAACATCTCAATTTGTTTTCACAAGTATCATCGTACTATTTATTATTTCATATTTCGTTAGTTTATTTTTATGTTTGTATTATGTACGCATAGCTTGTTCACATTCACGCGAGACAAGTAAATGATGCATACATACATGTATATAATGATTGAATTCCTTTAATGCCAATTAAAGTATCTATTAAAAGTTTAAGAGAAAGTATATTTTAGTATTCAATGCATTTTAGTCTATTGATTGCTGATTTTTAGCTACTTTTAGGACGATATTGCCTTTGTCAATGTACCATCGAATACAGAAATCTCTGATAATCACTTAAAATATACTTCCATCTTTGACTTGCCACATAGCTATGGTTATTTGTCTCAAACAGTTTCCTGCAATAAAATATTATGGTTAGTAACAAACAATTCCTGGAACGTTTTTTTCTGTAGGGATTTGTAAAATCACGTAAGTTCATTCTGAGAATTTGGACTCAAATAATTGTATGGAATTGGAACAGACTTTACATGATTCTGTTTATGATTAATCATCAAATAACATGATGTCACGACATTATAACATTTTAATGTCGACATCCATATATAAAAACTATTATGTTAACATTTTTTTCTATTTAGGAAAAACGCGAAAAAGAAATGTTGTATTTCTTTTGATAAAGGCGAGAAAACAAAACAACAAGCACAGAGAACCTGTTTGAGAAAATACAAAATTGTAAACATATCTAGAAACTTACAAATAACCAGCATTTCATTTAATATTTATGTTTTTTTAGTGCTTTTGTTGAATTCATGACTAGTTAACTTGAGATGAAATCATGCACAATTTTATTTCTTGTTTTGTGTCTGCAAGCTCTCCGGCCTACGTCTATATCAAATAGGCTAGTTGTCAGTAAGTAACGAAGGTATGTGCTTGGTTCTAGGTTAGAAGCTTGTGTCAAGAGATCTAGGCATATCCTGGGACAATGAATTGATTGACCGCCGCAGTATGATTAAAATGTTAAAATTTGGCTTAAGACACCAAATCATTACATCTTTTTACTTGGAAATATTAATTTACATAATGTCCCAAGAAACATCTTACGTTATCCAAACAGCAGTTGCCTTCCAATATTGGTCAATTTTAAGTTTTGAATCATTCATTTACAATTAGTGGATTATATTTATTTTGATTAATTTGGCTTCTTAATTGTTTTATACTTAAATTAGTACAAATGGGTAGAGTATCACCAGACAGGTTAGCTTATGTTTTATGACATTAAATCTATCAGTTTGCTGTGATGTAAGCTATTCTCAGACATGGCTTACGTTAAGTTACAGCTGCTGAACACTTAATTTACAAATTGATACAACAACGACCTTTTCTATTTCAAAGAGAACAACTGTTACAATTCATTAAAACAAATAGTTTGGAACAATAAACATTAATTAACCATACGATATAGCTGAACATTTGGTGCAAATATCTTTGATAACCAGATTAATATGGACACTTGCTAAAAGGGGGAAGCAAACTTATCAGGAACAGCAAATAACACAGACCTATCAAACAGCCAAAAATGCAAAGAGAGAGAATTACTTTTTATTTTAAACTTTAGTTAAAGGGAAGCTTTCCTGAACCATTGTCTATTACCAGTAACCTCTTATCTGACTTACCTATTAACATGGCCGACTGCTCCTAGGACCTCGGTCCATGTACCGTTGAATGTATAATACGAACATTACACGGAAATACTTTTAACTAAAGTCATAAAATAATCATATTTGAATATAGATTGAATATTATCTTATAAATCAGCTTCATAATTTTCACACTGCCTCTTGGGAGAGACGTTTCAACATGCATGCTACTAATTCAAATACAACGACCAAGCAATCACTGAGGACAAGTCTATTTGAGGAATCACGCGGAATTTCTAGCTATTGATCAATATTGTTCTAGACTTCTAGACGGTGTTACCTATAGAATCATGCGAAGATGAATAGTCCTAGTGTGGTTTATGTATTGAATAAAAGGCTTGACACCTGGATCCAATCTTTTCTTGTCTGCGAGCCTCTTGTGGTGCCAGAAGTGGGATTTATGACAAGAAGATACCAGTAGATCCAATATCGTTTGACAACTGCATGAAAAATTGATAATTTGCTGTAGAAAAAACTTGCTACTCATTCCATCACACGGAACTGATACTATTGAGGCTGTTCGACTTTATTGAATAAGATTCTTCCACTGGGATAGCATACGATCGGTTTTGTTCTTTTAGAGATATTATAGTTCCATTGGCATTCTATCTGTGAACAGTGAGAGGAAGATCTTCAGCTTTGATGCTAATTATTATAAGATTTCATTGACCATGGATATTAGGATTTACTTTATACTTGGATGTTTATTGTTAACATTAGGTCAACTAAATGCATTTCGTAAACGACATAGACACTCTGAGGGAAAAGGTATTTTAATTTTCTCAACCATGTTTGTTTGTGTTGTTTACTTTGTGTGTTAAAACTAATTGATATGATGACGGATCTTCTTCATTAAAAGCATCTTACGATCAAATTCATCGTGGGAGCTTTTCATACCTTCTCTAAATAAAGTCCGATGATTTTGATATTAAACTTTGTGCTAACCTTTTAATGCAATATAATATTATGTAATTCCAAGCTATATTTGGATATCAATTGGATTCTGTTATGTTTTTTTTAGTTTGACTCACGATGACTTTTCTTCGCAAGAAAACAAATAAAAACATTTCAAACGAAAATGCTACCGACTTGGCAACAAAATACTTTTTATTTTGATAAATGATGCAAATCTAAATGTATTTGTCATTCATAATTCATAATAGTGTTTTCAGTTTTGTAAGTTGTGAATGAATATTTCTTAGTATGGTATTTCGACTAATAGACATTACAACATGTTCCGAAATGGAAATAAGAATTATGCAATTGTAAAATATAAAAGAATTTGAAAAACATGAAAGTGTTTTTCTTAATGAGTTATGTTTGATACTTATTAATAATATCATATTATGATATTAGTTCATTGAATAAAATATAGCTTAAGTTTTCAACGTAACCTCTTACATTCATGTATGTTCGTAATGTATTACGTATATTATATGTATCTAATTTAAAATAGAATGAAAATAAACAACTTAAGGCTATGCTAGGATTTGAACCAGCGAACACGTTGTTTATTTTATTCAATTGCTTGGATCTACTCCTTCCACCTACCCTACTGTGCTATTTTTGGCCTTAAAGGCGTATTTTTTGAGTTCGAAATATCGCGCTTCAATATGACATGAAGTTGGCCTGAAATGTCCATTTGGAAAGTCCGTAGTGATACATAACATAAACTTTCTATTTGGTGAAATGGAATAGTCGCACGTGGGTAACATATGTATTTTTTTAAAGATAAATATTCAATGATGGCCAAAAAAGGAAAAATGCTAGACTAAGTCCTTTTTCACATGTTATTTTGTCTATTATTTCAGTGAATTACTGAGTCAGTCATGGGTTAAGTCTACAAATTAAATACTTAAGTCTAGTTTTATCCTCGAGGCTTCAATGTCTATTTCATTATCAATGTCCCTTGAGGAACTAAATGTCATCAATTGAGATTTACCGTGTGTACATTTATTTAACGTAGTTTGGGTCATTCACTGAGTATTGTACTTCACAGTGATCTTAAAAATTCGCTGTCTAGCAAGGCGTACCAGATTCAAATACCCTTTTAGACGTTATCAAGTATAAATCACCGATCCCACGGGTATAACACTCATACGTGCAAAAACTAAGTTGAAAACATATGAAGAAAGCAACAATCGAAAAACACATACCCTCAACGTAGACATAAAGCTAAGAGGGGGATGTTTTTAGATGTTTAAACTTGTTATAAAAAACGCCACAAGCAATAACCTAAGGGGATCCTCATTGTATAGGACAGTGACAAAACAATTGCTACTGGGCGTTTAAGCCAGGTTTTAGGTTGCGAAAGCTTAAGACTAGCTCTAATAAGTTTAAGAACAAACAATTACAAATTGTCTTGGTAGAGAACTTTCACCATCC
Source organism: Mactra quadrangularis (assembly GCA_025267735.1). Taxonomy (NCBI): domain Eukaryota; kingdom Metazoa; phylum Mollusca; class Bivalvia; order Venerida; family Mactridae; genus Mactra; species Mactra quadrangularis. The sequence continues at coordinate 29,854,399 of CM046304.1, forward strand.
TTCATTCGATAAATAATAATTCGATAAGTGCTTATTAAGATAAAACATGCTATTCAAGTGCAAAACAGCTTGACTTTATAGGTGAAATGAGTTATATTTCGTGCAAGGAAAACTGACGAAGGATGTTGATCTATAAAGCCATGGGTCAACTAATCGCAAATATGTGTTTTGTTAGTGTACCTGCTTATATTTAAAGAGCAATAAATTATAATTTCCAGTTTTGTCAACTTGAAATTATGTATATGCGTCACACTTCCAACCGTTCTTTCCATAACTTAAGAATGTTTGCTTGCATGCTTAGACATTTTTTTAAACGAGACAAATTTATTTGGATTTCTATTTACTCAGTACGTTTATTGAAACAAAAAGCCTCCGATAAAACGATACATTGTATTAACAAACGAAAAGCAAGAATAGCCTGTAAATATTGTTTAATATATCTTGCATAAAGGTCAAGCTCAAGTTAATTTTGTCGAACTATTTTTATAGCTTTTACCATCACGATACAGCGTCGTTTGTGAAACTATTCAATAATATCAATCTTTGACAAACCATATGACGTAGTGTCTGTGAAATGTGTAATAACCTAATGCATTATAGTTTAAATCATTTGACAGCCGAATAAACCAATTTATGCAATATTTGCTTTTAAGCCTAGACAGGTTTCACTAAAATGACAAATTATATTTCCCTTGGAACTTAAGATGTGAAAAATTGTTACTTTATAATCAATCAGACTGATGTGGAAGCAAATTTAACATTTAGTCCGCGGGAGTTATCAATTAGTCAGGACTTGACCCCCGGGGGCAATGTGTAAGATAAAAATTGACCCCGGGAATAATATACTAGACGAAAGTTGACCCCCGGAGACATTACTGGACAATAACAGTACTGTAACTGTCATATTGCAATCTGTGTATGTGTATCTACTGACCATAAACAATCATTGAGAACTCTAGAGACAATAGAATTCCAGAACTTTGTCGCGTTTATTTAGATCTATGGTTTGTTGGTTGAGAAGTAAGTTATTTATGCCTTTGCGATGTTTTCAACTCTATGACACCTTTGGTATTCCCTTGTTTACTTAGCAGTGAACATTTTCTCAAGCCATATCAATTTAAAATAGACATTTGCACTGACTTAGAGGAATTTAATGATAGAAGTGCTCAATTCAAATATGCAATTTTGTAAGCGTACCTTCGAGTTTTTATAAGCAATTCGTTATAACTTCCAATTTTGAAAACTTGAAATTTACAAATGTATCAAACTTCCAGCCATCCTTTCCATAACTTAAGAATGTTTGCATTCATGTTTGGACATTTCAAAACGAGACCAATTTATATTGATTTCATCTAAAGTAAACATATTTCATCGTGGTTAAAGCAACAATTTAAACCTCTTTTTTTGATAATTTTCACTATAAAATTTTACATCATTATTTTTAATGACATTATATGTTCTTTTAAACGAAGTCTGATTGTTTGGATGTTTGTTTGTGTTCTCCCTTATTATTGGCATTGCATTCATTTAAAGACATATCAACATTTTGTCGTTTAAAACAAAAGTGTTTCACTAAAGGATATGAAAAAAGAATTGTCGCCGGTTTTGTCATATAGAACTTTTCAATCTATAGTAAAAATTTCAAGCCAACAATCAAACATTTATATAGTTAAATTTCATTCAGCTGTCAGTGACGCATACATTTACCCCGCTAATTTAAATACTCGATATTTGTTCGATAATTTCTTTATGGATAGCTATTTCAGTTCACTACTTACATTGTTGTCTATTATGACTTTATGAATAAAAGCCTTGTTTCAATTTTATAGCTCAGTTGGTAGCACGCAAGTCTACTGACTGAGGGGTCGTGGGTTCGATTACCGGGCGGAGCATACTTTCTTGGAGTTGTCAGTCACTGACAAAAGTATGAGCTTAGTAGTTGGTTAACAGCTAAACCCAGGAATTAAACCTTTTCAGGAACAGTGAGTAGGTTGACTGACCGCCGTTATATGACCTCTACAATGTGTTGCTACGGCGTTAAACCCAACAAAAACAAAAACAAAATTAATTTCATAACTTTGACTGTCATTTTTACCCAACATATTTGCCTGTCAATCTCCGTCAACACGAGTACAATTGCTATTTTCAGAAGAACTGCAGTAAGTATTTAAAATCCACGGCGTTAATGTATGCACCACTGACAGTTAAAAGAGCCAGACAATGGGATTGCCAACCATTAGTAATGCTAAAATGTGGACAGAAATAAAATCATGTTTCAAAGGACAATACTGGATGGAGCTATTTCGAAAAGTCTTAGTTTGGATTGGTTTTTGCCAGGCAATCTGACTGAATTTTTTGAACTTTGATATCGTAGGTTGAATAACCATTAAGAAAAGGATCAGTGAGTTTGGTTGTTTTTATGCAGTTGAAGCAAGCTTGTCGATTGAAGTGTGGGTTGAAATATTTTCACTATGTCAATTTGTTTTTGTTTGTTCTTGAGCATGTTAAAACAAGTGTAAACCCGAGTTGATAGCGCAGTTGGTAACGCGCCGGGATTTGGAATCTCGTGTCCCGAAGAAAGTACAGGTTCGACTCCCATCCGGGGAGGTTATACCCTTCCATGAAAATTTGACAATAATGTCAATTTTCCTCCATTGATAAGATAACATGAAGAAGTTTCCGGCCTTGTGGGAAGGTTGATGAGTACTGGTTATAGAAAAGTGTCCAGGAAAGCTAGGTTAGGTGCGCTGAACGTCGTAAAATGACCTAAATTGTGTTGACACGGCGTTAAACCCAATAAAAATAAAATAAATTAATAAGAACAAGTGTGCGGTTGGTGCATCCAAAAATCCGGTTTAAGCTCACAGTGACAACTAGTTTTCCACTGTCCGTGGCAACGTGAAGGTAAACGCATACGAATAATCAACAGTAATAGAAATGCAATTTAGTTTGTTTAATGCTGTATTAGATCTAAGCAATAAATGTGCAGTTGTTTGTGTAATCCTGTATTGTTCAAGCGAAAATATTTTATCGACATATTAAACTAAAAGCATTGCCAAAAAATGATTTTGGCGGTATTTTACAAATAACATATTATAGACGTTTACTAAGCATGAATTGTGACCTTGAGTATGAAATATGTAATAGCCTCATGTACTACAAAGTTTAGAACATTTGCCAGTCGACTAAACATTTTCCAAACTATAAAACATTAACAAACCCTAATGGCATAGAGTCTGTGAAATATATCTTGCATAAAGGTCAAGCTCAAGTTAATTTTGTCGAACTATTTTTATAGCTATTACCATCACGATACAACGTCGTTTGTGAAACTCTTCCATAATATCAAACTTTGACAAACCATATGACGTAGTGTCTGTGAAATGTGTAATAACCTAATGCATTATTGTTTAAATCATTTGACAGCCAAATAAACCAATTTGTGCAATATTTGCTTTTAAGCCTAGACAGGTTTCACTGAGATGACAACTATATATCCCTTTGAACTTAAGATGTGAAATTTGTTAATTTACAATAAATCAGAAAAATGTTAATGTAAGCATTTTTAACACCTAACCGTCTGTGTCATTTTTGGAGACAAAACTTGAAACCTGTGGTAATGTATCCGGGAAGCTTTGACCCCCAGGATAATCTTTTAGATAAAATTTTACTCCGGGGACATTGACAAGGCAATAGTTAATCCCTGGGAGATGTAACTGAACAATAATGTGTATTGTTTCTGTCACATTGCAATATGTATTCTGTTGAACGTAAGCAAAAATAAAAATCATTAAGGGGCAATGGAATTTCAATTTGTATCACATTTATTAAGATCTAAGATGAATTGATTGGTGGAAAGAAGTTACTAATTGATAAAGTTAAATTAAGAGATGAAGTGCAGTTTAAAGCCTGCTCGTAAATACATGTCCAGCAGATTGTACAATTTTGTATCATAAGCCTTGATAATGAATATCAGTTTCAAACAGGTGACTACTCAAAGTACCCATCTACACCTGAAAGGAGTTGATACAACTGTTAGTACATTTCTTGTTAAGGAAATTTGCAATGCTTCTGGTGGGGTTCCAACCCGGGACATCTGGATACTGTTTTAAATATAACTTTCTGATGTTCGGATTTGTTGTGCATAAGTTAGCCTTCCCTAGCTAACGAAGAAAAAAAAAGAAATGATTCTTACTAAGAGCTTATCACATCATATAATACATTTTTGAATATTTTTCGCTTAATATTTCAAAAACAAACGCCTATGTAAATATCAGTTTGTAAAATAAATCTATTGCAATCAACGATTCCGTTTTCTCAATCAAAATGTATTTCTACAGCCCGGCGGTGAGAAAATAGTTATTCCAATATTGCTATATTTTACTGTTCTTAAAGGCTATGTCCGTCAGGACCCAACATAGCGCAGACGGGTAGGTGGAAGGAAAACAAGCATTTGAAAAGAGCCAACAAAATGTTAGCTGGTTCAAAACCTAGCGTAGCCGTACTTTTTATATTTAAAATATAATTAATATACTTGTATAGGTTACATCAAGGAATATAAATAACATACATGTATAGATAACACTAAGAAATATAAATGATAAACTTGGATAGGTAACAATAAGAACTTTAGATACAATTTATGTACATCGTACTCTAAAGTGAATTGACTTTGATTAAAACTATATAACATAAAAATTATATTTTGTCAATTCGGGTTATATTAAACGTGCATTGAAAGAATTATTGAAATTCTTGAAAAAAGTCTGAGTAAAAGAGTCTTTACAAATATAAGTATTATATTAAGTAACTGATGTATGTTTTGCTAAAAATGTTGATTAGATAGAATTCTGTGACTCTTCATTAGTTCATATATTTTGTGCGATGTGAGTGCGAAAGGGTATTAAATGACAGCCCTATAGGGCGTTCAGTTACCACGAACGTTCTGTAACGTTCTGTAACGGTACGTTTGGAGCTCCTCGGCCATTCGATGCGAAAAATCTCGTACATAGTTAGACGCTATTTGGAACTACCGGTGTTGAAGTAAACAAATATATGATCGTTTTGGCAATTGATGATGTTTCGTTTTTAGTCCGTAAATTTTGAAACATCACTCATTGCCTTAACGATCGCATATTTTTTTATTAAATATGATTATTCGCAGCGAATGGCCGAGGAGTTCCGAATGTATCGTTTTGTAACGTTCTGTGTAATTGAACACGCTACTAAACTAGTTGGAGACAACTCACATTTTATAATTGTATATTTACTTTTCCATTTCGGATGAGGTTGTGTATGTCTATTCTTTGAAACAATGTTATACATGTACACCTTTAGTTAGTGGATTAGAAAGGAATCTGCCACCATGGTAACGTTTATAGAAAGTACTTGACCCCCGGGGATATTTATCCAGAAAACATTTGACCAAAGAAGACATCACTGGACGATTAAAGCATTGTCACAAAACCACAATGTAATCTGTGAATATTATAGTCTATTGACCATAAACAAACATTGGAGTCACAAGAGACCTGATATTTGGCGTTAATTCAGATTTATAATTTGTTTGTTGAGACAATACGTAGGAAAATGTCTAATATAACATTGATTCAATTCGATTGCAAGTTTTACATTTTTGTACGTGTTAAGTGGTAAAACGTTTGAAACGAGAAATCAATTAAAACAAGAATTAACTTTAAAAAAGATAATCGGCGCTGAGCAGGGTTCATTTTGTTTGAAGTATGAATGCTAGCCAGCACATATGACTTCAAACTACTATAAAATCTCAATTTCACAAAATGTTCCTGTTTGTCAAACTATAAATTTCATGATTGACACTATGTGTATGGGATATCTTTATTCTTTTTTTTTCCCAAATGAAATACAAATACGAAATGCAAATTTTATTTACTGTCGGGTTGTACATAAGATAATAGACATAAGCTATGCATAGCTTTTGACCGACTGGTGAATTCGATAGCGCAGTTGGTAGAGCGCCGGGATTTGGATACTCGTGCCTGAGGGGGTGCGGGTTCGAATCCCACCCGGGGAGGTTATACCTTTCCATGAAAATTAGACAATAATGTCGATTTTCCTCCATTGATTAGATAATATGGAGAAGTTTCCGGCCTTGTGGAAGGGTAGGTGAGTACTGGTTATAGACAATGGTCCAGGAAAGCTAGGTTAGGTGCGCTGGACGCCGTGAAATGACATAAATTGTGTTGATACGGCGTTAACTCCAATAAATAAATAAAGAATTTAAGTATGATAATTATCTGCCAAAATAATATATAATTAATATTAGACAGATTATGTTTTTCGATACCCGCTTATTGAAAATTTTGGACCGTATAGTTAATTTTTTACTGGGAACTGCACATTAAATATTTTGAATTTATGGTATAATACATGGAATTCATTTCTCAATGCCGGAAGAGAATTTCATTGGACGCACAGGAATGGTAGAGTAAATAGTCATGGCTGAAATATATAGGTCAAAAGTTGGCTTAGACAGCTGCACCGAAAAACCAGTTGCACTGACTAGGTAAATGAATGCCAGAAATACTCAGTTCCAAATTTACTAAAGTGTAAGGTATATTTTAAACTTTAATACTATGGAATTGAAGGTATTGCCTGATGTATCAAACTTTTATCCACCGTTTTAATTTGTGAATGTTATTGCGTATGTTTGGAGAGCTCTTAAATTCTGATACAGCCTGCACAAATTTCATTCTATCGTGTACAGATAAAATGTATTTGCATAGTTAAACAATGGTTATTTAATTATTTTTGAAGTGGTGAATGTTGAAAATAAAATCTATTATCATTATTTTTAAAACTCAAAACCCATTTTTCTCAATTATGTCTTTGTAAAAATGACACTCTTCTATGCAGTCCTATCAACTAACATCGTTTAGATCAAAAAGAAAATTTATGAGTTTCAACAAAATTGTTATTTTATAAAAACGACATGAACGTGGAATTATTGCCGGTTTTCTATAATAGAGACCTCAAAACAAACGTTATTAAAGAATTAACAAAAACGGTAACGGTTGGTATGAACTGAGTCACTGACAAAAGTATGCGCTTAGTAACTAGTCAACGCCTTAAACCCGATAGTCAGCTTTTCCAGGAATGACGAGAAGATTGACTTACCGCTGTGGTATGACAAATACAGTGTCTTGCTGTGGCGTTAATCCACACCTAAAGAAGGTGCCCAGCTACATTTTAGCTATAATTGTTCATTAGCCATTTACAACTTTATATGATACAACAATACAACCTCTCGTGAACAACACCCGCTCAGAGAGACTAAAGTGTAGTGTTGTTCAGAGGGTTTGCACTGCAGGGGTTAAATTCAATACAAAGCACGTCTATGGAAAATATCAAAATATGTTGTTGTGGAGAGGTTTTTTAAGTAGATGGCCGCTCTGTCGAGGCTATATTGTATATTTAAACATTACGCTGTTGCACTCATTCAGTATGGTTTGCTAGAAAATTAACCTCCTCCACATATAATTTGTCAAATTGCAACACAGACCCAGACATATAATAATTCCTTCTATCTCCTATTGTCTTTATATAGAATATCATGTAGATTGTGTCCAGAAAATCAAACATAATAATACATATTATATTTCTTTGTCTTCCGAACTGGCTGAGTGATTCTGGGAGGTTGTCATTACGCAATCAAAGCAGAGTGTCATTTAGTGTAGACTGCTTACCATTACCATTAATGCATCCTTAAAATACTATTCTTACATTTATTGAACTTAGGTACAAATCAATAATTTTATTTTAGTAATTAACCTTATATGTATAAAATGATATTTTTTATTTTGCCTCTGAATCTTGTTGGTAGTGTACATACGATGCATTCCACATGACACTACTTAATTACGTCAGAGAAAGCGGCGACAACCAATGAAAGTATTATGATTAACACTAATTTAAATTCAAATGAGCGTATGAACTTATAACCATATTATACATTCATAAAAATGTTGTTTTATATGAAGTCTTTTGTATATGTCGATGGAAGCTTGGAACGATTTTATTGGGGAATTAAAGAAAATATAGTTAAATTCTATGATAACAATTTAGATTCGTCTGCGGATACATTCATGTAAGCAAGGTATGTTAGTTCTGAAGTAAAGGAAAGATATTGATTACTAGTACCGAATTGTATGGAACAATAACATATGATTTACGAAACATGCATTGGTTGTTATTTAGATATGGAGTTCTATTTCATTACACAAAAATATAGAAATTATGCGCCGCATCTACTAAAAAGTTTGTATACCATATTAGATTTACTTTTCCAAGATGTTTTAATATCAATATAGAATCAATCTACATATTGTTTTCTTTTCTTGTGATAATAATGAGTGATTTGAATTAATGAACCTATGTGGTCACGTCCAAAACGCCAATCATCGCCTTAAAGTCTCGATTTAATTATAAATATAATAGGTTACTTGTTTTCTTGCTACACTTGTTACTAAAAAAGAAACAAAACTTACGCATTTCCATTTTATTTCAGCCTTGTTTAAAAGTAAGTGTTATAAATATATATATCATTATTATGAATATAAATGAAATGTAAAAGTATGCTTATTAGAAGCTGAATAGTCTTCTACGGTAAGAGTTCATGACAATCAAATCAGATTACAATGTAATAATTATGTATCATGTCAGAAATGACCCATGAACATAGTGTTAATACAATATATAATAAAATGAATTCAATGGTACAGTCATATAATTATAGTAACATAGTGTAAGCATGCATTAAAATAAATACCCATAATCGTATGCTTTCTTCTGCCATCTTATATAGCTACAATAAAATTCTATTATTACCGAAGTGCCATGAAACCACGCCAACGCAGTTCCTGCTTAATTGTATGACGCTAGGAAAGTGTCTGTTAGGTCGCACGTTACAAGGAGAATTGTCTATAATTATTTTCTATTATAAATGACTTATTTGTGAAGCAGTTTGAACAGGGAAAAATTGTCCATTATTTAAGTAATATACCGTATATTAGGGCTCTATATCGGTCAGAATGATCGATACGATATTCGTATCGATACAAAATGATCGATATTCGATATATCATATGATATTTTAAAATATATAGATTTTCTATAAAACAACAAAACAGTGTTGTTTTATTCATTTATTTCAATTGTACTCGCACCATACTACTAAATGCACTGTCTTATTTACACTTTTACTTTAATGTTAAAGTATATGACGTTTGCACGTTTTAAGAAATATCATTGTATCTAGTGAGTTTTGATCTAGACATGATCTTTCAGCTGACAGAATGTCTCCTGGGGTTGAAATTATCCGTTCAGAAGCAACAGAAGTGACCTGAGCAACCAAATATTAAGCAGCTAAATGACGTGCACTAATGTGGGAGTCTAAACCAGTTTTCTTTTTAATTTAAGCAAATGATTAGGATGTTTTTGCATCTCTCTATAAACTTTCAATTCTTTACAGGTCATTTATTTGGAGCTTCTACTGTTGACGGAAGAAACTAAATGGTCATCATCACTTAAAAAAGCCTCCATCAGTACATTGGCTCTCTTATGTGATGGTTCACAAATTTCGCTTTAGTCTATCACTTAAATACTGATTGTAAGTTGCCAGAGTAATTGAAAACGAAAGTACATAAAGGGCATTCTAACAGCAGCAGTTACTTCTGTTTGAAAAGAACATAACATAGCGTTACAGGTGTAAGACGTTTGCGTAAAGGAATGTCATATTATGAGATTGTTCGTCCACAAATTAAACCATACAAATTCGGAAACAGTAGAAGCAATGCCGTCCATGAGTAGAATGTTAATTTGGCGATACAAAATATCAAATTATTTGCAGGCCATGGATTTTATTCGTATGACCGTCATTGATCGATATTTTGTTCGATACGGAAACGTTCGATCCGATATATCTATCGAACCTTCAATACCGGTATTCGATATATATCGTATACCGGTGTAGAGCCCTACCGTATATGTATTAAAGCACCGATAGCGCTGTCAGACATGGGGTTTTGATAGAGTATATGGCTGTATACAACTCATGGAAGCGATACAAGGGACCTTTACCTTACATTAACTAGATAAGACATGAATATACACATGCTTCTTATCGTCTGCTTGTTAACGCGTAATTCGGACTATATTAATTGCAGTGGTAATTATCCCTTTATTTGCGCGCGCACAACCGAATGTAATCGTCCGCGACAAATTTTGATGTGGATTTGCCACAGTCCACTACTAAGCATGGGGAACTCCCTTGTAATTATATTGTTTTTGTCTTGGAACTGTGTCGGCTACTTATGACCACACTTATCGTGCCAAGTAATCGCCAGCACTACGATCAGACTTATTTGGATAAAAGCCACAAAGTTTATATATGATCAAATGTCCACAGATTGCAATGTGACAGTTCTTCTTTAGATCAATCATGAGTTAAGAAGAGAGCAAATATAATAACATATAATTACTTTGATTGTCTGGACACAATCTACGAGATATCTCAGTTGACGATGATTGATATGTATAGTCTGGGTCATAGAATAAATAAATCTGCTGATAATATGTACATGTATACTGAATTGGTTAAGTGTGGATAGGTTAAACCTGTGATTTTTACAAGAAGCTTTGGTTTAATATTATCTAGTTTTGTTTCATTATGTAGCTTGCACAATTGTAATTAACACTAAAGTTAAAGCAAGATTTTTTTTGAAGTCTATTTTTAGTATTTCTATTCAGTCGACTCTTGACATTAACTTCACCGACCTTCGAATTATACACTAACTGTTAACTTACGGCGCAGATTGCAGCCACAGCATACAGTGCATGACCCTAACAGGTATCCATTGACCCCTGGATGGAGTGAAGCAAGTGTAGGTAAATTTCTTGCTCAAGGAAATTAGCAGTGCCCCTAATAGGATTCGAACCTAGGGTCTCTCGATCCATAAGCCCGCGTCTTACCAGTGGGCTACTGCTCCTAATTAACTCTAGTACAAAACTATAATAGCGCAGTTGGTAGCGCGCCGGGATTTGGATACTCGTGCCCGAGGGGGTGCGGGTTCGAATCCCACCCGGGGAGGTTATACCCTTCAATGAAAATTTGACGATAATGTCGATTTTCCTCCATTGTTTAGATAATATGGAGAAATTTCCGGCTTTGTGGAAGGGTAGGTGAGTACTGGTTATAGACAATGGTCCAGGAAAGCTAGGTTAGGTGCGCTGGACGCCGTAAAATGATCTAAATTGTGTTGACACGGCGTTAACTCCAATAAATAAAATAAATAAACAAAACTATACTTATGATCACAGAAAGTTTAAAAGAAAACAATTATCTATGTGTTCATTGTAAATCTAATCCATGCAAAATTATCAATATAATAAAATGGATGAAAATAATGCGCTTTTTGATCATTCACTATCATGGTTTTTGAAATACACTATGGAGTTTGCAATTGATTTTGCTCATAATTTTAATTAAATGATAATGTAATGTCCAATAAGAGACAAATGGGAAAACTGCATTCATCATTGACCTTATTGTTTTGTTTATAAACGTTTACAATTAAGTAATTGCATTTTATAGAGTAAGTTTCATGCTATGCAGGTTCGTCGACTTAACAATTAGAGGATCGGGAACTTTGACACAAAGGCACTGATGACATATTAATGCCATTAAATTGTTTCTTCAAATGCTGTCATCAATCCTCAGAGTCCTTAGTAAGCAAACCTAATGTGGTTAAAATAATTAAACAAAGTACATGTACATGTATTATGAAATGAATAAAAACTATTGTTTACATTTTACTAGTATTGAAAAACAATTTTGGAATTTATTATATTTTCCTTTATGTACAGTGCTATTGATATCGATGCCTTCAAAACGGGATCAATGGAATATAAATAACATTCATACTCAGATTTTCTAGCATTATTTCTATGAAATGTACAGTTTTTTCTTTGTATATAAATGAATCCATTAGGACCATTTCACTTAATGAGCCGACTATTATTCCCTATTTTACTCCAGTCAGTCATATACCGGTCATTATTGTTCCATATATGATCATCTAAACATTTCATTGGCATCATTAGTGCCACCTTTTTGTGCTATCTCAAAATTACATTGTCGTAAATTGATTGGCGGAAACTTCTTGAAGAGGACAATTAAGGGAGACTAATCTTGGGTGCCTTCCGGTCATTTCTGCAGAATTTTGGAGAAATTAACGTGATTGATTTTAACAAAGAGTGTTTTTTTTTATTTCTTCCAATGGTTGAATCAATATAGGTCTCAAGGCGAAATACAAGTACAATGTTTTCTTATTAATGATTTTCTTGAGAGCTTAATATAAACGTATGTAGGTTTATTACCATTGTTTATCAGGGGACGGACGCCATCTTTTACCTCTTGTGTTTTGCACTCTTTTAAAGTGAATGCTGATAGAAAACTTAAATAATGTCTTAGTGCTGGGTACCATAAAATCCCTCAATTGCAAATTTTACAATTTTAACACGTTTTCTTTGTCTTGTTAGAAATTTTAGAACATTCTTATATTTTCTGCCTCGGGTATTACATTTTAGAACATTCTAAAGTTGTCAGTGTCCATTTTAAAATTCTAGAACGTTCTAAATTTTCTTACGATTTGTGCTCATTTTGATGAAAACCCTCAACAATCAGGGGGTAAAATTGGGACACAAATTCTATTTTCAAAAAATTACGTCACTGTTAATATAAGATTTGCATTCATTAATATAACGCAGAAAAGACAACTCAAAACAGTTTAAATTATTTACACTAAATTCAGTACGTGATAAAAAGTATCATCCGAAAAAAACCTCATTTTGATATTTTGTGTAAATCTGAACCCTGGTCATATATTGTATGTACAAAGACCTTCACAATAACGTACTTTTACAATAAAATATGTACGATTGTTTGACGGTCAACAATATAGAAACCTTAAAAGATTCATATTTCTGTCCATATATGGCATTATTTGTCAGTAAGATAAGCTTGGTTTCTCTTATTACAATACATTTACATGTACATGTATATACATTCCCATATGTTTCGTTTTAATAATCACAAAGACGTTTTGTTCTTGTGTCTGGTTCAATTCATTATGTTTTGCAATTAATATGTAAAGATATTGTCTTCCTGCAATATCATTCTTTTCCTGGAAATTCTATACAATTGTCGACAATTATATATGTTCTGGATTTTAACATAGCCATAATATTTCAAAATTGAGAATGGGTTTCCATGGCAATATAGTTACATCGTTTAATATCACTTACGATGCAATAAATTCGCAGTAATCATATTACTGCACACATTAATGGTTCCAATGTATGTTTTATAATGTTTCATAACAGTATATTTATAATTACTATCTATTATATGTTTTCCAGCGGAATTCCAGGATTTATAAGTGAAATATAAATCGATATTTCACTGTTTTGAAACAATGAAAATAAATTTGTTATTTTCACTGTTTGGATGCGTCGTTTTGAAAGCATATCAGACTTAAACAATCTATCATTCTTAAGTTAGTTTACTATTTCTTACATGTAAGAAGTAACATAAAAATTATAAGGAAGGACATAGAAATTACGAGAAAGAGTGGGTTGAAATCGAATTCAAAGCGACACCGTATTTGCTATCCGAAGTAATATCAGTAAAGTTTTGCTATTCTAAAACGGAGTCTATTAGGCTAATTACTTAGTCACTTTCTTGCGTCTCAAAATGCTTATTTCATTTGTATCGACGTAGTATCGCAGCAAATTATTCCAGATAATGATGTCTTATTACATGTAGTATATGTATATAAATGACACAAACGTGTTTGTTTCATCGTACGAACCGTCAATGTAATTGATTGGAATATACTGTTATGATTATGATTAAAAAATATATTGCAGTCGATTTGTTTTGGCTTGATAGTTCTGTTGGTAGCGAACAAGTCTAATTACTCGTAGGGTCGATTTCAGTGCGGGCTATACTTTCGAAGAGCATGGTCATGAAATGACTTCTACGGCCATTCTCCCTCACTACCACTGATATAAAATAATGTAGGGCAGTTGTCAGTCACTGATAAAAGTGTGCGTTTAGTAACTGGTTAACAGTTAAATCCAGAGATTTAGCTTTTCCAGGAAAGGTAAGTAAATTGACGGACCGCCGTTATATAACCTATGCAATATGTTGCAATGGTGATAACCCCATTCAAAAATTTACATTTTAATTGAGCGTATACTATAAGCAATTGGTCACGTGATATGTTTACCTTGGTGACAATCGTCTAAAATTCTTGCTACTTACTTACTGTGTCATTCTCTTTTAAGGTACACGTTCCCTTGGTCCAATGATAGAGATCGAGGAAGATGACAAAAATGAAAAAGGTTATATAGAAATAGACGATCCATCAACGTTTGATGTTGCATTAGAGTATTATCCAGAGGGTCAAGACGAAAAACATCGTGAAGACACTAGAGAGATTAGAATTGATGGAGAGTATGTCGGTGAAGGTGAAGAAATCCCTGACACTGATAAACATCTGAATGAAGGCGAAACTATAGAACCACTTTCTATAGTATCTGGTGTACCTCGTACTGGTGAACATCTTGAGCAACAAGAAATGATTAGAGCTAACTTTACTGATGATGAAGATTTGATGTCTGGATCAGGTTCCGGAGCTTTGACAAACGCAGACATTGTTAGTGATTATATGAGTAATGGTTTCTCAGATATGAACGCTACAACAGGTACGATTTACTTTGATATGCCAGAGAACCTTTTCACAAAAAACTCTTACGAAAAAAGTCATCGAAAGTCAGTTTTATAAATTTTGCGTTTTAAAGTCAGACAAATAATAAACATAATTATGATATGATATTCAAAAGGAATACACTATTTTACATAATTCAAATGAATTTTGAATTGCTTGGTAAAAGAAAATTGACAGAATTTTTAATGTTTCTTGGTTTAGACTTACGATGATATATGTCGTAAGATTATTTGAGAAAAGTGCCACTTGTGTTTGCATGTAATGGAGTCCGCTTAACTTTCTCAATTCATAGCCTGTCTGCTTACCGAGTCACTAGTCATGGGTTTAATGCCGGGGGCTACATATACTCGTCAATTCTGGCCGTGAAATGATTTCTGCGACCTTTTGTCACCTATCGCTGTATAAAGTAGGGTAAATGTCCGCTATGGAGAATGTGTTAAGTATCAATTTAAAGCTTGGATCTAGAGATCTTAGCCTCTCTGGCAACTGTGATTAGGTCAGATGATTTCTCATCATTAATAATAAGTCGTTTTTTTATTTTTTTTAAATGGGATGTACGCCATCCTGCCTTATGTTTGCATTCAATTGTCTACACCAGATTAAATTACGTAAATTGATAATACATGTACTATCGATTTGTTTATCAACTCCAGTGCTTCATTTGCATATAAACACTTAAATAACAAAGGCCTTCAAATAATGTAAAACGAGTGGCTATTTACTTTTGTGTGCAATTGACTCTTAAAGCAAAGTAAGCTCAATCAGTTGATGCTTGTTTAGTAAAATAATGTACAATGCTGACAGAATACATGTAATTTGTTCTCTGAAATAAAAGCTTTTTCTCTATTCTCACTCCCGCCGTAAACACGTTAATAACTGTTGCGTGTGCCTTGAAGTGAAACAACTCACAAATGAAGTAAACAAGGACTTAAAATGAAGTTTACCGATTGTATCGATTTCAGTTTTCACAAAGCAGTGTGAGTTAACTTAAACAATAAATTCAAATTGTCTACAAATACAGTAAGCACTCGGATCAATTCGGCAACAACACTTCGTTGTTTTACGCAAGATACGAAAAAACGACATTTAACGAGCGCTACGTATACAATAAAATGAACGAATCTCAAAAATGAAATAGCAATTTGTATATAAAAGTAAGGGCGGCGGGCACGGTCCCAAAGCAAAATCTCTCTATATATGTATTTATAGTTTTTTGCTTTTGGACCACGCCGGCCGCCTGTGTGTAAAAGCATGCATATTTTTGAAATTTTGCATTACTTTGTTTTATGTGCCAAACATGTCTTAGACACATTATGATATAATCTTTGGCCTGTGTTTTTGACTGTTGCTGTTCCTGATATGTTTCTTCACATTAAATTTATTGAACAACTTTATGATATTTCATAAAATGAAAAAAATAACCACAGCTTTTCGACGAAGGTATGGGATATAAATATCACAATAACTTTACATTAGACCCTCTAACGATTTTGTAAGTAATAACTTAACTTCTTTTACTTAAATTATTAGCAAATGCTAGTCATTCATGATAGAAAAGATTAAACAAATGTTTCTGCAAATTGGTTTGAGAAAAACATAGCTAAGAGTAATTTATTGTATTTCTTTTTAAATGAAAATCCAGTCTTTTAATTGACTCTTTAAACATGTATGAATACAATTTGTAATTAAGACCAGGTAAAAAAGTGTTAAAATACAATGTTCAATCTATTGGAAGTGTTAACAGGATTTATTAGCGCCAAAAGACATAGTTTAGCATTTGAAATATTTTGCCGTCCAATTTTTGTGTTTAAACACAATATTTATTTGTTTCATTTTTACTTGGTTTTTAAATTATATGTAATAAGAAAACAAAAACATCAGACCGATTTCTACAACAAATCTCTGAATGCCCACATTAGTACATGCAGTTATTTAATTTTCCTGAAATAGAATCATTAAACCTGTAGATGTCTGTTTTGTATAGCTTAAATTAGGTTTCAAGGGAAAACAATGATGTTCCACGTGACTAGAACACGTATATGTACTTTTATGTCTCCTAAGACAATGGTTAATATATACTGAGTCTTCAATAAAGATACACAGAAGAAATATAAAACAACGTTTTTGATATCCAACAGTTGTGGATAAAGATAGTGGCCATTGTTTTGAAACTATGTAGCAGTATCCAACTGTAGTCTTTTATCAGACAGTCTGGTATTGTGGCATGATGGATAAAAACAAAAGAAAGACTAAAGAAATTGACTTGATTTTTTTGTCATTTATTAAAAAGTGGCCATTGTTTGAAATTATATACTAGTAATTGCACCTAACTGTAGTCTATTACCAGACAGGCAGGAATTGTGGCATGACGGAAAAATGCATAAGATTGACTGAAAAAGAAATTGTTTTTAATATTATTAAATTGCTATTTTATGAAGATGACATTGATAGATAATATCGACACGTTGCAAACGTTACATATAAGTTTTAATTATATGGACATAGTTAGCTGATGCTGTTACTTTGTTGTACCTCTGTCAAGGAGATCAGACAGTGGCAATAGATATGGGATAAAAAATGTTGGATCAATTTCTACGACTTATTTCTAAATATCGCCATTATTGGTATTTAATTACATTTGTACATATAGTCAATAAGTTTTCTTGAAATAGACTCATTAACCGTATTAAAGTCTGTTTTATTGCTAAATTAGGTTTCATGTGACTAGAACACGTACATGTTGTTTTATGACTCCTAGTGTTATGGTTAAGGCACACATGTCTTCTAGTTAAGTAGGTTATAAAACTAAATAAACTAAATATTCCGAAAATTTAACAATTGTGGATTGAAAATACATGTATGCTCTGGATGTTTCTAACATACTATTCGGTATCCGCATCCGAGTGGAAAATGACGATGAAAAGGAGAAAATGAACACATTTTTACTCTAATTTCTGTTGTTATGGGTGAATGATAGATACATTTGTTTGCAAATATTTGAAACATGTGATCTAAGTTTCTTTGTTGCAATAGTTAGTAAATGGGTATATCAATTAAAACGTAAACATAATTCAAATCTTACGAATGCGCCTATACGGATTTGCATTTCTTTCTAAACTAGATTGCTTTGTATGATCATTATTTAGTATAACTCATACATATCATACACGGAATCATCTCAGCCCTGTTGTGGAATTAGATATTTACTATTTTTCTTCTTCTGGTACTGTATTGGACGTGACGTAGAACTTCCCTCCCAAATGTACGTGAGCTTTAGGAATTATATGTGAGTTGCCATCTGTCTGTCTTTTCATATCCGGCTTAGTGAAGTTCTATAAAGGCCAACAGTGAATTATTTTCTTTTTTGTTTTCATGGAGTCGTATTTTGTCCAAGACGTTTCTTGTTTGCAGCCAACTGACTGTCTTCCTTACTATGACATTTAGGCTTTTAGCTGTTTAAAACGTGTTTTAAATGTTTTGTTTGTTGAGTTACGTTTTGATTATGGCTAGGCACCACAGACAGCTTCCTCACCTTATTAGTTGTGATGTAGGATGCATGTATATTCATAAACAAACCCCCAAAACAATCTAACTGTCTAGCTGACATATTGAGGTCACTTTGGATATGAATTGTGATCTAGAAATGGTAGATATAATAGCCTTGTGTAACAAATGTATATATAGTGTGGTGAAATGAGACGTTTCTTAATCTGTACAAAAATATCTGTTGGCAACGTTTCTTTGTTTTCATAAAATGCCTTTCCTATCGATTCTCATAAAATATTCCCAGAAATTACTTTAAAACTATGGTTGATTATTTGCTTGGAAATTATTTTGATAGGATTTTCACATATTAAAGCATAAGGATGGTTATATAATGAAACAAAGCCAATTCTAGGAAAACGTCAATCGATTCTTGGAAATGCGTTATATTCCTCTATTCGCTAGGAAATGCTTTTAAGAAGCTTTTGGAATGAAGAAATATGAGACGATGGTTCACGTAGCGTTCATGAAACTTTAATAACCAACACGTCGATATTCATGTCGCCTCAATGACTCTAAAACAATATGATTGCCATATTGTATTAAAACATTATGCGCTTGAAGTCATGTGCATTAGAATTATAAATATTTCAAATTGAATCTTTTGAAAAAAATACATTTTATTAGAATGTTATTATCAATACATCCATATTACAATAATACTTGGAACAATCATTGATTGATTTTAATTTCAATTTAGTATTTTCTTTATTGGACATGCGTCATTCACTTTGGTATCAATTATTTATGAATAAAATGCGCAGTATAGGCATATTTTTTTTCAATTTACTGGTTTTGTACTGCATCTGTAAGAAAACATTTGTATTTATTGTCTATTTGACTTTTTTAATATTGCGCATGCGCATCCTGTCATTTTTTTCATTTTACCTTTTTTACTGTTTTGCACTGCCTCTGTATGAAAACATTTGCATGTATTTTCTATTTGATTTTTTTTAATATTGCGCATATGCATTCAGCCTTTTTTTTATTTTACCTTTTGCAAGACGCATGCACATTAACTTATCAATTCATTGATATCATGTTGACTATAATGGAAGTCAGCCAACTAAAGTCAATGTTACGATTGCAAACGAAGCAACAAGTTCACGTGGTATATTGGAATTCATACAAGAACGATGACTGTTGTGGATACATTTAATTTAATGCCTGATTGATTTTTGCATTGCAAACTGTGTTTATAGCTTGAAGTCACGAGCACATAACAATAGTAAATGACTAGATGACATGCAACAGGTTTAAAATATGTATGAAAGAACATCACTTTTTATTGGTGTAATGTTACACCTATTAAAGAGAACAAAACATGGAACATTCTTGGAACATTGTGGTAATTATACATGCATTCCATGAGCAGCTCTTGGAGTCACATTTTATCAATATGAACTGCACGCAATAGACTGCATGGTGATTTGGTTAAGGTGCGTTTACGATGTACTTTTGTTAAACAAAAAAAGCATTATAAATAAATGATTTAAACATGGCATGCTGTTGCACTTTTAAATTTTTGACTCGTATTTTATTTAGGGGAAACATAAATCCGAGATATCGTGATATTGCTATCACACGTTTTTAACTCTATCCACTGAGCCTTTGATTGTATTGATTGTATATACTAATTATATAAACCAAACATTTTTATGAAACCTAGTTTTAATATGGATAATAATAGAACAATACTAATAACTAAAGTTTTGTTATATTGACACCCCATGTATAAATATTCCTTTAACTAAATAACGATATTTGAATGTTTACTGATTTAGAAAAAAACCAGGTCACAGATCTCAAGTACTAATCAGAAAATCTGGAGCTGGTCATGTGAGCTAACGCCGTTAATATCTTAAACAAGAAAAATATCCAAAAACTATATTAACAATACGGGTAGCAATCAGTAGCAAAGCTGACTAAGGGGTGGGCACTAGGCAAGGACAACACATTTTAAGTGCCAGTATCATGCTATCTTTTCAAATCTGTAAATAGATTGTTTTAGATGCGTTCTATGAATTTCAACCGTTTCATAGGATTGCCAATCTTTAAAAATGTATTAACTACTGAACATTAACATTGGCCGCACCTTTGTTGCTGTTTTTCCAACCTTTTACGTAGCTTTACAGATTAAGATGCTGGAAAAACCAAACTTCTCTAAATCAATTACAAAAAAACTTTCAGAAAGTAACTTTTTGTACATGTTAGAGTAACGCCAACGTTTTCATCAAAATGCTGAAATAGCACTTTACAATAAAATATCACTTTGCATGCAACGCTTGTGTTCTCTCTTAAAATAAATCGCAACATGGTAACAAGTTTTAAAACAGTTTTTGTTCTTACCAGACGCTCTGTTATGCAAATTGACGATAAAACTGAACCTAAAGGAGGTTAATGTCTAGAAACCATAAACATATAAATCTTACAATGTCTTATAAACAATATATGTTGCATATCAATTCTTTATCAAGCTATAAATTATTGTCTTTAAAGTGTAGTTCGTAAACTTGTGTGATTTATGATTTAGTTTTTGAGATAACGTGATGAACATTCAAACATGACAAATTGATCAGAATTTGTTAGTCTCTGGAAATCTTAGGCAAATCCTTTTTTATACATATTGTATAGGTCATTTCACGACGGTCAGTCAACCTACTTACCATTCCAGGAAAGGCTACACCCATGGATTTAGCTGATAACTTGTTACTAGGCAACTGTCTTACATGATTATGAATCAGTGGTAGGAGAGGGAATGGCTGCAGAAATTATTTTATGACCGAACACCACATAAGTATCCCCGCCCGGGAATTGAACACTAGTCCCCTAAATCTGTAGACGCTTAGGCAGATCAAGAGGTCTAAGAGTAACTCCAACGTGAAATTAATTTCTATGAAACATCTCAACAATGCAAAAACTGTTCATCGTTTTGCGTGCACGCGTATTTCTTAAGAAAGAGGGTTTGAAAAACGATAGCATACATGTACGTATTATTCTTTGTTGTATGTTGTATCTAAACTTCCCAGACTTTAATTTTGTTTTGTTATGTATGGTGAAAATACACGCCTGGTTCTATTGTTATTATTTTCTGTTGGCTATAAATTGTATATTTTATGCCAAAAAACGAATATGCTGTTATGTTATATGCGCTTGCTAGTGTGAAGTTTTCAATCTTAAGTCGTCATTGGGTTAGTAGTGTTCCCATTATTCTTCCCATAATTAAGAACACAAGTCTAACTTCTAAAAATGACTGTTCAATTAATTTTGTCATTACATCATTTATAAAAACAAACCTCTAAAGAAATGTCAGGAAATTCACAAAATACGTTACTTTACTGGACAAAAACTTTGATCGTTCCACGGAGAGTTATATTAACGTATTATTCATCATGATAAAAAACCAGTCGACAATAAAATTTCACTTTGCATGCTACGCTTGTTTTCTCTAAAGTTCCATAAAATGTCTTTCCAAACCAATCTAGCTTTTGTTACAAATTCTTAGCTATGTGAATGAACAATGAAAACAGAAACATTGTTATTTCAATCATTAACCAACATGTACGTATACATTATATATGCCTTAATCAAAAAGTTTTGTAGTATAAAAATTCTTAATCAAACTTAATGTTTTGTTTTAAGCGTGTAGTTATAAACGTATCTGCATTGCCTAAGTTCTCTTAATAACGTTTTGATATTGACAAATAAATTTGTATTTGATAGTTTCTTGAAGCTTTAGTCAAAATAAGAAATTCATTGAATGACACTTACGTGAATGCGTTTTCTATGGGAAAACTGTTAATCATTTCCAATAAATACTTACATTTTTAGTAAAAGGATTTGGAAAACACTAACATAAATACATACGGTTGCTGCAGTAAAGGTCCGCTATTAGGACCCCCAAAATATACGGTTTAATAGCGGGATGGTCTTATGCGAGAAATCTTTTCTCTTTCAAATCAAGCAATTATGCCTTAGTGGTTGTCTGAAAAATGAAATAACCGAAGTGTTTTTATTGCAGGATATTACTCTTCAATGTAGTTTCAATTTTAAGTCGTCTGCTTATTGGGTTAGTATTGTTCCCATTATATTCCCATAATTAAGAACACAAGACTAACTTCTCAAAAATGACTGTTTAATTAATTTTGTCATAACATCATTTGTAAAAACAAACCTCTAAAGAAATGTCAGGAAATTCACAAAATACTTTACTTTACTTGACAAAAACTGTGATCGTTCCACGGAGAGTTATATTAACGTATTATTCATCGTGATATAAAAACAGTCGACAATAAAATATCACTTTGCATGTTACCATCGCTTTCTCTCATTCAAGTTTTATAAAAATATCGTTCTAAACCATTCTAGTTTTTTAACCTACTCTAGGTTATGTAAAGAGTAATTAATAGAAGCATTGTAACTTTATTCACTCTGAAACATGTACACCCCGTCCGTTGAAACATTAGCTCTTTAGTATACTTACATGGATAAAAAGTCTTCAGGAATTATCCTAAAGAGCAGTATTTTTTGGTACAGAGAAAGGGTTCTTTTTCTATGTAAAAAACTGCTGAAATGATGAAAATCAGGGATTTCAGGATTTGTTGGAAATTTTGGAAACTATTACCTATGTACTTATTCTTCACTGGAAGTTTTAGGTGTTAACAGTACAGTGTGGTGTGCGTATGTTTTTAACGTCATACACTATTATCATATCGACAAAATGGTTAATCATTGGAGAGTTGTTGAAGCAGAGTAGGAATATATGAGGTCAAACATCAAGTCTGTCTTGATTAAGCTACCCACATAGGGCTTCAAAATGAAGATAACTGATACGTGTTTTGCGCTAAATAGCCTAAGACATTTTATGTTATAAACTTAATGTTTTAGCCCCCATAACTCTAGTTTTGAGAATCGTATAAGTGTTGATGGTTATTCTGTCACTTCGATCTCAATTTACAATAAAAAACCATAAATACAAATATCATGACACAACTGCACAAAACTGGATTTTGCACTTAAAAGTGAAAGTAACTTCCATGTATTAATCATTACTCAAACATTTCACGTGACAAAATAACACGCTTGACAAAAACATCGCTTAAAAATAAAATATTAATTTGCATGCTACGGTTAACTTTAATTTCGTTTCTTCAAAGCAAATCGTAACACACCAATGTTTTAAATCCACTTTTATGTTTTGTTTCAATTGCTCCATTATATTAGCAACAAAGGCTATAGGACTTAAATGTCAAGAAAATATGAACACATGACTTTTTACCATCGTCGGTTATACCACGATACTTGCTCCGCTATGCTGGAGTGTAACGGAAGAAAGTACTGTGGTTGCCGACGATGGACTCTTTCAATGTCTTATAAACTTTAGGAGCGGTGTGGTCGAGCGGTTACGACATTGGACTGGTAATCATTTGATAGCCAGCTCCGAGTTGGTTCGAATCCCATCCAAAACATAAATCATTGTTTTTTTTAGCGAGAAACTTTATACTACTAGCTAAGTACTGGGGTACAGGAAGCGGAGTCGAAAGTGATACATGCAAGTTGTAAGGACTTGTTTCCCATCGAGCTAAAATAAATAAGTATAGTTATAAACGTTTGGTCTAATTTATTAAGTTCATAATCAACCTTTACAAGGCAGCATACTTTCAAAAATCTTAAGACAAAAATTTAACATTATAATATAGAAGGATTTACGACTAAAATTAGTCATAAGACAACTGATAATACAGACACTTGGTGTTTAACATTTAGCTTGTAACTTTAAGTGTGAATCTTAATTGATCAAAATCATCATAAAACAACTTATCATATGTTCAATTATTGGAGTATTTAGTATTTAAAATTAGTATTTGGATATTTATACATATAATATATATGGACATAATAATAATTATATGGACATAGTTAGCTGATGCTGTTACTTTGTTGCACCTCTGTCAAGGAGATTAGACATTGGCAATAGACATGGGATAAAAAAAAATGTTGGATCAATTTCTACGACTTATTTCTAAATATCGCCATTATTGGTATTTAATTACATTCGTACATGTAGTCAATAAGTTTTCTTGAAATAGACTCATTAACCGTATAAAACTCTGTTTTATTGCTAAATTAGGTTTCATGCGACTAGAACACGTACATGTTTTATGACTCATGGTGTGATGGTTAAGGCAAACATGTCTTCTAGTTAAGTAGACTATAAAGCTAAATAAACTAATTATTCTGTAAATTTTAACAATTGTGGATTGAAAATACATGTATGCTCTGGATGTTTCTAACATACTATTCGGTATCCGCATCCGAGTGGAAAATGACAATGAAAAGGAGAAAATGAACACATTTTTACTCTAATTTCTGTTGTTATGGGTGAATGATAGATACATTTGTTTGCAAATATTTGAAACATGTGATCTAAGTTTCTTTGTTTCAATAGTTAGTAAATGGGTATGTCAATTAAAACGTAAACATAATTTAAATCTTACGAATGCGCCTATACGAATTTGCATTTCTTTCTAAACTAGATTGTTCGTATGATCATTATTTAGTATAACTCAAACATATCATACACGGAATCATCTCAGCCCTTTTGTTGAATTAGATATTTACTATTTTTCTTCTTCTGGTACTGTATTGGACGTGACGTAGAACTTCCCTCCCAGATGTAAGTGGGCTTTGGCATTCTTGTGTGAGTTGCCATCTGTCTCTCTTTTCTTATTCGGCTTGGTGAAAGTCTCTTTAGGCCAAGAGTGATGTCCTTTCATCTTTGGCTACATGCAGTCGTATTTGATTAAGACGTGTCTTGTTTGCAGAAAACAGACCATCTTTCGTTCTTTGAAGTTTTGGCTTTTATCTGTTCAGAACGTGTTTTAAAAATGTTGTTTGTTTGATTACGTTTAGATTATGGCTGGGCATTCACAGAGTGCCTCCTCACTTTGATTGCTGTAACGTAAGATGCCTGTATATTCATAAACAAACCAAAAAACAATCAAACTGTCTAGCTGACATATTGAGGTCACATAAGATATGAATTGCGGTCTAGAAATGTTAGATATAATAGCCTTGCGTAACTAATGTATATCTAGTGTGGCGAAATGAGACGTTTCTTAATATGTACAAAAAAATATCTGTTGGCAACGTTTCTTTGTTTTCATAAAATGCCTTTTCCTATCGATTCTCATAAAATATTCCCAGAAATTACTTTAAAACTATGGTTGATTATTTGCTTGGAAATTATTTTGATAGGATTTTCACATATTAAAGCATAAGGATGGTTATATAATGAAACAAAAGCCAATTCTAGGAAAACGTCAATCGATTCTTGGAAATGCGTTATATTCCTCTATTCGCTAGGAAATGCTTTTAAGAAGCTTTTGGAATGAAGTAATATGAGACGATGGTTCACGTAGCGTTCATGAAACTTTAATAACCAACACGTCGATATTCCTGTCGCCTCAATGACTCTAAAACAATATGATTGCCATATTGCATTAAAACATTATGCGCTTGAAGTCATGCACATTAGAATTATAAATATTTCAAATGGAATCTTTCGAAAAAAATACATTTTATTAGAATGTTATTATCAATACATCCATATTACAATAATACTTGGAACAACCATTGATTGATTTTAATTTCAATTTAGTATTTTTTTTATTGGACATGCGTCATTCACTTTGGTATCAATTATTTATGAATAAAATGCGCAGTATAGGCATATTTTTTCAATTTACTGGTTTTGTACTGCATCTGTAGGAAAACATATGTATTTATTGTCTATTTGACTTTTTTAAAATTGCGCATGCGCATCCTGTCATTTTCTTCATTTTACCTTTTTACTGATTTTGCACTGCCTCTGTATGAAAACATTTGCATGTATTTTCTATTTGATTTTTTTTTAATATTGCGCATGTGCATTCAGCCTTTTTTATTTTACCTTTTGCAAGACGCATGCACACTAACTTACCAATTCATCGATATCATGTTGAGTATAATGGAAGTCAGCCAAAGTCAATGTTACGATTGCAAACGAAGCAACAGGTTCACGTGGTATATTGGAATTCATACAAGAACGATGACTGTTGAGGATACATTTAATTTAATGACTGATTGATTTTTGCATTGCAAACAGTGTTTATAGCTTGAAGTCACGAGCACATAACAATAGTAAATGACTTGATGACATGCAACAGGTTTAAAATATGTATGAAAGAACATCACATTTTATTGGTGTAATGTTACACCTATTAAAGAGAACAAAACATCAGGCGTTCTTGAAACATTGTGGTAATTACACATGCATTCCATGAGTAGCTCTTGGAGTCGCATTTTATCAATATGAACTGCACGCAAAAGACTGCATGGTGATTTGGTTAAGGTGCGTTTACGATGTACTTTTGTTAAACAAAAAAACCTCCTAAATAAATGATGTAAACATGGCATGCTGTTGCACTTATAATTTTGGACTCTTCCTTTTATTAAGGGGGACATAAGTCCAAGATATAGTTATACTCCTATCACACGTTTTTAACTCTATCCACTGAGCCATTGATTGTATTGATTGTATATACTAATTATATAAATCAAACATTTTTATGAAACATAGTTTTAATATGGATAATAATAGAACAATACTAATAACTAATGTTTTGTTATATTGACACCCCATGTACGAAAATTCCTTTAACTAAATAAATATATTTGAATGTTTACTGATTTAGAAAAAAACAGGCACAGATCTCAAGTACTAATCAGAAAATCTGGAGCTGGTCATGTGAGCTAACGCCGTTAATATCTTAAACTAGAAAAATATCCAAAAACAATATTAACAATGCGCGTAGCAATCAGTAGCAAAGCTGACTAAGGGGTAGGCACTAGGCAAGGACAGCACATTTTAAGTGCCAGTATCATGCTATCTTTTCAAATCTGTAAATAAATTGTTTTTGATGCGTTCTATGAATTTCAACCGTTTCATAGGATTGCCAATCTTTAAAAGTGTATAAACTAATGAACATTAACATTGGCCGCACCTTTGTTGTTGTTTTTCCAACCTTTTACGTAGCTTTACAGATTGAGATGCTGGAAAAACCAAACTTCTCTAAATCAATTACAAAAAACTTTCAGAAAGTAACTTTTTGTACATGTTAGAGTAACGCCAACGTATTCATCAAAATAGCTAAAATAGCACTTGACAATAAAATAACACTTTGCATGCAACGCTTGTGTTCTCTCTTAAAATAAATCGCAACATGGTAACAAGTTTTAAAACAGTTTTTGTTCTTATCAGACGCTATGTTATGCAAATTGACGATAGAACTGAACCTAAAGGAGGTAAATGTCTTGAAAACATAAACGTATAAATCTTACAATGTCTTATAAACAATGTATGTAGCATATAAATTCTTTATCAAACTATAAATTATTGTCTTTAAAGTGTAGTTCGTAAACTTGTGTGATTTATGATTTAGTTTTTGAGATAACGTGAGGTAATGAGGTAACATTCAAACATCGACAAATTGATCAAAATTTGTTAGTCTCTGAAAATCTTAGGCAATTTCTTTTTTATACATATTGCATAGGTCATATCACGGCGGTTAGACATCCTACATACCGTTCCTGGAAGGGCTACACCCATGGATTTAGCTGATAACTTGTTACTAGGCAACTGTCTTACATGATTAAGATTCAGTGATAGGAGGGAGAAAGGCTGCAGAATTTATTTTATGACCGAACACCACATTAGTATCCCCACCCGGGAACCGAACCCTTGACACTACGATCTGTTGACACTTAAGCAAATTCAAAGAGGTAAAAAAGTAACTCCAACATGAAATTGATTTCTATGAAGAGGGTTTGAAAAATGACAACATACATGTACATATTAATCTTTGTTGTAGGTTGTATCTAAACTTCTCAGACTTTAATTTTGTTTTGTTATGTATGGTGTAAATACACGCCTGGTTCTATTGTTATTATTTTCTGTTGGCAATAAATTGTATATTTGATGCCAAAAAAACGAATATGCTGTTATATTATATGCGCTTGCTAGTGTGAAGTTTTCAATCTTAAGTCGTCATTGGGTTAGTAGTGTTCCCATTATTCTTCCCATAATTAAGACCACAAGTCTAAACTCACTAAAAATGACTGTTCAATTAATTTTGTCATTACATCATTTGTAAAAACAAACCTCTAAAGAAATTTCGGGAAATTCACAAATACGTTACTTTACTTGACAAAAACGTTGATCGTTCCACGGAGAGTTATACTATCGTATTATTCATCATGATAAAAAATCAGTCGGCAATTAAATATCACTTTGCATGCTACGCTTGTTTTCTCTCAAGTTAATATTTTATTTAATATTTATTTGGCATAGTGTACACATAGTAAAAACATACAAACAAAAAATATCACAGACATCATGATGTTGTAACTATGTAATGCACACCAACACCAGGGATAACACAAAAAAGGGCAAGCCCTTATTTCCATTGTGGTCCCTAAAAGTTCCATAAAATATCTTTCCAAACGAATCTAATTTTCTTTACAAATTCTTAGCTACATATGTGAATGAACAATGAAAACAGAAACATTGTTATTTCAATCATTAAACAACATGTACATACACATTTATATATGCCTTAATCAAAAATTTTTGTAGTATAATAAAAATTTTAATCAATCTGAATGTTTTGTTATAAGTGTGTAGTAATAAACGTATCTGCGTTGCGTACGTTCTCTTTATAACATTTTAAAAATGACAAATACATTCGTATTTGATAGTTTCTTAAAGCTGTAGTCAAAATAAAAAAATCATTGAATGACACTTACGTGAATGCTTTTTCTATGTGACAGCTCAAATATGTCAAAAAACTGTTAATCATTTCCAATGAATACATACATTTTTAGTAAAGGGATTTAGAAAACACTAACATAAATACATGCGGTTGCTGCAGTAAAGGTCCGCTATATGGACCATCAAAATATATGGTTTAATAGCGGGGTGGTCTTATGTGAGAAACCTTTCCTCTTTCAAATTTGGCAATTGTGCCTTAGTGGTTGTCTAAAAATGAAATAACCGAAGTGTTTTTATTGCAGAATATTACTCTTCAATGTAGTTTCAATTTTAAGTCGTCTACTAATTGGGTTAGTAGTGTTCCCATTATTCTTCCCATAATTAAGAACACAAGTCTAAACTCTAAAAAATGACTGTTCAATTAATTTTGTCATTACATCATTTGTAAAAACAAACCTCTAAAGAAATGTCAGGAAAATCACAAAATACGTTACTTTACTTGACAAAAACTTTGATCGTTCCACCGAGAGTAACATTAACGTATTCATCATGAAATAAAAACAGTCGACAATAAAATTTCACTTTGCATGCTACGCTTGTTTTCTCTCAAGTTCCATAAAATATCTTTCCAAACCAATTTAGCTTGTGTAACAAACTCTCAGCTATTTGAATAAGCAATGAAAACAAAAGCATTGTAACTTCAATCGCTACACAGCATTGTATACGCCTTGATCAGGAAGTTTTGTTGCATACTAATTCCTAATCAACCTTAATTATTTTGTTTAAGTGTGCAGCTATAAACCTATGTGACTTACGTAAGTTGTCTTGAAAACGTTATAAATACTCAAACATTAACGAATTAGTCAATGTATGGTAGTTTGTTGAAGTTTAAGGCAAAATCAAGAAAATTAATAAATGCCCAAACGTGAAAGCTATTTCTATGGGACAGCTCAAATATGTCAAAAGTGGTTAATTATTTGAGTGAAGTTCTATAAAGGCCAACAGTGAATTCTTTTCTTTTTTGTTTTCATTGAGTCGTATTTTGTCCAATACGTTTCTTGTTTGCAGCCAACTGACTGTCTTCCTTACCATGACATTTAGGCTTCTAGCTGTTTAAAACGTGTTTTAAAAATGCTGTTTGTTTGATAACGTTTAGATTATGGCTAGGCATACACAGAATGCCTCCTCACATTGATAGCTGTAATGTAGGATGCCTGTATATTCATAAACAAACCCCAAAAACAATCTAACTGTCTAGCTGACATATTGAGGTCACTTTGGATATGAATCGTGGACTAGAAATAGTAGATATAATAGCCTTGCGTAACTAATGTATATATAGTGTGGCGAAATGAGACGTTTCTTAATCTGTACAAAAATATCTGTTGGCAACGTTTCTTTGTTTTCATAAAATGCCTTTCCTATCGATTCTCATAAAATATTCCCAGCAATTACTTTAAAACTATGGTTGATTATTTGCTTTGAAATTATTTTGATAGGATTTTCACATATTAAAGCATAAGGATGGTTATATAATGAAACAAAAGCCATTTCTAGGAAAACGTCAATCGATTCTTGGAAATGCGTTATATTCCTCTATTCGCTAGGAAATGCTTTTAAGAAGCTTTTGGAATGAAGAAATATGAGACGATGGTTCACGTAGCGTTCATGAAACTTTAATAACCAACACGTCGATATTCATGTCGCCTCAATGACTCTAAAACAATATGATTGCCATATTGTATTAAAACATTATGCGCTTGAAGTCATGTGCATTAGAATTATAAATATTTCAAATTGAATCTTTTGAAAAAAATACATTTTATTAGAATGTTATTATCAATACATCCATATTACCATAATACTTGGAACAATCATTGATTGATTTTAATTTCAATTTAGTATTTTCTTTATTGGACATGCGTCATTCACTTTGGTATCAATTATTTATGAATAAAATGCGCAGTATAGGCATATTTTTTTCAATTTACTGGTTTTGTACTGCATCTGTAAGAAAACATTTGTATTTATTGTCTATTTGACTTTTTTAATATTGCGCATGCGCATCCTGTCATTTTTTTCATTTTACCTTTTTTACTGTTTTGCACTGCCTCTGTATGAAAACATTTGCATGTATTTTCTATTTGATTTTTTTTAATATTGCGCATATGCATTCAGCCTTTTTTTTATTTTACCTTTTGCAAGACGCATGCACATTAACTTATCAATTCATTGATATCATGTTGACTATAATGGAAGTCAGCCAACTAAAGTCAATGTTACGATTGCAAACGAAGCAACAAGTTCACGTGGTATATTGGAATTCATACAAGAACGATGACTGTTGTGGATACATTTAATTTAATGCCTGGTTGATTTTTGCATTGCAAACTGTGTTTATAGCTTGAAGTCACGAGCACATAACAATAGTAAATGACTAGATGACATGCAACAGGTTTAAAATATGTATGAAAGAACATCGCATTTTATTGGTGTAATGTTACACCTATTAAAGAGAACAAAACATGGAACATTCTTGGAACATTGTGGTAATTATACATGCATTCCATGAGCAGCTCTTGGAGTCACATTTTATCAATATGAACTGCACGCAATAGACTGCATGGTGATTTGGTTAAGGTGCGTTTACGATGTACTTTTGTTAAACAAAAAAAGCCTTATAAATAAATGATTTAAACATGGCATGCTGTTGCACATTTAAATTTTTGACTCGTATTTTATTTAGGGGAAACATAAATCCGAGATATCGTGATATTGCTATCACACGTTTTTAACTCTATCCACTGAGCCTTTGATTGTATTGATTGTATATACTAATTATATAAACCAAACATTTTTATGAAACCTAGTTTTAATATGGATAATAATAGAACAATACTAATAACTAAAGTTTTGTTATATTGACACCCCATGTATAAATATTCCTTTAACTAAATAACGATATTTGAATGTTTACTGATTTAGAAAAAAACCAGGTCACAGATCTCAAGTACTAATCAGAAAATCTGGAGCTGGTCATGTGAGCTAACGCCGTTAATATCTTAAACAAGAAAAATATCCAAAAACTATATTAACAATACGGGTAGCAATCAGTAGCAAAGCTGACTAAGGGGTGGGCACTAGGCAAGGACAACACATTTTAAGTGCCAGTATCATGCTATCTTTTCAAATCTGTAAATAGATTGTTTTAGATGCGTTCTATGAATTTCAACCGTTTCATAGGATTGCCAATCTTTAAAAATGTATTAACTACTGAACATTAACATTGGCCGCACCTTTGTTGCTGTTTTTCCAACCTTTTACGTAGCTTTACAGATTGAGATGCTGGAAAAACCAAACTTCTCTAAATCAATTACAAAAAAACTTTCAGAAAGTAACTTTTTGTACATGTTAGAGTAACGCCAACGTCTTCATCAAAATGCTGAAATAGCACTTTACAATAAAATAACACTTTGCATGCAACGCTTGTGTTCTCTCTTAAAATAAATCGCAACATGGTAACAAGTTTTAAAACAGTTTTTGTTCTTATCAGACGCTCTGTTATGCAAATTGACGATAAAACTGAACCTAAAGGAGGTAAATGTCTTGAAACCGTAAACATATAAATCTTACAATGTCCTATAAACAATGTATGTAGCATATCAATTCTTTATCAAACTATAAATTATTGTCTTTAAAGTGTAGTTTGTAAAAGTGTGTGATTTATGATTTAGTTTTCAAGACAACGTGATGAACATTCAAACATCGACAAATTGATCAGAATTTGTTAGTCTCCGGAAGTTTCAGGCACATTCTTTTTATACATATTGTATAGGCCATATCACGACGGTCAGTCAACCTACTTACAATTCCAGGAAAGGCTACACCCATGGATTTAGCTGATAACTTGTTACTAGGCAACTGTCTTACATGATTATGAATCAGTGGTAGGAGAGGGAATGGCTGCAGAAATTATTTTATGACCGAACACCACATAAGTATCCCCGCCCAGGAATTGAACACTAGTCCCCTCAATCTGTAGACGCTTAGGCAGATTCAAGAGGTCTAAGAGTAACTCCAACGTGAAATTGATTTCTATGAAACATCTCAACGATGCAAAAACTGTTCAACATTTTCCACGAATGCGTATTTCTTTAGTTAGAGGGTTTGAAAAATGACAACATACATGTACATATTAATCTTTGTTGTAGGCTGTATCTAAACATCTCAGACTTTAATTTTGTTTTGTTATGTATGGTGTAAATACACGCCTGGTTCTATTGTTATTATTTTCTGTTGGCTATAAATTGTATATTTGATGCCAAAAAACGAATATGCTGTTATGTTATATGCGCTTGCTAGTGTGAAGTTTTCAATCTTAAGTCGTCATTGGGTTAGTAGTGTTCCCATTATTCTTCCCATAATTAAGAACACAATTCTAACTTCTCAAAACTGGCTGTTCAATTAATTTTGTCATTACATCATTTGTAAAAACAAACCTCTAAAGAAATGTCAGGAAATTCACAAAATACGTTACTTTACTTGACAAAAACGTTGATAGTTCCACGGAGAGTTATATTAACGTATTATTCATCATGATAAAAAATCAGTCGACAATAAAATATCACTTTGCATGCTACGCTTGTTTTCTCTCATGTTCCATAAAATATATTTCCAAACCAATCTAGTTATCTTTACAAATTTTTAGCTACATATGTGAATGAACAATGAAAGCAGAAACATAGTTATTTCAATTACTAAACAACATGTACATATACATTTATGTATGCCTTAATCAAGATTTGTAGTATAATAATTCTTAATCAATCTGAATGTTTTGTTTTAAGTGTGTAGTAATAAACGTATCTGCATTGCGTAAGTTCTCTTTATAACGTTTTAAAATTGACAAATACATTCGTATTTGATAGTTTCTTAAAGCTTTAGTCAAAATCAAAAATTCATTGAATGACACTTACGTGAATGCTTTTTCTATGGAACAGCTCAAATATGTAAAAAAACTGTTAAACATTTCCACTGAATACTTACTATTTTAGTAAAGGGATTTGGAATACACTAACATAAATACATTTATATATGCCTTAATCAAGTTTTGTAGTATAATAGTTCTTAATCAAACTTAATGTTTTGTTTTAAGTGTGTAGTTATTAACGTATGTGACTTGCGTAACTGTTCTTGATAACATTTTTATATTCACAAATTAATTCGTGTTTGATAGTTTCTTGAAGCTTTAGTCAAAATCAAAAATTCATTGAATGAAACTTACGTAAATGCTTTTTCTATGGAACAGCTCAAATATGTAAAAACACTGTTAATCATTTTCAATGAATACTTACATTTTTAGTAAAGGGATTTGGAATACACTAACATAAATGCATGCGGTTGCTGCAGTAAAGGTCCGCTATAAGGACCATCAAAATATACGGTTTAATAGCGGGTTGGTCTTATGCGAGAAATCTTTTCTCTTTCAAATCAAGCAATTATGCCTTAGTGGTTGTCTAAAAATGAAATAACCTAAGTGTTCTTTATAGCAGAATATTACTATTCAATGTAGTTTCAATTTTAAGTCGTCTGCTCATTGGGTTAGTAGTGTTCCCATTATTCTTCCCATAATTAAGAACACAATTCTAACTTCTCAAAAATGACTGTTCAATTAATTTTGTCATTACATCATTTGTAAAAACAAACTTCTAAAGAAATGTCAGGAAATTCACAAAATACGTTACTTTACTTGACAAAAACTTTGATCGTTCCACGGAGAGTTATATTAACGTATTATTCATCATGATATAAAAACAGTCGACAATAAAATTTCACTTTGCATGCTACGCTTGTTTTCTCTCAAGTATTATAAAATACCATCCCAAACCAGTCTAGTTTTCTTAAAAAACTCTCAATTTTGTAAATGAGCAATGAACTGAAGCATTGTACATTTTAGCTCACCTGAACTAGCTCAAGGTGAGCTTTTAGGATCGTTGAATGTCCGGCGACCGGCGTCCGTCCACAATTGTTTGTGAACACTCTAGTGGTTACATTTTAAGCTCAATTCTTTTCAAACCTTGTGTTGATGCTTGTCTAGGTGAATACGAACATGGGTCATCTCGGATTGGAGACATCAACAATCATAGGTCACTGGAGCTAAAAAATAAAATTCTTGTTAACACTCTGGTGGCTAATTTTTATCCAAATATCCTGGAAATTGGTCAGATCATTTGTTTTGATGATTTTTAGGCCAGGTTTGAATATTGGTCACGTGGGTTCAAAAACTAGGTCACACAGCCCAAATCAAACTCCTCACAGCGGTTACGTCACGCGTTGCTACTTTAACCACTGCCTTCACATGAATCACGTGACGCAAGTAGTACCATGTGACTAATGTTTTAAATTTAAACTGGCAATAACGGTAAGCCTAAAATGTGGCGGAATGTAGCGAAAAATAACATTGAATGATAAAAAATTGGTTGATTTACAAGTACTGACAAAGAAATAAGATAAATTAAATAGAAATATATCATCATGTACCAAAACTGTTAAATTCATGAATAAATTACAACGGAAAGTGAGCAAGGTCGGGACTGAGCTGCGTTGTCCACCCAATAGGGTCCTTAGTCCACCTCACGCTACTTATATGATGCTTTTGTTGAGTAATCTTCAGTATTTATGATTAAACTTTATGTATATGATACTGAATGATATATCATTTATATATTAAATGACTAAAATAAGTGCAATTATCCATTTAATATTTACTTTGCGTAACATTTTGTTATTTGTGCAATTTTACGCACTTTAGATAACCGGTGTCAGGGTAAAATTATTCTTGGTTTCTTTACAAGTTATTTATTCATACTATTTATTTTTTCGCTTTATGTACTTTGAACATCATATTTTACTAAGAGAAGACTAAATTTATTGAAAATATTGAATTGTAAAAGAAAAGATGAAAAAAGTTTTTCGGCTCTCTGAGGGACGAATTTAACTTGTGGTGGCAGTGGTTATTGATTTGATAAAGGGAGATAACCGCTGCGGGGAGTTTGAGCCCAAATATGGAAAAATTGTGTGAACACTCTAGTGGTCATATTTTTTACTCAGCTGTCTTTAAACTTGGTCTGGATGCTTGTCTAGGTACATGTAACTGCTCAGATAAGTTTGAACATGGGTTATGTTGGATGAAAAACTAGGTCACAGAGCCTAAAATAGGAAAATCCTGTTTGCATTCTGGTGGCTTGTATTTGTTCCAAATAACCTGTAAATTGTTCTGGAAGTTTGTTTGATGATTCCCAGGTCAAGTATGAATATGAGACACCTTGGGTCAAAAACTAGGTCACTCAGTCCAAATATGGAAAAACCCTGTGAACACTCTAGCTGTCACAATTTTTACTCATTTGTCATCCAAACTTAGTCAGGATGCTCGTCCAGGTAATTGCTTGGATAAGTTCGAACATGGGTTATCTTGGATGAAAAACTACTTTACAGGGGCTAAAGATTACATACCACTTAAAACATTTGTCTGACAGGCAGATGAGATGACTTATGAATCAGATTCCCATAAAGGTCATCTTCATATACAAAGCCTACATTTGAAGTATTTGGTGCGATGGAAGTGTGATAAACCATTACCAAAATATATCAATCTTACTCTGTCCATGTATGCACCAATGGTACTCAGGTGAGCAATAAAGGGCCACCATGGCCCTCTTGTATCACTTAAAACATGTACAGCCGTTGAAACAACAGCTCTTTAGTATACTTACATGGATAAAAAGTCTTCAGGAATTATCTTGAAGTTCAGGTTTTTTTTGTACAGAGAAAGGCTTCTTTTTCTATGTAAAAAAACTGCTGAAATGATGAAAATCAGAGACTTCAGGATTTGTTGGAAATTTTAAACTTTTACCTATGTACTTATTCTTCACTGGAAGTTTTAGGTATTAACAGCACCGTGTGGTATGTTCTTTAACGTTATACTCCATTATTATACCGACAAAATGGTTACAATTTAATTATTTCAGAGTTGTTGAAGCCGTGTTGTAATATATGAGGTCAAACATCTAGTCTGTCTTGATTAAGCTTGCCACATAAGGCTTCAAAATGAAGATAACTGATACGTGTTTTGCGCTTAATAGCCTAAAAGATTTTATGTTATCAACTTAATGTTTTAGCTCCCATTTTTCTAGTTTTGAGAACCGTATAGGTGTTGATAGTTATTCTGTCACTTCGACCTTAATACAATACAAAAACCATAAATACAAATGCAATGACACAAATGCATAAAAGTGGACCTTTTACTTGAAAGAAGTGAAAGTAATTTTGTTCCTGTGAGAGTAACTTTCATGTATTCATCATTATTAAAACATTTCACGTGACAAAATAACACGCTTGACAAAAACATCGCTTAACAATAAAATATTAATTTTCATGCTACGGTTAACTTTATTTTCGTTTCTTCAAAGCAAATAGTAACACGCCAATGTTTTAAATCCACTGTTATGTTTTGTTTCAATTGCTCCATTATAGTAGCAACAAAGGCTACAGGACTTAAATGTCAAGAAAATATGAGAACATTACTTTTTACCATCGTCGGATATCCCACGATACATTCTCTGCTATGCTGGTGTGTAACGGCAGAAAGTACTGTGGTTGCCGACGATGGACTCTTTCCATGCTTTATAAACTTTAGGAGCGGGCGTGGTCGAGCGGTTACAGCATTGGACTGGTAATCATTTGATAGCCAGCTCCGAGTGGGTTCAAATCCCATCCAAAACATATATCATTGTTTTTTTAAGCGAGAAACTTTATACTACTAGCTCAGTACTGGGGGTACAGGAAGCGGGCTTGAAAGTGATAAATGCAAGTTGTAAGGACTTGTTTCCCGATCGAGCTAAAATGAATTAGTGTTAAGTTTTAAACTTTTGGTCCCAATTATTAAGTTCATATTCAACCTTCACATGGCAGCATACTATCAAAAATCTTAAGACAAAAATTTAACATTATAATATAGAAAGATTTACGACTAAAACTAGTCGTAAGACACCTGATAATACAGACCCATGGTGTTTAACATTTAGCTTGTAACTTAGTGTGAATCTTACTGGAATCAAAATAATCATAAAACAACTTATCATATGTTCAATTATTGGAGTATTTAGTATTTAAAATTAGTATTTGGGTATTTCTGTAACAGTTGGACAAATTACACAACTCGTAAGATGTCAACTTCTCACTTGCTTTTTATGGTTTGCTTTTCGTCCTATTCTAAACAACGCCAAAAATCTTCTCCAAATTGGTCTAATTTTTTTCGGTCTGTCAATTTGGCATTTTCAGTGTATTTAACAAAAACTTTAAAACAGTGACAAACATGCTCAGAAATTTGAGTTGTTTTAATTGAAAGTAATCTTGTTTCTTAATACGAATGTAACATCAGCGTATTATTCATGATACAAAAACATCACTGACAGTAAAGATATCGCTTGGCGATAAAATATCACTTTGCATGTTATGCATGTTTTCCCTCTCGTTTCTTTAAAGCAATTCGTACCACGCCATTGTTTTAAATCTTCTTTTTTTTGTTTCTTACCAATTTCTAAGTTACGTAAATTTACATTACAATTGGACCTCTCGGATTTAAATGTCAAGAAAACGTATGAACATATAAATATTTTAATTTCTGTGAAACATGGTGTTTGTAGCATAATAATTCTTAATTTAACTCTCAATGCATTGTCTGGCTTTTAAGAATGTAACTTGTGAAAATAATGTGATTCAACAAAAAAACTATCATACCCAACTTTTAGACCCATCACGATTTTCGCTGTATGATACAACCATATAGCTCTGATTGTAGATATGTCTTTTTTGCGATGATATAATCTACAAGCCGTGACCCCATGTTGTGATCGATGAGATAAGATAAGGATCATAGGTCACGATTTCAAGTAATGTCAGGGGACTAATTAAATCCGTTGTAGACAAATGTTTTATATTGTCCATTGTGCAATAAGTGTAAATTAACAGATAAATGTTTCACAACTTTTAAGGTGACATTTTGCATATAATACAGTCAAATAAAACAAGAATGATTGAAATAATTTTTGATGGTGAAATTATGTTAGAAATGAAAATTATATATGTACTCATCTACCATTTGAATTTATCAATTGCCCATCCGTTAATTTAGATATGCCTTATATTTATTGTTATAAAAGCTTTAAATTTAAATGAATAGTTTTGAAACAATATTCAAATCTCATCGTTATCGTTTAGCCGCCAATAACTATTCTTTTGTTTTGTTTTATTTTACTTGGACTAAAATGCCAATGCATTAATTTTTATAACTGTTTTATTTATTTTAATATTTCACCTTTTTAATACAATCGTTCTACAATGATTTGTAAACTAGTAAATAAAAAGTTTTCAATGTATTAACGTTTTAATTAATAATTGTAGTGGTAAACTAAAAACAATTGATGTATTTCATTTATCCCTATGCCGCAAGAATAAAGTAATATGTTTATGATACTGTTTTCAGTAAAACGTATAGTTGAGTAAATCTTCCCAACAACAATTCTTTGAATAAATTGATAAATTGCATGTATGTATTTTTTAACCTGCCTAGAATCTTAACACTTTAATTATAATTATTTCAGAACCTTTATTACAACATCATTTGACAGATACAACCACATGTATATATACAAATAGTTATCAATCAAACAGAGACAGGAAGGTAATCCTGTCATAAAAGTGTACCCGCTGTGCCTTGCTTTGCACAGTGTATCATACAATCACACCAGGGGTCCATAAATCCGATCGCACACACTATAAATTTAAGAAAAAAATACTTTAAAAATGCAAAACTTTTGGAAAAAAGTGCAAATGGGACTAAAACTTCATTAAGATATTTTAAATTTAAAAAGTGCTCCAAAAACTAGAATCATACGGCTTTTTCATGTCATTTGCACAAAGATCAAAGAACCGGAAAGGATGTATTTTTCAACTTATATCAGCATGGGTATTTATTTCCCTTCTTTGTTTATAGTAACGTGAGTAATCATATAAAACCTTAAAAGGGACCAAAACTTTACAATTTTACAAAAAATTAAAAACAATCAAATGAAAGAAGACAGTTTAAACTTTTTTACATCATTTGCACAAAATTGATATCTTTAAAAATAAAAGAGTTATGACCGTTCAAAGAATTTTCCCCTATACTTTTCTATTGAAAATCGAATATCGACTTGGGATTATGTATGGGCCTAAAAGTTGGACATGAATACTAAGTTTATTTTAACATTCTTATTTTGAATGAATTTTTGATAAGGAAAATGCCTTACAAATACATGTAAGACTTCTTTAGCACCAACATGATTTTAGTCTGAAACAAGTACATTTGACAAAACTAACAAACATATGGCGCCGCTATGAATCTGAATACTCCGCTTTAAACATCCAAGGATTGGCCGACTTCTGACGGAAATGGACGATGTTATACGATTGTTCCTCGTGTACAACCGTAACAACTCGGCAATTTCCATGACCTTAAATATACACCAGACAAACCCGATCGAGTTCAGAGTGTCTAATGAATGGAACCGTTACTTCTCGGCTGTTCCCGTAAGCAGAGACTTTGTTTTTTTTGACTATCCACTCGAGTTCCTATTGCCATGTTTCATATTTTATTATTTGATTAATGTATGGTATTAGTGATGATCGTCATCTCGGTGCTTAATTATTGATATCTAGAGGCTCTGTTGAAAACACCTATACAAGTCTGTGTGTATCGAGCACTTTTATTGATTATTGAACTTGATATCGGACTGTACCGGCTTTACGGACATTTATACAATCCGTAGTAATAGAGTATGCGTAGTTATTTGAAGATGATTGGAAAATCAATGAGACGTTTTATTGAATGTAACGGAATGTTCAGACAGAACCGGAATTTAAACACGAGCAACCTTATCAACATTACTTTGTGATGCAAATATCATTCATTTAACATAAACTAAAAATTAGGTCTAGCAAATTACAATATTGTATAGTTAAAAGTTACAAGGTCGTAATAGGTAAAATATAAAATTTAAGAAATGTTGTGATTGTCCGCTGCATACACAATTAAATGATGTGGTTCTTTAAGCTAAGTGGGTTAATTCTGGTGTTGAAGGACTGAATTTATTGGTCGGATTCCCAATGAGACATGCATCTTCTGCTTGAAAAAGACAATCATTACGTAGATAGCGTACATCGACAATAACAAGTATCAATACCTTGTTTTCCTGTGTCATTACCTTGACATCTCGAACCAATATCTTGTTTTCCAAATAGTTTTCTTGCTTGTTCCCTAGTATCGGTATCTAGTTCTTCTATACCGATATATTCATCTCTTGTATCGTTAACCTTATCATGTTCTCCAGCTGCGTGTTTAGTAACGACTGTTAGCTAACGTTACGGGTACGGGATAACTAAATCCGAAGACAACTCAACCCGTGGATAGCTCAACTCAAAAGTGTGACAACTCAAACCGTTAGTATGGGATTGAGTTGTCTCGGGTTGAGTTGTCTTTGGGTCAAGTTGTTCCGAACCTAAAGTTACGGAACGCTCATGGTTATTGAACAGGCTACTGTACAGATCTATAACTCTGTTGTATTGAACTTACCTGACAGCTACTTGATTTTGTAACTCAATTTATCAATAATCAATCAAGTAGCATGTTTTATCAAGATTAATTCTGACAAAAAATCTCTATACAAACATATAAACATCTCCGCCATTGTTCAATAATGCATTGTGGGACAGATTTAATACTATGATCAAGTTCATTAAATCGGATTACTTCTTGTAAGAGCATTGATCAGTAGGTTCTTATCTTAAGTCTTATATGACCACGTGATTGTCAGAAATGTCCCTTATCAAATCAATAAATGCCAAGGTTTCAGAGTTACAGGACATTTACTGCTTAGACTTAATGGAAGCAAGTTTATCTATAGGAAATATAAGTCATTTGTTTAGTTTCAGTGCATTTTGTTTTATAAGTAAGTTATATGTATATGAAAATGCTACAGACATTTGGTGTATACAGTACAACCCTACTTTTGTGCCACCTCCTTTAAAAAGTTAAAGAAAAGTCTACTTCCATAAACATGTTCAGTAGTGATGTTCCGATTATCGCCGACGTCGCCGAAATCGGTAAAAAAAAATTTGAGTGACGATTATCGATTACGATTGCCGTGGACGGCGACGTCGCGGAAAAATAGCCCGTACCCAAGGGAGGTAATTCATTTTCGTCTGCACGCTATATTGGTGGATTCGACAGAAACATGTGTTCAACGACAACTTTTCTATAAATTATCCTTCTGCGACAATCCATTGACACAAATAATTTTAAAGCTATGTAAAGTTTGGTTATTTTTGAATGACGAGAATTTAGCTACATAAGTTTTGACATCCAACCGATTATAATGGGAAAGTCAGTCGGTTGAGCCCAACCGATTTCTCCGATTAATCGATTACGGATTTTCCAGCCGATTGACATCACTAATGTTCAGCCGACTTTACAATGTTGTACATGTACGATAACCCTTGTCATTGAAATTAGCTTCAAGCAAGTGACCCATCACAGAACCAATTTACCCTAGCTAGTGTGGAACAACTATTGTTAAATTTCTTTCTCAAGCCTTAGGATGGAATACGGTGTAGAGGTCAGACTGTATTGTCAATCTTCCGATTCATTTATTATTTAATATATCAGGCATTGTATTGGTAACTTTATTTGCTGGGGATAAAACATAAATATTTTATACACAAATACATCACAGCTCATTTCTCTGGTTAATATATGACACCCAGACATGCACGAATCCTGCAGGGAATCGAAGGTCCTGATCTTCTTTGTAGTGTTCAAAGTTTATATATCTATGGCTCATTGATTATGTAACAGAAAAAAAATGTTTGAACTTTTATTGGTCTCACTTTTTGAGTGGATTTGAACCAACGCGGAGCTGGCTATCCAATGATTACGAGTCCAACGTCGTATCCGCTTGGCCACGCCCTCTCCTTCTCTCAAGTTAGAACTTTTATGCACAAGTTAGCCTTTCCTGATTTACAAAGAAAAACAAATGACTCCTACTTATAGCTTAACACATAATATGGTATATTTTTGCATATGTTCGCGCTTAATATTTCAATGACAATTATACAGTTGAATAACAATATGTAAAATAAATTCATTATATTAAATTATTTATACAAACGTCAATTCAGTTTTTTCTCATTTTAATTGGATATCTATAGCCCGGAGGTGAGAAAATGGTTAATCCAATGTTGCAATATATAACTGTTCTTAAAATACTATGTCCGTCAGGACCCAACGTAGCGCAGACGGGTAGGTTGAAGGAAAAACAATGAAATGAGCAAACAAAAAGTTTGCTTGTTCAAAACCTAGCGTAGCCGTAATTTTTATTCAAAATTTAAAAGATATACAATGTACATGTATACATAAGTTAAGATATATACAATGAACTTACAAATGAAAACTAAAATGAATTGGCTTAGAGAAATATATATCACATATACATCAATTTAGTAATTCTGGTTATTAGAACGTACGGAGGAGCATCATTAAAATTGGGTTTATGAATGAGGGAGTCTTTGCAGAGACAAGTCTTCACTAATGTAACTGATGCAATTTATATGATTACATAGACTACTGTGGCTCTACTTCAACTTATTTATTTTGCGCAGTGTGAGACACAAATGGTATTATTGTTAGGCAACTTGGGTAGAAATCAACATTGACTCGCTTGTCCTTTGCAACACCAGTAACTTATTTATTTGTCTTTTTTCAGTTGGGGTAACTGGTATGGAACCAACGTCACAACCAGAACTTAC
The DNA here is from genome assembly GCA_025267735.1 of Mactra quadrangularis. NCBI lineage: Eukaryota > Metazoa > Mollusca > Bivalvia > Venerida > Mactridae > Mactra > Mactra quadrangularis. The sequence goes on from CM046304.1 coordinate 29,898,481, forward strand.
ACCATTCTGCGAGGAACGTCTCAGTGAGTACTATATTATCATTTAGTTTATAATGCCACTTCCTACAAATGGTTTGTTTCACTGTGTGAGTGTGCCAAGCAAATGGTGTGTACATGTAATATGGTACTTTTGTAACGCATTGTTATATATAGCAAGTCTTATTCTCACAGTCACCAAATATTACATTTAATTAAGTGAATAAACTCTTAGTTTTATGCTATTTAATTTGGGGTTCTGTAATCAACAAACGTCAACACTTGTAATATAAATCCATAATCAATGATATTTATAAAGAAAAGTACCAAGTCTCAATGTCAGTTGTCCCGAATATTATTGGAATGGTCACAATGGCTCTTGCTAAAATGAACCATCTCAATGTTGACATGTTTGTTCATCGGCCACCAATACCTTTCCATTCATCTTACAACTGGCCGTATCCCAACCACTCATAGTTTATTACACCACGTTCAAGTATTACGCTACGTTAAGTTAATATTAAATGACGCTTATTACAAGTACTTTGTATAATGCTATTTGGATAATTCTCAAATCGAATGATGGATTGGTCATATGCTCGCTTGAAGTCATCTTACAAATGAAGGAATACTATTATTTGAGAAGATATTGCATCGTGTCCTAATAATTTGGAAAGTTTGCACATGCAAATTTGGGCACCGCTGTTCAATTAAAATTAATGTGGTAAACATGCATCTTATCATAAGAATTTCTTCTTTATCATTTGATATCTTCTTTTATAAATTCTAATGTTGTTTTTTCTTCGGACAGATTAAAAACAAAATTGCTATCGCCTATCAAAATGCATTCTATATTGTTTGACGAGTTTTGCTCAACTGCAGGTCATTTATGCTTCAAGAGCATTTAATATTGCGCCTGTTACAACACTAGAAGGGTTTTACTGATATTTAAATCATTTTACTCTAAAAACTTCGCGTTTTCGATGGATAGTGTCAACACATTCGCCGAGGGAACTACTGTTAATTTTGTACAATTTAATCTCTTTAAAGCACTGGTGTCTTTGAATTCAAAAACTGTTCTGTTCCTTTATATAGTCTTCTTTTTGAAAACAGTTTTGTTATTGGTAGTTAAAGCAATATTATTGCATTTTCTTAAACCTCTTTTTTTGATGTTGACAGTTATGGTTGACGTTTATTAGCAATGACATTTTAACCATGATTTGTGAAGAGTGAGAAAACTAAAACTCAATATCAAAATCAATATTAAATGCATTTTCTTTAAAAACATAATTCTCCGTTGTGTTTATTCGGAAACTTAGACCAATGCGTAGATAGCCACCAAAGAAAGGCAAATTCAATCAAAGGTTTCCAAATTTCATCTTGCCAGCTGTACACTTAAATAAAATAGTCTAATAATTAAACAATCACTTATAGCGTAAAATCAAAGTGTTAACCACCTGAATAAATTTGACGTTGACGTTTTGAAATGGATTCAAACATGCACAAACTAACTAACAACCGCTCCTATTTTAGCTCATACGGCTCAATAAGGATCCCTAAATAACTAGCCTCGTTTTATCCATTCATAGAGTATATGGCCACTAGTAAGTGTAAAGTAAAAATGTTCATGAAAATGGGTCTCAATGCTTAAGCCTTAAGTAAATGTTATGTTATGTTGTGCTGTTCTGTGCGGTGTGGTGCGGGCGATGCGGGCGGTGTGGTGCGCTGCAGTGCGTTGCAGTGCAGTGCGTTGCAGTGCAGTGCAGTGCAGTGCAGTGCAGTGCGTTGCAGTGCGTTGCAGTGCGTTGCAGTGCAGTGCAGTGGTGTGCTGTGCTATACTATGCGATGTTATGCAATGCTATGTATAGCTATGCAATGTTATGCCATGCCATGTCATGCCATGTTAACAACATGTTCTTACTTCACTTTTTGACAGCTGCCGTGTGGGCCCCTTGGTCACCGTGGATACAGTCTGGGGATCAAGACATAAGATTCAGACGTTGTCAGGATATGAACAAGGTCAAAAGGTCGTCTGATGACTGTGAAGGTGATTACTTCCAAACAAGGGCGTGTCCGATATCAGACGAACGTTCATGCCGTCTAACAGATGGTTCTATGACGTCAGAGTTTATGGTACAATGTGACGGCGTCAATTTGAATGACGTAGACAAAATTGGTATGTAATAATATTTTATCTTTTTTATCAAAATAATAAGGAAAACGATGTATGTTCTTTCGTGTTAAATTATATAGTATTCAACAGAGAGTAATTAGTGCTGAGAAAAACCATTGGTCGCAGCCTAGAAGACATTGTAAGTTACCCTATAAAACATAGATAGAGCCAGATCAGATCTAAACTTGATACTTCTTCCTAGTGGGTCATTGTCTGGCTTTAATTCAGCTTTAAGTATAGACATACTAGCTGTAATACAAAAAGTAGTGTTAATTGTTATATCACTTATTACAAAAATTAATAGTTGTATCAATTTATCGTTTTATAATTTTACCTTATTTATGTAACGTTGTTTTAATTAACATTAGCATGTTTGGATAATATGGTTAAAATTATGTACAATATTTTATGTTTCAGAGAGTTTAAGAAGCCCCCATGACACAATAGGTATGTATTATAAATAACATATATCCCAATATAATTGTACACAATAGCTTGCGAAGTTTGAATATGCATTTCGTCTGAGAGTGACGTTTTGGTTTCTTTGTTCGATATTGTGCTTTACGACACGATGTTTTAATCGTCACGCGGCGGTCATCTGAGTGCTAGATAATGTATAATGGGAACCCCCATCCTGTTGAGTTATAAAACATTCAAAACTTAAACACAATCTCATCATAATAAAATAAGACTTCCAATTTACCACTGGATTTTTCTAGCGTTACTTCTTTGAGTTAAAAAGCTACATAATCATTAATAATGGAGTATTTGTATATCATATTTCTAAATTTGAGGATGGTAAGCCTTTTAGATTATTTTTTCTGAACCGGATATGAGCTGTCGATAGCGCACAAGTCTACTGATCGAGGGATCGTTGGTTTGATTCCCGGGCGGGGTATGCTTTTGTGGAGCTTGGTCATAAAATAATTTTCTACGGCCATTCTCTCTCCTATCACTGATTCTAATTCATGCAGGGCAGTAGTCAATCACTGGCAAAAGTATGCGCTTAGTAGTTGGTTAACAGCTAAATCCAGAGATTTAGCCTTTCCAGGAGCAGTGAGTAGGTGGACTGACCGCCCTGATATAACCTATACAATGTGTTGCTACGACGTTAAACCCAACAAACAAACAAACTAATACAAGAAATACAAGATATACTATTTACTATACATTACAGTCGTTAATATAAAAGTATTTTTTTAGTGCTTTGATATTATATTTTAGATGATTGTGAGTACTCTTTGTATGATGTCACATACATGATGACCATTGGCAATCCTCTGACTACAGCAGAACTCTACCAAGCAGATCGTAAACTATGGTGTTCAGCGAGGGACAAATATATACCATTTTATTCTCCTCATCAACGATGTATGAACAATATGGAAACGTTTTGTAAGGAGACTACAAAATGCAAATATGATACTAAAAAGAATGAGAATAATGTTAAATCTAAACCTTTTTACGGTAAAACATGCTGGAAAAGTCATGTTCTTGGTAAGTAGTTTTGTTTAAAAAAAACCGTATTATTTGAGCTAACAAATCACGCAATTACAACGGTTAAAGCTTTTAGGACATACTATATACTGTAATGTGTAAACAGTGGCATTGGTATCGTATATATTGAATATATGATTTAAAAGTTTGTTTGATAATTTTCCGTCAATTATTGCCCATTTTATGAACGTTCAAACGCAAAATATAGCTCAAAATACATCACGCGCCAGTTTGCGCTCAAAATACTGTATTGAAAAAATAGAGATATTGTAATGCATATTATCTCCCCTTGGTATAAAATAATGCATAGTTGAATTTCCCAATTTAAAAGGCAGTATTTAAAGATTTGAAATGAAGCGAAAAGTTTTGGACTACAATGTTTAATAAGATATAAAGTATTCATAGAAATTTCCTGTAGTTGTTAACGTGCATGTGGTTTTCCAATATAAGGCCCAAACCCTTAAACATGAAGAGTGGCAAACTCCCCACAGCGGTTATTTCCCTTAACTAAATCAATAACCACTGCCACTACAAGAAGTTCGTCCCTCAGAGTGGCGATTTTTTCATCTATTCTGTTTCAATTCAATATTTTCTTAAAATTGAGCCTTCTTGTAATAAATAATGACGTTCAAAGTACATAAAGGTATAAATAGTTTTAAAATTTGTAAAAAATAACAAAGTGTGACGTAAGCACTGTGAGGAGTTTGGAAGAGTAGGTTGAAGTTTGTTCACAAGACGATTTCTTGTTGTTTGTTCCTACATGAACCTGTTTATAGCAAGTGTTGGGTTGCTGCGACCTAGACCCTGATATAGGGCCCATTGTCTGTTCCATGGCAGATACCGATTAGGTTCTTGTTTGTGCTATTTCTTTGTGGCGTCAATTTTATAACAAACGTTTAAAGATCTAGAAACATCTCCATATGGGGCCCGTATTATCAAGCGTATTAACAAACGACTAATTTTAGTCGTAAATCCTTCTATAATATATTGTTAAATTATCGTAAGATTTTTTATTTTATGCTGCCCATATCTCTACTTATTCACTGTGTGAACGGTCTGTTGTTTTTGATGTCGCTTTTCCTAATATGTTTTCAGACTCTTATTTCATAAACTATTTTATTTTTTGTCCTACAGGTGGAATTCTCCCAGCTGGTATTCCTGTCTATCAAACACAGCAGATGATTTGTCAAAAGTTTGATAAAGAAAGTAAACTTGGTCAATCGTTCGACAAGAAAAGAGGCTCTTACTATGCAACCTTGTATGACACAAAGAGACGTCTACCAGCTATCTCCATGGCAACGGTCAGAGCACTTGGTGATGAAAAATGGCCTAATGTACCATATATGATTGAAAGAGGTACATTCTTAACTAGTTGATCGAGACATCAAAGATTATTTTATTATTTCCTCCATTTTTGAAGATCATAAAATATATACCGTACAGATAAAATATACAAAGATATATATACTAGGACGAAAAAGAAACGCCGGGTAACCTATAATGATTGTTTTAAGGGATAAATTGTATCATTGGATTATTATATTTATTTTTGTATGAAATGTCATCTGTATGGAACCAGCTGTTGAAGTTTCAATCGATTTCCGATGCTGATTATGTGAAAAAATACCCCCTTTTAACGATGACCCTTCTTGTTTTGCGAAACACGGCCGGACATGTGTTGCATATTTTATGTACCCGGCGTTTCTTTTTCGTCCTAGTATACATGTTTTGTTCATAATTATACAATTACAGTTTAATACAATAGAATGGTTTGATAGAATTTATTAATAAATGAAAATTATATGCACATACATGTAGCACACGAATGATTAAAAAAACCCAGTAAAAACATACACAATAAATACTGTGAGTATAGTAGATTCATTATACTAGGACAATTTTTCATCTATAAAAAATGGCCCCAAAAAGTTCTTGTGAATTATCTTGTTTCCATGTTTAGCCCGTGAATGAATATATGAGACATTGTTTACAAAGAATACCGTTTAAATTTGACACAAGTTATCCTAAACAACATATTTTCACTGCAAAGTGTCTTAATGCTATTCGTTCCCAGGTTGCAACTTAAAAACATCAACTTTTTAAAACTGACAAAATTAAATATAAACATTTTGGAAGAAGTTTTGTGATAATAACAGTTTTAGCGCAAATTGACATACAACTGTAAAAGATGCTGATTTTATGTATTTACCTATCCCCTTAGTAACGATATACATGTATATGATTTAAATGCATTTCATACAGATTGTATATGCATTAAATAATTTATTTTTGTTTGATTTTATTTAAGTAATTTTAAAAGTAATGATGGTTACACTAAACTGAAATCACATAAAGCAATATGTTACAATTAGATTAACATTATTACTGTTTCATATGTATATGTTTTCCACAGAAACTAATAATCAATGCCTATTCATTGCCTATGGCGTGGCCGAGCGGTTACGACGTTGCACTTGTTATCATTAGATAGCCAACCCCACGTTGCTTCAAATCCCATCCAAAACCTTCCCCGTTGATAACCTAAGTTGTGAGAACTTCTTTCACAATCGAGCAAAAATTAATAAGTATAAAGTTGAAAACGTTTTGTATTAGTATACCAAGCCTATGGCCTTTAAATGAATTCACATTGTGTGCATAATTCAATCTCATATTGTTTAATATTCAGCTATCACTGGTGCACACATCAACTCCGCCGATTTAAATATACAATGTAGTTGTATCAATCGAGAGTACAGAAATATTGTTGTGAGTATTTAAATTAGCAGAGTTAATGTATGTGCCATTTATAAGTGAATACAAAATTAACCATAGAATTAACCTCATACATGTTACTTTTGCAGGACTTATCGGAACCGACACGGAAGGTGTTGTATCTTGGTATTTCCATATAAAAAAGAAAGGCATGACAACAATTCAAGAAATAACAACAAAATGTGACATACCAACATGTACGTACGGTGAGAAACAAGCTCTACCATCAGATTTTGATCACAGTGGCTACAAGATGCTTCCATTACTTCCTCCAGATCTGATTGGTTGGGACATCGGTAAGAAGATCTCAACCATGACCATGACCAATATCGTTCCCCTTGAACCAACGCTCTACTCAACGTGGAGAAAGTCCCATCGGTTGGTAAGAAAATTCGCCATAGAAACTTGCAGAATTCCAATAGAAACACCTTCACAAGACACTGAAACTCACCGACAAGATGGCCACGATTTGCCTGAGTTGTATCTCATATCCGGTACAGTTGCACCTGAAAACCACTTCGAGGTTATCGGAAATGACGTCATAGTACCGGAAGTTATATGGTTAGCGGCATGCTGCGCACATGGTGCTAATGTATCGTCATTTGGATTGTTTATGCGAAATCGATTTGGCGAAAGTCCTACAGTAGTTTCTTTGGGACAACTTCACGAAGTTCTGCAATCTTCATATTACGAAAACACTGAGAAAATAAAAATAGATTTGTACCCGGCTTTCGACAGCCTTTGCAGTGCTGAAACTAACGATATATCGTACAAGATTGTAATGCCATGAATCACAGAGTTGTCGCCCTTTTATTGGTTGTGAATTTTGTTGTTTGATTCCCATATTGTGATAATCATAATATGATATTGTTTGTTTGATATTTACTTGCCATTTGTACCTGCTTTAATATTTAAACTGTATGTCATGGGAGCTAACTCCGTGTGGAATGTGTAAAGTTGTAAACTATGTAGAACAGCTAGCGAGTTACTTCCCTTTAGTTTTATGTGTTGTTTTTTCACTCCATGTTTTCATTGTTAAGTTTTATTTTTTCAGAATTATGCAAGAGCTTTTTCATTGTTTATTGTTGTTGTTTAACTTAAGATTGTAAAATGCTTAGCCACTGAAAATCATGTTAGCAATTAACTGGGCGTTGTCTATTTTTGCTAATCAAAGTGAGTGTGTGAAGAACAATTACATTTATGCCTTTTTAAGATATACGACCTAGTCACAGGCTTATTATATGGCTGAATGAACTAAACTCTTAAACTTAATTTATGAGTTTGTCCAGAGGTCTCCTTGTAAAAACATTATTAAACTAAAATCACATTTAAATGATTCTTAATATTACCGAATAAGTTCACCATATAACATCGCTTGACAACAGCGTACAATGTATGCAGTAAAGTCTTAATTAGAAATTATTTCAGTGTTAAAAACTTACTCTTTTCTCATTAAAGCCCTTTATTGTTGAAAATAATGAGTGCACAGTGACAGCGATCGTTATCTAAGACTCATTAATATAGAATTATATTTTGGGTTGAACCAATACGTCAAATCCCGCAAGTGTAGGTGAGTTTGTCTTAATTTAACAATATTCTAAATTTAGTAAAGTGATAAAAGTATTGTTAGTGTTAAAGTTTATTCAACTGCCAGTGTCGCATACATTTAACCCATTGATTTAATACCTCATAGAACATATAACGAGTATTAAAATCAGCGGGGCTAATGTACATGCCTCTGACAGTAAAAAATAAGTGTAAACGATAATAGCTTTAATCAGAAACCACAATACAAACATCAACATAAATATGTGCAGTCAAAGTTTTAATCGCCAAGTTGGTTTCCATCTATGATCGCATTTTGGAATTGGGTAAATTTGAGATCCTGCTTAGTACAATATTGCTAAGTTATTTTGCACATGTTACGATTTATGAATGTGTTTATGCGCTGTAAAATATGCGTGCTTGTTTCACTATTCAAGTCTAAATCATTGTCTGTTTAATACATACAACATAGTTAAGATTTGTCCCTTATGTTTTCTTCAATTGGTTCTTGAACTTAAATGGTGAAATTTATATTGTTTAAATACTATAAAGTTGTTGAGTGTTAATGATAATTATTAGAAAGAGACAGGTTGAACAATTATTTAAATCCATATTACAAAATGCCCCACATTATTTCCGCTACAGTTTATGTATCTTTGCATTCGATTATGCCGGAATCATGTTAATTGCCATCACTTACATATGCGTCAGTGTCAGTATATAGTCGGACTTTTGAAATTACTCTTACGATTATATGATCAACTGTTTTTGTCAATTTTGTTTCCTTCTACAAAATGTATATAGATTTATACTCTTTAAATGTATATGAACATCGATATTATTACTCACGTAGTTTCGTTTGAATGTAACCATTTTCTGAATAGTGCAATACATTGTACATGTATGTTGTTTTAATGGTGATTTCACTTTTATCAATAAAAGTTTTGTTTATAATACCATGTTCTGTTGTTATTTTCCATAATAACACTAAAACTTTATATATATTTTGTCATTTAATATAATAATGTGCGGCCGCATGATGGATGTTCTAGCGGGATCCTTGGATTGGAATCCGACTTTGCATCTTGCAATTATGGATATTCCAGGGCATCTAGCCAGTTTCCTCATTGGCTGGGGGTTGCCTTTCCACCGATTATATACTCATTACCTTTAAGATTATTACTTTATATAACCAATCAGGCGCTGATGCTGATGGATGTTCTAAAGGCATCCTTGGGGTGCGAGTTCGAATCCCACCCGGGGAGGTTATACCCTTCCATGAAAATTTGACAATAATGTCGATTTTCCTCCATTGATAAGATAATATGGAGAAGTTTCCGGCCTTGTGGAAGGGTAGGTGAGTACTGGTTATAGACAATGGTCCAGGAAAGCTAGGTTAGGTGCGCTGGACGCCGTAAAATGACCTAAATTGTGTTGACACGGCGTTAAATCTAGTAAAAAGAAAATTAATATGATAATAAAATATATTATTTTAATATGTTTTATGAGTGTCTTGTTGGAGTAGTGTTTATACGTTCCACCATTACAAGCATGATTGACCAAGGGGTGGTGGTTTATCCGCCGCACTAATTTTGTTAAATGAACTATACAATATATAACACGCTTTGTTATTTTGTACGCCCTATAGTTCATGAACAAAGTTGATTAAGTAGATTGGTCACCGTAAATAACTAAGTAAATATTGATAAGCCGCGTTTAGTTCAAACAAAGAAAGGAGCAAGTGAGTATGAACTTAAAACTCGTCGTAAAATTATCAATAAACGCCTCAAAAAAGATAGTATGCATAAAGGAAACATGATTATCTTACACGTTTTCTGATTGGTTAGCTCTCAAGGACGTATATGATAATACGGAACTTAATAGTATGACGTAACAACTCTGTATACACTATTTATCCGAGCACTTCCTGGTTCGATGACTACAAGTCGACTAACATACATGAAATAATTTCTATTTATAACATGGAGGAAATCTTAAAATGAAATTTTTTTGCTATTTTACGCCCATTCACCTGTATGCTTTATGTAAAACATGGGCGGATCCGGTGAGGGTATTGTAAAGATCTGACTCAACCCTGGAATTTTTGTGCCACGTATTGGTATCTGTGGTGATCGGAGTTAGCACTTCGGAAAAATACATTAAGTGGACCTTGAGAAAATAAATCTGAATTATCGCCTACGTTGTCAAATAGAACGCGAGCTAAGGGATCGAGAGGTCCTGGATTCGTTTATTTCCTTGAGCAAGAAATTAACCTACAATTGTTCCACTCAATCGAGGTGAAATAAGGAACCAACTACCTGATCAGAAGTTATCGTATTAAATTATAGAGTCCTTTGCACAAAAAGTCATGTATATGGGAGTTGACTTATAATCGCAAGAAACTTTAAAACATCACAATTTTAATTGATTAGGTATATTCGCAGGTTTAATTTACGAACTGGAGTTTTTTTCCAAGCTAAAGATCTATCAAAATACCCCAGAACTAGATCTGAATGCTTTTACACTTGCAATTCAAAAAAGGTTGAAATAAGTTGATATGACCAGGAAAATATTAAGAAACTTAAAAAAAAAATAGAAAAAAGCAAATCTGATTCATTTACCGGGTTTATATGTTCAAACTTAACAAATTGGTTTTTTTACCCTATATCCGCTTGATATTAATATTAATCACACTCCCATCTTTAAACTGTCCTCTAAAATGAGTTTTCGTCATTTTCCGTACACGTAATACATAGTAGTAAAAAGTCCTACCCATTATCGGTTGCCATAGCTAATGATTAAAATACATTACGATTTTTGTTTGATCGATATCATTTATTTTTGTACATTCAAAGCCCCACTACCAAGATGTGTTAATTTACGGTAGATATGAACACTGTTTATAATAAAAGGAAATCAACAGAACAGAACAGAACAGAACAGAACAGAACAGAACAGAACAGAACAGAACAGAACAGAACAGAACAGAACAGAACAGAACAATCTTTATTTCTCAAATCAGGTTACATGATACCCGAGCAATGTTATAAACAATAATATAAAATACAAAAAAGGAGAGATCAAAATTACATGCATATATGTACATTAGATGTATATCGTTGAATGGGAGAGAGAGAAAGAGGGGAGAAGGGGGGCGAGAAGAAGCATTTAAATATGCATTGTAATGCATAAAGTTCTCAGCCGTTTCTGTTATACCTCGACTTTCAGACATCCACATAACGTACCATAGGATGGACTCACTGACATCATAGTCCTTAAACTTGTCAAATACGCACACATATATTTTAATAATAATATTTATCCACGAACTCAATTTAAATCGGTCCCCTATACATTATTGTATACAAGTTATAACTATACTTTCATTACATAATATAAGGCAGTGCACATGTATACAAGGGGATCTACATATAGGGACGTACGCATTATTTTATGATCATAAGATATGGATTCTGGTAGGACTAGAACGGTTAACCTAAGCTGTAACATACTACTTTAGACACATATCCTCGTCAGTCACTGATAACTGTCCTATTCAATACAGGGATATGTGGGAAATTATTGTTGAAAATGTGTCATTACTAAACTCCACCAAGATTCCAGCCAGGGAATCGAACCCTCGACTCCTGGATTTGTAGCCAGTTTTTATCCAAACGAATAATTTTAAAAGTCTATAAAGGAAGATACGCATGGAATGACGACATATATTTTAATACAAGACAGCGGAAACCAACTAGAGAACCAGTCTAACATATTCGTTCGCAGAGACTATCAAGATTCTCGATAATGGAGAAGTCTAATGAAGAATTTAATTTCTCATATAGTCTACATATTTTACAAAGAGCAATGTTAGTCTCTATATAGTACCTTTAATATAAATCCACTATAACATAATTCATATTACATGTTAAAAATACTCTCAAAAGTACAAAATACCGTATAAATATCGTAAATCCCCTTATACTACATACCGAGGTCACGTGATATCCCGAGCAGGAACCATTCATACTATAGTAATTGATGATTGAAATACAATCGTCCAATCAGAGCGCGGCGTGTGTATTACTTAAATATCCCCGTATAAAGCCGGTATAATACAAACAAAATTCCCGCCATCAGTCTTAAGTATTCTGTTTATATCTATTGAAGACTTTGACTGTTTTAGAAATCGAGGAATCCACAAAGTTTAATTTTGTTTTTTTATTCGGAAAAGAATAAATCTGGCGACAGGTATAGTATATGTTTTTGTTATAATTTTGAGTATATTTTTATAAAGCGTGTAGTTGATTATAATTTATCGTTCATATAAAATTATGTAGTACAAATAGTCGTCATTATACGTTTGTGATTGTTTATAACTTATAAAGGGCACATGGGCGAAACAGGGGATGGGTTGCATTACAGGGATTCATGTTTTAAGACAAATATATTTGCTCATGGGGGACAGGTAGGGGGAGATATAGAGCAGGACACAGTGTCTTGTATATCTACTTAATAACTATCAATATTTTCGCTAAAAAATGTTCTTTTGACAAACTTCACAGTGAATAGATTTAATATCATCAGCTTAAATGAGATTTTTATTTGATTTAACAATCTTTTGAAATTTATAGGTCAGTTTTCCCTTAAAATGAATTAATATCACCATATTTGATGTATGTTTTATATATGTTTCTACCATTGCAATTTAGTGTTCAAGGAATAAATAAAGCCCGCTCACTTGCTCTTTCGGTAGAACACAATTCTACTGATCGAAGAGTCGTGGGTTCGATTCACGGGCGGAGCCTATTTCGTGGAGCTTGTTCATGAAATAATTTCTACGGCCATTATCCCTCTTACCACTGATTCTAAATCATGTACAGTAGTTGTCAGTAACTGACGAAAGTATGCGCTGAGTAACTGGATAACAGCAAAATCCAGTGGTTAAGTCCTTCCAGGAACAGTGAGTAGGTTGCCTGACCGCCGTGATATAACCTGTACAATTGTGTTGCTACGGCGTTAAACTCGGCGTTAATACTTGGAGACGAACTTGATCGACAGTTTTTATTATATACAGAATATTGACAATTGATGATTTTTTATAAAAAAAGAAGATTCCTCAATGCCATAAAACAGACTATTTAGACGCCCCGCTTTATTTCCGCTGCAATAAACATTATAGGTAGACGTACAAGTTTCAAGTGGTCAGCTCATCACCCAGATAACTGGTCAGTGTCCTGTGTACAAGAATGGGCTTTATTTACATCCTCCAAATATGGTTTTCCACCAGAAATAGAGAGTAAAGTATTAGCTAGCCTAAATGAATACACTGGTAAAATGTTGACATCAATGACACTAGAAGATTTTAGGAACCATTTTAATGATATGGGTGAATTGATTTATGTTACATTTCAACAGATACTGGACGTGTCACCTGATTATAGAGGTATGTTGTTTATTATAATAGTTTTTGTGGGATTTGGTAAACCCCGTAGCAACGGATTCATAGGTCCTATCACAGTGGTCAGTCAACCCACTCACCGTTCCATCAGTGAAGGGCTAAATCTCTAGGTTAAGCTGTCAACCAGTTACTGAGCACATATTTCCGTCAGTGACTGACAACTACCGTTCATGATTTAGATTAAGTGGAAGGAGTGAGAATGGCAGTAGACACTATTTCATGCCCCACCAGGAAATCGAACCAACGACTCCTCGGTCAGTAAACTAATGTACTATCGACTGAGCTTGCTGGACGAACATATAAATGTTAACATAGTGCGGTTAAAAGTCTGCTCCAATATACATGTTCAGTCTAAGTTTGAAATTCTTCTAGCAGGTTACCCCTCACAGTTCCCATTTACTCATAGGTGGAGTGAAATAAGTGTAGGTTTTTGTTTGGTCAAAGAAATTGTCAATGCCCCTAGTGAGGTTCGAATCTGGGACCTCTCGATCCCTAACATCTCGTTCTACTATTGGGCAACTGGTCCTACTATTTGTCCTAATGCAATGAAGTATAATTGCATGTGCTGCAAGTTTCAAACTTTCAAATTCAACTTACTGGTCTAAACTATGGATGAGACGTGCGGTCATCACACGATACGATACGTATCGATACGAAAGGAGACGATATCATTAATTACGATACAATATGGGTAATTATTGTAAAATTACAAACATTCACATTCTTTTATTTATGATAACGGGTTGTCCAAGGGTTGATTAGTCTCTACCTGCGGATAGAGTTGTCTAAACTTCGGGTTGAGACATCCACGGGTTGAGTTGTCCACGGAATGAGTTAAACTGGGTTCGTTTTAAAATAAACACAGATTATATTTTTTCGTAAACGAATACGCAAACCTGTCGATTACTGAAAATACAGTGACTTTCCATGATTACGAATGTCGTGGTCGTATCGCGATATATCGTTCTGTGCCTTGTCATGTCGATATTGTATCGATATATCGCCTCATTCCTAGTCAAAGCAAATCATGCACTTTCAATTTTCTTAACCGTTGAATTGATTCTCTTTTAGACCGTACGCATGTTTATACATCTAAAATTGCACAGTTATTGCAATACTTGAGTGACCAAACTGCGTCTGTACAACTTACATGGAAAAACATAGAACTCTCAAACTGGAGTTGTGTTGAAGTGTTCGATTGGATGACAGCCATGGCTACAGAAATGGATATGACGTCACACGATAGACAAACGATATTTAGTCAGTTTTGCAGACTGACCGGAAATGATCTCTATCACAAAACGCTTGATGAATATAAACTAATTAACGAACAGTTTGGAGAGGCGCTTTATTTGTCATTACAAAGATACAAGAGTGCAGGTACTGTCTATTTTAGTAATTAAAGAAATAAAGTATTGGAAAAAATTACAGTGTTGATTCTAAACGGTTGTTTGCATACGAAATTAATGATTGCAATGATAATGTTAAATGTAGTTCTGGAATTAACGCCGCATCATCACAATTCAGGTTTTTTTCACAGCGGCAAGTGCGCATTTTTAGCTTTCCTGGACCCTTTTCCTGAAACGG
Organism: Mactra quadrangularis; assembly: GCA_025267735.1. Classification (NCBI taxonomy): domain Eukaryota; kingdom Metazoa; phylum Mollusca; class Bivalvia; order Venerida; family Mactridae; genus Mactra; species Mactra quadrangularis. The sequence continues at coordinate 29,913,491 of CM046304.1, forward strand.
TCGCACCGGCCCTACAGGACATTTGATTCGAAATTAACTGCGCTACTTAAATGCTTGAATGTATTGGAAAAGGTATTATTTTAAATGATCTATTTTGTAATTTAAGTGTTTCAATGTTAAAAAAACATTTCTATCAGAAAGCTCCATTTTTGTTGTTGTATGAAATAACAATACTTTTCTTCTTATTGTAGTACTTAACGTACGTTTTGGCATATTAACATGCGTATCTCTACGGTGGCATAGGGGTGACATGGAGATGTATTTAATTTTTTACGTGGCAACGTAAAAGCTTTACGTGGCCACGCAGTAGCTATTACGCGCGCACGCAATAACATTTACGTGGCCACGTAATAGCTTTACGTGCGCACGCAATAACGTTTACGTGCGCACGTAATAGCTTTACGTGGCCACGCAATAGCTTTACGTGCACACGTAATAATTGACCAATGAGAGTTGTCGAAAATGGCCGCGTTATTGCGTGCGCACGTAATAGCTACTGCGTGGCCACGTAAAGCTTTTACGTGGCCACGTAAAAAATTAAATATAATTCCATGTCACCTCTATGCCACCGTATATCTCTGATTACTGATAAACTTATTTAACTGACAGCGGCGTTTACATTAACCCCTCTGATTTAAATACATTGTATTCGTTCGATAATCTGAACACACATGTTTTGCAAGTAGTGATAGATAGTCACATTTTTAGTTACTGTAGTACATGCATTGTGTATTTTGACCTGCCATTATATTTTCATTTTGATACAATAAATTATGGGTCAAGGACTTCTATAAGTGGATCTTTTATCTTGGCGCGTTGAATCAAAGTACAATAACATCCCATGTTTTGAAAATTGATTTATAGTATGTGTTTTTATATGTATTTACAGGAGCAAGTTTATGTGATAGAAAGCGACATCGTTCATCAGGAGATCTCACTACAATACCAGAAGATTCATGATATATTTTCATTGTATGACATCATCTCACCTGTGGATCTTTTCACAAAATCTTACGATAAAAATCATAGTAAGTCAAAAGCAACAAACATGATAATTAGGACTGTCACGATACGCCAGAAGCGTACCGCGGTATATTGTGGGCTTTTAAATTCGTTGTTCCTCTGCTGTATTTAACAGAAAAATTGAAAATCTTATATGTAGCTACTAATAGAATCTAGCCTCTTTAAGTATTTACGGTCATTTAGGACTGTCTCAATCGCTTAAATTCTTGCAACTTCAGGTTAGATGGAATGAACAATGGAAAAACCGACGTTTCGCTACTTTTATTTCGCGAAGGGAAGAATTTTCCAATGAAATAAAAAATATCACCAAATACCGGTACATTAAAATCGTATCGCGGTACGTATTGCTGCAGTTGCGTATTGCAATATACCGATATACCGGTATATCGTGACAGCCCTTATGATAATACCGTCATTTTTTAACCCATCAATTCCAATATTATTGGAATTAATTAATTAATTATCCCTCTGACTTAGAACTGAAAAAAAAACCTACTTTTGACTTACGATAACTTTTTCCGTAAGACTGTTTGTGAAAATGTGAACTGTTCTCATGGATACATCACACATTAAATCATCACATTTGTTAAAAAGAGTTCAGTTATGTGCAATTACATTTCTGCGTTGTGCTATTTATACGAATGTTTTATCTTGCAAGTTCCTGTTAATGTTATATTTTTGCAATCGACACGGGTATACTGGCGATCATTTTAGACCGCCGATAAATTTGACTGCCTTTGTACCAACCCGCGGTTGTTGTTTTTCTACATTAGTGCTGCACCCCCCATTCCTCCCCGAACTCCTTCCCAGAGCTCTACCCTTACCTCCTAAGGACCGCCTTCTCCAGAGACCCTTACCCTCAAGGAGAGTTGAAGAGCATATGTAAGCAGAATAGCAACTCACATTTTCTTTTCCCACACAGGGAAGCGGGTATTATCATGTTCGAAACTCAGCCTTACTCTACATACCGGTGCTACGTTTTAGACATGAAAAAGATATCACCTGGGCTAGCCCTACTTCTGACACCATCTGCACTGTTTTGTTCACATAATGACATCGTCCATGGGGGTGTCACCATGGAATTAGACTTCTTGTTATTGTTTATGTTAATATACCATTGAATCCAATATTTGTATGTCTAGTGAAATTGCTAAATTATATACATTTGTATTCTACGTTTCTGTATTCCAAACCATTTTATGCGCGGAAGCTTGCAGACATATTTTATCCCGTTTATTGTCTCCGTCAGCCCGAGGGCATCCACGCAGAGGTTCTTGGACCGAATTTCGATGATAAACTGTCACTTATATCCTGGAAAAAGTACATATTCTCCAAGTTTCTTTTAGAGGGGTGACCATAGTTTTCTAGAACTTAGTCAAATAGTTCCCAAGCGGATTCCTCCTCATGTCTAGACTAGCGGTATCTATCTTTTGACAAAAGTCATGTTTGCATTATTATACATGTATGTCCAACAAATTTGTATACCCCTGAAAAGGTACTTAGCGTCTTTTCGTCTTTCCGTTTGTACAGTTTTGTGCCATTTTCGTATAGAAGTAAAATGCAATACAAGTGTATTTGTTAATATAAGCGAAGTTCCAGTGTAAGTGTATAAAGCTGCATGTAAAATGTTGAAATGAGTTTTGAAGAATTAAGAATATATCTTATTAAAACGTAGATAGACTTTCAATGATTCTTTGTTTCCCTTTTCACGGGTAAATGTAAATTTACTTAGACTAAAATCAAATTTTTGAAAGAACTTATTGAGGACACGGCGTACAATTAAAAAGGTAGCTCTAAAACTAAATGTTTCACACATTCCTTGTGTTTGATCATTGATTTTATATAACAAGGGTTTGCAACGAAGTGCTTTTTTGAATATTCACAGCCGTCACTGTCTATAACTGGCTGAAGCAGACTGTACAAACTATTCCAGAGTTTAAAAACTTGATTTATGTTTTTGTACATGTCTTCCATGAAACTTGTGAATGTCTCTAAAGTATACAAATATTTGTTGCAATTATGACCAAAAAAATGACTCTAGGTGATGTTAATTTGGGCTGAAAATAGCGAATCGTCGGAAAAATGCATAGCTTTGTGAAACAGTCTGTGAGCATAATTTACATCAAAATCATCTCGAAACACATTTTCCTATCCTTTATGTTAATTTTTATGGTACTGGTACAAAATTTTATGTGAATATCATAATTTAAACTTGTAATACTTGTTATCCGTATGGGCCGAAATAATAGCCACGACAGTGAAATTTGATGTAAATATGTGGTTACAAAATTGAAATGTTATATAAATCCCTGGTTTGATGCACCTTTTCAAAATATTTGCCACTGGTTACCTTAAAAAATTCAAACACCTGATTTTTCCAAACAGTTGTATACATACCATCCTGATGTTCACTATAGGATCGAGAAAAAAATCGTTACAAATTGAAGGTGATATTTTTCTGTATAAGGGATATAACTCAAAATAAATCACGACATGTTTATCGCCAGTTGTGTCCCTTATATAGTCGAGATTATTTCATGGCTAATTTTAAGTCCAAACCCTCAACCATTCGGAACTCCTCGAACAGTTTTGACTGTTAAATTGATGATGGCGTATTTTCCTATACCTGTTTGAGTTTCCATACTCTTTTGAAAGCTCATGAGGTAAAGAATGAGTTATTCTGAATAATACTTAACTTGGAAATGAAAATTTCATAAAACACACATATCTGAAGCTGGCTCATGACAGTTAGAAGCATGTCATTTAGCGTTCCAGCATCCAAAGACCAACTTGTCGAAATGTTAAACCTGTTGCCACGTGATTTACGTACAACATCAACTTATAAGGTAAACAGACCATTTTTATTTTGTTGGATTTAACGCCATGGTCACACATTGTATAGGTTAAATAACGGTGACCAGCGCACCTAACCTAGTTTTCCTGGACCCTTGTATATAACCAGTACTTACCTACCCTTCCACATGGCCGGAAACATCTCCATATACTTTTTTAATAGAGGAAAATTGACATTATTGTCAAATTTTTATGGAAGGGTATAACCTCCCTAAGTGGGATTCAAACCCATACCCCCTTCGGGACACTAAAAATAGACTACTGTTTTCGCTAATTGTCAAATAGTTGAATAACAACAAGTAGCATTTTAAATAACTTCTTTACTTGTATCTACCAGAAAATTCACTATGGATCAAGTAAAGTTTGCTATGTCATTTGCAAAATACTTTGTGGGGAAGATTCAGAGGCAACAATTACAATTTATATGGTAATTATGTGATTTTTTTTAGAAATAAAAGGAACCTTATTTTATCTGCTTCTTGGTCCTTTACTAATGTTTTGCTCGTGCTTCGATCAAAACAATTGCTCTGAAGATCACGTCACTATTTACACTGATGTCCTCGAAACGTGTTGAACGAACTGGTACCGATGAGCGGCATTAGATATCATGAAAAACAATAACTACAAATTATAAAGCTAATCTGTACATTTTTTAATACAATTGACACAAAAAACACATACAAACATTGTAACAAATAAAAGAAACACTAAAATTTTAATACTCTGTAGAATTATCCACTTAGGGACTCGTCCAACTAATACATCTTGTTATAATGCTGAGAATAGCAGAATTCAAATGAAACAATAAAAACATACTTATATATCGCTGCTAAAATTCGTTTTTCTCGAAATCCTGCATTGATGTCTAAGTGATATTTAGTTCCTAGCTGTCAACTGTTTCAGTCAAGACAAATCTGTTTTAGCTTGCAATATAATCACCTATTACCTTTTTTCTGCATCTGCATGGCTCAATAGCACCACATGTATGCAATATGGAACAATTAAGATTTTAGATTAGATTTAAACCAAAACAAGGACCGACTGGGCAATCTTTATAATACCTGATGAACTTCGTAGTCGCTCAGCCATTCTTGTCTGTTTATATGATTGCAGCTCATTTTGTCTTGTAATAACAGGTGAATACTCTTTAACACTTTATATAAATCTATAACAGATTCAACATGAATCTATGATAACTATACAATCAATATTAATGGGTAGGTTAAAAAATGTTTTTTTCTTCATACAATGTATAACTTTTTTCGACGATTATTTCCCCCAAGTCAAATGGTGCCTTATTCACAAGACAATACACAAAGAAACAACAAAAACAATACTGCTAAAATTAATACTAGTACATTACAAGTATGACATTTTCTCCAACTCTCGGTGGTGCAATCATTTAACGCTGCTGATTTAAATACTTGATATTTGTTTGATAGCTTCTGAACATTAAAACATACATCTATTTGCATCGAGAGTGAGTACAGAAATGAAGTATCAAATATTTAAATCAACGGGGTTAATGTAGGCGCCATCGACAGCTGAATACTATTTACCAATATGATATGACAAAACCTCACAAGTAAGAACCGGGTTTCATTCACTATCACAGCTAAAAAATGATAATGGTCTGTGTGGCATTATGATTGGTATAAGCTTGTACATATTGATCCTAGACATTGTAAAAATGCATAGAACTTACAGATTGTTAAAACAGTTATTTGTTTGTTTCTAAAGTAAAAAAATGGGTAAAGCTCATCTTAGTCAATGTGAACAAGTCTAAATCAGAAGAAAACATACATGATAGTTATTTTTTTTCAACAATAATGTCAGTGTTGCAATAATCTAAAAATCAAAGTTATTTTTTTACCTTAATAAAAAAGTCTTTGGATAAAGTAGCATGACCTATTTATAATGTTTTGAAAGACTTTGGTATTTTAATGGCTGATGTCTTGATAGACTTTTATAAAACATAAATACCTGTAATTTAATACACATGGTTGAATATCATATGAATTCTTAAAGAACTTTACAAGTACATTGTACATGTACATCAAAGTTTTCAATAAAAACGTCGTATATTGCAAAATGATGCCGTGATATATGACGATTGTGCAGTCCCAAATGCTTAATTTAGGCGTTTAAATGGTATCATTTTAAAATTGTTATATCAATATATACATTGTACATTAAATTTATGAAAAAAAAACCTAATAGACTCATGTGAAGCAAACCATCTATCATTCTACCTATCATTTTAATGATTACAAATTCTGTATTTTATAGTAAAAAACCAAATATCGACAGTAAATCAATCAACAGAACCAATCAAAGGTAATAAGACATAAGATGCTAAACACTTCTAACTTATTCCTTAATTAACAATTTTTTCAATTTTTAATGTACATGTAAAAAGTTGCATTTTAACAAACATCATTTTATATATGGCATTTTGATCTATAGATCAATGCCCTTTGTGTCAAATTTATGAACGTTTCTAACTACGTTTTTACATTGAAAGGGAAAAGACCTGCATGACTTGGTCATGTAATTTTTTATCCAGTATGAACATTACTAAGAAACAAAGCGCATCTCTCTCTCTTATCAACAAAAAGTGCCCGTGAAAAATCTCCATAACACAATAAACAACAGCAACGATTGAATGATTACAATGAATATATCCGAAATCTGGTTGTATCCGAACACATGTTTAATAAAACCAACAACGAACGATAACTCATGCAATATTATCATATTCACGTGGCTATGTCACTTTTGATATGTTCTCATCAATATTATGCTGCCTTAGGTTTGTATGGTTCCTGTCAATCTCAACACCAACCCGGTGACCAGATACCATCGTATCGATTTGGATTACCTAACTTCGTAGCTTTTTGATTCTGTGCTTTCACTAGAGTCTTCTTGTATTGTTTCAACTTTCTCATGATCTTTTTAACTAAGATTTTCTTCCTGTCAGCAAGATTGTATTTTTCTTCTGGGTCATCTGTGAAATAAAATGATTAAAAACATTTAAAAACATGAAGTTGGTAAAAATTGAGCGCCATTTTGTCGCAAAATCGGAAGACAAGGGAAACAACTGTCTAGTTTCTCCCAAAAATGGCGATTGTTAACGACTTAAAGGTACTACACAGATTTGGTTTATTTTTTCTGTAATTTCAAAATACCATTTAGTGTCTGTAATTGTGTAAAAAATCTTACTTTTTTTTAAGACAAACTGACCTACATATTGCAAGAAATATACAAAAAAGTCACAAAAATGCACTAAAAGTGTCTATACCGTAACATACGGATAGATATTTACTACATAAAACATCAACATTTGTAGTTGTATGTCAATTTGCTCTAAAATTGTCATTATCAGAACACTACTTTCCTGCTTACAAAAATATTTCCATACAATTTTGAATTTTAGAAAGTTGGTATTTAAGTTGAAATCTGTGAATGAGTACCTTTATTGATCCAAGAATATTTTTGGTATACATATTTAAATTCTTAATCAATACCAATCAGTAGTTTTGGCGAAAGGAACATACTAACTAAGTACTAGTTGAAATTAGTTTGACCTTTTTGTATGAATTTTTTGAATATTTATCAGTTTTAAAGCGGAGTAAAATTACAAATAAATAAAACAGTTTTTCGAATTTATGTATGTATCTTCGCCAAAAGTACTATGAGTTCACAATGTAATGATAAGTTCTTAATGACAAGTTCGTTTAGATAGCTTATGGTTTTTTTACCTTTGAGATTGAAGAGTTGCAATGGTGGAGGTTTAAGATTTTTTTCTTCTCTGATATGAGCCTCCCGAAATCTGTCACATCTATATTGGTCATACCAATCACCTATTTTACGCCATGTGCTACTTGCACTGGCTACCTCGGCTGCCTTCTCAGCGAAGTCTGAAGAAAAACAAATGATTTTGTCCGAAATGCACATATCTATAGCATAATGAAATATATTGTATAAATATGTATCGGCGATTTAATACGCACGGTTGACCATGATACAATGCATCAAACTGCAAACTCCTTACATCAGTAACACCACGCTTCGCTACTTTAACTCAACCCATAAAGGAACATAACCGCTGTGAGGAGTTTGATCTAATATCTTTACCGAAACGGGCACCAGAGTCTCATATCCGGTAATGGATCACCCTGGACAAATAATGCATCCACCTTAATCCCGGTTCAGTTTGTGCTTAGTATATCATTTTTATGACATGGTGCATGGTTCAAACAATGACCTTATCTAGTAAATTGATTGAACGATTTAGAAAAAAGATCTTGTCGTAACTTGCGGGATCGAGTTAGAAAAAAATAGACCATGTTTCTGTATCTTTTGTTTAACTTACTTTTAATGTATTTCAAAGGAGAAGTGAACCACCATCCATTCAAAGCTTTCTGTTCTTGTATTTCTAGTTTGTTAACACGTGACATTTGTCTATCCTCATAGATGTACCCCTGCTTAGCTTCCTTGGAATTACATGCTGGCTTATTTTTTACCGGGTACCAGTTATTATAACGACCTGGACTTCCCACTATAAGTTTATAGTCACCAAACCTAGAAATAACAACATACTAACAATAGTGAACATTTCCTGAAGCAAACACTATATCTTGAGAATCAAGCTGGGAACAGGGGCCCGTGTTATCAAGCGTCTTACGACCGATTTTAGTCGTAAATCCCTCTACAATGTATGGATACATTATCGTAAGATCTTTTATATTATGTTGCCCTAGTCTGTAAACATTATCATGTAATATTGTGACTGATTTCCATATTCAAAAAAATGAGTAATGGTTTGGTACTGGTGAGTCTTAGTTATTTAGCTATAAACAGTAGATGTTACTATTTATACAGTGGAGTTTTAGCCGGATTTTTCAACGGTCGGGCGGACGGACGGGCGTCCGGTGTCGAAAAATTGCGTTCAAGTTTTTTATTTACCATATATTTCTGCCATTTATAGTCAGATCTTTATGAAACTTGATACAATGATAACATACCGTGTGAAGATTTGTCATTGAAGCTGTGTAACATTTAAGAGCTTTACACATAATTACCTTATAGCTGCTGAATTCTTTACTTCATTTATGTTGTATACAAATTCTGTACGTTTTGAAGGCCAACTTCTACTTATACTCAACCATTGATCAATGCCATCCAGAAATGGATCTATAAGAACAAATATAAGCAATTATTGTTTCTTTAAAACGATATTTAAACAAATCTCGTAGTCATAATGCTAGTTAGCTAGATCTGACTTGTGAATGCGAAAATGGAACACTTTGATTGTTTGTATATAGCAAACCATCATTTACACGTGATACCCACGAGAGCATAATTTTCTTTATCTAGGTCTCGTTCCTTATCACTCTTTTAAGTACAATCACTTCATCTGCTAATTTTTACATAATGTTAGAAGTAAACTGACTGTTTATGTTACCTCAGAGTCTGCAGATACTCTCCCTTGCCTAATCCAACACCCCGTTCGCGTGTTAACTTCAGGCTAAATACTTTTACTGGGTTTAACGCCGTGCCGACACAATTTAGGTCATTTTACGGCGTCCATCGCACCTAACCTAGTTTTCATGGACCCTTGTCTATAACCAGTACTCATCTACCCTTCCACAAGGACGGAAACTTCTCCATATTATCTAATCAATGGAGGAAAATTGACAATATTGTCAAATTTTCATGGAAGAGTATAACCTCCTCTGGTGAGATTCGAACCCGTACCTCCCTTCGGGACACGAGATACACCAGCATACTTAAATCGCACTTAAATCATTTTCAACTTAAAGAGAGATGGGATTGATGCTTTAAATAGGGTATCTATACTTAGTTACTTACTGGTTTCCCCACCTGCAAGTTTTACTAAAGTCGGGAACCAATCCGTCACATGTACCAACCTACAAATATATGAGCACATACACTTTTAAATACAAAATAAGAGAAATAGAAAGGTCATTAAGCTAGCATAAAATACGAAAACATGTTCTTTATGTCATCGTCATTATTAAACGTTCTTACGAAATATTAATCTTAACGCCAAAATTACGATTAAATGTTTTCGGTATGAAAATACACAATGTAATGGCTTACCCATTATTTACGATTCCAGTTTTCTTGAGTAATGTTTTACTATAAACAAATGTCGGTACCCTGGTACCACCTTCCCACAATGTACTTTTAGCTCCTCTCAGTGGCCAGTTTGATCCTGCCATGTACGAGGCACCACCATTCTACAATTATAAAAATATAATAACGATGAAAATTCAGACAGTAATCATGTTAATGTTAGGTATTTACTAATCTCCGTAAACAGGTATCCTGTAGAACGTTGTCGTACAGGATCTTTAAGATCTTAATGGAGGGTCACGTCGAGCTGACCTTTATGTCGACCAATCAATGCGTAGCTTTCATCTAGAAGAAACACTATTAATAGCATTTTGATTTCATAATTTCTTTTTTTAGACCAAGGTTTGCGAGCTAATTTGAAAGCGGTATTATTCCCAGGCTGTGATTGGACGGCTCATTTCAAATTGTTTGACGTAGACGATATAAACAAGTTACTTAACAATTACGTAATGAACATTATAATGAAAAAGGTCACCTGAACGTGACCCTTGTTTGAAAACGGCCAGATCTAAATTACCGAGTAGGCGAGCGGACAATTTTAGATCGGGTTTATATCAGATTGGGTATTTACTTATTTATGTTTACTTCCTAATACAGGTCAAATGCCTCCCTATCCAACGGCTACACATTACCGGGACGCACCGGGGGATACACAGTGAAAATTATATCCTAAGCATTAATACACAACAGTTACTGTTTATTCCCGAAATGAATTTTTTAAAGTTCACCAACAACCTAGTTTATTTTCATGGACATATTTTGTTTTGTCCGTTTCACGAATATTGTGGTTAAAGATTATTGCACTTGAAGTTATCAAAGAAAGTATGATAAAAGGGTGTAAACCAGACTATCAAAGGTGTAGTACAAGAAGGCTTTTAGGCGGCAAACCCCAAAAGGAACACATCTAAACTTACGTCTGAAGTAAAGACAACAAGTAGGTTGTCAGTGTATTGTTTCTGTTGAAAAGCTCTCATGATTAAACTAACAGCATCATCCATTGCTGTGATCATACCTGTAATAATCATTTTAAATTATGATGAAAGCCAACAGTAGGCTCTCTAATTGGCTGCGTTCACAAGAACTCCTGGTTTTAGATAGCATAGTTAACAAGGTTTCTCCTTTGAAGATATCAACTATTTTGTTTAGACAATTTATAAAGCAGTGCTACTCAGGTAGTACATGAAACCAAACGTTTCAAATTGCAAATGAAGTTATGAAAACAAAATGCCAAGGAAGGCATGGGAATAACTGTGTACCATAACTGTCAATATACTTTAACAAAAGATGCAATATATATTAATACGGCATATGTCGCCGAGCTCAGTTCGCTTACTTTATGATCACCATTTTTATCGCTTAATTTCAAATTTAAACAAATCCTTCATATATCAGTCACCTATCAACTATAAATGTAGAATACAATTGTCAATGAAAAATAACATATCTACAACAGTAACCTCTCGTAACATCAAAAATATCGTACTCCTGGGACTGCCTGTGGCGTAGTGAAATTTGACAGTTCTATAACAGCGTTTTTGCTGCTGAAAATTGTAATTCATGTTTTGACGGCACTGGTGCTACCTTTGACAGCTGTACAAAGTTATGACAACGTTCAAAGCATGTTTTAACTTACCACTGTATATTCTTCTATTTTTGTTTCCTATGTGAGAATATTGGGTAGAATATTTCTTTGGAACCTGAAGCAGGAAAGTAGAAACTTGATTGACTTGGATTACACCTGAACATTTTTTTTCAAACGGAGATCCGAAGGATAATTTTACCAGGAGCCTGATACAAGGTGTATATTTTTGAAAATGATAATCTCCGATCACAGATAACATTAATGTAACAAATAAAACTTCAGTCATAAAATCAAGTGCACTTGTTGTTTTGTACTGGCGTTAGATTAGATCTATGTTACGGTAAAACGTGATTTGCCATGTAATCAACATCGCCTCGAGATAGGCTTTGGCAGTTTTCATCATATGGGAGAAAACAATGGTGACTGATATTTTTTCTACAAATGTAATTCATTATAATGTCACTCGAAACTCAACTACATTTTTTGCCATCTAAAACGTACTGCATCTTAATTCAAATAGACAAAGGTAGCTTATGGCGGAGTCTTACAGACGGTGAAATGAAACGACCATTGCAATTTGGTACGCAACGATTCGTATCGTATCGCAAGTCATTGTTGAACTCAAAGTAAATACATGCTTGATTGCATTGCAAGATGACCCTTACCTGTAAGGGGCTATGAACTCCTTGAAATGATAGATATAAGAATAAAGGATCGTCTCCTTTATGTTCCAAAATAATGTCACGTGATCTCTGTCCAAACAATGTCTGAAATAGAAATAATGTATGAATATGGTACATGTATATGTTGAATTATGGTGGACATACCACTTGATAAAATGCTCTAAATTAAAATCTTTGTTTATGATTTCTTAATCAATGGTTAATAAACATACATGTAGTATACATGTATATTGCAAATAGTATTTCCTAGTAATGCAAACAGGTAACCCGAAAAAAACATGACCGACAACGAGTCCATTCAGTGCATTCTCGCACCCCTTTTTGACGTCCATTTACTTATCATGTGATCTAAACTGAAGCATTGTGATTGGTTTTAGGCCAAAATGTTGGCTACAAAATGTTTAAATCTTGATGATTGTATGTTTGCCGTCTAGGAACGGCGACAATTAGTAAGCTTTACTTACTGTAGAATATCTCATCTTAGGTGGATGGTGTACTGAAGTATTAAACCGGAAGTCGTAGCCCCCATCTATAAATAGTAAAACAATAATATATAGTTCATACAAAAAACAAAAAAGTACTGTTCATATCAACAATACCATGAACTAATCCACGACAGGGATGCTCAGGATAACAATAAATTACATGTATATATTTTAATATGTTTTATGAGTGTCTTGTTGGAGTAATGGTTATGCGTTCTACCAATATAAGCTTGATTGACTAAGGGGTGGTGGTTTATCCGCCACATTAATTTTGTTAAAATGAGCGATATAACATTTATTTTCAATCCTGCCATCTTCTGGAATGTATTGGTTCATTTTTAATGTTTACACAAACACGTTTTGTTATTTTGTTCGCACCATCATTCAATATTTAACGTACAGCTTCCTGCTGAGATACACTGATTCAAAATACCCATAAAATCAGTATGAAAGAGTCTTCTGAGCAAATTCCAGAAAATGCTCTCCTAAGGACTACACCGAATCTAAGACAACTTTGCTTACAAGACAGATTTATAACAGAACGGAATTGTACATGAATAAGCTTTAGCTAGGAACCTGGTTTTAATTATACAAAAATACATGCGTTATGAATAAATCATTTTTACCCCAACATTGCATTTGTCTAAGAACTTTTTAAGGGTACTGTATGTAATTCAAACATGGCTTATATAGCCTCTAATAATTTATATGCAATATAAACAGCAAAGTCTCTGTCTTATGTTTTGTACTCAACCTTCTGATTATTTCTCTATAACTATATTGCATCCCAAGACTGATATAATTATTTTGCCCTGCTGGAAACTAGATTGCAATTTCAGATATTATGATGGAATTTTGTTATACAATACTTGTACTATTGTTTTGTCGATGTTAAGAACCCAACTGAGCAAGTTTATTATATCAGAACATTAATGCTTAAATGCACGTGTCAAACCATGCATTTCGAATTTTCTCACGTTTGTTATGAGAAAAGCATGTACGTGAACTTGTATAGTAATACTTTTTAACTAGATTGTCCTAGGACAAGTAATATCTTAATATATTCTTCCGGGGTCAAATTGCACTTTTCGAAAGGTTCAATATGCAAAAAGACATATTGAGAACAATGCTATTACATGTATATACATTCTATAAGTAATTACAAACAATTGACAATATAATTCTGTGATGTCACTGTGTTGAATTTGACTAAAACATTTATGTCTGCGGACAGGTGATATTGTAGCTGTAATATAGTAAATAATGTAAATGTTCGAGTCGGACAAGTCGCGCATAGGAATTTCATACCCACATTGTTCGTTTAAGGCAATTATATGTATATAGATTATGCTAAATAAAGAAATAATGTATTGTATTGTATTGTTTTTCTCAACTGTCAAAACATGAATAAGTTCTTTGTCTATAACACTCTTGAAATTGTGATAGTGTGTATTCAATCACCGTGAAATTATTCAAACTTTGACAGTTGAGAAAAAATGGCCTATATATTATATACATACAATGTTTGTGCGTATAGTAGTCTTGGGCTCCAGAATAAAATCCATAGAAACTATCAAATCCACGATACGTCGGTGTATAATTCCAGTTACAAAATCCTAGATGCCATCTGCAAATAAGAAAAATAATTTAAAGTTATAATTACAAAACAAAATACTGGGTGTATTCAATTGCCAAAAACAGAGTTTTACAAAATTGTGTAACATTTATAATTATACTAGATAGGGGCGTACGCATTAATTTATGATCATAACTTATGGACTCTGGTGCCAGTGGTCACATGATACGTCCTCAGTCATATTAGACTTCGTCTTTGGGCGAGCATCCATGGAGAACCAGCCCTTGGTAGAATTGTCTTGGGGACAGATCGTCTGTATACCTTTGATTAATTCAAAACAAGAAAATACCCAATGGAAGATATTACAACCTGCCTCTATATGAAACTAACAAACTTCAGCATTAATACCTGTGTTCTCTTTTTTCGTTGAAAGCTTGGTCATTATTTTAGAATATTCGTTACCCATTAGAAATGTGGTCTCGACGGACGATTGGGCTGTGGCGGTTAATCAATACACATGGTTGCAGACTTATTAATAATATATGTTAGATAAGTCAATATACTTACTTTCCTACCATGTGTGTAGAATATCCCACCTTCTTTAGAGCTTCCGGTAGCGTCTCTAGATCATGTGGCATATATTTAGGTTGATATCTGTTAACTATCCCATGTTGCATACCAATATGGAAAGGATAATATCCTGTCATTAGAGCTCCACGTGATCTGAAAAAGTTAGTTGGGGACACTTTAGTAGAATACAAAACTATTATGCTCATGGTGCAATACCACGTGAATATGAAATCACAAAAGCTACGGTTTCATTAAGAAAACCGTACAACTAAAGAGGCGATAAGTATTTTAATTCTGATTTTTCCTGCTGTTTTCTTCTTCAAACCGTAGCATAGGTAATGTCATAGACTCATAGTCATGTAGTATTACCACACGCAGGCGATCTTCGTCTTATACTGTATAAGAGCCAAAGACGAAGATCGCCTGTGTTACCACCGTGAAAGTTAGAAACATACAAATATTTAAGCGACTCGGTGAACATAAAGTCTAATTGTGGCTTTGCCGAAAATGCAAAATTAATACACTACAAAGGAGCACATGCTTGGACTAACTTAGTACGGATGTATGACTAAGGACTATTCCATTTGAACAGAAAGTTTAAGGAAATGCGGATGCGAGGAGCTTTCGAAAAGCAGTAAACCACTTATGTAAGTAAAAAGTTTGCGTAAAGAAAAACGAACAAAAAAGACGAAGGGTAAATCGACTGTCCTGATTTGCTGTATTTGTACCATGAAAATTTGAAACGTCTCTTAACACAAGCAAAAATGTGAATCTTACAAAATATCAAATGAAAATTGATACTGTTGAAATAAAAACTGATCTGTTTTATTTTGAGTAAAAGTAAACATGACCGGCATGACCCGGATCTATTCTATGTATATTTAACTTTCTAATTGACCTTAATTACATATCCATATGAATAAAAGCCTGACCGAATTTTGCTAAGTAAGATAATGTTTTATTTATTATAATCTAGTCAAGATAACCCAGATTTGATACATAGTTGTATCTGTTTTTGTTATTTATATTAACATTACTATTATCATTATGTTTTAACCCACTGAATTGTTCCTGGAGTTGTAATTTACTCTGGTCGTTAAGATGTAGATTACTCGGCTTCATACGCAGAACTATTTTGTAACGTAGGGCGTAGTATATTCGTAGGATCCGCAAAATCTAAATCTTGTAAAAAGAGAAAACCCAACAAATAATATTTTATGAAGTACTTTGTTTCATGGTGTTTGTTAATATGAGTAGGTATATTTTGGGGGTGCAAAGCTTACCGAGGGGCAATTCTTACTGAGGGGCTTTTCTTACCTTTTTTAGTTTTTGATCCAAGGGAGAGTAATCTCGCTAATGTTGCGTTTAACTATCACAGAGTTGTCTTTCTTTTCCTATTTTCAATGTTTATGGCTTGAACGCGAACGACGACGGTGGAATCATCGAGTTGATATAAAAAAGCAGATTGAACAACAAGTGACTCTCATTTTGTTCAATGTAGCACACTAAATGAGAATGTATAAAATGAAATAGTCATGTACTTACAATGTTTTGGTCTCTCATATGTGTCAATGTAAATTCAACAATGAAACGTGATGAACTATATCCTCCAAACTTAGTGCGTTGTAAACATTGTGAATTAAGCATATACCACTTTTGTAAACTTTTATATGGATTAAATAATATTCCAGAAACATCCGTTCTTTCTAGAACACAGTATGTTAGTCCAAGTCATCACCTACGCACATCCATACTTTCAAGGTCATGGCGAGTTAGTCAAAGTCATCACCTACGCACATCATGACTATGGAAAAGAACGCCTTCAAGTTTTTTAATCATACGATCATGAGTCTATGAGATACAGACATCCGTTCTATTTTTATAAAAAATATGACTTATAAACACCTACCCCTGACTTGTGACTTAAACATGATGAAATGTGAGATAGCGTTCATATTCTTTTCAATTCGTCGCTCTAGTAACCATACCCATTTTAAGTATGTAAATGACTCTCCATTGATAAAAAAATGTGATACAGAATGACCTCATTTTACCTGGCTATACAGTGAACATGTGTATGGTTAAACTGTATACATGTAGTATACATGCAGTATATATGCAATTTAAAGCAGTATACATGCAATTTAAAGCAGATTGCTGCTCATTAAGCCATAGATTCATCCACAAAAGAAATCAAACATAGTTGTTGCAAACTAGCATACAACACCTGTCTTTTACAGTACAACACTTTTACAACATGGATTAACAGTAGAAAGTTAAGCAGATCTCATGTGCTTTAGAGTAAAGTAATTTCGCAATACCGTAGTAAACATTTCCTTATTTGGAGGTTGATCTTATCAATACAATTATGACATAGAAACCGCTTTAATAAGTGTCCTTTTACACATCATTTACGTAAGGTGAAGAAATAAACATAATCATGCTACAGTGACACGTCATGATTTTATATAATTTTAGAATCGGCAAATTAGATCCACCCAAAGAATCTCATGATTTTGAATCATGTCTTCTCATGACGCATCAACCAGGCTTTAATGTCATTCATCTGCCCTTCCAAAAATACAATGGCGTCCCTCAGTGTTGCAAACTATTTACCCGTCGTAAACAGGTTAAATGTGTGAAATACAAAATATAATGATTGTGTTATATCAATGCATCCTTGTACGCCATTCCTTCCAACTAGAACACGACTATGAGACATATCCCTTTCTAGTTCTCCACCCTGGTGATTGTGATTTAAAAAGTCATTCCACTTATACTGTACAACCTCTGTTGAACAACACCCACTGGGAGGGACTAAAGTGTGTTGCTGTTCAGAGTATGTTGCTCTACAGAAGTTAAATTCAATTAGAATTAGGCCTAAGGAAAATATCAGAAGCTGTTGTTGTAGAGCGCCGCTCTGCAGAGGTTATACTGTACACTCTCGACTTGTCATTGAAACATGACGAAATCGGAGATAGCATCAACATTCTTTTCAAATAGTAACCCGAGTAACCATTGTCGTTCAGCTTATGTAAATAGCTTCTCACTGATAAATAATGACCTCATTTGATCTAGCAATATACCTATTCAATGGTGTAAGTTAAGTACATGCATATTAATTAGTGTTTCTCTTCATGAGCGTATTCACCCGTAAAACTTAGTCAGCTGATAAATTTAAAACCTAATGAAAATATATATGACTGCTCAGGAGGGGGGGGGGGGTTATAAATAAATTTTCTTGTTATGTCAAATAGTCGCTAGTGTCCGATTGCTTTCAATACTGACTGGCAGATTCGAAGAATGTAAAAACGATGAACTCGCTGATACTAGTAAGCTCTGTCCCTGACGATGCGAATTATTTTATTAGTTTTATCACACCCTTAAAAGATTACAAAATATCGTTTCATACATTTGTCGAGTTGCGCAACATCCAGCTGTCCAATGGATTGAGACATTTCGTCAAACCAATCAAATGCATGCAAAACTTAAATCGACCAATCGAATGCATGGTGCATAGAACTTCAAAAGTGAAGATGGTGCGTTCAAATGGTCACATTCTTTCATCGCTTAGGTAACTATACTCCCAAGTTAATTGATAACAAAATATGGGACAGTATAGTAACTTATAATGTAAGAGTGTCACGGCATATAAGTGTGTTATTTGGACTCCTTTACCTTTAATCTTATATACGTATATAAATGTATAATGACTGTAAGAACGAAAAAAGGCTTTATATAAACTTTATTGATACACACTGTTTATATTTGTGATACATATTTTATACTGACAAACACAAACGCGAAAAGTATGTCTATCGAATTCAAAGCACATATTTCCACACTATTGATATCAGTTTAGCATTCTTATTTTTTCTCTCTCTCAAATGGGAAAGAATCTCGAAACACACGCGATTGTTCGGAAGCAATCATTACTGTCATTGCTACGTCTCTTCATTAGGCACTTTTCGATGGTTGAGTGTCTTTCTTTTCTGACAAATCTGGAAGGTCATAGGCGTCTAGGACCTTATCAAACAAAAACTTGCGCTTGAGTATGGCGTATTTCATAGCTTCCTCCTGATCGAAATCTTCTTTGTCGACGAGCCGGTTGAACGTCTTCTTTATAGCGTTATAGATGGGATCTTTTTTCATCGCTTGGAACCATAGCAATTTACGTCCGAAACTGTTCATCATCATCGTTCTGTAGACGCTTTTTAGGTCCTCAAATGCGTCCTCCCTAGCCTCCCCAGCACTCACTTCGCTGTCGTCATCCATGATTGCAGCCACTTTGTTATCGTACTGTGACTGACACTTCTGATACGCTTCGTCTATGATTTCGTTCCAGGGATCAATGTCTGAAGATGACGAAGAGTCATCCTCCTCCGACATCATAGCTTCGTCACTAGATGCAGTGTCACTTTCATCCAGTTTTCCAAAAATATCCTCTTTTTCGAGACTGTCAGACATGTCATCCTCATTGTCCGAATGCGCTGATTTTTTGTGTCTAAGCATGTTATCTTTTCTACTGTACACTCTCAAACAGACGTCACACTGAAACATCACCTTCAGAGTCCAAGGTATAAATGAGGCTAAACGATTCAAACCGCTCAGCTTAATACTGGTCCTATTGTGGCGATGTCTTTCAGTTTTTGTTTTCGACCGCCAGATGTCCTCCTTCGATTTTTACTTTGCTTGTTGTTCTTGAGCGACTCATCCGCGCTCGGTACACGAGATGATTTAAATTCATCCATTCCATACACCGATATATCTTTTGGTTTCGCCTGGCGCTCGAGCATGCTTTTCGCTATAGCGGTCGTTTGCTCCGCGGGAAGAACCATACGAATATACACTTCAGTCGACGATTTTTTAGCTTTCAAACTTCTTTTGCCATTCTTTCGCTCTGTACGAATATGATCCTTTGCCGGTGACATTTTCCGTTTTCTACTTTTCCCCTCAATATTAAATATATCCATCATCGTTTATGGTCTTCACCCTCTGACATACGAGTAAACACTGAACAGGGTCGTTGGTGGATCAACCTATTTAAAGTGTCGTGTGGTCGATGAAACCCCTTATGATAAAGTTAGTGTATTTAGTGTCTTACAGCTATCAACAGCTAGCAATTCACTCCTCATGTTGCGCCGATACCTCATTTTTACCCTCCTCGTCCTCAATTGAGATGAGGAGGGCAAGTTGAGGCATTAATCGGGAATGAGGAGGTAAGAGGAGGTAAAAATGAGGTATCGGCGCAACATGAGGAGTGAATTGCTAGCTGTTGATAGCTGTAAGACACTAAATACACTAACTTTATCATAAGGGGTTTCATCGACCACACGACACTTTAAATAGGTTGATCCACCAACGACCCTGTTCAGTGTTTACTCGTATGTCAGAGGGTGAAGACCATAAACGATGATGGATATATTTAATATTGAGGGGAAAAGTAGAAAACGGAAAATGTCACCGGCAAAGGATCATATTCGTACAGAGCGAAAGAATGGCAAAAGAAGTTTGAAAGCTAAAAAATCGTCGACTGAAGTGTATATTCGTATGGTTCTTCCCGCGGAGCAAACGACCGCTATAGCGAAAAGCATGCTCGAGCGCCAGGCGAAACCAAAAGATATATCGGTGTATGGAATGGATGAATTTAAATCATCTCGTGTACCGAGCGCGGATGAGTCGCTCAAGAACAACAAGCAAAGTAAAAATCGAAGGAGGACATCTGGCGGTCGAAAACAAAAACTGAAAGACATCGCCACAATAGGACCAGTATTAAGCTGAGCGGTTTGAATCGTTTAGCCTCATTTATACCTTGGACTCTGAAGGTGATGTTTCAGTGTGACGTCTGTTTGAGAGTGTACAGTAGAAAAGATAACATGCTTAGACACAAAAAATCAGCGCATTCGGACAATGAGGATGACATGTCTGACAGTCTCGAAAAAGAGGATATTTTTGGAAAACTGGATGAAAGTGACACTGCATCTAGTGACGAAGCTATGATGTCGGAGGAGGATGACTCTTCGTCATCTTCAGACATTGATCCCTGGAACGAAATCATAGACGAAGCGTATCAGAAGTGTCAGTCACAGTACGATAACAAAGTGGCTGCAATCATGGATGACGACAGCGAAGTGAGTGCTGGGGAGGCTAGGGAGGACGCATTTGAGGACCTAAAAAGCGTCTACAGAACGATGATGATGAACAGTTTCGGACGTAAATTGCTATGGTTCCAAGCGATGAAAAAAGATCCCATCTATAACGCTATAAAGAAGACGTTCAACCGGCTCGTCGACAAAGAAGATTTCGATCAGGAGGAAGCTATGAAATACGCCATACTCAAGCGCAAGTTTTTGTTTGATAAGGTCCTAGACGCCTATGACCTTCCAGATTTGTCAGAAAAGAAAGACACTCAACCATCGAAAAGTGCCTAATGAAGAGACGTAGCAATGACAGTAATGATTGCTTCCGAACAATCGCGTGTGTTTCGAGATTCTTTCCCATTTGAGAGAGAGAAAAAATAAGAATGCTAAACTGATATCAATAGTGTGGAAATATGTGCTTTGAATTCGATAGACATACTTTTCGCGTTTGTGTTTGTCAGTATAAAATATGTATCACAAATATAAACAGTGTGTATCAATAAAGTTTATATAAAGCCTTTTTTCGTTCTTACAGTCATTATACATTTATATACGTATATAAGATTAAAGGTAAAGGAGTCCAAATAACACACTTATATGCCGTGACACTCTTACATTATAAGTTACTATACTGTCCCATATTTTGTTATCAATTAACTTGGGAGTATAGTTACCTAAGCGATGAAAGAATGTGACCATTTGAACGCACCATCTTCACTTTTGAAGTTCTATGCACCATGCATTCGATTGGTCGATTTAAGTTTTGCATGCATTTGATTGGTTTGACGAAATGTCTCAATCCATTGGACAGCTGGATGTTGCGCAACTCGACAAATGTATGAAACGATATTTTGTAATCTTTTAAGGGTGTGATAAAACTAATAAAATAATTCGCATCGTCAGGGACAGAGCTTACTAGTATCAGCGAGTTCATCGTTTTTACATTCTTCGAATCTGCCAGTCAGTATTGAAAGCAATCGGACACTAGCGACTATTTGACATAACAAGAAAATTTATTTATAACCCCCCCCCCCTCCTGAGCAGTCATATATATTTTCATTAGGTTTTAAATTTATCAGCTGACTAAGTTTTACGGGTGAATACGCTCATGAAGAGAAACACTAATTAATATGCATGTACTTAACTTACACCATTGAATAGGTATATTGCTAGATCAAATGAGGTCATTATTTATCAGTGAGAAGCTATTTACATAAGCTGAACGACAATGGTTACTCGGGTTACTATTTGAAAAGAATGTTGATGCTATCTCCGATTTCGTCATGTTTCAATGACAAGTCGAGAGTGTACAGTATAACCTCTGCAGAGCGGCGCTCTACAACAACAGCTTCTGATATTTTCCTTAGGCCTAATTCTAATTGAATTTAACTTCTGTAGAGCAACATACTCTGAACAGCAACACACTTTAGTCCCTCCCAGTGGGTGTTGTTCAACAGAGGTTGTACAGTATAAGTGGAATGACTTTTTAAATCACAATCACCAGGGTGGAGAACTAGAAAGGGATATGTCTCATAGTCGTGTTCTAGTTGGAAGGAATGGCGTACAAGGATGCATTGATATAACACAATCATTATATTTTGTATTTCACACATTTAACCTGTTTACGACGGGTAAATAGTTTGCAACACTGAGGGACGCCATTGTATTTTTGGAAGGGCAGATGAATGACATTAAAGCCTGGTTGATGCGTCATGAGAAGACATGATTCAAAATCATGAGATTCTTTGGGTGGATCTAATTTGCCGATTCTAAAATTATATAAAATCATGACGTGTCACTGTAGCATGATTATGTTTATTTCTTCACCTTACGTAAATGATGTGTAAAAGGACACTTATTAAAGCGGTTTCTATGTCATAATTGTATTGATAAGATCAACCTCCAAATAAGGAAATGTTTACTACGGTATTGCGAAATTACTTTACTCTAAAGCACATGAGATCTGCTTAACTTTCTACTGTTAATCCATGTTGTAAAAGTGTTGTACTGTAAAAGACAGGTGTTGTATGCTAGTTTGCAACAACTATGTTTGATTTCTTTTGTGGATGAATCTATGGCTTAATGAGCAGCAATCTGCTTTAAATTGCATGTATACTGCTTTAAATTGCATATATACTGCATGTATACTACATGTATACAGTTTAACCATACACATGTTCACTGTATAGCCAGGTAAAATGAGGTCATTCTGTATCACATTTTTTTATCAATGGAGAGTCATTTACATACTTAAAATGGGTATGGTTACTAGAGCGACGAATTGAAAAGAATATGAACGCTATCTCACATTTCATCATGTTTAAGTCACAAGTCAGGGGTAGGTGTTTATAAGTCATATTTTTTATAAAAATAGAACGGATGTCTGTATCTCATAGACTCATGATCGTATGATTAAAAAACTTGAAGGCGTTCTTTTCCATAGTCATGATGTGCGTAGGTGATGACTTTGACTAACTCGCCATGACCTTGAAAGTATGGATGTGCGTAGGTGATGACTTGGACTAACATACTGTGTTCTAGAAAGAACGGATGTTTCTGGAATATTATTTAATCCATATAAAAGTTTACAAAAGTGGTATATGCTTAATTCACAATGTTTACAACGCACTAAGTTTGGAGGATATAGTTCATCACGTTTCATTGTTGAATTTACATTGACACATATGAGAGACCAAAACATTGTAAGTACATGACTATTTCATTTTATACATTCTCATTTAGTGTGCTACATTGAACAAAATGAGAGTCACTTGTTGTTCAATCTGCTTTTTTATATCAACTCGATGATTCCACCGTCGTCGTTCGCGTTCAAGCCATAAACATTGAAAATAGGAAAAGAAAGACAACTCTGTGATAGTTAAACGCAACATTAGCGAGATTACTCTCCCTTGGATCAAAAACTAAAAAAGGTAAGAAAAGCCCCTCAGTAAGAATTGCCCCTCGGTAAGCTTTGCACCCCCAAAATATACCTACTAATATGTTTGTCTTATAGATTTCAATCTCTTTTTAAAACAGTTTGCATTTGCGGATCTAGCATGGGGGTCAGGGGGGGTCCGGACCCCCCCCCCTAGAATTAAAAAATGTACCAGTCCATTAGTGTATTTCTTAACTTGTGTCATTTTTAAGTAGCATGAATCAATTTTTTTCGGTGCTTAACATAGATTTAAATTATGGTTATGCACTTTTTATTATTAATATATTGCAATATGTGGTTGAAAGTTTGGACCCCCCCCCCCCCGAAGAAAAAAAATCTTGGATCCACCCCTGGTTTGGGCTATGTAAAACGGACAATTCACATCGTCATCGGTCTTGGAATGCACTTGTTCTAGACTTTATACCCTGTTCATAAAGAACTCTCTCCCTTCTTATAAAACAGCCTTGATCTCCCTCTTTTCTTTGGACTGTGTGTTAGGACTGTTATTGTTCCTAATATGTTTGCGTACACTTTTTGGAGTAAAATTAATTTGTGATTGTTTGAACATGTACCACCTATGTTTAAATTGGTACTATGGGGTAAGGCCATGCCAAATTGGAATTTTGTTTAGCGTCAACTCCAGTTGACAAACCAAGGTACCTATTCACAAAAACACAAACCGAAAACACAAATATTTTACGACAAAAACAATGCATTATATATAATTTTAATGGAAACACATCATCATAATGTATGAAACATTGAGCTGAATTACTTATGAAATAACCAGTTTAAGCACAGACTTAAAACATACATGTATTGTTTAATATAAAATGACTAATGTTGTTTTCAAGTAAAAATATATACTGTGTATTGTGTTAATGGTTTACGAAGAATAACGTCGAATACTGCCTAACACATTTTTTCCACGAACAAAATTTTGTTATCGAAACCCGGAACATCGGAATTATCTAAGAAAATTTTCCTAATTCTTTTATTGAGAACTCTTAAACCTTCGTGCAAGCGGACGCTCAACACAATTCCGGTATGGCATGACCTTATCTGCTTGAAGGAGACTACCCAATCAGTCATCATACGCATATTATAATTTTAATATGTGATCGAAAGCGAATTGTTGGAAACGACAACATATCCTTAAATTTACCCCTTTTCCTCTCCACGTAATGAATCATTTTACAGTATTGTACATTAAAAAGCCAGGAGTTAATAGTAATACTTAACCATAAATTTCCCTAAATTTTCCGCACCACATAATATGACATATTTACAGACTTATTTAATCGACATCTGGTTCCTCACATACTAACCGAATTTTTCTTGGAATTAGAAACATTTCTTAGAATACAAACATGACATTATGCGGGGATATGTATGTACATTGTATTACTATCTGTTTATCTTATATCAAACATTACATTTTTATAAGTACTTTGTTGTTAATGTGTTCTATATATAAACCTGCCCACATTTATCTTATTTTTATCTTATATCCTAATCTTATTATGTCAATTGGAACAGTTCTTGGAATTTCTTTCGGGGCTGTAAACTCTGCTGCGCTCGTTTAAAAGATGATGAAATTGAAGGCTGTCGGCACGGTTCTAGAGGCTGAATTATCGAAAATCTTACGACGGTTTTATGTTGCGACTTACAGAAGGATTTTCTACAATAAGTGGTCGTAAACTGTTTGATAATACTGGTCGTTGAACCTTCATGGAACTTTATACATGTATATAAGGTACATTCATGTACAATGAAGATCCGACAATAGTGGTTTTTGTACCCAAGTAACAAATGGCTAGTTCCTGCTTTTATCATCATTTAAATGTGAAATTATCATACTTGTGAGTTGTTTTATGAGATTGAGCTTTAAAACACAAAAATGCGAAATTTGAAGACGTCAACAGTAAAATAATGACAATGATGTTATTACTGTTTTCTTGTTTGTGTCGTAATACCTTGGTAAATTTTTCCTGTCGCGTTTCCCGCGGTTTTCTTTGTGTTTGTTTTTGCTTGCTGGTTTGTTTTGATTCTTTCATGTCAATGCCGTAAGGCCGATTCTTAAACGCCATGGATGAATTTGTTAATGTCGCTAAAGCCGCGTTTCTCTGAATTTTTGTTTGTTTGTTTTTCTTTTGATTCTCTCAGGTCAATGCCATAAGGTCGATTCCTTAACGCAGTTCCAGATTAAATGTAATTCCCAGGAATAAGGACAACCTTGAATGACTTTCTTCATGCAGAACATTCTGTGTTGGGAGACAAACTCGGATCACAGCATGACAATTTCTAATATTTCGCAGCTTAAAATCGATTCAATGCGCAACATCCTCATTTTTATTAGAAAACTGTCAAACTGTCATTTAAGTCTTCACTCAATGTCATTAGAACTTGTCATTTATCTTTCAATATTGCATGTGTGCCCGTTCAGGTCATTCTTCCCTTTGTAATTAAAATGTCAACACATCGGATAATTAAAAGCTTTCTGAAGGCTCTGAACGAATTGCGCAGTTACTTTCTATTTGACTTTTTACTTTCAACTCTTTCTATACATGCAGGCTTTGGTTAAGATACGAAAGTATTGCTGCCAATTATATTGATTTAATACAGAACTTGGGTTCCCAGGGTTGGGACAGCAACGTAAAACACAGCGTCCTTCAAAAGTCCTTAGACAAAATCAAATTTTTAGGACAAATCGACTCACGTTTACAATGAAACAAAGGGTGTGCTCAATTGGACTGTCGGAACTGTGTCTGAATCAAATTCCGACTCTTCCACAGAATCTGCAAAACAAGTGAAATTGGATGTCAGAACTGAATCAAAAGGCAATATCCGTAGCAATTATACTCCCAATTTACTTTATTTATAGCAAATTGTTATCGTAAACAATCGGGCAAAAGTATAATGTTAACATCATTTGCTTTCAAAACACTAAGCTTATATGTTGGCAGTTATGTCGCCATCTTAGGTAAGAATAAAATGCGGCCGATTCCGTTCAAACCATCTATTTCCATGGAATGGGTAGAACGCTGCCAGAACACAGTTCCGACGCACTCGATTGGAGTTCTCCCAGTTCTAACAGTCCCAATTTCCAATCGAGCGCACACAAAGAGTCAGCTGAGCAAATTTTGAAATTAACATTCATACTTTTTTCAACATATGATTCTAATCATTTATTAAATGAAAAAGTCTTGTAATTGTTATAAAATTTCTTGCGGTATGCATGGTCAGTTTTTCTGAAAATTTTATCTCTCCAAGGAATATTTGAAGGGCAATGTATTTTCATGTGACATGTAACCATACAGGCTTACGTGCTGGTCGATGTTGTTTGTTTCCATAAGCAAACTTTTGTTTACTTCAAACATAATTGTTTCAATTTCGTTTGAAACCCAGATAGAACCGCTTCTGTAAAATTAAATCCCTTAAGTTTAAGGAAGACAAGCAAGCACTCGTATAAAACAGATTAAAATCTGGTTTGCTCCAGCAAGATCTGGTTCTATGCATTATCAAAGATTTGCATGCAATCTAAAGACAATAAACTGAAAAAATGTCAAGTGTCAACTTTGTATAGATATTTACTTTGGCAGCGTAGGCCAATGAGGGAGTGCCTGATCAACATGTGATCATTTACGATCTGGTTAGTGGTTACCCGCAGAAGAATGAAATAAGAAGAAAAAAAGAGTAATATTCTAGCTTAGATATAAACCAGACAAAAGTTACTTATGACGTAACATAATTATTTAATATGTTTAATGATAATTTAATTTACTAGAAGATGGGTTAGTTTCTGTGCACCCAGGTATCGGACAGAAATGAGACACTGGTAGTGGTACAACGCGTATAGACTTTAACTAAATCGTTTCAAACCATATCTTATACTTACGGACTACATTGAGGTTGTACATAGGACGAGTTAAGTATGACTCCTTTCTTGGCCATTTTGTCTAATGTTGGCATGACAACATCCGAATTATGCCAAGATACATCATTCCAACCTGAAAATATACAAATAAATGTGTTCCAGTGTTATTATAACGTCTACTTATTCAGAGAGTATTTTTGTGCTGAATTATAAGGCGACTAATGCTACAGTCCCATTAACATAAAAATAGCTGTGAGGGCACCGTACGGGCGCCGTGCGATCAAGCTTTGCAAGGACCCGTACGAACTCTTGCGTACTCGTACGGACTGTTACGATTTTACGAGGGTCCGTGAGATGAGCCGTGGATACACGTATCAGTTTCAAAGTCAAATCATGAAAAAAATTGTGGCCGAGTATGGATTAAACTTGTATAACTTCCAGCTACGGCTCCGTACGGGTGTGTTGTTTTGTGCCTTGTGCGTACCGTCACCTTTATACGCAAGGCTTCCCACGACCTACTGCTGTCTATACGTACGGGTCCGCAATTTTATGGGACTGAGGCATAAGAAAGGGTCTTCATGCCCAAACAAATGGTCACTATATATACAGGTTAGGCTGCATATCACATTGTAAACACACATTTCATAAACATTGATATAGTTACAGTTACTGGAAACAAATGTTCATATATCTGCATATTGCATATATAGTTTGTATTGCTGATGGTTTGTTTGTTTGTTTGTTTGGGTTTTACGGCGCATCAACACAGAAAGGTTATGGACAAAGGGATTTTGTGCACTATATTTATGTCTATGTCCATTCACACGTTTCATCGTGCAATAACCCATCTTCTAATAGTTCGAAGTTCAGTTTAAAAATAACCAAAAACATTATTAATTCGTCAAAATGCTATTGATTATTCTTTAAAAACGAAATTTCGAAGAACGTTTTCTATCATAATTTGTGTAACATCCTACATTATGGTCAATGTTGTTTAAATAAAATTGGCTTCTATAGTTAAAATTGTATGACATTATCTCAGTGTTAAGCCCATAAGATTAACATAGATTAAAACAGAAGTGTCACAACGCAATGTTTACCATAAGTACTGCGATCTTGTCTTTTAATGCGGATAACCATTGTTGATAGCAGTTCAAATGTACAAGGATATTGCTTATTTTAATGTAGTTTAAAGTCCGGAGACATATTCTTATCTCCGGAATCTATAATTAACCAGGTGTTTGTTGTTTTATCACTAAAATATCAACTGCACGAAAACATTACTCCAAGGGAAAGGCAGAATATGCCTTAGTTAATATTTAAGTAGGCAGTCATCGACTAAAAGCTGGACTACTTTATTCGGCGGAGTGATATTCAAGTGCAGACAAGCACATGTTTAATAAACTACTTACTCCACAACTGAAACTTAATTGTCGGGTCGGTAGCGTAGTTGGTAGCGCGCCTGGAATTCGGATCTAGTGTCCTAAAGGGGTACAGGTTCGAACCCTACCCGGGAAGGTTATATCCTTTAATGAAAGTTTGACAATAATGTCAAGTTTCCTCCATTAATAAGGTATATGGAGAAGTTACCGGCCTTGTGAAGGGTAGGTAAGTACTGGTTATAGTCAAAGTTCCAGGAAAGCTAGGTTAGGTGCGCTGAACGCCATATTATAACCTAAAAAGGTGTTGACACGGCGTTAAATCCAAACAAATTAATGGATAAATAAATAACCTAATTGTTTTCCTGAAATGTGATTCTTCTGTATATACTAAGTACTAACGTACTCATCCAGGAAAGAGAAACTGGTATATTACTTTGACGATAACTCATCTCGGCAAGTAAAACAAAACTGATGTAAATAAACATTACCCTAGATATATTTTGTAGATAATTATCTAAATGGTTAATATATGTACCTGACCGAGAAAAGCTACAAAAGTCTGAGGTAATTCGATGAATGACATGACACGTGCGCGTCTTAGAGATTTTCATCGTCAGAGGGCGCCACTGATCAAAACATAACCAACTTGTGTTTGACCTAAATTTCTTTGTCGCTAAATCAATGTACTTTTCTTTGATACTTTTTCTTATTGGCTTATTTACACATATCTCTAGATTAGTTCAAATCCACCTTCAATGGTTTATTTTTTCTTCATTTTCTTTATGTATCACTTCAATTTAAATTTGCACGTACAAAAAATAACAAAAACGATAAAGCGGACGTAATTTAAAAAGTGATTAATGTATGTTTTAAAGCTTGTTTCAAATTCGAGCTCATTTAGATATACAATGTAGTATACACAAAAATAATTAATAATGTTACTGCAAAATGGCTGTCAACGCTTCAAAGTCATGTTTACGCTAATTTCCCGTACCGTAATTAGGATACGATGACATAGATTGAAAAACTTCCTGCTGATATTATTTACGATACCAAAAAACAATTACAAAACAATTAGTTGAAACCATGTATGCAATATTGACAAACGTTTCACATGGATCGTTTCTTAATGCATAATATTCTCACGAGCAATGTGGAATCCCTGATTGCTTCTGCAGGGTAATCACTCATTATATCATATGAGTTATTTTTTATGTCAACTGCTCAACTGTTTATTGTAATGAAATGAGGCCTTCATGCCGTTCTTATTTACGTACAGAGTTTACATTATATAACGTTGATGTTGCAAAAGCGCATGTAGTGTATTTATATACACTAAAACAGTATTCTCCAAAAGTCTTTGGACAGAATCCAGTTTTAAGGATATACCGTTTTACATTTAACTAACTGAGGATGTTCAGCGTATCCGTGTCTTGACTGTTTATGAATTCTGCATCAGATGAAAACAAACTGTTAAGAAGTGACTTATACATGTATAAAGATTTGAAAGTCAGAACTAGCAACTAACAATAATAAAAATACAAAGAGAACATTCCAAAGTCAGCATTAATTGGATTAGTGACATATTATTCAAGCCATGCTATAAGAATACGTTTTATTTAAAGCAACATTACTTTTGGTATACACGATAATTTTTTTTCTTAAAATTTCGTTCGTCAAAGAACTTTTGGAGGGCACTGTAGCTGTTATATTTTCTAGCCAATATTAGTTGATTTTTATAAGACGTACACGAGATAATTTATAATGATTTTTTATAGGACGTATATTTCTATCATAACTGAAGCATGGCGTGATGAATATTAATATCTTGATATTTATATCACTATAAATTATCGTCGTTTAGTGCGGCAACTTTTTGCGCGGAAAAAAGACCTCACAAAATGTGAGTGAAGGATATACACCTGTAACTCGCACATTCAGTCAAGCCTTGTTATTTATTGTTCTTGCATCTATACGACCATAGCACTTATAGAATATTTGTAAATTGTGTATGCAAGAAATCATTTTTTAAATACAAATGGTTGAAATTAAAATCAAATCATTGAAATTAATGAAGACGTTTGATAAATGTGCTATTATCTCCCTTTGGTACGAAAATTGTTTTATTTTCAATTCGTCTAACTACATGAAATAGTTAATAAAATATAAAAAAATCTTAACATGGAAAAATAATTAGAATAACAAATACACAATTGGACACCAGTTTTCAGACAAAATTTCAGTGGTCACAATCATAGCTTTGTATCAGGGATATTAATCCCGAAGCGTATGAACGGTAGATGCACTGTAGATATCTCACGTGACACTGTATGATGCAATATTTCATATCATAATCACGTTATAAACATGATACATGAGGTCATATAATATCGGTCATTGTTAAAATATTAAAACCCGTAAAATGATAAGAATGACGTCAAAATGATCATGGAGATAGCGTCGAACTCACTGGCATCAGAGTCCTCACACTTGTTAAATACGCGCATATAATAATATTTTGTCATTAAACACAATTACAAATCGGTATTATATTTATGGTAGTGTACATGTATGTATGCACTGAGAACTATATATAGGGACGTAGGCATTATCTTATGATCATACATGTAAGACATGGACTCTAGTGCCTGTGGTCGAACTATGTGCGAGTGGAAATCGGAAACTTACTCCAGAGCGAGTACATGTACATGTACATTTTGCTTTTAAAGCACGGAATCCAAAATGACGTTCCAGTTAAATGAAGTACCTGATTCTGAGCCATTAGTGCTCAGATGAGCTAAAATGACAATTCTAAATTTTGCATGTTTAACGTTTCGTCTACATCTAAACAGATGCTGGATTATCATCTCATTTAATAACCAATGATTATACACATAAAGAAATCAGCATTATACCGATTTGCAGTATTACTATAGAAACACGAAACCTTATTAATTAGGAATTCTCTGTAACCTGTTTCACATTTTCTTTCAAGTGCAAAAAACCACACAAGACCTTCTGGATACGCCTCAAATCTAAACGGTTACTATAGCTGTTATGAATTTAGAAAACCTCAAAATGAAAAAATCCAGAAAAATCCGGAAACTACGGTGGCATAGAGGTGCCATGGAGAGATATTTAAAGCACACAATAACGTTTACGTGGCCACGCAGTAGCTTTTACGTGTGCACGCAATAGCTTTACGTGCGCACGCAATAGCTTTACGTGCGCACGCAATAACGTTTACGTGGCCACGCAATAGCTTTACGTGCGCACGTAATTATTGTCCAATGAAAAATGGCCGCCAATTTCGACAACTCTCATTGGTCAATTATAACGTGCGCACGTAAAGCTATTGCGTGGCCACGTAAACGTTATTGTGTGCGCACGTAAAAGCTACTGTGTGGCCACGTAATAGTAGCGGTAGTTTAAATATTTCTCCATGTCACCTCTATGCCACCGTAGGAAACTTAGAAACACCGATCTTTTTGTTCGGGTTCATAGGATTTGACTGTATAGTGTAAAATGCTGTAACAATGTATGGTTAAAAAGTAAAAACAAACAAGCAACAACTGTATGCATCGTAAACTTTGATGTAAAGATAATTGTTTTTTATTTACAATGTATGATTAGACAAAAATTAGGTTATTATATATGTATCATGTATTATTTAGTGTGTGAGTGTATACTGAATCATGAAAATCCGAGAAAAACTCATTAGGCCACAAAAAGTTGATCATATGTTCTATGGATTAGCTCGCACCTTAATTTCGACGGTTTTTACAAAAATAAAACTATTTTTATTTCCTCGATCGCTCATAAAAATTTGGTCAATATTATATAATATAATATATATAAAGCAACTGAATTAAGATTTTTTTATTGTTTCTTCTTCGCTCGCTCGCTCCATTTTTTCCAGAAATCCGTAGAACATATGATCAACTTGTTGTGACCTTTTAAAACCATTTAAAACAATGACTAGTAATATTTTTGAAATAAAACAAATGTATTGTACCATTTTAAAGAAAATCTATGTATATTTAGCAAGTCATATATTTCACAATGTATACAAATGTATACAATCAACAGTAAGGGTGTAACTCTACAGTAAAACCTTCATTTGTAATATATTGCAATACGTGTTGTTTTAAAGAAAACAATAAAAAATAACAAATGAATAATCTTTTCTTAAAAAGTCGATTTTTATTAAACGATTAGTGTTTTGGTACGTTTTCCATTATCATAAAATAGATATAATCTTTGAACCGTTGTGAAAACTTTGAGATGACAAACTTCGGTAGCATTATGATAAAACAAAGCAGTTTGTTTTAAATGGTTTCAATAATGATATCAGCTTCGCATAAGGAAGTTTTAGGGTGAATGATTACATTTGTTTAAGGGTAAGCAGTCAATGATTAAGGCTGATTTTAAACGATTGCATAACCCGGATCGGTAGCGCAGTAGGTAGCACGCATCGATTTCGAATCAAGTGTCCCGAAGGGGGTATGGGTTCGAATCCCATCCGAGAAGGTTATATCCTTCCCTGAAAATTTCACAATAATATCAATTTTCTTCTATTTTAAATAAGGTATTTGGAGAACTTTCTGGCCTCATGGAAGGTTAGGGTAGTACTGGTTATAGACAAGGGTCAAGAAAAGCTAGGTTAGGTGCGCTGGACGCCATAAAATAACCTTAAATTTTGTTGACATGGCGTTAAACCCAGTATAAATAAATAACATATTATTCCCACGAAATGAAAAGAACTTCTCAAAGCGGAAGAATCACAAGTGATCAGGATAAGGATGTGCGTGAGTTTGGTTCGACGAATTATTTGTCTGAGATCAAGTTCAAAGCCTATCATGTATAAAATGTATAAACAAATAATATATTAGTCACAATTAATTGGTATTTATCAGCAACACACTCAACAAACTTTGTTATCATATAGTTTTATATACTTAACATTGTTTGAACTTACATATAATATCAAAGCTAATCAAACAATTTACAATACATAGTATAAGATAAAATATCGCTTACATATCTTTTAATGTGTAGATTTTATCTCATTATAAAATACAGTGAAATATCGCAACACAATTCAACTCCTACTCCTAGTAACAACAACCTCTCAACAAGAATGATCTATCAACAACACTTCTATCTAAAACATGTTCAATAAGCAGCCAGCTATCAATAATTATCATCTCTCAATAAAAAAACAACGTTTTTAATTTCAAATTGACAGCCTCGTCACATAATAACTGCCTCCAAATAACAGTTACCTCTACAAAACATCTACTCATAAATTGAACCCACCACTCAAAAAATTCAACTTTCAACAACAACTATTTATTAATTACAACCAACTTTCAATGTTACCAATCTCTAAATAACAACCACCTCTTAGTTATCAAACCACCCTATAACAAACCACCTATCAAATAACATTTATTTCTTTGCAACAACCATATCTCAACAACTACATTTCAATAACAACCATTTTCCAAAACTGACCACCCCTTAATATCAACTTACTGTTTATAGCAACTACATCTCAAAAGCAACATCTTTTATTATCAACAAGGGGCTCTAAACAGCAGTCACCTCTTTAGCAACAACCTTTAAATAGCATACATCTCAAAACAGCAGCTACCTTGCTACACAAGTTACTCACCATAGCTGTCACTTTAATAAATGTATCAATCAGCTAGCATTAAATAGATAGTATTAAATAACAACAGGCTGTGGAAGAGGGACTTGACTGTACATTCAACTAACTATGCAGTTATACTGATACTACACGTCATAAGAAATTACATTAATACAGTTTCCTCAAAAAGTTCTTGCACAGATGAAATCTTGATCAGGAATATCTCAAGTAGTGTAAATGTTATTACAGCTTGTTCGTGTAACAGTTAATATTATTGATATAGGGCTTATAATTTATAATGATGAATTTTGAAAAAGCTCAAATTACTGTATGTTCCTTTTTATAATGCATACGTGTTGAAATCAGTATATCCTAGAAACAGGAATTTGTCGAAGGAATTTAGGAGGGCACTGTACATTCATAAATGTACATTATCACGTGTACTCATTTAGAAAGGTGGCTTTTGGTTCTACATAACGATTAAAATTTTGTATACGGCGTGGTCCGCTATACGACTTCAGTCATATTTCAATAATCAATAACAACCTGGCTACAGCATCCATCTCTTAAAAACAGTCATATTTCGAAGATAACGACGGTAAATTCATATTATCGAAGAATTAATCAATAAAAAATGCCATTCTAAACACCAATCACCTCTTTGAAAAAGATCAAGTTTGTTCTCCCCGGATACAGACCGGTGTAAAGTGATGTCACCTTTATATCAAACACAAACTTGTAGTTTCATCTATAACTTATTTGTTAGTACGATTCTTTTTTCACTAACGAAATAAGTAAACATTATTATTGCATGGATTGAATCGTTGACCAAGTCATACGATACAAAATATAAAAGAGTGAAAATGGTTTGTTGGTTAATCGGTCAGTGTTAAACCTGACCACCCGTTCAATGACTTAAACACCCCGGCCACAACGCTAGCAACTACAAGTCAGTAAATGCCCTGGTCATTTGATTTAAGCTGAATAAGCTAAAAATACATTGACCGCTTTTATAAATATATTTTGATTTTTTAAAATACTTAAAACTTTAAGTCACTGACCAGTATATGTCTTATGGTCATTTTAAATATCCAGTAACTTAATCGCTGAACCAAGACCCCGGATTGTCTGACGTTATCAAGCTTTATTATATTATTAAGTTTAAGTGTTAGGTCATTTTCATTGTTCAGTGCCTATAGCTTGTTAGATTTTGATTTCAGCAATCCATGTTCGACCGCGGCAGCATATACCCTTCATAGAACGCTCGACACCAGTGTAAGTTGCGTGTAAAAGAGTGAATGTATACTAGTTATGTGTTGAAATTAATATAAAAATTCAAACCAATAATAAGCTATATGAAACCAGAAACACATTTCATTAACATTCAAATATCCATTTTCAACTTATGACTTTTCGTAACCTTTCAGTTTACTATTTCTAATAAAACGCATACAAGATACACTTTTACGAACATTCTCAACGCTGTGACTTTTTGAGACTAAGAGCAATATATAAATTAAGAAATTTATGCCCGTGAATTCATAAGTAATTGATTTTTAATATACATATATATTAAATAGTACGGTTTTCAAATATTGTCCCTTATCTGAGGATATTCGAATATTTATTATACATTATTTGAGCATAACTATATTTGAGGAAAACCAATTTAAGAAGTTTTTTTCTAATTTGAGTATATTCTTGAACATTACTAAATTGTGCTTAGAGCACAGACCACGGACTCAGTACTCCAGAGTCCAGGCATGATTAATGAATTTTGTAATTCATAACTAACACGATATTGTTTTAAAGCATGAATCATCAGGTGATCACTATGGTAAGTAAATGACGTGGAAAGATAGTTTCGAGAGTATGTTTGTTATTAAATGGTCCGCATTCCAGTATAATAATCTGGGGTCATTGAAGGACTTTTTAATATGATTTTTTTAAAGAAAAAGACTTACCTAAATCATCGGCTACAATAAATAATATATGAGGTCTTGATGACGTCACCACTCTCATTGATGATATCACACATATCCAAAACACAATTAAACTTTCAATCCGTATACCACTCATTTTCATATTGTCTATTTTATTATTTTTTATTATTATTTATATTTGCTCAAAAATGCCCTATTTTATCAACACTTGCACATTTTTATACTTTCCGTAATTTATCTAAAAAGTCTTTGATTTACTATTATTAATATTATAACTACTAATTAATATTCAATATTTTTATCACTGTTCAAACGCTTGTCCAGAATTAATAACACTATACCACTGTTCACAAAATAGTTTTGATTAATGAAATGCAACCACAAATATGAGGCGAATAACCTCGCTATATTACGTGAAATCTTTTATCAAACTGGTCCAGGAGATTAACACTAGTGTTACGCAAGCTTTCGTAATCAATATTTCTCTGTAGAGTTGTATGTCTTGCCTCTATACTTCAAACAAAACAAAACAAAAACCCAGACAAACGCAAGCAGTTTTGCCTTCTCGTTAAAAATATCAAATTAGTTCATAACTATATAAGTGAGTTAAAATATTGTAGATTGCGATATATTGCTTCAAACATTTAAAAAATGTAGGTACATATGTACCACAAACCGCGAGTTATGATGCAGATATAACTAGCTTTCTATTGAAAAAAATGCTGTGAATTTTTGATAACAATACTTCATTATGCACATTTGATAATGTAGACATAAACGGGGAAGTTAAAGAACAAAGGAAGTATTCAACTTGAATGTAATAATGTGTGTGAACAAATAAGTGAGAAGTTTTTAATTTGGTATTAAGTTTTAGGTTTTTATTAGGTTATGTCGATAATGAATCCAGTTTTTAAGGTATCAATTCACCTATTTACCTATGAAAGCTTGGTACAGGCGGTCGGTGAATTTGAGAGTTCGATTAGTAAGTTCATTAGGAAGTGCGTCCGTAAATGAATCAATGACTTGCATCATCAAGTCAGTTAGTTTTCACTATTCATAGTAGAAGTAAGTTGTTTATGATAAATAATTGTTTCGTTATTTCGAGCGCCATTGTGGGCGACTCGAACACGTGACATATGAACATAGCTATTAATCTGGACTTCACTGTATAGCAATGATGAATTATTAACTTTAATTATGGACATATGTAAACCACACCAGTCTCGGAATACCGTTAAAGGTTATGTACACACTGTGATGTTATAAACTAAAGCATTAGAACTGATGTTGATATTTGTGGAACAGAGAAATGATACCCACACCAGTGTTGCAATGTACCAGCTGCGTGTTCAGTAACGACTGTTAGCGAACGTTACGGATACGAAATAACTCAACCGGGAGACAACTCAACCCGTGGATAACTCAATTCAAAGTTGGACAACCCAATCCGTTAGTAGGGGGTTGAGTTTTCTCAGGTTGAGTTGTCTTTGGGTCTAGTTGTTCCGACCCTAACGTTACGAAACGTTTTGGAACGTTCGGGGTAATTGAACAGGCTACAGTATTACTTTGTATACTTTCATACTAAGCATGAGTTTTTAAGGGGGAACAATAAAACGTTTAAAAGGGGGCAGATTAAATGTTTTATTAAAGTAATATTTATTCGTGTGAATTAGAATTCAGAGACGGATTTTTACGAAGTTTTGTAATAATTCAATCATTTTGAAATATATGTAGTATAATCAGTCAGTTACAGAGTTAGAAAAGGCACCTGCTGTAGCTTACCGCTATGCCTCAATATGTCAACTTTCAGTATGGTATCGTATAGTTCGAGATATTCGGCGTTGTAAGGCGACACATGAAAGATGTATTTAGCATACAAGTTAATACCAACTATTTAACAGTACGGTGTACGTGTACCTTAATAACATACGATATATTCGTATACTGATATGACCTTAACTTTAACCGATAACACAATGACCTAGTACCCATGTTTCACCATTCATTTAATAATCTAACATCAACTAAACGTTCTCTTTCTCAAACAAACGTTTTGTATTTAACTAAAAGGTCAAATGCCTCATAAATTCTGATTAATTTAAGATTTGTTCAAAGTTATAGTTTTTCATTGCCATACATGGGGCAAGTTGTCTTAACATATCGCTAGCTAGCGCTTTTAATTACCCCCTGTTACCCTTAATTCGATATCACTTACTTATTTCTTTTGGTGTAAAAAGTGTATCAGGGCATAAAGGGGTACGCAGTGATATGCTTAGACAACTCTCCCCTGATCTTTTTGCGATACTTTGTTATATAACAGCTCAATACAATCTAAGGTTATGGGTCAATTAAGGATAGTTTCATTATAATCTCATTAAATACATATACTTTACGCTTCACTACAATAAACATACCGCGGTAGCGTACGCGGGATCTAAATTTAATTAGATTTGTCTCATTATAATACTATTACTTATGTCTACAGCCATCAATTATTTTCAAGCTCACCGACTTTACATCTATTCGCCCTGTTCTAGAATTTCTAGAATTTATTTACCAACATTTCTGGTAGCGCAGTCGGTCGTGCACCGGGATTTCGAACCTAGTTTCCTGAGGGGGCATCGGTTCGAAAACCGAGGCGGTTATACATTCCAGTCTATGAAATTAGTGGGTGTCCGGTTTCCCGGGACCACTACATTTTAGTTTAGGCAATCAACAACCAAAATTCTGCAATGAGATATAGTGGTTGCTCTTAAAACGATCTGATCGGACAACCATTTAATGTCCTAATTTCGTAGACTGCATTTCCATGGAAATTTCAAACAATGTCAATTTTCCTCTATAACTAAGGTATATAGAGAACTTGTCGACTTGTAGTCAGGTAGGTGGATGCTGGTTAGAGAGAATAGTCCAGGAAAGCTAGCTATAGGTAAGGTTCGCTGGCAGTCGTAAAATAATCTTAATTTGTAGCGACACGGCGTTAAACACGTGTTGTAGATTTTTTTACTTCAAACGATTCCTGAATAAATACAAAACTTGAAAACTAACTTCTGAGGCATATTGACCTTGAAGTACGTTTGTGTCAAATTGAACCCAAAAATGAAATCTATTACAACCCATGACACATTAGACACATTGACCTGTTAATGTGGAAATGACATAGCAGCAATCACAAGTTTATCAGAAAAATGTCTTATCAAATGTTTACTAAACGTGCCTTATCAGTCAACTTAGTGTTTTATTGACACAATTTAATATTAAACTTTATTATGATCAAATGTTTTGCATGTAATTGAATGAATCATTTATAAGTTCAATCGGTTATTTTCATTGTGCGCTCATTTCCGATTTACATGTAGTTTAGTCATTAAAACTTTCAATCGGTGATTTTTATTGCGTGTTCATTTCCGATTTAGAACTCGGTCAATATAGTCGTTGGCGTAAACATTGGAACGGATTTAAGACAAAAGTTTAGTATTTATGCTATAAATAATAATTTGATATTCCAACCACATGCCATATTATAAATCAAACACTTACTTGGCAATCAACAAACATGTAACTGTTTCATCAGTTCAATAAACCTTGGAAATGTGTGAACTTGTGGCGAGTGTTTTTTGAAGAATCAATTTAAAATGATACAACTGACAAAAGTTTTATACATGTATGGTTATTAGAAGGCATGGCTTTCATTAAATGGTAACAGTACTGCGACTTTAAAATCACAAGTTCACAGATTTGCTTAATATCTTTCCATATTTTTAAAATACCATTCAGTGTCTGTAATTGTGTCAAAAATAATTCTTAATATTTTATGACCAACTGACCTATAGGGAGAAATATACAATAAAAGTCACAAAATTGCACTAAAAGTGTCTATGCAGACATATGGGATTTTTGCTACTTGTAACACCATCATTTGTAGTTGTCTGTCAATTAGCACTAAATTGTCATTATCGAATGACTAATTTCCTGCTTCAAAAATGTTTCCATACAAATTTAATAGTTTCAGAAAAAAGCTGATATTTAAGTCGAAATCTGTGAATGAGTACCTTTAACATATAAAGCAGTTAAATCCTATCCAAGTGAAACTAATATCTGAAAGTTTTCGTATTTCAGGAGCAGTGGTCCAGTGATAGGCGGGGGGGGGCTTAGGGATGGAGAGATCCCTGGTTCGAACTCTACTAGGCGCACTGCTAACTACATTGGGCAAGAAAATGACATTCAGTTGTTCTACTATACCTATGTTTAATTGGGTTCTGATAGCGGCCACTTGCTTAAAGGTGAATACAATAATTAGGGTGTTATCATACAAACTTGTAAAGTCGGCTGAACATGTACGATATATTGAAGCAGATCCGCACGTTAACTTTATTAACGTTTTCAATGTTTGAATTTAAGGTGAAGCTATGCATGTATACACATAAGTACCCGTATAAGAATGTTAATCGCGGTGACGATGTAAGTTTTCATCTGATGCTAAGATGCATATATCTAGATCTAAAGATGATGAAAACAGTAAATAATACATTGAATCTGCCCCATACTGTGACATCTGTGTTAGATTGGTTATTCTGATTGATAATTGAAGTCCCTACACCACGATATGAACATTGTTTTAATAGTAGGCAGTTGATAAAATAATAGTCATTATACATGTAGACTTAAGTCACTTGCCATACCATATTACGAGCCGCCCGGCTAGCTCAGTTGGTACCACGCAAGTCTACTAATTGAGGGATCGTGGGTTCGATTCCCGGGCAGGGCATACTTTCTTATCGTGGAGCTTGGTCATGAAATTATTACTACGGCCATTCTCCCTCCTACCAATGATTCTTTATTATGACGGGCAGTTGTCAGTCACTGATAAAAGTATGTGCTAAGTAGTTGGTTAACAACTAAATCCAGAGATTTAGCCTTTCCAGGAGAAGTGAGTAGGTTGACTGACCGCCGTTATGTGACCTATATAATGTGTTGCTAGGGCGTTTAACCCAACAAAAACAAACTAACAATACCATTTTGCATTGCCAAGTTAACAAAACTTAACAAAGTGTCAACTTCTTGAAAATACGGTACTTTTTTATACAACCACAATTAATATATTAATTTTTGCAAACATTAATGAAATAAGTATGATCGGAATTATTACGTCGGCTGTCATATGCATACATGTACATGTACATAAAATCTTTCGCCCAGGATCATGCCGAGCGCCTTTAGTTTAATCGTAAGCAATTTGAGATAACCTTACAGTTTAACCGACTTTTATTTACAAATGCACAAAAAGTAAACAGATTTTTACATAAGTTAGTCTGGCAAAGTTGTCTGAAATGATACAACACACATTTGTACCCATGTATGTGCATCTATATAAGAGATTCTCAGTTGATAACCTTAGAGTACGAAAATGACATGTACTTAACCGATGCTTAAAATAAAATTGCTGTTTATGTGCAATACTAGTCTTGAATAGGGGCTTTAATAATAAAAAACAAAGTTTTAAATATTCACATTGCGTACGTTATATATTTTGAACTACCGTCTCATTTATAGATATAAACAGCAAATTGCTGTTACAATCAATTATCATTTCAGATATAAGAGATCCACTCGACATCTGTGTGTTTAGAGTGGTGTATACCCCCCCCCCCCCCCCGAGTACACGCTATCTAAATTTGCTGAAAATGTGAAAATTTCAAGTGCACATTTTGAACTCGTAAAGCGCTGATTCAGTTTATCATTTCTTTTTATCAAAACTATTACAATCAATCTTTATCATAACTTATACTTTAAGCAAATGCACATTAGATTTATCTCATATGATAACATTTAATATTTCATGACTCAGAATTTAATATTTAGCGAGATATACAATGGTTTATGCTTTGTTGTATTACACCGGAAATGTTCATTTCAAGTCCATAATTTAAGCGCGTTTTTTTTGGGGGGGGGGGATCAAATCCTCGCACCAGTAATATCAAACGTTGCTACATTAACCTCCAATCAGGGGAGAAATCGATGCGGACATTTGATTGCTTACTATTTTTGAATGACTGTCCGTTTATTGTTAAAAGGGAGACTGCCATTTTTGTACTTTAATTTATAGTATTTAAGTCTTAAAAGTCGTCAGATTGAATTTGTTCAGATTTTTTCAGATTTCATTCTTCAGAATGTTATTTCATGTCCTATACATGTATATATTCATACTCAGTCATTTTTGGACCTAACTATACGGCGGACAT
Source organism: Mactra quadrangularis (assembly GCA_025267735.1). Classification (NCBI taxonomy): domain Eukaryota; kingdom Metazoa; phylum Mollusca; class Bivalvia; order Venerida; family Mactridae; genus Mactra; species Mactra quadrangularis. The sequence continues at coordinate 29,956,597 of CM046304.1, forward strand.
AGAAATTGTTTAGTTTTGTACAGAAAGATCAATGTCTCATGCTGGTGGTCTGATATATTTTATCCTAATTTGCATAAATAATTTACATAATGTAAATATTCATAATGACCAGGTTATGATTATATGTTGATAAAAAGGGGCACTGTCCTCTTTTTACGTCAAAAGCACTTTGTTACATTTAAACATTGCAATTAAATACAGTATAATAACATTTCTTAACATTTAGATATGGGTCATTTTTAGGTTGTTGACCGTTTGTATATATCATTTCAGCAATTTATCCTCAGTTTCACTCAGTGTGGCTTGTACTTAACATTTAACTAGTTCACCTATTAAACATTCTCGTACCCAGAGATTATTAAGATTCTTGATCGAAAGTCGAAGCGTTCCGAATTGCTTCTCGTTTTATAGCTTGTGAGAGCCGATGGCACACTGCATTTCCGTAAGAAAACGAAGAAAAAAGCATTGAAACCTGTGTGTAGCGCCGCTAAACGTCGCAGCGCCGCTAAACGACACAGTTAAGGACAAACGTCGCAATACTAACACTAAAAATGTCGCAACCACCGCTAAACATCGCATTTGACATGACGTTAAACATCGCAACGATGACGCTAAATGTCGCACAAAAATCGACTGTCGCTGAACGTCGCAACAATGACGCTAAACGTCGTAAATAGTATGAAGGTTTAGCATCGAACCTAAGCAACACGAAAGTATTACATTGCACAAATATGACTTCAACGCAATTTTTCTTAGATCCTTAGCGACCATCTACATATCCCGATCAATCATCCTGTGATGCATAGTAGCTACTTTTACACCCAAAACCAAGCGCTTTAAAGTCTATAGCAACCATTATTACTATTAACCATCCACTCAAATGTCCCGAATTCAACAACATTCGTGACCATTTAACTTTATCTCAATGGATAAGTTAAGCTCCCTTAATATATACGAACTATCACGAAAAAGGTAATTATCAAATTTGCTAATAACAATGGTAAAATAAAAGGGGTAGGTGCATTTGCCCCTCAATTTGTCCATTTCGCAAAAGTGTCTCATATTTCATCATGTAATAGTACATTGTATAATTCATACATAATTAACAATTTTAGATAATTCGGTGAAATATGTTACCATGTTTCTAGATTGATAATTTTAATTGACACATGATAGAAGCACTTTCTTTGCTAGTTGTTAATATTTGGTTGCATTGGTCAATACAATTGTAATTATTGAAATTGAAAATGTTATTTTTTTTGTAAAACAAGTCCTTTTGAATTCTAAGGAAAGCTTAATGACAAACATATACATGTATATATATTTGTATAAAATGTAACAACACAGCTCTCTGAACTCATTTAATGTATAATTTATAACCATGGAGACAAAATAAACATATTCTGAACCCAGAAAGAACATTATACGATAGAATGCATGGTATATTATCTGTAAGAATTAGGATAGTTTAAATATAAAATGCATGCACAGACTTTTTTTGGTAATTCTATTTATGTAGGTAAAGAGTCAAATAAAGAAATACCATTTTTAGTAGTGAGGTCACCGTTGCCATGGTAACTTATCATTTTTCACTGAAATTATGATAATCATATATACATAGTTCTGGCACTAATTTGTTGCTGAATTGTAAATAAATTTTAATTATAAATTATAAATTTTATGACATTTACCTCTCAATAGAATTGAAATAGCACAGTAAGGTAGATGGAAGGCATGTCAGCAAACAGGTAATAAGACAAAACAATACGTTCGCTGTTTCAAAATCTTCGAGAGTTGTATGTTTTAACTTTTATTAAACATTAAAAAAGTGTGCTATATATGTATAACAATTCATACACAATGTGGCACTTTTCATCAGTGTATATGCATTGATCGATATCTTTGCACTTTCCACCAAGCAACTGAATATAAAATAACTGTCAACCAGTCAACGACGCATATTTGCAGTAATTTGATATACTAATTTGATGCCTGATGTACATTAATACTAAAACACTCAAATCCCAAGTATTTTCAAGGGAGACAAATCTTGCATATTTCATATTTTTTCTGGTATAGTTATCTTTCTTGTTAATGCATTTTCTCCTTAGACTGAACATAGGTTATATGTAGATTTTTCTGATACGATAGGTATTAACATACAGAGAAATATTAACACGCAGAAGGTATACATGAATGTCGACACAGAATTGGTTGGATTGAAAATGGTACAGATAGTACGGGAAATTGACTGTCCGTTGTTATTTTCTGCATGTCCAAATGCAGGACGACGTACACATGTAGTCGTAACCACCTAACCACATATGATCGAAGATAACAATGAACTTTTACAGATTAATACAAACGCTGCTTGATTGAAATCGTGGTGGTCTGGGATGTACATACTCGTTAGTTTTACTATGATATTAAGTAAAAGTATTATGCATCTTAACCTAACCCTAACTTTTATTTTCATGTTTCATAAGACGGCTTTTGTCGTGGTTTTATTTTTCTTTCAATAACTAGTCACTTTTACGTTCAAATTGTTTTGTTATGTATGGAGTCTATACGCTGTATTTCAACAATTAAGAACACACCTTTGCCATTGACTGCCAAAGCTTTGTTTGTTACAGCGGTAGACGGAAGTATAGCCACAACGCAATTCCACACTTCACAAAAATTAATTTTTCCTTCACCAAATCGACCCAACAGCCCATAGATTCTAAAGGTGCATTTTATTTAAAATATCATTTGTTTCACTCAAAAATTCACAAAATCTTCTTAGATCAAATGTTATGCAATCTTTAGTGTACGAGTCAATTGCTTTAATTTCAACCTGTCTGTTTTCCTTTTTTGATATTTTTTATATTAACAAATTATTTAGGCTATTTGGAAATTGAAAATTATGTAATGAGTTTTTCTTATTAGGAAAAAACACTCCATTCAACAGAATTTATAACTCAAAGTTGTATTAGTTTTTGAAGAATTTCTCAATTTTTTTTTTACAAAAAGCATCCATTTTAAGATATGCCATCATGAATACAGGACGTGTCTGCACTTTTTGAGTTAAACTGCATGAGTTTCGACTGAATTCTGTCTTTCATTTATTGCTGCAGACTAAATACAGTCAAATATGGCATTTTTTCATACTTCAAACGATAGACATACTGCACACACTTTGACAGTTTAATGAAAGGTAATGAATATCTTTTGATATTTCGTATTGATGACATAGACCATAACATACGCTTTCTTGCAGATTGAAACGTTTTCATCGTATTTTTAACTCACAATTCTGTGAAGATTTTAATAACATGTTGGCAATACCACGTGGCAATGACATCACACATGCTACGGTTGCCAAAGTGTTAGCAAAACGAATAAAAATAGTGTTGGAGATGTTGTGCGCAGCAAATAGTAAACACTTTTCTGCTTGGCCTCGAGTGTGCATCGTTAAAATCAGACAAGAATTAAAAGACTCAAGGCTCTTTAAAACTTTGATATAAGGCTGAGTTTTACTGTTTTATTCTTCTTTAAACTGAATTATTTTGAATGACAATCTTTGTGATATCGCAATGTAATAGATCTGCTTGACGCATTTTACTGCTTGCATATTAAAGGTATAGCAGAGACATGTACATATCACGGCCAGGAATAGAGCTTTGTTGAACCTCATTTTTCACAACCCGTGTTTTTCACAACCCGTGTTTTTCACAACTTGTAAAAAAACGCGTACGTATTTTTCACAACTTGTGTGAAAAACACGTTAGCATGCACATTTCATACGAGCATAGAAACGCATTTTTCACAACATCAAATCTGGCGAAAAAAATGTTTGAAAAATTTGAGTTTTTTGGTACTAACGCATTTTTCACACATGTAAATTTTTATTGCCAGCTGTAAGTAAGTAAGTGAGTTATTTATTTTCGTGACATGAGTTATGACAATATTACAAACATGAAAACAACTTGAAGAGTATTTACAGATAAACACCCGACCCAATGGGTGCAAAAACCACAGCCTTTAAAAAGACAAATTTTGTGAAAAATGAGGTTCAAAGTTGTTTTGAAATAAAAATCCGAATTGTAAAAACTATTACAAAACAGGTTATAACAAAAGTAATTGAACATACAAACGCGTTTTGTAATAAAAACCCGAAATATAATGAAATGGCTAGTTGTATTAATTTTATTATAAAATATAGTACAATACATTTTAAATTATTGGTAAAGAAAGAAAATAATGTTTAACAAGCAAACATAAATGTTCAAATAGACAAATTACTTACATTTCGAAATGTTAATTTGAAGATTTCTACAGAAAAACAAGTTGTCATATTTTATTGCAAAAAGAGTTATTACTTGGTTGAACTTACCAACCGATTTATTATAAACTTTTGTTACAATTAGGGGTTTTATCACAAAACGGGTTTTAACAAAAGTTGAAAAAACACGAGCGTAATTTTACAGGTTGTGAAAAACACGTTTGTGAAAAATGAGGTTTAATGTTGAACCTCATTTTTCACAGAACGCGTTTTTCACAACCTGTGAAGAACACGTTTGTGAAAAACGAGGTTCAACATGGCAAACTTGTTCAATTCTGGAATATATTGCCCGCCTCTAGGTTTTATCTGCACACTTTCACAACAATTTTGTTACTATACATACAACATATGAATTCCAGTATTGAGCGACGGTAAAAAAATCTGACAATGAAATCTGTACCTCTGAAATTGACCACTGTGTTACAATTCACAAAATATAACTCACATATTTGTATAAATAAAACTACAATGACCTTTACATTTATATATAAAATATATAAGCTATAATCATATTCATTTAAGTTTAATATGCATGCATCTTCCCAACATGTAAACCTTTTTTTATCAACGGTATATCTTACCAAAACATGAAATACTGTAGAATCTTCATGTTGCTATCTATGCGTAATAAATAGGGTTATGTGCTTCATGCTTCATGCCCCAAGAGTCGCTAGTTTGAATCCCTTATCTCGACTTAAACGACTTAGGCTCGATAGAAGTCGCTATGGACATCAGTGTTAGCATTGATATTCGTACTGTTGCTAGGAAGCGTAACGTAGGATGCTAGGACCTAAGTGTGTGCTAGAAGCATAAGGGGAAATTACAATGGACAATGAAACTGTTGCTAAGTGTGCTTGAGCAGCTGCTATGGACCTCGAAGCGGTTGCTTTAGATGCGAAACTTGTTAATACGGACATTGTAACAGTACCATGGGCCATGTGTGCTTACTATGTACCTTAAGATGGCTTCTCTATGTGCCAAAGTGGTTGATTGTACGTAAAGGTGGTTAAATAAGGCACAATACTGGCTTGTTGAAGACCTTAGGGTGGTTGTGATATCTTGCACCCATGTCGCGAGGTTAACCATCAAAGTAAAATAATTGAAAGTAACTGAAACATTAGTTTTGTTTATTATATACTTTAAGATATACTATGATATTGACCCATGTTGTGAAAATTGCGTTAGGACTAAAAATCTGACTGTTGTCTGTTTATTATGATTGTTTTATTTATTAATTCAATAATTCATCAAATCAATTCTCGTTTATTATCTTAAATATTTCATACATCAACATCAATAATACATGAACTTAAAGAACCCGGATCGGCGGGGCAGTTTGTAGCGCGCCTAGATTTCGAATCTATTGTTTCGAAGGTGGTACGGGTTCGAATCTCACCCAGAGAGGTTATACCATTCCATGAAAATTTGACAAAAATATCAATTTTCCTCCATTATTAGGGTATATGGAGAATGTTTCCGACCTTGTGGACAGGCAGGTGAGTACTGGTTATAGATAAGGGTCCAGGAAAGGTAGGTTAGGTGCGCTGGACGCCGTAAAATAACCTAAAAGTTGTGTTGACATGGCGTTAAACCCAGTATAAATATTTGTGTATGATACAATTCTGGCAAATCTTTGTCGTATAATAGGTCATGCATATTTATGTACTTAAAATAGTTGATTATTTTTGTCAAATTACTAGGCGAATAATGCGCGTACATCATTTTACAGATCTCAACTGATCACAGTAATCCAGAGGTAGGACGCGCGCTTAGGGGTCCAGAGGTCCTAGGTTCGAACCCCACCAAGAGCACTGCTAATTTTCTTGAGCAAGACATATACCTGCGATTGCTTCACTCCACCTAGGTATACTACGTACAAGCGAGGGTGGTATAATTCCGTTGCACCAATATGTCGTCTGCATTTAGTAGAGTCAAATACTCCCCAGGGAGATTGCAAGATTGATACCAGTATATGCTAGCCTAATGACAAGGGTATTAGCTGTAAAGTCAGTGAACGTGCATAAGCATGAAACTTAGATTATAAATGCAAATTTTAACCACATGTACTTTAAATTCATCATTTATTAATAATAATGCATATAATAATATATGATAATGCATCGTTAATTGTAAATATTGATATTTCAATAAAACAGGTTTCCACTAAAAATTATTACAGGTTGTCCACGAAAACATTGCTTAAATAAAACATAGCCAGTTTCATTACACACAAGTATGAAAACACACATGACCTGTTCAACGAACTGTATATGGGTTATAATGTTTCACCAAGTGAATTGTTTATATTCGCATTGTTTACATAAACGCGCTATACAACAGTTGTTCAAAAACCGATACACTTACACATCAAGCATTGATTAAAATATAGCGGCACAACATGTAACGCACGAGTTTTGGGGCGTGGTTAAAATGGTTTACAAATCGTGTTTTCGATGGTTGAGATTATTTTCTGACCACGCCTGTGTTATTTTAAACGTGTATTAAATTTAGTGAATGTGATTTTAGACTAGTTTTTATATGCTCTACAGTTTTTTAACAGTGATTTATTTGTAAGTATTTAATTTTAATTAATTAATTTAACTCATTCCGTGGGGTATGTTATTAAGTAATAAGAGACAGTTATTCCTTTTTATAAGACATGCCGTGACTCGATTCACATTGGGATAATATCCAAGGTTAGGTCCAACTGAAAAACATGTTACGGTGGGCCTTGTATTCTTATAAAGAACCAGGACAAAAGGCGCTTGGCAGCATAGGTGTTGGCACATTTTTTTTCAAAATATACACTATTATAAATACTTTATTTAGTGTATAATTATTTTGAAAAGAAAATGTGCCTAACATATATGCTTGGCAGTGGGCACATAGCTTTAAAAAAAATAATATACACTATTAAAGATAATTCAAAGTGTATATTATTTAAAACATCTATGCGCCTAGCAGCTATGACCAGGACTAACGTCGTAACGGGGACATTCTCGGTTATGTTTAAAAGACACGTACGAGTGAGCATTTCATTTATTTTGGATTTATCATTCACACAGTCAACGTGTAAATTATTCATACGGATAGGTTAGTGTATTTGGATTGCTATGAATATATTTGGAATAATGTGAATATCAGTGAGTGATGAGTGTCTTCTGCAGGTGTGTGTTTCTGTGTGATTTAGTTGGACTTAGTGTTGGCTATACTGACGTTATTACGTTTTGAAGTTCGAATGTCAATATATACATGTACGTATATGTCACGTTACTTATTAGTTGTCAGTATAAGGGGGGATATGTAAGCTGTCGGATAATTCAGTCAGTAAAGTACTGCCACTGGCCATATACTAGTAAGCGATGGGTCCCGGATCCGAGTCCATGGCTGGCTGCATATTTTTCTCGCCTTGCGCCATATGCCGCCAATGAATGACGTAACTTAATTACTGTTAGTGGTTAAACGCTTGTGATAAATGGTTGCTACTTAAACGGTAAAGGGTCCTGACATTCGAGACGAATTTCCACTTCGTAGGGGAGTATGTCACGGTTCTTATCCAGTTTCATTACGGGGTGAAAAATATGTAAGCGGTTGGATAGCTCAGTCAGGAGAGTATTCGACTCGTAAGCGAGGGGTCCCATATTCTTGTATCGGTCAGGCTGCATATATTTCTTACCCTGTGACATGCAGCCAAGGTCAAATACTCCCCTTGTATTCCTTTGCATTCAAGCTTGATTTAATGGTGACTTGGTAGGGGGTTTACCATGTAAAATGAAGGATCCTATATATACAGTTATATATTATGGTCCTTGGTAAAATAAAACATGATTTTTGTCATGCCAGACCAATGCACGGTCGTATACCGTACGGCATAAACTTTAACCTGTCTACATTTGTCACCTATGAACTTTATCCTCTGGCTATTCTTATTCAAATCAGCACTTTTCTGATATCCAATCAAACACCACCAACCACTACCGCCATCTTTAATTTGAAATTTGTAAAATGTGAATACAAGTGTTTATAGTGAAAGAGATATTTTATATTATATTTGATTATATTGTTCAAGGTAATTTATTTTTTATTTTGTTCCATATAGCTGACTAGTTGCTACTCAGCTTTGATAAGTTCTGTAACGTTATTTTGTTAAATTAATTCATTGTAGCACTATTTTCTTGTTCGAGCTAATGCAACCAAGTAGATTTTGCTTTATGATTTTTTAGCCCAGAGTTGTTTATGATGCTGAAGCTATTCTACACTGCATGGTCGCTGGGCTTCTGGCATCTTTTCGCCAATCCTTATATGATATACTTAATTCTTTAAATATAGAGTAGACAATTTTGTTTAACATCCCAGACTTAAATGCACACGTATACAAATTGGTAAATGAAGCCATCGGAGATATCTCTCTTTCGCGATGAAATTAGCCATGCCCTTAGTGCGGTTCGAACCTGTGATCTATGAATCCTGAGCATAGATTGTATCACAAAAATACTTCTTCATTTTACATATATCCATTGCCAATCGCATCTTGAGTAATGTATTTTTGTTTTATATTTGGACTTAAAGCAACTATAAATTTAGTATTATTGTAGTATTTAGTATTATTTTAGTATTGCTGTTGAAATCTTTATGTAATATTAAATCATCCATGGTTATGATATAATGTAGTTATATCAGGGGAAAACAAAATCGCCTATAATTCTGAAGTAAATGGTTTAACAGTTTACCAAAATACATTACACATTGCAAGGGGAACAACTAGTACAGACGATAAATAATGAAATTGACAGACTTATCTCCCTTAGTGTTAACAGGCAGACTGTAAATAGACTTAGTCCGGATCTCTCTTTTTGGGGGTTTGTCTGCACAGGAACAAACAAATCGTGACTGTAACAACAAAACAATATGCATTGATAAGATTGAAACAATGTCACTCAGTTTTCAAAGAAACGTTGAAAGTCTTTCGTAGATTAGTAGGTTTTTCTAAATTTGTCACTACTGAATGCGTCCCATGTCCTCGTCGTTTTTCCGCCGTCTATATCTGACTCAGTGGCCTATTGGTAGAAACTATACATGCTGTATGTGTGATCACAGTGGTTGGGGTTCGATCACTCGGATGGTACATTCATTTTCATTTCGCAAAGTGTCTGGAGCATTTGCATTGCTGTCGAAACTATATCTGTTTTATTCAATAGTATTGTTACGTTCCAGTGAGTGATCAGCTCCTCGTACAACCAGACTATGGCACTTTGTGCTTGTATCTCCAGCCTTTAGCTTGATAAGGCTTTTGTAAAAATTTGTAAGAAAACTTAAGAAAAACAAAACTGTGAAGTACGATTTCTAAAATCTATTAAAATAACTTTTCTCAACAATAAATATATATATTAAGATGATAAGAATGATCAATTCCAGGTAGTTTAACAAATGAATAAGTTTAAATAATTTAAAGTCCGAAAGTATAGGGGCTCTACTACTTAAAATACAATATACGAGTCCGTACTAAAATAATAAAGTACAATGGTCTTATTAACCTAGAAAACCGAAGCTATCCGATTACGCGGCCGACAAAGGTAATGTTAACATGAAATACTAGAAGTACTGTACAAAGTTTACAAGTACGAAAAATTTAAACTTATCTAAATTCGTCTAAGTTGAAATATCAACAATAATTTATTAAATCTCCTAAAAATCTATACTGTAAGTTTACCAATTTATCTAATAGAAATACTTATTTGCTTAAATAATGTAATAAAATTCTAAGTTTAAGCCAAAATGAGAACTTGGATGAAAAATATTAAAGAAAAGCAAAATACGTCCGTACTCTATGAAATCTAATCCAAGTCTGATCTTGTGACCAAAATCTGGTCACATTGCACGTAATTGTGTTCGAAAAATGGTAACTGTGACCCAGAATTGGTAACAGTGACCAAGAACTGGTCACATGTGACCAAAAATTTGTAACACGCTGTGACCGAGAATTGGTAACAGTGACCGAAAACTGGTAACAGTGACCGAGAATTGGTAACATTTACCCAATATTGGTAACAGTGACCAAAAAAGCTGGTCACAGTGACCCAAAATTGGTAACAATGATAAATTCACATTAAAATCGCATGAAACTACTTTTAGATCTATAAAATACATAAATGGACACTAAATAACGGTGTTTTACTGTATATTCGACATATTGCATCATCGTTTAAGTACCCAGAAAGCTTTGCAAAGATGGAAGACTGTTTACATTGCAGAGGACGCGGGCTTAACAATTTCACACAATACAGGAATATTACTCGGAATTAAATAGGATTTATCATGTTAACAGACATATAAAAGGTTAAGTGTTCTATGCAAACTGTATATAAACTTTGGAATATGGATTTTACCGGAGAAAACTTGGAAACTTGACGACAGTTCTAATGTCGCGAAAATGGATGAAATTCGGCTATCATTTCTTTTATGTAAAAGATTGGCTTCAATAATGTCTGTCAACCTTTGCATATTACATATGATGGCCGATAATGTCTTCAAATGATCAAAATAAGGATAAAAAAGATTGAAAACCACGGATTGAAATTGAAATGTGGATTAACAAGACAGTCCAAGGTAAAATCATAAATGTTCAATGTTATCAAATGAAATTTCATGAAGTTTCTATCACTGATATGTGGAACATATCAGTATCATATTTACAAGTCTTAAAATTTCAAAGAGTGACATGGCCAGAGAAAAGTTTCAACAAAAAAAAGATAAGTGGTAAAATGTGCTGAAATGACAAGTGCATTTTTACCATCGGAATTTTCTCTGACACAGTCTGTTGGAAAACTTCTTGGTAAAAAGGTAACCAGTGTTCATTTTTGGAGTTAAGAACCTCCCGATGTTTAACTTCCATTGTACTAGTGCCAATGCTTACACGTTTATTTTATATTTACATCTTATTGTTTTCAGATTCTGCGAGCTTACAACGTGGATCAATGCTATGGAAGTTTTGTTGTGACTCAATGAACTGTTGTGTATAGATTGGTTTTGAAGACAATGATCAATGTCCTCACTTATATGATAAAGGAAGTATATTTTACATTATTTTCATCAATATTTACATTAAAAGTACGGCAGTTCGGTTTTAAAATCTTCTTTTTTATTCAATTGACTTAACAATCTTTAGCATGCTATCTCTTATGGGTCAAATTACCCATCATGATGGATATCATTATATAACTAATTTACAACTGGATGAAACAGTCACATTTTCTTTTTGCTCATTGTAAATTCGATTCGAACCGGTGACCTCTCACTCCAAAGCACATGTTCTAATTTTGGATTATTGCTTATATATGACATTTTGTCTGCTGTTATCTTGTAACATTATACAGGTACAATGTGGTAAATATGTTATCAAGCTACCATAGATTATTCTCCTCATGTATACTATGTATAAGTATGTAAATGTGTATATAAAATATGCGTATAAAATGTATAAGGGATTCGAGTTTTCTTATAGTTTGCAACCCTTCTAGTCAGCTCATAAGGAAGGCATTTTGTGTACAAATCGGATCCAGGCTAGCTCAGTTGGTAGCACGCAGGTCTATTGATCGAGGGGTCGTGGGTTCGATTCCAAGGCGGGGCATACTTTCGTAGAGGTTATGAAATTATTTTTATGGCCATTCTCTCTTCTACCGATGATTCTTAATTATGTTGGACAGTTGTCATTTACTGACGAAAGTTTGTGCTTAGTAGTTGGTTAACAGCTAAATCCAGAGCTTTAGCCTTTCCAGGAACCTATAAAATGTGTTACTACACGCGTTAAACTCATTAAATACAAAAAACAAATCCAAAGTTACCCATCCGGTTAGCTCAGTCGGTAGAACGCAAGTCTACTGATCCTAAGTTCGATTCCCGGGTGGGGCATACTTCCGTGGAATTTGGTTGCGAAATAATTTCTACGGCATTTCTTCCTCCTAACAATGATTTTAAATCATGTAGTTAAGTTGTCAGTCACTGATGACAGTATTCACCTAGTTACTGGTTAACAGCTGACTCATATATAGCTTTTCCAGGAACGGTGATTTGGTTAACTATGTGTTACTATGACGATTAACCAATAAAAAAATAAGATCTTGATGACTTATGCCTGTTTAAGAATAGTGAATTTCATGAACTGAATACAAGTTTTAATGGATTTTTATATTATTCATTAATATTCTTCAGTTGAAAGGGAACTCGGCTAGCTCCTTGATTTTAATACACATGTAATTTCTATATTTTGTTCATATTTTAAATACTTTTTTTATCTACTTTAAAAATCTTTGCATGTCTATTTATTTGTTTTTAGGCTTTTAGTTCGTTATCATTTCTATATGATAAGTTATTATAATGTCTGCTTACATTCGTAGAGCTTGGTCATTAAATAGTATTTACCATTCGCTCACCTCTATCAAGTAGGGCAGTTGTCAGTCAGTGACGTAAAGTATTGGCCTAGTACTGGTCTGAGCCTTGGGTCAAGAGGTCTAGGACTATGAGTAGGATGCATGACCGCGGCAATGTGAATGAAAACAATTTTGAATTGTATCATGTAGCACCCTGAATTACATGACGTTATAATGTCGAATTAAGTCTTATGCTTGGATAATCTCGTCTCGTTTTATGCGTTAATTAAAATTAAGGTAAAAGAAAAAGTTTGTCTTTACGTTTTACTGATCTTTGTTTTCTTTATTTCAGCTAATGGTATTGTGGTGCTTGAAAGCATGGTGTCTCGAGTTAAGTAATTATTTAAACATAGATATTAAAATCTGTTATTGAATATTTTCTGAAGGTAAATTAAAAATAGTTATGATTCAACAAGCTGGAAGAGGATTTCACAGAAACAGAGAAGAACTGGTAAGTTGAAATTTATTGATTATTTTCTGGAAATGTCATTCGTTTATAAACTAAAGTGTTTGTTAACTTTACACTCATTGGAGAATCTAAATTTGTGTAGGGATTAGGGCGCGTGTTGTTTGTCTGTTGTTGTTTTTTTTTTTTGGGGGGGGGGGGTGGGGGTCGAGTGTGCTTTTACATATATGTACTTTGTTTATTGACAAATGACATTTCTACTTTTTTTATTTAATTTTTCAAGTTGTGTTGTTATTTAATTCATTTTTTTCTATTTGTTTTTTAAATTTTATTTCTTAGTTTGTCCGTGTCTGACCTGAGATTTGCACCGATATCTCAGGTCCTTGCATGCATTTCCCTTCCATTCTGTCCCATCCCCACCATGATGAGGGTTCGGTCTGTTGGGTTTTTAAGAGTCATTGGCTTCATATCCCCCAGCACCAGGGTTCGGAATACTTAGGTCACTATTATTTATACTCTTGCTGACTTGTTAACTTTTACATTAATTTTACCTAGTTAAGACATAAAAAATTGGGGCTTTAGAATATAGCCGGTTGAGGGTGATTTGGGTTATTGGGAGGATTGTAGAGGTTTTATTTGGGGGAGGGGGGAGGAAGGGTAGGACTGATGGCATTTAACTTTATAAGAAAACATGTTGTTGTGGTTTTATTTTAAGAATGTATTATGTGGCTTACTTAGGAACGTGGGTGTTTGTTTGGGGTTCAAATGAGTAAAATAGGGGGATGTTTATACCATGGACATGAGAAAGGATGTTTTGAACTAACTTGTTAACAAGGGTTTGTTAATTTTGGTTAAACAATGGTATACATGTATTTAGATGCTTAATCGAGTTTACTTAGGAAATGGCGAAAATTACTACTAAGAAATAACAACGTTTATAAAAATTACGTAGCTGGCGCTTTCTAAATATAGTTGTAATAATCATGTTTTTGTTAATCGTAGAAATGTTTTTATGAACTTTCTAAAATCTTTTACATGTACATGGTATCATTACAAAGCTAAATATTTATTCCAAACTTCATAAACAATAATTTGATATTTGTAATGTTGCTTACGTAGTATATTAAAAGTAAGTGTGCACACTTTAAATGGCAATACTAATTTTGCATGTATATGAGTCAATAAATATTGTTTGTACCAATGCGACATACCAGATGTCTAACAACTTTTCCACAATTTCGTAAATGGTGTAGTTAATAATCCCAATATTCTTATGCTTGTCACATCTTACTATGAAGATTTGTTCACATTAAATCATTCTGTGTGACACTTGAACATAACATTGCAGAACGTTCAAATTAAAACGAGGTTATGATTTTTTTATGATCAAATTTCATTTATATATATTAAAACTTTAACAGGGATGTACATGATACGTTTAGATTTTATACCAAACATCATTTTCACATTTATTAAAACAGTTAGCAGGGGTGTGCAAAAATGTACATTTGGCGCAATGTGATATTACAGAATAAAGAGCAAATACATTAATGCACACGTTCACTCGTGTACTTACACACATTCTCATGTTGAGATATTAAACATGTGCATTCTTTAATAATATCAAATTTAATTCTAAATTTAATTTAATTTTTAAACTGTTTATCTAGCTGCCTTTCACAGTGTAAGTTTTCAATTTTAAAATTACACACAATTTGACATGTCAAAATGTGCTTACTCCTGGAATAGTATCTGACCTTAATTTAAATAGCTTACACACAATTTGACATAATATCGTTTTTTTCGCATGTCTATGTTTTTCAAATAAAAAATACAATTTGACATGTAAGAATTTTGTTATTCCCAGGTAAGTATCTGACCCTAATTAAGACAATATACACACATTGCGACATTTCATTCAATACATACTCTCATGTAGATTCCTGTCTTCAAATATAAATGTAACACACAATATGATATGTCATTCGGTCGTTATTCTCATGTAGGTATCTTTCTTCAATTAACATCTCACACACAATATTCCATTGTTATTTTCATATAGGTTTCTATCTTCTATCTTACATGCAATATGACATGTCATTCTATCGTTTTTTTCATGTAGGTCTCTGTCTTTAAATTAAAACTTAACTCAAATGACATGTCAGATATTTTTCCCAGGTAAGTATCTATTCTGTTTTACTTACACACTATATGACATGTTTTTCTATCCTTATTCTCATGTAGGTTTCTGTCTTCAATAAAAACCTTATACACTGTGTAAGACATGTCAGTCGGTCCTTATTCTCTTGAGATCGCTGTCTTCAATTAAAAACCTTACACACAAAATGATATGTCAGTCTGTCGTTATTCTCATGTAGGTTTCTGTCTTCAATAAAAACCTTATACACAGTATGACATGTCAGTCGGTCCTTATTCTCTTGAGATCTCTGTCTTCAATTAAAAACCTTACACACAAAATGATATGTCAGCCTGTCGTTATTCTCATGTAGGTTTCTGTCTTCAATAAAAACCTTATACACAGTATGACATGTCAGTCGGTCGTTATTCTTGTGAGATCTCTTGTCTTCAATTAAAAACCTTACACACAATATGATATGTCATTCTGTCGTTATTTTCATGTATGTCTCTGTCTTTAAATTAAAACTTAACTCAATTTGACATGTAGGTCTCCGTCTTTAACTCAGTTTGACATGTCAGAATTTCTTTATTCCCAGGTAAGTATCTATTCTTAATTAAGATAACTATCACACAATATGACACGTTTTTCTATTCTTAATCTTATGAAGGTTTCATATATATTTCAATATGACCTATTAGTCTGTCGTTAGTCTCAGGAAGGTCTCTGTCTTTATATAAACAGCTTACATACAAACTACATGTCAGCTGGTAGTTATTCTCATGTAGGTTTCTGTCTTCAATTAATAAACATTACACGCAAAATAACATGTCAATCGGTGTTATTCTTTATAAGATAGCTGTCTTCAATTTAAAAAAAATTACACACACCATGACATGTCTTTCCATCGTTATTTTCATGTAGGTTTCTGTCTTTAAATTAAAATTAAACTTAATTTGACCTGTTAGAATTCCTTTATTACCAGGTAAGTATCTATTCTTAATTAAGATAAATTATACACAATATGACATGTTTATATCCTTAATCTCATGCAGGTTTCTGTGATCAATAAAAATCTTACACACAATATGACATATCAGTAGGTCCTTATTTTCATGTAGATATCTGTCTTAAATAAAAACCTTACACACAGTATGACATGTCAGTCGGTTGTTATTCTGATGTAGATCTCTGTCTTCAATTAAACATCTTACACACAATATGACTTGTCAGTCGGTTGTTATTCTCATGTAGACCTCTGTCTTCAATTAATAAACATTACACACAATATAACATGTCAACCGGTGGTTTTCCTTTTGTAGATATCTGTCCTTAAGTTAAACAAACTTACACACACTTTGACATGTCTTTCCATCATTATTTTCATGTAGGTTTCTGTCTTTAAATTAAAACTTAACTCAATTTGACATGTCAGAATTTCTTTATTCCCAGGTAAGTATCTATTCTTAATTAAGACAACCTTCACACAATATGACACGTTATTCTATTCTTAATTTTATGTAGGTTTCTGTCTTCAATAAAAATCTTACACAACCCGGGTCGATAGCGCAGTTGGTAGCGCGCCGGGATTTGGATACTCGTGCCCGAAGGGGTGCGGGTTCGAATCCTACCCAGGGAGATTATACCCTTCCATGAAAATTTGACAATAATGTCGATTTTCCTCCATTGGTTAGATAATATGGAGTAGTTTCCGGCCTTGTGGAAGGGTAGGTGAGTACTGGTTATAGACAATGGTCCAGGAAAGCTAGGTTAGGTGCGCTGGACGCCGTGAAATGACCTAAATTGTGTTGATACGGCGTTAACTCCAATAAATAAAATAAAAAAAAAAAAAAAAAAATCTTACACACTATATGACATGTCAGTCGGTCCTTATTTTCATGCAGATATCTGTCTTCAACTAAAAACCCTACACATTATATGACATGTCAGTAATTCCTAATTGTCATGTTGATTTCGGTCTTCATTAATATTACACACAATTCCACATGTCATTCTATCCTTTGCCATGTAGGTCTCTGTCTTCTAATTAAAACTTTTACCCATTTGACATATGTCAAAATATTCATTCTTCCAGGTAAATATCTGGTCCTAATTTGATAATAAGACGATATAAAGAACTTTTTTAAAGTATAGAACAAAAATACTGATTCACAACCAATTCAGCAACACTGTCACTCATTCAGTTTTAATAACGTGTGTAGCCTTCTTTTGAAGCAATAACAGCTTGCATTCTATCTGGCATGCTTCTGATAAGTCTTTAGCACCTTTCTATATGTATTTTGACCCAGGCATCCCGTTATTAGCTTCTAAATCTTTTAAATTTCTTGACCTGTAATCACAAACTGTACACTTTAAGTCAAACTAAAGGCTTTCAACTGGATTTAGGTCAGGGCTTTGTGGGGGCCACTGTCCAATGTCAGTAATGCCATGCTCTTGTTTCACTTGTTTCAAGACATTGACTACTTTGTCCCTGTGACATGGAACCCAAAACAATAATGATATTGTAAACTGATTAATGGTGTTTGCCTATGTGGTTTTTGTCATTCATTTGTATATCAGACATACATATTACAAGTTGTTTTGTCCCATTTCTTATGTAGGTTTGTCCAGGGTTGTTGTTTAGTGGTATTCGAATTATCCGGATTTAATTCCTAGGCTCCATAGGATATTCCCTTTCATAAAATGTAATCTACTTATGGCTATTGTCTTCCGTGTTGGGTGAAATTGTTTCGAAGGGTTAGCCGGTACGGATAATCGATATGTGTCCAGAAAAGCTGGTTATGGTAGTTGGCCACCTTTAAACCTTGTTAAATGGGGGCAATTTGTGCATTAAAGTACCGGTATGTTAGTTCTAATCGCTATTCAAAAAAAAGTGTAAGCTTTTATTTAGCCTTTTTTTGTCCCCATGATTTGTCTTGCATTTTTGTAACATGTTGTTACTGTTTTTTTGAAAATTTGCTAATAGTGGTAGCAGTGAAAAGCTGTTTTATTAAATATTAAAAATAGCTAAAACTAATCAAAATATATAGAAATGGGAAAATTTAAAACATTGTTGATCTGCAATAGATATATAAATGTGTAAAATTGTAAAAGCAGGTCTGTTGAAATGTTAAGTTATGTTAATTTTCGATCTATTGTTTACATTACTTTTTTGTTTTACATTTTTGTCTAACAATGTTATATTCAATGTAAGTGTTTGACATTTAAATCACCCATAGGACTATTTTATATATATACAAAATACTTAATAAGATTTTTATTTCATTTGTCAGTCAGTTATTAAAGCTGTTGACTTGGTACCAACTGTCTGTATTCTCTGTAACAATACAAACTATGATACGCTTTGTAGCATGACTAAATTTCAAATAAATGTCTGAAAATACATAAATGATTTATACTTATACCATCACATCAATGGGTTTAACAACATAATTATTGTACGTAGGTCAAAAACTACTAAAACTATTGTTCTTTCTTTTTTATATACATGTAGTTATCACTTATGATGCTTGATAACGATGTACTAAGACTTTTTATTTGTTAAGTAAGTGAGTTTAAACCTATATACTTCGAATAAAAAACGACAACAAAAAACAACAACAAACAAAATAGACAATCGGAATTATACTTATATATATGTATGACAAATAATTCTGAGCAATCTAGTGAAGAGCCCTTTATGGGAGGATAGCTAGATCAGAATCATTTTTAAAGATATCACACATAATTCTGAGCAATCTAGTGAAGGGCCCATTTTTGGGAGGATAACTAGATCGGAATTATACTAAAAGATATCACACATAATTCTGAGCAATCTAGTGAAGGGCCCATATATGGGAGGATAGCTAGATCGGAATTATACTAAAAGATATCGCACATAATTCTGAGCAATCTAGTGAAGGGCCCATTTATGGGAGGATAGCTAGATCGGAATTATACTAAAAGATATCGCACATAATTCTGAGCAATCTAGTGAAGGGCCCATTTATGGGAGGATAGCTAGATCAGAATTATTTTTATAGATATCACGCCTAATTCTTAACAATCTAGTGAAGGGCCCTTTATGGGAGGATAGCTAGATCAGAATTATTTTTATAGATATCACGCATAATTCTGAGCAATCTAGTCAAGGGCCCATTTATGGGAGGATAGCTAGATCGGAATTATACTAAAAGATATCACGCATAATTCTGAGCAATCTAGTGACGGGCCTACTTATGGGAGGATAACTAGATCGGAATTATATTAAACTATAGCATACATAATTCTGAGCAATCTAGTGAAGGGCCCATTTATGGGAGGATAGCTAGATCGGATATTATGTCTTGTTAACAATTTTTTATGATGTACCAAATATTAAAGGTACTATTTACAAAACATAATTGACATGGTGATGAAAGTACTAAGTCTGGCTAGGATGCTAATTACATGTAGAAATGTTTCACTTATTTGAAAAAAAAACATGTTTTGGAATTTTGGAAAATTTTGTTAAAAATAAGTGTATAAACAATTTAAACTACGTATAATGAATTATGTTGTTGTTCACATGGACGTGGAAGGCATATAGTATAGTTAATTTATGTACATGTTTGTTACCTAACTGATTAATTTACATATTACAAAAACTTTAAAAACTACAGCATTTTCTAAAGAATTTGTACTGTGCACAGAAGTGGTCAATGGTATCAAGTAACATGCTTCACAGCTTATGATTTGATAGAACATGGCTATATATGTATTAGTATGATAAAGCAATTTTGTAATGTATTATGGGCGTATTGTAATGTAGCGTCATCATATTTTTACGTTTTGAAAGAGATAATTAACTTGTACATACAAACAGTGTAAATGATCGCATGATCGTTATTATTATTTAACAGCTATTTTAATATACGTATTATTATAATTATTTCAACTTGATTGTGTTTTTGCAATTTAAGTATTTTGTTTAAGATACATTGTTTAGTAATGATATAATATAATTTTACTATGAAACCATTCTGATGACTTTTAGAATAGTGCATGCACTTTATTAGTTTTATTCTTCCAATGTCTTCAGTTCAGCTTATTGGTAAAGTCAAGTGGAATTGATTTCGTTTTTTTCCCTATGTTTTCATACCGATTTTGGTTCTTTAAGATAAGTGATTAGACTCTTCTGATTGTTTAAATACTAGATAGGATTTTTTTTCAAAAGGTATCCCCACAACAATCAAACTATGACTACAGTTTTATAATGATTGGTTAGATTTGTATGGAAGAAACTTTAATGATCTTATACACTTTCGTTTTGTACACAAACACATGACCTTTGTACGCAGACGCTGGTCATCTAGGGTAAAACTGTTTGTTTACCTGAAACACGTGGCAATGTTTACATTGTAATAATTTCCCAGTTCAACTGTACTGAATAAGTGTCAACACAGTTAAGTGTATTTTACTACAGCCAGCACATCTAACCTAGCTTTCCAGGACTGGTGTCTATGTTCTGTACTCACCTACCCTTCCACAAGGCTGGGAACTTCTTCATATACTTAATCAATGAAAGAAATTTGACAATTTTCCTGGAAATATATAAGCGGCCCGAATTTTTCTCATTTATGACTTGTTTCTATTACACACGCCTTTACAAACTCATATGGAAATCGGTCGTTTATTTATTCTACAATATGTACGAGGTCCCAGACTTAAGCTAGTAGTAGAAAGCTATTCAAAGTAACTACTCAAAAGTTTATTCGTGAGTAAACTGTAACTTTCTTGTTCTTTGATTGGGTTATTTAACACCATGTCCTTTAACTGACATCCTGTTTCTTGCAGTTTTCCTGATTCTTCTGTATTTATGATAAAGCAGATTTAGCAGATGTACATAAGTAGCATTTATATGGTCCCATCGCTCATACAGGGTTCTGTCTTTAATTAAAATAACATACCCACAATATGACATAACATTCGATAGTTTCTGTTTTCAAATTCCACCTAACATCTGAATTGACAAACCACACGATTCAATCGCTCAGTTGGTCTTTACCTTTAATTCAATAACAGTCACACGTTATCACATGCATGTCAGACTGTCCTTTTTCTATCTTCTATTAAAGTAACTAACACACACTATGGTATGTCAGATAGCAAAGATAGTACATAAAATATGGCTTGTCATTCGGTCCTTATTCTCATGTAGATCTATATCATAACTTCAAATAAAATTAACTTTCACATGATATGATAGACAATGTCATTAGTACTGGGCTTTAGTCTTTTGATAAATAATGCTTTTGACAAATATACACGTGACCAGCGACACGATTGACCAAAGAATTGAAGTTTTGAGTTCTACTTCATTAATGATTGAGTTGATACCAAGAGAGCACAAAGATGTATGTACATTAGATAGAGTATGTGGGTA
Source organism: Mactra quadrangularis (assembly GCA_025267735.1). NCBI lineage: Eukaryota > Metazoa > Mollusca > Bivalvia > Venerida > Mactridae > Mactra > Mactra quadrangularis. The sequence continues at coordinate 29,978,314 of CM046304.1, forward strand.
AATGTTGTATAAGTTTAACACAGAATCTATTGTTTCTATCTAACCGTTCCAGGGCAGACTGTGACACATTGTTCCACAGTTTACAGCCGTAAAGACTTTTGGGTATTACAACAGTTTTATAGATTTTCGACCACGCTACAGGTGATAAGGCTTTTGGGTTGAAGGTTGAAAACACATACATGCAAGTATAACAATACACATAAAATACTCATAATTCAAGTGACTCATCTAAAATTACTTTCTAAAAACCCTTCACAATTAAACAAAATAAAACATCAATGATAATAAAAATCTTGCCCATAAATGGGATGAAAACATTTTCCACCAACTCACCTCTCAAAAGAAATACTGCATGTGGACATTTGTGATTGTAAGTTAATGGAATGGTAAATTAATTTTGTATAATTATTCAGTCCACCCTTATTGAATATAAGTTTAAATTATTATCAAAAAATCTTAGAAAGCCATCAATTTCCAAGGTTCGAATAATTAGAAACACGAAGTCAAGCAACTCAAAACTAGACTATCGCCTAAAACAAATTTAGGGACGAAATGTGGAAGAGAGCAAGAAAGAAATATATAGAAATGACTTTTAACGACATGGAGGTCCAATACTAATCTTTATTTATATTATAACTAGACGAAATATTAAGTGCATATTGGTGCTAAGCAATTATTGTTGACTGGCATCAAAATAGCGTCTAATTTCCCGCAGATACATATTGACCAATCAGAAGCAAGATTAGAGAATCGAGAAAAAAGACGAAAAAGACAACAACAGATAGGATTCTAATATAAGACCCTAAGATAAAAAGTCTAGAATCAAGTTCAAATTAACGATTCTGTCGCAAAACTTTTGTCTTTTTGAGTGTCATTTTACTCCACCCGTCTCTATGTCTGAATCCTTATATCAAGTGTTAATGAGTAGCTGTTATGCACATAAGTCAATATTTGAATATGATTTTCTTCCACAGTTTAGATACAACTTAAGTAGATAGCTTTTATTAGTATGTATATTACCTTCTGGTTTGATTTTGACATAACCACATAAGTGTTTAAGTCAATAATCATAATGGTTAGAATCGATTTTTTTCACAAGTTTTTTTTAGATTTCAATGAAATTACAAGTGGCTGAGTACTTAAATATGACAAAACTGGGGGGGGGGGGTCATTAAAGCTTAATTTGTTTTTTGTCTGCATGGCTGGGGTTATGATTTTAAGGAGGGTTTTTAGTATAGGGTTTGGTTTTGGGGTATTTATCGATTTGTCTTAGCTGGGTAAAAACATAGTTTGTGCAAGTCAGATATCTTGGAATAATGGTGATCTGAGACTTCCTATAGCCCTGGTAGTTAGGTGGGAATGGTAGCGGAAATGACCGCCCTAAACGGACCACATAACCCCCATGGTGTATAAAATCCCTGCCCGTGCCCCTCCCTGGCCCTATTGCATGCTTGTCAGTGCTCCGTGTTTCCCACTATTCTTTTTTATGTTTAATCTAATCTGTTTCTTTTTCAGCATTTCTTTAATCATATTTTTTACATTAAACAACATATTTCTGTCGGGTTTCTCTTCTCGTGTTTTGTCTATTTCAGGTTGTGATGGTTGAATCAAGAAAGTTAGACAGGACAAGACAATCTACAAGAAATCTCTTAATGAGAACAAGACAAATATTTAGCTACTGGGGTCATAATAAATCTATCTTACGACAAAACCCGTCTCAAGCCAAAATCGGAAAATATTTATTATATGGTCAATATTTATTCCTATTGATACTAAAATACACAGATTAATTGATCATAGTATAAATTCTGATTATTCTACCAATTGTTTTACCACAAAAGCTTATTCGACAAATTCATAAGATTGACTTCAGATGATTTTTGCTGTACGATATTTTTAATTATGACCCCTGCTTGTAGAGGGTAGGGGCAGAGTGACTGTACATGACTGAAGCCACTTGACCATAAATATATAATTATATAATAAATGTGGCATAATTAGAATATGACATATATCAGGATTTTTCTTCGTTAACAAAGTTATATTTGACTTTCTATTTTTTCCAATTTTTATCCTAACTAGTGAACGTGCTATACATTTATAAATACAACTAGGTTTGTACTCACATGTAAGTTTTAAGTACAAATTAAGACAGATGAAACATTTCTGCTTGGTTTTTCTCGTACGTTATATATATTACAGATTGTGAATTATGTTTACGGCTCAAGACAAAAAAGAAATACAAGATTTGTTCAACATGAGTTCAGTTTAGAAGTAAATGGTATCATGACATTCTGGTATAAGTACCATTGGTAAGCACATTAGTATTCTTAATCAGAAATGTTGATAATATTTATGTAAACCGGAATTATATGTTTTTACGAATCATGATAATGCCATTTTAAAATGTTAATTATTGCAAAACGGAATACCCCTGAAATATGTCATAAAAAGGAAGCGACATTCACAAACGACGTCTTTTATTGACACCTATATAATAGAGCATTTGACATTAGTCCTACAGGCTACAGCATATGAGGTGAACCGTGCGCTTGAGTCCCTTTAAATAGTTCTGATTAAAGGTGCTAGTTCACAGATTTTGGTTTATTTTTTTCAATACATTGTAATTTCAAAATACCATTCAGATCTGTAATGATGGCAAAAAAATTAATTCTTATTATTTATTGTGTATAATTTTAAGATAAACTGACCTATATGTTGCAAGAAATATACAATAAAGTCACAAAAATACACTAAAAGCGTCTATACCATGTCAAATTGGGTAGATATGAAACACTATCATAGTTGTCAATTTGCACTAAAATTGTCATTATCAGAACACAATTTTCAAAAATATTTCCATTCAATTTTGATTGTTTTAGAAAAAGTTGATATTTAAGCTGAAATCTGTGAATGAGTACCTTTAAAAATCCAAGTGATGACACCCAGCCACTCTTCAGCATTTTTATGGTATAAATTTTAGCTTGATAAGAAAACTAAATATGCAAATGTATGCAAATTTGGTATTTTACGTAATGCAACACATGTTTTCAGTACAAATAAATGTCATTTAATTTTTACAACAATATTTTTGGGTGAAATATGATAACGATACGCTAATGATGTAAAATAAGATACAAATACATGTAAGACAATTAAAATGATGCATAAGTAAATGATGATTTAATTTTTTATGCAAAATGCATTGTAAATTGTACAATATTTTTCTGCCATTTGACTAGCATTCTGTTGCAGTCGCCGCCCGGTTAGCTCAGTTGGTTGCACGCAAGTCTACTGATCGAGGGGTCGTGGGTTCGATTTCCGTGCGGGGCATACTTTCGTGGAGCTTGGTCATGAAATTATTTCTACGACCATTCTCCCTCCTACCAATGATTTTAAATTATGTAGGGCAGTTGTCAGTCACCGACGAAAGTATGCGCTTAGTAGTCGGTTTACAGCTAAGTCCAGAGATTTAGCCTTTCCGGGAGGAGTGAGTAGGTTGACTGACCGCCGTTATATGACCTTATATGTGTTGCTACGGCGTTAAACCAACAAAAACAAACAAACAAACAAACTGTTGCAGTCTGACTAAATTTTTTAAAATTAACGAAGTTTCTATATATGTTAAACAGAGCTGGTTCAGAAATTGAGTGATGACACCCTGTCAGCATTAAGTGTTTTGCATAATATGCAAATTACTTTCCACTGTATCAAAATCACAGGCTATCGGCGTGGGTTAGGTAAAGATATCCCCCCTCTTTGGACCCGCTCAAGACCCATCTACAACCCCAAACCCCTTAAACACATCTCATAACACATAGTTCTTATTAAAGAAAAAACATATCAAAACATAACAAAACAATTCTCAAAAAATAAACAACACCGATACTATATACTAAGAAAAGGTATGTAACTCTCAAGCTTATTTCTGTAGAAAAACAGACATGGTTGTAATCTATGCCTCATAGATCAGTCAATTTTTGGCCGATTTCAGTCAGCCCGAGCTTAATCAACTCAGAAATAAATATTCTTTTCATTGCCATAAAGACCTACTGTCTATCTATAACTATAGCAGCAGTGCGAGGGTCAAAACTGCTCGAAATACGATCTAGGACACCGTGTGACCGTGAAAATCGAATGTTTTGTTGGAGTCGGAAATTGAATTCCACTTTTCAAACCCGAACAAATTCAGTGCCTTCAGCGCTTTGATTTACGATCCTGTCATGGAAACAACGTAAATGTCACAAGGGTGACTTCAAATGGCGCAACCAACGCGAAATGTCTCGCATACTCCGCCTGCACAAATCGAAACAATTTTTTTTTAAAAATGCAAAATTTCATGTTTAATATTCCATTTATAAAATAAAACATTTAAACTGAAACTGCTTGTTTCTATGAGGCCAAAAACACTGGTACACATGTCCTAGTGTACAATTATTTGTATGAAAATTTATCTACTTAAAGTTTAAATTAAATGTCGTAACCGATATATCATGTATTTCGAGAGTCGAAGACAGTTTTCAACGAGTTGACATCAGTATTATTAGGCTGTAAAAGTTTTATTTTGGAACGTATTTATATTAATTTTGCAATTAATAAATGCATTAGTTCTGATTGCTAAGCAACAAATTAAAAATAAATTTGTATTGTACAAGTCTGACAATGAGCGTTCGAGTCACAACGAAACAGAAACTTATTTTTTTAAACATTTTATTTTAATTTCGAAAGTGTGTCTTTAAATCCAGAGATTTCTTTCCTATGAAATGGAACTATTTTATGTCGCTATGCTTTGTGAACACACTCAGCGCACGAGAAATCATTGCGCCCCAGCAAACTGGTTGAGGTTTAGCGATGCGAATTACGCTAATAAGCTATAGCCTATGTAGAGTTTAGTATTGGAATATTTGTACGACCATTCTTTTGCCTATCTCTATATCAAGTAAAACAGTTGGTTGCAGATTATTCAGAAATCTATACACTGAGTAGTTTAGCTATCCATCGTTTATGTGATGGTTCATTACTAAATGTCTATTATTTATAACAACTGCATTCACTTTTACATAATAAACATAGTCTGTAGCCATGATACTATGATAAATCGGAGAATTCAGCGAAATATAGGCAGGTCCCTTATTTTATACTAGAGAAACATTAATGTAGTTGATATGGCTAGAAAGGTAAACCATTTATAAATCTAAGGGACTTAGTCAGTTATTTCCCCTTGTATACTCTTCAAATAGATAGATTCAATTTGTTGGATTACTCGGATTTTATCCAAACTTTTCAATGTCAGTTTGCGAAAATTAATCTTAAATAACATTTTTGTAAATCATTTAAATTGTTTGAAAATTAAGCTAAGTATTTTTAGGGTAAAGAACTATCCTAATTTCACCACTTCTGTAAATATTTTAATTAACAATAAAGATATTAGATGAAATATTTTGTTATCCTGTCATAGATCTTCAATGATAAAATCCGAGGATTCCAGGTGTAAGGACCTACTTACCAATTAGATTGCTTTGTATTTTATCGGGGGGGGGGGGGATACCTGACAAAAGTCCCTAATTATTCTGTAATTAATTTTATTGATTTGAAAACTTAACTTTTGTTCAATCGTTTTATTTTTGCAGAATGTTCAAATGTAATATAGGCCTAACATCAGAATATAGTTGTACAGTGTTCGAAGTTATTCAACATAATTCAATGGAAGAATATCAAAATTTAAATGAGGTAAAGTTTATTATTCAATGAATTATACACAATGTTCACCAATAGTAATCCCCTGCCGGAACAATTTTGTTGACGTTTATTTTCTGGAAGCCACTTGTCTCCTGTATAGTTTAATAATATAGGTCTGTGAAGTTAGCTATCTATTGTCTATTCTCTATTTAAAAGTTTATTCGCACAATACACAGCTATGTATTGAGAAATCTATTCATTCAGAAGTCTATTCGCATTTACTGTATACATAAATATAGGTAAGTTGAAAAATCTGTACGAAAATCTATTCACAAAATGCCGAAAAGATAGCTGTCTATTCGGATCTCTATTCAAAAGTCTTTTCAGGAATATATAGCTATGCATTCAGATTGTTCCTGAGGTTCATTCGTCGGGGTATGAATAGACAGCTGTATATTCGGAAGTCTATTCAGAAGTCTATTCGAACAAAGTCAGTAATGCAATCAAAGAGATTTAAAAGTATTTTCGTGGAATACGTAAAGAGACAAAAGTCCATTCAAAAGTCTATTCCGAAGTCTATTCGCAAAATCATATATATGCATTTAGAATGTGCCTAACCCGGATCGATAGCGCAGTTGGTAGCGCGCCGGGATTTGGATACTCGTGCCCGAGGGGGTGCGGGTTCGAATCCCACCCGGGGAGGTTATACCCTTCCATGAAAATTTGACAATAATGTCGATTTTCCTTCATTGATTAGTTAATATGGAGAAGTTTCCGGCCTTGTGGAAGAGTAGGTGAGTACTGGTTATAGACAATGGTCCAGGAAAGCTAGGTTAGGTGCGCTGGACGCCGTGAAATGACCTAAATTGTGTCGATACGGCGTTAACTCCAATAAATAAATAAAATATAAATAAACAGAATGTGTCTAAAGTCTATTATAAAGTTGCGAACAGACAGCTTTCTTTTCAAATGTCTATTCAAAAGTCTATTCGCGAAATCAAGTTTATGCATTTAGAATGTGTCAGAAGTATATTCTAGGATTGCGAATAGATGGCTGTCTTTTCAAATGTCTATTCAGAAGTCTATTCGCAAAAAATCAAGTAAATGCATGTAAATTGTGACAGAAGTATATTCTTGGATTGCGAAAAGACAGCTATCCAATCATATGCCAATTCAGAAGTCATTCAGAATGTAGCAGAAGTCTTTTTATGAAGTTACTTTTTGTAAGGTGTTAAATAGACATATTCAAATTATTTATCAGAAGTCTATTTGCATAATCATTCATATGCATTTATAATGTGTCAGAATTATTTTCTGTGTTTGTGAATAAACATGCTCTTTGAAGCAGGTCTACTATTTTTTTTATTGAAAGCAAGAATTCTATTTTTCTCCTGGTAGTAAGTCTTCTCTCGGTAGCTAAATTACTTCTTCTTTTAAAATCAGGTCTTACGGACTTTTAAAAACAACTACTGGCGTGAGATTAATTCTTCTAATTGATTTTTGTCTACCTTTTTCATTTCGGTTACAAGATGAATACATTATATATACTACAAGCACGAACCTGTGAGAAAACACCAAGATTGACGTCACGCTGTAGCACCGTCAAAAGAATTTAACAAAATGGCGTAGAATTGTGTTTCTTATAAAACAAAAATAATCATTTTCACAGGCTTAATCACTTTAAAAAATGTAAATTGGTGACAAAGTAGTTTCTTTTGGCGCTTATTTTTCTTGTGGATAATAACAATTTGTTTAAGATTTAATATAAAAATTCAAAGGTTTCTACCTACAAACTTCGAAATAATAGCAGGTCTCAATCAATGGCGCGTCCTCGAATAAAACCAGCACTGGTTACCGAATTTGCATTTGCACTTGTGTAATCTACGGTGCCAGTAATCTTGTTTGAACCAGGCTTTACCGGCTCGATTTGGTTTGCAGAATCTGCGAAATAACGACGATATGAAATGGCAAATTCGACCTTCACCTAAAATTACGGAAATATTCGGGAGATTCATTTTATTTTTGTTTACGAGAGTTAAAAAACTGACTTAATTCAGACAAAACCACGCAAACTTAAGTAGACTTGGCAGGTCTATCACAATTACATCTGACACATTCTGAATGCATTAACATAATTTTGCGAATAGACTTCTGAAAAGACATTTCAATGGGCAGCTGTCTATTCGCTACTCTATAATGAATATCTGACACATTTTGAATGCATAAAAATAATTTTCGAATAGACTTCCGAATAGACATTTGAATAGACAGCTGTCTATTCGCAACTCTGTAATAGACTTGTGACACATTCTAAATGCATATAAATGATTTTGCGAATAAACTTCTGAATAGACATTTGAATAGACAGCTGTCTATTCGCAATCCTACAATATACTTCTGACACATTCTAAATGCATATACGCGATTTTGCGAAAATACATCTAGGAAGACTTTTAAAAGAACTGCTGTCTGCTGGCTACTCTTATAATAAATTTCCGACACTTTCTAAATTTGCGAATAGACTTGTAAATAGATATTTGAAAAGACAACTGTCTATTTGCAATCCGAGAATATACTTCTTACACATTCTAAATGCATATACACGATGTTGCGAAAAGACTTCTGAGAAGACTTTTAAAAGAACTGCATTCCCGAATAGACGCCTGAAAGTGTCCAAATACATAGCTATAATTTCGCAATTAGACTTCTGAATAGACTTTTGAAAAGACATTTGTAAGAATTGCTGTCTATTCGCTACTTTTTGAATAGACGTTTGACACATTCTAAATGTATATAAATGATTTTGCGAATAGACTTCTGAATAGACTTTTTAATGGACAGTCTCTATTCGAAACTCTATAATAGACTTCTGACTCAATCTGAATGCATAAACATGATTTTGCGAATAGATTTCTGAATAAACATTTGAATGGACATCTGTCTATGCAAAAACTTTATAATAGACTTTCGACACATTATAAATGCATATATATGATTTTGCGAATATACTTTTGAATAGACTTGAATGGACAGCCGTCTATTCGAAACTCTATAATAGACTTCTTACACATTCAAAATGCATTTACATGATTTTGCGAATAGACTTCTGAATAGACATTTAAATGGACTGCTGTCTATTCGCAACTCTTTAATAGACTTGTGACACATTCTATATGCATAAAAAGATTTTGCGAATAGACTTATGAATAGACATTTGAATGGACAGCTGTCTATTCGCAACTCTATAATAGGCTTGTGACACATTCTATATGTATATAAAAGATTTTGAATAGACTTTTGACACATTCTGAATGCATATACATGATTTTGTGAATAGACTTCTAAAAAAACGTTTGTACAAATTGCTGTCTATTCGCTACTCTTTGAATAGACTTTTGGCACATCTTTGATGCATATGTATGATTTTGCGAATAGACTTCTGAAAAAACATTTGTAAGAATTGCTGTCTATTCGCTACTCTTTAAATAGACTTCTGGCACATTCTAACTGCATATTAATTTTGCAAATAGACTTCTGAATAGACTTTTGAATGGACAGTTGTCCATTCGAAACTTTATAATAGACTTCTGACTCAATCTGAATGCATATACATGATTTTGCTAATAGACTTCTGAATAGACATTTGAATGGACAGTTGTCTATTCGCTACTCTATAATAGGCTTGTGACACATTCTATATGTATATAAAAGATTTTGGGAATAGAATTCAGAATAGACATTTGAATGGACAACAATCTATTCGAAACTTTGTTATAGACTTCTGACACATTCTGAATGCATATACATGATTTTGCGAATAGACTTCTGAATAGACATTTGAATGGACAGCTGTCTATTCGTAACTCTTTGAATAGACTTTTGACACATTTTAAATGTATATGTATGATTTTGCTAACAGACTTCTGAAAAGACATTTGCAATTATTGTTGTCTATTCGCTACTCTTTGAATAGACTTCTGGCACATTTTAAATGCATATAAATGATTTTGCGAATAGTCTTCGGAATAGACTTATGAATTGACATTTGTCTCTTTACGTATTCCACGAAAAGACTTTTAAATCTATTTGATTGCATTACCGACTTTTTTTTCGAATAGACTTCTGAATAGACTTCCGAATATACAGCTGTCTATTCACGACCCACGAATTAACCTCAGGAACAATCTGAATGCATAGCTATATTTTTGCGAAAAGACTTTAGAATAGTGACCCAAATAGACTTTTAAATGGACATGTGTCGCTTCGCATTCCGGGAATAGACATCTTGCACATTCAGATTGCATAACTATGTTTGTGGGAATAAACTTCTGAATAGACTTTTGAATGGACATTTGTCTCTTTACGTATTCCACAAAAATACTTTTTAATATGTTTGATTGCATTACCGACTTTTTTCGAATAGACTTCTGAATAGACTTCCGAATATACAGCTGTCTATTCACACCCCACGAATGAACCCCAGGAGCAATCTGAATGCATAGCTATATATTCGCGAAAAGACTTTTGAATAGAGATCCGAATGGACAGCTGTCGTGTCGGCATTTTGTGAATAGATTTTGGTACAGATATTTGAACTTACCTATATCTATGTATACAGTAAATGCGAATAGACTTCTGAATGAATAGATTTCTCAATACATAGCTGTGTATAGTGCGAATAAACTTTTGAATAGAGAATAGACAATAGATAGCTAACTTCACAGACCTTAATAATATCTACCTGGTGACTGTTGGAGATTTAGTATGGTGACTGATTTACGCCATGTCGTATTTACGTTTTTTTTTCGATTTTTTTGTATTTTCTAATATTCGCTGCGAAGAAACGAAAAAACAACATGGCGTAAATCAGCCACCATAAATTTAGTGAAATACAGTGTAGGAATTTAACTTATGAAAAACTGTCTGAAAGCATTTCTTCATTGCTGTTTTGTCTGTCTTAAAGAATAAATTTCTGAATTGTTGACCAGCAACCAATCACGACAGGTCATACCATTCCATGAAAATTCGACAGTCATCACGATTTTCTACCGTATAGAGACAATTGTAGTTTCATCGTTGTAGTTTCATCGTGAAAGGTTAAAATAAAGTTGGTTGAGTGAATAAGCCACTGTAAATAACCCTATAGCGTGTTGATAAGCAACATACACTCTAAAAATGGACCATTTCAGCTCAAATAACCGGAGGGTCCCATGTCCCTCTCCCAGATCTAGTTGAACTTTAACACGCATTTGGACATGCAATTTCTGAAAGAGTAATATATTTTTTTCTGAAATACTAATCGTCTTGACATGTGTGAAAATACTTAATACCTAATTTGAAAATGATATCGAACTGTTGATTGGGCCATTTTGTGTTCGAACATAGGCAATTTTCGTGAAGTTTTGAGTTCACGATTTTTTGCACTGGTAAAATTTCGGTTGATTTGAGCTGGAATGACGCAAATAGTATCAAGTACATTAATAATTTTTTATGTGTGATGCCTATTGTATTCATGGTTGTACATTAAATAATTTGAAAACTTAAATCTATTCAGATAGTTTGGCCGTGTTATTCTATTTTTGATAAAACATGGAACTATGTAATACATACATATACTGATACATATTATGGCAATTTTATAGATGTAAGCTCAACTACAAGAGCTTTTTTGGACCCCTAGTATACATGTATAACTATTACTCACCTACCGTTCCATTTGACCGACGAATTTCCCATTTACCTTTATGAAATAAAACGTTATTGTCTATCACTTTTTTAATTGTAATTGTCATTAAAGGAATTCTACCTTTAAACACTGAATCTTTGAATTTTTGTATTGTAATGGTACATAACTTTTGTTTTATATTCATTTCAGGTGCGTTTACTATCAGCTAATCATAAACAAGTCAGATACAAAATGTCATTGTATGAGTCAACAAGAAACAAATTAACAAACCAACGATTACAGACATTATTTAAGCATATGTACATAAGACTATTACATCAGAATGTTTTTTATGTATTTTGTACCTATTAAATCATATTTGCATGGTCTTTAAGCGCACCTGGGCATATATTGCTCTACGATAAGGTGTGCTTTCTGAGTGTTTGTCTTTTTTCTGTTTACAAATGTAGAAGCTATTTAACTGTAACTTATTCGGCTTGCTGTGCAAAGCGAGAGTATTATTTCCGAGCTATTGTATTACAAGTAACCAATAGAGGTACATACAATCTTCGGTATATGATATGATGATAGTTCCATGGACCTTCTAATGTTTTGCTTACTGTTCTGTAAATGGCAACGTTAACATTCGTGGGCTGAACGAAACACTGTTGTAAGTCTAATACAAAATAAAGGGAGATGTAATAGTGTTTCGTTCAGCCCTAGATAATGCATGTGCGTATGGTTTACACATTTAAATTAGTACATGTATGAAAAAGAGACGTAAGTAAATTACGAAATCGAATTAATGCTCTCGCCTTGTAAACAACAAGTCGCAGTTGTTACATTTAAATATCTCCCTATTGCTGGTATTTAAGGTATACAGTCACGTGACCTTCAGAATGTAAACATACTGTTGTATTTCGTCAAATTCTTGCAGCAGACAAACAATAGAAATGTCCATATAGAACATAAACAAAAACACATTAAATTTTATTTGTCCGAAAACTACCACATTTATCTGTGACTTGTAATCGTTTACTTTGAATCCTCTGCACAGATTGTTTGCACATGACCTTGTAAAAACTGGTAATAGTAATAATTATTTCACACAGTGCTATCTAATGTATCTCAATTATTTGTCTGGTAATTGGCGAAAAACAAGATTTGTTTACCACGTGACAGTACCGATCCTGGAACTGTGGAGGCTGAGAATTTCGCACGCAGTGAAAAGCGGAAAGTTGAGAAAAGTTGAAATAATGTCTACGGATATTCTCCCACCTACAACTGATTGTAAATCTTATAGGACAATTGTCAGACACTGAAGGAAGTAAATTTATGCTTAAAAAGTGGTTAACTGCTAAATCCAGAGATTTAGCTCTTCCAGAAAGGGTGAGGAGGTTGACGACCGTCGTTAAATGTTCGGTTTTTTTTCAACTGTCATAGCATGAATAATTACACGGTGAATGTGTGTTGTTGAAACTATAATCGTAATACATCCATGAATTTCCGAAAGTGTGTATTATGATCAATTAAAGCTGCTCATGCCGTATGATATGTTTTAGTCAACATATTTTTAATAACAATTAGGCGGCCAATTAAAAAAACAATGGATTCAGTCACAATAAAATTATTCAAGCTTTGACAGTTGAGAAAAAACGGACAATATATAACCTTCTCAATGTGTTGCTTCGGCATTCAACCCAACAAAAAGATTAGCACCAATTATTATACTTGACTACTGGATCATTTGGCAAGTTTGAGAAAACTGAATTAGTTAAAAACTATAACAACTTAATATTGGCATTGAATACATAGACAATTACACATTTTCCATAGGTTTGGGCATTCGGAACTACCTCGGCGATCTTTTACGCAGATACTCCTCGGATATCATAAGGTGAAAAAGTAGATCTAGGAATTTTGGTTTCTAAGATAATATAGTCTGAACTACACGTGTGAGACATTGTACAGATGAAATGAAGTGATAAAGCGTATAACAATGTTATTATTAAACGTTGACATAAAAATGACAGTCGCCGGACCCGATGACCTGGTTGTATTCCTACTACGTCTGATTTCCGAGATATATCTTCGTAGATGATCGCCGAGGTTGTTCTGAATGAGGTTTGGGTTCACTTGATCTTGGACCGAGGTTACAATACTTGAACAGAGATTTCATACTCAAAACTCCAAATATAGTCCGTTTTTCTCAACTGTCAGTTTGAATAATTTCACGGTGAATGATTACACAATATCTCTACATCACAAGTGTTACACAAAGAGCACGAAGTCACCGTGAAATTATTCATGTTTTGATGGTTGAGAAAAAACAAATTATACAAATTTATGACGAGTGTAAGCTAGTTCCTTGAAAAACAGAAATATCATTATAGTGCGTACAAAAAAACAAAACACTGTTTATAATAACAATACAATGAATTAACCCTCGACAAGGGATGCCCAGTAGCGTGTTCAGTTACCACGAACGTTACAAAATGTTACTTAACGACACATTCGGAACTCCTCGGCCATTCGCTGCGAATAATCTCGGACATATTTAGACGCTTTAGAAACTTCCGGTGTTGAAGTAAACAAATATATGATCGTGTAGCCATTGAGTGATATTTCGTGTTTAGTCCGTAAATTTTGAAACATCACTCATTGCCTTAACGATCGCATATTTGTGTATTAGATTATTCGCAGGGAATGGCCAAGGAGTTCCGAATGTATCGTTATGTAACGTTCTGTAACGTTCGCGATAACTGAACACGCTACTGGATGACTTTAAAATAAACAATTGTGATATGTATTACAAGTGTCTTAGTTGTTGGTGTAATGGAAAGCGTTCTATTATAACAAGCATGATTTACAGTGGTGGTTGTTTATCAACCATGCTAATTTTGTTAAAATGAATTACACAAATTTTATTTTCAATACTGCTTACCCCTGAAATGAATTGTCTCAATTTTAATGTTTACCAAAACACGTTTTGTTTTTTTGTACGCACTATACATGCTGCTAGCTTCTTACTTGCGTTTTCTAAGACGCTACCTGATTCACATTGAAAAAACTGTTGAGAACTGAACTTAGTTTTGAGTATGGAGTCACCTCTTTAGTATTCTAACCTTGGACCCAGTTCTCATTTTGAATCCCTCGGCGTGTTCAGTAACGACTGTTAGCGAACGTTACGGGTAAGAGACAATTCAACTCTTAAGGTGATTCAACCAAAAGTTGGCCAACTCGACCCGTTAGTAAGGGATTGAGCTGTCTCGGGTTGACTTGTCTTTGGGTTGAGATGTTCCGATCCTAACGTTATAGAACGTTCGGGATAATTGAACAGACTACCTGACTCAAGGTTAAGATCATTCGGAACACCTCGACAATTCACTACTAATAACCTCGGAGTTATTTAGACGCCATTATGAAACTACCTTTGTGTCAAATGTTGAAACAATAACCGGTATCGAAGTAAACAAATCCACAATCTTTTAGGTAAAGATTAATGTCTCGATTTTAGTTCATAAATTTGAAATACTCGATTTCTTGATAACGCTGAACAATACATAGTCACCAATATGTAATGCAAACGTGTGTTTTACAAAGCCTTGTGTGTTTACGACAAGTACTATTTTGCATTGACTAGTACGTGCTTCACATGTGCTTCGCCTCGCGTACGTAGCAATAACTCTATGTGGACGCCCACGAATCCTTCCGAGATTATTTATTCATGAAAGGTTGAGGTGTTTCGAATGGGTTAAGAAGTGTTGTCTTTAGGCGTTTCAGATCAGAAAACCGTTGCAATATATTGACATTCAATTGGTGATGCCCAAACTCCTCACACATTTACGTCACTCATAAACCACTGCCGTCACATGACTCGTCAAGCTAAAATTCCAAAGGCTTTGACCAGTTTTTCCCGAAGAGTTAGAAGTTGTAATTAGAACGTCTGACCATTTTTGAAAAGTGTACAATATCGCTGAATAGTTAAGTACGATAATAATGTACAGTATAACCTCTGCAAAGCGTCCTCTACAGAACAAATCCTCAACACAACTATGTATTTTGATATTTCCTTTTGCATACTTTTAATTGACTTTAACCTCTGCAGAACAACAACCTCTGAACAGCAACCAATTTTAGAATCTCCTAGTTAGTGTTGTTCAAGAGAGGTTGTGCTATACAATATGCCATAAATAAACTTTTTGGATCATTGTCTGTAAAAGTTAAATTGGTCAACGTCTTTTGGCTGTAGTATAAACGACGTTACTTAAAGGAGTGTTAAACGTAGGAGAGTTTCCTAATCATATCGCTACCTAGCGCTTTGTGCCCTGGTACCCTTCTTACGCCAAAAGTAATACGTATGTGATTTCAAATAAAGGATACCAAAGCGCTTGCTAGCGGTATACTTGGGAAACTCACCGTAAACTAGGATTCAAGCTCTTTGGAATTTTAGCTCGACCACCGTGATGCTAGTACAATGTATCACCACACGAAACGTGTTTACATTTAAAGGAATAAGACCGATCATTCGGAACTACCTCGGCGATCTTCTACGCAGATAAACCTCGGATATCATAAGGTGAAAAAGTAGATCTATATAGATTTGGTTTTATGGTAATATAGTCTGACTTGCACAGAAATACGACGTGTGAGACATTGTCCTGATGAAATGATGTGCTAGAGCGTGTAACAATGTTATCATTATATGTTGAAATGAAAATTACAGTCGCTAGACGTAATAACCTGTCGCGTGTTCAATTACACTAAATGTTACAGACGTTACATAACGATACATTTGGAATTCCTCGGTCATTCGCTGCGAATAATCTAATCTAATACACAGATATGCGATCGTTAAGGCAATGAGTGATGTTTCAAAATTTACGGACTAAAAACGAAACATCACTCAATGCCTAAACAATCATATATTTGTGTACTTCAACACCGGTAGTTTCAAAATAGCGCCTAAATATGTCTGAGATTATTGTTTTGTAACGTTCGCGGTAACTGAACACGCTACTGGTTGTACATTTGTATTCCTACTACGTCTGACTTCCGCAGTATATCTTCGTAGATGATCGCCGAGGTAGTTCCGAATGAAGACCGATGTTCATAAAGTATGTTAGGCGTAATGTAGCGTAAATGAACATTATATGGTCTATAAGTAATGTTGTTAATGTGAAAAATCTTGGCTACTATAAGGTATACACTACTTTTGTTTATGTATAGAAATAAATCAATCTGCTTCAAAATTGCTTATACCAGAGCAAAATTTTGAATAAGCTGCATCGTTCACTTTACGCCAGTTGCTTTGAAGCTAATGACTCTAAGTCATAGAAGAAGAGTATAATAAATATACATTTTACACTATTTACGTCAATTAACGTAGCTCTAGCAAAGTTAAAACAATCGTTTTATTTTCACAAATAAGTTTGATTTAATTTCTCATAAATTAAACAGCATAATTAACTGAAACCAAAAACTTAAAACGTGAAATACATTCGGAGCTCTGTTGAACCTCATTTTTCACAACCAGTGTTTTTCACAACTTGTGAAAAACGCGTACAACTTGTGTGAAAAATACGTTAGCATACAAATTTCATACAAGCATAGAAACGCATTTTCACAATTTCAAAATTGACGAAAAAAGTGTTTGAAAAATTTGAGTTTTTTGGTATGAACGTATTTTTCACACATGTTAGTTTTTTAGTTGCCAGCTGTAAGTAAGTAAATTTGTAAGTAAGTAAAAGTAAGCAAGTAAATTATTTATTTTCGTGAAATGTGTTATGACAATATTTCAAACATGAATACAACATGAAGAGTATTTACAGATAAACACCCGACCTAATGGGTCTATTTGTCACCATCAGGTTGACATGATAGGTACATGTATATACAATATAAAGTTTTGTATTAATTATTACAGTTCGGGTTTTTATTACAAAACGGGTTCTATCAATCGTTAAACCTCATTACTTGTGAAAATCACGGTTCGTGAAAAATGAGGTTCAACGTTGAACCTCATTTTTCACAGAACGCGTTTTTCACAACCTGTGAATAACACGTTGGTGAAAAACGAGTATCAATATGTTAAATTTGCTCAATACTGGAATATACTGCCCGCTTCGAGGCTTCATTGGCACACTTTCACAGCAAGTGTGTTACTATTCTTACAACATATGAATTCCAGTATTGAGCGACGATAACAAATCTGACAATGAAATATGTGCCTCTGAAAATGACCACTGTGTTACAATTCACAAAATATGACTCACAATTGACAAATGTTTGCATAAATAAAAATACAATGACCATTAATTTTATGTATCAATTACATAAGCTACAATCATATTTATTTAGGTTTAATATGCATGCATCTTCCCAACATGTAAACATTTTCTACCAACGGTATATCTTACCAAAATATGAAATACTGCAGAATCTTCATGTTGCCATCTATGCGTAATAAATAGGGTTATGTGCTTCATGCTTCATGCCCCAAGAGTCGCTAGTTTGAATCCCTTATCTCGACTTAAACGACTTAGGCTCGATAGAAGTTGCTATGGACATCAGTGTTAGCATTGATATTCGTACTGTTGCTAGGAAGCGTAACGTAGGATGTTAGGACCTAAGTGTGTGCTAGAAGCATTAGGGGAAATTACAATGGATAATGAAACTGTTGCTAAGTGTGCTTGAGCAGCTGCTATTGACCTCGAAGCGGTTGCTTTAGATGCGAAACTTGTTAATACGGACATTGTAACAGTACCATGGGGCATGTGTGCTTACTATGTACCTTAAGATGGCTTCTCTATGTGCTAAAGTGGTTGATTGTACGTAAAGGTGGTTAAATAAGGCACAATACTGGCTTGTTGAAGACCTTAGGGTGGTTGTGATATATTGCGCCCATGTCGCGAGGTTAACCATCTAAGTAAAATATTTGAAAGTAACTGAAACATTAGTTTTGTTTATTATATACTTTAAGATATACTATGATATTGACCCATGTTGTGAAAATTGCGTTAGGACTAAAAATCGAAAAATATGTCTAACGTATTTTTCACATTGCTCATTTGTGAAAAACGCGTACGCAATTTTCACAACTTATGAAAATTACTAACGTGTTTTTCACAAGTTGTGAAATTTGCGTACGCGTTTTTCACAAGTTGTGAAACATGGGTTGTGAAAAATGAGGTTCAACAAGATTTATTGACCGTTTTCTTCAAACATGGAGGAGTGACGTTGACCAAAACTCTGTATTTATAGTGCATTGTTATTATACCGCATTTGTATAGCGTTTTTGGGTAGGAGCAAAAATAATGACTCCTTTGTTTAAATGTGGTATACAAGCCACAGTTTTTAAATTACAATGTTTCTGATAGACCCATAACATGTAATTTATTATTCCCAAGATAACTGCCAAGTTTCATGGAATTTGAACAAGAAATAATTTTTCTACATCCAAAAAACACCCCAAAATTGTCAGGAGTGAAACACAAAAACCGTGACATTTAAAAATTCAGTTATCTTAAAAAATGGATTAAAGACACATTTGCATAGTTATCACATGTAGTAGATCAGTTCGATCAATTAAATGTCTAAGATCTTTAAACTTCTATATTTTGTCATGTTTTGATGTGTCTGAAGTCTTCGTAGAAGTATGCGTTTGATGGGAGTGCTTGGATTAAAATAGTCACTAAAAATGCATGTCTTGTAATAATTCCTTCCGTTTAGCTTATATCTGTATTCATAACACAATTGTTGGACTTCTGCTTGTAAGAAATAAGTATCTAGAGAAAATACAAGAAGTCCCTGGTTACATAAGCTAATGTTGTGGACCTGACAAAGTTTTCTTTGCAATGACCCAAAAAATGTGTTTTATTTTTCAGAAGAGCATGTCCAATAGTGATCATAAAATAGAGGAATCTCCATCTCATGTATCATGTGTTCATTACACATGATTATAAGTGATGTCAGGAGTGAAACACAAATTTTGGCATTTTGACATTTGTCTTATTTACTTTGTTTACAAAGCATGTTTCATTATTTATTCATTTTCTCAGTATATTTTATGGGTACAGGTAATGCTATTTTAATTTCCAGTGATATTTAAGTAATTTCTGCAATGTTTGTTCTGAAATTTACTTGAAAACTTACCGTCTTTAGGTTTATATGGTATATATATCAGAAACATACATTAAATCAACATTATGCATATTTTTTATAGTAAATACATAGTCAAACTTGCGTGGTACATGTAGTACATGAAATGTTACATTTATTAGATATTAGACAGGCTGAATGTTATCTATTTATCAATTGTGTGGTTAGGTAATATTTGGTCAGGAGTGAAACACTTTAAGGAGAACTTAAATGTTGCACATTCAGCCTGTCTAAAGTTCAATAAATCTTACATTTTATGTACTAACACATGAGTTTGACTATGTATTTACTTTTTAAAATACGAAAGAAATTCAACCAGTTCTAACTTTTTATCATGAATGTAATGTAAATAATGCAATGTTTTCATAATGGGCTAATTATTTGGCTGAAGACAGTCACATTAGCCTTCAACCTGCGGCCGTAATCTATAATGACTGTCTTCAGCCAAATAACAGGCCATTATGAAAACACTTAATTCACCATCGTCGCAGACAGGGTCCCTGTCAAAAACACTCAGATTGTACCAACATTCAAAATGGCGGCTTTTTGTGGAAGAAAAAATACAGCCTTCATGAGAAAACTCGACCATTATGAGATTCGAAACCAATCAAAATGTCTAAATCTCATAATTAATAGCCGAGGTACTTATTAAAGGCAGTGTGTTTCCATAATGGCCGAGTATTTGGTTGTCATGCCGTAGTGAACGCCATATCAGCCCTGAAATTGAAGTCCAATATCATACAGTTAATTAATAATGTTACTTATTTACTGAAATGAAAATTTGACTAATAATTGGAATGGACAAACTAATTTAATTTCCAAAATGTAAGCCATATTTAAAAAAAGAAAACGGGAAAACAAAATGGGGTTAATATATACAGTTTACAGGAGACAATTTATTATAGCATCATTGGGAAGTGCTATCATTTGGTTAAAGATTGCAATATGTGTGGATATTTGAAAAGCCTATAATCCGTTTAGATGAAATTCTTCGATGCAGTAAAAAATAAAGTGAAACATTTAAATAGCAAAATAATCATGTGCCAAAAATTAGGGATAAACTAATTGACTGAGCTCTATTATCATCATTACACAAACAATGATACAGTCTGACTTTACTAAACTAGACTAAATTAGAATATGTACTTTTAAATATTTATGTTTGTTTCAGTCTAATATAACATAACGATAGCACAATTTCTCTGGTCGTTTTTGTGTGGTGATAGCAACATGTTCAAGTGACGACACAAATTACTGTTTACAGAGTATTTTTACTCAACATCCTAACCACATCACATGCAATAGCTAGTAAACTTAACATAATAATGATTATAATCTTTAGAAAGTATCCAAGTGGGTACTAGCTTATGGCCAAAAGATATCATAACTGTCTTCACTTTTGATATAGGATAGGTGAACCAGCTTTAAAAGCATAATTTATATCCATACTACTAGTGTACTCTCTTTACATTGTCAATAACTGACTGGCTTGTAACATTACATTTTGGACGAATGTCAGTTGAACCCATTGTTATAGTGTCACTCGTACAAGAAAGATATTTCAAAATGAGTATCAGCACACCAAATCAGATATTTTTGGTGCTCAGCAAATTGCAGCAACAATGATCATTTGTTGTACAATTTTGTTTACTACGCTTCTCGTACCAAGTCTTAAAGGTTAATGCGATTAAACATAATGTTCTTTGTAATGTTACCGAAAAAATGAAGAATCACCATATCTTGCAATGCATCGTCAATAATGTTTGGAGTGGAACATATTTGAATAGTACGTACGAGATCGACAAGTTGTCTCAGCGTACCATCTTTCTTTGGGGGAGTCTTTGCAGTTGAAAGTGAATATACTACAAATGTGTTTAGATGTCAGGCCTGTTTATGAACTTTTGACACTGATGCATCAGACCTGTTATGTGTTCTTTCAAGATATTTAGACTTCAGTGATACAAGGCATTTCTAAATTTTCTACTTGGCCATGTTTTGTAGTTAGGGACTTTGGTCAGTTATCTTTCCCTGATAAAATCTGAAGCAACCCAATTGGTTATTGAAATCCTCGGATTTTATCATTGAAGTGCTATGTAAGGATAACAAAATATTTTATCTAATATCCTTCTTGTTAATGAAGATATATAAGGAAGTGATGAAATTTAGATAGTTTTTTACCCTAAAAATACATAGCTTGAATTTCAAACAAATTAAATGATTTACAAAAAAAGTTATAAGAGATTAATTTTGGCAAATTGACATTGAAAAGTAAGGGTAAAATCCGAGTAATCCAACTAATTGGACCTATCCATTTGAAGAGTATACAAGGGAAATAATTGACTAGGTCCCTTATTGATGAATTCCTTAAAACCACCTACTTGCACAGGGTAACACTATTTGCTAAATCATGAGCTAGACACTTGGTTCAAACAGCAGTGTATACGCATATAAAATTGGCATCTTCGCGACGTAATTTCTCTCTATCCTTGTAAATAAAAAGTTGTGATATCTGATGTCAAGATCATACTTGAAATCCTATTGCAATGTCTCTTATTTACTATCAAAATGTGTTACAATGTCAACAGAATTTCTATCGATTGCTTTGGCATCAATATACTCTTAGAATACCTTGAAAGACAATAGAACATGCACACAATACTTTCAATAACATTTGTCTTTTTCTTTGTTTATAACCTCCTTTTAGTACATATTGATTATTATTGTAGTGGCAAACATACATGGAAAAGTAGTCGTTATTCTTAGGATATGAAAATATCGTATCACAACCTATGTTGTTCAATGAATAAAAGATTTTCAGAAAAGTGTCTCTAAATTGCCATCTTAGAAACAATTTGCTTCTAGTTCTCGAGTCAACTGACAAGCTAGTATCAATGATTCAATATTACCATCACCAAGAGATGTAAAAAACCTAAACATGTTGATGTATACCCATTAGAGAGGAGATATGTCAATTTATGTGACTTGAATTAAATTTCCAGCTCTTATCATTCATTTTGACCACCATCTTGGTTTCTTAAATTTATCGAAGAATACCAGTATAGAATTGCCCAATGATGCCAGTGTGGCATCAACTAGTTTTATAAACAAAACTAAAGAGTTATAACTACAAAATGCATTAAACATTTTTTGATATGCCATATTGTACGATTCTGCTCATTGTAGTTGACGTACCCGACAAATGTAGCTTTAATCCGCCATTTTGCCCGCCATCTTGGATTGGAGAATAGACGAAGGTTACCAAAATTGCATGAAATAAAATTGCAGATAATGTAAGACTAATTTTAGCTTTTCAAATAATCAGACTTTGATAAAGATGCATTTATTATTACTTAAATCAGCTCTCATCCGCCATTTTGTCCGCCATCTTGAATTTTAGGAGTTGCCCAAGAGTGCCGAAGTGGCATCACCCAGTTTCGTAAACTACAGTGTCTCGGCTTTAAGAAAATGCAAGAACATTTTCTACATCCTTCCATGCGCGGTTCAGTCGATTTTTGTAGTTTATATACCGAACTAATACAGGCGTTCAACTATTTTATGCGTTCAAACTGCAAGTGTTCAATAACAATGGTTTGTGGTCCATATCGTTAAACCTTTTTTCTTCATTTCTACCAGCAACTGATTAAAAGATTAAACAAAATATAACTTAATTGCACTTTATCCATGTAGACTAAATTGATACCCATGAATTTATATAAGTAACTATCAATATAATATCTATAAGTATTAGACATACAGTCTGTAGTCATTTCAAGGTATAATATCCTTCAACATTGTTTATTGCATTCAATTTAAAAGTTGATCGAAACCTTAAGTAGAATTGGACAGTTATTTATTAAAAAACTTCAAAGTCGCATTATTAATATATGAAGACATCTTTCATGAACTCTTGAATTTCTTCGCTACTTCTTGCCAGTATAAAAGCTGGTCTCATTTAGAAGTGTTTTAAGTGATTAGAACTTCTGTTTTCTCCTTCATCTTGTTGTTCCTAAATAGATGAAAAATAACAAGCTTGACACATATACATTGAATAGTTATTAAGAAATATATGGCAGTAAAATTCTCACGCTGAAAATTGCAAAAGATCAATATGCAATGATGTTGGATAGTTTAACTATGATCGAAACAAATATGGCATCAAAACAATGATGTGATTTTAGGACTTGCGATATACAAAAAAAAACAATTATAAATATTTTAACACCAAGTTCAAGTTCAATATTTTTATTTAGCACAAACATAAGTTTTTTGCCATTACAATATATACAAAGTACAAACAAACAAAAAGAACAAACATATATAATGAAGGGAAAAAACAGAGAAAAAGGGGAAAAAAGGAAAAGACACATGTATATGTTTAATAAAGGAGAAAAGTGATTTACATGGATGATATTATAGTTAACAATTTAATAAAAATTCTATTTTTCTCTTTGTAAATTAGCTAAGTAAATAAATTTTGCAAGTGATTTTAAAGTTTTAGGGTTAGTATTTTTCATCAGCAAAATAAATTTGTTGATAGTTGGCCAGGAACAATAATAATTAGGTAAACAATTCATTCCTATATTTCTATATTTTGGACAGACAAGTAAAAAGTGATATTCTGATTCAATACAATTTAAATTACAATTTCTACAAATTCTATCTTCCATAGCAATATTTCTATATCTTCCTTCTTCAATCATAAGTCTATGTGCTGAACAACGAAACCTACTTAAAGCCATTCTATGGGAGTCATTGTTTATACAGGATAAGTACGATTCATACTCAAAGTTTTGCTTAAATAGACAGAAGGATTTCAATTTAGAAGATAAACTTATTTCACAACACCACGTTTGAAAATACTGATCGTAAACTCTTTGTATAAGCAATTGCAATGGAAATTTTGTTAAATTTTCTACATTCCATAAATATGAAAATCCAAGTTCTTCTAACAATTTCTTAATATTTAAAGACCATTTATAAACATATGCACCAGCATTATCTCTTATATTGTACATTTTATACATTAAAGACTGCTTTTTATTAGGTAATTTAAACCAGTATTTAAGAAGTCTAATTTTTCTTGTAACAAAAGTGTTTAATTTTGAATGCCGTTGCGTTCAAAGGTTTAGAACGCTTGCGATATACAAAAATAACATTTACAAATATTTAAACACCTTAAGTGTTCAATTTTGAATGCTGTTGCGTTCAAATTCTAAATCCTTAACGCGTCAAGCGTTATGTTAGTTTACAGTGTATGGAGATCGTGTTTCCTGCACATATATAAGCGACCATTCACTAGTCGCTTTCATTTATTGAAGAAAATCGTGTTGTCATCACCTGCGCCACTCTTGGTAAAGATTCTAGATTTATACTGAGGGATAATTATATTGTAACCGGTAAGTAGATACGTTCGTTGATTTAATTTTCTGCGAAAAAAAAGGGCCAAAAATTCTGTCCCTAACACATTCGGTTTTTTTAGGGTTCATATATACATTTGGAAATTTCGTGTCATTTAAGAAACCCAAACATAACCAATAGTTTTTTTATTTTCCTCGATGCAAATTTTTATAACATTACTGCACATAAAAGAGGATGACGGAGAATGACGTCAAGGTTATGGTTTGGAACTGCAAAGGACTGATGGAGAATAAACTTGAGGATAATGATTTTCGAAGTGTTTTATTGACTATGACATAGTTTTCTTGTGTGAATCTTGGACAAGCTCTATGACATAGTTTTCTTGTGTGAATCTTGGACAAGCTCTAACTCGGATGTTGATATTGACGGGTTTTCATGCTTTAATTTCCACAGAAAATTCAGACATAAACGTGCTAAAAGAAACAGTGGAGGTATTGTTTTGTATGTAAAAAATGACATAAAAGATGGTGTAACTGTTGTAAAAAATAATTTTGACACTATAATCTGGTTAAAACTTGATAAAACATATTTTCATTTAGACTATGATATATACATATGCGGTTTATATCTATGGACTGATGACTCGCCTATTAATGTTGTATATGATAGCCTAAGGGATTTATTTGATATTTTAACAACTGATGTATCTTACTTTCAGGAGTTAGGTAAAATATTCATAGCCGGAGACTTTAATTGCAGAGTTGGAATAAAGGCTGACTATATACAACATGATAATATTGTTAATACTTTAGATCATGATGAATATGTCCCAGATACAGCACTTCACTGTAAAAAATGGGAACACGTAACATGTTTTATAAGTGTTTAAAACGAAAACACTACAATTTACTTTCGTAACACATCCGTTTAATATAGTAACACTTAGCGTTTTAGTGATTTAAAAAAATCGGCAGTGTTTTACTTTAAAACGGTACCATTTTCAATCGTTAGAATTTGTTCGTCTGAAAAATTAATAATCGCAATGGAGAAACAAATGTAACTACAAAACGATATATTAGACTCAACATCTTCATTAGAATACGGATTTTTGCGTATTTGTTTTTACCAGAAACGGAAATGTAAAACACGTGCGTTTTCACTAGTGTGCAAAACGAACACACTTCATAGTCTCTTAGCGAAGCTTTGACTTTTTTTATAAACACACAGATATGTAAATATATTAAAAATGGAATGCGTAAGTATTCTTTAATATTAAATTAACATTGTTAACGTGGAAACTATACAGTCCCAATCACCAAGTAGTTTTGTTTGGAGATTATGGAATGTTCGAATTCAAGGTTGAAGCGCTGTCTGCTCGCGCCCAGAAAATCGTCGGAACATTAA
Source organism: Mactra quadrangularis (assembly GCA_025267735.1). Lineage (NCBI taxonomy): Eukaryota > Metazoa > Mollusca > Bivalvia > Venerida > Mactridae > Mactra > Mactra quadrangularis. Next base: position 30,004,580 of record CM046304.1, read on the forward strand.
TGTAAGTAATGTATTGCTTCAATATTTATTGGGTCGCTTTATCACCTGTCGTGTTTTCAGTCTCCAGTTTTGAAATTTAGTAATAAAATTTATGCAAGGGAAGAGCTTTTTGACGTGGGATACATTTTGTCATCAGTTTTCGCGACATTCTTTGAATTTCGTTGGTATTATCTGTGGCCATTTAGGATCAGTGGTGCCTACACAGCTATTTGTTTAAAAAGAAAATATTAACTTTTTTGTATCAATTTTTGCATTCCCTTCTGCATTAATATATTGTTATTATTTACTCAGTTAGTTTGTGCGTTTGTTGTTGGTCTAATACAATAGCTAGTACCTAATTTCATCCCTGTCCTAATTTCGTCACCCCACCTCATACACTTAAAGCAATTTTCTGGGTCCTAATTTCGTTCCTGTCCTAATTTCGTCACCCCACCTCATACACTTAAAGCATTTTTCGGGATCCTAATTTCGTTCCTGTCCTAATTTCGTCACCCCTTCTTTATTACAAAAAGCATATAGCAATTATAAAATATACACTTAAAATAGCTCTATTTTTATATGGAAGGGATGTAATTACACATTGCAGATGACGAATTGTTTTAAATTTTCAATGTTGTTACTTTATACAATGTATTTTAGGGAAAAAGAGCAGATGCTTGAAGAAATGATATGAAAATGATACTCAGACTGTGAGACAAGTTATTTAATGATACATTATACAGGCATGACAGGCTTTTTTCCATGGTGGTTAGGCCAAGTTAAAATTCTGTGTTTATGGGAATAGCCTGAGAAATGAGAGGTGGGGTAGGTTTTTTGTTGTTGCTTTTTACTCATGAAATCACTATTTTTTGCAGTTATGAACACAAAAACCACCCAAGTTTGCTGACTTTGAAATAAAAACGGCATTTATTTAGGTAGTCGGGTGCCCTAAGCACAGATATTCTCATTTTAGGCCTTGGTTAAGCATGCATGTTTTATCCTGTTATATTTTTATTAATTTAAGACTAGAATGTGATTGAGTTTGGGTGTGTCATCATATTATCATAAATCCTTGGATTAAATATTGAAATTTTCATTTTTATTCAGGTTGGTTATTTACTATACATACACTTTTGGAAGGAAAGGCAGAGACAATGCTAATAACTGAGAAATGGAACCATATTGTTGAATGAGTTGTGTTTATATGAGTTTTGTATATACATAGTGTTTGGGGAGAGTAATGGAGCTTTTGGCAAACTGAAATGTACCCGTCTTATAAAGTAAGTTAATTCACTGAAGTTAGTAATATAATTTTTGGTTGGTTCAACCTAGCATAGTGCAGAAGTCCTATTCATAACCTGGTACTAGAGTTAAAACTACTACTTTGGAATGTTACAGCTTATTTTGCCTTTAAAAAAATTTGATAACAGCAAATTTTTAAATATATTACTATAAGTGAGAGTAACTCATACTGGTACAATGTATATATCTTTTAAACTGTATAGAAATTGCTTTACAATAATGCAGCACATGTCAAGTTTATCTATAATATAGAATTATCAACAAAGTAGCCCTTAAAGTATTTTTCAAAATTTTGTTAATTGTAATGTATATATTTCAGAAACAATCAAACATCCATCATTAAAGTTCGATAGAAGTTGAAATATATGTTAGAGATGGTACATGATGATATAGGATAGAGGGAAAGAAGAAAGAGGATGTAGATCACAAAAGTGAATCCCAATACAATTGATTACAATACTATTAATTTATAACCAGATAAATGATAATATAAAGAGCCTTGGATTATATATTTGATATTAAGAACAATAATGATTTAAATTGCTTGTATTTTTTCAATACTGATTCATCACACTGGCTAAGATTGTGTGGGCATTTTCACAAAAAAACTCAAAGAAATAAGTATCGTGGTTCTAAGTTCTAAGCCTAAAAGATATAATATAATAATTATCATGATATGAATTTAAGAAAGAAATCATTATTCTACCATATTAGAGAATATTTTAGTTAAAGTTTATTGGACAAAGAAGAAAGGTATTATAAATGTTTTCCTGATTTTTACTTACAATGATTTTCATGTAATTTTTTTGTGAAAATGACCACTCTTCTTTAAATTTCTACTAGTTTACATCTCGGTCAATAGTCATAGTCATGTAGGTGTGACTGGGCTTAAAATTTTTGATGTTTTTAGATTGAACAAAAGTCAATGACATAATAAGTGAACTATATACTTATGAAATGAGTATAATTATTTCATTAAGTTGGTGTTATAAAAATTTTAGTTTCAATAAGATAGTGTTTAATGCAGAGATCTTTTGTTACACTTTAGTTAAGTGCATGTTCTGAAGAAGAGGAGAGTATAGTTAATACATAAACTTAAAAATGACTTAAAATCCATCTTAATAATGTTTCAAGTACACTAATGTTTTTGCAAAATTTTGTGTAGGGGATTCAAACCCCATTGGAAAAGAGACTATATGTACAAGTGACACATTATCACTATTTAATAGCTTTGTGTGTGTATGTTAATATGAAGGAAATAATCACAAGTAAAATATTTTAACTAACTATTATTTTAGTCACTCAAAATAAATTATGGTTGCATTTTTATGACAAATAAATGATAATTTAATCTTTTCAAATTATGTTTTTTTTATTTATTTGCATATTTTCAGCCGTGACTTTGATTAAATAACATTGTTAGTTAGTCAAAGTTTCATTTTAGAAAGACTTGGCGAACAATGCTCTTAAAGCAATAAGTTTCAGCTTTGCAACAAAACATGTGAAAAATACAAACATGTTCAGTGTTTATCAAGAAAACACATGAAGTGTTTTAATATGGCGTTACGTGTGCAAAAAGTGTAACAAGAAAGTGTTTTGATTTTAAACGCGTCAAGTGTTTTAATTTAAGACACTTTTACATGTTTTCAATGCGTTCTGGTGTGTTATTTTGATATGTGTAATGTTTTATAACAAATCACAAGCATGTTTTAAAGCAAAACATGTTACATGTTTAAAGTGGTAACATGTTTTAAAAGTGTAACAGAAAAGTGTTTTAAAAAGTGTTTAAAAGCAAAACACCTGTTTTTACAGTGTTGTGCGGGCCTCTGATGACAAAATATGTAACGCACGCGGAACCCGTTTGTTAGATTTTTGTAAAGCTAATTCATTACGTATTGTTAATGGTAGGTTAGGTGACAATACTGGGTCGTACACATATTTCTCTACGCATTCTTGTACTACAATAGACTATGTGTTAACGCATAATTACAATTTTTCATTGTTTAAAACTTTTATTATTGAACCATTTAATTAAATCATGTTTTCGTCGTGATATCATATCCAAGTTGCAAGTTTTTAACGACTTATGCAATAATGTTGATATCTCCGATTCTCTCAGTATTGATAGATTAGTAAACGGATTCTCAACAGTTATAACTGAGTGCGCTGATTCTTATTTCAAATTTTTAATTCTTAATTCTATTTTAATTCTTCTACTTGTTCACGAAAGTATAATAGTCCGTGGTTCGATTTCGAATGTCGACTTGCCAAGAATGAATATCTAGGTGCGTTGTCTAGTTTCAATAGGCTTAAAAATGATGTTAATAGATCTATACTATGTAGCAAGAAAAAAACATACAAGCGATTAGTTAAACGCAAAAAGTATGAATATAAGCTCAAAAAGTCGTCAGAATTAGTTGTGCGGAGCAGTGCGGTGCGCAGCGGTGCTTTGTTGTTCAGTGCGGAGCGGTGCTGTATTGTGCGGTGCGGAGCGGAGCGGTGCGGTGCGGTGCTGTGATGTGCAGTGCAGTGTAATGCAGTACCTTGTCATGCCAAATAGTGTTTGTTTATTTTTCAGACCATGAGGATAACGAAGCTGTGCCCCTACAATCAACGTAAGGCTACGTTGGTTGTGGTAATTGTATTGTTCTGTTTGCTTTTTGGTTTCAGTGCAATCAACCGTCTCAATAGTAAGTATATACATGTATGACTAATCTAACGTCGAATATTTAACTTAAAATAATCTTGAGCCTTGGCTTAATGCTATTGTTTTACATTGGGTTATTTATTTACACTGGGTTTAAATAACGCCAAGTCAAAACAATGTTTAGATTATTTTACGGAGTCCAGAACATCTAATCTAGCTTTCATGGACCCTTGTCTATAACCAGTACTCACATACCTAACCTCAAGGCCGGAAACTTCTCCACATACCTCATTAATGGAGGAAAATCGACATTATTGTCAAATTCATGGAAGGGTATAACCTATCCGGAAAGGATTTGAATCCGTACTCTCTATCGGGACACTAATAAAATGACGAATATTTCTGAACTATACTTGTCTATGTGTGTGAATTGTCACTTTTTTGTTTAGATTGTTTTAGCATCTTGGAACCTCGCACATTCCTGAAAGTTTTTTAAATAATGATTTATTCTAATACAATAAAATTCAGCTATGAAGAGTCTAAGACTCTGTGTATTTTGTTTATTACGAAAGGATTCGAGTTTCAACGATTTTAAAAGTACCATTGGCTTGATTTGAGATTATAAAGGTCGCTATCTTTAGACTTGTCGCTAATTAATTATTCGATTGTCATAGTCCTAACAGTTAAACTTTCTGTACAAAGAACTAATGAAACACATTTCATAGAGAATTAGTATTATTTTTTATCACAAAATATGTCATTTATTGTCCGTATTTTCTCAACTGTCAAAGCTTGAATAATTTCACGGTGACTGAATGTTATTAATTATTGTCGTAATACACCCATGAGTTCCCGAAAGTGTGTATTATGATCGTGTTAAGCTTCTTATGCCGTATGATAAGTTTTAGACAAGATAATTTTAATAAAAATTATGCCGCCAGTACAAAAACAATGCATTCAGTCACCGTGAAATTATTCAAGCTTTGACAGTTGAGAAAAATCGGACATTACACGTGTTTATAACAACCGATGTGACTATAAATCAATTTATTAAAAGCGGCATGTTATTGTACTTTTAATTTTGAACACATTAGTTTTTTTTAGGAAACAAGTAAGTCAACAATATTATGGCACAGTTTCAATTTTTGTTGATTTTACAGTAATACTGCCATGTCTAAACGATATTATAATTCTTATAATTATATAAACAACAAATAAGGTATGAAATCTCGAGTCATTCCAATACGAAGACAGGTGGCAAATGAACAATTATTTTCTCATGTTATACGAAATCATCGTATACATGGATATATACTAAGTGTCATTGACCGTAGGTCAGTTTCACGGAAATATGAGAATGCAATAAAACTACCATTAAAGGGTATACGACTATTTTTTGCTGGGTTTAACGCCGTAGCAACACATTGTATCGGTTATATCAAGGCGATCAGTCCACCTACTTACTGTTCCTGGAAAAGCTTAGACTCTGGGAATCGAACCCACGACCCCTCGACCAGTAGACGTGTGTGCTACCAACTGAGCTAGCCGGGCGGGCTGTATACGTTTATATTCGTTTATTGTTCGATTGACAAGGTTACTACTGAGATTCATGTGTATTATTTTAAGAATTATTCATACAGACATAAAAAGCAACACTAGTTATAATAAATACCAATACGTTTATTTGTCTGTGGTGATTTTTTTTTACAAAAAATCTTACCCTAAAAATTACCGTAAGTCAAGTGCAAGAAATACGGTCATTTTTTTAGCCGATCAATTCCAAATATTTTTTTAGTTATGTAGAATATTGTAGGACTTTTGAAAGGCACTGTTTATTAGATTGTATTTTCTGATAATATATGATGAACTAATATTCATCTGTCACTCACAATCCAATCCAATTAATGCAATCAAATATTTATTAAATTTATCAGTTACTCATAACATAGATAGATAGATAGATAGTTTATTTCAAAATTTAGACAATATGTCCATGATTTTACATTTATACAATACAATAAAATACATTCATTTCAACATTTACATTTCCAGTGAAGGCATGCATATAAATCAATATTCAATGTTAAACATGAATATATGATCATGTCTAATATTAAATACATAATCAAAATCAATCCATAGAATATATGAAAGTTTGGTGACATTATATCAATACATAAAAATAAATAGTTGCTAATTACCTATAAAGTATATTTTCTTAATTACTTCTTAGAATGCTCCAATGGTCTAATATTAGTATAGACATGTGCGTTCTATAATAGTGTAATATATTGTTGGAGATGAGTATATAGATATTAAGATAAGTACATAGATACATGTATAAATATGTTTATGTATATATAGGGAGAAAGTGGTTATCTAACATAGTATTCATTGTTTCTCCGTTGTAAACTCTTGTATATATATTTAGATAAGTTGAAAATAATAGATCGATTTTCCGATGACATAAGTTCAATAAATTTAGGTATATTTGGTCTTCTCCAGAAATATTGTTTTATAAAATTTTGTCTTAAATCAAAGTACAGTGGACATTCTAATATAAAATGGAATTCATCTTCGAGTGTGTTACATAATTGACATTTTCTTTCGGATCTAGGTGTTTTACGAGGTTTTGTCCATCTGCCTGTTTCAATCTCTAAATGATGACTCGACGTTCTTAACCTACAGAGAGCTAAACGATATTTGTTAACTTTGATACAGTCTAAGTACATTTTAAAGTCAAATTTTGAAAAAAGCTTGTAAGTACATGCTCTTGATGAATTATTAATCTCTTCATTCCATTTTTGAATAAAATTATCTTTAATGCGTATTTTTAATATGTTTAAGAAATGAGGAATATTTCCAACACCTTGAAATAACCATACATCATTAAATCCTAATGATTCCAAGATATGTTTTACATTACCCACCCAATTGTTTCTGTCCGGATATAGATTAAAATCATTTAGCATCATATTATATATCAATTTTCTGTATTTATTTTCTGAATCAGTTACGATTTTTAACCAGTATCGAACAACTTGTATTAGTCTATTACATTTAAGAGGTAAGCGCCCCAGTTCCCCATAAATAAAATTGTTTTGAGTTTGAACTCTACACCCTAATGTTTGTTTACAAAATTTGGTATGAACTTGTTCGATTGACTTTGCGTCTAAGAACCCCCACAGTTCAGCGCCGTAGTTTAAAATTGGAGATACTAATTTGTCAAAAAGATCTAGTTTATGGCTAATGGAAATATCGGGAAACTTTGATAAATAGCCTTTAATTTTATAAATAGCTTTCATGGTTTGTCCGCTTAAAGTATCAAACGTTTTTGTGAACGACCCATTTGTAGTAAAAACAATACCGAGGTATGTAAATTTAAAAACAATTTCGAGTGATTTGTACCCTTCTTAAATATCATTACTTTGGTTTTATCAACATTGACTATAAGTTTCCATCTGTCACAGTAATTACTAAGGACATTCAATCCATTTTGTAGCTCGTCGCTAGATTCCGCAAAAATAACAATGTCATTAGCGTATAGTAATAAAAATAACTTTAGCATTCCATATTTCTTTAACATATGTCGTTAATTATTGATAATCCTTTCACTTCATAACCACATGTTTTATGCTTTTTACATTTATGTACGCCATTATGTTTTCTTCTGTAATGGCGATACTTTAAATAGCGGGTACCAGATTGCTCTCCATATCATATACATATAGAATAACCATTATCTATACTTGTGGAGACATATGTTTATCAACCAAGTGAAAAGGGAAATCTCCTAAAATAACGTATCATAACCTTAACTGTAGATCTAATATTCTAGAATTCAAGTATTAACTAGTAATTAACATTGATTCGTTTGCATTGATGGACACCATTTTCTTTTTTTGTAGGTTCATTACATCTATTTTTATTTATTTATTTTATTATATATTTATTTATTATTATTTCAGCATTTACGTAACATTTTCACTTCTGAGCTTTACTCGTATAATTATGACATGGGGGCCCTATCAGAATTTGCAATTTTACCTTGTTTAAAATTGCAAACACAGGCTACCGGCATCGTGGCGGTTTAGAACTTTTAAGTAGTGTATACAGTGTTTTTGATTCGGGACCTTGCCAATATTTTCAATATTTTCAATATTTTCACCCTGATAGACAAGCCTCTTAAAAATCTAATATAATCATATCACAAACGTTTGGTGCAAGAACATATAGTAGTTATAGTTTTTTTTGCGCTTGAATCAGTGGCAAGACAATTGCGATGTAAAGCGTTGTTTGCGACATTAAGCGCTACTGTTGCGACGTTTAGTGGCGATGTTAAGGTTTTTTGCGACATCAAGCGTTACTGTTGCGACGTTTAGTGTCAAGACAATCGCGATGTTAGGCCTTGTTGCGACATTAAGCGTTACTGCTGTGACGTTTAGCGACAGGACAATTGCGAAGTGAAGCGTTGTTTGCGATATAAAGCGTAGTTTTGCGACGTATAGCGCCAGGACAATTGCAAAGAGAAGCGTTGTTTGCGACATTAAGCGTTACTGTTGCGACGTATAGCGACAGGACAATTGCGAAGTGAAGCGTTGTTTGCGATATAAAGCGTAGTGCAGCGACGTATAGCGACAGGACAATTGCTAAGTGAAGCGTTGTTTGCGATATAAAGCTTAGTGTTGCGACGTATAGCGACAGGACAATTGCAAAGAGAAGCGTTGTTTGCGACATTAAGCGTTACTGTTGCGACGTATAGCGACAGGACAATTGCGAAGTGAAGCGTTGTTTGCGATATAAAGCGTAGTGCAGCGACGTATAGCGACAGGACAATTGCAAAGTGAAGCGTTGTTTGCGATATAAAGCGTAGTGCAGCGACGTATAGCGACAGGACAATTGCGAAGTGAAGCGTTGTTTGCGATATAAAGCGTAGTGTAGCGACGTATAGCGACAGGACAATTGCGAAGTGAAGCGTTGTTTGCGATATAAAGCGTAGTGTAGCGACGTATAGCGACAGGTCCATTGCGATTTTAAGCGATGTTTGCGACATTAGGCGTTAGTGTTGTGATGTTTTCCGTTGCATACAATTTTAATTTTTTATTGCCTAGTTTACGAGGGATGATTCGGAATTAATTGAAATAATGACTTGCGTACTGGTTTGACACTTCATATTAAGAACAGCGCAAATCAAAATTTTAAAACATTTTCTGCAGAAACTTGTTAAAAATTTTTCTTTTTTAATTTGTGGTGTAGTTTCTTTAAGTTGTTACTGGTTAGACTTCCAAGTTGTTACTGGTTAGAACCCGGGTCGATAGCGCAGTAGCGCGCCGGGATTTGGAATCTTGTGCCCGAGGGGGTGCGGGTTCGAATCCTACCCGGGAAGGTTATACCCTTCCATGAAAATACATGAAAACAAACATCAGTTGATAGAAAATATACAAGATGGTGTTTAAAGTAAGGAATCGGTCTGTAGTAAAACAACATGCTATTGGTACAATCAGGATCTATTGACACGTGATCTACAACGTCAACTGATAAAGTTAACAGACGCTTGATTTTCGTCAATTTATCTGTCTTGACAAATAATTTAATGTCATCATAAAATGCATAAAGTTACTGCTACCTTTCTTTCTCATAAAAATTCCAATTGTTCCGAAGGGTTTTTAGTTTTACCTTCAAATCTTCTGCACAAAAATTTAATCGAGCTGATAAATACTCATAAGTCATGTACAAAATAACTTGTGGAGAGGGTTCAGAGTGAACATTGCAGCTCAAAACTTATTGTTGACATTTCCGAGCAAAGACTTGTTTTACATATTCATGTAGTTACTTTATGCATTGTTTGAAAATTTTCTAGTTTTTTTTACTAATATTGAACTTGATAAAAATGTTTGTTAGCATTATGCAGATTACATGACTATATATCATGTTGACTATAAATTGCAATTACAAAATGCGATTACAAATGATATTATGAATGCAATAACAAAATTCAATTATAAAATACAATTACAAAATGAAATTACATAATGCAATTACATAATGCAATTACAAAATACAATTATAAAATACAATTACAAAATGAAATTATATAATGCAATTATAAAATACAATTACAAAATGCAATTACAAAATGCAATTAAAAAATACAATTACAAAATGCAATTACAAAATGCAATTACAAAATGCAATTACAAACTACAATTATATAATGGAATTATTAAATACAATTTCAGAATGCAATTACAAAATGTAATTACAAATTACAATTACCAAATACAATTACAGAATGCAATTACAAAATAAAATTAAAAAATACAATTACAAAATGCAAGTATAAAATGCAATTACAAAATGCAATTATAAAATACAATTTCAAAATGCAATTACAAAATACAATTACAAAATAAAATTACAAAATAAAATTACAAAATAAAATAATAAAATACAATTACAAAATGCAATTATAAACTAAAAATTACAAAATGCAATTATAAAATAAAATTATAAAATACAATTACAAAATACAATTACAAAATAAACTTACAAAATAAAATTATAAAATGCAATACATTGTAATATCAATGTTTTGTGTACTATTTGTTTCTAGTGCAGCCTTACATTGTATCACCTCCCAGACGTGGAGATACTTTCAACCTACAACCTATAGACAGTTTAAGAATACAGAAACAAGACAATCAACCTGTGTTTGTACTTCTCTTAACGTATGCACGTTCTGGTTCAAGTTGGCTAGGTTCCATCACCAGTATGACAGAAAACAGCATCTATGTGTATGAACCTTTGCATAGGATAACACTACAAGGTTACTACAATATAAATGAAGTCTGTTTTTTCAATAACACTTGCAGGTAGGTACCCTGATGTTTTGCTTTGTTTGTTTCGCTTCCCGTTCTTTTTTCATCAATCTTTGTTAAAGATGGCGGATAGTTCATCTAATCGCTGTCCCTGAGATTCACAACTATAACATTCTCATCCTTGGAAACCATGCACTCTTCAACTGCGCAACGTTTGCGGGTCGGTATTTCTGTAGGTTTACTATAGTAATGATAATTTCATTTTGGTAACAATGACATGACACATTGCATGGTGAATATCTCAGCATGTAACATGCCAGACGTCATGCACATCAATACTGGGGAAAAAAGAGATACATCTATAAATAAAAATAACAAAAATCATCAAAGCTTCAGCAAATATTTTTATTTTATTTTACATTTTCAACATTATGTTCTCAGGTGACAGTAAAATGTTGTCTGAAAAGGATTCGTAATACTCGCAGTCACGTTGAGCACCTTCAAGATTTTATCCAAACATGGGATTCAGTGGTGCTTTTCCTAAAAAATCTTACGACAAAAATTATCGTAAGTCAAATGCAAGAGACTTTAATAATACCGTTATTATCTAATTAAGAGGTTAACTAGTTACGGTTACTAGTTAAACACTTAACTAGTTACCGTAGGTAGTAACTAATTAACCTCTTAATTAACTAGTAACCGTAACTAGTTAACCTCTTAATTAACTAGTTAGTTATGTGGTTATCTGGTGGCAGAAATTTGCCACCATATTATGGTTTCCTATATGTGTTTGTGTAAAAGAATCACCGAATAATTCCGAATGGTGTTGAAAAGTCATAGGATGTTTTTTTTCATTTGGTTAGATGGGGTTTACGACGTACATAACCTATGCAAATTGTAAATAAATGTCGTAAAAAAACCAATTTTTAAATACAGTTATTTGAACAGCAATGAATAATATTTATCAAAGTTGAGAGTCACAACTTTTGACAATACATTTAGACATCCCATTAGATAAAAAGTATACGTTGGCTCTCAAGTGTAAAAATTCCATTACGATACGATACAACGAATATTTTAATTATCTAGGTGAGGTTGGGGTGGGCACTGTCCCAGTGATTGTAGAAAGTTCAGTCATATCATTAAAAGCTATAAATAGGACGATATCTTTATATTTGTTAGAGCTGAGTTGAAACCCACGTTTTTTTTTATCATCGCATGTTTACCTTTGACACTACATAAAGCAATTGGTAATTTTTGTATCGGTATTTTTTATGTTAACATTTTTATAAATAAGTGAATGACATCAAATAGAGAAAAAAACTGCTCCAAATTACATTATGAAGCTTTAAAACTATTTCGGATAGGATATCGAACTTTAACGTATAAATGAAAATAGTGTGCTCTAACTTATAAAAGTACCGCACTATTTTAAAGAAATGTCAAACTCTAATTTAGAAAGCAGGACGGCTTGAACTGTTTACTGTATCTATAATGCATGTTATATTCTGATAACTTCATGTTTTTAAAACAGTTTTCAAGTCTACTGTTGATAAATATATCTTCATATAGTGGCTTTAATGAGTGATATCTACTTTTCAGGAAACCCAAATCTATGTTAGAATCCAGCGAGTTTGCTGTCAACACATTATACTACATGTTTACGTGCCAGCTATCTAAACTTCATTACCTGACATTGAGAAGTATATACAAAAATCTCTATATCTCTCCAATGAAGAAAGAGCTTTCCCTGTGTAAGCTCAAACATAAATCTATAAAGCCATGTCTTTCAATGTTGGAAAGAATATGTTTAAAATCGAATCACAGAATTCTCAAGACTATACGTGTGTCTATGGAGTTAGCCTACAGGTTGTTCGATCTATGGCCTAACCTGAGAATCGTGCATCTAATTCGAGATCCAAGAGGAATAACTAATTCAAGACAACAAGAAATTGACTTCAACTATTCTAATAAAATCGTTTCTCACACTAAGTCATTATGTAATCTCATGAAAATTGACTTGGAATTCTATGATTTGATAAATAGAAACTACCCAGGAAGGCTGAAGACGGTTCTGTACGAAGCTTTAGCGGAAAATCCGCTAGATGGCGCTAAATTTGTTCATAATTTTATGCAATCAAATATAACTGACAAAATTTTAGAATACGTGCATAATAGTTCTCATGCCAACACTGACGCTGAGATGGAATCATATTTTGGAACAACTCGTTCTAATTCAACCCAAAGTGCTTATAAATGGCGAAAAGAATTTCGTTTTTCTCAAGTGAAAATAATCGACTCAGCCTGTGAACTTGTTTATCAAAAATTTGGATATCTTCCATTTGAAACAGAAGAACAGTTATTGTTTTTCAAATTTCCATCCAGGGTGAAACCGGAAAACATCGATGGATTTGTATAGATTATCTATTTAAATTGTTGCATCTTAATGTATGAATAATACTCGGCTAAGCTTTAAGCTTACAAACTATCAAACTCTGCGATTATGCAATTTCAATAATACTTAAAACTTACGACACAATGTGACACAAACAGATATAACATGTGGAGACAAGTTCAAGCAGCTCATCACAACTGAGTCCAAACACACCGTTATACTTCACAACTGAGTCCAAACACACCGTTATACTTCACAACTGAGTCCAAACACACCGTTATACTTCACAACTGAGTCCAAACACACCGTTATACTTCACAACTAAGTCCAAACACACCGTTATATTTCACAATTAGTCCAAACACAACGTTATACTCCACAACTAAGTCCAAACACAACGTTTTACTTCACAACTAAGTCCAAACACACCGTTTTACTTCACAACTAAGTCCAAACACACCGTTATACTTCACCACTGAGTCCAAACACACCGTTATACTCCACAACTAAGTCCAAACACACCGTTATACTTCACAACTGAGTCCAAACACAACGTTATACTTCACAACTAAGTCCAAACACACCGTTATACTTCACAACTAGTCCAAACACACCGTTATATTTCACAATTAGTCCAAACACACCATTATACTTCACCACTAAGTCCAAAAACACCATTACACTTCACAACTAGTCCAAACACACCGTTATACATCACAACTGAGTCCAAACACACCATTATACTTCACCACTAAGTCCAAAAACACCGTTATACTTCACAACTAAGTCCAAACACAACGTTATATTTCACAATTAGTCCAAACACACCGTTATACTTCACAACTAAGTCCAAACACACCGTTATACTTCACAACTAAGTCCAAACACAACGTTATACTTCACAACTGAGTCCAAACACAACGTTATACTTCACAACTAAGTTCATACAAAACCTTATACTCCACAACTAAGTCCAAACACACCGTTATACTTCACAACTGAGTCCAAACACAACGTTATACTTCACAACTAAGTCCAAACATACCGTTATACTTCACAACTGAGTCCAAACATACCGTTATACTCCACAACTGAGTCCAAACACAACGTTATACTTCACAACTAAGTCCAAACATACCGTTATACTCCACAACTGAGTCCAAACACACCGTTATACTTCACAACTGAGTCCAAACACACCGTTATACTCCACAACTGAGTCCAAACACAACGTTATACTTCACATCTAAGTCCAAACACAACGTTATACCTCACAACTAAGTCCAAACACACCGTTATACTTCACAACTAAGTCCAAACACACCGTTATACTTCACAACTAAGTCCAAACACAACGTTATACTTCACAACTAAGTCCAAACACACCGTTATACTTCACAACTAAGTCCAAACACACCGTTATACTTCACAACTAGTCCAAACACACCGTTATATTTCACAATTAGTCCAAACACAACGTTATACTCCACAACTAAGTCCAAACACACCGTTATACTTCACAACTAAGTCCAAACACAACGTTATACTTCACAACTAAGTCCAAACACAACGTTATACTTCACAACTAAGTCCAAACACACCGTTATACTTCACAACTAAGTCCAAACACAACGTTATACTTCACAACTAAGTCCAAACACACCGTTATACTTCACAACTAAGTCCAAACACAACACGACACTCTAAAACTTAGTCCAAACACAACACGGCACTTCACAACTAAGTCCAAACACAACACGACACTCCAAAACTAAGTCCAAACACAACACGACACTCCAAAACTAAGTCCAAACACAACACGACACTCCACAACTAAGTCCAAACACAACACGGCACTTCACAACTAGGTCCAAACACAACACGACACTCCAAAACTTAGTCCAAACACAACACGACACTCCAAAACTACGTCCAAACACAACACGACACTCCACAACTAAGTCCAAACACAACACGACACTCCAAAACTTAGTCCGAACACAACACGGCACTTCACAACTGAATCCAAACAATTGAAGGTATTGGAGGGAAGTCGAATTTGGTAGTTTTTGTTAGAAATTATTATCATTATTCATTTGTAATTGCTTAATTTAGCCGATTATTGTGTAGTCGAAGTCAATGTGCCATTGTATATCGCGTGCTTATTATTCAAGACGTTCGAGTCCCGATTGCAGCAGTTTATTCGCTTATGTGAAAAAGTTGATATATAATATCAGTTGTATTGTTCATAGGGGTTAGTTCTCGGTTTATGTCGGAGGGTAAGGAAGTACTGGTGAAGAAAAGTGGCAGCAATTTTAAACGCAAAATTGTTTGCGAATTTTTTTACCTATGTTTTATTATTTTAAACGTAACTTGTTTTTTATTATTAAAACAAATTAGACGAGACGTGTGCTTTAGTTATTGTTTACAATTGTGGGGTTTGCTTTTTAAGAATTCTTGTGTTTATTTGTCTGAAATTTGGTAACAGATGTTTACATATAGCGTTTACTACAGTTCGTACCAAACAATACCCTGTTTATGTGAACAGTACAATGAACTAAACCCTGTTTCACATCAGCCGTGCGATTTTTTTCTCGTATGATTTTTACTGCGAACGAAATCGCAGACGAATCGCAGCCGCCGCAGATACATTTAACTTTCCGTGCAATCGTCGTACGGCGGTCGTACGACACTCTCACGAGCCGTAGGTTGTTCGTCGCACGTGTTTACGCACGACTGCCGTACGATAATCGCGAGGCTGTCGTACAAACACTTACGACTGTCGTAAGACTGTCGTGAGATTTCGAAAAGTTTCGTACGTCATCCGTACGTCAATCGCACGACAAACGCAAACTTGTACGAGAGTCGTACGATATTCATGCGAACGCCTAATTCTTTAACCGACTTGCGACTGTCTCAAGAATGACGTACGGTTGTCTTACGGCAGTCGCACGACTGTCTTGCGGGCTCCAAAAGTAAAAAAAATCACAACGATATCGCAAGAAAAATAAACATGGTGAAAATTTGACTTGCGACGTCTACGACGATGCGATCACCTCAAAAAACGCACGACTGTCTTGCGGTGTATGTACGAAGTTCTGCGATTTTTCAGAAAATGTTGTCGTACGGCTGCCACAAGCGTGATGTGAAATAGGCTTAAGCCATGCCAGGGTATGCTCAGAATGACAATAAAATATTGTGGGTGTCTTGTTGGTGTAATAGTAAAGCGTTCAACCATTACAAGCATGATTGACTGAAGAGGATAGAGTTTATCAGCCATACTAATTTTATTGATATCAACTAAACTATCTTTATTTTTAATACTGCTATATTTACCATTGAAATAGATTGGTTTATTTTAATTGTTACACATAATAGAGGCTAGGTGTGTCCACAGGCCGTCAGCGTACCCACATTTTTTTTTCTAAACTCACATATATATGTATATACATGTATGTGTTTTGAATGTTTTTTGTTGGGACGCCGACGGCCTGTAAGGGTGTCGGCAGTAATGTCTGCGAACGTGTATAACACACAGACTATAACATGAAATCATTGTAACTCCATGTATGTCTTCAACTATTCAGTATCTCGATGATAGATCGTCAATTAACGACCGTCACACGCGACGTTTTTCGATGAGGTTTTGCCGACTTTAAGCGGGATAACTATGTATTCAATGGAGGGTTGATACTGTTAGAGTTATTTCCCTTTATCAAACCAAGCTACAGAATTTCTTTCTCTTGGACTTCAATTTGATAAACATTTGTTTATGGATTGTCGAAAATATATAGTTACATAATGAATTTACATAAAACGTATGTATCTGAACGACATGCATAGGCGGATCCAGCGGGGGGGGGGAGGGGGTTCAGGGGGGTCCGGACCCCCCTAGAATTTCCAAAATGTACCGGTCCATATGTGTATTTCTCGACTGTAAGTCATTTTTAAGTAGCATGAAGCAATTTTTCTCGGTTCTTAACACAGATTCAATACTTATGTAATTTTTATTAGTAATTATTCTGCAAAATGTGTATAATATGGTTGTGGTTCGAAAGTTTGGACCCCCCTAGACAAAGTTCGGACCCCATAGAAAAAAATCTTGGATCCGCCCTTGACATGTCGACATCATCGAAACAAACGTATTTCCAAAGAGTCGTAAATAAACCTGAAAGTGGCGAGTACAACTACCAAATATTTTTTGAAATACTATCTTAGGGTAAGTTTTTTTCTGCTAGAGATGAAATTCGGAATCATGGCGCTGGTAGAGTTAGACACGGAGGACATCGCTGTACGGTATCTTTACATAAAACAACTAAGGAAGCGAATGAGACATATGTCATTGCAATTTAGTCTGGTTTGACATACAGTACATGATGATTCATCTCAATTTCAAGAAGCCAGTAGAGTGGTGCTAGTGTCTAGCATTTTCTTTAAACGTACAAGTTTCTATTTGTGGAAATGGTGCAAGCGAAGTACCTGATGATGACTGAAAGCAAAATTCCGCGCGACCTTAAAATCAAAGCGTATAATTACATCGAAATTCGATTATTTAATTCACATTATTTTACGTTTTAAATATGAAAACATTGCTTCACAAGTGCCTTGTTGTCCGGATGTAGAAATGTCGCCATTGAATTTAACGATAACTTCCGTGTGAGATGTCATTTTTTCACG
Source organism: Mactra quadrangularis (assembly GCA_025267735.1). NCBI lineage: Eukaryota > Metazoa > Mollusca > Bivalvia > Venerida > Mactridae > Mactra > Mactra quadrangularis. The sequence continues at coordinate 30,022,398 of CM046304.1, forward strand.
TGAGAATGCGTGACTTTACGCGATTTTATTGCAACTTTACTGCGCGGTGTGTCAGTTTGTTTTTAACGCGTACTTTTTTGCAGGTGGTATTTTTAATAAATGCACATCACACCTGCAGTTTTAAAACTAATGAATTTATTTCTAATATAGATCATTTGAAGATTAAAGGCTTTACTTATAAAGTGAGATAGGCTTATAAGGCTGAAATTTACATGAATTTTGTTAGACCGGATTAGATCAACTGTCAAATCATGAGTTATCGCTTGTCGATTTCCTTTGGTTTAAACAACTGTTTTACCATGAATTCGTATCAGATCAAAAACGCGGAAAAGTCAGTTGCCTAAAATTGCCGCAAATTACCGGAAAATGCGGAGATTTGCCGATTGCTTAAGAAGTGCACAGTCGTAACTTTCGTCAATATCCGTAACCTGAAATACGTCTGTAATAATGTTTTCATTTGACAATACCGACTGAATCTAGAGTGCTTCAGTACTCGATACATTACATGGTTATTTCTTGCTTTTCTCAAACAAAATATATATCAGTGTGGGGAATCACGTGACCTATATGGCTCCTAACACGGCAAAAAATGATGACCAGCTCAATAAATTTAGATGAAAAAGACAAGGTCATTGACATTTAAACGGAACCGATTTTTATCAGACCTAGTGCAGTCTAAGCAGCGCACAATTCTCTTTCTAGTGGCAGTATTCCAAACCCCACAACGGTTCTAGTCTCCTAGATTACCACGAGGTTTTGAACGAGTAAGGAATGTTTGGAAGAACTAAGTTAGAGGTAATTTAGAAATTTAGAACCGTTGTGGGGTTGGCAAAACTACCGCTAAAAATATAAGTTTGTGAGCTTAGATTGCACTATGTCTGATTAAAATCGATTACATATAAATGTCATTTACCTTGTCTTTTTCATCAAATTTGTTGCTCAGGTCGTCCTTTTTGCCGTGTTAGGAACCATATAGGTCACGTGATTCCCCACACTGTATATACAAATGTAGATATAAAGATCAAACTTACTTAACCGTCCATCCGGACTTGTGTCAAACAGAATTGAATTTTTTATGTTCTTGAATGAGTGATGTTTTCCATTATACGACGACGAGAAAGGACTTTGGTGCATCGGCGGTCGCTTTCCAAATAAAATTTTATATGGTTATTTTATTTTGTTTTTGTTGGGTTTACCACCGTAGCAACACATTGTGTATGTCATAAAATGGCGGTCAGTCAACCTACTCACTTCTCCTGGAATGGCTAAATCTCTGGATTTAGCTGTAAACCAACTACTATGCACATACTTCTGTCAGTGACTGACAACTGACCTCACTGCGACTGCAGTTTTAGTCATTGACTTTAGTCATGTGCTTCATGCTTCATGTCCCAAGAGTCGCTAGTTTGAATCCCTCTCCTCCACTTAAACGACTATGGCTCGATAGAAGTTGCTATGGACATACATGGTACCATGGATATGCGTGCTGTTGCTAGGGAGCGTAACGTAGGATGCTAGAACCTAAGTGTTTGCTAGAAGCATTAGAGTAATTATTATGGGCAATGAAACTGTTGCTAAGTGTTCTTGAGCAGCTGCTATGGACCTCGCGGCGGTTGCTTTGGATGCGAAACTTGTTAATACGGACATTATAACAGTACTGTGGGACATGTGTGCTTACTATGTACCTTAAGATGGCTTCTCTATGTTCTAAAGTGGTTGCTTGTACGTAAAGGTGGTTAAATAAGGCACTATACTGGCTTGTTGAAAACCTTAGGGTGGTTGCGACATCTTGCGTCCATGTTGCGACGTTAACCATCTAAATAAAATATTTGAAAATAACTGAAACATTAATTTTGTTTATCATAATTATACTTTAAGATATACTATGATATTGACCCATGTTATGAAAATTGCGTTAGGACTAAAAATCGAAAAACTTGTCTAACGTCATTTTCACATTGCTCATTTGCGTACGCGTTTTTCACAAGTTGTGAAAAACACGGGTTGTGAAAAATGAGGTTCAACAGAGCGTGTTGACTACTGGGTAACGCTGTAATTGGGCGATCTCTAATAAAATGGAACATTTTAATTATCATGCTGTCTTTTTTTATATCTAAATATTCACAAATTCTTCTTAGATCAAATGTTATGCAATCTTTATTGCATTTTTGTCTCTCAACAACCCATTAGGAAAATTAAACCGCTATTTTCTGTTAGAAACAAGTGTTTTAACTAAGGTTTAAATTAATCAATTACTTTTAATTTTAACCTGTCTGTTTTCCTTTGTTTTGATAATTTTTCCTTACAAATTACTTCCGCTTGTAGAAAATTGATAATTAAACAACAGCTTTTTCCTTTCAGATCAAGCTTCATGCAACAGATTTTATTACTCAAAGCTGTTATAAAATTTATGTGTAAGGTTTTATGTTTAAAACATTCTCAAAATATTCTTTACGATCGCATCTGTTTTAAAACGTGTCATAGTGAATACAGACCGTATTATAAGCACTATGTGAGTTAAATTGCATGATGGACGACTGTTGTCTCTTTTCATTCTTAAGATGTTCGATACATTCATTGCTGCAGACTAAATGCAGTTAAATTTGTCGTTTTTCATACTCCAAACGGCAGATACGATATACTTCACGCTGAAATTTTGACAGTTTAATACAAGTACCAAATCTTAATGCAACAAAATATGATATTCCGACTTGATGACATAGATCATATACGCTTTCAAACAAATTAAAAAGGTGTTCATCATGTAATAAATTCCAAAAGCTTCGACAAATTCAATTAAAATATTTTATTAGTGTAATATATTGTAGCTGAAATTAGTTTTTATACTAAATGTTTTATTGAGATTTAAAACTAAAACAACACTTTTGATTATCCGACGATTTTGAGACTTTCGTAATTTTCGTTGCTAATCTAGATATTATCGCAACGTAATTTCATTAAAGTATTCAAAACCAACTGGCATGCTATAGCAATTGCACTACTTGCATAACTGGACTTTGTTAGAAGCATGCAAAACATGACCCGGAATAGAACAAGTGAATACTGGGTACGCAGTACATTGAAACATTGCGAACTCTAAACAATCTGTTCGTTTAATTTTTCATGCCGTCGTTTTGTTCGATCAAATGTTCAATAATTCTGCTTAGATCAAACGTTATGTAATTTTTATTGTATTTTTGTCATTCAACAACACATTAAGAAAATAAAACAGTTATTTTAAGCTAAAACAAGTGTTTTAAACATTTTTAAATTAATCAATTAATATAATTTCGTTCTGCCGGTTTTCCTTTTTTGATAATTATTTCTTAACAAATTATTTCCGCCAGTAAAAAAAAGATAATTCTATAACATGTTTCCTTTTAAAACAACGGTTCATTTAACTGACTTTATTGTACAAAGTTGTTATAAATTTCAAAGAATTTCTCAAAATAGATTTTACGATCCCATCCATTTTAAATTGTGCCATCATGAAAACCCTAACTTGTTTGCGTGTTAAATTGCATGATTGACGACTATTTTCTCCCTTTCATTCTTAAATTGTTCAATTTCTACATTGCCACAGACTGCATTCAGTTAAAATCGTCATTTTTCATTTTCAAAATGGCATATATACTTCAAAGCTTTTGACGATTTTAATATCAAAAGGTAATGAAACACGTTTGATAATCCGACTTGATGATATAGACCATATAAGCTTTCTGACAGAAAGGTTGTTCATCGTATCAAAAATTTTCAAAGTTTTGAGAATTTCAATTAAAAAAACTTCTTTTTTATCATATCCATGAGTTGAAAAAAGTTTAATGTTGAATGTTTTATTTTCATTTGTTACAAATCTTTGACATTTTCATTGTCCAAGTATGTTAAATTGCCATGAAATTCCATAAAATACAAAAAACCGACAAGACATGCCATTTTTATGAGTTGAAATTAGTTTTTATGTTGAATGTTTTATTTTCTTCAGTAACAGAAGCAACGCTTCCTCTATCATCTACGATTTTCGGTTTTTGACATTTTATGCTTTCAATTTAAAACATACTCCTACGCAATCTTGCAAAAAAACGACCAGACTTGAAAACGTGATATGAATGAACTAAGTCATTGAAACATTGCGTACTCTAAACAATCTGTTCGTTTAATTTTCCATGCCGTCGTTTTGTTCGATCAAATATTCAATAATTCTGCTTAGATCAAACGTTATGCATTTTTTATTGTATTTTTGTCACTCAATAACACATTAAGAAAATAAAACCGTTATTTTCAGCTAAAACAAGTGCTTTAAACATTGTTTAAATTAATTAATTAATATAATTTCGTTCTGTCTGTTTTCCTTTTTTGATAATTATTTCTTAACAAATTATTTCCGCCAGTAAAGAATGATAATTCTATAACGTTTTCCCTTTTAAAACGACGCTTCATTTAACTGACTTTATTGTACAAAATTGTTATAAATTTCAAAGAATTTCTCAAAATAAATTTTACGATCCCATCCATTTTAAATTGTGTCATCATGAATACAGAACCTGTTTGCACTTTGTGAGTTAAATTGCATGATTGACGACTATTTTCTCCCTTTCATTCTTAAATTGTTCAATTTCTACATTGCCGCAGACTGCATTCAGTTAAAATCGTCATTTTTCATTTTCAAAATTGCATATATACTTCAAAACTTTTGACGGTTTAATATCAAAAGGTAATGAAAAACGTTTGCTATTCCGACTTGATGATATAGACCATATAAGCTTTCTGACAGATTTGTAAGGTTGTTTCATTGTGCCATAAATTCAATTTAAAAAAAAAAACACTTTTATTTTATTATATCTATGAGTTGAAATTAATTTTATTGTTGAATGTTTTATTTCATTTGTTACAATAACACAATTGCCGATCAACCGACGGATTTGAGTCTTTGACATTTTCATTGTCAAAGTATGTTAAATTGCCATGAAATTCCATAAAATACAAAAAAAAACCGACAAGACATGCTATTTTTTATGAGTTGAAACTAGTTTTTATGTTGAATGTTTTATTTTCTTCAGTAACAAAAGCAACGCTTCCTATCACATACGATTTTCAGTTTTTGACATTTTTTTTTCAATTTAAATCATACTCCTACGTAATGATACAAAAAACGACCTGACTTGAAAACGTGGTATGAATGAACTGAGTATTTTTGTAGGCTGGCGCAACTAAATACTATGTATCTATATTATTTGTGGAGACCGAAAAATAATTCGGATAATAAAGTATTTCGGTTGAAAATCACAGTTTCTTAAAAATCTAGGATAATCAAATAATTAGACCTTATGAACGACTCATGCAGGTTGTTAGTCTTCTCACAAAGACAAACGAAAAAACAGCGTAATCACAACCCCAGCAAAACATGAACACTCTTGCAACCATACATTTTCCCCTTTGTATGAAAAAGGATTAATGTGGGGTTTTGGAACGACCAGAGTCATGAACGCTTTTTTTGAGAATCGAAAGTGATTTAAATATTTAATATGTAAAATATTCCTTATTTTGTTTTCGGTTTGTGTGTTTTTGTGAATAGTGAAACTTGAGTTGACGCTTAACAGAATTCCAATTTGGCATAGCCTAATTGGGGTTCAAATGTAGGCCAATTCTATAAAAAGATGATGAAGACCGGTTGTGTGGCTGTTAGTAAGAACAATGGTATTTGGTATAGTCCGATTTTATCCGGTGAGCAGTGACTGCACTTTTGTAGTTTTACAATTTTGGAACATTCCTACAAAAAGGTAACCTAACCAGCCATTATTGCATGGACCATATGTGATCGTATCATTTCCGGACTGTGCTGTTTCGGTAAATTTTTATTAGTATACAAATTAATATTAATATATGCTTTTTTGAGATACAATAGTTTGAACTTTTCAACTTTTCAATGTAGTACTTACTGGTTATACCTATTGTCAATGTTATGATTGGACTCTTCCAACCTGTCACGGCTCACCGAATAAAATCGGACTATATAGTTAGGTCAGTTCAGGGATTGAATCCATGATCTCCGACACAAATAACTTAACCACAAAGAACTTAGGGAGGTATTTATGAATCATTATTATTATAGGTTCGTATCTACATGCCAGCTCGATTCATTAATAGGGAGGCTTGTGCCAAGCTCCAGAAATAGGTTAACCCAATATCCACAATTCTTCATTGCCAGCAGTTTATTTTAGTCCTTAAAATACAATGTAACCTTTTCGGATAATTAAACACTGATTTTTACTTCTGTATCAACTAGTGCGATACTCTGAATAAATCAATTATTTTAATTTGTTTCAGTAATTGTTTTTTCGTTGTACTTATTAGTTTTGCTTTACGAACTGATTTACCGAATACATGTAGAAAAGACAATTACTGCGAGCATACATTTTTGTAGTGTTCACATCCAAAAATCATTTTCGTTTTTCTGTATTGAGGGCATTTTTTCTTGTTCGTTGTTCATAGGATTTATCAACACAACCGTTATGTACGCGTACGGCGACCCACTCGTGCACCTAACTAAGCTTCCATGTCATTTTTCTTCCTTTTTGTTTAACGCCGTGTCAACATAATTCAGGTCATTTTACGACGTCCAGCGCACCTAATCTAGCTGTCCTGGACCCTTGTCTATAACTAGTACTCACCTTCCCTTTCACAAGGCCGAAAACTTTTCCATATATCTTATTAATGGAGGAAAAAGGAAATTATTGTCAAATTTTCATGGAAAGGTGTAACCTCCCTGGGTGGGATTCAAGCCCGTGCCCCCTTCGGGACACGAGATTCCAAATCCCGGCGCGCTACAAACTGCGCCATCGACCCGGGTCGTCAATTCTCTACCTCGTATTATCACAACTAAAACGACGTTTAAGCTTTTGTCTAAATTCATTGAAGTTATTTGGTCCAACGACACAAATAATCCTATCGGCTGTCTATAGTTCTATTTTTTTGAAACAACAAACTGCACATGAGGCTCGGAGGTGGTATGTAATGTTGGTGCAGATGAAATCTCACTTCAGTAAACATAGGATAGCATAGCATAGCAAGGCATGGCATAGCATGGCATGTCATGGCATAGCATAGCAAGGCATGACATAGCATGGCATGTCATGGCATAGTATAGCAAGGCATGGCATAGCATGTCATGGCATGTCATTGCATGGTATGGTATGGTATGGTATGGTATGGTATGGTATGGTATGGTATGGTATGGTATGGTATGGTATGGTATGGTATGGTATGGTATGGTATGGTATGGTATGGTATGGTATGGTATGGTATGGTATGGTATGGTATGGTATGGTATGGTATGGTATGGTATGGTATGGTACGGTACGGTACGGTACGGTACGGTACGGTACCGGACGGCACGGCACGGCGTGAGTGTTTACTGAACTTAAGATAGTTATGTTATGCTATGCTATGCTATGTCATGTTGTGCGATGTCATGCCATGCCATAATACAACATAACATAGCATAGCATAGCATAACATCACATAGCATAGCATAGCATAGCATAGCAAAATATCACATAGCATAACATAGCATGACATAATTATTTTAAGTTCATTAAACACTCAATCAGACATGTTTAGTAGATAGGTACAGTCCTGTTAAAAAATCAAGAAAAAATAATAAACTGAAAGAGTTTATATATTTATTGTACATTTGTATAGTTACATATAGCGATGATAATACTGTTTAATATAAAACAAATGAAGCGAAATTAATTAACAAAACATGAATCACATATATAATTATGAATAATGACAACTTGCATTGTTTGTCCGTTACTAAGAATTAATATTATATAATGTGATCCTTTACACGTTTTAAATATTTATCGTTTTGCGACAGTCACTCGTTCTACTTTCGCTCCTTTCTAATGCATAGAACTCTGAATCCAAACATTTAATCTAGTGTAAAGCCCACCGCATGCCAGTAACTGACAACTGTTATACTTATGTTATACACGCAAGCACAAGCAAGGCTTTAGAAAATAGTGTTTGACCAAACTAAATAAATAAGTACGTCTTCTCAAGAAATCGAACAAACGGTAGGCCTATACGTATGGATTCGTTGTGAGGCGAACTACCGGATACTTGTTCGTTACGGCAAGTTTTGATATACGTACTTAATGCAATAATATATAGAACGAAGCTAACAGAAGGTAACATAATCTACTCAAATGCATATCTTTGACCAATAAATATTGAAAGGTGATTGACGAACTTATTTGGCAAACAACTTTTAAATTTCTCAGTGGGACAGCCATTGATTTTTACATGTCTACAAATTTAACATACATTTATTGACTAACACATGTCAACAGATGTCAAGACTTGATTTTTCAGAAAGACTTTCTACGGAAATGACGGAGAAGTTTGAGTTGTTACGATTGGTCAGAAAATATCCAAAAGTCGACTGATTTTAGAGTCTGTGTATTTTACAATTGACTATCGTAAAAGTAAAGTTGCAATTGTACAACTAAACTTCTGCAAATATCAAATGTAGAAACGGACTGTTTATTTAGAGCATAAAAGCAGAATGCATCTTCGATTTTACATTACAATTGTCACAATCCGGTGAAATCAAGTTTATTTTAGAAAATCATTAAATGATAATGGGTTTCTGTAATAAAATTAGTACACGTAAAACACATTTGTGTCGAGGTCCAAATTTGAAGAGTTTCGTTTGGAATACGTTTACATTCATGTGCAGCATAAACAGACTGTATAAACTTAATTTCTATGGCGTGTGTTATTTCATAATCAAAACGTACGAAAACAAATGCAGTGTCAAAGTCAGGCCATTTTAAAGACATTATATATTACCTTTATTATTATTTCCACAAAAGGGAACAGTTATACTAGGGCTGCGGCGAGTATCCGAGTACTCGGATATTTGCGATCTCGACCAGAGAATCGAGTACGAATATTCGTCACGTCCGAAATCGTCGGATCGCGATCTAGTTCTGGAAAAAAATGAAAGAAAATTTTTCAGCTTAATTACCACTCAAAACTCAACGATCCACAGCTCTAACTTATACACAATTGCGTTTTTCTGTATTCTCTGTTTTCTAAACATCTTGTCACAAAACCTAATATTTAGTATCAAATATTGTCATCTTCTGTTCATCTGCGACATGTTTACGAAATGAACTCGCGATGTTTTCTGGCGTAAGTTTGGTTTGGCGAAGTTCATGTTTAATTTGATTTGACATTCATGACATTTATGTTTAGTTGGGTTAAACGCCGTAGCAACACATTGTATATATCACATAACGGCAGTCAGTCAACCTAGTCATCGTTCCTGGAAAGGCTAAATCTCTAAATTTAACTGTTAACCAGTTAGGACATACTTCCGCCAGTGACTGATAACTGTCCCACATTATTTAGAATTAGTGGTAGGAGGAAGAAATGCCATGTTTATCTATAACCAAACTTCATAAGGTATGCCCGACCGGGAATCTTCGTCAACAATGATACAAAACAAACTAATGTAACACAAATGCATCAGAAAATCAAGTCATTACGAACATTAAAACAATTCATTGGTACATTACTGAAAACTGTACTCAACATGCTTCCAGCAACGTATTCTTCTCAACAAGTAGTTTAATCACAAAACATCTTTTATTGCATAACATCGCATCTAGAAAGATTTGCATCTAATAATGTATTTCAGATTCATTTCAGAGAAAATTTCAGCTTTAAAATAACACCTAATTAAAGCTACTTATATACTGGCAAGGCTATAGACCATTATATGAAATTCAAATATTTGAGATTTTCTTCCTTCTGCAGTAGAATCAAAATTTCACCGTCACAATATGTGTACAAAGAACTATGTGATTTTATCCATGTTTCATGCTTTTCAGCAATAATATGTAAAATTTTGCTTGTACACGAATTGACAAACACATACATATAAGTTCCGATTTAGATCTTTACGATGACATTTGTTGTGTGACTTAGAAAATGTCCACTTGATTGTTTCTTTGGTATACAACAGAAAAATTCCTTGCTTGCAACCGGAACATCATTTTGGTCGAGAAGCAACAAGTTAGCGTTCATATCAAGAGTATAATAAATGGTTTATATGATAAGGGACCCCTATGGCGAAAGGGGCTGATATGGGAAATTGTTCATATATAATAGCACCTTGTGATTATGTTTATCGAATTGTCACAACCAGCGAATCAAGTACATCGTATATGTAATATATACAGACGTAATAGATACTCGAAGATAAATAACACAATATAAACAGGAAGTTCTAAATGATTATTTCTCGTTGCCATAGAAACCTCTTTATAATGTCGATGAGTTCCTTTATAGTCATCTGTGGTAGTAGAAATTTTATTTTTTCCTGTGGTAGTTGGAGGTGATGTAGTGTATATTGAAATCTCGTCCATAGGATGTCTAAATGTACAGGTATAGATATTACTGTCAAATATGGCACTAAATGTATGGTTAAGTAGTTTGAAGTAAACATCAGCGGCTGTCATTGAACAACCTAGAGCTGTCGCAGTGTAAACACACAATGTATAATCCTTGGCAATGCTGAAAAACAGAAATATATTTTTGTAGTACTTAAATATTTTAAACGTGTCCTTATTGACAAAAATAATTAGCAAACATCTGAGAATTAGAGATGTTTATGCGAGGCATAATTTCGCACAGTTTGGTCATGCAATTCTACAGCAATTTTCACCATCTATCAATGATTCTAAGGTTTGAAGAGCAGTTGTCAGTCAATGTCGAAAGTATGCGCCTAATGGCGGCACAACAGCCTAATCTAGTGATTTAGCTTTTCCAGGAACGGTGAATATCCTGAATGATCGTCGTGATATGACCTCAGATACAATGAGTTGCTACGGTGTTAACCCCAACCAAAAGAACGTTCAGTTGGTATAGTGTAAAGAAGCCGGTTTTCTCTTAGAACCATTTTGATACGTTCTTACGTTAAGGCATGCACAAACAAAAGCATATTTGTCGCCATATTGGACTTGACTTGAATGAATATTAGTTTCCAATAAATATCAATTAAGAATTAATTGAAGTTACAAATCCATAAAAACTAGATCATTAACAAAGAACAACACATTAGGCAGAATTTGTGAAAGCATAAAACTAAAATGTTTTATTAAACAAATATATCCTTGACAGAATGTCTGAGATTTGGGTTGTTTGATTTTATGTTTTTATTTCCAGTGTTTGTGAATGGTTGTTTTAATAAGCTTGGTCCACAATTTTGCAGTCACATTGCGATAGTCAGTTAACATACAGACTGTACCCCCGCGAGATTCTGCTCTCATGGCCTAAGCTTTAAGCCAATACCAAGAACACCCAACTGAAGCAAGGACAAAGACATTGCCCTACCTGATAAAAAAGTAGAAGGAAGCGGGGCAAAGGTATAGTAGTTTATAGTCGAACTTAACTAAGGTATGCATGTCGCACAAGAAAATCAAACCCATAACTCATGGATATCTCTTCAGAGATTAAGCTAACTGGGTAGGTTAACGTTAAGTAATGAGGGAAACGAGAACTTGAAGTTTAATCATTATCGCATTAACCGTAAGATGAAATTTTACAAGAAATCATTTTTAGAGACGGGCGCCAGTCGTGTGTGGAAGGTGTTTTGTTTCCCAGCGATTTAATGTTTGTAACCTTTGAACAGATTCTTTTTCGCCTAAGCGATAGTGACTTAAAAGAAATTATATTAAAAAGAACATAAAAATTCAAAATCTGGGTTAAATGCGCTTCAAAAATATAGAAAAGTACATGGAAATATCCGAAGCTATACAATTCTCATTGGCTTGAATTTGAACAGGTTTTATAAGTCATCGGTGGCAGACAAAACAACACTATAACAAAGTAACAGTATAAAACGTGAACAAAACAACAGCAACGGTACTGGAATTACGTGTATTCCAGGTCTCTTATCAAATTAATACAAATTGTAACCTAGGTTTTCTACTGTGTAACGTAATTAACATTGAAGCAATTGCCTTAATAAGACAACTACGGACCTTTGACATTTTCTGTGCTAGAATATTACCTGCATATTGATGGTTGCCTTGGTGACGAATTATCGGATAATTTGATAGCAGATATTGCCTTGTCTTTGCAAGAGGTGTAAGATACATGTAATATCTTGTAACACGATCTGTGCTTCAAATAATCTGAAATGTAAACACATAACGTCATATTATTATGAAGAACCTTAAAGGTACTCATTCACTTTTTCTGAAACTATCAAAATTGTTTTGAAACATTTTTCAAGCAGAAAATTAGTGATTTGATAATGGCAATTTTAGTGCAAATTGACACACAACTACAAATGATGGTGTTTCAAGTAGTAAAAATCTACCCCGTATGTCACGGTATATAGACAATTTTAGTGCATTTGTGTGGCTTTCATTGCATATTTCTTGCAATCTATATAGGTCAATATTAAGACCTTATTTTTGACACAATTACAGACACTGAATGGTATTTTGAAAATATTGAAAAATCTTTACCAAATCTGTGAACTAGTTCCTTTAAAGCTAAGCGAACACTTGTCTTAAAGTTACTAGTTTACAGATTTGTTTTTTTTTCTGTAACAATATTCAGTGTCTGTAAGAGTGTCAAAACAATAATTCTTAATATTTTAAGACAAACTGACCTATAAGTTGCAAGAAATATACAATAAAGGTCACAAAAACGCACTAAAAGTGTATATACCGTGACATACGGGGTAGATTTTACCCCATGACACACCATCATTTGTAGTTATGTCAATTTGCACAAAAACTGTCATTATCAGAGCACAACTTTCTTGCTTTCAAAAATGTTTCCATGCCATTTTGATAGTTTTAGAAATTGTTCAAGTTGAATCTATGAGTACCTTTAACATTTTAAGGCAATTTTAAAAACTTGAAATTAAAAACACAGTACAGCACTAAAAAGAACCACATCTTACGAATACCGACACAAGAACAATGAGTGCAAGTGATTTACCAAAACTGACCATTGTGCTTATTTTACTTCTTGTTGTGTATAGATAAGTATGGACTATTATACAATGAATATATGTTAGAATTAAGATCAACCTCATCATTCGTTTGCTCATAACAAATGGAAATATGACATATGGTTTTAGGTAGCTATTTGCTTGAAAACCGGAGGCTTCAAAGTGTAATTATATATAGACTAGTGTTGTTAAATCAATTGTTGAGTTAATTAATATTCTACCTTTGCACAAAACAATGATCAAAATTTACGAAATGTTGTCATCAGATACAGGTTGCATTCTTGAGACTAAGTATGAAAATATTACAAAACGTGCTTCGAAATGGCATTCTCGTTCCTAAATCGAGAATCTTGATAACCTCTGGGTACAAATATACGAAATAGTTGTGCATTCCTCGAATTCAACTTGATTTGAGCGAAATTGCAACCACAATTTTGCGATTTCTCTTTTTAAATGTTGCTCTCCTAAAATGGGATGAAACAAGCAGCTCAATATAGCCGTGGAAGCAAAATTGATTCAAATGTGCAAACACTTCTGTTTAATGTAACTTGTCACAAATGTATAAATTTCAGTCATAAACAACTTAAAACGTGACAATGGATTGAACCTTAAATTAATTGGAGCTCATTCAGCTATCATGGTTTGTTTCTGTACATGATAACCAAATTCGATTTTATCCAGAATAAAAATATCCGTATTCTACCGCAATTGTAGATGACAACAATCGGGACAGAGGACGTCCGAACACATATGCTATTTATAGACCTTATATTCCAATTTAGCACGCCTCTTCCATTTATTTGACGAAGCTAACTCAATTATTTCGCTCACCATAAGTTGTACGACTGAATGTAATTTGGTAGAACAAAATTAATTATAGAGCGTACCGGAAAGTAAATTTCCACAAATTGGTCCTAGGGTGATATTGTAACTTAGTAGTTCCCGGACGGTACGGCTGTTACACGTGTCCAAAAATGGTCGTGTGCAGTCTTTATACTGAGAATATAATCTGAAAAAGAAAGAATGTTTCATTCATTATTCAAATAAATTTGAATTTTTAATATGATTTTAATAAACAATGCTCTATACCACCGACGTTCAGTTGACAGAGTTTAGTCGTACGCTTACAAATATGCACAATTATACACATGTGTAATGCACTTACGACGAAAATGATTGTACGACCTTTGTTAATATGCTAGCTTGTGAATATAATATTTATTTTGAATCCTCTGCACAAATCGTTTTTGCAAAAGACCTTGTTTACCAGTTCGGTAGAAATGATACCCAGTATTAAAAATGCCCCAAATACCCATATGACATTGCTTTAGTATAACTTCATGTCTTGCTCCTAAAAACCCAGTATACTCTAACTACATGATATTCGTATTGATTATGTGACTTAGTATTCAACAGCCAGTGGCGCATACATGAACCCCGCTGATTTACATTCTCATTTTAGTACATATGTGATTACGATCGATAAGTTTAATAATATACGATATATGTACGGAGAATATTGAACAAATATCTAGCATTTAAATTGGCGTAGCTAATGTGTGCACCACTGACAGTTGAGAAAACAATACTACTTACCTGCATATATTTCTAAGAGATGTTTCATTATATTCAGGTATATAATTACTAGTAGGTGTTATATCAGCACTTGTTATCTGTAGTTGTATATATGAATATGAACAAGCTTGTTTGTGTGACTCCGAACATTGTGATACTGCATAACGTAGTAATAATACTGAAAATATAAGGTACAGCATAACGTAGTAATAATACTGAAAATATAAGGTACAGCATAACGTAGTAATAATACTGAAAATACAAGGTACAGCATATCGTAGTAATAATACTGAAAATACAAGGTACAGCATACCGTAGTAATAATACTGAAAATACAAGGTACAGCATATCGTAGTAATAATACTAAAAATACAAGGTACAGCATAACGTAGTAATAATACTGAAAATGCAAGGTACAGCATACATTGTAACGTAGTAATAATACTGAAAATACAAGGTACAGCATATCGTAGTAATAATACTGAAAATACAAGGTACAGCATATCGTAGTAATAATACTGAAAATACAAGGTACAGCATACCGTAGTAATAATACTGAAAATACAAGGTTCAGCATAACGTAGTAATAATACTGAAAATACAAGGTACAGCATAACGTAGTAATAATACTGAAAATGCAAGGTACAGCATAACGTAGTAATAATACTAAAAATACAAGGTACAGCATAACGTAGTAATAATACTGAAAATACAATGTACAGCATATCGTAGTAATAATACTGAAAATACAAAGCATAACGTTGTATTAATACTGAAAATACAAGGTACAACATAACGTAGTAATAATTCTGAAAATATAAGATACACTATATTGAAGTAAAAATACTGAAAATATAAGGTACAGCATAACGTAGTAATAATACTGAAAATACAAAGCATAACGTAGTATTAATACTGAAAATACAAGGTACAGCATAACGTAGTATTAATGCTGAAAATACAAGGTACAGCATAACGTAGTATTAATGCTGAAAATACAAGGTACAGCATAACGTAGTATTAATGCTGAAAATACAAGGTACAGCATAACGTAGTATTAATACTGAAAGTGCAAGGTACAGCATAACGTAGTATAAATACTGAAAATACAAGGTACAGCATAATGTAGTATTAGTACTGAAAGTGCAAGGTACAGCATAACGTAGTATTAATACTGAAAAAACAAGGTACAGCATAACGTAGTATTAGTACTGAAAGTGCAAGGTACAGCATAACGTAGTATTAATACTGAAAATATTAGGCATGAAAATAGCTGATTAAGAAAGTAAGAATGTTTAACTGTTAAGCTAACAACAGACCACACAAATAAACGAATTGATAAATACTTTTTTGTAGTTATAGGAAATACATATGCAGTTATTTTGATAATAATAAACTACAAAAGGCCTTTTGCTGATTTCAACTCAACCAAAGTAATAAATTTGATATCATTTTATTACTTCAAGAAGTAAAATTTTGTCAAACGGAAGCTTTGGTAGACAGTTTTCTGTTTTGAAACTTTAAGAAAAAAACAACAAATTTTGCTTGTTGTCTAAAACAAAACTCTTGACACAATAGTTTTAGTTCATGCGCAACACATTTTTCAATTCTAAAATTTGATACACACTTTGTTATTAGGTGTTATACATTTCCAGAATGTAATTCTTGTAACTTTACTCCCCCCCCCATTTCAAACTTAAAAGTCTCCATAACCATATTATAAAGGCACATTTTTCTATTTAAATTATATTTGTAGAACATATCGGAAATATTTATACAATTTTAAAATGTACAATATAATAATTATATCTCACAAATTTTTCTATCCAATTGTGTTATCATGCAGGTTCTCTCTAATTGGTTTACAACAAGAAATTATAATGTGCGGGTTAGGGTGAGAAAAATACCTAAAATTTAATTTTATCTTTTTTTATCTTACAAGTAACACATCGACGACAACAGTGCTCGGCAGTTTACTGAATCTCTCGAATGATTTTCATAATTGTTCTTCATTTTTGAACGGAGCAAGTAAAGAAGGCATTTTTCTTTGTGTTTAATGTTGACATAGTTATTTTTATTCTTTCACGTTATCTTACTTAATGCAATTCTTAACACATTATGTACATTTTTACCTCATTTTGTTGAAATAAAAATCGACCTGACACCACAAAGTGTCAAAATATCTAAAACTAACGTTACCAGGAGGCATACAACGTGTTGTATTAAGTTATACAGTAAAGTCCTCATATTGGGACCACTAAATTTATGGTTCTGATAGCGCTAAGGGTTAGATTTACAGGCCACATTCTTCTCAAATAAGACGTTTGTGATTTGACAATCGACATTATGCGCATAGTTTGCAATAACAAAGAAAGTTCTATTCAAAATTGATATAAATAAAGACTACATGACTTTATTCGGGTATTTTTTATTTTATTTATTTGTTTGTTTCATATAATGTCATGTTCTCATCTCATGATTTGTTGTTCATGTTCTCCCGGTTTAAGGCAATTATCTGTATATAGATTATGCTTAACCAAGAAATATTGAGTTATATTGTATCGGTACATAGTACGAATTGTACCATATAAATTCTGCTTATAGAATAGTGCGTAAACATTGACCCCGACCTGACCTTTCACATTTGCATCTAATAATTATCTACACATATCCCGACGAAAATCAGTACCACGCCTATTCTGCACTTCGGCAGCGATCGTAAAATTATAGAAGAATGTTTGTGTGTTAAGTTTTAACTCACAATCCTCACGGTCACGGTGTGACGAGCATTAATACTACATTCGTACTCAATGTAATGAATATTCTTGCATAAAGGTCAGGTCGGGATCAATATTTACGCACTATAATGCACAATGATTATCTCGGTCATTATCAAACCGTGTTAACATATTTGTTCGTTATAAAATGTATAGTTCATGACAAAATTGTCATTCTCTAAAGCTTATATCTCCCTTTTTCCAAAGTCTGTTTAATCATAAATTATTACAAATTCACAATTTTCTGTTCAAATCACATTATGTAGAACTTGCCTGAAATATTTAGACAATTCTAAAATGTACAATATAATAATTATATCTCACAAATGGTTCTATCAAATTGTGTTATCATGCAGGTTCTCTCTAATTGGTTTACAACAAGAAATTATAATGTGCGGGTTAGGGTGAGAAAAAAATGTAATCAAAGTTTTTAATCCTTGAATGACAATAATAAATGTGGAACTGTTGTTTGTTTCAATTTTACATTGCGTTACCTTATATTACGTTATTTTTATATATTTTTGTCTTCTTTATCAAACTTTTTTTCTGACCTCGTTCAGTAGAATTAAAATTTCTAAATCAGACGAGCCTCTGTAACAAACGTCACATGTATAGCTTAGAAGATGGTTTGTCTATGAAAACATTGACTGTGTTATAAGTACATTTAACGAACGTTGCTATGATGAAATAACATTATATAAAGTGTGTTAATTACATTTTGAAGAACGCACTTTATAAAATGAACAAACCACCGAATACAATGATATTTTAACATAAAAAACCTCCGTTAAATGTACGTATAAGAAAGTCAAGGCTTTCCATGTTTGTCACCTTATATAAGTTGTACGTCACTAAGATAGATTGATCATTTCAAACCTATGTTCTATCTTAAGATTTATTTGAAGCCATAAATCAAAAAGAACAAATATATAGCAACTTACATTTATTATTTAATACTAATTATATTTCTTTTATTAACAGAGGGGCCCGTTTAGAACAAAACTGATTTTGAGTACGAAGTAAAAACTCAGTTTTAAATTCCTCGGAAAGGAAAAGTGCCATCTTATTAATACTTACATGTGGGTTTTTATGAATTAATAATGATAGTCTATTTAACTTTAAATGTCTGTTTGAAAAGACGTAAATAGAGAGACAAAACATATATGCCCGTTGTTAATACTTAGTATATAAGCACTAATTAAATAGGTTAGAATGTATTTAAAATGTCTATAGACCATTTTTCAACATTTTTGTAGTTTTATGAACTACAATTTCGATGTAGGTCCACACATTTCATTGCGCATGCGTTAAACACTTTAACTACTAATGAAGTATCAGTAATCAATTTAAATCAAATCCCCTTTCGTCGCATGCGGGCCACACACAAAAAAACTCACTGTACAATTATCTGAAAGATTTATTTTTACTCTACCAACGTACATCATTGATAAATATTTAAGTGGCGTCCCAAAGTAGATGGTGGAAACGTTGAATGAGATGGTAATAGACAACTGAGACCATTATTGATCTTAACGAGCTTATTTTCTAAAGATGTAGAAATTGTTTGGTCAATTAAGTAGCTGAAGAAAAGGAGAGATCTGCAGTACATTGTCTCTACTTGAAACTTTATAGATCAGAATATAACAGAACGGAACTTAGGAGAGCAGAATGGAAAACAGCAGAGGGGGATAGAACAATACATTGTAATGCAGAACTGAGCAGATCAGCACATAACAGAGCAGAACAAAACAGAACATAATAGTTCAGGACAAAACAGAGAAGAGCAGAACAGAGCAGAGCAGAAAAGAACAAAGCATCATAGCCCAGAACAGAATAGAACAAAACAGAACATTATAGCCCATAACAGGACAGATCAGGGCAGAATAGGTCATAGCAGAACTGAACAGAACATACATTTATTCACAAACATTTTACGGTTTATAGAGCTTAGTTTTTAGCTGATTAAGGGCATTCATTTAGTTAGTATACTAACTAAATGAATGCCCTTAATCAGCTTAAAACTATATTATCGCGTACATAAAAAGAGCATTTTTACTTTGACAATTATGACAACCCTTGTATTCTAACAAATAACAATGTTTTCGCGTCAAATACTCATTATGACTTAAATTGGCTTGCCGCAGTGTGATGATATTATACAA
Organism: Mactra quadrangularis; assembly: GCA_025267735.1. Classification (NCBI taxonomy): domain Eukaryota; kingdom Metazoa; phylum Mollusca; class Bivalvia; order Venerida; family Mactridae; genus Mactra; species Mactra quadrangularis. The sequence goes on from CM046304.1 coordinate 30,041,954, forward strand.
CGGTATATTTATTTTTTATTATTATATAGAGAAATGTCTACATCTCTCTTACAAAACTATGTATCAGTTAAATATTATATAGAACGAAAAGAAATAGTTCAATGATACATCATTTTAAAATATAACACAGTTGGATAGTCTGATGAAGCAGTAAAATAAAATAATCTTATACAGATATACATATTACATGGGGTATAACTAATATTTTCATTTATATATTGTTTGTAGGTCTGTGGTTTTCCTAGTCAGTCTTAGCATTGTTTTATATTGGATTAGGTTGGAAACTGTGCTATATAAATTTTACATGACCTGAGAAATTGAATATTTCTCGAGGCGTTACCGAAGATAATATTTTTTTTCAAGAGCTTACATTATATTTGTTATTACTCGTGTGCTACTTGTTTTTTTTTTCAAACTGAAACCCAACATCTTAATAAAAAGTTTCAATTCTGCTAACACATAATAATATTAATTTTGTGAGTGTAATAGACTCAAATATCAATGACATGAAACATGATAGTATGGGCACACTTGCTTATATTGCTAATGACGGACATGAGAAAAACGCGAGTTTTAGATTTTCATTTACATAATGCCGGAATAGTTACTCGATAAAACCGGTGATATTTAGTACCACAGGAATCAGTGAAACAAAGGCTTTCTGTTGACATGATTTTTTTTCATATATTTACGACATAGGTTATTCAAATGTATGAAAAATGAAAAAAAAGTGAAAAAACGTCGTGTAACATTGTAACACAAATTACTGCGACTGTACATAAAAAAATATGCGGTAATGTTATTTTCATCTGAATTTTGCGCTAAAACGCTGTACATGTTACCAAACATGACGTCACGTCCGATACTGACCGGAAAAAACAATTGGACGCATGATAATGAAATGGAATAAAAAAAGAAGAGGTTAAACCTCGCGTAACTTTTCGAAAAATAACGTCTCAAAATGTCTGAACACAAAGTAGTAAGTATCATTTTTTTCGTTTTCATTCATTTAATTTCAATAAAAAATTTTTTACGAAATATCAATTTATTCTAATGTCCAGATTTGAAAGATGACCTCTAAATATTTACATACTAGAAAGTAACACGAGTTTTAGCGTGTAGAGGTTCTTTTTTCATTTTGTCTTAAAATTTTCTTGCAATCAAAACTTCAAAAGTTTAAACATGAATTTTAAAAGAGTGGCGAAAATTTTCGAAATTTTAAAATGATTTTAGAAATATCATTTTGGTTAAAAAGGCAAATTCAAAAAAATATTGAAAAATTATTTAATGTAAAAAAAATGTGTATACTTATGTGTGTGGAGGTAAATTTTCAAAAACACAAAAATAACGTCACGCGTTTGATATTTTTTATTACAGTCAAAAAATATATTAAAGTTACGACAAAACCTAAAAAGGAAAGCTGAAGTAAGAAGAGAACAGTGGGCTTCATACAAAAAGAAAAAATTACAATGAAAAAAAGAACAAAACAGTGGACGAAAAAATTTCCATAAAACAGTCAAAATATCGTGAACAGAAGGAAAAAGATTTGTTGAAAAAACGTAGACGCGCAGAATATATGAAAAAGTACAGAGAAGACAAAAACAAATCAACAGAATTTAATCCTTTTGAAACTCCAGACAATAAATTCTCTAACAGAATGGCAAAATCAAGGTATATGTAATACTATTAACCCTCATTTTGATTATTGTCACCTGAATAATTGGATGAAAATAATATGATTACACACATTACTAATTAGCTTATAAACTCTTCTAAGTTATCTTTTTGACGTTATGTATCGTTTGCGGTAACGTATTCCTCTTAGGAATTTGCAAATACTAGTTCAAGCTATACTTCGACATTTTTTCAAGAAAAACATGTATTATATACTATAACCTGTCTAGGGTCAGATTACTACTGTCTGCGTCATAGTCAGCCATTTATTGTTATTTTGCTATTTCTCTATATGTTTACCACTGTCCCCATAACACCACGATAACCGTCTTTGTATGATCTTATATTATTTCACTACATGTATTTACTATATGTAAACTGTGAAAATTAAAGTATTGTTCTGTTCTATAAATCCACTCTCAGAATGTACGCATTCGGAACACCTCGACCTTTTATGAATGAATAATGAGCTCCGAATGAGAATGTACGTACCAATTAAGTACGTACATCGCGCTATGCGTTTAAAATAGCTTTACTTTCTTTTATTTTAAATGATGTAATTTTTTTGCAGGTATTTGAAAAAAAAGAAGACGGTATTGCCTGAGTGTTCCAGTCAAAGGGCTGTTGTCTTAGCTGCATATACAAATAAAAAACGGTTAAAATTTTCGCCCGCAGTACAAAAGTATCATTCAATTATCAATTCGAATGTATGTGAAGAAACCGCTTGTATTAAAGATATTAAACAAATGATAGATACTGTAAAAATGAAAAAAGACAGAGATTCTAGGGCGACATTAAAGGTTATTACTAGTGCTGTATAAGGCGAGCATGTAACTAAAGCAAAATGTGCAACTAGTCTCTCCAAAAAATTAGGCGTAGAGCGCAAAACTATGTACACAGGTAAAAAAGTTAGGACGACCGTTTTAAGAACAGAAAAGTCAGTGTATGAATACACAAACAGAAAAACTAGGAACTTTGCTGAATTAAGGATTGAAATCATCTTTCGTCGAAAAAAAATGCCAGTTTGCTGATATATAATTCACGTGCTCACTTTTGATCACTATGATTATATTATTTAGATTAGTAATGCTTTTGAATGAGTGAATGTGTGAGTGAATGAATGAGTGAATGAGCGAGTGTGATAATATACTTGATATTTTTTTGTATTATATGATTAGTACTATACAATGAACTAAATGTGAAAATTAAATGAAATAATTAACTTCATTATATGTTTGTTAGTTCATCAATAAAGCATAGCGTAAGAAAATTGTTACAATTGATCAAAAAGCTTCTTTAAAGCTATAATAACGTCAAATTACGACGTTACGTTATGTCCGTCATTAGGGTGCGATATTATTAAACAAACTTTGCAAAACTACATTTGAAAATGGGAAGTAACTACTGACTAAATCATATGATGATGCAGTGAGAACAAAATATTTAAAACATTTTCTAAAATCGTAGAAAAAACCCGTAGAAATCAATTTCGAAGAGTGTTGTGATAATCAACTTTAATTTTACATGTTTAAAGGCACCAGCTGTCCCGGACGTTATGCCTTGCATTAACAATAGCACCGAGGATAATTTCACTCAGTTTGTCCCGCTAATTAAACATAATTTTAACTTGAAATGTTCCAGATATGGCAGTTTTTTTCTTCACAAATCTGCTGTTAGGTTGACACGAACATGTCTAATGTGTCATGGGCATGTTAAACTAAGGATTGCTAACTAAAACCAGGATAATGTCATTGTAATTTCTTTAAAACTCAGTTTGTCATAAGAGTATGATATGATAAACTGAGTTGTACATTCTGTCCATTTAGTGGACAATTTCCCTAAGTGTCATGACAATTTGTTGCAAACTAGCCATTCACTAATTGATTTGAGGTCAAAACTAAGAACGGATTCTATTTGGGCTAAACTTTTTCCTGACACAAGGATATCAGAATCATCTGCATACAGTTTTAATTTGTTCTTCACCGCAGCAGACATATCATTTACATATATCAAGAAAAGAAGGGACCCAAAATTGACCCCTGGGATAGTCCGCAAGAAATATTAGCACGAGAAGACAGTGTACCTGAAACATCCACTAATTATTGTCTATCAGACAGATAGGAAGTTAACCATGTGACAGCAGATTTCGAGAGACCATTAGCCTTTAATTTCATCAAGTGGGTACTGTGTTCAACAGTCTCAAAGGTGATTTCAATGGGGTTGTCGTACAAAATTGTAAAGTCAACTGAATATGTACATGTTGTAACAGAACGACAACACTTAGTTCAGTTTTTCAACCACGTTTATTGACCAGTTATTGTTTATATTACAGGTTTAGATCCCACAGGCTTGTCTAGACTAATTATAATTGACTATTTATTATTAAAATGTCGCACATGCATACGGAAGCAGACTTTTAACCGCACTTTAACTTTATTGTGTTATGCATAAGGAAAAGACCTTTCAAATACGGTCACCTCTCTACAATGACCGGTTTAGTAATCATCATCTTCTGGCCATTGTAGACCATATTGTGTCGTATAATAATGTATGGCTTTAGTTGTTTGTCTTGATTTTGAAAACGTGCATTTAATAATGTTAAAATGATACAATTAAAATTTGTTAAAAATAGAAACAAAAAAACTGTTCAAACTATAAAGAACAATTCTAACACGTCAAACTTAAGTCTACTTTAAATAAAATACTCCTAAACATTAAACTCAACTATAGAAAAACAATAAAAACAAATTGAATGGATGACATGTTTAAATCTATCCCCGGAAAATAGTAATAATAACTAATTTGAAGATATTCCCAATAATTCCCAAGTATAATGAAAACAGCTATTCGTATATTGGTTAATACATACACTAAAGTGTTGTTCAAATGCTTCTAAACATTTCCGAATAATCCGGTAATGTTCCTTTTATACTTACGGGTCTTTTATTTTACCTTAGGGAAATTATGCTTAATCTCATAACGAGGCAGAAGACTCACAGAAATTCCAAAGAAAATACCCAACGTGATGTAAGGCATTCGTCAAAGGTAACTGAATGTTAATTTGATACGACAGACATTGGTTAGAGAATCAAATTGTTCGATCCAGTTATAATCAGATTTTCTTGTATCAATGTCTTACCATTTGTAGAATTGTGTCTATGGCTGAATACCGCTTTTGTTTCAGATACAAAATAATATACATGTACATGTATTTCTACTACCGATCTCCCGCCTACTACAGACAAGCTCTGGCTGTATGTATTATAAATATATATATATTTTAGATATACCATTTTTATACTTACACGTATACATATATGCATACGTTTAAGTATAAAAATGGTATATCGTAAGTATACCGAAAAGTTCCTGGACCGAGAATAAATATTTAAAAAAACTTTCATTTATTTCTTAATATGTATACGTGCATATAATACAACTATTTTTAGGGGCTGACAGCCTGTGTGGACATGTATCCACTCGTTTTGCTCAATCGGTAGCATGCTGACTACAAATCCAAAGATCGTTTTGTGGATTCCGGAAAGGGACTAAATTCGTCCGAGGAGTTAGATCATGGACAGTTTAAAAAAAAATTCACGCCTATTCATGAATCAAGTAGGGCAGGCAAATGTCAGTCACTGTCTTGCGTATTTTATTTGTTCTAGGATAAAACATTGGGTCCTGAGATCTAGGCATATTTCGATCCCGGGACCTCTCGACCCTAAATACTAGTCCTATGACTGGACTACTGTTTTAATTTTACATGAGAAACACAAATGCAATAGCCTTATACAAAACTGTACTGATATTACATGGCATTAATTCGGAGAACTTTACTGCCATTTAATGTATCTTTATGCATTAGATTTTGAGTCAATGATAACAGAAACGTACAATGCACATTTTATGCGCAAATTTCTTCAACATTTTCTCTCGATACTAAAACCTATATCAGGTTCATGGTAGAGTCTTAATCTCAAATCCATTGAACTGAAATCCAACCAAAGTGTATGCTTTGTATAAGAAATAACATTTTGCACATATATGTTCATTTGACGTTACCAACACTATTGAAAAGTGTTTAATTAACACAGTTTGAGTTGTTCCAGTGAATATTCCGTTCGTAGCTCTTATAACCTTTTGTAAATAACTCGTTTTTGCCCGCTGATTGATCGGTATTCAATTTAGTGTATTTGATCTGTAGTTCGCTCGACGTTTGTTAAATTAACCCACAAATTGTTCTGACTTCTCAATTACTTGGTCATACTATGACATATGCTGATTGATCCAGTGATAAGGAAAATGCAATATCTCCTACAGAAACCAGACAACCACGCACTCTTCAATAATCCACGCGCCATTTACCAAAAATACAGACTCCTAACCTTTTCTTTCAGACAATTTATTTCGCTATTAAATTAATTTCACTTTCGCTTTTTCTTAATTCCTATTGTTTTTCTTCTTTTGCCTTTTTTGCGTAATTGTAAATCAAAATTAGATACGGTTCATATACCAGTCTACGGTGATTGAATAATCGTTCATGTTAATTCATCAAACCACAGACTGGTTCTCTGAGAAAAAGTATTTTTCCTTCGAACCCAAAGTGAAGAAAAGTAGAGAAAATTGATGTTTATACTCATCGATTTGTTATATATAATTCACGATATCGCTTGGTTTAACCGATCTTTTTGCCACTTTCACTATAACCTGGACACCTAGGGCATAGCTAGAAAACAACACTGAAGGCAGTAGAGGTGATATCATAAACAACATAATTAATTGATTCACAATATTACGATTACGTAGCTTATGTAATCGTTTTACAAGTGAAACAATAGCTTCAAGTCAAATCGATACATCGCAAATGAGCTGTTCAAATGACTTAGATACTGCAGCATAGGTTGTGCCTCAACATCAATAATTTGGATCACAGGCGGTCGGCACGGTCCCGAAGCAAAATCAATATAATACACATATGTATATACATGTATAGTGTTTTTGCATCGAGATCTAGCCGGTCGCCTGTGATTTGGTTATAGATAACTTCAAGTCAAATCAAGACACAAAAAATAAGAAGGGCTTCGGATCGTTGAGCAAGTGGCGATCCGATCCCAACCACGATTCATGTGTAGCGATTCACGAATCGAAACACGAATCTTTTGTTAGTGGACAAGCATGCAGAATTCATGTAATAAAAAGAGTTAGTGAAGAATTACAGGAGTTTTTACTGTAAGGAAAACTATGTACTCCAAACATATCTATTACCAGACGTTTTATGGGCATTTTTAGTGATAATATTTTTTCTTAAATGTGTATCAATCAAATTTTGACACAAGATTGTGTGGTGCCTATATAAATTTAAGTTTACATGAGAAGGCGACTCGTTTTCAGTTGTAATTAAGCTGAAAATGTTCTTTCATTTTTTCAAAAAAATAGATCGCGATCCGATGATTTCGGACGTGACGAATATTCGTACTCGATTTTCTTGCAAGGATCGCAAATATCCAAGTACTCGGATACTCGCCGCAGCCCTACTATTGTTTACATCTAATATTCTGTTATGTTGCAATGTCTCGTTACTTTATAAGTCACGTGATCAGTATAGATCAACTTTGCACGTTTACAATTTTTTGTTTCTATAAATTGATGATATACTATGAACAAATTATAAGTTAACTATCTATTCTGTACAATCTAAATACACATTTGTTAAAATACTGCAGATATATAACTCATACTTTGTAAATCAATGGTCATTGGACATTCATATGTGGAACAGTGAGAACTTATATAACTAGCCATATGAAGTTCATGAAATAACTTTTGATTGGCTAAACCACTTACCTACTCTTACCACCTGTCAGTGAAATTTGAACTTTATGAATTTGTTTTCAAAACTTTTTTCTAAAAATATATTTTATATTAAGTACCACTTAGAACTGAATATAGTGTTAAAATGTGTCAAAAACCGTTTGTCAAATCTGCTACTAATTGGATTGGCACGATTCAAGATTTTCATTTCTTGTTAAACATGTTCACTGCTCAGAGAGTTTGGTCATTTCAAGAACCCATCTCTTTTGAACTTTGACCCAAATGCTTTCACTGCGATTAAATTATAAAAGATGACGAAAGCAATGATTAAACGACTGTTTAAACTGAGTTAGATAATTAAAATTTCGTACTTTGACTTTGTATTTGAAATTTGTCATGAAAGCATTTAATGGATACGTAACCTTCTTTTCCTTATAATGATATTTCTTGGGATATAGTGTTTGGCATGTATAATACTAGAACAAATGAGCTTTATTTCTTTTACTTTAGACAGATGGCATGAAAACTGTCACATTGAGAAGATATTTCCATGCACTTCTTCATGTTCAGGAAAGACAACTCTGTGTAGAAATTGATATATTAGAATTTCATACTTATTACGTCCCTTTGAAATAAATATCTTTTATTGTTTGTTTTTACTAAATGTAAACTTATAAAATATATATATTTTGAAATTAAGTATTTTTTTAGCTTAAAACTGTAAATTTTGGCTATAATTTCAACTATGATTTATAATACTCACGATAATTATTTATTTGAAAAAGTTAATAAACTCCGTACAGAAGGTTATTAGTATCATTCTTTATGGTTATTTTTATATATACAAATTTGGCAAGCCAATTTAACAAATTAGGCTTTATCACGTAAATACATATCAGTAATTAACAGTTGATTCAGTATATAGCACTCATTAGACATGTAAATCTTAATCCCAACTGGAAACGTGAAAGAAAATAGCTTATCTCAAACCAGTTCAGGACTCTCATGTACTATTAGGGCCTCAAATCGCACAAAATAATATATAATTTTATATAGACTAGGGCTGGGAACGAATACAATTTTTATGTTCGAATATTCGTATTCGATAATTGAATATATTCGAAAACATGTATTTGTTTTTATAAAGCTTATAAAGATTCTAAGTATGTCAGTGCCTCATATTAAGATTTTCGTATCTAATTTTGTTTATCTGAATGATAGGCCATTTCGGTTTATATAGAACTAACAATATCTCGAGTTTTAATGAATTATGAATTGGTCCTTCATGATCTGTCTATAACCAAGGTTTTGGACAGTTAATTGTGAATCATCACCATAACTTAATTGACAAGTGTTAAACAAACATGCACACGTCAGACAGGCTCCTAAAACTACGTCAAAATTTGAAAAAAAAACATTTTATGCCGAGAATTTCAAATACTCGTATTCGTTTTTTTTTCAATATTCGAATACTCGGTGACAATCTGAATGTTCGAATATTTTCCCAGCCCTAATATAGACTGAAGAAGACCAACACGAGACTATCTAACCAACATTTTTAGCAAACTTTACACCAAGTATAATTGAAGATTTTTCTCCGTAAAAATTCCCATATTCAGAAATCGATTTTAACAATTCTTCCAATCACGTTCTAATGCCCTGAATCACCAAAATATTTGTAATATAGTTCTAATATAAGTAAGTTTACTTTAGATTTCTTTTTATATTATATGTTTAATATATATATATATCTTAAGTTTATATTGTTACCTGTACATATATTACTTATATCTATAAATTATGGTGACTGATTTATGCCATGTCGTATTTTCGTTTCCTCGCCGCGAAGAAACGAAAAGACGAAGACACGACAAATCCATAGTTTGTCGTATCTTCGTCTTTTCGTTTCTTCGCGGCAAAGAAACGAAAATACGACATGGCGTAAATCAGCCACCATAATAAATAGATTTGTATAAATAAAAAAGAACATAACCCTTTGTATTATACGATTTTAGATTATTATTACCTTTCGGAATAGGTTGTGAATGTCTAGTACAGTACAACCTCGCTTGAACAACACCCTCTGGGAAGGACTAAACGTGTTGCTAATCAGAGGTTATTGCTCTGCAGAGGTTAAATTCAATTTAGATTACACCTTAGAGGAAATATCAAAAGCTGTTGTTGTGCAGATCTGTTCTGTAGAAAGCCGCTCTGCAGAGGTTATACTGTAATACGAAGTGATATCAAAATGGGATTACAGTCTTGTGATGGTCGCGTTTTTCAGCTTTTGCAAGATGGACATCTTGTTTCATAAGACTGCAATGACAACCTAAATAAATTGTCCCTTTAAAGGTGATGTTTCGACACCTTTGGGGATGTATTAAGGGCCCTTTAAAGGTGATGTTTCGACACCTTTGGGGAAATGTCTGGTTAACAGTGGCGTTATGTTACACTGCTCAGGACATGTCCGGTTAACAGTAGCATCATTTTATACTGTTCAGGACACCAATTTTCATTATAAAATAAATAGAAATAAATAAGAAATTAGTGATAAAAATGTAAAATTAAGTCGAATCATGATCTGTGAATGATGTAGGTCCAAAAATATGAAATATAAAAGCTCAATAGAAAAAATAAAAAGTAAACTCACACACTATGTAACATCATGTTTGATATTTTTTTTTTTTTGGTGTTATTGTATGTACATATGTTTTTATGGTGGAGGGTTTTTACTTACATGTATTTATTTTTTATTACATTCTTGTACAACGCCATTGAATATGTAATATAGAAATAGGCGTTTAATCAAATGAAAAAGTTTAGTTTAGTTTAGTTTAGACATCACCACAGTCGTTCCCGGTTCACCAAAGCTTATCAAAGTTACGTATGTATGAAGAGTGACTTTATCTACCTACAATGTCTGTGGTGAATCCCAACCGTGTCGGCCATCTTTGGAAGGCAATTATAGTGATTGGTTTACTGTGTGTTTTTCTAATTATGATGTTCCTAATGTAATGCCTTATTTTTTCGTTTTCGTGATAAAGTATTTTAAGTTAACAATATTTATATTCATGCATCACATGTTTGTTTGTTTGGGTTTTACGGCGCACCAACACAAAATTGTCATATCGCGCCGAAAACATTTGATGACACTATTAATTCAATCGACAATAATGATTAAAAATACATGCATCACATGTGCATACATATTTGTCTATTGTATGTATTTGTAATTGTATAATTATGTACATATATTTGTGTATATTATATCTGTACTGTACACATGTTTTGCTCTTCAAAAACATGGTGGAAATAATAAAATAAAAATAAAAGAAAACAAAAATAGCAAAATAAAAGTATTTAAACCGTGCTACAAGTTGTCAAAAATCTTAAGACCGTTTAATGATCGTCTGTTTGAGTAGCAATTCGATATGACTCAAAAACATCAAATTAATGAACATCAACCAGTGCCCACAAACAACTTAGTCACAATTGAACTTTCCATCGTCAATTTCTGTTGTTTTTAGTAATACCAGTAAAGTCATTTAACTAGTAGAGTAGCAGAAACACGTCCGGTGTTTAACGATGTTTGAGGAAACAAATCTAAGAAAATTACATGTTTCTTTAATACATCAATTCTGAGAAAGTGGAGACACTTTTAATGTGTAGAAATAAAGTCTAAATGGATTCCAGAGACTACTACGAAAATAGCAGAAAATTGCCATGGATTTAAGAGTATATCCTTTTATATAGGTTTGTGAGTGTGTACATGTATGTACGGTTTTTTGCAACATTTTTAATTAAAAGTTTTTCGGGGCATACCCGGCATGAACCTATTTCTACGACCATTCTCCTACCACTGATTCTATATCATGCAGCGCAATGTTCAGTTACGGACGGACGTATGTGCTTACAAACTGGTTGACAGCTATATCAAGAGATTTGCCCTTTCAAGGACCGGTGAGTAGGTTGACTGACCGCTATGATATGACCTATAATGTGTTGCTTTAGCATTTTACCCAACAAAAAATACTATTGATTAGCACGACACACTTTGAGAAAAGGACATAACTAACAAAGTACCGATGTTGTGTATAGTGGCATGTAAATATCATATACAAACTTAATTTAACCTGACAACCAATCTAGACCGATTTGGAGAGAGGAATATATCACCAATTAAGTTAAAAACAAATTTTCGGTATCAATTAAATTGAAATTTCCTGTATATTTTTTTAAAAAAGTTTTTGTTCGACCGAAATTGAAATTTAATGATCTTGAAGTGCCAAAGAAATGCAAAACACGAGGAAACCATAAAATTCAACAAAACAAGGACGAGTGTTGCTGAATCACGTTTAAGTTAATTCTAGGTAATTTCATTAGCAACATAAAATATTTAGAAAAACAGACATGAACATACGGTATCGACTACCGTAAACATCACTAATTACGACATTCCTTGTCTAATTGTTACTTCAAAAGTAGAAATCGAGAACTGTTCGATTGTCTAGATAAGTGAATTTAAATAACAGATTGACATAGTAAGGAGCAGATTGGTCGATGACTCCCTAGTGAGCGATTTACTTACTTAACACAATTCTTTAAACTCCAGCTTTAAACAATTCTAGAACATTTCTTAGCATCAACACATGGCGGTATTAGTTGTTACTTTGATCTTTTTATTATAGATTTGTTTGCATTATAAATGTAACATAATTGTAATTCAATTGACTTTTCACTGTTCTAATGGTTCAGTTTATTACCACTGTATTACAATCAGGTGTGTAGGAATCGATACCCTTTGCACTACTTTGTACATCTATGAGGGTCATTCAGTACATAATGCATTGTATTCCATCACTATTGTTTTCTAATTTCAGCTTGCTTCGACAAATACACGGAGAGGCTAACCAACATCTTCAATGGCTTGTCTTAAATACAAAACAAAAATCTAAAGTATCGGTAGTTTTTTATGGAAACCGTGTCTAAGCAACAACAGAACGTATATATTGACACTTTGGTCGCACTTTTTGTGCACGTAACTATAGAAATGTTATTTTTTATTAATTTTTAATTCCCGAGTATAATTCCTATCACAGTGTTATACATTTTAAATCTATAAGTTATCCAAAAAATCATGTACAAAGTTAATCAAAAATGAAAAAAAGAAAACTTTTTTAAAGGTGCCCTTTAATCTGAAGAGAAAAATGAGTTTAAACCTAAACATATTATGTTGCGTCATTTTAGCTTGAAATCAATAATTTTGGGGTTACATATTATATAAAGAATAACTCGCTAACTTGATTCTTGCATTGAGTTAAAAATCTTATCCAGCACTTTAGTACAGTTCTTTTATTTTTATCGATTAGTTACTTGGCTAATATTTTATTGATACATGTATTAACACTTGTTTAGTCATTGGCCGAATGCACAAACATACACTTGTTTTTTCGCAACCGAAATAAGCAAGTTTGCTTGTATTTCATTTTGCTCACTTGTAGCTGATTAAAATAAAATACAGATGCATATAGAGATGCATATTTACATTCATTGGACCATTGGGTTACTGGGGCCCATACCATCAAACTGTCAATATTTGTCTTAACTACTCTTTTATTCTAATAGCATGGAAAAATACATGATATTAGCCCCAGTAACCAAAACTAGAAGCGGTTTTACGCTCGAGAACTGACCGAAAAGGAAAACAATTACTAGTACTTCAACTCTTTTAAGTAAACCATGCTTTTACATTGTATAAAGATAGCCTGTTTCAATAATATCTTGGAGTGAGATCTTAAAATAAAAGAATAGTTTATTTAGCTATTGCTAGCTATTATTAAATTAATTGAAAATCAAAATATTCTATTTAAATCAGTTAAATGATGGGCATGCACCACTATATTCCCCTATTGATAGGGAAAGTTCAATATTTAAAGTACAAGCATATGCCTGGCCTATTAAACGTACTGTAGTACCGCCTAAAGCTGATGCACTAGAACATTTCAGTCTGTGTGCACTTTATACGAGTATTTCAATAAAACTCTCATACACCATGACTTACATATTATACCAATGCTTCCAATAAGGTGATAACTTCCAGTGCCAAGCAAAGTTTGAATATATAATATCCACTATTCTGAATAGACTTTACGGGATGGTATAAGACATAAAGTATTGTTTCCATATCTCATACTCTGGTGATTGAAATATATAGATCCTATAAACATTTTTATGTATGATATAAGAATGTTCTTGGAGAGCATATTATCGAAGGCATACTATAATTTAATCATGCACAATGCATTATAACAGGATTACAACATACATGTATATTGCCTGTGAGAATTTGAATTAGTTGCCCATAGTTTATAACGAGTTACACAAACTGACAATAAGAATGATCTTACATTCACAGTATTAAGGCAACCAAAGTAGTTTGCCCGGGGTTTTAAATGAAACCAGGGACACGTATCATGGAGTTTAAAAATTCAGGACATGCCAGTTTATTTGTTGTAACATTTACTATTCTCAATAATTTCTACTTACATTTCGCACGAAATAAGTTCATTTCATTACCTTTACTGTGCCCTAAACATTTTAGTCTGTGACGGTCGTTCGTGTTATGTACATTTTTCTAGACATATATTATCACGAAATTTGGACACTTTTGAATCTATTTTTTACACTGGTCTTGAAAAATTCCAAAATAAATTGACACCTATATAAGATATGTGTTTTGTTTATCACGATTATGCTTCGGTTCTTGAAGAGCTCTGTACGGGACTACTTAACGAAATTGTCCCTGATGTCAATTTTAACATGCCTTCATTCATACAGGAACAAGTTATTTTTTTTATTTAACTCCTTAAAAAGTCAATTATTGTTAAAAAAGTGCTTAAGTGATAAGCAGCTCTTGATAAAAAATATATAAATGGTGTAGAAAGCGCGAACATTTGCTATTCCAATTTAGGGTTGTTTTATTTTCAAAAACTCCATTCAGTAAATTTATAAGGCACCTCAAATTTGGTTTATTAACTTCTCAGCTAAGACCAATATTACTAACCGTCTTTCTTCTGTTATAATATTATTGTACAATATTTGATAATATGCTGCCACGATACATTAAGCCTTCAAGAGGTTTTCTTGTATTTCATCATTACAAAAAGTTTCACAGTTAACTCATTCAGTCTGTAATAGCTTTTACACATGTCTCACAAAAATCAACAGTTTTTGTGACAAAAATGTCACCCGCCGCAGATGTGAACATTGTGTTTATCGAAACAAATCACTCAGGTCACGAATTATATATATGACTGCTATAACAGTACAAACTGGCGACAATAATGTGCTAGAAGTCATTTCAAATGCGTAACAACGATGAAACAATCGATCAGGAAAACTTGCGGGCATTTCCTTAGTGTATATATGTACCCTGACACCGCAGACGTCATAGCGTTTAAAATTTACAACGGCGTCTTGAACTTTTCTCGGTAAAATGGTCATTTAGTTTGAGATAATCTAACAATTTCTATTCTTGAGCGTAAGTCTTATTGCTCATTTTTCATTCCTGATGTAATACAGCCGAGACAAATTGGATTAAAACTTCTTTGTTTGTGCCAAATGATTACATAGCTTTAAGTTACACAGACACAAATATATCATAAATAATTAATTTTCTTTTGGTGCTAAATTATTATTAGTTTTGCCTATGAAGCATATCCCTGTATACTTCACTAGCCGACAATTAGGTTCCATAGGAAGGACAAAGACATTCCGTACAGATGAAATTTAAAAATGTCTGCCAGCTGCAAAATGTGAAGTTCACTTGCAAGGATGGACAACAAAACGACACATATATTGGTATTAAGATACAGACTTGTGGCTGCAAATGCTGAGCTAAATTAAAAAGAGTTATTTATAGTGTTGAAAAAGCAATAGGTTAAAGTAAGAAATCTAATTGAACTTGTTCAACATATTGAATGAGTTTTTGATGCAACAACATTAAGGAAGAGTTGCACTTAATGGCTTCGGAAATGTACTGGAGCTTTCAGACAGTGAACAGGTTAGTATGATAGACATAGTGAAAGTAGCAAATACATATATTTGAGCATCCCTTAATTAATTACAAATGTACAGAAAAAGAATAAAAAATCAATCTGTAAGATCAAAACTTAGATTATCAGGAAAGTGACAAACATGCAGAGAAAAATCAACTTTCATATGATTATTTTCGTTTTGGTTTCTTTTAACATCATAGGAACACATTGCACAAGTCATATCAAGACGATCAATCATTCTACTAATCGTCCCTAGAATTGCTTAATCTCTGAATTTTATTGTTAACAAGTTACTAAGCCCACCATACTTTTGTTAGTAACTGACTACTATCCTACATGATAAAGCAGGAGGAACAATGGCCGTAGAAATCATTTCATGACCAAACTCCACGAAAGTATGCTCCGCCCGTGAATCGAACCACGATTCTTCGATCATTAGACTTGCGTGTTACTAACTGAGCTAGCCGAGTGGCTCATAAGAGTATGATCAAATTCTTTTAATTCATTTGAATACTTAAGTGGTAAGTTCTGCCTAACTTATTGCTCTAAAGCAGGTTTGATTAAAACAAAATGATTCAAACGTAAGTACTTTATCTTCATTCTAGAAACTATTTTTGTGTCGTTACTTAAGCTATTGTAAAAGTTACTTATAGAGGTGAAAAGTGAATGAATTTTAAACCAGAAGGCCCAACGCAGTATATATTGCTAATGTGAGAAATTCAAACTTTAGAAATTGTCATTTTTATTGTTTTCAATTTCGTGTCTCATTGTATTAACAGGTTTTATGTGTATCCTTAGGATATATTCCAACAGTTATTCGTCTACAATCGGTGTTTAAATGAGAATTGAGAATCGTGTTCGAATGCAGTTAAAGCTGAAAACAGAACCAAACATATAGTGACACGTCAATAACAGTTCTTAAATACCCGTAGGACAAAAACTTGCAAAATGTCTATTTGCATCGGCAACTTTTACATTCTACCTGGTTTTAGTTAATTTGATGCCATACACCCTAAAGGGATTAACTGACACATATACTACTTTGCCTTATGCTACTGGATAATACTCGGATGACTGACGCCAGAATCAAGCATCGAGGCAATGTTGATGTAGGAAGGCAACGAGGTTATGCAATAACCGACTGATAAATTTAAAGGCGAAAACAAATGTAAGTTTGAATTCATGAATGAACTGGATTAGTGTAATACCCCAAGAGCTGTCAAATATGTAATTTAATAGATTCGTAAAATGGGCAGCCAGAGGTGTATATCATACTGTACTGAAAGCTCATTTACAAAAACATACATCATGCACCACTTGGGTGTAGTCCTTTACAATACTTTAAAGTCAGATAATATTCTTACTCAAAAAATGAAGTACGCACCGAAACATCATTATATTATAGGTACTGTGAATATATTATACGTATATGCACTATGTTTTGACGTTGCAGGGTCACTTCACAAATGGACAATGAGAACTCACAAAGCTAAGACACTTCAGATCTTAAAACAATAAGAACACTTAATATGTACGAGTTCAAAACGGTATCAATTACTGTGTAAACATTGTAAAGCAAAATACAAAACATATGCATGGAGTTTTAAGTGCTTTACAACATTATTCAGTCATACAGCGGTGAACAGATTAGATCTCTTGAACTAATCGTAAAAACAAGATAAGCATAGCCAGTAGCCAGTGACTAAATACTGCACGACATTTCTTAACAAACTGATAGGTTAACAAATGGTCAAAAGAATATTTTTGACCTTACTACACGATGGTATGCAATGGTAGTTGAATCCACCTCACTAGAATTTAGATGTGCTACCGACACTAGTTATAAAACAATTATACCAAATGACCAAATACTTTGGTTAATATATTGTAGCTAAAAGATTTGACGAATTAAAAACAACAATCAACCAACCAAACGCACTGTTCACTTTAATCAACCGAGAAACATTGGGACTATAAATCTGAAAAAAAAATCTAATAAAACTAAATTAAAATTATCTACAGCGAGAGTCTTTCAATTATGAAGTTCAATGAATCGGATAAATGCAATACAATTCCTTTTATGGACGCATGCAAACATAGTATATATCACATATATGAACGGTACTATCCTTTTAATTCAGGAATAGCCTCATATTAAACAATTATCTTACAATTAAAAGTGACAACAGCCACACCATGAGTATTTGATGTAAGACAAAACAGATCCGGACAATTTACCATGAGAACACAACCATGTACGCATTCCGTATCAAGCACAGACTAGTGTTTCTAATGTATATTCCCAATTAGGGACTGTTGTGAATTGCTGGTAGCCACGCTAAAGTGATTATAACATAATAAAATGTCCTGTAGAGAACACCAGATGATCTCATTGTGATTGTAATGAAACTAGACAAGAATAATTGTACTAGAGTGAGAATAGAAGAACTGGCTAATAAGTGGAACTAATATTTGTGTAGAGAACGTGTATTCAATTAGTATAAGGAAAATAAATACATGCTCAATTGACGAGACATTTAAGTGAAAAGTATATCCATCATAGTAATTCATACTGAAATATAACACACGAACTTGGATATTTTTTTGTAAACATATATATAAGGTGCCCAAAATATTGATAGCATCATTAGCCTTACATTGAAGCTGTGAGAAATTTTATGGTATATAGGTATTTTTTTCCGTAGATATTCTTTTACCTGTTTATGACTCCAAATTATTGAATTTGGTACATGTTATGATCCTACATTCTTAATTGTTGAGGTTTCTAAGTGAAAAGCACAACCATCAACTTGTCAAATAATATATAAAGTCAAACACTATCTATTTAGTGCAAAGAAAATAGACCTTTATTTATATTGATTCAAACACCTATGAAAACACTTTTTATTAATGATTTTTTCGCTTAAACCTGTGTATGTTCGTTCTGTCATTCCAAAGTGAAAGAAGATCAATAATAATTATTATTATGAAAGCATAATTTTATTACCAATAATTAAACAATAGTTTTTTTATCGCAATATGTTTAAGATGAAAAATTGTAACTGAATTATTTTTAATTGAATATTGGCACCTAAACCACGAATAATAAAATCATATATTATAGCATCCCCAGCTTGACGAAAATGATTTGATGGAATAAAAGTATATATGTGTGCGTTGTTTATGCCATTTGCCAATATACATGTAGTAGGATGTACCAGTTTGCTAATTGTGTCAACTTGTATGTCGCCTGGTTTTAATTTATTTGGGTCCAATTTCAATTATTACTGCACTGAAAGTTCTATACGTTGAAAGCACACAATTATCTTATAACAATGATATGTACTTATAGACTATTGTTTTTATTTCTTACAACAATGCAAATAATAATATTGCCTTACATACTGTTTCATATGTAGCTATACAATTCACACAGGATGCTGAGCGCTAGCCAGTGCATCGATTTATTACGATACAATCGAACCAATAAATTTAGATGAATAATGAGAAAACCCTTTACAAAATGTCTTTTAGCTGACAAATAAAAGGTATCACACTGTCTATATGTATCAGCGTTGGTATGAGTTCTAGTATGAGCCTTTTATCAAATAAATTATTTATACTTCTTATTTCATCAGATTCGCATTTTATAAATGTCTATATAAATTTAATAGAATAGACACTGTTAAGTACACAATTAAAATTCGGTAAAAAGTACATATATTAAGGTATTGACATCAGGTAAAACGGATAAAACAACAATCTATTTTGTAAAAGTAAACATTGGTCTTATGTAAATGGGTCTTTTTCAAACGAATGAAAACCTATTTATGGCATTGTTTTCCAAGTATGTATCTTATACAAAATTTGCTGCTTTCGTGTAAACTATTTAAAAACTATCCAGTTGAAAGTCTCAGTAAAAACTCAAACACAACTTGTGATAGCAAAAGTGGCCTGACATAGTATATTCAAATTGACATGACATGGGTATTCCGTTGATTCGATATAAGAATTTACAATGACAATTGCCATAGTTTTACAATTTTTGCCGTCAACAATTCTAAGGATTATTTCGTTTAAACGCTATTCTGCAGTTGATAAATATTCTCGCTACAAATAAAACAATCAACATCTTAATACATTCAACGGTTTTTTTTTCTGATTTCCAAAACAAAACACCTTACCATAAATCTTCACGATTTCAGTTCATACCAAGTAAATGTTAATGCAGATTTTGCACTCATTAATATTCATTAAGCAACTAACTCACATTTGAATTGAAATTAAACCAGAATCTACATTCTCATTAAGAAACAATAGTATATAAAACACATTGTTTATGGCTATCAAGTTATTCACTATGAAAAGTAAAAAAATACATATTGAGATTGAAGTCGCACTCACTACACTTCAGAAGCAGATTTGCATGTTTCGATGATTTTCATCGTCGGGTTACTATTCCTTAAACATGTCCTGATTGGTCGACAAGATTTTATTTGAATTAATAAGTCAGTTACGTAGCATCAAATTACAAAAGTGTCTTAACAAGTTGACTACTAAATTTGTGTGTGTTAAATTCAGTAAATAGTCTTCTAAATATCATCAAATATTAGTGCCAATATTGTCTGTCAGAGTATGAGAAAACAACACGTAATAACATTGGTAATGGTAATTGTAGACATGGTTTGCTTGCTTTCTCCTGAAATAAAGGCTGTAAGATCTTAACAGTTCTTGTATAAAAACATGGTAATCATTAACAAGAGCAAACATGTTCCTTCCAGTACGTTGTCAGCTTTTAATAAAAATACAGATACAATACAATTACAATTGTGTCCTTAGTTAGGTCGACATTAGGTTTCACGTTTTTGTTGAGTTAATTAAGTAAGAACACTTTAAGTACTCGTATGTCTCGTGACTCAGGTCACTACCAGGACAATTCTGGGATGTTTATAAAAATATACAACATCAGCTCTAAATACGCTGCTGTCTGACGCATGGTCTGTGACAGCTTAATTTAAACATAAAATTGTAAAGAAACTAAGTTATGTTTACAACGTAGAATTTGTAAGCAAACACCGTTGGTACCAGTATGTCATATTTGTAAGTCGTAATAACGTTTACGCATTTAGTTAAATTCATTCACGAAAAACTCTTTTGCTTTCGTATCTATGGCGTATGTTGTTCCTACCAATAACATCCCAAATCAACGAATTCAGAAATTGCCTATTGTTTCAGTTGTTTGCCCCCTAGCAATTACCAAAATATCCTTAAAATCAACGTCTATAAACGCAAATTTATACGTATCGATAAGGTGAAATAGTTGCTAATGGTCAATTAAATAATCAAGCAACAGAGTCATTATACGTATTAAACATTCTGATATATCAGACATAGTTGAATAAGCAACAACGATTGTTTTCAAATTAGAACTTGGAATTAAATGTTAACAGCATTATTTCATAGACGCATGTTAACAAAGTATATATCATTTATATACACCTCGTAAACTGGTCGTTCAGAAACAGTTTTCAATTATAAACAATTATCCTACAATTAAAATGACAAGCGTATCTGATGTAAGACAAAACAGATCCGGACATTTTACCATGAGAAAACAACCACATAAAAATTCTGTATCAAGTACAGACTAGTGTTTCTACTGTATACTCCCAATTAGGGACTGTACTGAATTGCTGGTAGCCACGCTAAAGTGATTATAATATAATAAAATGACCTATAGAGAACACCAGATGATCTCATTGAAAATGTAATGAAACTAGACAAAACAATTCATCCAGAGTGAGAATAGCAACATAACAGGCCAGTAAGAATAACTAATATTTGTGTATAGAATTTGTACTCTATTAGTACATGGATAATTCAAGTTTCAACTGGCGAGCCTTCCGTTATAGTATAAGTAATATCGTTAGTGATTTTTACAATTAAATTTAAAATTAAGCTCCGTCGAGATATCATTTGTACAGTGTAAAACGCATTTGCTCTCTTCTGTACATAATTAAAATATCTTTCTAACCATATATTTTGAATCAATGCGTTTTATAAAACCGATGCAAAATTTTATGTACGATTTTGCGTATATTTACAACGAGAAACATCTACAGAGTAAATGATAACCATTAAACTCCAAATGTGTATCATTACAAGTTTACAATACACCATAAATGCAAATCAAGTGTGAAAGAAACTGTCACTAATAGATATTAAGCTCCAAAATCTCATTTAGATTTAGTTTAACGAGGTTTTATGTTTTCATTAATGCTGCATTGATAGTTGATCACATTGCATACGGCAATCATCGTCATTTGATTGCAAAAAGTGAAATTCAAAAATAATTAAGGATTGAAGATTGAATTTTTACTTGGTACTATATGAAAGTAAATACCAACTTACGAATGATTTGCTTTATTTGTTAAATTCTACATGTAAGTATCTGCATGATCAATTTGAATCAGTTTTATTGCTTTAATGTCTTCAAAAGCTAAATTCCGTCATAAAAGATAATCAAGCCTTAAAACAACGTCTGAGTTATGGATATTTCCTTAGTCTATTCTTAAGATTTGTTTATTTAAGAGGAGAGCTTTAGCAGCAAGACAATACTACATAAAATGTGTTATTATAGTTATTAGTAATTAGGATAACACTCATTCAATAAGTAAGTGATTAGTAGATATTTTCAGTTCAAGAATATACATTTTACGCTAGTTTTCCAGGTATAAAGGTCGACGAATATATACCACATATTTTGTAATTAACAAAGTTAACCGAACAAGAACACAGCGACTAATTACTTACGTCACTATCAGGATAAATGGGCAATTGGTTTGTTTCTTAAAATATCTCCATCTCCCTGTTGATTCTGATCAGATATCACTATCTCCAGAGAAACAAATTTGCATACAAACGTGTTTTCTGTTATGTAGGCTAAACTTTCAACTTATATACTTAAACTCACATCTAGGTGCTTAAAAGTTTCTATACTAATATTTTACAGTTGTTACTATTGATATCAGTTCACATAAATATGAATAAAGGCATGTTAGCAAAGACTAAGGTGTGTCGCTAATTTGTATTTTACGAGGCTTACATGAAAGTATAATGCAGAAACAAATGGCGAATATTTAGTTAGGCTAACACCTTACCCTAAACTATAAATAGTATGAGCTTTAATATGGCTTTATACAGGCTATGATTAAGTGTACACTGTAACACTTCACAATGTAACAACAGTTTCATATCATACTCTGTACACCGACTTAATAACAGTCCAAAACAAGTGCAGACATTAGATCGTACATGTTAGAACTAAAACTTTTCGTAATTGCAATATAACGCTAGAAACTTACAATATTATGTTTAATTACAGATTTTAAAACAAACGCCGAACGCAAAATAGAATTTATCTTTTAACTAGCAATAATTTAAATTGCAGATACGTAAGATGACTTTTTAAACTCCGTAAATTGAGCAGACGAGGAGACCCATTATACAAACTTTAGAATGATTTGATTACAAACCTTGGTCTAGAGTGATGTACGAATGTAACGTAAGTAACTTAGCCGAAGTACATATTTACCAAAGTAATTGAATTTGCATTTAAATGCTGGTAGACTCGTTAAATTTGATTAAATTGAAACAATTATCACGGATCGACTCGAAATAAAATCCGGAAGTAGGTTGTTATTTTATGGTTTGTAAGCTTTTAATGAAGTAATAATAACAGCACTCACTTAAGATTTAGTTTAAA
This sequence comes from Mactra quadrangularis, assembly GCA_025267735.1. Lineage (NCBI taxonomy): Eukaryota > Metazoa > Mollusca > Bivalvia > Venerida > Mactridae > Mactra > Mactra quadrangularis. The sequence goes on from CM046304.1 coordinate 30,065,261, forward strand.
GATGCCATTCTTGCTTTATATGACATGCATAAAAAGGAAGATAAAAGCATATCAGGTACATTAAACGTCATAATGCACAGCCATTCCACAGAGACAACAGAAAAGAAGGATAGAGTTTTTAATTATAACCTTCTTTTTAAAAGAAATAAAACAACGTTAGAATGAAGTTAACGAGTTTGTGTTTCGATAATGGAATAAAAAGTAGTTTGTTAGTAGCAATCTACAAGTTGCTTTAATTCGTTTACGACAACAAATTCTAACAAAATGAAGACATTATTTCTTTTCTTAAACGACTACCTTGTAGTTTATGACAACATATGCTTAAAGTATTTTAGAACATTCTTTCGGTTTAAGCGGTTATTGTTATATGCATTTTAGACATTGTTAGATATTTTTAGGTTAAACCTTAACTGTATGTATACGTTTTCAACTTTTTGTTACCAATAATAAATGAAATTTAAGTTTTGACAAACGATTTAATCAAGCAATTGACCGTCAATGATAGTTCACATATATACCTAGGCGACCAGAAAATCATCATTTGCTTACTTCTATTACCCACAGTGATTGGTAATTTCATTCATTTTTGACTAAGGTGAGGTAACTGAGATTGCCTGACGCCCATTTACAAGCGTAAAACTTGCTTCTCAAAGCAGAATGAAATTACATTTACTGTATATGTTTGCATACCATAATGTATTAATAATACAAAAATGTTTTCAAGAAAAATTCCCAGCTAGTTCATAAGATCATAAGATCATCGATGTCAGAAATACAGAAACAACAATTTCATTGCATAATTCATTGGGTGAGTAGACATATATATGTAGTCTTGCGACTTTACAAAATCAAACAATCAATAACATAAATCTACAATAATTTAATCAGACCAACTGAAAATTAGCAAACTGGAGAATTTCTTTAATTATCAGACAGATGAATTTTAACAGCATTACTTGATGTTTGTATGTACACATAATACATAATATATTGTAAAACCATTCTGAACTGAACAATAATCTAAAGGTGACAAAGACGCATCAGCAGTTTTAAAGTAAGATAAACAGGCTCAGAGTATTTACATGTACAACCAAATACGCCTTCTATGTCAAGTGCAGACTAGAGTTTCTAATGAAAACGTCCAATTATGGACTGTTGTGAGTTGGTGGTAGCCACAATAAAGTGATTAGTACATAATAAAATGTCCTGTAGAAACACCAGATGATCTCATTGTGATTGTAATGAAAGTAGACATTAACTAGAACTGCCACCAGTGGCGAAAATACCCCCGCAACGGCAACATTTCAAGATGACCGCAAGTCAACATTGTTGAAGTCCAAAAGGGTAAATGTTGTAAGAAGCATAAAAACCATAAAAAAACAGTATGCAAACATCAAATTGGAAATAACAGCAAATTACAGCGTAATTTACTATGGATAAGAAAAAGCAAAATGAACAGTAGTTGTCATATTTCAAATGATTTTTACATGAAAATGAACACCATTTAGTCATTAAGAATGTAAAGTGGAACAACAGACAAAGAGTGATCACATTTAAACTTATCTTCCCAACATTATAAAAAAATTCAAGATTGCCATTAGTTTGTCAATTTGAATTTGAATTTAAGAAAAAATACATATAAATGTCATCAGCAAGAATTTGTAAGCACGATCTTACTAAAATGGGCTGAGAAAAAAGATGTTTGCTTCACAAGATATTAGAAAGACATGTGTGCACAATTTTGCGAAATTTGAGTAAGAAACAGCATACTATACAGTAATTTAAATAAAAATTCAAGATGGCCACCAGTCGGCCATTTTGAATATAAAATGGTGAACAAAAGTCTTACTTATCAACTGTAATAGTGAGACCTTGTATGCAATTTTTTCTCAAAATCCATATGGAAATAAGCATGCAATACTGTTATAATATCAAATAAAAAAAATACAGATGGCAGCCAGTCCGCCATTTTGAATTGGAATTGATATAAAGTGCATGTACACATCAACTGTAAGAATTAAAACTTGTGTGCAAAATTCTATTAAAATATGTTAAGAAATTAATGAGGGTCAAAAAGGGGTATTTTCGAATTTTCGTGCGTCAAAACCCGAGGTCTCGGGTCTAATTGAAGCCCTAATAGTGAGTCCTTGTACGCAATTTCTTTTCGAAATTTGTATATAAATAAGCATACAATACTGTTATTTAATTAAATCAAATTCAAAATGGCCACAAGTTGAATTTGAATTATCATAAACTGCATTCACTCATCAACTGTAAGAATGTGAACTTGTGTGCAAAACTGTATCAATATTGGTTGAGAAAAAAAAATTCTTGAGAAAGATGCATACTATGCAGTTATTAAATTAAATTGAAAAAAATAAAAAAAGATGCAATATCATATATAACACAATTAAATATTTCAAACAAGTGAGATATGTTTCTATAGTTACATGAGTTTTGTATACACCATTAAATCATGGTATATAACAGCTTCTATTCAAATACATTAAGAAATAAACATACTACAAATGTATTAATTTTTTGGGACAGACCACGCTTCCAACCAACCAACCAACAAACCAACCAACAAACCAACCACCAGGGTGATTCCAGTATACCCCCGAAAACTTTGTTTGCGGGGGTATAATAATTGTACTAGAGTGAGAATAGAAAAAACTGGCTAATAAGTGGAACTAATATTTATGTATGCTATTACTATAAGTATGATAAAGACATTCCAATTGGCGAGACAGCTCAGTGAAAAGTATATCTATCATAGTAATTCATCCCGAAATATAACACATTTACTTGGTTAGTTTAGGGTAAATATTGACTCACAAAAATAGAAATGTTAATATGGTATATAGCATCGTATGCCTAAGATTGTAATTGGAGGGCATTTTTCTATATTTGTTTGTAACGATTATTTTCCATATTGATAATTATTGAACAGTTTATGATATGTTTACACTGAATTAGGATTATTGACTTGTGAACATGATATAAATCTATAACTGACACAAATAGTGTGCCGGTTATAGACATCAATCATCACAGGGTTCTCACTACATGTAATGATTGCTTTAATTACAAGTTCAATAAAAGCACATACCGCGTAACTATTACATGTCTTCATTTATGTCAGATGGTTTATTTTTACTACACAAATGAATATTGTACTATCAGACAAAAGAAACATTTATGATAACAGTTACTTTCTGTGCGGTATGGACGAATTCAATGCAAATGTTATCTGTGTGTTGTACAAAGTGCCAGAATCTAATGTCGAACCTGTTTAGATGCTTTTACGTTTGGAAATGAAACAACCACATAGTAGATTTAATCTTCAGATTCCACATTCATTGCAAGTAAATGTCAAATGTACGTACGCCAATAAATGCTAATTGCACAAGAAACACTTACTAATTAATATTAAGCTCCAATTTTCCATTTAAATTGAAATAAATGAGTAGCATCTACTCATTAATTTTGCATTGATAAATTAATTACAGTATATGGGACTTTCAATTTGAATCCTTGAAGAAAAAATAATCTAGGTTGAATGGTAATTAAGTGATAATTTAGAAATGAAGTAAATGTGTACTTGGTACACCTATGCAAATGCATTTTAATTAATATATCATTTGAGTTTTCTAATTTGTACTTTTCGATCGATACATGGTCAAATTGTGAGTTAAGTATTACTTGGCTTAAATCTTAGGTTATACATATTTGACTTTAACTAGGATATCGTCTGTTAAATAAGTAATAACACTATAGAATTTCATTTTCCACACAAACAATACAACCCATATCATCAGTAACAAACGTAAAATCTACGGGTGTTATTGGTATTGATCATTTACAGTTAATTCTAGGTAGCAGAGATTATATCATCTCTTCTAAGAAAAAGTCTGTTGCAGCATTTCAATACTTTTTGATTTATATAAATATTATTAGACCGTTTACTTTGAAGTCAGTGGTAACTGACAATTCTATTACTGAAAATGGTCTACCTTAAAACACGACCTTGTGATAAAGGAAGTTCACAAACCAAGTGCATAATGGCAAATCCATATCGGAAAAATAGCAATTGGTGTTTTTAACCTTTTATCCAGTTGTTGATGCTGACAAAGTATCACCAGCTTACAAGGAACAAACTTATTGTATACATGTTTGTCTTTAATGAGACAGTGTTTTTGTTGTACCCATAGATAGACAAATAACGAATGATATTTTTGTTTTGTGTTAAGACTACTTCTAAATCCAGCAAACAGTTTTAGCCTATGTATGGTCTATTTTCTATGACACGAACATCAAACTGATACAGAAAACTATGTTCGATACATTTACATGTATGCTTCAGCAGAATAGTTCATAACTGAATTAAATGGCTATATTCCGATCACAAATGGATACCCCTTTTTCAAATAATCTTGTTATACATTTTTACGATACCAACATTACATGTTTGTTTTAATATTGAAATAAATTTTTGATTGGAAATAATTGAATTTTAGATGTGTTCGAAGATTGATAGATACCATCTATTTGTAGCAGACAATGGGAGAGATTATGCCATCTTTTGGAATGATTTAATTATAATTCTTGGTTTGAAAGAAATGTACCGTACGTAACATTGCCAAAACGCCGTCCGTCACAATTTATCTGCGTCTGTTATTTTAAACAATTGGTTTTACATCTAAATGCTGGTTATTTAATTTGATTAAATTGAAAAGTTTTCACTGTTTGTCTGAAAGTCATCGAAAATGGTCTGTTGCTTAAAAGTTTTAGTTCTTATTTAAAAAATAAAACTACGATATCATCCTTTGTTGATATTAAGAGTGACATAACTGTTTTGTAAGACAGACATCATAATTTGATTTAAACCAGCTAGTCTAGGTGGTAACAAAATTGTACACATTTTACCTAAGTATAAGCATTTGCTTTGAGACATTTATGTATATGTTTACGACAACGAATAGCCGCAACAATTAAATGACTCTACTGTAAATAAAGCTAAGAAAAAGAGTAATAACTTGCGAGTCCGCTTCAAGTACCAGCCTTAAGACTACAGCAATACAATTTTTATCTTTGAACGAAACAAATAGAATTGATTCATGGTTTGAGGTACAGTAACGATAGCAACAGCGATGTTTTTACCATATTTTTTTTCAAAACGATAGCTTCATTTACAACTGGCTTAGCAACATTGTTGAACATACCATGGGTAAAACACATTGGAATAAGACAGTCGTAGACATACACAATGTAGCACAAAAATCACAAAGCATAATTAAAAAAGCAATCTGATACAAAGACTATACATTCACATGTAAACCATAAACAATAATCTAAAAGAATAAAATTAGATAAACCCAAACTAAGCAACATGGAAACTTTCTTGAATAGTAAACTACAATGAGTCAGTAAAATCCCTGTCACATGTTGTCTGTAAACACCCCATGTACATCTTTATAAATGAATGATGTCCTGATCGTTTGTGAACAGTCTCCAATTAAACAATTATCTTACAATTAAACGTGACACAGGCACATCACGAGTATTTGTTATAAGACAAAACAGATCCGGACAATTTACCACGAGAAAACAACATATACAAATTCTGTATCAAGCACAGACTAGTGTTTCTAATGTATATTCCCAATTAGGGACTGTTGTGAATTGCTGGTAGCCACGCTAAAGTGATTATAACATAATAAAATGTCCTGTAGAGAACACCAGATGATCTCATTGTGATTGTAATGAAACTAGACAAGAATAATTGTACTAGAGTGAGAATAGAAGAACTGGCTAATAAGTGGAACTAATATTTGTGTAAGAAAAATTGTATTGAATTAGTATAAGGAAAATAAATACATGCTCAACTGACGAGACATCTAAGTGAAAAGTATATCCATCATAGTAATTCATCTAGAAATATACCCCATTTCTTTGGTAAGTTTTGGATGAATATTGACTCACAAGATTATAAGGTTACTTCGAATATATGCTATTTTTTCAATTACTTGTGTACAGTTCAAAGTGAAAGTAGATAAAACCACAAGTTAAATTCAATTGTCGTTTCTTTAACAAACCACAGTTTGAATTTGATATTCGTTTCTTCAGCCAGTAATTTTGGCCACAACATGTTATAGATGAAGTCTTTGATAGAAGAAACACTTTACGCAATTAACATAGTTAAGCTCATATATATTTTATAACAAAAATGAATATATACAGCGTTCTTATGAAAGGACGCCCTATTTCAAGAAATGGGCATTTTTTTCAAGCTTTAACTTAAAAAGCAAAATGGCTTGCTATTGTGTCTCTCGTACATTTTCACAAAAAAACTCCAATGTTTTCAGGCTGTTTTCAGTTTTGCTGAAAATAAATACATTTAAGTGTGGTAGTTTGCAATACTTGCGTACATGTGCAATGAATTGATCTATATTCCACATATGTGATTAAAACTAGGCTCCAGATATGCATTACTGCTCAAAGTAATGAATATACAAAGTTAAGAAATTTGACTTAGTGACTCAATACATACGATTGATACAAACAATATAATAAGCTGAAGCTCTTGCAATATCACTTTTTTACAGATACACTAATAGTTCGTGCATATCTATTAAACAACACAATAAAGTCACACTATATGACATGTAACTTAAGAAAAAAGAAACATAGCAGCGTAGATGAAAATGTTTAATGCCTACATTTAAATCATTACAAGTTTACATTAATACAAATCAAACGTGTAAGAAACTTTCAGTAATAGATATTAAGCTGCAGATTCCTATTTAAATTAGATTCAATGATTTTCCATTTTCTAATTAATTTTGCCTTGAAACATTTATCACAATACATACGACCATTATAACTTTTAATGAAATAGTACAAATAGGGTATACTGTAATTAAAGAACGAGTTTGATATCTGCGATATATACACCAAAAACATAGATACATAGTGCTATAATTCACATATACATGTGATTTATGCTTTTAACTATTTTTTACTTGAATGTTGCATCATAGACCATACCATTGTTCGTCCAGTTGCTTTTTTTATCAATGTTTTGCATATTCATACTGCGCTTATCGTAATTATGTACACTGATTTTTCATAAATCAAGTAACTTAAATTTCTCTATATTAAATGTAAAACAAGTGATGCTACTCAAGTCATCTATTCCAGTTAAATTTAAATGTCATTTTTTTATCCAAAAAAAAGGGAAAAAAACATTAGCATCACAAAGATACGTTTTGAGTAGACAATATATTAACGTAGTTTGTTTAATTCTAATACGTCATCAATCGACAATTTCAAGATACGTTCACGCTTGCGCCTTGTAAAAAAGGTCGGCAGCGTGGTACACATATTTTGTAATTAAAGAAACTAAACGCATTAGGTGTATTGTGTCTAATTAGTTACGTCACCACCGGGATAATTTGTCAATTGGTTTGTTTCTTAAAATACCTCCATACAATTGTTGAACTTGATCAGATATCACTATCTCTGGAGAATACAATCAATTAACATGCATCTTAGAGACACATGTTTTTACGGCAAACTAAGTTCGTATTACTTACATGATCTGATCTCAAGGTCTTACTCAGTTCCTTAAGTACTCAGTCATTAAAATTTCGTTTTTGTTTAACCAACTAATTGGCAACAGTCTGATACTGTAATTGTGTGAAATGCCTACTAACTCAAACGATTTGTATACATAAGACAAAATGTTCTTAGCCAAAATCAAATACTTTATTGTATTAAAGTAGTAATAATACTTGTGAGACGGTTAAACTAAATGGGTAAAAACGCTGATCATGACGCTCTGTTCTTGAAAAAATTCTTTAAAGGACAGTTTAATATAAGTAAGAGTACCTGTTCCTTGGTTGTGATTGTAATTATATCACCTAAACAACCATTATGAGATTTAGCAGTATTTGAATTGAACTGTAGGAGCAGTGGTCCAGTGGTAGGATACACTCTTAAGGATTAAGAGGTCATGGGTTGGAGCCCCACTGGAGGAAATGCTAAACATTTCCTTTAGCAAGGCATTTACCTACATTTGTTACACTCCACCCAGGTGTAAATGGGCACTGTGAGGGATCGCCTGTATGAGGGTGATTTTATTGTACAAGATTGTAAAGTTGGCTGAACGTGTATATGGAAGAAGACTTTAAACCACACTTTAACAGGCTCAATTGTGTTAATAATAACCAACACAAACTGCTTAAACTACCAATTGTTAACTCTGTACGGAACTCTGATATGACACGTCCAAAAACAATGCCCAATATTCAAAAAGAATACGTTGCGATACCATTTAAAACATATTCTGAATATACATCTAAACATTTAAGTAAAAACATTTAAGTAGTTAATAGCGTCTTGTTGGCTATAATTTAGAGTTGAGATAGGTTAACCTTAAATTGATGAGTATCATATATTAGTTGCAGACAAGGCGACCCATCAAGGCAACTTTAGAATGATTTAATTATAAGTCGTGGCCTTAAATGATACAACTGAGAAACGTAAGTAACTTAGAGAGAACCGTACGTCACAAATTCTTTGTATTCATTTTCCAAAGGAATTGATTTTGCATTTAAATGCTGGCGGTTAAATTTGATTAAATTGAAATGTTTTCACGGTTCGTCTGAAAGACCTTCTGAAATGGTTTGTTGTTTTAAATCATGACTTTTTATGAAGCAAAAATAATAGCATTCATTCTTGATTTACATTAAAACTGACGGAACAACTTCGGAAGACGTTTTTGTTTAATTTGTTTTAAACATGCTACCAGACAGGTAGAGACGTTATGATCACATTATGAAGACTGATGCTGGAACATTATCTGCTATTTTGGAGAAAACTATTCAATCTTCAAACAGATAAGATGGGCGTATTAGTATAAAACAGAAGTGACTTAAGTAACTTTTCGTACCATGCAGGGTATGGCCACGTTTATAAATTGGCAAGCAATAATACATGTACATGTCTTTTTTAGCTTGAAAAGTATTAGCAAAATCAAGTCTCCATCTTGATTGTATTGTAGAACTTGCACTGTTAAGTAAATGTAAGTATCGAACTATTTGCATCTAAAACAGCAATTTTTCTTGTATGTATTGTAGGGACGGCAGCATATCGTTTCGTTTATTTATCAGTACCACAGGCATGTAAGATGTATATTTCCTGTATTAGAGGCTGTTTTTAATATTCCTGCAGGTTCAATACTTTTTTGCAACGGCCATTGTTCTTGAAGCACGTCAAAAATGGCCAATAAACTTCCCGCTAGGTAAGAGTTTTGACATTAGACATTTGCTGCCCGATCGAGAAACCCTTGCTTCCCGAACGGGAAGTATTCCCTACTGACAAGCATTATATAATGAACAGTTTCTTCGGCTAACGTTTTCACAATTTTCACGTTAGTCACAATGTTTAGATATAGTGAAAAGTGACACAACAGTTACTGCTCTTAGCATCGTGTCTATACGCTGAGAAGCCTCTTAGTGCGGGAAATAAAGAAATCGTCTATCATGTAAATGGAGCATGCAGTAAACGCCATCAGAAACGACATCGGATTTTGTGATTATATTAGGAACAGACATGCCCAGCGGTCAGTCGCATTTTGCTGATTAATTTAAGCATATTTTTACCGAGTTTCAGCGGCGTCATTCTTCGGATTTTGTCATCCCCTTGAATTTTTTCAAAGTAGACTCAGATAAATTAAATAGAATTTCAAAGTATATTTCTGTTATTCGAATTACATCCCATGTACATTTTATTGTATGACTGTCTCATAAAATACATTATAAAACTGTTGCTTAATTTCCCATTGTTGGGCAAATTGAAAGTTATAAGTGTAAGTAACTTAATACCGGAAGTTTTTATAATACTTAACAATATTACATATGTATGTCAAGTACATACATGTAGTTAATGTGTCATAGCTATAAATATGTTCACTCTTAATCATTCACCAATTTAAATATTAAGTACATGTACATATTTGTGTTTTTCACCCTAAAATTGTCATTAAAGTTTACAATATGTACAACAAGAACAAACGAATAAACATATTATTCTTCGATGTACTCGTACTTCATAGCGATGGAACTTGGTTAAAAACACTTTGCTTAGACTGTTGTGGAAATCTACCTTATATGTACATGTATTAAGTATCTTTGATTCGAGACCATTCCAACAGCTTTAAAAACGCACCGTTTGAAGTGATCCTTGATTTTTATGTTAATTTTTTGTTTGGAAAAGTTTATCACTTTACAGGACTAGTTAGTCGTTAGTCAACATATGAGAGTTTTATTACAGTGTTAAAAGCATTGCCAAACAAATGAAAAAGCGTTTAATAACTATTTTAGTCTACGAACCGAACTTAGTGGGTGTCCGGTTGCCCGGGACAACCACTTTTTAGTTCAGACAAAAAAGACATTCTTTTGGGCAAAATTTACTTACAATAGATAGTGCTTGCAGCTAACTCGACCTGTTTGGGCAGCCACTTCCATATCTTAATTTCGTAGACTGCCTATTTATATCAAAATATTTTATAACATCTTTGTTGTCCGAAATTCTAAATTGACGTCTCGCTATCAGAATGACGTACTGATTGTTGTCGTATTATGAAATTACATGCAACTACTAAAATTAAGTTGTTCCGCGTGCATTTGGAACATCATGCTCTCTTACTACAATCATAACGACAACCAATGTCTCTAAAACTATTGCTATACTTTATCAGCTTTAAGTTCACATCTCTAAAACTATTTTAGTTACCTCCTTAACAATAGTTTTGCTGAAATACGTTATATTCTGAACTTTTAGTTCATTATTACTATTACATTTTACCAATCAATCTATGTTAAGCCAAAATACAATATACAGGAAAACCTGTGTTAAGTAGCCACACAAACGCTAACACTATATGAGGACAATAAAGGCAAGAAGTCGCTTACAACAAACATAAAGACGTATACCAGTTTTGTAAGAAGATAGTTTTGCTTAATTTTACTAAGTTTAGATATTGATAAAAACAGGTGTCCGGTAAGTCAGGTTAAAGTAAATACCACAACAATATTTTATTTTTAATGACTAGTCTTCAGAACGCCTTGTCACAAATCAATTATTAAAATACACTTTATTTTTCTAGGGGAAAACAGTTAAAGGAGAACCGTGTTGCTACAAGACGTATTTGGCAATCAATGTTGTCTGCAAGTAAGAGAAATTCTTAAAAAAACAGATGTAACATATTACAAATTATATTTGTCTGCAAAACTATCGTACAGCAACACAATGATGTGTGTTTCAATAACACGCATCGACAAAGTTAATAACAAAAGTTGAAGCAATATAAATAGTCTTACTCAATTTCAATATATAATGATATAAACAGATTTACGGTGCAGAGAAACTGATGAATTCACCAACTGTTTGATATATTATCAATATGAAAAATCAATTATATTTTCTATGATCGTGATGCTATAAAACATACATTTTGCATTCTTTCATCATTGCTTATCATCACTGAATCAAGGAACTTTGATTAGTTTGATAAATGATATGCCAATTTCTTACATGTCTATCATACGTGTGCATATATTTGATTATATACACATGTATATATAAGTTTTATTCTGTTGAACATTTACTCATATTAGTCTCATTGATATTTTAAGCTTATTCGTAAAGATGGTTATATACTCCATTCATGTGTTTATATACATATTAGCTTACGTCTGGATAAGTCGTATTCATATAGAATAAGTATTTCGTACATATACTTTGTACATGGCAAATTCCTCATGTTCATTTGATCTACACGATATTATAATTCCCACTCAAAATCTTCATTAAGTTTTATAGTTTTCTTATTCTAACATGTTATATCAATTGCAAACGCCATTCTAAATGACCATCAACTCCATGCACGATTTGTCATTAGTTATATTTTTGTATTACTAACTTTCGTGTATGTTGTTCCTACCGATACATATGCACAAGGACATCTCGAGATTATTTAATGTATACGTATGCTTTATATATGCACCTTTATCCCTCGTTTATAATCTTATTCCTTAAATTGTCGCGCAATATCGCCACCTTGTTTATGCATTTTTCATCATCAGGTAACGTTTAATCATATGTACTCGTAAATGCATTCATACCCAGTACGTATACAACTTTTATTAATCATATAAGCTTATTCATGCGAAAGCTGTTATCATAAATGTTTCTTTCCCACACCCAAATTATTCAAAGTTATTAATATAACTTTAAAATGGCCACACGTGAGCGAAAACATTATTCCTTTAAAACTGTATGCATTTATTAACATACAGAAATGAATTGATATAATACTATTAAATACATTTCATAAATGTTAAGATTTATCTTTGCAGAAGAAGTAATATTACATTTTGAAAGTATAAAAAGTTAATACAGTTTCAATATAATCATTATCAAATTATAGTTCTGCGCACTGAGTGCACTTCTTATATAAGAATGTATATGTATAAATATAGTTGCCTTATACTAGTGTACAAAATATTACAAATATAACAGCTTAAAAAAGAAAAATTGAAAATATTCATCCAAATTGAATATAAAGATATCATACCTTTTTGAATAAAATTATCCATTGAATGAACAATAATAAATAAGTAACACTTTAGAAGTATGACATGTTTTGAAAGTGAAAAAGACTTACCGTAAATGAGCGCAAATAAAAGCCAAATGTCCTTCATCCCTGGTTCACACATTTTTGGCTGCTGTACGTTAAACGTCTTAGCAACAATAGTAAAGCGTGAATTTCCTATTCAGCCAAGTGTCACTTTGTCGATATCGGTATGGCAGAGAGAAGTATAGACACCATTAATAATACCAGTAAGACGATCGGGAACACATTGCGAATACGTTATAACAATTTTAGAGATTTTACAATTGATATATATCTATCTATAAGAGTCTATATCTGTCCAGTCTAATATACAATAAATCATTAACACGTGGTCCACTTAAGTCTTGTTTCAATGATTTTCTATTTTATTTATAGTAACTATCACTTGAAAACAATACTTGTTTCAGCAACTTCTTGTGAACGCTCGTTTCATTGACATCAAGTGTCTATATTCGAACCTTTCACTATTGTAGTACATAGTATGATAACTTGTCTCCCTTGGGTTAATGCAAAACAAATCACTTGTTTAGCTAGGTTTACAACTCCATGCTCTTTTATACATTAGTCGTATGCGATTTATTTTATTTGAGCTACCCTTGTCCCAATTGTCCTTATATGAAAATTTGACCCATTCTAAAAGTTATAATTGACTTAAGCTGCTTCAACAATGTCTTTATTACGCCGTACATACACTAGTGCACTTTTAATCGGTATCCACGAAAATCTTATTACTCTTCCTAGCATATTCGTTAAGCGGAGAACATAATGTTTATTTGAACGCTTGCTCTTTTTTGAACGCCACTGACCTTCAGCTTGCATGCATACGTGTCTCTTCTTTCTGTAATATTTCAATACAATTTTCGTTTCAATGTCATTCCTCCATTGTCCTGATGGAAACTTTCATTTGTACATGAATGAACTGTTCTATTATTTCATGTTCCACGCATTGGTCCCAAGTTACACTGTATAAACACTGCGTCTCTTTTAACAATTACGTTTTTATTAAACAGTTCACAAACCACATGCGAACATTTCAATTCTTTTAACAGTTGTCTTTATCTGAACACTAGCAAGTCATTTAATAGACAGCGCGTAAAAAATCGAAATTCTTAATGAGCAATCAAGTTTCATTAGAGTGTCATGTTTTGAGTCTGCTGGTGGTTGAAGTTTTTGTCTTCTAATTTTCTGTCAAAGATAAAAATATCAGTTACAATAAACTGTCTGCTATAAATGTTTGATATCTTTTTATAAAATAAAGCATGTTTCAATGATTACAGAAACGGAAGTTTGGTTCTATAAGTACAGATTGGAAGATCCTTACATTTAAAAGTGTCATAAGTATTTAATATGTCGCTGTTTTTAAAGATCAGCTTGGGCAAAACGACTAAAGACGGATAATATGTAACAAGTTCATAGTTCAGTGACTCCAATGGATCTAAGTAATCTAACGACTATACTAGTCTATATTGTATTTATATATGTATATACTATACTATATGGTAACTGAAGTTTGGTTTATTTCTGCCATAGTTTACATGAAGAACAAAACCCGGGTCGATAGCGCAGTTGGTAGCGCGCCGGGATTTGGATACTCGTGCCCGAGGGGTTGCGGGTTCGAATCCCACCCGGGGAGGTTATACCCTTCCATGAAAATTTGACAATAATGTCGATTTTCCTCCATTGATTAGATAATATGGAGAAGTTTCCGGCCTTGTGGAAGGGTAGGTGAGTACTGGTTATAGACAATGGTCCAGGAAAGCTAGGTTAGGTGCGCTGGACGCCGTGAAATGACCTAAATTGTGTTGATACGGCCTTAACTCCAATAAATAAATAAATAAACATAAAGAACAATAATACATTTACAAAATTAAATACATGTGTGCACAATGGCAAAAAATATATTTCACCCGAAAAAATAATATATCATAAATGACATTCCTGTCCCAAACACGATTTAAAATACGTGTAGATAATAGGTGAATAATGGCTTTGAAGAAATGCAGGCCTTTCTATATGCTATGAGCAATAATTAAAACGATGCATTGTTGTACTCCAGAGATAACGTTAATTATTTTTTCTTAAAAATAATTTTATGGATTTCAAATAGGCGCCAATATAAAGGATTGACCGCAGCATGTAGAACCAAAGATGAGACTAAAAACTGCATTTACAACTAAAATCATCCTTATTGCATGGTAATTCCGGAATTTCCACTGAATTGATAAAGCAAAATAAAGTTGTTATCCAAATCGGAGAGAACATACCACTTTTGACTAACTGGGGTAAGTAAAAACATCCACCGGCGTCGTATATCCGCTAGGGTTTTAACCATTGCACCGATATTAGAAACTGAACATCTATCTATTTAACGAACGTCACTAAAGTTCTGTTAATAGTTAACTTAAATGCTATCTGTGTTTGAGACAGAAGTTGAAGAATGCTTTCGGAAAATATAAAACATTAAATTGAAAACGTCCTTAGAGTAAACCACGCTACTAGCATCAATTTCAACGACATAAATGATACTCTCAAAGCAGTAATTACCACTTTAAACAGTAAGTACAATCTAAGATAGACTCTACATACAATCTAAGTAATACGAACTGCTCGTTTGTATGTCTGGATGTTACTTTAAAGATAAAACTCTTAGTTACAAATAATAAAAGCACTACATCTTCGCACATTCAATGACACTGGATCATCATTTATTGACAAAAAGTGTTTCTAATCACCTTAGGGAGAATAATGAATTATCCAGAGTAGAAACAGATGATTTAAACATGATTCTTGAGGCAAAAATTGCCATTTGTAATATCCGGAAAATGAGTTTTATCAATCCTTTATGTTTTAACAGTTTTTAGTAAATAATGACATTGAAAATGGCAATGTTGCGCCTATCATTAGGGCATCGTTTATTTTCTACAAAAGAAAGATGATATAACAAGATTTAGAATTACACATCTGTAATATTGATGTTGACTTAGTACAAACAATGACTTCGGGAATAAGATTCATTTAACATATGTTAAAGCAACTGTAAAAATCAAAATGACTTATCCACGACGCTTACAGGACCTTTATTAAATGAAAGATAATGATTTTTAGAATAACTTCATCGTTCAGCATTACAAAACACGTATTGTAGGTCAATACATCAAGCTATCAATTCTGAGTGCAGTTACAATGCAGAGTGTTGACGCATGAGCGACAAAACTAATTTACAAATAGCAGTGAATGGTAATAACAATTAAAGAGATGCTGTTAATTATCGTGTTTTTGTTAAATTCCATGAGAAAAATACTTCATCTAGAATTTTAATGTGCTTTTAAGTGTAACAATGGCTTTTATAAATAAATACAAAGTTAACATCCGATATGCATTTCTTTTTTGAATACATAAAGAAATGACCGACATAATAGTGATAATGAATCGAACTTACCATGAAAATATAAATAAGCAAACCACAAATTTAGAGCAACTTGAATATCCCAACATCAATATTTAAAATCAACATCACACTGACTCAAATATTTATAACACACTGACAGAATATACATGCATTTCCGCATCACAACTCGCGTCATATAAAACTTTTAGAAGTCTATGATTAAACCTAAAATATCACCATAAACTAACATACCAGAGATAAATTTTAATTTAAATGGCGTTTGCAGTAAAACTAATTTTGAAAGCAGTTAATTATCTCGTTTGTAAAATTACACACGAGATAATCTGCATCAAACATGAAATTGGTAGCGAGATATTATATATTACTGTCAGGAATTAACCTAATACTGCATTTACATACATTTTGAATGGAACGTTTTTTTTTCTATTAGTACTTCATCGGAGTCAAGTGTGACAAATGTTATTCATACTCGACAGTAAATACAACAACAAAAATAAATACGAAATAGTTTTAAAAATACTGTAGTGTATATGGTTATCATTTGGTTGTCACTAGTATAATGAAATGTCATAATAAATTAAACTTAAACGTGACTTTGAAGTTTAGAATGAAGACATTTTAAACATATTTCATTTAGATGAAATGTTATAATGAATTAAACTGAAATGTGACTTTGAAGTTTAGAATTAAGACACTTTTTAACATTTAATTTCATTTAGATTATCACATTCTAATCGTAGTTTTAAACTGTCAGTTAAATATTCCTCTTTAATGTTAACGATATTGGATGTTATGCTAGGTTTACATCTGGCCACGATCTCCCCGATTAGCCAGAGGCTAAAAAATCGGGGAGCTCTACGATTAAATGGTATACTCCACGTTCTGTTACGCTTCCTTACGAAATCAGCACGTTTTGTTGCGCTCTACTGCGCTTTGCTACGATCGAGCCCACGATTTGCACCACGTTCTGTTACGCTTTGTTGCGATCAATACGATTGGCTTCCACGCTCCACCACGTTCCGTTACGTCCTGTTAAGATCTCCCACGACAAAGCCGCTTTGTTGCGATCTCCTGCGATTTGACCTATGATTTGAGACAAATGACCACGTTTTACGTCACGATTTGATATTTAAACAAGGAATAATTCTTTCCCAGCGACGCGGGACGAAAAAATGTGTCCACGCTGGTCCCGATCTGTTGCGATTGTACTCCACGTTCTGTTACGTTCTGTTACGCTTCGGTACGTTCCGTTACGTTTTGTTACGAAGGCCACGCCCTGTCACGAATAGAAAATGAATCGGGGCAATCGTGGTGAAATTTAAGTTTGATTTAAAATCTGTCCCGATGCCCACGATGTCCCCGATTCAACCACGTTCCGTTACGCTCCCCCATGATCACCCCGATTCGACTCCACGCTCTGTTACTTTCGCCGCGATGCTCTGGAATCGGGGACATCGTGGTAATCGTGGCCAGATGTAAACCTAGCATTATTGTTACGTGCATATACTTACTTACTAAGAGACTATATTTCGTTTCGTAAAAGGCAACAGATCGGTAAAAATTATGTTGTTTTAGTACTTATTCTTCGTGTTTTATTCCACTATACAGCGTGAAGATTAAATTTGGGGAACAGAAAATGCCTGAATGCCCCAGGTTTGTTTCACTTTTATTATATGTATACTCTTAAAGGGGATTATAAAAATTAAGGTTAGATACCACAGGTACAAACTACATGTATACTAAAGATACACACCAGCACAAACTACATGTATACTAAAATACAGTTTTGCTCTTCATAAACTCGAAGATATCGACACTGAAACGATACGTACAGTGTTAGATAAATAACAAAGACACGCTTACTGCAATGGCATTCTCTTATTATAATTTATGCTGATATAAGTTAACACACAGGAAATGAGTAAGTACCAATAAAATTGCAAACAAATTAAACAACAATGGAAGCAAACATTAGAAAGATTGTATTACATATGGCATCTTTAAGCGAAAGTATAATGTAAAAAACTTGAATGAACAACATACAAAAATAGCAATGGATCATACACAATTTTCTTGTAAAAGCCTTGTGCATACCGTCATTACAATAGCCAGACAGTTGAAATTTTGAGTTATGTCGTTTCAGCGTCAATTTAAATTAACGAGGCAGCGTTATTTGCTCAACTAATTAAGTAATTATTGCATTTTAAAATCATCTAAGAAATTGTTCTGCGCGTTAGCTGAAATTTGAATGAGATATTTATTATTGATTTTTGTCATTACTGTCAGTAAGCTGATACTTTTCACATCTTTCAGTTTTGTATTTAATTTTGTTGATGAGGTATTGGTAGTTATATCATATTATTATACCTCACTGGAATTTCCCTATGCTAAAGCCCTATACCGGAGCGGGTGATATTTTGTTCGATCACATGGTAATATTACCCGCTATCTAAGGGAGACCACTTATTAACGATTAGTAGCCGTAAATAGCCGCGACCGTGGCGTAGTGGTTAGCATGTCTGACTTCGAATCCGGATATCACGGGTTCGAATCCCGGTCGCGGCAGGGTATATTAGTGATATAATTCATTTTTTTATTGTACTGATTGTTTTCTTTACTGTGTTGTTATTTGTTGTTCAATAAATATTTACATGTTACAGTTTAGTTCGGTATAATAAAACAAATAACACATGGCAGTGAGGGGGACAGTACAGATTATCAAACCTTGAAAATTAATATCAACCTCGGCTAGCGCCTCGGTTGATATTATTTTCCTCGGGTTGATAATCTGTACTGTCCCCCTCACTGCCATGTGTTATTTATATAATATTATAATGGGATTATGTGTATAGTAAAATTTAACGTAAGCTGCTGATTACTTTACATTTTTGATAAAACTAGTCTTAGATATATTATCATTTTGTTATTGATACTACTATGTTATACTTGTTATATACGTATAACTTATATGTAAGTTTTTAATCAATATGCTGTTCATCTACCGGCGTCGTAGTTCCGCAAAATGCTAGGTAGTCCTAATTATGTTCGGAAATTACCATTTTATCGCAAACGAAACGCAATTAGACAACATAATTAATCAACTTCGATAGCGTAATTTTAGAGGAGTCATTTGATCAAGACAAGCTAGTGGGGTCTAATTTACAAAGATAAATGTTACTTTAAATGGTATACTTACCCTTTGAAATAGTAAGCTTTACCTAACAAAAGAAGTATACATACACTTATGTAAATTAAACTACTCATTAGGACGTCTGGGATTTAGTTAAGAGAGAAAAAAACTCGTAGTGAAAAAATACTAAGTCACTTTGCATCTCATTTTACCTCCATGGCTCTGTTTTATTATTAACTGAAACAGTGTTAGCACTTAAGAAATACAATGATTCTTTGGTATTTTCTAAAAACATGTTTTATGTTTATAACAAACAGTCTCGTTGCTTTATCAAAAATAGAAATTCACATCAGTTAGGACTCTAAAATTATACATAGTCCTGCAGTAAAATGCCATATTTGAGGTGAACCGTGCACTTGAGTCCCCACAAAGTTTTTTTGCAGTTTCTATATCTTTGAAAGGTGCTGAATAAGAATCCGAGTGATGACACCCTGTCATCCTTGAGCAATTTGCATAATATGCAAATTAAGTCCGCCATTATAGAAATTCCGTTTTTCGCTAATAACTCAATAACAAACTAAGATACAAAATTAAAATATGTATCCATACCCATGTTTTCAGGGTCTATCTATCACATGGTACTAACTTCAGCTTGATCAGATTATTTAAATATGCAAATTTATGCAAATTAGTTATTTTACGAAATACAATATTCGGTTTTGCTATACTAACCAACGTCTGTAGTTTTCACATTGAGATGTAAAGTGAAATATGTTTATGTTATGCTAATTTTGTATATATATTAAATACAAATATATCAAATAATTACATTTAATCAGTTAATGATGCTCTAAAGATATGCAAAATACTAAAATTACGTTAAAATTTGTAGGATTTTGCCTCAAACTTTACATGGTGTTATAAAAATTTATGCCATTGTCTAGTATTCTGTTGATGCCTTGATAATTTTGATTCAGCTTCTGTACCTTTGAACAGAGCTGACTCAGAAATTTAGTGATGACATCCAGTCTTCTTTGAACAATTAGCATAATATGCAAATTTGGTCCGCCATAATCGAAATTCCGTTTTTCGCTAATAACACGATAACCAATCATGATAAGATTTTAAAATATGTGTCTGCACCCATGTTTATAGGGTCTAGCTATCATATGATACCACATTCAGTATGATCAGATGATTTGCATATGCAAATGTATGCGAATAAGGTTTTTCAAATGAACTGTTTTTCAAGTTAATTTATTTTGTTCAAATTTATGTACTTCAAAAAGGAAATTTTCCAGGAAATATAATTTATCTTTTGTATGTATTAAATACAAATTTATCAAATGATTACATTAAATCAGTTAATGATACTATAAAGATATGCAAAATATTCAAATTACGTTAAAACTTGTAGGATTTTGCCTCAAACATTACATGGTGTTATAAAAATTTATGCCATTGTCTAGCATTCTGTTGATGCCTTGATAATTTTGATTCAGCTTCTATACCTTTGAACAGAGCTGACTCAGAAATTTAGTGATGACATCCAGTCTTCTTTGAACAATTAGCATAATATGCAAATTTGGTCCGCCATAATCGAAATTCCGTTTTTCGCTAATAACACGATAACCAATCATGATAAGATTTTAAAATATGTGTCTGCACCCATGTTTATAGGGTCTAGCTATCATATGATACCACATTCAGTATGATCAGATGATTTGCATATGCAAATGTATGCGAATAAGGTTTTTCAAATGAACTGTTTTTCAAGTTAATTTATTTTGTTCAAATTTATGTACTTCAAAAAGGAAATTTTCCAGGAAATATAATTTATCTTTTGTATGTATTAAATACAAATTTATCAAATGATTACATTAAATCAGTTAATGATACTATAAAGATATGCAAAATATTCAAATTACGTTAAAACTTGTAGGATTTTGCCTCAAACATTACATGGTGTTATAAAAATTTATGCCATTGTCTAGCATTCTGTTGATGCCTTGATAATTTTGATTCAGCTTCTATACCTTTGAACAGAGCTGACTCAGAAATTTAGTGATGACATCCAGTCTTCTTTGAACAATTAGCATTATATGCAAATTTATGCCGTTGCCTAGCATTCTGTGTAGGTCTGGATAATTTTAATTCTGTTTCTGTGGACAGAGCTGGCTATGAAATTTAGTTAGGACATCCTGACACCCATGAGCAATTATAGAATATGCAAATTTAGTCCGCCAATCCCAAAATTACCAATCATGATTAAAATTTACCTTATGTGTCTGCATCCATGTTTGTAGGGTCTAGCTATCATATGATACAACCTTAAGCATTATCAGAGACGATTTGCAAATGCAGATGTATGCAAATTAGGTCTTTAAGTATAGGAAAGTGTTGTTTTTTTCACTACATAAAATAAAGATCATGTACCAAATTTCGAGTTGTTATGAACAGATTAACGATAATTAACAAATAATTAAAGACAAAGCATTTAGTTAGTATATTTAGAGTGACGACACACTTGAAAAAAAATCATAATATCTCAATAACAATTTATGACAAACATCAACAGTATGTTTTTACCTATATATATGCATCCATGGCATGAATTTGTTTCGTTTTATGTCGAAGAACATATTTATATTATAAGGATCAGCTGATTTGGACATGTATACTAATGCAAATTATGTGCATAAAGTAAAGTGTTAACCCTTGTCTCTATCTAAGTTAAAGTCAGTGCATAGAACTAAGGTATTCTACATAAACTAAGAACATTGCTTATTATATATAAATTTTAGATAATTAAGATACGTGGTCCTTACGGTCATTAGATTGTAAAGAATATTGTTTTTGTGCCCGTAATTTCTCCAATGACTTATTGCCCCTACTAAGAATATGTTCTGTAATCAATTTTTAATATATTATGAGGAAGATAGGTATGGATGCATTCAAATGATTGTAAGAACATACTATGCAAAACAACTTTTAGTCAAATCAAAGTCGAAAATTTAGCCATACAAAGACAAATTAAGTGTGTGTAGCCATGACCATGTACAGCACACTCCGAGTTTGGATATCCCAATTCAATTCTTGCATATCATGACCTTCCGTGATAGTCAGCCCAAAATACCCGGTAAGTCTGATTATCATGGCGTTACAGAATCGAGATTCCTGCTCACCTTGCAATAACCAATTATGCTATAAACATTCATACAAAATCTAGTTATCAAACATGCATGCAAGGTCTCATTGTTATATTTATGATTCTGAAAACTTGAAAAGCAACAAATATAATTGAACATGCTAGCAATAGATTTTGTATACGACCTTCCTTAATTCTGGCATTGTTATTATATATTTATATACATGCCTAGAACGTTCTATATAATCTTGAGTAAATTAATTAATGGAAACGATGAGCAAATGAATAAAGTTGACACATGTAGTTTCATGAATTTCTTTTCACAGTAAACAATGTTGAGGGATCAAATCTGTACGAAAATAAGTAAGACTTTCCAACTACTACAACTACTACTATTGCCATGAAATACATGTATATCAATCAAATAGATGCTCAAATTATGTCAATGACAGGATGTTTTTTATGATAAGGAAACACTATTGAATTCAGTAGCTTTAATTTTACAATCAATTTAACGATGTACTATTCAAATTAATTTATTGTTCTTCCTTTTTTGGTTCTGGCGTGAAGGCACACTACTTCAAAATGTTATATTGAGCTGAAAGCACCCATGTGCGTAGGCCACACGGTAATACATTATAAACATTCATTTTATATTAATACATTGATTAGGTGTGGTATATGAATGGTCTCATAAAGTGGACATTCTGGACATTGAAATCCAACCAAACATGATTTGGGTCGCAATTAACAGATTACTTGATTCAATCATATTTCCTGGAAAATTTCCTTTTTGAAGTACTTAAATTTGAACAAAATAAATTCTCTTGAAAAACAGTTCATTTGAAAAAAACCTTATTTGCATACATTTGCATATGCAAATCATCTGATCATACTGAATGTGGTATCATATGATAGCTAGACCCTATAAACATGGGTGCAGACACATATTTTAAAATCTTATCATGATTGGTTATCGTGTTATTAGCGAAAAACGGAATTTCGATTATGGCGGACCAAATTTGCATATTATGCTAATTGTTCAAAGAAGACTGGATGTCATCACTAAATTTCTGAGTCAGCTCTGTTCAAAGATACAGAAGCTGAATCAAAATTATCAAGGCATCAACAGAATACTAGACAATGGCATAAATTTTTATAACACCATGTAAAGTTTGAGGCAAAATCCTACAAATTTTAACGTAATTTTAGTATTTTGCATATCTTTAGAGCATCATTAACTGATTAAATGTAATTATTTGATATATTTGTATTTAATATATATACAAAATTAGCATAACATAAACATATTTCACTTTACATCTCAATGTGAAAACTACAGACGTTGATTAGTATAGCAAAACCGAATATTGTATTTCGTAAAATAACTAATTTGCATAAATTTGCATATTTAAATAATCTGATCAAGCTGAAATTAGTACCATGTTGTCGCGGAGAACGCGATTTTTTATTGTATTTTTTATTTTGATTGATTGAGTGCTCCAGTGTGCACGTGCTACATATTAACATTTAGTGCTCCGGTACGCACGCCTGTCTTTTATTATGTTATTTCAGTGCTCCGGTACGCACACTTGTCTTTATTATGTTATTTTAGTGCTCCGGTGCGCACACTTATTCTTTATTGAGTTATTTTAGTGCCCCGGCTTGCACGTTTGTTTTACATTTTGTTGTGTTAGTGCTCCGGTGTGCACATGTATTTTGTACTTTATTTTATATGTGTTTGTTTAGTGCTCCGGGCCACGAAATGGTTTGCTGTACCCATGGAATGGTGCTCCGGTATGCTCGGATTTCACTTTATTCACGGGCATCTAGTGTTTTGGCGGGATGTCTCTCTATATATAGGCTAGCTGCCTTGGTCAGGGGTTGCCAGTTGCCAGTCGCCACCATAGTCGTTTTTGTTTAATTATCGTGGATTTTATGTTTTATTCATTTGGATTTTAGTTTCTCGAATTATATTAAATTGTAGTGTTTAAATAATAAATAATGTGAATTTAATCAGTGTTTTTCTATCTTAATAAATATTCCTTTCCTGTGTGGTGTACAACCAGGGAACCATCTTATAGAACTCCACCACACATGTGATAGATAGACCCTGAAAACATGGGTATGGATACATATTTTAATTTTGTATCTAAATTGGTTTTTGAGTTATTAGCGAAAAACGGAATTTCTATAATGGAGGACTTAATTTGCATATTATGCTAATTGCTCAAGGATGACAGGGTGTCATCACTCGGATTCTTATTCAGCACCTTTCAAAGATATAGAAACAGCAAAAAAACTTTGTGGGGACTCAAGTGCACGGTTCACCTCATATACTGCAGGACTAACACATTTTATTCGAACTATAAGCGAACCTCATGGGCATTGTCTGGACATTTAAAAAAGCTTTGTTATTCATAATCAAATAAGATAACATGGGACATCTTTGTACACAACAGGATTTCATTTAATAATTTAGTAAGATCTACATCACTTGTAAAAAGATGTCCTGAAAATGTTTTATAACACTGAAACAATGCTAGAAATAAACCAGTATTTTTGTTATAAAACAGCAACGTGTTGTAGGTATATCTGATAACAATGCTTTGTAGACCATGCTTGTAATATAAACATGATATTATAATTCCCTTGTTGAATTAACCCTTGTGTATGGACATGTTCATTCATATATTTGTACCTACAAAGGAACACACTTAAGCTAACTGTATGTTTTCTGTAGTTTTGCATTTTTCTTTTTTTGTATCTTTTTTTGTATTCCCCTGTTGCCTAGAAATTGTGGTTGTGTACTTTAACAGAACACCAAACAAGCTGTGAGTATGAATTGTCAGCATTATAATAAAACTGTCGTTGTAGTTTAACATTTCAGGTCCTTCAGACATTTTGGTTATAATTTTACAGGTGTTTGTTAAAACGCTCGAGGTTAAAATATATTTTTTGAAATAAGCGTTGTTGTTTTTCAAATCGTGACGTGTATATTCGTTGCTTGAAACAAGTTTGAAATAGCTTGTTTTTGATATTCAAATGATAATATCCCTTAATGTTTGGTAATTGGAATATTGTCAGGCATATTTGTATTTTAGTTATTGTGTTCAGTAAACTGAATAGAATTTAAAGGACGTCTTGTCAATTCTGTATTTGTAGAATATTATATTATTATATATTTGCTGAATAGTTGGTTGTCCAGTTTTTAGAAAAGCGCAAATGTGTACCCTAAAGCACAACAAAAGTAGTGTTGTAAATAGAAAATTTTATCTCGAATATGACAATTAAATTATTGAGAGGTAGCACACATCATGACAAGACACGATATTGCACATGAATTACATCATTCAATTAAGTGCAAATAAGTTTTTCAGACATTGAAAATACGATAATTAACATGCTCAGAAATAAATATTGCTGCCAAAACATGTTAACAGTAAATCAAATATATTGCTGATGTGTCAGAATTCTGCATTTCAATTGTGCATCAACACATTTATGATTGCGTCACAGTTTTAATAAAATATGCATTGATCTTTTTAGAGTCGACGAATTACTGGTATATGGGGGAAATAGTAAAGTATACTATTACATTACTTCGTACTTTGTTAAACAAAATTAGTTATAAATATTGTATGTACTTTACTTCATAATAGAATTCAAACATGTCAATTTACTTAATTAAAATGATCTGTACGAGAAGATAGATAACAAAATATGAAACAACAACAACAACATCAACAACTTTTATTACTCGATTTAGGCCTCCGGCCCATTACATACATAAGTTACAAAATAGTTATATAAGGTGCACCATGAAAATGACAAATTATACATTTAAACATTTATATGAGTAATAAAGATAATGTCCTCATGTAATACTTCCCCATTGTTGGAATCTATTTCATATTTTAAGAAGGTGATCTATTAATGTGGAACATATTTTTATTGTTTCAATATTTTGGGATGACATTGGGAAAACATACAATAGATGAGTCAATAGTTTAACACATATGCATATTCGTACATATATTCAAGTATTGATATATCTCAAATGAAATTAAAGCACATACTCAACGAATATATCCAAGATATGAGACATTTATTTTAAAATTCAATCAACACTTACTGTTGATTTGTGTACTTCAAATTTTCCTTTAATTTATTATTGTCTTCAGATTGTAGGATAAATATAGATTTTATAGATTTTTTATTTACGGGAAATAAATTTATCTGGTTTTGGCTGTTGCTGTTCCTAATAAGGTTTTAAAACTTCTTTTTATAGGTTTATAACCTTAAACAAAATATGCTTTGTTGAACAATTAAAATGTGTGTATTATATACGATTCTACGATATTGATGTTAAAGTTGCAATATTCAAATTGCTTTGTGACAACTGATCATTGTATTATTATTTACATCATTTAAAAAGGAAACATTAGAAAGAACTGCAATAATAGTATTTTCTTAGCATAATATTCGTTTCACTAATTTAAAAACTTAAAACGTTTCTATATCTTAAATACGACATTGGCTACACCATCTTAAAGCATAATAGTCGATGTCATCAAGATTTATCTCCGACTCGATCTAGCCAAGAAAGTCGATGGAACCTCTACTTTGATACTGAAAGCTTGCAAAAGTTACTTAGATCTCTCTCGACTATTTCTTGTAATTACAGCAAGTATACCAATATGACTAGATATGACTGGAGTATATCAAAATTGTAAATATTTATATACAATGATTGACGTCTTCCTAATGAATAAAATTATGTTATATAAAGTCATTGACATTTATTGACTTTATATAAGTATACATGTTTGTGCAGAAGGAACTTTGATAAATTGTATATTGCCAATGTCTTTAATTTCATCTAAGCCATAGGATTGAACTATTTAAATTTTGTTTTATACTGAACATATCGAGGGTTGCCCGCAAGACTGTAGTAACTTGCTCTTTAACGGAATGCACTTACGACAGTCTTGCAGGCAACCCTCGATATTATGTGTCTTTGGGCAATGCTACTGAACAATCGACTTATCAAGCAGAACAATGTTTTAACAAACTCTTTATAATAATACAAACTGTAATTTGTATATTGCTCATTTTCACGAATTAACTATAAGGTCTTATAACTTACATCTTTTTTCACTAAAATAGAATCAAATTGAAATGGTAGAAGATTAAAGCAGAGTTTAACATTACAGAGCATTGCATAACAGGAGAAGACAGTAAAAAGTAAAATGATTTTTTTTATTTCAATTTTGTTGGTAAAGTGATAAAATTAAGTACATGCCAGCGTTTTGTGCACATTTGCTAAAATTTGAATGATAGATTTATTATTGATTCTTGTCATGGCTGTCAGTAAGCTGATATTTTTTATAACTTATTTTTTTTGTATTAATTTTAGTTGATGATATATTGGTAGTATTATCATGTTATAGTTATATGTTTGGTGTAAAATTTAAGGAAAACTGCGGTTGCTTTCTAACTATATTTGAATATTTTTCTAGACAGATAAACATACGTTGATTATTTTGTAATTAATACGAACATGTATGTTTTATCTACATGCAGATACTCTTTCTTTGAATGGAGCAGATGCATTTCATCTTCAGGCGTCGTATTTCCGCAATTTTTTCTCATGTTTAGATAGAAGCATTTGTCTAAGACAAACCACAATTTAACAACATGATAAATCAGCTTTTAGAGGGGACCTTAGATCAAGACAAACCAATTACATCTTTTTCACAGAAATAAATGTTACTTTTAAAACAATGATTACACTTTAAATAGAAAACCTTATCTAAACAAGGAAGTGTACATACATTTATGTAATACAAACTACTCATTACGACGTCTGGGTACTAGCTTCGAGAGATAAGTTCGGTAGCAAAACAAAACAAAAATTACATCACTTCTAGGCTTTCAGTCATTGAAATGTTTGCTGATATGATTTTAATTTGTTCGTTAGTTTAAGTGGACAATATTATTTCCCATGTGTTGATTTAAATGAGATAAGAAATAATTTGACAAAACCACTGCAGTATTTGTTTTATTTTAACACTGTTATATTTTCAAAAAAAACTTTGCTAACAAACAAAATAAAATAAAGTGAGGCAAAACTTCATTAAAAAACTTAAGAATAATCAAATATATAAGTCTTTGTTCAATATGTAATAAAAGTCAAATGAATGTTTTGTAGCACTGAAAATGTACTAAAACAATCAGTAATTTTGTTATAAATAGAGGATTGTAGTTGGTATATCTAATAACAATGTTCTGTAGACCATGCTTGTAATATAAACATGGTATAAATAATCCCTGATGAAATGAATTACCAGTGTGTCTGGACAAGTTCATTCAAATATTTGTATCAACAAACGAACAAACCTAGTGAATTGTATGTTTTGTACTTCAGCTTTATTCTTCTTATTTCTATTTTAAACCTGTTAAAAGAATATATCAAAATGAAGAGTAAATGTAAACGGATTATGTTGTTATTTTTATAACATTATGAATATACACGCGATTTCTAAAACAAACTTAATTTTCCAAATATATCGTATTTTCATTTTATTTCAAATTTGTTCATTTATCTTAGTATGATGTCCGACCTTATTACATACAATGATTACTGCTTCCATGTTAAATCACTTTTTCACGGGGAGAAAAAAAGAACATTTACATGTTCACCCAAACAATAGATCTTATTTGTAAAATTAACATTTTTGTATCAGTACATCACGTCATTTATCGGTATATCCATTGAGTCAATGATTGTTAGTTATATTGGTCAGTTACATTAGTTTATACATTCCAAACAAACAAAGAAAAGACGAGTAATATTCCTTGTAATTACTGTAATTTCATCTTATGTGAAAAAGTAGAACACACAATGTCCATTGAGAATAAGATTAGTTTTACATACATTTAAATACATTGTAGAAATCAATAATGACCGAATGATTTTATATGTAAAACGGGCTGCAAATGTTATCTAAGTCAACTCGACACGATAACAAAACGTATCGATGTCCTTTGCTTTAAGTACGTATAATTTATTATACAATTAAAGTTTAAATAAAATGTATGATTGTAGTAAATATAATAAAAAACTATGTTATATCAGATATTTTTTTCTGGCGTGCTTTATCCATGCTTTATGTATCATAGAATGCTATTTCAATAAATTTACTAGCCCCGTTTGCTTTACATCGACAATTGTCAATAAAGACATAATTGTTTGATAATGTATGATCAAACGCAATACGATTCCACCATCGCGGCTTTTTAAAGTATATGAACTCTCTAGGCTAATGAAACGTTAAACATAACATATGTTCATTTCCTTACTTAGATGATTGACTGCAATGCCCTATAGTTGACTCGTTTTGATATATTTATACTTGACATATAAAATAAATGGTTGTTCAAATAAAAAAGAGGAGCATAATGAGCGTAATCAAACATTTTATAATTTTCTGTATTTAAACTTTTAACACATTTATAAATAAATACAAAATTTTTAATAATAGCAACTGCGAATGTAGAATTGCTAACGTGTAGCAGCTGATAGTTAAAAATTATGGATAAAATAACAAAATCAGTATGCAATTATAATGCTTGATATTTCCTCAAATACAAATAACAATTAACAGCTTCAATTATTGATTTACCATAAAACAACAGTTATAAATTTAAATCCATCGCCTAAATGTAATACGTTAACATTTTAATTGAACGTTAAATTTGTCATCTTTGGTATGAAGAAAGAAGTATCAAAGTCCCAAAATAGTCGAATAAAGTGAAAATGTGCATTGTATCAATTACCCTACTCTAGAGTTACTGTATAATACTGTATTTGATTATCCTAGTGTCTGTCTTTTATTAAAATGAATTGACTTTGCTTTTTAAATCATCCAACAGAATGACTATCTGGCATTTTGAAAACTATTATATATTTATATGTTAAACGCTCAAGGATTATGTTTTTGAATACAATATGGGCTTTTCAAACCAACGCTTCTGTACGCTATGCTTGAAATAACTTAGTATTTTTTCGTTTGGGTAATAATACGGATTATACTTTAATTGATTGTTAATAGGAACTATGTTTTGCACATTTTCATTTGTATACAATGTTCAGTATACTTAATTTCAAGGACTTAAAGGACGTTATTACAACTCCGTATTTGTCAAACCCACAAAATGGACTATTTGTCGAATGTTCATTAGTAGAAAATAGGATAAAATGCCAATGTGCGAACTAAAGTACAACGAAAGTAGTGCTGCAAATAGAAACGTTACCACATACACATGTATGCCAGTTAAATTGAGAGGTAACAAACATCCATGACTGAACTCAATATTGTACATGCAATTAAGAACATTATTCAATTTAGTGCAAATAAATTTCCCAGACTTTAAAAATTCGATAATTAACATGCTCAAAAATAAATATTGCTGCCAAAACATGGTAACAGTAAATTAAATTTGTCGCTGATCTGTCAGAATTCTGCATTTTAATTGTGCAACAAATTTATCATTGTGTCACTGTTTTAATAAAGTATGCATTGATCTTTCTTGTAGGGTTGTATATTACTGGTACATGTGGGAAATAGTAAAGTATACTTCTTCATCCTTTGTGAATTGTCAGCAAAACCGTTTATAAATATTTTATTTACATTTCTACTTAATGGAATTCAAACATCTCAATTTACGTAATTAAAATGGACTGTATATAAGATGGATAACAAAATGTGAACGCATTCAAAAGATGAGTCAGAAGGTTAACACATGTCCATATTTTAACTAATATTAAAATAATATTGCCTACATTGAGGCTATATTGGCACACTTATAAAGCAATTAAATGCAAACATGACCTTAAGCGCATATGAGTAGAATATATCCAAGATATGCGACTCTTAATCATATGAATGAAAAAAGTACTATCAGTTTATATATTTTATAGTTTACTTTTATTATTTTGTTAAATCTTCAGAATGAAATGTCCTTTTTGAGTTATATTTGTCGTTTGCTAAATCTGTTGAAGTGCTACCATAACTATAAAAAATTTAAGATGAAGTGTATTCTTAATAATATTGTGTCAAGTTTCGGATTTACATTTTCAAGTTTACTATAGTTCAACTTTTCTCAATTGTGAAGACATGAATAATTTCACGGTGACTTGGTGCTCTTTGTCTAACACTCGTGATATTGTGATAGTGTATATTCAATCATCGTGAAATTATACGTAAGTTGACTGTTGAGAAAAATAGACTATATCTGACCTTATTACAAGATTAACTTTTATTTCAAATATTTAAGCATTTACACTGGAACAAAACTTCAATGTTAACTCTCATGGTAACAAAATTATTCTAACAGACATCAAACATTTTCTTTACTATACGAAAGTTTTAATAAAAAGTCAGAAATATTATAGAATAATCATGTTTTCTGTTTAATCACTGATGAAAACTATTATTTGTTAAAACATATAAGACTGATAAAAACTCATTTTCCGGATGTACAAATGACAATTATTGCTTCAGGAGTTATGTTTAAATAATATGTTTCTGCTCTAGATAATTCATTATTTTCCCTAAGGTGATTA
Organism: Mactra quadrangularis; assembly: GCA_025267735.1. Taxonomy (NCBI): domain Eukaryota; kingdom Metazoa; phylum Mollusca; class Bivalvia; order Venerida; family Mactridae; genus Mactra; species Mactra quadrangularis. Next base: position 30,097,282 of record CM046304.1, read on the forward strand.
GACATGTTATTCGTCTGTCATATGTAAAAGAAGCAATGCATTTCTATTACATGTGTGAAAGTTCGTTTGACACTAAAATTTCCAGGGTCACAGCTACTGCATGTAACCAAAAGAATATGCATGTTCTTTATGTATATGTGAATGTGCATAGTGACATATGTAGTGTTGAAAGTACCATTTCATTCATTTCCGATTATAAAGTGATAAAAGTAGTTTTCTCTTTTGTGTTTTCAATTTTATTTTCTATGTTAAAAGACTTTAAATGTTTGACTTACAGTTCAAATGACTTCAAGCTCAGAATAGTTGCTTCCTGAATAAGTATTTAGTCTAGAGTTTCTGACAATTTTTGTCCATTCAGAAACTGATCAAATGTGCTTTTTGACATTGTTAAGTTTTACATTGATCATATGCACCATCTACATTCCTCACCAATTAAGAATGTTTTGAATATCATCACCTGATGAAAAAAAAAGTTTGAAAGGAGTCCAATTAAGTGTATCACTTAATTGTTTGTCAGTAATGAAGACAGTTCATATACATAAAATGTTACACAAGTGATTCCCGATTAAAGATGTGTTACTATGAAACAGTTTGTTTTTTATTTCAATCACAACCATTATCTTAAACTGTGCCTTTATATCATTCACTGAGTCTATGTTTAGAAGAGGTACTTTCTGTGCAAGAAATTGAATAGGCCGGGGCGAAGAGTTGCCGGAGAAAGATGGAGTTTACCAGATCATACATTATCCTAAAGCAAGATAGTCGATGTCATCAGATTTATCTCCGACTTGATCTAGCTAAGAAAGTCGATGGGACATCTACTGTGATACTGAATGCTTCCAAAAGTTACTTAGATCACTCCACTATTTCTGGTAATTACAGCAAGTATATCAATATGACTTGATATGACTGGTGTATATCAACACTGTAAATATTTATATACAATGATTGACGTCTTCCTAATGAATACAATTATATTAAATAAAATCATTGATATCTATTGACTTAATATAACTATATGTGCAGAAGAAGCTATGATTAGTAATATGTTGCCAATATTTGTAATAGACTTTGAGAGATGGTATATAAATTTATGAAGTTTTTATATACAGAGCATGTTATACGTCTTTTGCTTTTGCTTATAAACAAACCTACTCATTGAACTCATAAAATTCACAAATGTCGTTAATACATTCTTCATTAATTACTTACGATTTTTAAAATAAAAATTAAATTGTATATTGATAATTTTCATTCATTTGTTGTACTCACATACCTAGGTAACAGCTGTAAAGTCGGTAAACATGATGCGCATTAAGATGAAATTTATATTGTGAAATGCAATTACTTTACTTATTATTCCTTTTATACGTGTGATAAAAATGATGGTGAATTACATTAATATTAAAGTAATAGAAGAGAGCAGAACGCCATCATAACAAGCTACATAAAGAAGTTGATCGAGCGTGATAAAGAAGTAAATAAAAACAAAACTAATCAGCCACATGGAAGAAATTAAATGAAGACAAAATTTTATACCACAATTGTAATGTACTGTATTTATCTAACAGCTGGTAAAACGTTGAATAACGTTATTATTGGTGTTGCGAATGGCATGTTACTGACGGTCATGACAATAATCAATAATAAATATTTCACTCAAAATATCAGCAGAAGTGGGGAACATTATCTAAGACAATGTTAAAATACGATAATTAACAACTTTACAAATTGATTTTACTACAAAACCATGCTACCACAGTTTCAATTTGTCGCTGGAATGTCATAATTAAAGATTTCAACTGCACTTTAAATTTATGATGACATTTCGGCTTAATTAATGACGTATTGACTAGTGATATATCTTACAGAACATTAATGTATATTCTTGTTGTTTATAATGAGGATGTATACATTATAGTCTTATTGATGTAAATTATTAATTAATGTATCAAATTAAACGTTTAACAAGATATGTAGGTGTTTTATGGTAATAGTGTGTGTTATAACCAAGAGAAGTGGAAAACCTAGTATAATCAAAGCACTGAAAGTACTGGAGTATTCATTGTTTTTAGACTTATTCAATTATTGTTGGGTTTTATGCTGTGGCAACACTTTATATAGATTATATCACAGCGGTCAGTCCACCTACTCACTGTTCCTGAAGAAGCTTTATCTCAGGATTTAGCTGTTAACAAACTACTGGGTGCATACTTCGTCAGTGACTGACGACTGTCCTACATGACTTAGATCATTCACCGACTTACAAGAGCTGTCAAACTTAACCAGAATTCTGGTTAAGTTAATAATCTCTTTGGAAATTATTTTTATCAAGAAACAACACATAATGCAGTTTTGACTCATCATTTTCTGTATTTTGAAAATATCAAATTATAATTTACCATCATTGTAGGGCTTACAACCGTTTAAATTTGAATGTGCGTGTTTGTACATGAGTTTGCAAGTAATTTGTAGTACCATTAAGAGGGTTACAGCCAATAATTAACTTATAACTGGAAATGAGTTAACAGGCGTTAAAAGTTAACTTTTATCATACCCCAGCAAATACTGTTGGCCTATCATCAGCTTGGTATTACATTTACTTTATCCTTCATACATGGGATGTGCAATCTGGCTACAAGTTGGTGTCACATTGACAGAATTTTTATAATGGATAGTGCCATGGTTTCATCGTCATTATTTAAAACAACACCTCCATAAAACAACTTTCCAGCCAAAGGTAGAATCTACGGCTTAGGCTTCAATATTAACTGAATATTCTATAAAACTATTTGTAATCTACTCACACATACTTGCTTTTACCTGCATTGTACATGTAAGCTTATATTTTACAAGCCTAAGACATTTAAAGAAAAAAAAACTGAATAGTTTATTATATAAAACACATTTTATTAACACATAACTTGTATCACAACAATCAAATGATTAATAGATTTACATATAAACTAAAAATATAGTCATATTACAAGATGTACAGTTTGAGAGCTCTGTCGACAAGTACTTAATGACTAGCTTTTATTGATTGAAGCGCAAAACCCATGGAAACTAATATTTCAAGAACATCTAAGTCAAATTGCTAGTTGAATTAAAACATCGAGTAGTAGATGAAGCTAAAATGAGTAGTATTGTTATCACATTCTCTCAAGGGATCCAATATAAGTACAATGGATTTCATAAGCAGTTGTTGTAGTAGTGTTTATTATATGACAACATTCTTAGTCACAGGTGGCAGGTCTGGCTGAACCATAGTTTAATCTATATTACTTCTTTTATATCTTAACACTTAACCTAGAAATAAAAATATGTTAAAATAAGGATCAAGTATGTGAAGATCAACCATAAACAGGCTGATATAAATTTCATAATTAAAACAACTTTTAAATCAACTTTTTATTGGATATATTTTTGTTTTGACATAAAAAAGCTGAAAAGAATTGCAAACCCTTTTTCAGCAGGGTGATTTTAATTGATATTTAACAAATGGGGTCACAACTCTGACCTTCATTTTTGCAGTTTATATATGAACAGGGTTTGTCATGACATTTACACTTGACTGCGATATTATATCAACAATGTTTAGTGATATTCTATGTGCTTAAGCCATAGCACAAAATCTTTCGGATGAATTCCAGGAATTGGAACTATTAAAGGACATTTACTTACTTATCACAGCTTGTTCTAGCCTCATCTTTCTAAAAAACTAGTTACATTTTTTCATACATATTTAAAACTCTTCAAGTCATATTTATATATCTTCACAGCTGAAGTCTGCAAAAAAACAGAAGTGAAATTATTCACAATGTTTATTTTACATTTTTTACAAAGTCAATTATGACCAAATTTAGTTCAGTAGCCTAGGTAGGTTTTTTGACAGTCAAACTAGGAGTGGAAGTAGCAGTTTTTGGCCAAACTTGTAAACCATTTAGGATACTTGTCAAGAAATAATTTGTTCAGTATTTTTTGATATTCTTTCATCATGATTCAAGTTGCAAAACACTGGATTAGACATGTGGCTTTAAATTACTGGCTAAAAGCTAATATCAACCCACGTTTGAGCCCTTTCATTATTTTAGTAGGAATGTAAACAGAGATCCTAGGCACATTAATACATTAAACATACACTCTTCATTAACTTAACTACAACTGTCAGATATATAAAAAATCCTGACAGATTTTTCTTAATGCAACATTAATTTGCTTTTTATTCTTAATTCAATTTCGGCGCGATGTCACCTTTCTGTGTTGGTGCGCCGTAAAACACTTAAACAAACAAACTTAATTCAATTGTTTCTGTTTTAAAAATAAAAACAAAAGAATGTAAATTTGAGAAAAGTGTCCCTGGATAGAGGCCTTTGGCTGAAATATTGAGAAGAATCAAGAGCAAATAATAAATGCAGTAAGCTACAGCTAACTGGTTAAATGTATGAAAATGTTATTTAATTCATAATCTTTTTTAGGTCAATTTGCACATTTAGATGACAAGGCTACTGATATATTGCTTAAATATTATTTCTGAGAGATGGATTTTACAGGCCCAGCATTGAAGCTTAAAGGTCACCTCAAACTTAACCAATGAATACAACACAACTAAATTTCAATTAAGTTAGCTGTTTTAAAATATACTTTTCAAGGCTTTCACTGATGCAGTAGCTAAGATTTAGAGAAGCCAAGTATTCTAAATATACTCGCCACTTGGGCCCATCAAATGTTATTTTCACTTGCCCAGGTGGAAACCCAGTCACATTGGGCAAGAACATCTCAGTATTAATGGAGCATGACATTTTTGGTTAAACCTGAAAATACATTAAAATTTAAATAGATCTCATGTTTAAATTAAATAAATCTAAGTTTTTGCAAAAAAATAACAGGATAATAATATATAAAATTTCTATGATATTGATCATTGTAATTATCAGTTAACAATATGCAGGTATAATGGTATTATAATTATTACAACATGTTTTTATATTCTTTTAAACAACCAATGGGTCCTATGGGCACATCCCACTCGAATTCATAACACCAGTATTTCGTATACTGCCCTGTTAAACAGACTATACAAAAATGGCTTTGGTAAGTTTTTACCCCTGCACTTGTCAAACTCTAATTCGACTTTATAACGTAAAATATTTGTTCTGTGTGATATTTTTCATCGTGACGTAAGTACGAATGTCCTTGGGACGAAAACGCTACTTCTTCAGCAGCGCATTTTTACACGAAAGGAAGCTTAAATGGCCATAAACTCTTACGAGATGTTACATTAACAATGAATTTCAATGATTCAAGCACAAATATAGTTTTAACTCACCGAAATCTAATCAAAATTATTGTTTCAAAAAATGAACGCACACCTTGACAAGGCCGATACAGACGAAATAGTAAACAAAGGTTAAAACGCTTACGAATACTTTTTCTTGCGAATGATCACCTAAGAGTAAGGTAGAAACGAAAAAATGGTTAAGAACAACTTACCTGTACATAAACTTCTCTGTTTATTGGTGAAAAAACAAAAAAATATGTTTTAGTCGAGAGAAAAAATGGCGTCCAAAATACAAGTTGAGGAATTTTTTTCAAAGATAAGGTAAGTCGAACGTTCCTCAAAAGATAAGGAAAAAAAGACCGATGTTGTGGAAAATCTCAGAGTGGAGTGAGGATGGGAATACCACTTAAAATATTTCCTCAAACTTAAGAAAATTTTGGTCTATTTTGAGGAAAATCTGTCGATTTGAGGATAATATATTATACTTAAGAAATAATGGGAATACGGCCCCTGGTTAAATTAGGATGGTCGTCACGTGACTATAGTGCTTGATACGGGAACGTAGTTTCATTCATAATTTTTCATGAATGAAATCGATGTATACATCCGCGATTGTCAGTAACAAATTTGTCAATACTCGGTTTCACTTTGAAGAAAGGTTTGATGTAGATCGAGTTAAACGCGTAATTAAATTGACGCGTAGGAATACACAGATGATCGATGAAACAAAAGAACTATTTGCGAACTATTTTGTGTAGCGGAATTTTCCGGATGCTGTTCGGTTTCGTTGATTAATGTATAGGTCAATAGGTCAGTATAGGATTCCGATCGGAATACCGCTATTAATCTATTGGTAACAGAGTATTCATTGTTAAAAACAATGAATACAAAAATAGCATTGCAGAACAGAACAGAACAGAACAGAACAGTACAGTGCAGGAGAAGATTGACCATGATAGGACAGAATAGGACAAGACAGGACATACCTAAGCTGAGCTGAACAGAACAGAACGAAACAGGATAAACCTCAGGTATAGGTCGTTTGCGTTAATGCTGGACCCCTATTTGCCGTAAATATCTTTTAAACTATAACAGTGATTTTACTAAAAAATTTAATACAATCTTATTTCAATTTTTCCTTTTAGGATTTAAATTTTCAGAATTTTCAATAGATAAATAAAAAAATCCATTAGGTATAATGCAAAATAATTGGAATTTTTTATCAAAAATCCTGCGGGAGGTAAAATAAGCTGTTCTGATTATAACATTGTCATTCTTCCAGTGTATTTATACAAAGTCCCGTGCTTTTACTGTAAATTTTAGTGATGGCAATCGGTTGGAAAATCCACAATCGATTAATCGGAGGAATCGGTTTGGCTCAACCGACTGACTTTCCGATTATAATCGGTTGGATGCCAAAATTCATATAGCTAAATTCTGGTCATTGTCTTACATAAACATGCAAAATATACATCTATTTCAATGATTTAAATGTTGTATACATTATTTATTATCTTGCTTCTTAGCTTAATATGAACGATATGGCACCAGTTCACTCATCTGAGTGAAAACAAGAACCAAACAAACTGTATTTTACATGTCTTAAAGTTTATTTGTGTCAATGGTTAGTTGGGCTACCGGGTAGCAATTTTCACTAGCTATAATCGAAATTCCCAAGCCTAAGGCATTTTACAGAGGAATGTCCTTTACAATGTATATCTTATTTTTGTACATCTAAGGCATGAAACAAAATAACTAATCTGTTTTTTATAGTTCTGGGAAACGTCATTCAAAATAATTTAAGTCACATTATCTACTCTAGCTGTATGCAATTGTGTTCAAAGTAACCAGCAATTTATGATATAATGAAATCAAATGGTAGGGCATTGCATAATTCACAATGAGGAGGCTACCAGTATTTCAGGGTCTGAGCCACCAAAGATCCGTTCTGATCAATTAAATCAAATAACATATTTTCAATGTTGAACTAATCAATGATTGTCAATTCGTTTAAATAGGTGATTTTCCAACATTGAAAAAATATTTGAAAAAAAAATCAAAACGTGCCAAGTACGAAAATCATTGGGGACGAATGTTTTACATTTACTCGGACGTTTTTAATACTTCAAATTACTGTTGTATGATTTCAATCATAACATCATTATTGAGAAAACATCATGAAATGAACAGCTTTCAATCTCTATGCTTTATGGCAGCTAGTTTTATTTACATGGTAGCCTAAAATCGCGCTCCGTAATCGTTTATGACAAATGACCTTGACCAAAAGTTAAGCTTTATCATTTAGAAGCGGTAAGACAAAAGTTTGCTGGTCAACACTAAATTTTTCATCATTAATTTGATTACAAAACGGAACTTTGAATGTGTAAAAGAGTAATTACGCAAATGTCTCAGATAAAAGTTAACATAAAAGTGCGTTCGAGTACACCTTTTTCGGATACAAACATGATTCGGATACGTAAAGTGGACTCGCCCGATCGGGCTACTGACTAAGAGTTTCGCTCGCTCGTCGGTGAAATCACTCATCTAGAGCGTCGGGCACGTGGGTTACGTCACTCGACGGTCTACTGACGGTCTTTAAAATCGTATGTGCAGAATTTGTATAGATTTTGACGATACAGACGACAGTCATGATTATATTTGAGTTTGTATATACTGTTATACTTTGTTATCGAATAAAATTTCTAATCGGGCCTCATATTAAGCTATTATTTTGTATCTACTGTTATGTGGCTGTTCTGATTATGGCACATACCCATTTAACAAAAGTATATTTTTGGCTTCAAAATTTGCATTGCATGTCTATGGGAAGTATGTTATGTAATAAAAGAAAAATTCAGAATTTTTGGATTTGAGAAGGAAAATGCTAGTTATGATCACATACAAAATTTGAGTTAATTCCATCCAATAGTTATTGAGATATTTAGATTTTAGGGGTTCAGCTTTAACGCAAACTGCCTATACATAACGTTGTATAACATGTCACATAATGTGGGTAAGATGGTCTAAAAATACAAAATTTCAGTCAAAGTATAAATATATTATTGAAACATTTTATTCAACTGTATTTGTTTCATACATTGATCCCGCTCAATTAAGTACTCACTACAGTATTTCTGTACAAACTATCTATAATCGAGTATTTAAATCAGCGGGACAAATGTATGAGCCACTGACATGTTGAATGAAAATTAATAAAACAAATGGACTATATTTTGCGTAGGTTTTGATTATAAAATGTATAGCGGTCGCTGGGTTGGAACGACTGTGTTAATGTTAATAAAATCAACTCGATTCATTGACGGTTCAATGAAGAGTACATAAAGCGTGGATCACGGGTTTTGTGTGCCTACTAGCTGAATAATCTAAAGTTGTGTGTAGTTATGTAGCTTGAGAAAAACAACCGAGTGAAATGGTGAGTTTAAATATTTTATAAATATACTTTAATTACTAACTTAATTTATTAACAATTATCTATTTATGATAGGAAATTTATATACAGATATCTCATGATAAAGTAGCCCTAAATGAGCAAGATATTATGCGTGTAGATCAAATTGTTTAACAAGGTAAGTCGACCACGTGCTCAAGTGTACGATTTGTATTTAATTAATATTTCGCAAAATTTTGTTTACAAATATACAATTTTAACGGGTTCTTAGAGGATCATATGGTTAAAGATGGTATAAGTATATCCCCAGATAATATTGTCAAACAACTAGGACCCAAGTTAAGTCTGAATGTCAGCCAGGTTGTGCGTGTTTCACCAAAAACCTACATGACCTGTAATTTTAACTGATTTTTATCATACTTTTTAAATACTTTCATCATCTTTTACTTATTCTTTTAATAATATTATTGTTGGTTGACTCGCCGAAAGTCTAAGTCCCGTAAACATGATCAGACTAAATGGAAGATAGACGATCAAAGCTAATTGTTACATCGTGTATTATAAGAATTTTCTTTTTTTCTGTATTTTTGCCTTTTTGTCTTTACTATCATAATATGTAATATGTATTTTGTTTCGCAAGCTACGTGATGTAGCTATTGGTACTGTATGTGTGTGACGTGCGTGTGTCAGGCGCGTGCGCCGGGGGGGGGCGTGCGAGCATCGAGTTTTGAGAGTGTGTATGGGGTGAGGAGATGTATGTGTTGGTATACCGAGACTGGTTATGCATTTTATGTGCTTGTGACAAGATACTTACATATACGTTTATTTAATAAAAGAACATCTGTTTTGTTTGATATATGTATAAACGTTATAAATATAGAAACTACTACAGTTCGTTTTTTGTAAACAATGAGATTACACATAAAAACATTATGTAGAGGCGAAGCATCCGGAAAGTTGTTTTAGTTTAAACATATTTCTAGCATATCGTCATGTGCAATTTACGATGCACATAAGTTTATGCTCTATTTATGATTATTTTGAATGTCAAAGGGGACTATTGAAATCAGTTAAATGATGTACTTGCATCACCGTATTCGCCTATTAAATGGACAAGCCCCTTACTTTAGTGCATACGTGTAAATAATCATGACCTGATACAAGTCCTTTAGCTACCGGCACAGTCTTTCGGCATAAAAAAGTTCTTACCCTAAAATATCTACATGTATATTTTTTGGGAGAGGACTATTTCATATCGAATGTCTGTGGCTACTAAAAATACATATAAATGAATAAGAATAACAATCTTTGTTTTTGTTGGGTTGATGTCATGTTAATATGAATTATGGTCATTTTACAGTGAGCAGCTCACCTATCTTAGCTTTTCTGGACATTGTTTATGACTAGCACCAACCTTACACTTCCAAAAAGCCAACGGGTTTTTTCCCCAAACACTTATTTAATTAAAAATATCTCAAGTACAGACGAAGTTGCATAGAAGGGTATAATCAAGCGAGGCTCGAACCAGCTACCCCATCGGAGCAACGGGACTAGAAATCATGCGCGTAGCCTACTGTGTCATGAACCCAGGTTGCATACCTTTTATGACAGATCTGTAAAATGCTATACCTATTCCTGATGACATAGTTTGTTAAATTTGTTACGTGTGTTTATAAGGTTAACTGCCAACCATGCAGGCTAGTTGAGTTTATAGCACTCAAGTCTATTGATCGAGGGGTCGTATGTTCGATTCTCGGTTGGGGGATACTTTCGTGCAGTTTAGTCATTTAGTAATTTTTACGACTGTTCTCCCTCCTACCACTGGTTTCAAAATTATGTAGAACTGGTGTCAGTCACTGACGGGAGTATGTGCCTAGAAGGTTAACCGCTAAATCCCGAGATTTAGTCTTTCAAGGAAGAGTGAGTAGGTTGACTAGCCATCGTGATAAATTTATCCTAGCCGCGGCCGTGGCGTACAAGTTAGCATGTCTGACTTCGAATCCGGAGATCGCAGGTTCGAGCCCGGTCGCGGTAGGTCATACTATATACATAAGTTGTCGGCCTCGTGGTAGTGTAAGTAAGTACTGGTGATAGAAAGTGTTATGGAAACCTATAGTAGGAAGAGCTGGCCGTCGTCTATATGACCTATATAATGTGTTGAATTCGACGTTAAAAAATAATTAGAGTACCGGCCCTCAAAAAGTTGGTTAGGGTAAATGCAGTGCTAAAAATATCATAATGTTTAATCATCCCTTTTGCCTGAAACCGTTTGGACCAGGCAATATTATCGTAGGTACTTCACATCACCTGTGAATACAGAAATAGATACGTTATTTTCTGTGCAAGTTTCCTTTTATTCTAGCGAACAATTTCAGAATACATATGCAGATATTGAATGCACTAATACAAAAAATGTATTACTCTAGATGCACTGAGGCTTACATTTTCTATATCTGTGACTGAATTTACATACATTAACAAACAACAAGTGGGCTCTGTAATCAAAATTTGGGCGTCCATTTTGTGTGTATAAAAAACTTATTCATTACACATCTTTGCGGAAGTCAGGGGCTAATCACAAAAACGTGTGTACGTACGCGAACTGAACTTCTATCTAAAGATAGCAAGATTTCGATGAAATGTCTTAAAAATAGATTATTTTTTATGAAGGTATTACTATATATGTCTGTAGATTTGATGATTTATTGTTTTAAGGTATTTATTTGACGCCACGTGGGAACTTTTTTGTGGCTTATTACTTTATTTTGACATCAATCGGTTCCGTCTTAAATTGGTCGATGTTTTGTTAGCAGATGACCATTTATTATGTCATACCACCTTTGTTTAAATTGGCCGTGTATTGAAAAATCAAGTGTATGGTGGCTCGATATAGCCCTCGTGCATTTTCTTCGAGAGCTGCTTATCTCCGTTTGTGAAATTGTTCGTTGAAGTTTGTGGAACATATTGTATTTTTTAAATGTTTCGTAGTTTATAATGAATTGTTGACAACAAATCATGTGACCAAAATTTGAGGGCTTCAGCACTTGTCGTTGACTCAAGTCAGATCGTATTGTAGCAATGATTTTAAGTTTTGAGTGCGTCTTTAAAATTCTCTCATCGTAAACGTAAGTTCAACGTAAGTAAGTAATTTCGGAAATTTCGCTATCTTACGTAAGATTCTTATGAAACAGTCCCTATTCTTTATCAGCCCTGCGTTCAGTAAGTATTTAACGTTTGTCAATCACCGTTACCGTTATGAACGGTTAATTGAACGATCCGTTGAAGCGCGTACATTTAAAGATAGCGGACAAGAGAATCTTTACTTCAATTTATTAGAAGAATTCTGAGAGGTGGAATTGTTTTCTTGTTTACTTGTTTATTGTAAATTTATTGATCTAAATCAACGGGAGTATAACACCGCCGACTTCGTTGTAATGGCAGTTACTAATTTGCACAATATACTGGAACTATCTTGTTTCAGGCTGTTACATACTCCCGTACTATATACTTAAACTGTTAGCTGTTTGCCTGTTCCGCTAACAGGCCGTTCAATAATGACATTAGTGAATTATACCTATTTTAAGTGTGTACCTTTCATTACCTGTGTCCATTATTGGACACCGTACTTTTTGTTTTTACTTCTTCTATTGTGAAGTTGTATTTTGGACATGTTGAAAATTATGAATTTTAGTGTATAGAGATATTTTATTATACTGATTTCAGACAATGTATAAATTAATTTGTATTTTTAACTCTCAGTGCATCTGTACGGGGTTGTACACAATCTGATAGGAAGATTTTACTGTTTTCACTGTACTTCATGTAAACTTGCACAAAAGTTTACATGTTTAAACTCACTTTTTTTCATAAAAAAATAAATATTACTAAACCACTTTTTTGATATTTTTCTTTTAAACTTACTTATTTATTTCATTAGGATTATAATGAAAACTGAAATTTATGAAAATTATTTGTAAATTTCAATTATTGCAACCACACCTATATTAAAGTCATGAAGGATATTCGTAAATTACATACAGTCTTTAACCCAACCACTTTGTTAGTAATAATTTAGTACAAGTTACATGAATTCATAGGAATAAGTTAAACAAAATGAACTATATGTATTTATTAAAAATAAAATGGGCAATAACTGATTACATAATCAAGTAATATATGCGAATATAAATGTGAATGGTAGAGTAGGTAATCATGCCTACGCAAACTTACACGTCTTGAGCAGTGTTGATATAAGACGCTAGATTTTAATTGTTGTATTCATTGTGTAAACAATGAATACTCTGTAACCAATAGATTAATAGTGGTATTCCGATCGGAGTCCTATACTGACCTACATTTAATCAACGAAACCTAACAGCATCCACATCCGGACAATTCCGCTACAATAAAATAGTTCATACTGAAACTGGTACTTTATGTATTTCTGCGCGAGAAAATGACCAGACGCTCAATATGACGTCACAGAATATACTTGAAGCGATTAAAGATACTCACAACCAGATTAGTGACGTTTTTTTAAATGATGCTATTTGACGTAAATAACAATCCTAAGTAAAGAAATAACCCGAATCATGTCCTTAACGCATGCAATTACCGCATATTCGTTCTAATTAGTTGGCAGAATAGTATCTGTCTGATCTATTTATAGCCAGGGATTTCTCCACTAGTGGGCGGACGCTATTTATCACGTGACTCATGTGACGCATCAGTCATAACATTCAACAAGTCGGAACCACACGCAGATCGATACAGTAAGTACATGAATGTATTTGTCGTAACTAACGCGAATCTCAATAAATGTTATTATTTTTACAATGATAAGCATGTCCATGGATTGATATGATCTAATTTATATTGCCAAGTGTGCATAATTGTGCGTCTATGAACAGTCCAAAAATGTACAAAGATCAACTTATAGATATTTGATCATTTGTGTAAATCGTGATATGTTTTCATTGTAAGAACTGTCTGTGTAACAATACACACATTTTCAAAATAACAATTTAACTCGATTCGTCACTTAGATCGATTGTATTTCATGTGGTATGGACCTAAGTCTAAGGCAATTAAACAGCATTTTGACAGATGCAAGAGTGATGTGTTTTCGCGACCAAATTTTTACTTTCACTTTCGTTTTTATTAATCTCAGTTTTGTATCAACATATATTGAGATTATGATTTTTGAAAATTGGAATTTGAAATGAAATATTCTGTTAAAGACTTAATGTTGGGTTTTGTTGTAAAAAGATTAATATCTGAAGGTCTTGCACTGCAGTGTATACATTCAGATTAATATTTATAAATGAAAATCTGTGATGTAAATTTATGTCACTGCACTTACCTGTTAAAATTAAGAAAGAAGGGTATGTTAGCGGCTGGATAGCTCAGTCAGTAGTGTACTCGCCCTATTAGCTCAAGGTTCTGTATTTGAGTGCCGGTCAGGCTTAATATTTTTCTTACACTGTGTCATTTGGCGACAAACATGGGGAACCAAATGTAACCCAATAAAAATCCACAGTCAAATCTGAGATATGGACTCACAAACTCTGGATTCATATGCGGACGCTCTACCTTATTGCCCTATTAGCTAGCTTGAAGGCAAGGGTGTATAAGTGCTGTGTTATACCTCGGCTTCAAAAACATCCTTAATGGAATTTGTCCTCATATTCTTGGATTTTGGTTGTCTTTGGGGCTATCTAGCAATGAATTCACACAATTCTAAGAGGGTGTTTTATGTTGGGCGCCAAATGTCAGACAGTAATAAAAATATGCAGCCTGACCGGGGTTGAACCCAGAACCTCTTGCTTACAGGGTGATTGCTCTGCCGACTGAGCTATCCGGCCACTTACTTACCCTTCTTTTCATAATGTGAACAGGTATGTGCCGTTACTTTAAGCATCAAAAAGAGTAAGTATGTGACAGCTTATTGATTTAACTTTTTTTTCAGATTGATTGCATTTCAAATAACAAAGAAAAATCTATTTTGTGGATGGGGAACTAATTTTGCTGAACACTTATGAACCATTGGGTATGATGCAAAAAGTGTATCTAGAATGAAATTCTTTGAGTGGACCTTGGAAGATGAAACTTAAGGTTTGTGTTATTCACTGCATTAAAAAGCAGAATATTTTACAAGAACTGAACCTAACATCCTATCAGGATGCAGAAAAGTAACCGGCAATAAGATTGAATATGCTTCCTCTTGTGTGTTAGTCAGTTGCTTTACCATATGAGAACATGGAGCTGATAAATATCACATGATATTTAATAAATTTTCTTAATATATCCTATATACAGCCATGAACAACTATGACTTATCAATATTCTATTGATTTGTATTAGACTCGATGAGCTGTACCCATCTGACACACACGAGCAAAACTATCAACCATTATACGCACATTCGAAACTCATTGATGGGAACTAATTTTAGTACTGTATGTTCTAGCTGCATACAGTAAAGTTCTGCTATTAAGACCATTCCTGTTATGTCAAAATCATGCGATTTTGATCATTATTAAGACGCAAAGGGGTCTCTACAATAAGACCATTTCGCCATTATGACCTATGGTTTTGCTGGTCTTATAAGCGGAACTTTACTATAGTTATTTTTTGTACTCTGTTATAATAACAAATGCATAGTTGAAAGTGTTGAAAATAATGGAATCATATTATCCATTTTCTGAAATTAGCGGATATCATACAAATTACACATGAATATGTATTAGAAGTGCCAGTATTAACATCTTAAATTGGTTTCTAAGGCGTTGTATACTTTATTGTTTCAGGAAAATCATACTGACCAGATCACATAGAAAATATAGGCATACTTCCAGATACAGAGATGTCAATTCTTCCCTCCTATCATCCCAGTATGGCTATTTTTGGTTCACATATTATCCAACCATTGCAAAGCTGAAGTCATATCATTACACAGAACATATTCTGTGGAAAGGACATGATTTTATTAAGATAACCTAACCATGGAGATTTGGATTTGTTTCATTCTTTGACTGTACCTTTTGAGAAAAGAAGATGGGCTTGTGCAATCAGAATGTGAAAATTTGCAAGAAAAAAAGTTCAAATTACAAACATCATTTCACTCTAAAACTATTAATGGCTTGTTTGCCAAACAGTATAATTATAATTTATTTACAATTTATTTATAATTTCTCCCCTGCTTATCCCTCAGATAAAGAACTTACTGTGACTGTGGCTATCTGAAATGTGTTCTTGCTCAAATGCTGATGGTCAACAAATGTTTTAATTCAAGAACTTAGAGTGAAGCATTTAACATATCTTTACATGTTTCTCTATGTAAAAAGGTGAATTTTAGATGACAAGTCTCTGAGTTCAAACAATGAAAGTATTGCCAGCTGTTCCCATAATCTAATTGAGTGAGTGATTGGGTGATTAAAATCCAGATTTCAGCAAACCAGTTACCCTGTCACTGGTTATTTATCTTATTAATACACCTGTTGTCTGTTCTGCTTTTCTACAAATTAATTATAATAATTGATAATCAGTCATTCATTAGAAGATGGAGACAATTGATTATGTAGCTTGATTATCGCTTATGTTGGTTATTCAACTTTATTGACAATGAGACAGTCTGGTTTTAATTAATATTACTGAAGAAAAAATATTCATGGGAATAGAACACTTCTTAATTGAAACATTTTTATGTCTACTTGTTATTGTTAATCCTTGAGATTGGTGTTGATATGTTTTGTTGACGACATGGAATTCGCCATTATCGAACAATACTAGTATATAGACCCTTTTTATACTGTTAGGATACTGAAAATGTCAGAAAATTGATTTTATTATTCAACATAAACAACAACTAAACCACTAATTATAGGGTTAATGTGCAAAATTTAATATTCTATTACCCAAGAAAATCACTAAAAGCATTGCAACATATTGTCATAGATTTTTGGAAATTCCGAATGAAAACCCCGAGTAAGTGTTTTGATTATATGATGGATCAAAGAGGGTTGTCCAATTATTCCGATGATGGATAATGATTTTTGTCCGGTTGTTTTATTTCTGCAACCCGCAACTTTAAAAGCCTATATATATTGAATATAGCGTTTGTAAATTATGAATTTTTTGTATGAATGAAATAAGCATATCACGATAGGCTTACATGATTGATTCTGGAATAATGATAAATTATATGAGTTGTTCACATTATGTTCATGTAACTTTTTATGAGATATTGTATCAGAATTATGTCAAATCAATGATTGCAATGTGAATAAATTGATCTGATTGAAGCAGTTTTCTGTTCATATTACAATATCAATGCTTTATGATTTGGATATTTTCATCTCTGACTTTGTGACTGCAACATCTTATCATGAGAAAGCAGAGGGTTGACAAGATTGGCTTAAGTACTGACCAATCATAGATAAATTCATGTAATGCATGGTTGATGACTTAAAAATATGGAATTTGTAGTCCTGCATTATAAGCAGTTTTTATGAAGAAGCTGTTCCATATTACATCTGATAAGCATTTTGTGCTGTTACCATCACAGTTGCAACTTATTTAAAGGACAAGGATGTCATTGTGAAGGTCATGGACCAGACACATTTTAAATACTGTATAGACACACATGTCATCCATTGACAAAATTTCACTTTATGATCAAGCGATAAAAATGTCTGTACTTGGGTAACATGAGATTGAAGCTGGTGATCCAAATTTCATATCATTCAGGTGTAACATCTATTGTTGTCACAAATTATTTAACAAATAATATATTGTGCTTAAAGCAGTCTTCAACTTAATTTTTCACAAGCACTGGCCAGCTCATCAATAGATTCTATCAAATTATATAAAGAATTCCCCTTTTGAATGAACTTGTCTCTATTTTCCATAATCAGACTAAGACTTGTGAATTAAGATGAAGACTGGTTTAATTAAAATCTGCAAAACAAAAACCACAAAGAATATTCATCATTCTTCAGTTTTATTTTAAATATTCAATATTTACTGTGTTGAATAGGAGTCAGATATTCAAATATCAACTACTAACAAAATGATTCATATAAGAACTTAGAAATCCTATGCACAGTGTGTTTACTAGCAGATACTGGTAAACAATATCAGTTTACATAAATATAGCTACATACTTGGGTAAGATACTTAATTTAAATCATGCATTGCATGTTCACAGTGCCCCAAAATAAAAGCTATAGTTTAGATATTATAAAAATAATTGAGTTGAAAATGTATGCATTCTTCACTGGCCAATAAGAGCAACTTGTAACGCTAATATATTGACTTTATATATTCATATTATAATAGGACACTAGATATAAATCATGCAAAGCATGTTCACATTGACCCGAGACAAAATGTATGATTTCCATATACCAACAAGTCATTCAGTGAAAAATGTATTCATATTTCTCTGGCCAATAAGAGCTAGTTATAACACTAATATTGACTTGTATACATGTACATATTATCACAAGACACTTGATCATGATGTAAATCATGCATAGCATGTTCATGTTGAACTGAGACAAAATCTATTACTAAGATTTCAGATAGTCATAGAGTTGAAAAATGTATACATTTGTCTCTGGTCAATAAGAGCAAGTTTTAACATCAGTATTGACATGTATATATATTCTTATAGGAAACTAAATATAAATCATGCAAAGCATGTTCACATTGAACCGAGACAAAATCTGTAATTAAGATATAAGATATTACTGAGTAAAAATGTTTTCATCTGTCACTGGTCAATGAGAGCAAGTTTTAACATTGATATTGACATGTATACATATTATCATAGGACACTAGGTATAAATCATGCATATCATGTTCACATTGACCCTAGACAAAATCAGTAATTTAGATATCAGATAGTCATGGAGTTGAAAATATAAGCAACTGTCTCTGGTCAATGACGGCAATATATAACATTAATATTGACATGTATATATATTCTCATAGGAAACTAAATATAAATCATGCAAAGCATGTTCACATTGACCCGAGACAAAATGTATGATTTCCATATACCAACAAGTCATTCAGTGAAACATGTATCCATACTTCTCTGGCCAATTAGAGCTGGTTATAACACTAATATTGACTTGTATACATGTACATATTATCATAAGACACTTGATCATGATATAACCATGCATAGCATGTTCATGTTGAACTGAGACAAAATGTATGATTTCCATAATTATACCAGCAAGTCATTCAGTTGAAAATGTATTCATACTTCTCTGGCCAATTAGAGCTAGTTATAACACTAATATTGACTTGTATACATGTACATATTATCATAAGACACTTGATCATGATGTAAATCATGCATAGCATGTTCATGTTGAACTGAGACAAAATCTATTACTTAGATTTCAGATAGTCATAGAGTTGAAAAATGTATACGTCTGTCTCTGGTCAATTAGAGCAAGTTTTAACATTAATATTGACATGTATATATATTCTCATAGGAAACTAAATAAAAATCATGCAAAGCATGTTCACATTGAACCGAGACAAAATCTGTAATTAAAATATCAGATATTACTGAGTTAAAAATGTTTCCATCTGTCACTGGTCAATGAAACAAGTTTTAACATTGATATTGACATATATACATATTATCATAGGACACTAGGTATAAATCATGCATAGCATGTTCACATTGACCCTAGACAAAATCTGTAATTTAGATATCAGATAGTTACTGAGTTAAAAATGTTTTTATCTGTCACTGGTCAATGAGAGCAAGTTTTAATATTGATATTTACATATATACATATTATCATAGGACACTAGGTATATATCATGCATAGCATGTTCACATTGATCTGAGACAAAATGTATGATTTCCATATACGAACAAGTCATTCAGTAGAAAATGTGTTCATATTTCTCTGGCCAATTAGAGCAAGTTATTACACTTATATTGACTCAAATACATGTACATATTATCATAAGACACTTGATTATGATGTAAATCATGCATAGCATGTTCATGTTGAACTGAGACAAAATCTATTACTAAGATTTCAGATAGTCATAGAGTTGAAAAATGTATACATCTGTCTCTGGCCAATTAGAGCAAGTTTTAACATTGACATGTATAGGTATTATCATAGGACACTTGATATAAATCATGCATAGCTAGTTCACATTGACTCGAGACAAAATCTGTAATTTAGTTATCAGATAGTCATGGAGTTGAAAAGCATTAAATGTAATCATTTGTCACTAGTCAATGAGAGCTAGGTATAAGATTTATATGGACATATACCGGTATATAAATTCACAAAGGACACTAGATATAAATCATGCATAGCAAGTTCACATTGACTCAAGGTAAAATGTATATTTAGATACATGTATTACATAGTCATGGAGTTGAAAATGTATCAAATGTCTCAGGTCAATGAGAAATAGTTATACAATAAATATCAACCAGTATACATATTATCATAGGACATTTCATATAAGTCATGCATAGCAAGTTCATGTTGACCCGAGACAAAATCTGTAATTTAGATATCAGATGGTAATTGAGTTAAAAATGTTTTCATCTGTCACTGGTCATTGAGAGCAATTTTTAACATTAATATTGACATGTATACATATTATCATTGGACATTACGTATAAATCATGCATAGCATGTTCACATTGACCTGAGACAAAATGTATGATTTCCATAATTATACCAACAAGTCATTCAGTTGAAAATGTATTCATACTTCTCTGGCCAATAAGAGCTAGTTATAACACTAATATTGACTTGTATACATGTACATATTATCATAAGACACTTGATCATGATGTAAATCATGCATAGCATGTTCATGTTGAACTGAAACAAAATCTATTACTAAGATTTCAGATGTTGTAAAATGTATTCATATTTCTCTGAACAATTAGAGCAAGGTATAACATTAATATTGACATGCATACAAATAATCATAGGATCATAAGAACTGATATAAATCATGCATAGCATATTCACATTGACCTGAGACAAAATCTATAATTAAGATATCAGATAGTCATGGAGTTGAAAATGTATTCATATGTCTCTTGTCAGTGAGAACAAGTTGCATTATTGATATTGACATTTATACATATACATTTTTCACAAAAACACAGGAAGTCACTTCAAATTCCTTGATCAAGTTGAGAAATCTAGCTTAATTTCTTTGTCTTTTTAACCACATGTAGATCTGATAGCAAGGCACACAAATTCTTTGAATTACACTTCCAAAATTTAGCCACTCAAAGATCCTGTTACATTTTAAAATTTGAAAAGTCAAAGATTCTGTTCTATTAGGTATTAGTTTCAGTTTTAAGAATGGTTATTTGTTTGCTAAAATATCCATTTTCGTGAAATTAGACTTTAATTGGTTTTAATTAGATTTGAATTGGTCAACAGAAAAATCATTTAGAAATTGGTGTAAACTTGTTTGTCTTCAGATCTAGAGATGATAGAAAAGATCTAATATTTTAGTTAGATTGTAAGTCAAGAAGAATCTGCCTTAATTTTCATGAGTAGTATAGTCATGAGTTTATTCACTATGTTGATCCTGTTGTTGCAACTTGAATTCACAGTTGTTAAACAATTATCACTGGTCAATTGTTAGATGTATTATCAAAATCTTGACCCTGAAAATATACATTAAATACATAAGATAAGCTACAAAAATAAAAGATACACAGAGCTCTCTAAAAGTTCTCGGATGAATGAAATTTTGAAAAGATAGATCATGCACACCACAAAAATATTTACAATAATTAAACCTATCTCATGACAAAAGTATGGCCTGAATCCTAAGTAATATTGTATTGATAAATAAATGAATACTAAAAAACTACAAATGTACTCGGATTACCTTTTTAATTTTACATCATATTTTATAGTGGATCAATTTATCTCAAAATCAAGATTTCCCTAGGCCTATGAGTGAGTACTATACACAGAAAAATTTAATATCTCAGCGCCAGACAAAACATCCAATTTGTGAATGGGTCCTCAAATTATGATTTTGTACTACTATATAAGGTTTACACATAAATTTGGGCCTTAACAAAGTTATTCACCAAAACACTATACAGAGTATTTCAAATAAATAGTCGAAACTCAAAGAACTGGTGATGGCATATTTGGACACATAAATGTCATAGTTATTTCAATCACAATTTTAATTACTCCTTAATATAGGCTGCTGCAATAAATTGACTACAACAAGTGTTTCTGTACATTCTAAAGATCAATTGACTTTACACCCCTGAATAAGCTATACAAGTAATAATACAACAAGAAAATGTAATTATAAGTAACAAATCAAGTATGTTGGCAAGGTACAATATATCTACATAGCGGGGATATTGCCAGCAAAAATACTGAGACAAAGTAGTTACATACAGGTCATGCATGATAAATGCTATTATAAGATCTATTTAATACATGTACATGTAATTAGTTCATACATCATGTAAGATAACCCAATTATCAAATAACCTTTTACTACAGTACTTCTAGACTTCTGCAGATCCAAAATTCATGTGTATACATAGAGAGCTGTCTTGAAATGGCCCTAAGTACAAGCATATATCATTTTGCTAATTCATCATTACAATTCAAAGTCATTGTATTTTTTTCAACTGATACAGTTTAGTTATATTCACTGAATTGTCATAACTTTCTATTGAACACAATAGACAACTAGGAATCATGATTTTAAAAGCAGTTCATCATCATAATGAATAATTGAGCAGTAAAATGTGTCCCTATCTTACATCATTACAAAACGGTTTACCTGGAGAGGAAGGTCCTTGTTCAGAAGTTGTCGCTGTACTCTGAGACGGAAAGTGTCTGGTTCTGGATGTTTTCAGTTTTATGCTTAAATATTCTTGCTTTGGAGAGTTGGTGGATGGCTGGCTTATACCATTTTGATCACTGATTTGCTCCCACAATATTCCAGAAAGCTAAGACAGAGAGAAATAGAATTTGTAACTTAAGCAGGGCATATTATTGGAGGAAATGCATAAATTCAATCATCAGAAAACCTACTAATGTTTATGTGTATTAGTATTACACATCTGCTCAATCAATATGTGATCTATAAAACTAGTCACACAACTTACTTTATTTTACAGATTGAATAATAATTGACAACTCATAAGAAGTCAAATTCTTTGTTAACAAAATAATTCCCTGTGCTTACAACATGCAATGCTTGGAATATATTTACAATACGCAATGTTTTCACAAATTAAAGTAAATCTGACTGCATATATGCAGCGTTGATATGTTGTATTAGAATAAGGGCGAAGTAACGGGGGACGAAGCCCACATTTCCAATGGAACAAATCTATCATCACAACGTGATTTGCTTGGAATCATGAAATTCTTGAACAGTTTAGACAATCAATTCGCCAAATAATGTTTGATTAAATGAGTAAACTCAAGACAAGAGATCGAGATCTACGTCGTCTAAAAATCGTTAGCTCAAGTCTTACCTGACAAAAACGCTTATTTTAGCCGCAGTTTAATAAGTAAACGTCCTCAGTAACCTCACTCCATCGCTCCACTTCATTTCCTTCGTTCACTAGGCGTCTTCTTTCAGGACTTATCGTCGTCTTCTAAGTCTTAAGAACCCATGTCCATTTTGTAAACAATACGGTGTGTACGCATTGCCGCCACAGGGACAAAGTCAGAGATATACCGGTTGTACATGTAGCGATATGAGTCCAGGGAACCAGGTTAATGGGAATCCCAGCAATGGTTTGTGGGTGAATGTCATCAAGGTCGAACTATTTTTAGAACTCATCCCGTCTGTTACGCAGTAGATTTTAGGGTTATAAAACCTTTATTTTCTACTAAACGGACATTTATTTTGACCGAATGCATTGTTCAACTATCTTAGATCTATTATATACAAGCGTTCGTAAAAAATAGTTTATTTTTATGGCGATTTAACAAAAAAATTGCAATTTCGTATTTGGATGAACGGGTGCCTTTAAGTTGTAACAGAGATAAGACTGCCTACAATGCTCGTGAGAGGTCTGTGGCAGTACTATTAGATAGATGTACACTCGACGGCCTTCGCGGTCTATTTATAGAAAGTTGCAGTATAAACCACAGACGAAGACATTGTGACTGACACTATAAACAGAGAAGAATTATCAGACCATCACTGATAATGATCCTTTTACATATTGTGCATATATATATTAAATTATCAAACATGGTTAGTTTAATTTACGGTTAATTAACATTTTTAAAGAATTTTAATGCCTCACTTATAGAGATCACAGGCGTAAGCAGTACTTTCGTGCTATTAATATTTAGGGACCTTTGATGCTTTGCGTCAATATTTTCTAGTAAAGAAATATAATGTTCGTTCGATTAGCCGTCGGAATATGGGACAGAGCATGTTATTGAATTGAATAATCTGGATTGGTTATCAATAAATATAATTTCTTGCCAAATGGACAGGTTAATTGTAAAGTATACCATAAAATGAGTTTGTATGTGCTCGGTCGATACATGACGAAATTGTTAAACTCTGACACATTTCAGTCTAATTAAACTATGTGACAGTCATACTGTAAAAGTTAATAGCTTTGACTAATTACAACAGTAGTCATAGTGCACCTAATAGTTTGTTAACAGCTAAACCAAGAGATAAAGCCTCTCCGGGAACAGTGAGTAGGTGAACTGACCGCTGTGATATAACCTTTATAAGGTGTTTCTACAGCATAAAACCCAACACAAATTGAATAAATCTAAACACAATGAATACACCAGTACTTTCAGTGCTTTGATTTTTATATCGGTTTAAAAACTTGTTTCAATGATAGGGATTATTTTTCCCTGACCTCGCCTGTGTTACTTTGTGTGTTAAATTCGGTAACGGAGGCATTATACTATTTTTGATATTCTCCATCGGTTTTAAGTGATTTCTTTGGTCTTAATTGAGTTAATTATACCATTGAATTCGGAATACGTTGCTTAGTGATAAGAGACAATGTTATACCAAGACTTTTATATATATTGTTTGGAATTTAACAATTATAAGTGAGTGTTTTATTGTTGTGTGTTTCTGGATTTTCTAGTGTACTAAGGTTTCTGTATTGTCACGGTTTTTACATGTTCACTTATGGACAGAATACGACTGGGTAGCTCAGTAGGTACTGTACTCGCCTTCTAAGCAGGGGTCCTGGGTTCGAGTCCCGATTAGGTTGGATATTTTTCTCATCCTGTGACTAGTCCTAAATATAAGACCCTACGTATGTTGAAATAGTATGTAGGGTCTTATATTTAGGACTAATCCTGTGACGTACTAAAGTTGTAGTAGCAGGTAATTGTACGACCATTGTATTTTTCTGATCCCATGCTTGTATATGATGATGTGCTATGGTGTATTCCTTAGATCCTTAGACCAATTCCACTTCGGTTCATGAATGTTTTTCAGGTTACATACTAGTATTGTAGGGAGCTGTAGACTGTAGCCAGTTCCGCGTTGGTTTGAATCCCATCCATAACCTATCCCGTTGTTTCATTGAGCAAGAAACTATCTTACTAGCTCTGTACTAGGGGACCAGGAAGCAGACTCGTAAGTGATTAACCTAAGTTGTAATAACTCACAAGCAGTAGACTCCAAATAGTCTATACTCGGAATTCAAATAGTGTAGGGTTTCCTTGCGGTCCGAACAAACAATGAAAATATATGTACAAAGAACTAAAGGGTTCAATTTTAGCTTCGTACTTTTCGGCAATAATGTGTAAAAACCTTTATTTGTACCGCCTGTGCACGGATGGAAACCCCCATAAATTATATTTCCGTATTAGGTCTATTATAAAAAAAACATCGTCTGCTCAGGGTCATAAACTTTGACGCGTTTACATTTTTCACCTGTGAACTTTAACCCATGGCTATTCTTATTCAAATCAACACAAATCTGATATCCAATCAAATAAGACCAAAACATAAATCGCCATTTTGAATTTGAAATGTGTAACAGAAAACTGTTGTTAGCAAGGAATTAGAACTTTAGTAAAATTGGAATATTTCTAATTTGATTAAATAAGTCAAGGTAAATTATATTTTATTCTGCTCCAAATACCTTACTACACAGTTTTACTAAGTGTTTAAGCCAATCTTAAAATAATTCAAACCTCTAAAGGGGACATAGATTTTGGCGCTTCAATCAACAAGAACATTGATAGCAGCAGAGACAAACTCTCTTATATAAACATTAAATAAAAGTTATATTAATGAACGTGTATGTGTAGGAAGCAAAATTAAAACCAGATAAGGTATGTGAAGTTGGCTTGTAGATTGTACATTGTAATTCAACTTGTAGTTCGCGAATTACAAGCTAGCTAGAAGATGGGTATTTAACTTGTAGTTCGGCCCGGACACACCAGCATAGGTATTTTTTTGAACT
The DNA here is from genome assembly GCA_025267735.1 of Mactra quadrangularis. Taxonomy (NCBI): domain Eukaryota; kingdom Metazoa; phylum Mollusca; class Bivalvia; order Venerida; family Mactridae; genus Mactra; species Mactra quadrangularis. The sequence continues at coordinate 30,123,451 of CM046304.1, forward strand.
ACTAGCTAGTAGTTAGGTTTTTTACTTGTAGTTCGGCCCGGACACACCAGCATAGGTATTTTTTAACTACAAGCGAGTAGTTGGGTATTTAACTTGTAGTTCGGCCCGGACACACTAGCATAGGTTTTTTTTAACTACAAGCTAGTAGTTGGGTATTTAACTTGTAGTTCGGCCAGGACACACCAGCATAGGTATTTTTTGAACTACTAGCTAGTAGTTGGTCATTAACTTGTAGTTCGGCCCGGACACACCAGCATAGGTATTTTTTGAACTACTAGCTAGTAGTTGGGTATTTAATATATAAGATAATTTAATAAAGTTATATTAAAAATATTAATTGTATCATCATGACCGTTACTTATCATTTGAGCAAATCTAGTCTGACTCAGACATTACCCTGGTCACCGCACTACTTCTCCATCTCCGTACGAATTTTTACTCTATTTAATGTACTTTCAACAAATGTGTCACACTCACACATGCATGTAGAGTGAAATCTGATGGGAGATACATTTCATTCTTATTGAAATTAGCTCAGTGTATTAGACTATGTTCGAAGCCCTGGATTTCTTGAATGCTTTAGCTTGCGTTTTATGTTGGAAAACAGCTCAAATAAAGCCTAATTCTTTGGGATTCAAACCATTTATTGGTTCAATCTCAAGGTGCGTTACTTACTTTTTTGGTCTACTTTCGACCACACAGTGCGTTGGACTGTAAAGTGCGTTGGACTCCAAAGTGTGTCGGACACCGAAAAGCGTTGCTATATAGACAGCTGTCAATAGAAGATTATTTTTCTTCGTAGCTATTTATTTCAAACAAAAAAATTAAGTTTTTACAAGCATTTTTGCGTCGGTGTTGCGTTGCTTGTTAGGTTAAAGTCTTATATCGTCATCACTATCAGCGTCAGCTATACTAAGACTTTATCAACCGTTCTGTGAAAGGGGCATTACTTAAGATGAATTGTTCTTTGGAGTTATATCCCTTTTATTCTTGAAAGAGTGAAAAAATGGTATAAGATAGATTCAATACAAATCAAGTTACTTAAATGAAAATTAGTATGAATATTCATCGGTATTCCGTCTACACTCGTGACTTTAAAGGGATTGGATGTATCATTTTTTAGTTTCATGCCTCTTTTGAACTTTTATAGTTGTAAATTCAAGATTTTCAACAGTTATAAGGATGTTTGATTGAATGTTTGTATACTTTTTAGCTGTACCATATCTCTACATCTATGAAAGAACATTATTTTGGGTGTTTTATTTTTAGTTATGCCCCTTTTTATTTTTTATATCAAGGTTATTGTTTTCAAATTGGACTATTTTATATATGTATCCTGATATTACGCTTATTCATTAGTATCATATCTACACTGTCATAAAGGGACACTACTCTTGATTTTTTTTTGGAATTATGCTCCTTTTAAACTTTAACATTTAAATTCAACGTTTTCGAAGTGAGATATTTGCAATACTCATCCAGATATTTAAATGAACGTTTGTTTGCTTATTCAATATTTTTATATACGTAAATGGACGTTGTTATGGACGTAGTATGTTCCTTTTTGGTATTTGCCTGTTATACTCAGATATTTAAGTATAAAGTATTTCAAATTTGAATATCGTCAGTGGTAATCAAGTTGTTTGATCATTTTAGTTATGTCCCTTTATTAACCCAATTGCACATACAAGTTTATTTTTATAAGCGAACTATCTGTAGTTTTTTTTCAAGGTACATGTATTTAAATGGAAGTTGGCATGCTTAATTGTTTGTTCACAACTATGAAGCAATTTAACTTCGGAAGTCTTGTTTTTGAAGTTATGCCCCTTAAAAGGCTTTCATTCTATAAAATATGACTTATGGAATTATTATAATTATTGATTACCTGTATTATTTCCTTGAAAATCGTACAGGCTTCGAACACTCGTGTTTAAGGATAAACCGTGCTATAAGCAAAACACTCGAAAAGTCGAACACGCTGTCTTAGAACTGCTCCTGAATAATGAAAGTAACTTATGTAACCATATTAAATTGTTGGGCTTGTTCGAAATGACATATTGACGGCCTAATCAAAGTACCCGTTTACTTCTGGATTAAATGAAGCAACACAGACAACTTTCTTGGTATAGAAAATAAATAGTGCCCTTGGTATGGGCTCGAACCTGTTACCTCTCGATCAATGTCCTACACTGAACAACTGTCCTTACTTCAATGTACATTTTGTATTTATATTTATAATATCTTGTTTTCAGATTGTATGAGTTTATGAAGCGGATCAATGTTATGGAATCACTACTGTGATAATTAATTGTTTGTGTATATATTGGTTTGATGACAAAGTTTATGTCCTCACTGATATGATAAAGGAAGTATATTTTTAGACATTTAAGTTCGTTTAACCAAGTTTGGTTTTGAAATCTGCTTTTAATTATGCATATTTAGTCTCTTTTATAGACTTGACTCATGCAGTTCGTATATACCATAGTGTAAGTCACAGATGTTTCCGGACTTAAGAAAATACTTGTGCCCCTTGCGGGATTCGAACCTAACACTTCTTATTCAAAAAGTGTCCTGATGTTTGATTACTGCTTCTATGTAATTTGCTTAAGTCTAGCTTGATTGTATAGATTCGGTCCAGAAATCGAGGCTCATACAGACACAGTGGGTAGGACGATTGATCGTCGTTGTTCCACTAAAAATGTTGAAATGCAGTAAGAAGCGCCATACAGTTGTATATAAATACATGTAACAATATAATGTTCTCATTTATTTAACGGTAGATGACGCTTTTCACAAAAAATATATTACGACAAGAATCATCGTAAGTCAAAAGCAAGAAAATTAGCGGTCATATTTTGGCAAATCATTTCCATATATTATTTAATTATGTAGAATATTGTAAAACGTTTAGATATCATATCATAGTTATTTTAATTATCCCTCTGACTTAAAACTGCAAAATTATGAAATTGACTTACGATAACAATTTTTCGTAAGATTTTTTTGTGTAAAGGTGCAAGGGTAATCAATTGTTTTCATCTTTACTAGTCAGTTAAGGAAGAAGATTAACTTCAGAAGTTCGTCTCAGTAAAATTTACTAATAATCTGTTCCTTCATTTTCAGCTGATGGTAGTTGAGGTGTTGTTGTATTAAGTAAAGTAACTATTAAAGCTGATGTATTCAAAACCTGTCATTGAATAATTTTCATAAGGTTTGAAAGGTAAATATGAAACACTTTGGTTGGTTATGACTAGCATGCTAGAAGACATTTCAACAGTAACTGTGAAGAATCGGTGAGTGTCTATTTATTTATTCATATCATTCTTTCTAGATATGTCATTTGTTTATAAACTTCAGCAAATGTTAATTATCCATAAAAGGTAATGTTCAAACTTTCTAGTAATGAGTTGGCAAGATTTTTGTAAATAAGTAAAACTCTTAATATGAATTGTATTGGGAATTGTATCAAAATTTGACTCATTTTCGGCTCTAAAATCACTCTTTCAGGGATGAAGAGTCACATCCCGGTGTCTACGCAACATTATCATTAATGCATCCTTATAAAGCGGACGGACCCTAATTAACTTTAAATTCGTTTTTTTATCTGTACATGACATTTCAATTGGCTATTGAATCAGTCAGATCCTCTTAGCGTGTGGGGTATGCTGCGTGTAAGCGTTGTATATGCGTGCGTGCGTGCGTGCGTGTGTGAAGGTGTGCGGGTGGGGGTGAGTTCGTTTGTGTACATTAACTGACGTTTTCGTTATCCAATTGATGAACTTGTGTAACATTTACTTCGTTTATTAACAAATGACATTTCTAGTTCATTTAACTTTTGTTTAGATTTTACTTCATTTACATTTGTTGTTGCTTAATTTATTGTAATTTATGTTTCGTTTTTCTTTGGTCCTTAGGTTGTCCGTGTCTGACCTGAGTTTTGCACCAATATCTCAGGTCTCAGCATGCATATCCCATCCTATCTGTCCCATCCCCGCCATGTAGAGGGTTCGGTCTGTTGGGGTTTTTAAGAGTCATTGGCTTCATATCCCCCAGCATCAGAGGTTCGAAATGCTTTGGTCATTATTATTTGTATCCTTGCTGACTTGTAGATTTCATATCAGTTTTATCTAGTTAAGACAAACAGTTTTAGGTATTGGGATAATGGGTGGGTTTATTTGGGTGGAATAGGTTGGGGCTCACTTAAGAACTGTAAGAATTTGCTTTGGGTTCAACATTGGAAAAATAAAGGAAATAGGTTTGGGCTTACTCAGAAAATGGAAGGATTCTTTTGAAGTATTCTGTGGAAATAAGATGTTTGAGTAAAGTCAAATTGAGTCTAATTAAGAACAGAGTAAATTATCTTTGGGTTCTACATCGGAACAAAAGGAAAATAGGTTGTGGCTTACTCAGAAAGTGCAGAAAATGGAAAAGTTCACTTAGGGTATTCTGTAAAAATAAGGCCTGCTGTTTTGCTAGCTTAGGAAATTGAGCGATCGATAGTAGTGATTATGGAAAATGGTCCTTTAGTTGTGTCCCATTGCTGTAATTGTGCTGGTTAAATCGTATGTATGCAGGGAATTGAATGGTTACTACTGAACATCGAGGACGTTGATACGTTTTCTTCTGGGACGCTATAAATTTGTAACGGATGTGTTGCTATTGTCTATTAAAGTATTTAAACACATTCTAAAAGTTTAATCATGTTATCATAACAAATGAGACTGTATTCTACAAATGACTGATTTATTTATTGCAGTAATACGTGTCTTAAATCAATTTCTGTACACAGATATCCTATAGGCTATAGACCGCTGTCGTAAAATAAACGAGTATGCCGTGAAGCGAATAATTTTAATTAGGTATTAAATCAGATAGGTCTAAAATGTGATTTTACTTTATACAAATAACGAGTGTTCATTGGTCACTGACACGAATCTGCTTTCACGTTTTTTTAAGTTTTCATAATATGAGTTTTTTAAAGTAAGAATTCGCTAAAATATTCTTGTATGACCACACGTTTGTGTTTTTGTTATTATCCATATTTAACTTTTTGGCATACGCAAATCTATGAGGCTTTTTAGGAGATAATAGTTCACTTTAACTATTCATATCAAAGGGAGATAATAACCCACTAGAGGTAGACTTTTTTATTAAATCAAATTTTTGCAGAAACCAGCTTTTCAATTAACTTAGTCCATGCACAATTATGAATATATTTATTATGGTACTTAAGTGATTTGAATTCGTAATTAACAGGTGATCGAGTTGTGTGTCATTTATTTAGATTTTAAAATATAGCCAGCCATAATGCCTGCGCGTTAAAAAAGGTAACAGCAAAATATCATTATAAGTTTATACTTTTATGGGTTAGCACCGTTGCAGGCATCTAAAATTATGGGAAACTCAACATCGCCTCTTGTTTACTTCATGTCTTAAGTGTAAGCTTTTAACATTTTATGATTATTTGGATAATTTATGTCAAACATAAACCTAGACATTTACATGTAATTTTAAATTGACTGTGAAAACATCTCCGGTTATGGACATGCAAAACTATTTTATTTGTTGTGAGCATAGTCTTGCCATTTAACTGTTTTGTATATGATGTTAAATACTCGTTGGCCTGTCTCATATTACCAGAAAGAATTGTTGATGTCGAGAATTTCTGTTTGTCTTTAATACGTCAGATAGTGCCCATTTACAGTTTTACGACCAATTCAATTAAAGAACCACATTTACGAATCGACTTCTTCCTATTCTCATGATGGTTTCAATCCTTACTTAAGATAATTTTTATACGAATGAACATGTCATTCTTATCTTATTCTTTGGTAGGTGTCCATCTACTCTCCATTGCATCGGTTCGAAAGATTCACTCGTACTCGTTCACTCTCTACCTCTGCTAAAATACTATGTGCAAACTGATATTATCTATGTTTATACAGAGACACATAAACATTTAAATCGCATGACTGTCACGTGGTTTTTAAAAATAGATGCAAAAAATTCTCACGCCTGTAATTTCAAAATGTCGAAATGCAAATATGTTGGATAGTTTTGCATAATGGAAAATTTACAAAAATGAATGTAAACATTGGTCTTTTTGAACGTGTATCTCTGATCTTTTAACTGTAAACATAGAGCAACTCATTGAACTTAAATGCAAAGTGTAGCCACGCTATATATGACGTCATACGAGGTTGCATTCGTCACTAGTATGACCATACCATATAAGGCGTTGTTTACCCGTTCAACCAATGAAAATGCGTATAAAGTTTTTCAGCTAAATTGGAATTTGGTAAACTTTCATTGGTCGTTCAAAGGTTCATAGTAAAGGTCAATATCATAAATCGACTAGTTTTAAGGCAGCGGGTGAATGTAATGTATTCACTGAGCTGCGAAGGGAGTGTAGTGTCCATCTTAAAATTTATGCATACAAATGGACACCTATGGTCTTTACTTTTATGTTAGTTTCTATCTTCAAAAATGACACATGTAATTTACACAATAGTTCATGTCAATTGACCCTTATTTTCATGTAGACCTACGTCTCAAATTAAGATAAACCCACAATATCCAAGTAAGTTTTTTTCTTTAAATAAGATAACATCGTCCGATATGGTTTGTCATTCTTTACTTATTCTCAGATAAGTGTATGTCTTCATTTAAGATAACATTCGCACATTATGACATGTCATTCTTTCATAACTCTAATGTAGGTTCTTTCCTTATCTATGATATCATACACAAAATAAAACATGTCATTCTATAATTACAACATGTACTATCATGTAGGTTTCGGTCCTAAAATAAAATAACAAACACAATATGACATTTCATTCTATCATAACTCTCATAAAGATTTCAGTTTTCAATTAAAATAACATATACACAATATGACATGGCATTCCATCATTACTCTCTTGTAGGTTTCTGTCTTCAATTAAGATAACATACACACTATAGGACATGCCATTCTATCATTTCTTTTATGTAGGTTTCTATCTTTAATTACGATAACAGATACATTATGAGATGTCATTACTACTATAAAGGTTTCTGTCTAGAATTAAGATAAGATACACACATTAAGACATGTCATTCTATCACTACTCTTATGTAGGTTTCTGTCTTCAATTCATATTACATACACAAAATATCGCATGCCCTTCTATCATTATTCTCATGAATGTCTCTGTCTTGAATTAAGATAACATGAACACAATAAGGCATGTAATTTTATCATTATTCTCGGGTAAGTATATGTCTTCAATTAATATGTATACACACGATACGACACGTCATTCTATCATTACTTTCATGTAGGTTTCTATCTTTAATTTAGATGAGATACACACATTAACACATGTCATTCTATCATTACTCTCATGTAGGTTTCTGTCTTCAATTCAGATAACATACACAAAATATGGCATGTCATTCCTTCCGTTATTTTCAGGTAAGTATCTGTCTTCGATTAAGATAACATACACACAATATGACATGTCATTCTATCAATACCCTCATGTAAGTTTCTATCTTTAATTTAGATAAGATACACACATTAACACATGTCATTCTATCATCACTTTCATGTAGGTTCCTGTCTTCAATTCAGCTAACATACACAAAATATGGCATGTCATTCCTTCCGTTATTTTCAGGTAAGTATCTGTCTTTTTTGTCGATTAAGATAACATACACACAATATGACATGTCATTCTATCATTACTCTGATGTAGGTTTCTGTCTTCAATTAAGATAACATACACACAATATGGCATGCTATTCCTTCCCTTATTATCAGGTAAATATATGTCTTTAACTAGGATAACATATACACAATATGACATGTCATTTATCATTCTTCCCAAGTAAGTTTATGTCTTCAATTAAGATAACATACAAACAAAGAGGCATGTCATTCTATCAATACTCCCTAGTAGGCTTCTATCGTCAATTAAGATAACATACATACTATAAGACTTGTTAATCTATCATTTTTCTTATGTTGGTTTCTATCTCCAATAAAGATAACATACACACAATATGGCATGTCATTTCTTCTCTTAATATCAGGTAAATATCTGTCCATCATTACTTTGATGTAGGTTTCTGTCTTCAATTAAGATAACATACAATATGACATGCCATTCTATAATTACTCTGATATGTAGATTTCTGTTTTCAATAAAGATAACATACACCAAATATGATATGCCATTCTATAATTACTCTGATGTAGATTTCTGTTTTCAATAAAGATAACATACACACTATAAGACATTTCATTCTATCATGACTCTCATGTTGGTTTCTACCTTCACCTTAATTATCGTACACACAATGTAATATGTCATAATTTCCCTTTTATTCAGGTAAGTATCTGTCTCAAATTCAAAGTAACATACACACATTTTGACATGTCATTCTTTCATGACTCTGATGTAGGTTTCTGTTTTCAATTAAGATAACATACACACAATATGGCATGCCATTCTTTTATAACTCTGATGTAGATTTCTGTCTTCGATTAAGATAACATGCACACAATATGAAATGCCATTCTTTTATTTCTCTGATGTAGGTTTCTTTTTTCAATTAAAATAACATACACACTACATGGCATACCATTCTTTTATAACTCTGATGTAGATATCTATCTTCAATTAAGATAACATATACACAATATGACATTTCGTTTTATCTTTATTTTCATGTAGGTGTCTGTCTTCAATTGAGATAACATACACATTATAAGATATGTTATTCTATCAATACTCTCATGTTGGTTTCTACCTTCAACTTAGATATCATACACACAATATAATATGACATGATTTCCTTTTTTCAGATAAATATATGTCTCAAATTAAAATTAACAAACACAATATGACATGCCATGCTTTTTTATTCTTATGTAAGTACCTGTCTTTTATTAACATAACATTCACACACATAATGCAACATATCATTATTATTGTCATTCTTTTTTACTCTGATGTAGGTTTCCGCATTCAATTAAGATACCATAAACACTATAAGACATGTCATTTTATCATTATCTCTATGTATATTTCTATTTACAATTAAGATAACATACACACAATATGGCATGCCACTCCTTCCTTCATTTTTAGGTAAGTATTTGTCTTTAATTAGGATAGCATACACACAATATGAAATATTATTCCATCATTACTCTCATGTAAGGTTCTTTTTTAAATTAAGATAACCTAAAATATGACATGTCATTCTGTCCTTATTCACATGTAGGTTTCTGTCCTCAATTAAGATAACATACACACTATAAGACATCTCGTTCTATCCTCATTCTCATGTAGATTTCTGTCCTCAATTAAGATAACATACACATTATAAGACATGTCATTCTATCATAACTCTCATGTTGGTTTCTACCTGCAACTAAGATATCATACTCACAATATAATATGTCATGATTTCCTTTATTTTCAGGTAAGTATCTGTCTTAAATTAAAAATAACATTCACACAATATTATGACATGTCATTCTTTTAAAACTCTGGTGTAGGTTTCTGTCTTTAATTAAGATAATATTCACACGATATGACATGTAATTCTAGCATTATTCACATGTAGGTTTCTGTTTTCAATTAAGTTAACATACACACAATATGACATGTCATTCTTTCATTACTCTCATGTAGGTTTCTTTAATTTATTATTCAAAAATATGGCACGTCAATATTTTCTTATTTTTTGTTAAGTATTTGTCTTTAATTGAGATAACATACACACAATATGACTTGTCATTATATCAAAACCCTCATGTAGGTTAGAAAACAAGTTAAAAACTACATACATCTTTGGTCCTTATTTTCCTGTGGGTTTCTATTTTTGAACAAAATATCTTATATTATTGTTGTTTATTCTGTCCTTATTCTCAGGTAAGTATCCGTCTTTAATAAGATAACATTCAAACAATATGACATGTCATTAGGTCCTTACTCTCAGATAGATATCTGTTTTAAACGATCATAGAAGGACACTTTAGCACTTCATCCACATTTGCATTTTCATGTAGTTGTCTATCTTTAATATAAATATCTTTATGCATAGTCTTATTCCATTATGGACTTGTATAACTGCATGTGCAACATTTTTTAAATACAAATAGTTATAACAGTTCAAAAATGTTAAATAAAATAATAAAATATGACTACATAATTTTAAGAAACCATGGAAAAATTCACAAACCTTTTTTTATCTGAAATGAATAAACTCTTAGAATGTGCAAATATGAGTCAAATCGGTAGGATTATTTTGTTTTTCTATTTGTTGGGATCTATCGTTTACAATATTTTTTATAAATTTGTTATATTTAACGTTAATTAAACATATTAAAAAAAATGGACACATATTTTTAGTAATTTTGTATTTTTATAATATGTATATTGAATCAATAATTCGTTTTATATACATGTCATCCTTAGGATGATAACTTTTTAGCACAATTAAGTCTTGCTGAAATCCTCAGGACATTTAAGCTGTTGACTCTGTACCAAATTTATCAATTCTCTGACACAATACAAATTATATAAACAGTCTTTTACTAATGACTAAATAGTATACTTTTTAACATACATAAATGATCTATACTTATGCCTACGCGTTCATAGATCTAACAACATTTTCATTATACATAGTATGTTAATAACGTTTTCGATCCTTTAATAAATATAAAAAGCATTTTTAAATACATGTAAGAAGTACTAATGATGCTTGATAACGATGTACTTAATAATAATTGACTTGATAAAAGAGGTAGGTATAAAACTTTATATGTCTTTTTTCAAAGACAATGAAACATGTCTATAATTCTGAGCAATCTAGTGAAGGACCCATTTATGGGAGGATAGCTAGATCGGAATTATAGAGGCAAAACAAATAATTCTGAGCAATCTAGTGAAGGACCCATTTATGGGAGGATAGCTAGATCGGAATTATTTGTAAACATAATTCTGAGCAATCTAGTGAAGGGCCCATTTATGGGAGGATAGCTAGATCGGAATTATTTGTAAACATAATTCTGAGCAATCTAGTGAAGGGCCCATTTATGGGAGGATAGCTAGATCGGAATTATTTGTAAACATAATTCTGAGCAATCTAGTGAAGGGCCCATTTATGGGAGGATAACTAGATCGGAATTATACATATTTATTAAACGCACAATTCTGAGTAATCTAGTGAAGGGCCCTTTTTATGGGAGGATAACTAGACCAGAATTCCTTTTTCAACAAAATAGTTATGATGTACCAAATACATAAGGTACTATTTACTGTATATGGTTATATGGACAAAAAGTAGAAATGATGTACCAAGTTCATAAGGTACTATTTACTGTATATGGTTATATGGACAAAAAGTAGAAATGATGTACCAAGTTCATAAGGTACTATTTACTGTATATGGTTAAATTAACAAAGTGTTCATAGTACTAAGTCTGGCTAGGGTGCTGCTTACATGTATATGCTTAAAACAAATTTGAAAGAAATATATGGAATATTTAAAACTTTCGGTTTCTTTGAATCAAAAGTCTACAAACAATCTATGTATAATGAATTATGTTGTTGTAAACATGGATATGGAAGGTACTTTGGTATAGTTCGTTTATGTATATAACTTAACTGATTGGTTTTCAGATTATAAATTAATGAATTTGTCAATTTGGATATGTTTATTAATACTAGCATTTTGCTATAGTTTGTATTGTACATAGAAATTGGTAATTGATATAGAGCTGCATGCTTCATAGAGCTCTGCTGATTTATTAGAACCTGAATTTATTTACTGGAATGCTATTGTTATAATAAAACACATTCAGGGTTTTTTAATTTATTTATTGTGTTATCATCGTTATTTTTTTATTAAATTTTATGTTGCAATATTTTTATTTTTGAAAGAGATAGTCAACGTGTGCATACAATCAGTGCAAATGATCATATTGTCTCATTTAATTATGATTTTTCTCTGACTGGATTACATATTATTTAAACTTGCTCGTGTAAATACAAATTTTATAAAGTATACGGTGTAAGATATATTGTATTATTGGTATAAGTTAAAGTAAATCAGGTTCAAATGGCCCTTTTCTTGTAATACTCATGAACAGCATATTAGGACCATAATTTATATTAGAACTTAACTTATACTCTTGTACAATCACCATTCCATTACAACTATGCGCCCTTTATTTGCCAACCTTAGCATTTACAGTCAATATAGATCCATATACATGTTTATTATTGCAAGCCTATGTACAAGTCTGTAAACACACTTTATACTCCATTGTATTTCCTTAATGTTTCTTAAGATTTGTTGTCCATTTTTAGCCGGGCTAATTACAAATGACAAGCAATACCTTTAAATCACATCTTGAATTATGTTTACCTGTTTTATGATTCTTTTGTATTTTGATCAAACAGTATATAATGATTTGGGCCCACAGCCATTGACCCATTGTTACAGAACCGATACATTTATTATCATTTAAATACACATCCCTATGTACAAAAACTACAAAGTATACCAACAAATAATGCTACAAACAATCTATTTCAACATAGAGTAATTATATATAACAAATGGAAGCATATCATAATTTATATATATACAAGAAGTACAATAACAAATTTACAAACCCTCTCTTTTCAAAATATGGCTTACTCTTTTCATGTTACAATTTCCTGTATGTATGATATCCATGAAGTTAGTTATTAGCTGCCAGATCACTATTCATAAGTTTATTCTGTGATAAGCAGATATTCATTCAGTGCCGTTTTCCATCCCTCATCTCCATGTCCCGTTCCTTCTATAAAATGCTGTTTAATATTCTGAATCTTCGTATCCGCCAGTGCTGAAACCTGTTATGTTTCCACAGTTCATGTGCATCTTACGTTGAGTAGTTAGTAATGTACTACATCTATTGTATAAGTTTTGTAACCCGGGTAGATAGCGCAGTTGGTAGTGCGCCGGAATTCGGAATCTCGTGTCCTGAAGGAGGTACGGGTTCGAATTCCGCCAGGGGAGGTTTTACCATTCATGAATATGTGAAAAAATATTAATTTTCCTCCATTGATCAGATAGTATGGAGAAGTTTCCGGCCTTGTAGAAGGGTATGTGAGTACTGGATATAGACAAGGGTCAAGGAAAGCTAGATTATGTGCGCTGGGCGCCGTAAAATGACCTAATTTGTGTTGACACGGCGTTAACGGTTAAACCCATTAAAAAAGTAAAAAAAAGTTTAAGTTTTGTTCGTACCATGCGCGTTGTTAAGTCAAACAAAAGTATATCATACTCATAGAACGCTCGTGTGTCTGAAGAATGAACAAGGGTTGTAAACATGCTCTATATCAGTGTTCTTTTTCAGGAGATTTTTCGGTGCAAAGACGTTTTTGTACTCCATTCAAAACCTTTATCAGTTTAGGTAGAAATAAAACTTGAAACTACAATGAAGGTATCTTTAAACTTTCTAACCAACTCTTGAAGCGCTTCAACGAACAAGAATATGACTTTGTCATGAACTTTTGCGACTTAAGAGTATTTACGACAGATGGTGTAAAAGATGATTGAATTTGAAAGATTTTTAAGATTTGAAATGGTTTTTTAGCTCGACTTTACGAAGTAATGTAGAGCTCTCCTACTCGCCCCAGCGTCGGCGTCGGCGTCGGCGTCCGCGTCCGCGTCCACACTTCTGATTAAAGTTTTTGTGCAGTAAAATACTTTCTTCTATATCTTTGTTATTTCTTAAGATATTAACTTCAAACTTTAAATATATGTTCCTTACTATCAACCACATCTCATGTGACAAGGTCCATAACTCCAAACACATTTTTTCAAGAATTATCTCCCCTTGAACTGATTGAAGTTTTTGTGCACAGATTAAAGTTTTTGTGCAGTAAAATACTTTCTTCTGTATCTTTGTTATTTCTTAAGATATTAACTTCAAACTTTAAATATATGTTCCTTACTATCAACCACATCTCATGTGACAAGGTCCATAACTCCAAACACATTTTTTCAAGAATTATCTCCCCTTGAACTGATTGAAGTTTTTGTGCACAGATTAAAGTTTTTGTGCAGTAAAATACTTTCTTCTGTATCTTTGTTATTTCTTAAGATATTAACTTCAAACTTTAAATATATGTTCCTTTCTATCAACCACATCTCATGTGACATGGTCCATAACTCCGAATGCATTTTTTTCAGAATTATCTCCCCTTGAACTTAGAGTTTTCTTTAAAAAATGTTTGTTTTTACTGCAACTGTTTTATTTCTTTAGGTATTGATTTCAAACTTTAAATATATGTTCCTTATTATCAACCACATCTCATGTGACAAGGTTCATAACTCCGTATACATTATTTTCAAAGTTATCCCCCTTGAACTTATAGTTTTCTTTAATAAATATTTGTTTTTACTGCAACTGTTTTATTTCTTTAGGTATTGACTTTAAATATATGTTCCTTATTATCAACCACATCTCATGTGACAAGGTTCATAACTCCAAATATATTTTTTTTCAGAATTATCTCCCCTTGAAATTAGAGTTTTCTTTAAAAAATGTTTGTTTTTACTGCAACTGTTTTATTTCTTCAGGTATTGACTTCAAACTTTAGATATATGTTCCTTATTATCAACCACATCTCATGTGACAAGATTCATAACTCCTTATACATTTTTTCAGAGTTATCCCCCTTGAACTTATAGTTTTCTATTTATTTCTTTTTTTTTCTTTGAATTTGTTCAGGTTATATTTTCAAATTTTAAAATATGTATGTTCCTTATCATCAACCACATCTCCTGTGACAAACACTTACTAAGTCGAGCATGCTGTCTCCTCTGACAGCTCTTGTCTTCATACGTACTCGGATTATATGTCTTTTAAATATTTGATTATTTATGTAATTTGTAATAATTGAAGTTTTTATCAAGCTTCAATTGGCATCAATTAAATGATATATAAATGATATTTTGCTGTTACCATGCCTACGCTCTATAAAACAGATCCATGGGAGTTAAAGAATAGTGATTGAGAATTTAAATGATTATATTCATTATACTCACTAGTCTCATCACATTTTTCAATAATATAATTGAATTTGTGAAAAGTGTGTGCTTAAAATTTAATGAAACTGACGTATTTGGTGATTATAGGAATTGTGGAAAAACATTTTTTTTCACCAAGGTGTTGAGTATGAGGATGAAATTCGTGAAACGCCAAGACGAGTTTACCTTATTTCTCCGAGTAAGATGGAAATTTAGGGGTTACTTGATAGGGGCTATCTATGTGTAAGTTAGTTAAAGTTTGAGTTATAATGCCTATCTAGAAGAAATGTTTTGTGCCGTTTTATAAAGCTTTCAAAGCAAGCGATTTCTCGGGTATAAGAATACTATTGGGTGGGTTCAGGATTGGGACTGTGCTTTGGGGGGGGATTGATATGTTTTGTATTAACTAGGTAAAACAAATATTTTTGCAAGTCAGCCATCTTGGAATAATGGTGATCAGAGACTTTCTATAGCCCTGGTGTATAGGTGGGAATGGTAGCGGAAATGACCGCCCTAAACGGACCAGTGAATCCCCATGGTGTAAAATCCCTGCCCGTGCCCATCCCTGTCCCTTATTCATGTTTTACCATACACCGTGTCCCTAACTTATTTGTTTCTTTTTCAGCATTTCATTCTTAACTTTTCATATATTTGTTTGGTAAGATGTACATGTTATAAAAAACATATTTTTTCCGGTTTCTCTTCTCGTGTTTTGTCTATTTCAGATTCTGACTGATACATGTATCCGTATGGATCAAGAAATTCATACAAGTCAATTCTATAAGGTAATTCACAGTAAAAACTAGTCCCACTTTCACGAAAAAACTCAATTTTGTACTCAAACTTATTTATTTTGATCATTATTTTGCTAATTTAATTATTGTTACACTGAATTTTACAAAATAAAGCTGATAGCATGTTTTGATAAGTTTAATTCAATTGTATTGATTTGAATCTGTACATGAACTGATAAGTCAAGCATCAAGTGGAATTTAAGTTTGTGCCTTTGAGTTTATAATAAAACACAATGATGTTTTATTTTGATTCATTATGAGTATTTTTATAATTATGTTCATAAAATAACAGTCATTCCGACTGACTGTATTGACATGCTATTTAGTGACAAAAACAATTGATTTTGTTAAAGAATTTATTCTTAAGTTTATTTTTGAAACTGGGTACTCACTGCTTCCTTTTATACAAATATTCAGAAACTGAGGACATATAGTGAAGAAACATTTCGTATGGTTAGTATTCCTGTATGTTATACATTTTAGGTTGTGACGGATGCCTACAGATTCAGACAAATAAGAATAGGCCAAACTGGTTTCATTTTGAGTTGGGTTTAAGAGTATATTGAAACAGCACAATAAGATATAACTTCCAGTGGTAAGTAAAATAAAATTCTCTGAATTTTTGATGAAATATATGGTCACTCACACTTAGGACTGCCACAGTTTGGTTTGAACTGCGGTTTGGTGCTACGGTTGGATTCGTATTGCGGTTCATATTTTATTATCCTATTGTTTTATATAAAATACCGAAAGTTGGTTAAGTGTACCGATCGCATGTAATAAGCAACCATTAAGTCCATCGGTTTTCAGTTAACTATTTAGAAGATCATTCAGGAATTAACAGTGTTTTATTCAAAAATTCATTCAGAAGTCTATCGATCAATTGCCGAATACACGGCTGCTTATTCAGAAGTCTATGTAAAAAAATGTGAAATGCATTTAGAAAACCTTTTAGATTTTTAAAGCCAACTATATGCCTTCATGACTGTTTACGAATGGTTTATGCGAAGTGCTGAAAACAGCTGCTGTTTAAAAAGTATATTTGAAATATATATATTGTTTATTTGCGACATTCTCGTACCCCAAAGTTATCATGATTCTCGATCTAATATTGAGAATCCTACTAGACTCTGGGTACGAGAATGATCTGCGAGAGCACAGCTGTGTATTCAGGCGTCTATACAGAATTATATTTGTCAAAATATACCTATCTGTGCGTTCAACCAATAATTTAAAATTATATTTGTGCAGTGCGGAATGAGCAGCTGATTATTCAGTAGTCTATTCAGATGTATATTCGATAAAATATAGCTATGCGTTTTTACCTTAATCTAAAAGTCTATTGATGCAGTGCCTAAAAACAGCTGCTTATTCAAACATCTATTCGGTTGTATGTTCATGTGTATACAGAAGCCTTTTTTGCTCGACCTTGCTCTTTCCTGCCTGGAAATTTGACCGAACTCTAAACGATGAATCGATTTTTAAGCCCGAGAACGTTGTATCTATTCAAAAATCTACATTTTGTAAGAATTCGGGCCGTGTGTTTAATATCTATTCATATCTTTAGATTACTATGTATGCATCAATATGTTATTTAAGATATATGTAAAAACATTTTTACAAGAATAAATATCTGTATATTAATTAAGCATTAATTATTTTCTATCATTTCACCGTATTGACCTTTAAAAAGAGTTTACAGAAGGCTGAGATTAATAAAGTCTGACAGATTACATAGTCAAATGTTCTTTGATATCATAGCCATGTGTTTTTATTACATTTGATATAATTATGATAAAATCACAAAACATAAGGAAAGCCTATGAATCATTGACAATTTTCAGTGATGTCTTCGTACAAACGCCTTTATTCCTTCGGACTTAATCCAATGATTGTTAAGGGCTAAATAAAAAGCTGTTATAAGTGTAGTTCGGAAATGCACTAATAAAATCTAATTCTCCTCGGAATGCATAGCTACAATTTTGCAAATAGATTTCTAAATAGATTTGACTGCATAGCCTAGTCAAGTTTTGTAAATAGACTTCTTGACTTCTTGATAAACAGCTGTTGGTTTGGCGCTACGACAACGGACTCTTGAACTTGTTTTTTAATACATGGTTATGTTTTCACGATTATACTTCTGAAAGTATCTCTGAATTACGAGCTGTTATTACCCCGAATGAACCTTTGTTTATTCCCCGAATAGACATGTATAGTTAACTGACAATTGATAGGTAACTTCATGGACAAAGTGTATAACAAAAACACCGTATTATTTGAATGTGGAATATATTCATTGTGTTACATTTAAATCGCTTTCTCGCCATACAATCTTCATTTCACTTACCAGAATATCGACAGTTCATTCGAATGGAAGATCTCACATTTTTTTCTATGTGGCCCATGAACAAAAATCACGATCATACATGTAGTTCATTATGCCAGTTATTGGTCAATGGGGACTATTTTGAAATTAGTTCATGTGCCACCTGAACTCAATTTATGATTTTAAATCTTATTGTGTGATGTTCTGGAAATTCTGGCAACTGTGACTAAAATGCATTTTCTTATTTAAAAAGTGATAAAATGAATGTTCTATATGCAAATCTATAAAAGCAATATATCTATAATGAGCTATCGATACGCTTTCAGAAATGCCTAACTTACAGCCTTTAGACCTTTTACCAATAACTGGTATGATGATATTGGCATGTGAATAATTATGTTCGATGCGTCAAATGGGCAAATACTTTCAATCTGAACCCTCTCATACACATGAACTGTCGATTTTGCGTCTTCCATTAGAAATATTATTGTGAATTGCATGTTTTATGATACATTCTGTATTCAAATGATTATAGAGTTTCTAGTTCATAGTTCATACACATCGTCATTAACAGCAATGTATTTGTCATAGTACAGAAGTTTTGTTCATCATGAAAACGGAATTCCTCCTAATACAAAACCATGTCTATGGTCATAGGCAATTGTTTGATTACGAGTCAAACATATTATACATGTAAATGTTTTGTCGACTAAACAAGTACTGTGTGTTGAGGTGTTTGCAATAAGCCTCTTAATTTATTATTCGGCGTAGGTAACATCGGACTTTCGCTAAGTTTGCCAAAAATGTTTTTTTTTTTAGAAATCTACTCCAAGCTGTATGACGAGCTATGTGTAATCAACGCGATTTTCATAATCTAATCAACATTTACCATGTTATAAAAATGTGTTTCTAATTGTAATTGATATCAGTGGAATTTTTTACTACTTTGTCTTAAAATAGTAATAAAGTTGATTTTATCATTTTTTCAGGTTTATATAAAATGTGAGCATCGTGACCATGTGTGATGAAAATGTCAATGTGTGAATCCACAAGATGTCAAGAAACAAACCAACATTTATAAACATTATTTATGTACATGTACTTGTACACCAAGAGTGTTATTCCATGTATTTTATATCTATTAAACTATAACTGCATGGTCTTTAAGCATACCTGAGCAAATATTGCTCTACGATATGGTGTGCTTTCTGGGTGTTGGTCTTTCTTTTCTACTTCGGAGATAAATAACTGTTACTTCTTCAAGCTAGAGAATTTGTCCTCGAACTATTCTTACAACTAATACCAAGCTAGGGTGTGTGCCCTGAAAATACTCGTAAATAAATTCTAGAGGTGTATACCATGGTTTGGTATATGTTGTACTGATAGTTCAATGTACATAATAATGCATTGTACATACTGTGAAAATACTTTAGGGTGACCCTTTCATACTCTTAATTTTACTATTTCATGACATGGTGCTCCATTTACATGCCATGTTTTTTCTAACAGTTATAACCAGGCTCTTTCAAAATTTTATATTGTCCGCATGGACAATTTAAAGAATTGTTGTATGATGTTGAAATGAAAAAGAAAATTGCGCATACTTTCACTTTGTACAAATTTAGTTCTTAGCAGCTTGAAGATGTAACTGTTAGATACCTCCCTATTGCTGGTAAAACAATGTTGATATTGACCATGTGCAAACTTTCCATCACTACTTCTCACGGTGGCAATGCCATGTAACCCATTTCACCAAAAATGTTACGATGTCAAGAAGTAAACATTGAAATTTCCGCCTGTTAGCAAAAAGGATAAAATTGGCGTTGGAGCTATGATGCTCAACAAATAGTAGACTACAACCTCTCTTGAACAACACTCACTGGAAGGAAATAAATTGTGTTGCTGTTCAGAGGTTGTTGCTCAATAGAGATTGAATTCAATTTGATAGGGAAATAGTTTCAGTTGTTGTTATAAAAAAGATTTGTTCTGTAGAGGGATACTCTGCAGAGGGTATACAGTATACAATTTTCTGCTTAGTCTCGCGTAGGTATTATGTAAATCTGACAATAATCAAAATAATAACGGCTGTTTAAACTTTGAGTAGAGGCCGATTTGTCACCTTTTCCTTCTTGGAATCGTAGCATTTTTGATGCCATATACACGTGGTATTGCCATCGTGGGTTCTTGCACGCTAAAATTCCAGAGACTGGCCACAGTTTTCCAAAGAATTTGAACAGTTGTCTCCCGCCGACCATTTTGGTGAATTAAATGGCGACGTTAAATGGTCAAATTCTTGGGCTGTTGTTGTAGTCCGTTTTTTGTCAACTGTCAAAGCTTAATTTCATGGTGACTGAATGCATTGTTTTGTACTGGCGACCTAATTAACGGCATAAGCAGCTTTACTTGATTATAGTTCACACTTTCGGAAACTCATGGATGTAAATAATGACAATGCTATTGACAAACGCTTTCAACGTAAAATTATTTATGTTTTGACAGTTAAGAAAAAACGAACTATAATACAATTGAAATTGTCAAACTCTTAAGAACGTTGTCTAGACGTCATTAAATGGTCGGGGTTTTACTGTAGTATAGTGCGTTAATATTGACCCCAACCTGACCTTTCACATTTGCATCTAATAATTATCTACACATATCCCGACGAAAATCAGTACCACGCATATTCTACACCTGGGCAGCGATCGTAAAATTATAGAAGTATGTTTGTGTGTTTTAAGTTTTAACTCGTAATCCTCACGGCCAGGGTGTAATCGAGCATTAATACTACATTCGCATTCAATGTAATGAATTGCATAAAGATAAGGTCAGGGTCAAACTTAACGCATATATGCAATATAAAATGCTGTACACACTTATTGGCGTAATATACATGACGGCGTCATAATCTATGGGGGCGTAAAAACTACGATTCAAACTCTTTTGAATTTTAGCTTGACCTGCAGTTGAAGTACTAAAGTAATGGACAAATAATTGCTAGAAACGGATTCGAGAGATGTATATAAATAATATCATATTATTTCATAATCGAAAAACACGTCTGTAATGCCTAGTTCATACTGACTGTCCCGGTGTATGCCCCGGTGCGTCTCGGTTATTACAGTCGGTGGACCAGGATGAACGATAACCGGAAAGATTTTTAATGAAAATAGAGTTGTCAAAGCGGAAGTCACCATCTCTCCACGATGGACACTGACCATGTTGATTAATTACGGTTTTACCACTGGCACTGGAGTCCTAATATTGGATAAATAATATATATATATTTATGATTAAAAGTAACATTGGTTAAGAAACATAGAAACAACGGTTCCTGTTTGACTATCGCTTTAGAGTCGTGCCACAGCTTATTATAATACATGTAATATACACATGGTATTGAACCGTTTTTGGAGTGATCAACGGTCGAACTGAATTTTTCATATTTCGCAAAATGACTCGACATAAAAACCGGTTCTGATTTAAAGCTGACACATACTTTTACAAAACTGGTAAGTATCAGCTTTATATCTTATATAATTATCATAGAATTAAGCGTTATTTCAGTAATTTCACTTTTCAGCGATTGAGAGACACTGCCGATTTCCGGTATAATTTACAGTTTTGTAACATGCGTTCTGATTGGTCTAAAATTCCGCGAAACTTTTCCTGTAATCTGTCATTGAAACGAAGCCAGTGCCGACTATCAAAGAGCCTCATGCTGATTTTTGATCAATCTGCGACTTTTAGTGCCGCTGCATGTGGACATTGAATTTTGATTTGTGGTCAGGCAAGCACTGGCACTGGCAAATATTGAAATCCATTTATGAAGAAATCAAATACAACGCAGAAATGGCGTGTTTACAAAACCAAGATCTTAACGCTAATACATTACACCGGCAATTTCTCTTCAACTTGCGTTATCGTTTGGCCGTCAATACACCAATCATGTAACTAATAAAATGTCTGTGTAATAAGAGACAAATAGACCAATCGCATCGTTACGGTGACAGATTACGGGAAAAGTTTCGCGGAGTTTTATACCAATCAGAACGTATGTTACAAAACTGTAAATTATACCGGAAGTCAGCAGTGTCTCTCAATCGCTGAAAAGTGAAATTACTGAAATAACGCTTAATTCTATGATAATTATATAAGATATGAAGTTGATACTTACCATTTTTGTAAAAATATGTGCCAGCTTTCAATTACAATCGGTTTAAATGTCCAGTCATTTTCCGAAATGTAAAAAATCAGTTCGACCGTGGATCACTCCAAAAACGGTTCAATACCATATAGATATATATATTATAATAAGCTGTGTCACGATCCAAAAGCGATAGTAATAAGGATCGTTTTTGCGGTGTTTTTAACAATGTTATTTTTAATCACAAGTATGAATATTTTATTGAGTGTCAGGACTCCAGTGCCAGTGGGTTTTACCTAGAGATTTTACATTCAGAACTTTCTCGACGATCTTCTACTCGGATCGCCGAGGTTGTTCCGAATGGAGATGTTAAGGTGGAGATACGGATCGTGCCGGACGAGCTATGGTGATGCCCTAGATCTCCTGTGAATAAGCCGGTAATGGTTTCGTTTCCCTGTGAAACCCTGTTGTATTTAATTTTTAACATTAGCGAAATCAGATCAACGGTGATTGCCCGATTCAATGCGGTTGTCCCGATTGAACGTACTGGGACAGTGAACTAGGCATTAGTGATGACATTCGGAACTACTCGGTCATTCACTAGGAATAACTAAAGACTGATTATTCAATAAGTGGTTGAGGTGTTCCGAATGGAATAAAGACGTTATTTTAACACTAGTCTGGATTACCTACCCTTTACTACTATTGGGTCAAGCAAAGCGCAATTATGGCGACACCACAAGGGCATCTGAGGACTACAAAATTTTCTCTTTTTGTGACGTTTTCTGTCGATGGACAATTTGGTAGGAGTTCGGTACTATTTAAGTTATTCGAAGTCAATTATTCTGTGTACACTTAATTTTAGCGAACAATTAACCAAAAATCACGTCTGCAAAATAGACACGATTCGGACTTTGACTTTTTTTGTTAGAATTCCAGATACTTAATTTAGCATACATGTTACTGTCACCAAACGACTAAACATGAGGTATCACTCTAACTCTTTATAAGTTTCTTTGATTTATGCCAAAATTTGAAAACAGAATCATCTGATACCTTTTACAATGCATCGGACGCCGCTATTATTCTGCTTTGCCTGGCGCACTTTTAACCGTCTAAGTACGACTGGAAACCAGACAACATGATGACTTCATGAAACTATGAAGTTCGTATAAACTAAAGCTCTCGAATTACATACAATTATTTGTCTATTTCTTCAATACTTCAACAGCATGGTAAACCCCTCGCAAATTGAAGGTGCACTCACGGAATTTGCTTAATATCTGAATCTGTGGTGCATTTCCCAAACATGTTTACGGAAAAAATCTTCGTAAGTCATTTTCATATCATTCATAAGTCATTTTCATATAATTAGTACTTCAAGACGGATAATAAGCATAACTATGATATGATATTCAAAAGGTATGCACAATTCTAATCAATTTATATAATATTTAGAATTGATAAGCTAAAAATGGGCGTATTATTAATGTTTCTTGCTTTTGACTTACGAAGATTTTTTTCGTAAGATTTTTTTTTGTGAAAAGCACCACTGGTTATAGTGCGGACACATTGACCCCGACCTGACCTTTATGCAAGAATATTCATTACATGGAATACGAAGGTAGTATTAATGTTCGAAAACAATCGGATTATACCGTCAAGGCTCGAATGTAATTATAACACAGGGATTATTTCTAAAGTACATTTAAAGTGTACAATGAGTCTCTATTACACATAGGCCGGACCGGAATATTATACGATGAGGCTAGCTACCAATTCAGTAGGTTTTAGCCCCACAAACGCCACCCCCGCCCATTTTATTATAATTTGTAATTACAAATGTAAGAAAACAGGTTTCACGTTTGAATGCACATATATACTATATACATGTCTTGTTAAACTTATTATGTAAGCAATAGCCGACATTACAACCTCAAAACCTACAAGCCCCATGCAACCCTACTAAGTACCCGCCGATGCTATTTACAATCAATGTAAATCGACTGCTTATTTGAAATACGTAACGAGCCGAAGTGTAGATGAGGCGTGGTATTGATTTCGCCGGGATATGTGTATCTGATAATAAGATGCAAATGAGAAAGGTAAGGTCGGGGTCAATATGTCCGCATTATACGAAGTGGCTAGCTTAAGATTATCTCATCAATCATCGTCTGATATCCCGTGATACATTACTCTGCTATGCTGCGCTATGGAGTAAAATGGAATTAAGTACTGTGGTTGCCGACGATGCACCCCAATATTGTTTTTAATCACTCGACCACATTGCAGACTTTTAACCACTCGACCATGCCACAGTGTTACCAAAAGAATAACTTGTATCAGGTTAATATTGACGTTAAATACCAGCAGCGTCTTCAGAAACGACTATTGGCAAACGTTACTGATACGAGACAACTCGACCCGAAGACAACTCAACCCTTGGATAACTCACCTCAAAGTTAGGGCAACTTAATCCGTTAGTAGGAGATTGAGTTGTCTTTGGATTGAGTTGTTCCGACCCTAAAGTTACGGAACGTGACGAAACGTTCGGGGTAACTAAACAGGCTACAGGACAACGTGACTCCATGTAGTGTTGCACCGATGATCGGGAATAATAGATTAACGACTAGTTGGAAGCTTCCGATTGTGATAATCGATTAAACTTTATCATAATCGATCATCGGTTAGAAAGGAGGATAGGCTGTTTAAGGAC
This sequence comes from Mactra quadrangularis, assembly GCA_025267735.1. Classification (NCBI taxonomy): domain Eukaryota; kingdom Metazoa; phylum Mollusca; class Bivalvia; order Venerida; family Mactridae; genus Mactra; species Mactra quadrangularis. The sequence goes on from CM046304.1 coordinate 30,148,521, forward strand.
AATAACATATTTCCATGTATCTGAACTGTTATTAAAATGTTTTAAATACATGTCATTTGTGTCTGACTTGTATTTGACACTGATATATCTAGTTCAAGTTCCAAAAATACAGCTACTATACTAGTCAAGGGAACTAGGCAATCGATCATTTATTTTTATCGGTTTCTTTGATTTTTAATTTTTATTAGGTTTTTGACACATTTGACTAAAGAAAAAATATTTTCTAATCCATAGTACATGAATTTTATAAGGATTCACAGTAAAACATGCATGCAAAAACTAACTTATCAGGATGAAATTATAATCGGAAGAATCGCATGGACAACATAAACCGATTCAAACTGATGATCGATTACGATTTTCAGCCGATGTCCCACCACTAACTCCATGTGTTTAAAATCAAATGGATCTTGAACCATAGTTTATAAAACTTGACAATGGTCTCCTGATAAACTCAAGCGTATATATTTTAGGTCAGAAATCGATGAACTAATTCACAGTAAGAAAAAAATATTATTGAATGTTTCTCACTAATATGATTAGGGACATTCTACTAGTAAATTTTATCACTTTGCATACAAATAAAAAATATGAAAGTCCAATTAGATAGATTACTCGGATTTTACCCTTACTTTTTCTATGCTTTACTTAATTTGTTTGAATTGATTGGAAATCAATTAAATTATTGTTTGGGTGAAGACTATCAATATTGCATTAAATTTGTTTACATCTAAATGAACAAGAGAGATACGTCATAGAAAGCCAATGATAAAATCCGAGGATTCCAACTGATAGGAACTTCCATTCGGAGCTACCTCGGCAATCTTCTACACAGATAAACCTCATTTGAAACTCCTTGGCCATTCGAATTATTCATTCATGAAAAGACGAGGTGTTCCGAATGAGATAAATCTCTAGCATTCGGAACTCCTCGGCCATTCGCTACGAATAACCTTGGACATATTCCGACGCCATTTTGGAAGAACCGGTGTTGAAGTAAACAAATACACGATTGTTGAGGCGATGACTCGTATATTTGAAATTACACATTTCAATGATATCGATTAACAATATTTTGTTCAATTTAAAACGAATCCTTCCGAGATTATTTATTCTGGTAAGGTCGATGTGTTCCGAATGAAATCTATAGCTTTGTTCGTAGAAGACTGTCGAAGTTGTTTCGAATAAGAACCTACTAGACAATTAGGGACTTCTTTCCCTGATAAAATCTAAAGCAATCCAATTGGTCAGTAGGTCCATTAAATACGCCTAAATATGTCGGAGGTTATTCGTAGCGAATGGCCGAGGAGTTCCGAATGGAGTAGCTCCTTACAGTTGGAATACTTGGATTTTATCATTGAAATTCTATGTAAATATAACAAAATATTTCATCTAATATCTTTCTTGTTAATTAAGATATTAACTGTCCTGCGTTCAGTTACCGCGAACGTTCTGTAACGTTCTGTAACGTTCGCCAACAGTAATAATTGAACGGCCTGTTAGCAAAAAACGTTTAAGGCCAACAGCTAACGGTTTTAGTATATTGTACGCGAATATGAAACAAAATAGTTCCAGTACATTTTGCAAAATAGTAACTGCCAAAGCAAATAGACTATATCCGAAATTCAAATATTTGGGTTTTCCCCTTCGGTACAAACAAACTTTCACTGTTTCAATGAAAACGAGTGTATAAAAAGAACAGTAGTATTTAGTCTATAGTTCTATAGTTCGTGTTGTTTAGCAATAATGTGTAGACAACTTTGTTTGTATCGCCTGTGCACAAAACGGAAAAACCCATAAATTTAATTTCTGGATTAGGTCTAACGAAGTCGGTGGTGTTACTTCCGTTGATTTAGATCAATACATGTACAAAAAAACCAAGTAAACAAGTCCTCCTCTCCGAATTATTCTAATAAAATAGAAGTAACGACTCTCTTGTCCGCCATCTTTAAACGTTCGCATTTCAACGGGTCGTTCAATTAACCGTTCATAACGATAACTGTGTTTGGCTAACGCAAACTGCTAACTGAACGCAGCCCAGAAATGATGAAATTTACATAGTTCTTTACCCTAATAATACTTAGCTTGAATTTCAAAACAATTGAATGATTTACAAAAAAAATATTTAAGATTAATTTTGGCAAATTGACATTGAAAAGTAATGGTAAAATCCCAGTAGTCCAACTAATTGGACCTACCTATTTGAAGAGTATACAAGGGAAATAACTGACCAGGTTTCCTTATTGCATGTCCTCAGTCTTTATCAAGATGAGATAGCTGACAAATATTCCTCATTCGGTTCCTAAAGATGCCTCCTTATTTACGTTACTATTGAAACTCATTCAGTTTTAAGTAGGGAGTTCTCGGTCAAGTTTTATAACCTTTGGTCCTGTATTCATTGTTGAACACGTTTGGAGCGTTTGCTGGGGCGCTCTGCAGCTAAGGGGATGGTTGTTTCTTTCAACTTGAGCATCTTTTTCATGCATACAAGTATAGTGCGTACAAGTTGACCCCGACCTGACCTGTATGCAAAAATATTCATCACATTGAATACGAATGTAGTATTAGTGCTCGGACTATATCGTCAAGGCTTGAATGTAATTATGACACAGGGATTAATTTTAAAGTACATTTTAAGCGTACAATGAGTGTTTATTACACATGGACTGGACCAGCCCTGCGTTCAGTTACCGCGAACGTTCTGTAACGTTCGCTAACAGTCATAATTGGACGGCTTGTTAGCGGAAAACGTTTAAGGCCAACAGCTAACGGTTTTAGTATATAGTACGCGAATATGAAACAACCTGAAACAAAATAGTTCCAGTACATTTTGCAAATTAGTAATTGCCATAGCGAATAGACTATATCCGAAATTCAAATATTTGGGTTTTCCCCTCCGGTACAAACAAACTTTCACTGTTTCAATGAAAACGCGTCTAAAAAAGAACAGTAGTATTTAATCCATAGTTCGTGCTGTTCAGCAATAATGTGTATACAACTTTGTTTGTACCGCCTGTGCACGATCGGAAAACCCATACATTTAAATTCCGGATTAGGTCTAACGAAGTCGGCGGTGATACTCCCGTTGATTTAGATCAATACATTTACAAAAAACAAGAAAACAAGAAAAACAAGTCCTCCTCTCCGAATTTTTCTAATAAAACAATTAACGACTCTCTTGCCCGCCGCCATCTTTAAACGTTCGCACTTCAACGGGTCGTTCAATTAACCGTTCATAACGATAACTGTGTTTGATAGATAGATTCCTTTATTTCCTCCTTATCTGGAGAGTAGTAACATATATACAATATTTACAATTATACATACAAAATCATAGTTAATACAAAAGAGATAAACATAACATACTATGGTTTATATAAGTCATAATGAGTGTACAGTATATTGTCAATATATACTTTTAAACGTGATGTTATCAATAGTTATAATTATGATAGTAACTACTTATTTGTATCTAGAAGATTGACCACACATGTTGTAATTCTGAAATTTAAAAATTGTCTGTTTGATATTTGTGTACTCAATGTGAGTAAAATGACACACTGAGAATGTACAGATGACTCTGAATTTGAAATAAACTTTTTATGTCCATATTCTTTATAAAAGCATTCCCACAATGCAGTTCGTTGCTTTTCTTTCTTATGGCAGAAAAATAATAAATGTTCAATTAGATGGCAAGTTTTCAAATTACACATTTTACAGGCAGTTATATATTGACGTGAAATAAATTGTCCTATGCAACGAAGTAGGATTTTGCACTTGTGTAGAATATTTTGGTTACATTGCGCAATATCCCATATTGGCGAATAGTTAAACTGATTGATAACATTGTTTAACAATGAGGTATGATTAAGATTCAGAAGTCTATCATATGTTTCACGTTTAGTTCGTTTAGTCACGTGATTTCGAACTATTGCTTTCCAACAAAACTTCGATGGGAATGTACCATTGTCGATATATGACGACAAGTAATTAATAAGTCCATATTTTCTTAAGAGTGAGTATATATTAGGTATAAACCCCACTGATTGTTTGTCAACGTTTAAGAATCTAATAATCCTATTGTTAAATATATCTTTTACAATGTATTTAGGATTTAACCGGCATAATTGTCCGAAGAACACAAGTTTTTTACAGTCTATTATTTCTCCAATTGGTGTAGAATTTACAGTACTTAAGACATAATCTGAAGATATGCTTTTATTAAAACCTTGAATATGCTTAATGCAAAATTTGTGTGCGACGTTTAAACGATTCAGTTCATTTGTTGATAAGTTATTCCACAGCTCACAACCATAGAGAGCTTTAGGTAGAACTGCTGAATTATATATCATTGATAGAGTCTTTGCACTGAGGTTTCCGGGATTTATGCCAGTGCTACATATATTGAGATACGTGCCTCTAAGTTTTATAGATGCCTCTCTCACCGAGTCAAGCGATGAAAGGGCATCATCACAAAGTATACCTAAATGTTTGTAACTAGTAGCAAATGGTATAGGGTCAGGTCCCAAATAAAATGGTTCTTGTATAGAGGATGATTTTTGCTTATTATATATCACTACCGCACATTTATTTGCATTATATAAATATCTCCATCTCAGTGAGTAATTATAACAAATTTGTATCATATTTTTCATTCCATTATGTGAGTATGATATCAGTGTCATATCGTCAGCAACTGTTGGTGAGCCCATACTTATATCGTAAATACATATACCATAACCACTATGTTGGAGTTCATTAATTAGTCCATCTATAAATACCAGATACAGTAATGGTGACATTTTACCACCTTGACGTGTCCCTTGGGATACCAAAAAGTTCGACGAATAAAGACCTTGATATAATACACGACTCTTGGCATTATTGTACATTTCTTTAAGAGCGACTATACTATTTGTGTCTATACACGACCGACTATCATCGGTTTTTAATGATAAAAGTTTATAAAATAAGCCGTCATGCCACACTCGATCAAAGGCTTGACGGGCATCCAGATAGCAAAGGTAAACATCCGACGAACATTCTCTCGAATAATATAGACACTCTCGTAAAGCAAAACTGGTCATTAAACAACCTAGTTGGGCTTGAAAGCCTCCCTGTAATCTATTTATTCTTTGTAATAGTTTATCTTTACATCTATTCATTATAATGACTTCATACAATTTAAGTATGGAAGATGATAATGTAATTGCACGGTAGCAACTTGGGTCATCTTTTCGTTTACGGCCACCTTTATGTAATGTTATAATATTGCCCATTTTCATGTTGTCAGGAATATGTCCATTCCGTAACATAACAGTAAACATGTCAGCCAGAGGTTTGGATATCACATCATTACAGTAAAGTAAATGTTCATGAGTAATTGAATCCGGGCCGCAAGCCTTGCCCTTAGGTAATGATTTAATGCACTGTGACACAATATCTGGTTCAACGTGAACGTCACTATCAAGCGTCAACTCATTAAATACCGTTTGGACATGCGCAGTGACATAGTCCTTCCATTGTTCATCGAACTGTGGTAGATTAGAAGGAGAATAAAGTTCAGTGAAATATTTCCCCCATTGATCGACAATATTTTCACGACTCCTATATTTTTGTCCATTGAAGATTATACCTTCACATAGATTTGATTTTGTACATTTTTTCCTTGAATTAATAATCTTCCAGAAGTACTCTGAGTCGGACACTGAGGCCTCTTCAATCTTTTCGTTACATCTATGTAGATATTGTCCTATACATTGACGTAATTTTCTCCTAAAGTCCCTTTTATGACATTTATATTCTTTATATACGCTGTAAATGTGACCCCGTGGTCGACCAGCACGACACCATTCGTCACGTGTCTGTTTCATTTTCTTATGAAGATTCGTAAGGTCATTTGTCCAGTATGGTTTCAAATAGGACCTATAGCGTTTCTTCGGAAGAGCCTTATTTGCACATTCACATATATGCTCGCAAAGTTTATCATAAAATGCGTCGATTCCAGTATTGCAAACGTCCATGTTAATTAAACGTTTCGATAGATATTCCTTATACTTTTTAGTGTGGTGAATGTTACATTTTTTCCAATTAATACGGCTAGATGTTCCTAATTCATCATATGAAATAGTGCAGTGAACATTTAAACAACAAAAAATAGGACGATGTCGTGAGACATTTAGACAACTATCGTCTGCTACCTCACAATGTATGACATCATCAATAGATTCAATCGGAATACATATATAGTCCAATAATGATGTACATAAACCATCATATGAGACATATGAGTTCAAAGGTCCATAGCTTGATTCTAATAAGTTAGTAGGATAAAGGTTAACTGCTAACTGAACGCAACCCAAGGCTGAGTTCAATTATCGCGAACGCTACAGAACGTTACATAACGATACGTTCGGAACTCCTCGGCCATATAATTCTTTACTTTAACACCGGTAGTTTAAAACAAGCGTCTAAATATGTCCGAGATTATTCGCAGCAAATGATCGAGGAGTTCCGAATGTATCGTTACGGAACGTTCTGTAACGTTCGCGGTAACTGAACTCAGCCCAGATGATTATACAATGAGGCTAGCTACCAATTCCAATGCTGTTGGTTTTAGCCCCACAAATTCAAAAATGTAAAAACCACGAGTTTCCCGTTTTATTGCATTTGAATCATGAGTTATTTTACATGCGTGATGTGTTTACTTTATATATGTCTTATTAAATTTTTTATCTTAAATACGTAACGAGCCGAAGCATATTGTAGGCGTGGTATTGATTTTCGCCGGGATACGTGTAAATGATAATTAGGTGCAAATGAGAAAGATAAGGTCGGGATCAATGTGTACGCACTATATCACAGTCCTAAATGACCGTATATACTTAAATAGGCTAGATTCTATCAGAAGCTGGAGGTAAGTTGTGCAATGTTCCTTTAAAATACAGTGGAGGCACAACGAATCTAAAATCCAACAATATATCGTGGTACGTATCGCAGTACGGTGCTAGCGTATCTCAGTATACCGCGATACTGTTTTAGCGTATCATGACAGCCCTACTGATTTCCATACAAAGATGCTGAGCCAGACTTAGTTCCCACATTCATCCTTTAGACAGCAGCTCAAGAAATTTCTTGAGACGGAAATATTCCTATTTTCATAAGACGACAACACTGTACCAATCAATTGGAAGGATGCAGATATAGCGACAAACAACTAGCCCTAAATGATAGTTTTTCTTATTTTGATAACCTGTAAGATCATGGAGCACATCATCCATTCATCATGAACAATCTCCGTAAACAGATATCCTGTAGAGCATTGTCGTACAGGATCTCTACTGTCTCCGTGGAAGGTCACGTCGAGATGAACTTTGTGTCTACCAATCAATGCGTAGCTTTCATCTAGACAAAACACTATTATTATTAATAACATTTTGATTTTGTAATTTCTATTTTGAGACCAAGGTTTGCAAGCTAATGTAACAGCGGTGTTATTTACAGTCTGCGATTGGACGGCTCATTTCAAATTGCGTGACGTAAATGATGTAAACAAGTTACGTATCATAACAATTTCGTCATTAATATTATGATGAGAAAAGGTCACTTGAACGTGACCTTCGATTGAAAAAGGCCAGATCTAAATTAGCGAGTAGGTAAGCGGAAAATTTTAGATCGGGTTTTAATCAGATTACATAATGATACACTTAGATAAGAACAAAGTACTTCAAGACCAACAACATGGATTCAGGAAGAAGCGGTCAAGTGAGTCACAGCTGGTCACCATCATCCACGGGATATACATATGTATATATAGAAATTCGGGACCGTGCCGGCCACCTGTGTATACCCCAGTGAAGTAGGCTGGGGACGAAACCAAATAATAATTACAATGTACATACATCGTATATGTCAGTAAATTTTAGTACATGTACATAATGTTGCATGCTCATGAAGAAAACTAAACAAAAACAATGTATTCATGATTTCAACAAAGACCAGCAGCGGACATGGTGGAGTGGTGACGACGTTGGACTGGTAATCACCAGACAGTCCACTCCCGTTGGTTCGAATAATATCGGAAACCTACATCGTTGTTTCCTTGTGCAAGAAACTTTATCCTACCAGCTCAGGTAAGATGTACTTTTGAATCCAATAATGTGTTGTAAATTTATTAATTAATAAGGACGCTGAACCATCCAACATTTTTCCAATTTAAAAGCAACATCCAAGTTATCAATTTGCTCATTCAGTTTTCTCTAATGAGCTGTATGCAGTTAAGCCATATTGGTAATCACTTAGAGAATTGTATATATCCTAATATAATGAGTGGTTGAAAGAAAAAATTTGTTACTTGACTAGCTATGAGGAAAATGAAATTGAAAAGTAGTATAAATATTATGGGGGAACGATTTGGTATTTGGGGCGTTGTTATTATAAACGGGTTCGTCGTTATTATAAACGGGACCGTCGTTATTATAAACGGGTTCGTCGTTATTATAAACGGGACCGTCGTTATTATAAACGGGTTCGTCGTTATTATAAACACGCTAAGTGTAATATCGGACCTTTACTTATTCAGAGATAGGAATGAAAGTGAAGTAATATAGTTTTAAAACGAGTAATAAAGTATAAGAAGAAATGTCTGGCATTTTATACACCCATCGAAGAAAGAATATATAAAGGCTCACCCACGACGAGCTTGCAATACATGAACATTACCGTATCAGAATGGGCAGAGCATATTAAATACAGCAAACTCCATCTAGTGCTGTAAGTTTGGAGTTATATCCCTTTACTAGATTTTAAAAGTGCATTTCTTAGGAGATAAAGGGTCTATAGTCACGTGATCTACAACTACAACTAACAAATTATACAAAAATGTGTTTTGCATATTTCTCTAACCAAACGAATAATTATATGACATCAAATAGCGCATAAAAAACTACCTTTTAACTTTCCCCCGAAAAATGCAAGAAAGATAACTCATTTTTATCTTATAATGGTCATGCTAGAGTTGTCTCTCTTATAATATTAGATATGTTCTCCTAATAAACGACATTTCAAAGAATTGTATTTGTTCTATTATTTCTTGGTATGTCAATGTTATAATAAGTTATGTACTGTTTAATGTAATATATTGCTTTTCTATATTATTGACATAAATTTAATTACGTAAGTAAACCCATTTAATTTGTATCATAAGTAGCGAAAAAGGTCTGATTGAATGTTATACTTTAGTAATTGTAAATTAAAAATGTCATTTTGTACAAGAGAAAACTGTTTTACTTTTCAAGAAATATCATTTCCTTAAGAAATTCAATATGGATCGCTTTTAAAGCCCTACTTGCACAATTTCTGAACATGATTTCATATAAGGTACATTTGATTAACATATATATAACTCGACTTCATTTTGAAACATATGCAACAACTTTTAAAACTCAAACCACATTATGTTAACTAATAGCCCGTTTCAAAGCTTACGCAAATGGTACTAGCCCCATTACCGTTGCAGATATTTTTAATAACTGTCTTACGAAGGAGGCGTTTTGGTGCTTCTGACCACTCTGTTGTGTTGACTATTTAATTCGAGCAATCATCGTCACAAATCTTGCGTTATTTAAGACTAAACAATGATGTCGATGCTTTTCTTGGATAGCGAGAAAGAGATAAAGTGTTGGTTGCAGTAGATCACGTGAGTATTACCTCTGTTTAATCTTTTACCATTTCCTCAATTTTCTAGGATCTCTTTAGAAATAAATCTAAACAAACATTTTCTTAATTGTTTTAAAAGCGTTGTTTTCAAAATCAAGCAATATTCATAAACAATGGCAAGTTGACAAAAAGTGTTGAGTATTATATAAAATGTTTTCTGTTTTTGACTAACGAGTTTTTCTCCCATACGTTTTTTAGAATAACCAACTATTCATTAAGACGTACCATAATTTCTTTCTTAACGCAATAAATCTAAGCATGTCACTTTTCTTTTTATATATTTGTAGCATGCTTAGTTTATAAACTATTGTTTTGTTTCCGTGTGTTACATTTTAACATGTATGACAGCAGTCGTTAATTATTGTACATTACGAGTCTCATTTTAGATGCTTGGTTTAAATATTAAATCTTATCAAATAACATGTACGGGTAAAAGCAAAACGATTTAATAGATTGTTTTGTTTAAATAGCAAATTATAGCTTTATTGAAGATTTTTAGCCACATCTTTACAATACGTGCGTCGTTTTATGCGAAGAAGTGTGACCTAACAATCGCGAATATTTTGCAAATCAGTTTGAGACACCTATTCTTCATAAGTTAAACCCAGGCGAAATGATGACCATGGTCACCACGGTTTTTGATGGTCGACCATGGTATACCATCAAATACCGTGGTGGAACAGGATACAGAACATGGTCGACCATGGTCAGAAAACGCCACACCATGGTCGACCATGGTCGACGGTGATCAAAGGGAACTGACCATGGTCGACCATGGTCGCTTCTGCATGGAACATGGTCCAAGGTTTTATGACCATGGTCGACTATGGTCTGTATAAAATGGACTGTGTTAGAAAAAAATCATATTCGGAAATAAAAAAAATTCATTATCTTATTTGAAAAAATCTTAACATATTAAAAGCACAAATAGACCATTTAAAGGTTTCAATACATTTTAATATTCAAACCTTAAATTTTAGATTCTAATAAAAACAATCAGTGTGGACACAATGTTTTACTAAACATTAGAACAAGTCCTGAGTCTTGGTTATAAAAGTTGAGACCAAGCTCTTTGCTCAATACTCAGTCTAAAAAAATCTCTACTTACATTAGTAAGTAAGCCAGTAGTGTTCTGTAATCGTGAATAAAAATACTTAACACTTTGGTACTGATAAGATTTAGTTCATAGATTAATGCTTTTTTGATGTTCTTTTTGAGTATAGAACTGAGTATTGTGCATGGATTCTTTTCTCAAGTTTTACAACTTAGACCCTTAAATGTCACCAAACTGAATATAGAAATACTGAGTCATGTTCAATCTAGAAGAAAAATACAAGGTATACAATCAATTTTTGAAGTTAGTTGTCCTATCATTAAAGAAATCAAATAGCTTTTCAATAATGAGCAGATAAATGATCACAAACGTTTTACGGTTTATGGTTGTTATTAATTTAAAAGAGAGACAGTAAAGTGATACAATGTATATACATCCATAGATATGTCAACTAGTGCCAGAGATTGAACATGGGTGTGTATAACAGTTGCATTTTCCAGTATTTACAAAACTGAAACAATAATTTTCTTCATTGGCATTGCTATGACTACAAAGAACACCCAGTTCAGTTCAGAGAAAAACAAACTGGTTATTAGCCGTTATTATTTGTTTTTCAATATTAACCACTATATCGGTTACTGTTACCCTCCTAAATATTCACCATATATTTAAGTTTTATTCAAGCATCATTAGTATTAATAAAAATAAGTTTCTTTATCAATAGAATCGATTTGCTTAAAGTGACCATCCAAAAGTACCTTTACACATTTAATAAGCTGGTTTTCCATTCTCCCAATTAAACCTTATTTTAGATGTATTTTTTGCATTGGTACACTTGTAAAATACTTATACATTTAAAATAGAAAAAATGATTCTTTATATCACTGTAATTGTTTTACAAGTACATTCATCTACATAAATGTTTCTAATCTATCAAGTATTGGTAAACAGTTAAGTACATATCATACATTACAATAATGTAAAGGTAATTATGGATAGCACTATATATTTCTCAACTTCAAAATGCTGTAACATTTTTTCTAAATTGAGATTTTGAGTAGGTTTCAACTTAGACTACGTATAAACTTTACCTAGTAAAAGTAAATGTTAAACACTACTGGGGTAGCTTACACAATCAATTGCTGATGTTACCTCCCCTGAAATCATTAAATCACACGATAGAAGTTTAATGTCATTCTGTTGTTGCTTTTTTCACATATAATCACCATAAATTTACACACATTACTTAAAAATACTGTGTCCTATTAAGTTCGGCATACAAGCAACATAATGACGACCATCTACAGACATGTAAAATACTTTCTCTGCGATATCTTCTACAGGAAATATTACTTTCTCAGTAGTTTCAGTCACTTGTATGATATGATGGGAATTATTTTCACAAATAAAACTTTGTTGGTGAACATTTACTTTTTTCCCAAAAGCTAACACACTACTGGTATCAGTTCTAATTAGAAAGAACAGTACATTTCTCAATTGACCGTTTTTACAACGTACAACGCTACATATCCGTTTTTTTCATTCTAGTGTACTCTTCAGAATGTAGATTCTGCCCATTAACTTGAACTCGGAGTACTTTTTTGAATAACTGGAGCTTTTGGCAACCAGTTTCTCTCATAATGCACAGACTGTCATCTTCGTCCAAGTTTGTGCAAGGTTTTACTGCCCCAGCAGTAGCAACATTTTCGCTGCAAGTAGTAACAGACCAAGATTTACGTTTCTTCATTTTAACAAGGTAGGAATGAGCATCCCCATTTGGTATACTGGCAAGATTAATGCTGTTAAGTTTCAGTTGTATATCATTTAAATGTAGACACTGCATTGAAACATTTCATGTGCCATGTACGTTTTGTAGTAAAGATGCATTCCAATCTTCGAAAGGGAAACAACTCCAGCTTCATAATGGTCCCCACATTCTTGTGTAAGTGTAAAACACCATATGAGCACCAAGGTTGTGAACATTTAATCCACAACTGCCTTCTCCATACAGAGCAGCAAATTGTTCATAAATGAATCTAAAAGTCTTTCAGCTTTAACTAAATTATTGTTTCCATTAGTTGTTTCCAAGCAATAGGTAAATGCCTTCACTTAAAAGCGCCAGATGTTGTAAATACACATCTTCAAGATAACCATTCATGCAAGGAAGAGAATAAAACAGCAGCCATGTCTGAAATTCTGTTGCTTTGAAGTGACTGTAATTTCTTTTCAAATCTCTAGGTATGCGCTCAATAAGATCTGGTGGACATATACCATGCATACGTTTAGATATTTTGTTTAGATGTTTACCAACAAAATAAGGTTTACCACTATTTGCAGGTGAAAAATATTTATACATTAAGGATTTTGTCACTCCATGTAAGACACAATGCATGTAATCTGGAACTTTTCCTACAACAACATCAAACCATGGCATATCAGCCAACCCAGTCAAACCACAGATTCCTTTTTGCCTAACTGTTTTGCTTGCTCTTGGACCTTTTGTAATCTTAACATCATCTGAATTGCGCATAAGTGGCTGTTCAGAAGGTGTTTTGTAGGGATAGGATCTTGCATATCCTTTTCCTTGTTTGACGCTTTTACCAGGTTCTTCGCAATAAGAACAGCCAAATTCGCCATTATGCATAGTCATATTCAGTACATAGGCTTTTGCCTGCAAATCCATTGTACCAACAAAGACACCAAGCCGTACATCAAAAGTTTCAAGCAAACCATCTGGGGTAACGGTGACACCATCTTCATACAATTTGCGCATCTGCTTACCAAAGGCATTCATGTACAGAGAAAATGGTGGTTTGTCTTTTCCTTGCCATATGGCGGTTATAATCATGTTTTCTCTTGAAAACCTGGAAGATAGGGGTAACTCATTTATTGCAAGAAACACAGGCCACAGTTTCACATTGGAAGACGCATACAGAGAAATACCATCCGTATAAAAGATAGCACTTATATTTCTTGAGTTATTGAGGAACTGTTCAGGTTGACACAGTCTACGATAACACAGACCATCAATAATGACAGTTACTTTTGAAAATTTAGTTGTTTGATCGATTCTCTGCTTCGTTTCCTGAATATTTGTCCAAGAACCCTTTCTTTCTAAAATGAATTTGAGCTGTTTTTGGACATCTGCTAAGACAAAAGTGTTTTGACTGACGATTTGCTTTTTGTAGAGCAGACAGGTGTCCCTTATAGTTTGTTTGTTTGGGTTTTACGGCGCACTAACACAGAAAGGTCATATCGCGCCGAAAGCAATTAATGATACTATTAATTCAAACGAAATTAATGATGTAAAGCTCTATATCTTATTATAAACATTTATTTCTTTCAAAAAGTTAAGTATAGCATATGATGGTACAGATTCAAAAAGTTCTTTAAGTGAGTTTACTTTAAAATGTTTGTCACGAATGTATTTAAGATCCTGACAGTCAAGGAGAACGTGTTTTACATTAAAATGCTCGTCACATGGTATACATTGAGGTGCTTTCACTCCTTTGAGAAGGTATGAATGTGTTAATCTGGTATGACCAATTCTACATCGCGTAATCACTATTTGATCTCGGCGATTAGAAAATATTATTGACGAAGATGAATTAAGGGTTGGCTTTATGTCATGTAACTTATTAAATACAGCATTTTTCCACATTGTTTGCCATTTTGACTTAATCAACGAATTTATAGAACATTTGAAGTCGCTGCTTGGTAATTTGATATCTACTGGTTGAAGGTTTAAAGATTCTTTAGCTAAAATGTCTACTTCTTCATTTCCATGTATACCAATATGACTTGGTATCTGTCCCTTATAGCGCAGTCCAGGACATCCAGCAGTTACACACCTAAACACGTCAGGATCATCAGGAGATTTCTGACCACAATTAGAGCAATAATCAACAGTTAGGTAGTTGTATTCCCTGCTAAAGACATCACTTGATCATATGAAAATGCTTGAGCTGACTTGAATCACGACACAAAACTCTTAAAAGGTGTAGTAAATCTTTCTTTGCAACACTTGTTAAATTGTGTCGCTCAAAGTAAGATATTAAGCATAATGAGTTTAATTCAGTTTCAGAACATATGTATATGTCCATGGTTTCACTAAGTATTTCATCATTGTCAGATGCTTCAGAATCATGTTCAGACTCCAATGACGACGAAATATCACTATAATCTGTTGATGAGTCACTTGCAAAATCGGTGTCATCATTTGATAATTCATCATCAGAAAACTGGAAGTTAGAGGCTTGCACAGTACTCTTACAAGCTGGTGATTCTTTATTACCGATATGTAAACCCAGATCAGTTGCCACATAAGACAGCATCTGATTGCGTTCATGCTTATTAATGATGCAGTATCAGTTCAGGGTCTATATTATTTGCCATGGCCAATTTTAATATGGTTCAATGTTATTTTCTTGATAGAAACAACTGGTCTTAGGCAAGGCAGCTATGTATGATACCCCCCTGGACAGGCTGGGTGGTTATCGGCTGTTAACAAGAATCAATAAGCTGTTGACCAGTACTTGGTATATCATTTCCCAAAGGAACTACCAATTTCACTACTTGGATCAGAGTAAGAGGATGTAAGATCTATGGGGAATATACCGACCCATGCCAGGCGTTGAACAGCTATGTAAATGTATTAAATGAACACTGCTGGCTGAATTTATAAATGCCTGAGCTTACATACACTGAAAATTCATTTCCAGATAAGCCATATCCTTGAACAGGTAAAACCAGATTTTTGTAAATACCCCGAACTTTCATTATGTTATAGAAAGCTTTACTTTTTACTGGACTGGCGAGTGAGAATCTTTAAACGCTCCCATACGTCCCAATGGCTTTGGACGAGTGCTTCTAGTTCCTTTATGCCAACTTTTTGAAAATTTAGATTGTATTAACTGTTTTAAAAGTAACTAAACTATATTTGCAAGTCAAAAATGTAGATCTACGATACATGTATAAATGCCAGGAAGAGGAGTATACCAAAATGGAAACCTTGTGTGTCGCCAGACAGGACTGGTAGTGTCCGAAATGCAAACATCTTCAACTACTCTTTCAAGTTTCAGATATAATTGAGACTCCACAACTTGGGTCTAATGTTAAGTTCATGCCGATAGGCATCTCCCAACCCATTTTAAGATGCAGGGTTAAATATCTGTATTACTGGGGTTGAATATTCCGTATTTTTGCAAGCCACAAATATATTCAAGTATCGAGTGACAAGCGAAAAACACTTGAACAGTCGAAACGTCTAGGGTACATGTACGAATTTGCAAACATTCAACTGGCATGTAACTGTAAGTCGTTCACTATCACTTTTGAAATAATTAGGCATTAATAACCTTCAACTATTCATTTTACCTGAAAACAGATGTAATAATCACTTCCACTAATTTTGTGATTGAAAAATGCGAAATACTTGTACATGCCACTGTCAGGCGGAACCGTAACTTTGTTGTTGTTGTGCGTCCGCATGATGTAAATTAATCCGCGCTTCCGGTTTACGTCAACGGCGAATTTTGGCATTTTATTTTCTGAATTTTAGTTCTCGTCTCTACTACAATAATTTTCATATCAAAATGACATGAAAGCATGAAAGATAGAGAACCTTTCAATGTGCACTCGTATTAAACCGAATTACCGCCATGCAAGGTAAGGATTATAGCGGAATGTATATCGACGTTTTTCATTGGTCACTTTATTTGTGCTAACCTATCAAAGAGTTCCATAGAAGCAGAAGTTTCACAATATGCACGGTGAATTCCAACATGGCGAATAGAAACAAGAAAGAGGAAAACTACGCTGTCGTACGGTGGCTAAACGATCAAAACAAACTTTCAGTACACAGTGTTAAATGTTTCAAAGAACCAAAGAAGGCTGAATACTTTCCTGGTGACGAAGGGGTTTCGTGTATTCCGAGAGAAGCTGGAGAATGGACTTTTAGAGTTTTGGCATTTGGTGGTAAGATCAATCTGATTACCTTGCTGAATATAATTCCAATAAATAAATGGCCATATTTCACACCTCGGAATACCCACTTGACGGCTCGAATTTGCTAGTAAACATTTATGTCATTACAAATGTTAAAATCAATCAAACGGGTCCATAATTCGTCTGTATACATAACAAGATCGCGCAACAACAAGAAAATGGAGACGGCATTTGTATTCAAATATTTAATATAAATAATTTATTAGATGGCAATAAATTTGCTTTCTGTGAAGATAAACATATTTCTGATTATTTCTGATTATCTTTATCTTATTATGGACATTATTTCATGCAGGGCTCGAATTTAACGAAAAATCGGACTAGCAAAATTTGACCAATTCATTTTACTTACACTCTCAAAATGAACCTGCCTTTTTTCTCCAAATTTGAATGGCATGCATAGTATCTGTTCGAATATATGCAATATGAAAGCAACTTAGTACTTTACTTAATAACCTACAGATTGAATGTAATTGTAATTACATTTTATAGTCTAAGTTTCATGCTTACGCACGTTCACCGACTTTACAGCAATTACCCCTGGTCACTGGGCTACTGGTATCTATCTATCAATCTCCCTGGGGAGTCTTTTTACTCCGCTTATTAGTGCAGCCGACAAATTGGCGCAGCGGAATTATACCACCCTCGCAGGTACCCATTTACACCTGGGTGGAGTGAAGCAATCGCAGGTAAATTTCTTGCTCAAGGAAATTAGCATTGCCCCTGGTGGGACTCGAACCCAGGACCTCTCGATCCCTAAGCGCGCGTCCTACCACTGGACCACTGCTCCTACTAGATTGAACAAGTGCGATAAGTACTGTGGAATAAGCAAAAAATATCAAATATATTTTTTACTGTGAATCTTTATTTATATTATACCATCGATCTATCAGGCTGTTTCAATGCTGATAACTGTCTCATTGGGTAAGAGGGTAACATTTTTGCGGTGATTTCAACTTGCAAAAATTTGCGAGTTAAAAGAAAAGAAAATTTTCAAAATTCACTTGCATTTTGCAAGCATGTGAGCTTAAATTCGAGCCCTAATTTCATGCATGGCAAGCGAACAAAATGGAATACTTACCATCGCTAAGATTCTAATATATCTGACTTGAGTTGAGAAGTGTTTTCTGAGGAGAACTAGACTGACGAGTGTGCGAGTGCTTGTCTACACAAGAGGCGATATCAGATGGGATCTTAATGCTGCTGACATGTTAGTCGTGTTTTTAGGTTAATGTTAACTTATAATATATGATGTTGGTCCACATCACCACTTTCCCTAATTTTTTGGGCTAGCTGAACTATTAGTATTTATTCACAGGTCAAAAAGAGATGTTCTAACAGCAGATGTTAGTGACAAGCAATGCATTCACTGGCAAGATGGTAATGCACATTAATTAGTATATAAAGTGTATCATCTTAAAAAAATATAAGTACATTAAGTGTATCATGTATAAATGCTGTATAGGTCTCCATCACATCACATTTTGGTATAAAATCAAGAAAGTTCTGTCTAGAGACCTACTTGCTCATAATTTAAAGGTCCTGTGAAATTGATATCATTCATCTTATCAATATGAGCTATCTTCATATAACGTTCAGAGGTCATAGGCTAAATTGCACTGAGTATACTCAGTTTTTTTAACCAGCACGGATTCAGATAAACCGATGTGCTTGCTAAACATGGTCTACACCATTTGCACTTGGCACAGATCTAGTGTGGATGCTGATCTGGGTCCACACTGGTGCTAAGTCCTTTAAACATCAGCGCTATTAGGATTAACTACTAAACTATTTAAGATATTTCAGTGAACTCTATGACTCCAATAAAAAATGTTGAGAATATTGATGGTAAGAATGAAAAGATGATTGTACCAACAAGAAGTGACTTAAAGACTCCATCCAGTAATGTTTCATTGACAGACGGTAAGTAAACTGTCTACATAATTATTGTTTGTTTTTGTTGGGTTTAATGCAGTAGCAACACATTGAATTGGTCATATAACGGCGGTCAGTCAACATACTCATCCTGGAAAGGCTAAATCTCTGGATTTAGCTGTTAACCAATTACTAAGCTCAATTACTAAGGCCAACGGCCTTGCATAATTAAAAATCATTGGTAGGAGGCAGAATGAGTGTAGAAAAAATTTCATAACCAGACTCGAAAGTATGCCCCATCCTGGAATTGAACCCATGACCTCTCGATCAGTAGACTTGAATGCTGCCAATGGAGATAGCAGGTCTTTATAATTAATTGGTGGAATTTATCATGATATGACGCAAATCTTTACCTTGTTTTGACTGTATGTTTGCCTGTAATAAAGATGTCAATACTTCAAAGGGCGTGGCAAATTATATGGGTAAAATTTCAGTTCCCTTTGACTGGTAGGGGTGTTAATCATTACTGTGATAGTTCTAGTTTTCTTCAAACTTGGGCATTTTATGGTGTTACATGACAACATGTTCCTTAAGCAATGGTAGAGAAAAGAAAAACTATTTTTCGCAAAATGAAATAAAGATTATTTCCACTTAAGGATAATTAATCTACTCTTCCATCTAAATGATGTTGCCTTGTGTCAGCACATTCAGATGAGCCACTTTCTACTTAATTATCAACAGAACACAGTCAACTGCCTGAAGTCAAATGGTCATCATCGACAACCGATGGACGAACATCAATTATTTTTAAAGCATTTGCATGTTGCTTGTGGCAGCTGTGCTAACTGATCAAGATCTACACTTTTCTCTGCCTATTCACTTGGTAGGGTCAGCTGGCAAATTTAAGTGTTGGCCGATTTAGGTAAAAAACAGGTTTGGTCAGGTCACAAAGCCGCAAAGTGTTAAATGGCATTTTTTGGCCATACTTTGGACTTTATTTCATGCGTCCAATATGACCAATTCCAGTGCATTTGTCCCTCCATGGTAGTTCTCAATCCTTAAGTGGTTTTACCTGAGGGTCATGAGGTTTTCACTCAGCGAAAAGTCTGTAGTTAGTGGGTGATAAACTGATTGTGCATGTTTTTCATTGATGAATGTTGAATGAAAATGACCTTAGTAGATTTTATTCAAATGTTAAGGCAAAGATGGTGGCTTCTTATTGAGGGTGTCAATGTTTTGTTTTTTGATGACAAATCAGCTCAATCCTTAACTGTTGTTATCACAATTACTACTTAAAAAGCTTGCATTGGCTGAGTTTGTAATGTCAATTTTGCAGTGCTTGGTACTCCATTCATTGGCTGGTTATAGTGTTAGTCCTCATTTTGAAGCAATAAGGGGGTTATACACTTAATAGGTTTGCAGCATAATGGTCTTGGTTGTAATGTAAATAATAGGTGAGCCAGCAACAATTGCCTTGCCAGATCATATCATATTAATAATCAGATTTTCTTGTTGTATAGTCTAGAAATAGTACTGCTTTGACCATGATTATTTATATTGATAGTGATTTTTGTTTACCTAGTATTTAAAATCATGCTTCACTAGCACCCTAAAACTTAATGGACTAATCAATTAAGTCTGTGGGAATGGCTTGATTGCGATGGTCAAGCTTAGGCAGTCTTAAGTTTTGAGGTCAACAATCAAGGCTTTTCTGACAGACAATTATTGTTAAACAAGCTTGTTTTTTTCAGTTGTGTTTCCATAAAGGATTTTAATCAACCAAAAGATGATTTCCGTTCATTGAAAGAGGAATTCCGGCGGTTAAAGAAAAAACTTAAAGCCGATTATACAGAGCAGACCTCTAATATTGATCACAACAAAACACCACCTATTACTGTGTCATCTAAACTAACATTGTCAACAACTGAAGATGAAAGATCAACATTCTCTGCAGAAAAAATAACACCACTTAAGTCATGGCTCACATCATCTAGTTCACCAAAAGAAGAATCAAGCTTATCATCAAGTGAATTGCATCTTTATAACAATAATTCCAAATCTCAACTAGCAGATGCTATAGCTCATACTGATGATTTATATACTGCAGTTAAAACTTTAATGTTGAAGCTCTTCCCAAATGAATATATCGTTTCTCATTCTGTTACTGGGAAACCGTAAATCAAAAGTAGAGGCAAAGCCTCAATTTGACTCAAGATTATATAATATATTACTTCAAGTGATCAAGGAAAAATTTGGTTTGTTTGTTTGGTTTTTACGTCGCACCAACACAAAAAGGTCATATCGCGCCGAAAGCAATCAATGATACTATTAAGAAAAATTTGGTTCAACAGTGACATCAAAAGATGTAACAAATAAAGTCCACTCGTTACAAAAATGGCTCCAGAAAAAGTATAAAAAGTAATTTAAGTATTGACAACTTGCATTGACATTGGTCCCCTTTAAACATGAAATTTCTATCAAGCTATCTAATAGAATTAATAATAGATATTGTAAATCTTCATAAATAGAATTTTTTCTTTAGCCGCAGCCTTGGGATAGTGGTTAGCATGTCTTACATTGAATCAGGAGATCGTGGGTTTGAGTCCAGTCGCGGAAGGTCATATCCTATACATGAGTTGTCTGCCTTAAGTTAGGATAAGTTAGTACTGGTGATAGAAAAGTGTCCAGGAAACCCATAGTAGGAAGAGCTGGTCGTTGTATTTATGACCTAATTATGTGTTTTTCAAACCAAAAATCAGATCACATGAGTTTGTATGAATACATTGTAAGTATAACAATGTTATAAACAGAACACCTTATTTTTCCTCCGTTGGATTTTTTCAAAAAAACAAATGTTAATATTTTGCATTACACCTTTTGCAAAAAGTTATTCAGTTATTAGTTAGAAATTCTTAAATTCTGAATCCACTAAAAAAAGTTAAAAAAGGATTGTTTGCTAAGTCATAGTTGATTGTTTGCTAGTTGTAAATTTATAGATATTAATTGTTTATAGGGCATTCAATGTCAATGCAAATTGCCTATAGCATCCGCAGCTTCATTGTTTATTCCAGTGCATAAGATTCTTTAATCTGACAGTTTAAATGTTTAAGATATCTTATATATTTTTAGTTAAAGTTATCTTGTTTTAAGTTGTGAAATAAGCGCATTATTTCTTGCGCCTTTTTAAATAAATTTGTCAATATCACAGTGAATTTTGACAAATTGTTGGCATTAAAAACAATATGAAAATCATTCATATTTCGTTTGAAACTGACATTTTCATGAAACTTGACAATTTTATGTATTGATCCAATTCTGTTCATGAATATAATTTTTGCTTACTTATGAAGCAGTTAAAAGCACAAAATGATGTGACTATTTTATGTATTGTTCCCTTTCTGTTCAAAAATATATTTTTTGCTTACCTATGAAGCAGTTAAAAGCACAAAATAATGTGACTATTTTATGTATTGTTCCCTTTCTGTTTATGAATATATTTTTTGTTAACTTATGAAGCAGTTAAAAGCACAAAATGATGTGACTAAAATATGTGACTAAATATTTTATTTTTTCACTTAAATATATTACTTACAGTAAAGCAATCAACAAGCATTTTGAGTCACACATTAAAAACTGCTTCTTTTTATAGTCTGTAAGTTATGCATATTGATTAATGACAATTTAACTTAATAAAAGTTACCTTAAAATTAACAATTTTTGGAAAGTGCTGTCTTATTAATTCAAATTTGAATAAACATTTTCTTTTAAACATTGTCTTATAACTTATGTACAAAACATTTGTGTTTCAATAAATCTAGTTTGAATTTTGACTGATTTATGGTCATTATATTCTCATACATAGAAATCTTTTTAGTTTTAAAGGTTTTTATTTCCACATTTTACTTTACAACTACTGAAGGAATTCACTTAAAACTCATGATTGTAACATTGATATTCTGAAAGATATATATTTACGTTCCATATGATTTGCCAAGCCATGATTTGAAGCAAATAATATTAAATCAATGATCATGTTTCAGTGATTCATCTGTTTTTTTGTGTGCAAAATTTGCTGTCTTTTAGCTGGTCACACTTCATTAAATGGCACCATGATTTTTGACGATGGTTACAATGAACATGGTTGACCACGGTCAGTGAACATGGTCGACAATGTTTTGTTAAATGGCACCACGGTCTTTGAACATGGTCGACCATGGTCATTTCCAAACATGGTCGACCATGGTGGAACATGGTTAAACATGGTCATTGAACATGGTCGACCATGGTCAGTGACTGTAGTTTATGACCATGGTCGAAAACCGTGGTGCCATTTAACAAACCGTGGTCGACCATGGTTGTATGACCATGTTCTACCATGTTGGACCATGTTGGACCATGGTCATAATAGCCTTCATTTCGCCTGGGAAGTCCACTTTCATAACATGTTTATCTGACATTACTTTTATATACCCGTTTGATCCCTTTGGGGATTGATATTACCGTCAGATAGGCAATCCCTCGTACCCATTTACGCCAGGCTGAAGAGGAACATCAGTAAATTTCTTTCTCAATGATATTAGCTGTCCCTATTGGGGTTCGAACCCGGGACCTGTTGATTTCTAGGCGCGCGTCCAATCACTGCACCACTGTTTCTACATATCCATAAATGCCTGACTATTGTTTTATCTGAAGACATGGTCAGTTTTCAACCTACTGCTTAAATGGGAGAAGGTAATTATGATTTAAGGAAGTGAATTATTCATGATTCTACAACACCCGTTGAGTTTGGACATGAAATAATTTCTATGGCTATTATCTCTCTCACCACTTATTCTAAATCACGTAGGGAAGTTGACAGTTCCTGACGAAAGTATGCGCCATCTAACTGGTTAGCAGCTAAATCCAGAAAGTTTTGCTTTCCATGAACATGAGTAGGTTGACTGACATCCGTGAGAACCTATTCTATGTGTTGCGATTGCGTTAAGCCCAACCAAATCATGGCTAAAATGTTGCTCTTTCAAAAGAAATTTACATTCTTTGAATTCGCCATAAAGTGAATGCTTATGCCGATTTCAAACACGAAAATCACTGCAGGTTTTTCAAGCTCGATAGAATAATTTATTATGGAGAAAATGTCCGCTAATTGAACAAGGGGAACAATATATCATTTTGAGTAATAAATTTTACATTTATAAATAGCGATTTTGACTTGGTAAGTGCTGGTCTTCTATAACAGTTGCAAGCGGTTAAGAAGGTATACAATATTTTCTGCATATAATTAAGTTGTGACGAGCATTTCAATGTCAAACACGTTCTGCTTGACTGTCAGGATCTTAAAGACATCCGTGACAAACATTTTAAAGTTAACTCACTTAAAGAACTTTTTGAGTCTGTACCAACATATGCGATACTTAACTTTTTGAAGGAAATAAATGTATATAATAAGATATAGAGCTTTACACCATTAATATTGTTTGAATTAATAGTATCATTGATTGCATTCGGCGCGATATGACCTTTTTGTGTTGGTTCGCCGTAAAACCCAAACAAACAAATAATTAACGTTTAATTATAATCGTAAAGAAAAGAGCATTTATCACCAATTTTATGAACATTTCATTCTTTCACTTACGCTAGAATTTGTCGTAAGATTGTACATGAAAAAGTCTACAGAACAAATCGTTTGTAGAAAACAAATGACATCATGTGCGGTGTAAGTAAATTATTATGAACACTTATGATGCCTTAATGTTAGTTATTAATGTTCTCACATTTTTTTTATAAATCATTATGAAGTATAAATGAGTTTCGCACGACCAAATGAACAACACATTTACTATTTATCCGCATGATACACCATAACGATATACCTACGTTACGAAACAAAGATACACAGGTACAATTAATAAATATCTAGTTATAAAATGAAAAAAACAGTATTATTATCCATGGTAATAGAGAATATCATTAAATGGTGAGTTGTGAGCCAAATCTAAGCAAACTTATTTGCAATATAATGCGTACTTGTCAGAAAAGTGCCGGCAGAAGGAATCATCTTTTTTTAGTTGGTAAGGTAAGACGTAACACATTTATGTCAATTTGTGTGTTAGTCACATACAGATTTGTTGGACATTTTTTCCAAAGGAAAGAAGCATTTTAACATAAATTTTATGAACATTTCCATTTTCACTTACGCTAGAATTTGTCGTAAGATTGTACGTGAAAAGATCTACAGTACAAATCGTTTGTAGAAAAACAAATGACATTATGTGCGGTGTAAGTATATTATTATGAACTCTTATGATGTCTTAATGTTAGTTATTATTTTTCTCACATTTTTGATATATTATTATGAAGTATAAATGAGTTTCGCTCGACCAAAAGAGCAACACATTTACTATTTATCCGGAGGATACATCATAACCTTACGTTGCTTACAATATCTGAAAGCATATAAACGACAGAGACGATTTGTTGCAAACCTGAGATCCAATGGTAAATTTGGGGAATTTTAATGTGTTTAGGATATTTTGAAAATAACATAAGTTCTTAATCCCATACGCCCCGGCGGAGACATGAATGTCAAAGCTGCAATAATCAGAGTTTAGGTTCAACATATTGGCATTTAGCCGCTGCAATTATACTCGAATTTACACCATTGAAAACTTACCAAGGTTATTCTTATTAAAAAAGAACGACAACTTGTTACTGTAGCACGCTGAAAAGAAATAGTTTTCCAGAGTGTTAGCAAAGAGATACCTTAATTAGTGGCGTTGCAGTTGCGATGCACAGCAAACATTGTACACTTTTCTGCTTAGCCTCGCGCACGTAAAATTGGCATCTGACATGAATTATAAGACTTTCATTTCTTTTAAAACTGAAGTTCAAAGCTGATTTTTTCACGTTTATTTTCTTGAACCCATAGCATTTGTGATGCCATATTCGCGTGGTATGGCCACCATGTATGGTGTCATATTTAAACAGTAATTTCAAAATCTATGAAGAGAGAAGAAACATTATGCATCATAGAGCCAACCAAAGTTATACGACTAATGGGAGCAGGTTTGGCAAGGTCGAATTTCTAAAATTGATTACCATTGGATTTTATATTTCCTTTAAATATAGTTTGAATCTAACCATTCCTTAAACAAGCAATGATTTTTTTGTCTCGTTGCTTACAGCTTTTTGGCAAGGTCGAATTTTTAAAATGTTGGTTACCATAGCATTTCAGATTGCCAATGCATAAAGTTAAAATCTAACCATTCCTTTAAACAAGCAATGTTTTTGTTTTCTTATTGCTTACATCTTTTTGCATTGGTCATATTTTTAAGATGTTGAATACCATTGGAATTTAGATTTCCATTACATGTTATTAGAATCAAATCATTCAAGCTTACAGCTTGGGAAGGTACGACAATAAGTTGTAATAACTTGTTTGAAAACAATAATTGCATTTTGTTAGACTCAGTTTAATGCTGATGTACATTGATCCTCTTGACAGCTATTAATCAGACGCAGAAGATCTGGTTACTAGTATTTATCAGTCAATCTCCCTGATGAGTATATTCCTTAAAGTTATACGACATTCTTGCAAAAGGATAAAACGCCTCTGTAGGTACCCATTAACACCTAGGTAGAGTTAGCAATCGACAGTTAAGTTTCTTGCTCAATAAAAGTAACATTGTTCTTGGTGAGATTCAAACCCGGACCTCCTGACGCGCATCCTACAACTTGAAAACTGATCTCTCATAAAATATTACTTAAAATCGATATGAATCGATTAATGAAACAATAAACAGTAATAAACAATCAAGACATTTTAATACTTTTTTATAAATTTATTCTACAATTTTGTAATTTAAAACAATCTTATCTGTACGAAAAATAAATATTGATAAGATACAAAAAATACATAAAGCTTCAATAGAACAGGATATAAACAACATATAATGTTTAAACTGCATAATAACAACGATACATAGTCTCATACTAGCGTTTAATTGGGTGTGGCAACACGTGCAAATATTGACATGAACACTTTTTTCAAAATTAAACTTAATAAAATGAGCTGATACAATAAAATATGTATATCCCTCTTTTTATCGGGTAATTTCAAGAATGAAGTAATACTTATAAAGTACCTGTATGAGACTGTGGATCGTTGAAACTCTCTGATGACCGATAATCTGCTGAAGATTTGAATTATGTTTTTGTTCTTATCTCAATTGACTTATATGTATATATTCTACAATAATCCAACAGCAGTGTATATTTGAATATAGGGTTTGAATCGACGAATGTAGGTATAAACTGCTTCCAAATGTATAGTGTAATTGACTGAATCAAATATCGATCTAGTTAACAGAACAGAACAAAGTCATGACGTTGACACTTATCGCGAATAAAATATATGCCATAATTCGTACACCATATGCTTTAAGACGCTGAAACATTCTTTTTAATTTAATTTGTATAATTTTATCTAATTAACAATTGTTTTCATTCAAAAAATAGTCATGGAGGAGATATGCCTTTTAATTTTAGATGTATAAGTTTCAAAATGTCATCACGCCCTTGATTCTTTAGTCCTAAATTTAAAACGAAAATTTCAAAACGCGTGGATAAAAGTGACATTTCTGGCAGTAGGTATGACGTAATTATTCGTTTGAAACATTCCAAAGAATTTACAAAATATTTATCTGTCAAAATATCTTTGCTTAGTTTTCATGGTGATTTTATGCCACTTTTTCTCATATCAACTACTTTACAATTCCAAAGCAAACAATCCCATTACGTCATTCATGACGTCACAAAATAATACTTGTCATACATTTCTCGATTTCATTGGACTATTTGAATGAGCCAATCAAATCACTTCATTCAGTTTACTACGCAGATATTTCATCAATCGTCCAAAAGAAATTATGTCTTTGAACTGTTCGTCTGATAAATTGCTGATAACACAACTACTCTTACATTGACCTTGAGGCTATATTTTAGTGTGACGTCATAACTATGTAAAAGCCTATTATAAACTGTTAAATATGTATTAGGTGTCGTAAATCAATTAACAAGATGCCAATTTCAATCGATAGATATTTAATTCATTCAATAGCTAATTAAGAATTTCAATTAATGTATTCATTAATTAATTTATTTAACTAATTATGAATATAAAATCAATATAAATGGGTAATAATGAAGTGCAGCGACGTAATATATATTTTTGCTATCGATGTATGTATAATGAACAAAAAACATGATGTAAGTTTGTTTTATAATAAAAATGAAATGTGTGCATCTATTTACAAATATACGTTACAATAGGTAAACAATCATATAAAATTATGACGTCATAATAATAAGATGACGTCATTATGATGAACACGTGCATACAAGGTAATGATACATGTAAAAATAAACGTTTATACGAAACAAAAATGCATGAATAAAACAATTATAAATGGACATGCTTTTATACTTAATAATTATATATTTGAACATTTACGGTTTCTGCAACATCTAGATTTAGTCTTCGTTCACTTAAAATGACTTAAAAGAAGTTATACGGAAATCAAATAAATAATTAAATCATCCAGATCTAAGCCATAGACTCTATGTAAGATTATGATAAAAACTTTGAACTGTGTAAAAGAAAGTGGATCCTAGTCTTAAAACGAGTGTTAATATATTGTTTAGGCACAGGAGCTTGACATTTTATATCATACTACGAAAATTCCCCTCCTACATATAATAAAAACACTTATTTATTATATGTAGGAGGGGAATATTCGTAGTATGATATAAAATGCCAAGCTCCTGTGGTTTAGGAACCTAATTTTTCCCGTAGAGTTACTCCTCCTAGTAGAGCATTGAGCATTCACGTTGCAGGTACATCCACACGTACAGACAACAATGTCGACCGAGTTCTACAAACACTATGAAACATATACCAATGAAAGGAAATGTTCGTTTTAAAAGAGTATGATTTCAGAGTTTGATTTTAGTTTTGTCTCTTCGTGTCAAAATTCAATTATTTTGCGATATGAATTTCACGAACAACAAACTGCCAGACAATGTATTTGTGAAAAAAAATTCAAATTCAAAGGAACATGTTCTTAGTTAACGTAAGTACATGGGTGAATTTGAACGATGTTAGAAAATCATTTTATGCTCTAGGACAAATCTCGTCAATTAAAATCAACATTCTGAAGTCATTGGTCTGTCTCTCCAGGGAAACAAGTTTATTGAAACAAAATGGTTTTAGGCCTGCAACACAACAACTGGACATTGTGACAAATAAGCCAGAATGATTTAAGATAAGTTACACTTCTTAAAGCACAGGATGCCACGACCGTACGCTACATGTGACAGTAAATGTCAAATACATATGTTGAACATACATGTATATAATATATATATAAATATATATTTATAATATAAATATAGCATTGGACACCGGTATGTAGCCATATGATAAATACTAAGTTGTCATAAATATGTTGAATACAGCCAAAGATGGCTGAATAACTTTGACAGTAATTATGTCGGAATTACGTTGTTCAAAACAAGAAGTCTTCATGCCATTGTAAAAGGAAACTTAATGAAACGGCCTGTAAATGAAGTTGCTTTAGAGCCTAAGTTGTCCGCTTGAAATCTTTTGAATAAAAGAAAAACGAGAGAGAATGTGGGCACTATATAAACCACACAAATTTAAAGATGGTTAGTCAATGATTCAAGGCACTAACTCGAGGTCTCTAGGCGGTCACCTGTCATCGTCCACAAAAAGATCACAATTAACTTTATTTCAAAGACGATCAACAAATAGTGAATTAATTAAAAAACGCAGAAACACATTTTTGAGACGCGAACCCTTGAGAATTATTCTAACAAAATAGCAAATCTTTGAGAAAATTTCAACTAGGTCTACTCGTGAATGTTAAAAAGAATACTTTGTTTCTTAAGCAATCTTTGAACTGCCCCTTAATCTCGAAAAGAACCTTCGATAATTGTTTCAAGATAGGCGATTTAGAAATGTTTAAAGCATTGTAAATCAAGAGCGCGAATGATCAAAAATAGACAAATAAACAAGGAAAATATTTAGATATGCATAGCATTAATTTAATTTTGCTATATGAAAGTGACTAGATTTACGGTTGACTAGAAAATTTAGGTTGATATACATGTATACTTCTGAATAAAACAATCATATCATTTATACTGTCAGTTATTACCATGGTAAACTTATCACAGATGATACTTAGAATATCAAACAAAACATTTACTACACAAAAAATGTACGTCTCCATAGAAACGTGTGTGACGTCACACATGAACGTATCTAAATATAATACATCAAAAGAATCTAATTAGAAAAAAACCAATTTAGTTATCTAAGATTTATGATTTGCAAATAATTCGAAACATGGTTTGGAAAAGGGTAATAAAAAACCTGAACAAATTCGAAAGTAAAATGTACACAAGAACCTGTGACGTGTACACATCATTTCATTGCATAGTTCTCAAACCGGAAGCACAAATGTGACATGATAACAACACCTAAAATGGCGCAGCACATTCCATAGGTAAATTTAAAAACATTTATAAAAAGGAAAATCAACTAAAAATTGAAAAAGGTAAAATAACAAACAAAATCAATGAAATATTGAAATATAAACAATCAAACCATATGTAGTATACTAAACACTAACCGATATCTTAAGTACTGTACACGGACAAGTAAAACACGTTCTTGTATTCAAAAGAATCATTTTTTAAACTCGCATATTCTAATTCAAGATGGCATCAATAAATAACGTAAAGAACGCTGAGAATAACAACTTGGCATAGCGGACACACGTTTCTGGGTTTCACCTAACTGTCTGGGAATTCCCCGTAAAAGGTAATACAAAATGAACATGGTCTAAGTACACTGATCAGAAATACATTCAAAAATGTCCATGGGCATGCAACACTTTTCCACTTCTATCAGAAGAGAAATGTCTGTGCTATGACCCACTCCATCGTCTGTACAATTAAAATGACATATCCAACTTTAATACTGTTTTATATCTCTCACAGTTTAGTATCAACTCCCTGAAAATACAAAGCAAATTAATATTATGATTAGTTTTGAAATGGTAGAGATCACTGAAGCGTCTTGAACAAACAATATTTACGATGTCTGCCTTATGAAGAGACGACGCTCAGGCATACTGGGTTTGTCTAGACAATTTCTTATAGATGACATCAATTGAGACAAATAATTATAGTCTATATGCACTGAGTACTTAATTACAAAAACATATAACAGATTTCAGACATACGACCAAATAGGATCCCATTCGATTAGCACTAGCAGTTTTCTATGAGACCAATAGTTTTAAACGCAATTTGAAATATATTTAGCAAATCATTTCACTCATGGCTTTATACATTTATGAAGGGTCGTTCTTAGTTGTAAACAGAAAAGATTAGTAATTGTATCCGCGACAGTAAATATTTACATTTATATATAAATAATGTATTTGAAAAGTAAAACAAACAAAGAAATAAAGATGACAAAAAAACCTAATACAATGTAAATACAAAGACTATATTAATTCAGAACACATAATGTGTTCAAGACTTACATCATCGCCTTTAGGATTCTGACAAATGCTATCTTCAAACACTGGGTTGTCTTCTCCTGTACTGTAGGTGGAGTTAACACTCATTCTTGGTCCTAATGGAAGAGTAGATGTCGTACTGTTAGAGACAGTTCTTCCTAAGTTAAAATCATCTAAGCTTACACTACTCATTCTACTAAATGAAGGAACGTAAGTAGAGTCTAGATCATCGTCAGAGTCTGCTGGTGTGGGAGGTTCCGGTTCGTATGTAGATTTAGTTAGATCAGTCTGACTATTTACTGATAAGCCTAATGATGCTAATCTATTCAACACTGGAAGTAAACTGCTTCTTCTACGACGTCCACCTGAAAGAATGTAATTAAATAGTACATGGCATAACTCTATTTTAAGAAGTTAGGCCACAACAAATTGATCATCTGTTCTATGGATTCGCTCGCACCTTAATTTTGACGGTTTTTTACAAAAAATATATTTTTATTTCCTCGCTTGCTCATAAAAATTTGGTCAAACCGCTATATAAAGCAACTGAATTTAAAAAAAAATCTAGAAAAATCCGTAGAACATATCATCAATTTGTTGTGGCCTTATGTATTTGATTTTGGTCTGGTGCCTTGTGTCGATTTTCAATCATATAGTCATATCACTGAATCCATATTTTTTCCAGGTAGTTAAGAGCCATATTTCGGCTATTAATTGCATGGAAAAAATATTTGTTATCAGACGTTGTTAATGTTATTATAATGGACCACACTTGTCCTTTTTTACGTGCTCATGTACCCATTTACTATTGAACTTCGCAAAGGAGTACGAAGGTTGAACAAATGATAGGCAAAGAATGGTTGAGAATTACTTCACATTTTTTACAACGTACTCTGCTAATATCAACTAAACGAATAATGGATTACTGAACAATATACAATATGGCAACACACAGTCTTTTGTCTGGATTTGAAAAGAACATGTTCTTTTACTGAAAATATAAATAGTAGAGTGTCCTATACGAATATCTATAAAGTAAAAGTATTGCTAGAAATATAGTCATCTAATACATACCTCCGTTGGCAGCACAACTCTGTATTTCTTTATCATTGGCTCCTTTTCGTTTAGCCAAGGATTGCAAGTTCTTTACTTCAACCTTTAAATGAAAACAATAAACGTAAATATTTTGTGTAGAAAGAAACATGTTCTTGGAGAATTAATGGATGTATTAGGTTTCATATAAATGTTTGCAATTATACATTTGTCCATTAACGTACAAGTTACAAAGTATCATAGGTTATTTCAAAAACCTTAATGTTTGAGATCAGCCTAAACATTTATGCAAAAGAAATATGTGTCATTACAAAAAGCAAATGATTGGCTATCAATGCATGTACTATAATAATTTGTACTCGAGTAATGAGCCACTAATTGAACTTTCAAGGAAATCGACTATTTTGTAATATTATTCCTTGTATGTAGATATATACGATATATCTTGGAACCGTGCCGACCGCCAATGATCAACATTAGCGTGAAAATTATACATTGACGTGATTTTATTAACATGTTTGATCATAAATTTGATAGGTAACACCTCAATCCATAATAATAAACACTTCAATCGTAATATAAATGTGTCCGTACGGATAGGTCCGAAATGTATTCTTTTTCCTTAACCGGTGATACCATAAAAATCACAATAGTGTGATATACACTTCACTATTGACTGGGTCGGTATTTTTATGAGGTATATTAGTATCGTGTCGATCGAATATCGACGATCAATCAATAAGACAATTAAACATGCGATAATAATTGCTATAATCATCATTATTATGAGTAAGCTAGACGTATTGAGGTGAGATCGTAGCCTTAAGACATAGATTCATAACATTTTTGACAGAATGGTGTTTAAGACCAGTTGTGCATGTGTGAAAGCCAGGTCGATATATATGTACACCGCTGGCCCAAGTATACTGTTTTTAGAACGTCTAGATGCTTTGGAAATTGATCAATGTCTTTGATTCGAGACAGTGCCAATGTATTTTAATTTGGATTGGTAACAAACGAGCGACGAACTTGTGTTTAAGAATGAGTTTTAGTCGGTTTTTATGGTCTTATATTAAACTATGAAATTATATTTTGCTTACCCTATAAATTTCAACCTTCATTTTCAGATCATTGGCTCTTTTAACGGATCCACGATATTGTTGTTTGACAATCTTCAGTTGAAGTAAATCACGACCCTGTATGACCAGTACGAAACCTGAAAAATGAAAACAAAATTCCATTTATAGTAAAGGTATCTTTAACATATTTTTCGTTTTGTTGCTTCTGTGAAGTTGGCTGCCAGTCTCAAGTTTCATTTTTATTTATATATATATCATTGCTACGAAAGATAAATGCATTTGGCTAGATAGCCAACATTCTTGTACCCAGGGGTTATCAATATTCTCTATCTAGATAGCCTCTGGGTACGAGACTGGATAGCCAGTATCACATCCTACATCGTAGTTTAGAATCTTGAATGCAATGTATCAAGACATTTGGTACAAACAATGACTCCAGAACTGTGTTGATGTACAGGCAAATGTTTAAACATTTGATAATTGTTGGTTTTTTTTACATTTAAAAAAACAAATAAAAATGGAAGAGAGACCACCGCCGATAACCACACAAAAAGTAAAAACATTGATTTTTATTGAAAAGTACTTTTATTTTTTGGTGCTTAATGTTTTAAAGTGATATAAACTATCCGTCTAATTAATTAATTTTAAATGACCTCAGACGTGACGTCCCCATCAATTTCCTAATGCAAGTTAAACTTTTGTAAAACATAAAGGTTCTATTATAATTTCGTCATTTTTCAAGACAAAATAGTATATAGAAGTATATAAAGAAATGAACTCTGACCTATGATTATGTTTTTTGCATTGTCCGAAACTCGCATACTTGTCAATGCTTTAACCTAAGTAATTTGTAACACTGACGTTTAACACCGAGTTCGTAATACAATAATGGTGGCCTGACCTTTTGTGACCTAATTTGTAAACAGTTTTCTTCGGTAATAATTGTTAAAATATACTTTTTTGCATTAAACACATAATAACACAATGAACCCATGCTTCATGACGTAGAACAAACTACAACTGTTGGCTCTGATGATACTGCAGTTTTGTTTTGTTTTTTGTTTGATTTAAATGAGGGTCCGTCCACTCCAAAGGGATACATTTTGTGCAGACCCCAGGATGTGACCCTTCATCCCTTAAAGATTGTTTTGTTTTAGTAACATAATGCGGTAAGGGCAGACAATTTCACTCACTGGCAAGACGTTACAGTTGACAAAATTGTTGCAATAAAACAGTTGGAGTGAGCAATACCAAACAAAGTGGTCAAAAACGTTTCAGTATCCTGAGGGGGTTATTTACTTAATTTAGTGTAAAATTATGACCACGTTGAAATACAGCTGACAAAATATGCATGAACCGTCTATCTGTATAAGTCTTTGTAGCAAACCATTGTCATCATTTATGTTTGTCTTAACCGCCCTCACCAACCAGATTTGACCAAAATATCTTTTTATTACGATACGGAGAAGTTACTCACAGCACTATAATTATTAGTATTATCAGTATTATAAAGATATCGTGCGACTGGTTTTATCGTAAGAATATGTACATGTATACAAATTGTAATATAGTACCAAATTCTGTCTATAAAAAGATATCGGTTGTAATGTCGTTGGCAATATCACCCATATCCCCAGATAAACTAACCATTTAAACCAAGCTCCGCCCTAAAACTAAACATTCTGCATTGTACTTACTGTTGACTATCCTCACTACTCTCCAGGGTAGAATGAAAATCATGATATTTGCAGCTTCGTCTTCGGGATGTGCCCACAAACCTTCCCAGAACACAAGATCTAGAGCCCAAGATACTGTTATGATAAATGCATCGAAAACCTGTAAGCAACAATTTGAAATATGTAAATTGACAACCAATATTAGTAATGCCTTGAACTATATTATTATTTTGTTTTAACACTATCGACATATAAAGCGTATGTACATGTATCAAGTTTTATTAACACACAATGTATTAAAAAGGTAGTTCCAGAAAATAAACATTTTCAACGTAGGAAAGTGGGGAGAGATGAAAAAGATGCATAAAGCAAACTCATTTTGATAAGCACCGAGAGCAAAAAATCGTTGATCAACGGAAATTTAAAAGACATATATAACAATAAGCATGACTATTGAGATACACATAGCGTGAGGATAACGATAATACAAATTAAACAAAGAATGAGTGTGAACTTAAAAACAGTCAAAAAGATTAAATCAATTATCTTGGTGCACGTGACATTTTTCACTCAAGACAATACATTTTGGAACAGTTTGTGTAGAAATCTGTCTTCACAAAACTTCGTAAAAATGAAACACAAACGCAAAGGTAAATAGAAACCCAATTCGTATACTGACCTCAATTTTATGATGAAGAAATTTCTTTCCCATAATGAAGATCTTGAAGTATGTTATGAGTACTAAAAATGTTAAAATCACCATGGAACCCAGATGGAAGGCATGGGTTAGCTCATGTAACATGTAATGTCTAACTTTAGCCGCATCTGTTTGGAATATATCATGTTTGTGATCACCACCTGCACCTCGCTTCTTTCTAGTATGAGTGTGGAAGTCACTATGCTCATGAGTATGGTCGTGGAAGTGATCTCTGCTTAGTAACGAACTAAGGTCAAGAGGTACCGCAGTGTCGTTGTTCATTTCACCCCATGGAATTTTTCCAAGTTTAGCTAGTTGTTCCAGACGGTTATGCTCAAAGCCATCACTATGGGTATGTCCAATTTGATTTTGAACTTCGGTTAACATACTGGGTAATGACCAGTTACTATGTATAGTCTGATTCAATATATGTGGAAATGTTTTAAATACGATTTCTTTTGAAGTCGCTTCAAGGATTTCTTTTTCATGTAATTCATCTGAAAAAAGGTAAAACACCAAATTATAATAACTAAAGCGATGCAATCAATGTGTTTCTGAATAGAAAATGGAGATGACGCAACAAAGCAATTACGACGCTTGGCTGTCTTTTGTAGAAATCAGGTCCCTGTTGACTCAAAGCTCATATAAACCTATATTGATGTGTCTTGCAGCCAGTTTATATCACGATCAACTGTGTGTATTTAAATTAAATCAAAGAGACATATGTTCACAAATTTCTAACGCTATGGTCATAAAAAAGACATACCAACATATATCTCTGAATATTCATGTATCAATTCTTCAGACATTTCTTAAAGCATTTTGAAATTTATAAGACTTAACGCTTCACTTGAAATGACTTGTTTCTTCCGCTTTGAAATTAATACACATGTTTGTGGCTGTATGTAAAGTATCAAAATTGAATCTGTCAGACTTTACGCTTGGAAAACAACCCAAGGAATGTTGAGAACATCGTCAAGGTTCAACCGTACTTAACAGAAATATGAACGGCCGTCATAGTTGTCACATTGTGTACATAACAAAACATGAACAAGGAAAGATCTTGTCAACCGAAATGCGTCATAATGCATGGAAATAGAATAAACTATTGTATAAAATGTTCATATACAATTTATATAGCTACATTGAGGTTATGTATGCGGTTTATGGGAACATATTTTCTAACAAGAGTAATGTACGACTTATGTACATTTTAGGAGGTTATGTTGGGACTGGGAGCTCTTGGAACTAATTTTCAAGCAAGAAGTCATGTTAAGTCATGCCGGGTTACATGGTTCATGTGAAAATATTTTCCAGCACGTGCATGCTTTGCATGTGATCGTGGCCACAATTTTATAATAGTACCCATCTAAAACTGTCAATGCGTACTTAGTTAGTGAAGTTATTTCTGTTTGATATCATTGGCCAAATGAAAACCAATTATTAACTAGAAGTCTGCGAGTCAGATGAGTCGTCTGATAATATGGGACCTTAGTTAGTTATTTCCCCTTGTATACTCTTCAAATAGGTAGGTCCAGTTAGTTGGATTACTCGGATTTTACCCTTACTTTTCAATGTCAATTTGCCACAATTAATCTTGAATAACTTTTTTTGAAAATCTTTTAATTTGTTTGAAAATCAATTAAGCTAAGTATTGTTAGGGTAAAGAACTCTCTAAATTCTATCACTCCTGTTAATATCATAATTAACAAGAATGATATTAGATGAAATATTTTATCATCCTTACGTAGGACTTCAATGATAAAATCCGAGGATTCCAACTGTTAGGACCTACTTACCATTAGATTGCTTCAGAATTTGTCAAGGAAAGATAACTGACAAAAGTCCCTCATAGCAAACCTGTTATTTACGTTGTTTTTTTCTGATGAGTTGGGAATCTATAGGGAACGGGGTTATAGCTCAGACAAGCCGCCTTCACCGACATCGCAAGGAACACCAATTAATAGATCTCCTGACTATGTAAGGCAACACAAAATGAGAATTTAATTGAATCATATTATTCATATAAAGACTAATTATATTGATAACTGTGTATATAGTATAATTTTTACAATGGACATTTTATTGTGAGATAAACACAACAATAAATTGTCTTACCTTTCATGATTAAAATATCAGAAATAATTTGACCTATAACACAAGCGGCATCTAATGTAGCACATGCAGTAAGGATGATTAATGCTACATGAGTATGTAATAGTGTGGACATTCGTTTCTTCATTCTGAAATGAGAAAAAGAAATACATTAGAAATAATGACACAATAGGTGATTTACGTCGCCGTATTCTTTATAATAAAACACATTGTTCCTTCAAAATGGCGTTATTTATACTTCCGGTCATTCTCTGATAATGACTTCCGGTAAGATGAAATCATTTCTTTGTTTTACAAAATAAGATCGCGGTTCCACTGGTAGATGACATAAAATGTACAAGGCATTGTCGGTTCTTCAAGTTTAAAGCAACTCTACAATAAGACTCATAATTATTGATACAGTTCTTCTAGAATGAAACAATTGATTTATTCAGAAGTTACACTTTTATCAAGACCCACTCCCACCGCATTTAAAGAATAGAATTCAGCCAAGGGGATAAGCTCTTAAAATTTCACGACTCAAGACAAAAGCATGAATAATTTGATGTTTCCCAAAAGATAAACGCATATAGAAAACAAATTCATACCAAAGTTTACTAAATAAAGCAACATATTCGACTTTAAAACAAAATCTCCATTTATAAATGATCGCTATTTATTGTACATGAACATTGTGCACGCGCATGTATGTTATCATAAAAATGTCAAAAATGCACCGACGCAATCTTACAATTCTCAAAATGTTCATTCATTCAAGTTTTTACTAGATAAAAACAAGATAATATAATATCACCATACTTGAACTTTAGTTTTTTGTTTCACATTTTTATTTTTAGTGTTACATTTAACTGCATTATGTTATTGCAATAACGACTTGTGGAGCAAAAGATTTTGACGGTTTTTGCAGCACTTTGTTGAACCCAGTCTAAGAGTCTTTGTAAGAAGATAGCTTGCATACGTGTGGCTCCAGCAATGTCACTTCTCATCCATTTTTCAGATGACATATACTGGACGGGATTCATTATTTTTCGAACGACTACGGCATTCTGAACACCTAGACAGAAACACTTAAGTTGGTCAAGTCTATTTGTGGAAATCCTATACATGTTGCCTTTTGTTAAGGACGCTGAAGTGTGACTGCGATCATGAAAATATGACCTGTTTCGAGATATGTTGCACCGTTCTTTGCCAACTAGCTGCAATCTTGCCAATTACTTCATTGTCATTGCTCCGAGCATGACATATAGGTCATTAATGAAATAAAGATTGAGAATGTGATTTAAATTATCGAATCGAAAACATGGACTCATAGGTCCTTGTAATGGAACCTTTACAACACATGGCATCGTAAGTGAAAGAAATAACATTCATTAAATGTCCATTTGAATTGAAAACGCTTGGGTCACCCAGAATAGTGTGATATTTTTTCTGATTATTGTAACATCCTTAATACCTTGTATTAATTTTAGACATTCTCATACAACCCCTTAACATGGAAATATACGCTGTTTTCTGTCATAAGAACGCTTATAAAAGAACAAAATAGTCTGTTAAATTGATTGCCACTATCGCCAACACATATAGAAGTAAACCATTATTATAAACAAGAGAAAATGACAAAATAGTTTGTGAGAATACAACATTGTACAAATATGTTTCTGTTATGTTCAGTTTTTGAAAACACCAGTCGTTTTTGTTAGTGTAAAACATTAATATCTTTCAAATGTATTTTGTTTAAACATCAACAGGAAACATTCTGTCATTGTCAACTTTATCCAGTCTTTATTCGTGCTTTAATGTGTCTCTTGATAGCTATATACGACAAACTGGTTGCCACGTGAAGACTTAACGTTTTACTTTCTTTGACAATGAACAATTATATACAGCGTATACTCATTTAAGTTCAAATTAATGAAAATTTATGAATAAATGCTGCTTCATAAAAATCATATAAAAATAAATAAATCATTGTAATAAAAATCAATTTGTATGAGCTAATTTCTCATAAGGATATTGATAAGGTGTAATGTAGAATATGTTGGTGTATTTTTTTTCTTTAAAAAGTTACAAATGTTAAAGTGCGGTTTATGTAGGAGAAGTGATCTAGTGGTAAGACACGCTTTAGGGTGAAGAGGCCGGGGGTTCGATCCCTACTAGAGGCACTGCTAAATTCTTTGAGAAAGAAATTAACCTACATTTGTTTCTTTTTACCCATGTGTAAATGGCCAAATGGGTACTGTGAGGGATCACCTGCTTGGGGGTGATTTCAATGTTATTGCGAGTTATTGCACAAAATTGTAAAGTCGGCTGAACATGTACACAATGTATATGGAAGCAGACTTCAAATCGCACTTAAACTATAACTTTAAAAAGTAGGTAAAACTAAGACACTATACGCTATTAGACAGACGTTTGTGCAAATAAATGACCATGGCAATACGAATGTGTAAGCAAGATTAATTTCATACATGTGCTACTTTAGTGACCGCTGTCCTTGAAGACAGGTGTCCAATTTAAAGTTAATCGGCTTTGTTCCATGAACATAGTGTCAGGTTACGGACAAAGCCGAGTGCCACCATCGCCTTAACACAAAGAAGTATGTACGATTGCTACTAATATACATGCCGGGTGATGAATTACTGTTCTTTACATCTTATTGTTAACCTATCATAGTTGACCTTTTGAATAGATGCATGTGTAAGTGCAAAGAAGGCAGATACTTTATCTTATCGGCCTAGTTTTACATCAACTTCTATACAAGACAGGACATTTGTTAGCCAATGGCGAGAGAGTGCGCTTACAACTTAAAA
The DNA here is from genome assembly GCA_025267735.1 of Mactra quadrangularis. NCBI lineage: Eukaryota > Metazoa > Mollusca > Bivalvia > Venerida > Mactridae > Mactra > Mactra quadrangularis. The sequence continues at coordinate 30,189,211 of CM046304.1, forward strand.
GTTTTGGTCAAGATATTTAGGTGTGTCGAGGGAAAGTAAGAAAATCTAATGACCGCCGCGGTAAGAAATCTTTTCACAGGGAGTTGAAGCGCAGAATAAAGCACCATACATAGCTCGACAATTTTACTACGGAACAGAACATGAACTTGTACAAAAGTCTCTCTTGTCCTAATGAATAATGTTATAAGTCGCAGACTGCAGATGCATGGAAACAGCGCTTAGCAAAACATATTTGGAGAAAAAAGTAAATCATAAAGTAATGATGTAAATATATCGAAAGGCTCTGTACACCTTTTCACAAAAACTCTTACGAAAAAAGTTATCGTGAGTCAATTTCATAAATTTGCATGTCAAAGTCAGAGGGATTGATAAAAACACAACACTGGTATGATACTCGAAATGTATACAATATTCTACATACATTCAATAAAATTTGAAATTGATTGGCCGAAAAATGACCGTATTATGTATGTGTCTAGCTTCCGGCGTACGATGATTTTTATCGTAAGATTTCTTTGTGAAGCGCTGATGTTTAAGGATTGCTGATATAAAAAAATGTCATTTAAGGATGAATGTTTTGCGCATGTTTCTATATTCATATGATTAAAATCAATGTTTAATTGCATGAAATATCTTCATTACAATGCCAAAGTTGTAACTGTGCTTAAAATGGAAGAAATGATTTAATCAGCACAACAAAGAAGGGTGAACCATGCTACTTTGAAACACCCGAATTTTCTATCACATTCTACGTATATTTCGATCAAAAATCAAAGTGCATTTATACTCGTATCAAATACATGTATGAAATGCAATTACCAAATAGGTAGAAAAAATGCAGGTGCGATTAGAGCAAGGTGTTTTGAAAACATGGAAACAGATTGCAGTTTAGTTATAAGTCACCTCAGCTCCACTTTGTTTTGACATTAATTAACCATGTACAGTTATCTGCCTCACAACAACAACAAAGCTGGACCAACAACAGTTATACCATTATTTGACAACCTTCATCAACAATTATTTCTGTTCGAGGTCAAATGTTGACAAGTGGAGTTCACTGACCGCTTGTAAATAATTGTGCAAGCTTCACTCAAATGTTGATGATTTGCGTCCGGAACGCAGATCACTTTTTTGCGCGGCGTAAATAAGTCAAAGCGACGTTTCTAAACAAGAGTCCACAAAATTATGAGCTGTATGTATAATGTTCACATTTATCGCTCGGTCAAGCTTGAAACTTACAAACATTCACATGACAGGCAATGTCTTGACCTTTTGTAAAATAACACTAATGTCTAAGAATAATGTATAATATCCGTTACAAACATTGTGGTCTTACTAAAACGACACCGTAGTACAAAGGGGGACAATAAATCAGGATTTTTTTGTATTTTTGGGGGAAAATGGTCTCTTACGTCGTTGAATGACTAAACACGCGCATGATACGTGATAAGGAAACACGATTGGTGATTTTGATATACACTAATTAGGTTCTTACGTAAGGAGTATGTAGGGTTGTAATATGTCCGCACATAGATTTGTTGGTGTTTATGTTTTTGGTTTTTTTTGTAGAAGTTAGGCAATTTGACATAAATATGATACGATTAATGAATGATCGGTATGGTCAGAGTTAAACATCATACAGTGTAAATTTATGACAATTACTGGAAAAACAATGCCTTGGACGCTCTTGGGCAAAACGTTATACAAAATGTTCACGAAAATAAAGACGTCGCGTCATAAGCAGAAGCTCAAAAGCGTTACTTCAAAATATAACCATTTTACATCCTACATTTGTATATACATATGATTGATACTTTCTTGTTATTTTTTTAAAATGCGAAAACACTTCATTGTATTTTGTTCAAATACATTTTTGTGTTCAAATATGCATATACGATGGTCAACATTTTTGTATACTATAGAACTACATTACAATATTCTACCAGCCACTGCTCACCGTCTATATGAACAAAGCCGTACAGAGCCATAAGCACTTGCTAAAATAACGAACGTCAAATACCATCTATATCAGCAATACACCGTTTTCTCACCAAGACTACTCACAACAGTACAGTACAACCTCTCTTAAGCAACACCCACTGGGAGGTACTAACGTTTGGTGCTTTTTAGAGGGTTGTTCTTCTACAGAGGTTAAATTCAATTAAAATTACACCAAAGGGTAATATCAAAAGCTGTTGTTGTGCAGAGTATTTTCTCTGTAGAGGGTCTTTCTATATAGGTTATACTGAATAACATCTTTGTGTCCAAAGTTTTATGGTTAAATTGTATGAAAACTAACAGATAATTAACTAATTAAGAAAATGCAGGTAAAACATAAATATTCGTATGTTTTTTCTTTCCTGACACATGTCGGCGATATTCCGCTTGCAATTTTAAACAAAGGTAGATGATTAATATACATCACTGCTTGAATACAGCGGTCCGACTAATTAATTAGTATGTTTGAAAAATGACTTTTGTCACGGAGTGTCGCGTTGATATAGTAACAATTAAATATCCTGCATTTTGTATGTTGTTATTTTGCATTTGCATTCACGTCGCAAAATAGTACAAAGAAATGCAAAACCATAATTATCATTTTGTGCGTACAGTAACACCTCGATACAGTGTCTTATTACAGAGTTTAGCGTATACATTAACACAGTTGAAACGCGATAGTGAGACCAACGAAACTCCAAAAATGTTTCGTTTTAGGTGACCTCGCAATGAAAAAAAATCTTTTTGCACTTTTCTAATTTTGAACTCCTTTGATTTTGTAAATATTTATAAACACATAATAACTGAATTGATGCGATGTATAACACAGTTAAGCTATTAGAAAAAGCGTTCCGCATGTTTCCGAAAAAATGCGGAAGTGATTTGACTTTTTAAGGATAACTTCTGGGTTTTTTAATCATAACATTAAAACGACGTAGATTTAGTAAAACTACATATAATCGTTTTTTAAGATTTTATAACAATCACATTTAGTTTGTAATAATGATGCGAAATCATCTTGTTTTGAAACATGACTCAAATATAAGACAAAAAACCGATCTAAGCTAAGTCAACTCAGTCAAATGGTTTTCAAGGATGAAATAAAATGAGAGAAAAACAATTATATAAAAAAATATCAAGGTTGATTTTTGTATCGTGTGTGTTTGTTTTTTCTGGGGCATTTGACAGCTTAACATGAAATGCTCATTGACCTACGACTTTTCTAGTGCATCTTGTGGTACGTGCAATAACATATAAGAATAAATTAAATAAACTTTGAAAGCTACTCATTAATTATTGATTCAATAAATATTGAATAATGTAACTCTAAAATATTTGTGGTTAGTTAACGAAGAATGATACATAATACAAAATATTCATATATTAAGATGCATGAATCTTGTATTAATAAATGGCAACTAGTAACCTTTTAAAATATTGATATATTTTGGTAAAAATGACCAATTATGATTGACAATGTACAAGAATATATTTACATAATACATGCATGTTATTGGAGTAAAACTACAGTTTACAATTAAGTTTGACGCCGACAATGTGCCTTTTAGACATGTCATGTGGTACATTTATACATAAATGCACATTGTACCATTGAAAAATACATGTATATAAAAAAGGAAAACATATATTTCAAGATTCTAAGTTTAGTGAATTGTTTCAGTGTTATTTTTTTATAGTTATACGTGATCGTGTTTCGCATGTAAACGGTGTGGTAAGTTGACAGACACAAATGTTCTGTCCATAATTCCAACTTTTTTATATAGTCCGATAGCAATAAGTTTTTTTTACTTAGAATTTAAACACTAGAACAAAACATGAAATTAGTTAAGTAAGAAACTAAAAAAAATGAATTTAAGTTGCTGCTTTAACTGTAGGACAATTTTTAACAATTACATCGAGGGTTGTCTGCAAGACTGTAGTAACTCGCTCATTAGCGCAATGCACTTACTACAGTCTTGCAGGCAACACTCAAAGTGCAATGTAAACCACGGAATAGAAAACTTTGCCAATTAATGGACATGGAATTCTAATAGAATATATTTGGAAATAAAAAGAAATATTCTTAAGGCACCCAAAATTTATTGCAAGAATACTGTATTTGTATAGGTATCGGTAAAATTCTTTTCTCAAATTATACTTCAACAAAATATCAAATACTGCAATAGAATGTTTGCGAAAGATTTAAGTGCGTAATTAATTTGCTTCTTTTACGTAAATCTAACATAGTCAAACTTAGTTTAAAAATATTTGCGTTTGCTCGGCGATCTTGCAATAGTGATGGCAAACATATATAAACATGATACATTTTAAATGGAAATAAAACTTTCTACGAAATATTCAAAATGCTACAGTTGAGTTTCGAGAAAATAGGAAAATATACCATTCATCAGAATGGCAAAATAAAGGTTTTGGATCGGAAACTATTCAACAAATAATCAAAGATTTCAATGTAGGCACATGATAAAAATTAATAAAATGCTATGTATAATGATTAAAACTCAATATCGGCCATTACAAAATGAGAAAAATGAAAGCGCTATATAAGAACCAACGAAATAGAAAAATAAGATAAAAAGAATCACACCTGTTACGCTTGTGTCTAGGATGAACTATACTGGAAGAAAAAGATGGTTGCTGACTGTGGTGTTCATTATTATTACTTTCTACAGAATCTTTGCGTTCTTTCATGTTACACATCTGATTGTTATTTTAACACTAAAATCTATCTGGCAACTTCCTGAGTATATCCGTGAAAATATGGTGTTTTCTGGATTTAATGTATATTTTTCTAAGTCCGTAGTTTTTTTAACAACATACACCTCAAAACTGCATCAAGAAGGGATATACATTTATCATATAAAAAGTCCGATAAATGCTATACAATAATTATGAATAAAAAAATCAGAAACTAAACTAAATTAACTATCAAGTCGATTGCACTTTCATGTCCGTATAATTATTATACACTGTACCGGGTACGCAAAGAAAAAATATTCAAAAAAATCAGAGAGATTTTTTATAAGTCCTACAGGATATTTGCCAATGCGTTAACATGCTTCTACAGAAACATATTTCAATTTTGTGTAAGCACTCCAAATGCAAACTCAAATGCAAAAATGCTAAACACCAACTAATTGTTCACTACAGCATACAACACCAAACAACTTTTTCTCCACCGAAGTCTTCCGGCAAATTTTTACTCCTGGCTGAACAATGACCAAACACAACAATGTGAAAATGTACAGTCTAACAATACGCTATATAGTTACATAAAAACAACGCTTGTCAAAGCAAGAAAAGAGATTGACGAATAAACAGAATAGGCTGTCAGAAAAAATGACAGCTATATAATAACTCACGTTTTGTCATTGTGGTGAAATTTTGTGTATTCCCACATTAACCCTTTTATATTACATTACTACTGACCAATGTTATGCTGTTTTACATGTAGGCTTACCTTTTCTATACAATTATGACATGCATCATGTTCGCCAGGTATTTGTTACTACTCGTACAACTCGTCTCATTAACTGCGCGTGGTTTTACGTATTTTGGAAATCAACGAATAGGAATCATTTAGATTTTTACGTCTTTTAACTTACTTTTTTGAAAAAAATCACGGCGTTCATATTTCCAGGTTTTTGAACACTTAATATTTCTTGCTTCTCCTTTTCACAAGGAGTCGAATGCTTTTCCCTTACGCTTATGATATCATAAGCAGCGCAATTGTCAAATAGGCATGAAGCGACATTACCTATTCCAAATATAAGGTCTTATTTCAAATGATTTTTAATGATAAAATGTTACATTTTTAGTTTACAAATTTCCATTTATAACGTCCATTCATGTTCAAAACGTAATGTACGAACAAGGGTATACGACGATGGATATTTTCATACATGTAAATGAATAAGTTAAATATTATCAATAATAATGATGTACTCACACTTTCGTTGGTGAAAAAAATGCTTTGTTTCTTAAATTAACGCTTTTACTTTGAGTCATACAACTCTACCATTAAAACTTAAAACCAAGAGACGAAAAAACCTTGTTCTTTTTGTGAAGAAAACATGTTTTAAACAAGTTACCATTGCGTTAAACAAATCTAAACATTTGTTAACTCAACATGTCAAGACACTGAAACATCTGAATAACAGTTTTAGTGAAAAACATAACTTTTAGTTCACTTGAAAGGTTGCTTAATGAATTTTCATAGCCAGTTATCATAATGTAGCGCGCAGATATTGTGCATAAGTTAGCCTTCCCTGACTAACAAAGAAGTAAAAATTGACTCCTACAAAGATCTAAACAAATAAATGATATTTCTGTGCATATTATATTATGAGCGCTTAATATTTCAATAACATCCATGCATTTAAATAATATATACCAAACATCGATTACGTTTTCTTTATAAAAATGGATATCTATAGCCCGGAGGTGAGAAAATGGTTAATCCGATATTGCTATATTTAACTCTTCCTATACGCTATGTTCGTCAGGACCCAAAATAGCACAGACGGGTAGGTGGAAGGAAATTGAGCAGTTGAGTGGGGCAAAGAAAAATTTCGCTGGTTCAAGACCTAGCGTGGCCGTATTTTTTTTTAATTTGAAATATGAATAATATACATGTATATGTTACATTAATAAATACATGTACATGTATATACTTATAAGTAATTTACATGTATAGGTAACATTAAGAACTTGAGATATATACATTTAACCCATAAAAAGAGAACTAAAGTGAATAGACTTTGATATTGACCATGTCATATATATTTTTGTTATTCAGATTAGTACAACATGAATAGAAAATTCATTACAATCGAATTTAGAATAAGGGAGTCTCAACGGATATAAGTCACCTATGTAACTGATGTTATTTTGCTAAAAATATTGATAAGACTACCGTGGCTCTTCTTAAAGTTTATATATTTTGTGAGATGTGAGGCCCAAATGGTATTAAATGACAGCCCTGAACTAATTAAAGATAACGCCTTATGTTATACGACAAATTTTTAACATTTGAAAAAAGAAAAACTTCTAAATACATGTATCTGACAATATACAATACATTGTTTTTAAAAACAGTTATAGATGGGACGTGTGGCTACAGAACATTGGATGTAACACGTAGTTTACACTGATGTTGTGTAAAATCAATCATTTATCAAATTGAATGACAATCACCTGTCTGGTAGGTGTTATATTTAATTAAACAAACGTGTTGATGTAGCTAATTGATACATCAATTAAATGAGTTGTCTCAAGCACATAGATTCTTGGTTCGGTTTTAGTATTGTTTTCTTTACCTGTCCTATTAGCTCACTCAGTAGCGAGTCTGAAGAATAATGAGATTGTGTATGAGTTTAATGGATCAGAGTATTTCGAATTTACTCTGAGGTAATGCCACCGTCAATTTCATCAACTGGACAAACTCAAGCGAGCTAGAGGATGCGAGGAAGTACCAGAATCAAACACATCCGATCTGTGACCAAAGATGAAAATATCGTACATACAGAGGCTCAATTCTACATTGTATAAAAATGTCATTAAAATTATGTCAGTTAATTAGTTTTCACTTTTAAAGTAAGAATTATTCGTCATTGTGCAACCAGTTTAAAAGGTGGATGACACAAACTGGGTGTAGAACTACATGTAACAATAAAATAGAGCAATAATATATACTCTACATCACAACTGTTAGGCGCTAAATTTATGTAAAACATTCATTACATCTTAGAAACAACTTTATACATCTGAGAGTAGGCGAATATGTATCATCAATGTAATGTTTCGAGCGCAATAAATACAGTCATAAAATGGATATTTGGACGACAAAAACTGTGATTTTTCTTGTACCTTTGGTCACGTGATGGCATCTGTTTGGCCGCTTACATCAACAAAATGGCCGCTTACATCAAATACAACAGAAAATGTCAAATATCTTAGCGTAAAAATATCAGACTGCTCTAAAACACTTAATGTAATGAATAAATTCTAAGAAATATGCGTGACAATTTAAATTGTTACAAGTTGGCATACATGTCTCGGCGTAAATTGTTTTACTGGTTCATGCAGCGTTGTAATCTCAGACAAAAACGTTTTGAAAGCGTGTTTCCCAAGCCGTTGGTTTGGTTTAGTTTTACGCACAATGTTTTGCTTGTTTCATGGTGGACAGTTAACATTTCTATTGATTTCAGAGAGAGGTTTAGATCCCTCGACATAAGCATTTTAGCCAGCACTTATATCAAGTACAAACCATATTCAGTGGTTGAAAATTGTTCTACTTGATTTTAGTGACCAAAGAATTACGAATATATTCCAAAATCTAGACGAATAGAGTGAGATAGAAATATGTCTCGTGCGGAAAACAAACATATGACCCTTGAATTTAGAGTCGGGAATTTTATCTGCTGAACCTACAAGAGAGAGGTAATTTTAAAGCTATGTAAGATATTCAACTTTAGATATCATTGGCTGCTGCAATCAATTTATAATTGATTGCGTTATTCATTTGGTCAAAGAATTGTCTCAAAAGTGTAGTGTCTTATATAATATGTCTTCAACAAATAGCCCGATTTATTACTTTTTTATTTGGATTTTACATCAATTTTCAATACTGTTTCCATTTTATGCAGTAATTTGATCGCCTAACCAGTTTTTTTCTGAATGTTTGTCGAGGTACATGTATACAAAAGTAAGACCTGCTTAAAGATAGAAATAAACTAATCTGTCAACTCGGTAAGTAATGAGTCACTGTCAACGAGATTACATTTAAAGTCCAGTGCACTAATCAGGGTCACACTGGCACTGCTCTCTTATCGTTTAATCTCTTTTTCTAAACTCTCTTTTAATGTAATAAGTTACAGCTTTTTGTACCACCCTTAACCTATCTGCACAATGTGATTTCATTTTTTTCTCAAAGTGTTTTTTTTTACTGACATATGCACGTTAGCAGTATGTCACAGGCGAGTATGAAATGCAAATTGTAGGCAAAGAAAGAAAGAAACCAAAAAGGTGACAGGATAGCTTGCGATGAAATTTTGTTAAAATGGGCACGAAGATAAGATAATAATTCAAATACTTAGACGTGTGAGTAATACTTCCTTACACATTTTATACCTCATCTGCTGGCCACATGTCAAATCTGTATCCGTCCTTTTATCATAGAGGACAGACGATCTTGTGTTGTACAATAGTTAAAAGAGATATTGCAGTGACGCTAGTTAATTAAGATTTAATTAATTAAACTCATGAAAAATTCTAAAGTCATAATGATGTTTAAAACACAATTAAACAATTCAGGCATTTAGCAGGTAATTGCAAGGATTAGATATGTTTCCTCTTTTTTTCTGAATTTGAATCGCTATTAAAGTGAAATCAGTGTCATACTTGGAACTTTTAAAGATTTTAAGGGGCAACTTTTTCTATAAAAATGTCATCAAAACAATCATAGTTTTGCTATGAATATTCAAGTTGATAGCTTCACGTTCACAAATTTCAACTTAATTATCACTTTTCTGAAACTCTTTAAGTAGTTAATAATAAATGATAATTGTATAATAACATAAGAATTCAAACTGTTAAAGCGAAAAAAAGAAATGTCGAAAAGTTGTTTAAAAAAGCACACTCCTTATATATACATGTATATGTTTTTCTATGATAGCAAGTGATTGTTTTGATGCTTTGCGCCATGAATACAACCCATATGCAAACAGTGCCCCAAAGGTCTTTGGACAAACCCCTGTTTTGAGGCTACATCGATTCACATTTACTCTAAAAAAGACAGAAACAAAAAGTCACCGAGTAAATGCCAAATAACCATTAATAAGTTTATTAGCAAATGATTCAAACTTTGTATTTGAATTAAAAATAAGTACATGTATTGTAAAAGTACATGCAGTTTGCAAAATCAGAGGACTTTTTAAACTTGCATTTTTCCAAGTGCTTTTAGGAGTGTCATGTACAATAAAAAACATGCATTGAGTATCTTAACACGGACACATTTATAACATAAAAATATAAAAATAATTAAACTTACATTTCAACTTGTTATCCTATAAACATCTAATCAAATCACCAATCATTAAATTGAAGAAAATGATAATAATTAATTCATGAACTTGAAGTATAAACACAATTAATCTATTCACTAAAAGCCTATGTACAATGCAGGGTTTGTTTCAATGTGCATTATTTTCTTCTTAAACATAACGTTACATTAACATGGTAAAGAAAAAAATGAAACAACTTGTTCAGAAATGATTTCAAAGGAGAATGCAGCTTGTTTCTTTAGGACTTATTGGACGAGATTCAACATTTTAACGTTTAAAATATTACCCTGGAGTGAAACAATGGTCTGTTGACCCTATTTTAATTTGCGAGACGTCAGAAAATGGAAGAGGGTTTGTAGATTTATGTCCACTTGAGGTAGCGATCATGAAACTTGGGGACATATGAACAAAAAACAACATCGTGATTGTCTTGTGATACTGTGTGAACGTCCGGTTTATGTGCATAGTTTCAATACCGTAGGTCTCTTATTGTTAATTTGTGAAAATTCATTGCTATAACAAAGAATACATTCAACGTGGCTCAAATCAGAAATAAACATCGCTCAATTCAAGCGTTTATAGCAACAGCTTCGATGTTGTCCAGATGCAGAACGCCATACTTGCCTGTCTGGCACGGGAATACGGATGTTTCATCGCGCACAGTCGCTGAATGCCACATTGAGCATCGAACTGCTGAAAGAGTGGCACTTAATCTCTTCTAGACGTTAAATATTTCACTTCATGTTGTGCCAAAGCAGGATTTGTGTTTTGTCTAATACAACACTGAATGTTGCACTGTGCATTTATTGAACCGGATTGGAAGCTAATTATCGCACTGAACCGAAGATCGCACTTTTATTGTCGCAAGTTTGACGATTAATCTTACGCAGACATTGTACATCGCAAATGTCGCAAGCTTAGTACAAACATGTGCTCAAACGATTGGAGTCTATTGTTCACAACATATAGTAAGAATGTTAGTTTAAAGAACCAAAATCCATCCACGTTTTAACAACAGAAATGACATATTCAACTAGAAGTGGCACAAACGCCATCAACTAAGGAAAAAAGGATGTAATAATCATTACCTTTAAAAGTTTCTTCTTGTATTGCGACACTGCTAAAAAATCGGAGTAAAACTTTATTGTTACTAATATCAAATGTCTGTTTCACCAACTTGCAAAAACAACGACAACACCAATAGCAACAGCAAGAACAACAGATAAACGAAACCACAGAACTGTAACAAACATGGTGGATGTCAAGGATAATACATGTATGTGTTTTTGTCCGAAGTTTGGCGTTTTTATGGTCACCTGTTTCCATATATAGTTTTTATGAAATAAAAATAGCCATCAAAAGGTTTTTGCATCTGTGGAAAAGATATTCGTTCGTGCAAAAACTTGTTTAATTAGTAAACTCCTATGGTCCATTTAACATTACTATTTCTCTACACCGTTGCATTGTATTTAGATATATATGTTTTTGTGAGATATAACACTAATATGAGACATTTTATCAAAAAATAATCTCACGGAAAAGCATTGTTAGTCTATTTCATTTATTCGCTTTAGATAGCCTAAATGCTATCTTAAATCTTAATCTTAAAATACACTCCAGACCCCCCCCCAAGAACCACCCCCTCTTAAGTGGTCACCCAGCTTAAGCAGCTAATTTGGCTGTTTCCCTTGGCTGGCAGCTGAAGAGGGGTAGGACTATACTTCTTTATGACTAGTTATCATTCAAGACTAGAGGCTACCCAATATTCTATAAATTGTATGTTTGTATGGCATAGATAAGAAAAATACAGTACGAGGCCACCTATATTCGTCACTTTCCCAAATTCGTTACCTCGCTGTATATACATAAAACGGCAACATAGGTCACTAAAATATGTTATGATTTAATTCACTGAAATTGTATTGAACAGCCATTTTAGTCAGAAATTTTACAACCATGCCGATTATCCATGTTTGCGGTATGATATTCGACTTCAGCTCGAAATTTGTATCATTTTACGCAAATGTCGAGCATAGAACTAGTTCGAGACTTGACTTCTGTTCGATATTTAATATCGAATATCGGATGTCGAATATTGTGCCGAGTTATTGGCGAGTTCTTACAAAAGTAATTATACTTAGAAAGTACCCAGGGTTAGTTCCATTTTTTGTAGATCGAGATTAATCTTATGGATTGCTCAAGCAATAAGCCCTTAGTGGTCACAACTTTTGAATTGTATGAAAGCAATTACATTCGGCTATGCGCTGTCAAGTTGAGAGTATGATGTGTTGTTAGGTTAACATCTACGCGTAAAAAGTAACAATATTGAATGGTAATAAACAATCTGGTTTCAACACACAAAACATAAAAACGCTTAAACCTTTTGCCTTGTCTAACACATGAATAGCCAGCGCTATAAGCACTTTGATTGGTTTTGAAATAGAAAACAAATCAAGCATTTTAACGACGTATTCTGCTTTAGGCTTATGGAGGATACTGCAGTAAAAACTTGCGGAGAGGTCAACTTGTTCTTTTTTTGAATATTCCACGATGAAATAGATATTGTTTAAATCTTTACCAGTGAATGATTGTATGGATTTTGATGTTAAATCACATACATATATTTGTACAAATATAATAACGCCTAGATCATTTGAATGTTAAATCAAGGAAGATTGAAACATTTTGAAATTTACAGATTTATTCCTTATAATCAAAGTTACCCGAAAGACCTTATTTTGATTTTGCATTGAATATATACAGTGCCCCCCAAAAATGCTTTACACTAGTAAAAATATACGGTATTTTTACATATTTTTATACGTACAAATTAAATATTATTTTATATGCGTTTATAGATTGTGAAAATTATAATAGATTGTAAAATTAAAAAGATAAAAAGAAGAGTAACTATACTTTATACAACTGTAATTGTTATACATGTACATGCATTTAAAGGTATGCTTTTAATTTCCAAAGTGTAGGTATTTTTTTAAACTAATCAAACATTTACAAAAGTGAAAAGGTCATTATAGATGGTACTGTATAATGTTTTCAAAGTTTTAGCATTTCCAAATCAAAATGTCGGTATTCTTAATTTTCAAACTCATTCAAGCAAGATACCGAGAAGTAAAAACACCGTTAACAACAACATAACTCTTTATACTCAATTTGACTCATCCGACAAAATCACTGATGCTGGCTAACCAATTACAATCTTATGTTGAAATTTTTGTCATTTATTTCGAAACTCGTCCTTGTAAACAATATAACGCCGGAACTTGCCTCTTAAACTGTCTTTTTTTATTTTTTAGATAATTTATTATATTTTCGTTCTAGATGGCAAAGAAAGCTACTTTGAAGCGCATGTTGACCTGCACTTTGACAGCAATGAAGATGTCTCCTCACCGTTCAGGCCATTTTATATGACCTTTTATGACTTTTATATGTATTTTGTTTATATCTTAAATAAAGGTTACTGACCGAGTGACTTGTTTAGTTTTTTATACTAAAGGCCCTATTTGGAGACCACATTGCCTGATTGTCCTTGAAGTGCAAAATGCAACAAAGTTTTGAGCTGGTACAACGGTGTGCTGAAATAGAACTGTGGACCACAATGGAAATAAGGGCTTGCCCTTTTTTGTGTTATCCCTGGTGGTGGTGTGCAAGACAAAGTTACTACATCATGATGTCTGTGATATTTGTGTTTGTATGTTTTTACCATGTGTACACTGAACAGAAATAAAATCACCAAATCTCATATGTCTGACACTAGAAAATATTATTAGTGAAAACAAAAGCTACAAAAATATTTATATTATTTTTATTCATTCCGCTAAATGAATATACAGGAATGCAGTAAAGTCTACAAGTAATCCTGATGAAACTATCTGCACATGCGTATGCTTACATGGCGATGTTAGGTTTCCGGAAAGTTGTATTCAGAGTAATAACGAAAATTCAGACCAGGGGCTTGTAATATCAACGGTCTTACGACATAATTTTGTCGTAAATCCCTTTATATTTTATTTCTGAAAAAATCGTAAAATTGTTGATAATACGTTGTCTGGAGATTTTTGCAAAAAATGGCCGTGACAATTGCCAGCCCAAAATAGTAACAATATAAGCTTTTTAGATTGCGTTTGGTGATTGATAAAAAAATTACAAAAGACATAAATAAGTTTCCAGTAGAAACTTATGAGTTTTTCACTGTAATAAAGTCGTGAATACGCAAGCACTTTCTGTATAAAAAAATCTCATTGTTTACGAAATGGGCATTTTGTCGAGCTTGAATGGGAAAAGGAAAAAAACAATTTTTGACAAGTTAATCATGTCACTTATGCATCTTATGTTATACAAAAATTTCAAGACTTATTATATTCTATATCTACTGCAAAACATTTTTTAGTTTTAAGATATCTATTGACATTAACCAATTGTTTAATATGGTCAAGCACATATAATTTACCTAAGAGTCATATGCGTCTTTCCACAAATTCTGTAACTTAGCTACAGTCATCATGGGACAGGGGCTTTAATGTTTACTATGAATGAGCCTGATTTATTTCTTTGGTCCACAAACTAGGAAATATGCTTAACACAAGGTCTCAACAATAAGCAGAAAAAATGATATACTTAAAATGACTTTACCTACATGTCATGTCAAATCTCTTTTTGGTGTCAAAAAAAAACAAATGTATTCTATTTGCATTTTACATAACCGTTACTTATCTAAATGATGCCATGCATCAACGTCCCTAACTTCCGTCCAACAGCTAGTATTGTCTTTTGTTAGTTCCTCGAGGATTCGAGAAAACATTATGGTTTAATGTCAACTAGATGTAATAACAAGACAAAGGGAACCAAATTATTATAGGTCGGCATCGAATATCCATCAAATAGACCGGAACATGCATGTTTTTAACCGGCGAGTGCATCCGTTTCAAAAAGTATCTACACATAACATAAACGGTGTCACACTAAATATCATTATTTTGGCAGAACGAAATTTAAACATAATACTGAGCGTTATATCATTTTGAAGCTAATACTTTGATTCTAAAATCGGATATCGGGGAAAATCGTTTTCGTAGTGGCCACATTGAAATTCATGAAGTAATTTGCAAGAAAACATATTCTAATTCATATTTATGCTTTATAAGCATTATAATTATACCACAAAGTAATTCCATTCGGCATATGACAATGGATCTAGAGGTCATGAGATTCATATGCGAGGGAAACACCACAATCATTATTTTCATAGTGTTGTAATAAAATACTTTCTTGGGTCATTCTTTTATTTTCCATTGCATCGGGTAGGATAGTTGACAGCCATTTTCGAAGTTATGTGCCAAGAACTGTGCTCAAAGATATAAACTCCTTCAGGAAGGCGAAGAAATGGCTGAAAAACCTCATAAAACACTATACATGTATAATTTATAAAAAAAAAATACTTCTTACCCTTTCTTTTTCTTAGGATGATCCGTTTCATTTAGTTCAAAAATAACATCCATATTCTTGTTATCCATTTTATGATTTCAGACAATTGTAACAGGTATCTCGTCTCACAAAATTACCAAATGAAAGTGAAGAGAGAATAGCTTTGCACACTAGACCTGTATGCAGATTTGTTAAATAATTAGCCGTCAAAAGGAGTTTCGCCTCAGTGAATTAAAACAGTTTTCTAATATAAATGTAACATAAGATTCAAGACGAGGAAATTATAGTTCATATCATTAGCATATCTTAATAATATACATAATAGGAGTGTACTAATAAAGAAATGGTTAAGTTGACATCATTGCATGAAGTATAAATTAACCAAGAAAGTCAACTTGATACTTCAAACATTTTGTTATATTCGTAAGGTTGATGCAATATTATGTCTTTTTGTAAAACACCAGTAAGTAGTTGCACAAACTATCTTACTGTGTACAAAAATCATCGTATGTCCATTTATTGAAGAAATGATGCAAGGTCATATGACTAATGTCATTTAGTAGGATAGCCTTTTAGAAAGTTTTTAAATTTAATACCCTATTCTCGCCTGCTTGAAAGAAGGCAGCGGTCATTTTTTTTTTCATTAACTTCTGACTTACGATGATTTTTGTAGTAAAATATTTGCAACAATATTTACACATTGGGTAGTTTTCCTTTGTATTTGATACAGTAAACACAGAATGCACATGCTATGCTTACCATATAAGTTACAAACATGCAAAACGATACAGAAATCACATTTGCATTCTAAAAATCAACAATAACGTATTAAAAATTACTATTTACACAAGTGACTTTTCGGAATAAAATGCGAAATTATAAGACACCTATGGGAACATCCCAGATATTTCTCACATTAAATTTACCAAATTAGTCTTCATTTAGTAACCAGAACAGCATAATATCAAAGCTCTTACGATAATTTAGAGATACATGTACAATAAAGTGCGGTTTACGACAGAAATCGGTCGAGCTTTAATGAAACGGAGCCCAGAATGGAACATCGTACGCTTGGTCTCTCGTAAAGTACTTAGGACTTATCTCTCTATAATGTATGGCATGATGAAAAAAATATATCAAGTGTACTTTGATACTAAATACATTTACTATGTAATAAGTATAAGTCTGCCAAAAAATAAAAGAAACAATCGTGACAAGTGAATAAATAATCAGTCTCCATCTAACCATTTATATATTACTTGATTAACAAGATTATCAACGAGATAAGTGTAAGGTCAACACGTTGCGGATTCATTTTATCGATTAACAAGACAGAACAGAACAATACAGTAAGATTATTCAGAAAAGTACAAAATACATATTCATAAGTGCGGCGTTTAGCGTCAATGTTTGCGAGACTACGCATCAGTTGATTTCTGTGCGATGTTGCAACATTTATCGCCAGTGCAATTGCAACTTAAAAGGTTGGTTGTGACATTTAGCGTCAGTTGCGATGTTTAGCGGCGTTGCGACGTTAAGCGGTGCTTAACATGTGAGCATTTCAATATTTACGAGTATATTATCACATTAAGAATGTTATCAAGGCTCATAATTGTATTGTAAACTAGTGACATTCAATGTATCAGAATTGTAACTAAGTACATGTATGTTTTCTTTTTTCTCTCTTGACGCCGTTCATATAATGAATTAAATGGTACGATTAAATTGATTTTGAAATTATCGATGAGTTACATACTAACAGTGGCCTAACACCATTTTAGTCTCTGCCTTATCCCACATGAAAAGGGATGAACTTCAGGCTGTTTTGAACCAGACATTATAGTGTTTGGACTTATATTTGTATCAATGACATGAAATGTGGAAAACAGAAACAAAATTTCATTTATAAAAAGTCATTTCGTAACAAATGCTTGACTTACTAATTAGGTTATGAACATGTCTTTGGCTAATTTGCATATTATGAAGTAAAAAATGTTCATTAATAAAACAAAAACAAAAAAAAAAAACAATAGTTATTTTGAGCATTTCACTTAGTTTTCACTTCCGTCCAATATTTAATTTTATTTATCTTTGTGGTAACTCAGACTGAGATTTTGTTTAACCGACCATTCACCATGCTGTCAACTCTTACATGTTTTAGTAATGTTGAAAACAATAAAAGGCACATTTATCATTCATTCTCAGTTATTTTTTGTCGTAAGTTCAAGATGGAAATCTCAAGTACGTTCTATTTTTTTATCAGAGTATTAACTCATTCTGACAGTATAACATAACAATTATAAAGTCATTTAAATGTAATTGCCATGGTGACAGTAACAATACCTCTGCTCTCACAGTAGGTCACTGTAGAAAAAAATATAAGCATAAAATTAATCGTAAGTCAAAACTTTACGACATCACTAATACAGTAATCTATCAATTCTAAAATAACCTTACATATCAAAGAATTGTGTTTACTTCAATTATCTCTTACGTTAATGTAATTTGTTATCTGCGGAATTTCTGGGCTATTCATAGAATTGATTTACAGCGTTGTTATCGTACGATTTGTTAAAAAGACCTTCAAGGTAAAGTGTACTAATACCAAGTCACAGTTAGTCTTCGCATTTAGCCAGTGGAACGTAGACCGAGTTCACCAAAAGTGCCGTTGGTCCAGGGAGAAAATTAATGATCCGACGGTCCACTATCTTTTAAGTGCCTCTATTTACAGCCTCTATATTCCAAATTCAACAAATAAAAACATTATTAGTTGTGATACTGTTTGTTTAATGATAGGATATAGTTTGATAAATCATTAAAATTGACTGGGTATTTTAACATATCACTAAGATTTTTGGGTCCAGTAAACTTTCATTCAATCCAGTAAAAACTTTTGTTGGACCGTTTGTCCAGTGCTAAAGAAAGTTTTTTCCGTGAAGACTGGTTACAATAACACATAAGTCTTTGTCGAGTTTTTGTTTTTTCTCACAATGAGTGAGTTACATTAAAAATTAAAAAAAAATTCATTCAGTTGTTAGTTGTGTCAACAGAAAGGTCGATGGCCACATCTTGTGGTTGCATTGTGACATCGAAATGACTATAGAGTTTGTGTTGTTTCCTCATTTCAATCAGGAAATTGAGAAAGAAAAAAAAACATAAGTAATAATGTTATTTTTTATCGAAATCCTGCTAATAACTCATTAAAAACACGATTTGAATACAATGCAATAAAAGCTTCCTTTAAGAACTAGCAATCATGCCATTTCAATGATAATGGCTGCCTTATTTGTATTTTCATCGTTATTGTAACTTTGTTCTTGTTTTAATCTTTTGGACCAAGAGTGAGGTTGCTGCACCTTTGAACCTGGTTTAAACCCAACAGTGGCGATTATTTTGCCATAGTCCTTGCTCAGACGGAAACCCATGTGTTCTTTATTTCGTCATTTGTTGCATCCTTTTAGAACATCAGTTCAATATGATGTAACAAAAACATACTCCTCTTAGCTCTTTGGCTTTGTAGAAGGTTTGAAACAAGTAGTGTCAAGAATTGGGAGTGCCACAAGTGCATTATCTAGGTAAAATAAATTTGGAAAGAAAAACAATCAAAATCAAAGTACATCTTTTACGTTAGATCGTTACTTCAACAACACTATATGGATGCGAAACAAAAAGTTAATGCATTTGATGTGAAATGTTTCCGAACAATTCTTGGAAAGCTATGGAAGGGTAAAAATCTATAGAATTTGTTAGAGGTGAAATCTTAGTAAGCGAAATATTGTAAAAACCCTGAAGCACAAATGGTTTTAGGAACGTTAACAGGATGAAAGAAGCCATCTGTAAGTCCATTATGCAAGACCAAGTGGAAGAAAGCAGAAAAGTGGGAAGATCCAAGAGAATTTGGTCTGACGATATTTAAACAATTAGCTAATCTGTGCTTAAAGCATGAAGAAGAACTGAACTACGGTTATGATGATGGTGGTGGTGATGATGATGATGATGAGAAAGTCTGGGTTTTATTGTTGTTGTTGCTGTTCCTGGTAAGTTTTCAGGCTCCTGTTTAGGATTAACAAGTATCATTCTTTTCAGTCTATTTCAACTAGTGATTCTCGTATTTAAGTTTGTTTCATAAAAAACAATGCACACATTGAACTTGAAAGTCATGTTTTCTACGCCTTATTAATCAGAAATTCAATAAGTCAACACACGTTTGAGGTGTGGGCACTTCTTAATGTTTTTATTTCTTTTAAAATTGAACATTTTAATGACTTCTATGAATTCAATATAACAAACAATGAGTGGTTTGTCTCGTTCATCTTTTACAACGAAACTAAATCTATCGGCCACAAGGAAGTTGATTGGTGTTTTCAAATTTAAAGAACGGTACGTTTCATGACATCTCTCTGATGACACTTGTTACGTACAATACCCATATTTTATTTTTGATTATTATTAAATTGACAGGTTTTGGTTTGTTAGAACAGGACTTAAACAATGTAATTAGCATATCTACACGGAGATCATAAACCTGTCATGTGACAATAGTTTAATGACACTAAATTGACTGTAACAAGATCGGACTGTTTGAGTATTTGATAAATGACTACACTCTGTAGTCTCATATAGGTCTTTTGAAGGCATTGGAATTTTTGGAAGCGTAGAAAAAGTAATAGGGATATGAACAACAATAAAAGGTGTCATCTTGGCATGGATACTTTGTCTAGGCATTGAAAGGCATTAAACCTTTCAAGCCATTTGACATTTGAAAATATGCACAAGAACAATTTAAAATCATTGAAGCTTTGGAAGGCACTGCAGCGTTTAAAGACAGTGCTGCATATGAATGCAATGGAACATTTTGATACATTGGAGCATTTGATGGCATAGAGCATTATAAGGCATTGAACCACTTGAAGGCAATGAACCATTGCAAAGATTGGAGCGCTTAAAGGCATATATACCTTTGAAGACATTCAAGAACATTTGAATGCAACCACGGTTATACATCTATTGATAATTTCATTTTTAAATGGTATTCCTTAATAACATTTCTGGTCTGTCACTTGTTTATTGATATCACGAGGTGCACTTTAGAATGCTTTCGAGTCAACGCTACCGGATAATAACCACTCCAAACTCGTAAAAGCCAGGTCTCTACGTCAGAGATAGTTTATGTCTCGATAACCACCAACAATCAATGGACTGGCAAACCTTTAGTTGTCATTTGTTGAACATTGCCCAGGATATTGTGGTTTTGTTTCCCCAATTAGAGATTCTCATTCCATTGGACTGGAAAAAACAACAAATTCTATCCGCCGCAAGTTAAATGCATAACATTGAACTTTCAAACTGCATTATGACTTCGCAATTTTTCAGCAATGTGCGTAGTGAAAACATCATTAATACGACTTTTTTACTAAAGTACGATCCTCATCGATATTTTCTAGGAATTGAGCACTTACTCATTGGCAATGATTCATTAATTAACTTTTAAATTAAAACAAACCGGACAAATGCATGTTTTAATAAATAAACTGAGGCATTAGTCATTATCAATTAATTATATGCTAGACCATATGAAAATGTACAAAATGTCAGCAAAATTGTGTAATTTAAAACCATACATTTGTGGTCGAGTTTTGTGGTTCAACTTTCCTATTTATGTAAAATGATTCATTTTGACCCTCGTGTTAACATGCACCTTTTGTATGTTTACTTATGTTATAATGCATTGACACAAATTAATTTAATAAATTTAGCTTTATCACCAAGAAGTAAGACTATTTCCTTGTTTTTTATTAGAAGGAAGATTGACAATAAAATGCCCCCTTCTCTTGACGTGAAGATATTTGTCATATTTCTGATAAGAGATTTCTACAAAGGATTCTTTTCCAATTACAGCAACAATTCGTTGGCAGGTTCGCGTATGAGAACTATTTGAGAATTGTATTCCATTTTAAAGGAATTAAAAGGCAAACACATGGATTTCTTCTTTTCCTAATGATGCATACTTAAATAGCCATTGCGATTGTTCCGAACATACTAATACATTAATTGTTAAAATAATTATATGAGTTTGAATATTCCCTTCCGAGTAACCATACCTTGCAATAAAAAAGTATCACGCAGTATTCTTTTTAAGTAGGTTCATTTGTCTTTTAAACATATAAACAATGAGTAGGATTTTTTTCAAAGGATTCCGACAGTACTCTTCTTGGCTATTTACCAAAGCAAATAAATCATTTCATTTTTATTACAATTTCTTAGAGCTTTGTACTTTAAAAATGTAATATAATAATAATGTTACGTTATGTAACAATAACATTTATTTACAATGTCAAATTTATCACTTCGATATTCTATGTATATGTTTGTTTACAAACAACAACATCAACAAGAACTACTTCCTCATTCGATGAAGGACAGTTAATCATTTTCGTGAAATCGGAGTGGGGGGAACTCCCTATCTAAACCGTAATTTATTTAGAACATATGAGTGACAAATTTTGATAGAATGAAGTTTAACATCTTGTAATGTGTCGAATTTGATGTTTTTATTATAAAAATGATTGAATGCTTGTTCATAATTCAATAATTTCTCCTGTGATCTTTACTCACGTTATACAGTGAATTTGAATGATATACTATGAACTGTGTGTAGTTGCTATATTCTGTAATATATGTATAAAATATCACCTTAAATAGCTAAGTATTGGATACCGGTGATTTTACACTCAATGTCAAAAAAAGTGCACAATTAGGATTTGACAATTGATAAAAAATGAAGTAGGAGTTTAACATCTTTTATCATTATAATCTTTAACATTAACCTATATGGAAGTAGAAAATACGCATCGGAGATTTTATAAAGGACTGTACTGAAAGTTGTCATGGCTTAACGAAAGGTAGTATAAATGTAAAGTAAGATACGTTAAGATTTTTAAAATAAAATTTCTAGAACCGATAGACAATAGCAAATCTAATAATTATTTATTAAAAGGTATTTCATAGTATGACGGTAAACTTTATGACAATTATTTATATATTTCTTATGACATTAAGTTCTATTTGTCCTTGATTAAACAATAAACACAATGATTGTTTTTTTTTATTTGAAGGTGTTTCTAAATCAATTCGTTTTATTCAGGAATTACTCGCGCTAATAAAACAATAAAACCGTAGCACAGAAGTCAATGTAAGAACACACTAAAAACCCAGTTCTAATGCCGCTACTATGTTTCTAGTGTAAGGTTTAATCACTTAATTTGTACAAGGTAAATAATAACGTATCTTACTAAAAAAATATTAACATATATTTGAGGTAAATGTAATCAATAAGCCAAAATTATGCTAGCATTTGCTTACAAACACTTCAAAACGATAATCTAAAATTAAACTTAGTTTGTTTAGACAACAATCAAATGTTCACATTGGTAAACTTAAAAAGGTAACGTATCTTACTTTTTCAATTCACATAAGTTCCACTGCCGTTTATTCTATAAGACGTTCTAGTTAAGGCACAATTTATGTTAAAATCAAAACAATGCTAGCTCTTTTGCTTCAAATATGTTTATTTATCAGAAAAGAGACATATCTATATGTTTTTTCTGTAAACATTTATTTTGTATCTGTTAACGTATCTTACTCATTTATCAAAATCAGTTCATGACTTAAGAGTTCAAAATATATGGTCCATTTCATATAACTTTACATATTATCTATTTCTTTAGACAGCTGCTGTCAGCTTTATTGCAACAAAATTGTCGATTTGTTTTTCAACAAGGTAGAGGTTCTACAATTTGTTTTAAAAGTCCAACTATCTAAATATATTTTCAACTTGTCCTTCTTTCTGCTGGTGTACCGTTTTGGACCGTGGCGTTGTTATATGAAATTAAACTTTTCGATTACATTATTTGCATAAAAAGTGTTTCTTGAGTTTCTGTGGAAATATGTCCGAAACTATACCTGCACCATTGAGTTTTAATTTGGTTTTAGATCCTGGTGTGCTGGACGATGTTTTGTTTCCATTAGTTTTAGTCGTATGGTAATTCCTTACAATCTGAATTCATGTTAAGACTTTTGCATTTTTTTCTTTTAAAAAAAAAGGTTCATAATTTTGTTTAAGCGCTTTCACCTGATCATTTCAAGACCAACTTCTGTATGCCGCTGACCTTTGTCTTAAATCTACAAGGTGGCCCTTTGTTTTTCTAGGTCACAAATTGGCATTTTCAAAAAAAACAATCTTGTTTTGTCTATCTGTCGTGTACATTGGACTGATGTACTTGCTCAAACTATATTCAGAACTTTTTCAATATTGAATTTACCTGAAACCTTATTTTTCTTTCTCATTTAAACTTGTAGATTGTGCTGGGTGCGTAAAAGCCTCATTTATAATGCATTCTTCTGTTGTTGTTTTTTCCTAAATCATTCGGAATGTGTTTTCTGCAGATAAATTTTCTTTTGTTGAAATACTCAGACATTTATTGTTACTTTGTTTGATTTAGCATTTAATTTTGCTCCATATTCAGAAGGTATATTTGACCATTTGTCATTTTTCATTTCTTGTACCCTTGCTGGTATTAAGCTTTAGTCTATTTTTTCCTCCTGTACATTAGTATTTTAAGATACATAAGCTGGAAAGAAAGATACGTTAACCTTTACTACAATGTATAAGTTTTGTCAAATACTCAATGAAAGAAATGCTTTTTTTAGGTTTTATATCAAAAGTTGTCCATTTTACTTTATAATTCTAATAAGTTAACATCCTATAAATTTGTATTTGCTTGTTATATCATGTCTTTTAAACAATGTAAGATACGTTAACATTGAGTAAGATACGTTGAACTAGTTTGTTCACGTCTGTTGGAATCAATTAGCAAATAAGACATGTACAATGCATACAATTGTTCTGATTTGTCTTTGTTACACATGAAAAGCAAGTTTAGCTGTCTTAAATATAGAAAATAACTAGACGGCTTCAGTTTTCTGGAGTTGTCATAAAATGCTTGATTGTTTAGTCATAATCGCCAGGAATACTTTACAACTTCTGTTTTGAGAGGAAATTTTGGTAATTAGCAATGCAATTGGCTAGAAAGTAAATCCAAAGATGATTTATTTTCGACAAATATTGAAATATCAGGTACGTGTTAACGTATCTTATGTTAACGTATCTTATTGACATTTACTATTTTTTACCATAAAGTAAGCATA
Source organism: Mactra quadrangularis (assembly GCA_025267735.1). NCBI lineage: Eukaryota > Metazoa > Mollusca > Bivalvia > Venerida > Mactridae > Mactra > Mactra quadrangularis. Next base: position 30,213,939 of record CM046304.1, read on the forward strand.
TCGCACTTTTCGAGGATGAAATTTCTCTGGATTATGCCTGCATGATGTAGGCATTGTGAAATTAGGTAACTCTGCCTGCTTTCTGAACTAGCTTATGTGTTGTAACATATGGAAAGTTAACGTATCTTATCAAATCTTAAAGTAACAATTCAATTTTTCATTATTTAAAAAATAAGGTTAATCTGTATTAGATCTTAGACGCCAAGGGCCTTTTTTATCTCTTACATTAACCACTTGGGAGTTTATATTGGCATAAATCCGAGTTAAATTGCCAATATTTGGACTTAATGCATGATGTCCATAACTGTTAACGTATCTTACATCCAATTTGGGGACACAGGAAAATAATTTTTAATTTTAGCCAATTTTTTTGTCTGATTTCGGAAGGTTATGTTTTCATTGAATTACCCGAAATGACCACTAGTAAAGGTAACATTTGCAGCAAAACGGTATATCATTTCAAAATTATATTTTAGTCAAAACAAGTACCCTATGCAGGGAGAACGCAAAATCAACAGTTTTTGTATTTTTGGATTAAAGTTTTCACCAGAAAGTATGTTCAATGAGGGACAAAACTCTTGTTGGAGGTACATATATGTTGTATACATCATCTAATGAGAAAAAATCTCAGATACCTTCTGTTTTTAAAAAATGAGGGCGAAGGGACATTGAAAATGTGAAATTGTCCACTTTTTTTGACATTGAGTGTTAGATGATTTTAAAGGAACGTCGGTGGGTGGTGGGGGCCAGTTTTAAGCGCTGCGCTTGATCTTTGTTGACATTAAAGTTGAACAAACAAATTGTACGATTAAAATGTCAAATTACGGATATTTAAGCTCAATTCAAATCATCATTTTAAATCATAAAATCATATGATTTGTTAATACAATGTCGATAAATATTTGACAACATTAAAGGGATCAAGGGATTTAATACTGAATACAGATGCCTCAAAAGAAAAGTGCAAAGAAAAGTAAACGGCCGTTATCCTCTCCTGAAAATGATATCAACCTGCCAGAGAAACGTCCGTCCAATGTATCAACTACACCTGAATCTATAACAACACAAACTGTATCAACGTCTAACAATATGGCTAACCAAGTAAATGTTCAACCACTTAATCTGGCTAATATGTCCAACATGATGAATTATCAAACACCAGCGGGGGTTTTTATGACTCCAACATCTCATTATCAACAACAACAACTTACACCTATCGTGAATCAACAATCATCTCAGTATGCTGTTAATCAACCATCGAACGATAGTTTTCAGCAACTTGTCTTAGAAAGACTCAACTCAATGGACAAAAAATTATCTAAACTTGACACAATTGAACAAAAAATATCAACTCTAACCAATAAAATTTCAACATTAGATTCTAGAGTTACATCTATTGAAGAAAATGTTAAAGATACCAACTCTAGAATGAATGAAGTTGAAGCCAGTAGAGCTTATGATTCCCAACTCTGTGATGATCTTAAATCTCAGAATAGTGATCTTAAGGTAGAGATTCAACGTGAACGTGAGAAAATCTCCAAATTATCTGAAGATCTCAACAACTTGAAATCATTACCTGATGAAATCAATGATCTTAAGTCTCGTTCAATGAGAGATAACCTACTGTTCTTCGGTTTCCCTGAGTGTCAAACGCCTGAGTTAAGGCGTAGTGAAAATTGTGCCAACGTTATTCTTGATTACTGCAAGGAAATTCTCAAAATAGATGATGCTCACTCGTGTATTAAAGTTGAAAGAGCTCATCGATTGGGCAACCGTTATATTGAAGGAAAGCCCAGACCTATTGTGGTCAAGTTTAATCAGTATCCCGATAAAATGATGATTAAGGATAAAGTCTCAACCAGATGGAGATCTCATCAAGAAAAATCCACTGATCAAAACTCATCTACTGCTTTAAATATTAGAGTTAGTGAACAATTCCCCAAACCAATCCAAGACAGACGCAAACAACTTATACCTACCATGATTAAAGCCAAGAACGCCGGTCAATCAGCTTATCTTGTCTATGACAAACTCTATATTAACAATAAAATGTACACTATTGATAATGTTTCCGCTTCCGGTTACTGCTAGGATGGACCCACGAAACAGTCAACATTTTTAGTATGGAATGTTCAAGGTGTTGGAAGGAAACTCAATGATTGTGATTTTTTAAACTTTATATCTGACTATGATGTACTTTGTTTTACTGAGACTTGGTCAAGTTCTCATATTGCAAACCTAGATGGTTATTGTACTATTAATTGTCCCCGACCGAAGTTTAATGTTAAAGCTCGACGTAACAGTGGCGGGGTAACAATTTACTATAAACAATCTCTAAGTAAATATATTGATATTATTGATATTGATTATAAAGGTTTTATATGGCTCAAACTAAGTAAGTTAGCCAGAGGGAGCATTAATGATGCCTATTTTTGTATATGTTATATACCCCCTGAAGATTCGAAGTTATATCGAACGAATAATTCATTATTGTATCAATTCGACTGTTTTGATTATTTAACAGAGAATGTTAGAAAATTTAATAATCTTGGTGATGTTTTTATATGTGGAGACTTAAATGCTCGTACTAGTGAATTATCTGATTACATAGAACCCTCAGATCTAAGTAGATATGCTGATATACCATATAATGATGTGTCGGGTTCGAATCTTCCCTATAGACACAATCAAGATACTACGACCAACAATTTTGGTACTAACTTATTGAACTTATGTAAAATGAATAATATGTGTTTTGTAAATGGTCGTTTAGAAGAGGGTAAATGTACTTATAATGCTATATTACGTAACAAACCTGTTTCTAGTCTAGTTGACTATCTTATTACCAACGTTGAATGTTTTTCATGTATCAACAATTTCTGTATTCTTGATATGACAGAGTTCTCTGATCATTGTCCTTTTACGTTTTCTATCAATCATATTGTTAATGAATCCTTTAGTGACAATCGATCATTTGATAAAATATTTTGGGATAGTTCCCGAAAGGTTGAATTTTTAGAAGTTTTAAACTCTAAACTACATCAGTTCGATGATATAAATGACAAGTTTATATCTCATGAATATGATATTAACGAATGTGTTAACAAGCTCTCTGAATGTATATATGATATTTCCTTCCAATGTTTTGGTCGCACAGTTAATGTTAAAAATAAAGTAAAATGCCGTAAATCAGCCTGGTTTGATAGTGACTGTAAATCAGCTAAAGCTAGATTTTACAATTCTAAACGTTTATACAATGTTCACAAAACGGATGATAGTAAGTTGCTTTTCCTCCAATGCAGAAGCGAATACAGTAAAGTAAAACGTAAAGCTAAACATAAATATTTCAATACTGAAAGAAAAAAATTAAGTTCCATGAGTAAAAATTCGCCTCGTCAATTTTGGAAGTATATAAAAAAATTTAACAATAAAAATGACTCAAATTGCAATGTTTCCGTTGATGATTTTAAAAATTATTTTGAAAATATATCTAACATGTCGTTTGGTAATTTCTCCGATGAAGACATACCTTCAGATACTGGAACTGATCAACAATATATTGAAGAACTTGACAGGCCTATTTCGATTGATGAAATCAGTAAAACTATATCCTCAATGAAACGTCACAAAAGTTGTGACAATGATAATTTGGTTGCTGATTTCTTTATCGATGCCAATGAGATTGTGTCTCCATATTTAAGTACTATATTCAATTATATTTTTGACAATTGTATCTATCCTGATGCTTGGTGTAAAGGCAATATAGTACCAATCTTTAAGGCAGGGAATAAAAGTAACCCGTCTCAGTACAGAGGGATAACTCTAGTTAATACTATAGGCAAAATATTTTCATTAATCTTGAGAAATCGTATCAACAAATGGTGTGAATCACATGATAAATTCAATAACTCTCAGTTTGGTTTTAGAGATGGTCGATCCACTTCAGATGCTATTTTTATACTGCATTCTGTCATACAAAAAGTTCTGAGTAATAAGTCTAAATTGTACTGTGTTTTTATAGATTACCAGAGAGCATTTGACTCTGTAAACAGAGACGCTCTATGGATCAAATTGATACAATCCGATATTAGCTGCAAATTAAATAATGTTATAAAATGTATTTATAATAATGTGCAATCATGTATTAAACTGTCCAATAATGTACAAATGTCAGATTTTTTTGATGTTTCAGTTGGTCTTAAGCAAGGTGAGCCATTGTCTCCCTTGCTTTTTATTTTATTTATAAATGATATTATCAATCATATTGATTTTAATTCACTGACTGAAAACGATCTTAATCTGTTATCTTTATATATGATACTATTTGCAGACGATATTGTTATGTTTACCACTGATCCCAATAGCCTACAATGCCAAATTGATAATATTTATAGATATTCAGAGAAATGGGGACTAAAAATTAATGTATTAAAAACAAAAGTATGTATTTTTGAACAACGTAAACAAGCTGTATATAAAGATTTTTTCATCAATAATGAAAAACTCGAACTTGTTGAGAGTTTTACCTATCTAGGGATTAAATTTGTTAGCAATGGAAAATTTTCAACAGCAATTAAAGCTTTGAATGAGCAAGCACTGCGAGCTTATCATAATCTACTTTTCTGATTCGACCAAATTGATTTAGACTTAAAGATGAAGTTTTCTCTTTTTGATAAAATGATTGTTCCAATACTAACGTATGGATCAGAGGTCTTAGGTATATATAATTTTAAAGATATTGATAAATTAAAACATTAAATTTTGTAAAAAAATGCTAGGAGTTTCCAATCAAACACCCAATATGGCAGTATATGGTGAATTAGGTAGATATCCCTTGTCAGTTATTTGTAAATTAAGGTCAATTAAATTTTGGTTAAAACTCATGAAAAATAGAAATTCTTTAATGTATTCTATGTATGAGGAATTATGTAATATTAGACATGGTTTAACATGGTCATCTCGCCTTAAGTCTATTATTGACCATTTGGGTTTAACTCATATACATCAAAATTTTAATACAGACTGTAACTATTACCCTGTAATTAAAAATAGAATAAATGATCAATTTATACAAGAGTGGCGAACTTCAATATCTGCGATGCCGAAACTTACCTATTACTGTAAATTTAAAACAGAGTTTGAATTTGAAAAATATTTAAGTATTATTACTAATAACAGTTTACGAATACATCTTTCTAAATTTAGACTTAGTAATCACAACTTGGAAATTGAAAACGGTAGAATCGCAGGTATTGAACGTAGCCAACGCTTGTGTAAATTGTGTACCCAAAATTCAGTCGAATCTGAGTATCATTTTCTTTTCTGTTGTAGTAGATATTCCCCCATTAGATCTAAATATTTTCGTAACTGTTCCTGGCCTACTGTTGACAAATTTATTTATCATATGAAATCTAAGAAAAAAATTAACATCATAAGTATTGCAAAATTTATAAAAGAAGCTCTATCTATCAGGAATCGTTGTATCAACACTTAATTACTGTTTATAATATATATATTGTATTTTGTTACTGTTTTGTTATTGTTTAACTGTTTCATTATATTGAATATTGTATTTGATATATATTTTTGAATGTGTGGTCTTTGCCATGAATATTGTAAATGGCCAAAGGCATATGTAAATGCCGTCATTTGCCAATAAAGATGTATGTATGTATTAAAGAGTGAAAAAAAGTAAAAGACGATGTACGAGTTATCACAACGTGGTAAACGGTATTTCCTTTTTGTAAGGAACAAATTCAAATAAGACCGTGAATATTAACAAATGTACTCATTAAAAGTTATATGAACAACATTATTCGTAGTTAATCAGCATTTCCTTTTTGAGGAACCATATTAATCAAGATCTCGAATAAAAATGAAATATACACTGCCAAATTTAAACCTTTTCTTGGAGTCTATAAGAAGGATGCCAGTGACAACGTAGAACAAGTCAAAATATATTGTAAGTGACCGTTGACTACCGGTACAACAGAACCCAGTCACGATACATAGAGATTCTTCAACAATGGTTTGTAATGGATTAATCTGACGTTTTTAGAAAGTATACTTTCTAGTCGAACAGTGCGAGTCGAAATCAAAAGTACAGTAAAAATAATCAAATAATAACATTGAGAGTTTGTGTCAACATGTATCTATACCATATTGAGTGTATTCATGAGTGAGATTGGTCACGTCAACCCACATTCTCATTTTTAAATAAAATTAACCAATTAAACAGCAATTAAAAGAGGTGGTGAATACAATAATAAATGTCAATTAATTTTTTTTTTCACAGAAAAAAATGCCGCCACTTTATCAAAATGTCAGGAGACAGTTTGTTACATCATTGAGTCAGTTCATATGTTACTTCGATCAATCTAAACTGAGTCAATTTTCTTGAGAGGTTCGTTATGCCTTTCTAATTTACTGACTTATATTAAAATTATCGATCATCATGACCTTAGATATTTAAATAAAAAACAAAATGTGAGTTAAATGAATTAGTCAGCTATAATAAATCAAAGTTACTGTCGGCAACGACTCCTGACCATAAGCAGGAAGATGAAGATGCGTTAAGTTCAAGGCAAAAATGCCGATTTTTGGTTTCACATTTCGAAAAATCTAAATATCTCCGATATATTAAAAGTCTGGTCTTAGTATCTAATCTTCGCATTGCTTAGAAGTTCAGTACATTTGATAATTTATATAGCACAGAATATACGCTAATTCATAGAAAACCCCTTTTGATTTAATCCGAAGTAATTGTCTGTGTCTTTGGGTACAATATACTACTTCTATGGGAGTATACCATGCAATACCAACGAGTACCTTCTTTGATGCAGCGAGTCAAATATAATCATGGTATGTCGTAATCAACGTTGCGACTTCTTGAAATACAGCAATGATAAAAAAAATCGGAATTTAAAAGCTAAAGATTCAGGCTTTTGGCAACAAATAGGCTGTTTGAATATCAACGACACATGTTTTGAATTAATGACATATTAATAAATGTACATATATATAAGAAGACTCTACATTGTTTAAACGTGCCGACCCCGTTTTGTCCCAATCTGTATTTTTCTCTTTTAGGTCAAAACGTAAAATGTTTGAAAAGTTAAACAAAAAAGCATTAGACTGTGTTAACGAACGCACTGAAGAACGAACAACCATTTCTTCCGCTACAAGAGACATTACGCATCATATACTGAAGGAGTCGTTTTGGTACAGTTCATCTCTGGCTTCCAAGTACGCATTCCAGCACGTACATAGTTGTAAATCCAAAACTAAAATTCGTCATTTTTGCAATCTCTTTTTTGTGTGAGTATGAGTATGCAAGGCAGCACAAAAAGAGAACCTCCTTTGATACAATACATACCGAGTCAACTTTAACTATAGTGAAACATAACAAAACGGCAAAAAAGATTCAGAAACAAAAAAGACAAGACAAGGTAACAAGAACGTTAAAAGGCTGTGTACAATGAATGTATTTTATTGCTGTACCGTGTGATAGTGCTTTCTGATGTAACATGAATAGTCCTGATGGGTCAACCAGTAAAACTGAAAACAGAGATGCTATTGCTAGTCCTTGTTGTAAACACTGAACATTTTGTATTGTCTTAAGCTTTGATCTTTAGGAAACATTGAGTGCATTATTTTTAAAGACGAACATCAAATTAAATTATCATCAGATATCGCTTTATATTCATAAATAAGAGTAAAATCGAGATATTCTACGTAAACACAAAACTTATAGCTTATATACCAGCCAGCGTGTTTGTTTTGCAAGTATGCCTAGCGATTTTGTAATAAAGTTCTAAGGTACGGATTCACAAAACTTTTGTGATTTGTCTCAAGAGAAATGTCCATAAAGATACAGGCCCGATTGCATAATTCTAGTCTAAAGATCAAGTTTAAACCAGAGTTTAAACCCTGTCCATTGCATAAATGTAGTTTAATTAGTCTCAGATTAAGCAAAAACCTGGTTGGATTGCATAAATACAGTTTAGGCAAAACCTGAGTTTATATTTAGTCTAACACATCATTAAAATTAAACCCGCGATGGGGGTAGTTTAGGGCTGAGTTTTAGAACATATATAAGTTTTGTGAGTTGAAAAAATGGCTGCCCACATATTACAACGGATAAATTTCAATAGAATGTACAACTCGTATTATTACAACTAATATTTATCACTTTTATGCAAGATTCCTTCTACGGTACTAAGCAATAAGAATAAAGTTATTTTGCATAGAAACAAAGAAATGGCTTCAAAACAAGATTCGAACCAACACCGATGATACAAGTCTACCGTCATAGCTTATTAGCTACAGTCACTCATCGGGGTAAACTTGTAATACAATCGATGTAATATCGATGAAGTATATAATTCTTTATAGGGATTTGTATGTTTCTTTCCATTACTGATTTTTTAGGTAAATACTCATGGCTTGTTGGGAGCTGTAAGGATACCTAAATATTGCAGAATACAGACACGTTGTTATCGCGTAAATGGAATAGGTCTGAAACCCGATACAAACTAGAACCATAATAGGAGCTCAAAAGAACGCAATAATGATAATATTGATTATATGATTAATGTTGCGTTCACACAAGATATTTTGATGAATTTTTACGAAAAAAAAGGGAAAAAGTGCGGTTAAAATTTTGTTTTCATAAACATGCTCAGCCAACTATGCAATCATGGCTGAGTGGTTACGACGTTGGACTGGAAATTATTTGACCGCCAGCCCGGCATTTATTCGAATCCCAACGAAAACCTCGTTATTTCTTTGAGCTAAATATGTTTACTGCTAGCTTAAATCTGGGGAAAAAGAAAGCAAACTCGAATATGATTAATCTTAGTTGAGCGAGGGTCGATCACCAAACGTGCAACTTGCTATAAAACTAATTGCACCTCGACATATTTGAAAACCTTATAATGTAGTTTAATTACTCAGCTTCAACACAGGTACAACTTTTCAGGGTAATACATCTAAGCTAATGCATTTGATCTGATATTTTATCAATTCAAAACTGGCAAAAATTTGACATGCGGTACATATGCGCATGCGCGTGTGTTGCCATGTTTTGCAGTTTCACAATATCTTACTAAATGTTAACATCCTAAAAGTAGTTTCAATCAGCCTTCAACTGAGGAACCTGAAAATGTATCTGTATATGAGCTCTCTGAATGTGGAAGTAAGCTGAGCATAACATCATACAATTCATTTATTTATTAACAAATGTATCAATTATGTGTGGATTTTATACAGAGAATATCATTAAAGTACAGATTATAAAGTCATTTTATCTTGGTATACTACCCTTTGGTTTTTTTTCGCTTGCCGTTTCAAGACAATTATAGAAAGAAAACCAGTTGCACATAAATAATAATATTTTTATTTCAATAATGTTTACATTAAATTTATTTTTGCATGTATTTGAAAATAACACTGTTAATCGATCGATTCAAATTTTATACAAAAAAATCAATGTTCAAGCACGAAATTCTCATAATTAAGTGGTATTATTTCGGTGCAACGAAAGAAAACTTCAATTATAGTTTATCCTATCTGAGGACTAAGTATTACAAGATTACAAAGCTCAAGTTTTGTTATCCCCCGGATAGCTAGTCTTAGACTAGCTAAAACAAAATTAAACTTGAATTATGCAATTGAGAAATAAACTCAAGGCTAGTAAGCCTCGGACTAGGGCTTAAACTAGAATAAATAAAACTTGAATTATGCAATCGGCCCATAATGTCTAAAATGTGCATTTACTAGATTTATGATGCACCAATGTTTGCAATTATGCAACTGCCTAAGCAAAACTCAGGTTTGCGAAGATCAAGTTGTCAGTTTTCTATTATAATCGCGAGAATCTGTATTTAAGAAGTTTTGTGAAACCAGATCATGTTCGCAAAAAATGTGCAAAAAGCAACAAAGTGAGTAAAAAGAAAATATATAGAAGTAACATGATAGCCTCAGTCGTCCAACTAATTAGTTTTAAGGGTCTGTCCGAGGGTGAGGTTTCATAGAACTATTGGGTAATTTCAGAGTAAGTGAACGCATAAACAGCACCTAAAAAGTCTGAGGAAAAGATTATGGCATGTACAAATTATATCTTGTCACAGTTTAACTTTAATTGGTGCAAACAAAACCTAAACGAAAGATTGTCTGTTGGTATGTAAAATACACAAACATGATATAAGTTAAACTATAACTAAGAAAAAGAAAGACCTCATCATAAGTTGGTGTTACTTTTAACGCAGGTTAACGCAACCAGTTTTCCCTTTTATGTGCCACTTTTGTTTTACTCGTGCTTCCTTCGTACGTAAACCATGATAATAACACAACAGCATGTGTAAGTAGACATACAAACATATTTTATTGCATGCGCTAACATAGAAGGGGCTCGAGCCTGGGCAATGATTGAATGTAGGCAAACGCACGAACAAATCACTAGGTGTTCTAACGTTCCTATAGTTTCAAAACTCTCCGTATTAGTCGACGTGTTTGAGATACAAGTACGTTCACGTCGATATGCCATACCATGTGTAACGTCAATAAGACTTGAAAGTTAATTGTGTCACTACATTTGCGTGTCCCGACAAAATATACGACTCATGTAGTGCTACGGAACCTTACGTGCGCAATAAGTCGACATACGGTGAGAAATTAACTTAGAGAACGGGTACTGATTTAAGTTTCTTAATAACGCCACCATCATCAATGTCAAAGTTGGGCGCGTGATATAAGGGGTCAGCGTTGGCAATATTAGTACAATTTGTTTTGATGTAATTCTGAATCAACAATAATGAAAAAAAGTATAACGAGTTTGTATCAGGCCTTTTTTATCTATTTATGTCTTGTATTAAATTGAAGATTTTAAAATGTAACAACATGTACATTTGCCAAATGGACATTTTCTTAAGCTTATCTTTAGAAACCTAGTTTTATACGGCTCGCACCACGAAGTATATAAGTGTTTGTCTTCAGTCCATACTTTGATGGACTAAATTGATAACGATGTTTGCTTTGAGCGTACTTATTGCGATTTTAGGCTTGGCTTCAGCCAATATTGAAATAAAAAAAGATGCCAATGTGGACATTATACAGCTTCAAGATGAATTACGTAGACAAGGTAATTAAGTTTTGTTAATACACAACTTTATTAGCTTTAGTTAAAATATACAAATATATCATTTTTTAACTGAAAGCTTCTATAAGATTGCTTAACTTTTTAAGGTTGCTTAATTCTACAATAGTGATATTGTTTTTGACATCATGGTACAGACTAAAAAACATAGCGTGCCGTATTTTCCGCTTGAATAGCATAAAAACTGTGATTTTACGTAGGTATGCAATAATTGGAGTTACTTATTTGAGGATGGAAAACAACTGGTGCTATATCATTGTTTAAACAAACTGAAGTTATACTTAATTTTAATTTTTAATTAATAATAACACCTTTACAACTATGTAAATATGTGTCACGGCACTTACCCGTTCACATTATGGGTAGAGGAATGTGTAAGTGGCCGGATAGCTCAGTCGGGAAAGCACTCGCCCTGTAAGCGAGGGGTCCTGGTTTCGAGTCCCGGTCAGGCTGCATATTTTTCTATCCCTGTGACATTTGGCGCCCAACGTGGGACCGTGACAATTACTTGGTCAGTTGAGAAACGCTTGTAATAAAATAAATGCTCCTTAAGCGGCCTGGAATTCTGAAATTCGAGACGAATTTCCAGTTCGTGGGGAGTATGTCACGACACTTACCTGTTCACTTTATGGGAAGAAGGATATGTAAGCGGCCGGATAGCTAAGTTGGGAGAGCACTCGGCCTGTAAGCGAGAGGTCCTGGGTTCGAGTCCCGGTCAGGCTGCATATTTTTCTATCCCTGTGACATATGTATTACGGTTTTATAGTAGTTCAATGTTATATACTTCGCAAACTAAGCATTTGCGATCCCATGTCTCCAAATAATTTGATAAAAAAGTAAGAGCAAACAGAAGTGGTTAGGTCTCAATTGAAAATGTATTTTCTGAAAAGATAACTTCCACAAGTTAATGTTTTGTTGTTCTGCATCATGGAAGATAACCTGTGTCAGTAGCGTAGCTGGCAAAGCACCTTTGTTTTGAATATAGTTTCCCGAGGGGGTTCGAATCCCACTAGGTGCTGCTATACCATTCCGTAGGTACATGTATAGTGTCATTTGTCCTCCATAATTAACGCATGTGGAGAAATTGTCGGCCTAGTAGACGGGTAGGCGATGATCCTAGAAGCTATACTAGTAAATCAAAAAACAGTATCCTGAAAACATATACAGTAGAGTGATATTACACTTGAGCTAGATCTTAAGGCAAAAATATATTTGAATGCTTAACTTAATGTGGCTTAAAACAATTATTGTATGCCACAAAGGCATTAATAAAGTCACAACATGAGCTGATGTATCATCCTGGGTGCTAACTCATGCTTCTAAATGTGTTACATCTTTTATATTGAGATTATTTGAATTGAGTATAAGCACCCTTGGTGGACATAAAGTACTATAAAAGCAACAATATTTCCATAATGAAGAACTAATTGCGTGCAATGTTCAATTCAAGAAATCGGTTTTAAATGAATCTAATCTATGGTAAATGATAAAACTGTTCATATCATGTATCATGTTTATATCTGCTTATGTTTATTTTTCTACCTCTTGTATATAAAACCATGTATACTTATTTCAGGTGATTTGGTGGATATTCTGCTTAAACGTCTTGATGCACAAGAACATCGTATTAATGAACAAGACCTGATTATTGCCAAGCAAGCAGCGCGGATTTCTGTTCTTGAAAATAGAGAAAACATTCTTGATGCGTATTTGTCTAAGAAGGGAGAGAATAAAACAGTTAGTAACAGTGACAAAAGAAAATCATCAATAACTAGAAAACAGTCTGAGTAAGTTAGTTCCTAATGTGTTTGTTTAAAAATTATAGTCTTCATAAAGCCCTCATAAGATTTATGCCAACTGAATAAATATGATTGATTTCTTCAGTAGAAATATTTGATGTCTTTAGCAGAACCAAAGTTAGTTGTATTTATAAAAAATAGGAGTTGTCTTTGAAACAATAACTTTGTTTGTACGTATGCCCTTGTTCAAAAACCCTTAAATGTTTTAGTAGATATCAAATTATCAAGCAGTGACTTCAAGTGTTCCATCAATATGTTGATTAAGTCAAGATGGCAAACTATGTGGAATAATACTACACCTAATAAGTTATAATAAGTTACATCATCAATTGCTTTCAGTGCGATATAACCTTTTTGTGTTGATACGCCGTTAAACCCCAAAAAAACCAAACACACATTCGAAATATCTTTTCAGAACGGCAATATCTGTCTAAAATAATTTAAATTATATGAATTTCTTTAAATTTAGAAAGTTTTATCTTTCACCAAAACATTCCGTTGTTTCAGGAGCCTGTTTGAAACTGCAGCTCGTCCTCAGATTCGGCAAATCAACGAAGGACCTATAGCATTCCAGGCAACAGTTAACGCAGCTAACGATGTAGAGCACGTTGGTCTTGGTCAAAAACTTATCTTTAATAAAGTGAAATTGTCAATCGGTGGTGGATACCACAGTCAGCATGGTATATTTATAGCCCCAAGAGCTGGTTTATACTTATTTTCTGTCTCAGTACAGAGCAGTAACCACAAATCCGTGGAGGCTGCATTGCAGAAAAACGGTGCCACTCTTGCAGGAGCCTACAGTTCTTCAATTAATTATGATCAAGGATCGGTAACTGTTGTCACTCAACTTGCAATCGGGGACGAAGTCTACGTCATCAATGCTTGGCCCGCTGACACTACTATTCACACTCGTGAATTTACGAGCTTCATGGGATACCTTTTAACGGAAATATATTAATACACTTTAATAGGTCAACTGATCTTTAGCATCTTTTAGATATAATAATAGCTATGTTCAGTTTCTATTATTTACAGTACACCCAATAAAAAAGTAGATTTAGTCTAAAAGAGCAACAGTTAGTGTCATTATTTACTACAATGGCTTGTCTCGAATGTTTAAACATTTTACAAGTCAAGGGCCATAACTCTAGTGTAACCAAGCAAGTTTTTATAATGTCCTGGTTACTGAAATTCTGACTGGATTAAGCAGAAAAGATAAGTAAATTCAACTATTGGACAACCCGTATAATGTTCCCAGCTGTGGACAACAATCAAAGATATGTGCATTTACTCCTCTATTCGCGCGTAAATTAGTCTCATTGAAACATTGGATAATCTGACTCTTTAAAAGGGTATATAACTTACTCGGATAAAACAGTTAGTTTCAGCTAAGTAACACGATTTCTCCTGCTTCTATAATTCAAAATGTTAAGAAATCTGATATAATCACAAACATAGTGGCTATACCACGTGACTACGACATCACAGATGTTACGGCATTCGGAACTCGTCGGTCTTTCGCTGCGATTTTTTTTCATGAAAGGTCGATGTGTTCCGAATGATCCTACGGTTTGAAAAGGAAAACTGTAAAAATCTGCGTCGACTCGGAGTTTTGATGAACTGTAAGTATTTTAATTCTTGTCCGATTTACATGATACATACTCGCAATACAACCGGCTTAAACATAAGACATAAAAATACTATATCTATGGCTAAACCGTACTAAACCGGCATGGTCTGTGTCCATACAGTGTCTCCCGGTTTGGCCTCTCGCATTTCTTCCCTGTTTTTCCCAGTCTACCGGCTACTAATACTACGACGCACTAGGACAATGTGAACCGTGCGTAATGACTAGATGCACTAATTGAATATATTTTCCGGAGGCGTTGCATATATGAGCAACATCTAGCAACTTAAAATATGAAGATGCAATAAAGGCGTGTTAATGATATGCAACAATAGCATGTTGTCAAAGTGAGACTTAAATCATGAGATGAAGTTAACAAGTTTGGCAATTTTATCCTTGAAAGTGGGATTGTCGACATTTAAATATCACTCCCTGAATATTGCATCTGTCAACTTGAGACAATTTTATTGGGAGTTAATAACATAAAGGTCCAAGATGTACAATTTTTGCTTATGCTAAGACCCTGTAGCTCGTCATTTTCGTGATATGCATATATTATGACATGAAATAACAGTCTAGCAAGCGAAACTTTCCAAATCACAGAAAAACTTCATTTGTTTTCAATTTTTAATGATTTTAGTCTGTTCCATTCTATGTACGTAAGGAAATTATAAATCATTCTAACTTATTGCTCGTGTTTCATGTACATGTATTCACAATATAAATACGTGTGTATATTTAAGTGCATAATAAATGCTCATCGTATTCAGACTTTAGCAGGTATTTGTGTGCTGTCTGTGTTAAGCTCGTACCCGAAATTGACCTTCTTATATGGTTTAGTAAATAATGCCCGTAGTAATGGCTTATTTGTGTCTAAGTTCCCATTCAAAATGATAATAGTGTCTGTAACAATATATCAACAAAAATATGTAATTAAGATTTCAAATACAAAAGATAGTTAGGGCATAATGTAGTCTTTTATAGGCATTCAGAAAATACTCGGTAGGTAAAGTTTGGTTTCAGGTCTGTTTCCATATACGTACACGCCGACTTTACTACTTTGTATGATAACCTTTGGTCACAGACATCACATTCAAGCAGATGATCTATGCTGTGCCCATTTTTATCAAGGTGTAGTGAAACAATTGTTTATAAATTCTTGCTGAATGAAATTAGCATTGCCCCTGACTGGGTTTGAACTCAGTAGTACCTCTCGACCCCTAAGTGCGCTATTACTAAACTACTGTTCCTCCGATGCTTGCTCGACTTAGATGCTGGGTTTGTCTGTCCATTATCTATAGCATAGCGTGCTCTGTGTACATATATGCATGTTTTAAACCCTGGTCACCAGGTTAGATGATCAATGCACTAGCGATTTGTCATCGGCCTTGGCATTTATTATTACATTGAGGACAAAAATAGTATTTTGACAGGCACCTAATTTAATAAATTGAACGTCTTTTGACAGAAACATTGACAGCAAATCAATATGAAATCCCCTGACTTAGCAGGACATACGCGTTGGTGCAAATATGTATTTAAACTGATGGCTGCCAATAAATGATTTAATTATTGACACACTGAAAGAAAATTGCATCTATTTGCATTGGAATTAGCATAATATGTACAATATCATTCGGGGATCTTCGTAACTGGCGGATTCTACCGAATTGGGTGTTCTCATAACTAGTGGACATTGTGTGTTAACCAAATGCGTACTTCGTACATTTACGTACAACACACGGAACTAACCGAGTAGATATTCATCGTAAAAGACGGAATTTCCCGATGAATACCGGCCCAATTTATAGTTAACAATAATATAATATTATGTATAAAATGGACAATTATGATATACTAAAAATCGATGATCAATCACAAAATCACATTAATTGTCATAAATCGATCACTGTTTTGTTGTTTTATGAGGTATTCGGAACAGATATAACGTCTATAGCGAGCAGTATATAGTCATCCGTAACATGTTTATAACTTTTTTACTATCTGATGTTTTATTAAATATTTTTGGCAATATATGTATGTAAATTTACTGTAATGATATACTTAGGAATGTTAAGTAAATGTAAGTACATGTACTATCAACTTGTAGAAATGCAAGAAAGATCGATAGTGCGATCTGTTTGCTATACTTACCTGTATCAGTACATGTTAAAATGAGCGTCGGAAGTGTACCTGATCGCCTTTTGTCCGTCGTCCGTCCGTTCGTCCGTCCGTCCAACCGCCCATTCATCATAGATGAAAAACTAGGTCACAATAGCTAAAAATAGAAAAAATCTTGTTAACACTCTTGTTTACCACTATAAAAATATCTTAGAAATTGGTTTGAATGTTTGTTTTAATGATTCCTTGGTAAAGTTCGAATATGGTTTACTGGGGTCAAAAGCTAGGTCACGCAGTCAAAATATAAAAAGATTGTGAACAATGTACATAGCGTCAAATTGGTTGAAAGCTGTTGTTTTTTATTTTACTCAGATTATTTTATATATCAATGGAACTCAGGTGAGCGATAAAGGGTCTTAATGGCCCTCTTGTTTGTTTTCACCTTCAAACATGAGCATGAGCTCTTCTGTTAACATCTGGTTTGTGGGTCAAATTGTAACTGCAAACCTTTATATATTAGAACAGGACAAATCAGAACATATATTTATTCAACTTATACAGCAAGTACATCGTTATACAACATATACAAATACATACATTTGACACAAATACAATTCAAACAAAGCCCTCCGGCTAGCTCAGTTGGTAGCACGCAAATCTACCGATCAAGGGGTCGTGTGTTTGATTCCCGGGCGGGACATACTTTCGTGGAACTTGGTCTTGAAATTATATCTACGGCAATTCTCCCTCCTACCAATGATTTTAATTATGTAGGGCAGCTGTCAGTCACTGACGTAAGTATGCGCTTAGTATTTGGTTAACAGCTAAATCCAGAGATTTAGCCGTTCTAGGAGGAGTGAGTAGGTTGACTGACCGCCGTTATATGACCTATTTAATCTTTTGCTACGGCATAAAACCCAACAAGCAAACGAACAATTCAAACAAATAATACAAGGAAAATCAGGGAAAGGTCCATTGGATACACATCTTGTATTTTCACATAACTACACATATGTAAGTTATATGTGACATTCTTTAAAAGGCCTTAAGATAGTAACACCAACAAATTTGTACTTTTTCTCATTTGTAATCAACATTTTTTACTTCCGTGTTCAAATGTAGATATAAATAGTTACTGTCATATAAATATATAGAAAGTCGTCGTCGTTTTTTTTACATAACATTACACAGGAAATATTTTTCATTTTTTATCAACATTTATTTTCTCTCATGCAGTGACATAATATATTAGTCTTGGGTGTGAAAATAGACAATAAACTTATATAATACTTATCATAGTAACATCCGGGTTATTTTCATTTCATCCTTTACGGCTATCAGATTTCAGACTCACGAGCATACTAAGTAGGGCTGCTGCGGGTATCCGAGTACTCGGATATTCGCGATCTCAACCAGAAAATCGAGTACGAATATTCGTCACTTCCGAAATCGTCGGATCGCGATCTAATTTTGGAAAGAAATGAATGAACATTTTCACCTTATCTACCACTGAAAACGATCCGTTCTACCAATGATACACATTTAAACAAAAATGTTATCACTGATAATGCCAAAAAAAACGTCTGGTAAAAGAAATGTTTGGAGTACATGGTTTTCATATAATAAAAGCTGTTGAATTCTATACGCTTTCCTATTAACAAATTTAATTTTTCGTGGTTCGATTCCTGAATCGCTACACAAGAATCGTGGTTGGGATCGGATCGCCACATGCTCAACGCTCCACAGCCCTAATACTTAGGCTAAGTGTAAGCCTCCACTAAATGTGAGTATCTTTTAAATGTGAGTTCGCACTCAACTAATTGGTATTCACACTCAATTTCCATGAAAACTAAATACTGCTTGCGTAAAGAGGCAAATAACAATTTTAATGAACTTACAAAGGTTTTACCTTGAACATGTACAAACTATATTGATAAATAATGTCGTAGGATATTTATTGTAACCATGGTCTTAACTTGACTTGACCCGACAACCCTTCAAATGATGTTTTTCTAAGTTAAAGTTGCATGTATATAATAAGCATTGTTCAACATATTGCTGTATATGCCTTCTTTATGAATGTCGCATAATACATGTATTTAATTAAATGTTCATTTTTGAACAATTTTAGTCGTTTAATGTAGGAACTGTAAAACGTGCCGCCGTCCCTTATTTTTTCTACATTTGTATGACCTCAGCTCTGTCTTCGCACAGTTGGATACATTCTGTCATTTTTGATAAACATTAAAGCATGCATAAATTTTGTCTTTGATTTTCTAAAGCTAATAGACTACCGATGTTTTTTTGTTATGAGATAATTCTTGAAAATGCCCAATGATTTCTTCGAAACATCGACCACACATGTGTACGCAAGTACATAATCACTAGTTGAATTAATGACAAAAGTTCATTCATTTATTCAACCATAGTGTATTGTTTATTGACTAACAAAGATATTACTTTATATTAATGAGTGTAATTAATACTGCCCGGTTAATTACACTAAGACGATATGTCGATACAATACTGATTACATACATTAGTACAAGTTATTTTTATTGTATATAAATATGTGAGTGAGTGAATGATGGATGAACGTACAAGTATTTTACTGATCTATTGTATATTACATTTTATAATATACATGTACTCATTGACCAAACTTATGTTAGACAATCTTGTAGTATATTGTATTGTTTTATTGTACATATTTGTTTTACAAGTCTTTACTGCAAGGATTGTCAACTGTATAAAAACATTGGTGACATATTGGTGGGTACTTTTAAATTAGCATCATTAGTAGATCTAATTGCTTACAAATGAGGTCTGTGAAGTTAGCTATCTATTGTCTATTCTCTATTCAAAAGTCTATTCGCACAATAGACAGCTATGTATTGAGAAATCTATTCATTCAGAAATCTATTCGCATTTACTGTATACATAGGCATAGGTAAGTTCAAAAATCTGTACAAAAATCTGTTCACAAAATGCCGAAAAGACAGCTGTCTATTCGGAAGTCTATTCAGAAGTCTATTCGAAAAAAAGTCAGTATTGCAATCAAACAGATTTAAAAGTCTTTTCATGGAATACGTAAAGAGACAAATGTCCATTCAAAAGTCTTTTCAGAAGTTTATTCGCAAAAACATAGTAGTGCAATCTGGATGAGCAAGGTTTCTATTCCAAGAATGCAAGCGACATATGTCCATTCAAAAGTCTTTTCGGATCTCTATTCGCAAAATCATATATATGCTTTAAGAATGTGTCTGTAGTCTATTATAAAGTTTCCAATAGAGAGCTGTCCATTCAAATGTCTATTCAGAAGTCTATTCCAAACAAGTCAATTATGCAATCAAACAGATTTAAAAGTCTTTTTAGAGAGACAAAGTCCATTCAAAAGTCTATTCAGAAGTCTATTCGCAAAATCATATATATGCATTAAGAATGTGTCTAAAGTCTACCATAAGTTGCGAATAGACAGATGTCCATTCAAATGTCTATTCAGAAGTCTATTCGCAAAATCATGTATATGCATTCAGAATGAGTCAGAAGTCTTTTATAGAGTTTCGAATAGAGAGCTGTGCATTCAAAAGTATATTCAGAAGTCTATTCGCAAAATCATATATATGCATTAAGAATGTGTCTAAAGTCTACCATAAAGTTGCGAATAGACAAATGTCCATTTAAATGTCTTTTCAGAAGTCTATTCGCAAAATCATGTAAATGCATTCAGAATGAGTAGGAAGTCTTTTAATGAGTTTCGAATAGAGAGATGTCCATTCAAAAGTCTATTCAGAAGTCTATTCGCGAAATCTGGTAAATGCGTGCAGAATGAGTCAGAAGTCTTTTATAGAGTTTCGAATAGAGAGCTGTCCATTCAAATGTCTATTCAGAAGTCTATTCCAAAAGACTCAGTAATGTAATGCAATCAAACAGATTGAAAGTCTTTTCGCGGAACATGAAAAGAGTCAAATGTCCATTCAAAAGTCTATTCAGAAGTCTATTCGCAAATTATATATATGCATTAAAAATGTGTCTAAAGTGTACTATAAAGTTGCGAAAAGACAGATGTCCATTCAAATGTCTTTTCAGAAGTCTATTCGCAAAATCATGTATATGCATTCAGAATGAGTCAGAAGTCTTTAATAGAGTTTCGAATAGAGAGATGTCCATTCAAAAGTCTATTCAGAAGTCTATTCGCGAAATCTGGTTAATGCGTTCAGAATGAGTCAGAAGTCTATCATACAGTAGCGAATGCACAGCTGTCCATTCAAATGTCTATTCAGAAGTCTATTTGCGAAATCATGTATATGCATTCAGAATGAGTCAGAAGTCTTTTATAGAGTTTCGAATAGATAGCTGTCCATTCAAAAGTCTATTCAGAAGTCTATTCGCAAAATCATATATATGCATTAAGAATGTGTCTAAAATCTACCATAAAGTTGCGAATAGACAAATGTCCATTCAAATGTCTTTTCAGAAGTCTATTCGCAAAATCATGTAAATGCATTCAGAATGAGTAGGAAGTCTTTTAATGAGTTTCGAATAGAGAGATGTCCATTCAAAAGTCTATTCAGAAGTCTACTCGTGAAATCTGGTAAATGCGTGCAGAATGAGTCAGAAGTCTTTTATAGAGTTTCGAATAGAGAGCTGTCCATTCAAATGTCAATTCAGAAGTCTATTCCAAAAGACTCAGTAATGTAATGCAATCAAACAGATTGAAAGTCTTTTCGCGGAACATGAAAAGAGTCAAATGTCCATTCAAAAGTCTATTCAGAAGTATATTCGCAAATTATATATATGCATTAAAAATGTGTCTAAAGTGTACTACAAAGTTGCGAATAGACAGATGTCCATTCAAATGTCTTTTCAGAAGTCTATTCGCAAAATCATGTACATGCATTCAGAATGAGTCAGAAGTCTTTAATAGAGTTTCGAATAGAGAGATGTCCATTCAAAAGTCTATTCAGAAGTCTATTCGCGAAATCTGGTTAATGCGTTCAGAATGAGTCAGAAGTCTATCATACAGTAGCGAATGCACAGCTGTCCATTCAAATGTCTATTCAGAAGTCTATTCGCAAAATCATATATAAACATTAAGAATGTCTCAAGTCTATTATAAAGTAGCGAATAGACAGATGTCCATTCAAATGTCTATTCAGAAGTCTATTCGCAAAATTACGTATATACATTCAGAATGAGTTAGAAGTCTTTATAAAGTAGCGAAAGGCAGCTGTCCATTCAAAAGTCTATTCAGAAGTCAATTCGCCAAATCGTATATATGCAGTTAAAATGTGGCAGAAGTCTATTTAAATAGTAGTGAATAGACAATAATTTTTGCAAATGTCTTTTCAGAAGTCTATTCGCAAAATCATACATATGCATTTAAAATGTGTCAAAAGTCTATTCAAAGAGTAGCAAATAGATAGCTGTCCATTCAAATGTCTATTCAGAAGTCTATTTGCGAAATCATGTATATGCATTCAGAATGAGTCAGAAGTCTTTTATAGAGTTTCGAATAGATAGCTGTCCATTCAAAAGTCTATTCAGAAGTCTATTGGCAAAATCATATATATGCATTAAGAATGTGTCTAAAGTCTACCATAAAGTTGCGAATAGACAGATGTCCATTCAAATGTCTTTTCAGAAGTCTATTAGCAAAATCATGTAAATGCATTCAGAATGAGTAGGAAGTGTTTTATAGAGCTTCAAATAGAGAGCTGTCCATTCAAAAGTCTATTCAGAAGTCTATTCGCAAAATCTGGTAAATGCGTTCAGAATGAGTCAGAAGTCTTTTATACAGAAGTAAATACACAGCAGTCCATTCAAATATCTATTCAGAAGTCTATTTGCAAAATCATATATATGTATTAAGAATGTGTCAGATGTTTATTATATAGTTGCGGATAGAGAGATGTCCATTCAAATGTCTATTTAGAAGTCTATTCCAAAAAAGTCAGTAATGCAATCAAACAGATTTAAAAGTCTTTTCGTGGTATACGTAAAAAGACAAATGTCTATTCGAAGAGTATTCAGAAGTCTATTCGCAAAATCATATATATATGCATTAAGAATGTGTCTTAAGTGTACTATAAAGTTGCGAATAGACAGATGTCCATTCAAATGTCTATTCAGAAGTCTATTCACAAAATCATGTATATGCATTCAGAATGAATCAGAAGTCTTTCATAGAGTTTCGAATAGAGAGATGTTCATTCAAAAGTCTATTCAGATGTCTATTCGCGAAATCTGGTAAATGCGTTCAGAATGAGTCAGAAGTCTTTTATAGAGTTTCGAATAGACAGATGTCCATTCAAATGTCTATTCAGAAGTCTATTCGCCAAAAAACTCAGTAATGCAATCAAACAGATTGAAAGTCTTTTCGCGGAATATGAAAAGAGGCAAATGTCCATTCAAAAGTCTATTCAGAAGTCTATTCGCAAATTATATATGCAGTAAAATGTGTCCTAAGTCTATTATAAAGTTAGAATAGACAGCTGCCCATTGAAATGTCTTTTCAGAAGTCTATTTGGAAACTTATGTTAATCGATTCAGAATGTGTCAGGTGTAATTGTGATAGACCTGCCAAGTTTATTGAAGTTTGCGTTCTTTGCCTGAATTAAGTAAGTTTCTTAACTCTCGTAAACATAAATGAATCTCCCGAATATTTCGGCAATTGTAGGTGAAGGTCGAATTTGCCTTTTCATATCGTCGTAATTTTGCCGATTCTGTAAACCAAATCGAGCCGGTAAATCTGGTTCAAACAAGGTCACTGTACCGTAGATTACACAAGTGCAAATTCAAATACGGTAACCAGTGCTGGTTTTATTCGAGGAAGCGCCATTGTTTGAGACATTCGAAGTTTGTAGGTAGAAACTTTTGAATTTCATATTAAATCGTAAACAAAGTGTTATTATCCACAAGAAAAATAAGCGCCAAAAGTAACTACTTTACATTTACATTTAAGTGATTGAGCCTGTAAAAATGATGATTTTTGTTTTATAAGAAACACAATTTTACGCCATTTTGTTAAGTTCTTTTGTCGGTGCAACAGCGTGACGTCAATCGTGGTGTTTTCTCACAGGTCCGTGCTTGTTGTATATATATATATATATATATATATATATATATATATATATATATATATATATATATATATATATATATATAATGTCATTCGGAACTACCTCGGCGATTTTCCTCGCAAATACAAATTCGTAGATGATCGCCGAGGTCGTTCCGAATGTATTCATCTTGTAACCGAAATGAAAAGGGTAGACAAAATCCAATTAGAAGTATTAATCTCATGCCAATAGTTGTTTTTAAAAGTCCGTAAGACCTGATTACAAAAAAAGAAGTAATTCAGCTGCCGAGAGAAGACTTACTACCAGGAGAAAAATAGAAATCTTGCTTTGAATAGAAAAAAGTAGACCTTCTTCAAAGAGCATGTCTATTCACAAACCCAGCAAATAATTCTGACACATTAAAAATGCATATGAATGATTTTGTTAAAGGACTTCTAACAAATAATTTGAATATGTTTATTTATCACTTTTCAAAAAGAAACTTCTGCTACATTCTGAATGCGAACTACTGTTTGCAAATAGGACAGCAGTCTATTCCTAACCCTATCTTTGACTTGTGACACATTCTTTATGCATATAAAAGATTTTGCAAATCGACTTCGGAATAGACATTTGAATGGACAGCTCTCTATTCGCAACTTTTTAATATACTTCAGACACATTCTGGAATATTCTAACTGCATATATATAATTTTGCGAATAGACTTCCGAAAAGACATTTGTATGGACAGCTCTCTATTCGCAACTTTATAATAGACTTCAGACTCATTCTGAATGCAAATACATGATTTTACGAAAAGACTTTTGAATAGACATTTGAATGGACATCTGTCTATTCGCAACTTTATAATAGACTTCAGTCACATTCTTAAGGCATATATATAATTTTGCGAATAGACTTCTGAATAGACATTTGAATGGACAGCTCTCTATTCGCAACTTTATCATAGACTTCAGTCACATTCTGAATGCATATATATGATTTTGCGAATAAACTTCTGAATAGACATTTGAATGGACATCTGTCTATTTGCAACTTTATAATAGACTTCTGACTCATTTTGAATGCATATATATGATTTTGCGAATAGACTTCTGAATAGACTTTTGAATGGACAGCTCTCTATTCGAAACTCTATAATAGGCTTTAGACTCATTCTGAAGGTATATACATGATTTTGAGAATAGACTTCTGAATAGACATTTGAATGGACATCTGTCTATTCGCACCTTTATAATAGACTTCAGTCACATTCTTAAGGCATATATATAATTTTCCGAATAGACTTCTGAATAGACATTTGAATGGACATCTGTCTATTCGCAACTTTATTATAGACTTCAGTCTCATTCTTAAGGCATATATATAATTTTGCGAATAGACTTCTGAATAGACATTTGAATGGACAGCTCTCTATTCGCAACTTTATCATAGACTTCAGTCACATTCTGAATGCATATATATGATTTTGCGAATAGACTTCTGAATAGACATTTGAATGGACATCTGTCTATTTGCAACTTTATAATAGACTTCTGACTCATTTTCAATGCATATATATGATTTTGCAAATAGACTTCTGAATAGACTTATGAATGGACAGCTCTCTATTCGAAACTCTATAATAGGCTTTAGACTCATTCTGAAGGTATATACATGATTTTGCGAATAGACTTCTGAATAGACATTTGAATAGACATCTGTCTATTCGCAACTTTATCATAGACTTCAGTCACATTCTTAATGCATATATATGATTTTGCGAATAGACTTCTGAATAGACATTTGAGTGGACATCTGTCTATTCGCAACTTTATTATAGACTTCAGTCTCATTCTTAAGGCATATATATAATTTTGCGAATAGACTTCTGAATAGACATTTGAATGGACAGCTCTCTATTTGCAACTTTATAATAGACTTCTGACTCATTTTGAATGCATATATATGATTTTGCGAATAGACTTCTGAATAGACTTTTGAATGGACAGCTCTCTATTCGAAACTCTATAATAGGCTTTAGACTCATTCTGAAGGTATATACATGATTTTGCGATTAGACTACTGAATAGACATTTGAATAGACATCTGTCTATTCGCAACTTTATCATAGACTTCAGTCACATTCTTAATGCATATATATGATTTTGCGAATAGACTTCTGAATAGACATTTGAATGGACAGCTCTCTATTCGCAACTTTATAATAGAATTCAGTCACATGCTTAATGCATATATATAATTTTGCGAATAGACTTCTGAATAGACTATTGAATGGACAGCTCTCTATTCGTAACTCTATAAAAGACTTCTGACTCATTCTGAACGCATTTACCAGGTTTTGCGAATAGACTTCTGAATAGACTTTTGAATGGGCAGCTTTCTATTCGAAACTCTATAAAAGACTTCTGACTCAATCTGAATGCATATACATAATTTTGCGAATAGACTTCTGAATGGACATTTGAATGGACATCTTTTTATTTGCAACTTCATGATAGACTTCAGACACATTCTCAATGCAAATATATTATTTTTCGAATAGACTTCTAAATAGACATTTGAATGGACAGCTCTCTATTCGAAACTCTATAAAAGACTTCTGACTAATTCTGAATGCATATACATGATTTTGCGAATAGACTTCTGAATAGACATTTGAATGGACATTTGTCTATTCGCAACTTTATAATACACTTCAGACACATTCTTAATAATTTTGCGAATAGACTTCTAAATAGACTTTTGAATGGACAACTCTCTTTTCGAAACTCTATAAACGATATCAGACTCATTCTGCAGGCATATACATGATTTTGCGAATAGACTTCTGAATAGACATTTGAATGGACATCTGTCTATTTGCAACTTTACAATAGTTTACAGACACATTCTTAATGCATATA
The DNA here is from genome assembly GCA_025267735.1 of Mactra quadrangularis. Classification (NCBI taxonomy): domain Eukaryota; kingdom Metazoa; phylum Mollusca; class Bivalvia; order Venerida; family Mactridae; genus Mactra; species Mactra quadrangularis. The sequence goes on from CM046304.1 coordinate 30,240,630, forward strand.
TATGATTTTGCGAATAAACTTCTGAATAGACTTTTGAATGGACAGCTCTCTATTCGAAACTCTATAATAGACTTCTGCCTCATTCTGAACGCATTTACCGATTTTTTCGAATAGACTTTTGAATAGACTTTGAATGGACATCTTTCTATTCGCTACTTTAAAATAGACGTCAGACACATTCTAAATGCGTATTTGCATATGATGTTGCGAATAGACTTCTGAATAGACATTTGAATGGACAGCTGTGTATTTGCTATTGTTTGTTAGTTCTGACTCATTTTGAACGCATTCACCAAATTTTGCGAATAGATTTCTGAATAGACTTTTGAATGGACAGCTCTTTATTCGAACTCTATAATAGACTTCTGACCCATTCTGGACGCATTCACCAGATTTTGCGAATAGACTTCTGAATAGACATTTAAATGGACATCTGTCTATTTGCAACTTTAAAATAGACTACAGACAAATTCTTTATGCATATATATGATTTTGCTAATAGACTTCTGTATAGACTTTTGAATGGACAGCTGTCTATTTGAAAATCTATAATAGAATTCTGACTCATTCCGAATGCATTCACCAGATATTGCAAATAGTCTTTTGAATAGACATTTGAATGGATATCTATCAATTCCCAACTTAATAATAGACTTTAGACACAGTCTTAAGGCACATATATGATTTTGCGAATAGATATCCGAAAAGACATTTGAATGGACATTTGTCCCTGGATTTTTGGGAATAGACATCTTGATCATTAAGATTTCATTACTATGTTTTTGCGAATAAACTTCTGAATAGACTTTTGAAAGGACATTTGTCTCTTTGCGTATTCCACGAAAAGACTTTTAAATATGTTTGATTGCATTACTGTTTTTTTTCGAATAGACTTCGGAATAGACTTTTGAATGGACATTTGTCTATTTATGTATTCTATGAAAAGACTTTTAAATATGTTTTATTGCACTAGTGATTTTTTTCGAATAGACTTCTGAATAGATTTCCGAATAGACAGCTGTCTTTTCGGCATTTTGTGTACAGATTTTTGTACAGATATTTGAACTTTCCTATATCAATGTATACAGTAAATGCGAATAGATTTCTGCATGAATAGATTTCTCAATACATAGTTGTCTATTGAGCGAATAGACTTTTGAATAGAGAATAGACAATAGATCGCTAACTTCACAGACCTTACAAATGAGTTAATATATTGAATGTGTTTGTTATTTAGTTTAAGAAAACATTGTCTGAAATTATCGATGATAGATGTCTTAAAATGGAAACACATTAAAGGTCAAGGGCCAGGCGGTCAACAGTACATATTAGATAAAAGTTATAAATTATGCTTGTATAATTTTATTATTTCGAATTGTGCAAGAAGAACAAACTAAAATATATGGCCGCCATAGCATAGAAATCTTTCGTTAATGTTTCGTGGTATATTCCTTATGTTTCTTGTACAACGAGCCAGGTTCGCTTTTTAAATGGGGTTCCCCATGTTTAGTAGTGGAATGTGACAAATCCTCATCAACATTTGTCGCGGATGATAACATTCAGCTGTGCGTGCGCATTCAAAGGGATGATAACAACTGCAATTAATGTAGTCCGCATTACGCGATAACAAGCAGACGATAAGAAAAATTCATATATATCAAATCTTGCTTATGTCAGGTAAAGGTCTCTTGTATCGCTTCCGTTTGTTGCATAAGCCATATATTCCATCAAAAACCCATGGCTGACAGCGCTATTAGCGCTTTGATTAGTATATGCCATACTTGTACCAAGAGTTTTTTGAGATTTTCGATCTCACCATAGATAAAAAATTTTGAAATTGCTGTGTTGTTAGGGCATCAGTCTACGTAATGTTGTAGTAAAACTTTGTCATGAAATAATTTATACGGCCGTTTCTTTCTCCTACTGCTGAATGTAAACCATGTAGGACAGTTGTCAATCACTGACGATAGTATGCGCCTAGTAAGTGGTTAACAGGTAATTTCAGATTTAAACTTTCCAGGAAAGGTGAGTAGATTTGAACTACATGTAAAAGGGAGATGGCTATTCAATGATTGTACCAGTCTAACGTCGTAACCACACGACCACACCTACTCAGTCATGTAAATTTTGTCGTACGTTTGTTAGACTCATTGGTCTATACTGGAAATTATATGAAAGGGATCAATTTGTACATTTTATTTAGTATTTTCAACCTTATGACCTACTATGATTTTTATCGTGCGACCAATATGTAAAATCAATCACTGGTCATTGGTTAACCTTAATACATATAATTAACCTATTGGTTCGATCACAAGAAGGTTTAATGACGCATATTATCAATCAAATTTAGTACGTACGTTTCAATAAAACAATACTTATTTCATTATTATCATATAAAATTTTATTGTCACTATTATACTAATGAATGTGACGCAGATATATTTATACATTATAAGTAAAAGGAAACATTGAGCTATAATATATGATATGTTTCCTATTTTGACACAGGTCAAATTAATGCCTCAGTCCCATAAAATCGTGCTTGTTGCGGACCCGTACGTGCAGGCAGTCGTAGGCCGTGGGAAGCCTTGCGTTTTATAGTGACGGTATGCACATGACACACAATAACACACCCGTACGGAACCGTAGCCGGAAGATGTGAAAGTTCTAACCATACTTGGTCGAGATTTGTTCACGGTTTGACTTGGAAACTGTTACGTGTATCCACGGCTCATCTCAAGGACCCTGGTAAAACGTACGAAAGAGTTCGTTCTAGTCCCTGCGGAGCTTGATCGCACGGCGCCCGTACGGTGCCCTTACGGGTATTTTTATGTTTATGGGACTGTAGCATTAAATGTTCTATATTGGTCACTCTGATAACATTACATTAGCTGCCATGGTCGGACATGACTCCAATGACTACGAAATGTATTCAACTAATTTGAAAATTTGTTGAAAATATGTTGCTCAATAATACGAAATTCAGAGCACGGTCTAGAATGGGTTATAAAATCCGAAAAACTTGCATTGTATTTATTTTATTTTTATCATATTCACTTCAAACTTCCCATAAATGTAGATCTATCAATGGGCATAACTCCTGTAAAATTTACTATCAGATATCTTAACTGAAGTATATTACATTTTATATCAAAAGTAAACATTTCCTTGGAAATTTGCAAAATTTTTTATTTATTAAAATTAAACATAGTTTAGAGTATTACTTCCACTAAACTTGTTTCACTAAGTTGTAATTTATCGGGCAAAATTTACAATCTAAAAGGCCTGTAACGAGACTGTTCTAGACTGTAACGAAAAAATAAAAGAGAAAAGCTCTGACGACTACAATTCGCGGGCTCAGCACAAAACGGTCGTAACTCTTTCTTTAATAGAGTTACGGTCGTTTTGCGCTAAGCCCGTATACTGTCGGCTACATCTTGAAACCTGTTGATGGAGGCTTCAACAAACAAATGGCACGTATTCAATACGACAAAACCTAAATAAACTATAAGGGACATTGGTGATGTATTTCGTTGTAACTATTGTAATACGGAGACTGTACGGTGACATCGTGAATACATTTTATATTCTCAATTAATTTGTTAAAACGTAATATTACTTCTATTGTACGGAATATCAATTTGCATAAACGAAATACTTATTCTGAAAACTAAAATTAAGGCCACTATGTGAAGTTATATTCATTAACAGAAAGCTTAAAAAACTGTTTTACAACCATGAAGTTATCGTAATAAAACATGCATTAAAACACAGTTAACAGTTCAAACCATTCTTCTTTCTAAATTAGAGTTTGACAAAGTGTCCAATTCTTAAAAAAGAAGGGCACTTTTATAAGAGCACTCTATGTTCATTTACACGCTGATGTTTAATATACCACTTTCGTGTTCAGTAACGACTGTTAGCTAACGTTACGGATACAGTACAACTCAACCCGAAGACAACTCAACCCGTGCATAACTCAACTCAAAGTTGGGACAACTCAATCCGTTAGTTGGTGTTTAAGTTGTCTCGGGCTGAGCTGTCTTTGGGTTGAGTTGTTCCGACACTTTCGTTACGGAACGTTTTGGAACGTTCTGGGTAACTGAACACGCTGCTGATCCAACATAGTTTAAAAAGCTTAATTGTGTAATTCGGAGTATGTTTTTCTCTTCTGACTTCATCTTTAACAACATGTGATCAAAACTATTGTTTCGGTTTCGATTTACTTTTTCTTAGAAATCCAATAAATAACATAAACATATCTATGCAAAATTTGCATTTATTAAAAAATCTTGTTAATTAGAGGAGTTTGAAATAGACAAATGTCTATTTTCTTTGCTGTAAAAAAACAGTGTTATTTTTTATATAGGGGCTCAATAATTCTAATAAAAAAACTAACGTCACGTCTTAACTTTATGCAACTATAACAGTAACTATTTTTTGGAAATGTCACATTAGGGGCACCGTATTTTTATGTTTCAGCTGGTTTTTGCTGGTTGTTTACGTGTAAGGTCAACTTTTTTCTATTTTGTTCTTTGAGGTTACAAGTTAATTTGACACAGGAACACATGTTTATCAAAAAGCGGAGTGACTTTTCACTTAACTTTTACGTAAATGGACAAATGGTGTTCGAATGTTATTTTTTATATTTCATTTATAACAATTTATAATAGACTTCGTGTTTTAGTAGGACAGTGGTTAGATGACATTGCAAATACATGATATTTGTTGTTTTAACGTGTTTCCTGACAACAAACCGCAATGATAATGTGCATAATATAAAGGATTGTGTTGTCTAAATTTATTAATTCGTTCAATCTCATAAACATATTTTTCTTTATTTTTGTTTTGTTTGAAAACTTTACATAAAATTGTAAACGGCCAGCAAAAGTATTGTGTATTTTAAGAAAGACCGATCGGGCCATTTCAACTTCACGAATTCCCGATTTCGTCTTCATGAATTCACATTTTCAACATACGGAATTCACGATTTCAACTTCATGAATTCACGATTTCAACTTCATGAAGCTGAAATCGTGAATTCGTGAAGTTGAAATCGTGAATTCACAAAGTTGAGTTCGTGAAGTTGAAATCGTGAATTCACAAAGTTGAGTTCGTGAAGTTGAAATCGTGAATTCATGAAGTTGAAATCGTGAATTCATGAAGTTAAAATCGTGAATTCATGAAGTTGAAATTGTGAATTCATGAAGCTGAAATCGTGAATTCGTGAATTCCGTATGTTGAAAACAAGTTAAAAATGTGAATTCCTGAAGATGAAGTAGGGAAATCATGAAGTTGAAATGGCACTATCGTAGTATTTTGTATTATCATCGTTTGTTCTTACGTGACTTTGTTGAAGCAAGTGTGAGATTGGTGCACTTTATAGTACCCTGTTTAAACCCCGTAGAGATATCCATGCTATATATGGCACATTCAATAATCAATTCATTTGATGTTTTATAGGTCAGCTTGCTTTGCTATATATAAAATCATTTAATGTAGTATATTTTCTTTTCCTAATTAGTGATGATAAAGTTACAATGATTTTTAAATATAAAAAATAATCAATTTTGTGAGTAGCAAAAATATTCTTAAAACTGACCAAGGTGTCAGATGTGTTTAATGGAGTCAAATCCGTATGGGAATGTATTCTTTTTTAAATCGAACCTGTTTACTGCAGCCTGATTTATCACCAATATTTACATGGTAAAGACATTCTTGTTATTTAGAATGTCACCGACGGTTCAATAATATAAGTGTCTGAATTTGTCAACATGACTCAAAATCATTAGCAAAAATGACCAAAGTCGGTGAGTTAGCTTATAAGCGACATTTTTATTAATTTCGAACATTTTATCATCGCCACGCAGACGATTTTAAGTGCACGTGACATGCCCACTGAGGTCAATGTCGGGTCATGATACGTAATATGTGTATATAATCCAATAAAGACATTTGAAGATTGCCGATTGTGCAGTTATTACGTCATTAATTACGTCATTTGTTAGTAATTAAATTGTGAAGTCAGATAATTAGCATGTGTCATGAAAAAACAACACCAAACAGGGACGTGTCATAGTACTGTAATTAGCATTCGACAACTAAGTACATGCTTAACACGGTCATTGTCAAATCTTGCCGTAGGGGACTCAAGTAATGGCTACTCATAACTGACAAAATACTCTAGATGCACATATTTCATTACATTACATTAAACTTTTATGTAGTTGTTACAATTTTTTAAAGTTTTTTGGGGTTTTTTTTGTTAATTTCAATGTAGCACTATTGTCTAGCTTTTATAACTTTGTGCGTTGGTATAATTAAATGTTCAAACGGTTTTACATGCGAGTTTCAAAATTTAAATAATTCTATTTGTCTGTAATGACTGCGATTATTTGTAAAAGAATATGACATGTTTTGTCCCATAGTGTTTGTTTTTTGAACATTTAGCGTTTATAGTTATGACTAATGAACTACAGCGCTTATGTATCAGAAAATGTATCTTCCTTTCACTGTATAATTTGAATTTATTAATATAACATTAAATTTACTTTACTCTCCATTCAATTGCATTTGTGCAACATAAAAGCTCATTAGTTATATTACCTTTCCTAGATTTTTAAATGAGGGACTTTTGTCAGTTATCTTTCCTTGATAAAATCTGAAACAATCCAATTGGTAAGTAGGTCTTATCAGTTGGAATCCTCGGATTTTATCATTGAAGACCTATGTAATGATAAGAAAATATGTCATCTAATATCTTTCTTGTTAGTTAAATACTAACAGAAGTGATGAAATTTAGATAGTTCTTTACCTTTACAATTGTTAGCTTGATTTTCAAACCAATTAAATGATTTACAAAAAAGTTATTGAAGATTAATTGTGGCAAATTGACATTGAAAAGTAAGGATAAAAACCGAGTAATCCAACTAAATGGACCTACTTGAAGAGTATACAAAAGGGAAATAACTGATCAAAGTCCCTTATTATACATCAATTTTTATCATCACTGTTAGTAATACAGCTAAAAAATCACAGTTGTCGCAACAACCAAATACATGTATACATATGATTTAAAACTAAGAAGTTCAATCAAAAAGTTTAGTTAATGCGGTGCATGAAAAATTTACTATATTTTGTACTGATAAAAACGGTTATATAAGACAAAGTTTGAAAATGAACACCAAGAATAATTTGGCCAAGTTGTATATACGTCATTTATTTAGCAAATTGTTGGTACAGTACCAATAGTCTTTTATAAATCTGTTGTGAGTGGCAATGTACATGATTTTACTGTATAATATTTATGTCTTTACATTCATGTTGTACATGGATTGGACTTAAATAAATAAAAAGGAACACTTCGAAAAGGCTCTATCGCGTTAAGGGGAACAATGGCCAATTTTCGCCAATGTTACAACCAGTTAAGCATTAGATAAGCGAATGATAATTATTTACATTGTATATGCAATGTTAATTAAGGTTTTAGCCCACTAAAGTCTCATGCATGGAATAATCTGTCAATCAAAACTTTATTCATTTTAAAGTTTTTTTAAGTAAAAAATGAATAATTCTATTTAATGAATAAATCTCACATTTAAAAAACTGTTAATGAAAAAAGTCATTAAAATCATTAATTAGGATGGTAATAATACATAACAAACTAGGGCAGTAGACCAACATCAGGTTAGGCAATATGTGAATACACGTCGTTTATTTTGTCACGTATATCACACAAGGATAGGTCAGACGTTAAATAAATGCATTTTGGTGTGGTTATATGTGAACTGACGGCCATCCGACAAGCTGATGAGGAAATATTTAAATTATGGAGAAAAATATATTATCATTGTTTTTCCATGCAATATTTTGTAATGATGAAATTAGTATAGTGGGAAGAAAATTTCCTTATTTGCACAAAAAATGATAAAAATGTCAACCAAAAGAGAGCACTGATATTTTTCAGTGTCAGAAAATTGCAGAATTCATGATTTTAGCATAACTGGCTTTTTCTAAATATAGTGGATATATGCCATAGTAAATATATATATTATGCGACAAATATGTTGGCGTAAAGCAAATATAATTTGCAATGTTTAAATAGTTTGCGGTAAGCCTAGACCCCCAAAACACTTTGTCTTTTTTCAAACTGTTTCTTCTCGAATTAAGATTTTTAGATTCTTTAAGGAATAAATAAAAACTTTTCTGTAAGGTGTAACGCAAAATACTTGCTATTGCTATCAAAATTCCAGCGGGAGGGATAAAAAGCTTTCTGATTGTAACATCGTCATACTTATATTGTATTTATACAAAGTCCCATGAACTCAGTGTGAATTAGAGGTTTTTTAGGGGTCCAGGGCCCGGTTTCACGAAAGCTCTCATAACTTAAATAAATTTAAGATTGTCTTAAATATTTTGGCCGTAACTATGAGTATCTTACTAACTATTTTAAGTGGATTTCACGAAGCCTTTCTTACATAAGTATGAATTTAAGGTTGATATAAGCGACCCAAACTTAAACCAACTAAATTACCTTAGAGTACTACATGTCCAACGTGTTTATTGATCGACTCTAGAGCGTAAACGGTTGGAGTGTTGAACGTTAAACATCGATTTTGTCTGGCATAGGTTCGAACCGTGAATGTCGATTTTTTTCACTTTTGGTTTATTTTTTATATTTTTGTCAATCATTTGTGTTTTTCTATAATGCACAATTATCTTACTTTTACTTCATTGCTGTACTTGTAGAGTTTAGTATTTTTCGAATTACAATATTGTGCATCAATAAGTGATAAATAGGTTATTAACTGTGGATAATATCAGGGTTTAGATATAAGATTCACACGAAATCTCATACCTTTCGGGTCATTATCTAAGTTTAGAGACGAGCTAATTTGGATAACAAAAACTGCAAAATGCATCGCATATTATGATGCCCGTCTTTGCTAACTAAAAATAAGGTGGTATGTTTAGTTTATTACTAGTAGGTGATAAAGGAACCATTTGTTAAACATTTTGTTTACAATTTTTTGAATGTGTGTAAATGTTCCAGACAGTTACACAAAGGCATTACTTGAATTGTAGAGCTCGGACCAGTCGTTTATTGTCCGTTTGGTCGAGTGACAACAATTCCTACATTAAACAGATCGAAAATTGCTTTTGACGATTGATGTCCGCCTTACAATATGCTTGACATTTTATTTCTGTCTTACAATAGATTGATTTTGCATTCAATGCTTGCCTGGACAGTGTGTTAAAATGCCTAGCATGTCTTGCACGAATATGATGGTTAGAAACGTTTACATTATCTATGTTTAAAGTGGTTCGACTTTCATTACTTGCATCTGAAAATATTGAACTGTTTATAAAAAATACAATTTTTTTGTTAAAATCTACAAGCTATGAATCTTAAATAAAAACACAACGAATTAATTTAGCATAATTAATAGGTCATGCCCCGTAAGCAAAAATGCTGAATATAGGTGTACATATTTACGCTAAAAATGCAACGAAGTCCCATTTATTGTTGTTTTCAAGTATTTAGATTAGGGGATAATGAAGGAATTGAATAAAGGTATGATTGCAATATATTATAATACGATAATAATGATAAAATACCTTTGAATTACGATGCGATTTGGTGACGAATGTGTAATAAAATTAGAATTAATGAAATTGATAAAACTAATTAATCAATTTTCTGTTGGAATGATTGTCATCTCTAAAATCTAAGCCAAATGACGATCGATCTAGATATTAAATAATTTATTCGTTTTAATCTGCTAGTAATACTCAACTCCATTAACACTTGAGTCTTGAAGTAATGCAGAAACTGTCATACTCCGTTTTATACGTAAGGAGACGAATAAGTTAAACGACGAAATAAATCGTAGCAGATGAAAATCAGTAACTCTGATATATTTTATCTTCCGATATACTTCCTAATCCACACTAAGTGTCCCTTCGTCGGAATTCATGTCGTTTAGGGACTCTAGAGCCAGTCCAACATAAATTTAGACGCACGTTAACCATTTGTTTATATTTAAGTATTTTTACTTTCAGTTTAATCTACCCATTCACTCGATTAAATTTTCACTCATAACTTAGACTATTTAAGAACGGATTAAATTGTAAAATGTTTGTGAAACGCACTTAAACTTAAAAATGCTAAAAATAGCAAATTTAAGGTTAATCTAGAAATTTAAGATAGGATTGCGTTCGTGAAACCGGACCCAGGTTTAACGCAAACTACCTAAATGGTGCTTTAAATTGCATTTTAACATTTTGTCTGTCATATCATATCACGTCCAACTCGCCTTCCCTGCACAAGTTGCTCTCTCTCTGCATTCAAACTTTTTACCTAGTTTTTACTCTCCTATGCATCGCTCAAAAGTTTCACTCGTTCACTTTCTTTTCACTAAGCTGCGAGGGGAGCGTACCTAGTTTTCAGGTCATACGGTCACCGGTTGCTGACATTAGATAGGAATAGCAAAATTCATGGTTTGGTCCTGCTCTGATATAGAAACCATGACTCGTGGATTCAAAGTCAGACACGAAAGACGTAGGTATCCGAATGTTGAAAAGTTTCAATGTTTTTCGAAACTTTTAAAGCTGTATTGAATGACAATATTTTGAAATTATAGATTTTAATAAACAATTAAGGGATAATTCACTAAAACAAGCTGTTTTAATCTTATTCATTATATGTAATACTAAAGAACACATCACATGGCGATATCATTTAAAACGCCTATAGGGAAGTGAGTCGGTCAGCTCCTGTATCCCTAACTTGGTACAGAACAGTTCAGTGAGAGTCACCTCAAGTGACTTGGTCCCACAGATCAAGCGTATCCTCGCTCTGTCATTTCTGTGGAGTTTATGTAAGTCAGCGTCACGATTGTTGCCAAAAATTCACTGCCACGCAGCAATACTCTCCCCAATATCCGTAAACAGATATCCTGTAGAGCGTTGTCGTACAGGATCTCTTCTATCTCAATGGAGGGCCACGTCAAGATGACCTTTATGTCGACTAATCAATGCGTAGCTTTCATGTAGACAAAACACTATTAATAACATTTTGATATCGTAATTTCTATTTTTAGACCAAGGTTTGGAAGCTATAATTTAACAGCGGTATTATTCACAGTCTGCGATTGGACGACTCATTTTAAATTGCGTGACGTAGACGATATAAACAAGTTACGTAACATAACTATTTCGTCATTAATATTATGATGAGAAAAAGGTCACCGGAACGTGACCCTCGTTTGAAAAAGGCCAGATCAAAATTAGCGAGTAGGCGAGCGGAAAATTTTAGATCGGGTTTTAATCAGATTGTACTCTCCCCAACACTAGAAACTGTAAAGTTTTTGTGGATAAATGTATGTCCTGTTCTGATTTGATCTGATATCACGATTCGAAGGAGCTTCTAGAAGTTTCCCAAGCAGCTTTAAAGTAAGCGGGAAAAGACACATGTTTTATTAAGATTCATATGTTTCTGTTTCTATTTAGCGCCATTTTGCTTCATTACAAAGCCGAAGAAAGAACGGACCAAAAACATGCGGATAAGAAGTTCGCTGTTATGATTAATTAAAAAGAGGAAAAATAGTACCATACTGACATAATCATTTAAAAAGGACAAGTTTTGACGTTTTTAATTAATTTTCATCAAGGCGTTAAACGTTGCTATGGTATTTTTAAACGTTATTCACGAAACTACTACATGTTTTACGTTGGCTGAAATCTGGACCATATGATACATATAGACGTCTAGTGTACGTTTTTGTGAAAACTATAACTTTGTTGTTGGTGATGATTCACAGTGTTACCCTCTAAGCTCTAGGTGACCAATTTAACTACATAAATATTTACATGTATATAATCATAGTTCAACAATGAGACATTGAAATGATCATGTTTTAAAAGCTGAACAGGACATTTGTCTATGCTAGGCCACCAGTGGCGCTTTTAAAAAACTTACGATACAATTAATCGTAAGTCAAAAGCGGGAATATATAAAATGGTAATTATTTTGTCCTCTATTCTAAATATCATATAATCAGTAGAAAATTGCATTCCTATAGAACATCATGTCATACTTATTTTTATTATCGTTCGGACTTAGAACTGTACATTTACGAAATTGGCCGATAACAATTTATTTCGAAAGAAATTCTGTGAAAAAGCCAACCGCTAGAAAACCGATTCAGAATATACATAAATTTTAATGAGCCTGTTCTAACTCACTCATCCAAGCTGGTTAAAATGACCTGTACATGCGTATCCTTCATTCTTCGTCATCATCATCCAGGTCTTCAACTAGAGTCATGCCAAATGTCAACTCAAGTTTGACAAACCTAGGTACCTATTCACAAAGACACACAACCCGAAAAAGAAAATGCAAGTATTTTTAATGGAAAAATCATCATCATTATATGAAACAACGTATTACTTACGAAATGACTAGTTTAAGCACAGACTTGAAACATATGGTTTTATATAAAGTGACTAGTGTGTTTTTTTTACGTAAAATATATATTGCATTATGGCATAACTAGATTGAAGCAAATGAAAACAAAATATTTTAGAGTAAATGGCCATAGAAAGATTCGAATATTAAACAGAATATACACAAATGTACTTGGAATTGATAAATGCATTTCAAAATTAGAAGTGTTAAAATAATATAATTTGATTATAAGTACGCCATTCACTTACAACATAAACTTTGCTATATTAATTAAATAGTGTGTCGGCTACAAAACAACAGTATATTGAGAACACTTTAAGTTTTAACCTGGCAACATAAAGTGTTATTGTTTTATTATTTAGTAATGCATGAATTCATTGTACTCATAAAATGCACCTAGACACATAAGTTTAATATCGCATAGCGTTCAAAAATGAGAAATATCTTCTTTTTTATCATAATTTCAAACTGTGACACTTTTGTTTTAAGTGAAAATGATTTGCTTTACAAGTTTCCTGTGCGGTAGACATATAACAACGGAATGTACTAAACCTTTCAGACTTGGCAACCTAAATTTATGACAGGTTCCATAAAAGGTAACCATTGTTTATTATGAACGATAAAGACAATACTAAAAACTGGGTTAAACTATTATAGGAATATGTACCACCGGAAATGGGCCAATAAATGCATGCTTGGAAAGGTATTATGACCAAATATGGTAAAATAGTTTCATTATATAACTATGATTATACCAGTGAAATATGTGCCCGTTTTGTGGTTGTGTATCCTTGAATATATATAAAGTGATTCTATTTTTGATGAAATTCATGAAATTATGTAATTTTATCGTATAGGTAATAAATCTTACATAGTTTGTCTGTCAAGCTATGCTTTCATGATAATAATTTTCCCAACAAAAATAAAACACTTCTGTTCTATAAGCTTTGTGTTGAAATTCCCTCACGCCAGTCTATGTTGTTGTTTATTTACTGGAGTTAACGCCGTATCAACACAATTTAGGTCATTTCACGGCGTCCACCGCACCTTACCTAGATTTCCTGGACCATTGTCTATAACCAGTACTCACCTACCCTTCACAAGGCCGGAAACTTCTCCATAGTATCTAATCAATGGAGGAAAATCGACATTATTGTCAAATATCTATATTGTTGATTATCGTTTTTAAAAAGTCATAATAGTTACGAAACATAATAGTTTTACATTCATGAAAGCCATATTTATAAATGTGGTTTGATTTATAAAGTCACGTGTCATTGCTTAATTTTTCAATATACTTTTAAATGAGATTGTGTCTAATCGCCTCCCAGAATACGATCAAAGACTTACTATGTATACGTATGATTGCCACCTGGTTCTCAAGCAGAACAGAACAGAACAGAACAGAAAAGAACAGAACAAAACATAATAAACTTAAATCATAAAACATGATGTATGAGTAAATAGTCAAGCATTCACGTTTCAGTCGCCAAAAGACTTACTTTTCTGACCAATGATACTTCTGGCGAAATGACCAGTCAACATTACACATGAACAACGATCATACTGACAGGTGGTTAGCCAAACTGACCATCTTGTCCAATGGTCATTTTGTCACCAAATGACCAGAGACCCTTCAGTCTGATCCTTCTAACAAACAAAAAGGGATCTCATTAATCTATAGCCGTCATCGGAAATCGCGATATTGATGTATCACCGATACTTGCCTTTCGATATATCGATACAAAATTTTCGATCAATGACAGCCCTACATTAATTAGAGGTAAGGCAAATTAGTTTTTCGTTCTTCGTGATAGATAATTAGGAGCAGAGGTCCAGTGGTTAGACACTCGCTTGGGGATCGAGAGGTCCTTGGTTCGACCCGACTAGGTACACTTTAAATGCACATACGAAAGGAATAAATCCACAATTGTGCCACTCCACCCGGGTGTAAATGGGTACAATGAAGTGTCACCTGATTGAAAATGATTTCAAGAATCACGGTGATGTCGAACAAAATTGTAATATCGGCTGTACGTGTATATCTACGTAGACTTTAAACCGCACTTTAACTATTTTTATAACTTTATCTATAGACCCAAATTGTTTTTCAATTTTTAATCGTTACTCAAGCAAGCAACAATGGGTCTCTAATAAAATAATTTAAAACGATTGTAATAAAAATTGAACAAGACGCCGTAGTCACTACCATATGATTTTTCTCGGAATAAAAAACAACACTCATTGATAGAGATAATACTCATATTGTTTTAAAATGTAACAATCCATTTAATTAATAATATTCAAAAATTTAATTTCCAAAGTAATTGAAATAGTAGTGACATTTATGATGGTGTCGACATGACCTTTGATTAGACAGGCAATCCATCTAGGTAAGTGTGATGTTTGACAACATTATTATCCCATTTTGTATTTGAAACGACACATATGGTTCAATTTTTATTTGAGTTCATTGAACGGAGGGGGTAAATGACGTTTATTAAAGCTTTTTGCCGAGAGATTTTGTTATTTTTTGATAATTTGAAATTTAATTGCCAGTGTCTACAAAGATTGGGCTGAAGGAAGTAAATGCCGCTTAGGCAACAGCAAATTGATCATATGTTCTATGGATTCGCCTGCACCTTAATTTTGACTTTTTACACACAAAAAAATATTTTTATTTCCTCGCTCGCCCATAAATATTTGGTCAAACCGCTATATAAAGCAAGTGAATAAAGACTTTTTTTCTTCGCTCGCTCGCCCCATTTTTTTTTTCAGAAAAATCCGTAGAACATATGATCAACTTGTTGTGGCCTTATTTAATGGTAAATGAAATTGCGTCCAGATTCGGTTATTTTTAATACTTTGTAATTAATTGTCTGACTCTGAAAATGTTTTCTAATAGCAAACTGACTTAAATGTTTTGGGAGATATCTTAATAAATCGCTATAATTGGAATTTCACTAAAATTATCTATTCGACTGCTAACTGTGTAGGTTTTGCTTTACATAGAATCGCCATTCCACAGTTGTACATCAAAGTGCACTAAAGTTGTCTTTATCAACACACAGCTTAATTTCTTTCTAAAATGTTTCTATACAATTCTGAATTTGTGAAATATTAGCAGTTTGTTTGAAATTTGTGAGCGAGAAGTTTTTACGTGATTCGCGGATATAGTATCTGTAGTGATTGGTCACAAATATTGTGATTTACGTGGTTTCATTTTCATGACATATATTTTCAATAATAGTTGTTGCAGCATATATCAATACTATGCATGAAACTATGTTATTTCAACAATGCAAATTCCATTATTATAATATGGACTACATATAGCTCGCGAAATTAAAAAAATAAAATCAAACAATAAACTATTCAATAATAAAGTCAATAAACTCATACACCGTATTCAAATGACTTTCAAGGAAAACAAATTAATATTCATGATATTGACGTAATCTATAATCATGATATTGTCAGATTGTCACTTGTTTGTACCAAGACACGTGTCATATTATGATATATTTATTAAAGCCACTATATGAAGATATTTTCATTAACAGTAGACTTGAAAACTGTTTTACAACCATGAAGTTATCAAAATATAGCATGCATTAAAGACACAATAAACTGTTCAAACCATTATGTTTTCTTAATTTGAGTCTGACTAAGTGTCCAATTCTTAAAAAAGTGGGGTACTTTTCTAAGAGCACACTATATTCATTTATACGCTGATGTTTAATATACCTGATCTAAAATAGTTTATAAGCTTAATTATGTAATTCGGATTAAGTTTTTTTCTCTAATAAGACGTCATCTTTGAAATACTCTGATCAAAACTATTGTTTAAAGTATTGAAAACCAAATTCTACTTTCGGTTTTGATATACATGTACTTTCACTTTGAGATAAATAAATAACATGAACATATCTAAGCAATATTTGCATCTATTAAAAAAAATCTTGTTCATTAGAGGTGATTGAAATATATTAATGTCTATTTTCTTTGCAGTAAAAAAAAACCAGACTTACTTTTGATATAGGGGCTTTAATTCTGGTTATGAAGTATTAGTAATTAAACTTAAAACATGAATATGACGTCATGACAAAAATAGAGTCATGATCTTATTAGTAAACTCAATATTCATTGGTTATTGAAAAAATAAAAAATGGCAAACCTTGTTGACCAGATCACGCTCACATGTTTTTAAACTATAAATAGTTCCTGAGGTGTTAAAGTATACTTATTCCGGACAACGTAAATTACAATGGTTGGTATATCACGCATCAAGTGATTGATTCGTTCATTTAACTAAAACTAATTTTAAATTGGGCCAATGTTTTATCCATACACGTATCACCATATCACACATGTGCCTGCTCCCAATATCCCCGATTTTTCTGTTAACGATGAGCGCTGCTCCCCTTCAAATTACAGCACATTTCTTCTCCTGAACCTCTGCTGGTATATTTTGTTGGTAATATTTTTCTGCCATCGAATATATTTCTGCATATAATCATGTAACATGGTTATGTTTAAAAGAAAAAAACACCCATTATGAACACTGTGTTTTATTAAATGTACAATTATTATATTGACACATATGGTGTAATTACGAATGTACTGTCCTCCAAACGTTCCTTCACATATTCACAATTTACATTGTACTGCATGGAGTTTCAAAATTATAAATGCAGTTTATTGTTAAATGATTTTAATATTTGCTTTTTGAAATCGGTACACTTTTTCATTTGGATATGAAATTACAAAAAATATCTCAAACTTGATATTGGCTCATTGAGATACATTGAACATAGTTTTGGAGGCTGATAGATAAATTTTGCTGTAACTCAAAAATGAAATGTACCAATTGAAATCTAGTTCCTATGTTTGAATAAAGAATGAACTAAAAATGACTGAATAATTCTTTAATTCGAATTTGTAGGAATTCATTAAATTGTAATGTGGAGGAATTTATAAAGTGCAGTGTAGAGTGCCCTCCAAGAGTTTGACAAAGCAAAATTTTAAAATTCCGACCATTAGCACTTCAATTACCATGATTGATGCTTAACAATATACCATGCTAGTATAAATCATATGTTAATAAACTAATCAAGTACGATTCTAGACACAATTCAGATAATCCTTTGTTCTCTTTTGTAGGTAAATTATTGTTTGTCCTATCATACGGATCCCAGACAAGGACTTTTTGAGGGCATTGTATCTATATTAGCAATACAAATCGTATTTACAGTTCTTTATAAATCTTTCATCGGTCGCATCATTTATAAATTATAAACATAACAAGCAATCATATATCTAAGAAATAAATATAATGTTCCAGAGTAGAATACTGTCCATCGCATACATTGTTTTCACTTATACAATGGCTGTTTGTTTGGTGTGTTGGAACAATCGACGAAAGCCTAAGGCTTGAAGCACCGAGACGATTCACGATTGTGTAATGGACAGTATACCATGTAAGATTATTGTTTCTATTTCCCCATATGATCCTAGCTCAAATATTCTATAAAAAAACATTAAAAAAAACACCAAACTATTTTGTGACGCACGCATGCATAGTACTACGGCGCATCATTGAAACTTCCGTGATATAAGGAAAGTATACAGAACAGATTAGAACAGAACATACCATAGATAAATTATAGATCAAATACAGAAAAGAATGACATATTAAAGTAGAATTTATATCATGACAATTTACACCCATTAATGTATTTGAAAATCATACAAAATGGTTACAAAACATGTTTTTCTTTAATGTTTAACATACATTTCTTTATTAATTGGGGTTTTAAAACAACATTAACATTAAACGTTTTAATGAAACTGAATTATTTTCTCCCTCTGGTATTAAAAAACTGAATATTTATTATTTCGTCCATACAAAATGATAGCTATTTCTATCTTAAGTATTGTGCGTAAAAATAGACCCGACCTGACCTTTATGCAAGAATATTCATTACATTGAATACGAATGTGGTATTAATGTTCGATTACACCGTGGCCGTAGGGATTATGTGTTGAAACTTAACAAATAAACATACTTCTTTAATTTTACAATCGCTGCCGAAGTGTAGAATAGGCGTGGTTCTGATTTTCGTCGGGATATGTGAAGACAATTATTAGATGCAAATGTGAAAGGTTAGGTCGGGGTCAATATTTACGCACTATATCACTTACAATGGTAGAACTCTCCGCAATATATCAGAACGCATTTATTACAACCTTAGCAATATTTGTATAAAACAAACAGAGAGATGAAACAACAGTGTCATAGATAGGTACATAGAATAGAAAGGCACCAATGGAAATGTTATCGGGGGCGCGCACAAGCTTGAATAACCATGATAGCTTTAATTGTGTCGCCCGATGAAGGCATTGTTGTAACCATGGCATTATTAGAATGCATGGATGAATGATAAATACATGTTAATAGATATACAATGATCTTGTACTGTCAGCACTAAGTCTGTTTGTTGACACAATAAGTTGCAACAATGGTTGTGTCCAGTCTTATAATTTTGTACTCAATCTCTGAAAAATAGAAAAAAAAACATCAACAATATTTCAAAGTTAGATCAAAGATTGCAAAGTCAATAAAATTATGCATGATTGTTTTTATCACAATCAACTGTGTCACTTAAATCACAAAGTCTTATTTTTCAAACATCGTACATGCAGAGGTCAGTAGAATTTGAGACCGATGAGATATCAAACATTCACATTATAGATTCATATGACATTATCATTCAGATATATATTTATACCCTTAAATAAAAATAAGAATATGTTAAATAAACACCATTATATCGTATATGTGTTTGTGTGATTTTTTTCTATTTGCTTTTAAAATCAGGACTCTTACTTTAAATATACATGTATGTACACTCTGTATTTTTCTCCGATTAATGACGTTTCAGATTTATGCCCCTCTCTTGAACATGGATATTTACAAAAATGCAACTACATCCTCTCTTTTCAAAATTACATCAAAATATATCATGAGAAAGGCATAACACCGAAACGTAGTTAAACGGAGAAAAAATACAGAGTGTAGAAGTTTTTTGTTCAACTGGATGCTTTACTTGGTTAAATATATGTCCCTAGCATTTGTATTATTTGTGCGCTGCATGACTTATAAGTGTCGATGCGCATTAAAACAACTTGAAATAAATAAAAAAAATGTAACTCTTAAAAAGTAACATTCCGGAATCTATCGGAATTTATTTGGAGACTTCCGGGATAATGTTCAGTTATTGGTTTACTAATAATGTTGATTGGTTTATCAATGACAAACTTTATAGTAACATCAGACATTTATGTCTAAATCTCCTATGTCAAGTCAACCTATAAATAAACACCATAATTTATACTAACCACATGTATACCACACGGGTTTTTCTTAAATAAGTTTTAACATAAACCAGTAACCTGTTCAATTACACAAAACGTTACAGAACGTTCCGTAACGATACATTCGGAACTCCTCGGCAATTCACTGCGATTAATCTCGGACATATTTAGACTCTATTTTGAAACTATCGGTGTTGAAGTAAACAAATATATGATCGTTTAGGCAATTAGTGATGTTTCGTTTTTAGTCCGTAAATTTTGAAACATCCCTCATTGCCTTAACAATCGCATATTTGTGTATTAGATGAGATTATTTGCAGTGAATGGCCGAGGAGTTCCGAATGTATCGTTACGGAACGTTCTGTAACGTTTTGTGTAATTGAACAGGCTACTGGACACATATTAATTTTGAGTCCATTAATCTATATAGGCGATCATTACATTGTCGTTATTTGTTAAACATTAATTATCTGTCTGGATATTTGCTACATCACTAAACGCCGCTTTATGAATAATGGACATCTAAAGCCGGACATGATAGCTTCCTGGACTACGTTTATGCCAGCATTTATTCATCTTGCCACAAATATCAACACTATTGCGGATTTTTAAGGAGGGGTACATTCCATATAAATTTTCATTGCAAAGTATTGAAAAAAGGCCTCTAGTTAAAAAAATGAACCAAGGTCAATAAACGATCCTTTCAGACTTTAGTTTAAATAAAGCCAACCTCAGAGAGACATTCATATTATTGCCTCCAAAGCCCCAACCTATAAGTACGAGAATTGAAACGCCTGACATCATCCGTGAACAAAAGTCCCGCTTTTCATTCATTTACAATTGCACGTGACATGCTTACCCTGGCAAGTTCTTCAGCATTGTTGTTAGGTGCAGTCTGTTCTTGTTTAGACTGTTCTGATTTTACTTCCAACTCTCCATCGATTGTAAACATTTTATTTACTTGACCTTCAAGTGAGGAACACTCGTCGTCATCATCTTTTCCGATTGTCCATTTGACTCCACTTCCGCTTCCGGTTGAATCTAATCTACTGACGACTTTTTCTGTCGCGGAATCGTTTTCGTCATCAGACTCAATGTGTGGTTTGCCTTCAGAGCCTAAAGCACTAACAAGAGCTACGGCTGCGAGACTACTGAAACTTTGAAATAAACTACTTCTTCGTCTTCTTCCTGTTGAAATAAAAGTTTTATATTTTACTAATTTTCGTAGAAAGTAAATAAACAGCATGAAAGCATTATCTTCATGAATGCTGTGTTCACCTCATATCACCATATTTTGGTTCTCTTGCAATTTTCTTACTTAGTTCTTAAAAAAATTGTGTTGTATTTTACAGTTAATTACAGTATCAGATCAATCATGCGGACCACCATTCGGAACACCTCGACACATTATTGAATTTATAATTCGTTCTGAATTTCCGAGAAGTTCAGAAAGACAATTCATACTTCGAGGGATGCCCACAAGACTGTAGTAAGTGCATTGCATTAAAGAGCGAGTTACTACAGTCTTGCGGGTAACCTTCGACTTGTACATGTATCGATAGACTGATTTCAAATTAAATAATGAAAACGTTTTCATCTTTCCACGTATGTATTGCTTTATTTTTACTCAAGAGTTTTCCTTGATTTCATATGACAAAAAAATTACAGAGCATAGAAAACATGCCACTGAAGATCTAGAGTCCCTCCCCAAGCCCAACATGTAAGGAAATGTATCCATTTGTCCAGTACATACTAAATCATAGTTCAGTTGGTGTCATTCTCGTACCCAGAGTCAAGTGGGATTCTTTATACTAGTTAGATCGAGAATCTTGATAACCTCGGCCGGGTACGAGAATGGTTGGTGTATGAACGTAGTGCTTTCCTGTGAATGGGTGAGTATTATGTATGGAATAAATGACTATTACCTATATAGTTGATCGCACCAATTTACATGAAAATCTTGGAGGCATTTAAAATGATTATAATAAGTACACAACAGATTTAAATAATCATTTAAAAGGCAAATTATGTATTACCTTGAGGACAACAAGCCTGTATTGCTGACTCATCAGCACCTTGTTTTCTACATAGTCCCTGTAGTTGTTTAACTTCAAGCTGTAATATTATTACAATAGAGAAATAAAATATAACAATCTACTGACAAGAGTCACAGTATGTCATTGACAGACCAATACTTGTGTATCGTTTAATACATAGTCGGTCCAAGGGAGATAATCCACCAGAAATAGCATGTTACAATGTACTGGTAGGCAGTGCCGTGATCATCTGTGTGTATTGAACAACCGAAATATATTTTTACAATAGCGTCTTATTGCTGTAGTCATTGGAAGGACAAATGAAGTAGTAAACACTTTAAAAATATAATTATGTCTTATAATCTGTCAGATAGAGACTTATACATATCAGAGTAATAAATGAAAACACTTTGTAATAGGGGTGTAACCGATACACCGGTTAATATTGCAATATGAGTTCTAACGGTTTTTAACCGGTTCGTTTTCCTTGAACAGGTTTTTGTAGTTGAGTGTCATACTGCTTGTTTTTATCAGAATCTGATAGTTAAATGTTTAAACAAATGTTAAAATGAATTGAATACTTGAAATACTCTTACTATGCTTTTAAAGGTTAAACATTTAGTCAATTGAAAGAAAAATATTTTCAAGTGTCTGTTTCAAACCACGAATTTTTCTAACATATAGACCATTTTACATTTGTAATTCAAACATTTGGATAAGAGATCATTTGAAAATACCCATATGCGTGCTATGCTGATCCAATTAGGACGAGGTACATGCATTAATTAATGCTTTGCATGTCTAAGCGAAAAACCGGTACGTATTGCAATATACATGTATTGCAATACGGTTTTTACCGTATTGTTACACCCCTACTTTGTAATACACAAAACCATTACATTACTAAATTGCATTTGACAAATATTGCAGCGGAAATCAAGTGGATAATTAGGTTATGAAACTGGGATCGGTTGATGGTCGTGATTCGTGAATGAATGAACACGTACTTCCTTTACATGAAATAATACAAATTGAATAAACGACAAATATTCATATTGGGTTATTTCGTGCATTTCTTAATGCAATAAAACATTTTTTTAAATAAAACAATGCATTTTACACCATTAAAACTGTTTTCGTATTTCCGACCCAATGTACGATGTAATCATGTTATTGTATAATGATAAAATAGTTTTTGTTTTTCCGTTTCATTGAAATTTATGTCAGATAATACAGTGTAACCGGCGTAATCTGAACCTCTTCAAACAGAAGATATTCAATAAGGGACTTTAGTCAGTTATTTCCCCTTGTATACTCTTCAAATAGGTAGGACTTATTAGTTGGATTACTCGGATGTTACCCTTACTTTTCAATGTCAATTTGCCAGAATTAATCTTAAATTACTTTTTTGTAAGTCATTTAATTTATTTGAAATTCAAGCTAACTATTTTTAGGATAAAGAACTATCCTAATTTCATCACTTTTGTTAATAATCGTTTTTAACAAGAAATATATTAGATGAAATATTTTGTTATCTTTATATAGGAATTCAATGATACAATCCGAGGATTTCAACTGTAAGGACCTACTTACCAATTGGATTGCTTCAGATTTTATCAGGGAAAGATAACTGACTAAAGTCCCTTATTGTTCAGATCATCCAATTTTCTGGACCGAACAATCATGAATGCCGAGTTTTATAAGATTTTGTTTGTTTGAGAGTAGTTTTTATTTTCTCTGAACTTTTTTCGATTTTCCGAGAAACTCTATTTCTTTACTATTTGAGTTTCTGAAATATGAATATTTGACTTTCATGAGTTTTCGATTATCTTAACATTTTATTTCAGATTTCAGAGGGATTCTACGAATTTATCAGAGTTTTTCGAATTTCTTTACATATTTATGAAACTTATGAGATTCTGATCAAACTTATGAGATATTTTTTCAAAATATATGAGATGCAAGTCGTATGAGATTTTAATCAAACTAGTGATTTTTTCAAATTTATGAGAATTGTGTCGAATACATAAGACTTTTTTAAAACCTGCATGGTCAGTATTCGATTAAAGTAAACCAACAGTGACGTCATAGTACTCAGTTTAGAATGCAACAGAGTTCAACATTCCCCGGTCTATCTGTATAACACTTGCAAAATAATATCATTTAAGTTTGTGGCTGTGATATGTCACTCATGTTATGTTTTACTGACATTCAATGTGACAAGAATACCTGGCAGTCAATAAAACATCTCATAGCAATGACCCACACTAGTCCTCTACATCTCCTGTGATATTAAACCAAACTATAACTGTCAGAAAGTGTTCTCTATAAAATGTGTAAATGTATTTATTTAACTTTCAAACTTACTATTAACTATATTTAAGAAATTGTACACACCACTGAGGGCCTCCTGGTCTATAACATAATAGTGGACCGAAGCCGAAGGCTCAGGTCCACTATATATTAGTGGGCTGACTGAAAAGTCACTATTTGACCAGGAGGCCCTTAGTGGTGTGTACTTTTTCTTATATTATTCTGCTTTATACTTTTTAACACTTGATTACTTTGCAAAAGCAAAAGAATTAACAGTTTAAACATTTAGTAGGTCAAAACTAAAAGCATAAACTTTGTTAACACGGTGCCAAAATTTTTTTGCTCCCTGAAAATTACAACGTAGGTTGAACGCCACTTAGACAGCCGGTCACTAACACAATTAACGTCCGGTATAAGGGGCCGCTGCCGAAATATAGTGAAATGAAGCCCGTCATGTTTTATATACGTAAAGAAAAAGCAATATTATGTAAGATATAATAATGTGCAATGTTTATTAAGGTTGAAAGGTGCATAGAACTCTATCTGGCATATACATGTATTTAAACAAAATAATCAAATAATGATATGAACAATTTCAAAAATTTCAAAATAGAGACCATTTATAATTCTATACGCGCTGAGTATTATGACTATAAATTTATTTTTCGATATATGATAAAGATGTTGGTGTCATTCGAAAGAGTAATGCCTTAAATGTGCATGCATGTATGTCTAGATATGCATTTTTACTTTAGTATGATTTTCCGCCATCTTGGACGCCATCTAGAACTATCGAAATTGCTAATACGTTTACAGAGTGACACTGGTCAGTTTTCGCATCTCCTACCCAAAGCATTGTGTAATGTGATAATTTATAATGGAAACTGTCTACTAATTGAACAAGGGTAAAAATCTATATTTTGGTAATAAATCTTATATGTTCATTTAGTGTTTTTGTCTCAGAGTCGTGCCAGCCGCCTATGATACTGACTATATAATTGTAATCAAATGTTAAAATTTTGCATAAAAAAGTAAAATACTTACTCTATATTTGTCCAGTTTACTCGTTGTGTCTTTCTCTTTCTTTTGCAATAAACGTAACCGTTGCTTGGCAACCTTTAGCAACACCAAATCTTTCTCCTGAATAACCAACACAAAACCTGAAAAAAAAACGAAATAATAAATGTATAAACAAAATGGCACCATAAAAATGAACAGTAC
The DNA here is from genome assembly GCA_025267735.1 of Mactra quadrangularis. NCBI lineage: Eukaryota > Metazoa > Mollusca > Bivalvia > Venerida > Mactridae > Mactra > Mactra quadrangularis. The sequence goes on from CM046304.1 coordinate 30,266,049, forward strand.
ATATAGGCACAATTCATTAAAATAACTTAAACATAATAATCTGATGCAAGACACCTCATAGAGTGTCTTTTGAATATAGGTGGTACATGTACCCAATTCGGTTCAAGCGTCTTGGTAACAAACACGATTCAACAACTCCAAAAATTAGTATGTTGCTATTTCGTAGGCATGTTAATCATTCCAAAACTTATAACTAGCAAGTTCTAGTCTATACTTAGAAGCTGTACTCCAGTGATTAGACAAGCGTTTAAGTATCAAGGTGTCAGGCTTGAACCCCAAGAGGCCCTGCTAATGTCAATGTGCAAAAGATACCAGCGACTGCTTTACTACAACCATGTCAAAATTGCTACTGCTAGGGGTGTAACGGTTAACCGATATACCGGTTAATAAATGCAATACGACTTCTGACAGTTTTTAACCGGTTCGTTTTTCACTGAACCGGTTTTTCTAGTTATGTTCCATACTGATTGTTTTTATCAGAGTCTGAAATTTGAATGTTTGAATTAATGTTAAAATATGTTCGGAAACTTGGAATGTTTTTCGTAAAGTGAGAGAATAATTATATTTGAAAGTCCATTCAAAACCTTTTTTCTAACGTATTCAAACATTTGCGTAATACGTGTAGATCATTTGAAAATACAATATCTATGTACAATGTTGTTAAAATTAATACGATGCGCGTGCATTCATTAATGCTATGCATGTATGCGCAAAGAACAATATGTATAGCAATATATTGCAATATATTGCAATACGGGTTTCGTGTATTGCAATATATTGCAATACGGTTTTACCCTATTTTTACACCCCTAGTTCCTGCCAGGATGGTATTATAACGAAATCTAATGTGTCGGCTGTACATATGCGGAAAAAAGAGTCCAAATGATACTGATAGATACCCGTAGCCTAATGACTCGGAGAAATAGATGTAAAACTGATGAACACGCATTATAATGAAACTTAGATTATGAAAAGCAATTGTAAAACTTTTTAAGATACTAGCCAATTATAGTCATACTTTTTTTGAAAGGCAGCGTTACGCAACCTACATTACATTATAATAAAATATCTTTTTTTATATAAAAACAAAAAAATACAACAAGTCCTTCAACTCTTTTTATTAAGATAAATACGGAAATCAAAATTGTGTTTTTACATTTTTTGATAAATGTAGATGTCTGAAATACCTATATATAGGTCTAAATACATGAACAAATAACCTTGACAACTGACATGTTTATTTTTTATGTTTATTTCAAGTCGAGTAAAACTTTGGTTTTTAGACCACATTTTAGTAAACTTAATGTCAATGAAAGTTGTATTATATGATAGCTTGTTCATGATAATGCCTAGTTCATACTGCCCCGGTGTACAGCCCCGGTTCGTCCTGGGACAATTCGAGACAACAACCGTAGCGGCGCCGTGGGGAACCACATTTAATCGGGATAAACCATGGTGAATCGGCGATCACCGATGTGTGGCCCAAGTGGTATTTTAAAATATAAATACAACCGGTATTCACCAGGGAGCGAAACCAATGCCGGCTTATTTCGGGGAGGTCTGGATAGCATTGTAGCACTTCCACTATGATTCGAACTACACCTCATTTTTGTGAAACCGTAGTAAACCGGTATGTTTTGTGTTCATTGTTGAGATACTGTGACTTCCGGTTTGGTCACTGTTTTTCACGAATCTTCCTGGTTCTTTCCAGTCTACCGACAACAAATTACCGATAGGCCTGCGCACCGGGTATACGCATGGCAAGAGTGAACTAGGCATAACTTGAGACATTGTCTTACTTAAAATATCGCTTGAATTTTTTCTCAAGTTGTCTTAATCGATCTAAACTAGACTCAGCTTACTAACTACGAGTATGAAATAACATAATGAAATATCAAACTGCATTTCATTTAGGTTTAGGGGTAAAGAACAGTCGTAATGTGCGTCCGGTATACGGAACGTTTAGAGTAAATGTTAATGTCCGGTAATTACGGATATATCCGGCATATTACAGTATTTCAGACAGGCAATGCCCGTTTTGCTAAATGACTAAACGTAAACAATTTGACATAGCAAGGACACAATTACTAATATAATTTATAAAGTTATCAAAGAATCAGGACAATTTGTTTCACGTGTTAAGAGTAACACTGTCCTAATTAACACTTAGTGTCAACTATAAGCAATTGTAGTTAGCCTCTCTGACGTCACTAATGGTTGTTACATCATTAGTCTAATTATCATATTACCGGAATGGGCATTATCATTGTTTTACCCAAATGAGATCGGATGCCATTTTTAACGCTGTTGTACATATACACATGTGTCGAAGTCCGATGCTAACAATTAATCATTTAGCTTCGACTACGGTCAAACAAAGAATTTTGCATTCACACAATTACTAGTAAAATGTTTTTTAAGGTGATCGTTTCAAATTTTCAGATTACATAAACTGTAAAAACTATGATAAGAGCACACATTATTTTCATTCGGACAAACATTTGCCTAAAGTTTGATGAAACCCTTATTAATTATCGGTCTGAAAATACGAAAAGCTAAATTTTGGTTTCCTAAGAATCATCGGAAACAAACGATGCTACAGAATACGAAGTTTAAATGTATTAATATAATACATATTTCTAATTCAATCGCACTCACTCTAAATATATCAAGTGTAATGTCTTTGTCCTTGTTAGGTCGACTCGATAAGCAGCAATTACATATATTACCGAATGAGTATTTCTATAACAAATCTAATCTCAATCGTATGGAGCCCCTAATGTGACATTATGAAATTATATTTTAATTTTCACGATTATTTCGTTTAAACGAAAAAATATTTCGCACAAAAACTTAAAACGTAGATCGTAAAAAAGAAATAATTGTGAAAAAGAAACATATTTCAAAAAATGTCACTTTAGGGGCTCCGTACAACCATGTATAATCGATGAAAACATATTTTCTGCTTACAGAAAAAAGACGAGTATCTACGACATTACGACATTATTGATAACCGGAAATTAAGAAGTACCGGTTTGTAGAGGTAATTATAAGGGAAGAAATGGGTAGCGGTCGATTCGTCCGGTTTGGAGAGGGGTCCGGTTTGGAGAGGGATCCGGTTTGGAGAAGGAACCGGTTTTGGGTGGTTCTACTGTAACTTGTACTTACTGTTAACTATCCTGATGACTCTCCATGGTAATATAAATATTAACAATGTAGCCCCTTCTTGTCCTGGTCTAGCCCATATACCTTCCCAGAATGCCACATCTAGACACCATGATACAGTTACAACAAAGGCATCAAATATCTGTAATATAAAATATAATTGTTTGTAGAACTGCTGGGGTACTGCGACTTATTAGAAAAGGAAAAATTAGACTGCCAGCTCTATCATCAACAAAAGTATCAAATATTTGTTAAAAGTTAAAACCACAATGTCTAAGAGCGGTTTTAAGCCTGTTTCTATGTACATGGTCAGCCGACTTTACAATTTTGTACATTGTATCACCTTCAAGCAAGTGATTCCTCTCAGTACCTATTTAAACCCTCGTGGAGTGGAACAGCCTTAGGTAAATTTCTTGCTCAAGGAAATTACAGTGCCTCTAGCCGGCTTTGATGAATTAATTATTGGGTATTATCTTTATCAATGAAATAAACTACCTTGTTGTTGCATATTTGTAGCGGGAGGCAACTCTAACAAAATTACATTTCATACTTCTCTAGAATTACCTCCCTTGTACAAGCGTTTCATGCACACCATGAAATGATCGTAGAAGCAATTGACTCACCTCAAGTTTATGATGTAAGAAATGTCTTCCCATGGCAAATATCTTGAGAAATGACTGGAAAAAGGACGTGATAGCATGTTAAACAATATATACAGGTCGTATAATAAGCCATGCATATTTTTGTACCTAAAATAATGAAAATATCTAAGCTCCAATAACTTAGCAAAACATTCGACGTTCGATATTCGATATTCAATATCGAATATCGAACCAGTTCGACGTTCGACATTTGCATAATGTGCCAATATCGAACAGAAGTTGAATATCGAACCAGCTCGACGTTCGACATTCATTAATAATAGTCCGAATGTAGTTCTGAGGTTGAATATCGAACCAGCTCGACGTTCGACATTCATTAATAATACTAATGCGAATGTAGTTCTCTGGTTGAATATCGAACCAGTTCGACGTTCGACATTCATTAATAATAGTCCGAATGTAGTTTTGAGGTTGAATATCGAACCAGCTCGACGTTCGACATTCATTGATAATAGTCCGAATGTAGTTCTAAGGTTGAATATCGAACCAGTTCGACGTTCGACATTCATTAATGATAGTGATGCAAATGTAGTTCTGAGATTGAATATCGAACCAGCTCGACGTTCGACATTCATAAAAGATAGTCCGAATGTAGTTCTGAGGATAAATATCGAACCAGTTCGACGTTCGACATTCATTAATAATAGTCCGAATGTAGTTCTGAGGTTGAATATCGAACCAGCTCGACGTTCGACATTCATAAATAAAAGTCTGAATGTAGTTCTAAAGTTGAATATCGAACCAGCTCGACGTTCGACATTCATTAATAGTAGTCCGAATGTAGTTCTGAGGTTGAATATCGAACCAGCTCGACGTTCGACATTCATTAATAATACTAATGCGAATGTAGTTCTGAGGTTGAATATCGAACCAGTTCGACGTTCGACTTTTTTATAAATAATAGTCCGAATGTAGTTTTGAGGTTGAATATCGATCCAGCTCGACGTTCGACATTCAGTAATGATAATGATGCGAATGTAGTTCTGAGATTGAATATCGAACCAGCTCGACGTTCGACATTCATAAAAGATAGTCCGAATGTAGTCCTGAGGTTGAATATCGAACCAGCTCGTCGTTCGACATTCATAAATAAAAGTCTGAATGTAGTTCTGAAGTTGAATATCGAACCAGCTCGACGTTCGACATTCATTGATAATAGTCCGAATGTAGTTCTGAGGTTGAATATCGAACCAGCTCGACGTTCGACATTCATTAATAATACTAATGGGAATGTAGTTCTGAGGTTGAATGTCGAACCAGTTCGACGTTCGACATTCATTAATAATAGTCCGAATGTAGTTTTGCGGTTGAATATCCATCCAGCTCGACGTTCGACATTCATTAATGATAATGATGCGAATGTAGTTCTGAGATTGAATATCGATCCACCTTGACGTTCGACATTCATAAAAGATAGTCCGAATGTAGTTCTGAGGTTGAATATCGAACCAGTTCGATGTTCGACATTCATTTATAATAGTCCGAATGTAGTTCTGAGGTTGAATATCGAACCAGCTCGACGTTCGACATTCATAAATAAAAGTCTGAATGTAGTTCTGAAGTTGAATATCGAACCAGCTCGACGTTCGACATTCATTAATAATAGTCCGAATGTAGTTCTGAGGTTGAATATCGAACCAGCTCGACGTTCGACATTCATTAATAATAGTCCGAATGTAGTTCTGAGGTTGAATATCGAACCAGCTCGACGTTCGACATTCATTAATAATATTAATGCGAATGTAGTTCTGAGGTTGAATATCGAACCAGTTCGACGTTCGACATTCATTAATAATAGTCCGAATGTAGTTTTGAGGTTGAATATCGATCCAGCTCGACGTTCGACATTCATTAATGATAATGATGCGAATGTAGTTCTGAGATTGAATATCGAACCAGCTCGACGTTCGACATTCATAAAAGATAGTCCGATTGTAGTTCTGAGGTTGAATATCGAACCAGTTCGATGTTCGACATTCATTAATAATAGTCCGAATGTAGTTCTGAGGTTGAATATCGAACCAGCTCGACGTTCGACATTCATAAATAAAAGTCTGAATGTAGTTCTGAAGTTGAATATCGAACCAGCTCGACGTTCGACGTTCATTTATATTAGTCCGAATGTAGTTCTGAGGTTGAATATCGAACCAGCTCGACGTTCGACATTCATTAATAATATTAATGCGAATGTAGTTTTGAGGTTGAATATCGAACCAGTTCGACGTTCGACATTCATTAATAATAGTCCGAATGTAGTTTTGAGGTTGAATATCGAACCAGCTCGACGTTCGACATTCATTAATAATAGTCCGAATGTAGTTCTAAGGTTGAATATCGAACCAGTTTGACGTTCGACATTCATTAATGATAATGATGCGAATGTAGTTCTGAGATTGAATATCGAACCAGCTCGACGTTCGACATTCATAAAAGATAGTCCGAATGTAGTTCTGAGGTTGAATATCGAACCAGTTCGACGTTCGACATTCATTAATAATAGTCCGAATGTAGTTCTAAGGTTGAATATCGAACCAGTTCGACGTTCGACATTCATTAATAATAGTCAGAAAGTAGTTCTGAAGTTCAATATCGAACCACCTTGATGTTCGACATTCATTAATTATAGTCTGAATATAGTTCTGAGGTTGAATATCGAACCAGTTCGACGTTCGACATTCATTAACAATAATGATGCGAAGCCTATGCTGGGCACTAGGCCGCGCTTGAATCAGCTGAGCACGGCTTGTTTCAGCGGGGAAACCTCGGCTGTGCCCTGGGCGGCGCTAGAATCAGCGGCAGGCGGCTTGGATAAGCGGGGGAACCTCGGCTGGGCACTCAGTCGGGGCTTCAGCGGGCTCTGCGGGCTTCTACCGGGGTCTACGCGGCCTGCCGATGATACCCGCCTGTCTGGCTTGATTTCAGCAGAGGCAAGCAATGGACACCGAGGTTTACCTCGTCTGCAAGCCAGGCGCGCTTGAATCAGCGGCGGACGGCTTGATTCGGCGGGGAAACATCGGCTGGGGCCTTGGTCGCGCTTGAATCAGCGGAGCACGGCTTGTTTCAGCGGGGAAAGCCCGGCTGGGCCTTCGGCCGCGCTTGAATCAGCGGCGGACGGCTTGTTTCAGCGGGGATACCTCGGCTGGATCCTTGGCCGCGCTTGAATCAGCGGAGCACGGCTTGTTTCAGCGGGGAAAGCCCAGCTTGGCCCTTGGCAGCAATTGAATCAGCGGCGGACGGCTTGGATCAGCGGGGAAACCTCGGCTGGGCCCTTGGCCGCGCTTGAATCAGCGCCAGGCGCGCTTGAATCCGCGGCGGACGGCTTTTTCCAGCGGGAAAACCTCGGGTGGGCCCTTGGCCGTGCTTAAATCAACGGCAGGCGGCTTCGATCAGCGGGGAAACCTCGGCTGGGCACTCTGTCGGGGCTTTATCGGGCTCCGCGGGCCTTTAACGAGGGTCTATGCGGCCTGCCACCGATATCGGTCAGGCGCGCTTGATTTCAGCGGAGACAAGGACGGGACACCAGGGTTTACCTCGGCTGCAAGCCAGGGACGCTTGAATCAGCATCAGACGGCTTGTTTCAGCGGGGAAACCTCGGCTGGGCCCTTGGCCGCGCTTGAACCAGCGGCAGGCGGCTTGGATCAGCGGGGGGAACATCGGCTGGGTACTCGGCCGGGGCTTCATCGGGCTTTGCGGGTCTGTTACTGGGGTCTACGCGGATTGTCGCTGATATCGGCCTGGCTCGCTTGATTTAAGCGGGGTTAAGCACGGGACACCGAATATACCTCCTCTGTTGGTCGCAACCCGTTTCAGCGACTAAAAAAGTGCAGTTAATTATTCATTGCTCTTTTATTTACACGATTGATGCACGATTGATTATCGCTCTCGTGCAGCACAGCGACGCTTAATATAAATAGGCTTTATTCGGAACTCCAAATTATGGGTTTCGTGCACAGGCGGTACAAAATCGGAATAAATCATATTGTTCTCTGTACAAACTTTCATTGTAACGATAAAAGTTAGTTCGCCCGCCCGGCTAGCTCATTCGGTAGCGAACAAGTCTTCTGATCGAGGTGTCGTGAGTTCGATTCATTGGCGGGGCATACTTTCGTGAAGCTTGGTCATGAAATAATGTCTATTGTCATTCTCCTTCCTACCACTGATTCTAAATCATGTACGGCAGTTGTCAGTCACTGACGGAAGTAGCGCCTAGTAACTGGTTTACAGCTAAATCCAGAGATTTACGTTTTCTAGGAACGGTGAGTAGGTTGACTGACTGCCATGATATGACCTATACAATGTGTTGCTGCGGCGTTAAATCCAACAAAACAAACACGCAACTAACACAAAAGTTTGTTTGTACCACAGGTAAAACCCCAAAAATTTGAATTCCGGATATAGTCTATTCATGTGATTGACTATATAATTTGTTAGCTTGATGTCTTAATATTGTGTCAACAAAAATATTAAAAACAAATATTGCATGAATAAAAGTACTTCGATCCAAAGAAATTAAGTCAACAACCAATGTGCTAAATATTGAAAAATATACATACGTCTAATATTATTAACGAATGTCAAATATCGAGCTGGTTCGATATTCAACCTCAGAACTACATTCTCATTACAATGTATTATTATTAATGAATGTCAAACGTCGAGCTAGTTCGATATTCAACCACAGAACTAGATTCGGACTATTATTAACGAATGTCGAACGTCGAGCTGGTTCGATATTCAACCTCAGAGCTACATTCGCATCATTATTATTAATGAATGTCGAACGTCAAGCTGGTTCGATATTCAACCTCAGAACTACATTCGCATCATTATTATTATAAAAGTCGAATGTCGAGCTGGTTTGATATTCAACCTCAGAACTACATTCGGACTATTATTAATGAATGTCGAACTTAGAGCTGGTTTGATATTCAACCTCAGAACTACATTCGGACTATTATTAATGAATGTCGAACGTCGAGCTGGTTCGATATTCAACTTCAGAACTACATTCAGACTTTTATTAATGAATGTCGAACGTCGAGCTGGTTCGATATTCAACGTCAGAACTACATTCGGACTATAATTAATGAATGTCGAACGTCTAGTTGGTTCGATATTCAACTTCAGAACTACATTCGCATCAATGTCGAGCAGAGCCCAGCCGAGGTTCCCCGCTGATCCAAGCCGCCTGCCGCTGATTCCAGCGCCGCCCAGGGCCCAGCCGAGGTTCCCCCGCTGAAACAGGCCGTGCTCCGCTGATTCAAGCGCGGCCAAGTGTCCAGCCGAGGTTTCCCCGCAGAAACAAGCCGTCCGCCGTTGATTCAAGCGTGGCCAAAGGTCTAGCCGGGCTTTCCCTGCTGAAACAAGCCGTGCTCCTCTGATTCAAGTGCGACCAAGGGCCCGGCCGATGTTTCCCCGACGAATCAAGCCGTCCACAGCTGATACAAGCGCGCCTGGCTTGCAGCCGAGGAAAACCCCGGTGTCGCTTGCTTGCCTCCGCTAAAATCAAGCCAACCAGGCAGGTATTAGCGGCAGGCCGCTTAGACCCCGGTAGAAGGCCCACAGAGCCCACAGAGCCCGCTGATGCCCCGTCCGAGTGCCCAGCCGAGGTTCCCCCGCTGATCCAAGCCGCATGCCGCTGATTCCAGCGCCGCTCAGGGCCAAGCCGAGGTTTTCCCTGCAGAAACAGGCCGTGCTCCACTGATTCAAGCGCGGCCAAGGGCCCAATCGAGGTAACCCCGCTGAAACAAGTCGTCCGAACGTCGAACTGGTTCGATATTCAACCACAGAACTACATTCGGACTATTATTAATGAATGTCGAACGTCGAGCTGGTTCGATATTCAACCTCAGAACTACATTCAGACTATTATTAATGAATGTCGAACGTCGAACTGGTACGATATTCAATTTTAAGAACTACATTCGCATCATTATTGCTAATGAATATCGAACTTAGAGCTGGTTCGATATTCAACCTCAGAACTACATTCGGACTATTATTAATGAATGTCGAACGTCGAGCTGGTTCGATATTCAACTTCAGAACTACATTCAGACTTTTATTAATGAATGTCGAAAGTCGAGCTGGTTCGATATTCAACTTCAGAACTACATTCGGACTATCATTAATGAATGTCGAACGTCGAACTGGTTCGATATTCAACCTCAGAACTACATTCGGACTATTATTAATGAATGTCGAACGTCGAGCTGGTTCGATATTCAATCTCAGAACTACATTCGCATCATTATCATTAATGAATGTCGAACGTCGAACTGGTTCGATATTCAACCTTAGAACTACATTCGGACTATCATTAATGAATGTCGAACGTCGAGCTGGTTCGATATTCAACCTCAAACTACATTCGGACTATTATTAATGAATGTCGAACGTCGAGCTAGTTCGATATTCAACGTCAGAACTACATTCGGACTATAATTAATGAATGTCGAACGTCGAGTTGGTTCGATATTCAACTTCAGAACTACATTCGCATCAATGTCGAGCAGAGCCCAGCCGACGTACCCCGCTGATCCAAGCCGCCTGCCGCTGATTCCAGCGCCGCCCAGGGCCCAGCCGAGGTTCCCCCGCTGAAACAGGCCGTGCTCCGCTGATTCAAGCGCGGCCAAGTGTCCAGCCGAGGTTTCCCCGCAGAAACAAGCCGTCCGCCGTTGATTCAAGCGCGGCGGAAGGTCTAGCCGGGCTTTCCCTGCTGAAACAAGCCGTGCTCCTCTGATTCAAGTGCGACCAAGGGCCCGGCCGATGTTTCCCCGACGAATCAAGCCGTCCACCGCTGATACAAGCGCGCCTGGCTTGCAGCCGAGGAAAACCCCGGTGTCGCTTGCTTGCCTCCGCTAAAATCAAGCCAACCAGGCAGGTATTAGCGGCAGGCCGCTTAGACCCCGGTAGAAGGCCCACAGAGCCCACAGAGCCCGCTGAAGCCCCGTCCGAGTGCCCAGCCGAGGTTCCCCCGCTGATCCAAGCCGCATGCCGCTGATTCCAGCGCCGCTCAGGGCCAAGCCGAGGTTTGCCCTGCAGAAACAGGCCGTGCTCCACTGATTCAAGCGCGGCCAAGGGCCCAATCGAGGTAACCCCGCTGAAACAAGTCGTCCGAACGTCGAACTGGTTCGATATTCAACCACAGAACTACATTCGAACTATTATTAATGAATGTCGAACTTAGAGCTGATTCGATATTCAACCTCAGAACTACATTCGGACTATTATTAATGAATGTCGAACGTCGAGCTGGTTCGATATTCAACTTCAGAACTACATTCAGACTTTTATTATTGAATGTCGAAAGTCGAGCTGGTTCGATATTCAACTTCAGAACTACATTCGGACTATCATTAATGAATGTCGAACGTCGAACTGGTTCGATATTCAACCTCAGAACTACATTCGGACTATTATTAATGAATGTCGAACGTCGAGCTGGTTCGATATTTAATCTCAGAACTACATTCGCATCATTATCATTAATGAATGTCGAACGTCGAACTGGTTCGATATTCAACCTTAGAACTACATTCGGACTATTATTAATGAATGTCGAACGTCGAGCTGGTTCGATATTCAACCTCAAAACTACATTCGGACTATTATTAATGAATGTCGAACGTCGAGCTGGTTCGATATTCAACCTCAGAACTACATTCGGACTATTATTAATGAATGTCGAACGTCGAGCTGGTTCGATATTCAACTTCAGAACTACATTCAGACTTTTATTTATGAATGTCGAACGTCGAGCTGGTTCGATATTCAACCTCAGAACTACATTCGGACTATTATTAATGAATGTCGAACATCGAACTGGTTCGATATTCAACCTCAGAACTACATTCGGACTATCTTTTATGAATGTCGAACGTCGAGCTGGTTCGATATTCAATCTCAGAACTACATTCGCATCATTATCATTAATGAATGTCGAACGTCGAACTGGTTCGATATTCAACCTTAGAACTACATTCGGACTATTATTAATGAATGTCGAACGTCGAGCTGGTTCGATATTCAACCTCAAAACTACATTCGGACTATTATTAATGAATGTCGAACGTCGAACTAGTTTGATATTCAACCTCAGAACTACAATCGCATTAGTATTATTAATGAATGTCGAACGTCGAGCTGGTTCGATATTCAACCTCAGAACTACATTCGGACTATTATTAATGAATGTCGAACGTCGAGCTGGTTCGATATTCAACTTCAGAACTACATTCAGACTTTTATTTATGAATGTCGAACGTCGAGCTGGTTCGATATTCAACCTCAGAACTACATTCGGACTATTATTAATGAATGTCGAACGTCGAACTGGTTCGATATTCAACCTCAGAACTAAATTCGGACTATCTTTTATGAATGTCGAACGTCGAGCTGGTTCGATATTCAATCTTAGAACTACATTTGCATCATTATCATTAATGAATGTCGAACGTCGAACTGGTTCGATATTCAACCTTAGAACTACATTCGGATTATTATTTATGAATGTCGAACGTCGAGCTGGTTCGATATTCAACCTCAGAACTACATTCGGACTATTATTAATGAATGTCGAACGTCGAACTGGTTCGATATTCAACCTGAGAACTACATTCGCATTAGTATTATTAATGAATGTCGAACGTCGAGCTGGTTCGATATTCAACCTTAGAACTACATTCGGATTATTATTTATGAATGTCGAACGTCGAGCTGGTTCGATATTCAACCTCAGAACTACATTCGGACTATTATTAATGAATGTCGAACGTCGAACTGGTTCGATATTCAACCTGAGAACTACATTCGCATTAGTATTATTAATGAATGTCGAACGTCGAGCTGGTTCGATATTCAACCTCAGAACTACATTCGGACTATTATTATTGAATGTCGAACGTCGAGCTGGTTCGATATTCAACTTTAGTACTACATTCAGACTTTAATTTATGAATGTCGAACGTCGAGCTGGTTCGATATTCAACCTCAGAACTACATTCGGACTATTATTAATGAATGTCGAACGTCGAACTGGTTCGATATTCAACCTCAGAACTACATTCGGACTATCTTTTATGAATGTCGAACGTCGAGCTGGTTCGATATTCAATCTCAGAACTACATTCGCATCACTATCATTAATGAATGTCGAACGTCGAACTGGTTCGATATTCAACCTTAGAACTACATTCGGACTATTATCAATGAATGTCGAACGTCGAGCTGGTTCGATATTCAACCTCAAAACTACATTCGGACTATTATTAATGAATGTCGAACGTCGAACTGGTTCGATATTCAACTTCAGAACTACATTCGCATTAGTATTATTAATGAATGTCGAACGTCGAGCTGGTTCGATATTCAACCTCAGAACTACATTCGGACTATTATTAATGAATGTCGAACGTCGAGCTGGTTCGATATTCAACTTCTGTTCGATATTGGCACATTATGCAAATGTCGAACGTCGAACTGGTTCGATATTCGATATTGAATATCGAATATCGAACGTCGAATGTTTTGCTAAGTTATTGGAGCTAAATATTTACTCTATAGACGAATAAGATGATGCACCATTTTACTAATTGAAACCGGCTACTTTAACTTTTACCTAAACATTCTATAAAAAGCACACGTACATTGTAAAATACACATGTTGATATGCCGATGTAATATTATAACTAACTAAATTATTCAATTAGTTTATTTACTGTGACTGTTTCTGAATCCGACACAACATAGCAAGTACCACGAGTCGATCGATCAAATCCGGGGTTATTTGTCATCAGCTGCCGGTATCCCAAGAGTATGCAGCAAGCGATCTCCTGACGTCAGTTCTCCATGAATCCCTGTTTAAAGGATCACTGTTTTGCAGATTGTATTTTTTAAAATCAGCCTTAACGCAATCTGACTATTGCCTTAGTCCCATAAAATCGTGGTTTGTTGCGGACCCGTACGTGCAGACAACCGTAGATCGTGGGAAGCCTTGCGTATTAAGGTGACGGTACGCACATGGCACTAAACAACACACCCGTACAGAGACGTAGCTGGACGATATGCAAATTTAATTTATACTCGGTCACGATTTTGTTCATGATTATACTTTGAAACTGATACGTGTATCCTGGGTTATCTCGCGGACTCTGGCAAAAACGCAACAGTCCGAACGGGTACGCAAGAGTTCGTACGGGTCCTTGCGGAGTTTGATCGCACGGCGCCCGTACGGTGCCCTCACGGCTATTTTTATGTTTATATGACTGTAGCTTAAGACTTTCTTGGATGTCCATGTATTTCAAGAGGATGGAATACTCATACATGTGACATTATGTTGATGCACCCCGAAGAGCGCATCACATGTTATAAATTTACATTTAGACTTATTTACAATCACCAGCTGGTTTGCCACTGAAAAAGCTTTGATCACAAATAAGATATTTTCAAAATAGAGGGTCTTAATAGTCAAATACATGTAGTATTATTGTGTTTATTTTCAAATAATGGGAAAGGCCGCGATGCCAATTTTATAGGGAAACGAAACAACGAAACTAAACTGAACATTACTAAATTCTAAAAGCAAGTAAATGATGCTACATCAAAGTGGGGGTAATGTATAAATTTTAGGAGGAAATGTTGCCCAAATCGGTCGCTTAAATGCCCTAAAAGTACAGTAGTGATGGTCCGTATTGCAAAACTTCACAGTGTATACATGTTCGTATAACTGAATAATTCGTATAACCAAATGATTATATACTGTAAAATATATACTGTACTCACCAAAAGTTCGGAGACAATTTTGCTTTGTAGGCCTACTGAATAGCTTTTATCTAAAATTTGATGACTGTTAATTTTTAAATGCTTTTTAGTATTGCTATTTTGGTTTCATTATAATTATAACTGAGACTACAAAAATAGCGTAATTTAAAGCTTTGATGTGAAAAATAATTACAATAAACATGATTTTGGGAGGCTTAACGATACCAGATGCTGAATCTTTTATATGTGTTGCATTCATGAAATTTCTTTTCATATTATCACAAACCATAATTTCTTTTGTGTCCAAACTTTTGGTGGGTACTGTATCATAATTATCTTACCTCAACAAGTAGTATAGACAAAATAGCCATGGAACCAATATGAAATACATGTGTCAACTCATATAATAAATGATCATCATGTTCCCCACCACCTCCTGCACGTGCTTGAGGTCCTGATACACGTGAATTTATCGTCTGAGGCTGAAATAAGATATGTTCAGAATTCAATATGGCGGACAGTGTGAACGCAAACAATAAGTCGCGCACATTTTAAGCTTTATAATAAAAATCATTGGAAAATCTTTAAATTGGCTAAGGTGATTATATTTCTGATTCATTTAGTTCGAAAAAAAATGCATTGCATGTCCAAGGCTTAAAACTATTTGCGTATGGTCAACTATTTGGTTTTTTGACGCTTTACTGCAGGGCTATAATTGGGTTTTTTTTTTTGTTGTTGTTTAACCTCATGTGATGAAACATACGAGATCTGAGTATTGCAACAATATACAGGTCTGGATCCGAAACAACATACCAATGGCAGATTCAATTCAGAAGTAGTCTCATTTACAAGTGCCAGCTGGCCTACCACTTTAAGTGTTTGACCACCCATTATTTTGATCGCCATGTCGATTGTCTGAGTGATTTCTGTAGTGGCTCTGCATTTTAGCTAGCGCTTATACAACTCCGAAAAAATATACAAGTTGCAAAATAGCTCAACCCCTACAAAGTTTAAATCATTGTAAACCACTTCTATTTTGGCTTTTATAAAACCACTTGTTTCTCTATTTTACCGTGTACATTAATTGATAAACACTGATAATACGAATGCTTACCCATACAATGATATTTACGAGTGACATCACTGCATGCGAATAAAAATACAAGACCAATAAACGATACATGTAACTATCAAATCTACTGCAGCGAAAATATAGTGGGGTATTTGGTAGACTTAGTGTAATAAAAATCATTAAACCTTAGACATATACATTATAAAATTCTACAAAATTAGCGAGTGTCAGGTTGTCCGGACCACCACTTTTTAGTTCGGGCAACCATAATTTCTTTTGGGCAACCAAAAATCTGTAAACAAGATATATAGTGCTTGTTGCTTAAATCACCAGTTTGGAAAACCACTTCCATATCCAAGTTTCGTAGACTATACTATTCACATTAACCATGCGTCTATGATTCTAGCTAAGGCCATGCCAAATTGGAATTTTGTTAAGCATCGACTCGAATTTGACAAACCTAGGTACCTATTCACAAAAACACGCAAACCGAAAAAAAACCCCACATGTCCATTCTAGCTAGTATTCACACAAATAAGTACTTGGTAGTACATGACTGTTTATGAGATTAAAGTAATTCTATAAAAAATGTATGAACAACATATACATGTACATTTTCATTAATCAAATACACAGAAACAAGGAACTATCAGTATTTCCTGAGGAAAATCAGTTATCGAATCCAGGAACAAGATAATTATTTAAGAAAATTTCACCAACATTTTTTTTGGATTGAGCACGCGGACGCTTAACAAAATTCTGGTATGACAAGGCCTAATGTACTACCTGCATTATTACAGATTTAAGAAGTGACATCCCATCAGTATTGTTACTGGTCATCGTATGTCCATGACTTGATATAAGTTGTCCACCACTATGAGTTATCTCGATATGATTGATAAACTCCTCAAAACTCATAGATTTATAATCAGTATTATTAAAATAGTTTGGTATAACTTCCACTAGTAGATCTATTGTCTTGTAGTGTAACTTGTCAAAGGCATCAAGTTTGTCTGAAAAAAATACACGAAGAAAATGCGGTAACCTACAAATGCCATTGCTGTCTACGAAATTAGGACATGAAAGTGATTGTCCGAACAGGTCATTTTAGCAGCTAGCACTATATCTTGTTTGTAGAAATTTGGTTGCTCATTAAGAAATATTTGGTTGTCCTACCTAAAATTTGGTTGCCCTGGGCAACCATCACCCACTAATTTCGTAGACTGCATTGTATAAAATAAGTTATAAAGAGAATCACCCATGCACAAAATAGTGTTTTAATGCAATACGTAACACAATTTTCACTAGAAAAAAACAGTGGTAGGCGAAACTATTGATGTAAAACAAATCAAAACATGTTCTTGCATTTGATATTCTTAGTTTCATGTCATTGCACGTTAACCCTTTTAGCAGCCGATTCTTTGTCGCATGGAGATTATACCAGCCTCACATCTACACATTTACATGTACACCTGGGTTGAGTAAAACAATTGCTTATAAAATAAAATGGAAATAAAACGTTCCCCTAGTGGGGTTCGAACCCGAGATTTCTCGATCCCTATGAGTGCATCCTTCCACAGAATTTCCGCTCCCTAATACACGGACATCAGATGAACGCATTACGTTTGGCGAGCGCGTCTATAAATTAAGGACAGGAATTCCTAGCCCGTGTCGTAAAGTGATATACATGTATAACTAACTTACCAGACATAATAAGGATGTCGCATATAACTTGTCCAATAACACATACAGCATCTAAACTACTTAGTACACATACACTGATGAGTGCTATATGTGTATGGAGTAAAATATTCAACCTCTTTCTAAATCTGTAAATATACAAACATACAATATAAGTTGGGTGACATGAGTCAATTTTTACCACAGTATCAGGGCCAAAGGCTGACTACGCATGACCCCTTCTTGGTCTACTGTGCTTATATTTGGGGGTCAACAGAGAATAATCTAGTAATCGTACACTCGTACAATGAGAATTAATATGTTGAATAGTTGAGCTGTTAATAATACCTTTATATTGTAATGCTATAGACATATTTTTAGAAATGGCCAATGTTTTCTCCCTGCATAAAGGCCACAATTAAAATAAAGCCCACAATTAAAATAAGGACCACAATGAAAATAAGGGCCACAATGAAAATGATACCCACAATGAAAATAAGGGCCACAATGAAAATGATACCCACAATGAAAAACACGCGCAATGAAAAAAAGGGCCACAATGAAATAATACCCACAATGAAAAACACACAATGAAAATAAGGACCACAATGAAAATATTGCCCACAATGACAATGAGAACCACAGTGAAAATAAGAATCACACTGCAAAAAGGACTGCAGTAAAAATTAGGACTAGATAAGGACCACAGTGAAAATTAGGACTAGATAGAAAATAAGGACCACAGTGGGAATAAGAACCACAATGAAATTAAGGCCCACGATGAAAAAAGGACCACAGTGCAAATAAGGACCACAGAATAAATAATGACCACAATGAAAATAAAGACCACAATGAAAATAATGACCGCGATGAAAATAATGACCACGATGAAAATAAAGACCACAATAGAAAATCATGACCACAATGAAAATAATGACAACAATGAAAATAATGACCACAATGAAAATAATGACCACAATATAATATAATGACCACAATGAAAATAATGACCACAATGAAAATAATGACAACAATGAAAATAATGACCACAATGAAAATAATGACCACAATATAAAATAATGACCACAATAAAAATAATGACCACGATGGAAATAATGACAACAATGAAAATAATGACAACAATGAAAATAAGGACAGTTCTTATTGTCTTATCCTTGGTATTGTGAAGCATGTCATAGTACTGTATTCAATATTATTTTGATTGTGATTCTTTTTTAAAAATATTTTCTTAGTATTTAGAAATGCATTATGTTTTTATTTCTTGTCTTATTATGTTATTTGAGTCGCTTTTTAATGGACTGGTATCGTGTAGTAAAGCAATAGATTTTATATTTCAGAATTATTATGTAGACAACATTTTTCTGTATAATCTTAAGACTCTTGAATACTGAAAATAACAGAACTGTTTATACACAATTTACAAGGTATACATTATCTCATCAGATCAAAAAAAACAACAAATTGTCACATTACATTCTCTAACTTAGTCCGTTGTGGCCTCCTAAGCAATAAAATCAGGTTTGGATTAGTATCCAACTACCTAGGTTAAAAACTCGACAGCGTCAGCTTATTTCTCGTCATCGAAACATGGCAGTACTTTGATTTTACTCCGTTTAGTGAGAAGTTGTCTGGGTTTTTTTGTGGAACTGGAAGGTTATTTGCGCTCTGATAAAAGAAAGTGCCAATGAAAGCTGGTAATATAAGTTCATGATGAACGAAAAAAAGTCCATATTAAATACAACTCAATAAAAAAACTATAAAAAAACCAGTAAACGTTGGTTTCTTATGTATATTTACTCCATAGACCAATAGGTTTTACGAGCAATGACCCTTTGGTACAAATTATAGGCGACCCGCCCGGTTCCAAGTCTAGCACACTATGAACATACATTTAAAGGAATTGTTTCTCCGAAATGGTAGCTATTTACACTTGTACCATTACTGGCCAGTTCCTCTTTTATGGATAATTTTATTTCGATGTTTTATACCTTTCGTGTTTAGCTAAGATTTTGATGTTTCAAATCGAGGGTTGCCCGCAAGATTGTAGTAACTCACTCTTTAACACAATGCACTTACTACAGTCTTGCGGGCAACCCTCGAAATGATATGAACAAAATTTATACTCGACGAATAATAAATTCGGTCTGATTTCCAACATCACCATCAACGCAGTATTTGTATATTTTATAAACCTATGAAATAGAATAATATCGTAATGAAAAAATAGTTACTTATTTGGGTAAAAAATAATCTATATGAATATGTAAGAAGTAGTAGTGTTTTGTCTTGAAACTGTGTCGCGCGCTCAGAGTTCAAAAAGTTCCCTAAAATCCCCTAACATTACTTTTAGTAGTTCTTTTGCGCTTCAAATTTTATACGGCAATTATTTGTATGCATAATGTTTAATGGTCAATTTCCGCAACCACTTAGAGATCGTCGAAATACGTTGATAGTTTTTATAAGATATGAGTTGTTCGTTCCTACTTTTATGAAAATGGAAACACATTTTATGAAAAAACTGACTTCAGCGAGTCTTTTATAAGTGCTCAATCAAATATATGACGTTCATTCAACAATCAAAATAGAATGTGCGTACGCGAGGCAATATCTTTTCCGGTTTAGTCCGGTTTTGCTTACAAGTGGTAAATTTTGAAAACAGACGATATTTTATATCTATATCAAGATGTCTGCGCCAATACCAACGCCATTGCCCGCAACAAAAATGGTAATACATGTAATTACTTCTAATTAGGCTTGTAAGACGTTTTTCATTACTAAGAAATATCTTTATTTATTTAAGGACCACAATAAGAACAAGACTATTCACATTCCTTTTTGTGGTATTCAGTCTTAAAATAAATGAAAATATGCCCTAGTACAAAGAGTGTACACTGTATTAACAGTATTTATAGTTTATGTTTTTACCATTTTGATCATTTTTGTGCTGTTTTTATTATTTCCATTCATTATAAAAAATTAATTCTGTCTTTAAAATAATAACTGCGTTATTTCCACATCGTGCGGTCAAATATATAAATTAAATGTACCTGTGTCCGATCGATTTCTCCCTTTCTTTTTTCTTGATGATTTTAGCAATATCATCTGCCTCAATAATGCTATCCCTCCCGACATCAAAATTAGGGGCTCCGTCCCCTGATAACCTTTCCTCGACACTTAAGAATCCTACAGATCGCCGTCTATCTAACGCATTTAAATAACCTGCCGCACTGTTGCCGGCTGGACTTGCGTTAACGCCATTGCTTTGAGTGTATAAACCCATTTTTCATGAAAACAATTTTGTCACAATTTTCGTACTAAAAAAGCGCTCTTTTATCCCCTTAATTATTTTTTTCACAGCTAATTTTAAAACATGCTCCAAATATTACAAGTAGCGTTTATTTTTCAATAAAGTTAAAGCTATGGAATGACAGGTCCCGTGTTGGGAACGGATGTGGTGTAGGTATGGATAAAGTCAACACATTACGTATATGGTTATTTACGATTTAAATATACCTATAAATCTAAAATTGAATTTACAACCGTCGTATAATTTTCACTCATTGATAAAAGACGACGGGACGAGCACTATGTACTTATAGAAATTGCACAAGATATATTTTTCAAATATATTATTTTACACCATTTAGCAAATCTTTTGACAAGATATTAGATTATGGACAGCGACCAACTCTCCTTGCCAGCCTCCATTTTGCTTCACCAGTACTTGCATTAAGAACAACCTCGGCGATCATCTACGAAGATATACCTCGGATATCATAAGGTGAAAAAGTAAATCCAAATTAGATTCCGTTAAAACATGAATTTGATGGAATTTGGTTCCAGTGGTAATAATATAGTCTGAACTACACAGAAATACGACGTGTGAAATATTATGCTGATGAAATGTCTTGATAAAACGTGAATTGTAGGGCCTACATGAAAATGACCAGTGGCCGTGTTTCAATGTATATGTGTACAATCCATGGTCATTTGCTATAATTAATACTTCTAAATGTTGTTTTGTAGCTAATTAGCATAAAATCATGCTAATTGTTAGATAACATTGCCTTTACACGTCCATGTACAAACAATAATAGAACTACTTGCCAGAGAGTTAATCGCCGGACCTTATAACATGGTTGTATTCCTACTACCACTGATTTCCGAGGTATATCTTCGTAGATGATCGCCGAGGTTGTTCCGAATGCAGTTCTCGTTTACTATTCCAAACAGAGTATGCTATGTCTCCCTACTCACAAGTGTAGAGCAGTCATTGATTGGGCTCAGTGTATCGACGATATCAATATATTTAGAAATGAATATCGACGATACACCGATATATATCGATACCTTCACTGCAGTACTATACTGACCATTTATGTTGTCATGAACTCATTACAGATGTATATTTGTCATTAATGTTATATATACCTTCTGGGGACTAGAGCTATTTCCTCAATTGGGTGCGGTCAATGTTTTAGACCTTTCAGTTCATATTATGAAAGCGCACCTGTATCCGCTTTCGATATTCAGAATGCTCGTCGCACAAATTTGACCCTTAATAGTGGCTTTTATTTATTAACTTTTATATGATTTATTATCGAAATTTCAAAATGCATATCGATTATTGATCGGAAAATAAAAATCGACGATACAGCGATATCGTTTAAATCGATGACAGCTCGACCCTAGTGTGTCATTATTGCCGAATTTCTATAGTTGGGTAAACCTAACAAGTTAGAGAATCGAACAAAGTGCACAGGGTTCGATGTCAACCATATTACGACGGTTACTGCATGTAACAGATTCACGCATATCTATGCTGTTATATATTTAATGCGGAATCAATAAGGGCAGTTCATTTTAACAAATTTGAATGCTCGATTTTTCATCATTCGGATATTAATCAGGTGAACTGTTGTCACGATAGACAAGATCAAAGTCTCCCCTCTGTACATTGTTTTCATACGCCGAACATTTCTACATGGATGTTTATGACGCTGTCTTGTTTGTGCAAGAAGTTTGACGAACCAAAAACCAAGGATTGTACATGTATATCAAATAGGGTCAAAAATTCAAAATGCTCCGCGGCTGCAAGTACTTCCATGATTATCTGACCAATCATACTCAACGGTGAATAGAGCGTCTATGAATCAGGCGACTATTTCCTTAAGCAAGGGTCACACATTTTATGATCATTCGAGAATGACACGAATTTAACTTGACAGCGTTTCTAGAAATTCGTGGTCAATCGGTGATTATCCGTGATCGTCATTGCCCACCGTACTGCTTTGTTAAACATGTTTAAAGGCTAAGTATGACTGACTGCACATTTGGTCCGTACCCACCCGGCACAATCATCCGTGAATACTTGACCATAGCCGTGACCATATCATAAGGAAAATATACAGACATTCCCACGTACTGGAACGAAGATGTCACCACAAAAACAAACATGTCTTAATAAATTAAACCAAAAGTAAATTTCAATCGGTCGTCGAAAACAGATAAAGCAGCCAAAATATTGATTTAAAATTATTTTTATTTCTATTTTATTACGAAAACCCAATTGCTTATCAGATAGCGGCATTAGGATGAACTCAAGTGTTTTGTTTCTTTAGACAAACTCATATTTTAGTCATACCATAAAATTAAATGACCCTTCTTTGTATTTAAATACCATGTTAACTATAAAAATGCAATTATAGTTCAATAAAATAATAAATAAACGAGAACTATTTTGTGTTATATTACTACGCACATTATGAGTTCATCATGACCTGAGTAGTGTTATTTTATCCATTTTAGTTTGATTTACGTATATTTAGTATATTCCGTGCTCTGATTTGTGTATTTCTATTCTAATGCCCAATGTTCGCAATGCGTTGTACAATGATTAGATGGCAATTTATATTCGTTGTTCTTTATTTCTCCTGCAATATTTAATCATTGTCGACAAGCTAGAATTGGGTTCGAGTTTCTATATACACTGTTTTTTTTTCATAAAACGGTTGCGACCAATGTAAATAGAATAAAGCGCCCTAACTTACGATGTTTTCTCAGCAATTTTGAAAACTATTATTCTTGCGCTTGGACTTGTTTGCTGACTGAGATTAAGTGATTATACAGTGTCTTTTTATTAGCGACAATTTGTTAAAAGCGGACTAAATCCAATGTTTATTTAACGCATGGCAGAAAGTTATTGCGGGCAATGTTTATTTAAAGCATATCATATATTTATTAATAGTAACATGTATCTTCAAAAATAGCTCTGCACTTTCAACATCAAACAGAAATGAACAGAAGATAAATATTTACTTGCAAAGCCAATGTATAGCATTATAAAATATATCATACAAAGGTTATATATTATATTATATAAAAGCCCACCATTATACAATGGAGAGGCGGTCTTTATCATGCCTAAAATATGCACAAGTTACTTTTTGTTACCGTGCATCTCTTAAACAACAGTCACCTCACAATAACGATCACCTAGTATAATAGCCTTCTATCAACATATGCCGTCTCAAATTCGCTCGATCTTTCAAGTCCCTTTAAATAATGACCCCCATATACAATAGTTATCTTTTTATTACAGCCAAATCAGAAAAGCCAAGTTTATTGGTTTTGTAGAGAGGGTTTCCTGTAGTTTTGCCATATATCGTATAAGTTTCCTTAAACAATGACCCCATACACAACAGGTATCTCTTTATTAAATCAAATTTAGCATAGCCCTATAACTGGCTTTTGTAAAGAGGTTTCACTGTGTTCACTGAGTCAGTTATAAATAGGGTAGACAAATAAAAATATATCATGCTGATGTCACTCGGCCATCAGCTGGTATGATGATTGAATATTTTCTGGGAAGATTTACTTTAGTGTACATGTATACTGTAAAACTTTAAGTGCCACTTTACCTATTTCTAGTATGTAGTAACCATTTGATGCAATTTCCGGGTTACTAATGTCGCGTGATTTTTACTGCTGAACAGATAATATCAATTAACTAGCATGCTGTAATATCCGGTAATTTCTACGTCTATTTCATTTTAATACAGTGACTGGCCATAGATACAAGTCATTGTAGTTTTATTTATTGGTGACTCTTTAAGTTGTTATATTTTAAAACATATTTCTCGCGAAAATAATCTATGGAAAATGCCAACAATCAATCAATTGGCCCTGTTGTATATTTCCCTAAAAGTGTATTAACCTTTATCTGATAATATCTTTCGTTGATTAAAATACGATTTCGTATTTTGTAGGGGTGTAAAAATAGGGTAAAAACCGTATTGCAATATATTGCAATACGCGAAACCCGTATTGCAATATATTGCAATACATATTGTTCTTTGTGCATACAATGAATGCACGCGCATCGTATTAATTTTATCAACATTGTACATAGATACATGTATTTGTATTTTCAAATGATCTACACGTATTACGCAAATGTTTGAATAAGTTAGAAAAAAGGTTTTGAATGGACTTTCAAAGATAATTATTTTCTAACTTTACGAAAAACATTTCAAGTTTCCGAACACATTTTAACATTAATTCAAACATTGAAATTCAGACTCTGATAAAAACAATCAGTATGGAACAAAACTAGAAAAACCGGTTCAGAGAAAAACGAACCGGTTAAAAACCGCCAGAAGTCGTATTGCAATATTAACCGGTATATCGGTTAATCGTTACACCCCTAGTATTTTGATATAAATTATCTTTAAAAGACTCTTTAAGTAATAATGAAACGAAATACGATATCTTGAATACCGTGGGCCTGACCCAATCTGATTAAAACCTGATCTAAAAAATTTCCGCTCGCCTTCTCGCTAATTTAGATCTGGCCTTTTTCAAACGAGGGTCACGTTCAGGTGACCTTTTCTCCATCATAATATTAATGACGAAATTGTTATGATACGTAACTTGTTAACATCGTCTACGTTACGCAATTTGAAATGAGCCGTCCAATCGCAGACTGTGAATAATACCGCTGTTAAATAGCATGCAAACTTTGGTCTAAAATAGAAATTACGAATTATTAATAGTGTTTCGTCTAGATGAAAGCTACCCATTGATTAGTCGACATAAAGGTCATCTCGACGTGACCCTCCATTGAGATACTAGAGATTCTGTACGACAATGCTCTACAGGATATCTCTTTACGGAGATTGGGGCCTGACCATTCTCGTACCCAAAGGCTCTCAAGATTCTCGATACTAGCTTAGATCGAGAATCTTGATACCCCACGAGAATGGAGTCTGACTTACATCGGTAATTAATATTTGATATTAGTTAGAAATAATCAAATCGCATGTTTATAATCAGAAACAAAGACTGTCAACGAACGATACTTATAGGTGCAAGGCACAGTGCATTCTTACGGAGTTGACGGACCCTTTAATACAAATTCGGAATCATCATTTTGTTCAGAAGATTATATTTATATAATATTAAATTTCTTGCTTAATCACATTCTATCAACTAAAATTAATATTTTATAGCCAGCAATTCATACAGTCCAGAAGTTTAGAACAAATTTCCATTCGATTTCAGTCGTTGGCAATCGAAAGCCGAAACCAAATGAATTTAGAACCGAACAGAACAGAACAGAACAGAACATACACTTTATTTGCTCACACACAATAAGCGACCGCCGGACTTCCATTTAGTGATTTTCACAAAGCCCTGTAAACCACAAAACGCATCCGACCACAAAAAAACCCCAATCATCAAGCAGCAAATAACAGATTAGAGAGGCAAGAACAATTGGTTACATTACTTTTAAATTTAAGTCTTCCTCCAGTTAAGTCGTTTATTTTTAATTTGAATGCAAGAAAACATATTTAAAAACATGTTTTTACAACAATTATTGATGACAAATTGGTTTTTTTTTGGTAATTGAATTCAATTGAGAGCACTGAACGCGCATTTGTGCCAATAAATTGCTTTAATTTATATTTTACCAGTAGCCCATAGACATTGCTGATCATGATGTAAAAGTCTACATTTACCGTTAACACGAGACAAATTAACATGATTAAACATCTAGCTACTGTACGGTACTTTAACATATGACTACAAATAATGTCATTTTGAACACCTCGTCTATGCATAGAATGAATAGTGAATGTCCGGGGAGTTCCGAATGAAAATAATGTATCATTCTATCTTGATGAGATGTATTGCTCAAAATCATATCTCAGCCAAACATACGAGAGAGAAAAAACGACAAAAATCTATGTTCATGAATTGCCGAACACGTCACTCTTTAAGTTAAATAAACTGTTAAATATTGTCATGTGAACAATTTTATCCTATGCTAAATATATACATGTTTGCGTTTTTAATATACATGCTAAACATTATTTGAATCAGACATTTTTTAATTAGTAACATAGTATGTCTTTATTTATACAACGTATGTATTTTTCAAAGAAATAGGCGACACAATAGGCGTACTATATAATATACAATATGTCTTCAACCATTCTACTATCAAGAATTTGTCATGGTTCTTGATCGAAAAATATTAATATTCTCTGGACATGACAATGGTCTTAGTTCTACCGTCGTAGTACCAAAACTGCTATATAAAGCAATAAAGATGTCGTAAAACTTAAACAGCACAAATACGGTCCGATTCCTACTTGTAATACCAGATTTAGTTTTTGAACAACACAATTGTATCTTAGTACAACGGCACTTAAGGATATATTGGTGAAACAATATGTGAAAACATGGAATATACCTTTGAAATTTTGTCTTTTTCTTCGCTGTCCCTGTAAACAGTCGTTTTTCATTTGGTGAGAGCGATGATATCGTTGATGGCGTATCTGGGATGGAATCATCGTCATAGGGAAAAGAGCTCTTCATCTGTCCGTCGGGGAAGGGAGAAATGTTCCCATTACCTTGGTGTGTAGATCCATTTGAAATAATTGAGAGATTAACGGGCTTCTTTTTACCCATGTTTTGGATATGTACCGTTATTTTATTGTTATCAAATGTATAAATATTAAATGTATTGTATTATTCTATTGTAATACAATGTTTCACAGTTATGTTATGTATTTCAGAATCGATACAAAGAGTCTATAAAAAATTATATTGTCAAAATCTCAAATTAGCGAGTTTTACTTTTTTTATACTTTCTTTTAAATTTTTAATCAAGGTATTTTTAAATATAGCACGTAAACGATTAATTTCTAATTAATTTATAAAGAGTCCTTTTCAATATGGTTTAAAATTCACTTTAAATTAAACAAAATAATATAGCATTCCAAATTTGAATTGGTGAAAAAAAACAGAAAGACATTCGACCACATCACAATAAGAAATTATAAGCCACTAAAAGCCAATGAGTCCGAACATTAACCGTTCACTCTCGAGTATGGCTTGTTTTGACCAAGATCGCCTAGCCTCGCCTCGTTTAACCGCATCGTGATTTTTTATTGCATTTTTAATATTTTATTACAAATCCAAGAATGGCACCCTGTCTTTCTCAGGGTACACTAATGAACAATGTGTTTACTCAAAGACATAAAAATGGCATAAAAACTAAGTATGGCATTTCTAATTTACAACAAAACTTACAATAAGTAAATTTATTATCCGAAACAGGATAGACTATAATCATGGGATTGGGGAATCAGTAAGAAATTTACAATCAGTATGTAATATAGACAATAAAACCACTCGACATGTATAAAATATTACAGGGTCATTGTAAAAGTCATACTTATATAATATACACCAAGTTCACATGTACATGTATTATATACATGTATACCCCGGGCAGAGTAAAAGTGGATATTGAATCTTCACCGAGTTGTATATGCCAAGAAGTGTTTTTCGATTTTTTGGTATAAAAGCACTAGAGAACTGAACTTAGTTTACAACTTTGACGTTCATTCTCCTCTCGGTCACATGGTCCGATAATGATGATATTAAGTGAATGTCATATATACATGTTGCGTTAAGTCGAACGTTTGATAAAATTAGCTATAATTTGGTGTTAAGAGGTATGGTGGCATATTTCTGCCTTTAAATAACCACATAACTAACAAGTTAATTAAGTGGTTAACTAGTTACGGTAACTAGTTAACTACTTAATTAACTAGTTAGTTAGGGTGATATCTGATGGCAGAAATATGCCACCATAAAGAGGTATTTACTATTTCAATGCTTTATTCAAGTTGGTCGAGTGGTTAAAACGTTTGAATGATATTTATTGGATAGCCAACTCCGAGTTGGTTCGAATCACACTCAGAGCGCATACCTCATTGTTTTCATTGAGCATAATCTGTTTGTACTACTAGTTAAATACTAGAAGATTATGAAAGGGGTATCGCAATTGTGGCGAAAACTTGTTTCACTCTCCAGCTAAAATAAAACAAAATATTGACAATGAAACGTTTCTTTTGGAATTGATAGAACTTTCTGCTTTTGAGTTACGCTGATTTTATCGTAGGTACATTTGTAAAAAGATCAACTGACTTAATAACATACTGGCTTTATGGAAAAACAGACGCTGTATTTTGCAAGCGTTTCGAAAACGGCATTAACGTTCGAGATAAAAGCGACTCGCATATAGTGGCATAACAATAAACTACCGAAAAAACAACAAATGTAAAGTAGTGTCTGGCGGTGAAAGTCGAGATACAACTTATTTTTAGTCATTTTGCTGTGGTGAGTCTTCCTTCTCACGGACCCTTAATGTACCTAGATTCTTGGACTCAGGGTTTGATCAAGTAATAACCACACCCTTGCTAGTGGCTGTCAACTGTTCTATTTAATACAGAGGTAGGCTGGACGGATAATATTAAGAGCAATTTTTATGACTAAACTCAACGACGGTAAATTAGTTACGGCTGGGAATCGAACACACGACTCCATGATCCGTAGGCTAAAGGTCAACTGATTGTTCAAACCGGGTGACTCTGAACATCAAAAATGTATGATCAAATTAACACTCTAAACACAATAATATTTATTGAACATCTGCGATATAAAAACAACAAAAACAATAAACTCATTT
This sequence comes from Mactra quadrangularis, assembly GCA_025267735.1. NCBI lineage: Eukaryota > Metazoa > Mollusca > Bivalvia > Venerida > Mactridae > Mactra > Mactra quadrangularis. The sequence continues at coordinate 30,295,453 of CM046304.1, forward strand.
GACTTGGTTGTATTTCAATATGGATTTACTAAATAAACAGACGTGATGTTTTGTAGCTTGTCTTTCGATAGAAACGTACCTACTTAAATTTGAATGAATCAATATTGGAAAAAAACAGCTTACATAAAAAACTAGTACAATATACTAAGTAAACATACTGAAAAAGTGCTCGTATATTCCTGGTATTTAAGTACCGACCAATTTGTCGAACTTTGCCTATTATTTCAATACGTTACATTATCAAGGGGTAATAAATTTGTCCAAACATAAGTAGCCAATCTCCAAATTTAGATTTTTACAATACTTATAAATATGCCAAATCCACACTTACTACGTGAAGACTATTTGTTTGTTCTCCGTAAGTGTAAAGCAAGCAGATTTTTCAAAATATTACCTGCCTCTCAAAAGTATAAAATTTACGATATCTGGACAATTGGGCTGTGATATATTGTAGTCACATATTAAGACAGAGATTCACTTATGATATATCTACGTTATATCCAATCTGATTAAAACCCGATCTAAAATTTTACCGCTCGCATACTCGCTAATTTAGATCAGGCCTTTTCCAAACGAAGGTCACGTTCAGGTGACCTTTTCTCATCATAATATTCATGACGAAATTGTTATGATACGTAACTTGTTTACATCGACTACGTCACGCATTTTGAAATGAGCCACCCAATCGCAGACTGTGAATAATACCACTGTTAAATTAGCATGCAAACCTTGGTCTAAAAAAAGAAAATACGAAATCAAAATGTGATTTATAGTGTTTTCGTCTAGATTAAAGCTAAACATTCATTGGTCGACACAAAGTTCATCTCGACGTGACCTTGCATTGACTAAGTAGAGATCCAGTACAACAACGCTCTACAGGATCTCTGTTTACGGAGATTGCGTTATATCTCATGTTGTGGTTTTTTCTTTTGTGTCTTACTGGTTGAAACACTGCTCATAAGTCCTATAAGGGACCTTAGTCAGTTATTTCCCCTTGTATACTCCTAAAATAGGTAGGTCCAATTAGTTGGATTACTTGGATTTTACCCTTACTTTTCAATGACAATTTGCCAAAATTAATTTTAAATAACTTTTTTGTGAATCTTTAAATTTGTTTGAAAATCAAGCTAAGTATCGTTAGGGTTAAGAACTATCTAAATTTCATTACTTCTGTTAATATCTTAATTCACAAGAAAGATATTAAAATAATTTTTAGTTATCTTTACATAGCACTTCAATGATAAAATCCGATGATTCCAACTGTAAGGACCTACTTGCAAATTGGATTGCTTCTGATTTTATCAAGGAAAGATAACTGACTAAATTATCTAATTAGTTTAACAAAAAGCATTGTCTTTAATTATATTATATTTGTATTGTATTTGTATTGTATAATTATAGATATTTTCCTTGTTATGCGTAAACTGTGCCTAAGACTCAGTCATGGTTTATTTTCAAGAGATTTCCATTTAATTAATAATATCTTATGTCACAAAAATGACATGTCTTGTTTCAATCTCTGTGGGATTACTTGCTGTATCATTTGATGAGTAAACTGGTTTAAGAAGACTATCAAATAAAACTAACAAACAACTATATTAAATCATTTCCGGTTACAATATATCATTACTAAGTGACTAGATTGTTTATATAAATAAATATAATGATGACTTGTAGCTGTGTCCCCTATCTAGTACAGTGGTGCTTTTCACAAAAATTCTTACGAAAAAAATCTTCGTAAGTCAAAAGCAAGAAATATTAATAATATGCTCATTTTTGGCGTATCATATCCAAATATTATACAAATTGTGTAGAATTATGTATACCTTTTGAATTTCATACCATATTTATGCTTAATATCCGTCTGACTTTGAAATGCTAATTATATGAAACTGACTTACGAAGATTTTTTCGTAAGATTTTTGTGAAAAGCACCAATGGTTGGTAAGTTCTAACACCGTGACAACACAAATTATGGTCATTTCACTATGGCTAGCACACCTAACCTACTTTTTCTGATGTCATTTCTATAACCAGTACTCACTCACCCTTCCACAAGGCCGGAAACTTCTCTATATACCTTCTTAAATAAGGAAAATCAATATAATTGTCAAAATCTTATGGAAGAGTTAATCCATCTCAGATTGGTTTAAAACCAGCTATTCTTCTCGGACAATATGTTTAAAACCTGAGGGTAATCTGCTATGCCTAAAACCCTTGTAACAATATCAGTAAGATCGAGAATATTGGCAACCTTTGGGTACGAGAATGTTCCGAATGCTGCGGTACAACGATAGTTATCGCTTATGAAACTAGTAGGTAAATATATATGATACAATATATGGCAGCAATTGAATTTTTTACTGGGTTTAACGCCGAGTAAACACAGTTTACGTTATTTTACGACGTCCAGCGCACCTAACCTAGCTTTCCTGAACCCTTGTGTATAATCAGTACTCACCTACCCTTCGACAAGGCCGGAAACTTCTCCATAAACCTTATCAATGGAGGAAAATTGACATTATTGTCAAATTTTCATGGAAGATTATAACATCTCCGGGAAGGATTCGAACCAGCCCCCCCCCTTTGGGACACGAGATTCCAAATCCGGGTGCGCCACTAACTGCGCTATCGACCCGGGTTCAATGGAAATGTACCAGCAACACAATCTGATTAAAACCCGATCTAAAATTTCCAAACTTTTCATTCATCTTGGTATTGAATGCAATTCGTACCTGTCAACTGGTTATATTATTCATGATGCATGTGTGAAGCTTAGAGGAACGTATATGTCTTTATGTGCAAAAGGAATTGGACCAAATGGACTTAGCTCTTCTACATTGATGTCTATATTTCGTTCAACTGTGCTTCCTAAATCTTTATATGGTAGTGAGCTTTGAAGTAATAACTCTACAAGTGATCTAGATCGTCTGTCCAAAGCTGAGAAATGTTGTATTAAACACATGCAAGGTTTCCATAGATGTATTTGTACAGATTTCTGTATGTTAACTATTAACTCTGTTCCAATTGATACAATACTTGAAACTGTGAAGCTCAAATTCTCTGGTCAGATCTGTAGAATTAATCCGTGTTACATTGTAAAAGAAATTTTTAATAATAGACTTTTAAGGTACATCAGCATTGATGATCAATGTCTAGGGTTTATACCCGATATATACAAACTCTTACAAAGATATAATCTTATGTCTTACCTGGAACAATATATTGAAAAAGGAACATTTCCTTCATAGGGACAATGGAAACAAATTTTAAATCGTTGTGTTATAGCGCGCAAAAAGAATGATTCCTTACATCGTCTTATAAACTGTGACAAATGGGGTGTAACTGTGAATGTGATTGATGTAAATGATTACTCCCCTTTGTGGCGAATCGCTAAGTTAAATCCCAAACTTTTATCTGTTTGTAAAATTCTCTTAAATAATATAGGGATGTTTATTTCTAGACAGTTTCTACAGCATTGTAAGTCTTGTAGTTATACTACAGATAATATTGTTATACATAAAATATGTCACTGCGTGATGAAAACCTCAAAACAATATGAACTATGGTATTGTCTATCATCATGCATTGGATTTGATAGATATTTGCAATTCATTCATAGTAATGAAATGGAACAATGTGTTTATCTCTTTAAAATGTGTACTGAAATAAATCAAAACTTTTTTGTAAATTTCTCGCTCAGTAAAAGTTTAGCTTCTGTATAACAATAATATGTTTTTATTATTGATCATATTGCTGTTTTAAACATGTAATAAGAACCTATCACTAAGCCCCCGTCTTCTTATTTCGAAAGCAATTTTAGTAAGTGGTTCAATGTGTGTTTTTCTTTTAATATTGTTCGTATCGTAATGCCTTATGTTTCGTTTTCGTCATAAAGTTTTCTCTATGAGCAATATTCACTCATATTTATAAATCGCATGTGCATGCATTTTTATTGTATTTATCCGTAACTGTGTAAATATATCTGTGTGTTTATATCTATACTGTATATATGTTATGCTCTTCAAAAATGGAGGAAATAAATCCTTGAAAATTTAGATCTGGTTGTTTCGTTATGAGAGTCACGTTCAGGTAACCTTTTCTCATTATAATGTTCATGACGCAATTGCTATGCTTGGTAACTTGTTTACATCGTATACGTCACGCAATTCGAAATGAGCCGTCCAATCGCAGCCTGTGAATAACACCACCGTCAAATTAGCTCGCAAACATCGGTTTAAAAATGATAATTACGAAATCAAAATGCTATCAATTGTGGTTCGTCTTGATGAAATCTACGCATCGAATGGTCTACACAAAGGTCATCTCGACGTGACCCTCCTAGCGAACCTTGGAGATCCTATACGACAGCGCTCTTCAGGATATCTGTTTACGGAAATTGCCAGCAACACATCACGAGGCCAGAAAAGTTACTCATAATCACACTCATGATCACACTCATGGCGTTATTTTAAACAGTAGTTTCCCTACAATTTTTGAAGTCACGTTTGATTGATCGTATCCGAGATAATCAATATGCTCACTTAAAGGGCCATAAATGGATTTGATTAAAAAATTGATGAAAAATTTGTTAACTATTGCAATAATTACGTATACACGAGTTAATCACATGGTGATAATGCCAAATCTACTAACAAAATACACTTTCCAAAAAATAACTTTAAAAATCTAGGCCGCATCCATGTACTGAAAACAATAATATTTACATTCAGATTTCGCGCCATACACACACTTTCCGAAGATTACCGACAAGTTTGTATACATTCGACGTAACTCCGCCCTCGAATAACAATGTTGACCAATCGCGTGCAAGGTAAATAAAAACAGCCTAGCTTGTGGATGGATGCATTGCTTAACACTATCGCAGAGCAGTATTCCGTAAATCCAAGATAACAATTTTTATCGAGCAAACGTCGTACCAGAATTAAACATATGGATTGTTATAAATTTTCTAATAAAAGCCAAGAATGATTACTTCCACGTCCTCCCACGCCGAGTCGGGCTGCTATTTCTATAAGCATCAGGTAAGTTTACGGGTTGTCTTTTTCCGAAATTCGCCAATGCAGTGCTGACATGGAACTGTCTACTACGTTATAATCACAATATTATTGCACATATGATATAACATTAATGGCGATGGACTCGTAATTTATTTTTCAGATTTATTCGTAACACGATACTCATTGGAAGTTTATTGATCACTCGGCCTTGAGTCTGTTCGCCCTGTGTTTACTCATAGTCATACCTCTTGGTAGCGGACGGCAATGATATGAACAAGTGATAATCAATAACCATGTATAAACCTCGATGTAAAGATAAGCAGTTGATGCTTCATTTTAATAGCTACAGACATACATTTTATCAGGGATTTTATATAAATAAATACAAAATTTTGGATTTGATATAGCATTTGTAAAAGATTTTAATTTTTATAGCCAATGTATAGTACTATAACAGGATCCGGTACAACTTAACCCAAATCCAACTCAACGGGTTGTCCACGGGTTGGGTTGTCCCGGCTTATGGGTTGAGTTGTTCTGGGATGAATTTGATTCAGGTTGAGTTGTCCCGGTCCCCTAAAACATTGTATTGCACAGTGATTTATTTATTTTATTAATTGGAGTTAACACCGAGTCAACACAATTTAGGTCATTTTATGGCGTCTAGCACACGTAACCTAGCTTTCCATTGTCTATAACCAGTACTTACCTACCCTTCCACAAGGGTGATACAGTGAGATAGCCAGCCTATAGAGTTTATAGCGCTATTTGAGTGAATCAAACCGAATATGAATATTCAGCGGCACAACCTCTTTCCCATAGGCTATTGAGATAATTCTTGAAAACCTTTATTTAGGAGAATTACATACTCAGAGGATTGGCTAAAGTGACTGTGTAGTATATGTAATAGATTTGAAGATTTGGGTGAAACTAACCTTCCTTCCTTTGTATATTCATTTTAGATTGACAATTCCAAGATATTATGAAGTTAGTCAGGTTTAATGTACAGAGTGATAGATTTTTGTTGACATCATTGGTTAGCATGACAGGAAGAATTGTTTAGTGAAATGAAGTATATATTTATAAGAAAAATGTGTTATGAAAGATGAGAGTTTATGTACCTCAAATCTACTTATGTAAGTTAATAATTTGTAAAATATATCATATTATATATCATATTATTTTAAATACTTGACTGAGTAAATGAACAAATATTGTCAAAAAATGATACTGTTGTCTATTGATAAACCATTACGACAAATGATAAATAAGATATGGTAAATAAATTATTAGACTTTTGTATTTTCCTTTTCACTTTAATTGCTGCTAACCGACCAAAAGGTTTTAGAGGGCAGATTAATTATTTCACATTTATGAGTTAAACATTTGTTTCATTACTATGTTGCATATATTTAGGATAGTGTTTGTAAAATATTTAGGCAATGATGCTTTGTTTGGTTTATGGAAGTTTATTTAAAATTTACACTGTAACATTATCATACTTGATATTATTACAATGTAGTTGAGAGTAATTGTGTCAGAAGTGGAAAATAGGCAAACATTAACTAGGGTGTTGGTCATAAATCATATAAGTTTCTATATGATCGCAGCGAAAGATTTTATACATTAATCACACTTGTGTTAATTTCTGATCATAAAACTATATACATGTATAGGGTAAAATACTGATTTAAATTAGGCATTCACTGAAAATGTATTAAGTTGATATTTATATCCTAATATGTTTTCATTTTAATTGTATTTCAGATTTCCCTCATGGTACCAGAAGAAGATGGGATAGGCTAACAAAGATGACCACATTTTATGCTTTATAAATACAAAGAACACTGTAAATTAAGATTGAACATAAAACTTATAGTGATATGTGATTATCGAACTGCTAACTTTCACTCACCAAGAACCATTAATGTTGTGTTAAAAGAATAGACATCATCTTTTCCTTGTATGAAATTGAAATATCTTTTGGATATCAAATTTACCATATATAAGGGACAACATCTCTGTTTTCAATGCTTAAAATATCGGTTTAATCAGTCAATTCACTGAAAAATAAGAATATTAGTACTATATTATACATCATACTTTTAAAGTGTTGAAATGTTATCATTGTGAATGCATTTACTCTGAATAATTTCCTTTAAAACTCAAAGATGTCTCCAAGTCTTTACCATGTTCAATATCATTGAATATGTAAACAGAAAAGTGGACAAAATTTTCATCTCTAGTTTTTGATACCTGTACATATTAACACAATCTCAGTTGGTCAGGGATTGTTTTAAATTTGATCTTTTTCCTGTTACGAATTTAAATGTTTAGGTTTCTCCACACAAAACAAATTAGCTACAATACTGGCTAGTTCTTATAATGGCATATATATAGTAAGTTCTAACAGTCTAATGAATAGATTAAAACACTTGTACTTGGTATATAAGCTTTTCTTACTTGTTCCCATTAAGATTACATCTAGTGGTAATACATTTGCTTAAATAATGATTTGATAACTTTTTATGGAATACATATGTTGTTTCTAGAAGTCTTCTACATGTTTATTCAATCATTGTCATCTTGGACTCATTGTCATCTTGGTGCAGAAAGACATTTTTTCTTCAAATTTGACTTATGTCATATTATGCCCCATAATTTTTCAATGCCTTAAATGAAAAGGCAAATGCAGATTTGTATATAATATCTTATATACACCAGTGTCAAGAAAGTGTCTCTTTTTAGGGAAACAAAAAAATATTTCAGTTTTAATATTTGGAGGTATATAATATACATGTGATTGTTTATATCAATACTGTTGGGATTGTTTTCAATTTATACCTTTAAGAAAAAGATTGTTTTTCAATTGAAAAAAGTCAGTTATAATTCTTATGGACTCGGGTGAAAACATGAAATAAAGCTCAGCATATTTTTTTGCCTAAATTGCATACTTTTTTGAAACTATTATTCTGTGAAACAACTTGCCATATTTTTGTTTTAATAAACTAAAATATTCTTCATGTCTGTGTTTTAATCATTTATACCACTTAGCATTCTCGTACCCTGAGTTTATCAAGATTCTCAACCTAACTAGTATCGAGAATCTTACTATGCTCTGGGAACGAGAATGCCAAATAGCTACTTATTGGTGAATATCTATGTATGATCTAGAGTCACTAGCTACAAAATTCTAAGCATGATACTGCTTAACAAAATTTGAAAGTTTTACTGGAGTTCATTCTCTTTATGTTGAGACTGTGTATTTCTATATATTTGTGTTAATTATATAATCTAGTATGATAGTAATATGGCAACTTTAGCATGATTGAACAGAGTGTGTCTCTCATTCATGGATATAGATTTCCCAATAGTATATCATTACAGTTAAGCACCTGGAATAGTGGACTGTACTGTCTTTGACTACATTATCAATCCATGATAGCATGATGCAAAGTCGATTTCAACTCCAAGGATCCTACCAGAACATCAGCATCTGTGCTCACAGTCTCTTACCCCGAGGTTATCAAGATTCTCGGGCTAGTATCTTCTAGACTCTTGGTAAAAGAATCCATTGCTCGACAGTAAACCAAGTTACCAACCCCTATACATCATATAGTGGTCAGATAAAGTATAATTGATAAAGGTAATGGTCAGATTATTAACAGAAAGGCAGCCTTCTGCATGTGGTGTTAGTCTGTTAAAGGTACAAAGTTCAAGCCAGAGGAACAATAACACTGGTTCTACCAGTATTAACTTTTATTGTATAAATCATTAAGCCGATTTGAGAGTAGTGAATTGGAAATCTCTCCCTATATGGGACTGGCTCCTGGACTGAAGCTATGCACAGTAAGGGAGTTCTCTTTTCATTGTCATATGTCAAATAAAGACACAAGTGGGTCACGGTTGAAATTATACATATCTGTTTGCACCAATTAACCAGTGAGTATATAACATAAAGTTACTCTAAGCTATGTGATAAGTAGACACATGGTTTACTTTTCCAATGGCAAAATGGCTTATCATTTTAAGCTTCAACAATAAAATAACATACATGGCTAAGGTTTAGAGTTGATGTGACTTGCAATTTTTCAATCATTTGACAGATTCATTCTAATACTCTATACTTAAATCCTACTACTTGTTTGCAATCATGTGCAATAATAAAGCACAACTTTATAAAAACAATATCTGCAAACATTTCATTGCTATATTGGTAATAAGTACTAAGATGATAGTGACTTTGGTTCATCTGCTTGGTGACAGAAGAGCTAAGAATGTTTTGAAAATTTAACATTTGTTACTCCTTTATTACCAAGCCAACAACAATACAAATTCTTTATTTCTCATTAGTGGCAAATGCAGGTAGTAATCAATCTTTCATTCCAGCATTTACTGGTTATGGAAGGTACTTCATTCCAAAGTGGTTTCATTCTTATATTTCATCCTTAAAGTACTGGTTTTACCGTAGTGACTATGGATCACATAATGAACAACTTTCCAAATAACAAACAAGTAGAATATTATTTTATTTACCTTATAAATTAGTAACAAGTATTTAAATATGTATGAAAGTGAACAAAAAACATAAAATAATAAATAACAAAACAACCATACAAAATGTATGATACACAATGTATAAATGCACAAGAAACAAGAAATGTTAGACACAAATTATGCAGTATTGTATGTTGACTATTTTAAACATAGAAAACAATCAGGAGACCAAATGTTCCTGACTCATTAAAATTTGAGGAACCAAGAACCATGAGCTTTATAAATCTTACAGAAACTAAATTGCAATGCATGCAATAATGATGCAATTTCAATAAGTACAGTAAAACCTGTTATTAGCAGTCATCTGCTGCAACTGGCTATTCTGGCTTCATGCCAATGAAAATCCCTCTATTTTACACCTGTTATAAGCAGCCAACTGACGTCTGTGGCCAGTGGTCACCCAATCCCTTACAAATTCATCAATCTGCCTGTATTTTAGAATTGACAGAGTCATTATCATTGTATAATGGCACAGACGTGTGAAACCCCTCCCACTTGAAACCAAAGAAGTTTGACACATAAAGCCTCCTGAGCTATAAAATGGGACATAGAATCTATATATAGTTTATGTTCACTTTGGGGCTCACGAAGCTCGATGTGTCACACTCTATGGTTGAGTTTTTAAACAGACAAAATTTATCAACTAAGAGTCATCATTATAAAGTAAGACTTCAAATTGTAAGTATTATCAGAACCTCATATTGTAGAAAATGTTTTGAAAAATTGACAACCAGTGGGGCTTTTCAAAATTTTAACAATTTAACAATATAAAAAAACCAATAGAAGTCAATTCCTAAGTTTTAAGAGGAATAAAGCCTGCAAATTAATTAAAATAACCCAAGTAAATCACTCTAAATATATAACCACCAACTGTCATTCGTCAAATAATGCACACTACTTTACATATGACTAAATGCTATGACATTAATACAAACATTAGAATGTAGAACTTACTCCATTCCTCACAGTGTTAGGTAATACAAATTGTGAGTAATATTGAAATGTATGAACAATAAAAAAGATCATAGCAAGACAGTTAAAAAGGATTTGATATTAAATTTATGAACATAAAAGTAATTTCATCAATTAAAAGATATACTTTACTTAGTCAATAAGTAGTCAGCTGAAAATTATATTTTCACTTGCATAATATTTATAAACAATCTGTTAGGTGTATTCAAAATACATGGTAAAATTTAAACTATAAAAATAGCCTGACCTATTTACTTACATCATACATAATAATTCTTGTGAAAATTAAAAAACACACACAAGTAGAAAATTATATTTTGAAGGAAAAAATAAAGGTTAAACATTACATACATGTAAAGCGTGTGTAGCTTTAAGTAAGGAAAGTAAAAGTTTATCATAATTATTTGTATAAATATAAAACATACTTATGTACAAAAACAAATCTAACAAAAGCTCTGCTGGGCAGGGCATTATAAGCCTGTGTGCAGTCCATGCTGTGTTCTATCTCATATCAAGTCCCTGTGACCTTGACCAATGACCCCGGTATCTCAGAATAGGTCACATCCTTAATTTGAGGGATATCCAAAGCAAAAATTTTGAGAACCTAGGTACAGCCAAGTTTTCCCATATGAACTTCCAGTGACCTTGACCCATGGGGCCTCAGAACCAAAAGTTCACACCCTTGACCAAAAGAGTATTGATACATACAATTTAGTGATCTTAGATAAAGTTGGTTGTTGGACAAGGGTTTTCCTCAAAAGCAAAGGGGCATATGCTAGACATTAAAGCTACCCTTACATAAAATTTGGTGAACCTAGAGACAGTCATTATTGAGTTATTGTCCGGACAATGTTTTAATATAAATTAAGTCCCTGTGACTTCGACCTTTGACACTGGGGTCTCAAAATGAAAAACTAGGTACATTGATTAATGAGTTATTGTCCAGACAAGGTTTTTCCATATAATGCCCCAGTGACTTTGACCCTGAGACCCAAAACCAAGAGGGCACATCCTTGACACAAGGGCTACTCTCACATAAAAATTGAAGAACCTAGGTACTGTCGTTGTTGAGTTATTGGCCGGACAAGGTTTTTCAATATGTTGCCCCCTTGACCTTTGACCCAGGGCCTCAAAACCTGTAGGGAACATCCTTGACACATGGGTTACTCTCACATAAAATTTGGTGAACCAAGGTACAGTTGTTGAAATTTTGTCTGGTCAAGGTATCAAAAAAAAAGTCCCAGTGACCTTGACCTTTGACCTTGGGTCTCAAAATCGATAGAGAACCTCTACCCAAGAGCTATCCACACATAAAATTTGAGGAACCTAGGTACATCCTTTCTTGTGTTATCATTCGGACAAGCATTTGTCTACGAGATGGACAGACGGACAACATTATAACATAATATGTCTGTTTTTTCAAAACGGTCGTATAAAAAACACCCAGACCTATCAACCTATGAAGACATAAAACTTAAAAAGGTAAAAATTTAATTTCAGTATATAGAAAGTTTTGAAAATGGATCAGATATTTAAACCAACATCATTAGCATCAAAATGTAAAATAAATCAAGGATACATGTAAAAGGAAAACTGTATTATTATAGTTGGACTTTAGATTTACTTAAACTTAAGATTTATCATCAAGGTTCGAGTTAATTTATATTGGCCATTTACATGTACCTAAATAAAAGTGTTCATAAAATCATGAATACACTTCACATTGTCTTGTTCATCAAGAATAATCTAGAAAGTTTTCCTCAATTAAATAAGTCATTCATCAGGTGGTAACTGTCTACATGTATAGTCACTGACCAAATCACTTTATGTTTTGCCTCATAAGTTGTTCCAGTTCAAAAGGAAGTAACACATTAGAACATCTGGTCTACACAGTGTACAATAACATAAACTTGCTGTCCGTTATATATTTACTATTCGGCGCGATGTGACCTTTCTGTGTTGGTGCGCCGTAAAACCCAAACAAACAAACATATATTTACTTGTTTTATAAGATGTTCTGAAAATTTTGTCCTGAAATATAAAATAATTTTCTATTTAATATTCATCGTATCAAAATGTATTCATAATTGTGCAACACTATTGAGAAAATATCCCTGTCATAAACAGGAGTGTTCACTAACTACACAAATACATAACCCTGAATGCCACCCAGCTAGCTTAGTTGGTAGCATACAAGTCTAATGATCGAGGGTTCTTAGGTTCAATTCCCTGGCAAAGCATACTTTAGTGAAAATCATTTCTATTGCAATTCTCCTTCCCTACACTGATTCTTAATAATATAGGGCAGTTGTCAGTCACTGACAAAAGTATGCACTATTAGATAAATCCAAAGACTAAGCCATTCCGAGAACAGTGAAAGGTTGACTGACTGCCGTTATATGACCAATGTTGCTATGTACCCAACACATCAAACGAAAAAACATAACCCTAAATGGTTAGAAAATCTGATTCCTACTTTTACCAAAGTTGTAACAAAATGATTTTACCAAGAACACTACTTTGAGACAAATCACAACCATCAAGCAATCGCAAACTTTCTTGAGTTCAAATTAATGTTAAAGTTATTTCATTTTCTAATAAAGTTGTCTTACATCACTATGATGTCATATTTGTTTCAGTATATCAAATATATCTAAATACATGTATATCAAAAACAACTGATGGACTACTAATGTTCAAACACTGAGTGATGGCAAATTATTCTTTTATTCTTACCTAGTAAATACCATTGAAAAATGAAAGAAACTTTCATTGGACGGTATACAGCACAAAGGTACTTCACACTCATTCATAGAATGCTAGATATCTCGAAGCATCAAGCTGCTTTATCTTCTATCTGAAATTGAATGATGAAAAAATATGTACTTATGTGTGTCATTCTAACAGAAGGTTTTTTAAAGTAGAAAAATAAGGAATGATAGTGTGTCTTTAATATAGCTTTAATAACAGCTACATTCTATTACAAAATCTAGTGCTTCAAGGTTACATTTTGTCCAGTTGTTTTCATTTTTATACAAGCGTATGTGTGTGAAACATCCTGCTAAAACCCCACCAGTTAACTTATATATCATTCATATACCAGCAAATACTTCAAACAGTTAAGTTATAAAATAGTTATGGAAAATTAGTATTAAACAACAAATGCTAAAGACTTTTGAATGAATCACATCAGACAAAGAAGCAAATCATACAATAAAAAAAGACAATCTTTGTTACACATGTATAAGCATATCAAATATGGGACAATGACTCGGAAAATTCATTAACACAAACCTCTTTATTAACTTACCGGTATTCCATTTGCTATGAATATGGCAGAAATCTCTGGGACAACCGTCCTTCCCTCTCAAAGAGTTTATCTTCCATTTGGGACCAATTCAACAACTCTTCCTTCAAAATAGTTTTTCTCATATGAGATGTTAAATGTCCGCTGTTTGGTGCCTATAAATAAATACAAGATAGGATAGTTCAGATCATTATTACAAATGCTATGTACAATAATTTTAAAATAGAATAATTATCGGGTAAATCACATGTTATTAAAATGATGTACTTGAAATGCCTAACAGAAAATGAATATTCCTGCAGAGTCTCTGAGCTATACTGATCTATGAGTGAGATATATACAGACATACAAAAATTTGGATTAAATTAGCAAGCAAGTCAGGCTAGTAATTACTTTTTTTTCTTTACAGTATTTTTACTCCTCCAAAATTATTTTTACAGGTTTTCAACATTGCATAGTTATGATTTTAATAGAAATCGTGCTGATTAAAAACTAGTGGATATAACTGTATTAAGTTAATCAACATTATTATTATTGATTATATGCATGTAGGAATTTCATCAAGGCAGTTATATCGATTCAAATTCCAATAACTCATAGTGGAAAGGCTTCTTGTTCATAGCTGCCTTTCTAGCTCAGTTGCTAGCTTTCAAGTCTACTGATTGAGGGGTTCGTGGGTTCAATTACCTCGTGGGGCATACTTTCGTGGAGCTTGGTCATGAAATTATTTCTAAAGCCATTCTCCCTCTTAACAAAGATTTTAATTATGTAGGGCAGCTGTGAGTTACTGACGAAAGAAAGCACTTATAATTTGGGAAACAGCTAAATCCAGAGATTAAGCCTTTCAAGGAGTGAGTAGGTTGACCAACCGCCATTATGTGTTGCTACAGCGTAAACCCCCAAAAAAACAAACATTCTTGATCATATAAAATTTATAATTTACTGTAATGAAATGAAACTTATGTTTACACAAACCTTAGTTTAACTTACATTTCCAAATGTCATCAACATGGCATGAGTTTAAAATAAACAACCGTCCAAGGCTTATCTTCTATCAGACTGATTTGTTAACTTTTCCCAAAATTGTTCCTCTCCAAATAGTTTCTTCTACGTTTTCAAGACTATATTACTCATGGGTATTTGTGTTGAATGTAAAGCAGTCTACAAATAAAAGCAAGATATTCCAAATACAGTCCCGTTATCAAATACTTACTGGTAAGACAATTTCATAATAAAATGATAAGCAGAAATATCACAACTGTTAAAATTGGAAGAAGGCCCTCTTAATTACTAAGGAGGCATCACATGCTCCTGTTAAACAACCATAGGCTACAGACCTCGATTTTGAGCAGTCATGACAGTTGCCTATTTAATGTCCTTATCTAGATCTTCTTGAAAAAAAAACAACATTGATTCAAGAATTTAAGCAGAGATGACAGTCAGCACAATTAATCTACGTTAGCATAGCTTAACCATGCAATGAAACACTCCCGGCGACAAAAGAAATCGCATGCATAGCCTTGCATGCGATGCTCGATTTGACAAGCGTAGACAAAACGAAACGAAAGTAAATTCAAACTCGCGAAAACTGGATACATTTGAATAAATCGAATGTCAAAGATGATATAAATCAAAATCGTGGAGGGGTTTGTGAAAAGTTTAAATCAATACTACATTTTGTACGAATAAAATTACAAACCTGAAGATCTAAAGCTGATTTCTTCCCGAAATCCTCGATAAACATGTTTATTAACCCAGCTCCACTTTGATTGACGTTTACATATCACGTGATCTATGCTTACGACGTTCTCCGACCAGACGCGGAAAAAATCGATAACTACCGAGTATAGTCGACCGGTGCGTATGTAAACAAATGCACGGCAAAATGGTACATTTTAATTAGTGATTTATTAGACAACGAAATGATATTTTGAGATGGAAGTTTTGCCAAAATTATTTTTTTATCATTCTTTTGTCGACTCAATGTGAATTATTTGATTTCAAATCCAATATAGACCCTTTAATAACCTTCAAGATCTATATCCGATGTAAAGACGATTTTACATTGTACATCTATGTTGATTATTTGTGTTTGCTAGTTTATTAAAAATATAGACTATATATTTTGTCCCAGTACAATCTGATTAAAACCCGATCTAAAATTTTCCGCTCGCCTACTCGCTATTTAGATCTGGCCTTGTCCAAGCGAAGGTCACGTTCAGGTGACCTTTTCTCTTCATAATATTCATGACGAAATTGTTATGATACGTAACTTGTTTACATCGTCTACGTCACGCAATTTGAAATGAGCCGCCCATTCATCTCGACGTGACCTTCCACGGAGACAGTAGAGATCCTGTACGACAATGCTATACGGGATATCTGTTTACGGAGATTGGTCCCAGTAGTAATGTATAAGACCCGGTATGTAGAGCAGTTGGTAGTGCGTCAGGATCTAGTGTCTCAAAGGGGTATGAGTTCGAATCCCATCTGAGGCGGTTATACCCTTCCATAAATATTTGACGTAAATGTCAATTTTCCTCCATTAATGAGGTATATGGAAAAATGACATTATTGTGGAAGGATTGGTAGATACTTGTAACAGATAAGGACCAGGAAAACTTGGTGAAATGCTCTGGACGCCGTGAAATAACATAAATTGTGTTGACACGGTGTTAAACCCTGTATAAAAAGAAATGTATAGAACGTTTGTATGAAAGTCGGCTCAGTACAGCAACAAATTACATGGATACCAAAGCTGTATTCATGTCTACTTTTACAGGGGCAAACTCCTCACAGTGCTTACGTCACGCTTTGCTACGTTATTGATTTAATAAAGGTAAATAACCGCTGCGTGGGGTTTGTTACAGGGGTGTAAATTACAACTGAAACAAATACATTTTAGGATGAAAAGATAAACCCTGGTCTGTAGCGCAGTTGGTAGTGCTTACGGCTTTCGAAACTAGTGTCCCAAAAGTGGTGAGGGTTCGAATCTCACTAGGCGGTTATACCCTTACATGAAAATTAACAATACCGTCCATTTTTCTTCATTTATAAGGTATATGAAGAAGTTTCCGGCCTTGTGGTAGGGTAGATAAGTACTGGATATAGACAAGGGCCAAGGAAGGCTATGTTAGGTGCGCTGTCCTCCGTAAAATAACCTACACTGCGATGTTACGGTATTAAACTCAGTATAAATGCTAATGAAATAGGATAACACTTCCTGCTACTTTCATGACCTGTTAGCACGTGATTGTAAGAACCAATGTTATGCATGTTGTACTTAACAGCCAATTAACATTTTTGTTAATGAAACATTAGTGACAATAACAAAATATCACAAGTGTTTATTATGATATTGTATGTGTTGTATCGAATTTTCGACCTTGGTTATTTCAGTGAAGGTGAAAGTGTTGTTCACGGCAGGGGTTTTTCGAATCTCTTTCGTTATATAGTTTGCTTGCTCTGCTCAGTTTGTATCAGACACAGCTAGGCGACTAGCACGGTTCCGAGTCATATATATGTGTATATAGACATATGTACTAAAATAATGAGTGAAAGTGATTTCACATGTAAATTATTTTTATTTTCTTTATTAAATCACAAACATGTTTCGCAAGCAATAGACATATGTATATATACAGTTATAGTGTTTTTAACTCGGTATCGTGACGATCGACTATGATATCAAGTCTTTTCTTATCCAACATACTAGCTTTGCCAGTCCCTATCACCATAAATACAATAAATATTTCTGTTGTTCTTACGCCTTACTCTGTACACTAAGTCGAATGGTCAATTCAGACGCCGTTAGTTCTGTCTCAGAGCGGTGCTTACTTACCTTCGTGGAGCTTGGTCATGAAATGATTCTGCGGACATTAATCCGCCTTCCTCTGTATCAAGTCGGACAGTTGTTCATCACTGACCATTTTATGTGCTTAGTACTAGGCTTAAAGCAAGGATCCATAGATATATACCATTCAGAAATTCAACCATTCAACACTCGTGTGATTCCGTAAACTGACGACCAAGTGTGTGTTGCAGTTATCACCGAGGTGTTTCGAATGAGATACATACAATGTACCTATCAAGAGACGGACAATTGGTCGACAAACCACTGCTATGTAAATGTCAAAAGCAGTGCAGAGGACGACGATTCTCTATCTTACAATGTGTAATTTAAATGGCAAATCGAAGACGCTCAAACAGTAATAAAACAGAACATAGTCTACAGTCACTGTACTTATAATATCAAATAACATGTAATGTGTTCAGTAACGACTGTAAGCGAACGTTACGGGTCCGGGACAACTCAACACATGCATAACTCAATCCAAAGTTGGGACAACTCTAACCGTTAGTGAGGTATTGAGTTTTCTCGGGTTGAGTTGTCTTTGGGTTGAGTTGTCCCGAACCTAACGTTACGGAACGTTGAGGGCAACTGAACACGCTGCTGATGTATATGTTAGGTGTCAGCAGATTCCGACGAATGAATCGTTGAATTTATTCAATTGTCGGTGGTGCATATCTTTAATTGCTGATTTGAATACTCCAGTGTTGTTTTTTGTAATCTCCGTAAAAAGATAAGTATAACATTGTTATCGATAAAGTGAGTACATATATTTTAGCTAGTATTTAAATCAATGGGGTTAATATATGCGCCTCTGACAGTTATGTAAATTTTAACAACACTAACTACATATTTACATAATTCAAATATCCATATACATTTTTTAAAATTTATTCTTATTTAGAATCACAAACAATAAACACAAAATATAGCAAGATACATGTACAATCATCAATGATTTTTTAAATAAAATTATAAATGAAGTTAGGGTACATGTATATTAGTGTCAAATGTTTAAACGTAATTTTTCAAATCACAATGTACTTAATTCGGTGGTTGATGACCTGTGCTTAAACATACATGAACAAATTCCTCGTATTTGTTGTTTCTTTTTATTTACTAAGCTTATACTTACCGAATACAACCATACACAATGTCCTCAAACCGCCTTAGGACAAACTCCTTACAGGATACACAAACTCATATTTACCAAAGAGTCATACGAGCAATTTACAAAATCAGCACTTATTAGTTTATAGACATATGATTCAAGCTATGGTGCATGAATGAGTTTCACTTCATTTGACATTACATCTATATTTTAGGTATACATGCTCAGTTTTACTCAAAATGTTACATGCCCTTGAACTTTTAGAGGGTACTGTATGATAAACAATTTTAAAATGAATTAAAAACACAACATTAAATACCCAGTTTTTTCTCCGCTTGTAAATTCAAGGTGGTTGAGTTTATATACTTTCTTTGGAAACTTATATATATATTAGATCTTATAACAACTAAGTCTGAAAATGTTATCCTTCCATATCAAGACGTACATCGATAGATATTCACTTTTCTATCTTAAGTCCCGTGATTGGTGCCGACGTTCAGTTGCTTTTATAACTTTCACTGCTTTCAATAGCAAGTTTGTTTAATTATCAAGACATCGACTGGGTTGTATTCAAGTTGACTTGTAGTAGGTCAATGCTGTCGGTCTATAACATCATGTACCAGAGGGCTGGACGTAAGGTAAAGGGATATCCACTCGTTGATAACGGATAACTCTGCTACGCGGGTATCGGCGAATTCTGCCACGCTGGTGTTACGACGAACTCCATTACTCTGGTATTAGCAAACTCTGCCACGCTGGTGTTACGACGAACTCCACTTTCTGGTGTCGGCGTTCTTTGCCAGACTGGTGTAACTGCGAACTCCAATACTCTGAACTCTACCACGCTGGTGTAAAGGCGAATATTATCACAACATTTCAAGTCTAAATTGAAAAGTCAATTAAATATCAAAATGTCATCAGCCCATGTCTATACATGGCTTACACACTCCAAACCATATTTTAGCTTTTTTCTTCTCAATTTGATAGTCAACTAGTGTTACAACAGCAGTTGGTGTTGTTAATATGCCAACACAATTTTTATAATCATCCGACCCTTCCGATAGCGCTCGGTACACGACAACTGAGCAGCTCTGAGATAACAGTTTCCAAAGCGGCTTGGTGTTCTTAAAGTTCTCCCACCATTGTTCAATCTTTATAGTATCCAAGCCATGAATATGTAAAGTTTTATCCGGGTATCCCTTCTCATTGATCTCTTCTTTGAAAGAGTCAAACCACTTTCCCTGACAACCGCTAATAGCTCGATAAACACACTTGAGATCATCACTCGGCCAGAAACTTATGTAGCTTCTGTCTGTCTGTAAAGCAATATGTCCAAACCCTTTAATGCAGTCACGGTACCAACAATGAAGATGGCTGATTCCAACCATTGCTGTTAAAGTTCCCATAATTCGAAATATATAACTGCTATAACAACAATTTCACTTTAACCCAACGAGGGTTGATCCTGAGGTAATAAAACAGCGTCTGTAACTTTTGAAGTTGATATAATAAATGTTATGAATTATCATTAACTGTCGATAATGCACCTATATATGTAGATCTACACTTTTACGCAAAAACACGCGTGTTGCAATAGTGTTATAAGTGTGCCGGGAAAACCCACTGGTATTCCAGATTGTTGTTTACAATGGAAAGTTACTATTGCGTCATTTAAAGGCCACATGACTAATTATTTGTTAAAACATATTCAATGTGAATACATGGCCAATCCTCAAGTGTTCGCCTTTTTTCAGTAGGAAAAAGTTTTATTCATCTTTGCAGTTAATCTATCCGATCATAAACAGAACGCTGTCGGAAAGTTTCTAAAATAAAACGACGATAATTGAACACACGAAGTCTCCGTGATATTATTAATGTTTTGTTAAAGTTGAAGTGCGGTCTAAACTCTGCTTCCTTATGTATACATGTTCCGCCCACTTGAGTAGCTTGTTCGATAACTCCTGGTCACTGAAACCCTCAGGTAGGCGATCTCTCTATGTACCCATTCACACCTGGGTGGAGTGGAACAACTGTAGGTTAATTTCTTGCTCAAGGAAATTAGCAGTGTCCCTACTGGGGATCGAACCCGGGACCTCTCGATCCCTAAGCGCGCGTCCTACCATTGGATTACTTGACATTTGAGAAAAACGTATATCATCTTTAAAAGATCAGTTTTACGCAAAATTATTGTTCATTGGCCTTATAGATAAAAATAGACATTGAAATAATGAACTATATTTAACAACATATCATTTATCCTAAGCGATGTTCTAGTTTTTGATTGTTTACATTTGTTCATTCATACATACAAACACATCATTCGTAACACCTCCGCGTTGTTGCACAACACACTTGTTCGTCATTTTACGTAATCACCCGAGTAGCTTTCCGAATGATAAACACAAACATGTGTATGACGCAATTCTTCTATTCAAGTGTTTTACATCAGTTAATGATTTAGAAACAATGGAATATGTTAAATAGTTAGAGATTTATTATTTTGTCATACCTATATTTAAAATGTATACTCAGTAGAAAATATCAAAAATACGTTTACATTTATGAAAATTGACTCATACATGCCTTATTGCATAATCGATTTTCAAGCATTGTTAAGCCAGGGAAAATAAAGTAGAAATAATATTATTGCGTTTAAACATCTAAATTTTATGCTTATGTAGGTTTATTTACTTAATGGCTTACTACCCCTGATCCACAAGCTATTTGTAATTTGGTATACATATATATCAATCTGCCAACAGGAAGTGTTTTCTTACTCTTAGTGTGGCCGACAAATTGTCGCAAAGGAATTATAAATAACACACTTGAATGGAATGAAGCAATCGGTGGTTAATTAAGAAAAATAGCGATGCCCTTAGACGGGTTCGAAACAGGGATTACCCGATCCCTTAGCGCGTCCTACCACTGGACTTCTGCTCCAAAAAAACTAAGCCAGAAAGTTGCTATTGAACCCCTGATAATATGTAAATTAAATGTTTATATGGCATTTAAGGTTCCATGAATTTTCAATACAATAATTATTTCAACTAAATGTATAAATGAATCTAGTTTCGCAGTTTTTAAAGATACATGCAATCATGCATGCAAATCGATCATACATTTTAATTTAAATTTTTGTTCCTACAAGACATATGTGATATTTTACTGATTGAAACCCTACAATTTGGACAACTCTGAATTGAGATTGTTAGTGTACATGCTCTCCTAAATCTTCAAATTTGCATTAATTTAATTATATCTTAATTTTTTAATTGTTTTTTTTAAGGTCGTATTCAACACATATTTAGGTTATATATACGACGGCCAGCTCTTCCTACTATAGGTTTCCTAGACACTCATCTATCACCAGTACTAATTTACCCTACCACGAGACCGACAACTCATGTATAGGATATGACCTGCCGCGACCGGGCTGGAACCCGCGATCTCCGGAATCGAAGTCAGACATGCTAACGACTGCGGCTAAATTACATTTTATTACGAACCCAAACATTTAATTATAATCATTATGTATCATAACTAAGGCTGTTAATCGTTAAGCTAGTGGCGATCCGATCCCAACCACGATTCATGTGTAGCGGTTTACGAATCGAACCACGATTCACTAGTTAATGGAGAAGCATATAGGAATTCATGGATAACAAAAATCAGTGAAGAATTACAGAAGCATTTATTAAATGGAAAAACTATGTACCCCGAACACTTCTATTACCAGGAGATTTATAGAAATTTCCAATGATAACATTTTTGTTTAAATGTGTATCAATCGAAATTTTGAATTCAATTAAAATTTTCATTAGTAGTGCGGCTCGCTTTTAGTAATTAAGCTGAAAATGTTCTTTCATTATTTCAAAACATATATCGCGATTTGATTATTTCGGACATGACGAATTCGTACTCGATTTTCTGATCGGAATCGCGAAAACCCGATTACTCGGATACTCGCAGCAGCCCTAACCATAACGATAGGCTTCGAGTTTGAAAATGTGTTAGGTGAATTAATTGTGTGATCCCTGTGTTGATTATAGTAAAGAAAGAGATAAAAATGTAAGAGAATCATGAATTGTTCTCATGAAAGTTCATAGACTAGTTCACATTTTAGATAAGAATGTGATTCCCATAGCATATGTGAGTTTTTCACTTACCATAACCACGATCAGTGTCGAAAACGTGAATAAACTTTGCTTAATTTCAAATTATTTCCTAATATAATGTAATTCGTGCTTAAGGTGCCACCTGATTGCTTCATTTAGGACTGTAGTACGCTATATAAAGACTCTGTCGATCATAGACTTCATTAGTTGTGAAAATTTCATACATTAACAAACTAAACATGAAACTTACTGTTGCTGCTATCGTGATGGTTGGAGTTGTCGGTGAGTACATACACACATTCACTTGTTTCAAATTTAAGTGTTTTAATTCAAATTTTGTTTCTTGTTTTTTCATTAGTAGTCAAAATGAAAATATTGGCGATTTGCTGATTTTGCACCTGTTGACGCTCGACCATTATAAGTCGTAAATGTATATAAAACTAGACACTGACTTTGCTTCGAGTTTGCACATAATCTTATTTCAATTTTTCCTTCTTTGGTTAATAATTGTTCAAAATATTTTTACTTCAGAAATCAGGCAGTAGGGATAAGACGTTGAGATAGGGTGCGTTGCTTAAGTAAATCGCTACGTATCGCTTTGTGTCCTGGTACTCAAAATTTGATGTCACACAGTCATTCCTATTGTTGGAACGATGTCTTAACATCGTTCCAGAGTTAACAAACCGTAATTTCGGCTCCAAGCATTGAATCTAAGCAAAAAAACCGATCCACTCCGCATATCATTACTGCAAATTTTGATTCGGATGTTTCCGGTAAGTATATTATCCTGATAATCGCTTGCTACTTATTTCCATAGATTTGATTTTTCATGCGGCAATAGAGCAACATGATACGGTTTACTGCTGGTATGACAAAAACACGCAATAGAGAATTAGGGGCAAAATGGACGAAATGCAGTCAGCAGCGAATATAGCAACATGATACGGTTTACTGTGGGTATGACTAAAACACGCTACAGAGAATTAGGGGCAAAATGGACGAAAGCAGTCAGTAGCGAAATGAAGTTTTAATTGTTAAATAACTTTTTGGGGCGTTAATATATTATCAGCAATAAAACAACAGGATACGACTTAAACACGCAATGGAGAATTCTGCGCAAATGGACGAAATATAATAGACATTGGCGAATCGGAGATTTAACTGTATAAATCCAGTGTTCAATCTAAAGCGCACCATTGCGCAAATGCACCCTTATGTACGCTAATGACATAATGTCAAACGTCTATTGGGCCCGTCGGGCGCACTCGACGAAAATATGGCTATTTGCCTATATCAGACCAGGGACTTCATGTTCGTGTCTCTAATCGATCAGGGTTTTTAACGACTTTCGTTTATTCTGTGCCCGTCCGTCTCTTTAAACTATTTCGTTAAATAGTTCTAGAAAGAAGAAGAAATCGTTCTAGTCGTATTAGAGACAAACATAATTAAATGTCACACTGTTTGAGCGACTGTACAGATATTGAAGACAAAAATATTGTTCATTTGACATCGAGTAATGTACATATGCAATAATTTCAAAATCGATGGTTTTCCAATCGATGGAATGGTAGTAAACGACCACAGCGATTGACTAGTTTACAAAATAATGTAAACGATAGTTTCGATAGTCAAGTTCCAAAGATTACGCGATGCAGACTGCAGGTGTCCGATTAATTTAAGATTTTCAAAATTTGGTCTTATTTATCAAACAAATGCTTAATTTGTCGATTGCATATAAAAGCTTATTAATGAAAAGCAAATGAAGAAAGTTATCTGACGTTAAACAGGAAAAAACGTTTAATCGTACCCTATCTGATCTACCAAAAACCCGTTTCCTTCCCAAACGTAACACATAAATGTGCACGTGGAACTCCGATAAAAATGAACTAAAAACAAAAAAAATAATACTTAAAGTCACTAGCCTCTCTCACAGTGGTCTAAGACAAATCATTTGATCACTATCATAAATTTCCTTGACTTGTCGTGAGTTTTTTCCATAAAACGGCATGAGTTTGGTTTTAGCCTAGACTTCTATCTCAAAATGGAACAATTGTTGCAATGACATAATCATAAAGTGTCTAGTTAACATGTGCATACTTTAAGTCAATTAAGATATCAACATGAAAATAGATGTGCTAATTAATTGATGGTACGTCTTCTTAATTTTGAAGGGACGTTACTATAGACTTATGTTATAGCAGTTCTGCCTCTTTTATATTTATATGAATTGGTTTATTATTCTTTGACTGATTTATTTGTTTGATAAAGTAAGATAAACCTTGCAATTAGCAAATTACTCGAAAAGTCTAGTTCTATCCTTGGACTGCTCTTGTTAAATTCTATTAATTGATACTTCTTACATTATTTTATAGATAATATTGCTGCACAAGTTTGATTTTTTACATAATTATAATTTTTATTTATTAAATCAGTCCAGGACATCGTTCCTCCAGCACTCCAGTGCTTTGATTGTAAGAAGGGTACCAGGACACAAAGCGATACGTAGCGATTTACTTAAGCAACGCACCCATAGTAACATTATCATGCATACAATGTATTTATACAAAACCCCATGAGTTTATTGTCATGCGACGGCCTGCTTATTAGCAAATCGGACACCCTTCTTGATAATTATACTTTCAAGACTAAAATTAAAAATTAATTATGATTACTAACACATTTCTAAAAAATTAATATGATTACTAACACATTTCTAAAAAATTAATATGATTATCAACACATTTCTAAGAAATTGATATGATTACTAACACATTTCTAAAAAATTAATATGATTACTAACACATTTCTAAAAAATTAATATGATTATCAACACATTTCTAAAAAATTGATATGATTACTAACACATTTCTAAAAAATTAATATGATTATCAACACATTTCTAAAAAATTGATATGATTACTAACACATTTCTAAAAAGTTCTTGTATGATGTATTTATATAATTTTTATTTTATATTGACAATTAGAGACTTTTGTCAGTTATCTTTCCCTGATAAAATCTGAAGCAATCCAATTGGTTAGTAGTTCCTTACAGTTGGAATCCTCGGATTTTATCATTGAATTCCGATGTAAGGATAACAAACTATTTCATCTAATATCTTTCTTGTTGATGAAGATATAAACATAAGTGATGAAATTTAGGTAGTTTTTTACCATTAAACTGCTTAGCTTGAATTTCAAACAAAATAAATGAATTACAAAAAAAAAATAAGATTAATTTTGGCAAATTGACACTGAAAAGTAAGGGTAAAATCCGAGTAATCCAACTATTGGACTTACCTATTTGAAGAGTCATTAAGGGGAAATAACTCAAAAAGGTTCCATATTATATGACTGTTAGAGTATGAATTACTAGTATGCTTTTTCACATTAAAATAATCATTTCAAGTCTTTGGAAAGTACGTTTTATTTTAGTAGAACAATTCTAATGTGTTTGGCGTTAAATAGAAAACGTTGGATAAACTTAAACTTAAACTTAAACTTATTCATTTGATTAAACGCCTATTTCTATGTTACATATTCAATGGCGTTGTACAAAAATGGTCTCAACACCTATCCTTACCATAAACAATACAACAAACACTACTGTTTGGGCGTGAGCGAGACGCGTTTATTGTACAGAAATACACATGTATTCACAATACTTATCTGCTTATTACATTGACAATAAATATTAATAAATATATATTTACATATATACGTATGTGAGTCAACAAGAATAGTATTACACAATGATTTAATTATAACTCATTTCAAAATATATATAAATTTACATAACATTGATTGATGTACACATATAAGGTAAATGTCAGAAAAGACTGCGAGCCGGCTGCCCCGACACAAACCTTTTTAAAAGGAAGTGGAGGTAGAAGATAACCAGAACTCAGTCAGGATACCCTCAAGAATAAACTTATTTACAATATTCCTTGTAAGGTTTCCTGTAAAAAGACCTAATCCGGAATCCAAACATATAGACCTTCCCGTCCGTGCACAGGCTGGAAAATTAGTTACATTAATACTGAATTGCACGCACTATAGACCAAATTCATCTTTCTCCGTGCGTGTGCGTATTTTCATTGTAACGGCGCAAGTTTGTTTGTACCGGGGAGGAAAGTCCAAATGCTTGAATTTCGTATATAGTCTTAACCAAGGGCTGCAAACAGTACAGTGTATCTTACCACTGTCTGACATTTATTATTGTAATAAAGATTTTTATGAAGTGTACTATACTGAAAACAAAATATTACTGATGCATTTATAAAGTATCAAAACATTATAAAGCCAAAACAATCATAATCTAAAAACGATAATGTCTTCTATAGAATAAAGAACTAGCGTTTAATAAATGTGCAACTGTAAGTCAAAAATTGAATTTCCGTACAAGTGCGTTCGCTTCGTAGAATGATTCGCTTTGGCGCCCTCGCCTCTATATATACCCGGTCAAAAACCAACCAACCGTTTTGGTCACGTGCGTGTTGAGACAACGGTTCTCGGCTATACTATGTAACGCAGAGAACAAAATTTATAAGAAATAATAATACATGTAAGTAAAAACCCTCCACCATAAAAACATATGTATATACAATAACACAAATAAATAAAAAGCCTTTATAATTCATATTTTTGGACATACATCCTTCACAGTTCATGATTCCACCTAAGTTTACATTTTTATCACTAATTTCTTATTTATTTCTATTTATTTTACATTGAAAATTGGTGTCCTGAACAGTATAACATGATGCTACTGTTAACCGGACATGTCCTGAACAGTGTGACATAATGCCACTGTTAACCAGACAAATTCCCCAAAGGTGTCGAAACATCACCTTTAAAGGGCCCTTAATACATCCCCAAAGGTGTCGAAACATCACCTTTAAAGGGACAATTTATTTAGGTTGTCATTGCAGTCATATGAAACAAGGTATTAAATGACTGAGAGCGAGGCAATCCTCATTACCATGTCACAATGCACTCACTCAATCACTTAGTATGTTTACCGTAATTGTAAGGTGAGGCATTAGCAAGCCATGTCAGTTTTAGAATAGATCATAATAGGTAGAGAAATAATGAGTTTTCAATCGTTTTTTGAATACATCCAAAGTAGGTGATAATTTGATATCATCCGGTAGCTTATTCCATAGCATGGGACCAACTGTACTAAAGCTTCTGTCACTGAATGTTTTTTTCTTATTTATTGGTATCAAATAATTGAGGTCTTTGGATTTTGCAGATCTAAGACCAGATCTGCTTTGTATAGGCTTTTGAAGAATTTCAGTCAGGTATGCAGGTGCAGATCCAGAAAAACAGTTGTACATGAAAGTACATATTTTAAAGTTGATTCTTGCTTTGACTGGTAACCAGTGCAGTGAGTACAAAGCATCCTTTGAACTGTCTGATTCTTTTAGCTTTAATACTAGTTTGGCACACATGTTTTGAATTCGCTGAAATTTGTTAAGATCACATTTTGAGATTCCATACAAGATTAGATTACAGTAATCAATGTGGGACATGACCAAAGATAGGACTAGTGTTTCTGTTGCTTCTTTGTCCAAATATTTTCTAATACTTTTGATACGTAAATAGTTGAACATAGCAGTTCTACTTTTTGTTTTGATGTGATCTTTAAAGCTTAAGTTTTCATCAAGAAAGGCCCCTAAATAGCGAATTGTCTTCACAGATTTTACAGTTTCACCAGCAATATTGATTGACTGGGTTAAGCATTTTTTCAACTGTGCTCTGCTTCCAAACATGATATAAACTCCGTCTTTGAGTTGTTCATTTTTAATTTATTTTCATTCATCCACGAATTTATTGTTAGAGCACAATCTTCAAGATCAGAAATGGCATTTGCTTCTTCATTCTGATTATTAGGACAGAATCTTTTATTAGCAGTGTGGTCATCAGCAAAACCATGCACTGAGGATAGGGCCTATGATCATGCACAAAAGTTTTGTTAATTTAATCAGATTGTTATCGAGATATTTTATGCATCCCAGGTCCAATCAAATTGCCTATACCTTTGTATACGATATTTTTATAATTATTATGCCGCAACAAGTTGATCATGTGTTCTACGGATTTTTCTGGGGGAAAATGGGGCGAGCGACCGAAGAATTTCTTTAAAAGAAATCTTAATTAATTTGCTTTATATAACGGTTTGACCAAATTTTTATGAGCGAGCGAGGAAATAAAAATATTTTTTTGTAAAAACCGTCAAAATAAAGGTGCGAGCGAATCCATTGAACATATGATCAACTTGTTGTGGCCTTAACACGCACACAAAAACCCCGGTGGTTTAGAAACTCGATATATGCTCGATATATAAAATTACTTGAATTCGGATTACTGTTCTTTATCGAGATTGAGGACAGCAGTACTATTGTGTGTATTTAAATAAGCGGGGCTTATGCATGTGCTACTGACAGTTGAATACAATCATACAATGTATATGTTATTTTTCGTGTCATTTTAGTAATGGTGAGTTCTGAAACCTGTAACCAACCTAATGATTGTACACATGTTACTTGTCCTGAAGTAGACTATTCTCAAGATTGTGTACAAGGACAATGTACCTGTACTCATGGTAGGTATATTTATATTTAATACCTAGTCTGGATTACCTGCCCCTTACCACTATCGTTATCCGGTCAGACAAGCCGTGATCATGGCGGCCTCCTAAGTTATTATTTAGGTATTACGTTTTCCCTATCTTGCATGATCATTTCCTGATGATAGTTACTTTAGAAAGAGTTCGATACTATATAGGTCATTCGATTTCGAAATTTCTGATTACACGTATATTTAGCGAACGATTTACACAAACATGTCTCACTTGAACACAATTCGGACGTCTCATAGGAATTTCGGATACTTTATTTAGCATAAACAACTAAACTGACTGGTCGGTCACTATTTGACCAGATGGCCTCTGCGATGTATACTATTTCTTATACAGTTACTATATATATACAGGTAGCTGCTATCTAAAACATTATATACATTAGAGGACAAAGGTAACGTTTTCCCACCCGGCTAGCTCAGTCTGTAGCGCACAAATCTACTGATCCAGGGGTTGTTGGTTCCATTTTCATTTAGTTTAGTCATGAAATAATAATTACGACAGTACTTCCACTGCTTGTGAATCATCTAGGACAATAGTCATTCACTAAATTAAGTATGCACCTAGTAACTGATTAACAGCTAAATCCAGAGTAGGATGACTGCCCGCCGTGATATGACTTGCAAAACGTTTTACCATGGTGCTAAAACCCAATCGAAAATGTTAACCATTGTCTAATTGCTAAAATGAATCAAATTTTCTAATGGGCGACCAGAGGTTTTGTATTGTTGGCTAAAATTGAGACATGTAATTAAGTTAATGTTTTAAGCCGGTTTTAGACCAAGAATCGTTGCAATTTTCGTTTCTTGAAATAGTGCAAACAATACATACAGGCCATCGAAACAAAGTTTCATAAATCTTTTTGCAATAGAACTTGTCACTGGGTGGTCGCTCTTTGAATGTGAGAGACACGGGTTTCCACTGTACATAAAACACTCCAGCTACGATTATGGTGCAGTGGAACTACATAAAACCATCCGCTGATGTGACAATGATAAAATAAACAAAGTTTTGACATAAATATTGTGGGGTTAAATTTGTCATTATCTAAAGTTAGGAACATTATATTTTCACTCATGACAAGACGTGTCAGAAAATACTTTCAATTATAGGTTCAGACTTAATGACATAGTTCTGCTAAGATTGCCTC
Source organism: Mactra quadrangularis (assembly GCA_025267735.1). NCBI lineage: Eukaryota > Metazoa > Mollusca > Bivalvia > Venerida > Mactridae > Mactra > Mactra quadrangularis. The sequence goes on from CM046304.1 coordinate 30,326,178, forward strand.
GATATGGTTTTGTGGCTCACAAGGAAGTGTGCTGATGTCATGTTTGGCACATTTACTCAATACTGGAATACATTGTAAGTTGACGACATCGAGGCTATATCGACACACTTGCATGTAGCATTTTTGTTACTATTTAAGTATTTATACAAACATAACTTCATAAGGAATAATATACAAAACAAGCGCGAGTAGACATCAATCAGCAAAGCGACATCGGACAAATATTATACATAGTTCATGATATGAATAAATCCTGCATAAACGTTTTTAATAACATTACATTTTTTATTTAACAGGTCACCTCCAATGTTCAGCTCAGAATCAATGTCATGATCCAAACTGTCAACATGACTTACATTGCATAGACGGTCGTTGTAGATGTGGTATGTTCCCAGGACCAGGGGGCCCAGGTGGTCCAGGACCTGTAGGAAAATAATCTTGTACCTTTGTAATAACCTCTGTTACAATGATGAAATATATCAATAAAAAAAAGATCTGAATTAGACATTATTTATATGTTTATATGTTTATATGTATATCAAAGGGCAAATGTAACTTACGGAAGATATTGGCATACTTACCCCGGCATCGGCCTTCGGACTGAAGCCCTCGGACATTACATAAATATTAAGTAAGTGTGCCGATACCTTCCGTACGACAAACTTGCTCTGTTAGATAACCTCTAAATGTTTGCACACACACAACGCAGAGTAAATAGATAAGGAACAAGTCATTTATTCCACTGCTACATCCGTTTTAGACTGTAACCAGTATACACATTTATTACATTATGATGTGCAGTGCAAAAATGTGGTAAACAGTTCAATAAAATATGGTCTATAGTTTCACAGCAATCCATTACATTACGTACCAGCCTGTAACTATTTTAAAACAGATATTCCGGATGAGCGGCGCTAGTCGCTAATAATCCTGGAATTAACTAGATAGGCGTTACCTGGGTTAATAGAATTTAACCAATCAGACGTGGGTTGGAGGTGAGGGTTTGGAAATCGTTGTAAACCGATAGAGTGAAAGGAATCCACCAAAATCGAGGTATGTGAAGTTGGCGTGTAGATTGTACATTGTAATTCAACTCGTAGTTCGCGAATTACTAGCTACCTAGTAGATGGGTATTCAACTTGTAGTTCGCGAATTACGAGCTGGCTATAGTAGTTGGATATTCAACTTGTAGTTCGACCCGGACACAGCAGCATATGTATCATTTGAATTACTAGGTAGTAGATGGATATTCAAGTTGTAGTTCGACCCGGACTCACCAGCATATGTATTTTTTGAATTACTAGCTAGTAGTCGGGTATTCAAGTTGTAGTTCGGCCAGGACACACCAGCATAGGAATTTTTTGAATTGCTAGCTAGTAGTTGGGTATTCAACTTGTAGTTCGACCCGGACTCACCAGCATAGGTATTTTTTGAATTACTAGCTAGTAGTTGGGTATTCAAGTTGTAGTTCGACCCGGACACACCAGCATAGGTATCGTTTGAATTACTAGCTAGTAATTGGGTATTCAAGTTGTAGCTCGGCCTTGACACACCAGCATAGGTATTTTTTGAATTAATGGCTAGTAGATGGGTATTCAACTTGTAGTTCGACCCGGACTCACCAGCATATGTAATTTTTGAATTACTAGCTAGTAGTTGGGTATTCAAGTTGTAGTTCGACCCGGACTCACCAGCATAGGTATCGTTTGCATTACTAGCTAGTAATTGGGTATTCAAGTTGTAGTTCGGCCAGGACACACCAGCATATGTATTTTTTGAATTACTACCTAGTTGATGGATATTCAACTTGTAGTTCGACCCGGACTCACCAGCATAGATATTTTTTGAATTACTATCTAGTTGATGGATATTCAAGTTGTAGTTCGACCCGGACTCACCAGCATAGGTATTTTTTGAATTACTATCTAGTTGATGGATATTCAAGTTGTAGTTCGACCCGGACTCACCAGCATAGATATTTTTTGAATTACTATCTAGTTGATGGATATTCAACTTGTAGTTCGACCCGGACTCACCAGCATAGATATTTTTTGAATTACTAGCTAGTAGTTGGGTATTCAAGTTGTAGTTCGACCCGGACTCACCAGCATAGGTATCGTTTGAATTACTAGCTAGTAATTGGGTATTCAAGTTGTAGTTCGGCCAGGACACACCAGCATAGGTATTTTTTGAATTACTAGCTAGTAGATGGATATTCAACTTGTAGTTCGACCCGGACTCACCAGCATAGATATTTTTGAATTACTAGCTAGTAGTTGGGTATTCAAGTTGTAGTTCGACCCGGACTCACCAGCATAGGTATCGTTTGAATTACTAGCTAGTAGATGGGTATTCAACTTGTAGTTCGGCCTGGACACATCAGCATAGGTATTTTTTGAATTACTAGCTAGTAGATGGGTATTCAACTTGTAGTTCGGCCAGGACTCACAAGCATAGGTATCGTTTGAATTACTAGCTAGTAATTGGGTATTCAAGTTGTAGTTTGGCCTGGACACACCAGCATAGGTATTTTTAGAATTACTAGCTATTAGATGGGTATTCAACTTGTAGTTCGACCCGAACTCACCAGCATAGGTATTTTTTTGAATTACTAGCTAGTAGTTGGGTATTCAGGTTGTAATTCGACCCGGACTCACCAGCATAGATATTTTTTGAATTACTAGCTAGTAGTTGGGTATTCAAGTTGTAATTCGACCCGGACTCACCAGCATAGATATTTTTGAATTACTAGCTAGTAGATGGGTATTCAAGTTGTAGTTCGACCCGGACTCACCAGCATAGGTATCGTTTGAATTACTAGCTAGAAGTTGGGTATTCAACTTGTAGTTCGGCCAGGACACACCAGCATAGGTTTTTTTGAATTACTAGCCAGTAGATGGGTATTCAACTTGTAGTTCGACCCGGACACACCAGCATATGTATCTTTTGAACTACTAGCTAGTAGATGGATATTCAACTTGTAGTTCGACCCGGACTCACCAGCATAGATATTTTTTGAATTACTAGCTAGTAGTTGGGTAATCAAGTTGTAGTTCGACCCGGACTCACCAGCATAGCTATCGTTTGAATTACTAGCTAGTTATTGGGTATTCAAGTTGTAGTTCGACCCGGACTCACCAGCATAGGTATCGTTTGAATTACTAGCTAGAAGTTGGGTATTCAACTTGTAGTTCGGCCAGGACACACCAGCATAGGTTTTTTTTGAATTACTAGCCAGTAGATGGGTATTCAACTTGTAGTTCGACCCGGACACACCAGCATATGTATCTTTTGAACTACTAGCTAGTAGATGGATATTCAACTTGTAGTTCGACCCGGACTCACCAGCATAGATATTTTTTGAATTACTAGCTAGTAGTTGGGTATTCAAGTTGTAGTTCGACCCGGACTCACCAGCATAGCTATCGTTTGAATTACTAGCTAGTTATTGGGTATTCAAGTTGTAGTTCGGCCTGGACACAGCAGCATAGGTATTTTTGAATTACTAGCTAGTAGTTGGGTATTCAAACTGTAATTCGACCCGGACTCACCAGCATAGATATTTTTTGACTTACTAGCTTGTAGTTGGGTATTTAAGTTGTAGTTCGACCCGGACTCACCAGCATAAGTATCGTTTGAATTACTAGCTAGTAGTTGGGTATTCAAGTTGTAGTTCGACCCGGACTCACCAGCATAGGTATCGTTTGAATTACTAGCTAGTAGTTGGGTATTCAACTTGTAGTTCGGCCAGGACACACCAGCATAGGTTTTTTTTAATTACTAGCCAGTAGATGGGTATTCAACTTGTAGTTCGACCCGGACACACCAGCATATGTATCTTTTGAACTACTAGCTAGTAGTTGGGTGTTCAACTTGTAGTTCGACCCGGACACACCAGCAAATGAGGTATGTGAAGTTGGCATGTAGATTGTACATTGTAATTCAACTCGTAGTTCGCGAATTACTAGATAGCTAGTAGATGGGTATTCAACTTGTAGTTCGCGAATTACGCGCTGGCTAGTAGTTGGGTATTCAACTTATAGTTCGACCCGGTCAAAGCAGCATAGGTATCTTTTGAATTACTAGGTAGTAGATGGGTATTCAAGCTGTAGTTCGACCCGGACTCACCAGCATATGTATTTTTTGAATTTCTTGCTAGTAGTTGGGTATTCAAGTTGTAGTTCGACCCAGGTACTCTAGCATAGGAATTGTTTGAACTACTAGCTAGTAGTTGGGTATTTAACTTGTAGTTCGACAACGCAGAGGAATCTAAGGTTATATGCTTACCATGCGCCAAATATTAAATTTCTAGGTCATACAGTTTTAGAAGAGAAAACCGTTTCCGCCTTGGAACGAACAGTGACAAACTAAAAGCTACTTGAGGTTTAAACTTTAAACCAGGTTCTAGGGTAAAGACACCTCACACTTATCTCTAACAGGAACAAACAATAACACATTTTTTAGCGAAAGAACTTCAATCTAGCCTTCATCTGATAAAACATTGTCTGGTTCCCAGTCGTACTTTGACAGGTAAAAGTACGTCAGGCAAACCATGATCATGGCCGCGCCCGATGTAATGAATTAGGTATTGGATAATTATGTTTTCAAATGATAAATTCTCTCTACACAGGCTTAAATCAAAGGATCATTGTACAAGAATTACAGTGGATACTTTATTTAGTTGTTCGGTTACATCTATGCTAAATAAAGTATCCGAAATTCTAACGAGACTAATCCACGTCCGAAAACCCGGGTCGATAGCGCAGTTGATAGCACGCCGGGATTTGGATACTCGTGCCCGAGGGAAGGTTATACCCTTCCATGAAAATTTGACAAAATGTCGATTTTCCTCCATTGATTAGATAATATGGAGAAGTTTCCGGCCTTGTGGAAGGGTAGGTGAGTACTGGTTATAGACATGGTCGAGGATAGCTAGGTTAGGTGCGCTGGACGCCGTAAAAGGACCTACAATTGTGTTGACACGGCGTTAACTCCAATAAATAAAAAAATAAATCCACGTCCGAAATCGAATGACCTATATAGTACCGAACTCCTACTAAAGTTACTATCGTCAGCAAATGATCATGCAAGATTAAGAAAACGTAATACAAAGTATTTCCTGAATAATTACTGAGGAGGCCGCCATGATCACGGCTGACCCGATGACGATAGTGGTAAGGGGCAGGTAATCCAGACTATAGCAAATTCACATAAACTCATAAAAGAAAATTAATAGCATTGCCGACTGAAGGTAAAGGCCTAGTATTTAATGACCTTATAGGGACCAGAACTCATGGAATTAAATCAGCAAGAATACAACTAAAGCAAAATTAACATACAGAAAAGTTATTCTTAATGTTTAAAATAATGTGGGGTTTCAAAAAAAGTAAATAACATAAAACGAACAGGTTAATTTTGTGCTTTTGTTTAATGAAGTATAATGTGGTCACTTGGTTGGAACGAGAGTGTTTACTTTATTGTACACATCTAAATTCATTGACTGTCTAATGTACAGTGAAGCGTGGAACGTGAATCACGGACTCTCCGTGCTTACTAGCTGTAGTTTGTGTATAGCCTATAGGTGTAGTTGGGAAAAGAAACGGCCGCATGGAGAGGTAAGCATATTTATTTATAAAATATTCTTTAATTATTAATGAATGTATTTATTTTTTATTGCCTATATTTAAAGGAAATGTACATGTATATATCATATAATATTGATTGCACTATAATGAGCAAGCATAATAATCATAAACCAGGCGTGTCTTGCAAGGAAAGTTGACCACGCGTTATAGTTCGTTTAGTTGCATAGAATATATTTAGATTTGTCTCAAGTTATCACAAACGAGCTATTTTTATAGTGGGTTTAACGCCGTGCCAACACGGTTAGGTTATTAGGTTATTTTACGGCGTCCAGCGCACCTAACCTAGCTTTCCTGGACCCTTGTCTATAGCCAGTACTCGCATACCCTTCCACAAGGCCGAAACTGTCTCCGTGTACTTCATTGATACAGGAAAATTGACATTATTGTCAAATTTTCATGAGAGGGTATAACCTCCCCGGTTGGGCTTCGAACCCGTACCTCTAAGAACACTAGATTCGAAATCTAGACGCGCTACCAACTGCGCTACCGAACCGTTCTCGTTAATATTGCCGACTTTGTGACCTTTTCTTTATATGGGTATCGGTCCTTATCGGGGCCAGTTAAGGGGCATATTATGTCCCTGTGATGATCACGTGCTCGATGTCACATTAGAAAACTAAAAAAGTAACATTAACATTGTGAAGCTGGTTGTCATTTCACATCTTTACTTTAAAAAGTAAGTTTATCACGGTACCTTTACCACGTTACATTTTGTGATCAATTCAGGACTGCAACGATTCTATTCGGTTCATCGATAGTCGATTGTGAGGGCACTGATTTGATTTCGATTTGGAACACGGCCTTTAAACTTATCTATAAAAGTTATAAGTATTTAAGACTTTTAGTTACAATGATAAACTAGCGATAGATAAATCTGTATGAAAACTCATTTGCTTTATTGATCTTCCAAATTGATCAAAAAGAAAATGTAATTAATTTAAGAAACACTTATATCATTCTAAGTTAGTTTTAAGCTCAAAAGTTTTAATGAATGTATTTCTGTATATTTGGAATAAGTTATTCTTTAAAATGTATCGAAAGAAAAAATCCAATTGCATCGAATCGACTTTCCAGTGAATCGTTACAGTCCTGGATCAGTGTGGGACATGAACTAAAACGCCATATATAGGTAGGGTTTTCTTCCATAAATTAATTTAATATTCGCCATTTTAATCGGATAACATGGTGCGCCTGTCCCTTCGTATAAGGAAGTCAAATATAAAATGATTCGACAGATTCGTCCGTATTGGGTTCGGGGTAAATACCGGAATGCCCGGACAGTAAAACCCGGATCAAAGTTAGTGACTTTAATGGCATCCAACTAGTGTTATTTTGTTCACTTTTTTAGACCAGCATGTAAAGTAGAACAAATTTGCATGAATGGTAACTTTAAACACGATAACTAAATGCCAGTAAATGGTACTAAGAACGACCCCTTAAACTTCTGGTTACCAGGAGTCAAATGCTTGTCGTGATATTGTAGAATTTGTCCCGAGGTCTGTTTTGTTGCATTGACCCATTATAATGTATCATTTTCATTATTTTCTTTGTATAGATGACTTAAAGTATAACATTTGGACGCTAATTAATACATGTAATCGGTTGTAAGAAAATACGGACCCTGATTCCAAGTTCCTATTTGACATTTCTCAGAAAAATATCGTTTAGGTTAGAAAACCGATGTGTAAAACTCAAAGTGATTTGTTTAAATTAGTAAAATGATATTATTGTGCATCACCTTAGGCCTATTCGCCTAATGAGTAGACAAGCTCATCACTTAAATTGCGTACATACTCATGGCCTTTATCAATTGACCTATGCACGATCGTCTTTGGAAACATTGTTAATAAATGAGTTAAAGCCGACATGCTACATGTAACTCATGTAGCACACAGGTCCACTGATCAAGGGGTCGTGGGTTTGATTTCCGGGCGGGAGATTTCGAGGAGTTTGTTCATGAAATGATTTCTACGGCTATTCTCCCACCTACCACTGATTCTTAATCGTTTTGGGCAGTTGTTAGTCAATGACGGATGTATGTGCCTAGTAACTGGTTATCAGCAATATTTAGACATTAAGCCTTTCTAGGAACGATAAGTAGGTTGACTGACCGCCGTGATATGACCTATACAATGTGTTGCTACGGCGTTAAATCCAACAAAAAAACCCGAAGAAAACAGTGTTGATGATGGTCAGGCTTGTTAAGGTTATCTTTAAGATATCTACTGTAGTTGATATAGTTTGGTTTGTTTTGTTTGTTTTGTTGGGTTTAACGCTGTATCAACACATTGTATAGGTCATATAACGGCGGTCAGTCACCTACTCACTCCTAGAAAAGCTAAATCTCTCGATTTAGCTGTAAACGAACTACTAAGCACATACTTTCATAAGTGATTGACAACTGCCCTACATGATTAAAATCATAGGTAGGAGGGAGAAAGGCCGTAGAAATAATTTCATGACCAAGCTCCACGAAAGTATGCCCACCCGGGAATCGAACCCACGACCCCTCGATTAGTAGTCTTGCGTTCTACCAACTGAGCTAGCCGGCGCGGCTCATTATAGTTTGGTAAATGTACAACAGTGCTAGTAAGTAGCGTATTTAGTACAAGCTACGTATTCATACTATCATAGGAACAAGTTAACGAATAAGGACTCTAAATATTAACGTGAGTAGTAACTGATCAATCAAATATTAAATGTAAATTAAAGATGTCTTCAAGAGGAGGTAATCATCATGTTTCTGTCAGTACGAAAACTCAGAAATTACACAGCAAGCAGTGTTGAAATAGAGCGCTAGTTGTTTTTACGGATTAATGTCTAGCCACGCCTGTGTTTTTATAACGTGTATTGAATTCAGTGAATGAAATATTAGGCTATCTTAAATATTCTCTATATGTTTTAGTCAGACCCGTAGGAAAAGGGGGACTAGAAGGGTTAGCCCCGACATGTTATTTAATAAATATTATGCGTTTTACACGAAACCAGATTTGTCTAGTGGGAAATAGCGTATTTATTTCCCACTAGACAAATCTGTGAAATATTAAGCTCGCCAATCGAAAACTGTTTGCTATGCCACTATTAGTGAATTTTTCACGTGTTCTCTCTTTGTGTTGAGAACGTCGCTAATTGGTAAGGGGCATATTCCTAGTTTTGTTTGAATTACATGAACAAGTAAGCATTCCTTTTATTGTAAAGCCTGTCATAGTGTAGTGTATTCGTACTAAAATGTATATATATATATATATATTTGGACTACAAATTATGTGATTTGCTTGGAATTTAAAAGTTAAAATGTGAATGGCAGTGAGTGACGAGTAAGTACCGTTGTGTATTTCTATGGTATTTTTATTGTTTTTACTGGTACCGGTTACCTGAGTACTAAGTTGGAAAATTTTGTAATTTTAATGCTCAAACCTGTAACCATGTACCCTATAATAGATATACAGAGATCTTGCTGTACCTAAGGCTTAATGCGATCACTGTATTCAATTGCCTTCAATCGTTCTATCATAGTTACGTGGTAGACTTTACACTTAGGTATGGATCCTATAAAAATACACTCATGCAGGGTCCTCGACTTAGGGAAGGGGCCTTGGTTCGATTCAATATCAGGTCAATTAACTTGCCCCCCCCCCTTCTAAATGCTAAGTATTTCGTAGATCATTCAATTTGACCGGTCTATATTTCGATGTGGCAGCGCAATAATAGTCTATATCATCATTTTATTATTCGTAGTTAGATTAGTCATGTGCTGACCAATCAATTTGTCACCTTTGAAACTTTAGCCTCCGGTCATTCTTATTCAAATCAACAATAATCTGGGGCGAGTTTCCTAAGCATATTGCTAGCTAGCGTTTAGTCCTCTGGTACCCTTAATTTGATATCAAATGTCTATTCCTTTTGGTGTAAGAAGGGTACCAGGGCACAAAGCACTAGCTAGCGATAATGCTCAGGAAACTTGCTCCTGATATCCAATCAAACATGACTAAACCACAGCCATTTTTAATTTGAAATTTCTTATATTTTGGAATATTTTTTTGAATTGGATTTACATTATTTGATTTCATTTTTCAAGGTAATTTATATTTCATTTTGTGCCACATATCTTACTACCCAATATCTTTAATTTTTATAGCCTTATATCATTGTTAAATTCAAGACTTGTTTTATTGTTTTTTGTTCGGACTTTTCACCTACAGATTGTTTTATAGGTCATGCGTGTTTTTGTACTTTGAACAACAGACTTGCCCACTCAAAAGTTAAAAAAAATATGTCGCACATACATCATTTTACTGATTTAAGCAGACCACTTTGGCATTCCACATTTATTATAAATAGTGAAAATGTGCATTGTGAATTTTATACGATGATGTGTCAATAAAATATCTTTTTTGCCCTGGTCGCCGGACTTCTAGTTACTTTCTTTAAATTTTTATTCGGAGTATTTTACACAACCTTGAATGTACAACTAGTAACATTTTACATTCACAAATACCAATTTATACATGGATAAATTGAAGCTATCGGAGTTATCGTTCTTGCAAAATGGCCTCTGCTGGGGGTTCGAACCTAGGATCTCTCGAATTGTTTGCATGTATCATAGCACTGGAACACTGCTCCAGAATTAAAATATTGACATATTAGCCAGGCTACCACCATTTTCCATTTCATTTTAAATTTGAGCAATTATAAACTTGGTTTCATTACAATTGAATTTTTTTCATTGAACATTGCTTACAGTAAATTTAACAGATATAGAATTATCCGATTCTGATTTTTTCCACAGATTTCAGGACTAAACACTGTTATAAGTTCACCATTACAACTTTTACTGAATTGCAAACTACATTTTATATGTAACATGGCACAGGTACCAATGACTTAGCCGGTAGCCAGAGAGGTCTGGTCAAAGGGCGGACAACTCGTCAATCATTTTTTCCGATTTCTTTCTTTTCACTTGCTACATTAGTCCATCCTAAATCTGTCACTCATTGTTTTCTTAATCTGTGCTCAATGCCTTTGCACAATGGTCAGTTATTGGCAGTAGGTTCGTATCTATGTAAATATAGGCAAGGGAAATAACTCGTACAGAAAATAAACACTAACTTTAGAAGATTTACTTCCCTTGTTACTAATCAACCGAACAATCATTACAAAAATCTTACTCTGGATGTCAAATATGTGGATTTTGTTCATACTTGTACGTATAAACAGCCCATGAATTAGGATTTGAATAGTATATGGATGAGATTTAATTTTTCATTGTGTTTTTCAGCAAATATGTGTAAAATCAGTTGGGTGCTTGTAATACTCGACGTCAAACTCCGCATCCTTATAGATATGTTCTTATGCTTTCAGATTCTATGGGTTTACAAAGTGTTATGGAAGTCCTGCTTTAATATAATCATCTGTTTATTTTGATTTGTTTGATGACAATGATCAATGTCCTCATCTATATGATAAAGGAAGTATTTTTTCTAATACCCATACGTTAAGTTCATGCAGAGTCCAACTTCGGTTTCAAAATCTGCTTTCCGATTAAATCGACAAACCAGTAATGTGCGATAACCCCTGATAATTGAATTTATCATCATTAAGGACACTATTTACTGATGTAGCCTACACCTGGCAAGAGTGACACACTCAGAATTTTTATTAGCGTAAAAAGATAAGCTATACCCCTTGAGTGATTCGAACCCATGATCTCTAACCCCAAAGCTCACGTATAAGACTTATGCATCTTCGTAAAATGTTGTTGGGTATTACTCATGGAATGTTATAGAGATGATAAATATTTGGTTATGACACCATAGACTGTTTTCTGCATACCAAATTATATATAAGGGTTGTGAAATCTTATTATATATACATTTAGATGGATTAATCAATCATTTCATAAATAATAAAAAAGTCCTATATGCTTGTTTTATCGATTTTACTAAAGCTTTCGATTATCTTGTAAGAGAAAATATATTTTATAAATTGTTTCAAGTTGGTGTATCGGGCAGATTGTTGAGTATTATTAAATCTTTGTATTCTAATGTTAAATCTAGAGTTAAGTTCAAGAATGAATTAAGTAATTGTTTTGATTGCTACTTAGGTGTTAGACAGAGTGACTGTTTAAGCCCATTTTTGTTTGCTATGTATGTAAACGATTTAGAAAGTTATATGTCATTAAATGGGTTAAAAGGTATAGACACATGTTTATTGAAAATATTTTTATTGCTTTATGCAGACGATATTGTTATTTTTGCTGATAATGAAATTAATCTTCAGGAAGGTTTAAACATTTTATGGGAATATTGTGAAACATGGAAAATGGTTGTTAATGTTCAAAAGACAAAAGTTTTAATTTTTAAGAAGGGTAGAAAGATAACTAATTTAAGTTTTACATATAATAATAATATTGTTGAAATAGTCAACCAATTAATTACCTTGGTATTGTTTTCACCACTACTGGATCTTTTGAGAAAACGTTTGACGCATTAAGCGGACAAGCTTTGAAATATATTTTTAAGATGAAAATGTACCTGAACAAATTTTATAATATAAGTGTCAGTCACTCTCTCGAAATTTTTGATAAATTAATTTTACCTGTTCTTGACTACGGTTCGGAGATATGGGGGTTTTCAGAAGCTAAGAAACTAGAAAATATTCATTTACAATTTTGCAAGCAACTTCTTGGGGTTAAAAGACAAACTCAAAATAATTTTATCTATGGTGAACTTGGTAGGGTACCTTTAAAAACAAGAAGATTAGTTTCTATTATACGTTTTTGGTTAAAACTTATGCGATGCGACAATAGAAAATTAATTAAACAAACTTGCAATCTTTTATTACATGATATTGAAGAAAAAAACATATTTAGTTAATTGGGTTTCTAAAGTTGAGTGTTTATTGCAGTCAACTGGTTTTTATTATGCATGGTTAAATCAAGGAGTTGATAATCATAAATTATTTTTGCATCTTTTTTCACTTAGAGTTAATGATATATATATATACAAAATTGGAATGCAGAAATAAATGAATCTTCTCGTGCTAGCACATATTGTTTGTTCCATAAATTTGAATTTAAACCATATTTTAACATTATTAACAACAGAAATATAGATTTTCCTTTACTATATTATTATTGTCAAGCCATAGATTAGAAGTTGAAGTAGGACGTTGGAATAAAGTACCTCGTGACGAACGTAAATGTAAATTTTGTGGAAATTTAGAGGACGAATTTCATTTTATATTAGAATGTTCATTGTATTTAAGTTTAAGAAAAAATATATAGATTGTTACTTCTGGAAACATCCAAATATACCAAAATTCATACAACTGTTTACATCAATCGATTCTAATACCATTCAAAATTTAGCTGTTTATATTTACAAAAGTTTTAAATTACGAGACAGTGTGGTATATGTTTAAATATTTCTCAATAATCTTCTCTATTTGTTCATTGTTAAATTGTGTTTTGCACTTTCCTCATCATAACTGTATTTGTATTTATACTTATACGCCATTACCGATTTATACAATTGAACGTATTTATACCATATATATTATTTACTTCTGTATTGTATTTATGTTGTAATATTTGCATAACCTGTAAACTGTTGGGCGTCATGCCTTATGTTTATTGAATAAAGTATCTATAATTTTGCGTAAATCTTCTCCTCACGAATCCACGGTTAATAGGATTAACCAACAAACTTTCTTAGAAATTAACAATTAATTATTTTCACAGCAATTCTGATTTTTACTGCTGCACGACAGTTGGAAGTCACTTACGAAGCTGTGTTCTTAATTTCAAAATTATGTGCAGTTAGCTCCGTATTTGTCCCGTCAGTTTGGCAGTTGACACACGTCAAAATACTGTATATTAACTTTTAAGAACATTACATTAATATTTCCGAATTAATTTTATGTTAAGAAAATTTAGAGCCGCCCGTCTAGCTCATTTGTTTGAACGCAAATCTACTGATTGATAGGTCGTGGGTTCGATACCCGGGCGGAGTATACTTTTGCAGAGTTTGGTCATTGAATGATTTCTACCACTGATCATTAATCATGTAGGGCATGTGTCAGTCACTGATGGAAGTATATGCCTAGTAACTAGTTAAAACAGCTAAATCCAGAGTTTTGGTCTTTCCAGGAACAGTGAGTAGGTTGTCTGACTGCTGTGACATGACCTTAAACAATATGAGCTTAGGCGTTAACCACATCTTTACATGAAATTTAAGTTTCTAAAAAACTTAGAATTTAGCCTTACTGCTTATCTGTCTTTTTCTTGTCTTTTTATTTCAGCTAATGGTATTTAAGTGGCTGTAATTTCAAGTTAAGTACATTGTATTTATCAAATCTGCACAATTAAAAACTTGTGACTAAATGGTTTCCTTATAGTTTTAGAGGTAAATAATAAAACGCTACGGTTATGGTTCAACAAGCTGGAAGACTTAAAGACAGTTAGAGTGAAGACGTGGTAAGTGTATTTTTATTCATTATTTATTTTCTAGAAATGTCATTTGTTTATAATCTTAAGTATTTGTTATTAATAAACAAGGTTGAAATTGCCCTTGATGCATATTCGTTTACAATCGCATGCTACGCTCACGCTCGGCTAACTTCGTAAACCATCCGATAAGTTAATGATTTAAACCAAATAAGTATGTATTAAATTCCGTTTGTTTGGCGAATTTATCCGATAGTCGATATGAAAGTTAATCAAGGGCAAGTTCAATATTGTTTACTAATACGTGAAGCACATCAATTAGCTATCAAAAACGTTAATATCTTGCTGTGTGAGAGTGTCGGATACATGAGCATGTATAAGCATGGGGTGTTAATATGGGGTGTTAATGTGGGGATGGGAGTGCATTTGAGCACTGAGTACGAGTTTTGGGTTAGGGGCCGTATAAGCACCAAGTATGAGTGTGCGTGTGAGCTCTGAGTAATAGTGTGGTGAAGGAGAGTATGAGCACGGGGTTTAAATGTGGGATTTGAATGTTGGAATGGGTGTGCGCATGAGCACTAAATACGAGTTTGGGATAAGTGCCAAACGAGCACCGAGTGTGAGTGTGGTGTGTGAGTGTGGAAATAGGGTGCGCATGAGCACTTAGTACGTGTGTTTAATAGGGTCATACGAGCACTGAGTGAGTGTATGGGGATGGGCTACGCATTGGCACTGGGTCTGAGTGGAAATCGGGTTGCGCACGAGCACTGGGTATGTGAGCCTGTGTATGGGGGATACTGGTAAAGATGTGTGAACTAATATTTTTATTACTCATTATCAAATAAATATATTCGTTTGACTTGTGCATACTTTGTTTATTAACAAATGACATTTCTAGTTTTTTTATCTGTTTAATCATATTGTAGTTTAATTGATTATGCTTTTTGCCATTATGCTTACATGTTTTTGTCTTTGGTCTGTCCATGTCTGATCTGAGATGTGCACCGATATCTCAGGTCCCCGCATGCATATCCCATCCTATTTGCCCCATCCCCACCATGTAGAGGGTTCGGTCTGTTGGGGTTTTTAAGAGTCATTGGCTTCATATCCCCCAGCACCAGAGGTTCGGAATGCTCTGGTCACTATTACTTGTATTCTTGCTGGCTTGTGGCCCTGTATATTAGTTTTATCTAGTTAAGAAATAAAATTAAAGTTATGGGGTGAAATTATGGGATTGTCGGTGGGGGGGGGGGGGTAGGTTTTGGTAATCGGGAGAGTGGTTTGTGTTTTTTTTCTTTTGAGGGAAGGGGAAATGATATGATTTAACTTTGAAATTGATTCTTGTGGAATCCGGGTCGATAGCGCAATTGGTAGCGCGCCAGGCTTTGGAATCTCGTGCCCGAGGGGGTGCGGGTTCGAATCCCACCCGGGGAGGTTATACCCTTCCATGAAAATTTGACAATAATGTCAATTTTCCTCCATTGATTAGATAATATGGAGAAGTTTCCGGTCTTGTGGAAGGGTAGGTGAGTACTGGTTATAGACAATGGTCCAGGAAAGCTGGGTTAGGTGCACTGGACGCCGTAAAATGACCTAAAATTGTGTTGACACGGCGTTAATTCTAGTAAAAAAAGGATTCTTGTGGTTATACGTTTAACATGAACGATATTATGATGGGGATTAGTTAAGAAATGAGAGACTTTGTTCGTGGTTTTACTTAAACATGAGGAAGGACATGTGTTACTTACTAAGGAAATAAGACTGCTGGTTGAAGCTACACCTATTATTTAGGGAATGTAAATTAAGATGTAGTATTGCTTTTAATAATTTAGTGCATACCTTAACATTACCCATTCAAATTTTAATTGCTATTTGCATGTTGACAACATATTTAAATGTTACATGACTAGACTTATTTAAATAACCTATATCAAGACAATTTGTTCCCATACTCTTAGTTTAATCATGTTTAACTTAACACAAAGTATGGACATGTATCATACTTTATTTCATTTATAATGCATACAACATTACAAAATTTATAGAGCCACCCGGTAAGCTCAGTTGGTAGCACGCAAGTCTATTGATCGTTGGGTCGTGGGTTCGATTCGCGGGCGGAGCATACTTTCGTGGAGCTTGGTCATGAAATTATTTTTACGACCATTCTTCCTCCTACCAATGATTTTTAATTATGTAAGGCAGTTGTCAGTCACTGACGAAAGTATGCGCTTAGTAGTTGGTTAACAGCTAAATCCAGAGATTTAGCCTGTCCAGGAGCAGTGAGTAGGTTGACTGATCGCCGTTATATGGCATATACAATGTGTTGCTACGGCATTTAACCCAACAAACAAACAAACTTTATTTTATTTATAATACATACACACTTAAACAATTTATATAACATAAGTTGGTGTCTAGCAGTATTTTATTTCCACATTAAGCTGATCTGTGTGTTAAATAACATAGACAAAATTAAACAAACTTTACTTTCTGTTCTAGTCAATATGATATGAGACCAAGTTCATTAAGAAATCTCTGTGAATAAGCGAACCGGCTATCTCAGTTGGTAGCATGCTAGTCTACTGATCGAGGGGTCGTAAGATCGATTCCTGGGCGTGGAGTTTGGTTATTAAATGATGCCTACGACATTCTCCCTCATGCCACTGATTCTTAATCATGTAGGGCAGTAGTTATTCACTGACGGAAGTATGTTTTATGTAACTAGTTAACAGCTTAATCCAGAGATTAAGCCTTACCAGGGACGATGAGTAGGTTGACTGACCACCGTGATATGATTTATACAATGTGTTGCTGCAACGTCAAACCCTGAACGTAATGTTTTTTTACCAGTAAGCAAACTGTTGATCATTTAATTCTCTCAGAATATTTTCTTAACTTCATCAAATGATTTACTTTTTTCTTGTAGATAATTACAAACACTAGTTTACAATATATATGATATAATATAAATTCAAAATTTTAAAAATGCAATCATTCACTTTGGTTTAACTAACATAAACTTACTAACAATATGGCCTGTCATTCGAACTTATTCTCATGTTGGTTTCTATCTTCAATAACAATACAATAAACACAATATGTAATACCAATGGATCCTTATTCTCATGTACGTATTTGTCTTAAATTAAGATAACATGCTTACAATATGATATGCAAATAAATCCTTAGTCCCATTTACGTATCTATCCCTGGATTTAGATAACATGTACACTGAATATGGTATGTCATTCTATCATAACTCTCATGTACATTAAGGTTTCTGTCTTCAAAAAACATAAATTATATTCTAATGACATGCCAGGTTTTTGCATTTTGTGTATTAAGATAACATGCACTTAATATCGCATGTCATTCTATCAATTATCTAAGGTAAGTATCTGTCTTCAATTAATATCATTTCTTCCATGTAGGTTTCTATCTTCAATTTAAATAACATACACACAATATGACATGCCGTTCTATCATTTCTTCCATGTAGGTTTCTATCTTCAATTTGAATAACATACACACAATATGACATGCCGTTCTATCATTTCTTCCATGTAGGTTTCTTTCTTCAATTTGAATAACATACACACAATATGACATGCCGTTCTATCATTTCTTCCATGTAGGTTTCTTTCTTCAATTTAAATAACATACACACAATATGACATGCCGTTCTATCATTTCTTCCATGTAGGTTTCTTTCTTCAATTTAAATAACATACACACAATATGACATGCCGTTCTATCATTTCTTCCATGTAGGTTTCTTTCTTCAATTTAAATAACATACACACAATATGACATGCCGTTCTATCATTTCTTCCATGTAGGTTTCTTTCTTCAATTTAAATAACATACACACAATATGACATGCCGTTCTATCATTTCTCTTAGGTAAGTATCTGTCTTCAATTGAAATAACATACACACAATATGACATGTCATTCTATCATTTCTCTCATGTAGGTTTCTTTCTTCAATTTAAATAACATACACACAATATGACATGCCGTTCTATCATTTCTCTTAGGTAAGTATCTGTCTTCAATTGAAATAACATACACACAATATGACATGTCATTCTATCATTTCTCTCATGTAGGTTTCTTTCTTCAATTTAAATAACATACACACAATATGACATGTCATTCTATCATTTCTCTTAGGTAAGTATCTGTCTTCAATTAAAATAACATACACACAATATGACATGTCATTCTATCATTTCTGTCATGTAGGTTTCTTTCTTCAATTTAAATAACATACACACAATTTGACATGTCATTCTACCATTTCTTCCATGTAGTTTATTTTCTTCAATTTAATTAACATACTCACAATATGACATGCCATTCTATTATTACTCTCAGGTAAGTATCTGTCTTCAATTAAAATAACATACACACAATTTGACATGCCATTCTATCATTACTCTCAGGTAAGTATCTGTCCTCAATTAAATAACATACACACAATATGGCATGTCATTCTATCATTTTTCTCATGTAAGTTTTTGTATCTTTAATTAAGATAACATACACACAATATGACATGTCATTCTATCATTTCTCTCATGTAGGTTTCTTTCTTCAATTTAAATAACATACACACAATATGACATGTCATTCTATCATAACTCTCATGTAGGTTTCTTTCTTCAATTTAAATAACATACACACAATATGACACGTCATTCTATCATTTCTCTCATGTAAGTTTCTATCTTCAATTTGAATAACATACACACAATATGACACGTCATTCTATCATTTCTCTCATGTAAGTTTCTTTCTTCAATTTGAATAACATACACACAATATGACATGCCATTCTATCAATTCTCTAAGGTAAGTATCTGTCTTCAATTAATATCATTTCTTCCATGTAGGTTTCTTTCTTCAATTTAAATAACATACACACAATATGACATGTCATTCTATCATTTCTCTCATGTAGGTTTCTTTCTTCAATTTGAATAACATACACACAATATGACATGTCATTCTACCATTTCTTCCATGTAGGTTTCTTTCTTCAATTTAAATAACATACTCACAAAATGACATGACATTCTATCATTACTCTCAAGTAATTATCTGTCTTCAATTAAAATAACATACACACAATTTGACATGCCATTCTATCATTACTCTCAGGTAAGAATCTGTCTTCAATTAAAATAATATACACACAATATGGCATGTCATTCTATCATTTTTCTCATGTAAGGTTTTGTATCTTTAATTAAGATAACATACACACAATATGGCATGTCATTCTATTATTTTTCTCATGTTAGTTTTTGTATCTTTAATTAAGATAACATACACACAAAATGACATGTCGTTCTATCATTTCTTTCGTGGATATTTTATCCTCAGTTAAGATAACATACTCATAATATGACATGTCATTCTATCATTTCTTCCATGTATGTTTCTATCTTCAATTAAGATAACATATACACAATATGACATGTCATTCTTTCAATTATCTGAGGTAAGTATCTGTCTTCAATTAAGATAAATACACACAATATGACATGTCATTCTATCATTTCTCTCAAGTAGGTTTTTGTATCTTCAATTAAGATAACATACATACAATATGACATGTCATTTATTATTACTCTAATTGTTTGGCTTCAATCAAGGTAACATACACACAATATCACATGTCATTCTATCATTATTCCCATATAGGTTTCTATCTTCAATTTTAGATAACTTACACACAATATGAAATGTCATTTTATCATTTCTCTTTTGTAGGTTTCTATCTTCATATAAGATAAAATACACAATATGACATGTCATTCTATCATTTCTCTCATATAGTTTTCTATCCTTAATATGGATAACATTCACTCTATTTAGCATGTCATTCTATCATTTCTCTCATATAGTTTTCTATCCTCAATATGGATAACATACACTCTTTTTAGCATGTCATTCTATCATTTCTCTCATATAGGTTCCTATCCTCAATATGGATAACATACACTCTATTTAGCATGTCATTCTATCATTTCTCTCATATAGTTTTCTATCCTCAATATGGATAACATACACTCTTTTTAGCATGTCATTCTATCATTTCTCTCATATAGGTTCCTATCCTCAATATGGATAACATACACTCTATTTAGCATGTCATTCTATCATTTCTCACATATAGTTTTCTATCCTCAATATGGATAACATACACTCTTTTTAGCATGTCATTCTATCATTTCTCTCATATAGTTTTTTCTATCCTTAATATGGATAACATTCACTCTATTTAGCATGTCATTCTATCATTTCTCTCATATAGTTTTCTATCCTCAATATGGATAACATACACTCTTTTTAGCATGTCATTCTATCATTTCTCACATATAGGTTCCTATCCTCAATATGGATAACATACACACTATTTAGCATGTCATTCTATCATTTCTCTCATATAGTTTTCTATCCTCAATATGGATAACATACACTCTTTTTAGCATGTCATTCTATCATTTCTCTCATATAGGTTCCTATCCTCAATATGGATAACATACACTCTATTTAGCATGTCATTCTATCATTTCTCTCATATAGTTTTTTCTATCCTTAATATGGATAACATACATTCTATTTGGCAAGTCATTCTGTCATTTCTCTCATGTAGTTTTTTTGTATCTTTAATAAAGATAACATACACACAAATTGACATGTCATACTATCATTTCTCTCATGTAGGTATCTATCTTCAATTAAGATAAAATACACACAATATGGCATGTCATTCTATCATTTCTCTCATGTAGGGTTTTATTCTTTTATTAAGATAACATACATACAATATGACATGTCATTCTATCATTTCTCTCATGTAAGTTTTTATTCTTTAATTAAGATAGCATAGACGCTCTATGTTATGTTAAAATGCTGCCCTTTTCTCATCTAGATATCTGTTTAAAGATAACTGATATATAAATCAATTATGTAAACATAGCATGATTTGTACTTTTTTTTGGACTCATCCAATTTATGGAGGAACCCGTTAGTACCGGATATTGTGGTATAGTTTCAAAGTACTTTTAATTCTTATGAAAGCAAATGTATCTGTTCAGTACGTTTGGCTCAATGGATAAGTGCGTAGATATTACTTACATAGTAATAGGGTTAATATATTCATTTCCCCTGTTTTTGAGCTCATATTTTGTTAAATTGACCCACTAAGTTAAAAATATCGATAAAGTATAACATGTCAAGCCATGACATGTTATTCTCATTGAGATTTCTATCTCGAAATAAAATGTCATTGCCTCTTGTTTGTTTCAATTAAGGAGTTATATGATATAATGTTAACCATTTCTCCTATATACAAATATTGTTAGCAGAAATTATGTTATTATATACTGATTGATATATCAAGAAAACATTGGAAAGTTTTCAAAACATTTTTCTCTCCAATAAAAATATACTCATGCAATGTATTTTTAGTGTCAATACGTTATAGCAGAAATGAATGTTTTAATTATTGTTAGGCTATCATTTTAATTTTGTTTTGCACTTGTTATATTCAGTAGAATTTTGACATTTAAATCACCTACTTCATACACAAAATAAATGATTTATACTTATACCTTCACTTCTATGTATATACAAACATATTCATTGTATATAGTATTTTGTAACGTTTTTTTGTTTTAAATACACATGAAAAAATGTGGGTTTTTTTCTAACTAAACTTTCAAAAATGTACTTTTCATATACATGTTATTAGACCTGATGATGCTTGATAATGATGTACTATGTCTATAATTATTGTATTTGTTAGTGAGAAGTAAGACCTAAACATTTCCTCATTAAAATGTGAAAAGATATCAATAATTCTGAGCAATCTAGTGAAGGACCCTTTATGGGAGGATAGCTAGATCGGAATTATTTTAAGAGTTTAACAAATAATTCTGAGCAATCTAGTGAAGGACCCTTTATGGGAGGATAGCTAGATCGGAATTATTCTAAGAGTTTAAACACATAATTCTGAGCAATCTAGTGAAGGACCCTTTATGGGAGGATAGCTAGATCGGAATTATTCTTAGAGTTAAAACACATAATTCTGAGCAATCTAGTGAAGGACCCTTTATGGGAGGATAGCTAGATCGGAATTATTCTAAGAGTTTAAACACATAATTCTGAGCAATCTAGTGAAGGACCCTTTATGGGAGGATAGGTAGATCGGAATTATTCTTAGAGTTAAAACATATAATTCTGAGCAATCTAGTGAAGGGCCCTTTATGGGAGGATAGCTAGATCGGAATTATACTAGTAGTTTAAACATATAATTCTGAGCAATCTAGTGAAGGACCCTTTATGGGAGGATAGCTAGATCGGAATTATTCTAAGAGTTTAAACACATAATTCTGAGCAATCTAGTGAAGGCCCCTTTATGGGAGGATAGCTAGATCGGAATTATTCTAAGAGCTTAAACACATAATTCTTAGTAATATAGTGAAGGACCATTTATGGTAGGATAGCTAGATCGGAATTCACTACTTATTCACAATATATTAATGATGCACCAAATTTATAAGGTGCTATTTATAAAACATGGAATAATTGACATAAAGGCAATAGTACTAAGTCTGGCTAGGGAGCTAATTACATGTATATGTTTATAGCTAATTTGGAGAAAGGCCAATTTGTAATTCTAAAAGCACCATATGTCCTTGTTATACTTTCTATTTGCCTCGCGGAGTATTCGTAAGAACAAATAATGTGTAATGAAGTATGTTGTTGTATACATGGATGTGAAAGGTATTTGACATAGTTCATTTTTATTTTATGAAAATAAAATAAATGTTGAGTTTACATATTCTAAATTACTGAACATCATTTTTTGTAAACTTAAGCATTATGTAATAATAAGTTCGGTTTATAAAAGATGTCTTTTGTTATAAAGCTAAATGCTTTTTATGATAATAGTTAATGATTTTTACTACATGATACTTACTTGTATGATATTGTTTAACTTTAAGATAATGCATACAGGATTTTTGTAAGTTGTTTTCTTATTTTTTATTTTCGAAAGAGGTAATTAATTAACTTGTGTATAGAATCAGTTAAATATTTTGTTGTAATTATTTTGATAACAATATTATTTCAACTTGTAAGTGTAAATAAGTTGTTTATAAAATATACAGTGTAAGATAAATTTTTATTTGTAATGTTATGATTATTTGTTTGTTTGTTTGGGTTTTACGGCACACCAACACAAAAAGGTCATATCGCGCCGACTTATGATTATTTATAATACGAACTAATTTTTAGATTTTTTATATATTGTAAGCAATAATAGTTGTCCTATTCTATATAGTTTATGAACATTTTAAAGAGGAAATGTGTTTTGATTTTTCCAATGTTTTCTTACCGTTTTTGGTTAGTGTCAGTTATGAACTATTTGTTATAGATTTGAACGTCAAAGAGTGGTTTATCAAAATCAGTAAAAATGATGAATAAGCATCAGTATACGAGTATTCACCTTTTGAGCGGGCAAGTCCATGGTTTAAAGTACAAAAACATGCATAGCCTACACGACCTGTAGGTTAGTAAAACTGCTTTAAACACCCAGTGGTGTTTTTGCCACTATCTTTTCTAATGAGGAAAACCTTTAGCTTTTTGTTTCGTTTTTTTTTATTCTAGCGTCTTTTAACAAAAAGTAAAAACATAAAAAAAACTTTCTTTTTTATGCTTTGTGTCGGTGTTGTTTTACTGTTGCTGTTCTTAATGTCTCAAACTCCTTATTTACCCTTAAAACTGTAATATACAGAACAACAAGTGCATGTAATAACATTTATAAATGTACGTTCGTGTATTCACTTTTAACTTACTGCTTATTTCGCCCATTAAATGATCGTCTGAGCACTTACAATAAAGCCTTATCAATATGTCAACACACTACACTCCTTTGCTTTGCTTACTAGAAGAGGTAGAGGGGTAAAACAGAACCCTGGGGCTGTTGGGCGTTGTACGCCTGCTCCAGGGTTGGGTAGAGGAGTTGTTGCCCCACCCCCTGGAGTCTGTGTTCCCAATGTCAACAATCATATGACTAACCAGCCCGATGTTGGCCCTGGGATGGAGAATTTCAACTATTCATTTATTATTCTTTGCTGTAATAGAAAATAGTGATTCTTTTCCAGATTGGCTAATCACAAACAACAATAACTTTGTGCTGATTTTCAGTAAAGTAATACTATTTCAATTAAAGACGAAACTCAACTGAACACTGCTATAAAGATTGCGTACATTTTCACTAACATTTCTGAAACAAAAACTACTAAAACCACTCTTAAAGTAGTGTTTGATTTTCATAAAAACAAAAAAGTACAGTTGTTTGTTTGGGTTTTACGGCGCACCAACACAAAAAGGTCATATCGCGCAGAAAACATTTGATGATAATATATTTTAATTCAATCGATAGTAATGATTTAAAATCCTATATGTTATTATACATATTTATTTCCTTCAAAAAGTTAAGTATCGCATGTGATGGTACTGACTCGAAAAGTTCTTTAAGTGAGTTAACCTTAAAATGTTTGTCACGAATGTATTTAAGATCATGACAGTCAACGAGAACGTGTTTAACATTGAAATGCTCATCACATGGTATACATTTAAGTGCTTCCTCTCTTTTGAGAAGGTATGAATGTGTTAATCTGGTATGACCAATTCTACATCGCGTAATTACTATTTGATCTCGTCGATTAGTAAATATTATTGACGAAGAAAATAGTACAGACTCTTTATTCAATTATGTATACATATAATGCATCTTGTTACAAATTATATATATATATATAATATGCTAAGTATCCACAAACATTCAAACATACACATTTGTACTGTCACCCAACTCTCGAAATCACTTCAATCATACTTTATGTACAACATTCGATATACAAATGTACTTACAACAAACTACTCATGTATGACAAAAACATATTGTAGATCACATGACACAAAGATGTTAAATAAATGAGTTAACTGATTTTATTTTCGTACATCAAAAAGAGAGACAAACAATTGTCTTTCTTTTAGTTTAAACAATATTAAATAGTCAACAAACACGTATTGTCCTTAATAGCGTTTTAAAAAAACCTAGATGAGCGACAGTTTATTTTTCACTGTGGGAGAAATTGTTATGTTATTTAAGTTCTGATTAGTTTTGAACTAGTGTATAGTGCTAATCTAGAGAGTGGTTTGGTGCATTTTGTATCAGGGGCATTGAAGATTTAAACGTTTTAGATAGAGGGTTAGGGTTAAGAAATGAGTGATTACTTTGGGGTAACTGAATGGGGGAATGGATTTTAGGGGTATTCAAAAGATTTTCTTAACTAGGTAAAACAAATTCTCACGCAAGTCAGCTATCTTGGTATAATGGTGATCAGAGACTTCCTATAGCCCTGGTGAATAGGTGGGAATGGTAGCGGAAATGACCGCCCTAAACGGACCATTTAACCTCTCATGGTGTAAAAATCCCTGCCCGTGGCCCTCCCTGTCCCCATGCATGCTTTCCTACCCCTTGCCTTCCTCATGTTCATTTTAATTTGTTTCTTTTTCAGCATTTCTTTCCTTTTCTATTTAATTTAGTACAATGCTTGTTTCATTTTACAAAACAAATATTTCTGTCGGGTTTCTCTTCTCGTGTTTTATTTTGCCATTTCAGATTGTGACTGATGTATTTTGGATCAAGAAGAGTAGACCAGACTAGAAAATTTCAAGATTCATATAATCAACAATTTATGTCATATTACAAAAAAGATCTTACAACAAAATTTGCTGTAAACCAAAAGTAGAAAATATTTAAAGTGCTTGATATTTATTCATATTTATTATTATTTATTCTAAAAAATCATGATGTCAAATACTGTATGTATATCTTCTGAATATAACTTCACACAGTTTCAATCTTCAAACAATAATTAAAAACTTCACATTTCTAGTCTTCAAACTCATCTTTGGCTGTAGATGATTTTTGTTGTAAGATCTTTTTTATATGACATCTGCCTTTTGATGGTACAGACCTAAGGTTCAAAACATGACATTGACCACTTGACCACTACTAGTAAATGTGACCACAGTAATATATTACTCTAAACATTTGTTTTCGTTTCCGACGTAATATTTGACTTCCAAATTTAATTATTTGACCTAACTAATGAACGCGTTCTATTTGATTGGTTTGGACAAAAGCATAATTATACAAAAGTTCTAATTTTAGTTTTACATATAAATGAAACCTAAAGAAATATTTCTGTTTGGTTTGCGTTCCTGTATGTTTTATATTTTAGGTTGCAACTTATGTCTTTGAATCATGGCAAAACGTGTTCAACTCTGAGATTGTTTTTAGAGAAAATGGAAACATCAAATATATAAAGAAGTTCCTGTGGTAAGTAGGATGAAATTATCAATAAGAAATTTTGAAAACAATACATGTACATCAACAATTAGGGCTGTCACAGTTCGCTCACCATACGGTTCGGTTCCAATCGCGGTTTTAGTGCTACAATTAGATTAATGTCGCGGTTTACTAGAATGCATGTTAAACAGACTGAAAGGCATCTTCTTTAGAACCTACCATACCTTCATTGTCACTTCTCATTATAAACATTGATATTGATTTAGATATTTCCACATGTTTTGTTCTAGTAAATGAAACAGCGACATTCCATAATTCTACTTGTATGACTTGAGAAATTAACAATACATCTTAAGATACCTGTAAATGACACGTGTATGTATTCTTGGATATAATACGTAATATTCTTATTGATCGTAAAACGAACCGAACCGTATCACGCGTACTGCAGTTTGAACTGAACCCTAAGGTGGGCCAACCGTCACAGCCCTAAGCTAAACGAACAATGTTCATTTTTATTTACTTTTTGTTCAGTTCTTGTGGGTTTGAGTTTGTCTAAAGACGTGTTTAGGTTTGGAGCAATACTTGGCTCCACGTTGTTTGATAATATTTTATCTAACTTATGCAATGATAAACAATATGATGAACGTAGTGTAATGAATGAAAATAAAGTAAAGTTCCGCTATTAGGACCATTAAAATTATGGTCTTAATAGCGGAACGGTATTATTATCGGGACGTTTTATTCTCAAATTAACATTATTGACCTACAATACATAAAAATCACATGATTTTGCAATATTCAAGGTGGTTCTTTATAGCGGAACTTTACTGTATCCTATTTTGTTAGCCTATACCACACTTTTCCAAATCAGTTTTTAATTGTGAGTGGTATAAGGGATTGTATACCTTTAGTTTGTGCAGTAATTTAAATAACCATACAAATACTTTACAATTATCATGATGACTTTGAACCTTGAATCTAATATAGATTTTAAATAATTATATTTGTCAGATTGATCCGATGCTATCAACTCTATCAGTGTTAGAATGTACACTAGAATTACAACGATAATGTTGGGGAGCAGAGCACAGTCAAGTACATAGAAAATGTGCGTATTCAGTAGTTTTGTGTTAATTAGATTTTACGAAAATATCAGCAACTATGCCATGTATAATGGCCAACTCGCCTAATTTCCTTCATAGTTTCTTACCGGTACTTCGCACACAATGAAAAAAAACTGGGTTTTTTCAAGTATAAAGGTAATTTTGATGGCACTGTATTTGTGAGAGGTTCCAGCGAAATTACTTGTCATTTCCTTAAAGCCCCATTATCAAAAGTAACGCTGTTTTTTGGACTGCAAAGAAAACAGACATTTATCTATTTCAAACATTTCTAATGACCAAAATTTTTTAATTCAATGCAAATATTGCCTACCGGAAGTTTGGAGACCATAAAATTAACTAAAATTCTTAAATTCAAATAATCATTTTTTGCAGCACCATTATATTTTATATATTCGTTATTGTAGGTGATAAAATGAAAACAAATTTCATGAATGCATCACATTTATTAGAATCAGCATATGACATCCCGAAGCCTCCAAAACCATATTCAAGGTAATTCTTTTCCATACTAAAGTTTTTAAGCTATTTTTGTAGTCTCAATCATAATCAGTGGCTTAACAAAAGATACGCAAAACTAAATAAAGCATTTCAAAATAAAGGGTCATCAAACTTTCAATAAAAGCTATTGAGTAGGCTTACAAAGTGACAATGTCTGCAAACTTTTAGATGTCACTGTTACCACAATATTGGCTTGTTAAAGGTAGGTGATAACAATAACGTGCTCTTGTAAAGTTTTCTTACAATAATCTTGCAATGGTATGTTGCTTTTATTATTCGAATTCATACAATATAATAAACAGGATTTAATGGACGGAAATTCCAAAAATAAGCATGTTATACTCTGTAAGTATATAATTGAAATTGATATTAAGGAAATTGTCACTTACCACAGTGTAGTTGTAAATAATGTAAAATTTGTCCCAAGTACACGTATCTCACAAATAACCCTAGAAGCCAAAATAGTTAAATGCTGTAAAACTCACTTGCTGCTGTTAATGAAAATTAGCTGCCGATTTATGAATGTTATTGCATTATATATTGATTCTTGTTCATTGCTATGAACGTAGTAATTTTTGTATGTAATAAATTATATTGTATTGCGTTGTATTGTGATGTTATTTAATATTGTTGTATTATATTTTTTGCAGGACTGTATACAATTAAATCATCGTTACCAGATTTGATACAGATGTGTATAAATCTTCAAGACGTAAAGAAACAGGACAACATTTACAGACAAAACTACAAGACCAGAATTTACATGTATTTTATATTTATTAAACTATAACTACATGGTCTTCAAGCATACCTGAGCATATAATGCTCTACGACTAGGTGTGCTTTCTGGGTGTTTGTCTTTTTTCTCTTTGGGAAATAATTAACTGTAACTTGTTCAGCTTGTTTTTGTACAAAACGAGAGTATGTTACCATGATAGCCGGTACAAATAACTAGGATAAGAAACCCTAAAGATAATATGGTATTTGGAGGCACATATCATCCTTTGGTATGTGTGATAATGCTTCAATGGGTTACCCCTTTCAAAATTTCTATTTCATTTTGCCTTGTGCTTAATTGTGCTAATCATAATTTATTTGGCGTGTACATGTAACATGGTTCATAGAAATTGTACCAATTTCACGTGAAAATGAATTTTAAGCAAATAGAAACAATGGAATAAACCGAGATTTTAGTTAGGTTTTGTACAATTGACTTTGAAGCAAGTCGAACTTGTTACAGTTAAATATTTCCATATTGCTGGTATTATAACGTTGATATTGACCTGGTACAGTTAACCACTCGACCACTCGACAGTCTGGCACGAAGAAAGTTGTATTAGTTCAGAACTGTATGATTGGACAAGTGTTCTAAGCATTTCGCTAGCTAGCGCTTTGTCCTCTGGTACCCTTCTTACACCAAAAGGAATACACATTTGATATCAAATTAAGGGTACCAGGGGGCAACGCGCTAGCTAACTATGTTTAGGAAATTCGCCTCAAGTTAATATTAACGTTAAATACAGAAACGCCTGGATATAACAAACCAATGTCAGTCCATTCATAACACAGCTGTTGGATGCAGACATATGACTACCTTATGGGATAAGAATCCACTTGATCTGGGACGGAGGTTGTGACATTTGAGAATGAACTCCTTGCTCAGAAATTCATTTTTTCTCGGGTTATAATTTAAATGACGTAATACCCTTGAACAAAATCATTGTAAAACTGAAGTGCTATTAAACACTGCTTACAGACTGACTTGGTTTTGTAAGTTGCTTTCAGTCAAGTACCTTATATATTTATGTAGGGTCATTGTTTCATATATAACTTCATTTAAATTTTATTTTGAGTTCCTACTCAAGTGTTACAATCTTTGGCCCTGTAATCATTTTGAGTCACTCTCGACACTATTAATGTGTTTTGATCGAGTACTCGAAATCATTGCATTTTTAAAAAGTCCCTGAAACCCATTATTCTCACATCGGGGAGTTACATCCTGTCAGCACAAACCACGTGACGATAGTTGTATCATGTGACAATGCATTCGGAACTCAATGCATTCGGAACTCTTCGGCAATTTTCTTCGTGGATGATCGCCGAGGTGTTTTGAATGGTGCCTCACCGGTGTGTCTAAAGTGCGTAATGTGGCGCAAAATAATTTGAAATGGTCAGAAATGTTGGTCATATTGGAACGTTCATAAACAAATTATACTAGAAAGTGTGCAAGGTTAGAGATAAGATGCATTCTTCTCTTGAATTTAGGATAAATTTTAAGTATTCATAGGCCATACCAAAAAGACAAAATGTTAGTCTCCGCATGCGGACCTTGTGTTTTGAAATCTGTTTTTACTACATCATGTACGTGAACGTAGTAGTTGCAATTTGAACCAAAATTGACAATAAATTGTTTATACTGCAGTCCGAATCCGATCTATTTAAGTAATTGAAAAGTTATTGCAAAATGATCAACCTTATATAACCGATACATCGAACTAAAACTGTTGTCTTTATTTTTCTAAGTCGACTGAACGCCAAGCAAAAAACTCTTTTTGGTATGACCTTAGAATATATATCATACGACACTTCACGTACCATCCATAGAATTTAAGCACAAATTAACCATATACAAACTATTTTTGGACATACTTTCGTAGAGTTTGGTTATGAAATTATTTCTACGGCCATCCTCTCCTACCATTGTTTCTTTATGTAGGGCAGTTGTCAGTCACTGACGAAAGTATGTGCTTAGTAGTTGGTTGACAGCTAATTCCAGAGATTTAGCCTTTCCAGGAACAGTGAGTAGGTTGACTTGACCGTCGTTATATGACCTATGCAATGTGTTGCTACGGCGGTAAACCCAACAAACAAAACCCAACAAACACAAACAACAAACAAAACCTTTAAAGTTCATTTTACGCAATTTTACGTTACACTATAATTTACATATTTTAGGTTACCGTCGTATTTTAGGTTACCGTCGTAAAAGTCAAGATTAATCGTGCTATTTACAATTGTTTATTAATAGGAAGAAAATACATTTAACGGAAATATTTAAATGTAAAAAGAAGAAAAATGTATTCAGCTATCTGACGACTAAATTTACTTGTGAGACAGTTGGTATTCTTACAATAAAGGGAAGTAACTGCTGTTTGGTGTTTACTTCCCCTTCAGTGGTTATTTCCCTTTATTAAAGAAAAAATTGTTCCGTCAAAGAGGCGAATATGTTTTCTTTTACATTTAAATATATAATTCTCTGAATTTAGTCTTCCTTTTGTAAATAACAAGTCTATAATGTTTAACTATAAACATCATGCATCAAGAATTTGTGGAAGAAAACAAGATTAATTTTGACGTTTACATCTGTTACCTAAATCATGTAAAGTAGCGTGAATAGCATAATGTAGCGCAAAGTAAATCTAAAATCGACAATTATGTTTATATCATTAAAAATACTCTTGTCATAATATTAAGTATCATATTCTATAATAATTCTTTACGAATACATAAGATTTTTTGTCAAAATCATCATACTAAATGGTATCATAGGCGTATTAGGTGAATGACGTAGCCAATGCCAATTCCTAACCTTGCGCACTTTTTAATATAATTTGCTTATGGATTTAACAATGCTGATACAAAAGATACATTTTTATTCAAAACACCTTTTTTTCTTTTATAAGATATGTAAAGTTACCACCTATTAGACTACTTACTATACTTTACGAAACTCCTAAGTACCCCGATTTCAATATCGTAGGAAATTTTTCAACATTTGAGTCCGATCGATAACGGAAATATGTATATAGCACAATACTCTTGTATATAGCACAATACTCTTGTCTGCTTGCATGGTTTTATGTTACTTAATCGTTGCAAAACGGTTTGTCGTGCATACGCTGATATGGGAAGGTTTCTAATTGCTTTGATTTAACAGAAAAAAGCAATAAGTAATCTTATCCTGCATCGCTTTGCTAAAGACCTATGGCAATTTCTCAATCTTGGAGCGACATTCGAGCCATTTCTTGACTTTTCCTAGTGCATATCAACGATTTACTCCAAAACTGACCACGTGGGATTTTCGGATAAGAAGCGCGAGCCCATTCCCGCTTTTCAGCTCATGTACCACAAAACCAATAAAAAGTATAAAAAACCTTGGAAGCAGACGACAATAATTATGGTCCTATAAAAACTTCCAACATTGAAACCGGGGTACTTGCTGAACGTGCTTACGGCAATCGGTTTGTAAATATAAGTCACGTGGTACTACTATCGTCACGTGATTAATATGATGGCCGTGTTGAAAGAAACAGTGCGTGCTTCAACTGTTGTGAAGAGCGTTAAAATCGGAACTCATCGGAGATCTTCTGCACAGATATGCCTTGGACATCAAAATTGATAGCAATAAAACGAGGTATAAGGCCCGAGGTGTGTTCAACAATGCGAGCGCTCGAGGCAGCGCTTGCTTCGCGAATTGTTAGGCTATTGAACGTCTGCAAGCGATCGCTGTAAAATCTAAGATGGCGTCAAACAGCAAATATTGAAAATGGCGTGTGGGGGAACAATTATTTCTGCCGATACATGAGATCTTTCACATTTTTTATCATGAATCATTATGATACAATTTACTGTACCAAATAAATTAATACATTATTTGCATTGCGTGGATATGTTTTAAGGAACAAGTAACACACAAGTTTGCGTCCCACTCTTCAGGGATAATTCTTTGAGATAAAAATTAATTTTTCCAGCCGCCATCTTTGATATCTAAGCGAAACACCCCTCGAGCTGAACTGCGAGCACTCGCATTCAGAACAATAGCGCTCGATGTCGCCCCGAGCGCTTGTATTGTTGAACGCACTTCCGGTATATAACTCGTCATTCTCGTTCCAAGAGGCTATCAGATCGAAAATCTTGATAACCTTATGGTAAGAGAATGAACTCGTTTGCAAGCAGTACTAAGTTAATATCTGCAATTTGACCGCTGTTCTGCTATCTAGCAAATTACAAAATTTAAAGGTGGCTTTCCCACTTCATTTAACGACTGTTAAAATCTTTTAATCGTGGCCGGCTGCCGTTTTCCGCAGTGATAATGTATTATGTACATGCATAATCGCAGTTGAACTTGAACGTGGAGCATCAAAGTGCAACTACACATCGTGTTTCTGTGCAGTTTGTAATATTTCCACAAAATACATATTCATGAACTTTACTTTTATTACGGAATCCATATTAGAACATCTTTTTCGCCGTATGTTGTCCAAGGTATATTTGCATATAAATCGCTCAGGAGTTCCGAGTGCCCAATTGAGCCACTGCCAGCGTCTTAAGCGACAACAATTTTCAGCAAAAATGTTTTATCTAAAACAAAAAAATTCAGCAAAAAAAATCAGCAAAAAAAATTTCAGCAAAATATTTCAGCAAAATTTTTTTAGCAAAATTTTTTTAGCAAAAAAAAATTTTTTCAGCAAAATTATTAATTAGCAAAAAGATTTTCAGCAATGAAGTCATTCAAATAGTACCTATGCTTGTGTATCTGAGTCGAACTACAAGTTGAATACCCATCTACTAGCTAGTAGTTTAAAAAATACATATGCTGGTATGTCCGGGCCGAACTACAACTTGAATACCCAATTACAAATGTACTAGCTAGTAATTTATGTAAAACGTATGTTCATGTATTTTCTGTGAACTACAACTTGAATACCCAACTACTATCTAGTAGTTCAAACGATTCCTATGCTAGAGTACGCAGGTCGAACTACAAGTTGAATACCCAACTACTAGCAAGTAATTCAAACGATACCTATGCTGATGTGCCGGGGTCGAACTACAACTTAAAAACCCAACTACTAGCTAGTAATTCAAAAATACCTATGCTGGTGAGTCCAAGTCGAACTACAACTTGAATACCCAACTACTAGCTAGTAATTAAAAAAACCTATGCTGGTGTGTCCGGGCCGAACTACAACTTGAATACCCAACTACTAGCTTGTAATTCAAAAGATACTTTTGCTGGTGTATCTGTGTCGAACAACGAGTTGAATACCCATCTACTAGCTAGTAGTTCAAAAAATACATATGTTGGTGTGTCCGGGCCGAACTACAAGTTGTATACACAATTACTAGCTAGTAATTCAAGTATAACGTATGTTGATGTATTTTATGTGAACTACAAGTTAAATACCCAACTACTAGCTAGTAGTTCAAATAATACATTTGCTGGTGTGTCCGGGTCGAACTACAAGTTGAACACCCAACTACTAGCTAGTAGTTCAAAAGATACATATACTGGTGTGTCCGGGTCGAACTACAACTTGAATACCCATCTACTAGCTACTAATTCAAAAAAATACCTATGCTGGTGTGTCCTGGCCGAACTACAAGTCGAATACCCAACTTCTAGCTAGTAATTCAAAAAATCCTTTGCTGGTGAGTCCGGGTCGAACTACAACTTGAATTCCCAAATACTAGCTAGTAGTTCAAACAATTCCTACGCCAGAGTACCTGGGCCGAACTTCAATTTGAATACCTAACTACTAGTTAGTAATTCTAAAGATACATTTGCTGGTGTATCTGTGTCGAACTACAAGTTGAATACCCAACTACTAGCTAGTAGTTCAAAAGATACATATACTGGTGTGTCCGGGTCGAACTACAACTTGAATACCCATCTACTAGCTAGTAATTCAAAAAATACCTATGCTGGTGTGTCCTGGCCGAACTACAACTTGAATACCCAATTACTAGCTAGTAATTCAAATGTTATGTATAGTAATGTGTCTTCGTCGAACTACAACTTGAATACCCATCTACTAGCTTGTAATTCAAAAAATACCTATGCTGGTGAGTCCAGGTCGAATTACAACTTGAATACCCAACTACTAGCTAGTAATTCAAAAAATACCTATGCTGGTGTGTCCGGGTCGAACTACAACTTAAATACCCAACTACTAGCTAGTAATTCAAACGATACCTATGATGGTGTGTCCGGGCCGAACTACAACTTGAATACCCAATTACTAGCTAGTAATTCAAATGTTATGTATAGTAATGTGTTTGTGTCGAACTACAAGTTAAATACCCAACTACTAGCTTGTAGTTCAAACAATCCCCATGCTAGAGTACCTGGGTCGAACTACAACTTGAATACCCAACTACTAGCTAGTAATTCAAATGTTATGTATAGTAATGTGTCTGGGTCGAACTACAAGTTAAATACAAAACTACTAGCTAGTAGTTCAAACAATTCCTATGCTAGAGTACCTGGTCGAACTACAACTTGAATACTTAATTACTAGCTAGTAATTCAAATGTTATGTATAGTAATGTGTCTGGGTCAAACTACAAGTCGAATACCCAACTACTAGCAAGTAGTTCAAACAATTCCGACGCTAGAGTACCTAGGCCGATTTACAATTTGGATACCCAACTACTAGCTAGTAATTCAAAAGATACATTTGCTGGTGTATTTATGTCGAACTACAAGTTGAATACCCATATACTAGCTAGTAGTTCAAAAAATACATATGCTGGTGTGTCCGGGCCGAACTACAAGTTGTATACCCAATTTCTAGCTAGTAATTCAAGTATAAGGTATGTTGATGTATTTTATGTGAACTACAAGTTGAATACCCAACTACTAGCTAGTAGTTCAAATAATACATTTGCTGGTGTGTCCGGGTCGAACTACAAGTTGAACACCCAACTACTAGCTAGTAGTTAAAAAGATACATATAATGGTGTGTTCGGGTCGAACTACAACTTAAATACCCATCTACTAGCTAGTAGTTAAAAAAATACCTATGCTGGTATGTCCTGGCCGAACTACAAGTTGAATACCCAACTACTAGCTAATAATTGAAACGAATCCTATGCTGGTGAGTCCGGGTCGAACAACAACTTGAATACCCATTTACTAGCTAGTAACTCAAACAATTCCGACGCTAGAGTACCTAGGCCGATTTACAATTTTAATATCCAACTACTAGCTAGTAATTCAAAAGATACATTTGCTGGTGTATTTATGTCGAACAACAAGTTGAATACCCATATACTAGCTAGTTGTTCAAAAAATACATATGATGTGGGGTCCGGGCCGAACTATAAGGTGATACCCAATTTCTAGCTAGTAATTCAAGTATAACGTATGTTGATGTATTCTATGTGAACTACAAGTTGAATACCCAACTACTAGCTAGTAGATCAAATAATACATTTGCTGGTGTGTCCGGGTCGAACTACAACTTGAATACCCACTTACTAGCTAGTAATTCAAACGATACCTATGCTGGTGAGTCCGGGTCGAACTACAACTTGAATACCCAACTACTAGCTAGTAATTCAAAAATTACCTATGCTGGTGTGTCCTGGCCGAACTACAGCTGGAATGCCCATTTACTAGCTAGTAATTCAAACGACACCTATGCTGGTGAGTCCGGGTCGAACTACAATTTGAATACCCAACTACTAGCTAGTAATTCAAACGATACCTATGCTGGTGTGTCCGGGTCGAACTACAATTTGAATACCCATCTACTAGCTAATAATTCAAAAAATACTTATGCTGGTGTGTCCTGGCCGAACTACAACTTGAATACCCAACTACTAGCTAGTAATTCAAAAAATACCTATGCTGGTGTGTCCGGGTCGAACTACAACTTGAATACCCAACTACTAGCTAGTAATTCAAAAAATACTTATGCTGGTGAGTCTGGGTCGAACTACAACTTGAATACCCAACTACTAGCTAGTAATTCAAAAAATTCCTATTTGGTGTGTCCTGGCCGAACTACAACTTGAATACCAACTACTAGCTAGTAATTCAAAAAATACTTATGCTGGTGAGTCTGGGTCGAACTACAAGTTAAATACCCAACTACTAGCTACTAGCTAGTAGTTCAAACAATTCCTATGCTAGAGTATCTGGGTCGAACTACAACTTGAATACCCAACTACTAGCTAGTATTTCAAATGTTATGTATAGTAATGTGTCTGGGTCGAACTACAAGTTGAATACCCAACTACTAGCTTGTAGTTCAATCAATTCCTATGCTAGAGTACCTGGGTCGAACTACGACTTAAATACCCAACTACTAGCTAGTAATTCAAATGTTATGTATAGAAATGTGCCTGGGTCGAACTACAAGTTGAATGACCAACTACTAGCTAGTAATTCAAAAGATACATTTGCTGGTGTATCTATGTCAAACTACAAGTTGAATACCCATCTACTAGCTAGTAGTTCAAAAAAAACATTTGCTGGTGTGTCCTGGCCGAACTACAAGTTGAACGCCCAACTACTAGCTAGTAGTTCAAAAAATGCATATGCTGGTGTGTCCGGACCGAACTACAAGTTGTATACCCAATTACTAGCTAGTAATTCAAGTATAACGTATGTTTATGTATTTTATGTGAACTACAACTTGAATACCCATCTACTAGCTAGTAATTCGAAATATACTGATGCTGGTGTGTCCTGGCCGAACTACAACTTGAATACCCAACTACTAGCTAGTAATTCAAAAAATACATATGCTGCTGAGTCCGGGTCGAACTACAAGTTGAATACCCATCTACAAGCTAGCTAGTAATTCGCGAACTACGAGTTGAATTGCAATGTACAATTTACACGCCAACTTCACATACCTCCAAAATCGAGCATGTTGAACTCTCTTAAAACAAACCATGTATAGTACAGTGTAAGATAAATACAATAATGAAAAGTTATATAATAATACTATTATTAAAGATTTGGAGAAAATCTTTGACGCATTATTTAACTTTTGAAGAACATTATCTCCGATATCACCACGAAAGCTCCAAGAACATTTTGTATTATACATTGTACATAGATCATTTAAATAATTAGATAAAGACATGATTCTTGTACTATATACATGTATAACTCATTTGTTAGACCGGTATTAAAGTACGGTTCAAGTGAATGGTCACCATTTAAAAAAAGATTTATAATAAGCACTGAGTTTTCATACCTAACGCACCAACAAAGATAACAGACTTAGTCACCTTAGAATGTACGCTCAAACTTTGTGCAATAGATTCATTCCTAGATCTCTTACATAAAGAGCAATCGTCAATGAGTGGGCACTGGGCAAATACTATCATTGAGTTGCAGTGTTTTTGACTTACAGACTGATAAAATAAATTTAGATTCAAATGTTTTATGCTTGGATTAACAATAAAATACAAATTAAAGAGTTGTTGATGACATTTTACTGAGTTTGTCTATTGAGTATTGATTGAAACATTGAACATTTTGTTAACAACACCGTGCTTGAATTCTAAAGTATAAACGTATAGTACTTTCGCTTGACTTTGATTGGCGATACATTTTCTCACATTTTTTTCTAAATGGTTTGTTGCTCATATCTTGCTCAAACGTTAAGATTGGAGACTCTGTGTGGAATACGTATGTTGAGACTCATTTTTCACAACCCGTGTTTTTCACAACTTGTGAAAAACGCGTACGCAATTTTCACAACTTGTGAAAATTACGAACGTGTTTTTCACAAGTTGTGAAAATAACGAGCGAGTTTTTCACAAATATGCAATGAAAATTACGTTAAACATATTTTTCGATTTTTAGTCCTAACGCAATTTTCACAACAAGGGTCAATATCATAGTATATCTTGAAGTATTTGAAACTTATGTTTCAGTTATTCTCAAATATTTTATTTTTTAATTAGATGCTAAACGTCACAACATGGACGCAAAATGTCGCAACCACCCTATCAAACTCCCCGCAGTGGTTATCTCCCTTTATCAAATCAATAAAGTAGCAACGCGTGACGTAACCGCTGTGAGGAGTTTGCCACCCTATGGTCCTCAACAAGCCAGTATTGTGAATTATAAAACCACCTTTACGTGTTTTTCACAAGTTAAATAATTTTATACCATATAAATTTTATTTTTACCACATGAATGTTAAATTATAGAACATTAATATGAAATATTGCATATAAACATTTTATGAATTTTGAAACGTTCCTCACGCCACCAATACTCTTCATGTTGTTTTCATGTTTGTAATATTGTCAAAACACATGTCATGAAAATGTCGCAACTAGGGCTGTAACGATTCATCGATGCATCGTAAGATCGTATTCGCGACTGTCCGATACGGGTGTATCGATTCGCGTCCTAAAAAATCGCGATTCAGAGGGTCTTTTAGTTTACAAGAAATCAGTTAAAACAAAATATACTATGTACATTTGTATCTATAGCATTTAACTAGCAATTGCATTCTTAACTAAGTGTCCAGTCTAGAGCGCGCCATTGGCCTCTCATGAACGCAAATGGTGCAATATCAATCATCTATTGGACCCGTCGGGCGCACTCGCCGAAAATATGGCTATATAGCGAATTTG
Organism: Mactra quadrangularis; assembly: GCA_025267735.1. Taxonomy (NCBI): domain Eukaryota; kingdom Metazoa; phylum Mollusca; class Bivalvia; order Venerida; family Mactridae; genus Mactra; species Mactra quadrangularis. The sequence goes on from CM046304.1 coordinate 30,365,687, forward strand.
ACAACTGTTCGTATATTCTATGCCATTTGGTTTCGTTACATCTATTTTGCTAAATTAAACAGGTACCACAGTCTTCGAATCTAGCTACCGGGCCGAAGACCGAGTCCGTCTTAAACGCCGACGGTTCGTTAAAAAGATACCTCGCAAGACCGAATGTCTGATAGCAATTTCAATAGCACTATTACTAAAAATAGATAAGTGAACATAAAAATTGCAGTTACAAGCAACTTATTATTTGGACGCTAAAAATCCAGCCGAGAGTCCGCAATACGCATTTAATGTTTATCCACGCTTGTAACAATCCTAGACAATATTACTTATGTGTAAGGCGTCCCCTAAAAAAATCAATAGTGCTACATATATGACGGCTCAATAAAATTGATTACATAATCAAACGGTTGCAATTAACAAACACATGACAAACTTTGGTGAACATTGATTGAGGAAGATAACACTTTCTTTAATGTTTGCCGATAAGCTGATAATTGTTATCAATTATTAGGGTGTTGTGTGGCAGTTTAAATGGACATAATTAGTTGATTTTTCAAATAAACTAATTCGTTAATTTCCACTAGAAACAAACAACATTGTCATTATTTTACAACAAATACAGTTATTTGTATTTTATTATTCATAATGTGGTATTCCATTTCGTAAAAATAAAATTCCTCCAATCATTATTTCGTTATGTCATACATTTTCGCGATCCACGCTATCGCTTTTTTTTAATTTTATGATTGTTTGATAAAAATATCATAATTTGTCTCTGCATTGATACCAATTTTACAATCTACATCGTATCGCGATTAATATCGTAATCGCGAGACATATATCGCAAAACGTATCGTATCGCGACCTTGGCCACGATACGCAGCCCTAGTCGCAACCAATTTACCTACTTACTTACTTACTCACAGCTGGCAACTTAAAATACATGTGTGAAAAATGCGTACGTACCAAAAAACTCAATTTTTTCAAACACTTTTTTCGTCACATTTGAAGATGTGAAAAATGCGTTTCCATGATCGTATGAAATTTGTATGCTAGCGCGTTTTTCACACAAGTTCGTTATTTTCGCAAGTTGTGAAAAATGCTTACGCGTTTTTCACAAGTTGTGAAAAACACGGGTTGTGAAAAATGAGGTTCAACATACGTAAGACTTTATAACTATAATAAGGGATTTTCAAAATGTTTAAAATTCTTGATCGGTGAAAATTTCAAATGAATTACCGGTTGACAAGTTATGACCGATATCTTCGATATGCTTCTGATAAGCCACCGATGTACAAATATGAATCACTGATAGGAAAAAGACCGTTAGTTTTCACCGATGAGACTCATCTTGTCGCAATAGCTTGTGAAAAGTGATAAATCGGCGGCTAATCGGAGACGTCAGTACTAAATCGGTATTCGTCGGTTCCGTTCTAAACTGAGAAAAACGAACAACCGATCTATCACCGATCCCTATCGCCGATACCTGGTTACTCAAAAAATCTGAAATGCAGGTACCGATGACAATCGATCAGATTAGAGAAATAATAAACCGACTAAGGACCGATTTAAGTCCGATCTTATGTGTAACTGGGGTGCGTACGACGCCGTAAAATGACCTAAAATTGTGTTGACGTCGCAACACTAACGCTAAACGTCGCAATTGCCGCTAAACGTCGCAATCGCCCTGCCGTTAAACGTCGCAACGCTGACGGTAAACGTCGCACTTAGTAGGAAGGTATAGTGTCGAGCCTGATCAACACACAAATATTACTTAGGACAAATATGACTTCAAAGCAGCCACTCTTAGACTCATAGCAACCATCAACATATCCTTAGCAACCACCCCTCGGTCCATAGCAACCACTCTTACACCTTATGCCAATCGCCTTAAGGCCAAAAGTATCCACTATACTGTCCATAGCAACCGATTTGAGTTCCATAGCAACCGTAATTGCACCTTTTATATCCATTTAAATATCAAATGGAATAACTCTCGCGGCCATAAACTTTATCTCAGTGTCTATTTTAATAATCTTAGGATCAACTTTCAAACTTGGACATTTTTTGTTTGTAAAAAGCAGGGGCCATAAATCGTGTGTCAAAAATTGTAGACCCTAAATTCTGTATTTTTCTTTATTAGCTCACCTGAGCTAGCTCAGGGTGAGCTTTTAGGATCGTTGGACGTCCGGCGTCCATCGTTTGTCGCCCGTCTGACTATTGTTTGCGAACATTCTAGTGGATACATTTTTACCTCAATTATCATGAAACTTTGTGAGGATGATTGTCTACGTATTTGATAGGATGAGTTTGAACATGGGTCATCTACGTAGAAAAACTAGGTCACCGGAGCTTAAAATAGAAACATATTGTTAACAGTTTTGTGGCTATATTTTTATACAAACACCATAGAAATTGGTTGGAAATTTTTATTTACTCTGATTATGTACAATTATTTCAGTGGTACCCCGGTTAGCGATAAAGGGCCATAACGACCCTCTTGTTAAATTTATACTTAGCTTTCCTCAGCTACTTGAAATGATTCTGTTGTAAGAGAGTGGTAACTATTAAGTAATGACTATTCATAAGCGACTGACTAATTGGAATGCTATTTGATTTTAGTCATTAGCCGATCAAATATCACCAAAATGTTTATAGAAATATCGGAAATAAAAATATATTGGACTTTGAAGGTATTTTTATATACACGATGTAGGGCTGCTAAACGTCGCAACGCTACTAAACGTCTAAACCTTGACACTAAACGTCGCAACCTTGACACTAAACGTCGCAACGCTACAAAACGTCGCAACCTTGACACTAAACGTCGCAGCCTTGACACTAAGCGTCGCAACTTTGACAATAAACGTCGCAACGCTACTAAGCGTCGCAACCTTGACACTAAACGTCGCGTTTAGTATTAAGGTGTAAGTCACGGAAGTCATATAGTAAGATGTAATAGCTATACTACAGTTATAAGGCACGATTATAAGGCTAATGAAAATAGCTGGGCAAAATCCGAGTAGTCCACCTAATCGGAGCTACTTATTTGCATTCGGAACACCTCGACTTTTCATGAATGAATAATCTAGGAATGATTGTTGGGGGTCTATCCTGGCGACAAGGGTTTTTACTACCCACGCGAGGAGAAGCACATGCGAAGCATGTAACGACCATGAGAAAAGTTCTTATAGTATACACACACATGGTATCGTCGTGTTCCAGAAAGTGAGTAGCGCGTTGTGGTCCATATATGGTTTTTATTAGAGGAAGCCATTTAAAGAAGATGTTAAAGAAAACCCTACCTTTTTTGGTTTGGCGGCCATTTTCCTTGTTTTGATACACTGGAGAACGTTCACCGTCTTGGTGTATACATGTAAGTTATATGCTATTGTGTATGTACATTTCTTGTTTTCTTTCTTTGTAAATATTTTCTTCATTTCACATTTTTATTCATGATCTGTATTTATTCATTCATTGTTGTATTTGTATAGACATGTACTTTATTATGTTCTCTTTATAGAATAGAGACAATACATAATATCTAATCTATGTTTGTTCACGTAAATTTAAAAATGTAAGCACAGCAAGCCATCTAGACAATTCGCCTGGTATTTTTTTTTATAAATCGGAAAATAGAAGAATTTAAAATAAAATAATTCGTCGGCATGATGTAAACCAAGTTATCGAAGTTAAATGCAACAAAACAAGCCAGCGCGAAATTTTGTGTTCCAGAAGTATTCATTTGTCGAAAAATGAAATAAAACTTCCGCCATTGAATGCCTGCACGATATATTTCTACAAGGAATGTATTATTTTGTTCTACAATAAAATATTAAAGTACTCACAGTACTGATGAGACGGTAAGACTGAGATCATAGATGATGGAGCCGGGTTGTCTTTGATTAAATTAAAAAGTACTGCTACATGCAAGGTTTAATCCAGAACCATCGAGAGTAGATGGGCACGGGTTGTTCGGTAGGGGTGGTTCCTCCTAGGGTGGAAAATCCGTGATTTGTTGAGCGCGGGAAAAGCACATACTGCCACCTGTACCCCCTGAGTAACTGGGCCTGATGGTAATGTAGGAGAGTCATTAGACATAACTTGATAACTCTTGCAATTTTGGGCAATTTTTGCCATTTTCTTGTGCAGAGCTGGTTTCATTTGCTGCAGATAAAATACAGTCGGGTCTAAATTTTGTATTTATTGAAATTAAGGGTTGATGCAGTCGCCTGGGCATGCGTCTGTCACACACGTTATTAATTTAAATGTCTTAATAATGTCAATTAAGGTTACGTAAAATTCAACATTTACCAAAAGTATCCTCCAGAAATGTTTGGAAAACACCCTACTCATAAACAGTTATTTTTTGTAAAAACAACACATTTGACTATGCTCCAAAAATTTGGTAAAAAGCAAAACTAAACTCATAAATTTACTGGTTTATGTTTACTAAATTTGTATCGCTACTTATCAGGCAACTATTTCTTAGCTCAATTTTGTTATCATCTCATGACAGTGCGTTCGCCGTTCCCAATCTTAATCAATTTCTTATTTAAATTAAAAGATACCCAAAATCAGTCAGGTAATCTCGCATTGGTAGAGAGACATTGGTTCGAGCCAAGTAATTGTTCTTTATGGTAGGAAATAGGCAGTTGCTTAGAGAGGATAGGGTTCAAATACTATTGCATTTTATAGTTCGTACAAAGAAACACTGTTATTATAAACAATTCAATGAACTAATCCACCAGAGGGGATGCTCAGGATGACAATGAATATATATAACTTTAATGTTTTATAAGTCATGGTAAAGCGACCTATCACTGCAAGCATGGTTGACCATGGGGTGGTGGTTTATCCGCCATGCTTATTTTGTTAAAATAAATTATTTAACATTTATTTTCAATACTGCTTGTAAATGAAATGGATTGTTTGATTTTTGATGTTTACCCAAACAAGTTTTGTTATTTTGTACGCACTTTACAACAATGAAACGATTAACTGGCCGCCTCATATGTCTCTTTACTGATACGCATGCGCGAGACAGAAAACAAAAAACAACGATAATAGCAAATAATCACTCGCGTTATGTGATATGTTATCAATAAAGATATACTGGGAACCCATTTTTTTTTTAATTTTACAAGTTTTGGTAATGTAAACAAGGTACAGATAGGATTTTTTCAAAACTTTTTGTACACTGAGATACACATGTAAGGTAACCTTAAATTATACTCTCAAAACAATTGATTGATGTTGTCCAAAATTCTCATCATACTCTGAGTATTTAGCTCTTTTATAACAAAAAATATCCACGAGGTGATTTATTCTAAAAATCTTAGTTCTTGTCATAGGCCACTAAGAGGCACAGCTCCGAATCAATAGCAAAATGATTTTCAATTGGAACCGTGCAGGTTGCCTATGGTTCTGATTGTATTAAACTGAAAAAGGTATGTAAATAATTCCAAACATAAATATCGGATCAAATAAATCCTTGCATTCTCATTTGATCGGAAATTTATGTTTGAAGTTAGTTTGCAGGAAGTTTTTCTTTCTGCACGGTAAACATTTCCTTCGATTTGATTGCAGATTTGTAAGGTATAGACTACGTCCTAATTGTTAAAAGTCGGAAAATATGTACGTTTGTTTAGTTAGGTAGATCAATACAGTAAATTGTCTTGTGTATAAATATTCTTTATTACAAAGATTTTCTTCAAAATGCCGTAAACACCGCCTTAATTCTGTAAAAAACTACCCAATTCAAGACAACTTCATAATTGTTGAGTTGCAAGAATTTTGATACTTATATGTCATTACCAGGAGCATAAATACTTGGTCTCAGATGATGATTTAAAGTGTTGTTTTATTTGTGTCCAGCAGTATAGAACTGATAATTTTGTTGATAGTTTAATTGTTCGTAATATTAATTAAACGTCATATGATGATATTGTATTGTGATTATCAGGTGGGCATACAACATAATGATAATGTAATATATGTAGGTTAAACTGATCTAGGTACGCAGTCAGAGCTTTTGGTGTAATTGAAACAAACAGTTCTTAAAGTAACTTAACTACATTGAAAATGTCACTTACCTGAGGAAGACTAGAAAAATCGAGAAGAAAATGTTCATTTTATTTTGAACATTCGGGATGTCACTGTTTATGCCTACATATATGTACGTATTTCTTATATTCTTCTTTCGTCATTTTTCGTACTCGATAATTTGGTAGGAGGGGTAGACATTTGATTATGAATAAATGTGATTCCAATGCTGATATTATTAGAGCTGCCAAATAACTACGCCGTAAATTCACAAAATAATGTGAATCAATCAATGCAGTTATAAGATCAGAGCAGAACTAAATAGAGATCGAAATCTTGTTTTCATAACTTTTACACCCATATAGCACGAATATGGGTTATCTGGAATTAGAGACTTTTTATGTCACACAGCTCAAATATGGGAAAACCTTGTGTACACACTAATGGTCACATTTTTACTCAGATGTCATCAAACTTGGTCGTGATGTCTGTCTAGGCTTTTAGTCGAACAAGTTCCAACATGGGTTATCTTGGATAAAAAACTAGGTCACGAGAGCTAGAAATATCCGATTTCTATGCTGTTGGATATTTTTATTTTTTAACATTTATATCCGATTGTTAATGAAATTGTGTAAAGGACTATACTGTCGTCTGATTGTATGGTTTTCATGCGTCTTAATTGATTCAAAATTGTTAGTGTCGCACATGTGCTGAAAAGAGGAAATGGGCACGTGCTTCTCGTGCAAATACCAAACGACGTCAGTTTTGGTGAAAATCATAAGTGTGTTGATATCCACAGCAAAATTCAAGAAATGGCTCAAATGTCGCTTCATGAACGAGAAATTGCCATAGGTCTTTTGCAAGGCAGTGTGTCACCAGCAAGATAAGATTTTTTATTTCTAATTTTTTTGTCAAATCAAATCAACTAGAAATCTTCCCATATCAACGCATACACGACAAAACCGGGGTTGCATCGATTAATTAGCATGAAAGCCATGCAAACAAAGGTCAGTATGGTCCGATATACATTTCCATCATTGATCGGACATACATTTCAAAATATAAAAAAAATCCTACAATAATAAAAATTGAGTGCTTAGAAGTTTCGTTGAGTATAGAAAATTCTTGTTAATCTCTAGTAGGTACTTTTTGTTATCCAAATATCTTAGAATGGTCTGAAAGTTTGTTTTGGCGATTTCTAAAGTAAAATTCGAATATGGTTCACCTGGTGTCATAACTAGGTCACACAGCCCAAATATGGAAAAACCTTTTGAACACTCTAGACTGTGATGATAGTGAGAGATTTATAACTAGTAAAACGACCATAGTCTGATAAAAAACAATAAAGTAGGACTTCGGTACATGACGATTGAAACTCCTTCCCTGAACTGCTCTAGCGTAGGAAAATAAGCAAAGCTACCAAATGTATAATGTATGGAAGATTGTTCCAAAGTTGAACGGAGTGAGCAAAGAAAATATATTCTATATAGTCTGATGATGTATGGACTACTTTAAAATTAAGGATATAAGAATATCTATATTGTTTGACTTCAAGCCGAAGCAATATTGTTTTGATTCGGGTCTGAATATGTAGCTTTTGATCAAGTATTGTCTTGGTGATAATTACTTTTATTTTATCAATTGTTACTAAAGATAACACAGTTAGTTACCTGTTCTCTGTTCGTATTATAGATAATGAACACATTGTGTACTTCGATAATACTTGATAGAAAGATAAAATACGTAATTATGATTTGATACTAATAGTTGATTATCATATTCCTGACAATAGCTGACCAACCGAAATCAATCATTCAGGGGCGGAATCGACACTATCTCTATCATATTTCTGATCCTGTCAAAGCAAATGGCCTGTTTATTTGTCATAGACACACATGCATACAGACATAGTTGTGATCGTTTGACAAGTTCCGTTATCTAATAGACGCTGAATATAATTGCACGAAACAGAATATCTTTTATGGCATTTTTCATAATAATTGTTTCAGTTTATGTCTGCATGATTGATTCTTAAAAAAAAGCTTTACATGAACTATATAAATAGTAACTATATAGATGTGTAGACGAATACCCTGAAATGACGAAATATGTCAATTGAGTAATTTCTGTAGTCATGTTCGGGCCGACATCGGCTAATTATCGGCTAACTTAATAGGGAAAAGCTGAAATTGCCATTCAAAATTCTTATACAACACTTCTTTCACTTACATCATAATGATTGTATAATCCATACTGACTTATTTGTTAATTATCTTTGATTCGACTCAACAACAGCAAGGCGTCTGGATTGATATTAAAGTTTCCATTCTGAATCCTACTTTCAGCCGACATCGGCTAAGAGCAGCTAATTTGCCGTTTTCTTTAAAATATATAGGCCTGGTGTTGGCTAAGCATAAATTCAATTTTAATTGTTGAAGATACAAATGAGTTTTCGAATAGGGAAGTAATGTTTGATGAAACGATGAAGTCGTCCATATGTCTTTGTTCTTGAGCTGAGAAAATTTAAAAAATGTATGAAACCGTTTTCATTTTCACGACTTAAACTCTCAACCAATAAATAGTACAATAATGCAATATAATTTTGTCTTTTTCAGTATAAATGTATACATACAGATAACTAATTTGCCATGTTTGTCGTTATACAATGAGTCATCCAACGTCTATTGTGATATCTCGATTGCTGAATGATCTAGGGTATAGTTATGAGCTTGTTCTTAGCAGCCAAAACATTTTCGCTACAAAACTTCTAACTAACCAGATTTTAGATGCCAGTCAGTTTAAAGATTCCAGTCAGCCAAATGGTGTAATCATATGCGGCAGTAAGCGTGAGGGTACATCACTTCTCTTTGAAAATGACTTTGATGGAATGCTGGAATTTCCTTTTGCCGAATGTTTTGAATCAGAAGAAGCTTTACAAAATAGTAAGGCAGAGGTTAGATTTCAACTGTCCAGATTCGAAAATACAGCTCCAGGATATGCATTGCTTAAATCGGGACATAATGAAGATGACTCTGTTAATGATTCTTTAGTGGCCATACATGGTGGACATTATTTGTCCAGTGATGATTTGAAACAGTACCTTATAGATACTGATAACCGGGAGGCATCTGAAGAGGATGAAAGTGGTTTCCCATTTCACACAATTCAGGGACCATCTTTGCCACTACAGTCTCTTGACGGACTTATTAACATGGACATCGTTTTTGCAATTCGATGCGAATGTCCTAATTTATTATCACAATGGACAAACAGACCTCGTCCCTATGACTGGCCGTCCAGAGAACTTATAGATGCTGTTTCGTTGTTACAGGCTCACGTTGTACCGGTCGGTAACAAGGGTAGTCCGATGCAATACATTGAATGGAGAATTTGTTTCACATTGGGTGAAATACGTCTGATAGAAAGTTTAAATGAATGTCAAATCAAGCTAATTATTCTATTAAAATTGTTAGCTAAGGATGAGTTAAAACCTATCTGTCAGAACATGACATCATATATCATGAAAAACCTAGTTTTATGGTTGGCCGAGTCCACTCCATCTTCGGAATTTGAAGAATACAACCTTATTAAACAACTTATGAATTCATTAAAAGTCCTGAAACACTGTATTAGCCGAAGAAACTTTCCAAGTTACATGATTGAAAGTAGAAATTTGTTTGCAAATAGAATTACCGACGTTGAAACAGAACAACTTTGTCAAAAAATTGATACGCTAATATCTGAAGGTCCAAAAATGTTACTGCGATGCTCAAAGATTCGAGATGGTCTAGCGTTTTTCCGCAGTGACCCCGTAACCTTCAGTTATCTATCTAAATCTAGATATTTTATTATGGCACGTCTTCCCGAAATGATCGAAGGGGGAATCGATCAGTGGGTAAAATATTTCAAAGACAATCTTCTGCCAGACTCAGAGTCATTGAAATCAAAGGACTTAGATGAATCTGATATTAATAAAATTTGCATCGTTAGGTGTAAATACTTGCTTTCGTGAATAGACATTACGCATTTAAAAGGAGGAGAGCAAAAACGCTAACTTAAAACATTGTTGTTAAAAAGATCTAGACTTGTCCTGGATTCATGTTTAACTACCACGTAATGTCTGAAACAAATGTGAGATACGTCGTGGGGCACCATAAGATATCTTACTGGAGATTCAAGCTTTAAGATTTTCAAATAGTTCATTCACTTCATTGATTTATTCATTTAGTATTCTTGAAAGTTCATTGATTTTGTTTTTTGTCAAATAAATGTATTCATAAATCCATATTCTACCAGTTATATCGTTATATCTATTGTACATTTTGTAAATACCTGATACACACTTAAAGAGACTGATTATGGAACTACCTTTGCAATTACCTAACCAACAGTTGTTAAGCAAATATTGATACAAAGCGTTTAAGATAGCAAGTGCTGTGAAGTGTTAGCCCATTAAATGTACTTAAACCATTAGGGTGTTTTTTTTTGTTTTTTTTTTTTGTTTACAGGGTTTAACGCTGTGCCAAAACAATTGAGGTCATTTTACAGCGTCCAGCGCACCTAACCAAGCTTTCCTGGACCCTTGTCTATAACCATTACTCACCTACCCATCCAGAAGGCCGGAAACTTCTCCATATTATCTAATTATTGGAGGAAATTTGACATTTTGTCAAAGTTCCATGGTAGGGTATAACCTCCCAGGGTGGGATTCGAACCCTTACCCCCTTCGGGATACGAGATTCCAAATCCCGGCGCGCTACCAACTGTGCTATCAACCCGGGTTTTAAACCATTGTAAATTGGTTTATACAAATCTATCTTAGCTAGATAGTGAAACAAATAGACATTACACCGGATCTTCCATATCTTAATATTCATAATCTGTTCATCAATGAAAGGGTTAGCGTTTACTTAGACAAACATATCGAATGTCTTTGGACACAAAGGATCACTTTGTTAGACAATAATTAGATAATGATAAGCAACTTGTCTAAGGGCGTGGTTAAAGTAGCTTCGGCGTAATGTCAATTCTTACAACTGAGATTGAGCACTTTCGAGTCTCCCTGATCACCAGTACTTGCTAATGGGATAAAGTTATTTGCCCAAGGTAACAATGGGGTAGGTTTTGGATGGATTTCAAACCAACACAAATGCATAGATACATGTCAATTGTTCAATGAAGTAAGAGTTTCGAAAAACAACACGTTGTACAGTTTTACGAATCGCAATGAACCCAACAGAAACTCAATTTACATACAATAAAATTGAAATTACTCTTTTAAAATCTACCAAAATTCAATTTTATTGTCACATCTAACAGAAGACCTCGAGTAGTTTTATTTGTTTACAGGTATTTTTGTTGATATATGGTGGCTTTTTCGCTATTTTATGTTCTATTGATGTAAAGTGTATCATTATTAAAATATTGATTTGACCATGGGCACCATTACTGTAGCCCTTCAATTACATAAGGCTGGCCGATAATTTCATTTATGAGTAAATCGACGATCAAATCCTATTTCTATTGTCAATAGTTCATTAAGTAATATTTGAATCAATCATTCTTTTTAAAATCATAAAATCAAAGTTAATATAAGAATATAATATTAAGAAATGAATATTAATACCCGTGTTGAAATAAAAGAAAATAATTTGAACAAAACCATAAGTCAAAACAATCTTTATTTAAATGTTTATTTCAACGGGAGGTAATTTCATGAAATTGTAATATATCAAAATCTATACAGAGTTGTCATTCTTACACAAAGAGAAGACAACGAAATATCTTAGCTACGAGACAATTACGCATTGGTTTCGTCACGTAACGTTAGTGTTGCGACGATAAGACTAAATAATTTTTAATCTAATTCATGAAAAATTGACGAACATACTGTATTAAATGAAACACGTCCTATTTTTTAACGTTTACCACCATCAGGTTTTTCTGCGAGTATTACTATGGAGTGTATACCCAAACTATATATATGTATTAAATTCTGAACTGTTTGCATTGATGCTGTACCTTGGCTAGCCTGTGGTTAATTAAAAAGATGTTTTGGTTTCAAATTTGTTTGAAGCCCTTAATTTCAAAGGCTGACCAAAATTGAGAATTAATATACGGAAACGTGTATTTAAGTCGATTGCAAAGAAATTACAGCTCATAAAATAATATTAAAACTAATTATTCTTGTAAATAATATAAATCAAAGTTTGTATGAAAATATATTATTCAGCAATAAGTATAACACTTGTCTTAAAATGAATTTAAATAATTTTAATATGAAATTTAAGACTCAACAAGCAATCAGTAAATATTTATTTCAAAGGGAGATAATAAATATGAAATGTAGTATATCAAAATCTGTCCAGAGTTGTCATTCATACATCAAGATAAGTGATCGAAACATCTTTGCTATGAGAAGGTTTTCACGCAGTCTGTCTGAAATGAAATAATAAAGCTCATTTGTTCTAAATAGCATTACATTATGCCAAGCACTAAATCCCAAAAATCATGGTTACAGAGATAACAATATTTTCTATATTATATGTTCAATATTAAATGCTTTCATAATCAAATATTGAATACCATATCAATAGGCTTTACGGCTTATACCGATGCCTATGTAGATGTCAAATGCCTACAAAATGTGACGGGCTTTCAAAACAGTATTTATGATTTAAAAAAGAGGGTTATTGATGAAGTTGTATTAGTTATCTCTTCATATGGAAAGCGTGTTCATGATTCGTCTTGAAAGTGTAGTTATGTTTTACATCAAATCTTCTCCTTCATCCGTTGGTAAATTTTTACCAAACTCTTTTCTCTTGTTGGGTTAAACGCCGTAGCAATATAACAACGGTCAGTCAACCTACTCACTGTTCCTTGAAAGGCTAAATCTCTGGATTTAGTTATTAACCAACTAATAGGCGAATACTTGCAACGATTTAGAATTTAAGTCTGATCAGTTTTATGAATGTATGATCAGGCATTACGCTGTTACTGTATTTAATCCAACATCAACATGTAGGATGGGTCCAGAGGGTGATGCTAACTCGGTTGGTAATGGTCAACTTAGAGTTAAAGAAGTGATTGGTTTACGTGTTGTAGATGCTTCAGTCATGCTAAACCTAGTGCCAGGAAATACTAATGCTCCAACTATCATGATAGAAGAGAAGGCATCTAATATGATGAGTGGTATAGATACTGTGTCACAATTTATAAACCGCTTCAAAAATGATAATTGAATGATGATTAATATAAGTTTTGAATAAATTATAAACACTTGAAACTTCATATTTGATCAAATTTTAATTCGTTATTCCTATTATATTGTACTGTGTTATTCACTACATGAATGTAAATATGATTTCATTTCCAGGTGACTAATAGGCCAGTAGGGACGGGTACTTTTATATTTATCAACTTGAAACTTAATATTGTATTATATTGCAAATATGTACTATAGTCACTATATTGAACAATTTACTTACTTACTTACATGTACTTATTATGATTTTTATGTAAACAGAAACAATGTAAATGTTCACATCTTTGTTTATTTGTCCTGAAAAGATATATAAAGAGTAATGTATACATGATTTCATGATTGCTGTTTGAAATAATGAGAAAAAAATAGGATGTGTGACAAAGTTCATGAAATTCTAGGTCTATCAATTCTAATCCAAAGTCTTTTTTTATAAGTTGTAAGTTGAGAAGCATAGACAAAAAAATGTCAGAACTGGTGATGACGTTTCATGGTGTTTTGAAGCTGTGAAATCATTATGTCTTCTAGGTACTCATTCACAGATTCCAGCTTAAATATCAACTTTTCTAAAACTATCAAAATTGTATGGAAATATGTTCTGATAATGACAATTTTAGTGCGAAATGACATACAACTACTAATGATAGTGTTTCATGTAGTAAATATTTACCCCGTACGTCACAGTATAGACACTAATAGTGCATTTTTGTGACTTTTATTCTATATTTATTGTAACATATATAGCAGTTTGTCTTAAAATGATAAAAATTGATTGTTTTGACACAAATTCAGGCACTGAATGATATTTTGAAATCATGGAAACAGTAAATCAAATCTGTCAACTAGAACTAGTACCTTTCATTTAAAATCTCAATAATTAGACCACGTTGGTAGTCCGGTTAGTAGTGTGTCTGACTAGTAAGTATCTACAGGTGGTGGTTTGATCTTAGCTGAACATACATTTAGTTTTGGAGTTTGTACTTCAGTGTGAAGTATGGAAGTTGTCAGCTACTAGCCAACGTAAGTGACAGGTATTTGATCAAAATTTTTGGTCCAGAGAAGTCTGTTAAATGATCATAGGCGGTCGGTACGATTCCGATATGTATGTTACAGGCAATTTATGTACAGTATTTGAATAAGGCCATTGGTTCCTATTTTTACCTCAAAATGATTGTCTATTGTAATTTAAATCCCTTTTCAGCTACCAAAAGCAACGAAATCATCAAATAAGGATGTTAACATGCAAAATGATGAGCTTGAAACGATTCTGCCTGGATAGTGATATTCACAATCTCGTGCCTGTCAGCAAGCTTCGATTCTTACAAAGAGAGATAACACTTACAGTATTAAATAAGAGATTTATAGTTAGCTCCCTATGATGTATTTTATATCATTTTCAATGACAACTCCCTATTCACGATTGACAAGTCTAATTTTTAACAGTGTTTAACGCTGTGTCAACATACTTTAAGGTTATTCTACGGCGACCAGCACACCTGACCTAGTATAACCGCCCCGAATGAGATTCGAACCCTTACTCCCTTCGTTCTACCAAGTTAATATAACATTAACTGCGCTACAGACCCTAGTGTTCATCTTTTAGAGACTGTTTTCAAAATTCATTTATTTTCCTTTTTGACATGTCGAACAAATGGAATTGTATACTTTTTGCACATACATATTGTTACCGTACCAGCCGCCTATGATCACGTGGTATATCATGAAAAGTCCTAATCGCTTGTGTCTAGTCTAGATTATATCATAACAATAATTTAATTAGTCTGGATTACCTACCCCTTACCACTATCGGTATCGGGTTTGGCAAGCCGTTATCATGGCGGCCTCCTCAGTTATTATTCAGGTATTACGTTTTCTTGATCTTGCATGATCATTTGCTGACGATAGTTACATTAGTAGGAGTTCGATACTATATAGGTCATTCGCTTCCGATTTTTCTTATTACTCGTATATTTAGCGAACGATTTACACAAACATGTCTCACTTGAACACAATTCGGACGTGGATTAATCTCGTTAGAATTTCGAATATTTTATTTAGCATAAATGTTAACGAACAACTAAAAAGGTATCCACTGTAATTCTTGTACAATGATCCTTTAATTTAAGCCTGTGTAGTGAGAAATGTTTATTGAAAACATAATTATCAAATACCCAATTCACAACATAGGGCGCGGCCATAATCTAGCTTTGTCTGATATACTTTTACCTGACAAAGTACGACTTGGAACCAGACAATAGTTTAATACTTTATTTAGTGTTTTTGTATACTATTGTCTGGCACATAATGCTATGAATATTAATTATTAACTTAATGGTTCTCCAATAGTTACGTTATTTTATGTGTTAGAGTGCTATGTATGTTTGCGTTAGCACTCTGATGAACTGCAATAAATGTAATTGTTTTAGACGTCTGTGAACTCATAATGGGAAATTATGAGATGTTTTGACCGGTCAGTAGTACATGTACTTTTTAGAGTTACATATTTGTTATTATTTGGATCAGAGTTTCGTGTCAGATAAATTAATTTTTCATGTAAATAAAAAAACGCGGTAGCAATACCACGTGACTCTGACATCACAAATGATACGCAGTTTCAAGAAAACAGTGGAAATCAGCCACGACTCAAAGTTTTATAGACCTGTAAGTTTTTGATAGGACTTGAACCACGCAGAACTTTCTATCCAATGATTACCAGTCCAACGTCGTAACCTCTCGGCCTCGCATGCTTGTTATCTGCAGGTAATAAAACGTACTAAACTTATTGTGTACATATTGTATCGATAATATCTTGTCCATCGATGTTCGAAAAAGATAAAATCTTTATTTCAGTCAGATAATGCAGACTATTCAACTAAACTAATTGATTATTTATCAATATAGACAATTATCTGTTATCACTAAGGTGCAAGTACACTCTCGAGAATATATTACATTTATTTGCTTAAGTGATATATAATCGTAAAAGCACTTCGCTTGCAGCATTTAGTCATAAAACAATGATTCTATGGCTGTGTATAGTATTACTATATCCATGTTGTTGCCCATGTGTGGCGTTTGCTTAGGCGTTTTGTTTCGCGCATTCTATGGTAAGTGTCATCTTTACAGCCATTTAATCATTCTCGTTCCCAAAGTCTAGTAGGATTCTCAATACTAGCTAGTACTGAGAATCCTACTAGACTCTGGGAACAAGAATGCCATTTAATGCGAACAGATCACTTTTGTATCGTTCTTTGGATGAACCAGTACTTTACATGTACTTGCTAACTCTCCGCAAGCAGCCACTTTCTTGTTGAACCATGATCAGTAACCAAAATTCGCAAGCAGCCACTTTCTTGTTGAACCATGATCAGTAACCAAAATTCGCAAGCAGCCACTTTCTTGTTGAACCATGATCAGTAACCAAAATTCTCAAGCAGCCACTTTCTTGTTGAACCATGATCAGTAACCTAAATTCGCAAGCAGCCACTTTCTTGTTGAACCATGATCAGTAACCTAAATTCGCAAGCAGCCACTTTCTTGTTGAACCATGATCAGTAACCAAATTATATACATGTTCAAGTATATTTGAGGAAGTAACCTGCTAACACTGTCTTATTTAAATATGGAATGTTTCATTTAATATGGAATTCACTATACTCACTGTACAGTTCAGTTTGTTCAACAAAATAGACTGTATGTAGCCTATTCGTATTGTAGTTTTCAAATTTTGTTCATGCCGCACATGAACAAAATTTCTATTCTAGTTCATTAAACTAGTTATTGGTCGATAGAGACTGTATATAGTGGATTTTGTCCATGCGGCGCATGAACTAAATTTGGACCGGATTTTAGTGTTTAATCCCTAGTGAAGATGCCCCAACACATGTGATACATTTAGTCTCATATTTGTAAAGGGGCTACATGAAGTCCCATGTTTATAAAGGTTAAAGGGGCTACATGAATGCTCATGTTTTTAAAGGTTAAAGGGGCTACGTGTAGTCTCATGTTTATAAATAGTGAATTCCATATTAAATGATACATTCCATATTCAAGTGTTTGCTATTCTTTAGGTGACGTTAATATAAATATCGTTTTACTTGACTTATCTTTTGAACATGTTTCAATGCTGCTTATATACACCAAATTAAACAGAATTTTTGTGAATGAAACAAAATTGTGTACAAAATTTCCATAACGTACTCTTTATATGGGCTAAATGTAAGTTTATTTATTTATTGTAGTTAACACCGTATCAACACAATTTTAGGTCATTTCACGGCGTCCAGCGCACCTAACCTAGCTTTCCTGGACCGTTGTCTAAAACCAGTACTCACCTCCCCTTCCACGAGGCCGGAAACTTCTCCATATTATCTAATTAATGGAGGAAAATCGACTTTATTTTCAAATTTTCATGGAAGGGTATAACCTCCTCGGGTAGGATTCGAAACCGCACCCCCTCAGGCACGAGATTCCAAATCCCGGAGCGCTACCAACTGCTCTGTCGACCCGGGTTAAAATGTAAGTTAATGAATAAGTCAATGTAGCCTTGAATGCAGTATTAACTTAAGCTGCGCTTTGATCCTTATATCATACTCGATCCGACTGACTGGTAAATAAACGTAAATACAGCTCTATTGTATATAGCCATGAAGGTCATTTTAATTTTGTTAATTCAATAAAGTACGGGTTAGAAGCCATGCACACAGTTTATAAGTTCAGTTATAACAGCTTTATAACTACGCCCGTGTAACAAATGGCGAATAAAGTAAGGATTTTTTAAATGCAAGCACTTACATGTAGAAGCCGTAGAGCGTTCTTTGTTGGTTTTTATGATCACAAGCTCGATGAATAACAACAATACAATAAATAAGGTATGCTTGCTGCATGTTGGATAATTATATATTATTATATTATTCAAAACGAACAGAACTATTTTCTAATCCACATTTATATTCATGTACGATGTCTTAAAAGTGAATTTTGATTTACTTTTTTATTTTCATAATTATTTCGTTTAAACAAAATAACATTATTACGTATGAACGAATTCTTGTGATTATGAAAAAAAGTATTTCAAAGTGTTATTTTAGAGGATCCGTATTTATGTGAGCATTGCTCGCTCTGTTACAATATGGTTCCTGGGCGACTCGATATTTATTTAATATTTATGATTCCAGTTCATAACAAGAGATTGATCTACCTACCGTAATAAAATATGAATGCATTATTTAGAGCAAAAACTTTAATTTCAGCATATTCGTTCAAGCGTAAAAAAACGGTTAAACAATGTTGTCAAATATTCCATTATAGTTTATGCATATTTGATGACACGTGTAGAATTATGACAATATGAATTAACTGAGTTTTGTTTAAACTGACGTTCATTTGGAAAATATATCAAGTCACTAGTGGAAAGCGTTCCACCATGTATTAGTAGAGCACCTATAATTGACTTATCTGCTACATTGGAAAGCAAACTATAATAAATTTTTAGTCTACTGAATAATTAAGCGATAAAAGCTGGTGAACAATTTTGAATGTTTGGAAAAATAAACATAACTTTATACGTAAGTTTTGTCCTAGATAGTCTGTGGAGCTTTATAAGTTCAGTACGAGATTGGTCATAATTACTAGGGGTGTAACGGTTAACCGAAACACCGGTTAATATTGCCATACGAATTCTAACGGTTTTTAACCGGTTCGATTTTCCATGAACCGGTTTTTGTATGCAGTTATTTGCCATATTAATTATTATCAGACTCTGAAATTTAAAGGTTTGACCAAACAAATGTGTTGAAAATTTGAGATTATCTTATCGTGCTTTTGTAGGTTAAACATTTTGTTTCATAAGAGTAATTCTTTTCGAAAGTCTGTGTAAAGCTTTATGCATTTTCTTACATATATTTCATTGTACACAAGTCATTCAAACGTTTCATAAGAGAGCGTTTTAAATACACATATATATGTTATGCTGATCCAATGGGGACATGAAATGTGTTTTAATTACTGCTTCGATTATCTACGAAAAAATCCAATACGTATTGCAATATATTGCGATATGGGTTTTGTACTATTGCAATATATTGCAATTGCAGTGGTTTCCTTTTGGCGGTTTTTGCCGTCCAGATATGTCATTCTGTAAAAATACTTAATAAAGTTTATTAGCTTATGTACATTATTAGATCTCATGTTACTGCATTAAAATAAATGCCCATTTCAATCAATCTAAAACTGTGTTGTGTTATACCTCATCCCATACAAGTTCGACCCAGTCTGTGTTCTTTGTGTATATTTGGACAATACATAAATTGCAATTTACGGTTTACGCCGTATTTGTTACACCCCTAGTGGGCATGGGTTAATGATTGCATCTACGTCCTAAATGGAACCCGTCAATATAAGTACGTCTTAAACATTATATATGTTTGCGGACAAGTCAGTATTGCTATATGTATCCCACTTGTCTATGGACTGGACAAGTTATATTATTAGGTACATATATGGTGGCATATTTCTGCCATCAAAAAACTATATAATTAACATTTTAACTGATTGATTTACTGATCATGTAACCAGCTAACTAATTCATGAACAAGTTAATTATGTATATAACTATTTACATCACTAGTTATCTTTTCAATAGATTAATTATCATAATAGGAAATATTTAAGTTACTTGCAGTGTAGAGCCTACATCTGCCATTTTGTATTATTTTACCAGCTTAAAAATCGAAGTTTGTTTGCATTTTGTAATTCTTTAAGCAAGAATCTAGTTGCTTGAAGGTTTACTGATCTCAGTGGTCTTGTTTAAACGAGCATCGAATAGTTGAGCGAGCTGTCCGTATATTTGTTCAAAAAACGCTAAGCAACGAATCTTACGAGATTTTACGATATTTCACCAATGTCTCGCGAGATCCTGTGGTATTTGAGACAAATTCCAATCCACGTGCTCCTAAGTTGTCCTAGTAGTAGAAATGTATCCCAAGAGTCTAAAAAACTGTTCAATGTCATGATTTGTGATATAGCGTATCTGACGTTTACTAAAATCTTTATAAATAATAGATTAAACTGTAAAAACTTGCTTTTAGTGGAAATGCTGATCTTTACTTAGATCAATATACATGACGTAAATATACGGTAATGTATTTTTGTACTTCAAATAATAGACTAACCGGTCTTTGAATTTAGGCTCTTTAGTATGTTACCTCAGCCGGTATAGATAGTCCAAATATCTATCTATCTAGGTGTTAATAATAATAATAATAATAATAATAATAATAATAATAATAATAATAATAATAATAATAATAATAATAATACTGAAGACTACATATTTGGATAAATTCAGTCTTCCATGTGGACCTCTGATCTTCCATGTGGACCTCTGATCTTCTATGTGGACCTCTGATCTTCCATGTGGACCTCTGGACCGCTAGTGGAGATGGTGTGTGCTTTACACTTGACTGAGAAGTGGAATTCCAAGTTTTCTTCACTTGTCAAAGGACAAATTAAACTCTAAAGATTAACGTGTCCGGGAATACACTTGCATAAAAGTTCAGTACTCGAAAATAATGAAAACTGTTATAAAATTACTTATACTAAAGGTATTTAAAAATAATTAACAATAAAATAATTAATTGTTGTATATGATTGAAGTATTTAGACATCTACATTTATTAAGTAAAGCTATGATAGCAAATTTACGGTTAAAAGTAATACTCGTCCTCAGACAAGTGGGATGGCAATAGTGACATGTCTATGGTTATAAATTTACGAGTCGTAGAAGTTGGGCAAACAAATTCCACACCCCTGCTAGGTTTGTAGATTTTGTCCAGATATCTAGGCCTATTCAGGACCATTGAGTAAGACAGAAGATAGCCTAATTTTGACTGCAAAATGTCGAAATGCGATGTAAGTTTAAAATCATCGTATATATAACATTACACTCTCCTCTAGTTATATGCATCTTAATTGTTAACTGTTTGACTATTCACTGCTAAACAGCTAGGTCTGGTCAAAGAGCTTTTTACAAATTTCTCAGATTGTGCCTTCTACCAATGGACAAATTATTATAAATCTTTGAAAAGATTATATAGCAGTAGAACCCTGTGACAATATGCTAATGCTCTGCACAACACTCAGTTCTCTATAACAATAATTTCTGTATATGTTTAACTATTTTATTTTTGGATGCCATTACATCCATTACATGAATGCCGCAAAATCAGTTACAGAAAAAAACCCTTCCCAATAACTAGACGGCAATCTCATTTCACAGTCATCATTATTTGAGTAGTACAGCATAACAAAAACAGCATTTTACTGTTAATATTCTATAAACGACTTTGATGGTTTTGCACAAAACTAATGTAACTACATGTACACGTAGAAGCATGTAGACTAGTTTTGTACTACATAATCGACATATTATAAAGTGTTGTACGAGTACAATACAATACAAATATATTTATTTCAGCAATTAAGCACTAATATGATTTTTCAGTCGTCAGTTATATTGTATACTAATATTCGTATAATGTCACAACTTAGCAGCATTATCGTTCATTTATAACTATAAGTCATTATCTCTTTATATTGTTAGCACATGTACAAATATTATGTTGCTGAAATAATTAACTTTCATTTATTATCAAAAAAAAGTTATCAACAAAGTTGAGAATATATACATCATTAATTGAGGAACTTAATATTATGTTTTGTGCTGTATATATAACGGTTTAAAGTCACGTGATATTTACATAATTGGCACATAATAATTTTGAAATAAATACGAACAAAAAATATTTGAAGCTGTTAGACTATGGTTGGTTAAAGTGTATAGGTCTATATCTCACGAATTTTTGTACATAAATTTCAAAAAGTATATTTTAATATTGGCCATGCATCCAAAAGACCAAATCACGAAGAAATTTTGTCAAAATACACGCCTGAAAATTAATTCAAATAGTTGACTATCATTTTCTTATTTTCGGTTGCCCAACCGAAAATTATGCTGATTTCCGAAGCGGAATCTTACGATGTTTCGCGCATGCGCCGGAATCTGTTTACATTTGAAGATGGCACCGCCCATGAGAAAAAGAGAACAAGGTGCTGGCCGATCGAAATTATCTGATTCCACGAAAATAACATTTACCTATTTCTTCAACGTCGTATATTATGTTCATGTCAACCACTATGTTTTTATCTGTATGTACACATTGTTTGAAAATAAAAATGTTTAAACTACTCTATAAACACAATTTAAATAAAATATTCAAAAACAAACATGATATTTTTATAATAATTTATTATTTTAAAAATCTTAAGGAGCTGTTAAGACACTTTCAATTTAAATAACATACTTAGTATGCAACATAACAATATTACAATACAGAACAGAACAGATACTTTATTAAAGGGCTTGAGCAATACTCATCACCCAAATAAATACAATATACATACATATACAATTACATGCGACATGAAAACATATTTTTAACATAAACATACAAAAAGAGGTGAAAATTACATACAGATAAACAAACAAGTTATTCATATCCAGTAAAAGAATTTAAGGACTATGTAATTTACGAATGTCCTTCATGACTTTAAAATAGGTGTGGTTGCAATAATTGAAATTTACAAATAATTTTCATAAATTTCAGTTTTCATTTTAATCCTAATGAAATAAATAAGTAAGTTTAATAAAAAAATATCAAAAAAAGTGGTTTAGTAATATTTATTTTTTATGAAAAAAGTGAGTTTAAACATGTAACCTTTTGTGCAAGTTTACATGAAGTACAGTGAAAACAGTAAAAATAAAATATTCCAATCAGATTGTGTACACCCCCGTACAGATGCACTAAGAGTTAAAAATACAAAATAATTCATACATTGTCTGAAATCAGTATAATAAAATATCTCTATATACTAAATTTTATAATTTTCAACATGTCCAAAATATAACTTTACACAAAAGAAGTAGTACAAACAAAAAGTACGGTGTCCAATATTAAACACAGGTAATGAAAGGTACACACTTAAAATAGGTATAATTCACTAATGTCATTATTGAACGGCCTGTTAGCGGAAAACGTTTCAGACAAACAGAAAACGGTTTAAGTATATAGTACGCGAGTATGAAACAACCTGAAACAAAATAGTTCCAGTATATTGTGCAAATTAGTAACTGCCATTACAACGAAGATGGCGGTGTTACTCCCGTTGATTTAGATCAATAAATTTACACAAAAAAGTAAACAAGAAAACAATTCCTTCTCTCCGAATTCTTCTAATAAATTGAAGTAAAGATTCTTTTGTCCGCTATCTTTAAACGTTCGCGCTTCAACGGATCGTTCACTTAGCCGTTCATAACGGTAACGGTGATTGACTAACGTTAAATGCTTACTTAACGCAGGGCTGATAAAGAACTGGGACTGTTTCATAAGAATCTTACGTAAGATAGCAAACTTTCCGAAATACTAACTTACGTTGACCTTACGTTTACGATGAGAGAATTTCAAAGACGCACTCGAAACTTAAAACCTTTGCTTCAATACGATCTGACTTAAGTCAACGTCAAGTAGTGAAGCCCTCAAATTTTGGTCACATGATTTGTTATCAACAATACATTATAAACTGCAAAGCATTTAAAGAAAAAAATATGTTCCACAAACTTCAAGGAACAATTTCACAAACGGATATTAAAAGCTCTCGAAGAAAATGCACGAGGGCTATACCGAGCCACCATACTCTTGATTTTTCAATACACGGCCAATTTAAACAAAGGTGGTATGACACAATAAATGGTCATCTGCTAACAAAACATCGACCAATTTAAGACGGAACCGATGGATGTCAAAATGAAGTAATAAGGCACAAAAAAGTTCCCACGTGGCGTCAAATAAATACCTTAAAACAATAAATCATCCAATCTACAGACATATATAGTAATAACTTCATAAAAAATAAACCATTCTTAAGACATTTCATCGAAATCTTACAATCTTTATATAGAAGTTCAGTTTGCGTATGTACACACGTTTTTGTGATTAGCCCCTGACTTCCGCAAAGATGTGTAATGAATAAGTTTTTAATACACACAAAATGAACGCCAAAATTTTGATTACAGAGCCCACTTATTTGTTTGTTCATATATGTAAATTCAGTCACAGATATAGAAAAAGTAAGCCTCAGTGCATCTAGAGTAATATTAGTGCATTCAATATCTGCATATGTATTCTGAATTTGTTCGCTAGAATAAAAGGAAACTTGCACAGAAAATAACGTATTTATTTCTGTATTCACAGGTGATGTGAAGTACCTACGATAACATTGCCTGGTCCAAAAGATTTCAGGCAAGAGGGATGATTAAACAATATGATATTTTTAGCACTGCATTCACCCTAACCAACTTTTTGAGGGCCGGTACTTAAAGGTACCTTTCTGTAATTTCAACAATTGCATAGTCCTTAAGGTTAATAAGTCAAACGCTAACATGAGATGACCTTATCATAAGTGCTTCCTTTACGTATTTAGATAGTTTAAAAAGAATACATTTGTTTTCAGAATGTAATAATTTAACAAATTTATACATTGAAGGTTTGACATAAAACTACTTTTTCAGATATTTTTTTACGGATAGATAAATACTTAGGACATATACAAATGAAATGGAATTCGTCCTCTATATCATTTTATCACAAGAATTACATACAATAAACGTTAGGTGTTATTAAAAACCCTCTGTCGTAAGATACATATTAAACAAATGTAAAATTTATTACTGTTAAAGGTACTAGTTCACAGATTTGGTTTATCTTTTCTATAATTTAGAAAAAAAACATTCAGTGTCTGTAATTGTGTCAAAATTAATTTTTTATTATTTTAAGACAAACTGACCAATATGTTGCAAGAAATATACGATAAAAGTCACACAAAAAATGCACTAAAAGTGTCTATACCGTGACATACAGGGTATATATTTACTACATGAAACACCATCATTCGTGAATGTATGGCACATTGCACTATAATTTTCATTATCAGAACACTACTTTCCTGCTTCCTAAAGTATTTCCGTACAATTTTGATAATTTCAGAAAAAATCGATATTTAAGTTAAAAAGTGTGAATGAGTACCTTTAATTTTATATGTAAAGCCAAATTAAAAAGCAAAAAAAACAACGTAAAAATACATTTATATTC
The DNA here is from genome assembly GCA_025267735.1 of Mactra quadrangularis. NCBI lineage: Eukaryota > Metazoa > Mollusca > Bivalvia > Venerida > Mactridae > Mactra > Mactra quadrangularis. Next base: position 30,391,190 of record CM046304.1, read on the forward strand.
ACGAATATTATTAGTTACACAGTCAGTTACTGACCGGATACGGTGTGATACCGGGTCAGTAAATTAATATTGGGTGAGAGCGTAGCTCGAGCCCAATATTTATTCACTGGCCCGGTATCACACCGTATCCGGTCAGTAACTGACTGTGTAACGAATTTATCTTACCGAGTACCCCCATCTGAATTTTAGCATCAAAGAACACGGACAATTTTGTTACTGACTGGATATTAGAATCTACTGACCTAATATGGGATAATACATGGTCAGCACGTGACCGCTCTCGGCCAATGAAAAACGAGTATTCTGTACGAGGTAAGATAAAATATTGTAATTTGTATAATGCAAAAATGTTGCAAATGTATAATTCGGCACTTGTACTCCCTTGCCTCTAAGCAAGGATCCTATATTAGAAGGATTCGTAACGGGAGGGAACTAACGAAAGTTCTCAGTCGTCGCGAGACGATGCGAGAGCGCCATTCCGTCTCATTCACCATTTTCACGAAAAGGCGAGCTATTTCTATCCACGAATATCCACTTTAAACTAATCCATCGAAAGATGTTTCATGTACTCATTCAGAAAATTATGTCCAATAGTCATAAATAAGTTGGTCGTTTATTACTTAATTGTCCAATTTTGTTAAATTTCATGTTTATTCTAAGACATTAATTATCGACCCAAGCACGACTCATGTGTGAAATGGCGACCAATCGAAAATGTAGGCTGCACTGTAGCGCAGTCTATGAGTGAAATGATCACTAAATATGTGTTAAAGTTGGATTTGTCGATAGATCTGTGATGTTTGAATGGATTTGGTTACTTTATAAATCGAAATTAGCGAGCTTAGATAATCAATTTCATCTTCAAATATGGCCATTTTCGGCTAAAAACAACGATTTTCATGGATTGAAGTCCTTTACGGGCATTTTTATTTAGCAGTCTTCACATTCAACGCGCGTTTGAACAGCATTTTGTTTTTACTAATGTGGAAAAAATACATTGAAAAATGGTATCCAATAAACCTTTTCCTTGCATATGCTTGATTAAACCTAAAACGCAACTTTAAAACACCCCATTTCCTGGCTGATTTTTACATTGATTTTAGGACTATTGAACTTAATCATAGACCCAGTTAATGTTGTATCCTCAATTAAAGGTGTTCTAATCCGCTATTTTGATAACCAAAAAGCGATCGGTTTATTGTGTTTTAAAGGATAATGACTAGAAGTCTGTATTACATGCCCCTTACTAATATCGTTATCGGGTCAGGCAAGCCGTAATTATGGCGGTCTCAGTTATTATTCAGGTATTACGTTTTCTTGATTTTGCATTAACATTTGCTGACGACAGTTACTTTAGTAGAGTTTGATACTATTTAGGACATTCGATTTTTCTGATTACACGTATATTTATCGAACAATTTACACGAACAAGACTCACTTGAATACAGTTCGGACGTGGCTTAGTCTCGTTAGAATTTCGGATAATTTATTTAGTAAAAATGAAACCACAAATCTGAAAAAAGATACTAACTGTAATTCTTATAAAATGATCCATTGATTTAAGTCTGTGTAGTGAGAAATGCTCCTTTGAAAACATAATTATCCAATATCTATTTCAGTAAATAGCCGCGGACATGATCATGGTTTGCCTGACGTACCTTTACCTGCCAAAGTACGACTGGGAACCAGACAAGAATCAAACCTGCATAAATTGACATGCAAATACTTCCACATTACCATGCTTAACTAAATTGATAGCGTTTATTTGCTTATAATTTGCTACAATTTTCAAAAATGCATGTTGCAAACTCGATAGCTACAGGTCGTACTTGCCAATTACGGGTCAGGTGACAGATGCTTGTCTCTTTAATCCGGAGTGGTCTCAACTGGGTTAGAAATCAATATCAATGGACAAAGGTCTTACATATGGGATAAAATCACGTGTAAAATCAATTTTAAATGATAAGAAATACTTTTTATTTGAAATATAAGATTCTACATAATAGGGTTAGGTTTTGACCCGAAATTGTCGCGTGCTTACTTTGTCCGCATAATTGTCAAACAGTTATTAGATGAAACAAATCTATGAGTTGAATTGTATTCACCGACAAATATCCAACAAAGCAATGTAAAATAAGGACTTATTCTATGCGAATTGTAGATATAAATCACTGCTTTTCTTTCGAACGCATGGACGAAACGTTCTCGTACTATTGCCTTGGTTGGAAAAGACGCTGTTCAGTTTTTCATGACTATGACTTTCGGTAGAGAAATTTTAACATGCAAAGTTTTTGTTACAGTAGCAAAGTAATTAGAGTACACGACTTAACTATCACATAATCAAAATATTGCATTATTAAGGAAACATCTGAGTACTATTGTAAAAAAGTGACTCGGAACTGTCGAGTTCACGGTACTCAAAAACAACTATTACTATTAAGAATTTGTTACATTTTTTAAAATTTAGTCGTAATTGAGCGGGAAGAATTCAAAATAAAAAGACAACTTACATTTACGATCGCGCAATTAATTGAACTTTCGCCGATTACCGCCACTTTGGATTAAAAAACCCTGCTCTTTCCCCCAATTAATACACTTTACGATAAATTAGCAGACGAAACTGAAACGACAATGAAAATCGATAAAATCTGGTTGAACGATAGGGCGTTATATATCCTTCTAATATAGGATCCTTGCTCTAAGCTAGCTTTCATAGCTACGAGGTAGTGTCCGCTTACTACTCGAGAGATCGTTGGTTCGAATCTCTGTTCGAACCATAGATTTTAATCTGGTTACAATAATTTTATTATTTTTATGTACGATTAAAACACTAATAGTAATTTTGTCAGCACATGTATTTCCAACTTTCATTAAAATGCAATGACATAACAAATGTAAAATACCAATTATATCAGTGTGCTTAATATATATAACAAATAAAGCCAACAATGTCACTTATCTTTAACAACGTAATTCCGTTTATTATTTATTTTGATATGTAAATAATAAATTAAAGTAAACAAGTGCTTCTAGTTAAAGCAAAGACTAAAACACCAATCATCTGCAGTGAAATCAAACAACTGTTTTATGGTTGTATTTGTATGTATGTTTTGCTCTTTACCACTTTTTTGGCGCAGCTGTCTTAGCTAACCTTTGACCTATATTTTTAACCAATATAATTTGCTCTACCATACCCGTTTGTCCAATGACCAATGATGTTTGTCTTCCGGTATAGAGAAAAGGATAAAAGATATGGTACCATTGATTATTTGTGATAAACATTCGCGAAGCATGAACAGTAGTTGTCGACTTTTTACTCTATGCATTATGGGTGACTCACTATGCTAATTGATTGACATTCGTCGTGGTACGCTCCTGGCGGTATGCCTGAACAGCGAATATGGCTTATTATACTTCAAACAAAATGAACCCTGCATAGCGCCGAATATTTTTTCTAAGATATGTTTTGTTTATTCATATTGTAAAAAGTTAAGAACCTATCTATACAATAATTATTGATGTGATACTTAAGTTTGAAATATATTTTGATTAATTATCCTAGTTAAAATCAAACACAGAAAACACATTTAAAATTATCGCAAATGGAAAAATAAATAATAGATATTGCGATAAGTAATGTTTCCATGGTTGACATCTTAAACAAGATAAATATTGACCAGAGATCAAATAGTTATTGTTGATGAAAACAAAATGAAAAATTAATATTGCGAAAAGTGATATCTTCATGCTTGACATCCCATACAAGATGATAATTATTTGATCCGAGGTGCGTTCAACAATGCGAGCGCTCGAGCGAGCGCCTGCTTCGCGTTAAGCTATTGAACGATTGCAAGTGCTTGCTGTAAAATCCAAGATGTTGTCAAACAGCACATTATTGAAAATAGCGGGTGGGGAACAATTATTTCTGCTGATACATGAGATATTTTACATTTTTATCATAGGTGAATCATTATGATACAATTTACTGTTCCAAATAAATTCTATAACATGCTTCGCGTGGATATGTTAGGTGGAACAAGTAACATACGTTTGCGTCCCACTTTAAAGGAATAATTCTTTGAAAAAAAAATTTTCCAGTCGCCATCTTTGATATCTAAGCAAAACACCTCTCGAGCTGAATCGCGAGCGCGAGCGAGCACTCGCGCAGGCGCCCTCGTTCTAAAAAAAGTTTCTAGATATGAAAATTTGATTGACATACAGATGATAAGAAAAGGGAAATAAAAAATCGTTATAAAGTTGTAGCGTTTCAGATGTCAACGTGTGTAAATCTCTGTTGACATAGTAGAAAGTTTTATAGACTTGTATGTAATGACACGTTCATTTAAATAAGTAAATAAAACAGCCTTGCACAGTTGAAACCTGAAGAAAACTGAATATAATCGAGTCAGAGACAAAACAAGTATATCAAATACAAGTACATTTGCAGTTTCTTACCCAACAGATAACAGCAAGGTAGCCTGATACTTAAGCTTAAAATGCGACAGAGAAATGACTTAATTGCCCTTAATTTAATACATCTTTCATTGAAATAATTGATAAAATAACAGGCATATAATGCCTATATAAATCTTCTTCATAATGGCCAATTGTCCCTGGTCCTTGTAGGACATGCTACAAGGAACGAACATGAAGAAAATGTGTATATAAAATATGGAACATGTACGTATATTGAGGAATGTTTAAATAAATCACCTACAAAATCACAACAATTTCTCTAAACATTACCCAAGTTTTGCTATCTTTAATTGTTTGGACACGAAGACAAGCAATATCACGAGGTATTTTTATACCCATAGCTTTTGTATCCAATTCACCATCAACAAATTGAGCAATAATTGAAATATTATCACAAGTAAATGGCTTTCGTTTATCAAATAGTTTAAAACCAACTGACAAATGAGCATTCATCAAAGGGTCCCTTTTATCATAGGGGTCACCTGTAGATATCACAATTCTTGATATGTTCTGAGGATCATCAAAATAAAGGGATAAATGACCACCTTTACGTGGAGTTTTAGCCCAGAAAAATGAGGTACTGTTCCCATCGTATACATTTGAAGGAGGATAACCCCTGATAGGTTCAAAACTAGAAATTACTGAGGCACTTGGGTAGCTACCTTCCGGTAGACGTAGGATTGCCGGTTCTTTTTTACCGAAATCCACAAAATGCTTGTCAATTGATGGCATCATTTTGTTCAACAAAGACGAAAATTTTCCATTATGCTGAAAAAGGCTGATTTGAGAATAGATAGGAGATTTCTGTCCTCGTAGGTTTAGAACATTCCCCAGCATCAAGTCACCAGGACGTGTGTCAAATTTCGATAACATTATTTTAGCAATTTTATACAAATCTTCACTTTTAAACAGCTTTCCAATAAAACCAAGTCTACAAAACTCGAGCATAGCCCAATCTGAATCTATTGAGTTAATAAACTCCTGGATAGAAGCCGAAAAATTATTTGCACTTAAGATATCGTCCTCCAGTTGAATGTAATATCGCGATATATCGATACTATAGAAAAATATATAAGCAAAATCTATGTTCTGCTTGGCCCTCCATCTAACTCGTTGTACCGAATCAATTTTAGTCCGTTGTAACCTAGAGAAATCAGGGTAAATGCCATCAGGGGGAATAATCACTTGTATAAAGCCATCTTCACAAAGGGAGGTAAATCTGTCATGTATTTCGTCGGCCATTTCTAGATTGTAAGTCTCGTTCTGGTCCGATAACATGATAACGACCGTAATGTCCGTTCTCTGTTCCGGACTGGTTGAATTTAAGATGGACTGTATTGTATCAAACAGGTAAATCACTTCAGAATTTGGTCGACTTATGGACGGAATTCCTATGGTCAAGAAACCTGAAAATAAACAAAATTTTATGTTTGTGATGTTATGTCAGATTATGGTTTATTTTTGTGATGAAACTGACTCTCATTGTAGGAGCAGTATTTGGACTAGCGCTTAGATGTCACATAAAACTTTTTTGTTCGTGAGGTAGAATTTATCATACCATCCTATCACGGTGGCAATACCTCGTGACTATGACGTCACAGATGCTAAGGTTTGAAGAAAAAAGCAGTGAAAATTCCGCCTCGTCTCAGAGTTTGTAAGGGCTGTAAGTATTTTATTTCTTGTCAGATTTTCATGATACCTACGCGACGCTATGCAGATAGGTGTATACTTTTTTCTGCGAGTCACACCCCAAAGCCATATTTTTCAATTTTTTGCAAACACCCTAGAAATCACTCTAACATTATTCCCATTTAAACTAGGACGACAACTTGTCCTCGTAGCGCATGGTTATCCAGTGTGTTTTCAAGAAGTATAAAACTACATGTACTAAAATAACTACGCAGGACCATTCTTGTACCCAGAGGCTGATGTAATCTCTGGGTGCGACTTGCCGAGAATGGTGTAGCTAAAATAAAATAATGCTGAACACTGAAAATTAACATTGGTTTGGAAAATAACATCTTTTTTTCAAGTTATTTGAATAATGATCTATAACGTGTATTTTGACACTTGGTCAAGTGGCTATACTGAACAATATATATGACAAACTAACATCTTAGTTAACATTTATTTGGTAATACATGTGCAACAGGTATACTATTTTGTATTAATACATATTAACTCAAATTAATAAGACATGTGGTAAACCGTTCAAATAAAATATCTCTTTAAATTCTTAACAAAATTCGATATTTATTGTTTCAAATGATTTTGTGACTGGTCAGTATAGCCTCTCAAAGCCATCCTCGGTAACCCAGGGTATTACTTCAACGACAATATACATAACGTATGAGTACCGTAGGTTTCCGTCTATGGTCAAAGCTGAATGTCCTTTCAGTAACTTCAAAACTGCACGGTAAATTGTGCAATGTAACACGATGTTTCATTGATTGAAACTCCATATGACAACCTTGAATTGGCCAGTCAAAGATTTTAACATAGCAAAGGAAAATATTTTTCGCCTAATGCGCCTTGCTTTGCCGGCAGAATGTACGAGTACTTTTCTTACATTTATAATTCATTTCAATGAAGAAAAAGTAAGACTCCCTACAATGTTTTAATGCGGCGTATGAAATATCTGTATAGAACACCGAACTGTTTTTCTCTCGCAAATTAATCGCCTTTTTGAAATAGCCTAGCAACTTAAAACTGTTAGATTGTAAACTTTTCTCTGTATCCAGCCTCGTTATCAAATGAGCAGAGATTGTAGAAAGTTTCGATTGTCAATATCTACATGCATGCAAACACAAATGAACTTGAAGAAATAAATACAATGAACAGGCTAACAATACTAAGTCGGGTTGTTTTTATAAAACATTTCTTTGAGAAGAAAGACGTTAACTAGACCATGTGGCGATAAAATTAATTGCCTTCTTGAGTTAGACATTCAATAAAGTTATTAGATTGACCGAGAGATGCACATATAAACACCTCAACTTCAGTCAATAAGAAAACAATACCTAATTGGCTGTTCAATTTTATTTCTCTTGTAAAAAAAGACATTTCCAATGGAAAATTAGACAATTAGCGAATTGAAATGATTTTGCCATAGGATGTTGTTTTTTTTCATAAATCTGAAATATTATAATACCCGTTGTAACAATACAGAATCCTGTATAAAGGATATAACGTTATCATTGATAGATAATTTCAGTATGGACCAACGAGAGCGTGCCTGTGGTGCTTTTCACAAAAATTCTTACGAAAAAATCTTCGTAAGTCAAAAGCAAGAAACATTAATAATACGCTTATTTTTTGGCGCACATGTATCAATTCTAAATATATACAAATTATGTAGAATTGTGTATACCTTTTGAATATCATATCATAGTTATGCTTATTATCCGTCTGACTTTGAAGGCTTATTATATGAAACTTACTAAGACTTACTAAGATTTTCTTTCATAAGAATTTTTGTGAAAAGCACCACTGATCATGACGTTATCATGTTACGGTGAGTGTTATGGTAAGTGTGAGATTAGAAGCTGAATTGTATTCTAGCTTTCACAGAAAAAAGATTTATGTTACTAGTAATGTAACTTACTAGAGTAGTTAGATACGTTTAATAGTAACTTGATTAAATAGAACACGGGTTAATTTATATGCAACCAGCCAAAGGACAGATTATTATTATATCTTTTTTTTGTTTTTTTACGGCGTCCAGCGGACCTAACCTAGCTTTCCTGGACCCTGGTCTATAACCAGTACTCACCTATCCTTCCACAAGGCCGGAAACTTCTGCATATACCTTATTAATGGAGGAAAATTGACATTATGGTCAAATTTTTAATGGAAGGCTAGAACATCCCTGGGTGGGATTCGGACCCGTACCCCCTTCAGGACACTAAATTCGAAATCCAGGCGCACTACCAACTGCTCTATCGACCCGGGTTAGTGGAAGAAGTGTGACACTGATAGTTGTGCACCACTTGGTTACTCGGTTGGTATCGAGTATGACTATGAATTCGGGGTCGCACATTTTCAACGACCATTGTCCCACGTACCCTTGTATCAAGTAGGACAGCTTATCTGTCGCTGTTAAAGGTAACTGTTTTGTACTGGCTAACACCTGCATTACCGGTATGTGATTTATATCGTATACCGGCGTAGAGCCCTAGCTAAGGCATCCATTGACCGTTAGTAGGACAACTCATCACCGCAATATGACCAAAGCAATGTTGAAATGTGATACATAGAAAATATTTGTTTATTTTGGTGTAAGGTCGATATTTATTTCACGAGTGAGCTAAGGGTGCAATATTTTCGGGAGTGGCATAGCCACGAGTAAACTATGTTATCATTTGCTTACGAGTGTAATAAGTAGAAATTACATTGAAATAAACAAATTTTCTGTTTAATATACGCTTCAAACTGGCGTTGTTTATTGTTTAAGTCTGAAATGCATTCAGAATGGTGCATCAAAACAATTGTTTCAAAACAGTGGAATATCGATTTTTTTCACCGATAAATCACGATATTCCACTTGAAACTTGAAAGCATTTAATATTTACCTTTCTCTGGTTTTCGATATCCATACATCAATGGATTAAACTTTGGTGGAATGTATGAATATGGCGAGGTTCTTAATGGAGGTATTAATGGACCTCCATGCATTCTGACAGTTTCTGTATGTTGTTCAGATCGAGGCACTGGCTTATTGGTTTTGTTTTCTAGTTTTTGTTCATCAAGATTTCTTTGTTTGAACGAAGCTACCGTACGTTGATGCTGAAATAAAAGACGATTAACATAAAATAGTAATTATCCTCTAGATCAGTACATGGGCTGTCGGCATGAAAGAGCCCATCCCCCCACCCTCTCACAGTCGTCTAGGTCAATCATTTACTTCATAACTATTTCAAAACCTTTCTAGGCTTTTCGTGTTTTTCGGTTCGCTTCCTTTACTTTATACATCTAGATAATACATAAACGTGTACATTGTATAAAAACAATTTTCAAGGGAGTCTTTCATGCCAGCAGCCTGTGAATCAGTGTAGCGGGATGTTACATCCTTTCATTGTTCCTCCGTTCAGTCTGACAATGTTTCTTCGTATGCAAAGACAGTCACTTAGAAAGATATCATCTTTATGCACCCGCATCACTTCTGTACAAGGTCTGGGTTGTCCAATGAATCAGTGGTGCTTTCCACAAAAATTCTTACGAAAAAAATCTTCGTAAGTCAGTTGCATAACTATGATATGATATTAAAAAGGTATACACAATTGTACACAATTTGTATAATATTTAGAATTGATACGCCAAAAATGAGCTTTTGACTTACGAAGATTTTTTCGTAAGAATTTTTGTGAAAAGCTCCACAGGTTAAACGTCACAATAAAAATGTACTTAGAATGCATTTAATGCATGTACATCGTCTTAATTGGATCAACATTACACACATATATGTATGTTCAAATGATCTTTTATAGACCATATCTTACAAATGCATATTTTGAAACGGATCTTCGAAGAGAATTATTCCCTCATCTGGCGATATGTTAATTATAAGTTTTCAACAAAATCAACATTTATTCAGACATTTAAATGTCAGAGTCTGATAAAACAAGCAGTGTGGCAAATAACCACCAACACCGGTTCAGGGAAAAAAGAACCGGTTAAAAACGTCAGAATTTTAACTGGTAAATCGGTTAACTAAATATAATTACATAATACTAGATAGGAAAGCATTAAGATTCTTATAAAAACTACTTAAGCTGTGTAAATATCTATCATGCATTATTAATAAATATAGATTACTAAATGTCAATAAACTATTCCGTACATATACTATATTTTCTTATATCTCCACAATCCTGGCATTGTTGAAATGGTGTGTTTTTTCTATGTGTGTCGTTTTTTAAAGCCACTATGTGAAGATATATTCATTAACAATAGACTTGAAAACTTTTTTGCAAACATGAAGTTATCAGAATTTAACATGCATTAGAGACACAATAAACGGTTCAAACCATTCTGCTTTCTAAATTTGAGTTTGTCAAAGTGTCCATTTCTCGAAAAAGTGGGGTACTTTTATAAGAGCACACTATATTCATTAATTCATTCATATATACTAGTACGCTAATTCATTTATACGCTAATGTTCAATATACCTGATCCAAAATAGGTTTAGAGCTTAATCATGTGATTTGGAACATTTTTTTTTCTATAACAAGACTTCATCTTAAACATACTGTGATCAAAACTATTGTTTCAAGTATTGACAAGCAAATTCCACTCTCGGTTTTGATCTACTTTCGAAATGAAATGCAATAAATAACATTAAAATATGTAAGCAACATTTGCATTAAACAAAACAAAATCTTATTCGTTATGGGTGTTTGAAATACGTTAATGTCTGTTTTCTTTGCAGTACAAAATCAATGTTACTTTTGATGGGGCTTTAATAAATATATACATTGCTTAATCCAAATTTCTGCCAAGTTATTAAATCATGCACCGTCTTGTACCAAAAGTAATATTATGCATTACAATCTCTATAAAATTAACATTTTCCACCCAATTTCGACTTTATAGAACTGTATGTAATAAGCAGTTATTTACAGATGTATATAAAATAACGAAATCCATGCCTTGTAATAATTTGAATTATTTTCCTTAACAGTTCTCAGTGATATACGATGATATTTAATAAAAATACAATTTTTACATTGGGATGAGAAACTTCCATTTCAATGCAAATGAATATAGAATGACTTATAATATCATGTTTTATTAAGGTGTAACCTTACTAGCAAAATATTGAAATCTATACAATTTGTATTAACAACACAGATTTAAAAATACAATGTACGGTTATTTCAATAAGAACTCGTTGATCAGAAATATGAGGTTTGCATCACCTACATGAAACCATGTTATTGATTTAGTATTATTATATAACATTCACAGTTCTTCACCGAGGAGGAAATAAAGAGATATTCCCTACATGTGACCACCACACATTGTATGTACACTAGCACTAGAATTCAATAATCTGTGGTGCTTTTCACAAAAATTCTTACGAAAAAATCTTCGTAAGTCAACAGCAAGAAACATTAATAATACGCTTATTTTTTGGCGTATCAATTCTTAATATATACAAATTGTGTAGAATTGTGTATACCTTTTGAATATCATATCATAGTTATGCTTTTTAGTCGTCTGACTTTATATGAAACTGACTTACGAAGATTTTTTTCGTAAGAATATTTGTGAAAAGCACCACTGCATACTGACAAACGCATTATTTACAGTACCCACAAAAAGTTTGGAGACTAAGGAAATTCAAGACAAAAATTCCATTGATTGATTTTGGTAAAACCATTACTTTCAATATATTTAATATGATTGATGATAAATGAAAACATTACATTTATAAGATTCAGCATCTGATGGACTAAAGCCTCCAAAACCCAAGTCAACGTTATTCTTTTCTATAACAGAGATTTTAAGCTACTTTGGTAATCTCAACTACAAATAGTTCCATAACAAAAAAAATAAGCAAAACTAAAAGCATTTCAAAATAAATGGTAATCAATGTTTCGATAAAATCTATGTAGTGGGCATACAAAGTGGTCTTCAAACTTTTGGTGGGTACTGTAGATAAAATATCCAAAACAGAATTCCATTCAAATTACATTTTCCAAACCGTAGCCTGTCCCGAACCCGTTTGTAAAATGAAGAGCGTAAAACTGATTGGAAACTTAACAAATACCAGCAGAGGAAGAAAGTTTCTTCAGCGAAAGGTGTCTCTGCTTTATTTTTCAAGTCAAAAGTTAAACCTGGCCAGTATCTGCGCATAACGCATCCTAAGGAGTGGACGGATCCCGGTTAAGAAATAAACTACAAGCAAACAAACGAACCGCTCAAATTAATTGGAAGACAAGAAAAATCTTCATACATTTTTTTTCAAACAAGTAAGCCAATGCTATGTTGTTTTTATTGACTTCAACGAATAAAACAAAGCAGTTGTTTCAGGATAAATCAATGAGTTATTTCTGTATTTAGAAGCACTGGTTCCACTTAAATGTCAAACTTGATATATACCAGGTACCAGCGTTGTTTTAAAACTTTCCAAATTACTTAGCTCATTACGAACTCTCGTAAACTAAACATGGCGTTCATCAATTATACTACTGTACGTATTTAGTTTTAAACGTTTGGAAATCAGTTTACTTTTGCAAAACACAATTGTGTCATTTTTCTGCCAAAGGGTATCCAAATGTATATATACCGATGTATATATACGTGTACGGTTTGCGTATTAAAGCCCCAATACCAAAAGTAACAGTGTCCATGGAATGCAACGAAAAAAGAGATTTATCTAAATTTAAACACCTTCAATGATAAAGTTATTATTTGTTAAAAAGGCTATCGAAGCTAAAATATGTTAATGCAAAAGAAAGTAGATCGAACCCAAAAGTAGAATTTTGTTGTCAACACATAAAACAATAATTTTGGTCATTTTGATAAATGTGTCGTAAAGCTCTGGATTTTGTACTCTTCATATTTGGAGGAATAAACGTAAAATTAAGTACATTTTATATTGTAATGATCGCAAATAAACACTACTTACAAATGGTACTTTAACCTCTGATACCTTCTTTCGATTGAATGACGACAGACCTGTAAAATAAAATAAAAAACTACTATTTAGCCATTATCTACATATTTTAATAAATTTTCTATGTTTAACATAAATTTGATGATAGAGGAAAAACATAAGAGCCATAATATTGATATTTGCCAAATTTCGTTGAATAGAAAAAAAAAATTTCTTTCATGAAGTTTGTATTGTGTGATGATACTGTGGCATGGTGCCGTCGGTTTTTGTTCCGCTAAAAAAAGTAACCGCTTTATCGGTGATACAACACACCTTATGCCTAGTTCTCACTGTCCTGGTCTATGTTCGGTGCATTCCGGTAATTTGTAGCCGATGGAACCAGATTAAACGGGACAATTTGTGCAGAAAATCGAGTGGCAAAACCGGGAGTTACCATATCTCTATTTTGGACACAGGCCATTCCTGCTAGCTTCAGTTTCCTGTTAGCTCCGGTGGAGAGTCGGGTCATGCTGGAAGAACTACGATGCCCCGAATCAGCCGGAATTAGTTTTGTTCCCCGGTAATCCCAGTTTGACTTAAATTACAAACATCACCGGGGCCACTCCCAGTAATCGCCGATTCAACACGGTTTATTCCAAATGAATGCGGTTCTTCATGGGTCGCTACGGTTGTATTCCCCGTTTACCCAGACGTACAAACCGGGACATACAGTGGCTATACACCGGGGCACTTTACACTCAAGTATCACCTAGGATTCACTCAGCTCCCACTCAGCTTTTACTAAAATTCCATCTATGTCCCTTCCACCTTTTGACTCAGGTTTCATTAAGCGTGTGTTCGACATTCACTCAAGATTCCCTCAGGCATTATACAGCACATTATACCAGAGTGATTTCATTTGTCTTAGCCGAGGTTATCTAGCTTAATTAAGTTTCAATTCAATTTTGAGAAAAGCTTAGGTTCATTTGATTTATTTTGATACAAAATGTAGTTTAATATGATTAAAATATATTCTTGACGTTGGTAGACCTTGCTTGATTGGATTAATTTACATTGAATTAGATTATACAAGGGTAAGACACTTGGGGGAATAATTTTCGTGACGCAAGAAATCTTACAAGTGTTCGACAAAAATCTGACATTTTCTCTGAGTGGGTTGTGAAACCACAGGAGCTTGACATTCTGTATCGTAGTTTGAAAAATTCGCTCCTTATAATAAAAACTAGTTTTTATTATGAGAAGAAAAGAATCTTTCAAACTACGATACAGAATGTCAAGCTCCTGTGGTGAAACGAATACGGGCAAGTAAGTTGATTTGTCGAGTACGTATTGGCCAATAAAGTAGGGTTGAAAACCCCCTAGATGTTATGTATTGTGCCGATGTTTCTCTCACTGAAATAATATACGTTGTATTACATTGGATCACCCTTTATAAACAAATTTTCATGTAGTCTAGTCTGTTCAGAAAATGGCAATATACCTTACTTTCTACATTATATTCAACATATTACAATCGTCAATCAAATACAGATTACAGATTTTATTTTAGATTTGTACAAAAGTAAAGTTGTTACATTGTTACATTTAATATAACAATACAAAAGAAAAACACATGTACATTAATATTCAGTTAAAATAATAAATTTGTATATTATAATACACCAAGATCAGTCAAAAATAACTTAAAGTTGGTTCATGTCGATTACTAAAACCGATGTACGTATCTTAATGAAATTTGGCACACACTTAGACCTATATCTTATCATGAACAAGAGAAGTAAAATAAACAAGTTTACTAAATATGTACCACAATGCACTTGTGATTTGTTTTTGTTTGTTTGGTTGTTTGATATGTATTTCGCAAATAAACGCTACTTAGGTCATCGGAGCCGTCCGAGATACAGGGAATGTATAGGGAATTTGACATGTGTTGAAGATAATGGCGTTCTTTCTCTTCCCTTTTCATTGTAAGTTTTATTCTGTAGATTGTAGTTCATGTCCGATGTAGAGCACCGTTGCACACATCGATTTCCTTCACTCGGTATTTACCTGGGAGATATCAGAAAATGCCAAATTTGTACTATAACGTTCTCATGGGTGATATTAGACCCACGATTGCTCTTCGTGTTTATTGTACAAGTAAGTAATATGGCCTCTTAGCTAAACTATTCAATGATACCGTGTTTATACTGTCAAAGAATATTTATACCGTATCAGACGCAGAGCAAAATGTTAAAATCAAAGCACTGATTCGCTGAAAGAACGATGACCTGATTTTATTCATTATTTTGTTCATTACGGAGCATCACTTTGACATTCACTTTTCACACGTTAAATGAAACAGAAATATCATTGTTCCGTTACATTTTGTTACATTTTTTACCTTTTTACATGTACACATCTAAAGTAGAGAAACTAGTTCAACGTTTCGTTCAATTCTCCATCTCAATGCTCGATCAACAGCGCTACCTAGTGATTGTGGCATTGCTAAACAATATACCTCTGTAAACGAATCAAAGGGGGATAACATATGCCGGCCTAGTTATAGTAAAATGAGATGTCACGCTTGAAACACGCCTCTCTGTCTTTGTTGAAAATAGTTGAAGCATGGAAAGAGTACTCATATTCTTTCTTGTAAACATTGGAATGATGCAGAGTTATCGTTCCAAAAACGGCGTACAAAGTTTTGGAAGCCAGAACTAATAGTCACTGGGTTCACAAAAAATAAATAAATGTAAAAAAAACAATGGCACAGTGGGAAATTATTTTCACAAAATTGTTTACATTGGCCAATGCCTTTGTTGTCACTGGCCAATGTAAACAATTTTTGCAAGCACTAAGTATTTTTGCCGGAGATCTAGTCACATGTGTCTGATTCTCTCAAAATTAACATTGAAGTATATACACAGATGTACACGCGAGCGTTTTGGGACACGATCTATTGTATGTAATTAATTATTTAAATTATCAAACGAGATTACAATTAACGTCTATAAGATTTGATTGTTAATTACTGTTATCTGTAATCTTAATTATTCATGTTATTGTTAGTGTACGGTGCAGTCATTTGAAAGTACTGAACCTAAACATTTAAAAGTCTACATGTATATGTAAAACAAAACTCTTAATATTTAGTAGTCCAGCGGAAGGATGTACGCACTTAGGGGGTTCAAATCATACTAGGCGTATTACTAATTGCATTTAACATATAGACAATGTATTACCTAATATATATATAATACAGTATAACCTCTGCTGAGCGGCCCTCTTTGCACAACAGCAGCTTTTGATATTTCCCAGGGTGGAGAATCAAAACCAGTTCGTATCATATAAAACGTAAGCAAACGGACGCCAATTTTGGAAAAATTCAGGTATTTTTTCCAATTTACTATTTTATTCGTTCACCAATGAAAAAAAACAAAAATTACCATAACACGCCACTCACTTTTCCGCTTCTAGTGATGTATATACCATACAGATCCAATAAGAATTTCAACTAATTATCCCGGACATTGGAATCGAAGTTAGCAAGAATTGGGTCGTATTAGACGGATACGAATGGTTCAAATTCATACTTTTGCCTAATTTATCACAAAAATACATTTATTCTCATTAAATTTGCTCCGCTGCAAATGAGCGAAATATAATGCTCCAAAGGGGATCATGAGGTAGATGACATTAGTTTGGTGAATAAAGGGTAGTAGCTGTAAAGTCGTCCAACGTGCAACAGCAAAAAACAAGCCTTTTACAGGCAATGGAATTTATAAAAATGTTAGTATTACTAAATACTGAGCATATAATTGTTTTCATTCCAAAAACCTCTGCTATAAAAAGACAAGACTTGATAGAAGCAGATGACTAAAAATATTATACAGAGACATCTGCCAATAACCAGTTACATCGTCGTATGTATCGCGGAACATGGACATAGGCGGATCCAGCGGGTGGGGGGTCAGGGGGTACGGAACCCCCCCCCCCTAGAATTAGGAAAATGTACCTGTCCATTAGTGTATTTCCTGTCTGTAAGTCATTTTAAGTAGCATAAAGCAATTTTTCTCAGTGTTTAAACATATAGTTAATGGTTATGTAGTTTTTATTATCAATATGTTGCATTTTTTATGCAAAATGTGTATAATGTGGTTGTGGTTCGAGGTTCAGACCCCCCTAGAAAAGTTCGGACCCCCCCCCCGAAAAATTCGGACCCCCCCCCCTCCCAGAAAAAAATCCTGGATCCAACTCTGATGGATACATGGAAACATAGAAATGGTAAATGTCGAGGTATTACGGTGAATATACGACTATACCTTGTAAATACCGAGCTAAACAAGTACATATACCGTGGTATTTATTACATCATATATATCACAGAATAACCGGTGCATGTTGTTAAGTCACTGGTACCCAGGCCTAGGATTACCGATGCGTAGTTCCAAAAAAGCACTTAAACCCATATATTACCATGCATATTTCACGATTAAATTGAACGGATTCTTTGTTTAAGAGCTGTATTAATTATTTATATTAAAACGTCCTCATTTGATCAGTAAAAATGTTAAATGTTTTATAAACATGCTTAATGTTAATTGAAAACACTTAAAGGTACTCATTTATAGATTTCAACTTAAATATCAACTTTTTCTAAAACTATCAAAATCGTATGGAAATATTTTGGTAGCAAAAAAGTAGTGTTCTGATAATGACATTTTTAGTGCAAATCGACATACAACTACAAATGATGGTGTTTCGTGTAGTAAAAATCTACCCCGTATGTCACGGTATAGACAATTTTAGTGCATCTTTTAGACTTTTATTGTATATTTCTTGCAACATGAAGGTCAGTTTGTCTTAAAATGATAAGAATTATATTTTGACACAATTACAGACACTGGATAATATTTGAAATTGCAGAGAAAACAAACCTAATCTGTGAACTAGTACCTTTAAAATCGGATGAAAGTTAAGAATACTAGTTCACGTATTTATAATTGATATTTATTCGTATATGATGCATCCAGGGCTGAGCGAAAAAAATACAAGAATGTAGAATAGATGCCATTATGAAAAAGCGATAACACTCGTTCAATTAGCTGATTTGATAGTACACCTGGCCATACATCCAGAAGCCGCAAGTTCGCTTCTCGATCGAGACATGCATACATGTACCTTAATGGCAAGTTCTTCTTCTCACTGCTGTATCATGAAGGGTATTTTAGTCACTTGAGAAGGTATGTGTTTAGTACAAGAGTAAAAGTTTTTGTCCAGCTTTTTCCTTTTTTTTCCTTTTTTTAATGTTGTATTCAACACATATTTAGGTCATACGTATATACGACGGCCAGCTCTTCCTACTATAGGTTTTCTGGACACTTTTCTATCACCAGTACTAACTAACCCTACCACGAGGCCGACAACTTATGTGTAGGGTATACCCTAACGCGACCGGGCTCGAACCCGCTATCTCAGGATTCGAAGTCAGACATGCTAGCCACTACGCCAATACCGCGGCCATTTTTTGTTCAGAGATCTTGGTCAGCCCTGAGACAATGAGTAAGACTGGCCGCCGCAATATGACCCAAACACACCGTGAAGCATCATATATTGCATAAATAGAGGAACAAAGGAGGTAGAAAGCCCAGTTGCACTAAATTCCTCAAATAAGTGGGGGACAGGAAATGCAATTCTGCTAGATCAGTCAGAGTAGCGTGAATTTGATCACATGACCATCCAAAATATCAGTGATCACATGACTATCCAAAATACCAGTGATCACACGACCATCCAAAATAGCAGTGATCACATGACCATCCAAAATACCAGTGATCACATGACCATCCAAAATAGCAGTGATCACATGACCATCCAAACTACCAGTGATCACATGACCATCTAAAATACCAGTGATCACATGACTATCCAAAATAGCAGTGATCACATGACCATCCAAATTACCAGGGATCACATGACCATCCAAAATAGCAGTGATCACATGACCATCTAAAATACCAGTGATCACATGACTATCCAAAATAGCAGTGATCACATGACCATCCAAAATACCAGTGATCACATGACCATCCAAAATACCAGTGATCACATGACCATCCAAAATACCAGGGATCACATGACCATCCAAAATACCAGGGATCACATGACCATCCAAAATATCAGTGATCACATGACCATCCAAAATATCAGTGATCACATGACCATCCAAAATATCAGTGATCACATGACCATCCAAAATATCAGTGATCACATGACCAACCAAAATATCAGTGATCACATGACCAACCAAAATATCAGTGATCACATGACCACCCAAAATATCAGACTATCGAACACGTCATTGTCTTTCTCTTCTTGGGGAGTATTTAAATGTTAACATAATGTTTAATACAATATGGTAATTGTGTGATCAACAAACATTGCTAGCCTTAGAAAAATGCATCAAGTAATCTTAGAAAACAGCAATTGAACATTAAATTGGAATAATTCTCCCATTGTTTATATTGTAAATCTTACAACATTGACGGCGAGATCAAATCAATACGTATATGCATCAAACTAACGCATTAGTAGATAGATTCCCTGTTATTCGTCTATTTTGGAGAAAGTCGTGGCATTTGTCATTTGAAACATAGCGAACAAATACGACATGCTAAGTCTGTTTTGTAGAATTGCGCTATATTGTATAGTCTTAGTTAAACGCTGTATTCCTTTCAAAATACAAACTTCTCGTGTATATGATATAATATTTAGGTATCTACTCTATATTGTGATAACATATTCAAATTAATTTTCGAAACACACCCACCATGATCACGTCACGAGAAAGGGCGCGCATCTGTCAATGCTGCGGATTCAGAAGAAATCTAAACTGCAGCACAAGCAGAAAGAAGGTATCTTATTTTAAAATATCAGTCAAAATGTACGAAAATCAAAAAAATATGCTTATAAAATTGTACGACTTTTAATATTTAAATAAACAAGCATTTGTTTAAACGCATATGTTGGTTCTTTGCACAGTTAAACAACTGTAGTAAATAAAGCCTGGACAAGTCCATACAATGTATCTTAAATCCGAAACAGAAGAACTAAAGAGGAAAATCCATTTTTATGGTAAATTCATTAGGGGTGTGGATCGTCGAGCTAGTGGCGATCCGATCCGAACCACGACTCATGTGTAGCGATTCACGAATCGAACCATGAATTACTTGTTATACAGGAATTCGTGTAATAGAAATAAGAGAAGAATTACAGATGCTTTTACTATATGGAAAACTATGTCCTCTAACATTTACTCTGAACATTTCTATTACCATATTTTTAATGGGAATTTTTAGTGATAACATTTTTGTTTACATGTGTTTCAATCGAAATTTTGACTCAAGATTTTACGGTCCCTACATAAATTAAAGTTTTCATTAGTACTTAGTGCGACTCGTTTTCAGTGGTAATTCAGCTGAAAATGTTCTTTCATTTTTTCCAAGAAAAGATCGCGATCCGACGATTTCGGATGTAACGAATATTCGTACTTGATTTTCTAGTCAGGATCGCGAATACCCGAGTACTCGGATACTCGCCCTACAATTCATGTAGATTTTTGCAATATTTACAATTTACTTCGCAACGTACGACTATTTTAAAAAAGGCCCATGAAGTATAGTAGTTTATGATAGTGAAATCTTTTACAATATATATAAATATAATGCATTTTGTAACGAATTTTTTATTTACGTTGACTTTTGTCGTAAACTGTACATGTAAGTAACATATGGTACAAAAACGAGTACATGCATTTAGCTCATAAAGAAATTTAGAGAATTTTGAGGGATTTATTTGACGTACGATGAATTTTATCGTAAGAGTTTTGTTATCTTGAAGATCTTGTAAGCGTACATAAGCATGTAGGCCTACTGTATTTTAAGCGTAAATCAGAAGTAAACTAAACTAATCACGTGCGATGTTATCAGTTAGACATTATGCTTAAAATTGAATACAAAGGTGACGCAGGGGAAACAAAATATGGATTTTAGATAAAAAAAGTTTAATTCACAAATAAACTCAACAGATACATCGATTGGTTCAAATTGATAACAAAACGTATACAGACTTGGAAGGTCAAAAGTATAAATCAACGCATACCACTACTCAAATAATTTCATTTCGTAACTATTTCGATTTAGAATCGACTACTACATGAAGTAACAATACGCATGCGAAATGACGTCATTAGATAATTTCATATGGACATTTTTTCGCCATACTCTGTATCAAAAAGTGCACTATTCAATCACCGACAACTGTTAATGCTTAAAACTAGGTAGAAAGCTTGTGTTCTGTATTTTGCTCATGGTCTTAAATCAGAATTATACAAGATGCGTTCATACACCGCATTAGTATCCAGCGCAACCAAATCACCAATTTCTGCGATGAGTTGTGCGTCTATGTATAGATGTTCGCATCATCTATGTATGGAATGTGGATCCTGAGGTATAAGCTTGCCAAGCGTCCGTAAGGATGATGGACAACTGCCGGCCGACCGGCATCATGTCGAAAAAATGTTGACAGTAGACGTAAAGCATTATTAATCTGTTTGAATGTTAAGAAAAATAAATACAATATTCACTTACTTGAATTGGAATGTAGAAACACAATGAAATGTAGCATTCCTAGAAACACCACCAGGGTAAATAATCCCCATATTGTCTCACGTCGACTTCTAAGCTTTATCCTACAAAATATATTAGATATATGTTGTAGAATTGTCACAGTCATCCTCTAGAGCTCTCAGTCTAGACTGCCTGAATGAACGAACGTTTTCAGCGGCTACTTGTAAGATGCAACTGTGTTTAGAACCTCCAAAACGTCTTTACTCTATAAATCTGCTGAATCAAACAACTCCGTCTCAGATTCGACAAGCGACCATATATTCGTATTTTTAAAAAGTCAGTCCGACGGTCGCAAGTCAGTCTCGATTCAATCTGATTAAAACCCGATCTAAAAGTTTCCGCTCGCCTACTCGCTAATTTACGACAGTGCTCTACAGGATATCTGTTTACGGAGATTAGTCTCGACTGTAAATATATTTTTAAACTATTTGATATAATCACAATCGCGTTCTCTTAAAATACATGTATAGTGTTATTATTTCCGTCCGGTGTAAATTTTATTTCACTATAAGTCAAAGCAAAGTCAAACGCTAATTACGGCAAACGATATTAAAACACGCAAACAACACAATGGTTTGATTTGATAGAATAGTTTTTGATATCAATAGTATCGACATATTTTATTTAGGATTATAATGGTACGTGTCCATTGTATAAAAAACTAATGATGAAGTTGGTGTATATGCTATCGAATTACTTTGTATATTGTATTTCGTTATCAATATATTATAGCGAGTATTGGATGAACGGTAAAAATCAATCATATCGATACTTGATCAGTAACTTAGATTATACAATTACTTAAAACTTAATTTGCTTCATTGGTTCGACCATATAATTGACCTACATTGTTGCATAAATCATCATCAATCATTGTAAGTCATATCGATACAGTTTCAAAACCGATAATACGATTATCTTCAAAATAAACGATTTGTATAGTATATTGTTATGTTCATCCCCTACCGTATCATACAATATGGTCAAATCTTTGACCTTCATTATTTAATATTATACGCCCCTTTGCAATGATACCTATATATGACTCCCGCTTTCATTGCTTTCTTGTAAAAGTATGACCGACCATAGCGTATCTCTGAGGCCGGCTTCAAAAATACATGAAGACATTCATTTTATTGATGTTGTACTCGTATTTATAAAATGGCATTGGACATTCGGGACGTTAATAAAAATGTAGCACTGATTGCTATGGACATTTAGGCGGTTGCTAAGGACGCGAGAGTGACTTTTATAGACATTCAGGATGTTAACAGTAATATAGCACTGGTTGTTATGGACATTTAGGCGGTTGCTAAGGACACAAGCTTGACTGTTATTAACCTAATGGTGATCCTACGGATATGCGGATGGTTGTTGGTGGTCTATGAACTAGTCGTTATTAAGTCAAATTTGTCCTATGTAATACATGTACTTGTGAGTTGTTCCAGTTCGATTCTAAGCCTTCCTACTAAGTGCGACGTTTAGTATCAAGGTTTAGACATTTAT
The DNA here is from genome assembly GCA_025267735.1 of Mactra quadrangularis. NCBI lineage: Eukaryota > Metazoa > Mollusca > Bivalvia > Venerida > Mactridae > Mactra > Mactra quadrangularis. Next base: position 30,414,461 of record CM046304.1, read on the forward strand.
CTTGCGACGTTTAGCATTGGTTGAGACATTTAGCGTTAGTTGTGCCATGTTTAGAAACATTTTCATATGGACATTCTCCTACCCACTTTTGTAAAGGGCATCTGTCAGTCACATTTCAACTATTACTCAGTTGTATCAGGGCAGTTATGCGCACATGTATTACTCAGTTGTACGCGAATATGACTGTGCTAAGTACAAGATAAAACACTCACTTGGGTTCAGAAATTTAGGCTTGTCGAAGACAACTTAATGCCAAAATATGACTAACTACATGCTAGAATGCAGCACAAAGCATCATTATATAATACTATATTTACATTTTCTAAATGACAAAAGCTTTGGTTCAATTAGACAATAAGTCGTATATCAAACTCATTATTTGACAGAGAAAACAACAAATCTAACATAAATATTAATGTTGCCCAGCAACGATAAATGATAAATGATGAACATATATATTTTACTCATAATGTAGATTGCTGATTTAATCTTAATAACTTGTATATGTTTGTATGTTTAACTACACTTGTATGAATGGGTATTGTTCAATGTAAATTAGCGGATAATACGATACATTTTGTAAATCAAATGCCTTAGGGAATGGTATTATTTGTATAATTGGCTAAAATAATGCACCACTATACTGTTATCAATAAAAATCAATTCTTTCATTATAACATACCAAAAGTATACCAAATAAGAATAATATACCATAATAATAAACCAATAAGAAATTCAGTCAAACTATAATTAACACCCAGCTCACGATCTAGTATAATATTTGGCCATTAGGGCATTATCGTGTCTTGACGTAAGTCTTGTTGAACAAAACATGACAGTATCTCATTAAAATCAAAGAACAAAATTTTAGTTTGGCTGAATCATGGCCAAACCAATATTTGAATAGCATAGAAAAAGCTTATGGTGTTTTGAAACGCTGGGATGTAGTAGATATGAAAACTAGCGGATGCCACCCTGTAACCCTTGAGCAATTCCGAGAATTCAAGATGGCGTCCAAGATGGCGGAAAAAAACATTTAAGATAACAGAAATAGCTAAATGATATGTATTTTGAATATAAAATGATGTATGAGTTCTATACAATTAGAGATATATGTATGTGTTTTCTAATACAGTTTCCTTAAAGACTTTTGTCAGTTATCTTTCCATGATAAAATCTGAAGCAATCCAATTGGTAAGTAGGTCCTATCAGTTGGAATCCTCGGATTTTAACATTAAAGTCCTATGCAAGGATAATGAAATAGTTCATCTAAAATCTTTCTTGTTAATTAAAATATTTACAGGAGTGATGAAATTTAGATAGTTCTTTACCCTATCGATACTTCGCTTGATTTTCAAAACAAATTAAATGATTAACAAAGAAGTTATTAAAGATAAATTGTGGCATATTGTAAAGTAAGGGTATAATCCGAGTAATCCAACTGATTGGACCTGCCTATTTGAAGAGTATACAAGAGGAAATGACTGACTAATGACTCTTATGTTTGATCACTATTACCTCACTATAGTACAAAATTACATACAAAATAGAATACTTACATGGTTACTTAACAGTCACTTATATAAGTCGATGGGTTTATTCCAAGACTTAAAGATGAGCTCCATTTTCTGAAAATAAAGAAAATAATCCATATGTGAAGTTAGTCCCTTAGTAGTACTTTAATATATTTGATCCATATATCTATCTGTCTCTATATTTTTTCAATTCTTTATTAAAGATGTATCAATAATGAAGTCTCGGATGACGATTGCAATACGTTATATTATATTGTATTTACATTTTATGTGTATACTTTGTTCTATTTACTATGTTAAACAGTTGCTGGTTTACTATTAATGGGTAAGAATTACAAGACAGTCATCTCATTTGATCTTTACTCTTGTGAAAGAAAATCGTATCGTATGGATTGTATCGCCACTTGTATCGTATCGCTACACACATAGAGATACTCAGCTTGACAAAAATGCCAATAAAGTGGTATGCACCTTAGATTATAAAATTTAATTCAGCGATGTAGTGACTTACTAAGTCGTTCACCAAATAACAATTTGGTTTCTATGAGTGTCTTGTTATTAACGCCTGTTTAATATTGGCAACTTTGTTTTTTAATATCTAAACCGCCAAATATTGATCCCGCCAGTACAAAAAAGGCCTCAAAATGCATAACACCGCTAAATTTTTATAAGTCAACTTGCAAAGAATAATAGTCAAACGCAGTAAACGAAAAGTGACAACACGTATATCAGAGGGCTTGTAGCGCCGCTAAACTTTGCAACGCCTCTTTAACGTCGCAACTGACGCTAAACATCGCAAAACTATCGCTAAATGTCGCAATTAACGCTAAACGTCGCGATTGTCCTGACGTTACATGTCACAACACTGACGCTAAATCGGCGCGATATGACCTTTTTGTGTTGATGCGCCGTAAAACCCAAACAAACTGACGCTAAATGTCGCACACAAGTATTTCATAAGACAAAGACGACGTCAAGTCAACAATTTATAGACCGATATCAGTCATACACATATCGATAGCAACCCCTTAAGGTCCATAGTAACTAATAATGCATCACTAAAACATTTAGCGTTAGTGTTGCAACGCTTAGTCGCAATTGCGACGTTTAGCGACTTTGCGACGTGTAACTGTGCACACGACTCTTAGCTACCTAGATACGGCGTATACGGTATTTATGACGACCTGGCCGTCATAAATAGCTTCCTTAATTAATTGTGTATTAGGTACTCGTTTTCATCTTTATTGACTTCCTTTATGTATAAGTCTTATTTAGTTTCTATTTAATCGAAATTATACAGCGTGTGTGAAATGTTGCATCGGGCAGACAACAAACTTACTATCTCTAAAGATGCTTGGCTCAGTACAGCGAAATTTTTATCTATGCCATGCTCTTACATTATACTTTGCAAGTGGCTTACAACACAGACATACACGTACGCTACTTCGTACAGAAGCAGTGGTTTGTGGTAGGACACGCTTAGGGATCGAGAGGTTCCGGGTTCGAACCTGACTAGGGGCACTGCAATTTTTTAAGCAAGAAATTTACTAACATTTGTTTGCTCTGTTCAACTTTAACAATACAAAACATGCAAGGTCATAAAATCTAGCAATGGTTAACCTACATGGTAAATACTGAGATGTAATCCATGATATCCTATTGGATTTTACATGAACTTGAAACTTGTAGAGAATATAGTAAACGAGATTTTTGTTTGTGTTACCTGGGCAACGATGTATATTCTTTAATTATACGCTTAGAACGTCGATGCTGTGTACGATAGAATATTAATAAAATATTAACGCACCAATACATATAAAGTACTTTACATACAGTTCGTATTTCGGTCTCGAATGTTATGAACTCTTGGATATACATGTACATGTGTGGCAGGAATGACTTTAATACATTCAATTGATTACACATGTAAAATTACTCCATATAATGGAATGTTTAAAATCAGTGGAGAAAATTCAGGGAAAAAGCTTAATTCTGTGAATTACCAAATTAATACTTTTTAGCCAATTTAAAAAGTATATATATTATTGATATAAATAAAACGCACATATATAAACAACATTATCTTTTTATTTACGAAGATTCTATATTGAATGGTAAATCAATATTTTTATAACAAAATCACATTTTAAACAAATGTACTGCTATTTGATTAAAAAAGACATCGATTAACTCATACTTAATTCGTATAAACTTGATAGGTTAATCAAAACATAATATTTTTTTATATTCAATATCATCCCTAATTTGACTATTCTATGTTCATTTTTCATCATAAGGCCCCAATGCATCGTTTTGATTAGCTAAAGGCAACCGGTGTCGACTTAAAAATGTTCAAATCATGATAATTGTATATATCGCCGTTTAGGAAAGGCGATAATTAAAACACATATTCTAGATATTTATTAAAAATTTATTAAAATATTGCACATAAAACAAATCCAAGACAAAATAAAACTAATGACTTACTTGTGTATGTATACCATTGATATGTAAAGATATAAAATTCCATAGAAAAAAACTGTCTATAAATATTAAGTTAACGTGATAATTTGTGAAGTATATTACTCAAATTCTGTCTAGCTAAAATGTTCAATAACAGAGACATTGTCTCTGACTGCTGTTAAACCAATCACACATTGTTCTATATGGAGTCACGTGACATTCACTCTCTACAATCGGAATAAATGTTCGGATTTTATCGTATATTTTCGAACAACCAATAAAATGGAAGAATATATAGGCCTATAGCAGAAATTATCCAAAGCCTCGAAATCTGTTAAGTATTGACTTGATTTTAGCATGTATCACTATGACTCGTTTCAAACATTCCACATGTAAGGTTATATGGTCCATAGAGACACCAATCAGCCTCCAGCTACTTATAATTAGATATAAATAAACGTTAAATGATCACGGCAAGTATTTAACCAATTTGCCACTTACCAGTCGATATAACAGGCTTTAATAATATTGCGAAGCAGCTTAGTCGTATAACAGTCGTAGTCCTGCAGTAAAATGCCATATTTTAGGTGAACCGTGCACTTGAGTCCCTACAAAGTTTTTTTGCAGTTTCTATATCTTTGAAAGGTGCTGAATAAGAATCCGAGTGATGACACCCTGTCATCCTTGAGCAATTTGCTATTAAGTCTGCCATTATAGAAATTCCGTTTTTCGCTAATAACTCAATAACTAACTTAGATACAAATTCAAAATATGTATTCATACCCATGTTTTAAGGGTCTATCTATCACATGGTACTAATTTCAGCTCATCAGATCAGATCATTTAAATATTAAATTAGCGAAAAACGAAATTTCTATAATGGCGGACTTAATTTGCATATTATGCAAATTGCTCAAGGATGACAGGGTGTCATCACTCGGATTCTTATTCAGCACCTTTCAAAGATGCAGAAACTGCAAAAAAAACTTTGTGGGGACTCAAGTGCACGGTTCACCTTATATACTGCAGGACTATCGGTTTCTCAGCATACGACACACATCAGGGATGATACGTTATGATTTATTGACTAACTTAAGATGTACAAGAAATATATGTTTTGTTTATGTTTGGTTATCAGCGATTGATTATGTCACATAAGTTTATTAATTTATAAATCTTTACTTATCTGACTGTCTAATGAGTTCTACAGCTGCAACTGCAACAGCTGAAAATCCATTAAGAGGTCGCCGGTTCGTTTTTGGTTCGGGACCCGCGATTTTCGATTCGGATACTTACCTTTATTCGTGTCTATAAACGTTAGAAGGATTGAAGCCAAAGTGCACGCCAGTGCTTTGATTTAACTAGATCCTATTATTTCAACTATTGAGCTCAGATAATGATATTCACCCTGGTGCCTCTGTGTCTTTTAAAAATATATTTTATGAGCTTAATCATTGAAATAAAAATCCATCTTACAGAAAACACGACGTCGAATATCCTTTAGAATTCCCAGCATTCGGCCACTAGAAAGTCCGAGTATCTACAAGAATGCTTCTTATACTATCTTAGAAACAAAACGTGATACTTAAGTTAAAGAAACAAACACTCGACGCAATTCAAATATTTAACAAAAATGTTATTAATCCAGAATAAACTTCTACTGTTCAAATAATAGGTTCAATTCTATTCAAATAAATTAAAACCTTATCACAAGATTGTTTATAAATTATAGACTTTAATTTTCTGAGTGCTTTTGAGATAAATGCGTGCGACTGTTTTGTAATACGTGCACCGCATTCAGTGCCCGTTGATTGAATAAGCAAAACCAGTTTAATGAGCAATGTGACGGAAAATATGTCTTAGTATAGGCTTCAGTATTTTAGAAAAATTAATCATAAAAACTAACTATGGAAACATACATGTATTGAGTCAACATTAGATGAACTTATAAAAAAACTTGAAAATTTCGAGCTATTTTCGTTCAGATGGGAAAGTAAAATCAGCGTAGCTCGAAATAGGTCCTGGACGAATTATGACCTCGTACATCACACTTAAACAGAATTATCACCACAATCTATCCACTTGAATAAAAGTTGGGATGGTAGTAATTTCCGTAAACAGATATCCTGTAGAGCGTTGTCGTACATGATCTCTACTGTTTCCGTGGAAGGTCATGTCGAGATAAACTTTGTGTCGACCAATCAATGCGTAGCTTTCATCTAGACGAAACACTATTAATAACATTTTGATTTCGTAATTTCTATTTTTAGACCAAAGTTTGCAAGCTAATTTAACAGCGGCTTCAATCACAGTCTGCGATTGGACGGCTTATTTCAAATTGCGTGACGTAGACGATGTAAACAAGTTACGTATCATAACAATTTCGTCATTAATATTATGATGAGAAAAGGTCACCTGAACATGACCCTCGTTTGAAAAAGGCCATTACTAAATTAGCGAGTAGACGAGCGGAAAATTTTAGATCGGGTTTTAATCAGATTGGGATGGTAGTCAATTATCTATTAAGTTCCCAAAATAGGTATGGTACGGATTTGTACGAATTAGTACATACCTAGATTAACTTATTAAATTTTAGAACAAAAGAAACCCTGTTGAAGTTTTTTTTTTGTTAATGAGCGCGGTATTACCGGTGAACGCGGCATAAAAAGATACATAACAAGTTTACTTCCGGGAGCAAAGTCTTCCAAATCATCGAACTCTCTGATAATAATATATCAACTATATAGAGTTAAATCATTAATTTAAGGAAATGATACTTCATTACTTTAATTTTAGTTCAAACGCTTTCTTCTTTTAATAAAAAAGAGACATTTGTTTTAGAAGCACAAAAACATACATGAAACACAAAACTAATCATATGAGAATTGTACGGTATTTACCTTGTTCATGATTAAAGCAATTTCCAACACAAAAGATAACCCTATATATTCCTGAGCTTGTAACAATCGAAGATGAAATATTATATAAACACTGAAAACCCTATTCCATGAAGGTTACAAGTGAACTCACTCCCGCTTTAGTTTCTATATGACAATATGAGTAAATTCACTTGTCTAATCTAACTGATAACGTATGTTAATTGAGGCAAGTTATCCAGATATTTGATAAAAATTGTATAAAATCTTTTATCATAATTTAAATCACATAACTCGTCCATATGCTTCAAAAGAAATTTTTAAACAAGTCTCTTAAAAATCAATGCTTAGTTGTATAAACACATCGAAAATAAACAGTATTCAATAAATTCGCCCGCTAACATTTATCATTGGTCGTAGATAATACTTAAAAACATTAATATTTTTTATGAATGACGATTTTAACGCAATAATCTATATTGATAAGATAAGAAATTTCAAACAATGTTTATCCGACCTGTCAATCGTGCATTTGCCTACACGTTACATGTAATCAATTGAACAACTTCATTCGCAACTCCGGACTAGTCCCGGGTTTATTCGGCACACGTCCGTCATATGATGACAGTATTGTGATAAAAGTTAGATACCCTTGTCTGGTTTCCAGTCGTACTTTGACAGGTAAAAGTACGTCAGGCAAAGCATGATCATGGCCGCGCCCGATGTAATGAATTAGGTATTTAATAATTATATTTTCAAATGAACATTTCTCACTACACAGGCTGAACTCGAAGGATCATTGTACTAGAATTACAGTGGATACTTTTTTGTTGTTGTTTGGTTACAATTATGCTGAATAAAGTATCCGAAATTCTAACGAGACAAATCACGTCCGAATTGTGTTCACTTGATACATCTTTTTGTTAATCCTTCGCTAAATATAGTGTAATCAGAAAAATCGAAATCGAATGACCTATATAGTACCGAACTCCTACTAAAGAAACTATCGTCAGCAAATGATCATGCAAGATTAAGAAAACGTGATACCCGAATAATGACTGAGGAGGCCGCCATGATCACGGCTTGCCTGACCCGATAACGATAGTGGTAAGAGGCAGGTAATCCAGACTATTTGATACCCTAGATTCGTGAAACCATCCGATTTTTCTTTAACAGCTTTCAGACGTATGATATAAATTAGAATTTACTCAAATATGCCAGAACATCCGTTTCATCTATATACCATTACCAAGGGTTGGACTTTTAAACGTGTTTTTTAATGAATGGTTGAGGCAAAGATTTTTACCACGATGTTTAGTGTCTAAATTAGGAAACTAACTTAAACTTTCTATACCCGATGGCTTTTGCAACACGATTTTCAGAATGTAAAGGCCCTGGAAAGCTAGGTTATGTGCTCTGGCCGCCGCAAAATAACTTGTCTGGTTTCCAGTCGTACTGGTTCCCAGTCGTACTTTGACGGTAAAAAATACGACAGACAATACAGAATAATGGCTGCGACCAATATATTGTACATTATCATATTGGATAATCATCTTTTTCAAATGAAAATTTCTCACTTAGAAGGCTTAAATCAAATGATCTTAGTACAAAAACTACAGTGGATACCTTATATAAGGCTTTCGGTTCCATTCATGCCTAATAAATTATCTTACAAGACTATTCAACGTCCAACTATGATTGGGTCCACTTTGAGTACATGGTTTTTGGTTAATCGTTCGCTATATTAAAGTCCAAAATAAAGTCGACTTCGAGTGACAAATCTAGTAGTCCGGTATATAAACTACAAAAATCGACTGAACTGTGCATGGAAGGATGTAGGAAATGTTTTTGCACTGTAGTTTACGAAACTGGATGATGACACTTCGTCACTCTTTGGCAACTCCCAAAATTCAAGATGGCGGACAATATGGCGGATGAGTGCTGATTAATGTAATATTAATCCATCTTTATCAAAGTCTAATTATTTAGATAAATGCCTTTAATAAATACCTCAGCTATTATGAGATTTAGACATTTTGATTGGTTTCGAATCTCACAATGGCCGAGTTTTCTCGTGAAGGCCGTATTTTTTCTTCCAAAAAAGCCGCCATTTTGAATGTTGGTACAATATCTCTGTCTTTGATAGGGACCCTGTCTGCGATGATGGTTTTCATAATGTCCTGTTATTTGGCTGAAGACAGTCATTATAGCCTGAGGCCGCAGGTTGAAGGCTAATGTGACTGTCTTAAGCCAAATAACTTGGCCATTATGAAAACATTGTATTATCTTGGAGTACTTATGGAATGATGATTGTGCACCGGTGATATTGCTTAGATTTGTTTCTTGCTCATTTATTACACCACCGGCGCACAATCAACACTGATTAAGAATGAGAATAACACATATTCAAGACTAACATTAAGTTCTTTATTCTATATTAATTTTCTATTAAGTTGGGCATAATGGGCGCAATTGATGTTTTACAATATAAACAATAAATCATTTACTCAACTTCACATTAAAGTTCAATTGATATTCAAGTACTTAATGTATACGTATAACACACAACATAAGTTTTGATACAATTAATGTATTGGTATGTATTGTGATGTCATTTAATTGTATATATGTTTGATGTGTGATTTGTATATGTATTGATAGCTCTCCTATATGGAGGTAAATAAATATCTATCTACCCTGGGTAAAATACAGTGGTACAAGATCTTTCACTAACTGAATAATGACAATTATCAAAGTTTCATTGTTGTTTGAGGTCGCTAGATGCCACATTGGCAGATGTTTTATGAAATAAAAGAGCTGCCAACCGCCAAACAAAAAGCACTTATATCCCCCTAGTTTATCCCCCAAGTAAGTTTCACAAAGAGATAGGCTTCCTTACTAATTGATATCATGTACTGTATTATTGTTCATACAGGTTTGATAGGCATTTTACTAATAGCGTTGCAACTATAATGTCACAAAACTACTACACACTCTTCTTTGTTATAACTACGCAAACGCCTTACATTAGACCTAAAAGTTGTCACGGAGAGTCAGCTATAGCATTGTCACCATGAAGTATTTGTTTCTAAATATTTATTATTATAAGCTATGGCGGTTTCTATGATGGATGATCCAACAATCTTTATAGGAAAAATTTAAACATGTATAAAGTAAAGTATCTAACCATGCTGTTATATAGCCCGTCTAAACTTGAGGACAAAATCCGGTACCGGAACTTATAAGACCCTAAGCAGACACCTCAGCATCAAACAGCATGGTTAGGATTAACTTTATATTGTATATAATGCGTAATTCAAACACCCTATTTTACAATAATGGCGCATGGATAATACCTCGTTTATTGGCTGCACGTAATTGCCAAAGCATCTAACTACCAACGTCCGGCCAATCTATAGTTTCAATGAAGTGTGCTGATTTTGCGGCATTCGATGCTGCCCCTATTCAAAATGAGATGAGTCAAATGATTTAACTCCGCATTGGCGCTTGTAAGAGCGGAAGATAAATGATAGGTAAAGGCTACACATTGAAATGACAAACTAGGGAACCGGCATTCATTGGTCTAATTTTAATAAATTTAGCCGTAGTCTAAACCGGATAGACAACCTAAGCTAACTACAGTCAATTTGGTCTGTCTTTGAAAACATAACATTTATAGTTTCATTAGCATTCCAAAATACCTCTCTTGTATGCTAAAGTCAATTCACCCAACCTGATTATAGTCCGGCCAATACCAAGGATGACCTTGCACTAAAGGATGTAGAAAATGTTATTTAATTTATTGGTAGACATGGTCTTACTGGTTCCAAATCCGGTTGATGCCACTTTGTCATCCTTGGGCAACTCTCAGAATCCAAGATGGCGACCAAGATGGCGGCTAGAGGCTAAAAAATACATGCAAAATGTATTTTTACGCATTATGTTCTTAAAATGAAGGACAAAAGTGATTTCAACATCTGCGGATCCAGTTGGCTAAATTTTGTTATTCATATACAAATCTTTAAATTCAAAATGGCGGTCTAAATGGCGGATAAAGGGAAATTAGCCAAGTATATAAAGAGCAAACTGACAGAAAGAGACTGAATGGTGTAGAAATTTATATACTTAAAGAATATTTCATGTAATTAAAGAAACCGATTGATTTAACTAAGTTTTAAGTTATAATAAACAATTATAAATCCACACTGGCGGCATAAATGGCGGATATGATCTTATAGTTCAGTACATATAATATATACTCAGCAAAATAAAAAACTTTACATGGTGTTTAAGTGGGCATAATTTGAGTTTCCGTCGGAATATCTAAAAAAAAATTAATGCATTTTATTCCTTGAAGACATTGCATCACTTAAGTTACATTTTTGTTGATATAACTTGTACGAACCATGAATACGACGTAAGAGTTTAACCTAGGGGTCAGAATGAAAAATACAGGAATTAAAGGTGATAGTGAACAAAAGTTTGGATGCGTTGATTATTTTTATTTGAGTCCTTAATGTTGTTTAGAACACCTCAGTAACGTGTGTGCCCCCCATATACACGCTCTAACTCTCCGCCTCATGGAGAGTACGTAACGTCTAACTAGACTTGTGCGAACGAAGGTGAAGTGTGAACATGGACAGTCGATTCCTAAGATTTATGAGGGGGCATCTCAAAAATATTTTACATACAAATAGACAAAAATGTCAGTTTATCAACTGTAAGGTTATTAATTTTGCGAGACGTTCGTTTTAAAAATCTAACAAGTTAAAATAACATAAAACAATATAAGTAGAAATACTACCATCTTTATTTAAAATTACGAAATGACATGTAACGGGTTAAACATCCATGTCAACTTATATGCAATACTACTGCATAAGTTCTATATATCCTTCCATCTGTTCCGTGTCCACACAGGACATTATGCGACACGGTGCTTCCAGATACTGTTGTATACATATGTATGTCATTATCTATGCGATCTTTTCTATCCGACTCGGACAACGGGTAAATTGTATGAAACTTTTTGTTTATTATGCCGTCTTTATACTTATTTCGTCACGTATTTACACCCTAACCACATAAAGTCATGTAAAACTCAAGATGTTATAATTTAGCCTAAATCATAATAGTTATGTATAGTGAATTTCGTGCGAAAACTAATTAAACTCAAGAATACATATAGATAGTGTTAAAAAAAATACATACTGACGAGAAAAAGAAACGCCTCATCAAAGGCTTAAAGATACTGATATGCCACGTTCAGACAGACGGCGTTTATAGTCGGTAAGACCAGACAAATACAGATACGTCAATTTTATTTGCGTGATAGATTTATCACGTCAATATCTATACCACGTGTGGTAGAAGGGTAACGGTGGACGTCAAATAAATCGATTTTGAGAACGGCGAATGGTCTAGCGTATGCCGTACCCCGTACTTGTTCGAAAGATTTGCTACAATCTAAAATTCTAACTGCTAATGTGGGCTCGTTACAATCTCAGCTAGCCTTGACAGAGTGTCAAATTATAAAACGTCAAATGACGTATCGGTATCTAAAGACGACGTCATGAACTTTCGACGAAGCAATTCTTATTACAGCGTTACAGGCCTCGTTGTTTGCCAAGGTAATCTCAAAGACGTTACATCGGCCAGCTATATTCTGGCAATGGCATAACTTATCTTATCAGCATGACACTGACCACAATCTATCAGTGACTAAATCTAACGGCATTTATTTTTACCTTGGTTGTTGCGTTCGCCCAACTGCAATTTGATTTAACACGTGTTGGATTAAGTTAAACTGCGATTTTTCAGGAAATGGATTGAGAAAGGATTTAACGATATCTGTTGGGCAACTGGTAATGTCTTTATAATGCTGTGACAATAAAATAATTTTTAAATGACCACGTATTCTTAAGATGATATAATTTACAAGGGGAACTTTGGATTGCTTTGTAATTTTGAACCATGAAAAATATTAAAGATATGTATGAGGCGTTTCTTTTTATATCGTGTATCCAAGACTTTCACGTACTGGTTTCTCGAGTAAATTACGGGGGAAAAATTGTATCTAACACACCGTGTAGTGTCCGATTTATCAAACACTGGTTAAGCGATTTAATTTGCTGATGGGTAACCACCGTTATCCTAATAAATGTCAAATAATTAATAAGCGTGGCCTATGGTGTTTTACTCAATAAAAGTATGTAATATTACTTTGAGAAAACCCCCCATTCTTTTCTCATATCCTCTGTTCATGTTCACTTCGGAGTTTAATCCGCACAAGTCAAATTAGGACGTTAGGCAACGCCTGCCATTCCACCTGCAGTGCATTAGTGAGGTCGTTCACGCTGTTTATATGGTGGTTAGCCCTTACTCTTCGTCCAAGTTCATCCCAGATATGTTCAATGGGATTCATATCTGGGGAAAGAGCGGGTCATGGCAAGACGTTGACGTTGTTACGCGCCAGAAAATTGGTTGTCATGCGGGCAGTATGTGGCCTTGCATTGTCATGCTGGAAGGTTAGTCCAGGACCATGAGCCTGCATGAAAGGTACAAGAGTATTCGTGAGAATATTAACGTAACCTTGTGCATTCAGATTACCAGGGACTACCACAAGTTGTGTCCTTTGATCCCCCATAATTCCACCCCATACCAACACACTTCCCCCACCAAACCTGTCCCTTTCCCTGATGCAACATTGTGCGAATCTTTCATTTCTGCGACGATAAATTCGCACCCTTCCGTCGGCATGGCTAATTCTGAAGCGAGATTCGTCACTGAAAATAACTCTTCCCCACTGGTTACGTGTCCAGCGTTCGTGACGTTGTGCCCATGCCAACCTGGCGACCCTATGGCGGGGTCTCATTATCTGCCCAGTATAAGGCCTGCAGGCACGAATTGGAACATGAGATTGCCTTAGGCGGTTCCGTATGGTTTGGGCACTCACACCAAATTGACGAGCAGTAGCTGTAGCTGGCAAAAACCTATTACGTAGATGATTTAAGCCGATGACGCGGTCGTCCCTACGTGACGTCAGACGTGGTGCACCGGGTCTCGGGCGGTCATGTACGGACCCAGTATTACCGAACCGGGTGCTAAGGTTATGAATGGTTTGCCGAGAGCAACCAAAGTGCTGCGCAGCGTCCATAATCCTGGCACCCGCTTGGAGCATCCCAATAGCCTGATTTCTTTGATTTTTAGAGAGCCGTGGCATTGCTTCTGAAAGTCGTAAGACTAAACAAAAGTGCTTTTTCTTGGTTTTAAAAACAAGCAAACGTTTCTGTGAGAAAAGTTTTACTCCACATGACTTGAGATTGTCTGTGGCGTGGTCGGTGTAAAAAACCGGAAATGGCGGATTAAGTCGCTCGTGGAGCATATAACTACACGAAATTTTCGGATTTGTGTAGTACATCAAAATGCCAATAAGATTAGATAGTTTTGTTTATTACACATAATGATTTAGCAACGAAATTCAGGTTTACACAATGTAAAGTTTCTATTTTTGCTAAGTATACATACATGGACGGAAACAAACATGTGTGGGTTTAAGTTTCAATGTTGTTGTTTTTTTTGCTTTTGAATCTTTCTCCAGTTCGTAAAACTAGTTAATCCCACCTGATTATCTATTAGCAACTCAAGATTCAAGGGAGAGTCCAACATTACGGTTACGAAGCAAATTCAACCAGTTCTATTTTTTAGCAATTATGTAATGTAAATAATGAAGTGTTTTCATAATGGCCTTGTTATTTGGTTATAATGCCGTAGTGAACGCCATATCAGCCCTGAGTTTGAAGTCCAATATCATGGGATGCGTTTTTTCGTAAACAGTTCATCCAAGTTGACTGGTAAAGAGTTGGTGTATAACAGCATGAGAGGCTGTATTATAATTTTTCGCAGGGAAATATAACTTAAATTATAAAATGAAGGGTTTAAACCCGGAAATGTTTATTGTCAAAAAAAATTATCCTCAAAAATGGAACTATTTAATGTCCTTTGGCTTAGTGAACACCCACAAGAAATCAATACGCCACATCAAAAGGTTACGGTTTAGCGCTACAAAGTACGCTTCTATATTAATCACCTGTTGAGAATTATTGTTCCTTTTTTTACTGAAATCGATTAAAAAGACCCTTAAAAAGCTTTTAAATCTTACGATCAGATGTTGTTTTGTTCAGTGAGAACTTACTTTATTCATGTACGAATACATTTACGAATTTTACCAAAATATTAGAGTTTATACAGGCTTAAAATTTTTAATGCCGTCGTAGGCCTATCTTATGCAATTTTCGTTCACGTTTGTAAAGATATTTTGTCCACAAAATAACTTTATACGTTTTTTTTTTACTCTCTATAGATTGTACCTTATATGGCTCATTTTTTGGAATTCTGTAAAAAATTGTAGGCCCTAAAGTAGGCCTATTTCTTACACTTCGTCATTTAGGGTTCTAATTTCTGATTTTCATGTACAGACTTCTTTTTTTGGTACCTGTCTTCCATACAAATCATTTAAGGTCCATAAAGACATTAAACTCAAAAGACCTACAGTTTTTTGTCTATTGGAAACACTTAATGCATGAACACAAACTCTTTGCAGATTTAACCTTAGAGTGTACTTTTTTGCAATTTCAGTTGGAATTTATAAAGAGTTTTTTTATACATATTCATAAGGTTTCTAAGCACATTGTTTTAGAACCCATGTCCCAAACACATAATTTAAGGCCCAGAAAGACATTAAACTCAAGGATCTAAAGTTTTTTGTCCACTGAAAAGACATGAACACAAACTCTTTACAGATTTAACCTAAGAGTGTACTTTTTTTGCAATTTCAGTTGAAATTAATAAAGAGTTTTTTTTAAATCTTCATGAGGTTTCTAAGTAATATTCTTAAGGTACCTGTGAAGCCAAGTGAAGAACATTTTAAACATGAACACAAACTCTTTGTAAATTTTAACTTTAAGCACTCGTTTTTTGCAAATTCAGTTGAAATTCGTACATAGTTTTTTTATGCATTTGCATTAGGTTTCTAAGCACAATTTGTTAGTACCCGTGTCCCAAACACATAATTCAAGGCACAGAAAGGCTAATCTCAAGGATCTAAAGTTTTTCTCCACTGAAAAGACATGAACAAAAACTCTTTACATTTCTAACCTTAAATCTGTACTTTTTTACCATTCCAGTGTAAATTTACAAAGAGTTTTTTAAACATCTTCATGATGTTCCTAAGTACAATGTTTTAAGTAGTCGTGTCCCAAACACATCATTTTAGGTCATGAAAGACATTAAAGTCAAAAGATTAAAAGTTTTTTGCCCACTGAAAAACATTTTATACATGAATAAGAACTCTTTGTAGATTTTACCTTTAAGCGGTATTTTTTTGCATTTTAAGTTGAAATTCGCAAAGAGTTTTTTAATATATCCTCATAAGTTTCTAAGCACAGGTTTTAGTACCCATGTCTCAAATACATAATTTAGGGCCATGAAAGACATTAAACTCAAGGATCTAAAGCTTTTGTTCACTTAAAAGACATGAACAAAAACTCTTTACATTTTTAACCTTAAATCGGTACTTTGTTACCATTCCAGTGTAAATGTACAAAGAGTTTTTTTAACATCATTTTAGGTCCTGAAAGACATTAAACTCAAAAGAATGAAAGTTTTTAGCCCACTGAAAAACACTTCATACATGAATAAAAACTCTATAAGACTTTGTAGATTTTACCTTAAAGCGGTCGTTTTTTGAAATTTCCGTTAAAATTGGTAAAGAGATTTCTATACGTCTTCATTTGTTCTGATTTTTATGTTAAAACCTCTTTTTTGAGTGCCTGTGTCTAAAACACATAATTTAAGGCCCTCAAGGACGAAGTTTTTGTCCACTGAAATAATTATAGACATGAACAAAAACTCTTTGTAGATTTAATCTTAAAGCGGTCGTTTTTTTTTGCAATTTCAGTTGAAATTGGTAAAGAGTTTTTTATACATCTTCATTAGGTTTCAAAGTTCAGATTTTTATGAACAAACCATTTTTAGTGCCCGTGTTCCATACATTTAACTTAAAAAAATGTCCACTAAAAACTTTATACACAAACAAGAACTCTTTAAGATTTAACCTTAAAGGGGTTGCAATTTTTGTTGAATTTTGTATTGGATTTATGCACACATCTAGTTTGGTTTCTTATTATATATAGATATTCATCTAGAAAGTTTTTCTTTTAGTACCTGAGTTCCATAATTATTTCATTTTTATGCCATTCGAAAACTCTTTACCGATTTTACTAGAAATATTGCAGATTTGCAATTTTCCGTTCAAGTTTGTAAAGAGTTTTTGTATACACTTTATTCAAGCTCATTATTCTAATATTTATCGTTTTTTTAGAACCTGAGTTCCATAATTATTCTATTTTATGCCAAACGAAATCTCTTTACCAATTTTACTAAAATATTGCAGATTTGCAATTTTCCGTTCAAGATCGTAAAGAGTTTTTGTATACACTGCATTCGGGGTACCAAATTTCACATTATGGTGAACGAATTACGTAAGTAGGTGAGATATTTACATAATTTGATATACATTGATTATTTGAAGAACGAATTGAAAAGAATATTAATGCTTATCTCATATATCATTATGTCATAGGATGAGGATGTACAGGTTATATAATTTTTATAAAAAATAGTTTCAATGAAACCTGTTTAGCAAGAGCTTAATCAAAAACTAAAAAAGGTATTTTTCGGCTCAAAAAAAGGTATTTTTCGTCACCGTGTTTTGCCCCTAACACTTATCTTTTGCCGATTTGAACTGCACGTGTTTATGCATTACTTTTAAGTTATATAATCCAAACAGAAAAAAATAGTCAAACAACATTGACGTTAAAAACGTCTAAAATAGGCAGCGTTACATTATGACTAGACATTTTAAATTGTTAATTATTCTAAGTTATTTTACCAATATTATATTGATATTGTATTATGTTATACGTTTTAGTTTGAACTTTTTGATGGTTGATATGAAATTTCGCTATTTTGTTTAATTCTGTAAACAATGATCTTTAAAATATCAGAGTCGAGTCTATTTTTGGCATTTTGTGGACGCGTTACATCGTGGCTAGACATTTTTTAACCTGGCTAACGCCGCTTTTCGTTTGCTTAATTATTTTCATTTTAAAATATATCTACGAGTAAAGAAATGAACTTTTAAAAAATACTAAAAAATAATTATGTCAATTTAATTATTGCACCAAATATATCGAAGTTGTAAACGAGATAATTTGTAAAATTAAAATCTTACCTTTTCAACAAAGATATATTGTGTGATAATTTTGCATATAGCTATGTTTATATTTTAATAAAACTTTATTTATGTATAAGGTAGGTCAGTAACACAAACATTGTAAGCTTTTCTGGTAAAAAACGTTTCTTCATACGGCAGACAGCTGGGTTTTTATAACGAAATTTACTTGTTTTTGTTACGTAAGTTGACTGATGTAAGATTTATCAAAATGCGATAAAAATTGTAAAAGTAGTTGAATATTTTGAGTCCTGGGGCTTGGTATTTTCAAATTAACGCCAGTTGGGGCCTATTGAGCCCAACGTCAAATAGATTTTGTTTAAAATTCATTCTTACAAAAGATATAATACGTCTGTGATTTAATTGAATAACCCTCAATATCACGTGGTCTTTATTTTTAAGGCTATTCAAAACTTATATTTCTACTTAAAAGTTTGCAGACACCCTCCTGACTATGAATAAGTTTGTTATCTTAGCGTTTATAGGTCGATTATTTCGAAATTTTACTCCCGTGTTGCTTTTCATTCAACTGAAATTATATAATCACGATCGCATAGTCCCATACTTCGACTGGCGAGTATGCAAATTTTTTTTGTATAAGTTTTATAAAACCGCAATACACATTGCGAGTAATTGTATGGATCATATTAAGTTTTTAATGAATAATGTTGACAATAATGCTAGAATGCAGGCACGAGTGCATTGCAAGTGAAACAAGACACTTCTAAATTTTCTACTTTGTCATATTTTTGTAATTGTGTATACGCTTATATAATTGACATCTGATTTCTCTCTATCCTTGTAAATAACAAAACAAATTATACAACAAACTTTGATGGAAATGTGCGTTTGATATTTCTCTTTTTTGATCAATGGATAGAGTATTTACAATGAAATAAAGAACACTCATGATCCAGTTGTTATATCTGATATCAAGATCGAACTTGAAATCCTATTGCAGTTTCCCTTAATTACTATCAAAATGTGTTACAATGTCAACAGAATTTCTTTCAATTGCTTTGGCATTAATGAACTCTTAGAATACCTTGAAAGATAATTGAACTTGCACACAATATCATTTGTCTTTTTCTTTGTTTATAACCTCCTTTTAGTACATATTGATTATTATTGAAGCGGCGAACATATATGGAAAAGTGGTCTAGTCCATTCAATACAACGTTTGACCTAGACAAAATTGCAACAGAAAATATGTTTATACTGTGCGAGAGACCATCAATACAATAACACACACAAAAAAGTTGCACTCCAAATAACGAGGGGAAAGTGATGAAAAATGAATTTAAAATAATGCATTTTCTACTTATATTAAAAGGCGCTGCAGCGCTTCCGTACTTCTGTCCCGCAGTAAATATAGCTTTTGGGTCACAAAAAGTAATGGAGGCCGGTAGTATTTTGATTTTGAGTTGACTTTACGATGTGAACCTAGATATCTACATTTAATTGATTTTATATATGGCAGCAAATTCATTAAAAATACCGTTTTTGGCGACGACCTTGACAAATAGAAATATTTTACTACGGTAGCGCGTTAGGACCAAAATTGATCATGTTTAGTGTTAAATTTCGTGTCACGATATTTTTGTTGTCTGAGCGCTGAGTACGAAACTTTAAACTCACCAAATTATAGTTATCTCTTAGAATTGTTTTAAAAAACGAAATGATAACCAAGTTAAGCTTAATTCACTTGATAATTTATTTGTTTTAGTAACAAGTTAACAACATGAAAATAGCATCACACTATATATTTGAGCTTAAACGATTTCTAACTTTCTTGTGTATGAGTTACATGTAGCATATTTTCCTTCGTCATTATTTGAAAGTTGAAGACTGTTGTTGGTTTTGTTGTGTCACCGTACTAACCTGTTTGACCAAAACATTGTCTTCAAGTCTGACAAAGTAAGGAAAGTCAAGAACGGGACTTTGCTAAATTAAAAAAAAGTCCCAAGCTGTGTTTACTTCTCTCTCTTTCATGCATACCTTAATTGGATGCCAAACAAATTTAACATCATTTAACGTTGTAAAATCAGTAATCTTAAAACTCCCCAGAACTTAAGTTCAAAGAAGCCGTTCAGATATATATAGACATCACAAAGGAAGTAGACATCAAACCTGGCGAGAAATCATAATGCTCTTTTATTCATCATGAATCGGCCACACTAACAACCTCCCTTTGCACAATTTTGTTACTAAAGTAGTCAGTGCAACATCGTGCGTGCAAGTTAAAAGCTTGTCTCAAACATATGGCGCAACATCACGTCACATACAAAGAGTATACATACAGACTCAAATATGGAAAGACAACAAAGTCTTAAATCCATGTGAGTAGGGATGTGAGTCTGTTAATGGAAATGTTCAGCCTGTAAAGACTAAGTTACAGTCTGTCCCTGAAGATATGTTAAAGTGATTCGATGTAGCTGTCGACCGAATTGCGATTCAAGTAGCTGCTCCTGTAATAATAGCACAGACTTGACTGTTCAATCATTTACATAGTGTCAAGATCTAGTTTAGCCTCTGATAGCGAAAATGCCGACAGTGACAATGATCAAAAGCTAAACCTCAGGTTATAAAAACGGAACGTAAGTAAGTACATACTGTAACAAATGTATACTGTTACAAAATTTCATGTGTAAAAACAGTAACAAAAGTAACAAATGACATTTAAAATATTATTTATGTAATACCTATTATTCATCTGTATTACATACGTGTAGTAGCATGAACTACAACACTTGTTTGGAAGCATATGTTGACTCTTAAATCTGTTTTAGTAATCGATACACGAGAAGATGATTCCAGAAATTCATAGTTTCAGGTATTATGTTGGTACTTATATCACATTTTTTCATTAAATGATAAATTCATATCAATGACATTTAAACCCTTTTTAGACACATTTGTAGTCAAAACTAAAAGTTGTTATCAACCATGATTTTTGAAAATTGTATACGATCTGATACCAAAAATTCGCAGTTTTAGATATCATTTTAGTACTTTTATCTCAAAACTGAACAAAACTTTTATTTATTATTGTTATACTAATTATAGTACAAGCACATGAAAGATACATGTTAAGCAGATTCCAGATAAATGACTCGTTTACGGGTCATTTTGACACATTATCCAAAAAAATCAAAAATGCCCTTTTTGAATTTTGTATTTAAAAATAATTTGAATAATATGTTGTATTTTTACAATTGTTTTCATTCGTAAATGATAATAGATAGTTATAAAGGGAGCTAATCCAAAATTGTTTTCATTTGTATATGATAATAGATAGTTGTAAAGGGAGCTAATCCACATTATTTTCATGATCAACGTTTTTGCCAAAAAAGGAATTTCCCCTCGAATTTTTGAGTGCAACTTTTTTTGGGTACTATTATGAATACGAACTTTCACATAGTACAAAAATAAATTCTGTTGCAATTTTGTCTATGTTAGCCTATTTTAGCTGTATTAAATGGACTAGTCGTTATTCTAAGTATATTAAAATTTCGTATCACAACTTATATATGTTGTTCAATGAATAAATATTATCAGAATAGTGTCTCTAAATTGCCATCTTAGAAACAATTTGCTTCTAGAGTCAACTGACAAGCTAGTATCAATTATTTAATATTCGAAAGACCAAGAGATATAAAAACCTAAACATGTCGCTGTGTACTCATTAGTGTGGAGTCATGTCTATTTATGTGACTTAATTTTCCAGCTCTTATCATTCATTTTGACCACCACCTTGAATTCTTGAAGTTATCCAAGAATACCAGTATGGCATCAATCGGTTGCATAATAAAAGTGGATTAACGACAAAAAAATGCATTGGAATTATTTGGTATACCCCACTCTATGACTTAACTCATTGATGTTGATATATACCCGACAGCTAGTTATTTACGCCATTCTAGCCGCCATCTTGGATTTTGGGAATTGCCCAATGATGCCAGTGTGGCATCAACCAGTTATATAAACTCAGGTATAACTACAAAAATGCATTGTTTTTTTTATATGGCTCTGTGTACGATTTGGCTCATTGTGGTTGACATACATGACAAATGTGACCTTTATACGCCATTTTGTCCGCCATCTTGGAGAATAAACGAAGGGTACCAAAATAATATTGCAGATAATGTTAGACTAATTTTAGCTCTTTCAATGATCGGACTGTGATAAAGATGGATTTATTATAAATTCATCAGTTCTCATCCGCCTTTTGTCCGCCATCTTGAATTTTGGGAGTTACCCAAGAGTGCCGAAGTGGCATCATCCAGTTTCGGAAACTACAGTGTCTTAGCTTTAAGAAAATGCAAAAACATTTTCTACATCCTTTCATGCACGGTTCAGTCGATTTTTGTAGTTTATATACCGGACTATTATTACAAAAATACATTAGTTAATGCATCCATTTCACTCGCATACAGATCACTGCATACAGTTCCTAACTTCTTACCATTGATTGCAACAAGTAATCCCATATTGGTAAACTAAACTTCTTTTTGTGTGTTTTTTGAATCCCATTCAAAAGTTTTGTGACATAAATGTTTGTGACATCATTGGTTTAGTCGATTTTGTATTCAAAAATAATTGCACCCATATACAACTTTACAGTGTTGGAAGACAAACATTGTAATGATAGATACACCGCTTACATACTTAGTTATAATATAAATGTAACAAATGGTCTAAGAATATCTAAATTTGCAACGATAAAACAAAAGTATACACAAAATGTGTACATACATGTAGTTAGCAACGATAGGCACACATTTCTGACGTATTATTATTATCATTATTATTATTATCAGAGTTGGCATCAATAGCCACAATATTTTTTAACACAAGAGTTGGCATCAATAGCCACAATATTTTTTAACACAAGAGTTGGCATCAATAGCCACAATATTTTTTAACACAAGAGTTGGCATCAATAGCCACAATATTTTTAACACAAGAGTTGGCAAACAAAATTTGTGCAAAAAGAGATGGCATCAAAACCACCAAGCTTTATAAGAGTTGGCTTATAAGAACCGCCGAAACACAAATAGTTTATAATGGCAAGTTCTACCTAAACATTTGAAATAAGCCACAATAATCAAATAACACAATAGTTACATTTATGACATATCACTGTAACTGATGAAAATAATGGGGGCTAAGCCTAACTAACTCCCCATGTTCCTACCGGCCTGCTTCATGTTACAAGTACGCGTGGTATCTAAACTGAATTGAATAATTTTTATCATGGAGCTATATTATAATCAATAAGTTGAATATTTTATTTAATTCCAACTTATAACACAAATGAATCAAATTCTAAATACAATTAGCACTCGGATGATTTGAGTTCCGAATGAGGTCTATTAATATAATATATGTACAGGTCGTACACGTAAATATGACATAGAAAACGAGCTGTAGTTTAAATCAACTGCTCCTGCAACACAAACCTACATAAACTAATGTGTTAATCATTGATGTAATTTTGAAACTTTAAATACAATGTTGAAGCTTAAAGTTTGTAGAACCTCGCTCGAACTAAATTATTGTCCAGTCCTGTAGCCCTGACAAACATCAAAGTTCCCATTTTTACTAAGCTAGAATTTTGTTCCTTTTTACGTTCTGAATAAATGTCACGATTAATTTTATCATTACCTAACTTGCAAATTCAAATAATTAGATCAATTTCAAAACATACAAAATAATTAAAAATTGTTAGAAATAAATAAAATATAATTATAAACCATACAATTTAGAGGGGATCAGTCTATAACTTACGGCTAAAGACACCTAACATTAAAAAACCCTATAATTATTTATTGGTAATAATCAAATCGACAACAGCAAAAACAATGTAAAAGTACATCCTTGGTTTGCCAAGATTTGCGACGCGGAATTTAAAGATATAATTCAGTACACTCAATACACGAAAAATCCGTGAAATTGAAATTTGTACACAAGAGTTTATTTCAATCAAAATAGAATACAATACAATAATTATGTATCAGGTCAGACATGACCCATGAACATAGTGTTAATACAATATGTAATATAATGAGTTCAATGGTAGAGTCATATAATTATAGTAACAAGGTGTTAGCATGCATTAGAATTTATCATCTTTTAGAACTCGAAACATGGAGATCTTTGGTATAAAGCATTAATATTAAGATAGTGTTTACATATTAAGAAAATGTTTACATGTTAAGATAGTGTTTGTATGTACAACAATTTATCAAAATAGTGAAAGCAAAAGAGTTCAAAATATAGTATTCAATGGCTGATTTAATATCCAAAACACATATATATTCTACTTGGCAGGACTCAAGAAAACAGTCACCGTCAAGGACGGATTTAGGATTTTTTCAGGGGGCGGTCCAAACCTCTTCTAGGCCGGATGCTTCCGAACTTTTTCTAGGGGTCCAAACGTTCGAACCACAAACACATTATACACTGTTTCAGAATAACGCAACATATCGTTAAAAACTAAATAACCGTTTGATATATATGTTTGGCACCAAGAAAATTTGCTTACAGCCAATAAATTTTAATACACTTATAGACTGGCATATTTTGAAAATTCACGAGGGAAATATCAAACATTATCATTTCCGTTATTTAAAAAAAACACTCCTTTGATGCATACTGTCTTCATCAAATAATATAGGCCACGTGCCTCATTT
Organism: Mactra quadrangularis; assembly: GCA_025267735.1. NCBI lineage: Eukaryota > Metazoa > Mollusca > Bivalvia > Venerida > Mactridae > Mactra > Mactra quadrangularis. The sequence continues at coordinate 30,439,323 of CM046304.1, forward strand.
CTACTAACAGTCTGTCTCTCACTCCCGTAAAAATGAATTAAATTAATAATTAAATGAACAATTTCTGTATTAAGTTTTTAATAGGCTGAAATGAATGATATGTAACAACGAAATAAACTTTAAAAAATTAAACTTATAAAATTTAACTGAGTATAATTTAAATTCTACTGTGTCAACTTAAATTTAGTTACAAAATATTATAAAATAACACCGACAATTTAATCTGTTGTATAAATACAGTTAAACATTATTTTAAAAACAATAGATAAACTATAGCATAAAGAACCATGAAACAAATACGTACCTGCCGCCCGGCTGCCAATTGAATTATGAAGAGTAATTACTTAACATGTGACTGCCACGCACGAGTACTCTCGAAAGGTGGGTATAAAGTCCAACGCATCCGAGATAAATTTGCCTATGGCATAGGGCCATAGCCGGTATTATTTACATTACATTAAATTATTGCTAAAAAAATTAGAACTGGTTGAATTTCTTTCGTAACCGTAATCTTGGACTCCACCTTGAATGTTGGGTCGCTAATAGATAATCAGGTGGGATTAACTAGTTTTATAAACTTAAGAGTTTCAAACAGATTCTGAAAAAAAAACATTGAAACTTGTTTGTTTTCGTCATTGTACGTAATATTATATACTAAACTATTAGATCATATCCGCCATGTTAGCCGCCATTTTGGATTTATAATTGTTTATAATAACTTAGTGAAATCAATCGGGGTTTTTTATTTCATGAACTATTCTATAAGTAAATAAATTTCTACACCACTCAGTCTCTTTCTGCCAGTTTGCTGTTTATATACTGAGCTAATAGCCTTTATCCGCAATTATGACGCCCTTTGGACTGCCATTTTGAATTTAAAAATTTATATATGAGTAACGAAATTCAACCAACTGGATCTGCAGGTGTTGAAATCACTTTTGGCCTTCATTTTAAGAACATTGTGTGTAAAAATGCATTTTTAATGGTTTAATTTATCCTCTAGCCGCCATCTTGGACGCCATCTTGGATTTTGGAAGTTGCCCAATGATGACAAAGTGGCATCAATCGAATTTGGAACCAGTAAGACCATGTCTACCAATTAATTGAATAACATTTTCTACATCCTTTCGTGCAAGGTCATCCTTGGTGTTGGTCGGACTATAGCAACACCTACCAAATTTACCGTCGTCAGAAAATTATCATCCAAAAAGAAAGAAAGTAGATAAAAAGTTGACAACCTGAAGATAAATTGATGGCGCGGCCATTATTGTGCTTTGCCTGACCCGATAACGATAGTGGTAAGGGACAGATAATCATGACTACAAAATAACTTGAATTGTGTTGACACGGCTTATGTTCTATCATTCTAACAACCATTATGATAAATTCTACAAAAAAACAACTCCATGAGATTTACTAGGCGTAATTAGGGACTTTAGTCAGTTATCTTTCCCTGATAAAATCTGAAGCAATCCAATTGGTAAGTAGGTCCATACAGTTGGAATCCTCGGTTTTTATGATTGAATTTCTATGTAAGGATAACAAAATATTTTATCTGATATCTTTCTTGTTAATTACAATATTAACAGAATTGATAAAATTTAGATAGTTCTTTACCCTAAAAATACTTAGCCTGAATTTCAAACAAATTAATTTGCATGGTTTACAAAAAGTTATTTAAGATTAATTTTGGCACATTGACATTAAAAAGTAAGGGTAAAATCCAAGTAATCCAACTAATTGGACCTACCTATTTGAAGAGAATACAAGGGGAAATAACTGACTAAAGTCCCTAATTGATCGTGACAGAACAATTAACTATCGGTAAACAGAAACTTGTCAATTTATTGACACTCATCGACTATGCCACACATTGCACATTGACCATGGTTGTTTCATATGTATTGTTGTATTCATAAAGTCGGAATACAAGGAATTAATTAAATTTGAGTTTGTCTCGACTATGGTATTTTCAAAAGATTCAATATATGAGTATAGAGTTTTGACAAATAATCCCTCATCAAATATAAATTCATACACATTGATATTTCATATTCCAAGTACATGCGTTTTATACATTCGTCACATTTCAGACCGAGGCTTTAAATTCACCGATCTATTTTGATTAATTCCACGCATGTTGGAAACGGTGCTCAAAAAAATGTAAGCTCAAATATGCCTTCGTCAATCCACCCGTAGCCGGTCCCAAGCCCCATTGACAAATGGGCAATTAACACTACAGAAGAGGCTGTAGTTAGAATCTCCTCAGCCAATCGGAAGAAGTGTTCTTCTCAACAGAATGTCTCATAGATATTTTACTTGTTTGAGTTAAGTTCTAATCAGGGTCTGCACATAATGCATCTGTATATGGAGCGAACAGACCCAGATGAAAAACTTAACAATAAGCATCACCGTCATGCCTACGTCAAAATGCATTTAATCCCCCAACTTCGACTGGTATCACTTTAAATAACATATTGATCTAAAGATAGGGAAGCTATCGACATGAGAACATAACGCAATATGTTCTACAAGGTAACAAATTAGTTTATCAACGTTAAATCAATATGGCCACTGAACGTTTACTGTCTATTCAAGTATCATTAAGCTATAATTTTATTATTGATTTCTTTATCAATTGTAATAAAACTAAGACTTTGTGTCTCTGTAGATTGTACTTTCAGATTGCAAATTATGCAGTTTAATGTACAGCTTTGTGTTTATTTCTTTTTTTATTTATTATATCATATTTAAATGTAACAAAAACATAAAATGCAAATTAAATGTAGGTATGATAACCATACGACCATGTGTTGCCATTCTAATAACGAAATAGTGTGTAGAAGTATAAAAAAGCTTTAATCCGAGGCAAGAATCGAGAGGCCCCAAGCTCAAATACTAACTTAAGCATTGCTAGATCCCGTACACAAGATAAAGTACCTGCGATTGCTTACTTGCACACGTATCAGCTGAACAGTCAAAAGCGGAACAAAATACTCCCATGAAACAAAAGACAGTCGTAAGTAGAGACCCTCGGCTAGCTCACTTGGTAGCACACAAGTCTACTGATCAAGGGGTTCGTGGGTTCGATTCCTAGGCTGTGTATACTTTAACGGTGCTTGGTCATGAAATCATTTCTAAGGCCATTCTCCCAAATGCCACTGGTTCTTAATCATATGGGGCAGATGTCAGTCACTTACGGAAGTATGTGCCTAGTAAATGATTAACAGCTAAATCCAGGAATTTAGCCTTTCCATGAACAGCGAGTATTTTGATTGATCGCCGTTATATGACCTATACAATATGTTGCTACGGCGTTAAAACTCGACATATATAAACTAGTTCATAGTAACCCGATGACAAAGTATAATGGGTGCAAAGTCGTTGAAAATGAGTCCGTATGGAACTGAGAATATAAAGCGCGATTACTCCATGCCTTACATTATAAGAAAGGCAAGAGAGTTGTCCCCCTTCTATATGCGTGTGTATACAGCAAACATTGCATTTAAAAAGTACTTAACCAACATTCAACCAACATGTCATGCTTGCTACATCATGGAACTGAGAATATAAAGCGCGATTACTCCATGCCTTACCTTATAAGAAAGGCAAGTAAAGTTATCTATATTCTGCAAAAAGATTATATCAGCTTTTGCTTAATTTAGTTTAGCCTTTAGATTAATTTTTGCATTCTAATTGTAATGTACACATTTCTCAATTTAACACTTCACATTTAGAAATTAGATACCTCATTCTCCAAAAATTATACTCTACATCTTTGTTTAAAAAATATATGATAAAAATAGTTTGATAGTAATACTGACAGGATTACACAAAATATACTGTATATTGCTTGTATGTTTATTTGTTTTTGTTTTTCTGTTTATGCCACATGTTTATTTTGTCATTGTTTGATTTCATGTTGTCAGATGCTCCAAAGGAGCCATGACTTTTGGAAATGAACAAAACCGGAGCAATGGAGTTGTCTCCCTTCTATATATGTGTGTGTATACAGCAAACATTGCATTTAAAAAGTACTTAACCAACATTCAACCAACAAGTCATGCTTGCTACATGGTGCGTTTGTATAAAAATTTGGTCATTGTAGACTTGTATTAAGAACTACATTAGATGATATACGCTTTGTCATTAATCATTTAACATAAAACACTGTTCATAATTTAGTTAGGCTATTTATAGACAGATATGTGAGATATTTAATATGGTCTTCAATGAATATACAATGTAATAGAATTTCATAGATATAAAAGAGTTAATTATTTGCCAGCTTCATCAAATTGAAAAATGACCAAGTGATAAGAGAACCTGACTGCCATGCAAAGGGTCCTAGATTCAAACCCAGTTGGAACAAAAACACAATATTGGTGTGAGCAAACAGAAGGCACTAGAGAAACAGTTAAAACACCACTGGCTCAGAGTTTTGATAAAGACGAAGAAATAAATATGCCCCAGTATGATGCATTGTTCAATTCTTCGTATAATGTGGCCATTGAAAATGAGTTATTTTTTAAATGCTCACAATTACTAAAACTTCTAGAAATGACAATTTGACAGTTGTTGAAGCTTAAACTTTATACTGATTTATTTTAGCTCAATGAAAAAAAATCTAACAACTTTGGTAAATAATTCTCGAGCATGATTCCTGATACACTAGTACTGTGCTAAATAAAGTAAGATTAAGTTCCTTGCTCAAGGAAAGAACGAAGCTTTGTTTGTATGTGCTTTTAAACATGTGTTTTGGTAAGTATGTATGGCACTGTTTAGTAAGTAAGTTAGGTAAGTTATTGCGTTTTATACGTTACATGCTAATGCACGTTCATCCATTATCATTGGTCATCGCGCAATTGGTAACTACAGTGTATCTATCAATCTCTTTGGGGAGTCTTTTTACTCCGCCTAGTGCAGCCGACACATTGGCACAACGAATTTATACCACCCTCGCAGATACCCATGTACACCTGGGTGAAGTGAAGCAATCGCGGGTAAATTTCTTGCTCAAGGAAATTAGCAACGCCCCTGGTCGGGCTCGAACCCGGGACCTCTCGATCTCTAAGCGTGTTTCCAACCACTGGACTACTACTTATATAGTGTTTTTCTTGGAGCCGTGCCGACTGTCTTTAAAGATACTCACAACCAGATTAGTGACGTTTTTTTAAATGATGCTATTTGACGTAAATAACAATCCTAAGTAAAGAAATAACCCGAATCATGTCCTTAACGCTTGCAATTACCGCATATTCGTTCTAATTAGTTGGGAGAATAGTATCTGTCTGATCTATTTATAGCCAGGGATTTCTCCACTAGTGGGCGGACGTTATTTATCACGTGACTCATGTGACGCATCAGTCATAACATTCAACAAGTCGGAACCACACGCATATCGATACAGTAAGTATTGTTCGTTTTTTCTCAACTGTCAAAACATGAATAATTTCACGGTGACTTCGTGCTCTTAGTCTAACACTCGTGATATTGAGATAGTGTGTAATCATCCACCGTGAAATTATTCAAACTTTGACAGTTGAGAAAAAACGAGCAATACATGAATGTACGTGTCGTTATTAACGCGAATCTCAATAAATGTTATTATTTTTACAATGATAAGCATGTCCATGGATTAATATGATCTAATTTATATTGCAAAGTGTACATAATTGTGCGTCTATGAACAGTCCAAAAATGTACAAAGATCAACTTATAGATATTTGATCATTTGTGTAAATCGTGATATGTTTTCATTGTAAGAACTGTCTACACACATTTTCAAAATAACAATTTAACTCGACTCGTCACTTAGATCGATTGTATTTCATGTGGTATGGACCTAAGTCTAAGGCAATTAAACAGCATTTTGACAGATGCTAGAGTGATGTGTTTTCGCGACCAAATTTTTACTTTCACTTACGTTTTTATTAATCTCAGTTTTGTATCAACATATATTGAGGTTATCATTTTTGAAAATTGGAATTTGAAATGAAATATCCTGTTAAAGACTTAATATTGGGTTTTGTTGTAAAAAGATTAATATCTGAAGGTCTTGCACTGCAGTGTATACATTCAGATTAATATTTATAAATGAAAATCTGTGATGTAAATTTATGTCACTGCACTTACCTGTTAAAATTAAGAAAGAAGGGTATGTTAGCGGCTGGATAGCTCAGTCAGTAGTGTACTCGCCCTATTAGCTCAAGGTTCTGTGTTTGAGTGCCGGTCAGGCTGAATATTTTTCTTACACTGTGTCATTTGGCGCCAAACGTGGGGAACCAAATGTAACCCAATAAAAATCCACGGTCAAATCTGAGATATGGACCCACAAACTCTGGATTCATATGCGGACGCTCTACCTTATTGTCATATTAGCTAGCTTGAAGGCAAGGGTGTATAAGTGCTGTGTTATACCTCGGCTTCAAAAACATCCTTAATGGAATTTGTCCTCATATTCTTGGATTTTGGTTGTCTTTGGGGCTATCTAGCAATGAATTCACACAATTCTAAGAGGGTGTTTTATGTTGGGCGCCAAATGTCAGACAGTAATAAAAATATGCAGCCTGACCGGGGTTGAACCCAGAACCTCTTGCTTACAGGGTGATTGCTCTGCCGATTGAGCTATCCGGCCACTTACTTACCCTTCTTTTCATAATGTGAACAGGTATGTGCCGTTACTTTAAGCATTAAAAAGAGTAAGTATGTGACAGCTTATTGATTTAACTTTTTTCAGATTGATTGCATTTCAAATAACAAAGAAAAATCTATTTTGTGGATGGGGAACTAATTTTGCTGAACACTTTTGAACCATTGGGTATGATGCAAAAAGTGTATCTAGAATGAAATTCTTTGAAAGTGGACCTCGGAAGATGAAACTTAAGGTTTGTGTTATTCACTGCATTAAAAAGCAGAATATTTTACAAGAACTGAACCTAACATCCTATCAGGATGCAGAAAAGTAACCGGCAATAAGATTGAATATGCTTCCTCTTGTGTGTTAGTCAGTTGCTTTACCATATGAGAACATGGAGCTGATTAATATCACATGATATTTAATAAATTTTCTTAATATATCCTATATACAGCCATGAACAACTATGACTTATCAATATTCTATTGATTTGTATTAGACTCGATGAGCTGTACCCATCTGACACACACGAGCAAAACTATCAACCATTATACGCACATTCGAAACTCATTGATGGGAACTAATTTTAGTACTGTATGTTCTAGCTGCATACAGTAAAGTTCTGCTATTAAGACCATTCCTGTTATGTCAAAATCATGCGATTTTGACCATTATTAAGACCCAAAGGGGTCTCTACAATAAGACCATTTCGCCATTATGACCTATGGTTTTGCTGGTCTTATAAGCGGAACTTTACTATAGTTATTTTTTGTACTCTGTTATAATAACAAATGCATAGTTGAAAGTGTTGAAAATAATGGAATCATATTATCCATTTTCTGAAATTAGCGGATATCATACAAATTACATGTGAATATGTATTAGAAGTGCCAGTATTAACATCTTTAATTGGTTTCTAAGGCGTTGTATACTTTATTGTTTCAGGAAAATCATACTGACCAGATCACATAGAAAATATAGACATACTTCCAGATACAGAGACGTCAATTCTTCCCTCCTATCATCCCAGTATGGCTATTTTTGGTTCACATATTATCCAACCATTGCAAAGCTGAAGTCATATCATTACACAGAACATATTCTGTGGAAAGGACATGATTTTTTTAAGATTACCTAACCATGGAGATTTGGATTTGTTTCATTCTTTGACTGTACCTTCTGTGAAAAGAAGATGGGCTTGTGCAATGAGAATGTGAAAATTTGCAAGAAAAAAAGTTCAAATTACAAACATCATTTCACTCTAAAACTATTAATGGCTTGTTTGCCAAACAGTATAATTATAATTTATTTACAATTTATTTATAATTTCTCCCCTGCTTATCCCTCAGATAAAGAACTTACTGTGACTGTGGCTATCTGAAATGTGTTCTTGCTCAAATGCTGATGGTCAACAAATGTTTTAATTCAAGAACTTAGAGTGAAGCATTTAACATATCTTTACATGTTTCTCTATGTAAAAAGGTGAATTTTAGATGACAAGTCTCTGAGTTCAAACAATGAAAGTATTGCCAGCTGTTCCCATAATCTAATTGAGTGAGTGATCGGGTGGTTAAAATCCGGATTTCAGCAAACCAGTTACCCTGTCACTGGTCATTTATCTTATTAATACACCTGTTGTCTGTTCTGCTTTTCTACAAATTGATAATAATAATTGATAATCAGTCATTCATTAGAAGATGGAGACAATTGATTATGTAGCTTGATTATCGCTTATGTTGGTTATTCAACTTTATTGACAATGAGACAGTCTGGTTTTAATTAATATTACTGAAGAAAAAATTATTCATGGGAATAGAACCCATCTTAATTGAAACATTTTTATGTCTACTTGTTATTGTTAATCCTTGAGATTGGTGTTGATATGTTTTGTTGGCGACATGGAATTCGCCATTATTGAACAATATATAGACCCTTTTTTATACTGTTAGGATACTGAAAATGTCAGAAAATTGATTTTATTATTCAACATAAACAACAACTAAACCACTAATTATAGGGTTAATGCGCATAATTTAATATTCTATTACACAAGAAAATCACTAAAAGCATTGCAACATAATGTCATAGATTTTTGGAAATTCCGAATGAAAACCCCGAGTAAGTGTTTTGATTATATGATGGATCAAAGAGGGTTGTCCAATTATTCCGATGATGGATAATGATTTTTGTCCCGTTGTTTTATTTCTGCAACCTGCAACTTTAAAAGCCTATATATATTGAATATAACGTTTGTAAATTATGAATTTTTTGTATGAATGAAATAAGCATATCACGATAGGCTTACATGATTGATTCTGGAATAATGATAAATTATATGAGTTGTTCACATTATGTTCATGTAACTTTTTATGAGATATTGTATCAGAATTAATGATTGCAATGTGAATAAATTGATCTGATTGAAGCAGTTTTCTGTTCATATTACAATATCAATGCTTTATGATTTGGATATTTTCATCTCTGACTTTGTGACAGTAACATCTTATCATGAGAAAGCAGAGGGTTGACAAGATTGGCTTAAGTACTGACCAATCATAGATAAATTCATGTAATGCATGGTTGATGACTTAAAAATATGGAATTTGTAGTCCTGCATTATAAGCAGTTTTTATGAAGAAGCTGTTCCATATTACATCTGATAAGCATTTTGTGCTGTTACCATCACAGTTGCAACTTATTTAAAGGACAAGGATGTCATTGTGAAGGTCCTGGACCAGACACATTTTAAATACTGTATAGACACACATGTCATCCATTGACAAAATTTCACTTTATGATCAAGCGATAAAAATGCCTGTACTTGGGTAACATGAAATTGAAGCTGGTGATCCAAATTTCATATCATTCAGGTGTAACATCTATTGTTGTCACAAATTATTTAACCAATAATATATTGTGCTTAAAGCAGTCTTCAACTTAATTTTTCACAAGCACTGGCCAGCTCATCAATAGATTCTATCAAATTATATAAAAAATTCCCCTTTTGAATGAACTTGTCTCTATTTTCCATAATCAGACTAAGACTTGTGAATTAAGATGAAGACTGGTTTAATTAAAATCTGCAAAACAAAAACCACAAAGAATATTCATCATTCTTCAGTTTTATTTTAAATATTCAATATTTACTGTGTTGAATAGGAGTCAGATATTCAAATATCAACTACTAACAAAATGATTCATACAAGAACTTAGAAATCCTATGCACAGTGTGTTTACGAGCAGATACTGGTAAACAATATCAGTTTACATAAATCTAGCTACATACTTGGGTAAGATACTTAATTTAAATCATGCATTGCATGTTCACAGTGCCCCAAAATAAAAGCTATCGTTAAGATATTATAAAAATAATTGAGTTGAAAATGTATGCATCCTTCACTGGCCAATAAGAGCAACTTGTAACGCTAATATATTGACTATATGTATTCATATTATAATAGGACACTAGAAATAAATCATGCATAGCATGTTCACATTGACCCAAGACAAAATCCATAATTTAGATATCAGATAGTCATGGAGTTGAAAATGTAAGCAACTGTCTCTGGTCAACGACAGCAAAATATAACATTAATATTGACATGTATATGACATTCTCATAGGAAACTAAATATAAATCATGCAAAGCATGTTCACATTGACCTGAGACAAAATGTATGATTTCCATAATTATACCAACAAGTCATTCAGTTGAAAATGTATTCATACTTCTCTGGCCAATTAGAGCTAGTTATAACACTAATATTGACTTGTATACATGTACATATTATCATAAGACACTTGATCATGATGTAAATCATGCATAGCATGTTCATGTTGAACTGAGACAAAATCTATTACTAAGATTTCAGATAGTCATAGAGTTGAAAAATGTATACATTTGTCTCTGGTCAATAAGAGCAAGTTTTAACATTAATATTGACATGTATATAATAAATTATATATTCTCATAGGAAACTAAATATAAATCATGCAAAGCATGTTCACATTGAACCGAGACAAAATCTGTAATTAAGATATCAGATTTTACTGAGTAAAAAATGTTTTCATCTGTCACTGGTCAATGAGAGCAAGTTTTAACATTGATATTGACATATATACATATTATCATAGGACACTAGGTATAAATCATGCATAGCATGTTCACATTGACCCTAGACAAAATCTGTAATTTAGATATCAGATAGTCATGGAGTTGAAAATGTAAGCAACTGTCTCTGGTCAATGACAGCAATATATAACATTAATATTGACATGTATATATATTCTCATAGGAAACTAAATATATATCATGCAAAGCATGTTCACATTGACCCGAGACAAAATGTATGATTTCCATATACCAACAAGTCATTCAGTGAAACATGTATTCATATTTCTCTGGCCAATTAGAGCTGGTTATAACACTAATATTGACTTGTATATATGTACATATTATCATAAGACACTTGATCATGATATAACCATGCATAGCATGTTCATGTTGAACTGAGACAAAATATATTACTTAGATTTCAGATAGTCATAGAGTTGAAAAATGTATACGTCTGTCTCTGGTCAATGAGAGCAAGTTTTAACATTAATATAGACATGTATACATATTATCATTGGACATTAGGTATAAATCATGCAAAGCATGTTCACATTGACCTGAGACAAAATGTATGATTTCCATAATTATACCAACAAGTCATTCAGTTGAAAATGTATTCATACTTCTCTGGCCAATTAGAGCTAGTTATAACACTAATATTGACTTGTATACATGTACATATTATCATAAGACACTTGATCATGATGTAAATCATGCATAGCATGTTCATGTTGAACTGAAACAAAATCTATTACTAAGATTTCAGATGTTGTAAAATGTATTCATATTTCTCTGAACAATTAGAGCAAGGTATAACATTAATATTGACATGAATACAAATAATCATAGGATCATAAGAACTGATATAAATCATGCATAGCATATTCACATTGACCTGAGACAAAATCTATAATTTAGATATCAGATAGTCATGGAGTTGAAAATGTATTCATATGTCTCTTGACAGTGAGAACAAGTTGCATTATTGATATTGACATTTATACATATACATTTTTCACAAAAACACAGGAAGTCACTTCAAATTCCTTGATCAAGTTGAGAAATCTAGCTTAATTTCTTTGTCTTTTTAACCACATGTAGATCTGATAGCAAGGCACACAAATTCTTTGAATTACACTTCCAAAATTTAGCCACTCAAAGATCCTGTTACATTTTAAAATTTGACAAGTCAAAGATTCTGTTCTATTAGGTATTAGTTTCAGTTTTAAGAATGGTTATTTGTTTGCTAAAATATCCATTTTTGTGAAATTAGACTTTAATTGGTTTTAATTAGATTTGAATTGGTCAACAGAAAAATCATTTAGAAATTGGTGTAAACTTGTTTGTCTTCAGATCTAGAGATGGTAGAAAAGATCTAATATTTTAGTTAGATTGTAAGTCAAGAAGAATCTGCCTTAATTTTCATGAGTATTATAGTCATGAGTTTATTCACTATGTTGATCCTGTTGTTGCAACTTGAATTCACAGTTGTAAAACAATTATCACTGGTCAATTGTTAGATGTATTATCAAAATCTTGACCCTGAAAATATACATAAATACATGAGATAAGCTACAAAAATAAAAGATACACAGAGCTCTCTAAAAGTTCTCGGATGAATGAAATTTTGAAAAGATAGATCATGCACACCACAAAAATATTTACAATAATTAAACCTATCTCATGACAAAAGTATGGCCTGAATCCTAAGTAATATTGTATTGATAAATAAATGAATACTAAAAAACTAGAAATGTACTCGGATTACCTTTTTAATTTTACATCATATTTTATAGTGGATCAATTTATCTCAAAATCAAGATTTCCCTAGGCCTATGAGTGGGTACTATACACAGAAAAAATTAATATCTCAGCGCCAGACAAAACATTCAATTTGTGTATGGGTCCTCAAATTATGATTTTGTACTACTATATAAGGTTTACACATAAATTTGAGCCTTAACAAAGTTATTCACCAAAACACTATACAGAGTATTTCAAATAAATAGTCGAAACTCAAAGAACTGGTGATGGCATATTTGGACACATAAATGTCATAGTTATTTCAATCACAATTTTAATTACTCCTTAATATAGGCTGCTGCAATAAATTGACTACAACAAGTGTTTCTGTACATTCTAAAGATCAATTGACTTTACACCCCTGAATAAGCTATACAAGTAATAATACAACAAGAAAATGTAATTATAAGTAACAAATCAAGTATGTTGGCAAGGTACAATATATCTACATAGGGGGGATATTGCCAGCAAAAATACTGAGACAAAGTAGTCACATACAGGTCATGCATGATAAATGCTATTATTAGATCTATTTAATACATGTACATGTAATTAGTTCATACATCATGTAAGATAACCCAATTATCAAATAACCTTTTACTACAGTACTTCTAGACTTCTGCAGATCCAAAATTCATGTGTATACATAGAGAGCTGTCTTGAAATGGCCCTAAGTACAAGCATATATCATTTTGCTAATTCATCATTACAATTCAAAGTCATTGTATTTTTTTTCAACTGATACAGTTTAGTTATATTCACTGAATTGTCATAACTTTCTATTGAACACAATAGACAACTAGGAATCATGATTTTAAAAGCAGTTCATCATCATAATGAATAATTGAGCAATAAAATGTGCCCTATCTTACATCATTACAAAACGGTTTACCTGGAGAGGAAGGTCCTTGTTCAAAAGTTGTCGCTGTACTCTGAGACGGAAAGTGTCTGGTTCTGGATGTTTTCAGTTTTGTGCTTAAATATTCTTGCTTTGTAGAGTTGGTGGATGGCTGGCTTATACCATTTTGATCACTGATTTGCTCCCACAATATTCCAGAAAGCTAAGACAGAGAGAAATAGAATTTGTAACTTAAGCAGGGCATATTATTGGAGGAAATGCATAAATTCAATCATCAGAAAACCTACTAATGTTTATGTGTATTAGTATTACACATCTGCTCAATCAATATGTGAACTATAAAACTAGTCACACAACTTACTTTATTTTACAGATTGAATAATAAGAAGTCAAATTCTTTATTAACAAAATAATTCCCTGTGCTAACAACATGCAATGCTTGGAATATATTTACAATACGCAATGTTTTCACAAATTAAAGTAAATCTGACTGCATATATGCAGCGTTGATATGTTGTATTTGAATAAGGGCGAAGTGGATTATGGAGACTTCGGTAAATGACTATATCGGTAAATTGATTTTATATAGTAAATCGTTTGGAGAGATCGGTAAATTGATATTGTATAGTGTAATTATTCTGAATGTGTGATAATCAATGTTCATTATGATTTGTTTGTACAATGTATATTATTGTTTGAAATGGTTTGTTAAATGTTGTTATATTTTAATAAAATTATAATTTCTCAATATTGAATATCTTTCTTTTTTCTTGATATATACGAGTGATTTATATAGACATAGAGTTCAGATCAAATTGTATATTCTAAAGAAGATATAAAAATAATAAATAACAAAAATAAATTCATCTATTGTATTGTTTTATTCAAATATGTCATGCACTTATATGTCATATTTACAAAAAAATAGATAACAGTTGATAGCACATCGTTAAACCAGAGACATAGATAACAATTCCCTGGTAAAACCATTAATTATGAAAAGATTACATTATATAAATAGGTAATTCATTCCAATATTTTCGACGGGAATATTATCAGACCTGAAATAAACGAAACAACATTAGATCAAAGTATAAAATAATACATACAATATACATTAACTCAAGTCATTACGTGTATAAAAAGAACATTGTAAGTATCAATTAATAAATCGTTGTAATATATCGACGGGAATCAAACCATGCCTGAAAAAAATATAATCATATTTTTAAAAAAAAATTTATGCAGTCAAAAGATATTTGAATGAATTTATTAATTAATCCACGGGAATCGAGCCTTAAAACAACATAAAAAGTATAAGATAATACAGCATTTTTAGAAATACATTGTTTACATGTATGTATCAAACCATGTGATAAAAAAAATACATGGTATGTATTTTTTATAAAATGCAATTATCCACGGAATCGACCCTGAAACATAACAGTACAAAAAACTGGAGTCGAAATAAAGTTTTATGTTCACTCTGAAGATAAATTGCCATTGATGACAATTAGCTAATAAAATACCGGTGCCTTTAAAACAATTATGGTTGTTCATATTCGTTCATATTAAAGTTTGAATCGAATATTTGTTGTACCTCTTTTATTTCATATCAGTCATTAAGTTGATAAAAAGTCAACAATAAAATTGATTTATAAATTTTATTTACAATTTCATCTCCTGTCGCTGCCAATGTATCTTCATTGTTTTCTGTAATAGTAAAATGAAAAACAACAACAGCGTGTAATTGTTATTTTTACAATAGTAAATCGTAAATAAAATCTCTTAATTTCAAAATATAAACTGTCAAATAGGACAGCTTAAATAATAAATATTTTTCAATTTAAGTACATTTGTATATTTATTCATTTTTATTTAATTATTAGGCACAAGCACTTATACTGTTATTCACACCTACTTAATTTACACTATACAATATCAATTTACCGATCTCTCCAAACGATTTACTATATAAAATCAATTTACCGATATAGTCATTTACCGAAGTCTCCAGATACCGGCGAAGTAACGGGGGACGAAGCCCACATTTCCAATGGAACAAATCCATCATCACAACGTTAATTCTGTTTTGTCTTAAGGAAATGAATGATTTGCTTGGAATCATGAAATTCTTGAACAGTTTAGACAATCAATTCGCCAAATAATGTTTGATTAAATGAGTAAACTCAAGACAAGAGATCGAGATCTACGTCGTCTAAAAATCGTTAGCTCTAAGTCTTACCTGACAAAAACGCTTATTTTAGCCGCAGTTTAATAAGTAAACGTCCTCAGTAACCTCTATCCATCGCTCCACTTCATTTCCTTCGTTCACTAGGCGTCTTCTTTCAGGACTTATCGTCGTCTTCTAAGTCTTAAGAACCCATGTCCATTTTGTAAACAATACGGTGTGTACGCATTGCCGCCACAGGGACAAAGTCAGAGATATACCGATTGTACATGTAGCGATATGAGTCCAGGGAACCAGGTTAATGGGAATCCCCGCAATGGTTTGTGGGTGAATGTCATCAAGGTCGAACTATTTTTAGAAATCATCCCGTCTGTTACGCAGTAGATTTTCAGTCTATAACATTTTGACAAAATTTCACTGAAATCCTCAAGATACATAACAGTTAGCTGATTATTCACACCTAATAAATGATGTAACTCTGAGGGGCTATTAACCCCTGGAAAGTACCAATTTCTTCATGGTAAATTATCGTAATAGTACTAATACCACATGTGAGGCATTAGGCCAGTTTTCATTCTTCAATTTAAAGAACTAGGATTATATTTCTAGGAGGTCAACACATTTTATTCAAGATGCAACACAGTAAAGTTAAACTGGGGAAACTTTAGTTTTTGTGTTTTCATAAATTCTTTACAGAACATATGATTGAAAAGGGAAAGACTCATTTTTAATACATAAGATAAAACATTTTAATCTTAACCCAAAAAAAACAACAATTATATGCACCATTATTTATGCATAGCAAAATATATATGTGCTACAATTGTTACAAATTAAGGTTCAAACTAGAAATTTAAGAAATCTGTAGTATTTGAAATATGAAAAAATCAACATAAATAGCTGTAGCAATAAAAATATACCATATTCCAAAAGCGCTTAATAAGATCGGAATACCAGTATCATTTTCAACCAAGAGTTATGTTCTTATAAATTCTTAAAGACATGTATACAGAGAGTTGAGTTCATTATAAATGTCTGTCTGACACTCTGATTGTACATGCGTAAATGCCTATGATTGAAAAGACAACCTTTGTTGATGAAATCATATAGTTCTGTGAAACACGGTCGGGCAGGCGGACGTCTAGTGTTGTTAACAATTGTGTTTAAGTTTTTTTATTTAGCATATATTTCTGCCATTTATTGTCAGATATTTATGAAACTTCATGCAATGATAACACAATACCATGTGGTGAACAGAATTAAAAAGGAACCACAACTCTGTCAGGCTTTATTATGGATTATTTCCCTTTGTAATTTTTGCTTTAATTTTTTGATATGTTGGTTATCTCTGCCCTTTAGGGTCAGATCTTGATGAAACTTCATACAATGATTACATACCACGATATGAACATAATAAGAAAGTAACTGCAACTCTTCCTGGCTTATTATTGATTATTTACATTTGCATCGTTTGCATAAATAGTTTTTTTCATGTCTAATGCTTTTGAAGTCAAATATTTTGTGGATTTAAACTACTCTTTCTTCCTTCATTATGAGTTATTGCCCTTGGTATACCTTTTTGTAAGCAATTTATCAAATTTTAAATATTTTCTTTTCACAAGTTTAGGAAAACCTACGGGTCTGTTTTTGGTATTGTTGATCAGTAACCAGGCCGTTTAATATAATTATTAAATGACACAATCACATGCCCACGAACATATAAGTAAATTTCATATGTCAAATGCAAATCTTTATTATCTAATAATGATTTAATTAGTGTGTATAGGTTTAATAAAAAGCCATTAACTCATGTTCTTCAGCTAGCGACATTTGCAAATTTGTATAGATTTTGTTAAACCACGAACAAAATGCTTGTGTTTTGTACAAAATGATTTCTTAAAAAATCTCTATGTTTAAGATTTCTCTAGAATCAGATTTTAGTGCTACACACAACACATTTTTTCCTACTGGCCAATAGGTTCTATAAATAAGATTTTTATTGCCCCCAATAAAGTTACAACTTGGACATTAATGAGTTTATTGCTTCATGGTGATTTGGAATGTAACTGTACTGGTCGGCTCAAAATTGAGCCATTCTGAGTCAAAAAGTTACAGACTGTTTTAGGGTTATAAAACCTTTATTTTCTACTAAACGGACATTTATATTGACCGAATGCATTGTTCAACAATCTTAGAACTATTATATACAAGCGTTCGTAAAAAATAGTTTATTTTTATGGCGATTTAACAAAAACATTGCAATTTCGTATTTGGATGAACGGGTGCCGTTATTTAGTGTGAATCTCTCATATTATAGTGCAGTATAAAATGATCATGTATGTTGATGGCCTGATATGTGACCTTGATTATGGATACTGTATCAAATTAATTCTATTGAAAGTGGGTGTAAAGTCTATGGAATGCAACCATGCTAGCCTTTACACTACCGACGCCTGTAATCATACTAATGATGCAAACAATTACATAAACGATATGAAAACGGTGCAAATTTTCCTTAAACGAATCAGTTACAAGTAAGTGTGGTCAATTCGATACTCGCAGACCTCTCCCATTCGGAACGCCTCGGAGAGATTCGACGCAAATATATATATATTTAATACATGTATATTTGCGTAGATAATCGAAGAGGTGCCTTTCTCCGATATTGCATCCGTCAGATTTTAGTTACTCACTAGGTTTTTCTCTCTTCATGACCAAAATTTGAACATTGAAATAAGGGCACCCGTAGAGAGGAAAAGGCACAAAATAGTTACTACTTGGCTATAAAAATCGGTCATCTGTTCAATTCGAGAAAATAACCGTTGGTCCGTAAAAGCAGGGAGGATGGTAGACTTAGACCCCATGATGTCCATCGTGATGTGTCTTTTAACAAAAACATTCAGGCTGGGCTATCACTCATAAATTTTATGTTTCCCACCGGATAAAAGACTGTCTCCCTCTGAAAATCGTCGGAATTATTTGCAAACCGCGTAAAAAGGATACCTAGTTTTCAGGACAAGGAAAAAATATGTATAAACTTATTACTTTATCTGTATCTGTATATATACGACTTAGTGACCACTGCTGGCGTGATGCGTCGGGGAGAGCGATGTGGTCAGTTGCGACCCTGGAGAGCTGTCCTAAAGCCCTCGATTGTCCTTGCTCACGCGATATCCTCTTCAAGAGCGTTCCAGTCGTGAATAGTTTTTACGAAAAATAAATTTTTGTATTTCTGGGTTTTTGAAGTTTTTGTTTTGAAACAGTTAGAATGGTTTATGCAAAATTTAAACCTATTACATGTACCTTAAATTGTGTATGATACTTAAAGCATTGTTTCAGTTTCATGTATTCAGTTTAAATTAATTTTGCATTCGTTCAAATGGAGGGAAGGTTTACGTACGGTACATTATGTATTTCACATTGTGCAGTTTTGTAACTGTACAAACAGTCATACATGTACATATTTTCCGCCTGAAAGTCAGTTTTAGACATAGGCCTACGCTGCTACATATTGAGTAATGGGCTGCGAGATTAATGGTTGGATGGATGACCACAGAGATAGTCGTTGGCTCGGTGCACGTTTCTCATACCTTAGACTGACAATATATTCGGTACGCCTCGGTTATTCCCGTGCTAACACTGATCGTCAAATTACGGAATCATCCGAGAGGTAGCCACGAATGATTTTCTAATCTTTTAAGTCCATGCGTTTTGTCCCGCAGTCAAATTTATGAAACCTCAAGATCGCTAGCGGTAAGCGTTTTGATTGGTTGAGAACCGTGAACGAAACTTATTTCACGTGCGCTCTTTTGATACCTAATACAATGGTGTAGACAATAGGTTGAATGTGTGAAATGTTTGTGTTGAAATTTCAAATCTCGCACCTGTCAAATCAGTTGTTTGGATACTTTTATGTAGGTAAGACATTTTGAATTTTCTAAATTAATTTTGTTATTTGGAATTTATTTTGTTTAAAATGATTACATGTATTTTTTAAATCTGTGTCGGTATGTTATGATATGTCTTTATGGGTGTGTCTCTGATACCAAATCTTTTATTTTTGAAATGAATCTTGAATCGTGGTTTAAAAGTTGAAATGAGTGAATGGAAAATGTTTAGAAAGTCAACTGATCGCATTCTCGTACCCAGAGGTTATCAAGATTCTCGATATAACTGGTATTGAGAATCATTCTAGACTCTGGGTACGAGAATGACTGCTTAATGATAATCAACTTTCTGCTATTGAGAAGAATCAGGTTTCCAATTATGAGTCTGCCAATAAGCATAACATGTCGTTAAGATATAATACTGACATTTATGTATTTTATGATGATTATGCATTTGTTCAGTAAAGTTGTTCGTCTGACTTGACTTGGTCTGCAGAAGACACTGTTTTCTAGTGATCATCTTCTCATTTTTAGATTTTATCAACGGCATTTCCAATTTAAGTTTTTTTCTATCTGTGAGCATGCTATACATAAGCAGATTTTACACTTTATTGCTGGAAAGTATGAAACATAGATTATATCCTGTTGTTTTTTGTACACACATTTTCAATTTACCATGGTAGTTAGTTCTGGCTTTTAAGATTTTATTAGTGAAGTAAATTTTATTTATAGATATATAAGATATGATTGGATACATATAATCATTAAATAAGCCAACTTTTAAACATTTTGATTTTCATCAAATGCAGCAGTACCCAATTATTAACAATATATGCACATGGTCACTGACCTTGAGCTACATTGTGTTTTGTTTGATGACTGCTGGGAAAACCCAAATATTTTAAATCTAATATAGTCTATTATATGTTTGTTATTGTACCCACAGGTGCCTTGTATGTACGTCCATATATTCTAACTCTATGTTTTGTCTATTTCATATATCACTGACTTCATTGTTCATCACCATATCATCTGATGTCTTGCCAAACAACATAGAACAGATGGCTGTGTTATTGATACATACATGTACATGGTCTTATCAAACATAAAATGAACACCTGTGACACTGTGTCTATCCTGCATTCTTCGGTAAGTAGAACAGTTTTCAGTTTTTATTGTAAAGTTCATACAAGGGCAGTCATTCAACCTACTCACTGTTCCTGGAAAGGCTAAATATCTGAATGTACAAGTTAACCAACATACTTTTGTCAGTGACTGACAACTACCCTACGTAATTAAGAATCATTGGTAGGAGGGAGAATGGCTGTAGAAATAATTTCCAGGAAAGTATGCCCTGCCCAGGAATTGAACCCACGACTCCTTGATCAGAAGACTTGCGAGCTTACCAACTTAGCTAGCTAGGCGGATGCATAATAAAAACAATACTAAAGCTGGACAATATTATCCTGAGCTTGACCTTTTTGCAAGAACTTATTTGACTCAGTATTTACTGTCTAATTTTGTCTTTTTATATAAATTTCGGGGGAAATACATGTATAAATCAATTATCGAAACATGGCATGTATTTGTACTTAAAATTTTGGATTCATCCATTTATATGGTAAACACATGGGTCCATGCTATTTTGAATAGATTCAAAGTATTTAAATTCTTGTGAAAACAAAATTATTCATTCAGTTTGTGTGGCTCATTGAATAAGAGTGTAAATATTACTCACTTGTTTTATGTAAATGATAAAACAATATTTTTGAATGTTTTCATCCATCCTTATTTTTGACTGGTAGACAATTCTTTTGGTAAATCGATGCACCTTGTTAAAAAATTTACTTATACACTGCCCTCCAATAGTTCCTTCATTCATTCACAATTTATATTGTAAGGCCACACCAAATTGATTACTTGTTCTACAGATTTTTTTGGAAAAAAATGGGGCGAGCGAGCAAAAAAAAATATTTTTTAGCAAATGAAAAAAATTGAAAATCAATGAGATGCTTAATAAAATGTGTGTACATATGTGTCTGAATTTAGACAACATCTTTAACTTTGAACTTAGATTTTCATTTTGAAGCATAAACATGGAAGTTATTTATTGTTTTTTTGTTTTATTACAAACAATTGCATGATCATGTGATTTTTTTCAGTCAAAATTCATGAACTGTTCTTCATTACTTCTTAATCTGACTTCATGAAGTTTTATGCATGAAGTGTCATTTGGTCCACTTCATGAAGATATCAAGCATTAAATGACAATTAAAAAAAATTCTTGAAATATTCATGAAGTAGTAGAAGAATTAATCAAGATTTTTTCATGAATGAAAATTTACTGACATAATTCAAGAAAAATTCTTGAAAAAAGAAGATGAACATTTTCTGTACTGTTTTATAATATTTATTTCTGAAAACATTCATAACTCACAGTTCCTGACAAAAAGTCATGAATATTTTATAATATTTCTACAACTACAATTCTTGAAATCTTCTTAAGAAAATTGACCTTAAAATACACATGTAGATGAATAGTGTATCAAAAATGATTGATATACATTGTAAAATAGCTTGGCATTTATCAATGGGTCATAAAATGTGTATGGTGATCCTTAAAAATGTAACTAACAGGCCCAGTACTTAAATGCTTTCAGGGGAAACTACTGTGTATTTAATAAATACAATGTAAACACATTTGGACATGTTTTGTTTTTATCGTTCCCATGAATAACTTGAACAAGCATGGTTGCCTTGTTTCCCGCTCAACATTTTAAAAAGGAAAATTTTACCAAGAGTGGAAATAAATTAAGAGATCTGTTGTCATCATCAGCTACTATAAGATGCAAAGATTATATAGACATCTATATACTTTAAAAATCTGCTACATTAGCTAAGGCAAGTAAGGTTTTAACTTTAGTGTACATATTTTCGGATAGCAAATTTTCGGATAATCTTTTTTTTTAATTCGTTATAATGATACATTGTTCTAATAAAAAGATGCATGTTATTATGACCTAGTAGGTCTATTTAAATTTCCTATGAAAATTATTAATTTTGTGGCACTGTGGTAATGAACTGTGAGCTAGATTAATAAACTGCAATTCATGAATTAAAGAACTACCTGCTGGGGTGACGTCAATAAGAGTTTTTCACTAAAGATCTTATCATGTTTATGCAGAGCTAATTGATCAAACTTTTTAGATTAACTTGATTGGTTATGTTTTTCCTTTTTTCTTAGACCTACCAACTTTCATTCAACACTTCATTATTGTTGTTCACCTCATAAGTTTTGATCATCAAATAATCTCATCATAAACACTTCTTGTTTTAAGAATGTTTCACATATGTTCTATAATAAAGATCAAACTTTATTTTTGATATAAACAAATAAATACTACATGATTATTTCAGGAAATAGTGTGAAGTGAATTTTAATAATGTACTAAGATAATGTTTTGTATTATTCATGAAATATTCAGGAAAAGCACAAATATGATCATGATTTGTTAAGAATATTTATTTTTGAAGTGTTCATGAAAAAAACATGAAGTGCAAATGAGACATTAAAATAAAGAACAAAATAATGCATGAATTTTTCATGAAGTACTTTTCCAGAATTTTTTCTTGCATTCTTCATGAAGATCAATAAATAAATACTTCATGAATTCTTCATGAACACAGGCAATGCTTAATTTCATGCATTTGTAATGCATTAACAACTTCATGAATAATTCATGAATCTGTTATCATGAGTGAATGATGCATTTGTCTCATTTGCAGTTCATGTTTTTTCCATGAAGACTTCATGAAGTTGCCCCTTGAAGAAATCATGAATATTTCATGAATTCATCATGAAAAATGAGAATCCATTTCGCCGGGAATGTACTACCCACTACCAAAAACAGCTGCGCCTAAAATGAAACCTGTGTGCAGATTTGGACCAGTTATTATTATCATGAAAATTGATTAAATAGCTATCAAATTCATCTGAGCCTGTCCTTGGTGGCCTCTTGGTTAGTGCATCTGACTATGAATCAGTGGATCACAGGTTCGATCCTGTGTCAGGCCTGCCTCGATATGACTCATTGTCATTTTCTTCATAACTTCTTCGAAAGTGCGGGCGGTAAAAAAATATTATTTTTTTTAATGTAGTTTTTGAATGTGCAGGCGGTAACAAAAAAAACTTTTTTTTTTGGATGTGGAGTTTTTGAATGTGTGGGTGGTATGAAAAAAAAAAAAATATTTTTTTTTCAAAATCAAGAAAACTGGTGTGCTGCATCCCTAGAACAAGTAATCAATTTAGTGTGGCCTAATAAACTGAATTTCAAAAAAGTTGCAAAAGCAGTTCATGGGAAATGATTTTCAGATTTGCTTTTTCTAATCATTATACTTTTTTATGGAAAATATGTCAAACTTGATTCTGGTTCATTGAAAAACATTGACCATAGATTCCAAGGCTGATAGATGATTTTGGCTGCAACTCAAAAAATAAAAATGTACCAATTGAAATTCCATTTCCATTGCATGAATAATAATTGAAATAAACAAAAAATGATAATTCTTCAAATTTGAACGTAGAAATTGTAGCCATTTAGTTAAATTTATTGTTAAGAAACTTTTGGAGGGCAGTGTACTGAACAATGACTTTCACTGTGCCACAATATTGAGGACTTACACCTTTTCCCATGAACAAATAAGTCCAAAATTCAAAGTACAAAAACATGCCGTGTTTACAAAATTGATTTATAATTGTATTATTTGTATACACGCGTATGGAAACTGACAAAATAATGCATTTTTAGCTCGACTTTACGAAGTAATGTAGAGCTCTCCTACTCGCCCCGGCGTCGGCGTCCGCGTCCGCGTCCACACTTCTGATTAAAGTTTTTGTGCAGTAAAATACTTTCTTCTATATCTTTGTTATTTCTTAAGATATTAACTTCAAACTTTAAATATATGTTCCTTACTATCAACCACATCTCATGTGACAAGGTCCATAACTCCAAACACATTTTTTCAAGAATTATCTCCCCTTGAACTGATTGAAGTTTTTGTGCACAGATTAAAGTTTTTGTGCAGTAAAATACTTTCTTCTGTATCTTTGTTATTTCTTAAGATATTAACTTCAAACTTTAAATATATGTTCCTTTCTATCAACCACATCTCATGTGACATGGTCCATAACTCCGAATGCATTTTTTCAGAATTATCTCCCCTTGAACTTAGAGTTTTCTTTAAAAAATGTTTGTTTTTACTGCAACTGTTTTATTTCTTTAGGTATTGATTTCAAACTTTAAATATATGTTCCTTATTATCAACCACATCTCATGTGACAAGGTTCATAACTCCATATACATTATTTTCAAAGTTATCCCCCTTGAACTTATAGTTTTCTTTAATAAATATTTGTTTTTACTGCAACTGTTTTATTTCTTTAGGTATTGACTTTAAATATATGTTCCTTATTATCAACCACATCTCATGTGACAAGGTTCATAACTCGAAATATATTTTTTTTCCAGAATTATCTCCCCTTGAAATTAGAGTTTTCTTTAAAAAATGTTTGTTTTTACTGCAACTGTTTTATTTCTTCAGGTATTGACTTCAAACTTTAGATATATGTTCCTTATTATCAACCACATCTCATGTGACAAGATTCATAACTCCTTATACATTTTTTCAGAGTTATCCCCCTTGAACTTATAGTTTTCTATTTATTTCTTTTTTTTTCTTTGAATTTGTTAAGGTTATATTTTCAAATTTTAAAATATGTATGTTCCTTATCATCAACCACATCTCCTGTGACAAACACTTACTAAGTCGAGCATGCTGTCTCCTCTGACAGCTCTTGTTTATGAGGTAATTCAAGCTCATGCTAAGGGCCCCGTTACACCAAACTAGTTCGCAGAACGTTTGACCCTGTCCTAAAAATATCGCGAAACTGGTTGTGAACGAGCTAGGACGTGCCGTTTCAGTCGGAAAATGTCAGCTTTACGATCATAAATCGTTCAGAACCAGTTCCCAATAAGTGCATTTCGTTTTTATCCTGTCTGTAGTCAGTTTGTATCGGGATCAGATCGGGTAAAATTGCTCGTTCTCGTCACGAGACACCGTCTCCAACTAGTCCGAACTGTTCGTAGTCTGTTTTAACTCGTTCATAACTAGTTCTTCTAAGCTCTTTTACTATTGACTATCCCGTTTAAGACAGAACTACTTGTTCTAAGATGTTCCCATCTTCTAAGAGCGTACTGAACGTAATAACATCACGTTCTGATCCTATTGCTATGAATATCCAGGACGTTTCTACCGGTTGGCATTCTCATTCCACGGTATAAGCTGTGAAAACACAATTTGTCAAGCATCACTGTGACCACCATGCTTCCAAAAAAGAGCAGAGCCTGACAGGCGGCACATGTTAAGACAATCGCTTCCAAAAATCACCTGCTTAGATGAAGCTTTTGAAGACCAGCCTCTAGTTAAGCCTAAGAATTCTTAGCCTCCTGAGCCAGTCAATGAAAATAAGGGTGTTGTATCTCCTGCTCCTTCTAATGACTCAGACAGCCAGGTTTCGGGAGAAGATTTTTGGCAAAAAAGAAAAAAGAAGAAAACTAAGACATACACCCATCTCTTGGTGAGAAATGGTCTGTATTTATACCAAACCTTGCCAGATCGTACTGTAGACGTTATTGTGTTGTACAAACTGCATACGAACGCTATAAACGTATTAAAAACGTGTAGAACGTACCAAAAACCTACTGCGAACTTTAAGAACTGCGTGTAAACGTGTTGCAAACTGGTTCAGAACTTAATAATTTGTTTTCATACATTTAGACGGGATAACAACGCATTATGGACGTAATCAAGACGAGTTAAGTCTTTGTGCAAACGGAATGAACCAAGTTACAAACGGAACAGGTCGGTGTGTAAACGTACTGCAAATTGATGCCCGATCGAACTACGACAAGTCGTGTGTCGAGTACGATGCTAGTACGGCAATTTCGTTCGCAGTACATCCATTCCGTTGCCAGTACGTTGTTACTCAGTCTAGTTGCAGAACGGTGTGGCTGCAGAAAATTTTTGAGTTGACTCAAAGTTCTAAAACCCCATTCTCGTTCAACCCCGTCCGAGCTCATTTATCACGTTCGTACAAAGACTGTAGCAAGTTGCTACTACGTCTATTCCGTTTTGACACAGTTGGAACTCGTTCAGTCCAATTTTTCCAGAACGTAGTGAGAACGAGTTTGGTGTAACGGGGGTAAAATATTGTCTGACTATAGGCCTATTTGTAAATAAATGTAGCTATTTAACAAGTTATTCCATGTGGTATTCTAGGTCATGCGTGTTTTTGTTCTTTAAACATTGGACTTGTCCACTCAATAGGTGAATAAGCTGATCCATAAATAGCATTTTACGGATTAAAACATACAATTTTGACATTCAACATTTATTCTAAATACTGTATATGCACATTTTAAATTTATATACAGTAAAACTTGGATATAACATACTCGCTGGGCCAAAGAAAAAAGCTATGTTATAACCAAGGCATGTTAAATCCATACAGCATACTGAGTATGTTATATACAAAATATGAAAATTGGGCCAGGAAAAATGGTATGTTATAACCGAGTGTATGTTATAACCGAGTATGTTATAACCAAGTTCTACTGCATGGTATGTTTATAAAATAAGTGCCAAATAACTAAACTATAAACTGAAAAAAGAATACACCCGTATATATTGGTGTGTAATGAAACTGGCTATTATATGCAGTGTATTCGTGAACGACCTGTAGGTACATACTTCCATCAGTGATTGACAACTGCTCTACATAGTATAGAATAAGTAGTAAGAGGGAGATCATCCATTATTATTTCATTATTTCATGACCAAGCTCTGAGAAAGAATGCCCTGCTGGGTGTTTGAACCTATGACCCTTAGATCAGTAGACTTGTGTGCTACCAATTTATCTAGCCAGACGACTATCCAACAACTTTCAACAGTGCTGATAAAGCATGTACATTGTTATTATATTATTGAAAATGTAATATGTTTATGTTTCCAGGATGTTTACCATAAAATGTGGATGGATGTAGTTGTTGTTTACTGTGTTGTTATATACACATATGTATGAGCTCGACATATTGAATAACAAGAAATGGTGAAACACTTGAATCAAGGAACATGGAAAAGTTGAAAGAATGAAGAGAAGACAAAAGCTAAGTTTTTATATTTTATTTTATGTATTTCATACCATTATGTGTTTGGTAGTATTGTCCATTTTTCCACCAACTCACGGTTCCATATTCCTGTTTTGTAATGATATTGTCCAGGAAGTCTTTACGTTTTGTTCATTATTATACCCCCGCTTCGAAGAAGAGGGGGGTATACTGTTTTACCCTTGTCCGTGCGTGTGTCCGTCCGTTACAAAATTTCCGTCGCAGTTTTCTCAGCAACTATAACATGCAGCAGCCTAATACTTTGCATATTGCTTCATACCATAGTCCCATGTGGTGTAAAGCGATTTCATGCTCCTTGCTCATCTACTTCCTGTTTGTCGCATATTTTTAGATTTTTGCGGGGGTATCACTAGTGAGCATTAGCTCACAGATTTACTTGTTTTATGTATTTCATACCATTATGTGTTTGGTAGTATTGTCCATTTTTCCACCAACTCACGGTTCCATATTCCTGTTTTGTAATGATATTGTCCAGGAAGTCTTTACGTTTTGTTCATTATTATTAATTTGTTAAATACAAAGTTGATCTTCATGATGCCGAACCATCGAAGATCCTATATATACATTGTGTCGTGTATGGTTTTGGACCATGCTGGTCACCTTTGATTCTGTCTTATTGTTGTGTCAATGATACCTTACATGATGATACAGTGTACTAACTCAAATTCATCTCTGGGGATTTCAATTTATTTATTGTATATTTCTCTACAGGGTAGATTAGATATTAAAATTGATCTTTTTTCTTGGAATTTAGCTTACAAAGCCTATCTGCTTTTGTTCTACTTCTGTAAGGGTAAACTTTTATTCAGATGGTACACTTTCTTATATTGTAAGGATATCATTGAATTTGTTAATATTACATACTTGTGTTGTAATGATCTTAGTATGTGTTTGATTTTTCTCAACTGTCAAAATTTGAATAATTTCACTGTGACTTCTTGCATTTAATGTTTGTTGCCTTGAATTGTGGTATTTTCTGATGGGGTAGAATATACTTAAAGCTTTTATAATTTAATGCCTGCTTGCTGTGCCAATGTTTGCCTTTTTATTTATATAAGAGAACCTATTCAGTCATGAAATTATTCAAATTTTACAGTTTAGAAAAACAAACTATACATGTAAATATAAGTATCCCCTGGTATTATTTTTGGAAATATAATTTCCATCATTCATTTGAGGCTACATTAGTTTTAGTAGGTTTTGTATGTTTGTTGCATCACAACAGGAACATTATTCTAGAATATACTGAAACATAGGCTGTCGGCACGGTTCTTAATAAAAAAACACTTTGTATATATAGTGGTTTTGATTCAGGACCATACAGGTTGTCTTTGTTATGAAATATTTCTAATGTTATTGTTATCCATGTTTATTGATGTTCATGAAAGGGAGATAATTCAATATTGATTTTTTCTGAATAGAAAAGATTCATACTGTATTAGCTCCCTTTGATCTATATCAATAAACTTTGTAAGTAATGTTTATTTGTTTTCAAATGTACATAAAAGATACAAATTATTAGCATCCAGATTGAATTACATGTGCAGGTTATTAATATGAAAAGATTATTATTTTCTGAAGCTACTATATTAATGATTATTTACTTGAATTTTTATTTGGATTTTCTTTTTTTTTGTTAAGCTTTGATTTTTATTGAATTTAAATTGACTTGTTTATTTTATTTTGTTTGTTTTCATCTTATGCATCCTAGTTAACAATTTCAGTAAGCAACTTGACTTTTTAAAACTTTTTTTACTTTTATTTTTATTCAGATTATGGTCAATATTTATTTTTGTTAGCATTCTTTATTCTACAGTTTGATAATGAATCATCACTTATTTTTGTCGTGTGAATTAATTTTAATTGTTTCTTGAAGTGTTCAACACATTCTTAGAAAAAATAATATACATTTGTAAATGTTTTGTTTTTTGAATTTTTAATTATATTTATCAATTAAAAATACTTTCTTATATAGCTTTGTATAAGTAAGTATTTTTTTTTTCAATTCAAGAAATTGTTCATTTTATTTATAAGAAGTGCAATATTTTTTTACTATTCTAATTGTGAGTCTAAGGATATCTTAATTTATCTAATGAATTATTTATGTGTCAGTGCAAAACTAGTCTAACTTCATGTAAATAAACAAGAAAGTAGACTTGTTTTTGCACTGATCCAGCAATATTTCTTGCATTTTATGCTGTTATCATTTACTATTCATTACTTTCTCCAGTTCTCAGGTGCTGTGTTTTTCCATGTTATTTTAAAAAACATTTTTTTGTTACACACTTTTACTATGGAATTTTGTTAACAGAATTTTTTTTTTGTACTTTTGGCAAAAAACTGTGAATGGTCTTTTATAATAATACTTACATGGGAAAACCCGGACATTTGAGTTCTGAATATTGTCTATTGAAAATTCGTTCTAGAATAATGTTCATGTTGAGTTGTTCAAGCATCAATCTTAAGTCTTGGATTTTGGGATAGATTATGAGACTGCAAGGTTTGTGGAAGCTGGATATACTGGAAGTTGGTTGTGAGCCCAAGCCCCGGACGTACCGTTGATGTCACTAAGCAAGGTTGGGTGGAGTGTCGTCTGATTAGAGGGGTCATACGTAATGTTCCTGTTATCTTGTATTGGCTGGCAAATTTTAATACCTTAGACCTGAACAGTGTTGGTGGGGTTTGTAGGGATGGTAGGGAGTTGTGTGTATGGGGGGATGGAAGGGTAGGTGTGTATGGGATGGTCGGGCTGATTCATGTTGTGGGTGGGGTGAGAAATGGTGTTATCTGAAAGTATCTGAGAAAGGCTGGTGGGTATTCCATGATTTTGTGCTATCAGAAGTTTGTAATGTTGTACAGTGAGTTGTATACAAAGAGTGACTGTACAAGGGATGATCCAAAATTAGTTAGAAGGTTCATAGTCAATGTGTTTATTTGAATGTACAACTCAGTTCAGTACTTAATTTTAAAGAAACAAAATACTTAATTGAAAATAAATTCACTAATTTCATAGGTTGGTACTATGGTACTGTAATGAATCAGTAACTACCAGGTATCCTTATCTAATAAACAAATATAGGATTGTTAAGGCAATGAATGATGTTTCAAAATTTATGGACTAAAAAGAAACATCACTCTTTGCCTAAACGATCGTATATTTGTTTATTTCAACACCGGTAGTTTCAAAATAGCGTCTAAATTTGTCCGAGATTATTTCGCAGCGAATGGCTGAGGAGTTCCGAATGTATCCGTACGGACCGTTTTGGAATGTTTAGGGTAACTAAACTGGCTACAGGGCTGTGTATCTCCTGTAAAGATGTGATGTGATTTAGATCATGATATCGTAGTTGTGATACAATATGTTTCATGATATAAGTAAACAATATTGAACTTGCCCTCAATAAACTTTCGTACTGGTTATGGGATAAACTGCCTAACCAATGAATCTTAAAATACGTCTTTCTGGTTTAAAGAGTAATCTCAGTACATGGTTCACAAAGTTGGCTGAGCATGACATCCAATTGTAAACAAATATGCATCAAGCGCAAGTTCAACCTTGTTTATTAATACATGTAAAATTCCAATGAAAATTTTATTATAAGAGAAGTGATAGGTTATTTATCAGAGTTCATAATGTAGATGTTCATGAGACAGTCTGTATTTATTAAGCTGCTCCTATGTAATTATTACCCTTACAGTAAGAATAACTTTCCTATTATCAAATATTTAGTCATTTTGTTTGTCTTTACATTGAGGTATTATGGTGTTTTTATTGAAATTCTACAAATTATTTTTGTTTCCAAACAGAAAGTTTATTTCATTTCACTAATTGGTCATTTGAATTGCGATTTAATTGTCGTTATTGTTCCATAATACGGTTTGGCAATACATCAGTTTGACAATGCAGCCCTAGTATTGATAGCGTACTATTTGTTTGTTACCGAATTCAACTTGTGAGTTTGATGAATTCATTGTACATGTATATTTATATATTTTTTGTGTGAATTTACATTCGGTCTGTAGGCATAATTTGAGCATTTATTTAGTATAGATATTGGTATGAATATTTGTTAGCATGCAGCATGCTACAATTACTTCAATAACTGGCTCACAATTGAATTGGCCTTTAAGCGACTTAATGCTCTTAAAGCTTAGAAATTGAACGTCTCGTGAAGAAAATGCATAATTGTTAGAGTTGCTTTGGTTGACTAGCCTCACTGTTGGATTCATTAAGGATGAGCCATACAGTTTGTGTCTACGAGTAGTCTGTTGCTTCGAATATTTGAAGAGAAAACTCTTTGAACACTTCTTACCAAATCATTTCAGTCTAACATGACAGTTATTCTGATATGAATGTGTTCATGCTATACTTGTATGATATTGGTTTACATGCGGTCACCACTGCGTGATAAGATCATACTCATGTTTTATCTTTAATGCATTCTCTTCTTAGTGTCACATAGTTCTGATAATTTTGGATCATCCCTTGTACAGTATATCTATGAGGAGTGTTATGGTTTCATGACAAGTGTTTTTTGTCATTTATTGACAATTTTCAGACCTCTTGGTCAGTTACAGTTGTTACTGTGTACTGACTTGTATACTAGTATCTAAGTATATAAAGCTTTAGGTGAATGCTGTGTATGTATGTAAAAACACATAGCCATTTTTTACATGCTGGTATACCAGCATTTTCCGCAATACATACATTTGTATGAATTTAACATATTGGTATTTAGCGATATATTTTTTATTTCATTGAGAAATTTTTCCCTTTGCGAAATGAAAGTAGTGATAAGTCAGTTTTCCATGGCTCATTTCCATGGCTCATTTGATTAAAACTTATGCTCCAAGAATTTAACCAATCAGGGTGCGTTCAATTGGTTGTATGGAATTTGTGTTAACATGCTCTTGAATCAAATACTTTGGGATAAGTAGTTGTAAAACAAGCATGGTCATATAGACCAAATGAGGCTAGATTCTATCTGTAGCTGTATGTAAGATTTGCAATGTTTCTGATTATTCAGCGGTGGCTGAAAAAAATGTTGTCAACTTCTATGCATGATAATTACAGTCTTGCTTCTAAAGGTTTTTGTCTTGAACATTAGGAAATTGTACAGCAATTCGCAATGTTGTAAGATCTTTAAAACCATAGATAGCAATGCTTGTCTGCACCGATCAATTCTCAACCACAGGTACCTGGAACAATTTTAACCCTATTTATGCATTATATAGAATGTAATGAATAAGTTGGGTAAACATTATACCTGACACCTGTGAATGATTTTTTGATACTCTGAAGTTTTCTTTTGAAACACAGAATCAGACTTTTGTATTGAGGTGAAATGTAGATTATTATATGTCTCATCTAGATATATGACATCTTAGGTCAGTCTAAGAATTTAAAAAAAGAAAGCGGTTGTCCTAACAGGTTGATTTAGCATCAAGCACTATCTCTTGTTTGTAAATTAAATCAAATTTAATTAAATTGAAATGAACTAAATTAAATTGAATTAAATCAAATTGATTTGAATTGATTTGTATTTTATTCAATTTGATTTAAGTTTGAGTTTAAG
Source organism: Mactra quadrangularis (assembly GCA_025267735.1). Taxonomy (NCBI): domain Eukaryota; kingdom Metazoa; phylum Mollusca; class Bivalvia; order Venerida; family Mactridae; genus Mactra; species Mactra quadrangularis. The sequence goes on from CM046304.1 coordinate 30,472,636, forward strand.
GTTGAATTAAATTTAAATTTAACTGAGTTCAGTTTCTTAATTTAAAGATTTCATTGGTCAAGTGGTCTAAGCTGCTGGATCATGATCTTAAGATCCTTCTCTGCTGTGTGTTTAATGTTGACTGATAGGATTGTTTGCTTAGGTTACAGTTTGATTTTTTTCCAAAATATATTTAATCAGCCACCTTTTTTTGCATACTTAACAAGGTAATTTTACCTCATTTGATATGTTGGAGTGGTAACGTGGGCATTGATTGCCCATAGACATTGGATTGTCTATGGTTTTGCCTCTTACTTTCTGATAGCTACCAGCATATCTTTTGAGAAGTGCAAAGTTTTTTTTTGCCAAGTAGCAGCATTAAGTTAGGATATTTCATATTGTATAATTAGGTAGAAGTCAAACTTTTAGATTCCACATATTTTTCCTATATAATTTTTTCCTGATATCATTTAGTTTTATGTTTCATGGCTGGTATGTTAGGCGCATTAAACTCACAGCAGAAAAGGACCAAAAGATAAAGATCCAACAGTTTCTACCACTTGTTAATAATGGAGTGTATTTACTATACTAAAGAAATTCAAATTATTATTCATTCTGTAGGAATTTCAAATAAACGATCATTATAAAACTAATTAATATATGAATTTTAATGGATAAAGCATAATAAAATTTTCATGACTTGCTGGATTTTTTTATTCATAAAATGTTACAAAATTTAGGAACCTGAGCCTAAGGTGTTGGCATGGAATGTGCTAATTTTTACTGTTGACAGTTTTTTTTTAATTCATCACATGTGATGTTAAGAATAGTTTATGTATTGAGTTTGGAAGAAGAAAGTTATATTGGGATCTAGGTATCTAAGTAACTCTTTGATTGGGTTCGGATGACATGAGGTTGGTGGGGTGCTATGTATCTAAGAAACTCTTCAATTGGGTTTGGTCGAGGATAGTTGGGTGGGGTGCTAGGTATCTAAGAAACTCTTCAATTGGGTTCGGTAGAGGAGAAGTGGGTGGGGTACTTGGTATCTAAGAAACTCTTTAATTGGATTCAAAAGAGGAGAGATTAGTGGGGTGCTAGGTTCCTAAGGAACTCTTCAATTGGGTTTAGAAGAGGAGAGATGGGAGGGGTGCTAGGTATCTAAGAAACTCTTCATTTGGATTCGGTAGAGAAGAGGTTGGTGGGGTGCTAGGTTTCTAAGAAACTCTTCAATTGAGTTCGGTCAAGGAGAGGTGGTTGGGGTGCTTGGTGCCCAAGTAACTCTTTGATTGGATTTGAACCAGGAGCGATGGGTTGGGTGCTGGGAATCTAACAAACCCTTCAATTGGGTTGGGTGTTAGGTTTCTTAGAAACTTCCATAAGGTTTGGAGGAGGAAAGATGGATGGGGTGTTTTGATATCTACGAAACAGTTTAAAAGTGCATCTTAACACAACTGTCTATTTTGCTTGTGTGTATAAGTTTAGTTCATATTATACATGTATGTTGAAGTCTCAATTAATGATCTTGACAAAATTTACAGAATTTATTTCGTTTGATAAAAAAGCCCATTACATTTATCAAAATCAATTAACAACTTATATGACTAGCTGTAAACATTTTGGATGCATAGATTTCTAACCGTATAAAAAATTTCAGTTGCTTCTTACGGAAATACTCAAAATAATGAACTTAATCTATGTTTACTTGTGTGGTACTGAATGCTTGTAGTTGGTTAAATGGTCTGACTTGACCAGGTCTCATACTTTGTGCAGAGTTTGAGTATTTTCAGTACACTCAGTTACTTTCAAGATTTCATTGGTCAAGTGGTCCAAGATGCTTGATCAGGATCTTTATACCCCCGCTTCGAAGAAGAGGGGGGTATACTGTTTTACTCTTGTCCGTGCGTGCGTCCGTCCGTCCGTTACAAAATTTCCGTCGCAGTTTTCTCAGCAACTATAACATGCAGCAGCCTAATACTTTGCATATTGCTTCATCCCATAGTCCCATGTGGTGTAAAGCGATTTCATGCTCCTTGCTCATCTACTTCCTGTTTGTCGCATATTTTTAGATTTTTGCGGGGGTATCACTAGTGAGCATTAGCTCACAGATTTACTTGTTTGATTCTTTTCTGCTGTGAGTTTGATATAGACAGAATCATTAAGTTTTTATTTGATAGGATTGTTTGCTTAGGTTTCAGTTTAAGTTCTTACCAAAATATATTTTATCAGCCTCCTTTTTTGCATACTAAACAAGGTCAGTTTACCTCATTTGATATGTTCGAGTGGTAATGTTGGCATTGATTGTCCATAGACATTGGATTGTCTATGGTTTTGCCTCTTACTTTCTGATAGCTACCAGCATATCTTTTGAGAGGTGCACAGTTTTTTATGTGTAGTTATATAAATAGCATTTACTTTAGATTTTTTGCATTGTATTTTCATATTATGTGGAATCAAATTTAAGGTCAAAATACCCCATTGGATATGTTGGAGTGGTAATGTGGGCATTGATGTCCATAGACATTGGATTGTCTATGGTTTTGCCTCTTACTTTCTGATAGCTACCTGCATATCTTTTGGGAAATGCAGAGTTTTTTTTGCCAAGTTGCTGCATTTAGTTAGGATATTTCATTTTGTGTTATTAGGTAGAAGTCAAACTTTTAGATTCCACATATTTTTCCTTGATATTTTTTCTTGATATCATTTAGTTTTATGTTTCATGGCTGGTATGTTAGATGCATTAAACTCACAGCAGAGAAGGACCAAAAGATCATTATTTAACATCTTAGACCACTTGATCAATGAAATCTTGTTAGTTGTTGAGTATATTAAAAATACTCAAACTTGGCACAGAGTTTGAGACCTAGTCAAGAGTTCGTGTGATAGTTTATACTTGTCATTTTTATGCATCAGACAACTTGGTCAGATTTCATGTTTGTTAAAGTTCATATTGCATATTGAATTTCTTATATTCTTTCTTAACAATACCATATTTAACTAAATTGATCTGGAACCTTTAAAAAGTAAAAAGTCTCAAAGAGACTATCATTCTTCCACATGTTGGGAAGCATTGTGATGGAAGATTCTAGCTTGTATTGGAATAGGTTGATGTAGCTAACTAAGTAAAATATCATATCTATTGTCAAATATATGTATATCATATATTTATTTATCTTTTTACAAACATCCAATAGGAAGAGATTGTCCAGAAAAATATAGTAACAGGACCTGTTTATCCCCTCAGTTTTATGTCTACTTTTAATCTTGAATGTGTTTCCTCTGTTAGATTTCAAAATCAAAGCACTTGTTAAATATTGATAAAATTTAGTAAGAATGCTTTTGTTCAATTATTTAATACCTTACAGTTTATGCTGTTGATTGTTAAAACCATGCATCAGGATTTAATATACATTTTATTTAAATATTGCCTTAGATTTATAAATTTACTCCTGTTTCTATATTTTTTTTCAAATTAGGCTATTCATTGACTAAATTATGTAGAATAGTGTTGTAATAGATAAATGTAGCTTATTTTTATAGTTTTTTATAACATTTACAAGGTATAAAGGCCCAAATCTACAATATTGACCCATTATATATAGTATTCTATAGTCTTGATATACTGTTAGGTTTTAATTATCATTATCTGCATCCATAGTATGCATGGTTAATTGAATTCAGGTTATCTCCCTTGTATCAGGTAAAAAGAATATTTTATTTTCTGTTGATAATACTCCCAGTAAGAAACTGCAGTTTTGTTGTGTGGAAACCTCTGTCAGAAATTATTTTAAGTGAGTTATTCTGAACTATTCTGTAATAGTTGAGGTTCATTTACTATGGTGATTACTATGATAATGTTTGTAATTGACATCTTCCATTGTTCTGTACACTTGGAAATTGTTGATGTTGGTGCTGTAGGTCGGCCCAGGTCTCTTGCTCCATGAAACTCTAATTCGTATATAATGTATGAATTAGAGTATCATCTAGCTAGTGACCTGTCCGTGTAAGTACAAGCACTGGTATAGGGTGCAAATTATATAACTTACGACAACACCTCATGGATTTCAAATAGTGTACAGTAGGTCTTATGCTTCCCAAGGAGGTATATTTCTGGTCAACAATGGCTTGGAGTTCACAAATTACTGTGCAGCATATTGTTGTATGGAAGAGTGGGATTCTGTTTTGTCGTTTACTTACAAAGTCATGGTATGATACTGTATTTACTCTAGTAACATATAAACCTGATACATTGTAGCCTTATCCATATAATACTCATTTTGCCATAATTGACTGAATGGCAATTGTGCCTCTTTTGTCAAATATATATGGTTTAGGAAAGCATAGTTGTAGAAAATGTCATGACCCATGTTTTTATGCCTACATTTGATCTTAAATGTGTTCCTTTTTTGTAAATTTTAAAAATCAAAGCACTGGCTAAATTATTATTAAAACGGTTAAAGTAGGAAAGCTTTTGTATCAAACTTTTAACTTATTTTCTTTTTGTCTTTACAATTTACTTGATTTTTGATAAATTGAATACTCGGTATAAAATGAAGAAAATAGAGAATAGATTTATGTACTGACTGACCAGTATTGTAAAAAAAACATTGAATAACTTGTTAGTAAAAACAAAGTGTGCCTCTATGACTAAACCCATGAAAATCATGATTTACTGTAAAAACAGATTAATAAATTACTACTGATCCAATGATTTTATAAAAGAGTAAAGTCATATTCTTTAAATACAGTAAGCACTCTATAGTATGACCCATACTATGTTGTAATTTTTGTAATTAATTTACATGTATTAATTAATATGTAATTAAGAAGTCATGCAATCAATGCCATCACTCCAGTTCCAATATTGTTTAACCTGTATTTACAATACAAAAATAGTTGACTATGTGTAAATAAATGGCGAAGGTTTCTATAATTTCTTTTGGTCACTTCACTGAGTACACTCGTAGGTGGTATAGTGTACTAAATTTGTCATATTCCTTACTCTGATTGCACTAAATGTGCACTCCCCCCTCAATACTTTGATGGTACTTTGATGCCACTTAACCCAGGTGATTATGCCTTCTTTGACTGATTGAAGATTTATACTTACCGAAACAAAATAAATGATAGTCATATACATACATTTGAATGAATCAAACAACATAATTTCGTATTATTGTCAGCTTAGTTTTTCCATCTTTTGGTTTATGATATTTGGGAAATTAGAAACTAAATAGTTCTTAAAATATATTTATACATTATACATGTGAAAATCACTTATCATGCTTAATAACAATGCTCCAAAATAGATCATAATTATGAAATAGAAAAAAAATGTATTGATAAATAAAAAAAATATTTAAAAAAATACAAATGATCCAAGCAAGTATAAGAAGAAAAAAATGATGGATCATTGATAATATTATACAATTGAAACTATACATACAGAATAATATACCAGATAACCTGGTAAAAGATCTATAATCCGAGTAATCTAGTGAAGGACCCAGGTAATTCTGGGGGGATAGCTAGATCGGAAGACATCATTGTATTGTTAAGATGTTATAATGTTAATTTATCAATTCAAATGAAAGATGAATTATTGATTATATACAATTGAAACTAGAGAATAATATACCAGATAACCTGGTGAAAGATCTACATTCCAAGCAATCTAGTGAAGGACCCAGGTAACTCTGGGGGGATAGCTAGATCGGAAGACGTCATTGTATCAAGTATTGTTATCCGAGTAATCTAGTGAAGGACCCAGGTAATTCTGGGGGGATAGCTAGATCGGAAGACGTCATTGTATCAAGTATTGTTATCCGAGTAATCTAGTGAAGGACCCAGGTAATTCTGGGGGGATAGCTAGATCGGAAGACGTCATTGTATCAAGTATTGTTATCCGAGTAATCTAGTGAAGGACCTGGGTAACTCTGGGGGGATAGCTAGATCGGAAGATGTCATTGTATTGAGTATTGTTTAGATGTTAGTTACATTTATAATGTTCATTGTTAAATTCAAATGAAATCCTATTCATTATTTAAGTATATTTGCTAGAAATAAGTACTTTTGTACATTATATATGTATATCAGAGTTGACTGAAATGTTAACAATGTATTATCATTGTAACAAATACTTAATTATGTTGTTTTATACATTAAAGTGTATGTATTGATAGATATATCATTTAAAAAGTTTCTTAGCAATTGTAAGTTTTCATGTGTCACTGCAGGTCATACCCTTCTATGAAATTTGTATAAGATTATTATTAGGTGAAGCTGTTGGTCTCTTGTTGAAGGTTAATCTATATGAGTCGGTTAGGTGAACCACACCCCATGGTCATATCTATGATTACAAGTATTCCCATGTAACTAAGCTTAACCATAGTCACATGTTTGATTTGGTTTGAAGGGTTATTCTTAGAGAGCTGGTTAGGTGAACCACCTCCCATGGTCAAGTATATGATAACAAGCATTTCCATGTGGCTAAACTTTACCATAAGCACAATGTTTACTAAGTTTTGTATTGTAGATAGAGGTTTATGTAAAATGAACAGTAATGTGTATGGCTTTGATAATGATGACTTTGATGTATCTACTGTTTATTGTTTTGATTAAATGATGATACTATACTATCGACAATTTATTTATTTGAATAGATTTGAATTAGGATTTTTGTTGTTTTTATTTTTTGTACATTTGAACATGGGTTTGATAATGGTGATTTTTACATACCCTTAATTGCATCCATACTGTAATATAGTAATAATAGGAAGAATTTCAAAAGAAATTTTTGGTTTTTGTCCATTCTATTATGACACATTAAATATTGTAATGCTATGTTGTGCGATAGATTTACTTAAATATGTTCAATGTTTTCTATACAGTTTTGGTCAGCTGTACATAGAATATCTCATTTCTTCGTCGTTAAGTCAGTGTTTTTTCACGACTATGAAATGTGAGTTACTCTATTTTCTAAGTTATATTTGTTGCGAAATCAGTACAAAATTATTTTGTGCCATCTATGAATGACTCTTGTAATTTAGATTTTATATGGTTGCGTTATAGATGTTAGATATACCACATCATAGCTTTGGTACTGAGAACATTTAATAAATCCACAGGAGCTTGACATTTATAGTTTGATGAAAAATTTCCCTCCTTATTATAATAAAAACTAGTTTAAATTATAAGAAGAAGAGAGTCTTTCAAACTACGATACAGAATGCCTAGCTTTTGTGATAAATCTAAGTTGATTATGTAGTATTTTTCCTGATTGCACTGGTTTTGAAATGATCGACAGTAACATAAACTGAGGCTTTATATTTATTATTTTGGTTGATACAAGTTTGTAGCAACTAGCCTAACTTCTATAACATGGTAACTTTATATTGATATGATTATTATTCTAGTATGAGGTAATTAGTTTAATGTCTCAATAAACTTTTCGGAGATCTAGAAAATATTCAGCTATTCCAAAGAACATAATTTTTTGAACCTGGTTACTTTACTTCGGAGCTTTTTTTCAGTACTTGGGGAAGGGGCATTGGGCCTTTTTATATATAGAACATTTGGGGAAATTTTATCACTATTTCATAGAAAGGGGAACAAAATATCCAAGGTAAACTCCAAATTTGGGGAAAACTGCATGATTTCAAAGAAATTTCAAGAGGGGAAGGCAACTGTTAATGGCCCCTGTTATATAAGGAAAAAAAGGCCTGTACTTTGTTTTTCTACATCAGCATTTTCTGTTACAGGCTAAAACAACAGCTACTTCCCAAATTGTGTCGTTTCCATCTCTGAACTGATTCTATTAAATAAAACTTAATTGACTTTATGAGATTTGACCAGATTGTTTTTGCTGAGAACTATTGAGTAATAAGTGCTTTCAAGTACATGATAGTGAATAACTTTACAGCCAGATACTCGAATACTGCTATGAATTAATTAACATATTCAATTCATTTCCATCTCTCAGCTGATCTTTGTTGATCTATAAATTACAGCATAATTATAATGTAATATTTGGCCTGATTATTTTGCTGAAACTTATAGAATTCATTAAGTATATATATTATGATTTTACAGCTAGAAATTATACTCAAACAATTGCTTTAAATCAGTATTCTTTGGTTTCATACTTACATTTGGAATTTGTCAGGATCATTTCTTGAGACTTCGGTATATAGAATAATTTGATCGCTAGATTTTTACATTTCTATATAAGTAAGCAGCCTATTTTATCAAGATATGGGTTTGAAAAGGGTTTCAAATGAATGCTATGTCTGACTGCCTAGAGTTTAAATGTCTATATTAGTTCAACACAACTTCCATGATTGTTTCATGAGCAATGGGGTTTATTAGCTCGTATGTTTATTCAGCAGTAAAATAATTGAAACTTAAAATTTGCTTTCTGCCTATCATAGAAATTTAATTGATAGTTTAGATGACTTCGGCTAAGTTAATACATGTACGCTTGCATGATTTTTATTTAATAGGTTAATATTTTATAATATTGATATATTCATAGTTCTCGCATTAAAACTTTAAACTTTGAGTGTTGATAAAATTACATTAAAGAGGTTTAGACGGCTGTAACATGCAAATTTAACGATTAAGGTTATAAAATTGTATACTAGGTCTAAAAATATAATCTTTGTTCTGTAAGTGTTTCTTTTAGGGATTTAGAGTAAAAAAACCAAGTTTAATGAGATAAATCTCGGGAACATTTGATAATAATAATTATGACCTTGAAAAGTTTGTCAAGGTGAACTTTTGGACTATACATGTAGTATATACCTTAGAAAACTAATTGACTAGTTGGTTTCAAGATGTACTAAAAATATAAAAATGTTTTAAATAAGTTTTTTATGCATTTTATGGCTTTTTTCATATAAAAAAATGAGAGTAAGATTGCGATGAACAGTTAGTTATTACAGATTTACTTCAGAAAAAGCTAAATATTTATAGAAAAATGTAGAATCACCTGGTTTTCATAAAACTTTAGGCAGATGTAATTAACACAATAAAATGGTGAAATGTGATGTTGAAATAATCTTATTCAGTACAGTATACAAAATAGATATGATCTTTACTTATCAAGGAAAATTAGCTTAACTTAATTACGTACTTAAATATTTAATACGGTATATTTTCCCATATTTTACTTTAAAATCTAACTTAATTTTTTCTGGGTGTTTTTTTTTTTTAGAAACAACAGCATGGGAATCAAAATTGATGATGTCATTTTTGATCTGGTAGATTTTTTCAACATTTGACTAATGTAATTGGTCTCATTTTGTGACACTTGGAATTATGACTCAAAAGTGCTTGGTCTAAGGAATGCTCTTATAGAGCATGATATTAGTATATAATCTACATTTCACATCAATACATTCTGATTTAACTCTGTGTTTCAACACTAAGTATGTTTCAACACTGAGTATGTTTCAACACTGAGTAGGTACACTTTGTCTAGGCAATCTCAGTTCATGGGCCTAGTACATTAAACAACAAATTCTGTTGTTTTATGTACTGAGATTCAGGGACTGAAACCCTTGACTACCCCCACTCTGTCTATTGATGGTTGGTTTGGATTTAACTCTTTGTTACAACACACTGTACAACATTACCAATTTCTGGTAGTATGAAATCATGGAAATGCCACCACCTTTCTCAGAGAACTCAGAGAAGCATCATTTTAAACCCATCCCCCTCATGAACACCCACCTCTCATGCATGCTCCCTTCTGCCTCTCGGACCACCCTCTCCTTATCAACCCCCTATGAATTTCGCTGGCACTGTTTGGGTCACCCAGTCTGCAAGGTACTTGAACATTATGTATGCCAAAAACCCTCCAGGATTTTTCCAGTCAGGCTTTGGCACGTTCTCAGCCCATGTGATATCAGCACCACTGGAAGGGCCTAGCATGCGGGTTCATGTATCTCAACCTAAGGTATTGAAGGGGGAAGCAAACTTTGTTGGTATCATGGTCTCTCTCGAGGTCCATGGCTAAGGAGTTAAGGGTTTTCTCTCAGGGTACATGGCTAAGGGGTTACGGGTTTTCTTTTATCATTTTTTCCTTTTTTTATTATTTTTGTGTATGAGTTTTGTGATATATTGTATTCAAATGTTTTGTATTTAATTATTTAACATGTAATCATTACCAAGTACTCTTTTTTTGTTCTTTTTTCTTTTTACAGGAAAGCATCATTTGGTATCAACACAAGAACAGCACATGGAATGATGGCCGAGTATGGTATGAAGAAAGAAGACATGGACTCTATATTGATGTGAGTTTTTTTTATTTTGTTTATGTTTTCATATTAAGTTTTATTATGCTTCTTATAACTTTGACATTATTTATGACTCTTTATTTATTTCATTTATTCGTTCATTTGTTTGTTCGTTCATTCGTTCATGTGTTCATTCGTTCATTCATTCATTTATTCATTCATTCATTTATTTATTTATTTATTTTTATTTATATTTTCATACTGTGTTTTATACTGTACTTCTTATTTAACTTTGACATTATTTATGACTCTTTATTTATTTCATTAATTCGTTCATTCGTTGGTTCGTTGGTTCATGCGTTCATGCGTTCATGCATTCATTCGTTCATTTATTCATTCATTCATTTATTTATTTATTTTTATTTATATTTTCATACTGTGTTTTATATTGTGCTTCTTATTTAACTTTGACATTATTTATGACTATTTATTTCATTTATTTGTTCGTTCGTTCGTTTTTGCGTTCATGCGTTGATGCGTTCATGTGTTTTTGCATTCATGTGTTCATGCGTTCAGAGTTCATGCGTTCAGCGTTCAGCGTTCATTCGTTCATTCGTCCATTCGTCTATTCGTTCATTCATTCATTCATTCATTCATTCATTCATTTATTTATTTATTTATTCATTTATTTATTTTTATTTTATGTTTTTCTTTTCTGTAAATAACATGTTTTTTTATTTGTTATTTAAGCGTTAGATTTTGTTTTCTATTTTCGACTTTTACATTTATTTATTCTTATGTATTCTAATTGTAATGTAAACAAAATACACTTCTCTTCACAATTTTATTGGGTTTTTTGTCATTTATTAACAACATGCACTTTTGTTATGATTTCAAGTTTTTTTTATTAACAACTTAATATGCCTTTGTTATGTGTTTTGTGTTTTCTTATATATGCAATGAGTGCTTTTATTTAAGGTTTAAGGGTTTTTCTAATTTTAGTGATGTGTACTTCTTTTTAATGTTTGAGGGGTTTTCTAATATTAGCAACATGTACTTCTATCTAAGGTTTTAGGGTATTTTCTTATATTAGCAGCATGTACTTCTATCTAAGGTTTTAAGATATTTTCTTATATTAGCAACATGTACGTCTATTTAAGGTTTTATGGTCTTTTCTTATATTAGCAACATGTACTTTTATCCAAGGTTTTAGGTTATTTTCTTTTATTAGCAACATGTACTTCTATTTAAGCTTTTAGGGTATTTTCTTATATTAGCAACATGTACTTCTATTTAAGATTTTAGGGTATATTCTTATATTAGCAACATGTACTTCTATTTAAGATTTTAGGGTATTTTCTTATATAAGCAACATGTACTTTTATGTAAGGTTTTAGGGTATTTTCTTATATTAGCAACATGTACTTCTATTTAAGATTTTAGGGTATTTTCTTATATTAGCAACATGCACTTCTATTCCAGGTTTTAGGGTATTTTCTAATATTAGCAACATGTACTTCTATCTAAGGTTTTAGGGTATTTTCTTATATTAGCAACATGTACTTCTATTTAAGATTTTAGGGTATTTTCTTATATTAGCAACATGTACTTCTAGTTAGGATTTTAGGGTATTTTCTTATATTAGCAACATGCACTTCTATTCCAGGTTTTAGGGTATTTTCTTATATTAGCAACATGTACTTCTATTTAAGGTTTTAGGGTATTTTCTTATATTAGCAACATGTACTTTTATCAAAGGTTTTAGGTTATTTTCTTATATAAGCAACATGTACTTTTATGTAAGGTTTTAGGGTATATTCTTATATTAGCAACATGTACTTAAATCAAAGGTTTTAGGGTATTTTCTTATATTAGCAACATGTACTTCTATCTAAGGTTTAAGGGTATTTTCTTATATGAGCAACATGTACTTCTATTTAAGATTTTAGGGTATTTCTTATATTAGCAACATGTACTTCTATTTAAGGTTTTAGGGTATTTTCTTATATAAGCAACATGTACTTCTATTTAAGGTTTTATGGTATATTCTTATATTAGCAACATGTACTTAAATCAAAGGTTTTAGGGTATTTTCTTATATTAGCAACATGTACTTCTATCTAAGGTTTTAGGGTATATTCTTATATTAGCAACATGTACTTAAATCAAAGGTTTTAGGGTATTTTCTTATATAAGCAACATGTACATCTATCTAAGGTTTTAGGGTATTTTCTTATATTAGCAACATGTACTTCTATTTAAGGTTTTAAGGCATTTTCTTATATTAGCAACATGTACGTCTATTTAAGGTTTTATGGTCTTTTCTTATATTAGCAACATGTACTTTTATCCAAGGTTTTAGGTTATTTTCTTTTATTAGCAACATGTACTTCTATTTAAGCTTTTAGGGTATTTTCTTATATTAGCAACATGTACTTCTATTTAAGATTTTAGGGTATATTCTTATATTAGCAACATGTACTTTTATCCAAGGTTTTAGGTTATTTTCTTTTATTAGAAACATGTACTTCTATTTAAGCTTTTAGGGTATTTTCTTATATTAGCAACATGTACTTCTATTTAAGATTTTAGGGTATATTCTTATATTAGCAACATGTACTTCTATTTAAGATTTTAGGGTATTTTCGTATATAAGCAACATGTACTTTTATGTAAGGTTTTAGGGTATTTTCTTATATTAGCAACATGTACTTCTATTTAAGATTTTAGGGTATTTTCTTATATTAGCATCATGCAGTTCTATTCCAGGTTTTAGGGTATTTTCTAATATTAGCAACATGTACTTCTATCTAAGGTTTTAGGGTATTTTCTTATATTAGCAACATGTACTTGTAGTTAAGATTTTAGGGTATTTTCTTATATTAGCAACATGTACTTCTAGTTAGGATTTTAGGGTATTTTCTTATATTAGCAACATGCACTTCTATTTAAGATTTTAGGGTATTTTCTTATATTAGCAACATGTACTTCTATTTAAGGTTTTAGGGTATTTTCTTATAATTGCAGCATGTACTTCTATCTAAGGTTTAAGGGTATTTTCTTATATGAGCAACATGTACTTCTATTTAAGATTTTAGGGTATTTCTTATATTAGCAACATGTACTTCTATTTAAGATTTTAGGGTATTTTCTTATATTAGCAACATGTACTTCTATTTAAGGTTTTAGGTTATTTTCTTATATAAGCAACATGTACTTCTATTTAAGGTTTTATGGTATATTCTTATATTAGCAACATGTACTTAAATCAAAGGTTTTAGGGTATTTTCTTATATTAGCAACATGTACTTCTATCTAAGGTTTTAGGGTATATTCTTATATTAGCAACATGTACTAAAATCAAAGGTTTTAGGGTATTTTCTTATATAAGCAACATGTACTTCTATCTAAGGTTTTAGGGTATTTTCTTATATTAGCAACATGTACTTCTATTTAAGGTTTTAAGGCATTTTCTTATATTAGCAACATGTACTTCTATCTAAGGTTTTAGGGTATTTTCTTATATTAACAACATGTACTGTACTTCTAAGGTTTTGAGTATTTTCTTATATTAGCAACATGTACTTCTATCTAAGGTTTTAGGGTATTTTCTTATATTAGCAACATGTACTTCTATCTAAGGTTTTAGGGTATTTTCTTATATAAGCAACATGTACTGTACTTCTTATTAAGGTTTTAGGGTATTTTCTTATATTAGCAACAAGTACTTCTATCTAAGGTTTTAGGGTATTTTCTTATATTAGCAACATGTACTTCTATTTAAGATTTTAGGGTATTTTCTAATATTAGCAACATGTACTTCTAGTTAAGATTTTAGGGTATTTTCTTATATTAGCAACATGCACTTCTATTCCAGGTTTTAGGGTATTTTCTTATATTAGCAACATGTATTTCTATTTAAGGTTTTAGGGTATTTTCTTATATTAGCAACATGTACTTCTATTTAAGATTTTAGGGTATTTTCTTATATTAGCAACATGTACTTCTATTTAAGATTTTAGGGTATTTTCTTATATTAGCAACATGTACTTGTAGTTAAGATTTTAGGGTATTTTCTTATGTTAGCAACATGTACTTCTATTTAAGATTTTAGGGTATTTTCTTATATTAGCAACATGTACTTGTAGTTAAGATTTTAGGGTATTTTCTTATATTAGCAACATGTACTTCTATTTAAGATTTTAGGGTATTTTATTATATTTGCAACATGTACTTCTATTTAAGGTTGTAGGGTATTTTCTTATATTAGCAACATGCACTTCTATTCCAGGTTTTAGGGTATTTTCTTATATTAGCAACATGTACTTCTATTTAAGATTTTAGGGTATTTTTTATGTTAGCAACATGTACTTCTATTTTAAGGTTTTATGGTATTTTCTTATATTAGCAACATGTACTTCTTTTTAAGGTTTTAAGGTAGTTTCTTATATTAGCAACATGTACTTCTATCAAAGGTTTTAGGGTATTTTCTTTTATTAGCAACATGTACTTCTATCTAAGGTTTTAGGGTATTTTCTTATCTTATCAACATAAACTTCTATTCCAGGTTTTAGGGTATTATCTTATATTAGCAACGTGTACTTTTATATAAGGTTTTAGGTTTTTTTTATATTAGTAACACATACTTTATATTTTACAATTTAAATAAACACTTGGTCACTGAATGCTTTATTTTTTTACATATTCGGAATCACTGACCCACCTGTTCTACATCAGTTATTTATGAACTTACTACATTTTAGGAGATATCAAGTATCAGGAAAATACCAAGTTGTAAGATGTAAAAAGATAAAAGATTCCGTGAATAGATTATGAAAATCTTTGGGTCCAGGGTATGACAGAAAACTGCTTCCAGCTGTGGCATCTCATTTATGGATGTGGGAACGTGAGGCTGCCCTTTACCACAGTTGCCTCTAGGTACATGTTGTTTATATATGAAAAAGCTGCTTTAACCAGCTTTAAGTCAGGAATAGAATGCATGTTATAAATAATGTCTGAATTTTTATTGTTTTTTATGTATATTATAATTATAATGTATAACAAGTTTATGTATCGACTGAACCTTATCCTTGCGTAATATTAAGTTACTGCCCTTTATACCTCAGGTTTAGGTTTTTTCTTGTCTTAAGCCTTATTATTAAATAAGTCATCTTTTTTAATAAAACCTTCTTTGATATGATACTATAGTTTAAGAGAATAATAGGATAAATAACTGTAATATCTAGCTAAATGTTGAATTACTGTCTCGTATTTACCATTCAATGAAAAATTATATAAATAAAACAAATAGAATACATGCTTTAATTTACATAAAATTGAAATTTGATTTTGTATGAGAATGTAATTTTTTACTCTTTACACCACCAGGGTTAAAAATGTGGCTTAAACAAAGTTTCTAAATAATTTTCATGTCTTGGACTTTAACCATAATACATGTAGTTCATTTATAGTTGTCAGGAATATTTTAAGTATTTAAAATTATTAGACATTAAATGCATAAGTTGATCAATGATAATGAAAGTAGGCCTATGGTACATTATAATTAAATACTGAACATAGTTTTTAGAGACTGATAGTTGCATTTAATAAGGTTTATGAATATGACTTGTTAGGACTTTGATTAATTAGTTTAACTTCATTGATTAAAATAATGAATACTTAAGGTAATATATTTATACTAGACATTTAACAGGTTAAACAGGATACAGATATAGGGTAAAATGTAATTTCTTTTATTCGACGTGACATCAGAAAGAAGAAAATAATTGAAAACTACCATTTTGATTAACAGATTTTATACATTGAACATAGTTTGGAAGATAGCTACAAATGGCCTCTCCTTCTAAGTGGAACAGTCCGCGGGCCTCAGAGCTGGATGAACGCCGAGCTGAAGGGGTTGTAAGAGTTGCCTGGTATTACAAAAATGGGTTCAATAGCATGTCAACTAAACCTTGAGCTCTATGACTCATAGTACAGTGTGTGGGATTTGTGAACATAGTGGTTGTTAAAATTATATCATCATTTTGTTGTTACAAGCATTTAGAAAACATAGTTTTACTGTAACTGAACAATGTTTAACCTTTCTTCTTGCTATATAGGTTAATAAAAAAAAAGTGAGATGGATATAGGAACACTTTCCTCCTATGGTGAATGATAAATGTTTTGAATTTTTATGATAAAACTATTAGAAGATAAATACTTGATGGAATATTTTTAACTACATTTTTGAACTACAATGTTGAACTATATTTTTGAACTACATTTTTGAACTGCATAGTTGAACTACATTTTTGTACCTCATTCTTGAAGCTACATGTATATTCAAATTTTAACATTTTTATGTATTAAGACTTTGTATGTAACATCTTTGATATCAATTAATGATTTAAGTTTAAATTTTAACTACTTGAAAAGTATTTCTCTATGTTATTAGGGTTTCATATTATTAAGGAGTTAAGCAATTATTTCTAATCAACATTGATATGTAATTATAATGTTAAGGTTCTAAATATCTACAGCCTGAGCATTTGTCTATGAATTTAAGTGTACTATAATAATAAGTAGCTTTAATTTGAATTGATAAAAATGGACTTTCAGGACTTTGATTAATATTAGTAAGAGTTTATAGATAGAATTGATTAAAGTAAATAGATCTATTTGGGCTATATAACAATACATGAAATTTTACAGATTAAGCAGGAAAAAGATAATCTCTTAAATGTAATTTCTTTATTTTGAATTAACTGCAGATGGAAGAAAATAATTAAAAACTACCATTTTGATTAACAGATTTTATACATTGAACATAGTTTGGAAGATAGCTACAAATGGCCTCTCCTTCTAAGTGGAACAGTCCGCGGGCCTCAGAGCTGGATGAACGCCGAGCTGAGGGGGTTGTAAGAGTTGCCTGGTATTACAAAAATGGGTTCATTAGCATGTCAACTAAACCGTGAGCTCTATGACTCATAGTACAGTGTGTGGGATTTGTGAACATAGTGGTTGTTAAAATTATATCATCATTCTGTCTTTGTTCAGAACTAGGAAATTTATTTATAGCTGGTTTAATTTTTCTTTATTATTGTTTAGGATTAATGAACACAGTCATTTAGATTCTCATCAGTAAAGAGATTATAAGTTAATTTACTTTCATTTCTTCTTGTTAAGCTAATTAAACTGTATCAACAGATGAATAATTAAAGCTATGAAGAATACTTTCACAAGCATTTAGTTTTTTATCTTAAGTTTGTGTTTCTTACTTCAACATCATGTTTTGTAAAGATTTAAGTGTTTCTTTTATCAAACTTATCTTCAAGCTGCAAATTTATAGTTCTTGGTGTTTAATATATGGTTGTGTTGGGTATGGCTGTTCTGGAAGCCATACTTACTAACAATTCTTTAGTTTGTTTTTACTTTATCTTAAGGAAGCATAATTTATAGTTCTTAGTGTTAAGGCGGTAAGGGTATGACTGTAAGGGGAGGTTTTTAAGGCCATACTTTCTAATAACATTAACATTAGTTTATTAGTTTTTGAGTTTTTGTTTATTTACAACCCTTTAGTATGTTTTTTACTATATCTTGAGGAAACATATGTTTATTGTTCTTTGTGTTTTAGGGTATTTTCTTATATAAGCAACACATACTTCTTTTCCAGGTTTTAAGGTATTTTCTTATATTAGCAACATGTACTTTTATTTAAGGTTTTAAGGTATTTTCTTATATTAGCAACATGTTCTTCTATTTAAGGTTTTAGGGTATTATCTTATATTTGCAACATTTAGTTCTATTCCAGGTTTTAGGGCATTTTCTTATATTAGCAATGTGTACTTTTATATAAGGTTTTAGGTTTTTTATATTGGTAACACATATTTTATATTTTACAAATTTAAATAAACACTTGGTCACTGAATGCTTTATTGTTTAACTTATTTGGAACCACTGACCCACCTGTTCTATATCGGTTACTTATGAACTTACTACATTTTAGGAGATATCAAGTATCAGGAAAATACCAAGTTGTAAGATGTAAAAAGATAAAAGATTCCGTGAATAGATTATGAAAATCTTTGGGTCCAGGGTATGACAGAAAACTGCTTCCAGCTGTGGCATCCCAGTTATGGATGTGGGAACGTGAGGCTGCCCTTTACCACAGTTGCCTCTAGGTACATGTTGTTTATATATGAAAAAGCTGCTTTAACCAGCTTTAAGTCAGGAATAGAATGCATGTTATAAATAATGTCTGAATTTTTATTGTTTTTTATGTATATTATAATTATAATGTATAACAAGTTTATGTATCGACTGAACCTTATCCTTGCGTAATAATAAGTTACTGCCCTTTATACCTCAGGTTTAGGTTTTTTCTTGTCTTAAGCCTTATTATTAAATAAGTCATCTTTTTTTAATAAAACCTTCTTTGATATGATACTATAGTTTAAGAGAATAATAGGATAAATAACTGTAATATCTAGCTAAATGTTGAATTACTGTCTTGTATTTACCATTCAATGAAAAATTATATAAATAAAACAAATAGAATACATGCTTTAATTTACATAAAATTGAAATTTGATTTTGTATGAGAATGTAATTTTTTACTCTTTACACCACCAGGGTTAAAAATGTGGCTTAAACAAAGTTTCTAAATAATTTTCATGTCTTGGACTTTAACCATAATACATGTAGTTCATTTATAGTTGTCAGGAATATTTTAAGTATTTAAAATTATTAGACATTAAATGCATAAGTTGATCAATGATAATGAAAGTAGGCCTATGGTACATTATAATTAAATACTGAACATAGTTTTTAGAGACTGATAGTTGCATTTAATAAGGTTTATGAATATGACTTGTTAGGACTTTGATTAATTAGTTTAACTTCATTGATTAAAATAATGAATACTTAAGGTAATATATTTATACTAGACATTTAACAGGTTAAACAGGATACAGATATAGGGTAAAATGTAATTTCTTTTATTCGACGTGACATCAGAAAGAAGAAAATAATTGAAAACTACCATTTTGATTAACAGATTTTATACATTGAACATAGTTTGGAAGATAGCTACAAATGGCCTCTCCTTCTAAGTGGAACAGTCCGCGGGCCTCAGAGCTGGATGAACGCCGAGCTGAAGGGGTTGTAAGAGTTGCCTGGTATTACAAAAATGGGTTCAATAGCATGTCAACTAAACCTTGAGCTCTATGACTCATAGTACAGTGTGTGGGATTTGTGAACATAGTGGTTGTTAAAATTATATCATCATTTTGTTGTTACAAGCATTTAGAAAACATAGTTTTACTGTAACTGAACAATGTTTAACCTTTCTTCTTGCTATATAGGTTAATAAAAAAAAAGTGAGATGGATATAGGAACACTTTCCTCCTATGGTGAATGATAAATGTTTTGAATTTTTATGATAAAACTATTAGAAGATAAATACTTGATGGAATATTTTTAACTACATTTTTGAACTACAATGTTGAACTATATTTTTGAACTACATTTTTGAACTGCATAGTTGAACTACATTTTTGTACCTCATTCTTGAAGCTACATGTATATTCAAATTTTAACATTTTTATGTATTAAGACTTTGTATGTAACATCTTTGATATCAATTAATGATTTAAGTTTAAATTTTAACTACTTGAAAAGTATTTCTCTATGTTATTAGGGTTTCATATTATTAAGGAGTTAAGCAATTATTTCTAATCAACATTGATATGTAATTATAATGTTAAGGTTCTAAATATCTACAGCCTGAGCATTTGTCTATGAATTTAAGTGTACTATAATAATAAGTAGCTTTAATTTGAATTGATAAAAATGGACTTTCAGGACTTTGATTAATATTAGTAAGAGTTTATAGATAGAATTGATTAAAGTAAATAGATCTATTTGGGCTATATAACAATACATGAAATTTTACAGATTAAGCAGGAAAAAGATAATCTCTTAAATGTAATTTCTTTATTTTGAATTAACTGCAGATGGAAGAAAATAATTAAAAACTACCATTTTGATTAACAGATTTTATACATTGAACATAGTTTGGAAGATAGCTACAAATGGCCTCTCCTTCTAAGTGGAACAGTCCGCGGGCCTCAGAGCTGGATGAACGCCGAGCTGAGGGGGTTGTAAGAGTTGCCTGGTATTACAAAAATGGGTTCATTAGCATGTCAACTAAACCGTGAGCTCTATGACTCATAGTACAGTGTGTGGGATTTGTGAACATAGTGGTTGTTAAAATTATATCATCATTCTGTCTTTGTTCAGAACTAGGAAATTTATTTATAGCTGGTTTAATTTTTCTTTATTATTGTTTAGGATTAATGAACACAGTCATTTAGATTCTCATCAGTAAAGAGATTATAAGTTAATTTACTTTCATTTCTTCTTGTTAAGCTAATTAAACTGTATCAACAGATGAATAATTAAAGCTATGAAGAATACTTTCACAAGCATTTAGTTTTTTATCTTAAGTTTGTGTTTCTTACTTCAACATCATGTTTTGTAAAGATTTAAGTGTTTCTTTTATCAAACTTATCTTCAAGCTGCAAATTTATAGTTCTTGGTGTTTAATATATGGTTGTGTTGGGTATGGCTGTTCTGGAAGCCATACTTACTAACAATTCTTTAGTTTGTTTTTACTTTATCTTAAGGAAGCATAATTTATAGTTCTTAGTGTTAAGGCGGTAAGGGTATGACTGTAAGGGGAGGTTTTTAAGGCCATACTTTCTAATAACATTAACATTAGTTTATTAGTTTTTGAGTTTTTGTTTATTTACAACCCTTTAGTATGTTTTTTACTATATCTTGAGGAAACATATGTTTATTGTTCTTTGTGTTTTAGGGTATTTTCTTATATAAGCAACACATACTTCTTTTCCAGGTTTTAAGGTATTTTCTTATATTAGCAACATGTACTTTTATTTAAGGTTTTAAGGTATTTTCTTATATTAGCAACATGTTCTTCTATTTAAGGTTTTAGGGTATTATCTTATATTTGCAACATTTAGTTCTATTCCAGGTTTTAGGGCATTTTCTTATATTAGCAATGTGTACTTTTATATAAGGTTTTAGGTTTTTTATATTGGTAACACATATTTTATATTTTACAAATTTAAATAAACACTTGGTCACTGAATGCTTTATTGTTTAACTTATTTGGAACCACTGACCCACCTGTTCTATATCGGTTACTTATGAACTTACTACATTTTAGGAGATATCAAGTATCAGGAAAATACCAAGTTGTAAGATGTAAAAAGATAAAAGATTCCGTGAATAGATTATGAAAATCTTTGGGTCCAGGGTATGACAGAAAACTGCTTCCAGCTGTGGCATCCCAGTTATGGATGTGGGAACGTGAGGCTGCCCTTTACCACAGTTGCCTCTAGGTACATGTTGTTTATATATGAAAAAGCTGCTTTAACCAGCTTTAAGTCAGGAATAGAATGCATGTTATAAATAATGTCTGAATTTTTATTGTTTTTTATGTATATTATAATTATAATGTATAACAAGTTTATGTATCGACTGAACCTTATCCTTGCGTAATAATAAGTTACTGCCCTTTATACCTCAGGTTTAGGTTTTTTCTTGTCTTAAGCCTTATTATTAAATAAGTCATCTTTTTTTAATAAAACCTTCTTTGATATGATACTATAGTTTAAGAGAATAATAGGATAAATAACTGTAATATCTAGCTAAATGTTGAATTACTGTCTTGTATTTACCATTCAATGAAAAATTATATAAATAAAACAAATAGAATACATGCTTTAATTTACATAAAATTGAAATTTGATTTTGTATGAGAATGTAATTTTTTACTCTTTACACCACCAGGGTTAAAAATGTGGCTTAAACAAAGTTTCTAAATAATTTTCATGTCTTGGACTTTAACCATAATACATGTAGTTCATTTATAGTTGTCAGGAATATTTTAAGTATTTAAAATTATTAGACATTAAATGCATAAGTTGATCAATGATAATGAAAGTAGGCCTATGGTACATTATAATTAAATACTGAACATAGTTTTTAGAGACTGATAGTTGCATTTAATAAGGTTTATGAATATGACTTGTTAGGACTTTGATTAATTAGTTTAACTTCATTGATTAAAATAATGAATACTTAAGGTAATATATTTATACTAGACATTTAACAGGTTAAACAGGATACAGATATAGGGTAAAATGTAATTTCTTTTATTCGACGTGACATCAGAAAGAAGAAAATAATTGAAAACTACCATTTTGATTAACAGATTTTATACATTGAACATAGTTTGGAAGATAGCTACAAATGGCCTCTCCTTCTAAGTGGAACAGTCCGCGGGCCTCAGAGCTGGATGAACGCCGAGCTGAAGGGGTTGTAAGAGTTGCCTGGTATTACAAAAATGGGTTCAATAGCATGTCAACTAAACCTTGAGCTCTATGACTCATAGTACAGTGTGTGGGATTTGTGAACATAGTGGTTGTTAAAATTATATCATCATTTTGTTGTTACAAGCATTTAGAAAACATAGTTTTACTGTAACTGAACAATGTTTAACCTTTCTTCTTGCTATATAGGTTAATAAAAAAAAAGTGAGATGGATATAGGAACACTTTCCTCCTATGGTGAATGATAAATGTTTTGAATTTTTATGATAAAACTATTAGAAGATAAATACTTGATGGAATATTTTTAACTACATTTTTGAACTACAATGTTGAACTATATTTTTGAACTACATTTTTGAACTGCATAGTTGAACTACATTTTTGTACCTCATTCTTGAAGCTACATGTATATTCAAATTTTAACATTTTTATGTATTAAGACTTTGTATGTAACATCTTTGATATCAATTAATGATTTAAGTTTAAATTTTAACTACTTGAAAAGTATTTCTCTATGTTATTAGGGTTTCATATTATTAAGGAGTTAAGCAATTATTTCTAATCAACATTGATATGTAATTATAATGTTAAGGTTCTAAATATCTACAGCCTGAGCATTTGTCTATGAATTTAAGTGTACTATAATAATAAGTAGCTTTAATTTGAATTGATAAAAATGGACTTTCAGGACTTTGATTAATATTAGTAAGAGTTTATAGATAGAATTGATTAAAGTAAATAGATCTATTTGGGCTATATAACAATACATGAAATTTTACAGATTAAGCAGGAAAAAGATAATCTCTTAAATGTAATTTCTTTATTTTGAATTAACTGCAGATGGAAGAAAATAATTAAAAACTACCATTTTGATTAACAGATTTTATACATTGAACATAGTTTGGAAGATAGCTACAAATGGCCTCTCCTTCTAAGTGGAACAGTCCGCGGGCCTCAGAGCTGGATGAACGCCGAGCTGAGGGGGTTGTAAGAGTTGCCTGGTATTACAAAAATGGGTTCATTAGCATGTCAACTAAACCGTGAGCTCTATGACTCATAGTACAGTGTGTGGGATTTGTGAACATAGTGGTTGTTAAAATTATATCATCATTCTGTCTTTGTTCAGAACTAGGAAATTTATTTATAGCTGGTTTAATTTTTCTTTATTATTGTTTAGGATTAATGAACACAGTCATTTAGATTCTCATCAGTAAAGAGATTATAAGTTAATTTACTTTCATTTCTTCTTGTTAAGCTAATTAAACTGTATCAACAGATGAATAATTAAAGCTATGAAGAATACTTTCACAAGCATTTAGTTTTTTATCTTAAGTTTGTGTTTCTTACTTCAACATCATGTTTTGTAAAGATTTAAGTGTTTCTTTTATCAAACTTATCTTCAAGCTGCAAATTTATAGTACTTGGTGTTTAATATATGGTTGTGTTGGGTATGGCTGTTCTGGAAGCCATACTTACTAACAATTCTTTAGTTTGTTTTTACTTTATCTTAAGGAAGCATAATTTATAGTTCTTAGTGTTAAGGCGGTAAGGGTATGGCTGTAAGGGGAGGTTTTTAAGGCCATACTTTCTAATAACATTAACATTAGTTTATTAGTTTTTGAGTTTTTGTTTATTTACAACCCTTTAGTATGTTTTTTACTATATCTTGAGGAAACATATGTTTATTGTTCTTTGTGTTTTAGGGTATTTTCTTATATAAGCAACACATACTTCTTTTCCAGGTTTTAAGGTATTTTCTTATATTAGCAACATGTACTTTTATTTAAGGTTTTAAGGTATTTTCTTATATTAGCAACATGTTCTTCTATTTAAGGTTTTAGGGTATTATCTTATATTTGCAACATTTAGTTCTATTCCAGGTTTTAGGGCATTTTCTTATATTAGCAATGTGTACTTTTATATAAGGTTTTAGGTTTTTTATATTGGTAACACATATTTTATATTTTACAAATTTAAATAAACACTTGGTCACTGAATGCTTTATTGTTTAACTTATTTGGAACCACTGACCCACCTGTTCTATATCGGTTACTTATGAACTTACTACATTTTAGGAGATATCAAGTATCAGGAAAATACCAAGTTGTAAGATGTAAAAAGATAAAAGATTCCGTGAATAGATTATGAAAATCTTTGGGTCCAGGGTATGACAGAAAACTGCTTCCAGCTGTGGCATCCCAGTTATGGATGTGGGAACGTGAGGCTGCCCTTTACCACAGTTGCCTCTAGGTACATGTTGTTTATATATGAAAAAGCTGCTTTAACCAGCTTTAAGTCAGGAATAGAATGCATGTTACAAATAATGTCTGAATTTTTATTGTTTTTTATGTATATTATAATTATAATGTATAACAAGTTTATGTATCGACTGAACCTTATCCTTGCGTAATAATAAGTTACTGCCCTTTATACCTCAGGTTTAGGTTTTTTCTTGTCTTAAGCCTTATTATTAAATAAGTCATCTTTTTTTAATAAAACCTTCTATGATATGATACTATAGTTTAAGAGAAAAATAGGATAAATAACTGTAATATCTAGCTAAATGTTGAATTACTGTCTTGTATTTACCATTCAATGAATAATTATATAAATAAAACAAATGGAATACATGCTTTAATTTACATAAAATTGAAATTTGATTTTGTATGAGAATGTAATTTTTTACTCTTTACACCACCAGGGTTAAAAATGTGGCTTAAACAACGTTTCTAAATAATTTTCATGTCTTGGACTTTAACCATATTACATGCAGTTCATTTATAGTTGTCAGGAATATTTTAAGTATTTAAAATTATTAGACATTAAATGCATAAGTTGATCAATGATAATGAAAGTAGGCCTATGGTACATTATAATTAAATTCTGAACATACATTTTGTAGTTTTAACAGACTAATAGTTGCATTTAATAATTTTTATGAATATGAATTGTTAGGACTTAGATTAATTAGTTTAACTTCATTGATTAAAATAATGAATACTTTAGGTAATACATTTATACTAGACATTTGACAGGTTAAACAGGATACAGATATAGGGTAAAATGTAATTTCTTTAATTCAAAGTGACATCAGAAAGAAGAAAATAATTGAAAACTACCATCTTAATTAACAGATTTTATACATTGAACATAGTTTGGAAGATAGCTACAAATGGCCTCTCCTTCTAAGTGGAACAGTCCGCGGGCCTCAGAGCTGGATGAACGCCGAGCTGAAGGGGTTGTAAGAGTTGCCTGGTATTACAAAAATGGGTTCAATAGCATGTCAACTAAACTCAGATTGTGAGCTCTATGACTCATAATACAGTGTGTGGGATTTGTGAACATAGTGGTTGTTAAAATTATATCATCATTTTGTTGTTACAAGCATTTAGAAAACATAGTTTTACCGTAACTGAACAATGTTTAACTTTTCTTCTTGCTATATAGGTTAATAAAAAAGTGAGATGGATATAGGAACACTTTCATCCTTTGGTGAATGATAAATGTTTTGAATACTTCTGATAAAACTATTGGAAGATAAATACTTGATGGAATATTATTAACTACATTTTTGAACTACAATGTTGAACTATATTTTTGAACTACATTTTTGAACTGCAATGTTGAACTGCATTTTTGTACCTCATTCTTGAAGCTACATGTATATTCAAATTTTAACATTTTATGTAGTAAGACTTTGTATGTAACATCTTTGATATCAATTAATGATTTAAGTTTAAATTTTAACTACTTGAAAAGTATTTCTCTATGTTTTTAGGGTTTCATATTATTAAGGATTTAAGCATTTATTTCTAATCAACATTGATATGTAATTATAATGTTAAGGTTATAAATATCTACAGCTTGAGCATTTGTCTATGAATTTAAGTGTACTATAATAATAAGTAGTTTTAATATGAATTGATAAAAATGGACTTTCAGCACTTTGATTAATATTAGTTAGAGTTTATAGATAGAATTTATTAAAGTACATAGATCTATTTGGGCTATATAACAATACATAAAATTTTACAGATTAAGCAGGAAAAAGATAATCTCTTAAATGTAATTTCTTTATTTTGAATTTACTGCAGATGGAAGAAAATAATTGAAAACTACCATTTTAATTAACAGTTTTTATACATTGAACATAGTTTGGAAGATAGCTACAAATGGCCTCTCCTTCTAAGTGGAACAGTCCGCGGGCCTCAGAGCTGGATGAACGCCGAGCTGAAGGGGTTGTAAGAGTTGCCTGGTATTACAAAAATGGGTTCAATAGCATGTCAACTAAACTCAGATTGTGAGCTCTATGACTCATAGAACAGTGTGTGGGATTTGTAAACATAGTGGTTGTTAAAATTATATCATCAATCTGTCATTGTTCAGAACTTGGAAATTCAGGTTTTACTTTTCTTAATAATTCTTTTGGAATAATGAACTCAGTCGTAGATTTAAAAATATTTTCCTTAGTAAATAGAAAGTTAATATACTTCCATTTCTTCTTGTTAAGCACATTAAACTCAGTAAACAGATGAATACTTGAAGTTATTAACATTACTTTTACAAGTACTTAATTTTTTATCTGTCTGTTTCATATTTCAACATCTTTTTTGTAAAGATTTAAGTGTCTCTTATATCAAACTTATCTTCAAGCTGTAAATTTATAGTGCTCAGTGTTCAATAAAAGGTGGTTTCGGGTATAGCTGTTTTGAAGTTTTGGAGGCCATACTTACTAACAATTCTTTAATTAGATATTTTACTATATCTAAAGTAAGCATGATTTATAGTTCTTAGTGTTAAGGCGGTAAGGATATGGCTGTAAGGGGAGGGGAGTTGAGGCCATATTTACTAATTATATTAACATTAGTTTCTTGATTTTTGAGTTTTGTTGTATTAACAATACTTTAGTTTGTTTTTTACTATATCTTAAGAAAGCATAATGAACCTCAGTGTTAAGGTGGTAAGGGTATGGCTGTAAGGGGAGGTTTTGGAGGCCATACTTACTAATAACATTAACATTAGTTTCTTGACTTTTGAGTTTTGTTTTATTGACAATTCTTTAGTTTGTTTTGTTACTATATCTTAAGGAACCATAATTTATAGTTCTTAGTGTTAAGGTGGTAAGGGTATGGCTATAAGGGGAGGTTTTGGAGGCCATACTTACTAACAACACTAATGTTAATTTACTTTTTTTAAAGTTTTTTTGTATTTTTTCATCATTCACTTACATGTATAAATTTTATTAATTAAGTAAAAAATAAAGTACATGTTGCTATCATAAGATCTCAATTATCTTTTACACGTAGCTTAATTGTTCTGTTCTGTTCTACTAACATTAACATTTATGTATTATTTTGATGTTGCCCCAAATATATGTTATTGAAATCTTCATATTTTATGTCAATGAAGTAAAAATGAAGTACAATGTTGCTAATATAAAACATTTTTTTATAATGCATGTAGCTATATTTGTTCTGTTCTGCTCTTCTTTCATTAATATTGATGTAATAATTTTATGGTCAATATTGTTTGTTATATTTTAAGGTCAATTAAGAAAAAAAGTACATCTTGCTAATATTAAAGACCTATTTTTTTACACATGTAGCTATAATTGTTCTGTTCTGTTCTGCTCTGTTCTATTCTACTAACATTAACATTAATGTATCATTTTGTCAATGTCGCAAATATATGTTATGAAGATCTTTATATTCAAAAAAGTACATGTTGCTAATGTCAGAGACCAAATTGTTCTGTTCTGCTCTGCTCTGTTCTGTTTTTCTAACATTAGCATTAATGTATCATTTTGTCAGTGTCCCAAATATATGTTATGAAGATCATTTTTTTCCAAAAAAGACATGTTGCTAATATTAGAGACCTAATTATTTTTTAAACATGTAGCTAATATTGTTTTGTTCTGTTCTACTAACATTAACATAAATGTATCATTTTGTAGGTGTCCCAAATATATGTTATGAAGATCTTTATATATTAAAAAAGTACATGTTGCTAATTTAAGTGACCTTATAATTTTTTATTCATGTAGCTATAATTGTTCTGTTCTGCTCTGTTCTGTTCTACTAACATGAACATTAATGTATCACTTTGATGGTGTCCCAAATACATGTTATAAAGATTTTTTATATTCCAAAAAGTACATGTTGCTAATATAAAAGACCTTATTTATAACTTTTTATACATGTAGCTATAATTGTTCTGTTCTGTTCTGCTCTCTTCCGTTCTATTAACATAAACATTAATGTATCATTTTGTCGGTGTCCCAAATATATGTTATGAAGATCTTTATATTCCAAAAAGAACATGTTGCTAATATAAGAGACCTAATTTTTTTTACACATGTAGCTATAATTGTTCTGTTCTGCTCTGCTCTGTTCAGTTATATTAACATTAACATTAATGTATCATTTTGTCAGTGTCCCAAATATATGTTTTGAAGATCTTTATATTCCAAAAAGTACATGTTGCTAATATAAGAGACCTAATTATTTTTTATACATGTAGCTATAATTGTTCTGTTCTGTTCTGTTCTGCTCTCTTCCGTTCTGTTAACATAAACATTAATGTATCATTTTGTCGGTGTCCCAAATATATGTTATGAAGATCTTTATATTCCAAAAAGTACATGTTGCTAATATAAGAGACTTAATTATTTTTTATACATGTAGCTATAATTGTTCTGTTCTGTTCTGTTCTGCTCTATTATATTCTACTAACATAAACATTAATGTATCATTTTGTCGGTGTCCCAAATATATGTTATATAGATCTTTATATTCAAAAAAGTACATGTTGCTGATATAAGAGACCTAATTATTTTTTATACATGTAGCTATAATTGTTCTGTTCTGATAAGAAACTAATATACTCACATTAACATTTATGTATGATTCTGTTGGTTATGTGTTAAGGTTAATTAAGTAAAAAACAAAGTTCTCGTTGTTATCATAAGAAACCCATTTTTTTACACATGTAGCTATAATTGTTCTGTTCTGTTATGTTATACTAATATTAGATTTAATGTATCAATTGTTTGGTCAATATTGTGTGTTATATTTTATGGTCAATTAAGTAAAAAATTAAAGTATATGTTTATATGAGAAACCCAATTATTGTTTATACATGAAGTCAGAAGTGTTCTGTTCTACTTATATTTACATAAATGAATCATTTTGTTGGTGCCCCAAATTATGTTATGAAAATCTTTTAGTATGAATGTGAATTACGTAAAAAATAAAGTTGCTCATTAAATCATTAAAAAATATCAAATGCCCATGAATTTTATTCATAAATACAAAACCCACATAAAATTATGAAAATTATTAAAGGTACATGAAATTATCTTTCAATACTTAATGCTTATGACATTAGCCTTTAATTAATATCAAACACACATGCAGTTACCCATCAATTTAATAGGCACATGCAATTATTCATAAATACAAAATTCACTTGAAATTATACAAAAATACAAAACCCTTATGAAATTATTCATAAGTGTCATATCCTCATGGCATTAATCATAAATGCCAATCTCATATGAAATTATACATGAATACCTAACCCACATGAAATTATCCATAAGTACCATACACTTATGTCATTAATCATAAATGCCAAACTCATATGAAATTATACATGAATACCAAACCCACATGAAATTATTGATAAATACTAAAGGCACATGAAATTATCCATCAATACCTAATGCCTATGAAAATATCCATTAATACAGAACACACATGAACTGATCAAAAAATTCCAAATGCCCATGAATTTATCATTAAATACCAACAACACATGAATTTATCCATGTATACCAGACTAGCTGATGTGCATCAAACCCAGATAAGATAATCCATGAACATCAAACCCAGATTAAATTATCCATACATATCCAACCAAGATGAGATGATCCATATATAATTACATCTAAATACCAAACGCATTTGAAATTATCAATAAATTCAAAAAGCTCACGCAATTATTCAAAAATACAAAATGCCAATGAAATTATCAATAAATAATAAACTAACTTGAAAATAACAATAAATACCTATCAAACATGAAATTATCCATGAATACCAAACACACTTGAACGTACATCCATATTAAAATAACGCATATGAAATTATCAATAAATTCAAACAAGCACATGCAATTATCCAAAAATACCAAATGCCCATGAATAATTATCCCACATAAAATTATCAACAAATACCAAACATACATGCATATCCATAAATACCAACCCAGACTATCTGATCCATATACATCCAACCCAGATTAGAGTATCTATATACATCCAACCCAGATGGGAATATATATATATATAAAATTATCCATGAAAACCAGGCACACATGAAAATATCCATAAATACCAACCCAAATGAGATCTTCCCTACACATCCAAACCAGATAAGATCATCCATATACATCCAACATAGATGAGATCATCCATATACATCCAAACCAGATAAGATCATCCATATACGTCCAAACCAGATAAGATCATCCATATAAATACAAACCCAAATGAGATCATCCATATACATCCAATGCAGATGATATTGTCCATATATACCCAACCCAGATGAGATGATCCTTATAAAATAACCCATAAATACCAAACACATGTGAAATTATCAATAAATTCAAACAAGCACATGCAATTATTCAAAAACACCAAATGCCCATGAATACTTATCCTGCATAAAATTATCCACAAATACAAAACACACATAAACACATATCCATAAGTACCAACCCAGACTATCTGATCCATATACATCCAACCAAGATTAGATTATCCATAAACATCCAACCCAGATGGGAATATATATATAAAATTATCCATAAATACCAGGCACACATGAAAATATCCATAAATACCAACCCAAATGAGATCTTCCCTACACATCCAAACCAGATAAGATCATCCATATACATCCAACATAGATGAGATCATCCATATACATCCAAACCAGATAAGATCATCCATATACGTCCAAACCAGATAAGATCATCCATATACATCCAAACCAGATAAGATCATCCATATACATCCAAACTAGATAAGATCATCCTTATACATGAAACACTGATGAGATTATCCATATACATCCTAATCAGATAAGATCATCCATATACATCAAACATAGATGAGATCATCCATATACATCCTAACTAGATGAGATCATCCATATACATCCAAACCAGATAAGATCATCCATATACGTCCAAACCAGATAAGATCATCCATATACATCCAAACCAGATAAGATCATCCATATACATCCAAACTAGATAAGATCATCCTTATACATGAAACACTGATGAGATTATCCATATACATCCTAATCAGATAAGATCATCCATATACATCAAACATAGATGAGATCATCCATATACATCCAAACACAGATGAGATCATCCATATACATCCTAACTAGATGAGATCATCCATATACATCCAAACCAGATAAGATCATCCATATTCAGCCAAACCAGATGAGATCATCCATATACATCCAAACCAGATAAAATCATCCATCCAAACCAGATAAGATCATCCATATACATCCAACACAGATGAGATCATCCATATACAGTCAAACCAGATAAGATCATCCATATACATCCAGACATATTCATCCATATACAACCAATACAGATGAGATCATCCTGATACATCCAACACAGATGAGATCATCCATATACATCAAAACCTGAAAAGATCATCCATATACATCCAACTGAGATGAGATCATCCATATACATCCAAACCAGATAAAATCATCTATATTCATTCAACCCAGATGAGATTATCCATATGCATCCAACCTAGATGAGATCATCCTTATACATCCAACACAGATAAGATCATCCATATAGATCCAAACCAGATAAGACCATCCATATGCATCCAAACCAGATAAAATCATCCATATTCATTCAACCCAGATGAGATTATCCATATGCATCCAACCTAGATAAGATCATCCATGTACATCCAAACCAGATAAGATCATCCATATACAGCCAAACCTGATAAGATCATCCATGTTCATCCAAACCAGATAAGACTATCTATATACACCCAACACAGATGAGATTACCATATTCATATACATCCAACCCAGATGAGATTATTCACATACATCCATCCCAGATGAGATTTTCCATATACATCCAACCCAGATGAGATTACCCTGATACATCCCACTCTGATTAGATGATCCATATATACCCAACCAAGATGAGACGATCCATACATACCAAAACCAGATGAGATGAGATGAGATGATCCATAATATTCCATGTCTCTTAGTTTTAGTTTGCATATGAAAAATGCATACCACTCCGGCTTGAGATAAGACCACAGGTTACGGCAATGGTCGCAGCGCTCTTGCTGGAGGTCCTATCCCTAACGGGGTCCGTACCCAATGCATCCGTCGGGGTCAGTTGTGATTTGCCTTGGTTGCAAAGGATATGTATGCACACATATACATTATCCATAGTGTTTCGTCACTATGTTTCGTGTATATGTCGTATGTCAAAACGGTGCGACTTAAGAGTTAGAGTTAAGACAAGCCCCACCTCTACTCACCCACCCTGAGTTGCACTGACTATTGCTTTATGTGGGTAACTTGACCTTATATTGATGCATTAGTTCTTAAATGATCTCACTGTATCATGTAAGCCAGTCACAAGTCTGGATAAACAAGGAGTGACCACGATAGTAATTAAGAATAATAATCCATGAATATAATAAATTCTCTGATAATTATTGTACAAATCATACACACCACCCATCAACATACATAAATAAGTATCAGTCAAGCTCTGTTGGATGGAGTTTATGATCAAAATTCACTTTTCAACTTATTACTCTTTCGAAGTAAAAGTTTTATCAATGTGTTGCATGCTGCTGCATATCACTTGGGACTAGCGACATGACACTCTTTTAGTTTAATGCAAAACACCTTGTGCTAGTGATCAGTCTCTATGTCATGAGGAGTTCTGAGTTCAAGTCTCAGAGGGAGTTAACTGGCTGGCTCTCAGGTGATTTGTTGAAGTTTTGAAAACTTTATAGTGAAGAATGTTTAAGCATATAAGACAGTAAACATCAAGAACATGTATGCTCTTCATGCTAGGAAAGTAAACAAAATATGTTAAAAGTTTATCAATGTGTTGCATGAATATAGGAATGATGAACAAAACAAAGCATGAATATAGAAATGATGCACAAAAGATAGCATGAATATAGAAATATAGGAATGATGAACAAAATATAGCATGCATATAGGAATGACGAACAAAATATAGCATGAATATAGTAATGATAAACAAAATATAGCATGAATATAGAAATAATGAACAAAATACATGTATACAGTATGAATATAGAAATAAAGGATAGATGAACAAAATATAGTATGAATATAAAAATAATGAACAAAATAAAGCATGAAGATAGAAATAAAGGAAAGATGAACAAAATATAGTATGAAAATAATAATGATGAACAATATATAAATCAGGAATAAAGAATTAATGAACAAAATATAGCATGAATATAGAAATAAATAACAAACTTTATCATGAATATAGAAATAAAGGGAAGATGAACAAAATATAGTTTGAAAATAATTATGATAAACAAAATATAGCATGAATATAGAAATGATGCACATCATATTGCATGAATATAGAAATGATGCACATCATATAGCATGAATATAGAAATGATAAACAAATTATAGCAAGGATATAGAAATAAAGGAATGATGAACTAAATAAACCATGTATTTGGAAATAATGAATAAAACATATAGCATGAATCAAAAAAGGATGAACAAAATGTAGTATGAATATGGGAATGATGAACAAAACATAGCATGAATATAGAAATGATGAGCAAAATATAGCATGAATATAGAAATATAGGAATGATGAGCTAAATAAAGCATGAATATAGAAATGATGAACAAAGTATAGCATAAATATAGAAATATAGGAATGATGAACAAAATATAGTATGAATATAGAAAACAGAAAGATAAATGAAATACATAGCATGAATTAAAAAAAATACAGAAATATAGGAATGATGAATAAAAATGAGGCATGAATATAGAAATAATGAACATAGAATACTGTATGATTATAGAAATGTAGGAAGATGAACAAAATATAGTATGAATATATAAATGATAAATAAGAGCAATAAAGCATAAGAATGGTAATAATGAACAAAATGTAGCTTAAATAAAGAGATAAAAGAAAGATGAACAAAATTGAGAATGAATATAGAAATGATGAACAAAATATAGCATGAATATAGAAATGATGAACAAAAATATAGTATGAATAAAAAAAATATAGGAATGATGAACTAAATATAGCATGAATATAGAAATGATAATGAAAAATAGCATGAATAAAAAATATAGGAATGATGAACAAAATAAAGCATGAATATAGAAATAATGAACATAATATACAGTATGAAAATAGAAATATAGGAAAGTTGAACAAAATAAAGTTTGAAAATGTAAAAATAATGAACATATTTCAGTATGAATATAGAAATATAGGAATGATGAACAAAATTAAGTGTGAATATACAAATGATAAACAAAATATAGCATGAATATATGAATGATGAACAAAATATAGCATGAATCTAGAAATGATGGACAATATGTAGTATACATGTAGAAATATAGGCATGATGAACAAACTATAGCATGAATGTAGAAATATAGGAATGATGACCAAAATATAGCATGAATATAGAATTAACTGAAATATGGGAAAGATGAACAAAATAAAGCATGTATGTAGAAATAATGGAAATAATATGCAGTATGAATATGGAAATATAGGAAAGATGAACAAAATTGTGTATGAATATGTAAATGGTGAACAGGGTAAAGCATGAATATAGAAATAATGAACAAATATAGCATAAATGTAGAAATTATGAACATCATATCGCATGAATATAGAAATGATAAACAAAATGTAGCATGAATATAGAAATAAAGGAATGATGAACAAAATAAAGCATGAATATATAGAAATAAGGAACATAATATTCAGAATGAATATAGAAATATAGGAAAGTTGAACAAAATAAAGTATGAATATGTAGTAATAATGAACATAATTTAGTATGAATGTAGAAATATAGGAAAGATAAACAAATTATAGTATGAATATGAAAATGATGAACAAGATATATAATGAATATAGAAATGATGAACATCTTATGGCATGAATATAGAAATGATGAACGAAATATGGCATACATATTAAAATAAAGAAATGATGAACAAAATAAACCATGAATATTGGAATGATGAACAAAATGTAGCATGAATATATAAATATAGGAATGATGAACAAAATATAGTATGAATATAGAAAAAAGAAAGATAAATGAAATATATATCATAAATATTAAAAAAATACAAAAATATAGGAATGATGAACACAATGAAGCATGAATATAGAAATAATGAACATAAAATACTGTATGAATAGAGAAATGTAGGAAGATAAACAAAATATAGTATGAATGTATAAATGATAAATAAGATAAAGCCTAAGTATAGAAATAATGAAGAAAAAATTGCTTGAATATAGAGATAAAAAAGGAACAAAATTAAGTACATGTATGAATAAAGAAATGATGAACAAAATATAGCATGAATATAGAATTAATAAAAGAAAAATAGCATGAATAATGAAATTAAGGAATGATGAACAAAATAAAGCATGAATATAAATATAATGAACATAATATACAGTATGAATATAGCATGAATATAGAAATAATGAACATAATACTTGTATGCAGTATGAATATAGAAATATAGGAAAGATGAACAAAATATACTATGAATATAGAAATAATGCAAATAATATAGTATGAATATAGAAAAATAGGAAAGATTAACACATAACAGTATGAATATAAAAGTGATGAACAAAATATAGCATGAATTTAGCATGAACTAAATATAGAATGAATATAGAAATATAGGAATGATGAACAAAATATAGCATAAATATAGAAATATAGGAATGATGAACAAAATATAGCTTGAATATAGGAATGATTAACAAAATATAGCATGAATATAGAAATATAGGAAAAATGAACAAAATATAGCATGAATATAGAAATATTAAAATGAGAAACAAAATATAGTATGAAGAAAGACATGATGAACAAAATATGGCATGAATTTAGAAGTGATGAACAAAATATAGTATGAATACAGGTACAATGAACAAAAATATAGTATGGACATAGAAATATAGGAATAATAAAAATTTAAAGTATGAACATAGGAATGATGAGCAAAAATAGTATGAATATTGGCACGATGTACATAATTGAGTATAAATATAGAAACATAGGAATGATGAACAAAATATAACATGTATAAAGGTACAATGAACTAAATATTGTATGAATATAGGACTGTATATAAGAAAGATAAAAAATAAAGTATGAATATAGAAATGAAGAGCAAAAATAGTATGAATATGGGCATGATGTACATAATAAAGTATAAATGTAAGATATAGAAATGAAAATAGAAATGATGAACAAAACATAGCATGAATATGGACATGATGAACAAATTAACATGAATATATAGAAATATATAGAAATAATGAACTAAATATAGCATAAATATAGAAATATAGGAATGATGAACAAAATATAGCATGAATCGAGAAATGATAATCAAAATATAGCATGAATATAGGTACAATGAACAAAATAAAGTATGAATATAGAAATGTAGGAAAGATAAAAAAATAAAGTATGAA
Organism: Mactra quadrangularis; assembly: GCA_025267735.1. NCBI lineage: Eukaryota > Metazoa > Mollusca > Bivalvia > Venerida > Mactridae > Mactra > Mactra quadrangularis. Next base: position 30,510,134 of record CM046304.1, read on the forward strand.
TATAGGAATGAAGAGCAAAAATTATATGAATATAGGCATGATGTACAAACTATAGTATTAATATAGAAATTTATGACGTCACACTTACGACATATTTCTTTGTTTTCGATGTGTTTTGTATGACATGTAGTATGTAAGCATGATATTGTTTGCGAGTATTTTTTGTATGTGGAATTACAGATAGACAATATAGCATTTGTTATACTTATTGTTTTAAATAAACATTGTACATATTAGATCTATGTTGCTGATGTCATTGTGACGTATATTTAAGAAAATACTCGTTTGAAAATACACATGTGATTCAGTTAATTCATAATCGCTGATGTGTTCCTCATGTCGTTTATTCCAGGGTGCTTGTTTATTCATACCACTGAGTACTTCAATTGGTGAAGTCAGTACTTTGATTATATTAAGTCAGAGTAACTCCCCTTTATTACTCGCTGAATGAAATGCTTCATTTATTTATTCATTTATTTATTTATTGACATTGAAGATCATTAGCACATTATAACACAATATCACAGAAATATTCAATAAAATCACAGATAAAAGTTAAACATCAGTATAATTATATGATGATAAGACATGATGAACTAAAAACTATTGACTAGCATATTATGACTTAAAACAGTGTACAACCATAGCTCGACGTACTTTTAATAATATATTTGAATAGACGTGTGTTGTAATCAAGTACTAAGAACCTGAGGATAACCCATTAAGCTGAAAACTTATTTCCAATGAGGTCCATTTAAGGGAATAACAAATTGTTTTTCAAAAAAATAACAATTATTAAGGAAAAGACTTTGTTCAAAAACAGGATTATTAAAAGTATGATACAAGCACATATTATCACAGACGAATGTGTCTAATAAAACAGATCAATAACATATATCTAACAAGTAAAAAATTGCTGCGAAATGCAGCAAAGTGATTGTCTCGGCAAACAGAAATTATTATGTATAATCTAAAGGTAACTCAAAAGCATTATATTGAATTGTCATGTTAATGTTTTTCAGTAATAAAAAGGTAACTTGTTATAAAACGTTTTCCTGTTCAAATGTAACATTCTCGTTCCAAGAGCCTAGTAAGATTCTCGATACTAGTAAGATCGAGAATCTTGACATTCTTGGAGTACGCGAATAGTCTGGATCTAGACACCATCTTTATGACGACAGGATGTTTGGTTCTAGTTGGATTTATTTCCAGTAATTCATATTTGCATGACGCTTAAAAAGATCGGCAAAAGGGAAAACATAGTCTTCAGAACAGAAGCTATTTACACGACTTATCGCTTCTGTTTAGTCAAGTGCTCCTTACTTTGCGGATCTGTTCTTACCAATCCGTGTAACCAATCATCTAACTAATGCATAACTGTCCAACATCTTTGAATTTCGACATTTTGATATTACAGGCGTGAACATTTGTTGCATTTATTTTTTAATCACGAGACAGTCATGCAATCTAAATGTATGTGTCTCTGTCTTAAAATAGAAATATCAGTTTGCACATAGAATTTAAGCAGAGGTAGAAAGTCAACGAGTGAATCTTTCGAACCGGTGTATTGGAGAGTAGTCATTACTTTACTTGTTACGGAAGAATTTTGTTGCCGGATACACGAAAGGATTTAACATGTATTTTAATTCCGAAAAGATACACTTAAATACAAAAGGCAAGCTATTTCGAATAGAAATCATTTTTCTTAATAATGAATTTACTCGGACTCGAGAAATCATAATCCATTCGACAAATTAAAAACTGGCGAGCTTTTCACCTAGGTGTAAATGTCCGTCATTTTAACTCTCTTAAAATTACTTGGTCCGCTGCAGTGATACGTCTGGTCAATAGTCCGTCAATATAGTACCAAACTCTTCATAATTAAAAAAGATAATCTTACATTTGCTCAATCTATAACCAGAAGCAAGTTCAATTACACAAAACGTTACAGTACGTTACATAACGATGCATTCGGAACTCCTCGGCCGTACATTTGTTTACTTTTACACCGGACTTTTCAAAATAGCGCCCAAATATGTCCGAGATTATTCGCAGCAAATGGACGAGGAGTTCCGAATGTATCGTTACAGATCGAACGTTCTATAACGTTCGCAGTTACTGAACTCAACCCTGGCCCGTAACTCTTACGCTCTTAAAATTAACTGGTCCGCTGCCCTTAATCATTGTTAGAAAAGATCGCCAATAGAACTCAGTAAAAGTAAGAATTAAAAGTCAATGTTACACGATAACGCTTCTTTATTTATACAGTCGGCTAAAAAGAAAAAAGGTATATAATTAAAATATTATATTTGAATCGTCCAAATATGTCCGAGATTATTTGCAGCAAATGGAAGAGGAGTTCCGAATGTATCGTTACGGAACGTTCTATAACGTTCGCAGTTACTGAACTAAACCCTGGTCCGTAACTCTTACGCTCTTAAAATTAACTGGTCCGCTGCACTTAATCATAGTTAGAAAAGATCGCAAATAGAACTAAGTAAAAGTAAGAATTAAAAGCCAATGTTACACGAATACGCTTCATTGTCTATACAGTCGGCTAAAAAGAAAAAAAAGGTATATTATAAAAATATTATATTTGAATCATATCAAATTAGTTTTCAAATGATAAAGGCTCTAACAGTTGAAATATGTAATATTTACAACAATATGTGATGAAGCATTCGACGATTCTTTTAATAGTTAAAGTCTGCAAACTAATTTCTTAGAATATAATTTCGATAATGGTATCTTATCTTTTCAAATTAAATTTTGGCAAATATCATTTATATACATGCATGTACTATACACACATTATGATACGCATATTTGTTAAACTGTATCCGGTTGGTCTGCGATTTATACCTACCCTTTTTCGTGTGATTCGAAAGGATTTGCGGAAATGTGTTGATATAAAACGCTGATTTTTCGCGTGTTGCATTGTTGCAAGAAAAATTGTTTATATGGTTTCCCCAAAAAATGCTTTTTCTATTTACCTTTAACGGAAATAGGCTGTACTATGACTGCATTAAAAACAATAAATTTGTCGGCAGTGGAAATCGAAAGGATTTATATCACGTGACTTTTGCCCATTGCTATCAAAATCTACCCACCACAATATCACGGCGTTGAGACGCCGTGAAATGAAAATAATGGGGGCTAAGCCTAACTAACTCCCCATGTTCCTACCGGCCTGCTTCATGTTACAAGTACGCGTGGTATCTAAACTGAATTGAATAATTTTTATCATGGAGCTATATTATTATCAATAAGTTGAATCTTTTATTTAATTCCAACTAATTACACAAATGAATCAAATTCTAAATAAAATTAGCACTCGGATGATTAGAGTTCCGAATGAGGTCTATTAATATAATATATGTACAGGTCGTACACGCAAATATGACATAGAAAACGACCTGTAGTTTAAATCAACTGCTCCTGCAACACAAACCTACATAAACTAATGTGTTAATCATTGATGTAATTTTGAAACTTTAAATACAATGTTAAAGCTTAAAGTTTGCAGAACCTCGCTCGAACTAAATTATTGTCCAGTCCTGTAGCCCTGACAAACATCAAAGTTCCCATTTTTACTAAGCTAGAATATTAGTCCTTTTTACGTTCTGAATAAATGTCACGATTAATTCTATCATTACCTAACTTGTAAATTCAAATAATTAGATCAATTTCAAAACCACCACCACTTTGTAAATCATGCTTGTTATGGTAGAACACTTTCCATTACACCTACAACAAAGACACAAGTAAAACATATCACAATTGTTTATTTTTAAGTCACCCTGTGCATCCCTTTTCGTGGGTTAGTTCATTGTATTGTTATTATAAACAGTGTTTTGTTTTTTTTGTTCGAACTATACCTGAGATTGCTTACTTGCACACGTATCAGCGGAACAGTCAAAAGCGGAACAAAATACTCCCATGAGACAAATAATAGACAGTCGTAAGTAGAGACCCTCGGCTAGCTCACTTTGTAGCACACAAGTCTACTGATCAAGGGGTTCGTGGGTTCGATTCCTAGGCTGTGTATACTTTCACGGTGCTTGGTCATGAAATCATTTCTAAGGCCATTCTCCCAACTGCCACTGGTTCTTAATCATATAGTGCAGATGTCAGTCTCTTACGGAAGTATGTGCCTAGTAAATGATTAACAGCTAAATCCAGGAATTTAGTCTTTCCATGAACAGCTAGTAGCTTGATTGATCGCCGTTATATGACCTATACAATATGTTGCTACGGCGTTAAAACTCGACATATATAAACTAGTTCATAGTAACCCGATGACAAAGTATAATGGGTGCAAAGTCGTTGAACATGAGTATGTATGGAACTGAGAATATAAAGCGCGATTACTCCATGCCTTATCTTAAATGAAAGGCAAGAGAGTTGTCTCCCTTCTATATATGTGTGTGTATACAGCAAACATTGCATTTAAAAAGTACTTAACCAACATTCAACCAACATGTCATGCTTGCTACATGATGGAACTGAGAATATAAAGCGCGATTACTCCATGCCTTACCTTATAAGAAAGGCAATGGAGTTGTCTTCCTTCTATATATGTGTGTGTATACAGCAAACATTGCATTTAAAAAGTACTTAACCAACATTCAACCAACATGTCATGCTTGCTAGATGGTGCGTTTGTATAAAAATTTGGTCAATGTAGACTTGTATTAAGAACTACATTAGATGACATACGCTTTGTCATTAATCATTTAACATAAAATACTGTTCATGATTTAGTTAGGCTATTTATAGATAGATATGTGAGATATTTAATATGGTCTTCAATGAATATACAATGTAATAGAATTTCATAGATATTAAAGAGTTAATTATTTGCCAACTTCATCAAATTGAAAAATGACCAAGTGATAAGAGAACCTGACTGCCATGCAAAGGGTCCTAGATTCAAACCCCAGTTGGAACAAAAACACAATATTGGTGTGAGCAAACAGAAGGCACTAGAGAAACAGTTAAAACACCACTGGTTCAGAGTTTTGATAAAGACGAAGAAATAAATATGCCCCAGTATGATGCATTGTTCAATTCTTCGTATAATGTGGCCATTGAAAATGAGTTATTTTTTAAATGCTCACAATTACTAAAACTTCTAGAAATGACAATTTGACAGTTGTTGAAGCTTAAACTTTATACTGATTTATTTTAGCTCAATGAAAAAAATCTAACAACTTTGGTAAATATGATTCCTGATACACTAGTACTGTGCTACATAAAGTAAGATTAAGTTCCTTGCTCAAGGAAAGAACGAGGCTTGGTTTGTATGTGCTTTTAAACATGTGTTTAGGTAAGTATGTATGGCACTGTTTAGTAAGTAAATTATGTAAGTTATTGTATTTTATACGTTACATGCTAATGCACGTTCATCCATTATCATTGGTCATCGCGCAATTGGTAACTACAGTGTATCTATCAATCTCTTTGGGGAGTCTTTTTACTCCGCCTAGTGCAGCCGACACATTGGCACAACGAATTTATACCACCCTCGCAGATACCCATGTACACCTGGGTGAAGTGAAGCAATCGCGGGTAAATTTCTTGCTCAAGGAAATTAGCAACGTCCCTGGTCGGGCTCGAACCCGGGACCTCTCGATCTCTAAGCGTGCGTTCAACCACTGGACTACTACTTGTATTGTGTTTTTCTTGGAACCGTGCCGACCGCATTTAAAACAATATAATATAGATATAATCTAGTATAGTATAGTATTAATACAGACGTTTAACACCTCGATACTATTATGATATACCAAACATACAAAAACTAATTGTTTAATGTTTATTTACTTATTTATTTATTGACATTTAAGATCATTAGCACATTATAACACAATATCACAGAAATATTCAATAAAATCACAGATAAGAGTTTAACATCAGTATATATAAAAAGAACTAAAACTACTGACTAGCATATTAAGACTTAAAACAATGTACAACCATAGCTCGACACACTTTTAATAATACATTAGAATAGACATGTGTTGTAAGTGAGCACTAAGAACCTATGGATAATCCATTAAGGTGAAAGCTTATTTCCAATGGGGTCCATTTAAGGGAATAACAAATTGTTATAAATAAAGTATAAAAATTAACAATAATTGAGGACAAGTCTTTGTTCAAAAACGGGATTATTAAAAGTATGCTACAAATTGACATATATTATCTTCAAATGACGAACAACTGGTAAAACAACTGATAAACTCATAACACTGAGCCTAAAATTAGACAAAAATATATAGTATCACCCATGAAATATTGACAGTATATATGATGATATTATGTTTCACCTTCTTTCCTTTTTCGATTTTTTTTATTTGTCTTTACTATATATTTACTTTTTGTGCTTTTATATGATGAAAAATTATTTATGAATTAAAAAAGTGTACATATTTAAGTCCTTATTATATTTTAATATTTTTTTTACATTTTCGATGGTTCTTTTCTGTTAGTGACAGATGTTTTTGCGAACACAAATTTATGATTAAAGTTTGACCAATACTCAAACTGTACAATTATAGTATTTACCGATGAATCTTTTTATTAATTAGATTTGAATAGTCCAATCAATGTATCAATATGTTGATATATTTGTTAGCATCACAGTATAGTAAAACTGTGATAAACTTTAAGTTTAACACCGGTTACAATTGGTCGCGGTATCGCGTTCTACCAATAGTCGTATACAACAAGTACTAAAAATTCAATACAAATAAATCGATTAATACCCAATATTGAATGCAATGTTTAAGCTACAATACATACAAACACGAGTGTACATGACTTAGCTTGCCAAAATTATTTAACTTATTTAGCAGATTAAACATGTTAAGATAGTTTGCCGGATTTTTGTATCATTTGATCACTTACTATACAGGTCCAAGTCTTAAGTAATGAACATAGTTTAATAGTTGTTCTGTTCTGTAAAATTCATGGACATATATTACGCGACAAACGGACAATGACCAAAGGTATGTTTTAAAACTTTATTTTTTAATATTTTAAAATCTGCATGTTTGGTTAACGGATGCGCGTGCTGTAATCTATGCGTTTAAGAAATGAGAAAATCGTCCGGTTTGGAAATGACAGTATGGAGGTTTTAAGTAACTTGTTACTATGTGTCAAAGAGCAAAAACGCTAGAAGGGTATACATATGTTGTTAAGCCTTTAGGCGATTGAAATCATGTATGCTGCAAGACTGACCATGTATACTTCTTAAAATTTCAGACAACATGTAGCATTGCAATATCTTTTTTTATTATAACGCTAGAGGTATTGTATTTGATTTATAATGCAGTCATACAATTTACTATCCACGTGTAGTTGTTTTACCGACTGTATCCACGGTAAACAAATCACAATGGTACCCGGTTTGCTAATACTTACGTAGGACAAACAGGGAACCAGTGTAAGACGTACGATAAAAGTCAATCTTACCGTTTCAAAACTGACTTATGACTGAACGTTCGCAAATTAATTATATTATAGATCGGGAGGGAGGGGGGCTATCTATATTTGTCAAGTGCATGTATGAATCTGTTCATCTAAATATGACTAAATCAATCGTGCGACGATATGTATGTTATTTTTATATACGACAATGCTGTATGTGTCGTAAGACCGCTATAAATTAATAGTAAGCTTTTAAGTGATTTACTTCCGTGCATAGCTTCCGTAAATGAAAAAGAAATGTGAAACGAATTGAAGATCAATATTTATTGGCGAAGACTCTTCATAAAAAATTAATATTTCTCTGATTTTATCGTTTTATGTGAAATAACTCTATCAAATAAAAATACTATTTATGGGTTTTGAACTAGCGCAAAATAGTTTTTTTCCTGGTAGGTACGTCGGACTCTACAGCACGATTCAAGCGTCACATCTCATTGTAATATAACTAGACCGGCATATATTATCTCCGGTTGAACTTGTCCACAGATGTGTATATTTAAGAATATGTTATAATGCACGTTAAGATTCAATTAAAAGTAGTCATAATCCATTGGCGGTTCTAGCAGGGGGGGTCAGAGGGATCAACCCCCTCTAGAATTTCCAAAATGTACCTTTCCATTAGTGCATTTATTGACAGTAAGTCATATTTAAAGTAGCATGAAAATAGATTTTATTTTTTTTGTAGTTTTATTATTATATGTTGCATTATTCTGCAAAATGTGGCTGTGGTTCGAAAGTTTGGACCCCCTAGAAAAAGTTCATAACCCCCCCCCCCTCAGAAAAATATCCTGGATCCGCCCCTGTAATCGTTCACTTCTTGAACGTGCTGTATATAATAGATGTCCCATAATAGTTTCTACATTGTTAGTCCTCGGAACTATTCCTTACACATGAAATTTATGATCCGATGTATTTCTACTACAGGTAAAAACATGATAATTAACAACGAAACACCGATAAGAAGAAATCTTAAAGTAGTCAAACGATGGTTAGCTCTACGACTCTGTGATCCAAGATTTTTAAACAATATTTCACAAGCATGTTTTGCAGTTGGAATCAGCAGTGTTGGAAGCATAGGTGTTATATTTGCTATACCATATCTTTATGAAGACTATGGCCCTGACGTGGTGTTCGGTGTACGAGCTTTAGGTTGCTTCCTAGCCTTTCAATTACTAGTGAACTGGTTGTGTATAAAATACGTAGATTCGTCATATAGTCCATTTCGGGATGGTGCGATACCAGACGGGATTTCATTAGGACAAAATGTTTACCATGCACGACGAAGAGACGAAAATCAAAATGGCGACACCAGTGGTCGTGGTCGAAAGGACGCTACCTCAGTTTCTGTGGGAGGTAACAATGGCAGCGTGATGTACGTAGCATCTGAAATGCCAACTTCTTTTGATGCTCCACCAAAAAGAACTGCGTATCCGTATTTTTCGTGGACGCCCTGCTTACTTTGTAATAGGCCTCGCCCACCAAGATGTCATCACTGTCCACTGTGTAAGAAATGCATCTTGAAAAGAGATCATCATTGTTTTTTCTCTGGTGCATGTGTAGGCTACAACAATTTGCGACATTTTTCAGTATTCTTATTCTGGGCGTCGGTTGCGACGATTTTTGCAACTTTGCATGCCTTCCCATATTATTATTATACCATTGTTCCCAACTCTAAATACATTGACTTTTTCTTTCCAATTGCTATACTTCGGTCCATATTCGGGTATTTGGACTTCGTATATACATTTAACATAGTGATAGGATGGCTACTTCTAGCATTGTTATTTTGGGCGGTCTCATTCACTAAACTTGTGATAAGTCTGATTATAGAAGGTAGAACAACTTTTGAATCGGATCACAAAATGATAGTGACGGACACCAGAGGCCTTAGTGATAAATTACGGGCCGTGTACGGACATTACTGGATTTTAAACTTTCTTATACCATTACATTGGGCATTCAAGCCTATAGACGACCCTGTGAAGTGGCCAACAATAAAAGCGTGATTTTGTGTTCATTTTTTCTAAATAATAAAATATTAATATAGTTTCAATACTTGTAATATTTATGTTAACTCAATCTGAAACTGACGAGGTTGCCGACTTGCTGCTACCTAGCCCAAATTAAATGTACCTGATCTGCGTGTGTTTTACAACTTGGAACATTTTTTACGTGGACTGTGGGTTGTGTGTCAGAAAATCTTTTTGTCAGATCTCTTGATATATTTGCACTCACATTATAAAATAACCAATTTAATAATATGGTATTGCAGAATCAGCCAAACAGCTGATGCCGGCTCCATTTTAAATTTATGTTCTGGCAAAAACAACACAATACTTGTACGGTAAAATAGTTAGATACGAAATTTCCTGGTAACGAATCAAAATGTAAACAAAGGATTCGTCCTCCAAATGTTCGTTTGAAAGTTGATTACGAAATTTCCTCAACACAAATCAAATGTGCACACTGGATTCGTCCCAACAATTCGTTACACGAAAAAAGGTAAAACAATTCCTAGGTACGAATCAAAATGTAAACAAAGGACTCGTCCCCCGACTTTTTCCGTATAAAGTTGGGTACGAAATTTCCTGGTTACGAATCCAAATGCAAACAACAGATTCGTCCAAAAATTTTCGCGAGTTAAAGTCGCTGCAAAAATATTTCTGTCCAAACTAATGAGTTCCAAATCAGTATTGAAACAGTCAAATAGATCGATAGCATTTATTTAAAGATTCACAGTACAAACATGCTCGACATTCTGTGTGTATCCCACAATAACACCCTTGATTTATCTATTTTTATATTGCATTTTTGAATAGTTACTATGTATGCCATTAAAATTTGGAAAACAAAATGCGAGCGATTTTCTTCATTTTTGCGAGTTGAAATAAAATCAACTTTTAAAATCAGTCCAATTATTTGTTAAAATCGAGCCCTGATGTACACTATGCCAAATAAATATAATTATTATTACAATTAACACCATCAATTTTGTTGGTCCTAATAGTGTAGCTTTACTGTAAAAAATACTATGTTACCTTAGATGTTAATTTCTTTATTTCATTTACTCTTTTCTGTTCAAATGGTGTTTTTCCTGATTCTTGTAATAACATAGACAATGTTTCTGGATCTTTCTTACTATTACTTGTCCATTATCTCTCTGAAAAAATATAAACATAAAAAGCATTCGGAACTACTTCGGCGATTTTCCACGCAAATACACCTCGGATATCACGAGGAGCGAAAGTAGTTCCAACATAGAATCTAGCCTCGTTCCTGACGTTTACTCAATAGAACGCTGGCACACACCAAAAATGACGGACGATTATGGGCAGTTAAAGCTCTTCAATGCCTGTAACTGATATTCACTTAAATCAAAGTTGATCCTTAATTATGTTTTGTGTACTCGATACTTTCTGCAAAATGATCTGCCATGTTGGTTGTTTACATCGGCACTACTTAACCTATGAGGTTAATTGCCTGACCTCATAACTTGGTTGTATTCCTACTACGTTTGATATGCGAGGTATATCTTCGTAGATGATCGCCGAGGTCGTTCCGAATGCATAAAAACGTGTAAGCAAACATATCTGGAACAGCAACAGTAAAACTAGTACAGGGTCAATATTGAGCTCAAGGGAATAATTTGAAAACGACCTTCAGGTGTTGCAATGTACCAAATTCAGTTACTGTAGGTCTCATGGGTTTTGACAAGGAAATTTTTTAAGAAAATTGTTAATGACTTTAGAAAAACTATGTTTAATTGAAAATTTATTTCACAGTAGAGCTGTAAATATTCTTTATCCGATTATTAACCGTGCTTTCAGAAATTCACAAATGTTAGATTATAATAAATATAAAACATAAAAGCATCATAAATTATTAATATTCACAGTTTAAAAAAGCCAACAAACAATAAAAAAGATTGTATTATAATAATATCAATAATTTATCATCTTTTAATAGAAGCAGGCATGGCGAAGTGGTAATCATTGAATAATCAGCTCCCTATTGGTTTGAACCCATCTAAAACCTATACCAGTTGTTTCCTAGAGCTAGAAACATTATTCATCTAGCTCAGTACTTGGGGATCAGAAAGGGGTCTTGGAAGCGATCTGTCTTAGTAGTAAGAACTTGTCCCACAATTGAGCTAAAATAAATAAGTATAAACTTATCATTTTCAATATATATACCGTGAGAACTAGACTTAGTTTTATCATTTTGTAAGTGGAAAAGGAAGTTAAATATAAAGCTATGAAAGTTGCTGAGAGAACATTCACAGATCGTGTGAGTTATAAACACTTAGCAACAGGATATTAATTATATGAAAGTACTGAACTCCAAACATTATCATCCAAACAATATTATTGTTAAAACAATGATAAAATCCCCAACATGAACCAATAAAATGTTACATGTTATTATATATTTGATAAATCTAACCAATCGACAATCTGCATTTGTACCATGTGATCGTCCAAAATATTCCCGTATTAGATCCATATTGGATAAAAAATCATTTTCGTATTTGACGGTTTGGTACATATGCACTAAACAATGCTGGTCTGGTTTCCGATTTTAGTCTTTTACAAATTTAAGAGAGGGAACCATTCGTGCATAAAGACTCTTGTTAGTATATGTTTGCAACTGCTGGAAAAGCGTCTTGCTGACCAGGAAGCGTTGTTTTGATTTCGCACAGACATCAAAATGTTGACAGACGAAGAAATTTCTGGTTTTATCGACGGACAAAAATGATGATTATTTCAAAGTAAACAAAATGTATAAAAATAAAAAGGTTATTATACAATTTACGGTACAATATAGAATATATCTGGACTCTTACACAGCTTGAAAAGTCACATTTCACTCGCCTATTAGCTCGTCCAATATGACTTTTCAAACTGTTTACTAGATATTGTTTTGTACAGTAAAATGTAGAATAACCTATAATTAACAATGTTTTTTTCATAATTGTTTTTAATTGGATTTAACGCCGTGTCAACACAATTGAGGTCATTTTACGGCGTCCAGCGCACCTAACCTAGCTTTCCTAGACCATTGCCTATAACCAGTACTCACCTACCCTTCCACAAGGCCGGAAACTTCTCCATATTATCTAATCAATGGAGGAAAATCGACATTATTGTCAAATTTTCATGTAAGGGTATAACCTCCCCGAGTGGGATTCTAACCCGCACCCCCTCGGGCACGAGATTCCACATCCCGGCCCGCTACCAACTGCGCTATCGACCCGATGTTTTTCATATCAATTGGTTTTAGACTAGTCTTAAAATAAAACAAACAAGAAATGTCTATTTTGTTAGAAATATAAACTTATAATCATATTTGCTGTTCAGTCGTACAGTCAAGAGCATACCACTATGAATGTAAAATAGAAATTTTCATTAATAAAGCCGATTGACAGAATGAAGTGTATAACAAGTAAACACACCATTCTCTTCAGCATGCACAAAATATCTTCAAATTCTGCTTAGGAATTTTAGGTTGGCAAACCACAAATCTGAATATGACATTGAACTTTTATATATTAAAATAAAAAATATGTATTTTTACAAATATTTTTACAATGTGATCATTTGGGTGAACAATAAATAATACTTATTGAAATTCTTTAGACTTTAAATCTGTACATTGTAGACACATACATTTAAAATACCGTAAATAGCCAATGGTATCTTCACTTTTTCAGTAAGTACATTTGTCTATACAACTACAAACTTTATACAACTTCAAACTTTTTTAATTATGTATATACAATTACAAACTTTTTACATTAAGTATATACAACTACAAACTTTTTCCATTAAGTATGTACAAGTACAGAATAAAGGAAAACACCTAGTTTTTCAATCATTAGAACAAAAACAAGATAAGTATGTGAGTACTTGACAAATGCAGATATATAAGTAAGCAGTCATTTACAACACAATTCATTTTAATTGAAAATTGGAAAGCTATAAGTGTTGAAATAATAAGTTTTTCATAAGATTAATTAATTAAATTTAGGATTATATTCTTTGCAAATAAAACAAACTTTGAAGTATGGTGTCAACAAGGATGATTTTTCTATATTTACTATTCATGGTAGTTTTGATTTATGGGACAAAGGCATTGAATAATCTTGAACCAACATCTGAATATTGTCATAGTTACTTGAATAGAACTGTGTGGAATTGTAACTATATCCCTCAGGATGTGCCACAAGGGTTTTCACAAGTATATGTAAATACTTCAGACATGGATATATATTGTAACAACACAAGTTTTGCATCGCCGACATGGTTGCAAGTTGTGTCACTTATATTTGAGAATACTAACTGGGATATTTATAAAAGTTTTAACTTGGAAAGTAATTGCTTTCAAAACTTAAGGAATCTGAAATCACTGAGTATAAATGTAGATGGTGAATTCACTCTTCCTCCTTCAATATTTAAAGGTTTGAACAGTGTGACGAGACTTAGTTTAAGTAACTGTGCCAGACTGGATTGGGTAGAGGTACTTGCTGCACTTAATGGAACAGATAAAGTCCCAAATGTAACGGACCTTGATCTTTCAAGAGTGAATAACATAAATGGAGCAATGAAAATGGACGAGGCTGCTGTCAAAATCATCAGCACAAGAAAAATAATCAATATAACATTAGTTGAAATGCAGGTTTCATTTTTTAATGGTACCGCTTTTCTTAAATCATTTAATCATCTAAGATTTGTCAATTTGTCTAAAATGAATCTAAACGATTTCGTATTTCATAATAAACCAGAAGATGTGAAGCATATTACCACTGTTGATTTAACCGATATAATACTGCCAAAAGCTTCCATGAGCGTTGGCCCTGTAAGACTTTACAATGCAAAAATATTGTATGATCATTTACATAAAAAAGTTAGCCTCCTCTTTTTGATAAAAGAAGTAATTGCTTCAGGTATAACACTAAGGTCATCATTTTTCCTGTATAACTGTGAAATAATATTAAATGAGTATATTGCCATGGAAACTGAGTATTTAGATCTGAGTGACAACAATTTTATACACATAGATCTTAAAATATCTGGCGATCTCAAATACAGAAACTTGTCAGTAAAATATTTCGATTTGTCAAGAAACAAAATGAATTTCTTGCATCCAACATTTTTTTCTTTAAACCCAAAACTAATATCAATCAACCTGTCCAAAAATGACTTCAATACAATGTTACATGACTCAAGAGGTGTATTTGAAGATCTTCTGAACTGTACGTCAACTCTCAGGACCATTGATTTGTCTACGAACAATTTAGAAGAAATCCCAACAAATATGTTCATTCATAGCCCTGATTTAGAGGAAATACTTCTGTCTAATAATCAATTACAACAAATATCATGGAAAATGGGTCATCTGAAAAAACTGAGATACCTCGATGTTTCAAATAATAAAATAAGCAATCTTGATCCCACATCTTTGACTAGTCTGAAAGGATTAATTGCTATTTTACCAGAAAATACAACGTTCAAGTTAAACCTTGATAATAATCCACTTCTTTGCTGGAGCTGTGAATGTCGACCATTTATTGAATGGCTAACACAAACTAGAATACTCAATTCATCAAAATTATTCTGCCAAGAAGAAAACGGCATTCAAACAAGAATAACTGCAGCGGTAATTAAACAAATAGATTCATACTGTTTTAGAAAAACTTTTGATATTACTTTGCACCATCATTCCAGCATCAATGATCGTCTGTGTGATTATTTTTACAATAGTTTACGTAAGACAGAAGAAAAGAAAGAGAAAACATGAAAGAATGCTCGATTTGTTGGTCAACCTTCAGCAAGGTGAAGGTCAATATGAATTTGTTTTAATGTTAGCCTATAATAACCAAGAAGAAGACTTTATTCGTCAATACGTACAACCACCATTGAACAATATTCTTAAAACCACAATAGAAGTTGATAGAGATCTTGTTCTCACAGGTGATAGACATTTTCGTCCCGGTTTTATGATACATAATGAGATTGCATCATGTCTGGAAAGGGTTGCCATGGTAATGCTTCTAATAACCAATGATTTTTGTATGAGTGGATTTTGTTTAAGTGAACTAGATCAAGCATGGATACAACGTAAGCCAATGATTTTTATGTTTAAAGAAAACGTGGATGAAGAGTTAATGACGCCATTGATTAAAAATATGTATAAGAAAAATGTGAGAATAATCTGGGATTTCATAGATGGGGAATATGTTCTTAAAACTACCTGGGAAAATGTATGTGAGGCTATACTTGAACTATTGATTAATTAGACAGTGGGAACAGAGTTGAAACATAGAACTATTATAATATTAATGTGATACCTAGCAGAGAAAGTAGCCATGTTAATACTTGCTTTCATTTTTTATTTGTTACAAAATGAAATAACAATGCAGTCATGTTAATACTTGCTTTCATTTTTTTTATTTGTTACAAAATGAAATAACAATGTAGCCATGTTAATACTTGCTTTGATTTTTATTTGTTATAAAATGAAATAACAATGCAGCCATGTTAATACTTGCTTTGATTTTTATTTGTTACAAAATAAAATAACAATGTAGCCATGTTAATACTTGCTTTCAGTTTTATTTGTTACAAAATAAAATAACAATGTAGCCATGTTAATACTTGCTTTGATTTTTATTTGTTACAAAATAAAATAACAATGTAGCCATGTTAATACTTGCTTTGATTTTTATTTGTTACAAAATGAAATAACAATGTAGCCATGTTAATACTTGCTTTGATTTTTATTTGTTACAAAATAAAATAACAATGCAGCCATGTTAATACTTGCTTTCAGTTTTATTTGTTACAAAATAAAATAACAATGTAGCCATGTTAATACTTGCTTTCATTTTTATTTGTTACAAAATAAAATAACAATGTAGCCATGTTAATACTTGCTTTCATTTTATTTGTTACAAAATAAAATAACAATGTAGCCATGTTAATACTTGCTTTCATTTTTATTTGTTACAAAATGAAATAACAATGCAGCCATGTTAATACTTGCTTTGATTTTTATTTGTTACAAAATGAAATAACAATGCAGCCATGTTAATACTTGCTTTCATTTTTATTTGTTACAAAATAAAATAACAATGTAGCCATGTTAATACTTGCTTTGATTTTTATTTGTTACAAAATAAAATAACAATGCAGCCATGTTAATACTTGCTTTGATTTTTATTTGTTACAAAATGAAATAACAATGTAGCCATGTTAATACTTGCTTTGATTTTTATTTGTTACAAAATGAAATAACAATGAAGCCATGTTAATACTTGCTTTGATTTTTATTTGTTACAAAATGAAATAACAATGTAGCCATGTTAATACTTGCTTTGATTTTTATTTGTTACAAAATGAAATAACAATGAAGCCATGTTAATACTTGCTTTGATTTTTATTTGTTACAAAATGAAATAACAATGAAGCCATGTTAATACTTGCTTTGATTTTTATTTGTTACAAAATAAAATAACAATGCAGCCATGTTAATACTTGCTTTGATTTTTATTTGTTACAAAATGAAATAACAATGTAGCCATGTTAATACTTGCTTTGATTTTTATTTGTTACAAAATGAAATAACAATGAAGCCATGTTAATACTTGCTTTGATTTTTATTTGTTACAAAATGAAATAACAATGTAGCCATGTTAATACTTGCTTTGATTTTTATTTGTTACAAAATGAAATAACAATGAAGCCATGTTAATACTTGCTTTCAATTTTTTGTTACAAAATGAAATAACAATGTAGCCATGTTAATACTTGCTTTCAATTTTTTGTTACAAAATAAAATAACAATGTAGCCATGTTAATACTTGCTTTCATTTATTATGTGTTTCAAAATAAAATAAACTGTAGCCATGTTAAAACTTACTTTCAGTTTTTGTTAAAAATGAAATAACAATGTAGCCATTTGAATACTTGCTTTCATTTTTATTACAAAATGAAGTGACAATGTAGCCATGCGATTACTTGCTCTCATTTTTATTACAAAATGAAAAATAAATGTAGCCATGTGACTATTTGTTTTTATGCTCTTCAAGTACTAAGCAATCTTAATATTCTTTTACTCAAGCAGGGCTCGATATTAATTTTCAAAGAAAGTTGCGCAGTTGGACAGATAACTTTATATTTACTTGCCCTTAACAAATATGTAGAAGATGTAATAAGTGGCCAGAAACTCAACTATAGTTCATCAGAGGCAATAGGACAGCTTTAATTTTGAGTCCTGTCAAGGAATGAATGAGATACAGGTAGAACTCTCGTCGATTCCAACGATATCGCTGTATTGTCGATATTCATTTTTCGATCAATAATACATATGCATTTTTAAGTATTGATAATAAAGCCTATAGAGGTAAATAAATAAAAGTCAATATTAGGAGACAAACTTGTGAGACGAACCTTCTGTACTAAGTGGAAACAGGTGCGCTGTCATAATATGAACTGATAGGACTTAATATGGCACCACCAGGAAATAGCTTTTGTCCACAGAAAATATAACATTCACGACAAATATAAATATATTTGAGTCTATGACAACATAAATGGTATTATAGTACAGCAGTGAAGGAATCGATATATATATCAGTGTATCGTTGATATTTATGTCTCGGTATATCAATATCGTCAATGTGCTTCGAGCCCAATCAATGACAGCAATTCATTAGTAATCAGTCCAACATCATAACCACTCATCAACATAGTTGCTATGACAATGCTAACATAACTTACCTGCAGTGGAAGCAGTTGTGACCCGGCTATCATTGTTAATATTACTATTACTAATCCAGGCTTCTGTAACTTAACGCCGGACACCAGACCAACTTGATCCATAGTCACTAGACCTCCGTCATATGCTTGACCAGATGGTCTTGGCATCTCAGAGGAGTTGGTTCTTCTTATTGGCTGAGTTTTTCGA
The DNA here is from genome assembly GCA_025267735.1 of Mactra quadrangularis. NCBI lineage: Eukaryota > Metazoa > Mollusca > Bivalvia > Venerida > Mactridae > Mactra > Mactra quadrangularis. Next base: position 30,528,590 of record CM046304.1, read on the forward strand.
GGTTTGGGTACAGGACGTTGAGCACTTGATTTCATCCTTAAAAATTTATCATGAACATTGATGTACAAATACATGCACTGATACATTAATACAAAAGAAATGAATGGTTGATGTGAAAGCTTACTAGCTTACACCTGCAATTATATAAAGTAAACGTGTCAAGCAAGTTTCATCATGAAGAAACATGTACATTGTGCCCTTTCAAAAATATTTTAGGCAACAACCATTGTAAGATTATAATTGATAGATTATTATTGATAGATTATTGTTGATAAATGAGTCAAACAGTCAGAGTATGAAATTGCAATTTATCAAAATGAAAAAGAAATTACAATGAGTGTTTAATGTATGTGCTCACTATGTACAATTTACGCTTAATTCACATCAAATTTGAAAATGATAAAAATAAATGTTAAGTATTTAATTTAATACATGCTTTGTATTGCTATTTTACGAGGGAGTTTTCATGAAAAACTTTATAAATTTTTCACGACACTATTCTTTTAACAGGAATTCTTAATAAAACATAACTATAAATAAGTGCTCAGTAAATTGTCCATTAAAGGGGCAGAAAGTACAACTTAGTTCATCACACTCTTTTATTAATATTTCATATACATGTATATGAATAAGTGCATTCTACATGTATACACCAATGCTCCATAGTAAGTGCGGTACATTACTAGAAAAAGAAACATGGTCCATGATAGACCACAGTGAAAGGTGCAAATAATATATACATCTGTAAGCGTAGGAAGAAAACACTGTTTCTATAATCTAGAGATTGTATGAAAGTTTAAAATTGTCAAGATGTCACAAAAATGCTCATCCAATATCTTATTTATTTATTAATATCTATTTATTTGAGTTAACGCCGTGTCAACACAATTTAGGTCATTTTACGGCGTCCAGCGCACCTAACCTAGCTTTCCTGGGCCATTGCCTTTAACCAGTACTCACCTACCCTTCTATAAGGCCGGAAACTTCTCCATATTATCTAATCAATGGAGGAAAATCGACATTATTGTCAAATTTTCATGGAAGGGTATAACCTCCCCGGATGGGATTCGAACCCGCACCCCCTCGGGCACGAGTATCCAAATTCCGGCGCGCTACCAACTGCGCTATCGACCCGGTTTCATCCAATATCTCTGATGCCCCCGGGTAAAAATATATAGATGGCAAAATCATCCTATTTATCTGTTTTTGGTTGAATTTAATGCCATCGTAACACAATGTATGGGTAATTCTATGGTTGCCTGTCAACCTACTCACTGTTCTTGGAAAGGATAAATCTCTGGATTTAGCTGTTAAACAATTACTAGGCACATTCTTCCATTAGTGACTAACAACTGCCCCACATGATTTAAAATCAGTGGAAAGAGTAACATGCACACAAAGCAACCTCATGATAAAGTGATCAAGTTGTCTTATAACAGGACACACCGTCACAAAATAAAAACCAAGTCATAACAAAGTACATAACATCAAGACTTCATTCAAAGAGTGAAAAACTATCACCGATACAATATGAACCATTGCTCAATCACAACAGTTAAAAAAGTGGACTTTTTCCACTAAACTTCATATTGTGACAAAATATTCAAGCACTAAGGTGACTAATTTTAACTCTTTAATGTTTAAACAGCCAACACATCTAGCATGATTTTCTGGGACTTACATAAAGTGTAATGATTTAAAATAATACAACGATTAGGTTCTACATCTTATCTTAACATAGGCAAAAATGTTTTAACTCAAAATTTATGTGACATCATATATATATTCATGTACATGTTACATGATATAGACAGCCGCCCGGCTAGCTCAGTTGGTAGCACTATAGAATGACCTATAGAATGTGTTGCTACGGCGTTACATTGTAAACCCAACAAAATAAACAAACAAACATAATATCGAATACACACATGGCTGTAGCCGCGGCCGTGGCGTAGTGGTTAGCATGTCTGACTTCGAATCCGGCGATCGCGGGTTCAAAACCCGGTCGCGGCATGTCATACCCTATACATGAGTTGTCGGCCTCGTGGTAGGGTAAGTTAGTACTGGTGATAGAAAAGTGTCCAGGAAACCTAACGTAGGAAGAGCTGGCCGTCGTGTATATGACCTATATATGTGTTGAATGCGACGTAAAAAAACACACACACATGGCTGTTTTAATTTACCCCTTGTTTATAAAACGTATCAGTCAAATTATTCATTTTTGTACGTAAGAACCAAAGTAACAAACAGTATTAAATGTGCTTATTATATCAATCATGCAAACTGATGGTAATTTTACAATAATTACAAGTATAACAAAATTCATGTATCATACATAGAATCATAATGTTAACTAGAACTCTGCAAGTGGATTGCGTGGCCCGACAAAAGTTATACACCTTGTGCACTGCACCTCAATTCTGTCAAAATTATCCAGCTGTAAAGTTTCAAGTAAGTAGCTTGAAAAAGAATGGACTTATGCTTCAGACAAGAAAATGCAACAAAGGGCAATTACTCCAAAGTTATGTGATTGGAATTTGTTAGGGTTAACTAACCCTAACCCTAATAAGTTAGTACTGGTGATAGAAAAGTGTCCAGGAAACCTATACATGTATATGTAAATGCAATCTCCGTAAACAGATATCCTGTAGAGCATTGTCGCACAGGATCTCTACTGTCTCCGTTGAAGGTCACGTCGAGATGAACTTTGTGTCGACCAATCAATGCGTAGCTTTCATCTAGACGAAACACTATTAATAACATTTTGATTTCGTAATTTCTATTTTTAGAACAAGGTTTACGAGCTTATTTAACAGCGGTATAATTCACAGTCTGCGACTGGACGGCTCATTTCAAATTGCGTGACGTAGACGATGTAAACAAGTTACGTATCATAACAATTTCGTCATGAATATTATGATGAGAAAAGGTCACCTAAACGTGACCTTCGTTTGGAAAAGGCCAGATCTAAATTAGCGGAAAATTTTAGATCGGTTTTTAATCAAATTGATGCAAATGCAAACATACATGTTATTATACATCTACAAATGTATAACTGTATTGTTGAATTTTGTTAATCTGTGTTATTTATTCAATGCCGTCTAAAGTTTTTTAGACAAATAAAAAATTTAATTATAAAAAGCAACAATCAAACATACCTAAAAAGGTAGCTTATTAGCAACTTAACATTACTTAGTAAACAGAAGTATTATACTTTGGTAATGAACAACCACCTAGTCTTATTTTTAATGATAGTTACGCTAACTACATGTATATAGTCAGACCTTATGCGATGACTGCAAATGGCATGCACACATTGATAATATTACTTCCTCTGCTTATAAACGTCTTGGCGTTATGCGCAAATTAAAATTTACTGTTCGACGTAAAACGCTCAATCAAATATATATTTCTTTTTAAGACCAATTTTAGAATGTGCATCGATAGTGTGGGATAATTGCACTATTTATGAAAAAGAAAAGCTAGAGAAAATCCAAATTGAAGCAGCCAGAATAGTAACTGGAACTACACGCTCCATTAGTTTAAATACTTTGTACGGTGAAATCGGATGGTTGACACTTTTAAAACGAAAGAAGACAGTATCAAAAATTAATTCTAGCTTTTAAGATTAAAAACTCAATGGTCCCACAATATCTTAACGACATTTTTCCAAGAAGTAATCCTGAGAACATACCTTATAACTTACGAAATATAGATGATTTTATTAATATTCCAAGAAGAACTTCCCTATTCGAAAACTCATTTGTACCGTCAACCAGTGTGGGGAATCACGTGACCTAAAATGGTTCTTTACACGGAAAAAATGGCGACCATATCGTAAAATTTGGGCTAAAAGACAAGATAAATGACATTTATACATCACCAATTCTTATCAAACCTAGCGCAGTCTAAGCAGCACAAAATTCTCTTTCTAACGGTAGTTCTGCCAAACACACAACGGTTCTAGTTTTCTAGATTACCTTGAGGTTTTGAACGAGTTTGGAGTTTCTTAGAGGAAAAATGCCGTGGTGCCTAACACGTTGTTCTAAGAATTATTGAAAATAAACAAATTTAAACTAAAATTGACCAAGCTCTTGCAAATGTATGTTAACCTTATGCATAAATACACATAACCTGTCGATAATTGTCCTGTTACGTCTTTAAATAAGAACGATATTAATGCAAATTGACTATTGGTGCTTCACACGTACAGTTTTTCTGTCATGAAATGATGGTGCTTTACACGTTCGATAAAGATCTCATTGTATATTACATATCTCTAACGGAATTTCTACATCCATTTTTGCACCCACACGTCCGTTTCGACGTGATATTCATATATCGGTACATTGACACCAATTAATCACAAAGCCGCCTTTTACCAAATTAAGTTTGCAAATTTATACTACCAATGCATGCTTTTCTATACACATATCTACAGAAATAGCATTTGATTTTATGTGACATATCAGATTCTTCCTTTTTATTCCTCCACGTTTGATTTGAAGGAGTGTACGTGGCTGCCAGGTCGCCGAAGAGAGTGAACAGTGAGAGTAATTAGAAAAGCGATCTAGAAAGGAGCATTAGGTGTCAGGTGGGAGAAAGCGATGAAGAACGAGGCAAAGATGTTTCAAACAAAGAAAATGGGACTTGAGTAGCTTAATTCTATACATCTACGTCATCAAATATATGCGTGCATATTCATATTCACACTTATATGTAATTGAGCTAAGGTTGCTGTTTGTTGTGGACAAGGCATTATACATAGCGTCGGGAGTAAACTTGGGTATGTCACATATGTAAAAGGCAAATAAAGTGACACTTTAAGTACTTTTTATTTTCACAATTATTTTGTTCTAACAAAATATTTTTTCGTTTAACGAAATGAAATATCGTTAAAGTAAAATGATAAAATGTAACGTTTAACGAAATATTAGCGTAATTAAAATAGAAATGCAAATGTCACTTTAAAGGCTCTGTACAATTTTAATCAAGTATGTATTGAAACAAAAACACAAAGGACTATTTTACATATATTATGATTGCTCAGGGGTGATATTGGTTGTAAAAAACCTGAATTTTTAGGCCGGGGGTCAAAGGGGTCGCGCTAGGCCCTATTTTTGGGTCCAGGGCAACGCCTTGATGGGGTCAGTGGAGGCGAAGCCCTCTGAAGCTCCAGTGATTTAAGCATTTCAATGACTTGAAATACTTAAAAAATTGCCTTTGCAAGGACTATTTGTCTGCCTTTGTAAGAACTGTGTGTTAGAGTACCATTATGTTGAATATACAAATGTACATACAAATCTACCGGTCATGTGATCAAAAAAATCAGTCAGCTGAAGAAGGTGATGTGATGTCACCGAAAATTCAAGGTAAATAAATGTTCGCTCTGAGTTGAAGAAAATTAACTCTATGAACGATCCAGAGCAGAGAAACCTCTTTGGACGTAAGTGTAGTGAAATCACTGGAAAGGTAAAAACATAATTTCTTATAAATTGCAGAGTCTGAATTTTTATCTGTTATAGAAAAGTTTTTATCAATTTTAGCATATTGCTTTTCATTTAATGACTAGAATTTTCATTTCTGTATACATTATCCAACTTGGCTTGATTTAGATTGGATTCATATACACCCACACAAAATTTGACGATCGCCCCCGGATAGGAAATTAATGAGACAAAAGTTTCACGATTCCATTTACTCTTTAGCGTGAAATAAATGGTTTAAATGAACAAACTCTGAAAAATATGCCGATTTTTTTCGGCGAAATCCAGAGAATGGGCCGAGTTTTCGGCGAAAACACAAAAACTTTCGGCCGATTTCCTCGGCAAAATCGAAAAGAAAAATCTTAAAGCCGATTTTTTCAGTGAAATCAAACGTTGATAGGATTGCATATTTTCACTCTGTCGTGAAAGAAGCTAAAACGCTACGGCGCAACTCCCGTTATCATACGATCAGTTATTTATTAAGAGTTAATTTACTTATAGCAACCACTGAACTCTCAAATTATTAACGAAGTCATCGTCTGCCATTATAGAAACTGATTGGCGGTAATCATCAAAAAAGTTGATATACCTTAATTATCAGTGAAAGGGACTCGGTGCCGACTCACATTAATCAATTTTTATTGACGTAATTGTTCATACTCAGATAAAAATCAAATCATATGTCCGTAAATAGTACGATATTTTTGGATATTCATAAATATATACGATGCCAAAATCACAACAAGGTTAACTCAAACCGTCAGTGCGCGGTGCTAATTAAATGTAATAACCTGACCTCATATATGAATTAACTTCCAACACGTAATTGTTTTCAATGAATTTAACAATTGACACTTGTCAAATTTGTATATTAAAAATTTTAATTCTTTTGTTCGCCGATTGTTTTTTCACACATAAAATAACGTGCCGCATGGCAAATAAAATTGAGTAATTAGTCTATTCAAATTCGATATTTCATGAAAAAGATTTATCTAATCATGGCATAGTGTATTCATTCTGAAACAGCAAAAAGGGCATTCGTCATTAGAAATGACGTATATATGTATTTATCTAATTCATATTATATTTACACACTAAAAATAATAATACATCAATAAATCTATTATGCAAATAATAAATTAAGATAATAATGACCCAGTTCCATCATCACCAGCATTAATCATGACTAGATGTATTTTGCCCTTATAAGAGATGAAGAAATTAAATATTTGGAATTAATAGGACGTAAAAATGAATAGTTGATTGTTGGAAATTTTGAGAAAATTTGTAAGACCCAATGCTACGAAATGTGTTTAAAATTATATTTAACTTCTTGTACATCTACCCGCAACCCTCTAATGCAAGCATGTGTGCGGGTTTTAAAATAACTAGTTAAAAAGGTCTAGAACATAGTTGTACTTTTTTCATAAATATCAACCTGATAAAACTAATAACCTTTTGTAAATCACTATCAGTTCTTCATCGAACGTGTAAAGCACCGTCATTTCATGTCAGAAAAATTGTACGTGTGAAGCACCATTATTGCTTTTTCAGTAATATCTTTTTCAAATGGAGACGTAACAGTGAGTAATTGACAGGTGATTTGCATTTCTGCATAAGATTAACATACATTGGCAAAATTTTGGTGTATTTCGGCTAAAAGAAGTTAGTTTTCAAAAAATCATAGCATCTACGTGTTAGGCACCACGGCATTTTCCTCCCAAGAAACTCCCAACTCGTTCAAAACCTCGAGGTAATCTAGAAAACTAGAACCGTTGTGGGTTTGGCAGAACTACCGTTAGAAAGAGAATTTTGTGCTGCTTAGACTGCGCTAGGTTTGATAAAAATTAGTGAAGTATAAATGTCATTTACCTTGTCTTTTCGTTCAAATTTGTCGTTCTGGTCGCCATTTTGTCCGTGTTAAGCACAGATTTAGGTCACGTGATTCCCCACACTGCAGTCAACTATTAAAAACCGGAACGCTCTCCCAGCCGATATAAGGAACTCTGGGTGCTTTTAAGCGTAAAATTTTATCAACTATTTTTACAACTTCAGATGTTCCATCGCACTTCTAAGTGGGTAATCGATTTTTCTCATTAATCCATACACGTATACGAAACGGTTGCAGCAATCTCAATGATGACCTATTTAAAAATCACATTACTGATAACAGATTGTGTGTAATCACTGTAAAGTTCGCGAGGATGCTGAGCATTTCTTCTTTCGATGTACTTTATACACATTGGAACTACTTAGACTGTTTCAAGACACACGCAATTTCACCCACTAAACTGTAATATTTTACTATTCGGCAGCACAAATCTATCAAGTGATGACAATCAATATATATTTCTTGCTGTTCAAGAATTCATAAAAAATACAAGATGTTTCTGCGACCATTAAATATTGTATCTATATTTTCACTGATAGACCATACCTCTCTTCATTCTACTTTCACGATCTTATGCCACTTTTTTGCTACTTTTTATACATCTATTCTTTTATTCAATCTTTTTTATGTATTATCCATGTTATCCAATCTTGTAACCACACCTATTGCCCGACTACTTTATTTTTTGCAGAATGTTTATTGCATATACCTTAAGGGGAGAGCCGTAACTAAGTTACTAAACTTGTGGCTCAACCCGATTGCCGTATAAACATATAGTTATTATCATATTTGTTGTATTTCTGTAATTGTGAATATGTATTTCGGGCAATAAAATAAGTTTAAACATAAACCCTTTTCCCTCTGTACATACGCATTTTAAGTGTAATTATTACTATTGCTGTATAATCGCGCTTGTAAGTTACTATTTATTAAAATTTAGTCAGTAAAATATTTAAACAACATAAATCGTTTAACTTTTTAAAAAATTGTTCTCATGTGATAGCATACCAAGCCCCAGTTTCACGAAAAATCCACTTCGTACTCAAAATCATTTTTTTAATTTATGTGCGTTTAACCATCATTTTAGCTGAACATTTACTGGTCTGTGGCCTTGGTTAAATCTCGTGAGTTGTGTGACATCCGGGCATTTTATGCGTGAATTAGCTGCGCACTAAAACGGGGAAACTACCGTCGTTACTCGACATCAGAAAATTTCTTAATTGTGAGTTACCTGATGGTTATTTATGACATGTTTCTAGTGTAGGATATTCATAAATGATCTCTTAAGTCCCAACAACCGTTTCACCCGAACTGTCCATGTCCACGTCACATAAACATCGATTGAAATACCGGGTCTAAATTCGATCAATTTTGCTGTTAACAGCTTGTGAAGGACAGAAAAGTGGTCTAATGTTTTGGTGTTTTTAGTGACGTATTGAGTCTAAAATACTTTATGTTGTCTCATTTACTCGATAAATCATTCAGATATTGAATAGAATCGTATCTGAGTTGGCCTAATTTATCTAAGTGCCAATTTCATAGGTTGGGTGTGCCCCTGGGTAATTTTACATCACTGTCGCGTCATTGGTCACAAGTGTTAGTCATGAGCATTATTTTTCATGATAGTTTCTTTTTTAGATTAGCTGTAAAACCAGTCCATTGATATCTTAATCATTTACTATGTCAGACATTTTCATAAATTAAAAAAGTCAATTCACTTCCTTGGTAGCCTACATTTTGATTGTTACAAAATGTTTGTCATTTCATCAGTCAATACTCATGATTGTACACATGTGTATACATGCTGTATGATTATCTTTATTGGCCATTAGATCTATATCATTCTTTTCTGTCTTGTCGTTTTTATTCAATTTTTCATACTTGGCATTTCTACAACATTAATTATATGGTAATATGTTCTACTTTCCCTTTGCAGAAAAATTTAGTGTTGAAGCAAAAAAGAGAAAGCTACAAAATGTCAGGCTGTGATGAACAGATTGAGGTATACCAACATTGTTCAAACTATTTACATTAATATTTAACTTGTATTAATACTCAAAGTCAGTTCCCAGAAAAGTTATGTTGCTAGGCAATCTATCCAGCAGTCTAAATCTTGGACATTTTATTTCTTGGCCATAGTTTCATCAAGTACGAGACACTTGTTAGACCGTCTCTAGATTATGTATCTACAATTTGGGACCCATATACTCAATCTTACATTTCACAACTAGAGGCAGTACAGCGTAGAGCAGCCAGATTTGTGTCATCAGACTACCTCATGACCAGTAGCCCATCCAAAATGGTACTAGACCTAAAGTGGCAGACACTCCAGCAACAGAGAGCAGGTCAAACTAGTTATGCTACACAGAATTATACATAACTACATTGAAACCCCTGCCACTACATACCTCCAGCCACTGATGTCAATTGTCATGCACCAGAGGACATTCAACCAGATATATGTTAAAATTCTGTCGAACAGTCTGTCTGCGCCACTCTTTTCCGAGACAATACACCTGTGGAACAAGCTCCCTGACAGTGCAGCTACAGCATCTTCCCTTGAGGCATTCAAGGGGAGCCTGGCAGTGATCTAATAACTTGAATGGCTGTACAAAGCTTTATTGATTTTAATCACCTACCATTTTAATTTGTACCCCACGATGACGTTGTTTCGTGTCGTCATTGTATGACAATTTCCGAATAAGGAATCTGTACAGTAAAGGGAGAAAAAGTAAACTATCATCGCCACATAAAAGTGTTGTGTTACAATTTGTTCCAGGTCTGTAGCTCAATGGTTAATGTTACTCTGGTGGCAAATGTCAATTATGACAGCTCAATTTTCATGTGAATAATGCTCTGATTCACAGTGCTGTAGTATACTTCTGTGATTGAGATGTTACTTGTAATCGTTTTTAATTTCAAATTATCTTGCACTATTTAATATTTAAAAACATTCATTCGTGATATCAGCTCATGCACATTCACATGTCTAAAATAGGTTGACAAACAAATTTACATTTAAAAGCCTAATTATTATTTTTAAGGTCAGTTGTATTAAGTTTAAATTGTCAAGCTCTACTAGTACTACTGGAATCACTTATCTTTCAACAACAAAACTGACAAGAATAGTGGTTTAATATATTATCTTGTATTCAAGTGTAGTGAACATTGTCTTTACGTAATAATATAACTCAAAAATATTTGTTTTGTATTTCAGTGTCCACTGTGTATGGAACCATTAGAAATTGATGATATCAACTTCTTTCCATGTACATGTGGATATCAGGTAAGACTTAATCTTTGTACTGCTTTGTTTTAATGGTAGAAACTTGGTCTAAAAATAGAAATCACCATGCTATTAATAATGTTTTGTCTGAATGAAAGCTACAGATTGACTGATCAACACAAATGTTATCTAGAAGTGACCCCCTGTTCGACATCAAGTCATCCTATACTACAGCCCTCTATAGGATATGTGTTGACTGAGATTTATGTGGAACAATGTTTTGGTTCTCTATTAGTCTCTCTTATTACAATGAGCTTTTGATTGTTGAGTTTATATGGCTCAGTAATAAATGGAGTAAAACATCAGGTTGGACTTCCAAAATAACTCAGTGGAAGATCAACTCAGGTTTTTTTCTTAACTGATTAACTAATATTATCTGGTCAGCTAAATGTTTTACTAGAAAGAATCTATGATGCTATGTCTGTTATTATCAAGAGCACATTTAGTGTTGATGCTGAAGGTAATTTTTTTACATCCTTTTTCAGATTTGCAGATTTTGTTGGCATAGGATAAGAACAGATGAAAATGGTCTGTGTCCTGCTTGCAGAAAGGTAAATATGATCTCAGACCTAAAAAAATTATTTGCTTTTAAAAGCTTCTTGAGTTGTTGTATAGATAATGACAGGAAAAATAAGGAACATGTCTCATGATTGAATGACCAGAGTAGTGTTCTTTTCTTGCTTATTACTTGTTTAGAGATATTAATTTTGACTGAACTTTTAAGAGTTTTATTTCAGACATGCGTTTGAGGAAAAGAATGTTTTTGATTTGATGAATGTGATTTAGGGATTTTTTTAATAGAATGTTTTATGTAGGTGTATTAAAGTATACAATTGTGTGCATAATTTCACTATATAGATATTATTAATTTTACAAATACATGTAAGGCTAAATTGTATATTTGTTTAATACCATCATAAGCTCTAACTCTATAGATACAGGTAAAGACTATATTATTTTTATTTCAGGCATATCCAGAAGATCCAGCCAAATTTAATCCCCTCACAGAAGATGAGTAAGTACTTAACACAAAATCCATTCTTTTGTTTAATTGCTTCAATTAGTTCTTGATTTAAACAAAAAGCTCCTAGTTAAAACCAATGTTATCTAGCAAATAATGGGGTGTGAATCCAGGGCTCGAATTTAAGCTCGCATACTCGCAAAATACGAGTGGATTTTGAAAATTGCGAGTAACTTTTATTTTAACTCGCAAATTTTGGCGGGTTGAAATCACTGCAAGAATGTTTTTGTCTAAATTAATGAGGCTCAAATTAGCATTGAAACAGTCAGAAAGATCGATAGCATTAATTAAAGAATCGCAGTACAAACATGTTCGACATTTTTTGTCTATCCCACGATAACGGACTATAACGGCATTGTTCTATCCATAGTTTGATATAGAGCTATGTTGTTTTTATATTGCATATATAAAAAGTTACCATTAAAATTTGGAGAAAAAATGCAAGCGATCTTCTTCACTTTTGCGAGTCGAAATAAAATCAACTCGCAAAACTTAGCAAGTTCAATTTTTTGTTAAATTCGAGCCCTGGTGAATCTGCTACATAACTACGATAAAGCTGTCATTTTGGCTTCTGTGATTATCCATACTTAAGCCATAGTAGATAGGACTGGCAAGAAATCCAATTGCTTGTTTATAAATATTGATGAAAAACTTTTTTTAATGGTTTACCTTAAAGTTGCTTTTATCTTAGTAAGAGTGATAATTCAGACTGAGAGTGCCTTGAAAAAGGGATATTAGCCTTGAAAGTCATTGCATGTCAGTTTGAGTGTGAGCTATGTAATATTACACTTGTGGTTTATGAACTAAGTAATATTACACTTGTGGTTTATGAACTGTGTTATATTACACTTGTGGTTTATGAACTAAGTAATATTACACTTGTGGTTTATGAACTGTGTTATATTACACTTGTGGTTTATGAACTATGTAATATTACACTTGTGGTTTATGAACTAAGTAATATTACACTTGTGGTTTATGAACTGTGTTATATTACACTTGTGGTTTATGAACTATGTAATATTACACTTGTGGTTTATGAACTAAGTAATATTACACTTGTGGTTTATGAACTGTGTTATATTACACTTGTGGTTTATGAACTATGTAATATTACACTTGTGGTTTATGAACTTAGTAATATTACACTTGTGGTTATGAACTATGTAATATTGCACATGTGGTTTATTGTTTCAGACTCCAGAGGATTAAAAAAGAAAGACGTCAGAAAGATTTACAAAGAAAACAAAAAGCTGCAGAAAATAGAAAGCATTTGGCAAATGTTAGGTATGTCGAGTCTGAATTATTTTAGTACTGTATATATGTGGTTTATCTACTCTTATAGATTAGTAAGGTTATGAATGGCTGCCTACTTGTATAACTAGCTTTACTAGACAATTTGATTTACCAGTACTCAATTACTCTTCCATAAGTAGCTAACTTTTTTTCCTTCTCCAGGGAATAATCTGTATAATTTATCAAATATTTTGAAAGAATATAATCTGCCTCTGCTGGGTATAAGCTGTGGCGTAGTGGTTAGCATGTCTGACCTCGAATCCGGAGATTGCGGGTTCGAGCCCGGTCGCGTTAGTTCATACTCTATACATGAGTTGTCGGCCACGGGTTGGGGTAAGTTAGTCTGGTGGTAAAAAAGGGTCCAGGAAACCTTTAGTAGGAAGAGGTGGCTGTCTTATATATGACCTAAATATGTGTTGAATACGACGTTAAAAACAAACAAACAAATAAATCTGCTGGGTATGGGACATATGGTCTCCAGATACTATAAACATTAGGCTTTACCACTATACTATAGCTGCAGATTAGTTCAGACTGTCATGTGCTACATAATAGAATTTTTTTATTAACAGCATAAACTTTTTAGGGTTTTATTTAGGATTTCAAGATTCTGTCAAATACAATTATTTTGGTCACCATGGATGAGACTTGTTTTGGATGAACATGTGTAGAATGTACAATTATTTTAGTTCTGTTTACAGAGTTGTCCAAAGAAATCTTGTTTTTGTTGTTGGTCTATCTCAAAGATTAGCTGATCCTGAAGTATTGAAGAAACATGAATATTTTGGTAAATTCGGTAAAATACATAAAGTTGTGATAAATCAGAGCACCTCATATGCAGGGGCACAGGTAGGGTTTCTCCTTGTTTTGTTTATTATTTGTCTTTCCATTATGGTGAAAATCTTTGTGTCATTTGAATAACTTAGTGCATAATTTAAAGATGTTATATTATCCTGGTTTATCTGAAAACAAAATTAAATTTTCTTAGGTTTCATAGTAAATAGGCTCTGTCATTGGATTGCTCATTTGGAAAAAATCCAATTTACAGTAGGTCATACTCTATGCAAAGGTCCAACAGGTACAGATGGGTAGTTCAGATGTCATTGTGGAGAGTTCAAAAAAAATTTTAACTGCATTTTAACAGATGTCCTAATTATTGTAGACATGCATTGTTTTGTTATTGTTAATATTGATTTAACATTATACATCTTGTATTATTTACTTATAGGGTCCCAGTGCCAGTGCATATGTTACTTATAATAAAACTGAAGATGCTCTAAAAGCCATATTAGCTGTGAACAATGTACATATAGATGGTCGGACTCTTAAAGCCTCGCTTGGAACAACCAAATATTGTAGTCACTTTCTAAGGGGTACACAGTGCCCGAAAACAGTAAGTTGTCATTTCTTGCGTCATGCAATTTTTATTGTGTTTTTGTATGATTGGTATTTATTGTGGTTATTTGATTATTTCAAGGCTCACATTTTAATGTGTACATGACTTGAATGTAAATTTTGTACAAAATATGTTTGTCTGATCAGTTGTTTGAAGCAAAAGCCTGACTGTTGTATGTCTTTATTATACCCCCGCTTCGAAGAAGAGGGGGGTATACTGTTTTACCCTTGTCCGTGCGTGCGTGTGTTCGTGTGTGCGTCCGTCCGTTACAAAATTTCCGTCGCAGTTTTCTCAGCAACTATAACATGCAGCAGCCTAATACTTTGCATATTGCTTCATCCCATAGTCCCATGTGGTGTAAAGCGATTTCATGCTCCTTGCTCATCTACTTCCTGTTTGTCGCATATTTTTAGATTTCGTCAAATGAAAGTTACATTATGATAGTCATATTTCTCACTGCGGGGGTATCACTAGTGAGCATTAGCTCACAGATTTACTTGTTTTTTCTTATTGGAAGAAATCAATCTATGTACTTTCCTTTAAGCTACTTTAAAATTAATGCCAAGTGGCCTAAGTTCTAATATTATATATATATATATATATTTCTTTCTAGGATTGTATGTATCTACATGAATTAGGAGAAGAAGCTGCTAGTTTTACCAAAGAAGAAATGCAAGTTGGGTTAGTTTTGTAAAATCTGGAGATTTATGCATTACTTTACTTTAGAATGTCATTTTTTTCTAAAAAAGAAAGAGCTACATACCATTTTTTTTAATATAGTACTTCTTTTTGGTCTTTTTTCTTAATTTTAACTTGCTTCTCAGCTGTCTTCTTTGTTACAAGTTACTATTTAGTCACCCTCTCTTGCCTTTTTATAGTAAACATTTTATGTTTGTAAATCAGTGGCATGTTTTAATGGCATCTTGTTCCATCAGTCTAAATATTTTATTGATTAACTACAGTATTGTAGAAGGACAGTAAATTTTTAAGATATTTAAAACAATCTTTAAAGATTTTTTGTTTATTGTTTTTCAGTAAACATCAAGAATATGAACAAAGACTATTAGAACAGTACATGAATAGTCAAAATACAGCACAAACAAATGCTAATAACAAAACAAACTCAACTACTAGGTAACTATGTATACAATTTTCTACCTATAAAGATATTCTATTGTAAACAGCATACCTTTTTCATTATGGATTTGTTTTGAAGTCTTTATTTAGCAACCCCAGATAAACTGATGGGCTTGTCAGAATTTACAAGATTATCAGTAGTCAATTTATTAATTTCTTTGATAACAATGTTTTATTATCCCCAAATCTTGGTCTAGTCATTCCATGAAAGTTGAAAAACCTTCATAATTCTTGAAATCTCATTAAACCAAACCTAGGGTAAGTGATCTAAAGAGAGTTTGGTATTCCTAAGATCTGATGTAGTTGTATCCATTAGTAACAATGATGATCTCTCTGATGTAATTGTCTTATATAACATTTATTATCAATGTATGATATTCTATTTGACATTGTAGAAAAAAGGCCAATTCTCCGACACAAGTTATACAGCCCTCACCGACTCCACCAGAACAACACAGTCCTCCAGCTCAGTGTGTTACACAACCTCGCCAAAATACACCAACAAATGGTAGTCAACAGGTATGTTAATGAATATTGGTCTATTAGCATGTAGGTAAATGTCCCATAACATTTAAAAGGATGTTTAAATAAGTCTAAGGTAAACTGGAAGACATCTTTTATATCTGGGTCTACTTAGTTAATTCATTATGTAAGAAATTCCAACGTAGAAGTATTTTCCTACATTTTTTAATGGTTTTAATGGAAAAAATAGACCTGTTGGTGGTCCAATGATAGGAAATGCCTACGGGTAGTGAGATTGTTTGTGATCCCGGGTTTGAACCCCACTAAGTGCACTGCTTATTTACTTGGCTAGAAATTTACCTACATTGTCTTTAGAATACATTGTGATTCTGGGTTCGAACCCCACTAAGTGCACTGCCTATTTTCTTGAGCAAGAAATTTAAGTCCGCTAAACATGTATTTAGAAGCACATTTTTAAAAGCCCTACTTTTTTATAAATTCATTACAGATTCCTCACACCGGTAATACAGAAGCCTGGCCATCATTACAACAAAGTGGTAACGGAGGAGGTGGGGGGAATGTTAGTAATGGTAATAATAATATAAATAAGACACAACAAGTTACGACTAATGATAAAAGTCCTGAAAAAACAAAACCTGAACATAATAAAGCACCTGGAAAACATAGACCTGTTACAGAAACAAATGATACACCACCAACTAGGTAAGGAAAAATGGTACTTAACTGTTGTTGTTAGCCAGATTTTTCAACGAAAAAATTCGGCTAATAGTTTGGGAAAACACAGGCGGTTGGGTGGGCATCCAGTGTCTTTAACAATTACGTTTAAGTTTTTCTTTTCCATATATTTCTGTCATTTATTGTCAGATCTTCATGAAACTTCATACAATGATAACATACCATGTGATAAAAAAAATTAGTAAGAAACCACAACTCCACCTGCCTTTATTATGGATTATTTCCCTTTGTAATTTTTTTGTTTTAAGTTTTTAAATCCGGCTTTATTGTGGTTTCCACATTACATTTCTTGTACACAATTATTTTAGTGTGATTGTGAAACATGTTCTTAGTTAGTATACTAGTAAGGAGGTATAGCTCATTGACATTGACCCAGTGGCTAAAACAATGTTCAATATTAAAT
Organism: Mactra quadrangularis; assembly: GCA_025267735.1. Lineage (NCBI taxonomy): Eukaryota > Metazoa > Mollusca > Bivalvia > Venerida > Mactridae > Mactra > Mactra quadrangularis. The sequence continues at coordinate 30,545,724 of CM046304.1, forward strand.
AATTTATTATACCCCCGCTTCGAAGAAGAGGGTATACTGTTTTACCCTTGTCCGTGCGTGTGTGCGTCCGTCCGTTACGAAATTTCCGTCGCAGTTTTCTCAGCAACTATATCATGCAGCAGCCTAATACTTCGCATATTGCTTCATCCCATAGTCCCATGTGGTGTAAAGCGATTTCATGCTCCTTGCTCATCTACTTCCTGTTTGTCGCATATTTTTAGATTTTGGCGGGGGTATCACTAGTGAGCATTAGCTCACAGATTTACTTGTTCTGTCATTTTGTAGTTAATGAAACTTGTTATAAATAAAAATGCTTTACCTTTTACTATTGGTGTATTAAATGATAGTGAATTTGGGGTGTAACAATGAAACCAATATACTGCTCAATATTGCTGCATGAATTTTAGACAATGTATTTGCGATAATTCCTGCTTCACTTATCTTACAAAAAAACACGGTATGTTTTGCAATACAGGTTTTTAGTATTGTTTCCCCCGTTATTGTGAATATTAACATGGTACAATATCTATATTATTTCAGGTCATTAAATATATACTCTACAGCACCAGATGCAACAGTTCCTTCTACTAATATTATATCACCATTAAGACATAATCCTCCAAACCCACATAGTATAATTAACAGAAAAGCTTTAGGATTGGATGCGTCAGATAATTTATCATTGTTTAGTAGTATAAATGGATTTCATGGGACAAGAAATCCTAAACCAGCTCCAATGCAACCTGGTAAGTTCATAATTGTTACACATTGTTGACGAAAATGTCAATTTTCCTCCATTTATAAGGTACGTGTAGAAGTTGCCAGCCTTATGGAGGGGTGAGTACTGGTTATAGATAAGGGTCCATGAAAGCTAGGTTAGGTGCACTGGCCGTTGTAAGACAACCTAACACTGACGACTGTGTTAATCTTTGTAGTAAAAAAATGGATATTTCAACATTTTTGTGATCAGCCTTTGTATGACATTGTCTCCAACTAAAATTCATCGAAATGTTGTCTTGAACACACTCAGACTTTTTTGGTGATTTGTATCTAATTTAAAAATAAGCAATATATAAGAATGAAGTCTAAAATCAGCTGATTCCATGCATTTTGATTTCCCATGATCTTTGGTGAAAATTACTTTGATATAAAATGAAATCAATTAATTTTTTTCTCTATATGTACAAATGGACTGGGGTAAATTAGTTCATCAGAAGTAGAACTTTCTGATCAGCTGATCTTATAATGTGATTTTAGTGACCTTCATGGTACTATCAATGCAATGTTGTTGTTTCAGAAGTTGCAGAATTACCAACAACAGAAATACCTGACACTATACCAGTAAACAGTACAACAGATTGGCAAGCGGCTTTTGGTTTTGGTCAAACAAATAATACAAACAAAAATAAAGATTGTTTAGATGATGATTTAGGTAAGATAGTCACATAACATGTGTAATAATGATAAATACATTGAGTGGAAGTTTACAAATCTTTAAAAGTTTTATTATGGGACCATTAAAAGCTGCTGAAATCATGAGTAATAATAATACATTGAGTGGAAATTTACAAATCATTTAGTTTTATTTGGGGACCATTTTCGATGACCATGACATGACTCATTGCATACAAATGGTGAATACCATGGTATGTAAAATGCCATTAAAACTTCTTTTTTTCAATGCTAAAGTTGCTGAAATCATTAAATAAGGAATGTTAAGATTTTGAAAATTTTGAACTTAAAAAAGGAATATTAAGATTTTGAAAATTTTGAACTTATACCAATGTACTGTAAAATTTAATCAACTGTCAGTATTGTCTACAATACAATAACTCTTGATTATTTAAATCAATCATGAGTACAGATATACTGTATTAAGTATTCAAATCAGTGCAGTACATGTATGTGCCTCTGACAGTTGAATAAGATTTAACCGTAGTTGTGATATTGATAACTAATGCTACAGTCCCATAAACATAAAAATAGCGGCGAGGGCACCATACTGGCGCCATGCGATCAAGCTCCGCTAGGTCTCGTACAAACTCTTGCGTACCCATACAGACTGTTATGTTTTGTCCAGGGTCTGTGAGATGAGCTATGGATACACGTATCAGTTTCAAAGTCAAATTGTGAACTCAATCGTGGTTGAGTATGGATTAAACTTGCATATCTTCCAGCTAAGGCTCCTCTGGGACTGAGGCATTAGTTATTAAGACAGCTCAGTTGGGCAACACTGATCTGTTACTGGTGATACAATTTGAATAGATATTGTGTACTTAATTAACAGTGAAATAATAAGATCCGTCTCAAGTCAATTTGATTGGGTTGTTACATCTGGCCAATTGATTTAAAGCTAGTGTCTGTGTAGGTTTATTCTTGTAGTAGAGATATTTGAAAATATATATAGACCCTGAAAATACTGAACTTAACTAGTTTGAGGCTGGTTATAAGTGTTATTAATTATTCAGTGTTGCTTAGTGATAAGTTAGTTAAATGAACACTACAGTGAATTAGTGTAATATTTATAAGATACTTTTCTGTTGGCTTTAAAAAGTGATTAACATAGTGGTTAGTTTACAATACTGTTATTAACTTTAAATGTTAGTGTTTCTAAGTGCTGGTAGTAATTTTGTAAGGGTATGTTGGATTTGTTTGATTAGAAAAAGTGTTTGTATGTACACTGGCCATAAAACATGTACAGATTCGATTCTCTAATGTTGAATATGATGCTTTGAAAATTAGTTAAAATACACCCTCTATTTTGAGTCTAAATTGCAAGTTTTGCAGATTTATGTTATAGTTATATTAATGTGGAATATTTTAGGTTTCGATCCTTTAGAAGAATCTTCACGGGGATTGGCAGATCTTTTAGAGAAAGAAAATGGTCAAAAACAGCAACAACATCAACAAAGTACATTAGGTTTTTCGTCAAACTCTGGTTTTCAGAATTTACCACATTCTAGACAAATGCCCAACAATGTAGGACACAATTTACCCCCAGGTATGTTATAGATTGAAAACTTTACATAGTCAGGGTTGCCAATCTTTATCTGATATAAGTTTTTAATGATCATTATCATTCAGCGAATATAATTCACCTTTGATGAGTTATACTCAATTTTAGTACCATATAACTTAGGGTTTTGAAACACGGTTAATAACGGACCATTTGATGAAAGACTTTGTGAAGTTATTCAATTAAAGTTTTTAGAATAGGTATTCTGTTTTAACTTACTTTATAATTCCAATGTTGGCAGCCCTGTTAAGTGTTCATGAATGTCTTGAGAGAATGATTTGAAGAGATGACAAATTTGAGTTAATCTCTCAGTATAGTAGTCATAGCAACATTGAAACTATGGTTTGGGTATAAAAATAAGAAATCTTTGATGGCTGCTGAGCTTATTTTAAGCAAGTCTAAGGTTTAGAACCTACGAAATTTATATCTTTTAACCTTACACTGTCAAGTATCGATTCTTAAGGAATTGCTGTTAATTATAATACTATTCATGTTGATGTTTTATAAGTGTAGTTGTCTGCATATTTCATTTTCATTTAGGAACTTTGAAGTTAATTGCCTTTTGATGCATAAAATGAGAGGGAAAATGTTCTACTGTATTACAAATATATGTCTACTATTAATGATATATCAAGTTTTTGTTGCTATGATTACTCATCATTATCTTAAACTGTCTGCTATTTGTGATTGTTTTCCTTTCTTATCAAGAAGTTATAACTCTTGACCACTTATACTTCAGCGAAAAATCTTAGCATGGGCCTTGTTAGCCACTGCCTCATAATTTTGGCATGTGCATCTAAATTTCATGACAAATTTTCTTCATACTGAATGCACAAGTTTGATACTCCATGTTGACTATCTGAGTACTATTCTATTACACTTTAAATAGTGTATTTTATTACAAAGAATGGATATGAAGGCTAAGATTACTAAAGTTAATTTATAGTGATACAAGAAAAAAATAATATTTAAGTAGTTGCTGCATTCTTAATTCTCTATCAGTTATTTAAGAAAGGAGACAATACATTGTCCATGCTTATCTGTGTGTATATAGAACAGATTTTCCATCTTGTCTATTATGTTGAAGATGGTTGAATGTTAATATTGGAGACATTTTTTGAAGTTATCAGTAAGAACTGTTGAACAACTTATTGTTCAATTCTTACTATAGATAAAAAAATCATTTTTAGCTGCATTTGCGATATTTTCTTTGTTTTAAAAATGTGCGTATGAAATTATTGTAATTATCTTTTGATAAGAGTATAATATAATAATATAGTACAGTTTTACTTAAAATTGGTTATAAGATCATTTATAATACAGTGGTGCTTTTCACAAAAATTCTTACGAAAATAATCTTCTTAAGTCAAAAGCAAGAAACATTAATGATACGCTAATTTTTGGCTTATCAATTTTAAATTTTATACAAATTATGTAGAATTGTGTATAACTTTTGAATATCATATCATAGTTATGCTTATTGTCCATCTGACTTTGAAGTGCTAAATATATGAAACTGACTTACAAAGATTTTTTTCGTAAGAATTTTTGTGAAATGCACCACAGGCCCTTAATCTGTTACTGCTTGTTACTGCTTCTCCAATATAACTTCAGCTGTCTTCCAACTTTCTATTATCCATATTGTGTTGTATTAGATGTATTTGATTGATGTTATAATTTAGTATAAAATACTGACATGCTGATATTGTATGTAGGGGGGAAATATAAATTAATATATTAGTCTTCTGAAATGATTTGGCGTTGAAGTCACAATACCTAGTCTGTGTTTTGATTCACAATTTTTTATGCAGCATGGTATTGGTAAATTTTATTCAACTGGTAATGACACATACATTGACTCTGCTGATATAAATCTAATTTTATTGACTGTAAGTACAGAAGTACTGTAGTAAATATACAAGTCAGTGAGATTTTTGTAAACTCCTCTGGCAGTTGAGTAAAATTTAACAATACATGTATATAAACATTACTTTTTCCAGTTAACTTCTTTCACTAAACTGAATAAATCACAGTTTGACTAAAGATAAACTAATTGACAAAGACAATGAAATGAATATGATTTATATACATTATCAGCATGTTGGTAGTTTATGTTATATTTTTTTATTTCCTGGTTTTTCAATCAGTTTACAAGACAAATTAATAATCTGGGTGGGTCACCATTTTTCAGGGTTCTCAGTAAGTCATATTGCGCCGGTGTCACAGAATATACAGTCTCTTACAAATCATACATCACTAATGCAGACAGGTAATATGCCACTCTACAGTATAATGGGTTTGTTTGTTTGTTTCATATTTGATTTGGTATGTTTCTTAATTGAAATTTAATTAGAAAAAAAAAGATTGAAAGTTTTGAGTGTTAAATGTTAGTATGATTAGTTTAAGTTTGAACTTTGCATTTGGAAGTCATTAAAAATGTTATACTGTTTATTGTGTTTTTTAGTATATTTTTGTTGTGTAGTTTTATTTCAGCTGGTTTGTTGTGTTTTCTTACCTCTATTCTAATTTTATCTCAATCTTTGTCCATAAATACTTTAAATAATGTTATTCTGTTTTTCGATGTTTTCATTCAAAGTTCATGTTATGATGATCACTAGTTGATGGTAATTGATAGTTATAGAAAATTGAATTAAATTAAAGCAGTGTGTGTAAAAGTACTACTAAGTTAATTCAATTCTGTTACTTTGAAACAAAATTACGCACACTAGATATGGTCACTTAAAAAGTTTGGTTTACAATCTTCTTCAATGTACAGCACATGTTCTGCTGACTTTACAAGTTGAAATTATGTAGATATCTTGTTTATGCTATGACAATGATCAATACAGTCAGTTGACATTTATTTTGGGTGAGAAAACACAAATGTAACCATAAAGCAAGCTGTCTGAAATATTTCATCACTGATGATATTATAAATACTATGTGTTATATTACAGATATATTATCTAGTCGAATGATGGGATTAATGAATCAACCATTACAAACATCTACCTATCCTGAAATGTTCCAAGAATTCTCTATGTTAGGTGGCGGTAATAAAGAACTACAACAACAATCTAGAACAAATGTTAGTATTTATCTTTGTCAGTTATTAGAAACATTCGGGTCCCTAAGGAGATATGGGTTCAAACCGGATTATCCCTACATGGGCCAGTTATACTTTTCCTTGACAAATTGACTATAATGTCAATTTTTTTACTTCATTATATGATATGTGGAGAAGTTGCTGGTCTTGTGATAGGGTAGGTGAGTACCGGTTAGACAAGGATCCAGGAAAGTTAGGTTAGGTGCACTGACCCCTGTGAAATAACTACTACTGTGTTCTCATAGCATTAAACCCAGTATGAAAACAGAAACTGTCTGTGGAGACAAAGATTGCTTTAACTTCCTTAGCAGCTGCTTGTTTTGTCAGACTATTTATAAGAAATACCTCAGAGTTGCTGATGTGAATTAAAAAGTTTGGTTGAAAGATGATTACTTTTGAATGAGTTTCAAATACATAAGTTTAGCTACCTGTATACTCTTTAGTTCAAATTCTACGGAGTTAAACTTTGATTATTCCTAATAGGTTAGATTCCTTGGTTAGAAAAGCTGCTGTTGTGTACAGGGCTCGAATTTAAGCTCGCATACTCGCAAAATGCGAGTGAATTTTGAAAATTGCGAGTAGCTTTTATTCTAACTTGCAAATTTTCATCAGTTGAAATTGCCGGAAAGTTTTACTGTCTAAACTAGTAAGGCTCAAATCAGCATTCAATCGGCCAGATTGTTATTTTTAATTAAAGATTCACTGTTTAAACATGTTGAGATATTTTTGTCTACCCCTCAATTACTCCCTTGTTCCATCTAGCTAAATGTAACTATGTAAGCTATTAAAATTTGAAGAAAAAATATGAGTGATTATTTTCATTTTAGGAGTTGAAATAAAATCAACTAGCAAAAATTTGCGAGGTTCAATTTTTTTTGGTTAAATTTGAGCCCTGGTTGTGTATAACATCAAACATGTATTTCAAGAGATCAACACTTGATTGTTCTATTTTTTATTCATAATGTGTAATTTACTTTATATATTTACATTGTATATATACAATTGTATGTATTTCAGAGTGATTTAAATGTTAAAGATTGGCAAGATGGTTTACGAGCATTATTACCAAATATAAACATTAGTTTTGGTGCTCCACAAAATGATACACATACAAATACACAACAAAACCCATCACAAAAGAATACAAGTAAGTTGTATTATTGTTATGTCGCTAGTTACAATGAATATTGTGCAAGATTAGCATACACAGTTAAAAAGATGGATGTATGTTAATGAACTTTTACTTCTTAAGCAATAATAGGCTAAAATTGGACTGTCACAGTTTGATCTAGTTCAATATTGTCTGCTTACGCATTCAAAAACCACCTAGAAGTTTGGTTTTCGCAAATTTGAGTTAAAGAAAAATGCTTCTTATTTACGAACATGCTTTTTTAAAGAGTTGCTTTGGTAATTTCTCTTTAAAGTTTTTTTGCTTGTAAATAAATTGATATATTTAGTATTTAGTATCGAAGGTGATATTTGATACATTAGTTAATTGATTGATGTGACACAGTGTGTGATTGACTGGTGTGTGTTTCAGACTGGTCAAGTTCTGCAGTGAACACAGAGCCGGCCACATGGATGGCTTCTTATGACCCTGCTATACTTACATCTAGTAATCTCTCAGATGGTACGTACACCATCAATACCAAGCATTAATCCATTATAATAATCTAGAGTTATACATCCATTCATCCTTATTAATTTTCTTTTACCGCTCATATTCATACTTGGTTAACATAAAGAAATTTCATCTGCTTGTATTTAAAGTTGTTCAGCATTTTTTTATCAGCATAAAAAGCTAAATGTTTGGTTTTTAATAACATTTATGTTTGTATTTAACCTCTTAATAACTTTATATTATTAAATTGTTTCATTTGTTTGTCTGATAGAAGAATTCCTTTTCTAAAATAAAATTTAAATACTTTTTCTGCTCTGTTACATGCTAGTACCCAGTGCGACCTCTTTTTTGACAATCAAATTTTTGGCAAGTTTTGCATGATTTAGGATGATAAAGTATTTACTGGGGGTTTATACTCATTAGAATAATGAAATACAGAGGATATGTTTGATCATTGCCAGACAATCACACATTAGTGTAGTGGTAGTATTATTTCTGTTGTTTTTTTTTCATATGTATTATTTTGGATGTTGTAATTATCTTGTGAAAATATTATCTTATGTATTCACATGGCTGATAAGACTGGTTTTTACTCTTTGAGTATGGTTGTTCTTGTCATATGCTTATGAAGTAATTTCCAGAGATCCCTTTCCCAAGTTTTCTAGAACTGCATATGAAAAAAGTCGAATGTCCCACATTAAGGTATTGCGTGGGTTTTGGCAGTTTGATTTCTTCATGCTGTCCAAACTGAAATAAGTGTTGATGTTTTAGTTTTCTAGTTACTTCCCTTAGGTCCTTCTATAAATGAACTAAAAGTGAGATAACAAACCCTCATTTTCGAACTGAATTTGAATTTTGAACGCTGGTTCCTGTGCTTACCACTTGTTGCATTGTGGGACGTATGACTAAAACATGTAATGAAGAATATTGGACGAAATGAAGCAGACATTGGTGAAATAAAGATTTGTTTATATATAGAGGCTATATCACTATATATAGAACTACGTCCCTAAGTTGCATATCTTTTCCATTAATATGCCTTGCCTATAATTATATTTAAATACATGTATGTTGCTCCTGAATAATTGATTAAAATAAGAATCTGTGGTGTGTGGTAGTGTAAGAAAGGTTGTCGATTCTTGGAGGAATAAAATGGTGAGGTTCTAGCTGGTTACTTGTTGTCAAAAAAAGTCAATTCATGAATTAAGTATGCCAAAGCTTAAATCACATGAAAAGGTGTACTAATGTTTAACTGTTACTGTAATTATTGTAATTTGAAATTTTGTCTTCTACATTTGTGGTTGTATTATCTTTGTTTTATCTTCTTATTCCATATCCTACTCCTATTTGTTATTATGTTTATGCAATATTTAGATTTTTAGAAAATATTACGTAGCAATAGGGCACTGTCTACTAGCTTTGTAAGATAGCAGAAATTTCTTTGAATAGTAAATTTTGGAATGTTAGTTTTTTTGGAACATTCTGCAGTTAGAATGATTTAGTTCAGTCTGTTAATTATTGTTTCATAGCTTTGAAACACATGTCATGATATATTATTACATGGCAACATTTGTATTGATAGTTGTTTTGTTACTTAACAATGGGCTTATAAACATGTATTAGATAACAACATTTATCATCAGTGACTTGTTGATTATTTGCACAGCTGGTGTCTGTTTGACAAAAAAATAACAAGATCAATGATAACTTGATAATATGTCATCTCAGTATTGCCCTATGATGATACGACTGTTTATTCAGTTTCAGTTTATTGTGTAATATCGACATTTACATGTCTTTGACACAAAACATTTATACAATCATATAATACAAATTAAACAAATTTTTATTTGTATAATGATAATATTGTTGTACAGGGTAGATACAATTTTCTTTCATGCTCCAAATCCAAGTTTTTAAACTTGTCAAAAATATATTTTCATGGTATTTGTAGCAGTATACCAGTTATAACTTATGTAGACTGTGAAACAAAATTTTTGGACAGGCACTTTCCTTTATACTCAACTTTGTAGACCTATAATATAATATATTGTTTTTATGTTGTAATGTACTTTCTTAAACCTAATCAACAATCATAGATCTATATAAATATGTACTAATAAATTAATATTTAGAGAATCCTATTATACACTTAGTTATAGTTTTAATCATAGAGATATGTTATTTATATATATGATTTGTTAATATATCTATATTTATGTTAACAGGTAATGGTTTACAAGATCCACATTGGTTTAAATCTATAAATCAATTAACAGAACTTGATACATCCAATCATAGATTGCCATTTGTTCACCAATTTCCAGTAAGAAGTAAGTATACATTTACCAGTACTTATACATTATTGTTGTGTTTTATGATATTGTATTTGATTAGAAGACTGGAGAAGAAGACTTCTGGCTATTGTACAAAAATTTGTAATGATGGACATTCTTCAACATTTTAAACTTATTTGTGCTTTCATGTATTTCGTTTAATTTAAAATATAATATTTCAAACTATTTATATTTATAACCCAACGGCAACAATAATTCTGTCATGTTTGAAGACCAAAAGACATGCTTTTAAAAGGTTTTGAAAATAATACATAATTAAAGTAGGCATTAAGATATTGTCCTATTGATATAACTCTTGAACAATACTTAAGATTTCCCTCCACATACTCACACAGTGGATGTTTTATGATATTTGACCAGATTGATATATGATATATTTGTTATATTTCTAGATACAGTATGGCCTCCACAGACACATAATCCACCACCAGGATTTCAGACTCACATCAGACCTCCACTACAAACAGCTGACCCACACAAATTAGCTGAAGGTATCTATTACACTTAATAATTTGTTGTATTTGTAAAGTAATGATGGTAGCCTGAATAATTAGTGTTTTAGGGTAATGAAAAACATTGTATTTTGACAAAGCAAAGCACAATATCCAAGTGTAGTTGTGATTATCATTACCTGATTGCATTTAAAATGTATATCTTAAACTGATGGTGACTTTAGTGACAAACTGGATTTAAAGATCTCATACGATGAGCATGTGGTTAGGTAGTTTTTGGTACAAATTTGATTACCAGCCACATGAAGCTGATCGCACAGTATAGCATTATATAATCACCTTCATTGATGGTTTATTTAATGTTAGTTATAATTGACTTTAATTCCTAAATTTAGTTATAGGTATCTGTTCTTTAATCATATCTTGTTTCAATCAACTCTGTAGTAATCTAAGAAAACAATATTTAATGCATTGATTTTCCTGTATTTCAGGTCTTCAGTGATAATCCCTAACAGAAATAAAGTTATGAAGCATCGGCTCCTGTTCACCTCCGCCTCAACTTCTCTCCTTTGCATCTGGCTGCTTTATAGTGTTGTTTAGCATACAGCTTTGTTGACAAAATTACTACTTGATGAAAATATGCTTTTATTGAAATTACGTTTTCAGATAATTTTCTGTTGTTTATATATTGAAGATTTATAAAAACCTTTGCTCATTCTCTTTTTCATCAAAACTTTGATCTGTGAGAAACACACAATTCATGAGACTTTAGATTAGTGACAAAAAAGTTTACAGTTTACTGAATGACTTGTTATATGACTAACATCACATAAATCTTGTCTCATTGTGGTTTTTTTTTCATGGCATATGTTTTTTTCTTAAGTGAATCCATTACAATAAAATATAGTATAATCAGTTAATTATTGCCCTTTACTTTGTGCTGATAAACAAGTGTGATTAATAAGAGCATACAGTATTTTAGTTTCTCAGTTGATATTGATTACTGACAAGATCAATTCTGGTTTGTTGACGAATATTGATCAATAAAACAAATATATTATAAAGTGATTGATAATGTGAAAATTATCATCATAATATTAACTGTTTCGTCAATTTGAAAAAAAATTTAAAACTTCATTGTATAAATATCAGTTTGATATAGAAAGATTTTTGAATATCTTTTCTTGTGTGTCCATACAGTATTTGTTATTAAACCATCTGTAAATTTATACATTCTGTGATTTTAAACATTTCTTGTCTGACAGCTTGACGATAAGAGTTTTCAAAACTATTGTACTATTGCTCATTTCTTTCATATAGAACTAAATCATGTTCTGTGATGTGATGTACATGTTGTGATATTTCAACCATACTTCATAATTATATCTAATATCTACCATGTATTTCTTGTTTTAACCTAGAACACTGAAACAAGGTCATGCGTATTTGATTTAATCCAAGGGGGTGATAAAATATGGTTGTGAAAGTGCTAAGGTATCGGATATTTTGTTACTACCATTTATCACAACTTATGATTTATTTTGGATCATAAATTTTATGGTCTACAAGTCGGTGTTGCTGAAATTGCTCATAGATATGTGACGAGTGTTTGGTCATTGGAACTTTCGTTAAGTAAGTTACATGGAATAAGACTGAAATGGTCAGTGAGATTATCTTAATATTATCTCAAGGATATTAAACAGAAATGAATTTATTATGAATACATTGCAAATGTGTGCCCTAAAGTTGTGATATGTTTTAAGGGACTTGGCATGTAGAATGTACATATTGAACCGACATTTTAGTAAGAGTGTAGATGTTATTATGAGTATTATTTCAGTAAAGACCAAGAAATTAGAAATACATGGTACATATTAATGTTCTTACCATAGTTAATGAAATGATGTGATGCTTTAAAATGCAACATTTTGTCTTTATTGTTTTAAAATGTAATTTTACAAGTTATAACTTGGAATCTGTCTGCGATTTTGATTCTGTATCAGTTTTAGAGAAACTGATTGGTACTGTTGGGACAAAAACTTTGTGTATAGATCTTTTTATAGCTTGAACAACATGTAGCCCTAATAACAGTCTGTATAGCCATTCATTATTTAATAATCTATGGTCTTGGGTTTTCTAATTTCTGAACATGGAGCTGTGTAGCCAGCCATACATGTGACAAAAATATAACTGATGATAACTTGGATTTATACAGGAACTATGTTAATAGAGGTATCTTCTATTTGTATTCCATATTTATATGGCCAGTTTGTTCATCATTTATCGTGTCAAGACTTCAATTACTTTTTATCATTTTTATTGCGATGCTGCAGAGAAAATTAGTGTTGTACGACATTACTGTAACCTTTTAGCCTCATTTTATAGATTATAATTACATATGAGAGTTGTTGGTTCTAGTACCAAGATGAAAGCACTTGCTTCCTATTATCATATTATGTGAGTCTAACAAAGCTGATGTTAATGAAATGTGGATGAAATTTAAAATTATAAATCCACTTCAATATAGTTATTACTCAAAAGGAATTGTGTATGTCATTATTTATGTAACGTTATTGGTACAAAAAACAATTACCACGTTAAACCTAATAAAAATTATCAACATTGGCACAATTGTTTTGCTTTTATTTTCAAATGAGTTGATGTAGACTTCAACTTGGTTGTTGACCAGTTTTTACATCCAAATGGTGTTTTTCTGTCTTCAACCACTTCTGATAGTCTTTTTGTCAAAAACAATAAAGCTTACCATTATTAAATTGGAAGTTGAGGTCCTTACCATGGGTCACAGTATAAATACAGTGATCTGAATATTACTGTTTTAAAACATGTGTCAAATACTCTTAGAGCACTGTTCCTAGGTCAAGGGACACTTGTCATGTAAATAATTATATGTTCATTAAAATATTTATTTGGTATTTGCAAGGTACTGTGTGTAGTTTAATTTTTTAAGTTGTTGCTGGATTGAATATGAAAATAAATCAATTTACATCATCATTATTTTATTTATAAATGAATAGCACTACTCAACGAAAAACTTGAACAAAGAAACTGAATTATATAAACTTAAATAAATAATCACAGAAAGCTTTTAACATAATCTTGTAAACAGAGTGATTACTCGTGCATAACATTTATTCATGGATTACATTGCTACACTATGGTATAAATTGTCTTTCTTTGCCAACAACTGCAAGCAAAAAGTTTGAAATAATGTTTAATATTGGTAATTTTAAAATAAATTCAGTATGAAATATTCCTGGGATAAGTAATTGTGGAAACATTAAATCACATGCTTTTATACATGTAGCTGGCTATAAAGCAGTAAAAGTGTACGTTTTACTTTATTTTATGAAACCTTTTATCTGTCAACTTCCACATCATTGGCTGAAATTGATTATCTTTTCAGTAGTGCCAGGTTTAGATGCCTACTTGATGCCAGTTTCAGTCCCTTATTCACTAATTAAAAACAAGTTTTCTTGTCCAACACAAGTTTTTTGGACATTCAACCATGAAAAAGCCATAAGCGTTGAAACTAGCTTCTTCCTGTACTAAAAGACAGGGTCATGCCATTCCAACATAAAATGTCCAGAAGACTATTTTCTAGTTTTGGACATTCAACAATGAAAAAGTCATAAGCATTGAAGCTCTAGTATTGACACCCCATGATAGCTAGAAAGTTTCATAAGACTATTATCCAGTTTTTCTAATACAATTTCTTAGGATAAAATTTAGGACATTCGGGTGAGATAGGTGATGGTGGTATAACATGTTGTTTGTATGTTCCATGAGATCTTGTATCATTAAAATGATGTGTTGTTGAAGGTTTATCAGATATTGTATCACCTAAACCATCAATATAACATCCTGTGTGTACTTGTTGATCTACATGATCTAATATATCCATGGCTTCAATCTGTAATACATAGAAAATAACAATTACATTGGGGGAAGATGAAAGTTATGAAAATACTGAAAATCTTTCAAAATACTGGAACAGACAGACTTCATACAAATTATAAAATACTGAAATCAATACTGAAATCTTTCACCTATGCAATTAGCATAAGCACTTGTGCAAGTATAACAAGTTTAAACTTATAAAAAGTAATTCCTCAAGCTGATGTTAAACTGGGACCCTTGATACATAAATGGGCACTTCTTTGTCAAAGCAAAGCCAGCATTAATTCCACTAAGTGAAAGTGCAGTATTTTACTTATGATGTTATCTATTCTTGACCATCAGTCTAGACTTGTCCAAAGCTCGGCAAGAAAATTGAGTTGTGAACACTCAATACTAAGATGCAGGTTTGATCCTCAGTGATGTTTAAACTTTCATAAGTATGAGTGGACTTTCTAAATAAACCTGTGCAATGATGCCCAAGGAGGATTTTGGGGCAATACTGGGAGAAAAAGAAGTAGCAATGCATTCTATGCCAGACATGCATTTGGTAATGTGCGATAGGTTAAATATGGTTTAGCAACATTAAAACATGGAAAATCAATATATACAACCTTAGATTCATGAGGACCATGTTGCCAAGCTAAATCTCCTGTTCCCATATGATATAGATAATAGTTGTCATGGAAACCTGGCATATAATTTATATCTTTCTGTGTATGTCTCTGAAAAAAAAACAACATGTTTCTTAATAAAGAAATCATAGATATTTGTGGGTAAATAAACAATGCAATTACATGAAACATTTTTGGTATAAGTTGTTTAAAATAACTTAAGACAAAACTGAACCCGAGTCGATAGCACAGTTGGTAGCACACCAGGATTTAGAATCTCGTGCCCGAGGGGGTGCGGGTCCAAATCCCACCCGAGGAGGTTATACCATTCCATGAAAATTTGACAATAATGTCGATTTTCCTCTATTGATTAGATAATATGGAGAAGTTTCCGGCCTTGTGGAAGGGTAGGATAGTACTGGTTAGAGACAATGGTCCAGGAAAGCTAGGTTAGGTGCGCTGGACGCCGTAAAATGACCTAAATTGTGTTTACACGGCGTTAAATCTAGTAAAAAAATAAGACAAAACTGAATATACTTCATGCAAACAAGGTCTCATGTTATCCTTAACAAGCTATACTTTTTTCTTTGCAAGGGGAAGTACATGTAATTACTTAGATATAAATAAACAAAATATACTATTTTTTCAAAGAAGAGGAACTCTTTATCATAGATTAACAACTGTTTGCTTAATACTATTTTTCCCTGTAAATCTTTTACTGTCATCAATTTCAAGGAAAATATTATTATAAACTATCTTGCTAGTGTATTCATGAAGAGGTCTCAAGTTATACCTCAAATAAGTGTTACAAAGGTACATAGTATTTCAGTATTTACGCTATAATGCTGTTGTTAAAAAAATATCAATAGGTACCATCTTCAGTCCATTCCTATTAAGTAACTTATTTTTGATTACAAACCTGTTCCATAGAGACATACAATAGTATACTCACCCGAGTGTTACTTTTACCATGAATAGAATCTTGTGAACTGTAAGAACACTGACTGTTACTACGTGAACTATGTCTTATATAGTCATCTACAATAAATAAGGTTAATATTTGATTATTGTAATTTATGATCATATAATAATGCAATAGGAACTAAATGTGCCACTGTGAAACAAACTAGAGAATGTATGGGGAAATGATAATTATCAACACTACATATGTTTATATAGACAACTCTTAAAATAGACAATTAAGTCATACAAGAGTAGTTTCCCTTTTATACACCAACCTTCTGTCAACTACTTGCATTACAAAAGAAAAACTTACTGATCAAAATTATCATTGATGAAAAAATACTTAGCCCCAAAAAACTTGAAGACAACACTAAATGATCCAAAAAGCTTAGATATCTAGAGCTTTGCAATAAGCTCGAAATTTCTAACATTTGTAGAAATCTTACCTAATTTGGTATCAATAGGTTTAAAGTCGATCGATAATGCAGCTTTGTTATTTGAGGACATCTGCATTACAATGTCATTTTTTTCTAGTAAGTTTACAGCATTATCTGTCTTTTTAACTTCAATATCCATTGGTTCAAATATGGAAGTGGGTTCATTCCTCTGATTAGCTTGAAGCATATCTAAAGCGGAACTGTAAATTTCTTTATCCTGAGATTCTGAATCAATCCAATTAAGAACAGGTGATTTTTTCATTTCATCTTTTGACGGTTTATCATTAACAAAAAATATATCATCAGAAATTGCATTCACTTCAAACATATTATCAAAGTTCATTTCATTACGATGACTAAATAAATCATTTCTATAAGTCTTGTTGCTGCTAACATAACTATCAAATACACCAGGCTGATGTATATTCATTTGATCATTTCTTTTAGATCTATACTCACTATCATGTCTCGGACCACCATCATAACTACCCTGACTATTAAAACATATATTTATCTCATCACAGCTGCCATCTTGAGATAATACTCTGCCACTATTTCTACATGAATTTGTCACATGTTTACCACTGTCAATAAACGCTCGTATTTCATCTCGGATATGTTTACTTCTTTCATCTTGTCCCTGTCTATGATCATAACGAGGACTCTTTGTAGGATAGTTTTGTCTTTGTCGATATTGTTCTTCAGTATACCTATCTCTAATAAGAGCGCTATCATTGTTCTGTACAGTATATTTGTCACGAACGTTAGATAAATTACTTAACACTCTATCACAAAAATTATGCTTTGACATTACACTACTAAAATCATCCTGGTATTTTGTTCCATTAGTATGATTACCATCACTAGAATGATTGTTAGGTCTCGGTGATTTTATTAGAGGATGATTTTCAGGTGCAATCTGTTCAAGTTCAGTTGGATACTTTTCAAATGATTCCATTAATGACCTCTTCACTAACTCGGGTCTAGCAACATCATGAAATATTGGAGTTTTTGTTGGAGTAGATGATCTTGGAGTTCTGAGATAAACAAAAACAATATACACAGTTAAATGAAAAAATGTTTGAGTAATTGTGCAAAAAAAATATATATATAGATGTATATATATAACATGGTTTAAGAACTATTGTTCATGTTGCAAATGATTGCACTGTGCATGTATATGTTGTATTCAGCACTTTTTTACTATTTTCCCTGCATCTCAAAATGGCTCTTGGAAGATTTTCTCAAAAAGCATTTTAAAAGATTTGCAACGCAAGGCATTTAACTTTTAAAAATATCTCATTTTATGAATATTGACATGAATAAACAAATCTAATGTATGCTAAAATATCAAAGTTATGTCAGCTTTTGTAACTTGATATTTACCACTGACAAAAAAATATTTTGAAATTACAAGTTTTTGTGTTTGATCAACTTATTACAATATTATAATTTACATGATCTGATCATAAAGATAGATAACTCACTCGTTTTTAAATAACATCAATAGCTTTTCTTGCGTTTCTCTCAAATAATCTGAAAATAGCAACAAACAAAACCCAAAAAAATTATGGAGATTTAAATTGCCAGCAACATAATATACAAAAAAAACCATCGAGGCATTGCTTTTTTCTAATGCTTATTTACAAATTATTTTAGTGAACCATTTATAAACCATTTCTCAAATTGTGGTTTTATCAACAAAAGTCATTATTTCCAAATAAGTACTAATGATGAAGCAACAGCTTGGACACTGGTATATAATATACTCAGTCTTTCCATGCAATTTATCTGAATGTCTGATCCAACTGATATGATAAAATAAAAACTTTCTGCCAACAAAGTATTGGGTATGTATCATACATACCTATGTATCATACAAAGTACAAGCAACTAAAATATTAAGGATTTTTACGGATTTAGAATCTAGTGTTTGTTTCTGAGCAATTCTTTGTCTAGCAAAACATGCAACTCTAAATTACCATTCATATACAAATAAACTAAATAATAACAAGGTGCATACTATTGTCATTGACTGATTACATGCCCTACATAGTTATGAAAGTATGCCCCTCCTGGGAATCAAACCCGTGATGCCTCAGTAAGTAGACTTGTGTGCTACCAACTAAGCCAGCAGGTCAGCCTTGGATGACTAATAGTATGAAATTAACATACGTAAAATACTATTGCTATATAAATATCTTACTTCTTCCAGGATAGAATTGTCTTGTAACACTTTTCATTGAAGATAATAAATTTAATATAGTCTCTTTAACATGTAGCTCCTGAAAAAATGAACTGATAATGATCAAGTTTAGTAAAAGCAGATAGACAAGATTTTTGACATAGCACTACAATGTGAAAATTGACAATAACATATTTAGCTCCATTTTTCAAAGAAAATGAAAAAGAAAGTTAATGACAGCTTGGCATTCAGTGTTATAAGCCATAAATTTACATTTCCAATGGAAGTCATTCTCTTATATAGTCAGTTAAAAATTCAAAGGATGTATTAGAAAAGAAAACTGAAGAATATTATAATTTGTAATATTTCTATTAAATTTTAAGGGTTTATGCGGCAACACAAACATTCAATTCAAATATTACTTTATACAGTTTAAAGAGTAGTTTACCTGAGGAAATTCAAGACCACCAGCAAAATTTGGAGTTGTATAATTTGGTAAACTTTCAACACTACAGCTGTAAAATAAAAGTAAAACCTTACAAACAAGGTAATACTTAATGTAATATAAATTATATTACTTAATACAATGCCATAACAAATCTATAAATAACTGTGCAAACTGTTTCATGATCTTTAAAGACTTATGTACTTCCAAAATGAATATAACAGTATTTAAGAAGAAGTACAAGGGAACAAGAGTCAACGAAAAGCTAACTATAACAACAACAGAATATGAAATTATAGCAGTTGTCTGATTGCACAGGGCCACTATTTTCACTCAGGTACTGGTAACTAAAAAGTCTGTTTGTTATATAGCTATAGCATACAATAGTGCATAGATACAATATGATAAAAAAAAAACTAAAAAAATTTAAGCCTGAAAATATGATCCTAAACATTATTTATAATAAAAATGGGATATAAGACAGCGAATACTTAATTGATCACTTATCACTGAAAACTTACCCTGTTCTGTTGATTGCTGACCCTGGTGTACTTATTGAATTATTTAAAGATCTGTTTTTTGATAGTACTTTCCTACAATAAATGCATCAAATTTAGAAATTCATAGAAGTTTAAAGGTACTCATTCACGGATTTCAGCATTAATATCAACTTTTTCTAAAACTATCAAAATTGTATGGAAATATTTTTGGAAACAGGAAAGTAGTGTTCTGATAATGACTATTTTAGTGCAATTGACATACGACTACAAATGATGGTGTTTCATGTAGTAAATATCTACCCTGTATTAATTTTTGCCACAATTGCAGACACTAAATGGTATTTTGAAATTATAGAAAAATAAACCAAATCTGTGAACTAGCACCTTTATAAAGAGTAGATATTTTTAATGAAGTATAAGATTTGCAAGCTAGTGACTCACAATATATAAACTGGGTAAAGAGAACAATTGCAAGTAAATTTCTTGCTAATGGAAATAAGCAGCACCCTTTGTGGTATTTGAACCAAGAACTGTATAATCCATAAACATGTCATACCTCTGTTCCACACAAGTGTTTGCAGTTGATCACATATTTCTGAGGGGCAAATTGCTGATGACCAATCTCAAATTCAGTCATGAAAAAAATATGATGTACTACCAGTATTCTCTTATTCCAGCTTATAGATAGGACTTGATAATGCAAGCATGGAGAATGAAGTGTTATTTAGCAAAATTAATAAAGTAAGTTTCCTTTTACTTTGGAAATAAATGCAAATTTCATAAATGTGAAAGGGTGAAAGTTCAACATTTTTTAAATCCTGAAATTTATCATTTCAGCAGCTTTTACATTGGAAAAACTTTCGAATGTCCAAAAAATCTATACTTTAGGACCAATCCTTGAAACGTTCACTCATGAATATGTTATATAATTAGTCAATGAGATGTACTAACGTTTCAGCAATATCAAGGTTACCACTACAATGTACATCACTTTCTGCTTCTTGTACTAATCTCTTAGTTCTCTCATCTACTTGTTTAGATACATGTTCTGGTATACTGATAGCTGTAATATTATATAATAAACATACATGTATTATTATATGCTTTCCAGTGGAATACTGGGATTTATCGGTGAAATAAAAATTGATATTTCACTGTTTTGAAACAATGAAAACATATTTGTTATTTTTCATGTTTGGATGCGCATTTCTGATGACATAAAAAAGTCAGTTTGAATCACATGATAAACAGAAAATTTGTTTATTTCAGTGTAAGATCTACATTTGTATTCATTTCTCTTGATCATGAATAAATGAAATTATAATTTCACTTGTGGCTATGCCACTCGTGAAAATATTGCATCCTTAGCTCACTTGTAAAATAAGAATCGATCTTACACCAAAATAAACAAATTTCCTCTATTTATTATAGTGGTGAGTTGTGAGATGGAGTATTCTAGTATTTTGTGCCCTGCCAAGTCAATTTAGAATGATACCTATATATTATAAGGATGCATATTAAAAGTCTGATTTTATATGAATAGATAATGATAATTAATCAAACATTTAGCTAAGCTGATTATCAATGTTTAGAACATGTTAAAAATACATAAGTTATATTTTTTTTATAATGAACAATTATTTTAATGCCATTGGTTCTGGATTGTTATTTCAATGCTTAGAGCCACATGGCCAATACACCTTTCTTATAATTTAACAACATTATCAGAAAGACCAAGTTAAAGTCCAATGATTCATTGTATTTTCATATTCACCTGATGAACTTTCATTTCCTTAAAATGTGGTAGAATAATATATCTTTGCTTAATAATTAAAAAAAACTTGATTTTCAACGCATGCAAAGATTTTGCCAGGTCCTCAGATGACATTAAGTTGGCATACAAGTTGGCATAAAGGTTGAGAGCTGAGCTAAATATAAAATTTTGGCAAAATAGATAAGCAGGGGTAACAGCTGGTGACTTCATCTACAAATGAGCACATTAACAAAAGTTAATAAACACATAAGCTATGGACATACGTTTACTTGCAGGAGCTCCCTTCTTCCCTGTATTAATCAACCCAACTTTCTGCTGAAAGAATAAAAATCTTATCAAGTGGGTTAGTTATTTATTCAACATCCACAATTTCTTATCAATACTGTGAGCAATTTATGAGCCATATTTAAATTGTTATAATTTAAAGTAAAAAATTCTGTGTCAGGCATTCCCTCATTTTATAATGGCTTTTATTAATTATTTACTTTTTTTACCAAAGGTGCCAGACCAAACCTTTCCTTCTTATTTTATGTGTAGATAATACAATGCAAAGAAAAATGGTGTCTGACACCTGTTAGCTTGTTTACTATGTGCACAGAATTTAATTCTAGGAAACTCTATGTGAAATAAATATTACTTAAGTTAAGTAAATTAAATAAACATCATGTGGAACTAAAAATGTTTGACTAAGTTTGACTAACTTACTGAAAGTCTATTTCTTGCCATCATATTGAAGTGGATTATATTATTGTCCTTCATTGTGGAAGATGGCTGCAAAAAATGGAAACTTATGACTTTTTTATAAGATACTAATGTGAAGTAGTAAATACTCAAAACGCAGTTTGTACAACAAATAAGACTAGTGCAATCCTAAAGAAATGAATTTTAGTGATAATGTTACTTTAGTGAGCTCAATAAATCAATGAAAACCTTAATTCATTAATCAAATCAATCAATTAAATCCTGATTTATTTGTCACCTACTGCCAGCTTCCCAGGAACAGTAGTAGATCTGACTTCTGATCTCCATGAAACATGGCTTAGAGAATCAATTTTCAAATGTAAATTTATATACATCAATTTACTATTTTTAAGCCATCTGAAGTGTCATGACTTCAGAAATAAAGTTCAAAGTGGAACCTTAATTCTTGGAATGAAACTAAAAACCCATTTTTTCTCGCTTTTGATTCAGTTAAAAACACTAACCAATCTTATAGTAAGTTTCAACCTATTGAAACATTTCTAGTAAAACATGTGGAAAATTAACACTTACCCTAGTGATACCATGAGCTATTCTCATATGTTTGATAACAGCAGTGTCAGCTTCAGCCTGGAAAAATATTCAAATAATAAATTATGCATGAAAACAAAATGTAAAATTTGTAGATAATATAAAGTAGATTTTTACATATAGTATTTTTGCTATAGACTATTTACAATCAGTGTAATTAATTAACTATGGAGGTGGTTGAACATGGTGACAAAACATCAAGCCCTATACAGAAGAAAATTAACATCACATGACTAACTTTAATGGAACAGTGGTCTGATCTTTTAAGGTAACAGTATAAAATATCTGTACTATTGACTTCAGCTATAAATAATAATAATGTCAATTTATAAGTTTTTCTATCTGTGCAAAGGCCATACAAACATAGTTTTTCACACATTATTGCCAAATGTAATGGTGAAAGTTTGTATGCTCTGCAAGGAAAATCTGAATATTTGAATTCTGGATATAGAGTATTAAAATACCTGTCTTTTGCTTCCTTTCTGATCAGATGTTGATGGTTTCTTTTTTTTGGTAAATTGTCTGGACTTTCTACTCTTCTTTTTATCATCATTCATAATGCTACAAGTTGAAGAACTAGATGACGAGGGAGAACCTTGAATGCAGAAATATCAAATTATATTTTACTATTATTCATGTAGTTTGTGATATGGTAGATCTAGTCTGGGGACATTCAATAATTTGATGATGTAATCAATACAATACAATATTGTACAATTTTAATAAATTCTCTTAACATTGAAATATGTTAATACCAGGCCTCTGTAATTTGGAATTAAGTTCCTCTCATTATTATGCCACAATTTCATCATTTTACATGCACCAGATTAAGCTACTTTGTTATACTTATTTAAAATAATGAAAATGGGTGACACAAAAGAAAACTTTCATGATTAAAGTTTCTACCTTTTTTTGATCTTTTATATTTTCTGTCATGTTCTTTCTTTTTGTTAATTGATAGCTTCGGCTCAGCAACTAACAAAGCACCACCTTTCCCTGGAGAACAAAGTCGTTTCTGAAAAACTGAAAATATACGCAATAAAAACAGCATATTTGAAGGCACATGTACAGTCTAGGCAAAATGTTAATTTTAAGCATGATGCACATTAGGCCTTTTAGTATATCCATTTATTCTACCAAAACTTTTCTCACCATTCTTGAGACCATAAATTATACACTTCATTCATTTTGAAAAGTTTGTATTAACTTAATGCCAATGAAGTCATATTTGTGTGGTGATTATCATTTTCGGCCTGCAAAGTCTTTTGGATGGAACTTGTAATCGAGGCCTTTCCATCAATGCTTTACATGAACAAATAAATTGGATCATTTTCTAGGGTTTTTGCCATCTGAAATGAGCATCAATAGTTGTCTACAAATCTAATGATGTATCAGACATTTTACCTTTTAATACACCCTCCTTTATCTTGTTTTGCTCTCTTTCTTCCAACTTTTTGTCTGATTTGTCTTTTTTCTCTGATTTCTTTGTTTTACCCATTTAACAAATTATGTATTAACAACAATTCCACTGAAAAATTAAACAAGTGGGAGATGCACACAAGTGACAAAAATGATAAATATCAGAACTAATTCTCCTATAATAATTGTATTTCATAGAATTACAGCAAAATAGAAATAATTTTGTAATTTATAGCTCAATAAAATTTTAAGAGGAACTTAAAGTCCTATTCTTCCACCATCAAACTACACCTTTCTAATCTGAATTTACTTATTTAGTCTAATCTGAATTAAGTAAACACTATAAATTTCAATGATGATTTGGTACTGAGGCTATAAGATGATGAGGCATAACGACAACAAAATCAAATTCATTACTCTTTTAAAACATTGAAAACACAGGACAACAATTAATCAAGCACAAAAAAAAGTACAGACATTAGGTGAATCATTAAAATGGACAACTCACTAGCTTATTTCAGTTAATAAACTTATAAATAATAGAAGTTGGAAAAATTCGTCTGTAGACCATCGATTCAATGACGCGTAACATTCGAAACTACGTACATTTTTTTTTAATTGTTGTAAAAAAATAGACGCTAAGGCCACATAAAAATAAATATAATTTGAAAGTTGCTTGGTAATGTAAGATTTGAACATAAACTTAAAATAATCTGCGAATGGACTACTTAATCTGATAAAAGACTAGCTTTATTTGAAGTTTATGATAACAACTAACTGTTCCGGTACAAACATTATGAGTTACCTTCCCTGATAATTGACATTTTCTTTATGATGCTATTTATACTACTAATTAAAAGAAAATGAGATATTTGGACGTTAGGAAAATGACTTTATGCATATAACTTTGATTTGGGCATGCCGATATTTAAGGACACGTGTCTAGCAATATCGACGAACGGATTCGAGGGCGAAGAAACCTCAGGACGAAAAGACCCGGATCCGCGTGTAACTAAGGAGATACTATGTAAACAGGAAGTAGTGTCGTATAGGTTTTCAATAATACTGAAAACTGCAACAAACTTGAAGAATACACAATAAAAATGGCACTAACTGTTATATCTGCGAAATACCCTCCACATATTGACAAAACAAAGACGCCTTTAGCGTATGGAGACAGAGCATTGCCAAGATTGGTAAGTTTTAGTCTAAGTTGCAGTTAAACAGAGTTTGAGTTACAAAATGACGATATTGTTCTACCTTATTGGGCATGTAGGTAATTTCCGTTCATTTAAATTTTTACTAAATCTGTTTTGTATAAAGACAGATTTCATGGTCTCTTTAAATATTAATCATTTGACCTGGTTTTATTTTATGCCAGTTACTGTATGAAAGTGAAATGATAGGGCTCAACAGGGAGGATGTATTATCCTCTGAGGTCCTTATTTCGTCCCTGTCCTTATTTGGTCACCCTTTTTTGTTTTCGTTGAGATAGCGTGTGATTTCATCAGGTGCGCGTAAGTTGCCGTGGGGGCTAGAATGCACTTTACCAGTACGCGCCTACTGCGCATGCGTCATTTTGCATTCTTCATTGAGTCGGTACTGACGATGTTTGTTAAAAAGCGGGGGTTCGGGGGCAGTAGCCACCGATATAAGACAGAAAATATCACAAATTAAAATAAGATCACTTACCTTTCAAAATAACCAGGGTTAGGGTAAGGGTTATGGTTATATTTCTACTTCCGGTGAATAACCACGTACCGGTAAAGTGCAGTAGCCCCGCCTTGGGAAAAATGATACTATGCATAATATTTAATGCTTGAGTTATTTCAAGTGCAAATATAAGCAGTGGATAGAATCTAGTTTAGCGGACCCTGCTATTGCGCATGCTCGGACGTTGCATTGTTTACAAATTTTGGACGCCATTTTGTTTTTACCGATGCAGTTTTTTATTCATTATTTAAATGAATTATTTTTTAGTATTTTTAATAACTTTTTAAAAATGCTTTTTTGTTACCCATTTTAAATATCCGTGGGGGTGTGGGGGCGGCAGCCCCCATAATAACAGAAAATTAGCCGCATTTATCTTCGCCGTCTGCTCATAGAAACAGAACGCTGCGCACGCATATTTATATTTACTTCCGGGATCCGCTAAACTAGATGTGTCCCATAAGCAGTTGCAATTATCTATTCCTCGTGTTTGCACTTATTTCCTTTTAAATCCTTAGGGTGACAAAATATGGACGCTGGAGTATATTTTTCTTATTATTCTCTTAAAATAGGTTAGTGTTGAAGCTATTGTATATCTATAAATAACTGGAACGATAGATTGTAGTACAGATTCTATTGCATTGGAATTATACTTGTACGGACCCAATGTAGCAAAAGTTGGAGAAGCTGTAGATGTGTAGTTTGTGTTGCTTACAAATGTCTGGGAAGTACACGTATATCTGCATGTATCTGCTAATAGATAAATATGTCCTGTGCTTGAGTCCTAGACTGACTGATCATTTTTTTGAAGCTCAATTTCAGATCTTTTCATATTTGTATTTGATACATGCAGATATACTTCCCTAGACATTAGTATTATAGTAAGTGTTGCTTACTAATATCTAGTGAAGTATATCTGCATATATCTGCTAATAGATAAATATGTCCTGTGTCCTGCTGACTTCATCATTATTTTGAAGCTCCATTTCAAAGATCTTTTCATATTTGCATTTCAGAACCGAGAATTAAATGATGAAAACCTCATGACCAGACAGAGAGCTGTGATGTCATTATGTGAACATTTACATGATCCTGAACATATTGCTGAGGCATTAAAAGTTGGTAAGTCAACTTATATATACCAACATGGAGTTATATTGTTATTCCATTTTTATTGTATAATTCATATGCATATTACTAATAAGCTACTGCATGTCAGTGTTTTTTACCTACTAAGGCAGCATGTTGCTCAAATTTCAATGACAATTTACAGCTTTACCATAATTATACAATGTGGTAGGAATTCATGATAAAAAATTGGTCATAAAATTTTTATTACACAATTTTTTGTATTAAAATCAGTGTATTCTTTATACATTTCTTAAATTAGTGTGATAGATCCATTGTCAAGAATCTATATGGACTATCTTTGTGTGTAATATTAGTCTTCCATTTATTATCATGCAAGTACATCATTTTACTGTTTTGTTTCAGGCATTGCTGCAAGTTTGAAGAAATTACTCGCTGATAAAGATATTACAGTCAGACAAAAATCAACAGAATGTTTATATGTAATTGGATGTAAGTACAAAGGATTCTTCTGTTGGGTGAAGTATTCAATAATAACACTATGTAACATCAGTCGTTGCCTTAACTATTCTAGCGCTTACACAATTTTTTATGTAATATAGTTTAAGTTAGGGTAAAATTATCAACTAGCCTGACAGTAATTATGAAATAAGTAATTTTCACTAGGCTGAATCAACTTTCACTTGACCCTGGCTTAGAGCTAGTGGTGGGTTAAGGCTTTTGCTGTATTTTTTTGGTAACTGTTACAATCTATAACATAACAAAACTGATTCTGAGTTCTTGAAATTATGCCAGCTGTCATATATAATGTACAGTAGTATATCTGTGTTCCTGTTACTGAAATATTATTATCTTAACTCAAACAAATATATGTGTTTTGAGTATGAATTGAAAATCTCTTTGTTAAGTCCTTATGATATTAATCTGAAACCAAGACATTAATTTTTAAAGTAAGTTAGCCGATTGGACAATCAGCTATATAATTATTTTACTTGCCCAAACAAAAAGTAACAAGCAGTAATAAGTTGCCTGAAACCAAATATAGGTTGTCAGGAATAGAATTACATGTACCTTTAATGTAAAGCCCTGTAGTGCTGAAAAGAATTTCAGAATTTATTTTTTTATTCAGCATTCTGTCAAAATAATTCAATAACATCTTCTATTAATTATTCAATGGACTCAAAATCATAACCATTAACGTTCACATGCAAAAATATTTCATACATGTATCTTACAGGTCATGCTATTGGTCGTGATGCATTTTTAGAACATAATATAATACCACCAGTATCCAAGTTATTTGACGATAAAGAAGATATTGCAAGAAAAAATGCTCATCAAGCAATAGAAATGATTTCTGAGACACCACCAGGTAATTTATTAATTGAGTTATTGTCTGAATGTAGCTGAGTTATAATTTGTCACTTGTTCTCCCTTGTCGTCAAGCCTTTCTTTTTTGGCAGCGTTGTAGAGTGTCTGCTAATGACTTGGAATGTCACTTGCCACTGGGAAGGGTAATATGTGCTGAGGTATTATGTGTAAAGTTTGACCCTGACCTGACCTTTATGAATACGAATGTAGTATTAATGCTCGACTACACCATAGCCATTAGGATTATATGTTGAAATTTAACACATAAACATGCTTCTATAATTTTATAATCGCTGCCAAAGTGTAGAATAGATGTGGAACTGATTTCCATTGGGATATGTGTAGATAATTATTAGATGCAAATGTGAAAGGTCAGATAGGGTCAAACTTTACGCACTATAACTTGTTAAAAGTTTGGGTATAGAGACCATAGTCACAACTCTGTAGACATTGAGCAGATCAACTGACTGCTACATGCTACCATATGACTATAAAAGTTGCTGAAAAGTGGTGATAAGCATTATTAAAACTAATCACATACTTGTTTATATTGCCTTTTAATAATAAAACATGTACCTTGGAAATGGTAAAAAAATACTATACATTACTATTGGCAACAAGCAAGGTTCGACTAAACAAAATCTACATTAATTGTTGTTTTTCCAATCAGCTTATGAATTCATTTTTTTTTTCAAAGTATGCAAAAGACGGAGTCGTATGAAAGAGCAAATCTTTAGCTATAAGTGTATGCTTAAACTTGTGAAATAGAATAACTTATAATGGAGAAACTGGCCAATAATAGAACTTGGAAAAGAAACTTCCATTTTCGGTGTATATATGCGTATGTAAATGTTTTTCTTGAGGAACCATGCAGGCCCCTATGTGTATTACCACTATCCAGTATATCTAATGTGTATATACAAAATGCAAGCATTCCATAGCCAGAATTTCATCTCTTCTCGACTAATTTATTTCCAATCAGAGTGTGTTCTATACATAATGAATAACATAGTATAAATTACATGTTGAAATTAATGATGCTTTTCAGGAGCTGAGGGTATTGTTACAGCAGATCTTATTGGAACGCTAGTGATGAAATTAAAAAGTGAACTCGATGAAATTAAGGTATAGATTTTTTGTCGAGTATTTTACTTCTTAAATGCTCTGAAACCTAGTTTGTATTATAATCTCAATATGGAGTATTCCAGTTATATGCACCCAAGGAGCAGATCAATTTTATATAGGGGAATGAGTCCAACCCATGATTTTTGCTCAATGTGGCTATTGACACTAAGTATGTAATTTTTAATAAGATTTTTATATAATTTTTCTTAAATTGCTTTGTAAGTAAGGGGGCACCTGCTGACCAGATACTTTTGACCCGTCCTTGTTAAATCCACCAGTGCTTCCCAATTCTAATTTAGTTCAGATTGAATTTGGCTGTATAATTATCAAGATTTGACGTCACTGTACCAGCATTCATTTTGTGAGGGAATCATAACTGTAAATTGTTCACGCTTCAATCAGTACTAATGTAACAAATTATACCATTTTAGGCAAACAATATTTAGTTATTAGATAGACATACCAGTATATATTGGGTGAATAATCTTATAAATCTAAACTTTAGTTTTAACTTTCCATGAACATTTTCTGCTGATTGGTATGGAAAAAACATATTTGTTTGCTAAATATTGTTGCTTCTGTATAAATTTAGTTTACTATTGTGATCAATTTGTTGATATACAATAGGGCAGGTGGAACTGTAGACTAAAATTAGTTGTACATTATGTGGTCAGACTCAGTTAGGAAGTGTAAATTTTACCAATTTATTTAGCTCCACTGATATGAGATCTATCCGCATTCTTGCGAAATTTATAGAGTATAGTATAATTAAGCTGGTTCTTCCATTTTTAGCACGACTTTATGAAGTAATGGAGAGCTCTCCTACTCGCCCCGGCGTCCGCGTCCGCGTCCACATTTCTGATTAAAGTTTTTGTGCAGTAAAATACTTTCTTCTGTATCTTTGTTATTTCTTAAGATATTAACTTCAAACTTTAAATATATGTTCCTTTCTATCAACCACATCTCATGTGACATGGTCCATAACTCCGAATGCATTATTTCAGAATTATCTCCCCTTGAACTTAGAGTTTTCTTTAAAAAATGTTTGTTTTTACTGCAACTGTTTTATTTCTTTAGGTATTGATTTCAAACTTTAAATATATGTTCCTTATTATCAACCACATCTCATGTGACAAGGTTCATAACTCCGTATTCATTATTTTCAAAGTTATCCCCCTTGAACTTATAGTTTTCTTTAATAAATATTTGTTTTTACTGCCACTGTTTTATTTCTTTAGGTATTGACTTTAAATATATGTTCCTTATTATCAACCACATCTCATGTGACAAGGTTCATAACTCCAAATATATTTTTTCAGAATTATCTCCCCTTGAAATTAGAGTTTTCTTTAAAAAATGTTTGTTTTTACTGCAACTGTTTTATTTCTTCAGGTATTGACTTCAAACTTTAGATATATGTTTCTTATTATCAACCACATCTCATGTGATAAGATTCATAACTCCTTATACATTTTTTAGAGTTATCCCCCTTATAGTTTTCTATTTTTTTCTTTTTTTTTCTTTGAATTTGTTAAGGTTATATTTTCAAATTTTAAAATATGTATGTTCCTAATCATGAACCACATCTCCTGTGACAAACACTTACTAAGTCGAGCATGCTGTCTCCTCTGACAGCTCTTGTAAGCATTACTTCTGGGGTTTCGGTAATAGTGTGAGTGACTGTGTGACTATGCTTCTCAGTTGGGGTTTAGCTTTTTGGTGCAGGATTTGTTTTATTTTTGAACATACTGAATGGAATCATTTTACTAACTTTGCATATGGTTACCATTGGAGGTCAAGATAAGAGATACACTTGTGACTATGCCACTAGTGAAAATATTGCATCCTTAGCTCACTTGTGAAATAAAAATCGATCTTACACTGAAATAAACAAATATCCTCTATAACTTATTCATTTTGTACATGTCTGCAGTACATTGCCAAAAAACGACAAAGCCACAAAGTTGTAAAATATAATGTAAATAGCATATATAAAGTATAATATTTTACAACTGCATGTATCTGTCATGGTTTATAGTCTTATAATCTGTCTTCATAGGATGTTTAATGTTATAATTATTATTATTATATCATTTCAGAAACTAATTTTAGACACATTACATTTTTGTATGCGTGTTGATACAGAGAAAGCATTAAAAGCTGATGCTATGCAAGTATTTACCTCATTATTGTCACATAAAGATCCTGTCATAAAAGCTAGAGCTGCAAGAGATATCATGGATCTCAGGTAAGTGTATATGCTGGTTAGACAGAATTATGGTTTTATATGTTGTGTATAGAACTTTGTTCCGCAGACCTTGCATAATATTTGTATGTTTTTTTCACCCGTCAAGAACAAGTTGTATTATCTAAACAGAAATGGTGGGCAGCAGGCTGACGGTTGGTTTTTTTGTTTTGTTCAGTTTTAACGCCATAGTAACACATTGTATAGGTTATAATACTGCAGTCAGTTAGCCTACTCGCCATTTCTGGAAAGGCTAAATCTTACAGTTTAGCTGTTAATCAGTCACTAGATGCCTACTTCTGTCAGTGACAGACTATTGCCCTACATGATAAGGAATCTGTAGTAGGAGGGAGAATAGCTATAGAAATATTTTCATAACCAAGCCCCATGAAAGTATGCCTTGCCTGAGAATTGAACCTATGACCCCTTGATAAGTAAACTTGCTAAGAACTAACTGGATCAGCATGTGTTTTTATCTACCAAGGATGAGTTGTATAACTTGAATTATCTAAACATCAATAAGGGACTTTAGCCAGTTATTTCCCATTGTATACTCTTCAAATAGGTAGGTTCTATTAGTTAGTTACTCGGATTTTACCCTTACGTTTCAATGTCAATTTGTCAAAATAATCTAAAATAACTTTTTTTGTAAATCATTTAATTTGTTTGAAATTCAAGCTAAGTATTTTTAGGGTAAAGAACTATCTAAATTTCATCACTTATGTTAATATCTTAATTAACAAGAAATATATTAAATGAAATATTTTGTTATCCTATTAAACATAGAAATTCAATGATAAAATCTGAGGATTCCAACTGTAAGGATCACTTACTGATTGGATTGCTTCAGATTTTATCAGGGAAAAATAACTGACAAAAGTCCCTAATAGAAGGTATCAGACTGTAGGTTGATGTAGGGCTTTTAGGATTACAAAAATTGTAAAGCAGTGAATGACTTAAAATTGATTAGAATTGGTTTATCAATGGCCATTTGAATTTGACTGAAATACAACTTTACATCAATTATGATGGCTCATTCTGACTAAGTCTCTCATAACAACACTAATAACTTTTTTGTATAATTACTATTTTATTTGCTGTTATTTATGACACTATTTGACTTTGATGAGTAATAATTGTCATTACATTTATTTACTTGTCATTAATTAAAGATTTTCACAAAATTCAGCAACCAGGAACAGTAATTGTATAAAAATACAAAACACATGAAGTGAGTTTTTTTGTATGCAACAAGTTAAGTCATTTGTCAAAAAAAATAGTTCACTAATGAAAAAAAGAATGAAATGAAACAACAAGTGTTTCCTTTGGATCAACACCTATATTACATACTTAAATTTTTTTAAACTATTAATGATTAACATGTATTTGGACATTTTTTTGTTTCAGTAAAAAAAAAATGTACCACAGTTTTTTACATATAGAAAATTTTACATCATGTTTGAAACAAATTACCATATTTTATGGCCGCTTACTTACTAGTTGACCACAGACTAAATATTTGATGAATTTTCTGCGTTTACGTTCTGACCAAAAATGTATATCTCCCATGATTTTAACAGTAAGCCATTCTGACCGTGAGAAACTTGCGTCCATCTATAAAATTAGCTGACTTTTTCACAGACAAATTTGATGTTTATGGTTCAAGTTTTTATGTTGGTTGCATAGCCTCATTGTATGATATGGAAAGTATAACATTGTCATACAATAAAAACCAAGGTTAAAACTTAAGTCAGGATATTTCACATATGTTGCTGAGTTTTAACACAAGTTGTTTGTATGACAAAGTTTTTTGTGTTCATTTTTATAGCAAGAACAGCTGGGAGTTATTTGGTGTATTTTCATATAGTCTGTATGGATGTCAAAACTAACCAAGGCTAAATTGGTTCATGTGTTATCATTGAACTTAAAGTACTTTTATTAAGTCACGCCATGCTCATTTTCAGTAACAGTGAATTTTGAAAAAAAGAAATTCCTAATTTCCATGCTGATCGTTAATGATATTTGGTATATTGATATCTTGTCATTTATCTATGCAGAGGAAACTCATTGATCAAGTGAGCTCAGAAAACATATTTTCACAAGTGGCATTGCCACAAGAAATATGTCATTTTCTGAGCTCATGAGTTACGATAAAAATCAATGTCATTCTAGAAACTCGAAATAGCAGTCATTTTTTAGGCAACTTTCCTGAAGTGGAATTTTCAAATCCAGTTAAAAGCCTTATTTTAAGGCCATTATGGGAGGGGTCAAGACACATAATAATTGGGGTAAAAAAGCTGGCATGAAATAATTGAGATGCCTATTGTTATATTAATTATAGACTTGATTTATTTTATTTATTAAGAGACAGTCAATATTTTGATAACTATATTCAAACTCCCCCTCTCTCTATCCTACTATTTTCTTGTACATGTATCTCAATCCTCCTATTTACAAATGTAATGTCATTTTTATAACATTTTATACCATATATATTTTCAGTGCACCATTAGCAGGTAAAAATAAAGCTGTAGAAGTAGAAGCTGTACCTAAACTAGTTGGTTTATTAGCTGATGATAATGCTGACGTTAAAGCTAATGCTGCTGGCGCTCTTATGATGTAAGTTACATGATTAGATCTTGGGATTTTTCATTCTCGACTCATAAGTTAATGCTTTTAAGATTATACATTGTATGCAGGGTTCGAATTTAAGCTCGCATACTCGCAAAATGCGAGTGGATTCTGAAAATTGCGAGTAAGTTTTATTTTAATTTGCAATTTTTCGAGAGTTGAAATTGATGCAAAAATTTTACTGTCAAAACTAATAAGGCCCAAAACAGCATTGGAACGGCCAGATAAATTGATGGTATTAATTAAAAATTCACAAAAAACATGTTGGGATATTTTTTATCCATCCTACAATAATGCACTTGTTCTTTTTAATTATATATAGCACTATGTTGTTGTTGTATTGCATATGGGAATAGTTTCTATGTATGCTATTACAATTCGGAAAAAAATGCGAGTGATTATTTTCATTTTGCAAGTTGAAATAAAATCAACTCGCAAAAAGTTGCGAGTCAAATTTTTTGTTAAATTCGAGCCCTGATTGTATGTATACAGTTGCGTGATGTATGATTAGATCTTGAGTGTCTTTCATTCTCATCAGTTTATGCTTTTAAGATAGTTGGTCTCGATGTTCAGGAATTTTTTGGACTTAAACAATATTGGGTTTCCTATATAAAAGCTTCTAATGTTTTATGTCATTGATTTGTTTATGAATTTTGAAAATATTGAATTTTCATTCTCAAACCTCTTTATGTATGCATATAATTGTCATGTATAATATAATCATATCCCAAACCATGTCCTTAGAATTTGTCATGGAGTTTTAAGTATATATTAAGCCACAACAAGTAGATCATGTGTTCTACAGATTTTTCTGGAAAAAAAATGGGACAAGCGAGCGAAGAATTTAAAAGAAAAATTAATTCATTTGCTTTATACAGTTTGTATAGCAGTTTGACCAAATTTTTATGAGCAAGCAAGGAAATAAAAATATTTTTTTGTAAAAACCATCAAAATTAATGTGCAAGCGAATCCATAGAACGTGATCAACTTGTTGTGGCCTTATGATTCTTGCTGGGTAACACTGAAGTTCTGAGTCAAATCAGGTATAGATACTTTGTATCTCTGAATTAATGATATAAATATTGTTTATTATTACAGTATAACTATAACAACAAAAGGTAAATATACAGCTATAGAAGCTAAAGCAATACAACCACTTGTTAAACTTGTTGATGATCCTACAAGTGAAGTCAGAGCTAATGCATTAAAGGTAAGAGTTATAAATGATAGCGCATATATTATAAGAAGAGTTATAATAGCTGAATAAGTTATTATTTTGACAGATTTTATACTAATATTTTGTACAAATTTTCCGCTCAAGGTAGAATGGAATTCAAACCAACACGGAGCTGGCTATCCAATGATTACCAGTCCAATGTTGTAACTGATCAACCACGCCTGCTCCTGTATATATATAGTAAATTTCCACTAGAAGGGTCATTAAACTCAATGTTCCTAATTATTGTGGTGGTCTTAATATAAGGTGGTCTTTTGAGAGATCTTTACTGTAGTTATAATCACGTCATTTGCATGATTGTTCGAATAAATACATATACATAGAAATTAACAGCTGATTTGATCTAGATCGAGGAAACTATGCTAATTATCATTATGTGTTAAAGAGTTGCCTCCTTTGACAAGAGGTGAAGTTCCTGATTGTCATATTTGAATATAGTGACTGACTGATGATTGCACAAAGCTTGTCCTAACTGTCTGATGTTAATTTGTCAATGTTAACTTTAACATTATAGTCATTAAATGTGTGATTGTTTTTAACTTTTTTATTATTTTCATTATTCTGTGGTGTAGCTTGGCAAAATTCAATAATCACATATGTCGGATTAAAAATATTTAAAAATATAAAAAAAGGAAAAATACTATTCTTTCATGCTTCATGGTGAAATATGGTATTATTTGATATAGGATGAAAATATAAAATTAGTTTCTTCATATTGTGAGCTCAAAAACATGTTTTCACATTATGTTTTTTGATGTACACCAACGTTGATGAATATCTTCTCTTACTTTGAAAAACAAATTTAAAAAAAAACCTACAGGTTTTGTAGGGATGTGGAGTTATAGAAAAGCTATAACAATTGGTTATTCTGCTAAAAACAGCAATTAGAAAAATGCTTTTTGTGTTTGAATTTTTGTAAAAAATGTGACAAAATACACAGTAGAAACATTTATTTTCCAATTAAATTTTTGTAATTTTTGAAAAAGAAAACTTGATTTCATAAAAGTAGCGAAATGCTTAAGCTACGCCACTGTTATTTGATTTGATATATACTAATGTTTTGTAACAATTTGATTACATACATTAGCATATAAGTCAGTCAATTAAACAATACAAGGCTTGTCAAGACATGTCTACTGTCATTAATATTCAAAAGGAACTTGTCATTTATGTTTTATATTGACTATTTTATACATGTCATATTGTTCAAGTGATTTATTCTGTCTTTAAGTGATTTGTCTAAACATCTGATTAGGAATTTAATTTGTTTTTGAAAAGTTAACATAAAAGAAAGTTTTTGCAATTTATGAGACAGTTTATGTATTTTAAAGTCTAATCTTTATGGCATTTGTCCTTGACATACCTCCCAGCAGTTAGAATGTTTAATTTAAAATTCTGTACTGTTGTCAGTAATAATTGTTTGTTTGAAGTTTTTATAATATTATATAATCACTGTGATTGCATTCCTAAGATTGCATCCTCTAACATTCAGAATTCAAAAATTCAAAGTCAAATTCAAGTTAGGAGTTGTTATATGTAGTGTTTGTAGACACTTGTTTTGCTTGATTTTAATTAGGGTCTATCCACTCCATAAGGATGCATTATGTGCAGATCCTTGTAGTCTCTTGCCTTCAAGCTCTCTTTTATAGCAGTGCCAGAGAGTTTCTGTCTAGGGTTTAAAAGGTCATATGTTCAAACCCAATTAAGCTAATGAATTTTCATCTTAAAGTGACTAGCACAGTCCCTAACCATAGAATACTCCATAAAAATGTATAGTATGACAATATTTACCTGAACTTGACCTTTATGCAAGAATATATTAAACTCAGTATTTACAGTCTATTTTTGTCTTCGATTGTAAATTGCCCTTTATTGGAAGCTTTGGGTAAAATACACGAACTCAACAATTCATTTTGTTTTCACAAGAATAAATATTTTGAAGCTGTGCCATAATATTGCCTACTTACATGTTCTACATTAACTAATGATTCCAAAATTAAAGTACAATATTATGGCATGTTTACAAAATTGATATATAGTCACATAGCTTGTTATAAACAAGTGTATAACTGTATACATGCATACGGAAACTCACAATTAAATGTAAGTGAAGCGTGTCATTATTATAGTAAGGTGGTTCAAGTTCAGGTTGATATTGTCGGACTATATATATCAAGTGTCAACAGTGGTCCTTGTGTCAATGTTTTTATCAAGTTATTGGTACAAGTATATCTCATTCTAAATGTATCACAAATATATCTCTATATATATTCAGGCATTGACATGTCTCTCAGAAGCACCTGAAGGTAGGAAGACGTTGTTAGAAGATGTAAATAAGGTAGGTCACACATTCTTATAAACTTTATTTTCAAATGGAAAATATCATGGTTATCTATTGCTGAGAATTGTAGACAGTTGTTATAAACATCCAATAGTTCCTTGTATCTTTAATTCTACTTGCAGCAGCTGAAAAAAGCTGAATTGTACAATGTACTTTAAACAACAGTTAAATATCAAATATTCTTATACAATATTGATAAAAACCTCATTATATAAATGTTAAACATACCTATATTAATACACATGTTAGTCTAGACTACATTTCTTATTGTATCTAGTGCTTCAAGACATTACGTGTAATAAAATTATTGGTTTATTTTCAATTTTACGGAATGTCAAATGTTTTTACCCCTGTCTGATATTTTTTACCACAGGCACTATGTCTAATATACTGATACCCACACACTTGTTACTGTAAAATTAAAATTACAGTCACATCTATGTTTAGCAGCCATAGAATGTTCAATGTAGCATGTAAATAACTTGCTCATAGTTCAAATCCCTAATTGTTTTTATTTATTTATTTATTTATTTATTGGAGTTAACGCCGTATCAACACAATTTAGGTCATTTCACGGCGTCCAGCGCACCTAACCTAGCTTTCCTGGACCATTGTCTATAACCAGTACTCACCTACCCTTCCTCAAGGCCGGAAACTTCTCCATATTATCTAATCAATGGAGGAAAATCGACATTATTGTCAAATTTTCATGGAAGGGTATAACCTCCCTGGGTGGGATTCGAACCCACACCCCCTCGGGCACCAGTATCCAAATCCCGGCGCGCTACCAAATTGTTTTTTGCACAACCTCATTAAATGTTGTGTATGGACATCACAATCAGCTCTGAAAACAGAAGGCTTTGATTAACCTGAACATGCAATTGCAAACACTAAATGTTCTGATCTAGCATGATTTCTAACAACTTTTCATCAAGCACATTAGAGAAATTCTATCTTAAGGTGAAAATCATAATGAATCAAAAAGAAAGGTTGGAGGCCTAAACTATACAAATGCTTAATACAACTGACTGCTATTCAGAGGTTTGAGAGTATTTTTGTAATAATCTCTAATACTGTATGTAATCTACATTTAGTTTTGAATTAAAATGTTTATCTCTTCATCTGAAAGTCTGAAATGGTAGACTTATATAAAACAACAAAATGACTAAACTGTATTGTGTTTAATGTCAAAGCATGTTTTAGAATTAATCTGCATCAATTGTCTGTTGTATGATATTACTGTGATGTTTCTATCTGATTTTGTCTTGAAGCACGCCATCTTTATCAACAAGTTTTTTTTAAGTCTTACCTTAGTTACCTATAATCTATAGAAGGTCAATAAAAATTATTGCTGCTGATTGTTTGGTGATCGTCCAGGAGGATGGAAGCTACAAAAAGCTAAATAACAATCGTAACAGTAAAAAATACCAAACCATTGTCAGCAATTTGGCTTGACAGTTGCATGGGTGTAAGTTTTCAGTATTAATACTGAATTCATTATTTTGAGAATGAATTACTCAGTGTAATTTATATGAAATATGTTTATTTCAGTATTTTGTATGTAGATCTTCAGTATTTTCTACACTTTGAACTTTCACCCATGCAGTTATCATGGTATCTTACCTGGAGGACCACATTGCTCAAACATGATGTCAATATTCATGTTTCAAATTTAAATCTTAGAAAAAGGGAGTCTTAAAAGACTATATCCGGAATTCAAATATTTGGGTTTTCCCCTACAGTACAAACAAACTTTCACCGTTACAATGAAAACGTGTGTAAAAAGAACAATAGGATTTAATCCATAGTTTGTGCTGTTTAGCAATAATGTGTAGAAAACTTTGTTTGTACCGCCTGTGCACGGACAGAAAACCCCATAAATTTGAATTCCGGATTAGGTCTATAGGGGCATGATTTTGATGTAGGGACATTTTTCTTCTCAAAGTAAGCACATGGGGCTTAAAAATCGTCAAAATTTGTATGATTTGGCAACAACCAAGGTGGTTTTTAAAATTGAATAACTTTACTGTATTATAAAAACTTATTTTTGTTTTGTCTTTTTAGATAAAAAATCACCTTACTGATGAGATACCAGCAGTAGCCAGAGCTGCAGAGATTGCTGTCAGAGTTATTGAATGGAAACCTTAATAAAACTGTTACAACATTTGTTCATTACTTCATAAGTGTATCATACATAAAATATCATACAAAATAGACAACTTTTTTGTGTCATCTTTTGTTGGTCTTAGAATTTATTTGAAAAATCAAGGTTCTCCCCTTCTCAGTTACTGGTATGCTTTTTTGCATCTAGAATAATGAACTCTATGAGGAAAGGGTTAAACCCTATTTGGATTAAGTAAAGTTCTGTATTGAACTTCAAATCATAATTATAATTAAAATATGAAAAAGTATCAAAAGTGTAAGGATGTCATCATGTTTAACTTTGAAGCTTGCAGATAAATGTTCTGTGAGAATATTTTGTAAACTGTAATATTGCTTCGAGTGTAGGTTTTGACCAATTTGTTGTGTGCAGAGAATGTCAGAGTTAGAGAGTGTTTAAATCAAGAAGGAAATGAGCGGCATGCACTAGTTTTACATTTCTTAATTTGTGGGTTTCAATTACTTAAGCAACATTTACTAGATTGTATATCTTAAGATGTTTTATGATATGAAGTTGTTTTTGTCTTATTAAAGTCTAGAAATTTGTTATATTATACTGTTGATATGATGGTTAATTGTCAAGTTTAATGGTCTGTTGCCACGGCGATGTCTTATTTGCATTAAAGTTGCACAAAAAATGTATTAGAAGGCATAAATTATCTCAGAACTCTTTTATTTTCTTCACTTTGCAACATGTAACAAATTTTTACTCAATCAGGCTAGACTTGTATGAAAAAACAAACAATTTTGAACACATTTCCTTATGTTACAATGTAAAACTACAAAAAATGAAACATATTCATTTTAAATTGTTTCACTTTTTTGTAATTACTCAAATACTGCAGAAACAATGTCAATTATTTCATGTTTTTACATGTTATTTTGTTATAAAACATGGTTTACTTGTTACCAAGATTTATTATTCATGTTTTTTTATTAACATCACACTGTCCATAGTGTTTAATTGCCTTTACATGTTCTAGAGTTTACAATTTTATCATATTTAAAGTGGTTCGTGTTACAAGTTAACCCAAGGTTCTTTACTTAAAATGTCACCCAGACGAGGATCTTTTTACATTATATTTTTGTTATCAATTTTGTAAACAAGGTTGAATTTGAATATGAACCTTGTATTATACATCTGAGAAATGGTGAAGTTTTGTTACATCGGTTAAGTTTTATAAGATACTTGCTACCGAAACAGGAATACCATGGTATTCATTTTTCATTGGATATTAATTTCAAATTTACAAAATGTATAAACTTATATTAAGTACTTATTGGTTACAACTTGCATATACTTTCCATAGTGCTGAATTTAATATACCTGTTAATTTTTATATAACACATATTCAAATTTTATCCTTATAGAAAAAATAGTCTAATTTTATATTATTATTTTTTCAAATATCTAATATTACTTGTTGTCTCGCTACTGTGAAGTTATTGAGATTTTATTCAAACTTTTGTTCCTCAGTTTATTGTTTTTCCTACAGAAAGTAATACATTGTAATAGTTTTATCAAATTGCCTGTGATATATTTTTACATATTTTCATTATGTACATTTAATTGCATACGAAATAAACTTTCTTTACTGCATAGTCTTTATGTGTTTTACTATTTATATTAGCCATTTGTTTGTCTGCTTTTTAAGAGTCTATAACTGGAATTCAAATATTTGGGTTTTCCCTTGCATTTCAGACAAAATTTCACAGGTATAATGATAATATGTGTACAATAAACAATAGGATTTAACCTGTGTTTCATGCTTTTCAGCAATAATGTGTAAAAACCTTCGTTTGTGGCACCTGTGCACAGCTTGAAAACCTATAAATTGGAGCTCGGAATTTGGTCTATTCCTTAGTTCTACAAAGTAATAAAATCCATGTCAAGAGCTTGGAATGGAAAGCATGAACTTCAGAGTCCTAGGTGGACACTACTACATCACCATAAAAACAAGTTAGGAGTACAAGTACTGTTTTACATACCTCTTATGCATAGCACAATAGGTTTAGCCTCAAGAACAATCAAAATGGTTCATAGAAAGATTACCTGTTAATATATTCATGTAATTATAAATATGGCTGCTATAATGTGACCTATAAGAAATCTTAAGACTTCAGATAGAACTATCCTTTAAATTAAGTACAATTTGCTTATCCCATTTTGAATATTTGGATGTAACAGCTAGCCATGATACTCATGCTTTATTCCAACATTTTTTGGGGTCCCAGTAGCGTCTTGATTTCTATGGTTGCATTTTACTGACAATAAATGTAATACAATTTGATAATGTCTAAAGCAGAGAATTTGTGCACATCATAGACAGGCAACACACATGATATGACATATTGTTAATACAAAGCAATATTAAGTACATTTTGGGAAGAAGATTTTTAAATTGGTTTGTATCTCTTATATGTTGCAATACATATTCATGCCACAAACTTATAAAAATTTCCCACACTCTCCAATGGAAAATGGCGACAAACAAAATCAAATAGCTAGCAAAAGAAATAGAATAATTAATGTTCCAGTCACTTTAAATGTGTGTCTCTTCTACAGCCCCAAGTTTTTATTGCATTAAATTGCGTGTTGTAAAATACCAGCTAATTGTATAGCTACAGAATAACTGATGAGGATTTAATTATTGACTTATAAGCAATATGTCTGCCTATAACCTATTAAATCTAACTGATATTAGGTTTTAAATTTATATCAGACCATGAGTAGCCTCCCTTGTGTCTGGTTCCCAGTGTATGCATGCTTAGTGAGTAGACAGACTTAGATCTGATCTTGATTACTTAGAAGCTTGTTAAAATATTGATAAACACTATGAATATCTAGAGTGTAGATATTTATGAGTCTATTAATGTGTTTTATCAATAATTAAATTTGTCTATATATTGTATGGTTACAGTAAAACAAAAGTTAAATATTGGCTTGTACTCACTGACCTGATTTTTAATTCAATAATTCTGCTCTAGTTATTACCAATATTAACTATAAATTGCTGACTTGTTCTTTAATGATGATCATCATTTTACTAGTAAAACCAATACCATAATCCATTCATTAGATTGAATGTTGCTGAACACTAATATATTGACCATAATCACTGTTTAAACAACAGACCGTATAATGACATAGTTCATAGCTATTCAGGAGCACTGGAGCAGTAGTCCAGTGTTATGACACATGCTTAAGTTTAAAGAGGCTCCTTAATTTGGTTTGAATTCCACCAGAAGTACTGCTTATTCCATTGGCAAGACTATAACATGTACCTCTGATTGTTTCACTCTATGCGGATCAAAATTGGTTCTGTGAAGCATACTTGAGAAAAGGTGAGATTGATTGAGTAAAAGTTGTTAAACAAGATTGTAAAGTAAGCTGAAAATGCATATGGAAGCTGACTTTAACCCAAACTTTTTTTAAACTAAACTTGGCAGATTCAATTCTACATTATATGAAAGTGCTCCTGCAAACTGAAAACATCAGAAGTACCCTATATGACACATGGATTCAACAACAAATTTCCTTCACAACCATAACTCATTATAAGAATAGGTGGTTAAATAAATTCATAACAAATTGACAGTTTTTAAACTTAACTTTGCAAGCCATCAAATCCCAAGA
Source organism: Mactra quadrangularis (assembly GCA_025267735.1). NCBI lineage: Eukaryota > Metazoa > Mollusca > Bivalvia > Venerida > Mactridae > Mactra > Mactra quadrangularis. The sequence goes on from CM046304.1 coordinate 30,589,364, forward strand.
AATACTGGGGGAATATCTGAAAAAATGTGAGAAAAATGTGAAATATGATAAGTATGTATGAGGTGTTTCATAAAATACACATTAAAGAGAAACTTGAGAAGCGTTCTGTTAGGATTCTCCTATATTAGATTATAATGATAATGGTCTAAAACACATGTATTTTATCATAGATTTGACGATATGTGATAATTATATCATATAGACTGGGAGGATCGTTTTAAATTTGGACCAAAAATCTGTCGGAAACTGTTGGCGCTACTTCGACTATCTGTCAGACATTTGGTGCCTACGTATGTTGTATATCCGGTATAATTATCTAAAGATGATGTATACACTATCAAAGATGGAATATTTTTATATAAGATTATATACCATACAGCCTCTATGATGGATTGTAGTTATTTATCATACTGGATGATTTAATTAAAATCTTTATAAAAAGAAAATAGCATTAGATACCTATCTTAAAATGAGAATTACTTGTGCTACTTAAATATTAGGAATTTTTGAAAGATGCTTTGGGAATAATTATAAAATATACATTTTAATATATAAATATTTTCAAATATGAAAATATCACAAGATTCACAAAATCATTAATAAAACTCAGAAAACCATTTATAAAGTTAAATAATTTTTATCCAACTCGTTAAACTCTATTATTGTAATATAAAAAAAGTATGATAAAAAAAACTAGACTGCCCTGGAGAGTGGGCGATTTATATAAAATTTTCTTATCATAAAATGCATTTTTCCATTCATCATATTTCATGATGTATATCAAATTTATGAATAAATTCAATTTATATTCATTACACTGAGTTACAATAACCAAGTCAGAGTTGAAGAATGACAATTTTATATTTTTCATCAATTTTTTGTGTTATCTAACCCCACAGCTGTCATCTCCATACACCTCAGATGTTTGTTTGCTCTTGAAACCTTATTTACATCATTTAAATGTTCAAATTTCACATGAATTACATTATAAATTGAATCAGACATGAGCATAAATGATGGGGTTATATTTCTTACCCTGTGCTCTATGAAAACAGCTTAGATATAATATATCATATTAAGGCAAGTCATTAAAATTGTTAGTTCTAGGCATCAAAAGAGAACATGATTTAAACGTTGACTTGAAAGAAACCTTGGTCGTTAGCACAGTTGGTAGCGAGCCTAGATTTTGAATCTAGTGTCCCTATGGGGTAACAGGTTCAAACCCCACCTGGGAAGGTTATACCCTTTTATGAAAATTTCACAATAATGTCAATTTCCCCCCATTAATGAGGTATATGGAGAAGTTCCCTGCCTTGTGGAAGGGTAGGTGAGTACTGGTTATAGACAAGTGTCCAGGAAAGCTTGGTTAGGTGGGCTGGTCTACGTAAAAATAACCTAGAAATTGTGTCGATACTGCATTAGTATAAATAAATGACTTGACTGCACCAGTATAAATAAATGACTTGAAAGCTATTACAAATGTATTGTTAATTTATTTAGCTCTTGGTGGTGCATACATTAACCCCACTGATTTAAATTGATTATGAGTACCGAAGCACTGTTGTGTGTATTTAAATCAGTGGGGTCAAAGTATGCGCCACTGGCAGTTGATTAAACTTTAACAATATTAGATTATAATTGGTTAATAGATTAATTGGTTTCAAACTTATTTGTAGGGCTGCGGCGAGTATCCGAGTACTCGGATATTCGCGATCCCGACCAGAAAATCGAGTACGAATATTCATCAGGTCCGAAATCGTCGGATCGCGATATATTTTGGAAAAAATGTAAGAGCATTGTCAGCTTAATTGCAACTGAAAACGAGTTGCACTTCTAATGTAAACTTAAATGTATGTAGGGTTCGATCAATCTTGTGTCAAAATTCGGTTGATAGACATTTAAACAAAAATGTTATCACTGGAAATGCCCATAAAACGTCTGGTAATAGACATGTTTGGAGTACATGGTTTTCCTTATAGGAAAAACTCTTGTTATTCTTCACTAACTCTTTTTATTACATGAATTCTGTATGCTTCTCCATTAACAAGTGATTTGTGGTTCGATTCGTGAATCGCTACACATGAATCGTGGTTCAGATCGGATTGCCACTTGCTCAACGATCCACAGCCCTACTTATTTGACAGAGCTAGTCATTATTTGATGACTTGTACAGTCTATTAAATAATGTGACTCTACCACACCCCTTTCACCAGAAATGATATTGATATAATATTAAATTTATAAAACCTCTAATTAAAAACCTAATAAAGTGTGACTGGGTTGATTTAAAGAATCACATGCATAAAATAACAAAATGAAACTAACTAACACAAAAAATAATATTCAAAAATAATTATTGTTAGGATGTCATACTTGTTGAAAAATATCTTTTGACAGCATGACAAGAAAAATCAAGTGATATTAATATTAAGTCCTAAACATTGATGAAGTACTCAATAGTCAAACGTGTCAGGATTTGTTAAAAATGAAATACAAATGTGCATTTCATGAAGCCGATTTTTTGCACATTGATTGTACTACAGTGAGGTACAGTTCTTTCAATATTTTCTTATTGAATTTGAAGTTTATCATTCTATACAAAACTGTGTCCTTGCTTGATAGTTTATTTACTGTATACTTGAAAGTATATCCTGTTTTTATCTTCCATCAGTTTATAAATAAATATCAAATTCTATATCATATAAAATGCAAAACAATTTGACATGCATCCATTTTGGTTCATATGTAATTTTATATTCCTATACAGAAAATTTTCCTCAAACAGTGATCGCTATCTGCGAAATTTGATGTAATGGGTATAGAATTTTTTTATTAAATTGCAGAAAAGTGCAACAATTGATTCGGAGATCAGACAGCCAGGTTTTATGAGCCAAGAAAAAATCACTATCTCTCAAAATACTTGAAACATAATTTATGTTTTGCTTAATTTAATTCAATTTTTAAGAAATTTCAATTTTTACAGACTCAAACTGTTGCAATATCATAATTAGATTTTTATGAAATTAAGAAAATGTTATTAAATTTTTGAAACATGAAATTTAACCATAACTGAAAATTTTATGAAAGATTGGAGACAGATATGAAATAACTGACTTTACTCATAAAGATGTGTCTGTACTACAGTTGATATTATAAGATTTAGGAAGGAGATATAATTACAATAGTCTTAATGTCACAATAATTATCATCTATTATTAAACAACATGTGTGGGTTGACAATAAGGAATCGAGTACGTGGAGTTCTAGAAAGTTCAATATAAACTAATCATTACATGATGCAGCAAATAATGAACTAAATATTGCAGATCCTGAGAGGGTGGGTGGGAGATCTGAATCCCCTTTAATTTTCAAAATACAAAGGATCTTCCATTGTTGGGTGACCCATGGTTGGTGTTAATGGTGTGGATGTGGATAACTGACAATGTGGACTTACTAAAAAAGTTAACTATGTTATACAAATGATGTTTAGATAGATACACTTTCAGAGTTCAGTAAATTACACATGTCGGTTTTGTAGATAATTTGTGACAGAGTCAGGACAACTCAACCTATCTATGAAGCTGACAGCTAGTACATGTCGTTTATGTAAACAATGCAACTTTAAACATGGCCTGTTCCATTAAAACATGTCAAAATCTTTCAATCCTTAGAATGAAACCTGACTGTTATGAAGATGTCTTACCCCATGATAATTTGAAGGGTTAGAGATTAATGCAGACACCAAAGATATTGAGTCTTTACAGTCTACGAGATTAGGATATAGAAATGGCTGCCCATAAGAGCAAGCACTATATCTCATTTGCAGAATTTTAGTTGTTCAAAGAAATTGTTGGCCAAACTAAAATTTTGTTGTCTCTTGCAACCGGACACCCACTAATTTCGTAGACTGCATTTGAATTATTTTGCTTATATTTTGAATATTCTTCGAGATTCAAACCCTTCCTGGCCTCTGATAAATCTGATATTAATAATTCAGGAATAAATCTCTGTAAGCTGATTGAACACTCGGATATTTACTGGGAAAATCATCAAGCCATCTGACACTGTGTTGAAAATGAATCACAAGATTTTTAAAATAAATTAGTACATGTTTGTTAATTGTTTCAAGTTGTCATTCTTAACCATTAGTGTCTTCAATTCATGTTCATTAGCATTTTTAAAGTGTGACAACCGATATGCAAAACGGAACAAGAAGTCAATGGTTTGTTCGAATATATTAATATGATTAATATCCAATGATTGACATCTGTAAAATAATGAATATAAAAAAATATGACACTTAGTCGATACTGCGGACTAATCACTTCAGCTTTTATTGTTAATACATTGGTTGGTGGACTAATAATCACCATGGCAAAATGTTCAGTCCATGTTTCAATAACTTCATTTATCATGGATCAGTGGCTGTCAAACGTGTACATACATTTCTTTTTAATTCAAATCGTCTAGTTTCTATGTTATTCAAGTTCATCACAGCATGATTAGAAAAGTTCCTTCCATCATCAATAGCAGATGTCAGGTCTATTTTGTTCCGTGATGGAGTTTATCAGGAAAAAGGTGCTTGATTCATGCCTAAATTAGAACTTATATGCAATCTACGCCATTTCTCTGAGAAATTTTGATACTGTCAATATTGTTGGTATATATATTGAGGAAACTGAACTTATTGTCATGCTATAAATTATCTAAGAAGGAGACAAATTTATTCATTTGAAGAAGTAGTTTGTTCTATAAGATACACTACTTCCTTGAACTTGGAGAGTTTATAAAATTAACAAATGTATTTCGTAGGATATAGAGAAGATGATATTTTATTTTAACGTAAAATTCTGATTGTTAAGCATAATATAATGTGAGAACAGTGCTTAGTCTTATGTTGGAACTTAGGGGCATGGCTACATTTTTTGTATTTTGTTAACATGTTCTTGCGTCAACTATAATGAATGTACATGTATTCTAAAATAAAAATGATTAGATCAGCGAATACAACCAACATTTGACTTAAGTACATACAGTTTTACAAGATTTTAACTGTTTGCACCACACCACAGCTTCTATCTTTTATCACCTTCATGACAATGCTCCAGAGAGAAATTTTTACAGCAATAGGAAGAAGATGTATTTTAAATGGTAAGTTTTTGTAGGATTTCATGCATAACTATAATAGTTCGGAACTTCCCGCATGAGACTAGAAAGTGTGGTCACAATATACGTAAATATTCTAGTATTTACCAGGGAATTAGATATGTCTCTGATTTTACTTATGAAACATAAATATGACCCAAGGTTTTAGTAAAACAGACATCACATCTGATACTGGATATCCTTGTAATATAAGATACCTGACTGTAACAATTTTCAAGTTTCAAGTGATAAAAAATCTTAATTGTTCATATCTCATAAGACTAAAAAAATGTGAAAGTAACCAAAACAATCTCCAACTACACAAATCATTCAGCATTAAACAAAAAAGGAATCAGATTAAACAATTACTATTTACACATAAAAATGCTATCGATTCACGCGCAAATATTCCCGCCTCTTTAATACCGATATTGTATATATACAACGGTCGATAATTACTATCACTATCGCACGAGTTTGTTCGATTAGTCTCCCTTGGCTATTTTGTTTCACAGGTAATCCGTGTCCTCACGTGACGCGAGGTTTATAAATATACATGTTTATTTCAAAGCGATATCCAATTCAGTCAGTTGTCAAAATGTCGCGGTAATGGAGAGAAGTTAGTTAAAGGATTATCTATAATAAAAGTGTAATTGAAAATGAAAGTGTGTTGTATTGGAATAAGTTAAAACAAAATGAAAGTTCACTCTGTGTAAATTATTAGTGAGTTTATTGGATTTAAAAGTCCGTTAAAATCGTGCCTTTACTTTGTGTTGTAAACTATAGTGTTTCGGCAATGTTGAAGTGTGGATGGTTTAATAATGTATATAAACTGGTACTGATGCTGACGGGGGCCTGGATGGTTACCCCGGGGGTGGGGCAGGCTTTTAACATACCAGTAGTGTCTTTTAATTGGACTAGAGTCAACGAAAGGTATGTACATGTAGAATTTTTTCTGTTCTAATTAGGACTATGATGTAAGGCTTGTTGATTATAAATATGATACTTAGAAATATATTATCATATGCGTGATTATGAAAAATATACATGTACTGTATGTATATTAATTACATTTATGTATAGTCGATCGTAAATACATGGTGTGTAATACTAATAGCCTGGTTGTATAAATTTATCAAATAATTTAAGGGAAAATTGAACTCATGTATGCAGTCACTGCGAAACTTAACAGTTTATTTCTGGTCCTGTGAAGATCAAAATTTTACAGTGCCAAACCAAGTCTTACAGGACCGATGACATTTTGCATATTATTATATGATATTTTGATGAATTGAAAACTGTGAATGAGATCAATTTTTCTGCCAGACTGTTGGTCCTGTGAACCTTCAGATCTAGACGGACCTTTTATTTTTCCCAGGATTTGTCCTTTGGTCCGCAATGATTCGCAATGACTTCCTATATGGAGCCTAGGATACATTCTATATACAATGGTACTGCTCTGCTAAGTTCTAATTTTGACTTATTATGAGTAGACGTCAAAAACTCACAGCCTGGCTAGAAATGTCTCCACTGTGCAATATACAATCATTATCATATAATAAAATATTGATTATTAAAATAGTCTTTCTTCAATCGGTATTAAAAGTCACTTTGATGTTTATTTATTATTAACAATACATTAACCTACCCACTTACTTGTTATTGATAAGGATAAAACTCGGGGGAATTCATTAAAAGACACATTAATGTTTGTGTAATGGTCCAATTAGTGCGTGGTAAAAATTCCTGGAATTGTCTGAGAGTAATAATTTTTATGGTTAACTTGTTAACTAGCTGTAAATCCTAAACACAACATTCTTATTTTATATTGAAGCAAATATTGTCACTATGTGCAACATGTCTTTAATGTATTTGCATCATGAGCAACATTCTCGGTAACCTTGGGTATTATTATTTGTCAATGATAATCATATATTCATATAACGTATGAGTACCATGAGTTTCCGATGATGCATGAGCGAGAAAAAACACAAAACTAAAAAATCTTTAAATAGTAGAGTTTGGCATTAAAATGTTGGGAATCATATTTTGTCCCAGCTAGTATTTAAACAGTAGGCTACAGTGTATTTAAATTTTTAGATTTTTATTGTTTCAAGTTTTTATATTAAAAAAAAAATTCTAAGAAATTGTTTACTCATTTTCTTCATTAAATTGATCCTAGAGGACAGTTTACCTACCATTCACTATAATAACTGATGTTCAAGTTTGTCTCTAAATTTATTTTACATCCAATGTGATATCCAGTAGTCTTATTCAAAGTCGGTAAAACATCGACTGATTGTATGTAAAACCAGACTTCAATTTTGTGGCATCAGCCGTTAGATTGGAATTTAATTGAATTGTACTTGTTGGTATAACTGACACCTAACAATCTACTATTTGTTTCCGATCTTACTTTTTTGGTAATCAAACCAGAGATGTTCCATTCCATTATTTGATTATAAGTCTTTGTAATCAAAACATTTATTAATTGTATGTCTGTCTCATTTTTTTATTATCGCAAAACTTCAAATTTTGTGATTTTGTGATAAATCAAGTTCGGAGTTTTTAATTAAAGGTTCTTTGGTTCATTAGATAATAATAATTATTATACACAGTGTATTAATTACAAGTTTACAGAATATTCGGAATATCATAGATTTTTTTAATTTCAAATTTAGCTCAGACAGAATCATTGTATAATTATAATTTCAAGACTTGGATGTTCTGTTCTGTTATTATCTAATTATTCTGACTTAAGTCTGCAATCTTACATAGATATACCAGTTAGGAAATAGTGCATTAGATTTTTTAAGAATGGGACTTAATTTTTTGGTACCTATTTAACTATTGGTATATATATACATGTATTGCAGTGCCAGTCTTCATCTTAACTCAAAACCTGAGGTTTTTGACTAATAAAAATTGTTTCAGGCTTGTGAAAATTACATGCTCAGCTGTATGTACCCAGTAAAAAGGCTAGTTGATAATTTTGTTAAATATTATAAAACATAAAAAATCCGGCTAGTACCTACAAGAAATAAGACAAACTCTGATATTAAGACTTGTTAACTGTGTTTTTTTTGTTTATTTGGATTATACGCCATTTAACATCAATATTCAGAGTTATAAACAGTGCTTGTTTTAAATACTCAACTTTAAATACATTTTACATTACTGTCAATTTACCGGTACATCAAAATTTCTCGACCAATAGCCTAATTTATTTTGTTTTAATAGTAATGCCGAAATTGTCTACTAGCCCAACTATACAAAATTTGTAATTTTCTCCGGCCTGAATCAATTTTCACCTAAGTCTAAGGTTTTGAATAAGTGAGTTAAGAAAAGTTGCTGATAGTATACATTTACATATACAAATATAGGAAATAAGAGTACAAAATTCTTATAAGTTTTATAAAGTTGTTGAATGCATATTAACATGAAATGTAGACAATAAAATGTAAAATAACGATCAGAAACCTAAGTTTCTACATAATAATTGTAGAATATATTCCTGTTGTTGCTATAGTACAAACAATTCTACTTTATATTAAATATTTGAGTGCTGCCATTCATTGTCGATATAAAACATCTATTTTCTGTTAGTTTTATTATGCATACTCTACAAAATAACTCACAAATTGTCCCATAGGAAATATGTTAACTGATGTATGTATTTATTTATATGTTATATGTATGGTTAACTTGTGGTGCTGTTTTAGCACTACTTATATGAGCTAGGTTAATTTCAGTGGTGTAGTTATTCTGAGAAATTATTGGTAATTATTTTTTAATTCTAAGGTTTTGATATAATATTCATGGGGACATTAGATCATTATTTTGATGAGGTGAAATACTGTCTATATTGTTTTAGTTTCATTTCATTCCTTACAGACTTGTATGAAACGCACTGCCACAAGTCTTATAAAATGTTTCATAAAAAGACCATAGCCATGCATGAATTCAGTTTGTTTGTAAAAAATCTCATTATTTTCTGCATTTAACTCCTGTTTAGGTCAGTTAAAAATTTGATATTAAACTCTAACCTTTTATTTATTGGTCAATTTTAAATTTGATTTTCTTACCTCCAACCATAAGAGTCTTCATGCAGATTTTCACATTGTTGAGCTGACTCACAAATATTTTCCATTCACCTCACAGAAAGTTTCGATACTTACTTGATGATGATATAAAATGAAGTCATTATGATATACATCCTTATGATAAAATATTCATTATAAGTCAGTTAAATGCACCAGAAATCATTTGAGTTTGCCAGCATTAAAAGACAGACAGATCCAGTGTTGTTTACCTTCTAAATCATATAATGATTATTTTTTTAGAGAAAAACCTATTAGCATCACTTGAAAATTAGTAAAATTTAGAGCTGTAGATGTAATTACTGCTAAATATATATTTTTTTTGTATATAACAGTAATTTAGTAAAATCTACTATTAATTCATTTTAATGGCGCCGCTTTTGAAACTAGCTAGTTTTGATTGAGTTTTGATGTGTTAAGATTTTCTCTGTTTAGAAGATAGATCAGAATAGCTGATATCATGGTGTTAGGTTTTCTATATCTTACAAAATTGTCATAAAATTCATATTAAGTTAATGCAATACTTACTGTTTAAGTGTTGAGACATAACTTTGTCTCTAAATATCAAAATATGCTTCTAGAACAGTGTGTGTAATAATTATGTTGAAGCCCACTAAGAATAAATGCATTTTTTGTCTTTTTTTCTCACTTAATTTTACGACTAAATGGAATCCAGGTGGCAAAACTGAACTGATATGTCTTTTAAACATCTACAGAAGCAATAGGTGGTCCGAAAATGTGAAAGGAATAAACCCCCTTTTTGCTGTTAAAATTTTGAATTGAGATATTACATTTTTTATTACAAGTTTGTGTCAATTGATATCATCAAAATTTTATTATTTGAAATAATTGTCTTCAATGGAGTTATAATGCATGCTGCGTGGAGTTATAATGCATGTTTTATTGTTCATTAAATGTAATATTCTTCCTTAATGTCATTTCTTTGCATCAATTTATTTCATCAATTAAATTAATTACAACAAATTGTGAAGACAATAATTTATGTTGTCAAGCTTTCTGTCTTTAAACTTAAGATTCATTCTAAGGTACATGTATTATATATTTATTACAGTCATTACCTTAAATTTTCTCCAGCACAAGCCTGATTATGTTATATTGTTGGGGGGCAAAACTTATCAACTGGCATGTCTATGTGAAATAATTTAGTAATTCTCACTAGTCTGGACTTAAGTTTTCACTAACCCTCGCTGTATTTGAATACTGTATATTTCATTGATAATTCTTAATATTATAACCAGACAGGCATTTTTCTGATTTTGTGATAGTTATCTTATTAAAACTACAAGTGAATGTTTATTTTTTTACCTCTGTAAAGTAATAATTGTATAAGATGATAATTAAATCTTAAAATCTTAGAACTTTCTTGTAGTTTTACAATTCTGAGAATATCAGACTGTAATTAAAATGTAAATGTCAGTTATGGTAAGCTGATCAGTCTAGTACAGTTCTTTAGAATTTGTGGTTTAATATTTGTTGTATTTTAACTAAAATTCTTTAGATTTGACATATCAAAAGTCAAAAGACCCGTCACAGTGAACATACAATGCATTACATAAAATATACAATCACGTGACAATGACCTATGAATATGACTGTGAACCTATTTATCATCTATTAACAATTTTACATCATGAATATAAATTGTCTTGGCAGTTGTCTTGGCAGCAAATTCAGAAAAATTAAAATTGCTAAAATTAAGTTCATGAAAATTGCATCATTTATAGTACTTATGTTAATTGTTTATTCACTTATAAATATCACTTGTGGAATTCAATACTTTTACCTTGAATCTGAGAGCATTCTACTGAAGCATTGGTTTACAAAAACTATGACGTTTTTCGAATAAAGAATAAGAAATATGACATTTTATAGCAACCAGAAATCACTTAGAATTTATAACCATTTATCATAAACTTCTGAAAATATGATAAAAAATATAAAATAACATAAATATAATAATATGTACACAAAATATAAATTATTACATTAGCTGATAGCAAGGATCAAAAAACGTTATTTCCATACGCTATAATAAGATTATCGGCAATTCTCTCTGTTTTTCCCCCAGCAGAGCATTGGGTGATTTAACTTACACTCGAAACAAAAAACAATCTCAAGCATGTCTTTACTTGCTGCCAGAAAAACTGTTAAAGTTTATAGCATGGAATCACATGAAAACTGTTTCTGCTCGGCATGAAGAAAAACACAGTTTTATGGGTTGATTCATTTTGGATTATTTGTCTAACGGTTCCCCATGGTTATAGTTGTCAATCTTTAATATAATGATTGACGATTACATGTTTTACGAAGATTACGCAACATTTTGTTATAGAAAGGAATCTGATACAAAACAGCTTGATTTATTTCTTCAATTTCTATATAGAGTATGGGAGTAGATAATTGTTTAACATATTACTGTTAACATGGCACCGCAATGATTACTATTACATTTTAATGAGAATTTTACCAAGAAAATACTGTGGATCCGAAAACACTATAACTATGTACAGTATATGCAATTAGCACCCTGTAATGACATGGTTAATTCAATTAACTGTCAGACAAGATCGTAAGCACATTATTTTTCTGTTCCAGGAATAAATTTGTGAGTGCATTTTTATCCTTGACCCAAATTGACACAAATTGTTAGATTTATAATAAAACATTTATGAGTTTGTTTTTCCTTTTTAATGTGTTTTTTAAAACTTTTTTTAAACTGTTAAAATACATTGTATTAAAAGAATGCTGTGAGGAATATCTAGAATTAGAATATTCTTGTTGACCTTTTTGTTCTCTACTCAATGCATTATGAGATGCTGCGCCTACCTGAAAATTAAGTGATAATTTGTGATTATACCATTATTGTTCAATAATATTGACAGAAATATAACAAGTGTACTAGCTGGTGAATGGAACTGATAAATGGTGTTGAAACAGTGTGATTAAATATTTATTTATTAATACATTTATGAAATAGGATATTTATCAATATGCCATGTTTTACCAAACAGACATTTATTTTCAGTATTTGTATTTGTACGATAATGCTGGGTAGGCGTCTAAATGATGTAGTCGTTTCTCTTTTTTATAACATTTTGAATTCCAACCAACTATTTAAATAGTACCTTTTAAATTATTTCTTAACATCAGAATCAGAGTGGGTGGGGTAATGTGATAAACCAAAATACTTACAGAAATTATCAAATACTGATTAATAGATATCATAAATACCTGTTATTATTACATTAAGATGAGATTATCATTTTGCAGTAGCAGTTCATATCCTTGATGAATTATAGAAAAACTGTATTTTATCTTGGCAATATGATTCATGAGGTTGCTGCAATCTCTGTGTTTGATACAAACATGCAACATGGAAATTACTCCATAGAGATTGACAATGATTAAAAATAAATAACAATATTTCATACAGCTTCTGATGAAAGTTATGATTTGTCTGTGATATTCATAGACAATAATTTATTGAGTCGGATTTATTGAAAGAATTCTGGCATTTTTTCTGCTTAGCTGTGAAAATTTTATGTGGGTGGTTTTTGATTGGAAGTTAAGATTTTTTACACAGAACAATATTCCTGAATTTCAGCCACTTGGGTTTTTGAAAATGATAAGATCATTTTTTATATTGACCAAACTCAACTTATGATGTCCTGTTGATTTCTTAACTTTTGGTACCATTTTAGTTTTAATGTCAATGAACAATTTGAGGGTTGTCTGCAAGACTGTAGTTACTCAATGTTTACTTGCACTTACTACAGTCTTGTGGTCATCCCTCGAATTTATTGTCTATTTGGTAGGTTTAATTTTATAAATTATCATTGATTCTATGTCAACAAAATCATATTTAATGAAAAGTCAGGAAAATACTAGAGCATTTCTGTAAAAAGTGGTACCGTTATGCACCTCCATGATTATTATTGAAGAGCATAAAATTTAATGAAAAACTTGAACTATACCATCTTACTGTCCAATTGTTAAGTACATTTTTGATAGATAAAAGAAAGTATGCATGAGTATTTATGTATGATTGATTTTGAAAAGAAGAAGTGATGATTTTACTAATATGAATACATTTATGAAACATTTGTAGAGGGTAAAGCATTCTCGTACCCAGACTCTAGTAGGATTCTCAATACTAGATCGAGAAGCTTGATAACCTCGTGGTACGAGAATGAGGGTAAAGTTGTTGGCAATTGCTATTTGACACAAATTGGGAAATGTTATTTTAAAACTAAAATTCATGCCTTTGAAAAAATGCACTTATGACATGATTTTTTCTTGAAATGAACTTTGTATGTAAAAAAGAGCATTATCCTTGTATTTTTTATAGAAAAATGAATAATTAGGCAATAGTGACTATTTTTTTAAAAATTATTTTAAACAATATATCTCCTGTTTACATGTTATGTTTATTTTAATAACTAATTGTAACTAAAATTTACCTCCCAAACAGTGAGCAACAAATTTGCATATTGTTGGCTAGATCAAGTCTGTGGCTTAGACTTGCTACTACAATAGCTTGTCAATGTCAAAAGCTCATGTGAATGTGGCTAATACAGGAAGTCCCTGCTTCAAAGAGGGGAAACTATTATACTTTGAAAAAGCTCATTCTCTAATTTGGTATATACTTAAAAGGATTGCGCAATTTCAAGGATGTGGTTTTGAATAGATTTCTGTACTTCAAAGTTAAAGAGTTTTCTTAAGTCACAGACATCACTGGGCTATTTGTTCATTCATACTCAATGATTTATTGGTGATAAGTTTTTTTCAGGTTTTTTTTATTTTTTTGTGCTAGTTTAAAATCAGTTTTGAATTAATTTACCCCACAATTGTGCTCGCAGTATAACTTTATATATCTATATCAGAAGATGTATAATTTCATAAAATTCTTTTTCATATATATTGATAATAAACCATTTCAAATGACCAAAATTAAGACTTAATTTAAGGGTCATGTGATATAAATCAGTCAGCTGAAAGTGGCATGTCAAGGCTTATAAATTTTGCCTAGATTTGAAGAATTTTAACTCTTTGAGCAAACTAGAGCTGAGAAATCTCTTTGGTCATGTCTTCTTTTTCTTCTTAAATTCTCTTTACTCCAGGTTGAAGCGTAGGACCTCAGAGTAGTACCATAGTCCTCCATCTGTTTCTTTGGATGTAATGGGCTAACTTTTGTGACAGTTTGACACCTTGTTCAAAAATTTAAATAAACTAAGGTAGTGCCAGACACAATACATCCAGAAACCATGAGGCATAGCTGACAGATACATTATAATTGATATCTTATTGTTTTATACGATATCTAAGATGTGTAACCAATAGAATAGAACCAGAGATGTGTTAATAATCTCTACAACACAATAATACATCCACGATCAACAAGATATACCCGATACTATAAGTCTCGTTGAAATGTATAGCATATATAACTCGTTAAGGCTTTAACGATATAGACCTTTTGTTGTGTGGTACGTGTGACCGATTCAATACGTCAAGAAAAAAAACCACCGTTGGCTTTAATTCACTGTTTTAACAGTCAGAAATAATCTGATAAAATAATATCAACATTCAGCTAATCCTATTTACTAAAACGTAATTAGTGGTTCTTTATATGTGGCTATAATTCATGTTTTAAGTCGCTTAGTTATGTGACTTAATCATTTAAATCTATTAATGTATACCTGAATGCACTTTGTATTCAGGCCTTAATGACATTAAATTGATAATAATATTGAAAAGTTGACAATAAGAATGATATTTAATGTTTCATAGATTAGAAAACACTATAGAATACTTTTTTAATATAGTCATTTTAAATTTCACGATTGTTATATACTTAATCTGCATCTGGTCTTTAAGTTGCTTTACATTATTCAACAATATTAAAAGATCTGAATTTACATTAGTCATTTTCTATTTTAACACTGATCCATGCAGTGTCACTTTAATTCTATTACAATGGTTATTTTATTAAATATTATACATTTGTTATTAAGCTCTTATATCTACTCATCAGCAAACTCTGTAAAAAGATATCCAATAGACTGCTTTGGTATAGGATCTCTTGACATTGCACAGGGTGGTCATGTCGAAATGACCTTTGTGTCAACCAATCAATGCATAGCTTTTATTTAGACGAAACACTTTTAACAGAATCATGATTTTGTGATTTCTATTTATAGACCGAGTTTTGTGTGATTATTTGACAGTAGTGTTATTCACAAGCTGTTCACAGAAAAAATTATGTCACATAATGTTGTAAACTTGTCAATGACCCAGCATGTTCAGTGACTTTTAAAAGTGGATTTTGTACCCAACGATGTTAAAAAATGTGGGTATGAGGAAATAAAAGCAGGTACACTAGATAAAATAGTTTTTTGACATAAGTACAAGACGATTTGTCCCCTATTCTCCGACGAGACGATTTGTCCCCAGTCACATTCGTCTAAAGATGATTTTTTCCCAAAAACAACAGTTGCGGCGAATCCAGGTCATCTTTTACTTTACCCCACATTATAGTTTATGGTAAGCAGTCCAAACGAACGCAACATCATCGGAATTTAATCATGGCGAGAGAAAATTGTGCAGTAGTCGCCTTTAGTTTTTTTTTTGTGAGTGAATCTCCAGATGAGCAACACCCTTCCTCTATACACTTTATATGACTTTATGCGACAAACGTCATTTATTTTTATGCATTTCAGTGGATTTATGCCACTCAAGAAAATTTTGCATCCTTGGCTTACTCTGTGAAATCAGAATAAATCTTATACCAAAATAAATACATGTATTTCTATGTATCTTTTTTATTTGACCTCTAGTATTATCCCTGTTATCTATAACCTGGTGACTTTAGGTGACATTATGTGCAATGGATTATTGGTGTTGTAGGATCATTACTTGATGAGCAAGTACTATGTGCCTGCTCTGTATTATTTTGCAGAAGATCAGTGTTTAAAGAACTTAGCAAGAACAATGATCCCATAAAACTTGTTGATTTCCTAAGATTTGCCTCTTGGGCTCAACTTTGAACACTTTTTTAGCCTTATAAATGTAAGCCTAATCATGGATAATAGAATAAAACTGTGTAATGACTGAGGAATTAACTTGATGTCAATAAGTACAGAAAATATCCTTACAAAGTTAAAGTTCTTTAAACTGTTGTAACTTAAGAAATACAATACAAATATAATCAATGTTAAGAATTACACTGTGAAACCAGTTAACTGTTAATGAATTTGTATTTTCCTTAAACACAAACATCTTAAAATAACTCTAAATTACCTGCATGTGTTTTGCTGCAGTCTTAATTGGTTTAATTCGGTTTTGATAAACAATTCAGTAGTTTGACTGCTCTCTTGCTAATACATGTCACTGAATGTTTTAGTACCTGCAACTTTTGCCTGAAAATTATTTTATAGATTTAAGAGAGAAAAAGAGAGGAAATAATCAAACACATGTAGTGTTCAAAGTGGTCCACTTGTTTGTTTTGATTTTTTTTGGAACAGTTCTTGAATGTTAATTGAGTTGATTTCAGGCTCCGTGTTTTTCATGCTTGCCATTTTTTAATTATCTTGTCAACTTAATTAAACAAATGTTTTATTTGTACCTGGTTGGTTTTTATATTGCAAAATCATTAGTGTAATTGCTGATGGAGAATTTGATCCCGGAAATTAAACCATAAAATACATTATCTGTGGAGCTATAGCCATATAATGAACACTATGATATTTTAATGTTACAGCTGATTTAAATGTTATGGTTCATTTCCTAAGAAACTACTCTGCTACAAGATCGTAGAAACCTTAGACATTTTCAGCCATATTGTGTGGACATCAAGATTCTAAGTTTCGATGTATTTAAATGAAGTCAGATTCTTGAATTTGAAATTTTATCTTGAGTCAATTATTTCGTATTAATTTTCTAGGAAAAAAGAAATCATGAAAAATCTAATTCCGTAGTTCCTGCCATGGCTGGTTTAATAGTCTAAACTATATCTTATTGCACCTAATTGAAACCATTTCTTTGTGACTCAGTGTCAATTTAAGCATTGTTGTTGGCCACTGACTGGAGACCCATTGTAAAACATTTCATCCTCAAATCTTCTAGAAACTAAAAATGCTTTTACTATTTGCTTCAAAGAAACACATTGAATATAGATTTAATTCGTGAAATTGAAAATTTATTTCACATAGAAAAGCTAAAACCTAATTAAGTACTCATAATGATGAGAAAAGTAAAGAAAAAATATGGAAAATTAGACTTAGAACTGTGCACCTGAATTTCACAAAATTTCTGACCAAAAAACATTGTAAGTCAATTTCATAATTTTGCATTTCAAAGTCATAAGGATGATAGAAATAACTATGATATGATATTCAAAAGGCAAACTATATCCTACATAATTCAATTATATTTGGAATTGCTTGGCCAAAAACTGACCGTATTATTAAGGTGCCTTGCTTTTGACCTACGATGATTTTATTGTAAGATTTTTGTGAAAAGTGCCACAGTTGTCAGGCCTGTTAGAGTTGAGTAATTGATTTTATATGTAATTTTCTTTTATTATAATGAATGTTCCAGAGTCAATGATGCAAGAATGTTTTCCTCTTCTGTTTATACCTAGATCTGTCTCATCTTCATCATAATAGAATCTGTGAGCTTAATGCAAAGCGGTCATAACTCAATTACAAATCAGATTGAGTTACAACCATTTTGCGCTAATCTGGAAGGTGCAGATTGTTACGCCATCTTCTAATTTTGCAAGCTGTGAACACTCAATCATTTCATGTACTCTTGTATCGGTTTAGTCAACATGTGTTTGACGTGTTACGAACAGACGCATTATTAAATATGCAAATTTCTTTTCTTGCTTATAACCGTTCAACATTATGTTTTATAATGAAGATTGATTGTTCATTAAAACCATTAATTGATTTAATGAACTTAAGTTGTCTTTAAAAAAGATCCTTTTTAGTTTTGAATTAAAGTTCAGTCACCAAAAGTTAAAACATAATCTATTGCTTATGCATTTTTTTTCATCATCGGAATTAATGCTTTACTAATCAAAATACAATTATGTACAACTTTTGAATTTTACTTTTTATTACCTATTAACCTGTCATTTATATGGTATTATTTTGTAGATTTTCTTTGATCATTCATTGTATTAAACAGACATTACCTAGTATCATGCCTTATAATACACTCTCAGTTTACTAAATTTGCAGGGGCGGATTTATTTCAGCGTTCTTTGCCTTTTTAGTTGCTTTTCTGTTTAATTACTTAACCAGTAATAATAGCAGTTGATTTATAATGCTCATCTTCCAATAATTCTCTAGTACTCTTTTGTGGTTCATGTAGGTGTCTCTTCCGTACATAAGACTGCAAATTGTTGAAAATAATTCTTATTCTTCTTGTATTGGTTGATTTATTTTTTGTTAAGACTTAATGTCTAAATCTACTTGCAATCGCATGGTACCACAAGCTACCAAAATGTTTAGATGGGAATTTGGCATATTGGACTGCTTGTGAATGGAATAAGTGCACTGCATTGCATAATTAAATTTATTAACCTGCAAATTGCTGGAAAAATAGAATGTATATACTAAAATGCAGGTGGTCTAAGCATTGACAGCTTGCCTGCATAACTGTAGTAAACTCGCTTTTTAGCATAATGCACTACTACAGTCTTGTCGGCAACTCTCGATTTGCATTTCTGCAAAAAAATATCACATTGTGAATCTCAAACAACAGTTTAAAATGTATTCAATGTTTGAAGGTGTTAGAAATACATGCATATATAACACATGATAAGTTTTTTTACTAAACTTTTACTGCATACCTTCATAAATGTATTATTACCTTGCAATGATGTAGCCGTCTATCTTTTATAATTAAATTAGAACCTTTTAATGTCATCGCGCGTCATTTTAACAAAGTATTATTTAACTTTTATGACCATCGCACTTAAACTCTTTGTTTACATTATCATATGATATATTTTGGTAATAAAAATTATACGAGAGATTGTCACCTATTGACACTTTGTTAAATAATAAAATTTGTACAATATCTCATTTGGATATTAGTTTAACGTTAATATATTCAAGCATCTTAAACTATGAATAGATATGACTTTCACGTTATGACGCCAACATATTTTATTGCCACTTTATTTATTCTTTAAACATAACCAAAAAAAACAGGCATAATAAATCACGCATGATACACATTCATATTATTTTATGACAATCTTACCTCTTAGATTTAATACTTAAACCACCCTCAGTGTTATCACTCACCAGTGCTTGCTGCCAGTGGCAACTGGTGGCAATTTAGTGGAGACATTGATTATTAAATTGCTCATAAATTAATTGTTGAAAATTTTTTGTACTAACTTTTTTTTAAATTTTAGCTTGATTGTGAAACAAGTTCTCACAACTTAAAATGAATTACTTTAGAGTTTGCTTCCTGATCCTTCAGTACTGAGCTTAAGTAGGATTAAGTTTCTTGCTTAAGAGAACAAGGGCTAGGTTTTGGATGGGATTCAAACCAACCCTG
Source organism: Mactra quadrangularis (assembly GCA_025267735.1). Lineage (NCBI taxonomy): Eukaryota > Metazoa > Mollusca > Bivalvia > Venerida > Mactridae > Mactra > Mactra quadrangularis. The sequence continues at coordinate 30,609,208 of CM046304.1, forward strand.
AGCTGGCTATCCCATGATTACCAGTCCAACATCATAACCACTTGGCCATGCCTGCTCCCTAGAGGTTTTTCTATCATTTATCAGAATTAATGCTAAGTTTTAAGATGATTTTAAAATTATATTATTGTATGAAGAACAAAATTTTGACCTTTTTTGATAACTTTATAATAACAAGAAGTCAAATTGTCTTAGCATAAATTTAATGTAGTACAAAACTGGTCAACTTAAATGCCCTGGTAAGTTTATATAAAGCATTCGTTTAGATGACTATTCATTGTTCGTAAGTGCAATATTAATGTTGTTGGACTACATAATATTATTACAAACATATTGAAAGATGAGTCTAAAACTACAGAATTGTGATGCGAGTCTTATTCATTGTTAAGTAACATAACAAAACTAATTTTTCATTGACTCATCATCTAATAATGTGTCCATGTGTCCTTAGATTATGAACTCATCTTATAGAAATCATGTTTTAAAATATACAAGCAGAAATCGGCTCATTGGTTAGTTCACTTGTTAAACTATTTAAAATTTGTTGCAAAATTAGGGTGTTTATTACAATTCTGCTTAGGTCACTTGGCTGTAATTTACAAGGACAATATTGATTCTAGGATTTGTCATTCTTTAGCCGATAAAGTACTAACGCCTAAATGTTAGAAACATTTTATATAAATATTTAAAAATGATTTTTCTTTTATTTAGAATGTGGTTAATTCAACCATAAGTACTTGACCATTTTATGACTCCATAATATGTCTCAATGTTTAAATCTTTAATGTAAATATGAAGAGGCGCAATTTTTGTTTTTGATAATAAACGCATGATAAATATTTTAAATATCTTTACAAGACTCGATACAGTGTATAATTTATTTGCACATTTAAGGTTGTTAAAGCAATGATGCATTCTGCAAGCGTGTTTAAACAAGTTAAAAACATATGCATGATGGATAGCTTAACATCTTCCATTATGTGGTTGTCCCGATTTTTTTTTTTTTTTTTTATCGTCTTGTTCCTTAATGAGGACTGTTAATCAAATTTATACATCAATTTCTGTCTATTTAACAATCTATAATGATGGTAATTTATTTGTATTGTTTAAAGGTTTTGTTCATAAATTTAAATACAAATAATAATGAAATTAGATTGTATTGTAATATTATGTAATTAAAGGTTAATAAATGTGGAGGTCAAATTTTGAGTTCTTTTATTTCTTTATTTGTTCTTGTTATTTATTGATTTATTTATAGGAACCAATGCTGTGTCAACACAATTTAGGTCATTTTACGGCGTCCAGCACACCTAACCTAGCTTTCCTGGACCATTGTCTATAACCAGTACTCACCTACTCTTCCACAAGGCCGGAAACTTCTCCATATTATCTAATCAATGGAGGAAAATCGACATTATTGTCAAATTATTTGTTCTTGTGATGGAGTCCATAGTCAACGTATACAAGCGAAAGATAATTTATGTTGTCTTAAATCACTTAAATTAGGAAGAAACTACTATAAAGTTTTTCTAATAATTCATAAGAATCTTAAATAAGCTGATAGAACTTAATCAGACTCTTAAATCTCATTGGTGAATTATTGATTGTCTGTGGCACATACATAAACCCTGCTTATTTAAATACTCAACTTTTATTTGAGAACCATTTTACATATAATGATGCTGATATCTATTTTTATTATTCATGAGTACTTTAGTGACTGTATTAAAATCAGCAGGGATGATGACTGAATGACAGTTGAATAAAAATTGACAGGTAACCACTAAATGATCTTTTCATCTAGCTATAACACTCATAATCAGTGAAAATTTTACCTGTCAAATCAGTGAATCAACTTCACTAAGTCTTGACTGTGAGTGACACCAGATTAAACAAAACAAACTTTTTTATGTAGAAACATATTCTATATAAGAATTTAAACAGTGACATCAATTATGAACTTAGATCTCTCTTTCATAATTAAGTTTGACTGTTAAATCAAAACCACTACATCTATTGTATTAACAGAATTAATATGGATATGTATTTTTATTTATTCAATCATGAATGCAGACATACTGTAGGGAGTATTCAAATCAGTGGGGTTAATGTATGCCCCACTGAGTAAGAGTTGAATAAAATTCAACAATACTTGGGAAATATAGTGGAGCATTATGTCAATGAAGGTGTTTGATTTTAATAAAAGGAGTAGAACTTGTTACTCAATCTAACAGTGTTATTACCCATAATGCATTTAGAACTACTTCAGTAGAAAGTCTCTTAGATCAATGTGACATACTGTACTAAGTTTATATAACTACTCATTTCGGTACGTATACAGTGTCATCCAAAAGTTCTTGCTGAAAGTCCAGTTCTTAGGCTATGCTGATCACAGCCACCCATGAAAAAAGGAACATTGAGTGATCTGAGCCAATTCCAAAATATACTTCATTGATTTATCAACATGTGATTTAAACTTTGTTCCATGAATAAACTTAAATCATGGGCAGATCCAGCAGAGGGGCCAGAATTAGGGTTTGAATTCTTCAAAATTTACCCGTCCATGATTGTATTTTTAAGTGGCAAGAAGCAATTTCTCGTGCTAACTTTCCTTGCCTTTGTGTTTAACATAGATCAAATAGTTATATCATGTAGTTTGTATTATTAATATGTTGTGTTATTCTGCAAACAGTGTAAATTGTAGTTTAAAATTGTTTGGACCCTCTTGGAAAAAATACTGCATCTGCCCCTGTTAAATTATACATTTGTAGTAAAATTATTGGTGGTATGCATGATTGGATTTTCTTTACCTTTGTCCACTAACTTTTGTAGGGCACTGTACATACAAGATTTACAATTTGTCTACAAGTAACTGGTGTTGTTATATGATATGGGGCCATGTTTTTCTTTCTCTGATATTTCTGCATTATGTCTGACACTTTGAAACTACAAGATGTAATAGTTGGCAAGGTCTATAGTATTGTATGCAATCGAAGCTTTATTTGGCATAGTTCTGCTAGACGAATATAGATATATGTTTGCATAATGTGTTATATATATCATTAGGACGGCATTTTCTAACATGGCGTTACTACTTAGGTTACTGAATGCTTTAAATGTACTGGATTGCCAGACATCAATATTTACTACATGAATTCTTTATTGTCGGAGAAAATACTTTTTAACAAAAAATTCACCAGACCGCCAAAATATTTGGACGTGATAGACCAATTTTTTTTTACCGTCTGACTTTGTAATAATGTAGCAAAAATGAGTGTTATCTTGTTTTTTGGTTTATAAGTTCGTATGGTTATGGATTTTTGAATTATGTAACAGAAGTATTTTGCTTGTTATATTTAGAATTTAGTTTTTTTTATTGAGATATGAAAGTTTATTAGTTTTTTATCAAAAGTATGATTTGATTTATCAAGTAAAAGTGTTAAACAATGTATGTTGCATATCTGAGGACTTACAACTTGGATAAAATATTTCAAAGGGTCAGTGCGTAACTAGCCTAGGTATGCATAAATAAAGTATGCTTTAGACTAGTTTTGCACAGACTCATTGATTTGTTATGTTGATTATTAGTTGTATGCTTTATCAAGTTTTGGATAGTCATAAAAAAATATTTATCTGTGAACAGATCATAGTCTATTTATAAACTATTCTAGTCATAAATTTGTAGTCACCTTGTCTGTCACTATCTCTGGGTAATTGTTTTAAAATCTTGTCAACAAAAAATGTTACAATATAACAATAGGCGGGTACAATGTATGTATGTGGTACATTCTTGTATAGAAAATATAATATCATTACATCCCTTTTAAATATATCCCCGAAAACATAATAGAACTGATTGGAATCTCTTGACATCTTGATGGGTTTGGGACAAACTAGTCTAAGTCATTCTTTATTTGCATGTAGTTAGACTAGTTTTGTGCTATCCCATCAAATTTTGTATTTGTAACAAAATTTTGTTGTGTTTAATGGTATTGAGGAGTGGTAACTTTTTTGTTTAAAAGAATGTTGAGATTTCTGAGTATTGGTATTTTAGTTTAAATATATAATCAGAATGAATTACCTGCGCTGAGAAACTCTAAGAATGATCTGGACTATCTAATCACTACCACATTACCTCCCCTTATGACTCTTAATTTTTCTTACATATCTATGATATGATTACCTCCCCTGAGAAACTATAAGTATGACATGAACTTATTACAAACATCTGCAGTTACCTCCCCGTATGATTCTTACTTTTTAAAACTTATCTATTATATGATTACCTCCCCTGAGAAACTATAAGTATGGTGGACTTATTACATCTACAATTACCTCCCCTTATGATTCTTACTTTTTAAAACTTATCTGTTATGTGATTACCTCCCCTGTGATAATCATTGCCTTATCTTTTTTTCACATTTTTCCTCCCTGTGGATGACTCTCTGTGAAGTTTCAACTTAATCTTTTTTAAATGATTATACTTTAACCTGACTGGCTATTAATTCCCCTAAGTGAGATAAAACTGATGGTCATCAGAAACCTAATGATTAAATAATTTCTTCCTGTTTTTTAATGTAATTTGTTTTGCAACAAAGTCCATATTATCATGAAATTGTTTTTCAGATCTCCCCAAACTCTCTATCAGACATCAAAAGCTGCTGTGCTTTCCTTTGATAATGATAAATCATGGTCCTTGGATAAATTAATACAAACAATGCATCTATCCCTTTGATTATGTTAGTTTAAACAATGAAATGTTGTCCTAACATTTAAATGGTATAAAATGTTCCACCAAAGGCTTGTAATTACATCCGACAGTAAACTTGTACATTGTATATTCCGTCCTGAGTTCTGATCATCAAACATTATCTTTACCTACTACCTGTCTTTCCCAGCATGCCTTTATTGTACCATGACCTCACTATACAAACATTGACAATTTTTAGTTTCTAAGACAAGACAACCTTTCGGTATTACCTCATGCCGTCAGAGGACGTACTTAAGTGGTTTATTCACATTTATTTAAGTATTCAAAACACTATGAGATAAATTGAGGTACTCTTCAGTTCATCCATGATACCAAACTCTATTGCCATTTAACACATTAATTGTATCTTGGTTGGTCGCATTAAGTAAATAATCTTGAATAGAAAAATGTTAAATTAGTATTTAATCAGTCTGTTTATTATATAATAGATTGGCTAAGACAAATCTTGTGTCTCCATGCATTTTGATTATATATTGTGAATTTGACTGTGACTGAATTAATAGATGGCACTCAACTTGATTTATACTGGCAGTCACTTTACTTGAGTTCAGTTGTGTAGCTTGAGCCCTTTGATTGTGAGTTGTGCTTGGCTATTATTTTTATATTGGCCGGTGTTACATGGGTCCTCGGGATTTAAATAATTTGTATTTGTTTTACAATGCCAGTACATAAATATGTATATCTATTTTATAGATAGTAAGTACAAAAGCACTGTAGCAGTATAAAATGTGTCTTATAACATATGTGGATCTAGTGGGGGTCAGGGGGGCTGGACCCCCCTGAAATTTCCAAAGTGTACCTGTTCATAAGTGTATTTCTTGACTGTAAGTCATTTTTAAGTAGCATGAAGCAAACTTTCCTGGTGCTTAACATAGATTTAATGGTTATTTAGTTTTTACTATTAATATGTTGAGTTATTCAGCAAACAAAGTATAATGTGGTTGTGGTTGGAAAGTTTGGACTCCCCCTAGAAAAATGCTCAGACACCCCCATGAAAAAATCCTGGATCCGCCCCTGCTTATTAATAGACTGTGGTTATCGAACAAACATCAAGTATTTAAATCAGCACCTCCAATAGTTGAATATAATTCAATGATTGCAATTCTCAGATTGATAATCTTGATTGTACGGTTCATCCAAGTTTATTTTGTTGATATAGTCAATTATTAATTGTGAACCAATTTATTCTACCAGTATTTAATCATAAGATGTATATTAGGATGGCTCATATTTTGGCAGGATTTTATATATTGTAGATAATTTCTGATTCTTTTCATTTATCAAAATATAAGAGAGGTCGTATTAATCAGAAATTTCCTTTACCATATCACTCAACTATATATTTTAGATTCAGCGCAAAACAATGGTATCTAAAATGATTTGTATAACTCTATTTAATTCAGTTTTGCACTAAGCTCACTATAATGTAACAATTTTGTCACATGGTTTAATGAAGAATCAAGAAGCAATCATTTTAAATCAAATTCTCTACAAATTATGCACTTGAATATTAAAATTTAAGATATTTTTTTTCTAATTTTACATTGAGTTCATTTTAAAGTCATTTTCTAGTAGAAATTAGATAACAGTCATTCTCATTTAACCAATCATCAATCAAAATGTGACTTTCTTTACTTTGTTTAAAGATTAAGCATAATAATTAAAATTTGAACTTAAATTTCTGATTGTATATATCATAGTGGGCATACTAGTGCAAATGTATGTACTAGCAATGAATACCTTAAATTTTATTTTAAAAATTAAGAATTATAATTAAAATTTGTACTAAAATTTTAAATTGTATATCATAGTAGGTACCGGTATATTGGTGAGATTTTATGTAACTAGCAGTCATCACCTTAAATTATGCTTTGAGCGCAAACCCAATTTTTTATCTTTCAATATACATGTATTGTTAAATTTCATTCAACTGATAGTGGCGCTGCTACATTAACCTATTGATTTAAATACGTTGTATTGTTTCATATTCCCTGTAACCAAATATTGGTATCTATCTTTATTGATTGTACTATGGTGAGTATTTAAATCAGCAGGTTGAATGTATATTCCACTGACAGCTGAATTTCCAAACCCAGTTCATTATGGGTCCTTAAATTGATCTGTACTTGTAGAACCAGAAAAACGTTGTTTTTATCTCACCTTTCTCTTTTCTTATTTCACGCTTACTAGACTTAAACACTCTATCCTCTTATTTTAGTTTCACCGTGTCTGATGTCGGCTCCGACTCGGGCTCTTTTATAAGTCTCACTATACTTACACTTCGGCGCGCAGACCTGCCTAGAATACTCGCGAGAGATGTTGGCAGTATCAATAGATAGATAGATAGATAGAATTTATTTACATTCATGTGCAATTAATTGTCTGAATTAAGCTGAATACTTAAAATAAGTAATTTTAACCAGTCTGAATTCACATTTACTATTAAATAATTTCTAATATAACATTCTAATTAAGACTATAAAGATAATATAAACTAGTTATATTTGAAATTTAGATGTAAAATAATACATTACTGAAATTTTAATGATGATAAAAATATTGTATGATGGGTAGTTAAATGAGATCTACTACAAGTTTTATAAGCATTAGAATCGTTAAATTAGAATAAGTTTTGTTTTAGTTATTTTAAACTAATTGGGATAAAATAGTTAGTTCTAATTATAAGAATAAAATGCCAGTAATTATTGGAATTAATTGACAATCCAAAGCAGTCTGACTGGTATAAGTCTGTCATTGTCTTGGATTTTCTCAAGCACTTGCCTGCTTTATTATGTATTAAAGTTAAATTGAGCAAAACTAGCCAGACTATACAAAATATCTACTTTTCACCAGCCCAAATCAATTTTCACCTATTTCAGGGTTTTAGGCTTGTGGGTTTGTGTTACTAAGTCATGTGATATATGTATAAAAATATATTCAGGGGCGAATCCAGGATTTTTTTCTAGGGAAGGGGGGGGGGGTGCGAACTTTTATTAGGGGGGGTCCAAACTTTCGCACATTTACAACCACAATATACACATTTTGCAGAATAATGCCTGTTAACCTGATGTAAAACTTATGTACCGCAAATTAAAATTAATGTGAACACAAACAACAGGCACTATATTCAGTGTATCATTTATAATACTTTTCTTTTATAACATTCACTACTTATCGGAAATAATTCAGTTTCTATTTTTCAGCCTATTTTATGGAAATCTTAGATCTCAAAAAACATATTCTTTTATCTGGACTTACTATAATCTATTTTTAATTTGATTACAGTGAAGCATTATTCTAGATAAATATTACATTTAGTATATAATTTGATATAAAAAAAATGATGAATTTGTATTTTTACTTAGTTACCCGGTATACATCTTGTAAGATAATTTTAACAAATATGCTAGAAAAATGGTTTCTGTCAAATCAAAGGAAATGTTATAAATTGTGTATTTAAATAATCATTATGAATTAGGGCGTATTAATTCTTTATGGAATTATAATGGCTGCCAGTCTGTGTAACGTAATGTTCATGTTTCATGTTCTTGGAAAATTGGCTATTTAAATCTGTTCCTTTGATACAGCTTGTCTCCACATGATTTCTTTATGATTTCTGTTTCTTAGTTTTATTTCCATGAGGCTTTTTTTACTCAGTCTAACATTTCAGACAAGAAGTTTGCCTTATCTGGTCATTAATGTATGAACTCAGAAAAATGTGGGCTGAAATTTGGTGCATGTAACTGGTTGTAAAAATGCCACTTGCTGATTTATGCTTGAAAAAATCCCATGTGTCTTAATCTAAGCTGTGCAATATTGTCATTAATGATGATGATTGAAATGATATTAATAATGATGATAATGATGATGGTGATGATGATGGTGATGGTGGTTATATTGATGATTATACTAATGATGACATTGTTGTTGATGATGATGACAATGGTGTAAATAATGTAGATGATAATTATCATGGAGATGATGTTGATGACATTGTTGATGATGATAATGATATTGATGATGAATATTATGACAGTTTTCATCTACAATGATGATGATGATGATGCAGATGGTAATGAGGATGATGAAAGATGCCAAAATAAACCTTTTCGGAAAATTTGCCAAATTCACAGACAACACTGTCGGAAACTCTCTTCATTAATGGTATTAAAAGTCAGCATTAATCAAGTAAGAACAATAGAATGCATGGCACTGGATTTCTTAACTCCCAAAATTCTTATGTGAATTATTCAATGTCTTTAATTCATTTTGACAATTACAGCCACCATCATACCTGGCAGGCATAAACTGATACCCCAGTCTTCCTGTAGTGTAACACCAAGAGACCTGGCTTCTTTTCTCTCACACTCTCACACATGCATTATTAGAACTTAAAGACTCGAGGGCATGTTTAAAAAATGCACAAAATGTGTGAAATACATGACAAAATACAGTTAATTCAACTTATCGTTGAGAAAAGGCGTTAAAATAATCTGCATTATTAATTATTGCTGATACTATTTTTTTTATTGGTTGATCTAATAATAACTTGATGGATTGGCATTGTCACGGCAATTACTTGTAAAAATTTTCGTCCAGAAAAATCGGTCTGCAAAAGAATCGAATGATTGTCTTAAATGGTGCTTAAAGGGATGTCTGTAATTATATCCTCCTTAGAAATTGAACCAACAACCTTTAAATTAGATAATATTCACTACAAGGCTTGAAGGTGTACTAGTAATCATTGTATTGGTACAAAAACTTGGACATACTTAAAACATCTTTCTACTTCATACTGTATATAGTTAGAATACTGTGGTATATGTATAACACAAAAGTTTCCCTATAGAGACCAATTTGGTTATTGCAAAATCATGCAATCTTTTACTATTTTTATACCCCCGCTTCGAAGAAGAGGGGGGGTATACTGTTTTACCCTTGTCCGTGCGTGCGTCCGTCTGTTACAAAATTTCTGTCGCAGTTTTCTCAGCAACTATAACATGCAGCAGCCTAATACTTTCCATATTGCTTCATCCCATAGTCCCATGTGGTGTAAAGCGATTTCATGCTCCTTGCTGATCTACTTCCTGTTTGTCGCATATTTTTAGATTTTGTTAAATGAAAGTTACATTATGATAGTCATATTTCTCACAGCGGGGGTATCACTAGTGAGCATTAGCTTACAGATTAACTTGTTATGTCCCAAATGCTCAATGAGGGAAGAGGAAAGGCAATAAAGTTTAGTTGGATAAACTTTCTTGCACAAGGATACAATCGGGTAGGTTTCAGATTTGAACCAACGCAGAGTTGGCTATCTAATGTTTACCAGTCCAATGTCGTAACCATTCAGTTGATATTTAACAGCTAATATTGTGGTCCATGTAGAAAATACTTTGACTCGCAGGATCCAGCCAGTAGATTATAGTTTAGAGGATTATGTGGAGAGGTGTTGTATACTTAATATATAATTTTTAAGTCATACAATGTGCAAATATATTGAAATCCCCAATCTTAGAATCTTGTTACCTTCATTGAAATTTAAGATATCACCTTTGGTTTTGTATAACATGTATTTATCATAAGAAATTAATAGCTTTTAGCATTCAGCTTGTATTCTGAAGAAGTCAGTGTTTAGCGCTTATACAAATGATAGCCTTCAACAACTACCTTGTTATAAGCAAGACATGCCAACTGCCACATGTTTGAATAATGAATGGCTGCTTTATACATTTTTTTTCTTTGAATTATATTGAATGAAATATTGCTATAGTCTAATCAAGGATAGTTATAATTTTATATTTATTATTTATTATGTAATATTATACTCAATGGTTTATTGAAAAAATAAAAATGCTGTAATAGAAATGTGTATCTATACAAACTGTCTGTATAGGTGCATTTTACTGTAAAGTTCTACTTTTTTAAGTCCATCAAAATCGATGGTCTTAATGGAAAATGGTTAAGAATTAAGGGACCTTTAAAAAAATTTCTCAAGTTAAGTATTTGGAACTTCTAAATTGTCACTTAATGCATGATTTTGCTAACCAACGTGATCTTTATAGTGAAACTTCACTGTAATTCTTCTCAAATTAGGTAGTTTGGTCTTTAATTAAAATAGTAAATAAATCATATGATTTTACTATACCCAAGGAGGTCTTAATAGTGGAACTCCACTGTATTGGTATTATTAGACCAATAGACTATTGTGTTATGTACAACTAACTTAATATTGATTTAATCATGAAAATCCCATCAAAAACCCATCATCAAGGATACAGACATAGTGAACCTTGTATTAACATTTATAATATGCCATTAAAACCTATTTGTTTTGTAATATGAATTATGAATGCAGCATGTGTTATTACAGTTTAACTTCATACATGCTTTGAATTAATTGTTGTAATCTAAACTTAAAGTAAATTAAAATATGATCAGGTATTTAAAATAAATTGCAGCATCATTGTTTCAGACTAAAACTGATTTTCTCTGATGAAGAGCTCTGTAATCATGATTACTTCAAATCTAATCTCATGATGATATTACAAATTATGAATTAATACAGTGCATCTATGTTTTCAACACATTTTTATTAATCAATAGAGTCTATTTATGTAGCTAAATATAATGAATAGATTGTAAGTCTATTTTGGAATGATTTATTAAAACTATTTTCAAACCCCTCCTAGAAAAGTCTAAAGGTAAGTGGAGAAGTTAAGATTGTGAAAATTGACTAGCAACAGAAAAGACAATTTGAATAATTTAAATATCATTTGCATACTTTAAATCAGATACCTAAGTTTGTAATGTATTACAACTATTGCTAAATGACTCCATGGCTAATAAGTACTGATTTTTGTAATAGTTCAAGAAAACTTGTTAGGTGTAACACTGTTTGCAATTGTTGAAAGTGGCTTTAATATACATATTGCATGCTAAACAGTCGTAACTCACTCATTATATAAATTGAGTTACTATGGTTTTGCGTTTAATTAGCCCCCTCTGAGATTTATTTAATGAACAATGAGAAAAAAGGTCTATGCTGATTAGTCTGAAACTTTATTAGTACTCATTAAGTACAGTAACTGCACTATGTTCTGTACTATGCACATTATTCATCTGATATAAATGATAAATATGCTTGTACTATTAGAAGTGATATGATCCATTATTAAGATACATGTATAAAAGTATACCATATCACATTATTGTCAGATTGTATTTAGATTGGTTAAAACAAGACCAGATGGTTGATAGTTGAAACCTAACCGAAACATCAGTTTATCAGGGAGCTAAGATTTCTGGCTACAAATATTGTATAGTATTTGCCTTGCTATCAGAGTTGTAACAAGCTCTCACAATCCATACTATGTTGCTATAAATGATCTGTATCTTATAAGAATCGTCATGTTCAATTTATATTCTTATTTCATGATTGACAGAGAATTTCCATGGCAAAGAAAAAAACAATACATTCTCAGTTTTATAAAGGAAACAAAATAACAGTATGCTTGGCACCTATAAGTTAGACTTCCTGTGTAGCCATGAGAACAACAATTATTTGATTTGATGTTAATTGTTCCTTGTTGTTCAATATCTTCCAGGAGCTGTCTCAGACTTTGTGGAACATTTCTATAATAACCTAATGTATGAGTAATACGTCTTGAATCATGACGTTCTATATCACAATATCAAAATGTGCCTCACTGTATCTTTATCTTGATCAAACTATCCCAAGCCTATTGTTTATGTTTGATGTGCATGGGCTTGGACATTAACAAGATTTTTAATGTCAGGGCTGCCATTGTCTATGTATGTAAACAGGGATTTCTGTCCCTTTGTTTTCATGAGAACCTTTGTAGTATAAGAGAAGGGTTTCAAATGAAATTAATGTCATATGAATTATAGTATTCTCTACAATTATGCCTAACTAAATACTAGTTTATGCTACTAGAAATGTTTCCATTTATTAGCATAAAATATTTTTGACACTTTGTGGAATTTCAAGGCTTAACTTCATTCAAAGTTTAAAAAACAATGTCATGATTAACAAAATGATCTCTTACATGCTATGATATGATTATGATATGTCATTAACAACCCTGACTTTATAAGAATCATCCTAATATTGATAATTAATAATTTGAGTGTTCCATTTTATAATGCACTAATTGACAGTGACTTTAAATATACCTGTTGAGTATCAAAACTTACTTCTTAGTTGATGAACTTAGAAAACCAGTTAATTTTGATATTTAACAGGAATTCAATCTAGCTGTTTTGATGAAATCCATTTTAAATTTCCTGTTATTCTTTACACCCACGCCAATTAGAAAAAAATAACAATGGTGTCTGTAATAATTACACTATCATGAGAATTACTTTAAGGAGAGAAATTCCATGGAACAAAGTATAATGGTCCTCTGCTGGTACATTGAATTGCTCAACAATTCAACAAACTGTATTGAAAATTGCTTAAAGTCTTGAAAGTCTGTGTTAATTGGGTAAAAATAAAGTCTGCATACTATATTAAGTTTAGGTGCTTTAATTCTCTGTGGAATGTCTGATGGGGTTCTTTTCTTACAGAAGCAATCTTAAACAATGAAAATCCTGGTATTGTTAAATATAATTATGTCTGTTAAATTTCTTGTAAGTTGTATTGAAATTATACTAAATGGTAAATTGTTACTGAATGGTTTGATGTACTGACATCTACTTTTGTTTTCTCCCTTGCTAAATTAATGTAATTATGTTTGTTTTTATTTTAATTGATGTCGTAGGTAAACTAGTGAGTATTAGATACATTTCTGAAATTACGAGACATAAATTTGGCCACATTTTAAAGGTCAAGGTAATTGACTTGATAAGCTTCTTTAGGACTATTATCATGTGACAGCCAATAAAGCTTTAAGCTGTATTATCCAAGAAATGTACTTAGAAATTGTAGAACCAATAACTAATTGTATAATAGTCTTCTCATAAAAAGCAAGGTCAAGGGCACATTTCTGTTTGCTTACTTGTATTTAGACTTAATTAGGATTTATAATAGCTGGCATCATTTTATATTAAAAATTAGGTCAAGTTCAAGGTCGTTCAAGGTAAGCTGATATGATTGATAATCTACTGCCTATAAACCAGTACACATATTATGGTGAACATTTTGTTTGAAATATATTTTCAGAAAATATTAAAATGTGTGTATGAAGGTTTTTTGATAAATTGCTGACAAGCACTGTCAATGGTTGATAAGGTATTAAAACTTCCTCTGATGCATTTCTGGTAATGGTGTGTGATGTCATGTTAAGTGATGACATCACAATCCAGCATTGAAACTCATCATGCAGGTTTAAGAAATCCTGATATTCTAATAATTGACATGACATTATATACCAATGGATCAGGGCAATTTAAGTCTATCTATGAAGAAAACATTTATGTAGCCTAGTTTTGGGATACTGTATGCAGTCTGTCACTCTTCCAATAATGCAAGAAATTGGATAACATCACTTTAAGTGCACCTTAGAGGAACTTTACTTGAATTTGTTCCTTGTATTTAGTTCTTTCATTGTTACAAGAATGTTTTAATGACCTTGGTTGTCAAAGTTAGATTAAAATCCAGCTAAGAAGATATAAGCCAGTATATTCTTCTGGAAATTAACAGAGTAAATCAGTGTTGCTTGGCTGCACTTCATACCCGTCATAAGTAAGTGCAAAAAGTTGCATTTTTTATGCACCAAACTTGTTTATAATGGCTTAATAAATGATGAAATAATTACTATAAGACATAAGACATGATTGGATCTGCTTGATGCTTTTAACAAATTAATACTGAACATGATAGGACGACTGGTAAGACATAATGAGAGTAAATGTGAATTTAACTAGAGATGCTGAGTGTGGCATTGTTTTCCCTTGGTAGCATTGAATGCTCATCTCTGATTTATAGATAATGCTCGATTTTCCTGATTATTTTTCTTCTTCTTGAAATATTCTGCATGATGTTTTAGGAATAAAATAATCATAGTAAAAGACATATCGTCTAGAGTCTTATTTTTTTCTCATGATCATTTCTCTAGAGTCTAGGATTGTTTTATTGATGTCTTTTTATTTAAGGAAACCAACATTGAAATAAAACATATTATACCTATAAACTACTATAATTGAAGTTTTATTGTTCTTATTCTATTGGAAACAATGCTTGAGAAAAAAGCTCACCTAAGCTCTGAGTTTATTCTCAAGTATAACTTGTATCCAGATATGTTATATGAACTATACAATAAGGAAAATGAAATATTTTATAGGTCGTTTGCGTTATTGCTGGACCCCTATTTGTCGTAAATATCTTTTAAACTATAACAGCGATTTTGCTAAAAATTTTAATACAATCTTATTTCAATTTTTCCTTCTAGGATTAAAATTTTCAGAATTTTTAATAGATAAATAAAAAAGTTTTCCATAAGGTACAATGCAAAATATTTGGTATTTTTCATCAAAAATCCGGCGGGAGGTAAAATAAGCTGTTCTGATTATAACATTGTCATATTTCCAGTGTATTTATACAAAATCCCGTGCGTTTACTGTAAATTTGTAGCTTAAATAAACACTCGACGGTCTACTGAATTGTAAAGCAGAGGCCCGTATTTAAAATCGTACGTGTAGAATTTGTATAGATTTTGACGATACAGACGACAGTCATGATAATATTTGAGTTTGTATATACTGTTATACTTTGTTATCAAATAAAATTACTAACCGGGCCTCATATTTAGCTATTATTTTGTATCTACTGTAATGTGGCTGTTCTGATTATGGCACATACCCATTTAACAAAAGTCGCTTTTTGGCTTCAAAATTTGCATTGCATGTCTATGGGAAGTATGTTATGTAATTAAAAGAAAATTCTGAATTTTTGGATTTGAGAAGGAAAATGCTAGTTATGATCACATACAAAATTTGAGTTAATTCCATCCGATAGTTATTGAGATATATCATGATTTTAGGGGTCCAGCTTTACCGCAAACGACCTATAAATATGAATTACTTCACTTATTGTGGATAACAATTTGGTGTACACCAATTTTCAATATGGTCCACAAGGACTATGATATCTCTATTGTACACAGTTAAAATCATGTTCACCATAATCTCTAATTAGGTCTTCAATAAGCAGTTGGCATCAGGTTCATATTGAACTTATTTTACATAGTTGTTTGCTTCATTAATTTTTTATGTTTTTTCTCTATTTTGAAATCACCTCTTTGTTATAATATAAAATAAGAGCACAATGAGACACTCCTACAGTGGTGTGCAACATATTGTCAACTCTCAGACCAGAATATCCATTTATTATTTCCATTTAGTTATCTGACACTATCTATATTGGTTCTAGCTTTGTAGCATTGTGGCAAGGTGTTGTTTTTTAATTTTAATGTGTTATTAATGATGTTTGATATAAAAAAGTAACTTATCATTAGAATCCATTATGCCTTTACAATTGCAATAAATCAATTGATGTTGAATTATATGGTTTTTATTTTAATATTTTGGTGAATCAAATTCGATTGCTGTTGTTTACGTGCTCTTTGCATGTTTATAAATAATTGATCATATTAACCCTGAGTCTTGGAAATCAGGATATGAAAGTGGTTGCATTGAACAGGTCATTTAGATGCAAGCACTATATTTTAATCGCAGATGTTTGGTTGCCAAAAAAACCCTTTTGGTTGCCCAAACTAAAAAGTAGTTGCCACAGGCAATGGGACACCCACTAATTTTTTACACTGTTTACCTTAAGTTCTGTTCATTTCCCTTATGTTATAGCTTGACTAGCTTGAAGATGCACGTATTCCATGCATTATTGAATAAAAGGCAAAATTATCAATTAAGCTTACTTTATGAATTAAGTGGTTTTCAATAGCCTGAATCCTTTTTTACTCATCCAAGGCTTCAGGCTTAGTTCCGGTTTATGACTGCAACATAGTCCTCAAAGAAATTCATTCAGAATCAAAGGATCAAGTATTTATATATACAGCAACTTTCATTGCCGTACATTGAGATGTTTCTTTGTTGTTTCATGGTTTTAGGGAAATGTCACAATAAACTAGCTTGCAGCAATTATGTTTGTAATTTACAGCCTGTCTAATTACCTCTAAAACAGAATGGTTACAAGGACAAACTACGATGTTCTTTATTGAAACAATTAATCACCACTTACATTGTTATTTCAAAAGTTCAAAGTTTCTGTGCCTCTTGTTATTTAAGCATTACAACACTTTATCCCACTCTTCTTATAGAAATAGCATCAATACTTCAAAAAACATCTTTGTATCTCCTTGTTTGTCTATGTTAGTATCTCTTTGCTAAATTTCTTGACTCAATTATGATGTAAAATGGTTTAATGTTAAATTTCAAGTTCAGTTTTCAAGAGAACTCAGCATTCGGTGCTCTTTTATTGTACTGTAAATTCCTTTTTTCCATGAATTGCTTAATTATCTGCTAGCTATCATAAGTCTAAAATCTGTTAAAGAGTTAGTAAATTATAGTTCAATTGTTTTAGTAGTAAATGTAACTGTTTATACTTTTACCTTGATTGAAAGCTTTCATTGTTGTTTAAAGTTATTATTTAATCAGTTTTAATGGTATGACTGATTATGAATACAAGATGCAAGTATAGCGATCATTATAAAGCAGAATAGAAGGCGCTGCACCTTGCCATTTGTTCTCCATCCTATATGCAGAAAGATTGTCAGAAAAGTCAGGTTTCAACCTGCAAGGTATGCAGTTTCTCCCATAAAGCTCCCTCCTACCAACATAAGTATTTCAAAGTAATTAATTTTGTGAAGAAACTTGAAATTCCATGTTAAATTGTGTGTAAAACAGATGCTTCACTGCTGCCATGTCTTATGATAAGATATTAGAAGTATTATATATTACCCACCTTGAGTGATGTTCTAATAATTGAAAGTGTAATGTTTCTGTAATGCCTAGTAGATTATCTAGGAGAAGTTCCATCTGATATCTGATTGTCTATGATCATCAATCATTGATCTGTATGTAACTCAGGGTTCAAACCACCTTACAGATTCTTAAAAAGCAATTTGTTTTTTGCATATAGCTCATTCTTTGCCTTAAATTATCACAAGTACTTGCCCAATGTTATACTGATTATGTGGAAAAAGTAATTTTCACCTACTTGATTCAACTTTCCCTAAGTCCTTGGTTTTGGACAAGTTATAAAGGTAAACTGGTTGCATATCATACATAGATGATGTAATGCTACTCAGAGCTTCCGTAACTCACTCTCTTTTTAACTTGAGTTACGATCGTTTTGTGCTAAACCCACAATTTGGGCTCTGTCTAAATGTGTGGCCTCTGTAAGTAAAGCCTTTATTATCATTATTCTTATTATTATTCATATCATGTGTTTGATAACGTAATCCAAAATATTTCCAGATCACATGAAAGTACAATGTAATGTATGTTGCTCATTAATTGTTAGTAAAGTTTTATTATGGTGATACAATTTAATTTAGATTTTAAAGAGGCTGGTTGGAATGTGGTAGTCTTGACCTGCTTCTGTACCTACTTTCTGAATCATGATGTCATAAAATATTATCAAATCCCCTTTTTCTCTGATGAAATAATGACTATTTCCTGGTACATTACACAATGTTTGTAATTTGAGTGGCAGCTTCAGACTGCACCTAAAATGTTAATCAATTTCAGTTAAATATTTTGTCATCATTGGTTAGGTTTGTTTTCAATGAATGCAAGTAACATAAAATTATAAGTCATTTTTGAAAGATATCATTAAGAGTTTAATCCAAATTTAATTATTGTCATTTTATTATTATGATAAATAATTAGAGTTATTGTTGTGGTCGTGAGCTGTACAAATTTTATGATAATGAACTTTAGTTGATTTAAATATAGTGTAACATGACTCTAGAATGCACTTACTATATTTGTTTGCAGTAAAACTCCTATTTTCCTGGTAAGACTTTAGCTGTTTAAAATTTGATGGGTCATTGCAAAATAAGTCTAACTACATGTAAATAAAGAAGATTGTAGACTAGTTTTGCATTGACCCATCATTTTGTTTGTAAACATACAGTTGCAGTATTTTCTGCACCAATGATAAGGGTTTCTCCTTGGTGCATATCAATCTGTCAGGATTTATTGTCCATGAGGAAATTTAGTATCAAATCTCTCAGCTTCATGATGTAAATATGGTTTGTTGTGGTTTAACTTGTAACTGATTGGTTTAGTCTACTTTAGTAATTATAGTTATTAAGTTTCTTGTTTTTTCCCCTATTAAGTAACTGTTTGTGCTAAACAGAAAGTTTTTCATTCATAGTATTATGTTCACATGGTATTTTTTAATGTTTATGACTTCTTGGATTTAAACACTGTCATACTTTCTTTAGTTAATTTAGACTGGTGATGAGTGGGAAGGTGATATTTGGGGATTCAGTGAAGGGGTCAGGGCAGATCATCCCCTTCCTATGAATTTTCAAATTACAAATGTACTTTTGAAAAAGAGGTTCAATAATGACATTTTTTGTCATTGTAAATATCAAGACACATGAAGCTTTATTTAAAGTTTGGTATTTTTATATATATTGAAATGAACATTAGTTAATAAGCTATTTTCTAATGGCATTGGACTCCCCCCTCTTTCGAGTGATTTTCACTGGCAAAATATCTAGCTGACCCTGGTTGAATGTGGTTCAACTTATTTTATTTCTTTTGTTAAAGACTTGCAGTAAATTTTTTTGAAAAATATAGAAGGTATTCTATGACTCAAATATATTTAGAGTTTTGACCTATTATTGATCACATTGGATGTCAATATCACAGTATGACATTGTTGTTTATGACAAGTTCTCTCTCATGTTTGTGACAGTGTTTGAGATACTATATAAAATTACCTGAATCTAAATATACCTTATATTTGATAGTACTGGTATTATTATGTTGCTGCACTTGTAGTCACTGTAACATTATTAGTTCTAAATATGTCCTTTTGTTCTTACTTTATTTTACCTTTCTCTTTTTTAAGACTCTGCTATTAATGTATAGATTTATTGAGTTGTCATGTTTACTATTGGAAGCTTTTGCTTAAAGCTCTTTGAAATTCTCAAATTTTGTGACATTACTAACTTTCTATTTATTTTATATAGGTGGTTGTGCAAGAATTTAGTCTCACAGTCTAATGCCACGAATAAGTGTCTCCCCAAAAGAATCTAGCTTGCTATTATAATGTTTTTATGCTATGTGCTTATGTCTATAATACACATGTTTTGGAGGGACTCTTTCATGCTGACAGTAGGGCTGCAACGATTCGATTCGATACATCGAAACTCAATTGCAAGGGTGCCGATTCCATTTCGATTCAGGACCCGCAAGTTTCGATTCTATACTGACTTTTATGTGTCTACATAAGTTATAAAGCTAAAAGCAAAGGTGCACCTAAAAGTCAAAATATACGTTGACAGTGAAACTGGGCTTCACTTTGTTACATTTCTGTTAAATTTCCATTACGATTTTATGAAGCATGAATGGAAACTCTGTTCCAAATATACATTCTATAGTATATGCCCCGATCCTCCGCCAATTGGGTCGGTGTGATTAAATTTTACCTGTTCTGACAAACTGGAAGATTGTAGGCTCCGCATGAGCAAGCCAAGTTTTGTTGTCAGTTTATTCAAATTTAAATAGTTTTGCATGTACAGTGTATGTTTAACTAATATGTACAATAGTATACCAAGAACTGCATCTTTCTACAATTTATGATCCATGGTGTCTTTACATTTTAAGTCGATATTACATTAATAATACATTTTCGCGACCTTTACATTCGTACCCAATCCATTTCGTACTTGAATGAAGCAAATATTATTTATCAGATTTTCGAGTTTCGTGTTATCCAATTATAGTAACAATTTTATTTAATTAATATTATTTAGTTTTAAGCTCAAATATATGTATAAATGCATATTTGTAGTAAATTGTATTAATAAAAGAATCGAATCGAAAAAAATCGAATCGAAAAAAAAATAATCAAATCGCATCGAATCGACTTTCCGGTGAATCATTGCAGCACTAGCTGACAGCCTGGGTTTAGTCTTACCAGGCATCTCTTAACATTTTGTGAGGACTTGCCTATTATACTTTATAGCTATGGCCAACTTATGGGAAAAACTATCAAAATGCTGACTGTATGAAATCAGCAGGTTTCTTTTGCCTAAATATATTTTTACTTGTCACGGGATTTGGGCTAGTGTGTTAAGAGGATGACTGGTTTACTCTTTCCCAAAATTCACACACCACATTTCCAGGTTCTTACAAGAAATCAGATATTCTTCTATTTGATTTTGGTAACATTGTAATTTGTAACCATTGAAAATAAAGTTAAATGCACTTTAAATAGCTTGCTTGTCTTTGTTTTATCATTTTTGTAGTAAAATTCTTTAAAAGACTTAAGTAATTACAATTTGTTATGCGAAAAAGTGGAGGCGTTCTAATATTGTCTGTTTTTCTATAATGATTGCCAATTAATTGAAGATTTAGTAAAATTTAAACAAACTCTTGGGAACTGTTGTAAAAATAATTATGACTTTAATGCCATTGTAAATGTTATAATTTATAATATCACATTGTCTCCCTGGTTATGGTGTTAACCTCAATTAGTTCTTTACATTACAATATCTTTCCCTCTATTAATGTTACATCTTTATTTCAAAGAAGTGTCACCTTCAAGGTGATACAAATACCTTGAAATAAGAGGCATAGTCTAAACAATTTCTTGATCATCACTTTTTTATTAAACGACTGTCACATAGGTTAATATCTTAATTATTTTTCTCCATTATTACAAAGACTGTTATTGTTATCAATACAACAGAAGATATATGATGCCTCTTATATCATTAGTTAAAATTTCTATAGTATTAAAGTATTTAAAAAAGAATGATTACATTATGATTTTTTGAAAGAAATTACATGTCATTTTCATTGAATTACTGTAAACTTCCTAAATACACTGACTGGTCTACTCTCCCTTAATAAAATAATTCCTTGTCCATGTGATAAAAATAAGCTTAGAAACATGGTTATTTATTTAACTTTAAGAGTGTAGTTTTTTATTTTTTATAATGAAAATATTTTAAAATGCTTTTAAGAGTTGTATAATTTGAAAGTATTTATAGACATGATTGTTGTATTAGAAAGTTTCATTTATGCTAAATTTTGACACTGTAGAATTGGATTTACTTTAGTTTGACTTTAGTTTTATTATTCATTAAATGAAAACATATTGATTAGATTTTTTATGAAATGTATACAATTAATTAACATTATTCAAACAGTTTAAATTGTTTTAATTGTGTATTTTATTTTAAAAATTTATTCAACTGTCAGTGGTGCATACATTAACTATGTTGATTTACTTTTTCTCTGCAATATTTATGTACTGACACTATCAATAAAGATAATTATATTTAAATAAGCAGAGTTAATGTATGTGCCACTGACAGTTGAATAAAATTTAACAATAATTCTCATCATCTTTGTCTATTTTTGTTGTGGTTATATTCTTACAAATCACTCATTGACTTAGCAGACTGTAACACTGGGGGTTGCTATTAGGAACTATACGGTAAATCTCATATTTTTGTCAAATTAATTAGTAAGAAATTCTATAAAGTATCAGATAATTTGATACTATTACTAAGTATATGACTAACCCCAAGTGATGTAAATATAACCCAAGTGATATAAATATTTTGGTATAATATTACCCCACCCACTTCAATATTGATCAATCTTGTATGTTATAATAAAATACAATGTGTCATTGGTCCCTTAAGACCCTTACAAATAATTTGATTCTTGTCATAAATTTTATACAAAGCAAAGTGGATATCAATTTCATTAAAAGAATACCTGAAATAAACTTGATATTTATTAATTTGAAATATTTGAAGTCGAATATTACCATAGGTGTAATGGTTGTATACCATTACCAATGGGTCAGCGAGAAACCAGTCTACATTCTGATAGGTCAGGGCACAAGTAAACTACATTATTTCTTTAAAAACATGTAGTTAGACTTGTTTTGCGCTGACTCAGCATATTATATAATACATGATAAAAACCTTGATTTTGTTCAATTTCATTGAGAGTTAAAACCAAGCAGAGTACAAATCTTGCATTATTCATACATGTATTAGTAGCTGCATATTGTGTATCTTTATATATTGGTAATCTTGCACTGTTTCAATTTCAAAACCTATCTTACAGTATCCTTAATCAAAAACAATGCACTAAAATTAAATTTTGAGGTCAATAATTATTAACTGTTTGATAAAAAAATAATTTGGAACAATGTTTGAAAAATCCAAACAAGTAGATGTCTGATAATACTGTCAAAGAGCATATAACTGAAATTTTATTGTCTAGCTGGATTGAAAAGCTCTTTTAAATCTTCTGCTTGAGGTTGAATCATGTTTCTGGAATATATTTCCTTTAACCACAGAATTTCATCTAGAAATCATCAAAAGACTAGTTGATATGACTCATGGATAAACAAACAAGGTTCTAGTAATAATGTGCAAGTCCTCAAAACACCAAACAATTGGTACTACACGATAACCTGTAATATCTCACACACCTCAGAGAAAACAGCCATTGTATCATTTTATTATGGAAGATGATAGACAGACTTGACTAATGGTTTCTTCCTGTAAGACACTTATGTCATGTTTGTTTTTATTTTTCAATAACATAATAACTATTGATAGTAACAATGTCCCTTAACAAACCATTACTTCTGAAGGGAGCACTGTGCAAAACTAGTCTACCATCTTCTTAATTAACATGTAGTTATACTAGTTTTTGCGCTGACCCATCAGACTATTGTTTTTATTTCTGTTTTATGTAATAACCTGATGCATGCCATGTTAGATTTGTTACGTAGCACAAATAGTATGCCAGGAATATTGACAACTTGTATCATAGGGGAGATGAAATCATGATGAACTTTGCTGAAGTCTATAATTTGTATGATAGAAATATAGTGGAGGGCACAGTGTAATAATCACCTAGACTAGTTTCGTCATGCTTGAGTGAACTTGTTATTTTCTATGGAACTTTCCTGGCAAACATTAAATGAAGTGCAACAAAATGACTATACTCTGAGCAGTTTGCTGTAATATATCCACTAAAGGGGACTGAGAACAATGGACTTCGGCATTATTTCTTTAATATTCTATTATCTGTTTAAGTACATTATAACTCTATTCCTGTTTTCATAGATACATGGACATTTATTGTTTTTATTTTATCAAGGACATCTAATAATGAATATCCTCGTTTCTGGAAGTATCTGTGTTTTTTACTCTTAATACTATTGATCATTTATGATTCTTAGAAATAAAGTAATGTAATTTTTTTTAGTAATGTTTAGTAAAGAAGAAAATAAAATATTTGAATGAAGAAAAACCCTGAAAAGAATGTTTTTTCTGTCTGTTGTATTTGTGGTTGATCCCTTTCAATGTTTATGACTTTTCTGTTGATTTATACCTGGATTAAAAAGGATTATATTGACACATGGCAAGTCCCTGGTTTTAATACACATAAACAATTTCGGTTTACAAAATATTTTCTTCCTTGAAGTTCCAAACTTTAATACATCATAAACAATAATCCTTACATCTTATTTTGGCTGAATCAAGTTTGGATT
The DNA here is from genome assembly GCA_025267735.1 of Mactra quadrangularis. Lineage (NCBI taxonomy): Eukaryota > Metazoa > Mollusca > Bivalvia > Venerida > Mactridae > Mactra > Mactra quadrangularis. The sequence continues at coordinate 30,633,720 of CM046304.1, forward strand.
TATGTTAAGATATTGACAAATCTGCTATATTTCCATCACCAAGTTGAAACATCATTGTCAGTCTTACATTATATCATTTCTATAAGTCCCCATTGTTACATTGGCTTGACTTATTGATGCTTTTATCATAATCTTACATAATCTTTTTTTTTAAATTTAAATCTTTTAAAGAACTTCTTATAGAAACTCTGAATGGACAAATAAAACATAGAATTTCTATCTTAAATGATGACAGAACTGTATCACTTTTCTTGGGATTGTGAATATTATGACATTCTTAAAGATTACATATTTTAAGGATCGTTATGGAAACCTTTTATTTTTAGTTAAATCTTTGATGTATTGCTGATTTTAAGTAAGATTTTATGTTAGTACAAGAAATGGAAGTACATTTTTTATAGTTACAGGTTTTAAGCCATTAGATGAACATAATTTAATATTTAAATGTAATCTTCCTTGTAAAATTTATATTCTTTCTTGACAGGAGTTGTCTGCCTTGGTTATCTCATTCTGAAAATTTGAATGTTATGCACAAATACATTCTCAAAGGAAACCTGAGTAAGACTATGACAAACATGTACATTTTTGGTACTATGTTTTTTAGCCAGGTTTTTCAACGAAAAAAATCTAATAGTTTGGCAAAACACGGGTGGGCAGGTGGGGGTTTGTCTGGTGTCGTTAACAGTGTTAAAGTTTTTCTTTACCATATATATATTTCTGCTATTTATTGTCAGATCTTTATGAAACTTCATACAATGATAACATACCATGTGATGAACAGAATTAGAAAGTAACCACTACTCTACCTGCCATTATAATGGATTATTTCCCTTTGTAATGTTTGTGTTAAAGTTTTTAAATCCGGCTTTAATGTGGTTTCCTCATTACATTTCTTGGGCTTTTTTGTATGTTGTCATATCTGCTTGGTTTAAAGAGAAGAATGCCAGTCAATTATTCTTTTTTTACTGTCCACCATATGACCAGTTCTGGACCTATCAAATCAATTTTGCTCATTTTAGTTTGAACATGTAATAATTATACATGTTCAATTAGTACATCTCTTTTCAACAATCGGAGATCAAGCCATATAAAAATCAAATTCCACATTTGAACTTATTTCTCAAAAATTTCTTGAAAATGAGTTAGTTCTTTTTTATGTTTCCTTTTTTCAATTGCAATAAATATTTTGATCTGATTGGGTTTAATTAGTTTTAATATTAGACAGTAAACTGATACAAAAACAATAATTTCTAATAAATGATAGTTTTTCCTTGAAGCTCTTTGTCTCATACAATATCATATAGACTGCATTAAAATAATATTCTAATGATAGATATCAATTTGTCTGGTTGAAACCCCATGGGATTTTTTTCATATTTCTAATTTTATGTTTAATTTCCTCATTTTATCTTTGATTGGTTATATGAAATAATAATGTTAACTATAATTTTATCCCATTACTTTTTTTAATCTGTTTGCTGCAGTATGATTATGAGTCTGGTTCTTGAAATAAAAATGGAAATAATGATTTATTCTATAAAAATGATTTATATTATCTGAGTGACCAATTTTCTGCATGCTTATATTATTTTTGCTTGGGGTGTCAAATTAATTAATGTAAGAATATTCATGAAATTTGAACCAATACTTAATGCCCTTGTGTATATTTTATGACCATTTTATCAATTTTGTTGGAGGAAGTTTTTAGTTGTGATTTATTGGCTAAGGTTTTATTTTCTTCTATAAATTATACTGAGCATTTAAAGTTTGCTTCCTTAGGTTTCTATGAATCTTTTTACAAGCTTAACAATTTGATCAGAATAATTATGTATAAATATCTCTCAGGTTAATTTAAACAATCTTTATAATGAATATTTCTTTTATTGCATCAGTTCAATCTGAACAATCTATATTATTAAAATTGTATTTTTTGTCTCGGGTCAATTGGAACCAGCTTTATGATTGACTTTGTCTTTCTTGACTCAGGTAAACTCTAACAAGCTATACTAGCTAGGCTACATTTTCATTTTAAAATAAAAGGATTAAACATCACATTAATTAAACAATTTGTTACTTTATATAAATGTAACCTGTGTTTATATAGTAAAGATTATGTTCTGATCTGTTCTGTTCTGTTCTGTACCAATATAAGGGTAGATCCATGTTTGTAAGGTGACATTGTCATGTTACTAATAGCAGACTTTATTTTATCATATTTTGTTTTGACATTTCTATGGACATAGGCATGGCTCATTGGCTGGAATGTCTTACTTTCAGGTCCATTAACATTCCATACACATTGACATTACTTCAATATAAGCCAGGGGCCACAGTATTATCAAAGGTCTTTTGACCCATTTTCATCATAAAATGTGCTATAGTGTATTGCTAAATTATCATAAGAACTATGATGATTCGCTGCCCTGAAGAGATTGATGTAATTGTGCACCTTAAAGAACATGTAACATGTGTATCATATTAAATTGTTCTTCTGTAATTTCAGTCAGTAATATCAATTAAGTCAAGGTCATTGGGTCAATGACCTTGACCTGAAATTGACATGATTGTTTTCATTTTTTTATTATGCATGTAAAATACATTAAATACATGTATTCCTTACCTAGACTTTTTAAATGGAGGCAAAAATCTACTATGAATGGTATTGAACTTTTAAATTGTTCACAGTGAAGAAAAAATATTCAAACCTGCGCAATAATCTTAATTTAAACAGAAAATAAATTTGAAGCAAAAAATTCAATGTAGGAGTTTATCATTGAAACATTCAATTAATTTAGTACACTCTTAAATTACAATGAACTGAATGAAAAAAAAACTCTTGAAATGAAAATAGGGAAAATTTTAAATCAAAATTAAGTTTCACAAAAAGGCGTATGTTTGAATCTTCTTAAGCCTGTTTTTTATATTTCTAATAAAGACCCAATCTTGATTAACCTTCAATAGATATTTGTATAAGAAAAAAGTAATTAAATCAAACGGTATTGCTTCATTCAAGTTACCAAATTGTGCATTGAGGTATAAAAAGCCTGCAATTAATTCTATTTGCAACATATCTGTGTAGATTTCAATAAAGAGTTACGCCCCCTGAGGAGTTTGTTTATTTTTCTATTCAAATTTCGCAACATGTTTTGAATTTTAATGTTTTTTTGGTATAATACAATCCATCTAGTTAATTATTTGGTATGGATCAAAGGTTACGCTTGTTCATTTAGATACACCAAATACAGTGCCCGCCAAAAGTTCTTGGACAGATGAAATTTTTGAGAAAAGCTGATGGTGGCATACTGCAAGTTACAAATTTGATGATTTAGCTTTAATTCATGAAACATAATTTGAATGATAATATCATGTTACTGTAAAGTTTCAGTATTAAGACCAGCAAAATCGATGGTCTTAAAAGCGAAACGATCTTATTATAGAGACCCTATTGTTCACAAATTAGGCATTTGGGACTTAATAATTGTCAAAAATTGCATGATTTTGAAATAACAAAAGTGGTCTTAATAGCGGAACTTTACTGTAGAATACTAAATCAAATGTTGATTTTGGAATTAGTTAAAATCAATTTATCTTTATTGCTTTTTCATGGATGACCGTGAATTGGTTAATCGTAAAACAGGATTTTATCCACTGACTTGAGGAGGGCACTATATAAAAGTTTAAACTGTAGACTAATATTTACATGTTAATATAATACAATATTATATCCATACATAAAACACCATGTCTCCAGCATACTTAGCAGTAACTTTATGTTCTCTAAAATGTAATATTTATACAGTACAACCTATGTAAGGAGAAACATTTTATTAGAACAGAACAGAATATACACTTTATTCTGTTCTGTTCTGTTCTGTTCTGTTCTGTTCTGTTCTGTTCTGTTCTGTTCTGTTCTGTTCTGTAGGAGAAACAATTTATTTGTGTTTGAATGAAGTCTACACTGTACAAATAAGGACAAGTCACATCATGAGGCAGAAATGAACTCTATTAAACTATTTGAAACTAACAAGTTTTCTTATCAACAATTTGATCTCATAATTTAGATAGTCTTACATGTAAATCAACACTTTCAACAATTTCAATTACTGCTTTTGCCATGTCTTTTTGTGGAGGGGGGGAGGAGTTTTAGTAATGTAACAACACATTGTATAGGTCATATAATAGCGGTCAGTCAACCTACCTACTGTTCCTGGAAAGGCTAAATCTCTGGATTTAGCTGTTTACCAACTAATAGGCACAGACTTTCATCAGTGACTGACAACTGCCCTACATAATTAAAAATCATTGGTAGCTAGGAAGTAGAACAGATGTAGAAAAAATTTCATGACCAAGCTCCACGAAAGTATGCCTTGCTGGTAATTGAACCCACAACCCCTCAATCGGGGGCGGCTTTTTGCTATGTCTTATTTAAAATATTCTGGTGACAAAAATGTTTGGTAGTCCAAACTGAAGAGTTAATGTTCTAAGACAACAGGACACTAGCTAACTTAACAAACAGCATACTCCAGGAATCACATCTGATTGTTATGGCATCTAAGTTAAATGTTAAGTGGTTTAAGACAGACTTGTTTTACTATACATATCAATGTAATATGATGTTATAACATGCAAGATCTCAGATGCATGAAGTTTATTATATAATAATTGATGGATTAGTTATATTAGAATATATTCATGAATATTAAATACTTGTTGAAGACTTGATAATGTCATGCATAGACTTTTTCGGAGTTCAATTTTTTTTAGTTTTCTCACTGCCACATACAAAATTACATAATTCTGGGCTTATACTGTCCTAGTTGGGAATCAGGAAACTAGATGCTAAATACCGGAACTCTTCCAAGTTTGCTACAGACCAGGGACAAACTTGGCTTATAAAAAATGGATATTGTTGTCAACTCGTCATAGAAATGCTGTCTATTATAAACTTGTAATCCCGACTTATACAAAAATGGAAGTTATCGTCATCATGAAAACTTGTAAGATATTTGGTAATAAAAACACCTTTATGGTTTTATGATTTATTAAATACCTCCTTAATTTAAAATGAATGGCTGTCGGTGAAAACTGTTAACCGCTTTTATATGTTGTAAGTTTATGGACTATTTAGTTTAAGTCTACTTGTCAATTTTATACATTAACTTGTGCTACAGTTCACTGATAGTCAATGTAAAAACGTTAAAGATGATTTCAATAAATTTTAAAGGATAATAATTTTTTGCGTAATTTGCATATACAGGCATGAATTATGTAAAAAAGACAGTAATAAAATGATGTTATGCATGGAGAGTATGTTGTGCAATTTTGATTTTACTATTCAATATTTTGTAATATAGTTTTGATCTATGAGATATTTTCTGACTTTTATAAACATTGATAAAAATCTTACATTAAAATGTTAAAGGTGTACGAGACATGGTATATATTAAAGGGACCATTCTACTTTAAAATGTTAAAGGTGTACTAGACATGGTATTGGTATATTAAAGGGATTGTTCTACATCAAAATGTTAAACAATTGTACCAGACATGGTATATATTAAAGGGACTGTACTGGTCATTATGTAATATTGAAAAATGTTGTTAATTATTTGATCTGTTACTTTTACTCTTTCAGCCACACAAATAGTGAACAATATCAAACTTGCCCTCGATTAACTTTCATATTAGTTATCGGATAAACCTGCCAAACGAAAGAATCTTAGTTTATAGTTATTCAATTAATATAATAAACTTTGTTTATGGTCTATGAAGGTAATGAAGTTAGCGGAAGGTAGCATACTATCGTAAAGTAATGTATGAAGGGCAAATTTAACCCTATTCATTAAATAGTTAAAATTGATTAAATAATGATGCACTTGTATTGAAGAAATACTCAAATACATGTTATGATGAGGAAAGACTCACAAAATTCTGTGTCTTATATTCTGTTGTATCATAACTAATACATCATGGTAATAAAATGTTATATTTAATATGTAACCTCTACCACATCACTCAAATACTTCATAATCTTATAATTTTATCACTTATTACATATTTATACATACATTATACATAGTTGATGTTTTTCATATTTATTAGTTATTACGTAATAGTTTTAATGGCTCATTAATGTCAGACTGTTTGAATGGAAACATATAGAAATTTCCATGTGCTATGTTATATAAGATATGATTTATTATCTGCCTACACCATAGATTTGATTTAAATACTTTATCATAAATATTGTCTAATAGTGTTCATAGATTATCTCCCTTTGTATGTCGTTTTAATTACCCTGTAATTTATGCTTTACAGTGCAATTTTCATTAATCTTATTTAATTTTGAATTTCGTATTTGAATTCAATAAAGATATTTTATAGAGTATGTGTTAATAATAATTGTCTGGCGAATTTTTCTGAATGATCCAGACTTTTTTATGGTTATCATATTTTTTTTGTAAAAAAATATATTATTCATTTTAATAGACTTTTGAAGATATTCCATTTTTTGTATTAAACAGCTGTGATATTTCAGTTAGTAGGGCAAAACATATTTTATTTTAATAGAATTCATTCACAGGTGGACAAATTCAAAGTCTGCTATGTCTTGAAATCTTAAAGAATACTTATATTATGCTTTATTATAATGCATCATTGAGTCAACAGAAAAGTAGTCTACATCCTTTATTTAATAATAATAATGATAATAATAATAATAATAATAATAATAATAATAATAATAACGATAACGATAACGATAACGATAACGATAACGATAACGATAACGATGACGACGACGACGACGACGACGACGACGACGACGACGACGACGACGACGACGACGACGACAACAACAACAACAACAACAACAACAATAATAACAATAATAATGATAATGATAATGTAATGATAATGATAATAATAATAAAGACTTTATTTTACCAGGCTATACATTTAGATAAATCCAATCTTCCATGTGGACCTCTAGTAAGACATGTACAAGTTAAAATTTACAATATTTACATAGTGAAAACATAATGAATTAACAAATAGAAAGAGAAAGATCAGCAGTAAAATGATACTAAGTCACACAAGCCTGAAATTTACATGTATATTATACTAAGGCTAGTTTTGTGCTGTCTCATCAATATATATTTCTATTAAAAACCAGATAAAAGCATTATTTATAAGCTATGATTTGATAATTTTTGGTTATACTCAAACAAGATATTTTAAGTTAAATTATTTGTACTTTATTCCATCATTGTATTTATTATTCTAGTTTTACTGATGGACATAAAATCATTTTCTTATCCTAAAGATGTTGTTATCCAGTAATTTATTGATAGTATCTCTGATATTTCATCATTTAGGATCCAGACAGAATTGATTGAAAGTCTTCATGAATTAATTTGTAAATTGCCACTTTTTTATTGAAGAAATTGATTAATTTATATCAACTGTGTTTTACTACATCATGTGCTGATTCGTTATTTTCCTAATAAACAGGTGCAAAATGAATAATCAAGATTAAAGTTGATTATGATTTTTTTTGTCATTTAAACAGTGAAATTGGTGACATGGTACTTAAATTTGATATTATAAATTTTGATATAAAAACCATGAAATTTTATTATAAAGATGATATGCGTTGTGCATATTAATAAGTTCAAAGTAAATATTGCTGCCTGCTAATTTACCATAATGTTTGTTTTAATGCAAGTGTGAAGTAATTCATTATTTTCTTACTTTTATTCAATTCTAACTAGTGTATGCAATGGTTTTATTTGATTACTGTTTGTAATTGATGTGTTTGAAAAGCATTTAAATTGTTAAATCTACATGTGATTCAACATCACATCAACAGCTGTTGGCTCACATTGTGGGATCTCATTTGATGAATTATCATTATGGAATAAGAGACCTTACCAAGAAATAGTAAATCCTGGGTATTGACAGTAGTATTGTGGTGGGTGGGGGTATTGGTCACTTAGAATTTTAAAATGCTTAGATGAAAAAAAAGTATTTAGCCAAATTTTTCAACGAAGAGGTTGGGCAGTTAGGCGGGCCGTCCGTTGGGTGTCCAGTGTTGTTAACAATTGCGTTAAAGTTTTCTTTACCATATTTTTCTGCCATTTAATGTCAGATCTTTATGAAACTTCATACAATGATAACATACCATGCCATGAACAGAATTAGACAGTAACCACAACTCTAACTGCCTTTATTAGGGATTATTTTTCTTTGTAATTTTTGTGTTAGAGTTTTGTGTTAAAGTTTTTAAATCAGGCTTTTATGTGGTTTCCACATTACATTTCTTGTTTGGGTGTTAAAATGCAAAAAGTATTATTCAGAGTCTTATTGGAATATTTTAGATCTGCACATCTGTCAAAGAAATGGATGCAATGTCATACTTCTGAGATGAAATTTTGTGATTTCAATTTTGATGCATATTTCAAAGTCATTTCAAGTTAATTTTATAAATAAATGCATTTTCAATTTTATGCTTTGATATTAAATATAGTTGCCATCTAAAATTATAATCTTGATATCATTACATTTCATATTTTCCAAATTATGAAACTATGCTGAGATTTCCTTTTTCCAATTATGATGGACTATTTTGAGGGTAGTTATCTCCCCTAGTTAATAAACAGTTCTAAGTATTCATGTTTATCAAATTACCGTGACATTGCTAAATGATTGAATAAAAAAAATAATCATTTTCTGTGAAATGTTACGTTTTTTCTATTCAATAATAATTGACATGAAATGTACTTTATATTGAATACCATTCATCATGATTTCGAGTCTTACGATATCAAAATTAATATCTTTCTGATTTGGTTTTTCGTTTCTAGATAGCTGGTAGTTGGTTTATATCAAATTATTTCGACATATTTATGTTTGTCGGCATTTCAAATACCAATTATATTGAAGAGTAGTGTATGTCATATTCCCGGAGATGATGAATTCTTGATATGCAATGAAAGACTATATTTTGATGCCGGGATTATTAAGTGTTCCCCTGTAGTGTTGATTGTTGGGAACTTTCTTACACATTACACCATTAAAACACTTTAAAAACACTTCATTGCCACTTACGAAATATTTAAAAAAGCTTTTATATCACTTTATGCAGCACTTTAGACGTGCAATATAAGCCCCTTGATTATAGGCAATCTGCTTGATCTATTTGATAACAATATTTGAAATCAGACATCTGACTTAGTAACTTTGGTGTTTATATATAAATACCTTATGTCTGTTAGTGTTATATTTATGAAAACTTCAATGTCAGGTCACTTACTGATGTATCTAAAGTACTATAAATATTGAACCTAGGTATGTTGGTAGCTGCCAGGATTTTGAATCTAGTTTCCTGCAGGGGTTATATTTTATAATACCACCTGGGGGCGGTTATACCCTTCCATGAAAATTTGACAATAATTTCAGTTTTCTACTGTTATTAAGGTATATGGAGAAGTTATTGGTATTACGGAGGGTAGGTGAGTACTGGTTATAGACAATGGTCCAGGAAAGCTAGGTTAGGTGCGCTGGTCTTCGTAAAAAAACCTAAATTATGTTGAGATGGCATTTATCCAGTACATAGAAAATTTTAAACATTTGCTGGCAATAATTATCGGAAGCTGACTCTTACATCTGTTGAGAATGTTGTTACAATTTGTTTAACAATATATTTTTTTAGCTCTGGACTTTCAAACTTCAAAAACATATTCAATTCTTGACTATGTCCACTGTTAATTTTAAGAATTGATTTAAATCTAGAAAATGTCCAGTTCAAACCCTTTGCACAACTACAAATACAATGCCAACATATTTTGAAATTGGTTTAAGTTATGAAATAAAACTAGTCTGCTCAATATTATTTAATGTTATACTTTTTTTGAAATCTTTAAACATTGTATGTGACATTATTTAGTACTAACTTCTATATTTAATGAAATTGGAATGTCTTGTAATGGGAGCCAGTCATAGCATTAATTTTGCCTTGTCTGGTACCAGGACTTGTTTGAGAAAAGTGGAAACAGTACCCCAATTTTGTATTGTAACCTGATAAAAATCCATGGTCTGAACTGGTCAGATTCAAACCCATGACCTCTTGGGCCATAAGTGGACACTCTACCACGTGGCCCTAAAAGCTAGCTTGAAGGCAAGGGAGTAAAAGTACTGGATCGTAACACTTTCAATAAATATAGTGAACTAAGTACTTAAACATATAAATAACTTATTGTAGTCATAGTACTTTTAAGAGCCTATCCCTGTCACTGAGGGTAACAACCTGTCTTTTAATAAATTCTATTAAAGTGACAATTTTAGAGAACCTGAATTCCTGGAAAGAGAATTCTTGTCTTTGAATCTATGGTAGACTGATCCATACGATACCAGTATTGTATATGGAACAAAGAGAATGTTTCCAGTGGAAACTCACTGCATTTTCTATGTTGACATTAATATTTTATTACCCTTTTAAAGTTAGATATTGATTTGTGGTATGTTAAAGATAACACTGGATGTCTCCTTGGTGTCGCAATTTTTAAATCTTGTTCGACGTCCCTGTAGATTTTAAAGTAAATTATCATCCTCCCTAGATTTTATTTTAAGGAAAATGGTCGGTTTTAAAATCTAATGTTTTTTTATACAATTAACAAATACTTGAATTATTTCTTTGAGTGGTACGTCCTATAAATATTTAATATGTTTATAATTTAGCACAATTTACAATGTATACATACTTGTTTATTATTCATAATTTTCTATATTTTGAATCTTACATTATTGCATGGCTAAATGCTTCTGAGATCCTGTAAGATATTTCAGTTGTAAGTGTATACATATACTTAACGAAACTTCTAAGTACTCTGATTTCAGTATGGTAGGAAGTCTTATTTTTCAACAATAATGTCCGATCGCTGATGAAATTGTGTTTTGGACCATACTGACCTTTGTTTTTATGGCTTTCATGCTACTTTATCGATTCAAAACCATTTTTGTCACGCAAGCGTTGGTATGATAATATTTTCGTATTGGCTTTATTGAACAGAAAATAAGCAATTAGAAGACATATTCTGTAGGTCTTGCGAAAGACCTATGGCAATTTCTCGTTCTTGAAGCGACATTCGAGCCATTTCTTGATTTTTTGTTGTGCATATCAACAAACTAATGATTTTCACTAAAATTGACCACGTGAAATTTTTGCACAATAAGCACATGCGCATTTCCGCTTTTCTGCACATGCACGACAAAATCAATTTTGCATCAATTTAGAAGCATGAAAGCGGCGCAGGCAGACAACAGTATAGTCATGTATGCATTTTCATTAACGATGAGACATAAATGTTGAAAAATGTTTGTTAAGTATATAATAAGTCGATACTAAAACACCAACATGTCAAGAAGTACCTTTCTCATATCATGTTCTTTCATTTACAACACTCATCTCTTTATGTATACCTGGTTTAATGTCGTGTCAGCACAAGTTTTAGGTTATTTTACGGTGCCCAGCGCACCTAACCTAGCTGGCTTATTTATCAAATCGAACATTAATATAAACCTAAATCTATTATTCCATCATCAATAAACTATCTTGTACGATAAAGACAATCAATTTGATTCAGCAACAGCTTATATTTACAATATTTAAGTATTACAGTATATTTTTTATTTCTTACAAAGTCATAAAAGAATATAACAAAATCCATTGCACTTGTAATATTAACCCATTAATATGGTATTATATTGTATTGTATATAATATAGGACAAAAATTAACTCTAATCCTAAATTAGTTCTATAATAACATTACATTAATCAATGTATTATTGCAGAGAGAGAGAGAAAAAAGTATGGAAATTTCGGGTTTAGCGCAAAACAGATGTAACATGCTCTTTTCTTATATTGAGTTACAACAGTTTTGTGCTAAACCCAGGAAATATGAAGGTTTCTCATTGGTTTCTGGTTTATTTGTTTGTTGATGTACTGTAATTACTTTATTGATCGTTACTTTACATTATATACATATGATATTCCATGATTCAGACACAAATCAGACTCTCACAATATAATCATATTGAAGATCATGAACATCATAGACAAACTTATTTGCTTTGAAATTGTTTTATGTTATTTTTGTGGCAGGGCTAGATATAAAGTACATGTTTTAATTATTTTGTGTGTTATATTTACGTCTAACTCATTAGCTCAGTTGGTACACTGCTTCTGACTTGCTTAGAGAAGGAGGTTGCAGGTTGGAGTCCCACATGGATTCTTAACTTTTCATTCTCCTATTACAATTTTAACAGAATGATTAATAATGAATGGTAATTTGCCTGTCAAGTTGCAAGTTGATAAATTTATAAATGAATAAAATTGCGATTATACAAATAAATATAAAGCTTGATTTTGAAACATTAGTTCTGACTGCTAATGTTACCATAGCGTTTAGTGTGGTCAAGATGTTGAAGAGGTTTTGGTTCAACAGCCAGTTTCTACTAGGTTTGAGTCACTGCTCTTGTTGTTTGGGTTTTTTGCAATAAACTGTGTAATGGACTCAAGTGTGATTGATAAATTTAGTTGCTTGAACTTGCATATTATTTTTTCATTGCATATGCATACACTCTGCCTTGATTGGAGTAAAGCCTTGACCTTCACAAAGAATTTATTTTGATATTTATTTTCATGCAATTTTGGCATCATATTATCTCACTTTTACTGGGTATATTACGTTATCATATTTGAGGAATCCGATTGAACTTCAAACACCCAAGTTTAGCAGATAGTAAAATTCCAATATGTAGTGTTTACAGATTGTCTACCTAATGATGTTAAAAACATAAGATTGTATAATAAATGCCAACACTGTCTCTTTCAGGCAGCAATATAGTTCACTTTACTCCAACAGGTTGTTAACTCGGTTAAATTTCTGCACTGTTCTAACATTTTTAGCAGAATATGTTCTTGCCCTCATCACATTGCTCAAGGTTTGAACCAAACTGAACCAATATAACTTTGTTTCTGTTGTTAAATTGAAGAATAGGAAACCTGAATATATTGGAAATTTATAGAAATTGATGTATGATCCGGAACTCAAATTATGTTCCCGATGAAATTTGTTGAGCAGTACAATTTCTCTCTGAGTTTTCAATAAGTGTTGTAATTCATAACTACCTTACCTTTAAAAAGTATGTTTACTTGCGTCACTGTTAAAGTTAAAATTGTTGAAAGTGTATAGATTGTTTAGGATAACTTGAGACAAATGATTCGGTTTGTTTACATATTTTGGACTCAGGTATTACATAAAAAAGGGAGGTCAGCTGAATTTGTGTAATGAAGTATTACTAATAATATTAGATAATTATGTGTAATAAACTTAGATCCACCTGTGTCTAAAGATGGTATCGTTGTATTTTGTCTCAAGTTATCCTAAACAAGCTTATAATAGTTTAAAGCCTTCTTCCAAGTACATGTTTCAATTATTTTGTCTAGTAACCCCTGATCATTGAAATCACTTACCGGGTATTCCCTAATGTTGTATATATGTTACTAGAATTCCTCATATTCATATTTTCTCTTTTTTCTTTTCAGGTAAGCTATATTTTGATGATATTTTGAAGAATATAGATGAAGAGTGTTGATGATGGAATTCAATAAAATATGGTGTATTCTCGCCTATAATTTGTTACCCTCTGACCATATATTTGATGTAGTCTGACCCTAATGAGTGATGGTGTCTGACCCAGTGTCATGTCTATGATGATATAGTGTCAGAAAGTATAGATGAGATAGATCACCATGGAGATAGAAAAGTTCTAGTTGATTGTTTATCATTGTATCTTGGGTGGTAAGAATTTATCTATGTAATACTATATAGGCTGTAGAGTTTGAATGTTGAGTTTGAATGGTTAGAACATTATGTACTGATAAAGTTATGATATAGTTTTGTTAGGGGGCATCAGATCTTAAGATATCCACTGTAGCATTGGAAAAGTACAGACTACGATTTCAATGGATTGACTATAAAGCATGTGCATGCAATTCATTGTTATGCGCTATAAAATTACAATGCAATGTAATGCATTACAATTCTATGCAAGACAGAACAGTGTATTGCAATGCAACTCGATGCTATACAAAATAACTCAATAGTACACAATGCAACTCAATACAAGATAGTACCATGCGATGCGATATGATATGACAATGCAGTACTATAATACAGTGCCATTGCAATGCAATGCATTAACAGTTTGTTGCATTTACATTTTTGTAAATGAAATTTTATGAAATCTTATTTTGATCACATTAATTAAATGCTGACTGCATGGTTCCAGTTATTACCTCTCCAAAGATTAAGTTCAAGTTAAGATAACCACGCCTGCTCCCAAAACAAATTTTGAACAAATACCAAGCAGGCATATGAACATTTATTTCTATAAATCATGTTGCTCCTTTTGTCAAGTGTTTGTTAAAGATCAGATCATTTGTGAATTATGAATGTATTCAATTTTCAATTACGTAATAAGTGCAAGTGGTGTTAGTCGCCACGGCAAATCTTGAAACGATTGTGGTATCTTCTAACTGTTTGTTCTTTGGAGCTTCGTTGCACCGACAGGCATAAATTTATACTAGAACCTAATAAGGTGGATTCTTTATTTTAATAAGGCCACTGAAGTCATCGTTAATTTGTTTATTCTGCTTATCGTTCTAGACATCTAATGTTTACTGAAGACCCGTCTGCTGATGGTTTTATTAATGTAAAAATACTTGAGTGAAAGCCGATAGCTTGTATTTTTGTTATTTATAACCTGTTTATTTATAATTGAACAAGTTTAAGTGATATCGTACTGGGTTCTATCATAATGTTTTATGAATACTTGACTGGCGGTGGTTATTGGTCTATGATGGTCTATGGTGCCGCCATGTCTCAGACTTGTTACTGTATGATATCTAATGATGGACTTAAGTGCTTCATTTCTTGTGACATTCTTATGACTGTTGTTGACTTAACATATAAAATATATATGAAAATTTGAACTTTACATTGATAATTTGGTTATAAAGTTTTTGAATAAAGCTACAGTCCCATAAACATAAAAAAAGCTGTGATGGCACCGTACGGGGCCATATGTTCAAGCTCCGCAGGGACCCGTACAAACTCTTGCGTACCCGTATGGACTGTTATGTTTTTACCAGGGTCTGTGAGATGAGCCCAGGATACACATATCAGTTTCAGAGTCAGATCGTGAACAAAATCGTGGCCGAGTATGGATTTAACATGCATATCTTCCAGCTACAGCTTAGTAATGTACGGGTGTGTTGTTTCGTACCAATGCGTAACGTCACCTTGATATGCAAGGCTTCTCACAGCCTACGACTGTCTGCATGTACGTGTCCGTATTAAACAAGCCACGATTTTATGGGACTGAGGCATAAAGTATGCTGTTGGTGCATATGATGACTTGTTCTAAATGCAAACATTTTGTACCTGTATTAGGGGTCACCATTATGAAGGTATACTGTATACATTTTGTATTATTGTCAAGATTGTTTCAACTGCCAGTGCTACATTTTTATATTTACCATGCTGATTTAAATACTCACTACAGTACTTCTGTACTCACTATCCATAAAAAAGTTCTCCATATTTTATAATGCACTTAAATTATCAATCAAATATGAAGTATTTAAATCAGCAGCGTTGGGTAAGTGTATGTGACTGACATTTGAATAAATTTAACAATGTCAATGTTCAATACATAATTATTAAACTGGCTGATCTATGATCAAGCTGATTCTCAACATTGTCCACTATCAACCTATACAATTGACTTAATCAATTACTTAATATAATCTTAATTTGCAATGCTCAGTCTCAAACTCTGTACCTTGGATTTTATTGCTATGTTCATAATGGTTGGCTATCTGACTATACTTAAAGAAACTCCTGTACAAACAAGCACCTTAAAATTTCCTATTAACAAAGTTCTTCTTCCACAACAAATTCTTAGAATGCGTGAAGTTGAGAAAAAAAGGTCAGTGTCAATTTCCTCAGAACAATCACCAGTATTTTGTTTATTAGCCTTTTTATTACAAAAAAAGCTCTGACTGTATTGTTGCCTTGCTTGATTGTTTGTTTTGTTTGAACAATTGAATACAAAAAAACTATATTTTATTGACTTGAAAGTTTCATCCTCTCCTGGGAAATTATTGTAGCAAGGACTTGATAATGTGTTGTTGTTGTTGTACTTTTTGTTTTATAATAGACCTCTATTGGTTTATAATAGCTAGTCTGAGGGGTGGGGGGCCATCAATGAAAAAAGGGAGACAGAGTCAGGGGGTTCTATCAGTTTATAAAAGTGTGTCTGAAAGGGATATTGGGATCTTATCTGTTTATAAAAGTGGTTCTGAAGGGGATATTGGGATCTTATCATTTTATATAAGGGTTCCAAAGTAGGCAAGAATCTATCACTTCATGAAAGCAGACAAACTTCATAGTTGGACCTTTGTCTAGCCGCTAAACACAGGTTTAAATGGTAACAGATACTTTTCTCAGTACTTCTTGAAAGTTAGCATCCAGACAAGGCATCATTAAAAAGTCATGATTTTAAATCTTGTTTTGACACTTTGTCAAGAAAAAAAATCTTGTCAAGAAGAAACTTTCTTGTATGTTTTGAAAATCTGTTTCGGTCCCCAAATTATTCCATTAATGAGTACAACAGACTATATACCTTGATAGAGTGAATTTAATGTGAATCAATATTTGTTATAGATTCACACTGTATTGTAATCATATGATCTTTTATATCTATTTTTATGCTATATATTTTTACTAATTATATTTTATTTACATAGAAGGGTGGAAGACTTTGAATACTTATTTATTTGTTAGATATTGCTAAATATGTCTTTCTTAACACTGATCTACTACAAATAATGATTTAAACTTGATATGTTGATTTAGGCAGTTGGTAACAATCTGGTCTTATTTTTACTGCTCTCTGGAAGAGCTGACATTATTATAACAAAGATATCCATGTATAGCTCGTTTAAGATAACTTTAGACATTGTTCACATTTACTGGGTTTTAAACAATTTAGGTTATTTTACAGCATTCAGTGTACCTAACCTAGCTTTCCTGGACCATTGTCTATAACCAGTACTTACCTACCCTTCCACAAGGCCAGAAACTTCTCCATATTATCTAATCAATGATGGAAAATTGACACTATTGTCAAATTTTCATGGAAGGGTATAACCTCCCCGGGTGGGATTCGAACCCTTTGGGACACGAGATTCCAAATCCCGGCACACTACCAACTGCTCTATTGACCCGGGTTCAATATTTTTTGGTGACAGATTAAAAGGATATGACTGTGTTTGGAAAAAAATCATAACTCTTCAACTTGGCTTATGTATAAAATGCATAGAAACCTCCAACATTCACCGTGTACAGTGTAGAACCCAATTTGAAATCAATAAAGAAAATTAACTTCAAGCATGAACAGAAGCAGGTGCTCAGTTAGTAGGGCAATGTCTAAAACACCATCCTAGTGTGGATGGAACTTTGTACTCTTAATATTGTTGTTTATAATAATCACATTGCTGTTATAAAGAGACATTTTTGTTACATTCTCATCTTTCTGTTACAATCTCATCTTGCTGTTACAATCTCATCTTGTTGTTTTATTAATAACTTGTTGGTACTAAATTATTTCTAGTCTGCTTCTTCAGTCTGACAGTTATAAATATGAAAATATAATGTACGGCCCATATTCAATTTTTGACATCAATTAATCATTAAGGTTTTTGAATTAATAATTGAATTTATAATGAATTTATCTATGTAGTATATTTATAATATAGATAAAAGAGATAGGGCAGGTAATATAATCAAAGTAAAAATGTGTTTTTTGTAACTTGATGGTTAATTATATTTTTATATTCTGTTATCGCTATGGTAACATATTTTTACATAATATTATATGACATTATTATGTCCTCAAAGTTTATAAGTCATTTGAAATCAGATATTTTACTTTTGAGAGTTTTATTCCAATTTTATGGAACAAATGATTCCTCATATTTTTCAATTACATTTCTTGCATATTTTATGAACTTATACAAAAGGTTGTCGCGTAATGACAAAGCATTATTTTATCAGGTAAATCTGTCTACCCTACTTTTATATATTTTTAAAAAAAATTAATTTATGATATATTCAATAGAGAAGGTTGATAGTATAGTTAGTATATTGATGATATCTATGTTGTAACATTATATATATATAAATGTCATTAGGTGGGACTTACTGTATGTTGTATATTATATCAATCTGATTAAAACCCGATCTAAAAGTTTCTGCTCGCCTACTCGCTAATTTAGATCTGGCATTTTTCAAACGAAGGTCACGTTCAGGTGACCTTTTCTCATCATAATATTAATGACGAAATTTTTATGATATGTAACTTGTTTACATCGTCTACGTCATGCAATTTGAAATGAGCCGTCCAATCGCAGACTGTGAATAATACTGCTGTAAAATTAGCTAGCAAACCTTGGTCTAAAAATAGAAATTACGAAATCAAAATGTTATTAATAGTGTTTCGTCTAGATGAAAGCTAAGCATTGATTGGTTGACACAAAGTTCATCCCGATGTGACCTTCCACAGAGACAGTAGAGATCCTGTACGACCATGCACTACAGGATATCTGTTTACGGAGATTGATATTATATAGAACATACGTTGGTATAATTAGACAACTTATAGAAAATTTCACTTCACTCACATTGTTTGTTTTGTTGGGTTTTAACGCTGTAGCTACAGATTGTTTAGGTCATATAACGGCAGTCAGTCAACCTATTTACTGTTCCTGGAATTTAGGCTTAAAATCTCTAGATTTAGCTGTTAACCAACTACTTAGCACATACTTTCGTCAGTGACTGACAACTGCCCTACATGATTAAGAACCATTGGTAGGAGGCACTCACATTGTATAATGAAGCTCATGCAAAGGTCTGAAGTACTATAAAATAATATTATATGCACATATTATAAGTAGGTATTTAAAATGATTAATTAAAGTATAACAAAATAATTGTGAACATAAAAATGTACAATATTTTCCAAAATGTCTCAGTTGGGGCTCCGTACTGTAGATAATACTGGTATCACATATTTCTATAATATCATCTAGATATTTTGTTAACTATTAAGTCTGGCACTGTTGTGTATGTATATATCTATACAATGATGTTCACTGGGGATCTGATCTGTTGCTACCATAACTATAGGTAACATGATCACCCAGTCATTGGGTATAATAGATTTATACTGCAGTAGAGCCCGCAGCGTGATATATAAGAAACTGTTTAACTATAATAGATGTATGGAGTGTTTAGTATAGAGAATCCCAGCAGGAGTTCTAGAAAGTGGATACTATAAAAAGTGTAACTTACCATCAATGACATGTAATAATTTGATGTAAATTACAATTTGGGTAAAAAGATACATTGTGAAATTTTATGGTGAATTTATTTCTTCAACAGTGTTTGTTCAGTTTGCATTCCAGCTTGAAGATAAAAACTTGAGCCTGTGTCTGCAATGATCAACTAAATTATGACTTGCATATAAATGTTTCCAGGTGTATGTATTTTTAAGTCTTTGATAAAAAAAATCATAACTGACCTAGCTCTTATTCAAATCTTTAAGCAATTGTCTAATTTGCGTCAATAGTTGGAATATCTGAGCAAAACATTAAGATCATTCAAACTTTTTTATTTTGAAAACAGTGTTATACGTTATTTGTCTCCTTGAAAATTATTGTAATTATTATTTGGAATTAAGAATCCTTAATGGTTGGCATGGAAATACAATGTCCTTAAGAATAAATGTCAAGTTGTAGGCCTATTAGGGTACTCAAACATGAATATTCTTGGAAACAATGTGTCCTTGAGAATAAATGTCCTTGTAAGCTGAAGGGGTTTTTCAACATGAATGTTCTTCTAAACATGTGGCTGAATATGCTTGAAAATCTAAGTCCTTGAGAGTGAATGCCTTTTGAAACATATGCATAAAATAATGAGAAAAATGCAATATCTCATTGTAAACTTGTGACTCATTAGAAACCTGTGTCCTTGTAGACCTTATTGTATTCCTCACAATTAGAATCAACATGAAAAATGTTTAATGTATGGTATGGCTGTGTAATTTTCTTTTAACACATTTTTTGTGCAATTGTTTCATTAATTATTAATTCTTGGTGAAATTACAAATAAAAAGGTATGGGCACACTAAATGTTCCTTGCATTCAACTAAAAAATGATTTCCAGTTAAGCTTTGAGAAATTTCATCATCAAGTTTGTCATTGGTTCTAAATAAAATGTAAGTGAGTGCATCTTTGAGTTTTATGACTTTAGCATGCTCTCTGCTTTAAACTATCAACAGACTATATGGGCTTTATTAAAACATAAAGTTACTGACAGCAAGAAAGGCTTTCTGTCATGTAACCAGACTTACCATTCATCCAGACATATAATTTGTCTTTGTCAAAAATGTTTCAATTTATTAGAATTGTTTAAATTTCTGTCAGTCAATGCTAAGAACAAAGTTATCATTCCATGATTCAAATGTAACACATGGCTTATCTGCCAGTTGTTTCATCATGTCTTATTATTTCACAATGCATGTACATGTAGTTTTATCTTTGTCATTTGATTGACAAATTTTGAATGACAGAAATGTTTGCCCTCATGAGATGATATGTAAATCATTCTTAGACTATAATCCATGTATGTTGATAACTTTTCAAAAGATAAACAAAACATTCTGTTTCTATGGTGCATGTGGCTGCTAATTAATACATCAGTCCCATGAAATGTCATAGTTTAAAGCCTAGATCTTAAGTGTAACTGTTTGATGTCTTTGTCATGTTTTACTGTCTAGCAATTATGATCACTATAATTAAACTGAGCTTCACAGGCTTAAGCGCAAAACAGTTGTAACTGAAGTTAAAAGTAGAGTGAGTTGCAACCATTTGCGCTGAACTGTGGCTTGTTGATTCACTTTAACATGGTCTCTGTTCATTTTTACATTTATTTTATTTGGATACTGTAACAGGCATAAAACCATGTCACACTTTTTGATTTTTAAGTGACTCTTCATTATAAGTTTTCCACAAGCAAATTAACAGGGAAATTGTAATAAATGTGAAAATTCCAGCGAGCACTATACATGTAACTTTTACTTTTCCTATATATTTTACTGTATTTATATAGAACAGTCTTAGATACAACCCCTTCTTTGAAATCTTAAAATCTTGTTAACATTTAATTGTCAATTTTTCATATGTTACTCTAGCTGTTACAGTCAAGCCGATGGAAATGGGAAAAAACAGTTCATTTAAAAAACAAGATCATTTCTCAATGGTAGCCAGTCAGTCAGTGAATCAGGCTGTTTCATTATTTCTTGATATCAATGTCATTATAACTCCTCATTAAAATATCATTAAATATAAAATGGTTGATTTATTGTTACCATAGTAACCTTATGATATCACTGTAGCAATTATCACTTAATACATTGTTCCATTCTTGTAAATTAATACTTTTATAAAAATGATGGTAGATAATATTCTTTTCTGTACTAGAACAATGATATTACTGAGGCTTGGATCTACTGAAGTTTTTAATGAGCAGTCAAGGTAATGACATTGAGCACCATCCTTAAAAAAAAATTGGTTGTACAAAATATAACTTAGCTGCACTGAGTACTGAACATTGTAGAATAGCTTTGTTTCAAGCAATGATTGGTTTAAACTGGAGTTGTTTAACTGAGGCTCAGACATGCAGACAAGAACTATCTCTGAAAAGTTAACAAAAATGGAATGTTCTGCAGTATTAGTATAGAACATTCTAGAACAAAACTAGAACAGCTTTGCTAAAGCAATTCACTTTCCCTTCATTGAAACTATTTGATTTTTTTCAAATTGAAGAAAAATTTAGGGATTTGTATGAAGGTCACTTGAATTATGTTGTTTTTTTAAAAAGGAGCAAAAATTATGGATTTGTCTAAAACTCTCAACCTCTCCCTTAATCCATCTTTGGCTCCACATAACATTTAATTAATGTAGAGAAACATATACAATATATATAAATTTATTAGTTCTTTTCTGTGATAATGGTAAAAACTAATTATCACTTAAAGCTGTAACTATGACTTTGACCTTTGGTTGTCATAGAAATATTATATATTTATTTAATTATGGTATAGATTAAAGTCTATTCATAGCATGATGTAAATAAGTTATTAATACATAAAGTATTTTGTTGAACTCCATGATAGAAATGTCAATCTTGTTAGAATTGTGTCTTGTAGACCTGTACTTGTATATTGTTGTTGTACTGTCTTCATAGCTTGCAAGTTGTCACATGGAACTTAAATGTTATATGCACATAGAATGCACACAAAATGCACGATTG
Organism: Mactra quadrangularis; assembly: GCA_025267735.1. NCBI lineage: Eukaryota > Metazoa > Mollusca > Bivalvia > Venerida > Mactridae > Mactra > Mactra quadrangularis. Next base: position 30,656,220 of record CM046304.1, read on the forward strand.
ATAGCCCATTTTGGGCTCATATTTCTGATACAGGCAAAACACAACTGTAAATTGTCAGCCATTTTTACTGTTTATTAATGTTCAAACAAAGATAATTTTCAAAATAAATGACTTCCTATGTTTAGTATAGATGTATTACCTGGTAATGAAAACCAGAGGTTTTGTTATAAAATTTGTTTCATGCCTGATATAAACATTATGGGTAAAATGTTAAAGATGTCTAAATAATATCAAAGCAGGCATTTATGAAATTTTACACTACTGATAATATTATAAGATTCTGCTCTCTGAATCATCTCTAAGTTCAATCTTTATGCAATAAAAGTCATAGTTTTTTCTGGTAATTCATAGTAATTTATTAATTTTAGAATTTCCAGAAGTTGGTGATTTTTCTCAGCATTTCTGCGAGTGCATCTGGTCATTATGTTTTTGCAATATTTTAAATTCCAAAGTTTGATTTTAATTACTTTTTTATCAGACTGCTGCTTGAGTTATAATTTCGTGTGAAATAAACAAGTTTGTTTAATTGTTACATCCGTCAAAATTCACTGCTGCAATAAAAAAAATTTGTTGCTCCAAGCAGAAGTAACATGTTAAGATGATTTGTTGCTAATATGATACCACAAACTGACAGAATTATGGTTTTACTTTGATTTGTTTTAGTACCAGTCTGTCATTCTGATTTTTGACTGGTTCATAATTTTATAGATAGAAGGGTTCACCATTTATTTTTTGTCTAACATATCAGAAATGCTGTCAGAAAATTGGAAGTTATTTCAGTTTAAATGCCATAGTTAAGTTAATACTAATTTATTTTTGCTTGACTGTGAAACAAATTCTTACAACTTACATTATTCACTTTCAAGTCTGCCATAAATGAATGCACTCATTGAACTCAAATAGCTCTTAAATGTAACTAGATATTTTAAGAATTGTCATAATCTATTTTTTGGTTGAGAAACATGCACAAGTTGTCATGAGAATAATTTTTTGAAGATAGTTGAATTTAGTAAGAGCTCAGTCATGTTTCATGACCACAATGTGTCTTGTACTTTTACAGTCTAATACAATTATTGTTTTTATATCAATTTCTCTGAAATGCTAAATTAGTTTGAAATTTACTGGAATTGCACCAAGACAATTTTAATTTTAGTGTTAGCAAAAAACCCAATGTTTAACTAAAAACGAAAGCTTAGTGTTTAAGAAAACCATACTAAAATAATATGTACTCAAATGGTTATTGTTAAGCTGTACAAATTATGATGGTAATGTTGACATGACTTTAAATGTCCATGGTGAATTGTAGGGAGATTTAATTATCTTATTATCTTCAAGTTTTGTTTAAAGGAAGGTTGGTTTGTTAAACAAATGAAATATTTTAAATTTTTCTCCTAATCACCTTGCTGCGTCTGTAACATTATCATCGTCTGTAACATTATCATCGAAGTAATTAGATGTCTTCTTTTCTTTTGTTTTTGTTCTTTGGACTAGACTAATTGTGTATATCTGATAATGGCTTTGTTTTTGTCTATATTTTTATTGTATTTTTTGTGTTAATTTAGAATCAGTCCCATTATTCCATACAAAAATGTTCAGCCCAATCCCACACAAGCATTATATAAACAACTATATGTGATCATGATCTTTCAGGTGCTTACTGATTTTTGATAAAATTGTAAACCAGACTGAGATGACTGATCAGTGTCAATAAGAAGCTCATTTGATACTTCACACCCATACAAACACAGTCAAGCATGTCTGCTAAATGATTTTTCATGATGATAATGGCATATTTTTTACAATTGAAATGTTTATGGGGGTTGCTTCATTTTGTTATAAAAGAATACATTCTTGTTTAAACTAATGATGATAGCTTAAACAATAAATTCCGATCATTGGCCTGATTGTTTAACTGTAATATATTATATATAAATACAATTAAAATATAGTATTGTCACAGTCTATTATAACTAAATTTATTGATACAGAATATAATTTAATCATCGAGTCATTCTTGTATCTTGTATTTTTAGTATCATTATTTTATTATTAATGAAAGTTTCAGGTATCATGGTTCACAGTCTTATATGAGACATAGACTGGTACTGCAACATTCTACAGACATTATTGAGTGAATCTGGTAGCATAGACATTCCAGCTGTCACTTCTCCTAACACTGTTGAATTAATGATACTTAATAATTTAAAAGTCTCAAATGTCTATTCTATCAGTATTAATTAAGTAATACAGTAAAGTTAAGTTGACAAACTATTCATGACTCAAATTTTTAGCCTGATTTTTCAATGAAAAAATCTGGCTAATAGTTTGGCGAAACACGAGGCAGGTGGGTGGGTAGGTGTTCAGTCGGGTGGGCAGTTGGGCAGACGGTCAACCGTGTCAATTAGGTTAACTTGTAAAATCATTGGACTTTTATTTGTTTAAAAATGGACTTTAAATCTAATTTAACTAAAACATTCAACTGTACTTGATCAATTAAATGGGGCCTGGAAATTCTAACTATAAAACCTGAATAACCAACAGTTATTTCTAAGAGATTTTTTTCTATTTTCTGTAACTCTTTTTTTACCTTATTCTTAAGGAAATTATAGAATTTAAAGTTAATTGCTCAAACAAAACTGAACAGGTACATGATGGCTGTTATTGTACTACGGCATTCGCATTCTTGACAAAAACAAGTTAGATAAAAATTACAGAATTGCTTTACATGTTAATTTACCTAATTCACTTTTATACATTGAAGATTTTCTTCCTTTTTTCCTGTTTTGTTTCACATAAGGGTGTCTTTGTTATAACCTCATTTTAGTCAGATTCTTAGTATCTTTAATTGTTTAACCAGTGCTTATAAACTTAAATGGGTTATTGTTCTGTACCAATTTCTTTTTACCCTCAGTTTTGTATAAAATAAAAAGTAGAAAAAAGTTAACCTCAATCATTGTTTGCATGCGGGTAATTTTGAACAAGATTTTTTTTTAAGTTACAGAATCTTAGATGATAATCAATCCAAGTTTGGTGTTCTAACAGAGGTTTTGTTTTATACAATGTACCAATTTGTTATAATACTAACTGCTTTACAAATAGAAAGTTTGAAGCTTATTTTTACATCATTTTCATTAACTATTTTGTATCATGTTGGGCAAAAAAGTGTCTGTCATTTACAAATGTTTCAGTTTAACTGCACAGAAAGTTTTATATTTAGCTGAGCTTTGACTGTTGTGACACTGCTTTAACAATGTAGCTATAGTGATTACTTCATCTTTAACAATTTCTAAAATGTCTTAGGTAGGCACCGTTTATAATAATTGAAAGACATCCATTATACATATTTTTTAACAAAACTGCTGTTTATTATTGGGCAGCTACAATTCTGGAACTTATACATAATGCTATATAAATTTGTTGATAATCTTACTTCCTTTAAGTACCGCATGTCAGTGTTTTTTTATGAAAGCCGAGTGTTTGTGTTTGAAAATTTTGTATTATTGCCAAGATCCATAGAAGTTCATTAAAATTCAACCAAAGATAATAGTCTCATATGGGAACTTGTTCTATTGGAAATCTTGACAATTTTGTGTGAAATAATCCGTGCTTATTAGCCAAGTGATTTTATTTGCATAATGTATAACTGCTAAGATTTGAAAAGATAGCAATTAATAATGGTGATTGTTGCTTTAAGTGGACAGATTGTGACAGATCTCTGAACGAAGCAAACACATGTTAATCACAGACATAACGATGAAATTAATCAATAAATTTTAAGTATAGATACATATACAGTACAATTTTAGAAGAAATTGTCAAGCCATTTTTTTGATAGCAGAAATTTTTGGTAAAAAATCTCCACCCTTTTCTTAGCTAACAGTTTTATTTATTCATCTAGGTTATCCTCTAATAAATTATAATTACTTTTAAAGTGGGATATGTAATTTAGTTTGTATCTAAGCATACACATATGACAAATTCTTGTTGTACAAAAATATAATAGAATGTTAATGTGTTTAATTTGCGGGTTAGCACAAAACAGTCGTAACTCGATATAAGAAAAGAGTTAGTTACATCTGTTTTCCGCTAAACTTGCATTATGTCTTGAGTCATGTCAAGGTAAAACAATTTTACAACATTGAAACAATACTCACATTGATCAAGTTTTTGAATGGACAAAAAATGGCTGCCAAGGTCTGTATATTACAGTATTTGATGCACTGAGTGCAAAATGTCATTATTTATACATCTACAGCTGGCAGATTTCATGATTTTCTCTTTCCATGGTGACATGAGACACACCTCTGTGGGGTTTTTCATTTTATTATAAAATTTATAAAATGAACCAATTTTTTATTCATTCTGTAGTCTACATCCTATGATTTCTTATGAACAACCTTTTTGTTGTCTTATTAAAAGATATGACATCTATATACAATGTATAAGCTATGAAATTTAATCAAAATGCTTAAAATATCTTACTCCCAAACACCTTATATAATATGTGAAGAGGATGGCCTTCATGAGTTAAATTCAGTTCAGACATTCTGACCTTGGAAACTGAAAAAATCATATCATGTTGCTTCAGATAAAAGGAGTATACAGTAAGTAACCTGTACTTAATGCAATTATAATCAAAGTGTGCTGTCCATTTAAAAAAAGTACAAATTTTCCTAATATTTTCATGGTGCTTATTCATTGTAGAAAAAAATGAAAAAAGCCATAGCCATTTTAATGTTATAAAACTTTGAGCATGACTTATGCACATATTTCAACTGTTATGAGTAGTCCAGAGTTCTTGTATACTTATAAAATGTTTACTTACGAAAAGGTCTTTTTGTAAAAATCATTGGCATCGTAACTTTTAAAAGTAAAATTGATCGTTAGAATTTTTGTGAAATGGACTACTGGTTGGCAGGATAGTAATTTTTAACTCATTTAATGCACACCAGACAAGATAAAGTTGACACAAGTCGTGACAAATGTACAAAGCAGAAAAATGTGCAGCAAAATGGAGAGATAAACATTCTTGTGTTAAAGGAACGGCTAGATTTACTTTGTATCCATCTAATCTATGTATGTCCTGTAGTTTACGCCCTTAAAAAGTATTTAATGCAATCAAACTTCTATGAATTTTAATTAATTTGATTAAATGTTCCAATTATTCAAAATCATGACTGGGGCCATAGTGTACTAGCCGTGACCCTGTAAGGACACAACAGCGAGAATAATACCACCATCATTTCTATGAAGTATGAATAAAACATACTTTATGGCATGTGGTCAATAAAAAATATAGGATTGTGAGGCATGAGGACTATAAAATCTCTGATAACGAGGCGTGAAGACTATAAAACATTAGGAATTGAATACTGGTCAATTGATTGCAAATTAGGCTGTAAATGTCTCTATTTACATTATTGCACTCATTAAATGAAGTGTTTACTTTTGTTAAGAGTGGAAAACTAATTTAAAGGACATAAAATAAACAGGGGATAGGGGTTATAAAAACTTTGCATTATATTGGTGGGAACAATTGGTCAAAAATTAAAATGTTGTAAATTGTAATGACCTTATAAATATTTATTTGTTTTTATTGTACTTGATCTTCAAGTTGATTAAAATTTTCTGAAATTCAAAACCAGGAAATGCCTTTTTAAATTTAAGTGAAAAAATACTGTAGTGCAAAGTTATGACTGTTTTATGATTCCTTTTGATTATGTCTCTGTTTAAAGATGTAAATACATTGATCTCTGAACCAAGTGTTGGACCTTTTTGCTGTAAAAGCAAAATCTGTCGATGTCTGATTAACAATATTTTATTGAAATTTAATTGAATGGAGTAAATTTTAGAAAAATATTTATATCAATATTTTGATTCAAAGCTGCTCAAATAAAAAACTTAAATAATTACCGCCATAGGTAGACATGATGCATCAATCCCAGCATGCCAATTTATTTATAAAGATGATCTTTATATAATGATAACATGTAAAAAACCTGTTTGTACAAATAAGGAGGTATCTCCTACAAGTCATGTTTATCTACATTAAAATACCAACATGAACGCTGGTTTTTACGTGGATAGAATAAAACTGAGTCAACATGCACTTGATCAATTTCAATTACACATTAATGTCAAAAGCATATTGATAAAAGATGTGTTTTACATAAACGTAATGGGTTATTTTTCAATTTTCACAAACAAAATATGTATACTCTGGGATCAAACAAATGTAATAAAGTACATTTTTAAGACATTTAAATTGGATTTTAATGCACAATGTAAATAAGAAAATACGTAAATCAAAATGGACTGAAGGATCTTTTGACATTATGAAATTCCCGTGCCTCTCAGTAAATGAATTTCATGAAGTCAGGATTGTCATTTTGATCATTTTAAAGAGGTTCTTATTTGTATATATCTTATTGTATTAGAAATAAAGAGTTTATGAATTAAGGCTAGATATAAAGATAAATAGGTTTTTGGTTATATAGGCAATACTGCTAATGTCATTTATATGGTAATTTAAAGACAAACCTATATTATTTTTGGGTAAGATTTTCAGTATGCAGCATCATTTTTTTGAATGCCAAAACATTTTTAAAGGGTATATAATCACTATTTTGTGCCAGTGTCTGGGTGTACTTCAAAATGTGAATTGCTACTGGTTCTGCACATTTTGCAGCCCAAACTGCTTTTTTATAATGAATGTTCTTGGTTCTATTCATATGGTAATTTAAAGAAGACAATTTGGTCTACATTTTTTGCTTTATATTATTGTGGCATCAATTCGGTGAATGACAATCTGTTTTGAAGACTTATAATTATCATGTATGTCAGTGACTGTGCGTATTTTAGTTTTTTCTAAACATTTTGCATTGAAGCATGCATATTTTCTTTTGCCCTCAATTTTTTACAGAGCGTACAATTTTACCTAGTAGAAAACTGTGAAGATAATGCTGTCTTAATTCTTGTCTACAAAATTAATATGTAAAATAAAGTGTTAATTTCTAACCATATTTAATCCATTCTGTTGATTTAAACTGCATTCCTTTGCAATTGTCTGTCCTTTCTTGGCTAGCCTTTAGAGTTGTTGGTCAGTTGTGATTGCTTTTCTATGTTAATACGAAATGCATGTTTTATGTTAATATGCACCTGCTTTTAATGAAAACCTTGGTGGTCATTTGAAGTCATTAAGTTTTAAAAGGGGTTATTTAAGTTCTGCTCAGTCTCTAATGAGTGATTAGTATGGGGTCAGTTTATGTCCTCTGACGGTCCTGACTCCCTTGGTGGCATAAATCATATGTAATGTAATATTTCTAAATGGTTTGTAATTATTTAAATTAAATGTGAATAATTCATGATAATCACCATTTACATTTTACCTTAATAAATGTCTCTTTTAGCTGCCATTTACATTTACTTGTTGATTAGATGAATATTAATGATTTATTAAGTCTCTTTGATTATAAATTTGTCAATGTTGTTACTGTGATTGACACCTCAACATCATGATATATGATATAGAAGAAACACTTTGTTGTTAATTACAGTTTTTGCATGGATTAAAATTTAATGCGCATTTGGAATGGATCATTTTTAGTGTTCAGATGACAGAATGCATAATGCATCAAGATATCCTGATATGCAGAATTAAGGGTTTCCAAGAACCCTGATTAAAAACTTTAATGTTACATCTGAACGCTTTGGCAATACCAAAATTGGCCATAAGAACTATATGTGAAATTAGAGTTTTTGTAGTTAAGGGTTTAAATTTGTTGTTGCATGGTAAACATTGGGTCTTAGTGCTTTATGAGATACTTTGAGATGCTTTTGACATTGGCAAAAAAATATTTTGACTGCAGCTCATTGAGGAAGCTTTGTTTCAGGAAATAAAGAAGATTTCCATAAGTTCTATCCAATCTGAGCTGTTGATACTCAACATGTAATGCTTAAATCCAAATTTGTTCAGGTCAGTTCTTATAATTGCGTTCTGTGCTGGTCTGGTCGTTTCTGATATGGTTATCTGTTATGATTGATTATGATTGTTGCTAGTTGTTCCTAACTAAATATTGTTGAGTTTTGATGTTTCAAATTGCTCTAGCCTGAAACTGTGAATCAAAATCCTTCCCTGTGATTGCACACACCTTTTATTTGCTGGGAGGATAGGTTAATTGACTTGATGATGTATTTTCAGAAAACCTGTTCATGTTTATGAATATGTTTTATTGATTACCTTAAAGTTTATTCATTTCATGTTTTCCGATTAGTTGTTGACAGCTGTGCTTTGGTCATCTGCGAGCCACAAATGGTTATTGTTAATGAAACTTGTATATACCAGGAGTTAGTATAATTTCAATGATAAAATCAAACTTCTTTTCTAAAGAATAATATCATATTTTTCACAATGAGTATTCAAAGCTATCTTATTAGTTTTGATGTACTTGATGTACAAAAAAAGCCACAATTTGTGGGTTTAGCGGAAAACCGTCATAACTCAATACAAGAAATAGTGAGTTATGGCTGATTTGCTCTAAACCTGCGCATTGAGAGTCTGTTTACTTAACGCCACATTCTGTCGGCTTGAGGTAATAAAACCTGCATATCCAATTAGTAGATTTATAGCAATGCCACATTCTTCGTACAATAAATGGCTATATAAGTGGAAATTGACACTTATTTGCATGTATAACTTCTCCAATGTGACACATTGGTTTTAGAATATTTACAAAAGACATATTAAGATACCCCTACAATAATGAACAAGTCTCCTTGTTGTATAAATTACCCAGCAGGCTCTATTGTCAACTTCCTGTTGAAATGGGGTTTACACAATTAGTATCCCAGCAGGGAGCTGTACTAGGATTATAGGTCACATGGCATATTTTACTAGGTATTAAAAATGGAAATAAAGGCACGATACAGGATCATTTCTACCCCCTCCCGTTTTTGTTGATTATTGTGGGTATCAGAGTACGAAGTCTTTACCAAGCTTCTATTTTAAATTGTTGCCTATTAAAAGCGGGTGGTGGGCCAATTTCAGTGCAGACGGCTGTTTGCTTAACTTTGAAACCCTGTCTGTGCTGTTTCAATGAAAAGATAGATTTGCATAAACAGTTTTCTTTCTTTTCTAAACAGCTCAATGAATTGACTTGCAGTGCTCTTATTATGGGCGCAAAAAAGTGATAGAGGGGTGGATGTCATGATTGCTTTATAAAGAAGTCAGTGTGATGATATTGAATGAATGAGAAATGTATACAACAACTGAGTAGGGTTTTAATAGAGGCATACTTAACACAGTGTATGCATGCTTAACAGATTTATTGATGGAAAAAAATAATATTTAGATTTAATACCAGACATAGGTGATAAGATATGATTTGATTTATACTATAGTGTGAGATATCATATTACTTCTATATTATATGAACTTATTTTTTATTTCATTATAAATAAATCTTATAATTTGATATATAAAAAATACTGTACATCAACTCTTGAATAAAGTTTCTTGCTCTGTTGCTTGAACAAAGATTCTTCTGAATTGTGGTATCTTTTCAGAAATTGTTCATATTAAAAGGAAGTACATGTAAAATGTTAAAAAAATTTTAAGGATCATTTTAAAGTTACATTGCCCTCTTTGCTGATTTTCTTATAAAATCTCATTATAGATATTTAGAGACTTACCTGCACAATCAGGTGACCTACTGAAATTAATTTTTCTACTTTTTTTTTTTAAACTTACCGTTATGTACTCTTCCTGGAGATTTTAGTAAATACCACGGAATTGTCCTTCTGTCTCACAGTAAAGACATTACTATAGGAACTGCCCATTGATGTTCCTCAAATACTAGTTAGACTGTATTATTATTTTCTTTTAAATGCAAATGATGTACAGTTCAACCTCTCTTAAACAACACCCACCCAGGGAAGGACTAAATTGGTTGCTATTGAGAGATTGTTATTCTGCAGAGGTTAATTTGAATTAAATTACACCTAAAGGAAATGATTCAAAAGCTGTTGTTGTGCTGAGGATTTGTTCAGTAGAGGGCCACTCTACAGATGTTATTCTATACTATTATATATGAAAATTACTATAAAGTGCGAATGTAAATGCATTGCTCCATGAATATAAGACTTAAAACAGAGGACATTTTTGATCATATAATTGTTTAATCATAATATAACATCTAGCGCACATCATGCATGTTTAATGACCAAGAGGTATAATCAAAGGACATTTGTTATAGAAGTCAATTAGTTGGGTCCGAGCGAAACTATTTTAACTTCATGAGAGAAGGATGTAGACTAGTATTGCACTAACCTATCAAATTGTACCAATTTCCATGTATCCACTAATCTAACTCTCTGTTTTATCTTTCTTTGAATGTATTTTATGAAGCAATAAAGAATAATAATGATATAAAACAATAAACCATCATATAATCTTATATAGCCAAACTATGGATCCCCATAAGTGACATTCGAAAATAAAAATTATTTTAGTTTTTGTGAATAATATTTAAAAAAAAAAAACACAGAGTAATAAAATTTTGTTATTACGAAATAATTATATTGAAGTATTAAATATTATTTCGAAAAATTGTATTAAAACCCTTAGAACGAAATATTCGTGAAATATAAAAGTATTTCAATATGTCACTTTAGGGGCTCCATACTAAAGCTATATTAGTGGAACAATAATGTTTTCAATAAGTGAACATTAAGCAGAGATAGAATGAGTTTATAATGTGTTGAAGTCTGTTACACTGGAACATAAGAAAATATTTACTCTATATAAAGACAAAGGTCAATGAACCTATAGAACCATTAACTAATGTGACTGGGATACTTTTTGCTAATGTGGCTCTGGTGACACTTAAATGATGGTGGCTAAGTTGTGATTTCACAATGTACCATTATTTCTTAACTTTTTTAACTTCAATTTAGCCTCTCCTAGTTGTTAACTAGGTAATTTGATTTTTGTGTCAATATGCTTAATTCAGAGACTCACAGAGAAGATTGCCTGGCTTTGCCTATCTGTGACTTGCCTTTATAAATATTATAACTCTTTACTATTTTTATTTCAACTGAACAATATAATGATTAATTATAAATGGCTAGAAAATGGGGGTCAGAGGCCAGGAATTACAATTATGGTTTCTATTTAGGGTTCATGCCAACATTAAAATGCAATTTCAGCACTTTACATTTTAAGCCATTGTTAAGTCAAGACAAGCTCAACAAAACTTGAGAAAAGGAAGAAATCAAATTTGTTACTTACTCATGTTAATTTACTATAAATGAATGAAGTTATTGGAAATTCTATTGTAACTCAGATATTGCAGATCAATTAAACTTTATAAAGTTCATTAATACATAAAATCTGACTATTAATTTTCAGTTGATATTTTAATCTGAGACAATAAATTAGAGCTAATTAGTTAATTTAATTAGTTTGAAATGTTGCTAAATAACCTGTTTTATTCACATTACTAATTAAATTGTTATAAAATTTAAAATCTATTAATTTTGTAATATTATACATAAAAACTTTCATTATTATAGTTGTATGACATCATAACATTTAAAGGTCTTAATGTTAAAAGAATTAAATTACTTATTTCTATGCTGTCTTTAAATTTAACATTCATTTTCAGAGTGAAATTATGACATTTACAAAAGCCTTTAATACTCATTGATATTTCATTACCCTTTATTTTTACAATGTCCATTCCAAGGCGAAAACTTCTTCGGTTTTTTGTAGGTTTTTGTTTTCGCTATTTGTTTGTGACATCCCAAAATTTATAACACTAATTAAAAAATCTAAAAAAATCTTCCTCTTTTCTTTTAGCTTTATGGCAGGTCTGGGATTTTTTACCATCACTGTTCTTGATATGTTTACTTACACCTATTTAGTACTTTGCCTGACAATAATGGCAACCCTGGTTGATAGCGCAGTTGGTAGCGTGCAGGGATTTGGAATCTCGTGGAGGGGGTGCAAGTTCGAATCCCACCCAGGGAGGTTATACCCTTCCATGAAAATTCGACAATAATTTCGATTTTCCTCCATTGATTAGAAATATGGAGAAGTTTCCGACCTTGTGGAAGGGTAGGTGAGTACTGGTTATAGACAATGGTTCAGGAAAGCTAGGTTAGGTGCGCTGGACGTCGTAAAATGACCTAAATTGTGTTGACACAGCGTTAACTCCAATAAATAAATAAATAAATATAAATAACATAATAATGGCAGCAGTATTCAACTGTACTCATGCAGCTATTGTGCTTGTTCATATTGACCTGGGATTATAATTGCATACAAACCAGATGCTATAATTACTTGACTGTCACCCTCATTGACTGAGTAAATGTAATGTAAATGAAATGGCATTGTGTTCCATATGTCTAAGGTCAGTATAAACATGCTTTGACATTGTTATAGCTTATAATGTCTTGTTCCTGGTCAAATGAACTAGCTATATTAACATTTTTGTCATCATAATGTCTCAAGTCAATCTGAACTACTATAATAATGTAATTGTAAATTCTCAGAGGTCTATCTGAACTAGCGAAAAAACTGTAATTGTATTCTAAATATCTCCTTTAAAGGTCAAAATGAACCAGTTATAATATTTCTAAGGGTAATACATGTACAGCATTATCATAAACACAATGGTGAAATGATGCAATATTCAGATTATATTGAATTTAATACAACATTTTCATATACTTATTATATATACAGACAGTATAATAAGATTATATTCTAAGAAGTAAGGGTCCTTACATTGTATGCAGGTTCTATACAAATGTGTGATAATCAATTCTTGAATGTCAAAATTGATCAGAACCATATATACTTAACAAAGATGTTTGAGACTTATGTAAAATAGACAAAATTCAAGTTGATTGCAATAAATTTGAAAATGTGTTCGGTCCTAAAATTATTATGTCTTAGATATTAAAAATGTCTAGCATGATTTTAGATCATACTTCAAGTTTGATGTATTAACTAGCTTTGCTCACATACTAAAGGATTTGTGTTTCTGATCAAGTGTTACTAATTTATAAGTCAATGGTATAACACTTTATTTTGGTAACAAGTGGCGAAGTTTATGAAATGGTGAAATTTTGCAATTTCAGCAGTCTTTAAAAGCTAGAGAAATTACCTTTCTTTGTGACCTTTTGTTGTTTGGAGAGGCGGCACTGGATCCTTACATTTTGTGTCTAGATCAGAATCATGAATGTTTTAGAGTGAGAGCCTGTGAGACCAATGGTTGCTGGCATGTGAGCCAGACAACAGAATTGAGGAAAGTTTTAGCAAGCAAGCAAAACCAGTATCTGCAACTGCAAAAAAGCCTTAAAATCTGTGATTGACTTTTGTTTTGATTGTTTTATCAATTATAATGTTTTTGTTTCTTTTTTCTCTTTTCATATTGTTTGACTATCATTTGATTGGATGGATTATAGGTGAGTGTACTTTGATTCTTAATTAATCCTTGTATGAGGAACACAATGTTCTGTCAGCTGAAAAGTGAGGCTATTAGAAAACCACTCATGAGCACTTTATGACTTGTTCCCATTGACATATATTGTTTCAAATCACTTATTGTTCCAGTATACTAAGCTTTGAATTCTTGGTATTTCAAAAAGTTATTCAACTGTCAGTAACTCATACATTCCTCACTGATTAAATACTCACTACAGCACTTCTGTACTCTGAAGCTCAATAAAAATATATATACGGTAAGCATCTTTATGTACAAGGATTATGAAACAAACTTCTAGTACAATTTAAATCAGAAGGGTTAATGACACTGACAGTGGTATAAAATTTAACAATATAGTCATGGTTTAGCCATAATTCTGTCACAGGTCAAAATTAACAAGCTATATGAATACATAATAATTATTGACAGGTCAGTGTTAAAAAAATCTACACCCATCTTTACTTACATGTAGTTAGGCTAGTTCTGCAATGACCTACCATAAATGTACTTTGTCTGTTTCTTCTAGAACTGTTAGTTAGTCTCTATCTTTAAGATTGACATTTCTATCATAAAACATTGAACTAATCAAAGAGATTATCAGACAGTAAAATGTTGAAAGATTAACTATTCAGATTAAAGATGAACAGCTCATACATGACATGATAGATTGTTGATAAACTAATGTTTTACTTAGATGTGATTTAGAAAAACAAACTGAGAACATCATCATAACTTGTGTGTCCATTTCCCAGCATTCATCTCTTTTAGTCTTGAGGAAATAGTATAAGGTGGTCTTGACTTATTAGCAATTCATGATAAAAATCATTATCTTTATGAAATATATGATAATGAGCCTGTGAATTTGTGATTACAATGCATGGATACAGATTTCCCATCCCCAGCAAGGATGGCTCTTTACAAGGGGAATTTAGTGGCGCTGCTATAAAAGTTAGGAGCCCAAGTTGATCTTTACCACGAAAATACAACATTTGTAACCCATCTTTGTTCATAATTGACTATTATGAAGCTGACTTCAAATCTTTATAACCTCTTGTAAATGTAGTATTTTTTATTTAGGGCAGTTAACTTTTGGAATAAACTCTCCACCTCTAATATAATGGCTTGTCAAATGTTATTCTTACCATTAAATGGGAGTAGGTTTCGGCCTGGCAGGGTGAACTGGCAATTGTTGGATTTGTATTCCTGCAATAATTGTTTCTATTGTGTTTCAAGGCATGTATTATTAAAATATGACATAGTCCAATGTTCAGGGCATTTGTGTACTTGTATAAAGTGTGTACATATATATCATTTGTATAATCTTCCTAGCAAATTAAACTGAAAATATAGAATGAAATTATGTGACATTTCCAATTTCCATAACTCTGATAGACAACCTGCAGCCAATATTCTTGTGGTATAAATTTGTATTAAAACATACAAGAGTTTTAATTATTGATATCTACTACACTTCTTTGATTTTATAACATACAGTCTCCATGGTGTACTTTTCCTGGAATATATTCTATGTTGGAGATGTTTGTTGAGTGTAAAATACATGTTCAATCAACTGTATATTTGACACGACTTTGATAGAAATGGGATAATATTGATGATAGAAGCTTTTATACTTACATGTTGTTATGACAGTTTATTGAAAGATGTATTTCTCTTATATGTCAGTATATTTGTTTGTTTATCTAGTTTGTCAATCATAAACTTGTTGATTTTCCCTCTTTTATCACCATAGTGATGCTCATCCTCTATATTTCTTTATTGACATAATAGGCAAAAAAGCTGATCTAGACTTACACATTTTGCTGTAAATGTTCAACAGAAACAACTCTAAGTGTAAATTTTTTTATGCAGGTTTCAATTGTTAAAACCGTTAGTATTAGATTAGCCCATTAGGCTGGGACAAATTCCCTGGTCAAAGTCACACTTGGGCAATGTCAAAGGTCATATCAACATGGATTCCCATATTTTAAACAAATATGATATATCATTCCAACTTATAATGAATTTTCCTAGGAAGGAGCAATGATTGCCATGGTCAGGAGTCAAACCCAAGACTTCAATATTTGAAATCCATGGCATTTTCACAATATTATTATTATAAATCACAAAAATTTGAATAGTGAAACTGTGAGATCGATACAGATTGAAAAGAATCTATCGTAATACCTATATGAAAATACAAACTGCCATTCAAGTTGTAAGTTTTCTGTAAAAGGTGCTAAACTGTATGATCTTATAATACTGAAGGAAATTGTTTTAGATATACACCTTTAAAGTACTTGAGTCAGTCAAGTGGAAAACAATTTGTTGGAATTGTAAATAATTAATCAAGCTTCTTACTTTGTCTGTCATTGAGTGCTGGTCTTACATGATCTGAACTACAAAGGCCTGGGACAATGTACACCATTCACATATAATTCTGATTTTTTTTGTATTTCATATTAATATATGACAGTTTGTTAGCCAAGTCTTTTCTGTATGCATATGTTCAAAGCAGCTGTAAAGTTATGTATGTTTGTACTGCAGAGAAAAACCTGTAAATTTAAATTATAGATAAGTCTTTTAACTTGTCCTTATACATAAATATAAATGTCCAAGTCTAACAAATAAGCTAGGAATTCTATACACTTCTGCTTCTAGAATGTTCACTTTTGTTAACACCTGTTAACTATCATCGAATATTAACCATTTTCTGTCTGTATCAAATTAGGATTGCACATAGTCCTCTGACCAACTTATTGAACCACATTCATAGCCTTAACTTTTTAGCTGGGACTAGTTAAAGTTGAGCCTGAGGCTTTACTTGAAAACTACTTGTTTGTATCGTTGAACTTGTAAAAATGTTTTTTAATGTAGGAGCAGTGTTCCAGTGGTATAACATGCTCTTAGGGTTTGAGGGGTCCCTGGTTGGAACCCATTAGGGGCGCTGCTTATTTCTTTAAGAAAGAATTACCAACACTAGTTGTTTCACTCAACCCAGGTGTAAATGGGTATAATGTGAAGAATCACCTGCTTGAAAATGATATCAATGATCCAGGGTCACAATTACAAGATAGGAAAGATGACTTACCGTGTATATGAAAGCAGACCCCCTCTTCAATTTTTAAATTTTTTAATCAAAGCCAAAGACTGTAGCATCTATGACTACATATTCTGCAGCGTCTTCAATTATCCTGAATGTTCCAAAACGTTCCGTAATGTTAGGTTCGGGACAACTCAACCCGTTGACAACTCAACCTGAGAAAATTCAATACCTCACTAACGGTTCGAGTTGTTCCAACTTTAACTAGAGTTATCCACAGGTTTAGTTGTCTACAGGTTGAGTTGTCCCGTATCCGGGCCGTAACGTTCACTTACAGTCAATACTGAACATGCAGCTCACAGATATCAAAGAATATTCTGTTAGATCATTTATATGTCTTACAATAGTATTATCATCTACTGAATGAGTAGACTATGATTCCCCAGTGACTATTATACTTGCATTTCATCTTCTATTATAGTCATAATGTATTGTTTAATTGTCAATTGTTCAAACAAAACATAATCATTTGAGATGACTTTAGTGTTTATTTTGTTTATTAGATCTACTGTTTGCAGTCTGAAAATATTCAGATATGCCAAAGCTTTAATTTCAATGAGTTTTTTGTAGTCATACATTAAAACATCATTTTTTGAATGTATATGGTAAAATAAAAAAGTTTACTTTGTATATCTTGCTTTATGAATATTTCTGTTTTTCTTTAATGTTTTATAGATATTTTGCTGCTGGTACATTTGCATATACATTGTATATTCATCATGATGTCATAGCCATCTATGATGATGTCATTATTTTTGTAAATTTTCTATTTCCATAGCAACTTTGTTTGTTTTACCTCTTTCATCTTGTACATTTGCTTGTCTCAATGCACTCTTATCATGTTATGTCCCATACAAATAATTTGTTAGCACTTCCTGGCATTTTTTGATAATTTGTATCAATATTTCCTTGTTGTCAAATTGTAATTGAAGCGAAGACTGTGAGGTCTATGACCGATTTACATACAGGAATGGATCATAAGATTTAAAATTTAGGGAAGCATATTATCAAAAATCTTACTACAATTTAACATGAAAATATAGAAGGATTTATGACTAAAATTAGTTGTAAGACGCTTGATAATATGGGCCCCAGCTTATTAGCTAAATGCATGATTCACAGCACAGTACAGAGGCTTTCACCCCATTCAAATGATAAGACTTACAATTTGGATAGCTTTATGTTACACCATAATGCAAGAAAGAACATTGAAATGCTTGATTATAAATACCATTGCAAATTTATGACTTTTAAATTCTGGTGTTACAAATGTAGTCTGTACAGTCTGCAATAATACTGTGAAACCTTCTTGTAACAACCACCTTTAAGTAGGAGCCATTTCTTTTCAACAACTTCCAAAGTTTACACCCTATTTCCATGAAGTACCTTGTCCATGGAAGGGACTGACTCCCTACTACAGCCACTTCTCTTGAACAAGCTAATCAAGTAGTACAAGTGATAGAGTTTCTACATTCGGAACTACCTTGGCGATCTTCTACGCAGATAAACCTCGGATATCATAAGGTGAAAAAGTATATCTATAGGAATTTGGTTTCTGAGGTAAAATAGTCTGAACTACACAGAAATACGACATGTGTGACATTGTAGTGATGAAATGATGTGATAAAGCGTGTAACAATATTATTATTGAATGTTGAAATGAAAATAACAGTCGCCAGACCTTATAACCTGGTTGTATTCCTACTACGTCTGATTTCCGAGGTATATCTTCGTAGATGATTGCCGAGGTTGTTCCAAATGAGACTTTCTATTCTGGGTACTATAATAAAGTTCCACTGTAAGAAGAAAGTGACTTCATCCTGATATATATCTGAAGTGATATTTGCCTAGAAAACTGTCTGATGGGTGTGAACATCATTTATCATAATATTATATTCATTACAATTATGACATGCAGTACTCTTTAATGTAGTGCAGCTAAGATATTGATATGGGTTACTGGTAACACTTATGATTTTCCAATGTTTTCCATTTAAAAAAATGGAAACTTTCTCAAGCACATGTTAGCAGCTAGCAGTGGGACTTCTCACTATTTTCAAATGGTGTAATTCATCATTTTCTTTTTTCGGTATAGATTATTTCAATATTCCGTGTCTGTTGCTGAATAAAAAAATAAAAAAATGTTAATGAAAATTTACGACTTGCAGACAATGTTTTGAATTAATATCGACATAGACGGATGTATGTTAAAATTATGACGGATGACTTTGTACTCATTCATGTGATGTTTTACAATACTCTGACATGGTTTCCACGTAGAGTATAGTGAGTATTGGTGATATTATTGCCTTCTAATTGAAGATTTTAGGTATCGAAATATGATAGATTGCCTTTGTAGCCTCTATTCATGATTTTAATAGACTGATTGCACTTGAGGTAACCTTATACAGACTTATTATCCCATGTAGATGGTGGTGCTATACTAGCTATAAATTGTTTTTTACCATTATTAAGACACAGACAATTGATGCCATTTGAAAATAATTTGATGTATCAGCACAAAACTAGTCTATGTCTTTCTTTATTTACACAAAGTTAGGCTTGTCTTGCACTGACCTATCATATTGTTTTATTTTAGTCTAATATTTGTGATTATATGTATGAATGTAGTTTGTTACACTAAAATTACCTTTTAACATAATTATCATTTTGTTAAGTTGAGAGAAAAAAAGCCTGGAAGCCATCATCAACATACTTATACTGCATGATAACCATTTAAGCTATTCCACTGTCAGAGTATAATTCATGTATTTAAAGGGCTAAAGTGTTTTGTAAATGTCTAGCTCAATGAAAATAGCAGTGCCTGGCTGGTGGAGATCGAATCATTGACCTCTTAATTCCTAAATGCTGGTCCCACCACTGGACTACTAACTCCCGCATAAAATGACTTCAAAACATTTCTTGCAGTTCAGTGTTATAAAGTACTTTAGGTACTTTGCGGGCTTTAGTGCAAAACCGTGTCACAACTCACTCTTTTTTCAACTTTAGTTTCGGCCATTTTACACTAAGCCCACGACTTGTACTATTAAAAAGCAAATGCCAGTTTTTCTTCATGCTGATATCTACTTAGTATAAATTAAACTTTAAATCTGTTTAATGTGGTTTATAATAATTAAGATTCCCAGCATGCTTGTATATCACATTTAATGTTTACTTTAGGGTTGATCATTTAACCTTAATTTTAAGTCTAATATATTCATATCTTAACGTCTATGTTATGCTAGACCATTTAAGGTCATTTAAGGTGTAGGTTTCGACTCTGCATGGTGACAAAGTACTTAACATCTAAGTGACTTTTATATTTACCAAAATCAAAGAGACATACCAATGATGTAATGGTATGAGTACATTATTACCGAGTCCAGAAAGTGACATTTTGAAATATTTTTTATTCCCACTATACATAATGTATATCATCTTAATGGATTATTTGTTATTTGTTATTACAAAATATTTCAGTTTTTCAATTATTATTACATTTTTATGAAGTAATATTTTAATAATATCTTTATTAATTAGATATTAATAATATTTTTATGAAATAATATTTCATTCAAACAAAATAACATTTTGTAAAAACAAAATTACATTTCATTTTAACGAAATAATATTTGCAAAAAAACAAAATGATGTTTTGTAATTTCTTTAAAATTTATTATTTCATTTCATCAAAATAATCGTGATAAAAAGTATTTAAAAATGTCACTTTAGGGGCTCCATAGGTACCAGTCCAGGTGGGATTATAATATACCATAAAGGGTGTTTTTATCTTGTCTATGTCTGTAGCTTGGTTAAATATGTTTACTTATAGACATGATAGACCATTAGTATGATATGTTAACATTGTGTTTAATCTACTCACAGTCATTCTTGTTTTACTAGACAATTTAAACATGTTAAAATAGTTCCCGACTTGTCACAAATGGAATGATAAGTGAAAATTGTTGTTGTAAGAAAAAAATACAAGTTTTGACCCCCCGCCTGTTTAATAGTTTAAATAAAGTGTAAACTTGTCCTTTAATCTGTAAGGGATGCTATATGATGTCTGACTGGTTTTTAAGTAGATAGTAATTAAAGGGCTTGTATTTCACAGTTTGTTCTAATCTTTTAAGGGTTTTCTGTGTTTTTCCTTGTCTCCCAGTTAATTGATTGTTTTTGGTATTTTGTATGCTTTGTGGTAGAAGAGCTGCATCCTTTTCTGTAATTAACACTGATTAGGTTCTAATTACAATGTCATACAAATAGATGAAATATTTATTTTTTGTTTAAAATCTGATTGGATTTAGATGTAGCTGTCATTCTAGGCTATCAAAATTAAAAGAAAAAACATGTTTCGAAGATAATACGTCAGTCAGTCTTGCCTTATATTCAAATATTCTCATGTTTTCGTGGGATGATCTGCCGACCTTGTCTTTTCAATTTCAAAATTACTCTTTCCACTGCATAAAACATGTCCTAAAATAAATCTATGACCCAATTTTATTCAAATAAAGGTCATGGTAGAAATTTAAAGAAAACTTTTGTTGAAAAATAAGAAAACTCATATTATTTGTCAATTTTGAATGTATTTACTTTAGATCTTTATTATGCTCACTGTTATATTTCTGAAATCTAGGTTAAAGTTAATTGAAATTTAAAACTTTTCCCTCATTATTCTCTTGTATTTATGTATCATCAGAATTAATTTATGTTTTCTAATTAAGAAAAAGATTTAAAACATTTTATTTCATGCTGCAGAATAAAGAATGAAGAATTGATAATAATTAAACTTTTTTTTAAATTTTCTTTACAATTAAGTGATAGTCGGGATCCAAAAAAATTTTGCTACTTAAAGTAATTTGGCTTAAGACATTGTCAGTGCCATCAAAATTGACCTTCAACATTAGTAATTTTTATTCAGAAAATTCATTTGAATGTTCTTAATTTTTTATTATATAGTTTTTTAAGTTATTTGACTTATGGATAACCTGTATTGCAAAAAAACAACCAAAGATGAAACCTTAGTGCTTTTTGCTACCAAAGTTGTTTAAAGCATGCATTTCATATTGTACAGACCAAGTATGAAAGTCAATATTTTATCCATAGTGCACTAAAAATTCACTGTCATACAATATGTGTATTTATGCAATTTAATGATTTATTAAAGCTTAAAATTTTAACTTTAGATTCATTAATTGATCCATAAATAAGTATGATTTATTTTGATTAAAAAATGAAGAACAGTTTAATTGATAGGAATAATCTCCTAAAATAAATTAAAAATAAATCAGATAATGCCTTGCCATGCCTTTGTAGAAAGTTTCCAGTCCAAAATTTAATTGGCTATAAAATTGAATTTATTACCGTTCATATTACGTAACCCTCGTTGAATAAAACACACACATTTCATGTTTTATCTTCATATTAAAGTTGTTTAGACGAGACTGTGCACGGTTTTCTTTTTAATGCTTATCGTGAAGTAAATGACAAAAATTGTTCAGTTGGGGTTTTTGTGCATGGGAAAGTATTTAATTAACTGCAATTTCTATTGAATTCCGAGCATTAGATATTTAAAGAGGTCCAATGTGGCATTTTTTAATATAAATTGTCAAGATGTTTTTTATCCTACTTGTATTAAACTAGATTTTGAATGATAAAATATTTATCTAATTAAGTGTCATATCAATAAAGACAAGTATTTTCAATCAATTATCTTAATGCTTTAAAGTTTTATTGCATATTTAACTTATCTTTACATTATTTTATTATTGATTCTTAACTTTTGAGGACATTATTGAAATATCTTTGCTGCAGCATTGCATTAAGATTAAAGATGTCACTTTTTTATTACTCATTTTTGGTATGTAAACCATTGGTTGTTGCCATATGATGATAATGTCATCCATTTTTCTGTGCCTTGGTGTAATCAGTTTTATTTTTGCTGATTAAGACCTCAGAGTTCTATTTACTGGTATGTTTTTACTGGTACACTCTAAATATAAATCAGAGGCTATAAAGTTCCTGATTTTAGTATGCATTTTATTTTATAATGGTATAATCATTTCATAGGTTTTTATCAAGCATTTTTTATGAATCTCTACCTAAGGATAGTATTAGTAATTCTATAAACTTAGGCCTGGAAAGTAGAATCACTTCTAGACCAAGCTTTAATTTCTGAGCTACAAGAAAATCAAGCTTAACCAAGACATGAACAATTTCATTTCTAATTATTATGATATCATCATACACTATGACACACCATTGTGCCAAAAAAAGTCCAAAATTCTACCAAAACATATTTGTTACTTGTTACATACACAGACTCTTACAAAAATCTTGAAGTAGAATGTTGTCTTCAGTTGTAGTGTAAATGACTTCAGAATCTGTTGTTTCTTCACTTTACATCGTTATGTCAACAACAAACATAATTACAAATATTACATACATATTTTAACTTGTCAATTATTATGCTTTATCAGTCTCAAATATATCACAAATGACATTTTGACTTTTACGTTTTCTCAGAAATATGTTAACATGATGTTTCTTAATAATTTAACATTTGTTATAATTTAGAACTATTCCTGTTTTCTCTGGAGTACACAGACTAAGTATGCTTGTCAATTCTGTATGACATTGTCATACATTTTACATTACAATTCTTAGTATATTAGAAACATTGGTTTTTAGCTTACTGTTACACAAAGAACAGCAGGTTAAAGCTATTGTGGTAAGCTTTCCATCTGCTTCTGTGCTTTATCAACTTTTATTGTTAATCAGGTTAGCTATATTTTGCTCCATTTTAAAAATTACCAAAAATGAGCTGTAGCTTTATTTTAATAATGTTTTGGTGGGGTTTTAGTGTGGGGTAAAATACTAGGTCATGTAAAGGAAAACATTTAAAACACTAAAATTTGGACTTACCCGGTAGTTTTTATTTGGTCAAAATTTTTAAGTAGTACACAAATTAAGGTTGGATCAAACCTAGGCCTGTCATCTGAGGTGAGAGATCTTGGTTCAGTATTCCTTGGCCTTCTTTTAAATATTGATGTAGGCTCAATAGAGGATCAAGCAAGATGGGTCCAAGCCCCTATCTCCTTCGAAATTTCAAGCCATTACTTTCAAAAAACTTCAGGAATGGTTTGATTTTGTTATTAGGATTCCTGAAATAGGCTTAGGTTTGCGTCTCCTTGAAAACATTTCTTTGACTGTCTCTAAAATGAAACCATTTTAATATCAATTTTATCAAAATTACAGCAATGAAAGTATTAATATTATAATCAGTAAGATTTAAGACTATTTTGTGCATTATAATTAATTCAACATCTTATGCTGCTAGAAATAGATGACTTAGTTCGCAGATTACACCGTTCCCTTCTAGAAGATAATCTTTTCATCAGTTATCAGTGCAATCAGCTGAATTCCTTCCCAAGTACTCTATGAGAGTTATCAAGTACTTACTGTCACCTTGTAAGAAACTATCAATCTGTGATATTAATTAAATTACAGATTATTATGTGTGACGTAATCATGTAATACAGCAGTATGATTAAAAACCAACCCATTTATCATCAGCCCAATTATTCTTTCTGACAGAATTGTCAATGTTTGCAGAACAAACATTGTTGTGGTTAGTATTGATATCATTTTTTATATTTTTAACTATTCTGTGTTACACCTTAGTCCGTTCAAACTGGACTGCTATTCGAGAAGAGTAGCAGTGGTCCAGTGGTAGGACACATGCTTGGGGATTGAGAGGTCCCAGGTTCGATCCCCACTTAAGGGGCACTGCTAATTTCTTGAAGCAAGAAAGTAACCTACAGTTGTTCCACTTTTAATCACAGGCTGTTACATTAATTTGTGTATGAGATTTTTGTAATTAATGTAAAATTAGCACATTAACAGAAAATAGCAACAAAAAACCAGCTGCAAAATAAACAATTTAGTTAACTTACCAGAAAAGTGTGTTTATTGCAGAAAAAAACTCAGTGGTATAATGGTTGTACATTCAATTAACTTCAATGTAAAATAAATGGAACTAATGTTTGTTTGTTCCAAATAATTAACTTGAATCAACAGTTTTGTCTGATGTATGTAGTTGCCAATGTTTTATATAATTAAATGAAATTACTTGCATTCTATAGAGAATATAGAAATGTTCCTAGTCTGTTGCTCATTTAATGTATTTAAGGTTTTCTTTTTGTAACTTTATAGTGTAGTTTAGCTATACTTGTATTATCATTTATTTCTCTATCATATTGTAAAGGCTACAATTTATCCTTGAATCTTGTCTCTTGGGACTTCTTACAGACAACAATCAGAAATAAATACAAATTGCTATTTGTCTTAAATGTTTCATGAAATCTTTCTCAAATATTGGAAATTTGTGTCTTAGCTTTTTGTTTCGTCCATTTTGCTCCATGGAACAGCTTTCAGGTTTTTTGTTT
Organism: Mactra quadrangularis; assembly: GCA_025267735.1. Lineage (NCBI taxonomy): Eukaryota > Metazoa > Mollusca > Bivalvia > Venerida > Mactridae > Mactra > Mactra quadrangularis. The sequence continues at coordinate 30,681,260 of CM046304.1, forward strand.
CATCCTTTAAAATACACTAGGGTAGAAAACTTAGTTTTATTTGACAAAAAAGCAATAGAAAAGGTTTTTTCTTACTTTTGCTTTTTTAAGGGTCAATGATAGTTATATGAATTAAGTTAAATCTGCACTCTCTTTATTAATTGCCTGGACTTGTTTCTAATAAAATCACTGACTTTTCAATTTAACGCTTTCATGAAAGTCACATTTCTTTATTGTTTATATAACATTTTAGACATAACATATAACTATTTAAAACATATTATGGATAGGTACAAAAGTACTATTCCTTGTATGTATATAATTATATTTACAATAATTATTCAGATAGTAATCTCTATGGAAAATAAATATCAAAACTGTATCAGGTTTATATAAAATACATTTAATATGTTGATGTGTTTTTATTGTATATATTTATACATTATTTCTCAGTTAAATGTTGATGTAAATTATTTGATAACGATGATGAGGTTGTCTTTGTAATATGATAACTGGTCTTTATACCCAACCTCTCTCACTGGTTGACAGTAGATACTTGGTTTTATACCCCTCCTCTTATCATCTGATTGTAGATTTTTGTCACTGTTATTGTGTAAGATGAGAAACTTGTAAATCATGTGAAAAAAATGTTGTTTTTATTATTTGATCACAATCTCACCCTATTTTACATCACTATGGTGACACATTTAGTGATAATTGTTTCCTAAAGTAGTAATAGTTTTTAAAATCGTATATCAAAGGGAAATTACTCTTGAATGAAAATAATGACAAAGTAAGGGAGGTAACTGTTAATGTTGTAAAATTGAGTCATATACACAGTAGTTTCCCTTTGAATTAAATCTAGTGCATAGAAACAGTGGTATTGTTAAAGTAAAGAATAGTTTTACTTATGATTGATTTTATGTCAAAGATATTATGTTTTTTGTATAAAATTTTGATAAATTACTCATCAATTGTTGAAATATTTTGACTAGATGCACTTGAGTAACATTAAACATTATAATGACCGTAGTAATAGTTAGAATTCTTTTGTTTCTATGGTGAAAAGTAAGACTAAAACAATTGTTGATAAATGCATTGAGTGTACACCTATAACTGGCAGACATAGTTTATATTTTCAGTGTTAATAGTAATAGGTTACCTCATACCATTCCTAGAAGACTGACTCGTTGTCTTGGTCACAAATGAAGGCTTTCCTAAAACAGAAAATTAAGTGTTAACTTGTCATAGATAAGGTGAAAAATGACTTTGTTATTAAAGTTTTTTTGGTATTAACATTGTGTCAGATGTTTAACTCAAATCTTTAATCCTTAAACATTGAATGTTTTTTTACATTATAAATCTAGTAGTATTGTTATGTATAGTGCCAAAAATATGATTTTGAAAGTTATTTATTACATAAACTTTACAGTATATGTAATTTTAACTACTACAGCTTTGTGATTGAAGAGCTTCTAGGATAGTTTGGCATAAGCTGTTTTTCAGCTCTTCATCATAATCATCATTACATTTTGTTTACATCATCTCATCATTGTCATTATCATCATCATCATTGTCATTATCATCATCAGAATCATCACCATTGTCATCATCATCATCATTGTCATAATAGTAATCACTGTCATCATTTTCACCATTGTCATTCTCATAATCAAACTCGACATCATTTTCATCATTGTCATTATCTACATCCTTATCATCATTAACAACATCTACAACAATGATATTATCATCATTACATAAACTTTGGATATCATCACAACCATCATCATGTAGTTATCTTTTACATGCATTATAATCACTGTTGCTGTTATTTAATGCATTAAGATCATTTCATTGACAAATGCTCTTGTTTTGTTGTTGATAAAGTTTCCATAGTTAATATCAGATAAAGCATTGTTGTTATGATAGTGATTGATGTCAATTATTATAATGGCCATGAAAACAAGTGTTTTATCAAAGTTATGTAATCACAAGGTATGTTATATCATGATGTGTATGTTATGTATAGTGCATGTTTGGATGATATTCAAGTTCTACTTGTTTTCAACTCATTTCAATGCATTATTAATTTAATAAACATTCCAACTTTTCTTGTAGTTTATAAAGTGTGGTTCAATTGTAGGTAAAGTATGTTGCAGCAAAATTTGGACATCAAAGAATTTTATTTTTGATATAATGTAAACTGTCCTATGAACTATCTGGCATGTTTTGATTTCAGTAAAATAAAGATGTCATAACAATATCATATCTCTCTCTTTACATGTTATGTCCATTGAGGTGCATCAGGAAACAGCTTTTAGATCTTTAACCAGGTTTTCTGAAGGAAATCTCTGGTCATTAGGTTGGTGAATGTCAGCCTCTCTACGCAACTCCTCATGTACATTTCTCAATAGATTTTCAACCTAACTTTTACAGAAGTAACATCATTGAACCTTGTACATACTATTGGTCTTTTTGATTATTTTTGGCACAGGTATACCTCTTTAAATGCTAAATTTGGAAAAAAATTGTGTGCAACCATACCTCTACATGGCAGCAAAAAACCTGATTTTTTTACTATTACTGTCACTTGTTTGTTTAGTCCTTATAAGTGCACCTGGAACAGCTTTCAGGGTGTATGTTAAGCCCTATGATTTACCACTGGGAACAACATTTAGGTAGTTCCTTCATCTATTGAGGTTCTACAGGGAACAATTTTTCAGTCATTGTCCTCGTTGTTTTTCTTCTGTCTTATTTTAGACTGTTTATATATTCAAGTACATTCTCTGTACACATAGAAGTCTTTATTACATAATTCTTTGATGGTTCCCTAGGGACAGACTTGTCTCATCTTATATTTATATATCTGGTTTGTTTTCTCTTAAGATTCATTGGCTAAAAATTGTGTTCTAATGTTTTTTGTGTCCAGGCTGTGAATCTTTCATCAGAACGGTTCTGTAAAAAAATGTCATTGTATGTGATCTTGAATTTCTTTTTCTGTGAATATTGAACAAAAATATTTAGAAAACTATGTTTCCTTTCTTACATTTAGGTTGAAATAATCAGAAATATTTCAATCTTGTTTTTGCCTATAAAACGGTTGTCAGTTTTTACCGCATATTGACAGCAAGGCAAAAAAAGCCTTGTTTCAAAATTGTGAGAAATTTCTAGACCTTGTGATTGTTTAGATGTCAGAATATATTTCACTTTATGACAGAAAACTGGGAGTTTATAAGATTCATTTCCTGATGTTATATGGTTTGAAACCCCACAGTGTGAGTGAGGATTGTCAAAACTTTCTTTTCTTGTTAATCAATTTGCGATGCAATTTGCAGTGAGTTGTGACAGATTACTTTAGTATTGCAATATTTCCAACAATGTATGTCGTAGACTTGCATCAGGTCATACCACACTTTAACGACAACATAAACGTCCTCGGAGACATCAGATATCGTAACAAATGTCATAACTACGCGTTGTCTAACTAATATCCATTGTCAAATTGATGGCGCATTATGTTCAATGCTGTATTAGCAGTGCCCTCTAGTGGCCAAATATTGCTGCTAGAAATATTATCAGGAAGCAAGTATTTTTGTTGCCCTTTGAAACCGTATGGAAAATTGTTTATCAAGCTAATTTTTTATGATGAACGAGATAGGTTATAAGTGTTGAGGAAAAAAATGCCGTAAAACATTGATATATGATATCTGAAGATAGATGTCAATTCATTTTTGTGTTGAGAGATCCCAGAAGTGAAGTGGACTGATTGGGGAAGTTACCTATTTATGGGTCAGTGCAAAACTAGCCTTACTATCTCTAAATAAAGATGTATCTAGACTTAAGATCTATCAATATGTTTTGAGATATTGACGTAATATCTAAAATTTGAATATTGAAATGTACATTTTAAACTAAACACTGCAGTCGGACATCTTGTTCACAGTTAGTTGCATGTTTGTAAATGTGATCTAGTTTTGGTGTTGCAGTTTGGTTTAACTCTAGTTAAAAAGATACTGAAGCCATCCATTGAAGATGAATTAGCTAAGCTTTGTAAAGAAATGACAAAAGCCAGAAAAACGGCAAAAATAAGAGGACGACAAACAATTGCAATTGTGAGTCTGTGGCTTGTATAATTTATGGGATTTGTACCCTGATGATTTTGGTTTAAAGTCATATTTTTCCTATGAAATTGTTGGTTTTCCTCTGCATTGGAAGAAGGTGTATGCAGTGTTACAATAATAATTCCAGCTATGTAACTCAAACTCTGGCATAGAAATTATCTGCTCTTTAAACTAAGCTAGGATTATAAAGAAAGAATCATACTGTCATCGTCAAAATCAAAAGTATGGAGAGGATGTGTATAGGCATTATATGCCTGTTATCCAATCCAATTCATTGAATAAAATATGTATTAAATTAAATTGAAATCGAAAGTAGACAAATTTTATTTACAATGAAACAATTGTATAACTTACACTCTTGTGTGGCATTCATTTTTATACTGTCATGATAATTATATCTATTATAATAAAAATTATTACGTTCAATCATCTTTTAACAATTTTACTATTTATGAAAAAAGAGATCAATTACTAAACTTTTCTTTGTCAGTCATAACTATCCTAAAATTGTATTCCATTCCTTTATATAGTATTTATCATTAGTACATCTTTAAGACATATTTGTAACCTGATATGACTATTTTATGATTGTTATATTCCAACCTGACTATCACTTCATACCTCCCTGTTGAAATTGGTACTATATTATTATATTAGTCAATATTGTCCTGTTGGAAAAACTCGGCATGTCATACAGTGCACTATAATTGATGACTGATTATTTACACTTATTATCGTAATTAACTGTTATTATATATTTAAGGGCAAGGTCACATTTTTTCTTATAAAAAAACTTACAAACTTGTCTATGATATAAAGTGGCTTCCATATGTCCTTGTATGAAATCCTGTTTTTTTGGATGATTCGATTCACATTTACCCATGAAAACAAGAAACAAAACGTTACATCTAAACAAAACATGAATAATTTCATGGTTAATGCGTTTGTTAAAATTATCGTCTTAATACATCTATGAGTTTCCGAAAGTGTGTATTATGATAGAGTAAAGCTGACAGTTGAGAAAGCTTTGACAGTTGAGAAAAAATGGACTATATATGAATAAAGTTTACTTATTGTAAATATATACACAATTTGGATGATCAGATTTTCTCAAAATTGTCATTTTATTCAAGGACTTTTGATGGGTACTGTACATTATATTTTGATTGACAGATTTGGGTACATTTTATATCTGTATTTATCACCTCTTAGTCAATAGAAGAATGAGGCGAGCATTATCTACATGAAACTCATTGTACAGAACAATAGTTGACAAACATTATATCTTGTTAATGACCTATTGAAATGCATTTCTTTTATTGCAAGTTGTTAATGCATTTGACAAAATATGAATCAATGTAAAGTGGTCTAAGAGGCTCCCATGGGGTTTTAGATATAATCATTTTTATTATGAAAATAGGTTTGTAATAGAATTGCATTACCATTTCAATTCCATAGATAATAGAAAATGGCTCCACGTAGACCGATGTATGCATATAATGGTGAATATGTTGTAAAGTAATCACTACAATCTGATCAGTTAATATAGAATTATTGTGTTGTAAATGAGGCTTTGTTTTCTCTCATTTATAGCTTTGGTGTCTGCTTTCTACCAGCATGTTAATTATTACCAACATATTTTGTATTCAAGATTTTTTTATTCTTGCTATATTTTCATTTTAGTAAAAGTAAAAAAAAATCACATTTTATAGTTCAAAAAGAATGATGAAGTTCAAAAAGAACTTCAAACCAACATTGATAAAATATTCAAATGGTGTCAAAATAACTCTATGGCATTAAATCCAACAAAGACTAAGTCAATGATTATTTCTGCATCCAACAAAAAGTGTTCAAATAACATTTTATCCTTAAATCTAGGGCAAGATACAATTGAGTCTTCAATTTGTGAGTGCCTTTTAGGTGTACAGGTAGACAATAATCTTACTTGGAAAAATCAAATTAATTCTGTGATAAAAAATGCAATAGCAAATTATATCTTCTGCAAAGAATCAAACAATTCATTAGTATACCTATAAGAAAACTGTTTTACAATGCATATATACTTCCCCATTTAGAATACTGTTGTTCTGTATGGGGAAACTGTAATGATAATCTAATGGAAATTCTAATTAAATTTCAAAAACGGGCAGCCAGAATTATCCTGGAAAAAGATTACAACACCCCTTCACAAGAACTTTTTTCCACATTAAAATGGATGAACTTCCGAGAAAGAGTTGATTATAAAAAATCAATAATTATGTACAAATCAATAAACAATTTATGTCCTCAATATTTAAGTCAAAAATTCATTAAAAGTAATACAGAATGTACCCGTCATTTAAGGTCTTCAGATAATGATCAACTGCTTTATGTACCAAAGCCTAGACTGGAATTTACAAAAAAAATCTCTAAATTACTCAGGTCCAAAATTATGGAATGCATTACCATATGAGGTACAATCAGCCAGAAATTTACATTCTTTCAAACATAAATATACGTTGTGGTGGAATACTAAGTAACTTAAATGATCATTGAAAGCTAATTGTTTTCCTCATTTCCTATTTATCTCATTGTATATATTTTATAAATGTTTTATTTCAATGTTTATCATGCTTGCTGTACATAATATGTAAATATGTTTTTGTTAAGAGGCTCACAGGGAAGATTGGGCCCTGCCTAACTGTGTTGCCTCTATAAATAAAGTCTTTATTATTATTATTATTATTATTATAGTCTTATGAAGTCTTGTTGCATTCTGATGCATGTGTGACTCCAAACAGCCATTATCCGTGGTCATCAGACTATCATGGCATCTATCTATCAATCTCCCTTTTACTAGTGTCTTTTACTCTGCTAATTTATGATCAACCAACATTTTAGTGCAACACAATTATACCATTTTAGCAGGACCCATTTACATGTGGGTGAAGTAAAGCAGTTGAAAATAGGAAATTAGCAGTGCCCTATAGAAGGGTCGAACCTGGACCTCTTGAATGGCTTAAATTAATATAAGGATCTTTTGCATTTAGCACTTAAAAATCATAAAAATATTTCATGATTTTGCACTGAGCAAGATGAGCTTTAATGTGGCATGTATCTGTATCAGTTCTGTTGAAATGATAAATTTATGGTTCTAAGACCACAAATTTAGACCATATATGGTATATATATAGAAGAATGATGCTCAAAATTAGCACATTAATGTACTGTTGTGTTTAATATAGATTTATGAGTGTTACCTCTTTTAGTTCATTTTCAGAATTTTAATGTTAAATAATGGAAAACAAAAAGCTTCACATATATATGTCTATATTTGTTAGGATTAAATTGTTGTTTAAGTTGGCTGTGACTGTTTTCATAAATCTATACATAATCTAAAATCTCCCATCGTCAGGAAATGATTCTCATAAAACATTATAACTCATTGTCATACCGATTTCTGTATAAATTTATGAAGGCATTTCCTGCATTACAATATTTCTGTATTTTCGTATACTTTACCAGTCAATGTAAGATTAGTTAGTGACACATCTGATTACAAATCTAGAGGTCACAATGTGGGTTTGATTCCTCGGCAGAACTTACATATCTTCATGGAGTTTGATATATTTTCTATGACCTTTGTCCCGCTTACCTTTGTATCAAATAGGGCAGTTGTCAGTCACTGTTGAAGATATTCACTTAATACTAGACTAAAAGCTTGAATCCAGAGATCCAGACCTTTACAGTGATCATGAGTACCGGTAGTTCCATTGATTATAATAATAATAATAAAGACTTTATTTGTAGAGGCAACACAGTTAGGCAGGGCCAAATCTTCCCTGCGAGCCTCTAAACAAACATATTTACATATTATGTACACCAAGCATGATAAACATTGAAATAAAACATTTATAAAATATATACAATGAGAGAAATACGAAATAAGGAATACAATAACAGTTATGATCAAACACAAGCACCGAACATTACATTACTTGTTCATACATTATTAGTCTCTGTGATTGTATTTAAGATGTATTGTAGAGAGAGTCATTAGGAGACGACAAGAAATACAAGGACTTTAATTGTTTCATTTTGTATTATAACACTTCTTAACATTTAGTTGGCAATATTACTAAAACTAATGGTATGCTTCTATTACAACATAAAAATTGCATGAAAATGAGTTTTTCTCTCTGTTTGATTGATATCCTTCAATGTACTTTTTGTCATCTCATCCTATGGTAATTCCTTGCTTTTGTCACCAAGTTTATTTCAATGATAAATCTAGAAAGAGTTTTCACAAAATATCTCAATGAACTGGAGAGAATGAGAGAAGGAGAGAGAGAAGGGGAGAGAGAGAATAATGACAAATTACATAATTGATTTACTAAACCAGTAGCTCTGACAAAGCAAATAATGTAGAAGAAGTGTCAACTTCCATATTGTTTTTGATGAATTATGGGTAAAATAATGAACAAAAATCAAGCACAGGCAATAAGCATATAGTGGGCATGCTTGATTATCAAAACTCATTTGGAACATTGTTCTTGGACTTAATCAGATACTGTTTTTATGGGCATGATATATCATCAAATGCTTAAATGACTCTAGAAATGACTCTTTTGGGAGTGTAAAGAATAAAAACATCCTTTCAAGTTATTCAAACAAACTTTTACCAAATTGTTCATCAAAAGCGCTTTCATTTCCATTGGGTTTTGCTAAAAAGTTAAAATGGAGAAAAGGCTCAATTTTGGTTTTGTTGGAATGCATCATTTTTCATTATTAGAAACCATGATTACAGAAACAGGATAGTTTGATGTGCCTGGTAATTTATGAGGCAGGATAAGTCTTGTATTAAGCCTAAGAGCAACATCCATCATAATTTTAGATTAAATCTAAAATTCTGACTTTTACATTTTTTGTCTATTTTCGGACTTGGCTAACTTGAGCTTTTAAACAATTCGTTTGATGAATGTTATATTCAGGTTTCAGTTAATTTTTATTGCTCAGGCTCAAATATTCTTTGGAAAACTCTTCTAGTTGCACATTATTGCACAATTTGCAATTTCTCTTATGGCAGCAGTTTAAGACTCAAAATTCATGTGTACTATTATAAGTAAATCAATAAGTTAAAAAGTACATTCCCTGTAAAAATAACTGACAAATTTAGCAATTTTACACACATGTTATTGTATATTGGCTGTGAAATGTAGGCGCAGTCTGTTTTCTTGCCCTACATAATGGTTATGCTTAGAAAATACAACTTGGCAGGTCACATAATACAAATTGAAGCCATGTCTGAATTTTAGTGGTTGGAGTATTAAATTCTTTATAATGCTTTATTTGGCTCAGTAAGTTTCAAAAACTTAAAGTGTTTTATAATGCTCAATTTGTATAGGTTTTGATTTGGGATGCTGTTTTTGGAGATTAGGAATTTAAATAAACTAAAATAAAAATGTACATAGACTAAAATACAGTATAACAATTGATCTGATTGTATTTTGACCCTTTGTTCATTGACAAACCACATAATTTGCTTTAATATGGCCACATTCAGAAATGATTCATTTCCAATTACATCTGTCAATTTTCATATTTCAATTACAAGTTTTTTAACTTCAGGATAAAGAGTATCTCTATTATAAGTTAACTTCTGATTGAAGAGTAACACAATTACAAAGTTATCTCTTTTATGAAGAGTACTTCATGTTATATTGTCAATATCAAATGTTATTTTGAATGATATTCATAGTTAGCGGCACTGACCAACCGCCAGAAAATTGAACCCTTTCTTGAGTTGGACAATGTTCAGTGAAACGTGGCCCTCTATCAAATTATGTAAATGGGATCTTTTCTATTGCTGAGTATGGTATGATAAACCCTGCAAGGGAAATATAATTAGAAAACTAGAACATGTTTATTGGATCGTTATGACAATAAATTAATAAATACATGGTTGATGAATGCTTTATAGTTGATCATTCTAGCATTACTTGCAGCAATAACAATGGCAAACTCACTCATCTTGGTGTAGCTGGAGAGAGAAAGAGAGAGAAATGGAGAATTTGTACAACACTAGTCTGAATACAAACATATCAGAACTTTTGAATTGATATTGTTTTTGAACTGTAATAGATGAATGGGTAGTGAGTGTTATTGTGTTTGGTTTTTTTTGTAACAATTTTGAAGATTTTAAGATGATATAGATGATGATAATGCTGATAATAAGTTGAATGAAATTGTTTGATAATATGAGTTAATTACTTTTTATACACTAATCTGCACTACTCTCACTCCTCCTGGAAAGGCTCAATCTCTGGATTTAGCTGTTAACCAACTACTAAGTGCATACTTTTGTCAGTGACTGACAACTGCCCTACATAATTAAAAATTATTGGTAGGAGGGAAAATGGCTGTAGAAATAATTTCATGACCATTTTTAGCTCCATGAAAGTATGCCCCGCTCGGAAATCAAACCAACGACTTCTTGATCAGTAGACTTGCATGCTACCAACTGAGCTAGCCGGGCGGCTCTGTTTTTAGGATAAGTGGAAAATGAAGCAATTAATTTATCACTTGAACATATTCTTCATGGAATTCCTATTATTTCCACTTGTCCTCGGACAAGTGATATCTTAAAATATACTTGTCTTGGATCAAAATGTACTTGTCCAAAGTTAAATATTCAAAAAGACATATTGAAGATCTTTTATATTAAATACATACTATAAGTAATAACACATAAATTGACAATATAATACAGTGTACTGTTCAGTCTGTTGAATTTGACTAAAACATTTCCATTATTTAGTATTTTTACAGCTAAAATATCACTTGTCAGCAGACAAGTGGGATTGATTTATTAACTTGTCCGCAGGCCTAACTGTACTAGTCCGGCAAGTCGGGCATAGTAATTTCACACCCCCCAGGCCCTGTATAGTGACTTATGAGGTGATAGCTGATACCAAGGAAAACAAGTATTGTTCTTATAGTAAACTATCTATACTTCCATCTTTTAAAATCTGAGTAGAATTGTTTCAATCTAGCCTGAAGGTTGAATACAACTGTATAACAAGATTATATTCATTGGTTCTAGATCTTCTTTGCTTTCAATGTTTTTATCAACAAAACAGATTTTTTGATTGAGAAATGATCTTTGATTAAAAAAAGATGGTACATTGATATGAAGTCATTTATTTGAAACTTTAGATTCTGGTTTTTTGAAACACTTTATTTTATTGTTAATTGTAACTAAACTGATGTTTTTTTGTTGGCTTCTTTTAAGAGCAGTATGAAAATAAAACATTGTTTAGTCAATGATCGAATATATAGTGCGTACAAAAAACAAAACACTGTTTATAATAACAATAGAATAAACTAATCCACTACGAGGATCGCTCAGGATGACAATAACATAAACATATGATATGTTTTACGCTTGTCTTAGTTGTTAGTGTAATAGAACAGATTTTTACCAACACATGCATGATTTATCAAGAAATGGTGGTACTCCATCATGCAAATTTTGTTACAATGAATTACACACATTCTATTTTCGTTACTGCCAACCCCAGAAATGGATTGTTTCATTTCTAATGTTTACCAAAACATGTTTTGTTTTTTTGTACGCACTATAAGTTGTTATGATATGTTCATGTTTAGAATGATATAACATTGACTGATATATTGACCACCTTGTTAATTGCAAAATCATGGAATGTCTATTAGTTCATATTATTATATTATTTGGCTATACTAAAGCTGTCCATACTTCATATAGATTTTCTGTACATTTATTTGCTACAGACACTGGTGGACTATCTGGCAAATTTCATTCTTGGTTTTGGACCACTTGGTCATTTGAGGAGGTGGCAACTCCAGTTGTGCAACCTTGAAACCAAACCATTGCATAAAACTAAAGCTAAGACAACAAAAACTTTGTAAAAGAGCTAAATTAAACCACTTTCTTCCACAACTTAAGTTTAATTTAAAGAATGGACCAAAACTGAAGATACCTTAGTACAAATTGTCAAGTAAAAGTCATTGTTGAATTAACCTTGTTTTGTCATTGGCATTAATGAAAGTTTATTAAGATTTCTATTGTTTTTATGTGCTATGTTTTAACCTGACTTTGATTAGAAATTCAAGGAAACTTTCATCTTAATTACTTTGAGACTCTGAGGCGTTAATTAGTAATAATTATGTAAAAGTTTTCTATTGGTATTTTTTTGGTTCAGTGGATTACTCTTGGCATTACCATAATCTGCCGTGAGCATGATTGGCTCAAATTGCTTTCTAATATAGATAGATTTAATTAGTTAATTGGCAAAAAATGTACATTAGAATTAATTACCTGTGAATATTTGATTAAGTAAAATAAAAAATGTGCTACTTATTTTGTGTCAAATCTCATTTAGCTGAGAGCTTTATTATTGCATTTTAACCATTTTTTAAAGTTTGTTGTGTAGGGGTGACATATATTGCTTGAGTTGAAGATTTAAGGTCAAGGTTAAAACTAAAAGACCCATGTACATCATCAATAATTGATCTTTGAGATATGCAGTGTAGTATTGTTTTTATTTAGGATTGATTTTTATGGAAATTTATAATTGGTCAGATTTAATGTCAGGGGTCAAATGGTCAAGGTCAAGAAGGGTTACAATGGTTGTATAAGTTTGGAATTTTGTGTCCACTGTTAGATTGTATTGATTGTTTCATGTCATTTCTATTCTAATTCAAATTTTCTTGTTAACTTACTAATTTCTTCCTACCAGTTTTGACAATAACTGAAATATGGTAACAATGGTCAACTCCCTGATTTGTATACAATGTCAAGTTGCTATGGTGATTTCCTGGTAACAATACTAGTGATGGCATACTGTTACATCTTTCTATTTACATTCTGTATCACTAAGATACTAAGAACTACAAGAACGTGACTTCTTAGTACTGTATAATATAAAACCATTAATTTTGTCTTTGTTGGAATTCAAGAGGACCGTACTTCATTGAACAATGGCTCAGTTAGTGAGACTCGTAAAGCACGTGCCATTAGACAGTAATTCTGTAATGAAAATACTGCAGGGATTCACTCCCTGTCAGGAAGTATGACACTTGAAAATGGGGTTTTAAAAAAAGTTCAATAAAGGGTAATGGGGATTTCTGCGGCCTTTTTATATCTGAATAAATCAAACTATAATACTTGTGATAGATTTATGACCCTGTCAGCTCATGATAATACACATCAGTAACTATGTATACAGGAAGAGTTTTAAAAAAATGTAAAAAATCCATTACTTTTAATCTTCCAAGAAATGTGACCCTATAGATTACATGTAGCATTTTCTAGAAATCTTGCTCCAAGAGGCTTAGAGGCGATGTTACTGATGTTACGAAATATTGAACACATCTTGCGTAAATCATTTACCGGAAATGTAATTGACATTTTAAAACATGGAACCTCTCACCAATAGTGTGATATTTGAAAATTGCACGCACCAGCTCAAATATCCCAGTTGTCAGCAATTTATGTTTTTTACAAGCATGCATCAACTTGTTTTTTAAGCTACTATTATTAATGAGTTAGGTTATCGTTTTTTACAAGGAAAAAAAATGGATGTCTGCAATTTATTCAGTCATATTTTGACCGGATTCAGTTGCAGAAATGTTGCCAATTCTCAGATTTACTGCGAGGAATCGTCTGATCTGATGTATTGTTTAAGGAAACAATTTTCTATGATAAATTCATAGGAATTGTCTTAGAATAATAATACTGTAATACTTCTGTCTTCAGATGAAATATCGAGGAAACAAATAAATGCACTTTGGTTTTCCATTACTTAGAAAATAAGCATTTTATTACAAAGTTGAATTACAATGCGGTGGTTATCAAGCATAGTCGTAATACATACAGACTACAGAGACAATGGTAGCTACTGAAATGAAAATGTTGGAAAATTTCTTATGTATTGTCTTTATGAGACAATAAACTTTGAAAACTAAATCTAATGTCACGAAATGTTTTTCTATGGAGACTTTGTTGTTATGTAAATAAGGGAGTTATATATACTGATATATTGTCTTTCTTGGTATGATTCAAGTATGACACTATTCACAAATGAGTACAGTGCCCTCCAAAACTGATGGTGCATACTGTGAGCAATTTTACTTTAAAATTATTCATGTTACATTCTTTGGAATGATCGGGGAAGTTAATGTCAAGAGTCATCTAAATAGTGATACTAAAAGTAGACTTTAAAAACCTTGCTTTAACTTTAACTTTATCATGTGTTAATTATCATATTAATGCTAATTTTTGAACATGTTTCAATGACTATTTGTTTCTTTGTCTTTATCTGTAAATGGGAAATGGACTATGATCCTTAAAACAGGACTTTGTACTAAGAGAGCACTGTGTATTAACAACAATATCATAAATACCTGTCGGTTATCGGTCTGAACTAAGTTTTAATTCACCATATACTTTAAATTTATTATTTAAAAGATAACTAAAATTTGCTTTAATGTATGTAATCATAAAAATTCTTCCATCTGATTGGCTAGTTAAAGAGATGATTCCAATTTCTATTAACTTGTTAGTGTCTAATCATGATTTAGACAAAATAAATTCTTATTTGAAGTTTAATCAACTTTACCTGAAATTTATTGCCATAGTGACCACAGGAAACTATAAAACTGAGAAAGGTTAATGAAATTCGACAACTTGTGACTGAATTATCACACGCTAGTTGTAAATCTATCCAATCAGGAGATAGTTTGTTTAAATTTATTATACACTTGACCCCTACTTGTTCCTGTCAGACTGGTCTTCGTCTTGTTGTCATCTTTAATTCATGTATTAGGGGCCAAAGGGGACTGATTATGGGCTCTCTTCAATGCGAGAGCATTGCAGCAACACTTTAGATTATCTCAAGATTTTGTTTGATAATTTCTTCAAGTTAAAGTTAAAATGTACCATAAAACAGAGTTTATCTTGTATTAATCATGTATCTGCAATATGCATGTTTCAAGTATTGTTGAATTTCTTATCAATCTGTTACCTTCTTCATAATTGAACCAGTGCTGAAAGGAGTGATTAATTTCTGATGCCTTTAGGAGGGAGAGGGATATGTAAATCTAGCCCCCACTAAACAAAAGTTTTGATTTTACCAAAAAAAAACCATTGCCATTTTGCTGCCTCAGTGTAGTTTAGGGCCAGTCGGTTAAGCTTCAAAACAAAACTGTTTTCAAGTCCCCCCTTTTGAAGCAATGCAGCACTTAGGTGTTATGTTTCTGTTGTTGGATACAAATCTTTCTGGTTGCACTCTCTCATGAATGCGTTTTGGTCCAGGCATAGACTCATAGAGTAAACCATCATACTATTTATACAGGAGTTGGTATTGTACATTACACCCATCTCAGTTGATAACTCTGTAGTCTTGACTCTGACATTTGGCTTTCTTTATTTGACTCTGTAGGCTTTTTCAAACATTTATTTTACATCATTATAATGTTCATCATGGTGGGTTGTGTTCAGATTATTGTGTACTTGAAGATGCATGTTCAACCAGTAAAGTACCAAATATGCTAAGTTAATTAATGGCATTAAACAAGATGCGTGTGTACATAAGAAAGTCTGTTATTTCAGACAAACTGTCTATTTCTCAACAATTCCAGACTTTCCCATTGAACTGCAAGCATTTATCTGCTACCTCAAATATCTAATAGTTTGTTTAGTTTAAAATAATTGTGGTTGTTTGTTTATTCTAAATTAATTGCCAAATCTCATGAATATTTGTCTGTAGAGATTCCATCATTCTTCCATGTTGGTTGGCATAGCAACAAGAAATAAATTGTAAAACTGCATTATGTAAAATTCTCTTGGATTAACACCTGTTTATGTAATGGCATTCTAAATGATAATTAAATCTTTTAATTTATGATTTATTATATAGTTAGTTTAGCTAATGAGATTTAGATTATGATTTTATGTTTAAATAACAAGATACTCTATTAAAAGATCGTTAAACACGAGTGTCTAGAATCTAAAAATATGTATTTTTATTATTCATGATAATTGACTGAGCCTAGTTGCTAAACTTTATATAACTTACGTCAAAATTTGTTTAAGACAGACCAAGTTAAGATCTAGAATTGTATTTTTCTGGTTCCTAATGTTTTTTAATTAGTTTTAAAAAAGTGCAGTTTAAAGTCTGCTTCCATATACATGATGTGCTGCCTTGACAATTTTGTATGATAACCCCTGGTCATTGAAATCACCTTCAGGCATGTGACCCTCATAGGCACTATTTACATCTGGGTGGAGTGGAACAACTGAGGTAAATTTCTTACTTAAGAAATTAGCAGTGCCTCTAGTGGGGTTTGAACCCGATCAGATCTCTCGATAGCCAAGTGCGCGTCCTACCACTGAACAACTGGGCAGCATATTATCAAAAATCTTACGATAATTTAACAATACAATATAGAAGGATTTATGACTAAAATCGGTCGTAAGACGCTTGATAATACGGGCCCCTGCTCCTTAGAAAAGTAACTTTGGATTGAAAAATTAACATTCTGAGAACTTGGAATATCAGGTTCTATAGAAGACATTTGTACTTAACTGTCATACAATACCTTATGGTATCATATGTTGTAAGTAAAATGGAATGCTCTTTCTGTCAATGACTGTTATTTTCATGTATCTATTTTTTCTATTTTCATGTGCTGTATTACATTGCTGTTATCATCACAGGTATGTTGTTTTTGTTTCTTATTGTAAAACTGTTTTGTCACACCCGAGTCCCCAACAATGAGAAATTCAGAATTACCCTGTGAAATCTTTGACAGCATTCTACAAATGCAGTTGTAGAACAGATCTTGGCAAGATTTCTATTATCAATTATATGTTGATTTATTAAGTGTGTTAAATTGGTATTATTTAAATAATTATACCCCCGCTTCGAAGAAGAGGGGGGTATACTGTTTTACCCTTGTCCGTGCGTGCGTCCGTCCGTCCGTCCGTCCGTCCGTTACAAAATTTCCGTCACAGTTTTCTCAGCAACTATACCATGCAGCAGCCTGAAACTTTGCATATTGCTTCATCCTATAGTCCCATGTGGTGTAAAGCGATTTCATGCTCCTTACTCATCTACTTCCTGTTTGTCGCATATTTTTAGATTTTGGCGGGGGTATCACTAGTGAGCATTAGCTCACAGATTTACTTGTTATCTTTGAATATATGTTACGAATTCAACATTAGGAGGCTACTTGGTACAATCTTCATCTTAAACTTGGAGATGCTAATTTTTCTGAAAATGATGTAATGTCTGAAATATATATATATTATTTTAAGTCAGCATTAAGATTGGCTGTGTAACAATGTATATTGTTCATAATAAACAACCTTCTAATAAATAAGTATAATATTTCTGTGTATATGAATATGTAGTAACTTCTCACATATTGTTGTTTATATAAATTGTGAATGTTAGTAAAAGTTTTGTTCTGTTCTGTTCATAAGTAAGAAGCAGATATTTCGAAAAATTGTGTAATATCTGTAAGTCACATCATTCCTGACATTCTACTGTGGCAATATGGTGTAAATCAGTCATGCTGTGAACTCTGACTTCAATCTTAGTTAATTTTTTAATTATAATGAAAATTGTGCAACTAATGATATTTAAGATTATTACTTTAATTATCTTTGAAAATTGCCAATTAACTATACTTACATTTCCCTAAGAAAATAGTTGTTTTCCCAGGAAAATAGTTCTCTCTAGAAGGCTCATAGAAAATTATTACTTTAATTACTCTGCTTTCATGAGCATAATCTCAGAAAATATGACCTTTTGACCTTCAGAATGTAAAGTGATGAAAGAAAGATTATAGAAAATGTGGAATTATATTCTATTATTATATTAGTTTAACTCTGTTTCATGGCTTTATGTTTTAACAGCTATTGTTCTTTGACAGTGTTTATTTTGTTTCCTTCAATGAGAGTTTATTTCGGTTAAGATGGAAATTTAGAATGAAATTTTCTTTGACATAAAATTGAAAACCATTAGACTAATCTGCCTTTATCATTGAACAAAAAATTACCATCTTTCTCATTTATCCTTTTATGGATATTTGTTATGACCTTTTAATATACCCAAAGGACTCATTAAAGGACAAATATTTTTTGGAAATAAACCATTAAGCTAGGCTATGTGATGAAGAGTATTCCTAAAGGAGGTAAAAAATGTCATCAACAGAAAATTGTTGAAATTAATTTACATGTAAGAGGGGTTTTAGAAATTTATATCTCAGGCATTTCCCATGCATATTAGAGAAAAAATAACAATTTTGGCGCAAAATTTGATAAAAATGTTTTCGATTAGAAACTGAATGCACTTCTTGTGTACCCTATGCCCTGTAATGCACCAAATGAAGTCTAAATGCCATAGCAACAAAAAGAACCACAAATTCTTGCCATTTTACAAAAAAATACATCAATGATTGAAATTCTTCATTCATCTTGTGCCTGCTCAATCCATTGTTCACTGTTGGAAATTTCAATTACACGGCAATAAAAAAGAAAAAAAGGACCCTTGTTATTAGTTACTTGGAGCCAAAGTGTTGCAGATTTGATTAGTTGGTGACAAATTTACTGCTGCAAAACTCCATGTTCAGACCAGACGCTCCTCTTTCAATTTTTTGCTTTGTCATTGTTGTGGAAAAACAAAGTTTACAAATATTTCCTGTGTTTTGACATCGTTCAAATGTTTGATAAACTAATCTTGTTGACAGTGCATCTAAATACATTGCTTTCTGTCTCTCCTAAACATGTTCTCCATTTGATAACAAAAACTATTGATGAATCTGCTTGATTCATAACTTTGTCCCAGGAACATGTTCCAGTGTTGTCTCTAATGACAATCAAACATGCTGCACATGTCTGACCATGGGTGAAATGTTGCAGAACATTGTTCTATCATGTTTCCACTTCAGTTCTATAGATAACCTTCAATGTCAAATTTGACCCCAAGCAATGCATTGACCATTGGTGTATCCTGGACTGACCATTGGTCAAACATCTTCAATACAATTTGTTGGCTATAGAATCACAATAAATGTTAATTTCATGGTATTTGGTAAAACTAATTATTCAAAACAATCTTTAAAAGTTTGATTTTAACTTGTACATTATTCATGGCCATGATTGGTTTTCCAGCGTTAGAAATCCACCTTGAAGGCTAAATATTTAAGTATTCAATGTAAGTTCAGCCTGTCTAATAAATTGGCTGCCTGAGATTTTCTACAATTAATGATAACACAATAAACATCCATGGAGACTTGCATCATTTCCATGTTAATGCTAATTACAATACTGCAGGCTGAATGTTACGAGCTTTAAATTAGAAGATTTCTTATTGTCCTTGAAGTTTCTTCTTGGGGCGAAACATAAATCACTGTAGTTACTAGTATGGCTGCCTTGTTTCAGGAATTAAATATGCACCTTCTTTCCTGACTGAACTGTTTAAATGTTTTGAAGACTTCCTCAACCAAATGCAGCATAGTTTATGCTGACTATATCAAGTTTTCTTAAGAAAAGCCATGTCTAGCTTTCACTGACATGAAGTTGGTACAGTTTTACTGTAAACTCTGCCATTTTATGTTTGAAACAATTTCTCTAAGATTTGTTGTAATTAATTTATGATCTAGAATAGTAAGTATACTCATTAGGGTTTCTCTTCCCTTATTGTTTCTACACAGAATATATTGTGGCTATTGTTAATTACTTCTTTGACCAGAACAATTGGTTTGAAGTATGATGATGGTCTTTTCTTACTACAATAAATATACTTTTTATTGCTTTCCTTGGATTCTGTTAACATGCTTGTGACCTAGATATATACTGTTAGTATTTTCTGTATATGTTTAGCATGTTGAAACCATTTTTGTATTGTTGTGATTTTGGTAAGACATTTGACTTCCTTATGGTTATAAAACATGCTTATTTTAATTTCAAGTATTAATGTTGAATGCTGCTGTAAGTTTCTATGGTAACTTCTATGGTAAATTTTTATAGTACTTCTTTGTATGTATGCTCTCTTTAGCTTCCATTTCTTCATGACAAAACTTAATCTTGTTTGCCTGTAGATACTAGATAAGTAAAATTAATTGAAAATGATGATTTTCTTTCAATATTAATGTAAATATTATTCTTTTTTATGAAGGCTTGAATTTGTAACAAGAAAAATGCACAAAGGAGGTGTGAATCATACATGGCAGTATAGTTTGTGCAAATTGCTGTCTACGAAATTAGGATATGAAAGTAGTTGCCAAACAGGTTGATTTTACAGCAGCACTATCTCTTGTTTGGGAAATTTGGGTTGCCCAGAAGAAATTTTTGGTTGCCGGAACTAAAAAGGGGTTGTCCTGGGCAATTTCATGAACTGAAATTGACTTGAGACATACAATGTATTACCCATAGTTTTTCCTTGCTTCCCTATTTTAACAGATTTAATGTATGCAAATGGGGTGTGAACTGTATTTTACCATCTTAGGTCAATTTTCTTAAACTATAATGAAGCATTAACAACAACGTATGTATGAAACTTATTGCTCTGTTGCATTTACAGTCATTTTTAATGTTTGCAAAATGATTATCTCCCTTAGTTGTTTGCCACAGTTGATAGACAAACCTATCCTGTATGTTTTAATTATATTAGCTAATAGTTTCTGCATGGTTTACTTTTCTAAAATAGAAACCACACATGTCAAACCACAGTTATCTATAAAACAATTACTATTATCCACTTTCTTTATTAATGATTGCCATGACGTTAAGAATCAAATAAAAATGAAAGTGCATGCTGTTTACGGTCTAATTTAGATTTTATGAGGAAACTAGAAAAAAATTGTTGCAAGAACAATTACATGAACTGATAATGTTTTATTGGCACATTTAATGATTTATTCAATACCACCAATGATGTGATAACAAGTTGGAAGGAGAATTGCATGGTGAATTAAACATGTTATTAATGACTTCCTTCAGCTGCCTGTGTCATAGGACCTGATGTCAGTCTCTTACAACATTTTCCTGTTTTATATCTGGTAATGATCACAGAAATCAACACTATATTAAAGGTAAAATGTTGACCACACATAATATTTGATTACTTGAATGTAATTATCTATTATTATTTATTATTATTATTATTATTATTATGGTGGTGGTTTATCTCGTATTTATTGTTTATTATTTTATGTCTGGATGTCACTTGCAGAATGTGTAGGAGACAATATTTATAAGGATGATTACCAGCTTGTTGTTCTCTTGTATTACATACCAAATAGTGTTCAACTAATGCCAGAACTGAAAATAAACCATTTAACTAAAAATGTAATCTCAGGCTTGTTAAGAGGAGATGAATTCATTTGTACTATTTATACACTCAGGGCTCAACATGAATTAAGAAGATTGGTTGGTTGGACAACAAGCTTTATGTTTTACTTGTCTGAACTAAATGTTTACTAGCAATAACAAATTGCCCTAACATTAGTATAGGTTGTCAGGAGCAATAGGAGGACCTTGAATGTCTTGTCCTGTACATTTTTGTTTTCTTTTAGAATACATTAATTTCCTAATGGAATCAAACTGTTTCACTTAAGATTATAACACTTGTAAAGTCAACCCCCTTTTAATTGATGCACCTAGGTGCATTGGTATAAACAATAATCAAGATTTGAGCATTTTGTAGTCAACACCGGTTGCCTTAAGCCAATCAAAACAATGCATTTGAGGTCACATGATAAGAAAATGGCCGTGAAATAGTAAAAAAGGTGTGTGTGAATGGACTTGAATCCGCCATGAACAAGTCGTTGACCGAAATCAAGCTGGCGCATAGTCAATAGCGGGCATCAGCAGAGGTTTAGGAAGGGTACACACCACTAAATATTTTAGCGGACATTAACATTTTCACGCAAGTATTTTTTATTGGAAAAAAGTAAAATTTACAAAGACAAATTGTAAATTAATATACTTGATCATCGAAGTATATATTTATTTTTTATTCATATCCTCTGCCTCGTTAGCAAATAAATATTAACCACAAAATATATACATCAATGGAGATGACATTAAACGTCGATTTCAAGCATTTTTAGAAATGCTAATACTTGTAATTTACTGTGTTACAATGGTTTTGCATTTTGACACTTCAGTGTCCATTATATTCTCTCCCTACCAGTGGATTATAACTTTCTACTATTCTAGAATCTACTTGGATTCTCTCATTCACAGGATAGGATAGATTTTTTATTTACCTCCATTAAGGAGAAATGGAATATTCAAGTATTGCAGAATAAAATATTGCATCAAATTGCTTGCATTGATATGATGTATTATCACCTATAAAACTTTCATGCCATTATGCATTCTTACTACACTGTTTTAGGAAAGGAAAGGAATTATAACCACTTGGCTCTAATACCTCATGTTCTAAAGTGAATTGCTGCTCTATTAGCATCACATTGTATATTATAACTTCAATAAAATCTCTATGAGCTACCATATATCATGTACTTTCTTCATAGTGTGAAACTTAGTGGATTTAATCCAAGATAAAGGGAGGTAATGAGTGGTAATCATTAAAATCTCATTTCTAATGGACTAGGCCGAAAAAATTTGCCGCCATAAAAATCAACCCCTTACTGAGATTATGTCAATCAACATTTACTAAGAATCTCAGAATCCCCTTCTTATCGTATGATTTAAGGCTCCCATGTTGAGTCCCCGCTGTGTTTTTATGGTTTATGTTTTTCTTCACATATAAAAAGCTTGAGGTACTTACTGTCAAACAGAGCTATGAACTTAACATTGTTGAATTTGTTTTAGTGGATATTACATGTTTTCATACCATTTTTATGATGTCTTGAAGAAAAAACTAAATGGTTGCACATTCTTTTTTGTAATTGTTATGATTATAAGATACATGTATGTACACTGAACTTATTCAGAAGTAGAAAAGAAAATTTTGTAAATTAGAAAAGTAAGCAAAAAAAAATGAAGTTTTTATTTTAAAAATATGTTATTGCATGTTATAACTGTGAAGAGCAAAGACATAATATTCAATGAACCAGATTCTATGACTTATAATGCAGTAGGTTTACATAGTAAAAATGTTGGAGCAGTGGTCCAGTGGTAAGACATGCGCTAAGGGATCGAGAGGTCCTGGGTTCGATCCCCTCTAAGGGCACTGCTAATTTCCTTGAGCAAGAAATTTACCTACAATGGTTCCACTCCACCTAGGTGTAAATGGGTACTGCGATGGAACGCCTGCCTGAGGGTGATTTCAATGATCAGGAGTTCTTGTACAAGATTGTGAAGTTGGCTGAATATACATGTATATATGGAAGCAGACTTTAAACCGCACATTAACTTTTTAACTATAAAAAAAGAGGCTACTATAAATAACATGTAATCATAAATACTATAACCTTGACATTACTTGATAATTTATTTTTTATTCCATGTTGTTCCGAGTCCTTAGATGCAGAAATAATATCAAAGTTATGACGTCTATGTATACAGCAGTCCCTTAAGTCTAGACATTATCTGAATTATGCTTTTTTCTTTGTTATTCTTTGTTATTGTACTGATTTCTTTAAATTGATTATATTTATATTAACTAATGTCTAGGGACAAAATCCATTTAGAATTTAAAAATGCAATTTCATAAATTTTAAATGTATTCCAATGTAATCTATGTCTGCATTTGTATTGCCAATTTGAATTTTTCCTGTTAAGTTTGGCATTATTCTTCTAAATATTCAAGAACAATTTTGTCTTCTCCTGAGTTTTCCTTTCTCCCTTTGTGTTTTACCTCAAGCATTTTTATGATATATTTATGATAATGAATGTCAGTTATGGTGCTGCTTTAAAAATATAGAGAGATATAAATCATATGGACTTGTTTTCTTCTCTGGCAGATATATCTACTTGTGTTACACACTTTCCTTTCGTATCTTTGGGGTAATTAAGTTCTTTGCGCTTCATCGTGTCTCCTTTAGGTTTGATATACTGATTTTAATTTCCTGTCTGTATAATAGACTGGGCATTCAATATTTAGGAAAATATTGATGATTATACAAATTAATGGTGTGAAGATTATTTTTATGGTGATAATTTGGCAGAAGACATTTGTTTTATGATAGAGCGACCAGACGTAACGGAGTGTAAGATATAAGTTTGCCATATAAGACAATAAATGTAGCCATTTTAACCTTTCTTGAGTATAAGTCATTTTATAGTCTTGGATTTCAACAAGGAGTAGAAGTTAACCCTTCCTTAGAATTTGGATATAAATCTCTCAACATTAGTCTGGGAGGGTATTATATACCTTTTTAGCCTGTGATGGCATTAACCTAGATTTTCTCTTGGTCCAGGCAAGCAAAATTGTGAACTACTGAAATTTTTCTGAGTATTATAATATTGGCAATGTTGGCATTATAAAACCAAAGGAATACCATTATTTCATATTTTCACCAAATGTAACTAAATGACCATGCCCTTGCAGGGCCAAAACACTGTTCTATGCAGAAGACGAATACAGGCTGCTTCCCCAAACAAAAAAACACTGTTTTTCCCCAGTTTGATCCTCCAAATTCCCCATAAAGTCACATGAAAAATTCCTAAGGAATGTTGAACCATTATTTGTGATATAGAAAGGGAAAAATATTCAGATTTCTTCACAACGCAGTCTACATTGTTTCTTTTACCACAAAATTTACATGATTTAATATCTATTTGATTTTGTAACACCTACGATTTAATACATATTTTCCTATTTTACTGGCAATGAAGTGGGTCCATTTTCCCCAATGAAGTGAAAACCGTGCTATTTTCCCTCAAAAAAGGGCTGAGGCCTCTTCCCCAAAAATAGTGTTTTGGCCCTGCCTTGTTTTTTTATTGGAAATATTAATTGAAATCAAATGGTACAAACTTCTGTCAGCTACAGGTGTTTTCATGAATTCTTATTTTTGGTTTAATTAGAAATATTCTATTGATATTCTCAGAACTTCATGACCTGTGTGTTGTTCATGCCTGGAAAATAGTTTGCCAAACATATGTCAGTATTGGAACCAGATTTCATCTATACCCCCAAGAATAATCTAACCCTTGCACTCTGAAACCTCCTATAACAAACATTGTAGTAAATGATCCAAAACTATTACATTTATAATACTCTTATAGTTTATGATAAAACTCACGTTTGGATGATAAAAGTGTGTGCTTTGAGTAGATTTCCAGGCTGTTGGTTTTTTGTTGCTATTCCAATTTTCCATAGTAATCTTGATATTTCTGTGATGGTTTTTTAAACATCAGCTTTGATTGCCATTTCTTTTGATATTGTATCTGTGCTATAATAAGCCTTATCTTTAACTTTAATTACTTGTTCTAGATAGTTGAAGGATTCTAAGAATGAATGAGCTAGTTTGGCATTCTCAGAGAAAAGCCATTAAAATTTTATTTTGGTAGAATTTCACACTTAAATGTGGCATCTTGAAGAAGTAGTAATCATGAAATGATCAGAAAATGTTTTATTTTAGATTCTAGTTTTTTTATCATTAAAACTTAGATATATCTAAGAATAAAATAATTATTGCTACTATATCAATAATTCTGGAAACATTTACTAGCTTTTTATTAGTCTAGATGCAATACTATACCTTCATGTAATATTTATAAAAACTTGTCCTATGTAACAATTGACAATTTCCAACTTAGTGAGTGCGGTCATATCTATGTCCTAAGTCTTGGATATTTTGTTGTCTACTTTTGTAGGTACTGTATTTTACTTGTCACTAAAGTAAGTCAGTATGTTAATAGAATGTCTGAGATTTTTTCCACATTTAAAAAACTTATTTGTTCATCTGTAAAGAAAAAAAACAATTTGTCAAGAAATATTTTTCTTATATTGTCTTGGTGCTTATCTGTTATGTCTTTTTTGTTTTGATGTTTTGGAAATAATTATCTGGTATGTTCTGTTCTGTTCTGTTCTGCTCTGTTCTGTTCTGTTCTGTCTTGTCTTATCTCTTTTCAGTATTTGTGCTTGGTTTAAACAATATTTTATTTCGGTAAATACAAACATAAATACATATACAAAGTAATAGTCAAATGTTGCAAAAGAGAGGATTGAGAAGATAGCTTTAAAAGCTAGTTTTGTTATCTCTCTCTTGTGCTTGTCTCACACTATGAGCTGCAAGCTAACAGACAGAAGATTATTAATATCATACAAGAAAATAGTCTGCCCGTTAGTTTTGGTCATTAATTATAATGTGCTTTGGCTGCATCTGTCAAAGTCTGCAAAAAGTATCTCTGATTATAAACTCCATTAATGGTTTATTGACCATTGTCCATCGAGAGAAGATTTATGTTTGATGTTTTAAGACTATTTTCTACTCATTGACCATGTGTATAACATGTGTTAGGGGTTTATTACCATCCATAATTGTTCTGTTTAACCCTAGTCTGATGCCTATCAAAATATTAATGGTATTCGGTCAATGTCATGGTCCTTTTACTGTGGCCCTTAAACATTGGTAATAAATGCTTCTGTGCCATTGTTTTATGAGCCCTTTTTATGACCCCTTAAGATTTGTAAGTGTGCCATGATTTTAGAGTTCATTATGACAGTATGGTATCAGTTTGAAGGGTTTTATTGGGAAGAAAGTTTATTCCTGCATTATCAGTGATAGGGTTAAAAACTCCCCGGCTTGTCTTACATTATGAAGGCAGTGAAACATTTTTTTAATGTCATAAAACTTCATCATAACATCCTGTGTAATATATAGGGATTGCTTTATGATGTTTTTATAGATTTCCTTCTTATATTTCATTACATGATAGTTTACAGAATGCACCTGTGTATGTATGTTTGAAAATCAAGTTTCTGACTTGTATTATCATGGTTTTTTATATGTTTTCCTATCTTAGAAACCATTATTCTGTTATGTTCTTTCTTTATGGTCATGGTAAAGAGCATTTGTTTGACTTTTATTTTATAATATTTATAACAATTTAGTCTCCTCTCCCAGAGTTGTTCTTGGTTGCTCTGTTAGATTTCCTGTACAGTATCTTAATGAGTTTTTAATTGGTCTTTAAATGTAACATTTTTATTACTTATCCATACATCTAAAAGACTTTTAAATTCTCTTCTGTTTATTTTAACCTTTATTGTATTATAAACATTGAAAATGCTCTTTTTGTCTTTAAAGGTATTAGTTCACAGATTTGGTTAAGATTTTTCTATATTTTCAAAATACTAGTCAGTGTCTGTAATTGTGTCAAAACAAAAGTTATTATTATTTTAAGACAACCAACCTATAGATTCTAAGAAATATTCATTAAAAGTCACAAAATGCACTAAAATTGTCTATACCATGACATATATGGGGTAGATTTTTACTACTTGAATTTTGTAGTTGTTTGTCAATTTGCACTTAAATAATCATTATCAGAGCACTACTTTCCTGCATCAAAAAATGGTTCCATACAATTTAGGTAGTTTCAGAAAAGTTGATATTTAAGTTAAAATCTGTGAATGAGTGTCTCTAACATACAAGTAAAGAAAACATCGATGGGCCAGCTCAAAACTAAGTCTAACTACATACATAGTGATTTATTATGTCAAATGTTATTTCCAAGGGAATAGGCAAGTATTATTTATAAAATGAAAAACCCTTTTTTCAATATTTCAGACATAGCCATATAAACAATAGGGCCTACAATATTCTTCAGTTGATACCATTGGTCTCCAAGTCTACCCATTTGACAATCCCCTATTTTTAAGATTTACTAATTCACTTTTACCTAATATAAAAAATGAAAAGTCAGCATAATTAGCATATCAACATCAATGGATTTATGAACATATCTTTCAAATAAAGAAGCATTTATAATTAATGTAAAATTTCTTGCAATATAATTTTATGATAAGTTTTTTCTCAAAATCTAATATGCCCAAGACCTTTTGAAGGAAACTGTGCATGATTATAATGTGCTGTGCATTCATACATATTTATGTCATAGATCAACATTTTTTTCTGCAATCTCTATCATGTTTTGTTCTGTTCTGTTCTGATAATTACATACTGTTATTTGATTGATAATAATGAACATATAGAATTGTTGCTTGCAAGCATGTTTTACATCAACCACTCAATCAAATACTGAACTGTCTTGTATTGTATCATTTATTTAGCGATTACTGATAAAAACAAGTTTCTCTAAAATTATACCAGAGTTCCATGGTTACGATATAACAATAATTTTCCCCTGGAAAATATTACATAGATCTTCAACATCTTGTTCGCAGATGAGTTTTGTTCCTATAGAGCAAGCAGAGAGTTAAGTATATGTTTGTTGAACTTGAAATCTCATGGCTGTCTGTTTAAATCTTGGGAAACCAGCAGGCTGTATATAATACATTTGTCTTCAATGCCAGTTGCTCACATGGTTCATTTACTGGATATAAATTGACTTAATGTAAACATATATTCTAATTAAGCCAATAAAATGACTGATCTGTCAGATTCATGTATTTTCAAAGTATACAACTACCTGCTGAAGCATTAGATCTCAACCAGTGTAAGTATTCTGTATGTTTGGTTATATTTAGAACAGTATGGCATAGGTTTATAGATTCTGATTTGTGGAACTCCATCGCCTGTCACATACAGTTTATACTGTTGTTGATAACATACTCATTCATTTTGACAAATTGACAATAAATCCATGCCATACTGATAAAAACTCTATAAAATCTATACCATACTGTCAGATAATACTCATTTTATTTCACTACTCTGTCAATCAACAGTTAATTTTTTGATAAACAAAATGTTGATATTTCTAATTGAGAAATATGGTCAGTGAGTTACTTCATGTAGAGAGATGAGGGGTCAGCTGTCTTGAAGTTATCATATTTCTGGAGTTATCAGAGAACAACAGGAAGTACAACCCCTACAAGTGTCCCTTAGCTTATAAATTCATAGTTTATCAAAATATTCTGACAGAATAATTACCTGTTTCAAAGACTTTAATCTTTCTGGAAACCTTTTCAAGAAACTCTTTGTTGCTTAGACTGGAAGCTTTCTCAGTTTCAAGGATTCAAAGTTGAAGTCTTCATGTTATGATATGTATGATTTAATATACATGTATACATTGTATGTTAGTATTCTACATTAATTTAAATTTTGCAGTAAATTTGTTTTTGATGACAACAAGTTGCAGATTCTCCATTAAACTGATAAAAAATGACCTGGTTTTATTGTCGGTTTCTGTATCAAAGTGAATTTGTCATTAAAATGAACTTGAATCATTTAAGTAAATGTCCTAGCCCATTTTTTTGTAGTGACTTGTTGGCAGCCTGAACATTGCCGAGACCAGAATACATGTACATTATATAAATCGCATGTTCGAACAGCAAACTTGTATAATTATCCAGTACATTTAGTGTTTCACCCAGACGGATAATAATTTTTTGAACTGGAAAATATGCTATTATATGAAATTGAATATACAATGTCTCATTTTACTGTTATATAATCCCTTAAGGGAATTATCATATGTAATTATGTAAAACTTGCTTATTATGCCATTCTATCATTTGTCTCTGTATAGAATCCTGATATTCTTCAAATTAATTTCATGACGGGGGACCGGGGAATCATAAGTCTGTATATAAAATAACCTTAAGGCTTGATATACCTAAATTAGAAATCATATTATATTTCCATAGAATAATTTGCACACAGGTCCATTTATTTTGTCTGTCAATTCTAGATGCATATTTTTCCTCAGTAAAATATATATGGAAGTATTAAAATCTATGTCTTGTAGGTATATAATCATCACTCTCTCGTACAGACTCCGCCTTCCAGCTAAAATAGATTATTATCATTGTATTACTGGTATATATACCATAGCAAATCTTGATCAGGACTGTATTGATATAATAGTAGATGCATAATTGTGGAGGAAATATGAAATTTACAATCGTTGCCCAAAAAACTTCAGTTTAATTTCAGTACTGGTAGTTTAGTGAAGTTCCATCATTATAACCATCAAAAATGGAAGGTCTTCATAGGGGAATTATAAACAAAGCATTAAACAAAGCATCAATGTAGGGACTTTTTCTTTTTTAATCAAGCATCATAAAAATCATAAAAATTTTCATTATTCTTTAATTAGCTTAGATGGTCGTAATAGCAGAACTTTACTGTATAATGTTCAGATATTTGTGGAATCTGATTTTCTTACCTAATCACTTCTGGTTTTCCTCAACATTTCAATGATGATATTGTTTTGTGAATGATTATATGAAAACTAAATTTTGTAATCCCACTACATTCTTACCTTAAAATTGATGAGGTAAAAAACTCAAAACAGCAAAGCCTAACTTTTTGTCCTATGTTCGTATATAACAGGATGAGTGAATGCTACAATGTACTTGTATGATACATGTTGTGCTTTTCTTTATCAAAGAGATCTCTGAATTTTTTATTCTAATTTATTTTAGCTTGATTGAGAAACAAGTTCTTACAACTTATATTAATCACTTCCTGGTCCCCCTGTACTGAGCTAGTTGGACAAAGTTTCTTGCTCAAGGAAACAACCGGGTAGGTTTTGGATGGGATTTGAACCAACAGAATTGTTATTTATCAAATGTAATTATAAAGATGCTAAAATGTTATAGCGTGATCATAAACAATTCGAATATTAACTATGTGTTGATTCTGTCAAATATCTGACCTTTGGACTCAGTTCTTGGTATTATAATCCAATGCCTTTACACCAACATGTTTTTAATAAGGGTTTGCAATTAATTTCAATTGCTTTGGTCAGACTTGAGATGTGAGCAGCAAAGTTTATGTAGTTCACTTTTGCGATTTTCACTGTTGGTTACTGTACATTGTATATGCTTTTATCAAACCATTTAACTTAATCATACAATGAAAAGGACAAATTTGATGATATACATTAATATGCTGATGCTGTTCTATAGACGCTGGCTTAGCACAAAATGGTCGTTACTCAATTTGATAAAAGAGTGAGTTACGATCATTTTGCACTTAGTTCATGAGATATGTTTGTCATGGCCTCTCAGAAAGTCTACTAACTGACATATAAAGTAAAAGACAATCAGCTGATTGTTAAAGATGTAAACGTTGCAACATGTATTGCACATGGTACCTCCATACTATTATTTTATAGACTGTTTCTACTTCTTGAACAGAATGCCTGATTATTCCAAAATGTAAATGTATTAGGTCCAATCATTTTTTGGATAAATCGTGATAGATCTTGGCGTCTACACAAAATTATTCATAGCAGTTATTTTTTCGCATTGAATTTTTCAAATCATATATGAATTCATCTATGCCTTTATGAGTAAGTAAAAACTCCAGCAGACTAGAAAATATAAATAATTCACTAGGAATCCTTGTGTTAGGGTATCATCTAATAGATTCCATAGTGAGAGGAATAACTTGGTAACTGTCTAGACATGAAGAAATTGGTTTTGTTTCATTGTTGAAACCTTAGATTTGTTGTATAATGTCATGTTGAAGTGATCATTTTTACATTGTTTCTAAGAAATATAAGTTCTCATTTCTTGTCTGTATATTAACCTTTATCCAAGTTTTTTTTTCTTTTTTTTCTCATTCAACTTGCCTGTATTACAATGATGATTTCTAATAGAGTTGTCATTTCTAGACTGTAGGTTTGTGAATCTACGGAGCCCCTGAAGTGACATTTTGATTTACTTTTGTATTTTCACTATTATTTCATTTAAACATATGCCATTTTGTTTATTTAATTTAATGCATTGTTTTGTCTTTTCTGAAATATATTATTTTCGTGGTTTTTTTTTTTAAATAAATAATGTATTTAGGTTTGTTATAGAAATTTTTGTTCATTTTTTACAAAATGATATATTTTATGTAATATATTTCTTAACTTTACATATTAACAAAATTATATATTTTTTCAAATATTTTATGTAGTAAAATAATTATTGCACTTTGTATAAGCTTAGCTTATACAAAGTGAAAATGTTGTTGTTCGATATAAAGAGATAACAGCAGTAATAACTGGTATGTGACAGACACATTAACAACCTCAGAATTATACAAAATAATATTATTGTAAAAAATGAAATAATTATTTCATAAAAACAATATGTTATTTTGTACACATGAAAAAATATCATTTTGAAAAAAAAATGAAATAATATTAATATACAAAAAACGTAATAATTGTGATGATAAAGAGTAATAGATTTCAAAATGTCACTTTAGGGACTCCGTAGTATCAGGATAGATGATCACTTTGTTATAAATGGCTTGTTCTTTTAATTCAGTCTGTTGACTTGCAGACTTGTCTATTCATAGAATCTATTCAACTATGTCCTCTAGTCTGATTGTTTGTTATTGTATAGTGTTACAACGAGAATGTAAATGTCCATATTAAGCTTCTAAATGTTGTATAATTTATATCCCTTGTACATAAATTGTTGCATATAAATAGCCATATTTTATTGACATCAGCACAAAACAGTGTTGTATTTGGTCCAATAGCAATTCAGATGGCACATACAAAAGGTTTGCTTGGAATGTTTCCAGTTAGCAACCCAATGAATACAATGTGATTGCTACAAAGGGTAACATGTTCAATAACATTAACAATAATTTAGTAAAAATTATTTATTAAAAAGTTTTTTATCATCAGGTGTTTGAAATATATTCTAAACAGCCCAGGGCAGCATGTTATCAAAACTCTTATGATAATAAAACAATTAAGTATAGAAGGATTTACGACTAAAATTATTTGTAAGACTGTTGATAATTAATACAGGCCTCAGGAAAGCGTTAGTGTTAGTCTTGATAATGGGGCTTAAAAAAAGGTATAAAAATAGTTTACTTAGAAATATTGTCCTATTAATGAGTAACATAATGATAATTATGTCAACATTTTTTTTCAGTTACTCACAGAATTTAATTGGAATTTTTATGTTGCCATGCATTATAAATCCAATCTTCCTTTATTAATATACGTAGGTGTGAAAGAATAATAAATATTGTATGGTAATATTGCATTAAGTGTGGTATTTATTGAATTAGTCTTACATTTATAGTTTTATCTCTGATTGCCATGTCCATTTGACATAACTAATATGGTTTAACTCAATGTAATAACGAAGTAACTGTGTGAGTTGAAATATGTCTTATTAAGGAAATGTTTAACCAAATATGAGAATATTTGTATTGAATAACATGTTCGGAATTTAAATGAGTTTGATTTTTAATAAATATACTTTTATGAATAAATAAAATAGTTATAGTGGTGAATATTATGAAATTGTTGTCGTACTTGAATTGATGATAAATGTTTTAGTATGAAATGTTTTATATGTAATATTAAAAGTATTTGTCCCATAATGGAGATATATAATAGCTGTGTGTGTGTGAGGACATTTTCTAGTAGTAGGACAGCATTATTATCAAAAATTATGACTTGATATTACAATAAAAGGATTTATGACTAAAGTCTGCTGCATAAGACTGATATTGATAATAATACACAGTTGCAATACCACTTGACCATGTCATGACTTTATAAATGCTTACTGTTTCAAGAAGAAAATGTGAACAGTCAGCGTCGACTCAGCAATTCGAAGAGGTTAAGTAACCTTAAGGTTGGTAGGTTGTCCTAGGTGTTTGCAGAAAGTATAAAACTCAGGTGTTGGTAACAAGATGCACAGCAAATAGAACATGCTCAACAGCTTAGCCTCACGTAGGTATCCTGGAAATCTGACTAGAATTAAAGTACTTACAGCTGTTTGAATTTCCAAGGATTGAAGCTGACTATTCACATTTTTCTTTTTGAAACCTATGCATTTTAAACACCATACATGTAGTCAAAAGGTGTTGCCACCATGATAATGTGCACCTGGTAAACATTATCACTCTGTTCAAGTAAAGCTTTGGACTGTCATGATAATATAAATGCATGAAATAATGTATGAATATATTAAGATCAGTTGAAACAATTCAAACCACACACTATATTTCATATCATTGTTTCCTTGAGCAAGCAAACTTACTTAGTGTCAACGCTTTTGCTGAAAAAAAACAAGAGTGGAATAATGCTTTGTTGAAGATGTGTTCACTTGGAACAAAACTGACTTAACTCTCAAACATACTGAATTGCCATTAGTTTAGTATGGCAACAAGTCTATAACAACAATTATATTTTAATACATACATAGACATGACATATATGGTGTTTTATATGTCTTATAATATGATGTATTAAGTTTCAAATTTTATTTTGTCTAGATTTAAACATGTCATCATTTCTATATCAACTGTCAAGTGATGAATGTTTAAAAATTATAGTAAATGTTCATATACTTAAAATAAATGGTAAAGACAATGTGACATCATGTAATACTGTATAGTAGGACATGTTTGTTATGATTTTATCTTACTGCAGGCTTTTTATATTACTTGTTTCCAAAAGCAAAAGAGAATCACTGTTCAAAGACTATTATAGTTTCATGTATATAGTTATATATTTTGAGGATTGCCTGCAAGACTGTAGTAAGTGCATTGCGTTAATGAGCGAGTTACTACAGTCTTGTGGACAACCCTCGATTTGTTTATGTTCAATTTATCAAAATGTCTGAAAATTAAAAGTCACTTTTATGGAAAGCAAAGAGTTTGATTATAAAGCACATCATCATGTATAAAAATTTGGATCTTAAGGCTGCATTGCACTTTTCTTAAAAACAA
Source organism: Mactra quadrangularis (assembly GCA_025267735.1). Taxonomy (NCBI): domain Eukaryota; kingdom Metazoa; phylum Mollusca; class Bivalvia; order Venerida; family Mactridae; genus Mactra; species Mactra quadrangularis. The sequence goes on from CM046304.1 coordinate 30,716,197, forward strand.
ATAGCTTGAGACCTAAAGAAGTTAAGTGGATTCATCATTATAATAATAGAACAGTTTTGAACTTGATATTTAGTACAAGTTGCAGGACCATAATTATCTCAACTCTACTTTCTAAGTTGGGGATCATGTGTTAATAGGTGCCAAACACTGTGAATTATGCAGTTTTGAAGATGAACTTCATATTTCATATCAACTTGTGAGAGACAGATACAAGTACAGCAATGTTTCAACAGTCAAAGTCTATGACCTTTTCTCCTGATACAACTATGGAAGAAACATTGTTTCTTGGATAACCCAGCATTGGACTAAAGAGTCACTCTCATGAGAGGCTGTAACAGGCTTGCACTAACTACCATAGCAAAGTTTCCTGATCAGCCATATTGGATAGATGTCATATCATTTGCAACAATCTCCCTGACAAACAAGCAAACAGCTACATGTATACGGTATGTTAGTGTGCTTGTTTGTCAAAGGTATTGCAATTGGCTCCGTGTATGCCAATCAAGTAAAGGCTGTGCATGAATTTAATGCTATGGTTTTACTAAGTTCATCATAACATTCAGCAGTTTTGTTTTATTTACTATATCTTACAGTAATGATAAAGAAAACTGTATTGCCATTGTCAGACATTATTGTTCTTGTGAGATGTTGCACATTGTCTTGCTATATTAAAACTTAAATAAAAATAACTACCTGTCACTCCTATATTAAATATAATAACAAAAATATATAAAATTACAAATTGCAGCAATGTTTGTTGGGCTATTACTTAATAAAGAGTGACTAAAACATGACTTTAATTGTCCTGTTTTGCATATTTGTCTTAGAAGATGTAAAATTGTACTTCTTGTGTTTCAAATTATCTGTTACACCATACTTGTTCTTTGTAACAAAGCAGAACATACAAGGGGAAAAGTTACAGGAATTACAAGCTTTGTAAAATTGTTTCATTTTTCATGAATAAATGAAAGTATTGTTTAAACAGCTGTTACTGGTCATTTCACTTGAAATAAACTTTTTCTATTAAGTCACACCAGCTGATTTCAGAATTTAAGTTCAAAGTATTTTTGAAACTGAATATTAAGTCTGTGGTTGAAACAGTTATGTACAGTACCCCCTAAAGTTTTGAAATTTATGAAAATGCTTCAATTTCAATTATTACTGGTATATAAATTTCATAAATGCATCACATTCATTAAAATGCAACATCTGACCTACCAAAATCTCAAAAACCATGATCAGTGTATTATACATGTACTTCAGTATTTCATGATTTTAAGCTACTTTTGTAGTCCCAAATATGAAAATGAGTCACAATAAAAAATTAAGCAAAATAAAAGGTATTTCAAAATTTCAATAAAATCTTTTTAGTTGGCCAATTAAAGCATATTGCCATTTGCAACAATGTTCAGTTTGGACCACCAAAATTTTATACATGCAGCCAATTATAATAATAGTGAGAAGATATGGCAAAGGTGTCTACTTTGGATGGCCTATATGACCAACCGTGGGTTTAGCACGAAACGGTCATGAACTCACTGTTTTTTAACTTGAGTTATGACCGTTTTGCGCTAAGCTCGTGAAACACAGTTCAGTGCCCTAAATTCAGTCTTTTAAAAAATCACTCAGTCATTATCTTAAGCTAAGCAAAATATTTTTTTTGTAGAGGTTTTTTAAATTGCCTGCTGTTCAGTGACTAATAAATTATATGACTAAATAGCTTAGACAAGTTATTCTTTGACATTATCAAGGGAAGAATATAACTGACAGGAAAGTTTACAGTAAATCGTGAGAAGCAGATGTGTTCACTTTCAGAACAGCTCTGGGAATTTGTTCTTCGACAATTTACTTCGCATATAAAAATTCAGCGTTAGTATGGACGTTGAGAAATAGCATTGTATAATTTGTTTATAGACTGTCTAATTGTTTGTAATGTTTTATTTTGTCAAGATTCTCAGGAAATAAATGTGACATAATATCAACAAAATTGTCTGAGAGAGGTAATATTAGTGTCCCTATAATCATCTCTTTAGATACTTTGCCTGATGATGTCTATATGAAGTAGTACTTCAAAACAGACTCAACGAACCCAAGGGAGTATTATCTTCTAAACACCCTGAGACTCAAATTATCATTCCTATGCCAAACTTAACATTCCTACAGTCACCATCTTGGATCATCTTCAGAATTCTAAGACTATATTTTACATGGGTGACTCATTGCTCTTAACAGGAATGGACTATCAGTGTGAGTCGACAGAAATTTTGAAATTGTAAAAAATGATTGGTGTTTTTACTGTGTTTCGATATATATCTTATTATCAAAATAATGCATGCTAAAGTTAGAATAATGTTCATACTAATTAAAATTAAGTTTGCAAACTTTGCTGATTTTTGTATACCTTATAGGATATTTTATGGACTTGTAACCCGCATCTCTGTTAGTTTCTGTTGTTTGTGCATGACTTCCAAATGTAAAGTTGTATGTTTTATATGCATACCGGTATATACATGTAGTTGTATTTCACAGTCATGAAGTGTAGACAAGCTTTTAATGATATGAACTGTATCATTATTTCAATATCTTCAATCGTCAATAAGGTTAAGTCTTTCTCTGATAGAGGCAAAGAAATTGTGGGTCAAATTTACTTTCAATGGATGAGAATGTATAGTTTGGGCACGAATATGCATTGATCAAGAGTTATTCAAACCTAAATTAAAGCCACTATTATGAAGATATATTCATTTACAGCAGACATGAAAACTGTCTTAAAACCATACATCCTACACATGTATATAATCTATTGAATGTTGCATTGTCACAATTTCAATTCTGTTTGCACAATGCACTGTAATATTTATAAAAGTTTATTATTCACTGTTATAGTGTATTGTGTAAATTTATTGTATAAAATTCAAAACTGACACTAATCTGTCTGTTTAAAATTCAAACCTTCTATGCAATAAAGCATTCATATGCAATATTATACAATAATTACCATAATAATTGTTGCAGTATTTATTAGCATTGAAAAATTAACCTTTGTTCAAATATAACAGACTAGAATACTCCATTAAACATTAGAAATCCCCTTTAATCCATTGTCTAATTAAAAAGGGATCAACAGTGGCTTATGTAACATTTCATAAAGTCATGTATACAGGACCCTCTTAAGTATCATTGCATCAATAAAATCCCTATAAATATTCATTAGCTATTGTTTATGCAAATGAGATGTCAAAATCTGATGGATCATCAAAAGAAATCTCTCTCTATTAATTCCAGACCTCTGTACTCCATAACTCACTTTCAATGAGGGGCTTCAAAGGGTCACTAATTGAAAACAGGGAGTTCACAACCGTTTAGGGAACTATATGAAAAGGAAGTAATAAGGTCCTAATTGGCTCTGCCTCTTAATTACAGTAAATAATGACCCTGTGGATTTTCACACTTGCTCTAATTTATGGTAAATGATTTATGATATATCCAAGCATTCCATTGATACATGATTCTAGTAGGCAATCAATATGGCTGCTGCAGAAAAAAGTGATGGTTATTAATGTAATTAGAATAATTGTTTTTTATCCTAAAAAAAGAGGATACTGTACATTAATGATGTCCAGGTATAGCAGATGGCCTAACATGACTGAGTGATGTACCCTTTTCTATGATCTTCAAACGATTAGACACCAAAATGAAAATGATATAATAGGCTGTAAACAATGTGTTCAATATGTTACATATTTTGTGATGCATTTTGTTTGAATCATTAATTTCCCTGCATTTTAAAAGGTTTGCTTGTTAATCAACCAGTTTTAATTAATGTCACTTCAGTTATTTTAAGATCACAGAATTTCAAACAAAACCATCAATAGCTTCCATATTATGTCAATGATGGGTCTCCCACAAAGGTCAAAGGTCTTAATCCTTGGAATTTTCAAAATTCATGCTTAAACATTTGAGAACTTGATTTGATATTTATGTTTTGGCTTTCTGAGAACACTCTCCACTTGTTTTTGATAAAATGCTTTGTTATTGTTAAATCTTATTCAATTGTCAGTGGTGTATAATTCTGTACTTACTATCAATCAAAATATGTATCCGGGGATTATCAAACAAGTATTGAGTATTTAAATTAGCGGGACCCTTACCCTTTAGAGCAATATTTCTTGACCATTTAGTCCCTTTAAAGTTATTTAACCTGTTACTATGATAATATAATCTGATCTCACAATAATTTACATCAGGCAAATTTGGTTTAAGCACTTCAAATGGTTCCAATTTTATTGTTGTTTCCATGTTCTAGAATGAGACAAATTAGATATGACTCATCAATGCCCTTATAAAAACTACATCATAAAATATTGTAACATTTGGAAATTTAATTATCATAAATGTATCCAATTTTATTGTTAGTTTCTAAAGAATTAAATTTTCCTGTTAAACATCATTGGCTTGTTTTACCGTACTTTGTAACATTTGAAATGAATAACATTGGAGAATGCGGTTTGCAATTTGCAAACATTGAGATCATATTTTCACGAATACGCGCCCTAAAGGGACTTTGGAAAATAAAGTCAAACCTATCACTTTACGATTTGTAGCATCATTTTACCAATAAATCTTGTATTCAATGAGAGGCTGCCGGGTTTAATCTCATCATATGGGACAATGTTGCAAGTATAGTGTCTTGACAAATAATCACACACATCAACTTCTTTTTGCATTTGTAAAAGTCTCGTAAATTTCCTATTGTTAAGTTGTAATGCATTGTTTTCTTCACTAAATATATACACACCGAGAGATAGCCATGCAATGTAACTGTTGAAACTCTATCTATTCTTTGACAATAGCTGTAAAATTTAAAATCTTAGAAATTACAAATTGGACCATCTATGGTATTTGAAGAGGCGATATTCAAATTTTTTGAATACATTCACTGTACGTCTCATTTCCACGGGCGTTTAGTAATTACAACCTTTCGTAAAGAAATTAAGTGCCTACTTGACAGCGTTATATTCAAACTGAACTTGGTTTATTCTCAATGTGCAATAAACACCAAATTGATGTATAGAAAAATGAATAGTATTGTCTGAATATATTGTGTAAATAGTCAAAGTTAAAATGAAATTTCTTTATAAAAGTGTGAAAAGCACGCCACTAAATTTGTCTTTAATTATAAATATGTATTGATTCGTTACAGAATTGAGTATGTAAATTGCATTGACAAAAAGTACATCATTTTTAGATTAACAATTTTTTGTCACCAGTGAAAATTTTATTAGAAAACTTTATGACTAATTTATCTTTTTTTTCATTTAATACAAGGTGTAGGTGTTGTCCATTTATTCATTTTGAATCAAACGTGTCTATTCACAAAAATGTGCATTTTTTCATCAAATAACGAAACTTACTTCTTCCAATGTTTATTTTCAAATTTATCAGAAGTCAGATTAAGTGAAATATTTCACTCTGTGTTCATTTACCTGAACAAAAACAAGATGTCAGATATTTCATCCATAGTTTGGTACCCTTCATTTCCTGGTTCCATGCGTTAGTTATATAATTAATAACATTCTTGTCATCTGACAGCTGTATTAATCATGTATTCTGCATACAGCTTCAACACATTTCCACATATTTATTAACGCATCAACCGTTTTCCTAAATTTTTAAAAATAAAGTACCAGCTTCCTTGAAAAATACTTCTTTATCTCTGACAATATGTATTTAAGAGTATATAGGCACTCTTTAAATCTCATTTATTGTTTTAGAATACCATCTATCACTATTTTCCAGATGTTACTCTTTACTTACGAATACCAGCAATGTTAGGGTTTTGTTTATACTTTATTTATGTTTTGTTCAATCCACCTGCCTGTCTGTTTTAGATTGTAAATACTTCATTCTTTTACTGATTATTCTGTAGCATTGTTGAAAGTTTTTTGTGAAATGTTTGATTGTTTAAGATTAGAAATCTCTGGTGTGTTGTATTTAGATGTTTGTTTGTCATTCTCCACAGCTTTACGGTGTTTTAACTTGTAAACAATAACTTTCATTCCTCGGATATACTTATATAAAGAAATAACTTGCATTTGTCAATGTTTAAGAACCAATCAAGCCCTCAGCTGTTCATGAACAATTTTTATATATCTTGGACTATTCATAACTTCATGAGCTATGTGTCAAAGGGGCACCCTTGCGAGAACATTTTCATAAGTTCATGAATGTCCATGAACAGTTCATGATTATTTATGAACATCTTTCAATTGTTCATCATCTTTAAAGAAATGCTCATGAATAAAATTATGTTCATGAATGTACTAAAAGCTATCTCAAAGCTTTTAATGCTAATTGGCTGAAACACAATTTTGAAAAACTTGAAATGGGAGAAAAGTGACGCTACATCAAACATTTTTAAACACTAATGATTAAGAAAAGCAATATATCAAATTGTGGAACATTATAATTTATTGGTCCCAAGTTTGCAATCACTGTAGAAAATTGATTGTTTTGTATTATGTAATTTGTGTTATGGATTGAATGATATTAATTATTAATATCCTAATACATCTATGTAATTGTTAAATGCAACACAGGGAATCAATCAGGAACCAACATTGTTTTAAAAATCAACAAAAGAACTTTCAGAAAACACAACCTAAAAATAGATCCTTCTGCTGACCATGTCTCGACACAGAGAACAGAGAACCTCCAGGAAGCTGAAAACCTAAAAAAGATCCGACAGCTGACTGAGTCTCAACATGCAAAATAACTGAGAACCTGAAATGGGTCTTTAAGAAACAGAGAATCTTTAGAAAATAGAGAACAGTTAAGAAATAAAGAAATTTAGGAAATACAAAACTATAAATCATTTAGGAAATACAGAACATTTAGGAAATAAAAAACTACAAATCATTTAGAAAGTAGTACAGAACATTATAAGAAATACAGAGCTTTTATTTAACACAGAACCATGAACCTAGTTGAAACAGAGAACATTCAGGAAACAGAGAACATGCAGGAAACAGAGAACGTGAGGAAAAAGAGAACCTGCAGGAAACAGAATTTGAGAAAACAAAAAACCTGCAGGAACCTGGATGTAAATATCTTAGAATCAATATTATACAATATTAGTTATATATCTATGATTGATGTATATAGATATTTTACTCTCTGGTGTCTCATACATTTTATGACTGATGATAGTTTGAATGATATTTTTAGTGTTTTAAGTATATACAGCTTGATTAATGGTAACTCCTGATTCTCATTTCTTGACTTTAATTGATGACTCTGCAATTTTGAGACATATTTTTTAAAACAAATCACTGCTACTTACTTAAATTAGGTAATGACTGATAGTACAGTAAATTATTGAGTACCAATATAAGTCACCTCTTCACTAGTGGAGGTAGAAATTTCCCTGATGCATTTTGGGTAATGAGGAGTAATGTCATCACAATGGCTGCTGAAAATCAGCAGGTCTGACTGTCGGATCAGTTAAATCAGAGACAAAGATTACATATACAATATCTATGTCTCTGGTTAAACTTTGTTAGTTTGACACGATACTGCAAGCACTCAGTCTTCAAATGTTGCATTACATTGGATGGCATCACATTTAGAGCATTAATAGAACTTGATCTATAGACCTTAACTTGTATTTACTAGCAATAGTGTTGGTCTTGTTGATAATTTATCTTGATTTGGAACACCTGATTTCTGTGACATTACCGTTGAAATAGTGACCTGAGGATAACAGTTTGTTGTAACATCATTGAAATCCATATAAGGACATAATATTATATAACTGACTTTGTCTTTGCTAGTGTAATACAAAAAAGCTTCAGAAATAAAATGTCCTTAAAAAGGCAACACTACGAGTATAATGGGTTCAACAAAACCAGATACATCATTATACATAAAAATTAGACTTAAATTAAGAGTATATTCTGGCTTCACTGATCTCTGCTTACTGCACACAGTATACTGGTAATTTGTATTTATAAACCATTTATTAAGGTTTCCTTGAACAAAACAAAACAAAAACATAAATACTTAGATTGTTATTGTAATTCAATGAGAGTTGCAAGAACTTATATTGACCGTGGTTCATTAAATTTGTTTCTGTTAGTCGGCAAACAACATTAATTTGTTTATATGTATAAAGAACATGACCATGGCTTTAAATGCTGCATTTGATCTTGTGGAGGTTGAATTCATTTAAGTTGTTTCTACCAGAAAACAGCACATTAACATGGTCCAAGGCTTTGAAGTGGAAATCATATATAGTGAGATAATTTAACATTATTGACATTAACTGGTCAAGTAAAAGAGTCAGTAAAGAGGATCTCAGGACTCTCTTGGTATTCCCTAAATACTTGCAAAAGCATGGCAAATGGGATTCAAAGGATATTTTTGTTGTCAGGACAAATTTAATTCTGCTGTTTAGAGGTGAGATATTGAAAGGTGGCTGTTGTTAAAAATGAATATAAAGGGAGGTTACTCTAAACGTTTTATGTTCATCTGCAATATTCTCCAAATATTGCTTTAACCTTTGACAAACTCTTTAATTAAACTCCTCTGAAAAACAATCTGGATTCACCCTGGATTCAACTTCTCTGAACTTAGAGTGACATTACAATGCACTCAAACAATAATTACTGATAACTGATGTATAACTGCTGATACAAGAAATATTATACTATAATATAATGAAATAATGATTATTCTCATTTTGTATGTATAACTTTTACCTTATATAATATGTATGTGCACCTAATACTTAATTAGAAATTGTAAGATATAATTCTCTGTAAATTTCTATGTTTGATCGAACAAATGTTGTGTCTTATGAGTTCATTATTAATAAAATGAATGTTTTCTGATAATTATGGAAGTTTTTATGAAGAGATCAATGTCTTATTTAACAAGTACAAATACAAGTTTTTTCTACAGAAATCAATGGGTGATACTTGTGCATGTATTTGTATTAAAAAATGGCACTTTTTTGTAATGTTTGACGTTACGTCATTTCCTGATGAAGCCGCAAGGCAAAACGTTGAAAATTAAAAAGAGTTAAACATAATCATCGTGTTTGGTGATTTATTTAACATTATATTAAAGAATGGAAAACTTAAATGCAATCATGTCCTGAAAATTTCATTTTTAACCCTCAAGTTGACTTTTTAATACATAGACTTTAATAATAACTTGCGCAATATGTGATGATGTGCCATAAAACAACATGAAATGCATAGACTAAATAAGAAGTATGCTGTATAAGACTAAAATTTTCAATTAATTAACTCTTTTATTGGCACTTGTTACAATTTTGAATCTTGATTATAATACAATTTACACAAAATATCTTCGACAAATGAAATTTTTGGGAACAAAATCATGTCCTGCATTTCTGCAAATAATTTTTATTATACCTTGAATCCTTATTCATGTAACATTGTTTGAATAAATATGTTGATTCACTATTAAGTGTCCATTTTTGAATTTGCTCAATGGGTTCCTTGTTTCTTTTTTATTGGAAAGAGTGTGTATCAGTTTATTAAAAGTAGGTCTTTGTTTAAGGACTTTTGGAGGGGGTACTGTTTATATAAGTGGATGTCTTGGCATGGTAAGAGTTAGAGTTCAGGTTCTCCTTTAAGGAGGCAATTAAGGTTCTCCTTACGCAATTGGTCAAAGCATAATTATTGTCTTATAATTTAGTTGGCATCCATCAAAACTTTTATATATATTTTAGTATAAAACATGAAGAATTGAGAGGCCAAGGCTCTGCCTTAATAATGGATGAAGTATTGTGAAGCCAAACATTTTTGCATTGATTGATGTATATCATATAACAACTTTAATCTAGTGGATTTATCTTTTCTGTTTTTTATGCTACTCAGCCTTTGATATAATGAATGATCTTGCAGTATAATGTTGTAATGGATTATATTGCTCACTCTTTCTTTTTTAACATGCAAACTTTCTTTTTCTGCCAAATTTCTGGCTTGACAGGAAATTCCAACATGCATTATATCTATCTCCTCTTGAATCCAAGCTATTCTAGATTGAAATATAGTGCTATACTTCTTTTTTCTCCTTGGGATCAATCTTTATTGCTATCAAATTAATTGTATTGACTTCAACCTAAATTAATTGCTTTCATTACCTAATTTGATGAAAGATTTAAGATCTATGTAACAGGTCAATAGCCATTTAAGGCATTGGCAGTTACAGTGTATTAAAAACTGGACGATATTATACTCGATGTATCAGAAAACCGTGATTTTTAGAGAGCAGTTTGATAAAACCCGTATTTGTTTTTCCTCTTTCTATATATTTAATTGCGCTAAATATTGGGTGGCCTCTCTTTATCATTCTAACATAGGATAGATGGCTGTATGTAGGTTTTATAGACTTTTCTCTATAATTCCTGTCTGTTACTGCCAGAGGCTGCTAGGATGACAGATTGAAGCCTAAGGTAAAAGAGACAGTGTAAGCTATTTTGAGAGTCAAGCATTTGACCTAAACTATACCACTGGGAGATTATAAAGGATAAGTTGATATAAAACAGTCTTAAATGTGGCACTGCCATCTGGCTTCATGACTTATACATGCAAATATGTTTAGCATTCAATTAACCATTGCTACAAGGGCTAAATACATTGGAATTGTTGCAGGTCAGATTGTGACATTTATGGACTGTTTCATGGTACACTTGGGACGTGGTATAAGCTGTTTTATTGTGAACCATGATTTAATGAGAATAGATTTTAATTATCCAGCATTCTGGTTGCATCAGTTTTTTGGTCATTAAGCAAGTTTTTGCTTTGTCATTTCATTTGTTTGGGTTAGAGGTAATAAAAATAGATGTAGAAATCTTTTTCCTTGTTGTTTTTATAATACGCAAACTGTTGGAGTCAAATTGTCTGCAAGTGTTTTAGATTTCTGATGAAATGCTTTTATTTTAAAGTGGACTTTAAAATTTAATGAGCTTTTGAAATCTATAAACTGAACAGAACATAACAATTATTACTTTACCGTGTATTGTATATAAATAGTACATGATTTGAAAATATAACAAGTTCCAAGGTTAACTAAAAGGCATGAAATATTGTAAAGAAATTCTGTCTGGGGGATGACAAATGATGTAATTTGATCAAGTGCAGAAAGCTGTTAAGCTATAAAACAAAATGATTCCTCGGATTCCACAATTAGCTATAAAAGGTTGCAAACTTTTGCCAAGGTTACTCAGGATCAATGATTTCTCATTGTATTAAAATTAAATAGAGTTGGCCTGCAACAAGTTAAGATGCACATTATCAAATAATACTGTAGAAATAAACATTAATAACTGAAGTTTTTTTAAGACCAAGTAACAATACCAATCCGATTAACAGAATGAGTGGTGGCTTTAATAGTGATTAACTAGAATCTGAAACCCAATTATCATGACAAAGGTTTCATTCAAATACTCTAAATTATTCACTATTAAGATCTTATTAGGGTTGCTATTTTATTACAGAATGATCAGTTTTTGTTTTCATTACATTTTAATGAATTTTCAACAAAAAATTGTATTTCCAAGAAAATTGGAAGATTAAGATATTTCATGGTTGCCTGGTTACCAACAGGAAGTCAGAAATCTTCCATTCTCACCATCTGCCCCTATATCCTGGTTTTCTTTACTATGTTTCCACCAGTTTTTGTTTTCTGGTGCAGAGTCCTGAAAATTGCATACCCACTGACCCTAAATCATCAAATTAAACCATGATTAAATTCATTATACATTTCTAGGGATCTAAATATCACAGGCCCCTCCTCTTTGATCCCCTAGAGGGGTCATTTCAAGTCAACCATATGATTTGTAAACCAGTCATCATTGCTAATTATGAGTTGGGTCTGGTTTATAAACTGTCTGTTAAAAAGGTTAAAGTTGCCCTATACATGTAATAAATGAGATATTAGATGAAATAAAAAATACTGGTAGAAAATTGGAACTCACTTTTTAGAAGTACTAGTACACAAGTTACTGAAGTCTTTGCCTCAAAGTTTACTGCCGTTTTCAGTTCTGTCATAAATCAGCTGAGGTCATGATTACCAAAAGAATTGAATGAATGGATGGGTAGAGAAAACAAGTCATTGCAGGTCAAAGTATTCCATGCAAATTGTGGAGAATTGTTGATTTTTCTCTTATAAGGGAGAAGTTGTTGGCATCTTGTTGAATGGTAAAGGAGCTTTGATAGAGAAAAGTTCGGGAAATGATGATTAGGTGAGCCATCCTCTGTACCAGTATATTGTCTGCCTGCCTAGCTCAGTCAGTTATGCTCTCAAGTCTTCTAATCAAAGATTGTAGAATTTCACTTCCCAGACAGGGCATATTTTTGCCATGAAATAATTTCAAGGCCGCTCTCCCTCTTGCATATGATTCTAAATCATGTAGAGCAGTTGTCAGTCACTGACAGAAGTTACATAATTATAATGCACCTTGCAACTGGTGAACAGCATAGACCAATAATTTCGTTTTCTAGGAATGGTGAGTAGGTTGACTGACGGTTGTGATATGACCTATACAATGTATTGCTACTGCATTGAACAAAACAAAAATAATAGTGTAAACATTAATTAGTTACTAGTATATGGAATAGCTAGCTATATAATTCCGGCAATGCAATAATGCTGGTAACATTTTCTTTAAGTCAACAAGATCATAAAAATATATGTTCCATCCTATCATACAAACACATAAAATCAGAGGATTACATAAATACCATTTATGAATATCCCTGTCTTACTTGATACATAATGATTCCATAAAATTTGTCAGGAAGAAAATAAGTGAAAAGAAAACGATAAATTCAAAAAAAGTCTAGAAGCCCCGTTGCTCTGGGTTACCAATCCTATGTATATCTATAATCAGATTCAGATAATCTCGTGGGTTTAGTCGATACATCATTCTAACTTATACCAAGAGACACTTGTGTCCATGAAAGCATGAACGATTCAATTATGTTACCAAAACTACATATTCCCTTTGGATCATAACTTTATGCTCAGCTTCACATGTGATCAAATTATTCATACCCACTGTAACAATAGATTCACTGTTCAATAATGTTTGACCGATAGACTGGTATTGTGATATAACAAAAAATCCCATCGAGGGAGATTATTGACAGACTGGTATACAAAAAAATTAGCGTATAATCACACTAGAATCGTATAATCACACTAGAATCGGAGAAATTTTAGTCCCAGAGCAGACCCATTTCCTGACGATTAGCTAGAGTAAAATTGATAGTTACATATTTATGACTTAAATCAAGTTAGTTGTGTCAACTTTGATGACTTACAGTCAATCTAAAACAAACATCTTGGACAAGACAATATGAGGAGAAATAATGATTCACTCTTTAAGAATAATCAGAATGATGTGATAGCATCTAGTCTTGAATTTATAATCTGAGTCATTGAGAGTTCATGTTTTAGCTCAGTGTTGTTTTTGATTTAGCTACTTCAGTTGTTTTTATCATACATGGTAAAACCTGAGTCGGATCATGCAAGACTTTCAGTATGTGACTATGTGTTATGAATAAAAGACTATTACTTTATATTCTTATTGTTGGTGCATTGTTTTCCTTCTAAGAGGGAGAAGTTGTCAGCTCCTTCCTTACGAAAGGGTAAGCTAGCTCTAGTAACGAAAGTGGCTCAGGAAAGCTGTTCAGATGAAGTCTGCCACCATGTCATAACTAAACAAAAAGTGTTTGTAAAAAAGGTGCAAAATCAAAATGAAAAAAATCAAAAGTTGGTGCATTATTTGCAATATAAATACTTCTAATAATTAAGAGGTTTAGATATTTCTGATCTGATATTTAAAGATTTTAACATTTCTTCATTAGACCTCAGAGCTATTTTAATTTACCTTCCAATTTTCCAATTTGATACCTGTTTATCAAAACCAAATTTAACAGGTATTGTTGATGATGTTAATTACAATATGAGCAGAAGAAACCATTAAAAATGTGTCAAAGCATGATTAGGGTACTAATTGTTTAGAATTCAATGGGCGCTTACTTAGTTATGTTTCTGTCCATGGATACACAAGTGCTATTACTTCCTACCTCATGTAACCACTCTACTTCTTAGATTTTCAAAATTACTTTTGCAATTGTTCATGACTGATAATTTTCAATTTGACTAATGGCCATTATAACAAAAATTGATTTATTTTTGATGTTTTATTTATGACAGGTTTCATTATCTATGATCATCAGATGCTGTCAATGATTTCATTTTAAATTGTGACTAGTTCTATCTTCATTTTTGAAGAGCTTCTATCTTCTTTTTTGAAGAGCTGTTTTTTTCTTTGCTTAAATGGAGTTAATTATTACTAGTTTTTTCATTAAAGACTACTAATGAAGCCTATTTCTAACAATCTGATCTTTGTTTATTGATTCCACAGTCACTAATGCTTATTTAAGTAGTTGTAATTAAAGATTTTTTTACATAAGTTTTGTTTGATATTGCCCACTGAAAAAAAATATCTTGATTTATAAAATTGATTCCTGATTCTTCATGTTTCATTATATCAGCAGAAATTGGCGTCATTAATGTGACCAAAGATGTCAAGAATCTGGGCAATAAAAATATCATTATGTAAATGATTTGGTTTGCCTATAATTTTCTAGATTATGTGGGAGTGGCCGGGGTAATTTTTTCCCTGTAAATAAATCAATAGTATTGAACAGATCTGATGGTAACTATTGTTTGATGGCATCACTTATTGTTGTAATGGTCTATGATTATCAGCCAATACAAACATAATGAAATTAATGAATGTAAAACAATTGTTTGAAGAATGACAATGGTGGCTGTAATGAGTATTTGGATTGATAAGGTTTAACTGGCTGACTGTAATTTATGGATTTTAGTCTTGATGGCTTATTATACTAAGTGATGAAATATGTTGATGGGTTAGTGCGAGCCTAGTCTAAATCTTTCTTTATTTACTATGAAGTTAGACTAGTTTTGTTCTGACTCATTTATGTGATGTTGATATTGTTTTAATATTCCAGTGTCCATGAAGATACATATTGACCTTATTGGTCTAGATTTATCAACAACTAATATTGTTTTTCTAAACAATGCTGTCGGACAACTCACTCTGGGCGGTGAATTCTATGAGTTTTTTGTGGCTGATTGACATGCAATGCTTCAAACTGCTGTAATTTGTACACTACTGGTATTGTAGCTTGCAGCATTGGTTTAAACCATATTTATTTCATTTAACTTTATCATACACTGAAAAAAATAATGTCTATGACAATATGAGATCAAGAAAATTGTTGAAGTCTTTCTCCTTTATCTGGAAAATGCTTTCTGGCTACAGATCTGATTAATTCTTACTTTGTGTTTGCTTTAATTTTGAAATGAGATCTATTTTAACTTTACATTACTTCTATATGTGTAGATAGCAAAGTCAAAGCTAAACATATACTTTGATGTTATTGTCAAAGACTGATTAACCAAGGTGTGTGATGCCTATTTAAAATGCTATGATCTAAACTCTTTCAATATAAATGTGCAGGCTTCATTTCCTGCATCAGAAAAATATAATATTGACCTTCAATCACTTATACATTTTTCTACACTCTGCTTTGTTAATTCCCTACATTCCATGTATTGATCAAACCCTTGTATCTAACTGACTGACTGACTGAACATTGTCCTTGTTGACTTTGTCTTTTAATCTCAGATTTAACGATGATTCATAATTCCAATCACTATAATCCTTTCAAAGCTTTCATTACACTTTTAAACCATAATTGAGAATGATTAATTGACCCAGCAATATAAAAGTGAAAAATTGCTTCAGGAAAACAATTTCTCAAAAAAAATGTAAAAAATGTCATTTAAATATGAACCTTGTTCTGCACTTTTCGAATGGCTGTGTTTGATTTTATACCATAACATAATAGAACTGTTATTAAATTCTAAAGGTATATGACATAATTGATGGGTTACGTTGTCAGCCATGTTGATTATACGCAATTTCCAATTTATACTCCCTATTAAAATTCAATATGGCAGTTAATATAAAAGAAAATATGTTTCATAGAAATAAATTATATGTGAAGTAATTTATTATATGGCTTGTGCTTGCGGTGATGTATCAGGACTCTTCTTGTATTGTCCTATACAATGAAACCTTTCATTTAAATATGTTGTTCTTACCCTAAAGGGTGAAACTTAAGATGTGGAGATATGTAAAAGTGGTAAAAGCCGCCATGCAATATGAGACTATAAAAAGATAGGCAAATATTTTCTTTATTATTGAATGTAATCATTTTGATGGCAACTTGATTGTACTGACAGTGTATAATTTCATACTTTAAGCAATCAAAGTTTTTTTCTCTATAGATATATTCACCGTCATATACCAGTAGATGAATCATACTTTTATATTGCTTCATTGTTAACATGTTATACCATGGAAATATTATGGCAAGATTTTATAATGTACCGGTATATAAAAATGTTGACTATATTAATATAGGAGGTCAGGATGGGGATGATTAAGCAGTCTATGAAATTAGTGGGTGATGGTTGCCCAGGACAACCACTTTTTAGTTAGGGCAACCAACAGTTTCTTTTGGGCAACCAAAACTCTGCAAATAAGATATTATAGTGCTTGGTATCTTAATGATCTGTTTGGGCAACCACTTTCATATCCTAAATTCATGGACTGATTTAGGGTTTACTTTCACTTGGGTCCATCTGCCATGTAGTAATATTAGTTGTGCCATCTGAGAAAAAGGGCCAAAACCCCGGTCCCTTTGTATTACAAATTTTATCATCATGCACATGTGTATACAAAACTTCACTGTGTATGTCTTTGGTTTTTATTGTTCTCAAGTAATGTTACAAGTTCTTCACGACAAGCAGTTGCATAGGCAGATAACGTTTTAATATCAGAAAATGCTTGAAGAGAAAACATAGGTGCCTAAAAACTTGCTTAAAGTGTAGCATTGTAGTATTTGCATATGTTGTATAAATTAAATATGACAGCTTGTGTTGATATTTTTGATACGTTTGTTACATTTTCAGTCATCCATATGTCTAAAATTCTAGAATAAAAAATTAAGACTACCTTTTTTATTATTTGTATGTCTCCTTGTATAAAACAGATAATGGAATCTAAAACATTTTATTTTACTTTCAAAATTCCCAATGTTCACATTGAGGCTGTCAGCGCAGTCTTAATAATATCCTATACCCGGCTATTAGGAGCCATATTTGTTGTTTCTTAAGCATTTCGTGGGACAATTTTATTAAAGAAAACATGGTGCTACACTTAGTTCGTTTTATAATAAGATAAAAGGCAGTATTTACATGTTCCAGGGAAACAGTTATAATTGATTATATATTCCTGTGACTCCTATGGGTATATTAAATACAGTGATTAGCATATGAAACTAGGCTTTATGGCTACGCTAGATACGGTAATTTGATGTTCCAAAAACTTGTCTTGTCTGCGGAAGATCAGATGAACCGTTCCAATTGTGTTAACCATCGGTGTTTTATTTCTTCACATGAATGGCTTGTTTATGTTGCTATAAGTGGATTCTGGAACAACTTGTTAATTTATGCGAAATTTGGTGAGAGAGATTCTCGAATCGCGTTCACTTGTCTTCATATGCATAGAAATTGCAGCTTTAAGCTCAAACTGAATATAAATTGTTCATTTCTTACATTTTTTCTTATAGAATTATTTTCTGGTTATTTTCTATTTCCCTGGAAAGTCTGCTATTGTACTGATGTAAACACTGAATTGTCATTTCAGGCTGAAAATTTGCTTACCGACTTTAATGTTTTAAAAACATAAATAATATACTATGTAATGTTTACAATGGTTTTATTCATAGACTAAATATCACTTTAAGTTAGATATACTGTGAAATATGGCAAAAATTATTCAATCTTTTTTATTATTTACTTCGGAGCATAAATTTGAATGATTGACATTCAAAATACCCCACCCACCAATTATACAATGGGAATTTATGTTATAGACATCTTGGTATAATTATGAATGTATAATCATATGTAATTCATATTTTCTATTTCTATATTTTTATCATTCATCTTGAAGGTCTGTTTTACCCATGTAGTAAACTTATTAGCTTCTACCACATTTATGTTTTTATTATTATCCTGGTACATTTCTTATGTTATCTTTAATTTCTATTTTCATATGCTGTTTGCTGACATTTTTGCTGATTATTCAACAGGTAAGAAGACTTTATTCTTTCAATATATTCTTTGTCTGTTTATACATTCATTCAAGCTTCTTGGGTTACCAAATGCTCTGAATTACTTGGCAGTAACAAGTATTCTCCACCCAAAAAAGGTGTATTGAAAAATCTGCATGCAATTCTATCTTTGACATTATGATGATGTTGTTTTTGCTTAAGACTTGTGCCTGGCAGTCTTTGATTATCTTATTAAGTTATAATTCATGAGTGATAAAATATTATGCAATAAAGTGTTATTTATGCATAAGATTTTAATGATTTTATAGTTTATATAGACCTAAATTGGTTTCACTTTTATCATGGAAAATGACTGGCTGTTTTGGTCTTTGCACATTATTACTTTTGAAATTTCACATTTTCTGTCCTCTCTCTCAGTGATATATGTTTGTGTAATACAGTTTTTACCACTCTTTGCAATATTGCCACTATCTTTGTTGCTGACATTTTGAAGTCTCAATTTAGCCTAACTTAAAATAGCTTGCTTTAAAAATGGCATTTTTCTGTCAATGAAGTCAACTGAAACTCAGCATTATAATTCATAATATTCATGTGTTTGAACTTCCCATTTATTATTGAACCCCAATGATCTTGACCCAATGATTTCAACTTGCTTCAACCTATCATGTATGTATGTGTTGGTTATTCATGTATGATAACAAATATTAATAAATTCATCAGAAATTATCATGTTTATCACTTATAATGACATTTATTTGTTTAGTAAACCAAAGGATAAGATCTCATGCCTTCAAGCAAATCAAAATATACAAAAATCAAAGGATTTAACTTGAAGTGTTTACAAAGTGATATATTGTTTTACGTATAATAAAAATAACATAATGTAGTTTATAAATGACTTTTATTATGAATTATGATTGGAACAATATGAATAAATTATTTTTGAAGTTTGAATTTAACTACTCATGATCAGGAAGCCTCTGGCCCTTGGGGTTAATTTGCAGACTGTTAAAGACTGTCTGTTGTCAGACTCTTAAAATTAATTGATGTTTTGTCCAGTTATTTTTGATATAGAAGAAATGTGATAAAATAATACAGTTTACAAAGTTAGTGGTTGTCCAGTTGCCCAGGACAACCAATTTCTAGTTCGGGCAATGAAAAAAAAATTTTTAGGCAACCAAATATCTACACAATATATTGCTAGATGCTTATATGACCTATTCAGGCAACTACTTTTATATCCTAATTTCGTAGACTGTAATATTGCCAGTAAGTTTATAAGTATGCATGATTATAATTGTTTTTGACCTCTAGTTGTTAAGTATATTTAATGTTTCTTAAATTACTGCTTTAAAGAATATTAAAATGAATGGTCATGATGTTGTAATGTTGGTTCCCTTTTGTCCTCAATTGTTGCTTATAATGAAGAGTCTACCCAATTTCCACTTGAAACTATTTGCTCTCAACCTATTGGTGATTCAAATGTGAAGACTATACATATTAGATGAGTAATCCTAACCCCTATTATTTGTAATTCTAACAATGACTGTTGGTATTTTGTATCTTGATTTAAGAGTGGTCAATCTATATCCAGATGACAGTTTCTAATAGTTGACTAACAACTGGACACTATGATACTGTCATTGCCTCATCAGTTTTGTCACATTTATTTGACTATAGTTAAGATATTCTGTTGACAGTAATGAGCAATAATTCATATATATTACAGTGATACCTTCAATGTATTGTCAGCCAGGTATTCTTTACCACAACTATGCTCTTTTTGCTCTTTTTGCAACTTTTTGTTCATTACATGACTTTGGGGTTTATAATGTGGCTTTGATTAAATAATAATGATTCAGACTGGTTAATGATTAGATCTGTGGTTGTCAAAAAAGATATGACAAGTTGTAAATAATACCTTAATGATAAAGACTCTATAAATCATTGAATGATTTGATTCATGATTCATTTTATCATATTTCGATGCTGCTTGGCTTGACAAGAGTGCTCTGGCATTTATCTGCCTTGACTCATTTTGTTAAGGCCAAGGAGTACACGAGGGTAATACAATAACCATTCATGGTGTCTTTGTTTTACAGGAAGATCAATTTCCTTATTTAAGTTTATTTGAGTATAAGTTAAAGTTTCTTATTAGATTAAAGTAATTTAGCTATTCTATATAAAGCTGTCAGATTTTGCTTGAATTCGAATTTCTAAAACAGATCATTATAACTAAATACTCTCAAAGCTTTATCTACTTCATTTAAACTTACATATTGAATCAATTTCTTGTTTTCTATTGTATGAAGAAAAGGTTTTAACTCCCCGATATAGGTTTTCAAATACATGTTATTGCACTTAAATGTGCTTTCTTGAATTCACATGTTTATCTCATTTTAATTGAAATAAAGTGTTCTTATATTGTAAATAAAGATTTGTATGAAGGTTTGATATAAGAGTATAACGATGATCAGTAGTCTGATCCAGGTATCTGAAGGTGTGGCTACAATTGTTGGTCACTCTATAGTGATGACTTAGCTAAATATATTAAAAGTGACTTGAATGGATCATTATGCAGCTTAAAAATTAATTTAATCTCTATATTATCGTTGTATTATGGTCAAGAACATGTTCTGCATTGTTTACAATCATAGGCTGTGTTTGATTTTTGTCTTGATTTGTTTACTCCAAGAATTAATCAGATAATGTAAATATGACTAAGTACTTAAAGTTTATCTTAATTCCTTAATAATTATTCATAATTAACCCACCACATTGATACAGTATCAAATTCTTATCATGATATTCAATTTTAATTATTATTGAATACTTTGTTAATTATAATTCCTCAAAAGAATAGTTTAGCAGATAATTTTGTAGTATTTTAATTACAATGGTCAGGAATTTTAATCTTTTTGTTAAGATTTTAAAAATTATCTTCTTATCTTTTTATTAATTGTTTAAAATCCTGTTATCTCTGTATTGATCATTGATTATAATACATGATAGAGATCTTTGATAAAATACTTGATGTTCATTTTACAGTTAAATTAATTTATCAAGATTTATCTACTATGGATGTGCAATTTTTGCCCCGAGGGTCCTTGCCATAATCATTTGACACTTGGACAATAAGACAAGATCATAAGATTCAACATAAACATTTGTCCATTACTAAACACCTATATGTGACAGACAGCCCTAAGGTTAAAGTGAAATGAAAGTCCTTTGCACGATATTGATGAAAATGATGGGTACAGCTATATTGACAATATTGAAACAAAGTTAATGACAACTCATTAACTACTTAGAACTGTCTGATTATATAATATTTAACAATTTAAACAGTGATTTATTAGACAGATGACATTCATTTATGTTTCTCTTTATTTCATATACTTTCTTACATATATTTTACTTTGGGGTCATTATGATCCATAACATTGTCTTTGGAATAGATAATTGTCAATGTCACCCTCACAGCATCAATTGTGTACTGTCTTCAACTTATATTTTCTCAAAGATTTGCTCAATCACCTATTTTATTTAAATATTTAAGGGCAAAATTATCATTTAGCCCAACTTTATAAAATAAGTATTTTTACGTCTAAGATCTACTGTTTCATTTATGTCCCTGACTTCAGGCTAGTTGGTTAAGGTGATGCTCTTTGTAAACTGCTCAACAGACAGTCCAACCATTATTATCTAAGAGTGCTATTTTTATTGATTGATGAAGTTTAAGTTGTTTATACGAGTGCACTATATGTACAAATACCAGCACTAGATCCTAAATACCTTTGCTTCAATGGTTCAGTGTAAAGACCACCTTGGTTATGTGACAAATGTTTATATTTGTATTGTTTAAACTGAGTATTGATGTACTATGTACAAATAGTGAATAGAATATATTGTTCTGTTCTGCTCTGTTATTGCAGAATCATAATGATTTGCGACGATTTTGAAGTCCCAAATGCTTAATTTAAAGAAAATAGGGTCTATATAGAGACCAACTTGCTGCTACTACCATCAATAATGAAGGTCCTTACAGTGGAACTTAAATGTACTTGTACAATCTCTTTTTAAAGCCGCCGGTCTAGCTCAGTTGGTAGCATGCTAGTCTACTGATCAAGGGGTTGTGAGTCGAATCCCGGGCGGGGCATACTTTCGTGGAGCTTGTTCATAAAAAAATTTCTACGGCCATTCTCCCTCCAAACCAATGATTCTTAACTATGTAGGGCAGTTGTCAGTCACTGACCAAAGTATGTGCTTTCTAAGTAGCTGGTTAACAGCTTAATCCAGAGATTTAGCCTTTCCAGGAACAGTAAGTAGGTTGACTGACTGCCGTTATATGATCTATACTATGTGTTGCTACGGCGTTTAACCCAACAAAACAAACAAACAAACAATCTCTTGTTATATGGTGTACTTGATGTCAGTACTACAATTTATGTTGAAATTCTATAACTTGAGGACAATTTTAATGTACATATTAGTCTGTGCCTCTTACCGCCCACAGACAGTACAAAGTCTATAATGAGCTTAATTTGCTGGATTCTGCTGTTTCTAAAGCTGTTTGCATTGTCAGTGAACTTTTACTTTCTGAACAAAAGACACTTACTCTGTCTAATTCACCATAAAATACTTCATAAAATTTTGCTTTTCTTAGTTCAATTTGTTTCTTAGTACTATAACAGTTGCCATGGTACTGAGTACAGTTCAATTCAATGGCACATCCTACGCTTTAAACATTCAATTGATACATTTGTGGCACTTCTTATGCTTTAAACATTCAATTGATACATTTGAACTAAAATGAACTTTTCAGTTTAATTGACTTGTATGTTTTCTCTATTGCATTAACTTTCATTAACTTTTCTAATTAAACTTCATTAGTTTTTCTTGCCTTATTTAATATCCGTGGATTGATCTCCCTTATAATGTTCGTCGTACAACTTTTTTCCCTCCCTTTTTTTTCTTTCCATATTGGAATCTAGAATTCTATTGTACCGAACACGTTCGGGTCAATCTAAGATTAAATAAAAAAATCTAGTAGATTAATGAAAGAGGTAATGTTCCTTTGAAACACATTAGCTTTACTTGTTTATGTCTGTTAATGATATTTTTGCCAATATCCTGAACAATGGTAAGAATGCATGCGTCCTAAGCCTTTCTTAATACTCTCATTCATAAACTACACTCCTTTTAATGGAATAAATATTCATATCACTGTAAGAAGGAAAAAAATAATTCTTATATTATTAAAGACATTCATTTGATTTTTTGCTTTGCTAAGGGCAAGTTAAAGAATATGAGTTTTTCATTTTGCAATTATTTTTGTTGTCTTGATTTTTCATTTCAATATTAATGTAATATAATAATATTCCATTACTATGCCAAGTAAATAATTACATTGTACTTTGAATGGGTTTGCTAGGAACTGTTAAACCATGCTGTTAGGTTATACAAAGTTAGGATATGAAAGTGGTTGTCCAAAAAAATCATTTGTTAAGCAATTAGGACAATATCTTGTTTGCAAAATTCTGGTTGCCTGAAAGAAATTGTTGGTTGCCTGAACTAAAAAGTGGTTGTTCAGAGCAACTGCAAACCCACTAATTTCATAGACTGTAATAAATATGTTGTAAGTTTTGTATCTTGATGCTAGAAATGAAGCATGCCTATTGAAATACCCAGTCTTATATTGGTGAACAAATAACTTGTATTTTATATGAGCTATAAAAGTTTGGCGCCATTCAACCAATAATTATTTCTATCTAGTCTTATTGATTAATAATATCCTCAATAGTATTAAAAACATTGAACTGTAGTATGTGGGTATTGTTTTTATGTCATATTTCTTTTGTTAATCATCATTTTAAGAGGGTATGGGTACTTGTTTTATGAGTAATAAATTAATACATAAAATATTTATCTTATAAAGTTGTAGACCATGATTGCTTGATTGCTACAAAGTTTTATGTACTGGAGGTAAACATTGCATGAGATGTTGTATTGTTGAATGGAAGGATCGGAAACTATGTGCTCAGTAAAATTTATTGCCGTCATGTTAAAATGCCATAAAAATGTTGCCAGAATGTACTTATAACATTGTTTCGGAAATAAAATTTCAATTATTAAACTTGTGTGAAGTACCATTGTACTTTTAATATTGTTTCTGAAAAACACTTTGTCATTCGTCTAGTTTTTCTCGCAAACTGCAATATTTTAAAACAAAAAGGATAGAACTTTTGTAAACGATACCTTAGACAACCTCCTTGCATTCTCAGTGACTGTATGATAATGTCTTAAGTTAAGAATGAGTTTTATGCTTTAATGTTTGATTTATGTTAATATTACTTTGAAATGCCCTTTGATGTTGACACCATATTAAATGACATGTAATACATGTTCATCAGTTTTGTAGGTAATGTGGGCATTATAAAGTAAGAACAAAGTAATCTTATTGCTGTGATACATTGTATGATATTCTAGGCACAAAAGATGTTCCAGATATCAATGATTTTCAGGCCAAAATTGATATGGTGGTGGCTCAGTCTTTTAATTTGAAAAGCTAGGCCAAACAAATGGAGACTGCAATTCTGTTTATATTTACCAAAATCATGAAATTGATTATAACATGGCATTTCTTTACTACATGCACAATTCTTTGATATGAATATCTGTTTGCTCAGAGACTTAAATTACTTGGCAAATCCAGGTCATGTCTGAAAAAAGTCATGTACAAGAGTTGCAAACATTGCTGAAAATAGTATTCAAAATGATAATTTTAATGTTCCAATCAACCTTTGAAAAACAGTTTGAAATCACTTTCCCTTCAAGAAATAAGTTCTTGACATTTCCATTGACAGTTATTGTTTTCAAGCTCGTAGTGTCAAGTTGCACATACTGACATCAGGTGGGATTTTTCACACTGGTTGAAGTCCTTTATTACTTCTGAAAACATTCAATATTATTTCTGATTATTTTCTATTCAAATAATATCTTTGATAATTTCATGGTGAAAAGGTATTCTATATTTCTGAGGTTTCCATGGTAAAATTAGTACTAAGTATTCTTTTCTCTCTCACCATATCACACATGTGCTGCGTTTGATTCCATGTATAGAAACTTTGAGGTTTGAGGTTAATTATTTTAATAACTAACATTACTTTAGTGAAAGTTTGTCTACTGCTGCTTCGATTGACAATTTTTGATAACATGTAGAAATACCAGCTGAGTCGTGGAACTTAATGTGTTTGTAAAAATATGATATCAAAGAAATAAACCAGTGCATTAATATTTTTTACTTCAGATGTTAAGTGTAAATCTTTGATTGTAAATCAATTCCACAACAGTTCTGTGATCCTGTTACAAAAAAAATAGAATTACATCATATACATTGTATCTTTTGAAATCATTAACTTTGAGCGCACATGGCATTTAAAACATCAATGTTTGTGTTCTAAAAACTGTAAATGTTAAGCAAGGATTTACTATTTACTGCTACTACAGAAAGACTTGTAAGAAGAAAAGTGCGAAATATATTAGACGGAGGCTTTGTAAAACGATATATGACTTTGTCTTTGAGAAACGTTTGGAATCACTTTTCTACGATATGATATTTCTAAGACCACTCTAGGAGGAACAAGTCACATATGGTTTATACTGTCATTTATAACAATAATATCCAGATTCTATCCGTGTCCATTTTTTATCCTCTGATTTATACGTTATTAGCTTTGACAATCTCCATATTTTTGAGACATTCCCTAGAGACCGTTGTCGTTGCAAGGTGTTACCATGTGATCATTGTTGGTAGAACCACTCCATCATTCCGTCGCTTTTACCTTTAATGAGAATGAGAGCTAGACATGACACACTGGAGGTTATAATAGCGTGATCTATGATCTACCAACACTATCGGATCAAAATATAGTTTGTCATAATTCATTTAATACCAAGATATCCATCAATGGATGTCGTGAAATCTTATAAAATAATATCGCATGCTTTCTAATTTTCTTTCTCCTTTTATTATTCAAATCGAAACAATCGTACTGTCTTTTGGGACATACGTAGCTTCCCTCTAGGTTATTGCTCAGAGATGTTTCCATAGATATTATCATTAATTTATAATGCTGGTCCTTAAAGATCATTAATAATTCTAACAGAAAAAATAACATATGAAAAAAAATCTATTCAATATTTCACCTTCACCTTATATTTTATTCAAATAGTCTGATTTATATTGGAATTATTAAAAAAAAATATTATGGAAAAAACCTAGATACTTGTTACCATGGTTACAGTCTAGGAATCCATTATAAATATAATTTGAATGTTAAGCTTTGTCTGGACCTAATTTATAATGTCTCTTTAAATCTTTTATTGCTTTTCAAATAAGTCTTCTACCATTCTTAGAAACTTTAATAATTTCAAAAAAGGGAGAGAATTTAGTAAGGTATAAAAGGGAGGTAATTTAATTTTATGAATTTCAAAGGAAGGTTATCATGTTTTGTTGATGGAGAATTGAATGGAATATTAATTATTAGAAATAAGATGAAATGATAGTATTTTTTATCTATAATTAATTTTAGCTTTGATGTAAAATTATCTGATTTCGACTTACGTCATACATTTTGCATTGTAAACAATTTCTCATATTGGCGTAATAGCATACAAATGGTGCCACTGTGAGTGTGCTTTTGAGTTTTTTTAGAAAAATTGCTTTAATTGACAAAGCATTCATTTATTCTAGTTGATTTGGTACTATGTGTTTACAATGTCCACTCCTTTTTGATTAAAAGAAAATGTGTTCATTTTATTGTATGGATTTTGTGCAAGGTTGTCTTAGAATTCTCGATCTCTCGGAACTTTCTTGATATAGAGGTTAATGTATTAAAGACATTTATTTAGTCTGATCTAGAGACTTTAATGTGTTATATGTATGATAAGTATCATAAATGTTGTATTATTTATATTCTTTTAACTATCCAATATATCCAGAAAATAACACTACCAATATTTGTCTGTATTTATTTATAGGATTTATTTCTATCAGACAGTGTGTTTCTACTTGATTTAACATTTTACACTTATTTAAGACTTCCTATTTTGTAGAGATCCACTCCTATAAGCTTCAATATATCAATTTTATACTCGGTTAAATTTTGCACCTCTGCACTTAGCAGAACATGTTCTTGCATTTTTGATCCATTTATTAATACATTCTAAGAAAGAACTAAGCATTCTAAAGTCACCATGGGAGATGGGTTTATTATGATGTTAACAATGAGATTCTATTTAAAACAGAAAATTAGAAAACAATTAGGAAATTCTATTCGGTTTAGCTAAGCTGCATAAAATGAGGGTTTGAGTTAATTATTAAATGTAAAATATAATTGGAATGTGTCAAGACGTTCTGTCATTCTACAATTTACTAGAATTAGTGCAGATTTAACACTATCTTGGCTAATTTTTATGATATTTGAGACTTATGCTTGATTAATGAAAATCCAAGAACACTTTTTTACGTAATCTGGGTTAATCATGTATACTTTAAGAAAATGTACTAGACATCATTGGTTATAAAGAAGATTTAACCCACATCTGATGACAAAGGGTTACCTGGGTTAATCATGTATACTTTAAGAAAATGTACTAGACATCATTGGTTATAAAGAAGATTTAACCCACATCTGATGACAAAGGGTTACGTGTTACTTAAAGTCTGATATCTGAATTGATGGTACATTTGTCTTATGTTGGTTTTACTTGACATGGATGTTTCTTATAAAAGTTCATAGAAAAGTGAGATCATGTTAAAATTCTTTGAAAAGATTAATGCTCTATTCTGGCAGATATTGATGTAGGAGGCATAGTTTCATGTGGTGCCTATATCATGTGACTTTTTGTGATGTCTTCATATAAGTTACCCATATGTAGAGGGTTAATTGGTAACAATTTTGCTTTTTAGTTAAGTGTGTGAAAATCATGCTGTTTCTTTTTACTAAAAAAGTACTGATTTTTTCCAAGGAGTGTGGTTTGTAACCAAATTATCCCATATGAAATAGTAAAACAAGTTATGGAAGAAAATCCTACCTTGATAGTTGTTTATTGTGACAGTTCGGCTCACTCTGAACACAAAAGTCACATCGTATAAGCACATTGCGATTTTATTGTCATAAGGTCTACCAAAATAACAGATTCAAACTTGATTTTCACATAGTGAGATATTGTTTTAAATCAAGTTGACCCCTGGTCTAGTAGTT
This sequence comes from Mactra quadrangularis, assembly GCA_025267735.1. Lineage (NCBI taxonomy): Eukaryota > Metazoa > Mollusca > Bivalvia > Venerida > Mactridae > Mactra > Mactra quadrangularis. The sequence continues at coordinate 30,744,746 of CM046304.1, forward strand.
CAATGAAGCTTGGATCTTATTTGCATGTTCCAGCAGAGGCTGTAAATAATATTTACTTTGGGAAACACAAACTGAACATTATTTGCTTATGAATTGAAAAATGACCCATAACACCATCTTTAACTGATTTTATGGTGAAAATTGATTCTTTATAGTTTGAAATTTAAAATCAAACGGTCTTTAAGTTTGTTATCAATACAAACAAATAAATAAATCATTTGAAATATTTAACATCTCATGATGAAAGATTTACTGATACGTATTCTATTGTATGTTTACTATTTTATGACCATAACGGCTTGTATTTCCACCCTACAGAAAAGAGATCGACCAGGTCACAACATTTGTAAATACAGGCTTCATTGTCTATTTCATTTAATAAACTCTAGCCTTTATACAGATTTGATGGCAATAAAAATGTTTTCTCAACTTTAATTTAATGAAGGGGCAAAGTTTTAATGTTCGAAAAAAGTCATGTTTTGGTTTAATGTCCAAATTTTGTTTTGGGATGGTGTTTTTGGTTACCAATACTTTGACAGAGGTTTCAGTTCTTTGATATTTAATCATGGACTTGTGATAGAGGAAGAACTGAGTTTTAATGTATTTTATTGATGTAATATTGCTTCTAACTGAATTGTATTCTATGAAATTGGTTTTTGTCTGTATAAATTTACTTATTTGACTTATACAAGACATTGATATTTTTTCATTTCTGTTGTTTATGAAATCTAAATAACATAATATATAATATATGCTGTTTGCCTATCAACACTGTTATATGCTTATGTCAATAAAAGATAACATAAAGTAAATGTATTGTATAGTTTTAATTTTATTTCTGACCATATTGAAGCTGGTAACATTAGACGAAACAGAACAAAATAGAAAAAAATATTTCAGGATTTTAGTTATGCTCATCATCAAAATCTGCACAAAGTACATCAATACGCATTTACATAAGACATGACAACATAACATATTAGAGTGTGATTATTGATAACTTTTATTCAACTGTCAGAGTACCCGGTTGATTTATATTTAATTTTATTGATCATTAGTACTGAGGTACTGTAGTGAATATTCAAGTTAATGTATTAGTGTCACTAACTGTTGAATAAAACCTATCTTTGTGCAATGTTGTGTCCTCTGAGGTTACCAATAATAATTTCAAGATTTTCAATCTCGGAGGTGTTCTATTACCCAATATTTATTGCTATAAGATATAATAATTATTTCAAAAGAAATTGAAATAGTTTCAATTAATTCACTGAAATATAACCAGTGTGCCAAATGAATCAAACAATATGAAGCTGACTAAAACTCATATCATAGTTTTTAATCAAACAGAAATTGGATTCTATGTTAACTGGTACCCTGTTTTCAAGTCGTAAGTTTTCTTCTTATAAAAATCTCTCATTTCAAACAAGCAGGTGTTTAGACTGGCTGTAATTACAGGTAGGGTGCTCATCATAGCTGATATTAAATCTATAATTATATAGTTCTCATGTTTCAAACACACTCTATTCACTGGTTGGGGACCAATAAAACATATTATATGATGATATTTCACAGTCTATCCTTTGTCTCCTGAAGAAAAAGATAAAATAGATTTTTTTGTATATTTTCTGTGAGTTTTTTTCTATAATTGCTGACAATGGTGTTCTCAGGTTTCTAAGGTATAGGGAGAAATCACTGTTAAAGGATAATATGAGTGTGTCTCTAGCTGGAATCTGAGATATTGTTGTTAGACAAGATTTATTCAGCATCTTAGTGATTTATTCTCTATAATTATGCATGTCATAATATATTTACTTATACCTAGACATGATACAAATTGTAATCAATAATTGTTTATATGTCCTTGACGAATGTGATCGACCTCGGCTGTAATTTTATATGCATTTTCATAATGAAATTTGTTCGGTTTAGATTTCACCTGCATTTCAGGCCATTGTTTGCTCTCTGATTTTTGCATCAGATGGGTTGCACTTGTTTTTATTATAAAACATGTTCAGATATTGAGAAATCTCATAAAAAATCTTTATATAAAAATTATGTGATTTTTAAATTTTAATGTCTCTTTAAAAATGGAAATAAGGCTGATGACCTCCTAAAGGAAACAGACATTGTATGAACCTTTTTGACCTTCTCTTCTGAAGAGTTTTTGTTATGATTCACGTCTGCTTACTTCAAAATGGATGTTGAAAAATATATGGTATTACATATCAGGTACTTTAGCTTATCAAGAAAATGACCACATGATTATTAAAGTATTATTATTGTGGTAAGATGATATGGTTAAAGGCTATATGGGATATCTCTAGGATGTACCTCTAATTATCATAATACATTCTTCTAGTGAGATATGACACTATACAGACCTCCTTAAAACAATGTCTGGTAGTTACTGATAATTACATGATGCATATATCTTCATTTACCTCCCCATGGCTCAATAATTAATTATAATTACCTGGAATCTGCTCTAGATTACCCATAATGCATTGATATGCAGGTCACATGACTTGGATACTTGGGGTCACATGACTAGCTAGAATATCAAAATTACCCAGAATTATTTTACATAATATCACATGACTTTTATTGAAATGGTCACATGACCTGTGGGACTACATAATTAAATTACCCAGAATTCTTTTACACTCATTCCATATAACTAAGATGTTGAGGTCACATGACTTGAGATAGGAAGGTCACATGACTAGGTACAAAGGTCACATGGCTAGATTCAATAAGTCACATGACTTATATATCAGATATCTATAGGAAGGTCTGTTATATATCAGAGCAAGCTTTCTATACATAATTGTGACTTGTATCATTAATTATGTTGAAATCTGGTGTGATAAGCCTTGACTAATAAACTAACTATAGTCGCTGATTAAAGGTTCCTTTATAATCTCAGTACAATGTTGTATTATCTTTTCTCTTGTCATTACAATAGATTATACTTTTTGTTATATAATACATCTGTCTGTTTGGATGATCTCCCAGAGTGTGGTATTGTATCTTTATCACTGGTCTTTGCCATAACGGCTTTGGGCGAAGTGTGGAATTTTATGCTTATTAATGTTTGGCTTTATATTAAAGAAACTTTGTATTTTTTGCTTGTTTGATATAAAGAATCCCTGGGTGCAGGGGTTCTTGTAGAGTCTTGTTGTTATAGCTTTGTTATATTGTTGCTTTTTTGTCGCTTTGGTCACTAGAGATATTTAGATTGGGCATTATTGCACAATTGTATGTATGCCTCTGTAATGACTAATTTTTTAGTTGTTTGTGTTTTTGAGGGGGGAGGATGATTTCATTTTAATGCTGAATAACCAATATGTACAATAACTCATTGAATTATACAATTCTATAAGTCGTGTTGTAGGATAAAGTTTCTTGCTCAAGGAAACAGTATGGGTAGGTTTAAGATGGGTTTCCAGCAAATGCAAAGCCTGCTATCCAATTAATACTTAGTCCAACGTCTCAACCAATGGGCTCTCAGTGCTCCTAAATAACTCTATTTAGGTAGATTGACATCACTGTAACTTGAAGAAGTGGTATGTATGTATGATGTACCAGAACTATCAATGGTATGTTTTACAGGTGGAACCTAGTAGAGATCTATCTCTGATACCTATACTATGTTACTATATACCATCTAGTACAAACAAGTATTTGTCTATCTTATGTCAGTAATGATAGATGTTTGTTATTACAAGACTCTATATGCATCATTTCACTATTATTTTCTTTACTCTTATTTTTAAAGTGATAAATCTAAAAGATCTACAGCAGGTTGATTCCTGACAGTTTCTTACAATGAGTCTATTACTTTATCTACTTGGATTTTAGAGTATTGGTAACTTGGAACAACAAAATACTTGTACATGGATTTTTTTTATTTAAATGACTATTTGGAATGTCTTGCTTGAAAATCAAGTTGTTTGCTGAAACATTGTTTAATAATGATTTATTTATTTATGTCATTATTATTACATCTTGAGTCATACACAATAACCTATTCCATGCTGTACATAACCTGGGTGAAATAAAGAATATGTTCTGTTCTGTTCTGTTCTTCTCTGATATGTTTTGTTCTGTTCAACTATATTTTTAGCCAGATTTTTCAACGAGTTTTCGGGCGGAGGTCCAGTGTCGTTAACAATTGCACTAAAGTTTTTCTTACCCATATATTTCTGCCATTTATTATAAGTCAGATCTTATGAAACTTCATACAATGATAACATTACCATATGATGAACAGAATTAGAAACTAACCACAACTCTACCTGCCATTATTATGGATTATTTCCCTTTGTATTTTTTTGTGTTGAAGTTTTTAAATCCGACATAAGTTACATTTCTTGTTTATAAAATAGGATATATTATTTTAGCATCAATTATTACCCTGATTCAGGTCAAGGGAATTTTTCCTATCCCGACTTTCTTCAAGTTTTAAAACCTCATGCCCTAGTGTTGGTGTATGGTCAATTTATAACATAGGGTGTGATTTATTCTGACCAGAGATTAGAGATAGATCCTCTCAGGTCTTTGTCCTGGTATTTAAATGTTAACCTCAGCACCCATTTATAACAATTTTAACATTAATTGTTTTTAAAATGTTTCACAAACAGATTACTTTTCAGACGCTAGTCTTCAGTTTTTCTTTCATGATGAAATAATATCGCAGACAACGGGTAAGTCCAGTGATGTGGGCTCAAGCCTGTCATTGTCTATTTAGGGTTTATATAACAATAAATTTTAGCCTACACACTTCATAATTCCCAGGCACACGATATCGGTCATTGTATTAAGGTATCGCCATTTTTTAAAAATTTACCTATTAAAAAAATATCCTGACTGTAATCTATGTGTTGTATCAGTCCCTGATTAATTATGTAATAATTAATCATACGGCTTATCAGAAGATACATGTTAAATCAAGGTTTTCTATAAAATTTATTATAGTAAATGAGAATTATATTGATAAAGTTGGCCTATTTTCACCTTTGGTATCAAATCCCGCTGATAACATTGTGCCTAAATGTTTCGACATACCAGAAATACCATTATTCGTATCATCAGTTAGCCGATTTGTCCTTTTTGTGTTTTTTCATTGTTTAAATCCCCGTCTACTCTATGTCCTAGCCTCTCTGAATTCTCCTAGCTTCAAAGATATGTAGAAAAGTTCACTTATATCAAGATTGTTTTGCATCAGAATCCGTAACCCGTAATGTCCGGCCTCGCGTCACTTTAATCGCAACATTTCCGCCTGTTTGTTAACAACTTAAATATTCATGTACGACCATATATGGTGAGATGACAGTTTCAAGTCTTTACATTATCAGTCAGTTTGTTGACTTATTTATTATTATCACTTTCATTGTTTATATATTGTATATATTTTGTTTGAACTATGAATGTTTACTTGGAGTTGTTTATGTACTATATGATTTGTATATTTGTGTTTGGTGGAGTCATGGCAGAATGTCATCTTCCATCTTTTAAGCCATTCTAGTCTCTTTTCAATTATCTATAAATTAAGTAAAGATACTTGGGTAAAATGTAAGCTGCAATTCTACTTCTGTCTAAGTCAGCCCATAATAATCTGATTTACATTGTAGCACTCTATTATCAATTCTATTCCTTATTCTGAAAAAAACAACAACAACAAAAACAAAAAAAAACTTCGTAAAAATAAACAATAATTAAGTGTTATGTGTTGGTTGTATTTCTATTCAATACACTTGTTCCTAAAAATTCTGACAATATAAGTCATAAATACTTGTAATGTTCAAGTAAAACAAAATGTGAAGAAGTCATACATAATATTCCATGACAAATGATAATTTGTTGCTCTGTAATGATGATAATTATGGAGGTGGTGGCAGTGGTGGTAATGGTGATTACAGTGATGATGATAATGGCGATGGCCATGACAATGGTGATTACAGTGATGATGGGAATGATGATGATGATTGTGATGGTGATAGTGATAATGATGATGGGAATGACAATGACAATGGCAATGACAATGATGATGACGACGATGTTGACATTGATGGTGATGATCATGATGATGATGATACTAATACTGCTGCCAATGATGTTGATGTTAATTTTGCTGTACTTTGGCTTTTCAATTAATAACAGAATAATATTTAATATTGGGCGATAAAAGATATTATTGTAATATCATGTTGTTGCTATAAATAGATGGATGTATAGGGCTGTTGTTTGCTGGAATCTTAAGTTACTGCTTTCAGCAATGTAATTATAATTAAATAAAGTAATAATTATGTTTTAAAAAAATGTAGCACTTAATTAGTTATAATGTGAACACTTCCTTTAATTATGATAATTATCTATGATATTATTTTGATAATTGTTTTATATTGTCACACCTGTTGTTTATACAATGGTATTTTAATGATAACAGAACAGAACAGAACATATTTTAATGATAACATTCTTTATTAGTATCAATATGATATCAGTAATACTAAGTATTTAATCTGAATAGAATAGAACAGATTGGAAATTTTATTTTAATTAAGTGCAAAGTACATAATGATTAATTTAATAATGTGGTAGCAAATATTTTGTATCTGCCTTTATCTTTTAACTCAACTGTACCTTTGAATAACACTCTGCACAATCCAATTCAGTGTAAGTCATGATGATGATGATGATTATGATGATTACAACAAATTTATTTTATAATTGATAACATTTATGGTGATAGCCAATTTATTAAATTTTCATGGCAATATATTGATACATTTTATTATAAACAATAAAAGTATAATAACACTGAGTATAATAAATCGAAGAACTAAATAATCATTTATACAATTTTAAGATGATGACAGTTTAAAGCTGCTATGAGTTTTCCTCGGTACATTGAAGTTTACAATAAGCCCCAATTATATTAAGGAAGAATTTAGGAACCGAATATATTCACTAACATCATATTAGCTTATGTCCCTTTAAATTTACTTTCCTTTTCCATAATCTTTATTTTTTCTATATTAATTATTGCACTAATCTTATTTATATAATATGAATCTATTATAAGTTAATTAATTTGTTTACAAGTAATTCTAGCATGTTAATGATTATGAATTACTTTAGTGCAAGTTTAACGTAAAATTTTGTGATGGTTTTTTTCTCCTTCAATTAATATGTTGTAGTTTTTTTTGTAATTACATTTTTTAACATTATTTAAGTACTTTACAATGTTTTAAAGTGTGCTCACATTGGTAATTTACTACATTTTCATCAATTATCAAAATAGTTTGTTTGACAAATCACCAAGTTAAATGTTGTTTCCTTGCTGTTTAACAATTTCTGACTATACTTATATCAACTTAAACATTATTTATTTAACATGAAATTTTCTGTTCCTTTAATTTATAAATTTGCTACTGTATTACTGTTCTTAATTTCTTACGTATTTGTTATAATTACCCATTCCTTTAATTTATAAATTTGTTCATACTTTGTTACTTTTCATAATTTTTTACGTAATAGTTATAATTACCCATGATGCATTTCATTTTTAATTTTTTTATATAAAGAATGAATAAAATGCACAGATGTACTTTCTTTTTCCGCATATCTAATTAATTTATTATAAATGCTGATCTTTATGCCAAAGAATTTTACTTATTTCACAGCTTACCTGTAATTATTAAATATCTCGGCTAGATCTTGAACGTCTGATAACTTTTGAATGCAAATTTTTTTCTCTCTTGTTTAAAATAATATCAAAAGAAATGAAAGTATTTAAATCTTTTATCAATAATGATTATCCTATTGTTCAACCCTCAGTATTAATTGTAAACACCAATTTTATCTATTTTTTCTAACAGTACAATAGGTAAGAAGTGTGTTAACTCCCCTTAGGGCACCTCTTCAATACTGTATGATCACATGACCAAAGATTGTAGTGGGCTATACATAGCACACACACTGTATTCACTGTTCATTCATTCAAGTCATTATTTGTTGGAGAGTAGTAGTAGCTATTGCTAACTTTGTACAGTGTGTCACTGAAGTCAGTGATGTGAGATAGAACATATCAGTATAAAAGTGGTTAAAGTTTAATTTAAAACTAGATTTTACTTCAGTTTTGTTATCTTTTATTAAAAGAATATTTTCGGAAATTAAATCATGTGATCGTTGGATATTTTTTAAATGTTTTTTATTTCTGTATGATGCAAAATTATTACTGTGACAGTGAAATGAAATATGGATTTAAGTATAATAAACCCTAAATTGTCGCGGATCATGCCGTTGGTTTTCAACTATTTTTGGATTTTACCCTTTTGTATGGGGACATTTATAACTATAGTGGAGACAGAGCAGACAACAAATTTTATGTGGAATAAATCAAATCCAATGTAAGTTCATTTTATCAAAATTTATTTGTCTGTTATTTTTGTATCATTTGACTTGTGAGCAATAATCATGTCATTTTAGCAATCAGTTCACCAGTTTCGTAATTATTATTTATAAATCTCCATTATAGAGGTTTCACAAGATGAATAGTGGAAAAGTATTACATTGAGTATTATACAAGCTAAGTTTTGATGTGTTTTATGAACCTGTTCAGATTTAAGGCTACGATAGTTCAATATGTCATGCTACGATGCATTGTAGACATAATATACATGTACCTTGTTATAATCAAAATTACCTGTGGAGGATTTATCTTATACCTTTAAAATTATCATAATTAGAATCTATCCATCCTAATATTGCTTGTAATAATATTTTACTATTGATTTCAAATTACTGAGGTTTTTATTGACAACATAAACAAGAATAACAATCATTGGAATTATTAACTAAGAGTATAATGTTCATTGATCAGGGTTGATTGCTTATAATAAATTTACAAATTGAAATTAAAGATCTAAGTATTGATAGAATTTCATTATAAAAGTAAGATTTTGGTTCCTAGTGAATTATTTTCTTGGTTAAGTAACATAAACTTTCTGTTTCTGGTTCGTCGTAAACAATTTTTGTTATCATTTTTCTGATATGAAATATACTCAAATTTTTACATTAGTATATTTGCTTAATAAATACAAGTGTTATTTCTTCATATTTTCTGTAAGAAATAAATTACAACTAATACAACAAACTGCATGTATAATAATTACATATTCAGTATATTTGTTAAAGAAACTCATAAATAAAAACACTAAAATGATAAACACTATGAAGTGAGGTAGTTTTATACATTTTTATGACTTAGATGATGAATTACACTGTATGTAGGATAATATATAATAAAATATATATGACAATAGATCCCTTCAAAAATTTACATATAATTTATTATTGTTTGACAAGTGAGTAACCCTCATTGTGAATTAATTAAAGTTTTAAAACATATATTTTATGATGTATAAAATAGATAAAAAAATTATCAGATTTGAAGATCTTTGATTTTGTATTATAAATAATATATTGTGTCATTACTTGTCATATATATGACTTAGAATCCCTTCTTATATGTTGACTCTTTGACTGGTATAATATATTATATGTACAACACATATCAAATGATTGTATAAATATGTCTACAACAAATATTGAAGATTATTTATGATCTATGTGTCTTTTCTTAAAAATTCTTGTAAACATAGTTCAGATCCGAGTTCATATTTAATAAGATAGACTTGCCTGTTAATGGACAATGATATTACATTTATTGGCTATTAACTCTCAGATTGATCAAGTGTTACTTAGTTCAAAATTGAAAATTTCTGATTTCCAATCCAATCAAACTTTAAATAGGAAGACTGTAGAATTTAATTGAATCTGACAAAATCACATTTTATTTTCATTATGGTATTGTAATAACTTCATGTTCAATACAACAATTTTAATGATTTCACTCAAGAAAACATTTCCCTTAAGTTGTTGTTCATTTTATTATTAAGAAGATGTACTATACTAAAAACATGTAGCTCCTGTTCATGTACAATGTAGTTGGTTTGAAAATGTACATGTAATAGAATTTAAATTCATTGTACATGACATTTCTGTTCTGTTCTGTTCTGTTCTGTTCTCTCAATCATTGACTAAATAATAATAGGCTTTAATACATAGAGTGACAACATTTGAATGACCTAAGATCTAAAATTAATCATGAAAAGTTTAATTTAAACTTTAAGGTGGATGAAACAATGTACAAGATACTTGTATCTTTGTAATATATGAACGTCACAAATATTTTAAATATGTTTGAAAATTTATGGAGATAAAGTTATTTACACAAGAAGATAGTAAAAGATTGTTAAAAATTTCTCAACTGCTTTTCAATTTCTTGTAGGAGTGAAATAATTTGAACTTGAGAGTTGATATGTTTGCCTTTTAGATTTCACCATTATTTTGTCGACTTGTCCAAATATTTGTTTTTCTAAAGGTGCATATTTGTTTTAATGCATTAGTCTACAGTGGAGATGTTTGATTAGAGTAAATCTAGCTTTATGTCGGATTAAACTTTGGTTTCATCAAGTTATACTAGTAGATCGTAATGTCGTCTAACTTGTAAATATTTTTTGGTCGCAGGGTATATCATGGATAGCAACTGTCAAGATTTAAAATGATTAAAATCACATTTTTATGTTTTAATATTCTGTAAAAAAATCAAAAGTTGTTGGAAGTCACAAACTTTCTATATTTTAATGGGACTCAAATATAGGTTTACCTGTTATAAAGAACAAATCAAAGTCTCAGTGTTAATAAAGAAAAAATCAAAGCCTGAATGTTATAAAGAACAAATCAAAGTTTCAATGTTATAAAGAACAAATCAAAGTTTCAATGTTATAAAGAACAAATCAAAGTTTCAATGTTATAAAGAACAAATCAAAGTTTAAATGATATAAAGAACAAATCAAAGTTTCAATATTATAAAGAACAAGTCAAAATTTCAGTGTTATAAAGAACAAATCAAAGTCTCAGATCTCAGACGAACTTGACAAAAAATCTAGACACCATTGCATGATGTCTTCTACTTACATAACATCAAAACTAAATACTTTTACAATTCATTTATAAAAATTGAGGTTAGAACGGTAAACAATCGCAAAACGATGTCATTTACATCATAATAAATTATTTATATTTTCAAATTATTCTATGAGTCAGCTTAAGAATGCCAAGAAATTAATTAATCATGAAACATTTATAAAACGTTAGCTTTACTCAAGCATACAGGTTGATCTGTTGATGTTCAACATTTAAAAATATCTGAAATACCGCTAAATTCTGTAGTTGTGTTTCTTAACCTTTGTGTTGAAGATTTACCTTTGATGGTTGTTTATTGGATTGAATCATTTCTATTAAAAATGCATTTTATTGTTTGTAATATTGTGATAAATCAATATGCATGATTTATGTGTCTGCTTGCTAGATGATGAGATTTAAATTGATGTACTTGAAATTTTTACCATCAAAAGTGTCTGCTCTCTATGTCGTCTGACAACATAGGTTTAGATCTGTGTACTCTAAATGCTTGTTTGTCAACAAAGTTTAGATCTGTGTACTCTAAATGCTTGTTTGTCAACAGAGGTCTGATCTATGTACTCTAAATCTTGTTTGTCAACAAAGTTTAGATCTGTGTACTCCAAATGCTTGTTTGTCAACATAGGCCAGATTTGTGTACTCTCAATGCTTGTCTGTCAACATAGGTCAAATCTGTATTCATCAAATGCTTGTTTGTTTACAAAGGTCTGAACTGCCTACTTCAAATGCTTGTTTAGATAGACTCATACATTCCTGCAACTCAATGTAGCAGTAAGATAAAAATATTCAACAATTTTTATTGTAGAAGGTCTAAACCATTAACAGTAAAAAATATAAATATTATCAACAACTAACGAAAACACCGTCAAAATATACACTGCCACTATTTGTAATTGGCCATGCCTCCTATAATCATTGTTATTTTTGTGTTAATTGTTGCTTGCTTAATTACATGTTTAAGAATACATTTCTGAAATAGGTTATTTGTTGTATACCATAATTTACTAAATAATTTCTCTTTCTAAGTTGTGTTATCTGATGAAAAAAAACGAAAACCAGTCTATAACAGTAAACTTTCATAGTTGATTGACAAGGGTAAATTTTGAAGTTAAAAATAAAGTAAAGAAATGTGGTGAGATTGTACGTTTGATAGCAAACGATCTCGTGTTTTTATACGAATGACAGATTTATTGTAGAACATAATGCACATTGATTGTATCGTGGCCTAAACTCGGCATCATAACAATACATTATGTGCAACTATTTTATGACTAATGACCCTCTAGTTAGCTACCAAAGAATTCTATTCAAAAGAAGATACACTCTATTATCACATTTTTTAAAGAAAAGATGTCATGTTATTTAATTCACGCTTTTCTATACAAAACTGAAATATTTTTAAGTCTGACATTTTTCAGTGCTTTTGTTAATGTTTGTCTGGTAAGAATACACTTCTTATCTAAAGTTTTGCGACATACGAGTACGCAATTGCATTTTTTTGTAGATCTTTTTGTGTGTGGCCAACTATGGTTTTTTGTTGATGTTTAGTTAAGATCATATATAGAACCGAGTCAACTACTTGATCTATATTCAATTTAAATGTATTGGTGCATTAAAAATGTAACAGTTATATCATGGAAGAGATCACACTGTGTCTACCAATACTTCAAATCATCTATTGTACACCTCCACCGTTTTTTGTTAGACTGTGTTACAAGTTTTCTTTTCTACCAGACGCATTTCAAGTGCTTTTTAAGAAGACTTTCTTAAGTTTGAATTAAATCCAATTTTCTTCAATATTTTACAGTAGCCGCTGTGATTTTTTCTTTCTTAAGGATCTGTTGTTGAATACGGGCATTATAGATTTTTCCGCTAAATACAGAAGATATCACACTATGAGTGCCATGCTTTCTCTCTTAAATGGCAATGTTTGGTGTTTGTCTACACAGCATGGAGCTCTAGCTAAATCCCACTTGAAATTGTAAGAAATGAATTTAGATGTTATCATTTTTTAGTAACCACTCTTGATCAATATGTCAATTTAAATTTGATTTTTTAACATGATAGCTGTCTCAATGAGTCCCATTCAACCTGCATTGAGACTATGGCTTAGAAACCAATGAAATTAGAAAAAAATGTAATTTATAGATAGGCTTTTTCTAAAAAAAAGCGGAGAGGGACCATTGGTACATTTGCATCAATTTACTACCTACTGTAGTGAAAGCCTTCTGTTTAATGAATTTTGAACAGTGACTACTACAGTAGGAACTGTTTGATTTAGTATTGTTGTTAAAATAATGAGCTGATGATAATGTTCTGTTAGATTTCTCATGGTTGTTGTTGTTGCTTGGTGCATGCTTTCTGTACCTCCTTTCTGAAGAGTGATTTATTTGATTGAACTGGAGAGTTCACACAGCCACAAACAACTAAAACTGTAAATATATCATTCCTGTCCATATTAAAAGATGAGAACTATTGTTTAAAAGCCTACAAAATGTATTTGTTGCCTCACGATGATAATGGTACAATAAAATTTAGTGCCAACTGTCTTCAAAGTATCAATTGTTACATTAGTATATTGACTGCATGCAAGTTTGCGTGTACAATGATCATAATTGTATTTTTCTATGATTGCAAAATTCGCTGAGAGGAACTTAGCTCCAGAAAATATTTTTTCCAATTGTTGCTCTGGAAAGTAATTTTTAAGGATAGTTGCTGACAGGGAATAATTGCTGTATGCAAATTATTTAGGTTTCTATTGAATGTAGGCTTTAATGATTAAATCATTGTTTTTTGCATGTAGATAAAAATGTACCGTATGTTACATAGACATACAATGTACATACATGTATATGTGTAGATGATCATGGTATCTGTTCTTACTTCTACCTCTTATCAACAGCCACCTATAAGTGTATTAATCCTGATGAAAGTGACCAGAACTCTATGACAGTCAAGCAGCTGTGTCCATATTTGTATGGTATGACTACTGACTGCTGAGGTTGATTACAATGCCTCTCTGTAAATAATTATGTATAGAAATATTCCATGTTCTTTTAAGTCGTTGAATTAATTTCAAAGTAATAAATCATATGTTTTTATTATCTATCAAAACTAGTGGCTGCCAACTTTTTCTTGTTAGTATGTAACATATTGCCTGATCCATTTAACAATGTTATCATATTGTCTGATGACCCATTTATACATTCCTGTCTGTAAGTCTGAGAATAAATTCCTGAAGTTACTGCTGGCAACGTGTGGAATAATATTATACTGGCTAATAAAAAGATTCTCTATTTATTGTAGGTCAACATTAATGTGATTCTTTATCCTTTGTGCATTATGTAATAACATTTTTTATATCATCATAGCCTGTTGTTTGAATGTCTCTTCTGACTTACAGACCTACCAAGTTGATATATAACTGCTGTCTGTTTGTCCATGTTGAAATATTGTAGAGAGTGGTTTCTGATGAAAAGTAGTCCATTGGTCAGTATAAAAAATCAGACGACATGCAAATTAAGAAAGATTTAGACTAGATTTGTGATGACCCATAGCAGTGGTTTTGTCACACCCTCCACTCAAAAAAAAATATTTTAAAATTTCAATTAGTAGAAGATTTGATGCAAGAAGCAGGATGAATGATTATGACTAATCTTTGAAATGGCTACAGGTGCATGTATGTATGTTCTGATATTAAGACATTGCATGACTTCATGTACAAGATGTTTGTATGATTGTATGGTCTGGTCTGGTCTGGTTTCCTGTTTTATCTTCTTTGTCAAGCTGCTTAACATCTTATCAAACCTTAATTGCAATTGGTTTATAAATGGATAGATTATGAATGTAAAATGTGTCTGGTAGAAATTGTGGGCTTAGTGCAAAACGGTCGTAACTTACTCTTGTTTGAACTTTTGTTATGACTGTTTTGCGCTAAGCTTGCGAAATGTTTAAAGTATTCTGATAAAGGTAGAAAGACTTCTTCAACTTGACCAGTAGGTTTTTATCTTGCTACTGTTTATTTGTAAATACATTGTATTGGTATTTGAGTAATTGTCTTTCTTATATTAGGTGGATAGGTTATGCATAAATGTCTCAATGGAAGCAAGTCTACATCTTTCTTCATTTTTTTTGTATTTTGACTAATTTTGCGCTAACCCATCGCTATCGAGTCTTCTCAAATTTTGCACATGAATTTTTTCATGAAAAAAATACCCTAGTTTAAACGGGTGGAGGGATATTTCTTCATAATAAGAAGAACTGAAGCTGCTGGTTGTTGTATTTTTTACATTTCAAATGAACTCTCAGCAGCTGGCCATTAACAGTGTTTTGATTTATTGTTTGTTAAGTATGACAGAACACTTAGTGTGGGAAATGTTTGTTTATATGTAAACATGTAAACAGTATAGATTATAGGTTGATTAATTATTGTTACTTATTGCTGGTACCTGCTGGGTGCTAATTGGTAAAGAATGCTACTAACTGTTTTTGTGGTTTCTTTGATTGAGTCGTAATTTATGGCTTTCTTGTGTATATTAATTAGTTCATATTATGTGTTGCTATTTGTCTGGGTTGTAAAGAAATTTGTCATAATTTAAAACAAAAATGATATTGCTAAGCAAGCAAATGGTGGGTTAAGTGCAAAATGGTCATAACTCACTGTTATATCATATCGAGTAATGACTGTTTTGCGCTAAATCCTCGATTTGTATAGTAATAGGTCAGGGCAAAACTAGTCTACATCCTGCTTCTATTACTTGAAGTTAGACTAATTTTGTGCTGATTCATCAGTTTGTATGTATAACCATTGTATTAGCCTGTAGTTTAATATTGATATTTGCAGAGTTTCTGCTATTTAATTATGGATGCTTATTATTAAGTAATAGCATTTGTTGATAAGCACTTGCTTTCAAATGAAATACATTGACATTTAGTAAATCAAACATGATGGAAATGTCTCAGTTTGGTTCACTATCATTATTGGTAAATTGTATTCAACTGTCAGTGATGCAAATATTATGTTTAACCCCACTGATTTAAATACTCACTACAGTATTTCTGTACTCATGTATTGTCAATAATTGAGTATTTAAATCAGTAGGGTTATGCATGTGCAAATAACAGTTGAATGAAAATTACCAATACTTTAATAATTATTGCCAAAAAATGCATTGACTTAATTATCAAGCACAATGAAAATGACTGAGTTTTATTCGCTATAATACATTAGCTATTAGATGTATCTTGTAGTCTGATATGTCCACTCAGTTTGTATTAGAGGTCTACTGGACATAGATCATGAAACATCTATAACTGTCTTATAGATAAATTACAGGTTATCATTACTAGTCTAGTCTAACTGACCTCTTCTGGACAGTTAGTTGACCTCTTACTGTAATATAAGAATAATGCAATTATGCCATTAAATAAGTCTTATGAGTCAGTCCCATTCTCTCTTAGATTGCATTCAGATAAATGCTCAATATGGCTTTATTACCGTGTGTTTTCTATATAATTCCATCAATTTCTTGGCTCTGTCAGCAATATGCTACTACTTGTGTTTATTCTGCAGTAAAACACACTAGACTTGATGCTCTATTCTGTTAATTTGCTCTTAGAATAAGTTACCAGACCCTATGGGTATATAGTAATCACATGTCAGTTTCATTTTGTCGAGGAAAGTCTCTTAAATATGGCTCAAGTAGGTTTTAGGCGCTATAATACTGTGAGAGCTGAAGGAATGAAGTGCCTCTTATAACAGAATGTCTTGTTATGAACATGTTTATTGTAGTTATTGTTGTAATAATTGCCACAAGCATCGGTAATATCGTCATACTAAACATCATCATCATTTACTGCAGCTGTCTTAGTATCGTCAGAGTTGTATGTCACATGTCCATAGTTTTCCATGACATTCAGTTACTGAATTTCCTCTATGAGTATGAGAGTTATGGGTTTTACTGGGTTTTATGTTTTACGTAAGAAGACAGGTTTTATCTCGGCATAATTGTTGTTTTCTTTTGTTGTGCTATCTAAGAGAGATGTCAGTGTTCAAGAAGTTTTCAGATCAGCTGCACTAACTGTTATTAGAGAATGTTTATCTTCAAGTTTACTTGTGTAAAAAATGGCCGATAAATTTTCTTAACACCCATTTCTTTCAAAGGTAAAGCAGCAACTCTTTCAAATTGCCGTTTTTCTGCTAGTTAAATTAATTTTCACACACTGTAAAGATTTTCTTTTCTGCACATTCTGAATTAATTGAAAGTTGCACTTGGATGTGTGCCTGTTCTCATTTGAGTGCTGTGTAAATTATGATTTTTGTGAGAAACAAACTGAAATTTGAGACACCTCTGTTGTTACAGTTAAACATGAAAAATAGTTCCTGGACACTGAAATATCTTTGATAATGTTAATTATGCAGAGAGTGATGACAGAAAATCAAACATTAAAACACAACAATTTGTCATAAATCTTTCACAATCTGGTCCCTCATGCTGCGTTGTTGCTCATCTTCCCATCTGGTTATGATTTGTTTATGCCACAAAATGCCATCAATTCTGCCAATTTGTCTCACGCCATTTACTTTCAGTCAGAAATTTTCAGAACTCTTAAATTATTCAATTTTTCCACTTTCTGCTCCAAGGCTGCAGGAAAAACTAATCAAATATTGAAGAATAGCAAAATTTGCTGAAGAGTTTCTTAAAGAAGGCTGAAAACTCCACAGTTTAAATGAAGAGTAGAATATCTTCGTATTGAAGAGTCACTTTGAGAACACTTAAAAGAAATCTTGATCATCAGTCAGCCAGTGAATAAGTTTGGTAATTATTGTCATTTTTTGACAATAAAATTTCTAGAAATACCACAAAATTTTGGCAGAAGATTGATTAGCCACATGCCATTTTGTAGACATTGTCTAAGTTAAATGGTTCACAGTCACCAAGAAATGAAACCAGGAAGATATAACAAGTATGATTATATTTGTCTAAGAAAGTACTGAGGTCAGTCATTGGTGTGACCTTAATAATCATAATTGAATGTTAGAACTGGCAGATATGCCTTCTCTAAGACAGTTACCAGTAATTTTGATAACCATTGTCAAATGTGGTGTTTTTTTTGTCAGTCCATTCAAGAATGGGCTTGATTTCTGGGAAATTACTAGTTTGATGTTGGTTCTGTAGTCAGATGTTTGAGTCACTTAGATGCTTGACACCATAGTCTCCCTGTCCATTATCTTGGTATGGCTTTGAATCATAGTGTATGTATGCAAAGTTGGTTTTATACCGGTATTGTTTAAAATTCCAAAAGTAGACTTGAAGTCTTAGTTTTCTTTTCTGTTGCTGGCAACTGGTAAAAGGATCTTGTAAAGGAACATATTATGCAATCTGCATACTTCAACATTTTCCATGTTTGTTTCATTGTTTTATATTAATATAATTTAACTTGTAGTGGGTGTATAAGAATGAAGAATAATATTTCAATTAGATTAACTGGCTGTACAGTTTATGTTTTGTCTTGCTCCCATCATTTATTTTACTCTTTCATTGTAACTGGAAATCTTTTGTTCTAAGCTCAAGCAATACTTCAAAAGACATTGTTTTGCTTTACAAATGCAATACATTGTGCATTTACTTATTATCAGGATCCCTAGTTTTTCATGAAAATTTATGACTCTATTGCATGTATTAATTTTAGACTCTGTGTAGATTTATTCTTTTTGTGTTATACTAAGTTCAGAACTACAATCA
Source organism: Mactra quadrangularis (assembly GCA_025267735.1). Taxonomy (NCBI): domain Eukaryota; kingdom Metazoa; phylum Mollusca; class Bivalvia; order Venerida; family Mactridae; genus Mactra; species Mactra quadrangularis. Next base: position 30,763,543 of record CM046304.1, read on the forward strand.
ATTTCAAGTCAAATTTTGTCCTTTTTCAGCATTTGCATAGTTTGTTCAGAATGCTCTACTTTTTGTAATATTTTTTTACAAAAGACTTGATAGTCTGATTTGATGCTAACACTGTGGTTTGACACAATGTAACAAAGCCTAGAGTGTGCTGGAGATACTTGATACCAAATATTGATAATTTAAGTCGAAATTGTTCAAACAAGATTTTATTTGTTCAGTTAAATACACAAATGGAGGTTGGTCAATTGAAAATTTAACAAAAATGGTCAAACTATATGAACAAATAGATGGTCAAACAGTTATTGAGTGGAAAATTGGTAAAATTTGTTTAATCTTTCCCCTTCAGTATATTACAATGGACACAAAATGTTTGCCAATGTTAGTCTAGTCTTTGTGTTAGACGTATCCTATGAGGATATTTGCTATTTGATTTTGTATTATGGGTCAGGAGGCCGAGTGGGCTGAGCTAGTCATTCACATTTCTCAATTTTAATATTTCAATTTGCTTGGCACAAATTTGTCATATTTCTCCACTTGGGCTTAAAATTTGTAACATTTGAACTCTTCTGATGTGAAGTACAATTTAGTATTATGTCAATTTGATTATGACTCTTCTATTATGAAGTTCAATTTAGTATTGGTCACTTAGTGGGTGGGGTAATTATATTAAACTCAAGATATGAGAATCTTTTGACATGATAATCTCTCAAAATGTCAATTAAAGCTGAATGATATTTTGTTACAAACAATTCCCTATGATATTCCATCTCTGTTCAAGCTAGACTTATGAATATTAATGTGATAAGTTTCAGCCATTTTTCTTATTTTCTATATACGAAACTATTCCTGAAACAATCTGTAATGATATACTTTTCTTAGGAATTTTCTTTTAATGTGACAAATTTGGCATTCATAACAAATTGTTGCAACCCCAAGTGAAAAAAAATATATCGCCTTATCTTCTTTCAGACGGAATCATATTACTAAAATCAATATTAAAAACTGTCTAACTGTTTGTGAAGACTGATTATTGAGAGGATGTGAAAGTTTTTATGTTTTGTCAAGAGCCTCTGTTAGAAGAAAATCTGTAGATTTTTTTGGTAAATTTTTGTTATGGGATATTTTAAGAATGAATATATTGTGTTTGGCAGTTTAAGTGTCAGTTAAATAGCTCCTGGGACAATAGAATCTTTAAATGTCTTTTGTGTTTGTGGTTGTTGTAGTTTTTGATTTTGTTTTTGTTGAGTAACCAAGTAAATATTGCCAGAGGTGCAACATTGATGGCTCTTCTAATGGCATTGTTGTATTTTTTTATCCTGATATTCTAAATTCAGGAATGATGTGACCTTTTGTCTTAGAGTGGACTTAAATTCCCCTTAATTTCTCCAGAAATCTTCTTGCTGGAATTCATGTTTAATTTTTTGTCATTAATCATTGCAAGTTTCTGTCAACCATGTTACTTTGAGCTTATGATGGAAATGGTAAGACGAGACGATGTGCCATGAAACACCAATTACATGATACCATAAAGGAGTAAGTTTTCAGTAGAAAAAGAGAGAATTTATTCGGAAAAAGAGTAAAGCCAACGTAGGTTATGGCCCTCTTTTTCCTGACAAAAGAGTATTAAAGTAACAGTTGAAGTGTGGGTTTAGTCAGAGTCCCTTACATGTGAATCATCAGATTGAATTTGTTTCTAGGACTTTCTGCTGGGTTACCATGGATTCATTTGAGATTTATAATTTGAAATTGTGGATCTCAAATTTGCTTTTCATCTGTTTGTAACAGCGTTTAGAAGACATTTTATTTTTCCCATCCACGCTATAATTTGATTATTGCTTTAATCTAGACCATGTTAAATTGTAATTTTAGAAGGATAGATTTCAAACTTTAATTAAATACTGGTTAGAGTTTCTGTTTTCACTGTCTGCGTCGACTGAAGGAATTTGTTTAACTTGAAAATTGAATTTTCATTTTCTGATAGATGCAACTTAATGCATCAAGACAAATTTTAAGTAAAAAATGTCCCCAATTGATGTATTGTACAAACAGACAGTAAAATAATTCTGTTATAACCCATTGTAATGTCTTTATTTATCTAAATCACCAAAAACAGTTTAATTAACGGGCTCATCCATTTTTGGTAACAAAATAAAGTTGTTTTATAGTTTTGTTTTATTTAATTTTCTTGCTTTGCGGTACTTTTTTATCTTTGTGTTATTCTCTGTGTTAGGCTTTTAAGGAATTAATTGAGCAGTATAGAATTTGCATAATTCTTGAGATACTTGTGTTTTTGAATCCCACAATTTGCATAATGTCATTTTCTTTGTGCGTTTAACTTTCTCTGCCACCTCTGAGAATGTCCGATTTCCTTCTATTTCTAATTGTCTTAACTGTGTCGCAAATTTAGTTAAAGTCACGCAAGGCGTGTTATTTTTGACATCTGCATTGTATGATAAGGATAATTTTTATTTAAATTGTTTTGTAAGATATCTTTCTTAGAATTATGCTTGTTTAGAATTCAGATATGTCAAAATGTAGCAGACGGTTATCTTAAATTGATTTGAAATTTTCTTAATGTAAATATGTAATTGTGTTTAAACGGCTGTTGGATTTTTTGTTGTTGAACATATTTGCATGGATTACGTCATTCTTTGTTAAAATGTTCTTAGAAATTAAATGTTTTCTAAGTAGAATATGTTCCCAGTATGTCTAGTCTACATGTATTATTAATGGATATAGAGACATGTGTACATTTTCTTACTGCAGCTTCCTGTCTACATCTTATAGACACAAAGATGTTGTTTTTAGTTGCTCCAGAATATCTAATGGAGAGCTGACTACGTTCGTGCATTCTTAATTATGTGGCCTCATAACTAACGTTTTCATTGTTTTTTAGAACTCACTCGTTTATTAAGAGATATTATAGTAGAACTGTTTCATGATTTCCTCTATTAAAGACATCTAAATCAGACTGGACTACATTTTTGTGTAAAAATGAATCAGTTTTGTCCATTTATGCTTCTTTCCTTCACTTATTGATCAATTGGGTTAGTTAATAGTTATTTGGTCTCCTATTTATTGTAGACTATTATATATTCAGCAACAGTAAAATAATATGTTTTGTAATAATAGGAAAGATTCATTTTGTATTCATAACAATTTTTACTCATATTTCATGTTATTGATTTTGTTCTTATAATAAAAACATTCCTCAGCTATTTGATTATTGCTCATCAGTAAATCAAAGCCGAAGAGTAAATCTGATTCCAAAGTGACAAATGTACAGGAATGCAAGTTATATGTCAACTCCTTGTACTTGAAGCTAATATTTACCTTTCAGTACAGATTTTCTATGTTTGTGTAGAATTTCAGTAATTTTATCTCTGCTATACTCTCATGTCTGTGAATTTAACCTTTAGATGTGGTTTGTAATGATATTTCATCTTGCATCATTAATTATTGAATACTAAAAGTCATCTAGAATAAATTCTTATTTTTTGTTGACATACTACATACTCTCATGTAATCAGCCATTAAATTATCTAGCTTGATATTAGATAAAAAAAGATACATAAAAAATGTTTTACCAGGAGAAATGTTAACAAAATAATTTGAAGAGCATGAAATAGCACCAAATTTCATGATGTTATTACGTGGAGTTGTATAATTTAATTTTTACTTTTTCCTGTCTCTTGGATGATTAGTCAGGCACAAAATAACATTATGAAAAGTTTTAGAAACAGTATGTTTTACTTTGTAAATTTAGCTGGTTGACTTAAGGTGCACCTGAGATATAATTATAAAAGCATGGTTACTAAGTTCTTCTCAACATCATGCCTTGTACCTTTACAATTAGCCTTTTCACTGACCCCTATCCTTCTCAGATCCCTTTTTCTTGGCATGATTTCATATAAACAGAAGCTGTCTTCCTGTAATTGCATTAATAGTTGTAAATGAAACATAATTGCACATAATGAGTTAAAATCAGTGAGATAAGATAAATTTCATGATATCAATTACAAATCTAAAAATAGACACTTGTTATAAATGTATGATTTCCTAGGAAATGGGAGTAGCCTCTTATTATATTTACATAGCAATGATTATTTACACTAGATATGTCAAAACTAACATCATATGATTTAATTTAGTTTATTTAATGACATCACATTCAGCAAATTTAACATCCTTGATAAAAGGGAGATAATAAGTGATACAAGGGAGATAATTTGTGGTGTTAGTGATAACAAGGGAGATAACTTGAGATAACTTTGTTGATAACTACTGATAACAGCGTTGCTTGAAATAAAGCTGTTGTAATACTGTACTGTTAATACTCTAGAGGTGTTGACAATGATACTTATACTGTGAAGATAATAATATGTTGAGTTTATCTTTCATTGAATTGTATGGGATGAGGTATGAAGGATGAAAAATTCTTGTATGGTATTTTATCACTTAGAGGAATGTTGTACTGATTTATCTATTTTTATACAATGTATTCTGATATAATTTTTTTTAATAAATGAGTCATCATTATTTATGAATGTGTTATATTTCACATTTTTTTGTAAATAACGGTAGTTGAATTTTATTAATTTATCTGTGTTAAATGTATGAAACCTTTAGAGTCATGGTGGAAATGATATTTGCTTGCTTTTGTATCACTTTTCCTCACATGCATTACAGCAAATTGAAACTAATAGGCATTCTTCATTATAATTCGAAAGGTATTTGCCAGCAATTGTTTAAATCATTGTTTTAATCATTTATTTATGCAAAAGAGTAAATTTAATGTATATCTATGCCTGATTAGTAGAAGGAAACATATATTACTCAATAAAGTTATCAACTTAAGGTGATACGCTCATATTGTGATATCAATCTAGCTGCTTTAATTCAAATATAAAGGTCATGTTTGTTCTGTCCCCGTATTGGACCTTTTACAGTTGTATTTAATATTATCCATACCCTTTAAGCCTTCTTGAGGTAACATCAAGTGGTTTAACCCCTTCATTGATTATATTTAAGTGATAAGATTTTGATGACATCTCCTTCAATCTTGTAGAGAGCTCTTGTTAATTTCCTATCTGAATATGATGTCGCCACCTCTCTACGAATGTTTACATTTATAGTAACTTTGTTCTCTAAACTGAAAGTCCTTCCATGTCAATGTACTTAGTTTATGCAATATTTATTTATTTTCATTCTCGTTAATCTACAGGTTCCTTTGCCACTGTGGAATAGTTTATCCCCGTAAAATACCAAAAACCTATTCTTTTCTTATTTCGTTCCTTTGAGACTGAGAGCTCTCTCTTTGTGAAGAGTTTAAAGTTATTTTAATCGTCATACGTAAAATGTAGGATCATGCATAGTAAATATTGATAATGATAGAAAAAAGATATTTTCCCTGTTTTCCCTTGATACGTACAAACTGTTCTACAGATAAGTTATATGGTTTTAAGCTTTTAAGAGCTGAAATGTACATTAACTATTAACTTTATGTAGAAATGTTGAGCTGATAGTGTGAAATTCCAACTGTAGGCTAGAACAGTTGTAAAGCTAGCGCTATAGGGTTTTCTGTTTGGAAAATACTGTTTCATACTTTGTATTATCAATATTAACAGCATTCTTCCATTAAACTGTTTCTTTGAAATGCATTCAGTAGATGTTAAAATAGATGATTATATAGATTCCTGCAGATTTAATGACTGAATAGTTTCTCATCTCAGAAATTTCCATTCAGAACTTCACATTATATACTAATGTAGTTAAAAATTGTTACCCTGAATTTAAACAATACTCTTGTTGGTACATGGTGTTTAGAGTCAAGTCTACATTTTGGTAAAACAGAGAGCAAGGTTACTGCATCATGCCCAAATTAAGCTAAGTCCAAGTGTTTGTCTCTATTTTGAATAAAGTCGGGGCTTTTTTTAGTATTTCCCCAAAATGGGGAAGGGGCCTTGGACAATTTTTATTTGGAACATTTGGCGAATTTTTATCGCAATTTCTTAAATAGGGGAACAAAATCCAATGTAAACTCCAAATTTTGGGAAAACTTCATGATTTCAAAGAAATTTCAGGCAGAGTAAAGGCGCCTGTTAATGGCCCCTGTTACTATGAGGAAAAAGTAGAGACGCAGTTATGTGTTTGACTTTCACTAGTTGAACACTTGGCCAATGGTCAGCACAAACCTAACCTAACTGCATGCATATAAAGAATGATATAGACTAGTTTTGCACTGTCCCATTGATATGATACAATGTACATTAAAGTCTACCACTGATAAAGCAGTGTACCGTTACATTAGTTCTAACACTTGCTCATTTATTATTTGTTGTTTTGTCGTCCTTTACCTGATTGTTCTATAGAACCAGAAAAAATTGTTTGGACATTGTGACAGTAGAAACACCATGTTATTAAGTCAATAGTCTGGAGATTCTTGTGTTAGATCAACTTGTATCACTTGTATGTGAGTTATTATATGACCAGACTGTTTGATTGCCTGGAAAATTTGTTTACAACTCTGTCTACTGATTGCAACAGTTTCTAGATGATCTTAGAATCTTTTATAACATTGCAAAGTCGAAAGTGGATATTCTTGAACTTGGAGAAAGCAGGGAGAGCAGGGAAATGGGAAAGGGCATATCAGATGGTTGGTGTTTTGTAGTAACTTTTAAGGGGGAGCATGGAGGAGCAAAAATGGGCAGGGAGGTCGGAAAAAGGGCCAGATGTAGCACCCTGCTATTCTGCTGTAGAATGATTACTGGAGACTGCATCTTGCTTTTGTCTACACTAAGTGTTTTTAAGTAATAAATTGAATTTCTTTGTTGAAAAGTGTTCTGATCATATGATATTTATAAGGTTTTGTAATAGTTGCTACATCATTGTGGTCAATTTTAGGCTTTGGATTTAAGCGGAGCTCACATGCCTGCATTGTGAGGCATAATGTCACATACAGGGTGGTCAACATTAAAAGTGAAAGGCATTTGTTAATTATTTTCTTTATTGTTTTCAATTGATATTTTTTATACATGTATATGCCACAGCTTGTTTAAAGCTTAGAATCATTCCACAATAACATGGTTTGTCAATACATGTAATTTAGGAATTATATTTGACTCTTTGACGACACATGTTTACTGACAATGAAGGTTAAAGAAGGACAACTAGTTCTTTATAAAAGATTTTCAGATTTGTGGTTGTATTTAGCTTATTCCCCTGATTGATATGCGTTATTTGAGGTATAGAAACTTTAATTGGATTTTAGAGTGTTTTCTACTGAAATGTACTTATTGGAAGCGATTCAATTCATGACTTGTTCAATAGGGATGAATTGATGAGGCTGGGGAGAAAATTAAAAAGGATATCGACTGCGGAAACTGAGATTGAATAGAAGAAAAGTGAACTTGTTCAATGAAGAGCCTTCTTAAGCATTTACTGTATGTTGTATATGGATGAATATCTCTTCCATTAGCTTCTAGCTATTGTCATTGTGTGTTACAGAGTCATAGGAGATGTTAATGTTTGTAAAATGATTTTCAAATCATAGTAACTCGGCTTAGGGTTTCACTTCACCGTCTCGGGAGGTTTTGTATCATTTCTCTCCATGTTGAACGCTTTTGTCAACACAATTTTATAACATAAATTAAACATTTAATGAATATTTTATACTGATAACTATCTTAGTGTTGAGCAAATTTTGGGGGGATGCTATAAATTAGAAAACGGCTCGAACGAAGATTTTTTATTCAAAATAGGTGGTATACGGTGTGACGTGTTGATAAAATCTTCATATTTTTGTCAATTGTATATTGGACAGCAAGCTTCACTGACTTTTATGAATCAAATCTGTTCTTTTCAATTTCTTTTTTTTCCACCATATGTATTTGTTTACTATGGCGAAGTATTGAATATGATCAAATCAAAAATCCTTCAAAAATTGTTTTTTCGTGACAGCCTCCACCACTCTATTTGACTCAGATCATTGACTCTTCAATAATGTTTTCATATCTAAACATTTTGTTTTGTATTTGAAGTTGAATATTTTGTCACCATGTTCAAAATGCATATTTATTAAACAAACATTGACTGAGTACATTAATATTTTATATGTATGGAACAATGGCAACTGTTCACTACTAACTTATTCAAAGTTTGATGAAAAGCCTGTCACATTAAGTCTGATGAATTCATCTATATTGATGAAAAGAATGTTTAAATAATTTATGATTTAATAAAAAAGGCACAATACTGTGAAAAAAATAACAATATTTATTTAGTGTATGGAATATATAGGAGAAATTATCCTCTAGCAACAAGTATAGTGTCCCGATATAGCTTATAATGAATGATGAAGTTGTCAATTATGGCCGCAGGGTTGTTACTTCATCCATATAACATATACAATTGATGATTGTTCTCTACTTGAAAAGCCTCATGTGTCAATCATTTCTTGTCATGATTTGCATACCTGAGTACTCAAACATTTCATCTAACTATTTGAACTAGTTGTCTATGTTTATATACATGTATATCATCACGAATAGCTGGCGAACTTATTACAGAAACCAACAAATTACACGCAAAGTTGAATCCTTTTTCATTTTGACCTGAAGGACTGAATATCGTCTTAACATTCATCTTAACATTCCGTATACTAATGATTATTTAACCGTTTAATTAACTGAAATACTCGCCATCATGTTCTTAATTAATAGACATTCATTGATAGTATGGTAAAATTAGAAGTACAGTTTGAAATATTAACCTTTGATCAGTAATTTAAGCTACCAGGTGCATACAGTAGTAAATCTGTCTTTTGTATACTGTATGTGATGCTATGCAATGTTGAACTGATATTGATCTTTAATTGAACAATTGTTAATATCAGTCAAGCAAGCACACATTGATTTGTTGAACAATTTGCTCTAGGGTGGATGTTTGTTGCCCACAAATATTTCTATTTCAATTCTTGTTTCAATAGAAGCTTCTGTGCGTGTAAAATAATAATAAATTTATGATTAGGTAAAATTATTTTGCATTTGCATGATCTCAATATGACAGGTGAGTGTTCATAAATATTGGCAGACTCTTCAATATGGAATCAGATTTCTGCCAAGTCGAGAGTGGATTGCTATTTTAGTACAAGCTCTTAGTTTCAGAATTTTCTCTAGATTTGGTCGCTTGACAATTAGCTTCATTGCTTCAATGTTATAAGAGATTGTGAGTGTGCTTTGAGATTGAGTTCTAGTTAATTTTGTCCCATTCTTAAAGGCTAAAATGATAACATAAGAAAATAATAGACTGAACAACATAAACTGACAATATTGTCCTTAATAGAACATCATACCTGTTAAATCCTATTAAAACATCTTTGATCTTTTAGTTTAGTGTTTAGACCATAAGAAAGTCTATTACTTAAGATTTCAATTAACTGGAGAATGTGGCAACAGACTGCTAAATTTGTCATAAAAATTACGATGGTGTCATTTTAATGGACTCAATTTAAGGTCCAGACTAAACTAACATGTAACTACAAAGATGACTATATTGTTGTGGGATGTAAATAGCTTTAGAAAGTGTTACTTTTCTTTCTTTATATTAAGAGGATTACCCTTAAATCTGCTCTGTTTATGATGCTACCATGCTGTTTAATTACCAGTCTAGGTGGATTTTGTCTTAATTCAATGTTTGAATATAGTACTAGACCAGCAGGGAACAATCTTGTTAAATGGTAGTCATAAAGTGTAAATGGTTTAAAGTCAGGTGTCATTTAATAACCATTTGTTATTATTGTACGGAGACAAGAGTTATTGCCCTTTAATTTTGTAAAATTGTCAACATTTATTACTGTATTAAGTAATGCTCTATAAAATGAAAACGAACTTAATTAAAGGACACACTGATGGTGTCTGTGATTCTATTTAGACTTACGTAAGATATTTTCTTTTATGTATATAATTAAAGTTAATTGATTTTTCTACCTTTTATTCAATGGAATCAATCCATATGGTCTTTAATTGTGGAGGGTCGTTTTATCTTATCGTGCCCAATGGAAAATACAGGGTATAAAACTTCACCATATGTCTTAATTGATTGGCTATTAAATATTTCTACAAACCGTTGAAGTTTTGGACATATTTTTCAAAGTCCATTAAATTAACAGTCCATAGTTTCCGAATCTTCAATACTCAATAATAGGCAGATTATAAATACAATATTTTTAAAACTAAATGCATGTACTTAGGAAAGAATCAATATTTTTTGGCCATATTTTGATAATCCGTTCAAACCTGTTTAAAATCTTAATATTAAAATATAACGTTGCGAAACCTCTGGATTAGTAGCTTGCTGACAAATCTGGGTAGATTATCCTTAAGCGTAAGTATTGATACGCAGTCTAATGGCTTAAAAATCTATTTTTCTGCAGAAAATTATATATATTCATAAGTGTTTTTGTTATGAAAATTGTAAAACCTGGGTAAAAACACCTGTAATAATTGACTTAGTCCTACTGCGACCATATATCAGATATAAGGTGGGGTCATTAGTTGTCTACAGGTATTAAGACAATCTTCATGCTAGACATTTAGATGTGTAAACATATTAATCTCCCCTTTTAACTTTATCTGTCAAAAATCCATTCCAAAGGCTAGCTAATTCGTATTATAATCTTTTGTTTAAACAAATACATTGTACGTGGTCATATCTTTGATGGCAAACTTTTAATCTTGCCCTTCTACCTTAGTTGAACAATATGGCTCGTACATTTTACTCCCTGGCATAGTAAAAATATTGACCCATAATCCTCTAGTGGTCTTCCTGTTGTACAATATGACACTATAGAATAAGGTGTTATAATTTGGTCATATTTTTATTTAAAGACATAACTGTCTGTATTAAAGCTATAATAGTTATTTCATTGAATGGAGTCTATTATTGTATTTTATTTTCACACATTCTTATCAGACAATTACTGCATTGTTATCAGGAATTTTGATAATTAGTCTTGTCTGTTTAATACAATAGATATTAATTATACATTCAATCAGTCTTTTTCCTGCTTAATCAAATTTCCTTTTCAATTTGTTGTCAGATAAAAAATGGTTAGGAATTTGTTAAGATTTTTTATAAATAGACAATGTTGTCACCGTTGTTGCATTTTTTTCATTCTCACTAATTTGACAATACTGTGAAATAATTCAAAAATATTTTTTCTCTACATTTTGTCACTGTTATTACAGTGTGTACAGGAAGCTGTGACACATGGTTAATAGTTTTTATCATTTTATTGTAGGTATTGTTTAACATAAGTATACAACCAACCTGTCATCTATTTTTATTCAATTTTTATCAAACTTTTCATGTACTTATTCAATAACTCCTAAAGTTTTGTTGATAAAAGCATAGTACAAAAGTTCGAAAATGTTTTGTTTTTTGAAAAATGGTTTTCCAGTCTTATCTGTTGAGTTATGTTGGTACTTTAGAACAATCTAAAATTTTATTATCATTATCTTTTACATATTGTTTACATTGGTCATGCTTGGCCTCCATATGAACAGTGTTTTGTTTTTATCTAGCGTTAAAATGAAATATGACCTTACGGTTTTTTCATACACTTGGTTATGGTGAGTTAACAAAAATAACAGTATTAAAAAGGCTTTAACTAATCTTGAACATATCATTATTTGACAAATTTGTTGGTTTTTAGGCATTTTCATATCTCCTTGAACCATCAGTACAATTTTTTCCACTTCATTAACTTTCATCATGTTAAGACGTTTTTGATAAAATATCAAATTCTCTGAGTTGAACGTTTTAATGTTTACCAAAATTCATGTTGAACGACAGTTAGGAATATTTCTTTCTATTTAAAGATACAAGATAATCATCTGATCTTTAACATTAGCTGTGGTTTCACAAAAAATGTATGCTCCTTTTGAATGTCATTGGTTTCTGATGTAAAGGCTTCATTCCATGAGTTAGCAGATTATCACTGAAGTTGTCTGTCTATTTTTTTCATCTTATCATGATGATTTGCTTGTTTTTATACAAATGAAAAAGTATTTAATATCAATAATCTTTTGTTTAACATTTCCTGGGTCATTTCCAAAGGTATCATCTTTGATAATCGTAATATAAGTTAAAGCGTGAAATTTTGTCATGTTATTTTATGTTTCCATTGATAGATCTGGCTGTAGATATGACATGAGAATTGTTTAGTGTAACATTTTAAAGTATTTAAGATGCAATATGATACAATACTGATAGTATAGGATAATATCATTGATTTTAACTTGAAGATTTATATTTCGGTAACAGTAGGTTGTGTGCTTTATGAAAAATATGTGAGGTGGGGGTCTTTTTTAAAGGTTTTGTATCAACCTAGCATATACCTGTTAGTCTGAAATGTTTCGCATTTTAAAGGTTAGACAAAAACAATGCTTGATACATCTTGATCCAACTATGGTAATTAACTGTAATGGTACTATGTTAAAATCATAGTACAACTTGTTAAAAAACAGAAATGTACATTGCGGGTTTAGTGCATAAATTACAGTGGTTACTAGTCACTTTTTTCTTATATTGAGTTACGACCCTTTTGTGCTAAACCCATGTTGATGTATATCGCAGCTCAACATTACTGCATGGTGTCCTTGAAAAATAGCATCACAGGCCCTATTATTTAATCATTCCGAAGTTTATGAACAGACATATTTTCTTTAAAAATAGCAATGATCTTAATGGTAAACTATGTAATAATGTCTGTCACAATTTTTACGAAGTAAAAACTCAATTGTTCATATAGCTAGCTGGTTGTTGAATCTGATTGGGAAACAAATCATTCATTGGTTAATCAATTGTTGAATGGAATTTCAATAAAAAAAATCATGCCAAAGTTTAAATAAATGGCTGACAGTATTTGTCCTAGATTTTTATAATGTTTTATTCTCTCACCTAAAGTGATGTAACTTGATGCCTCTAAAGTATTCAGTCTTGTTAGTAATTGCTGTTACATCTCTTACTGTAACAATATAACCATTTAATCTATTTAAATTGTTCAAAAAATTCCTCAATTGACATACGGTAAATATTTGTATGTCAATTTTCATCAGATTAATTTGATAATACTAACAATACAGTGAAATGATTGACTATGGTGATTTTGAAGTATTTCGTATTGAATTACTATTTGGAATTTATGAACTCTTCAATTGGGAGGATTGTCTAGTCTCAGGTGCAAATAAATCAAATTTCACTATTGTAGTAAGGAAAAATGAGTGGTTATTTGGGATTGTGGGGGGGGGTAGTTTTCTATCAATGTGTTTCAATTCTAAAAAATATTTTTACTGAATATATCATATTATATTATATGGTTTGGGTTCATTAGATAGTATGCAGGTCAAGTTATTTCAACTTGGTTAAGTAATGTAACCATATTTAATGGATTATTTAAAGATGAAATAGTATTTATGAATCTACATAATCTTCAACGGCTTAAAAAGGAAATAGGCTGAGGAGCTTCTCTCATAGTCATACTGACTATCATACTGATCACCTTTACAGTAACTCTCTGATTTCAAGAAGTATTTTGTGGACAATTTAGCACATTGAAAACAAACTGTTAAAGCATAGTATGGTTCAGTAGAATGTGAGAAAGTATGTTAAAAACTTGATGGTTAAGAATCAACTATTCCTGTTTCACACTATTTAGAATTAAATCAATCATGCAAATTGGTCGTTTTCTGAATTTATTTTATTCAAATGTGAAGTTTTGCTAACTGCTTATATGCAAATATGGTATGAACTCTTCTATAGCTAATCCCTCGAGTATAACACTCTATAGTTTGCACATAAAAGTAAATCCCCCATCTCATGGCAGGTTGTCATTCACATGGCACGCCAGTGTCCTACAATTGGCAATTTAATCATGCAAAATACTTAATTTGGTTGTAAGTAGAGGTTGGACGATATAAGCCGATTTACGAGCAAACCTGCAGAAAATTTAATTTTGTTTGACTTCTCAATAATGGCTGAGCAGGGAAAAGGTGACATTATCAATTGCACGGGGATTTTCATATATTTGGATTTTCTTTTTAACATCTCAAGGGTGTTTGTTTATATGATGTTTCAGGTTGGATAATCACAAGATGAGCTGACATGCTTCATGTGGGTTAAAATAACGTTATTCATTGCTTGAAGGAAAAGAAAAACAGCATTTATCCTCGTGGAATGTGAATGCATGCAACATTAGCAGCAATGTCTGGCAAAATGCCTTGTATTTAACCTGTTTGATGCCACTATTAGTTAAATGTTTGCATCGTTTAACATCCATTGTCTATTTTTACACTGAATAAATAATTTAGACTATAATGAAAATTCTTACGCTTTTGTGACTTCCATTTTGAAGGATGACAGGTTTCTCAGGCAATTTTCTGCTTGATTCATTATATAGAGTGAGGTTTTAGGTTTCTAAATGTTAGATCAAGTTATTTCATGTAATCACTATCTCATTCTATTTGCCGCAGCATAATTTGATTCTCATTCATTGCCATAAGGGAGCCTGTCATAGTTTAACGAAAGACTACTAATTGTAATGGTCCCTGCTTATATTATGTGTCAATTATTTATTTTGCCTTTAGCATTGTGTTCCCATAGAAACGTATGATGAAAATTACATGCCTGTTTTAAATGAAATCAGACTTGCCGAAGATATCAAATTTAAAATTTGTCTTCTAGTGATTTCATTTAAATTAGATATTTCACTTTGGTGGGAAAATCACGAACTCTTATACCACAAAAAAACTCCTCATGCATTTGTTATACAACTTTGAACAAGTTGAAATTTGTGGCCTGTTGCTGTGGATAGCTTCTAGCAATGATAATTGATTCCCTCTTTTTTCCCTGAAATTTTCTTTTCTTTTTGGTGTTGAAACTGTACTAAAAAAGACTCCTGAGGGCAATAATTGACATTATGTTTGATTGAAATTCTTCTTTCTTCACTCTGTTATAGTCGTATCTCCTAAAATATCAGGAATTCTGTAGCGATTGAGTTTAGTATTAATTTCTTATTTTACTGTATTCAAGAGAGAAGACTATCAACGACAACAGCCCATTTTCACAGAATTTTCTCGGCACTAATTGTATTTGTGTGCCGACTAGAGATTGTCCTAATTTAGTAAATTTCTACTGAGCCTTACCATTATCAGTATAGTATACACATATTTTCTTATAACAAATTACATAGAGCATGTTCATTATTGTATGCAGTCAATGGAAGAGAGGTCTCATTAGTCCATTGGGATTCTGGGAAATTGCTTCTATTGCTGTAAAGCTCCTCTACAATGAGTATATTTATATCTTGGCTTCTTATTATTATGGTTGTCATAACAATACCTCTAATTCCAAGACTTCCACTTCTGTTTGCTCTTTTGCCGTTACATGAAAATAGTTTTATTCAAACTGTTGCCTTAATTTTTCATTTTAATCAAAATTACATTCTTGGCAGCCATTTTGATGACAATATAATGATGAGTCATTACCTCCATTCTGAAGAGCTGCATAATATTAAATTACTTCCACTTCCTCCTAAATGCCAGATTCACAAAATTGTTTTCTAGTTTTTTGTATGCAATTACACTTTAATGGGATGTGTTAGCCTAAGATCCCAGATTTGCTTGGTTGTAATTTGGATTGATTTGCTGCATAATGTACAGTTATATCATGTATATCAATGGAAGTTTCTTGGATTTAGGAACTGTGATCACCAGTTATTCATAATGTCTTAAAATATCAACTGTTATTACCAATATGCTTTAATAGATTTTAATCTACCAACCAATTTACTGGAAATAGTAAATGTTTCAAACTGTTACTTTTTCGTTATGATGTAATACATTACTTACTCTAATCTCAAATGTACTTGCATCTATGGAAAAGCTATCACAGGAAACAAAATGGATGTAGTTTAAATTGCTGCCGTAATTACCTGCTATTTTCCATTATATCTATAGTTAGTATATGATAATTTGAAATTGATGTCTGTAAAATATAATGCACCTAGTACACAAAATTACCCAGTGCAGTTCCATTTCTCTTAATTTCTCGGTGAAAATACAGAAATTTCCCCGTACTAAAAGATTCCTATATATATTGATGTATGGCTTGTCTCTTTTGACAATGTTTTCATTTGTATGCTGCCATTGTTTTCATTTGTCTTCATAAATGGTAATTCTGTCTCTGTGATTCTCTACAAATATGGAATATATCAAGCATCGTTTATTCTGGTAATATTCTGTGATCAATATTTATGCTCGTTCTCGCATTCATTCGTCCCCAATATTGATGACTATACGGACAGAATTTTGACCTGTTCACTGCTTGGACAATAATGGATCTCCGATATCGTAGACAATTCTCGAGGAAATAAAAAATCTGGACAATGGTCAATGGTCAAACAGATAGTTGGCTGGTCATCAAGCTTTAGAATAAAAAAATGACCGAACAAAAATTTGCGTTCTTTGTTTACCATGACAATGTGTTCTCCGCATACAATTGATGCTAACTACTTGATAATGACATAAAATTGTTATTATTGTAAACAATGCTTGACAATACTCATAATTATACTAGCTGTAACGATCCATTTAGCAAAATGTTTTATTAATGTAAAGTAACAGTTGGAGACCAGTATTCAAACATCGTAATCATTTTGATCTAGCAAATTTCTCGTCTTAACTGCGTTTAAGCTTTTGTTGCTATCCTTGAAAACAATGTTTTTGTTCTTAAATCTATATCCAGGTTTTGTCCAAATCGTTGTTTGACATCTCAAAAAATATACAAAGTTTTAAAGAACTTAAGTTTATTATAAAAGAACCTGTTTTTGTCATAATTGGTTTTAAGTTGAGTGACATACAATTTTAAATACTGATGTGTAGAAATATAATTGGATTCATTTGAGACCCATGTGGAAAATTGGATTGATTCATCCAAAATGTGTAGCCTCGTTAAATTAAGTTATTATTCAATGTAGTAATTGAGTCATTGTAAGATAATTATATAAAAAAGCTCAATTATTATTACTCCATATTTTTTGTTAAGTGGTTATTTAATTGAAATGATTAATACAGATGGTATATCAGTTATTAATATGGTGAATGTCTGTCAGATACGTAAAACACTCTTATTAATAGCTTTCTGTATTTAACGTAATTAGAGTTTTTTCTGAGTTTTTCACGATCCATGTAGCAGACGTCTGTGCGATGTGAAGCATGGATAGTAGACTTCCTGTTATTACGTAGAATACAAGATATAGATTTAATCAGTATATCTCTTTAAGGCTTTTCTATTCTAGAAATGAGATTGAAGTAATTACGCTCATTATTACTACATCAGCAAAAAGTATAGAAAATGTGTTATAGTAATATTGGCTTGTTACATGCACATTAGAAAACATGCTTGAAAGATCTGAAAAATTGATTTATAATGAACCTGAATTTGTTAACTTTGATATGTCCTCTTCTTTGTTTGTCCTACTTCATGATTCCAGTCACAGCAATGAAATCTGCTGTCCTCAACATTTCTGTATAGTTTTTGGTCAAGTGGAGCTTTCTTTGGCCATATGTCTGGTCGACGGATGCACATCCTTGCAGTTTGTGTTACTTTGAAATGTTTTCCAGTAATTTGATACCTTTGGTGTCATTCTCCTTCTCTGTGATTCTGATATTGCTCCTACATTTGTTATTTTGTATCTTTTACCACTCATTCTGACCATTGTCCCTTTCAATGTTTTCTCTTTGTATAAACTTGCTTTTCCAGTTGTGAACAATTTATTATGTCAACTTTTTATGTAACATTGTAATTTTAAAGAGCAAAATTTCAACAAAAAATGTGTACCATATTGTATTTTTTCTATCTTGGAAACCCTGTAACTATGATGTATGTGAAATTGCTTGGTTGTTTGATGTCTAGCTTTTGATGTTGGATGTAGTAGTTACATGGTTGCTTCAGTTTTTGTACCTATGATAGGCAGACATTTTGATTCAGTTTGACAAGGACTGTATGAATACTTTTGAAATTGTTACGAAACTTGAGATATATGTGACTGATGAGCAATTTAATGCATTGGTGGTAAAGTAATTGTCATTTTTATTGTTGAACAATTTATCTCGGTGCATTCCTATTGAAGATTTCGCTTTTGAAATGCATCGAGTGTTGTTTTTCATTTTGATGCATTTTAGGTAGACTGATAGTCTAATGCAATTTGTAGGTAAATTTTATTTTTAGAGAATTGTGGGTAAAAATATTGTTCCTAATTGAAGCATTCTGGGTAAATTTTTTGTCTCACAGTTAAATTTTGATTTATTTCAAAATTTTAGTTTGCTAAGCATAAGTTTTTGTTTTAAACATTTTCTCTTAAAATTAAATTAATTCTTCTTGTCAATTTACTGTGAAATTTTTTTGTACTATTAAATATTGTGTGTATAAAAAACCAGACACCAATGGCTGATCTTTTTGATGAGTTGAATTAAAAGTTTGATCCAGGTAAACTATTTTAAAGTAATAAATAGGCTATAAATTGAATTAAATTAATGCAAATTAATGTTCAGTATTGGTATTATGATTTTTCTACCCATTTAAAAATTGTTATCAAATATCCAAGGTTCGCTACCATACATTAAACATTTCAATTCAATTGAACACATAAATCAGATCTGCCTGTTTTAACATCTTACATCATACTTGTAATGGGATGTCATGCTTCAAAAATAGTTTTTTGTAATGGATTTTACATGCCCATCAATTTTATAAATATGGTTTTGTACCAGCAATGATGAACAACCAATTTGAAAATGTTTAATTCGAAAGCATTCAATCAACATATGTTTGCTAGTGTGAAACATCAAATTACGCCATTAAAGTGCATTATTTCATTTGTCGTTACATTTTCTTACTCATGTTAATTCATTATATTGCCATTATGCATGGTTGATATTTTTCGGTGATTTAATAATTTTCACTTTAAAAATCATGTAACATAAAAGTTTTGTTTGATGTTGTTTTTTTGTATAATAAATTGATAGAATGACATATCCTCTCTCATTAAGTGTAGTTTTGTTATAATTGATTATAATGGTTAATATCATATGGTTTGTTGCACTCGCTGGCATGTCGCTCATTGTGTGGTTATGCATTTGTATCGCACTTCGTGCAAGATGTGGTAGGTGCTCATACGATGGATCATTTAACTTTTTGGTGCAGACGTCTGCTACATGCAATAATTTATCTATCTGTATAGATGTAATTTAGTCCAAATTGATTCCTATAGTATTTATATAAGGGGAAATAATGGAAGCATTAACAATGGCAAAAAGATTGTGGTTGGCTATAATATATCAACTGATTGTTAAAATCTTTCTGCTATGATCTTGCCGTCTGCCTAAGTAAAATTGTCATCACCTGTACTCATCAATAACTACCGGTAATTTAATTTCTTAATGACCATCACATGGAAGCCGACTATCTGGTATAAACTGAATCACCAATATCAGCAGTCCTATTCACATATATTTTATGTTTCATTTTATTTTACACATTAGCATATTTTGTTAGCATCCATGCTTTTATTACAAGTTTATAAGTTCATAGTTTTGCTAAAGTTGTGTTGTCATATGGACCATAAAATGTTTCTTTTCCCCCATTTTTGACAATGTTTACTATGGAGTATGACAACCAAAATGGCCGCCTGTCTCCTTGCTTGTCATCCTAGCTCTTTTGCATCTGAACCAGAAGTTTAGTGTCAAACATTGATGAATAATTGATAAAAATGGTGGTATATGTTTCATTTGGTATCTTTAGCCATGACCATTTGATGGACGTATGGACATTAACGATTATTTATTAAAAAAGTAAATCATTGATAAACAAACTAATATCCACTGGTCAGCACAAAATTTTTAATCTAGTCTACGTCCATCTTTATTTACAAGTAGTTAGGCTTATTTTGCGCTGACCCATGTAGATATTTCTTTCTCTTTTGTACTGAATCGTACTCATTACCATGAGTGATGAGCCATGTTGTCTATTAGGACGATATTTCCCTATTGTAAATTATGATTGTTACAAGAGGTCAGATTGGTATAGTTACATTATTGTAGGAGATGATATAACACTAGGTGATTGTCATTATTTATTGAAACTATTCTAGTTTTGTTTTATTGTTTTGTTTCATAACTGATGAAATTTTTAGATGAGATTTTCAACTTATCAATTGTATATTGCTGTGATGTATCAGTCATGTATATATTTGAACTTACTCTAGAACGGTGATTAATTATTTGTGACCTTAAAAGCCTAATTTAGAATTTTTGTATATTTTATTGAAACGAAATGAAACAAATAAAATTTTCCTTTAAAATCAAATAAAGTAGCTTTTCAAATGTGTATAGTATACCTAATTAGACTTAATAAGCGTAATCAGAATAATGCATTTCTACCATTATAAAATGCAGTGTCTGAATATCTTTACAGTTAAATATTATTGATCGACTTTAAATACTGTTGCTTAAAATGGACTGAAATTCTTGTTCAGTTTTAAATAATCAAAAGTATCTTATTCTACTAAAATGAAGTGACATAAAAATCTACTTTAAGACTATTTATTTTTCTATATAAAAATAAATGTTATGTTAAATATTCACAGTTGGAGTTAATGTTACTACAAGATTTAAGTCTACAAAGATGAATACATGAATAAACTGTAATACAAGATTTCTAGTTTGTAATTGAAACAACTCGACTGATATTTTACACTGTCTATTCAAAAATTTGTTTAAAAAAATATTTATTTACACTCAGTGTTTTCTTCAATGCTCATAGATTGTCTGTTCCATTTTATTTGTTAAAGTCTTTTATTTTCAAAAGCTGGCAAAATTTCATTGAATGGCATTGTATTTAAAGTAGAAAATGTAAAAACGGCAGCCGTTTAGTGTAAAAAAGGTCATTACTTTATTGCTCCTATGTCTATTTATTTGTGTTCGTTTGTTTTGGTATTAAGGTTTGCGTGAGGAGACGTAATCATTGAAGTAATTTGTGAGCTGATCTTTAAATTACTGCTGGTATAAAGTTAAATCACTGTTAGACATGTTTTACATAAAAAATCTTGGGGAGGTAGACATTGTTTACAGTAATGAACTGAACCAGCCATACTCCGAGATCTAGACCTATAGGCTGCAATGTCATTTTCATGTCATATGTAAATTTTCAATTTTTTTATGAAAAAAACCCAAAACATATCAGATGTTGTGTATATTCTACTTATATGATGTGTTAGTTTGACTTTAATTTCTCATTTTTCTTTCGATTGTATGCTAAAAGGCCATTAAGACGATAAAAAAAGTCATCATGTTTTGTATTTAGTCAGTCTTGTCCGTGTCTAGTCACTATGCCTTGAAAATGTGTAAAATTTCATTTTTTACTTAAGTTTAAATGACCTTTGTTTGTTTTCATGTCTTCATACTTGTTTTAAAAGAGAGAGTTCAGTTGCATTAAAACTTAAGTGCAGTATGCCGTATCTAAGTTTACCTGCCCTTTTTGATACGTTGACTGGTTGTCAGTTTTTCGATGCTGACTGACTGTGACCTGCATTGTTCATTTAACCCAAATTTTAAATTAAACGTTAGCTGAACCGAATGTAGACATTCATGTATACATGTACACATGGAATACATGATTAACATTAACCTTGTCAACTCGCTAAAAACTATACGCTAATTGTTATTGAGGTCATTGAATTATACATAAAAACAGGTGCTTTTGTTTGAGTTAACCAGTCATTATTATGTTAATATATCGCATATTGGTGTTAGACACCATAAAAGGTCATCAGTATTTAAAATTGTCTGATTGGGTATAATCAAGCATTTACTAATGAAACGCTTCATAAAGTTCTATAATCAGACACCATGATCAAAGCCGTTGACTCGACTAACGTTGTAATATAGTAAGCTTTATCTATGAGGTACTTAATGGTCAATGTTTTAGAAATAAAGATAAGTTAGGGTCCAGTCTAATTGAGTTCTAAATGTGTGCTAATAGCTTGATGGATCATCATGGGCTGACCATATTTAGTGACCACAATGCCTTTGAAACACATGTACACATGTATTATAGACCCAAATGGTCGAGAGATATCGCGTCACCTTTGTTCGTACCCAGTCAAGGTTGATAGTAATAACTGTGGCTAGTGTGATCAACTACCTCTCAGGTGTTGTGATCATTGCCTTATTTATGGATTAATTTACTTCAAACAATACAGTATTTTACAAAATTGATGAAGCCAAGGGACAAATGTTGAACTATCTTTCTTCTAGAACAAAAGAAGTGTGGGGGGATATTTAGGTCATTGGACTGCATGACAATAAAATGAACTCTTCAGTCTGAAGGTTTTTCACACCCATAACTACCTCCGCTGATGAAGAGCTTAAGATTGATTTGTTGAAAATCAGTGGGAGATTCCTTTGTGCTGTAGAAATAGCTGTATTAAATGTCACACTGTATAAATTACTATAGTACTATTTGTATTTTTTCTCTGAAAACTTGGTAGCTAACTGTCCTAGTATTCTTCAAATATGCCCTGATATTATGTTACTTTAATTGTACGACATTATTTGAGAACACCAATTAGTTTAACTATTGCAGTCATTAATGTTGCATGAGAAAATACAATACACTTATGACTTCTTCTTGTTTCACACTTAACAGTCTCAAAATATGTTTTAGTCTCCATTTTTAGAGCTCACAGCTGTGGTCGCTGAGTTTAGCCAATTGATTGGTGAAATTTTCTCAGATATTCCAAGAAAAATAATGGTCAGCTTTTCTAAATACTTAAACCATGAGTTATTTACAAGTTTTTTAAGTAGAGTTTTACGACTTTGACATTTCACGAACACTTTTTGAAGGGTCAGCAGTGATCTAAACTAACTATGTGTGAATAAAGAAGGATTTAGTCTAGTTATGCTCTGAACCATTATTGATGGAAAGAACCATCACAGAGTACTGTAGTACAGTACTTTTACCAGAAACCAATGCCCCAAGGTGATTAAAATTGCTATTGACTTTTACAGACTTTAATAAATCATAATATTGATTGTAGAGTTCTAAAGTTGTCTGTGCTTGATTCATTTACAGATGATTTATGACTTTTAATGGAATAATTAGCTGTAAGCATTACATAACAATAGAATCGAATTTCAGATATTATTGTAATGTCAGTTAGAGATGTTTCTATTACTGAACTTGAAAGCATGTCGCCAATTCATTGCAGATTCTATGTATGTATGGTACACTTGGTTGTTTTAAAAAAGCTTTTGTTTAGCTATACATTCTCTTAGTCATGAAGAATCTAATTACGGTTGTCTATACCTTTAAGGAATATTGGCAAGTTATGAGGAAACGCTAGCAGCTAGCTCTCTTGGAGTAGGTGTTGAAGCCCGGAGCATTCCAGAACATGCTCAAAACAAGTTTCTAAAAATACAGCAAGTTTAGAGATTATGCAATTTTAAAATAATCTCTAAGTGTTAAAATATCTAAGTGCTAAAATTTTTATAAAGATTTTTTATTAAAGGTGAATGAAATATTTGAACTGTTATCAGTATTATTAAGATTATACTTTCATTGTATGTAAGATCATTTTGTCATAATGATTTTATTTTCACCCGAGATTTAAGTCTTTTTTATCAACATTCTTTCTGATAAAGCTTTGTATAGGATAACGTGTGGAGAAGATGCTGTTTATAATTGTCACCGGGATTTGAAACAAATCCACTTTTTGTCGACTTTAGTCAAAGGCCTTGGTATGTTTTGTGTGAGCATGGATTAAGGGTTTTCTGTCTTGCTGGAATGCCGCTGTTGGTGTTGACAACTGTCAGAAATTCTATGATATTAAAAGTCGTAGTTCTTTCAAGATAATACCTCGAGTATTGATTGATGGTTGCCAGGGAGTTGAAGTTAACCACTTGTTAAGATCTACTGATAATAGATTAATATCATACAAAAACCACTAACATTTTTTTCAACTCAATATTTTTTCCATTGAGAGACCTACAGAGCTAATCACTCTATTTAATATGCTTAATGTACATATAACAATCTTTGATGAAATAAAAGTCAATTATTTACTGTATTGATGCAAGATTTTCTTTGATAAGATGTTGGAATGATCAATGTTTGTTGGGACTTAGAATATAGTCATTTATAGCATTCGGAAATTTAATTGACTAAAGAATGCATTGCTTTGCTGAAAATGGAGATGTGGCTTAAGTTTCATGGCCTTATGAATACGAATATGCAGTTGATGGGTGCTCATTTATAGTAGTGCAAACTGACGGCCATTTTTGTTTACAAATTAAATAGGTCACATGATTTAAGTGGTCATGTGACCTGCAGTGTGTTGATGTGACATTAAACTTGACAAAAACAATTTTAAGTGTTGCGGTCACTGATTTTCACAACATATCACAAATTTGCCGTCCTTTTAAAATTGTCTTTTTTGCGGCATCTTTTTCAAATCCTTGTAACTTACATAAACATGATGGGCTATTATTACCTCCTCTACATTGTGGTGAAGAGCTCTTATCTGAAAATATCTCGGTGGTCAAGCATATTGACCTGTCCAACTAAATTAATCAGGACACTATCAAAAACCCATCTAAATTCTTTCACACAGAAAACATTGTCATTTCTTTAACAGATGTCTAGGGCCATGTATAATACACTTTCACGCCTCTTACCATTGTCACCTATTCATACTCATGACACTGGCTAGAGACAGGCACTAACAAAATTAGGCTTTTGAGTACTTTGTCGACAATGCAATGTAAACATCATCCAGGGAAATCTGTCCTTAAGTACAGTTAATGGAGTTGTGGAGACCTCCGTAGAATCGTGAAGAAAATTGAATCTGATAATCTATTTATCGCCAAACGTGGACGTATCTTTCCCAATCATGGGTAATGATATAGTGCTTACACCTTTAACAATATACAAATATAACCTGATTTGAACAGATCGTAAGTTCAATTGTATTGAAATTTGTCATGTCAGTGTCTAATATAGAATGTTTATGGGAGGTTCAATGTAGGCGACAATTTTACAACTAGATTGCTATGGCATAAAAGTTTTCCAACGTTTTAACTGCGACCTTTAAGAAAGTTTGCGAAATTGAAAACATTTTAGGGTAAGGGGAATTAAACTTCATGTTTTGTCAACGTTAAGTGATTTTGTTTCCTTATTATTTAAATTCAATAAGAATTGATTATACTATTGAGTATGTATTATCTAATGTAAAGCCATAAAGTCAAAGTTGTAAAAGTTTAAAATTGTAGTATTATTGTATTTATACCAAATATCTATGCCTTTAAAATGTGTCCCAACTCTAGATATAGAAGCAATTCATAGCTAAAGTCATTTAAAACATTAACAAAATTTCATCGTAATCTTGATTATTTTCTTCTTATCTAAGATTGATTGCAATTGTACATCCATCATTACTTGTACTGCGTATCATAAAATGTATATTGTCTTAGCAACTCAAATACGAAACCTTAAGAAGTAACAAACATTTTATTGTTTTTGGTAAGTTTTGGATTCTTGAAGATTTTTGCATGAATACTGAGCCCGCCTGTATGTATTAATTGCATAGTATATAAATATACAAGAAAAAGAAAAATACCTTTTTTACATATTTTCTTGATAGACTAGTAGATGTTTGCTTATATTGTACTGGGAAGTCTGTTTACTTTACCATGCTGCTTGTTTATGCTCTGTCGAAAGCGACTGCTAAAAGACTTATTTATTCTATGATCATTTGCTGCAAAATACCAAATTACAAGACAATTTTCCACTTGTTTTTAGAGCGTTAATGGATTTTCCATGTTGACTCGTTGATTAGATTTCCATACCTGTCAATTTTTGAATTTTCAACATTGTGCTTTCTTGTTGCAATTCTATCGTACACATGAATCAATCAGTGATTCCTCTACGCAGCCAGCATAAAATTTATGACAATCTTGATGGATTGAGCATTTACAAAGTCTAGTTTTTTTTACGGTAATTAACTGTTAATTTCCTGTACGGACCCATATGCAAATTAGGTAAAATTTTTGGTTTTAATTTCTGTAGAAATTACTTGCTTGTAAAGTTGATTGTTATTACTACGGTGATGATGTTAGCTTTCTAATTAGTGAACACCAATTAAGATTTAATTGAAGCTGATGGTTCATTTTATTGTACCGTATTTATTCAATTATGCACTCATAAAAAGTCTTCCAATTTCTAATGAAAATAGAGGTCCCTTAGAACAAAATGAAACGTCTCAACTTAGAACACCTGCGTTGAATACCAGTAGTTTTTACAATACAATGTTTCTCTAGTCATTATACTGCAAAACTTCGATGTCACTCTGATAGTCTTCTCTCATTTTCACATTGAATAGTCTTATTACATACTCAGATCTATGAAATGTGCAGAAGTTATCCAAAGTTCAATCTTGCAATATGAGTGACACTGCGTCAATCCACTCCTGTTTCAAGTATCATTTATATAGCATGTCACCATATATAACATTTTATCTGTAATTTATTAAATGAAAACATGAGGAATGTTTATGTATGGTTGTATCTGAGAAGTTCAATTACTTAAAACTGCCTGTTCTCATGTTTTCAATTTATTTTACTTTCATTATTATCCTAGTTTTTGTTCATCAAACTAATGTCATGCTCTTTTTTTCTATTTTCATATGCTGCTTTGCTGTGAAATTTATAGGTGAGTACATGTTTTTATACAAACATATCTTATATAAAAAACAACACATTACACAATGATTTAAGTAGAAAATCCTCTTACTTAATTCTTTTCTAAGGATTTCATTTTCTATTTTCATGTTTATATGTGCTTGATACATAGAGCATTGGAAAAATGATATGGTGCGCTTGATTAAAATCTCAACCGAGAATGTATAGAACATGTTCTCACAGAAATTTACGCCAGGCAATCTGATTCCATGTTTCCATGGATCAGAAAGTATTGGCAAATTTATGGAAATGTTCTTGGTATTAAAGACCATGTTATTTATGTCAGTAATAACAGTTTAGGCCTAGCTCGATTTTATTATCAATAAAAAACATGTTGTATTCCTTGGGAAGAAAGGAAAAAAATTGATGGTGATTCTGTGTGGAGGTGTAAATACTACCGAGTAATGAAGACAAAAGGCGTTCTCTAATACAATTTATCAGTAGTACTCCTGGTGTAAGATTCCATATTTTTTGCTAGGAACACATAAAGATGTGATTGTTTTTTAGTTAATTTAAGGTTTTGTATGATAAGGTAGTGTAAGGATATGGGAGTAGAGTAACACCATAAGGTGTTAACTTCAGGTTTTTGTTAATTTTTGGTAGGATTTCACACTTTGTTGTAGTTAAATGTCTACAATTTAAGGGCAAATTAAGGTGAATGTTCTGTTCCAATGAGTACATCTAGGATTGAACTTAATGACTGTGTACATAGATGGTATAAAACTTCTTTTGTGAAGAATTTTGTACTTGTAAGCTAGGAAATAAATTGGTCAGTGCTAAACTAGGACTTTATGTCCTATTTCATTTGCTTGTCAGACTAGTTTTACCCATTAGTTAGTCTGACCTATTGAAACTGTGTGTACAGACTGTTCTTGAAGGCTTAGAGAAATGCATTTGTTTTGCTGCTTTTTATTTGATGTGCTTTGGCTTGCCTGATTTGAATCTTGTAATGAGTTACAGGTGCAATCAATGCTCAAAATTTTTTTGGTTTGTGCCAAATAAGACAAACTTTATGCAAATAAAAAGGATGTAGACTACTTGAGCACTGGGTCTTCATTTTGTACTTCTCTTTTTCAAATTTATAATAATACATTTATGACTTGATACGTGTTGTCTAAACATTTGACAATTTTTACAATATATTCCTCTTATAATCCAGCATCTTCCCTGAAGTTGTTCCTTTACTTTACTTTTTGTTACATTACACAATATTTCCTCAGATCTCAGATGACTCCTTGCCACAATAATTTGATGATTATTTACTAACCTAATCAACCATTAAAAAGAGCTGTTGGCGACTTCATGTTCAATTTGCAAAATTTCTTCCAAATTATTTCGTTACCTTATTCAATTTATCTTGGTAAAAAATTTTTGAAGCCAGTTCCAATTTAAATTTTCGTTTCCTCTACTTGGCTTATTATATCTTAATTGCATGAAATGCATCGTATGAAGTTTAAATTTCTATATGCTCTGAAAGATGCCATTAACAATTTTAGTTTATTAATGTTTAGAAAATGTCTGATGGTGACACTTTAACCTATTGTTGTTAAAGTTGTGAACTTTTAATATAATTTAACCTGATTGTTTGATGTTCCTGTTATTATGACCTTGTGAGCATGTGATATTATTAGAAAGTATAACATTTATTACTGCATTTTCTTGTAATTTTATTTTAGATTTGTTTATTCAATATGCAATTGTATGTACATCAAATTCTGAATCAATTTTGTTGTTGTATATCAAGGAATAATCAACAACAATTTAATGTTTAATGATATTACTGTAACAGTTACTTGTGAAAGAGTTTTGAATTATTTAAGAAAACTTTGGGATGGAGATAAAATGGGTGTGAAATAATAGACAGAGAAATGTTTCCTTGGAAACAAGGGTAGGATAATTTCTAGAAAAATAGCACTTGTATTTTCTAGGGATTGCCTGAGATTGAAAAGAAACTTTCAAGTGGATATGTATTTATAAAACATTGTTATTTATATTTGTATTGAATTCATTCTGCTGGCATACTGATGATATTTTTTTTATAGTAATCTAATGTAAAAATACTTTACCTTGGATTGCCCTTATAAGTTCATATTTAGAGAAAATCTTCCTATCACTTTTTAGAATCCGGAATTATGTTCTTGGGTAGTGGTCACACTGTATTTCTGTTGCTGCAGCCGTCTCTGGAAGCCAATGAAAATAATGAAGACAATACTGGATAATAATATTGAAACTATTTGATGATGCTTTTAATAGTGTATTAACAGAAAATGTTATAGACTATTAAACATGTTTATAGAATAATTAATATTGACTCTAGAGACAGTTAGATTTCTAGAATGGCTTATAGGAATTTTCAAAGCTCTCACAGACTCATTTCTGTTTCTCTCTAAATCTATGTAATGTTTTATAGTAGGATATTAAAATTTAATTATGTTTAGGATGGAATTTCTGTATATACATTATTAATGATATAGAAATGGTATTGGTTTGTGTGGTTAAAATGAAAACTGTTGTTGGTGTTGTTTTAATGTTGCAGTTTAATATCTTATTCTGTGTTGTTTGTATATTATGCAAATTATTAGTTTTTCCTTGTTTTCATGATTGTCCAGTCTGATATTGAAACTTTGCCCTTTGGTTTTGTTGTTCCTTTATACTTTGCCCTTTGGGTTTGTTGTTCCTTTATACTTTGGTTTTGTTGTTCCTTTATACTTTAGTTTTGTTGTTCCTTTATACTTTGTCCTTTGGTTTTGTTGTTCTTTTATACTTTGCCCTTTGGTTTTGTTGTTCCTTTATACTTTGGTTTTGTTGTTCCTTTATACTTTGTCCTTTGGTTTTGTTGTTCTTTTATACTTTGCCCTTTGGTTTTGTTGTTCCTTTATACTTTGCCCTTTGGTTTTGTTGTTCCTTTATACTTTGCACTTTGGTTTTGTTGTTCCTTTATACTTTGCACTTTGGTTTTGTTGTTCCATTATACTTTGCCCTTTGGTTTTGTTGTTCCTTTATACTTTGCCCTTTGGGTTTGTTGTTCCTTTATACTTTGCCCTTTAGTTTTGTTGTTCCTTTATACTTAGCCCTTTGGTTTTGTTGTTCCTTAATATTTCCCTTTTGGTTTTGTCATAGAAGACTATATTTTTACATGATAATATTTGTTCATTTCATTTATACACCTATTTATAGCCCGTCTTAATCTAGTACCAGTATGGTATTTTTCAACCTTATTGTTTTCTAAGAATCTATAGGTTTTATGTGGCATTAATTCATCAGTATGCAAACATTTATAAAACCTGCATGAAATTAATGACATCATCTCTAAGTTGCTTTCTTTATTACCAGTATATTCTCTCAATGCAAAACACTCAAGATACTCTTAACTATCTAAAATAAGGTTTTATAACTGAATTCATTGTTTTCTATTTGGAAACCTAGCAACCCTTACATAATGTATGTCTCTATGGTAAAACTTGTTCTTTCTTCAAGTACGTAAATCTAGAAATTAATCCTTTCTACAGGTGGCCTTATTACTTATAATACAAATAAGCATGTGGATAAAATCTGCTAATCATTCTAATAAATCTGAGACAAACTAGGATTAAATAACAGTTATTTACACAGCTTAAATTCATATTAATACCTTCATACGACTGTTTAATCCATTAGTTTTCTGATTTTCTCATTATGTCATGTAACTTACCTCCCCTTGATATATGCAAAATTTAAACAGATGTTAATCACTTATATGTTTTATGTATATATCTGTTACATTAGAGTATTAACATATGTATAATATCTTATTGATATTTAGTCTATGGGTTAGGTGATAAAACCAGTATATCCTTCATTCAACAGAAATATCTCAGATTTATTGGCATTTTCTTGAAACCATTTGGCAGTAAAGAGCACTAAAATTTCATTTATTTGTGGTAAACATCTTCACGCCTTTACCTGAAGAAAAGTTCATTTTTCTGTTAATACTTTAAGACATTAGTTTTAAGCTGTCTGAGTTATAATACTATAATGTATACATAGCAAATTCTGGGATTTAAAGTCCTATTGCTTTTCTGTGAGTGGCTGGAGTCGCTGCTTTTTCGGCATTGTTAAAGTTAAAGGAAATTGCTTTTTTTCTTGGAATGTCTGTTTTGATCCCAGTTGGCAAACTTTTGCAGGAAGTAGAGTTACCCATTTTACATATATGAATGGTATTCTGTGATCCAATGCTATATGGCACAACAATAATTGAATTTTATTTTCCAGACTTTAAAAAGTTGGTATATTAATGTCCTTATGATGTTAAACCAGTAGAAGTGAGATGTTTCCATGTAATTAGATTATTATCAAAGTCTTGTGACATTCTGTTAGGTTATCATATTAACTATCAGACAATATTTCTATTGACTACAAGCTCTATGACATGGAAACTTACTATAAAAATTTACTTTAAGGTCAGACATCTCTAAATCTTGTTACTTTTATATTATGTTAACCTGTCTGTGCCTATAAATGTATTACATTATATTGGAACATTTGAAAAGTTTTAAAGTTAGAGAGCATATAGGGTCTACTGGCTGACTACATAAATGTATTTCTATGGCTTTATGTTGAATTTTGGAATTTTAAGTTTTTTTATTGGTTTTGTATTTCATGCTCCAAATGTCATCATTCTTGAAACGTCTTTATTGTATTATAGCATAAGGAAACTGTTTTCTGGAGTAAGACATTTGTCTTCCCCTCCCCCACTCCATGACAAATTATGTCCTTTAGTCTGTAATGGAGTAGAACTAATGCTTAATATTTCATGGGAAAAAATTCTTGACTTGATTCTTCAGTTTAGGAGACTGCATTTTTTCCATGAATGTAAGAGCTGCTAATGTCATGAAATTTAGAAAATTGAAAATTTCAGCTTACATTCATAACTATAAGTGGGTTTACAGTGGTCACGTTTCATATGATATATATGTAACTCAAATTATCTGTTTTTTTTATGTAAAGTTACAATTTCAGAGGTAGATTGTTGTATAAGTGCTGGATTGTTATGTGATATATTTATTATACAATCTCATTATTTATTTCTACTTTTTGTGTCAAACAAAAATAAAGTAGTTGGTGGGAACTTGAACTTTTACTGGCTTCTGGAAAAAAAAAGAGTAATCTTGAAAATTGCCCTGGTTAAATCTGTGTTCACATGCAAGATTAATCTTAGTGTTAGTGCAAACGTAAAGTGGATTTCTTTGTGAAAAATCTTTAATCTTGAAACCCGTATCATTTCTTTGGTTGTATAACCATCATAAAAGTCATTTAACTGATTGATTTCCTTACAATCGCCATGGTGAAAGCTGCAAAACTTGTTCCCTAGCTAATAAAAACCTCAGAGAATGGCCAAAATTTCTTGTGTTAACAAAATTATTTAATTTTTGTATAAGTTTATTGTTTTTTATAATCATCATGATGTCTGGCTAATTAGTATTCAATTACTGTAAATCTGTAAATATTCTGTGTAATTTATGCCAAACCTTTGGTTATCGTGAGAAACCAATCTCTTTGATTTTACCAGAAAATTGAAAGAAATTGGTGTCTCATTGGTTTGGCCATTCAACCTTGATGATGTGTGTTTTGCTTTTACAAAATTCCTGGAAGTTGGGTTCTCTTTGAGTTGTAACGCCAAACATTTTAACAGGTGACTGTTGGTCCATTAGTAATTTACTCATTGGAAATTTACTAATAATAAGAAAAAAGTCCTTTTTACTTCAAAGATTCCTTAAAAAGTCAGATATATTATTGAAATTACTCACAATGGCAGATAATGGTACCAGTATTATTCTTCAAACTTTTTTGATAAATCTTTTATTAGTGGAATCATAAGTCCTAGATAATTGATGTATTTTATAAAAGATGTTTTTTTCCAGTGACTCAGATATATTAAGTTCTGGAAACTTGTGATGAATTATACATAATGATGTAAGATTATACCCTCTTTAATAATATCTCATTTTCTGTTTTAAAATTATTTTTCCCATTAATGTCTTCTTTGAAGTTTGAATTTAAAGACAAAATATATTGAATACTTTACTGGTATAATCATTGATTCATTAGATAGCAAGCTCTGCATTGGTTTAAATTACATCCAAAAACATACCTTGATGTTTCTTTGAGCAAGAAACTTTTTCTACTAGCTCAGTACTGGGTGACCAGGTAGCAGTCTCCTGGGTAATTTATCTATATTGTAAGAACTTGTTTCATATGAAAATTTCAGAATTTTGTAACATAGAATTCAATGACAAACCTCTTTAAATGACAATAATATTTTAAAAAAAAACAAGTTCAGTACAATTGTATTAACAAAAACAACACTTAAATGAAGGGAAATTTCTTGATTAAAAAGTATAAAAAAAATGTATAATATGAGACAATTTAATCTTATAATGTCATTTTTAGTATCCTTCTAATACTTCATACAGTTGTCATTGATTGAATAAGATTTCCTTCTGTTAATATTCACCGTATTTAAATTGGTACTATAAATATTGAGAATATCAATCATTTCTACAAAAATTACCAGGAAATTGCTACCTGCATGTTAAACCTGTCATGTTGTGTAGCATTTATTTACTTTTTTATTACATTTTTTCCTGTCCTTGGAGTATGAACTCTCCATTTCTTCTTGCATGTCTTTTTTTACTGAATTTTAATGGAATTTAATAAAACAATGGTAATTTTCTATGAAATTATTCAAAGATATTTGAGTTTCTGGAATGATTAACCTGTTTTGCTGTAATTGAATTTTCTTGTATTAAGTGTTCAAGGTTTTTCCAATAAATTTTTGTTGGCTATTTTAAATTCTTGGTGAAAAATGAGCTTGCTTTTTTATACTTGGATGACATTTGGTGCTCCATGTACTAAGTGCCCTGTATTATATTATCCCCGTTTTCGAAGTTCCAATTTGGCTTAATAGTTCAGACATGCTTGTCTTGTTTGTAGAAATTGCATTGGAAATATTGTTTTAGCACATTGTCTTCTTGTTGTCATAGTGGTGAATTATTAATTTTCAATTGACTGTCGATTCATTAATGGTGTAAATCTGTGGTTATTGCTGTTATATCAACAGTATGCTAATAAAATGTGAACAGTTTCTGCTACTTCCAGCTTGGATATATGTTAATGAAACTGTCACAGACTGACCCGTTACTTTACACAAAGATCCCAACCCCCTCTTTATGTTGCATCTTCCCTTTATACTGTATTCTTTTTTCTTGCATTTTTCATCTGTTCAAATCTTGATATACCTTCAATGTATAGCATTATGACTTCCAATATAGCAGTGATCCCCTCCTCTCTCAAAGTCTCTCTCTCAACAAGTGCTTATAATGATGAACAGAAACAGACAGAACATTTTCATTGTTTTATCATCAACAATAGGAAACATATGGTCTTAGTAATGTTGTATGGCTGTTTGTGGAAGTTAATATCTTCATAAAAAACGACAAGAGTCAGAACAAGTGTGAACAATTTTACCATGATTGTTTTATGTTTTTCCTGTTTTCTGAAGTTAATTTCCCATTAAACAAGCTGTATAAAGGGAAATTACAATGTAGTTGATGCATTTAAATGGCTTGGAAATTGAGTTAGCTTTCAAGACGCAAAGTTCTTGAGGGAAAACACTTGGCATCTCTCTCTCTTCCAAGGTTTTATATGAGTGTGACATCACATCCAATTTGCAAGTTGATTTTTCACCCATAGTCTGATGATCAGAAATAATATTTCAAATTTATTTGGAAGAACCAGTCTAAAGTTTGGTAGAATGGTTTTCAAATATAAGGGGATGTTTAACTTGAAATGAACCTAAAGATTTCATTGAAGCAAAAAGGCAGACACCTGCTGCAGTAAGCATATTTACCATGATATATGGTCCATCAATAAACAAAGATAATTATCTTTATATCATTCTTATCATGTCAGCAGATGTAATCTTGTCTTAGAATTACTACCTTGTTAGCATGCCATCTAGTTTATCATACTTTCTGTCAGGGGAGATCACTCTCAATAAAGAATTCATTCTCAGGGGAGGTAATTTAATTTTACTGAGAATTGTGAATATAATGAATGTAATTCTAACATATACAGAGCAGGTGCTCTAATGTATTGTTTATTTACTTAATGTGATTATAGACTGATTGCATATGTCTGAAATAACACACAGTAATTTGGTAATTAATTTCAAGCAGATTTTCAAGGATACTTGGGGAGAGATGGGTTTGGAGGGGGGAGGGGAGAGGAGAAAGTACAAATTCCAGGGAATTATTTGTATCTCTGAAGATAATGATAATTGATTATATTATGGTGAAAGAGTAATGCCTGTTATTGCAATGATAACATAGTTATGCACACTAACATGTGCAGTTTTATACCTGCAGCTTGTCTGGTTAAAGAATGATTTATATGAACCAAAACATCCCATATTTTCTGTCTTTTAACATTCCTTTTTGTTAAAATGTTTTTATCATGTTTAGATTTATGTGTAATTTAGTTAGACATGGTCTATCTTGTTGTATGTTACCTAACAATTGTAAGAGTCTCCTTTCTTTTATGTATTCATGTTGTTATCGGCTGCTATTATTCTTCAACACATTTTTAGAATTTATATTTTTTAATTAAGATTGATTATCTGCCTTAATTGACTGTACGCTCGATTGAAATTGTTTCTGTAAAGGAAATGTTTAATGTTGCCTCTACAACGCAGTATTGATGAATCTTTTCAAAACTACGGAGGTCTTGATATTGACACTCTTTATCTACCGAAATTGACAAGTACGGTAAAATGTTTTACGAAGAAATGTGTTCAGTGACACGTTTTTTTTTATCAACAGCTTTTTCTGCCATTTCTTTGCATTTTAATTAATTACTCAGCATGTGTTAGAGATTATTTGAAATCAATAAAACTAATTATGATAATGTTAAGTTTTAGTCTAATATATTTGTGGCCCTTTGGGTTCAAAGACAGCATAAATAGTGATGAATGTTACCCATTTTGGTTAGGAGGCTATCCGATGCACAATTACCCAGGGTTCATTTATTTATCTTCTGAAATGCACAATCTCATGTAACTCAGTCATGGTTTCAGGCTAAAACATTTAGTAGAGATCTCACTAGTGTTACATTTCAATAACCATTTATTTCATTGCCTTATGTTCTGATTGAACTTTAATTGCCTCATTCAAGAAAGAAATTTATGTTTTTCAATTTTCTCGACATTGTGGCGTTGCACTTTGGGACTATTTAATGCAATATAGTTTTTACTGTTACTGGATACGTATTGAAATAGGAAAGTATTTAAATTATAATTCAATATTTTAAAAGTTCATCCTGTGCAGATGGTTTTTGCTGAAGGTTATTCTATTAACCTGAGTATAGATTTCATGAAATTAGAATGAGGGAATTTGAAGAAATTCAATATTATTGACATGAGGTCAGATTTGTTTCAATTCTTTAATCATGAAGGTTGGGTTTTAAAACTTTGACTGCATTTATTATGTAAGCTTTTGATTTTCAGGGAAAGTTGAGGTTTGGATGTCTCATTATTGACTTCATCAGTTGCTTCATTTGCATGCAGTAAGGCTAGTTTTGTGCTGAAAAAATCGATCAGATTTTGTTGGATTTTTGCTTACCTTATGGTACAGCTCATTCCATTCTTTTCTGTTGCAAGCAAATTAATATGAATCTTCAGGTTGTACAACAGGTACTAATGTCACCAACCCAGACTAGTAAATTGATAATAACATCATGAGCTAGTGTTTATTAGCTTTCCGACCACCATGAAACCAGACTGATCTGACTTCTTTGATCTTTAAATTAGTGTATGATATTACAACACAGTGTATGAATTATGACTCAAGAATTATATATGCAGCCAGACTCTTCCCCTTTATTAAGAAATGACTTTAAAGCACATGTTGATAGTCTGATAGGACATTCAACCTGACCAACACGACAATGAGGTGTCACCTGATAGATGCAATAAATTATGAAATTGGGAATATTGTAGGTGCAATGTTTTTAATATAAAATTGTGGGTTTAGCAAAAAAACGGTTGTTAATCAATATAAGAAAAGAGTGAGTTACGACTGTTTTGTGCTAAACCTGCGAAATGTTACTTTAAAAGATATTTAATGACCTGATGGTCTGTGGGTAGATGTTATATTTTATGCCATTGTTATGATATCTCGTACATTAATATAAGGACAGTGTATCAAGATTTCAAAGCAACTTCATCTCATTATAAAATGTAATAAACTCTTTATGACAGCTTGATGGAAATATTATGGCCCCTATGTATTCATTTGAGTAAATGGTTGACTTTCAAAGTAGTCTTTCCGGAATAGAAATTTCATGGTAAATTTGTCCTAACTTTTATTGCGAATATTTTATTTTGTCTTGGCTTACTGTATATTGAATGACTATGGTATATTGATGGGTTGGTGCAAAATTAGCCTAACTTTAAGTAAATGAAGAATGAAGGATTTGGAGTAGTTTTGCGTCAACCCAATTTGATATATTTTTTATGTATATTTTATGTAGTGTCAGGAGATACGAAAACTATCCTGTTATTTATTGCTGGTTATACTTGAATGAATTCATGACATGAGCCTTGAATTTTTACCTTAGCTAGGTTGTTGGTGAAATTATTTATTTTTTGTAAGTGATATGTAATGAAATTTTTATACCAATTAATTTTGTCTGGTTTGAAAAAAGTGACAGAACTCATGTTTCCCAGTATAAAATATATAAGACTTGTAGAAAATAAACTTTTACAACAGCACATTATAGCAAGTGATGAACAAAACACTAATGTAACTCCATTGGAAAATAAAAAGTTACAATAGTGTTTCGTTCAGCCCTCAATAGTCAGTTAATGTAATCTGCGAAAGTAATTTTTGTGAAATTTGTATTTTTTGTCGTATTTGACTGGTTTACTTGTACGCTATTACGTTGAGTTAGACTGGTTGTTCCATTATTTGTAACAAGATTTGAAGAGCAATTTTGTAGAAGATTACATTTCAACACCCGTATTGTTGGAACAATTGATCAAATTTCGCAGCAACATTGATGGTAGTTTTCCCAGTGTGTTTGGTTCATTTACTTAAATTTGCTTCATTTTAAATTTTGTTAAAAATGAGAAATGAAGAAAAATGTACTTACAAACAGTTTTAAATTTGTTTTTTTGAAGTAATATGCCAGCAGCTTTGAAATTAATTTGGATATGAGGGTACTCATTTGAAGACAATTTGAAACTTAACTCAGTTTTTCATTAGAAGTTACTGCAGTCAGTCCGGGACAGGTTAAAGTTAACTGTTCCTGAGTGTAGGTTCCCATGATGGCTTACTAAGAAAGGATCAATCTTTGACTTCATGTGTCGACTGCCATTTAGTTTAACATCAACAGTAAGCTAAAATGTTGGTAATTTACATAACTTCTGTTAAAATTGTACAGATCCCCTAATTTTCATTTTAGAATCAATCATTTTTA
The DNA here is from genome assembly GCA_025267735.1 of Mactra quadrangularis. Lineage (NCBI taxonomy): Eukaryota > Metazoa > Mollusca > Bivalvia > Venerida > Mactridae > Mactra > Mactra quadrangularis. Next base: position 30,801,909 of record CM046304.1, read on the forward strand.
TTCAACTATCAGTGGTACATACATTAACTCTGCTGATTTAAATACTCAATACAATACTTTAGTATTCTTGCAGATAAAAAAAATACCTGTATTTATGTACAGGGGTTACCAAAAAATAATGAGCATTTAAATCAAAGGGGTGAATATATATGCCTCTGTCAGTTGAATAATATTTGTTAATATTCTGGTGCAATTTATAAGCACAGCTTATAACAGATTTCAACATTTCTCAAAAAAGAACTGGTACCAGACCATATAGAATTATTGCTATAACTGGTTCCCATTACAAGACATTCCAATTTCATTATACGTATAAAATGTTACAATTTATATTACAATATTTTAGTATGATTGTCAAATAAGGGTGGGTGTTATATATTACAGTATGTTTATTTAAATATTGGTCATGGTCAAGAATAGAGCATTAAGAATAATTGGGACTGGTCAGTTTTACATTTTGTGATAGATTATATTTCTTCTGAAGTGTTTAATTTTCTAATCTTAGCTGGTCTGTGTTGACTTATTTCACACTTATACATATTTCTGGAGATTTTAGCAATGACTTTTCTTTTTTTAAGTTTCATAGAATTTTTTATATAAAAATCTTTAGTGTTTAAAATTGACCTTTTTTGTTGACCTGACCAGCTTTCCTGACAAGTTGTTTCAGAGTTACTGCCCCTTGGTGAGGTTAATTAATTCCTTTAAACATTAGAAGAGTTACTGCCCCTTGGTGAGGTTAATTAATTCCTTTAAACATTAGAAGAGTTACTGCCCCATTGGTGAGGTTAATTAATTCCTTTAAACATTAGAAGAGTTATTGCCCCTTGGTGAGGTTAATTAATTCCTTTAAACATTAGAAGAGTTATTGCCCCTTGGTGAGGTTAATTAATTCCTTTAAACATTAGAAGAGTTATTGCCCCTTGGTGAGGTTAATTAATTCCTTTAAACATTAGAAGAGTTACTGCCCCTTGGTGAGGTTAATTAATTCCTTTAAACATTAGAAGAGTTATTGCCCCTTGGTGAGGTTAATTAATTCCTTTAAACATTAGAAGAGTTACTGCCCCTTGGTGAGGTTAATTAATTCCTTTAAACATTAGAAGAGTTATTGCCCCTTGGTGAGGTTAATTAATTCCTTTAAACATTAGAAGAGTTACTGCCCCTTGGTGAGGTTAATTAATTCCTTTAAACATTAGAAGAGTTACTGCCCCTTGGTGAGGTTAATTAATTCCTTTAAACATTAGAAGAGTTATTGCCCCTTGGCAAGGACTATTCATTCCTTTAAACACTAAAGAGTGCTCTGGTTTAACTTTTGTATGAAAGCTTTTATTTAAAGTGTTAATACTGTATATTAAAATATATTTTCATCATTTTTCACGTCTAATTATGTAAATTAAATCGTCTTGAATGTATGTTTTAATTAAATGTGATTAATATACTTACTGATCAAAGGCCGTATGTTTGTTATGAATAAATGGTATGTCTGAACTATAGAGAAACTGTAAACTTTACTTCAAATTGTGTGCGCAGCGTATGAATACGTTTATTTAATTCATGAATATTTGATGTTTGTAAATGTATTTTAATAACACGTTAAATTGACGGGTGGTTAAGGATTTCACTTTTTTGCCTCTTATTAATTTATAATGTCAATTGTATAGGTTAGATTAGGATGACAAAAACTGTGTAAACTCATTATTTTTTTCCCATTTTGGTACATTAACAATCTTTGGGTTGAATTTCTTTCATATGTTATTATATATATCCTTTTGAATGTTTAAATTCATATTTTGTTTGATTAAGTTAATAGTCCTGATTCTAAAGTTTTGGATTACTTTTAATTATTACAGAAATATTTGTATACAGGTGACTGACTCATTGAGCGCAACAATTTAGGTTGGAACATAGCAGTTGAAATATGTATTAATGATGTAATCATGTTAAAAGAGCATTAATGTGATAATGCAACTCTCAATGCGCATTTTTTGTCATTTCTTTGTATATTTTAAACTTTCAGTGGTTGGCGGTAACCTAATGGGTTATTGAATAAAATCATGTACCGTATATTCTTATTCATTGCTTACTTCGATTTCAAATTATTCAATTTCAATTTTCCGTCTGTATGTTTCTTATATCGATCAGCCTACCACAGCTTCAATGTGTTTAGATATTTTGCAGCTAAATGCATGAATACTATTTATTTTAAAATTTCAATTGTTACTTCAAGTTTCCGTCAGTTTATAGGTCCTACGCAATCATCTATATTGAATAAGTATAATAAAAACTTGAAACAATAAAACATTGGCTCACCTTCAGGCTATGTTGTATGATGCATTAAATTGATGAATCTATTCTACTTCACGGAGAATTGCTCTTAACATTCAAGTGAATTCTTTCAAGTAATTTAATTGCAAATCGAGAAGAAAAAACAAACATTGAATTAGTATGAGCGTTCATATTTTTTTTTTTGTTAAAAACAGCAGACTGAAAAAAGAGGAAGTGTTAGTGTGTGGCATTGCCTGAAAATTGAATGTAAATAAGATAAGGAATTTAGTATTGTGAATTAACATTCTTCCATCAATGAAAACAAACATTGAAAAATTGGCGAAGATATTTACTGTTGAAGATTTTTAGTGCATGAGGCAATTAAAAGCACAAATTACTAATTTTTTTGTCACAAATTAGGAAGTATTTCACAACTGGGCACATTTTCGTTGACAATTATCGACAAGGCTAGACAAAGAATGTGTGAAATGAAGCCAGTCTCTGTATTATGTAATATTGCATTGGGTGTTTGAAATTAGTGGAATGATCAGAAACTGTTAAGTTTATTAACAACTTCGACGACCATCTATTGTGACATGTTCGTGTCATTGTTACAAAATATCTCTGATGTCTGAAGAGTTCATTTCTAAACCATAATGGAAAGAAATGACAGAAAATTCAGCACAACTCTTCTGATGCTTATTTTTGGCACTTGATGCAAAATGACTTCAAAAACCTAAAATTGTTAGGCAAAAAAACATGACAACTGTATCTGATCACTGTCATAAATTGTACAAAGACTTCAGAAGCCTAAATTGCTGTTTTGCAATTTTATACATTATGACTTCAGGAGCCTGTTGCAGTTATGATACTAATTTGTCATTTGATATGATGGATGCTAAACTGAATGTTTTATGTCTTTCAATCTTGATACACAATCATGCTGAGTGATTGAACATTGCATTCATCATTGCGAGAAGTTATATTACCGCAGTTTTTCGAATTGCTAATGTTTTGTGTTCAATTATGTCTTCCGTAGAGTTATTGGCCTTGGAATGATTATTCTTGCCATAATTATGTAATAATCCTTGCAAAGAGGGCGTTCTCATTTAAGTAAGTAATTGTGTTCGTGTCAAACTTATAGAAGTCATTACATCAATTTAATTACTTGTCAATTTCTATTCAAGGGAAAGTGTATTTTAAGTACCATTACATGTAAAACTTACTAATTGTCTACTCTAATTAACTATGTGTAAACAATTTTTGTAATATTTATGTCATTATGGTTTGTTTTTATCTCTTGTTTTGAGTGGTTTAGTGTGCTTAGATTGTAAGAATTGCAAAATTACTTGACTTACAGTCTTCATTAGCATTTCAGATAATGTGTCTTTCTCATTCCTGCTGGTTTTCCTCTAATTATGATGTAATCATTTATTTTTATAGACATAAGATAATAGAATGGTGTTTTAAATGCATGCTGATTTCTTGGTTTTCTATTCTTCTGTCTTAATTGATTGAATCAGGCTGTGAATACTTGATCTTTTAAGCATCTCTGACTGTTAATTTTGTTATAAGTTTTAGTCAATAGGTTTTATCTATTAGTTGATATTTTTATGCACAGCCTACCTTGTCCCGCCACTATGTGATGCGAATGAATTAAATTAAATAGTACTATGCTGATTCAACTCAATGTATTCAGTGAAAAATAATCAACATCCTTCTATATTTACATGTAGTTAGACTAATTTGTGCTGCCCAATCCATTACTGCTCTAGGTTTTTCCAACACAGGAAACCCAACGAAAAAAATGCTTTATTTGGCCCCCAATGTTTCAGCAATGTCATAACATATTTCTGCGATGTTATCTGTTATGTTTATAAAGCTTCCCCACTTATAAAATAGATCACTTATTGAATCAGCTGGCCTGGTATGTTCATACTGCATATAAATCATATGTAAATTGTTTTGTCATCAGTCTGACCTAGTTTAATATGCAAATGGTGTAACCATAAAAATAGCACATCATGACGAACACAAATTGATATAAATATGATTTATTCATAACTATTGTTGAATTTTGTATCGTGACCTTTTAAAACTATTGTGATTGATTGATGACATTTGTTCTAATACAGTTAGTTTTTCTTTTTTCTATTTCATATACATGATGTTATTGTCATCTATTATAGGTAAGTCATTTGTTATTTTTAATTTGCTCTATTTCATCTTGATTTATGTATTGAATGGTCAAGCTAAAAGTGGTAGGATGGTTTCATGTGCCTTTTTGCTGAAGTCCCTTTTTCATCTTATTAGTTACTTGGATATGCATCTTTTTTTTGAAGAAAAAAATGCAATTGCACATAACTTTATTGCTCTTGATCTGTTATCTCACTATAGAAGGATAATTCCATATTGTGCTTGTGATTCAAGTCCCTTTTCTCCTATTTTGTAACATGGTGGTGCATAGTTCATTAGGAGACTCCCCTTGTCCTATTACCTCGTTGCTCTTGCAACATGCTACGATACCCAGCCTCCAGAACATAGGCAATGAAGACTTTGTCTTACTAAATGGTATGATTGACTTGTAGATTTTTCAAATTGACCTTTGCAATCCCATTAAAATTGTCTGGTGCACCATGCCCATATACTTTTTGTCATTCTACAATAATAAGTATTAGTATAAAGTAATTTCTTTGATATTCTGTTTTTAAGAAAGCAACATCATAGGTGTCTGAAACAGCTTTCACTTGGTCATTTAATTCATCACCTTATTCATTTTATTACTTGTCTAAATGAATTGAAAACTTTGAGTGCTCAATAAAGTCTTGTCTTTTATTGTTTCATCTTTAGTTTATTTTGAGCTGAGTGCAAAGTTATTCCTGTATAGTCATCAATTTTATATCACCATTTATCACCAGCCTCAGAAAACTCATTTTAAGTAATAGGAAAATGTTTTCAAACTTTGAACTTCAATGAAATTTAGTTTAGTTGTTAAATTTTTTCCAAATTTGATTACTTTTCATATTTGATCTTCCATATTTGTTATAGTGCATCATGGGTAATTCTTAACAGTGCATTGTGGGTTCTTTTGTTTGTGCATTGTGGGTAATATAAAAATAAGTGATGAACTTGAAGTTAATATTAATCCTTCAACTGTTAGAATAAACTTCTAATAAATATAATATAATATTTCATGTTCTATCAATTCAATATAAATTTTATGTCTAAATCAGTTACGAAAACTGTTGTGATATTAAAATGGTTGCTGAATTCTTCTCTCTCTTTCTCTCTTGTACAGTATCAGAGTTGTAATCAATACAAACAAACTTTGGTTTGTAAGTTTCTTGCTAGCATTACAATAATGGCAAGACTTTAAAATGTTCCAATGTTCTCATAATTTTGCTAGTTATTGTCTTCTACTCATAATTAGCACAGCAATTATTCTTCATTAAATGTTACACTTCTTGAAATAACACCAAAGTGGTGGCCTAGAAAATGTTTGTTTTGGAAGAAAATTATACTTGTAGGTACTTAGGGTGAATATTTTCTTGTCATTTTGTTGGTGATAACTTCCATTTGGTATCTTTTGGTAAATTGATTTAAAATTTAGATTTTGGTTTTTGTTGACATTTGTTCGTATTTTTGTCTTTGAAGCTCTTGTTATTATTTGAAATAAATCATTTCCGTAAACTGGTGAACCCGCGTTTTCCTGGTCCCTGGAAATGATGATTACAAGTAAAATAAAGATAGTATTGTCTGTATTTGGGGATGCAACTATCATTAAAATGTTTTAATTGATTGCTTCCAGATGTTTCTTGTGTTTGTCCTTTTGCCAACTTTTTCTAACTCTAAAGTTCAATGCCATTATGCTGTGCAAATCAGCCAAAACTTAACAAAATGCACTAACTTAAAGTATTCCTTTTGAATTGCTCAATCTGAATAACATAGCTTAACATTGTGAGAAAGTTTACACAGTATAACAATGATTTGGCTCCAAACCCCATAAATTCTGAGGCAAGTGTTTTTTTTGCAATGCATAAAAACTAACCAATAGCAGATATTTTTTTTACGTTTCATTTTGTAATTCTGTCATAAATGAAATGGATTGCATGTCTTATTGCTCTGTGTGAAACATAGCAATATTTCTCCTTTAAATCATAACCTATACAACTGTAACTAGATGTTACACGGAAAACCACTTAAAATGTTCTCCAGTTTTAAGTCTTCATGTTTGAAACACTTTTTACATTTCAAAACAAAAAAACATCTTCACCATTTTAAATCTTGCCTTAATAGCCTGGTTTGCTTGAATAACTTAATACAAAACATTTTTATGTTGAAGTTTATGACATCACGTTCACTTCAAGAGTGAAAAATTACTTGTAGCATTTTTCAGTGATAAGGTTTCCTTGCATTGGCTGCCCCTTTGGTAAAATTTTAAGGGCTCTTCAAAGTTATTACCAAAATCTGATATTTATTGCCATTAGCAATTAAAGTGAATTGATGACATAGTGTGAATTGATTGACTCATATAATAGGCGACAGTTTGCATCAGAACGTGTTTGAAATTAATGTTTAAATTTTAATGTTATGATGAAAATCGTGAGTGTTGTCAATTTTATTTTAGTATTGATGTATGAGTGTTTGTAATTATCAGGGAAAAGTCAGTACAAGTCTTATCACATGTAGTTAGTATAATGAATTGGGAATTTCTTTTTTTTTATATTGGGTTTTACATTGTATTCAACACGTATTTAGGTCATATATAAGCTCTTTCTACTATTGGTTTCCTGGACACTTTTTATCACCAGTTCTTACTTACCCTACCATAAGGCCGACAACTCATGTATAGGGTATGACCTACCGCAACTGGGCTTGAACCCGTGATCTCCCGATTCAAAGTTGGAAGGATATCCTAAGTAATGGGGATGCATGGCTGGTTGTGTATAATGCACACTGGACAGAATTCCTAGTAAAGCAATGATTGTCGGCTGTGCATATTGCATAAAGATTAGACATCATAAATTCATGAGTGGCTGACGAAATAATCTTATATGACACCATTGATTAATATCATTCAGTAAAGGTAGACAGAGACTGGGCTATATTAATACATCTGTCTTATATAAGAACCAAAAGGCTGGCTGTGAATATTAAGACATTGATCTCATATAAGATATAAAACTCGACTGCAATTATTAATTTATTTATCTTATTAATTCCTAATACATATTACACTCAAATACAACATGTACTATCAGTCTATGATATTAGGATATGAACTTGGTTGTCAAAACAGGTCGTTTTAGCAGTAAGCATTGTATTTTGTTTGAAGAATTTTGGTTGCCCAAAAGAAGATTTTGGTTGCCCGAACTACAAAATGAATGTCCCGGGCAACTGGACACCCACTAATTTCGTGAACTGTACTATATTTCTGAGTTAGGTATTTGTCTACAATTCCTCTCCAATAGATCCAATGTAATTTTCTCATTAATTGTATGGTTAACTGGTTTGCCAGCATTATTACAGAGGTTACCACTGGATATCATATGCTACTCTGTAAGGGATTGATCTTTTCCTAGTAATTAGTGTAATTAGATATATAAGTGTGGACACAATTGTTCATTGAGGCATTTTGTTCATATGTGCGGAACTAATGGTTTGGTCATTTGAGAATCATTCATATTTATTTTGATATAGTTTTCAGATATTGTTTTGTTGTTAGTGTTGTTTTATCATAATTAACCAGAGCTGTATCAGAATTAACCTTTCCTGGAATGTTTGGCATCAATTTTCAGAGATATATCTTATGAAATATTATATACTGTGAAATTTTTATTATGTTCATTACATATTTACAAAAGAATGTAATATCAAATATTGCGTTATTGATGTTTAGAAATTTCCAGGGAAAATTTGCTCATCTCAAAGTTCTTATCACAGAATTTGTGGTCATAGCGCAAAACGATCGTAACTCTAGTTAAAAAGAGTAAGTTACGACCTTTTTGCTGTCAGCCCACATGATATATAAAATTCAAGGGTTTAGCCCAAAACAGTAGTAACTCACTCCTTTCTTATATTGAGTTATGACCATTTTGCACTTAACCAGCAATATGTATACATATTCACTTTAATATTAGAACAAAGAGAGAATATTTTCTCTGATATTTAATCTTCGCTCTTTTATTGGACTAGGCGATAGTCACAGAATATATGCATACCATTTAGTGTAGTTTTATGGCTTCTATTATTGTTTTCTCTCGTTCATAAATGTCAAGTTTCCTATCCACACAGTTTGTCATTCCATCTTTGATATGCTCTGTAGACATTTATATACTTTAATAAAACCTGACAATGGCTCAGCCTTCCCCCAGGAAACAATTGACGTATGGTAAGTCACAGAGAAATATGAACATACAATTGATTATGATATTCTATACCCATGAACTTCCTGAATGTGGCTCTCTGCATTCAAGTATTTACTGTCCCATGAGTCAACTTCCTGTCAAATTGCAGACTGTGTCCAGTTTTGTTGGAATTAGACCGCAGTCATCAGGCAGTGCAATTAACGCCCAGTCAACCCAATATGGCTGCCATAGTTGCTAATCATAGTAATTGACAGAAGAGAAAATTGGTTCATCAATCAAGACAATGGCTCATGCAAATTTGTTGACTTGTCATAGTGCTTTTAATACAAATATTGAATAAATCATTTTTAGTGCTTTCATTGCCTTTCGGCACGGCCTGATTTGTTACTTTGTGGCAGGACTTTTAGTATATAATTGTTTTGATTGGGAGGTTGGTTTTATTTTGCGAGTCAGTATATTATTGTTAAGATTGGGAGGGTGGTTGTAATGTAGTTGATAGATGCCATAGGATGGCTGAATAGATATTATATTATCACCTGCGAGACACTGTTGGGACTTGATAAATTTATGCTCTAAATGTAATGAAAACCCCTTAGGGAATTTGTTTGCCATTTTTGGTGTTAAAAAGTAAACAAGTTCTTTCCTTTATTGAGTATCTCCCTGTGGTAGGTGACAACATTGTTAGCAAGCTTTAATTTGTCTTAAACACTTTGTATTTAGACATCCAGGGATGTAAGAATTTTAGTTAGTCAAACTATTCATATCTTTCCTCCTTGGTTAAAATTCAAATCTAAGAATCTATGAAAGAGGTTTAGATCCAGTACATGAATGTAATTATATTACAAATGATGCTTGCAACTTGTGGTATCTGTAAATTGTGATATTGGTTGATTGTTCAGTTTTTGTCATAACTCAAAGAAATTTGTTAAAAACGAGTTATCTCCCTTGTCCAAAATGAAATATCTTCTCAGACAAATTCAACATTTTAAGTCAGAGAAATTAGCTACAATATTATTGTTATGAGGCTCTCTTACATAAGAATATAATTCTTATATTACTTTAGATTTCAAGTCATATTTATGCTTTATTTAAGTTACTTATTCAAGGTCAAGGTAAGTCTTATTCAAGGTCAGTTAGTTCACTCAAAAATTCAAGACAATATTTTTATGTAAGTTTGGCATCTTGACGATTTGTCTGTGTGATGTAAAACTTGGTTTAAAAATTCTATGATTCATGTAAGTTGTTGCATTCACTGAGTACATGCTGAAAACTGTCACTAAACTTTATGTTTCACATAAGTGTCAAAAGAGACTTCTAAATGCCTTTTCGACAATCTTTATTTGCGAGGAAACTACTTTTCCGCCTTTATGATGTAAAAAACGATGATGAAATTTTCTTCATGGTGTCAACGTAATCAACCTTGTTCATTTTGAGAACTCTTCAACAGTTCTCCACGTTAAGAAGTTACATAATGTAGTCTTTCATTTCTATGATGTTTTTACATTCATTTTCATTGCTAGAAGTGGCAAAACATTGTCTTAAATTTTCTGAGCTTCCTGTAATTTCAACGTAGCCTACAATGAAAGATGACATTAATTTCTTGTTATTAAATTTTCTTAAATTGATATCAACTCCCGCACTATGGTAACATTATTCAAATGATGACGACAAAAATCAAGCCAAGGCACTGTTTTGCACGCTGCACTTAAGATATCACCATCTGGTCATAAATTTTGAATTTTAATATCAAGATAACTGCAATCACGATGGCTGAAGTCATTAAACGTCCAAACATAAATGTTTAATGAATAAAAAACATAACTTTAACGGCTAGATTCATATCTACATTTAAAAAAGATAGCCATCAGTGTGTCCATATATTTTTTAATGAATAAACATGAACCGTCCAAAATTATTTTTTATTTTTTTCGTAAAATTGTTTGAGTATGCGATGAGTTGAGCTGATATGAGAACATTGATTAATTATGTTAAGTGATAGGTACGAGAGCTATCAGTTATAATGTATTCATCTTTCGTTTTAACGTAGATAGTATCACTACAAGCTGCTGAATATGCAAATTAGTTCAGAGACACAAGCCATTCTTTGTGATGATGACAATGATGATGATGATGTCCCTTTGTCCTATACTTATAATGATATTGTTTATCATTAGTACAATAATGTACGAAAAACCAATTTGAGTTTGAACTAGAAATGTCACATGTGTAAATTTTATTTTGATATTATGACCCTTGGTTATGTGTTACAGTCAATATTTAATCTGTCGAGTTTCAACAGGGATAAATGATTTTGTAAAGCTCTTAATCAGTTTTGTGAAGTTTAGTTACCTCTTAACTTTTGTCATATTTCTGCTGCTTGTTATCGTTGTGAAGACTGTGAACTTATAAAAAATCTTATAATTTCTGTTATTATTTTCAATGATGTTAAATGACTTTAACAATGAGTTTTGATGTAGCATGAGGAAAAACTGTAAGCTATGATTCACTATTAAGACCAACTTGCTATTCAGACAACTTTTTGTCAGGACATCAGGACTTGCAGTCTTATAAGCAAAACTTTACTGTACTAAACTCGGTGCATTGCTAGCCAACATTAAGCTTGCTAACTTAAAGAATGGTGACATATTGGTGAGGTTGATATCCTTGTTGGTAAGACATGGAATAATTTAAGTAGAGAATGTCATTGCAAACTGAAGTATTGTTGATACCTTAGTGATTACACTTGTCTACTGGATTTACGGCCATATTTAATGTTTTCTTACCCTGGAATCAAGTTTCTTATTCACTTTACAATACTAAACTGTCTACTGAGGAGATTTTATCAGTTCTTACATATGTCTCTAAGGCTTTCTAGTGTCGTCTGGTCTTCAAGTCATGACATGCGAAAAATTGTAAAACAGCTTCTCCCTGTAAAACAGCTTCTCCCTGCAATTTTATTGAAAATCAAGTGACTTGTAGAAGGCTAAGGCCGCAACAAGTTGATCATATGTTTTACAAATTTTTCTGGGGAAAAAAATGGGGAGCAAGCAAAGAAAAATAAATATCTTAATTCAGTTGCTTTATATAGCGGTTTGACCAATTTTTTATGAGCAAGCGAGGAAATAAAAATATTTTTTGTAAAAACTGTCAAAATTAAGGTACGAGCGAATCCATAGAACAAATGATCAACTTGTTGTGGCCTAAGCTGTAGAAATATAGAAACATCTCCAGTTATTGGATTGTTGTACAAATTTGATTCAGTCCTCTCTCATAGCAGAGGCATTGGCTAAACTATAGGCTATATAATGTACAAATGTCGGCTTTGTAGAGTCAGTAGTCTGTCTGAATGGAGGGATCAATAACAAACGATTGTCCTACAACATAATCATTGAGCAAAATGAAAATAGTGTGTGTTACATATTCTAAGAAACGATTATTGAAGGTTTTGATGAAAATCTGTTCGGACAGGGGCGTAATGCGTATCGGTATTAGTCTGATATTCAAATTGGTTGTGGTCAGAGGCGAAATTGATATTTTTTCTCTATTCTCCATTCTCATCCATGAATCATTCATTGTTGAAAGAAATGATGTATAACTAGTAATTATTGTTAAGATTTTATTCCTCAGACAAAAATGAATTATGAAGTAATATTGAATTAACTTCTCAAACCTCATTAAATAAGAGACAGAGTTGTTGTTGTTGTTGTTGTTGTTTTATGCGTCTGAGGAAGTATAAGGATTTATTTATGATTTCTATGATTAGTTTATATAAGTTAACATTTCTTTTATTATTTTATCAAATATGAGGATAATATACTGGTATTTATTTGTGGGATCTAAACCAAACAACATAGATGTCATGAGCAGCATTTAGTTCCAGCATGTTGAGGAAGCCCTGAGCATACTTACTTGTTGAACTATCTTTCAGGTTTGGTGATGGTCATTCAACTCTTAACTGAAATGAATTCTTTAATATTCAAATCTTAACTTTCAATTATTGAATGAAATGACTTCAGAAGCCTAAAACTGACATGTAAATTGTCAAACTTTTTGCTTAGAGTTTGATCGCAGAATTTTCCTGAGACATGCCTTGAATATTTACATTGTTATTGACATTAGGTTTCATTCCACAGTCTAAGCTCTATGAGGTTGTTTTATTAACCTTTGGCATCACTAATGTTAGGTATTAAGCTCTTTTCTGAGATTACGTAACCTCTTTCTGCTACAAACAACTCCGTTTGTTTCAATATCCTAAGGAAAATTGCTTGTTTCCCTAAAGCCTGTATTTGGTTTGATTTTAGAATACAAAGATTAAGTTAGCTTAAGATGGGTTTGCTATCACATTCATCAAGTTTCTAATAATGCTTATGGCATGCAATGCACTCAATACTATTGATGCCTTTCTTAAATCGAGCATATTTCACTAGGGGAAGTAAATGCATTAAATGTAAAATTGTAATAAAACATTGTTTATTATAAGGCATCAGAATTTATTTTATTTGTATTGTGAATTTTGTTGTGCCATTTTCCAATGTGTTGAAATCAGTTTAATGCATTTTCGGCTTTATTGCAATTTCATATGAACTTTTAATGCCTTGCAACTTGCAAGAAGAGTGTAAAGCGTCAACAATATATAATTAATGTGTAAAAGCCAGATTTTAATTTCCGTCCAAATTTCTTATTCTTTGGTGTTCTTTGTAACAGCCCAATCATCGAGTACAAATAAATGATAAAATAAAATAAATGAAAGATTCATTTTATTTAACATTGTACCATTATATAAATTACTTGAAATACCTGAGCGTTATGTATCTAGAAATCACTTATTTTTATGCATTAATTTTGAACATTTTCTTGACATTTTATGCTGAAATGTTGCAGCAATCCCTGTGTCAGCGATAGAATTTGAAATCTTTGTTATACTCAACTCATACTCAAACATTTGATTTGAGCTTATGAAAATAACTTAGTCAAGTAAGCTGATAATGTTTGTGTACTTCAGCAAATTTTTTTTCAGAGGAATTGCTGCAATCAGTTTGGTGCTTTTCTTCAGTTTGTCATTCCCTTTCCATATCTGTTAGAGTCTTTTAAGACGTAATAATTTGGCTAGGCTTTGAATATTTAAGGTGATGACTCCAATGGTATTTTATTTTGTATTGCTTAAGTAAATGGAACCCATGAATACACTGTAGATCAGTGTCATTTGTGTATCTTTGTATAACAACTACAAAATGTTAAGTCTGTAACATTTATGCAAGAAGTTAACTAGTAATAGTGAACATGTCCAGTTTGTTCAAAGTTGTAGACTGTCTGTACAGCTTAAAGCACTTGTTAGATGATCAGTATGCATGAGTAGTCCTAATTAATTATTGTCTAAGTAAATGAGTTCTTAAGATAGATGAAAGTCTACAATAACTTTTCTTACTTATTGCCAAGAAAAATATTAGAAGAGTCTATAAGAAAAGACATATCTCCTTTATCAAGACATGAAGCCATTGTATACTGACTTTAGATATACAGATGTGTTTCAATAGACACATGCAGACACTTTTCATCTGAACAATTGAAACAGTTTTGTGAAAATATATGAGAAAATGTTGGTGGTCTATGAACAGACTATGTTAAAATGTGATTGAGACGGTGTGTAAATTGTGGAAATACTGTTGTTGTGTACAAGCATTATCTAGCATCTATTTGGCTGTTGAGATATTGCATGTTTATAGGCCTGTTGCATGATTGAAGGAAATTACTCTTGCCCCTGGATAAGTATCATATTGGCAAAGTTGGAATCATTTGGCTTTTTTCAGTGTGGGCTGGCTCCATAAGTCTTAACAGTTGTCAGCGTATCAGTACATTGAATTTGAATATCCGTGACTTACCAGTGTTTCATTATTACATATAAGAGTCTTCCTCGATAGAACTTGATTATTATACTGCTGGAAAAATGTTTTATTCATCCTTATAAAATCTGTGTGACCACAATGTCTACCTGATAACTGAATAATAATTTTTATGTATTTTTGATGATGTTGCAAAATTCATGATGGCGGCCATTTTGTAGTAGTGAAGAGTTGCAGTAATCTCCAGAATGGTTCTAGAATTTCAATTTCAGCAGACATTTTCATTATAATGCCTGTCTTGACTTAAGCATTAATATCTCATTCATGTAAAAATGGAGCAATTACAGATTTAATAAACTTGTAACTGAGCCTGTTGCTTTAATTATAAATCTATAAATCATATGATACTTGAATGTTACAGCCCTTATTTGCATATATCCTGTCATTTGTTAATTTGTACTATCAACCTCTGTTACAGGAAATGACCCCTCCAAAATATTGCATGATTTTCTTTTATTGTAATCAATCAATGTAAAAATTAAGAAAAAATATCCTGACCCTATGACTCCAGAGCTATATTTCTATCATTTGTCAAATGTGGCAATAGTAGTGTATAGTTTTTCCCTCCAATGTTCTCCACTAGTTTTATATTACCAATGTTTTCCCTGGTATTCCCAAGGATAATTTTTATTCCCATTTATCATTACACATGGGTTCGGCATCCATTGATATTCATTAGACGTTTTTTTATACTTCAAGTATTGTTTCTTTATCAATAAAGGCTTTCTTATTGGACTACAGTCAAAGACATTTTCTGACTCTAATCAAGAAGAGTTCCCTGGAGAAGTTTAGGGGAAGTACTGGTTCCTTACACAAATCATAGGGGCTCTGTCTGCAAGTAATCACCATTTAGCGGTCAATACTTTTAATTCTTGCATTATAGCTTTTTTGAATCTCCTAAAAAACAAAAAAACTTAAAATTCATGTATTGCTCAGCAAATTTTAAATTCTCGTAAAATGCTGTGAAATGTTCCTCAGTGAAAACAGTTTTGCATGCATGATATCAGTTTAGAGCTGAACTTGAATGATAAGTAAGAACACTATGTTTTTTGGCCATTATGTTATGCAGCTATAAGATTGTTTGTATACTTTGCTAATGGTGCTGAAAGTTTGTTGTTTTTGTTTATGACAGACCACAGGTTAAGCGCATAATGGTTGTAACTCACTCTTTTCTTATATTGAGTAACGGCCATTTAGTGCTAAACCAGCAATACATAGATAGCATCCTGTAGTATGGGACAATTTGTATTATATTGTGATTAAATAACAGTTAAACCATCAGACGTCTACGCTGGAACAGTTATAATGTGCGAACATGACTGTCAACTCTTTTGTTATATGAAACCAACCGTTTCAGAAATATGCTCACCTGCTGTTTGGTTCTTTGATATAATGTGCTAGAATTCATATAATGTAGAATTGATAGCCATATAAGTGTTTTACAATGATGATAAAATGATTTTAGTGTCATTAATATGTAATATTTGCTTTGCTGCGTATTGAATTACCGATATTTATACATGCATTATATAACAAATTGACTGACTGTCAATGGTCTCTGGTTAAAGACAGACTTGTTTTATAAAACAGTGGCAGTTTTGTATAATAGTAAATGGCGCAAGATGATAACATAGTTGCAAAATTGAGATCATTTTTATTTACCACAGCCCTTAGTGTGCGTCAAAATGTCAATAGTAAGTTTGTGTCAATACTATTTTTGTGTCAATAGTAAATTTTGGTTGGCTCTTACAAGTTCTATTTTCAATAATTTGCTTCGTAATTTATTACGAGTTTTTTGTAAAAAATGTTTGAGAATAGAGATTTGTCCTTTGATGTCAGTTGGTTACTAATTAAAGTGATGTGAGTTCTGGTTTAATGATTATAAATGCATGTTAATGGTCCGCATATAATTGATTGTATGATTAAACGTATGGTTGGTAGTAAAATGAAACCTTTTTGATGTATGACTGCAGTGACTATTCTAATTAGACAAATGATGATCTGTGTCTCTTATATTTAAAACTTGCTACTATTTTAACATTGGTTGCTATTTCAGACGGGGGGGGGGGGGGGGGGGGGGGGTCACAGCTGTGTTTATGTTTTTTGGGCTTTTATGGTAGCTGATTAAGATTGTTCATTTGTACATTTGAACTTCATTTTGTTGAAATTTTTAAGACTTTTAATTACTGATTTAATTGCTTGTATTAAACTATTATTATTATGAAATTTGATTTGCTTTGAATTTCATTTCTATTTATAATCAGTTAAAATGTTAGGGCAACTAAGTTTCTATATTAGGGCAAACTGAAAAATGTTGTATCAATATATAAAATATTTTGTAATACAATGTTCATATGTGTATTCTTAATTAAAGTTTAAGCTTAATTAGACCTCCCAGTATTAGGTAACATATTACAGTTTTAAATTGATGTCTACTGACTGGCGTACAAACTCATACTATTTAGTATATAAATAAAAATACTATTTGAACAGATCTCTTACATTTAAAACATTCAAATTATCTGAATCACTATGTGTTCTCCATTCAAAGAATGGAAACTAATTTTCGATAAAAATTGCATTTTTTCTTTCTCCATTAAGACCATTTTACATAGATAGTTTACCATTAGTGTTGGAATGTTTGCTATGAATTAGTATTTTTACCATTTCTGTTATTATTCAAACATAAAATACTGTTCACAACTTGATACAGTCAATATTGTTCTTTTGGAAAAGTAATTTTTTTTCGAAGTTGGTTGAATATTTCTGCTCGATTTGTCAACAATTCATCAACCATTTGTACAAATTCAAATTGATAGAAGTGTGTTGATAGTTACGCCCTCACACAGAAATTGAAAAGAATAAAAGCAATTTGGTCTATGTTAATACCACGCTCAGATGAGTCTTGAATTTACTGTATTACTTTACGCTTTCATCTGTTTATTGACTTATTCATCAGTCTTTGGGTTAGATTTTTCGATAATGAATTCAATGTTAAAAAATCTCAAAATTTTGTTTCACCTGATATGAGAGCCCCATGTTGCTATGGTATGGTATTAGGTATATTCTTCTTAGTAATGGTTGTGTGGCTTGGATTTAGATTGTTTCTGTGCACTGCTCATTGTTTAGGTCAGAGACATCTGTTTGTCTCACATTCTTAAGTCTAGATGGTCATTTTGAAGGTTTTTGAAAGAGCTTTTCTTGCACTCTCTTCAATAGAAATTAGTAGCAACTTTGTTTGAGGCTGTTCAAATCTAGCTTCTTCTCCTATCAATTTCAGTCATGAAGGAACTAAATAAATGAAATGACTACAAACCAGAATAACTCCAAATTCTTTGTCTCTCACACATTTCTTACTTTAACTCACATTTTATTTATCTTCTTGTATTTTTTTCTGTTTGTATTGTTTAAGTTTCACTGACGTGATTGTTTGTTAGTGATTTCCTGTCTTGTGTATGTTAGCCTCCCTATAATATCACAGACTTAGTAAATCACAGGTTGTCATGGTTTGACAGAATGTTCTAAAAACAGACAGACTGTGTCACAATAATACTCACAACTAGACTGGGACTTCAGACCAAAGTTTTGTAAAGAACTCAAAGGAATTCTTTTATTAGCAAAGTTGATTGAATATGTCTGATTTTCTTCAATTTTGTCTGAAATTGCTGGTGAATATTCTTTTTTTTTAATAAAAGAATGATAGATTTTAAAAGTTTAATTTTAGAAACTGCATATTCAAATATTTCTTCCTAGCTGACTTTCTTTGATGTTGGGTTTCTACCTTTGATATGTAATACAGTGGCATAGAGCCAGTATACATAGCCCAGTTTAAGTGTGCAATTTCTTTGTCATTTTTTATCCAAATCAAAGTTTGTGGTATAGATAATTTGTATCATTTTAACCATTATAAAGCCTGATATTGATGGTTTACAATTTAGTTTGTATTTTATTCTATAATATTAGAAGGGAACCAATGCAAGATGTTCACCAGGAAATACATAAATAATTCATACCAATGTTATGATGAATTTCTATGGAAAAAAAACATATAATTGATCTAGATGAACGAACGTCTGTATCTAAAGCTTTTAGATGATACAGACTAATCGAGAACTATATACGAGTCTGTTATGATGGCTCTGATAAAAGACTCGACAAGGGAGCAAGGGAATTCTTTCTTATTTCTTTTATAATTAAAGGATTTGTAGGAACCTTGAAAATATTGTCAACTAATCCGGGCACTTGACCCACGCATCTGAATCGGGGAAAAAACCTCCACAATTATTCATGTAAAAAAACATGTTTCTCTAGAACTTTCTTATGTTTAGTTCAGCTTCGTTTCCAACAATTAAATTGCACTGGAACATTCAATATCCATGACTGAGTCAGTGCAAAACTGGTTTAACCTTTGGTAAATAAAGAAGGATGAATGCTGGTATAATTATGTAGGCTTTTTTAGCTCTGACCCATTAATATGTTCTTAAAGTTACACAATGTACACTCAGATCTTGTAAATTGCCTATGGGGATTTTTGGATAAATCGTATTCATAAATTTTTATGTTGTTGAACATATTTTGATTATCATTTTTGTCCTAACATTTTTGTTTTTTCATATTGCAACATTCAATAATCTTATATTGTTTGGTTATAGAATTTGGTTTCATAGGTTATAGAATTGAGGTCACCATTTTAGATTGTCCTTGGCGAAATCACCGGAAACATTTGGCGATGACCCTTCCATTTTAACATCAACTTTTGTCCTAATGTGTGAAAAATAATACAAATCTTGTCAACCCCTGTTGATGAGTTGTTGCTAAGCCTGTAATTTTATCTCAAGTTTGACCGCTGATTCCTCGAGTCTAGCATGTAGTTAATGATAAAGGGAGGTAACTCTAAAGGTTAAATATGGACAGGTAGTCATTATCACCCAGGTGTAGCTGTGGCAACCATGTTGTGAACATAGTATTGTCCCAACAACCAGTGACTGACCATAATACTGACCAATGACTGACCAGTATATTGTGAGATGTTGATTAAAGTACATTTAAGGTCTGAATTAGATCCCCTCATATGATAACATGTGACTGTTTGAATGGTTTAGTTTATCATTATCATTTTAAATGATTTGAAGGTAGAATAATGAACTAGGAGGTGAAAGGTCAAAACAATTTAGATTGTAAATCTGTTAGTTACTGATTGTTGTTTTTAATTACAGATCTGCGCCTAGTTAAGTATACACAACATGTTATTTAACTTTTTATAGCTTTAAATTAAAGTTTAATGATCAATTTAAAGTAACATCTGCCTTTTTGTTGATTTTATTTGTATTCTTGTACGTGTGCAGGGACATGGTGACTTCAAGTTTGTAGATTCATTGTGTATTGATGCGAGGACATGCTGTTGTTCTCATTAATGCTTTTTACATGAAATACATGTATGTGATAAAAAACTTGAAAATTAAAAATCCAATTTTACTTCACAATGTAATTAGTTCTTGAATCCATTAACATGGCGAAGTAATTAGATGGACTTTTATAAACAATAGAATGTTTTAAATATTTTAAGGGTAATTGTTAAATTTTGTTTAACTGTCAGTGATGTGTACATCAACCCATCTGATTTAAATACTCACTACTTTAGTACTTTTGTACTCACTGCATTACCCACAATCTATTTAGGGGTTAATGTAAGCACCAATGACAGCAGAATAGAATTCATTGAAACTACTATGTTACTAGCGGCAATCAAGTTTTAATTTTCTATGTAAAATTAAACAAACTGTCGTCAGACTGTTGTTGATTGAAATACGGCCTCTGATGATTAATTGACTCTATTTCTCTCTCTATAATGTATATCTATATTAGCTAGCTTTATAATGTTATCATTATTCTATTGTTTCTACATCAGCAATGACTTGTGATGTTTTAATCACCGTAATGGCTACTCAGACAACATTGTCAATGATCGATTTCTTATCTATTTACTAAACAACTCATAATGGTGGCATCGCTTTATATAGAAATATTGAGTAGGGAAAAAACACTACAATATGCCTGAAGGTCAGATTATCGTAGATGGGAGAGAGGTTATTTTTCCTGTTTGTAAACTTCACTATCTGTGATATAGACTTGTCATATTTGTATCATTATCTTCTCTAATGATTCTGTTCACCCTCATTTCGGTTTAATGATCAAGAATGGTTGTTGTTGTTTTTTTATACAAGAGTTTCTGGGGAGAAATAAAACTTCACCGTGAAGAGTAATACATTTTTGAAGCACTTTGTCAATAATAGAGCGTAATTACTATGGCTACGAAGGTGTCATTAGTATTTTATTTTTTAAGAAAAAAAACTCATTTATAATATTACAAATCATGTACAATTAATGTATTTTTTCATAGCTTTTTCAAGTCTTTCTGATTTCAACCATTATGAATATTTGAAAGACTGTTTCAATTTAATAAGGATGAAAATAATTACTTGAGTCTTGGAATTTTTGTTGTCATAGAAATTTCAAATATGGCTGACATTTTTGTGACAAAAAATTCTCCGAAAAACTTAAATTTGGTGTGAGCAAGCAATTTGGGGTCAATATTCTAAATTTTGTTGCAATTTTAAACAAGTTGGAATAATTGGATTACATGATTGTGAATGCAGTCTGTGATAGTCTCCTGAGATGATATTGTTACACATATCATTGTGTCACTTTGTCTTCATTATAGCTATCAAATGTTACAATACTGTTTAAAATGGCAGTCCCTTATGGATTAGGGACTGTAAAAGCCATTTGAAAGGTCCTTTATTGAATAAATAGGAAATCTTATTGAATAAATAGGGAATCAGTTATCAGCAGGCATTTAAGAGCAGATTGCATTGTGTCCCATATATTGGATGGTATAATAGATTTGTTACGAAATTTGAAAAAATGAGGAAGTTCCATTTACAAATTTGAATGTTTTGATACTTGATCCTTGTAATTTTTATGTTTTATTCTTCGTCATTGATTTCTTGCATTGTAAATAAATATGGAAATGATCCCATTTCTAGAGAAGTATGTAAATTATTTATTCTCGATTTCCAAACTATGCAATATTTAATAACTGTCGTTGGTAAATATTGTTCCGCAATACAAATTACCAGGGTGAAGGTCATATGCTGATTGATGGAAGGGTCACATGACCCCATGGTTTATTGACAAAACATCAGTAGTTGATGAGGAGACTCTCGGCAGTTGTGATGAATTCTGAAATAATGATCTGGGTGATGAAATCTTTCCTTCTCGATGAAGAGCTATCAGTCTTGGTACAAATAACTTCTTTTTCTGGGAGAAATTAATTAAATGATTCTAAAGCTGATTAGTTCTCAATGAGTTGTAATGGTCATTGCCTTTAAATATCTTGCTGCTAATTTTTCACCTTGGGGTTGGTATGGTTACTCTTCAGTTGATAAATTATGCTACTCTTCTTTTGGGAGATATTGTGCGTCTGCTTTTCTTTCTGATTTTTTTTTTGCTGAAATAAATGTGAGATTACATTATATTTTTAAAATGTTTGCCAAAATTCTTGATCATTTCTAATAAATTTCTCTAAAATCTTATCAAAAATATTTAGATTGCATAAATCATATTGAAGTGTATTATGGGTAGAACACCGCTGACAAATTACCATTTCTCTCCCATATTACATATTTTGAGGTAATTTAATTTAAGAGCAGACATACCGATGAATTATTATTGATTTATTTTAAAATGAATTCTGTTTAATGCATATAGATATCCTTTCAGACATGGATTTATCATCATGGATAAGAAAACTCTTCCATTAAATTTTATAGCGCTAATGTTTTACTGATTTTTGTTCCAAGGTATAAGACAATTCTGACTACTTGAATTGAAACTGATCCCCTGACAAATTCTACAAAATCTGGTTATTCCAATCCAGAGATGATTCCCTACTTTGATTAAGTTTCTTACAAAAACTGTGTAATTGTGGTTTTTCATCTAGTATCATGATGTCAGTTTAAGTATTGACGATATTTTGTAATATTTAGTGCCATAAAATTTTACAGAATCGCTTGAATTACAAGCTGTCAATAGATTTAATAATTTTACTTTCTTTCTATTCTGATATATTCATCAAGTGGAAGAATTTTGGTGGAAAACTTCATCAGATATTAAAAATTGACATATTCCTATGATATGATGACAGCTGTATGAAGCAATTTTTTTCAATGTCATTTCCTTCACTTTGTAGACTGCTTATATTAAAATAGTTTGTAATTTTCTAACAAACTGAGATCAATTGATTCCTGACCTCATCCGGAAGTTCCTATATGGCCTTTTCACTTATGAAAGATTTGTGGAATGAAGTTGTCATATCTTTTGAGTCAGCCATCATCTTGGTATCTGAGAAGCTTTCATTTATGACTGTGCAGACCTCTAGGTGACACAGATCATGATTTTCCTGAAATAAATAGTTTACCAGTCTGAGATAATACTGACAGGAGCTCTTCTATGATGAAAATCACTAAATGTCAGTAGATATTTGTTATTTGTTTGAGTTTGAAGAAAAAGAGAAATCTATTTCTGTGGAAAATTGAATATTTATCTATCGTTTTGTTTCATGATGCTTACATGCCAGGATATGTATTCTGATAATTATTATTTCAACTATGAAATTGTTGCTGGATAAGATATTAAATGAAATTGATCAGAATTTACTCCTGTGGTTATAGAATGGAAAAAAACTTGTTCAAGATATATAAAGTTGTTTAGTTGATTTGAAATTTTATCTTGTACTTTTGAGGTTACATTTAGAAACTGATGGTCTTAATCTAAATAATAGATTTATTTTAAGGGTCTGTCCAAATTCAAATACTGCGGTTTTGCTCAAGTTCTGTTTAACTGAATTTATATGTGCACTAGACAGTACTGTTCTATTCAATGGTTCAACAGCACAAAGCTAGTACCACTGCATCCTTTTTGAATACATGTACATGCCGTTAGACTAGATATCAACATAAATAATTATGTCCAAGAAAAGTTTCACTTTCATATAAAAAGGTGTAAAGAAATTCGGCATAAGTAATAATAATAAATGATAATGACTTTATTTATTGTGGATAACATATTTGGTGTAAACCAATTTTCAATATGGTCCACACAGATATTTACAAAGTTAGTACATTTTTCTACAATAACAAGTATATGATATGTCTAAAGGTTTGTGTAAAAAATGAAGTTTAATGTTCACAAAATAGTAAATTATATGAAGAAGATGATTATTTTACATATGTTTTAGATGTGTTTTATTTTATAAGAGATGATTGACTTCATCTATAATGAGTTTTTCTTCTTATATTGTGAACTGGTGAATGTAGTAAATGATAGAACGTGTTCTATTGATATTCTATAACAATCAGGCGCTACATTACATGTAATTCTAGGTATTTTCAAAATTGCCCTCTATAGTTATTTATTTATGGAAATATGCATTTTAAATGTATTTTAAATAAGTATCTTGCATGATACAAATCATTATTATCTTATATTGCAATACATCTCTCCAGTTAGAAAGATTGTCTAATGTAGAAATGATATTTTAACCGGAACTTTCTGCCATTTTTCTTTTTCTGACATTTCCTAAAAGTTTTCATACTGGTATTTTCTGAGAAAAGTGGATAATTGTTTTAGGTTAAAAGTTTACTTTCATTTATGTTGATGCTATTTAAGAAGCATTTATGTCAATGTACTGCCATTACTAATATTTTGTCAAAGGGAGGTAATTCATGATTAATGATAAAACTGGAAGTACAAGAGTTGTCTTTCTTGACTGATTTATTATATTGATGTCTCTTTTATACTTTCAGGTTTGTTAAAGATGTGGGTGCTAGTCTGTCAGTTTCTGTAGGAACTAATCTTGTCATTAATTGTCCATATAGGACAAATCCACCAGAATACTATACAATATATTGGGTATGTATAATATATTTTTTTATTAGAAATTTTATTAATACTTTCCTTTGTAAAAAAACATGACATTTTTTCCTCAGCACAATAACACTCTGGAATTAAGAGACTTATTATCTTTGTTGATTGACTGAAGCATAACTATCTAAATGTTAAAACAGTAGCAATTATAAATCTAATCATAGTTATTGCCATTTTTAGATGATCAAAATGTAATTAGGTCCTTAGGCCCAGATACAACAGTTGCATTACAAGTATATAAACTAAAGACTGTGGTTTTAGTTATATTAAGTAAAAATACTTAAACTATATTTTATTTGTCATATTTTCATGCTGAAGCATTTTTAACAGGTTAATTACCCTTGGTTATTGGGCTACTGGCATTTATCTATCATTCTCCCCGAAGAGTCTTTTACTCAGCTTTTTTGCAGCTGACAAATTGCCACTACAATAATGATACTACCTTCACAAATACCCATCCTATTAGTTAATTACATGACGTTACTCTATTATGGGTATCTTGTAGTGTTTGTCTTAGAAATTTTTGTATCAACCCCCGTATAATGATTTGATTTGTTTCTTTTTATAGGTATCAGCCAAAGGTTTTCAGGAATGTTTTAAACCAGCAAATGATTCCAAATTACTAGTGATATGTAATCGTCCAGATACTGAGTTTTCTTGGACACAAGAAATTCAAACGTTTACTGGAGTCCCTGGTGGTAAAGAATTTTCTGTTGGAGAAAGTTACTATTTAGCTAGTAAGTTATTACAGGTTTTCATCACTTGCTTTTATGTTCTTTTTTTGTTTGATTAAACACCATAGCAGCACATTGTAATTATAGATTATCGCTTTTCTAATGACATTATACAGTATAACCTCTGCTGAGCGGCCCTCTTCATAGCAAATCCTCTGCACAACAAAGCTTTTCATATTTCCCTTAGGTTTAATTTGAATTGAATTTAACCTCTGCAGAGCA
Organism: Mactra quadrangularis; assembly: GCA_025267735.1. NCBI lineage: Eukaryota > Metazoa > Mollusca > Bivalvia > Venerida > Mactridae > Mactra > Mactra quadrangularis. The sequence continues at coordinate 30,827,382 of CM046304.1, forward strand.
ACAACCTCTGAACAGCAACATACTTTAGTCCCAATGGGTGTCTCTCTAAAGAGAATATACCATATTATGTCACAGCAATGCTTGTTCTTCATTTGGCATCAAATTTAATGTATATTGCCATCAAAGAATATATTATATATATATTGAACTTATAAAATTAAAATCTGTGTGAATTATTTTTTTCTTGATGAAACAAAAATGGTTCGAACAACAAACTTGGGTTTGTATGTAGAGCAACTAGCGCTAATTATTACTTAATATTTCTATGTACTATGCATCAATTACATTTTATCTCTAAACTTTTTCAGCATTTTCAACTGGTACTTTAAATGGAATCAATAATGAGATTGGTGGAGCGTGTAGAGATGCTACTATGAAACTAAATTTAACTATAATTAGACAACGTCCACCTACAACTCCAGGTATGGGTTTTATATATTACCTTTGTCTTTATAGAATTGTTAATGTTAATTTTCTATCAAACCTGATAAACAAGCTACCAATCTTTGGTGGATTTGTTGGTTTTGGCAAATATTCCTAGGGTCACCAGTTTATACATACGTTGCCTAGGATGAGATTTTGTGAATATAAATTATGCTTAGTCATTTTGATAACATATTTTGTTGGTTCATTCATATTTTGTTGGTTCATTCAATAACAATGAAACTAACCCAAATTTACCACTTTATCATTAACTAATCCACTACTGGGTCCTTTTGAGATATATTTTGAAGGGGAAGCTGCAAAAAAATTGTCATATTTTTAGCCATCTTAAATGAATTTCATTGAAAGTGTTAGAAAACATCAATTTTAAGTCTTATGGCAGCCATTTTGAAAGCGGGAAAGTTAAAGCTTTTAAAAACACAGAATTGGCCAGTTTAGGGTTATACATAAATTTTAAAAATGAAGAAATTTTCTTGCACTTGATAATCAGTTATGTTATGTATATTCTTGTAGGTCCTACAGATCGTACAACACCCACTACAAAGAGACCTATAACACCAACACCAAGAAAAACCACACAATCTACAGAGACTACAACTACTAAACCAACAAGTAGAACCAGTAGATATACAACACCTAGACATACTACACCTAGACCTTTTACTACAGGTATGTTCTCTCTCCATTCAGGCCTCCTTGATCATTTGCTATGAATAATCTCAAGTGTACAGGGCTTTTTTTTCCTTATATAACGGGGGCAGTTTACAGGTGCCTTCTCCTCTAAAATTTCCTTGAAATCATGCACTTTCTATATAAAATAAGGCCCAATGCCCCTTCCCACTTGCTGAAACAAGTTGAGTTTGTCATGATTTTAGCCTTTCGAAATGTCTTGATATGAAATGTAAAGCCTACCAAGAACTGAGAGGCTTTGGTCTAACTCTACTTATAAAGGGAGGTTGTTTCACAACCAGATGATAATTTTAAAGTGAAAAATGATTGATAATTCAAAAATATTTGGTAATTTTTGGTTTTGTCTTTGTTTTGATAATAATAATAATAATGAAGACTTTATTTAAAGAGGCAACAGAGTTAGGCAATCTTCTATGTGAGCCTCTTCTTAATGGGTAGAAGTCTTATTTGTAACTCGTCAGCTGTGTGGATAAACCTCAATATTTTGAATTTGGGAGTACATCTATTGGGTATTGTATACTTATTTTTGTTTTCTCTATTTTCAGACATTCCAGTGGATACAGATATACCTGTTATAAATGTACCAGACCCTGGGTCAGGTGGGAATACTGGTGTTATAGACATATCTAGAAGTTCAAATTTATCTCCAGCTAGCTATCTGCTGGTGCTCAGTATTTGTCTTTCATTAGTGCATCATATACTTTATTACAATAGATATATTGTACATCGGTAGCATATAGCCCCTAAAGTGTTTCTAGTTTGTGATGTCATCAAAAAAGGGAATTATAAATGATCTGTGAATATGTTTTGAATACAAAACAAATGATGCGAACTTATTATTATCATCAATTTGTTCTGTTTTTGCTCATTCATTTAAAATGAAAGTAATGATGGGAACAGAAACTTCATCAGAGTTTGCTGGGAACCATTCCACTTTGTGACATCATCAATGACAGGGGAGACAACTCAATGTGAGGGAATCTCCCTATTTTTTCTTACATTGATTTCCAACTAAAAATGTTTCTTACCAGAAAATAGACTGGGTATTTTTTTGTCCATAACTTGTGGGTTCAGAACTGTAATAATGAGTGTGGAATTATATTTTTGAATCAAATTATTTTTCGTCAGACTGGACCACAGTTTTTGGAGGTTGGAATCACTGCTATAATGTGCTACCCATAGTGACATACATGGACACAGTCTATGGTTTAAATAAATGTGATATTGATGAAGAAATGAGCAGAGCTCTTGCCTGTCAACCCAATGTTGTCCCTCTAGGAATGTTGACAAGATATCTTCATTAAGAGGATTGTCTCAAAAGTTCTTACAAAAAGTGACTTGAACATGCTTCAAGAAGTTTGTGAACGGCCCACGTGCTATGAAGATCTTGCCTTTATAGACTGTGTGCTTCCATAAAGGAACTCAACAAGTGGTTTGATTCATTGTTTGTAGTATGTGTTCTCATTCAATGAGGGACAAAGTGAATTAACCAATGAAAACAAAACAGACTTGCTACATCTGGGCATAGCATTTTATAGAAAATATGAAATTATCTGTGATTTTCGAAAAAATTTATAAATATTGCCATAATTAATGAAATTAACAGGGAATGAGTTTTCTAACGTATTTACATTTTAGACTTGTCTCCTATCATATGGTTTGATGAATATTTTTTATTTTTGATAAACTTTGATGGATGTATTATTGTCCTTTTATCTGAAATTTGGTTTGTTTAATTTACTTTCAAAATTTTATTTTCGAGAATAATTTGGTACAAATTAGTTATCTACTAAAAAAGGGATTTGTTCTGATATTAAAATTTTTTGATAACCCTTTCAAAATTGAAGTTGATTATATTTAATTTAATTCCTGATAAAAACAATGAGTTTATTTATCGATGCCATCAACAATTTGTATTCTTAATGGTGTAATTATAAATAATATCCCTAGTTAAATATCAGTATAATGGAAGAGTTGTGTCCCTTGTGTTATATCAATATAATGTAAGATCTGTTTGATTCATTCCCTGTTATTTTCATTTAATCGAGCCATATTTCTCATAATGTTGGAATAATAGAGGCTAAAGGTGTCTGCCTCTTATTTTGTGTCTAAATAGAATAGTCAATACAGTTAAATATCAGATAAGTACCTATGTTTCGAATGTAATCATTTATTAGATTTTTTCTGGGTTGGTATAATTATGTGTTGCTTTTCTTCTTTATTTAAGAAAAATCAATTTCAAGATCAATGAAGTATGAAAATAATACAGGATATTTTAAGATAACTTTATTGAACTTTTGAAATAATGGCAGAAAGTGTTAATGAGTAAAAACAATTCACTTTTTGTACATTGACTGAAAACTTATTGACCAACCTTTTAGTATAATTATACATCCACAATCATATGCTTTAATCTGAATAAATGTAGTTCAATTCTACTGTTTAAGTTCCCCATGTCAGTTATTAATAATTACAGTGGTTTTAATATTTTCTTGGTATTTGACTGTATTTACTATTTGAACTATGAAGTCCCGATTTGTGTTTGTTTATTTTAGAGGAGAAATCATGTCATATCATGTCTGATATCCTCACTCCCCCCACCCACCCTGCCCTCCCCCCACTTTGTTTGTGTTCTAATATTTATAATGATAGTCACTTTATTGTCCCTTTAACATTTTTCTGTTCATTGTTGATTGTTGTTGAAGATTATGTTTTGTGTGTTATGGAAATTTATTTGTCTATGATTCTGATTTTTTGAAAATAACTGTTATTAATGCAGTATCACTAATTACTAATTAACATGTAAGTGAGATGTTTAATAATTTGGGTGTGGCCATCAATTTCATTCAATTAAAATTCACTAAATTTCATTAAACTCACTAAATTGTGAGTGATTGTTTAAACTGTGAAGTATCTTCATTTCTTTTTAATTTTGAAATAAAGTCTATGAATAAGGATGATGAAAATTGTAACTTAATAAAAAATCAATTTAAACCAATAAAAAATCTGATAATTGATGATTTTTTAAACATCATGTGTGATGATGAATTCTGCTTGCATTTAGTTTAATTACATTAGATATTGGCTAAAGAAAAACAATAAAATGTAATACATTAGTTAAAGAAAAGTAATTTAACAGTTAAAAGCAATTAAATATCAAATATATTTAATTGTGATTCCTTTCCATCAGAAATTGATAAGGATATATTATTACTTCCCTTTAAAGAAGGGTTATTTAAGTTATCTCCCTTACATAGATGTATAATTGTTTTATTTTGTATAGACAGTATTATTTCATTTTTAGATCACATTCCAATAGAATCAATAATGATTTTCTTTCAATGATATAAGCTTCAATTAATACATTCTTGTTTGATTCAGTAGGATTATTTTTTCTAATTGGTTTGAAATTTTTGTCTGTATCATTTTTACAAAACTGCTTAGACAATTTCGTATTTTTCTAAACATGTTTTTGGTGCTATGACTGTATGACTGAGCACATGTTTTTGTAATTGCTTTGACTGGTATGGTATTAATATCATGTTTATATTGGTGAGTTGGAGCAGAACTAGTCCACATCCTTCTTTATTCCCTGGTTTGTTAGACTAGGCTTGTTCTGACCTATCAAACATACTGCTCTGTGACTTACAAATAGTCCTATATAAATTACATTTCTTGATAACTGAATTGCCTTACATAAATTTTTATTAATATTTGACAAGATTGTTGTTTATAAAATCAGACATTTTGTTTAACCTGAGAGTTAATGTTTAAGGTAGAAATCCCCCTGGAATTTTTGTTGTAATGCCATGTGAGGTCTTCACAATATACATTGAAAGTCAGTAAGTTATGGTTCAAATTTGTTTTCAAAAATCAATATGGCTTGTCTGATCATGATGCATAATACTTATTTATAACTTTCTTACCAATTATTGCTAGTTTGGCTATTCTTTTGTTGATTTTACATTATGGTGAATTCAACCTTAAATATTTTTAATATAAACAAAATTTGATGTAGATCAACACACAATAGGCATTGTGCTTCAGAAATAATAGAACACTGATGATAATCTAATTAATAAAGTCTTAAAACTTGAAATATTTATTAATTTTATATAATTGCATTATGTAAACTTTAATTTTGTACATAAATGTATTAGTTTACAATTAAAAGGGGTTGATCTCCAAATATTGGACAAAGGTCCCTATCTCAAAGTGGGGTTAATGTCCCCACTCTAAGCATTATTTAATCTAATTATACATAGGGGGTTGATGATTTGATTTTTATTTTGTTTTCTTGTTTCCTTCAATGAAGATAATATTGAATATAGCAGATCTTTTAATAGTTTAGAAAAGAGGGACAATATTTCTATAAATATTCATGACCTTGTGTATTCTAGGGTTGCAATGATTTACTGGAAAGTTGATTCTTTGCAATTTGTTTTTTTTTCTTTCAGTTTGATTTTTTCCATAGTATAGTTTATACCAAATGTACATTAATACATCCAGTTGAACTTAAAGCTATCTTATATTGATAAAATAAAATTGTTACTTAAATTTTTAACATTTTATACCAAAATCAATAAAGCAAATAAATTTTCATACTGATTTATTTATCACTAGTTTATCATTGTGACTGACAGTCTTAAATTTTTATAACTTTTATAGACAAGTTTAAAGACCAATATTGAACAAAAATCAAAATCAAATCTGCACCCTTGCAATATAGTTTCGATGTATCGAATCATTGCAAACCTAGTGTATTCATGTTATGGTTGCAGTAATATGAGGCTATTCTTACCTGGTAGATATAATTTTGAACTACAAAATTTTAATCAGATATATATCTTAGTATCAATTTTGTTTACATATATGATATATCAATACATTAAATTTCGAATATCATTTTTTCATACCTGCGTAACTTTTATTCCAAATTCAAAAAAAATGTTGTTAACAATAATTTCTTGCATGTTACGACAATGTTATCTTAAATTTTTAATTATTTTGATATCGGTCTTGTTTCTATATTTATTTTCATGCATATAAGCAGTTACAGTATTTGTTTATAGCTTCTATTATTCATGTCAAATATTATCCAAGTAAAATACTGTTTAAATCAAGTAAAAAAAAAATTATACTGTTGACTTAAAATTTAGTCTTTTTTTAATTGTACTTGTAATAAAGTGATGCAATTAAGAGCCTTAAACTTATATGTATTATTATTTTATACAGAACATAATATAATGTACATGCATATCTCTGGCTTAGCGCAAAACGGTCGTAACACGCCCTTTTATAACTTAAGTTATGACTGTTTTGCTCTAAGCCTGCGATATTTACATGTGTCAGTTAAATTTGTTGATATGCTCATCAAATATTGATGTACATATATAATAAGAAAAAACAAATTACTTACATTCATTTTACATCATTTATCATGGTTTTGGTTGACATGGCGATAGTTTTGCTTTAATCATAGAAACAATGCTAAAATGGTGCATTTGGTCTGTTTTGTTAATTTTTATGATTATTTTTCGAGATTTTTACAATAAAATATTACATAATATATAAAACATAATTATTACATACATTGTACTTTTAAAGGATATGTATTGATCAACATGTCATTTTTGCAAATTCTAATGATACTTCCTTTAAAGTTTTGCCTTTTTTAAGCAAATTTTTATGCATGTAAACTTTCATGGCAACCATATGACAGCATTAGATTATTTGTAAATTGTACAACTGTAAGGAGGCTTTTAATTATTCAGTTAAGTTTAAAACGATGCATAATCTTTTTTTGAATAAATGTACTTTTTGTTAAATTGGGTTGTCAATTTTGGTTGTATAATTTTGTTTCGAGTATACTGCTTACCATGAAAATCTTGATTAAACAAGGAATGATAATTTTATATTTTGATTTTTTGTTTCAATTTTTGTTCATTTATTAAGTTAGTACCACTGGTAGTATGTAACATCAGTCGTATGCTGTAGCAATTGTACTCAGACACAGATGTATGCAGTATCGTTTGTCATCAAACTTACTGGTAAGCCGTACCAGTTACTTTAATATTAGTGGTAAGCCGTACCACTTACTTGAATATTAGTGGTAAGCCGTATCAGTTACTTGAATATATATGTTGTATGCAGTATCAAACAGTTATACATGACTTGTCCAGTATTAATGTGAACATATGTGTGTGTTTGTTTGTAATAACATAATTAATATTTTTTGTTGCTTTATTCAAAGCTTTATCTAACATATTAAAGATTTTTTGTTCTGTATCGCTCAAATTGTTTTTCTTCATTTTTAATTTTGTACAATGTACATACAGCTATCATCCCAAGAATTTATTTAGTTTTCACTCATTTGTAAGTCGTTTGAATTAAATGAAAAATTGTTTTTCTTTGCTTTCGCACCATTGATTTCTACAGTGTGTTAATTCTACATTAAACTTGATGTTACTTTATCAGTAACAAATATAAGGCCTCAATTACTTTATACCTACATACATACATAATATGCAGTTACCATTTTTTTCATTTCATCAGAATTTTGTTTTTTTTCTTAACTTATTACTAATATTATGTTATGATTGGTTGCATAAAAGATTTTTAAGTCATAATTTGTTTATTTTCATTAAACATTATAATATAAATCATTATTTTTATGAATGATTATTAGAATTTATATAAAACAGTGTCCCTTAAAACACAATACCAATTTATTATATTAACATATTGCAGGCTTAGAGCAAAACAGTGGTAACTCAATTTAAAAAGAGTAAGTTAAGACCGTTTTTGCGTTAAGTCCGAGATATGAAAGTATTGTGTGTATATATAAACGATGTTTTATTGCTTTTCCCTCTCATATAAAGATCTGTTATAGTATATGTGTATATTTGAAAATTTGTTCATATCTGTTAATAAAACAAAAACATTATTATGATCTATTGAAATTTTTAATTGTGCAATTGTTTTTGTACTTCATTATGTATATTGATGATTTTCATTAAAAAATCAAAGAAAGTCTTAAATATGTGTCTGTTTTTTATTATTCTGTTATTTTGTTTTAAGAAATTACATACATTTTTCTATATTTTGTTTTAGAATAAAACGTTGGCAAGAGCTTTGATGCACAAAAATAAAATAACAGGTGCTATAGCGCGAGTTTTTAAATGTGCACCTCAAAATGAATTTAGAATATCTGCATGATATTCCCTTTATCAACAGCTGAAGTCAAATAAGGCTGAGAGTTCATCATGCCAATCTTAAACTTCAATCAAGTTATTTTATACATTGTTATATAAAGAACCATTGAACATTCATGTACCTTACACCTTCTCCTCATTCCAATATCCTTTTATAAGTTGAAGATTAGTGTAGGAGCAGTAGTCCTGTGGTACATGTAGGACCGGCACTTAGAGATTGAGAAGTCCTAGGTTTGAATCCTACTAGAGGCACTGCTTATTTCATTGAGCAAGAAATTTACCTGTGATTGCTTCACTCTACCCAGGTGTAAATTGGTACCTGTTAGGGTCATGCACTGTATGCTGTGGCTGCAATCTGCGCCATATGTTAACAGTTGGTGTGTGGTTTGATAATTGGGGAAGTTAATGTCCAGAGTGCACTGAATAGTGATACTAAAAATAGACTTCAAAAACCTTGATTTTTACTTTTTTAACCTTGACCACTCAACCACTGTTCAACTTTGAAGAAAAGTTATATCTTTACATCATTCATCAAGAAAATCGAGACAAAGATTAAAAAAGGTTCATGAACTACAATCATTTGATTATTAGAAAAACATTGCACATTCATTATTAGGACCTACAGTGGCCACCAACAGTTAGGAAAAAAAGGGTATTGACAAAATAATTTAATTTCAATGATTGATTATGGTAGAACCAGTGTTTTTTAATATATGTAATGTAATTCATGATTAATTAAAAACGAGCTTATGAATGCATCACATTTATAAGATGACTCTAAATTACATTGTACATGTAATTGCTTTTGGAGGTATGCTTCTCACACAAGAGGTTTACATTGTTAAATTGTAGTATTTACAGTAATAAAAAAGATTATGTATTATTGAAATGAAAGATGGTATGCTTATTAAGTTATCTATCAGTGCTATGCTGGCACTACCAAGAAGGGGCAACACTCTTCATGTATTTAGTACACTATTGTATTTAAGTTATTCCCCTTCCATTCTTTAAAATTTAAGGAGCAAGTTTTCAAAGCATATCATTTTCAGTACTTATCAATAGTAATCGAGATAGGGGAACTTGATTGAAAATGTATCCATTCTTGTAGCTGATAGACATTGCCGTAATATTGACATGATCAGTTTGTATTGAATGTGCCCATCAGTCTAATTGGGAAATGTCATACATAGTTCCAACATCATACCAAAATTGAATATCACACTTTTCTTGGAATCCATATTGATGGACAAATTAAAAAGGTGCATATATGAGTATTGATATTCATTTTTTGTTGTTGTTGTTTTTTAACTACTATGAGCACTTTATTGATCACTAATTCTTAGTTTTATATTAGTCTTCATTTTATTATTTTATATTTAATCATCTCTCAACCATTTTCATTTAAAATCATATTTTCTAATTATGCATATGATTGTGAAGTGCTATTGAACACATATTCAATATAAAAAGAGCACTATACAAATGAAATGCGGTATATAATAATAATAATGATAATGATGATAATATGATAAATTTTAATAATAATAATTAAACTCTTGAAAATCAAACTTTTTTGTTTTATTTCTTATAAAATATTTTGATGCATATATACAAAAAGTGAAAACATACAAAAGTAGAAAGGCTAAAGATGAGACAGATGTAATTTATCGTTTAAACAATTTTCTGTCATTCTTAACATAGATAAATTTCTGTTGATAAATGTTTTAGTATTTTGCTGATATCAACATTTTCTATTACATTACAGAAATATATCTTTGCACAATGACTTCATGCAATGGTCATAAGAATGATATTATAAACCTAACTAAAGACTTATACAATTTGACATGGTTCATCAGTTATAAATTTGTACCTGTTAAACAATATGACAAATTATATTATTTAAACTTTTATCAGTAGTACCCTTTGCAAAACTTATTCCAAAATCATTATTGTGTTGCCATATAAGAGCTTTAAGATTAGATAAGATGTGAGATAAATTTATTCTAAACATCACGCATACAACAAACCAGTTTGAACTTTGCTAAAAAGCAATTTGTCAAACACAAATGTACAATTGTATGCATGTGCACGTAAAGAGATTCAGACAAACATAAAGTTTGATGCATCTAGTTTTGTGCTTGTGTTCATCCACTGCTGATATAAATCAAAGTGCTGAAAGAACTGAATAAAAGATTTATTGAAGTGAGGAACATAGCCGAGGACAAACAAATGTAAAATAGTAGTAAGGGAGTGGGCTCTCCAAATAGTAACATTGAACTCCTAAGATCGTTCAAAAAAGTAATTAATACCATTTCTTTGGAGAGTTCATTTCTAACTTGGTTGCATCTATCTAGTACATGTACCACATACGGTAGCCTATATGGCTCCCAGATACTTCACTTAGACTCGTTCAATAACTTATCAATGATTATGTCCTGAGATTTTGTATGAGTATCAAATTATATATATGAACATAATTCCAATTCCATCATGAAATATTTTGTACGTCATTAAGTTTCAGAATTCCTGAAAATCAAAAGTTAAACCTCGATGAATTCGCAAATGATCCAAGAAATATAGGTAGGGCTATAGATGTCAAACGACCACTTTCATAATCAATTGCTCATACAGTAAAGTTCCGTGATCAGGACCATTAAAATTCATGGTCTTAATAGCTCACCGGTGTTAACATATGCACAGTTCTTCTTCTCAAAAAAAAAATAATTTGGTACTAAAAAATGTCCAAAATCGCAATCTGCAATAACCAATGTGGTCCCCATAGTGGAACTTTACAGTTACGTGAACATAGAAACAAAATGTTCGTAGTTATTAACTTAAGCAATACAATGATACATGGTATGCAAGTATGCATGGATAAATGCATGTCATAAAATGCATACCGTAAATGTATATGGTACTTGTAATTTGAGTTTACACATTTATTGATAACAGTTTTAACATCGTTATATGATCATGACCTTATCAATCAGCCTTTCCACCAACTTCCAGTATAATCATCATACAAACCGTCACAATCAATGTTATAATAGAGAACAACCAGAAATTAAATCTATCAAATAAATTAGTCAGTTCTACAGGTGTATAAGGTACATCATGATGTGATGTGTGTGTGGAACTATCATAGTTCTCTGACTCCTCCTTCCAGTTTTTATGTTTTATTCCTTTCTCTCTGTCAGACATTTCACTCATCTTGACGTCATTAACGCTCGAGACAACATTCTTTGGTAACTTTTCTTGTTCACATGGACGTCTGAAAAAGCATTGTGGTTGCAAGTTAAAATTGATCATTTATGATGTTCTACACGGCTTTGTCCGTTGGAACTAATAAAATAAATAGTTGTAAAAGAAATGCAAAACATATACGTTAATGCCGAGACTTTCAAAACACAAGCAAATTAAAGATACGTATCCATTATTATCAATTGTTCACGTCAAAGCCGGTCAATAATTGTAATTCAGCAATGATTTATTTATTTCAAATTGAAAAGGTTACGGATTTGGAGAGCGTGTACATTGGCAGTCCAAAATCACAGTTGTCCCAATTTTGGAATTTACAAATTATATGATCAGAACAGAACAGAACAGATAATTTATTTCAGTAACGTATACAATAGCAACTAGTTACAAACAAAAGAATATAGACAATGTAACATGGTTGTCCTGCTATAAGGTCACATACAACTTAAAATGCTTAGAATCTACTATATATGGTCAATTGAACTTACCTGTATGCAGTGATAGTAGCTAAAACTTTAGCCACTTTTTGTAATTTATTACCCATAGCGTTATCCTTACCACAATAATCATGTATCCTACATGTCCATACAGTTATTACTGTTTCCAATGAACATATTATAAATGTCATCAATAAATATACACCTGAAACAAGAATATATCATAGTTTATGTTAACAAACACCAATGATGGTAAAATTTATTTAAACTTGATAAATTTAGGTTATTTTACAGCGTCGAAAGCACCTAACCTAGTTTTCCTGGACCATTGTCTATAAACAGTACTTACCTACCCATCCACAAGGCGGAAACTTCGTACAACTTATTAATGGGGGAAATTGACATTATAGTTTTGAAATACATGTATACAGCATTTAAAGATTCAGACAATAACTTTTAAGCATTGCTTACGTCGTTATGGAAGTGATTTTTGTACCACAAGGATATGTAACTTTTACAGTTGTTTAGAGCTTGATAAAAACGAAAACAACGGAGGCAACCTAACACACAATGTTGTCAAAAATTACTTAATTCGTGCATCTGAAATTAGAGTACCGACGTATGTATAATAATTATACTTACTCAGTATACATGTATGTGTAGATGTCGGTGGTATATTATCAGAGACAAGAGTCATCACAACGGACAATGATAGTAATATCGTTAAAGCATAACCAATCTTCTCTCCACTAGCTGGAGGTAACATAAATACAAATGGTCCCATTGTTGCAAGTATGATAACTGGTAGTAACATGTTTAATAAATAATAGGAATATTTTCTAGATAAATGTACTGTAAACTGTACTGCTGGTAAGTGATGACCACTTAATACTCTGAAATATAGGGAATGGAATCATTAAACATTTGTAACAAAATGATTGTAAAGAAACCACGCAGCATATATTTACAGTTATTTTGAGACCACTAAAAAGAAAGACAAAAGAGGGTCTCTTATGACAATGGTCTCTTAAGATGAATGTTGATTGCTGCCTTTTAATTTGGGCAAGCTTTGTGTAAGTGAAACACCTATTGGAAATACAGGTCTAAACTAACGTAGATGACTATACAATATATACATTTGTACTTAGAACTGGTATATCACTAAAATTGACAATTTGCATTTTCATGATTAGGCCACAACAAATTGATCATATGTTCTACGGATTCGCTCGCACCTTAATTTTGACGGTTTTTACAAAAAAATATTTTTTATTTCCTCGCTCGCTCATAAAAATTTGGTCAAACCGCTATATAAAGCAACTGAATTAAGATTTTTTAAATTTGTTTTCTGCGCTCGCTCGCCCCACTTTTTTCTGGAAAAATCCGTAGAACATATCATCAACTTGTCGTGGCCTTATGTCAAAATTTCATTTAAGGTAGGTGGATACAATGTTTCTTAAAAATCAAAAGTCAGTCAAACTTCACGAAAGTCGATGTACATGTAAAGTCACAATTGTATTTTATAAATATGACAATTATTTTCATTTTTATCGTGACGTCACCATGGCAACGACGTTTAATCGTCACACGTATAAAACACGTGTTGAAAACGTCGCGCTAGTTAAAATGACGTTTTAATGTGTTAACAAGCTCGAAACTTCTTTTAAAAAATACATCATTGTATGCACAGAGAATTTTGCTTACAATTGGTATCAGGTTTGCTAGAGAGCTACTTAACGACGACGTAACGTTTAGAAAACAATAAAAAATCGTCGTAAAATTTAACGTCGTTTTATGTCTACATACTGTCATATTTTTAGCTTATCGTAAAATTTAAGCCAGTGACATATAATTTTATTTGAAAAATATATTTTGTATGTATGTATCAATGTGTATATGTAAAAAAATCAGGGGGTCGATCGTGAACAAATTGTCGAAGTTTTAATTTGAAAATCAAGTTATTGATTTTTTTCTTACGTCGACGTCACTTTGAAACGTTATAATTTACAATGTCTAACAGCGTAATCATTATGGTAAAGCATTGGTTTGGAATACACCTGATGTAATGATGACACTAAGACACACATATCATGGTACTGGACTAATATTATAAATTATCTATTTAAAAAAATGAATAAAAAATGCAATTTGAAATATTTGTTTTATATTTCAATAATTCAAATAATGATACATGAGCGTGTAATTGAATAAGTCTAATACATGTACAGCTTAAAGTAACCATAATAAAACATAAACATAACACTTTTCGTTTTAAAATATTCATATGATTATATATCTCAATATGTTAATGTTACCTCTTAATACGTAAACATATATAATATAAAATATAGATATATAATAAAAAATAAAAATAAATTTTAGGCATTTGCTAGGATTTGAACCAGCGACCTGTTGAACTTTTCATTTGTTCATTTCCTTTCCTTCCCCTTAGCCGACTGCACTATTTGGGTCCTAAAGGACAGAGCATGTAACAATAGTTAAATACTGTAAAAAGGACATTAAATATGGGGAAGATAATTTTGGAAGATGAATCCTAAAAAATATGAGTTGTTATCAATTACAAATAAACTGCACTATCAAATTAAAAAAAGCAATTAAATAATGATTTGTAAAAAACGTATTAATGCTAGTTATGAAATTTCAAGTTAAATGATATCATGTACGATTTTTTTGACATACTGATAAATTATGTACAGCGGTATGATTAAACTATAAACCTTGTAATTAATATTTTGTATATAGATCCACACTGAAACGATCAGTCAACCTTTGTCAATCGTTTGCCTTTTTCTGGCGAAGCATTTTACTGGCTCTGGTCGTTCCCAAACACCAAGTCATTCCTTTTTCTGAGAGAAGGGAAATATGGCTTGGTTACCAGAGCTGTTGATGGTTTGCTTTGACTTAGTCCAACGCTTTGTTTTCTGCGTTCGTCATCATGAGATGACGAAACAACCTGCATGAGTCGTGTATGTGGTCACACGATCATGGCGCTCTATCCTGTTTTGCCCTCCCTTTATTTAATTAAATAACTATATTGAAATTGATTTAATATATATTTCTTTCATCTTGAGAGAAATTTGAAAACAATATTAATGAATACATGTACACTTTAAAATGAATTAATTGGTAAATTTGCTATGTCCATTTCATATATTTTTGTACTTACTACCCGTTCGAACAATTCATACTGTTTTAAATCCAACCTCCTATAATCGAAGACAGAAAGAGTGCCATGGTCAAAATGCAGTATTATGATAAACAACATATATTAAAAAATACAGAAAATGAATTTCTACGCACCCGGGTAACCATAAAAAGAATTTCTACGCACCCGGGTCACGTCAGTTTAATGAATTTAATGAATTGCCTCTCATATGATATACATGTGATGCACTTGAAAACCAAGATGTTGATAATAAAGAGAAACATGTTCAAATCTATATAAAACAATGTAAGTGGCGTAGAACCATTTGTTAACGGTCATTACTACAGGTCGTCCACATAAACATTGTGTATATAAACAGAGCCAGTTCCATTAAACACCAATATTTAGGGGTGAAATATTTTAACAATTTTATAGTTTAATTAGTTTACTCTTATTTTATAAACATATCATTTTATAAATTCACAACGTGCATACACATTTTTAAGATAAATGTTACATATAAAATTGGTATGTTTAAATCAATAAAATGTTGTTCATACATTAGCTTATTCATCTATCTAGTGGGCAAGTCGATTGTTTAAAGTACAAAAACACGCATGACCTACAATACGACCTGTACAGCATCACACGCATACAATATACATTTTGTTGACATTTGGTTTAAAATGTTCGTGCTAGTTAAAGTTTTGCCACAGTTATTGAGATATTAAAAGAATATCCACAGTCTACGAAACTAATGGGGGTTTTGGTTGCCCGGGATAACCACTTTTTAGTTCGGACAACCAACAATTTCTTTTAAGCAACTAACATTCTGCAAATGAGATATACTGCTTGCTTTAAAAATGATCTGTTCGGACAACTTCTTCCAGATCCTAATTTCGTAGACTGTATACATTAATTAATTTGAATCAATGAATCTTTAAAAACAAATTTCATCGCATTAACTAAATCTAATGTACAGGTCGTCCACGTAAACATTGCGTATATAAACATAGCCAGTTTAATTTCACATCAATATTTAGGGGTGTATTATTGTAAAGTTTTATGAATTTGTCATTTAACACTTATTTTATGAACATACCACTATATAAAATTTACTATGTGCATGTACAGTATTTAAAATAAATGTTAAATATCAAAGTTGTATGTTTAAATCCGTAAAATACTGTTCATGGATCAGCTTATTCACATATTCAGTGGACAAGTCCAATGTTTAAAGTACAAAAACACGCATGACCTAGAATACGACCTGTAATTATTAATTTCACATGATAACATCAGAAAGCATAGTCACAAAGCAGTTAATCTGATACTAGCTCTTATTATGATGATTAAAACTCTAACCCTCGGCTTGAGAGTCTACTCTCTACGAATATTGATAAAGTACCTAAAGCTTATGTTGCCACGAATGCAGGACAATCATATTTGAACATCAAATATCCAGTTAATATAACAAATAAAGTACAAACAAAATCTGTATCATCTTTCAATTAGTAAATGGAACTGTGGAGTCCTCGTGATTATTATCTTATAAAAATAATATTTGAATATTGATTATTGAGATATGAACAAGTTTTTATATTTCTGCTAATGGCTTCGGTAATTAATCATACACGATTTTGCATTTGGTAAAGATATACAATTTCCGGTCTGCTGAGCGATGAAGTAATGCGAAAGAGGACTTGAATATCCCAGGCTTATATAAATATGCACAAGAGAAATGAATGTGTGCAATACATGTTGTTAAGCCTTTAAAAGATAGTTTTGGAATAGCTGTATTAAACCCCCTCTTTGCTTTTTTGGCTTTGTGGAAGGTCTATTGCTATATGTAATATAAAATGAGAGAACCAGGGGACAAAGTGCTAACTAGCGATAACTTAAGGAAACATGTCAATAGTTTTGTTACCTTGTTATATTTTTGATAGATGATTTAGTGATGTCCCATTCACCATTATCTTCGTATATATCTAGATTTATTGTCTGAGTTGTTGATGATGTTAGTTTTATATGGTCATTTAAATATAACCATGAGGAAACCTGAAATAAATATGTATTGAAATCGTAAGACATCGGTTAATTCCGCATTTGTTTCGTAAAACATCGGGCATTTCCGTAATTGATTCGTAAAACATCGGGCATTTCCGTAATTGTTTCGTAAAACATCGGGTAATTCCGTATTTGTTTCGTAAAACATCGGGTAATTCCGTAATTGTTTCGTAAAACATCGGGTAATTCCGTAACTGTTTCGTAAAACATCGGGTAATTCCGTATTTGTTTCGTAAAACATCGGGTAATTCCGTATTTGTTTCGTAAAACATAATATTATATTGCATAATACATGTAGTTAAATTCGATTTAGTTTTGAGCAGAGGTTTTAGAGTCAACGACCAGAACTCACAAGACGGGGGAAATATCGGACACAGCAAATTAGTTGTTATTTTATGCACTATGTAATGTCATTTAAGTTATTTTCCTACAAAAAGAAACAATTGTTTTACGCTATAATTTGTTGTTGTAGATCACGAGGCAATAATCCCTGTAATTGAGATAAAATAAATCAGTAAGGCGAGCTATATTTGCTGTAAAACTTCGAAATCTTGTACACGCTCAATAAATTCGAGTGAAACTTTTAAGCGCTGCAAAGGAGAGTAATTATACTGTACTTAATTGCCAAATTACAATTCCGTTAGAAATAGGACCAAAGCATTGGGCTTAAGGAGCGGGTGTGGCTGAGTGAATCCCATTTAAAGCATATCCCGTTGTTTCTTTGAAGAAGAAACTTTTTCCAACTAGCTTTGTGCTGGGGAACCAGGAAGTGATCTCGAAAAGGATTAATCTAAGTTGTAGGAACTTATATTACAATCGATGTAAAATAAATTAGTATATAAATACCAATTGGTATAACTGGTGATAACTTGAACCCCACTTAAACAAGCAAATATGGTATGGTCGCAGTTCTCTATCTTATTTTATATAGAAAACAATTAGCAACATACCACAATATGACAATTCTGTGAATCAAATGGATAGTACATTATATTGATAGAACATTGTGCTACAAAATTAGCAGGTGCGAGATAGACAACAAATCCACTACTAAACAAATAAACATTTAAACTTGACAAGTCTGAGTCATCATTCATTATCTTGATTTCATCAGCACTGAAATATACAGAAAATACAAGAACCAAATAGATGGTTGCCCGCAAGACTGTAGTAAGTGCATTGCTTAAAAGAGCGAGTTACTACAGTCTTGTGGTCAGCCCTGTCAGTGACTGACAACTGCCTCACATGATTTAGAATCAGAGGGAGAATGACAATAGCAATTATTTCATGAAAAAACTCGACGAATGCTCCATCCCCGGGAATCGAACCCTGACCCCTCGATCAGTCGACTGGTGTGATACCGACTGAGCTAGGCGAGGGTGCAAATACACATATTAATCAGGCATGATTAACTATGTTTACGTGTTTTAAGGATGATATTTTTCAAATACATATTATGTCTAAAATATGAGTATGTCTATCTAAAAGTATACTCGCCAGTGAAAAATACAACAAAGGAGTAGGTGCGATTCGGCCCTGTAAAATTGCCGATTTTTAAATTTACGATTTCAGTCATAAGATTTCTCAGGCAAATAGATCTATCTTTAAACTTCAAGAAAATGTAAATTATGTAAACTTTCGAGTTCCTTTTGACTGCTTACGGGGCCCTTGATTAGGGTCAGGTGCGGCGAATTTCGCTAATTTTGACTGATTTTGACCTCTTCTTTCGTAATTTTCAATACGAGTGCAGCATTGCGAAGATATGAAATTTTCAGGAAATGTGTATTTTATCATATTAAAAAGCTGAGCAAAATATAAAATCTTCGTCTTTTTGCACTCATATTCAATTTTTAAAAATAGTCTTTAAAAATAGTCTACTGAAATCCAAGGGACGCAACTTCGACTTCTTTGTACTGGCGTCCTTAACAACGATTTTGTAACTAAATTTGTGTGTTTTCTAGCCTCAGTTTAGACAAAAAATTAAATAAGTTTTGTTATGTATATATTATATACTATTCACATTCACAACTATAAAGGGAAATCACAAGTTATCAGCATTTAATTCATTTAAATATATTGGGCTAAAAATAGCTCATTTACCTGAATGCATGAACCAAGATGGCAGCCTCCATGAATATGTCAACAAAGTACAATTGCTTAACTTCTTGGAAAAATACGAAGTAAATGGAGGATACTGTAATTGGAGATTTAATGGACTAGCTATCTGGAAGTTTGTTTAAGTTTGTGGATTAAGTCATAAAGCCGACAATAAAGGAGTGAATGACGTCAATACACAGGTTCAATAAACGGCGACTTTGAACTTTGATCAACATGAAATTATGATTACACTGTCTATTTTACGTTATGCAGATAGGCTGTATGATTGACTAGTCTATCTGTATACTAAGTAAATGGTGTTTGTCACATCATCATAGAACAAGTGAACACATGGATCCAATGATTTTGCATGCTATGTAACTTGATCAATATTTTACTTCTACTTTCGGTTTCAAACCAGCAGAGACATGTATGGGTCATTTTCTGTTAGAACTTAATTTCTCAAATTTTGCTGTCCCAGCATTCTAATTTCGTTATTTAATGTATTACAAAGACACTTTTTGTTATGCAATTTACATATAGGTCCCAGATGAAGACTACTTACATTTGATTACACCATTATACCAAACAAAAGAGAAATATGCATATTTGGTATTGAGTTTGACTCCGTCACGAAATAGAAATTTTACGTGACGGTAAAATAGAATAAACGCTCATGCACTTTTATAACTAAACATTAAACTTTGCTTTTGTTGTAAGTATACATGCTTACATTTCTCGATTTCATAGAATTATATATTTTGTCATTTAAACAAATGTACAATGCATAAGATAGCATTTTTAGAAAGACATATTTTACCGTCACGCAAATAATTGACATTTGTCCCAATCATGGTTGTGTGATCAAAACTTAAACCATTAAAAATCGGTCAAATTAACATTTATGGTTTTATTTATTATAAACATAGAAATGCTTAATATTCTGGTATATATCATTTATTCTACAATTTGTATACTTAATTGTGTATTTTTTTCCATTTTCCGTAACAAAAAAATGTCCCACCGTTTTTCTGTCCCCCTCCGTAACATTTTAAAAATATAGAATTGCTGACAGTACTTTGATAGAATGACATCGAACATTTCGTCATAATATGGACGCTGTTTCAGTGACGTAATTTCCTTTTCGTTTGATTTGAAGAAAACAATGGCTGCTGAAAAATCGGAGGTAAGATCCATTGTCTCAAAAACCGTATGATTTTGTTTGTCTTTACCGAACAGGCTATAAAGCATGCATAGTGTACTTGATTGTTCACAACCTTAGCTTTGTAAGTACCGTTTATGGTAACTAGAGTATACTATGATGTAACATCTGTGTAAACATGCAAGTATCATCAGTTAAGCGCATGTTTTTTAAAAATTGTCTACCACCGTCACTGTCTCCCTCCGAACATTGTAGTTCGTGACGGCAAAGACAGCATGTGTGACGGTGGAGACAAATTCAAGCAAATTTCAAGAAGATGTAGTTGCTGTATTATTTTTTAATACGTCAATTATCATGATTAAAATATAGCTGGTCTTTTTTTCTTTCCTACTTTAATTATAAATTTTAGGAAGTAACAAAGAGTTGTTTAAGTGTTTCAATTATCTTTAATTTTGAAACTCAAAATCGGTTTTTATTTGTTTGGGTCGTCAGACCAAACAAATAATGGTAGCGAAATTTCAGACCCGAATGCTGTTAATTGCAAATTCCGAAAGTAGTCCGCTTTTTGAAGCGGTTACTTCCCTTTACATGGGCATTAACACCGAAAAATTCAGGGGAGATCACTGCGTGAAGATTGTCAAATGGACTGGTCCCCTGCGAACCATAATAGGACAGGGAACCAGATTAATTGTCAAATAACAGGCGCATTAATTTTCAAACCTGCTCAGGAAAGAAAACATAGTTCCCGATGTCGAAGATTTCTAATATTGTGCAAGTCCAACATTTCCGCAAATTACTGGTAATATATTGAAATAATTTTGATTAAACGCACGTCAATTTTGAACTCTTCAATTAAAAGGCGTTCGTTTATGGGTCAGTTTATATAACAAATTCAATTTGTCACGTGATCAAACCACGCTGAAGAGTCAACAGAACAACCCACGGAGATGAAAGGTTTGTAAATAAAATTTCATGCAATATTTATTATACATTATCGTTTGTTGGTATTATTTTTAAGGAATGATTGTATAGAAACTGACTTTCATCGAAAAATAAACGTCACTTTTGGTGATAGCTAATTTGCACAAAGGCCGAAGGCCTTTATGCTGAAATTAGCTATCACCAAAATGACGTTTATTTTTCGATGAAAGTCAGTTTCTATACATTCATTCCTTATAATTACAACCATTTTTTGCGAAATATGCGTTAGAAAAAAGACCTATTTTTTAATGCGTAGAGCCGAATTACGCAATAATGCGTAATAGTGCGCATTTATTTCCTTCAGTTAACAGGTTTTTAATGCCAACCGTCGGCCATTTTTCTCTTCGATTCGATACAGTTTTTCAGTGTTTTAGGACATAACGGAGCAAAATAATGCATAGATATTAACGTTCATGGATTTTATTTTAAATGAAAGAACATACCAGAGGCTGTACGCTATTGCGAAACTCTTAAAAACAATAATTGAACAAGTTTAAAGTTTTGACGTTGAACACGTGTGTTCAGGTCATCATGACATGGGACAAGTTGTAACCTGGATTAGATGTAGGTCAACTCGTTGAGTCATTTCTGTAAACCCAGTGTAAATGAGCAGTTGTTAAATGTACATTTCTCCGGATTGAATAGCTTTTGAGGCTGTGCAAGGATCCTATATTAGATGGATATGTAACGCCCTATCGTTCAACCAGATTTTATCGATTTTCACTGTCGTTTCAAATTCGTCTGCTAATTTATCGTAAAGTGTATTAATTGGGGGAAAGAGCGGGTTTTTTAAATCCAAAGTGGTGGTAATCGGCGAAAGGTTCAATTAATTGCGCGATCGCGAATGTAAGTTGTCTCTTTATTTGGAATTCTTCCTGCTCAATTACGACTATTTTTTTTAAAATGTAACAAATTCTTAATAGTAGTTGATCTTTTTGAGTACCGTGAACTCGACAGTTCCGAGTTATTGACAATTCCGGGTCCCTTTTTTACAATAGTACACAGGTGATCCCTTAATAATGCAATATTTTGATTACATGATAGTTAAGTCATGTAAGACATTTGTCCATTAATATTGATTTCAAACCCTGTTGAAACCACTCCGGATTAAAGAGACAAGCATCTGTCACGTGACCCGGAATTTGCAAGCACGACCCGTAGCTATCGAGTTTGCAACATGCATTTTTGAAAATTGTAGCAAATTATGAGCAAATAAACACAATTAATTTAGTTAAGCATGCTAATGTGGAAGTA
This sequence comes from Mactra quadrangularis, assembly GCA_025267735.1. Classification (NCBI taxonomy): domain Eukaryota; kingdom Metazoa; phylum Mollusca; class Bivalvia; order Venerida; family Mactridae; genus Mactra; species Mactra quadrangularis. Next base: position 30,850,155 of record CM046304.1, read on the forward strand.
TTTGCATGTCAATCTATGCAGGTTTGATTCTTGTCTGGTTCCCAGTCGTACTTTGGCAGGTAAAGGTACGTCAGGTAAACCATGATCATGTCCGCGCCCATTTACTGAATTAGATATTGGATAATTATGTTTTCAAATGAGCATTTCTCACTACACAGACTTAAATCAAGGGATCATTGTATAAGAATTACAGTTAGTACCTTTTTTCAGTTGTTTGGTTTCATTTTTACTAAATAAAGTATCCGAAATTCTAACGAGACTAACTCACGTTCTAATTGTGTTCAAGTGAGTCTTGTTCTTGTAAATTGTTCGATAAATGTACGTGTAATCAAATCAGAAAAATCGAAATCGAATGTCCTGAATAGTATCAAACTCTCCTAAAGTAACTGTCGTCAGCAAATGTTCATACAAAATCAAGAAAACGTAATACCTGAATAATAACTGAGGAGACCGCCATAGTTACGGCTTGTCTGACCCGATAACGATAGTAGTAAGGGGCATGTAATACAGACAACTAGTCATTATTCTTTAAAACACAATAAACCGATCGCTTTTTGGTTATCAAAATAGCGGATTAGAACACGTTTAATTGAGGATACAACATTAACTGGGTCTATGATTAAAGTCAATAGTCCAAAAATCGATGTAAAAATCAGCCAGGAAATGGGGTGTTTTAAAGTTGCGTTTTAGGTTTCATCAAGAATATATGCAAGGAAAAGGTTTATTGGATACCATTTTTTAATGTATTTTTTCCACGTTAGTAAAACCAAAATGCTGTTCAAACGCGCGTTGAATGTGACAACTGCTAAATAAAATTGTCCGTAAAGGACTTCAATCCATGAAAATCGTTGTTTTTAACCGAAAATGGCCATATTTGAAGATGAAATTGATTATCTAAGCTAGCTAATTTCGATTTATTAAGTTACCAAATCCATTCAAACATCACAGATCTATCGACAAATCCAACTTTAAAACATATTTAGTGATCATTTCACTCAGAGACTGCGCTACAGTGCAGCCTACATTTTCGATTGGTCGCCATTTCACACATGTGTCGTGCTTGGGTCGATAATTAATGTCTTAGAATAAACATGAAATTTACCAAAATTGGACAATTAAGTCATAAACGACCAACTTATTTATGACTGTCGGACATAATTTTCTTAATGAGTAAATAAAACATCTTTCGATGGATTAGTTTAAAGTGGATATCCGTGGATAGAAATAGCTCGCCTTTTCGTGAAAAAGGTGAATGAGACGGAATGGCGCTCTCGCATCGTCTCGCGACGACTGAGAACTTTCGTGACTTTCCTTCCGTTACGAATCCATCTTATATAGGATCCATGGGCTGTGTTATTTCATCAAAATGAGAAAGTTTATTACTGAAATTTGGATCACTTGATGATAACTTAAGCAGTCAGTCCGAGTCAGGAAATTTACATGTCAAGACATTGGATGGAATGACTAGCTATTTCTGTGCTGAGTAAGTGAATGTTTATTATTTACTGAGATTATATTAAAACATGGTTTTTTGGTTTTTATGTTCTCATGTACATTTTAAAACTATCTGTACTTAGGATAGATTCAAATGCTGATCATATTAATCTGGAAGCATTTTCATTCCGGTCTGATAAAAACCGTTATAATTATTGACCTTGTTCACTACTCAATGTAGAATGCACATGCAAGGATTTGCATGGAGTATAGAATTCACCTGCACTTCGGATGCTAAATTATAATGACCAGATACACATATTATCCAACGTACATGTCATTGTGTTATACATTTATGAATTATTTACAAAATAGATCTTTTTTTTAAATATTTATTTGACTTGTTGAAAGCCAACTTGAGTGATTTTGAAATGTATACTGTGACATTCTTCTAAGTTGACCAGCCCAAATACTTATTACTTACTTTATTGTTGACCAATTTAAAATGTGTCGAACTCACAGTATTGAATGATTTATTTATCCTCATTTATTTGTTGTTGTTTTTTATTTTCAGACAAGAAAGTGAAACTAGATGCCTCTGAAACCAAAGGATTTAGATCTATATAAATGAATACCAGTCCATTAGGGCATGCACCTCAGATGGGAAATGATATAAAAATCATTTGAAAAAGAAGACTTATTCGCTAGAAATATAAATAAACTTTTAATGGATTTTAAATGCTGTGTAGGAAGCTTTAGTTAAAACTAAAGATTTGTTTTTAATTCTTCATCCAGCATATCATTAACTTCCTGGAACATTACATCTTATGAAATATTGATAAAGAACGATATTAATGCACAAAATGTATTGTACATTATAACTCATTTTCATTTCTTTTCAATAAAAGTTTATCACACCATTTTTAAGGGTTTTGTGTATCATTTACTTTCCATTGACATTATCGTTATTGACATGTACATCATAGCGTGGGAACTCGCTAAAAATAGCTTTTGAGTCAAGAAAGTAGTTCGGGCATGACGTCATTCATTCAAAAACTGCTGTTTATACGAAAATAAAAGCACATTTTTTTAGGTCACGTGTTCACTTTTGACCAATCAGATTGTGTTATTTCATTCAGGTTGTAATTATATAAACAATAAATGTATGTAAAGTTGATTTCACATAACAAACAAGTTTGTGACAATGATAATATTACTTATTTAAAGTTAGAAAAAAACATGTTGACCATATTATATAAGTATATTGTTAAACTTGTTGTAAGATATGTTGGATATAATAATGTTATTTTTGCATGTTTAGATATAGGATACTTTTTGTATGTTTAGATAAGTTTTAATATATTGAAATGTTACATTATTTTCAGATCATTAAAATGTAAATTTATAACCCTGTGTCATTGTTTCTCGAATTTATAAATTATAGCATCTATATTAAATTTATATCTCATTGTTTCCACACAACCTTCACCTTTCTGATATTCCGAGACCCAAACAAATTCAGCGCCTTCTGTGCTTTGATTGTTTAGTGTGTTACTGCTATTGAATAATTCTTTATCCATGGGGTTATAATTATTTATTTTACATTGAACAGGGTATTGAAAGCAGAAGTGAAATTTATGAACCGTATTAGACATAATATGTTCTTTTTATCGGATGGACGACATTATCTGGTACAATTGGAATGACGACATAATGTTGATAACAGAGCCAACCAAAAGCACAGACTGACACTGCCAAATAGACCCAGACAAGTTAGCTGTTATGAAGGCGTATCTAAACATCTAGTTTTCTATTCCAGGACCAACTTGTTTGAACCAATCAGTGTATATTCTAGAAGTCTCAAAACAAAGGGGGTTTCCATAATTTTTTTCTTCATTAATGTGCTTTTCTTAATACTGACGTAGATTAAGCCATGTCTCATTTAAGGTGGGTCGGTACCTTACTCGAAGAAAAAAAAATGAAAAAAGTATTATGCTCACCGATTATGATAAAAGTTGGCAGGCAGACACCTTCATGCCTCCTGTTTGTTTTTCTGGTAACCTTAGTGACGTTGTCGTTTTAGTCACAACGTCATGGACGTCACAATTGTTCGCGCTATAAACAGGCATGCAAGTACGTTAAACCCACATATTTAAAGTATTGAATGTCCGAGGTCAATGATAATTTTACCTAAATCTTTCTGATATGTTGTTGCAAACAATTCGTTTGTTCCGATTATCTTAATATCACGTCATTCGTAAAGATTATACATTTCACCATTTAATTCAGGGTTTTCACGTGTAAAAGGTTCCCTAATTGCCGAGTTATAACGTTTATTTACATATTTATTTTAATCGCGATTTTTGATAAGTACACACAAGTTCTCAGCTTTTCATAATTTCACATTCAAAGTAAAATAACCCTCATAACAACGACGTTAATTTTACGTTGTGCTGAAGTTGCGATTAAAATATTTGTTGCAAAAGTAAGTAGAAGCGGACTTTTATTTCCCCACAACAGTCTCACAATTTGATGCAATTTTTCAGCTTATAGCCTAACACCAAAAACGTTTAAGGATCTATCATTTGTTAAAATTGAAAAAAATCTATCAAGTGGGTGGGGTAACTAATTATATCAAAATATCCATAAATTCTAATTTCTAAATAATTCTAATTTATTTTGTAAGTGATGCATTAAGTGTATAGATAAGACAGTGAAACTATAAAGAACTTAACAAATAAGACATTTAGAAAGAAATGAAAACATTAATTATTAATTAATTACACATTTACAAAACATGAAAGTTAATTATGGATGGGAAACTATGTATGGGGTTTAATATTTGGACAAACTGTATTGTGCGTAATTATTGTCAATGATTGATTGTATGAACGTTCATTAAAGATGATGATAGTTTGAAATAAAATGTACAATGGCATTCTCTAAGTTGTGTGTTTTTTGATAACTGATTAAATATGAAAAAGTATTATTGTCACACTCCGTCACATAGCTGTCCTCTCCGTCACGAAATGTCTTCTCCATAACAGCACTGTTTTTTTATATTTTTTCTCATTCATTTATACAAAATAAACACTAAAACATCATTAAGCAAGAGAACATGTGCACATTAATATTTTTTAGAACAATACCAAATTAAGGTCAATTCTAATCAACCTTCTCAAGATTTTAAGTGTGCGTTTTTTGCTATGTTGTGAACCACATCTCAAACACTTCTAAAAATCTTGATTATTTTTTGTGTAAAACTCAACTGGTTACACATTTTAACTTGTTTTCGCACATATCATACATAATTGAACTTTAAAACTTGCCAAAAAACACACATTCCTGCTTTATAGAAAATTTTCTAGTCCGTGACGGAGGAGACAAATTTACTTTTTTGACCTCAAGGTCAAGGTCATTCCTAGGAAATCAGATGTACCACTGTAGTCCAAACACCGGTCAATGAAATTTCAAACATTTATCTTGCTCCCCTTGGTAAAATAAATGAAATATATAAACATTTTCTTTTTTTCAATTATCGACAAACCTTAATTTGAAATCAGAAAATGGCCCGTATATAGAATTTCCTGAAATCAGGTACATGTTGATAATTTTAAAATTTTCACACAACTTGCATTATTGCTATATTATTGGTATGACTTGGCATTGAAACTAATTACCATACATGTATATACAAGACATGAACAATGCTTGGGTCTGATATAAAATACATATTAAATTACAAATATGATTGCCCCAATTTCTCTAAACTATAATATGTACTGTACATCCAGTTTGTTAGAGGATTGTTAAAGTAGACCATACATTGTAATTACACAACATAAACATGTCAAATGTCAATATATGCTGCATGTTGCCATAACTTGCAATCTACTCATTATCAACATGTACCTGATTTCAGGAAATTCTAAGTGCATATTTTACAAATTATGTAACGTAGCTTTGACGGTAAGTGTGCATATTTTACAAATTTTACAAATTACAGCAGCAATTGTAGTGTATTATAGACAATAAATAGACTAAATCCTTTTCTTTGATTTTCAAACATACCGTATAATATACATATACACAAGGGATACAAACGCGTTTAGTAAGCAACTTAATGCAGATTTATTACTATGCCCCGATGGAACTTTTACTAACAATTGCGGTTGTATCCCTTGTATACATACGGTGTGTTTGAAAATCAAAGGAAGGTCACATGACATATCCCTGTGGCTAATACAAGATGGATGAAAGTAAAAACTTACGCATTATTCAATACCAATGGTGGCGACCATACATCTGATAAAGGTATAAATAACTCTGTCATATTGTCATAGTTTACTGGATCCCATTGCAGTCTATCATCCTGCCAAAACTATAATATGAGAAAAGTTAATCATAAAAGAGTGAGCAAACATATCAGGAACAGCATCAGACAAAAGCACAGAACTACCAGACAATCAAAAAGTAAAGGGGGAGATTGTTTTAGATTTTTAAACTTCTTTTGTTAAAGGGACGCCACAAACAATAACGAAAACAGGAACGTAAGAGCAAATAGGTTTTACGCCGTGGCAAAACAATAACCATTGAATATTTAAACTAGGTTCTATGATGAACCAACCTCACACTTGCCAGTAAAGGTTCAAGAAAACATGTAGTGACAAGTTGTCTCGGTTAAAAACTTCAACCCACCCTTCACTCGACAATGCTGCGTACAAAACACATGAAAACATATAAAGAAGCTATTGGCATCACCAATGTATAAGGTAAGTATCCAATGAAGAAATAATTAAATTGGACATGTATTTTATTGGTAGTGCGTTCAACATTAATATTAACGATATATTACACTACCTTGGTATTCGTTGACCAATTCGCTAACGTGATTACATCCTAGTTTTGAGGTTATTTAAGTATGACATAAAAATAGAGATTGTCTGTTTGGACCCATAGAGACACACCATCGAATTCGAACTTTCCATTTTACTGGGTTTATTTAATGATAGAAAAAATTAATTGTTTCAGCACTGGTTATCAGACATTTAAAGTTTTTATGCAATCATTGACGTGTTCATCAATAGGTTCCGTTTACAATCAACTTTATTCTATCTATGATGGTGATCATTTGTACGACAAGATACTATTCTGCTTAATGTCAGAAAATATTCGATGATTACTAATAATACTTTTCATCAGTGCATTAAGATAAATTTATTTAACTTCTACATGTAGAAGCGGAATAACACGGCATTTTGACTCCCTCACTTTCAAGCTAGCTTTTATTTCGACATGTCAGGGTGTCTGCTAAACGACTCAGAAGGTCGTGGGTTTGATCCCTGTTCGAGATATGGATTTTATCGAATTATATACGGAAACAATGAAATGTTTTGTGTGTGGAAAAAAATAGAAATGAATTCCGGAAGTTCATTTACTCATGTATAGGAGCAATCATCGTAATAATGTTGTGTGACATATGAAAATATACATATATGCAAACAAATCGGTAGCATTTAGTGTTACGAATCTTTTTCTCTAGAAAATTCCTCATATAAGTGCTGATATGTCAACGAACTGTCGTAGATAACATGCATATTTTACAAATTACTGCAATTATTTCCATCAATTTCAGAAAAATGCATATATACGTAAAGTATGACATTATAAATTGTCACCATTGGTGTATCTAATAGCATTAGACAGTATTAAAGGTTATTATGACATTTCACAGTAAATACTACCAGACATTATGTACAGAGAGTTAAGTTAACATTTACACTGAGTGTTTTCCTGTCCTTTGCATGCGTATAAAACAACCCCAATAATGTTTCTGTTATAAGAATGATCTGTTTTACTTAATCTGTTACCATAGTTTTGATAATGGCATCCAATAAGTCATACATGCACAGTGGTGCTTTTCACAAAAATCTTACGATAAAAATTATCGTAAGTCAAAAGCAAGAAACACTAGTAATACGGTTATCTTTAGGCCAATCAATTCCAAATATTATTGAATTATGTCAAATATTGTATACATTTCGAATATCATATCATCGTTATGTTTATTATTCTTCTGACTTTGAAATGCAAATTTACGAAAATGACTTACGATAACCTTTTTCGTAAGATTTATTGTGAAAAAGTACACAGATTAGTATCTTCGGTATGACGTTGATACTTACAACAATTAAAAATCCTATGCAATGTAACGTCTGAGTAACAATATTCTGAAAAGAAAAACAATGAACTATCAATAGCTATAAAGCTTATATAAGAATAAACCAGCAAAAACCCAAATTCAATGTTTTCTATAGAAGGTTATAAATAATGACAGATAAACTTTTAAAACTTTCAAAATACGATGATCCACATACTAACAGTGAAGTTTCAGAAAGGGCAAACATCACATAACAAGTGACCAAATATTTCAACATGTAAAAGTTTGGAACAAATTGGTAATCTTTACCTTAAAGTGATAGGTAAATTTTAAGATGCTATTATTTCATTACTTATAGATTAATAGAGATGCTTGTCCGTGACGGGAAGTTCTATTGGTGGTCATTTTGAAGGGCGATGGGTGGAACACGTAAACACGTTAAAACACAGAGCGTTAAGTTAATTTGTCGTAATGAAAAGTAAGCATGCAACCGCTAGCTAGATTTTCCATCAGTCAAATGGTTTCAGTCAGACCCTACTGTAATATTAGTATATTGGTATGCTTTGAATCTATCAAGACTACAGCACATTGTAAACAATACCTTTGTTTCCATCAACGTAAATGAACTAACACTTTGTCCTGATTCATTTAACCCTAATTGGAAAGTTGACATTGTTGTTATGCCATTATCCATATTTAAATATGGACTAGAAAAATAACAAAAAAACATACAAACAAAGTATCATGATAAATAGGTCAGTGAGTATTATAAAGTAAGAAATTAAATGTGACAAGTGATTGCATACTTAAAAGTAGAACAATAGGTTATTATAAGTACGAGGGTTGTTTAGAAAGTTCGTAGAATTTTCCTATAAAATCTTTAATAGAAATCATCTCTAATTCATTATGATAACAAAATAAAAGTTGTATCTTTTCGAACTGCTCCGGGTCGCGACTACGACGTTGCTACGGTTATCTGTATTTCCTGTAAAAAATATTTGTTTGAATTGTTCCTTAAGAAATATATTACAAACAAGGTTAGATATTTACAGTTAATTTCAAATTTATTGGAAGAAGGAAACAAGTTTTATAGAGCAATTATACGATCTTTCCGAACAACCCTAGTACATTCTAGTACCACTACATTAATATGGAACAAATGTCAAATGTTTTATTTCTTTAAATACTAGTACAATATTATTTGAATATGGAATCGTCACATACCATGGAATTTACTTTGCTCTGTTTATAATATCTTTTACTCAGCGTAATATCATTTCTACTATTTGGTGTGGGAGTTCTCAGACATGAACAAAATCAACATTAATCATTTATTGTACCAGTGGTTGTTATTTTGTTCATTCGCCGCATTAATTTACTTAAGGGTTGACTTTCATAGTTTTGAATCTTATGTTATATGCTCTGGTTACTGTGATTCAATACTTAGATAATCCAAAGTGATAATAAACTAGATGTTCAATTTAAAAATCTATAAAGTTGATACAACTAATAATCGATCTATATACTATTTGATGAGCAAAAGAGATGGCATAGTAAATATATTGAAATTCCATGTTGTATAATAAATTCCATATTAAAAGAATATGGCGTTTTTAAGGTATAAGTACATGTGATCTGAATTCAGTATTATTCAAATACAACTCCGACGACTAAAGATTGGCTCGAATATCTCAATCACTCCGTTCATCGACGAATGGTATTTAATTGGACGTAGAACTCAGAAAATGACCCATGACTACGCTTTTATTTACATCATAAATAAGTTTAGCTCTGCTGGATAAACATAGCTCATGGCCATTCCTATTTATTACTTATTTATGACTTTAATAATTGACTATACTAGGCCTTCAAGACATTTCTAAATATATTGTGCCCATGTGACTTACATATGTAAAAATCTCAATTCATGCGTCAGGGTTAAGCGGTCAACAATGAGTACTTTCCCATAGCCTGAATTCATCGTTACGTTTTCATTTGGTTAATTGAAATAATAAAATAATGTCATCAAAATAAAATTGTGTCGAACTAATTAATAATTAATTTAAAAGTTCATAAACATCTATTCAAGAGTTTAATTACTAACAAATCCCAATACCCGTATATTTCTATGGGATAGTTTGATCTATTGTTTATAGCTAATTTAAAAACGTACTTTGATAATGCCATGGGATTTCAATACATGTACATGATGTGTCACGAACAGAGCATTTTAATTGCTATGATAGGACTTGACCAATTCATTAAAAATTTAACCACATTAACATGTAGATGTAGAAATGAATACGGAAATTGAAGATCAAGCCTTACGTCCTAACCTTTATTATTTTTTAGAATCCTTTAATTGTGTACTTATAGTATATTTTGTATGTATATGTAGCTTTAAATATCAAATACGATTTCATTTTTTGCTTGTATACATGTATTACTTTACCAGGTCTTTTATAAGAATGTAAATTGAATCAAATTTCTTGTGATTATAATTTGTGGTCAGTCATGTAAGAGCAGATCCAGTGGAAGGAGACGCCCTGCAAGATCGAGAGGTTCAGGGTTTGAACTCCACCGGTGGGATTGCTAAATCATTTTAGCAATAAATTTACATTCAGTTGTCCCACTCCACCCATGTGTATACTCAGGGGTTATCGTCATTGTTGTGACATTTTTCGTTAGGACGATTGCTACGTTTGGCGTTGATTGTGACATTTAGTGTCGGTGCTGCGACGTTTAGCGTCGATTGCGATGTTTAACAGCGTTGCGATTTTAAGCGGCGTTGCGATGTTTAGCGGCGCTACACACAGTAACGATTTGTAAATACATTGAAGCTTATAACACTCATAAGTAAGTGCACGATAATGTTAACAATTAATTTCCTTGTTTAAATACAGAACACGGTCAGTGGGGAAAAACTAATTAAAATGGAAAGGTTCAAGTAATTGATTAACAAAATGCTAATATTTAGTTTGTTGTTCAATAAAATTTGAATGTATTTTATCTTTCTAATTAGCCGTCCATTGCTTCCGGTTGCTCCATGTTTTAGATTCATGTTTCAGTCTTTTTTGTTTAGTTATTGACCAAATCAGTCTTTGAACTTTCTTTTGATATTCTTAACACAATGCAATATCATCTTACTTGTTATAATAGTTGATGCCATGAAATTTGAGGGCCTGGTGGAATAATATGGGATCAATATATGGAAAGGTGATATCGTTTCTAGCAAGCCAGGCTTAATCCGAAGCCATTGTGAAACAATTACAAATGTTCAGTATACATTGTATAATTGCATGCTAAAATTCTGTTATTACATTTTATTTTAAAAATGCGATTTCAACACATTTTATTCAACTACCACAGACATTTTGCTGTCATTTGCGGTTATAAATCAGTATCATATCATTACACAAAGAACTATCATAAACGGAAAAATCTAGAATGAAACATAGGGCAGCAATACCATGAAATTCAGACGGTTGAACACCAGAGGTTTGCTCGATATTTTTCCTGTCCAACTGAGTTCGCGACTTCGAACTATTGAGTTATAGTCTTTGAACTTTTACAGTAGGTCACGCAACGCCAGTGAAAGACTCGCCACTCTCGTTTGAACTTTCCCATAATGTAGCCATGAAACATAGATAGAACTGAAGTTTTACTGAATAAGCTTGCACATCATATGAATTTATAACAGAGCGAAATCATACCAATAAAACAGTCCAGTCTATTCAATTGTTAATTATTCTGGACTTTCATCGGAAACATTAATTATAATCAATATTTTAATTAACTCTTTTAATAACTATATTCCAATAACACTTTTGTTAAATATAGAGCGTCCTAGCTTCACTAATTAAAGCGTCCAATATCAATATTTGTATAGATTATATTCAAAACTTGATGAATTCAGAAAATCGTTAAGTAATTACCAAAATAAAAGAATCTCTTGGAGACAGTTGCTAAGGGTAGAAAACAGGCTTTTATTACCAGGACTGAAACTCACGGCTAAATTCTAAATTATAATTACAAAATATCCATCGAATAGCCATTACATTGCAAAGCTTTATTCATGGACATAATTAATGTGAATACAAAATGTATAATATTTATCGAAATTTCAACATCAAACGGTAATTCTTAGAATTATTTCATTCAGACGAATATCCTGATCATATTAAGATTTAACGAGGTTTAAGGAAGCCGTTCATGCACTTATGATATAAGCAATATAATATAATCAATAGCAGTTATATAAATTGACTAGAATAAAAAGAATAAACAAATTGAAGAAAAACAGAAAATTGCATTGTATAGTCGAAGTTTCTTGCTTGTGCACGATCAGCGACTTAACCCCTGGTTATGGCACTACTGGTATACCCACCAATCTCCCTGGTGAGTCTTTTACTCCGTTCAGTGCAGCCTACTAATTGGCGCAACGGAAATATACCACCCTCCCAGGTACCCATTAACACCTTTGTGGAATGAAGCAATCGCAGGTAAGTTCTTGCTCAAGGAAATTATCAGTGCCCTTCATGGTGTTCAAACCTCTGACCTCTTTATCCCTAAGCGTGCATCCTAACACTGGACTACTGCAAAAATAAATAGAAGTAACTTACTAGCTCCGTGATATGCATCATACCAAATTCCAGTGACACTGATGTGGTTCCATTTGGTCTAACCTTAGATGAGTAGTTAGATAAAAGATCGGTTTGTAACTGAGATGCATGGTAGGGTGTATAACTATCTACTGTCTGTATCCATAGCAGCAAACCTGGAAAAAACACCAAAGTCTAAAAATTTAATTGATACGGTAATTGAGTATTGGCCTTTGCCCTTGGAAATGCTATTAGTTTTTGTGGTTTTTATTTGCTCATCATTGTCGAGTTAATGATGGGTTACAGTTTTTTCACCAAGATATTTTTGTTATTCTTTGTTCTTGAACCTTTTCGGACAAGTGTGATTTTGGTTGAACTTATCTACTCTAGTAGAACAAGCATTTAATGCGAGCATAGACATGTTAAAAAATCTTCAGGAGCAATCAATAAAAATGCTAAGTACGAAAAAATATAAATACAATGTACAAATGATTTTTCTCATAATGCGTGGAAAATCCTCTTACATCACGCGTTCAGTTCAGACAATTAGTCAAGAATTTTAAAAGCGTTAATGGCACTCAGCTTCTCTAAACGTACCGGCTGACTTTATCATTTTCTATTGTTTACTCTATCATAAATAAAAACAGAAAAAAGTGTTTTCCTTCATGAATTAATTATTTTCTTTGTCAGATAGAAAAATAAAAACATTAGCATTGTTGCTTTTCGAAAATGGAGGAAACAATAGTATATAAAGGTTTATTATTTGAATAAATGTGATTTAATTGACCGAACAGCCCTTAAATGAGTGAAACAAATTAGGTATTTAGAAATTGACATGAATTTCAGAATGAACAGCTTTTTTCCTAGCCTGTTCAATGATGACACTTAAATATAATAAAACCATATATGTTTTAAGAGCAAAATAAATATTAATCAGCCGTGTGTCGTTGTCGTGCCAAAAGCTGTATCAATCACGAGGGTTGTAGATGTCAATATCCTCACATAACTACCCTGTCTTGTGTAACAGAAATGTTGCGTCGATTTGATATTTCATTTGATTGGATACGAGTGAACTTTTGATTTCGAAATATGACAAATGACGTATCCCAACCGGAAGTTCATCCTAAGTGGTCAAACAACGATCATGTAATTCTAGACATCATCTTTGTAATGAAGCCACGTGCAATCGGGATGGTGTTCTACAAAATGAACTTATACTATACGTATAGACGTAGTTTTGATTTACATAAAGTATTGTATTTAATTAACAATGTCATTATGAGTACAAACAATTTATGAACTAATGGCGTCAAACTATCGTCTGTAATAATTGTTTATTCTAATGATTTAACTGCTTGATTTTTCCTTTGTATCAGTAACAATAAAGAAGGCATATTGAAATGTTCATATAATAGTCAACTTTAAATGTAGACGATAGTAGTTCTAACATAGTTCAGAGTTTATGTACATAAACTAAGCACAAAGTTAAGCAAATAATACCATTACATCACAAATGTGAAACAATTTGATAAAGCTTGTACGCCCATTCTATAAATAGACGGTGAAAATATCACCTCTATACTAAGACGCATAACGATCTCCAGTCATCCGCAATTTACTTCCGCGTCAAGTAGTTCCGCGTATGAATACAAATATTAAAGAAAATCGTTGTTGTGAATAACTTTGTTGGCATTTTAAGTAAAATAATAACCGCTTATAGCTACAGAAATATTAATCTATATATACTAAGTACTTTTCAACCTCTGCAGGTATAGGTACATAGTTAAACCGTGTACTCTACTTTCGATTTCAAATTATTGTGTAAAGAATGACAGATGTAAACACGTTATGATGAAGGTTTAACTTTCAGTTAAAAAGTTTAATTTGATGAGGATAGTTGGTTGGATAGTCAAATTTTATTGAGTAGACACAAAATTCATACTCTATTTGTTCAAATTACTTGAAGGGGGAAATTGATAGAATGTAAACATTGCCACGTGCTTTCAGGTAAATAAACAGTTTACCCGTGATGCGCGGCGTCTCCGTACAAAGGTCAGTCAGACCGTTTGTGTACAGAATGTTGTACGCCACGATATCGAGAATTTTAGTTTTTATCTCATCGAATGAGCTCAGAAAAATATACATTCTAGAGTATCGTAGCCACAAGTGAAAATATCATTTTCTGATCTCGCGAAATGAAATAAAAACGATCTTACTAAAAAACTGATGAATATTCGTTGAATATAACAACTCACTACTCTTATCGTTGTATCAGACTCAAATACCAACATACGACATACGCTGTATATTATTTCCCATTTGTCACCACCAGTTGCCCTACACATATTTAATAACATCAAGATTAAGAGCATTTAATGCGATGTGAAATGGCATATTTTTGCAGTGATTGGCATAAGCCAGTATCGTTGAAATGTCAGGGATGTACTCAAAAGCACTGTAATATCAAATCAAATAAAGGTTACAGGACATTATTGACGAAAGTATTATAAAATATATTTGTGTACGGTATTTTTCATCGTAGAACTTATACGGGGCAAACGTAGTATCGATGATTTTTACTGAATCTACCATGCATGCCAAGAGGCATACTTAGAACAATTAACGTAGAAGTAATTGAGGTGGTGAAATATGTCAAATATGGACGCTCACAGAATAGAAATTTCCTACTTTTATTCTATGTAAAACTTGTGATTTCTTTGGTGGAGTCAATATTGATCCCAGGTGCATAATTTGAATAATCTGTGTAGAGGACAATAAGGTTAAGCAACATACCAGATATGGAAGCTGTTTGATGATGGTTTCAATCAAGAATATTTTTGATACGTATATTTTCTTGTTTAAAACTGTTGACCCCTAGTAAGGGGCCAATATTGGCACCAGAGACATAATCTGAACAATCTTTGTAAAGGACATTTTAGGTAATATCGCACGCCAAATATGGAAGCTCTTTTTCTTATGGTTTTTGACAAAAATATTTTTGTATCTTTATAAAAATCTCCAAGATGGCCGTCTTGCAGTATGATGTTAGTAATACATCAATATGAAAAGCGGTGTAGTTTAATATGGCATTGGTCGTTCATGTTTTAGTAGCCCGACGAACAAATTATTAAACTTTTGTAGGTTTGCACAGCGGGCATACTACTTGTATATAAATACTAAACAGACACGTTCATTAGCATAAAGTGATATTGATCCAGTTGGTACCGACACAACAAGTTGGTATTTATTTTGTTAAATTTCAATATGGACACCCTGCTGATATAACCTTTGGGATTCACTTTTAAATCCATTAATCTTTGTTGTAAACCTCTTAACAAACAGTTTGAACATTTTGTGTAATTGTAAGACTGTTTGTTGAAGACTTTAAGAAGCAGAAATATATTACAAAGACGTTTATATATAAAATGTTGATTTTTGTAAGTTATACAAAGGACATACAGCTATATTCATAGTTTGGTTGTGAAAAGCAATGATTAAACTCATATCTATGTACTTATATTATATTTTGCAACATGAAAGACATTTTCATATCGTAGGGTGAGAAATGGAGAATAGCCCAAAGCAAAGTAAATATCCTAAGAAATGGGACATTGGTATTAACAAGGATTTGACCATTAGGCCACAAAAAATATTTGCTGATATACTCTACGGATTTTTCTGGAAAAAAGGGGCGAGCGAGCGAAGAAAAAAACTTAATTCAATTGCTTTATATAGCGTTTGACTAAATTTTTATGAGCGAATTTTTTTTTGTAAATTGTCAAAATTAAGGTGCGAGCGAATCCACAGAACACATGACCAACTTGTTTGGCCTTCTGAAAGCTTTTAAATGGACACTTATAGCCCAACACCGGTGATCAAATGGTCGCTGCTATGGTATATAAAATTAACGCAAGGAAGATGACTTGAATTCTATAATTAAGCAGCATGATAGATCCTAGAACTTGACAGACGTAGAAAATTGTTCTAGTACATATCCTTTTGATATAACATCATTACACACCCGAATTTCTGTTTTAATAAATTACTTAGTATTTAAGTTAAGTGGTTCGTGTAAATTTAAATTAATTGATTACTCCATTGAGATCAACTGATAGTCCTGGGTACCTTGATGTTACTCTCTTTTACTCTTAAGTTATGCAAAAATATGTTTTTGTTTCCCATTCAAGGTCTGGTAAAAAAAAAACGTTTGCATATACTCATCGACAGTTTTAATGGATATCCTTTCTCTAAGCCTGCATATAATTTTGTAATGCACCTGTCATTTCTAACTCAGAACACATTCAATCCCCAGCAATTGTGGGAACTTCGATTTTGACCAAGCAAATCCCTTGTTAAATCGCTGCCCTCTATGTACATTCGGTTGGTAAAATAACGTCATAGTCAGGGCTTATTCAAAGACTGGATATATATTTCAATAGTCGGTCATATATAAGGAACGAAAGACGCTGTTGTTTTCGTGATGTTGTTTTGTTTGCAAGAAAGCAATAACCCAGCAGTTGCCCTGTAGTGAAATGGATCTGGCTGTAAGGTAAAAACACGTTCTCTTTCCTGCTATCCCATGCAATGCTCTGAAGTTGGCTGCGTGTTACTAATGGCGCATCCTGAGAACGTATCATTGCTTTGACTAAATATTATCTTTTTCATGCTCCCATCTTGCTGTTCTAGATAAGTGTTTCCTTAAAATCAACCAAGCGTTTGAAAAAATCAATGAAATGCAATTGACGTTTAACCTTTATTCAATTCAAATACCATCGAGAGACTGTCACATGTATTCAACTAACAAAGCAACAAGATGCGTTGATTGGATAGACTATGATTAATTGCATGGTTTAATTAATAAGTATGCTATTGACTGCAAAAACATCGCATTGAATTCATTGACTGTGGAAAACCCGATGCGCACCGATGCTAAATTAATACTTAATTGGATTTACATGCTAGTTTCACAATACACAAACAAAATAAATCAACTGCTGAAAACAGCGTTGTTTCAATTACATAGAGCAACTTACTTAATAATGCATATGAGCTCATGCTCGGTGATTATCATGAATTCACTCAATTTAAATGCATAACTCATTGAAGATAGTCATCTATGACAACTGTGACAATTGATAATTGCAGCAGCAATATAACTATGGAAGCTATAAATGGTGTTTTCATGTCACACTGATAACATTGGTGCTAACTTTCAGGGTAATAAGTTAGTCCAAACAATCCCTGATACTTAAATCAATTTATTTACATTAAAATACTAAGTGCTGACCATAACATTTTATATAAAATATACTTAATGTGTGCAAAGCCAATTTATCAAAGCATTGAAAATTTCTGTTTCAATAGGTTTTTTTTTGTTTCTACACTTATAAGCCATTAAAGCAGCCATTAGAAGTGATAGTCGTCAACAAATTCGATCCGTGACCGATTCCATGGAAGAGTTTGCTAATAGAGGAAACCATGGCAGTCCACAAGCAAGCTTGAACAATTTGTTACAGCATAAGTAACATTTGTCTCTGAACACGAACAAATAGGTTCATAATATTGGGCAATAAACCGTATGGTTATGAAAAAAATTTTTTTAACAAAAGTGAACCAAATAATGATTATCTTGATTATAAAACCATTCGTGTCTGTTTCTTTGTAGGGGACTTGTAAATTTGTAACAAACTTGGCATTTTAAACCAATTAACACTATTATTGCCGTACCATACGAGTTTAGCTTTTAGAAAAAAGATTAACTTGGGTAACTCAATCAATCAATGTAATTTTAGACCATGAAGTAACCTTGTTTAACCCATTACAACAAACATTCTAGTGTTATTATTGTTATCAGATACAAGAGTTATTTAATTAAATACCAATTAGGTGTAAGAAAATCGTTTTCTGATGGAATAAGCAAACTTTAAATGCTAAGTTCTCAATACAGTGCCCTCCAAAAGTTCTTGGGCAAATGAAATTTTAAGAAAAACTGACCATGCATACCGCGTGTAGTTTTACAACAGTATAAATTTATTAAAGCTTAATCATGGGACTTACTATGGATCATACAGTATGGAAATTAGTTAATAAATGATGATTTTGTAATTTGCTCAGATGACTTTTTGATTCTATTTAACAATGTTTAATCGGTTTCTCTTAAAATCAATCTGATTAAAACCCGATCTAAAATTTCACCGCTCGCATACTCGCTAATTTAGATCTGGCCTTTTCCAAACGAAGGTCACGTTCAAGTGACCTTTTCTCATCATAATATTAATGACGAAATTGTTATGATACGTAACTTGTTTACATCGTCTACGTCACGCAATTTGAAATGAGCCACCCAATCGCAGACTGTGAATAATACCGCTGTTAAATTTGCATGCAAACCTTGGTCTAAAAATAGAAATTACGAAATCAAAATGTGCTTAATAGTGTTTTCGTCTAGATGAAAGCTACGCATTGATTGGTCGACACAAAGTTCATCTCGACGTGACCTTGCATTGACTAAGTAGAGATCCAGTACGACAACGCGAGTAGAACAGGATCTCTGTTTACGGAGATTGTCTTAAAATGGGATTTTTTGGAGAACACTGTATATTCGAGATCAGTACGTGATTTATCTAACCATGTGTTTGAACACATTACCACCTTTGAATTATGTGGTATGTTTTACTTGGTAAATCTTTCGTTCGGGATGATATGTTTCAAACAAATGTGATAATCATGACTTGTATATATTACAGTTTACATCAATGTTTAGACTTGTGCTAGTTTTAAAGCCTATTATTTCAACAAGTGGCTGAACACCTACTGACACTTTGGATACTAAAACATTTATATACAAAAAGGGGGCCAACTTAGGTTGTAAACAGTTTTATATGAATAAAAATAAGCGATTCAGCGTGAATATCATGAAAAATTTGTCCGCATAACTTTTAGGAGCAAACATAAATTCGCAGATACTTAATTAAATACGTACGGAAGACACATGAAGAGCAACAGATACATGTCCTATAGCGTTAATATGAAGTCACATGTGGTTTCATATTAAGTAATTAAGAAACTTTGACAACAAAGTTAGGATTTCACGTATCTTTGTAAAAGTCATTACATTCTTATTTCTTATTATAAGATGAATGAAAATGATAATTCGACACTTTCCAGCGCTCTTAAATGGTTTTCGTTGATACCTTTTAAACGAATGAGTTATTGTACAAATACAATTTTAGAGTAAAAATACCCCACTCTTTGAAGTGTGATATATAACATATCGAAGTTAAATTTTAGGACAATATATAGTCCTTAATTTGCACGAAAACGTAGTCAAATTTCATTTTAATTATCGTAGAAAATAAAACATTTGCAATCGGAAAGTGCACTGTATTTATACATCGAAAATACAGTCCAATCATTCGTTATAGACGTCTTGCTTGTACCATTAGCTATCTGATTAAATACATAATCAAGAAATGGACAAACTTCATTGTTTCAAGAAATCATTTACCAATTGTTTGGTGCTAACATTTCAAGAACGAAAAAAGAGTTATTGTCATAAAATCACCAACTTATTACAGATTAGAACCTGAATAACTTAATTCACTGAATATTTAAATCCTTTACAAGTGAGAGCTAGAATATTCTATGTAAGGAGTCGTTCAGCCAACTATTTTTCATTGCTTTAACGGACTGTGGCAATATGACAGTTGTAGAGAAGTGACTGTAATTGAGAAGTAGTTGTTGTTGAGAGACTGTTATGTTTTAAGGGAGGTTCTTCTGTATACACTAGTACTTTTTAAATGGGTGTGTACTATACAACACGTATTTGATGTTCATCCTTACAGAAGTACTGATTATTTTACATATCTTAACAAGGGTCTAACCATTTACTACCCACTATAGGTGCTTTGTGCACAATGGTATTGAACTTCAAAGATTGACTGAAACCTTTCTGAAAATGATTATGCTTATAAATGTTTGACTAATGTAAAAAACATATATACTTTTATTCATTTAGTAAGCAATTAATGTTAAGGCATATGTTTACATTATATATTTCTTAATGGTTAAGATATTAATTATTATTTGACTATTCATGTTATCATACTTAAGATGGTGTATAAATATTGGTACTAATTGCAGTTTACTTAAAGATGTACTTCTGAATATCTAGAGTATTTCATAAGAAAAGCTTAAATGGTAGATATTAATGAAAAAATACGGAGCCCCTAAATTGACATTT
Organism: Mactra quadrangularis; assembly: GCA_025267735.1. Taxonomy (NCBI): domain Eukaryota; kingdom Metazoa; phylum Mollusca; class Bivalvia; order Venerida; family Mactridae; genus Mactra; species Mactra quadrangularis. The sequence continues at coordinate 30,870,592 of CM046304.1, forward strand.
GAAATTTTTGTTAATCTACGCAATTATTTCGTTAAAAAAGGATAATACTCGTTCTTGTTTTCAAAATAATTATATAATTCTATTTTTTCCCGAAATATAATATTTTGTATGTTTTTTTTTCAAACTAAGTTCGTTTTTAAACCTATTTTTTTTAAACGTATAACATTTCGTAAAAAACGAAATAACATTGATGATGGTGATTGTGATGATGATGATGATACTTATGTATTTGACAAATTATCATGCTGAAATGTTAATGTCAAGATAACGATGACAATGGAAATCATAACCTGGAAACGTAGTGTACGTAAAGTGGTCCACATTTGTTCGAAGTTCATAGACTCTGACGAATCTAACAAGAAAAATATACGTGAATCATAATATAATAAATTGTCTATAAATTTATAACAAAACATTTAATTTCGTGCGCTTATCAACACATCTGGTTTTCATAATGGTTGCTTACAGCGAAAATCTCTAAAATGTTTGTAGATGAGTTATTAGTTATTCAAATTAAGCTATTTATTATATAATAATCAAAAACCAAAAAAATCCATAATTTTCAAAATAGGTCAAATCAGCGGGGATGGTCTTAGAATCAAGGTGTTCGTGTAGTGAGGTACTTTTAACTCCTGATTGTTCAAATTGATTACAAACGATGCAGTATACCTCCATTATTAGTTCAGATTATATTCTTTTATTTCTCCAGATTGGAGAGCAAAACATTTATTCAATAAATATAGTGTTTACAAGTAGTAAAATATACAATCAAACATAAAACATAGTTAAACGTAATAAGAATTATACAGACAATTACCATCAACATGAATACATAAACATACATAATTATGGCCTCCTTCTGTCCGTGATTGCTGTCTTATCGAAACGAAATGTAAGACAACATCGGTGCAACACGTTTAATTGAAGTGACATAAATTGAATAAACAAAGCTTGATAGCAAAGGAAGAGCTCCTGCAATTGCTAAATTGGATAATAAAGAACCATTGTTCCCAAAATCATTTAACGCTGGTGTCATTACTTATATAAAACATACGTTCATTTATATTCACCGATCAATTATTGTTATTTCCTTTGAGAACAATTTGTTAATTAATTCAGATATATTTTAAGATAATATACAACGTTAAAATAACAGACATCACTTTATAACGATTAACAATCTACAAAGTGTTCTAATTATTAATGCAATATTATTGTAATTTGTCCAGATACTACGAAATGAACGATAATTGAATAATAAAATATTACATAGAAAACTGGCGTCTCTGGTATAGGGTTTGGAATAAGGTTTTTATAGATTACAGACTGAGTAATTTATTGGGTGAATTCTTAGCTTGGATTGAACACACTCTTGAAAATCCAGTGGCAAGACTTCTAGTATCATAGAAATCAGTTTGTATGCCACAGTTTTGGTCAAGTGGTTCAAATTAAGATAAATAGCCTAGTTCATTGAATTTTAATTTAATTATTATCTGAATTAGGAGCCGGCGTTGACGAGTGGTTACGGCGTTAGTTAATGTTGATAATGAGAGTTCAAATGAATCAACTAACGTAATATGAACAAATATATCGCAAAAAATATTTCAATAACTACATTTGTAATGCTATTTTAATAAGCAATATAGCTATTTGCCAGTCACTTTCTACATGCAGAGTGAACACTGGTGTTTACAATACTAAACGTAAACATGTACATGTACAAATTAAATTCTTTATTTAACTTACTTTAATTTGTTTATTCAATCACCATTTAATTAAGAAGACTAGGACATACACATTCAAATCAAAAATAGATATGTCCTAAAATACTGAACAGAACAGAACAGTACATTCATTTAGAAAAGTACAAATTTATCAATTAAAAGCATTAATATATGATTACACAAAAATGGCATCTTTAAATAACGTTTTAATCAACTTACCGAAAAAAGTAAAACAAAAACCCAGGATATCCATATCTTATGATCTCGTAGTTCACAACTTTCACCAATTTAAGTGTAATCAAGTAATAATTTTTAGAATTTTCGTAGAAACTCTAATTTATGAGTCTTTATTTCTTCCACCGATTTTTATATGTATCCACGGTTTGTAATTTAGATACTATTGTAACTGGAATTTGTATAAAAATATTATTTATATAAAATTAGCTAAATTCAGTAATTCACAGTATAAAAATCACAATAATTTATGTTTTATGTGGGACGATTATAAATCAAATCTTCACATTACGAAACTTTACTTTGAAGCGAAGTAAGTAAGATTTCCACTATTGATACCAATGTATTTTTATAAAAAATATTCCAGCTGTTTAAATACGCTGATAGAATATTTATTGTTACAAAAGTACGTTCAATCTTAAAGGTACCCACTATTCAACACTTTGAACAATCACTATCACAAATAATTTCTCCTCAACATAAAAAGTGTATAATTAACCCTGCTATATCTACATACAATTATTGTAATTACTGTACTGTCCATACAAAGTTAAACTATTAGTGTATTGAATCGGCGTTCAGTGGTAATTGGGAACATTAATGGTCACAGATATTGAAATTCTGTTAATGACAGTGTTGCGCGCGCATTCAATCAAGTCTATTGATGAAATCCCAAAAGTACCCAATAAATGTCATAGATTAAGTTCATTAAGAGTGTGATTGAAATAATATTATTTTTTAATTGCGAAATATTTATCAATACTGTTTACTCTCCAGGACGGCAAAACTGGCGATTTTGAGGTGTTTGTTCTGGATGTTTCCGTAGTATTGGCGTTTAATGAAATATTTCAAAACATAAAGAAAACGCCAGGTCTAAATTGATTATACTACTGTCTATGCATTCAATATATCTTATACAAAAACGTCGATTCCAATTCTTTAGAAGTTTAGCTCGACCAACACGTTGCTATTTTGGGATGCGTTTTTTCGTAAACAGTTTGTCCAAGTCGACTGGTAAAGAGTTTTCAAAATGCAAGTAGTCCGTCATTAAGCTCCGCCTACAATCTGTCTATTTTTTAACAAACATACATGAACTCTACATGATATAGACAGACATAGCAAAATGATAAAACGTGTATTCGGGTGGTCATTCAGTTAAAGCTGCGGCGAGCCCCTATTTATGTGGTCTACTAATATCAAGGGACTCAGAGGACCCAACAAGTAAATCAAAATCTGTTTTGTTCTTCATGAGCAAAGTTGAAACGCATGCAAAAGCTCGATACAAAATCGTACAAACATTGTGTTTGAAAGGACTGCTTAAAAATTAATATCTAACAAAATATTTTCAATCGTTGGAGTTTTAAGTCTTTCTGGGTCGAAAAAAATTGATATGAATGGTACACAGGTATTGAATAAAGTTTTAAGTATAAAACTCAGAATAAAGACCCCGAATGCAGTGTATACAGAAACTCTTTACAAACTTGAACGGAAAATTGCAAATCTGCAATATTTTAGTAAAATTGGTAAAGAGTTTTCGTTTGGCAAAAAAATGAATAATTATGGGACCCAGGTTCTAAATAAACGATAAATATTAGAATAATGAGCTTGAATAAAGTGTATACAAAAATCTCTTTGCAAACTTGAACGGAAAACTGCAAATCTGCAATATTTCTAATAAAATCGGTAAAGAGTTTTCGAATGGCATAAAATGAAATAATTATGGAACCCAGGTACTAAAAGAAAAATTTTCTAGATGAATATCTATATATAATAAGAAACCAAACTAGATGTGTGCATAAATCCAATTCAAAATTAAACAAAAAATTGCAACCCCTTTCAAGGTTAAATCTTAAAGAGTTCTTGTTTGTGTATAAAGTTTTTAGTGGACATTTTTTTAGTTAAATATATGGAACACGGGCACTAGAAATGGTTTGTTCATAAAAATCTGAATTTTGAAACCTAATGAAGATGTATAAAAAAACTCTTTACAAATTTCAACGGAAATTTCAAAAAACGACCGCTTTAAGGTAAAATCTACAAAGAGTTTTTATTAATGTATTTTATTTAAAAGTGTTTTTCAGTGGGCAAAAAACTTTAATTCTTTCGAGTTTAATGTCTTTCTGGACCTAAAATGGTGTGTTTGGGACACGACTACTTAAAATTGTACTTAGAAACATCATGAAGATGTTTAAAAAAACTCTTTGTAAATTTACCCTGGAATGGTAAAAAAGTGCCGACTTAAGGTTAAAAATGTAAAGAGTTTTTTTCATGTCTTTCCAGTGGACCAAAACTTTAGATCCTTGAGTTTAATGTCTTTCATGGCCTTAAATTATGTATTTGGGACATGGGTACAAAAAATTGTGCTTAGAAACTTATGAGGATGTATTAAAAAACTCTTTGCGAATTTCAACTTAAAATGCAAAAAAAATACCGCTTAAAGGTAAAATCTACAAAGAGTTCTTATTCATGTATAAAGAGTTTTTCAGTGGGCAAAAAACTATTAATCTTTTTACTTTAATGTCTTTCATGACCTAAAATGATGTGTTTGGGACACGACTACTTAAAACATTGTACTTAGGAACATCATGAAGATGTTTAAAAAACTCTTTGTAAATTTACACTGGAATGGTAAAAAAGTACCGATTTAAGGTTAGAAATGTAAAGAGTTTTTGTTCATGTCTTTTCAGTGGACAAAAACTTTAGATCCTTGAGATTAGGCTTTCTGTGCCTTGAATTATGTGTTTGGACATGGGTACTAACAAATTGTGCTTAGAAACCTAATGCAAATGTATAAAAAAAACTATTTACGAATTTCAACTGAATTTGCAAAAAACGACATTAAAATTTACAAAGAGTTTGTGTTCACATTTAAAGTGTTTTTCACTGGGCTTCACGAGTACTTTAAGAATTTTACTTAGAAACCTCATAAAGATTTTTAAAAAAACTCTTTATAAATTTCAACTGAAATTGCAAAAAAACGAACACTCTTAGGTTAAATCTGTAATGAGTTTGCGTTCATGTCTTTTCAGTGGATAAAAAAACTTTAGATCCTTGAGTTTAATGTCTTTCTGGGCCTTAAATTATGTGTTTGGGACATGGATTCTAAAACAATATGCTTAGAAACCTTATGAATATGTATAAAAAAACTCTTTATAAATTCCAACTGAAATTGCAAAAAACGTACACACTAAGGTTAAATCTGCAAAGAGTTTGTGTTCATGCATTAAGTGTTTCCAGTTGACAAAAAACTGTAGGCCTTTTGAGTTTAATGTCTTTATGGACCTTAAATGAGTTGTATGGAAGACAGGTACCAAAAAAATAAGTCTGTACATGAAAATCAGGAATTAGAACCCTTAATGTATTCGTACATGAATAAAGTAAGTTCTCACTGAACAAAACAACATCTGATCGTAAGATTCCAAAGCTTTTTAGGGGCTTTTTAATCGATTCCAGTAAAAAAAGGAACAATAATACTCAAAAGGTGATTAATATAGAAGCGTACTTTGTAGCGCTAAACCGTAACCTTTTGATGTGGCGTATTGATTTCTTGTGGGTGTTCACTAAGCCAAAGGATATTAAATAGTTCTATTTTTGAGGATAAAATTTTTTTTGACAATAAACATTTCCGGGTTTAAACCCTTCATTTTATAATTTAAGTTATATTTCCCTGCGAAAATTTATAATACAACCTCTCATGCTGTTATACACCAACTCTTTACCAGTCAACTTGGATAAACTGTTTACGAAAAAACGCATCCCTGCTATTTTACTTCTTCCAATAAAGGGAGGTAACCGCTGAGATATTAGACAAATTATTATGATATTTTGATTATGACCTTTTTGAACATTGAAATCTTAATTAAGAGGAAGAAACTAAATTCATTGAAATTATTGACAAATTAACTGTGGTAGCAAGGGCTTACCTTTTCAACATAACAAAGGGAAATAACCGTAGCGAGGAGTATAAAGTTTGGCATCCAATGAATCGTGAGGGTTTCTCTGACACAATGAAATAATGCTACACTTCGTGTATACTTGTACATATATAGACTTAAGTTTTGTGTTGCAGCATTAATTTACTAAATGGGAGCCATATCAGATAAAACATGCAATAGTTCTGAATAATTACACTGTCAACTGCTTTTTGACATTTAAACCATCAGCACTTAATGACATAAATTATGTAATATTTACACAGGGAATTGTTAGATTGTCGCACGATAAGCCTTAACTATTTAGCTAAATAAAGAATGCACTTTCACAAACTCGGTCAATAGGCAGAAAAAACTGGCAAAAATAATGAATTAAATTTAAAAATGGTGTTGTCTAAAATAAAGATTTTATTATTGATCAGGTTTTCGATTTATGGTAACCTGAATGTCAGCACGCCAAGTGGTTTAAAAGCAGAGCTTTACTGCAGTATCTTTGGTGGGTCGGACTTCACAAGTTACCTTTTGTCAATGAATAGACATTCATGATAGTGTCTCAGACTGATTCTACTGTATTCCAGTCATTAGATTCCCTGACACGACATACTTGTACTTTCGTGGAGTTTGGTCTCATGAAATATTTTCTATGGGCATTTTCCTGCCTACCACTGATTTTACATCATGTTGGTTGGTTGTCAGTCACTGGAAGAGTTATGCTATGCGCCTAGTTACTGGTAAACAACTGAATTCAGAGATATAGCCTTTCCAGGAATATTGAGTAGGTTGTCTGAGCGTGTATATGGTTTCATGATTGACTTTGAACCAAAGGAGAAATGGATAGACAGGTTATGTCCAATACAGCTACTGCTTGACTTTTTATAATCACTGAATTATCATTCATGGTAAAATATTTCTACCAACTTTGATAGTTTTATGAAGCTTGACCAGTAGTACCAGAACAAGTACACCTAGCCTGGATTCCAGGCGATGAAGTATTTTATTTTTATTAATTCTCCAACTAATTATCTTGAGCCAGTCTACATCTCTATCTGAACTTCATGTCTGATAATTCAGACATCTCTCTCAATGCAGTATGATAGAAAATAGACTGGCTACAATATAAGTATGTTATGATGTATAAATAAAAAGACAAAACAAAATAATTATCAGACTAGTAGCTAGTCTATAGTACACCAAAAGAATTGTCTTTTAGAGAAAAGTTTTCACTGTCTTGTTCACCAATCTTAGTTGCTTATATAGAGTTATCTAATTCACCATTGATCATTTTATTAATTTTACTATGACAAACTCTTTATCCTTATAACCATCCATTTCATAATAATATGACTATGTTTGAAATATTGAATTAGATGCTACTAAAACATAATCACTGATATTTAAAGACCATTTCTGTGGAAAAGTAAATGATGATATTGTTGAATTTCGAACAACTTTCAGTGGTGCTATCATTTTCCTTGCTGAATTAAATACTCACAGAAGTACTATTGATTGATAAAAATAGGTATTTGTCTTTAAATACAGGGATGGTAAAAATGAGTATTTAAATCAGCAAGGTTAATGTATGAGCCACTGACAGTTGAATAAAGTTTAGCAGACTTGTAGACTCATCAGTTGCATATCATGATCAGTTTGAAGTTGACCATACCAGCACCCTTGAATTGATGTACACAATAAAATATCAATATTAAAAAACAAAGGCTGACAACGTATTAAAATTTATTCTCTCATTAAAACTTTTCTTAAAACTATATTAAGTCTTATATACAAAACAATAATGAACACAAAACAGTAAATGGAATTCTGAATATTTTAAACAAATATATACAATTTAAGCAAGTATTTATGAGGGCTGATCCAAAAGTAACGTCTCTCACTCTCTGTGCCTGTCAGGTGTTAAGTTTGCATTGAATTGTTTTGAAATTTCAACTCTGCTTGATTAAGCATAAACTAAAAAATCCTTTCTCTTAAATATTTACACATTTTAATGAAAACCAACCCAACTATGTCTTGGCCCACAAAAATTACATCAGGGTCAGTTTTATGCACAGGAGAGCAACCAAAAATAGCATGAAGGCAGAAAAGGGTTAATAGACCTAATCCGAAATTCAAATTTATGGGTTTTTCCGTACGTGCACAGGCGGTACAAACAAAGTTTTCTACACATTATTGCTAAACAACATGAACTATGGATTAAATCTTATTGTTCTTTGTACACATGTTTTTATTGTAACGGTGAAAGTTTGTTTGTACCGGAGGGGAAAACCCAAATATTTGAATTCTGGATATAGTCTAAGACAAACAGCCATGTTTTCTGACTGATATTAATGATTTCTCTGTCCCAATGTAATATCTTTTGGATCAACCCTTACACATGTATATACAAAATAAAGACAAGATAACAAAATGTTTTACATCCTAAAGATGGATATTTCATGGTAAGTACATGGGCAGATTATAATGTAAGTATATACAATAAAACAAATATTCACTGAGTGAAAAACATAACAGTATACATGTAAACCTGTAGCCTGTTCAATTAAGCTAAACGTTCCAAAACATTCCATAACAATACATTCGGAACTCCTTGGCCATTCGCTGCAAGTAATCTCGGACATATTTAGACGCTATTTTGAAACTACCGGTGTTGAAGTGAACAAATATTTGATCTTTTAGGCAATGAGTGATGTTTCTTTTTAGTCCATAAATTTTGAAACATCACTCATTGCCTTAACGTTCGTATATTTGTTGATTAGATTATTCGTAGCGAATGGCCGAGGAGTTCTGAATGTATCGTTACGGAACGTTTTGGATTGTTAAGGGTAATTGAACAGGCTACTGATGTCATATAGTATATATTTTCTTAAAATGGACATTCATACATAGATTACAATCAAAATTTCAACAAAGATAATTGAGTACACTCCGTGTACATTCACTCAACTACATGAACATTTGACAAATGTTAAGTCTTCCAAAACCAGGGATTTTATATAACAGGAATTTGCAACTAAGTGCTTTCTTGTATATTCAAGGACGTCAATGTCTATAACTGGCTGAAGCAGGCTGTACAAACTATCCCAGAGTTTAAAACTTCATTTATGTTTGAGTACATGCCTTCCACGCAACTTGTGAATGCTTCTGAAGTTTTTGACAATTTTTTGTCGCAACAATGACCAAAAATATGACTCTAGGTGATATAAATTAGGGCTGAACTTTCTGAATCTGTGGGCGTAATTTACCTCAAAATCATCTAGAAACACATTTTTCTTAACCTTAATGTTAAATTTAATGGCACTGGTACAAAATTTCATGTGAATATCTTTTATTTAAACTTGTAATATTTGTTATCCATATCAGCCGAAATAAAAGCCACGACAGTGAAGTTTGATGTAAATCTATGTGGTTACAAATCCCTGTTATATAAAGACCCTGTTCAATACATAGCAAATTTTTTGTTGACCAATATTCAATTATTTAGCCATGGTCAGTTGTGTCTATAAAAATCTCGCAGACATAACTTCACAAAACTCCGCACCATTGTGGTCACTGCTTTTCATACAAAATATCAACATATACAATCATGAACAAACTCAAAGTTAAAGAAAGTTTAGGGTTCATTGAACCTTTTACAGGATTCAAATTATCATTATGACATTATCAATAACAAACAAAATTAAACCAATAAAAAATATTCAACAATTATTATTTACAATAATAGGTAAAAAATGCACATGTGTCACACAGACCCACAAGTACATATCTAGCAGTATGGCACCAATATATCAAGTACATGTTCACACTTTTCTCAAAGACATCATGGTAAGACCATATATAAATCAGAAAATATGTATTAAAGCCACTAAACGAAGACAAAATCTTTATCATCAATCTAAAAACAATTAATACTACATGTATCTAAAAGACTAAAGAATATAACCGCCTTAGGATTATAATAACTCTCCCTAGCGGGTTTCCTTTTAGGGGTCAAGTTCTTCAAAATATCAGTTTCTGATAAAAGTGGGGTACTTTTATAACATGCAAATTAGACTACGGAGATACTTTTTCAGCCAATCAAATTGATTGAAAAGTGTTGGATGAAACTTACACGACAATGTAAAGTGTTTGATATATCAAATCGTTTTTCAGTGATTTACAAGAAACCAGTGTGTGCAAGTTTTGAGTACACAAATATCTAAACTGATGCTAAAAAGAAACGTCTCATTTCAACTAGGTACATAATTTCCGTGAACAGAATAACAAGAGAAAACATTAATAAACATGTATATTTAAAGACTTAATTGATGCGTTTCTTTTTTTCATCAGTATATGTTCATGTGTAATTTTATAAAACTATTAACATGATTTTCGTGAATTCTAATTAGCTATCGCACGAAATTCACCATACAAAACGTGTATTTATCAAAGCAGAAAATTTGTTTACTTCCGAATTGAAGTTGTAGCTATTTTTAGCCACGACGGGATATTCCGACCTCGTTCGTTGAGTTCCGTGATTTTCTGTAGTCTTTACTATAGGTTTTAATTGCGAATTTCAACACCGTATTATTATAAATTCTGGAGAAAATACTTGAGATTTTTGTGCCTGTGGTGCGTTTTATATATTACTTTAATGTTTGCATAAGTTTTAAGCAAAAACATGATACTTGACAATTATCAGCGCTCAATTTAGTAATGGGGCTTTAATAGTAGCTAATAACATATATATTCCAGAAAGTAATTATTCATATTTTGCAGAATAATGCAACATATTAATAACAAAAAAACTACATAACCATTAAATCTATTTTAAGCACCGAGTAAAATTGCTTCATGCTACTTAAAAATGACTTGCAGTCAAGAAATACACTAATGGACAGGTACATTTTGGAAATTCTGGGGGGGGGGGGGGGGGTCAATTTTCTTCCATTACAAGAATGATTGACTAAGTTGGTGTGGTTTATCTGCCTTACTTATTAACTAAACAACCTTTATTTTCAATTCTGCGCTACCTTAGAAATGGATTGGTTTATTTTAATGTTTACACAAACATGTAATGTTATTTTGTGCAAACTATACCATATCCCTGTCATCAGGTGGACATATTTAAAGAGTACATAACATGAATACGATTGCAAAACAACTGGATAGCATGAGCATGAAAGACATTTAGCAAGAAGTTCATTCATCTTACTGAATTATCCTGACACTTAGATCAATTTACTGAGAAAATTATTACTTTATGACCACTTTTACCAGCAATTTTTAACTACTTGCAGAAACAGAACAGTGGGGCTTTTCACAAAAAATCTTACAATAAAAATCATCGTAAGTCAAAATCATTCATAGTAAAATCATTTTTTGTCAATCATTTAAAATTATTATTTAATCACTTACAATACTGTATACCTTTTGAATATCATATCATACTTGTTTTTTTTTTTCTTTCTGACTTTGAACTGCAAAATTTATGGCATTGACCTATGATAACTTTTTCTTAAAAGTTTTGTAAAAAGGTGCAAAACAATATAATTATAAGTATACATTAGTGCAGGATTATTTCAATACTATAATGTACACATGGCATGTGATTTAAAAAAAAGAAAAATATAATAAAAAAGAAGTATCTAGATACATTAATACAATAGACTTGATTCAGACCTCAAGTTTTTTCCAGCAGGAATTTTTTTAAATTGTATGAATGTGCACAGAATGTACCTGTGTGGATCAAAGTTAAAACAAAAAATTGTGTACACAGTATAATAGGATTCATTCTGTGTTACATAGTTTTTGCAATTATATGTAAAATAACTACATTCAGCATGAATGCATTCAAAACAAACAAATCTTATTTGGCTAGAAAAACCCATCAATTTGAGTTTTGGGATGTGAAGTATTTATGCTTAACATTAATTCCAGACAAGTAACTAGTTTCAAGAATCAAGTTCAAGTTGTTTCATTAACAGCATCGGCATCTGTATCCACTTCATCAGCAACATCAGACTGTTCATGTATATCAATGCTATCAGTATCAATATTAGAGTTTTCACTGTTCCTTAGCCGAAATGATGAGCAATTATCAAAGTTACTTTGTTCCTCTATAACTATTTCTCCACCATCATTTTCACTTACATGGTATGTTACAGTTGCATTACTTTCTGGAATGTTTTCAACTGCATCAATATCATTAACTAAAGGTGTTTCAGCTTCTACAGCTGTTTCCACAGGGTTTGTTTCCATAGAGTATGTTTCTATAGTGTGAGTTGCCATGGAATGTGTTTTAATGGGGATTGTTTCCATGGAGTGTGTTTCCATGGCAACACTGTCTCCTGGATTATTGTAAGATTTTGCCGTTTCATGATCAGCATGTACATTTGTAAGTTCTCTATTATCACCAGAGACATCTCTACTAATATTAGGTAAAGGCAATTCATCATCGCCAGCATTTTCTGATTGTGTTTCACTTACAGCAGTATGATTAAAATGATTTTCACTGGGTACATAATGAGTGGCCTCTATGGTATCAGCAACTTCTTGTTTAATGGCACTTATATCAAGTTCTACACCACTTTGACTAACAGTATCTACATTATTTTCAATGTTGTTACATAAATAGAATTCAGAATCATGAGGCACAAACAGTTCACCACTGTAATGTTCATTGTTTTCTATATGTGTGGCTTTCCTGGATGATGGTGCTGGTATCCCTAATTTCTTTCTCAATCTAGATTGTCTCACATATTTTTTATTTAGATTTCTTCTACGTCGTCTCTCTTGAATATTACACATTGACATTGGTACATATCTGAAGACAGACAAATATACAAAGTCTTAAATATTCCTAACTGTAATTATATTTTTTTCTTTTTGATCCAATTTTGTATAAAACATATGACATAAAAATATAAAAAATCCCCTGCAAGAAAATATATTTACATTTGAAATAAAAAAAACATGTTTGTGTTTAATCATTTGTAAGAATAACCAACCATGTAAAGTACTGTACATGTCTGCATTGTAGAGCACATTTATAACAAGATATGTAACGTGGTAACCACATTAAAGCTGGATTTAAAAACTTTAACGCAAAAATTTCAAAGGGAAATAATCCATAATAAAGGCAGGTAGAGATGTGGTTACTGTCTCATTCTGTTCATGGCATGGTATGTTATCATTGTATGAAGTTTCATAAAGATCGGACAATAAATGGCAGAAATATATGGTAAAGAAAACCCTTAACCCAATTGTTAACGAAACTGGACGCTTGACCGACAACACTCACAGGTTTCGCCAAATCATAAGCCCAATTTTGTTAAAAAATCCGGCTAGAAATTGAAAAGTTTTGTCTACACTAGTTTTTTTTCTTTTCATCCGAACTAATGCCTTAAAGGAGTAGGCATAACAAAGGGCTAGCAATCTTGGACTTGTAACCATTGGAAAGCCAGCTCAGCATGGGTTCAAATCATATCCAAATACCTGTCCCATTGTTTCCGTTAAGCAAAAATATTTAACTCTACTAGTTCAGTACTGGAAGATAAGGAAGCCAACTCAAGAGTAATTAATCTATTGCTAAGTTTTAAGACCTTGTATCACAATCAAATCAAATAAGTATAAACTAAATCAACAGCAATATTAACTCATGACGAAACAAAAGAAAAACCATGTAAGTTATTTCTTAATAGGGCTGTCAAGATATACCCCTGTATATTGCAATACACAGCTACAGCAATACCTTCTGCAGTATAATAATTTTAACATAGTATTTGGCAATATTTTTTATTTCATTGGAAAATTCTTCCCTTCATAAAATAAAAGTAGGGATACATCAGTTTTCCCATTGTTCATTCCATCTTATCTTAATTTACAAGAATTTGACCGATTTGGGCACGTCATAGTCCAATATGACCGTAAATACTTAAAGAGGATAGATTCTATCAGTAGCTGCAGGTAAGATTTGCAATATTTCTGTTAAATACAGCGGAGGCACAACGAATCAAAAAGCCCACAATATATTTTGGTACATATTGCTTATTGCAATGTATCACGAAACACTTCTGGCCTATCGTGACGGCCCTATTTCTAAAGTAAATGAATATTTATGTACCTTCTTCTTACTCTTTCACATTCTCTCCTCCTATATTCAGGATCATGTCTCATTTTAGCACGATATCTTCTTTGTTTTTCAACGTTTAACTGTCTCCTTAGTAATAATTGTAAATCAGTCTGTGAAAGAAATTAAACAAGAATTTCTCAATAGTTGATACATTTATGATTTATAACAATTATCAATAGAGTCATAGTATACTGGAATTGCTGTTTGTATTTTCAGGTCATTTTCAATTTCGTAGTAAATCTGTTTTTGACTAACAACAAATTGCAGAGTTACAATTTGAATTAATGAATTGACATAGTCTTATTTCTACATACTGCATTAAATGGAAATAGACATAAAACTAATTAACAAGCCCAGTTTATTCATAATGAAATTTTGGCCAGTTAGTAATGTAAAAAAATGCAATTACCAACAAAAATCATTGAAAACAGAAAAACTTAATAATTCATACTTTTAATTGTAACCGTATGTTTGTTCGTACTACCATCAGTAAAAGCCTATGAATTTGAATTCCAGATGTATTTTATAGTTTTAAGTTCAACTTACCTGTGACAGATGTTGTAAATCGTTGACCTCAAGATAGGGCTTATCAAACAGATCAATAGGGAGTTCTGTCACTTCTTTCTTTTGAATTTTCTTGTTTGTTCCAATCTTATATCCAGAGTATGGCTTAATTCCAAGACTATGAGCTAAATTTTTAATGTCTATATAACCATTTGGTCTAAAAACACTATCAGGATTTTCAGTTAGAATTCTACTAATTTCACTAGATGAAGCTAGAGGTTTTTCAGTATCATTAACAGATTGTTTATTTTCATTCTCTATTTCATCCACAGTGTCATTTTGATTGTCTTCATACGAACCACTGGTGATAGTTGATGTTCTTTTAGATTTTCTTGGACTAGAGGATTTTGAATCATTATCAGTATCATATGGTTTCACCTTATCAGCATTTTTCAATCTACTGTTTGCTAGAAGTCTAATTGGAGATCTAATTGAAGTGTGACCACCTCTACCTCTTCCACGTCCTCGTCCCCTTAGTTTAGGAGTAGTGATCTTTGGACTAACAACAGGGGAAGAACTAGTTCTGGAACCTCTTATGGATTTAGCCCCTCTCCTAGCACAATTCCTTTTTAATACTGGTGCAGGAAGCTTACTGCTTATAGTTCTAGGTTTTTTTGTACAATCTGACTCTTCATCAGACTCTACAACAGGTTCACGTTTATATGTGGCACGTTTTCTAGATGAAGGTCTACCTGTATCACAACTTTGTATAAATTCCTCACAGAATTCAATTATTGTCTTTATCTTAAATAGATTACCAAGTTTTAGTACAGTATCAACTTGGTGAGAGGAGATAACTAAATTGTTACCATATAAATAATGTAACACATTATCTAAAGCTAGTATATCTACATCTATAGGAAGTTGTATTTGAAGTCTATCTGAGGACACTCCATGCTTTGTGTCAAGAAACGATGGACTAGCAACAGCCAGTACTAGTTTGTGAAACTGAAAATACAAAACAATAAAGTTTTATTAACTTTTGATTTTTTGTTTGCTCGGTTAGACACCATAGCAGCACATTGTACATGTGTATGTCATTTCATGGTCAGTCAACCTACTCAATGTTTCTGGAAATCTTTGGATTAATCTGTTAACCAGTTAGTAGGCATACTTATAATCAGTGGTAGGAGGGAATACAGTGGTAGAAATTATTTCATGATTAAACTCAGCAAAAGCATGCCCTGTCTGAGAGATGAACCCAAGACATCTTGGTCAGTAGACTTGGTAAGGAAAGATGATTAGGTGAGATGGCTGTCATAATTAACCAAATAAAAATTCTTTATAAACTTTATAAAACTAAATAAAATGTTCTTTTCAAGTAATTTAAAACCATGTTTCTTAGTATGAGCAGTGGTCCAGTGGTATGACACGTGCTTATGGATCAAGAGGTTCTGGTTTCGAACCCCACAAGACACAATGCTAATTTCCTAGAGCAAGGAAACTTACTCCAGTTGTACCACTCCTCCCAGGTGTAAATGGGTACTGTGTGGGGCACCTGCTTGAAGTAATTTTAATGATTAGCGATTACTGTACAATATTGCAAAGTCAGCTGAACACATATATGGAATTAGACTTTAAACTGTACTTAAACTGGTAAACTTTGAATTAAGGACAATATTAAAACAACTTAAGAACTAAAATATTGAAGTCTTGGTCAGTTAACCAAGATAAAGTAATATGAATATATAATTAGTATCATAAAAATCTCAATGATTTCAACAAAACCAAAACTCAAGCCAATAGCTCCCTGGTTTATTACAGGTCCACATGCAGGTATTGGAATTATTTTCTTTTCATGAAAATGAAATTATATTGAAATAAGAGGATATTACACTGAAAACAAAGTTACCTTGAACACTCTGCTACCTACTTCAATCTCAGCATCACAGTATTTACCATGCTTCCATAATTCTTGTAGTTTTTTAACAAAGTTATTTCCAAATTCTGAACACTTCAGTGTTCTTTCCTTATTATCCATTGTGGAAACTGAAATCTGTAAATTTTATTATCAAATATCATTACAAGTATGTTATATATGTTAATATGAAGCAAGTTCCATTTACAATTTCAGCACTGCATTAAGAAATGTCTCCCATGATTCTTTCATTCAAAATGAAAATGCAAATACTGAACATTCATACTCATGCATTCATGGTATATTTATACCAAATGACATTTAGAATGAAACAAACTCTTGTGTTTTTGCCAAATTCTTCAGCAGCCAAAAAATAACAAAGAATCAAACAATGCATAAAAAATAATGACATTTCTTTGACCCAATTTTTCACATTAGCCTGTGAGTAGTTATTGTTAACTATTAGGGCTGTCACGATACGCCAGAAGCGTATCGCAATATATTTCAATACCCTGGCATTGTATCGCAATACGTACCACGATATATTGTGGGCTTTTAGATTCGTTCTTCCTCCGCTGTATTTAACAGAAACATTGCAATTCTTACATGCAGCTACTGATAGAATATAGCCTCTTTAAGTATTTACGGTCATTTAGGATGCGCCCAAATTGGTTAAATTCTTCTAACTTAAGATGGAATGAACAATGGAAAACTGAAGTTTCGCTACTTTTATTTCAGGAAGGGGAGAATTTTCCAATGAAATAAAAGATATTGCAAAATACCGGTACGTTAAAATCGTATCGCGGTACGTATTGCTGCAGCTGCGTATTGCAATGTACCGATATACCATATCATGACAGCCCTATTAACTATGAATCCTCTGCACAAATTATTTTTGCCCACTTGATTCAACTATTGTGCAGATATTCAGGAGTTAGTGATCAAAACTCACAGGATAAAACAGGATTTTTCTGAGAAAGAAAATTTATAGTTATTCAACAGGTAGGTATATTTTGTGGACCAACAGACTATGGACCAGCGAACCAGTTTAGTATACCGATACAATATAATAAATATGCAGATCATAATAAGTGTACCATAAATATACAGGTGTGTTAAAGTAAAATTAGCCGATGTTTTGTTTGAAAATGAATATATATTAAAAATATTGAAATCACGTTTCTGGCAATAGATTTTATTTATGTAACTAAGAGATGGTATATAACATTTTTGCTGACCACTCAATACAAAAAGTTTAGCCGATTAAACTGATGGTTTCTGGGACTGAGACTTAGATCGAGCATACAGGCCTGATAGTTCTTTATACTTATATTTTGGGCACAAATTGTAAGATCTTTATAGAAATAAATTTTTAGACCAATGATCCAAGTAGGATTAAAGGTGGGTATTTGTTATTTTCACTACATTCACATTTACGACCTCTCTTATAATGACCATTACCAACAAAGAAGAAATAAATAACTTGTTTCTTCATCATAATTATAGTTATTATACAGTATTTACATTAAAATGATAGTTTGGATGTGAGTGTAATGAATACTAGAGCGTGAAAAGTGTGTTTTTTTCTTATTTTCTGCATATATATCTCAAAATAAGACCTGTAAATTTCCCTGCTGTGTAAAAAAGAAAAACGAAATAAAATGTACACTGACAACTCAAAACATGCTGCCAATTGATACTTCCCTTTACACCAATATATCTGTGAGTATGGAAAGCTTAGCAAGAATTTAATTATCTGGCATATCTTTGTTGTGATAAAGTTCACACAATTAAGAGACAGCATAAAATATCAATAATTAGTCATTTAGTGTGGTAACTTTAGCACTGTCATTCAGAACACCTCAACCATTCATCCAATGAATAATCACGGAAGGATTTGTGGGGGGTCTACCAATACTTCTGAGTTCTGACTACATACCCGAGGTGAAGTATAAAGGTTTATGCAAAATAGTTCATTTCATAAATACATAAGGCTTTGTAAATACATATATTATGCTATATATGTGACTGTATATTATAATAAATCTATGGAGGATATCATTGAATCATGCATTTTAAATTTATGAACAAGAAAAGAGACATTTATCACACTTTGAACAATATAAATTGTTTACTTCAACCCCTGTTAAGGTATTTTGTTTGGGAAAAATGGCGCTAAAATGGCGTCTAAATATGTCCGAGGTTATTCCTTGTGAATGGCCTAAGTGTTCCAAATGGCAATGTATATATTTAATAACTGTGTATGGAGTTTTTTTTATTAATGATGTTGTAGTGTATGTATGTAGTAAATCTAAAAGTTGATAGAATTAAGTTCTATTATTCTTATGTTATTTCAGAAGGTCATACAGCACTCAGCAGACTGGGATGCAAACAAAAACGAAAAAGGAAACAGTAAGTTGGCAGAGTAACTCTAGTTTCCTAGCATTTCGTCACATACTGGACTAAATATTTCTAAAAACAAGCTGATAAGTTACTGATAAGAACCACTGGTGTTAAACAAAATGGTACATGGCAACTGACATTTAGAACTTGAGAAAGATTTGTCCCGTTCATAACAATAACACGATCATGATAACAAAACTTCTGACATCGCGAAATTATATGACAATTCGAAAAAGCGAAAAAAATAAACATCTGATACTTGAATTATGGAGTTAAAAGAATAAGCATTACCTATAAATTTGTTTTGTAAATGAAGCATTCAGAAAGAACATATATTTAGAACTACATCGCTTTGTCTGTTTGTTTATAGAACTTGCAGTTTTTCGAGACAGAGTTAAATTCTAGGTGTTCCGTACTTTCCCGTGATGCCTTCTAAAACCCGTTACAGCCGTAACGAAGTCATCGCGGCAACACGATTATCCGCATCCTTGCGTAAAACCCAACTACTCACTTAACTCTTATACTTTTACAAAATTACTATGATACTTAGATATTAATGATCCTTGTATAAGTATCGATTGATTCTTATTATATAATATATTTTTAATTGTTATGAATATCAGAGACATCGTTTTTTTTACATTTCCTTATAATTCATCATCCCACCAAGTAACCAGAGCCCATGCTGAATCTTTCATTCTTCGGAACAAACCGCATTCTTGTAAATAGACATAGGCGGATCCAGGATTTCTGGTTAGAGGGGGCGGAAAATTCTAGTTAGAGGGAGAGTAAAATGAATATGCAGAATGGGGTTCCAAGGGGACGTAAGGGCCTCGAATGGTCCAAGGCAAACCCTTGAACAGTGGACCAGGTGACCGGCGGCCCCGGAATTCCTTAGTTTTGGTTATTTCTTAGGGATTTAGGCACATTTTTAGAGCCTCAACTATCCTTTTTCCAGAGCAGAAATATAAAGCATCTAGATAATAATTTCATGTAATTTTCTAAAAGCCGCCGAATCATGTTAAAACTTTACATTATTGAAAGGAATTGTAGTATGTTATGTTGCACGCGTAGCCTGCGAAAAGTTTTGGACTTGTTTATGTATATTTCTTAATACGTTGTAAATATAATATTTCATGATAGAAAAAATCTTTGCTTGGGCAATTTTAGGGGGGTGTACGCCGGGTCCGCCCCCGCCTAGATCCGCCTATAAAGATATTTAATTTGAATTCAGTGAATGGGTACCTTTAATATTTATTGCATACTGTAAGCTAAGAAAGCAAATGTTCAAGAGCTATGAATGAAAATGTTGATTTCGGAGTTAAAAAAGTTCTCAAATATTTTGTTTCTTTCATCCTGTGTGCTGTGTTTTGTTCCAGTATTTTACATAACTTATAATGTGACGTAATTTATTTCTGAGATAATGATCATATTATATTATACAATAACACCGCATCTAACCGTACAGCATGGATGCAATGGGGAGTAAATGCTATAAACATTGCATTCAGTTTATCTTAAGCCATTTTGTTTGAAATTCATTGTATTAACAATCGATCATCCGTATTTACTTAAATGATAACTTGGTGTTGTCGAGGTAAACAAACGTTGTAGAAGAAACAAAAAACTTATCGGTTCATATTTATCGTCAAGAGATTCAAAACGTCAATAGAAAAATGAGGAAAAAATGAAAAAAATTAAGGCTCAAGATTAAGTAAAGTCACTAAATGTTATATTATTATTTCCACTGTAGTATTGTCACCTATCTGACACGTGTCAAGGATGGTCACCTACCTGACACGTGTCAAAGATGGTCACCTACCTGACTCGTGTCAAGGATAGTCACCTACCTGACACGTGTCAAAGATGGTCACCTACCTGACACGTGTCAAAGATGGCCGCCTACCCGACACGTGTCAAAGATGGTTACCTATCTGACACGTGTCATAAATGGTCACCTACCTGACACGTGTCAAAGATGGTCACCTACCTGACACGTGTCAAAGATGGTCACCTACCTGGCTCGTATCAGATTGTCACCTACCGGGCACTTGTAAAAAATGGTCACTCACCTAACACGTGTCAAAGATGGTCACTTACATAACACGTGTCAAAGGTATGGTACTAGTTATGTTATGAATAGAAACGTTTGTGGAAGAATAAAGTTTTGATTCGTCCCAGAAAATTTCGTACCAAAATTACATTCCTGGGACGTTGTTTTCGTGTTCGAAATTTTTCGCACCCTCGGATTTTTAACAGGGAAGAATATGATTTTTAATTCGTTCTAAAAGTTTTCGCACCTTCATTTGGTACAAAAATTACTTAGACGAACCGTGATGCAATCGATGTTCTTATTTGGCCTCTTAATTTCCGGGCAAATAAATTTTGAAAGATTCTGGGAGAAATTTTGGTAGTTCTGTGATGAATAGAAACATTGCGATTCGTCCACAAAAATTTCGTACCAAAGTTTGTGTGAGAATAAAAACGGTTATATTTGTGCAAGAAAATGTACCACGAGGACGAATAAAAGCGTCCAGGAATCTTGTACCAAAGCTGGGTAAGAAATGGATCTGGGACAGACATTTCTTCACGCCCAAGGAACTTTCGGTACGAAAAGTTACGTGATGAATATAACATAAAAAATTCGTACCAAATTAAAGGTGCCAAGTTAGTGGAAGAATAAAGCTCGATTTGTCCCAAAAATTATCGTACCAAATAATTTTGGTACGTTTATTCCTGGGACGAATCTAGTTTTCGTCCTCGAAATTTTTCGCACCTTCATTTTGGTACGAATTTTCTGTGGAAAAATCGTTATGCTTCTATTCATCACAGAACTTTTCCTACAATCATTTGTGTACTAGTCCTCGAATCGAAATGGGTCTATACCAGGTCCTTTCTTACCCGAATTATAGCTCGTTTAGGATAACTTGAGACAAAATACAACGATGCCATTTTTATACACAGGTGGATTTAAGTTTAGTACACGTAATTATTGACTATTATCAGTGTGCTTTTGGTGTATTAAATTTAGTACGAGAACACACGTTCCACGCATTAAGACATGTTTAATACTTTCATTACACAAAATCAGCTGACCTCCCTGTTTTATGTAATACCTAAGCCCCAGATATGTAAACAGACCGACTCGTTTGTCTCAAGTTATCCGTAACGAGCTATAGTAGGATTGTTTTTATCCTCGAAATTTTCGCACCAAATAACGAAAGACAAATCGTAATGTTCCCTTTTTCACCATAATTTTGGTACGAAAGTTCCCGGGAGGAATTTTTTGGGACGAATCGGTTCTTATTCGTCCTCGTCCACTAATTTTCTCGCACAAATTTTTGAAAGATTCTGGGAGATCGTCCAGGAAATGTATCTAATTAAAGGTGCAAAAATTTCTGATAATAAAATCGTTTTAATTCGTCCCAGAAAATTCCGTACCAAAATTTATGTACGAGAAAACTAGATGACGATTGATTCGTCCAAAGATATTTTGTTTAAATTCTGCGACAAATTGTCGTACCAAGTTCAGGTAATAATGAAATGTTCCGAGATACATTTCGATTCGTTTCAGGGACATTCATGGTACTATGTGCAGAAAGTTCCGTGATGAATAGGAACATTACTATTCATCTTAGAAAATTTATACCAAAACAAAGGTGCGAGAAAATTCGAGGACGAACAAAAAAGTTCGATTTATCCCAGAATATTACGTACCAAAATTAAGGTTAGATAGTTTCTGGGAGAAATAAACACATTTCGATTTGTCCTGGAACTTTCGTAAATGACGAACAAGTTCCGTGATGAATACAAACATTACGATTTGAACATGATTCGTCCCAGAAAATTTCGTACCAAATTGATTACACTAATTTAAGTATGTATATTCCCGAGACGAATCAAAATGTTTCCCGCAGTTTTTGAAAGATTCTCAAGAAAAATGAACTTTTGTACTAAAACGATGGTGTACAGGTTCCGTGATCTGGGACTTAGGACATTTAGTTTAGACAATACGTCCACAAATATAAATGTATAGGAACGAATATGATCGTTCGCACCTTCATTTGGTACGAAAATTACTTGGACGAACTGTGATGCAATCGATGTTCTTATTCGGCCTCTTAATTTTCGAGCACATAAATTTGGTGATGAATAGAAACATTGCGATTCGTTCACAATAATTTCGTACCAAAGTTTGCGCCAGAATAAAAACGGTATATTTGTGCAAAATTTCGTACCACGAGGACGAATAAAAGCGTATCGTTTCGTCCAGAAATCTTGCCCCGAAGTCGGGTAAGAAATGGATCTGGGACCGAGATTTCTTTACGTCCAAGGAACTTTCGTACCAAAATGATGGTACAAGTTCAAGTTCTGTGATAAATAGGAACATTACGATTCGTCATAATCCCCCATTTCTAAGTAACTTCCGCATTAAAATAGTACGAATTCCGTGATGAATAGAACGATCCGTCCATAAAAATTACGTACCAAATTAAAGGTGCCAAGTTAGTGGAAGAATTAACTAGATTCGTCCCAAAAATTATCGTACCAAAATTATTTGGTACGTTTATTCCTGGGACGAATCTAAATGTTTTCGTCCTCGAAATTCTTCGCACCTTCATTTTGGTACGATTTTTCTGTGGAAGAATCGTTGTGCTTCTACTCATCACATAACTTTTCCTACAATTATTTGTGTACAAGAGTCCTCAACGAAATGAGTCTGTACCAGGTCCTTTCTTACCCGAATTAGGAGTTTTTATCCTCGAAATTCTCGCACCTTATTTGGTAAAAATTTTACGAAAGACAAATCGTAATGTTCCTTTTATACCATAATTTTGGTACGAAAGTTCCCGGGA
Organism: Mactra quadrangularis; assembly: GCA_025267735.1. Lineage (NCBI taxonomy): Eukaryota > Metazoa > Mollusca > Bivalvia > Venerida > Mactridae > Mactra > Mactra quadrangularis. The sequence goes on from CM046304.1 coordinate 30,894,288, forward strand.
GGAATTTTTTGGGACGAATCGGTTCTTATTCGTCCTCGTCCACCAATTTTCTCGCACAAATTTTTGAAAGATTCTGGGAGATCGTCTAGGAAATGTATCAAATTAAAGGTGCAAAAGTTTCTGATAATAAAATCGTTATAATTCGTCCCAGGAAATTCCGTACCAAAATTAATGTACGAGAAAATTAGATGACGAACAAGAACATCGATTCATCCCAAGAAATTTTCTTTAAATTCTGCGACAAATTGACACATTTCGATTCATCTCTGGAAATTTTGTACCCAATTCAGGTAATAATTTAAGGTTCCGAGATACATTTCGATTCGTTTCAGGGACATTCATGGTACAGACAGTTCCGTGATGAATAGGAATATTACGATTCGCCCACAGAAAATTCGTTCCAAAATGGGGCGAAAATTCGAGGACGAATAACAACATTTCGATTGGTCTCAGAAAATGTCGAACCACAAATAAAGGTGTGGAAATTTAGCTATAGAAAAATTTCGAACCATAATCAAGACAAAAAAAAACATTTTAAAGTTCATGGATGAATCGTAACATTATCATTTGTCACGAAATTTCGTACCAAAATCAAGGTTCACACCGATAAGAGTAAAACTGTCTGGGAGGTACAGTAGGAAATGTTGATCTTAAAAATCTTCATGACTTACTGATTCACACCCAGTAATTTTGCACTGTTTTAATTTGCGTCGGTACATAGTAACAAATAAATCCTGTTCGGATTTTGCTCTTGTCGTACCAAGTTTGATAGAAAAGTAACACATTTTTTAAAACATGTAATTGGGCAACAAACATCTCAAGGACAAAATGTCCGAGACGACTTGTTAAATACGAGCAGGCCAGAATTATATAATGTACAAGAAATAGACATCACACGTCACATTGCGGATCTCACATAGTTTCCAAATAGCCTGAAAAACACATCAAAATCAAATTATGAATTAAAGCTTGGTAAAATGAATCAAAGACTTGCATTCAAGATTGCTCTCAGACTCTAGCAACCAAGGTACATGATTTTGAAATTTTCTTTAAAGGTTATAGCCAGTCTGGACAAGGCTCAAACCAATATCTCTTTCAGGACCTAAGATTGACAAATCAAATGATCCTGTCTAAATAACGAGACGACTTACTTGTAACATAAATATTAATAACTGTCATAACAAGATGTATAAACTGTAATAACAAGATTTATAACTTTAAAAACAAGATGTATAACTGTAATGACAAGATATGTAACTGTAATAACTAGATGTATAACTGTAATAACTAGATGTATAACTGTAACAACTAGATGTATAAGTGTAATAACTAGTCTAAGTATAACTGTAATAACTAGATGTATAAGTGTAATAACTATATGTATAACTGTAATAACTAGATATATAACTGTAATAAAAAGATATATAACTGTTATAACTTGGTGTATAACTATAATAACAATACATATAACTGTTATAACAAGATGTATAACTAATAACATGATGTTAAACTGTAATAACTAGATGTATAACTGTAATAACAAGATGTAAAACTGTAATAACTAGATGTAAAACTGTAATAACTAGATGTAAAACTGTAATAACAAGATGTATAACTGTAATAACTAGATGTATAACTGTAATAACTAGATGTGAAACTGTAATAACAAGATGTATAACTGTAATAACAAGATGTATAACTGTAATAACTAGATGTAAAACTGTAATAACTAGATGTAAAAATGTAATAACAAGATGTATAACTGTAATAACTAGATAATAACTAGATGTATAACTGTAATAACAAGATGTATAACTTTATAACTTGGTGTATAACTATAATAACAATACATATAACTGTTATAACTAGATATATAACTATATTTAAAAGTCTTAAACACTGTTATCTCATTATAACAAGTTAATAATCCACATTTTATGAGACACTATTGTCCTTTCATACATATTCCACATTTTATGAGACACTGTTGTACTTTCATACATATATCAAGGGTTGCCTGCAAGACTGTAGTAACTTGGCAATGCAATTATTGCAGTCTTGCGGGCAACCCTCAATATGATGATCTGAATGTAAACAAACATATTTGTCAAATTCTTGCAGCAGTCTAAACATAAGAAACATTCATTATTTTATAGAAAATAGAGGATATTCATCAACCTTGGTGTAAGATTGATTTTTATTTCACTGAGTGATCTTAGAAAACATATTTTCATGAGTGGCATAGCCACGAATGAAAATGTCACTTTCTAAGTTCACGAGTTGAAATAAAAATCATCTTACACCAAAGTTGACGAAAATTCTGTTTCTTTCATGCTTAATTTTGTGGTTTATTTGATGTATTTTACACAAATTATAACATTATGTTATTTCTCTAATCTAAGATGACGTCATTTATTCTCAAAGATGACGTCATGAACAATGAAAATAAAAGGTTATATTTTCACTGAGATGAAAATATAAAATTTATATTTCCATTGTTTATTTTAATCGAATAACGTGACGTTTCACCGTAAAGCATGAAATAAATAAGATTTCTTCGTCTTACTCTGAATCTTCTACCAATGATTCTTAATCATGTAGGGCAGTGGTCAGTCACTCACATAGATACAAAGTATTGCTATATGGTGTTAACCAAAACAAAACAAAACATGACTTACTTTACCCATTGATTCAATTGTTAAGCAGAGGATTTGGAGGTTACTTCATTTATTTCATTTATTTATTGGAGTTAATGCCGTGTCAACACAATTTAGGTCATTTTAGGGCGTCCAGCGCACCTAACCTAGCTTTCCTGGACCTTTGTCTATAACCAGTACTCACCTACCCATCCACAAGGCCGGAAACTTCTCCTTATTATCTAATCAATGGAGGAAAATCGACATTATTGTCAAATTTTCATGGAAGGGTATAACCTCCCCGTGTGGGATTTGAACCCGCACCCCCTCGGACACGAGATTCCAAATCCGGGCGCGCTACCAACTGTGCTATCGACCCGGGTTTTGGAGGTTACTATTTAAACTTCCAGGATATTCATAAAAAGAAGTAGTTATTTTAATGTGAGACTTGTCAAAAAAACACTATCTGTTTACCTTTTAAGTAGTACTAATATGTAAATAAACATTTATTTATAGTATGTTACTACCCAAAACATAGTAGTTTGAAACAAAGTTCAACAAATTTTACACATTTTATTTGGTTTAACGATGTAGCAACACATAGTATAGGTCATATAACTGTGGTATTGTCGTTTTTTCTCAACTGTCAAAGCTGGAATAATTTCACGGTGAGTGATTTCATTGTTTTTAAACTGGCAGGTTAATTGTTATTAAAACAAGTAAATCTGTGAGCTAATGCTCACTAGTGATACCCCCGCCAAAATCTAAAAATATGCGACAAACAGGAAGTAGATGAGCAAGGAGCATAAAATCGCTTTACACCACATGGGACTATGGGATGAAGCAATATGCAAAGTATTAGGCTGCTGCATGAAATAGTTGCTGAGAAAACGGACGGACGGACGGACAAGGGTAAAACAGTATACCCCCCTCTTCTTCAAAGCGGGGGTATAAATATCTTGACTAAAACATTATCATACAGCATAAGAAGCTATACTCAATCATAATACACACTTTCAGAAACTCATGGTTGTATTACGACAATAATTTTAACAAGCGCATTCACCGTGAAATTATTCATGTTTTGACATTTGAGAAAAAACGAACAATATTTAAAAATGCAGATTAATATAATGATGTATACTCACCTAGATTAGAAGACAAACATCAAGAAAGCTCAACATCTCATATAAACATCTACATCATATCTCAATGGTAATTCTTACATGGTTTCCTGTAGTTCAGTGAAATTGTAACATCATATCTAGATATTTAAATAGAAAGAAAATTCTTGATTATAATTAAGAAGATTTAAGATACAACAAGGAATAAATAGAAATAATTTCATAACCTCCACATTATCAACAACAGCAACTGCATTCATATACAATATCTGAAGTCGGTCGGAGGGAGTCAGCTTTTATGGTCAGAACATAGAATATTTTTTGTTGATCTATCTTTCCTTTACTTTCAGTTCAATGTCTAACCCCCTCTAGTAGTGAAATTAGGTTAAAGTTAAACTAAAGCTTTGAAAAATCTGATCTTCCCTTTGTCTGTTTTTAACGTGCTTGCATGTATTGTGTTAAAATTATGAAGCTATGTTCAAATTGCTGTACAAAATCAATGTATTATTAGAAACAAAATACCATAAATCCCAATTAAAGTCCCCGCTCCTAATAAATACCAATTAGTATTTTGAGAAAGGAAGAACAAGCTACAAGTATTTTTATTTGTAATTTCACAATTTTCTAATACTGTAAATAACATCCCAAATAGAGAAATGTCAATGTAAATCCATGAAGGGGAGACTTTTGAGAGAATATTATGGCAATTGCAAAGGTGACAGTTAAAAATATACAGATAACAATTTCACATTTTACAAGTGTAATCTGATGTGCCCTATCATGGTCTGGTGCTACTTAAGTATTTTTAGTAAGAAAACATTTCTTCACCTGGACTTTTTTCAGCACAATCAGGACACATTTGTCTAGTGTTTTTTTATCATTAAATACAATCATCAGTGGAATGCTTCTGGCTCAGGTTTCTGAAATACATGTATTCATAATATAAATATAATTTTGTTTGTTTTGTGATTTGTTGGGTATAACGCTGTATCAACACATTATATAGGTTATATAACGGCGGTCAGTCAACCTACTCACTCCTCCTGGAAAGGCTAAATCTCTGGATTTAGCTGTTAACCATCTACTTAGCACATACTTTCATCAGTGACTGACAACTGCCCTACATGATTAAGATCATTGGTTGGAGGAAGAATGGCCGTAGAAATAATTTCATTACCAAGCTCCACGAAAGTATGCCTTATACAAATATAAAGCCATGCATTATAGTTACAAGATTTTCTAATATTTATAGAACTGACACCACAGACTTTACATGCCAAGCTAGCTCATAGGTAGTACACAAGTCTACTGTTCAAAGGGGTCATAGGTTTGATTCCCCAGCAAGGCATTATACTTTAGCAGAGCTTTGTCAAGAAATAATTCATGTGGCAATTCTCTCTTCTACAACTGATTCTAAATCAGGTAAGGTAGTATGTGCCCAGTAACTAGTTAACAGGTAAAATCCAGATTTAGTTTTCCTGAAACTGTGAGTAGGTCAATGTGTTGATACAGCATTAAACCCAATTAAAAAAGCATATTTTTTTAATTTATAAAAAGACTCACCAATATGCTTAAATATTAACTAGAGCTTTCATTGAAGAGATTTTTACCCTAACCTGGCACCATGTCAAGGCGAGAGACATTTGACCCAATTATTTGGCCACACCTATTGAAGTATTGACATGGTTGTTGCAGGAGACACACTGTCTAAACAAGGTAAACATTATTGAATTATAAGTTAACCAAGCAAATTTGAAATGTTCGTATAGTGCCTAAATATTGACCCGACCTGACATTTCACATTTGCATCTAATAATCATTTACACATATCCCTACAAAAATCAAAACCACGCCTACTCTACACTTTGGCTCGTAACATATTCAAATAAACAATCATTGTACACTTTAAGTATACAAATTAATCCCTGTGTAATAATTACATTTGAGCCATGACGATATAATCCGATTGTTATCGAGTATTAATACTACATTCATATTCAATGTAATGAATATTCTTGCAAAAAGGTCAGGTTGGGGTCAACTTTTACGCACAATAACTCAATCCAGGCTTCCCAGCAGTGCAAAGTAAAAAACTAGGAAAAAAACTAGGAATGGCAACTCAAAAAACTAGGAGAAAACTCGGAAGATAATGCAAAAAAACTAGGACTTCTTTTAGGAAAGTGTTTACCTTTTCAACCTGGAACTATACATAATAACCATAGAAGACAGGCACAGAAGCTGCGAAGTTGACATTTTTCTTGCTCAGGCATAGACGTCATGGTGTCATAGAGCCTTAGTTTTCACATGTGTTAACACATACAGCTTGGTAAGGCAACACTGACACCAGACACCATTTCAGCATTGGAACATGTCAATTCAACAACTTTTGGCCATTATCTGCAATATATCTTACAGAAAAACAAATGAGGTATCAGTATTCTGCAAAAAAATACCTTAAAATATAAAAACTAGGAATACTAGGAGCCTTTTGGCAAATACTAGGAAAAAGTAGGAACCCACTAAAAAACTAGGAAAAACTAGGAACGCTGGGAAGCCTGTCAATCTCTTGATTTTAAATACTTATTTTTTTGGTAAAATAGCAAGTCGAGTATTTTTTGTGAATAGAAATTGTGTGAAAACTAATGTATGAGTGAAAGCTCTATAAGAGTCAAACCTTACACTTTTGTATATACAGAACCAAGTGACAAACTCGAAGTTTAAAAATATACTGTTACCTTATAAGGAGCAGACTTTAGTGGAGATAAATCATCTAAATACAAGAATTTCTTCATCATTCAACCTAAACCAGACATTGTTTCTTTTCTATATACCAATGTTGGATATTTACATGAATGATCATAACCCTGAAATATAACATTATAATCATAAAAATATAAGAAGTGATGTAACTATTATAAGGTATGAAAAAGGGAGGCAACTATCACATGTCTAAAATATTGATCAATATTATTGGACATCGTGTGGTTTTCTGATTTAAGAACACCTATCTTTTTTGCAAATTGACCTGAATAATACATAACACTCCTTTAACAAAACAATTAAAACTAATTTAATGTAAACAAATGATAATTTGTTTTGTTGGGTTTACAATTGAAGCAACACATTGTATAGGTAATATAATGGCGGTCAGTCAACCTACTCACTCTTCCTGGAAAGGCTAAATCACTGGATTTAGTTGTTAACCAACTGCTAAGCACATACTTTCGTCAGTCACTGACAACTACCTTACATAATTAAGAATCATTGGTAGGAAGAGGAATGGCTGCGGTAATAATTTCATGACCAAGCTCTATGAAAGTATGCCCCGCCAGTGAATTGAACCCACAACCCATCGATCAGTAGACTTATGCGCTACCAACTGAGCTAGCCAGGCGGCTGCAATTGATTAATTTCTTGTCTTAAGTCAATTTTCACAAGATTTACTATTTTCTCAGATCATGATCAAGAGCTTCTAGAGATGGTAGTACCACAACACACAATTGAATACATTGTTTCTACCGTTGGCAGGTTAGAAAACATTAACAGAATCAAATCATTTTCTACAGATAGAGAAGTACCTGGGGCATCCACAGTTATTTTAAACTAGAACTCCCACCAGTGGCGAAAATACGCCTGCAATGGCAACATTTCAAGATGATGGCAAGTCAACATTGTTGAAGTCCAAAAGGGTAAAGGTTGTAAGAAGCATAAAAACCATAAAAAAACATCAAATTGGAAATAAACAGCAAATTACAGTGTAATTTACTATGGATAAGAAAAAGCAAAATGAACAGTAGTTGTCATATTTCAAATGATTTTTACATGAAAATGAACACCATTTGGTCATTATGAATGTAAAGTGGAACAACAGACAAAGAGTGATCACATTTAAACTTATCTTCCCAACATTATAAAAAAATTCAAGAATGCCATTAGCTTGTCAATTTGAATTTAAGAAAAAATACATATAAATGTCATCAGCAAGAATTTGTCTGCACAATTTTATTAAAATGGGCAGAGAGAAAAAGATGTTTGCTTCACAAGATATTAGAAAGACATGTGTGCACAATTTTGCAAAATTTGAGTAAGAAACAGCATACTATACAGTAATTTAAATAAAAATTCAAGATGGCCACCAGTCAGCCATTTTGAATATAAAATTGTGAAGAAAAGTCTTACTTGTCAACTGTAATAGTGAGACCTTGTATGCAATTTTTTCTCAAAATCCACTAGGAAATAAGCATGCAATACTGTTATATTAAATTAAAAAATTCAAGATGGCAGCCAGTCGGGCATTTTGAATTGGAATTGATACAAGTGCATGTACACATCAACTGTAAGAATTTGATCTTGTGTGCAAAATTCTATAAAAATTGGTTAAAAAAATCTGTTGAGAAATAATCATACTTAGTTATTAAATGAAATTTAAACAAAATTCAAGATGGCCACAAATAGGCCATTTTAAATTGGAATTAGTATAAACTGCATGCACTCATGAACTAGTCCAGTCAATTTAAGATTTGACCTAGAACTAATTGCAACACAAGCTGTACCGCGACAAAAATGAAGTATCATGTACCTTAAACAACATACTAAAAATCTAGAACAAGAGCTCCGCTGGGCGGGGCATTATACGCCCGTGTGCAGTCCATGCTGTGTTCTATCTCATATAAAGTCCCTGTGACCTTGACCAATGACCCCGGGATCTCAGAATAGGTCCCATTCTTAACAGGAGGGCTATCCAAAGCAAAGATTTTGAGAACCTAGGTACAGCCATGGTTGATTTATCACCGACACAAAGTTTTCCCATACAAACTTCCAGTGACCTTGACCCTTGGGCCTCAGAACCAAAAGTTCTCGCCCTTGACCCAAAGAGTATTGATACATAAAGTTTGGTGATCTTAGGTAAAGTTGGTTGTTGGACAAGGTTTTTCCTCATGATTTTTCTTTTGACTTTAACCTTTAACCCAGGGACCTAAAACCAAAGGGGCATATGCTAGACATTAAGGCTACCCTTAAATAAGATTTGGAAAACCTACAATGTAGGTACAATTATTATTGAGTTACTGTCCGGAAAATGTTTCAATATGAATTAAGTCCCTGTGACCTTGACTTTTGTCCCTGGGGTTTCCAAATCAAAAGAGAACATCAAATACCAAAGAGCTATCAACACATTACATCTTGACAAATGGGCTGATCCACATAAAATTTGGTTAACCTAGGTACAATCATTGTTTAGTTATTGTCCGGACAAGGATTGTCCATATGATGCCCCTGTGACCTAGATCTTTGACCCATTTTTGACCCAAAACCAATTGGGAACATCCTTAACACATGGGCCACCCTCAAATAAAATTTGGTGAACTAAATTCATTTTACTTATTAAATATAGCATTATTTCCATGGTTTGCCATTTTGACTTTATTAACATACTGATTGAACATTTGAAGTCTCTGCTTGGTAATTTGATATCTTCTGGATGATGGTTTAAACTTGACCCAGGGGCCCCAAAATCAATAGGGAACATCCTTGACACATGGGCTACTCTCACATGAAATTTGGTGAACTTTGGTACAATCATTGTTGAGTAATTATCCGGACAATGTTTTTCAATATGATGCCCCTGTGACCTTGACCTTTGACCAAGGTACCCCAAAACCAATAGGGCATAACCTTGACACATGGGCTACTTTCACGCCAAATTTAGTGAACCTAGGTACATTGGTTTTTCAGTTATTGTCTGGACAAGGTTTTTCCATATGATCCCTCTGTGACCTTGACCTTTGGGTCTGGGGCCCAAAAACCTATTGGGAACATCCTTGACACAAGGGCTACCTTCACATAAAATTTTGTGAACCTAGGTACAGTAGTTGATGAGTTATTGTCCAAAAAAGGATTTTCAATATGATGCCTCTGTGACCTTGACCTTTGACCCAAGAACCCCAAAACCAATAGGGCATAACCTTTACCCAAGGGCTACCCTCACATAAAATTTGGAGAACCTAGGTACATTGGTGGTTCAGTTATTGTCTGGACAAGTGTTTCATTGTTTGCCGTTTTGACTTTATAAACATATTGATAGAACATTTGAAGTCACAGCTTGGTAATTTGATATCTTCTGGTTTAAGATTTAAACTTAACCCTGTTTTCCCAAAACTGATAAGGTACATCCTTGACACATGGGCTACTCTCACATGAAATTTGGTGAACTTTGGTACAATCATTGTTGAGTAATTATCCAGACAATGTTTTTCAATATGATGCCCCTGTGACCTTGACCTTTGACCAAGGTGCCCCAAAACCAATAGGGCATAACCTTGACACATGGGCTACTTTCACGCCAAATTTAGTGAACCTAGGTACATTGGTTGTTCAGTTATTGTCTGGACAAGGTTTTTCCATATGATCCCTCTGTGACCTTGACCTTTGGGTCTGGGGCCCAAATACCTATTGGGAACATCCTTGACACAAGGGCTACCTTCACATAAAATTTTGTGAACCTAGGTACAGTAGTTGATGAGTTATTGTCCAAACAAGGATTCTCAATATGATGCCTCTGTGACCTTGCCCTTAGACCCAGGAACCCCAAAACCAATAGGGCATAACCTTTACCCAAGGGCTACCCTCACATAAAATTTGGAGAACCTAGGTACATTGGTGGTTCAGTTATTGTCTGGACAAGTGTTTCATTGTTTGCCGTTTTGACTTTATTAACATATTGATTGAACATTTGAAGTCACAGCTTGGTAATTTGATATCTTCTGGTTTAAGATTTAAACTTAACCCTGTTTTCCCAAAACTGATAAGGTACATCCTTGACACATGGGCTACTCTCACATGAAATTTGGTGAACTTTGGTACAATCATTGTTGAGTAATTATCCAGACAATGTTTTTCAATATGATGCCCCTGTGACCTTGACCTTTGACCAAGGTGCCCCAAAACCAATAGGGCATAACCTTGACACATGGGCTACTTTCACGCCAAATTTAGTGAACCTAGGTACATTGGTTGTTCAGTTATTGTCTGGACAAGGTTTTTCCATATGATCCCTCTGTGACCTTGACCTTTGGGTCTGGGGCCCAAAAACCTATTGGGAACATCCTTGACACAAGGGCTACCTTCACATAAAATTTTGTGAACTTAGGTACAGTAGTTGATGAGTTATTGTCCAAACAAGGATTTTCAATATGATGCCTCTGTGACCTTGACCTTTGACCCAAGAACCCCAAAACCAATAGGGCATAACCTTTACCCAAGGGCTACCCTCACATAAAATTTGGAGAACCTAGGTACATTGGTGGTTCAGTTATTGTCTGGACAAGTGTTTCATTGTTTGCCGTTTTGACTTTATAAACATATTGATAGAACATTTGAAGTCACAGCTTGGTAATTTGATATCTTCTGGTTTAAGATTTAAACTTAACCCTGTTTTCCCAAAACTGATAAGGTACATCCTTGACACATGGGCTACTCTCACATGAAATTTGGTGAACCTAGGTACAGTCATTAGTGAGTTATTACCCGGACAATGTTTTTCAATTTGATGCCACTGTGACCTTGACCTTTGACCCAGGGGCCCCAAAATCAATAGTGCATATCCTTGACACATGGGCTACTCTCACATGAAATTTGGTGAACCTAGGTACATTGGTGTTTCATTTATTGTCCGGACAAAGTTTTTCCATATAATGCCCCTGTGACCTTGACCTTTGAACCTGGGGCCCCATAAACCTATAGGGCGCATCTTTGACACATGGGCTACTCTTACATAAAATTTGGTGAACCTAGGTACAGGTGTTGTTTAGTTATGGTCCGGACAAGGTTTTTCAATTTGATGTCCCTGTGACCTTGACCTTTGACGCAGGGGCCCCAAAACCGATAGGGAACATCTTTGACACATGGGCTACTCTTACATTAAATTTGGTGAACTTAGGTACATTGGTGGTTCAGATATTGTACGGACAAGTTTTACCTATTTTAAGTCCCAGTGACCTTGACCTTTAACCCTGGGGTCTCAAAATCAATAGGGAACCTCCTCCACCCAAGGGCTATCAACACATAAAATTTGAGGAACCTAGGTTCATCCTTTCTTGAGTTATCATCCGGACAAGCAATTGTCCACGGACGGACAGACGGACAGACGGACAGACGGACAGACGGACAACAGCATAACATAATACGACCGTTTTTTCAAAACGGGCGTATAAAAATCTAATCACGGGAAATATGCGAAATTAATCGATATATTTTGTGGTTTTATTAGTAACTATGATGGCAGCGAGCGCCAACCATACGTTTCATTTGTGACGTCATAATGCGAGCGTTCGCATGACTAAATTCAATAACTATGTCAACTGTATTAGATAAACCTTTCTCTGTTTAGCGAATGTAAGTTTGTATCCCATCAACATGTTCTCCATCAAATATACAATGCATTTAGTCAAATACAATGAGCTGTACTTCCCAAAACGTGTTTGAAACCATGATCACATTCGTCAAATAACCTTGACCTTCAATGTGACTGTCATAACAAAAAAACAACAAATTCAGTGCAAAATCATAGTTCCATTCATATATGAATATAAAAATATGAAGTTAATAGTTCTAGAATGAAGAATCATGTTGTATTATTTACCTTTTTTTCACAATTAAACTTATTGAAAATAATGCGTCGAGACTATGTAATATTTACACTACGGAAGCACGTTCACGCCATTAAACCCACTACGTTGTATAAAAGGCGATAATGTAAAACCGGTGTTTTACGTGCAAATATATAAATTACTATTTTGAGTAATTTAGTGTCTTAACTTTCAAATTTAATCAAAGTTTAGAAATTCCAAGTATTAAATTATAATGTCAGCAAGGTTTTCTTTATTTATAGTCTAAACAAAAGAAATGTTAATTAAACACATGAGTGAAGTTTTACGACAAAACCTATTTATTTGAGCCTAATTTTCAATACCATACCTATGTGTGAATGATGTGTGGCATAGTAGCTATAACAGCTGTACCAGTCGACGGACTTTTACTCGAACCAATTGCATAGACCCAAAAAGACATTTTAAACATAAATGGTGATATGGATATATGCCCTTACGAAAAAAACACACTTTTTTTCTGAATAAAACTCGTTTTCAGAAATATAGGTCGGTAATCCGGAAAGAAATGAAAACAAAATCGTCCAATTATGCCACATTAATGTTTGACTGACACTGACCCCATTTTCAGTAGGCTATAGCGCGGCATTGGTCATATTTTGGAATAACATTCATTAAATATGCTTATATTTATAACATATTGACTCAAATCCTAGTTTCGGCTGGCTATAATCCGACCCATGGGAGTAAAAAAGATGTTGAATATATGGAAAATATGTTATAGTTATATATTTACTAAAATTGTCGGTATTCGCAGAAAATTCGTTTTTGGCGATATGTTCGTTCGAATATGTCAATATTTGACATTTCTTTATTAAAATGACTTGAACCCTAGTTACGACAGGTAATTGTAACCAATGCATAGGTCTAAAAGGCTAACAAAGATACGCATTTTTTCGATCAAAAATGTCTATTTTTGGAAAATTATTCGATCATTTATGTCAATTTTCTATCAAAATGAGATGAATCACAGTTTCAACTGGCTATAGCGCAGACCGAGGGTATTGAAACAAAAAGCTTCGAAAGCTGAATATACAAAAATGACATAATTGTTATTCCTTCACCAAAGAATTTCAAACAAGTTTGCGAATATTTCTGTCACATTGGCTCTAACCCAAGTTTCGGCTGGCTTCAAGGGCGTAAATGTACAATTAATAACCTTGATACATGTATACAAAAAAGTGTACAATCCAACTTTATAGGTCGTAATCATGGAAAACTTATTTTTGAAGAGATGATCGTCCACATATGTCATTTTATCAAATTGACATGACCTCAGTTCAAACATGACATAGCTCAGCAGAAGGGCATCGACCCATGAAGCTGAATACACAAAACTATGTTATAGATGTACCTTTACAGAGATGTAGGCATGTATTTTGAGAAAGCTCAATTTTCTGCGAAATGGTCGTCAAAACATGCCAATATTTAATTATATTACAAGGACTAAAACCCCAATCACTGTGTAACATAATATAATATAGTCCATATATTATCTACTAAGTTTATTCCTTCTACTAAACATATAAGTTACAGCACCCAACATCCAGCCAGGTATTTCTACTCAGTGTTACACACAGCTGAGTGTCCAGGGACAACCTTTCTCTCTGGCTGGTAAAACTAATTCTCCAACTAACCACCTTGATTGTTGAAATATTGACCCGTCTCAACTTGACCATTGAGAATTAATAAGGGTGGACTATGTGTACTTGGTTAGTGATATAATATTATATCACACACTGCTGGCTACAGTCCGTCCCTAGGGCATAGACCTCATGAAGCTAAATATACCAAAATGATACAATAGTGAGGCACTCTCCCATTATATTGGCCAGTTATCTACTCTGTCAAATAATTATTCTTCCAAATATACTTATATGTATTACAAATCGGCTTAACCCTTAACTGGTCAATCATTTTATCATGAATGGACCCCTGCCCCTATTCCAGACAATGACTTCGGTGTTTTAACTGGACTTAGTGAACTTCTCGTAAAAAAAACTCCCAAAAATAACCTTTATGCGCGCCTCCTCGATCATAAGATGTCTCAGGCGGTCCCAAAGGGGGATATGCCCCCGTTTCTCGCTGGGACTTTGAGTAGGCGTAGTGTCCCTCATCACCAGAAAAAAGATCGGGGTCCTTTGGTGAAAAAGAAATATCACAAAAAATCGATAGGTAAATGTTTTCAGTCTCTGTAAAGTACTGGCCATTTAGATCTAAATTTAGGAAATACAACATAAAGAAATGCAAATTTTGGGTTAAAAAAGAGGATAAATTACGTTTTTCCCCTTTTTGATCGCCCCAGCATTGCCATGGTAACTGGAATCGGGGTTCAAATCACTTATTCTAGGAGAAAATCATTAAGGAAATAACCTTGTCAAGTTGCATATATGTCAGTCAATAAGAAACTAAATAAGAGCATCGTAAAGTAGCCCTAGCGCATTAAGGTGAAATGGTCAATTTTCGACCATGTCGCAACAAATAAATGGATAAATTCCAGTTTGGACTTATTTAATGTCGGACCAAGGGCGTATACACGAAAACCTGAATATTCATGAACAATTTGGTAGCTACATGTATGCACCTTATGAACGATGTTGGTTGGTATTCATGGAAAACTCGTTTTGGAGAGATTTTCGTCCACATACATGAATGTCTTATCAAATTGACGCGAATCCTAGTTCTGGCAGGCATTAGTTTGGCCTTAAGGCGTCGATCCATAAAGCTGTATACACTAAAATGATGATTTTGTTATGCCTTTACCGAAGATATAAGTTGGTATTCAGGTAAATTTCATTTAATAGAAATGCTAGTCCAAACATGCCTAAATTTCGACTATACAAGTATTTCTATGAAATGACTTTAACCCCAGCTACAGCTGGCAATAGCCCAGCCCTTGGGCGTAGACACCGTGAAACAGATAATACCAACGTGATAAAATAAGTAGTCACTTTCCGCGATATAGGTCAGAATCCTGGGAAATAGTTTGGAGATATATTGCACTAGATAATTATGCTAATATGTATAATTTGACTCGAACTCCAGTTTCGACCCCCTACAGCACCGCACATGGGCGTTACCCAAAAAAACTGAATATACGAAAACGATGTTATGGTTATACTTAAAGATTGATGTATACACTATATGTTTATTATTATATATTCTTGATAATTATGTATATCTTGAAATTATAGCAAATTAATATATTTATTCACCAAATGCGAAATTTGTTGATTTTGTTTATGCATAAATCTGCTATTTATACTCTGGTTTCAATATGTGAAAAAATATGAATTTCCCGTGCCTAGATTTTTCTAGATTTTTTTGTCTGTATACTAGAGGTATAAAACCAGATGGCAGAAGTGGTTTTGTTTATGTTGCAATTAGTTCTAGGTTAGGCCCATTTTGACCGTAGATTGACTGGCCTAAACTGTAAGAATATAAACTTGTGTGCAAATCTCTATTAAAATATGTTAAGAAATAAATATACTACAAAGGTATTTATTTTTTGGGACAGACCATGCGATCGACCAACCAACCGACCAACCAACCAACCTACCAACAGGGTGATTCAAGTATACCCCCGAAACTTTGTTTGCAGGGGTATAATAAAAATTTAAAACTCTGATAAGCTAAGTAAAACCAGCATAATAGGTAACAAACCTGGTCATTCCAAGCCGATATACAAGGTCTCATCTTTAGCTATTAATGACTTGGTCTGATCAAAGTAACTGTAATATATAAATTATAGTATATGTATTTATTGATATTATTTTAAGTAGTAATAATATGTAATGTCAGTCTTTTAGTACCGAACGATAGAAAGCTAAATGTTTAAACCAATAATTAGTTTGTTTTGTTTGGTTTAACGCCGTAGCAACACATTGTATAGATCATATAACGGCGGTCAGTCAACCCACTCACTCCTGGAAAGGCCAACTCTCTGGATTTAGCTGTTAACCAACTAATAAGCACATACTTTCGTCAGTGACTGACAACTGATCAGTAGACTTGTGTGCTACCAACTGAGCTAGCCGGGCGGCCCGGCTTATCAATAATTAAGTTGCTAAATTACTAAAACATGACGAACTAGTAAATCTGTGAGCTAATGCTCACTAGTGATACCCCCGCCAAAATCTAAAAATATGCGACAAACAGGAAGTAGATGAGCAAGGAGCATGAAATCGCTTTACACCATATGGGACTATGGGATGAAGCAATATGCAAAGTATTAGGCTGCTGCATGATATAGTTGCTGAGAAAACTGTGACGGAAATTTTGTAACGGACGGACGGACGCACACACGCACGCACAGACAAGGGTAAAACAGTATACCCCCCTCTTCTTTGAAGCGGGGGTATAAATATTTGGAAACTCATATCTCACTTATTTAAAATAAGAAACTAACTATAAACAGACTACTTCTTTGTCAATTAAAACTTTAGGTGTTAATTTTTAAATCAAGCAGCTTTTAGACCAGTGGCGCTTTTCCCAAAAAATCTTAAGATAAAAATCATCGCATGTCAAAAGCAAGAAAGAGGATATTAGTCAACTTTGGTGTAAGATCGATTTTTATTTCACCGAGTGAGCTCAGAAAACATATTTTCACGAGTGACATAGCCATGAGTGAAAATGTCACTTTCTGAGTTCATCATCTTACACAAAAGTTGACCAATATTCTGTTTCTTTCATGCTTAGTTTGGCATTTTATTTGATGTATTTTACACAAATTATAACGTGACGTCATTTCTACTCCAAGATGACGTCATTTATTCTCTAATATGACATCTTGAACGATGAAAATATAAGGTTATATCATCACTGTGATGAAAATATAAAATTTATATTTTCATCGTTGATTTTCATCGAATAATGGACGTTTCACCGTAAAGCATGAAAGAAATACTAATAATACTGTCTTTTTTGCCAATCAATTCCAAATATTATTGAATTATGTAAAATATTGTATACCTTTTAAACATCTATCATATTTACTATATTTTCCTACCTGACTTTGTCTTGAAAATTATAAATTTGACTTGAGATAAAAAAATAGTAAGAATTCTTGTAAAAATGTGCATTGAAAACTGTAATCATAAAGACATATACATAAATAACTGACTCTACAGTGGTTGCACAGATAATAAAATGTCAAACACACAATCTCAACACTCATCATAGTAGTATCACCCCACTATTCTCCAAAAAGAGTCAAGCTAAAAAAGCTAACCTGAAAATTCAGGAGAGACTTCAAGGACTTCATATCATGATAACATACTCAGCATCCTGAATGATAGAAATATATACAACAAATTACAGGTAATGATTGAAAATTATTTCTAGACAATATTATCATAATTGTTCAAATAAGAAAAGTTTAGAAAGCAATGTTTTAAGGATCTATCATTTGTTGAAATTGAAAAAAATCTATCAAGTGGGTAGGGTAACTAATTATATCAAAATATCCATAAATTCTAAATAATTTTAATTAATTTTGTAAGTGAAGCATTAAGTGTATAGATGAGACAGTGAAAATATAAAGAACTCAACAAATAAGACATTTAGAAAGAAACGAAAACATTTATCCTAACCTTGAAATGGCCTTATGAACGTCAGTCCAAACACATATTTAAAGTTCTTTTTTCATAATTCCAAAAGATGTAATAGAATGTCCATATAACATTTTACAATGTCCTAGGGTGAATCACACAAAGTGTTTCCAAAATGTAAATTTGATAATCGATCACAACACTCTTCACACATGATTTTATTTTCAATTTCACACAGGAACCCGATAAATTTTTCCTTCTTCTTACACACATAGAACATACAATATGAGTAGAAAATTGCACTGGGAACTTGTGTGTCAACTGTAATTTAAAACGTGTAATGTTTGTCTTGAGATGAATTATCAAATTTACATTTGGGAAATACTTTTTGTGTAATTTACCTTAAGACATTGTAACATGTTACATGGACAACCTATATCATGTTTGGATTGACCTTCGGATGGCTATTCTAAGGTGAGGTTAAATGTTTTCATTTCTTTCTAAATATCTTATTTGTTGATTTTTTTTTTATTTTCACTATCACATCTATACATTTAATGCATCACTTACAAAATATATCAAAATTATTTTAGAATTAATGGATATTTTAATAGTTTAGTCACCACACCCACTTCATAGATTTTTTTCAATTTCAAATCCCGATACACCCTTAAATTGTACTTCATATGCAGGCCAGTCTGTAAAGATCACATAGGTGATGTCAGGCTAGGTTTCTATGGCACAGAATGCAACAATTGCTTACATGTACAATATATTAAGACTAGCATCGCTTGTACCAAAAGGTGAATGTTGTATAGCACCAAGATCTAATAATTTAGTTACATCAAACAGCTCCTGGAAATATAATGTTGAAAGGGCATGAAACAAAACTGATGAATGGTTTTAAGTCAATGGTATCATCAACTGATGAACTAAGTCACACGCATTTTAAATTTTGTAGTTCTTCACCATCATTCAAATGACACCGGCCCGGCTAGCTCAGTTGATAGTGCACAAGTCAACTGATCGAGGGGTCGTATTGAAGTTTGATTCCTGGGCAGGGCATACTTTCGTTGAGCTTGGTCATGAAATAGTTTTCTACAGCCTTTTTCCCTCCTACCACAGATTCTAAATCATGTAGCGCAGTAGTCAGTAACTGACAGAAGTATGTGCCAAGTAGCTGATTTACAGTTAAATCCAAAGATTTAGCCTTTCCAGGAACAGTGAGTAGGTTGACTGACCACCATGATATAACCTATACAATGTGTTGCTACGGCATTAAACCCTACAAACAAACATTCAAATGACCACAAGTATAAACTTTTGTAAAACCATGTCAGTGAAACTGTTTTTGTTTCAATAATGGCATTTTGAAATCATTTTTGTCATTAAATTATCATAAAGGCAAATTATATAACATCAGAGATGAGTTCAACAATGCAAGCACTCAAGCGAGTGTCTGCTTCGTAAATTGTTAAGCTATTGAACGTCTGCACGTAAAATCCAAGATGGTGTCAAACAGCACATTATTGAAAGTAGCGGGTGGGGGACAATTATTTCTGCTTATACATGAGATCTTTCACATTTTTTATCATATTATGAATCATTATGATACAATGTACGGTACCAAATAAATTCTATTTATGTTATGTTACAAGTAACACGCATGTTTGCGACCCACTTTTCAGGGATAATTCTTTAAGATAAAAATTTTAATTTTTTTCCAGCCGCTATCTTTAATATCTAAGGGAAACACCGGTCGAGCTGAATCGCCAGCGCTTGCAAGCACTCGCACACCGCATTTAAAAAATGAGAATGCTCGTTGTCACCCAGAGTGCTCGCATTGTTGAATGCACCTCTGATATAGATTTATACACTTAAAGAGTACACTGGTAGATCGATCCCATTGTTCAACTGATCTAAATTGTTCTGTAGTCAAGCATACTGATCAGATTATGATATGGTGAAGACAAATGAAAAATATTTTTATCTCAAAGACCAGACATACAAGTCACCATTGTCACCCATTCACTGAACAAGTCACTGGTCATGCGTGATGACATTACACAACCTGTCATCAACTTAAGAATGATAAAATGGGACAACAATGAAACGCAAAAATGATTGAGCTAATCTATTACCAGTCATTTCAATAAATTTTCTCAAACACAAGCCCAATTATTATGTTGCATAGTAAAGGGATGAATTATCAACATGTCCAACTACACAAAGTAAGTAATTTCACTTGCCTAGCACAATTTTGACTAGTTCCAGAGTTCAAACTAGTTGGTTACAGGAATGATTGTAATACTTACATAAAAAAAGAACATCTACAAATACAATTACCTTATCTACAGCTCTTCCTGGTGTCTTCAGAAGTATTGTCAATGTTCTGAAATAAATTAAATATAGTTATAATAGGCCCACTCGGCTAGCTTAGTCCACAGGGCACAAGTCTACTCAATTCCCGGGACGGGGCATACTTTGGCAGAGCTTGGTCATGAAATAATGTCTACGGTCATTCTCTCTCCTACCACTGATTCTAACGCATGTACAGCAGTAGTCAGTCACTGACGGAAGTATGCGCAAAGTAGTAGGTTAACAGCTAAATCCAGAAATTTAGCTTTCCTAGGAACAGCGAGTAGGTGAACTGACTGCAGTGAAATAACCTTAACACCGTGTTGCTATGGCATTAAAACCCAACAAAAAGGTTATAACCAAGAGAACACTTTTGATAAACTACACCAATTTTAGTTTTCCTATCAGTTTTCTAAGTTCAGTTGAATTCACACTATAGTTTATATGAAGTACACTTGATTTGCACTATATAGAGCAACTTCTACTAAGCTAAAGTTCTAGGGGTATTGCTCATTCAAGTGGATAATTAATGGCCGTCAGGCTCTCCCCTAATAAACATGTGAATACATGATAAATTATACTTATAATTTGTAATCAGTTATAGCTTTATGCAATTCTCTGTTTTAACAAAGAATACTGAAACTAACAATATAATCTTGATCCTGGTTATTCTTTATTCTATTTGGTTTTAACGCCATGTCAACATGTTTTGGTTATTTTACGGCATCCAGCACACATAACCAAGCTTTCCTGGACCCTTGTCTATAACCAGTACTCACCTACCCGTCCACAAGGCCAGAAACTTCTCAATCAACCTATTATTGGAGGAAAATTGACATTATTGTCAAATTTTCAAAAAAAGGGTATAACCACCCCGGGTGAGATTCGAACCTGCACCCCCCTCGGGACACTAGATTTGAAATCCCAGCGCACTACCAGCTGAGCTACCAACCCAGGTTTTGATCCTGGTAATTGTTAGCAATATCTAGGGATTTGACATAAGTTTAGAGAATATAATGATTAAGTAACCTGATAAAAAAGCATAGTCCAAACCGAGATTAAAAAAACTACCACCCAAGTAATTTGCAGACACCTCCCCGTGTCCCGAAACAAGCTAGATTGAAGGCAAGGGAGTACAAGTGAAATAACAAGTAAATCTGTGAGCTAATGCTCACTAGTGATACCCCCGCCAAAATCTAAAAATATGCGACAAACAGGAAGTAGATGAGTAAGGAGCATGAAATCGCTTTACACCACATGGGACTATAGGATGAAGCAATATGCAAAGTTTCAGGCTACTGCATGGTATAGTTGCTGAGAAAACTGTGACGGAAATTTTGTAACGGACGGACGGACGGACGCACGCACGGACAAGGGTAAAACAGTATACCCCCCTCTTCTTCGAAGCGGGGGTATAATAATAAAACTCCGCTACAATGGACGACAACTTACTTGAATAAATATTCAGCTCTATGAATGGTTATAATAGCTACTGGTATGTTTAAGCTTTTTTAAATTCTCTGAAGTCTGAAATATGACAACAAATAAATTAATAATACATGAATTATAAATAGCTTGGCGATTCCTTTGGTATCCTACTTTTTTCAAAACTGCATATGTCACATATGCTTTAATTTGTTCAGTAATTTGTATTAAGAAAATCTATTGGCAAGTGATTTCTTATTGTGTACTTAACACTGTTTAACTTAATTCTATACTTTAGGCTCAGTCATTTGCCTGTATACCTTTTAACAGCATTTCAACTGTTTTAAGGACAGGTACAGAAAATGGTCCAGTTATGCTAAAAGGTTAGCAGAATGCCTAACAAACTGAAAACACATCAATAAATGGTGTAACAAGAAATGTAATGAGGAAAAACCATTTAAGCCCGATTTTCATTTAGATCTGACCATAATGACAGAGATATCCAACATATTAAAAACTTTAACACAAAAATTACAAAGGTAAATAATCCAAAATAAGCCAGGCAAAGTTGTGATTAATTTTTAATTTTGTCAATCACATGATATGTTAACATTGTACAAAGTTTCATACAGATCTGACAATAAGTGGCAGAAATATAGGGTAAAGAGAAAACTTTAACACAATTGTTAATGACAACGGACATGGGTTTCGCTTACTATATAAGCCGATTTTTGTTGTTGAAAAATCTCCCTAAAAACTAAATCAATAAAGGAACAAGTAGACTATACATACTGGTAATATAGGTTATTGTAACACCAAAGGATTATCACAACTACAAACACTTCTATATCCTTCATGATTATCACAGAATTTTGATGTCTTCTGACAGCAGCATCATCTGGCCTGTTCTTACAATGCGACTCTGAAACAGTTTACAAGTTAACAACTAAGAATTTTTAAAGGATGATAAGTAAGAACATGTTGCAATGGTAACAAATAGAACACTTCCAGAATGATATGCTTCTATATTATTATTACTGTAAAGTTGGACATTCTAGAACATTTTAATTATTCTATCAATAATAACAAGTCACAAGTTATAGATTAATCCAAGATATCACGTTATGTAATGTATAGAGCATACTGCAGCAGTCGGACATTCTACTTTAGTTCTATGAAGAGAATTAAATAGTAAGTACAGTCCATTTGCGTTCACTTGAATTTGGACGGGACCTCCAAAATAGCTCGAGCGAAGGCGATTTCGTGTGAACGTATCGTCGATCCGCCATCTTGTTTTCTCTGTAATTTTTCCACATCATGATATTCACTTTCACGGTGACGTCTCACATTGTTACTAAATAAGATGTTATTTACTCTTGTTTTGAGTTTGACTTCTTTAACTGGCGTCATTTTTCTCATTTTATGTGTCCTTGATAAGTGTATTTAGCATAAAATAAAATTATCCATATGACAGAACTTTCCTTGTTTAAATACATTCTCTTTAAAAATTCATTTTGTTTCTGCTATCGTCAATGAAGTGGATATTACTCTACATATATGTATGCGATTTACGATTTTTGTGTGTAGAAAATATAACTTCATTGGATTTAAAACAAAAATATCCTTTTGATTAATATTGCTTTTATCTAACATATATCTTCTCATACAGTCATAAATTAGCTTCGATTTAATCTGCGTAAAATATGCTGTACTAGTACAGATAAGATTTTAGCTGTCGGTAATTCAGGTTCGAATCCATCACTTATAACAATACTACGTCTATACATTCACTTATATCAGTTTTTTACGCATGACAACTTGTATAAATTAAACGAGATTTGTTTACATATCTTGGCTTCTTCATTTTCACAGTTTGAGTTAATTTTCAATATGATCAGATGGCGAGTGACCCTTCAAACTAAACGCTGTTCATCAGATAATGATACCTGGCCGTGAATGGTGCAAACATTTTCAAAAATCAATACTTTGAGAAATCGCGTAATTTTTCAAGTGACTTTATTAATGACGGGACTCAAAATCTACCTCGAGTTAACGTAAAATACGAGTCATCGCATCTTTTTTATATGAACTTTAGAGTAAATTCAATTGGGACCATGACATGATCTCAAGCGAACCCGTAATTACGAGCGAATGCGTTTTGAGCAAAAGCAAATGGACTGTATATACACTACCCTACCAAAAGTTCCTTCACAAATTCACAATATACAGTGTACTAAATGGAGTTTCAGAAAGTTGTAAAAGCAGTTTATAGTTAAATGATTTTAATATTTCTTTTTTTAACCTGTATATTTTTTATTATGGATATAAAATTACAAAAACTACCTCAAACTTGAAACTGGTTCATTGTGATGCATGGAACATAGTTTTGGAGGCTGATAGATCATTTTTGCTGCAACTAAAAAATAAAATGTTCCAACAGAAATTTTGTTTTCATTGCAAAAAATGAATGAAGTAAAATTGATACAAGTCTTAAAACTTGAACTTTGAAGCAATGAAGAAATTCTTGGAGTGCACTGTACATTATAAAGAACTTACTTCCCAACAACCACCCACATCTCCGATGTAATAATTTAGACTTCTCACTAGACCAAACTTAGCTATAGATATGCTTTACTGCATCCTGTAATAAACAGAAACAATATGTTATACAATCATCTTAAACTCATACAAGTAAAAGTTGTGTTTGAATCTGAAACTAGTCACAGATCTTAGTTCGATTCCCAGCCATTGCAGATCATATCCTTTCATGAAAATTGGCAATATAAGTCCATTTCCTCAATAGAAAGTAAAGCAAATCTTGTTAAGTCCTAGTTGCAAGGTAAAGAAAAACAGGTTTGGTGAGTCAGCCACTATAAATAACCTTGTAAAAAAGATGATATAAAGCTTATTATCAAATAGATAAACTGAATCAGGTCAAACAAAATATCAGCATTCTTTTAAAGTAATTTCTAGCCAGGGTCTAGTTGGTAGCACACAGAGATCCAGATCTCATATCCCCAAGGGGTATAGATTACAGTAACATACAAAGAATCCATGGAAATTTTACAATAATGTCAATTTTTCACCATTAATAAATTGTACATGGAGAAGTTGCCACCCTATGAATTTAAAGGGATTGATCTGTCAACTGCCTGTTATATAAGTCATACACTATAGAATACCTTGAGCAATTACCTTAATAGCCAGGATCAAAATTCTACTATCCTATACACATTTCCAACATCGATCGGACATAAATGATGAAAAATAAACATTTCATACTATATTGAAATCAGTTTACTCAGAAGTTTCATTAAGTATATTTTACTGCACAAAAACTTTAATCAGAAATATGGACCTGGACGCTAGGGCAAGAAGGGTAGCTCTCCATTTTTTTTTTCAAAAAGTCAAACTAACAAGTGAACATAAATTCATGCAGAAACTTAACAAATGCAAATTTTGATAATTTTTCAGTTAAGAATATTTTAAGACCACTATACTCACATTGGCTTGATTATACACAAAGTAATGTATGCCTCAATCTTTATCCAATTTTTCTGTCAAATATATCTGAAGTAACAAACATATAAAAATCACTAACAAATACAGGCAATATATATCTTATATAATTTACATTGTATTAAAGCACTGAGAATATCACATAAAAACTATAATTGGCATGTTCCCATTATCTATGTAAAAACTAAATGTTCTGCATTTTTATGTGACTTGAACCATCACAGTGCTGACCATTCCATGCATGATTACATTACATTGTCAGAACTACTCAGTCAAAACTGCTCCACATAGACAATAAATCACAAACAATAATATATGTTAATAAATAAGTGATTTGATATTGGCCCTGTTATTTGTCCGAGGGAAGTCATATTGGCCCAAGGCCGAAGGCCAATACAACTGACCCGAGGACAAATAACAGGGCCAATATCAAATCACTTATTTATTGACAATTTTATTGAATAACAACATTTAATTATAATATTTCTTCGCCGCGCGACGATTCTCTCGACATTTTCTGTTGTCTCCCAGTCGCAGACGACTTAGCAATTCATTGATCTAAGTCGGTAAATGTTTGTTCGTGTTTCGTGAAATCTACATGTCGTAAGTTTTTAACATAATCGGTTAAACACTACTAAATCATGACATGAATGTTTTGATACTGAGAAAATTTCCTTTCATTCATGCAACCTGATGGCGTCTATACATAGACTGAGTTAAACAAAATGGCTGCCATTTACCAGTTTAAATTGCAGAAATCTATATCATTTTTGGCCCTGCTTTATTAGCCAATCAAAATACTTAAAATGCGGGCTTTATATCTATATCAATTTTCGGCCCGGGGCCAAAAAAGTGATATAGATATTGGCCTTGTTATAAGGCAGGCCATCGTGTTATTGAACGTGGCAGGTGCTTTTTTATTGGACAAATAACATGTAGTTATTTAATAATGAAAGTTATTGCAATATTCTGTTACAGTGCTCCAGCTAGACTTTGGGGAGGGCAGGGCGTTTTTAGGAAATCAGGGCACTTTTTAACGCGTAGTCGGAGTACAGTTTATTTCTGTGTTTAAAAACAACAACAATAAAACTAAGTGTTTGTTACTGTGTTATTAACTCCCTTTTATGATAATTCATACATTACCTATGAGTCTATGACAGTCTTTATGTAATTAAGATGAAACAGAGTCTAAGTAACTCTAAGTTCTAGATTATGTACATGCATGTAGACAGTCGCAGAAAAATTTAAAAGTGTCCTTTGTGGACAGGTGTTCTCCATAAACAGATTCGAGTGGACCTGTGTCATAAAATGTTTACTGTGGTGCTTCTTGGGCATTAGCCAGTACAAACTCCAAAGTATAAACAGTTGTTCCAAGTTCACAATAAGCTTTGCAATAGCTCTTCTACTTGTACCACTTTAACTTAAACTAATTACATTTATACCCTTTGTGCTTATGTAAAACTATTGTGTTCCTTTGGCATTTTGGTCAATTTAATTAAGGTTTTAATATGCATATTAGGGCTCTACATTTTTGGAAGAAGTCACTGTTTTCCTGCTCATTTTAAGTTCAAGTTTGAAGTCTCGAAGTTATGTCAAGTATTGGTTGTATTCTACTTATGAACTCATGTATCCGAAATTATGCATATCCAAAATGGTGTCTAGTTTTGTAAAAGTTAGATAATCAAAATAAAGTAATTTATGTTTGTAGTTAGCTATTATTACATTCAAATAATCAAATTGTTTTATTCTCTTATTAGTAAGGTGTATATGATTCAAAAGTGATTCAGGGAAATTAAGAACAAAAATCGTAGGTCACGTACGAAAATTATTGAGGACGAATGCAATTAATACTGTGGACATTTTAAAACTTCTAATGAATGGTCTTATCAACTAAATAATGAACAAGAAAGATAATGTGGGAGCCACATTGAAGCCGGATTTTTCTGCATATGGGAACATTGAGAACAAGTTTACTTTGTTACAAAAGAAAGACATTTGATATATTGCTTATTAGAAGGAATACAAAGGGCAATAATTAATCTTAAGGAATAAAGAGTTTCATTAACTATATATATGTCCTATTGTATCTTTTCTGAGTATTTTGTTGGTATTTGACTAAGATGGCATAAGACATGAAAACTATGGATGATAATAATGCAAAGCTAATGATATGAAATTGGCGAGAGAATTTTGTTAAAAAAGAACCTTGTATGGCAAATGGTGAAATTGTTGAAACAAAATGGCAGGAAAATATGAATGGAAAATGCCAGAATACTTGCTATTGGAGAGATCCAACATACTGAAAACTTTAACATAAAAAATACAAAGGGAAATAATCCATATTTAAGCCAAGTAGAGTTGCCGTTACTGTCTAATTCTTTCAACAGATGGTAAGTAATCATTGTATGAAATTTCATAATAATCTAACCATAAATGGCAGAGATATCCAACAATTTAAAAGCTTTAACACAAAAATAACAAAGGGAAATAATCCATTTTTAAGCCAGGTAGAGTTGTTGTTACTGTCTAATTCTTTTCAACAGATCATATGTAATCATTGTATGAAATTTCATAAACATCTAACCATAAATGGCAGATATCCAACAATTTGAAAACTTTAACACAAAAATAACAAAGGGAAATAATCCATTATTAAGCCAGGTAGAGTTGGGGTTACTGTCTAATTCTTTTCAACAGATGATATGTAATCATTGTATGAAACTTCGTAAACATCAAACCATAAATAACAGAGATATCCAACAATTTGAAAAATTTAACGCAAAAAACAAAGGGAAATAATCCATTATTAAGCCAGGTGGAGTTGCTGTTACTGTCTAATTCTTTTCAACAGATGGTATGTAATCATTGTATGAAATTTCATAAACATCTAACCATAAATGGCAGATATCCAACAATTTGAAAAATTTAACGCAAAAAACAAAGGGAAATAATCCATTATTAAGTCAGATAGAGTTGTTGTTACTGTCTAATTCTTTTCAACCGATCATATGTAATCATTGTATGAAATTTCATAAACATCTAACCATAAATGGCAGATATCCAACAATTTGAAAAATTTAACGCAAAGAAACAAAGGGAAATAATCCATTATTAAGCCAGGTGGAGTTGCTGTTACTGTCTAATTCTTTTCAACAGATGGTATGTAATCATTGTATGAAATTTCATAAACATCTAACCATAAATGGCAGATATCCAACAATTTGAAAAATTTAACGCAAAGAAACAAAGGGAAATAATCCATTATTAAGTCAGATAGAGTTGTTGTTACTGTCTAATTCTTTTCAACCGATCATATGTAATCATTGTATGAAATTTCATAAACATCTAACCATAAATGGCAGATATCCAACAATTTGAAAAATTTAACGCAAAGAAACAAAGGGAAATAATCCATTATTAAGTCAGATAGAGTTGTTGTTACTGTCTAATTCTTTTCAACCGATCATATGTAATCATTGTATGAAATTTCATAAACATCTAACCATAAATGGCAGAGATATCCAACAATTTGAAAACTTTAACACAAAAATAACAAAGGGAAATAATCCATTATTAAGCCAGGTAGAGTTGGGGTTACTGTCTAATTCTTTTCAACAGATGATATGTAATCATTGTATGAAATTTCATAAACATCAAACCATAAATGGCAGAGATATCCAACAATTTGAAAAATTTAACGCTAAAAAACAAAGGGAAATAATCCATTATTAAGTCAGGTATAAGTTGCGGTTACTGTCTAATTTTTTTCAACGGATGATATGTAATCATTGTATGAAACTTCGTTAACATCAAACCATAAATGGCAGAGATATCCAACAATTTGAAAACTTTCACGCAAAAAAACAAAGGGAAATAATCCATTTTTAAGCCAGGTAGAGTTGTGGTTACTGTCTTAATCTGTTCATCACAAGGTATGTTATCATTGTATGAAATTTCATAAAAATCTAACAATAAATGGCAGAAATATATGCTAAATTAAAAACTTTAACGCAATTGTTAACGACACCAGACACCCGAAATTACAAAGGGCAATTATCCATAATTAAGCAAGGTAGAGTTGCGGTTACTGTCTAATTCTGTTCATCACATGGTATGTTATCATTGTATAAAGTTTCGTAGAGATCTGACTTTAAATGGCAGAAATACATGGTACATTAAAAACTTTAACGCAATTGTTAACGACACGGACGCCCACCCGCCCGCCCGCCCATCCGCCCGCCCTCCCGCCCGCCCGTGTTCGCCAAACTATTAGCCGAATTTTTTCGTTGAAAAATCCGGCTAAAAAATAATCATCAAATTAACAGCAATTTAATTCCATCGTATAATGACTTCATGATTCGGAAATTAAACGTAAAATTTGATATTTTTAGTTATGTACGGAAAAGTCCGGAATTGGACTTTATCATATCCTCCAACGAATTTAGAGAGTTGATTGTTAACTTATACTTAAATTATGTTTCACTGATAAGCTGCCGATAAGTAACAATAAATGTGTGAAAGACTAATTACACACACCTCTGATGTTATCAGATGATTGTTATACAGGATGACACTAATCCCCTCGTTTAACAGATTAACAAAGTCTATTGTCATAAACAATGATGTAAACAACAGACAAATTTTCGTGTATGATAATAACTGATAATGATCTTTGAATTTTATGATTTTCAATTTTCTTGGGTCAAAAATACGGCAGGGCGTTTTGAAAAAGGGCAGGGCGTCAGGTTTTAAGGGCAGGGCGCGGCGCCCTGCTGAAAAGGGCTAGCTGGAGCACTGTGTTAAATTTTCATTAATGCAATCATTAATGACTGAACATAGATATACACTCTAGTAAAATAATTAAATTAACAATATACTCACTGCTGCTTAAGTTTAGCTAAATATATAGCCCCCACTTTTACGTGGTGTGGGTATAACAAAGTCAATGAACACAAAAACACATCCAATACACTCAATAGGGGTACAGGTTCCAACTCCAATCAGGCCCCTTACACACTTCCCTGAAAATTTAACTATAATGTCAATTTTCTACATGAATTTAGTTTTTGAAGAAATTTCTAACCATGAGGAAAGGTAGCTGAGAATTGGTTATAGACAAGGGTCCATAAAAGCTAGTTTATGTGAGCTGACCACTGTAAAATTACATAAATGGCTAACATTGTTAAACCCAGTATAAAAGACAAGTTAATTTTTTCAGGTCAGTCATCAAACTATATAAAAGATGAAACAGCAAATTAATTCCTAGACATGACATTAAAGAAAATGCAACAGAAGATCTTAGATAGAGCAATTGCTTCAACATTGAATAATCAGTATTGAAATACAGAAAAACTTTCCTTACTCCTTACACATTAGATTCAAGTACCAACCAAGCAGGGCAAAAATGCCGTTGAAGTGTTAATTCTATCCTGTATAACTGGCAAATACTACTGCTTAGTGTATTAATGAGATTTGACTCCACCCATTTACGCGCTTATCAATATAATATTATATAATCACTGACACTAAAACAAAAGACATGTCAGTTGATTGACAAAACTACTTTCATTGCCTAGAAATAAACTGCCTAGTAAATCAGAGACACATGTATCACTCCGCAGGTTAAAATGGTCAGGCATTTGAATCGTCAAGTGTTGTTCCGATTATCCCGGACGTTGCTGAAATCGGTTAAAAAAATTTGAGCGACAATTAATCGATTATGATTTTTGTGGACAGTGACGTCACGGAAAACTAGCCTGTACTCAAGGGATATCATTCATTTTCGTGTGCGCGCTATAATGGCAGATTTGGCAGAAAACTTTTCTTTGTGACATTGCCAATGGGCAAGCGAAAATCTTAGTCAGTAGCCCGATCGGGCAAGTCCTGTTTTTCGTATATATAGCATGTTTGTATCAGAAAAAGATGTACTCGAACACACTTTTACCTTAACTTGTATAACTTTTATCTGAGAGTCTTGCGTTATCACTCTTTTACATTCATTTTTCTGTTTCGTAATCAAATTAAAGGTGAATAATTAATTGTTGACAAACTCTTTAGTCTTAAAGCTTCTAAATGAGAAAGCTTAACTTTTGGTCAAGGTCATTAGTCATTTCATTAACAAACTTCTCACAGACCGCGATTTTACCATTTTAATAAAACTAGCTGCCATAAAGCATAGAGATTTTTTGTTAATTTATAATTTTTGTTCTTGGCACGTTATGAAATCTTTTCAAATATTTTCTTTCACTGTGGGAAAATGAGCCCATTCAAACGAATTTATAAACATTGTTAAGTTCAAAATTAAAAATATGGTTTTTGATAAAATTGCTCAGAACGGATCTTTCATGACTCAGACCCTGAAATACTGGTAGCCTCCTCATTTTGAATTATGTAATGCCCTATCAAGTTGATTTCACTATATCATAAGTTGCTGGTTACTCTGAACACAATTACATAAAGCTAGAGTAGATAATGTGACTAAAATTATTTTGTATAACATTGCCCAGCAATATGAAAAAACAGATCAGTTATCTTGTTTGATGCCTTAGATGAACAAAAATAAGATATAACAGACATAACTTTTTCTCTTTTTGATTCGAGCTAGTAAAAATTGCTACCTGGTAGCCCAACCGCACTTGTGCTGTAAAGCAACTAAAGCGAAGACTGCATGATGATATACTGGGACAATCCATTGACACAAATAAACATAAAGACATGTACATGGGTGCAAGATGAAAATTTTGAAAAACCTGAAAACGGTAATTTGAAATCATATTTCTTCATAATTTAATAGCAAAATATAGTCTAATTTGTTGTGAAAAACCTGAACTTCAGGCATATGCCTGAAAACTTTCACCCATGCATGTAAAATACAGTTTATTTTGTGGTTTTTTTTCACTCAGACGAGTGAACAGGTGCTATATTATTTACATTAAGTTAAGAAGCAAGACAATTAAATATCAAATAATGATACACATCATTCAAATCATTGAAGTAGATGTATATTTTGCATGGTTATGTATGACAATGACCAGAATTAAGTGATATGAATTTTGGCATCCAACCGATTATGATCGGAAAGTCAGTCAGTTGAGCCCAACCAATTTCTCAGATTAATCAATTGTGGATTTTGCCACTGATTGACATCACTAGAATCGATGATAGGTTTCGACTTGGATAGCCGGCCGGCTAGCTCAGTTGGTAGCACCCAATACTGCTGATTAAGGGGTTGAGGGTTTAATTGCCGGGTGGGGCATACTTTCATGGAGCTTGGTCATAAACTATTTATACGGCCATTCTCCCTCCTACCAATGATTTTTTATTATGTAGGGCAGTTGTCAGTCACTGACAAAAGTATGCGCTTAGTTGACTGACCGCCATTATATGACCTATACAATGTGTTGCTATGGGGTAAAACCAAACAAACAACTTGTTATATAACTTAAGTCTAAAAAGACTGTATATGAAGAGAGTAGCAGCAGCATTGAGTTAGTCATTGAATCATGAGAAAATCTGGGTCATTAGAATTGTTTGATGCAAAAAAATAGAAATAGCAGTAGATAGTAGTAGATAATTGTTCATAGATACCATATATAAATGTTTATTATGGAAATGAACTATTAAGAAATTCCCTATTTTCCACAGAGAATTGTCAAGTTACCTCCCTTTGATTTTTCAAACATACCTTTTATATACTTAATGATAATATCATAAATGCAGTTGTACCCCTTGTATATACGTATATAAAAGGTATGTTTGAAAAATCAAAGGGAGGTGACTTGACAATTCCCTGAGGTATTTTCAGTATTAAGTAATGACAAGAATAACATTATACTTACATGAAATGTTGATGTTTATACTTGTTGATGTTTATAGTGCTAAAGCAAAACCATAGTTACACTCTCAATAAACTGAAAAATTGACAAGAAAAATAAATAAAGAAATGTACAATGTACAACAATCAAACACATAAATGAGAGGGCCATGATAGCCCTTTCTCGCTCACCCAAATACCATGGATAATATACATAAATCAGAAAAATATACGAATCAAGGAATGAAATCTTTGGTATGTGGTATGAAAGTAAAATTACCCCTCAAAAGAGTAAACTAAGTTCTACCATATCTGGGCAAGGTGACCTAATGCTTGACCCCAGTTAAGCTTAAAAACTTTTTCACAAAATTTCAGGGTATTCCGATAGGAAATATGGCATTTTGTGATAAGATATTTTTCATACTTGAGCAATGTGACCTAGTTTTTGACATCAGGGGACTCATACTTGAACTAGACCTAGCAATAACCAAATCAACAATACAGATTATTTTAATTGATTTAAATGTGGCATTTAACACATATTTAGGTTATATACATGACGGCCAGATCTTCCTACTACAGTTTCCTGGACACTTTTCTATCACCAGTACTAACTTGCACTACCTTGATGCCAACAACTCATGTATAGGGTATGACCTACCACGACCGGGATCAAACCCAAGACCTCCAGATTCGAAGTCAGACATGCTAACCACTAGGTAGGCCGTGGCTCAACCATAAAGGATATTCAGGAAGTAAATGAAGCCTATAGTGTCAACAAGGAATTTCCATTTTAGGGCATAGTGACCAAGTTTTATTTATTTTTATTTATCAATTTATAGGAGTTAACCCCGTGTCAACACATTTTACAGTGCACTTAACCTAGCTTTCCTGGACCGTTGTCTATAACCAGTACTCGCCTACCCTTCCACAAGGCCAGATACTTCTCCATATTATCTAATCAATGGAGGAAAATCGACATTATTGTCAAATTTTCATGGAAGGGTATAACCTTCCTGGGTGGGATTTGAACCTGCATCCCCTTGGGCTAAAGATTCCAAATCCCAGTACCCTACCAACTGAGCGATTGACCAGGGTTCATAGTAACCTAGATTTTTACCTTAGAATACATGTACATAAATCGGACTGGAATTTTATCAAATCAAAATTTCAGACAAAGTTCCAGGATATTTCATTTGAGAAAGCCACCATGTAAGGAATTGTGACCTAGTTTTTAACCCCCAAATGACCTATATTTCAACTTGTCCTAGAAATCATCATATCACTTTTTGACAAATTTCTAGGATTATCTGATAATTAATGTAGCTAGAGTACCTATGTTTGAACATTTGAGCACTGTGACCTACTTTTGGACCAAAGGGAACCCATGTTAAAGATATCCGAGATATGATTGGGGCTAACATCCGTACCAAGTTTCAAGACAAGTGAGACAAAAGTGTGGTTGCTAGAGCGTTAAGGAAACTATGTGTGAACAGACGACAGACATTGAGTGATCCAAATAGCTCACCCTGAGCTTATAGCCCAGGAGAGCTTTAAATCATAATAAATACAAGGGTGTGGAATTTCAATGCGTGACTTGTCTAAGTCATATTTGAGTAGTGGACAAGAAACACAAACCATCCTAATTGTCAGAAGGAAAATATTTTTTAAATCTTTAGACAAGAGAAATTTTGCAGTGGACTAGGAGATAAACAGAAGTGGAACAAGTAAATCTGTGAGCTAATGCTCACTAGTGATACCCCCGCAAAAATCTAAAAATATGCTTCAAACAGGAAGTAGATGAGCAAGGAGCATGAAATCGCTTTGCACCACATGGGACTATGGGATGAAGCAATATGCAAAGTATTAGGCTGCTGCATGTTATAGTTGCTGAGAAAACTGCGACGGAAATTTTGTAACGGACGGACAAGGGTAAAACAGTATACCTCCCTCTTCTTCGAAGCGGGGGTATAATAAATTTGAAATTTCACACCCTTGTACAATACAATACAAATAATTCCTACCAAATATCTTATATCACAGTATCTTGTAACCTTAGAGAAGAAATAATAATAAAAAAGCAAAAAACAAACAAAAAGTCAGTTAGAATAGATTATTTTCAAAAAAATGCCAAAAACCCTCCCCCCCAACCACGCAGTATGACCAATAACCCTACATAAATCTTCAGTGGTCTCGAGGATCAATGCAGTATGACCGGAAATATCCAGGCCAGTTATATTTAAGTTTCCTTTGAGTTGTATGCCGGAGTTATCACCATAACTCAATCCCTCCTTTCAACTGTGTCAGCATTTTTTTGTATTCAATTAAGTTTGGGGGATGCAGTTTGTAATGTTTGAAATTTATGCAGAGAAGTAGGGGACTATCAGACTGAGGGACAAATAGAAATACTTACAAAAAGTGATCACAAATATAAAGCTGACAATGAGCATGAAGATCATGACAGCTGGAAAGTTGGTGCAGTAAATTCTTTCAGAGGAGCATTAGGTTCATTGAGCCTATATAATTATTTCTCATACAAAATATTTACACTAATGTGCTATAAACTCAATCAAACAAGTAGCATTAGGCAAATCAATGCACTGATGTGCTGGAGGAACGATGTCCTGAACTTATTTTTTATTGTTTATTACTATCGAATGATGTAATTAAGCTACGCATATAATATGCATCGTCAAAAACATCCTAGGCCCTTTTTACTCCAACATTGAATCATTGCAGTTGTCACGGGTTGAGTTGTCTACGGGTTGAGTTGTCCCATCTCCATTGCAAGATTTGTATGTCCTGAGAGTAACCTCCCTTTTCCTGAAGAGTTTCAAGAACGACAACACAAGCCAGCGTTGTATTACATTTAAATGAGATGTTAATGAGTTTCACGCTTGAACTACGCCTCTTGTTCTATGTTGAAAATGGTTGAAGCGTGAAAAGAGTAATCTAATACTTTTTTGTTACCATAGGAACGATGTTAAATAACATCATTCCAAAAAGGTAATAAATAAAATTTTCCAGAAATTTTCAAGACAGAAATACAATGTGCACATAAATTTAAATCAATGTAAAATATAATCTAATTAAGTTTGATTTAAACTCAGGTTGTTTTTTGTACTCTAAAGTTAAATAGTTCAATCACAAAGTAATCAATTTATACATCTAATGAATTAAAATGAACATGACCTCATACCCCAAGATGGTACACATGTACAGACTTAGATACAATCAGAAACATTTCATTTAACCATATGATTAGAGCAGCAATCATTCACTGGAAAGTCGATTTGATATTTTTACTTTTGATTCGATTTTTTTTTATTTGATTCCTTTATTAATTTAATTTACTTTAAATATGCATTTATAGATTTATTTGAGCTTAAATCTAAATAATATGATTAAATAAAAGTGTTACTGAAATTTGATAACACGAAACTCGAAAATCTGCTAAATTAATATTTGCTTTTTTTAAGTACGAAATGGATTGGGTACGAATGTCAAGTTTGCGAAAATGTATTATTAATGTAATTTCTACTAAAAAAGTGTAGACAGCATGGAGCATAAATTGTAGAAAGATTGCAGTTCTTGATATACCATTGTACATATAACATAAACCTACACTGGGTAGGCAAATATATTAAAATTTGAATAAACTAACATCAAACCTTGACTTGTGCGAGCGGAGCTAAACTTCCAGTTTGTCAGAACTAGTAAAATTCAAATACACCAACCCAATTAGCGTAGGATCCCGGCATATACTACAAATATATTTTTGGAACAGAGTTTCCAAGATGTGCTACTTAAAATCGTAATGGAAACTTTTAGAGAAATGTAACAAAGCAAAACCCAGTTTTACTGTCAACATACTTTGTCTTTTAGGTGGGCCTTTGCTTTTATCGTTATAACTTATGTAGACATGTTTAATGGTCAGTATCGAATCGAAACTCGCGGGTCCTGAATCGAAATCGAATCGGCTCCCTCGCAATCGAGTTTCAATGTATCAAATCATTGCAGCCCTACATATGATACTGTTTACACTAGTTATTTAAATGGTGTTACAGACTACAAAATATTTTTTCACAGACTTGACAAACCATTGATGTCTTAGTAATTTTAATTGAAATCACTAATTATTGGTTACTTTAGTATTTATTGAGATTTATAATTTTCTGTGTTAAGACTAAATCCTAATCGGTAATTCAAGTATGCCAATCAGCGTTGTTCAACTGTTAATGTATGTGCCACTGACAATTAAATAAAATTTATCAATAAATAGTCAGAGCTTTTTTTCAGTACTTGGGGAAGGGGCCTTGGGCTTTTTATATATAGAACATTTGAGGAAATTCTATCGCAGTTTCATAGAAAGGGGAACAAAATATCCAAGGTAAACTCCAAATTTGGGGAAAACTGCATGATTTTAAAGAAATTTCAAGAGCAGAAGGCGCCTGTTAACCTGATAGTATACATTATTTTATATATTTCAAAATTGTTAAAATAATCATTTTAAAACCATTGTAACATGATAAAGCCAAGATTTTGTAAAATATTGTTTAGCATATACAAGTAATAAGTTGGCAAACACTTCCAAATGTCAGTATAATATTTCATTAGTGAACTGCATTGAAAATTAAAATATCAATGATCATAGCATAAAGACCTTATTTTTCTACAATTATTTTAGATACACATGTAACATGTTATTACATCACATTTTAAAGTCAAGGGCTGAACAAAACCCCTTTTTGTAACTCCCCTTACTTTTAAATTGAGTAACACTAGTATTTTGTTCAGTCCTTGAAGTCATATTCATACAGATCATCAGTCATAATACTTTTTACCAGATATCAATCTTTATCTATATAGTACACTATCAACCTTTATCTATAGTACACTAAGTCGTGAGCACATGTAAATATCACATTCACATAAACAATTATTGCTATACCTAAAATTAAAGAATAACACTCTATACCCTCTCCTTCCTGTATCAAAAACAAATAAAACTACAATACATCATTACTGGTAAAAAAACAACAACGGTCATTTTTCGGGTTAATATTTGTGTACTTCAATACAAGTACTGTATATATGTAGAAGCACCTTAGCTAGATTCCCATACTATACCCGACTACTGTCCATTGTACAAGTACATAAGGTTTACTTCAATCCAACAATCTTAAACAGTATAACCACCCTGAACCATGGTTAATACATGACTAAGTCTG
The DNA here is from genome assembly GCA_025267735.1 of Mactra quadrangularis. Classification (NCBI taxonomy): domain Eukaryota; kingdom Metazoa; phylum Mollusca; class Bivalvia; order Venerida; family Mactridae; genus Mactra; species Mactra quadrangularis. The sequence goes on from CM046304.1 coordinate 30,932,606, forward strand.
TTTGGACGAGTTATCCTTTTTTTTGTATTCTATAATCTAGATTTCCAGATTTGTTATTTTTCTTTCTTCTATCATACTTTTATTTCCTTTTATGTTCATTTTTCTTTTATTTTCTATCATATTTTTACTTCCTTTTATGTTCATTTTTCTTTTTTTTTCTATAATATTTTTTTTCTATCATATTTTTCTTTCTTTTTATTTCCATCTTTCTTTTTTCTATCCTATTTTTATTTTTGTATGAGTATTTTTTTCTTCTTCAATGTGACTTTAGCCATAGTAGATCACTACCTAGCATCGTTAGTAACAACTACATATATTTTGAAATATTTTTTATTTTAGTCATTTATATTGAAAATAAAATCATTTAACGATGCATGATATCATTTGTTTGATACATGAAGTGAAGGTAAGACTATCATTCTATTAATATGTAGCATTATATGTGAACAATGATTTTACACAGCCACATTTGGCATACTCTCATTCTAAAGGTTGAATTAGGTACTTTGGTGCTCAGGCTGTATGACATTGAAGAAAATACTTCATTTTGATTTTATTAATTTAACAAATCGTAAGTATGATTTTTTCAATGAAACCTCACAATATTAATCAATACATTTACATGTGTACAATTAATAAACTTAAGGAATTACTTAATTAATTTAATAAAACATAGCAGTGATTATTTTTATATACTGGTTTAGCACTGTGTCAAAACAATAAGTTATTTTACTGTGGACAGCTCACCTAACCTAGCTTTCCTGGACACTTAATAACCAGTACTCACCAACCCTTCCATAAGACCGGCAACTTCTCCATACACCTTATTATCAAATGGAGGAAAAATTGACGTTTTCAACATGTTCTAATGGAAGGGTATATATCTCGGAGAAGATTTCAAACCCTTACTACACAGATATTTTTTCTTCCAATGCAGTCAAATTACTGGTAAAAAAGATACAATAATTATAAAGGTTTGAACAATATTTGACAACTAAATGTTACAATGGTTTTCACAACTGAAAGTATTGTCATTCAATTTTTAGATACAGAAGAACCTGAGAATATTACACAGTCCCAGGCTGACCAGACTGTCCAGTCTTCACTAATGTCCTATTTTCTCATACAATTACTGTATGGGATTTTTCGTGATCAAGTTTAGTGTCGTTTTCTCAACTTTCCACTTTCACAACATGCAAAATTCTCCACTTCTATGTACTGTATCATTAAGTGGTTCTACTGTATAAAAGGTGGCTGTGTAACTCAGTACTGAATTTCATGTCTTTGGACAACAAATACTTTATTATAATATTGACATAGATTTAATTTTAAGTTGTACTTAATAATCTTAAGTAACTGCAATAGTTTTATTAATGATATAAAATGTATTGTGAAATTTTATTTCAATGTCAGTGGCACGTACATTAACCCTGTGTATTTAAATACTTACTATAATAGTTCTGTATTCAATTTATGCATTTATTAGGTGTTTTGACTATGTAAATATTGTAAACAACTTGTATATGTTTTATCAGAGGTCCACATGGAAGATTGGATTCATCAAAATGTGTAGCCATTGTTAAACGGGTAAATCTGTGAGCTAATGCTCACTAGTGATACCCTCGCAAAATCTAAAAATATGCGACAAACAGGAAGTAGATTAGCAAGGAGCATGAAATCGCTTTACACCACATGGGACTATGGGATGAAGCAATATGCAAAATATTAGGCTGCTGCATGTTAAAGTTGCTGAGAAAACTGCGACGGAAATTTTGTAACGGACGGACGGACGCACGCACGGACAAGGGTAAAACAGTATACCCCCCTCTTCTTCGAAGCGGGGGTATAATAAAGTCTATATTATTATAATTATTATCTTTATAATTTATCACTATTAATAAAATAGTAAGTCATATTCATTTAAATCAGCAGGGTTTTATCATCTTATTATTAATATTACTTGCTCTTCAATATGATTAATGAATGATATGAATAACAACTAGCTTTTCACATGGCTATGTTGACGTATAATTTATTTATTTGAGTTAATGCTGTATCAACTAGGGCTGCACTGATTCGATACATCAAAACTCGACTGTGAGGGCGGGGATTTGATTTCGATTCGGGACCCACGAATTTCGATTCAATACTGACCTTTAAACCTGTCTACTAATGTTATAAGCAAAATAGCACAAGGGAACCTAAAAGACACTAACTCCCCGCAATGGTTATTTCTGGTGAATTTTAATTAAGTTGTACTCGTGATTCTTAGTATGAAAACTATCCTTTTAATCCCTTACCCATAACCACAGTTGGTGAAATCTTAAAGATAATGACTTGTCCTATGGACAAGTGATTTGACATATTTTGTCATTTCTCAGAGACATAGCTACATAAGATGAAATATATCTAATTCCCTGATTTCTCTTAACGATTATAATTGTAGTCAAAATTACCATATTTGCATTATTAAAAACTTTTCTTAAAATAAAGGTTCATTAAAGGATAATACTATTTCACTGTCAAAATTATCTAAAGAAAGTGATTTTATCGCAATTTCTTAGAAAGGGGAACAAAATATCCAAGGTAAACTCCAAATTTTGGGAAAACTTCATGATTTTAAAGAAATTTCAAGAGGGGAAGGCGCCTGTTAACCATTATATAAGGAAAAAAAGGCCTGTGCAGTATATTAAGAGCTGCATATTCTGAAACAATTTATGTTTCATGTTGTATATATATAGATATGTTTAAGTTGATATTACATTAATGATACATTTTCGTGACCTTTATATTCGTACCCAGTCCATTTCGTACTTATTGAAGCAATCTTAATTGAGCAGATTTTCAGGTTTCATGTGAATTTAATTTGAGTAACACTTTTTCTATCAATAATAAATAGTTTTAGTCTCAAATAAATGTATAACTGCATATTTGGAGTAAATTATTCTAATAGATGAATCAAATAAAAAAAATCGAATCAGAAGAAAAAATATTGCATCGAATCGACTTTCTGGTGAATCGTTGCAGCTCTAGTATCAATCTCCGTAAACAGAGATCCTGTTCTACTGGCGTTGTCGTACTGGATCTCTACTTAGTCAATGCAAGATCACATATTATCTAATCAATGGAGGAAAATCGACATTCTTGTCACATTTTCATGGAAGGGTGTAACTTCCCCGGGTGGGATTCGAACCAGCATCCCCTCAAGGAACAAGTATCCAAATCCAGGCACGCTACCAACTGCGCTATCGACCCAGGTTTGATCACTTTTTAGGACCATATTTAATTTATATTCATTTTTGCATAAAAAATGACATTTTTATACAACTTTCTTTTCCTACAAATAGGAGAAACCAAAATAAACAGAACACAACAGACACATATTGGTTAGCTGCCCATGCATCTCTCATCAGCATATTTTTGTAATCACTGACATTAAGTATTCATCATTAGTTTGATTTCAGAGAATCCCAACACATTGTAAAGTACTCTAGACAAGCCTTTTATAGACCCAATACTTGGCACAGTTCTCCAGATAATGTTTGTCTGGCATTTATTTAGGATCAGATGTTATTTTATTTTTCCATACTGGTTTGAGACCCTTTCAATTGGGAAACTCAAAATTTGGACAGTCAAAAACAGAACACACTTTCCAAGACTTTATCTTTTATAAACCTTGCAAGTGTATTTGACTGAATATTGTTCAGCGATATCATTTAACTATGTTATTTCAAATTAATGGACTAAAAAAAACGAAACATCAATTAATAATTGAGTTATCGCCTAATTCATGAAAATGATCATTGATTTGTTTACTTCACACAATGGTCAAAGCAATTTGGTTGGGCAAATGACGCAGTACTGGTCAGTACTGGATTAAATAATAAGCTTTCAAAAGTGTTCTTTTCAACAGAGCTCTATAGTATGATTAAATGGTGTTGTTTACTCACCACATTAATATACATCATGGTCCCTTTAACCAGCAGAAAAATCCAATTTAATCCAACCAATCTTGCTAAATACCAAACATAATCAGCCATTGATAAGAATTCATCAATATTGTGACCCAATTAAAGTAAAAAAATAAATAAACCTAATTAACCTCTGAATGATTTTACTGCACCAACTAACTATTGCCACTGGTAGTAAAATAAAACTGAAAGTACTGACTGAGTACGGCAACATGAGACAGGGATACAAAATTAAGAGATATGAAATCCAGAAAATATTTCTAAATTATTTATAACCCAGGGCTTTTTTTCTTTCTTTAACAGAGGTCGATAATCGGTGGCTTCCCAAACCAAAAAAGTGCATAAAATTCCCAATCCTGAGGAAAAAATTCCCAATTCAGAGGATTAACTTTCCGAAATAAAGGGCAACAAGTCCAGTCTGTGCCACATTTAGTAGCTACTAATGGTTAAATCTCTGACTTTGACTCTAATTGTTGGCTAGTTTTACTTTCTTTTCGACCGTAAAAAATGCTTATGAGTGTTTATTTTTGTTGTTTTAATGTTTATCCACTTTTTCCCAATTTGACCAAAATTCATGCTTAAATTTCCCAAAATGGAAGGCTAAGGCCTCTTCCCAATTTCTGGAAAAAAGCCCTGTAACCTGTAAATACAGGAGAGTTGAGGAAACCAGACAGTATTGTCAGTCCTGACACTGTGTGGTATTCTCAACTTTTACTCTCAGTGCAAATTTAATTATGGAAGTATCAAGGAAATATTTGCATTTAGACCTAATTTTAGACATCAAATTATTTATCAACTTAAACAGGTGTCAGAATAGACTCTTTGATCTCAAATTACAGACTACTAGATTATTTATAAAGCCTGCTCATTAAAACAGATAGACTGACAGTGACATCCAGGGTCACAGACTACAACCATCTACATCTTTATATTCATATGCACTGCCCTCAAAAAGTTTCTTCTCAATACAAATAATTTAATTGCTACCAATTCCAACTTCAAAGAAGTAAAATTATAACATTTATTTAGTTCATTATTCATGCAATTGAAACAAATTTTCTGAGGGTACATTTCATTTTTGAGTTGCAGCAAGTTTTAAATCAGCCTCCAAAACTATGGTAAATGTATCACAATGAACCAACATCAAGTTTGGTATATTTTGTGATTCCATATCCAAAATAATAAGAATTTGATTTTAAAAGCAAAATTAAAATTCATTTAACAATACTTTGTTTTTACAACCTTTTAAAACTCCACTGAGTACTATGTAAATTGTAAAAGTATGAAGGAACTTATTGAAGGCAATGTAATATCCAATATTTATCAAATCTGCATCTTGAAAACAAATCAAGCCTACAAAAAAACATTTAGGAAAATCATAATCATTTTACAGCTTGTTTTACTACCAGGACAACAGTCAACCAAGTTAACATATTAACATGGTTAATGTACTGTGTATTGCAATTACACAAAATTCCCTGAGCTAAATCTGGAACTGACCAGAAGTAGGCTTAAGTTACAGTAACATTAATTAATTAAAGAACAAGGTCAGTTTTCCATGCACATGTTGTCTGTTACAATCTTCCATTTCTTTCCACCAAACCAGTAAACTATCACTTAATCAATTCAAACTGTTAAGTCAAGGTTGTCAGACTTTTCATGTTTAAAATCTCATACAATCTCCGTAAACAGATATCTTGTACATAGAGCATTGTCGTACAGGATCTTTAATGTCTCCGTGAAAGGTCATGTCAAGATGAACTTTGTGTCAACCAATCAATGCGTAGCTTTCATCTAGACGAAACACTATTAATAACATTTTGATTTCGTAATTTCTATTTTTAGACCAAGGTTTGCAAGCTAATTTAACAGTGGTATCAATCACAGTCTGCGATTGGACGGCTCATTTCAAATTGCGTGACGTAGACAATGTAAACAAGTTACGAATCATATAGGCCTAACAATTTCGTCATGAATATTATAATGAGAAAAGGTCACCTGAACGTGACCTACGTTTGGAAAATGCCAGATCTAAATTAGCGAGTAGGCGAGCGGAAAATTTTAGATCTGGTTTTAATCACATTGGATCTCATATTAAAACAGATACTCATAGAAACTAAAACTGAGTTTGTTTCATAGTACCATTTTTTAAGATATTTTATAGAAAGTTAGCATACTTATTCAATGGGCCTATATCAACCTTACTGTGACGGGACATTACTATAGATGTATTTTGTTTGAAGTCATTGCCCTTTAATTAGAAAAACAAAGTATGATGTTAAAGCTTTTCCTGTATCTGCAATACTTAGCAAGATATTAGAATTAAAGCTTGTATACTTGTTTGTTGGTACTACATCTACATGACTCTAAAGGAATGTAACCATGGATAAACAAAATACTTTTAAAGCAGGCGTCACACTGTCCCTATATAAGCACTTGATGGACACATGAGTAAGGAAATATTCAAATTCGGATCCTCAAGACAATATAAAGGGAGCAAGATGCTCGATTGTCTAAGAAAAGCAACACAACTACTTGAAGCTCCCCTCCCCCACTATGGTTGTGTTGCCATCCTATTTTGGTATGATAACATCAAGATAGGATCATGATGTATAAAAATTGTAAATATTGACCTTAAATAACCAAGGATTCAGCTTGTATGTAATTTTATTTATTTATTGGAGTTAACGCCATATCAAAACAATTTAGGTCATTTCACGGCATCCAGCGCACCTAACCTAGCTTTCCTGGACCATTGTCTATAACCAGTACTCACCTACCCTTCCACAAGGCCGGAAACTTCTCCATATTATCTAATCAATGGAGGAAAATCGACATTATTGTCAAATTTTCATGAAAGGGTATAACCTCCCCGGGTGGGATTCGAACCCGCACCCCCTCGGGCACGAGTATCCAAATCCTGGCGCGCTACCAACTGCGCTATCGACCCGGGTTATATGTATGTAATTTTGTGGAAAAGAAGTTGAATGCTCAGTACAGTTTTCTTGGACCTGTAAATCATGCCTCTGCTTTCCTCATCTGGGTTCTGTATTTATTTATTAAGACCCTCACCCTTGCCTCTTCCTACTTTTGGTGGCATGATAAAGTAAAATCAAATCCAAATTCTTGTTTAAACCTAGTTGTGCTCCCAATACTATAAGCTACTGAAATTTGCCGCTTTTATACCACTCAGAGGTCAAGTGACGCTTCATGACTACGTTCAAACACATCACACTAACACTATAATGTTGTAATCAATTGTATGGCTTTTGCAAGTCCTGTGGTAGACTACTCCATGTGTGAAATGCATATGTTGCATAAACTTTAGTAGGAATGATCATGTGTGGATTGGATGCGATCGCGTAGCCTTCTGTAGGATTTGTACTTGTTTCATATGTTGATTGGTTGTCAACTTATTTTAGGACCATCTTCGTGTAAAATTTGAAATTGCATATTTGTGTGTCCATCAGGTTTCAATTTTGGGACAGTGTGACGCCTGCATGAATGTTTATCATTTATAAAAGGATTCACCTTGTTACTATACAAATATTGCAGAGATGACATATTGGCAGACAACACGCACATGGAATAAAGCCTAATGAGTGTGTCTGTACATATGTACAACAATAACTTATGTTTAGTCCAGGAGCTTAATCTAGACTATACTCTAAATGGGATCTGCATCTCAAACATTACAAACTGAAGGGGAAAAGAACGATTGCATGATTTCATCACCACATTGTGTCAGCAATGGGCTAACACTACCCTGACCCAAAACATCAAAGCCCTCTTGTATCAGAAGACATTCTCCACAATGGGCTAAAACCACCCTGACCCAAAACATCAAAGCCCTCTTGCGTCAGAAGACATTCTCCACAATGGGCTAAGACTACCCTGACCTAAAACATGCTCAGAGTCATATTGTGTCAAAGAAACTCTCCCAATAAAAGGTTATACCCCCGTTACACCAAACTCGTTCTCACTACGTTCTGAAAAAATTGGACCGAACGAGCTCCAACTGTGTGCAAACGGACTGGACGTAGTTGCAACTTTCTACAGTCTGTGTTGGAACGTTATGGACGAGCTCGGACGGGGTTGAACGGGAATGGGGTTTCAGAACTTTGAGTCGACTCAAAATATTTTGGCGGCCACCCCGTTCTGCAATTAGACCGAGTGACAACGTACTGAGAGTGGAAAGGACGTACTGCGAACGTAATTGCCGTACTAGCATCGTACTAGGGACGTGACTTGTCTTAGTTCGATCGGGCCACAATTTGCAGTACGTTTACAACCCAACCTATTCCGTTTGTAACTCGTTCATTCCGTTTGCACACAGACTTAACTCGACTTAATTACGTCCATAGTGCGTTGTTATCCCGTCTAAATGCACAAAAACAAAATACGATGTTCTGAACCAGTTTGCAACACGTTTACACACAGTTCTTAAAGTTCGCAGTAGGTTCTCGGTACGTTCTACTCGTTTTTAGTAAGTCTATTGCGTTCGTATGCAGTTCGTACCACGTCCATACCGTCTACAGTACGATCTGACAAGGTTTGGTATAAATACAGACCATTTCTCACCAAGTTATCATCTGGGCCCAAGCTCTGCCTAGAACCATGGAAGTCGGTAATGCTTTGAATGTTGGCTTTGTACTCTTTTTTCATAGAAGTGGAGCAAAAATACAATTACATAGTAGAGGAGAAACTTCCTCATTTTTATTGACTGGCTCAGGAGGCTTAGTATCTTGTGGCTTATCTTGAGGCTGGTCTTCAAGAGCTTCACATGTGCAGGTGATTTTGGATCGTTTGGAAGCGATTGTCTTAACACGCACCGTCTGTCTGATTCTGCTCATTTTTGGAGGCATAATGGTCACAGTGATGCTTGACGAATTGTGTCCTCAAAGCTTGAAGCGCAGAACGAGAACGGGAAGAAACGTCCTGGATATTTATAGCAATCGGATCAGAACGTGATGTCATTACGTTCAGAACACTCTTTGAACGAGATGGTAACGTACTTAGAACGAGTTGAACTGTCTTAAACGGGATGGTCAAGTGTAAAGGAGCTTAGAAGAACTAGTTAAGAACGGGTTAAAACTGACTACGAACGGGTTTGGACTAGTTTGAGACGGTGTCTCGTGACGAGAACGGGCAATTTTACCCGATTTGAACTCGATACAAACGGACTTCAGACGGGATAAAAACGAAATGCACGCAACGGGAACTGGTTCTGATCGAACTATGATCGTATAGCTGATATTTTGCGACTTAAACGTCACGTTCTAACTCGTTCACAACCAGTTTCGCAATATTTTTAGGACGAGGTCGAACGTTCTGAGAACTTGTTTGGTGTAACGGGGCCCTTAAGTATCAAAGTATCCTACCTACAGAAGGGATGAGACGATATGGCAATATATCAATACAGTAATAATATGTTTGGCCACAAAGTGTTCTTACACAGAACTTTACATCAACTGTGCACAGTGTTTTGTATAGAACTTCAGACAAAAAAAAATGTTATTATCTAATTCTTTTGTGATCCTTAAATTGCTAATGTATTTGTAAAACTGACTGATGGAAGCATTCCTCTGTTGTGGTTATCTTTAAATTAAAATGTGAATGTTTGTATTTTTCAATTATTATAATTACCCATAATACATGGTATCTAAAATATTTATATCTTCTCCTTTCAGATCAATACATATTGTTGTACAATCTGATGACCATTATCGTCTCATCCCTTATGTACAGGAAATTGCCACAGCCTTATTTCTATTTAAAAATACCAACAGGAATTTTTACGTTAGGAAAAAATTGAAGAGAAAATAATAGCAAAAGTCATCAATGACAAATACCATCAGATACAAAACTTACAGGAAATCCCCACTTGTTAACATGCTGACAGACAACAGCAAGTATACACATAGCCTGTAAATCCACAACATGAAAAACAGAACTAAAACTTGCCAGAATCAATGCAGGAAACAAGAAATCCAACACAGGGATCCCTACATTAAAGTCGCCAAAATAAGTATCAGCTTAAAATTTAAGTGCACTATCTCCATTTTTAATCATATTTGATATTTTACATATCACTTTGATTTCTAGCTATATTTTAGAAAACAAACATCTATTTAGCCCATCATCCTGAAGCCTGTAACAAACAAAATTGATTCAAGCAAGTGAAAATACAATGTCATAGTCTGGCTAGTTGATAATTTTCTATAAAACAACAATTGATAGGGATGATGTTTAAAGCATTGGCTTTACACAGAACAGAGAATAAAGATCTAGTTTCCTGCGCTGTATGCTAGTAACCCAGTATAAATTCCATGGTCCAATCTGAGATTCTAACCCAGGACCACTCCATTCATAAACAGCCATAAACACTAGCTTGAATTAAGGCAAGGAAGTACAGTTGCTGTAGTATACCTCTACTTCACATGGACAAGCAACATTTACTCAGCTGTATATGCATTAAGATGACAATATTTAAAGCAGAAGCCACTGACCACAATCTTACTATTTTTTAATTGGGTTTATGTAAACACAATTTTGGTCATTTTACAGAGTCCAGCACACCTAACCTAGCTTTCGGGAGCCTTGTCTATAACCAGTACACACCTTCCCTTCCACAGGGCCAGCAACTTCTCCATATATCTTATCAATGGAGGAAAATTGTCATTATAGTCAATTTTCATGTAAGGGTATAACCTCCCCGGATGGGATTTGAAACCCGTAAACCCTTGGGGTCATGAGGTTTCAAATCCTGGCCTGCTACCATCTGCACTACAGACCAGAGTTGAATTACATTAGGTATATGCTTTTTCCATAGTCGGTTATCCCACAATACATAATTTCTCTGTTAGGCTGTGTTATGTACAGTGGGCTATTTGGTTAGGAATATCATGAATAATTAACAAGGCATTCCATTGGTTCTACAAGGAAACCAATGTGGAAATTAAGCTAACGGAATTACGTTTTATATCTAAGGTTCGGTTTACCATTCGAAATGGCAGCCTCCATGAGTAATATTTCCAAAGCAGGTGAAGAAAATCCCAGTATGATGTCCTTGTTATTGAAGAGTATTTAATCGTAACATCTGATTTCATTGGAATAAGATTGGTGTCCCCTGTCAGTTTTATTTTTATGTCAATTTTTAGCCGTTTATGGGCTATACTCCCAATCTAAAATCATTTCACCCCCCCCAAATTTCCATCCAAAATTCCAATAAAACTTGAAAAAAAAAATTTTTTGAGAAAAGACAGCTGTAATTAAGTATGTTCCAGCTTAAATTATAGTCATCCCAGTAATCTTTCTTTTTAATTAAGTAATTAAATTAATTAAGAATGAAACTAAAAACTTAATTTTGTTAAATCTGCTTATGTTATTAAATTTGCATGACATTTTAGCCCAATTTAAACCTAATTGCCTATAAAATTCCCAATTCTAGGGGTATGGGTCATTTTCCCAAATTTGTGGGGAAAAAAACATTGCAAGATTTCTCCAGTCAAATTGCCCACGGTACTTCTGGAATGTAACAGAAGAAAGTACTGAGGTTGCCCACAACAGTCACAAACATGCTACTAGTACAGCATGTCAGTTTTCATTGTGACCATGCAAAACAGACAAAAGCACACCAAAACCTTCATGACAGATAGTAAGATAGTGCACTCTAATTTCAAGCAAACAATGAGGTAACTTAACTAACTCCTCACACAAGGAAATCAAAAACTAGATGAGATGCAGTGATGAAACCATGAAATCATTCCTTATCTAGCTCACTGTATTGTTCAACAGAATTCAACGATTTCAACAATACCCTTAGCTATTCTACAAAGGATATATAGTTAAAGAAATTCAATGTCCGCTATAGAGAAACTTCGAAGTCACTTCTTGGGAACAAATTATTAAAATCTTAACAGCTTAAAACATCCTAAGAATATTGGAAGACCTCAGGAGACTAAGTTGTGTTATTCCCACAACTTATCTTAATTTGTTGCCATGACTACATAATAATAGCAGTTTCAACCACCATGCAACAATTGTTGCAGACAGAGAGACTTTAGAATGTACGAGGCTTGATTGTAATGAGAACTGGTGAACTATAACAGTGAGCCAGATCCCCTGTACACCCCCCAAACAGAATTGAATAAAAGTTTTACTGACTAAAATATTTTGGGATAATACTAATGGTTATCCAACATCAAACTCGCCGGAATCTTATATATAACTGACTAGTCAAACTGCTAGTATATTGACACTACTGCCACCGAAGTTCCCTCCCCCTTCCCCCCCTATTGGTCATACATTGTAGCAAACAAATTTTGATTTTGAAATCTATCCTAACTTTCTTAAAGCTTGTTTTCTGGGAATGCATCGGACAAGTTACCAAATAAGTATTAATGATAGATTGATAAATGCAAGACAAAATGAAGTTTAAACAAATAAATAAGAAACCTAACAATTTGAATGAATTTCCACTCTTCAAGTTAAGATACTGTGATATAAAATATATAAATGCAAACATATACAATAAAAAAATATCCAAGTCAAATACTGACTGTTACATAATGATAAATGTGTATACAAAAGGTTGGTAGTTGGCTATATAACTAAGGTTAAATATCATGAAAGATGATATGTAATTCACATGCATTACAAATCCTCTTTCATGACTTCAACTACAGTACTGTTCAAATAAAGTGACCATGTAAATGATATCTTTAGGTGGTCCCAATACAAGAACATAGAAGTGTATAAATCTTTATTATCAGGTAATTTCTATATTTTGCACAGTGAGCACTGCTTTGTTACATAATGTGAATCATTTCAGAGTGTACATTGTTCGTTTTTTCTCAACTGTCTCATCATGAATAATTTCACAATGAATGTGTTTGTTAAAATTATTGTCGTATTACACCCATGAGTTTCCAAAAGTGTGTCTTATGATTGAGTAATGCTTCTTATGCCCTATAATAGGTTTTAGTCTAGATATTTTTAATAAAAAATAAGCTGTCAGTACAAAAACAATGCATTCAGTCACCCTGAAATTACTCAAGCTTTGACAGTTGAGAAAAAACAGAGAATACATAAGTATTGCAAAAAAATCCTATCACTTTTGACCGAGTGAATTAAAGTTGTCATGAAAATTATTTACAAATGATTTTTTAAAGACAATTATTTAAAACAGAATCTAATGACATCTTACACATCTTGATAATTTTAAGTAATATTCTATCAGACAATATAGATTTATACACTAAAAATACTGTAGCCAAAAAAAGTTAGTAGTTTTCTAGAACTCATACCTGAATACCAGCTTCTCATCTTTCAATAGTCTGTAGAATGTTAGTAGCTAGTTTACTTACAATTGTTTGTCAAATACTTCAATTTTAGTTTAAATATATATATATATATATATTTAATGGAACAGATACTTTATTAAAAGGCTTGAGCAATACTCATCACCCAATTAGCTTGATTGTGAAACAAATTCTTGCAACTTAAATTAATCACTTTCAAGTCCACTTCCTGTTCCCCCCAGTACTGGACTAGTAGGATAAAGTTTCTTGCTCCGGAAAACAACAGGTTAGGTTTTGGATGGGGTTTGAACCAACACAGAGCTGACTATCCAATGATTACCAATCCAAATGTATAACTGCTAAAATAAGCCTGTTCCTAAATATTTTAATAAATTTGATGGGTCACTAATAATGTCTTCACATCTTCATTACCTGATCTACATGTATCTATATACAAAATAAAGGTCTTGTAAGGTATATGGTACAGTGACACATAGTTATATTTGTCAAGGCCACAACAAGTTGATCCTATGTTCTACAGATTTTTCTTTTAAAAAATGGGGCTAGCAAGCAAAGAAAAAAAAAGAAAAAAAGTCTTTATTCACTTGCTTTATATAGCGGATTGACCAAATTTTTATGAGCAGGCGAGGAAATAAAAATATTTTTTTTGTAAAAACTGTCAAAATTAAGGTGCGAGCTAATCCATAGAACATAATTTATGATCAATTTGTTGTGACCCAAGTGGTAAAAAAATATTTTCAATTCATGGTAAAGTCAGTAAGTTTGTTGAACTAGAGATGCAAAGTTCAAATCAATCAGAAACTTGAAACTGTTTTTCTCATATGTCAAAATTTGAATAATTTCATCTGACTGAAATATTTTTTTCTTATAAATATTGAGTAAGTAAAAATCATGAACTGAAGCAAGCACACATTAAACAGCCCAGTTAATTGTCAATTAAATCCTATCTTAAAACATACTTAACTAAATATCATGATTGTTAATAAGGGACATTTTTAACAAACTAAGTCATTGTGAAATTTTCAAATTTTGACAATTGAGAAAAAACCAATATACACATGTACATGTAGTCAACTAACAATAATGTAACTAATGGGTATTCCAATACTTCATATAATATATAGAAAACAAGTAAATCTGTGAGCTAATGCTCACTAGTGATACCCCCGCAAAAATCTAAAAATATGCGACAAACAGGAAGCAGATGAGCAAGGAGCATGAAATCGCTTTACACCATATGGGACTATGGGATGAAGCAATATGCAAAGTATTAGGCTGCTGCATGTTATAGTTGCTGAGAAAACTGCGACGGAAATTTTGTAACGGACGGACGGACACACGCACGCACGCACGGACAAGGGTAAAACAGTATACCCCCCTCTTTTTCTAAGCGGGGGTATAATAATGTCTACATCATAAATAAAAGAGAAATTTGAGCCTTGAAATTAGGCCATGCCAAATCGGAATTCTGTTAAACGTCAACTTAAATTTGACAAACCAAGGTACCTATTCACAAAAAACAAACCAAAAACAAATATTTTCGATGACAAAAGACAATGCAATATATACATTTTTTCAATAGAACAACATGAAACAATGGTCTGAATTTAATATAAAAAATTCACGTAAAATATATATTGTAATAATGATGCGGTTATGAAAAATTGCTTACGATGAATAACGTCGTTGCCAAACTCAATTTTCCCTGAATTAAATTGTATTGAATTCTGGAAAATCGGAATTATTTAAGAAAATTTAACTAACAATTTTGTTTTTTATTTTGATTGAGGACTCTAAAACCTATGCGCACGGGGATGCTTAACTAAATTCCGATATGGCATGGCCTCACAAGTATTAACAAGTTACCCAAACCCAAATATATAGGTTGTCAGGGGCAATCGAAAGACCTTAAAATTGAGCCCTGTAACAAAAACTGTCTTACACACCAATTTACACAATTTGTTTTCATGATATATACTAATATTTGATATTTTTTATGACAAGAGTTTGATATTTTCAGAAGCAAAAGATAAAGTCAATTCTTGTAAACAGTGTGCTCCATGACAGTTTTTCAATAAACATTTAACGTGCAAGTTATTTTGGATTATACTAAGTTTGAAAGACTCCTTACCCAAGACATTCACTCATGTATTTGCTGTACTGTTAAATTATTTTTGATACAGCCAAAAAGGTAGAATTATCTGTTACTCTTTGAACACAAAATTTTATCATTTTTACACCTAAAATTCTAGATTGAAGTCTAGCAGCCAAACTATGGAGCAATTCATTTTAGAATATAAGTTCAATATTGAATCTAATAAAATTATATAAAATGATAAATTGGTATCAACTCAAACAATAAAGATTGTTTAATGTTAACATATAGACTTATACAAGAAAATTGGGTAAGGAGTCATAGACATTACACTGAGGTGTGGAAATGCCAACATTTTCTACCACTGACTATGAATAAATGAAACAAACATCCCTTAGTCCCAAGTTCAATGATCAATTTAAACTTTTTTATTGAGTTTTAAATTATAACTGTCAAAATACACCTCTATGCCTTTAAAATGGCCATATAGATACAATTACAATTCATTCCAAAACAAATCAAAAGCAAAATTGAATTTTCAAAGCCAATAGTGTCAGAGTAATTGAACAATGGCATTCCATACCCCTTCCTTAATACATCATACTTTTCCTCTAACTTTTATATATATAGCTTGTACATATTGACCAGAGACAAATGAATACAAAAACTTATTATTCAGTGAAAACACTATGGCCAACTTATTTAATGTGATATTGATATTGTAAACCAAGTCTAAGGTCAATGTGAGTGAGCTATAAACCATTAATGTCCTGATAAGAATAATCATAGTAAATCATTTCAATATATTCTTTAAACTTGTAAGAAATTTATCAGTGGTTCATGATAATTATATCATTACAGTGAGAAACACAAATGTCAAATTAATTCCACAATAAAATAAATACTAGACGATGGATAGCAAGAACTTATGATACTTGCACAAACATATATGAAAGCAGTGTTTTTGATCAACATTTAAAATAAAATCAAAATGAGTTCAAATGGCTGCATTGTTCAGAAACTACAATGAAGATACAGGGTAATAGAGGAAAAGTAGATGATCTAAATATGGACTTTTTCTCTTTCTTTTACATAGTTATCATTGAAACTATGCTTAAGTTAAATGAATCTAAAATCCAAAACATAAACTTTAATGAGACATGATATACAAAACTAAAAAGGGAGAACCATTTTACCTCTGCTAATCTCTTAAGTCAGTACAAACACATTTTTCAGAAAATCAATGATTTTTTTACTAAAGGAAATGACTAGAGAAAAAGTCCTTTCTATATATTCTATAATAACTATAGCTAACTAAACTAGCCAACTACCAGACTTCAATAAAATGAATGCTAGCCAGTTTTACATCAAACCATGAAAACTTGCAACATGAACCAGAACTCTCGTGTCATTACCTTAAACTATACATTTACATATATAGACTTACATGAGTAGACAACAATTACAGTACCAGTTAACCTGCAAGTTTCCATATATTGGAATGGTAAAAATGGCCAACAGATATTACAATGAAGTCAAATTTGTGGGAAAAATGATCATTTTAGATATCTAAACTATCCTTTAAATATAGTAAAATAATCATTTTGAAAATGGGGTCAACATTTATCACTATGTAAAGACAGTATTGACTTGGCAAAAAACTAGAAAAGTAAATGTAAAGATCTTAGCGTGTTTTTCTTCTCTGTCACTGTGCTGGTCCAATCAAAGTGGTCTTCCATCTCTCTCCTTCAGGAAGTCCAGTGAATTATGTTCCTTGGAAAGATTGTAAACTGCTTGTTATGACATCATCTTGTTAAAATCCTGAAAAACAATTGATTATTTATTATATAAGTTAAATGGAATCAATAGTAGAAGAATGCTGGCAACACAAATCATGAAACCATGAGCAGTAGGAGGTTTGATTTATTCAACACTAAATAAAAAGTTACTTCATGCTGCAGTTTTAACATGGTTCATACACACTTCTCATACATAAATTTAGGGTTTTCTCAGGGCCTCTTATACTAAATTCACAGCTTATTTTCATTAAGCATAACAACACTTAATTCAGATGCCTCAGATTTTTCCCGTATGGAATTCCGACAAATCGAAGTGGAGTTCATCTCCTCAATCAGTCAATACACCAAAATTCAGAATTATATGTTATTAAGAAAATATTAATTTTGGCGCTCAATAACCATATAAATCATTTAGATTATTAACTAACCAAATAGTTTCCTAACTAAATTTAGGGCCTTCAAAGAGTAATTCAGGGCAAACAGTAGATATTTAGGGGCTTCTCAGGACCATCCATGCAATCTAAGACCTTTTCAAGACAATCATTAAATTTAGAGCCATTTCAAGACTGTACGAACCCTGTTTAATGAGAGTAGATAAACGATCTTGACCTTTACTATGAACTTTAAACAACCAATGAAAGTTCAATTTAATGGACAATATCATAAATTAATTAAAATTATTTAAATACATAAGACACAATGCTGTTTTGTAAACATGTAGAAAAATAACATCTTACACTAGAACAGATAGAATTTTATACAATTTATATATTAATACCTGAAATGATTCTTGTACAGATAGCACTAACACTATATAAGACTGCCATCATGTTGGTTCAAGAATTGGAACTCTTTACAGAATGACAGCATCAGTATCCTGAAGTTGGTTTGTCTGAAAATTAACAACAATGTTATTAGAATGTTTACTTCCGACACCCGAGTTCCTTTGTATAAAATATAAAAATATGTATGGTAGTTAAAAAGGAGAAAGTTTGAAAAGATGAGAAGAAAAAGAGCACTGGAGAACTTAATTAGTAAGTCTCTAGGTTACATGAGAGTAGATGAAACTAGTTTATTTTTGTCTAATGATTCTATACGTGACTTGGTCGGTACAATAATTGAACTTCAGAGCAACATTAAACTCTCCAAGTGTCAGAAATTGTTGACAGCCTCGTAGTTAAAGTCATTGATTGCGAACAGAAAATGGTTTCAACGTCAAATAGGTAAAAAGTAATTCAACTATAGCCCATCGCACTAGCTCAAGTCAGTAACACACAAGTTTACCAATGGAGGGGCAGTAGGTTCAATTCCTAGGCAATGGCATACTTTCCTTGAATTTGATCATGAAATAATTTCTGACCATTCGCACTTCGTCCACCGATATTAAATGACGTCTAGGGCAGTTGTCCGTTACTTATGAAAGTATGCTCCTACTCCTAGTAACTGGTTAATAGCTAAATCCAGAGATTTTGTTGAGTAGGTTGTCCAACTGGCGTGATATAACAAATAAAATGTGTCTCTATGGCCTTAAAACCAACAAAAAAAATTATCTATAAAAAATACAAACTCTTTAAAATATCAATGTTTAGTACATATAAATAAATATAGTTTTAAAAAATCCACTTAGCTGTAATACACTTTGATCTATGTCACTGGTCACAACTCAATCCTTAACATTACAAGGAATAACTATCTTCAGTAACATTCTGAAATAAAGAATCATCGATTTGTTTTCCTTGCAACAAGGACGTTTTGTTTTTATTTCTTATAGTTTTGTAATTCTAATGTTGCTCACATAGACAGATTTTCTGACAAGTTGCGATGAAGATTAATTTATTGAAATTCTGACACAAACAATAACTGTATCATCTAGTCAAAACAGTCTTTTCTCCACATATTTCAGTTTTCATTAAATTATCTCCCTTTGGATATGACTTCAAACTGAATTGTTTGTTGGTTTTCTTGTGTGCCCTAAATCAGCTTCTTGATATTGTTACATACCAAGTACACAGTTCACCAAATCACTATTTCCTAGGGAGAACTAGCAATAAAATGCCATCCTCTGTACAAAAATACCAACTTATCAAATTGAGTAAACAAGTAAATCTGTGAGCTAATGCTCACTAGTGATACCCCCGCCAAAATCTAAAAATATGCGACAAACAGGAAGTAGATGAGCAAGGAGCATGAAATCGCTTTACACCATATGGGACTATGGGATGAAGCAATATGCAAAGTATTAGGCTGCTGCATGATATAGTTGCTGAGAAAACTGCGACGGAAATTTTGTAACGGACGGACGGATGGACGCACGCACGCACGGACAAGGATAAAACAGTATACCCCCCTCTTCTTCGAAGCGGGGGTATAATTATAATACTTATTGGGTCTAGTGTTCATGAAAATTACAACAGAGAACATTTTATCACAGCATATGACAAATTGCTATGACAAGCACATAATACACCAGTGTTAGGACAAAAAAGAACAAGCCATAACTTCTATTGTGGTCCATTGAGTAAAGCTAGCTATGGAGCAACATTAACATGGATAATGTGATGTAAGAATCAAAGTGCTTACCCCTGTCATGTCTTGTTCAAGATGCACAGTTGATAGTTGATGATAATGTACATCAGGATTCCAGAACCATAAATGTCCAAGTCACCATTTATTGAAAACTAATCAATCAATATGCCATAATTAATGTACATTAACATCTGAAAAGATTAATCAAAACTACAATGCATGATAAAGAATGAGGTGATTATGAGCTTTTCTCATGTCTACAACAATAACCTGATGAGGTAAACAAATCTTTTACAGAGCACCCAGGGCCGGCGAAATCTTAAAATTATTTAATTGTCCGATCTTGCCAATTGGTAAAATTACTTGTCCGTATAATAAACAATATACAATAAAATTATTGAAAAATCCACCTGTTCGTACAGCGAACTCAAAAGTTCCGGAGATATTTGTCAATTAAATACAATTATTGTTTGATATTTTGAGTTTTAATTTTATAGGCAACTAATTCTATTTATGGTACTTGTTTTCATATGCAATAGGTAATAGCAAGTAACATGATTAGATCTTTAATTTACGAGCTTTATTTTTGATTAACTTGGAAGAAAATAGGAGATTAAGTCTTTAATATTGATTTTAACCCTGTTGAGACCACTCCGGATTAAAGAGACAAGCATCTGTCACGTGACCCAGAATTGGCAAGTGCAACCCGTAACTATCGAGTTTGCAACATGCAAGTTTGAAAAATTGTAGGAAATTACAAGCTAGCTATTAAACACTATGAATTGATTAAAGCATGGTAAGGTGGAAGTATTTGTTTATCAATTTACTCAGGTTTGATTCCCACCACTTTCGTTTTGAAGAGACAGGTTTGTTTCGTTACTGACCTGGAACTATCAAGTTCACTGTACTTGTCTTGGGACAAAACGGACGATTGATTTTGCCACCCCTGGCACCAGATAATAAGTCTATCATTCTCGTTAGAAAAAGACTTACAAGTTCAAGTTGAACTTAGGTTACAATGGGAATACTTCAAACTTGATAGAGCCAACTCGGCTGTTTAGATTACACTTACATGGAAAAAAGCTAAGTCTCCCTTTTGCAAATAAGAAACTAACTTGATAATTAGTTGATATAAATTATCGGGACATTTTCTCATTTTGACTCAAAATAATTCATCTTTCAATGGGATAAAATAACATAGCTCACTTCACACATGTCCATGCAGCAACCAGTTGTGTTCAATTTTCTTTGAAAGCAGGAAATGCCAGTGTTATTACAAGAAATAAGAATTTGTTTCAGCACCTCAATAGTTGTTGTTTAAGGAGAGTTTGCTCTAACACACCTTGTATCATACAAGTTGTGAGCAGGGGAAGATCCAGGATTTTCTTCAAAGGGGGTCCGAACTTTTCCATGTGGGGGGGGGGGGGTGTCAGAAAATCCGCATGACACATTTTGCAGAAAAAATGCATTGATAATAAAATCTACATAACCATTAAATCTTTGTTAAGCACCGAGAAAAATTGCTCCATGCTGATAAAAATGACTTAAAGCCAAGATACACAAATGGACAGGTACATTTTCCAAATTCTAGGGTGGGGGTCATGACCGCCTCCCCGCATGGTGAGGGTAAGCCATTAAATTCGTAGAGCAATTTTGCTAAAACCTAAATAAGGTCACAACACAGGCTTATTGTACGTGCGCCTCGGAAATTTTGCACTGACCATGTCCATGGCATGAGCAACTCCAATTGGAAACGATGCCAAATCCAACATAAAAACAAATTTGTCTTCCAAATCCACCTACTGTTAGAAAGTTTATGATCTAAATGTTCGGTTGTTGACTAAATTTACTGAAATTATTCAATCATGAGGGAGGATGGTTTGGATTTTCTTTTTTTATAATTTCTCCAAAATTGCACGTC
The DNA here is from genome assembly GCA_025267735.1 of Mactra quadrangularis. Taxonomy (NCBI): domain Eukaryota; kingdom Metazoa; phylum Mollusca; class Bivalvia; order Venerida; family Mactridae; genus Mactra; species Mactra quadrangularis. The sequence continues at coordinate 30,954,241 of CM046304.1, forward strand.
CGCCATGATTGGGAATGATTTGTAGATGTGATTATTCAGAATCGCATTTTCGGTTATCCAGCAAGTCAGACTCAAAATAATCATCGTATCTACGAATTTTACAGGTTTTTGTGACATTATCAGCATGTTAATATATCATAAATCACAACAATTATCGATGAATTTAAAAAAAACTTACCCGAAAATAACACTCATCTGCTCCCGTTCTGGCCCAAGATGGAAAGGAAAGTTATTGGTTATTTAGACCAGCCAATCAGATTGATTCACGTGATTTAGACAAGCCAATCAGGTTGATTTGCGTCAGTGACGTGGCCAACTATGGCACCACAGGGCACAGAATCATTGCTCAGGACACAATTCAGAGAATAAATTTCTCAATTCATGATAGTCTTTGTCATGATATATTAATAAAATGTAAAAATAGTTGATTTAATTTTTAAAATAAATTAACCAAACCAAGTCTACGTTTAGTGCTTCGTTGGTGCAGGGTTTTTAAATAAAACAGAAGTATTCTGATACATAAAATCCATGGTTAGTGCGACAATATTTAACTTGTTGGCCAGCATCAGCAATAATAGAATTTAATATTTAAAGTTTAAATGAAGCAAAATGGAATCACACTAATTGGTGTCATTACTTATAATGCGATATTTGTTGGCCTGCTCATTTTTTATGACCAGAGATATTAGGCCTAAGTTTGAAAGTATGTTTTCTTTGAACTACTTGGATCTTACTGTAGTACGTTCATTTGTTAAATACTATTCTTGACCCTGTGGAAGTGTAACCCGTGGTAATTTTATTTTACACCGGTTAAACCATAGGCAGATCAGGGGGGGGGGGGGCGGACCCGGCGTACGTCCCCCCCCCCTAAAATTGCCCAAGCAAAGGGTTTTTCGGTCATGAATATGATAAATATAGGAAAATACATATACATGTATATTATATTTGTCCAAAAAATCGCACGATATGCATGCAATAAGTTACGAGCCTGGAAATCCAGACATATAATCGAGCATATGATTTAAAACAATTTATTTTCCATATTGTAAGAATGTAACATGATCCAACGGCTGTTGGAAAATTATATGACATATCGAGATGCTTTATATTTTGTAAACCCTAGGAAAGGAAAGATGAGACTCTAAATGTGCCTGAATGTCTAGAAATAACCAAAACTCAGGAACTTTGGGAGCCGCCGGTCACCTAGACTCCTGATCAGGGCTTTGCCATGGACTCTTCGGCCTCTTAATTGTTGCCCCTTGAACCCTATTTTGCTTGTTAATTTTACGACCCCTCTAACTGAAAATCCTGGATCCGCCTTTGCATGATTTAACTTCTTACGCAAATTCATTAAAAGTCAGATAAGTATGAGCACTTCCTGTTCCAGTGGCGTATCCAGGATTTTTTCTAGGGGGTCCGAACTTTTCTAGAGGAGGCCGAACTTTTTTTTGGGGGGGGGGGGTCCGAACCTCAAACTACTACCACATTATACACATTTTGCAGAAAAAAATGACACATATTGATAATAAAAACTGTATAACCATTAAATCTATGTTAAGCTCCAAGAAAAATTTCTTCATACTACTTAAAAATGACTTACAAACAAGAAGTACACTAATGGACATGTACATTTTCCAAATTCTAAGGGAGGGGTCTGGACACCCCTGACCCCCGCTGGATCCGCCCACGCTGTTCGTTAATTTACGCAAACATTGTGCATTAATTTGCTCTTACTTGCTGTCACTCTGCTTGTATTGACTGTATATAAAAAACAGCAATGACAAAATTACAATACATGTACATATAGTAAAAAGGTTTACGACATAATTCATACAAGTAACGTTTTCAGTCTTCTTCACCTTTTTAAGAGAAAGTGATGCTAGTATCATACTACCTATTTAATTGAATGATTAAAATCTAAAAACACCGTTTCTCCAGCACTCCAGTGTATTGATTATACTCAGTTATTTGAACCAACTGGATGCTGAACATCTTCTTTTCAAGCCTTATTTCTTTCCCCTTTCGTTACTACATTTAATCGGGCGGTCTTTGCTGGTTTTTTAACGCGCTAGTTCCATGGATCTATTCATGTGACCCTTTTTTTACATGGAAACTATTTTATAACAAGCTTATTAGAAGTAGACAACACCTTACCAATTAGACCGAAAATTGTCTTGCTGCATTTAGCAGGGGATACAACTCATGCCGCAACTTTCCTTGTTTAAGTTTGAGTTAAGTCCCTTGAGCCTAAGTTTCTTATTCTTTTATTGGGTTGAGCACCAAGTCAACACTAATTACAGTCAATTAACGGCGACCAGCTCTCTTAACCTTGATTTTCACAAACCTTTGTCTGCATTTAGTACTCGCCTACCATTCGTGAAGCCGACAACTTTGTATACCTCATTAACGTTGGAAAATCAACGTTATTGCTGGATTTTCAAGGAAGAGTATAACCGGCCCGGATGAGGTTTAAACCAGCAAACATCATTCTCGTTCCCAGAGTCTAGTAGGATTCTCAAATAGTCTTGATAATCCTACTAGACTCTGGGAACGAGAATGGCCAACATTTAAACACATTTTGAACTCCTGGGTTTATAAAATGTGCTTACTTTGCTTTGAAAATAATGAGATAAGTAATTTAGTAACACTATAGAGTCGTTGGTTCGTATCTTAAAAAATGCTTTATTTGTATGTTATCTTTAAAAAAAGCATTAACAACCCTTAGTCGCAATTATAATGACTGTCTCAATTACTTATGTAAGCCAAACACATGCTAAACATTTTTGCACTTCCAGCCTTCACAAGTCAACTCACAGAAATTGGCATTGTTAGGGGAAAAAGTTATGGATTGTATAAAAAGAGCAATTTTAAGACACGTCGTTTATTAAGCCAATTTCCTGACTGACACAGTCAGCCATTTTTTCTGTTTATCTTGTATACATGTATATTCCGGTACAACGAAAATAATTCAAAACATACGAGTGTCATTTCTAATTATAACAGAAAAGACATGTAATTCTGTATTTTTGACATTTTAACAGCAATCATTTCCTACTAAATAATTCAAAGCATTATGTTTCCCCTTGTCTCATGTAATTTCTGCATGTATAGTTTATAACGATCGAATATGATTCAATTTAAAATACTAGGAAAGCACGCTGTACACATCGTTACTATAGTGTCAAATCCAGCCGTCATCTTGAAGAAGTTGCTGATTTCAAAAAATAATCCAACACTATCCCCATCTGCGTTTTAGCTGTGTGGTGGGTCTGTGTTTTTGACTGTTGAAACCTGATATATTTGCTTACATTTTTTCACTATTCAGACTGCGCCAGTAATTCACAATGAGAGATAGGAGCTGTGGTCCAGTGGTAGGACGCGCGCTTAGGAACATTATCGTTCCCAGAGTCTAGTAAGATTCTCAATGCTAGTATTGAGAATCCTACTAGACTCTGGGAACGAGAATGGCTCAGGAAACGAGAAGTCGATATCATTAGTCCGGTATATAAACGACAAAAACGGACTGAACCGTGCATGGAAGGATGTAGAAAATGTTTTTGCATTTTCTTAAAGCTGAGACACTGTAGTTTACGAAACTGGATGATGCCACTTCGGCCCTCTTTGGCAACTCCAACTCATATATTTCGTAAGAACGATATGATATTAAGTTTAAACGAAATAATAATTCATAATTCCTAAAAAAAATCACAAAATAATAATACGTTTAAAAGAAATAATTGTGAAAATGAAAAAAATAATATAAGATACAGTTTGAGGAAATAGATGATGCATTCAATTTATGATATAAGTGGACTTCTAGTTAATGTTTGGTTAATGCAGGACGAGGAAGCGGGAATCGAATCCATGGAATGATTCTAAGATGAAGTAGGCTTGTATAGATTATCATGGTTATAACAAGGTTTAAATGAATTCGTTTCGTATTCGGTAACATGTTTCAATAAAGAAGTGTATATTTACAATATCATTTTATATAGAATATTATTACTTTCAATTAAAAAAAATCACGATTGTCAATGTTGCATATTTTTAATTTTATCAAAACGACTAGTCCTCAGCTTGTGTGAATTGCTTAATTTAATATAACTGTTCTGAACTCATTAGTGCGCATTCACGAAAATTAAAACTACGTCTATCAGTCATATTAATAGAAAATAGAAAGTAATTAAGTATCGTTTAGTTTCTGTTTGACTCATGTTTAAGCATTAGCCAGGTAGTATTCACAATTCATATCAAATTCTAATTAATTATGCAAGGAATAGATACCACGTGACTATGATAAACCAATCAGATCGCTGCGAGCTGTCAGGGTATTGATCGTTCACCTTTAGCGACTGACGGTGATTGTGTATTGGGGAATAGTAATTTTAGTCTCTCGCTCTGTAAAAATACAATTAGAAAAGATAACAAAAATACGGATTAAAAAATTGAAAAAAGGTTTGTTAATTTTCTTTTAATATTTATTATATTTTTCCATTTAATGCGATAGAAATTCTTGATTTTTTGCGAGGATTTGCTTTTTATGGTGTTTTTTTTCAATCATGATTAAGTATATTGGGTATTACTCAGCAACAAACTGTAGTTTGATCAATATTTTTATCAGGTATTATTGTTTAGTAAGGAGATGCTAGAAAAATAATCAATGGTAACACATTTTCCAAGCTTGACAAGGCTTCAGTTGGACCGAAATTAGCTCAAACATTTTCATTGACATAGCTGCGTAAAATTATTTTATTTATATTTACCATATTTTTTTATATTTTTTTTGTACCATTAAATACCGCTTTTCAAGCATAGAATAAGAATATTAGTACAGTTCAGTTGATTTTTCTCGTCGGTCAAATTAAGGGCTTGGTCCATTTTTTATGTCACTCAATTTTTCTAAAATATGCTTTTATTTGCCATCATAAAGCTGTTAATCTTTTATGTTACGTTTTTCTTAATAATTGAAATATTTGGAATAGGACTTTAGTGATAAATGAACAGGGTTTGTAAAAAAACGGTCTAGGAATATTTATTCCGCCATTTTTGTTTTCTCGTATGATCTACCATTGATCAATGAAGTTCAAGTCGCCATTTTAAACATATTTTACATACCTTGTACGTAATAGCCTATTTTTAAACATAAAGTCACCATGTCAGTTCAAAATGGCGTAATTAAGTTTTAATTGCCCTCGTTGCCGTATAAAACAAACTGTTCTTCGCAAATAATACAGGATTTGGTCTAAAAAAATTGTATTCCGACCGTTACAACAATTTGGTTACATTGTACCTACGCTCGACATTGTTTTCTTCAGACGTAGGTCTTTTTATGTCTATTTATCTTATTACTATACGATATTCTATGGTTATAATTACATTAGTCAATGCCTTTATGACAATAACATTGTATTTATTCATTCTTAACTATGTAAATTTGTAAATGAGTTCATAATTAGAGAAGAATGTTGAACGAGTGGGTTCAACTAATACAATGAATATGTAATGAACTCAATGTATCCCAGTATGCTTTATTGGCTCTCTGGAAATGATCATGAATTGCCTCATGGTTGTTGACATGAAATTTATGTAATTATGTAATTTGAATGGAGAAATACCATTAATTAAACAATGGCTAGAAGCTTATCAAGCATGTCACTGTGTCATGCGATCTATATTAATTAAACTTTCTTGATCAAGGAAACAGAAATATGTGTTGTACTTTATTCGATACCAACTACTGTTGTACCAATCGGACTATACTTAGATTACCTTAATTGGTTATGGCCTTAGTCACCAGTCTGCTTAAAATCTTCTTATAAAAAAAGGAACGTATGCCGTATCTCTAAATAAAAATGTAACTCTAAGCATTCCAACTTCAGTCTACGAAATAGTAATATGAAAGTGGGTGCCCGAACAGTCATTTCAGAATCAAGCACTAAATCTTGTTCGTAGATTTTGGTTGCTCAAAAGAAAAGTTTGGTTGCCCGAACTAAAGAGTAGTTGTCCTGGGCAACCGGACTCACACTAATTTCATAGACTGCAACTGTATGACTGCGTTCTTAATCAAGTCTGGATAAACTGTCAATCTCATTAGGGCCCTAACCCTTAACTTATTTGTCACCGTTCGAAGAAATTGCAAATACCTTAAGGGGACGCGAGGTTTACCACATAAACTGCAGGACTACATAACTGTCTCCTTTTAAAAAACATCTCTTTTTCATGTTTCTATTGTCTAGTTGAATTGTGAACGAAGTAACTTTCAGCAGACTGATTAATCATTTTTAGATTTGGATATTGTATACAATGGCTGAAGCAGAAGCAACTGACAGGGGGTGTTTGGCTAGTAAATTATCCATGGGTTTCACACCCACAAATATTGGATGTAGTAATGTTTTCAAGCTCATGTACTTTAATCCAGAGCCCAAAATCCCTTCTCTTTCTGTTCGTGTTATGTTTTGTCGACAGCTTATACAATCATTATTGTAGTAGCATTCCGTAACTTCTTAATTGTACACATAAAAATACTAGAATAGTATACATGTATATACGTGTGTTTGAGAATTATTATATATTAGATATGTCATAATTATACAAAAATCTCGACAGTATCAGTAAATAAAGTAAATAAATGGTACAGATAAATAATCTTACTTAAGGTATACGTCCACTACTGTTCGATATTTTAACACTACCACTTAATGTATTTTGTAAATTGAATGTCCTGATACATAGTGCAATCGAAAACTGAAAATGTATGTAACATTCCTCAACTGATCTGATAGTGTGTATATACATGTATAAAAGTGTTGATGGATTCTTTAAAATGACCCTTTTTCATGCTATTTTAGAGAAGTGCAAAGCCATTTATTAAAAAATAATAAAAATAAAGAAAAACAATGCAATTACAGTTTATTTATTAAATTAAGTTTCACTTTTAAGAGCTTCACAAAACACTTTGTAACTCCATTTGAAAATAAAGGGAATTACAAAAGTGTTTCGTTCAGCCCTCGATATGGTATTAGCATTTACCATACTTGTTAAAATTGATATGTACTGTCAGCATTGAGCTTGATCTACGTAAAAGAAAGTATACCCTTAACTCGCTATTGTACTATTGCTACAAAATAGGAAATACAATATATTGTCTTACTCAATTAAACTTTAATTAAATAAATTGACTTCATGTTCTGCTTTTCTTGTCGCTTATGTATGCTCACGCCTGCCTAAGTATCGTTGATTGAAACCATTGAATCGAATTTTCAAGTATTTTAATTGGTGTATATGTAAACGGAGTACTGAAAGGAACATTGTATACAAGCACAAATTGCTTTTTGTGATAATATACGTTTATGGTAGTGACTGGGTACCCTTTACTATACATTTAACTTTGAAACAATCAGCTTTTAGTTAGAATGAACAATGACTTCTTATAATTGTATTATTTTGATATATTTTTATCACCAAGAACTTCGAGTTAGAACATAGTACAATGGATTCTTATACACATGTAGTTGTATTATTTAGATATACATGTACATGTATTTTTAACACAAAGAACTATGAGCTTCAAAGTCCATGAGAACCTGTTGGACTGGTGACCAATTGATGATTGTGAATGAGAAATTAAAAACTATATATTATAAAACCATATATAGAAGTCTTTGTTCAGCTGGTTTGACAACAAAATCTACATTTTGACTGGCAACCTCAGAATCATTCAAATAAAATTATATCATTGCTTAAACGAAAAGTCAGTGAACAGTAACTGTTCAAGGTTTGGCTAGTTATGTTCATATGAAATATGCATGTTGAATAAGTGACAAAATTCGTGTCTTTCCCATTATTTTCGATAAGAATCGTATACACACGTAGATGGTTCATTTCTTGCGAGTAATCGTTTAATTAGTAAAATAGTACCAGTATAAGCATTTCCAAAAATGCTTGAAAATCGCAGTTTATAGCAGTGTACATAATTACTCGTATAACAGTAAAGTTCATTTTTTACGAACTTTTTGATGATTATAGACGAAAAGTAAATTGGTTTGAATGTGTATAGTGATATTATATCGCGTGCATGTGATTCCAATTACTTAAATTTGATGAGATCATGCCAGTTACATTCGATTCTGAGTGATCTTGTGGGGATATGTTAGATGGACGTGAATTTATACTTGTTTTATATCGCTGTACATGATGTAGTAACCAGAGATCACGTGCTGAGATCACGTGCCGAGATCACATGCATGTCAGATCTTATAATGATTAATCCATCAAATAGTTGATTACATTACCACAACCATATAGTGTAGGTTTTTAATAAAAAAAGTCTATACCATACTGATCTAAAATTGATTACATGATAAAACATGTTTTTTCATTGGGTCGAGATGGAAAATTCCTGCCGATCGGTATTGAAGATAGAAATTGATGACTAGGGCGATCATACATCGTACATGGATGGCAAAAATCCCCCTAAAGTCTGATTCAAATCACTTGAATTGATAAAACACTGACCTTAATGCATTTTGCAAGCAATATTTTAGTGTGTCTGTTAATGGTATCAGTACATCATTGCGTCTATTTCATTTTAAATTGAAAAAAAAATGACCCAGAGCTAAATAATGACCACACTTGTTTTCTTTTCAAATTTTATTACAGTTTAAACTATTGTGTAATATTGTTTTAAAAGATTTTATTGAACATTTAAACGTTAATATACCTTAAGCTATTGTAAAATACGATCTTCAAGATTGTAAGAAATATGTTAGGACGAGATACAGATTTTATTTTGACCAAAATATGAAAATATATCCACGGCTAAACGAAACACTACTGTAACTCCCTTTAATTTCAATTGGAGCTACCATAGTGTTTCGCTCACCCCTTGATATACAGTACCCACCAAAAGTTTGGAGACATTTTCACTTTGTAAGCCTACTACATAGGTTTTTTTTCAAAAAATTGATTACAACTCATTTTCAAATGCTGTTTAGTTTTGCTGAGTTTTTTAGTTGTGGTACAATTTGAAATTGAGACTACCAAAGTAGCATAAAATCTATGTTATTGAAAGAAATTATATTAAATATGGTTTTGGAGGCTTTGTGATATCAGATGCTGAATCTCATACATATATGTTGCGTTAATGAAATTTGTCTTCATTTTATCACAAACCATGATTAAATATATTAAAAATATTCTACAAAATTCTACAAGATTCTACAAAAATAATCATCAAAACTCAAGAATTGTTGTAAATTTCTTTTGTCTCCAAACTTTTGGTGGGTACTGTATAATGCCTTCCTAAAGTATTTGAACAAATGATTTTTTACAATAATTAAAGTTCATTTATGTAATATAGTTTAAATCATATGTTGAACAAGTAATTTTTGCTGATTTTAGAATTTGCTTATATGAATGTTTGTCCTTCTTAGTAAAATTCCTCCACAATTCTTAAACAAATTAAATGTTTTAACAATAACTAAAGATCATTCAAGTCATATAGCTTGAATCATACGTTGATTAACTAATTTATGACGATTTTAGGATTTGCTCAGATGAAGATTTGTCCCTATTATTTTCATGAAATAGTTGTAACTGAATATCGAGTCAGCATATATAGTTCGAACTTTGCACCATATGTTGATTAACTAATTTATGCTGATTTTAGAATTTGCTCAGATGAATCTTTCGTGAAATTCCTCCACAATTCTTAAACAAATTAAATGTTTTAACAATAACTAAAGATCATTCAAGTCATATAGTTTGAATCATATGTTGAGTATAACTAATTTATGACGATTTTAGACTCTACTCAGATAACTGTTTGTTTATTTTCTTCTTGAAATAATCATAACTGAATATGGAGTCAATATTTTGTATAAAATCTTCACAGTAAATTGATTTTTATAGTTCTGGGAAATCATATTAAGAAAAAAGAACAGCCCCAAGTTCTGAAAATCATTCCACTCTGTGTTGGTATTCTACATATACACGAACAATCATTTCATATATACATGTACAATGTATATTCAATGAATACTATTCTTGTAAAACACACATGTATACGTACTTCAAAGACCTGTATAAATATAACAGGAAAAAGTAAATATAAATAAATAAGTATTGTTTATTGTTATTTTTATTGCTGTATAAGAGATGGAACATCTGCCTGGATAAGTAATAAGAGGGGAGAGAGAGAAATGTGGGTTTGTTTAAGTACCCTTCAATTGTTTCATTTCTTTATCGATAAGAACTAGGTATTATTTCGTGTGTCTACCAACTCATACGTTCAGCAGAACTGTTGCTTTCTCGAGTTATGAAATGTATCAAGTCTTAGCAATGTCTCATAACTTTCATTATTATATAAATGAAAACGCTGTGAAGGATGTACATTACAAATCCTATTCACAGTGAATATAATTTAAAATGATACTCACATGTATGTATTTTGATGAAGCTGTGAAAAACTCAAAATTGTACATAATTAGAAGTACAGCATGTATGATAATGCATTCGCGAGTGCACATGGGCGTCGAACTTTTTTTATGTAATTACAGTGCCAATCAAAAGTAATTAGACAAAATCCTGCTTATGTTAAACCGAATCCCAATTACCCATGAAGGAAAGAAACCATGGTTCATCTGAGAAAATTCTAATTTTAGCATTACTTAGTTTATCAAAATTGTAGTTAAAACTTTAATCTTTAAAGACAGTGAAATTACTTGTGTAGCACTCCCTTCGCAGTGGAATTACTTGTGGCAAGACACCCTTCGCAGTGAAATTACTTGTGGTAACACTCCCTTCGCAGTGAAATTACTTGTGGCAACACTCTGTTCGCAGTGAAATTACTTGTGGTAACACTCCCTTCACAGTGAAATTACTTGTGGTAACACTCCCTTCACAGTGAAATTACCTGTGGTAACACTCCCTTGACAGTGAAATTACATGTGATAACACTTCCTTCACAGTGAAATTACTTGTGGTAACACTCCCTTCGCAGCTCAGTGAACGCTCTACCGTAACTTTAAAACTGAACAAGTAAAACTTTCGACCGATGCACAGGAAAGTAGCTTGTAGTATGCATGATCAGTTTTTATCACAAGACAATTCGTCAAAGATATTTGGGAGGGCACTGTATGCATGCATTACATTTTTATATTGTATACTCCAGTATATACACTGGGGCCCAAAAGTTTCTTTACATATGTATTTTTTCATGTTTTCTCATATTTTCTATTGAAAACTTATTGCACACATATTTTGTTTAGTAATTTTTATTTTATATGTATAATACAAAAACTCATAATTGATGGTTCATATTGTATATTAGTTGTGAAACTAATAACTACATGTAGAGTATATCAAAGTATTCTTCAAAACATCAAAATTTAATATGCGTACAGAAATGTTTGGACACCAGTGTATTGCTATACAAAATATCATTCACTATTTTACAGAGTGCAAAACTTCTGTCGCATCCTCATTTAATTAACAACGACAACCAACCTACGAATATTACATTTGATGAGATAATTAGACATGACATACGTACACTTTTACCTTTACTAAGACCCAACATACCTTATACATTGGTATAAAACTTGTTTGATATTCAATTAACCAAAAACAAGTGACGTGTATGTCAGCATCTGATTTAATTAAGTTTTTTGTCAATGGCGAGTTTTGATGTTTTTGTCCCCGGATTGTTTTATACCTAGGTTTTGATTTGTTTACTAGACGCCAAGCAATTACAATCAAAATGTTTTATGTTTTGATCATACATCTTTAATCAGTAGACGTAACTGTCGAAACAATAGTCAGAGATCATTGTTTGTATGAATCAGGTACAATGTACTTAAGTCATCATATTTTTGTATCCAATTTACTTGGATGCACTTGACATGTTAATTAGGTTAGTAACAGTGGTATAATATTGACTGTATGATAGTTCAGCATTGCAATCTGGTGTCCATCCACAACTCGAGCTAACTATACCACCGTGTTGTTATTTTCAACAGTGGCTTTCTACGACTACATTTATGCAGGGACAGATACAAGTTATCTCCCGAGAATTCAGATTCAAAAATGTCATTTTCATATTAAGTATTGTGCAAAAAGTTTCAATATTGTATTCAATGAACTTTTTCCCTTCGAGTATTGGACTAAAGCATGTCATTTTCTTTCTTATTTCTAACATTTTATGAACACATGTAGTTTGAATATTCAAAGCAGTCTGGTCCCATGACCTAAACTGCTGCAACACTGTAACCAATATCTAATCTTGAAGCATCGAATACATTACTATATTAATGGTGTTGAAATATGTAATGAAATATCAACAGCTCTCACTGCTTTCTCCTTGTATAATTTCTGGAACAACACTCTTAGATGTTTTAAGGAATTATGTCTACTAACAACACAGAAATTAATGGCAAAGTTTATTTACAATTTCATTTTAAATTATACATTTTGTTTCATGAAAATGTTTGTATTGGACATCATTTGTCGTATCAGACTGCCACCACTTTTTGAACTTTGTATTTTCATGTTATTGTGCTGTATCTTAGATCGGAGACATTTGTTAAATTCATAAACGCATTCACTGTTGTTTTTCTCATTAATAACATGTGAGCATAAAACACAATGTTTAATTAAATCAAAAAATAAAAATACAACTTTTATCCAAGTATCAACACTGGATGCCTCAAACTAATGTAATAAACAAGACATATATTTCTTGAGGCGTTACCTACGAGTCACGGTCAATTAAGAAATCATTTAGATTTTACTAAGATATACGAAAACTACAAATTATTTATACAATGAATACACAACAATTACTGAATATATTCAATCAGGAAAAATAAATCATTAGATTTCAATAAATCGGTGAAAGTATTTATTTAGGAAAAGTAAAAATATTTTCTCTCCTCTTTGTTAGAGAGTACAATACATCTAATGGTATTTTACTTACTGATAACGTACAATTCTTTTCATAAATATTTGAGATCAGTGTATAAGATTAGAAAATATTAAAATTATAGTACAAAAAAGTCCGATATTTTGGTTTGTCTGGGTTAAACGTAAAACCAAATAAGAAAAAACAGATAAATTATACATGTGTATATCACTATTTGCATATGATACATGTATTTCTCTACGTATTTTAATGACCAAATGCTTAATTTGTAGGCTTAATGGTCAATATACTATTTCTTAATGAACTAGTTTGTATTTGCATTACTTATATACTACAAGTATTACACTAAACTCAATTTTGTCTTATTGTTGCATTTAAAGTGTTCAGTGTTAAATTATGTGCTGTGAGTAATAAATCGATGGTAATTCACCCAAAAGCTTTCTATCTTTCCCTTTATAATTATATTCCATTTAATAACTTTTTTTCTACATCTTTTATTATTTAATTCGCCCATTGCAAAATTTACCGCCATCTTGGCTGCCATTTTGATTGGTCGGAATTGCCTAAGGATTACCGAGTGGCAATTGTTTACACAAACTGCAAAACATTTTACGTGCTATTCAAATCTAGGTATGGCTAAATTTGCCAAAAAGTCTTACCAACTAATAAAACATCTAATAGGAAATGAAAAACAACATGCTTATCACATTCTGATTCAGCAACAATAACAAAACAGTTGCTATCGACAATATACCATCGTTGGCACACCCTTTCTTCCGTTACACTCCATACGTACCGTGGGCAATTTGACTGGCGAAATCTCTTTTCATTAATATGCATGTGGCAAGGAAGACCAATCTTCTTCTAATGAAATCGCGTGTTACAATTAAATATTCTTTAATTACAATGATGTTATACTGGGGTTTTCTTTACCCCCTTTAGAATCAAAGTGCTGAAAGCACTGAAGTTTAGCGCTTTCAAATTTGGGTTTGACTGCATTTATCTATTATACTTAAATTAAAATAGTGCTGAGAATCAATTTGAATAAATATATATCCTTAGCATGTTATTTGTCTGCTTAGCTAAATGTTCATATGACCCAACATGGAAATAACGAATAATTATCTTTAATGGAAATATATTTGTGTGGATACAACACAACTCAAATGCAATAAATTAAAGTAAGCTATATGAAGTCTAGGCAGTTCTCTTGGTATATATGTAATCTTCGAAAGAAAGCATTTGCCACAAGATTGAACATACTAAAAAAGATTCTTTATCAAGCAACAACATAAACATTTGTCACTTGTTTATAATTTGGGGTGTTAGATTGAATGTTACATGTGATAGATTAAATGCTTTGGGAAATTGTGCATACTTCTCTGTCTAAGAGTTTTCATGTTCACCTTTGTAATCCACAAATATCATTGCCACATGTTAATTTGGATGGACACAATACCATACTTATTAACTATGGATAAAAACAATTAATGTACATGTATAACAAAACTAATGTATATTAATATATATTTTAATAACTGTTAAAAAAGACAAACATTTGTATACTATATTATTGATAAACATCAACATAAAAAAGGAAACGTACAAACAATATCCAGCACTATCAAAAATCACCTTTACTTATGTGTAAGTGCGTTTTATTTCAAGTTTGTACCAATACTTAGGAAATAAAAATCATATCTTTATGTAAATTTACAGGTACAACAATTACGAATGTACAATTGTATTAAGTATCTCCCCCTTTTCAAATGTTACATCTATTTTAGCTAGCCTAATGCCTAAATAGGTATCAAACTAAAAAACAAATATTAAACATCTCAACTTATGATAAACAAAAAGTAATATTGTGACACATATCTAAGTGTCTAGCATTACAACCAAGGTCATGTGGCATTAAACAAAAAGTGTCTCATGCAAATCCATTGTTGTTAGTTCTATAATACCTAATTTAACAGTCTGAAATATTGGTTATATACATACTGTTACAAATATGTTACAAAGAGTGGTTAATAATTGCTTCCAACATGTTGAATACAAATTTTTTTTTATATATACTTATTTCTATGAATAACCGTCTTAATCATCGTTTAATGAATAACAATAAAATAAAAGTAAGGCACTTAATGGCAACTCCTTCAGTAATAATTGTCTTGGATTCAAAAGGAGCCTTTTTCTGAAATTTAGAAAGAAAAATACAATTTAGAAGCATTCCTTAATTTCTATAGCTAGTCTGATACTAATCCTAATTTTGTCATTAGGGTATAAGAGCGTGAAAACTTAAATTAATGTTAGATAATGTGCTGGCTGATATCATGTATCAGTCAGATAATTTTAAATCATGTATTGAGTTTTGTCACATTTCTATATTTCTTTTGACATATTATCTAAAGAGAAATTTTCATGACTTAACTCCAGAAACATATGGGGTTACAAGCTAAGGTTGTGCAATTAACTGAACTAAGAATGTTTGTTATGTTAAATACATTCTTCTAACAGATTGACCAAACAATCATCACCTGACATTTAAATAGATAATTATATCAATATAATAGTACGATATAAATACACATAGAAATATATACGCACTATATGCCCCACTATAAATGTTAACTGATATTAATACACATTAGACTTAATGCCAAAAATAATAACCAATTCTATATTTATTGCAATAAATAACACATTAGACTTACATGTAATGCCAAAAATAATAACAATTCATGAATAATGTCCATTTTTTGCATTTAATTATTTACCTTCTGGATGGATATGCTAAGGCGCCTTTCAAGCATTAAATGCACTAATGACATACACATATTTTATAGATATGCATACAACAGAAGTACCTTTATTAATTTGATTTCCGTGTTATCATAACACACCAACTTCATCACATAATCTCCTTCAGTACAAACAGCAGTCACAGCCTGCTTATTTTCCCATCTCTACAGTCCTGTATAGCTGTTTCGTTTATTGGCAACAACAACTCTTACTTAATTGTTTTGTCATAAGTCGTTGTTCTAGATGTTGAAGCCATCTAAAAACAGAGAAAATATTACACTACATTGTTAATTGAGCTTAGAATAAATTTAGTTATCTTGTGATTAATATTTATTATGAGAATTAGTATACAGGTTTTCCATAATTATCAATGCAGTTTCAGCAAATCTGTAACTTTATATAATTGGAAATTCAATCAAAGACGTCTTAAACAATTTACTAAAGTACAAGTCTTGAACTTACTAGTCTTTTTGTATATTTCTAAGTTGCAAACCTATAGGTCCAAATAGCTATGACCAGCTTGCAAGGCAAATAATGTCAGATACCTCTTAACTTCTACTTGGTGCTAGTTTAATAGGCTAATAGTCAAGAAAACCAAGAAAGTGTGCTTATGAAAACTCTAAAATTGATAATAAAATGTTTTGTGTATGTATTCAAGATGCATAGCCAAACCGTGTATTCTACTTTTGATTTCAAATGTTTGTGTACAGAATGACAGATGTAAACTCGGTACAAGTATTAGCATTTCCAAAAATGCTTGAAGTCGCCGCTTAGACGTGTATTCTCCTTACAGTAAAAGAACTCAAGCAATATGCGTCAGCGTTTTAAACCGTCCTAATAGCGTGCCCTGGTAACGATATGTAAAACTATTGAGTCTACTTATGGAATACCAGGAATTAGCATTATTATGGTAGAATTTAAACTAAATAAACTATTGGAGTGCCCATATTAAGATATGTAAAACATTAAGCGCGTTTGATTAATTCTACACACTATAGGCCAGATTAAAACCATCGAATGAACAGGTGCTTTCCAGACATGTTTCGACCGCGCACGTACAAAAGCATTATTATGGTAGACTTCACAACTCGCCTGCTCATTTGGCATATAGAAACTATATTTTATTGATTAGCAAACCGGAATATTTGATTTAAGAACATGTTCTGCCTACATTACGGCAGCTAATCGAACGTTCATATTTGTTAATAAACTCGCTCGGAAGTAGGGAAGATGGGTTAGCTTTTTTCAACAAATGAGAGTTTTTTTAAGAAATAAACATGTAACAATTAGTTATGCATGTTTTCTGGTCTTATATTGCAACTTTCTTGAAATTGGTACTCGTTCATATATCGATAATGGTATTTTCTGGTAATACAAACAGGTAACCCGACAAAACACGGCGTTGACGAGTCCATACACGCACCCCTTTTTTGACTACTCGGTGTTTTTTTCGTCACGTGACCTCAAATGCATCGTTTTGATTGGTTTAAGGCAACCGGTGTCCACACAAAAATGCTCAAATTTTGATAATTGTTTATATAATGATAGAGGTTTAACTGCTGATTAAAAGGTTTAATTTAAAGTGCATAGATGGTTGGATAATTTATTCTTATTGAGTAGGCACAAAAACATACTCTATTTGTTCAGTACAGTTGAATGGGGAAATAATTCGAATGTAAACATTGCCACGTGTTTTCTGGTTAATAAATATATTTACTCATGATGCTGAGCGTCTCCGTACAATGGTCAGTAAGACCGTTTGTGTACAAATGGTGAAACTATGATTCAACAAAAGCAGGTGAGAAAATTAGATAAAGGGAAGTAACTCTTCCCACAATAAGGAAAGGCTAAAATGCATATACAAATGTATTCCGTTCCAGTCCGTATTTAACACAAGCATCACGTACCCTAACGTAACAACTCGAATAACATTCAATTTAAGAAACCTAAAACTAAAGAACGCCGTGGTACACCGACTTTAAGCAATGTTATAAATAAAACATTAAAACAAAATACAAACCAATAGCTCGACCCCCCCCCCCCTATCGGACAAAAGTAAACAAACAAAATAGCGTTCAGCTTCTGAACCTGTATGACCTAATTTTTAATTTGGTTAAATACTCTATTACGGAAAAGCATACATAGCGAGACGCATAACAGTGAAATATCGATCAGCAAAATGGCGATGTTCAGCGTGGGTTGAGTGACGTCATAGAAAAAAAGTTCGATATCGTTGCGCGTATAAAAATTATACATCCATGGGCACGTTCCATAAGGCTATCGCTAGCTAGCGCTTTTTGAAAGCGATTTGTTGTAGCTTATTAGCCCTTTCCTTGTGAAAAGTGCCCAATATAAAAAAGTTTTGGGACAGAGTATTTAAAATGATTTTATGTTCCATATGATGCATTTTTGTCTGTTATATCGTTGAAGAAAGGCAATTTGTACATACTATGAAAGAAAACTGCATGGTTGTGGTAAAATAGAGTTCAACAGAACTACTTTGTCTTAGACTTCGGTTGGCTAAATCTAAAACGACTGTCGAGATGACCGTAATAGGTTTACCGCCGCTTCGCAGCGCTAAACTTAAAAATCACCTATGGAGGCCGCCATTTTGAATGGTAAACAAAACCTTAGATATAAAACGTAATTTCATTGGCTAGTTTTCCGCAGTGGTTTCCTTGCGGAACCAATGAAACTGCCTCATTAGTTTTTCCTGATTACGAATTTTTCATAACTAAATGACCAACGGTACATAACGCTGCATAGCGGAGTAATGTAATAACGTGGGATAACCGACGATGACAACGTACATACTCGTACATGTATATGCTTAAATTTTGAAACAATTTGGATTTTCAAACCCCGTTTCTACTAAACTTGGACTAAAATAATTGCCAATCGTAAAATCATTGACCATCATAAATTCTAAATTTTAAAGAAATTATTTGCTCACTTCAAACACCCACTTCAAATCTTGTACAAGGCAAATTCTATTAACATATTCATGTTTATAGGTATTCAATATTTCAATAATTCTATCTCGAGTGGTTGGTAATTTATGGTGAAATTGGTATGTAAATGGATATATAAGATTATATTGGACGAAAGTCGTGAGTCAACAAACTTTAAATGTAGACAGACACATTGGTAAGATTTAAGTTCATAAGTTGCATACACGTAATTTTGTTCATAAGGCACTCGTGTTGATAAAGGTCACATTCTTCAACGTCCGTTGCTCAGATCGATCATGTGACAGAGTGATGTTTTAAGATGGTCCTACCATGGTTGTCACTTCGAAATGAAACAGCTTTTAGTCTCTTTGGTGTATCCATTATGCTTACATCTTTGCGAACTTGACTAGTTGTGCATTGTATAATTATAAACGTTTTAAAATGTTTTCAAATGATCAACTTTGAAGATGAAATGTGTTGTCATCACCATTATCGTTAGCAAGTCATTGTATGCTATTCTAGTAGGTTGTTAATCATTGTCCATCGCTTTCCCCATTAAATCGCATTCGGAACTACCTCGGCGATCTTCGTAGTTGATCGCCGAGGTTGTTCCGAATTACAAAATCGTACGCATCTTCACAATGACAAGGACAAACTTGACCAATCAGAAATTTCAAAGCAAAGTTGTTAACATACAAACGTTCAAAATCAAGATTAAAAGCTGAAAAGCTCGATATGGTCCATGATGGTGTTCCTTGTAAGCAGTTCATGTATACGGTTACCTTGTCATGCAAAAATTGTTAGTTCCCACCTAGTTGGTAAAAGTCACCCAGCATGTGTCAAAACTGTTCAATTTTATTGATAAGTAATAGTTTAGAAAGGTATATAAAATAAATTGAGTTATCAAAATAACTTGTTGGGGGTCTGTGGAAGGTGATCGTAGGTTCGTATACAAATGTAAATGTATGTATATAAGGGTCAAGTATATGTATGTGTCATACACAGCAATGTACATGTACTTTATATAGCATGAAATCGAGTATAGGTATTCATTTTAGCTCGATTATGAAACATTTCAACTTATATCAACCATGCTCCAGTCCTCTTACATTCTCGTTCCCACAGGCTATCACGATTCTCGATACTAGATCGAGAACTTTGATTACATCTGGGTCCGAGAATGTCCTCATACTGCACGCATCCATTACAGAACTAGCTGGATAAAGGTTTTTTACTCAAGCAAACAACAACGACATGTATAAATATAACATTTACATCATTTTGCCTCTATATTAATACAAGCAGGGATTCTCCTTTCCTCAAAGCTTTGCACGTCTTTACCGTAAAATCCATTGAACTGTATAAAAAGCATAACTTATTTCTTTCATTCAAGCTTACCTTTCTGTTGTCATATATGATACACTAGTCACATGCATATCAGCAACAACCTAATGAACAATGACAGAAAATTTCTTCCCCCCCCAAATAAAACCCCAACAACAACTATAATTGACATTGTCCTGGCGAAAATGCGGAAAGTCGCGAAAATTGATGACTAAACTCTAATCACTGCATACCAAGTGGCTAACGTACAAGATAGATCACGCTTAACAACGAGTGGTTTGATCGATAAGGGGAGAAATATATCGTAGAAATAATTACAGTTAGAAAATCGAAATTACAGTGTTAAGAGAGTGAAACAAACATCTGGTCTTTGTTTGTGTTTGTTTATAAATTACCCCCTTGACCTTTAGATATTGTACTTGCAACCTTTACATTAGAGTGTTAGACATATGCCAATCAATTACTTTAATATGTAGGTATGTGAGGACTCATTTTGTAAGTACTTTCTTGGGTGTAAAGATAGTCTAAGTTTGGTTACGTGACAATCTTTTGTAAACATAATTCGGACGGTTGTTTTCCTTGATTGTGTTGCTCCGTGCGTCAATAGACAATTGGGCAGTTGTTCTATTTAAATTGTTTGCTTTTTTGTAAATGGTTTTCAATGCAGAATGTATGTAAAGAACTTGATGGGATTGCACATGCTCTATCAAATATGTTTTGCTGTAACATGCTTTTTACGACGATCGGACAATGTAGACCTCATGGTTTCGCTGCTAGTGCACTTAAGTACAGACTTGACGCAAATATGTTTTTTTTAAATGCTTTAGTGTCAAATGCTTCACTGTCACATGCATGTGCTATATAAATGTTCATAGGTGTTTATACGTACTTTATTTTGAATAAAATATAAATATTTGAAAGAGTCTTATGAAAGCTTATACCTATGTAATGAGTTTAGTTTTGTGTCTTTGACGCCCATACGTGCGTCTCTATTTACTCAAAGAGTATATTATGCAAATGTTTGGGTGGGGGTAATTTGAGTGACGCTATGACTCAATATAGGTGAATTACGTTTTTGAAATATGATATTTTGCTTGGGCTAAATCAATTTATTTCATTGCTTGCAATGAATGCAATTTGCGTGTTGACGTAAGTGTCCATGGGTAACAGGGAAACACCAAACATTTGCCTTTATATCTTCTGAATAGGCATTTACTTCGGTGCATTTTTCTTTACAAAACGCATTTGAAAGCATTTTTGAAAATAGAAATTCATAAATGATTTAGTAGACCAACGTGGAGTTGGCACCATTGTTAATACTTGAGATAAGTTTGCATTTTACAAAAAAATCTAGATTGTTTTCAAAGAGTTTGAAATTCTATTCTTGATAACAAGTATATTACATGCTGATTATGTCAATGGTATCTAACAAACAGTTGTCAAAAACAAGCCATTGAAAATTTCAATGAAGGTTAGGTACATTTCCATGGCGCCAGACAGACAAATAGAAAATAAAAATACCCAGAAATTATATTGTCTAAACTTGCTTGAAATCATATAATAATTTAGCATTGCTGATTCGATCGTTGTCTGCATGAAATACGTATTTATCCTTCTGAAATATTTGGCGTGCACCATAGTGTGTGGCTCCTTCATGATATAAGTAAGCATTTTGTCTTTGATAGTTGCTATTCCAACAGGTAAGAAGCAATTCTGTCTTTTTACATTTGTTCCTTTTTATGATATCAGTTTAGAGATATTGTAGTTCTTTACTAAATAGTATGATTTGAAATATTATTTAAAAAATGAACATTTAGGATCGTTGCAACATATTTTTCCTTTGACATAAGGTGCAGATTTATTCAAGCTGTTACTTTCTATTGTCCTTGTTTGTTTTTCAAGCTACTTCATTTACTTGTGTTTACTAAGAAAGATATGACTGACAAATCACTAATCGCATTTGTCGGCCATCTTGACAATGGCTAACTTCCGGTGGTCAGGCATACGATGTTACGTCTGAACAAAGACATGTAAATCTCACACATGTGATGGACCACTTGAAAATCAAGAAGTGTTAGTAGCGGAAACTTAATTGTTATCACGACTAACAAACGGCACAGCTTAATGGTCTATTTCCTGCACTTACACATACCGGACATTTATTACTGAAAGTCATAAATGTAAAATGTTTGGTTAAATGGAAATGGTATACATGTAATTTATATTGACATCATATGGCATAGAAAATGAAAAAAAAGTATGTGACAATGTATACTACATTTAATTGTTTATAAACATCAGTTAAGGTATCAGTGGAATTTATATCAGCTTATATCATGTGAGTTTTTTTAGTTTCAAATTTATATTAATTTCTCAAATGCGTTTGGACATAATTGCACAGTGTATATCGATTGCATGGATTTTAAATATTTCTGTTCGAAACCCATTAGAAAAGTTGCTCCCATTTTTAAAGTGGACGTGTTCCAGGTTTCATTAAAAGCGGTTTTGATTTAGAACGCCTTATTGTATGCATGTGCTTCAAGAAGTGCTCAATGGAATACTTCTTGATATTTGCATCTCTCTTAATTAGCTTGTTTTCTACAATTGTTTGAATGTGTGTGTCGAATTATTTTCACTTCAATATTTTCTTGGTGTTGGCTTATCAGCTAATAATCCTGTTGGGCTTCTAAGTAGAATGACAAGTACATTTGTGACACCGTATTGTTTCGCTATAGAGATGATCCTAGTTATTGCAAAGTCAAGCGATTCTTGACAATTAAAAGCCCAAAATGTTTCATTTATTAAAAAGGTCCATATATTAAGACCATACCTCTTTTAAGAACGCCGTCGATTATGATAGCACTAGCAGTAGAACTTTACTTTTACAAATATGCATCTGTAATAATTGTTTGAATGTGTGCTTTGAATCGTTTTCACTTGAATGTCAACATGGAGTGGACGTGGCCGAACGGTTACGACGTTGGAATGGTAATGGACCTTTCCATGACCTTACCTATTAGCATATTTAACAAAGGTTTACAGTTATATTTTGTCCCACAAACAAGGTGTTAACAAAAGAGCACATGGTTGTATTTGTGGGTAAACGTATTGTTATTCAAATAAAAAGGTCGCACATGGAACGGTCCATCATTGGATAGCCAGCTTCGTGTTTGTTCGATTCCCAACCAAAATCTTCCCAGCAGTTTACTTGAGCTAGAAAATTTATGCTACCGCTCAGTACTTACTTCTAAGGGACGACCAGGAAGCGGAATCGAAAGTGATTAATATTAGTTGTAAGAAATTGTTTCAAAATCGCGTTAAAATAAATTGATATACACGATAAACATTCATCTTGGTATTCACAGTTGCAAATTGTTATACTGTCAAATGTTGTGCTACCTGGTATAAGAATATCAAAAGAAGCGAAATGGCTTTCTGACTCATGAATCTTTGTCATAAACTATTATACATGTCGGGTTATTAAGATAATAATGAATTAAGATAACAAAGTATGAGTTAATTACCTTTTACCTGAGAGACAAGTCGACTGTCGGCTTCATTTATAACATTCTTTCTATCAATGAAAGTACGTGGAAAAATGAGAACAGCTGTGAGAGTACCTTGATCGTAGTATATGTAGAAATTTTGAGTTTTATTAATTACATGTATATAATATAAACCATATGTATATATTATTATAAATGATGAATAAATGAATCTAGGATGTTATGTTTACAGTTGTTTTGCAGTATGGAATCTCCGAGTTCATATTTTTATATTAGTTTTTTTCTCTGAGTTCATAGAGTGAAATTTTGAAAATGAAAGCGAATTGCACTGAAAACATAATTATATATCATTCTACATATGATCTATTACTGAGTGCTAGCTTCATATACTTAGTTTAATACAAGATAGCTATGGTTCTGTGCTCGACCCACATGTTTCAGATGAAAATAATGGATTATTGAATATATGCCATTTCCTCAAAATAATTTTATTTTAGGACATAAAATTTTAATACAGCTTCTGTTAGTATTTTCACATTAATTTTCGTTGTTCATTTTTTAATTGAATGTCAAAATATACGCCCTTGTTTATATGAATATAAATGGGAACATCCCTGATTGTGCAAGAATTTAGTTTAGTAAATTATGTACGGTATTGTGCGTTTATTAACCCCATTGATTTTAGTACTCAATATTTGTTCGAAAACCCCCTACAAAAATACGGATATATATATATTTCTCTATTGCGTAAAGTAATGTACGAGTACACCAGTAACATTTTATATAATTAAAATTTCCACAATCATTCTAGTTCATATACAAAATATACATGCAGCTGACGTAAAGTACATAGTTCATATGAAAGAGACTCACAACCCCTTGACTTAGTAGTTAATCATAACTTCAGAAGATAAATAGATATTAGAGAGAGACAAAGAGCATGTAATATACAATATATTATATATACAGTGCCCTCCAAAAGTTCTTGGACGAAATCTTGCTATATATAGCAGTTCGACACTATTTATAGATATTATTATGTCATTGTCACGTGATTGCATATTTTATGTAATTAATTTGTATCTTAAAAAGGTTCTCTTGATCGATTGATTCATAAATAAACATTTTCTTCTCATAATCATATTTTAGGATGAACCATTTAGAAATACTCATGAAATAAATATAATAAAGAGTCATCTGAGCAAATTCCAACTTCAGCGTTAATTCGATTATCAACATTTGATTCAAACTATGTTGTACAAACCATATTTTATTAAAGTAAGATATCTTACAGTTTGTATAATAAGTTTTTCATAATTTCATTTGTCCAATAAAAGCTTTCGGAGGGCCCTGTCAGTAGGCAATGTGTACGTCAAAACCAATTGCCCAGTATGTCACATATATCTATGAATAAAATATACATAAAACTTTGCTCAATGTTACTCTAACAATATTATATGACAGGACGGAAAAGAATAATGACAAGGCTAAGACTATTCTCTCGTTGGAAAAATATGGTTAAAGTTAGAAAAAGTTAAAGCGCGGTTTAAAGTCTGCTTCTATATACATGCTCAACAATCTATACAATTTTGTACTACGACCCCTGATCATGGAAAACACATTCAGACAGTTGACCTCATACAGTACCCATTTACACCCGGATGAAGCGGAACAACTGTGTGAAAAGTGTTTAGCTCAAGTAAAATATCAGTGCCCACAGTGGGGTTTGAACCCGGGACCTTTCGATGCGCGCGTTTTACCACTGGACCAATGCTACTTCAAGTCGACAGCGACTTCTAATGTCACAGGCAACAGTAGCAAGACACCTAGCCCCAATATATTAGTATACTTATATGTACTATCAAGATTTAAAGATACTCCGTGTCTATTTCCCAATTTTGTTGACCACGTCTTATTTCTCGATTTTGCGTTTTTAATGTAAAATTAACTTCTATAACGACGAATACCTGTGTTGTATATGTTTTGGACGAGCGAAATGTTTCTACCACTTTCCTGTATTAAAATTGCATGGTACATACAAAAGAATAATATTTTATTGAATTTTCAAAAGGTCAGTATTGTGTGAAAAGTGAATATTGCTATAGCTCAGACCGCAAATGTCCCATTCAAATCATTGTTAAGTTTGTCTTGGCCTTAAACATGTCCAATATCGTATGATAATGAAGAAAAGGGAAGGCTAGATGTAAGAGAGGTATAAAATAATTAGAAATGACAAGAGATTGGGGGATAACAAGTAAAATGGGAATTCTCAGAATCTATTGCCATTCCAAGGCGGACTCATTTGGGACTTAATTTGATATTATCTCTGAATTTTGTACGGGCATTGATTTTTCCGACTAGTTAACTTTCAGAGAAACAAAGCCATGTTAAAGTCATGCATATCACACTGTTAGAAACATTCCAGAGAAATAAGTTGTTGTTTTTGAAACATTTATACATTTAGGTTGGAGATAAATCACAATCATAGGGTCAGGATTTTTGGCTATAGGGTTCCAGAGTGTAACTGGTTGTCTTTTGAATAAGAAACACTGAGATTACTCACAATGCATGTTGTTTCCTCGCACACGTTAGAAGTATCGGTATCGAAATAGGACAAGAAAGAAAATGGTTTTTCTTATAGCTGTAGTTTGAAATTTAGAATACTTTCTAGGAAATATGAGTTTGTTTTAAAGAAAAAATGATGACATTTAATGATACTAATTGAACGCATATAAAAAACTGCATTACCAACAATCAAAGCCAGGTTTAAACCAGGTTTTATTATATTCATATAATTTCTTTGGCTGTTAAAAGAAAGCAAGGCATATACATATTTACATGTTACAAACAAACATAAAAGCGCTTGCAGCCTCGTACAATTACAATAGAAAGTTCAAGACGACTTGTATCATTTTGATGTCATGCGATTCGTATACGTTAATAAACACGAGTTTTGCATTTGGATGCTCAATGATATGACAGACAAAACGTCTAACAGTTTTTGAGGAGTGGATTAAACACAGAACCAAGAGTAGTGTTATCCTCCATTCATATAGAAACTGAGATCTCTCTTATTAATCATTGCTATTCCAGGATATATTGTTCTTCCTATTATTATATTACTAAATGGTCAAGACATCGGTTTTCCTTAATCAATAATGGTCAGTTATTTATAACAAGTAAATGGTCATTTTATTGGACCTATGGTGATAATTAAGTCAGCGCTAATTGGTCTTCAGTTACTTGTCTTACAGTAAATTCGTCCTGGGACAGTTCATGGAATGACTCGAGCATAATTAAATAGCATTTACCGTCGATAAATATTCGCTCATTTTGCTAGAGTTATGGAAATGAATGAATTCCCTAGACTCATGGAGGAAATAGGATTTTCTAGTTGATTAAACAATGTGACAGGGTGATTAGACGGTTGATATATATTCTCCCCTAGTTTTGTATCTCTGAATAAATGTTATCTGATAATTCAACAGCCGTATGTATCCATGTTTTTATTTCTAATAGAGCATAAATGACACATTTCTACAGTTTGAGATGCTGGTAGTTTTGATATATACGAGACACAAGTTTATTAATTCCGGAGTATAAGAGTTTGACTTTAAGTGGCCTATGATAATTTGCCAGTGCATTGGCAATTATAAGTGATATTGAGTTGTGGGTTTACGCAGTGTTTGCAGTAGGAAGCATTTTCATCAATATGCGGCTGTCTTTTTATTAAACAGGCATTTCCCTCAAGTAAGATCCGTAAAATAGCAATTAAGGTTTCATTTTTGACTGATTTTTCAATTTGTATATTGATGTTTTATATACAGTCTGTACATCACTTAACTGTTCATCATGATCTCAATTTGATATGGCTTAACAGCTGTAGAGTTAGTAACTGACCACTAATATATACTTAATGTAATAAACACTAAAACTTGGAAATTTGAATCTTAATCTAGTAACATGTACTGACCTGTAAAATGACTGCTATATTGAACTAATCAATTATAGGTAGTAACTGAAAACCAAGTCAGAAATATATATGATTACTAATTGTTGATTAACAGGTTTATCTTTGATGTATTTGGACTGCTCTAGGAAGCTAGTTAGAGACTAGTGAATGTAGCATGTCGGTTCCATAGACTCGTGACTTCTTGGCGAAATGTCTGCTGAATCTAATTAGCACGGAACTCTTCGATAACATTAAACTGACTTTTTGATACGTTGCGTTAGAGAGACCACGGCAAATACCATATTTAAAAGGCAACAAATATTGATTGTAAAGATGCATACCATTCATATTAATTACGATATTAGTGCTAAGTTAAATATAGATTTTTTTCACAGAACTTATACATTAATTTCTGGTTTACCTTGCATGTCCAAGCCAAGTATCTGCTTTTATAAACAATGAAAGCTCATTCCACGGGACCATCTCCAGAGCATAGCCTCTAATACAAACAACAGCCTTTCTGAATTCATCTGGGCGCTTACATTTTCAAATGACAACAGCCATACTCACAACCATGATTAACTTATAATCTACATGTATAATGTTCAGCATGTTTACCTTTGTGTTTCTGTGAGATGACATACCATTGTTTTACTGTAGATTTAATCAAGGTAAAAGAATACAAAAATGTCTACCAAGTCCGTGCTTATCTTAGGACAATCGAGATATATGAATAACTTTTCAGCATAAATATTGTATCTTATCAACTAATCGAACTGTTTTGAGTGTCAGTGCATGCGCAAACATTTTTTCCGGTGTAATCAGACAAATCGTAAGAACGTGCAAGATGAAGCACGCACAATGATCAGAGACCTAATCTACGTCTCTCTGACACCACCTAGATATGTCTATGATGTTTAAGAATGTAAATAATCCCTAGATCTATCTATATAGATAAGAAAATTCGATCTTAAGTTATCACTAGGTATCAATTATGAAGATCAAAGATAGCATACTTGAAATAATGATTGAGAATATTGATTATACTGAACCTACTGCACGTTTATATAAACGATGAAATTATTTATAAACATGGACGGTTCCATTAAAAAAAACAGGCATTTGGGTAAAATGTTATAAAAATTATACATTTTTATTGACACGCCATGTATTTACTTTGTTAATAATGTGCTGTTAATAATATATGTTGGATATGCGTCACCTAATACACGATATATATGGCTATTATTATTATTATTTGTATAAATGATGTAGACTAGTTTTGCACTGACCCATTGATATGTATACCCTATGTAGTGCAATGAATACTGTTGTGAACAAATACACGATATACCTAAACTTTAAGGTTGCTATGAAGATATAATTAATTTGATATAATATCACGTGACAGACAGGTCTAATTACTGAGTTATGTTGATTCATTCACTGTGTAAGTGATTCTTAAATACTTAGTGACACTTTGATGAGACATAGTGACAGTCTCCTTCATACTATCTTGTCAAATTGTAGACAAATCACTAGTGGACAGAATATAAACACAGTCTTGATAAACATGCATAGCTTGTACAATTTGATTTGAGACTGATATAACATACTTACACTACTTCTGACTGATTTAATGAATGCAAATGGTATTTGAATTTTATGGTGTTTTTTGTATCGGACTAAGTTGCATAAGCTAGAACAAATACGAAATAGCTTGCACGAATTCACACTAGTTGATATTTAAAACTCATATGACCTGACTTTACGTACATTAATATTTGATTTATGACACGTTTGGAATATGTTTAAACGTATTTATTTGGAGCATTTGCAAAACATTTCCTTTGAATTTGATTCTAGACAAATAAAAAAAGTTTCTATAGAACAATACTTAATTCAATGGAAGTCTTATTATTCAAAGGGAGACCATTCAAGTATGAGAAATTTTAAATCCCCTCAAATTATTTCCCTTTTAACACTTAATATAATACAAGATTTGATATGTTTAAATAGTTTATTTTTCAGCACGGAGCAGGATATATTAATAATTATCCGAATGTATTTAAAACACAGAATACATACTCAGTGTATTCAGCAATTTTTAAAGCGTTTGTTATAAACAAATACAATGCGGTGCCATATAAATTTGACGACATTTTGACGTTTGGAAGTTCACTGCAGTGAAAATATGAAATTTAGCATTTACAACTGATAGTTTCATCGAAAAGCGTTGTATTTCACTGTTAAAAATATGCTTTTCTCTATTTTCAGACAGTTATGGCCCAGTTAATAGATCTAGAAGAAATCATCAAAGGATGGGCCTGGACATCGTTTTCAAAAACAAGAAGTAAAGCCTACGAGAGGCTGACCTATGATGATATCAAAATAGACATAAATTGGTCACGTGTTCGCTTTAACTCCAGCGAACCTGTATACAAAAACAAGGTGATGCAAGATACGCAGACATCTAAGATTGTCTTCACGTCCACGTTTGATAACAACACTGATACGGAACAAGAACATTCCTTTACAACAGAACGAACGACAACCTGTACAGCGACCAATTCAATTTCAAAAGGCTACACCAAAGGTTTCAATCTTGAGTTAAAGATTGGACTTCCGGAAGAAGTTGCGTGCGCAACGGCTGGGTTTGGTCGCGAGACGAATGTCGAGGACGTCACGGAATCGACTACAGAACAGTCGATCACGTGGGCGGTTGATAGCAGCATTAAGGTTCCTCGTAAGACAAGAACAACAGCAAGTATGGTTGTGAAGGAGAAGGAATTCACTGGAACATTTGAACTTGATGTTAAAATCCACGGAACTGTGATAGTTTCAATATTAAACACCAAGGACAACAATAGCCACATTCATGGCGTTGAAGGAAGTTTTGCCGCCATTATGAAACACGCAAAGGGATACTCTGGATTTACTGTTGATGGGAAAACTGTGATATTCCATGTCGAAGGAAAATCTAAATTTAGATTTGGTGTGGAGCAAAATGTCAAACTAGAGGAGGAATCTTTATATTAATCTAATCAAACAAAATGCCATATATTTCATAATAGTACAAAATGCAATGTACAATGTACGCTTATAAGTGTAATATTTTTGACAGTTCCATAAAGATTATCCTCAACTCAACAAATCATGAAAACTACAGTAAACTGTATAAAATTATTGACATATTGACTGTATTGATGTACCATGAAGCATTAGAACACTTTTAGAATGTTGTGTGATAAAGGACACATATCTAGGACTTGACGAATAAAATGTCCGAACTCCAGTTTTCATTTTTGTTCAATGGAAATAATGAAACTCCCTATTCTATAATATTTAGAAACAAGTGATTGCTTTAGTTTTACGCTAAGCTCTCGTCGTCTGAACACTATAGTGATTTATAAATATTGATGCCTTAGATTACAGTGTTTTATTTTCATATTTGTATGATTTAAAATGTTATTATCGTCAGCTCTTGAACCTTTAATAATTATAATGCTCCACCTCTTTACGCTGCATATAGAAGTAAGAATGCATGAATTTAAGTAGAAATTAAATGAAATCTTCAAGTGAAGTAACGTTTGGACATATAAAACAGATGATATTGTGATAACATTTTGCAAGTTTTTATATATATTTTTCATGAATTTTATGTAAAATTGTGTTAATAGAAATAATATATTATTATACATGTATTTTGTTTTTGATTTTTGTCTGTTCCTCTTCAATCTGAAGAAATTAGCAAAGAAGTGACAAAATGATTGCTTCGTTGGCAGTTCTCCCTGAATAGCTATGATCATGTTCGAATTTCCTACTTAAACTTGTTTCCTTGAGCAAGAAACTTTATCCCAATTGCTTGAATTACTTGGGGACAAGGAAGCGGTATGGATATACGAGGGGTGATCCAAAAATTCGTGGACAATGTGTGTATCTCCATAACGTGACGTCCTACCATTCTGATATGTTAGGATATCGTATAAAGCCAAAATAAAAGAAGCCAAACTTTCAATGCCTATTTAATGATATACTGATTCTATATTATCAATATGGTAGCCTTTGGTCCCTGATCATTTAACTGCGACAAAAGTAGAAGACAAAAGAAAGACGCACCCACAGGAAACGAGAAGTGGTTCAGGTACCGATTATGGTACGTTACTCACTTATTTAAACCATACGAAGGCACTGGGGTAGCATTTGAGCAAGTTCATAAATAAACAATAAATACATTATATATGTATACCACCGGTACTTGTCTACCCTTCCAAAAGCAGCTGCCAACTTTTTCTAACTACGGATGAAAATGAAATGTTCATGAAGGGGCATAACCTTCCATGATCTGGAATCAAAGAAGGATAGCCTAATTTAAAATCCTACGTTCTACCAATTTGCTAGGGTCGCTGATACAACAAACATTAAATATACACTGGAACCTCGTTAAACGATCACTCTGATTCTTAAACCACCCCGCTAAGCATAGCGATTTTGAAAAACCCTGAAATTAAGACCACGCCTATTCTATGTAATACGACCACAGTATCACTTAAACTAAACTGAACTTCTTCATTTGATTAAACGCCTATTTCTGTATTACATATTCAATGGCGTTGTACAAAAAGATAAATTATAAAAAATAAATAAGTAAAAACCCTCCACCATAGATATATACAATTACACAAAACAAAATAAAATGCATCACACTAAATGACAAGTATTCATTATACGTGTAACACATCAAATACATGTTCATGAACTTGTGAGGAAAACCCTTGTTAAGAAAGTATGCACATATTTAGAGCAACATGTTTGGAAATGGCACCTACAGATATAACTTGTTTAAAAAGACCCAAGCGAGTAGGTTATAGTAAATTAGTGAAACAACGAGGATAGCTAGTGTACCAAAAAATATTATGCACCAAAATATACAGAGGAAATAAATACATGTATGAATAAAAGGGTCAGTAAATGGCTTGTACTATTGCATATTTTTTCAAAATTTTCTTCTTTCGGTAGGAGATCTTGAATTCTGCTAGATTAACGACCATTGAGGTAAACCTGAGCATGCCGAATGAAACCGATTTATTGTTACATTTTCTACCGTGCATGTAGTTGCTTTACAAGTTTGGTCCGTAAGTAGGAAAAATCGCCACCATGGTAAAAATGTGACCAAAATCACTACTCATTACACACCAAATCAAATAGAGACTACATTCGTAGGTTAAAGGGAGACAACTAGTTATGAATAATATATTTTTTACATCAAGTTGCTCCCCTTTAGTTTAAATTATAACACTCGATGTAATTGTACCTAGAAGGTGCGATCTTAAGCGACACACTTGTCATTCACATTAACATGTGTAGATCTCGGAGTATAGCCATTCATTCCTTAGAGAGAGAAAACTGAGTATAAACTGAGACAGATTAAAAGAGTTCTCGGTATTATTCATACTTCGATAGTTACTTAGTTGCCGGACTGTTGCCAAATTTATGTTGCCAAATTTTGGTTGCCAAAAAAAAATTGATCGCCTTGAGTGGATTGTCCCATTCTGAACACCTTTACCATTCATTAATGGCCGAGGAGTTCCGAATGTGGCTTGTCTCCGAATCGCTAATACAGTGTGAAATTGAATACTTCCCAACGAAGTGTGCTGAAATTACTCTTACGTGTAGATATTGTTTTATGGTAAGAAGTGTATTATTTTGTACACTGGAGTAAGATAAACCACAAAACCAAATTATTTAATTTACAATCATTTTTATGGAAACATTTTAAATGAAAATGGGTCGATAGGATTTTAGATGTATCTATGAGATGGTAATTTTCTAAAAAAATAAATAAGTTGAATACATTCATACACCGATCACCTTATAGGAGTAGCTTAAAATAGACCAAAATAATTCCCAAATCGAAAATGATTTGATATTTACTGCCTTATCAGAAAATAATGACAAGAAATATCCTTGTTACTTGATAAGAAAGTATTCGCATACGGTAAAACATTCTAAAATTGACATCTTTTAGTATGAAACTCATACGCAGCCATCCCAATATCGTTGTTTTAAAATTAACATTCATCGTACATGTTATGTTCATGTCATTGATTTCTATACACATTGTTTTGCCATCATTATTGTCCTCATACATTTGTACATGTTATGGAAATTAATAAACTATCTATCTATCATGTTCAGTGCCCTTAAAAAGTCATTTGACAAAATCATTTTAAGTATATTTCCGATTCGCATTTACGCATGTAAAAAAGTCATATGAGCTAATTCCAAATTAAATTATTTTACATGAATTAACATATATAAATCAAAATTATCAGCAGCATAGATGATCATTTCCCCTCAAATATTCATTTGCCAAAAAATCTTCGGAAGGGCTCTGTATGTTTGTGAGAGCACAGTATGTAGCGGGGTATTTTCTGAAATCATCCCTGAAGTGACCGATGTCCACTCTGTTACTAATAGGGCGTAACCAGTTGATATAAGAATACATACACTCCAATATTTACCTTATGATTTTAATAATGCCTATAAAGCACTTTGTGTCAACAATATTAAAGGTAATTTACCATCATAATGTAGGTAAATGTGATATCTAAGTGTGATCTGACTGATTCAATGTTAAATAGAAACTAGACCAAGTATGTCCATGGTATTATGCCGCCTACTCTTGTAGCTTTTATATCTGCAGATCACGGGTTTAGCGCAAAATGGTCGTAACTCAATATAAGAAAAGAATGAGTTACGACCGTTTTGCGCTAAACTCGTGAGATATAGACCATACTCTATCACTATGTTTGTTTGTAGGATTAACATATATATGGTAATACATAGGAAATCTTAGAACTGAATATAATATAGGCCATACGTGGCTAGCACGGTTCTTATATAGGCCGTATACCAGCTATGTTGACTAATATATTCAACAATAACTAAAGCCTTCTTCATGATTGAAATCAGCGGGCGAGCGTAATCAAGCGGTTATGGCGTTGGAATGGTAATAATTGCATATAGCCAGCTCCGCGTTGGTTCGAACCCCATCCAAAACCTACACCGTTGTTTTCTAGAGCAAGAAACTTTATCCTACTAGCTCAGTGCTGAGGGACCAAGAAGTGAACTCGAAAGTGATTAATCTTAGTTGTGAGCTCTTGTTACACAATCGAGCTGAAATAAATTAGTATAAAAAAGTATTGAAATCAGAAATCAAGTCATCTTTGGTTATCCAGGATATTATTCGTCAACGTATAAGTACCGTGGATTTTAGACGATGAACTTATGTACGCTACCGATATTATAACGATTTAAGGGTACAACCTTCACTCTCAAGAGTATATGTTAAATGTCAAAGTTAAAAAGAGCAGTGATTCTGTGGTAAGACGCGCGCTAAAAGATCGAAAGGTCCCGGTTAGAACCCCACAAGAAGCACTTCTTATTTTATTGAGCATGAGATTTACCTACAATTGTTTCACTCCACCTAAGTGTAAATGGGTACTGTGAGAAATGACCTGCCTGAAAGTGACTTCAATGTTCAGGGAATTTCGTACAAAATTGTTCAGTCGAGTAAAATATGGAAATGGAAGCAGTCTTAAAACCGCATTTTAACTTTAAGACTCTATGCAGCTTCATGATCATCCGATGGTCGTTGTGAATCTTCGATTTAATGAAAAACTGCTTTATCATGTAAATTTATAAATAGTATGAAGTATATAAACGTGTGATGGCACTTAATCAAAATTAACCATTTTTATTTGAATCAAACAAGCCGCCGATGAAGACCATATGTTCGAAACAGTCCCGGAAAACTTGAAATCAACGTATGAGATAAGTCACGTCAACAGTGTATTATTTGAATATGAAATGTATCATATAACATAGATTTTTCTATATTCGATGTATAATTACTGTTGTACATTATGATCTATAAACAGTTGTACAATAAATGAATTGTGAATATGTTTTATGCTGAACAAGACAAAGTATAGTTAGTTTATTAAATTTCATGTTATATGGTTTATTACATATAATTTCTTAGACTGATAAGCCTAGATATAAAACATTGTATTTTCAAATAATATGGTGTTTGAATATGTCTGTAGGCGTTCGAATGAAATTACATGTATTACTCTCATTCTTTACGGTGAAATGTGTTATTCGATGAAAATATACGATGAAAATATAAATTTTACATTTTCATTGTAGTAGAAATACATGTATAATCTTATATTTTCATCGTCAATGACGTCATCTCAGAAGCTCTTAGCTCACTCGGTGAAATAAAAGTCGATCTTACACCAACGTTAACGAATATTCTCTGTTTGGCAGGTTTAGCGGACTCAATGTAAAAAGAGTAATTTACGTTTTTAAATGTTTTGCGCAAAAAAACGCGATATATTTACCTTAAAAACGCTAAAATTATTAATACAATATTTAAATATAATTTTTGATACTAGCCAATTTTTATGTGAGTCATTCCAAGTAATATCAAGAAAGATTAAAATCCAATACTGTGGTCAGTGTGGGGTTGTTAAAACCATTTCCCCGTCGGTTTAACAAAGCGATGACCAGTGGTCAGTAAAATGTGGTCATTTGATACTTGAAAAGTTAATTATTCAAAATTTCCTCTGAGTCATCGTACTCCACAAATTTCATCACCCTGGACAGATCTAAGATGAACCGGTCATCGTCTGAAGTGGACATTGTCCGAAATGTCTTTGATAATCAAATTGAAACATATGATTCATAGGAGAGTGACGAAGCTCCTGATTCTTGTGTTTGTATTCGGTCGCCAATGAGAGAGACGGTCAACAACCTGAATTTCGTCATATTGAGCAATGTTTATGAATACTCGTACTTAATATGATTGTTAATAGATTTAAACAATTTCTAATATTATCCTTGACACTTCAATCATTTATTGAATGAATAAAACTTATTCGTAGCGAATGGTTGATGAGTTTCGAACGTATTCAATCTTTATCCCACTGTGAATGGCCTACAAATTAATCCTGCTGGTTTAAATCGATTGTCAGAACAGAAGTACTGCAGTAAGTATTTAAATCAGTGGGGTTAATGTAAGCATCACTGACATTGAATAGTATTTACCAATAGCAGATTTAATTTGTCAGTCTTTTCTTTCAGCCTAAGACCATGCCAAATCGGAATTCTGTTAAGCGTCAACTCAAATTTGACAAACCTAGGTACCTATTCACAAAAACACACAAACAGGAAACGAAAACACGAATTAAATTGTCGTATTGAACCCGGAACATAGGAATTATTTAAGAAAATGTTACCAACAATTTTGTTATTATTTTTATTGAGGACTCTAAAACCTACGCGCACGCGGGCGCTTAACAAAATTCCGATATGGCATGGCCTAAGATGTTGGTGTATCTATGTCATGCTAACTTTCTCACAGTATTTTATATGGTATTTTAATCTATTGTTTAGTTTTATAATATGATTAACATTCTTCAGAATTAACTTTCAACTTGATTGGAATACTTCAAAACATATAAGTTATTTTAATCATATTAACAATACAAATAGTTTATATCATTATTATTATATTTTTAATTTTATTATAAATTATTGTTAAATATCATACTTGTGGTTTGTGAGGGCTTACTGAAGAATGTTGGGTATTTTGCGTCACACTGTGGTCAAATTTAACACATTGTTAATAGACCCGGAGGTCGAATGATTAAAGTTTCTGACTTGAGCCTGCAATCTGCAATCTATCACAGATAGACGTTCAAGGGCTCAAGTTTTGCTACGGACTATAGCCCTTTAAAGGGGAAAGTAGGTAGACGCTTACAACGGAAGATGGGATTCTAGTACTGGTACTGGACTGATGGTTGGTTGACTTGTCTACTGTCAAATTATATCTCTGACTTTTAATGAGGGGCTTAAAACTGAAACTAACCAAATGTAATTGTTAAACAGATTAAAAAGTTAACAGGCTTAGGTATGTGGAGCTCTTCGGTCATTTCCGTGAACAGGGTAACATAAATAATATCATCGACTGAATTACCAACGTGTTCCCAATATGTGCTAGCTCGAATCTTTGTGGTGTCGTAGAGCGCAATATAATGATCAAATTATTACTACAAATTGGTTGCTAATTTTTGTGAGTTCGTGCAATAATTGCTATTAAGTTGTCAAATCAAAATGAGTTTGAGATACGACACATTACATGGAATTATCTCGTATTAAAGTGGGTAGTCGGATGGCAAATATACTCGAACGTAGATTAGACGGCACATGTGGCATAAGCGATATTTGCTATTTAAAATGAAACTAGGTGTTGCATTGTCTTTCAGTTTAGGTCCAGCTTTGTTCCAATCTTTAAAAGACAGTCTGTAGAACCGTTGTTATGTTTTTGTTTATCTCACAAATCGTGACATTATACAATAAAATATATGCTTGGTGTTAGAATAATCTTTGAAATTGTCAAACAAGTCTGTTGTTAGTTTAAAAGTTTTGGTATTATATCTGAACGCAAGTCAAACTATGTCACACCAGTAAAAGGCGAAATTTTCCGTTTTACATCAAATATATGTAGCGGACAGGAAACGCTTTTAACCTATGTTTGTACAAATAATTTGACTGGCCACATCAAGCAATAACAAAGGATCGACAAAAATAACTCTGTAAACTTTATAATATGAAATTATTTGATATATCATTTACATGTTCAATAATGTTCAATTTTTATTAGTTTACTTTGGGTGGGGATAATCGGCCTCTTTGAAGTTTTTGTGAACTATTTTGTTTGAAAGGTAGATATGAAAAGAGGACATACGTAAATGGCTGAAATAGTTAAACTACAGTCAAACGTGTGGTTAAGTACCCTAACCAATAATATATATACGAGAAGTGGTTAAACGTATAGCTTATACAGTAAAGTTTCATTATACATATAAATACCATCTTTGTTATTGCAAAATCATGCGATTTTTTACAATTTGTGGTCCCAAATATTTACTAGGAGAAAAACAAAGTCTCCATAATAAGAGCATTCCACTATTAAGACTATTAATTTAGATAGTCCTTACATCAAAACTTTTCTGTAGTTAACATTATAGATTTTACTTATTATTTGTTTCCTAATTTCTACAAGCTACCAATATAATTATCAGTAGCAAGCGTAAGATAGATATATTTCAAATGATTCCATTATCCTACTGTTAGATTTTGAAATTGTGGACGCTTGTGAGTGCTTCAAACTGCTTTTGTATTAAAACATTAAAGTGTTTGGAAATATTGACTCTTCTATCTGAAGCTCCACCTCAGAAGTATCAACATATTGCCCTTTCAGAACATCGTAAGAACCTCTGGCAGACGTAAAAGAGAAGCGTCCATTAAACATACCAGTTTGAGCGAATCTGTTCAGCTGTCGATGCGGGTTTTCTTCCGATCGGCTATAAAACTATGTTTGCAGACACATTGTTAAATAGTTAGGCCTTCTTTAACGTAAATGAACGAAATGATTTAAACAATTCTTATTTTAAACCATTTGTATTAAAATGAACCAGTTTTATTGAACTCACAATGTAAATTATACTGGGTGGGGTATTCGCTTCAACCATGATGTAACAGTTTTGCATGGAAGTTTGGTGTTTTTGTTGTTCAATGGTCCGTTTAGTACAAAGTACATCGTTTGGCTTCACATGATCGAGTCTATTGGGTAATTCAAGCACATTATATGAATTAATGCCTCATGATTGTAGGTACGGCTTGTGAATTCTCACAATTATTAGTAAACGTGTAAACTGTATCAATAAATCATTGACATACTAAATTAATTAATTTTTGATTTTTAACTAAACATGAGCTAAGTTCATCACCCTACCGAACACAGATATTATGTGGAGAATGTATGACCCCCTCCTACAATCCATTCAACAGTTTTCCGAATATAACCGAGAAACACCCGGAAACACCCGAACGTACTATACATATAAATTGTGATTTCACTCTAGTCTATTTAAGAAACGACTTATGCCCGCGTTAAATGACATTACAAATCCGATCGCATAAACGCTTATAAGTACAAGCGCTAAACATAGTCTTTTTTAATAAGATTGACCGTTATCATCAAAATTATTATTCCCGGTAACAGCCGAATAGAAGTCGGTAAAACACGTAAAGAATGTTGCCGAGGGTAACAATACGCCCTTTCCCATAGACTGAGAATGTTCAGTTGACAAATAATACGCTGAAAATATCTAACAACAGTTTTTTTGTAAAATAAACATTGCCAGGAAATATTCTGTTAAAATAAACATTGTTACAGAGAATGTTTGTAACAATATAACTTTTCTGGCAAGAGTTAGAGATACAAAATGTAATTTGTATATAACTTATATCATCTTCACATAAACCATTGTATATTGTTTCCATTCTTATCTTTACAAGTTTAAACAAACCTATGGGAACGTAGAAAACGCTGCACATATTTCATGTTAAAATTGGTGAGGCAACATAGAATCACGTCTGATGGTTTTACATCTGGTTGAACTAGCTATGGTGCACTTGAACGGAGAAACGTACATAATGGACAAACACTAACTCCATTCTCGGAGATGGGCTTTGTCACTTGATTTAAAGACAACTACAGTGATTTTATTCTCTGAAAACCCATTCCTACATGTAAGTGTTGTGATATGGGTGCACTTTTTCACCAGGACCCTTTCGCTTCTAAGGATTCATTATGTACAGACCCACGCTAGAACTTTAAAAGCATAACTGTAGTGTCTAGATGAGACATTCCATTGGGAGAACCTTCTTCCTCTGCATGTCTTCTTGAGTTTTCAGCAGTGTTGTTTGCTCTCAACATTTCTCAACCGGGCTTGGGACCGGCTACTGTTGGTTTATCCATTCCATTAAGGATATGTGCATAAATATGTCACTGATATTTTGCCTTAATGTTGTCTGCGTCAATTGTTGATATTATTACATTTGGACACATATTTAACATTACACATTACATGGAAATGTCTTACTCTGTGATATACATTGTGATACCTGCTAAATGCCACCGCATAGAAAAGAACCAAAAACCTAAAGAACCACACATCCGAGCCATCGCATAGTGATATAAATGTATGTACATGTAGATGCCTGGCGCTGTTTTTGACCATATACTAAACATAGCAAGGTTGGTGCCAAGTCAATACAAGGTGCATTTCTGTGCATAAATATTTGCTGCTAGTTTAGCATTTATGAGTACATTAATTAATCATGGACCAAATACCATGCAGGGCCTAGACGTTTATCGGCCATATAAGCTTCTCCATCACAATATTAAAGCAACATTTTATGTGCCGCAATGCTTTAGCTTAGGGCTTAGCGCAAAACGATTACCAAATGCACTTAATTGTAATCTTATATACATGTAAATGTAAATGACAAGTACACGTGCTCTTGTGAGTAATCGCGAAAATATATGATTAATTGGATAAAAAATATTTACTAATTAATCGATGGTTAAAATAACCAGATTCCAATCACTGTAATCATCAAAATATATCTAAGTATAAATAACCATGGAATGTCCTACAAATATCTAAAATATGTTAGGAGCAAAACAACTTTATATTCTGATATACCTTTATAATCATTTCTAGACCCTGAAATCTGAGTTTTCCCGCCACATTTTGATATAAAAATCACTCCCTGATGAAGGTCATTAAAAACGTTAATGGCAATAAACCCAGAAATTCATCATGAAATTATTCTGATAATAGTTTTGTTTACCTGAACATTTGCTGTCATAAATTTTAACATATATTTTGTTACAAACATGTATTAGTCATTTTATAGTATTTGTTCAACCTCCAATTTTTCATATACATGTAAATCTAATTTGTTTTTCTTTAATGAAGAGTTCAAAGGTTAGGTTTAAATAAGATTAATGATAATTTATTTAACAATAAAATAGTTTTCAATGACTCTATGCATGTCGACATCAGTACTAATAGCCCTTTGATCTTAAATAAACTTTATTCACTGAAAATATATTTTAAAATATCTTCGGTGTGAAATCGGCGTAATAAAAGGGCACAGCAACTATTTTGCAGTCAATGGCGCGCGGAAAATAACTTATATTTCATTTCAACTATAAGCATGAGTAATGATATT
Source organism: Mactra quadrangularis (assembly GCA_025267735.1). NCBI lineage: Eukaryota > Metazoa > Mollusca > Bivalvia > Venerida > Mactridae > Mactra > Mactra quadrangularis. The sequence goes on from CM046304.1 coordinate 30,995,875, forward strand.
ATTTGAACTTCTTGTTGTAAAATACTTGTAAATGTTGCCTATTGACATTTGAATTGTTACCGAACTTAAGTTCGTATACATTTCTGCTTATATGGTAAATAAATAAATCAAAGGGATAAAAAGCACTGTGGTTTACTTTCACACGTGAGGCCGTAAAGAGAAAAACGTTTGAAACATCTCAGTGTGTGTCAGTGTCGTAATGTTTAAATGTATTTTAAATAATTTCTACCCTTAAGGTATCTTACTATCAATTAATCGTGAAGAAGATGCATCAAATATGTTGTGGATACTTATATGTTTTACGTAAAAGTAAGTGAACAGTTTTCGGGACAACATACTTTCGTATCATCGCATTTACAAAACAAGCGGGCGCCCATTGTCAACAAGGACACCATAAAATGATTGATTTTCGTCGATATTTGACATTTGACATGTAATTATAGATATCTAACAATAAGATTTTATATATCAACAATTAATGTGCATTGTTTATTTAAACTTATCGTTGGTGATTTATGTTTCGGTTTTGAAATACGGAGTTTTATTTTTTAGATGTACGGAAGTTTTTTTCGTAATTTCGAGGATTTTTAATAACTGCTCGCTTGCTTGCTTGCTCATCTATCACTTTGCTTATGAATTTACATTTCAAACCATAAGTATTTCAAAATTTCGTTCTTTTATATTAATTTTGTGAAAATTAATAATATTATTACAGTGAAGTGTGAACTTATATAAATTTTCTGATAGATTTTGAAGTTTCTTTGATATTTTCAGTTTTTATCATAGGAAAACAGAGATAATAATAATCAATGTTGATAAAACGTGAACACAGACCTAGTTCATCCTTTAATAGTGTGAGGTCATCAGAGATATATGAAAACAATGGATGTCAGTTATAAAAAAGTGTGAATTATATATATCAGGTGTTTATTAAAACTTTGGGTATAAGAGACTTTTAGGGAGATGCTGTCTGCTAAGAAATCCCATGTTGATGTAGAAGGGGACTATGTATACCTCAGTAAAGATGGTATAATCAGTGATACGTGTTCTAGTATTGGAGATAAGTCATCTAGTTATATATCAAGTAGAAAGGTACGTGTGTTTTATTTTTCCTTTGCATATATCTGTGGGGTCTTAAAGCAGTGCTGCTGATAACCATGTGGAATTATGCAAACTGCAACTTTCATAGAGCAAGACTCAACTACTTGTAGTATGTCTTTACAATGTAATATCTATGTACGAGAGCTTACATGATGGGTTCTCGTACTTAGTTGTTTGGCTCTACGCACGCTTGATAGGTCTAATAAACAAGCATATCTTACAATGGCGTACCGTACATATACAGTTGTAAATAACATATTTTTAAATTAATAAACATCTAGCAACCTGGTCACCAGTAAAGAAACACCCTTTATTTATATCGCAGGCAGTCCAAGACTTGCAAATCACTGCACCATTCTTGCTGTGGATACTTTTCTCATTAATATGCAGTGTTAGAAGAAATATAATATATTTTTTTATTTCTATATTCCCGTCAAATACGAATGATTGTAAAAGATATATATTTGTTGCTGATAATATTTCGAATCAATTCACGTGTATTTGTGAATCTCGTGCCGAATACAGCAATGTGTTATGTTGATACAATCTGCGATATATGGTTCCAAATCTTGTTGAAATATCTAAGATAATACTTATGACTCATACAAAATACAAAATCATAGAGAAAATTAATCTTTTTGCCAAGAGTTTGTTTATACTGGGCGTAGTTTCTTTAATTCTAAATAACTTCAAAATTCCATAATGTATATTAGTGCTTCCAATTTTCTCTTTCCCTGGGCGTTGTATATTAAGGAAAGCATAATTTGTAGTCTGTATTCATTAAGTACAAAATGGTAAGACTAGTAATGAAACACATTGGACAAATATTTTGAAGATTTGTACAATTTTTTTTCTCAAATAATTGATTTCTGTAGAAGTATTGTCAAATCACTTAACACATCGTGGTCTTTGTTAAGTATTCACTAATTTTCTCAATCATTACTTAAATGACTTTGAAGTTTGTATTTTACGATAAAATTAGTTTAAAAATTTGAATATTTATTCAAGTTTAACATTTTAACTAACTTCAAGTCAGACATCATTAGTCGCTCGTTAATTGATTTTTGTCAACCTTTCAGGCGTTGAATAGTATATAGCTTTTAGTTCATCAACGATCATTAACTAGTCATTTTTTGAACATTTTCAAAATTTGAAAAGACGTTTTTTATATTCAAAGTAACGATCATTAGCTGGTATGTCAATAAGTTTTATCTTAATGTTCATTTTAATTTGGCAGGTGCCCTTGTCAAGTTTTTTTAAAACGCCTGAGGGATACATGTACATGCTTGTTTTAAGGTTGACATTGTATTTTCAATCGATCACTGACTCAACAATATATGCTCTGCTCTACAGATGAGTGTTTGGCGGTTGTTGACCATGCTGGACATTCAAAATAACTCGGTCATTCAAAAAATAAATATGAAATGGGGTCTTTATGTAGAAAAAGTCAGAGGTTTTCATAGTGCACGCTGGACATTCAAACTAATAGCTCGAACTCTTGTCCTAACGACCTGTTCAAATATACACAGATATAAAGTTTGTGCTTAATAGATATTTACAACCTAATCCGACATGGAAAAATAAATATTCAATCGTAAAATATGAGGGGTTATTTCAAACTGGTTCAGGACTGTCAACAAATACCATTTGGGCCTCACATCGCACAAAATATATAGATTGAAGAAAAGCCATATAGGGTTCTTGATTAAATATATATAAGAAGAAAGTGTGAAGTTTGTGAAATTTGAACGAAGGCAAAACTTTCGTTTAAATACATATACATACACTTAATCAGTTAAACTATAGTTGTTACCAACGAGTATTACCTGGTTCTAAACTATTAAAACGAACTTTTGATAAAATCAATTAAGTAAAAGATAAAATACGTTTTCATATTTTTACTTTGAAGTCAAAGTAATTATATAATTGATGAAAAATGTCTGTAATTAACTCACTTTAATAAATTTATAATAACGTAATGACTTCCGTGAGGACATTTGATTTTGAACGAGTAAAAACCAAAATGAACTAAGACTATACATGTATTTACATGTCTTGTCCCAAAGGGGGTACGGGTTCGAATCCCACCCAGGGAGGTTATACCTTTCCATGAAAATTTGACAATAATGTCGATTTTTATTTCAAATTTACATGTCTCGCATTTATCATTAAAATGTTTCGTAAAATAAAAAAATAACACAATCTTTCTACCCATCTTCAATTGTATATTCATTGTATAGAACAATAATCTTATCTCAATAATAGTGTCATGTATACTCTTATGTTGTTATATTTAGAAAAAAAACTGAAGTATTTTCCACTTTAAGGTATCGCATGAGTTTTGGCGGATTTATTCCTGTATACTGTCCAAACTGAATTCAGTGTCCATGCTTTAGTTTTCTAGTTTCCTCCCTTTGGTCCTTCTGTCCTCCTCTCATTTTTCGGACTAATTTTGCACGTTCTGAACGCTCTTGGTTCCTGTGTTGCATTGTGGGCGGAATGACTTAAACACGCAATGAAGATTTTTTGGCTAAATATACGAAATGAATCAGGCATTGGCGAAATGAAAATTTAATTATTTAAATATATAGCTTCTATGACCAACTAACTACATGTACATGTACATCACTAAATTGCATGTTTTTTCTATCAATAATCCATGCCTATAATTGCATTACAATTATAGTTAAATAAAGTTATGTTTTGTTCTGTTCAATGATTTTGGACTATGGCTTATCTTGACTAAATTCTACATCTTTAAAATTGACAATCTGTGATTTGGATTCACAATCACAAAATTGATAACTGGTGGCTAACAGATTACATAACGGCATATTTTGTGACTTAAAAATATATAAAACTTTCTATAGTGTATACTGCATTAACTTTACAATTCAAAGAAAGAAATGTTACACTATAAAGAAAGGAATGTTACTATTCAATCATTTCCTCTCATCGCAAGAAAATAAACCTACGTATGGGAGGAATTCTAACATCTACACTAAATTGTTTACGTCAAGCATGCGGTCATAGACTTTTATAGGTCATAGAAAGATATCAATTAGCGTAAGGCGTTTCATAAACAAGTTTCAATGCAAAGCATTTAACTTCTTGTTATGATTTTTTTTCTTAACAACATTTGCAACTATTCAAGTTTTATTTTTATGTCAATATTGACATTGCAAGGGCGGTGTCAGCGTGAAAATAACCTTATTATGAAAATTACCATTAACATGTTTTGTGAAGTATTAGTAAATTCATCTGAATATCGCACCTGATGGTTTTTGTAAGAAATCTTCGGTCAATACAAAATGATATATTATTTATTCAAGAAATACACTGAAAACCCAGTTGAAAAAAATACTTGAAATTAATTCTGCGTCAAGTAGAATCAACCAAGTCAGTTTGCTTAAACTATTACCGAATAATTAAAGAATACAGAATTCAAAAATCAAGTATATATCTGAATAATGTAAAAAACGAAAATGTTTGTCTAACAAAAATAATATTTTAAAGCCCCTTTACTAAATAGAACACTGATAATTGTCAAGTATCACGCGTTTGCTTAAAACTCTTGCAAACATTAAATGAATATATAAAACGCACACAAGGCACAAAAAACTCAAGTATTTTCTCCAGAATTTATACTAATACTATTTTAAAATTTGCAATAAAATCTAAGGTAATGACTCTACGGAAAATCACGGAACTCAACGAACGAGATCGGAACATCCCGTCGTGGCTAAAAATAACCACAATTTCAAATCGGAAGAAAACAAATTTTCTTCTTTGATAAATACAATTTTGTATAGTGAATTTCGTGCGAAAGCCAATTAAAACTCACGAAATCATGTAAATAGTTTTATACATAAAAATGTACTGACGGGAAAAAGAAACGAACCAATTAACGTCATGTGTGGTGAAAGGGTGACCGTTCATGCCAAATGAGTGTGAAATCTTCTTGTTTGGCGTAAACGATTCTAAAGTCACAGTCACCAACGTCTATCTCTCCGCTCGTATCATCGCGATCATGTACTTGAGTTGGGAGAATGTAGAGTTCAGTGAGGATTCGCGTTTCGGCTAATGTAACGCCCTCAGATTAATCAATGTTTCATAACGAGTTTAAGTCACAACTCGTTGTTTGCCAAGGTTGGGCATACACATAGTACAGGTTTTATGCTCGGTGAGTGTCTCTATATTTTGGCAACGTCACGACTGTATCTATCAGCATAGTAACGACAGACTTTACGTTGAGCATGTCACCAAGGACTTCTTACAGGGTGAAAACATTCATGTTTCCTTATATTATTCTGAATCACGAAAATTGTGTACCTAGTTGAAATGAGGCGTTTCTTTTTAGCATCAGTTTAAATGTTTGCGTACTCAATATTTGCACGCACTGATTTCTCGAGTAAACCACTGGAAAAACGATATGACGTATCCATCACTTTACAATTTTGTGTAAGTTTTACCAAACACCTTTTAAGCAACTTGATTGGCTGAGAGGGTATCTCCGTAATCTAATTTGCATGTTATAAAAGTACCCCACTGTTATAAGAAATTGATATTTTGAATAACTTGACCCCTAAAAGGGAGCCCGCTACAGAGAGTTATTATAATCCAAAGGCAGTTATATTCTATTGTCTTTTTGATAGTTTTACTTATTTTTAAATTAATGATAAAGATTTTGTCTTCGTTTAGTGGCTTTAATATCTTATGACATTTGTACGTTGAGAATATAAAATGTTGTCACTATATAGAAAACGCCTACACGCGTTCATGGACCTATTACGGTTTCTTTTAAATGTATGCTTATAACTGCATAAAATGAAATTTTGTTATCAGTGCACATTGAGAAAGCGTTAGATTATGTATTGCTTGAACATCGTGCAAGTTGCATGTGCAGTTAGAATATATTGCTCTGACTGAGAAAAAGTGAATATTATGGTAAATGCATGTCTTGAAATCAATCTCCGTAAACAGATATCCTGTTGAGCATTGTCGTACAGCGAGTTGGCGAGCGGAAAATTTTAGATCGGGTTTTAATCAGATTGGTCTTGCAATATGTCAAACATGGCGGACTTTTATGACAAATGCTTGACCGACCACCGGAATATACATGCTCTAACACCATATTATTTGAATTTGTAATTTATTATGATACATGATATTGACTTAACACACTATATAATATATTTTGTGCATTCCATGTTATATGATACATTGAAATTTACATAAAATTTTCAAAACTTTCGGTGTTCTAACATCAATTTGTATATGATGACTCGTCTTGGGTGCTCAGAACTTTCGAGGGAGCCGGACAACTGGTCCCATAGACAACTGATACAATGGCTTTTTTTGACAGGAGTGGACAATTGGTCCCATGTCAAAATTTCAAACCAGCGTTATTTGCACTTCGATTGTTTCTGCATTTAAGGATGAAGCTCCTCTTAGCTTCTTGTATTTGCTAAGCAAGGACAATGAACTCTAGGATGTATTTACATTTTATAATTTAATAGGATTTTCATAGACATAAAAAGATCTTATATTTTATATTTTTTAATTGGATGTGACTTGTAGAGACATTAAATGAACTACTGCAGACATATTATCTTTGTATACTACTGATATATAGGTAACGTTTATATTACGGACTGATATGTATAATCTGCGGGGCGATAAAACTTACTGCTATCACTTAGGGTTCAGACTCATTGTAAATAATGGTACAATAGTTGAACTTTATCATATAATTGTTTAGTGAGGTCAAATATAATATAAACTGTTAAATAAGGTCTATGTTATACAACCATGTTTACAACAAATGTGAGCAAGTTGTTGATTTCAGTTCAAACATGGGCCAGCCATGTTTATAACATAAATACTCGTACATGTATATGTATGATGCCCTGCCAAATGTTCTTACAGGGTATTTTTCCTGCCAATATTGTCATCAAATTCTTTCTTTATATTCAGTTTGTTTATATACATTGTATGTATGTATGGTACTATACCTATGTACTATCTACACGTTTATTTATTTATTAGAGTTAACACCGTGTCAACACAATTTAGGTCATTTTACGGCGTCCAGCGCACCTAACATAGCTTTCCGGGACCATTGTCTATAACCAGTACTCACCTACCCTTCCACAAGGCCGAAAACTTCTCCATATTATCTAATCAATGGAGGAAAATCTACATTATTGTCAAATTTTCATGGAATGGTATAATCTCCCCGGGTGGGATTCGAACCCGCACCCCCTCGGGCACGAGATTCCAAATCTCTGTTTTTGTTGTTGTGTCATAAACTCCTTCATTGATTGATTGGAGTTGCTAAAGATCAATGCAAAAAGACAACATGTCGGATATACTATTATTAGACTGAGTATTTAGGTACAAGTTGGTGCTATGAACTGCTTAGAACTGCTTAGAACCTGCGCTTTAAATAAGACAACAAAATACGTTGGATTCATTTATGTTGACTGCCAGCTTCTATTTATCCAGTTTGAATTATTTTTTTAATTGGTTAAACAGGAAAGTAGAATGTTCAACTGATTACAAGTGTGCCATTTTCAGTAAGCTATTTAAAGTAACTTTTTAGTCAAAGGCTGGTTATGTTTAGCCATAAGTACTATGTACTGATATGCTAGTTAAATAAACTGTAAACTGTATATAAATTGAAAAGAATAGATACTGATATGGAGGTTGCAACGGTTCATAACTTTTCAACATTAAGCGTTGCTACTATCACTACAACCGATAAAATATTAGTACGAGTATGATGATGTGTGGCCCCAAGATGACAAAGCCATACGCACCATTGACATTCTTTGTCATTTTTTATTATCTTATCTTTAATTGTATGTATAAAATATTTTATTTCAGTTTTTGATGTTATAAAACTTATACTATCATGTTTACTACATATCTGTGAATCTAGGTTTGGTTTTGTTAGTCATGGATATACGTTAGTCAAAGTTTTTATTGGTTTCCATCATGTTCTGTTGACTATGTATTATGACATTTATTGCTATTGTAACCATGGGTACCCTTTAAAGCTATTCGTACAAATATCTAAATCTAGGTAGTTACTTTTCTGAGACTCAAAATTGTACAGAATATTGGAAGCAGTACAGACGGCAGTGTTCTGATAATGACAATTTTGTGCAAATTGACATTCAACTGTGAATGATGATGACTTTATGTATAAAAGCATGTCCCGTTAGTAACGGTATAGATTATTTTTATGCCAGGCTTTGTGACTTTATATTACTTTTGCACATTTTAGTATAGGTTCCATGCTTTAGACTCGTCAAATCTGTAGTTATTATCATTGCTTAAAGCGTGGGGCTTCTATCATTTCCGTGGATAACATAATACTCTGTTGTTGTTTTTTAAATCTATGCAGTCGACGGGTGGCACATCAGCATTGTATCAAGTACCAAGATGAAATGAAGCAATCATAGCTTTTATTTAAGCATTCCTTCTCATATTTTTTTCTAACGATGACATTTTGTTTTACTTCCTAGAACAATAATTTGTATCGAAATCTACTTACACTGTCATGTGGGAGTTGAACTTTGTTATAAGATACATTGGGTAAAGCAAATGGTATTTTAATTGAGAGCCGACGTTACTAATAATGCAGGGTCTGGTATTCGAATCCATCCAATTAAAACAGACTGTTTTCACCTGTCGTTGTGGTGAGATACTTTGTAGAATATTATTACAGAACGGATGAATGATTAAAAGTACATTTTGTTTGTACATCTTATATATTAAAGACATTTTATTACGACTGTAGTCAAACTTGGTACTTGTTTTGATATGGTTATTTTAGTTTTATTACAATAAGGTATCTCACTCTCGCTTCGTTTTTTCACCTGCAGTGTTCTAGGAATCATTTTATGTTGAATTCATTATAATATTTTACAGTCTCAAAATGATACAATTATTAGATGTTATTATGGATGTCAATAATGCTGATTTTCTTCAAAGGGACAATTTTTATAATGATAGAACCAGATAATGCAATAATATCTACAAGTAGTTTAAGTAATTTAAGTACATTTTTGTATAGAAATACAGTCATGTTCTTGTTTATGAATATAGAATGGTTTCATTTTCGAAATTTATACTTATTTTGGCATTATCATTGTTATGTCGGAATGAATTTTCATTTGCAGCAAGTCTTCATGAGTATGCAGTTTCATTCAAAGTTGTCTGTACTCAATGAAAATTACAAAATCACTTTCTATCATAGGCATTGACTTTCAATTGTTTCATGACTACATATGGACACAAAATCCTTAAAGAAAACATAATATTTTCATAAATATGCACATGAAGCTGAAAGTTGATTAAATTGAAGTGATGATACTTGAGTAGAGTTTATCGGAACTGAAACTGGCTGATTTACACGCCCACATAAATCGCGGGTTTAGCGGAAAACGATCGTAATTAGATATAAGGAAATAGTGAGTAAAGTCTGTTTTGCGCTTAACCCGCGATATGCCCATATAAAAAGTATGCATGTAATACATGTACAATGTATTTAAAATAAATTGTACTTCAATATCAAGTTAAGTGAAAATATTTGAAATTTTGTTTTATTGGATTAGTAAAAAAGAGAATACAGGCTATGTTGGTGTAAGATCCAATTGGATTCTACTTCAACTACATAACACACCATTACTAGATCTATAAATAAAGCAATTAACGTTGATAGGTACCATTTTATGTCTCTTTGATCAAATATAAGAGCATGGTAAAGTTCAATATTATATCAACCTGACAAGTACAGTTTTAACTCAATGAAATACCGTGTTCACAATGACTCGTGAGTTTTAAAACCTTTCTCTGCATTACAGTAAGACCTGTCTACACAAACACACTAAGTTGGTTTTCCATTGACTTCAAACATAGAGTGTTTCAACCCAAGTTTTATTTCAGTTACGATCATAGGCGATAGGCGCGGTACGGGACAAAAACATAGTACTATAATGTCTCGAAGAAGCCGTGTCCGTCGCCTGTGGTTGCGATTACATGTAGTGATGATTGACACAGTGTATTGTCTAATCTCATCATTCCATGGCGTGTTCTATTTCCTGTTTTAAAATGCGATTTGCGGTTTGGAAGGATGTCATTCTGACGACCATTTCAAAATGTATGTTGAAGAAAAACATTACTGGGATCTTAATTCACCTTAAAACCAGTATTTTATTGCTAAATTTGAATGGTTAATTCAATGTGAAATGTTCACGATCTAACACGATCTGAACTTTTCCCGGGGTTTGTATTCTACAGACCTTTGAGAAGAGTTTCAGAGTTTCATAGAAAAGGTACTCAGTCATACATTCGATCTTAGACGGCCAGTCCGGTTCCTAGTAAAAAACATATAGTGCTTTTGACTAGGAACCGTCGCCTCTAAGTACATCTGTTTGTCATTTTCATGATACAAGGAGGTTGTTATATAAAGGTTTCTCTGTTATGTCTATCTCCTAATATTGCCGGGATTTCTTATGACGTTTTCTATAAAACCCCACACGTGCGTCATTTTGACTTTTGACATTTTAATTTTATGTATTCAAAGAAAAGGCCACAGATAATTTTAATACTTTTATAGTTTTCATTGTCTCTTTTGTGTGTAGATTTTGACCTCTATCATTATTGTTGAATGGTATTGTGGGTGGGCTGATTGTGAAGTTATTCATCAATGTTGATTACGTTAATCCATTAAAATTTGATTGCTTTATTGAATGGTATAAATATCTACATCAATTAAACCCTGGTACGTATTTCATATCTTAAAGACACAAGCTTACAAAGCGTGACCCAATGATTTATGGCGCTATCGCTTACCGCCTTTCATCAGAAAATTAGTTTATATGTATTTCGTAAGATTTTTCTATTCGACGCCAATCTGCGGTTAAATGTGCTTGAGTAATTCTCAAAACCCACAATCAAACTGTCGTTTACTATCATTGTTGTCTACTTGTGGTGACTTCATCTGGGTTTTGTGGGTTTTAAGGATGTGTGGGCTGTACATCACCATACTGGTCACTTGTCCATCTCCTGGTCAAAAATAAAAAGCAATTATTTTTTTATATACAAACGTTGAAAATGATGAACACACTATGCTATACATGTATACGCAGTTTTTTCAACATTTTTGTCAAACTGGTCAATACAGTTACAATAAATAATATTTAAGGCAATTAAATTACGCAGACCTGTCCTCTGTACCAATGTTTACTGTGTTTGAATTGGCCTATTTCATTATGGTGGTGTATCATTGCCATCTTTAAAAAAAGTACAATACGATTTAAAAATTGAATATTCAATCATTTTGAATTATTTAAAACAGATTCAAACATAATCTACACTTGTCTAAATCAAAACGTAAGGTTCGTACACGTTTTGTGGTTAACGTATTTCTACGCAAACTTCACTGAACCAATATTTGTCAGAAGTATATTTGATCCATGTCGATAAAACGTTTTATTTATAGACTTAACCCTGTCTCATCCATGTTATGTAGACGCTTTTAAGAAATATTTCAAACATTTAACAATTCAGAAACTATGACCTAAAATTTCTTATAATAATATTGACAATTAACAAATTATAGAGCTGAATAGAGATGTGTAAATAAACTGCATTAAATTTGAACAGATGGTGTATACAAAATGTATTAAATACTTTCAACTATTTGATTTGTATTCTTAAATCTTAAAATCAATTTAGTAACGTTTAACAGATTTGAACATTATGGTCAATTCATACTTAACACTGTCAATGTTTTTATTAATGTTTTATCCGAAAGTTTTCATATCCGAAAATAAGTTAGATTTATAACGCACCATTTGGAAAACTTGTGTTTTCTTGCACCATAATATAAAAAACTCATGCTCATGTTTCATGCTAAAACGTTGATTAACGTTTATTAACGTAGATTTTTGTGGAAGCGTTTGTCATCCATCCCGAGTTGGACTTGACCCCTTTTTAAGCAGTTTTTAGTTAATTAAGTAAACTTATTTCAACTTTATCAATCGCCAATTAAAGATATAGCTAACCTGAAAAATTTGGACTCTTAATGAGTTAGTTTTAACAAATTTTATTTACGTATTATTGACATTATACATTTTATACAATAGTTCAATAGTTCAAGTTCAATATTTTATTTAGCACAAACATAATAGTTTTTTCCAATACAATATATACAGTTTGAAAAAAAGAACAAACAAACAAAAGAAATAGTCGTAAACATAGCACATGTATAAATTCTTAGTGCCAAAAGGGTCTGCACGCTAGTTCTCATAACTTTACGGGTTTTTCCAACTAATGAGTGGGACACTAATGAGACAATGAATGAATAAATGAAATGAAAAAAAAATATACCTAAATCTTAATCATGACATGTATTGAAAAGCACGTGTCAACAAATATCAGTTTCATAAAGATAACATAAAATATAAATGATAACATCACCGTCTAGTCCTGACAACTTGTAAAAACTCACATCCCGGTAATATTAATCTAGTTGTTGTGCATTTTATAGCCCAGAAAGATTTATATACCATCGCAGATTGAATGAGGAAGTTTTATCAAGCTTCATATTTCAAACAGTTTGTGATAAAACATATTTCAATTAAATAATACTAAAAAGATAATATAAATTATTATTATGTCCATCAATTCAATTAACTGTTATCATGAACGTACTATAAATAATATATTTTGTACATACGCCCCGAGTTAGCTCGTCTATGTTTTCATTGATTTTTTTGTCAAACGAAACTCTCGTAGTCAGTAACAGTATGCACTAGCTATAAAGTCGGTGAACATGCGTAAGCACGAAACATAAGCATGAAACTTAGACTATAAAATGCCGTTTACTTACTTACAGTATATACAAACTAAAGTTTCTTGGAATTGTGAACAATATTCAAATTAAACACAAAAAAGTCTTATTGAATTTCAAATTATCTTTGATAAAACACTAAACATGCCACAGTAGGAACTTATTTCATAACACCATCATAAACCAGCTATTATACATGTAATTGAAAACCTCAGAATTCTGGAAACCTCGGAAAATCCTAATTTTTGTTCGGTCCAAAGGGTGTTCGGTTTTCTGAGATTCTACTGTACTTTGAATCACATGTAAAATCGGTTTATGCCTTTTATTTGGCAGCATATTTCTCCAAACTGTGCAGAATCTATTGAAATGAAACGAATGAAATACACAAATTATTTAAATAACAATTACATAATTCCTGTGTGATTTTAAGAAATCCGCGGAGAAATAGAATCTTATTGGCACACGAATGGCTTCCACACAGATTTTGGTGATTAGTATCAAAACGCACTTATTGTTTCATTGAACTCGAATCGGTGCAGTCAGTACTTTGATCGGTAATTAAGGGGAGATAATTTGGCGATAAATCGAATATTCCACAAAATGTTTATATCGGAATATTGTTTGTTTATCAGTCTGTGTAGGTTTATTTCTGGTAAATGAATTATAATAGCATGGTATGATGATGATCCTAGCAGACACTGACAATATGAAATATTATCTTAATACACTCTGACGTAGACATGATGCTATCAGAAATGTATCCTATGTGATGTATTACCGTTACATGGAACAGGTGAATGCTTCTTTTACTGTACATGTTGCATACCTATGGTGGCTGATTTATGCCATGTTGTATTTCGTTTCTTCGCCGCGAAGAAACGGAATAACGAAAACACGAAGACACGACAATTCCATAGTTTGTCGTATCTTCGTGTTTTCGTTTCTTCGTGGCAAGGAAAAGAAATCACGAAATACGACAGATGAAGGGCAAAAGCACGACAAATCCATAGTTTGTCGTATCTTCGTCCTTCCGTTTCTTCGCTGTGAAGAAACGAAAATACGACATGGCATAAATCAGCCACCATACATACCTGTTGTTTGTTAGAGGACAGGAACTTTCTCAAAATTATTTCCACACCCACTAGCAGACGACATTGTCTATAAACTCGTGTATTCATATATTTGACAGAGAATTAGCAACAGAATAAAACTATGCACGTACGTTGTTGCACAGAAAACCATCAAAGTTTGTCTTTCTATATTTATTTTTTTCGAATAGTAAATCTATTTTATTTTCAAACAACATTTTCTGGTTGGGTTTAACGTCGTAGCAACACATTGTATAGGTTATATTATTATGGTGGTCAGTCAACCTACTCACCGTTCCTGGAAAGGCTAAATCTCTGGATTTAGCTGTTTTAGCACCTATATCTTTATCAACAGATATCATTAATTCTAGTATATGGTATCGTCTGCAGACTTTAACGTAAAATCGGTTCATCGAACCCATAAGTAAGTATTCAATTGATGATTTTAGAACATCGTTTGATTTCTACATTAAAATGTTTTCGATCATGAGGTTTTGGCGCCTTGAGTAATGGCCACAGATACGCAGAATACGATTGACTCTTTGGCTACAGAATTTTTATACAAGAAAGTACCCAGTCTCTCAAAAAAACTAAGTTCATTTCTTTCTCAGGTAGAACAAAATATAAATCCTGTTATCAATGATTCTGTTTTCTGAGTTTTTTGCTTAAAGTTACGTCTAGTGATGAAACTGTTTGATAGCATCAATATCGACACATTCCGGCACATCCTAGCTCTCTTTAGAAACGCTTGGTGCCAAGATACCTGTTATCCGTTCTGGAACATTATTCTTATTTCGTGCGCTAGATGAGATAATTAAGGTAAAGAAGTGTAATTAGATTTGTCAATAAGGATCATTGTTATACAGGTGGCTCGCAAAAAATATATCGTCTGCTTACATCGTCTGCAAAAAAATAGTATTTTTTGTTGTTGTTTTTTTGTGAATATACGACCACGTAGCTCACATAGAACATAAAAAGTCAGATTTTAATTAAGGGCGGATTATTTTTAGAAGCGGAGAAAAAACTCGGAATTATCTCGGATAAAGGTAAGACTTAAAAACAATTTACAGTGTTAAGTAGTATTATAAAACTGCAGCAAATTACATTTCAACCAGAAAATTTGTATTTTGAAATAGATTTATTACATTTTGAAAATTGTTCACAGCTGTGTAGATTGTACGTACGAGTAACGACAGAACAATAAATTAGAGTTTAATCATTTAATTTAACCTCTAGCGTAGTTTGTATAAATGAGTCATCCTTAAATAACAATGTTATGTTTGCATATTCACGATACAGTTAAACCTGCATTTGAAGAACACTGATATTACAGATATACTTAGTTTCTATATTTTTAAATGAACACAATTGATTTTTGAATACCTGTATGCTGATAAAAATAATTTTCTTCTGGTATATTTTAAAATTGAAATATTTTAGCTGAAAATTAATGGTAAACTCTTTAGCTGCAGTACTTTTACTTTATTGTTACACTAAATGGATCACTTTACCATGGACCCTTTTATGCTATAATTGTTGGGGTTTTACCGTATGAGCGTTCATCTATGCACTTCATTAAAGTTTTTGATGATAAAATCATAAATTAAAAAAAAAACATGCTTTTTATGTCTTAAAACGTCTATAAATCTTGCATACCATCATTGAGGTATATATTGTAAACAAAACTACACTGTGATCTATGTGCTGTGTTTTGTAAAAACCTATGCCATACCGTTATAATAAACATAATACCTATACTATACTGTTGAAAATATTACAAAGCTATACCATACCGTTAAAATCGTAGCTTGAACATATGTTATATTTTTGT
This sequence comes from Mactra quadrangularis, assembly GCA_025267735.1. Classification (NCBI taxonomy): domain Eukaryota; kingdom Metazoa; phylum Mollusca; class Bivalvia; order Venerida; family Mactridae; genus Mactra; species Mactra quadrangularis. Next base: position 31,011,761 of record CM046304.1, read on the forward strand.
TTTTTACATAACTAATGCATGACACCACAGATACCTGGATTCCATGGAAATAATTAATTTGACTTATACATGTGGTGATCTCCTGTACGCTCTAAAAATCTTCTGAAAATGAACGCTCTAAAACATGTTTCTTGATCTTAGAAAATTAACGTAATAACATATGTAGTGAACAAATCTTAGAGAGAAAAAAAATGAATACAAGGTAATCTTCGCTCATTCGTTTTATTTAGATTCATTTTTTGAAACCTCTTTCAAGTTCTTGAGACAATGAGTGAAGCATCACTGGTACCGTACATGAAGACCTTGGTTTCCTTTATTGCTCTATTTTGGTAACTATGCATAGACATAGGCTTATACTAATGAGATTAGATGAGTTTAGTCGGTTCCAGTAAGAAGACGATAATGTTATACATGTTCATATACACGTAAAATGTACATGACCACTGCTTAGATAAGATTTTTAAATAATCATTTTAATATATTCTAAGCATCAACCAAGACAGTGTGTTCCTAGTGTCAAAAAACTTGTTAATGTCATTTTCTCTTCAAGGTTCAACTTCACGTTTTCAATTAGTCTGTGAAATTCAATTAATTCTGTATCGCGTGTTAACATGAAATTGATATTCATAAAAATTAATGGGCTCTGACCATGCATTTAATTGATTTCATTGGATTTCATCTGATACTGTTAAGGGGTCAAAAATGACCCCTTGTTGGTCGATTAGTTCTCATGAAGCGTGAGTTTAGATTCAATACCCCTTAACAAAAGGGGCCCTTTTGGCTTGGAATGTAAAATTAAGTGCGTTAGTCATCGGTTAAAAACTTTAATCGCTTTGGTAAATTGATTTGATATTGAAAATCGCGTCCCATATTTGAATATCGTCATTAGACACGCGTATACCAATAGATGACTCAAAAGTTTCAATACAATGTAGTTTTATTTGTTATTGAAAGTTTCAACTTGTGGGCAAGCTTTCTTACAAGTTACATCGATTTAAAAGCGAGTTTGAACAATAAATTACCAATCAGCGATAATACTCAAGCTAAAAATTTAGACTCATGTCTTTTTAAGTCATCAAGTGTGGTGGAAAATCGGGTTTAACTTTTATATACGGGATGAAAATTGAATGTTAATGGTTTACCATAAATCATACTGTGTTACGGAATTGAAATAGAATAAAGTACTGTAAAACCGTATTTTCCCGTAGTGCGTCGTATTACAGTACGGCTTTTATATACACCGCTATGAGATAAGCGAGGTGCAAGTTTCGTTTGTATATTAACATACTCTTTTATACTGATTTTCGTCTATTAAAGTGACAGGTGTGTGAAATACTGTTCAAGGAAATAAAAGTTTTGGAATATTGAAATTATACTGGATATTAATAGTTAACCTGTAATTCCTTCAAGAACTTAAATAAACAGTTATACAAAATTTGACGAGAAAAATAATGTAAGTAAATTAAATATGTGATTCAACTATTCTTTTTTTAATTTTTATTACAGCATAGGAATCTTTAAATGGTATTTGTCTTTATTGTTATAAATCGGTGCAAGTTTAATTGATTTGATATTTTCATACATGTATTTTCATAATAATGTATTTACTTGTGTTACGACATTTTACAGGTAATCATTGGATATCCAACTCCACGTTGATTTATAATTAATACATCCAAACTATAACGTGTTGTTTCCATGAGCAAGGAAGCGTTGTTCTTTGAACTTAATGATTATAAGAATACCAGGAATTATGAAGACTAGAGAGTAATTGATCTTAGTTTTAAGAAATTTTGTCACAATTGAGCTAAACTGAATAAGTATTAATTAAACTATGTAGTAGCTATATGTTCTATAAAGAGTGTTGTGTTCACATTGAAAACTCTTCATTAAAGATCAGGTTAGAGGAAAAGGTAATCATACCAGAGATATCACTGATCCTATGACAAGATTTTGTTAAGAGAAACTTAACAGCTTGTTTATTCATTAATTTAATTTTCTTCTAAGTCAAATAAACACATGTTTAAGCATATATTATGGCTACGTATACTTTGTCATTATTTCAATGTCAAATCAGGCATTATATCAATAGAATGATGATAATTGTTTTCATGTAGGTTAATTGCAAGATTTTTTATGTAAAGATTGATGTTGAACTTGGTCGTTCTGCTCAGGCAACAAATGGCAATTTCATGAATGATATCGTTATACCTATGGAGATTCAAGTTTGTAACAAATATAAAGTAGTTTTATACTACATGTAATTCATTGCTCTCTAATGCTTGTTGTAGGGCTTTATTATATATAATTAGGCACTCAGTTGTTTAAAACAAAGACTCGCATAGTTCTGAATCAAAGACACCCATATTAGTGCAAACCATTACCATATTCCATGTTCGAACCGGAACTATTGATTAAAATGTCTTTTGATGCTTGGCTGCTAGCTTTAATCTTTTATTGTTGCTCTTTTTTCCATAAACACGCGTTTGAATACAAATGATTGAATTAACATGCAACAAATATGTTTCTTTTTCTGTGCAATTGCACAGATGCCGGCATATAAAGCCTTGGATCAAACATGTATCATTTTCTCTTCATCAGCCATATAAAACATTCATGTAATACAATCATTTATGTTTAATAAAAACAAAGGTACTTCATGTATAACAAAGTGTTTAATTAACTGACATCCTGACATTGTATATTACAAAAAAGTTATGATAAATTTCATTATTCAACAAAGAAAAATGTAATTACTAATTGCCTGTAAAAACTCATCATTACATATTATACCGGAGCAATTAAGTACACTATCCAGGTCGTAATTGACCGAAACACTCATAAAACATCGGTATTAAAACTCTCTGTTTTTACTTTTTTGCCTGACCCGGTTGTCAAGAGTTTAAAATGAAATAAAAAACACATGGCACGTTCTATAAAGAAAAGAAATACAGCATTGTGCGCCATTAAAAAAATCTTTTGTTTTCGTTTGGTACATACTTATGGGTAATATAAAATACTGACGACTAAAATTGTCAAAAACGGATCGATAATGTCGTCACAAATATACATGTACTATGTCAAACTTCTCGTCGCATCTCATAATCGAATGAGCAAATTAATATATAATTACGAGCTTAGGGTTTGGTGTAAACATCAGATGGTTAAAGTCAACAATTTTACTCGTTTATTTTGTTGACAATGATGGATAATAATGTTTATTGTGTAGGAGGGGTAAATATTGTCATAATTGTTATTATATAATTGTATATTTTTGTATCCAACGGCTACGTATCATTAATATTGGTACACAAATATTGTTGAAATCAAATGTTGGGATTGGTAGAGATCATTGTTAGACAAATTCAAGTATGAACAAAGATTTGGTCATTTGTGGTGCTGTAACTTTCATGACATCACTGGCTACAAAGTACTACAATGCTCATGTATATTTACTAGTAGATACAATATTACAATTGTGTAGGCTGATTAGTAATATCTTCTTCGAGTTTTGCTGCAAAACAGATATTTACAGATGGTCAAAACGATTATGATGAATCAGATAATCGTGATAATGACGATGCTGATGATGATGACAGTAATAATGATAACGGTGATCATGTTGATCGTGGTGATGATGATGATGAGTATGAAGATGATTATGACAATGTTTATGCTGATAGTAATATCAAAAACAACGATTGAATCATGCTGAAAATAATTAAAGATAAATATAATGATTGCAGAAACACTATTCTTTACGGAATGGAGATAGTTGCTCCTTTCAAGAGTATTATTTTTTACTTTGACAAGACGTTGACCTAACTCTGAAGTGTCTCTTCCAATACAACACTTGCCTTGCACCAACTTGCACGTATTGTCAAACAAACTGCAGAACGTCTATCAAAGATACTAAATCATTAATATTATTTGACATTATAAAATGAATTGAATTTAATTTTTATTTATCTATTTCAAGTTATACTATTACTATTGAAAGAAACACGTTTTTCATCTAGCTGGACAAGTTTGCTCCAAGATGCATTTATACCTTGACAAATATTTCATCACCTTTAGTGAATATAGTACTTAAAAGTGAATAAATCAATCCAAATACTTGTAAAAACCTTAAAGTCAAATGCAGCAAAATAGCTTAATCATCCTTATGTATTTGAAAAAAATTGTTATTTAATTTCACGGATAAAACTACCACCACTTTACCAATGATGAGATTTTTGTCATCTGAGCTAATGAATGTATTAAACGAGCCGTTAACCATGGCAACCAATCTCTTCATTTCAATACAAACAAACTATCTCAACATTAGTTTTTGTCAAATTTAATAATGGATGAATTTCTGCTTGAAATCTTAAGTAGGTGCTTAAAGGATAATAAATGAGTTTTATCTAGTCATACAACGTATCATCGAGATATCTATTTCAACAGTTTTCTTTAAATTGAAATAAACGATCATTAGAAAAAAAACAACAAATTTACCCATGACGACGACAACGATACACAAAAGTAGACCGTGCGCGTTTAAGACGATGACCGAGTGGTACGGTTTTTATGCTGAACTAGAAATTCCGGACCGCGGAATGCGTACACGAGTCGTGTATAAAACGCACCACCAAGGTTCTTCTGTAGCTTTGGGTCCAATGGAATGCATCCAAAAATGTTTGTTGGTGTGTTAAATACTAAACTCTTAAGTTTGAGTACATTGACATCTTAAAAGCTTTTCGGCTAATCTATTTCAAGTTAATTTACATTATATACACGAGTAAAATCGATTTAGATATTGAACAGTTAAGTATATATATCAAGTACGATACCTCAACTCACTCCAAGTCAGTTTTTATCAGCAATTGTTGAATCAACAATGAAAAATGATACGTAAGAACATTGCACACTATATAATAGTTAATATGTTTACTGAAGCTAAATGTGGTTCAAGATGGAATTACTTAACTCTTGGAAACACATTCACCTCCATATATTGTACATGTGGTTTTGAGTTTTGTCTGAAGACATCCACTTCAAAGTATTAGATTAAGACATTTTAGATTTTGCTCATAATTTTGCACAAAATCTATATATGAATAAGTGTGCTTAGTCAGCTTCTACCGATTTCGATCCAGCCAAAATAGCTTGAAACGGTCTATTAGAAAAACCCTAGGCACTTCTCGGTAATTTTCTACGCAAATATACTTTGTCGAAGATCGCCGTAGATTCCGAATGTGGTTATTCTACAGCACAACTTTTGGTAAAACTTTTTGTGGTGACATTTCTTCTTTAAGGTTTATGATTGTCTGACTTCGAACAATTAACTGTAGAACTATAATAGCTATATGAGTATATAGGTTAGATATCGGACCAACTTCGTCAGACAATCCTACTCTGAACCAGTACGTCATTGCTACCATCTAACCGACTTATATCAACGATACGTAATATCTCCTCTTTTTTATATGTACTTTTGTTAATCGTATTTCATGAGAAGGAAAATACATTTAAAAAACTAATACCTTCCTTTGATAAATGAATGAATTTCATAGAGAATATATGTTTATTGTGATGGCCCGAGTTTTGTAATATGGACATTTATTAATTGATAAAAAAGACGAGCTATAGTACGATGCACAGTCATTCATATTTTTCTATCTATTTAGGTTATAATTATAGAGGAAATGCTTCAAGGATATTCATCAATGTGAAATCTCTAAGATTAATCGTACAATCATTTAAGTATATAAATTATCGTATTAAATTCAACTATTTTGGGAAAATGATCTAAACGAAACTAGCGGTTGTAAAGTTTGAATTGAGTTACGTTATCAAGTAGACCGAGATATCTTTGGTAAACATTGAGTTGATTTAAGCAATGATATCTTTTCTACACTAATCTCTTTGATCATAAATCAACGAACTATCCAATAATGACAAGGAATTATTCAAAATTATATTTTCTAAATCGAGGGTAAATGCCCTAGAATATCACATAATAAAGAAATATGTCTTCCGTAATGAGTTTGGAAAAAACGGAAAGTTTAATTAAAAAAAACAAATCGGTTATTTTGTCCGATTTATATTAATAATATCGATAGGTCGCGAAAACATGTGACTTTTTCCAAATTTCGGCGTTTTTGCGAATTGAATTATATGAATATTATCTATAATATTTGGCAGTTGTTATACAATAGTTTACCTAGGTATATAACATCGGTGGCTAAATTGAATTAAAATCCCGATAGTACTCATTTATAAATGGCGTGTGATAATGTTATCGGACAAGTGAAAGATTGAACTATTTGTCCAGTGAACTTTAAATTGATAACATAACGTAGTAATTGCATTTAAAAGCCATGAGTTATGGACAAGTTGTACACAAAGTGGAATTATTTGATAACAATGGACAAATATTTCTATTTAAGAAAATTTCAGAAAATACTGTTGAAGTTACCTATATCCGAGGTCAATACAGCATGATTAATCCAACTGATATACATTATTTGCCTATTGATAGAGCGTCTCCATTTCTCTCAGTGGTTGGATTCTATCATAGACAATTTTAAGTCAATATATTCTATGTGGTCATTTATGACAAACAGAAGTTTGCGTATACTCTATGGGATCGCTTGACGTCTTTGGCCTACTCTTGGGAAAAATTATCAAACGTTCAAGTTACACCCTGAAATTACCTTTCTTATTCTGATTGGTTAATCGATATTTCCAACTTCTTAATATTCAAGGGTCTGACATACTCTGTTGGTATTTTGACGTGATTGTTGTTAAATCATTATAAAATGAATTATGAAAAAAACATATGTCAACGAATGAGCTATCGATCTTTAACATGAAAAAAAAACAAACGTTTAGTTCATCCAAACCAAATATCATGGTTGTGCAGACGCATGCTTTAGTCAATATACGCCGGAAATAAGCATTATGGGTAACATTGAATAAATATTCGTATCATTTAGTTCATGCCTCTTATCACAAATAGCATTTCCGGTTGCAAGTTTTGTTTTGCATTTTAGCAGACGTATCTCGTTGACTATTTTCAATAAATGAATAGAATTCGACACAGCAAAACGCAATTCTTTACGATTTATTTCATGTTAGTTTCGTATAAATATTTAGGTCGTTTAAAAGATCTTGAGCATAATAAACATTAATCACCTACGATTATTCTGTCGCGTATTGCTCATATAATTTAAGTATGCATCTAACAAATAAATTAGCCTTGCACATTTATAATAAGGAGGTCTTATTACCGTTGAGTATTTATAATTAATGTGAATGCTTTAATTTCCTCAGCTGCGGTTTATATAACTTGTTATTGAAATTATTATAAATTGTGGAGGTTTTGTGAATCAAAACAGCTGAGAATAGAGAGAGAGTGAACTCAGCATGCACGTGTGGTGCATGGGCCAAGATCAACACTAGTTGTTAGTTCGGCATTAAGAACCAAGTTTGTTCGCTAGTTTCCGAATGCTCTAGTTCTGTTTAAAAACAACCTTGCCAAAGAAGTCTTCTAAACTTGTAGATTTGTTTTGTCTGAAGACAGTGTTTTTATATTGTCCATATTTTGTAAACTAAAAACTTGCTTAACAAAGTGATGAAAAGCACTAGTATGGAAATGTAGTACCAACAAACGTTATAGCAAGTTCACTCTGACGTGAGACATATCAATACATTACACCAACCAGTAACTACTCTTGAAATAACTGATTCAGTACATGTAACTGACGTTTGAACTTGTATACCTTGTCTCAGGTCAAAGCGAACAAGCTGTTCCGGAGAAGTGCCAAACACTTTCACCCAGAAGTAAAACGTCAATATTGCCTTCACAAATGTAGGGCCTATCTCAAATTCCAGTATTTTGAACATTATTAGTTCCCAAGCAGCAAATTTTTACCTGAACTTTGAATAATCAAATTCTTATCTCTTTGGCTGTAACTGTTGAAACATCCTTAGCACATTTTTCATCCTCTTATCTTAACTTGAATCGTAAAAAGTCTAGAAGAAAAACGTACGTCAAATTAATCTTAAAGTAGATATGATACCTAAGGTTTTATTTCTTCACTTCAAATAATAATAAATTGATAAAGATGGAGAATTGAGAAAAATTCATGATAGAAATTGCTTTGAGTATGTTAAGATTATTCTTGGCTTCTTTATTCAGATCTAACTCCTAACAGTGGTTACGTTATGCATTGCTCTTTCTATTAAGAGAAGTTATTTATGTAAGGGTCTGCAATCAGAGTCAGCGTTGTTAAAGCATTTGTTGGCTTCTTCATTTAGACTAAACCCCTCAAAGCGGTTGCGTCATATGTTGTTATTCCAATAAGGGGAAATGACAGGGAGTATTTAATTATACTCTTGTTCGTTAAAGTTTGGCTTAACTTTCCCTCAGTGCATGGTGTAGGAGGTTGTGTTTATTTTTACTTTAAATAGAAAATCGGTTAATTTTGTGTTTGCTGTACCAAATATATCTACATAATATTATAAACATTCATGTTTGCATACACCATAATCTTTCTAAAAATATACCGATACTTGAAATCAAGTTTTAAACAAACTAATTTATTCCTTATTAAATTCAAATTTCGAGTAATTTTTACCACAACGCTATAAAGCATTGCGGATCAAAAGTTCTTGTCAGATAATTTATTCCTGACTTGTAAAATTCTATTTTCCGTATAATCAATGACCCGATATAAGGTCCATAGTACAATGAACCACATCACTTTATAGTACAGAATACCACTTGATTTGGTCAGATTGAGCTTTTACTCCAAGTGTATCTTCACCAGCTCTTTAATCCTGTGACCAAAACCATAAGAAATATATTTTGATTGTTTTTACTTAAAACAGCAATAATACTGAAATGTCATGATTGATAAAGGCCTTTAGCGATGATATATCAAATTGATATTTAATGATGATTATCGCGTAAAAAACAGTAAAATTCACTTACACGAGATAGTTACTACAAGGATGTATTGCTACTTAAAATCATGTTCATGATATAAGTGTATCGTGGGAGGTCCCTATATGAAACCATGTGAAGTGTAAATAAATCACTTATATCATAGTGTCCATGTTTGGTTATGAGAACCCTTGTATAATATCTCTCAAGTGTTTGTTTCAAGTTTCATGCTATAAGGATTTGTATACTTTTATAATACGAGGTATCATTTTACATGTGGAAATGGCTCAATATTTCATAATATTACAGGTAATGCTACACTTAACTTATAGCATGTTTGTTCCAGATCGACCAAAAATTATCATATTTATTGATATGCCTACTTGTAAAAAAGGGAATTAAAATGATTAACCAGTGTAAGTTTATTCATGCTGCATCAATTAAGTCATTTTAACAGAAATTTCATGAGTATATGAATCATTTCCGTTTGTAAGAGTCAATAGAGAACGCTTATTAAGCAGATCCAAGGACCCAATGTACAGACATGCATGTATATAGAGTCCTTGGCATATCTAACATACTAAATAGCATTAGTTAACCCAACAGGAACAGTGTTGTTAGTGTAGCCCTGATCATTTTGCCTTATCATTTATATCTACAAAGTCAGCAATGATGCTCATAACCAAAGGTTTTGACAGTGCAAACACTGTGACATGTGCCGTTTTCATTACCAAATTAGTTGTAATTGTATTTTCTATTACTATATATGGCTGCACTCGCAATTAGCATATATTTGTATCTAATTACATCGATTACATTACAACATCGAAAATCAAATAATTTCATGAAAATCGTTGGTTAATATCTGAAATAAGTAAACTTTGGGGGTAAAATGGTATAATTATTATCACGAGAAACCCTTCATTTTATCAACTACATATTCTTACTATTGTGATATAGTCAACCCATGCTGTGTTAGGTTAATTTTATATTCAAATGTTCTATTAATTAGAAGATTTTCACGCTGTTGGTTATTATCAAGGTGATCTCTGATTTCAGTTTTCAACAATTGCTAAAGGTACTTTGTTCAAATCAAAATCACTTGTTGTCTTTTTGAATTTATACTTTAGCCTCTTGGTTGAAGGACATGTCGTGTTCAAGTGGCTCATTTGGACTGATTTTCCCAGGGACGTGGCAAATTGCTACTATAAAAATCACATTTTTGACATTTTTATAATGCATGCATATTTGTTCTTCATAAGAAAGATATCATTTATAAGTACACTCACTGAGTAGATATTCTGCCGAACATATTAAATTTGTATGTTTGCGAAATACAGCACCCATCAAAAGTTTGGAGACATTTTCACTTTGTTAGCAATTACTTAAGTTTTATCAAATCGTTGAATACCATTTAAAATATAAGCTATAGAAAAGAATTAATAATTTGAATTTGGTTTTGGAGGCTTTGGAATATCAGATGCTGAATCTTATAAATGTGAGGCATTCAATTTATTTGTTTTCATTTAATCATTAACCATATTAAGTAAATTAAAAAAGGTGCTTCAAAAATAATCAATGAAACTTCAAAATTTTATTAAATTTCCTTTGTCTCCAAAACTGTTTGTGTTTACTTTAGAACTAGGCTCGAATTTGTCCAGATATAGAAACGATTTCTCCTACAGCAATGAAGCAACGTTTACATCACTCATTAAAACAGCGTATAACAGCCTTTATCATCATATAATTATACGTAATTATCATGCAACATCTGTCACTTATGTACCAGTATTCGGATAAGACAAAATAATTAATGTATGATTAATGAAGGGCTTTGAAATATTATTGTTTAGAACATGTGGTTATTGTCTTTTCAGTCCATACGATAAAAATGACTTTCACGAAATGGCACGCGACTGAAATAATTACTAAATTAATACTACCGTCTGCTCAATAGTAACAGTTTAGATTAGCTGTGTTTGATATTGATTAGATGATTTCGGATTAAATTCCAATAAAAGAAAAGTTATTAATAATAGATTGGAAATGTGTTGCAGTATTGTGCAATCTCTCATACAGAGTTGTCGATCCTTACAGTGATCTATATCTCTGTAAACGTCTCGGGTTTTACAAGATTCTTGTAAAATAGTAATATAATTTAGATTTTGTATCAAAAGCGTAATTCGTCTTATATATATATATTATCTTAAAGTTTTACGTAAAATAGAATTTAATTATAGGCGAAATCCAATTTTAAAAGAGTTATATTTACAAGAACTATTTTCGTGTGAAACGTTTTCCTATTTTGAGTAATTATGCTTTTTTACTCATCCGCTAAAAATGTCAACAGAAGATGATATTGCTAAAAATTATGACAAAAATTTAGTGCTAAGGGACTGTCAACGACAAGCCTTTGAACATCTACAAGACAAGAAAGGTGATCTGTTAGTTAGTTTGTCTGTTACGTTTGGAAAAAATTCAAAAATTGTCACATGATCGTTTTAAACGATCACGTGTTTGGGACTACTTTCGAGACGTTAACAGAGATAAAGATCACTGTAAGGATCGACAACTTTGTATGAGAGATTGAGTATTGTGAAGATCAATGTCGTAAAAGGTGAATTTTTCTTTCCAATTGTCGTAAAAAGTAGCTCTTTAACGAAAAAGTCACAAACCTATTTAACATCTTTGGCACGTGCAATTTGGCGCACTTTTTTCTTGTAATCATGTCGTAAAATGGGGGCTCTTTTACAAAGGAGTTACAAAGCTCTTAATATATTTTCAGCACGTGCAAATTGGCACAGTTTTTCTTGTAAAACACGATAAAAACGCCATAGAATGTTTTATAGGTACTCAATGGTGTGAGCACGTGCGCAAGTACTTTAAAACAGAGTATATCTACTGTCGATTCTTAATGTTTTGTCTATTTCCAACGGAGCAAAACGACCTGATATCAAGTTGAATGTAAATATTGAGATGTTTTTGTATTTATTCAAAATTACTTCACTTAAGCTGCTTTGGCTTTAAAAAGAAATTATCAAAATTTTCAAAAGATAAATCATGCGGTGGATAAAATTGAATAACATTGCTGTATCAATTAATCACATGCAAGCAATGCAGGAGATGTCTTATTTTTATATATAATTTTCTTGAAGAGTAATTATAATTTTTAAATTGAACTAACCAAGTTAATTTTAATTTACAAATTCGAATTTAATATTCACTAAGATTAATAATAGGCCTCTTCTAAAATAAATCAACTAAGTTAATGATATTGACATTGTAACTGTATATTACATAATTAATTATGACGTCACGTCTCAAGTAGTCAATTACATGTTTATTAATGCACGTTGCACAAGGTCTGTACCATTTTGGCGCCAACTTCGAGACGGGGCATTACTTTTGTCTAACTGGTTTGTAAGTTACTAAGATTTTCGTCAGATACGATAGTGTTGACAAATAGATAAAGAAAACTTGTCACGAAGATGTCATTTAGTTAACCCTGAGGTACTTGAATCACGGTTAAAATTGCCAATAGTTCAGTCAAACACTAAACAAATTGTTTTGTATATTTTGTCAGTTTTTGAACATTTAGTTAAGTTATATTACTCCTTTTCTGTTACAGCAAATCTTTGAAACTTTTATACAAGTTTTATTACACTTGTTATGAGTGGTCAGTTAAGATTGGTCAATCTATGTCACCTGGGATTTGTTCATTTTTCTCTTTGATGTACATAGTGTGATTGGATAGATAAATCAAGACAAGTTAATCAGCCAAGAGTCTAAAATTGATACTAAATTATTTATGTGGGAATAGAGTGGATATTTAGACCAAAGTGCGCTCGACAAATAACCTGCGCTACTTGAGATTTTACGTTCAAAAATCGAGCGTACGCTCGCGGTGATATCAGCCATACGAAAGTATGTGAAAGTACGATGTATTTCTACGTTTATTTGCATTAGGGATATGTATAAATAACTGACGAATAGTGTTTAGTAGTTGTTTCAAGCTGTTGTTTTTATTGAACCATTGAGTCTGATCAAGTTGTATGTGATGAACTATTGATGTTCAATTGGGAATAATTCATTTATTTGATTCTTTCATTGTGTTGATGGAGACATTACTTTTTTCACCTTGGAATAAAATTTATTAGGAAATATAAGTGACTACTGAATCGTGTTTGAATCGATAATAGGATTTTTGTAACTTTAAAATTAAAGCAAAAAGGTACAGTCTTATAGAAGATTTAAAAACAATTTGGAACCTTTTTGCGTTAAGGGGGCGTTTGTAATTTTCACTGGAAATGAACGGTAAGTTTAATAACAAGTGGTTCTTTTGATTAAAATTTAAGTATGTAATAATATGTTCAGGTAATGTCGTAAACCTTAGAAATAAGCTAAATTGCATGTTAATGTGCAATCTGTTTGCATCAAAAGGAGAGTTTTCATGAGTTCTTTGATAATAAAATCTGTTTGAATGAAAATTGTATTTAGAAATGTTATTGTTGGTTTCCAGTGACTGATTCTTTATTCTATTCAATAAAAAGAACCATATACATTGTTCGATGCCTGCAAAATAATATACATGTAAATGGATACTTTACATTATTCAAGAAGCAGAAGACATACTGTCCAATAAGTCTGTTATTATATACTTGAAGGCACACTTTATACGTGCACGTCTTTATAAATGTAATTTGAAATAAACATACTGAAATGAAATGTAAAATACATTCTAGTCATAAACGGTATGTTATATAATGTGGATACAACGATTTCTAATGTATAATTGTTCGACAAAATCTATAGATTTTCAAACTAGTCTTTTTTCTACAATCTATCAATATAGAAATACCTTTTACAGGACCGTATTCAGAGGGGTCATAAGTGTGTGGACACAGTTGGGGTGGGTTCGGGAGGGATATACCCATCTTATTTAGGAATTGCAAGAGCTGAATGAGTTGTAGAGACCAATTCTTTGCCTATTTCCAAGACCTTTCAAGCTAGTCTTTTTGCCTTTTGGTACGACATTAAAATTGCAAGAGTTGATGGCGTTTAAGAAATATCTCTTAGTATTGGTGTATAGTTAGCTGTTTGCAGTCATTTTTGCATAATAAGAATAGACATACATGTATGTATACTATCCAATCCGTGGTGCAGTTTTTATTGTCCCCATTATAATTAATTATTATAAGTATAGTTTTAGTTCTTCTGATATCCTGTCAGTCAAGGTATGTCATCCATATGTTACCTCGAACATTTTACATTATATTTTACAGTCTCTATATAGAACCATCAAACATATACACCCATAACGTCTAGACTAAAATCCATCTGTTATCTAAGTGTTTTTTATACATGTATTTCTGTATTTTCTCTATTCAGAACATTGTGCAAGGTGCTCTTGTTTTTTGCGTGGCCTATATCTTAGTGCAGAAGTTAATATATTAAAAATGCACCAATAAATTATAATTTATCTAGATTATATTGAGAGATAGGGCGAGAGAGATAGAGAGAGAGAGAAAGAGGTATTCTACCTGTCTAAACAGGTGTAAAACTTTTAACTAGATAACTAAGATAATTAGATTGTTATCTATGATATAGTATCCGCCTTCATCGACCCATATCCCGCCTTAAACAACTCAACATTGTAATACAATCTATTCCCATCCATCGTATTGTTGTAAAATAATTGTGCGTGCGATGTGGCCATCAATTACTCGCTTGACCTACTGCCTCTTGTCTGTTTTATTTGATTCATTTCGTAGTCGATTCAAAAGTGTTCCTACCCATGCTGAGGCTATGTTTTCAGCTGTCAGACCTATAGGTTGCTGATACATGATTTACGCTGACCTATTTGTCGTTTGTTAGCTAAATTCAGCCTCGTCATTAGCTTCTGTCCTAGTTGTGACAGCTTTCAATAGATTGTATAGAAACTACTTTATTCAGGGCACAGGGTAATACATCAACTCTCACAGTTCATCGCTGTCATCACATGACACACCCTTTATTAAGTTTATTATATATTATTAATATATTCAATATACTGAGAATGAGGTAAGTCTATAATCAGCTGTTCTTGACTAATAGTTCAAGAATTATTGTTTTGAAGACATATTTAAAGTTATTTCATTTTCATTATCTGATTACCGAAGTTTCTCGAACTCCTGAGGTTAATTCTACCTTCGGTGAAATATTAAGTAGCTATCGTAATACCATGCACACTGTTCTATAATGCCTCAACTACAAAATCTTTTTGTCCACGTACCAAGGTACTTGTAGCTGTAATGAGAGATCTTTTGTTCAGTGGCCTATTTTTTGGCTTCAAGTGCGACTTCCAACGTAATGCCATCACTTGAATCAAATGCACTTACTACAAAAATATGTTTTGGCTTAATATATTGAAAACACGCGAAAAGCATATATTCTGGGTTAATGGTATTTAGTCTCGCGAACATAACAATGATATACAAATAACATTTGATAAAAGTTCAAAGTTTTTTTATGTAAACACCGGAAGGTCTTAGAACCCAGCGGCTAATTGTACAAATATTGACATGTTAGTATACAACAGAAACATACAAACAAATAACATAATAGCTCTAATGGAGTACATGTGCGTGATGAATTTACACTCAATAAATAGTACCATGTAATAAAATAACTGCAATGCGGGATCATCATTTAGTGTTCTAGTTCGAAACAATGGAATACTGCAGTTACAACTTGCAAGTGCATTAAACTCGCATGATAAACATGGGTTACTCGCCTCCACATGACATTGTGTATACCGTCTTTGCCTTAAATGTTTTAAAGCACTAGTCCAAACTACTATATATTCTATTGTAATGTCCCATTCACCAATTAGTCCTTCTATTACATAAATGTTTTCACTATCCCGAATTATTTTCACTGGTTCCGGGCCTAGGGCTAGTTGGGTCAAGGCTAAGACTGCGAGTAACAAAAGTTCCATTGACAAAGACTGAAGAATTTCACACAGTAACTTACTGTAAGGCACGCTTCAAACTTCTTGTTTTATTTATTCCCAAACATTGGTATATCAATGATCATAGCTGTGTGTTTGTTTACCTTGTGAATTTTATATCATAATTATGTATGTTTTCTTGCATTATGTTGACACCTGTTAGAAACACTTCAGACTCTCGTATACAGAAAAGAATACTCCCAGCTTTGTACTACCCAAGTTTAACTGACAATAGTTTCACATGTGTCGATCACTGGGTGGCATTTTAACCATTGGGATCTGTTACACTCTTGGTCCTTGTGTTTCATGAAAACAAAATCGTACACTGTATGGCATAGGTTTTTTGTGACACCTTGAACGGATGGTGATGGAATTGTATATCATCGGTGAAATTATGACTCGCAAAAATTGAATTAAATATTTCCATTGTAGTGTAGATGTCATAAAAACAAGATATCAAGTTTTAATAAAGAATGTCGATGATTGTTGTATGAATTCGGACATTTTATTAAATACATTTTTACGTCTGTTAAGACGGGTTGTATTATGTGAACAATCATGGCGAGCTGGCTAGTGAGCTAAAACAAGAACTGGCTGAGTGCGTGCGGAGTGAGCTTCACACAGGGTTATGGCTTTTGAATGTCACGATTGGCGTGGTGAGGGCACCGGTCAAATTTTAGAGAACAGTGTTCATAAGATAAACTTAGACGCATCAATAATTGTTCTAATGATAATGACATAGTTCTGTTGTTTGATTTAATTGCTGATTTGTAATTATATACCCGACGCGATGGAATTTGGTGAACCAATGTTCCAAAACTGAAATATTTAGATTGTTATCGATAAAGATGTAATCAATTACTCCATAATAAAATGTTTGATTTTTATCGAACTAATTCTTTTAATCGAACTAATGAATCTTCGTGGAAGAAATCTTTATCAGATGACTTCATGGCTACAACGTACTGCTTATACAGAACTTGACACAATTTATACTTGATATACTCGTATTCGTTAATGTAATCATGGTTGTATCATTTGTAGCCTTTGTTTGAAATTTTATTAAACTTTTTGGAAACATTTCAAAATTTAGTGGATTGAACTTGTTTACATTAAATGCTGAATTTAGTGTAGATGACCATGACGGCCAATTTTGATACATATAAAAGATCTTATCATTTCAAAATTGATTCGAGTAAGATTTATAGCTTAATTTGCATTTGACTACTGATAAGGTCGTGGTTTTGGGGAGATTTGCTGTTCTATTGAATAGATTGTTTGAGTTCGTCCTACATACAGTACAGTTTGTGGTTTTAAAAAGCAGAGAAGCGTGTTCATATTGCATGATTTGTAACTGAACAGTTCAATGTAATGCACTCAACATACAGAAAATTGAAATTGGGTTCTTTTATAAAATATGAATGTCAAGTAATGTGGTTACTCACGACTCATTGGAAGGTTAATTGCACAAATTAAACAATTAACACCAATTAATGTTCGCTAGTTTTCTAAACTATTTCATTTAACATGTTATTTCAGGCTTGGCAAGCTACACATAGATAAGAGGTACAAGTGATTGACTCGAAGATTTGTCCAGATTATTTTAAATTACTTTGAAATTTATTTGATACAATCTCACTTGTGCTATGTTTACAAGCAAATGCTCTGCATGAGCAAAATCAAATGTTCAGCCATATGTCAATACAAATCACTCGAGTGGAATTTCATTCATGAAATTAAAAAAGTAACAGTATATCAAATACTAGGTTTTTATTCTAAAATGACTCTTAAATATCTATAACAACCC
The DNA here is from genome assembly GCA_025267735.1 of Mactra quadrangularis. Classification (NCBI taxonomy): domain Eukaryota; kingdom Metazoa; phylum Mollusca; class Bivalvia; order Venerida; family Mactridae; genus Mactra; species Mactra quadrangularis. The sequence goes on from CM046304.1 coordinate 31,029,488, forward strand.
AAAGGCACGCGATGGTACGATATTTAGCATAACAAGAAATGTCTTTAAAAAAGACAAACGGCGTCGATTTAAAAACAAGTGTGCTCACCTGAGGAAAAGGTCAAAGGTCACAGAAGAGCCATTTACAGAGGACCACTAATGTTAAAACCTATTTTTTGACCCAGTGACCTACTTATCCAACCAATCAGACCTATTTGAACAATTTTGGTAGGGAACCACCCACGGACCATTCCTGTTGAGTTTGGGCAAATTATCATAAGCGGTTCAAGAGAAGATGTTGTTTGAACTTTTCCTTATATAATTCAATGTAATATTGTGATTCATGGGGTGGGGTCAATTTTGACCCAGGGGCATAATTTGAACAACTGTGATGGAGGACCTCTAGATGATGTTATATACCAAATATGAAAGCTCTAGGCCTTGTAGTTTCAGACAAGAAGATTTTTGAGAATTGCATTGTGAAAACCTATTCATTAATGCTACAAAACAAAAATTATGAATTTATTCTTAAGGTTCTGGAACTGTAATGGTGACCTTCCACAATTCTTATACTGATATTGTTTCTTGATCTGTACTATTAAAGACATTGAATGCTGAAATTTTAAAGAAATTTACCGTCTGTAACTTAAGTTATGTGCATTTTTATAACGTGACCCTTCATTTTTAGAAAGACCGTAAATTGTGCTGGGACAAAAAGTGAAAGAACTTTTTTTTCAAATTCTGCTGTTTTATTTCCAAGTTTTAATCCATTTTCTTGTTATACAGTCATGTAATGACAAATCAGAGCAACCAGGTTACACTTTGGACAAATACATATAAAAATACAGAGATTTGCATACATGTACCCCCAAGCAAAAATCCGAGTTTTTGAGAATGTTAAAAAATTTACCCTATCTTTAAAAGCAAATATCTCAAGTTAGAAGTTAGTTAGACACATGCAACTAGTTTTAAAATTTTCTGCAGTATTAACTGCCCATATAATGAAAAATTTAAGAAATTTTACCGTTTCTAAAATTTTTTATAAGAATTTGTATTAGATTACTGTACTGAAACTGCAAGAGATTTTATAGAGAAAAATAACGTCAAAATGGTCAATTACAAATAATACTACTTTATACAAATATATCATCTAAAATTGGTATTTGAGATGGAAAATGTATGTTAAACTCTGCATTATCATATAAAAACCTTCTCTCCATTGCTTTTTGGCAAGCTTGAGGGGACTATTTGGGGATTAAACTTGTACCAGCTATGTTTTCTGCTGTTGTCGTTTTTTGCACTAACAGTTGGACACTATAGTTAGTAATGTTGGCATATTATGTGCCTTAGCTTTCAAATTATGCTGTTGATTGTATTGGTTTTTTTTATAATTAGAATATGATGATATTAAAAACAGAAAATGTGCAACGATTTTGTCTTTATATGCTGACTTTGGTACGATTATTTGTGGGAATTCGGCAATAAATCAATATAAGTTAAACATTCTTTCCAGTTTATCGATATTTGTGTAGTTTATTTTACCTTTGTTCATTTTCAGTACACAAAATAGATTAAACAATCAAAACCCCATTTTGCCCCAAATTCTCCATTTCGTCCATTTCGCCTCAAAATCTCCATTTCGTGTTTCAGTCATACCCAATTTACATCGCAAAAAAAAGATGAAAAAAAATGTATTTTACACCTGTACAAACAGAATCAACGCAAAAGTTATGATCCACTACGGCTTTTCATTGTTTTTATGTCGATAAACCATTATTTTTACGATAACTAACTACGATCACGCTGTAGAGCGTCTGGTTTCGCCATTTTCGGAAAATGCGTTACCCTATGACTTCTGGAAAATCCCACGTCACGTGGTGAAAATTTCTAAAAATAGCAATTACGAAACTTGACGAAGATAGGTATTTGGGAAAAAACCTACTTAATTATTGATTTGATAAAGGGAGATAACCGCTGCGGGGAGTTTGGTTTGACGTGTCTATTTTTAGTTTTATCTATTTTTAGACACAACCCCCCCCCATTTTTTTGTTGATTTTTGGCAGTTTTTGCAAATATCAAGAGGCTTTGTCAAAAAAGAATTGTCAACTTGATATGCCGGTATATGTGTGCTCCAGCGACAAACAAAAGATTTATTTTAAGCTGCGCAGTTTCTTCCACAAAACAGGAAACTCACAAATTTAATAGTATAGATGTGGAGCTGTGACTCTCAAAGTGTAAACCCCGGAAACTGGACGTAGTGAGGCTTACTTAATAATTATTGGGTAATATGTCAGACTTTTTACTAGAAACCGGTTCACATCTGGAGACGTAATTCATTTTACCCATAAAATATTGTGTTTGACACGTAACTTTTTATTGTTACAATATAAAAAAACACTTTGGAAAGCAATAGAAGTCTACCGAAAAAAAATAATCTACGAACGAAGCAAAATTTCGTAAAACACTGCATTATAATAGTGTGGCCTTTATTTTTTCGCGCGTGTCACGGCCATCCAATCGAAGAGGGGATTTTCTCTGTTTCCCCCGTACGTCATTTTCAGTGCTTATAAAATCATCCAATAGAACGGCGGATTTCCGAAATCCCCAGACAGACGTCATTATACAGAAATGTAGGTCAAAATCCAGCTTAGACAGCTACGCCGAATAAAAATGTAGTTAACAATTTTCATTCACACGAATTAAATTCGTTTGATTGTTGAACGGGAAAACACTTATCGATTGTTTAGATCTATAATTTACCTATATTTAAGTATTTTACCCTATTTTATACAGTAACTTATTCTTCTATTAAAATTTATCAGTATATACATGTATTGTTATCATTTTGTATACATTGTTTTGTCTTTTTATCTGTTATTATTCGCTGTTTACCAATTATTCCCATTTAAGTCACGTAGAATAGAATAGTACATATATCTACAGTGCCATACAAAAGTTCTTTGACTATTGGTATTCTGGGAAACAAATTGACCATGTATGATGTAGATCACAAGAAGTTTTACTGCAATAATTAAAGTATATTCATGTTACATAGTTTGAAATGTATGTTGATTAACTAATTAATGCTGATTTAGGAATTTGCTCAGATGATTTTTGTTTCGTTATTATTGGTGTATATGAATCAGTTTATTCAAAACAAGGCGGATGAAGTTATTTTTGTCCAAGGACTTTCGGCAAATTTTGACAGAATGACATTTGAGGTGCACTGTTTTGTATGTACATTTATTTTACGTTACTGATTTCAAACAATACGTTACATTACTTATATACTTAATTAAACGACAATGGGGGTGTTTTTAGACTTTAATTGATGTTTATACCGAATTGTGTAACTAAACATTTAGCAATAGATTTAGTACATTGTGTCTATTTGGATATTGTACTATATAAAGTTGTAAAGTTGTATAGTAACATGGTATGTTATCTTGGTAATCTACGGGACATGCTTGATTTAATCCATTTAAGGTTGCCGTACAACAAGAAAGGGGGTTTATCTGATTAACTGATTGGAGAGATGTTTATCTTAAGTAATTGTAATGACTAAAACAAAATCATTTGTGAATTATATATACCAGCAGTTTGAATATCCGTGATACCATGGGCGTAACAAGTTCACCATTTGTATCAGTTGGCCATTTTATTTTACATGATTCACTTATAAATAGTGTTCATATTTATGTGAATAATTGCCATTGTTATTTAAATAGTTGCTGGTCACCTTTGATGGTCACCTAGTGGATTAGCCTTGTGTTTTAAGAATGTTCATCTTTAAATAAGGATATTTATACATGTACCGTGTGCGATATTAAGTAACATTGACCTACATGTACGATACATTTGTATATCAGCATGTGACACAGTCGTAACATAACTGGATGTTAGTCATCTCATGTTAAAGTAATATGCTAATGCATTTTCTCGTAGTAACAAAGATGTATTCTAGACATCATATATCTTGCTTTTGGATAAAACATAGCGTCAATTATGACATTGCCACTTGGTCAACCAAATAAAGTTTAAAATACATTTGCACTATTTGCTGACAATACAGTAAAGGCCAATAAGCACATCAAAATCGTTGGTCTTAGTAGCGAAACGGTGTTAATATAGGGAAACTTGTTCTTCTCAAATTAAGTATTTGGGTCTTGAAAACATAACAATCGCATAATTTTCAACAACCAAGATAGTCTTTATAGCAATCTGTACTGGATGTTCTCTCACAAATGTCATGTCTATAGCATAGAGTTTTATGTTACTTGTATACCGTGCCTTACTGGTCGACTTTCAAGGTTATAGTCCCAACCCATTATTGGCTATTAAAAAATCTCATATCTTATACAACACAACTTGTCACAAGCAACACCATATTTCAAAAAGACTATGAAATACTTATAAAGTTTAGTAAAGTTATGAATTGTCAACTGACAAGTCTGTATTTTATGGTCAATGGTATATTAACCTTCCTATATGTTGGACCTGTTTACCTTGAGTGTTTAAACAAGTTTTGAATAATCTGATCATAAACAAAATATTATATGATAATAAGGTCATAAACATTTTATTGTTTCGTACTGACCAGTGGACGGTTCAAGTGATTTATGACTGACCATATACGCACCTGCTTCGACAATATATGAACAATATGCAATTGGGTAATTTTCGGATAAGCCGCTTAGAACATTGTAAAAATAGATTGCAATCTGTGGTCGCTAACTTCAACTTTAGTACTTAGATTTTGTCGTATGATTGTATTGTAGGTAAAAAGGTCCTGTAATCATTGGCCTTTGTTTAAATCAGTCAACTAGCTCGTAGGGATATATAACGTTATCTAGCGTACTAGTTTTAAGCGTTATCTTTCATACACTCATACAATGATGTCGGGACCACTATGTCGCCTGTGGTTTTGACTCATTTCTTGTATAGTGTGTATTTTCACACCCTGTTTAAAACAAGATCACTTTTAAAGGAGAGTTAAAGAGTAAATGGATACAATTTACACTGTGAACACGAAACGATATTCTTAACTGTGTCATTCATTTTTCTGTGGACATTAATTCTGCATGAACAGTTCAATAATTCTGTTGTTTTGGATTGCTTGCAAGATTTCATGCAAATCAACAGGTATGCATTTTGCTAAGTACAAAAAATGTATCATTAATTCTCTTTCATCCCACGTATAATTGCTTATGTCATTTTTTGTCTCATTTTTGGTACATCTCCAAGTCTGTGGATATTTTGTCATTTAAATATATGGCATTACCATAGCGTTCGTAGTCACAGACATTCCTTGTCTCTCTCTCTATAGTACCTGTTAATGTTTTGTCTGTCATTGTGATGTGAGAAACTAGTGTCAGTTTATTGCTGGAGAACATTACAACTTGCTATTAGTCGTATACACAGAACTAATGTCTGAGTTTTTTGTCAGATATTTGGAAGTTTCACAAGCAGAACATAAACAAAACGCTAAATAATTGCACTGTTAGTAGAGGAATGTCTTTATAACATTATAATGCGGACATAGAAAGCCAATTATTTTCCAATTATTTTGAAAAATGCCAAACTTTCCTGAAAATATACATTGTTTATTAATTGGTCATCATTATGTTCGGTATGCCAGTAGCAATACAGAGAAGTTCCGATATGGATTAACCACCTTGGTTATCGCAATATTATACGAGTTTTGACGATTTGTAAGTCCCAAATGCTGAATTTTAGAAAGAAAACCCCCTACATTAAAATTGTTCCACTATTAAGACCATCAATTTTGAAGATCCAAAAAGTGGCACTTAACAGTACGATGCTCTATAACATTGTTATACATGTATTATTTATTCTATCTAGAAATCACTATAAATGCTTTTATAGCAGTGCTGAAGCTATCGAATTTCACTTCAAATTTCAAAAGTGGGAACTCTATGAGCAAACATAGCGCTCAACTTTTTCATATTTGTATTAAATGTCATCATATACTCATAAACAGAGATATATAAATGTAATGTTTACAGTATTTGACACTTTGTTCAATTATTTACATAATTATTTCTATTATTGTTTCATTTGCTTTGAAAGTAAACCTCTATAGATCAAATACATTTACTCGTACTCAGTTTCACTCTCACAATCGTTAGCTATGTTTACAAATATATCATGTACAAAAGAACGCTAGAATTTACTCACTAACCATGAAGGTCATTGAAACCTTTTCTACAGCGTTCCATCGAATGTGATCTCGTGCATTCGGAACACCTTGACCATTCATTGAATGAATACGTCGTGAACTTAGTGGCGGAGAAGTTCCGAATGGAATGCGTGTTGTCTATAGCTATAATCGTCACTTTCCGTAACGTTCCGGAAATCATGTCGACATGCGTCCGGAGACGTTCGATTTGATATTTACATATAAGAATGTTGATATTACATAAATCCGAAACGTGCAAATGTTTGACTTAGGCTAGGAAAAGAAATGTATACAAGAATGGCGTTGACATTTGACAAGAACATTCCTGAAATAAGTTTCATTTCTGACATTTTTGTATGATCTTGTTAAACATACAAAGGTCGTGTCTTCATAATACATAGACATGAGTTATTTCATGTTTATCAATATGAATTAACCCATTAAATCTCCTATAATACCAGAAAATTGACAGGCAGTAATCTCTATATTACTGAAACAATGAGACATTCAGTCAGCCTAGAAGATAGGAATTCTTCGTAGATTACTTCGTGTCTTTACGTAAATTTCCGTGACGCTTCGTGTCATTTCGGAAGCCATTTGGAAACTACCTGTAATTCTCACAAAACTTGACAATTTATTAGTTTGGAACCCCTCCATATTACAATTGCATAACTTTAAGCAATCACGCATTAAATACATTCCATTATCAGTGCTATTTGCGAGAAAATTATTATTTCAGATCGCAGAATGTTGCTGAGTGTTTCTCGTCAAGATCTAGCTCTAGGAAATTAGGAATCTTAGATTTTATAGTGCCATGACGTTATCAGTAAATGGTTATCAACAAGCCATGTAGAAACTTAGAAGATTGATTGTTGATGGCATGCTATACGTAAATAAGCCTTCCAGATCAGTGTCTCATATCTATTACATAATGTGGAAAATTAATGCCATATATCCATTACACTTTAAATATAAATGACGTGAAAATTACTAAATCAATTAATTGATGATGATGATGATTAATGCAAGTTGTCAGGAAATCACTAAAATGCAGTAATAATGTATGAAAATAATTTATATTATGGTCCACAGCTATGTTTTACTGTAGTTCTACTGAAGTGTTTATTTTATAGTGTGCACATATCTACATTTATACTGTAGTTGATGGTGCAATGCTTCTTTGCAGCTGTGAGTCCATCACTGCTTCAAAGAGGTGCACGCTCTTGTATTAAATTTCAATATGTTGCATATAAGGCACAAAGGGGTCAATCATTAATTCATGAGACCTGCCAATAGCTAAAAAGTCTGTAATTTGATTACAAACAAAAGTTCCATCTGAATGTAAAAACAGATGTTATAATGCCATATGCGCTCTCAATTATTTGTTTTATCGCACAACCTGCAGGATATGTTAGAATTGAATAACTCTCATGAAACACATGTGCATTTATAAGTATTGTACTTAATTATGATTAGTAAACTATTAAGTTTAATCACATATACAGTGATAGTCGCCAAGGAGCGGCTAATGGGAATTACCCTGCATAAGATATTGCACAAATATAAACATATTACGAGTTAAGCACATAATAATGTAGAAGTATTTATGTGAATGAAAAATACTAGTAATGAACTTTTACGATCAAGCTGTCAGATTTGTTCAATCCTTATCATATATACTCAATATATCCAGTATATCTCCTTAATAAAAATTAATCTCTCGTAGATTCACATGGATTATCGCGAGATTAGTAGAATATTGAGAATAATCAGCTTACTTAATCCAAGATTTAATGTTCAAAAGTCAGAACTAGGTGACATTCTGACAGGAATAACCTTTTGAAGGAGAAAATAGATTATTTACTAGTTCTTACTGGTCATAACATGTGTAATACTTCGTCAAGCAATGGTTGTTTGTGCCCTGTTTGAACGATTTTTAAAATGTTCAAAGCTAGCATTTGGACAATCCACTCTCCTTGTAATTCCTGTACATTTTGTATTCCTCGGTTTTGTTCCTCAAACACTATTGCAGTTGGGTATGTTTGGTATTTTTTCTATATTTTCTTGACGGAGATATAGTTAAACAACGCTATACATGAGCTGTAAATGATGATAAATGTTAATGCATGCTTATACTTTGTTACTATAATTATATGACTCTACCATTGAATTCATTTTATCTTATATTGTATTAACACTATGTTCATGGATCATTTCTGACCTAATACATAATTATCATATTGTAATCTGTTTTGATTAAAATAAACTCTTGAAAAATAAACTCTTGTACCATGTCTAGGTCAGTGGTTCCAAAGTAAATTGGCTTGACCTTAGTCAGAAGGTATTCGATTAACATTTCATGAGTTTATACGTCCTGTCTGGATCAAATCTGTACTTATTAAGGTGGTACAAGTGTAATTAGGCTAACTTTGTCATGCTTACTATTTAGAGTGTTTGATTCTTTCTCGTGTCTCTTTCTTTCTAAGTCTTTAAACTTCAAAGTATACTGGTTAAGTAAATACGCTTCTCAGCCTTGTACTTCAAGATGACAGAAAAAAAAAGAACATTTTAGTTCACAGGGCATAGCCAGTAAACAGGTTTTGGGACTTCTCAAACTATTGTACGTCGTATAACATTGTATAAATCAGTCATATACAAATGTACTTGTGTGTTGAGCAAAACGATTACTACTTTATAATAAGGAAAATACCCCAACGTCAACTTTTTCTCAACCTTTTCCCACGTGAACTAAATAGTACAATTTAATGTATTGCGAAATCAATGAACATAGTTAAAAGGCCTCTTCAATATTGTTACATATTTGTTACCTTTTCATCAATTTCTTTAGCTGGTGAAACTTGCTTTTCCTATAGTCAATCTATTGAATGGTCTCTTTTCATCATTAAACAGAGCTCTCCAAAAGCTTGGGAACAAATGGAATTTTAAGAGAGAAAAAAATGACCATGCAATACCATATCCATGCATACCACCAGTAAATGCACTATAATTAAAGCTTATTTGTGTAACATAGTTTGAATATGTTGATAAACAAATTAATGCTGATTTCATAATTTGCGCAGATGACTCCTTGTTTATTCATGGATAAATCGTTTATCTTAAAAGCAAGATTGTGTCCAAAGACTTTTGAGCAACACTGTATATCTTGGTAGCATATGGTTATACGTGAGTAAAGAAGACGAAAACAAGGACAAATCTGGATAAATAATTAATTAAAACCCTAGCAAGTGCGTGCTCTATCTAACCTAACACTTCAAAAGGAGATACGTTTAATCTCTAGACTTGCTAATTTAAATCACTTCCACACCATAAAAGATCAGTTTTAACGTCTTTAATGTGATAGTTTTGTGGATAAGTTATTGACTTCAATCACGATATACATTAACATGGTCAATATCTTACAGTGAATTTATCAACAGGCTGGATTTCTTGTCAAGGGTTTTAAATGACCGCAGCTGGTGTTCTTGTTTTCGTATACTGTTTTCTCTGGTTCGTGCTTTTATTTTGGAATTTGAAGGTACAAACCAGGAACCAATTGGAGTAAATTTTTCGTTCCGACAGTTTGGTTCTTTTTGGATCATAAGGTTAGTGTAAGAACAAGATGCAATGTTCTTGTAAGACTTCATTTTGGTTGATGTAAGTTTCTTTTTTTTATGGTGAACTTTTATAGAAGATGGCTGTATGTTATTGAATCGTTAGATATTTAAGAAATATGAGCGTTCTCGAACTTTTTCTTAGACTTGCTTTAAATAATGAATATTTTGAAGGTCGTTGCTTTTTTATCACTTTTAAAGATTTGTATAGAGTTTAAATTTAAATATGACATTGCTTTCCGACTAGATATTGAGTTTACATTAAATTTTAAATATTTTGAAGGGCGTTGTTTTTTTTGATTTCTCAAATGTATCATCGTGTGTTTGACACTTCCCGTCTGTATTTCACCGAGTGTTTATCAAGATACTTAATTTAAAATTACTGGAAAAAAAACTTGAAGTACGAATTTTATTCAAGTAATTTAACACCAATAGAACATAATCCTCTGAATATCGGTATCTCAATGAAGCTGTTTTTACAAAACACCTTACGCCGTATTGCAATACAATCCCGACACGCACACAAACCATATTATGTGTATAATATGCATTTTCAGTATTTTGAAATTATAATAACCGTTTAATTGGAGCAACGTCCTTAATAGAAATGCGAGTGCGGTATAAATCTAGGATTTTCCTCAAAGTTTGATAAAAACCATCCCATGGGTTTATATTACAAATTTATAATGTAATCTCACATTTTCTGTTATAAATTTTACAAATTAACATATTTACAAAAGGTTATTTAAATATTTACTTAATGCAATTTTTTCACCGCCTGTTGTGCATTGTCAGTATGTTATGCGTATAATATTGCAGTATAGTTTAAAATAATGACATTTTATTACCTCAAAATGTGCATCATAATTTTAATATTATCATTTTACCTGTATTAAATTAATATCCAATTACCTGGTGTTAATATGTATATGGAACATGCCCATTCTTATTTTAATAAAGATTTGAGGAAAATGCACAATGTTGATCACGCTGACAAAAGGTTCGTGTCATGTTTCTGGTTAAACCTCTTATAAGATGTATTAACTATTTCTGTGCAAGCTCTTCATTATATGACATAAAAACATGTACATTAACCGTCCTTGGTATACAACTATCATAAGATGCTATGAAGCAATGACTCGACCTGAATCAAACTCGAATCACAACCCATGGCAAACAACTTACGAATCCCCTATAAATCGAATCCAATCGTTGCAGCCCTTGACAGAACATCATTTCAATAAATCTTGATTAAACCGTATTGATATAATGTAAACGTCATATTAATTGTGTTATAATTTCATTTCTATTTGACTTGTCAAAATTCACAATTAAATAAAGTCCATTAATATAGATAAAACAAATATACGAACAATTTAACATTATTAAAGACACACTAATCTATATAGGCGTTAGACGTAATAAATCATATTTTAATAAAGAAGTTCCTCTTCAAAGCTATCACTTTTCTATAATATGTCACGGATATAATTCCACGTATTCTTCGTCTGACATTAATAGAAAAATGTAAATTTGTCTGAAGAAAATACGATGACATTCATAACGAACAAAATAATATATCTATATTTTTTCAAATCTAGAATAAATAATAAAATGAAAAACAAGTATTATTGCGCGTACAAATGTAAGTAAAACCTTGGTATTCATAAATTAAACCATTCTGTCGAGTATGTTTTTTTTATTTATTCAAAATTAAACTTATCTCTCCTAAATTATTTGTCTGGGTTTCTCTCTAGACTTGTAATATGTATAAATAAAGTAAGAAAGTTTTTTTTAAAGTGTCCCCTTTGATTTTATAGAAACTATTTTAGAATTATATCTAAATTGAACTTTCCGTTTTTATTGCTAAGTCAATGTTTGCTTATTCTATATAAATACACTTTCATGACGGAGCATTTACTATAAACTCTAGAACTTTAGTATAGTATTCCATTCTATTCTATTCAATATTTGTAAAATTACGCTACGTTTCCCACAGTTTGTAGCAGATAGGATTTGAAACTTATTACTTTGGCTGTTCAATGATTTAAATAAATACATTATGGTACATAAAAGGTAGACATCTAAGTGCTAATTAAAATTCTGAATAGAGTTACAAACTTGTAACACATTACGTTTATTAGAAAAGTGCTTTTTCACGCTTGGAAATCAATATTTGCGATAGAAACATTGCTCTATTCCGCAAGATAAATAATTATTATAATATTGGATAGCTGAGGCAATAGTTAGTTAAATGGTTAGATCATTGCCTGTGCTACTAAATATTTGTGGTAAATGTTTTAGCCATTGCCTTCATATCACAGGTATTATTATAATAGTGAACGTTGTATTATGGGAGTAAAGTTTATGCTACGAAAGTAATATAAGGTAATTGGTCGTACGAGGACATATCATAAATACCAATAACATTTAAACATTCCAATGGACAGTTAGGATTTATGTGAATTGAAAAATATTTCAATTATTGGATTTTTTGATATTTTGGATAATTTATTTTATTAAGGATGAACACTGTTACAAAGGTAATACAATTATATTTATATTTATGATATCGGTTTGTTTTGTATGAGATCATACCTATATTCATATGTTTCATGAGAATTTGTTTACAAGTGATTTGGGCATAGCTTGCGTTGTTTTAAATATAAGAAAATATGACTAAAATTAAATAAATTTACCATTGCTCTGTTTTGTGTACCAAAGGCAAGTATTTGCCGATTTGTAAAAAAAAGTTCTGGTCTTAAGCAAATTGATGTTCTGCATTTCGCTTTATTTCTACTCAATAGTAGCTAGTATGCACAATTTTAAAACTGATTTCATAAATTAAATGATATTAAGTTTCTTGTTCGGGTATATTCAAGCGTTTGACATACCGTTTTAGCTCTAAATTCACTTCAGTTTTTTGCTACACTGTCACACCTTTATACATGTCTATATTTTATGTATTTATAAGATGTTCAAGCAGTGCAAAAATACAATAAATCTACAGGATAAGTTTCATCCGAACACATAAAATGTAGCATATAGGTGAACGTATGACGATACCACTGTATATAAATCATAGAATACAGTAGTAAATATCATCATTTCTTTACTGAATAAATTAGACTTTAACTTTGAAGTGTTTAAACTACTTTATGAACCAGTAATAAATCGTTTAGTCTTCAAGTTTTGTCGACTATTGGCGTGAATGGCAAAACAAGAGATTGTAAATACCTCAGCGAACTCTTTAACAGTTTTTCAACAGTTTTATTACGTCTGTTTCTTAGATGCCATACATGATAATAGATGATTTCTTACACATATATACGTTTTGAAAACGAATCTTACTGAAAGATGGTATAAGCATTTGTTGATAATGATTATTTTCAAACGTTTCGATAATAGATATCACACAGGCGCTTGCGTTTTTCCAAGCTTCTGGGCAAATTATGTTTCTAGAACGCTTGAAAGTATTGAACGTTACATATGAATAATTTTAAATAATCTGTGATGCAATAAAATGCAGTTCGATTATTTCGATTAAAATTGCAGAAGATGTCATCGTAGCAGCCGGATTGAAATTTTCTACAGCACGTGAGTTGAACAAGATGGCGGTCATACACAGATGGTCACTAATAGCCCCTGGCTCATTAATTATCTATCACGAAAAGCATAGTTGCGTGTCAGGATATTTCAATTATATCTAAATGTATAAAATTTCCGTTGAATGATTCATAAATTTATAGAATATCTAATAAAGAAAATATCCACTATTTGAAACTTTAATTGAATCGGTTCATTTTTATAACCGTTCCGTGAGAATGGCTCGTTTAAGTTGACAGGTAGACCGCATCCGTCCCATTTGAACGGAAACGGAACAATAGCCCACTTGTTTTGAAATTTGAATGATAAAATTTTATTGTCGTTCTAACGGTTTTGACCATTTTTATTCCGTATTACTATCACCGTGTACTATTATCGTACATAACATGTCAATGGACTGTCATATCAGTCTAAAGTTTTTATTGGCTATGTAATTGTTCCGATTCTAAATTTATTCGTACCCTTTGGTAGTAAATTAATTTCTAGGCTAATTGACTTTCAGTCACAGATGTACTGTAATAGATGGAATACCTGATAAAAATGCCTTATATAATAACAATAAAACTTTGAATATACAACACTTGTCCAGAACAATGGACCTCGGATAATGGTCATTATTGTAGTTGTGATAATGGCGCCGATGCCAACTGCAGGTCATAATGTCCTTTTGTAAATAGATAACAGGGGCATTAATCCATCTATTGTTATCTGAATTACAATTCTTTCAAAACATCTGGCAAAACAATTTTGGACGAATCCACAAAAAAATCGGTACTTGATTAGTTCAACCAGGATGTATAGGTTAAAATCCAAACTGAAGTTTTTTTTATGTTTGATTATTGCAGATACCTCGCATAGTTTCATCCAAACATTGTTTCACATGATACGAAGACTTCCTAGCAACGGTTTTATTTCCATTGTGTTGCTAGGGAGACTCATCTTCTTATAAAAAATGTAAGATTTCATCCATCAATCAAAATCATCATCCAAATATTTTGTTGGTGATAGGTAACCCTCATAGGGATCACAATACTTCAAGTTTGTATTATCTAAACATTCCTTTATGTCATTAATTTGTTCATTCTGATTTTAAATGATTTACATTGTATAGGCTACTCATAAAATTGATGGTTTTCGATCTATGAAATATGCACTTACTTTTGAGATTTGCGTTGAGTGTTATCTAAATAAAAGAAAATAGATCAAGCTTAGAATATTGCAGGTCGCGGTCTCCATGTCTAAAGGCATGAATACATGAAAATAATTTAAATGAACATGTGTGTTTCTTGTGACTGTTTGAGTGTGCTGAAAAGTATAAACCAGACATTTGAACTCAATTGTTATCACTAGGAGTTACTTACATATTTTCTGCATACCATCACGTTATTAGGGCAACAAAAATGCAGCGTCAATCACGCCACTGCTTAAAGTATAAACGAAGTTTGATAGAAACTTATATGTTAAAGATGCGATAGGTGTTCTTAAGAAGCTTGATTTTTTACATTTTTTGTATATTGTACGATGACATCATCAAGACATCAATTCAATGACTTATTTAGGTCAAATTGCAACACTGTAATCTTCTCAATACATGAATTCCAAACAATAAATCTCTTTGTTGATACATCTACTCATAATGTGATCAATGCATCAACTATTCTTTTTGACACAATTACAGTAGACAATAGTGTTAAGTATGTTACAATATTACACTTGTCTCTTTTTTGTTTAAATTGATATATCAATTATAATATGCTTGTATAGTGCCCTTCAAAAAAAAGTTCTTGAAGAAATGAAATGTTGAGAGAAAATGATCATGTATACAGCAAGTATTTTTAATATAATTATTTCACTAAAAAGTTGTTGTTGTTGTACTAATTTATTTTGGCTCAGTTTTGAAACAAAATCTTATGTATGTCAAGACAGCAGTAACGGCAGTACAGCAGTACAGTAAGGCTTTACTGCTGTACTGCCGAAAATTCTAACAGTAAGGCTTTACTGCTGTACTGCCGAAAATTCTAACAGTAAGGCTTTACTGCTGTACTGCCGTTACTACTGTCTTCACATACATCAAAATTATATAATTATTATATCAATCACTTTCGAGTCCGCTTCCTAGTCCCCCAGTACTGAGCTAGTAGGATAAAGTATTCAAGTAACATGATATGCATCATATGTTGATAAACTTATTAATGCCGATTTTCGATATTGCTCATTCGGCTCATTGTCTCTTTTTCTCGTCGTAAAATGTGAATCAATTTATCTTATAAACATGATTTTGAGCAAGGACATTTGGATGGCACTGTGTATAACCATGTATTATTGATATGTGATCACATTTACGACTTTAACTTGTCCGATAAAGACTTTGACATGTCATATTGGTATTAAGAAGGATGATCATTGAGTCAAAACTATGAGGACAATCTTGTTGAGGCATTTTTTGCTTGCTGGTTAACATAGGTATGAGAAATAGTGTTGAGCAAAAAAATACTATTTTTTTATGAAAACTTTTTATTGTGACTAAGGGTTTCAAGTAGAAAAATGTCATATAAGATGACATGAGAGGTTAATGAGGCTAACTTATCCCTTCAAGTTTTAGTAGGGTAACTAATTAGTCATTCACTTCATTGTTTGCTGCAAAAAATATGTTACCAACTTTTACATTCGCTTGTATAAATAAGATGTAAATATAACCCAGCTTTGGACAAACTATTGTTGTCACCCACTACTTTTCTCTATTAGTGGTCATGCATTCTTAATGACACCTGTTTTTAAAATTGACAGAGGGACATCAACAACTCGACACTTTTCTTTAAGATGATTGCAACTTATTCGCCTGAACTTTCCATCTTGACAGCTACAATATAAGTGCACTACTACCTGTTAACGTTTGCATTCGTTACGAAATGAAACGGGATACATTTCGTACAGTGTAAAAATAAACGAAAATTAACAGGTTTTTTACGTTTCAGTATTATTAGAGTAAAATTCCTTAGTTTATTTTTGTGCTACAACGAAAAACAGATAAGCGATGAGCCATTCTTGTGAAATTAAACAGCATGTTGTCCTACAGAAAAAAGCTACATCGTAAAATACACATACATGTACGATATCGTACAGATACTCATCACATCCCCTGATACAACATGCTTAACTAAAATACATTGTAACTTGACTTCATTGATGACTAAATAACCTGCTTTTGTATCATTAGAGGCAATCGTGTTAACTGATATCCATTTTCAATTAGTCACACCGCCTGGTTTTTGCATGTTTCTTTTTTATGCTTTGTATCCGGACTATGTACAAAATGTCTAATCGTACAATACAAGTACATTAAAGTCACTATCCGTTCTCCGATCAGTGGGGAGATAGCGTGATGTTCGACTAAAAACATCTACACCGTATTCTGTCTGTCTGTTTGTAGATTTTATGTTTTTTGTTTGAGTATCAGATATTGAACTCATCATGTTGAACATTTTGTCTGTTGTTAATGGATTTTATGTTTCTAAAACAAAGATATTTCCTGGGGGCACGTTTTACTGTAATTGTTGTTTATCAGAAATGAATCAAAAGATTATTTGTTTAGGATAATGTACGCTGTCAATACAAACATAAAAAATTATGTTGCCTTTTGTATGGAAATGATACTTTATATGAGTAACTCATGTTTTAGAATGGTGTTTCTTGCTGTACGTTGTATGTTTGTATGATTGCTCCATACATGAAACAGTGAGTCAATGGTTGTTCTACATGTGTTTTATTGTTCCCATTGTTGCCATCCTACATCACAAAATGTTTAATTAAACAAATGAATCAATAGATTACAATTAAAGCCATCCATTGATTGGATTACTATATCTATTGTATGCATTCTCTGATTGAAGTGATGCCGTTCTTATCATCGGAACATCGCTATAGTTGACTGTGCATTAAGTTACACGGAATTGTCCGAGGTTAGCCGAATAATGTTACGGAAAATTGACGATTAGTTACGATTACCAGAACTTGTTGCTTACGGAAATAATAGAGTTTGGCTCTGATTGAATGTGATTCACTCACAAACTGGACTGGCTACAAAATAAAACGGGTTTGTCCGTTTGCCATTATTGGAGTTAATTAAACGTAAGAAAACTAAAATCGTACTTTAATTGAAAACAAAAAAAAGTTTATATAATTTATTACATATTTAACTTTTTCCCACTATTTCTGTTTTATTATTAATTAAGATATCTTAGTTAAAGATTAAAGTTGAATTGAAATTTATTTCTTAATATACAGTGAATATAGTAACGCTAATGAGATCGAAATGTTAATGTTAAAAACCTTATACATGTACTTCTCACATATTAAAGTTCGCTTAATAAATTGAGTTCACTATGCTTAATTGGTTCAACACCCTATCTTGATTAACTATAACATTAACACAAACCTTTATCAGTGTTTATCATCAACAAATTATCAAATATGAAATGTAAAAGTTTTAATATCTGTGGGAATTGTGTCATACTTCAAAGTGACTATTGATAATTTTATTTTAACTATGGACATGTAAAACTATACAACTTCACACGGATTAGATTAGAAATCAAATGAATCATGTTTAATTCTGAATTGTTCACACGCTAAGTGTTATGATTAAGAAATAGGATATTAACTAAATATATTATATGAGAATTTCTTATTAATATTATACCATTATGTTAAATGCATCATTTGAGTTTTGTTTATCGTCTTTGTAAGGTATAAAAATCAAGTACAATCACGCTGTACTTGTTTGTTATAAAGAAAGTTGTATTTTGTAAAGGCTACTGATAGGGACTGGATGTAATATGCTTTAAATATCTAATAATAAATTTTCATTTAGTACGTGGGTGACTGTAGAAAAAGTTACCCAGTTTCAGTCTAATTAAACAATAAATGTAGTGTCTAATTATAACATTATAACAATCTGTACTTAAGGTAGTTGGTTGAATATTTATGAAGATGGAAAAAATCAGCTTCTTTAATGGATTTTAAAACAGTGGTGCTCACTTAATTTTAAAGCGTGTATTCAGTGACAATGAGTGCATGAAATAAAAGCTGGATATACAATCTCATTTAGGAGCAATGTAACCATGTTCTGGAATTGTGTAGCCGCGATCTTTCTTAGCATAATTCCTTGATATATAAATGTAAATTAGTTTGTGTTTTCTATCACACAGCGCTGTTGATGGGTGATTTTTAATGAGCTTTTTACGATATTACCTGTACGTAACAAACCATTGTTTTCATCACGTGACCCAGAAAGTAATTACATTGATGTTTCCATGAGTATTATCAAACATGCATTTAATATGTTCTGTCTCACTGAATTATTATATTCATCATTCACAAACAGCAGGCGTTCATGAAAATAAATCTATATAAATATGAGTATGGAATTCAATTTATCATTTCTCTTTGTGACATGATACCTCTTGCCAATCTCATTATCAGAATATCTAGAACACCTTTAAGTTTCTATGGTAAAACCCAAACATATCTGAAATTTTCAATAAGAATACGAAAGTTACCGAAAATATGCGACATTTACCGAATCAATACGGAAATAAGCGATTCGATGCTTTGCGAAATATCATTAAAGGCATAATACCATCATTAAATGAGATGTTTTAATTCTCGCATGCTGTGTTACCAATTTTCTTCTTTGGAAAAAGCAGCATATGTTTATATCTCTTCAATGTAAAAAAACCAAAACATATATTCTTGAGCAATAAATTGTATATTTTAAGCTTTAGTACTTCTTTATAGTTTGAGGTTAATTGATGTTTGTAGTTTAATAGCAATTATACAGATATAGTATCTTAATAAGAACATTATGTGTGTTTTATGTGAATTTATGAATGAATAAACATATTGATTTAGAGGGTGTTATCTAAGTATGATCAGGAATTATACTTAACTGCGTAACTCTTGGAATAGATAATGAAATGTATTAATATTATCTTGGTATCCTTTTTCAAAAGTCTACAAAATAGATTAGAAGCAGCATTTGAATTGTTAATGCATAAATGAAGCTTTAAAGCTTTAAGATAGTATATTATAAAATTGAATACTAGTTAGGACCATTCTCGTACCCAGAACCAAGAGAATAACACTATTCTTTTGAATAGGCAATACTTGACCAGCGAGGTATTTCCTTCGCAAAAACAATTTTGTTGATTTGCAGTGTCATATGTGATGGACTTATATTCAGCTTTTCTAATCATTTGTTTAACCAAATTTTACATGTCTACTTTCAGATGGCTACAGAAACAGTAACTGATATTGAAATCCCTATTTGGGTCAAAGGGACACAAAAATGGGTCACTGGTTTAACAAAAAGAACGACGTGTGATGATGTCATATATGCTCTATTGTACCAAGATGGCTTACATGAACACGTTAATACGTCAGCGTATGCTGTATTTGAAAAATGGAGGGAAGTTGAGAGACCACTCCAAGGAAGAACAAAAATCGTCAAAGTTTGGCGAACTTGGGGAGCCGAGCAATCAAATGTACATCTATCAATGCGCAGAATAGATGAACTTGAATTTAGTGGAGAATTTTCGTTGACACGTCGTAAAAAGAAATCTCGTCATAAATCTCGTGAAAGAGAACGTGATCGAGACCGGGAGCGAGAACGCCGATCACATGACCACCGTCATCGTCACTACTGCCAAAATGCATCTGAACGATTAAGATCGATGGAGGCGCTTGTCAAACTAGTCATTTCACAAGAACGCAAATTGAAAGATATGATTGAGCACGGGGACGATACAGAAAAACTAATTGAAAAATATGAGTCTAGAATACATGCAAAACGATTAAAACAAGAGGGTGATGAGTATGTGACAGACGCTTACACTGATTCTCAGGCAGACGACAGTTTGGATGATTTTTTCTCAATGGCGAACATTGATGAGTTGGAAACCTATGTTAACTTTTGTGACAAAATTCTTGAAATGGAAGATAAAATTAAAAATGAACATTCAAAAATTGAGGATTTAGCTTATCAAATTCAAACGTGTGCTTATGATAGCCAAGTGACTTCTGATAAATCAAACGATTCTGAGGATATGACTAAAGTGCAAGTGGATTTAAATCGTGCAGTGTCTTGTGCAATTATGCAGCAATATAAATTCCAGGATTTACAAAGAGAACTTCAGTTTTATGACGAAAAGCTTACAGAACGAGAGGATCTATGTAAACGTCTTCAACTTGAACTTAACGATGTTGATACCAGTATAATTGCCTCTAGTGATTCTATAAATAGCTCTTGTAGTGCAAACAGTAACCATAGTGCCTCTAGTACTTCACCGACTGGTTCTGCTAACCCCTTACCTCTTCCAGAACGAGGCAATCGCGCGCAACCACAATCATCTCCACAGAAACCTCCACCAATTCCAGAACGACCTCGATTAAAACCGGAAGTATCAAAAGAAATCAAACCAGTAGCTAATCAGAATCCGTCTTACAAAGATAACCAATCAAAAGAGTGCTTACATGAACGAAAGCCTATTTTAAAATCCAGTGCTTCCGAGCAAAATAAAAACGGGTATAATGGTTCTACTAAACAATCGAGCAATGGTGAAACCAAAGTGAGATTTAAAACGGACAGTCTGGTTGATAAATATTACTGGGAGGAGTCTAGTCTCTCAGAGGGAATCAGTATTGACCATTCAGATTGTTCTGATTCAAAAGACCTCTTTGACTACGTTAATAGAGCGGATTATTCCCAATTTAAACTTGGCGTTGCTGATCGTCCATATTTGACGGTTAAAGTTGAGGATAATGATTCAAATTCGGACACGGGACTGAGTTCGATGCATAGTGATGATTCAGCAGTTTATCATTTAGAAACTTTAGTATAGTGATTGACCAGTACGGCTGTCAATGTATGTGTCTGTCAAATTATGGATGTATCAATTATGTCTCATTACATAAGGCCATAAAGTACTTATACTGGTAAACTTATTTATTATGAACTAATTATTGCAATTATTTGTCATGCTAGCTGTCAAACACTTTTTTAAATTAAAGTTAAATTATTATTTGTGATTTTGGAGATTTCTTTTACCGAACTTTTACTTGAGTTGAATGATAATACAAGAACGTTCTTTATTGCACATTGAGTAATGTTTTTTAAAGTGTGTGACTTAAAGTATTGAAAATGAAGATTCGCTGATTAGAAATGTACTCATATTTGAAAGAATATGATTCAAGCAATATGTCTAGAAATAATCAGGAAACAATTGTAGCAAAAATATCAAATGTTTCATTCCGTCCAACAAATATTTGGGTTTATTACGCTCATGTATTAAATCTGGAACATAATTATTTTGATTAAATTAACACAAGAATAATAATGGTGTTTGAACTTTATATCATTTAAGGCACAGTTTATTATGAAAAATAAAAGTGTTTTTAAACAAACAAAACGGTTTTTAATTTTCAATTTTTCTCGAACGTTTCAGCATATTAATATTTGAACGCCCAAAGTGGTACTTAAACGATGTTTTTGAATTAAAATGATTTCTGATTCCTCATAATTCGAAACTCGTAGGTTATACTGTGCAGATAATGTTGATGATTTCTATCTAGGATGTTTGCCTTCTTTTTATACCATCACAATATAATAAAATCCACGATCACAAGTTTCTTGGAATAAATGTGAAATCAATGTTTGATAACTGTTATGTATGTGACACCATGTCCGTACAATCAGAGTTCACTCATTATAATATACTGAGATAATTAAAATGTATGAGACGCCGTATCGGTACAACCAAATTCCACCATAGTATAAATTTAATAGTTTCCGATTTTTTCTTACTCATTTCTTAAAATCCATACAACATTATTGTGTTTTCTAGCATATATTGCCAATGAAATGTGTTCAATGTAGTCTAGATAAAATAACTAAATATAACATTATTACTAACAAGATTTAAACAACGAGGAGTGTCACGTGACTTCTAAAAATAGAATCAGATTGTATAGTAATTTATAATTATAGAAATATTAAAGAAAAAAAGAAAAAAATGTAATAAATGTTAAAATATAATCTGTTTTGTTCTTTGTTTAGAAGGGTAATTTTGATCATGTTATTAGCTGCTAAGAGATCATAATGATTTTATCTTCATATGAAGCCGCCAGACTGGCTCAGTTGGTAGCACTCAAGCCTTCTGGTCGTAGGCTCTATTCCCGTTGGAGCATACTTTTGTGGAGTTGGCATGATATAATTTCTACGATCATTCTTCCATCTATCAATGATGTTAAACCATGTTGCACAGTTGTCAGTCACTGAAGAAAGTATGTGCCTAGTAACTGGTTAACAGCTTACTCCAGAAATACAGCCTTCTAAAAAATGGTGAGTAGTATGACTGACCACATAGTTGAGACCTATAATACAACATGTTGCCAAGGCGTTAAACTCAACAAAACAATCTACATTTGACGTTAATGTGCCAGGAAATTGACAATTCTTTGACGGTGCATATGATAATGGTGCAAAGAGAAATCAACACGCCAATAGCACAGTCTAACAAAAAGGGGTTTTTATGTAGTATACCCTTTGTTAGACAGCGCTATTGGCGCGTTGATACAACAAGCGGAAGCGATACAAGGCACATTTCCCTTACATAAGCCAGTTCAGATATACATGTACTTCAATTCCACAAACAACATATGGGTAAAACCCCATGTAAAACTAGAAAATATGAAACTTAAGTTGTCAAGATATAAAAAGTATATACGATAGTTTAAAGTAAGAAAAATACCGAAATATTCACAGTTATTTTTCATTCCATTATACATGACCAATCCAGCTATCTTGGCGGTACAATTACACGAAGCCCTACTGACATTGCTCATGTGTTTTCTTAGGTGCAACTTCATAACTGGGAAGGAAAATGATTAAAATGATATATTTCTGGGACAACATTTAAAGAATGTCGAAGAGTGGATTTCAGTCAAAGATAATTCCAATTAGGTACACACCAAGAGCAAGAAGCTGTATAGAATACATATACATTTGTACATGTGTTACTGAGTAGGAAACTAGTTGCTACGAACGAATCACATTCTAGAGGTCTGACTTATATTTTGTTTCATTGTAAGTATTAGCTGTTTTTAAAGAAACTAAACAAAGAAAGAGCATAAGCAGGTCGGTCTAGTCGTTGTACTCATCTGTATAGCAGAAACATTTGGTTGTGGATATAGAATTTTCCGCTCGTTTCAAATTTGCCGAAAGAATTTTCAATATTTGGGACGTAAACATAGCATAGACATAAAAATTTAAGACACCATTTAAGAAACAAGTTCTTACCACTTAGATTTATCCCTTTGGTCCATCCTCCAGTTCTGGGCTAGTAGGATAAAATTTCTTGCTCAAGGAAAAACCGAGTAGGTTTTGGATGGGATTCGAACCAATGCAGAACTGGCTTTCCAATGATGACCAGTCCAACGTCGTAACCATTCGGCCATTAGGTCTACAATAGGTCTACCTTTGTTTACATCACAATACCAATGACGCCAAACGGTATACAGGTAAGATAACTACTACAAATGTGAATAGCAAGTCATTTTAGAGTTAGTTCCCTTTTAATATTATAAAAATTCAAGATAATATGTACGTGATTGTAAGGATACCTTTAAGTCTGAAACTATACGGCCTAGAGATTCCATATTTGACATACAATAATATCTGAAGTTCCCTTAAAAATAATGTTCAAATTATGACACTGGGATCAATATTGGTCAATATTTTTAAATAAGGAAACATTCGAGAATCTGTTTTCAGGCCTAGAGATTCCATATTTGACATATAATATCATATTGAAGTCCTCAACAAATTTGTCTAAATTATGACCCCATGGTCAATATTGGCCCCACCCTAGAAGGCAACAATTCTGAATAAGGTAACTTTCAAAAATCGCATTGTTTAAAACTATATGGCCTTGAGTTCTTCTTAACAAAATGCTCTAGGTCATATACATTATTGGCCATGCGGTGTAGAGTTTTTCTATAGAGTTCTACATTTATAAGGAATTTTGTTATCTTCGTTATTAAAATAATAAAGCTAGAACGTCTATATTTGGTTTGTAGCATCATTTCAATGTTCTCAAGTTTTCATTGAGTTGAAAATGAAAGTCGTAAAATTCCTGTTCTGATGTATAGTCAACATTTACAAAATCCTTGACGGTAAGTTTTGTCATATCTTTTAGCAAAACTTACAAGGAATTTTTGGACAGAAAATATCAAGAAATGGTCTCATCTATAAGAGGTAGTCAAATATGTGTATACATGTACATTGTATAAACTGTTTTATAACGTGACTTTCACCTATAGCCTTTTCGGTTGTTTTTTTTGCAATAGGCCTAGAACTTGATTGAGGGACCATGACCCTGCCGTCTTGTCTGACCCTTCGTCAAGAACTAATAGCCCCTGCCTATCAAGAGTCCTTAGAACTAGTTTGTGTAACAGTGACCTTGAAATGATTACACACTCGAACTAGATCTACTGGATCTTCATATAATATGCTAAATTCCATTGGCAACTTTTGCTGTATGCCAGAAAAATTTTTATCAGTCACAAACTATTCTTTGCAATTTAGTCTGAGTGCCAAAATCCTGCATCTCAACTTTTAAATTGTTCCATCCCATATTTAAGACAATTAAAACCGTATTTGTGTATATGTAATATAGTTATTAATCTCATTCGAACGCCACGGGAAGTAACCGTGGTGTTTTGTATCCCAGATCGGGTTGTCTCTCTTGTATACATATTTATACGAGTAGATTACTCTTTTGTATAGATTTCAATTGAATGCCTTAAGGGCATAAGTATACTATGTTTAAATATACTATATAAGTATAAGAGGAAACATGTAAGTAATTTGAATGTGTCTAATAATTGTAAAATATTGATATAGTTTGTTATATAAGACTCTAAATGGCACAAAAATTTAGTAACTTGTAAAATTATTAATATTGAACATGTCATCTTAAAATCACATGCATTAAAACTAAATTGGATTTAATAGACATGGTAATGAACGAAGTTCTTAAACCAGGAGACAAGTATTTTATTTGTAATACAAATGTCACACTTTGCCATCGTACGATTGTTACTTTGACGTAATGTCATACACATAACCAAGCGTTTGCCATCTAATGGTGAAACATTTTATGGCTCTGGTCGTTCCTAAACACCACACCATTCCTTTTTCATACAGAGAAGGGAAATAAGGCATGGTTACCAGGGCTGTTGATGTTTTGCTGATAGTTGTGCTTACGCTCTTGCTTTCCGTTTGTCTTCGTGAGAAGACGAACAACCTGCATGAGTCGTGCATAAGGTCGCACGATCATGGCGCACTACACTGTCTTTCCCTTACATCTAAGTTTTATTTTCATAAGAATAACCCTTTCAATTTTACTTACATTTAGCTTTAGATTATAAATCGAGGGTTGACCGGAAGACCGTAGTAAATACATTGCACTAAAGAGTGAGTTACTACAGACTTGCAGACAACCCTCGAAATGTGCCTTGAATTATTCATAAAATCATTTGGTTCAGAAAGTGACTTGTTTACTTTATAAGGCATAATGTAAGGCAAATTTTGGAAATAATATTCAGTAAATAAAGTTCATTTTCAAGTCATTTTCCATTCAAAATGATTTGTAAATGCTTTAAATTCAACCAATTTAGTTAATTGCATCTTCCTTTTTGAGTAATACATTTTGTATTTAAAAGACAGGGAGTGTGTCCAACTACATATGCAGCTTTCTATATATATCATTTTATAATAAAATCTGAAAACCACAAGCGGACTCAACCGTCTACGTCAGATGAGTGAATTTTTAACATCATTAAATACGCAAATTTGTTTTAGAAATCATGTATTCAAACTTTTTTTCTGTGGGCAGAGTGTGGAAACCAACACGTTTATCGTTACCTTTATCGTTTTTTTAAGTTTATCTACATTCTTGGTTATCCTCTCCTTAAAACCACCTGGTTTTACATCTTTTACATTTTTCTCTGACTCTTAGAACGCTCCCTTTTTCTTAGAATTATATTTTCTTCGAGTTCAATTATTAAATTGAACATTTTTGAAACAGAGGTCAAATTATTCCAGTATGATTATAAATCAAAATGGAGGGTTAGATGCGATTTTAACCAACACTGGACTAGTTAGTGCTCATAGTCATTAGTGAATGTATCTCAAACATAGTACCTGTCGCTATGCCCTTAATAATTACCCCCAGCTTTACATGTGTGGACATTACATGTATGTGTGTACGAGTCTCAATACAGTGGGATATTTTGTATAAATAAAAATACATAAAAATATATCAAATAATATACATCAATACAATAAACTTTTACATCTGGTTCATACAACAATGTAACAAAATCTGTCAACAAAGTTTTAATTATAAAACAATGAAATTTATAAAAAAAAACTTTAAAATAATGAATCTAAAATATTAAAAATTTGAATACCGGTAAAAGGAAAAGTTTCATTCTCTCAATACAGTCATAACATTTATTCTTAAATGAAATTAACACATAATTCTTTATTGTTATACCCATGGCTTTACCTTTTGTTGCCCCTCCCAAAAAATGACCATACCGGTGTAACAACGGGGAAAGATTTGCCTGGGCCTTTCTTTCCCCGGGGAAAGATTGGCCGGGGGAAAAAATAGACTGCTACACCGGGACAAAGGGGTATGGAATAATCCTCCTAACCCCTAACTCTTACATACAGTTTTCAGTAAGGTTTGGTTAATTTCACTGATTGAAAGTTAATTGTTTCCCAACAAGAAATCATTACAAAGCAAGGTTTTATAAAAGATTCGAAATTGTAGATCATTTCAAATATATGATTTTAATGATCGTGGTTATCATAAAAAATTGTAGTCGGCTGAACATGTATATGGAAGCAGACTATCAACTGTACTTAAACATTTTTTAACTTGAAATTATCCTGACAGGTTTGTCCACATTATAATATGATTAAATATCTAATGATTTTTAACTAGCCCTAGAAAGTGAAAAGATGATAACATTGTTATACTTAGTACATCAGTAGACTTAGGGACGGTGATTATATACTTATAATAATGTAGATACGTTGTAGATACCATCTGGTTTTACATCTTTTACATTTTTCTCTGACTCTTAAAACGCTCCCTTTTTCTTAGAATTATATTTTCTTCGAGTTCAATTATTAAATTGAACATTTTTGAAACAGAGGTCAAATTATTCCAGTATGATTATAAATCAAAATGGAGGGTTAGATGCGATTTTAACCAACACTGGACTAGTTAGTGCTCATAGTCATTAGTGAATGTATCTCAAACATAGTACCTGTCGCTATGCCCTTAATAATTGACGAAAATTAAGGGCGTTTTCTGTTTTTCGGCCCAGTTACGTCTATCAGGATGTTTTCGGCTGTTCGATGTAAAAAACAGACCGGTGTACGACAGAAATTGGCTCTTTGCCTTATATAAAGACTATGCTTTTTTTAGAAAAATAAACTTTTCCCCTGACACCCGAACAAATGGGGCCTCAGTCGTGCCAGGGATTCTATATATTCTATATATTCTATAGGTCGTGCCTAACATTTTGAATCATTAATATCATTTGATTTTCTATCTTTATTTCGTCTGCAAGAATCAAATGGGATTCAAAGTTTCTCAGTCGATTTTGGTCGATTTCAATCTCAACTAATTTTTTTATGAAAGAACGACGGTCGACTCAGGCTATTCCGGTAAAAATCCGGTATAAATCTTGGAGAGCATGAAAATAGCCTTTGTGCGGGAAAATGCTGAAAAGGATTTTTTTTTCAAACAATATAGATAAAATTGTAGTGTAGATCTACGTATTTTATAGCCATGATGGGTTCCACGCATAGGTATGGATACTCAAGTTGGGGATTTGGGGCACCGTCTCTTTGTATATATATAGTTTATTTAGAATACAAGAGCATTGCACATGGTATACATTTTGACATAGCAAGTATAAATAGCACATTAACAATAAATAATTGACATAATCAATTTTGTGTTTTTAAGAATAATAATAAAAAAAAGGCAATTAAAATGTTAAAGTAAGTATGTCTATTTAATTTAATTATAATATTACCATGTCAAGCCACAAATATTCAGGGATGTCACAAAAAAGAGCGAACTCTTATTTCCATTGTGGTCCCAGTAAATAGGTGTGGTTAACATAGAGAGGTTACCTTAAGTTGAAAGAAAATATATATGTTTTTAAAAATTACAGTTAAGCTCCATAAAAAATATCACAAGTTTGAAAGTTAAATGATTATTTAGTGCAATTGCTAACTAAGTAGGCAGTATAACTTCAATAAAAATATCACAGGTTAAATGTTATCACATTAATAAAACAATGAAAATGGTACTTGAGATCATTATTCAGTATAAAGTATAAAATAATCACAGATAGTGGAATAATTATATCACAGTAAAGTAATGATGTTTGATACTGTTTTTGAAATTATTATTATGCATTATGTATAGTCCCGAGAGGGGCGAAGGAAAGGTAACGACGTATGAAACCCAATGATCTAGTGGCTTTGCTACATGTAGCTACATTGTCTACATTTTTGGATCAATCTATGGTCACTGTTACCACAGAGACATGATCCATACATTTGTACATGAAGATTTTTTGTAGGTTGGCTTCATTAGATGATCAAGCACAGCTTAAATGTGCGTTATAATTAATGTAGTACATGTATGTATCTTTTTACCATAGTCAGACGATCAAACGAAAAAATCTAACTATAAAGAGAAATTAAATTAAGGCGCGCTGCTACGAACTGCGCCTCACACTGGCCGTTAGTTAAATCCCAAATGGTAAGTACGAAATACTGGGTTTTAATTATGCCGGTGTTGATGCTAATTTTTCCATTGACGTGAAATCCATGGTAAACAATTCTTTTGAATTTTTTACGTGTATGATGCCATTTAATCTCGAAAATATGAATGCAATGTATTCCATTCTATATTTTCTTGCAGTGTACCATATCAAATATTGAATTCAATTACAATTATTTTAGAATTTGTAAATTTATTTGTTGCCTATATTTCGGATAGCATGAAAATTCGGATAAACAAATGATTTTCTGTAAACTGGCATTTTCATCTACTTTTCAGACAATGCAGAATGCCTGGAAAAGTAAAGGTAAAAGTAATTGCAGCCCGAGGGTTGCCTGTCATGGATCGTTCTACCGACAGCACAGATGCTTTTGTTGAGGTATTATAAACTGGAACATAGTAATCAATACTTGAAATCCATTAATTTTGTTGACCTTAGGCTTAGCATATATGTTTTGATTTAAGTTTATTTAACTGTCAGTTGTGCATTTATCAACCCCTCTCATTTACTCAGAATATATAGAACAGAATAGAACATACACTTTATTTAACCCAGGCTATATACAGCATGAGATTATTTACGAAACATCATAATGATAGAATACAGAAAATAGAAAACAAAAAGACAGATTACACATTGTAAATTATGGTCAGTTATTTTTAAAAATAAAGATAGAAGTTTACAAAACTTTGCTAGATTAAGTAGTGTTTTCTCATTATTTCCGTCAGTACTTCTGACCTCACTTTTGATTAAAATCAGGGGAGTTAGTTTATGTGCCACTGGCAGTTGAATAAATTTAACAATAAATGAATGCCACTTATATATTTTACTCCTAATGTAACTGAGCTGTATATATTATATGAATAATTCTTTTTTTGTTTATTAATCAGCCTGGTTAGCCTAGTTG
This sequence comes from Mactra quadrangularis, assembly GCA_025267735.1. Lineage (NCBI taxonomy): Eukaryota > Metazoa > Mollusca > Bivalvia > Venerida > Mactridae > Mactra > Mactra quadrangularis. The sequence continues at coordinate 31,059,723 of CM046304.1, forward strand.
ATAGAGGGTCTGACTTGCCAGCAGGAGGTCAGGAGTTAGGTTATATAATGCTAATTATGCTATAATAGTTATGTCTACCTTATGATAGAAGTCTAACAAAAACATGTTATGTTATGCCTAATCTATCAAGTTGTTGGGTTCATGTTCTTTACTAAAGCTTCTTCAGGTACTGGTAATGATTATCATCACTTCTTTTCTGTCATTATCAGGGGAAGTAACTGCTGTCTGGATTAGGCCGTGCCAAATTGGAATTCTGTTAAGCGTCAACTCAAATTTGACAAACCTAGGTACATATTCACAAAAACACACAAACCGAAAACAAAAACACAAGTATTTTTACTACAAAAACAATGCGTTATGTAATTTTTTTTTTCAATGGAATAACCTGATAATATGAATAAATGGTCTGAATTTAATATAAAATGACTAGAATATATGGTATTTATAACGCGGTTATGATAAATTGCTTACGATGAATAACGTCGTTGCCGAACACAATTTTCCCTGAATTAAATTGTCGTATCGAATCCCAAAACATCGGAATTATTTAAGAAAATTTTGTTTTTTATTTTGATTGAGGACTCTAAAACCCACGCGGACACTTAACAAAATTCCGATATGGTATGGCCTTATGTCTATTCAAGTATATCTGTAGTATATCAATGACTTCTCTAATAATGCATAAGATTGTTATCTCCCTTCAATTTTTCCTGTCCTTACAATAGTTTTGTCAGAATGCAGCACTCTTAAGTACATGTTAAGACCTATATAAGCATACCAATGGCACATGAAACCTTATCTTTGCTTGAATCAGCTGCAATTTTATGCTTGAAATGCTTAAGTGTTTTCTTTGTATAAGCTGCAAATAAAAAATTTGAGGAGTTTGAAATTTTTAACATTGACCTGTGTATATTGATCCAGTATAGGTTAGTGAAAGTTACAAAATAGGGCCAGGTATGATACTTTTGCCCTTTATATATTACATAATAAATAGTGTTTTGTGCTCGAGAAATTTTAAGCAATGTCTACAAGATTATCTGTTATCTTTGCTAATATCCTTTAATTGAATATTTATTACAGATAAAGTTTGGTAGTGAGGTACAGAAGACAGATGTATTTAAGAGATCATTAAGTCCACAATGGAATTCAGAATGGTTTAAATTTGAAGTAGAGGATGAAGTACTACAAGATGAACCTTTAGAATTAAGGTAAGCCATCCAGCCAGCACAGTTGGTAGCACATAAGTCTACAAATCAATGGATTGTGGGAATTCTTTCATTGAGCTTGGTCTTGAAATCATTTCTATGACCTTTCTCTCTCATACCACTGATTCGTAATCATTTAGTGCGGAAAGTTAACCTTTTTATGAACAGTGAGGAGGCTGACTGACAATTGTTATATAACCTGTCCAGTGAGTTGCTATGGAGTAAACCTACCCCAATAAAAATGATGACTTAAGAAGCCAATATCCCTAAGTCACTAAAACTTTGTGGATTGCACAAGAATGTTTCCTATTGACTTATGTACCTTAGGGTTAATAGACAACTTTAGTATGTACTCATAATGTCTTAATTTATATTGTTGTTGTTGGTAGTGGTGGTAAACCCTTCTAGCCAAAGTAATCTCCCTTGTATAGTTTTTCTCGTGTAAAACTGTCTGTATCGTCTCTCACTTTCTCAGATTTATTTTCTCCACATTTGGTACTAATTAATTTTTTCTTTTTCTATATTTCCAGGGTATTGGACCATGATACTTACAGTGCTCATGATGCTATAGGAAAAGTTTATATAGATCTGAATCCTTTATTGGTAAAAGAAAGTCCATCAGTAATAACAGGATGGTTCCCAGTTTATGATACCATGCATGGTTTGTACTATTGAAACCATTTTATGTTGCTATTTTATCTACTAGTTAGAAATTGTTATGTTAAATTGTTATGTGGCTCATGCTGAAGTCTGTTTGTCTCTTTCATCAGTCAATCAACAGGCCTGCTATTTTTCTGGCCTGAGTCTGCTTTTAGGCTTTTGATTTCATCTGCTGACTTCTTTGTGTAATAGTAAACATAGTATATTCAGGTTTAAATGGAACATTTTCAGGCCCGCGAAAATGTGGTCAATCGCAGGCCTGATCTAAAAATAGTTTTTAAATTACAGTTCTATCAAAGTCTTGGTGTAAGTCATGAATAGATAAACTGTGTAATAACCAGCTGAGGAATATGATTTTGCTGACTTACCAATTGCACCCCTGACTATGGAATCCTCAGAAGATTTAATATGTTATGTATAGATAATCCCATTGGCTAAGTTTTACAAACATTATCTCCCCTAAAAAAGCTACTCTTCAAATTTCAGGTATCCGTGGTGATCTTAATGTTCTAGTGAAGATAGATTTGTTCAGTGACTTTAATAAGTTCAGGCAGTCATCATGTGGGATACAGTTCTTTTGTAGTAAGATCTTTTATTTCTTGTTATTACCACCATGTATGTATACAGTGCCATCATTAATTACCTTTACACTATTGTAAATGAGTGATTTGTTTGGGTTTTTTATCAACACTTGAGACATTAAAAATATATGTTTAGATACATATACATGTATAATAATTACAATTAAATGAAGTGATAAGGTGTAAACAGGTACTTGCTGGGTGGTATAATTCTGCTGCGCAATATGCCCACTGCAAATAAGTGCACAAAATGAATCCCTGAGAAGGTTGGTAGATATCAATAGCTCAATGACCATATGCATCAACATGAAACTTAACATTACTTAATGTTACTACTTTACTTAACTAGTGCTATTTCAAGAACTTAGAAAAGAGCTGGGATGCAGAAAAGGGACAGGGCACATCAGAGGGCAGATGTTTCAGAGTAACTTTTTCTGCATAGTGAGAAACAAACAAGGACAGGAAGGAAAGGGGCATAAATGCTGGGCCCTGAGATTCTGCTTTAGAAGGGGGAAAGTCTGTATGAATTACATACAGAGAAAGGGCATGAAATCTGTACAGACTTTCGCTTTTAGGCCACAACAAGTTGATGATGTGTTCTATGGATTTTTCCAGAAAAAAATGGGGCGAGCGAAGAAAAAAAAATCTTACTTCAGTTGCTTTATATAGCGGTTTGACCAAATTTTTATGAGCCAGCGAGGAAATAAAAATATTTTTTTGTAAAAAACGTCAAAATTAAGGTGCGAGCGAATCCATAGAACATATGATCAATTTGTTGTAACCTTATGTAGAATTATCACTATTTTTAGCATATTCGGTACTTTCAATGCTATAGGTTTCTACTGACTGTATACATGTATTTATTTCACTAGCTGCTGAGGTACCTGCTGGTTACAGATTACAGTATGTACATGGTTTTGTTGAAGAACTTGTTGTTAATGATGATCCGGAATATCAATGGATTGATAAGATAAGAACACCTAGATCTTCTAATGAAGCTAGACAAAGATTGTTCTCTAAAATGTCTGGTAAGTTCACCTTTTAAAGTATTTACAGAATATACTATGGAAACTGATCTTTCTACATTCTCAGGAGGAGCAAAAAATCACATAATGGAAAAATGTGTCACCTTTGTTCTTTTTATGTTATGTTACTGTCTTTAGGAGCGGGTGTGGTCGAGCGATTACTACATTTGACTGGTAATCGATGGATAGCCTGCTCCATGCTGGTTTGAATCCCATCCAAAACTTGCCACATTGTTTCCGTAAACAAGAAACTTTATCATACTAGTTCAGTACTGGGAGACTATGAAGCAGACTCAAAAGTGATAAATCTAAGTTGTAAGATCTTGTTTTACAATCGAGCTAAGATAAATTAGTATGAAACTATCTTTTTGTTCTTAGTATATTTATGAGCATAAGTTTAAGTTAATTAAGCAAAACCCCGAATTATCACATAATTAAATTGTTAATAAAATATTTTCATTAATTATTTCAGGTCAACTAGCAAGAAAGATTGGACTTAAAGTATTAGAGATGGGTGGAGGAGCTGTCATTGGGTAAACATTTAAATTCTTACAAGATTTGCTTCTTTGAGATTATGTGCATATATGCATCTGAATATTCTTTATCTTTATTTTGGTGGTAAAAATTGGGTTATTTCTTGTTTTATTGCACACCCAGCAACAATAATAATAAAGACTTTATTTTTTAAGGCTACACATTTGGATAAATCCAATCTTCCATGTGGGCCTCTATCAAACATATTACACTGTATATAAATATTGGCATAATGATAAATGGATTTAAAAACAATTGAGAATAAGAAAAGATATGAAAAGTTTGTGCAGTAGACATGAGAAAAACATAATATATACTTATGAAAATCAAATAAAGAGCAAAGTAACCTGAAAAATGAACATTAAGGCAAACAGAAGCAATATTCATGATATGAGTTTTAGGTGGACAAAGAACATTTCAAACTTATTGCATTTTCCATTGAATGTACTGTTATTTGAAAGAGTTAAGGCTGTTTGCAAGACGAATGTTAAGGGGTATTTCATTCCAAATGACAGCTCGCAGCAAGCAGAGGATCAACACAATTGCATCATCAAATATTCTTGGTTGTTGTGTTGTAGTTACATGTATACTTGTTTCTTATAGCTTGACTGTGAAACAATTTCCTACAACTAAAATTAATCCTGCTGAAGTCAGTTTCCTAGTTCCCAAGTACTGAGCAGTAAGGATAGAGTTTCTTGCTCAAGTAAACAATGAGATTCGAGGTTTTGGATGTGATTTGAACCAACACACAGCTGGCTATGTAATGATTACCAGCTAAAGGTTATAACTAATTGTAAATGATATAAATCATTATATTTTTAATACTTGTCTTTATTACATGGCAAGTTTGTAAATATTATAATATATCCTTTTTTATGTTCAATGTTTTTAAACCATTGTTTTTGTTTGTTTCTTTGTTTGTATGTTGTTGTTTGTAATTTTACTTGTTATTTTACTTTTTCGTATATAATTATGTATTTGGACCATATTGAAAATTGACATATGTTTGTTAAATGGGTTAGGCCACAACAAGTTGATCATGTGTTCTACAGATTTTTCTGGGGAAAAAATGGGGCAAGCGAACAAAGAAAAAAAAATTAAAAAGTCTTTATTTACTTGCTTTATATAGCGGTTTGACCAAATTAAAAAAAAAAGATTTTACTTACTTACTATATTTTATCATTTTTCAGATATAAACAATGTTTTGATCTAGAAGGAGAGTCTGGTATTGTTATAAGGGGTATAGGTACAGCTGTGACCCTTTCTAAGTCACGTGATCAACAAGCTTCCCCTCTTCCTGTAGGGGCTTCACCTTTAAAAGAGTAAGTTTTATCTTAATATCAGTCCTCTATTTGTCCCTGATCAATATATTGTAATCTCACACTTGAAAATATTATTCCTGAGTTTTCTATTGGGTGTCTAGGGTGCTTGTCTTAGACAGTCTACTTTTAGCTTTATTATAAAAGGTCATGGGAACCCTTGGGTTCTGTCATTTGCATAATTGGAATGCAGTATCGCGTAATATGAATACAAAATTACAGAGAGTTTTATTGAAGTACTTTTTCTGTGCATTGTAACTAAAAAGAGTTATGGTTATTTGTGTCTTGAAATATTTGGAGAATTTTGCATTTTGCTTTTTTGGTAATTTTATATTTTTTTATATTTTTATTTCAATGGTTTTGTTCTGTTTTTATTACACAGATCACTGTCACTTTAATGCATTCATTCAACATTGCATGAAAATTGATGTATTCAGGGCTTTTTTCAGGATTTGAGAAAAGGGTTTTACTTTGATTAGTTCATTTAAGGACCTTTTATAACAATTTAGTTTAAGGGATTGGGGGTTAATGGTTAACTTCAGATTTGGAGAAAATTGCATGATCTAAAAGACATTTAGAGTGGGGGATGGTCCCTGTTATACATATATAGAAAAGAGCCCTTGTATTTCATAAGAACTGGTAAGCTTTAGAAATTGAATCAACTAAATGATGCTGTTAGGGAATGCTATGCTTATATGTCATGGTGCACACTGTTTGGAGGGATATGTTTTGAAAAAACATCTAATGATTTGCTTCAGCATAAGGGGCTTTACTTGATTTTTAAATGAAATTGTAATAAGCTAACTAAGCAATACGCAAATGAAACATGAGCTCCTGTCTACGTTGTATTAGTTAAACTTTCAGTCAAATTTTTACTTCTTTGGTAGAAATTATTTTTATGTGTAAATATATGAAGAAATTCAAATTTCAGGATTAAATGAAATCTGTTAAACGTTTTGGTAATTTCTCAACTTAACGGTACATCATTTAATCTATAGGTTGTTTAGGATAATTTGAGACATATTATATCGATATTCTATGTAAACTGTATGTAAATAATGTCTCAAGTTATCCCAAATGACCTATAAACATAGTATCTACATTATTATAAGTATATAATCACTGTCCCTGAGTCTACTGATGTACTAAGTATATCAATGTTAGCATTTCTCACTTTCTCTTCTAGGGCTAGTTATAAATCATATAGATATTTTTCTCGTATTATAATGTGGACAAACCTGTCAGGATAATTAAAAGATAAAGAAAAGTTTAAAGTACGGTTGAAAGTCTGCTTCCATATACATGTTCAGCTGACTGTACATTTTTTTATGATAACCACTGATCATTATACAATTCTGAATCTCTTATAAAAGCTTGCCTATAATGAATTCTTGGTGGGAAACAACTTATTTTCATTCAGTGAAATTAACCAAACCTTACTGAAAACTGTATGTAAGAGTTAGGGGTTAGGATTATTCCATACCCCTAAGTCCTGGTACGGTCATTTTTTGGGAGGGGCAACTAAAGGTAAAACCATAGGGTATACCATATAGCAATAAAGAATTAAGTGTTAATTTCATTTAAGAATGAATGTTATTACTTTATTGAAAGAATGAAACTGAGACTTAAGTTATAAAGCTGAAACTTTTCCTTTTACCAGTATTCAAATTTTTAAATATTTCAGATTCGTTATTTTAAAGTTTTTTATAAATTTCATTGTTTTACTATTAAAACTTTGTTGACAGATTTTGTTACATTGTTGTATGAACCAGATGTAAAAGTTTATTGTATTGATGTATATTATTTGATATATTTTTATGTATTTTTATTTATACAAAATATCCCACTGTATTGAGACTCATACACACATACATGTAATGTCCACACATGTAAAGCTGGGGGTAATTATAACCTGATATATATGTCAATGGTAAGATATGAACATGCAACTTTTTGTAGTAATAAATGTGGTGTGGAATTCCAGGCTTTTTTTCACTTGTTTGTGGACTAGTGAACTCTAAAAAATCAACTTGTTAGAGACCAAAATGCACCTGCTCAGAAGTTCAATGCTACAAAAGAAATTTTGAAAACGATGATAAAAGTACTCTCTATAAGTATTAATCAATAATAATTATTAATTGATAATAAAATAATTGATTGTTGTATGTGATTGAAGTAGACATCTACATTTAATAAAGCTAGGCTAGCATATTTACAGATGAAAGTAATACTTGTCCACAAACAAGTGGGATAGAAATATTGACTTGTTTACAGACATAAATGTATGAGTCGGGCATAGGATTTCCACACCCCTGTGTTTGTTCTTAGATCACCTCTAGTTTACTGCAAACTAAAACTATTCTCATTTCTTGCTGTCAAGTGGATTGTAAAGAACTTACTGTTTTCTTCCTAATTTTTGCTACTGGTATGCTTTAACTTGACTATTTGAAGAATTGTGGAGCTATCTTACTCTGTTGTGTGTCAATGTAATGCTTTTTGGTTAAAGTTTTAGGGGCAACATTTCTTAGAAACAACTACTTTTGATACTGAGAAAATTCTTAGTTCAGTGTATTACAAGCAAATTCTAGCATTTCAATAAACTTTGAGCACCCAGAGTACTTTTTCTAGCTGCTGCTGTCTACAGACTGCTTTTGTCTCAGAAAATTCTTAGTTCAGTGTATTACATGCAAATTCTAGCATTTCAATAAACTTTATTTCACCTGAGCACCCAGAGTAGTTTTTCCAGCAGCTGTCTATATACTGCTGTTGTTTCTGTCTTGACTTTCTGTTCATTAAATAAGTTAAACATGCGAAAGAAAGAGCTGTAAAAATCTCTTTTTAGTCAGATGCGGAAGTTTTTACTTTAAAATCTACACACTCACACCCCTCTGCCCAACTTCAAAAATATGTGACAATTCATTGCTAAAACTTTGAAATGAAATCTTCAGTCTTAAGACAAGTAAATGCATTCATACACAACAAGGTTTGAGAATAGTTTTCTAGTTTCATCTCATTACTCAAATACTGATATACTATGGTCACCCTTTATTTTCTTTGTTTTTATGCTTGCATTTTGTTTTATTACTGAATTTTGTTTTTTATTGGAAATCTTACCTAATTGACATAATCAATCTTTACAGTGTGCTAGCAAAAATATGTTTATTGTTGTTTCCAATTGTTTGCTGAAAATTCTATATACATGTACTGTACTTATAATAAAAGTTTGCATTTGAAATTCTATGTTTTTATGCAAATTTTGCATCTGAAATTTTATGTTTTTATGCAAATTTTGCATTTGAAATTCTATGATTGTATGCAAGTTTTGCATTTAAAATTATATGTTTTTATGCAAATTTTGCATTTGAAATTCTAAGTTTTTATGCAAATTTTGCATTTGAAATTCTATGTTTTTATGCAAATTTTGCATGTGAAATTCTATGTTATTTTATGTAAATTAAAATTTGAGACAAAATTTCGAGAACTTAAGATGTGAATTAAGATATGATTTTTTCACATAGTAATGAAAAATAATATATTAACATACTGTAAGAACAGGTATTGTATTTTGTATTTCAAGCAAACTGTTCTATCAACATGTAATATATATTTGCAACTCTAGTTTTTCTTTCTAAACCATTTCTTAGCATCACTAGTTTGTTATCTATTAAAATAATATTTCTGAAATCCTTAAATAACCATACTTAGGGGGATGAAAAATACTTTGAAATAAAATTATTATAGTACATTTATTATTTTGGGGTTTCCATGGTATTTTATTGTATTTTGCATGTTGTCTATGTATACTTGTAGTTGATTGATATTTATATAAAGTACAGGATATGCTATACCTATGTCAGTTTAGTGAATTCGATGATTGGGACATGTGTACTAAATGTACTGGCTGTGTTAATCTCATTGGATGCTGAGATATTTTATGTGGAGTTTTTGTTGGTGTATTTTATGCAAAGATAATGTGTCTGCTGCAGGGATGCAAGTTTTATGGTTAATATCAGATTTTCATTTTTAAGGGACCAGGGGAAATTTTTTAAAATTGAGTAAATCTGATGACATGATTGGAGGGTAGACCCCCCCCCCCATCAGGTCCTAGAATCGTACTTGTATACTGTCCTTCTGAAAGGTACTTTGCCTCTCTTTGTAAAAAAAATAACAATCATATCAAGGATTTGCCCGCAAGACTGTAGTAAATTGCTTTTTAACGCAATGCACTTACTACGACGGCCTTGCAGGCACCCCTTGAAATGTGTCTCCAGCAACCTTTATTTTACTGGTACATGTGCTGTTGACATCTAAGTAATATTCACCACCATGTGTAGGATTTATATTTACTGTGCAGTCACCAAGACTCAAGTTAAATTTTCAGAGTTTTCAATTTCTCATACTTGCACCCCTGCTACTGTGACTTTACATGTTTTTATATTTAGATCATATATACAATGTATCATATAAGCCTGTATCTTATTTGTTATGTATTAGTCCATTTTCTAGATGGTGTATTATTTGTTCTAGCGTATTCATATATTTGAATATTCATGTATAATAATCTTTAAACTATGACAGGATATTTATACTTTATTGCTTGAATGTGACTTTTTTATCATTCTAATGTTATTAGCCAGTCCTTGCATTTTCTAAATTCCAGTTCCTGGATGCATGATTTGCTATAGTTTATCTCTGCCTTCAAGTTTTTCACTTCAAGATAAAACTTTACCCTATTCAGTCAACTTATGATATTGTTTCATAGTCTTGAACTCTTCAAACCCGGGTTGGTAGTGCAGTTGGTAGCCCACCCGGATTTCGAATCTAGTGTCCTGAATCAAGTGTTTGAATCTTAACAGAGGACTTTATACCATTTCATGAAAATTTGACAATATCGTCAATATTCCTCCATTAATAAGGTTTTTGGAAAAGTTTCTGGCCTTGTGGAAGGGTAGGTGAGTACTGGTTATAGACAAGGGTCCAGGAAAGCTAGGTTAGGTGCGCTGGACTCTGTTAAATAGCCTAAAAAATTGTGTTGACACATGTTAAACCCAGTGTAAATATTTCTATTTTTTTCTAGTATGAAGTTTTGTCACCAGAATATTAGCATCTGTATTTATATGAGTTGTATTTTAAGTGTTTGTAAACTATGTGTACATGTATTTGTAAAGGGATTTTGTTTTTTGTCTGGCCTGGAAACCATGCTGAGTTTAAGTGGGTGAAAGTTTTAATGTCTGGTCATGGAGTTCAAAATTTTTGAGAAAGTTTTTTTTCTGTGTTATGTACTGGTATGAGTGATGTTCAGAACTTTTAAAATCCTGAAATTGTGAATATCTGGATTTTGAAAATTTGAACTTTGACCCTTGCAAATATACCCTTGACCCGTCATTGTTAAAGGGTTACTGGTGGTGAAATGTCTGTGTAATAAATGGTTACTTTATGTGTAAGTTCGTGGCATTGTTGTGATAATTGTTTTCTCATGGTGCTGTGATTTGTTGTATTTGTATTGGGGAACTAAGTCAGTATCTGGTAATGAATCTAAGTAAAAAATAAGAATTTCTGAATTCTTATAAAAAACTAATAAACCTCTATGAGGGGTTGGTGCAAAACTAGGCTAACTTCATGTAAATAAAGATGGATGTAGACTAGTTTTGCAGTGACCCATCTACTAGTTTCACTTTGTGTTAAAAATCATACATTTAATCACAATAATCTTCATAAACCAAGAGATATCATCAAGTTACTAAATAATAACAATGTTTTTACTAAACTATGGTTTCTTTTGTTACTAGCAGTAACACTGTCACAGAAATATTTTCTGATTTCAATGAGACAACATAATAATTATGTTAATGTATTCTATTATTTACCATTTTGTTGAATAATTTTTTCATTATCTTAATTTATGTTAAGACTACATGTATTTACTCTTAATAATCATTAAAATAATATTGTAATATTAGAAAATGTCTGACATTTTTGATCATCATGTACTTTATGATAGTTCATTGTTATTAACATTGTAATAATTCATGCTTTCCTATATTAAGGAAAGAATTACATAAATTGTAAACTTACATTTAACTTTTTCTCTATCATTTCAGATATCATCGACACATGGTTCCGCCTCTACATACCAGCACCCCTCCAGTTATGACTAGCTCCTCCCATCATAATTACCATCCCCACAGACGTTCCTTTCATGCCACCCACTCTCACACTCTAGGTCCAGTACCAGGAACTTCCCCTCCTGTCCCCATACCGTCATCTAAACATCATCACACTACTTCATACTTTAATTTGAATAACTCCTCCTCCCCTAACTCTCCAGTACATAAAAGTGCAATATTAAGCCACTCCCATCCATCTACGGCTCCTGTCATTGGCTACAATTCTCCATCCACTCCTAGTAAAGGACACTCCCATTTTGCATTTGATTTCACTTACAGCTCTCCCCTACCGGAGGAGACTTTAGCACCAGCCTCACCTCCTGTTACCAATGCTCGTAGTTCAACTTCACCTATGAAAGTAACAGGACCAGCAAATGATCGTAGATTGTCCGATTCTGATATGAGCACACCACCAAAAGGTATTACAAGTGTTAGTTTCCATAAAATTCTCTTGGTATACATTTGATATGCATTTATTATGCATAAATTGTGCTTAGTTCTTTTCATAACTTTCATCTTACATATTTTTTCATTTAGTTTTGGTTTAATATTCTAGTCAATTGTGCAACCATGCAATGAAAGTTGTTAAGATGCTTTTTATGATTGAGTAATGATTGACACATAGGGAGTGAGGTCTAAGCCATTCTAAACATATTTACAATTCATTATAATACAAAGTAGATCTCTTTTCTTTGAACAAGATTTGTGACATGTTTTATGGTTAATTATTTTCTTAGTTTATTCTTAGCCAATCTGTTTACATTCACTATATTTTTTAAATATAATATATGGGTGTGAAGTATTCTATTGTTTCATATAAAGTGATAAACAAATGTACATATTTTTATGTATAATATTTGTATATATTGTTACCAAGGTAACAGTCTTGGAGGAAGCAGTGGTTCTGGTAGTGGAAGTGGTACTAAGAACTTTCCTAAACCTTGTTCACAACAGATTAATATTGAACTAATGGTATGTAGTAATACTTGAACAATTTCCCTTCTTGTGTACCTCCAATATGATTAAAACTTGATCTATATCTCTCTGCTAGCTCATTTTACTTCTGATAATCTTACTACCCTATATACTCAGGTAGTTTAAACTATGCAATGATTGGTCAACACAAAGGTCATCCAAATTTGACCTTTTTGAGATGGCGAGAGATCCTTTGACAGCAGTCTTCGTAGAATGTCCGTTTTTGGAGATAGTTTGTACCTCATAAGGCAGAAGTAAAGACTGTATAGAAAATATTTATTGGTACATTTTATGTTATTGTTACTGCTTGTTTTCTCGTCTTGTAACAGAATTAATGTTTGAGGAAGTTTTCTTAAAGAATGGGTTCAGATCTAACTGGAAACATTGGTTTTACCTTTATCTTTTTTAACCAGACAGTACTTGTTTGTTGATATGGGGAAATAATTGTTGATTCTACTTTAAGGGTACTGCAAGTTGATCATATGTTCTACGGATTTTTCTGGGGAAAAAAATGGGGCGAGCGAGCAAAGAAAAACAAAGAAAAAAGTCTTCATTCACTTGCTTTATATAGCGGTTTGACCAAATTTTTATGAGCGAGCAAGGAAATAAAAAATTTTTTTTTGTAAAAACCGTCAAAGTTAAGGTGTGAGCAAATCCATAGAACATATGATTAATTTGTTGTGGCCTAATTTGCATGATTTTTGGAATATGCATGGTAGAGAAGTTATGACCATGAACTGGTGACCTGTTTGGGTTCAAAACCCATGAAAATCCTCATTCTTGTTACTTGAATGAAATACCTCGTGTATCAATGAAGCTAAAGTGAATTTGCAAGACATGCTAAATTTTACATTTTTTGCATATTTTTTTCAGGAGTTTCCATTATTTACAATGACATCATTTCCATCTGGATTTATAATTCATATTGGTGGTGTAGTTGCTGCAAGATCTGTTAAATTATTAGATAAAATACATAACCCAGGTATGATACTTGGTATTTACTGTTATATAAATCATTTTTGAACGTCTGCAACAACAAGTCTTATATTGTTTTGCTAAAAATCCATGGAAAGTCTTCATATTTCAAACTGATGATAAAATTGATCAACTCTTAGAGATTGTCATAATTGAAAGTTGTTAAGTATATAATGTTTGGCCAGTTCATTACTAAGAAGCAATTTAAAAGGATTCTCCCTGGAGATAGTAGCCAAATGACCAGGTAAAATAGATGTAAAGTAAATGACGTTTTACTTTGTATACTGTATGGCACTTTAATGTATATGTGTCTATATTTCACATTTTCTATGCAGTTTGAAATTTATGGGTTTAGAATTTGTGCATTTGATGTAGGCTTAATCCCATCATTACTAGTAAAATCTTTATCGATACTGATTGTCTAAGAAATATTTGCCACGGTTAGCATAATTATACACTATCATTGTTGACTGTGAATATAGAAAAAATTGAACAACATCACCACCCCAACACCTACTTACCTACCACTGTGAAAATTACCTGCTATAAATTATTGATATATATTATTATATCTATTATTATAGAGGAACCAGAAACACGTGATACATGGTGGAATGAAGTAAGAACTGAAATCAGATCACATACTAGAGCTATGGGTTGTCATGCTGTTATAGGATACTCTGAACAAACTTCTATCTGGTATGTATTGTTGGTCTTTATTTACTTTCACTTTACTTTAAAATTTTGAGAAACCATTAAGTAATTTTTAGCGGGATTTTTCAACGAAGAAAGTGACCACAACTCTACCTGCCTTTATTATAGATTATTTTCCTTTGTAATTTTTGCATGAAAGTTTTTAAATCTGGCTTTAATGTGGTTTATCACATTACATTTCTTGTTTAGGTTTGAATTTTGGAATGAAATTAAATAACTTTTATGCAAGTAGCACATTTTTAATTTCTGTAACACTGTAGACAAACTTAAACAGTAAATAAAACTGAAGTTTTAGTGTAGTGGATAGTATATCTAGACTAAGTCACTATCGACAGTTTTTACATGTGTTGCTGTAGATAAAATATTTACCTAATTGTGACTTCTGCAAAACGACACATATCACACCACAACCAGCATGAAGATACACAGCCCTGTTTAGCAATTTCATTAATCATATATAAATTCTTCAAAAAATTAAAAACACTTGTCTTTTTCTTTCACCAGTCAACGAAATTAGTGGGTGTCTAGTTGCCCGAGATAGCCACTTTTTAGCTTGAGCAACCAGAAAAGTCTTTTTGGCACCCAAATTCTACAACAAAAGATAATGCTTGCTGCTAAGTTGACATGTTCAGGCAACCCCTTTCATACCCTAATTTCAAAGACTGTTACTCTATATATTTTGTTTATATAGACACACTTAAACTTCTTAACACCTGTTTCTAATTAACATTTTCAATGGTGTTGTACAAAAAGAACTAATAATAACAATAACAAATAAGTAAAAACCCTCCACCATAAAGATATACAATTACACAAAACAAAAACAAAATTTATAACACATGATGTTATACATATATAATACTACCTGAGGACTAATGCACCGCCTGACAGTCCTTTTCTGAAGTTTTTTATGTGGTTTTTTTTTATTGTTTATTATTGAGTTTTTGTATTTCAAATTAATTGGACCTACACTTCTGACTGAGATAACCGAGTATGTATCTTGTTTGTTTCAGTGATGAAATTATATTATTATCTGCTACTGGTACTGCTGCTAAAGTAAATTTAAACTTGGACCAATATAATACATCTAAAACTAATCCACAACAACTGATATGTCCTGGAGACAAGAATATTATTACAGAGAAAGAAAAAGATCAATTAAATAAGAAATTATTTGTTGATGTAAATCTAGCTAATCAGATGTCACAAAAAAGTGGGGCCAGGTAAGTTATCAAGGATTTTTTCGTATACCTTTTTTCAGGCCCCTTCCAATTCTGAAATTTCTTTCAAATAGTGCTGTTTTCTCAAATTTAATGTGTACCTAGGGGTTTTCTTTCCCCAAATGTTCTATGTAGAGTAAGACCCCTAAACCCCTTCTCATATGCTAAAGCACCCCTGGTTATTATAATTGTGGTTTTTTCTGATAGAAATTATCTTCCAGTTATGATTAGCACTAGATCTGAGGATGACAAAACTTACATCAATTTGCATGTCTAACTAAGTGCAGAACATAGCTTACTTTAGTTATTACATGGAAAATAGAAGTTGATGTAATATTATAAGTAGTGCTTTATAAAAAATCAGCCAAGCAGTGATTATTTTTCAGTTTCTCTATGAAGTGCAGTTGTAACAATGAACAGTCCAATCCCTCCTAATGGTCATCCCTTGTAAGTGGTCACCCCCTGTAAGAGGATCTAGTGCAGCGACCATTGGAAAACACTCTAAAGTGCACCCCTTATAAGTGGTCAATCCCTTTTCTCCAGCCAGTGGCCAGTCAGTTTGCCTCCAAAACTCAAAATCCCCTTGCATTAGCACCATTCCATCTTGATATTTGTATAGTATGACCTATTTTCATCCTTCAAATGCTATACAAGATTCTGTAATTGAGTTATTATTAAACTATTCAATGTATGCACAAGTTAGTAGGGATGTAACAGTATGGTAAAAACTGTATTGCAATATATTGCGATACACGAAACCTGTATTGCAATATATTGCAATAAATATTGTTCTTTGCGCATACATGCATAGCATGAATTAATGCACGTGCATCGTCTTAATTTGATCAACATTGTACATAGATATTTGTATTTTCAAATGATCTACATGTATTATGCAAATGTTTGAATAAGTTAGAAAAAAAGGTTTTGAATGGACTTTTAAAGATAATTATTCTCCCACTTTATGAAAATATTTCAAGTTTCCGAACACATTTTAACATCTAAACAAACATTTAAATTTCAGACTCTGCTAAAAACAATCAGTATGGAACATAACTAGAAAAACCGGTTCAGAAAAAAACGAACCGTTTAAAAACCGTAAGAAGTCGTATTGCAATATAAACCGGTATATCGGTTAACTGCTACACCCCTACAAGTTAGTGTATGAATTCAGTATAAGTATAATGTATTTTCTATTTACAGTTCAGAAGATGGTAGTCCAAGATTTAATTGTTCACTATGTCATATACCATATAAACCTAAATCTTCACCATTTCCTATCAATCTCTCACAATGTATGTCTTGCAGGTAACTATCATTGTTTTATAGATTACTGAAACAAACTACCGGTATACATATTGGATGTTTTTAGATATGTTTGTTAGTTTTAATACTCTTAGTAGTTTTTGAATTTTGAATCCTGACCTAGGGCACGTTCCACAAGGCGATAGCTAGCTAGCGCTTTTTGAAAGCGATTTATTGTAGCACAAGTGGTCTATGGAACGGTTTGCTTCAAACTAGCAAATCCAAGATGGCGACTGTCTAAAACAAAAAGTTCAGAATTGCAACAAATGAAAAATATTCAAATCAATTATCACCATGGTTATTCTATTTAACCACTTTGACGAAATATATATTCATTAAATTAAATATATATCAGTATTCTTGAAAAAGAAACTCATTCCCACAGGGGTCAGCCATTTTGAAAAAATCAGAGACGTTCCGAATGATACGGCTAGCAAGAAAAAAACTTGCTACGTTTTGCTAGCTAGCAATTCAATTTGCTCGATCATAGCAAACCATTCCGTAGGAAATCGCTACAAAGCGCTTGCTAGCGATCGCCTTGCGGAACGTGCCCCTAGTACATGTACTTGTTATTTGTAACATGAAGGAAGAAAGATAGGAACAATCAACATGGCTTAATTATCTCAACAGTCCTAACTATGTTAATGTAATCAATGGTTAGAATCAAACTGATGTCAGACAGCTAAAAATTAAACATACAGTTGTTTATATTTTGTTGTAGAATAAAACAAAGGCACAAGCTTTGATGTGCTGAAATTTAATAACTTGTTAGTTCTTTAGCATGTGTTATTAAATAAGCATATCTAGGCAAGTGTCTATGTCATATTCTATGATTGAATATAGAAAAAACTGTATGTTATTTTGAGTCTTACATAGAAAAATCAAGAGATTTAGCCTTTCCAGGAACATAGAGTAGGTTGACTGATGTCTGTAACATGTTCTATACAAAACAAGAATGTGATTTAATATTTTGTCCAATGTAATTCAACAAAGGGAATATAGAAGTATTTTTTATAAAAGATAAACAGAGTTTGCTATCTTTTATAAAAAATAAATATATATTCCCTTTGTTATTCATGAAATAATTTCTTGATAAAGGCTTCAGCCGAAATATTGAAAACAGAGTTTGCTATCTTTTTATAAAGAATGTGATTTCATTTGACTTTCTTAGATGTCAGTCTTATATAATTATATTGCAATCTTCTATGTATTATAGGAAGAGACATGTACCAGATGTATTATTTACAACTATCAATCCTCCTCCAGAAATACAAACTGTTGGTAAAGGAGCTTTTATACAATCAAGGTAAGATTGTATATAGAACTTAATAGTTAGCAGTAATTTAAAATACTAATAGTTAGCAGTAATTTAAAATACTTAGAGACATTTAGCCTAAAGTTTGTTTTCTCTCAACTGTCTAACCTTGAATAATTTCACAGTGACTGAATGCATTGTTTTTGTACTCGCGGTCTAATTGTTATTAAATATATCTTGACTAAAACATATCATTTGGCATAAGCATCCTTACTTGATCATAGTACACACTTTTGGAAACTTATGAATGTTTCACGATGATAATTTTAACAAACGCAATTACCGTGAAATTATTCATGTTTAGACAGTTGAGAAAAAACGAACTATAACATTGTTGAAAATATTTGCCTTGATGTAAACATTGATTATCCTTTTTTTTAAAAAAAAAAAACAATTGTTGATAATGTTTTGAACATGTACTTGTATTATCTATATGTTTCCATTCTTTAAAGTATTAAGATTGTAACTAAGCCGCCCGGCTAGCTCAGTTCTAGCACGCAAGTCTACTGATCGAGGGGTCGTGGGTTCCATTCCGGGGCGGGGCATACTTTTTTTGTTTGGTCATGACATTATTTCTGCAGCCATTCTCCCTCCTACCAATGATTTTTAATTATGTAGGGCAGTTGTCAGTCATTGACAAAAGTATGTGTTTAGTAGTTGGTTAACAGCTAAATCCAGAGATTTAGCCTTTCCAGGAGGAGTGAGTAGGTTGACTGACCGCCGTTATATGACCTATAAAATGTGTTGCTACGACGTTAAACCCAACAAAACAAACAAACAAACAATAAGATTGTAACTCTTCTTGGAAGAAGATGACATGATTAATCAAAATACTGTGGCTCAGGCTACTTTGTAATTCTGTGATTCAGAAATATAATATTGCAAGCCTAAGAAATTGTGGTATTTATAGTGAATTTTTTATACTTGAAGTATCATTTAATATCTTTACAGGGCTCGAATTTAAGCTAGCATACTCGCAAAATGCGAGGGGATTTTGAAAATTGCGAGTAACTTTTATTTCAACTCGCAAATTTTTGCGAGTTGAAATCGACGCAAAATATTACTGTCTAAACTAATGAGGCTAAAATCAGCATTGAAACGGCTAGATAGATTGGTATTATTGATTTAAGATTCACCATAAATGGTTTGATATTCTTGATATATCCCACAATAACACCCTTGTTCTACCTACAGTAAAATATAGTACTATATATACTGTATTTAAGAATAGAACCTATGTATGCTACTAAAACTTTCAGAAGAAAAATGCACGGATTTGTTCATTTTGCGAGTTAAAATAAAATGAAGTCGCAAAAATTTGCAAGTCCAAATTAAAGTTAAATTTGAGCCCTGTATCTTTATATATGCTTTTGATATACTTGAATTATGTGTTAGGCTACATATTTGTTGATTAATAATGAAATTTCAATTTCTAAAGTTGGTAAAATATATGATTGAGCACTTATTTATCTATTTATGTTTCAGAATTTGTCGACCAAAAGAAGATAACAACAAGGCTGAAGCTAATGCTAAAAATATTAGTGATGTGAGTACTTTAAAGATATAACATATGCTGATGGTTTTATAGCAATTTTTAACATCAAAACATCTGTTTCAGGGCATATTCTTGATTTTTTAAATTGTTGGGTAAAATCAAAGATAACCAATTTCTCATGACCCCTTCAGAGAATTGTATTGTTTAATTGTAGATCTGTAGGTCATTTATCTGTATTGTTGTATCATGTGATGTTGATCTATGGTAGTGAAATTTTTAATGCATCATTTACTAGTCTTTCATTTCCTTTATAAACTAACGAGTTCTTGCATTTAAACGATATTTTTTGTCTTGTTTTGTTTCAGAGTCTTCCGTTCTTGGAGTATGAGCTACATAATCAACTTATGAACAAACTAAAGGTACTTTTAGAGTTGTTTCCCTTTAGTGCTACGTGTATTTAGATCATGGAATGAGTTGTTTCCCTTTATATGGAGTTATGCCTGTTCTTCTGACATTTCATTTTAAATAAAACAGTTTATGTGAGAGAAAAATACATTCTGTCTCTATGCCGTCAATTTACTTTAATACATAATTTAATTATCAACACTTACCAATCAAAGATTGAATAAAATGGATTCAAATGGTTGTCAAAGTTACTATATTACTTCGTCTCTCTATATAATAGTTGTTCTCAGAGTAAAATTTCAAAATGACTGACCTACTGAAGCCTTTATTTTTATTATAGGAGCAGTAGTCCAGTGGTAGGATGCGCGCTTACAGATCGAGAGGTCCTGGTTCGAATCCCACTAGGGGCACTGCTAATTTCCTTGAGCAAGAAATTTACCTGTGACTGCTTCACTCCACCCAGATGTAAATGGGTACCTGTTAGGGTCATGCACTGTATGCTGTGGCTGCAATCTGCGCCGTGTGTTAACAGTTGGTGTGTGACTCGATGATCGGGGAAGTTAATGTCAAGAGTCGACTTAATAGTGATACTAATTGTAGACTCCAAAAACCCTTGCTTTAACTTTAACTTTTAGCTTTAATTTTTAAGATTAAGTGTTTATGATGTTTTTTCAATATACATGTGTTTGTTTTCATCAATGTTTTCAGATGAGAAGTATGAATGGATTATTTGGTTTAAGAATGCAATTTGTTGTTGGTGAAAATATATTAATTGGAATAGCTGTAAGTTATATTACATAATTTTTCATAATCTTTTAATTCATGACTTCATGTTTAGCTCACCTGAGACCTAATCAGCCCTGCGTTCAGTTACCATAAACGTTACAAAACGTTCCGTAACGATACATTCGGAACTCCTCTACCATTCGCTGCAAATAATCTCGGACATATTTAGACGCTATTTTTAAACTACCAGTGTTAAAGTAAACAAATATATGATCGTTTAGCCATTGAATGATGTTTCGTTTTTAGTCCATAAATTTTGAAACATCACTTATTGCCTTAACGATCTCATATTTGTGTATTAGATTAGGTTATTCCCAGCGAATGGCCGAGGAGTTCCGAATGTATCGTAATGTAACGTTCTGTAAAGTTTTGTGTAATTGAACCCGCTACTGAGCTCATAGTTGTTTCTTTACATTAGTAAAGAAAAGAAACTTTTTGTTAAGTTTTAGTGTGTAATTTTTTGTTTGCTCTGCAACCACTGAATTAATTCAGTTTGAAACTTCACACATATCTACTGGGTAATTTTACCTGCTTGTAGACTTAGAAAATTCCTGGTTATTCTATCAATTAAACCTCTGCCAGTAGTCTTGAAGTTAAAACTGTTTTTGTTTTCTTTTCTAGCACCAAGAAATGTTGTGCTTACTGTCTACATCTCTTGTTTTTATCATGTATTTATGGTTACCATGGAGATAAAAAGACTTCACTATTTTCTGTATATATTACAGACTGGTACAGGAGCATACTTGTTTCCACTACCACCTCCACCTGTACCTAGATTACTTGGTCAGATTACATCAGAAGAAGAAAATGTTGTATTACAAGAATTACAGATTAAATTAGCTGAACAAATACAGAAAAATAAAGATTTATATCAACTTAATGGAATTGTAAGTTATTTGGGATACGTTGGGTGTTGTAAATTGTTATTAGTAGTGCCATTGTACATGTAGTATAATATAGCACAGTATAGTCTCAAATAGAATACATGTAGTATGTATTTTTTGTATACACAGGCCTTCTGTTTTATCTACATTTACAGCTATAGCAATTCACATATTGTCAGTACAGTTGAAAGTTCCTTACAACTTTTCATAGATTTCTAACCCTACAACTTCAGGAATTATTATACCCCCGCTTCGAAGAAGAGGGGGGTATACTGTTTTACCCTTGTCCGTGCGTCCGTCCATCCGTCCGTCCGTCCGTTACAAAATTTCCGTCGCAGTTTTCTCAGCAATTATATCATGTAGCAGCCTAATACTTTGCATATTGCTTCATCCCATAGTCCCATATGGTGTAAAGCGATTTCATGCTCCTTGCTCATCTACTTCCTGTTTGTCGCATATTTTTAGATTTTGGCGGGGGTATCACTAGTGAGCATTAGCTCACAGATTTATTATTTATTTTATAGTAGGTAGCCCTGTTTTACAACCTCCTATATATTTAACTCGCCCAAACCAAATTATTAATGTTCAGTAGTAGTAACAAGTTGCCCGAACCCAAATTTAGGTTGTCAGGGGCAAAAAGACGACATTTAATGTCAAGGCCTGCAACTTCTTTGGATACCATACCATTCTGTAGTTCTTTTGATAAAAACCTTTTTACAAAATCTTTTAGTTGCACAGAGTAGAATTATTAAAATATTCAATATTTCTACCAATTTCAAATATTTGTTAATTTTGAAAAATGTTGTAGAATTATTATTAGTTCACTGGCTTCATCTTACCACTTTAAAAGTGAAAATGGCACCTTTAATATAAATAAAGAGACTTTATTTTACTGTTTTAAAGGACATAATACACACACAATGTAAATAACTTAATGTCAAAATACAATTAATGTTTTATTTAATCAGTTGTGATTTTCGTCTCGTCAATCTATCAAATACATTCCATGCCATTTTCTTGTCATGGGCTTGGCTAAATTTTAGTTTCTTGCTGATAATTTTCTTTCTTGGTCGTCGTATACTCATAGTTTTCATAGATTTATTAAGGTCAGTGTCAATGTCACTGATGTACCTCTGTAGACCTTGTCTTTCTTCACGTTCTTCAAATACCGTAGATATGTCAGCTTTGCTGGAGTAGAACTCTGGTGGTTTGTTGATCTGAAATAAGAATAGTTGATGAGGGTCACAATTAAAAGCTTGGAACATTTGATACAGTTTTAAAAGATAAGTTTTGATTCTTATGATGATTTGCTTTTAAATTGAAGTTCCTCCTGCTTGAAAATGAGTAAAAGATTCCGTTTCTAGTTTGCACTTACTTTTTAACTATAAACTATATTAAAGTTTTAAATTTTATTATAGTGAATTTATTTTAGGAGGGAGGACACATTTGGTCATTGGTCTTTTTTCATGTGAGCCTACTGAACAATATTCAATGAATAAATAATGGTTTAAGGTTTACTTACACTTTTCTGGAATGTAAAGTCTAAGCTTGGTTGGTAACTTGGTATACAGCTCAAATTAGGAATTTATAAAAATTATGGTCAACAATGGTACAATTATTTGAACAATGTTTTCCAGCTCTTTAATGTTTGGATCAGTGGCCAGTTTTCTAAGGAAATCACTATTTAGTGCTTTGTCCCCTGGTACCCTTCTTACAAAATAAGTATGTGATATCAAATTTAGGGTACCATTAATTTAGAGTGAATGCTAGCTTGGGATATGTTTAGGAAACTGGGCACATATGTATAAGATAATGTGTACATACCACGTCTAGAATGTTAGGATCAGCTCCATGTCTTAGTAACAAAGCAACTATATCTGTGTGTCCTTTTAAACTTGCTAGATGTAAGGCTGTCATC
This sequence comes from Mactra quadrangularis, assembly GCA_025267735.1. Lineage (NCBI taxonomy): Eukaryota > Metazoa > Mollusca > Bivalvia > Venerida > Mactridae > Mactra > Mactra quadrangularis. Next base: position 31,083,206 of record CM046304.1, read on the forward strand.
TCAGAGTACTGAAAATATACAGATCTTATGTTTAAAGTGGCTTTCCATTAAATAGTATACAAACTATAATGCTCATCTATGTTTATGTTTGGTATATGCTCTCTGGTTGTCATATAAAGGAGTTTTACAATGATTTAATTGATATTAAACTATCAATGTATTATTTACTTTATTAAAAAAACATCTCATGTGACTAGTTTCATAACTGGAAATACATTTTTTTCAAAAATTTTTGTGAACTTCATTTCTAAAAAAAACATTATTTTTTACTTTAACTTCTTTATTATTTTAGGGATAATTATCAAATTTTAAAATACATGTATGTTCCTTATCATCAACCACATCTCATGTGACAAATACTTTCTTAGTCAAGCATGTCTCTACTGACAGCTCCTGTTAAGATAAAAAGTAAGTTAACTGTTCTGCATAAATGTTGTTTTGAGCTGTAATAGTGTTTGGGCTCCAATATTATACTCCTGCCCTGGGTTTGCTATATTTAGTTGAATATGTATGTTATTTAAAGTTTGAAAACATCATGTCTTTATAAGTCATTACCTCTGTAGCCATATTTAAATCAGGATCACCTTTCAGTAGTTGTTTCATGACCTCTGTATAACCATAGGTAGCTGCTAAATGTACTGGTGTTTGTCCATTCTATAAATAAATTTAATATCTTGATATATCGCGGGCATAGCTCAAAACAGCCATAACTCGCTCTTTTAAATTGAATTATTGTCCGTTTTTTCTCAACTGTCAAAGCTTGAATAATTACACGGTGACTGAATGCATTGCTTTTGTACTGGCGGCCTAATTGTTATTAAAAATATCTTGACTAAAACATATCATACGGCAAAAACAGCTTTACTCAATCATAATACACACTTTTGGAAACTCATGGATGTATTACAACAATGGTTTTAATAAACTCATTCACCATGAAATTATTCATGTTTTGACAGTTGAGAAAAAACGAACAATACAACTGTTTTGCACTAAGCTTGCAATATACTGTCTTGGATTCTTGTATATATGTACATTTAGTTCAATGCGACTGTCCATTAGAATATTTGTGCAAAATTAGTCTATATCCTTCTTTATTTTCTTGTATATTTATATGTCTGTCTTAACCTCTAAAACTCATTGCATTAATTTTGATGGAAATTTTTCCAGTTTTCATAAGTGTATGATTCATCTTGAGACTATCACATGTATGGACATACCAGAAGTTTTATTATCAATTCATTTATTTATTTATACTTGGTTTAACGCCATGTCAACTCATTTTGGTTATTTTACAGCGTTCAGGGCACCTAACCTAGTTTTCTTAGTCCATTGTCTATAACCAGTACTCACCTACCCTTCCACAAGGCTGGAAACCTCTCCAATGTTCTACTATGTACATTTTATGTTATGTTATATCATTGCCATGATGACAAATGAAGTTATGTTTACCTTATTCTGTATATTAACATCTCCACCATTATTTATTATTGCTGATACCATAGTAACATTATCATTCCATGTAGCAACATGTAGACAAGTTTCTCCATTCTGAATTATAACAATATAAACTATCTGCTCTTTATATACATTATATTTAATGTGATTTTCAACCAAAAAAAAACAGATAAAGTAGTGAAATTTGTACCTCTGCCAATATTCGTTAGAGAATGAATTAAAATATTCTTAGTATCAACTATATGTGCTACACATTCTATTGGATTAGACTGGGAAATATCAATGATAAATTGCACAGGGCCCATAAAATGTTAAACATTTTTATAAATGCATAAGACTGCCCTATACGGTATATTATATAAAAGATGTGTGCAGTTAAGATTTACATTTTTAAAATGATAGCTTCATAAATAAACTATGAAACTAGAATAGACAATACATTGTATATTGAATAATAGTCACTTTTATTTCAAGGGTCTACAAATGACAATGAAGATAGGTTGCAAATATACATGTTTACAAATACATGTATGGTAATTTGAATGCGCAAAACAATTGTTACTCACTCTATTCTTATATTTAGTTACGATCATTTTGCGCAAAACCCATGGTATGCCTGTGGAGCATTCAATTCACCGTTTCGTTACGTAAACTCTGATTGGCTTGATTTTTAACTGAAGGTAACCTTGGAGAAATAAACTGTGACAATACCTTATCTTGTGAGTTAATATCAACACCAGATTCTATCAATGTTGTGACATCAAATAGATTTCCTTGTCTTGTTGCTTCACATAACTGTATAACATTACCTTCTACCTTAGGCATTGTACTTTAGTGTCAATGTAAAAAAATGTGTTAATCCATTAGTTGAAATACACTTGTACCTGCAAGAAAAAGTAATGTAATTTATTACACTACTCATAACTGTATGATTTTACCTTCTGTCTTAGCACTGGCACCAGAGTCCATATCTTATGATTATAATGCGTATAGTTCTCTGTACATACATATATAATAAACATGGTATTGAACGTTTTCTACAGTGCATACGGCCCAAACCGTTTTTCTTCAATTCGACTTGTATCTGAAAGAAAATGTCGGTCTCAATTTAAAGATTAAACATTACTCTAACATCATGCAAAGTTACAAGTTTGTAGCTGATACCGTTTTCATGAAATTTATATCAATTTCAGAATCACTAGTTTGCAGAGATTCAACGTCACTACTGACTTCCGGTTTAACTTAACCTGGTTTCCTGGATATTAATGATTACGTACACAGACGCAGAATATATCATTGATTTACGTATATATTCTATTTATAGAACTTGTGACACGTAAATGTTTACCTAGGCAGTGCGCTCCGATTGGGTTTAAATTTGGCGCGCTTCATCGACAAGGTACGGGAAAAGTCTCGAGGAGTTTATCAACCAATCAGTTTACGCCGGTAAACGCGTCATGATTAAACCGGAAGTGAACAGTGACTCTCAATCGCTGCAAAATGATAGTATTGAAATTACGATTAATTTCATAATAACCGTTTCAGATATAAAGTTTTTGTATAGTCAGTTTTGTAAGGAAAGGTTTAATCTACAAAACGAGACCGATATTTGCATCCAAATATATTGGTAAAGGTAAAATAAATCTGTCAGACCGTATCTACTGTCAAAATGGTTCAATACCATGTGAATATATTATAATGATTGTATAGATCTAGTCCTAACTCGTACACGGTGATGAATAAGGGAGCGATTTTTTATTGTGTGCGTTGACAAAATATTATATGTGCGTGCATTGTAAAGAATGTGAGGACTCTAGTGCCAGTGTGTCTTAGGCGGTGTTCACATGTGTACACATCCGCCATCCTCGGCCGCCATCCGTGTATGTCACCTGCTTCTGTCATCCGCGCAGTGAGTTTACATGTACATGCGTCCGTCATCCTTTAAATGTTTTTTATGTATGAAATTTCTTGATGAGAAATAAATACAGTGGTCAAATCAGCAGAGCAGAGTTAGTCATGTTACTTACATGAAACATCAATTTCAATAGCCTCTACTATTGACTCGCAAGTATTTTTTGTCAATTTCTAAACACGGATGACGTGTGTGTACACATGTGAACACCGCCTTAGTCTTGGTACATAAGTGTTGATGTATTAACTTGATATATCTTTATTTGAATTTCACTTGTACCTGCAAGATAAGGTAATGTTATGTGGGCTGCTAAATTATTCTTCATATGAACAGTTTTCTGTCATATTTTGTCAGTCAGTCATTCTGCTAACTCTGTCTTGACAGGTCTAAATCACTAGAGCTAAGTTTTAAACCTATGTTAAACCCAAATACTCTTGCCAGTTCAAGAAATGAAATTATTGTGTGCTATTGTACAATTTTACTCAACTGTCTTTGGCACAAACATATAATAACCCCTCTGATTTAAATACTCAATATTTGTTTTTAATACATAAACACTGGTATTTATTTTCAAACATCGTAAATACATATTTATTTATTTATTGGAGTTAACGCCGTGTCAACACAATTTAGGTCATTTTACGGCGTCCAGCGCACCTAACCTAGCTTTCCTGGACCATTGTTTAAAACCAGTACTCACCTACCCTTCCACAAGGCCGGAAACTTCTCCATATTATCTAATCAATGGAGGAAAATCGACATTATTGTCAAATTTTGATGGAAGGGTATAGCCTCCCCGGGTGGAATTCGCACCCACACCCCCTTGGGCACGAGATTCCAAATCCCGGCACGCTACCAACTGTGCTATCGACCCAAGTTAAACACCTTAAATACAGCAGTACTGTCACTGTAGTAAGTATTTAAATCAATGAGATTAATGTTTAAGTCACTTACATTTTCATTGAAATTTAATCATGTAACAATCAGTATAATGTAAAATGTATTTCTGTATTACATTGTATATTGGTTTTCTTGGAGATAAAACTTAGAAGTTCATTTTTTAATTAATTTCTGTTCTGATTTTAATATTGACACATTGTACATGTATGTGAAATAATTGATTAAATTCTAAGTATTATTAAAAGGTTCAGGAAGTGTTATGTTTGCTTTGGTTTATGAAACTTTGTTTAGAAATGGACTATGTAATATGAAATTGTGATTGAAACAAAGGGAAACAATGTTTAATTAATTTACAGTATAGTAATAGTTAGTTTGATTAGGGATAAAAACATTTTTATCACAAGCTAAATATAGAGTTTTATTTGATGAGGTATGAAATACATGTAGTAGTCAGCAAGTGATAGGATTTGTGGTTAGAAATTGAGAGGTTCCAGGGTTGAACCCCACTTCTTAGTTCCTTGAGCAAGACATTTTTCTGTGATTTCCTCACTCCACCTAGGCGTAAATTGGTTCCTGCGAGGGTGGTATAAATTCATTGTGCCATTATGTTGTCTGCTAATAAATGAAATGAAAGACTCCCAAGGGAGACTTATAGATAAATAGTAGTAGCCCAATAGATGACCAAGAGCAATACCTGTTAAGTCAAGCATGCTTCAGCTTAGAACTTAAACTATAAGATTCACTTAAATACTTTTTTACTTTTTAATATTGATATAGTCATAATATTTATATGATGAAAATAACATAACACGATATTTTAGAGTACTTGTCAGTAATAGTGTTTTTGTCTACAATAACATAATACAAACAGCTACAGTTCTGTCAGTATGATATTATCTGACAATACTACAGACATAATTACAAAAATAGTCATAGACATATGGAGCCCTTAAAGTGACATTTTAAGATACTTTTTTTATTTTCACAATTATTTCGTTTAAAGAATATATTATTTCGGGATTTTTTTATGATATGTTATTATGTTTAAATGAAATAATATCATTTTGCTTCTTTGAAATAATTATTTCGTTAAATAGGAAAATAATATTTCGTTAAAACAAAATAATTACTATGTTAAACAAAATAATACTGTTTTGTAAAAACTAAATATATCTTTAGAAGTTTTTTTGTTTTCGTAAAAAAGAAATAATATTTCATTAAAATGAAATAGTTATAATGTTTAAACAAAATAGTTATTTTGTAAAAGTGAAATAATATTTTGTCAATACAAAATAATATTTTGTAAAATTTTTCTCTTTCCTGTACACACTGTACAGGATATTCAATATTCTACAGAAATTAATACATCACAATAACAACTTACCTTAGATTTTGGTGTTATTTTTTATCCATCATACCATATTATTTATATGTATCAAAAATATTTTCACCTTTATACATGTTACAAAATATTATTCAATTACACATATCCTTATCCATGCATTGAATATATCTCAATTTTGAAGGTATTAGCATAAATTATATTTATTTGATTGATATTCGTATTGATTCTGTTCACTAGGGTTTAATCTTGGGTGTTTTTTTTCAATGTTTTTTTTGTTATCAGCACTGTACGGGAAGTTAGCTGTGTGGGAATGTTTTAGTTAATATGTATTGTCATTGTTCTTGATAATTTTTGTTAACCTGTATAAGTGAGTAGATTAGTACTCATTGTATGTTAACCTGTCGGGCTTAGTAGTTAAATGCTTAATGTATACAAGGGGTGATTCAGAAGTAATGTGACAAACGCCATAACTCAAAAACCGATTGTGGATTAAACTTGAAAATTGTAACAGTTTTGTAACAAGTATTTTTGTATATGCGTGTGAAAAATCATGCATGTGCGTTATCCGAAACCCAAGCTATACTTTTCTGATCTATGTAGGGTATTTAGCTTCAGGATGGAGTAGTTTAGGGCGCTATTTATGTTAAGTTGCTGAACTGAGTTAAGTTCAAATGCACTATTTGCATTAGGTTGTAGGACAGTATAGTCACAGGCATACTTTGGGTGTTGTTCTTATCTTGATTTTCTTGAATTCTGGGGTTTTGTGTGAAAAGAAACAATGGTTTAAATCTAGAGTGGTAAAAATTGCTATGCTTATAAATGGTGGTACCAATACCAAGTTCTGATAGTATCAATTACGTGGCATCTAGTTTCATTTGATAATTGATTTTAATTGATAAATGTTGTCAAATACTGATAAATGTTCAACAATACTTACTGTAGTCAAACATTTATTTTTCTGTCTATGGTTTGCTGAGAGTATTGCTTGAGGGGCCATTTTTCTTTCCAGAGTTTGTGTACTGTATAACTGTGTGATTTTTTTGCCCATTTAGTAGACTTGTATTAAGTATTAATTAGGGACTTTAGTCAGTTATCTTTCCCTCATAAAATATGAAGCAATCCAATTTGTAAGTAGGTCCTTACAGTTGGAATCCTTGGATTTTATCATTGAATTCCTATGTAAGGATAACAAAATATTTCATTTAATATCTTTCTTGTAAATGATGATTTTATCAGAAGTGATGAAATTTAGATGGTTCTTTACTTTAAAAATACTTTGCTTGAATTTCAATCAAATTAAAGGATTTACAAAAAAAGTTATTAAAGATTTATTTTGGCAAGTTGACATTGAAAAGTAAGGGTAAAATCCACTAATTGGACCTACCTATTTGAAGAGTATACAAGGGGAAATAACTGACTAAAGTCCCTTATTGTTAAGTTGTATATTTCTTGCATTTGTTGTATATTCTCATGTATATCGCTCCTGTTTGCCTAATGTTCTTTTCTTTTCAGGTTAGGTTGCTCTTTATTTGATTTTCATGTGTATATAACATGTTTTTTTCTCATGTCTACTGCACAAACTTTTCATTTCTTATTCTCAAATGTTTTTAAAACCATTCATCATTATGGAAATATTGTATATACTGTGTAATATGTTTGATAGCGGCCCACATGGGAGATTGAATTTATCCAAATGTGTAGCCTCTTAAAATAAATTCTTTATTATTATATTATTTTGTATATTCTAGGATTTTTCAAGTCAACCAAGTCCACCATGTGTAACTGATGATAGTGATGATGATGGTGATGATTTAGAATTGTCTGCTGGAAATAAAGATACTTTTGTTCTGGAGGTATGTTGCCTTGGTTACCTAGATTGTAGAATGTTGAAGTTATAGTCTTAGTGTAATAGTTGACAATAGTTAGTATTAGAGTCTATAGTCGTGTGATTTAAAATTATAACTGATGAAGTAAACAAAGCTTTGTATTCCACCAATTTGTTTTTCTAGACAAATAAAATGAATGACATCAAATAGGGCATAATAATTTCACGAAATATCGACCCTGTGAATTTTGATTGTTAGCTTCTAATCCTTGGCGTAACAATTAAATTATGCACCTAACCTAGCTTTCCTTGACCATTGTCTATAACCAGTACTAACCTACCTTCCACAAGGCTGGAATCTTCTCCATATACCTTATTATTGGATGAAAATTGACATTATTGTCAAACTCTTATGGAAAGGTATAATCACCATTGGTTTCAATTTGAACCATGACCCCCTTTGGGGACACTAGAATCAAAATCCCAGCGTGCTACCAACTGTGAAAGTAACCAGGGATGAATTAAGTGGTTAACTTCATAATTATGATGAAAAACTTGTGCAGAGGATTCAAAGTAAACAATTTTAATTCACACTCTTTTTCTGTATTTATTTACTTGATATAGGTTGATGATACAAAAGATGAGACAGTACAAGCAATGTTACATGATACACCTAAACCACTTGGTATGGAATTATGTAATACTGAAACATATCCTGGTATACCTAATAGAGCTTTAACACATAATCTACAGGTAACTCTTTCATCATTATTAACCCATTATATTTCATCATAATGATTCAACACTTGTTTTAAGGTAAAATTTTACTAAAGCCCTTGACATGTATGTGTCTCCTTATTTTTTATGCATAAATTATATTTGTTGCTTGGATTTGAATAGGTCAAAGCGCCATTTGTTGCCAGAACTGAAGTTGGGATCTAGGTTCTTCGACTAAAGGCGCAATATGGTGATAGGATAGCAAAGTTTTAGGCTGTAAAAAATTTTAAGCAGGTATGGCTTAAAAATGGGGAATTGCAATGATCCGAAGTGGAAATTTGTTACTAAAAGAAGCAAGAATTACATTTTTTTTGCCATTTTACCACCACCCCATCATTGCCATTGCGCTAATAATGGCTATTTCTCACTGCCAATAACCTAGGGAATAGTCTGACTAGGTTGCGCCTCTGTCACACAAAAAGTGGCTGAATGAAAGTTTTCTAAAAATGTCCTATTACCTTAAAGTGGCTAAAAGGAAATTTTTCGGCCATGCCAAAACTAGATATGGGTTGATATATTCTGTTTAATGGTGTTACATGTATATATGTATTTGTAGATGTTTACACAAGTATATAGAAGAAAGATAACTCTAGAACAACATATGAAAACAGATTTTAAAGAATTCTTTGACGGTGTATATAGGGTAAATATATTTTGTATCATTGAAGTGGAATGTTTTTATTTTCATGGACAAAATTTCTGCAATTTGGAAATTTTAAATTTTGTTATTGACGTTTTGTCTGTGTATACCAAGAAATCGCAGGTTTAGCAGAAAAACAGTTGTAACTCAATATTATAAGAAAAGTGTGAATTACAACTGTTTTGTGCTAAACCCACGAAATATGCCATTGGAAGTTAGATTAAAATGCCAAGGGAGACCTCTTCAATCAATAGATGCAGAATGCAGATGTCATTTCTATGATTTGAGAAACAGCTGCAGAAATTTTAGGAATTCAGCCAATACAGAAATGTTTAATTATATGGTTGTGGGTATCTTACTTTTATGTACATTTAGCCAAATGGAGGTGAATTGAAAATGGCTAATATTGAAAAAGTTTGAAGATTACCACTATGGATATAGGAGATTATGTCCACTTTAAGTGTCATCTTCAGTTTTGATGTGCATGACCTGTGTAATTTTATATACTGTGATACTTACTACATGTATTTGTAAGTCATGTTACATGACATTGCTACTGAAATATTATCTTTATTACTAATTATCATCATCTATGCATTATCCTCATCATCATGGTCATAATGTGATATATTTATATTACAGAGATTATTTTTCAAGTTACGACGTATGATACCATGTTGTCTATTTATATTACAGAGATTATTTTTCAAGTTACGACGTATGATACCATGTTGTCTATTTATATTACAGAGATTATTTTTCAAGTTACGACGTATGATACCATGTTGTCTATTTATATTACAGAGATTATTTTTCAAGTTACGACGTATGATACCATGTTGTCTATTTATATTACAGAGATTATTTTTCAAGTTACGACGTATGATACCATGTTGTCTATTTATATTACAGAGATTATTTTTCAAGTTACGACGTATGATACCATGTTGTCTATTTATATTACAGAGATTATTTTTCAAGTTACGACGTATAATACCATGTTGTCTATTTATATTACAGAGATTATTTTTCAAGTTACGACGTATGATACCATGTTGTCTATTTATATTACAGAGATTATTTTTCAAGTTACGACGTATAATACCATGTTGTCTATTTATATTACAGAGATTATTTTTCAAGTTACGACGTATGATACCATGTTGTCTATTTATATTACAGAGATTATTTTTCAAGTTACGACGTATGATACCATGTTGTCTATTTATATTACAGAGATTATTTTTCAAGTTACGACGTATGATACCATGTTGTCTATTTATATTACAGAGATAATTTTCAAGTTACGACATATGATACCATGTTGTCTATTTATATTACAGAGATTATTTTTCAAGTTACGACGTATGATACCATGTTGTCTATTTATATTACAGAGATTATTTTTCAAGTTACGACGTATGATACCATGTTGTCTATTTATATTACAGAGATTATTTTTTTAAGTTACGACGTATGATACCATGTTGTCTATTTATATTACAGAGATTATTTTTCAAGTTACGACGTATGATACCATGTTGTATATTTATATTACAGAGATTATTTTTCAAGTTACGATGTATGATACCATGTTGTCTATTTGTATTACAGAGATTATTTTTCAAGTTACGACGTATGATACCATGTTGTCTATTTGTATTACAGAGGTTATTTCTCAAGTTACGACGTATGATACCATGTTGTCTATTTATATTACAGAGATTATTTTTCAAGTTACGACGTATGATACCATGATATATATTTGTATTACAGAGGTTATTTTTCAAGTTACAACATATGATACCATGATATATATTTGTATTACAGAGGTTATTTTTCAAGTTACGTCGTATGATACCATGTTGTCTATTTGTATTACAGAGGTTATTTTTCAAGTTACGTCGTATGATACCATGTTGTCTATTTGTATTACAGAGGTTATTTTTCAAGTTACGACGTATGATACCATGTTGTCTATGTAATATAGTATTTAATGTTGGAGCACCAGAGGAGGATGAGATAGAAGTAGTTGTTACCGGTACATGTGTAGCTTTAGATGAAACACAACTACGTTCTAATATACTTTGTGAAACACCTATGACTGGTGTCACCAATAAACAACTATTAAAACCAGGTAATTGATATTTTGTGAATCCACCTGGCTAGCTCAGTTGGTAGCATGCAAATCTGCTAATCAAGGGGTCATTAATTCGATTCTCAGGATGGGGCATACTTTCTTAAAGCTTTGTCATAAAATTATTTCTAGGTCCATTCTCCCTTCTACAAATGATTCTTAATTATGTAGGGCAGTTGTCAGTCACTGATGAAAGTATGCACCTATTAGTTGGTTAACAGCTAAATCCAGAGATTTAGCCTTTCCAGGAGGAGTGAGTAGGTTGACTGACCACCATTATATGACCTATACAATGTGTTGCTACGGCGTTAATAAAAAAAATGTGATGATTTAGGTGGATAGTACAGGATTTTGAATCTCGATTTTGAAACTCTTAATAAATGGCAGATTTTGCTGAGGCTTCTTTATTAATCATAGTATAAAGTACTAACTCAAAACCAGATATAGGGCTGAACATTAAAGGTTGTCCTATTGCCCCTTACAACCTATATTTAGGTTTGGGCTACCTGTTACTGCTTGTGAACATTTAGTTCTGGCAAGTAAAATATATAGCTCATATTTGTTCATCCAGACAACCTACATAGGACAATGTTGAGCCCTAGATAATATGCATACAACCAAAGGAAGTGATAAAATTAAACTCAGAGGAAGCTAAATCAGCTCATTCAATTTTATTCTGGGCATCCACAATTTATTAATGCTGAAAATATTGATACTAGGAAAAATCTATAGTAAGCTGACTTGTTATCACCATATTCCTAAGTGTGTTACTACATGTATATACATATTACAGCAGGTATAGTTGGAGCTAGTGGTGAGAATGTTGATGATATGATGTTTACTATGGAAGAAGTATCAGATGGATCGGCGTCTGCTGGTACACATAAAGGTTAGAAGTTTAGTCTGATTTAATACCATCTACGTAAATAGTTATCTTAAAGACTGCTGCCAATGGAACTCTCCACATAGCACATTATTTTCTTTATCTGAGCTAATTGTTTGCTCATTAACACATAATTCCTGTACATATAGCTGCATATCTAGCTATTTTGAATGTTTCTATTTCTACTGTGATTATGGAATATTATAACCTTGTATTTTGTAAATAGTAAAACAGAACAGAGATTCTGGTCTCATCCAATTTCTCTTTTTATTGTTTATTTCTACAATAGTTATCCACTTGTACTCAATTTACACTGAGTATACTTTGCCTTCTGTTTACCAAAATCTGTTGATTTCTTTTACTGTTTTCATGCATGAACTTCTCTGAGTACAAGTACAGCCAAGACTTAAGCTAGAATGTTGAGTCTAGGTCATAAGACCTTATTTATATATGGAAGATTTTCAAGTATGCACTTGATTAGGGAAAATTCTCTTTGCTAATGTTTGAACTTAGCTATTTTGTTTGACTATTTGAGTTTTATTTTTCAGTGGCCAAAGTGAAATTAGAGTCTAAAATAAAGAAATCAATTAGTCAAATAAGCAGGGTAAGTACATACATGATAATGTTGTATATTTGAATACTGTCTGACATATTTAACCTTTATTTCTGTACTTTCATTTGGATGAATTTTACAGTGAATAAATCAAGCTATTTTTGGAACGATGTCTAAACATCTTTCCAGAGTTAACAAACCGTAATTTCAGCTCCAAGCATTGAATCTAAGCAAAAACCCCGATCCACTCCGCATATCATTACTGCAAAATTTGATTCGGATGTTTCGGGTTAGTATATTATCCTGATAATCGCTTGCTACTTATTTCCATACATTCGATTTTTCATCCGGCAATAGATCAACATGATACGGTTTACTGCGGGTATGACTAAAACACTCAAAAGAGAATTTGGGGCAAAATGGACGAAATGGAGCAGTCGGTAGCGAAATGAAGTTAAGTTCCAAAGATGACATACGAAGATCTTTTTCGTAAGAATTTTTGTGAAAAGCACCACTGTTCTTTCAAACTTTCAGTGTCACTGCCGCAACAGTACTATCGGTGCTTTTATTTGGTAACTAATTAATACTTGTTTGCAGTTTTGAACGAAAATTGATAAAACCAATTTTAGATGTGTGTCAGCATAATTCTGACTTAATGGTATTTGATTTCAATGACATAATCATAAAGTGTCTAGTTAACATGTGCATACTTTAAGTTTATTAAGATATCAAAATGAAAATAGATGTGCTAATTCATTGATGGTACATCTACTTAGCTTTGAAGGGACGTTACTATGGACTTATGTTATAACAGTTCTGCCTCTTTTATATTTATATGAATTGGTTTATTATTCTTTGACTGATTTATTTGTTTGATAAAGTAAGATAAACCTTGCAATTAGCAAAACACTCGAAAAGTCTAGTTCTATCCTTGGACTGCTCTTGTTAAATTCTATTAATTGATACTTCATACATTATTTTATAGATAATACTGCTGCACAAGTTTGATGTTTTACATAATTATAATCTTTATTTATTAAATCAGTTCTGGACATCGTTCCTCCAGCACTCAGTGCTTTGATTTATAATTGTAAGACAGCCAAATATATCAGATTGATAAAAAAAACTATGTCAACTGTGTTTTTATAACATTCACTGCTTTCACTGCTTGACATTAATTTTTAAAATAGGTTACCCAGTAGACAACAAGCTATAAATTCTACTTGCCTGAACCATATGTTTACTAGCCAATGATTATAACAAATTGCCTGAACTCAAATATTGGCACAGTTTAACCTGTGCAGAGTGGCTCTCAACCGAACAAATCTTCTGCACAAAAGAACTACCTACAATAACAAGCCCTAAACTATGAAATTTTCTGTTTATATTTTCAGACCTCTATTTTCCCATCCCAAGGTATTGAGATAACACCACTAGCCTACGTACCTAGAGCTAAAATAGAACGTTATATTGGAAGTTATAATTTCTTCTTTATTAGAGAAACTACATCAGTTAGAGAGGTAGGTTGTTTCTTTCTTTATTTTCATCATTATTTTACATTTTTTATGTACCAGAGTTTGAGGGCAAGTTCCCCAAGGCGATCGCTAGCTAGCACTTTTTGAAAGCGACTTTTTGTAGCATAAGAAGTCTACAGAACCGTTTGCTTCAAGCTAGCAAATCCAAGATGGTGACAATCTCAAAAGTCAGAATTCTAACAAATGAAAAAAAATCAAATCAATTACCACCATGATTGTTTGATTTGACCGCTTTGATGAAATATATGCATTAAATGAAATATATATCAGTATTCTTGAAAAGAAACACGTTCCCACAGGGGGCAGCCATTTTTTGAAAAAAGGCTGAATGCTCTGAATGATATGGTTAGCAAGAAAAAACTTGCTACATATTGCTAGCTAGTGATTCAACTTGCTCGATTGTAGCAAACCATTCCTTAGGAAATGTAATTTTGACATCGCTACCTAGCAATACATAGCGCTTGCCTTGTGGAACATGCCCTGAGTATGACAGAAACATTTGTTATATTGTCAGTTTAGTTTATACAATTCATTTTAGATTGTTTCCAAAACAAGTTCTTACTACTTAGCTTTATCACTTTTGAGTAGGCTTAATGGTCTCCAAGTACTGAGTGTGTCTATGCCAAACAATGTACTTTTAAACATCAATTTACTAACATAGTCTTCTACTGACCTTTCCAGTATCATACATACAAGATCACATGCTTTATGATATATATTTATGTATATTTATTTCAGGCTGGAGGTGTATGTGGATTTATGCAGAAGTTTATAATGGAAGTATTAGCTATAGTTAGAGCCCATGTATCATCATTGGGTGGCAACGCTTTAGTTGCTTACAATCTAACACAATGTGTACTAATGAGTAATGAACATAAAAATCAGGTACTACTACTACTACAATAGTTTGTTTCAATTAATTTTTTGTAGCTCTAATGTGAAGTAGCAAATTTACAAAGAAGTTGGTATGAAGATTTGAGCATAACATCAATTACCAAAAAAATATGACAAAACTGATTTAAAATATAACATAATTATGTCTGACCCAATATTACTCAAATATTTGTTATATGGCACTAGTCCTTCTGAAGAGAAGTTTTAGCTATTTTTATTCTTAGTACATGGATATTATGATATTCTTTTGACAAAATAATCCTTTTTTTAATTACCGGGTATAATAATAAGTTTAAAAAGTCCATAATGAGACTAACATAATTTAATACACTGTGTATGTTAATGAACATTTTTAACATGTTGCTCCACTCTCTTTATAAGCAAGTTCCATTTTGATGGTATACGATTTAGAGCATAGAATAATAATTTTGATTTGAAATTTTCCATTTCTTTATTTTTCAGAGTCAATGTTTAATCAATGTTTGTGGAGATGCAGTACATTTGATACGAGATGGGGAAATAACTGCATTTGTACCAGATTATGTACGGAAACATAGTGACTCTCCTATACCCGTCACTTGATGGATCTGTGTGTGTTGCAGGCTTAGCACAAAACTGTTGTAACTCAATTAAAATAAAGAGTGAGTTACGGCAGTTTTGCGCTAAGCCAGGGTGTGTAATAAGATGATTTGTGATATACTATACTCTAAGACTAATTTAGGGCAATCTGTAAATATAAGTCTGGGTACATTTCTCGACCAGGGCGAGTTTTTTTAAGGTGGAGTCATTTGTACAATGTGAATAGGTGATGCAGTGATCGCTGGTACATGTGTATTTTTGTGTTAATTTTAATTTTACTATGCATCTGTGTCACCTTTAAATTAAAAAAGTCACTTGATTTTAATTGCCAGCTACTGTATAAGAGTGAATTTGAGATCTGAAAATATTTTAATGAATCATGAAGTATTGTTTCCATACATGTATATCAAACTATTATGATTTAAGTTTTATGTGAAATAATGTAAAATAACCTTTAATTGACCAATCAAAACTTATATATTTTTATATATGTTCTGACCAATCAAAAACCAGTTAACATTTAAACCAGCCTATCAAAACTATTGTATTTAAATGTTAAAGAACTATGACCAATCAGAACCATCCTTTCTATTGTTAATCAACTTATAATTGGGATTTTTAACCATTAGACCTTAGACAATTAATTGTTAGATTATCTCCACTGATAGCTGTCAATATTTAAATTACTTGTTTAAAAACTTGAAACTAGCTGATTACTGGAAGAGAATAGAGTAGAAAATAGAAATCTGTGATGAAATCTTTTTCTTACGCTTACTCAAGTCTAGATTTGATTTAAAACAGTATTTATAATACAGAATCAAACAATTATTTTTTGTAGTTTTAGTCACCACTTAAACTTAAACTTCTTCATTTGATTAAAAGCCTATTTCTATATTACATACTAAATGGCGTTGTACAAAAAGATAAATTATAAAAAATGAATAAGTAAAAACCCTCCACCATAAATATACACAATAACACAAAACAAAATATAATTCATCACACTTAAAATGTTAAGCTAATCTTACAATTTAAATTCTATAGCCTCAGTCCATATTTAAAACCATGTATATTATAATTTATGTCATTCTATGAGATTATGTTAGAAACTTCGATGCATATTTTTTTTGTTGAAGCAAGGCTCTTTTGCTTCTCATTTGGTGCCAATATTCAAGTGCTTATTTCATTTCTAAAAAAATGTACCTGTATTTTTACTATTTTTTCTTAAAAACTATTTTTACGTGGTAAACATGTAGTTGTATATACAATATTTGCTGTACATTTAGCCTTATTCATCAGTATTAGTAAATGCCTGTTGAGACATGTGGATCTTTTCACTAAAATTTTACATCACAAATTATTATGCATTTAATGGTGTTGTTTTTGCTAGCAGTGCAACAATCAAAGTCAGAATATGTTTACTATTCTACATGAATGTAGTTCATACTTATTTGAAATTAGTAATTAATGTTTTAAACACATGAATGTTTTCTGCTTTTTATTTCAATGATTCTTGTTGAAAAGTTTTTGTGAAAAGATACATACCCTTGTAAGACATATTGTTATGGTTGTTTTATTTGATTTATACTCATTGTGTAGAAAGTTTGACATTGGTTATAATCGTATATATAATCTCCTTAAAGTTCATCAGGCTTAGGGCGCGTTGCCTAAGCAAATCGCTATGTATCACTTTGTACCCTGGTACCCTTAATTTGATGTCACTGACTTATTCTTATTGTTGTAAGAAAGGAAACCAGGACACAAAGCAATACATAGCGATTTGCTTAAGCCATGCACCCCTTGTAGCGCAATCTTTGGAAGCTTTAATTGTTTTAAATCTTTAAGGAAAACACTGTATTTCCAGCTTAAAACATTTTTCTTCAAATTAACACTTCCACCCATCGTGGTACAGTTTCTGACCATATCATTTTTTTTCTAACATAATTGTGTCAATATTTCTTTTTAACTCTACAATTACTTCACAATGCTTTAGCTAACTAGCAATTTTATCATTGTATTTCAATTTATGGCCAACTTTTTTATTCGGACCACTTGTTTCATATCGAGGGATCAGAGCGAAAGTGCTCTAAGTGCATTTTCCAAAATTTTACAGGAGAGACAAAAAACTGAAATATTTTTTAAAAACAAATTTCTTTGCCGTTATTTTGAGAGACAAGATAGATAATTAAGTCATGTTTAGTATGATATAAGTTTGAAATAGTTACTTGGTCACAAAAATAAGATATATGATGAAATATCACTTAGAGCTGTTTCGCATTAACATAAAAAGAAAAGTCCATCAATTTCTAAAGTTCTATGTGCACCCAAATTTTTTTGCTTGTCATTTTTTCATTCAAAAAACATTTTTAATGGAATTTCCATTGTTTTTATTCTTATTTAAGTAAATAATAAAGACAATGTCACTTACAACCTTTTCCCACTAAATCTTAATATTATAATGATTCGCTGCAAAGACTTCTTGCCTCTCAGTCATTAGAAGATAGTTAGTTAAAATAGGTTGTATTTAAGTGTGCAATTATTATGATTAGGGTAAACTGTCAATTTATTAGACTTGGATCAATCATTGATATTTTAGGGTAGAGTTCCCATAATACAAATAAACAGGTAGAGAAATCTTAGATAATATGAATGAATTATTTCCCATTGATTCATTTAACAACTTTAGTGCATAATCAGTTTCTAATGCCTTCAAGCTAGCTTTTATGATGATGTGTTATTGTGTCAGCTTACGACTCGAGAGGTACTGGGTTTGAATCTCAGTCTGGACCATTTTTTAAGGGTTACAATTGGCACTCGATGTAAATAACCTACTAGGACTTGAGTGCTTGTGTCCTAAGATTGTCACACAGACATTAAAGCTCCAAGAATTTTATCACGAAGTCTGTAAAGGAGGGAGAGTATGTAGCAGAAATATAAAGTGACTTTTGTTCTCCCTTGTCTTCAAGCTAGTGTTTATGGTGATGTGGAAGAGTGAGTGCTTATAACTATAGGTCATGGGTTTGAATCTCACTTAGATCATGGTTTTTTTGGTGGGGTTACAAATACTCCATATTAATATACATGCGGCATAATGCATGTCATTTGATTGAAATTTGATTATGAAGCATTCATTTGTCTTTACACTGTAAATGTCTCAAAAGGAAATCATGGCTAGCTTAGCAATTTGTGACTTTTTACAATGAGAAAGGAAAAACACCAAATGACTCTATGACACCTCCTAATTCATGCAATCTATTATATTGTGACCTAACCCAGGAAAGAAGTAAGATCAGTTCCCATATAAGTGGGTTTTTTTGGAAATAAGGTAGATGATGTACTAAATTTATTAAACAGTTAACAGGAAACATGCAGCTCAGTGATGTTCTTGAAATCATTTTTTAAGATTTTGTAGACATGCAGAAGAGGTTATAATTCTTATAGTGATCTTGCATAGTTTGATGGAAGGAAGAATTTGAGAGTCCAAGCTGATACAGTTGATAATGGTAAAATGTGTTGATCAGAGTGGTCTTGAATGTGTGGCATCACATTTTTGATGTAGTTGATTTTCTTTCATTCCTAGTTTCATGTATACAAATGGTGTTTTATTTTTATTAAACTTTTATAAGACAATGGAGATCATCTAACTAGAGACATAAGGTAACAACAAGTTGATCATGTGTTCTATGGATTTTTCTGGAAAAAATAGGGTGAGCAAGTGAAGAAAATAAATTTAAAAAAATCTTAATTCAGTTGCTTTATATAGCGGTTTGATTAATTTTAAATGAGCGAGCAAGGAAATAAAAATATTTTTTTAGTAAAACCGTTAAAATTAAGGTGTGAGCGATTTCCATAGAACATTTGATCAACTTGTTGTAGCCTTATGTTCTAATTATTAGTTGTCTTATCATATATCTGTAGCAGGTCTGTGTATATACATGATGTATATGGTTTAACTATTTGTGAGTAATATTCATCAGCCTGAATAGCTGTGTTGTGAGACCATTAGACTAGGAAAAGGTCATGGGTTCAATTCCTGCACTTAACTTTCCTCCTCACCATTGATTTTCTTAAAGAAAAATATTTTGCTGAAATTCTACAGACTATATAGGCTGATGCAAATGAGTATGTAGTGATGAGTATTGGGTTGCGATCAGACATACTAACACAGCAATTGTTTGCTAAATTTTCCATAATTGAACAACCGAGGATAAGATGTCCCCAATATTAAGATTACAGTGATTAATAGACGTACCAACTTTATGTCTAACTCACACACCTTTGAATGAATATCATATAAATCAAAGATTCAATCCAGAAGGATTCACAGCAATCTGAGTTTATTCAGAGATACTTTATAAATGTTAATTTTAGCTTGATTGTAAAACAAGTTCTCAAAACTTAGATTTATCAATTTTGAGATGCTTCCTGGTAACCAAATACTGAGCTTATGGAAGGATAAAGTTTCTTGCTCAACAAAACAATAGGGTTTTGAATGGGATTTGAACTAACACAGAGCAGGCTATCCAAGTCCAAGTCTGGTCCAATGTTGTAACCACTGGTCTAATCATCATCGATAGTGGTTTCACTTTTAGACTGCTTCTTCACCAACATAAAAGCCATCACTATAAATAGCTGCATATCCCAAAACATGCATACCATTCTCAACCATATCCATCTAGTATATTCAATAGTGAATATTATGACATAGGCATAAATCCATTGTAAAAATTGACCTTTGACATATGAATACATTACACTCTTCAGTAATGTATACCAATTGTTTTTTGTCTCGGGTCATTATCACAAGCCAAGCTTTACCAGGCAGTGTTTTTGGAACGAATAATAACAGACTAAGAATTATATTGTTTCTAAAGTATAATCAAAGAAATATCAATTTTAAAATTTATTATTTTGCTACACAAATATCACATTTATGTGTACAATCTATTTAGAATAATACATATATAAAAAGTACCTAGAAAGATGAATAAAAACATCAATTATACATGAAATGAGACATCAACTGTTAGAAGGTCTCCGTTATTCTATCAATTGATGAAAATATTGACCTGGAACAGACCTAGAGTTAAATAGTAATTCTGCTATAGTAAGTCTAAAACCTAATAAACATCTTAATATAAGAATATTTTTCTTCTCAAATACAGCACTTGGTAATTAAGATATCTTCTAAATTCTCATAGTTTAACAATAACCAAAGTGATCTTCACTTCAGAACTTTACTGTACCACAAAGTTTGTAATGGCACATCATCTTTCAATACATGCCATGTTTTTTTTTTTATTCCATATGGATAAAAAACATACAAATGTTAGAATCATAATTCTGTCAACTATAAAAAGCACTAACAATGTATGGTCTTCATTTTCTACTTTTTGAATCAAAACTAAAACTTTGAAAAAATAACTTAACATGATGTATAAGTAACAAGTAACAATGTATAAGTACATTAACGATAATAAAGATGGCACAATCAGGTAGTAAAATCAGCACTTAAGCTTAACAGAGGAATGTGGCTTTGTTATAACTTGAGTAGTTTAAATAATCCAGAAACAACTTGCTGCAACAAGCATGCTGCACCAAGAGTCTCAGAAATTAAATTAAATCCGATATGAGTTGAGATAACAAACTAGAAATGTTTGCATAATTATGTTAATATACGATGCAATATAGGGTATACATGTATTTAGCAACAGTTTTGATTGAATGGCCATTAATTTTGTATGCAACAAGTCATCAAGACAAAAATGAAAAATCAAAACAGGAGAGTCAGACAGACAGTTGGACACATGAATTCCACATCCCTGCATATGACATCCTTCAAGGATATAACAATAGTTAACAGAAAATCAACATTATCATCATTATGATATTTGGCTAAAAGCTCACAACTCATTATTTATATCTACATAAAATATAATTACAAATGTACTCAGGAGTTGGGACCCTCTCAGGTTCATCTTTTGATTTTTTTTGTTCATTTGCATTTTACAGTATTTATCAACATTGTATCTGTTATAATGAGTATCAGCTTATCAGCCTTATTAGCTTACCAGCCTTATCAGCTTTTTGGCTCCCTTTTTTATCACCAGTACTAACTAACCCTAGCACAAGGAGCCAAAAAACCTCCATAAAGAGAGTAAAATAATTGTTTTAAAGTTTCAACCAAGGCATAACCTTGATCACTAGATTTGTGGTCAACTAACCACGACTAAACATTTTGATATAAATATAAAAATGCCATTATTCAGCAGTAACAAACAATAAAAATTGATCAACATAAAATTTGATTTCAATTAAAATAACAACATTGAACATTAAATAATGACCCTTGAAGTAATGTGTACGTCTGGTAGTAGTTTCATGTTCGTTTTAATTTGCTGTGTGTGGTTTTTTTATAGCTGTAACTTTCAGTATCACCTTTATGCTTAAAATTTGACCTGATTTTCTTGTAAATTACTGCATAAAAATGATATAAAACTGGAACTGAAAATTTGTTAAAGAATCAAAAATGAAATAAATACTTGATTTTTAAAATGAAATAACAACTTGATAATTAAATCAAAATTGCAGTAAATATATAACAACCATAGTCAAAATAACCATCAACAAAACAAATATGAAAAAATGTCTTCCATGGTCATATAGAAATAAAAGAATGATATGATAAAACATACATGTATGCTAGAACAGTTTCAGAAACAATATACAACACATACTAACAATATGTTGAGCTGTTTACAGCATAGAAACCACCGGTGTAACAATTAGTTTATATTTTATTGCCTAAATAAATATTGCAATTATTTCATTACTATGCATTCTAGTAGAATTCTAACTCATTTAAAAATATAAACACAGTCTAACTTTGTAAGTCAAAAACATACTTCCATGGTAAATGAATGATCACACCTTTAAATTAATATATTTGTCAGAATTAATATTTTTGTCAGCAAATTTTGTAAAAGGTAGACAGACTAAATTTACCCCTACCCCCCCCCCAAAAAAAAAAATAAAATCAACAGAAATAACAAAAATAACTTGTCAATTTAGAAATTAATATGGGAGTGACTTTCTATACCAAGGGAAAAATTCATATGATGGATTTTGTCCATCATGAAAAACTGACCCTGTGGGATTATATCCTGGGAGGATTTTGTCCTACACTCAAATGCATACACTATTACAGTTAAATCATAATCATTGTGATAGGTTAAACCATTCGGAACTCCTCGGCCATTCGCTACGAATAACCTCGGACATATTTAGACGCCATTTTGGAAAAACCGGTGTTGAAGTAAACAAATACACGATCATTAAGGCGATGACTGAAGACCCCCATGAATCCTTCCGAGATTATTCATTCATGAAAGGTCGAGGTGTTCCGAATGAGGTTAAACAAATGACAATTGATAGTTTTAATGTAAATAAGCTGCCAAGCAACAAATACATGTTAATATATATTAAAAAGTCTTAGTATAACATAACAATAAAATAAAAAGTATATATTAATTTAAGCTTCTTATACACTTTTCCATTAAAAGATACAATACAAATATTCACTTGAAGTAATTTAAAAAACACACATAATTCAAACACTTATAAGACCTTTGTCCAATCAAAAATCTCCTGCTATACAAACTAAAAAGTTATGTCATGTGACCAAGTATTTGTCCAATCATAAATCTTCTACCATGCACAGATATGTCATGTGACCTAGTTATTGTCCAATCATTAACTTCCATTCACTAACAATTTACCATTACTGTCCTTCTCAAGATAAACTGGAGGTTGGAAACTTTTACCTGTCACAAAGCCTTCCAAATCCTGAAAAAACAATTAATATTCAATTAACAGTCAGGCCACAACAAGTTGATGATGTGTTCTATGGATTCTCTCGCACCTTAATTTTGACCGTTTTTACAGACAAAATATTTTTATTTCCTCGCTCGCTCATAAAAATTTGGTCAAACCGCTTAATAAAGCAACTGAATTCAAAATTTTTTTCTTCACTCGCTTGCCCCATTTTTTTTACAGAAAAATCTGTAGAACACATCATCAACTTGTTGTGGCCTCATAGTTACAATTCATAAAAGAATAAATTGACTTTTCAATTTTTGCCTCTTAGTGAGACACTTTTAATATTTTAACATTGGAGGTGTCTTGTCTTAAACTTGGAGTAGCAAGGAAGATCTACTTCAAAATGCGCCATTGACCAGCTGCCAATATATAGCAGACTGAAAGAATCTGCAGCTTGGTACTGATGGCAAAGGCGTAGGCTGTTTTGTGGTTAGAGTTAATTTGATTTAAACTCTGGAAAAAAATTTTCATGGGTGAAAAACTATTCATACTTAAAAACTACTAGATGGGAGCCCGTGCAAGCAAGGGCTTTAGGTAATGACAGTTACAAAGATGAAAAAAATATTCGGCTCTCTGAGGGATAAATTTACTTGTGGTGGCAGTGGTTATTGATTAAATAAAGGGAAATAACCGCTGCGGGGAGTTTGGTCTATTTTTAGTTTTATCTAGAACTATTTTTAGACACAAAAAACCCACTATTTTTGTTGATTTTTGGCAGTTTTTGCAAATATCAAGAGGCTTTGTCAAAAAAGAATTGTCAACTTGATATGCTGGTATATAGGTGCTCCAGTGACAAACAAACGATTTATTCAAAGCTGCGCAGTTTCTTCCACAAAACAGGAAACTCGCAAATTTAATAGTATAGATAATATATTTAACTATATATACAGCTATATCTAAAATGGCAAGGAAGACATTAAATAACTATTATGTTGGTATCCCTTCACAGAAATTCAAGGATAAGAACCTCAATCACATATGTTTGAGTCTAATTTGCTAGTGGATTCCACTCACATTTCATCAGGGAAAGATAACTGCTGCTTATTGAAACTTTAGTACAGCATAAGAATAAAAGAATAGAATCATTAATGAATTACCTCCCCTGCATATGATACAAGTGGGGACACTTCACAAACAATTTCATCAAATTCTTCACATGTTCTTTGACTAAAAAATATTTATAAAACCATATTAAATATGCAAACTGCCATGTATATAGGCTATAATACATATAATAAAATTAATTTTCATTTCTGTATGAGTAAAACAATTAAAATGACAAGTACATACACATATATGTAATGAAATCTAAAATGGCCAGGTTTCAATAAAATCATTAAAATTGAAAAGAGTCACTGTTCATGAAATATAGATTTTCTCAAGTTACCATTATATTGGACACTTATCAATTTGGTTCCAGACCATGTCTGCAGAGTTTAGATTAGGCCCAAAGAAATTGGCAAAACCATATAATGCCGTCTTTGATAAATTTCTTACTTCCTGAGTTAAAACATCATGTTCAAGATAATTACCAATTCAGACTCTCCAGTGCTAATTACACTCTTATATTTAAACCATAACATTACAATAGTCACAAATTTCAACTATTTTGAGTTAAAACAAACATTTCTACTCATAAAACAAGACTTCCAATCAATAAAAGTATCAAGTCTACTGTCTTAATAGTTCAAAAAATGTGTAAAATTTCATTCCAACCACATGTCAACTTACCCATCTCCATCAGCATTAACTTTACCATTTTTACTGAAAATAACAACAATAACAAAACATGCAAGGATTTGGTGTATATGCCATGCACACAATAGGTGCAAAACAATATTTATTCCCACAAATTGATCATTGTTTAAGAAGACACAGACTTGTACTTGCTTGCAGTAGTTCTAAAGCCATAAAGTCTTGCACAAAAACTCATTCTTTCTATTTCAAATCAAACATTTCTGCCCCAAACAAAGACTAAATCACTAGGAGAACCAATCAGCCTACAGACTTATATACAAAAGTGGGTCAAGATACAAATTTATTTTTAACATAATATCAACAGATTTGTCAACAGGGATTGAGAGAATGAACTTCCATGTACAATGATCAATTTGTTTGGCTCATATAATCATGAGGCCCATGTGATCAGGTAAGCTAAAACTTACAATTCTCAAGACATAGGAGTTAATATAACTATATGTTAAGTAACATGATTAGATTAAAATAACAACAATCAGGAATAAAATCAGGATATAAAACAATGGTGCAATAAAACTTCGTGTCAAACACTTGCAATATAGCTAAACAATTATAACCATGCAGTATGTGTACATTCAACAGGGCGAATATTATAACAAAACAGACTTGCTGATGTTCTAAATGCTAGAATTATGGTGGTGGTTGTGGTACTAAACATTTTTCTTTTGAAATAACTATCAACTACTCACTTGACCGACCCAAGGCTTGAATCTCTACACTTTTACATTAACCAGTTCTGAACACATACTTTTGTAAGTGGCTGGTAATAGTCTAATTTAGTACGGCCAAAGCAGAGGAAATGGTTGCAGTAAGTACTTCATAACAAAATGATATGAAGACATGCACCGATAATTCTTGCCAAGGAATCAAAACCACACAAAATGTGATCAAATGCTTTGGTAATTTCTTTGAAATCACATGCATTCATGTACAAACAGTGATTGGCTAGACATGCAGTGTGAAGCATTACTTGTCAGTCTGATTAGGCATAATCATTTATTTTAAGCATTCAAACATTTTGCAGGATACACATTAAAACGTAAGAAATTAAGGCAAATTTAAAAGAATTTTCATTTTACCAAATGAAATTTCAATCATTTTGCCTTAAGCCCATGATGTCTTCAGCAATCAACATACTAATATTAATGTCAGTTCAAGCAACATGCTAGGACAACATTGATTGTTATATATACAACAGTTTTATAACAATCTCATTAAAATAAGGTCTTATGTACACAACCACTGTATAATTTGATGGTATTGCATTGGCTTTCAAGTATGTATAAATGTTACCACTCAAATAAGCAAGCTGCATTCACCTGACTGCAAGCAACATCAGAATCTCACAGCCATTCTTATCCTGTAGCTAAGAGGTGCCATGGCAATTCAAATAATGCTATTTATGTCTTACCTCATCATGTGAAAATTGAAAATAAAAGTTCAACTGAGCAAAACCAATCAATAAAAATTTTCAAATCTACTGTAGTGGAACTGTGGTGGACTGTGAAGTACTCTAATTTTAATGAGATTGGTTCTATAGTATAAAACAATGGTAATCCAGACTTACCTTGGTATATGAGGAATTTCAGTTCCATCTTTATGTACAAACTTGGCACCAGCTTGTATTAACATTCTTCTATGAAGGCTACATATATCCTGTCTACAGGAAGTG
The DNA here is from genome assembly GCA_025267735.1 of Mactra quadrangularis. Classification (NCBI taxonomy): domain Eukaryota; kingdom Metazoa; phylum Mollusca; class Bivalvia; order Venerida; family Mactridae; genus Mactra; species Mactra quadrangularis. Next base: position 31,109,952 of record CM046304.1, read on the forward strand.
GGTGTGTCCTTAGCAGCGCCATCTGCATTCTTCAAGGGGGAGAACTCATCTTCTCTCAAGACTTCCCAAACAGCAAAACTCCTGTCCCATTAACACAAACACACAAACAACACAAAGGCCACAAAAAGGGGGTTTTAGGGTTCAAAGTGGAAATCAGTAATTAAGGGATGGCATAACAATTAAAGTGTTTGATTAAGAAGGTGAAAATTTGAAGGGATTAAATTGTAAATATTCATAACAAAAGGTCAAATATAACAAAGGTGAAATATATCAGTCATGCAAGTGGTGTTGAGCAATATTTCACATAGATGTTGAGTCAGCCAGCAGTCAGGATATAGTGAAACACATTCATAAATATATTGTCAATTGAAAATTTACAAAGTCAGTGAATATCATTCAAAAATTAGTAAACAGCATAAAATAATTGCTCGTATATGTCAAGAATATGGTACATTGATAAAATAGTTTGATAAAAAATATTTGAAACAATGCATTCAACAACGAAAACCAATGAAGCAAAATATTATTTATGCAAAATTTAGTAAACAGCATAAAATAATTGTTAGTTTATATGTAAGATTTAGAAACAATACAATAAGAAAGCCAGGGTATAAAATATGATGATGTTTAAAGCAATGTTAATAGATAGGGGATTATACAGGCAAAAAGGTTATATAGAAGTACAATGTTAGTATCCGTTTATCATTATACAAGCAGTGCAAGCAAGGTTTCAAGACATGAGGTGTTACAATGAAAACAACACAAAGGAGGCCCCACCATACATATACAAGCACACACACCCACAAATACACACAATGAAAAAGAGAAAAGAAATGTTGAATGTTAGTTAATAGTTCATGAATATCAAAGTTTAATTATTGTTTATTATGAATGTAAGTGCACATAATATCTCCCCCCCCCCCCACAAGATCAATTCCCTTCATTGTAGCAAAACCCAAAAAAATCTATGAAATTAGTGGGTGTCTGGTTGCTAAGGACAATAACTTTTTAGTTTGGACAACCAATCATTTCTTTTGAGCAACCAAAATTCTGCAAATGAGATATAGTGCTTGCTCTTAAACAAAATGTTTGGATAACCACTTTCATATCCTAATTTTGTAGACTGCAAAATGATAGCTGCATAAAATAAACATAACACTATCAGCAGTAATGTGCCAAATTTTCTGTGTGAAACAGAAAATTATAAATTTACAACAACCACTTGGCACCTTCTCACCCATTTAACCCTTAAGTACTCTAAACATTACATTGATTCACCAATGCCACACAAACTGTTTGCTGCAATTTTCACTTCACTAACAAGTCATACTGTCACAATAAATGAACTTGGCTAGTTCATTCAATAGCATATTTTTAATTAATTGAAATTATTCCTTTGTTTATTTTAATTTGATACAGTAACAGGCAATAAAATCCTGGTCATTTTTTATTTTAATAGTTAAGTTGCAAGTTTTTATCCCCCAACCACTAAAAAAATACTGCGAAATTAGGATAAACACAAAAATAACCAGCAGGCAGTATGAAGGCATGCATGACATTTATAAACAAAAGATTATAAAAAGGTAAATGATGATGATGATAAAAATGAATTGGTACTCACAAAAAATCATTGTATGTCATAATGATACTCCTTCTCAATTTTACAAGAAATGACATAAATACTGAGGCTATTTTTATTCCTTTGAAACATCTTGTCTTAAAAATTATACCTCAGTCATCAACTTCATATTTTTTTAGCTTTCTAAAGCTTTTTAAGCAGTCTACAAAATTAGTAGGTGTTCGGTTGCCCAGGACAACCACTTCTTATCTCGGGCAACCAACAATTTCTTTTGGGCAACACAAATGAGATAAAGTGCTTTTTCTTAAAATGATCTGTTCGGACAACAACTTTCATACCCTAATTTTGTAGACTGGAAAAGGGCAAATGAGTCATTTTCACCATCCCAAATCAATTTTTACCCAAGCTTCAGGTTTGTGGGGTAAGACCATGACTGGTATTTGATTGTTAGACTCTCCCTCAGTAATATATCAAAATGACATACAGTGATTTTTTGTTGTAAGACTTTTGATTAAAGGTTAACAGAAATCTACTTGAACGCAAGATCTACATATCTCTCTATAAGCCTGCTTGTACAAGTATACTTACGTCGCAAAGTGGAAAACATCAAAAACAAATTTCTCCATTTTGATACCATTTGGTTCAGAAGGTTTAATAGTTTCTCCAGCACTGTTTACATAAGGAATCTTCTTCTTAGCAACATGATGTCTAAGTTGGGATTCTTGGGCTGGGCTAGAAACATGAATATATGAACATTTTACAATAGTTCTTAGTTCTTACTGTTTTATTCAACTTTCAACATATTTTTTTGTAATATCCCAGTAGGGTAGTATGGCTGAAACGATTACTAAAAACTGACATTGGTTAATCATTTGCCTGGTCTCATGTTTTGATTAATACTCACTACTTTCATCAATATCATCAGCCTTCAAATGGTTTGGGTATGAAAATGTGGTCTTAAATTCATCTATAATGCCTGCTGCATGTGTTGTGTTTCATTGGTCAAATCTCTAGAAGATGTTTCAATCTGCCCACCCAGGTTGTGAGGGTGTTGAACTTAGACCGATAGATTTTAAGTCAGAAAACATGTTCTGACCACTTGACAAAAGTCACAACTAAAAATGTCCAATTCAAATACCGGGTAGATAAAGATCAATAACCATCAAAGTTTCAAAGTTATGGGCACTTTGTGCTCGGGTAGGCTAAAATTACATTATAAACCTTTCAAGGTTCTGTGTGCCCTGACTAGCAACTTAACCAAATGGCCTTATTATAGGTTCATTAAATTTTACTAAATGGAATCAAATATCTATGAAAAAAACTTAGTAACTTACTCTGACACTTGTTTCAAGAAATCAAATGTAAAGAAATGATTGCAGATATTTCCAGCATTAAACAATAGTTTACCATCAGGATGACGACGTTCAGCAGTTTTTAATGTTATTTCACTATACTCTACAACTTGATATTTTCCTTCTACCTTACACACCACACCTACTGCTTCTGTAGGGAATGATTTCTGTACAGCCTGAAAGTACACAATAAACTTGGTTTCATAGGTCACTGTATATATATATATATATATATATGTACATACATTGTATATTAAAAAATATGGCAGTGATGTAATTCAAGAACTAACTTTGGTGTTGCAAGTAGGTTAGCTTAGTTCTCAGACCCATCTGCGTTATCAAATTTTTGTAAAAAATATTTTTATAATTGCTTGATTTACACAGTTCATTTTTCACCAGATATTCACTAACATACCCAACCAACTATCCATTCAGCAAACCTGTGAATCTGTTGCTGTTCATATGATTTGAGGGAAATATAAATTAATATTAAATTCAATAACTTCACAATTGCAAGGTAAATATATCATAATTTATGATGTATAAGTACAGTAGTATTTTGTTAGCAGTCACCATTTTTTTACATTGAAATAAGCCAAAGGTTTCAAGTATGAAATTGCAAGTAGAACCCTTACATCTGTATAGACAAAAAATGCAAGAAGAAATCCAAGTCTCTGAATAGAAACAATTACTTTATACATTACCTTCGCTCCACAATTGGCCCCTTTTTTAATACAAAACCCTAAAAATACGGGATCAGCCATTTTTACAAGTATATTGTCTACACAGTAAACATGTACATATTTGATACCCCTCTTCTCCATATCATCTAGAACATTACTACAACGTAATGCTTTGTATAGACCACCATTGCCATCTGAAATATAACACATTAAAAACTGTTAAGCCAACTAGCTCGGTTGGTAGCGCACAAGTCTACTCATAGAGGTGTTGTGGGTTCAATTTCCAGGCAGGGCATACTTTTGTAGAGTTTGGTAACAAAATAATTTTTAAGGCCATTCTCTCTCCAACAACTTATTCTAAATCATATAGGGCAGTTGTCAGTCACTGACGGAAGTATGGGCCTATTAACAGGTTAACAGCTTAATCCAGAAATTAAGCCTGGGCAGGAAAAGTGAGTCAATTGACTGACTGCCGTGAGATATCATACAGTGATGAGATAATGTTATACGTTTGGTAACCTTCCACCTCCACTTGACCCATATTTAAACTTGACCTCAATTCTATGATATTACATCAGTGTACCAATAGATATAACTGGGTAAGGTAGTAGATGGTGCAACATACCAATTTTGATAGATCTAGGACATTTTGTATTTATGTATTGTAGCCATGATCAAATATTCCTATGCAAATAAAATTTCCATTTTTTGTCAGTCAAATAACATAAATACCTAAGCATCTGGGTTACATAGATTACTTCAACCATGAATAAATGAACTCTTCAATCAAGCTTCTACTAACCTGGAGCTAAGGCAACTTTGTGTTGATTAGCAAGATATATTTTTCCATCAAAACCAATACAAGGTAGGAGATTCTGCTCAAACAGTTTTACATTTTCTTCTTTCAAACCAAAGTAATTATGACCTCTAAAGAAAGCTAGGGTTGGTTCTTTTGTATGTTCACTTGTCATGATGTACCTGAAAAACAACTGTAAACATATAGGAAAGTTCAAACTGAAATTCTGAATTTTAAATTGCTAAATTGCTTCTTTTATACATGAAAGAATCACATATCAGGTCCTAATCACTCATCCACCAATGGAGCCATCTTGGCATATGAGCTCAAAAAACTACTTGACCTTGTTCTCTCAAAACACATTACATCAACTACTCTTCAGTCAGAAAGTCTAAATAAACCAAGTAAATGTTTAAAATAAAAAACACAAATAAAAGGAGTGATATAACAAATGTACATGGACAAGACATGTACATATACAAGTGCAACCACTCTTTAATATGGCATATAAGTCAAACAGCTTGCTAAAAGAAGAAATAAATTGTTATGGGTGTAAGTTAAAAAGTATATTCATAATCCTGATTTCTGAATATCTGAAATTCCATTATTTCTGTAAGAACCCTTTCCAAAGGTTCCAACTAGAGCTATCACAGAAGTGATGAATATCCACACCAGCCACTATGTCGAGAAGGGAAAGGCCGTTTGACTTTTGACCCAATTTAATGGCTACACCCTTTGAAGTATGGTTAACAGCTCAATCCTGAGATTTAGCCTTTCCAGGAACAATGATAAGGTTGACTGGCCGCAGTGATTTACAACCTGTACACTGCATTGCAACGGTGTTAAACCCACTCTTCCCAAAAAGAGACATCATTTTCTTTGTACCCAAACATATAAAAACATGACTGAATATATTACCATGGTATAGTACAGTCTTTATCTGTATATTGTCTAGCATTCTGTTGAACTTTTAATATTCTCTCTGCTTGTAACTGATATAATGTTTTACCAGATGGAAGACCTACATTATACATTCCTTTAGGATAACTGACCCCTAATCTTGTCCCCTGTCCACCTGCCAGCAGTAGAACAGCCACTTCATTGTTAGCAACAACTTTTAAACCTGAAATTTAAGTGTATATGATTAAAACATTATTCTTGCCCCACATGTTTTCAACAGTATAAATGGAGTTTTGAAGAGTCAGTCGCATTGAAGTTTGAAGAGTCAGTATCATATTTTAGGGTGCTTAATTGTTTATCAATGTCTAGACAAGTAATATTTAGGGTATAATTTACATTATAATCAAAGAAAATGTAATGTAGGTCATACATATACATATATTATACACTTACAGTAAAAGATAGTGGACAGATTTATATTAATGTCAACATAACCTTGACCTATCTAATCTAAAACTATGATGATGAAAGAAGACCTATATAGACAACATATTGTAGATCATGACCATTTAATATTGCACTCAGAAGATATGGTCATTAAAAACTGCACTGACACTTATCAAAACTGCACAAATAAGTCCCGAAACAAGTCTGTAGGAACAGGGGGGGACTAGTGAGGATAAGTTCCCCCAACAATTTTGAAAGTACATAATGTAGTTTACACTCAACCAGACTGGGAAAACCATTTGTTAGAGCTGTCATTGATTCCAACAATATCGCTGTATCGTCAACATTTATTTTCCGATCAATAATCGAAATGTATTTTGAAATATCGATAATAAAGCTTATATACATGTAGTCAAATAAATAAGAGTCACTATTAAGAGTCAAATTTGTGAGACGAACCTTCTATCGTAATCAGAAATAGATGTGCTGTCATAATATGAACTGATAGGTCTATAACATAGACTGCACCCCCATTGAGGAAATACCTCTAGTCCACAGAAGGTATAACATTCATGACAAATATACATCTATTATGAGTTGATGACAGCAAAATAGGTTTGTATAGTACTGCAGTGAAGGTCATATAATTATATCGGTGTATCGTTGATATTAATTTCTTGGTATATCGATATCATCAATACTCTTCGAGCTCAATCAATGACAACTCTACCATTGGTAAAGCATGAAAGAAACATGTAATATTTCTGCACATTATATAACATGTGGTTGGATTTTAAATCATGCGAACATTTACATGAAAATTCTTTGCAAGTTGCAAGTAATAATTCACTTAAAATTTTACATAAAAAATGTGAGTCTAAGTTCAAAAAACTTGTAAATTTCAAGTCTGATTGTAAGGATATTACAGGACATTACAGGACAGTATAAAAGACGCATTAAGAGTTTTTAACCTTAAGTTTTACAATAAAAAAATAAACTTCAATAATTTGTCTTTCACATATCAAAGTAATCAATACTCGTAAATGTCATTTGCATACACTGGGAAAACTGTATTTCTATTATCAACAACATTCTAATACAATACATTCTTTACAATTACATAAAATTAACAAACCATGATTAAATGTATATAACTTATTAAAGTTTCACACAATTGTAATGATTATTACACCACGAAAGGGCGATATTATGAATAATATAACTACATATTTCTGTTATGTATGTCATGATACAGCAAAACCAACCAAATAAAACTAACTGTTGTTAAACAGTGCAAGCTCTGACAAATAACACAAATAATATCTGAAATAACACCAATGAAAATTCTCTAAAGGGAGGAACTAATGCCATTGGCTATTCCAAATATATCATATATAATCCCACCTTGAATTAATATGAAGTCCAAATGTGCATGCCCCAGTATGCCTCAAAGTAGATACATTACTGGAAAATAATATAACTTGAACTTCACCTCTTCACCGACTTTTGATTATTCATGTGATATTCCTTGACCCACTGAAAGGGCTGATTGGAACACAGTGCATGTAAGATGCAACACTATCTAATTAGAACTAATTGACATGAGATAACAATCTGTTAGAATAAACAAACACAAGATAACAACTTAAATACAAGGCAATGCATTTAGTTAGCAAGTGCATAGGAAGGATCTGAATATTGGGGCCGCAGATGGTGGAAATTTTTTCTAAATGTAAGCCTCTGAAACTTTATTTCCAGCACTTTCAGTACACCCTGTTTAAGAACAAATCTTCGAAATTATAACGAGACCAGAAGATGTTCAATATGTGTCATGAAAAAATTTGCGGCCCAATTGCCACTGCTTGCCAGAATATTGGGGCCGAGGCTCGGCCCCGGCGGCCCCTGCTTCTACTAGGCCTGCTTAGCATGGTACATTGAAGATGTTATAATTAACTAGCATCAAGACATTAAAGCTACTTTATTTGAATATCATCATACTTTGTAATCTCAGTAATTGCATTGCGTTGTATTGTATTGCATTGCATTGTATTATATCGGACCGTACCATATGGTATCGTATCATATCGTATCGTGTATTGTATCGTATCGAATCGTATCGTATTGAACCATACAATTGTCATTGCCTTCTATTTTCTGAAGCACTAGGCCAATTGATTATGTAAAGGACAGAATTATTAACTATCCCCAGTGAGGTAAGTATTCCAATAGCCCAAATTAATTTGCACTAGTCACAGATTCATGTTTTTGGCTAGTGGGTTAAGAGATACCGTAAGTTGAGTATCATTGCATTGCATGGCATGGCACGGCAGAGTATTGCTTTGTCACATGATGTTGTTCTGTATTGCATCAAGTTGTATCGCATCATATTGTACGGTGTTGTATTGTAATATATTGTAATGTTAATATGTATTTCATTGTATCATATCATATCATACAGTATCTTAATACTAGCATGGTCATACATTCAACACTGGTTCACTCTACTTCCTCATTCATTATCAAATATTTGATATAGTATCTTTAAATATATCATACCTCTATTAAAATCTATATACAAGTAGTTTAGAATACAAGATATAAAACCCCAGTAAATGTATACTCCTAGTTCAAAATAATAAGTCAATGCAAGAACACTCTTAACTACATGTAAATGACGAAGGACACAGCTTATTTTTGCGTTCACCCTTTGGTTAGTATTAATCAATATTTTAGATCACAAGCTATTAGACAAAAACTATCAAGTAACAACATGTAAATGACTAAGGACACAGCTTATTTTTTAATTGACACATTGTGCTAGTTAAGCACAAAACAGTCGTAACTCAATATAAGAAAAGAGTGAGTTACAACTGCTGTTTTGCACTAAACCCACGATTGGCAAGTGTTAATCAATATTTCAGATTATTAACTATTAGATAATCAATCAGGAAGTTCATAAACCTGCCTTTATGATTTAATAATATAGTGAGATTTAAAACTTCCTGCTTTATAACAAAAATACTGTATTTTTATTGGTTACCTCTAAATAGGTAAAATATAACCTTATCAAAAATTGATAAAAATGCATTGTTTGATTTGATAAAACAAATCAATATATTTTTTTCCAAGTTTAACATTTGTATAAAATACATAGAAAAATATAGTCAATCAATCATAACTTTAGATTTTTGTGTAGATAAAAGTTTACTTGGTTATAAATGAAAGCGTTCACCAGTGAAGATATTAACAATTTGGTCCAATATAGTTTATATTGATAATCTATTGTCCATAAACAAGTCTAAAATGTATGTTTGTACTTGTTTAAATCCACAGGCATCTTGATTAAAATGAATAACCCTGCTTTTGTCTAACTATACAATACTACTATAAAGGTAAAAAAAAATGCCAATATGTCCATCTGCAAAAGATTTTGATACACACAAGTATATGACATTGTGTAAACTGTAAAGTTACAGTTAAAATTGAGGAGTCAAAAGAGACTCTGCTCATAAGCAAAAATAAGTAACATATATTTCAACATTTTCCATCATCAAAACTTCAAAACTAGATAATATTAGTTACACAGTCAGTTACTGACCGGATACGGTGTGATACCGGGTCAGTAAATTAATATTGGGTGACAGCCTTGCTCGAGCCCAATATTTATTCACTGACCCGGTATCACACCGTATCCAGTCAGTAACTGACTGTGTAACGAATTTATCTTACCGAGTACCCCCTATCATCTATAAATTTTGTTACTGACTGGATATTAGAATCTACTGACCTAATATGGGATAATACATGGTCAGCACATGACCGCTCTCGGCCAATGAAAAACGAGATGAACAAGTGGAACTGTGTGTATTCATTTTGCTGTAATATTGTTAAACTGCCAGTGGCCAATACATTAACCAACAGATTTAAATACTGGAAATCACTGCACTACTTCTGTACTTAGTATCGATAAAAAAGATAATGTACAGGGATTATCAATCAAATATTGAGTATTCAAATCAGGAGGGTTAATGTTAGTGCCACTGATAGTTGAATAAAATTCAAACAATAACACAGGCTTACCTAGTCCAAACTTGTTATTCATTTAGAAATTGATATCTGTAACACTAGGCTGTAACAGAATAATATCCCAATGTGAAATGAGTATCGGCGGGTCTTACATTTAGGATGAGACTTACCTGTAGTATTGTATTCAGCTAGCGTTTCTTTGTCTGTACTGGAAACACTTCCACATACTTCAGCTGGTAAAGGTTCTAACAAATCATCCAGTTTATCAGCAGCATGTTTTAATGATTGCATCGAGGCTTCAAAAAATGAATTAATTTCATCAAAGTTCATATGATTTAGTTCCTTGTATAATGATGATTTCTCAGTATCTGTCAATGTATCCCAGAATTCAAGGAGGTGACCTTGACCTGCAGAGTTCAGCCTCGTTCTGAGTGAGTCTACATCCATTTTTATGATAGGAAGTTTAAAACCTGAAAAAAATAATACAACAAGTATAAACAAGGCCACATTGATATCAAAGTCATTCAAAAATACATTAAGTCAAAGTTTCAAACACGTAGACTTTTACACCTTGTCAAAATTTAAGTGTTCATTGGAGTCACTCTAATAGAAATAAGGGGTCCCTGAGCATTAGATCTTTTAGCTATCTGTAATGAAGTATCATGGGCTATAAACGTTTATTTATAAACAACAAAATAAAACAAAAAAAGGCAATTTGCAGTAGGGACATTTTACAGGTTTTAAGATTTTAGTGGGTATTAGTTTTGGCAGCCAGTGGACTCTGAAGTCTTCAGTAAGTACAACTTGTACACTTAGTCACTAGCTAAGCTCAAACCTGTCAGCTTTCTCTCAATGAAATGATTTGAAGATAACAACCTAGACCACTTGACCACAGAGATCACCATTGGGGGGGGGGGGGGGTCAATAGTGCACAAGCTAAAGTTATAACAATTTAAGCAGACTTTAAAAAGTACATGCACAATTGATATTAAATTGCATACTTTAAAATAAAGGTTAAAAGAATTGTAGATACCTATATGCAAGTGAATCTCAAAGCTAACTTAAACAAACCTTATTCCACAATAAAAATGGAAACTACCGAAATCCAAGTAGAGTTAATCACCTTGAATCCTAATGTTTAAAGTTTGTTAATAGAATATTATAAATTATGATATCTAAAAAACATATATTATACAAACGGTACACTAGACCTGATGTAAATAAAAAATAAACCACATTATATACAAATATTTTACTTTTATAGTTGACTAAACACAGTTACCGTTATATTCAAATAGTATTGAAAATTTGAAACCCAGTTTACATCCGCCTAAATGGTAATATATACCCAAGCTATTATTCAAAAGTTATAAAACTTCTAAATACCCGGTAACCCTTTTTAACAATAATAATAGTACTGAACAGGAAGTAGCAATTAAAATGAAAAGTCTTCAAATTGTATAGAGAATTCTATACAAAAAATAACTCAAGGTGTCTCATAGAATTCACCATACTGGTAAGGATATAACACACAATGAAATTCTTGGAAAGCTAACCACACAAATCTGTCTTAGGCCACAACAAGTTGATCATATGTTCTATGGATTTTTCTGGGGAAAAAATGGGGCGAGCGTGCAAAGAAAAAAAATAAAAAAGTCTTTATTCACTTGCTTTATGTAGTGGTTTGACCAAATTTTTATGAGCGAGCGAGGAAATAAAAATTTTTTTTTTTTGTAAAAACCCTCTAAATTAAGGTGCGAGCGAATCTATAGAACATATGATCAATTTGTTGTGGCCTTATAATCAAGAATTTCGGGTGGTATTTTAAAGCGCCTGTATAAAAAATCTCATCACACAAACCTAGATGAAGACAGAAAACAAACTTCTCTGAGGCATAAATTTACATTTTTATTGATTGTCAAATTTTGGTAATACATGTACGTGTTACTTTGTACAGGTATTTTTGTTAAATTGCATTTTTTTAAAGCCCTTTTTTCAAAGCACACAAAACCACTGGCAATCAAACATATTTATAGTCAACTTGTTATGACGTGAGGTCACTTTATCTTAATATGTATGAATATTGTAAGAAATTTATCTGATATTCAAACATTAAGGAAGACTTACATTATACACATGTAAACCAACCTTTAACGTCATAAATTCATAATACATTTAACAAATAAATCACAATAGAAATTTAAATAAAAAGTATCAAATTTCAACTATTCTTCTTAAATTTTTTTTTAATTGAAGAAAGTCAATAGAGAGACAAGTATGTAAGTTATTATTTAATATAGCATTAAAAGTTAACAGCTGTTGACCTAAATATTGCTAAATGCAATTAATAATACAGGTAAAACTTGGATTTTTTATGAGGAACTGTTTATATTAATCTCACTTTAATATTTCATAAATAAATATAGTAAAATGTCATGTATATGGAATTTATTTAACTTCCCTCAAAATTTATAGATTTTAAAACATGTCTGTCACAGAAAGACTTCATGGCTAAAAATGAACTAACATAAACCAATCTTAGGGGCCAGTGAAAATATTTTCTTGAAAGAGTGGGATGTACAGTTTCATTCAATAGTTTAAGAAAAATCGTAAATATAAATATAGACTAACTGTTTTACTAAGAGATAAACCTCCCTCACACACACTCTCACTCACTATTGTATAGTAAGAAAGTTAAATATCTAACATACACATGATGTCATCTTGAAACATAGCAATATCGCTAGGTTGTTATATATCAAATAGATACAAAGAAACCCATCAAATATACTATCCTCACTTTTCCTTATCAGCAATATTTGACAAGCAATTTAAGGATAGTACTTATAATAATAAATAGTTTATTACCTTCTTGAAAGTTATATTAGTATACAAGACCTAACACCCACATTTGTGTTAGTTACAATGTTACAGATTTTGACTGGACAAAGATTGCAAATAGAAAAGTTTAAAGTCTGTTAAGAAATATTTTATCCAAAAGGATAGATTATATAAGGAGATTCATAATATCCTTAGATTCAAGAGTTAAATTAATTGACAAGCTATTTTATTAAAGAAATTTCTATTACTAATTACACCCCCATTTTCTACATCAGGGCAGCATATGATATGGGCTACAGTCAAATGCAATCACCACAAACCATGGCGTACCAACAGACAAATCCTCTAAAAAATAGAAAATCTGTTTAGATCTGCACAATAACAGGTCTGACTGTTGGGCAAAATATTTGATCTCATCCTCACAATATGTCACAGTTTTCAATTCATCAAAATTAGTAAAATGTCTCCAGTCCTGTAAGACTTGGTTTGGTCCTGTAAATTTTTAATCTTCACAGCACCTACTTTCAAGAAATAAACTGTTGAGTTTCTTAGTTACTGCAAATGATAGATTTCATGATGTTAGAATAAATATAATTTGTGTCTACTCTATTTTTGTCATAGTTTTACACAAAAAAGACAGGTGCCAAACACAAATTTTCCTTATTATAGTATAAATAGAGGAAAATTTGTGTCTGGCTCCTGTGACAAAATATAATTATTTAATCCACACTCCCATGATTTTATGCCTACACACACTGACTCTATTTATCACACTACCGAAAACTGTGTTACAAAAAAATCTAAAATTATCTTTTTTAGAAAACCAATTGACTGATGTTGTATCCTAAATATGTAGACCAAAAACAAGATTTATCTTCTAAAGTCATCAAAGGACTAATATAACGTCAAATGGTTTAACATTTAGGCACATAATAAAACAAATATTATAAATGACAGTCTAACTATTCCATTTTTTTTTCATGTAATACAGATAATAACAAGTGCAAGACACTCGAAAAATGTCTCACATCACGTTCATTAGTTACTAATTCACCGTTTCTATAAATTCGGTTCGAATAGTTTTGAGTACGAATTTATCCGAAAATGAACGTCAAATTGTGCAAAACTAAAATATAATCACGCAAATTTATTAATTGCAACCGTAAATATTTACCTTTATAAAACAAAATCCACCGATATCTTTATGTATCACCTCAAAATACCGGTACAGTAAACACTAGGCCGGGTTGACAGATAAATGACTGATGTACACAATCTTAAGCGGAAGTACGTGTCACACAGACTTTAAATACACTCGCGGGAGAAAGTAGTGCAGTAGACAGTGCGATACTTAATTAATATCGAAAATCTTTTAGAGAAATGCTTTAGTACATTTTGCTAGAACAATGGTTCAATTTTTAATATCTAAATATTCCCAACAGGCCTCTCCTCATATCAATAACCATTCTTATGATCATATAGGCGGATCCAGGGGGGCGTACGTGCGGACCCGCGCGTACCCCCACCTAAAATTGCCAAAGCAATGAGTTTTTTTCATAAAATTTTATATTTATAGGAATATACACATAAATTCCCCCCAAAAAATTGCATGCTACGCGAGCAATAAGTTACGAGACTAGGAGTATAGTGACAATAACATAGAGTCATTTCCTTCTCATCTTAACATGATCCAACGGCTGGTAGAAATTATATTATTGTGATATATCTAGATGCATTTTAATGTATACCCTGTAAAAGGATAGTTGAGGCACTGGAAATGTGCCTGAATCCCTTACAGAAATGACCAAAACTTAGGAGATTCTTAGGGCCACCGCGCGCACCCACGGGACCCACCGGGGTCCCTTACGGAACAGAACTGGAGAGAACATATACTTTAATAACCCAGGTTATAAATACAGCATGGGATTATTTACAAAACATCATAATAATCGTATCAATAGAATAATACCATTTTGGTGGAGGGTTTTTACTTATTTATTTATTTTTTATAATTTATCTTTTTGTGCAACGCCATTGAATATGTAATATAGAAATAGGCGTTTAAATCAAATGAAGAAGTTTAAGTTTAATAATACGCCCCCTGAAACCCAGTCTGCTTGTTCATGTTCCGCCCCCTCTTAATTGAAATCCTGGAGCCGCCTAATATTAAGATAAGCGAAATTATGAAATAAAAAAACGAAATTAATGACCAATTTCATGCATGTCAGTATTTGCGTGGTCCAATAGATAGACATTTGCCTCGATTTGGTTTCGTTCATAAATTTAGCTGGGGCGTATCTGTGCCTTTTCTATATGTTCTTAGCCAACAACCCCATTCCAAAATAAAAACTTTATTCTATTATTATAATTATATGTAACTTGTTAAGACAACTTCTTGTAACTTTTTATTATTATTATTCAAGTGCATGTATAACTCATACCATCTATCAGTCAGACATTCATATCCTTTTTTTAAATTATGATGTCCACTACCTTTAGCTATGGCTGACTATTTTTTCGTTGAACTTTGTTTTGTTGTAGTTGATTTTCCTTCTCTCTTTTTGTTGAAATGTTTACACCACATGTATAACCTATTTAAAGTGTATATTTCAACAATGTCACATAAATTATGAAATGATTGCTGGTTTTAGAGCTGGAAATTTAACTCTCAACTATTTACTACTCGACGCTATGCTGCATTGATTGTAATCGTAACCTCACTAGAGACATCAACTATTTTTTATTTTATTTCTTTTACGTCATAATCTATGATTTATTATGTATTACTAGCAAATTTATATCTCTTCCTTCCACCGAATACCATTGTATTATTTAATTTGTATTTGTCTTTTCCTCTTGCTGTACAACATGTACCTGAGTTGAAAATAAAAGATTTGTTCTGTTCTGTTCTGCTGTTGTAATATGTTAATTAATCAATTTACAGTGCGTTACTTGTAATCCAATCATCACCTTAAAAAAGTCATGTTTACAAGTTTGATCACTTGCGTGGGCCCCGGGGCGGTCAACGAGTCAATCATTATTAATTAATTATGTCATTCCATGTCGCGATCAAAATTTTATATCCAGACAAAAATTCCTTCCATCCAATCAATTTCTTTTACAAATCTTAAGTTAAGAACTGTGTGTTGTACCTTAGAAAATTTGAATTTTATTAAAGAAATGGCTTTTTGTAAGAAGGAAATGAAAATTAACCGAGTTTATGCCATTTTCGTTTTCTGAGGCTATCAAGATTCTCGGTACTAGTTAGATCGAGAATCTTGATAACCTCTAGGTAGGCCTACGTTAAGCTTGTTTTTGTCCTGTTTTTAAAAGTGTATCGTTATAATAAGTGCTCAGATTTGCATTTTGAAAATTTCGTTTGTCAACCTCTTCTCCCCCCCCCCCCCCCCCCACTATGACACCTCTAGATTCGGTCCTGTTAGAACAACCAAGTACTCCTAATGTCAGTCACATTCATGTTGGTGTTCTTATTCTTATCAGGGATTTTATCCCTGTTCTTATTATTCCGCAAGAGAGTGTATTGTATGCTGGGTCATTGGTGAACTCGAAAATTCGCGCGTTTTATCTGTATAGGGCTATTTCTTGCATGCTTAATTGTTACCTTTGATAAAAGACAGTGATATATGCTAAAAAAGCCACGTGCCTATCAGAAATCTTGAGTGGCGTAGAAATAATTTGACGTATTGATAATTACATAACAATAATTTAGATAAATTACGTGCCCTCTGTGCCCCCGGTAAATCCCGCGATTCTTATAGGGCTCTTAGTTTAAAAATAAGCATTCAGGGTGTTCTGCACAATCATTGTAAGATAGCCCTAGAATTGTGCAATTAAAAATCTTGTTGAAGGTAGGTATTTTCCGACGCAACATCATAGTACACTCACAGAAACTTAAATCTACAGCCTATCTCACTCTAGTACGACCCCAACTGGAATACTGTTCCTCAGTCTGGTCTCCCTTCTCTGATTCTGGCATCTCCCAAATTGCGGCTATCCAGAGGAGAGCTGCCCACTGGGCGATGCGTGACTATGGCCGTACATCCAGCGTAACAGATATGCTTGGTAAGCTTGGCTGGAGGCGCTTAGATCTCATGGTGTCACACACAGCCTAGTATATAGCTATATCATCTGAGGACTATATCACTCGAAACACCAGACCATCCCGTACTTCACATGACATGGCATATAAACAGATCCAAACAAGCCCAGATTTCTATAAATTCTCCTTCTTCCAACGTACTATCATACACTGGAACTCCCTACCGGCCAACCTTGTTAACCTGAATGCAACCGAGTTCAGTCAGGCCATAAGCCTGATTGAACACGTCTCTCCCTAGAAACCTGCTCTGTTTTTAACCTGCTTTTAACAATACACCATGTATATTTCCGTTCTTTTATTCTTTTATCTTTTCCCTCTTTTGTCGTTGACGCATGACAGTCTAAGTCACTACTAAGGGTTTGACTTACTGGAAGATAGGCATTGTCGCATACAATTTGCGTTATCTAGAGCTATGCAATTTTGCACCTTCAAAAGAAGGAGTAATGTAGTAACGAGTCATTTAAAAAGCTCTCCGTGGTGAATGTTCCCTCGGATGAAAAAGCCCTGTTTTTTAAGCCCTACTCGTTTCAGAAAACCGCGCTCCGGAATATTTTAATAACTGCAAACTGAAAGACATGTAGACCTATCCATTTAAATGAATTGGCCCATGCACCTAGATATCGTAGCATATCCATCGTAGATCTAAATGTGAAAGTTATTATTAGGATGATATTTTATGTAAAACGTAAGATGCAGAACAGCTGTCAGGTATTCACTCACAACTGTAACATAGATATGCACATTCTTTACGTGTCTGATGCGGTGAGTCATATGAAAATAAAGAGTAAAATTTATTTTCCTAAAGCCTATTGTTCTGCGTCGCGTTTGCTATAAAGGAATATAATGAACTTCGTATGAGGTATAAACTGAAGAAATGAGCTGTTTTTTAAGTCTATAACATAACCGAAATTTAGCGAGCGTATTTAATTTACCAGCGGACGACAATAAAGTTTTGTTTTCATTTGCTGGTGAAAATGTTTAATAGAATAAGGGAGACAACTCAAATACAATGAGTTATTCATCTTGTGATTCGTTGTGGCGCTAAATCAAAATTGACCAATGAAATCCGCTGTAACAAAATCGGTTTGAATACTCGGATGAATAATTCCTAATGCCAAATGCAAACGAAAAGTCTGCGATTTTCACTATGTGCTTAATTTAGTATATTATTCTATATTCGTCTAATTAATTGAACTTCAACGACAGGTTTGTTGAAATGAGTTGACATTTACATTCTGTCATAATTAATTTTCTCCCAGCCTCCATTTCAATTTATTAGAAGGTGGGTGGGGTAGGATTTTATTTCGTAAATAAAAGCCTGTCAAGCTGAGACAACACGTAAGTATGAGGCATGTCATCCTCATATAGTATGAGTTTATGATGAAAACATGAGCTAGCAGTGAGTCTTAAAGCTACAAATGTCGACCCAATTGTAAGACTAATTAAGATGTTTACATAGTTCAACATCACATGCACATTTTAAATTTATAAATGACACATAGGTAACAGAAATGATAATATTGACTTGATTATCACTATTATACTATAGTTCTTCTTCTGCCTGTAAATCTCATGGGCTGTTAAGTCAAAGCTTTGGTGAATATACCATCAACCCATTCTCAAAGAGTTTATACTCTGGTTTGTTTACATAGATGAACTGACTTCAAAGAGTGCATTTTCCCAATTACAGTGACTTCTGATGCAACTTTTACTTGCTTGAACCAAAGTTGCTGCCAAACTGTAAGGTATTATGTTTTAAAGGGGAAGGAATTGACTTTATCAGGGTTTAAAACTTACTGTTTTTACCAGGGATCTCAAAGGAATTCCTAATTAGTTACTCAAGGATTCTTCCCTGACATAAGGGGTTCCTCCATTAAAAGGCACTCATTTTAGATAATGATTTGTAGTAACTAATTGTAATGAACAATTTGGACAATTTTCAGGGGTCCTGATTGAATCTAGCTGAAAATCACTGGGATTCCTCTAAAGCTTTTGGGATCCTCGGATTCCTAATCCCAGGACACTGTTAGTGTTGATTCTTGCTTTATTATACATAATTGGGAATTAAATCTCTAAATGTCTTATTTCTTTTGACATTATCAACATGGGAATGGGAAATGAGGCTTGTTGATTTTTATATTACTTCAGTTTTATTCCTATTATCTGTGCAGTTGTAGTTGTTAGTTGGTAGTTAATCTGTCAAAGAATCCAGGGGTTCAGTTCTGAACAGACCCTACTTGTACACCTTGTGAAGGCAGGTCTTGAAATATATTAGCACAAGGACTGTAGATAGGTGAAATTACCTCTGCTATTTTACTGAATAATTGCTATAATGGAACATAAAGTGATGAAGCACCATACATACATAATTTAGCTTACATTATAAATGCTTTATCCTTTTACAGTGACCTGATACAAAATGGGAGATGACAGCGAGTGGATGAAATTGCCTACTGATGAGAAGGTACAACACAAAGTAAGTATCTATGAAAGATTCTCCTCTAGTACATTACAGCAGTAATAGTAATGATTATTTTACTTAAAGTAGACTGGCAGGGTGATGCACACTGGTCTTTTTTCCTCCCTACCCTTTATTGCGCCTTCCTATGCAATGAAATAGTTATAGTGAAACTTCAACTCTCTTATGTGCCATGCCCCTTTTTTGCCTCCCTGCTCATTTCTGGATTCTATGATAATTCTCTTGTGGTAATTGTATAATAATTTTATTATAAATGCTTTCTGTCTGTCAAAGGTATGTGAATCCCAATGGGAATGCTTGTCTTGGCATGTTAGCATTTGTAAAGTTGGTCTCTAATTTTTCATCTAAATTGGTCAAAATGTTTTTCACCAAGATTACATTGAGTAGGTTCAACTACCAGGCTGATATATCTTGGGACACCAGGGTTATAGCCCTTGCAAATGGATTTTGTTGACACCTTCACAGTTTTAATGCCTTGTTTCAAAAATATGATTCTATTATACATTTATAAAAATAATTTTTTATGATCTAGTATCTTCTGTATTGATTTAATTTGTGTACTCTGAGATATCAGTAGAAATATTTAGCTTTTAGGACAGAGTTAATAATTATGCCATTTTCTCTTATTAAACAGGTTTGGAAAGCAAGGTTGTCTGGATATGAAGAGTCTATTAAGTTGTTTAAAACACAAGGTGATGAAAAGAGTCCTGAATTCTCAAAGTTTGCTCCATTAATTAAAAAGTTTGTTACTGACAGTAATGCTGTGGCACAAGAAAAGGGTCTGGAAGCTGTTATAGCCTTTATTGAGAATGCTGCTGTGGCTCCAAAGTAAGTAAATAGGATGATTGGTTAGGGCATTTTTTCAGTATGTGTGGAAGGGGTTTTGGGGCCTTACTTTATATATAACATTTGGGGAAATTCTATTGCAATTTCATTGAAAGGGGAATGAAATAGTCAAGGTAAACTCCAAATCTTGGGATAACTGCATGATTTCAAAGAAATTTCAGTAGGGGATTGTACCTAACAGCCCCTGTTTTAAAATGAAAGAAAGCCATGTTGGTGTACAAAATATGTTACCCTTATGATTCATTTGCTTGTTAAACTAGTTATTTTGGACTCCCATTAAATGATAGTTTTTAGATTTTAACTTTTCTGTTGACTTCAATGTATAAACAATTAAAAATGAGTCAATTGTTGACTCATAACCAATAAATGCCCGACTGGCTAGAGATAATGTCTCACCATCATTACCACTAGATCTCTTTCATAATGCATATGTATATTGATCATTGTAATAATATAGATAAGGAGTTGTGGAAAGCAGAATAGCTGTTCCCTGTTTATATGTTCATACCTACGGAATTGCTTTCTCTGAACCCCCATGCACCTCTCTCCTTAAGTCTACCCTTGCTTTTTTTCACAGTTTAAAATAACCACTATATAAATATATATACATATCTTGCCTTTGTAGGATTGCACATGAAGTGATATCTGGAGTTGTTACAAAATGTCTTAGTGCATCCAAACAGAAAACTAAAGACAATGGTAAAGAGATTATAATGTTGTATATAGAAGCAGAGAAACAAGATGTTGTCATTGAAGATGTTCTAGAAGGCTGGTCCAACAAAAATCCTAAAGTTGTTACTGCTTGTGTTCAAGTTATGAGGGAAGCTTTATGGTAAATATGATACATTATTATGTTTTTGCCTAAAATTCGAATTATTCCTACAGCATTAATCTGTTATGCAGTTCTTTTATACTTATCTTAAAATGTAGGATTTAGCAAGAGTTAGAAATTCACATATTTTAGACTCGCTGCCCTCTGAAGATGAAAAGATTTCTTTTACAGTCAAACCTGTCTATAGCGGTCAGCTAAGGGACTGACTGAAAGTGACCACTATAGACAGGTGACCACTATATACAGGGTCTCTCGAAACAAACAAATATATTCAGGAAATGTTTTTATATATGTTGTTTCATCACAATAATTTTACTTTAGTCGTATATATACATTATATTTCATTTTAAATATAAGATAATGTTAAGACATAATATTCTTTTGACAATGAATTGTATTGGAAATGAAATTATAACTCATGCTAGTTTAGTATTTAGGTAAAATATTAAGCTGTATTATCAAGCCGCATATCCACAGATGTTCTGATTGCGATGGAAATATTCAATAACTTGTCATTTCCCCTTGAAAATCATATTCATATACAGGTATTGCTAGTCATGTCGACGAAAAATCATTACTTATTGCACAAGAAATAATTTCGAAACGAAAATATCTCCGATGTTTAGATAAATAATTTTAATGCAATCGTGCATAAACATTAAAATTTTCTTATTAGATACATAACTTTCACTCAATCTTGTTTGTTAGAACACACAAAACTCTCTTTAATTAACAGATTAAATAACAGTAATTGCCATTATCTATTGTAGTATAATATAATAATATGTTTTTCACGCCTTTAGCGGGATTAAATGTTTACATTCTGTCAACTGTTGACGTTGATCGTTATTTTTACACATCCGTGAAAATTACTTGTTCCGGTCAATTGACCGTTATACTGACCGCTATTCCGGTCAATTGACCGTTATACTGGCCGCTATACGACGCAAATCGGTCCGAAACTAGTGACCGCTGACCGCGTTGAAGAGGGTCACGCTATATAAAGGGTCAAAATAGAACAAAACTGTTCGGGAGGACCCTGAAGTGACCGTTATGAACAGGGTCACGCTATATAAAGGTGACCGTTAATACAGGTTCCACTGTATATTCATGTTGGTACAGTTTATAGTGAATAAGTAAGCCTGTAAATTCAACCGAATGATCCATTGTTGCATCACAAGTCTCAAATACCCTCTTACATTGAAACCCGATCTGTACACATTGAAATTCACCTATTTCTCATTAATTATTTCAGGAGTTTTGGTAACAAAATAATTCAGATAAAACCAATGGTGAAATTTTTACCCAAACTTTTAGAGGATCGTGATAAAAATGTGAGAGAAGAAACCAAACAGCTTGTTATAGAAATTTATAGATGGGTTGGTGCTGCTATAAAACCTAAACTGGTGGATTTTAAACCAGTCCAGGTAATCAGTTTTATTTAACCAGTCATCATAAGTAATTTCATCATATCATTCAAGATAAATTATTTTACATATCGGTCCAATTTCATAATTTTTATTCTTCAAAATAATTTTACAAATCTGTTCAATTTCATAATTGATTCAAACTAGTTCAAGTAAAGACATAAATATATCTCATGGCATGTCCATGGAAGTTTCTCTGCTCTAGATTGTTCCTGGTGTTGAATTTATTCTACTCAAAGCCATTATTTTGCCTTGAATATTCAGTAATTTTTGCCACCTTCTTCAACTGACTGGTTTGATCATATAACCTTTGTAAATAAATTTTCTCTCAGAGTAGAAGAACTTTAGCTCCATGGATGTGTGGTGTTATTACACTGGGTTTGATTTTCAACACAATTATTTAGGTTATTTTACGGTATCCAGCACACCTAACCTAGCTTTCGTGGACTCATGTCCATAACCAGTACTCGCCTACTCTTCCACAAGGCCTGAAACTTTTGCATATATCTTATCAAAGGATGAAAATTGACATTATTGCCAATTTCATGGAAGGATATAACCTCCCTGGGTGGGATTCAAACCAGTATCCCTTGGGAACACTAGATTCCTAATCCAGACGTGCTACCATCTGTGCTACTGACCCAGATTTTATATTAGTGTGAAGTACTAAAATCAGTAGTAAAGTACTGTTAGAAACAATGTTATAAATAGTACTTCTAGTCAAAATGTAGTCAGTACCTTCAAATTTATAAAAACAACTTCTCATTTATCTTAGGTTGCAGAACTTGAGGCTGAATTTGAGAAATTACCAAACAGTAAACCACAACAACAACGATATCTTAGATCACAGCAAGATTTGAAAGCTAAGATGGAAGAGAAAGCTGCCATGGCTGAAGCTGGTGAAGGGGAGGAAGAAGAAGGTAGGAATGGTTGATTGTGGGCGGGAACACTTTGATAATGGGTGGGACCGTTAGATTAGATGTTAAAGATGACATTAAAGGTTGTCCTTCTACTTCTGACCAACTTTTGGGTTCAGACAACTTGTTACTACTAGTAAACATTAGGTTTGGGCCACAGGGAATTGTCAAGTTACCTCCCTTTGATTTTTCAAACATACCTTTTATATACATATATACAAGGGGTACAACTGCCTTTACTAGTCCATTTCATCTAGATTTATTATTTTGTGACTCACAAAAAATACTGATACCCTAGTAGAACTTTAACCGCACGATTAAATCGATTAAACATAACTCTTCGAGCTATGAATGTTTAATGTTTCAAAGCGCAGACCTTTAATACGATTAAATTATCAAAAACATAAAAAACAGCACAAAAATCTCAACTCAAACAAGTTTGTGCACAGTTTGAACAGAATGAAAATTGACAAAATTTCAATGTTACGTCGATTTCAGCACGATTTACTCCGTGTTAGATTGTGTTTCTCGCTTCACTAGTTATAAAACTTCAAAACACCGTGCCAATTATCACCTGTCATGAAACAAAACGAATGAATGTACACTTTTCATCTGATTTAACCTTAAAAAAATTATTCTCACAACCATTTTCATTAATACGTCACAAACATAGTAATCTAATTAGTTAAACAATTTCTGATTCGACGAACCGTACGGGTTTTCCATACTTTCAAACGAGACAACCAAAATACTGCGAAAAAGTCGAAATCTTCCAAATTTGATACAGTGAATAAGTGGCGATTTTCGTTTGCAAAATTAACCAATCAAAAAGTTTCTTACAAGTTTCTTGAATAAATTAAGGATACCGGCTACAACATTGATTATCGAATAGAGTTTGTTAACTTCGCTTTTTATGGCTCGCAAGTGTTTCTGTCAAGGTGGAGAGTTATATTTATTACATTTTTAGCCGGATTTTTCAACGAAAAAATTTGGCTAATAGTTTGGCGAACACGGGAGGGCGGGCATGCGGGCGTCCGTGTCGTTAACAATTGCGTTAAAGTTTTTATTGTACCATGTATTTCTGCCATTTTAAGTCAGATCTCTACGAAACTTTATACAATGATAACATACCATGTGATGAACAGAATTAGACAGTAACCGCAACTCTAACTTGCTTAATTATGGATTATTGCCCTTTGTAATTTGGGGTGTCTGGTGTCGTTAACAATTGCGTTAAAGTTTTTAATTTAGCATATATTTCTGCCATTTATTGTCAGATTTTTCTGAAACTTCATACAATGATAACATACCATGTGATGAACAGATTAAGACAGTAACCGCAACTCTACCTGGCTTAAAAATGGATTATTTCCCTTTGTTTTTTTTGCGTTAAAGTTTTCAAATTGTTGGATATCTCTGCCATTTATGGTTAGATGTTTATGAAATTTCATACAATGATTACATACCATCTGTTGCAAAGAATTAGACAGTAACCACAACTCTACCTGGCTTAATTATGGATTATTTCCCTTTGTAATTTTTGCATTCAATTTCAAATTGTTTGATATCTCTGCCATTTCTGGTTAGATGTTTACAAAATTTCTTACAATGATTACATACCATCTGTTGAAAAGAATAAGACAGTAATGGCAACTCGACCTGACTTAATAATGGATTATTTCCCTTTGTTTTTTGCGTTAAATTTTTCAAATCGTTGGATATCTCTGCCATTTATGGTTAGATGTTTATGAAATTTCATACAATGATTACATACCATCTGTTGAAAAGAATTAGACAGTAATAGCAACTCCACCTGGCTTAATAATGGATTATTTCCCTTTGTTTTTTGCGTTAAATTTTTCAAATTGTTGGATATCTCTGTTATTTATGGTTAGATGTTTACAAAATTTCTTACAATGATTACATACCATCTGTTGAAAAGAATTAGACAGTAATGGCAACTCGACCTGACTTAATAATGGATTATTTCCCTTTGTTTTTTGCGTTAAATTTTTCAAATTGTTGGATATCTCTGCCATTTATGGTTAGATGTTTATGAAATTTCATACAATGATTACATATGCTCTGTTGAAAAGAATTAGACAGTAACAACAACTCTACCTGGCTTAAAAATGGATTTTTTCCCTTAGTATTTTTATGTTAAAGTTTTCAGTATGTTGGATCTCTCCAATAGCAAGTATTCTGGCATTTTCCAGTCATATTTTCCCGCCATTTTGTTTCAACAATTTCACCATTTGCCATACAAGGTTTTTTTTAACAAAATTCTCTCGCCAATTTCATATCATTAGCTTTGCATTATTTTCATCCATAGTTTTCATGTCTTATGCCATCTTAGTCAAATACCTACAAAATACTCAGAAAAGATACAATAGGACATATATATAGTTGATGAAACTCTTTATTCCTTTAAGATTAATTATTGCCCTTTGTATTCCTTCTAATAAGCAATATATCAAATGACTTTCTTTTGTAACAACGTAAACTTGTTCTCAATGTTCCCATATGCAGAAAAATCCGGCTTTAATGTGGCTCCCACATTATCTTTCTTGTTATTCAATAATATTGTTTTCTGAAATATTTTCTTTGATTGGGGTAAATATGTAATTTTGAAATATGAAAATGAAACGATTTTCCTCGAGATTTGTCGATTTTATCTGTGCACAAACTTGTCCGAGTTGAGATTTTTGTGCTGATTTTTATGTTTTTGATAATTTAATTGTATAAATGGTCTGCGCTATGAAACATTTGATATTCATAGCTCGAAGAGTTATGTTTAATCGATTTAATCGTTCCGTTAAAGTGCCGCCAGGGTATCTGTACTTTTTGTGAGTCACAAAATAATAAATTATGATGAAGTGGTCAAGTAAATGCAGTTGTACCCCTTGTATATAAGTATTTAAGTATATAAGTTTTTAATATGTTGGATATCTTTGTCATTTATGGTCAGATTTTGATGAAAATCAGTCTTAATGTGGGTTCACATTACATTTCTTGTTGAACTCAAAAGAATTTATCTCTGGTATCTGCTAATATCTCTGTCTACTTTTGATAGCCGTACATGTATTTAAAAGTAATAAATTTCTGATATATGATGTTCTATTATAGATGAAGAAGCTGAAGATGTTGATCCTTATGAACTTATGGTAGCAGTTAATGTGCTTGCTGCATTACCTAAAGATTTCTTTGACAAAGTGGTAGGTTATTGGCTTAACTTTGATGAAATAAGTGAAGATAGCAACAATTCTGTTGTCTGCTCTTTCTTTAACAATACCCTGTCATTATTGAGTATGGCAAGTTATACATGTAGTTGACTGTCATGTCTATATATTATACATTGTTTATTAAGCATAGGTTTTAGTGATTTAAGTAAATTAATTTTTTGCAAATTGTATCCAAGATATTTGTCAATAATTGGAGGAATCCTTTTTGTTTACAAAAAATATCAGAGCAGCTGACTTGGAAGCCTTGGTAACATTTGTCATTGCCTAACCCTGTCTACTTAACAATTTATAAATTGATTACTCAGGAAATGTGTATTTTGATTTACAGGAAGCTAAGAAATGGCAGGAAAGGAAAGAAGTATTAGAACCTGTACTTAAACTATGTGAAAGTCCAAAAATAGAACCTGGAGATTATGGTGGATTAGTGAAAGCTCTTTCAAAGGTACTTTATAGTTTGTGTCTTAAATATTGCTTTTTACTTTAGGGCCTTTTTAATTAACTAGCGTATGTTAACTATTCGATATATACATAATCTATTTTATTTTTCAAAATTTGTGTTGTTAGTGTCATTATCATATTAAAGTCACTTTAACTGTCTATTAATTTTTATGCTTGGCAAGCATACAGTAGATAAGTCTACAAAAATAGACTACAAAATTAGGATATGAAAGTGGTTGTCGGAACCGATCATTTTTGCAGCTAGCACTATGTCTTGTTTGTAGAAATTTAGTTGCCCAAAAGCAATTTTTGGTCGCCCAAACTAGAAATTGGTTTTCCAGGCAATTGGACAATTACTCATTCCGTGCACTGGTAGCTGCCTTGTCCATCTGTCCAAAATTCTTTCCTGTCCTATTTATCAGTTACTAATGGAGGAATTCACCTATCTTTACTGGAAGATTCTTTAACACAAAGCTATGTACACGTTGTTAAATGGAATGAATGTAATATTTTGTTTCTATATGTTTTTAGGTTGTGGCCAAAGATACAAATGTAATGTTGGTTGCTCTAGGAGCTAAATGTTTGGCTGGTTTAGCTACTGGGCTCAGAAAAAAGTTCAGTCCTTATGCCTCTAGTGTAAGTATTGATAACATATATTTTTTTGTAATTATTTTACTTACATTTAGGATGCAACAGTTTACATACAGTTTATAACAAATTGACAAGAAACATAACTGTGTCTATACAACTTTAAAATATACTATACTGAATCCAAAATTTAGTGTCGTGTTCAACAAACGACCAATTATCTAAAATTATATAGGCTTACCATAACTTAGCACAAAAATTAAATGGATCAAAAAATGTACATTAGTATATCATTGATCTTCAGTTATGTGATTTAATAGTTTTTAAGTTGGAGAAAAAAAGAAATATCAGTGAGTCTAATCAAATTTCATACAAGAAATTATTTCATACATATTTGCTGTTCAATGTTATCCAACTATTAAGGTATACAGTCCATTGATAACATATATTTAGTATGTTTATATTGTTTTATTCATCCATATATTCTTGTATATTCTTTGCATTCTTTTGTACACTGGAGTAAGTATTTGGTTGTATGAACAAGAAAAACAGTTGTCCTTGACTACCTGGCAACTGCATGGGTGAAAGTTTTCAGTATTAATACTGATTTCAGTATTATCTTGGGAATGAATTTTCCTATGTAATTTACATGAAAACTGTTTATTTCAGTATTTTGAAAGTAGGTTTTCAGTATTTTCAACACTCTAATCTTTCACCCATGGAACTGCTATTTTTGTAGTGATTACACTTTTAAAATCTATCAATTTACTTGGGAATTGATTTGTGGTTGCTAGAAACTTCATGTGAAGCTTTTGTTTTGATTGTTTACTGAATTTAGTAAGGTTAATAAAATAATTGGTTGTCCTGGACTACTGTAATTTTGCAATCTACTTCAATTAACCTCTAAAATCAATAAAATTGTATACAAGCTGTATTGTATGTGTATAAATGTATGTTTTTTATTTGACAGTGTATTCAGATATATCTGGAGAAGTTTAAAGAAAAGAAATTAATGGTTGTGACAGCTCTAAGAGAAGCTATAGATGCAGCTTATCTCTCTGTAAGTTAGTCTTTATATTATACAAAAGGGTGTGGCAAACCTGACTAATAACACTACAACATTCCGGTAGATTTGAGTATGGTCTAATATGAATTATTGTAAATTCTGTTTTATCTGTTAATTTGAACACCTGCTTTGTTGATTTGATGGTTTAAGTCACAGGTTGTGATCAGTTGAAAAACATCACACTCTAGAATCATACATTAATATCCTTGTAATGAATGCCATTTTACCTTTAGCTTAAACTGATTTGGTGATTGTGATGTCCTTACAGTCAGGTGATTGGAAAGGTATTTTTGATTCCAACACTGAAATCAATTGTAAGACTTGGGGCGCATTGCCTAAGCAAATGGCTTTGTATTGCATTGTACCCTGGTACCCCTAATTTGATGTCACTCAGTTATTCCTTTTGTTGTAAGAAGGGAACCAGGACACAAAGGGATACATAGCAATTTGCTTAAGCAACTCACCCCATCAGATTCTATATAAGTTATGTAAATTACATTTGATTTTACAAAATTGTATTTTTGTGCACTTGAAAATATTAGGAAGCCTTCAAGTTCATGCAAATATTTCTAAGCTTATAAGTATCAAGAAACCGAAATTGCATAGTAGCCTGGTACATATAGATATTGGTTAAACAGTAGTTTAAATACTTGTATGACAAAAGAGAAAAGGTTAAGTTTTTAATCCAAGATGAATATATTTAATTACAACTTAGTAATCATTAATTAATAAACATTAGCCATGTAATTATTATTATTTACATATTTTTTCTATCAGATAAGCCTGGAACCTCTTATAGAAGATATCACAGCTGCTCTAGAGAATAAAAATCCAAATATCAAAGCTGAATGTGCTAGTTTTCTAGCAAGATGTTTTTCTCGGCTCACATTAAGTACTCTGCCGAAGAAACAGCTGAAAACATTTTGTGCCAGTCTGTTAAAGGTTTGTGATGATACTTCTGTATTTGCTGGGTGAAATTAAGATATTGGACTAGGAAACATATGCTGCTTGGCATTATCCTTTTCATAACCTGTTTGAAGCTTCCATGGACAAGAATGTTATTTGTCTTAATTATCCAGTAATATTGTATCTAGTGGCTAGTAGGTTATGATGATTACTGTACCAATTATGTTGTTTTTTTGCACATTTAAGATGGGTGTTCATCTAGCTGGGAACATGCAATGTCTTCTCTTTTCATAAAATCAGTCAAAATGTCTTCTACTAGAAAAGTTGAATTGAGTTCATCAACAAGGCCAATCTACCTACCATGAGACCTGAAAGTTATGGTTATAAACCTTTTGATTGGAATTGCTTTTTGTAACAGTTTTACACCCTCTTGTAATTAACCTGGCTTAAACACCCTACATTTCTTATTTCTCACATATGTCAATCCAACTTTCTCAGAAGTATTGTGATTTGGTGCCCTGGCACATATTGGGTTTTTGTGATTATGTTCATTTTAATGAATTTATTTACCTTCATGCAATATATATAAAAGAAACTTTATTATGCAAGTCCTACATTTCTAATTTCAAACTAGTCATGTCAATTTTTCATTTTGTGATATTTGCAGACTGTGAATGATACAGCACCTGAAGTGAGAGAAGCTTCTTTTATGGCTCTTGGTACTGCCATGAAAGTTGTTACAGAAAAAAATATAATGGCCTACATGGCTGATGTTGATGCTCTGAAAATGCAAAAGGTAATTGTATGTCTTCAGTTTGTTCCTGAGCTTGTGATATTGTGACTGCTCTATGTAGTCAGTATGCTTTATACGGTGAGACCTAACAAACCCTTCTATAGAAATAATCTGGAATTCATATTCTATAGGTTTTTTCATGCAGTTCAGAGGACAGAAGTTCAATTTTGTAATTGGTGATTTTCATCGATAATATGTGAGAGACTTTATTTGAACCTTGTATGTGTAGGTAGAAAACACAAAAATTTTGAGTTCCTAATTACATCTCTCAGTTCTGTAGATGGATTCGGACGAAATTCAAGGTCATGGTTTTAATTTTCAGCTAATGACCATTTATTTTCATGGCCATTGACTGGTTCTGACTGAAGACCTAGAACTTTCATATTTTGGTTCTAGCATCATCCGTGTCTTAACTAAAATTTCCACTTTAGTGTCAATTTGGTCAAAATTTAGAAACAGTGCCATTTGATGATTTATTTTATTTGTCAAGCACTCTGAAGGTAGCTTATTTAAAAAGAATCTGTTAGTTTTGTTATTGTTGACTTGGTCAGATATAATTAGGATTATTTTCCAGATAAAAGAATCTTGTGATAAAGCTGTATTGTTGAATGCCAAAGGTGAACCCAGATCTGGTGGGGGAGGTGCAGCCAAACCTGCAGCCCCTAAACAAGCAGAAAAACCTCCAACTATAAGACCAGGGGCCCCACCACCTGCGGTAAGAATATTTCTGTATCGTAGATGAAAGCTTCATAAGTTCCATAAGCTGATATATCCTATAGACTGCTGTCATAGGATCATTGGACAAATTGCATATGTGGTCATGTCAAGATGACCTTTGTGTCACCATCTATGCATATTTTCTGTCTGTACAAAGTACTTGCAATAGCAGTGGAATTATATTTTATGTAAGATTTCATTTTCATAGCTATATTGACAGACAATATTCATCATAATGTGTCACAAATATCATGAGAGCAAAAAGCAGCTGAGCCTGACCTGTGCTTCAAGTTCGATGTTTGAAAACCAATATTTCAAGTTACCTTAATTTCTAATTGCTAATGTTGGCACATTTATCTTCACAGTACAAATGCTTATACTGTATTGCAATCAGGAAATAGAGTTTTTTACTAAGTCAGCATTGCACTGTAGGGTTCGACACTAACAGTGTTCCATGATTTAAGATCCCAAAAACTTGGCAGACATCCCAGTGATTCTTAGCTAGGGATTCTGTTTTGATCCCTTTAAATTGCCATTATTACCTGAATTTGAGTTCCCATTATTGTTCATCACAATTCCTGACTGCATTTCTGTGTCTATTTTTTTTGTCTATTATTACAGAAATCCCTAACAATTATGAGGAATCTCTGAATAACTGACTAGGGGTTCCTTGTGGATCCCTGGTAAAAACAGTGTCAAACCCACTGTTGAGCTTGGCAGCCACTTCTAATGCTATTTTCACCATGTTTCATTATGTTATTGTATTGTATTTCAGGGGGCTGCCAGACCAAAAACTGCTCCAGCTAAAATTGGTGGGGTAAGTTTTAAAATTTTACGTATAATAATTATTGGTATTCAAGAGCTTGTTATGTAACTATTCAGTATTTTCTAAATTAGTCGGCTCAACATTTTTATTAGCTTATTGCTTCTATCAATGCACTGCACTTAAAGGTATTCTGGACTTTATCAATATTTGGAATTAGACTTAGTATAGACTTAATAGAAATGTATTTGGTTGAGGAAAGAAAAGAAAATCCAGATTTTTGGAAATCAGCACGATTAGTAAAAAAATTTAAGAAAGGATGAGCGTTATCAAAAGGCCCTTCTTGTATTAAGAATAAATTACCCTGCATAGTTATAATTCTATTGGTGATATTTTTTGTAAAAATAACATGTTAAATGGCCACTCTATTTCCTAATTTTGCTTTAAAAAAACAATAACTGATAGATCATATTGTATTACAAGATTTTTTGTGTTAGAGATAATATTTTTGTTTTGCTATGATTTCAGAAACCTAAAGGTGCAGCCAAGCCAGGTGGTCCTCCTCGAAAGAAGGAACCAGCAAAGAAAGGAAAAGTCCCAGCTGAAGAGAAAACAGAAAAGATTTTATCAGTATGTACTAGTTTAATTTGTGTCAAATCTCATGAGGATAGTTAAACCCTCCAGTACATATCTGTTACTGTAAATCTGATGGTACTCAATAATAGGTCATGCACAATAGGACTTTGCTACAAGAATCCTGTTGACCAGTAATGTAGTAGTCTATTCTGTGAGTGATTGAGACTAAGATTAAAAATATTTCTTTCATGCTTTACGGCGAAACGTCACGTTATTTGATGAAAATAAACGATGACAATATAAATTTTATATTTTCATCGCAGTGAAAATATAACCTTATATTTTCATCGTTCATGACGTCATATTAGATGATAAATGACGTCATATTAGATGATAAATTACGTCATCTTGGAGTAGAAATGATGTCACATTATAATTTGTGTAAAATACATCAAATAAAACGCAAAACTAAGCATGAAAGAAACAGAATATTCGTCAACTTTGGTGTAAGATGATTTTTATTTCAACTCATGAACTCACAAAGTGACATTTTCACTCGTGGCTATGCCACTCGTGAAAATGTTTTCTGAGCTCACTCGGTGAAATAAAAAATTGATCTTACACCAAAGTTGACAAATATCCTCTATATCTCCATGCTTACACAAACAGAAGTTTATGGTTTCTGGATTATACCTTTTGTTAACAAGGCTATGAATTAATTTTTGATTAACTCATGGAGCATCACAAAGTACTGGCCATACCTTTAAATAAGGGACATATTGAGTAGTACTTGTAGAGGTTTATTAATTGTTCCAAACTTTTTGTTTAATACACACAGTTGATAATGGCATTTAAATAGCACACCACAGAATCTGGATCAAGTATATTGAATAATATAACATATGCTGTTAGTTTAAAACTTTTGTGTAGTTGGGTCAGACTATGCTATGTCTATGAAATTAAATTTGTTATAATTTATCTGTCTTGAAACACTTCTTTTAATTATACAAATATTTTTTTCATACAGGATGAAGCTGTGATAGAAAAAGCAACAGAATTATTAGGTGCTGAGACATTGGGTCAATTAGAGAATTCTAATTGGAAAGAAAGATTAGCTGGAATGGAGAACTTCACTAAAATAATAACCAGAATGACTAAAGATATGATTCCTTGTCAAGTTTGTATTAGAACCCTTGCTAAGAAACCAGGATTCAAAGATAACAACTTCCAGGTAATTTGTGATGAGACTTATTGATGAAATCAAAATTTGACATTACTTTCATGCTGGTCTAAAGTTTATATTAATATAATTTATTGTGCTATTTGACTTGGCTACTAAGATTTACTTGCAGTGGTGTGTTTATCTTTGACTGGACTTTGTCTCTTATACTTAAACTTCAAACTATCAACAGTTGTAGCTGGTAGAATGCAGGATTCGAATCAAGACATCCTACGTCCTGGCCATTTTAGGTTATACCATTTCTTGATGGAGAAGTTATTGGGGCTCTGTTGAAGGGTACAAAGTACAATGTACTGATAAGTGTCCTAGATAGTTTGTGAGGTCAGATGGCCACTGAACATAACCTTATAAAAACAGCTGATCAACAGCATAAAGTCTAATTTTGGATTTAAAAAAAAATCAAATTTAAAGATTGAAGAATGAAAATAATTCTTATAAAATCCTAATAAATTAATGACCAACATAGCAAGAAATAATCTAATCATCATGTTTTCTTCTGTTTTAGGTTTTAAAACTAAGAGTTGATTTAGTATCTAAACTTGCTCAGAATGCAGAGTTTACTAAGGTTTCAGCTGAATATTGTTTACCAGACTTGGTTGAGAAAGTAGCTGATGTTAAGTGTGGATCAGCAGTACAAGAAGCATTCAGTTGTATAGCTGAGGCAACATCATTGGACTACGTGTCTGGAGACGTGAGGCTCTTTTAATTTTGTTTATCAATTAATATATAAAATTGTTTCCAGCTAATTTACTGGGATTTCTTACTTCAATTAATCAATCAAAACCTGATTTATTTGTCATCTGCTGTCTGCATCCCACAAACTGGGGTAGGCAGCAGGTGGCTATGTTGTCTGACACCTGATCTCCACGAAACCCTGTTAGGAGAATCATTATACTTGAGGTTATATGCCTTTAAATCAGCCTGTACAGGCTGACCATTTCTTTCTTGGACACCCATGTTTTCTTGACACCTTCATTTACAGTGAAGGGCATCTCAGGAAGGCTGTAATCTAAAAGTTTCCTTGTCATAAAAGATAGAAATTGCATTCAGCAATAGCTAATGATTTAGTACATTATTTTTGCATTACTTATCATTGTAGGAATTTACTTAAACAGTGTGTTTGCCTTTACCTTTAGCTACCATTGTTGTCTAAAGGGGGTTCAGAGTTAGTATTCATAATGATTGAATATGGTGAAAACCATAAGTACAGAGCAATTCAAATTGATTTGATATTAAGAGAAATGATAGCAGCTGCCGTGCATGTTGACAAAATGTATAAATCAGTACTGAGCTATTTTTGTTTTATTTGTTTGTCCATAATTTCTATGAAATGTTTATTTTTTATTCAGGTGATGAGGATGGCATTTGCTCAGAAAAATCCTAAGAATCAGTCCGAGGCTCTGAATTGGCTTTCTAAAGCCGTGACAGAATTTGGTTTAAAGTAAGTGTCTTCTATTTGTATGGTAAATGATACCCATTGTATGTTTATACATAATGTGATTTTTTAATATACATGGATATGCTGTTTGTATGTTCAAGGGGACTCATATTATCCTTCTAATTTACTGAATCGCTGTGAGATTTTGATAATACAGTAAAACCCCTCTAAACCGGAATTGCTTCGGACCAAGAAAAAATTCCGGTTTGGAGAGGTTTCCGGAATAGAGGGGTTTTCCTTCTGACTATAAATTTAACATATTCGTTTGATGGTACACCTACAATGATCTTGTATTAAGTGTGTGTGATCTTTTACAAGTAGTACAGGTACAATGTACATGTATTTTAAGATGTAGTTTTGTGTTGTGAATATATTTGTCCTGTTTCTATATAATATCTGTCATGCATCCTGGTATTTCATGCTGGAAATCTTTCAGGGCATTGCCAAATCATTTGACTATTTATCATTGAAATGCCGCTTACATTGTAGTTTACATTCTTTGAATAATACATGTATAGATAATTGATTCTATCAGCAACTACCGAAATTTTTATTGCTTAGTACGAAGAGACAAAAGCCTTCGTAGGAAGGCTGAAAGTTGAAACAACTTTTTTAACAAATAAACAAAAAAGTCTTACCATAACTGTACGTTATGGAACCAATTCAGACACATAAATTATTTTCATTTAATCATCTAATGACAATTTAAACGGTCAACAATTAGACTGTGGCTGAGACATTTTCCGAAATTTACAGCAATGAAAATTCCAATAGTATGGTGATTTATGAAAAAAATGTAACCAGTTAATTTACTCAAGCAAGTTAACTCGTGAACAAATATGTTTAATTGGTCATTGTTACAACTCAAATAAAGAACATTCATTTTTCTTTTACAAATTATTGGTAAATCGTATATCAATTAAACACCGCCGAAAATCAATTGATTTTTTTTAAATCATCGGCAATGCATGTTTGCCACAGGTTGATTCAAATCAAGTCAAAATGCAATCTACGATTCAATTAAACCCTTAATTATCAATTACAATGGATATGTTCAATCAAGCTACGTAATTATCGCCAAAAATACCTAACAAACCCCTATCTTACTAAGGATACATTCGCACCCAATCAATAAGTGTCACCTTTGAATGTTTAAATCAATAAGCGATTATCACAGATAGTCAATTTCACGCCGCACCTGTTAAACAAAGAAAGATGTCACTTTTTCGAGAATCGTGTCTCTACCTCGCCGATATCAATTCTCACATTTCGACTTCCGATATACAGGGGTCATTTTGCGTGACGAAATATAAAGTTTTAGCTAAAACTCGTCCGGTTTCCGGAATGCAGAGGTTTCCGGAATAGAGGGTGTTTTTGTTATAAATAAAGAGGAGAAATTTTCGGGACCAGAAGAAAATTCCGGTTTGAAGAGAATTCCGGTTTAGAGGGTTTCCGGTTTAGAGGGGTTCCATTGTATAATTATTATAATAATAATGAAGACTTTTTAAATAAGATTGCACTTTTGAATAAATGCAATAATCCATGTTGACCTGAAATCTACTAAAACCTTCAGCATTTTTGTCTTGGTCCTCCAAATGGTTTTCAAATAGTTGTATCTTATGTCTGGGAATGTTCACATTTGGTCCAAAGGCTTTAGTATAGTTTCATTTTACTAGAACCTTATTTTTGAAAGTAATCACATAATTGTTTATTTAATTACTTGACAATTTGTCTCTATACTTATTTATCCTATATGTAATAAATGCCTAAATCTGTCTGCAGTTATAAATCATTGTCCTTTAGATTTTTTCTATTCTGATTTTTAATACTGAATTGATGTTAGAATTATGAATAATGTGTCAGTCTCTAAATCAATTTATTAGGATTGTCAATCTTCAGCTGTATTTTCACTTGAAAAAATTTAGAAAAACTTGCATTGGTGATAGTTTTCTGACTGGTCCTGAAAACTAGGACTTATGGGGCATGAAATCCTTTCCTGTGTAAAAGCTGTTAATTCACAGCTTTACAGATTTAATTTTGTTTTTAACTTTCACACATGCATTTAACTGGCCCCTTTCAGCTGATTAAAGATTCCATGTTGGCAGTCCTGATTAATGTATAAGATATTATTGATCACAAAAGAATTTATTTCAGTTCTTCACCTAAAGTTATGAGGTAAAACTTTGTGTGTGTGCAGTGTTCTCATTAGGAACTGGCTGCCGACCTAAATAGCCGGTTAGAAAGACTAAAGGGCCTATTAAAATTGGCAAAAAATAAAGAAAGAAATTGCCCCTGGACCCCCGTAGAGCCTATTACTTTTCTATTTGAGCATATTCAACAAAATCTTACTGAGAACACTGTGTGGTTTTTTTCTCAGACCTCAATCATTATTGTTTAGTTTGCTGTAGTCTTCATTTAATTGCTGTGAGGTATCATACACAGATCCAATATCAATTTTCTTTTTCTTAGCAAACCATTCTGTGCAGAATTTATGTAATATATTTTAGCCTTAAAATTTATTGTAGTTTTTGTGATGTTTTTTATTTTATTATGTCATTGAAGAATAGCTGCATATTTTGTTTACTTATGAAAAGAAATTTTTTTTCGTACATTTCTTATTTGATTTTCAGTATTTTTTACATCACTTGATCAAATTATTATTTTGTGAGTATTTTATCAAATTTTTGATCACAGAATCCGTTCTAAGGTTAATTATACAAAGGAAGCCTGCTTTACAAATTTGTTTTAAAAATGATTTTTGTGTTAATTTCATTAGGATATTCTTCTTTTTTATCAATTTTACTCAATAATTTTTGTTAGTTGAATGTAGCACCATATGTATAAATGTTTTTTTCACCAGTCTGTCATCCAAAGTGAATCTCCTAGTATCTGGCAGTCACTGTTGTGAATTTTCTAGCTGCAGAGTATAGCACATTGTATTACTAAATAAATTATCAGGCTGTAAAATGTACATTTTAAACATGTTATGGATATGGGTTAATAATGCTACCTCAAATTGCTGTTTTTCATATTTTGTATTACATGCACTTTTGTACAGTTGATACTTGGCCATCAACGTTTGTTTTATTGTATGTCATAGTAAATGAAAACTTTTTCACAATATTCCTGTAGGAAATGGTAAAGCACCTATATGCTAGTAATCACACTGTAAAGATTTTGTACTCATGATGACTTGTAGTTTTACTATTGTGAACTGATATTTGATAGAGCATTTGATTCATACTCTAATTACAAATTGTTCTGAAAAAGGTCTCAATGAAGTTGAGCTAGGGGACACTAGTTTGGATTTGCTGTTTTTTGTATCCATGGAAACATGTATTTTAATTATATTATCGTTTGATTGTTTTTCAGGGTACAAGTAAAACCACACATAGAAAATATAAAGAAAGCTTTTGCCCATACAAATCCAGTAAGTAGATCTTGTTGTTTAAGTAACTAGTCTAGATATTTCATGTAAAAAGCTTCCATATTCTCATGATTGAAAGTTTTTAGAAATGGTTCTGAAATGGAGTATTTTAAGGAGATGTGAGAACCTAGGTCAGTAGCGCAGTTGGTAGCGCGCCGGGAATGTCCCAAGGGGGTATGGGTTCGAATCCTACCCGGGAGGTTATACCCTTCCATGAAAATTTGACAATAATGTCAATTTTCCTCCATTAATAAGGTATATAGAGAAGTTTCGGGCCTTGTGGAAGGGTAGGTGAGTACTGGTTATAGACAAGGGCCCCGGAAAGCTAGGTTAGTTACGCTGGACACAGTGTTAAACCCAGTAAAATAAATAAATAAATGGAACTTTTTCTTTTTCTCTATAAAAGATGCTAAAATAATGACATTCAGAATTTTGACAATCTTGAAGTTTCACCCATGTATTTTTGTAAATTTTGAAATCTGTGTAAGTCTTATATATTTTAAAATGAGAAGCCACTGTGATTCAGTGTTTTTGGTATGCAGCTCTTCAAATCTAGTGGTTCAAGTTTGAATCCTTGTGGCAGCGGATCCTTCCATTAAAAATTGGACTATGATATTTTGATTTTCATCTGTACAACCTCTCTTGAGCAACACCCACTGGGAGGGACTAACAGTGTTGCTGTTCAGATGTTCTTGTTCTGCAGAGGTTAAATTCAATTAAAATTTACACCAAAGGGAAATACCAAAATATTTTGTTGTGCAGAGGATTTGTTCTTAAGAGGGCTGCTCTGTAGAGGTTATACTGTATATTGTAAATAGGTAAATGAATACTTGTAAAACAGTAAAGGGAAATTGATTACATAACCTGACTGCAGTAGTTTACTAGAAATGTTGATTAATGGCATAAAATTTGAATAAAAAATGGTTTGAATGTTTATCATTTGCTCAGATGCATATGAAGACTCATCGTCGGCAACCACAGTACTTTCTTCCGTTATACTCCATACGTACCATGGGCAATTGGACTGTCAAATCTCGTTTTCATGAATATGCATGAGGAAGGGGAGACCAATCTTCTTCCAATGGAATCGTGTGTTACAATTAAATAATCTTCAATAACAATGATGTCATACTAGGTTTTTCTTACTTAAAAAGAAAACCATCACACATGCTTATTTTCAAAATGGTTGCGTAATTTCATTGGCTTGTTTTCTGCAGTGGTTTCTTTTTGGAACCAATGAAACTGCCTCGATAGTTATTCATGATTACAAGATTTTTCTAACCAAATGGCCCACGGTACAAAACGCAGCATAGCGAAGGAGTGTATTGTGGGATAACCGACAATGATGAAGACTCTGCCAACCTGCAAGGAACATGTGGGTTATTGCCCTTTAGTTCAGTGTACTTGGTGACATTGTTACCAATTGACTGTTAAAGAAATTCAATTTATTTTAAACTTTTATAGGCTGTAAGAACCTCAGCCATTGGTCTGTGTGCTGTATTATATCAATATATGGGTCAACAATTACGTATGTTCTTTGAAGATGAAAAGGCAGCTTTGTTACAACAGATTGATGCAGAATTTGAGAAGGTATGTGTTATACATTTTTATTGTATTCATTGGGTTTTGTATCTGAAGAGAAATGGATGCTACTTTACTAGTAATTTGCACATTGGGAATTAAGTTTAATGAAAGGACACATTTTAGACCAAACAAATGTGTTACTGCATATTTATGATTTTTTTTATGACGAAAGCTATTGTAAGTTCATGTGTTTTGTTGCACCAAAAAAAAAAGAAATTAAAATTATTTTTAATATTGATACTATTTTTTTCTTGAATTTATGCTTATCAGCTATTAAAGAACTTCAATAAGTGCATAAAATAACGATACTACAAT
Source organism: Mactra quadrangularis (assembly GCA_025267735.1). Lineage (NCBI taxonomy): Eukaryota > Metazoa > Mollusca > Bivalvia > Venerida > Mactridae > Mactra > Mactra quadrangularis. The sequence continues at coordinate 31,150,290 of CM046304.1, forward strand.
TCTCTCCCCTTAAAGTCCCAATTTATCTGTTGAATATTTAATTGTAAACTCCAAATCTTCTGCACAAAAACTTGAGTCAAGCAGTAAACAAAGTCATTTGCAAAATTATTTTGTGCAATAACTCTGAGTAAACAACTACATGTATCAAGCTAATGTGGAAATTTTCATTAAAAGAAAATTATTACTTACTATATGTGCTATTAATGCTTTTCCATGTTTTGACTGGAGCTAGGATTTAACAAAAAACCAGTATGTTAACTATGACACTAAATACCTTGTTTATGTTTGTTTGATAGGTTAAAGGTGTTAAACCTCCTGCTCCTATCAGAGGACTGAAATCTGCTGATGATGATGAAGATGATGATGGTGATGATGATAACAAAGATGATGATGATGGCGATGATGCTTCTGATTTAGTTCCAAGAAATGATATCGGGTATTTTACTTTTCTTTCTTGTTTATAAAACATGGGATTTACTTATTTCAATTTTTCAAATTCAGTCTGAGGGTTAGTTTATTAAACTTGCTTTTTTGAACAGCTAGCTTCACTAGTTGAAATCTATTTGAAGTCAATGATGTTGTCCTCTTACACATGAAACTGAATCCTTAATTGGATTGCTTATTAGGGATTACTAGGTTCATACAGATTTGGAAAAAAAACTCTTATGGATGTGCGTTGGTACTAACTTATTCAAACTTTAGCATTATTCTTTTTATGATCTCTCAATTTCCTGTTTTAGGATTTGCTGTTGTCATGGTTGTCGGAGTTAAATTTTAACATTCAAGCTTAAAGAGATAATGAAGAATTAAGAAATATTATAGAAAAGTCATGTAAAAATCAAGAACAGTGTTGCATTCATCAGAGCATGTGAAATCCTATTTCTAGTAATTGATATTGTTATGTGTGTATTTCAGAGATAAATTTACACCAGAACTGATAGAATCTTTGTCCGACAAGAACTGGAAGGTTCGAGGTGAAGGTTTACAAAATGTTAATAAGATATTAAATGATGCTAAATTTATTACTGGTAATCTTGGATCCCTTCCTGAAGCTGTGAAAGCTAGACTTGGTGACAACAATAAAAATCTGGTAAGATTGACCATTTAATCAGGGCTAGAATTCAACAAAAATTGGATTTGCAAATTTTTGCAAGTTTTTTTATTTTACTTGCAAAAATGAAAATGTTGCTCACATTTTTTCCTCCAGATTCTAATGGCATAGGTAGTAACTATTCAAATAATGCAATATAAAACATCATAGTACTAAATTTACTACAGATAGAACAAGGGCGTTATTTTTGGATAGACAAAGAATATCGAACATGTTTGTATTGTGAATCTTAATGCTGTCTATCTATCTGACTGTTTCAATGCTGATTTGAGCCTCATTAGTTTGGACATATAAATATTTTTGCAGCGATTTGAACTCACGAAAATTTACGAGTTAAAATAAAAGTTATTCGCAATTTTCAAAATCCACTCGCATTTTGCGAGTATGCGAGCTTAAATTCGAACCCTAATTTAATACAAAACAAAAGAGTGGGTTTTTTCAAAATTGGTCTTAGCTGGGTGGTCTTAGAGTCAGAGTGGTTGTTAGGTGAGGTTGCAGTGAATTTTAGTATCACTCAGAAGTTCAAGACTAGAGTTATAGTTTCTGGTATTTTTATGTAACATTGGGATTTAAAGAGGGTGAAGTGGTTTAATAAAAGAAATGTGTTTATTCAAGTATCTGATAGCAATATAATGTGCATTATCATTTGGAAATGGCTTAAAAAATACATTTTCTTGTTTAATGTTTTGGGTAAGAAAAGTTCCATGTGTATAAATGGTAACTCAGTTTGCACCATAACACTGCAAGAATTATCTTTGTATCAATTATTAGTTAGTTTTAATTGTAAAAAAATGTAATTTATTATCTAAAACATTTTGCCCAAAAAAAAATCATTAATCAAAATTTGAGTAATGGAGTTGGGTCTGTTAAAGGTTTGTGGACTGTGATGAGAATCCAACCATGAGTTTTTTAGCAGGATTTTTCAATGAAAAAATTTGGCTTATTAATTATAGTTTGGCAAAACACAGGTGGGGCAGGCGGGGGTATGATTAGGCAGGCGTCAAGTGTCGTTAACAATTGCGTTTAAGTTTTCAATTTGGCAAATATTTCTGCTATTTATTGTCAGATCTTTACGAAACTGCATACAATGATAACATACTAATAACTATGTGATGAACAGAATTAGAAAGTAACTGCAACTCTATCTGGCTTTATAATGGATTATTTCTCTTTGTAATTATTTTTGTGTTAAAGTTTTTAAAACTGGCTTCAATGTGGTTTTCACATTACATTTGTTGTACTATGGCCTAAATTTACAATATTTATTATGTTTCAGGTCACTACAACTGTTGGTATATGTGCTACACTTGCTACAAATATGGGAAAACATTGTAAACAACATATTAAAGTGATTGGACCTGCTTTAATTAGTTGTCTTGGTGATAGTAAGGTAATTGTTTAATTTATTTGTCAGTCTTGTATTGAATATTTATTGTGCTTGGGATTTTTGGGACCTGTAAAAGGATACTTTTTATTAACATTAAATGTTGTAAAAGTTGCCGAAATCCTGAATTAAAGAATTTCAGTTTTTTGAAAATTCTGCACTTTTACCCTATCAATATATTTCATCATTTAGAATAACTTTGATGGAGGCACTTAAAAATAATGCAGGCCACCAATGTTCGTAGATTTAGAAATAAACAGTTATAGTATTCTTTAATTAAACTTGATATTTATGTATATCTAAGTTTAATGATTGTATGTTTTCAGCCTGCATTAAGAGCTGCTGCTTTAGGTGCATTGAATGCCTGGGTTGATCAAACTACATTGACACCACTTGTTGAATGTGAGGCATTTAGTGATGCTTTAAAATTAGAGAATCCTAACTTACGTCAAGAGGTATGTACAACAAGTATAGTGATTGGAAAGTCATAATAATAGAAATTTTGAATTACATTGATTTTTTATTTCATGTGGGTTGAAGGTGTGGTATATCAACCCTGCGGCCGAGTGTCAAGGCAGCTTTCTTGTTGACTTCCACTGTAAATTTTTATGACCTATTAGCAAAACTTTACTACAATGACAGACTTAAAATAAATAATTTCAGAAATTTTTAGTTACATAAAAAAGGTATGGTTACTTGAGTTAAACCTTTATAGCTTTTTTATTTGCCAGATTTTTCAACGAAGAAATTTGGCTTAGAGTTCGGCGAAACCTGGGCATCTGGTGTTGTTAACAATTGCATTAAAGTTTTTTCTTTACCATTTCAGCTGTTTATGGTCAGATCTTCATAAAACTTCATACAATGATATCATACCACAAACATAGTTTTTAATATGTTAGATAACTCAGTTATTTATGGTCAGATCTTGATGAAAATCGGGCTTTAACGTGGTTTCCTTATTACATTTCTTGTTTTCTATATGTTTACATATGCTTTTGTGATTGAACATGTTGTTCACCTATGATTAAACCTTTAAATTGATGTGTTATTTATGTTACAGCTTTTAGGTTGGCTCACAGAAAGACTGCCAGATCATAAACAATTACCGAAAGATGAGCTTAAACTTTGTGTTCCACATTTATTAACTTGTCTTGAAGATAGAAATGCTGATGTACGCAAAAAAGCAGGCGAGGCACTGGTTCCATTTATGATACATATTGGATACGATTCAGTATTCAAAGCTACTACTAAACTTAAGGTTTGTGTTTTCCCTTTGTGTGTTATTTTAATGGGATGTAGGTACAGATATCGGAACGTGCAAGTTGTCACACGGTACGGACGGTACACGCACGTTATACGAACACGGACTGCACGTTACACGATACACGAACACGATAGATAGCTTGATTTGCGGTAAAATACACGATTCCGAGTCTCGATACACGTTTAACACGATTGTTCGAAATCCTCGGCTTTTTTCGCCCAGAGAAAAACGTTTCAACGACGACACGTTAAACGATTAATGCGTCTCAAATGTAGATTGAAAACAAACAATATTCTTTTGTTTCGTCGTAAATATGTAACTAAACAATATAAGTTTTGTTAAATTTATTGGAAATCGAGTTTACCTGCTCAAATTCTAAAAAACAAAATGTTACAAGTTGGCTTAAATCGAATTTAAATTCACGCACACGATTGTCAACTTCGAAATCATACGATAGACAAAGAAATAAAAATTTAAATATGTTACATTGGTTCATTACACAGTTACATGTAAGCTTGATTGTAAAATATAATATTGTATCACTAAATTTATTGAACATCGACATTTTAAGTAGAAATTAAGGTACACGATAGGCGGGCAGTCAATACACGATAGACAAAAAAGAACACGATTGATAATATTTTGTATAAAAATTGAATTAGTACACGGTGTACAACAAAAATACTAACTGTATAATAAAGAATATTATTACTGTCAAAATAATTTAATGTCATTCTTAGTAAGTTTGTTTTAATCGAATTAAAAACCACGAAAAGCCGATCAACTCACACGATTGATAAAAATACACGTTTAAAGTTTTTTTCCTTTGTTTTCTTCAAATCATTCATTGAGAAAAGATGTCATAATTGTATGTGTATATGTTTCAAAAGTTAAACACAGTCTTAGCTTGATTGTAAAAATATAAGCAAGTCATATAGTATAGATTATTTTATTGAATATAGACATTTTTAGTAGAAATAAAGGTACACGATAGGCGAGCAGTCATTACACGATAGACAAAGAAGAACACGATTGATATTTTTTTATCAAACAAATTATGTAAGTACTTGATGTATAACAAAAATACAAACTGCAGAATAAAGAATAACATTACTGTCAAAAATTGTTTATGTCATTCTTTGTAAGTTGGCTTTATTCAGATTTTAGCCGGCGAAACCCACACGATAGAAAAAGAAATACACGTTTCAAGTTTTTTCTCTGTTTTTATTTTCAAGCCATTAATGGTGAAAAATACTTTGAATTAGTATATTTTTTCAAAACACAGTCTACGCGTGATTAAAAAAATATAAGCATGTCATATTGTATAATGTTCGCCTTTTTAGTAGTATGTATACTAGATATAAACGTTTACATGCAGTGCTTGCGTGAAGACGCGGTATTAAGACAGTACACACGCCTCGTGTTAACTTACTATTTTATGCCGACTACAAAATCGATATTTAAATAACAAGTTTTACATATAAATACGCAAATATGAGGGAATAATACGAATAAAGTGTAAAAACTAAATAATTTAATTTACTTTAAGAATTAAAACAATGGTGACTTTTTTAATCATATAGAGTCGTGATAAACGAGTTCTTGACCAAGTGAGATGTCAATTATAACAGTATGTTTACTAAACGCTTTAGCCACTGACAAACAAAGAAAATGTTTGATGATTAAGATAAATGAAACATGTGTTTTCATTTTAAATATAATAATATTATAACGATTATTTTAATTTAGTAACAACATTTCGGTTGGGCCGCAATTTAATTGACCGCAGATTGGTCCGGAATGAGCCGCAGTTTATCGACGTACGGCATTTAAACAGGAATTTCCGGTTTAAACAAAGTCAACATTTTTTCTAAACTCATCTTAATGAATCGCGGTTTTTCTTTTTGTTTACGGATGATGATTAGTCGACAATGCATAAATATTTAATACATTTATACGTATGGATTTGTCAATATCTCTGGCACACGATACACGGTAATAAAACGCAAAATCACAATATCTTGGACCGATTTTTACCGTGTATTTACACGATGAGCGGTCTACACGTTACACGATTGAAATACACAGTGAATTATACACGCACACGGTATGAATGATACACGCACGATACACGCACGATACACGCAAATTTCGGAAACTTGCACGATCCGAGATCTGTACTTGGATTTGTTTAACCAGCTCAGTTGGTAGGGTGTTTGACTGTTGATTCAGTCTGAATCATTCAGAGGTCTTGGGTTTGATTCTTTGGAGGAATCTCTATATCTACTTAAAATTGGGTCATGAAATGATTTCTACAGTCATTACCCATTCTACTGCTGTATATAGTAAAACACTGGCTAAAGTATGTGTTTAGCACTGGCTATTAGCTTAAATGTAAATATCTTAACTTCTCGAAGAACAGTAAGCATGTTGACTATTACTTAGAAGTAGGAGATTGAATGTGTCTTTTTCAGCTAAATTATTTTGTAAATTATGTTGTCTGTGAGAAATTCCATTTGTATGCTGCCAATAATACCGATTGAATCATTCTTCCTTTTCTGTTATTTTTGGACAACTCAAACCAACCCGGATCGATAGCGCAGTTGGTAGCGCGCAGGGATTTGGAAATTCGTGTCCTTGGGGTACTGGTTTGTATCCTGCCCGTGGCGGTTATACCCTTAATGTCAATTTTCCTACATTGATTAGATAATATGGAGAAGTTTCCAGTCTTGTGGAGGGGTAGGTGAGAACTGGTTATAGACAAGGGTCCAAGAAGCTAGGTTAGGTGTGCTGGACTCCGTAAAATGACCTAAATTGTGTTGACATGGCATTAAACCCAGTAAAAAAATAATAATTTGACTTTGGACATCTAGATTTCAGTTGTTCATAGACTAGCAGAAATGATTACTATTTCCACTCTTCTGATAAAAGTACTATTTATTTAATTATATGAGTAAACTTACTTTCTTTATTTAATCTTTTAGTAAGAATGTCTGCATTATGGTTCCTTATGGGGTTTTTTTTATTGAATTTTATTTGTATTTGTTGTCATCATGTATATTTTCTCTTTCAGCCTGCTTCTAAAGATCAGATCATGCAGATAATTGAGAAAGCTAGGGACAATCTACCTGCTAAACAGCCAAAGAAGAAACCTCCCTCATCAGCACCACCCACAAGTAAAGCTCCACCCTCTGTTTCAAATGATTATGATGAACCTGAGCCTCCTACTGCAAGAAAAGAAAAATCACCAAGTGCTGAACCCCCTGAAAGTAAAGTAGCTAAGGGACCTGGAAAAACTAAAGCCAAACCAGTAAGTTCATGTCTTGTATATATTGTCTAAGAAGTTAACACATTTAAGTGTTTTATTTATGATATGTTTCAAGGTAGACTGTTAATTAACCGGAAGAAATTATCATCCCATCAGAGAAACACCTCAGAGGTGTGACATAGCAGTTACTACTTTGGTCTAGTAGTCCTTGAAAGACAAATTTTCAGGCTCATTCATAATTTTAATTGAGGTGTTTTGCTGACAAATTACAAGACTGGCAAACTTTAATTTAAACACTGTTTAATTTTAACAGTGGCATTTTATTCATTTTGAGAGTTAAAGACAGCTAAATTGAACCCTGCTCGTGGTTTAATTATAATAGATTGTTTTGCATTGACAGTTTTGTAAATGTATAAATATTATGATAGATTCAATGAAGTCAGTATTTGATTATAATAACAATGTTGTTATAGGCAGCTGCTCCTAGCAAGAAGAAGAAAGTTGAAGAAGATGCAGGACCTCCTCTTACTATTACAGAAACAAAGGAGAAAAGATTTAAAGATGAAAAAAATATGAAAGTATGTATTTTGTTACTTAGGTTTATTTTTTGTATTAGAAATCGATAGATTACATAAACATATAACCTTTGAACCTCTGTCATAGGATTTTCTGACATTGCCCAGGGGATCCAGTTCAGATGACCTATGTGTCAACCAAACAATATATAGCTTTTATCTAGATGAAGTACTATCAATAACGTCAGAACTTTAATTTTTAGCCCAATATTTCTACATAAATTTGACTTATAGTATGGGGAAACCTGGGCGTGCGGGCATTCCTTCAATGTCGTTAACAATTGCATTAAAAAAAAAATTTTTACCATGTATTTCTGCCATGTATATGATCTTTATGAAAATTCATACAATAATAGCATACCGTGTAATGAACAGAATTAAAAAGTTACCACAACTGTACCTGGCTTTATGGATTATTTCCCTTAGAAATTTTTTTCGTTAAAGTTTTTAATATGTTTGATATCTCTGTCATTTATGGTCAGATCTTGATGAAAACCTGGCTTTAATGTGGTTTCCACATTACATTTCTTGTTAAATAAAATTTTCCAAGCTATTTTGATGGTGTATGTTATTTACAAGCTGTGATTTGATGATTTTTTGTCGTTTTATGTGTCATGAATGTTAAACTTGATGAGGTCAGTGAAACATGAGCACAACTTTGAGATAGTCTGATGTAAAAATCAAATTGGCTAGTGATGAATTGGGTTTTGTTCAATAACTTATGGGAAAAAATGGGTTCAAATTTTTGTCACTTGGTGTTAAAAAGTACTTGGTCAACATAGGGGTGATGGGTCACAACAGCTAAGTAATAGTTGGGGTAAATTTATCACCTACATTGATTAAAGCCCTATTATCCATAGTAAAGCTGTTTTTGGACTGCAAAGAAAATAGACATTTATCTATTTCAAACACCTGATGAACAAGATTTTTTAATAAAATGCAAATATTGCTGAAATATGTTTGTTATTTATTGCATTTCAAAGTGAAAGTAGATCAAAACCGAGAGTTAAATTTTATTGTCAATATTTGAAACAATAGTTTTGATCACTGTATGTTTAAGATGAAGTCTTGTTAAAGAAAGAAAATGCTCCAGATTACATTATTAAGATCTTCAGCTATTTTGGTTAAAGTATATTGAACATTAGCGTATAAATGAATAAAGTGTGCTCTTATAAAAGTACCCCTCTTTTTTAAGAAATTGACACATTGCAAAATTTAAATTTAGAAAGCAGAGTGGTTTGAATAGTTTATTGTGTCTCTAATACATGTTATATTCTGATAACTTCATGTTTGTAAAACAGTTTTCGGGTCTTTTGTTGATGAATATATCTTCATATAGTGGTTTTAACTTTGGTTTTATTACAGTCATTGAAATGGAATTTTATGGATCCCAAGGCAGAATATGTGGAGCAACTACGTAATCAAATGGAGAAGAATTTTAGTAAAACTATGATGGACATGATGTATCACACTGATTTCAAACAACATACAAAAGCCATTGAAACATTAATTGGTGTAAGTATGCTCAAGTCAGTGTATAACATTATTGTTTAAAGTCAGGGGACTAATTGATGCCAGACCTTTTTTCTATGTTTAACAGTGGCCATTTTCAGGCCCCTTCCCCTCCTGATACTTCTTTCAAATCACACAGTTTTTCCCAAATTTGGAGTTTGCATTGGATTTTTTGTTCCTCTATGAATGAAATTGCAATAAGATTTCCCCAATTGTTCTATATAAGGAAAGGTCCCAGGCACCTTCCACAAATACAGAAAAAAAGGGCCTGGATGCAGGATATATAGAACTTGGGATCGGTGTTGAAGTTTTGCTTGTTAAATTTAATGAGTTTGAAGTAGCTGAGTTGTAAAGTAATTGTCATAAATATAATATTTTATTGCATATGTTTGACCCAGTAGAAATGAAATCATCCAGTGAGTGTATTGCAGCTATTGGCTAATTTGATTTAAAAGAATTGGGAAAAATGATAAAAGTGTGGAAAATTGTGCCTACAACAAGGTTAATGAAGCAATGCTAATTATAATATTTGGCAAAAAATTAATGACTTGAGACCAATTATGTGTTAAGGTAGACACGAAATGAATATTTTTGGTGTACAAATGATTTATACATACATGTATACAGCCAAGGAAATTATGACACAAGAAAATTGATATCTTTCTCTCTACAGATTATTGTAATCACGGTCCTAGAGATACTGGTTTGAATATACAGAACTAACTGTATTCCAGTTTTTAAGCTACATCATTAGGAACCGGCTGCTGACCTAAACAGCCGGTTAGAAAGACTTAGAAAAAATATTGAAAAAAATTGCTCTCGGACTGCCCTAGAAAGCCTATTACTTTTCTATTTGAGCCTACTCAACAAAATCTTACTGAGAACACTGTTGATGGAAATGGTCAACCATGTTCATGTACTTTTTCTTACCTAATAATTATAGCTCATTATGTTATATATACATTTTTATTTCAGTGTATGGAGAGTGCGCAGACCGAACAATTAGCAAATCTTGATCTCATTCTGAAATGGTTTACGTTGAGATTTTTTGACACCAACCCTAGCATGTTGAACAAAGCATTAGAATATTTACAAAATCTCTTCAAGCTTCTTATCGATATAGATTATAATCTACATGAATTTGAAGCTACCTCATTTGTGCCATATCTTGTCATTAAGGTAAGAACTTTGTATATCATTTATACCAAGTACCATAATGATTGGCTTTCAAATCCAAACTCCTTAAATCAGATAGTTATTTCTTAAAAATTGGCAGCCTTAAGGTTTGCTGAGCATGGAAGAGACAACTTGAAAATATTTTATTTAGGTTTAAGGAATGCATTTTAATGGAACTGAGTGGAGTTTAAAACAAGAACTGTTGCTTGGGTAGTTAATTCTCAAGTTGTGTTCTGAGAAGAAAACATAATGCTCTGCTTGTCAAGAGGACAAAAGTTGTTTGGCAGTTACTACCACAGTTATTAGAATTTTTGCCTTTCCTGTAAGTTTAATGCCTGACTTGTAAATAATCTCAAGTAAATTTTATTCAACTGTCAGTGGCACATGCATTAACCCTACAGGTTTAAATATTCATATTTTTTATTATCTCCATACATAAATACTCTACAGTCCTTCTGTACTCTTTATCAATAAAAATAGGTATCCCTTTTTATAAATGACAATATCAGAAGAATATGAGTATTTAAATCAGTGGGGTTAATGTATGCACTACTAAGTTGAATAAAATTTACCAATTGACAAGTTTGTGAAAATAAGTCCTAATCTTGATCAACAATGATAAATTATAATATGTTACTATTGTGATTTAACCCGTGACAGTGGCGCTGTTGGTAATGTGCCGGGATTTTGATTCTCGTGTCCTGAAGAGGGTACGGATTTGAATCCTGGCCGGGAAAGTTATACCCTTCCATGAAAATTTGACAATATTGTCAATTTTCCTCCATTAATAAGATATATGTAGAAGTTTCCGGCCTTGTGGAAGGATAGGTGAGAACTGGTTATAGACAAGGGTCCAGGAAAGCTAGGTTAGGTTTGCTGAACGCATTAAAATGACCTAAAATTGTGTTGACACAGCATTAAACCCAATAAAAAACTATTGTGATTTTCAGGTTGGTGAGAATAAAGACAATGTAAGACGAGATGTTAGAAGTTTATTTAAACTTTTATATAAAGTTTATCCAGCAAGTAAAATGTTTGTTTTTATACTAGATGGTGTCAAATCTAAAAACTCAAAACAAAGAACAGGTGGGTTGTATACCTTACGGTTCATTTTTATTGTATCAATGGGTCAAGACAACTAGTATTAACTTCAGGCCATAACAAGTTAATCATATGTTCTATGGATTCGCTCGCACCTTAATTTGGGCAGTTTTTCACACAAAATAATATCTTTATTTCCTCGCTTGCTCATAGAAAAAATTGGTCAAACCGCTATATAAAGCAACTGAAGACTTTTTTTTATTTATTTTTCTTTACTTGCTCACCCATTTTTTTTCCAGAAAATAAAAATTGAAAAAAAATATGTCTTGTTTACTTGTCCACAGTACTTGCATATTGTACTCTTCAGTCTGCTTCATATTACTGACTGCTGAAAAAATGCATGAATAATCTTTGAGTCATATAATCTTGCTAAAGTATTCATGTCTTGTCTAGAAGTTATTAGAATTATTTTAATCATGTGAAGTTGCTGAAATCATTAAATTAAGGAATTTAAAAATTCTTATTTTTCACTCACATGCATTATATTACAAATATACTCCTGACTATATTTTATATACAGAATGTTTAGAAGAGCTTGGATACCTCATAGAAACGTATGGAATCTCAATATGTCAACCAAGTTCACAAGTAGCTCTTAAAATTATTGCTGGACAAATCAGTGAAAGAGATAATGGTATAAGGAATGCAGCTTTGAATACAATTGTTTGTGCTTATCAGATACTTGGTGAGGGTATATACAAACAAATTGGCAAGGTAGGATATTTATAGAACCCTCTATTACATTATATAGTGCGAAAATATCAACCTGAGCTTGAACTACTTGATTATAATAATTACACACTTCACTCGTATTAAATCATGAGTTTCCATATGCTTATATATGGTTATACACGTGTTTATAACAACTTGTGTGATTATAAATCAATTTTGTATAAGTGGCATGTTATTGTACTTTTAATTTTGGACACATAAGTTTTGGGGGAAACATGTAAGTCTGCAACATTGTGGAACAGTTTCAAAGTATTTATTCTGATGAAAACAAAATTTATTGGTCAGTATGTGTATTTTGCTGAAAGCTTCCGATAAAGTGGGATTTTTAAATGAAGACAAAAATAGACAGTAATTACTGAGTTTATGGGACTATACCCATATGTTAATGAAGTATAGTGATAATATGATAAGCTATTGCTGTGATTCATTTGTAAGTGTACTTGACTTATGACATTTTTATGATTAAATTTCCTCATTTCAAGTTTTTTTTCTGTTTAAGATTCAATGATGTGTTTTTCTCATATATTAACTTAGTAATAGATACTTTTTTGTATAAATGATAATGAAATGTTAGCTCTTTTAATACTAATAGGCAAAACTGTCTGTGTACATATAATTTTTTAGCCAGAATTTTGAAAAATGAATTCATATACTGGTGGGCTATTACTTGATAATTTAAAATTTACACTAAAACTACATGTAGTTATTTGGTATTGAAAATGTTTTAAATAAACTAGAAGTATTTGTACATGTTTCTCATAATGATTTTAGTTGAAAGATAAAGAATTAAATTACCTAGAAGAACGTATAAAGAGATCTTCAAAGTCGAAGCCTGCAGCTCCAGCACAGAAAGAACCGAAAGAAAGACCTAAATCAGCACCCCAACAACCTCAAAGATCTAATACGCAGTATGTCACACCCTTACAAGATTTATAAAAAATTTAATTATTTAGAATATGAAATTTGTCCATATAAATTCCATATTTATTATTTTAGCTGTATTTTTCAACGAAAAATGGCTTATAGCTTGGCAAAACCTGGGCAGGCTGGCGTAACCACTTCTCTACCTGGCTTTATTATTGATTATTTCCATTTGTAATTTTTGCATTAAAGTTTTTAATGTGTTGGATATCTAGATGTCATTTAGAGTCAGATCCTGATGAAAATGGGGCTTTAATGTGGTTTCCACATTATATTTCTTGTTTTTAATTGGGTAGAAAAAATTAAAGCAGTGGAAAAAAATGACATATCAACCCAAAATAACTGATGTATAATAAATCACACGGTTCTACAAATAACTTTTAAAACTTTTTTACCCAGGCTTATCCTTTTAATCGTGTTCATTGCCATGACTCAAATAATCAACTGGCCCTCTTAAAGGAAATGAGTAATTTTCTCTAACTCAAATAAGTTTACCCAAGTTTCAGCCTGTAAACTTCATTTTGATTTATTTTTCATTGGCCTAACAATCAAAAAATTCATCAACTAATAAATTCAAAAAATCATAAATCAGAAAATATCTCAGAATTTATCTATTACTCATTTGAATTAGGAAATTAATCATACACTGCTACACTGCTTCTCTGATAACTTTTGTATATTTCATGTCTTTGTATGTACGTAATTGTATTTATATTTATATTATATTCAATTGATTGTATTGCTATAAATGTGTTTTTCATTTTATGCAATACGTTATGTTATGTTATGTTTTCAGACCACAAATACAACGTTCAATGACAGGAATACCAAAATCTCAATCATCAAACACTATGAGAAAAGAATTCCAAATCGATATTGAAGATGATTCCAATAAAGAGAACTATCAGATGCCTCAACTTATACAATTTAGTGGTCTAGATGATTTACTACAACCTTGTGAATTACCAAAGACTAAGTAAGTGTTTGAAAAATATTTCATTTTCATAAGCCAGATTTTTCAACGAAAAAAATTCGGGTCATGTGGGTCATGTCATTTACAATTGCGTAAAAGTTTTCAATTTAGCATATATTTCTGCCATTTATTGTCAGATCTTTACAAAACTTCATACAATGATAACATACCATGTGATGAACAGAATTAGAAAGTAACCGCAACTCTATCTGGCTTTATTATGGATTATTTCCCTTTAAAATTTTGCGTTTAAGTTTTTAAATCCAGCTTTAATGTGGTTTCCCACATTAAATTTCTTTTTTGTGATTGATTTAAATGTCGGAAAAAGAAATTAATAGTCATATAAACCAGGGCTCGAATTTAACAAATCATTGGACTTGCAAATTTTTTGCGAGGTGATTTTATTTGACCCGCAAAATGAAAAAATCCTTCGCATTTTTTCTCAATATTTAATAGCAGACTTAGTTACTATTTATATTTGTTTGTTTGTTTGGGTTTTACGGCGCACCAACACAAAAAGGTCATATTGCATCGAAAACATTTAATGATACCATTAAATCAATCGATAGTAATGATTTAAAATCCTATATTTTATTATATATATTTATTTCCTTCAAAAAGTTACGTATTGCTTATGATGGTACTGACTCGAATAGTTCTTTAAGTGAGTTAACCTTTACTATTTATATATGCAATATAAAAACAACATTGTACTATATTTAACTGTAGATAGAAAAAAGGATTTATTGTGTGATAGACAAAGAATATCAAACTTGTTTTTTCAGTGAATCTGTAATTAATATTGATCTCTCAGACCGTTTCAATGCTGATTTGAGCCTCATTATTTTAGTCAGTAATAGTAAGTGTTGATTTCAACTCACAAAAATTTGCGAAAATTTGCTCTACCTGCCTTTATTATGGTTTATTTCCCTTTGTAGTTTTGCGTTAAAGTTTTTAAATCTGGCTTTAATGTGATTTCCACATTACATTTCTTGTTATTTTCTCTTCTACAGAACAAGACCTCCATCACCTGGTCCTAAATTTTTGAATACAGCAGACACATCAGATACTGTTAGTTTTGTTATATCTCAAGTTACAAATAGAGATGTCAATACTTGTGTGAAGGCTTTATCTCAGGTATCACTAGTGTTTAGTTTGTTATCTTAATCTCATTTTGAAAGCATTATATATTTTCTCAGTATTTCGAGGCTGTTTGTTGACCCAACAAGTTTTATTGGACTATATTTTTGCCATCTCTGATTTTAACCTTTCTAAGGTTTTCATAAAAAGATAAGGAAATTTTTGTTTTTTTGGAACAACATTTATTTCTACAATTCTTCAGTCATATTCTGTAATATTCTATTTTGTCAGTTGACCACTGTCCTTGGACAGCTATTGGGACCTAAGATTTTAATCAGTACTAAGCACAAACCTTTCGCAATGGATATCACCTGCCCTACTTGATATGTTGGTTGGTAAGAGAATGAACTTACTAAAGTATTATATAAACTTATGTCGAGATGGTATTTAGCCAGGTAATTAAACCCACAACCTTCGATTTTCAATCAAACATGCTACCTACTGAAATAGGTGGATATGTGGGTAAGATACAGGTAAAGTTTGAAAGCACAAACTCTAAAGTCTGTTATAAAAAGTTCAAGCTAACTGGTTGTTTAACCTATCTTAATCCTACATAATTGCTGTCCATTGTTTCTTACTAGTTTCTTATGAGCTTTCCAGATAAAAAAATTTGAATATATTGGTACCAAAAAAAGTGTTTAACCCATCCAGGTAGTCCTAGCTTTCCCAGTTCTAGCCTTCAAAATTCTGCTGGATATTTCAATGTTAAGAATTATTTTTCATTTTTATGAACAGCTGGATGAAGTGATAACAGATCCTGATAAATCTAGTGTAATGGAAGACCATGTAGAACAATTATTGGTTGCTATGTCGATGCAGTTTAAAATGATATATACAACATTTATGGGAGATGATGACTTACCTAAGGATGATGTGACAAGATTATATAGATGTTTGTTAGGAACTTTACTCAGTGTAAGTAATATAATGGAACAATCAGTCCAAAGTCTGGTTAAATTTCTTTTTATTTGGTTCAACAACATTTTTGAGAGAGTTGATTTTTTTAAATGGCTTTTTAGTAAAAAAAATTCGGCTAATATGTTGGCAAAATGTGCTAGCATCCGCTGTCGTTAGAGTTTGCGTTAAAGTTTTCAATCTAGCATATATTTCTGCCATTTATTGTCAGATCTTGATGAAACTTCATATAAGGAATGAAAGTAACCACAACTCTATCTATCTAAGTATGTTTTTTAAGCTTTCTGAATAGTTTAATGTTATAGATTTAAAGCAGTGTTTCATTGACTCGGCAGTTTACTGTAATAGTTATTGAAACTATACATAAATTGTTATATTTATAATTATATTGTTGATATTTTGTGTTTCAGTTGTTTCAGAATACAGTATTGGCTAGTCATGCATCTAAAGATATATCTAAAGAGTTAATATATAATCTAGTGACAATGTTACTAGATAATAGATTGATGGAACTAGAAGAAGGTCCACAAGTTGTACGAGCTGTTAATGTTCTTGTTGTTAAAATAGTAGAGAAATCAGATCAAACCAATATATTATGGTAATATATATTGGTTTATTTTATTTATTTATTTTTACCCATTTTTAAATCATTTTCAACTTCAAATTATTGAAGATCTTACACAAAAAATGTTTTACAAACACCTCCATGGTAAAAAACCAGCATTTCCAATACTTGCTTTCAAACATGGTTCTTTTTTCCGCCATATTAATACTGTCATATTCTGCTTACACTTCCTGAAAGGCTGTTATATTCAGGGTACTCCTTGTGATTTGAAATGTTTGATTTATTTTTTCATTGATCGGTGATCTCCAATTACTCAGATCTCCCAAATCAAACACACAGTTGTATGTCAATTAGCCCTAAAATAGTAACTAATGGCCACTGTTTTACAGCTTTCAAAATGTTTCTATACAATTTTAAGAGCTTTAAACAATATATTTTATTTGAAATTTGTGAATGAACAGCTTTTACTTCAGTGTTGAAAATTTGATGTCCTTTTATTTTCACAGTGCATTGGTGAGATTATTACAAGAGTGTGTTGCCAGTCAAACTTGTAGTAATAAAATGTTGGAAATCATAATGAAGGTAAGATATAGATGATGTATGATATGGCGTGTTTCATTTTTGACATATTTTTAAAAATACTCCATGAAATAGCTGATTAGAAAGGGAAACCAGTTTGATATTACACATTTGAGTTCTTGCAAACTTGTTAAGCTTGAGAAAACATAAAATTCATTGTACATTTATGAAAGTCCAAACATTTCAATAACATTATTCTAATGGTGAGGATGTCTTCTAGTTCCCGTTTTTAGGGCAATCAAAGAAAAGGTGTTAAAATTGACTTCAAAGGTGCAAAATCCTCTCAACACCCCTTGTAATGGTTCTA
The DNA here is from genome assembly GCA_025267735.1 of Mactra quadrangularis. Lineage (NCBI taxonomy): Eukaryota > Metazoa > Mollusca > Bivalvia > Venerida > Mactridae > Mactra > Mactra quadrangularis. Next base: position 31,167,813 of record CM046304.1, read on the forward strand.
TCAACATGCATAAAAAAGAATAATAAGTCCCTAAGTCTAAGATAATTTGCCAGATAGTTTTATGCACTTCATTTAACTTAAGGTTACAAATGAACTTGTAGAAATTGTTTAAACTTTTTTCAGTGCCTTTGGAAGATAGTTAAGATGTTACCAGATACCTACAAACAGTTAAATCTTGACAGAGTGTTGTATGAAATTCACATTTTCTTACGAACATTTCCCTCTAGTACTTGGAAGGAACGTGGCAATGATTTACCATTGAGAACTGTGAAAACTTTAGTGCATTCCATGACCAAACTTAAAGGATCAAAGGTAAAGTTTGTGCTTCTTGGTATACGTAATTATCTCTAGTGATGTACCAATGATCGAGAAATAATCTTATCAGGAACCATTTATGATAAATCCGAAGAATTGCATCGACAGCAGAAACCTATTCCAACTGATGATCGATTACGATTTTCAGCCTATGTCTCATCACTAATTAAGTCTTGTCAGTAGACCAAACCTTGTCATTATAGTAACTTATGAACCTTGAATCTTTTTTATTTGGAACTTGGTGTTAAAGTTTGCCTTGACTTGTAGAAGACCAATTTTGATTTTGGGGTCTCATAATATAAAGAAAGGGTCACCACAACACCACAAACAGTTTTTCAACCTATGTTTTAATAATCATTTCCTCAACTGGCTATAAATGGCTTCCAGTACCTTTTACATTTCATTGTACCATAAAATCATGTAATTTGATGTAATAACATGGGGCCCGTATTATCTAGAGTCTAGCGACCAATTTTTGTTGTAAATCCTTCTTTACTGTACTGTTGAATTACCGTAAGATTTTTGATGGTATGCTGCCTTGGTGTCTACATCACACTTTAAAGCATGAATAAAACAATGAATAAACTGTTAATTGTAAGATTGTTGTATTTTACAGATTCTCAATCATTTAGGACAAATAGACGCAGGAGAAGCTAGTGAGTTAAAGAGTTATATACAGAAAGTATTGAAATCTGAAGGAAATACTCTACAAACTGATACAGAAATGAATGGTACATCAGATGACAATAAAACACCTAAGGTAAATTGCTTTATTTTGAATATAAAAGATCTGGGGTTGTCACCCATTGGTTAGTACTCTCAACTTTATAAACTTAAGTCTGGTGAAAAATCTTGACCACTTATGGTTATACTTTTCCTTGAATATTCAACAACCTGCCTGGTTAGCTTAGTTGGTAGTATGTCCAGGGACAGTGATTAAACCGACTAACCACTGATATTACTAAAATATTGTGCCATCAATTGCCCTATAAATTTTAAAGAATTTTCAGAAGTTGGTAAATTCATTTTAGAATGTATGGCTGGTAACTGAAGCACATTGGTAATTCATACCATATTTATAGTCACCATCAGCCACTCAAAGCTTGTGATTGTGTATATTGGATATCCTATCACGTTATCCTCTCTAGATTATTTAAAAGTTTTTACTTCAAATGTCTACAGACTTGGTATGACTTTAAGTGCAGTTTACAAGATCTGGTATAAAATTTTAAGCAGAGTTTGTTGAATTATTTCCGTTAGATTTATCATTAATAGATACCTAGCTCACAGAGTTATTGAAAAATTAATGGCTATTTATATATTTCAGAGTTCATCGAAGTCAAGACGTTTGTCTAAAACCACTCATGATATGTTAACTGAGATATTTAAGAAAGTTGGTTCGAAAGAAAACACAAAAGAAGGTCTGCAGGATCTCCACGAATTTAAAAAGAAGTATCCGGATGCAGATATTGTTCCATTCTTGAAGAAAACATCTCATTACTTCCAGAACTATATTGAAAGAGGTTTAAAGGCTATAGAACTGGAAGAGAGAGAAAATATGGAAGGTAAAATTGGTGGGTAGTCAATTATGACTGCATGCATTTGGTATATATGTTGTGACTAAGATTTATTATATTCAAGGAGGTTTTTAATTGCATCTCTGACATTGCACCGGGGGGGGTCACATTGAGATGACCTTTCTGTTGACAATTAGTGTGTAGCTTTCATCTAGAAGAAACACTATTAATAGCATCATGATTTTGTAATTTCTAATTTTAGGCCCAATTTGTGAGCCAAATTGACAGTAGTGTTATTCACATGCTGTGATTGGACAGTTGTTTGCAAATTACATCACATAGACAATGTAAACAAGTGACTGAGGGCAAGGATTCCATCATGAATATTATAAAAGCAAAGGTTAGCTGAATGTGACTGGTGCTATGAAGTAGCCAAATCCAAAATAAGTGAGTGTGTGAGTGGGTAATTGTAGATGGGGTTTGATAAGATTGCCTGTTAATTCTGACAGTGTTAAACTATAATATATTGTATTTATGTTACAGGAGTTGATGTAAGAAGTTCTAACATATCAGAAGATGGTAATATAGGACAAGATGGTTATACTGATAGAATGTCGAAACTTGGTCAAGATAAATTGACTGGGAATACTTCATCCGTGGTATATAACTTTGAAATATAGTCATTCCTTTGATTCTATGATATATTATATAACAAACATCATTGACCTGATACACGTCAACATCATAAAAATTCCATACAATCTTGACTTCTGCTGATAACTGCTGAACTGTTAAACTCCTTTTTGTAAAAAAAAAACTACAAAAAGCTTATGGGTCAGTGAAAGATACAACAACACAGGTGAAATAGCATGTGTTTCTAAATCTGATATAATTTGTAAGTCTTACAAATTATAATAAAAATAACTTGGTAACACCACTGTGATTTTATTTTGAAGAAAAGTTGAGTATCAGCTTAAATTTATCAGTCCGTAGCCAAGTTTAACGTAATTTTTTGATTTAATTGTGTAACATGTTTCACAACCATATATTATACAATTGCATAAACTTATAAGTCAGTCTCAGTCCCCCTGCTGTATATTTATTTTACATTTTTATCAACAATTCTATGGATAGTTTATGCAGTTAGCTCAACCCAAGGAAGAAATTTTCTTGTACTTTCTTTCACCTTCCATGAGGAGTTAACAAGCTATCTCTATGTAGAGGTATATCCACATAATTGTTGAATTTGGAAGGTCAAAGATGGACTAAGGACCACCAGATTCATATGTGAGTGTCCTTGCTCTGCACCATGACTATGCCTACCCTCAGTACTTAATATTTAAGGTAAAATTTCCTGCTCCTAGGGATAAAAATGGATTCTAAATGCAACTAGTGGTAATGATGAATTTTATCTTGATATTTGTCTTTCTAATATGTATTTCTATTTCACAGTCTGGTGTTCAAAATGAACTGGCTGATGCAGGTTACTTTATGGAAAGATTACGGAAACTCAGAGCTCAGGCTGGCCTTAAATCTGAGGTAAATAGATACAGCTTTGATTTCATATTTATTCTAAGATGTCCTTACTAAGACATTTCTAAGATAAGCGTCAATAGTGATTGTTTAAAACCACTTGAAAGTACTGAGAGAGAGTGAGAAAATAAAGTCAGATTGAATCAGCTGAATTGCTAACTTGACAGCTGGTTATCAGATTCCTGGTTTATCAATCTCCCTGGGAAGAGTTTTCTGTTGATGAGGTGTAAAAATAGTGCAGCACAACTGTACAACCTCAAATACCAATATAAACTCAAAAAAAAAATTTTCAGTGGCAAACAGCAACAAATGAAAAACAACACACAGAACACTGATTAAGTAGCCTGCAATATCTGGCATCTGTTTTTAGAACCACAAAATTACTGGATTGTCTGACTACTTTTACAAGGTTACCTATCTGTGTACTAATGCATTTATATACAGGCCTTTTTTCCTTATCTAACAGGGACCGTTTACAGGCGCCTTCCCCTCCTGAAATTTCTTTAAAATTATGCAGTTTTCCCCAAATTTGGAGTTTAACTTGGAGTTTTTGCTCCCCTGCCAGTGAAATTGCGATAAATTTTTCCCAAGTGTTCTATATAAAAAAAGGCCCCTGGCCCCTTCCCCAAACAATGAAAAAAGGCCCTGATATAGTTTAAAGGAATTGACCAAACATTGGAATATTGTTGATAATTAGTTACATATAAATGTATACATAAATTTCAGGATAAAAAGATTGACGAGAATAATGAGAATGAAGTTCCATCATATTCATCTACAGAACAAACGCCCTCTCCACCTCGTGTAAGTTTTAAGTTTGAACATATTTTTATAAAGTCACTATGTATAGATGTATTCATTTACAGAAGACATGAAAACTGTTGAAACCTTGAAGTCTTTTATTTCTAACATGCATTTGACTCCAAATTAACGTGTCAATTGGGCGGATATTCTCCTTTTTTTCTTGCTGAAAAAAATGATGATTTCAAAATTTTGAATCATTGTTTCTCAAATCTTTTTTCATAATTTTGAAGATTTTTGTGCTAAACTTAACAATTTGAAATAAAATAAAGTTGAATAAAAAATCACTCAGAAAAGGGAAGAAACTTGACTATTCTCAATGATATTAGGTTATAAACTGTCTATAAATTCTTTTATTTCAGGATGATAAATGTACAGAAGATAGTGGTGATAATTCAGATTCTAACAGAAATTCCACTATAGAACAACCTTCACCACCTAAAGCAGATGTGGCAGATTTAAAAGCTAGACTTGAGAGAATAAAACAAATGGCTAAAAGTTGAAACCATTGTATTGGATTGATTTTGTGATAAACTTGGGTAGAACAAATGGTAATTGTGATATTAGAGCAACTAGATAACAGAGCTATATGGCCGGAGATGGAGAGGAAATATTTGAATCTTATCATGAATAGTGGAAATACTATTTTCTGACATTTTATTGGCTATACTTTGTGATATTTATAGAAACTTGTGTTTCACAGTTAGAGCAACTTTGGCTTGCCATACTTGATATTTTTTTGTGCATGATTAGTTTTCATTTTATTGATGGAAAATATTGACGAATGTTTTGTTTTTTATGATGATTGCAGCTTTTGGTTGCCATAATTTTTTGACTGAATTTTTGCAAAATATTCCTTGGAAATTTTCGAGGATAAAGTATGAGACACTGTTTGATGATTTACTATTTCAGTGTAGTGTAATTTGCTACTTATAGACTAGCCTGATAGCTCCACATAGGTGTTAGGGCATTATTTGCAATATTTACAGTATTGTTCTGTTTGTCATTTAGACTCACTGTATATTCAGTTTGGCCAGTCTACGAAATTAGGATATGAAAGTGGTTGCCCAAACAGGTCATTTTAGCAGTTATCACCAAAAATTATTTTTAGCAATTTGGTTGCCCAAAAGAAATTTTTGGTTGCTTGAACACAAAATTAGTCGTCATGGGCAACCGGACGCCCACTAGTTTCGTAGACTGGTTTGGTGTAAAGTATCATATTGTAAGTGCTTCCATTTTGTACAAACTCATTTAGTTTTACTTCATTTTATACAGATTTATTTATATTAAATACTTTTCTGTTGCTAAGATACACATAATGTTCCTGTATATTATAAACGAATGTTTTGTTTTTGTTAACTTTACTTTGCTTATATCTCACTGTTATGGCAATGTCTCTAATCTTACTAAATTTATTGATTTATACTAGATGATGGGATATTCATTTCCATTGACTTGTACTACTAAGGTGTTGTATCTTTGTTGGCCATTGTTGATAGGGTTGGATTGATATATAGGTAATCTGAGATCCATCTTAATCTCAATTGATGATAACAGCTTTATAATGCTGATTTATGATCAATAAGTAAGAAAATGTAAATGAAAGAATTGCAATCAATGAAAACAATCAATAACTTTTTAGTTCTTGTTGATGCCGAGTGTTGCACAATCAGTCACTGGTGGTGTTGTCATAAGTATCTGTATGGGAACACCATCTTTAGATACCATAGAGTTTCAGTTGAATTAACTTTAAGATCAGTTACTGATTCAAAATGAGAAGTCAACATCATCATTTTATCCTATAATCTAGTAGCTATAATTTACTCAATGAACATATATTCACACTACAGTAATTAACCACTTATATGACCACTTAGCTGTATTTTTGTTGTGAAGTCATTTGGTAGACATGTTTTATAGGCTTTCAAAGGAAATGTTCAATGTAAATTTTTATACTGTCTGGACAATTTCATATAAAAAACGGTGTTACCAAGTATAGCAGGAATAGACTATTATTGTAAAGAATTTGTTGTTGAAATACTCGGAGATCTGTTATTAGTGAACATTTTTGTGAAGGCTTACATATACACTAATTGATTTTTGTTGTATATTACATCTCCTTTGTTCAATGTATCCATATTTTTTGTACAGTAAGTCCTATCATACACTATGCAATATTGTAATCACACTTTGTTTATATATTGTTGGTTTCAAGACTTAATGTTCAAGCATAGCTTTGTGTTAATATCTCTTATACAGTACACTGTGAAAACTGAGTCATTACTTTTCTGTATTAAACTTGGTTGTTTTGCACTCTTTTTCCAACAATTTTGGGTCAAGACTTTAATTACATCAGTCAGTATGCTCTACCTTAAGTATTTTTCTTTGACTATAGTGTAAGAATAGCTTTCTTCTTGTGTATTGTTTTGGATGTATTACTGTTATTTTGTTTATTATATGTTTAAATACATGTAGTTGGAGTATTTAAGTTTATTATAAACAAATTAGTACTATTGGTTATGGTCATTTTTAAGGTAGAATTCCGATAATGTATTTGGTATGACAATATCTAATGTTGTGCAAAAATGGAAGATTTAAGTGAGAAACATCAATAAGAAATTTAGAAAATTAAGTTTACCAGAAACCTGTTGAATTTCAACACTGAGCTATCCAGAAAACTGTTGAATTTCAACACTGAGCTATCCAGAAAACTGTTGAATTTCAACACTGAGCTATCCAGAAAACAGTTGAATTTCAACACTGAGTTTAAATGAAAACTGTTGAATTTTCAATGCTGATTGAGATGTTTAACAACATGTCATGACATAATGTAAAATACATTTTTTGGAATCTACCATGTAGCTTTCACTTGGTGACTAATGTATTTCTAACAAGTATCACCTCATTATCAATTCATTATTGTATATTAGACCATAATAAGTTAGTTTTCCTTGTTTAGAAGATTCACTTGACATAATACATTGTTTATAGATATTTAAATCATTTGTGTACAATAGTTTGTATTCTTAAGTTGTGCATGTTTAAATTCTCTTCAAACTAAGTCCTGACACAAAGTTATTTGTCTATGTATGGTATCTACTTGAACTCATTTTCATATATACCTGTTAATTTAGTTTTTATGAAACAAGCTTTTTACATGTCAACACAATGTTTATAAAAATGTGCTATAAGTTATCTATTTTGATTATGTGATAAAACATTCCTCACTTACTGATATTGTTTAGGTTTTAATAAATGCCAGTCTTAGTTTCATTTTATAACTTACAGTACTTGTAGTATAAATTTCTATGGTAAATAAGTTGTTAATAAATTAGCTGAAACCCATCTTAACTTTTTTTCTTGCTAGAGTTAAGTTCCTTAGATCTATGGTTATTTACTTATTAAGTTTCCATAATCATCCATGTTTTTAATCCTAGAGGTGCTAGCTATGATGTAGCAGTATTAAATTATAGCATATTTAAATTTTTGATGCACAGAATATTTTAGACATACTGGTGTATACAGAAAGTTCTAGATATATCCTGACCATTGTATCTGATGGGGGGTGAGAAGGGGTGACATTTTCTGTAGATACAAGTTTGTCTATTTATTAGGGGTGTAACGGTTAACCTATAAACCGGTTAATATTGAAATAGGAGTTCTAACGGTTTTTAACTGGTTCGTTTTTCTCTGAACCGGTTTTTGTAATTAAGTGTCATACTGCTTGTTTTTATCAGAATCTGATAGTTAAATGTTTAAACAAATGTTAAAATGAATTGAATACTTGAAACACTCTTATTATGCTTTTAAACGTTTAACATTTAGTGAATTGAAAGAAAAATATTTTCAAAAGTCTGTTTCAAACCACGCATTTTTCTAACATATAGACAATTTTACATTTGTTATTCAAACATTGGATAAGAAATCATTTGAAAATACCCATATGTGTGCTATGCTGATCAAATTAGGACAAGGTCCATGCATTAATTAATGCTTTGCATGTCTAAGCGAAAAACCGGTACGTATTGCAATATATTGCAATACGGGATCTGCATATTGCAATATATTGCAATACGGTTTTTACCGTATTGTTACACCCCTACTATTTATACAACACTACCTGTACATAAATTCACATGGACAGGGTATTCATTTACAATCAATGTTAAAGTCACTCACAAGAAGTTGTGGTACTGGTATAAAATGAAGTCATTGAAATTAGGGTACTATTTTACTTAATACTGAGGTCAATTTGGTCATGGTCATAGCCATCTCAAGGTCATGATCACAGCCAGCTTAGGGTTTTTAATGTAAAGATGATTATCAATAGGGTCGTTGTAATCCATTAATTACGTATGTTTCAAGAACAAACTTGAAGGATATAGGTACTAGTGTTTTTCACCTATACTTTTTGGATGGGAACACATAGTGTATCACTTGTAATATTACCATTAAAAACATTGTGACATGTTAAGTGCTTAATTTATTGTAATGAGATGTGCTGTATTTATTTTTACTTTGTATTTATCAATAGTGCTATGAATATACAAAAGGCTAGAGTAATAATGGATACCTTGAGACATAAGAAATATGTCACTGAAACCCTGTGTTTTATACCTTGCTAAATTGATAATTAATTGCTTTTATAAGATTGGACTTAGGAAGATCCCTTATCCTTTACCTTTATAGATTACTACATGTAAAGGCTTGTTTGTTGTGAAGTACTATATGTTTGTGTCCATCTTCTCTATTCTATCATCTCTGAAACTCTTTGTTTATTTATTTTGTATGATTGTATACAAGTGTAAATGAATACATTCTCTGTCTCTATGTATGTATAATAATATGTGTTTATCAATCAAAAAATAAACAAAATTCAGTTCATCCCTTTGTTTTTGTGTGTTTATTTGTTTCCCCTCAATAAGTAAATGGAACTGTTTCTGTTTACCTTATGGCACCCTATAATAAAATATCAGTATTGTATAGTCTGTATTTTCTCAACTGTTAAGGTTTGAATAATTTCAGTGACCAAGCACAATTACAAGATCACAAGTGTTAGACAAAGAACATCTTAACGCACAAAGTTGCTCATAATTTGAAATTATACACGTTTTTGCAGTTGAGAAAAAAACCACAATATCATAATTATGCATGTCTATGACTGGACTGCTATCCCCACTTGATGTATTCTCTCTTGAATATAATCAATTGCTGGTATATGAAATTAAAGGCCCTTACCCTTACTCATGAAGTGTGATATTTTTGTTTGGATCCATATTTCTTGCCCCCATTGCAATCATTGTGAGTGCTACATTGATATTGAACATAAACACTTGCTTGGTGTATGAAATACAAGGCCCTTACCTTTACTCATGAAGTGAGATATTTTTGTTTGGACCCATATTTCTTAATCAATGGTACTCATTGTGAGTGCTATATTGATGTTGATTGAATAGTTCTACTGAATGATACAAGTGACCATGTAAGTTGATACAAGTGACCATGTAAGTTGCAAAGTATGTGGATCATAAATAAAAAGCAATACGTGCCTTGTACCCTAATTTACTATCCACTGCATGTTTTATATTTGTCACAAACCTGACCTGTCCTTCAACTGGTAAGTGTACAGCAAAGCTAATTACCTGACATAAAGGTTGCATATCACAGAATATTTGAATATCAATGGATATTACAAGCATGAAGCTTGTATACATGTAGCTTGAAATGATTGTTCTAGCAGGTAATTTATTACTAATGATGTTTTGTGTAGGTTGGGGCATCTTTCATGTGAATGGGTTTTGAAGGGTTGGAAAACTCTAGGTAGGATATTTATTGCATGGCAAGTTCAGCTACACTGCAGATCTTGAGTTTACTGTTCTAGGTAGAAAACACAAAAATATCTTTAAATTTGACCATAGCTTACCCTGAAATTTGCAATTCTATATTAGCTATCAATGGAGGTTAATTGCACTACTATGCATAATGAAGCAAGTGGTCAGAATGTATAAAACAATTTTGTAAACATGTGCTTTTTTGTACTTATAACTATGGACTTACATGTTTATGGGGAAAACACGTTAGTCTGTGATATTGTGGTACAGTTTCAAAGTATATAATTCTAATGAAACAAATAAAAGCTTTAGTGTTATTAATTGCTATACATGTATCCCATCTAATCATATAATACTTGTTTTAATTTGATGGCAATGGAAAACTTCCAAAAATATTCATGCATCCCTATTTTTGACAGCAACTCTTAACACACCAAGAAAAATTACTTATACAACAGAGGTAGTTTGTTTGTTTGTTTGTTTGTTTTTGTTGGGTTTAACGCCGTAGCAAAACATTGTATAGGTCATATAACGGCACAAACTCCTCACAGTGCTTACGTCACGCTTTGTTATTGATTTAACCCGGGTCGATAGCGCAGTTGGTAGCGCGCCGGGATTTGGATACTCGTGCCCGAGGGGGTGCGGGTTCGAATCCCATCCGGGGAGGTTATACCCTTCCATGAAAATTTGACAAAAATGTCGATTTTCCTCCATTGATTAGATAATATGGAGAAGTTTCCGGCCTTGTGGAAGGGTAGGTGAGTACTGGTTATAGACAATGGTCCAGGAAAGCTAGGTTAGGTGCGCTGGACGCCGTAAAATGACCTAAAATTGTGTTGACACGGCGTTAAATCCAATAAATAAATAAATAAAATTGTTATTGATTTGATAAAGGGAGATAACCACTGCGGGGAGTTTGATAACGGCAGTCAATCAACCTACTCACCCCTCCTGGAAACCAACTTCTAAGCGCATACTTTCGTCAATGACTGACCACTGCCCTACGTAATTAATAATCATTGGTAGAAGGGAGAACGGCCGTTGAAATAATTTCATGACCAAGCCCCACGAAAGTATGCCCCGCCGGGAATCGAACCCATAACCCTCGATCAGTAAAACTTGCGTGCTACCAACTGAGCTATCCGGGCGGCTAAACAGAGGTAGTATTCTTCATCAACATTTTGTGCCTTGTGCAGATAAGTAAAAAATTATACAATACAACTTAATTAAAACAGGACATCTCTCTAAACTGGACTTATGGTCAGGTCCCAATTCGTCTATAATGGAGAAACTGGTTTCGCCACTAAATGAACTTGACTAAAAAAAACTAACATTTTCGGAGTAATAAAACTTGGGTGTAAAAAGTGCTTCAGAGTCGAACGTCTCTGCATAATGTAGCATTGTTTGAACGTGCCCGTACAGTTACATAGTTGAACTCAGACGGACCATACAATTCATCCACAAGACTGGTCTGCCTGTGTAGCCGTGAACGAAAAGAAGAAGAAGCACTTAAAGACACAACTTATAAATCTTGGACATCAAAAGAAAACTGTAGTATATTGGTTACATCATAATAGAGGTGAAAATTTCAAGTATCACATGTTTCATGACTTTTTTCGTGATTGCTAGCAAGTGAAATAAATTGAGGCCTATGCATAGTTATTGATTATATTACTAGTACTGTTTTTATGAAAATCTCTGACAAAATTGAGTGAGTAAATTGCTTTGCGACGCCTGGTTTCAAACTGTTGGTCAAATTCAGACGATATTTCCACATTTTATTAAAAGATTAATTTAGCAGACAACATTTAATTGAGCAGACGACAGCTTTCTACCTGCTCAACAATTAGACATATGTAATACATACGGAAATATTTTTCGATTCACAATTCCATCTACATTGGTCAATGGATGTCACCAAACATTTCACAGAAGTATTGTCACCAAGTTTATTAGTGTACCAAATTCTCTTTATCATCTATATATATATAGGTCACATATGGCTTTTCAAAGAGAATGAGAGCTAATTACTGTTACCCGGGTGTCGGTATCCGATGTCTCACCGTTTGTGTCGGCAGACTTTGATCATTTCAGTTGTATCAAGATTTTAACTTAAACTCAAACAGCAAAAATGTATAGTCAATTAGGGACATGTAAGTTTTTTGTTGTTCGGTACAAAGATTGATTTATATAAACGTTACATTTGAACTGGGTTCATGCACTCATTGCAGGGCCTCAATTATTATATTCTTTCTACGAGACACACTGGAATTCTACCGTTATATTTGCCACGAAAAAGCATGCAATACCTGTGTCAAAATTTATGATAAGTTGTGTCTTTAATAACTGGCAAATTATACAATGTGGCTTAAATCGAGCCCACTGTTTGGTGACAATATTTGTTTGACATACATTGATGCACTTGGTGGCAGAACAATAACTATCCTACGTTTTGCTGATGATATAGGTGGACCTGTAGGCTCAAAACGATCACAAACCTACGTTTTGCTGTTGATATAGATGGACTTGCAGGTTCAAAACAATCACTAACCTACTTTTTGCTGTTGATACAGATGGACCTGTAGGCACAGAACAATCACTAACCTACTTTTTGCTGTTGATATAGATCAACTGGTAGGATCAGAACAATCACTAACCTATTTTTTGCTGTTGATATAGATCAACTGGTAGGATCAGAACAATCACTTACATTTTGTACCTATTTTTTGCTGTTGATATAGATCAACTGGTAGGATCAGAACAATCACTAACCTATTTTTTGCTGTTGATATAGATCAACTGGTAGGATCAGAACAATCACTAACCTATTTTTTGCTGTTGATATAGATCAACTGGTAGGATCAGAACAATCACTTACCTACTTTTTGCTGTTGATATAGATGGACTTGTAGGCTCAGAACAATCACTTACATTTTGTACCTACTTTTTGCTGATGATATAGATGGACTTGTAGGCTCAGAACAATCACTAACCTACTTTTTGCTGTTGATATAGATGGACTTGTAGGCTCAGAACAATAACTAACCTACGTTTTGCTGTTGATATAGATGGACTTGCAGGCTTAGAACAATAACTAACCTACGTTTTGCTGTTGATAAAGATGGACTTGCAGGCTCAGAACAATAACTAACCTACGTTTTGCTGTTGATATAGATGGACTTGTAGGCTCAGAACAATAACTAACCTACGTTTTGTTGTTGATATAGATGGACATGCAGGCTCAGAACAATAACTAACCTACGTTTTGCTGATGATATAGATTGACTTGTAGGCTCAGAACAATAACTAACCTACGTTTTGCTGTTGATATAGATGGACATGTAGGCTCAGAACAATCACTAAGCTTCGTTTTGCTGTTGATATAGATGGACTTGTAGGCAGAACAATCACAAACCTACGTTTTGCTGATGATATAGATGGACTTGTAGGCTCAGATCAATAACTAACCTACATTTTGCTGATGATATAGACGGACTTGCAGGCTCAGAACAATAACTAACCTACGTTTTGCTGATGATATAGACGGACTTGCAGGCTCAGAATAATCACAAACCTACGTTTTGCTGTTGATATAGATGGACTTGCAGGCTCAGAACAACCACTAACCTACGTTTTGCTAATGATATACATGTAAATGGACTTGTAGGCAGAACAATCACTAACCTACGTTTTGCTGATGATATAGATGGACTTGTAGGCAGAACAATCACTTACCTACGTTTTGCTGTTGATATAGATGGACTTGTAGGCTCTTACCAATCACTAACCTACTTTATGCTGATGATATAGATGGACCTGTAGGCTCAGAACAATCACTAACCTACGTTTTGTTAATGATATAGATGGACTTGTAGGCAGAACTATCACTAACCTACGTTTTGCTGTTGATACTGATACTGATGATAGATGGACTTGTAGGCTCAAAACAATCATTTACCTACGTTTTGCTGTTGATACTGATACTGATGATAGATAGACTTGTAGGCTCAGAACAATCCCTAACCTACTTTATGCTGATGATATTGATGGACTTGTAGGCTCAGAACAATCACTTACCTACGTTTTGCTGCTGATATAGATGGGCTTGTAGGCTCAGAACAATTATTTACCTACGTTTTGCTGATGATACTGATACTGATGATAGATCGACTTGCAGGCTCAGAACAATCACATACCTACGTTTTGCTGATGATATAGATCGACATGCAGGCTCAGAACAATCACTAACCTACGTTATGCTGTTGATATAGATGGACTTGCAGGCTCAGAACAATCATTTACCTACGTTATGCTGATATCATCGATGGAATTGCAGGCTCAAAACAATCATTTACCTACGTTATGCTGATGATATCGATGAAATTGCAGGCTCAGAACAATCATTTACGTACGTTATGCTGATGATATCGATGGAATTGCAGGCTCAGAACAATCATTTACCTACGTTATGCTGACGATATCGATGGAATTGCAGGCTCAGAACAATCATTTACCTACGTTTTGCTATTGATATAGATGGACTTCAGGCTCAGAACAATCACTAATCTACATTTTGCTGTTGATATATATGGAATTGAAGGCTCTGAACAATCACAAACCTACGTTTTGCTGTTGATACAGATGGACTTCAGGCTCAGAACAATCACTAATCTACATTTTGCTGTTGATATATATGGAATTGAAGGCTCTGAACAATCACAAACCTACGTTTTGCTGTTGATACAGATGGACTTCAGGCTCTGAACAATCACAAACCTACGTTTTGCTGTTGATACAGATGGACTTCAGGCTCAGAACAATCACTAACCTACGTTTTGCTGTTTATATAGATGGCATTGTAGGCTCAGAACAATTACTAACCTACTTTTTGCTGATGATATTGATGGACTTGTAGGCTCATAACAATTACTAACCTACGTTTTGCTGATGATATTGATGGACTTGTAGGCTCATAACAATCACTTACCTACGTTTTGCTGTTGATATAGATGGACTTGTAGGCTCTTAACAATCACTAACTTACTTTTTGCTGATGATATAGATGGACTTGTAGGCTCAGAACAATCACAAGCCTACGTTTTGTTGATGATAGTGATGGACTTGTAGGCTCAGAACAATCACTTACCTACGTTTTGCTGTTGATATAGATGGACTTGTAGGCTCTTAACAATCACAAACCTACGTTTTGCTGAAGATATAGATGGACTTGTAGGCTCAGAAAAATCACTAACCTACTTTTTGCTGTTGATATCGATAGAATTGTAGGCTCAGAACAATCACTTACTTACTTTTTGCTGATGATATAGATGGACTTGTAGGCTCAAAACAATCACAAACCTACGTTTTGTCGATGATATAGATGGACATGTAGACTAAGTACAATCACTTACCTACGTTTTGCTGTTGATAAGATGGACTTATAGGCTGAGAACAATCTTAATTTCTTTTATAAATACATGTACTCAGATCAAAATTGTACAATTCTATTTTCAATTTCATTTCATTAAAAGAACAATGTCCCAAAAGTCGTGTAGTTCTGTGTAGTTCAGACTATATTTTAAAAAAAACCACATGAATGATTATTACTCTAATTGCTGGATCCATGCGCGGATCCAGTGGGGGGGTCAGGGGGGTCCCGACCCCCCCCCCTAGAATTTAATAAATGTTCATGTCTATTAGTGTATTTCTTGCTTGTAAGTCATTTTTAAGTAGTATGAAGCAATTTTTCTCGGTGTAGATACATATATTTAATGGTTATGTAGTTTTTTTTATCAATATGTTGCATTTTTTCTGCAAAATGTGTATAATGTGGTTGTGGCTCGAGGTCTATGTTAGAACTTCTTTCTCTCGTTACGATGTTGAAGTATATTTGCGTAGAAAATCACCGAGAAGTTCAGAATGTTGTGACGAAGAATGTTGATGTAAGAAAATCAACTCCGGTAATAGGTTTACTAAACTCCTCACAGCGGTTACATTACACGCTGCTACTTTAACCACTGCCTCCACTTATATAACAATTAAGAATGTTTCGATCATTCATTGAACGAATAATGTCTCATGGTGCAACTAAGGTCACGTAAAATTCTTTCGAAAGTCCTCGGCCATTCACTATGAATAACCTCGGACATCATCCGGAACATCTTCACATCTTCATATCTTCACCCTTCATTGAATGAATAATCTCAAAAGGATTCGTCGGGGATCCACCAAAATATTGGGTTGTTTGCTACATACGCGAGGCGAAGCACTTTATATCGTAAACAAAATAGTTCATGTCTTTAACTCGCAAGAATTTGCAAAGCATTTTTATTGTTCAGCAATAGCATGGAATCGTGTCTTTTAAATTTATGAACTTTATTCTAGACATCAATTATCGCCTAATCGATCGTGGATTTGTTTACATCAGCAATAAAAGAGCATTTTGTGCAGTCATTTGACGCAAAAGTAGTTCCAACATGAAGTCTTAACATGTCCGTGCATTCTGTATTTAGACGTCATGTTTGAATTACTTTTTTGTCATATGCCCAATCAAAATGCTTTAACCGGTATAACTGTCACGTGCTTCGTCTCGTGAATGTATAAAAACCCAGATTCCTTGGTGAACCCATTGGCCGTGGAGTTTCGTATGATAATTATGTGACGCTAGTTGCTCCGTGTGACTAGTGTTTACAACGTCGGTTGCTTAAAGTATGTCAAGCGCAATGTAGCGAAAATAATA
Organism: Mactra quadrangularis; assembly: GCA_025267735.1. NCBI lineage: Eukaryota > Metazoa > Mollusca > Bivalvia > Venerida > Mactridae > Mactra > Mactra quadrangularis. The sequence continues at coordinate 31,184,549 of CM046304.1, forward strand.
AAACTATTGTCAGAGAAAGAGGAATATTATTAAATGCATTCACAGGTTATACAAGAAAGTGCGCAAAAATGGGAATGAGCTACGTCGTTCACTACGGGCGCGTTGCTTAAGCAAATCGCTACGTATCGCTTTGTGTCCTGGTACCCTTCTAACAACAAAAGGAATGAATGTGTGACATCAAATTTTGGGTACCAGAACACAAAGCGATACGTAGCGATTTGCTTAAGCAACGCACCCTACATGCCACTTAATATGACGCTATAAGCGAATATCTTTAATATAATACTAATTATATATAACATTTATCTTCTAAATAACTAAAACAGATATTCTAAATTACATTTATTTGCGCTACATTACGCCATTCGAGCTACTTTACATACTTTAGGTAACCTGTGTAAACATCTTATTTTAACAAAATATTTTTATACTGTTTTCATTTAATTTTTATGTATTTTGAACATTACATGTTACTTAAAGTATACTTAATTTATAGAAATGTTGAATTGAAAATTATAGTCGCCTCTCTGACCGACGAACTTATGTGGTGGCAATAGTTATTCATTCGATAAAGGAAAATTACCGTTTCGGTGCACAAACGGTCTTTGGGCAGCACACAGATGCTCGTCAGTTTACGGAATCCCCCATGTGGTTTTCCGAATGGGTTTTACAAAAAACTCCATTCGGAACACCTCGGTCATTTACTATGAATTATGCATTCAATGAATCCTAGAGGTGTTCCGAATGACACACTCCTAAGATCAGTTACTTCCCTTTATGGTAAGAATATCAACTGTATCCACAAGCCAATTCAGTCGTCAGAGAGCCGAACACAACTGTCCTTTTACATTTGAGTATTTTCAGTAAATTTTTAGTTCTTCCAAATAATCATAATGTTTATAAACAATTTGAAATAACACGATATTTTTTACTTTTACAACGGTTACCTACAATACGTAAATTGGTATGTAACGTAAAGTCGCGTAACATAAATATCAAATGGTTTAACATGTTTAATTTGGTGCTACAGTAGATGAATGTTAAATTTAATGTCATTCCATGGCCATACCAAAAACGTTTTTTGCTGAATGTTTGGTCAAAGTTTTTAATTTCCCAACCAGACAGACAAAAGAACGCTTGAGTTCTATTTACCAGGTTGATCAGGTCGGTCAATTGCGATAAATTCCAGATACTTAATGGAACATATTTGAACTCCAGTTTACACAATCTAGTAGAGTCGATGCTGGTCCAGTTGCGAGTAATAAAGAATACTTGTTGAAATAAGCACAGATTTCAGAACACAAATACATGCAAATTATCTATCAACGAATTTTTTTACGCAAGATGACATTTGTTTTTAATTCTTAAGGTCCACCCGTGCACTCTAAACTCGACTTTGGTATGGCCTGCGAATACTTACAGTTTACCCCTTTTTTAAATGAAGGATACGTCTTATTCATATTGATCGTTTTTTCTCAACTGTCAAAACATGAATAATTTCACGGTGAATGCGTTTGTTAAAATCATTGTTGTAATACATCCATGAGTTTCCGAAAGTGAGTATTATGATCGAGTAAAGCTGCTTATCCCGTATGATATGTTTTAGTCAGGATATGTTTAATAACAATTAGGCCGCCAGCACAAAAACAGTGAAATCAGTCACCGTGAAATTATTCAAGCTTTGACAGGTGAGAAAAAACGGACTTTAGCACATAGCATTTTCCCCTCGTCCGATCAGCTGTCGAGGATTGTTGATAGTAGACATGTACTATATTGTCTTGTATAGAAGCGTGTTGAACTTGGGGAAAATGCTGTGCTAAGCCAGTTAGATTATGTTTTTATTTTACTATAAGGTTAAAAGCTCGGGGCTCCGCCCCTCGCACTAAACCTTATAGTAAAATGAAAACATAATCTAACTAATACATAACTTTGCATTTCCTATAGTGAATCTACCAATTTGATCAACATTACTAACCATTTGATATTATTTTGCGCTACATTACATACTTTAGGTACACCGGCGTAAACACAAGTCAGCATTCGGTGCACTATGGCGATCATCCACGAAGGAAATCGCCAAGGAGTCCCAAATGTATTAAGTCACATGATGCTACTAGGGTCACGTGACTTGTGATGGCAGGTCGTGACTCTCCGATGTGATGTGTTTGGGTTTCACGCACTGGTATGCACCGATTTCGAGCACTCGATCAAAACACATTTATAGTGTCGAGAGTGACTCAAAATGATAACAGGGTCAAAGATTATAAATTTTGAGTAGGAACTCCATTCTAAAAACAAGTATTGACAACGATGAAGGAACTTTAAACCCCCAAATAAGGATGCAAACAGTGCTTTGTAAATTAGTTCGAAGTTTTTACGTCATATAATATAACCCGTAGAAATATTGAATTTTTGAGCAAGGAGTTCATTCTCAAACGTTACAACCTCGGTCCCTGATCCAGTGGTTTCTAAACCCAAGGAGAAGTAATATGTCTACATCCATCAGCATTTTTATGACTGGACTGACATTGGTGTGTTAAAGCCATGCACCTTGTATTCAACATTAATATTAACCTGATACAGTTCCCAATCCACTTTTCTTTGAGCAAGTTTGTCGAATGGTCGAGTGGTTAAACAATGCTAGAGTGGTAATCTCCAGATAGCCAGTTTAATATCTTAAACCAATGCACAGCATTCATCTTCAGTATTCAAGAGGGTTTACCATACTGTTTAATATCCAAAGAAACAGGAAACCTTTCCACAAAAATCTTACGAGAAAATTTATCGTAAGTCAATTTCATAAATTTTGCAGTTCAAAGTGAAACGGATAATGAACATTACTATGACATGATATCCAAGGGTATACACTATTCTACATAATTTATGAATATTCAGAATTGATAGACGACAGAAATGACCTTATTATGAATGGTTCATGTTTTTGACTTACAATGATTTTTGTCGCAAGATTTTTTGTGAAAACACATCTGCTGGCTTCTAATGTTAGGTTGTGAAGTCGAGTGGTTTGTATGCATGCAAGTAATACCAATTCGTTTCATAATCAAGCTAGATACCTCAAAAAGGTGCACCTTACTGCATTGAATTGACCTAAGTATCAATTACGAACACAGATCTGTACCAAGTCAATATTAATGCTATAATATTGTCCGTTTTTTCTCAACTGTCAAAGCTTGAATAATTTCACGGTGATTGATTGCATTGTTTTTGTACTGGCGGCCTAATTTTATTAAAACAATCTTGACTGAAACTTATACGGCATAAGAAGCTTTACCCAATCATAATATACACTTTTGGAAACTCAAAGATATATAACGACAATAATTTTAACAAACGCATTCACCGTGAAATTATTCATGTTTTGACAGTTGAGAAAAAACGGACAATACTGGCTACTTGGAGATATTTAACTGTTACAAGTTCAGAAATAATTGTACAAGGCCAGAGTACAAGCACGGTTTTGTTCATTGCTTCAATCGACTTTTTAATATACTTAAACGTAGTTTACGTAAAATTTATACTATTTCCATAAAGCATCCTACATGTGTGTTAGGTTTACAAAATGATTACTCGTAAAATTAAGCACATGGAAGAGAAAAAGGTAAAGAATCTGAATTTATCATTAAAACATATACCAAACGATAATATGTAATTACCCTAGCTTAGTACTAGCTTTATCGATAATTCAAGTACATATAACATACTCTCGTATTGTACAAAAAAACAAGCTGAACAAGTTACAGTTAATTCTCCCAAATCTCCCAAATAAAAAAGACAAACACTCATGAAGCACACCTATTGGTTGAGCAAAATTTGCTCAGGTATGCTTAAAGACCATGCAGTTATAGTTTAATAACTATAAAATACAACTAAATTCTGATCTTGTGGTATTGTCTGTAAATGTTGTTTTGTTCCAATTCTTCATGTAGATTCCAACATGGACATCTTTGACAAACTTGGTTATGATGATCTAATTGTATGCAGACCTGAAGAAAAATATAAAACAACAACATTAAACAATCACATTGTAGTGAACAAGACTTCCATAGCTTCCAATTTGAATAATGAAATACATGTAGTTTTAAAATATATTTTTGGAAGTTCCATCCATTACATCACGTTAATCATGTTACACGAATTAAGGTTTTAACCAATCATCAACCAAATCCTGATTTTATATTTCATCTGTTGCCAATACGTAATGTCATTCAAAATTCGTGTTCTGACAAAATCTTTCAAGTTAAACTCTCAGAAAGCGATCGACATTGGTCGCTGTATTGATTTTGATCATCACAAGAGGAATGATTTGCTTTTATCCTAAGTATATTATCTTGCTGTTAAAGCCATACGGATACATCGGGCCAAGCATTTCAGTCATCCACACTACTTCATTGTCTAAGAAGTGCATAATTAAACAAAATAATGCGAATAAAAGACGAAGAAAAAATCCGAGACGGTTTTTTTGAGTTCAAGTTACTTTGTTCACCTAACATTTCACAGCAAAACATTAAACCAGTGCGCATGTTTTTCCTTTTTCTCTTACATCGAATCCAGATTGTAACCCAACATTTTTACAAGAACCATTTAACATTGAATTGGAATACGTTCAAACAAACTAGCACAAAACTGGCACCGATACCAAATGGCAAATATAGTTCAAAGTTCAACTTTAAAATATGCCAAAAATCAATAAACCATATAAAATGTTTGTTGTAAAGAATTAAATGATTTTGATCATAATTAAAATGATTATAAAAAATTGTTAGTGCATAGCAATAGGTAGGCTAAACAGGACCCTCGAAAGCGAAAGTATAGAAATGTCTTGGGATGCAAATTTTGACACTTAAAACGTGGCATATAAAACGTTTTGCATTGTGTATCGCATTGCAGTTTCTGTGATATTTTTTATTGTTTAATGCAGATTGAAACTCAAAACAACTGAGTTTCGAATTATGTATATGTCTTAAATTTGCATTATTTTCTTCAATTGTGGCTATTTTAAAATCATAAAACAATTATGAATAAAAAGTTAGCGCAGCAGGCAGCAGAAACTGCAGTCTACTTACTTTTTTATTCATAAAACAATGCAAAAAACCGCCATGCTCACATGGGAAAATATTCCTCAAATATCGAACACAAACAGTTCTGCAACTAATGTGCCCACCTGAGTCAAGACTCATGGGTTTGCTTTAACAGATTGCTTCGTGTGTTAAAGAAGATAAAACTTTTACCTTCTTTGGATCCCAGTGATCTGACATTGGACCATATTGAATAAATTGTTCAACAATTGCCATATTCTGTTCTGTGTTCAAGTGTGATTCAAGCATTCTACAAACAAGAAAAACATATACATTGTAATTCAGTTTCAGTTTTTAATCTATACAAAATCACGGTACATTATAGTTATGAGGTTTACCTATCTGCATGGCCATCCCATAAACAATATTGCTTTTCAAAGGCAGTGATAACAGTGTATAGTTTAAAGAACGGTGTTTCTGTCTCGGAACTGAGCAGATCACCTATGGTTCTTGTGTCGAACGCTCAGGATCTGGCTTTTATTTGCTGGAATCTGTCACTATAGTGACGTGTATTTGAGTCTAATTAATAATCACGTGAGTACATACATTTGAGATTGTATTTAGTTACTATGAAAGTAAGCATCACAGGACGATAGTTCGGTGACACTATATAGTTCATGTTTCTGATTGTTAAAACGTGAGAAAACCACATCAAGCCAAACACATGACCATTTTTGGAATTATAGATTTGATTGTAATAAGAAAATAAATAGTCATGTTTTGTGTGTTGCTTTACGTCGTATTTTAGAATTTTAGTCAAACCGTGTTGGTCAGTTGTGCTATTCACATCCCTGTAAAAACCTCGACATATGGATGCAAGTTTTTAAACTAATACTTAGCACATACATCGACAGTGGGCTATAAACTGTCCGTTCTTGATGCAGTCATAGAAGGGACAAATTGTCATACAAAATATTTAAAAAATCTAATTTCACAGAAGTATAAAGGTTCTGGTAAAGGTTCTTCGAAACCAACGACCATCAAGTATGTAGAAATACGCTACCAACTAAGATAAACAGGTAAACTGTAACTGATCCATGTATGGTTCATAGGCAAAGCATCGTTTGATGCTGTTATCTTGTCACTAGTTGATTTTAACGACGTGTCAAAACGGGTTATGGTCATTTTTATTGTAACCAGCTAATCTAAACTAGTTACCCTAGACTCTTGTCTACATATATAACAAATTGACAAAATTTGAGCCCACAGACACATTTTCATGAAATGTTGTAAATTTAATTGCCTCGATCGGGTTTCGAGCGACAACCCCAAGTGTCGGTGTACATATATTTTTGTTCAAATGTTATGATAAGAATTTTTATCTACTTACCCATGGAACTGCTTTATGAACTTGATTTTTCCATTTACTCATAAAATAATCTCATAATATGCGGAACTCATTTCGTATTACTTTTTCACCTTGATTCAGTCTCTACCTAGAATATATAACATATGGGGACACAAACAAAATAGAAATATTTCTTAAGCTTTCATTCATGGAAACTCTAAATAAAGAAAATACAATAAACATGTAATTATGCTTTTGCCTTAAAAATTCTTTAAAAATTTGCTAAATAGGTAATTTATGAAATTAGTGAGTCCAATCTTGCATTGGAAACAACGAAAATCCTATTTAGAGTCATATCCTACTGAATATCCTACTGAATAAACATTTGATCTATAGTTGGGGTCAAGTGGCTGAAGTCATATTTTGGGGTCATATAAAAAGATCTTACAACAAATATTGTCTTAAACCAGTTGTATGAGTTTAACTCGATGAATATGGATTGAGTGAATTACAAATTATGTGATGCTTTAATCAAAAGTAATTCATTGTTATAAATATTATATGTTATTTTGAAATTGAAATAGATAAATATTTAACATTTTATTAATATTTTCTGCTTTTGGTTTACGGGTTTAAGACGAAAATTGTCGTAAGATCTTTTTGTAATATGACATTATTTGTTGATTTATTGATTCATCTTGAACATTTCTCGTCTCGTCTACTTTTCTTGATCATTAGTCCCAACCTGAAATAGAAAATAACACGAGAAGAGAAACCCGGTAAAAATGACATAAACATTATACTAAAAATATAAAATATAGAAATGCTGAAAAGAAATAAATTAGAATAGACATGGGAGAATGGCAGGGAGAAGCATGCATAAGGGACAGAGAGGGGCACGGGCAGGGATTTTTACACCATGGGGGCTCACTGGTCCGTTTAGGGCGGTCATTTCCGCTACCATTCCCACCTAACTACCAGGGCTTTAGGATGTCTCTGATCACCATTATTCCAAGATAGCTGACTTGCATGAAATGTGTTTTACCTAGTTAAAAATATTAAAATTTATTAATACCCCCGAAACCAAGCCCCCCATCCGGATCCCCCTTAGTAATCAATCCTTTCTTAGTGTTAACCCGAACCCCCACCCAAGAAATTTAAAGCATTGTTGTCCCCTTTATTATACTACACCAAAAAGCTATCTCCTAACTATCATAATAATTATATAACAAATCCCTATACTTTGTATGAAATAAGTAGAAAGACAAGGAGCGGGCGTGCCCGAGTGTTTACGACGTTGGACTGGTAATGATTGGATAGCCAGCTCCACTTTGTTTCGAATCTCATCCAAAAAGTGCACCGTAGATTCGTTGAGCAAGAAACTTTATTCTAATAGCTCAAAAAGAAAGTTGTTTATTCACTTGTCAGAACTTGTTCCAAAATAGAGCTAGACATAAATTAGTATAAACTAAATAAGTAGAGAAAAGCAATTTTGTTCCATTAAGCACGTCTCCCTAATACCTGTATGGCATTTGCTCAATTAAAAGTATACAAAACTCATATTGTACATGAGAGCCGTCAGCTAACATCCCTTAATGTGTAATAGATAGTTATTTTTCAACCTGAATGGACGAAGATAAGATATCTTCATTTAAAAGAACATTTACTAATGCTATACAGAAAATACTTAAATAAAAAAACCAAATCGATCATTCAAGTAGATCAAGATGTATTGTGATTCTTATTTGGTGATAAGAAAGAATTTTTGTGTGAATTTAAAGATTTGGCTAAGTGTGGATTGTCAACTTATTGGTACTACATGTATTCTGTTGATAAGAAAGGATGTGGAAGAAAATTAAAGTTTCCAATTAAACTATCCATAAACTGTATTTTCAGCCAGGTCTATGTAAAAGAAAACAGCACGTTCGTTGAAAAGCTCAAACCTATTAAACTGTGTATCATTTTTTCATGCACCGAGGCATGTACTGATTTTGATATTGAATAATAGTATCAGATATTACGACTTTTATTGAAAGCGCACCTGTATATGTGTATATAAACATGACATTTAGTTATGCTCTTTTGATGTTGCAGAACTTTAAAGTGAGGACATTGAGTTATGATCATCTTTCATTTGGTGCATTTTTATTAACTTTTTATTTATTTGTATGCATGTGTTTATATATCTTATGTATTTTGCACTGAAATGAATCATACAATGAGTAACACTCCCCTTAAACAAATAACTTTGAATATCAGTTCGTCGTCCTGTACCACCGAGAAATCTGTCTCACTTTCTATGAGTTACAAGTCTTTAAGAACTTTAGACGACATGTCTATTGTTGAGGAAATTAACAAAAGTCTATTATTGAATATGCTTGGACCAAGACCAAATGCAGAATTGACTAAGCGTCTCTCTTGAATGTAGGAGAAAAGGGTCAGCTTACAAACAAATTAAAAGGGGAACATGGTAAATTGAAATTTGATAGTAAAATAATGAACATAGGTTTATCGGAAAATGACTTTGAGATTTGTAATTCTGAGACTCAATTCCATGCAGAAAGTGTAAAACATAAAGGTGTTAGAATAGATCAAACTTCTCGAACCCCAAAAAAGAGAATTGTCGAATACTTTACAAAGCAAAGTATGCAAAGCATTAGAACTCATTGAGACTTACGGAATTTACCTAAAAAATATTCTGTAAGACATTTACCGATGATGAATGTACTGTTTCTTTTAATGGTGGAAAAGAGGAAAACATTTCATATAACCGTATGTCTGTAGACAAGAAAGGCACTGTATCACAATATTTAAGTTTATGTGATAGTGCAATGATACCTGATAAATCATACCATGAATTTGCAATGATTATGCCCATTATGCCTAGGATATCACATGTTGTGTCTGGTAGGAATGATGTAAATGCCATGTATGATTAGACTAATCTGCATAACTTACAATGGAAAGAATGATAATGCAAATGTAGCAGCATTATTTCACATAGCATTTATTTATTGATTATGATTATGATTATAAGTATGAGATGATGATAGTTATTATTATTACGGTTATAATTATTATGATTACTAAGGTTATTAAAATTATGATTATCATCATTATCATTATATGTACTTGTTTGTTGATAAATCAATATTGTTTAACTTTAGCCCACCTAGTTGTATATGAAAACAAAGCGAATTATAATTATCTATATAATTATTGTGTCATGAGATCAACCATATATGCCAGCTGTATGTAATGGCGACGAACACCATGTGTTTATGCTGTTTATAATAAATTCTGTTCTGTTCTGTTCTGTTCTGTTCTGTCACACGTGAGTAGTTCGTAGTAAATGAAACGCTTGACTTAAAACTATCATTGACGTGAGTTCAAGAGTTGGATGAGAGTGACAAAATGAATAATTCAGTATTTTGTATGAATGCTTGTAGTTACATGACTGAATGTATATATAACATGTAATTGTAACAAGATGCACACTATGTATATGTTACAAAATAAAGAATCTGTTCTGTTCTGTTATGATGGAAAAAGCAAGCAGTACTTCAAGATACAGCAGATCTGAGTAAAGCCTGTGACTAGAATTGATATAGTTTGATCGAAAAATTTTGTTTGTAAAATGTTTAAGGAGGGTGTAAGAAAACTTCACTACGTTTTATAAGTTTAGTTTCCACAGTAATTGAGTAAGTATTTCTATCCTGCAAATTACCGTTCAGTGTTTGTCATTTGTGATTAACTAAACCGAAAAGAAATCATTGATCTTGAAATAATTGCCATTACAACAATGCAAAGAAATAAAGTGTGTGTCAACTGATTGATTTGGATTTGTGAATGCTCAGACGAGCAAAGTGAGAGAATAGCAGTAATTAAATTGTAAATGCACGAACGTACATCTATAAATACTATCACATGTACTTTCTATCACATGTTCTGTGTATTACAGGGACAGGGACAATTGTATAAGGACTTGGTTCCATCAATGATGTTCGTGTTCCTGATTTGCTTCAGCATCGATACAAATAACTCTTGCTAATCGGCCCATAGCTCCTTGCAATGTAGAGGAAAATAAAGATTATGTCGTAGGTTTTAAGGGTATAAAAGTAGGTTTGAAACATATCAGGAACAGCAATAGTCAATCATACATACCTCCCACACAGACAAAATGCAGATAGTGAATCGACTTTTAATTTTATACTGTGTCATGAAAAAGGAACCATATAACGAAAGAACATAAGGAATTTTTGCATTGTAACCGATAGAAGCAAAACAGTTGCCAAGGGAGGTATAAACCAGGTTTTAGAGTGCATCAACCTCATAATGTAGTAATAGCGTGTATGTTTTGAGTTATAACGAAATATTAACTTTATTTTCATCTAGTAATTGAACAGTTTTAATCAATATGCGCGTACACCATAGTTGAAAAAAAATCTAATCAAATAATATTTTGACAGTTATTGATACATGACCTGAACAAAATTCTGCAAGAAAACATTGGAATAATCAAGACACTTTTTCTCTTGAATGTGTCTCTAAACTATACAGAAAACACTTTTAAAATGGACATTGTTTAAAGTGCAAATAATATTTACAAAAAAATCACTGAAAAAATCTTATTATAAATTACAACATGAATAAACAAGTATCTTACAGGGTATATTGTATAAACAATATATTTACGCGAACAAGTTGAAATAATATGTTTTTATTAAGTATTAAGAATTAATAACAAAAAATAAGATTTTTTACACCAACTGTATATTCAAGTTAATTATCTCTTTCAAAAAAATGAAGAAAATGGACACAGCATTTACAATGCATTCTGATGCATTCTAGTTTTACTAATACATGTATCATATAAATAAACATAAAATCGTGTTCAATTAAAATATCAACCATAAAGTAAGTAGCTTTAGCCACTACGTTTATATACAGTACACATCATAACAAAATACTGGTGTTTAAAGTAAAAATGGCGAGTTATTTATGAATTGTAAATTAAAAAGTTAAGTTATATACATAAATGAACTATATCAAATACCTTTCACATCCAAGTAAACAACAACATAACTCATTGTACACATTTTGTTCTTACAAATATAATACGTAGAAACAAACATTTTACAAAGTAAGTATGGTCTTTTTTTAATTTTATTAAAAAACATATACATGTAATTAGCCACCTAGCCAGACTTAGTACTATTATCACTATGTCCATTATATACGTGTTGTACATAGCACCTTTTATATGTGGTACATTATTGCTTCAATTTTGTTAATGAATAGTGAATTCCGATCTAGCTATCCTCCCATAAAGGGCCCTTCACTAGATTGCTCCGAATTATGTGTTTAAACTCTTACAATAATTCCGATCTAGCTATCCTCCCATTAAGGGCCCTTCACTAGATTGCTCCGAATTATGTGTTTAAACTCTTAGAATAATTCCGATCTAGCTATCCTCCCATTAAGGGTCCTTCACTAGATTGCTCAGAATTATGTGTTTAAACTCTTAGAATAATTCCGATCTAGCTATCCTCCCATAAAGGGCCCTTCACTAGATTGCTCAGAATTATGTGTTTAAACTCTAACAATAATTCCGATCTAGCTATCCTCCCATAAAGGGCCCTTCACTAGATTGCTCAGAATTATGTGTTTAAACTCTTACAATAATTCCGATCTAGCTATCCTCCCATAAAGGGCCCTTCACTAGATTGCTCAGAATTATGTGTTTAAACTCTTACAATAATTCCGATCTAGCTATCCTCCCATAAAGGGCCCTTCACTAGATTGCTCAGAATTATGTGTTTAAACTCTTAGAATAATTCCGATCTAGCTATCCTCCCATAAAGGGTCCTTCACTAGATTGCTCAGAATTATGTGTTTAAACTCTTACAATAATTCCGATCTAGCTATCCTCCCATAAAGGGTCCTTCACTAGATTGCTCAGAATTATTGATATTTTGATTATTTTCATGACAAAAAAGGCATAGGTCTCTCTTTCTACTTTAAAAAATATATATGTAGACATTTTAGTACATCGTTATCAAGCATCATTATGACTAATTATATGTATCTCAAAAATGAAAAAAAAAACTTTGTATTTTGGTCAGAAAATTAATGTTTTTTATGTTTGTTTGACACAACACTTCATAAAAACTACTATATACAATGACTATGTTATCTTATACACGGAAGCGTAAGTATTAGTATTGATCATTTGTATAACGTAATGTGTAATCTAAATATAAAAATTCCAATGAATAAACAACTTGCATCACAAAATTGTAAACAATAGGATCCTAACAAAAAATAAAACAGTTCATTTCTACTGATCTACTTCGGCATTGCTTTCATGGGTATATTTATTGGCGAGAAATAATGTTTTAAAATGTTCCAATGCTTTCTTGATTTTTTATTCAGTATGTAGTTACAATTGATAAAATTATTTTAAACTGATATTACTATTTGTATTTTTGACAAACGGTGTACACTCTGATATATACCTCCTAGATAGAAACAATAGGTGGATGAAATTTTAAATGAAGATCGAAACTTAATGAAAATAAAGACCGAATACCATAGAATAATAAAAATGTAAGTAACCTTAGCAACATACCTACATGAGAAAAAGGATCGTCTGACGTGCCAAATTATGTGCCTATTAACTTGACTTAAGAGTCCTGTATGAAAATAAGTTTCGATTAACATGCCATATTGTGTTCCTGAAATCTTCATTGAAGATAGAAACTTCAGAATAACGATAGAAAGCCAGGCATTTATGTGTTTTTTATATTAATTTAAGACAGACGCTAACACAAAAGTGAAGATAGAAGTACATGTCATATAGTGTGTTTGTTATCTAATTGAAGACAGATACTTACCTGAGAATAAAGTAAATATGACATGTCATATTATATTTTCTAGTATGTTATCTTAACTAAAGATAGAAACCTACATGAGAGTATTGATAGAATGACATGTCAGTCATAGTGCGTGTATGTTATCTTAATTGAAGATAGAAACCTACATGAGAGTATTGATAGAATGACATGTCAGTCATAGTGTGTGTATGTTATCTTAATTGAAGATAGAAACCTACATGAGAGAATTGATAGAATGACATGTCATAGTGTGTGTATGTTATCTTAACAAAAGATAGAAACCTACATGAGAGAATTGATAGAATGACATGTCATAGTGTGTGTATGTTATCCTAATTGAAGGATAGAAACCTACGTAAGAGTAATGATAGAATGACATGTCATATTGTGTGTACGTTATCGTAATTAAAGACGGTGTAATAACAGAAAGACAATGTTGTATGTATGTTATCTTAGTTGAAGACAGATACTTACCTGATAATAATGTAAAATGACATGTCATATTGTGTGGCTGTTACATAGTATATTTGTTGATGACAGAATCCTACATGAGAGAAATTATGGCATGTCATATTGTGTGTTTGTTATCTAATTGAAGACAGATACTTACCTGCGAACAATGTAAGAATGACATGTCATATCGTTATTACTGGTATTTTATCTTAATTTAAGATAGAAGCCTACATGAAACTAATGATAGAATGGCATGTTATATTGTATGTAAGTTATCTAAGCTTAAAATATAAACCTACAAGAGAGTAATGCAAAAATGAGATGTAATATTGTATGTATGTTATCCTAATTAAAGACAGATACTTACAAGACAATAATGTTAGAATTAAATTTCACATTGTGTGTTTGTTATTTCATTTAAGACAGATAGAATAAAAGAAAGACCGGCAATGTTGAGTTGATGTTTTTTAAGTTGAAGACAAATACTTACCTGCAAACAATGTAAGAATGGCATATCATATTTTATTACAAGTATGTTATCTTAATTATAGATAGAAACCTACATCAAAGTAAAGATAGAATGACTTGCCATATTGTGTGTGTTATTCTTACTGCAGAACCTACATGAGAACAAGGATAGAATGACATGTCATGGTGTGTATCTGTTATGCTAATTGAAGACAGATACACATTGAGAATAATGCAAGATGGACATATTGTGTGTATGTTAACTAAATTGCAGATAAAAACCTACATGAGAGAAATTATAGAATGCCATGACATAATGTCTGCTTGTTATCTGGATTGAAGATATAACCTACACGAAAGTAATGATTAAATGACATATCATATAGTGTATGATATCGTAATTGAAAATAGAAACTTACTAAAGAGAAATAGTAAGAATGACATGTCATTTAGTATGTATGTTATCCCAATTGAAGATAGAAACCTACATAAGAGTAATGATAGAATGACATGTCATATTGTGTGTATGTTATCTTAATTAAAGACGGATGGAATATCAGAAAGACAATGTTGTATGTATGTTAACTTAGTTGAGATACTTACCTGATAATAATGTAAAATGACATGTCATATTGTGTAGCTGTTACATAGTATATTTATTGATGACAGAATCCTACATGAGAAAAATTATGTCATGTCATATTGTGATGCTGTTATATTTATTGATGAGAGAATCCTACATGAAAATAAAGATAGAATGACATGTCATATTGTGTGTTTGTTATCTAATTGAAGACAGATACTTACCTGCGAACAATATCAGAATGAAATGTTATATCGTTATAACTGGTATGTTATATCTTAATTGAAGATAGAAACCTACATGAAAATAATGATAGAATGACATGTCATATTGTGTGTGTGTTATCTTAATTGAAGATAGAAACCTACATGAAAATAATGATAGAATGACATGTCATATTGTGTGTTTGTTATCTTAATTGAACATAGAAACATACATGAAAGTAATGATAGAATGACATGTCATATTGTGTGTTTGTTATCTTATTGAAGATAGAAACTTGCATGAGAGAAATGATAGAATGACATGTCATAGAGTGTGTGTTTTATCTTAATTGAAGATAGAAACCTACGAGAGAGTAATGATAGAATGGCATGTCATATTGTGTGTTTGTTATTTTAATTGAAGATATAAACCTACATGAAAGTAATGATAAAATAAAATGTTACAGTGTGTGTATGTTGTCTTAATTAAAGACGGATGGAATAAAAGAAAGCCCGACAATGCTGTATGTATGTTATCTTAGTTGAAGACAGATACTTACCTGCGAATAATGTAAGAATGGCATGTCATATTTTTATTACTTGTATATTATTTTAACTGAAGATTGAAACCTACGTGTTAGTTATGATAGAATGACATGCCATATAGTGTGTATGTTATTTTAATTGAAGATAGAAACCTAAATGAGAATAACGATAGAATGACATGTCATAGTGTGTGTATGTTATCTTAATTGAAGATAGAAACTTACATGAGAGAAATGATAGAATGACATGTCATATTGTGTGTATGTTATATTAATTAAAGACATTGTGAGTTTGTTATCTAATTGAAGACAGATACTTACCTACAAACAATGTACAAATGACATGGCATATCGTTATAACTGGTATGTTATCTTAATTGAAGATAGAAACCTACATAAGAGTAATGATGGAATGACATGTTATATTGTGTAAATGTTATCTAAATTGAAGATAGAAAACTACATGAGAGAACTGATAAAATGACATGTCATATTGTGTGTTTGTTATCTTAATTGAAGACAGAAACCTACATGAGAGTAATGATAGAATGACATGTCGTAGAGTGTGTTTGTTATCTAAACTTAACATAGAAACCTAAATGAGAATTTGGATAGAATGAAATCTCTTAGTGTGTGACTGATATCTAAATTGAGGACAGATACTTACCTGAGAATAGGGAAAGAATGACATGTCCTATTGTGTGTACGTTATCAATTGAAAGATTGAAACCTACATGGGAGTATTTAAAAATGACATGTTAAATTGTGTGTATGTTATCCTAATTACAGACAGATACTTACACGACAATAATGTAAGAATTAAAAGATACATTGAGTGTTTATAAATCTCATTGAATACAGATTGAATAATAGAAAGACAGTCAATGTGGAGTGAATGTAATTTTAATAAAAACCTTAATAAGAATAAGGATATAATGACACTTCATATAGTGTTTGTGTAATCTTAATGGAAGATAGAAACCTACATGAGAGTAATGATAGAATGCCATGTCATATTGTATGTATGTTATCTTAATAGAAGGTAGACAATTACATGAGAGAAATAATAGAATGACATGCCATATTGTGTGTATGTTATCTTAATAGAAGGTAGAAACCAAATAAGAATAAGGATAGAATGACATGTCATATTGTGTTTATTACCTTATTTGAAGATAGAAATCTACATGAGAGTTATGATAGAATGACATGTTATAGTGTGTGTATGTCATCTAAATTTAAAAGAAATTCTTTCCCGATCACAATGTAAGAATGACATGTCAAAGTGTGTGTGTTTGTGTGTGTGTTTGTTTTCGTAATTGAAAAAAGAAATCTACATGAGAGTAATGATTCAATGACACGTCATAATGTGTGTTTGTTATCTAACTGAAAACAGATACTTACCTGCGAACAATGTAAAAATTACATGTCATATTTTTTTACAAGCATGTTATCTTAATTGAAGATAGAAACCTACATGAAAGTAAAAATAGAATGACATGCCATAATGTGTGTGTGTTATTTTAACTGCAGATAGAAACCTATACAAGAATAACGATAAAATGACATGTCATAATGTGTGCAAGTTATCTTTATTGAAGACAGATACACCATTGAGAATATTGCAAGGTGGATTTTTTATATTGTGTTACAAAGTATACCTAATTGCAACTAAAAACCTACACGAGAGTAATGTAAGAATGACATGACATAATGCGTGTCTGTTATCTTGATTGAAGATAGAAACCTACACGAAAGTAATGATTGAATGACATGTCTCAATGAAAATAGAAACTTACACGACAAAAATAGATAGCATGACACGTCATACAGTATGTATGTTACCCTAATTGAAGACAGATACCTACCCGAATACAACGTGAGAATCAGATGTCATATTGTGTGTATGTTTTTTTAGATGGAAGATAGAAACCTGCTTGAGAGTATTGTAAAAATGGCATAGACGTGCATGAGAATAAGGAGAGATTTGCAAGTTGTAAAATGTGCGTGTTATCTTTATTGAATACATAGACATGCATGAGAATAAGGATAGATTGACATGTCGTAAAATGTGCGTGTTATCTTTGTTTTAGACATAGACTTGCATGAGAATAAGGATAGATTGACATGTCGTAAAATGTGCGTGTTATTTTTGTTTCAGACATAGACTTGCATGAGAATAAGGATAGATTGACATGTCGTAAAATGTGCGTGTTATCTTTATTTTAGACATAGACTTGCATGAGAATAAGGATAAATTGACATGTCGTATAAAGTGCCTGTTATATTTATTGAAGATATAGACCTGCATGAGAATAAGGATAGCTTGACATGTCGTAAAATGTGCGTGTTATCTTTATTTTAGACATAGACTTGCATGAGAATAGGGATAAATTGACATGTCGTATAATGTGCGTGTTATATTTATTGAAGATATAGACCTGCATGAGAATAAGGATAGCTTGACATGTCGTAAAATGTGCGTGTTATCTTTATTTTAGACATAGACTTGCATGAGAATAAGGATAAATTGGTATGTTGTAAAATATGCGTGTTATATTTATTGAAGATATAGACCTGCATGAGAATAAGGATAGCTTGACATGTCGTAAAATGTGCGTGTTATCTTTGTTTTAGACATAGACTTGCATGAGAATAAGGATAAATTGACATATATGTATATAATGCGCCGGTTATTTTTATTAAGACATAGACTTCTATGAGAATAAGGATAGGTTAGATTGACATGTCGTATAATGTATAATGTGCCAGTTATCTTTAATTGAGACATCAATTAAATACTATTTTTGTTAGGATTCTGTGATCTATATGAGAGTAAGGATCGATAGACATTCTATATTTTGTTTATTTGTTATGTTTATTGTACAAAGAGACCTGCGTGTAATAGGGGATAGAATGGCAGGGCGTGATGTGTGACAGTTACTATTGTTAAAATAATATGAGAATATTAAGACCAAATAAATGATAATTAAACATGTCTAGAAGATGTTATTGAATATGCATGTGTGTAATTAAAAACTCTCATTTATACTCATGAATTCGTACCACGTAAAATTATTGTGATTATTTCCTTATATATTATTGTATGTACGTTATTCGTTAAATACTACCTAAGATTTCCTAGGCAATGAACATAATTTTATAGTTCATGCAAATGAAATATTTTGACTTGACTATTACCAATTGATTTAACGGGTCCTTTTTAATCAGGTTTTTAACGTCGTATTCAACACATATTTAGGTTATATAAACGACGGCCAGCTCTTCCTACTATAGGTTTCCTGAATACGTTTCTATCACCAGTACTAATTTACCCCACCACGAGGCCGACAACTCATGTTGATACCACCACAACATGACGCAGACAAGAAACAGACCTCTACAGAATACAACAAGACCAACAACACCAAACCAAACCAGTTGTACAATCACATCCAAGAATAACTGCAATTGATGGTCAAGTATAACTGTCAGGATAAGGATGAACTATTCAGACTTACCTCGACTACGAAAGATCACGAGACATTCAAGGCTTTATTCAGATCCCACATGTGGTCCAGAATCTACTCAAGTGCATTAGAAGAATACGTCTTAAATAATCAATTGCAAGCTACTACCTACTATGAATGGTTCATGGACTTTAATCCTAGTTTATACAGCGCAGACATTAAGTTCTTGACGTGGGAGCAGACCAGCCAATTCTTTATTATTGGTGTCTCGAACAGAGAATAAACCCCAACTCGTTAGTACTGGACATGTACAGAGTACTGAAGCAACTGGACAACAAAAAGAACACTTTATACCTGCAGGGAGCATCAAACGCAGGGAAAACTTATCTAACCAAACTCTTGATACCCATTGATAGCATAGCTGGCTATCATACAACCAGCAAGGAATTCCCTTTCGGTGACGCGGTGTACAGCAGCATAATACTAATTAACGAACTGACAATAGAAAGTAGCGCAAAGCCGGAACTGTACAAGAACGTTCTGGTAGGAGAGCCAACCCAGATAAACATCAAGAACCGCCCCTCCCAGATCATGTCTCGCAAACCAGTGATTCTAACAACAAACAGTAACATCTGGAAATACGTTTCGAACGACAGGGACGCCTTTATAAATCGATGCTATATGTACAGGTCCTTGAAGGAAAGCAACGTAGCAAAAGAATACTCAAAGAAGGGAGTTCCAAACCCCACATTTCTACAAGACGTATTCAGACTTATAGAGACAGACCAGTTCCAAAGCATAATGCTAGTGGAACAGAGACACACAGAAGGAAAAGAAAAATGAGGCAATGTGTTTATTGTATTGTGATTTTATGTTCAAAGTTTTGTTTTATTTATTTATAGTCACAATTTCAATAATGAAAATGTGAATAATGAATTAAGGTTGAAAATAAACTCATTTTTAAATTTAATTCATGTTAATTATGAACACTGTCTCTCAAGTCTGACAAAACATGGCCCGTTCGTTTCTCCCTCCGAACAAAGGCCACCTGTGAACAAAGGCCACTTTTCTCTTTTCCCTTGGCCGGCCGTTGTTCACAGGTTGGACTGTATTTTCCTTTTTTGGTACAACTCAGTTATAACGCTCCCTCTGTTAACGTTAAACATAACAACCCATGCCATACTGTATATCATCCTTTTTATTGTGTTCATTATAATAACTTATGTATACTTACATATGTATTTGGAGTAATAAATAATTACAAAAAAAATTTGGACAAGATAACGGTTCAACATGAGGACCATGTTGAGTTTGAATAAGACTAGAAAGAACTAAACAGAGAGGACCCTATATGTTACAAGAACTTCCTGCGTGTTGATGTCGACTTGTTTCAGTAAGAAACACGCGAGAAGAAAGAAGCCGGAAATAATAAACAGACAGCAAATTTTATAAAGAATTAGCTGCATCAGTAGATTTCGAACGGGTGCTATCTGGGACACCAAAGAACAAAGAACAAGTAAAGAAAGTGACCAAATATATGCAAGATTGGATGCGTTTACCACAAGATGACATTATAAAGCGTTGTTACTATCTTATTAGTTAGAAGGGTTTGTTCACCAAATTGATCCATATCATAGTTTAACAATTATAATAGGAATGAAAGAAGCTCTAGACAATTTGTATAGCTTATTAACGATTGAACAAGGTGCGATATAACATTTTAAATAGTGTACAAAAACTTTATATTCAAAAAAGAGTCAACTACACCAGTTGCCTTTAGGCTTTACGAAAAAAAGGACAAAAAATTCCACGAACGTTTAATATCTATTATAATCGACAAAAGCCCAAATTAAAAAACAACAACAGACATTGTGTTCGTTGCTGATCACAAGCCAGGTATAACAAATACGATAGAGACAAAATTAGGTAAGGCCTCAGTGTATCATTGCTCTAATCATGTGAAAAGGGACGTAGAGAATGGCTTCGCCAACGAAAAACTCCGACATCAAATGTGGAGTTTTATAAAAACATTTAGAAACCTTATTAAGGTGCCCGTCAGAAATCCAATCCCAACAACAACTAGACACTTTGAGCGGTCCTTGGTGTGAGTCTTTTGAACAGTCTTTTTAGAGTCACATTAAAGATGATATAATGAAATATTCAGACCGTTGGATCCTGGAGCAGGAATGAATTTACAAAGAAGCGTCCGGTATTACTACTAATATCTCTGAAGGTTTCAACGTTCAATACAATAGTAAAATACATTAACAATCACAAGCGAATGTCCGTCGCAAACAATGAGTGTAAGTTTGTTCTATCTACGAATTCAATTCATGTAGAAATCATGCGGGGAAGGGCATGGATAGGAAATCAAGAACTTAAGTCTGATTTTGCATACTCAAAAAATTAATTCAAAAGATACAAAATTTTCTCATAAGATTGTGAAAGAAGATGAAAAATATAACGTTGTGCAGACTGATATTTTTGAATCGGACATTAAACGCGAAAAAGAATACAGTGACAACAAAGAGGCAAATGTTATATAACTTGTATATACAAGTAAATACACAAGGTTACTTAGCAAATACACGGAGAGTTCGCGGATGCAAATTGTACAGAAAACACAACTCAAAGAAAAAAAACAAGTTAGTTGCTTATGATATTTGAGAAAAAGTAATTCGGATCAGAACACATTTGATTAGGTTTCATGTGCGGTTTACACGGGTAGCCAACCGTATAAGTCGTGAGTTCTGTGTGAGACAGGCTTAAGATCATTCGGTGATTATATGAATAAACTTGTAAACTAGTATGTATATCTTCCAATAAGAGTATCAAGGTAAACAAACAAACAAATATTACCAAATGTACATTTAGCAGTTTAAGTGATAATATGTTTAAAATATTAACTATAAGCAGTATAAGTTAGTGTAAGTTTAAAAGTAAAAGGGATTATATGGTTAAAATTTTGACTTAGCAATGTAAGTGATTGTAAGTTTCAAAGTACGAGTCGTATAAGTGATTATATAGTTAATTTTTTTAATTATGTTTATAGTATGTATGATATGTAGTCACTTTATTATTCAATCATATTCGTATCATATTTCTATATATTGAATTGTAAAATTGTGTTTGTTTCTAAATGTATTTCTTGAAGCAATATACATTTATAAAATATAAAAAATCAATTAAAAATACCATGGAAATTATTCCTATGTGAAATCAAGGATCAAGATTCCAGGGAAAAAAGCAACTACTTTCAAATTTTTCACATTTTTTTAATATATTAAACTTGTATCTCATGTTGTAATTACCAGAGTAGAACGTTAGTTTGTAACATATGCCTATGTGATTCATTGCATGCAGATGATAATTCAAAATAAAATACTGCTTAACAAACTCAACTATAATAAACAAAATGACATGGTATACTTCATTTTTAAAATGTTGGTGTAGAAATTTAGCTGTTTTCTAATATATTAAAGAAATTTTGAAATGAATCTAATCATTTTACATTTAATTATTTTGTTAATTGTAAATAAATGATTATGAATACTTTGCATCCCAATGTACATCCCCAAAGTAATAAGATAGATTCAACCAACCATTTCATTATCTTAGGCCATGCCAAATTGGAATTCTGTTAAGCGTCAACTCAAATTTGGAAAACCTAGGTACCTATTCACAAAAACACACAAATCGAAAACGAATACACAAATACTTGTATGGCAAAAACAATGCGTTATAATCTTTTTTTTTCAATGGAATAACATCCTCATAATATGAAACAATGGTCTGAGTTTAATCTAAAATGACTAGTGTTTTATTTTCACATAAATGTATATTAAAATTGTATTAATGACGCAGTTATGATAAATTGAATACGACGAATAACGTCGTTGCCGAAAACAATTTTCCCTGAATTAAAACGTCGTATCCAATCCCGGAACATCAGAATTATTTAAGAAAATTTTACCATATGTTTTGTTTTTTTATTTTGATTGAGGACTGTAAAACCAACGCGCACGCGGACGCTTAACAAAAGTCCGATATAGCATAGCCTTAGTAAGTTCCAAACGTCCTCCCTCATTTTATTTATAGAACCCTAAACATTGTCAAATTCATTTCCTAACTAAGCCCTATCATACATTCTTTTCCACGGTAAAGCCACGTATATGATTTCCATTCTAAAGTAAATTGCAAACAATCCTTTTATATCCCCCCTCAAAAAAATGAACAACCAACCACCCTCCCGATTACCCAAACCCACCAACACCGACTATTCCATAATTTGCCCAAAACATTTATGTCTTAACTAGATAAAACTAATGCCCACAAGCCAGCAAGAATACAAATAATAGTGACCAAAGCGTTCCGAACCTCTGGTGCTGGGGGATATGAAGCCAATGACTCTTAAAAACCCCAACAGACCGAACCCTCTACATGGCGGGGATGGGACAGATAGGATGGGATATGCATGCTAAGACCTGAGATATCGGTGCAAATCTCAGATCAGACACGGACAGACAAAAGACCAAAAAGCTGAAAAGCTCAAAGACAAAAATACAGTAAATTAATAAACAACAAGATAAATGAGTTAAATAAACTAGAAATGTCATTTGTTGATAAACTTAGTGTGCAGAATACAAATACACCAACTGAATAAAAATTTAGAAATTTATTTCACACAAATGCACATTAACCTTAACAGTTATACTTACATAAGCACACACTCATACTAAGTAAATCCTACATCCACACGCTTACATTCAGTAAATACGCGCATCCCCACAATCACCCTTAATACTCGTTCACACACCAGTGCTCATACGCACACGACCCCATTCTTACACTCACTGTTTATACGCACCCCGACCTCCCCACACTAACACTCAGTGCTCATACAAACTCCAACCCCCACGCACTAACATTCTGTATTTAAGGGCACCCCGACCCTCACACTTTCACTCAGTGCTCATACGCATCCCGATCCCCAATACTTAACACTCAATGCTTATACACACCCCGACCCCCACACTCCGTGGGTATACTCATCTCGACCCCCAGACTAACACTCAGTGCTCATACGCACCCCGACCCTCCCACGCTAGCATTCACTTCTAATTCTCACACCCTCACACTAAAACTTATTTCTCATGCCCATCCCCACACTCACATCCCCAAACAGAAACAGAGATTGACGTTTTCAAAAGAAAATTTATGTGCTTTGAACAGGTACCAAATACATAAGTTTATCAACAAATGACATTTCTAGAATGTAACATACAAACAAATAAATAACAAATAATATATAAGGCCACAACAAGTTGATAATATGTTCTACGGATTTTTCTAGAAAAAAAATGGGGCGAGCGAGCGAAGAAAAAAAAATCTTAATTCAGTTGCTTTATATAGCGGTTTGACCAAATTTTTATGAGCGAGCGAGGATATAAAAATATATTTTTTGTAAAAACCGTCAAAATTAAGGTGCGAGCGAATCCATAGAACATTTGATCAATTTGTTGTGGTCTAAACAAATTAATAACAAAAATATTTATAAAAAATAAACACTCACCAAGTCCTCACTGTTTCTGTCATCTTGTCTTCCAGCATGTTAAAACATAACTACAGCGTTTTATTCACCTTTTTAAACGTTTAGGAAGTCATTTGATTACAGGTTAACAATATCGAAGAGTTAATAATTACTTAACTTAGAATAACAGCGACTTAACAACCATTAGCTGAAATAAAAAAAAATAATTTCGTTTATTAGTAAAATTAAAAGGTGAAAGTCTGAAAGTTTTTCTTCAACCAGAAATTTCACGTGAAGCAATTGGAGATGCACTACGCCACATTCCGAATTCTCAGTCATAATGTGGCGGTCATTTGTCCTACTCAAAGTAGCTTGATATAATTACATCTCTCGATCAAAGCTGTAACCCAGTACTATCCATATCCTCCCCAGTGACTGACAACAGTTACTGTTCTACTAGATACAGAGGCAGGCGGCACATATTGAGTAGCAGGCATAGATCTTAGGAACCAAGCACACAACTTAGTGAGTTATGGTCAAATTAGCTAAAAACGTTACTGCCATAAAACAATAGAAAACAGAAATGCAGTGGAAAATATTCAATAGCCAATATCTGCAAAGGTTTGTAGGTTAATCTCACGAACCATGGATTCATAATCACAAGTACTACATACTTAGCTGACAGGATGTGATGCAAAATAAAATAAAGTTTCCGAATTCGGCGAATCCCTCGTATATAATTTTGTATGCAGAGAATATATTCCATCGGAACGTATAACCAAATATTTACGATCTGTATAACCTAACTGGGTAATAACCAACAACATTTTACGTAGAAGCAGAGCTCTAATACATACACTTTGAGATTTCAGAGGTTCGAATCCCTCTAAGGGTACGACTAATAATTTCGAACAACAAAAATAACTACGAGTAAATCACTCTTTCCAGGTGTAAATTAGTAAAATGGGATCCTTCATGATGATGAACTCATCATTATCGTACAGAATAATAATTATGTTAATCGAATGTTTATAAAGGAAAGCAAATTTTAAAACCGATTTACAAGTTTCAATAATCTTTATGGATCAATATTTGAAAATATACTTCCTTTATCATATAAGTAAGGTTAACTATCACTGCCATCAAACCAATCTACATGTATACATAAATAGTTGATTACACAAAAGCAGTTCTTCTATAACTTTGATCCACTTTGCAATCTTGTAGAGTCTGAAAACAAAAAAAATACATGTACGAGTGTAAAAGAAGTACCCGACAAATTTCACACAGTTTTACCGCAAGCATGATGACAAAATATTCAAAATTCTCATTTTTGTTTTCATTTTTCCCCCACAAAGTTGCAATGAAACAAAAATTAAGAAGTCTGTTTAAAATTTTAATGTACGATAATTGACCCCGACAATGTAAAAATATAACACAAATGCCAATTTTGCACCCGCCAATATAAAGACCCATATAGTACAAAGAATAAAATATTTTGAGTCTGTGCAACAACAT
Organism: Mactra quadrangularis; assembly: GCA_025267735.1. NCBI lineage: Eukaryota > Metazoa > Mollusca > Bivalvia > Venerida > Mactridae > Mactra > Mactra quadrangularis. The sequence goes on from CM046304.1 coordinate 31,210,599, forward strand.
CGTGAACATATATGTTCCCCCATAAAAGAATTAAAAAGTGCAAAAACATGCAAAATTAGTTTAGATATTGCAATGTTGATTAGTAATAAGGGAAGTAAATCTGTCAATATTATCGCTTTTATCTTTATGAGTTATTTCCCTAGACTACATTTGCATCTACACGAAACAACTGTCAACAACTGACCAATATGTTTCGATATTAGTGTCAGATGAACAAAAGATGATTAAAAGATTTAGAATTGACATATGTAGATAGTGAAACGAAATAAAATGAGTTTTTAATGACAAGTTTCCGTCCTCTGACCAGACCTCTCAAGCTACTGTATCCGTCCATTGGAATTCAACAAACAAGCACAGCAAAAAAAGTCAATGGTACCAGTACCATATAACAGACAGTTTGATTAATTAAGTCAAAGTTGTAAAATTGAACATGTGCATTGTTACCATGTATAGTCAAGGAATTTGCGTGAACTTTTACTACAATCTAATAAGTCAGCTGTATCCATTACGAACAGTATTGGTTTAATAGTATTGTTAAATTTCATTTAACTGTCAGTATCACATACATTAACCCCGCTGATTTAAATACATATATTCAATACAGTACTTCTGTACTCATGGTCGATAAAATATATTTAAGTCACCGGAGTTGATGCATACGCCATTGAAAGAATAAATTTAACGATACATTCATTATACAAACATTTCAATAAAAATAATAACAAGTTTATATTTGCTCAAATAAAAAAAGAAAGCAATGTCAGAGGTCTGAATAATTTGGCAATATCAGGATACTGGATCAGAGTTTCACTTCAAGGAGGCCTGTTTACAATAAGAGAGATCCTGAGTTCGAACCCCTGCAGAGAATATTGTGATAAATTTTGTAAAACATAATAAGTCTGAAGTCTAATCTCCGGTGCTATAAACACATGATAAAGACCGCCAACTCAGATCATCATGCATGGTATTGGTACATTTGAGTGTAAAATGTTGTTGGTTGTACATTCAATGTAGCGAAATGCTTTGTAGGAAGATAGAAATTAGAAGAACGAGCTTGTCACGTCACAGTTTCTCAAACAACATAGATAATACATCTATCTGTATAAGCTCGAGCAAGATAACTCTGGTAAAATTAATTCTAAAATAATATAGGGCTGCGAAATGTATAAAACAGTGAAGCAAGGTATGTGGAACAAAAGGATATAATGATTACCTTGAAAAATATAATCAAATAATAAAAATCCATTCCAATAAAAATCACTAAACACCCAAAATTCTAAAAAGTTCAAATTCGAAAATGGTAATGTTTTGGTCGTGTTTGATTGGATATCAGTTTAGTATTGATTTGAATAACAATAGCCAGAGGTTAAAGTTCATAGGTGACAAGTCGATAAGACAGCGCAAAACTAGTGTAACTACAAGTAGGTAAAGAATGATGTAGGCTAGTTTTGCGCTGATCCATCGAACTGTAGACAAGTCAAAATTAAACAGTTAAAGATCTACGGTATAAAGCTGTGCATTGAGCAGTAAGCATGTTTAATTCACATGCCATATTTTTCTGTTACCATTAGGCGGAAAATTCTAAAATGGGGGTGGAAACAACCAGACTGGGTCCACCTGGATCCGCCAATGGTTACTATTACACAAACCATTTGTACCTGTAACAGTAGGGATTGAAGATCCCATATGGTTTCATTGACCTGAAATTGTATCGAACAACGGACCTATCCCTAAGTGCATACTCTACCCCGTCGCCATAAAAGCCAGATCGAAGGCAAATGAATACATGTACAAGAATCGTATTATACCTCGGCTACAACAAGCACCCGGTATAAATATTTATGTATTTAGATCCATAGCAACAGGTATGAGCATGCGATCTACAAAACTTACTGACTCAGTAACCAAGGTAACCGGTACCAGAAAATACAATTCAATAACACAGAAACGCACAGAAATTATATAGAAGACACTCACTCATCATTACTAGTAATTAATGTTCACATTCTAACAGTTAAAATCCTAACATATCCATTGTAGTCCATATATAAACATTTTCGTTTAAATACTTTACACGTTGTCTATATACAATGTTAACTGCACAATTAATGGAATGCCCACTCGTACATGTAATTTAAACAAAACTGTTGAAGCCCTTCTGTAATTATTGCTCGTTTTTACCGAGCAGCGTTTTCAGAGTAAACACGTGAAAAAATTACTTACAGTGGCGTAGTAAACATTTTCAGTTCGGGGTTATTTTTTGTTAGAAATAATCGTTCGGTTGAAAATAACCACTGATTTTCCCAATTTAGTTTGGTTTGGTTTAGTATATATCAACATTATTGTTGGGGGATAAAACCCACTAGCCCCCCCCCTATTTGCTACGGGCCTGATTAGAACATGTAGCGAAAATAAAATAGTTTAAAATCTCATTCTTTAAATTTGATACACATTATAATAACACAGGTGTGGTCAGAAAATAATCCTATCGTTGAAATCATTTTGTTTAGACAATTAAAATCCCGTGCGTTTTACTTCAACATTGCTTGCTGTGTAATTTTATGTGTGTTTATACTGGTTACCTCCCCTTGAGGACCTCTTAAATTTCCATTTTTTGCTCGTTTAGGATAACTTGAGACAAACGACTCAGTTTGTTAACATATTTGGGACTCAGGTATTACATAAAACAGGGAGGTCAGCTGGTTTTGTGTAATGAAAGAATTAAACATGTCTTAATGCGTGGAACGTGTGTTCTCGTACTAAATTTAATACATCAGAAATAGCACCCTGATAAAAGTCGATAATTACGTGTACTTAACTTAAATCCACCTGTGTATAAAAATGGTATCGTTGTATCTTGTCTCAAGTTATCCTAAACGAGCTATATTTGCTTTATCAGAACTTATATTTTTATTTTGTTTATACACATTTTAATTGGGTTTAACGCCGTGTCAACACAAGTTAGGTCATTTCACGTCGTCCAGCGCACCTAACCTAGCTTTCCTGGACCATTGTCTATATCCAGTACTCACCTACCTTTCCACAAAGCCGGAAACTTCTCCATATTATCTAATCAATGGAGGAAAATTGATATTATTGGCAAATTTTCATCGCAAGGGTATAACCTCCCCGGTGGGATTCGAACCCCAACCCCCTTCGGGACAAGAGATTCAAAAACCCCGGCGCGCTACCAACTGCGCCACCGACACATAAAACTAATTTGAACCTAGAGGTCACGTAAATAGATGTTTATACAGATTGACCTGTCATCTTTGCGGAAATACTATGACCGCAAAAGTAAAATTCACGAACTGATTTATGGTTTACAGTATGTAAATCGGCGAGGTGTATGTGACACTGACATTTGAAAAGCGTATATACAAAAACAACACTGAATCAAAGTTAGACAAGCATAACATGTTTGATTGAAATTGTCCATAATTTTAAAGTTTCCTTCCTATAAAAATATCCCTTTTTATACAGATTAATCAACTTGGGACTGGTGGCCAGTTTTATATTCAACTGTTTTGTTTTAAACATGAATATAGTGCCTATACCACGTGGCATATTGCGATCAGTGTGGAACAAACTATACAATCAAAACGCTCAATAAATGAATTTGTTTGGTAGTAGAACCCAAGCCGCCAGGGTAGACCCCCACGAATCCTTCCAAGATTATTCATTTATAAAAGTTCGAGGTGTTCCGAATGAAGATGTTATGCCATAGAAATGTTGAAAATTATAAAAAATATGGTAGAAAACCCTTCCATGAGGGGGCGGTTTTTTTAATTATGTTCCGAGACTGATCACTAAGTGTCACGTGGTATATAGCCGACGAGATGGACATACATTTTAAAGACAAGCTGGAAACAGCCACTTTCGAGTGTTCCAATGTGACCTCGAGCCCATGTTTATCGTGGAACGGCGTGCACATGCCCCACCACCCGGCCCCAGAAATACCGGCACCCTTATAAAGAAAAAGGCACAAAATCGGCAATGTCAACGTAAATTAACTTCATTGTACATGTTAAGTTCTATATATAATGTGGTAGCAATAGTCCAGTGGTAGGACGCGCGCTTAGGGATCCAGAGGTCCTAGGTTCGATTCCCGCCAGGGGCATTGCTAGTTTCCTTCGGCAAGAAATTTGCCTGCGACTGCTTCACTTCACCCAGGTGTAAATGGGTACTTGTGAGGGTGGTATAATTGCGTTGCGCCAATTTGTCGGCTGCACAATGCGGAGAAAATACTCACCAGGGAGATTGATAGATTGATACCAGTAGCCCGATAACCAGGGGTAATACCTGTAAAGTCAGTGAACGTACATTAGCATAAAACTTAGATAATAAAATGCATTACTTTACTTTACTTAATTAAACTATAAAAATCATTATAAATCTAATCAACATTAACACGTGGTCGACTTACCTTACAGGACAAACTTGTCTGTTGAAACTGTACTAGGTTATTTAAAGGCTTTTAATGTCATATGATACCAACATGAACATTTCCTTAAGATTAAAAATAATCATCAATACATATTTACAATAGTAAATTATTAAAGAATATTTTATAAATATTTAAGCTTACCTCACTAGTCGGTTGTTTTTCTACAAATACAACTCTATTTTAGGATAATCAATAAGCAGGCACGGAAAGCCCGTGATTCACGCTCGGTGTACTACATTACACCGTCAATGGATTTAACAGTAAGATAAAGTCAACACGTTCGTTCCATCCCAGTAACCAAACTACACTTTTTGATTTAAACAAAATTAGGCTGTTCGCACTATGTTTATATTGTCCTTAATTAAACTTCATATTTTTTTTTTAATTTGAGACAATATTTTGCTTTTGTTTTAATTTTATAAAATACAGTGGAACCTCTTTAGAGTCTAAATCAGACTTTTTTTACCTCTGTAACAAGAAGTAATTCAGTTAAAAATCAAGGGCTCTACATTTAAACCGTTGAATTACTTAGACGTACTTGAGGGTGTGTGGGTTTAAACTCACCTGTGCACAAAGTGCTCAATATGATTATGTGAACCATAGTCTATTGCAATAGAATAGCGGGGGTATATTCGGTGTCCGTGCGTGTGTTAGTGCATGCGTGCGTGCATTGGTGCGAGCGTGCGCGCGTGCGTCTATCGTCAACAATTTCTTTAAAAATCTTCCTGTTAAAAACGAAATTTGGCATGTAGCATCACCTGAAGATTCTCTACAATTTATATCCCTTGGGGCAACAATGACCCTCACCCTAGGGGTCAGCAGATTTAAATAGGGAAATGTTAATATCCTCTTCTCTAAAACTGTATTGCATATACTATAGCTTTCATATTTTGTTTAAAGCATCGCCGTAATGTCTTCTGCAAAGATTATTCAAATTATGTCGCTTGGGTTAATACTAGCCCCACCTCAGGGCTTATAAGTTTTACATAGAGTTTTATAAAGAAATGATCTACTCTAGAGCTGTAAGGCCTAGATCTTTCATTTAGGCATATGCGAGTAAGCTCAAATTATGCCCCTGTAGTCAAAATTGGTCCCTCCCAAGAGACCCCAAGTTTAAGATTATATCATGAAATGCTCAAACAATCTTATTTAAAACCGTAAAGCCAATGCAATCTAAAGGTTCGAGCTGCAAAGTGTGTTTAAGTTATTCCTCTTAGGTTATAATTAGCTCTTCTCTAGTGGTCATGGTTTACATACAGCTAAATAGTTTTTATCAGATACCCTAAAAATCAAATTCTCAGGTGAAGCAGGGGAAGGGGTTTGGGGTCCTCGTGATCTTATTGTTTTATAGTTTGACCCACAAAATATCACGTGATATAGGCAGACGGTGGTTGTGATGAAGGTCCGCTACATCACATTCTCGTACCCAAAGGTTATCAAGATTCTCGCGAATTATCTTATCCTCTGGGTACGAGAATGTTACATCTTGGTAATGTGTACTATTGATTATAAAACCGTCGTGTTGTTTTTGTATTCTATAATATTAAGATGAATTGGTCTGATTTTTCTAAATTAAATGATGATATAAAATGCATCTCTATACGTACCCTGATCATGATTTATCAACCATTTAAAAACACTGATACTATATACATGTATCATTATAATATTATGCTGTGTATGCCTAACCACCACTCTTTTACACTTGCCTCAGACAGTAATAGGGTCACAATATACTTCCTTGGTTAGGTAACAAGGACCGGGGGAGATCGAGTGGTTACGACGCTGGTCTGATAATCATTTGATAGTTAGCTCCGCTTTTGAACACATACACGACAAAACCTGTTTTACATCGATAACGAAGCATGAAAACCATGCAAGCAGACGACAGTATGGTCTTAAACACATTTCCATTATCGATTGGACATAAATGTTGAAAATTAAAACTTTCCTAAAATATGAATATCGGGGTACTTAAAAAGTTAGGAAGCAGACTCAAAAGAAATGTATTTAAGTTGAGAGAACTTGTTTTACAACAATCAAGTTGAAATAAATAAGTATAAACCAAACTACATGTTCATGGTTGTAAACCTTTGATGCATGTGTTGCTATTTCAGTTTTCCCTTAAGTGCCAAAACTTGACAAAACTTAAGACGAACATAATGCATTTTTAATTACAATGACATAATACATAAGTACATAATTATCAATATTACTTATTCCATATATAATATACATGTACACCGTTTGCAATGAACTCCCCTATACTTCATTCTCGTACCCCGAGGTTATTAAGATTCTCGAGCTAGTATCGAGAATCTTAATAGGCTCTGGGAACGAGAATGCCTATACTTTTATGCATATTTTTATGTTTATCGCCATAAATTCCGGTTTATCCTTAAAATAAGGCTCAGATACGTCTATGCGGTTGTCCTCTGCTTTCAGAGTGATTTATATGGAAAGAAAAGGGTCCTTTTTCAGACCCATTTAACCTTGTTGAAGCAGTTCATGACCATTAACGCAAGCGTAACTAGTCTTTTGCATATGTTTAGAGCGTATATTAACGTTACGTTTGCAAGAGCGTTACTGGACTTGCGTAACTTTGTTTTTGTGTTTGTTTTTTAAATAACCTTGAATGACTTGGCCATGTATATGTTACAGGCAATTTATAAATTTAGGCAATTTATAAAATGCCTGAAAAGTTTAGGCATTTTGTGAATTGCCTGGTCATTTTAGGCATTTTATAAAATGACTAATTTTTCTAGACAATTTACAAAATGCCTAGAAAAAATAGCTCAATATTTTACACATTGCCTAAATGTAGTTTAATGTCATGAGGTTTGAGGATTCAATTCCTTCTTATCCAAATAGTATTTGAATAGACTCATTTCTTCCATTGTTTACATCAAAGGATTGTCTATGGTAATCTGAATCACGTTCAGCAGCCAATGAAAAGATATCCAAAGGAAAATAAATAATTAAATAACAGTTTTAACATGCGAAATGTTGTATTTGTATGTTCACAGCATATTGTAGCTCCATCTGATTAAAACTGTAAACTTGACATACTGTTTAGCGATTAATTAGCTGTGCATTGTGCCTACTTTAATTCCAAGATATGGTTATGTTATAAATATATCATATGAGATTCATAATGTTCAACAGTAACAATCTTAGGTCCGACTGAAAGCTTCTGTGCCAATATCAGAAATTAGGTCTAGGTAAATCTGGTTCTGATGAAGACAGTTTCATATGCTTAATAAGACTACTCTTTTTTGAAGTTATACAATTTCATAAGAAAATACAGTTGTTGATTAATTCGATTTTTACATCAACACAGGACAAAACATTATAATATAGACTGCCTGTAGTGCCCAAACTTTAATTAAGGACGACACAGTTTACCATGTACAAGGTCAATATCAGGCTTTTCACCTGCCAATGTTTTTGTTTTTGTTTTGATATGGTATGTTGGTGCCTCCAATTCAAATGTAAGACGTGATTGTGAACGTTTTCAATACAAGCCACTATTATTAGGAAGAAGATAATGTTAAAGCGTTATTATGCATTAAGATTAACATTCATTCATTCAAATATATTTTCCTGACATTTTCAGGCCATTTGTAAAACAAGGCCCTTGAAATTCCAGTCAATTTATAAAATGCCTAGATCTGTAGATATTTTACAAAATGCCCGGCTCATTTAGGCAATTTACGAAATGTCTGAATTTTTAGGCATTTTACAATTTGCCTACATTTACAAATTGCCTGTATCATATACACATTAAAATGACGTCCGATTACTGACCACAATATCTATAAATACACAGTGATCTACGTGTTATCGAGAGGAAAGAACGACTACTCTGATCAAGACTTTCCGGACCCGGTATTACGGGCGTTTAGTACGTCCTCGAGTATCCAATCAAATAGCTCGTTTCATACAGAGTGGACATTTTGAAAACAAATGAAATAAAAAGTTTCCTGTTTATTTTGAGTACTAACAGGTATACAAGATAGTAAATGTATATTTGCTGGCAAAACTGAAGCCACGTTTTAAAACGATTATTTAGTATTTTGCATGATTTTATTTTCGACGCGAAAACTGGTGAAAATTCCCGTTGTTGTCCAACAAACGAACAAGTTTGTCAATCATTAATGTCATGTTTCATTGTTTGTCACGTTGTGTCTTGACCTAATTAATCATATGATCAGCATGACAAAAAACTCGTGCAGCAATCCCCTTCAGGTTAATTCCTAATCACAACTTTCATCAAATCTCTTTTCATGTAAAATTAAATAGTTTATTTGACAGTTGATTTACAGGACACAATTCTTGCATAGTGAGTCAGTGCATGATCATTTGTGTTTGGAACACATCTAGTTTAGCGGACCCCGGAGGTAAATATAAATATGCGTGCGCAGCGTGCTGTTTCTATGAGCAGACGCGCGAAGGTAAATTCGGCAAATTTTCTGTTTTTATGGGGGCTGCTGCCCCCAAACCCCCGCTGATATTAATTTGAAATAATTCATTTAAATAATGAATAAAAAACTGCATCGTTAAAAACAAAATGGCGTCAAAAATTTGTAAACAACGCAACGTCTGAGCATGTGCAATAGCGGGGTCCGCTTAGCTAGATTCTACCCTTTGTGTTTATTACTTTATATCATACATGTGCATGGTGTGCTTGTTTTTAAAAATGATTTTTCTCACAAAATTCTTACAACTTTTTATGGCAGTGGCTAGAGTTATGGTACCATAATTCTAGACACTTAGACAACGACAATGTTATATCGCCGTATATTAAACACCTGATTAGTTAACTATAAATATCCAAATGGCATGTGTAATGACAACAGTATTATAAGTCACGAAATGAAGACTCACTATGGTAAATATTTGTTAATTTTTCTAATGTCTATAAGTTTAAACATGTACACATTATTGGACTTCTGCAACTCTAGCCTACCCTTGCAATGGTTGTCTACAGTAAGTTAGTAACAGAACTTCAGTTACTGTACCGTAACTCTAGCCACTACCAATTTAAATTGTAAAATGAAAAAAAAAAGATTGAATTTTTAAATTGTTGAAAAGTGTTATTTTCGAAATTTATTGCATCTAAAGCAGAGGCCTTACCGTTACTATAACTCTGTTATAACTCTGTTGCAATATCACTAAATTATGTTTATTTGCATAATTATACTTTCATTTTATAAATTTTACAGTTACATGTAATGCCTTTACAACCTTCTCGGAAGAGGCCTCACGGCCAAGATGGCACACCACCTGGAGAATCTACGAATTCCAAAAATAATGTGAAAGTGGTAGTGAGAATACGTCCTGCTAATTCAAAAGAAACTGAGGGAAATTTTCGGGAGGTTGTTCAAGCTGTTGATGAAAATGTTTTGGTGTTTGATCCAAAAGAAAATGAATATATTGGTGGAAGAAAACGTCCAAGAGATATCCGAAAGAGACGCAATAAAGATTTAAACTTTGCTTTTGATTTTGTGTTTGGTCCAACTGCCACAAACACTGATATCTATAATGAAACAACCAATACTGTACTCACTGGACTACTGGATGGATATAACTGCTCTGGTATATTTTCCATTAATTTTGTGATAAATATATTCTGTAGATGTGATTTATTATTAAAATGCAAAGCACAGCAAATTTTTGTTGTGAAGAGTACTTGGAAATTTAGATGTCAGTTTTTACGTATGATCCAAAAAATTCTCTATCTCATTAAAAAAGACCTGGTGAATGTTATCAAGTTGCTTCATTTTACTGCAAGTGACATCTGAATCCCACCTGGCCTGATGAAAATCTCAAAATTGTTTTGAAAATTGTGTACCTGAAGGCTTGAGTTGAATATTAATATATATAGGGATGTTAGTGTGTGTTGTCATTGCATGTGAAAAAGTTCAACTGAACTTGATATGTATAAATAGTCCTTCAGATCTACAGTATGGGAAGTGTAGTGGCACATTTAAGTAGTTAGACAGGATGCAGCTTTTAGAATAATCACTATTATTATTGTTATTATTGCCACTTTAGCTTACTTGATTTAAATTGGTTATGTTTTGTTCTTGCTAATATTATGCTGTCACAACTTGTGTTTTTACTGTTGTAGTGTTTGCATATGGAGCTACTGGTGCAGGTAAAACATTTACAATGTTAGGAAGTAAAGATCAACCTGGTGTTATGTATCATACTATGATGGATCTATATTCTAGAATAGAAGCTATGAAAGATACTAAGACTTGTGACGTAGCTATATCATATCTAGAGGTATTTTTATGTTTAGTTTTGTCTTCTTCTCTGTATGATTTGTGTAGTGATTGATCAGTTTCTAGGATTGAAAAAAATAATAATCTTAATTTGTAGCTTGACTGACAGCAAAAGGTTAAAATCCAGGGAGGATTTTATGCAGGCCCTACTGCCTTCCTGGAGTTGGTTGAAGTTGGGTCATGAAATTCTTTCTATGTGTAGCCATTTTCTCCAAGTATAACATTAACAGCTGTCAAAGTCTAGTGCTTTGTCAGTTCTGATTTAAGTCTAGGTCTAAACACATGAGACTCTTTTGAGTAAGGAAACTTGTCAGCCATAATATATTAAAAATGGTAAGCACCACGCTTGATTTTACTGAGAATAGACACATTACAATGATAGCTCAGAACTCATAAAGCCTTTAAAGACTATTTGTCAAACTTGGACTTATCTGTGTCTGTTATCCTGTAAGATTGCTGTATAACTTATATTTAAATACCAATGGTTTATTTCTCGAACAGATAATATAAAAAAATACAAACAAACTTTTACAAGATTTTTATTCCAATTTTTTTACGAACCAATATTTACAGACTGTTGTATTTTTCTATATTCAGATATATAATGAAACAATACGTGATTTATTGATGCCAGGTACAGCATTACCAATACGTGAAGATCCTGGTCAGGGTGTTGTTGTACAAGGTCTATCTTTACATAAAGTAGGTTTTTATTTATATAGATAATTTCTATTTATTTTATGTTATAAGCATTTTCAATTTCTTTCATTTAGATATCACCTCAAATAAAGATCAAGGCATATTCAAACCACCTTCCTTTGCCTTAAACTATTTGAGTATGCTCATGTTTTTGTTTAAAATGTACATGGGTGACAAAGTTTTTTTTGGTTATGTGAATTTGAATAGAATATTATGCAGTTGTAAAAACATGTATCACTCTGATGAACTTACATATGTCATAGCATTACTATAAGCCCGAGACATTGTGAGGAATATGCAGGATTAGATTAAACTAAAAGTTATTGCATTGCCTAGTGATTTTTTTAACAAGGTTATGAATTGATTCTAGGTTGTATTCTACTTCATGCATATTGTACAATAAAATTGACTCTCTGCAACAGTAGCCTCTACTTAACAGTATATTTAGTATAGTCTTGGTGCTATCTGTTGTAAAGATGTTAGTCCTGTATCAATCTGTCTGTAAACTTATAAACTATTATTTTTGTAGCCCAAGTCAGCAGAAGAGTTATTATATATGTTACAATATGGTAATCAGAATAGAACACAACATCCTACTGATGCTAATGCTGAGTCGTCTAGATCTCATGCTGTATTACAGGTTTGTCATTTATTTACAGTGTTCCTGTCTATAAAATGATCTCGGTGATTATTCAAAAAGTGAATAGCAGGGCGCTGCACCCTGCCCTTTTTCTCTCCTCCCTGTCCTTTCTGCTCCTCCCTACGCAGAAATTATAGTTACTTTAAAACATCAATCCTCTTATGTACCCTGTCCCTTTTTCAAACCTTCCTGCCCTTTTATAAATTTTAGAATAATCACTACAGATTTCAACTCTTCCTATCATGGGTGATATTTTTGAGGACTGATTCATGTTTTTGTGATGTAAGATACATGTTCTTTACTACGTTAAAACTGATAAAAACTGGTGAACTCCAGAAATTTAGGAATTTCAGGCTTTTAAAAATTTGAACTGTCACCCATGCATACAGAAATAAACTGTAAAATTGAGTCTTGAAAAATTACTTTCAGAAAAAGCAACCTAGAAACATTATTTTATGTATAATTTTATTGTTTAAATATTATGGTCTCCCAGAAGATGTTGGTTGTGCAAAAGTAGATTTTTTCTCCATCTCATGTAACTCAAAATGCATTGTTAAACTTAAAAATGGTCTTCTAAGACTCTTCTTTATGTAACTATTTGTTTTTGAATTATTTTATTGTTATATAGGTATTTGTTAGGCAGACTGATCGTACTGCTAATATATCTGCTGAAGTAAGGATTGCTAAATTATGTCTTGTGGATTTAGCTGGTTCAGAAAGGGCTACTGCTACAAAAAATATGGGGTCACGGTTTAGAGAAGGTGCTAACATAAATAAATCTCTTTTAGCACTTGGAAATGTGATAAATGCATTAGCTGAAAATAAGGTATGCTTTCTTCTTTCTACATATTATATCTATGTTATAATTTGATTATTTTGACCTGAGACAAGGAGTTCTTTTTCAATAATATTCATTAAATCAGTAACTTTTAGAGTAGTTGCTGAAGAATGCTGTGTATATATCTGTTTGAGATCTATATAAACTTACTTTACTATCCTTAGAGTGTCCAACTGTAGTTAATCTAATGAAGATTTATTTACTGTTGAAATTTGAAGTGTTTATAGCAGTAATCAAGTTAAATGGTATAAATGATGAATTATTTCCCATTAATTTCATATTAATTGGTCTGCTATTCTAATGACTAATACATTAAGTATTTTTATAAGCATGTCTTGCTATGTGTTAGATCATGTAGGAGCAGTGGTCCAGTGGTAGGAAGCCTGCTTAGGGATCAAGAAGTCCAGGGTATGAACCCCACTAGGGGCACTGCTTATTTCCTTGAGCAAGAAATTTACCTACAATTGTTCCACTTTACCCAGGTGTAAATTGGTACTGTGAGGGATCATCTGCCTAAAGGAGATTTCAATGATCAGGAGTTATTGTACAAAAATTGTTAAGGCGACTGACTATGTATATAGAAGCAGACTTTAAACCACACTTTTTTAGATTGATTCTTTGATGACATTATGAATTATTCAATTAGTCATTTTTTTGTTGTATACAGATTTTCTAAGTTTGTAGATTTGTGGAAGTTACGATTTTTAGTATGAAAATATTCCATCAACTTACAGACTTCACTTACTTATTTCAGACTAAAGGTTATATACCATACAGAGATAGTAAATTAACTAGACTTCTTAAAGATTCATTAGGTGGTAATTGTCAGACTGTTATGATAGCAGCTGTGAGGTATGTCTTGTTTGTTTTTATAAATAATATAAATAATAGTTTAACTTACTGTTATAAAAGTGTGGTTTATGTAAAAGGTTTTCATGGGTGAAAGTTTTCAGTATTAATACTGATTTCAGTATTTTGCATTTAAATTGTAAATCTATGTAATTTTTATAAAATCTGTCTATTTCGGAATTTTAAAGTAAGTTTTCAGTGTTTGCAAAACTTTCAACTTCCACCCATGGGTTTTGTTTTAAATGATTGGAAAACAATTGTTCTGTTTGTTATGGTTCTATTTATAGCTGTGACTACAAAGTAGCTGAAAAATTATGTTATGGAAAACATTTACATTGAGTATGGTTTTGGAGGCTTTAGAATGTCAAATGTTGCATTTTTTAAATGTGATACATACATTAAAATTTGTTTTCATTTTATTTCCAATTATACTAAATATTTTTAAAATAATGGTACTGTTGAAATCTAAGAATTTTAGTAAATTTCCGTCATCTCCAACTTTTGGTGTGCACTATGTATATTGTCTAATCTATTTCAGTCCATCATCAATGACATATGAAGATACATATAATACATTAAGATATGCTGATAGAGCTAAACATATTAAAGCTACTGTAAGTATTTATTCCAATATATAAAATATACCTTGTCTTGAAACTTGTTTTCATTCTTACAAACTTACTAAAAATCAGTGCACCTTTTCTCAAAAATTCTTACGAAAAAAGTCATTTGATTCCATATGTAAGTAATATATAGTTTTATCAAGCTAGTATTGTTAGCTTTTGAATGTCTTTTATATGGATTGGAAATTTTAAATATATCTTTCACTCAGATGAGTGTTTTCAGGACTTATTCTGGAGTTCTAGATTTTTAGGACAAGGGTGCTTCATTTTTCATGAAAATCAAACATTTCTGGATTAAAAAACTCACCTGCACTTTATATTATTTACAATGGAAGTTAAAAGAATGTGACCATTCAGAGTTGTCAAGATGATAATATTTCATTAAACATATTCATTCATAAGTCACATTTATATAACATATTTCCTATACATTTATTGTAGTTAAAGAAGAATGTATTGAATGTTGATTTCCATATGGCAAAATATGGTAAAATTGTTGAAGAATTACGTAAGGAGGTAAGAATTGTTCAATTATATGTTTGGGAATACCCCTTGATAGTTTATTTAGGAAGTCTATTTGTGATACATTTGTATTAAGAACCTTGCTTTTCTGATTTTTTTCATACCTATGTATTTGCTGTATTTAATCATACTTATTTAAAAGACTGTGAAATTTAAGTAGATAGATAGATAGATAATATTTTATTACAGTGACATGTGCATATATATATATATATATATATATATATATATATATATATATATATATATATATATATATATATATATATATATATATATATATATATATATATATATATATATATATATATATATATATATATATACAATGATACAATGACAGTTCAGATGTTAACCCACCCGGCCTCATCAGGCCTATAAGTCCCTTTAAACGTTCATGTTAATAGTAAATCATAAATGTCTTTAATGTTTTACATTTACATATTAGAATGTAGATGGTCTTATTTTACTTCTTTTTCAGATATTTGAACTGAAAGGAAAATTAAAGAAATATGAAGATAACAAAGTTGCTCCTTCACGTAATGTTGCACCAGCTGATAATGTGTCATACATAGAGTAAGATGTTTAATTATACATTAATGGTTAAATAAACTAACAATGAAAGAACAAAATTATAATTATAATTGGAAGTCGAACAATTCAATCCATGCAATGTGTAGGTATTCAACGATGGTGATATATCAATTATCATTTAATGGTCAAATTATTTTATAGAAAACTATGATGACTGTCTTAGTAAATCAAATAAAAAAATTTATAAAGACTGTATGATTATATGCTTTCAGTTAGATTGTAAACTTACTATTAAATATCTGGTGTCGCTTTGCCGTAAAACACAAACAAACATTAAATATCTGTACCAAAGGGCCAGAAGGTTCATATCATTAATAGTTGAATTGTATTTCAATTGTTCAGGCACCAAAACAAGATCAAAGATTTCTATGTAAAACATCTAGATATAAAAAGTAATCAATTACAAAATGAAATAACATTAAGAAATCTTCAATGGAAAATGTATAGAAAACAAAGATGTTTGTCTAGATTATCTACTGTGAATGAACCAGGAAATATTGAGGTATGTATTTATTGCACATCACTTGGCTTATCATAAAAGATTTATAATTTTGTTAGATCAATTGACCAATAGATCCTTGTGAACGTACAAATGAATTGCACGAATATTTTTTTTACTGATAAAATGCATCAACATGTAAGAGGAAGTTGTCAAGCCTAGTTTGGAAGATCAGTCAGTTTGTGCCAATGAGTTTTAAATCAGTCAATAATAATGATTTAACAACGCTCCTAGGACTTGTGCATGGTTTTTTTTAAGTTTGTAATCACAAGTCTTCTCTAACTTGAAGAGTGTTTTGATGATGAATTAAGATGATGAACAGAAGTATAGTAACTTAACACTAAGACAAAAAATGGTGAGTTAAAGAAAATTGTTACTACAGTTTTTTTCGTCAAACCCTAAGCTCATAATGTTATTTATTGTATTATGAATGTTTTCTGACTAAAACCCTTATTCAACTTTCAGACAGTGAAAGCTATAGAGACATTGGTTAGTGGTATGAACCAGAAAAGTTCCTGTTTGTCATTGTCATCTGATTCATCCAGAAGCTTGCTTACAGATAGTTACAAGAGTCTGGGTGACCTGGAACAAAATATTTATAATTCTTGTGTATTACCTGATAACACTATTCCAGAGGTAATATATACTCTTTATTTATATCATTTGACTTTAAATTAGAATCATTTATTGCAACTCATGTAGTCATGGCATCAGTTACTTGTGTAGTCTTGACACTTTATTTAAGTTAGATGGTGATCGGGAGATCTCTGACAGACAACAAAACTCATCATCAAAATTCATATAGAGACTAACAATAAAAATATTTCAACTTATGAGCCATAAAAGCTTTTTTTTTGTATGCATATGATATTAAAGTTTGGCACACAATGATAACAATCATTGTATAGGAACCCTTCTCTTCTAAAATTAAGCATTTTGGACTTAAAAATAAAAAAAATTGTGAAAATGATTATGCAATAGCCAAGATGGTTTTTATTTTGGAACTTTACTGTAGTACATGTACATTTTATTTTACATTTTTACTCTTAGTTTATTTGTGACTGTTCTGATGTAGAAAATAAGTACTATAGTTATGTATAATAATGATGAACATTATATTTTAGGTTGTATGTCTAAGTTTAAAGCTACATGATCTAGAAGAACAAATATCAGATAATAAACAACAGATGAATTATTATAAACAAGTTGTAAGATGTCAGGAGAAAGAACTGGTTCATAATGAAAGGTAATTATATCATACTCTTGACTAAACAGTAGGGCTGTCACGATACCCCAGAAGCGTACCGCGATATATTGCAATACCCTGTCATTGTATCGCTATACATACCACAATATATTGCAGGCTTTTAGATTTGTTGTTCCTCCACTGTATTTAACAGAAAAATTGCAAATCTTATATGCAGCTACTGATAGAATCTAGCCTCTTTAAGTATTTACGGTCATTTAGGACTGAGACGCGCCCCAATCGGTTAAATTCTTGCAACTTCAGGTTAGATGGAATGAACAATGGAAAAACTGACGTTTCGCTACTTTTATTTCGCGAAGGGAAGAATTTTCCAATGAAATAAAAAATATCGTATATACTGGTATATCGTGACAGCCCTGCTAAACAGTGAGCGTGAACACAAATATAGAACAGCAACATTCAAAATACAGATATTTCACTCAGACAAAAAACAAAGAAGGGGCTGTTTTAGATTTTAAACTTTTGTTATAAAAGGATGCCATAAACGATGAAAACAAGAACCTATGGGGGTTTCAGCCTAGAAAGGGGCAGTGGCAAAATAATCCCAGTGATTCATAGCTAAAGATTCTGTTGAGATCCCTGAAAAAATTGCCGTTTTTATGTGAATTTCCAATAATTGTTTATCACAATATAAAACTTCAAATCCATAAAGAATCAACTATATTTGAAGGGGGGGGGGGGCAATTCCTAAATGTTTGAACAGCTGATGTGGGATTCCTTTAGGATACCAGGTAAAACAGTATATATTGAACCCTGCAAATGTTGTTTATGTTTTTCAGATTGATACACTGTATGTTGAAACTTTTAAAGAAACAACATTACATTATAAAAGGTCATAACATAATGACCTCTGACCTTAGTGAAGATTATAATGATATACAAAGAAAAGTTAGTGGTCAAGAGTTACTTTGGGAGGACCAAAGTGATAATGATGTATATGTTAAAGGTTATACTCTTTCTACAATGCTAGATTTACCAGCATTAAAACTGGTGAAGGAAGATTTTGTACAAGGTAAGTTCTCTTTATTTATTTGTCTTATCAGATTTCGACCTTAATTTTAAAGTAGGTTGCTCTAACCAAATGTTTATTAGCATTAACAAGTTGCCCAAATCTAATTTAGGTTGTCAGGAGCAATTGGACAATCTTTAATGTCAAGCCCTGCTTATGACTTAAATTCTTTTATTAGGTTTTTAACTATTAGGAATTTTAGCTATAAATAAAAATATTTATGTCTTGGGTCATTTTTTGAGAATTTTGTTTTTTAATCCAATGATGAAGTAACTAACTTTTACATCATTAAGTGACTTCAAATTTAAAGTTTATTACGGACACTTTCCTGCTATTATTGTTTACATGTAAAATTATTACAGATATTATCAAATGCAGCGAGTGTCAATGTTGTCTGGTGAACAGCAAACTGATTTCTGCTTATTGTTTTAAAAATATTTATCCATTTTTATTACAAATTATTTAATAATAGGTTTTTTTCTAATAAAATGCCATGAAATGAATGATTGAAATAAAACTTAAAAGGAAACTAGTGTGCAGAAGAACTTTGGTATAGTTTTGATTGACATTGGAAATTTTTGATAGTGGATTATATTGTAATTAATATGTATTTACTATTTATCCTTTCTCCAGGTCACAAAGAAGAAAAAAGAAATCAAACAACAAAAGATGTTTACAATAAGAATGCTGTGTATCAGTTTACAGCTACACTTCAAAATAAAAAACCTGCTTTATCTTATCCTATCAAAGGTATGTATTTTCACCTTAGGTATAATAGTCTCAAAATAATGTAATAATAGACCTAATCCGGAATTCAAATTTATGGGTTTTTCCGTCCATGCACAGCCGGTACAAACAAAGGTTTTTACACATTATTGCTAAACAGCACAAACTATGGTTTTAATCCTTTTGTTCTTTGTACAAGTGTTTTCATTGAAACGGTGAAAGTTTGTTTGTACCGGAGGGGAAAACCAAATATTTGAATTCCAGATATAGTCTATTGACAGATGTTCAATAAACAGGGCTAAATGTCTTCAATAAATCAGCTGAATTTAGTCTCTCATGATTATCGCATGGGATTTACTTTACAAGTAAATGGTAAATGTAAATGATAAAAGTAAAAATGGACCAAATTTTACAATTTGTTAATAAAAGTGGTTGACCCCATTTATCTGATTTCAAAGAACAATGTTGATAGCTCTGAATTCATAAAGCAGACTTGTGTTGGCTTTCTAGTACACAAGTATTTGGTATTTAGAATAACTTTTATTTTTCAAATCAGTTTTATTCTATGTGTTTATTATTATAGATAAAAATTTTCAGGACTGGGGCCTGAGGCTCAGTGATTGTTTTTATCTGATAAAAGGTGTCTCTTCCCTGTGTAAAGGTGCAATTTTGAGAATTTTTAAAATTTTGAACTTTCACCGTGATTTACAATTTTAATAATTCTTGTCGAATTATGAACTAATGGTTTTTTTTTCTTGTAGTTGATGAATGTTCACCACCTAAAGCAAAGAGAGCCTGTCTAGAGTATAAAGGTCCTACAAATAATGTTAGATCTAGTCAACAGATAACACAGAAAAGAATGAACCAGTCAGTTATCACACCTAAAAAGTCTTACCTAACTCCATCAAAATCACAGTCATTTTGTGTCTCTAGGTCTATCTATAATAGTTCTAGAAATTTAAGGGACAGCAGAGTTTCTCAAACTAGAAGTTCTTCTAATTTAGCCAAGATGAACAATCAAAGGGAAGCAACTAGTGTTAATTCAAGTTCTGAAGTTAGCTCCCCTGACAGCAAAGAATTTTCCAATTCTAAATTTTTAAAATTGAATGACACTATAAGTAAAAAGAAGAAGTTCTCACATGTGAACACAAAGTCTCCAAGTTCTAGTCAAGAAACATGTAATAATGAGGACAGTAACCATGGTGATCATGATTTAGATGGGACTTTTACTATAGATCCAAGTGTTAACAATATACCTGTGTCTGCAATACCTTGTGTTGACTGTAGTAACACTGTACAGTGTAAGAAATGTACAGTATTAAAGAATGATAATACTTTGTCTGTGATGAGTTGTGTTTCTAAAAAATCCCCTGACGATAATGTGAATGATAAACTATTAGGTGCAATGAATTGTGGGAATGTTGAAACATATTGTGACAAATACGAAAATATTGTTCAAGCTCAGATGTATACTTCCTGTTTAGATGAAAATCAGACTGGTTCTCATGATGGACCAGAAAATGAGTCAGGAGCCAGTACGATTGTAGACCAGTCATCAAATAGTGTCACCAGTCTAGCATCAGTGTCTACTCTTGTTGATGGACAAAATTTATCACAGAATTTATCAATAGAAGACTGTAGTAATATATCTGTTGTACAAAATAGTGATAAGACAAGAGGGACAGCACTGCAGAACTCTTGTAGCATGGCCAGTACCACGTCAAACCATGTACAACATTCTGATACTGTGTCAACATCTGGTAACAATACATGTAGTGTACAATCAAAGAAAAACAAAGCTATTAGATCTATAAAATTTGAATCAACACAAAATGATGTTAAATCTACTTCCATTGAGAAAAAAGGTATGTCAGTATATTCATGGTTTTTATAAATTGAAAAACTTTTGTCAGTTGGCTTGAGTAAGTTAACATGAAATTTTTAAAAGTAAAAATGCCCCTTCGATTGGTTTACTTTTGAACATATTCATTTTTCTAATGTCTCTACAGCACAAAATTGCCAGTAGTATATTGCAAATTTATTTCAATAGAATTAATTTTTTTTTTGATACAAATATTACATTACTACTCTTCTCATTCTGTAAACTTGTAACTTATTGTAAGATATTTATTCATATTTAGATAAGAAGAGTTCTACATCAACATGTAAATTAGTTAAAGAAAGAAAACCATTATCTCAAGTTGGTAGTTGTAACACATCTTTAACATCACCTAGGCGTGACAGCTGCAGGTATGTACTTTCTAGGTTTTAACACCAACTTTTCTTACCAGGGATCACAAAGGAATCCCTAGTCAGTTACTCAGGGATTCCTCCTTAATTTAAGGGGTTCCTCCAATGAAAGACAAACATTTTGGATACAGATTTGCAGTCATAAAGTGTAATAAACAATTTATGGCATTTTTTATGTCATGCTATATACATGCACATGTGTAAGTAAATTTCTATTGTCTAAAGTTTTGCTTATGATTTTCATAGAAATTAAAAGGGCAGAAGTAATGAGTAGGCTGCATTTGAGGATTGATGTTTTAATGTGCTATGTTTGCAGAGGATAAGCAAAAATGGCAGGGATGAGAGAAAATGGACATGTCATGGTAGAAATATCTCTAATTAATCATAGTGTACCTTGTAATGATTTTGTAACTGCATGATGTTATTATAAACTAAAAAATGATTCATGAAAATGTGTTTAAATATTTGTATATCTTATATTTACAGCAGTATTACATTATCTGACTGTGATTCATCATTCAGTAAACAATGTAGTAATGATAAATATGTATTATCCAACAATGACATACAATGTAAAGAGAATTCTCGTATATTAAATCAACATGGTTTACCTTCATTAGTTAGTTCAAGTATACTTTGCAGTAGCAGTAAGTAGATCATAATTTGTTATTACCTTCCTATCATTGTTTAAGTCATTGTCTTAATGTTTAAGCTACAGTCCCATAATCATAAAAATAGCTGTGAGGGCACCGTACAGGCGCCGTGCATTCAAGCTCCGCAAGGACTCGTACAAACTTTTGCGTACCCGTACAGATTGTTACATTTACCAGGGTCCGTGAGATGAGCCCAGGATACACGTATCAGTTTCAAAGTCAAATCGTGAACACTATCATGGCTGAGTATGGATTAAACTTGCATATCTTCCAGCAACGACTCCATACGGGTGTGTTGTTTTGTGCCATGTGCGTACCGTCACCTTAATACGCAAGGCTTCCCACGATCTACAACTGTCTGCACGTATGGGTCCGCAACAAGCCACGATTTTATGGGACCGAAGCATTAGTGAGCACTAGCCCATTTAATTATATTTTGTTATGAAGAGCAAAATTATTAACTAGCCTGACTGTATGAACCAAGTTATCCCCCCCCCTCAAAAAAAATACTTGTCTGATCAATTTCTTAGCACCTATTTTACAATTTTGATTCCAACTTAGTTGCTTCAGACATATACCAGATATCAGGCAGACATGTGCTTATCCCATTTTGGTTACGGTCCATTGATTTTTTGCCAAATTATGTCCTTTGATGAAAAATCTTGTCTTCTCATTTTATCAACATCTTTTGTACAGATTTGATTCAAACTACCTCTTTTAGGGGTAAATCATCACATCCAGTTATAGGTCTACTTGTTCTAATCATTGTCTTAACTTTTGCGAGCACAAGCTCAAAGTGTCTAGGAAAGCTGTTTCAGTGAATTTGATGCATCTCAATTTCTTATTGAAAATAAGTTTATAATAGGTAAAATGCTTTGAAAATTAAAAGAAATAACTGATATTTGTCTATGCCTTGTTGTAGAAGAAAATTGTGTTAGAATAAGTAGGCATTGAATTACAAATGTGCTTATAGCCATGAGTGTGTGTATTTTATTAAAAAAAACAACATACTAAAATGGAAGTTGTCTTTATTCTTAGATTAGAATCTATATAATATCAATCACTGGTCAATGTGAAGAAGCTATGATTTGATTGTACATGCATGTGTTATTGTTTCAGATAAATCTAGCGGAGTCATGAAGAGAAGTTCATCAAGGGGATATTTACAAACAACTAAGGCTCATATGAACAGATCAAAAGTCACTACTTCAAAGTAAGCTATGATTCAAGTGTTTTTGTACTTTGATTATGATTAGCACACTGTACGAATACTACTATGTCATTTATTTAGTTATAGTTTACAAAAATGTTTACAAAAAACCTATTTCAACTTATATAAATCAAAATTTATTTCATACATTCCGCACATATAAATGTACATCACTACAGCATTTGCTACATCATTGTTTCCCTAGTACAAATTACATTCAAGAGTCCCTTGTAAGCCATCTATTGAATTATAAAACTGATACATAACTTCATAAAAAATGTCACTATGTTACATATATCATATGTATTTTGTCTATATGGTTTCATTTAGGCGTAAATATGCCACTCAGTAACTGAGTCAAACATTGTCACTGTCATCGTTACACCATATATAGTACCCATCAAAAGTTTGAAGACATTTTTATTATATAGGCCAACTAAATAGCTTTATCAGAAATTTGATTACTTTTTATTTTGACATGCCTGTTAGTTTTGCTTTTTTTTTTTGTTTATCATTTTAATTATGACTGTGACTACCAAAACAGCATAGAAGCTATGTTATGGAAAATAATTACAATAGACAAAGTTTTAGAGGCTTTAGGATGTCAGATGCTAAATCCCATGAATGTGTTGCATTCAAGAAATTTATTACCATTTTATCACGAACCATACTTAAATAAATAAAAAATTACCATTCTACAAAAATAATCGTCAAAATTCAATAATTGTAGTAAATTTCTTTTGTCTCCAAACTTTTGGTGGGTACTGTATAGTAAATATTTTAAATAGTAATTTTACTGATTGAAAGTCTGTTCTATAACATCTATATCAGGGTGTTATTTTTATATGTAAAATTTATGGAATGATGAGTTCATCTTAAAATGTAATCAAACTGGTCAAAAGAATTTTAACGATATGTTTTATATATTTCAGGCCACATGTAAGAAGTAAATCAGTATCCAATGTTTCATCAAGAGCTGCTTGGCAAATCTGACAATACTTAAAAAGTTTACTACTTAGAGTTACCTCCCTTTGTAAACAACACTACTGTACAAGACAGTTAAAATGTTGGTGTAAAAATCAACATTTGTATTATATGTGTCGTGTTTTTTTATTTATAAGTGTGCAATATACTGACTTGTTTCTCTTATGACACAAATTGAGAAATGTTTACTTTTTAGCTGGACTATTCGGAGAATAGAAAGGCTATCCTACTCAGTTGTGCATCAATGTCAGCAGGGCATTTCTTGGTGAAGGTTTTAGGTGCAACATTTTTGTATGTCTTAGGATACTGAATGGATTGTCCTTTTTACTTATCTACAGGATTACCTTTGATGTTCAAGTACCAAGCTGCAGAACTCTTGAAAAGCTTGAGTTTTGACTGAACTGTGGTCCTTTCATTTATAAAATGTTTTAGATATTTTGCATGCTATGTATAGTCCATTAACCCATGTAAGAATACACTAACACCATAATGACCATAAATAGTTGAGTGCATTATCCATGGGTTGCTCTTGTTTTTTATTTTACACGCTCTATTTATATGGTTTAAAGGGGGTACATAGGAATGAATTTGTTGGTCTTCTGTCTGTTCTATTTAGTTATTTAAGTATGACTTGTATTATGTTAATAAGGGACTTTAGTCAGTTATTTCCCCTTGTATACTCTTAAAATAGATAGGTCCAATTAGTTGAATTACTCATATTTTGCCCTTACTTTTCAATGTCAATTTGCCAAAATTAATCTTCAAAAACTTTTTTGTAAATCATTTAATTTGTTTGAAATTCAAGCTAAGTATTTTAAGGTAAATAACTATCTATATTTCATCACTTCTGTTAATATCTTCATTAACAAGAAATATATTAGATGAAATATTGTGTTATCCTTACATAAGACTTCAATGATATTGATAAAATCCGAGGATTCAAACTGTAAGGACCTACTGACCAATTGGATAACTTCAGATTTTATCGAGGAAAGATAACTGACTAAAGTCCCTAATTGTACTCAAGTCTATAAACTAGCTATAACAATCTATTTTATTGTTACTCTTAAGGTGGTTGAAGTAGTAAACTTCTTATAGATTATCCATCCATTTAAACTCAGAATCTCTTGTATGTTACTTTGTATTTTATAGTCAATTTTAATTTCTTGTTGGTTGATTTTGAAGTATATTTTGTCAACAAATTATAATTAGTGCATTATGTCTAATTATTATTTCAAAGGGAATATTCAATAAATATATATGTAATGATCTATTTCCTTCTAAAGCATTAATCAACACAACTTTGACATGAACTATTTTTCATGATAGTGCCGTAGTTTGTTTGTATAAATTGATATAAAGATGCCATTGCTATGGAAACAACATTTTGAGTTAAAATTTTTACTTTTACTATGTATTGTAAAACTTTCTTACATTACAACCATGTGGTTTAATGCCCAGTAGTTTTCAGCTGCTGGATTTATAGTCATTCAAAAAGTCAAGGGAATAGATGAACTAGGGAATTCAAGATTGTTGGGGTTTCTAAGAACTGTAGGTACAAACAATAACTAAAAAAGGAGCAAGCAGCTAAAAATCTATCCTGTACAGACTTTAGTTCTTTGTACACATTTTAATTGTAACATTAGTTTTTATTCATCATTTTTCGAAGAGTATACCTTTTTGTTTCATCAAGAGTGAGCTCAAAGAACATACAACTCAAGAGCTACCAGTGAAAATGTCATTGTGAGCCCATGAATTAAAATGAAAAGAATCTTCTTTTGTCAAATATTCCATTCCTTTCATGCTTATCAGTAGGTAGCAGGTATTTTATATGACAACATCCATCTATGATATGCTTATTTTTGTTGTACATTTTCATCGAATTATAGTTTGTTTTTTCTCAACTGTCAAAACATGAATAATTTCACCGTGACTTCGCGCTCTTTGTCTTACACTTGTGATATTGAGATAGTGTATAATCATTCACCGTGAAATTATTATAACTTTGACAGTTGAGAAAAAATGGACGATAACATTGCATTTTATTGTAAAGCATGAAAGACATATATTTTAATTTTATTTTTGTTTAAGCTACTTTGCTCATAGGTTGTAACTAATTTATTTTATATCGCCGTTTTGCTTTACTTTACTAGTCACATTGGTGTACAAAATCTTATCTTTACTTGGTAACTCTTTGCTATAATAGTGTTCTAAACCTTATAAGCTTTTATTCTGTGACTACTGGAATGTATAAAATTTAGAGTCTTCTAATGTATGTTAGTGCCTCTTGAAACCTGTGAAGAAATCTCTCATAAAAAATGCTTAATTGTTTTTTGTTGGGTAATCTAAGTTTATATGCCAATGGGTCAGTGCAAAACTAGTCTACAACCTTTTTTATTTACATGAAGACAAGTTAAACTAGTTTTTGTGCTAAAACAGTCGTTATTCAAAATAAGAAAAGAGTGAGTTACAACTGCTTTGCGCTAAACCCACGATATATATGTATATTTAAGTATGAGATTAAGTGTGAATAATACATTACCTGTTTTTAGCATGAGTGAAAGTTTTCAGGAGCAGTTCTAAAATTCAGGAGTTTTGTTACTTTGAAAAGGTTCATATTCTATTTAAAGGGGGAGGGGGGCTGAATAATGAAATTCAAGACTTTCAGGATTTTGAGAATATTGAACTTTCACCCATGCTTCAAATTGGTTCCCTAACTAACTTATCAAATGAATATTGAATGATATTAATTCCTTGTTTCTCAGTTTAGTTTGCAGATGCTCAAAGTTAAGTGAATATGTATGTAATACAGTAAATGTATATGTTGTTCTTTGAAATATTTTTCTTCATTTTAGATATTTACTTTATAAAGATTGATTGCTATTGGTATAAAGTGTGTACATACATGTAATATATTAAATGTTGTCCAATTTTTATTAAAGATATTCTTACCATTTATTTCTTCTGTAGAAACAGATAAAGTATTAAAATTAAAAACTTTGCTTCAAGATTACAGTGTTTGTTGTTTATTGTACTCATATTATTGTGTTGTCTGCCAAGGTGACTTAGTTTTCTCATTCTATATAAGGTCAGGAGTCTTCATAGACTGTATATTGGCTTATCTGAGGGATGAGATGTCATCAGGTTACCAATCTTAGAATATGTAAAATATATATATAAGATCCCATATAGAAAGTTTAACTACATACAAGGTTTAACACTATATACAGGGTTTTGACTGATTAAGCTGTCCTAAGCCAGCTCAGTAGCACAAGTACTGATCAAGAGGTTGCTGGTTTGATTCCAGGTTAGGGCATACCTTCGTGGATGCATGAAATAATTATATGGCTGGTAGTTGGTTCCACTCATGTATCATTTGTAGGTAGAAGGGTTTCAAATGGACGGTAAATACTGCTGCGAGCCTGTGGCCTGCTTGACGATTCCCTGG
Organism: Mactra quadrangularis; assembly: GCA_025267735.1. NCBI lineage: Eukaryota > Metazoa > Mollusca > Bivalvia > Venerida > Mactridae > Mactra > Mactra quadrangularis. The sequence goes on from CM046304.1 coordinate 31,238,147, forward strand.
TTCTTGTGCCGCCATGTTGCCGATGGATCCAGGGTCTACATCTACTGGTTTGTTCTGGATCTTGTATAGGAGGATTACACAATGGTCTTCTAATCTCCTGTAATTGTTGCCATGCAAGATCCTTGAGCATATGTGACACATAGCCTGGATCTGTCCAGTGGTTGTTGCTGACGAACCTTGCTCCTCTTCTCTGGACTTATTTTAGGCGATTGGAGTCGCCCCCTAGAAAGTGCCCCAAGCAGCCAATGCATAGTTGAGGGCTGACTGGCTGGCATAACAAGGGAACTGTAAGTATGTGGGTGAAAGTTATAGACCGATTATTAACTTCTATTTTTAAGAAACTAGATGGAAGGTTTTGTGCATCTGTTAAAATAGGATGCCTATTCATTGTGGGATCACTCATGGTATATGACTTAGTGTGACACTGTACAGCTCTGTTGTCTGGAGGTCAACTTAGTCAAAAGCATTATAAGTAGAATGGTTGATGTTTGCATGTGTATTGTCTCAAGTAAAAGAGCAGTGTATAATCTGAGGGCTGAATGAAACACTATGGTAACTCCATTTGAAAATTAGGGAGTTACAATAGTGTTCCATTCAGCCCTCAATATGATCTTTACCTTGGTCATCTGCAGTTGTTGGGTAATTCCCCTTTTCTTACTGTTTATATAAGAGAAAGTACAATGCTTTTAATCTGCAAATCAACAGGCGTAGTGCAGTGGCCTGCAATATTTATGTGCAATGAAGATGAATTGAAGTTTAAGATAAAGTTGAAGTTAGGACCCACATGATCACTGCATTAATTTTGTTTCTATTTTACCATTTACCTGGGTTTGGTACACTAATAAAGCTTACTGCTACATACATGTATGTATTTGGTAGATTATAAAGTGCATTTCCACAAGATGTTATTTATAGATGTTGTAATGATGCATTATATTATTGTAATAATAAATGCATGGAAATTTATTGCATAATGAAAAAAACTGAGAAATATTTTTGTCCATTTATTATAAATTCAAAATATGTATATATACAAGTTGATATCAACAGGGAAGTTCTTACAGTTTATCATTACGTATCCTACTTCCTGGTCCCTCAATACAATTACTGTTACCAACAGTATAAAAAAGATAAAGAATTTTGATAACCTCTGGGTACGAGCATGGATACTAATATATCAGGACCTTATATTTTAAGTTCATGATAAATTATCTTATACCCAGTACTTTCATAGATGTTAGTTGATGAATTTCATGGAATGGAACTTGCCTCATTGAAGACTTTATTTGTTCATGTCTAAATGTAGGGTCGAAAAAGAACCAAAAATGACATTGTTTTGCACAAGTGTTGCCATGGTAACTGGGATCCGAGTTCAGATGGCTTTTTCAGCAAACATTCAGAAAAATATTATGAGCAAGTTGCATCACTGTCATTCTATTAATTGGTGACGGAATAAGAGCATCTTGAAATAGCCGTATTACATTAAGGAGAAAAATGGTCCATTATCACCCATGTCTCGATCAGTGATTTAAAGATTCATGTTAATAGATTAAGCACGAATGGCGAATTGTACATCGTTGGCATGGAAAGTCAAATTCTTTTGTTTGGAATTTTATTTTGTTAGCCAATTCAACCATAGGAATTAAATTTCAATGAAATATTTTGGAATACTTTTTTACGCTGTTGGTTTCATTTATTTTGCAATTTATGTGGCATAATTTGTCATTAAAAATTTCAGCAATTTTAACGTAGATGCCAAATATGCAACGACTGTATCGTACAGGAATGTGAAATATAGCTATATGAATACACAAAAATATTTACAACACTATAAAAGATACAATACGACTATAAAACAAGCAAGTTATATACATAGATCTATAGGTATTTACACTGTTTATTCATACTTGGTTTGACGCCAATTCTTAGGCTATTTTACGGCGTCCAGCGAACTAACATAGCTTTCCTGGACCCTTGTCTATAAACCAGTACTCGCCTACTCTTCCACAAGGCTTGAAACTTCTCCATATACCTTATTAATGCTGGAAATTGACATTATTGTCAAATTTTCATGAAAGGGTGTAACCTCTCCGTGTGGGATTCGAACCCGTACCCCCTTCGGGACACTAGCGTCGAAATCCAGGCGCGCTACGTATTTACAATAGAACATGGGAAACACGTTTTTTGGAACTTGACACATTTTTATACAATACGGCACTTAAAACGCACCTGAACTAATTGCAAGTAGACTAATATCGTATTTACATAGCGTATTATAGTGCCTGAAAAATAAAAATAAAACATATATCCACGACCATATTACACACAATGCCTCAATCACTCATCAAGCTATTTACATTGCATGAAAAACTAAATATGTCATCTATTACACACACATAGTATATTTTTTGTGGACACATCAAGTATGCAAAATTAGAATACACACACATATTTATAACAAGAAATATCTTTATAAAAAGATATTCGGCACAATGTTCATTTTGTTTAAAGTATATATGTTAACAAGCAAATATGACTTCAAACTATGATAAAATCTCATTTCACCTGCATATTAAAAATTTGGGACCGTATACTAAACTTTATTTCGGGATAACCAATGAAATCATGTATTTTATTCATTTCTCCATACCGGAAGATAATTTTATTGGACAAATAGAAATGATAGAGCAAATTGTTTTGGTTAAAACTAAAGCTTAAAAGTTGGCTTAGCTGCACCAAAAATCATCACTGTATCACTAAGATGCTGTTGTCACCTAAGGTTATTAAGACAGTGTTTGCTTTCTAGACCCCAGGACAAGTAAGTTTTACATATTAATATTGTATTCACTCAATAGATTATACAAAACATTTACAATAGCTCGTATTTACAGCACATTAAGCATATTGGTCAACAGACCAGACCTACATGGCACATCTCTCACATAGAAATGTCATCGTTCAGATGCTACGTAGTCAAAGTTTGTAACAGTTATTTAAAGTCTAGAGTATTTTTTTGTGTAATATAAACGTCTTAGATATAAGATAAGTTCACACATAAGAATAAAATCATCCATTTTAAACAAAGTTCATAAAAATATTGCACAGTAACAACGACTCGATCACTAGAGTTCAAAATTTAGTCAGGACTCAGATTCGTATTCTTCATCTTTATAATAATCATTGTTTAAACTATGAACAGATCCAGCAGACGTGATGGGTTTTAGTTCATCTTCATACCTACTTGTATAAAATTTCCTACGTCTGACACAGACATAGGCTATGACCCCAATAATGATAAGTCCAGCAACTATACCCACCCCTAGACCAATCATTAGAGGTGTTAATGTGTCGTCTCCGGGATGTTTAGATCTCTGGTCAACAACGGATACAGAATTGTCTTTAGTCGAGTTACTAGACGGCGTGCCTTTAGTTGTGACCGTTTTTTGTTTCTGTGTTGCTTTTGGCGTTGATTTTGTTGTACCCTTCGATGACTTTGGTGTTGTTGGTGATTTAGTTGTAACAGAAACAACAGCAGACGACGATTTTTGTGGTTCATTGGTTGTTTGTTTTGAAGTTGAAGCAGACGATGGTACTGGGGTATTGGCTGTTGATGTTCTCTTTGAAGTTGCTGCTGAAGCAGCTGGTGTAGATGTGACTGTTTTTGTTGTTGAAGATAAACGTGTAGGTTGCTTACTGGTTGAAGAGGAAGAAGGTGAGCTTGTTTTTGGTGCAGAAGTTGTCGTAGGTCTTTGTGTTGTCAATGGAACAACTGTTGTTGCAGCAGGTGTAGTCGTCTGTGGTGCTAAAAAATAAAATATAATTGGTTAAATATCTTGCTAAAATAGCAGATAAATAAAGTTCACAGAGTGCATCGGTTTTAGAATATACCAGCACAACATTTAAATACATGGCTGTTTTCCCATATATGCTGGTTAAGATACATCGACCATTGAAGAAATATTCGGCAAATCATGCCACGTGAAAACTTGCAACCAATTTTATGACTAATTAACAAGTTAGCACATAGTATTAGTCATATTATTACAATAAAAACACCGTTTTAAATAAGATTTAGATGTTGGAATTTGTTTTCCGGATTACTTGACTTTTATATCTGTCACCATTGGCCGATCACATGAATGGGGCCACCTAAATGATACCATGCAGTGTATACAAAGAAAACAGCCATCAAATTTATTGTCCTCATAATTGAATCCAATTACAATGTATTATCGTTGTAATGTGAATTAGGACAAGACCGCAATTTGGATCAAATATTGCTATTAAAAGCATGATAATATTGATAGTGTTTGATCAAATGTATCATTTCAATTGTCATTTTGAGAGTAAGTACACCCAATCTTCTTCTGGATGAAAAAAGGGTAGTGAAAAGATTTTTAGCAATAGTTTCTCCGTTGAAAATCAAAAACATTGTATACATGTGTTTTTGTGATTAAAGCACATGAATACATTCTGTCCCGGTATTAAAGACTATTTTTGTATGATATAAATGTTAGGTAGGCCTACTTCTTTTTAAATTATTTTTTCCATTTTGTAAATAGAGCTTTTAACTTTAAATTAGTATGCAAGTACCCCTTGAGTATATATTATATAGCTTGCTATCAATATACATTGTACTTACTAGTAGTTGTTGATTTCACTGTAGGTGAAGTAATAGTTGGCTTGATGGTTGTGGTTGGTGCTAATGTTGTCATGGCAGCGGTAGTTGTAGATTGAGTCGTTGGTGCTTCTGTTGTCATAGGTACTGGTGTTGGTGTTACTGCTTCTGTTGTTGTCATGGTAACAACAGTAGTTGGTGACTTTGTTGTTGTTGGTTCTGGATTAGCAGTTGTAGTTGGTGTCATTGTTTTTTGCTGAGTTGTAGACTTTGTAGGTGCGCTGGTTGTTGCCTTGACTGTTGTTTCACTGGGTGTGAAGACTTCTGTGGTTAAAGACATTGTGGTTGATGTTGATAGAGTAGTCGTGGAGGTGGTTGATGGTGTTGATGTTGTTGGTTTTTCAGTGGTTACTCCAATAGTAGAATTATCTGTACAATTATAAAGTCGGACGTCATCTATGGCCATGTCACTTATATAACTCTTACGTTTTGTCGCCACAAAAACAATCTGTAAAAAATAACAGGAAATTAACACTTAACTGTAAGTTGTAAGGAAGTTTGATTTTTCGTTAGTATAAAGTGTGCAGTGAAATAAAACAGTAAGTTACTGATGATGGGAAATAAGTTTAAGATATAAATCTTAAAGTAATAAATAAAGTACATGTAATCGTGTGTCTTTACAATGGAAAATTTCATAATGAGCATTCACAATAGAAAGGCGTGCAGATGCAAATTTCAAACTGAATTGTCATTTGAATTGTATCTATAGATCTATGTACATGTATTTTTATTCATTTGAGTCGTAAAAATTGTGAACAATATATATGTGTGTTCATAAATTTAAGAAAAAGGCTATTAAATATTTTTCCATCGACTCCAACTACCCATCCCCTGGTCCATCTCTTTATTTCAATTTTAGAAAAACTACTTTTGTAAAAAGAGTTTTTATACATCTGTCTAACATTTTTTTAAAACATGAAACTGGCAGGCAACTGAAACATAGCAGCGCGAAATAAGTATAAACTCTTATAATATCTACTAACATTTTTCTGTTAAGCGAAATAAAAGCAAGTCTTAATTGTGTTCGAAATGATTATAAAAAAGTTTTTTTTTACTGGTTTTAACACCGTGTCAACACAATTTTAGGTCATTTTACGGCGTCCAGCGCACCTAACATAGCTTTCCTGGACCCTTGTCTATAACCACAAGGCCGAAAACTTCTCCAGATATTTTATTAATGGAGGAAAATCGACATTATTGTCAAATTTTCATGGAAGAGTATAACCTCCCCGGGTGGGATTCGAACCCGTACCCCCTTCGGGACACGAGATTCCGAATCCCGGCGCGCTACCAACTGCGCTATCGACCCAGGTTTTATAAAAGTGTGTCTACTCGCCATGTTTTATTCATAATGTAATAACAAATAATTTTGCTCAGGCCAAAGAAAGATAAATAAATAGCTACCTGGAATGATTCGTCTTGTTGATCTATTTGTATATCACCTCTAAGCCATTCTGAACCTTGATTACCAGACCTTGTAAATACTGGCTCTACGTCATCAATAAATTCTGACTCGTCAACCACGTATACATCTAGGTCGCCGACAACTTCAAATAAAGTTTTTAATGTAAATATCATGGCGAGCGAAAATAATGATTTTGTTTGTTCGTTTGTTGGGTTTAACGCCGTAGCAACACATTGTATAGGTCATATAACGGCGGTCAGTCAACCTACTCACTCCTCCTGGAAAGGCTAAATATCTGGATTTAGCTGTTAACCAACTACTATGCGCATACCATCGTCAGTGACTGAGAACTGTCCTACATAATTAAAAATCATTGGTAGGTGGGAGAATGGCCGTAGAAATAATTTCATGACCAAACTCCACGAAAGTATGCCCTGGCCGGGAATCGAACCAACGACCACTCGATTAGTAGATTTGCGTGCTACCAACTGAGCTAGTCGGGTGGCTAGAAAAATGATTTAATATTGTGGAAAATAAAAAGCCAAATATGGACTCTGGACTCATTTTGGCTAGAAATTACATACCAAAACTAAGTGGTTCGAATCCCATCCAAAACCTACCCCTTTGTTTCCTTGAGCAAGAAACATTATCCTATTAGCTTAGTACTGGGAGAGCAGGAAGAGGACTCGAAAGTGATGCATCTAAGATGTAAGAACTTGTTTCACAATCGAGCTAAAATATATTAGTATAAATTATAACTTACGTCCTGGCTCATCCGGTCCTTCTACATGATACCAGAAATCAAAACATATAGGACTTAATTCTTTAGGATATGATGGTGACCTTAATGCTGCTGTGTCACCCGTCTCTGTAGGGGTTGATGTCTCAAAATACATGTAGTGACCTAAAATATAATAATAATAAAAATATTATATAGGTCGTTTGCGTTAATGCTGGACCCCTATTTGCTGTAAATATCTTTTAAACTATAACAGCGATTTTGCTAAAAATTTTAATACAATCTTATTTCAATTTTTCCTTCTAAGATTTAAATTTTCAGAATTTTTAATAGATAAAGATAGATATTAGATAGTTTTCCATAAGGTATAATGCAAAATATTTGATTTTTTAATCAAAAATCCGGCGGGAGGTAAAAAAAGATGTGGTTGTTAATCATTAATAATGCTATTTCAATAAGATTTATTAAAAATTTATTAAGCTATATATATCTTAAATGTATCATTTGACGAAATAGTAATTCATAATCATATTGATATACATGTATATCAATTAAATAGACCAAAACACAATTTAATGCACACCGTGCACTCAGATATATATTTCAAGAAGGAAGCATAATTTATGTTATTCTGTACATAACTAATTTTCCGTTGACTAATGTTCTATCATTTTCACCATAGTCAACTATGTGTATTGAATCACAAAGAAATATTTTACATAATGCAACTGGCAATAGAATCTGAGACGCTGACCAATACATTTTGAAATCTGTGTGACACAGTCAATCAGTTATACACTTATACCCTGTTAAAAAGGACAGACACGTTTGATTGGACAATCGTTTGGTAGCCCGCTAATGCACTTCATCAAACTTGTATCAGATGAAAAATACGGAATTATCCGGAAACATTCGATGTTTTACGTTTAAAGGAACAAATGTTTTTACTATTCGGAACAACTCGACCATTCATTGAATAGTGAATGGCCGAGGAGTTCTGAATGATGTTCTTACCATTCGAGGCTGTCATATATGTATGGTCATGTTTTGGTCCAGTATCCCCGGTGGTTGTTATACCGCTATTTCTAATCCAATCTCTTTCATCATTGTCATCCTGAGTCCAGCCACATAAATCTGCTTCAAAGTCACATTCTGTAAGCTCATGGGGAGCTTAAATAAAAAATAACAAAGTTAATGTCAGTTGTCTGATCACGGTAAGCTGATATGGAGCAGATATAAATGTGATAAAATAAACGCCAGTACTTTGTAAGCTCATATGGAGCTGAGATAATTGTGATAAAATAAACGTCAGTACTTTAAAAGCTTACATGAAGCTTAGATAAAACTTATTTGTGTGATAAGATAAACGTCAGTACTTTGTAAGCTTATATGGAGCTGAGATAATTGTGATAAAATAAACGTCAGTACTTTATAAGCAAATATGAAACTGAGATAATTGTGATAAGATAAACGTCAGTACTTTATAAGCAAATATGAAACTGAGATAATTGTGATAAGATAAACGTCAGTACTTTAAAAGCTTATATAGAGGTGATATAAATGTGATAAAATAAACGTCAGTACTTTATAAGCTGATATAGAGGTGATATAAATGTGATAAAAATAACTGCAGTGCTTTGTAAGTTTTTTGGGGGGAATTAATATAAATATAATCAAATGGGGAAAAAAGATTTGCGATTGAGAATCATTTGTAAAGAAAGCTGTTTTACAATCAAATTACAATGGCTTACAGTTTACTCAAACATAGATCAATATTTTGATATAATAATCATGCAAATGAAAATCCTGGGTAAATTAATTGATTTGTCGTAAGTAATGCTGTGTAAGTGCACTGCTATAAATACATTGAAATTAAAAGAACAGAATGAAGTACTTTAATTATATCTTTTAAGTGGCACCAAGTGGAATATAATGGTTGAGATAAGTTAACAGTCTGCTTTAACACATGTGTAAATGTTACAAATTTAAGTTGGTTTATTTTTCAGTATTTACTACATGCTTTTTGGATGGGTTATTGATCATTGCTATTGCCAGTTAACTAGATAACAATTTCAAAGATATATTACATGTTTTATACAATATACCAGTACCACGAAACAAATCACCATCACCATCATAATTGTCATCCTCATTATCGCTTTTATCATAATCATCGCCATTACCTACAGTATCATTATCATCATTATCATCATCATCGCCGTCATCATCATAAAACACAATCATCATCGTCGTCGTCGTCATCATCATCATCATCATAAGAATATCATCACCATTATGTTTAACTTCGTGTTTCTTGCTTTCATTTATTTGATATCAATCAGTATGAATCTACTTGTTTTTAAACCTTATATATGTTTGAAATATTTGTATTCCTACCTGCACATCGAGGAAGGGGTGCACTCCATTGTTGTCCATCACAGTATATTAAATGATCACCAATAAGTACATATTTATTGAGACATTGAAATGTGACCACTGCTTTTTTGGCATCCATTTCTAGATTAAAACGTGTACCAATATCTAGTGTCACACATCCACCCTCTACAAGACAAAAAGAGAGGGTTGTTCAAAATTGTCTTATCAAAATCATTGAAAAACGCCAAAAGATATATCAGAAATTGCGAGCATTTATCTTGACCCTTTTTGAACGACCCTCGTATTAAGTTTACTGAAGTCACACTAATGAGATAATAAGAAACATAGGATTTATAAATGACTTAAACTGAGAGTTTTCAGAGTTTCAGAATTTATTTATTTCAAATTAGATAACAAGACAGTGGTTCTGCACTAGGTCAGAAATGAGCCATGAACATGCTATGTACGACAAGTTATAAATATACACAGTCTATTGGTATATTCAATTTATTAAACACACAAGTATTAGCATTTCCAAAAATGCTTGAAATCAACGCTCAGCCGTGTTTGATTTCGTCTCCATAGATGTATATATTTTGTGGTTAATATTCATTTGCTAACGGGGCGGATGTTATGAATATAAAATACATATTGATTTCGATGAACAATTCTATTTACTATTCATTAGTTATCTTTGTAACTTTTACTTATTTCCGATCAAAAATACTTGCGTGAAAATGTTTATGTCCACTAAAATATTTTGTGGCGTGTAGCCTTCCTAAACATACAATAAGTATGGGGAGTATGTGGTAAATCGTTCCGCCGTCCGCTAAAATATTTAGTAGTGTGCAGCCTTCCTAAACATCCGCTAATGCCCGCTATTGACTATGCGCTAGCTTGATTATAGTCAACAACTAGACGAGTCCATTATCACACCCCTTTTTTTACGTTTTGACGGCCATTTTCTTATCATGTGACCTCAAATGCATAGTTTTGATTGGCTTAAACAACCCGTGTCGAGTACAAAATGCTCAAATCTTGATAATTGTTTATATTAACGCACAGATGCGTTGATAATCAGGAGCGGATTCATGACATTTTTCTTGGGGGAGGGTCCAAACTTTTTCTAGGGGGAGGGGGTCCAAACTTTTTTCTAGTGGGGGTCCAAACTTTCGAACTACTACCACATTATAAACTGTTGGCAGAATAACATAACATATAATAATAAAAACTGCGTAACAATTAGATCTATGTTAAACACGAAGGCGAAAAATGCTTCTTGCTACTTAAAATGGCTTATATTTAAAAAATACACTCATTGACGGGTACTTTTTGGAAATTTAAGGGGAGTCCGGACTCCGACCCCCCCCCCGATCCACCTAAACACATGTAAAAATAGCTCAGTACCTCTACGACATAATATGTTTCCTTTCTAAACCATCTGTGTTAAATATTTTTACATGTATAATGTATACATGCATGCTAACAACTAGTAGTTACATCTCTTTATAAATGTTTGATCAATTATTGTTGAATTTTATTAAACTGACAGTAGTAAAAACATTAACCCCGCTGATTTAAATACTCAATATATTCGATAGTCCTCGTACATAGATACGAATAACTCTTTTCATCGAGTATAGAAGTACTTAAATAAGTGGGTATCAGTATCAGCTATTAGGAACTACCTCGGATATTACTGTGTAACATATCGTCAGTTTACGGAATCACCCGAGCGGTTTTCCGAATGCAGTATCAGCAAGGGTTAATGTATTAGTCACTGACAGTTGAACAAAATTTAACAATACCATCCGGTGACTGATATAGATGATCATGATACATAAATTACATTAATTTGTGGTTACATTTATGATAAAACGATTTTCTTTATAGATTTAAGCAGACAATATAATGTTAAGAATTGACCTCGTAAACTTACTAACGCAAAGAGGAGCTTCACTGTCCCATGTACCGTCTGGTTGACATTCTGCAGCACGTGGTCCATGACGATCAAATGATTTTGGACATCTAAATGCCACCCTCTGGCCTTTCCTTCTGGGTTTTACACGTCCTGGGAAATCATTAAAGTAAGACAGGTCACAAGCTTCGGCTCTTTTGACTGAAATATTCATATAATATTTAGGTATTATATAATGTACATAGAAAAAATAAATATAATCAAGAACAGCGGTGTTTACCAGTGCGGTCCAGTAATTAGTGCGTTGAATTCAGGTCGTGAACAACAATTAAATTTGATAATAATGTCGATTTTATCCACGTAGAAGGTCATGTCGTACCCTTGTAGGTACATGAAAACTCTTCAAAATGACGATTTTCATCGAAACAGATCATGGCATATCTAACGGCCAATACAGAGGTATATAAAAATCTCCATATTGGAACAAATTGTCGGTTAAACAAGAATGCACTTAGAAAAGAGTCTAAGCAAGCTGGCTGTTGTGAATTCTGATGAATTGGTAATTTTCATATGTCATATATACGATGATTCCGTGCATTGCTAGGACTGTGTCTTTAAGCGAAGACAGTCTAGCATTGAGCTAGATCATAAGGCCATGCCATATCGGAATTTTGTTAAGCGTCCGCGTGCGCGTATGTTTTAGAGTCTTGATTTAAAATAAAAAACAAAATTGTTGGTAGAATTTTCTTAAATAATTAAATTCAGGAAAATGTGTGTTCGGCAACGACGTTATTCATCATAAGCAATTTATCATAACCGCATCATTAATACAATATATATTTTACGTATTAAAAACCTCTAGTCATTTTATATTTAATTCATACCATTGTTTCATATCACAAGGATGTTATTCTATTGAAAAAAATATATATAATGCATAGTTTTTTTGTCGTAAACATATTTGTGTTTTCGTTTTCGGTTTGTGTGTTTTTGTGAATAGGTACCTAGGTTTGTCAAATATGAGTTGACGCTTAACAGAATTCCAATTTGGCATGGCCTAATTTTATTATTTACTGAAAAAGGCTAAAGATGATTGCACACATTTGACTGAGAGAACGCTAACCTCTATAGATGAAGTATATGTTTAACTACATGAGTATCAAGTTCCGTTATACATGAACATTAAAGGTAACCCCGCTTACGATGGTAAACAACTAATTAGGGACAGAACACTTAGGGCTTTTTCCTGCTCAATGCCTAATTGGTGAAAATCGCGACTTGTCACAGTGAGAATTATACATAACACTTCTTATCTAATTGTAACTAATTGGACGCTGTTATTTCATAGTTCAGAACTTTGCAATCGCACAACTTTGTAAATTTCCATATAATATTCTTCGTAAAATCCCACGAATTTTCGTAACCAATGCAATGCAATCGGACTGAGTTTAGTAGATTGAAATTTATCTCGCTCGTGAACTAAGTTCATTATGTTGTCATTACATTCTAAACACCATCATTTAGTATGACTCATAGTAGTCAACTTTTGGAAGCAAGAAGATGTTACTTAAACTCATTGAAAAATATACCAGATTAAAGAGGATGGACAAAACTTTGTGCCTATAGGAGGAAAAATATATACATATTTCAATATAATGTCGAAGTAAATGTTTGTAATATTTTTTACTCTATATTCTATATGATAAAAATCGATTCAACCAATTTAGATTTTAACTACCTCAACAAGGGGGACAACTTTCGACGGATTATCACAATAAGTTGGGTATGGAGTCTACTTTCCGGTTCCCAAAAAGTAACTTCTTTCATGCTCAAGTAAACAACACCAAGATATTAGGTCTGAAAACGGAACCAGTATTTTGTTATATAAAGTTAATTTATAACCGTCGGACATATTATGGTCTTTATAATAGACATTTATTGATAGTTCTGGAGTTCAATATGACACCCTTATACTACCAACACACTATTTATAGGCATAGTTTTGTTATTTCAGAATATTTCTATGAATTGAATATGGTTTGTAATACATGTACTCTCATTATATATATGCTGGCTTTCCTGGTCCATCTTGGCTTTTACTTTTCATGTCAAGTGAATAATTGTTCATTTCCATAGGAACCGTGGAATTGTTATTCTTAAGATAAAGCTCTTTTAAAACGGTTCAATTGTACTTCGGTGAATTTGAACACGTACATTGTTTGTATATAACTTCCTTTTAAAAGATTCAATTAGTGGCTCTAGTAATTTGACAACTCGTACAAACGATGTAAAGTAGGCCAAAACTATCTTCTCGAAAGCTGTAAGGTAGGCTGATGATCATTAAAAAAATGGTTGCCATGATTCAGGACATGTATTGTACATGTACATGTAGGTCTAACTTGGTGCCAAATTTGGTACAAGAGTCATGTACTCGTTATACTGTTTCGGTTAGTAGTTTTTTACATAGTTACTTTCAGAATAAAAGTACATGTACATATAAATTATACTCAGATGCAATGAAAGCCCCAATATAAAGATATGTTCATCAACAGTAGATTTGAAAACTGTTATACAACCATGAAGTTATCAGAATATAACATTCATTAGAGACACATAAACTGTTCAAACATCTCTGCTTTCTAAATTTTATTTTATACTTATTTACATGCTAATGTTCACTATACCTGATCTATGTAATTTTGGAGCATACAATGAGATCAAAACTATTGTTTCAAGTCTTTACAACCAAATTCTACTTTCGGTTTCGATCTACTTTCACTTTGAAATGCATTTGATAACAAACATATTTTAGCAATATTTGCATTTATTAAAAAATCTTGTTCATTACAGGTGTTTGAAATACATGTAGGTAAATATCTTATTTTCTTTGCACTTTAAAACAGTGTCACTTTTAATAAAGGGGCTTTAAAATAATTTTTGAAAAGGATAGGAACGGAATACTAATTGCTTTATATTTATTCACGCGTTTCGAAGTTCAGCGTGAAATATTTGTCTTCACGAAACATACAGGTCGTATTCTAGGTCATGCCTGTTTTTGTACTTTAAACAATGGACTTGTCCACTAAATAGGTGAATAACCTGATGCATGAACAGCATATTACTGATTTAAACACACCAATTGATATTAAACATTTATCTTAAATAATGTATATCTTCTTTGTAAATTTTTTATGATGATATGTTTATAAAACAAGTGTAAACTAACCAAACTATAAAACTGTATAAATAATTCGCCCCGAAATATTGGTGTGTAATTAAACTGGCCATGTTTATATACGCAATGTTTACGTGGAGGACCTGTAGAGGTTTAACGGTATTCAAAATATTTGGTATTTGGTATTTGTTGCACGTGTTGCACGAGATTTTCGTGTCCGTATAAAAGGTTTTGGCGCGTAGAAAATTGTCATTCTACCAAACTGGCTCAGATCAAATTTATCAGTTAAAGATTATTTTTGTAATAAGACAAATACGTCATGAGCATTATTATTAACGATATCGTATTTCATTTTCATTAGTTTGCCTGAATTCATTGATGTCAGCAGATTTGTCAAAATTGTTTAAATGAAATGATACTATATATTGTTATTACGTGTCATATGAAAGAATGTATGGAACAGAAGTCCAGTGGTAGGACGTGCGCTTAGGGATCGAAAGGTCCTGGGTTCGAATCCCACTAGGGGCACTGCTAATTTCCTTGAGCAAGAAATTTACCTGCGATTGCTTCACTCCACCCAGATGTAAATGGGTACCTGTAAGATTTATGCACTGTATGCCGGGCTGCAATTTTCGCCGTATGTTAACAGATGGTGTGTGACTCGATGAGCGGCAAAGTTAATGTCAAGAGTCGACTGAATAGTGATACTAAAGTAGACTTCAAAAACCTTGCTTTAACTTATTGGTATTCATTATTGTAAATTTAGTTTGCTATAAACATATGTGTATCTCTTAACGTCACTGCGAATGTTATAAAAAGTGTCATTTTTGCTCTGTAAATTTAAGATTCTCAGTTGTAAGTTATAAATGTAAGAAATATTGATTGCCAGGACATTAATCAGAATATGTATTGTTCTTACTAGAGTATCTACCCAATAATCACATTTATATATGTTGTATATTTTCATAAAACAATTTATCTTGTACGTTATGCATAGACGTAAAATGAACTGGAACATTAAGTGATTTGACAAGCCCATTTTATTGTAGGGGTCGCGTGACTTGCTGGTACCGCGCGAAATTTGCGGCAAACAGAAATTATATAACTATAGATTACATTCTCACAAAAATGGTACCAACCAAGATATGGGGTTCCAATTAAAAAAAGTATATTTTACTGAAGAGGCGAATTTTAAACATGGTATTATCTTGCTCATAAGGCATACATTTTATTTCTTCGAATTCACTTGTAACTGCGGTATGTCTAAACAAATCAAAACCTGCTACACTTTTTCAACAGAAAATGGCTTGAATCAATGGAAAAAACAATTGAAGTGTTACATATGTATTCTTTATACATATTATACTATTTTATACTTAATTAATTTTCTGTTGACTGAAATATTTCATTATAAGTTAGTAATTATTCGTATAAGAGCTAGCCGTTGATAAAATCCTTGAAATTTATTGCATGTAAAAATCTGTCTTGTAAGTTTGTTGACCTTTGAGACAATGAGTTGAGATAATCTGGTGCAGTGTCCAGAAAAATGCCTTTGGTGTTTGTACATGCCTCCCATAGAGTCAGCGTTCTACAAATTAAGTACATTTACTCCTTGTTTTTCGTTCATAGAGTCAAAAGAAATATTTGAAGCCTGGAAAATGCATAATAATAAAATAAAATTGCGATCTCCATTGTTTATTTCAGCATGGCAGACTTAACGGATGTGATATAATTTCCCGTAGTAAAATGGTTGGAACCGCGATTTTTATATCCAAAATATTAGTAAAAGTTGAATGCATAAAAAGTTTAAATATATTAGTTTTAAGCTTACCTAACATGTGAGCCTCTGTCGTCCATGTCCATAGAATTATTGAATAAATAATTATTTTGAAATTCATTACGTTTAAGTAAGAATAAACTTTACACCAGAAATTAAATAACAACAATATATAAACACTAACTCTTACTGTGACAAAATTGCAAACAAGTATAGTTAGTTCTCAAACGTTCATAATTGTAACCCAAGATCACGACGTATGCATATTTTCGACGTCGCTAAGTCTAACCGGAAAAAGGGACTAGTAATGAGAGTTAATTAAACGAGATTTGTTATAACTGTCAAGTGAGCTTATAATAAACCATACGAAGTTGTAAATGATATAATCTTGGTGTACGTTAGTAACATGATCAAATATTTCCATTCTGTTTCATTGAAACAAAATCTAAAACCAGTTACTGAAGTTCTCATATTCTCATATTCAAGTACATGTACTTACAGAGTTATGATATTGTAATGGTTTCCATTGATCCATTTTTTAAGAGACAGGAATCAAACGCCCTCGCTTTACCAAAAAGACTTGAAAGTTAACATTTCACATTATACATGTATATGGTTTATTTTACGCAGTAAATTTTTGTCATAAATACCAGCTTAGTTGTTGCAGGTCATGTGATTTGACCGGTTTTTGTGTCCCAAATACTTAATTTGAGAAGTAAAAGGTTTCTGTTTCACAATAATGACGGAGCTCCCCTTGAAGCTCAGTGAATATACTACAATTATTTCACAGAAATAGAAAGTATACGTTAGTAACTTATGAGCGATACGTAACAGAGTATAATTATAATGATTATACATGTAAATGAGATGGTTCTTAAGTTGGACCATTTATGTGACAACCTGCGACGATATTCGTCTGTGCTTTCTCGAACTCAAAGCTTGTGTATCAATGGTGGACATATTCCTTCGAGTCAAACAGATGCTTTTAAAGTTCAGGAGCATTGCTAGCTTGTGATGATTTTAAGAGTAGGCCTACATGTATGTCAAATAATTGGGCAATTCTTGAGAACAACGCTTTGTTTCTTATTGATACTCTTATATATACACAAACCCATGTATAAATATCGAATAAAATACTAATATAATAATTATGTAAATATCCAGTCACGTTGTATTTTTAAAATAATAGCAACTCACAGCGGTCTCGTCGATTTTGTCTTACGAGTTGCGAAATTGCAAAGCAGGGGAAATAACCGCCACAGGATGTCAAACATCCCGCAGCGGTTATATCCCTTTATTGTGATGCGTTTGCGAGTATATTTGTATTTGTCCACAACAGACGGAGCTTAACCCTTTACTGGTGTCGTGTTTTAACGTGTCTCGACCCCCTCTAATTAAAGTGGTCGCCACGAGACTTGAAATGATAGTTTTAACTGGATAAGTGAATTTTCATTTAAAGAAAATTGCCTAAAATGACCTTTATTCGCGCGTCTGTTCATCAAAAGTTTTCTCAGGAGGGCCATTGAGTGGGGTCATTGAGTACAAAAATGGCAGAGAATGATGACAAAAAATATGTTTTCAGTATCTGGAAAGTACTGGCACTTTATACCTTATTTTAGGAAAATAAAACTGAATAATTTTAGTATTTAAAAAGAAAAACAAGCATGTTGTCCGTTTTGCTCCGACCAAGAGTTGCCATAGTATCTAGGATCGGGTTTAAATTACTAAAATGACATATATGACTAAATGACGATGTACCGTTGCGTTTGGCTACAACAGAATGAGTCTGACCGTAAATATTAACACAAGAATACGTGGATATTTTTCATATGGTCATTTATAAACTGATAAAATAACGTGTAAATGTGACAACCCATAAAAAACAGGCCGAAGGCTAAAAAGTCACAAATTTAGATAGTTATAAAAACCTATTTATATTAAACATTTTCTGAATCTAGAACTTTTGAAACATCAGTTGTGAAAATTTCAGATGATTTTGACCAATAGTTAAAAAGTTATAGGGTTCTAAAGAATGCATGATGCGCAAAAATATTTCAGGGCATACAGAACAAAGCGGCATCAGTTTTTATGAGTACAGATACATTTATCTGATTTATCTATTGTGTATGGTCACAAAAGAATGCTAAAATATTAATATCAGGGAATTATATACAGTTGTTATCTATGTCTCTGATTGATATATAGAGACCAATACTTTGTTGGGTATTGCTACAGGAAATAGCTGTAAAAGTCAGCTTCCACAATCAGTTTTTAGAAGAAGTTTAAAAGCCTAATCGCCGTTACACTAGCATATCATTTATGTAGCCCAACATAGCCCTGAATAAAACAAATTTCACATAATTGTGATTTATGATCGTAAAATGCTATTAAAGTACCTATAATTTGTAACACATAATGCATTCATTGACTAATCTATTTTTTTTCGATATATGGGTCATTGACGGTCAGGCATAGATCACACAGTTATTTTTTGTTAAAACCAGTAGTTGTCGGTCCTGAATTAAGTGAGCAGACTTTCCATTCGGAACCAACTTCGGCGATCTTCTACGCAGATAAACCTCGGATATAATAAGGTAAAAAAGTAGATCCAGGAATTTGCTTTCTGTGGTTATATAGTCTGAACTACTCAGAAGTACGACGTACGTGTGAGACATTGTACTATGAAATGATGTAATAAAGCGTGTAACAATGTCATTACTATCTGTTGACATGAAAATGACAGTCGCCGGACCATGTAACCTGGTTGTATTCCTACTACGTCTGATTTCCGAGGTATATCTTTGCAGATGGTCGCCGAGGTTGTTCCGAATGCAGTCTTTCAAAAAATCGTTCGTTCAGTGCGTTCAGCGCTTTGATTTATGAATATCACAATGGCGACAAGTTATGAATTTTTATCATCATAATTATTGCTAAATTTATTTGTATAGAACTTATTATGTGATATAAGTTAGTCCAAATACAATGCAAGAAGTAAAACTATATGTTTGCGGTATTGTGAGTACGCCTCACAACAAATTTTACGTAGTACAAAGCACATAATTGAACTCGGCCAGTGTAAGTATGTGAAAGTTATAGACCGATTATTAAGTACAATTTTTAAGAAACTAGATGGAATGTTTTTTACATCTGTTAAAATATGATGCCTATTGTGGGATCACTCATGGTATGTGACTTAGTGTGACATTGTACAGCTCTGTTGTCTGGAGGTCAACTTAGTCAAAAGCAAAAGAAGAATGGTTGAAAACTTGATTCATGTTTGCATGTGTATTGTCTCAAGTAAAAGAGCAGTGTACAATTTGAGGGCTGAATGAAACCCTATCGTAACTCCATTTGAAAATTAGGGAGTTTCAATAGCGTTTCGTTCAGCCCTCAATTTGATTTTTACTTGGTCATCTGCAGTTATTGAGTAATTCCCCTTTCCTTACTGTTTATATGAAAGTACATTGCTTTTAATCTGCAAATCAACAGGCGTAGTGCAGTGGCTTGCAATATATATGTGCAATGAAGTTGAATTTAATTGTGATAAAGTTGAAGTTAGGACCCACATGATCACTGCATGCATTAATTTTGTTTCTATTCTACCATTTACCTGGGTTTGGTACACTAATAAAGCCTACTGCTACGTACATGTATGTATTTTGTAGATTATAAAGTGCATTTCCTCAAGATGTTATTTATAGATATTGTAATGATGCATAATATTATTGTAATAATGAATGCATGGAAATTTGTTGCATAATGAAAAAACTGACAAATATTTTTGTTCATTTATTATAAATTCAAAATATGTTTATATACAAGTTCATGTCAACAAGGAATTTCTTACAGCTTATCATTACTTATCCTACCTCCTAGTCCCTCAATACAATTACTCTTACCAACAGTATAAAATTTCATTAACATAAAAAGATAAAGAATTTTGATAACCTCTGGGTACGAGCATGGATACTAATACATCAGGACCTTATATTTTAAGTTCATGATAAATTATCTTATACCCAGTACTTTCATAGATGTTAGTTGATGAATTTCATGGAATGGAACATGCCTCATTGAAGACTTTATTTGTTCATGTCTAAATGTAGGGTCGAAAAAGGAACCAAAAAATGACATTGTTTTGCACAAGTTTTGCCATGGTAACTGGGATCCGAGTTCAGAAGGCTTTTTCAGCAAACATTTAGAAAATATTATGAGCAAGTTGCATCACTGTCAGTCTAATAAGTGGAGACGGAATAAGAGCATCTTGAAATAGCCGTATTACATTAAGGTGAAAAATGGTCCATTATCACTCATGTCTCAATCAGTGATTTAAAGATTCATGTTAACAGATTAAGCAGCACAAATGGCCAATTGTACATCGTTGGTATAGAAAGTCAATTTTTTTGCTTGGAATTTTATTTTGTTAGCCAATTCAACCATATGAATTAAATTTCAATAAAATATTTTGGAATACTTTTTTACGCTGTTGGTTTCATTTATTTTGCAATTTATGTGGCATAATTTGTCATTAAAAATTTCAGCAATTTTAACGTAGATGCCAAATATGCAACGGCTGTATCGTACAGGAATGTGAAATATAGCTATACGAATACACAAAAATATTTACAACACTATAAAAGATACAATACGACTATAAAACAAGCAAGTTATATACATAAATCTATAGAGATTTACACTGTTTATTCATACTTGGTTTGACGCCGTGTCAACAAAATTCTTAGGCTATTTTACGGCGTCCAGCGAGCTAACATAGCTTTCCTGGACCCTTGTCTATAACCAGTACTCGCCTACTCTTCCACAAGGCTTGAAACTTCTCCATATACCTTATTAATGCTGGAAAATTGACATTATTGTCAAACTTTCATGAAAGGGTGTAACCTCTCCGTGTGGGATTCAAACCCGTACCCCCTCCCCCGAACCCGTACCCCCTTCGGGACACTAGCGTCGAAATCCAAGCGCGCTACGTATTTACAAAGAAGATGGGAAACACGTTTTTTAGAACTTGACACATTTTTATACAATACGGCACTTAAAACGCACCTAAACTAATTGCAAGTAGACTAATATCGTATTTACATAGCGTTATATAGTGCCTGAAAAATAAAAATAAAACATATATCCACGACCATATTACACACAATGCCTCAATCACTCATCAAGCTATTTACATTGCATGAAAAACTAAATATGTCATCTGTCACACACACACAGTGAATTCTTTTTTGTGGACACATCAAGTTTGCAAAATTAGAATACACACACATATTCCTAACAAGAAATAGCTATAGAAAAGATATTCGGCGCTGTGCATGGTTCATTTTGTTTAAAGCATAAATGTTAACCAACAAATATGACTTCAAACTATTATAAAATCTCATTTCACATGCATATTAAAAATTTGGGACCGAATACTAAACTTTATTTCGGGACAACCAATGAAATCATGTATTTTATTCATTTCTAAATACCGGAAGAGAATTTCATTGGACATATAGAAATGATAGAGCAAATTGTTTTGGTTAAAAATATAGCTTTAATGTTGGTTTAGCTGCGCCGAAAAACATCACTATATCACTAAGATGCTGTTTTCACCTAAGGTTACTAAGACAGTGTTTGCTTTCTAGACCCCAGGACAAGTAAGTTTTACATATTAATATTGTATTCACTCAATAGATTATACAAAACATTTTCAAGAGCTCGTATTTACAGCACATTAAGCATATTGGTCAACAGACCAGACCTACATGGCACATCTCTCGCATAGAAATGTCATCGTTCAGGTGCTACGTAGTCAAAGTTTGTAACAGTTATCTCAGCTGGTACAAGGCGTTGTCACGACGTTGTACCCTGACGTTGAAAATGGTTGAAAATGAAAGTTTTGTAGACGTCAGAATCCGATGTTTTGCCTTAATTTTGTCTCATCTTTGTGTTTTCATCCCACAACCCGCTGGACGATGATACGACAAACAGACCTTTGTTGTATGATTGTGTATTTTCGTGTGGCGCTCGCGGGACAAAGATATGACAGATTCATCTGTCGCATGATTGTGTTTTCGCTCTTTCGCCTCCCACTTACACTTGCGTACATCTTCAATAGTCTTCTGCGCATGTATACGCGGAAGGCGAAAGAGCGAAAATACAATCATGCGACAGATGAATCTGTCATATCTTTGTCCCGCGAGGCAAAATCAAGACTTGAAAATGTGTCGTACATTTGTAAAAGTTTTGTCGTAAAAATACTTTGTTGCATTGTGCTTTCTCGGGCGAAAACACGACAAATGTTTAAAATGTTGTACAATTGTGTTTTTGCATGGCGCCTCGCGGGACGATGATATGACAAAAAGACCATTTTGTCGTACTTTCATGTTTTTGTGTGGCGCCCCGCGGGACAACAATGCGACATGGCATAAATCAGCCACCATAGTAATTATTGTAGAATGACCTGATCACCATACACTTGCATGGTGTGGCTTGCAACTGGCACAAACAATTCACATTATATTACGTAACATGCAATACATTATTTAAGCATTTTATAAAATTTTCATTTAAACAACACAATGACTTCGGAATTTGGACAAATGGACATCTTGCAATAACATATTAAAGATACACAAGATAGATTATACATTAAAATTTTTATTTTAAACTTTAGAATTCTGTCAATTTAAACAGGTTCAGATACAAAGTAGCATTTTATATTTTAAGGTAGGAGGACAATATTACTGTCATTTTTTTAGACAATCTCAAACTCCGTAACACGGCGGACACTGTCGAATATACTCAACAACATGGTGAAACGTCCCTTGGCTGGCCAATGCGACATTCCGAAATGTGCTAACATAAGCTGAGTTTTTTCCGACGTCATTACAGTGCTTCTCCCTTAAGATATAATGAGAGTATGTTTTTTTTGCTCAGAATTTAATACAATTTTACAAGTCTGTAGACTCATATAAAAACAAGTAGTTTCCAAAATTTGAACGACTTTCACCATTTAGTTATGTCAGAATCCTTTATTATTACTCAGAAGTGGTAATGCATCATCAGCATTAATAAAATCATAAAATGATATTTGATCTCAACAGTCACTGCTTAATACAATAACAGTAACACGTATTAACGTATTTACAAAATCCATAACTAAACAATTTTAATGGTTTTCTTATCTAATTTAACCTTAAATTTCTTCTCTTTAGCTCAGATTACTTAATACATAAATCTACAAAGGTTTCCCAAGAAAAAAATCCAAGATGCAAAAAATAGTCCTTTAAACAATTTCATTTATGGACATTTTTGATCTAACACTACATTCTCTGTGAATCACAATTCAAGTATATTGTAGTGGTTAAAATTGCAGATGGTCCATATAGGAAATAAAAAAAAAAATCTTTATTTTAAATCTGTGAAAATTATTGGATTTTATTTTATTTATGTTAAAGAGCAAAAACAGCCTGGTCTTTTTTCCCTAATACCAATGTATATGCTTACATACACACAGAAGAAAAACACAGAGAAAAGAAGGAAATTTCAAGACAAAAATCCAAAAGATTGAAATGAAAATGGCAAAAATGCACAAAATATGTTTACTGGTAGTGTCTTTTTACATACAATGTATTTCTGATACAAGTTTAAAGACTTTGACAAGCAGTGACACTGCATTAGAGCATGCATATTCGTTTTTTCTCAACTGTCAAAGCATGAATAATTACACGGTAAATGCGTGTGTTAAAATTTAAGTCGTAATACATCCATGAGTTTCGAAAACGTGTATTATGATCGAGAAACGCTGCTTATGCCGTATGATATGTTTTAGTCAACATATTTTTAATAACAATTAGGCCGCCAGGACAAAAACAATGCATTCAGTCACCGTGAAATTATTCAAGCTTTGACAGTTGAGAAAAAACGAGCAATACAAATTTAACATGTATTGATGAAAACATTTTATAATGGCAGGGATAAAGGTTAACAAGCTTAGTCGTATATGGCATCTAGATTTTTGGCTTTAACCAAGTCTATTTTATTTGGGATCGTCTCTCTATATATACAAAACACGCTACACTCTGTACTTAAATGTTTATACACATCAATTTATTCGGCCTGTGCCATTCCCTTTTTCCGTCTACCACCACCTCTCCGGTCCAGGGCATATTTCAGGCAGTTTTGGATTGCCGTCATGATTTCATGCTCGTGGACCCCATCTCTACATTTAGTCTTCATGACACTGGCTGTAATGTAAGAACAACATTGTGTTAATTCAGGATTTTTTCTTGCATCGTTTTTTGGAACGATTTATCGTTCCAGAGACATGACAAATCTTAAAACCATTCTGACTCATAAATATTCATATTTCCACGCCTATCAACAAAGACAAAGAAGCGTAATTCAAGCATACTGGCTCATTATCATATAACTATACGGAGCTAGGTTGTCTCCCCTACAAACGTTAATTATCGAACAACTCCGAAATGACGCAAACTAGTCAATCATAATTATACTCATTAATTCCCGTTGTGTATATAAATACATTAATATTTCATACGAACTTTAACCCGACCTGATTATTTATTCTATACCATTGGTTCCCGGCTCATTCCGCTTGTGAGCTACCTAGAACGAAAAAGCAGGGTACTAAACTTTTCAAAATGGCGACTTCCGTTTGTAAACTGAATCGTCGGTTGAGACTGTTAAACCTCGAAAAAGTCATGTTTTGACAACATATATTTCTCTTGACAGCATAAAAATGAATTTGCAAAACATTGCATATGTATAGACTGCGAATGAAGCATAATACTAATCGTGAAAACATCTTTATCTCAAAGCAGAAGAATGACCTAGTTTCGGAAAGGTAGCGAACGATTCGCACCCAGTTACATTCGCTCGTGGACGATGCGCTAACACAATAGGGGCGGTTCGTCTCCATTTATTTAACCAGTTATTGTTACTATAATGAAGTAAATCCATTAGTTTTTACACTGTTGTATTGGAAAAGCACTGCCCATGACGTACATACACTTAATCATTATAAAGCACCCCGAATGTAGACAACAGACTTTCACAAGTGATTAATAAACGGCATGTCACACTTTCTTCTTCGACAATTAACCGCTTCCATTGTAACCTAAAAGGGACAAAACGTTGTTTCACGCCTCCAAATCTATGCGTGAAATGAAGGACTAATGACTTTTAAGTAATATGCGAAATTTCATGAAACAATATGGACTACCTAAATATATACAGCATTTTGACGATACCACTGATTCTCAAAAAATTGCTGCTTTTTTAAACAATTTTTGAAAAATTTTGTTTCATTAAAATTGTTAATTTTTCACACAAATTGATGGTATCAATCACTAACTCTTGGTGAAAAAGTGACCAAAAATGACAAAAAAATCACCAAAATAATTTTTTCTTCATATTTTAAGGCTCAAACACCACTGGAGAGTCTGTGTCAGACAAAATTGCCTTTCTGACGTCAAAATGACATGTGCTGGGGATTCTGTTAATAACTACGCGTTGTACTAGGTTATAAACTTCTAAAATGATCCACTTTGCAGTTAGCGTTTTTACTTTAAGCCACAGAAAGTTTTGTTCACACCTACAAATGAATTGCGTCAAATTAAAGACTAATGGCTTACAAAAAAATATGCGCTATTTCATGAATCAAAATAGACTACCTAAATATATACAGCATTTGAGACGATACCACTGATTATTAGAAAAGTGCTACTTTCCAAGGCATTTTTCTGAAAATTATGATTCATTAAAAATGTGACTTTTTCACACAAATTGATGTTCATTTTTAATGTCAAATTAAGGTATGACCCAGGAGTGATAGGTACCTTAAACCATACATCAGCTGAACTAACTATTTTTTTCTCTCTTTAAAACGGTCAGTTTAAGAGTAAAGATACGTAACTTATAAGGAAAAAAACTTCGATTGAAAATACCAATCATTAAAATATCCTTATTTTCCTCTCTTAATAAGCCGCACAGAGTAGGCTTCCCTTGTAATCAGTTTTTGTGACCAAAACACGGTATATTCATTACTATTTTCACTGTTTTAGGAAAAACACTGTCAATGACATACATACACTTAATAATTACAAAGCACCCTAAATGTGGACACCAGACACTTTCAAGTGATAAATATGGGTAATATGTGTAAATGGATTAAAGATCTCAATATCGACTTAAATATGACGGATGGAATGGAATGAATGCGAAAATAACATCATGTCAAACATGCAAACGTCACGCCCCCTCATTCATGTCTTCATCTGTTAGTTGCTTTCATTTTGATATATATATATATATTCATACAAATAATTTCGTGCTAGACTTTCAACAAAACTTTGACGTTAATTCCCCATGCACAAACCTATATCATCCATGTAAGTATTTGCTAGAAGTTCAACATTACTTAGCAGCATCAAGATAAAAGTTTGCAGAGAATCTACCTCAAAGTTCTATAGAAGAGCGAACTAGTCACAGCACATCTTAAGAAAAGACAATTTCTAAATTTAAAGTGTATAATTTTGTTGTGTATTTTACTTTCAATACCTTTAAATTTGCAAGATTTTTGATAATATTATGTTTTTGATCTAACTACTTATTATTTGTTCTAATTATAAAATTATATCTTAGACATGGTACCTACATGCTTTCAAGAATCGTTCCTACAGCACTTTCAGTGCTTTGATTAATTACTATAACAAATTCATTTCACATAAAAGTATAATGCAAGAATAATATATATACAATATATATACTTCAATGCCGGAACCTGAAGGAATTAAGGTTCATTTGGTGTTAATAAATCTTATTTCAACCAACCTTTAAGGAATATTTGTTTTCAGTAGGACAAACTATCATCCTATTGGATAACATCAGTGTTTTGTTGCATGGGATAAACATTTTTCGTTAATGGTAATAGTATATAAAATGTTCCAAGTTCTTTTGTTTTATAAGAGGCTTGAGTATGCACAGCTTATGCCAATTTCTACCAATGACTAGTTTTTTTACTGCAAAACACATAATACCATTTGCAAAAATGATAAGTTTTGAGTTTTTCGCATGTCCAGATTCTGCATTCTGTCGAACAAGTGTGTGTCATTTTAGTAACGCCTACTGTTGAAAAAAACCGCATGCGCTACCTGCCAATGGCGAATTTTTATTTTGAAAGAGACGGTGCAATATTTTTACCAATCAGAGGGCAGCACGGTGCCAAGTTTTGCATCATGAAGAGTCAATCATCAAAAAATATGAAAGTAGGCTTTTCGTAAATGACGAGACCTTTTTCGATCGACTGCAATTTCTTGGCGTATGAGGAGTCCAAATCTCTAACCAATATTGCAAACGGTAGTACTTACCAATTACAGTCATGCACACGGGTGACAGCTTTTGTTTTCCCCCTTTTAGGTTTAACTTAAACATTAACTCGTTCGTCATTAGTCTGTCAAATAGAGAAACACTTTTTTTTAGAAAGTAATTCTTCATGCAATAATGGGGATATATACCAAAACATAAATACAAAACGAACTTGCCCGAAATAGGACAAGTGATTGATTGTTAATAAATATGACTAAAATCCTTATTTTTTGCAATTCAAAGTTATCTTTTTATTTAAAAAAAAAACTGTTAAATAAATAATGTCAAAAAAAAATATTTCCAAAAGAATTAAAATTACATATTTACCTTCCCATAATATTCCTGACATTCTCGCCAACGCAAGAGCCGCCTTTTTTGGACAGTGTCTGTTTCTGTAAGTGAACAAAATACATACTATACAGGGGCGTGTCCAGGATTTTTTTTCTAGGGGGTTCCGAACCTCGAACCACGACAAAAAATGACTTACAAGCAAGAAATACACTAATGGACATGTACATTTTCCAAATTCTAGGGGGAGTCTGGACACCCCTGACCCCCACTGCTGGATCCGCCCATGCTATAGACGCGATAAAATGTATACAATTATTTGACAAGTGGATATGCTCTATATAATAGCGAGCTCGAAGAGCGGGCCCAAAGGGCCCGCTCGAAAAGCGAGCTTTACGGTAGTGCAAATGTTTCTATACAGTATGGTATTTTGACAATTAACCGAAAGTTGATTTTTGAACCCGCCTTGCGCATCCAGAAATTAAAACAGGATGAGAGTCAACGCGGCGAAGTAAGTGGCGTCTATTCATTGGCTTAAAAAATTTACAGCTGCCTCGTGGCCTTTTTCACTTACAAAATAATTTTAAATGTGTTTTTTTTAACGATGCTTATTCCATAATAACATTTCAAAATATATTTGGTCGTTTTATTCGTTCTTTTCCTCTATTTATTAATGACTTTTTTACATCGGAAATACTTACCAACGCACCGTTTATGACGTCGCTAAGAGACGTTCATGATAAAACCGGCACGTTTCCATAACTACTACTGGGCATTGTTTAAAGAGGAAAAACAATATCTATCTTAAAAAAATGAATGTTTTATTGAGGCTTTTTCATTTTCATCTCTATTCAAAAGATAAATAATAATGTACAATACATTTCTTTCAGAATTGAAATATGATTCTGACATAAAAAATGAGATGTTGTCAGATTTTTATAAATACAATAAATTACGCAGTTATCTCCCCTAGCTTATTTAATTAATAGGCCCTCGAATAAATATATCACTGAAGCAGCTACAATAAGGCCATGTTAACAAGCGTGGATCTACAAGTTCATAAAAAGTGACATTTTTAAAAGTACCAAAAATACAATAGAAACAGGGGATATGTTTTGTGGGTTGAAGCCGTATATATAGTCATAGAAAAAAACTTTCCCGACCAACTTTCAACGTCGTTACAACGTCGGTTTTCGACGTTTTCTAGACGTCGTGTTTCTAACGTTGAAACAACGTTGTATTTTAGTCGCCGACGTCACGACCAAAATTCAATGTTGTTTCAACGTTGAAACGACGTCGGGTGCCTGCTGGGATTTAAAGTCTAGAGTATTTTTGTGTAATAAAAGCGTCTTAGATATAAGATAATATCACACATAAGAACAAAATCATCCATTTTAAACAAAGTTCGTAAAAATATTGCACAGTAACAACGACTCGATCACTAGAGTTCAAAATTTAGTCAGGACTCAGATTCGTATTCTTCATCTTTATAATAATCATTGTTTAAACTATGAACAGATCCAGCAGACGTGATGGGTTTTAGTTCATCTTCATACCTACTTGTATAAAATTTCCTACGTCTGACACAGACATAGGCTATGACCCCAATAATGATAAGTCCAACAACTATACCCACCCCTAGACCAATCATTAGAGGTGTTAATGTGTCGTCTCCGGGATGTTTAGATCTCTGGTCAACAACGAATACAGAATTGTCTTTAGTCGAGTTACCAGACGACGTGCCTTTAGTTGTTGGTGTTGTTGGTGATTTAGTTGTAACAGAAACAACAGCAGACGACGATTTTTGTGGTTCATTGGTTGTTTGTTTTGAAGTCGAAGCAGACGATGGTATAGGGGTATTAGCTGTTGATGTTCTCTTTGAAGTTGTTGCTGAAGTAGCTGGTGTAGATGTGACTGTTTTTGTTGTTGAAGATGAACGTGTAGGTTGATTACCGGTTGTAGAGAGAGGTTGTGAGCTTGTTGTTGGTGCTGAAGTTGTCCTAGGTCTTTGTGTTGTTGATGGAACAACTGTTGTTGCAGCAAGCGCAGTCATCTGTGGTGCTGAAAAATAAATATATTTGGATAAATATCTTGATAAGTAGATTAAGAAAGTTTATCTAGAATTATCTAGGAATTGGGTTTGAGACCAATGTAGGACTTGATTCGCAGTGTGCATCGGTTTTAAAACACACCAGCACAACATTTAAATACATGGCTGTTTTCCCAATGTGCTGGTTCAGATACATCGACCATTAAAGAAATATTCGGCCAATCATGCCACGTGAAATTTGCAATTCTATGGCCAATTAACAAGTTAGCACGTAGTATTAATCATATTGATACAATGTAAACATCGTTTTAAATAAGATTTAAAACATAGGAAGTTTTGTTTTCCGGATTACTTGACTTGTATATATGTCTCTATTGGCCGATCACATGAATGGGACACACCTAAATGATACCATGCAGTGTATACAAAGAAAACAGCCATCAAATTTATTGTAATTGAATCCAATTACAATGTATTATCGTTGTAATGTGAATTAGGACAAGACCGCAATTTGGATCAAATATTGATATTAAAAGCTTGATAATATTGATAGTGTTTGATCAAATGTATCATTTCAATTGTCATTTTGAGAGTAAGTACACCCGATCTTCTACTGGATGAAAAAAGGGTAGTGAAAAGATTTTAGCAATAGTTTCTCCGTTGAAAATCAAAAACATTGTATACATGTGTTTTTGTGATTAAAGCACATGAATGCATTCTGTCCCGGTATTAAAGACTATTTTTGTATGATATAAATGTTAGGTAGGCCTACTTCTTTTTAAATTATTTTTTCCATTTTGTAAATAGAGCTTTTAACTTTAAATTAGTATGCAAGTACCCCTTGAGTATATATCATATAGCTTGTTATCAATATACATTGTACTTACTAGTAGTTGTTGATTTCACTGTAGGTGAAGTAATAGTTGGCTTGATGGTTGTGGTTGGTGCTAATGTTGTCATGGCAGCGGTAGTTGTAGATTGAGTCGTTGGTGCTTCTGTTGTCATAGGTACTGGTGTTGGTGTTACTGCTTCTGTTGTTGTCATGGTAACAACGGTATTTGGTGACTTATTTGTTGTTGGTTCTGGATTAGCAGTTGTAGTTGGTGTAATTGTTTTTTGCTGAGTTGTAGACTTTGTAGGTGCACTGGTTGTTGCTTTGACCGTTGTTTCACTGGGTGTGAAGACTTCTGTGGTTAAAGACATTGTGGTTGATGTTGATAGAGTAGTTGTGGAGGTGGTTGATGGTGTTGATCTTGTCGGTTTGTCCGTGGTTACACCAATAGTAGAATTATCTGTACAATTATAAAGTCGGACGTCATCTATGGCCATGTCACTTATATAACTCTTGCGTTTTGTCGCCACAAAAACAATCTGTAAAAAATAACAGGAAATTAACACTTAACTGTAAGTTGTAAGGAAGTTGCAAGTTTGATTTTTCGTTAGTATAAAGTGTGCAGTGAAATAAAACAGTAAGTTACTGATGATGGGAAATAAGTTTAAGATATAAATCTTAAAGTAATAAATGAAGTACATGTAATTGTGTGTCTTTACAATGGAAAATTTCATAATGAGCATTCACAACAGAAAGGCGTGCAGATGCAAATTTCAGACTGTGTTGTCATTTGAATTGTATAGATCTATATACATTGTACGTGTATTTTTATTCATTTGAGTCGTAAAAATTGTGAACAATATATATTTATATATGTTCATAAATTTAAAAAAAGCTATTAAATTTTATTTCCATCGACTCCAACTACCCATCCCCTGGCTCATCTCTTTATTTCAATTTTGGAAAAAGCTACTTTTGTAAAAAGAGTTTTTATACACCTGTCTAACATTTTTCAAAACATGACACTGGCAGACAACTGAAACATTGCCGCGCAAAATAAGTATAAACTCTTATAATATCTACTAACATTTTTCTGTTAAGCGAAATATAAGCAAGAATAAATTGTGTTCGAAATGATTATAAAAAAGTTTGGTTTTTACTGTTTTATAACGCCGTGTCAATACAATTTTAGGTCATTTTACGGCATCCATCGCACCTTACCTAGCTTTCCTGGACCCTTGTCTATAACCAGTACTCACCTACCCTTCCACAAGGCCGGAAACTTCTCTAGATATCTTATTAATGGAGGAAAATCGACATTATTGTCAAATTTTTATGGAAGAGTATAACCTCCCAGTGTAGGATTCGAACCCGTACCCCCTTCGGGACACGAGATTCCGAATCCCGGCGCGCTACCAACTGCGCTTTCGACCCAGGTTTTATAAAAATGTGTCCACTCCCCATGTTTTATTCATAATGTAATAACAAATAAATTTGCTCAGGCCAAAGAAATATAAACAAATAGCTACCTGGAATGATTCGTCTTGTTGATCTATTTGTATATCACCTCTAAGCCATTCTGAACCTTGGTTACCAGACCTTGTAAATACTGGCTCTACGTCATCAATAAATTCTGACTCGTCAACCACGTATACATCTAGGTCGCCGACAACTTTAAATAAAGTTTTAATGTAAATATCATGGCGGGCGAAGATAATGATTTTGTTTGTTTGTTTGATAGTTTGTTGGGTTTAACGCCGTAGCAACAAATTGTATAGGTCATATAACGGCGGTCAGTCAACCTACTCACTGTTCCTGGAAAGGCTAAATCTCTGGATTTAGCTGTTAACCAACTACTTTGCGCATACCATCGTCAGTGACTGACAACTGCCCTACATAATTAAAAATCATTGGTAGGTGGGAGAATGGCCGTAGAAATGATTTCATGATCAAGCTCCACGAAAGTATGCCCCGGCCGGGCACCCACGAACCCTCGATCAGTAGATTTGCGTGCTACCAACTGAGCTAGTCGGGTGGCTAAAAATGATTTAATATTGTAGAAAATAAAAAGCCAAATATGGACTCTGGACTCATTTCGGCTAAAAAATAAAATACCAAAACTTAGTCGTTCGAATCCCATCCAAACCCTACCCCTCTGTTTCCTTGAGCAAGAAACATTATCCTACTAGCTTAGTACTGGGAGAGCAGGAAGAGGACTCGAAAGTGATAAATCTAAGATGTAAGAACGAGTTTCACAATCGAGCTAAAATATAATTTATTAGTATAAATTATAACTTACGTCCTGGCTCATCCGGTCCTTCTACATGATACCAGAAATCAAAACATATAGGACTTAATTCTTTAGGGTATGATGGTGACCTTAATGCTGCTGTGTCACCCGGCTCTGTAGGGGTTGATGTCTCAAAATACATGTAGTGACCTAAAATATAATAATAATAAATGTTATGCATGTACATGTACTACATCATAAGAAAATAGTCACGACATTATTGGTATATTTTATTCAACTGTCAGTGGTGCATACATAAGCCTAGCTTATTTAGATACTAGATTATCAATGATGAGTAGCATTGAGTACAGGAATACAGTAATGAGTATTTTATTTAGCGGGTTTATGGCACTGGCAGTTGGATAAAATATCTATAAAGGTTTGTATATACCCTATATTCATTATCAAATACCACAGGGACATTTTATTACTAAAAGGGGAGAATAATCAAGAGTATCAAAAATGGTGAAATTTCAGGATGAAAGATTTTTTTTCAAAAATATGGAGGGAAATTTATCATAATAGGATATTTATAAAAATATACGTTATACAGAATTTTTCGGTGTGTGGGGTGAAGAGCTGGTTTGCAATCATAACAAACCCTAGCAGAGTTGTACACTATATATGCGGTTGTTAATCAATAATAATGCTATTTCAATAAGATTTATTAAAAGTTTATTAAGCTATATACATGTATCTTAAATGTATCATTTGACAAAATAGTAATTCATAATCACATTGATCTACATGTACATTGTTTATATCAATTAAAAAGACCAAAACACAATTTAATGCACACCGTGCACTCAGACAAACATTTCAAGAACGAAGCATAAATATGTTATTCTGTACATAACCAATTTTCCGTTGACTAATGTTCTATCATTTTCACCATGGTCAACTGTGTGCATTAAATCACAAAGAAATATTTTTACAAAATGCAATTGACAATAGAATCTGAGACGCTGACCAATATATTTTGAAATCTGTGTGACACAGTCAATCAGTTATACACTTATACCCTGTTAAAAAGGACAGACACGTTTGACAGGTCAATCGTTTGGTAGCCTGCTCATGCACTTCATCAAACTTGTATCAGATGAAAAATACGGAATTATCCGGAAACATTCGATGTTTTACGTTTAAAGGAACAAATGTTTTTACTATTCGGAACAACTCGACCATACATTGAATAGTGAATGACCGAGGAGTTCTGAATGATGTTCTTACCATTTGAGGCTGTCATATATGTATGGTCATATTTTGGTCCAGTATCCCCAGTGGTTGTTATACCGCTATTTCTAATCCAATCTCTTTCATCATTGTCATCCTGAGTCCAGCCACATAAATCTGCTTCAAAGTCACATTCTGTAAGCTCATGGGGAGCTTAAATAAAAAATAACAAAGTTAATGTCAGTTGTCTGATCACGGTAAGCTGATATGGAGCAGATATAAATGTGATAAAATAAACGTCAGTACTTTGTAAGCTTATATGGAGCTGAGATAATTGTGATAAAATAAACGTCAGTACTTTAAAAGCTTACATGGAGCTTAGATAAAACTTATTTGTGTGATAAGATAAACGTCAGTACTTTGTAAGCTTATATGGAGCTGAGATAATTGTGATAAAACAAACGTCAGTACTTTATAAGCAAATATGAAACTGAGATAATTGTGATAAGATAAACGTCAGTACTTTATAAGCAAATATGAAACTGAGATAATTGTGATAAGATAAACGTCAGTACTTTAAAAGCTTATATAGAGGTGATATAAATGTGATAAAATAAACGTCAGTACTTTATAAGCAAATATGAAAACGAGATAATTGTGATAAGATAAACGTCAGTACTTTAAAAGCTTATATAGAGGTGATATAAATGTGATAAAATAAACGTCAGTACTTTATAAGCTTATATAGAGGTGATATAAATGTGATAAAATAAACGTCAGTACTTTATAAGCTGATATAGAGGTGATATAAATGTGATAAAAATAACTGCAGTGCTTTGTAAGTTTTTTGGGGGGAATTAATATAAATATAATCAAATGGGGAAAAAAGATTTGCGATTGAGAATCATTTGTAAAGAAAGCTGTTTTACAACCAAATTACAATGGCTTACAGTTTACTCAAACATAGATCAATATTTTGATATAATAATCATGCAAATGAAAATCCTGGGTAAATTAATTGATTTGTCGTAAGTAATGCTGTGTAAGTGCACTGCTATAAATACATTGAAATTAAAAGAACAGAATGAAGTACTTTAGTTATATCTTTTAAGTGGCACCAAGTGGAATATAATGGTTGAGATAAGTTAACAGTCTGCTTTAACACATGTGTAAATGTTACAAATTTAGGTTTGTTAATTTTCAGTACATACTACATGCTTTTTGGATGGGCTATTGATCATTGCTATTGCCAGTTAACTAGATAACAATTTCAAAGAGATATTACATGTTTTATACAATATACCAGTACCACGAAACAAATCACCATCACCATCATAATTGTCATCCTCATTATCGCTTTTATCATAATCATCACCATTACCTACAGTATCATTATCATCATTATCATCATCATCGCCGTCATCATCATAAAACACAATCATCATCGTCGTCGTCGTCATCATCATCATCATCATAAGAATATCATCACCATTATGTTTAACTTCGTGTTTCTTGCTTTCATTTATTTGATATCAATCAGTATGAATATACTTGTTTTTTCTTTGTATACGTATATGTTTGAAATATTTGTATTCCTACCTGCACATCGAGGAAGTGGTGCACTCCATTGTTTTCCATCACAGTATATTAAATGATCACCAATAAGTACATATTTATTGAGACATTGAAATGTGACCACTGCTTTTTTGGCATCCATTTCTAGATTAAAATGTGTACCAATATCTAGTGTCACACATCCACCCTCTACAAGAAAAAGAGAGAGTTGCTCAAAATTGTCTTATCAAAATCATTGAAAAACGCCAAAAGATATATAAAAAATTGCCAGCATTTGCCTAGACACTTTCTGAACAACCCTCGTATTAAGTTTACCAAGGTCACATTATGAGATAATAAGAAATATAGGATTTATAAATGACTTAAACTGAGAGTTTTTCTAAAGTTTTAATCAATTTCCAATTAGATTACAAGACAGGTGTTCAGCAATAGGTCAGAAATGAGCCATGAACATGGTATGTACGACAAGTTATAAATTAACGCAGTTCATTGGTAGATTCAATTTATAAAACACATCAGGAGCGGATCCAGGATTTTTTCTCTAGGGGGAGGGTCCAAACTTTTCTAGGGGGTCCAAACTTTTTTCTAGTGGTGGTCAAAACTTTCAACCACTACCACATTATACACTGTTTGCAGAATAACACAACACGTACAATGTAATAATAAAAACTGCGTAACCATTAGATCTATGTTGAACACGAAGGCGAGTGAAGTGATCACGAGAAAAATGCTTCTTGCTATTTAAAATGGCTTATATTAAAAAATACACTCTTAGACGGG
This sequence comes from Mactra quadrangularis, assembly GCA_025267735.1. Taxonomy (NCBI): domain Eukaryota; kingdom Metazoa; phylum Mollusca; class Bivalvia; order Venerida; family Mactridae; genus Mactra; species Mactra quadrangularis. The sequence continues at coordinate 31,274,594 of CM046304.1, forward strand.
TACTTTTTGGAAATTTCAGGGGAGTCCGGACTCCGACCCCCGCTAGATCCACCTAAACACATGAACAAATAGTTCAGTACCACTACGACATAATATGTTTCCATTCTAAACCATCTGTGTTTAATATTTTTACATGTATAATGTATACTTGCATGCTAACAACTAGTACATACGTCTCTTTATAATTTTTTGATCAATGATTGTTGAATTTTATTAAACTGACAGTGGTACAAACATTAACCCCGCTGATTTAAATACTCAATATATTCGATAGTCCTCGCACATAGATACGAATAACTCTTTTTATCGAGTATAGAAGTACTTAAATTAGTGGGTATCAGTATCAGCTATTAGGAACTACCTCGGATATAACTGTGTAACATCGTCAGCTTACGGAATCACCCGAGCGGTTTTCCGAATGCAGAATCAGCAAGGGTTAATGTATTACAGCCGTTCTCCAGAAATCGTTACCATTTTGAAAAATACGTGTCTCCAGGTTATATACGACTATATACACAACGTAAAACAACACTTATGGTTTTAATCATTTGGAAATGTTAACTTAGATTGTTGTTGCTAAAGTGGTACAAAAGAAACATTGAAAACTTGCGCCTTTTGGCAAAAGTTTGCTAAGCAAAAACTTCAATAAGAAGAAAAAGGCCGTGTCTCCAGCTCTATTTTTAATATTTGCTTTGAAAAACAATTAATCTAAAGTTTGTTATTGCTTGTAATATGTATTTATTTTCTATATATGGGTAGTGAATTGTATGATTTTAAAGATATTCTACTGATACGAATATGAAATTCTAAGATTTTCTACTTTTTAGTGTTGTCTCCAAAACGGTCCTATGTTACCGTAACTATTTTTGCATGGTTAAATTACTTTCCAAAAGGTGTTGTTGTTAATTGTTAAACCGTTTACTAATACTGCAATGAGTCAAATATCGTGAGAAACAAAGTTTGAATCTTATCTGTCCTAAGGAGAATGAACAAATTAACCCCAAACTCAAATTTTTAAATGTCGCATTAAAGAAACTATGCTTCCATAACGAGCGTAGCACAGTTGCTAGCGACAATATAGGTGTTTTTACATTGAATTGTTGTTTGCCACTGTACATTGGTGTGATCAAGTGCAAGTAACGCGTACATTTATTGTTACTTCTATTTTTATTGAGGGAAACTTTAACGGAACACAGGGATTCCGTAACGACTATTCTCCGTAACAAGTATTTGACATGCTATATGATATAATTTATGGAAGAAACAAGCTGTTTTTGTTTTCGATATTCCTCTTTTGATCATTTGATCATGTTAAAAGCAAAATTAGGCCTTAGCACTAACAATTACGGTACATGTGTAAGAAAACATATTTTAGTGCAGGTACAGGATGAAGGATAAATATGAAATCTGTGTAATGGATGACTGTCAAAGTATTAATATTACAATTATTAATACATTCGTTGACATATTTCTTTAAGTGGAAAGAAAAAATGTTGATGTCTCTTTAATTGAGAATGAAAATTCATTTCGTTACGGAGTATAGAGGGCTTGTTACGGAACATAGATTGTAATAATAACAATTTGTGCGATCATTGAATTAAATTGAATGCATTTAACATTATCACAGTACTTTTACTACGTAAACAGACTAACTGAACGTTTTCCAGTCTTATATGATGAAAATTGATGAAAATAGTTGCGTCCGTGGAGATTTTCATATTTGAAACACCTGTATGTGTTTCAAATTTGTAACAAAACAATATTTGTGTAACTAATTTATGCAAAATTATGGTCATAACAACAATAAAGAATATTTAACAAATTGGCAATGTCTAAATCGAATTAACAATGATTCTTACACATTAAAACAATGACCTAAAAAATCAGCATGTCTAAAGATTTGAGAATGTTGATATCATTCAAAGGTTTTATTTTATCTTGTGCGTTATCAGTTGAAATTTCCAGTTATTGCTTCGAAAAAATGTCTTCACCACTGATGACCAATATCAACATGAGCACCCATCAGAGACGTTGCACAAAGACAATTTTAAACGTCTCTTGCACCTACGACACATATATTCAAAATCCGAATAAAACAGCTAGGAATTTCGGAACGCATAAAATATGATGGAATATCTTATCAAATTTCTTTAAAGACCACATCTGCTAAGCTAACTTTAGATACCATACTATTTATTATTATTTAATGATATTCTTACTTTATTAACTTTTATCATGGGGTAAGAAACAAGTAATTACTTTAATAAGTGATTGCAGTATTTTAATGAAAATAAAATATATTACAAAATAAATTTAGCAATACCAAAGTGTTTGCCAGTTCAATTTTAGAAATACTTTGTAAATACACATATGACAAAACAGTTTCCTTTCATTTTAGGTATATATCAAATGCAATGTTTGACCAAAGTTAAATTTAAGCTAAACTATGCATAAAATTAAAAAAAAAATGTTTCTGGATTTGATTTCATTCCAAAGAGAAATACAGACTTGCATTTTAAAACTAGGTATCTACTACTTGAGCTCGTGATTCTATGCTCCGTAATGTAGGAGTTGACGTATACTTTTTGAACTCGTACATCTTTCTCAGTCTTAGAATGGTGTGCGTTATATTTTTGTTTCGAGACCACGAAGGTTTGAATTTTGCAATTATGTTAAAAAATAAAGGTTTACAGTAAGTTCATTTTTCGACATTTCACTTTTCAAAATGGTAACGATTTCTGGAGAACGGCTGATTAGTCACTGACAGTTGAACAAAATTTAACAATACCATCCGGTGACTGATATAGATGATCATAATACATAAATTACATTAATTTGTGGTTATATTTATGATAAACGATATTCTTTCAAGATTGAAGCAGACAATATTGTGTTAAGAATTGACCTCGTAAACTTACTAACGCAAAGAGGAGCTTCACTGTCCCATGTACCGTCTGGTTGACAGTCTGCAAAACGTGGTCCATGACGATCAAATGATTTTGGACATTTAAATACCGCCCTCTGTCCTTTCCTTCTGAATTTTACACGTCCTGGGAAGTCATCAAAGTAAGACTGGTCACAAGCTTCGGCTCTTTTGACTGAAATATTCATATAATAATTAGGTATTAATAATGTACATAGAGAAATGAATATTATCAACAACAGCGTGTTTACCAGTGCGGTCCAATAATTAGTGCGTTGAATTCAGGTCGTGAACAACAATTAAATTTGATAATAATGTCGATTTTATCCACGTAGAAGGTCATGTCGTACCCTTGTAGGTACATGAAAACTCTACAAAAATGACGATTTCCATCGAAACAGATCATGGCATATCTAACGGTCAATACAGAGGTATATAAAAAAACTCCATATTGGAACAAATTGTCGGTTAAACAAGAATGCACTTAGAAAAGAGTATAGGCAAGCTGGCTGCTGTGAATTCTGACGAATTGGTAATTTTCATATGTCTTAATATACGATGATTCCGCGCACTGCTAGGACTGTGTCTTTAAGCGAAGACAGTCTAGCATTGAGCTAGATCATAAATTTTATTTACTGAAAAGGGCTAAAGATGATTGCACACATTTGACTGAGAGAACGCTAACCTCTATTGATGAAGTATATGTTTAACTACACGAGTATCAAGTTCCGTTATACATGTACATTAAAGGTAACCCCGCTTACGATGGTAAACAACTAATTAGGGACAGGACACTTAGGGCTTTTTCCTGCTCAATGCCTAATTGGTGAAAATCGCGACTTGTCACAGTGAGAATTATACATAACACTTCTTATCTAATTGTAACTAATTGGACGCTGTTATTTCATAGTTCAGAACTTTGCAATCGCACAACTTCATAAATTTCCATCTTCGTAAAATTCCGCGATTTTTCGTAACCAATGCAATGCAATCGGACTGAATTTAGTCGATTGAAATTTATCTCGCTCGTGAACTAAGTTCATTATGTTGTCATTACAACGGAACCAGTATTTTGTTATTTAAAGTTAATTTTATAACCATCGGACATATTATGGTCTTTAGAACAGACATTATTGTTAGTGCTGGAGTTCAATATGGCACACTTACTACCAACACACTATTTATAGGCATAGTTTTGTTATTTTTAGAATATTTCTATTAATTGAATATGGTTTGTAATACATGTACTCTCATTATATCTATGCTTGCTTTCCTGGTCCGTCTTGGCTTTTACTTTTCATGCCAAGTGAATAATTGTTCATTTCCAGGAACCGTTGAATTTGTGATTCTTTAGATAAAGCTCTTTGGTTTCAAACGATTTAGAAAAATACTTCGGTGAATTTGAACACGTACATTAGTTGTGTATAACTTCCTTTTATTAAGTTTAAAAGATTCAATTAGTGGCTCTAGTAATTTGACAACTCGTACAAACGATGTAAAGTAAGCCAAAACTATTATCTCGAAAACTGTAAGGTAGGCTGATGATCATTCAAAAAATGGTCGCCATGATTCAGGACATGTATTGTACATGTACATGTAGGTCTAACTTGGTGCCAAATTTGGTACAAGAGTCATGTACTCGTTATACTGATTCGGTTAATAGTTTTTTATATAGTTACTTTCAGAATAAAAGCACATGTATTCATAAACAAAACATATAAATTATCCTCATATGTTCATCAACAGTGGGTGTGAAAACTGTTTTACAACCATGCAGTTATCAGAATATAACATTCATTAGAGACACATAAACTGTTCAAACTACTCCGCTTTCTAACTTTTAATCTGACTAAGTTTCAATTTCTTAAAAAGTTAGGTACTTTTATTAAAGTTTAAACTTTAAACTTTTTCATTTGATTAAACGCCTATTTCTATATTACATATTCAATGGCGTTGTACAAAAATGTTATAAAAAAATAAATACATGTAAGTAAAAACCCTCCACCATAAAAACATAATGTATATACAATAACACAAAACAAAATAAAAAAGCCTTTATATTTCATATTTTTGGACCTACATCCTTCATAGATCATGATTCTACTTAATTTTACATTTTTATCACTAATTTCTTATTTATTTCTATTTATTTGGTATTGAAAATTGTTGTCCTGAACAGTATAACATGATGCTACTGTTTACCGGACATGTCCTGAACAGTGTAACATAACGCCACTGTTTACCAGACATTTCCCCAAAGGTGTCGAAACATTACCTTTATAGGGCCCTTAATACATCCCCAAAGGTGTCGAAACATCACCTTTAAAGGGACAATTTATTTAGGTTGTCATTGCAGTCATATGAAACAAGGTATAAAATGACTGAGAGCGAGGCAATCCTCATTCCCATGTCATAATGCACTCATTCAATCACTTAGTATGTTTACCGTAATTGAAAGGTGAGGCATTAACAAGCCATGTCAGTTTTAGAATAGATCATAGAAAGTAGAGAAATAATGAGTTTTCAATCGTTTTTTGAGTACATCCAAAGTAGGTGATAATTTGATATCATCTGGTAGCTTATTCCATAGCATGGGACCAACTGAACTAAAGCTTCTGTCACTGAATGTGTTTTTCTTATTTATTGGTATAAAAAAATTCAGGTCTTTGGATTTTGCAAATCTAAGACCAGATCTGCTTTGTACAGGCTTTTGAAGAATTTCAGTCAGGTATGCAGGTGCAGTTCCAGAAAAACAGTTGTACATGAAAGTACATATTTTAAAGTTGATTCTTGCTTTGACTGGTAACCAGTGCAGCGAGTACAAAGCATCCTTTGAACTGTCTAATTTTTTTAGCCTTAATACTAGTTTGGCACACATGTTTTGAATTCGCTGAAATTTGTTTAGATCACATTTTGAGATTCCATACAAGATTAGATTACAGTAATCAATGTGGGACATGACCAAAGATAGGACTAGTGTTTCTGTTGCTTCTTTGTCCAAATATTTTCTAATACTTTTGATACGTAAATAGTTGAACATGGCAGTTCTACTTTTTGTTTTGATGTGATCTTTAAAGCTTAAGTTTTCATCAAGAAAGGCCCCTAAATAGCGAATTGTCTTCACATATTTTATAGTTTCACCAGCAATATTGATTGACTGGGTTAAGCATTTTTTCAACTGTGCTCTGCTTCCAAACATGATAAACTCTGTCTTTGAGTTGTTCATTTTTAATTTATTTTCATTCACCCACGAATTTATTGTTAGAGCACAATCTTCAAGATCAGAAATGGCATTTGCTTCTTCATTCTGATTATTAGGACAGAATCTTTTATTAGCAGTGTGGTCATCAGCAAAACCATGCACTGATATATCAGATGGAATGACATCAAATAAGGTCCCTGCATAAGTAAGATATAGCCACGGACCCAAACAACTACCTTGTGGAACACTGCAATCTAATGGACGTACAGATGATAAACTAGTATTGACGTTGACTCGACATGCCCGTGGGCGAAGATATGAGTCAATCCAGCGAAGTGTACTATTCTGTAGTCCATATTGATTATTAAGTACTTCTAATAAAATGTCATGATCAACAGTGTCAAATGCAGCACTCAGATCAATAGCTATTAATGCAGTTACTTCTAATTTCTCCATACCACACAGTAGGTCATTAACTAATCTAAGGAGGGCTGACTCACATGAGTGAAAACGTCTATATGCAGACTGATTTTTTGGAAGAAGATTATTCTTATCAACATGAGTATTCAATCTATTTAAGGTAGCCTTTTCTATTACCTTAGATAAGAAGGACAAATTGCTAAACGGTCTATAACTAGCATATTCCAGATCCAGACCCACCTTCTTAAGAAGAGGCTTAACAATTGCCTCTTTCCACTTGGAAGGGAATACACCATGTTTCAATTATATATTTATTAAATAAGTAATTAGAGGTAATAATTCTTGTAGATAACATTTAAGCACTTTTGTTGACAATATGTCTAACTCAGATAATTTGGTATTCAAGTCACTTATAAGATCTCTGACCTCTTCTATTGTAAAATCCTTAAAATGATCAAGACTAGGGACATCCTTTTGTTGCGGTGAATAAGTTGGAAATTGTAACAAGGATTCCCTAATTTTTGAAATTTTATTTAAGAAATAATCAGCAAAATTTTCTGCTATGGAGTGATCAGAATCGCCTTTCGGCATCGGATTCTCAGATCTTACTCCAGTCATTTCAGCAACAAATTTATACAATTGTTTTGTATCACCTTGAGCATCAAGAACTTTTTGACTTAGTGATTTGACCTTTTCTTCATTTAATTCATAATGATAACGGTTGCGCATAACCTTGAAAGCTTCTAATTGTTCAAGCTTTCCATATTTTCTCCATAATCTTTCTTGTTTTCTAATTGAACTTTTAAGTAAGACAGGATTATCAGTAAACCATGGTTTTGGAGCTCTTTGAATTTTAGTTTTTTCTACTACTGGAGCATGTTTGTCAAGAGTAGTTTGAAGCTTTGACTCCAATATATAAGAGCACATTATACTCATTTATATGCTAATGTTCAATATACCTGATCCATGTAATTTTAGAGCATTTTTTCTACTACAAGATTTAATCTTAAATATAATGAGATCAAAACTATTCTTTCAAGTATTGACAACCAAATTTTACTTTCGGTTTCGATCTACTTTCACTTTGAAATGCATTTGATAACAAACATATATATTTTAGCAATATTTGCATTTATTAAAAAAAATATTGTTCATTACAGGTGTTTGAAATACATGTAGGTAAATGTCTTATTTTCTATGCACTTCAAAACAGTGTTACTTTTAATAAAGGGGTTTTAAAATAATTTTTGAAAAGGATAGGAACGGAATACTAATTGCTTTATATTATTTCACGCGTTTCGAAGTTCAGCGTGAAATATGTGTCTTCACGACTGTTTTACGGTATTCAAAACATTTGGTATTTGTTGCACGAGATTTTCGTGTCCGTATAAAAGGTTTTGGCGCGTAGAAAATTGTCATTCTACCAAACTGGCTCTGATCAAATTTATCAGTTAAAGATTATTTTTGTCATAAGACAGATACGTCATGAGCATTATTATACTGAAAGGATAAAGAAACGCAGGGTAACATTTCTTCCGATATTTTAACAAAGTACTGAAAGTACTGTTGGAAGGAATTTTTGAACAATTTTAGGAGTTCAAGTTACTATTTCGATATCCTACATAATTTCTTTTTCATTCATAACCAAATGCGTTTCATATTTCATTTTACATGCACATTCTTCTACTGATCGAGAAGTTGTATGTTTTGATTCACGGGCAGGACATACTTTCGTGGAGCTATGTCATGGAATAATTTCTAGTGTCATTCTCCCTCCTACCACTGATTTTAAATCATTTTAATACGGCAGTGTTCAGTCACTGAATTGCATCTAGTAGTAATCCAGAAATTGAGTCTTTTCAGGAACAGTGATAGGTGGATTGATGGTCACGATGTAACCTAAACAATGTGTTGCCATGCAGTTAAGGTCACAACAAATTGATCACATGTTCTATGTATTTTGTTCCAAAGAATGGAGCTTAAGAGCAAATATTTTTTCCCATATTTTGAATTTTGAGAAGCGAGCAAAAGCGAAGGTGCGGTTTCTCAGACATTTATTTACCATAAGTTAAAACGAGCATAAAAAGTATGGACTTTCTTATATAACATATAACCATATATCTATAGACTATAGTGTAATCACGTAATAAGAAGTTCTATGCTATATAAAGCAAGTTAACAATTACTCCAGTTGAAAATTCAATTGAATTTAAAACTAGTTAGAAGTAGGTTAGAAGAGGTTTACGCCTTCATGAGTTCATACGTAAAAGATAACTTCATTTTTCTTTGGATTACTTTTATTAATACTAGATAACTAGGAAGCACAGATTACCAATTAACAGCGCCACACTAATCTTATAATGGACTAGCCTGGTTCACTTTTTGTGTATACAATGTAATTAGATTTTGGTAAATTATGCTAATGTCTAATAATACCACTAGAATTAAATCAAGTCTGATATGTTATTTTGGGACATCAAAATTGTAGGAATGTAAAATTTTCTCCCTGTCCTACCTGCTCTCTATGGATCAATCTTCATATTTTACACTACAAAAACACGTATGACGTCACACATCCAGACAAGGTGTGTAGAGAGAGTAAATGTTCAGTTTACGGTCTAAGACAGAGTGCAGTTATCATATTTCTGAACAAAGGAATATGTCATTGTAATTTCTAATGCCGTATGTTAGCAAGAATTCGTTACTGCTTTACCGTAACAGTGAAATTAAGCTGATTTATATTGCTATTTAGAACTCAAATTACTAATTTTCAGTTCAATTCTACTTGGCCGAGTGTCAAAACTTTTCATTTTACGATATTTATGACGCGTTAATTTCATTTTTTTTTCGGATCTTAAGGTGCGAGAAATCAGACGAACATAACGATTAATTTGTTGTGGTCTAATAAAATAATTAAAAAAAAAACATTTACGAAATTCGCTTCGCGCTATCATTAAACCTCTACGGACACCCATCCAAAGATTAACCCTACATAACGTTGCTTAACTTCGATAAATATCCAGCGCTTTACGCTCTCAAAGTAAACTCCTGCTGTGAAAACCGGTCGTTAAAATTGTACTTATATACAAACGTGTGGTAGATACTAATGCGCAATAATACAATAAAACTTCTCTCCGTGCACAGTTAGAATGTTGTTTGATTAATGTGTAAAAAAACATAAAATATCATAATTTTAAGTATTTGTTTAAATTATTTTTTTTCAACTTTTGATAGTACACATATTTTTCTGCTGCACTATTTCTTGGTCGCATTGACTCATTGATTTCTATTGAGTTGAGGGTGTTGTTCGTTCTTTTTCAAATCTTGCAGAGCGCTGACATAGAAAGGAATTGTTTGAAAACAATTCCTTCCAAAAACGCGTTCTCCAAATAAAGTGAAATTTTGTGGATTGAGTAATTAGGTCGTATTACACCTTGCCATGTATCGAAAATTTAGTCACGGTTCAGTGCGCAGTTCTAGTAAATGGAAGAAGGAAAAAACAAAAATCTCGTGCACCGTGTTGTTCTGGTCTCATGCAGCGTTGGTCAAGTCACTCTGTGTTAGTCTTTATAAGGACCAACTGCTTTCCTAAAATTAATTGAGAATTTGGTTCGTTTTAAGAATGGCTAAACCCACAGAAGTTCAAAGGGGTCAGGTCATTCAGATGCTGATGCAAGGACAGCTACAAAATTAGGTTGCTAGGCAATTTGGTGTTAATGTTTCCACCATAGAACGTCTTGTAAGAAGTCTTCGGGAAACTGGCGATTGTCCGATCGACCTAGGTCAGAACGTCCGCGCGTAACGTCATGACGTCAGGATCAATATATCGTCGTCTTTCATGTGTGTAATCGGCGCCTTACTGCCGTTGAGAGTGCACTTAATGTTCGTGGAAATCATGGGTGTCCTATAAGTTCAAAAACTGTAAGGAATCGATTACGAAAAGTTGGTGTAAGAGCACGTCACCCCTACGTAGATCCACAATTTACCCATACCCTACGTCAGCGTCGTAAGACCTGGTTCGCTGCACATCCTCTAAGACGGTTTCCACTGAGGCAGATTTGCCAAGTCTTTCTGGCCAATAACAACATTCAACCACTAGATTGGCCCCATATAGCCCTGATCAAGCATCTTTGGGACCAGATGGATAATCAGGTTCGAAAGCGCCAGCTCCCCCTGCTACTCGAGAGCAGTTGACAAGAGCTCTGATTAAAAAGTGGGACAACATCCCCATAATATCACCATAAGACGGATTAACGCTCTCATGAACTCTATGACCAGAAGAATAAGGACCGTGACCACGGCAAACGTGGACACACAAAATATTGATGACTCAAATCAATTTCAATTTCAAAATTCTATGGGTCCATTCAATTAAATCGTCAATACCACTAAACCAATTGACAGACGCAATGTACAGACTTTGGACATTTTTAAGCATTAATTCATCTGTAAGAATACGAAATTTCGTTTTAAATAAAGCCCGATATCATACTTAATTTCTAGTTTATATTTCACCCTGCGTTTCTTTATCCTTTCAGTATATTAACGATGTCGTATTTCATTTTCATTAGTTTGCCTGAATTCACTGATGTCAGCAGATTTGTCAAAATTGTTTAAATGAAATGATACTATATATTTGTTATTACGTGTCATATGAAAGAATGTATGGAACAGAAGTCCAGTGGTAAGAAGTGCGCTTAGGGATCGAAAGGTCCTGGGTTCGAATCCCACTAGGGGCACTGCTAATTTCCTTAAGCAAGAAATTTACCTGCGATTGCTTCACTCCACCAAGATGTAAATGGGTACCTGTAAGATTTATGCACTGTATGCTGTGGCTGCAATTTTCGTTGTATGTTAACAGTTGGTGTGTGACTCGATGATCGGCAAAGTTAATGTTAAGAGTCGACTGAATAGTGATACTAAAGTAGACTCCAAAAACCTTGCTTTAACTTATTGGTATTAATTATTGTAAATTTTAGTTTGCTATAAACATATGTGTATCTCTTAACGTCACTGCGAATGTTATAAAAAGTGTCATTTTTGCTCTGTAAATTTAAGATTCTCAGTTGTAAGTTGTTAAATGTAAGAAATATTGATTGCCAGGACATTAATCAGAATATTTATTGTTCTTACACTGTTTTGTCCTAGAGTATCTACCCAATTATCACATTTATATAATTATGTTGTGTATTTTCATAAAACAATTTATCTTGTACGTTATGCATTGACGTAAAATGAACTGGAACATGTAAGTGATTTGACAAGCCCATTTTATTGTAGGGGTCGCGTGACTTGCTGGTACCGCGCGAAATTTGCGGCGAACAGAAATTGTATAACTATAGATTACATTCTCACAAAAATGGTACCAACCAAGATATGGGGCTCCAACTAAAATAATAATAGTATATTTTACTGAAGAGGCGAATTTTAAACATGGAATTATAATACCCATATGGCATACATTTTATTTTTCCAATTAACTTCGAATTCACTTGAAACCGTGGTATGTGTAAACAGATCAAAGCCCGCTAATTTTTTTGAACAGAAAATTAAGAAAATGGCGAGAATCAATAGAAAAAACCAACTGAAGTGTTATGTATATATTCTTTATACATGTTATACTACTTTATACTTAATTAAGTTTCTGTTGACTGAAATATTTCATTATAAGTTAGTTTTTTATTTGTATAAGAGCCAGCCGTTTTTACAATCCTTGAAAATTATTGCATGTAAAAATTTGTCTTGTGACTTTGTTGACTTATGAGACAATGAGTTGAGATAATATGGTGCAGTGTCCAGAAAAATGCCTTTGGTGTTTGTACAGGCATCCCATAGAGTCAGTGTTCTACAAATTTAGTACATTTACTCCTTGTTTTTCGTTCTTAGAGTCAAAAGAAATATTTGAAGCCTGGAAAATGCATAATAATAAAATAAAATTGCGATCTTCACTGTTTATTTCAGCATGGCAGAATTAACGGATGAGATATAATTTCCCATAGTAAAATGTTTGGAACCGCGATTTTTATATCCAAAAAATTAGTAAAAGTTGAATGCATAAAAAGTTGTAAATATATTAGTTTTAAGCTTACCTAACATGTGAGCCTCTGTCGTCCATGTCCATAGAATTATTGAATAAATAATTATTTTGAAATTCATTACGTTTTAGTAAGAATGAACTTTACACCAGAAATTAAATAACAACAATATGTATACACTAACTCTTACTGTGACAAAATTGCAAACAAGTATAGTTAGTTCTCAAACGTTCATAATTGTAACCCAAGATCACGACGTATGCATATTTTCGACGTCGCAAAGTCTAACCGGAAAAAGGGACTAGTAATGAGAGTTAATTAAACGAGATTTGTTATAACTGTCAAGTGAGCTTATAATAAACCATACGAAGTTGTAAATGATATAATCTTGGTGTACGTTTGTAGCATGATCAACTATTTCCATTCTGTTTCATTGAAACAAAATCTAAAACCAGTTACTGAAGTTCTCATATACTCATATTCAAGTACATGTACTTACAGAGTGTGATATTGTAATGGTTTCCATTGATCCATTTTTTAAGAGACAGGAATCAAACGCCCTCGCTTTGCCAAAAAGACTTGAAAGCTAACATTTCACATTATACATGTACATGTATATGGTTTATTTTATGCAGTAAATGTTTGTCATATATACCAGCTTAGTTGTTGCAGGTCATGTGATTTGACCGGTTTTTTATGTCCAAAATACTTAATTTTAGAAGTAAAAGGTTTCTGTTTCACGATAATGACGGAGCTTTATACATGTAAATGAGATGGTCTTTAAGTTGGACCTTTTATGTGACAACCTGCGACGATATTCGTCTGTGTTTTCTCGAACTCAAAGCTTGTGTTGATATCAATGGTGGACATATTTCTTCGAGTCAAACAGATGCTTTTAAAGTTCAGGAGCATTGCTAACTTGTGGTGATTTTAAGAGTAGGCCTATGTCAAATAATTGGGCAATTCTTGAGAACAACGCTTTGTTTCTCTTTGATAATCTTATATACACAAACCCATGTATAAATATCGAATAAATTATGAATATTATAAATATCCAATTACGTTGTATTTTTTAAATAATAGTAACCCACAGCGGTTTCGTCGATTTTGTCTTACGCGTTGCGTTTTTATTTCAAAGCAGGGGAAATAACCGCCGCAGGATGTCAAACATCCCGCAGCGGTTATATCCCTTTATTGCGATGCGTTTGGAAGTATAAGTAAAATAATGTTTGACACCTTCAAATTCAATTATTAGTTTAGCTGAGGTCACATAAAATTGAATTCTTAATACTTTATAGTAAAAATGAATGTGCTGTATTTCTCCACAACAGACGGAGCTTAACCCTTTACTGGTGCCGTGGTTTTACGTGTCTCGACCCCCTCCAATTAAAGTGGTCGCCACGATACTCGAAATGATAGTTTTGACTGGATACAGTGAATTCTCATTTAAAGAAAATTGCCTAAAATGACCTTTATTCGCGCGTCTGTTCATCAAAAGGAGGGCCATATAGGGGGTATCACTGCTGCTAGGGTTTGAAGAGGCTAAGCGCCCCTCATCACCAGAAAAAAATGGGGTCATTGAGTACAAAAATGGCAGAGAATGATGACATAAATATGTTGTCAGTATCTGGAAAGTACTGGCACTTTATACCTTATTTTAGGAAAATAAAACTGAATAACTTTAGTATTTAAAAAGCAAAACAAACATTTTTGTCCGTTTTGCTCCGACCAAGAGTTGTCATAGTATCTAGGATCGGGTTTAAATTACTTAAATGACATATATGACTAAATGACGATGTTGCGTTTGGCTACAACAGAATAAGACTGACCGTAAATATTAACACAAGAATACGTGGATATTTTTCATATGGTCCCTTATAAACTCAATAACGTGTAAATGTGACAACCCATGAAAAAAACAGGCCTAAGGCTAAAAAGTCACAAATTTAGATATTTATAAAAAACATATTTATATAAAACATTTTCTGAATCTATAACTTTTGAAACATCAGTTGTGATAAATTTCAGATGATTTTGACCAATAGTTAAAAAGTTATAGGGTTCTTAAGAATGCATGATGCGCAAAAATATTTCAGGGCATCCAGGACAAAGCAGCATCAGATTTTTATGAGTAGGCCTACAGATATATTTATCTGATTTATCTGTTGTGTATGGTCACAAAAGAATGTTAAATATTAATATATGGGGACCAATACTTTGTTGGGTATGGCCACAGGAAATAGCTGTCAGCTTCCACAATCAGTTCAACTAAAGTCAAAAGCCTAATCGCCGTTACACTAGCCTATCATTTATGTAGCCCAACGTAGCCCTGAATAAAACAAATTTCGCAAAATTGTGATTTATGATCGTAAAATGCTATTAAAGTACCTATAATTCGTAACACATCATGCATTCATTGACTAATCTATTTTTTCGATATAGGGGCCTATGGGTCACTGACGGTCAGGCATAGATCACACAGTTATATTATGTGAAAACCAGTAGTTGTCGGTCCTGAATTAAGTGAGCAGACTTTCCATTCGGAACTACCTCGGCGATCTTCTACGCAGATAAACCTCGGATATCATAAGGTAAAAAAGTAGATCCAGGAATTTGGTTTCTGTGGTTATATAGTCTGAACTACTCAGAAGTACGACGTACGTGTGAGGCATTGTACTATGAAATGATGTAATAAAGCGTGTAACAATGTCATTACTATCTGTTGACATGAAAATGACAGTCGCCGGACCTTATAACCTGGTTGTATTCCTACTACGTCTGATTTCCGAGGTATATCTTTGCAGATGGTCGCCGAGGTTGTTCCGAATCCAGTCTTTCAAAAAATCGTTCGTTCAGTGCGTTCAGCGCTTTGATTTATGAATATCACAATGGCGACAAGTTATGAATTTTTATCATCATAATTATTGCTAAATTTATTTAGAACTTATTATGTGATATAAGTTAGTCCAAATACAATGCAAGAAGTAAAACTATATGTTTGTGGTATTGTGAGTACGCCTCACAACAATTTTACGTAGTACGACGCAAATAATTGAACTCGGCCAATGAGAAATTCGCGCGCATGCACACTCGATTACTAGGTTCTCGTCTGTTTTGTAAACAGAGAATTGCCATATTTGGGCGCTGTCTTGGAAATGGGAGACAACAAAGATGATCAGGCACAAAAAGTGGATCTTTTGGTAAGAATTAATTTAATTTTTAATCCGAGATAACTTAACGCTCGTCGGGTTAATTTTTTAATCGATCATTTGATGATAATTCACATTTTGTAAACACGAGCGTGTCAGCCATGCCGTTTGTGTATTGACCGATTTAATATTGTTGATCGGTTCCTTCTTGGTGTCAAAAATCGGTTGTATGTTGTTTTATTGATTTTAATTGAAGTCTGTGTAAACAAAGTTGCTAAAATTGTGAACACCATCAACATGTTCTGGATGCATGACTCGTTTATGCGCCGTTTTGAGTCTTGCATCATTTTGTGTTTATAGTATTTTTCGATTGTCAACTAGATTTAGGTTGTATTTATAATTGTTCTGACATGTCATTGTATATCGGTTGTTAAATTGGGGATCTAGACGATTTATTCTTTATCAGACGCTATTCTTGTTTGACAAAGGATTTCTAATACTTCCTAAATATATTTTATTGTTTTTATTATTTGAATAGCTTACTTTATTCCAAAATTCTATAGTACTCAAAACCAGTAGGACTGCACCAATTTTCAGACATCTTGATGTCAAAATGTAGATTTAGGAGAAATAAATTGATAAAGACCTTTATGCTCAAAGAAAATCTGCAAGATTAGCATGACCTGTATACAAATGAAGTGACTTTCCAGTGACCCTTGGGTGAAATGCTACTATGCTTATACTGGTGTCACCAAATAACAGTTTCTAGAAAAAAAAACCACCTATTGTATAAGAATAATCCTTAAAAGTTATGTTTTTTTCTGTCTGCTTATTTAAGATGGAAAAGATTGTTGTCTATAATAGTGTTTTTATTTCCCTTTGCTATATATTTTTTTATGTTCCCCTGGTAAAATATTTAGTGGTGTGAACAGAAGAGGTTGTCTTGGACACTTTCTTATCTTACAGACTTAGTTAACAACATTTTTATTTTCTGTTTCAAGTTATAGTTTCATTAATTGTTTTGTTTCACAAACAACTATGTGGTATTTTGCATCAGCAGACAGGATGTGTTAAGGCATGACAGTTATTCATTAATATTGTTGATCTCTGATGGCAATTGTGACATTTTTTATTTTTTAGCCAGGAACATTTTAATCATAGCAAAAAAAGGTATTCTTCATTTTGATGTAAAGTATTAATTTCTCATAATTATTGTGTTCAGTGTAAAATATTAATATTTGAGTCGTTATGCCTACAGCAAGAGAAGTTTGCCAAATTGGCATGAATTAATATAATTGTATGAACATTTTTCATAGTTGACTATTTTTAGATCATAAGGTTATATTATGTATTCCATTTAGTCAACTTAATTACATGTTATTATATGAATAATTTATATTATATTTTTTCTGTATGGGCTTTGTAGTAGTGCTTTGAGGTTTCTTCCATCAGCACTTGAGCTTGAATCTAATTTTAATCAACAATGGGTGCTTTATTTTAAAATCAGATATGAAATATAATCTCTAAGATGTTATATACTCCAGTGAAAATTAAAATTTTATAAATAATTTAAAGTATGAGCAACATCCTCTATTATCCATGATTTCTAAAAACTCTTCTTGAAATTCTGATCACCTATGCCAAACTTAACTGGTTGTCCCAAGCAACCTTACAAATTCTTATTTTCACTGACTGCAATTTGTAACCTACTTTATGTCAGATAATATTGATTATTGACTATAATTTCGTTGTTTGTATAAGGAATTATGACTTGCAACTTGTATTCATTCAGGAATATTGTGCTTTATTACTTTTTGTCATAAACAAGGAGTGTTCATAATTAAAGTATATGACAAGCTTCCCTACCACATCAAGTAAAAACCTAACTCATGTGAGAATATGCATTCAGTGAACTTTTTATTTATGGTTTTCTTTATTGTGTTTTCTGCTCTTGTATTTATTCAGTATATTGATTGTTGCACAAGATGTATGTCAGATTTTTGTTATGAATACATACATGTTTACTCTATTACTGTATATTTATTAAACTTTGAAGTATTTTAATTCAGTACCCAAAATGTTCACCTATACATGTTTCAAGTGCATACCTATCAAGTCTCGCGCATTCAGCGTGAGCAGGGACCAGGAAATTCGCCGAAGTCAATCGGTCCAAAGCCGTCCGAGTACCGGATACGGGTTTTAACGTGTACCGTACGGACCCGACCGTTTACTGTACTTTATTCACGTCCATGTTAGTACTTATTTTTTGCTCCCTTTTATTAGGAAGGCATACGATACATTGGCATTGTTTGTTTAAATGTTTACAAAACTTAACTTCTATCTAGCATAAAAACGTGTTTTCCGAAATTACTCCCCGCAATCGTCGATCAGTTCAATAAACAGAACTTGAAAAAGGCTGTTTCATCTAGTTCTAATGTTGTTGGAAAACTCCGTCATGTGGGGAAATTATTATAACTGCGCATGCGCAAAAAACGGGTCCAAAGTAAATGTCTCGCATTTTTAAGCATCGTTTGCAAACGTAAAATAATGATAAGCTTTTTTAATTACACACGTAGATTAAAACGTTTCTCATACGAAGTGACGATTTAGCGTGGGTCTCGAAAATGTATGACATCTCATCACAATGGTTCAAGCGGTTTCATTTAACACAAAAGATTATCAAATCGTGCATAGTACACCTATTTATAGATAAATTAATGACAAAACTGTTCGTTTTGAAAATTATTTTCGTTGAATTTGGAATTTAATAGTTTTCTTTATCATTTGTTCATCAAAGAAGAGAGAAGTGAGGTTGAATTTTGATCATCAACAACTGTACCTTCGATTAATAAGAATTTGCGTAGATACATGTCCTAAGATAATTTCTTATTATTCACACCTCAATTTAAGACGTAAAAATAAATCAAGAATCAAGTCAAACAAATTAAAGATTAAACGAATACATCAATCAGGAATTGACAACAAAAGCAATTAAATTGTTTTCTTTAATTATTCATAAAACATTCTTTATAAAACATTATTGTTTTTTACAAGTTTACAGGTTTCAAACAGACCGATTGAAAAACGTAATCGGTTCGATGGACACGATTAATTAAGAACATATTCTTCTGCTGTTCTACAAATTAATCGAGTGCAAATCAAGAGTACCTTGCTGTGCTCGATCTTAAAAAAATATCACTGCGTCAACCCCCGATGATACACGTAACCATGGATACATATACAGGGTCCTTGATATAACCTGTGGACAATTAAGCAGGATATTACTGCAATAAACAAGTGGGTTTATTCAACTGATCGATGTATGATAACATTTTATCAATACGTTTTCTTGAAAATTATGAAAATTAAAGGTTTGAGGTCAAATTTTGCGAGTTTTTCCCGGACCGATTTTTTTACGGATTTTGAAATCTCAATCGGTCCAAAATCAAAAAATCGGTCCGAAAACCGAAAAACCGGCGATTTCCTGGTCCCTGAGCGTGAGACTCACACATTTTGAACTGAAATCATACCCTCACATACAGAATTCAACTTCTCATACAAATTCATATATAATATTCTAAAATATTGTTGAAGACCATTTTTGCCCTTCTGCTTGCTGTGAGAAACGATCTTAATGATTGAAAAGTGAAGTCACTGCATCCTTACAGCAAAATTGTCACCATAAATGTAATGCAAGAAATATGCATGTTTGTAATCGGCTCAAAATGCAGTCATTTTGATTATATTTTCACGAAAATCATCAAAAATACACTGTTGGATTCTAGGGGGCTTCCAATACCAGGGGCAACGGATTATATTTTCACGAAAATCATCAAAAATACACTGTTGGATTCTAGGGGGCTTCCAATACCAGGGGCAACAGTCCCTTGAAACCCCTTCTCATGCTTTGACTCTTGCCACCCTTGACAGGTGTGCAATTGGGCATGTCGCTATGTGTGTGATTGTATTGAATATACTGATATTAAAGATATTATTTTGTCTGAAAACTTGATATGAGGTGAGATATCAATCTGTTACTATTCAAGTATTTTTTTACTTTGGATGGAACTACATGTTAATCAAAGTATAACATTTTCCATACATGTGCAAGCCTTTGTTTGAATGGAATAGGATTTTTTAGAGCATGGGTAGTCTATCTGCTTCATTTATAAATTGTATTGTGTACAGATCTTGTCTTTACATTGGTTGCTCATGATTGTTCATGTTTAATATTACTACTAAATATTGGTAGTGTTTAGATTGATAACATTTTAAAATACTATCATTCATATTGTGGATGACTTGAGTTATTGTGAATGAAATTTGGTTACGCCTCAATTGTGCCTAATATAAACGTTTCATGATTATGAATTCTTTATGTACGTCACCTTAAGATCAGTTGTAATAAATACTAGTTTTTTGTAGATTTCTACTGAGTATAATATTTACAGAATAGATTATAAAATGCACTATAGAAAATATGAATAGTTTAATTCGTCATAAGCAGTATTTATTCTGCCTTTAAGTAACAAGTAAGTACTAGTAACTTTCCAATACATTCATATGAAATATCAACCGTTTTGTATAAATTATGGTATGTGACCTCTGAACTGATTGTGGAATTTTTTTAGTCATCTTGATGAATAAAAAAGTTCCCTTAACATGACAGTTGGTGGATTTGTAATTACATTATTTGCTTACTATAAAAGCACAAGGTTTCAAATTTTTGTATGCTTTTTAGTGGAACATTTTTAATGATGAAATGTGTGTCAAAATAATTCAGGTCAAAGTTCAGTCTGGTTCAATAGCTTTTCAGTGTTGACAACACAGACATTAGAGAGAATGTTTGGCAAAGGCAGTTATCAGGACTCTTTGGGACAGCAACTTGGCATTTCTCCTATGTGAACAAAATATAGTTCTTTCAATTGTTTATGTTACAAAATTAAACAAGCAGTCTTACATATACTGATATTTTAATGATAAGTCAGATTACTTATACTCATTCATCCCAGAGCTTTTTTCCTTATATTACAAGGTTTACAGGTGCCTTCCTCTTCTGATTTTTTTTTGAAATCATGCAGTTTTCCCAAAAACGTGGAGGTTACCATTGATTTTTCATTCCCCTATCAATAAAATTGGGATGAAATTTCCCCGGCACTTTTCCCACACACTGAAAAAAATGCCCTGCACCCCTACCCTTAGTCTTAATTTCAACATTTTTATACTCTACCAAGTGAAGAGAAATTAGTTCTCCAACATTTTATTGTCTGTAATAATTACAGAAGTGTCATACAGGTGTTTTCTAAAGAAAACTAAACAAACTTATAACTTAAGTGAAAGTGGCAAGTTGGTTTGAAATATTCATGAGAAATATTCATAAGTTTCTGATGTGCCTGTCCACTCTGACAATGTGATGTATGTCATACTTGAATATAGGTTTCTATACTCATTTGATACACAGCATGTGGTCTTGTCCTGGTTGTCCAGTGTCGTAAATGTTCAATGTCAATCATAATTATATTCATAACTTCATAGACATTGCTTTCCCTTTTTCCAGATCATGATTGACATGGTAATTATTCTTATGAATCTTATCTTTTCATTCCTTGAAGATGTTCACATGAATATATATTTTTGATGTTGTATAATTTTATGGGAAAGTTTCGTGTCTATTGTCAATTCAGTGTAAAAGTTATTGTCCATATTCTTCTTTACAATGGTATACACTGAGCAGCCATAATTTGCATTTTGATTGGCTTACAGATTAAGAAAGCATCACTGTTGTGTGAGACTGAATATTCTTGTTATTTGACATGTGGCATGAAATTATGCCTTTGTATTCCAGTAAGACATGCCTCTGTTTTGGTAACATTCAGTAACATCAAATTGATTGTTATGATTGATTCGATTTTAAAGGTCTTTAATAAATGCCAATCCCTTTGTGATGGTTTGGCTTAATTTCTTAGCTGCTAATGTTTGGATGGGTCATCAATGATGTGGCATGTACTTGTAATTAGAAACCTCATTCTAAGCAATTAAAAATATTGGATACCTGTTCTATATTAATTCTTATTGTCCAAATCCTTGTCAAGAGGGGACTGTAATTTGAGAATGAAACCTCTACATTCTTACATATATAGCTGTCAATTTTTTGTTAATAAAAACCAGATAACTTGATTCATCGATAACGCTGAACTTGTTTGTTAATAGTGTTAAATAATGTTCAGGTAAAGACCATTTTTGGGTTGTAAACTTTGTTTTGAGCTTTAACTAAAGCCTGTGAAGGGCCCTACCAGTTACTTATCAATTTGTATCTGCATCCTCTTGCACTAATTATTAGGCAATTCAAAAGAGCTTATAGTTCAAGCTTTACTTAGAACTGGGGTTTAAAGATAAGTTTCATACTTAAAATGGCATTATAGGGATTTGTTCAATTTTAGCATAGATACAAAATACAATGTAGACTGTATAAGAGGTATAATATGCACTAGACTCCCTTGCTTTCAAGTTAGCTGTTATAAGCACATGGTTAAGTGTCCGCTTACAACTCAGTAGGTTGTGGGTGCAATCCCAGCTTGGTCCATGGACTTCTATTGGGTTAATGAACTACTGATGTTAATTAAGGGATGATGACTGCCATCATTAAGCTTCCTTTTGCACTAAGTTAGACATAAGCATGAATAATTCAAAGACCTCTGCATCAAATATTTGACATCAGATCTATTAGCTTAAGGAAATGCAGCCTTTACAGGTTTCCTCACTGTAGCATTTGATCCTTATGTAAAGTAGTTATTAACTACTGGTTAGTATAAATATAGACTTAATATTGGTATGAAACAACAAGATTAATGATAATGTTTCTACGTGGGAAGAACATATTTAGTTACTTTTGTTTGTTTTATGTTATATATTAAACATGCATGTTCACTTTCACCTTCAATGTTCATTTTAGTTGTTTCAAGGATGTGTTGTCAGGTTTTTTGTTACTTTAAATGGCAATTTCAATACTGATATAGATTCAATATGAATCTTACATTGGAGCTGAAGTCATTTGGTTGGACCTGTGTTTAAGAATGCATAAGCTCTGTAGTAAGACTTGGGCTTGGAAGTTGGAGATCAACATATGTATTGTTTGAATTCTAGTGAGGGTTTTGCTTACTGGAAGAAATGTCCAATTTTTTACTTTACCCAGTTGTAAATGAGTTCTAGCAAGAAGCCTGTAACTTGTCAAAAAAGGAGGATAGGACTTTTAAGGACACCGAAAGATAGAAATTAGTTACCAAATGAAAGGTAGAGTCATAGCTGCACGGTCTGTGAATAAGCTACATTATCAAGCTTAGACTTACAATCACTTTATTATAAATCATACAATGGAATGTTTAATGGCTCCCAATAAATTGTACAGTGAAACAAAAACTGGATGATTGTACTTTTACTCATTGATTTTATTAAGCTCTCAATAAGTCATACAATGGTTTTGTTTATACTTGGTGTGATTGTAAAATGGTTTTTGATCACTTTACATCAGTTATTGCTTGAGAGAATGCTATTAGATTTGTATATAAATTTAATAAAATAAGAAGTATTCAATCAGTCTGAAAAAAAATCATTTACTGAAGTGATAAGTTTGTTTAACGCTTATATTCCTTGTATAAAATATTCATTTCCCTATTCTACTGTTGCATACTCTGTTATTGTTAATTGTCAGTGTTTGGTTTGAAACTCAGTCCTGTAGTCTTTGAACTTTGGAGGTAGAGTTCAGTGAGATTTTCTGATATATTTGTGTTTGTGGCGCACCTTCTAGTTCAATTGATGCTGGTATATTTTGTGTGCATATTTGTTATCATTCTATTCATGTTAGCTTTAATTCTGAATGTAAATTGATTTGAAAAGAAATGGTGAGGAATTTTAAGGGAGAGTAGCAGAGTGGATTTTGAGAGTTATCGTTCACTTGTATCAGTCAAGTAAAATGACAATTCAATCGGTCAGCACAAAAATATTCCACAATCTTCTTTATTACATGTAGTTAGACTTAAGTTCCCTCTTGCCCATAAAATGCATTTTTCTGTTCGTGAGTCGGACATTATCTCCATCTACGTCACACTGTGAAGCTCCTGTCTGAGTGTCACTGAATGAAACTTGTCAGATAACAGTAGCAATTTGAGGCAAATGGAATAGAATAGATTGGTGAGGACATGAAACTAATAGTATTTTTTCTTGACCTAAGATACATGGTATATATTGCTGTGAACAGATGTCATTTTTTCATTAATTGTTTGACATGCTGATTAAATGTAAAACAGTGATTAAGAACTTGATAAAAGTGGGTTATGTTCTGTAATTGAACCTCTACTTTTCAGAAATTTTCAATTACTGAACATTTTGATAGTGATATTGAAAAAAGTAGAGAACAGGATTTTTAGTTTAATATAATTTCCCTCTTTTGTACAAAATAGTTGACATTTACATGTTCATTTACACTGCATGTTTTGATGATGCAATATTTTGTACTCTAGTGACCTTCAGGACTGAATTTATCGCCAAATTTATATTCTACGCTGGTATTTACACTGCCAAAAGTGGGAACAAACGGTATTGTTAGATACCCATATAAACATTAAGTTTTTGTGCCAATATTTAAGGTTGACTTGTTAAGGATTAAATGATTAACGCTGATAACATTTCTACCTGAGATTTTGTTAATATTCCTAGGATTGGCTGATTGCTTTATATATTTTCGTCAACTTAAACCTTTGATAAAGGAATCAGTTTTAATATCAAATGTGTACTATACCATATACTGTCAAGACTTAGTATTGTAACTTTATTGATATTGGTTAAATATTCAAAAAGCATCAACTCCTGGGCTACATCTAGAGAAATTGGTCAGTTTTTATTTCTGGTGGACATTTGCAGGCTATGTCTGGAAACCTTAAAGATATGTCCACATTTGAAGGTGTTGCCACACGAGATATTACTAACCAAGTATGTATCCATTTTATTTACTTTATTTTAACTTGCTTCTATATTATGTATATAACTATGTTGATGTAAAACAACAAGACAATGACGCACATGAATATATGTCTGCATTTGTTATCATATATATGTATGTCTTTTAAGTTCAAAAGTTGCAAAAGTTCCGATCAGAAGTATGGAAAATGTTGTTTTTCTGTTGTTGTTTTTTAGTTTCAATAACCAAATGATGACTTGACTTAATATATCTTGCAATGTGCATATGATAGAGTATTTTTCATTTGCTTTTATTGAAACTTAGTTATTTCTTGTATAACCACTTAGTTACTCAGAAAACCTACTTGTATCAAAGTATACATGTATTTGTACTTAGTAAAAGTGATCTTAGTGTTGATTATAGGAAGATAATGGTATAACAATAATGTCGTCATTTGTTTCAGTTAGTCTCAGCCACTTTCGGCTTATTTACATCAAATGCATTAAGACTCAGTACAGTGTTTTCACTCTGTAGTTGGTTGGCTATTTTTTTTTTCAAAAGAATATATTGTGTATTATAAACTGTCTAAAAGCTTAATATAATTCACCCAGAATAATCACATACAGTTTATGGTTGTGATTTCAATTGTGTTTAAACTTGATCCTTTGTCATTTCACTAAGCTTAGGTCAAACTAGTCCTTAAAAGAGTGTTAACGTTTTGACCTACGGTCATTTTAAGACTTCACAGAAAAACTATTGTATAGTAACCACACTATTATGTGAATTTTTTGTATTCTAATCCTCAAGTACTAATATTTAATCTCAGAGGTCAAGCTTCTTTTCATACAATACATTCTCACAAATTAATTACACTGGTATAGGAAAATGTAACCTTATTATTGAGTTCTCGATTTATTGCTTCAATTGTGGAAGTCACCTGAAGCTAGTTGATCTCTGAATTTATAACTAACAATGTTTCCAATGTGTTAAATTGTTGCAAATGTAATGCAAGTAAATAAAGTAAAATTCCCTCAAAGTAAGAAAAAAAGAACTTAATATTCTCTACTTAATGCCTTTTCTCAATAAATTCCTTGTCTTAGGAAAGTTGAATCGCTGCAAATCTTTTCTTTCAAGTGTAGCTTTCGTAGAAGTTACTGTAAGCTTGGTGTTACCTATTATGTATATGTGTTTCTGTTGTATCATGGAACACTGAGAGGATTCATTAAAAAATCATGGAAAACTCATGGAACTCTGGTATTCAAAATTTGTATGAACCTTGTTTAAAGTATTGCTCATGTTCTTTGATGACAGTCGCTGTCCATGAAACCATGATTTGACTGAAAAATTGTTGAAAACAGCATGAAACAAATGTAGAATGAGTTCATACTGTACTGGTCAATGTTATAGTCCAGGATGCACTAATAGGTGAGCTTTAAGCATTTGGTGTAACTGGGACAAAAATGCAACATAGGAAAGATAATTTGATGTTTGTATACATAAAACATAGTTCATGGAAACTTGCTATGTGAATTGAATAATTAGAGTTGGCACTTGTCTAAGTACATAAAGGTTAGATGAACTGCTTGCTGTTACAGAATGAAAAAGTGCTTGAAAATAAAGGATTAGTACCAGTGGGTATTGGAAGTGAAATTTGATGGGAAGGTTAACTACATGATGTCAAACTCAAAGATCAAATATAAAACTTGTTAAAAATGATATCAAACACAAAAGTATGAGAATAAATATTTCACTTCATGATGATTGTAAATGGTTATATTTTGTTGATGGATGATGGCTAATTGTATATGTCATTTGTCATGTTTTCATCATCATAAAATATTTCATTGTATGAAATCATTCTATTTAAGGAAACACAATATATCACATGGTGTGATATTTTTTCTTCATACATGTGATATTTCTGTATAAAAATCTGTTGATTAAAAAAGCAAAGCATTTTTTTTCCGATTAAAAAGCAAAGCACTTTTTTCCCCAATGGCATGGGTGAAAGTCTGCAGTATTAATACTCATTTCAGTATTTATAGAATAAATTTCTCTGTGTAATTTATATCTAATTTGTCTATTTCAGTATTTTGAAAGTAGGTTTTCAGTTTATTTAAAACTATCAACTTTCACCCATGCAATGGTGATTTTGATTCTCTTTCCCATTATGAAAACTCATAATTGAGGCGTCGTAAAAATTTGAACTCTTACCCAATTTTTTGGTCAATAAACTCATTTTCCATTCAATGTTTTAAAAATTGAATTCAAGACTTAGATATTGTATAATTTTCACATATGTTATATATCTAGTATTGACAGGAGGCATTGAATGTTGTTTCCAGTCCATTTGATAATGTTTGATTTCAAATTAACTTATTTTAATATCATTACTATTATGGATTTCACATGTGGAAAATTTGCCACGGTCAAAGGTGAACTATTTATAGAAAACAAATATTAGTTGAATATATTTTTATAATGACTATTTTCCCACATGTTCTGCTGGTATAAAAGTTATTGATTGTTAACATACATGTAGGCTCTAAACCTATTATCAATATATTTCTCGGACATTCAGCCTCTAAGTAAAGGTTATACAATCATGTATATTGCTATTTACTTAATAATATCTGTTAGTATGTATATTTTGTGACAGCTGGTTTCAATAAGCCACATTTTATTACTGTAGGGATTTTACAATACAGAATATATTACAATAGATACATGTATAATATTATTATCACTTTATACGACCTTTTTGTGTTGGTGCGTGGTAAAACCCAAACAAACAAACAGACTTTTCTATGGAATAGTATTATACAGTCATAGAATTAGTCATTGATACAAAGCATTGGGTCACATGTCAAATATTAAGTTGCCTTACCAGACAGCTCATTAAGTTGCATGTCTGAATTGCCAATCTAAGGTTGTGTCCTCATGGGTTTGATACTCATTTTGGACCTACATACTCTGTGAAGTTTGGTCATGATGTACCTACAACCATTCTCCCACCTCCTTTCTGTAACTGTATCAAGTAGGACATTTTGTCAGCCATTGATAAAGGTACGTTTTAGTATTGGTAAAAAGATTGGTGTAGTGTTAGTAGTGAGGCTGAGTTGGTCAACTGTTTGTTATGATATGCCTGAAAAGTGTTTTATAAACAGCAGTGAAAAACACCTTGATTTTTTTTACCTGATTTGTGGCCATTAATTTGTATTGCAGTTTTCTGTCAGACCGCCAGGTGGTCTTATTAGCAGAACTTTGGAATATATTTGTATTATATTTATTGTATGATAATGTAAATTTGATATGTATTAAAATAAACAAAACTGAGTAGAAATTCAAAGATGGTGGTTTTTAACATGAAATCATAATTATAAGATAAGCAAATTTGCAGGCATTTTTCTTTGGATTTCACACCTACCAAACTTGACCTTGTTCATGCAGTGTATTTAATCATGGAAACATTTTGTCATGATCAAACGTGTGTATGTTTTTTCCGCAAGAATTGCTATCTGTCTTGTGCAGCATTCTAGATGTGTTAAGCATCATAACTAAACGTTATGTTTTTGTTTCCAGCCTGATGCTAATTCTATTGGACAGTATAATAGAGAACACTGTAATTACATGGTACATTAAGTTGTTCCTATTTATATGTCTGTGGTGATATGCCAGGTAAAAAAACCCAACACACTGTGAGTTCTGCTGATTGAAATCTGAGTTAGATGATAGAAGTCCCCAGTATCTAGTTGTTGAGTTCTTTCATGCTTGCTCAGCCCGCCCAGATAGCTCAGTTGGTAGAGAACAAGTCTACTGATCAAGGGGCCATGGTTGGATTCCCGAGCTTGGTCATGAAATCATTGTCTACGGCAATTCTCCCTTCTACCACTGATTCTAAATCATGTAGGGCAGTAGTCAGTAACTGACGGGAGTATGCACCTAGTAGTTAGTTAACAGCTAAATTCAGAGATTTACTGACAGATTTTTACTTACCCTTGGCTTTGAAGTGTTGGGTTATGGTAAAGACAGTCTGATGGTTTACTCTGTTAAGATATGTTGTTTTCTATGCTGATTGTAACAAATTTTCAGAACATAAACCCACAGGAACAGGTGGTAAGGGTTTAGCTTCCCCCCCCCTCCCCAGGAATTTTACAATTAATTAATTTTGATCTAAACCAATAAAAACAAATTTCTACTGTACAAAGTTGCCCTCCAAAAATTTTAGCCCCCCCCCCCCCCCCATTAATCTGAAATGACTGTCTACAGTCCCGCCAACATGCTCATGGCATATTCTATCCGGAGTACTTAGTAACATTTTAATACCTAGTATTTCATGGTCCATTCCTATCTACCACTAAAATATCATGTGTTAATACTTACAGTGTGTGGTAATCTAATTTAGTTCCAAATCTCTTATCTTCAATCATTTCTAGGGCACTTTGGTGGGGGTCAACTTGGGGTCATGACTTAGAAAAAATATTGTGTATTCATGAATGTTTCATGAATTTTGTGTAACTTGTGTAAAAAAATGCTAAAAAATGTTCAGAAAATTGTCAGAATAGGTCTAGTCAATCTAACCCCTGTAATTACTGTAAGTACAAGTATTGCAACCCCCCCCCCCCCCCCCAGTTATTCTCCCTATTTATCATTAGTTTTATTCTCTGTTTTTCTCTTTAAAACGATCCTGCCACCTTTTCCATCAAAATAGAAAAAAACTTTGGAATCTAGAGTCTGAGGTTACTTGGTAACTTTCTTGGCTTTATTGTTTATTGTCCGTGCTCTGGTCATATATCTTTCAAGTATCATCATGTTATTGTAAATCATATAAATAACATAGAATAGTTGTGTCCAAGTTAGTAACTCATACTGTTATTGTTACATTATCTTAAACTCCTACCTCAGCTAGAAATATGCCAGTTTTCTGTAGCATATAATATACTGCCCTCTAAGAAATGTCTGTAGAATATATTACACTGTACTTGCAGTAAGGCATACAATGAATGGAATTTCTTGGAATACTCATAGACTTTTCTCAGAACTGTTGCATACAAAGATCGCTCTCGATATCTCAGTCTTACATGTTTACTATTAGAATATGAAGTTAAAACACATCTGTGTTGGTTAATAAGATTAGTGAGTCATATTTTTTGGTAAACAATTGTTGGATATTTGGAATGAATGAACATTTAGATAAAAATTCAGTAAGTACAATGTATACTGATATATTTCTGATGTTAGATACATTATATCTTGTTTTACTGTTAAAATTGAAGTGGTTTTTTGTAGGAATATGACTGTAAATTAGACGTTTTTGTTTGTCTCAATTTTCATTGTAAATTTAGTTAAATAAGTTTATCATATCTGCCTACTATGGCTGCTTTTATTGTTTTATTGTTTGTAATAAAATGTATTTATTTTTTTGTTTATTGTTGTACAAGAAAAATGTGTATTTCATGTTTCACTCTTGGTGATGACATGTTGCATCATATCTAACTTAACATACTGTTTTGCCGGATGTATACATGACATAGATCGTTAATTCAGGAACGTCTCCTGTATTTACCATGTCTTACTACAAGTTAAGGCATATTTATGAGGCAGACTTAACACGTGGAAGACAGTTTTCTGTCTGAATATTGCTCTTGTAGTATTATGCACAGATATGTCTCTATGAAAATTGGCTTTCTCAAATATTTTAGGAATTATTCATGGAATGCTTTACTTTCTTGAATTATTGAATAATTTTGAAATGGTACATTCACTATTGAGACTTTGTTTGTTGTAAAGTGTATTGTGACATGTGATTGGTGAAATATTAGATCTCAGTTTAAGATCAATTGGCTTTTCTGTTGGAGAAATGGGAGGAATGATGAATTTATCCAACTGGCTGATATGACAGTATATGAAAAATCTGTCTTACTGAATTTATCAATTTTTGAATAAATTTTAGTCTTTTTGTTGCCAATATCGAAAAGAAATTATCCAGTTTGTCTAGTCATATGTTAGGGTTGAAAGCCCTTTAGGTGTTGTTGTCATTGATAGTTTTTTCTTAGAATAAAAATTGCTGATAGTTAGACATGTGTGAACAATGCAGGGCCAGACTCCCTTCTAGAATTTGAAAAAAAAATCCAGTTGTGACCCTATATATTCTAAAAGGGTCATTCAGGGCTGTTTTTATGTGGTACCCCCCCCCCCCAAATGGAACTTGATAAATAATTTTACTAAAA
Organism: Mactra quadrangularis; assembly: GCA_025267735.1. NCBI lineage: Eukaryota > Metazoa > Mollusca > Bivalvia > Venerida > Mactridae > Mactra > Mactra quadrangularis. The sequence goes on from CM046304.1 coordinate 31,305,506, forward strand.
TTATTATCAAATATATTTATTCTTTTTTAATAAGTTATTGGAAGGATATTTCTTTATGCACTTAAGGAATTCTACCTTTACCTGTTAAGTTAGAGAGTAGTTTTATGAACAATATGTCTGTTAAGTGCACTATTAAACCATCATAAAATGATAATTAATTTGTCTGTATGTTTTATTACAGTATATAAAATGCCCTTGTAAAATAGCTTTCATGAGTTAATACATCATGATTGGGCTTCATTTTTACAATGTCTATGATGTTATGAGCTCATAATGTAGTCAATATTTTTGGCTTGTAATATATTATTCATTGCTCTGCACTATGTTTAATGGTCATGGAGCTATAATGATAGTTGTAAATTTGATAACTATGTTTTAATGGTCACATGTCTTTTGTTGCGCTTCCAAGTATTTAATTAGAAAGTCTTTGACCAGAGTGCATGTTACATGGGTTACAGTGTTTATGCTACTTTATATTGAGCTTTTAGATCTATGAGTGCACTACTATTGATGATGGAATTTACTTTATAGACATAGAACCATCTGAAAGAAGAAAATTGGTATCTTGGTAGTGGTTTTATTGTCAAAGTTTGGCTAGCGGATGAGAGCACGTCATGATAAATATTGCATCATTTTTAGTATGGAATGTTTCCATTCCATTAAGTTCATAACTGTTGTTTATGTCTTGTGAGAAAAATTGCTGCGTAATAAAAGTCATGGGCAGCTCTGGCTGGGGGAGTCAAGGCTTCCTTGAATTTAAAGTATGGTAAAATATCATTTTTGGTAAGATTTGGAATTAAATTTTAGTCTATGAAATTAAGATAAGAAAGTTGTTGTCAAAACAGACCTTTACCATGTGTCAGTGCAAGACGGGTCTGGCTATGTCAATACGATAGAATGAACACTAGTTTTGCGCTGATCAATTGAAGTTTATGCCCTACAAAGATTTTTTGTAGCATTTGGTTCGTCCAACAGAAATATTTTGGCGTCCATACTGTTAAAGCTTGCTTAAGACAACAAGACAAATACTCATGAATGCTGTAGACTGATAAATATCATTGTCTCCTTTCTTTGAAAACATCTTAGGCCAGACTTCTTCCTCCCACAGACTAAACAAGTCTGTCCCTGTAAGTCATGATAATAGTTTTCATGCTAATGTTTCCATAGTAATTATACAATGGTTGTAATTAATTTATTTTGACAGATCTTGTAGACAGAAGGTGTCTACATAATAGTGTTTGATGTAGGGCTTACATGAAAATATATTAGCTTGTTGATAAATGTATAACCTTGTAAGTTTTGTCTGGATATAGATACACTAGAAGTTTTGTTGACATATCTTTATAGATGAAAACATGGTAGGTGTTTTACAAATGAGTTTTACATTAATAAGGCTTTTTTGATTGTCACTGAAGACTTGCTTTATGTTCATTAGCATCGCTTGTGCTGTAATTTCCTTTGTATTTCTGTACAATTTTGTGCTGGTAGGGATAAATTTAAGATTTGTGAAGTGGTTTATCTGAGAAAGCTGATTTTAGTTTCAATCTATTTCTTAGATTGTTTTGGTTGCTATTTAGATACTAGTTATGTTATCTGTGATTTTTTGCCTCAAAAGGGGGCTAATATTCTGTATTTCACAAAGGGAAAAGTAGATGGAAAGTCACACAAATGTCATCAAAATTTCCTTATGAGCAGCCATGATTTAGCTGATTTCAAAATTATGGCAGTTTTTCTTATATATTGATCATATACCACATATTTAAGTTGTTTGTTCATTATATCATCTATGTTATTATTATATCACTAATCAATGTTCTACAACAACAAAATGTCAGACTGGACTTTTCAAAGCATTGTTAGATGCTCTGTTTTCTGGTGGTCACCTGCCGTTGTCCAAAGAGAATGAAAAGCTAAATGTAGTTCATCACTAAAATGGGTCATAAACTGTAAACATTGACCAAGTTTCATGAAGTCTTGATGACAAGGAGTTTATTGTAACCTTGGCTTATTCAAATGTTTTCTAGAAATTTTGTTAAAGGAAACCTTTACTTGACAGTTAAACTAGTTTGATGGATCAGTGCAAAATTAGTCTTACTCTTTGTAAATAAAGAAGAATGTCGACTAGCTTTTTGCTGACCTATCAAGTTGTTTTCTGTAACAAACTTGTCATACTATTAACGATGTTACATAACAATCAATCAAGCACACTGTAATAGAGGTCATTATGGTTATTTTTAATACTATTTTTAACATCATTTTAACATTGTATTATTTAGGTTAATTGTTATAATGATGTCATTGACGGTACTATTAGTTGTCTGAATTTAAACGTTATATTGTTGTCTGAAATCTGACACCATTGCTGGACAACTTGTGAAGATTACTTGACAACAGTGACTTGATGCTATTACTTGAAATTTGATAGTCTTGTTTTAGTAACCTAGATGCTTTTATTCATTTTGTTTTTATTGCCTCGTAGACATTCAGAGAAAATTTAAATTATTTTGGTCCAGGTGCCGTGGGAATGGTTCAAATGTTATACAAGAATTGGCTAAGATTTCAAACTATTTAGAATGGTCAGTATATTGCTAGGATAATCAAGGAGCTTAGACTTTCCAAGAAAGCTTGTATATCATAAGAGAACTGGCTAGATGTGAGAAAGACCATAGCAGAAACATGTAGGATTTGAACAAAACTGTGGAAATTTTGGAAGCTGAACCCTCTGCCCTATCACAGTTGTTCAAAATTCAGGCAAGCTGAACACTGTAAGAAAACCACAATTAACATGTATGATATTTTACTTTTTCAGAGAGGGACAGAGAAGTATACAAACAATGAGAAGAAAGATATCAAATATGGGGTAACCTGGTGTAAGGAGACAGAGACTAAGGGACAATATCCCCTTGAAGATGAGGTAACATATTGTTTAAACTGTAGTTTGTAGATTGACTGACCACCACGATTATGACCTATACAATGTGTTGCTATGGCCTTTAACCCAACCAAAAAGAAATTTTACTGTGTCAGAAATAAGCAGGTTGTTCTGTATTCAGTTTCTCTATTGGGCAACAAAAAATTTCATTATTTTATTGTTAGCTCTCAAAAAATAAAATCAAAAGTCAGAAAAGTCATTTAAAAGCAAGATTAGGAAAGATGTCTCTTTAATGGCTAGCAGAAAAATGTTTATTTGATTTCAAATCAAGAAATACACTTTAATTGCAAATGTCTGAAAAGACCCTTTAATTATCAAAAGTCCTAAAATGTTACTTAATAGCAAGAGTGAGATGAAACTCATTTTAATTGGTAGGGTTAGAAAATGTCACTAATGGCTTGTCAGAAAAATGATAATTTACTTGCAAGTAGGGAAGTACACTTTAATAGCTAAACTAAGAAATACACTTTAATAGCAAACTGCAGGAAATACACTTTTAATGGCTTGAATCTGAATAAACACTTTAATATCAAAAGTAAGGAAATTCATTTTAAAGTCATCCTGCTTATATCTATAGATAAAAGTTAGCTTCTAAAGTATTTAATAAAACTATTGTATTATATATTTGTCACGTATTGAGATCAGTTAGTGTATTGCGTCTTATTTTTCTGCATAGATATTGAACAGATTTTATGAATGAACATAAACAAAATACAGCCAAGGTTTGATATTGACGTCATAACAATTGTTTTCAAGGTGTTCTATGTTTTCTTGTTGTATTTTTGGTACCTTGATATGATAAGAAGTTCTACTGTCTGTGATTTTAAAGGTTGATGACTGACTGGAATAACACGGTTACAGGTTGTATGGTTAGAATTCCTAACTAGACTATAAACAAAACAAATCTAGAATCATTAACATAAGTCGGTTAAAACTTGTTTCAAAAATAGAACTAAATTTTTTGCATCAAATTAAACAACATGATAGTGTTTACGCTACTTTAACCAACACGTATGCAACTTAAATCCATCTATTTAACTTAAGTGTTATGTGCATTTCGTCATTATCTACTGTTTTATATATACCACAATCATGTGTTAGATGATTAAATTAATGATCATTAAAATCCTTAAATAAATTAATTACTAATTGATTACTTACTTTGTAAGACTAATCATTAGGCTGTTTGAATAGTCAATGAATTCAGTGGTTGTACTTTAAATACAGTAATTTAAGGCAAACAAGAATTTAAAATATTTTACAGAAATCTTTGAACATCTAGTAAGGTAGCTGATTTCAGCTGGCCTGTCAATTTTCAGCCAATCAGAAGATTTTAGTTCCCATGGTCTTCAAATGCTGGTTATTTATTATGTGTAGTTAATTTTAACAGCAGTTATATTATGCAGTGGTTTTGAATAGATTTTATGTTTATTTATTTAATGAAAGTACAAGTGGACCTAGTTGTCTTATTTTCATAAATGGATGACCCCTTTCTGCTGATTCCAAAATTCCATATTGGCAGCCCTTTTTCCAACAATATCTGAAATTCCAATTCACAGTCTGCGATGTTTAACCCAATTTTGAAATACAATACAATGCATGCTGAAGTACATTGAATGTATGATTCACTGTATGTGAAGACAGTGTCATCTCCACTCTATTGAAAACTATCTGAAAATCAATAATTTTTCATTTATTTTGACTAGACAGTTAACTATGTCAGTAGTCACAGTCCAAGATGATCAATAACATATTGCATCATTATGTTTGGGTTACCTTGTTATTGGTTTCTGACCTAACATGTTGTATCTTCTTACTCATAAAACAGCCAGTCTCTTCTACGTTCTAGTAAACATATTGATCTATTGGGAGATTCACGTTCTGTTTGTTCATGCCAAATAATATTTAAAACATAAACATTGATCTATTAGAAACACTAAGCTCATGTATGTAAGTCATATTATTATATTAGTCATAATTGTCTTCAACCCATGTACCTATAATTTTCCTAGGTATTTTCTTAACAATGATAATTAATGACTAACTTTATGTCTCACCCAATCTCTGTCATCATCATATATTGTTAAGCGCTTGCCCACTTTATTATCTTATAAGTAAAGGGAAACATATCAATTAGCCCCATTATTTGAAATTAGTAATTTTCAGTGACTTTATTCAATTTCATTTGTCCTGGGCCTTTGGCTAGCAGGTTAAGGGGATGGCGGTCACCCTCTCCTGTTATTGCTTATTATTAATGATTAACTATCAACAAATGAGTAATTTTTATTATTAATGAACAAGTGACTCAAGCATTGTATCATGGATTCATTATCTACAAGATCTCAGAGTCTTGACAAACGTTACTTAACTTGAACAGAGATGTATGTCACTATGTGTGATAGCATACACTGACACAGTCATATAGGCAGGAGCATACTGACACAATTTCCTTTCCCTGAAATTCTAAAATAAATGGATAACACTGGAGAAGTAATTCAAAATAACTATTTGCTGTGATCAGTTTACATGTACTTGATAATAAAGGCATTTGTTTGATAAAGACTTATAAATAGAATATTTCTCTAACTGCAGGAGAGAATCAAGAATTATTTCACGAGAACTTTTAATATCTTTGTTTCATTTCATTGTTGACGTTTTTCATGTTATTCGTATGTGTTCAAGAAGTGAGTGAGGTCATAGCTCATTGACTCTAAACAGTTACAAATGTAACTCTCTACTGTAAGATCTCTACTATTTATGCTCCAATTTTCATCACATCAGTTATAAGCTGCTTTTGTATACATTTAGATATTATAATTGGGTCATTTGAGGTAAAAATCTAGGTCATTGGGTCATTTAAGGTAAAAATCTAGGTCAGTAGGTCAAAGTGAAAAAAGTATGTTAAAAGCTGCTTTTGTATACATTTAGTTACTAAAATTGGGTCATTTGAGGTAAAAATGTAGGTCATTGGGTCATTTGAGGTAAAAATCTAGGTCAGTAGGTCAAAATGAAAAAAGTATGGTCAGAAGCTATGTTGTAAATATTCAAATAAGGTTAAATCTGTGAGTGATTTAGAGTCAGATTTCTGCTATATTTTATTATTTCTTATATTTTAGTAAGATATTCCCTAATATGGAGCAGATTTCAAAATATTTATGTTGTAGTAAAACCATTCAATTGTAATGAATATGTTCTCCATTCATTCATAAAATATATTTCTGATAACTAATTCTCTGTCTAGTTCATCAGTGTTTACCTACTTGTATATTATAGCTCATCTACATTGAACAGTCAGTTTTATCACATTATTTAGTCAAGGGGGAAAGGAAATCAAAATTTGCTTTGTAAAGTTAAGGGTCATAGTATTGTTTACTTTTCTGCTTCCCCTTTGTGTCCTTCATCTGCTGATAAGGGTTTTATTGTTCATTGAGCACACAATATAAATACAAATAAATGTTATATAAACAGGATACATGCACACTGAAACAAAGCAGATAAATATAACATGTATATATTAACAAATGAATGCTCATACTGTATTTCATGTACATGTAGGGTTTTAACCTGCACAAGTTACATATCAAATATTAGACCCAGTGAACTATATGTGCCAAATTTTCTGATCTTGTAACAGTATGAAAAAGGAAATATTGAAACTGTAAGGCTCCATGATTTCTAGTGGCTTATTATACTTCCATTCACTCCTTAACACACAAGCCCGAAACCCTGGACTAGTTAAAATTGATTGAAGTTGATGAAAATTACTTATTTCATATAGTCTGGCTAACCTTTTACTATGTATGGCTAGACTGGGAAAATTTATGTCTGCAATTCATGTTCGCCAAGTCTAGGGCTGTCATTGATAGAAAATTTTGTACTGATATATCGAAAGGCAAGTATCGCGATTTCGGATGACGGCCCTAGCCAAGTCCCGTACTAGAAGAGATCAATATTTTTGTGTTTATTGAATTAGTGCTTAATGTTTAGCATTGGAACTCATGCAGTGAAGAGTTTACATTGACCTTTAACACTTTAACAATACTCACAATTGTTATTATTGTATTTATAATGATTTACTATTATATTACTAAAGACCTACGTCAATGAAATGTTATAACTACTGTATGCTTAACAAATATTATAAATACACTCTCATTCAGTAATAAGTAGTGACATCCGCACTTTATTCATATACTAAAATATTAGTTTTCATTCATTGGGATTTTCTTGATAGAAAAATTTAAGGCTGTTTTTTTCCGTCAATAACTTGTATGTAAAAAATCAAAAACCAAAAAACCCATGTGCTTACATTCCTGATTTTTCAAGAAGATTAATTTGTATTTTATTCTCCATTTCATTCAGTACATACTATTTTTCACTGTTCTGAATTTTGACATTAAATATTTACCCTCTGTACTCAATTGTCACCCCAATTGTGAAATATGATTTTTGTATTCATTCATTTAGAATTAAAATATGAAATAGTAACTGTGTTTTTTATATATCATACATATTTGTGGCTCCATCAAAAGTGATGCAAAAGAACATTAAAATCATGTGACATAATGCAGGATTTTCTGTCACTTGATGTTTCTATAAAAGGAGATCATTCTTTTACATGATGAACTTGTTATTATGAAAAAAAAAACATTCTCTGCATGTTACCAAAATAATAGATATACACTATTTGTTAGTGTAATTGAAGCATTTTTTTAAATTTTTTATGTCCACAACTGATTTTCTTTATAAAGCAGATGGGGGATACTTTTTTATAAGAGGACAGCTTTCCCGCAGCCCATGTTCCTGCAAGCCTGCTCTAGAAAGCCAATATAATTATAAATTTATGTTTTGGTTTATATGAAGGGTGTGCTTCAACATGTACCTGTATATAAATTTGTAAAATTTCATTGTTATTTAAATTAATAAATCTTATCTTTGACCGGTGAACCATTACCAAATATATGTGTTATATTCTAACACAGATATTTGGTAATGGGTCACCAGTCAAAGATTAGATGTAGGGCTGTTGCGAGTATCCGAGTACTCGGGTATTCGCAATCTCAACCAGAAAATCGTGTATGAATATTCGTCACGTCTGAAATCGTCGGATTGCGATCTATTTTTGAAGAATTGAAGAACATTTTCAGCTTAATTACCACTGAAAATGAGCCGCATTACTTATGGAAACTTTAATTTATGTAGGGAACAAAGTATCTTGTATCAAAATTTCGATTGATACACATTTAAACAATACTGTTATCAACTTATCACTGAAAATGCCCATAAAACGTCTGTGTTTGGAGTACAAGGTTTTCCATACAGTAAAACTTCTGTATTTCTTCTCTTATTTTTGATATTACATGTTATCTTGAATGCTTCTCCATTCACAAGTGATTTATGGTTCAATTCGTGAATCGCTACTTATGAATCGTGGTTCAGATCGGATCTCAACTAGCTAAATGATCCACAGCCCTAATTAGATGTTTATTAATTAACTATGAAAATTTAAAATGATGTTATAAATATAACTGTAGAGTTGTTTTTGTTTCATTTCAGAACCCAAATGAAAGTTTAGTACAAGATGTTTCAAGTACAGCTGTACTGACACCCTTAGATGATGATTTGGTTGGTAATGTTACTGATATTCCTGATAGAGGCAACTGGGGTGGAAGATTTGACTTTCTTATGTCTTTGTTGGGATACTCTGTCGGTTTAGGAAACGTCTGGAGATTTCCTTACCTGGCGTACAGTAATGGAGGAGGTATAAAACATATTTGATCATTAAAATTATACAGAGCATAAGGTTTACAGTCTTTGTAGTATTAGTCCGCTTTTTTATATTATGTAATAATTCCCAAAGATTATCAACTAGCCTTGAGTATAATTTTTTACAAAATTAGTAATTTTCCATGGCTTGAATCTGTTTTTCTCTAGTCATGGGTTTTGGCTTGTTGGTCAAGGAAAACACTTGATAAAAACCCCATGCTTGAAACTCTAGTTTCGGGATTTGCACTGACCTACATTGCCTTTTTGGTACCCTTAATTTCAGTGTATGATGCCTATAAACTTTAAAGTGTTGTTTTATAGTTGTCCCAAACTTTCAATAAGCCTCTCCCTATCAGGTGATATACCAGGTTTATTTATATATATATATATATACAAAAGAATATTTTAATATTTGTATAATTACCCTAGTATTGGAGATCAAATGTCATATGTCCCTGTTGTATTGACAATAATAAACATGTTTGGCCTACTGAACAAGTTTTTCTTGTCTATTCATTCATTAATATAGTTTTGTCATACTAACGCTTGAGTGACCCCCGTATATTGAAAAATACTTATCAAGGATCAAAAATCATAAGTACATGCCGAAATACTAAATGACTAGAGAATAACTAAAATTGGCTTGATATACTGGCCGATTATAAAACTCCAATAAATTAATATACACAATAATAAAAGTTTAATAATTCAGTATAGAATGTATTGTATGGTATGAAATGTATACCTATAATTAAAGAATGTCAACTAGAGTTCATGTTTACTGTAAAGAGAGTTGGTTAAGTTAAGAATGATGCAATACACAACTACAACCCTGACTTTTATTAATGTGACATGGAGGTGGAGTTTTGCCAAGTTTTTATAGTAAAGCTGTCTGTTCACAGGTTTCAACTTAAATATCAACTTTTCTAAAACTTTGCATTTTATATTTTTCTCAATAATTTATGTACATTATGCATTATTCTTAAGGCAATTACAAACACTGACAGATAATTTCAGAATATAAAAGAAATCAACCAAACCTGTCAGCAAACTCATTTTATTTCAATGACGAAGGCCATTCTCATAATAATATAAAAAAAGAAATTTGTCCGATTTTAGATTGGTAAATGATATACATGTATTATACTGGCAAGTTTTATGATAAAATTTGTCCATATGAGGCATGTGAAGGTTGGTAGTGTTTACCATGTAAGTTTTAAAAGGAATGTAACCTTTTAAATCCAAAAATATATTTCATACAAATGTTTATCAGGTACAGACTGTGTGAATTAAGTACGGAGAGAAAGTTTGTCTACATAGGTTGATGGATGATATTTATACATTATGGTAGAGCTCCTGTCATGTCGAGACTTCTGTCATACTAACCTTCTACTGTCCTACAAATAGTACAAAAAAATCTCATGCACAAACATTTACATATTAAAAATATTTTATGTATAAAAAATTTCCAGCCACAACTGGTTACTTCAAGGACAGGTTCTTTACCGCTTGTTCTGTCTTGTTGTTTTGAGGATATTTTGCATGTTAAATAGATAGCACTGTCTGTGTACAGTGAGTTGTCATAGTTACTAGACATGTTTCCTGGAGATTAATGAACTTGTAAAGTGATAATCTATTATGTATATATAATAGATCACTATATCATTAAATATGATGTAATGCAAGAAATAATGATGCTTTTAGAATATGATTGGTCGAAGTTTATATTTTATAGTCTAGTTTTTTATGGTTTCACTCATTCTCATTAATTCAGCAATAGTGTTCTCTAGTTATCAGGCTACTAGTTTTGATTTATCTATCAGCCTGACTAATGAGTGTTTTACTCCTGATTACAAATATAGTGCGGACACATTGACCCCGACCTGACCTTTATGCAAGAATATTCATTACATTAAATACGAAGGTAGTATTAATGTTCGAAAACAATCGGATTATATCGTCAAGGCTCGAATGTAATTATAACACAGGGATTATTTTAAAGTACATTTAAAGTGTACAATGAGTTTCTATTACACATAGGCCGGACCAGAATATTATACGATGAGGTTAGCTACCAATTCAAAAGTTGTAGGTTTTAGCCCCACAACCACCACCCCCGCCCATTTTATTATAATTTGTAATTACAAATGTAAGAAAACAAGTTTCACGTTTGAATGCACATATTTACTCTTTATATGTCTTGTTAAACTTATAATGTAAGCCATAGCCGACATTACACTCTCAAAACCTACAAGCCCCATGCAACCCTACTCAGTACCCGCCGATGCTATTTACAATCAATGTAAATCGTCTGCTTATTTTAAATACGTAACGAGCCGAAGTGTAGATTAGGCGTGGAATTGATTTTCGCCGGGATTTGTGTATCTGATAATAAGATGCAAATGAGAAAGGTAAGGTCGGGGTTAATATGTCCGCACTATACCAGCGACAACTGTCTATCCGTCTTTGGCTTCTTAACTATGTGGGACCCTCATTTGCCACTCAACTTTATTGATCCCTTCTAGGATGCCAATCCTTGTTGCCCCAGGCCATTAAATCATTTAGGCTCTCTCTTTGGTCTCTGAACTTAGTAGTTCATTTTAGCGGCGCTTTACAAGCCCCCTAACAGTACAAGAACCTCTCCAATGGCATTCAACCCTGTAATCCTCTAAACTATTCAATCCTGCCTAAGGTCAATAAACATTGCTAGCATGTTATGTTTACCAAAGCCCTGAGATAATTGCGTTTTGTTGACAAATTCGACTTAATGTATGTATTTTGCAATAGAAATAGCATAAACTGATAATGGATCAAATGTTTTGGCTTGAAGTTTATCTTATGATGATGAAATATTCATTATTTGTCCTTCAGTTAGGTTATTGTTGTAAAAATTTCCTAGTTCAATGATTTATTTCAAATTCTTGGTTGACACAAACCTGATTTTGTTCCAATATTTAACAATAGTTTGATTGTTTGATCATTTCTAGTTACGTCACATTAATTTTTGATGAAAAGGTATTTTAAAGAAAAGCCAATTCTGCCCGCTTACTGATATATTTTCATTTGATATTATATATACTGTAATCAGGTATTCAACTTGTGGCTTATTTTTAGTCCTTACTAAAAAAATAAATGATAGATGTCTATGGTTTGTTGTGGAATACAATACACATCAGTCACCGCAGTACATCCAGTCAACCACTCAGTCACTCAGTTTTCAATTCATCAAAATATTTAAAATGTCTATGGTCCTGTAAGACTTGGTTTAGTCCTGTAAAATTTTGATCTTCACAGAACCTACTGTCCAGTAATAAGCTGTTGAGTTTAGCAGTGACTGATAGATGTACATTGTATACATGAATATGAATGTCCAGGTATCAAATCTTGATAATGGGGCACTAGTTCTGCTTGTAAGTAATTGTTCACACAAGTGTCTCTGTTATAATATAGTTTAATACTTTCTTTTTAACAATCCTGAGCTTTACACCATTTTAAAAAGAACTTGAACATACAACAAATTACTATGCGAGAAATGTAGCTTTAAAATTATTACTTGACTCATAATAATTATAAAACTTTATAAAATTGATTTTCCTGGTGAAAAAGTAGAATACTTGGATTAAAATTTAATGCTCAGTAAATAAATGAAAATGCAAAATATATTTGCTTCATGCTCATTGATCTTGTAAATATTACATCCAGATTCCTCGGAGAGTTGTTTTCCCTACAAATTTGGCATGAGGTGAATCATTGAATGGAGTTTTACTGCCTTCACTGGCACTCACCTTTTTATGGATGAAATGATAGCTTTATTGAGTGCATTAAAATTTCTTGCGTATGGAAAATTGCATTTGTTCCTGGACAGTTCTTGAACTTGTGAGGTTCCATCCTGGTACACATTGCAGGTTTAGCGAAAAACGGTTTTAACTTAATATATGAAAAGAGTGAGTTACGACCATTTTCCGCTAAAGCTGCGATATGTCCGATTACTAGACCACCTCTACTACTGTTCTACTCGGTTATAAATGAACTTGAACTTTATCTGTGTTGACATGTTAGAAGTCTCTTCACAATGTCTTGTATCTAGACTCATTGAAAATATAACAACAGTTTTTTAAGTACAATGGTTTGTTACTGTAATACAATCATACTGTATGATCCATTCCATTATTTTAAGAATCTCAACTATCCATTAAATCTTAATGGTTATAGATTCTGATTACTTTGTTATTGTTGTAAAATGTGTGAACTTGGCATGTTTTATTGCTGGACATCTGTTAGTGTTGATTAGACTTTATAAGTCATGAATTCTATAGCATTCTGGAATATTTCTAAAATATGCTAATACTGTCTGCAGTCACAACAAAACTCTACAGTTTATTACTGGACAGTAGGTCCTGTGAAGATCAAAATTTTACAGGACCAAACCAAGTCTTACAGGACTGGAGACCTTTTACATATTTGATGAATTGAAAATTTAGTATATGTACCTATTCAAATGTATGTGAATGAGTTTTATCTTGAGTTTATCATTTCAAATTTGACCATTCATGTGTTGATTTATAAGAAAACTGTCTTTTAAGTCTTTAACAAAAATTTCAAAAATTGATGTGGTCAAATTTTTTGCCGGACAGTCGGTTCTGTAAACCTGCAGATCTAGACGGACCTTCTAAATTTTTACAGGATTTGTTCGTCGGTCCACCATGTTTCCCGTTGACTGACTGCCTTCATATTTTGAAGTTAAATAGTGATTGCCTAGAATAGTCCATTAATAGCTTCCTTGCTGTCTTTTCTCGAACTATTGGTCATTTCCAAAGTATAAAATTTCAGCACTCTAAACCTCAAATGGTTAATTGTGCTAATTTCACATGTTTAACAGATAAATCCATGTCCTTTTTCTGATTAATACATGGTTGGACTTATCATGTTACTTATTAGATGTTATCCCTTGTTAGTAAATAAGTATAAGTTGATGTTTGGCTCCTCATTAGTATCAAATGGTATTTTAGTGCAATCTCAGAAAAAGGGGTTTGACAGACAGTACTTAGCTCTGGAAATTGTATCATGCTAATTATCCTGTGGCCAGCTTTCTTTCTAATCATTTGGCTTGCTAATGCTTTGTCCCTTGTTACCAGAAGGTTTTCAGAAGATCTTGGTGGCAATTTACAAGGAAACTGACCGTATGTTTTTGTTTTATTGTGGATTAAGGATTATCCTTTCTTCTTGTTGTTTTATCTATACAGTTATATACATACATTGTGGATAGGTATGGGGACCATTTGACCTGAGTACAGAAATGTGTTGGTAGTCCAACTTTTCACCTCACAGTGCCACCCCTAGAACTGATGAATAATAATATATTTTTTATTTCATGTACTTATATGATTATTTTTTTATTTCAGGTGCCTTTGTTTTCCCATTTGTATTGATGTTGTTTCTCCTTGGATTACCATTGATGTTTATGGAACTTTCCTTTGGACAGTTTGCTGGACTTGGACCTGCTGTTGCCTTTGGACGATTCTGTCCATTGTTTCATGGTAAGTACATATCTGTTACCATTTCAATTGAGAGAATATATTTACAGGGTTCGACATTAAAGGTCATTCATTTGACCGTGATTATCTATATTTGGGTTTCGGCAACTTGTTATTGCAGTAAACATTTGGTTCAGTCAAGTCAAATGTAAAGTTGGTTGTGCTTCTGGGCAACCTACATTTAAATTGATGTTGAGCCCTGAACTTAGTGCAGTTAATATGCAAGTTACTAAATGCAGTCTCAAAAGCCTAATTTGGAAGAAAAATGCCTCTATTTGAATACTGCTCTGTTTTTATTAGCTCACCTGAGCAATCTTTTCTGTATTTGTTTTGTGGGTTTTTTTCAGGTCTGGGTTATGGTATGATCTTCATCTCAGCTGTAGTGTCCCTATATTACACCTGTATCATAGCTTGGTGTATATTATACTTGATTATGTCTATAAGAAGTGAACTACTCTGGGAAAAATGTCATGAACCATGGGCTAGTGAATGTATGTATTTAACTCTTTAGTTTGTAAGACTTTACTTCTTATTATACAATATAAGGGAAATGTCTGTAATAGACTTCATTTCTGCTATATACGGGGTTGTCTCTCTAGTCACAGAAATTACAGCTGTGAAAAAATAATGATCATTTATGAAACAGTAAAATTGTGTAAAAAAAGATGAGAAAGAACAAGATAGGAGTGAATATGATTTGTTTGTAGCACAATAAATTATTAGAATTGTTTGTCATAGAGGTAATGCCATATTCAATAATTGTATTGCTAAAAGCTTGTTTAATGGTATTTACAGTGTAAAACATCACTAACTTGATTAATGTTCTGGATTACAGAAAAAATATGCCTCATTTTGTCGATAAGAGCAGTATTTGGACACCACAGCCCCTCAAAATATTAAAGTCACTATGTTTAATAAAGGCTATTCACTCTATGTATTTTGTTTGTAGTAAGGTCAATATTCATATTCTATAATGCTTAAAGAAGCTTTGAAAAACCTTGAGCCAATGTGCTAGTTGTACACTTTGAAATGTGAGCAGGACAGTTGACCCTTGTAGTAACACTGGAAATATTTAAATGTGTTGTAAAGCCCTGACATAGCATTGCACTATATATATTTAATGATATTTGATTCTATTACAGATTGCTATAGTTATGGTGAAGCTGATACCTGTGAAGCAACTAATGGTAGTTTCTATTACAGAAGTACTTGTTATAATGCCTCTCAAGTTTCTGCTTTAAATTTGTCCAGCATTCCTAAAAACTTCACCAAACATGCTCCTGCACAGGATTATTTTGAGTAAGTAAAGTTTAATGTTTTTGACAAAAACAATCAAAAATTCTGAACCATCATTTTTCTCGAATGGAGCATTGCCTAATTTTCTTTACAAAGAGTATTCAAAATATGCTCCTATTGGTCACCTGTGTAAAAATCTTAAAATATCTTAACAGTCTGAAACAGTCATTGCTGTTACCTACTAGCCCAAAGCCTGGCACTATAAAATAAATTGTGGCTTGGAAAGATAGCATATTTCATAGAGTTTAGTTTGCTTTTTACTGTATAACATACAACAAATATATAGCTGGTGAAAATTAAAGACAATTCTTTTGAAATCATAAAATCATGATATTAAAAAAGGCTTGTTTCTATAAATAAAGAAGCAGTTAAGAACTAGTATCAAGCGGACAAAACAGTATTTGTGTAGCTGTCACTATATTTGTCCTGTAAACAAAAGTCTGACCTCAATAATTTATCATAATTAATGTTTTACCATGTAAAGACATGTTATTGACCCACCTTGTACTCACGTTACATTGGTCATCTACTGAATATACAGTGTCCTCCAAAAGTTCCTTCAAACATTCACAGTTTACATTGTACTGCATCGAGTTTTAAAAGTTGTATAAGCAGTTTCTTGCTAAATGATTTAAATTTCACTTTTTGCAGTTGGGACATTTTACTTTGGATATGTAATACCAAAAATATGACCAACTTGAAACTAGTTCATTGAGATACATTGGCCATAGACCAATTAAAATTAAGTAACTAATGCTTTAGTAATGAATTAAATAAACTATTATTGAATGATTTTTCAAACTTGAACTTGGAATTTGTAGAAATTCAATAAATTGTATTGTGAAAGAATTTTTGGAGGGCAGTGTAGTGTTGTATGTGGGTGGAGAGGTGTGTGGTCTACATTAATTACAGTCTTAGATCACTAGCCTTGTAAACATTTATCACTTTGACCTACTGATGGATATTGACCTCAACCCTAACCTTTTAACTTTGTAGTTATAATTAATGTGTTACCATGTTTATTGTATTGTTTTATTTTTGTCTTGGTTAAAAAATAAATGTCAATGATATTGTCTGGTCAGTACAAAGTAGAGATTTGCTTCTTGTCCTGGTAACTGTTTTATGATTTATGAGTCCGATTAAATAAGTATTTTAAGGTACATAATTGGGCTCAAATCTTGATTTAACCAAATAAGTTATAATTGGCCAGGTAATATAATGGTTATGGAGGAAGTACTATAAGACTAGTAGTTGTCTAAAACTAGCTTTTTTCAGATGAGGCTCCAAAATTATACTTTAGCAGGCATTGTGAAACATGGCGGACTGACAGGCTAATTCTGTAAAAATGTCTAGATCTGCAGATTTACAGGAACAACTGTCCAGCAAAACATTTGCTCTCATCCACACAGTTTCCAATTCATCAAAATAAGTAATAAGTCTATGGCTGTGTAAGACTAGGTTAGGTCTTGTAAAAGTTTGATCTTCACAAGACCTACTGTCCAGAAAATGCAGTAATGAGGAAGCTTTTCTTACAACCATTTTCTCACTAATTTTGCTGACTGATGTGTCATACATGTGTATTGTTTAAAAATAACATAGAGATATTCATTAGAATTTATTCCTGCTTTAGTTAACATGGCTCTACATGAAAAAGTTGTCCCTTTGCCTCTGACAATCTGTATTTAGGTTCAGACATCTGTTACTGCTAGTAAACATTTGATTTGGGCTAGTTACATATATAACTGGTTGCCCAACCTGGCTGCCTACTTTAAAGTTAATGTTGAGCCCTGATTAGAACATACTTCTACTTTCTATCATTGATATATATGTATGTTTTATTGTTATTTACAGACATGGTGTATTACATATGTCTGGAGGTATTGAAAGTATGGGTGTACCACAGTGGCCTATCTTATTATGTTTGGCTTGTGCTTGGGGTATGACTTTCTTGGCTTTATCTAAAGGTGTCAAGTCAACTGGAAAGGTAAATTATTTTATTTTGTTATATATCAGGACTGTCAATGTTGAGTAATCAGCTGACTTTGGTGAATTTAGCCTTCTGTGATCATCAACATTAAATATGATAAGATGATGTCAACTTTGCTATGATATAATGTATTAGTAGAGGCTTTGAAATATAGAATTTGTTGGTTTATGTGTCACAATATTTTGTAATTTTTATATCTTTATTCAAGAGTGAAAACAGACACAAATGGACAAGTTTTTCAGAAGTGGAATAAGTAATATTGGTTCAGGCATAGGAATTTCATGAGTAAGCCTTTATAAAACTAAAATTATTAGCTGTATGCATGATAATTTTTCTCAAAGTTTTATCCTAGAGCTATTAGAATCCAGTGTATATTTATGATTGTTATACTACTGTCTATCACTCTAATATTGTAATATTTGCCATATTTCAGGTTGTATACTTTACAGCATTGTTTCCATATGTTGTATTGTTTATATTGTTCTTTAGAGGAGTGACATTACCGGGAGCTAAAGAGGGTATCTTGTATTATATTACACCAAGATTTGAGAAACTTACCAGTGCTAAGGTTTGTTTAATACTACATCACTTTAGCAGGGCTTGATATTAAAGGTCATCTTATTGCCCCTGACAACCAATATTTGGGTTCAGGCAATTTGTTACTGCTAGTAAACATTTAGTTTTCTATATTTACAATCTTTTTGAACATCTGGAAAAGTGCATTTTGATCCTGGACAAGTTGACTTGTTGAATTCACTTGTCCATGGACAAATGGAAAATTATTTGAATATGTAGCTGATTGGTCAACAGGACAACCTATTTTAGAAATTGTCAATCTCTATTTAGCTTGTAAAATTTTATGTAATTTCACAGTCTTTACATGCTCTTAAACCTCTCTTGTCTCCGTAACTAAATTGAGTTACCAGTAAGATCTAGTTGTTACAAATGTTATCATGATACAGAACATATGATGACAACAGTTTTCTATGCATATTCATTTACCTGGTCAAATTACCAGTAAAATTTTGTAGTTAATGAAAACAACGGTTCATATTGTTTATAAGCGTTACAAGTGATTGCCTTAAACTGCCTTTAATGCTTTTTTATCTGAGATTTTTTTGGTTGGCTGGGAAATATTTAAAACTGCTAATTTTTTAACTGTCAGTCATGTGACCCTGATTATGACCCAGAAAACCTCAAAACGGTATAAATACTTAATGCTTTTATAATGACCATGCTTACTTTACAGGTATGGTCTGATGCTGCAGCCCAGATTTTCTTTGCTCTAAGTCCAGCCTGGGGAGGTCTGATTACATTGTCCAGTTACAACAAGTTTCATAATAATTGTCTGAAGTAAGTATCAAAATATCATGGATATTTACAGTTCCATTCAAGATAGGGATCACTTAATTGTAAAGTGGTTAAGGCCATTGACTCGCTATAATCTCCCTTTGTAAGGGAGTCATGCTTCAGAACATAGTAATAGAACATGTCTTTTTATATGAGAAAGTAGGTGTTAGTTTCCAAGGACAATGTCATGGGTGAAAGTTTTCCGTATTTTGACAGAATTCCGTGATTCAGTGAATGATGAATGTTTATGAACTATGGCTTATGGAAATATATACTTTTCACCTCTGAGAAAAAGTGTAAAACTAAATGAAAATATTTTAAAATATAAAATTTAATCCTGAAGCAAAGTTAATGTTGATTTATATATATACAGTATATACAGTTTTTCTCAAAATATCAATTGACTAAGAAATTATGGACAGAAGAGAATATATCATTAGTTTAGGTTTAAGATTTAATGCTTTCATTAAAGTTTATGAATGCATTATTGTAATCCTGTTCTGGTTTATGCTGTTATGTAACTTCATGTTTGATGTTGTTTCCAGGGATACATTAATTGTAGCATTTGGTAACATAGCAACAAGTTTATTTGCTGGTTTTGTTATATTTGCTATCATTGGATACCTTGCTAAAGAATTGGATGCTAATATAGAGGATGTGGTTGATGAAGGTATGTTTATGTACATAAATTGGTGTTGGTATTGTTGCTTTGTGATTTGACTAGCTGTCATGCTTCAAAATAGGCCAGGACTCAATAGGACTTATAGAAAAGTAAACTAAAACAGCATCTTGATTTGTTTACTTTTTCAATTTAATGTTTGACATTACTAAAAAGTTCTGATTTTTTTTTCAAAAAAAAAATCAAACTTAACTATACTAGTTATTTACTAGCAGGGATTCCTTGTTATGCCATTAAAATTAGTGAAATTGTATAAAATTTATGGAAGAGAAATATGCCTGCTTTTTTATGCTGTCTTGACCAACACTAAGCACATGTTATAGGCTCAATATTTATGGTATTCCTTGTCTCAGCTTAGTTTTAACAAGTCATTCTGTATGATAAGACAAGAGTTCCCAACAAACAATTCTCTACACTTCTCTCCTATGTTTCAGGTGCTGGTCTGGCATTTATAGTATATCCAGATGTTGTTACTAGGTTACCTATATCTCCTCTCTGGGCTATTCTATTCTTTGTGATGATGATTACATTAGGAATGGGAAGTGAGGTATGTAAACTATTTATAATAATATCCTTTTTTTGCTAACATAACAATGTCTATTTTCAAGTTCTTCTCTACCCTTATGTATTCATACTCATGCAGTGTTCCATAGATTACAAGATTACCTTGCTTTTTCCCTATCAATGAAATCATGATAAACTTTCCTTATTGTACTTTATAAAGTAAGCCTCATACCTGTATAGTGAAAAAGGATGTTAATTATTGATTTAAGCCATTTTCCTGAATCCTGGCATAATAGACCAATTTTTTTCCTGGCCATATTTCCCTGAAAAAAGAACAAGCAATTTTCTCCCCTGTGGGTGAGTTTGGCCTACATCTTCTATAAAATGACACAATAACAACAGTATTATCTTAATTGGGAAAATTGGCCTGGGGAGATTTGGCAGAAAAACCAATGTAGTACTATGGACTGTGGTTTATGAAAGTACTTAACAAATGTCATATTAAAATTGCTATGATTATATTTCAGTTTGCGTTATTGGAGACAGTAATGACTGCTATACAAGATACAGTGCCATCATTAAGACAGAAGAAAACATGGGTCGTGTTGGTTGTATCTATCATTGGATTCTTAGGAGGAGTTATTGTTACTTGTGAGGTTAGTGTTGGCTAATTTCTTCTTGAAAAGTTTTACAAAGGTTGACTGTGAGTAGGAATGTTTCTGTGGTTGTATTTATTCCTGGGTCAGGGATTGGTTGTTTGTCCTGGAACCTAGAAGACATTCCTATTTAATTAGTATTTTTTGTGTATTAAAAGTTATAGATATACTCATCCTTGTGCTATACTCATGAACTGATGTGTGGGTTTAAGATATTGTCCTTTACTGATGATATGGTCTCAAAATGGGTAAAATTTGTTTATACATGTATGTACCATGAACGTAAATTTTCAGTACTATTTCAAAATTCAGGATTTCAAGAATCTGAAAATGTCTTACATTAGTATATGTTGCTGTATTAATTCAATTAACATACAGTTTTCACACTTTGAAATGTTAGCATAAATGTTAAGTTTTCAACTTTTAATGAGGAAATGTTATGTTTTCTACTTTATCTAGGGTGGTATTTATGTTTTACAATTGATGGATACCTACGTCTCAAGTTGGTCTGTATTTGTAATGGCTGCCACAGAAAGTTGTATCTTTGGATGGGTTTATGGTAAGGAACTGAATGTTTAACCTTGACCTTGTATTTTATGGTTATCTTTTATCAAAGGTCAAGGTCAGCTTACATGTGTTTAATACATGATGCAAATAGTGTCTTACATCTAACCAAAGTATATACATGTATGCAGGGTTCAACACTAACAGAGTCCCAGATCCAACTCTCTTTTTAAATCTGAGATTTTTAGCTGGGGATTTTGCCTAGATCCCTTAAAAATTGCCCTGTTCTGAGTTTCCGTAATTGTGTATCACAATTTGAGACTGCAAATCTGTATCCATATTTGTTTTACTTTAGAAGATCCTAATGCTAAGAAGGAATCTCTGAATGACTGACTTGGGATTTCTTATGGATTCCTGGTGAAAACAGTCAGTGTGGAACCCTGATATAAATTATGACTAATACTTCATGTTTTTGAGGTTGTGAGTGCTTATAACAGCCATTACTCGTATGTCATTATAAAACTGGAATGTATAATTATATTTATTGTATTTATCGTCTACGTAAACTTTGTGTAATCTTATTTCACTGTCTTTATTGTTTTGTTTATCTTAACATTTTAATTTTACCCTTTCATACTTGTAGTATTAACCTTGCCTAAAATATATTCTTTTTTTTTTAATTTGAATTTTGTCAGAAATTTGTTAGAAAATAAAACTAGGCAATATTTTTCCTATTTCTTTGAACCTTGCATTATATTTTTTACATGCAGGTAGCATAATGAATATTTCATTTTTGAACAGTATCCTATCCAGGGTACTGGAAGAGTTACCATTAATTTCAATAATTAGTTCCAGCAATTTGCATTGGCTCATATGAATAAAACTAAGCCAGTCCAATTCAAATTATGTGAAATCTCACGTAGATTACTTAGGGAATATCTTTATAATCACAGTCTGAAAGAGTGAGCACCCTCAGAGTGATAATGTATCTAAAAAAAGAATGTAGCAGACCAAAGATCTATTTATCAGTGATTGCATCAAAATGGCAACAAACAGTATGCATTATTAATTGACAATATCATTTCTAGTGTTTTTTAACCCCTTAGTAGTTTGATTTTGTTTATTTTGCTGTTTATTGCTCAGTAGTTACTATATTTATATCTTAGTCTTCTGAAAACTTGGTCAAATCAAGCTTGTATGAATCTTTCTGAACTGATGAAACATCTAATTAAATTTCACAAGCTGTTATACTCTTTTCTTTTGTGATTTTTTTCACTCGGGTGTAATAATAATTAAATGCTAGCAAAGTACTTTCAATTTCCAATTTCCTATCTTTATTTGTTAGCTAGATTTGATTTAAATTCAAATTCAATGTCTGAATGACAAGAAAGCTTTGGCCAGGTTTCCAGAAGACTAATTTAGTTCTAACAATTTTTTCTAGTCTAAGTTTACTAACATACTTACTTTTTTAACAATTTTTCAGTGTGATGGTAATTTTATTAATTACAATCCCATATATAATGTACTCACCTTTAGTTAGAGAATACCATATAGAATATAAAAAATAACCAGATAAATTGAATATATGTAGATGGATATGTAATGTGTAACAAGAAATCCAATCTTTAAAATAGTTTCATTTTTATAGTCAGTGAAATAAGCAGTTGGTTGTCTGTTGTATATAACAAACAGTTCTTTGTATTATCTTAGTATTGGAAACTGAATGATTGGAAGAAGTGGAAGGGGGCTACCATAAAACCTACTTTAAAACCATTAAGCAGTGAGATAATGAAATCACAGATTTATGTTATTGTTATTTATATGTTCTATGTGTGAATACATTACAAGTACTTTAAATCCAAAACTTATGTAGTTAACCCAGCAATACCCATTTCCTTGTTCAGCATGTGTAGCTTAATACCAGCAGACCTTTGTTATTTTCATACATAAGACAATGTTTATAACATTGAAAACTTCATAGTAAATCAGTTACATTTATATTTAAAGAAACTGTTACTTAAAAATATCTTAAAGTTGTGAATGCCAAATGTAAATATATGTAAATGATATGGATCTGCATTACACAGACCTAATACTGCAGTATATGCATGTATATATCTACAGAAAATCCAGGCTTTATTTCTTCTATATGTGCAGTCATTGCAGCGCTCCACATTAAAGGTCATCCTATTGTCCTAGACAACCTACATTTGGGTTCTTGCAACCTATTACTGTTATTAAAGAAATGGTTTAGGCAAGTTAAAAATATAGCAGGCAGTCCATTAGGGCATGCTTGTTTAAAAATCGGTGTTGTCGAGCCTCGCATTGCCTTAAATTTACCTTAAGCACTAGCCCAATTTATTGCTGGAGAATTATCAACCAGCCTGACTTTATAAAACAACCAATGTTCACATTTTGTTACATTCTAATGTATTTGGTCCTACTATTGGCCGATGTTGAGAGAATGTACTATACTTTATACTGTAAGTTAAGTCAATGTTATAAGTTTAACAGAAAACTTTTGACTTAAGTGATATGAAATTTCATTGTGATTTTCTCTAGGGCTCAACATTTAAGGTGGACCAACTGCCACAAATAACCTAAATTTTGGTTTTGGGCAACTTGTTACTTCTACTGACCATTTGGTTCTAGCTAGTAAAATGTAGAGCTAGTTATCCAATTGAGCAATCTACTTAAAAATAATGTTGAGCCCAGTTCTATACAGTCATTCTTGATATTTAATCTGATCAATGTTTTGTACAATATATAATTATATTTATTTATACATGTACACACATTCTGAGAATGTTCATTAGCTACATTTTGGGATTAACTATATATTACATGTAATTAAATAATTATATTCAGGTACTGACAGATTTTTACAAGACGTAGAATTAATGATTGGATCAATGAAGAGATGGAGATGGTTCTTTAAATTATTCTGGCAGTATTTATCCCCATTTACTCTAGTTGTAAGTAACCTGTCATATTAAACTGTTAAAAATCTTCAGAGGTGTATTTTTATACCTTTGCCTACCCTCATTTAACCTAGAATATACTTTGTGAATAGTAAGGGAGGGAAGCTATGTGAGTGGGTATATCTGTGATGACCTGGCAAGTCAAAAAGTTTTCATCTCATTGCTTTTTATTTAAGTGCCATTTTGGATCAATTTTCTTCCCCTGTTTCCATCCCAAAAAATGAATATTTCTTCAATGGTTTGTAAATATCAGTCTGTTAGTGGATGTCATGTAAATGCTGAAAATTTTCATATTTATTTGTGTCACAATTTTTTATGATGAAAGAATTCTGTCACCTTTCCCTTATTTGTAAAAATAAGCACAGGCTGTACCCCAGCTGCTATGTTCCTATATTGTCGAAAGTATCCTATTTTCTTATACCATATTTTGTCAATCAATCATATATTTTTCCAATTAATTTGAATTTGACCATGTTGAGTCAAGATTGTTTCAGATCATTCAATTCAGCCAGTGTTACTTTTACAACTTGAGTACTGATGTTTGATACATATGATTATATTTCTATATTTCAGGCTGTTTTTGTGTTCAACCTTATTCAGTATTCACCTATGAAATATGACAAGTATCATTACCCAGCTTGGGCTGATGGTGTTGGATGGGTACTTGCTTTGTTTCCATTAATGTGGATCTTTGGATCTATGATATGGAAAATTAACACAGTAAAGGAAGATTGGAGTATACTGGAGGTATGCTTTGTCTATTATCTTCATAATATATATTCAGTTACCCACCCTTATGAATATACTTAAAGACTTTGAACAAAAAAACCATTAATAGTTCAATAGAATAAGAGTTTAGACAAAGCTGACCTGTGAGCAGTGAGAATATTAATTGTACCATATTAAAAAGAAGTCTAAGTAAATCATTAAATCAATTTAATGTAACTTCTACCTAAATCTGATTTAAACCCTTTTGTAGAATTTTCTGCTCACATACTTGCCTATTTTACATCTGACAAGCTTGCAGCTCACAGATGACCTTTTGTAAAATATTCAAGATTCGATCAATGAGCTGAAAGACATTTTACATTGTCTATGTATGTGACATAATTGTCAAATAATCACCTAATTGCTGTCTATGAATAACATGCACCATCAAATAAGCTTGCAAAGTTTTATCTAAAAATAGATGTTACAAAATTCAGTTGCTATTAAAGTGTTTTGTCAAGATAAATCCTAAACATTGATTGGTTGATACAAAAGTCATCTGAACATGATGATCTGTGCGATGTCGAGAAATCTAATGGCAACAATTTATAGGATATCTGTTTACGAAGATGGTAACCGTTTCTATCTATATCTCTTTTTATTTTTTCAGAAAGTCAAGTTCTTGTTAAAACCAAGTCCTGAATGGGGACCTGCTCATAAAGTTCCTAAATTTGACTTACAAGATCTTGAAGGAGAAAAGAATATTGAAAACCCTAACTTCATTAGCAGTAATGATAGTGTCACCAAAATATGAAAGAATTAAGTCTGGAAGGAAATATTCGCCAACAAATCTTTTGTGGTTTAAAAAAAATTAATCTACATTAATTTTTCGATTGCTGGCTTGCTCATATGTATATATATTGCTCATTTGTTTATTTTGTTGCATGTACTCAATATTTATTGAAGAGAATCAATTTGTGTTGGACAAGTTTTAGTGCCTTCTCAGGGTTTATATTTTTAATTACATTAACTTCAATGTTGAGTTTATTACATGCTCAGAGAAAATATCCAGAGGTCATAGCTGACATATTGTTGTATTCTGAGGTCAAGGTCACAGTGTATCTTACTCTGTGGTCAAGGTGATGTATTTTGTGTTTTGAGGTCAAAGGTCATTGAGGCCATTTTTGAGATCAAATGTTTAATTCACACATAGATATCAGCGTGACTTTGTTTATTACATGATGAAAATCTGAGCATGACCTTTATTTATTTGCCATTGATCTTATAACAACGAAAGGATTAAAATGTTGAACTTAAATTTATTATTATTGTTTTGAGAATGTAGCGTATGCTTTAGTATTTTCTCGAGCTACGATCCACACAGCATTATATTTTGATATTAACACTCTTTACCCTGAGTGGTATTTTTAGTTCATTGCCATTAACTAGTAAGGTCAAGTATAGAGTTAATCATTACCACCAACCAGCCAATTTTTATCTGGTTTTTGCTTTTATAATGCAACAATTGTATACATGTATGCTCAAGCTTGCAGTTATCTTTTTGTGTGTTGAGGCTTAGTGTTTTTTACCTGAGAAGATGAGGTTGGCAAATATTTTCTTTCTCATTAACGAGATGGATGATCAATAACTTGACAAGAAACAGAATGACTTGTTATCAATATGTTTGAGATAGGTCGGAATGAAGTGTGTCGTTATAAAAGTTTTGCTTGGAAGATGAAAGAATTTGTTTCAAGTGACAACAACTTGATTTATCAAGGTTTTAAAACGATAAAAGATAGATTAAGATTTTGTTTTGTTTAGATTGTTAAGAATTTTGTTGAACTAAATAATTACAGTGTTTTAGTTGATAATATCATGTTCAGTTAAGAATCAAGTCTCTATTTTTGTAGGGGAAATCTACATCATTAATAGGTGTTACTGCTGGGAATTGATACTTGAAACAGAGAAAATTGATTAAATCCAATATTGATAACAATTCGACCAAATAACTCATCATACAAACATAGGGTCCCAATACACCCTAATAATAAGACCTATGAATATTGAGGACCTTTGGCGTGAGCTCTCCAAGTTGATGCGAGAAGTTGGAAAGCAAAATGACTTAACACATGCCACAGGCAAGTGCCCTCCTATTTGAATGGTTAAAATTACATCATTTTCATGTAAGCATTAGATTGAAAAGGATGCATGCCATTCTAGTCATAGTATAATTTATTTAGAATTGAATTTTATTATCCGATCTACCTGTCATATGAACTCAAATATACTAGGAAAGTCTCAATTATTTTGGTGCTAAATTTTAGTATATTTATAATTCATTAACTGGATAACATAATATTGTTATTAGCAATAAATATGGTTACCTAGGCCACCCAAAGTTTATGATTTTTTTCATTGATTTGAATCATACTTTGTATTTTCATCTTGCTGAAAATATTTTGAAGAATGAAATCAAATTTTATTGATTGAGTTTGATTGAAACTTGTTAGTAAAGTTGTTAAGAACAGGTTTTATAACTCAAAATAGTGAGGGTCATAGAAAGGGTCCTTCTTACTATATAAACGATGCTAAAATAGGGAAATTCCGGAATTTGAGGTTTTCCAATATTTGTGTTTTTTACTCGTTGAAACATAAGCATTGTGAAGTCACTTCCAAGGTACAAAAAGTGTGAATATTATTTCATATGAAATTAGCAGATGCTCAACTGCCAATAAATACAACAGAAATGCCGATAATAATAATAGTTGTTGAATATTATTTCATAAAATGTGATGTAAAGTAATTATGTCATTGTTGTTGTCATATGTCATTGTTGTTTTTTTTGTTTGTTATGGTCATCCTTTTTTTTGGAATCTCAGGGTTATGTATGGATGTTTTGTCTAATAACCCACGTGTATGTTTATGTATTTTGTTTTTATTAGATGTTAGCTTTTTATGCTTTTAAAGACACTGAATCTCTAAAAGTTTTTCATTTACTCATTAATTGAACGATCAAATCTTTATTTTAACATATCTATGTACTTGAAATACTTGAGTTTCTGAATTTTTGTTTATTAATTTTATGAATTTATTTATATAGAACAAAGTGCTCATCAAACTTGGAGTAACCTTTTTTGTACTCATATTTTAAATACTAAGTGCTGACATAAGTTTATTTATTTGTTGTTTTTTTCCAAGATGTGCTAAACATTTTATATAGTATCTTGAAATAGTGCTGTTGTATTCATTAGTGTACATTTTTAGTAACAAAATTGCTCATTTTTAAAAGGAAAAAATATTTAAATCTACAAAAGTGCTGATTTTAGCTACAAATTGTGCTCATTTTAGTATTGACTTATAATATCATGTGTTTTACATCAGGATAATCTGTTACTGCTGCATTTAAATTTTTAGAGTTTTATTATTATTTATCTCTTTATATTGTATTATATACTATGTATTATTTCAACCATAGACAAATACAGCTGTTAGTATAGTTTTAGATCAAATATGTTGATATTTGTGAAGAGCTGGAAAGGTTAGCCTAGAGTATAGTTGCTAGAGTTATGCTGGAGTATTGTTGCTAGACTATTGTGTTTTAAGTAGATTGTTGAACATCCATTTTAATAATATGTACATATATACTCTAGCAGTGTTCAATTTGGTCATGATACATTTGTAAAAATGCACATGATAAGATGTGTGTATACAATACAAGAAAACAAGTTGAACATTGTTAGGTTATATTATACTAATGTATACAGAGATAAGTTGTAGTATTTTAATGTTGTCTTACATTTAATGAGTATACTAATACAGTTAAATTACAATTTCTAGAACACCTATTTCACCAAACAATGACATTGCCTCTAAGTCAATCTGTGGCTCATTTATGATTATAAAATAACAGATATGACACAAAAACACCAAATAAGCCTCAGGATCAGTCATTTATTTAATACTAAATATAGATATAACTCCAAGCACTAAAGCCAATGTATATAACACTATTTGCTTCTATTTTAAATCTTGCTTATTGGAAACATTGTAAATTGGAAGTATTTTGCTGATTTTGAGAAATTGTGATTTAACTGTTTAGTGAGGTACTGATTTTATTATGTGTGAAGTGTTTGTGTGTCATGTAAAGTGTGATGTTTGTATGTTAGTTTGTGTCATTATTTGGTATTGCTCAAAATTTTTATATCGTGATTCACGAAATGCCTGCATCGATGTGAGTAAATTTTATCTAATGATGTTTGTTTTGATTATTTAAATGATCATTGTAATAATATTTCATAGTAAAGTTTTATTGTATTTTTGTCTGTGATGTGTATTCACTATCAGATTTCAAGTGCTTCTATCTACTGATTGGGCTTGACATTAAAGGTCCTCCCATTGGCCCTTACAACCTATATTTGCGTTAGTGCAACTTGTTGCTGCTGGTAACATATGATTCGGGCAAGTAAATTGGGATAAATGTCGAGCCCTCCATGAAATATAATTCTCTAATATTGTTCATTTACATATTACTCATAACAAACTGCCTGTAAATGTCTAATTCTGTCCATCTACAACTTACATTTTATGATTTATGTTGTTACAATAGGAACTTTTTTAGATTACTCTGTGCCTATTTGATTAGTATTTAATGGTCTAAACTATATGGGCTATGTTTTCCTTGGTCTATACTTCATGGTCTATTTTTTAATATTTATAATGATTATTTTTGTATTTTATGATCTTAATCTAGTACCATAGATTTAATGGTCTATTTTTTGACAATAACATAAACCTGAAGTGAAATGCTCATGCTATACTTGTTTATACTTATGAATAAAAAAGTGCTTTTATACTTTATGAATAAAAAAGTTTTTACCCTTATTTGTTATAATTTGATCAATTTCTCTGATAGAGACTTAATGAATTTGTTAAAAAAAAAGATTTTTATTCTTAATCTACCGCATGTTGTGGTATTTACTGTTGACTGTATTCTTTTATTTCTGTTGTTATATTTTGTGTGCACCTTTTTTGCACTGTGTTAAGATATTGCCTATATTTTGTCCAAACAGGGTTTGATTGTTACATGTTAATATAGTTATCAATAATTTCTAACTCTATGAGCTTTTTATACTTCAGTCACTGGATGAAAACTGTTTGAAGTCTGTACAATGTTTAGACTTATAACCAGTTTAATGTGTAAGCTATGATCTGATCAATATGCTATTTATGGTCTTACTGAGCTAGCTGTTAACTCTACAAATAATCTCTCTGTTGTTTCATAAAAAATGACATTTCTGTTACATTAAAATCTGTAATACAATAATTGAATATCATTAATAAGTTTTCTTGGTCTTGGCACTAATTGTATGTATTGTTCATTAGTTTTTGCTCTTGTTGTGAAAAATATGGTTCAATATGCTCTGAATTGTTGTAGTCATGCTTTATCATACATCCTAAAATTAGGAAAACTGTGAATTGTTTATTTATTTCATTGTTTTTATTTCATATCCCCTTATATATTACCTATATAATAATATTTTCATTTCTAACCTGTTTTATTGTGTTTTCTGTTTGTTTTAAATTACCTTTTTTGTTAGGTGCTATATTGTTTTTGTTTTTCATTGACTGTGCAAAAGATTAGAAAGGCTTGTTCTATTGACTTGAGACAAGGCCTAAATTTGCAATGACGTTTGCATGCATAACCAGTCTAGCAACTGTGGATTGAATGAAATAAGAAACATTTGTATCTGTCTCTGGTCAATATGAACAAGCTTAAGCTATACACGTAAAATTAAAGAATGACTTTTCCAAATTTAATCCATTATGTATCAGCATGTACAATCATACTTTAATCCATGTAGGTATTGTTTTCATAAATGATATATAAACCTATTTAAGACATTTCAAATTCTGTCATTATCTCCATTGTTTATGATCTTATATGTCAGCATATGATCTCCATTCTTAACATTGTCTTATTACAAAGGGAGGTAATTTGGTCAGAATTTTGTCTATACTATATTCTTAGTTACCTCCCTTTGTCTTGTTCTTTACTATCCATAATTTGAACAATTCTGCAAACTAATAGATATGGGCATAGCCTGTTCATATTAATCTGAAATTAGAAATACTCTTTGATTGGTCATACATTTTTCAATGCAGTGGACTCACATTACATGTGGTTTTGAGATCCAGGGTAGGGTTTGTACAAACTGGAAAAGTCATGGAAATTAGATATTCAAAGTCTGTATGAAACAAACAGCAATGAATGGAACATGTTATGTATCAATCAGTTTCAGATCAATCTGTATAGACTATCTGAATTGCTGTGTAATTCTTTTAAGTTTTTTATGTATAGGGTATGAGTCTATTATTGCATTGTTTTATATATAATTGCAATTTTAATAACATTTTCACAAACCATTTCAAACATAGTGTTCATGAAATTGTTTTTATGGAGATACATGACCCATCAAGTGGCATTAAATATATGTAAAGATATACTTGTTCTGGTAATTTGATAAGAAAACTCTTATGGAAGGCCAAAAGGGTAATATACGAATACTGCATAATTTGTTAATATCTTTATTTTGTGAACTTGACTAACCTTAGCTTTAATGACAAAATGTCATGTTTTCTTTTTTGTGTTTTAAGCTTTTAAGTTGATTTTTTTTAAAAGTTTTTAATGAAATAATTTTTAAGTTTTAAGTAAGTATTAAAAAAAGGTTTGAAATTTTTAGCAATTATTGTGTTTACTTATTGTTTAAGATTTTATTTTATGATTTTTATTTTATTTCTACATGTATTTACCATATTTTAAACATAAATGTATGTTTGTAATCATATTTTTGAAATGTTGTTAATGTACATATAATACCTGTGTGTGTGTGTGTGTGTGGGTGTGTGTATATAAACACATATATTCTAGTGTAATTGTGGTGATGGTTTCTTTTTTAATCGTCTGTATGAGTTTATTTTTTCTCTTTCTTTTGTCCAATATTTACTACTTATAGAACTAGATAAATCAGTTCCTTAATGTGCAGAAAGAAATAGTTTTTTTAACCAAGTATACCCATCAACTTTATGAATTTTAACATTTGAATAGTGCAAGTAACTTATACAAGTTTATGAATCAAATCTTTTTTTTAATTGTTATGATGTATTGAACTTTTAGAAAAGAGTCTGTATGGGAATTCTAAATGATGTGAATCAGAGTCCTAGTTTTATTGCTAATATTGGCTAATTATCCCCTGGTTTGACGAATCTTCTGCTTTTTCTGCTGAAAGTTCAAATGTGATAATATTTGTACCTTTGTAGACTGACTATGGTAAGGTGTGAAAATTTGAATGATTTTAACAAGTTTTTTGTTCCATTTTAGACTCCATACAATAATGTATATATTTCTTACATAGGTAAAACATCCTTATTTCATAAGTGTTGTTGTTATTGTTGCTTTGATTTTATCATTAATTTACTTTTTGACTTTTGTCATTTTTGGCTCTTATATGTATAATTATAGTAATCATAATGTTGAACAGTTTTGGGTGATATTTTATAAAATGTATTCAATTTTTTGTATGTTAGTTATCTCTACATTTGTCCTGATAATAACCTATGACATTAGCAAGTAGGCTTCATAGATCTAAGGGGCTCAAAACATGTGAGGAAGTAAATGCTTATGAATAAGAAAAATCAAATTCTGTCATTCCTTTTATTAAGAAAAGTAGACTAGATAACAAGCTATCTTTTTTAAATGTAACAATGAATTCTTTACTCTACATGTATGTTTCAAATGTGACATTTTGATTTTATCAGAACATAGATTTAGAATTTACGTTATAAAACAGTGTATAATATTCAAGTTCATTTTAAACCTATAAATGATGTTAGCAAATAAATCCAGAATGTTTGATAATGTATAATTTGTATATATTTGTATTATATATCTGTGTGCTGCATGTAGTCATTTAGGTAACCATATATATATGTACATGTAAGAAATCTTTTCTGTATTGTTTTCCCTTATATAACATTCTTGTATATCTCTTTTTTTCCTTTTAATTCTCTATTTAACCGTACAACCACTGCCAACTTTGTGCTACAAAGTCAGAACTATTCTTAATTATCTACAAATTATCAGTATCAAGTAAATTTTGATTATACATGTATTATTTTGTTTAATTTAAGAGGGTTTGGTTTAGAGGGTTTTTGGTACCTTTTTGAAATCATTGAAGGGGACTTAGGGAAGAACTGTTTTTCAGTGGATGAACAATTAGAAATAAATAAATAAATGGTTGACAGTTCAGTACAAGTAGGCAGTGGTTATCTAACCTAATAGTAAGTGGATAAATGTAAAAAAAAATTGTATACCACCTTGGAGTTTATATCTAGTTGAGAGGTATTGAAATATGTTCACCACACACTTATATATTGTATGATCTTACAAGTCATTTGTATTTGAACCAAGTTGTATGTCTGAAGCTAGATACTTTGGTAAAAGTTGTATTACTGAAACTAGATACTTCGTTAAAGTTGTATTACTGAAGCTAACTTTTTGAGTACATTTTACTGGCTGGGCAAATTGATATTTCTGAATTTTATGTTTTGCCAGACTTGTCAAAATGTCAAAATGCTCTAGACATTGGTTTGCAAGACAGGTTTATACAATTATGTCATGGGCATTTGACTGTCTTGGCAAGAAAAGATTCATGTTGGTTTTTACGTACGATTTAAAAGGCCAAGTACATGTACTAGTATTGGAGATATGGGCAGATCTAGTGTAACACTGCTTGTAGTATACAGGTGAGGTGTTTGTATTCAATATTGTGTGTAGAACATTTATTTCATGACATCAAGATGTGGTATAAACTCTAAATATGAATGTCTATACTTATTGTAAATCATAGCTTAAATATTGTTTTAAAAATATAAGATAGCTTTTTATGATAGATATTTAGATCTACACAGGAGATTTTTGTATGTAGATATATATATTATATCTATCAAGTGAAGCTACGAACCTTCACATAACTTTTTTCCTACTCTTTTGATTTGTCCAAATAAATTATCAATTGAATTGCCCTTGTAAATGTAAGGAAACAAGTACTCACATTCTCCATACAGTTTGGCTTTCATCTGAATTTCTTATTTTCCCAATGCTGGTTGGGATAGGATTTCACTCTATCACGAGACTAGGCAGATAGTGTCTCTGGTTCCTGGTGGAGTCAGAGTCTCCTTGTATGGGTAGATATTCTGTAAATTGCCAGACAAGCATACTGTATGAGTGGGTATATTATAATGGTACAATCTGGCTTGTTGACAAATTTATATAAGAGTAGAACAAGAGTTATGAGATGGTAACATTTTCATCAGAACTGAAAAACTTATATCAATACATTTTATGTGAAATTACTGAAGAAAGAAAAGAGGTTGAGATTTAACCTCAAATGTATCATCAATCAATGTCCATACAATAAGTCTATAAATAAACTGCTTACACATACTTCAAAGTGTTGTTTGTATTTGTTGTACCTTATGATACCCCTATATAAAAAGGCATGTTGGTCAGTTGGTATTTAAACCACTGCATACTTAGACCTGTTGGTCAGTTGGTTTTTATACCAATTCATACAGAGATCTGTTAGTCAGTTGGTATTAATACCACTGTATACAAAAATATGTAGGTCAGTTTTTATACCACTGCATACGAAGACATTGTTGGTCAGTTGGTATTTATACCACTGCATACGAAGACATTGTTGGTCAGTTGGTATTTATACCATTGCATACAATGACTGTTGGTCAGTTGGTATTTATACCACTGCATACAAAGACTGTTGGTCAGTTGGTATTTATACCACTGCATACAAAGACCTGTTGGTCAGTTGGTATTTATACCACTGCATACAAAAACCTGTTGGTCAGTTGGTATTTATTCTTTTGCAAGCAATGACCTGTTGGTCAGTTGGTATATATACCACTGCATACAAAGAATGTTGGTCAGTTGATATTTATACCATTGCATACAAAGACCTGTTGGTCAGTTGGTATTTATACCACTGCATACAAAGACCTGTTGGTCAGTTAGTATTTATACCACTGCATACAAAGACCTGTTGGTCAGTTCGTATTTATACCACTGCATACAAAGACCTGTTGGTCAGTTAGTATTTATACCACTGCATACAAAGACTGTTGGTCAGTTGATATTTATACCACTGCATACAAAGACCTGTTGGTCAGTTGATATTTATACCACTGCATACAAAGACTGGTCAGTAGATATTTATACCACTGCATACAAAGACCTGTTGGTCAGTTGATATTTATACCACTGCATACAAAGACAGTTGGTCAGTTGATATTTATACCACTGCATACAAAGACAGTTGGTCAGTTGGTATTTATACCACTGCATACAAAGACTGTTGGTCAGTTGGTATTTATACCACTGCATACAAAGACCTGTTGGTCAGTTGATATTTACACCACTGCATACAAAGACCTGTTGGTCAGTTGGTATTTACACCACTGCATACAAAGACCTGTTGGTCAGTTGGTATTTATACCACTGCATACAAAGACCTGTTGGTCAGTTGGTATTTATACCACTGCATACAAAGACTGTTGGTCAGTTGATATTTACACCACTGCATACAAAGACCTGTTGGTCAGTTGATATTTACACCACTGCATACAAAGACCTGTTGGTCAGTTGGTATTTACACCACTGCATACAAAGACCTGTTGGTCAGTTGGTATTTATACCACTGCATACAAAGAATGTTGGTCAGTTGATATTTATACCACTGCATACAAAGACCTAATGTTCAGTTGGTATTTATACCACTTCATACAAAGACCTGTTGGTCAGTTGGTATTTATACCACTGCATACAAAGACCTGTTGGTCAGTTAGTATTTATACCACTGCATACAAAGACCCGTTGGTCAGTTGGTATTTATACCACTGCATACAAAGACCTGTTGGTCAGTTGGTATTTACACCACTGCATACAAAGACCTGTTGGTCAGTTGATATTTATACCACTGCATACAAAGACCTGTTGGTCAGTTGGTATTTATACCACTGCATACAAAGACTGGTCAGTAGATATTTATACCACTGCATACAAAGACCTGTTGTTCAGTTGGTATTTATACCACTGCATACAAAGACCTGTTGTTCAGTTGGTATTTATACCACTGCATACAAAGACTGTCGGTCAGTTAGTATTTATACCACTACATACAAAGACAGTTGGTCAGTTGATATTACAGTTTCTGGATGACTTTCTAATAAGTCAGAGGATTGTCCATGGTGCTGTTTCGATTTTACATCAAAATACACCCACTTACAACAAGTATTGGTGCACAATATTATGGTTTCTATGCAGTAACTTGCTGATAAGACAGAGGATTGTACAAAGTTGTTATTTTTCTTATAATACCATTAAAAACAAGACTGTTTAATAGTTACTGGATAGTAACTTGCAAACAAGGCAGGCAGGGGATTGTTTATATAACTGTCTTGAAAAAGCTTCTTCATTTATGAAGAAGTCCAGCTTCCTAGTCAGTAGCTCTATCAACTAAGCTAATTAGGGCAATATCGTTATGGTGCGATAGAATATAAGTTACACCATTAATACACAGCATACCTACAGTTATATAAGAATATACGTAAATTATGAATAGGAGCATAGAATACTTCACTGAGCATTAAACAAAAATCTTTACATCAAGTTTGATCCTTGGGAGAGTTTGAACCACTATAATGCGACATGCCAATTATGGTTGCTGAAATAGATTTCCATTGTATTTAAATTCTAAAATCAACAAGAGGACAACACATAGTGAAGGAAAAACACTAAAAATATGTAATATATTAAAACATTCTCTGAGTTTAAAGTACATATTGAATAATAACATTTCTTACATCAGCTTGCATCTAAAATTCGAATGTCATTGGTAGCTGTAGCCAGTACTATGATAAATAATAAATACTTTGGTATGCTAACTATACTTTTTTTAAAGGTTACTATGCCACAAATTTACTGTACTACACCGTGATGCAGCTACTGCTGTCTGTATTCTAAAACAAAATGTTAAAACGGTGGCATATAAGTTTTGGGAGCCACAACTATGTATGTAAATACACTAATATTAAATAAAATAGAATCTAGTTTATTTGTTGGTCAAAGCCACACATTTGTAACACCATATAAAGTTACATGTACTCGTACTTTGAAGACACGAAACTTAACAGTTAAGTTTAAAAACTGAGTGCAAACATTGTTATCAAAAGAACAATGTTAGGTATCACCATTTCCCCAGCCCCTACATTGACATCTGGATACTTCTTGTTGGTACAGTCACACTTGGCAGATGTTGTTCTGTACGATAGAAGTGCGCATGCGCCGTTGAAACCGGTTGGAACGCATGTTTTACTGGCAATATCATCCAATGAATACTCTGTGTATATATCACAAGCCGAATCCATGTCACTTACAACGTAACTTCCGGAAGAGAGACAGACTGACATCCGGTCTACTGTAACATTCATTTCTGGGACTTCCGGATCAAAATCAGAGATGCCACACACTGGACATTGGTTGATTGTTGCTCCTACAGGCGCCTCCCAGGTTTGCATATCACAAACCCTAGCGAAAGAGAAGAAGTAAGCTTTTGTGGCGCGTACAGCAGCTGTTGTTAAGGGTAGAATCTCATCCAAACTGAACTTGCCATCTCCTTCGTTCTTTAAAGCAACAATGGTGAGGTCACCTACTCTCAGTAGTTTTGTTACCGGCGTTCCAGAACATTCATCACGAGGTGAAAGATCCAAAATCTTGATTTCAGCATTAATGATTCCATCTCCTTTCTTAAAGACACAATGAACCTCGAAAAATGCGTCGATGGCATAGTAAGATTTATCAGTTGTTTTTACTTTTCTAGGCATGTGTCCGACTGTCTTTCCATAAACTACATATTCTGATTGAACAAATCGTTCCATTAAACCCATGTCAATATAGTCTTCCACCGTACACGAACTTTCAACATGGCTGACGATAAATCCAAGCAACAGAAGCTGATAAATGATGAAAAATCTCATTTTTGCGACTTTAATTTGAAGAGTTATTTCTCATACAGTTTTGAATACTGTTAAAAGTGTAAACAAGTTTGTCTTGATTTAATCTTCGCTAATAATTATAATCCCTTTCATAACCGATTTGAATTTGGCAAGAAGTAAAGCTGTAATCTAAGTTCGCTGAAATCGATATGGAACCAATGCTTACTTAATTATTTGGTTACAGATTGGCAAGATTTCACGAACACTTAAATAAAATAAAATCCAAGGTTTGTAAAGAAGTCTGTCCTTTTCTTTATTGAAACTATTCTAATTGTTTACACTTGTCCTTGTTGTTCATTAAAACTATACGCTTAGGTTTTATTTGTGTAATAATAAAGTCTATATTATAAATCTAATGATGTATAAGAAACTAAAATGTTGTGTAAGACTATTACTTTTTTCTGGTTCTAAAATTCAACAAGAACTATCGTACTTTTCTAAGCATTTGTATAATTGTATGTAAAAGTTCTCAGGGTATAGTGTATTCAAAATTACACCACGTCTCCCTTTAAAAGTAATACATTTCAATCAGTGATCATTATAGAAACAAACAGTCTCAGAGTGAACATTGTATGACTTTTCTCCTTGTTTTGAAACAACTTTGAAAACCATTTCTCACCAAATTCTTCTCTTACAATCATTTAAATATAGTGGCTCTAAAGTTTTTTGTACTTCGTTAAAGTTCATGTAATGGTTTAATTTTGATTCCTTTACTCTGTTTAAACTATTTTGAGGTTGACAGTTTCTGGTCGTAACAAAGTTTTCTTAATTTGAACAACAGTCCTAGGTCCAAACAAACTGACATGGCGTAAAACCACAATTTTATGTAGTGTATTTAGGTAGCGATGTGTAAGGATCTTGTTTTGTTTCATTACCTTGAGAAGTATCTTTTTGGCGATTCCTTTTCCTTTCTCAGCCATACCATTTGACCTGGTATGGCGAAGATTTTACATGATTAATTCTCCATTCATGAATTTATATTGGATAGTTTGTTCTCAAAATACTGAAATCAGTATTGATACTGAAAACTTCCACCGATGTATTTTTTTATTAGTGCAACTGGTTGTATAGACGATAACACACATAATTTTGATCCATGTGGCCTGAACACTCATTAATATTTATACATGTGCCATTAAAACTGTACAATTATTGCACATGTTAATCTTATTATTTCTATAATCGCTGAAATTTAAAATTTAGTAGATTTACTCATGTATTTTCTCCAATACATAAGTAATCCTTTAAAACCTAGCCATGAACCTATCATTAGTAAGTTCAAACAAGCATTAGTTACCACTGAGGACAACCGCCATTTTAATTTCATTCAGAATAGATTTGGATTGATTTATGACATGTTTTAATTTTGTTGAAATCAAATGACAATTGAATATCAAATTTCAAAATGATGAGTATAACAGTTTCATCGCTATTGTTCTTTGGATGTTTCGTGTTTACAACGAGATCTGTTCATTCAAAGTGTACAATATCGTCAGATTGGAGACCAGTCTCCGAGAACGTTCGTCTGCTAATGGCGTCGTCAGTTGTTTATGGCAAGACAAGGGAACATAAAGCAAGCCAGATTCAAGTTGACGGAAACCCGTTAAATGTAATAGACGCTGTATTTGAGGTGTATTGTATTTTAAAACAAGATACGTTATACACGATTCCTGAAGAAATAACGATTCAAAGAATAGCACCAAGAGATGGCTGTTCAGGTACCAGCAAAAACATGAGAATAGGCGAAGAAGCAATCGTAGCTATCAAGCCGGTTGGCAATGGAAAGTTTGAGTACGATGAAGGAATGCCAACTTTAAGCGCCACCATTCCTGCTACCAAAACAAATATCATATCTATCTCATCTGTATGTGAACTCCAATCTTGGACGGCACCAGAGGGCGCTTTAGAAAATCGATGCCCAGTCTGTGGAATCAGTGAATTTACTGATGACGTCATGGCTACGGCAACAGACGGTGAGGTTCCATGTGTATT
The DNA here is from genome assembly GCA_025267735.1 of Mactra quadrangularis. Lineage (NCBI taxonomy): Eukaryota > Metazoa > Mollusca > Bivalvia > Venerida > Mactridae > Mactra > Mactra quadrangularis. Next base: position 31,345,520 of record CM046304.1, read on the forward strand.
CAACGACGTAGATTTATCCAGTCTTACAGATTGTGAGACTATTTCTACAACGGATATAGAAATGTCTGCCTCCTGTATGCCTTTCAATTTCAACCAAACATGTACGAAGATTATGTACACCAAAGCTCATGTTCCGTGTGTTTGTGATGGAAAAACACCACGTCCCACACAGAATATATTGTCAGAGATTGGTGCTGGTTTCAGTATTTTACCAAGTATTCTTACAATGGTCGTATGTTTATATTCAAGTCTTAAATTGTTCACTTAAATAACACTCGTCGTTTGTTAACTACTTATATAGTAAAACTTCACCGTTCTACACTTGAAAGTCGCGCAGTGTTCTTTATTGATATGAGTGCAGACTTCAATATTTACTTGTGTGATCGCTTATACCCGTAAAGCTGTATGAAGTGCCTGCTTTATTGAATTAGAAAAAACCACTTCAATTTAGCTGATTGTTTTTTGGACAATCGGGCCTAGGAATTGTAGAAATTGTCTGTATGCAGAAATACGGATTATGACAAAAATATACTTTAGAAAGAGTGGTTTATCTAAGTTGGAAAAGCTTGTTTCACAATCAAGCTAAAATGCAAATACTTTAATCTAATGATCTTGTCAAATGTTCTTCTGCACTGCACCATTACTAGTTGTGTTTGTACTATTTAAGTTAAATTAAAACATACAGGTATAACCTACAGAGTTACTTCTCTTATACACTTCTTTGTGGAGTAATAACCAACTTATAGTGAAAAGTATGAAGAGGGAATTTTGCACACCCAATGAGAGGCTTAAGCCTACAACTGAGATGCTCTACCTATCAGACTGATGTATAAAATGTATAAAGATAATTTATAAATGTACAATATTATAGTCATGTTACTTATTCAAATGTATAGTTATATTTAGAATAAATCACTTACAAAATAAAAAAGCATATTTATTTTCTATTCTGCAATTACCTTTTTTAAATTGGTTTTCAACGTGTTATTCAACATATATTAAGGTTATATATACGACGGCCAGCTCTTCCTACTATAGGTTTCCTGGACACTATCACCAGTACTAACTTACCCTACTACAAGGCCGACAACTCATGTATAGGGTATGACCTACCATGACAGGGCTCGAACCCGAAGTCAGATATGCTAACCACTACGCTGCGGCTCTGCAATTACTTATCTTATTAAAGCAATATTAACTGGTATATTTGTTAACTGTTACACCTCTATCAGATAACCTGTTCCTGGTTAGTTCAAATCTCATCTAAAACCTACAGTTGTTTCCTTGAGCAAGAAACTTTCCCACTAGCCTAGTACTTGGATACCAGGAAGATAACTCAAAGTGATTAATCTAAGTTGTCAATATTTTTCACAATTGAGTTAAAATAAATCAGTACAAACTAACTAGAGTTACTGACTCTCCATTTAGGTTGATATATCAGAATTCATGTATGCAAGGGTCTGTAGCCTAAGAACATCCCTAGCTAGCCCTCCACTCCAGGTACCCTCGATTTAATTACATATACTTATTCCTTTTGGTGTAAAAGGGGTTACAGGTGCTAGGTAGCAATTTCATTACTGAATGGGCTCCAAGTCTTCAATGAAACTAAAACAAGAACCAGATTAGCTAATCTTTTGTGATGTAGCATTATGTTGAACAAAATATAACAAACTAAGTATTAAGGTATAGAAAAACTTTATGTTAGTTGTATACATACATATATATATAAGTGCAAACATGAACATTTTAACAACTGTCTACAGTTATTATTTACAAATAAATTAATAATATTTACTTTGATTCAAACTGATTTACAGTGCTCTGCAAAAGTTCTTGATACGTAAAGTTTGAGAAAACCTACGCATACCACAAGTTATTTTACTTTTATTGAAGTCAATTCCGGTAATACAGTTTGAGCATTAGGGATGCTGCGAGTATCCGAACTTAATTCAGGTAATACAGTTTGAGTCATATGTTGATTACAAGGGTGGAAGTTGAAAATTTTGAAAATACTGAAACCTACTTCCAAAATACTGAAATTGACAGATTTCATTTAAATAACATAAAGTATTTTTTTCTCAAAATACTGAAATCAGTACTAATACTGAAAACTTTCACTCATATGATTAACTTATAAATGCTAATTTCAACATTAGCTTAAATGACTCTTTTTCCTTCATAAATCGTCGCCTCAATCTAACAATGTCCTATTTCCATTTTTGAAAAAAATGAGATTAACATCCCAAGCGATTAGTATGACCTTGCTCCATCTTCATAAAAAGTTTCTTGACTCTATACATTGTTAATGTGCTTGCCAAGTCTCATGTCTATACAGATTGAAACAATGAAGATATGACCCTTTGAACTTTTGAAGTCGATTTCCCAAAAATAAAAATTTGGTAGTTAGAGCATTGTTAGAGCGAGGCGACGAAATGTGAATCAGTAATCCTTACACAGGATTTACTCCAATGACTTTTGGAGGGCACTGTAACATCATGAACATGACAAATCCTGTAATGTCAATCATAAAGAACAATGACCTTATTTGGACATTACACTTTCGTTCCTATATTTTCAGCATAATAAACATGAAACAGCACTAAGCTTATACAACCCAACATGAGGGACAAATGAAATTATTCCTAAATGCTATAAATTTTGCTTTCCTATACTGGTATTGTGCATAAAGTTTGACCCGATCTGACCTTTCACAGTTGCAACTAATTATTATCTTACACATATCCCCACGAAAATCAGTACCACGCCTATTTTACACTTTGGCAGCGATTGTAAAATTATAGAAGTATGTATATGTGTTAAGTTTTAACACATAATCCTCACGGCCACGGTGTAATCGAGCATTAATACTACATTCGTATTCAATGTAATGAATATTCTTGCATAAAGGTCAGGTTGGGGTCAAACTTTACGCACAATAATACAACAAAGGAAAGCTGTTTTCTTGACATACACTATGTATGACTGGCAGGTACAGAAACTGAGTGGATATGATGCTGGATTGGTAATCATAGGATAGCTAGCTCCACATTGGTTTGAATCCCATTCCAAACCTACCCTGTTGTTTCCTTCAGCAAGAAACTCTATCCTACTAGCTTAGTACTGGGTGGAGGAAGCATACTTTCATAATCAAGCTTAAATGTAGTAGTATAAACCAACAAGAGCTGTCAGTAGAGACAGCATGCTCAACTAAGTAAGTATTTGTCACATGAGATGTGGTTGATGATAAGGAACACATATTTGAAAATGATGTCTTAAGGAATAAAGTTAAAGTAAAAAATATTGTGTTTTTTTTAAAAAGAAACAGGAGACAATTTTGAAAAAAAAAATATTTGGAGTTATGAACCTTGTCACATGAGATGTGATTGATAATAAGGAACACATATTTAAAGTTTGAAGTTGATATCTAAAGAAATAAAACAGTTATAGTAAAAAATATTTAACTGCACAAAAACTTTAATCAGAAATATGGACGCCGACGCTAGTGTGTAGGAGAGCTCTCCATTTACTTTGTAAAGTTGAGCTAAAAAACAGAAATTACATAATGTTGTCCGCACATACACAGTCAGTTTATTGCAAACACAGAAAATAAAGTCATCTGCTACTTTTTAAGCATTTGACTTTTATGGTGGAGAGTGCTTGTAAAGTTTACAAAACTGATAAAGAACATATGTGACAATAGTAAGTTGGTCAACATATAATCTACATATACTAAAACCAAGTGTGTAGTGCAGTAGTAACCCTAGTATCTTAAAGAGGGTACAGGTTCAAACCCCACCAAGAGAGGTTATACCCTTCCATGAAAATTTGACAATAATGTTATTTTTCCTCCATTAATAAGGTATATGGAGAAGTTTCCCGCCTTGTGGAAGGGTAGGTGAGTACTGGTTATAGAAAAGGGTCCAGGAAAGCTAGGTTAGGTGCACTGGATTGGGTAAAATAACCCAAAAAGTTGTGTTGATGCGGTGTTAAACACAGTGTAAACAAATAAATTAACATAATATTATATAGTCCAACAATATTAACCTGAGCTTGACCTTTATGCAAAAATATATTAAACTCAGTATTTACTGTCTATTTTTGTCTTCATTTGCATCACGTTTTATTGCAGGCTTTTGGCAAAATACACAAACTTAACAATTTGTTTTGTTTTCGTAAGAAAAAATACCTTTAATCTGTGCCACTATATTGCAAACTTACTTTTCCCCCCAAAACGAATGAGTCAAAAATGAAAAGTATAATAACATGCCATGTTCATGAAATTGATTTATAGCCACATAGGTTGTTATTAACACGTGAATAATCATATACACGCATATGGAAACTAACGATATAATGTTAGTGAAGTGTGTAATTATTATAATAAGGTAGTTCAAGCTTGGGTTTATATTGTCGGACTATTCTAACAAATACAATGTATACATGTTTGAATTATGCGGTAATAAATGATTAATAAAAGTAATGTGGCATTTCTGTAGATAGCTTCAACATCTTTTAACCCTAAACAATGTATATAAAACTATACAAGTTTATGTGTGGAAGTTGACAGTTTTAAAAATACTAAAAACTTTCATAAAAGGTGCATATAAATGCAGCATGTGAAATTAGGATATAAAAGTTGCTGTCCGAACAGGTCATATTAGCAGGTAGCATCATATTTTGTTAGTAGAAATTTGGTTGCCCAAAAGAAATTTTTCATTGCCAAAACTTGATATTGGTTGTCCCAGGCAACCGGACAACCACTAATTTCGTAGACTGATATTGTATGTTATCAATTTACTGAAATCAGAATTAATACTGAAAACTTTCACCCCTTCATGTTATGACTTAAGAATAATACATAAACATGTATATACATTGCTTAAAAAATCACATGCAAAATTATCCAAAAATCATAATCAAAGGAAAAACTCAGACACATGATTGTTAGGTAGAAACAATACAGACTACAGTGCAATGATAACATACAAAATTTCATAAACATTTCAATTTCAATAAAAAAAATACATAATACATAAAATGAATACATAACACTAATTGGATATTGTGAAGGTTAACTTAAGTGTGTATTGTATAAATGACATAGGTAGTTATGATTTCATCAATTTTTATGATAAGCCTAAGATATTTTGACTAAAAATCTATTATCATACCCTATCTAATTATATACTTAGAATCTAATTTAATCACAAGTATTACATTATCAATACTTGTGATTAAATTAGAATCCAGGTATATTAGGGAGGGTATGATAATAATTTTTCAGTCAAAACATCTGTGGCTAAAGCATCCAAATATTATAATTCATAAGATACAACCTTAAATAAAAGATAACATATATATAGCAGAAATTCATAATTGTAAATACTACTGTATTAGTCGCACAGCTGCTAAGAAAACTAACAAAATTTTTCATATCGGCACTAGGGGTCAACTACAAGTGAAACAAGATATGTAATGTGGAAAACACATTAAAGCCGGATTTAAAAACTTTAACACAAAAAATACAAAGGGAAATAATCCATAATAAAGGCAGGTAGAGTTGTGGTTACTTTCTAATTCTGTTCATCACATGGTATGTTATCATTGTATGAAATTTCATAAAGATCTGACAATAAATGGCAGAAATATATGGTAAAGAAAAACTTAAGCGAAATTGTTAACGACACTGGACACCCACCCGAACGCCCAACCGCCTGTTTGGGCGCAAAATCCGGCTTAACAAACAACTGATCAATTTAGGTCCATTTTATAAAGTATATCTACAAATTCTTTTAACAGGTGGCCGTTATATTTTTCATAACATTTAATAATAACATAATAATAATTGCTGAGTGGCAAATATTTGAAGAGCAATATTTGGGGTACATTGAAATCTAATAATACACTTCATAACACAACAGATTTAAATAATGTGACAACAATATTATTAAAATAATTCAATTAGATTAGGTGCTATGACAGTATATATAGCTTTAAAAATTTATTAAATAGCAGCTACTCAAGTTAGAGGAATTAACTAGCAAACTAAATGGTGCTTCTATAATACCAACAAAAAAAACCCCCAATTAAATTACAAACATCAAATACACAGCACTAAAACAGCACTAATTCATTATCACTATACTATGAATAATATTACAATAATCAATAAATTGTTATCAATACAGTTAAACTAGACCTATCACTGAATGTGATAAAATACCCCAAACGGGTGTTAGTCAAGAAATTGGGTGCTGAAAAAATGAGCAGACAATATTTTAATCTAAGGGCCATAACTTGGCTAAGCCAAGAAAAATCAATGGCTGTAATCAAAATGAGACATGCACATGTCTGCCTGACACCTGGTATATAAGCGTTAAGTTTTAATGAAATCTGTAAAATAGGTGCTGAGAAATAGAGCAGACAAAAAAAGCTACAGAACAACCAACCGACCAAAAATCTGACTCCTATATACAATGTTTCCCCCAAAATTTTCCTTGGGGGTATAATAATACAAATCTATACAAGTATATTCCATATAATATAATATATATCTGTAGAATGTGTTATAGGTACAATTAACACTACAAGTACATGGACAAGTTCAATTATTGTGCAGGTTCCACACTAATCCAACAATAGCTACATAGACTATCAGGTTCCACACTAATCCAACAATAGCTACATAGACTCTCAGGTTCCACACTAATCCAACAATAGCTACATAGACTATCAGGTTCCACACTAATCCAACAATAGCTACATAGACTCTCTGGTTCCACACTAATCCAACAATAGCTACATAGACTCTCAGGTTTCACACTAATCCAACAATAGCTACATAGACTCTCAGGTTCCACACTAATCCAACAATAGCTACATAGACTCTCAGGTTCCACACTAATCCAACGATAGCTACATAGACTCAATCTTAACTTCAACACGACAAATAGGACAGCTAGCATTTTTCTGAAATAAGAAAAATAGAACATGAAGTTGAACATGTTATATATAAGATCTAGCATGTAGTGACATTCACTGTTAACAGAAATGCTCATATCTTTACATGGAGATAACTCATTTACTGCAGGAAATGTTCAGGTTAAATTTTAAACCTGCTTCTAATCCAATTACTATGCAGGTCATTAGAATGTGAGACAAATAAATTACACACTCAAAAGCATTGACCGATTTCAACTCTATAAACAACTTTTGTTTATTTATTTTATTTATTTATTGGATTTAACGCCGTATCAACACATGTTAGGTCATTTCATGGCGTCCAGCGCACCTAACCTAGCTTTCCTGGACCTTTGTCTATAACCAGTACTCACCTACCCTTCCACAAGGCCGGAAACTTCTCCATATTATCTAATCAATGGAGGAAAATTGACATTATTGTCTAATTTTCATGAAAGGGTATAACCTCCCTGGGTGGGATTAGAACCTGTACCCACCTCGGGACTTGAGATTCCAAATCCCGGTGCGCTACCAATTGCCCTATTGCGCATGCTTGGACGTTGCATTGTTTACAAATTTTGGACGCGATTTTGTTTTTACCGAGGCAGTTTTTTATTCATTATTTAAATGAATTATTTTTAATAACTGTTTAAAAATGCTTTTTTGTTATCCATTTTTAATATCGGCGGGGGTGTGGGGGCAGCAGCCCCCATAATAACAGAAAATTAGCCGCATTTATCTTCGCGCGTCTGCTCATAGAAACAGAACGCTGTGCACACATATTTATATTTACTTCCGGGATCCGCTAAACTAGATGTGTCCCCAACCCGGGTTAACAACTTTTGTAAAGAAATACAGTACAATCAGTCAAACAGTGTTCTGATAGACGTTATAACAATTTTTTGTAAACTCATTTATAACTAACAACAGTAAAATATGATGATTTTATGTATAGAACCTAGTTATTGCTTAGCTAACCCTGTGAACATTATTTTAAAATTGTCAGAGTCTATTAGTCAGTTTACCTTTAAATGTTAATTCATTCACAGACATAAGAAAATATAAAATATCAGAAAAAAATCAAAACTGAGTGTGTCACTTGAAACTATGAATATACAAATGCACTTAAGATAACATTAAAATTTTCAACATGGTAAAGAAAATAAATTCCAACTTACTGCCAGCCATTTATCAATACAAGCAGCATGATAAGTATGAAAACATGGCAGTATCTTCTGTGTATCACGATCCATATAATCAGACATACATATATTACATTCTTCAATTTCATCTTTATCTGTCTTACTATATGTAACAACTGGTAGTCTAGATGACTCGGCTTTAGTTAAACCTTTATCTCTAACTTCTCCAAGCATTTCAGCTAGATTCATCAGATGCTGTAAATAAAATAACAACATTTATGTAAAATTTTGATCACTAAATTTTAAATAGTTGGTATGATCTTTTGGGGCAAGTGTGAGGTTGGTGCGCTCTAGAATACTGGTTTAAAGCACAAAATGATTTTGCCACTGTTTGTTCCAAGGTTCTTCAGAAAGTTTTCAGTGTTATTTCTACTGATACAGAGTTGGTACTACTAAGTTGGGGCTACAGGGTTGGAATCACAGAGTTGGAAAGAAGAGATAGGTCAATGTATTGTAAAGAGTAAATTCTATCATGATTTCTAAGATATTTACCTCATAGTCTTCACCATTGGAACCAGGACTAAATACACCAAATATAACTTGACCTCTACGACGACCTCTCCTTCCTCCACGTCTAGTTGGGGCCTGAATACAATATGTAGATGACATTTAAACTTTTTTAGATTACTATGTCAGTGAGAGTTTTATATTTCACCTAAATTGTACATTTTCTGATGATTATAATTTTTCCTGATTTATTGCTGCAGTCAATGATGTATTATGCCTTTTATTTAATTATTTATCAACTCACAATTCAGCAAAAATCAATGGAGCATAACCAAAATGGGATATGCACATGTCTGCCTGATATCTGGTCTATGTGTGAAATATGAATTAAATCTGTAAAATATGTGCTGAGAAATTATGCAGACATATACAAGTAAATCTGTGAGCTAATGCTCACTAGTGATACCCCCGCAAAAATCTAAAAATATGGGACAAACAGGAAGTAGATGAGCAACGAGCATGAAATCGCTTTACACCACATGGGACTATGGGATGAAGCAATATGCAAAGTATTAGGCTGCTGCATGTTATAGTTGCTGAGAAAACTGCGTCGGAAATTTTGTAATGGATGGACGGACAAGGGTAAAACAGTATACCCCCCTCTTCTTCGAAGCGGGGGAATAAAAAGCTACAGTCTAACAGACAAGCTGACTCCTGTATACCCCCTTCCAAAATTATTTTATATAAACTTACATCCCATAAATGATCTAGTTCGGCTCCTGCAATTATAGTAAAATATATATATTAAAGGAACGGAAAAGTTGTTGCAACAAGGATTTGAAGATAGATTACAATTAAATGCATTGAACAATGATTGCATATAATTAAAACAGACTAGTAAATAACAATGAATTCAACAAGATATGATGTTCTAAAGAATAAAATTAATTTCATATTTATTTTAATATTCTAATAGCCAAACAGAATATATAAAGGAATAGAGATCATTCTGAGACAGGTCAGCAGGAGCCCCACCCTGCTCCTTTCCTCTTCTATCTTATCTCTTCCCTGATCCTTTTCTTCTTGCCTTACTTAAATTTTACAAAAGCAATGTTGGCAAAAGTAGTTAGAACAGAATAATCATTATTTTGAGTCAGAACAAATACAACAAATAACAAAAGCTCTAGTAATCTTTTAATCGATATTAGTTGTACATATAAATGTACCCTGCCCAATCTCTATTTTCTCACAACCCTTATCTTAATTCTAGAGCTATCAGTAATGAATTGATTTAAGTAGAATACAATCTATACCTGGTCCTGCATGAGGTCCTAACTCTGCATTTAAATAATCTTCATTATGTTGAATTAAATTTAGTAGAAACTGAAAATATAATACAACAAACTATTGATTAGAAAAAGGTTATGAAATAAATTGTCACAAATTAGCTCACAGATGACAGAATTAAAGAAAGTACACATTTAAATCATGCATTGTCTTAAATTTTCTAAAGCAAAGCAAATCATGCATTGTCTTAAATTTTCGAAAGCAAATCATGCATTGTCTTGACTTACATAAGCACTTATTCTATTTTAATATTATTATGTTATACAGTTAAGGACCAGAGCTTTTTTTCAGTACTTGGGGAAGGGGCCTGGGGCCTTTTTATATAATAGAACATTTGGGGAAATTTTATCGCAATTTCATAGAAAGGGGAACAAAATATCCAAGGTAAACTCCAAATTTGGGAAAACTGCATGAATTTAAAGAAATTTCAAGAGGGGAAAGTGCCTGTTAATGCCCCTGTTATATAAGGAAAAAAAGACCTGAGGACAAAATTTTCAACTAGCTTGACTTAAACTAGACTTTGGGGTTAACTGTTAACACACTGACTGTCAATGCAGTTTGGGTAGCATCATGCTATGATGGAATAATCTGCATTTAAGTACTGCAGCTTTCAGATAAACTATATATTCTGTTGCTCTATACCACTGGACATTGCCACAACATGCTCATGGGAGAATTTCTACCTCAATTAATAGGCAGTTGACAGACGTACAATACCCAAAGTTTGGAGACAAAAAGAAATTTACTACAATTCTTGAATTTGTATTGTATATGATTATTTTTGCTGAATTATTATTTTTCAACAAACATACAAGTACGGTTTGTGATAAAATGAAAACAAATTTCAGGAATGCAATACATTTATGAGCTTCAGCATCTGTCATCCTAAAGCCTCCAAAACCATGTTTATTGTAATTATTTCCCATAACATAGTTTTAATGCTATTTTTAGTCTCAGTTATAATTATAATGATAACCAAAAATAATGCAAAAATACAAAGCATTTCAAAATAAAAAGGTACTTCATTTCATTTCAAGATAAAACCTATTCAGTAGGCCAACAATTTGAGAATGTCTCCAAACTTTTAGTGGGTACTATATATAATAGGGGTGTAACGGTTAACCGATATACCGGTTAATATTGCAATACAAGTTCTAATGGTTTTTAACTGGTTCGTTTTTCCTTGAACCGGTTTTTGTAGTTATGTGTCGTACTATTTGTTTTTATCAGAATCTGATAGTTAAATGTTTAAAAAATGTTAAAATGAATTGACTACTTGAAATACTCTTACTGTGCTTTTAAAGGTTAAACATTAGTCAATTGAAGGACAAATATTTTCAAGAGTCTGTTACAAACCACAAATTTTTCTAACATATAGACCATTTTACATTTGTAATTCAAACATTTGGATAAGAGATCATTTGAAAATACCTATATGCGTGCTATGCTGATCCAATAAGGACGAGGTACATGCATTAATTAATGCTATGCATGTCTAAGCGAAAAATATATTGCAATACGGGTTCTGCATATTGCAATATGGTTTTTTCCATATTGTTACACCCCTAGTATATAAAGTCAGCAATATTTACTCCTGCCAGAACAAATTAATCAAGTAAAACTTTCCTGTTTTAATTTGATTTAAAACACTCATATGGTACTTACAAAGTAGTATTCAAAATGAAATAATGCTTAAAACAAAGAGTGAACCAGTGTGAACTTGTTCCTTTGAACTAATCAGGTTTAAAAAAACATGTAAACTAACAAACCTGATCATTAATTTGGTGGCCACCTCTTCTTTGTCTTGAAGCTGAAAAATTGACCGTTATAAAGTTTACTGATTAGAAAAAAATATACATGTATTATCATACAAAATCTAAAACAGCAAACAAGATGCTTTCATTGTTTGAAGTTATATTTGCAAGGAAAACTATCAATTAATAACTTCTTGATATAAAAATCCATAATGCAGTCAAAATTCATTGTTATATAACTTTGTATTGTTTTACACTCAGCATAAAGTGAGCAAGTGAATTTTTTTTTAAAACATCATATTCAACACATATTGAGGTCATATATAAAACGGCCAGCTCTTCCTAATATATGTTTCCTGGACACTTTTCTATCACCAGGACTTACTCACCCTACCACGAGGCCGACAACTCATGTATAGGGTATGACCTACCGCGACTGGGCTCAAACCCACAATCTCCAGGTTCGAAGTCAGACATGTTAACCACTACGCCACGACCGCGGCTGTGAAGTTCTTCAGTGATTGTAAAGATATGACAGATTTAACAAGAGCTGTCCGTAAGACAGCCAATGCTCGACTATTCGAATAATGCTAGAAGAAAGCAATGTGATAGGCAGTGCACAATATCATGTAAACTTGGTTGATATAAGCAAACAATTGCATAAGAGTATGGTAAGAATCTGTCACCTGTGAAAGCTTTGCAGAACAAAGTTGCATTCAAAACTTAAAACATATAAGTCCAAAAAGTATTGCATGTAAGTCCCTAAGTCCATAAAGGGGCATAATTCTTTCCAAAAAGTACATAGAGTTATGGGACCTAGTGATAGAAGCTCATATGTTCATAAGTTTCAACCCGATATCTGAGTTACTTTTGGAGAAAGCAACTTACATTGGAAAGTTAAAGCAACATTTTGTAAGTCGATAAAGGAGGATAATTTTGTAATAAAGCTTCATATAGTTATGGCACTTGTTGATACAAGCTCGGATATTTAGCCTAAATGTTTGTGAGAAGTTTCAAAGTGATAAGTTAGTTAGTTTTGGAGATAAGAACTTACTTGAAGAACTATAACCAAGATTTTCTAAGTCCAAAAAGGGGCATAATTCTGTTGAAAAAACTACATAGAGTTATGGGACCTAGTGATACAACCTCATATTTTTATACTAAGTATCTGTGTGAGGTTTCAACTTGATATGTGAGTTAGTTTTGGAGATAGCAACTGTCATGCAGAAGTGTAACAAAGATTTTCCAAGTCCAAAAAGGGGCATAATTTTGCCAGAAAGCTTTATAGAGTTATGGCACTTGTTGATACTAGCTCTCATTATCATCGGTAATATTTGTGAGAATTTTGAAACTGATATCTGAATTAGTTTTGGAGATAATGGCTTGCATGCATACTTTAACCAAAATTTCTAAGTGGAAAAGGGGCATAACTCTGAAATTACTGTTGACAGAGTTATGTAACTTGTCAGGGATATGCCCTGTGTCACAGTAAGTAAGTATGTGAGGTTTGAAACAAATATCTTTGACGGTATACAAGATAATAGCCTTTTTAAAAAACTTTAACCAACTCCGACGCCAGGGTGAGTAGGATAGCTCTTACTATTCTTCGAATAGTCGAGCTAAAAATGTTGCACCTTGCCCTACTACTAATTCAGTCATCGCAAAACTCAACCTTTTTTTACTGAAAAGTAAGGCCTGTGAAGATCAAAATTTAACAAGACCAAACCAAGTCTTACATGACTGTCTGGACCGAAGACAGTTAACATATCTTGATGAATAAAAAACTATGTGGATGAGATCAAATTTTTTTGCCAGAGGGTCAATCCTGTAAACCTGCTGATTTCAACAAACCTAATCTTTTACAGGATTTGTCCATCAGTCCACCATGTTTTGCCTCGACTGACTAATTGAACCCTGACACACAGCTGAGTATGATAGCTCCACTATTTTCCAAATAGTTGACCAATTCATTAGATAAATAGTTTACCCTATAATTTGTGCTTTATAACATTGACTGCTTCACAGTGCAGTTTTTTACTTTCTACAGAAGTTGTGGTAAAAGAAGCAATTTTTTATTAAAATTTGACCTGTATTACCCTTCGAAGCTCTTAGGTCATTCAGTCCAAATAACTAAAACATGTTTAGATGCCTTTTGGGAACTACTCTTTTGTCATATGCCTAAACAAAAAAAATTAACTGCTGATGAAGTAAACACATCCTGTTTTAGGGATGATGCATCATTTTTAGTCCATAAATTTGAAATAAATGATTCAATGATATCGCTTAACAACATTAAGTCATATACATAACATACAAAAATACTTTTACAAAACTTTGTGAGTTTACGACAATGCTATTTTGCTTAACCTCTACGCACTTATCCAGCCTGTGCTAATCCTTACATATGTAGCAAAAATCCAATGTTCTTGGCAATCTCCGTAAACAGATATCCTGTAGAACAATGTCGTACAAGATCTCTACTTTCTCAATGGAGGTCACGTCGAGATGACCTTTCTGTCGACTAATCAATGCCTAGCTTTCATCTAGACGAAACACTATTAATAGCATTTTGATTTCGTAATTTCTATTTTTAGACCAAGGTTTGAAAGCTAATTTAACAGCGGTATTATTCACAGTCTGTGATTGGACGGCTCATTTCAAATTGCGTGACGTAGACGATGTAAACAAGTTACGTATCATAACAATTTCGTCATTAATATTATGATGAGAAAAGGTCACCTGAACATGAACCTCGTTTGAAAAAGGCCAGATCTAAATTAGCGAGTAGGCGAGCGGAGAATTTTAGATTGGGTTTTAATCAGATTGATGTTCTTGGTGGACTTCAAAAAATCCTGCGGTACTTATTTTTTCTATGAATGATTGAGGTGTTTTGAATGCTGTACCAAGTCAATGTAGTCAGAAAGTAAAACATTTCTACTAACCTGCCACACCTCTTCGATGTCTTCCCGGTAAATGTAGAGGCAGATGATATCGTTGACTATCTAGACTGGTAGGTGATAAACCAGGCTGATCTAACATCCTACCATCAATATCATGTAAACCAGTCTGGCTATGTGGAGGAGGATTGTTAAGTACAGGTGAACTTAAATGATCATGTTGATGCATATTACTTTGTAAAGACATGGCAAACTCTCTGTCTAATTCTTCCTATAAATATAATGTAAGGCAGCAGTGAGCACATGTGTGAAAACAGAACAAGAATTCCACTTTTAAAAGTAAACTAAGAAGTTTATTACACTTTTGACCATACTTTTTACTACTTCAAGGAGGCATAATTATAACTACCATGTAAGCTAATAAAATCATCATCAGGATTTACTTTGTCTTTCATATGAGCCAACAAATTTACAAATGTCGAGAAAAAATACATTTTGTACTTCTGTATTGATTTAAATTAAGGTTTCAGTCTAAAAAATTAAATTTTGATAGTGTGGTTGCTTTGAACAGCCAGCTAAGCAATCTCTTCTATCATTCACTAGTAAAGCCTGGGTAGCCAAAGCAAAAATGTTTAATCCCCCACTCCCCTACTAAAAGTAACTGATGAGCCAGGTAACCTGACAAAAATATTTTTACAGCTAATTTATACATATAATACCAAACAAAACAAAATGCACACTCTAAGGCTAACAAAACTTATTCTATCATCAGTATTCCATGTTTATTATGGTATACTAATTCATTTTAGCTCAATTGTGAAACAAGTTCTTACAACTTAGATTAATCACTTTTCAGTCCACTTCCTGGTCCCCCAATAATGAGCAAGTAGGATAAAGTTTCTTGCTCAAGGAAACAACAGGGTAGGTTTTGGATGGGATTCGAACCAACGCAGAGCTGGCTATCCAATGATTACCAGTCCAACATCGTAACCGCTCAACCAAACCTGCTCAATCCATGTTTATTTCTCTTTGTGAACTACCAAATGAGCTAGCCTGGCGGACTTATATATTATAAAACCTATATAAACATACCTGAAGTTTTCTTGCCATTTCTTCATCATTTTGTAGTTGTTTAATTTCTCTAATAGCTTCTCTAGTACAAGAATCAGGTGTTGTTAAATCTATAGGATTACCAGCTGCACCTCGTGGACCTATATAACAAACAATATAATAATTGTATAAAGTACAAAATTATTTATTTATTGGAGTTGACGCCGTGTCAACACAATTTAGGTAATTTTACGGAGTCCAGCGCACCTAACCTAGCTTTCCTGGACATTGTCTATAACCAGTACTCACCTACCCATCCACAAGGCCAGAAACTTCTCCATATTATCTAATCAATGGAGGAAAATCAACATTATTGTCAAATTTTCATGGAAGGGTATAACTTCCCCTGGTGGGATTCGAACCTGCATCCCTCGGGCACGAGATTCCAAATCACGGCGCTCTACAAACTGGGCTTTCGACCCGCTTTATAAAGTACAAAACATGTATATATTATATATAAGGGTAGGGGAGGGGTAACTATTATACTGTGTGTGAGGTACTTTAAATAGTAATGCTTTACAACCCACATATCTGTATACACTTAACTGGAAATTTCCTTTCATTAGGTAATTCTCTTTTGGAAACACGTAAATCTGATGAATTTTGATAATGGATTTGTCCGGTCTGATATATAGAGCAGACCATAATGAAGCAATACCGAAGTTTAAAATGTTTCACAGACAATAATCCTATTACAATAAAAATTAAATTTAGGATGTATTATTCTAAATCCTTAAAATAGACTTTAAAATATCACTAAGATTTTTTGGTTCTGTAAACTTTCATTCAGTTTAGCAAAAAGATTCTAATTCACTGGACCGATTGTCCAATGCAAAGAAAGTTAGTTGTGAAGAATGGTAAATGATACATAAATTCTTTTCTTGTTAGGTTTAATGCCTTAGCCACACATTGTTTAGGTTATATCACGGCAGACAGTCAACCTACTCACTGTTCCTGGAAAGGCTAAATCTCTGGATTTAGCTGTTCACCAACTACTAAGGCATACTTCCGTCAGAAACTGACTACTGCACTACAAACAAAATATAATTTAGAATCAGTGGTAAGAGGGAGAATTGCCATAGAAATTATTTCATAACCAAGCTCCACCAAAGTATGCCCCACCCAGGAATGGAACCTACGACCCCTGGATCAGTAGTCTTGTAAGCTATCGACTGAGCTAGCCAGGTGGGCAATACATAAACTGAAAAGTTTGAAACCACAGATGAGACAAGAAACCACTTACTGGCATCAGTATCCATGGATCTAAGACAAGCTGGTAAAGATTCTGTAAGAGTCATCCAATGATTTGATTGGCTAGTCAATGAGGTATTAGTATCTATATCAACACCATATGTAGGTATGCCTAGTTGAGATGGCGACAGGTTCAAGTTACGATGATGAAATAAATGTGAACGAGGTGTATGACTTGATGGCTTCGGAGAAGTATATCCATGAAAATGATCACGTTCCTTGTGTCGTCCATTATTACCTGTTCCAGAAGTCTCTTTATAGCCAGATATTCTAAACATATTTTTATCACTAGATTTCAGTGTTTTATCTTTCTTGATTTTCACACAACTACCTGTGTCTGTATACCTGAGAGTAGATTCTGTGTCATTTATATTGTTAGTGTTAGTAAATAAATTACTTCTGTTATTACTGAGGTTGTAACTGGCACTAGATCCTTCATCTGTGCTATATAATGACACTTTCTTCTTCTTTTTACACTTTGGGTTCAATTTATCATCTTTATTAGAGGCACCAGACAACATACAAGATCTACCAACATGATCTGACGGTGTATCGTCTGCTTCTCCATCATACCTAATAGGACCACCTCTCCTCATACCTGATGATGTGTTTGTAGTTTTCATCCTTTTCGGGAAAGTTATATCTTCGTCGGATGAACTACTGGAGCTTGAAGGCCATCTAGTTGCTGCAGTAACTGTATGAGGGCGCTTTTTAGCTTTGTTATTTAATGGACAACTTTCAGTAGCTGAGTGATTCTTTTTGAAATCTGAATGTCCAGTACGATGAAATTTCAATAATGGTGGAATTTCATCAAGTAAACTTGAGCTTTTAACAAAATCTGTGAATCTAGAAGCATGCGACAAGCCAGAAGAAGATGGAGGCTTTTCTTTGAATAATTTTGAAGGTGACTTCATATAAGTAGAATTAGTATTAGATTTGTTCTCAAACAAACTAGTACCTGTACTAGTAGAAGGCTTGTATGAAAAGGCTGTTTTACAAGGTGACAATGTAAATTTTGATTTAGTGAAAGGAGATTTCTGTTTTTTACTTATTTTCTTCTTGACTGCCTCTTGTCTCTCTGCTGCAAACTTCGAGGTTCCTGGGAGAGACAAACCATTCCTCATAGAAAATGAAGACTGGAAATCCTCATCATCAGCTAAGTCTGATGAGCTGTGAGGTTTTCCTAAAAATGACAATCCAGGAATGGTGGTTCCATCACTTAACCTTGGCTTAGATCTATTGAAGACTGGACTGCAAAATATACAACAAAAAATTATAAGAATCCAGTCAGTAAAAAATAAAATATAATTCAATGTTATAACATCAAATTATTTGATAAAAATCTCAAGTTGATTGTTTTTACTCAACAGATTATGCACTAAAATGGTGAAAATCCTGTTGTTTTCTGTTTTAATTTTAATAATAAAAACTGTAAGCCATGGACAATCCCATAAATTGGGAGTTTAAAATAAGGACTATTTGAATGTCATTTTTGCTTGCCGTTTACCAAGTACAGCTCCTTGAATCATTAAAAACTTGATAAACAAAAAGTGAGAATAAACTTCATCACTGTATGAATATATAACAACCATACCACAGGATTTGACCCGGTTTTTACCAAAGATCACAAAGAAATTCCTAATCAGTATCTCAGGGATTCAGTCTTAACATTAAGGGTTCCTCTAACAAAAGACAAAATATTTGATTACAGATTTGTAATCAATAATTGTAATAAAAATTCATGGCAATTTTCAGGGATCCTAACAGATCTCTAGCTGAGAATCACTGGGATTCCTCCCAAGTTTTTGGGATCCTTTGAATCCTGGGATACTGTTAGTGTCAAACCCTGCCATACCATATATTATCAAACAGCCATAACCTATGGAACATCCCTTATTTTTTGTAAAGAAGACAAACTTACATAATATTTTGTGTTATTATTTCACCATTTTCAAATACACTTTTAGAAAATGCATCACACTAGGTGTATTTAATAGGAATACACAGTACTTGAAAACAACTTACCAAGAGCTTGACCAATAAAGTTTGTAAAATTTCTAATTTCAATACAGGTCATCTAAAAATGCATTTTACAGATTTACATTACCAATTGGCTGCTAAGTTAATATAAGCAAGGATAAATCACAAAACAAAACAATAAAGATGTAAATAAGTCAACAAGTCACAAGTAGTATAATATAGATGTAACATCATTGTTGCAGGGATGAGAATTACATTCACTGAAAAAATCTGAAAACTGTACACCCCCTTGAAAAAACACTAAATTTGAACACTTAAGACTTAGTCTGCAACATTTTATTAACTCAAATATAGTGAAAAATATCTGAAATCAGCTGAATAGTTGAAGATTCTCATCCCTGTTGACAGGAATTTTACCTTGGTGTATCAGGGATCAGGGACGTAGAAGCAATATCCTCATCCTCCATTTTAATGATTGAACGTAAAGTCAATATGGACTTTTACCTGTAAAAAAATGCTTTATACAGTCAGATCTCGATACAACGATATCCGTTACAACGACATTCTCCTTATACTGACATATTTTATGGGAACCAATACCAACATGTACATGGTCGGAAGAATTCATTACACTGACATATGCATTATAACGACACATTTCCTGGAAATGAACTATGTCGTTGTATCGAGATCTGACTGTATTTAAAAGTTATGTTGAAATGTGGGTATGCCATTTTAATTTAGTTAGTCAATAATATAATATTTTTACACACAACATGTGCATAACAACTTAACACAATGTTTACATAATATTTACTGTTTCTCACAACATAGATTAACTAACAATATCCCAAATTGAAAATTGAAATGCTCTTTAATGATTAAATTGGTAATTTGTTTCAATGTCATTATTTCTTTTAGAAAAAGAGCAACTGCCACAATATCTAGACCTGACACAATTACCACAGACATGGATGAACTCCGTCCAGATTTCAAGGCAGCCTCACAGCCCTTTTACAAGAATGACCCAAGAGCCATGTGCAACAAGCTTAACAATATCAAAAGAGCTTTTGTCAAATACGCCATGAACAGAGCAGTGAGAGTTGGGGACAGTATCACAGGTGCCCTAGTACAGCAAGTCATCCAGGAAGGTGTCACAGAGAACCTTTGGCTCACCACGTTCCAGTCCACTGAAGGGGAGGAATTTGACAAGTATCTCACACAGAGATTAAAGAATGAACGTGAGAACATAAAGCAAAGTCAAGTATTAGAATTACAAGAGAGGAACATTACAGAGTACCTCAGTAAGTCGAAGGAAGTGTCAGAGGAGGGGGAGACAGAGGTGAAGATGGAGTCTGAGTAATAATTGATAGTTGTGATTAGTTTTTATTCATATTAAAATCATTTGTTGAGAAGCATATCTGTGATAATAGCCAATACATCAGACAAAAGACTGAGGCCTGTAAATATTTAAGCATTCTGTGATAAAAATTCAACTTTGTGATTCCCTTAGTGATTATGTAAATATTAAAATAAGTTGTAACAATCACTTTCAATCATTTTTAGGGGAAAACAAACTAGAAATCCACCTTCGAAAACGTATGTTTACATGGTCATTTAATCATATCCGGTGGAAATGAACTATGAACAATGAAACCTCTGACACCCAATCTAACAAGGTCAATGGCCCATGGGATCTTGGTTATGTCCCATCCTCAAATGAAAAAAAAATCGACTCCACCCATAACTTATGGCATAAATCAAAGGTGTGATACAAATTTCCAATTAACAATAACCATCTTTTTAAAAAGTTGAAACAAAAAATGTACCAGAAATTTCTGAATATGAGACATTCACTGCATTCAAATAATTGATCAATCATTCTCGAATCTGTCAGCTGATTTTTAAAAATTCGTAAAAATCTTGGAAAGGCTCATTACGCAATTTCTAAATCATTTTGTTTACAAAAACTTGAAAACATTACAAACATAAGTCAAATTTAAAATAAACAAGAACCCTAATAATAATTATGCAAATAAAAAAGAAATAATGAAATCGAAACAAATTACCAATTTTTGCTGATCTATTTTTTTTACCGATAGAGTAGCTTCCCTTGAGCATATAAAGGGGAGTAACTGGATTGATTTTTTAAAAAATTTCTTTGCAGAGTTGCCTTTCTTGTATAACAATAAATTACAAAAATCATGCAAAACATAGTGATGAGATATACTTTTTTTTTTTAAAAGTGAGACATTAACAAATCACAAAAAATTGAAATTATCTGATTTATGTCTATGAACAATAAAATGAATACAAAAGTCATGCAATATGCATATATCGGTTGAACAAAAGGAAAGGATTATTCACAGAACCATTTGATAAAAAAAAGAAGACATTAATGTAGGGTAACTTGTAAAAATCAACAACTTTTAAATCAACTCCTCTATGAAGCGAAATTGTCAACTTACTAGAGCACAGAAGCATGACATTTTATTTCATGCTTTGAAATATATTCATCCTTAAATGGTTTTAGTATGAAATGGATGAATATTTTTTCTAAGTACGACCAAGGACCCTATATAACACATAATATAGAGTCCTTGGCACGACATAGCACGTCAAGTTCCTGTGTACAAATACAGTGCGTATAGTGTTTACCATACTAATGCAGGGTAGTTGCCCTTGTATTTTCTTGACAATAATCATAGAAAATGTTTGGCGGAGGTTAAAAACCGGGGTTCAACTTATTACCCATTTTGTCAGAAATTTGCGAATAGTGTGTATCAGTTTAAAAGAGAAAAGTCATCCGACACATTTCTAAGTACCTTTGTCACCTTTTAACTACAAACAGCGATTGTTTAGGGCATAAAGGCCATAAAATTATAAGTACAGCAGCGACTTTAGAGCAATGTTGAAACATATGAACAATTCTTTACCCATTTTGTCGGACTGCAGAAGAGGATCCTTCCTTGGTATTATAATGTACATGTAGGCCTACCCTACAGCTTTGGCTTGTTTGAGGTAAAAAATAACCAAGCGGCCTATGCCAAGATTATCAGCTCTCTCCTAGATGAAAAATTGCCATTGGTAAAAATACTATACCCAAGATAAATAAATAATTAAAATCACATCACAACAGCTGAACACATTTTTTTTTACCTGTGACATTTTTATTGGACTATGGCATCTTTACCTCTGGCATTTTCACCTACATGTTTATTAACTCGTAGTTTAAGCTTCTCTTGTCAATTTGTACATGACTAGTTGTTCAATTTTCCCAGTTTATTTTTTTTAATGTAGGCCTATGCACATTTTAATACCCAGATGTTATCAAGATTCTCAATCTAACTAGTATTGAGAATCTTGAAAGTCTCTGGGTACGAGAATGGCCTATGCTATAACTTTTTATAATACAACCAGTCAATGCAAACATGGAAGTCAAAGTTAATATTCAATGTTCGTTACTTGTAAAAATGATAAAACTCAAGACTTACATATCATAAATATCACCTTTAATTGTATAAAACAATGCATATAAATTATGTATGAGCAAATAATTTAGAATTATCATAAAAATATAAAATATTCACATTGATATTTCAGAATGATGAAATTTCATTCGGAAGTAATTGTTCTATTTCATAAATAAACAATATACAAAACATGCCTTCTAAGAAATGCATTAGATTTTCACTAGTAAGACATCAATTTATTTCTTTTATAGTTGGGTTTAATGCTGTAGCAACACATTGTATAGGTCATATAACAGCGGTCAGTCAACCTACTCACTGGGCCTGGAAAGGCTAAATCTCTGAATTTAGCTGTTAACCAACTAAGTGCATACTTTTGTCAGTGACACAACTGCCCTTCATAATTAAGAATCATTGGTAGGAGGGAGAATGGCCGTACAAAAAATTTCATGACCAAGCTCCAAGAAAAAATGCCCAGCCCCGGAATCCAACCCACGACCCCTCGATCAGGAAACTTGCGTGCTACCAACTGAGCTAGCCGGGGGGCTGACATCAATTCAGTATACTATGAGTATGTAGAAGCAATAGACAAGTAGTTAAAGCACCCTTTAGCCACCATTAGGTTGGAACCACAACTGAGGAACTGCTAATTTTGTTGAGCAAGAATTAACCTGTCATTGTTCTACTTCACCTAGGTGTTAACAGGTAATGTAAGAATCACCTGCTTGACGGTGATTTCAAGGATTCCATGTCACACAAGATTGAAAAGTTGACCGAATATGTACAATGTAAATGAAAGAAAACTTGAATCTGACCAACATAATATAAATATTTTCCCATTGTGGATGATACATTGTATATATGATCTTCTTTCATTCCTAACAAATCCAGTAAATCTGTGTAAATCACACTAGACAAAATTCTAGACAAAAATTACTGTAAGACAACATCAGACAAATGTTCAATACTTTTTCCATTAATTTTAAATATGTGTCAACTCTAGTATGCATTGTATTATCATAGAATAAAAATGCTTCACTTTCAAACCATTGGCAACAGAACACTTGGAATAGACCTAATCCGGAACTCAAATTTATGGGTTTTTCCATCCATGCATGGCTGGTACAAACTAAGTTTTCTACACATTATTGCTAAATTGCACAAACTATAGATTAAATCCTATTGTTTTTTTGTACACATGTTTTCATTGTAACGGCGAAAGTTTGTTTGTACCAGAGGGGAAAACCCAAATATTTGAATTCCGGATATAGTCTATTGACTGACACACATTTTTGTTTTAAGATTTTTGTGAGCAGTCTCAGTCACAGTAAACTAATATCACTGAATGGTTGAAACTAGGAAGCTTCACTATAGGGATTTCACCTCACATGATAATCAAATTTTCCATAGTGTTCAAACTTCACCCAGTGTGGAAAAATTGTTACTCCTTGTATCATCATGTCTGTAGAGCTTGTTACTTCTGATAAGGGTTTACTAAGATTTCATTTAATTATTTCAGACAATAGAGTTCTATTATTAAGTTAATGCTAAAGTTGTGTACTTTTATCCTTTGTTAGAATCATTAAAGTCTTTTCTGTAATAGATCTGAAAAAGCAAACAAAACATTTATGTTTAATATAAATATAAATACACTTTTAACAGACCATCAATGTAAAATATACAGATGAATACACTCTATGTGTATATGATCCACTTACAATGTATACTTATGAATGACATAGATTATATTCATGACTTCAGTTCAATTATAAAATTATGTATGCCAAGTTGTTTGAACACTGTAATAAACATAGAATGCAGCACAAGCTAGATTTTCCAAGTCAGAAATTTGAACGTCACAGCACATCGGGGCCAAGGTAAACCAAAGTTAACAGTGGATGACCTGTTTAAGCATGATGGGCTGGTACTTGAAATTGATGGCACCAACCCTCAGGACTGCCAGTTATTGAAAGGAAGACTTTGCTCCAACTACTAGAAGCATATTTCTGTCAGCGACTGACAACTGCCTAACGTGATTTAGAATCAGTGGTAGGTTGGAGAATGACAGCAGAAATTATTTCTAAGCCATGTTCTAAGAAAAAATTAATGTAAGAGAACTTTCAGAATTCTAACCACTATGTCAGCTATCAAAACAAACAAATGATACACTTACCTCATGGCAAATGTAGGAATATCAGTAGAATATAATATATAGATCTGATGAGGTGGTGATAACATAGCATAACATTTATATGTATCTGTAGTCATATAGGTATCCATTGCTGAATGTGTAAAACTGGACGGATCTGAAATACATGTATAACATTGTTATACAAATCTTTTACTAAAAGCAACAGTTTCTAACACATACTTTTCAAAAAATATTTTTTAGAATATTTCTATGTTTCTATGATTTACATCCAAAAAAAGGAAAATGCATGACCAGCTTTGAAATTCAAGGGGCCAAATGGTATTTTGCTCTTACTGTGAAAAAGGTTTTGTTTTAATCCAATGTAGTTCAGCTTTTAGGCCTTGTGAAAAATAACCAGCATGAAAAATATATAAGAGCAGTGTTGAATTAAGCAAACAATATATCTTACTGTTTATTTATTCAAATATATAATGGTGCCACTTTTATAACATTTTGGGTGAAAATCATAAGAATTGGTTTGTTTATTGTATTTTCTCATTCATACAATGATCCAATCTCAAGTGAAGCAAACAATATATCATAAATGTATAAATTATCACAATTGCAAATTGCAATCCAAAAATACTTACTTTTATCACTACCTTCAACTTTGGATGCAAAGTAATTTCCCACAACATGTTTATAATATGATCGTAAAATATGTCTTCTTTCATGAGATTCTAAAATTTCATCTACAAAAAAATCATTAAATAAGTTTTAATAGTTTTGCACTATATCTTGTAATTTTAAATACATGAAGTCCTAGTAAAATCAAATTTATGTACATTTATGTATAGTACAAAGCTTTGTAGAAGATTTCTAAACAACTGACAATATCTTAGTAAATAATAAAACTTTTATAACAA
Organism: Mactra quadrangularis; assembly: GCA_025267735.1. Lineage (NCBI taxonomy): Eukaryota > Metazoa > Mollusca > Bivalvia > Venerida > Mactridae > Mactra > Mactra quadrangularis. Next base: position 31,370,995 of record CM046304.1, read on the forward strand.
AACAAAGCTATGTTGGATAGTGCTCAGTATTCCATAAATGCATATAACAGTTGTATCATCTAAACATGTGCTTGTTAATCTTGGATCAATACCTTTTACTAACATTTCTTTTTCAATAAATTAGGATTGGCTTATCACTCCAACTTTCCAGGACTATTTTTTAACATTTATTACTAATGACTAAGCTCCATATAGATACACAGATATTAATAGATATTATTATATTATCTAATTTTCATAGATAGAATGTCAGTCCAGTTGAAAACTGCTTCTAAAAATGTGGTTTGCTGTACTAATAGGTATAACAGCATTGTTCTCAAAAAAGTCAAGAAAAAAAATACAAGAAGACAATAGACTTACCTGCATTATTATTAGAGGATGGATATACAGAACATAAACATCTATTAGTTTCTACATTCACTACAATAAACCTGTAATAGATATAAAATATCACATCAAGCAATGACGGCAGTAACACCAATTATCAATATATAACAGTCATCAACATAACTCACCAGCCCAAAGCCCAGGACAAGTGAAAGTTGATTAAGGCTGGTGAAAATTATTTGTTTAAAATGGTCAGGCTAGTAAATAATCTTGTCCCTTAATATAAAACATGTAACATGCATTGTTACTTTTTGCTTCATCATCAAGGAGTTTTTAAGGAGTAATCAGTAAAAACAATTGACCTTTCATGCCCTGTGCAAACCCTGAAAACAAATTTACTTTTATTATAAAGATCTCATCACGATACTCTGATTGGAGTCTAAAAGTAGAAGTAGAGAGAGAGAGGGCAGTATTCAAAGAGCAGGTTAAATCATTAAAAAACTCCATATTTTCAATATTATTCTGATTTCAGAATTTCAAAGTTAATTTGAAGCCTGCTGAATTTCATCACTGATTGTAATGACAAGACACAATGCTATACGGAATACATTAAAGTAATTCTTTATCAAAGAAGTAAATACCAGACAATACCTACCCTAAAATATTGGAATCTAAATTAAATGATGAAGGAATGTTACATGGATGATTCTGTAGAGCAGCTCTTAATGATTCATAACTTGTTCTCCAAAATCTACCAACCTGTAACATAAACAATTTGCAGTCTTCACAACAAACTTTCATAAGCACTGGTCATACTGACCAGAAAAATCGAAAAATTTTCTGGGCATAATAAAGCATACTGAACCATAAGAAATCTTAGTGAATTGCCAAAATATCAACATAAAAGAGTTTTAAACAAATTGTTACATACATGAAATTTCTTATTATGATCATTTTTAAAATAAGGAAAATGGTGGCCTAAAGAATTGATGGACTGTTGGACCACTCACATTCTAAAAGTCACTGGACCGACAGCAATGTCCACTTTTCACTTTTCAGCAATTCTAATTTTCATAATTATAGTTTTCTATAATAAACACACAGTAGACCCATATTTACAAGTGTCAGAGAAAAGGTCATATATGAAGCATATTGTTTTATCAATGCAGGATGAATAACTAATTAGCTAATGACTATATAGTGCTGTGGTCAATTGCCCAGCTCACTTTTCCTGGAAAGTCTAAATCTCTGAATCTAAGAGTATAACCAGTAAAAAGCACATATCATTGCCAGTGACAGACAGAGAAAGAAAATAATAACTCATTACAGAAGTATGTTTTTTTCACATTTCCTGAGCAGCAAGCAACACAAAAGGTGCCATTGTTTAGGCATTACTTGTTTATAACTGGTGTTAACATGCTAAGGGAGCGACTTTACTTGAGGATGGTTCATACTCAAGTCTTTCACTGATATTCAAGTACTTTTCAAGACAAAATTTGCCATTTTCAAGGCATTTTCAACCCAAACTATCACTCTTGAACATACAAAAGCAATTCACAGTTGCTAACACAATTTTGAACTATCACACAAGGATTATCACCAAGAGGCTCAAATGACAGCTCTTTCATACTCATTTCTGTACGTAACTGGGTAGCACATATCTATGTACCCCACTATTTGCAAGTATATTATAAACACCTGTCCACAAAGGACACTTTTGGATTTTCCCGTGACTCCTTTATTCACAGAGTAGACTGTATATAATACTCTATGAGAGACTTTCTTATTACATAAATCAATCTTATCCCACCCATTTCTCCACTAGAGATGAATCAGCCCGCACTCCCCTCAGTAAAGTAATGAGATGAACCACCCTGACCTCCCTCACTGATATAATTTGATAAACCAACCTGACTTCCCCATCACTGATATAATAACCTACCTCTTCCTCTAGTTCAAACAATGATGGATTAGGTCCACATAATACACATACATCAATAAATTTAGTTAATTGAAATGTCATTAATCTATGTGGTACCTACAAATAAAACAAATACATCCTCAAAACATGTAGCAATTTAAAATTGAATAATGTGAAGAGCCCGATTACTGCATCAATATTTGAGTTGGTGATACACAAGAACCGTATTTCATACATGAAATGTCAAAAACTCTTTCCCTAACAATAAATATACATGCACTTTCCAAGTAGGCTGGCATTTTCAAGTATACATTGTTTTGAACAAGTACAGTAAATTATCTCTGTTAAGACCAATTTGTTTATTGAGAAATCATACATACCTTGGCTTCTACCATTTTAACATAATTAGACATATTAAAATACCAGAATCAAATCAGAAATCAAGAGTCCTGAACACAAATTGTTGCTTCTTGCAATTGATTTATAAATTGAACAGTTGAATGTTGTTGCTTTATTCAAACCTGGCACCTTTAAATTCTTAATTTCCATAAACAAACTCCTATACACTGCCCTAATAAGATCTGACATCACACAGGGGGTGGGGGAGGGGCTAATCTAACAGTGTGTTTTATTGATGAGCTGTGATTGGACAATTCTTTACAGATTGTGTCACATTCTATGAATAGATAATGTAAACAAGAATGTGAGCACAATAATTGCATCATAAATATAGTAATAGCAAAGGTCAGTTGAACGTGACCTATTATGTGAACTTTTCAGATGTAAAATAAGCAAGAGCACAAGCAGAGAATTAAAGATCAGGTTTAAATAAGATTGTTTCTATTCTATACTTACACTAGGGCTTCCATCAGGTAAAAATATAGGAATATCTCTAGATGAACATGATGTAAATGATGATACTAGTAATGATATGAGTACAAGTTCTCTACTTGTTAGATTCCACCATTTTCTGGTTGCCACGGCAACCTTACCATGTATTAACAAACAACCATATGGACTATCTGCACACTCAGCAAATGCATCCAAGAAATTCTGTAAAATAAGGATATAAAATCAATGCATTAAATTTAGTGAAATTACTAAAGTTATTTCCAAAATTGACTAAAATAATAGAATTCTTAGAATTAGATATGGAATTAGAATTTATAATTAACTAATATATCAGCTTACACAATTCTTTAATTCAAGAAACAAACATTTCTGGAGAAAAATAACAAATAATAATAAAGTTTTTAGTACCAAGGGAAGTAACTAAGATATATTATGAACAGTTTGAGTTGCTTCCCTTACATTACAATTTAATTTGTAAAGTATTGTTCGTTTTTTCTAAACTGTCAAAACATGAATAATTTCACGGTGAATGCGTTTGTTAAAATTATTGTTGTATTACACCCACAAGTTTCCCAAAGTGTGTATTATGATTGAGTAATGCTTCTTATGCCGTATGATAAGTTTTAGTCAAGATATTTTTAATAAAAATTAGGCCGCCAGTACAAAAACAATGCATTCAGTCACCGTGAAATTATTCAAGCTTTGACAGTTGAGAAAAAACGGACAATAACAGAGTATCGTACAGAAATGATAGGTATGAAACTTACAGCATCACCATTTAAAGATAAACCAAGCATTTTATAACTGCTAGTTAAGGTTTCAAAATGAAATAGGCATAAAAATGAACTGAAAACATGTTAGTGAAACAACAAGCCCAAATTATAAACACCGACTTGTTATGGGAAAATTGCAACTAACAGTACACAGGGAAAATTGATGGCTGTTTTATGCTTATAAATGATGCAATGCCCTTGAAAAGTCCTAGAACAAAATTCTGTTTTTGGAATACACTGATTCACATTTACTAGTAAAAAAATAGCATAAATTAGTTTATCAACATTTGATTCTAACTTTTATACTTATTTATATTAGCTTGATTGTGAAACAAGTTTTTACAGCTTAGATTGATCACTTATGACTTTTGCTTCCAAGTTCCGCAGTACTGAGCTAGTATGATAAAGTTTCTTGCTCAAGAAAACAATAGTATAGGCTTTAGATGGGATTCAAACCAAAACTGAGCTGGCTATCCAAGGATTACCAGTACAACGTTGTAACCACTAGGCCACGCCCCAATCTCCATAAACAGATATCCTGTAGAGTGTTGTTGTACAGGATCTCTACTGTCTCCGTGGAAAGTCACGTCGAGATGAACTTTGTGTCGACAATCAATGCATAGCTTTCATCTAGACAAAAACACTATCAATCACATTTTGATTTCGTAATTTCTATTTTTAGACCAAGGTTTGCATGCTAATTTAACAGCGGTATTATTCACAGTCTGCGATTGGGCGGCTCTTTCAAATTGCGTGACGTAGACAATGTTAACAAGTTACGTATCATAACAATTTCGTCATGAATATTATGATGAGAAAAGGTCACCTGAACGTGACCTTGTTTGAAAAAGGCCTGATCTAAATTAGCGAGTAGGCGAGCGGAAAATTTTAGATCGGGTTTTAATCAGATTGGGCCACGCCCATTCCTTAACTCAAAATTTATTAATGTATGCATGAGATCAAAATTCCCTGTAAATTTTATTTGTCCAAAAACTTTTGAAGGGCACTGTATATCCTAGCATCAAAGTCAGTGATTCAAAGACAACTATATACAGTCATGTAGAAGACTTACCTGTAGAACAGAATTTTCTGTAGCAGCAATAATATCTACAGCATTTACAAGGTCACCAAAGGTCAATAATGATTGATCTTCTACAAACTTGTCTATAAGAGGAAAACATACCTTAAAATAGAAATGAAAGACAAATCATACATGGAGGTATTAAAAAGATTTTTTAAAAGCTGAAGACATCTAAGTATGGCCAGAATGGCATGAGTAGTCAGCTTGAAAACTTGCCTGGTCAAATGCTACAACCAACTGTGGTTAGAAGCAGTCTACAAAATTAGTATATGAAAGTGGTTGTTTAAGTAGCAATCACTATATCTTGTTTGTAGATTTTCGGTTGTCCAAAAGAAATTTTTGGTTACCCCAACAAAAAAGTAGTTGTCCCAGGCAACAGGACACCCAATTATTTCGTAGACTGGTTTGAAGCGTCTTCAGTAAATTTACTTAAGAGCTAACTGCAATTGTAAACATTGATGATTAAACTATCTTCAGATAAACATTTCTAAATAAAGGTACATAAACAACATTTCATGAAGTACATTTTTGTATATTCATTCAGCAAGTTCCGTCAACAAGTTAATGTATACTTGAAACCATTCCTTTATTATCAAGTCCGAAACTATAGACATAGAACACACTATAATAATTAAGGTTTTGTAATACACCAAGACACCAGTACAGTGTACTAGTACACAACTGACTGTAACATTAAGTCAGTCTGCCTCAGTTTAAATATATATAATACAATATTAATTATACCGATGTGAGCACCATTTTGTATGAAAATTCCATACTTTAATCTGAGAACATAGTAAACACATGAAATACTTGCATCAAGGCTTCTCTTTTTAAACCTTCTTTCACATATGTCAAATAAAAAAATAAAGATGAAAAAAATAAGTCACTGGGCATGTTGCATAACAAAGAAGCCAAGAAAAGCATTTAATTATATTTTCTTATTGTAAATCAAACATTTTTTTTTGTCTTCCTGACATTCACCTTTTCATGGTAATCTGATAGAACATGTCCCAGGGAAACTCATAATTTCTATCTGTCAACCTTATTTAAGATGCAACAAAATTTTCAAGAACCCATTTTTCAAATTAACTGCCAACCGCAGTAAGAAAATTGTGCAACATAGCTTATCAAAGTGAAAATTTGATTTTTATCCAGCCATGATTGAAAACACTGACATGTAAAGAATCTTAATGAGAGAGAGAGAGAGAAATATAAGGTCAAAATACTCTGTTTCTCTCGTGTGTACAACTGCTGCAATGAAGTCTTATATTAGAACATTTTATAAAAAAAATGTTGAGACTTATTGAGACATTTTACTTTGTAAAAAAGTAACATTAATGCTTTTCTATAACAAGTGTCTTATGTTTGGTTTTTGGGTTCATCGGTACCTTTAACTTATTCTAAACAAATTTCTGCACATAATATGCTACATATCACAGTTGTCAGTTGATCTACTCAAAGAGCCTTAGAAAAGGTCAAATAAAAGCAAATTCTGTCAGCAAAGGCAAAGAAAAAGCTGAAAATATATTGTTGATTCACTATGAGGGACATAGCTTTGTCTCCATGTATGTGCAAAATGCAGAAACAGTTAGGGAATATGTAGGCATGATCATATTCAAATCATCAGATGCACACATTTTCAGCACCAGAACCCCCATTGGATGTTTAAGAAATACTCCTACTTCCATACAAAACAATCAAATCATTCCCAAAACTTAAATCTTAAAAAGTCCCAACTTTACAATTTCTATATTTATTTACAGAAACAAATCAGTCAATAGTATATGACACGCACATGTAATGCAATAACTTCCTAACACTGTGTATTTATCCAAAATCAAGTTTGTCTATGGGATAATTTTCTTTAAAATACAACATTCGTAGAATTTTTCAAAAACTTGGAAGTCAAATACTTATACTTTAGCTAATAAACCATCAAAGACCTGTCCTGGAAATCCCATCTTTACTTCTTGGTGATACAGTTCCCTTATTAACTTTTATAAACCACAAATGATAGCAAACAATACTTAGCAAAACAAACTAGACATAGTAAATAACAGCAATTTTATTTTATTTTTCATCTATCCAAATAATGACAAAATTTAAAAAAAAGCAGAAAATCTTCTTCCATACATATCCCTATGACAACAAATAAACGGCAGTAATTTTACATTCTATGTCATTCATTCTATCTAAAATTTCAAAAAGATATAATTCAAGACTTGACAGCAGTATTTGCCCTGTAAGTAAATTAGAATTTTATGATGTTTAAAGTATTGACATCAATTACGAGTGATTTCCTTCCAAAAAAATGAGGAGACATAAGACACGAGTAGATGAATGCTTCGGCTCCTGACAGCAGTTTTCACTATAATACTCACTATTTACTAAGACGTTAATATACATTGAGAGTTTCAGGACGTTTATAGTGATTAATGTTACATTGAACATCTCGGCTCCGTTTTAACTCATTATAGACATTAACTCACGACATACATTCATCAAGTCATTCTAACTTTCTAACTGATAACATTTAAGATGGTTAAAGACAGTTAAATATACGAGACAAATAAATTTCCCAGTTTTAATATACATCCTTGAAAACTAATCTCGAGAAAAAAATACTTAAGAAAAGAAATACTTATTAAATAAACATTTTCCATTGAAAGTCTCTGAGTCTGACTTTGGAGATGAGAAAAAATTCATTTTTTTTAAACATAAGAACTATTCTTTTACTACAGTAATCATTTCAAATTATCTATCAGTCCCAAGACATTGCCAGACAAAAAATGAATAGTTCCATCAGTAGACAACATGATCGGCCGTCAGAATAACAAGATCTAAGGTTGTCAGCCTGTAATTTGACTTAAATTTGAAATTAAATGAACTTGTCAGACAACGGTATGGTATAGGTTTTACATACTGTCATACGGATATGAAGTAACAAATCAAGTCTTGAGTTATTCAATGAGACTATTTAATCTTGTAAACTTCAGACGTAAAAGAAAAAAAATCAGCCAATCAATGAAAAGAAATTAATATATACAATATACAGGGTATATGACTGACTTTATATTGAAATAAGATATATGAACATGTAGGAGCAGTCGTTCAGTGGTAGGGCACAGTTAAGGGATAAAGAGGTCCTGGGCTCAAACCCCTCAAGGATCACTGCTTATTTCATTGACTTAGGAATACACCTACAGTTGTTCCACTCCACTCAGGTGTAAATGGGTCGGTGAGGGTCATCTGCTTAAAGGTGATTTCAATGGTAAGGAATTATCACACAAAATTGTAAAGTGGGCTGAACTTGTACATGGAAGCAGACTTGAAACTGCACTGAAACTTTTATTTACATGGCATCATAGAAAGGAAGATATATATTTAAGTTTTTAAAGTGAACAATTATATCTCAGTCTGTTCAATTAAAAAGAAGCCAAATACAAGAAATATGAAGTGGATCCTGGATGCCCAATTTAAGCTGGAGTTTTACCATGATATTTAGGTAAGTAACTACAAATTTATGTTCCCAAAAAGCAGTCATATTTTGATAAATCATATTAAGCATGTTATCTATGATTTCCTGCAATGGCAACATGGTGGAAACTCAACATTATAATCAATTGTTCATGAAAAGGTATACAAAGGGCAATAATCCAACATTAAGCAAGAAAGAGCTACAGTTATTGCATATTATTAGTCTCTCATGATATCTCATCATAGAATTTTCTATTAAAATCTGACAATTAATAGAATAAAATAGCAGAAAATATGAAAAAATTACAGCAAAAATTACCCAAGCAGGCAATAATTAAATTCTAAGCAAGGAACAGTTGCTGTTGTTTTATACTTTTGATACTTTCATGGTATGAAATCATTTAGTGATACTTTTTGTGAAACTCAAATCATACATTGCAAACATATTTGTCATATTTTTAAAGTTAAAGACAAAAAATGAGTGGCAATAATCAAGAATTACATATGTGGATCTAGCAGAGGGGTCAGGGGGGTCCGGACACCCTCTGGAATTTCCAGAATATATCTGTTCATGTGTGTATTTCTTGACTGTAAGTTATTTTTAAGTGTGTATTTCTTGACTGTGAGTTATTTTTAAGTACCGGAAGCATGAAGCAAATTTTCTGTGCTTAACATAGATTTAATGGTTATGAAGTTTTTATTATTAATAAATTGCATTATTTTGCAAAAAATATATAATAAGGTTTTGGTTTGAAAGTTTGAACCCCCTAGAAAAAGTTCAGACCCCCCCCCCCTTAGAAAAGTTCGGACCCCCCCTAGAAAAAAACCCTGGATCTGCCCCAGTATTAAGTGAGGAGGAATTATCATAACTTAGTATCACAGTAAGATAAGATTTCATTAAGATCAATTAAATAAATAGAAAACATATAAGAAAAATTACTGGCGGACAATAATCCAAATTAACCTATGTATTGTTATGGTCATTTTATGATTATGATAGCACATGGTATGTTACCAGTGTATAAAGTTTCATCAAGATATGATTACATATAGCAAAGATAATTGGTAATTACATAGGTGGAAGTTGAAAGTTTTAAAAATACTGAATACCTACTTTCAAAATTCTAAATAGACAGATTTCATATAGATTATAGATTTGACTATTCTAAAAACACTGAAATCAGTATTAATACTGAAAACTTTCACCCATGGGTAAATGAAAAACTTTAAGGCAATGGTTAACAACACTGGACACTTGACCACCAGCTGAAAATCCAAACTTGAAAAGTTAAAATTTGTTGTATATCTACAGCACATATAACACCAAAAGAGGAGAAGTAGAATTTTTGTCAGATAATTTTCAACAGTCAGTCATATACGGTGAACAGTTCATCTAACTATCATTCCTGGGATAAATCGGCAAAATAGCTCCAATCCATTATAAGTAACTACTTGTACCATTGATTTGGAATCATACATGATTTAACAGACTCAGTAAGGTTAAAAATGTGACCTCTACAATAACATGTAAGTACTTAATTTATTCATCAGACTTTTTTTCATATTCTTCTTCACACAAACAAAGGTTACTTTATATTAAAGTTCCAAACCAATTCATGCTAAAGAATGAACCAAAACATCAAGTTTTTATAACTATAATCTGCAATGATAAAATTCATATAGTTGAAAAAAAAGGTGATATAAAATATTTTCTCTAGAATGTAATATAACATTTCTGAGTCTGATTTGGATGACATTACTTTACTGTCAACATTAGGAATTCTAACATGTAACTGCATGTACGTGTTAAACTAGAAATATCATGTGTGCTATCATATGCAATTATGTCACTGCATGTTATGTTTAATTCTTTGTCAATATCATGCAATCCACAAAATTACTATCATGGTACATTTTCATGAATTAATCCAGACAGACAAGAAATAACGCTTTAAGATGCATGCACATGCAAAAACCTTTTTTCTTCTCGTACGAGAGAGAATTTTTAGGCGTAGCAGAGCAAATATAGGCCTTATTGATTTTTACACTTGGGTTTTAACGAGCTTCAACATTTTTTTATCTGCTGCACAATGCATCGGAATCATTGCAAGTTTTGTGTAATTATGCCTTATGAAAGTGTAAATTAAATTGGGAGAATACTACTTAATTCCTTGATTTTGACTCATTGATAGCATTAACCATGATTTAGAAGCATCAATATCACAAAATAGGAGAAACAATTTTTTATAGGTTTTCAATTTTGAGGGGAGAATGATATACAGGCAGTATCTTTAATGATTGAAAGACCAGAAAATGTGCAGAGTAGAAAACGGATTTTAAGTCGATACAATTGATTTTTAAAGGCAAAAATTTGATTTCAAGTCCGCAATGATTTTACTGGTTCCAGAGCAAAATTAAACAGCAAATACACGAGAGAAACTGTAAAATCTAAGAGAACCAACATTGAGAGCATGAAGGAATGAAATCTGAAGTATATGGGTGCATGGAGAACTAATATTATGCAAATATTTCATGATGTGCAATAAGTTTTCAATCTTCACATTAATTTTTTGCGAGCTGGTCCAACTGAACAATATAAGTTAGTGTTACTAGCATGAATCCATTTTCACAAGACCAACTTCAGGGTTTTGGGTTATGGGGATGACTGCATTGTTAAAGATTAGAAATTGGACTCTACAGTACTATAAAGTGGATAAGTGCTTCTAAATGCAACCTTAACATGAATTACCTTGCTTGACTAAAGTGTCAAACTATAGTTATAAGTAACAATCAACAATCATCACCTTGGAAACAGTTTGTGATTTATATGTAGGTATTAGTCCAATTAAGTTTTATACATAAATTACATAAAACAGTGAAGAATGCAAAAATGGTTTTTTTGCATGGTAGAAAAGACATCATTTGGAATTCAAATTTATGAGTTTCACTGTGACAATACCATGTGACTCGGACATCACAAATACTACGGTTTTAAGAAGAAAACAGTAAAAGTCCATCTCGACTCAGAATTTTAAAATTTTAGTTGTTGTCAGATTTACATGATACCTTCTCAAGGCTAAGCAGAAAAGTGTATACTATTTGCTGCACATCACATCTCCAATAACAGGTTTACAATTTTTGCAAACGCCCTGGAATACCTTCCAACAATTTTCCAATTAAAAAATAGGGCAACACTTGTCACTGCAGCACTCTGAAAAGGAATAGTGTTTGCAAAATGTTTAAAACTGGTGGTGGACATGTGATGTGCAGCATTAAGTACATTTATGATATCATAGTCACATGGTATTGTCACCATGGAGTTTTTCCCCACAGCACAAACCAACATTACTCTTAAAATGAAAAGTATTTGTACAGAGAAAACAGAACTAATTTTGTATTATGTGATGTTGAGCAAAAAGGTGTATAAGTTGTTGTTTGAACATCCTCAGTTTAGGTCGAAAACCCCAATATTTTTGAGTTCCTGATAATATTATCATCTATTGAGATGTGTGGTACCAAGATTTGTTTAGACCTAATCATACAGTTATGTACTACAAATAAAAACCTAGCATACACACTATTCTTGACATTTAAAATCAAACAAGCTAAAGACATTACATCACAATGTTTTACTGTCACTATATGTACAAGGCAAGTCAATATACCATATAAAATACAAGAAATTTTACAAATACCTTCTCTAATACAAGGTCACCTTGGGTTAATAAATTCTATTACTGACAGCAAGAATTCATATTTATGACTGATGTTGTACACATAAGAAAATCAGAAATTAGATTGTCTCCAAAAAGGCAAAAAATTAATATTTCCATCTACAGATATTAACAGTAAAATATACAGTGGCCGAGTAAGACACACTCTGGTCGACTTTTGTTAAGTTTATGACATTAGAAAAACTTTTAAGTTAATGTAGGCCCATATATAGATGTTGTGGTATTATTCACCCTCTTTATACAAAATATCATAAGAAATGTAAAGTAAAAAAATACATTTAGTGTATTTCATAATTATTATCTAAGATCTAAGAAAAATCCTAACAAAAAAGTCTAACTAAATTATTGACTGTGTATCAAAACTACAAATGTATATACAATGTACAATGTATTACCAAACATTAGTTTCTGGGGGAGTGAATTAAAGATGTCATCAAGCCTTCAGCCAATCAAATTGTTGCATTTATTCATTTTTTGAGAAAAAGCTTTCACTGTTCTCTCCCACACTGTCCACAGATAGACACACTCTATGCACTAATCAACTAACTCTGTCAAACTTGTTCCTAGGATCTCTGAGCTTCAGCTCCAATGTTTATTATCACAATGTTGTGTTTTGTATTCAGTTTAACGCCATTTATGAACACTTTTATCATGTAATGTACATCAGCTTCTAACCTGACCATTTTAGTCTACAAACTTCTTCAACCAGTACTCACTTGCCTTTAACAATGAGCTAACAACTTCATCCTCTTCAAAAAAACACATTTTTCATGAGTTTATATAGAAGGATACAACTAACCATAACTGAAAATAATACAAAAGGCCTCTAGGCGGGGAATCAATTCTCTACCACTTTGCCAAGGTCAAAGTGTATTTTTCAGTCTTTTTAATACGGCGTATGTAAATTTACAAAGACAATCATGAATTTTTTCAAGGAGAAGGAATATTGAAGTTGAGCTTCTAGGTGCTTACCCTTTCTGATAATATCTACTATTTTCAGAATTTAATATCCTGGGTCAGATTGAATACACAAAATTTCATGTATGCTGATACACTCTTGACTATCTTCTACATTCATTTTCCACCAACAGACCATGGCTAACTTTATTATAAATATGTTCATTTCATCATTTAGTTAAACAATTCTTTATGGTTATCACCATCATTAATAATATTCATTTTTTACTGCAAAACAGGTTAATTTTTGTCTAAATTTTGAAAATCCATGAAAGAAGATGGAAAAGATAAATTTGGAGGGAAAATGAATGAGATTTTACTCGATTAACTCAGGAACATTGTTCTTTAATGATAATATCCAAACAAGTGCACTCATCAAAATAATGAGTTTCCAAAATAGTTTAACTTGCAGCCATTTCTGTCAGTATTAACCAAAATAGCCAAAATTCTTAACTAGGGTAAAATAGCATAGAAGAGTCATAATTAATGTGATTAAGACTTTTTGTTCTGCCAGTTTCAATGCGTGCACTAATATACTTCACAAGACCTTGTTTGGTAAAGAAAATTCAAAATTTAGATCAATTATTTTTTATCAAATATTTTAATCCCATAGACGTTTGTTCTAAACATCTCAACATTACCTTCACCAAGAAACTTTTTACAAACTTCTATGACTATGTATTAGGACACCAAGAACCAGAAAGCGGACTTGAAAGGGATTAATATAAATGGTGAAAATTGTAAGTCGAACATTCGCATACTGCATAACAATTAGACAATCATTAACAAGGATTATCATCAATTAATCAATCAAATCTGGATAGTTTATTTGTTATCTTCTGCCAGTGTCCCCGGAACTGGGGTAGGCAGCATGCGGCTAGATCTTTTTACATATGACTTCCATGTAACTCTGTCTAGGGGATCACTGTTATTCAGGTTGTATGTCTTCAAATCGGCTTTCATACACTCTGATCAGGACTATATGAATAATACGTATCAATATATTCTGCTTAAAAAATCAAACTGAGTAACAATTCTTTCTTCAACAGACCCCATTTATAAGATTTTACATGCTCTCCTGACATAAAAGTTCTTGCCAAAACAATAATTCAAGGGTTGCCCACAGGACTGTAGCAAGTGCATTGCATAAAAGAGCGAGTTAGTACAGTCTGGCAGGGAACCCCTGAATTGTTCAAACATACTTTTATCATAACAATTTCAAATTGTTTCAGAAAACAACTTACATCACTAAACAAACACATTTACACCATAAAATAAGATAGAAAATATTAAGATGCATTTTTTTCCCTAGATACAAGTAAAAATATAGAATGCATATGAATGATAGAGGATATATTTATCTTTCAAAGCATTACATAGATTGATAGTGGCAAGGTCAAAAAGGTCAACTTCTCAAATTATACAATTCTACTTTATTGGAAACTTCACACATTCATACATGGACTGTATATAAATATAAAAAAATGTTATGTAAACTGAATCATTTTTCATTCTGTGATGGAAAGAATGATAAAATGTTGTGTGATTTTTTGCTGATATAAAGAAATTGTAAGATATTTTCATGATGAATATAGCTTGATTCATGAACAGTGTGTAGAAAACATGAGTGTTATACAGCTAGATAGATCTTATACAAGAAATGTAATGTGGAAACCACATTAAAGCCGGTTTTATAAACTTTAACGCAAAAATTACTAAGGAAAATAATCCATAATAAAGGCAGATAGAGTTGTGGTTACTTTCTAATTCTGTTTATCACATGGTATGTTATGATTGTATGAAGTTTCATAAAGATCTGACAATAAATGGCAGAAATATATGGTAAAGAAAAACTTTAATGCAATTGTTAACAACACCGGATGCCCCCCGTCCACCTGTGGTTCACCAAACTATTAGCGGAATTTTTTCGTTGAAAAATGTAAAGTTCCATAAATAAGAACTATTAAAACTGTCTTAATTATGGCAGAATAGTCATAATATAGGCACACTTTTTCACATTAAATGAACCATTCCAGACTTAAAAATCATAAAAAATCACAAGAATTTTTATAACCAAAGTGGTCTTTAGAGTGGAAATTTACAGAACAAAATAAAAACTAATTTAATCAAACAATCAAGAGGCGCTATCAGTAGATTTCTTAACTGAAGCCAAATGTACAACAGTCTTTTACTTAGTTTAATGCTTAACCAACAAATGTTGCAACATAGTTTTTCCACATTAACAGAAACCAAAATATATCCATTGGCGTAGCTTCCTATAGGCACACAAGGCATGTGCCTACACATTTTTTTTAAAATTAAGAAAAATAAAAAGGCTAAAAAAGCCAAAAATTGCAATAAACATCACTGTATGACTAAACTATACAAGACTGACTTAGTGTTGTGATTTCTTTTTACATATAACATGTAAAAAATGCTAACAAATGACCTGAAATACTCTAGAATGCAGCTACTGAGATGAAGAATTAAAAAAATTCCACGGGGAGCAGGCCCCCGAACCCACCTACCATACTTGTGCCTACACATTTATTTTGGGCAAGCTACGCCCCTGATATCTATGTGATGTAATGCTACTAAATGTACTTCGCTTACTAAACACAATGCACTCGGGAGGGATTTAAGTTAAGGCAATTAAAATTGTGAATTAAATATACAATTTTGCTTGATGACCAAACTTATACACCTGGATTTGTATTTTAACATGTATGATATTAATTAAATATACAATTTTGCTTGATGACCAAACTGATACACATCTATTTGTACTTTAAGATGTATGATATGAAAATAAAACATATCTTCTCAAAATAATAGATAAAACATGTATCAAAGTGTGATTGTAGAAAATCAAAAATCAAAATTCAAGAATATGACAACATTCATGTTTAATCACAACAAAACTAACTTGATTATGTCTGGCAAAGTGCCAATGTATGAACAAATGGTAATTCATCATAAATATTATTCAAGAATACAAATAAGGAACAAAAAACAATGTTATAGCATACATAAAACTTGAGACTTGAAATTCTTTCTCCATACAAATACACTGTATTGGACATCAAAAACTGAAACCGTAGTTATATGATTTCTATTTTAATACAAGGTTTTTGTGTTATTATATCAAATAAGTATCAGATGTTTTTTACTCATATAAAATAACAGTTTATAATATGACAGTAATTGCTATAATTAGTTCATAATTCAGTAAATTATATAACACATCATAGTATCTTAAAAGCTTCCTCCCTCGCTCTTTTATATCGTGGGTTGTGCGCAAAACCATCGTAACTCAGTCTTTTCTGATATTGAGTTACAACCGTTTTCCACTAAATCCACTTTATATTGGTACATATACATGTAAGTTAAGTCAGAATTAAGGCTAATATTGGTAATAGTACATTGATTAGCCATAGTAAGAAATGATGGATTGAGATCAATGCTCCATATAAATATATATCACATAATAAACCATTATGATGGGATAAGCGCAAAACTAGTCTTACTACATGTAAGTAAGGAAGTATAAACAATAGTCTTGCGCTGATCCAAAAAATTCAGCACTCATGGTTACTGTACATGTAATATCTATCAGAAAGGGACTGAATACTTAAACTGAATTTTATGATTTCAACATTTTTACTTAGAAAAAGAACCACTTCTCACGTCCTTGAATTTCTTCAAGATCAACCCTTATATTTTTCATCAGTGCATATAAATTAGCAATTAAACAATAGAATGGTTACCTAGTTTAGACATGTAACCAAGGTTCTAAATCTATTTTAATGTATTTAACTGACTTTTTTATTGAAGTAGAAATGAGTTAAAGGCTACAATGAACTCATTACATTATTCTGAAGATTTGAGAACTTCAGAACTATTCAATTCCCATTTGACCACAGATACAATTTTCAACATAAAGTTTTGACTCAAATTTCAAGATAAACAGCTAAGATAATAAATTACATTTTCCATCACCCATTATGTGTTTTCAAAAACATATAATACATTGAATAAAAAATTTGAATAATTGATTGGACATGAGTCTAATTTGCATAATAAGTATCCATTAGGCTGTATTATAGCTCAGAGTCTCAATTTGAAAACAATAGAACAACAACAACAAAATCAGTTTTAATGATATACGATCAAAACAATGGAATATGAGTTTTACAGAGAATACAACAAATCATTTTGACTCTCTATAAGTAGTACTATAAGAGAGGCCAAGGTCACATATCGCTGGTTTACCGCAAAATGGACGTAACTCGCTCTTTTCTTATATTGAGTTACGACTGTTTTGCGATAAACTTGCGATATATATCAATTAAAATGGCTGAATCAGCCTTTCTCAGAAATAACTTAAGATGTCATCCACACATTTTCATAGCAACACAGTCATTTTATAGGTCATATAACAGTGGTCAGTCAAACTACTCACTGTTCCTGGAAAAGCTAAATCTCTGGATTCAAAGGATTTAGCTGTTAACCAACTAATAGGTCCAGTGACTGACAACAGCCCTACATGATTAAGAATCAGTGGTAGGAGGGAGAATAGCCGCAGAAATAATTTCATGACCAAGCTCCACGAAAGTATGCCCTGCCCGGGAACAAACCTATGACCCCTCAATCAGTAGACTTGCATGCCACATACAGAGCTAGCTGGGCAGCTCATCCACTCATAGCTGCTTAAAACTCTCAACTTTCAAGTATTGAGAATCTTCATTTCATTTGCTTGATTAAAAGAAACTTTATACCATCCAATCTTAAAAAACTTTGATTTTTTTCAGTTATTGATTTTTGAAGAAGAATGTATAGAAGTGTGAAAAGAGGGTAACTGGAGTTATCTCAAGTTGATATCACTTATTTCAACCCCTAAATGAAAGACTTTCAATAAAATATACATATACAACAATAAAAATCAAATTCTGATACTTCTAATTGTTAAAAAATGTTTAATTTAAATTTTATACACAAATGTATAAAACTTTATGAAAATAACTACAAATCACCAATACTTTGCAAGTCAAAGCATATCGTGAATCTCAGTCCATTAAAAATACAAAAAAAGAAAAATGGGCAACATAAAAATAATTTTTGTGAAATTCATAAAAATTGATCCAATCAATTGCTTGAAATGATCTTGAAAGGATTCTTTTGATGGAAAATTACAATTTGACAGATTTCTGTACAAACTTAATTAATACAAATCTCCAAATTTTCAACTTTCTTTTAAAGTGCATAGTCCTTGAAAATTCCATCACAAAGTATTGCAGGCAAACTACAGCAGTAACCTTATAACCATGTGATAATAAAACAAAATATTGTGGTGATTATCGAAACATGAAAACAAATTAAAGGTACTCATTCACAGATTTCAACTTAAATATCAACTTTTTCTGAAACTACCTAAATTGTATGGAACAATTTTTTGAAGCAGGAAAGTAGTGATCTGATAATGATAATTTTAGTGAAAATTGACATACAACTACAAATGATAGTGTTTCAAGTAGTAAAAATCTACCCCATATGTCATGGCATAGACACTTTTAGTGCACTTTTGTGACTTTTATTGAATATTTTTTGGAATCTATAGGTCAGTTTGTCTCGAAATAATAAGAACTTTTGTTTTGACATGATTACAGACACTGAATGGTATTTTGAAAATATAGAAAAATCTTAACCAAATCTGTGAACTAGTACCTTTAACACATCATCTAATGAATCAATGATTAGTGATTTCTCATTATAAAACTGCAGCACCTTTTTGTTTTAGCTTTTGTTTAATTATCATGAAAAAGGTCATTACCACAACTTTCCTCCTACACACAACTTTTTTAGTCAAATGAATATTTTTTATTAACTTTGCAAACCAATGTGCCCATTTGTAATATTTAGGAATTTTAAAGGTGGAAGAAAAACATGGTAATTGTTTTCCATTTTTTTTTTCAGTTTTAGTTTTAAACTCTTCATTGTGTCTAACAATAAAATAATGATGCACTATTTTTTCAAGGATTTTAATGATGTAATCTATTACAAAAAGTTATGCATGCTGCTTAGTGCTGCATTCCAACATTTTCCAGCCATACCACCGCAGTCAGTTGTCTTACTCAAGATTCCTAGTTGGGCTTAGACTTCTGGACTTAAGCTTTTAACCTATTTTATTTATTTATTTATACTGGGTTTAACGGCGTGTCAACACAATTTTTTAGGTTATTTTACGGCGCCCAGTGCACATAACCTAGCTTTCCTGTACCCTTGTCTATAACAAGTACTCACCTACTCTCCCACAAGGCCGGAAACATCTCCATATACCTTATTAATGGAGGAAAATGGACATAATTGTCAAATTTTTAGGGAAGGGTATAACCTTCCCAGGTGACACTAGATTTGAAATCCAGACGTGCTATCAACCTGGTTTTTTTTACCTAATACATAGCACATACAGAAGAATTGTAGTAGAATATATTAATTCATGACCTATCTCCAAGAAGGCAAGTAGGTACCATCTTCAGTCATTGCCAGGTAATTATGTCTTTGTTTAGAAACAATGAGTAAGCAGTAAGCTTTTGTTTCAAAGTCAAACTTTGACTAATTTGCACACTTTTACGAAAAATAAAACAACAAGTTAAACTTACTCTAACATCTTTCTTGAAACGTTCTACATTTTTGATATTAGTGACATCATCAAACCCTAGTAACATTACCATGGAATCAAATACATGTGACAATACATTACCAAGGTGACAATCATCAGCATTGTCATCCTCTGACACAACTATCAATGTCAAACTGAAAAATATGAATATTTTACATACATGTAGTTAAAACATAATAAGGAAATTCTCATTTAGTAGCAGAGTTATGGACACTTGGAACTCTTTACTGGAAAGTGTGATAAGTGCAAGAACTCCAAAAAAGGTTCTGGATAAATCAAGATATGGTAAGTAAAGTTAAATGCAAACTCATGAAAACCTGCTTAGGCCAGTCAGTCAGCAGACAATAAAATATATTTATTTTATGCAACAAATAATTCCAGACTCAATTCAAATTTAAGAGTCATAAAAACATGTTAAATAAAAATTATGATTTGCAATGAATCTGCACTATACCACTTGTTTCTTTGCCATGGAATCCCCGATAGCTTGATTTCATATAAATCCAACCTTTTCTATACTGGATTTAATGCCGTGTCTACCCAATTTTATAGATTATTTTACAGCTTCCAGGGCACCTAACCTAGCTTTCCTGGACCCTTGTCTATAACCATTACTCACCTACACTTCCTCAAGGCCGGAAACTTCTCCCTATACCTTATTAATGGAGGAATGTTGACATTATTGACAAATTTAATGGAAGTTTACAACCTCCTCAAGAGGGATTCAAATCTGTACCCCCTTCGGGATACTAGATTCATAATCAAGGCATGCTACTAACTGAGCTATTGATCTGGGTTATAAATCTTACCTATCATGAAATGATTTCCATAATATTTTAGAATCATCTGTTACAGTGGATAGTAGTTCTACATCATGTGACCTAGCAAACATGTGCACTCCATTTAGAGAACCTATCACTGGAAATGGGAGCTGAAAAAACAAAACATGAAGCCTCATAAATTGAGAATTTATTTAATCAGTTGTTCATAGTTTCATGATAGACATACAATTTCTGTAAGTCCAAAAACAATGCATTAGACTGACAGTAAAATACTTGATGTACACCATTCAGGCCACCATTCGTATTCAGTTTTCTTTCAACTGCATGTATGGTGTGTTAATCATATCAGGTTGACAATTTTCAAAGACAGTTGTAACCCGATAAAAATCCAAGGTCCGAACAGAGATTCGAACCCACAACCTCTCAAGTCAAAAGCAGACACTCTACCACGTCACCATAAAAGCTAGCTAGAAGGCAAGGGGGTACAGGTGCTGTAACATACCTCTGCTACACAGTGATGAGGGAAAGCAACGTACCTGCTGCATATCTTTATTATTATTATTATTGAAGGGAAGGAAGATATGATTAAAGGCAGTGGCTAGAGTTACGGTACCGTAACTCTAGACCCAGGTTCTAGAGTTACGGAAGTTCCGTAACTGTAGACAACCCTTGCAAGGGTTGGCTAGAGTTACGGAAGTCAACTAATATGCGTATGTTTCAACTTTTAAACATCGAAAATTTTGTTTATATTCATAATTACTTGAAATAAACAAATATTTACCGATGTGACTTATCCAATTGTTATTTCACCCGCCATTTTGGATATGACTAATAAACTTACTGGACGTTTAATATACGGCGATATGACGTTGTCGTCTTCTGAGTGTCACATACTTAGTTATAATTATAGAGTTGGATTATAATTTGGTCTGAATATGTATAATTTGGACAGAATTAATATCTTTTTATTTAATTGACGATTTCTTTAGTATTTTTCATTAAAAAATCTTAATTGTCCTGAAAACATTGACCAATTTATTGAATTGAAAAATCTCGGCAATTTTCCCCAAGATTTGCATACTAAAGAATCATGGCGCTTTACATACATGTACATTGTACGATAAGTATACTGAGCATTTTTGGTGGAATCAGCAAATTTAATTGAAAAGAAAAAAAAACGCAATTTTTCTAATAGATAACTGCCGAGTTATTAGTAAAATTGCTGACTTTTGGTTATAAATGGGTATTTTTTAACGAGATCGTTAATATTTTCGTTAAAATTTTAAAGATTTGGTGTGGAATGACAAGCTGGATTTTTTCACAAAAACATCGACTTTCTAACAATTCATTTAATGTTTTCCCCCCAAGTACTAAGCTCTTTTTATCAAGATAAATTCCCATTTTTGTTTACGAAATTTAAGTCAATTTAACGTTCGAAAATTGCCGACTTTCTAACTAGACACTTGCAAACTATTCACAATTAAAATTACTCTAAGAATAGTCTATTTCCTATAAATATTTGCTTTAAATTCCGTACAAAATTATACATATTCAGTCAAAATTATAATCAAACTCTATAACTTATCGCTCAAGTAAACTAATTATGTGACACTTTGAAGACAACAACGTCATATCACCGTATTTTAAACATCTGGTTAGTTTATTAGTAAATCCAAAATGGCGCATGTAATAACAATTGGATAAGTCATGTCGGTAAATATTTGTTTATTTCAAGTAATAATGAATATATATAAACAAGTTTTCCAATGTTTAAAAGTTGAAACAAACGCATGTTATTTGACTTCCGTAACTCTAGCCAGCCCTGCCAGGGTTGTCTACAGATACGGTACTTCTGTAACTCTAGAACCTGAGTCCAGAGATACGGTACCGTAGCTCTAGCCACTGCCATGATTAAAATTTAGGCTAGAAATTCTCTAGTCTAGTTTGTCTTTGATTATGAAACTATAAAGTGATAATGAGGCATCGTATGAATAGTTTTTATTTTACCAAACAATCATCAAATTTTCACAATAAATGTCAAGACCAAAATATGAACAATGCACACTAATGCACACCTGTAACCTGTCTAACTAATAACACGGGTACGAATAAGTTTGGGTACGAAAGTAAAACAATCAAATAAAAGAATAATATCGTGATCAGTCATATAATAAGATATTGTCTAACCTGTTTCAATCCATTTTTACTTCGTGCAAATACTGGCACACCGCCACTTGTTGTTAAACAGAAAATATATGCGACCATTACTTCGTTTGTTTACGTTTCGGTTTGTCCACCATTTTTCCCATTCGGATTACTTCAGCTGTTATCCAATTTCCCGCAACGTAGTGCATGATGGGACGGACGCTCGATTTTTGCGTCTTTAAGTTACCTAAAAAGGGGGTCAGTACTCTAAATATTGTGATCAGCGATGTCTGGTGTAATTGGTATGTAAATTATTTAATGTATCAATATAGGTAGACAGGTATACACGGCATGCAAATCTGGAATACTAGTGAATGCTGATGCTATGCACCTGTCATTAATTAATAATTAGTAGATCTATGGATTTTGGCCAGGTATTGCAATACGCCAATAGTAACCTGCAGTCCCACTCCATTAGCAGTGCAAGGAAAATCATGTTTTTAACTGAACTTCTCCACATTGCCAGATTTATTGCAGGGATATTTGGTTTTGCCCCAAAAATGGAAGGGAATATATATATAATACAGCCACGGATTTCTAAAGGCCCGGGCTTTAGGGCTGCAGCCCCCCCATCTCGGCCAAGAGATACGTTTTCCAGCTGAGCTGATAAACTCTAATGCATTTAAGGTCTGTAGTATGTCCGTTACCTAAGCATTTAATTGCTATCATCTGGTTGTTAATCTCTTGCCTGGGGGCGTTGTTGATAACAAGTTGTTCACGCTTGACCAGAGATATAGATCTATGTCACTGGCTTGACTAACAGGACCATTAGAACGGTGTTGTTGATTGACTGATCTAAGAGATGTGTTTGGACTGCTTTAGAATTAAGATTTTCTGGTTTATCTTAAGACTTAAAATAGATTCATTTTCATAAATCGGGCCACCACGAGCTTAAGCTCACGAAAGGCCACCGAAGATTCAAGGTAAATTCAAGGTAAATTAATAAATTTTACGTATTACTTAATTTTCACCCCACTTTAAAACAAACTTAAGTTTGTATCAATTATTTTTTGGTACAAGTTTAATCATTGTTCTATTTTATCGAATGTTGAAGTAAATATATTATAATATTTTTGATACATAGTTAAGATACAGAATAAATCAAATCCTGTTATTAGTCTAAATATTAGTAGTATCAGTAATTTAGTATCAGCCATTATTCCCTGTCAATTTGTTGATATTTTTTTTTGTATAGTCGGTTAAGGAGCTCTTTACAGCGTATGTTCACTTATCATTGTTTTTTTGACATTTAATAAAATTTACTTACTACTCACTTTTTAATACTTTTATATAAATATATCTTCTGGTTGTTTGTTAACCCTTTACTGGTTGCGACATGGGTGAAAGTGGTCATCTTTTCACCATAATGCACCAGGGCTATTTCAAGATGCTCTTATTTCATTACCAATTGACTAACAGATATGCAGCTTGGCCAAGTTATTCCCTGGGTGACCAGCTTTCTGACAATTAACCCTATCTTTCTTGGCGATGAGGGTCACTGCTCCCTCTTCAAACCTCAGCGACAAAGGGGGCATATCTCCTTTAGGGATCCCCCCGATACATATTTAGATGAGAGGGGCGAAAAGAAGGTCATTTTTGGGACGACTTTCCAACAACGAAATTCACTAAATCCAGTAAAAATAACCAATTTTAAAGCCCTAAAAAATGCGGGATTGACCAGTTAAAAGTTTAATCTGCAATAATAAATGCAATAAAAATGCACCAGAATGCTTGATTTTAGACCTTCAATTTTTAAAAATTTCCGGGGGAGGCCCCCGTACCCCCACCAATGGGAGAGGTATTCCCACCCCAAGTTGGGTCTACCAGCCCCCCCAGGCAGCACTATTCTGTATCCGCCCCTGATATATTATATAGCCCTGGTTACATGAATATGCTACATGTACCATGATATCCACTTGCTTACATAATCCTTCTCCCTATATTGTGAACAGTTAAGTACCATGACATAATTCCCCACAACTGGAAATTTTGTGGTCCAATTTCAGAACTCCAGGCTGTTTTAGGAGCAAAATTTACTTTATTACAAGCGTTTCTCAACTGACCAAATGCGTCTTGAACCACCATACAATAATTTTCACAGTAGATATATTGTCTGCTGAGTTAATGATAAAATGATAATCATCTTCATGTTAAAAAGTATAATAGTTCAAAATAAGAATATTAGAAAGTAATCACAAATATATGGTTTATCTCTTTTACAGCATTAGACAAAATAATTTAAGAATAGATGTGGCCTAGAAAGAAAATAAAAAGGGAAGTGATATTGATGCTGCTGTTCAGAACTCAGTAAGTATATCATCTGTTACTTTTTTCTACTTCTGTTTCACACCAAGCCATTGTCTGGTTCCCAGTTATACTTTGATGGGTAAAAGTACATCAGGCAAAGCAGAATAATGGCGGTGTCCGATGTATTTTACAAGATATCGGATAATTCTTGTTTCAAATGATCATTTCTCCCTTTATAGGCTTAAATAAAAAGAACTTTGTACAAGAATTACAGTGGATACCTTATTTTAGTTGTTTGGTTACAGTTATACTAAATAAAGTATCTAAAATTCTAATGAGAAATAGTTAATACCCATATCGTGTCTACTTTGCAGACATGGTTTGCACGACGAAAAATCAACTTTAGAAGACCAATATAGTACCCAACCTCCTACCAAATTGACGATTGTCAGAAATTTTAATGGAAAAATTATTACAAAGATAATTTTGTAACCTGAAGATGCCCTGTGTGGGCGATCCATCAACTATAGTGATAAGGGGCAGGTAATCCAGACTAACTCAAACTACACCTTTGGTCATTTAATATATAAGTAGACTAGACTTCAATGTTTCATCACTAGATGCAAGGGATCCATGCTCAATTTCCTAGAGAAGCAATTTCATACCCATCAATATTTTACATTTTACAACTTTTCACTGTACATTAAAGAGGAATTGATGGCTCCAGTGTTAGTGAGAACTGGTTAGGTAAAAAGTTGTAAATATAAAACAAAACAAAAAAAAAAACATAAAAGAAATTATTAATAATTCCATACCTCAGTTTTATTCTGATAAGAATTACAGTTCTACATTTTTAAAAATTGAATGTTGTTAACTGCCTTTTCATTCATGCTATAGAAAGAACTTTAAGTATTGGCTCCGTACAACAGTATACTAGTCGATGAATCATTGAAAACTTCTATATAGATGTCAGATTTCCTATTCATTTTAGCCAAGATAAGTGTTATTTTATGCTAAAGATAGAATTTTAATTCATGTCATGAACGTTTTAGATCGTCAATCTCATTCCGGAAACTGAAGTCTTATTTGATGTAAGCCTAATGGCATTCCCGCTGGATTTTATTACCCTCTGACTTGTTATATTGGATTCAGGCACTTTTCAGATAGTCCAATAACCTTCTGTGACAATTTCAAGTATATTTTCCTTGTAGGTGAGACATCAAACCATCAAATTAGTTGACAGTCTATTATTACTGAACATTGAAAATTTGCCGGGACGTTATTTTTATTTTTATTTTTTTGTCTCGACAGTGGTGTTATATAGATTTCTCTGAGACATAACAGTAATAGAAGTGTCATTTATCAATCAATCATTGTCCTTTAGTTACATACTAAGACTTTTAAAGGTACTCATTCACAGATTTTCACTTAAATATCAACTTTTTCTAAAACTATCAAAATTGTATGGAGATATTGTTAGAAACAGTAAAGTAGTGTTTAGATAATGACAATTTTAGTGCTAATTGACATACACAATGTAACTACAATTGGTGGTGTTTCAAGTAGTAAAAATCTAGCCCGTATGTCATGGTGTAGACAATTTTAGTGCATTTTTGTGACTTTATTGTATATTTTTTGCAACACATAGGTTACTTAGTCTTAAGATGATATGAATTAATTTTTTGACACAATTACAGGCACTAAATGCTATTTTGAAATTATAGAAAAAATAAACCAAATCTGTGAACAAGTACCTTTAAAGTTTTTTATTATTCAATCTGTTGCTGTAAAAGTTTCATCTATTTTTTCCACAGTAGGATTTCTCTGTTGCTTTTATATTTTTTCATTTGTAAGGATTTCACTGTTGCTGTAAAATTGTATTTTTTTTCTTTACCATGCAATTTCACTGCTGCAGTGAAATTATATATTTTTTCCTTCAGTACGAATCACTGTTCCTGTATGGTACAAATCACTGTTTCTGTAAAATGTTTTTATTTTGTCATATTGTACTATTTTATGTTTTGTTTTTGTTTTTTTTAACGTCGCATTCAACACATACATAGGTCATATACACGACGGCCAGCTCTTCCTACCATAGGTTTCCTGGACACTTATCTATCACCAGTACTAACTTACCCTACCACGAGGCCGACAACTCCGGATTCAAAGTCAGACATGCTAACCACTACGCCACGGCCGCGGCTGGTACTACCATATATCATATTATATTGATAATGATGGAAGGTTTGAAATGAATTAAACTAGCAATTGATAGACAATGTTTATGGTTGTAGAAAAGTTTTGATTAGTAAATGTCTTAGAAGCTAAGACCTGAAGAGTAGTTCCAGGATTCGCTTTTCTAAGCTACCTGCTTTATAATTTCTTTGCAAATTTGCATTGCTAAAATTATTCTGTTGGATGCAACTGCACAATTGCTATCTCTGCAGAATTAAAGTAAAAAAAGAATTATTGTAACTTGAAACAAATATCTCATTTGGGCAGTTTTCAACTATTTCATTTGATGTATTACCAGGGCTAGAAATTAACAAAAAATTGAACTTGCCAATTTTTTTTCAACTTGCAAAATGAAAAAATCACTGGCATTTTTTCTCCAAATTAAAAAAATACATAGTAACTGTTCATATAAGCTATATAAAACAGTATAGTACTATATTTAACAATAGATATAACAAGAGAGTTATTGTGGGATAGACAAAGATTATGAAACATGGTGTCACTGTGAATCTTTACTTTATGCTATCGATCTATCTGGCCGTTTCAATGCTGATTTGAGCCTCATTAGTTTGGACAGAAATATTTTTGAGGTAATTTCAATTTCCAAAAATTTCTCAGTTAAAATTAAAGGTACTCGCTGTTTTCAAAATTCACTCACATTTTGCAAGTATGTGAGATTAAATTTGAGCTCTGGTATTACATTTCCGGACTAACAGAGATCAGAGGCAGGTTGTACTATTTACTGTTTAACCTTGGAAATGTGACATTAACACCACTTTAATTTAGCCAGTTTTACTCTTTATCCTAGATTGTCTGGTATACTAATGAGCTAGTAGGACCAAGTTTCTTGCTCAGGAAACAACAGGGTAGGTTTTGGATGGGATTCCAACCAAGGGCGAGCTGGCTATCCAATAATTACCTGTCCAACATCGTAACCACTTGACCATGCCTGCTCCTATGACTACGAAATAGTTCAGGTGGTAGAGTCGACCAATCTGCAAGAAATACATAATTATATTCCTGGATTGTACAGGTCTATGAAAAAGTATTATGGGAAAGACTTTAACTGAAAGAAACTATTTCTTCATTTTTATAATCCCTGCAGTTATATGACAAGTACCATTGAAACTAATAGCTTTTTATACAATATTGGTTTGATAATACATAATATCTTCATTAAAATTCTGATATCTTGCTCCTGAGAAATGGCCTCTGGTGCAACCCACTTGAAAATCTATTACAAATTCAATTCCAGCATCTCTTACAAAGTGTAAGATGGTTGCTTTTAGCTGCTTTTTTAGTCTTGTGTAATTTTGAAAAGCTTATTTTTTTGGTAAATCAATTCTGGAGAATTTTTTTCTTTTATATTTTCAATGTCAATCTCTGCCTCTAATTTGCTTTGTTCTCTTGCTAAGTGTGCTTCAGAATTTTATTGTCTCATCAGAAAATGCCGTGAATAGTTGTAATTATAAGAAAAAGTGAAATTCTCGTTACAATCAATAATCATTCTTATTAAGGTGCATTATAAGTCCATCAAGAATTCATAATCGTTGCTATGCCTTCAAGTCTTTATATCATAAAGTATTATTTCCTAAGATTATTGGTAGAATTCTGTCACAAATTATTTTCCTTCTGTTTTCAGATACAGTTATAAGATATAGTTGCAAACTGATTGCGTATAAAATATAGTAAAATGTATAAATATATAATAATATGGTATAATAATTAGATCTATAGGAAATGGTATACTGATGAGAATTTGATTGTATTTATATATGTAAGTAGATATTTCAAGGACATGTCACACTTTTTATGTAAGTGAGTAGATTAAGGGACTGTCACACTATTTATGTAAGTGAGTATATCAAGGGACTGTCACACTATTTATGTAAGTTAGTATATCGAGGGACTGTCACACTATTTATGTACATGAGTAGAACTAGTGACTGTCACACTATCTATGTAAATGAGTAAATCAAGGGACTGTCACACTATTTATGTAAGTGAGGATATCAAGGAACTGTTACAATATTTATGTAAATAAGTATATCAAAGATCTGTCACACTATTTATGTAAGTTATTATATCAAGGGACTGTCACACTATTATGTATGTTAATATATATATGTGCTGTCACACTATTTATGTAAGTGAGCTTATTAAGGGACTGTCACACTATTTATGTAAGTTAGTATATCAAGGGACTGTCACACTATTTATGTACGTGAGTAGAACAAGGGACTGTCACACTTTTTATGTGAGTTAGTATATCAAGGGACTGTCACATTATTTATGTACGTGAGTAGAACTAGTGACTGTCACACTATTTATGTAAATAAGTATATCAAGGACCTGTCACACTATTTACGTAAGTTATTATATCAAGGGACTGTCACACTATTATGTAAGTTAGTATATATATGTGCTGTCACACTATTTATGTAAGTGAGACATATCACACTATTTATGTTAGTGAGTTTATAAAGTAAATTACAACTAGTTATGTGAGTTCGTGTATCAAGGACCCTTCATACTGTTTATGTGAGTATATCAAGGCCCTGTCACACACTTTATCTAAGTGAGTATATCAAATAGCTTTCACACTTAGTAAATATATCATGGCATTTTTACACTTTTTATGTATTTGAGTATATCAAGGACCTGTCATACTATTTATGTAAAAGGGTATGTATACATAATGTAATACATGTAAATAGATATTCATTTTATATATTTTACTGGAAGTGTAACACTTACTTTACATATGCTAAAACTGCATCAGCAGAGTGACCCCCCCCCCGCCTTTACAGAAGTATGAATTTAGAAAAAAATGGCAGTGTAACAATTCCTTTACCTTGGCATACTTTGTGTATATATACATATATATGGACAGAATGATTTCCTCCAACAAATGGAAGTAATATACTCATAGAACAATATTCCATGTAATCCTAGAATTCACAATCAAGTATAATCATCATTATCAACTTTGTGATATCTGTTGATCCATGTATTTCATTTGATTACTTATCTGGGAAAGTTTTCTATCATAGATAAATCACAGAATCACATTCTCCATTGTGTCATTCATGCTTAGTTAATTTTCTATACTCTACAGTTGAACTTGTGTGTGTGTGGATGTAATAGTGCAGAGGTAGCTCACTTTATTTCAAATCTGACAATCTGTGCTTGATTTTCAGCCAACATAGGTCATACTTTTCTATGAAAATTCTGCAATATAGTTGATTTTCCTTGTTTGTGTGGAAGTCATAGTGCAGTACTGTTGTAGCTCACTCAATTTTGAGTCTGACAATTTTGAATCTCTCAATCTGTACTTGATTTTCAGCCAACATTGGTCATACCATTCCATGAAAATTCTGCAATATTTGTTGATTTCTGTCATATAAGGAGAAGTTGTTAAGTGAGTTCTAGAAAAAGCTATATTTTTACTACTTGAAACACCACCATTTGTAGTTACATGTATATGTCAATTTGCACTAAAATTGTCATTATCAGAACACTACTTTCCTGCTTCCAAAAATAATTCCATACGATTTTGATAGTTTTAGAAAAAGTTGATATTTAAGTTGAAATCAGTGAATGAGTACCTTTGAATGCATAGCAAATCTGTACTGATTAATTTAGCTAATTGTAATGTACTAGTGATCTCCCTTTAACTGTCAGGTAACCATTATAACAACCTGTGGAGTGAGAGAGTGTGAGTGTTTTCTTGATCTGAGAGATTCATAGTGTGCCATACCTTAACTATTTTACACATGCATTTTCTTAAAATTGTTTAGTAAATTGGAGATTTTTTTTTTAAGTTGAAAAAAAAATTTTGATTCTTTTTTTCTTCTTAAAGTCTTGCTAATAACTTGTCGTGATTAAATCTGATGTGTTGGTGATGCGACTCTGATTTGCTGTTCCATTAACAGTATTTTGTTTGATTGGTCCCATTATCACTATGTGAATAAAATCTGTATGCAGTTAAAATAGTCACTTAAATACAAATTAGATGCATTTTTAATATGGAGTAAATTACTTGATATTGTCTTGAGTTCACCCTCAAACCGCATCAATAAGTCATGAAGTACACCGCTCTGACAAGTTGGTTAAGTATGTGAAAATTCTATAAAATTTTCACAAGTACTCTAAACTTGATAAAAATATTGTATCTTACTCATTAAGTTTTAATAGCAAATTTTACTTAAGTTTCTTTAATGTTGATGCATTTTTTGTTTGAGCATAATTTGGAATGTGCTTTATGTCACATTTTAACAGTTTTTCATTCATAAGTCAACATACTGTCCCTGTACATGTATAAGCTTATACAATGTATCTATAAACTAAAGTTTTTTACCAGTAATATAGAATCACTGGTACCAGAGTCCTCACACTCTGTTAAATAAGATATGGACTCTGGTGCCAGTGTATAGAATAGAACTTCATAAACTCTTTTTTGAAAAGAGTAAGCTAATGTTTAGATGTAAACCGAAACTTAGTTGGCTCGGTTCCATCTGAAATTCTTAGGGAATGAAATTAGTGAAACTGCTTCTTCAATAAGTCATAATAAGATTATTGGATTGAATGTCCAATGGTACTCTACTAAAACAAGGGTTGAAGTGGATCTAGGGTATTCAACAACTTTTTAAGGTCATTGAAGGTCAATGGAGGACACTTTTGTTGAGATTTCCGTTTAAAATCAGAATTGGTAAATTGACCTTTTTATTAAATTATAGATGCTAAAATAGAATGGTAATGAGTTGATAATTTGGTGTTAATTTTGTTAAAACATTCTAGTATACCATACGTACATGAATAATAAGTGGGATATTTCTTTTATAAAAATGTTCCGTCTGTGATAAACCATGTATCTATAGAGATTGAAATATTTTTATCCAATTTTCATAGTTTGAGAAAATAGTTTCTTTATGGCATTGTTATTAACACTGAACACTGTAGATCAGTCTGTTTTATAGCTAAAAATACTGTTTGGGATGGTTTACCATTGATAAATTACAGATCTACATTTTTACCAGCTCTGGTCAGTGTTTTTGACAAAGCATTTCACATTAATTTTGGCCTATTGGTTCACAAATGACACACCCTCTTCCAATATAAGTACTGAGTTGTAATTTCATGCACATAGTGACAATGGAAAGGTATTAGATGGGCTTGAAACCAATATTGAGTTGATGGAAAACAATACAATGACCAGTCTAATATTGTCTAGCTTGTACAGTATAATGTGAGATGAATGACCTAAATACATGCATTGGTAACTAATGGATGACTTATTTTGAATGTAAATCATACTTATAGTTTTTTCCATGTCTTAGGTCAAATTTACCAAAGTTATGACAGCTTCTCAGCACCCACTATGTTGTAATGACATAATGTTACTATATATGATCAAAAGTGACTCTTATATATAGTCATAAGAGACAAGAGTCACAAAGACCTATCATATATAAATTACATTTGTCTAATGCATAGTGTAGGTATTTTCTGTTAAACAATGTAAAAGTAACATCTTACTTTGAATTTATGATGACAGAACCTTCCGATTATTATATATGATACAGGGGATGCATTAAAGATACATGAAGCATGGAGAAAGACTAAGATGTTGGTGAAATAGAAAAAGAGCATTTCCAGATCTGCTAACAGTAAATTTGCCTAATAAATCTAACTTCTCAAATGGTAGTATAGAGTATTGGGGGAAATTCTGATGCATTTCAGAGCTAATTTTGAGAAGGATTTGACATTTTATGAAGGAATAAATGTCAAAATTACTTGTTCATATGGGTATTTTCTATGCTACTCTATATGCATTATTTATTGGTTAGATATGAATAATTTCACTCTGTTTTCATAACTTCTCATGTAAAGAGTACGACCTTTAAGTTTTGATGTTGCGATATTTTATTATTATTTAACATTATTTCTTTTTAATTAAATAAAAATGATGCCTTTGGAATCGATATTCTGCACTAATATTTGATTTTTATTGCTTTAAAATTTTGTAGCTCAACTACTCAAGGCACTTTGTGATGCAGTGGGAGAGGTTAGCTCTCACTTTTATGAAACAATAATTCTCGATTGATATTTTGCATGGGACATAATGTTTCATCCTGAAGCCACTGAAAGTTTCAAGTGGAATTTGGCATTGTTAAGATTTTCAATAAAATTCCCAAGTACATGTACTAGTACATAATAATGATAATAGTAATAATAATATGAACAATTTATTCAACAAGACTACACATTTGGATAATTCCAATCTTTTATGACCCTGGACCTCTTGAAAAACATCTTCTGGAAGAGACCATCGTCTGGTCCTCCTTTACAAGATCCAGAACAAACTAGTAGACATAGATCCTGGACCCATCCTCTAACGTGGCGACACCAGAACCAGAGGAAGATCAAGTCTACAGCAGGCCGCAGCAGCATCTACTGTCCATAACAGTTCCTTCTAC
This sequence comes from Mactra quadrangularis, assembly GCA_025267735.1. Classification (NCBI taxonomy): domain Eukaryota; kingdom Metazoa; phylum Mollusca; class Bivalvia; order Venerida; family Mactridae; genus Mactra; species Mactra quadrangularis. The sequence continues at coordinate 31,404,747 of CM046304.1, forward strand.
CCACGTACCATATGTGAGTGTAACCACCCAGCCAGCATGACCATATCGGGCCGATATACAATTAATGTCGGCATGTCGGCAAAATGTTCCGATTTGGGGCCGACATCGGACCGCTGCAGTGCCGACATACCCAATATTTTGAAAAATTCTAAATGCAATTGTATTGTATACTTAATTATGTAAATAAATAGTCGTGTGTATGATTTCAATTACTAGAAGCACACTAACCACATTTCATGTTACATCAAAAAAAGTATATCGGGTCTGCGTCGGGCCTACATGATCAATTAATGCAACTATTTGTATATCGGGTTGACATCGGTACGATAGTGCGTTTTCTGCTACACGTCAATATATTGTTAAATCGTTAAAATATTATGAAATAGAATTATTCCAATGAAACTCCTTTGTAAGTTACTTATTATATTCACGTACTGTCATACCGGCAAAATGTGCCTATTTTGGGGCCGACATCGGACCGCTGCTGTGCGACATACTCAATATTTTGAAATTCTAAATGCAATTGTATTGTTTACTTAATTTTGTTAATAAATAGTCCTGTGTATGATTTCAATTTCCAGAACCACACTAACCCCATTTCATGTAACGTCAAAAAACGTATATCGGGTCTGCGTCGGGCCTGCATGGCAATGGACGCAACTATTTTGTATATCGGATTGACAACGGTACGACATTGCATTTTCTGTTACACGTCCATATTTTGTTAAATCGTTGAAATATCATGAAATATTTTTTTTCAAATGAAACACCTTTGTTATTTTATATTATATTTACGTACTGTTGAAACGAACCGGCATTGTCGTTTTGTTCAGCGACTTTGTCGAGAGCATTTTTCTTTGTATGCAAGATCGCCTTTGAACAATTTCTTTGTTGAATGGTTTTGACAAATTATCTCCCTTTACTAAAATTAAATGTTTTGGTGAATTTTCTTCTTTTTCTGTCATGTTTAGAATTGTGATACGTTTTAATTGTCTAAAACTATGTAGTATTAAGCCTTTTTAACTATTTATTTAGAACTTTAAGGGAAATCCATACCTTTGTTTTATCAATTTAAATCTATATATAATATTTGGTTAGGTCAGATTGGGAAAATATATAAATTACCTCCCTACTCGTTTTACCTTCCTGGTTGGAAATGGACTGTTCTGTTAAATTGACTCGTCCAATAGTATATGTGTTGACTTCATTTGGTATTGTTTTGGTGTTAGCCCAATGTAGGCAAGAAATATCGGGCCGATATTGTTTAGACATCGGCCCGATATTGTACTACCGATATCGGGTCGACATCATTCCTATTTGCAGCCGAGGTTAAATCCGACGTTGGGCCGTCATAGAAAACCATATAGGTTTGATGTCAGGCCGATAAAGAATAATTTCTACTGTTGACCGACATCACACCGCTATTGTTTTGATGTTGGCCCGATGTAGGCAAGAAATATCGGGCCGATATTGTGTAGACCTCGGCCCGATATTGTACTACCGATGTCGGGTCGACATCATTCCTATTTGCAGCCGAGGTTAAATCCGACGTCGGGCCGTCATAGAAAACCATATAGGTTTGATGTCGGGCCGATATAGAATGTTGGCTGGGCAGCTACCAGTCACTGTCACAGATGCCACCTGTCTAGAAGGGTTTAAGACTGCTCTAGCTCAGCTTAGAGTCTTACCCTCTAGAACAGCCTAGTCAGTCGTAGCCTTGTAAATAGTTTTAACCATGTACATAAATACAAGCTCCTTATGGAGTATTTTATATGTTTTTAAATTGGTATCAAGATGACTGTCTCATCCCCCTAGTTAGATCAAAATTACAGTCTATGAAGACTCCTGACCTTAAGTGGAAGAAGAAGAAGGTATATACAATCATAGCTTTACATTAACTGGACCACTAGCTATTATTATGTCATATAGTTGAAAGCAAATTAACAACTAGCCCAACTACTGTATAAAATGAATCACTTTCACTAGCGCTTATCAATTTTTACTAGTTCTGGACTTCAGGGTCAGTAAAGTGAAAACTTTTTCAAAACTTTCCTGAAAACATGATTGGTATATGAAGTGTCTGTCTCTATTTTAGCATTTTTGTGATGTTATGGTATTTCTGGGCAAAGTATTATCAAATATCTTAGAGTATTACTAATATACAATAAAGGAGGATTTTTGACAAACTTCTGTTGTAAGACAATTAATAATACATGTCTGTTGGCTTAATAGCCCATCACTCTATCAGTGAGTGTTACAGTGGATTTGACGTTTGCATCGTTATCTTCCACTTGACCACTGGTTGTATTGGTATACTTATTTATTTTAGCTTGATTGTGAAACAAGTTCCTACAATTTAAATTAATCACTTTCGAGTCCGCTTCCTGGTCCCCCGGTGTTGAGCTAGTATGATAAAGTTCCTTGCTCAAGGAAACATCGGGGTAGGTTTTGGATGTGATTCGAACCAATGCAGAGCTGGCTATCAAATGATTACTAGTTCAACATCATAACCACTCAGCAACGCCCGCTCCTTACTTACCATTCTTGACTACTGAGTTGGATTGTGCGAGATAGTGTTACAGGGCTGTATAATTAATATGTCTAAACTATTTGTTTGTTATTTTCATCGGCCCAATAAGCTCAGTTGAGAGACTGTCTGACTTACAAGCAGGAGGTCACAGGTTTGATCCCCACATCGGGCATTTAACTTTTCCTACTTCATTACATTGGTGCTGTGAGTGTGAGACTAGCCTCGGAAATCTATAGCTAGGGTGCAGCAGGGCTGGGTTAGTCAAATTAACCTTTAGTATAGTATACATATTATACCCATCAACCTTATTAGCTCAGTGGCAGATAGTCTCACTTGCAAGCAGGAGGTTGTTTGTTCAATCCTGGCATTGGGCACTAACTTTTGTTCCTTTTACAGATAGTATACATAGTTCAGATTGTCTATTTAAGTCTTCATGTATTAAGTGACTTCATACAACCACACTAAGGAAATTCCTCTCAACTAGTGTTTTATTTCTATGTGTACAGATTGTGATAAAGTTACCGTGCAGTATGTTACATTTCATTCTTGCAGTCTTCTTAAACTAATTCCTGTTTTATTTGCTGGAATTTCTACTCTAGCTCACTGGTTTTGCATTCCCTATGAAAATATTGGACAATAAAACTGCCTGTCATTTTTTTTTATTTCATGAATTTAAATTGTGCGCATGAACAAAAATACATTGTTCAATTTTTTGTATGGCCATGAATTTCCATATTGTGAAGAAGATTTGCAGAGAATTTAACAGATTCTGTAATATATTCTCAAATTTTTTCCACGTTTAGCACATATTTCAAATTGTGGATGCACAGATTTAGACATGCTTTGAACTAAATTATCGTTGCATGAAATGAGTCATGCCAACATGTATGTTAATACATTTTGCTTAATTCTGTGAGTTGGCTATACATGTATAAAATAATTAATGAGTTCTTAAAGATGACCTTTTTACTTGAACATGCATAAATAACCTTGTATAACTAAATAAGGCAATGCTATCAGATCTGTAAATCTGTTTTTTATTTTAAGTGAATGTATTATATTTTATAGTCTTGGTTTTATGGTGTTAAATGCTTATTGACATATCAAGCCCGTTCTGTAAGGAAATTGCTACCGATAGCGCTTTGTAACCTGGTACTCTTTTTACACCAAAAGGAATAAGTATATGATATCAAAGCAAGGGTACCAGAGGCAAAGCACTAGCTATCAATATGCTCAGGCAACATGTATGCCCCTATTTACAGGCGATACTGGACAGTATCTATGACTTCACAACAAATTATATCTTCTACATTTGTCTACTTGTATCTATTTGTCTACAATCCTTGAGAGTCTTTTATTTTGCTCATTACTCAACTGTGGATAACTGGCCCAATAGAATAAAACTACCCTCTAAAGTACCTAATTTACACCTGTATGAAGGGAAGCAACTGATGGTACATTTAAAGTTAAAGTGTGGTTTAATTAAAGTCTGCTTCTGTATACATGTTAAGCGGACCAATTTTGTATGATAACCCCTGATCATTGAAATCACCTTAAAGCAGGTGATCACCCACAGTACCAATTTAAACCTGGTTGAAGTGAAACAACTGTGGGTAAATTTCTTGCTTATTGAGATTAGCAGTGTCCTTAGTGGGGTTCAAGCCCAAGACCTCTTGATCCGTAAGTGCATGTCTTACCATTTATAGGGTTTATGGAGAAGTTTCAGGCCTTGTGGAAGGGTAGGTGAGTACTGGTTATAGACAAGGGTCCATGAAGGCTAGGTTAGGTGCACTGGACGCCGTAATATAACCTATACTGTGTGTTGCTATGGCCTTAAACCCAACAAAAAAATTAATTTCAGACCTCTTACCACTGGTTCACTGCTCTACATTTCTAGCTGAAGGAAATTGAATATACCCCTAATGGAATTCAAACCTTGGACCCCTTGATCCCTATTCACAAGTCTTGCCACTGAACCGATGTTCATTTATGTACCTTAAAACTATCAATGGTTAATGTTAATTGTCCACTCTGAATTCATCTTATTGGAGTGGAAGGCCAGAAAAAAAACTTGAGCAATAAAAATGAAAGTGAAAGTATAGCACAATGTATATTAATTAGATCTATTTATGATGGAAACTTGTCAGTTCTGTGTCATCATAGTCTCTATTATAGTGTTGTACAGAACTTGTAATTATAAAAACAATTTAAACAACAATAGATAATAAATTATTTGTTAAGTAAAAAAATAGACCTAGTATGTTATTTAAATAAGTTAGATAACAAGCTATTATATGTTAACATATTACAGTACGTATGAACAATTTATTTTAATTGAATATTATTTATTCATTACAAAGGATCATATATTGCGGTTTAGAAAAAAATACATTAAAGTTTTATCATATAATAAAAGGCTTGCGAGTTGCTAGATAATTATTATCAATAGTATTTTAGTATCGTATCAGGTAAATTTATCAGAATATGTAATGTTAAATGTATATATATCTTCGATGATTTTCATCAATATTTTACAGGTGTATACAGAATATTATTTTCACTGATCAAACTATATTACAGTGGCAATACCATGTAACTATGACATCGGGAATGCTACTGTTTCAAGAAGAAAACTGTAATACTCAGCCTTTTCTCAGAGATTTAAAGGGCTGTAAGTATTTCAATTTTTGTCAGATTTACCTGGAACCCGGGTCTATAGCGCAGTCGGTAGCGCGCCGGGATTTGGAATCTCGTGCCCGAGGGGGTGTGGGTTCAAATCCCACCCGGGGAGGTTATACCCTTCCATGAAAATTTGACAATAATGTCGATTTTCCTCCATTGATTAGATAATATGGAGAAGTTTCCGGCCTTGTGGAAGGGTATAGGTGAGTACTGGTTATAGACAATGGTCCAGGAAAGCTAGGTTAGGTGCGCTGGACTCCGTAAAATGACCTAAATTGTGTTGAAATGGCGGTAACTCCAATAAATAAATAAATATATAAAAGATTTACCTGATACCTAAGCAGAAAAGTGTATACTATTTGCTGTTGATGTGACATACTATATCTAGTAACAATTGAACGACAGTGTTGTTACATTGATGCTGTCTGACGCCCTATCTAGCTGGTAGACTGTAGACCAAGTCCACTGAAATCAATGTCAGTCCAGTGATATTTAGAATCTGATAGGTCCGATGGTGGACTAATTAATTGCAGCCACAATTTTCCTTATTCAATAAATAAATCATTATTTTTGGTTATATTGTTTATTCAAGTTGAGGATATTTCATGCTTAATAATTAAAATGGACAGCATATTTAACGAATCTCTATAATAAAAAAAATGTTTTTCTAGTATAAGTAGCACTACTTTTTCCCCTACTTTTTATGAAACAGCTTTTGACAGCCTGTATGTAGGAGTTAACAAATTATTGTAAATTATATAAAAAAATTGACAAATTGATAAAATCATTATCTTACATAACATCTATAGGATAAAATTTTAATATATCATTTTATCTATTTAGATTTTCTCATTTTAAAACCATTTATCTAGATTAGTAAAATTATTCAGTTTCATTGTCCTAAAAGTTAATTGTCAGTATACGAGACATTATTAGATATCTAATATGGTTTGTAAGAGACAATTTTTTCTTGAACTCACTGATACATACATAATTATAATCTGTTAAATATGAGTACATAAGTATTCAAAAAAAGTATATTACAAAATATTAATATTAATGACTTAATCTAATGAGACTGCTTATTTGGATAAATCAAAGTTTTTATGTGGGAGCCCAAAGTGGTCACATGATGCAAATAATTTACAATATCAGTCTACAAAATTAGTGGGTTTCTGGTTGCCTGGGACAACCAATTTCTAGTTAGGGCAAACAAAAATTTATTTTGGGCAACTAAATTTCAACAAATGAGATTATAGAGCTAGCTGCTAAAATACCTGTTTGGGCAACCACTTTCGTATTGTAATATTGTAGATTGTAATATTAAAATTAAGTTCAGCAAAATGATACACTGCATATTGAGATAATATTTTTTATAGAAATGCAGACATTATAAGACTCTTCTTTTTTCTTAAATAAATTACATGTATAAATGTGCAAATCAAATGTTAAATTCTTTTATATTGTTGAACCCTTTCTCTATGACTTTATTTAGAGATTTTGTTTTAAAATTTCAGATCCCTTTTGTGACAACAGTTATCTCCCCTTGTCCTAAGATTTTCCATTCTGTTCATTCTTCAGTTACATAAATAAAATTCATGTTTTTTTTATCAAGTCCACTTCCACTTCAACATGGTAGTATTATGTGATCATGACAGTGATTAATAAATTCATATGTTTATTTTATGTGATCAGTGGTCTTTAATGTCACTTCAGTTTTATTCTGTTCTACTTTTATACTGTTTTGTTCTGTTCTGTTTTTATCTAATCTGTTATGTTCTATTCTATTCTTCTCTATTTTATTCTATTCTGTTCTGTTCTGTTCTACTCTATTTTATTTTGTTCTATTTTTATACTGTTTTGTTCTGTTCTGTTCTTATCTAATCTGTTATGTTCTAGTATATTCTATTCTGTTCTACTCTATTTTATTTTATTATGTTCTGTTCTACTCTTTTTATTCTATTCTATTCTATTTTATTCTATTCTATTCTATTTTATTCTATTCTGTTTTATCTTATAATAAGCCATACACATTCCTGTAGATTTATATATTTAAGATTACCCATTTCTGTATTATATTTAAATTGATACAATTTAATAATATCACATTTCTACCTAATATCAAGGGTTTTTAGTTTTTTATATTTTAGACCACTGTTTATTTTAATATTTGTCATAACTCTAAACCTCAAATACTTCAATCTTATTTAAGGACCAACAAATTTGACAAAGTAGTTTTTATAACGACCTATAAAATGTTTCACTTCACATTTTAGGTATGTTACAACTGGTGAAATATTTCTTGTTATGTATTCACTATTGTACAGTATTAAATCAAAGCTATTACAAATCTTAGGTGTTTTTTGTTGTTATAAAACAACCAGCCGCCTTAATGCCGCCTGTGTTGAATTGAGGTGTTTCTATAAATTTTGTTAAACCATTTAACAAAGGTAATAAAAAAAATTGAAACAGTTTTACTTTAAATCTTCTGCATAAATAATTTTTGCAATCAGTACGTTGTGTATAGATAAGGGATTTTTTAGTCGCGTGCCCCCTGTCGCAGCTGGCCAATCACACCAGGTGATAATTCACATTGTAAACAGTACGAGAGTGCGGTATGAAGCTTTATCTCGTAATGTATTTGCATGTATGAATATACCGTCTAATTATAGGGATATACTTGGTTGATTTTCATATTACGGCAGCACGTGCCACTGCTTTGTGTGTGAGTTGTGGTAGGTTGAAAGTTATTAAATCGTGAACAAAGAACATTTTGTGATGGGTTGGTGGGGTAACGACACAAATAAGAAACTTAGTATTGATTAAGTGGCTTGTATGACTTAGTCCCTTTAAGAAATTGTGCTTTTGACCCAAGTTACTTCGGAAGCTCATAGATTTTATTCCTTTGTTTGAAAAGATGACAGAATCTTAATTCTCATAGATTGATTACAGTAATTGGTGCTTAGATTTGATGATCGTTGATGTCCCCGTTGTTATGGTAATGGAAATGTATAAAATTTGTGACAGTCAGACGAAAATATTATTACTGCCACATTAAATAGTTGAAGGAGGGAGAAAATAGATAGGCTAGACAAATAATTACTGAGTTAAGAGTTTTGTCATGGCTTGTAAATACTTGATGCTCTGTTATCAGAAATATTAATGATAGATGTTTATTTGTATTATTTTCTATATTTTTAATGAATATAAATAAATATATAAATTAAATATAAAGGAATTATTGGGATTTATAAATATATAAATATAATATAAAGGAATTATAGGGTTTTATTGAATAAATGATTATTATTAAATTGTTTATGTGCATTATAGGGATGCAGGAATAAGGGATGAGGGAATTTATAAAACTTGGGGTTTTCATCTCCATTACAAGATAATATTGCTTAAGCATGCTCTTAAATGTTAAAATTTTGTTATAAATTTACCCTAAAAACAAGCATATTAGCCTAACACTGTCAAGTTTCACTTTAAGGGCCATTAAAATTGATGGTCTTAATTGCTGAAAGGTATTAATGTAGGGACCCTTTTCTTCCAGAATAAAGCATTTTGGATTTCGATCATCAAAAATCTAATAATTTTGCCATATACATGTGGGTCTATATAGCTGAACTTTACTGTAGTATTGCCAGTAACTGAGGACTTCTCTATTTGATACAGTGGTAGGAGGCAGAATGGCTGAGGAAAGTATTTCATGATTGAACCCCATTAATGTGCAAAGGTCTGGCCAGGGAATTCAACCAATGACCCCTGGGTTGTCAGTTGAGTTGCTAACTGAACACCATTAATGTGCAAAGGTCAGGCCAGGGAATCAAACACATGACCCATGGGTTGTCAGTTGAGTTACTAACTGAACCCTATTAATGTGCAAAGGTCTGGCCTGGGAATCAAACCCATGACCCCTGGGTTGTCAGTTGAGTTGCTAACAGCTGACCTAACTCTGGGTAATCTTTATATGAGGATAATGCTCTAAATTATTTGGTTTGAACTCATTGACTTCATACATGTTTTATATATTTATTCCTTTTAATGAAAATCAAGGATATGCATAAATCTTTTTAATTGATCTGAAGTTTGACGTCAAAGGTTGAGTCTTAGATGAACTAGACATTACTTTTTTGTTTGAATATTGATAGATAAAACAAATGTATCCATTGAGTTCGTGTTTATGCAGTGCCCTCCAAAAGTTCTTGAACAAATGATTTTTTTTAGAAAAGCTGATCATGTATACTGAGACAGTCTACGAAATTAGGGTATGAAAGGGGTTGTCTGAACAGATCATTTTAAGAGCAAGCACTATATGTCAATTGCAGAATTCATGTTGCCCAAAAGAAATTGTTGGTTGCGGAACTGAAAAGTGGTTGTCCCGAGCAACCAGACACCCACTAATTTTGTAGACTGCTGCTAGTAATATTACTATTATTAAAGCTTTTTGCTGGTAGGATAGTTTGAATCTTATGTTGATAAACTAATAAATGATGATTTTGAAATTTGCTATTATCTTACCTCGTACAGAATACTTGTTTTTCATTGGCCGAGAGCGGTCACGTGCTGACCATGTATTATCCCATATTAGGTCAGTAGATTCTAATGTCCAGTCAGAAACAAAATTTATAAATGATAGCGCTGACGAAACCTTATTTTTCTACTCAGATGGGGGTACTCGGTAAGCTACGCTCTCACCCAATATTAATTTACTGACCCGGTATCACACCGTATCCGGTCAGTAACTGACTGTGTAACTGATAATATTACTCTTTGTTTCTGTATTTCATGAGTTAATGTGAATGTAAATCCTAAACAAAGTTTTGTACAAGGATTTTTGGAGGGTACTGTATGTTTGTGCATAATGAATATTTGATATCAATATTGTATGTATTAGTTGATATATTAGTTTAATGTTGCATATATCTTTTGATTTTTCTAATGTATAATGCATTCATTGTCTGATTAAAAAAACATCATTCAGTATGATGTTACATAATATCAATGCTTGTACAGTCTCATTAATATTAGAATTTACTAGAAAGCAGAACATTGATAGGATACACACTTAAAGATTCTGAAGTCCAGGGTTAGAACCACGCCAGGTGCGCTGCTTATTTTGAGGTTTACCGCTGTAGCAGTCTATTTTTTCCCCCGGCCAATCTTTCCCCGGGGAAAGAAAGGCCCAGGCAAATCTTTCCCCGGGGAAAGATTGGCCCAGGCCTTTTTTTCCCCCCCTGGGCAAATTTTTCCCCCCTAACATTTGTTTAGAATTTATATATAATATGATACAACATTATTTCTCTCGGCCAATCTTCCCCCCCCCCCCCCCGGCTGATTTTTCCCCTGTTGATGAAACTGTTGTTCTTCTGCTATTTCAATATACATCTCGGCCAATCTTTCCCCCCTGGCTAATTTTTCCCCCGTTGTTGGAACTGTTGTCTTTATAAAGTTTATATGCTTTTTCAATATACATCTTGGCCAATCTTTACCCCCCTGGCTAATTTTTCCCCGTTGTTGGAACTGTTGTCTTTATATGCTTTTTCAATATACATCTCGGCCAATCTTTCCCCCTGGCTAATTTTTCCCCCGTTGTTGGAACTGTTGTCTTTATAGTTTATATGCTTTTTCAGTATACATCTTGGCCAATCTTTTCCCCCCTGGCTAATTTTTCCCCGTTGTTGGAACTGTTGTCATTATATGCTTTTTCAATATACATCTCGGCCAATCTTTCCCCCCTGGCTAATTTTTCCCCCGCTGTTTGAACTGTTGTCTTTATATGCTTTTTCAATATACATCTCGGCCAATCTTTCCCCCCTGGCTAATTTTTCCCCCATTGTTGGAACAGTTGTCTTTATATGCTTTTTCAATATACATCTCGGCCAATCTTTCCCCCTTGGCCAATTTTTCCCCCGCTGATGAAACTGTTGTCATTATATGCTTTTTCAATATACATCTCAGCCAATCTTTCCCCCCTGGCTAATTTTTCCCCCGCTGATTAAACTGTTGTCATTATATGCTTTTTGAATATACATCTCGGCCAATCTTTCCCCCCCTGGCTAATTTTTCCACCATTGTTGGAACAGTTGTCTTTATATGCTTTGACAATATACATCTCAGCCAATCTTTCCCCCTTGGCCAATTTTTCCCCCGCTGATGAAACTGTTGTCCAAGATTTACAATAAAATAGCATTTAAACAACAGTTTCATCAGCAGGGGAAAATTAGCCAGGGGGGAAAGATTGGCCAAGATATACAATAAAGAAGCATGTAAACAACAGTCTCATCAGCGGGGGGAAAATTAGTCAGGAGGGAAAGATTGGCCAAGATATACAATAAAGAAGCATGTAAACAACAGTCTCATCAGCGGGGGAAAAATTAGCCAGGGGGGAAAGATTGGCCTAGATATACAATAAAATAGCATTAAACAACAGTTTCATCAGCGGGGGAAAAATTAGCCAGGGGGGAAAGATTGGCCGAGATATACAATAAAATAGCATTTAAACAACAGTTTCATCAGCGGGGGAAAAATTAGCCAGGGTGGAAAGATTGGCCAAAATATACAATAAAATAGCATTTAAACAACTGTTTCATCAGGGTGGGGAAAAATTAGCCAGGGGGGAAAGATTGGCCGAGATATACAAAAAAATAGCATTTAAAGAACAGTTTCATCAGCGGGGGAAAAATTGGCCAAGGGGGAAAGATTGGCCGAGATGTATATTGAAAAAGCATATAAAGACAACTGTTCCAACAATGGGGGAAAAATTAGCCAGGTGGGGGAAAGATTGGCCGAGATATACAATAAAAAGCATCATAATAACAGTTTCATCAACGGGGGAAAAATTTGCCCAGGGGGGGGAAAAATTGCCTAGGCCTTTTTTTCCCCGGGGAAAGATTTGCCCAGGCCTTTTTTTCCCCGGGGAAAGATTGGCCAGGGGGGAAAAATTGGCCTGTTACACCGCCAATTGTTTTGAACCCCACTAGGAGCACTGCTAATTTCCAGATTTTATGCCAGTTCTTTTGAACCCCACCAGCGACACTGCTTATTTTGTGATTTGCCGCCAATTGTTACTCTACCCAGGCACAAATGGGTACCTGGGAGTGTGGTTAAATCCTGTGACACAAATTTGTTGACAGGTAGATGGATAGATAGATACCAGTGGCCTGATGATCAGGAACTAAAGCTGTAAAGTCAGTTATTATACATTAGCATGGAACTTAGACTATTATAGGCATTTCAATTTTAGAGATTTTCAGCATACATTTGTATTTCCAAAACTTCTTGGCTTTTAGAGGGTGCTGACCCTCCAAGGTTCACAATGAATCATTAGATAAACCTCTTGGAAAACCAAAAAAGGTTAAAAGGGAAAGTCAAAGTAACAAAATTTTGCCCTGAAGGATAACACCAATTACCTGAAGATTATAATTGTCTCAAAGGGAAGTAACTGGTGTATGCTAATTAATATGCCTTTCTTTAATAATGAATTGTGTAACCTTAGAGCACTTTTTAGTTAGCTAGGCTAACAACCTGGTTATGTGATAAAATTTTATGTTCTCATTGAGTAAGAGATGTTAATTTCAGGGCCAATCAATATATTTTTCCAGGTGTGTGGTCCTATATTTTTTTCTTTGTGGAAACTAAGTATTTTAATATGAATTTTACTTTTGTGGAGTTATCTCATATAGTTAGTTTGCTGTCTAGTTAGCTCAGTTGATAGTGCCAGAGATTTTATATAACATGTTAAATAAAATCCCTTGTAGTGCCCAAGTCTACTGATAAGGGATTGTAGGTTGGATTTCAGGAGGGGGGGCATGCTTTCATGGAGTTTAGTCATGAAATAATTTCTACAGCCATTCTCCTTTTTACCACTGATTCTAAATTATGTAATGCAGTTGTCAGTCAATGACAGTAGTATGCTCCTAGTAACTGGTTACCTGCTAAATGCTGAGATTTAGACTTTCCAGGAACAGTTAGTAGGTTGACGGACCACCCTGATGCACTTTATGAAATGTCTTGGAACTGTGTTAAAATCAACCAAAAATATTTTTTTATTTAGTTAGAAAATTGGAGCTTTGACCTTTTTGGACTTCTGCTGCATCTCTGTGCATAGGTTCTTATCTACAAAATATATAATTAAAACATGATGAATTAATATATCAGATATGTTGATTTAAAGACATTAAAACACAATGAATGTAACTACTCACTCTGCAACCGACCCATGTATTAGATTTAATGAAGAATAGAGTTGATAAAAAAACGTTGACAGGTATAAATTATTTCGCTGTATTATGACATAGATAATGCTTGCAGTATCGTAACATTTATTTCCATTTGATGAGAGCATAGCTTGCAACATTACATCTTTAACTGCACCATATATGATACATTTTTCATGACATTCACTGATTCAGTCAGTAGAAAGTTTTATTACTCTCTAGTTTTATTGGATGCAACTTCAGCAACAACATCTAGCTAGCTTTAAAGTTTTCTTTCTTTTTTTGTTTGCCTCGAAACCATGTTACTACTATACCCCCTTATCAGTGGAAAAAATCGATTGTAAAATTTACTGGCAGATAAATAGATTCAGTACTAAATCTTTTTTCTATAGATGCTAGGACCATCTGTCAGATGCTAATTTACATATTGTCACCATGGCAACTATCAGCTATAGTATTTACCCAGGGTACTTTTAACCTTGTTCAGACTTTGTGCAACTTGTAAATTAAATCTATTCTCAGTATTTTCTTATCTAGATGAAATGCTAAAAGGACCTGTTTACAATAAACATTTTTCTTGAAAATATTTTATGAGCTGTGTGTATGGTAGTTTGACAGGTTGTCTTGAATGTTTCTTTCCCTTAATGATACAATTAGATTGGAGTCAAATTTAAGATATCTTGGGAAAATACTCTGGGTTGTATTAAAGCTTAGAATTCAGTGATCAAGATGTATACATGTATTTAATAGTGTCACATTTTACTCCCTGACAAATTTCAACAATTGAACCAATTATTGAACAGATGGGAGTTTTTTTTTATAATCACTGGGACAATCATGTATATTTTACGAGTCATCGGAGAAAACATGTTCATGTATTTGAAGAACATACATTGCCTATATCTGATGATATTATTTAAATAAAGACAAACTGATGTCAAAAGTTTGCTTTCATAAAAGGTTAAAAATGTGAGTCTAAGAATATTAATCACTTTTACTGTGTTTTATGAATCTCAGAGTTATAACATTTTCTTTAATGTTAATTAAGATTTGTAAATTTTTAATCATTTATTATTGGAATGAACACAATGTTAACACAATTATGGTCATTTTATGGTGGCTGGTGCGCCTAACCTAGCTTTATATGAACCTTTGTCTACAAACTATACTTGCCCATACTTCCACTATCCACTAGGTGGGCAACTTCTCCATATACCATATAATGGAGAAATGGAGGAAAATAGAATTCACTGGCAAATTTTAATTAAATGGTATAACCTTGCAGGATGGGATTCAAACCTGTGCTCACTTAAGGAAACTATTTTGTAAATCTTCATGCGCTATGGATAAGGGTTTTGTGAAGTTTTGTTTTGACCAAAACATTTAGAACACTTTACCTGTTAGTCTGGTCAGTTAAAGTTTCTATGATTGGACTAAAGTAAAGTGCCACAATAAAGACCACTTTGGTTATTGCAAAATCATATGATTTTTTATGAAACCTGAATTCCTTGTTTGAGAAAAATATCCATGTATTAAGGCTATTCTGCTGTTAAGACAATCCATTTTGATGGTTCTTATATTGGAACTTTACTTTAGTGTTTGTTACAATATGCTTCTTCTCTACTTCAGGTGCCTGTTTGACCTTCAAATATCATAGCTGCAGAACTTGTTTAATTTTCATTGAAATGATGTGGTCAGATTTCAATGAGTAAGTAATTATTTTATGTCAATTTTGTAAGCACAGTAGGTTGCTCATCTGTCAGTTAATCTAGGGGTAATGGGTTCCATCTCTGGGCAGGATTTGCATACCTTATTGGCATTTGTTAAAGAAATCTTTTTTATGACCAAATTTTGTAAGCAGCTTTAAACAACTGCAGGTATATCAAAGTGATTGAATCTTTTATCGGTCTTCAAGGACAATATTTAACCTGCTACTTTCTTGTCTTTTCCAAACGGCTTGCAACATTGCTATGTGGCAGAAAATTGACTCTTAGTCAAGTAATTTAGGCAAGCTATGACTTGACTCAACCAGGAATCAAACTTGAGTTTACTGGATTCATAGTCAAATGCCCAGAAACAAAGCTTTTGTACATGAAATGAAAAAATACAGCCTTGCTATGAATGTCATATACTATTATATTTGTCCTTCATGTACTCTGATACCTTCAGTGTTTGTATCTAAATCTCGAAGTAATATTTTTGTATTCCTAATTTCTCTAGCTAGTTTATTATTTTTGTTAAATATCTATGATGCAATGATCTATGGTATCATGTGACATATTATTATACAATTATATATTAGACATGACACATGTGCTAATAAAACCCTGTAATTGTTCAGCTTTTACAGTGAACTTTTTCTGCTTTCGTATGATATTAATCGGTCACACATGTATCTCAATTTCAATTTTTTTGAATTTCTTATTGCATGGAGTTGACCTGATTTATAATGTGATTCTTATATTCATAGATTGGTTTGCCTTGGCATTTTTTTTATTCTAATTGATTTTGTCAGATATATCAAATGTAGAATAATAACACTGTACATGTACAATACATCATAGACAAAGTGTCATTTTAGAGATTATTGTGCCATCTGTACAAGTCTTGTATACATGAAGTCTTAAAGTATGAAATCTGGGATGACTCAAAATTGGTAATGTATGGGTAAATTTTATTCAACTGTGAGAGGCACATTCATAATCGTGCTGGTTTAAATACTCATATATAGGTACAGATTTCTTTTTTAATCAATCATGAGTACCTAAGTACTGTAGTGAGTATTTAAATAAGGGGGAATAATGCATGCACCACTGACAATTTAATAAAACATACAAAAATTAATGAAAATTGTCTTTTCAAAAGTCTGCTTGTAGGCAGGTATAGCAGACTTTACAACCTTAAAAAGAGGGTTTTAGAATTATCATGCACTTGCAGGTATAATTTGGTGATAAAAAACAGTTAACAGTATATTCTCAGGGAAATAGTCAGTGTCCCTTGGGGCCCCTTTTGATTATTAGAAACACCAAAGCTCTCATTATTTTCCAATCTATGATATTTATATTTCCTAATCTATGATATTTATATTTCCCAATCTATGATATTTATATTTCCCAATCTATGATATTTATATTTCCCAATCTATGATATTTATATTTCCCAATCTATGATATTTATATTTCCCAATCTATGATATTTATATTTCCGAATCTATGATATTTATATTTCCGAATCTATGATATTTATATTTCCCAATCTATGATATTTATATTTCCCAATCTATGAAATTTATATTTCCCAATCTATGATATTTATATTTCCCAATCTATGATATTTATATTTCCCAATCTATGATATTTATATTTCCCAATCTATGATATCTATATTTTCCAATCTATGATATCTATATTTTCCAATCAATGATATCTATATTTCCCAATCTATGATATTTATATTTCCCAATCTATGATATTTATATTTCCCAATCTATGATATTTATATTTCCCAATCTATGATATTTATATTTCCCAATCTATGATATTTATATTTCCCAATCTATGATATTTATATTTCCGAATCTATGATATTTATATTTCCAAATCTATGATATTTTTATTTCCAAATCTATGATATTTTTATTTACCAATCTATGATATTTATATTTCCCAATCTATGATATGTGTTACTGTTAGCTTTGAATCTTTGAACATTTACTCATTCTAAAACCAGCAATTTTTTTCTTCCTAATTTGAGCTTCTTACAATGATCTAAAGTGTTCCTGATTTCAACCAGTGATTTACAATTTTCATATTGTTGTATAGCTAAATTGCAGTTGTCGTAGGCCTTGACTTAGAAATATCACCAATTATCTAATAACTTAAAATTATAGACTGCCTATTCAATGACCTTCAAACACAAGTTGTCATTAGAAGCTTGCAACTTAATTCTACACTATTGACTAATCTATGATATCTTGTGTATTTTTTATCATTTAAAAATAAAATTGTTATAATCTGATGCAAACATCAAAGCAATGCAAACAATTTCAAAAGAAAAAAATTGAGAGAATTTCAATTGACTATTCCTAATTTATTGTAAAAAACCTAACCTTTCATACCCTCCTACCTTTTTATTATAAGTCAGGTGCTGATTTTTTTTATTCAAAAATTTGATTCATTTTTTTGCATCTGTAATTATTCTTAGACTATGCTAATCAAGGCTTGTTATTTTATCAACTCTGTATAAAAATATCAAAGAATTTTTTTTCAATTTTATTTTTTATTTTTATAAAAAAATTCAACATTTTTTGACAATCTCGACTCAATGATATAAATTTTGTCTATTATGACAATGTAACAATGTCAGAGTTTTATACATGACCATTAAGCCATTATTCAAAATGGTAATTTTGTTGCCGTTTGTCATTCACAACTTGTGATTAATTGTAACATGAAAAAAGACAAAACATTCAATATAGGGACAGATGGCTATAAATAGCCAGCTTGCTGTTTTGCAAAAAAAGGGATGAGAGAAGGGGATACATAATTTGTTAGGATACATAGTCAACAAAACAACAAAGGGAACACAGCCTATATTATGCCATCTGCGAGAAAACTTTTGACATTTTCTAGCTTGTCAGAATAATTGGTGTTTCACACTATAGAGCTATAAATGAGTAGTCTCTAGATAGGCATATTTGAAATGTATCCTTCTTAGCAGTAATGACATCCCACAGTGAAAATAAGCGGTGGGCTTAAGTGCATCATGTTTTGATCAACTTGATCGCCTCATTGTTGATTGGACAATTCTAATTGGTCAAGAAATGCACTATTGATATTTATATCCAAGTAATAGACGGCTATGACTGACCGGGTCAAATATACTTTTAGTGCGCACTGACCTCTTTGTTAAAACGTTTGACCTAAAATGGTCATTCTGTTTAGTGGCTTGTCTTATTGTACAATTATAAACTGTGAAGTTTAACATGAGATTTAAATAGTAACATGTGCAGATAATTAATGTGGTAGGACGTTACAGCTGGATTAGAATTTTTGTAAAATAAAATTACCCAGACTTGTATTTTGTTGTCAGAATTGTTGTCAATTTGTTTGGTTGTCAGAAGAGATTGTTTTTGTTGTTATTTATATGTTGTACACATTTAAATTCTTGAACAGATTCCTTGTTTTTTCCTTTTTTATATTAAATAGGACTGTTAGTTGTAAAATGATTTGATACTATTAATTGCAGGTAATGTCATGCAATGGTTATGCTTATTACTTATGGTTGTGCTTTTTTACATACCGTAGATTATACCATGTTTAACAATGCTCATGTTACCTATGCATGTTACCTTACACACATGCAGCCAACTCACATTGCAAGCCTTCCTGAGCATTTATCATTTACCCATATTTGCTTGCTTGTCCATGGAGCTTTCAACTGTTCCCTCAACAGAGGCAAATCAACATTAACAATTAAATTTTCATGGAAAGGTTTAACCTGCAATAGCTGGGATTCAAACCTGTGACCTCTGGACTCAAATCCTGTGCTTTACCTCTGTGCCACAGCGAGGACTAGTGAATTTACTTTATATATTCAAACCTGATGCTTTATAAAGGCTTACATATACATGTACTTTTTCATCCAAACACTCTTGTTGGGCCTAAATGAGATGGTACCCGCGCAAGCGCAATTAGTGCGCCTCGCATGCGGTTAACATGGCGAACAAACATTTGACCTCATGTGTAAATTAAAACACAATTAAAAAGCAAGGATTTTTTGAAGTCTACCTTAAGTATCACTATTCAGTCGACTTTTGACATTTACTTCCCTGATCATTAAGTCACACACCAACATACAGTGCAGATTGCAGCCACAGCATACAGTGCATGACACATACAGGTACCCATTTACACCTGGGTGGAGTGAAGCAATCGCAGGTAAATTTTTTGCTCAAGGAAATTAGCAGTGCCCCTAGTGGGATTCGAACCCAGGACCTCTCTATCCCTAAGTGCACGTCCCACCACTGGACTACTGATCCTTCTAAAACTGATACTTTATATAGGCTTACATATTTTATTTTCCCATTTGATTTTCTGTATAATTTTATCATTAACAAATATATTTTAACTAGAAGATAATTTTGTCATGGTAACATGAAAACTGATAGATCACTGTCATGATGACATCTTTATGAGAGAGTAGAAAGATAATCAAAGTACTGTATGCACTGAAATATTTACTTCTGGTAACTTACCATTTTAAACATGCATGTCAACAGAGTATGATGCATAAAAAATTATATACATGTATAATTATTTAAAATGTCTAAAATAAAAATTGATTAAAACACCACCACGTTTCATGTAGTACTTACATCCATATATTAACATTACTGATATTATTATTATTATTATATATATTTACCTTGGTTTCAAATAAGGACTCCCACAATATTAAATTTGTACCATGTTGTTTCTATTGAGCACCCCCATCTAATAAGTGCACCACCCTTTCAGCTAATTGGAGGCAATTACATATCCTAACTTGTTTAGAGATTTGTCAAGTCATCAAGAATGTACTCAATACTTACTGCATGCATCATATCAAACATGGTTGATTTTAAATAACATTTCTGGGTAAAATGGACAAGTTAACAAGAACAAGTAATTTCAAATTGCTTTTACAGAGACTCTCCAAGAATGTACTCAATACTTATTACATGCAAAATACCATACATTGTTGATTTTAAATTGTTCATTTCTTGGTAAAGTGGACAAGAAAACTAGTACTTTTAACTGTTTTTACATTGAATATTTTAGTTACCAAGAATGAACTCAATACTTATCCAATTTACCAGACAAATGGCAAATATGATTGATTAAATTTCTTGGCAAAGTCAATGGACAAGCAGAAAAAACAGCATTCCACACTAACATTTTCATTTTACCTTTAAATGTTGTAGCATTCCTACTATTTTCCACATGCATACCATCTAGATACAGATGGAACTCCCCTGGCTAACTCAGTCAATAGCACACAAGTCTACTGATCAAGGGGTTGTAGGTTCATATTTCCGGGCAGAGCATACATTTGTGGAGCATGGTCATGAAAATATTTCTGTGGCCACTCTCCCTCCCACCACTGATTCTAAATCATGTAGGGTTATAGTCAGTCACTGATGAAAGTATGTGCTTAGAAGTTGGTTGACAGCTAAATCCAAAAATTTAGCCTTTCCAGGAATAGTGAATAGGTGGACTGCCAGCTGTGAGAAAACCTATACAATGTTTTGCTATGGTGTTAAACCCAACAAACAACAACAAACAACACATACACGTGAAGTTTGATAGCAGATGGGATGAGAACCTGGCACACAGATGAAGAGGGTGCTAAGTAATCACATCAAATAACTCACAGAATGTATTAAAAAAGGCAAAATGTATGTTCTAACTAATTGATAATTGATATAATTAAGAGCTTGATAATTGACTATACTCCATCTGTCATCATAATTTTATCTAAACTATTGAGACATTGTTTTGTATTTTATGTTATATATTCTCCATTTATTGATTGGCGTTTCTAGTATTCTAGAGTCTTGGCCCTTCTGTTCAATCAGATGATTAAAATTGAACTATAAATTTTTCCTCTTGTAGGCTTGGGTTACAAAATAAATAAAACAGTATTGGTGGTTTATTATGATTTCTTTGTTCAAACTGTAAAGAAAGTCTGTCAGTAGTTTTTGTTTAACACTTCTCTGGAAGTGAGTTCTAGGAGAAATCAAGTGTATGGCTGTATAATACATCAGTTTTGTTTGAAGGGTTTTTTTCTAATATAAATTATGCTTTGGTTAATGTTGATGAATTTATTGTTTGTTTAAATTGTGAAATTTACTTTATTAGTAGAATATTTTAATTTTGAAATTCACACTATCAGTCTATATATTTTGGTGATTAATCTAAACCTAAATAGCAGAGTGCTGCACCCTGCCCTTTTTCTCTCCTCCCTGCCATTTTTCTCTCCTCCCTGCCCTTTTTTTGCTGCACCCTGCCCTTTTTTCTCTCCTCCCTGCCCTTTTTCTCTCCTCCCTGCCCTTTTTTGCTGCACCCTGCCCTTTTTCTCTCCTCCCTGCCCTTTTTCTCTCCACCCTGTCATTTTTCTCTCCACCCTGTCATTTTTCTCCACCCTGTCATTTTTGTCTGCTCCCTATGCTGAAACATTTACTTTGAGACTTTAACCCTCTAATGCACCCTGTTCCTTTTAACTGCCTGCCTGCCCTTTACTGAGTTCTAGAAAAATCACTAATACTTATATGTACTCAGTTAGAGTAGGTGCCAGCACACCCAAGCATTTTTTCTTGACTCTTACTTTTACCATATATTGCTAACACTTTTACCAGTAGCCAACAACTTGTCCCTAATTTTCAAATCCTAAATGTTAATTTGAGAAGAAAAAGAATAATATATTAAGACCATTCTGTTATTAAAACCATCAATTTTGATGGTCCAAGTTGGGGAACTTTACTGCGCCAAAGTTTGTCTAAACCAGAAAGTTTCTAGTAAAACAACAAGACTTCACATTAGTATAAGATGTATCCAATACTCATAGTAAATACATAACATAGCATGGTCATTGAACTATTGTGTTTTTCATTTTCTGTATTTTATCTAAAAATCATCATTCCATGTATCTTGTGTGGATGATCACATGTGTACAACATTATAGGTTGTAAATCACATGTTTTTATGTTCTTATGCTGATAGAAGCCGTTAATAATTGATAAGCACAAAATTCATTGCAAACTTCAATTGAAAATCTGCACATTTATGCTTGTAAGATTACATATTTTAAATTCTGTATCACTTGCCTTAGAGTTCCAAATATTGACTTTTATGTTCATGCAAATGAAGGCTGCTATCTTATTCTATTGACCCTGGAGCACGTTGAATGCATTGCATTAATTTTCACAATGTTGAAATGAAGGAAATAATCACATTTCGTAACATCCTCGGTTTCTCATAATTTTCAAATTTTAATTAGTTGTTTCTACTATTTTTGTTATTTCATCAAAGGTTTTCAATTCCATAATTACATTTATTTCATGCCCTGATGAACTGAACTATTAACTTCAAAAACTTTGACATAAAATTTTGTTTGTTAATTTTAATTTATTAATTAGCCTTGGATCCTTCCATGTTTGCACATGCATGTACACTGTCTAATGAAAATATAGAATGTGCATGAAACATTTATTTAAGACTCTTTGCCCATTTCTACAAGAATATACTTTAAGGTGTTCAGACTTTACACATGACCAGTATGTAACAAAATTCTAATAAAAAAAAGCTTTGACTTATATAGATATAAAAACAGTATTTCTCTATCAATGACAATCTTGTATATGCCTGGAAGACATTGGACTTCAAGTAAAATGCTTAGCACTGCAGCAAACTGTAATGCTTAGCACTGTAGCAAGCTGCAATACTTGGCACTGTTGCAAGCTGTAATGCTTAGCACTGTAGCAAGCTGTAATGCTTAGCACTGTAGCAAGCTGTAATGCTTTGCACTGTAGCAGGCTTAAATGCTTTGCAGTGCAGCAAGCTGTGATGCTTAGTACTGTAGCAAGCTGTAATGCTTAGCACTGTAGCAAGCTGTAATGCTTAACACTGTAGCAAACTGTATTACTTAGCACTGTAGCAAGCTGTAATAATTTGCACTGTTGTAAGCTGTAATACTTAGCACTGTAGCAAGCTGTAATGCTTTGCACTGTAGCAAGCTGTAGTGCTTTGCACTGTAGCAAGCTGTAATGCATTGCACTGAAGAAAGCTGTAATGATTTACACTGCAGCAAGCTGTAGTGCTTAGCACTGTAGCAAGCTGTAATGATTTACACTGCAGCAAGCTGTAGTGATTTGCACTGAAGAAAGCTGTAATGATTTATACTGCAGCAAGCTGTTGTGCTTAGCACTGTAGCAAGCTGTAATACTTAGCACTGTAGCAAGCTTAAATACTTAGCACTGTAGCAAGCTGTAATGCTTAGCACTGAAGCAAGCTGTAATGCTTAGCACTGTAGCAAGCTGTAACATTTGCATTGTAGCAAGCTGTAAGGCTAAGCACTAATCCCTATTGAATAATAATGCTCTACTAAGTTCATTTGTGCACTGACCATATTGCATAGAAACTATAGCAACAGAAACTATTTGGATGATTATGCCTCAGTCCCATAAAATCGTTGCTTGTTGCGGACCCGTACGTGCAGACAGTCGTAGGCCGTAGGAAGCCTTGTGTTTCTTGTGGTACGCACATGGCACAAAACAACACGCAAGTACAGAGCCGTAGCTGGAAGATATGCATGTTTAATGCATACTTGGCCACTATTTTGTTCACGATTTGACTCTAAAACTGGTACGTGTATCCTGGTCTCATCTCATGGATCCTGGTAAAAATGTAACAGTCCGTACGGGTACGCAAGAGTTCGTACGGGTCCTTGCGGAGTTTGATCGCACGGCGCCCGTACGGTGCCCTCACGGCTATTTTCATGTTTATGGGACTGTAGCTTTACTGAAGCAATCCTTTTCAAAACCTTAAATTTGTTGGCTGTTAGCTTTCATAACATGATCCAACATCTTTAAAATGATTGGGTTTTTTTGTAATCATTAAATGTCCAGTAAAAAATATCAATGATTTAAAAAAGTAACTGCGTGACTTGTATCAATGAATGTCAGTGTTCCTTGACAGAAGTCGGTGACTTTCTACAGGAATATCTATCAAGAATTACAAATGAATCAAAAGTGAAAATCTTAAAGGCCAGTTTTCAAATTATAGAATGCATCTGATTGAAGTATTGAAGTTTAGCATTGATAGGGCTTGTATAAACAATTTGTTTGTGTGGATGTTTAGCTTTTTTGTAATACAAGAATATATTGTCAAGATGCTCTTATTTGATGTACCATGTTTTTGTTGAATATTAATATATTTTATAAGGCCTCTATAGCCAAAGATAAATGAAAGTACGGAAGACAATTTCTTGTTTGAAGTGAGGATATCACTATGTATTACCTTCTTGTTCCAGGATATTAGTTATGGCTAGAGAATGCTTGTCTGCTTTACTTCTATGTCTTGTAGTATAAATAAAAATAGGTTAGATATTCATTTTGTCTATTTTTTTATGATGGCCATTATGTATGTTATAATCTTTGATGGACAAATTTCTTTCATCTTTTTCATTCATTGAGAAATTCACCTTATATATTACAAATTGAATGTGTTTGTTTAAGAAAATACTGAAATTCAATGTGGTGTGATGTATGTTGCTTTTTGCTGCATTTCAACATTTTGTTGGTCATCTTGTAGCAGTCTGTCGGTCTCATCATGTCTTTGGAAAGGTCTAGATCTCAAAAGTTATTATACTGCGGGTTTAGTGTAAAACGGTCGTAACTCAATATTAGAAAATTAGCAAGTGTATGAAAACTGCCATAAAGATGTAGTATGGCATTGGAAAATATTTCATGACCTAACTCCACAAGGTAAATATATTCTGCCTTGGAATCAAACCCATAACCCCAGGATTGGTTGTTAGATATTTTACTTCCTGAGCTTACTGGGAGATTGTTGGAAAATACTAGTTTATATCTGGTATAAATTCATGGTCTGAGTCAGGACCAAACCCATAGATTCTCCATATAATAGGCAGACACTTTCACATTGCCATAAAATCTTTTTCAATTTAAGTACAAGAGCTATCTTCATTAAACCATGTCTGACTGTTTGATCTTATAATATTTGTGAAGAGTTTGACACTCTGACTTTCTATCTGGTATCTGAGTATATGGCTTTTAATTAGTGTATTGGTATTTTTGGTCACATTTTTGACATCTTGTTTTGGTCTCGTCAGATGTACAGGTATTTGTTGCATATCATATAATGAATTAAGAAATATATTCTGTCTCTTATTACATTCCTTTTATGATTTCATGGCATGGTGACATGCTATGCTGGATACAGATGTACCTTATATTAGAAATCATATTTACAACATTTTTGTTTTGTCAACATATTTGTTAAGGCCTTATCAAATAATGTTGACAAAATAAAACAAAGTTGACTAATAAAATGACTTTTTCATGTGCCTCTCAATAGAGTTGCATTTTCACTCACATCATCCTGAATTAGCATTGTCATTAGAAACTATAGAATTTGGGCTCAAATGGCTATTTCTCACAGTCAAAAACACAGGGAACACACTGGCCAAGTAGCACTCTGAGACACCCAAATAGTGATAAAATAAGAGAAGTAAAAAACACCTATTGCATTAAAGTAAAGTTGCACCTCAAAGACTCAATTGGTGGCAAAAAAAGAGAATTTTAAAGATGCTTCATTGCATTCAAGTGAAATAAGTTCAACATTTGGCGAAGTTGAAATTAGTAATGAGTTAAAAATTGAATTTAAGTTCTGTTATATGACTGAGTAAGTAAGCTGATATAAAACAAGTGGAAAACAAAAGGGCAAAGTAAACATAGTAAAGTAATTAGTGTTAAATTTGATATAGTACTTGGAAACCTTACATGGTTCTCAGACAATGTTCTCTAATTAAATTGACTGTCACATGCCTCGGGTCTTCTTAGTTTGAGACAAACTTGAGTAATTAATGGTTGTTTAATAATTCTAACCATTTAATTAGTCTCTTGTTGTCCATAATTTATGTTATAACCTTAAAGATTTGTCTACTTTGGTTAGTGTTAAATGAACATTAACAATACCCTTGTTCTTATAACCCTTGGGGATAAATCTTCATGAGACACTTCTTGTAGTAGATTTTAGAATTTTCTATTTGCTTGTATTATAATAAGGCAACATGTGACTGTGATAACATCATTTGTATGAATTTGTAAGTATATGGAGCCCATGAAATGTTTTTCTTGGGCAGTAACTGTGGCATCTAGTCTGAAATTTAAAACTGTGGTATCCTGGTAAACAAAGGCATTCAGTTAAAAAATTTAAACTTTGACATCCAGTTAAACTATCATGGCATTCCGTTTAAAATCATAACTGTTGTAGCCAGGTAAACTATTGCATCCAGTTAATGACTTTTATTTGGCATTCATGTAAACTGTTGCATTCAATTAGGAAATTTTAATTATGGCATCCAAGTAAACTGTGGCATCCAGGTAAACTATAGCATTCAGTTGGTAAATTTTAACCATGGCATCCTGGTAAACTGGCATTCAGTTAAGAAATTTAAATTATGGCATCCAGGTAAACTGTGGCATTATGTTAAGAAATTTAAATTATGGCATCCAGGTAAACTATGGCATTCAGTTAAGAAATTTTAACCATGGCATCCAGGTAAACTATGGCATTCAAGAAATTTTAACCATGGCATCCAGGTAAACTGTGGCATTCAGTTAAGAAATTTAAATTATGGCATCCAGGAAAACTGTGGCATTGAGGTAAGAAATTTAAACTATGGCATCCAGGTAAACTATGGCATTATGTTAAGAAATTTAAACAACCTGCAGCACCCATATGAAAGTTTCAACTGTGAACATCCAGTAAAAAGTTTAAAACTGTGGCACTCTGTTGGTAATTATATTTGTGAAATCCAGTTAAACTGTGGTATCCAACTTGAATTTTTTAAACTGCTTACGTTCAGTAAGAAGTTAAAATCTGCGGCATCCAGTTTAAAAGTTTAAACAATTTAAAAGTTTAAACTCCTTCATCTTGTTTGAAAGTTGAAACTTTTATCAGACCTTTTACATCAATTGTTACTGTTTGCCATTGTATCGTATGTTATCAGTAATTGTGTGATCCCTTTTAAGTACTTAGTATATTTTAACTGTAAGGGGTAAGTTAGACCAGGATATTTATAAACTTATAGTTAAGTATAGAAACTGTATTCAAAATCACTTTTGTTTGCAATTTGTTTTATAAGAGGTCAAATATTTGAAATGAGTTACACACCTTACTTCCTGTCTTTTGATAAGGAACTTAAATCTCCCTGATAGATTTGAATATATTTATTATGATTACGCAATGACTAATAAAAATACAGCACCCACCAAAAGTTTGGAGACAAAAGAAATTTACTGTAATTCTTGAATTTGGAGAATTGATTTTGTAGAAACACTAGTTTTATATATTTAGGAATGGTTTGTGATAAAATGAAAACAAATTTCATGAATGCAGCATATTTATGTTTAGCATCTGACATCCAAAAACCCCAAAAGCCATGTCTATTGTAACCAAACAATAATACAAAACTACAATGCATTTAAATAAAACAGTTACCAAATTTTAGCTAAAAGCTATAGGCAAAGAGTTTAAAAATGTCTCCAAACTTTTTGGTGGGTACTGTAGCGTTAGATTTTCTATAGACTGACTTATGTCATTTATTAGTTTTAAATGAGACTAGTTTTATTACCCATTTTTATTGAAAACTTTGAAATACTGGTTTATAGAAAAATAATTACATATTTAATGTCTGGTAGATGGGGAAATTAAGGTTTATATGTATAAATGAAGCTTTTAATTATCAGTAATATTATTTGTATATTATTGCAAGGTACTCCATGGTTTAAATAGTGTGGCAGATAAACTTTTCTTGGGAGATGGGGGAAGGTTGGAGAATAATAGATTGTTGCTGGTTAAACCTTTTTATTCAAATTTATATAAGAATGTTAAGGTAGAAGTCTCTGTTTAGGAACAATAATATTTTCACCTTGTCAGATTTTTTTAATTTTTAGCCGGATTTTTCAACAGCGGGCGGGCGGTCGGGCAGGCGGTTGGGGTCCGTTGTCAACAATTGCGTTAAAGTTTTTCTTTACTATATACATGTATTTCTGCCATTTATTGTCAGATCTTTTTGAAACTTCATATAATGATAACTTACCATGTGATGAACAGAATTAGAAAGTAACCACAACTCTACCTGCCTTTATTATAGATTATTTCCCTAAAGTTTTTAAATCCGGCTTTAATGTGGTTTCCACATTACATTTCTTGTATTATCAATTGTTTTGTATTTACAAATTAAGATTTACACTATTTTCATATCAAAGGGAGATAATAACTTTATCAGTAAAAGTTTTCATTGTACTACATTGCAGCTGAGTGTTCTGTATAAATCAAAATCACCCAAATTTGTTAATATGATGTAATGAATGAAAAATACTATATTTTGTAATCAATTATCATGATTTTCAAAAAATATATGTTACTGCAAATTTGCATTATGGGAATTCCACTTTAACTTTCTTCCTCATGTTTAGAAGATGTTAGCTCCTGTGGGAGGTATGTTAGAACTGGTTTGAATACTAACCTTGAAAACTAGTTAAATAAACTTGTTCCAATGTGCAGAAAAACTTAAAAACTGACATTTAACATAGAAAAACGCTTGAATAATAGTTTAGGGACCGTATATCATGATGCTCGAGCTCCGTTGAGAATTTCATTGTACTTTTTTATTAGAAAATCGTGTGTTATTCTTTCAACAGTAAAATAATTATAAGCCTAAAGCTATATAATTTGACTTAATTTGTTTGAAAAATATGCACTGAGCGTGATTGTCTGTTTTTGTGAATTTTCCATGTAACAAATTATCTCCCTTTATCAAAGTTTCTCAAGCTCATGGTAAAAAAGGAAGTAGCTTTTATATAGAACAAGAATATTCTCAGATTAGAGGATATCTCCTTGCTTCATTTGTGCCTTTACAAATGTCGGTATTTGATTTTCACATTTAAGTGTTATTTTTGCATAATTTCTGAAAGTTGTAATCTGCAAGCTGTTTACTCTTGGGATGAGTTAAAGAATACAATAATTAGTCATTTCATTACTTCTTTTAATCCTATCTCTTCTGTTTTTGAGAGACTTTTCAAATTCCACATTTAACTAGGTTCACTATTTAATGTCTATTTTTATCCATGTAGGGAGCAGTTATTGTCTAAAAATAGATTGGCATAAAAGTACTTATATTCAGAAGTGAGTGAAAGATGCTTAGGGAGCAGTTGTTGTCTAAAAGTAGATTGGCATAAAAGTACTTATATTCAGAAGTGAGTGAAAGATGCTTAGGGAGCAGTTGTTGTCTAAAAATAGATTGGCATAAAAGTACTTATATTCAGAAGTGAGTGAAAGATGCCTAGGGAGAAGTTGTTGTCTAAAAGTAGATTGGCATAAAAGTACTTATATTCAGAAGTGAGTGAAAGATGCTTAGGGAGCAGTTGTTGTCTAAAAGTAGATTGGCATAAAAGTACTTATATTCAGAAGTCAGTGAAAGATGCTTAGGGAGAAGTTGTTGTCTAAAAATAGATTGGCATAAAAGTACATATATTCAGAAGTCAGTGAAAGATGCTTAGGGAGAAGTTGTTGTCTAAAAATAGACTGGCATAAAAGTACATATATTCAGAAGTGAGTGAAAGATGCTTAGGGAGAAGTTGTTGTCTAAAAATAGATTGGCATAAAAGTACATATATTCAGAAGTGAGTGAAAGATGCTTAGGGAGAAGTTGTTGTCTAAAAATAGATTGGCATAAAAGTACATTTATTCAGAAGTCAGTGAAAGATGCTTAGGGAGAAGTAGTTGGCTCCTAGTTTAAGGACAGGAAAATACTGAAATTCAAAAGTTCATGAAGAAGATAAAGTGAGCTGGCCACTGTTATAATGAGAGAAATTGTTAAAAGCTAAAAGCTCTTAAATCCAAATATACAAAACTGTCTTTCTTACTATGACTAGTGTAATTGTTAGATCTGCCAACTGAGTTTTGCTAATCCCTAGTATATTTAAAATAATCTTTTAAAAGGCATTGCTTCATATTCATGAAAAAATGAAAGGACTACAATATCTAAAGTCAGCAACTTAAAAACTCATTTAAATTCAGCTATGAATGCAAATATATCCAGTGTTTTTT
This sequence comes from Mactra quadrangularis, assembly GCA_025267735.1. Taxonomy (NCBI): domain Eukaryota; kingdom Metazoa; phylum Mollusca; class Bivalvia; order Venerida; family Mactridae; genus Mactra; species Mactra quadrangularis. Next base: position 31,435,079 of record CM046304.1, read on the forward strand.
GTACTTATGAATTGCTACAAGTGTTCAGTTCGTTTATTAAGAACTTCATGCTTTTGTACTACAATCTAAAAGTACAAAAAACAAGCATGACTAATAAATGTACTATACTTTCAAGATTCCACTGTTGATACATAAAGTATACAAATACAATGTATCTATAATGTAATATTCTATCCTATAATGATGATGTTGTCTAAATAACTCTTATCTATATTTTAACAACTTTTATTTTAAATATTTAAACAAAAGTGGCAACTGACAGCTTATTATCTATACAGGTGACATAAACGGTGGATTGTTTATATATGAAGTATGATAGGAAACCTATAAGTAGGCAGGTGATGCTTCCTTTCTATAGATAATATTATCTATAGTTCGTTTATGTAAACAATGTATTTATAAACTTGACCGAATCCATTTATTACAAATATTTAGGGGTAAAACATTATCACATTCAATAGTTTAGCTAGTTTAAATAAATTTTATTGACAAATCGTGGGTTTAGCGCAAAACGGTCGTAACTCACTTTTATCTTATATTGAGTTACAATCGTTTTCCGCTTAACTTGGAATATACAATTTGTGCAATTTACAATGTACATAATTTTTTATGCACTATTTGTAATAAATGTTAAATGCCAAAGGGGTCTGTTTAAACAGTAAAATAATGTGCAAGCATCACCTTAATTTACCTATTGAGTAGACAAGTTCATTATTTAAAGTACATAAATATACATGACTTGATAAATGAGCTGTTGTATATTATGTACTATTTGTAATATGTAAATATTTGATAGTTTATCATTATTTATACAAGGTATGAAACCTATGACATATTTTTCCCCATCCTGTTACAGATATACAATCAAGGATGATTTGCTTGTTTATACTGATAGTGTCATAATCTACTTTGTCTTCCTTCTTCAGTAGTCTGATACTATTTCATTTTTATAACTTTAAATTACCTCACCACTGTCTGATACTATATGATCTAACACCAGTTGTGGAAGGATATCACTTCCTATTCATTTTAAAAACCACTCTGTGTGTGTCAGCCTAGCACTATGCCAGAAAAATGCTTAAAGGTAGCAGAACTAAGATTGCAGCCTCTGAAAATGTCCGAGTGCTCGGAATATAGCAGGTAGCAAAAATTACCATTCGAACTGGTATCAATTTATACATGACTGGAGAAAGGCAATTTTTAGCAGTAAATTTCTTGTTCAAGGAATTTAGGATTTCCTCTGGTGGGGTTCAAACCTTGAGACCTCTAGATCCTTAAGCACACATTTACTAAGAACTACTCCCACTATGAATATGTAGCTTAAATGTTGGGACTTTAAATTGAAATTTAATACAATAAAGTGATGCAATTCTTTCTTTAGAAAAAAATATTGAATTATTACTCATGATTTCTTCTGCAAGGTTCGTCTGAAGTTTTGAAGCAATGAAAAAAAACCTCTTGCACTATAGATGCATTTAAATTTGACTAATCGGTTTTCATGTATAAAATTACTCAATTAATAAAAGTTAGGATGAACATTTCTTCATGTCTGGTGCTCATTTAACAGAATTCTGCGAGTAGAAATTGCTAAATTACTCCTAATTTTAAGATTTCTACTAAATTTCTTAATTTAGAAAAAAACGGTTTAGCAAATGTCACAAATCTTTGAAAAATGTAAATTTGTACCATGATTATGCATTTTTTTCTGCATCATGCATCTTGTGCATTGTTTGCCTGCAAGGCATTATTTCCACACATTTTGGGCTCTCTTTTCTGACAAAAACAAAACGTTTTGTAATTTATAGCTGTGGGCTTGTATTTCATGTTGTAATGCGGATTATTAAATTCAAATACAAAAAAAAGTTAATGCCTCAGCTTTGCATGCAAACTTTAAGATTGGAATGATAGCTGGTAGAAAATTTGTACATTGAAATTTTTACGCCACATTTCTTGCTTTTATTTCGATTAAGTTTATAATATGATATCATAAATAGATATCAAACGTTTTAACTATAAATGAAAATGTAATAAATGGAATAAGCTTTTTTTTGTTTATATTTGTGTTACTAAGTAACCCATTGATTACGACTCGGCTAGCGCTATCAGTTGAAAAAATCAGTGGAAATGTTATTTTGTATCTTTTGTTATTTCAGACTGGTAGACATGGCTCAGTTGATATACGATTGGTGACATATTCATGATGAATAGTCCTATATAAATATATAGACTGTTATAATAAAAACCTTTATCTTTCACCGTGTGTCGTGTGTCGCTTCACTAGGTATGTATAGTCAGGTAAGCCGGAAATTGCTGCTTATGACAAAGATAACGGGATATGAGAGATTTTTATTTAGAATTTAAAATATACGTATGCAGGCAGATCGATTTTAGCCGTACTTATCTGAGTATAAATAGGTAGTGTATAAATAGACTCATTACTTTGTTATAGTGTTTCTATGAAAAAAAACCCCAACTTATGTCAACTATCATTATATAGGGTTAAATAGAAAATGATTTGTTAACTTTTAGAATTACTATAATTTTATGGAAAATTACTTTTTTCACTTATACCAGTTGATACCATAATGGACTGCAGGTGTAAAATGAATAAAAGATTTCCATTTACTGTGCGTATTGATTAACAGCTTAAATGACTTAAATTTCTGTGATTTCATTGTACAAAGTCCCTTATTAATGAGCATAAACATTTGAATGTGCAATATTTAATGGCCGTTAGTAATTTAATGTAATTTTCAATTATCATTATAGATTGTTTTCAGTCAACAAAAAAAGTTTATTTTATGATTTTTTATGGTCTTTTCTCCCATTTCTATATCAGTTTGTATTAAATACAAGTATTAGTATTCTGATTTAGTATAGATAATTTCTTCATGCATTATGCATGATCATAATGACATGTCATGATAGACTGATATTGTCTGATTATCTAGCCGACTGACTCTGGTTTGAAACCCAATCAGAATTAACTCGGAGAAATAACTTGTAATTTACACTTTATTTACCTGAGCAAGAAATTGAGTTGACCATACTAGCTTGGTCAATGCCTTAACTCTCAAGACCAAAGCCTGGGGCTAGTGAAGATTGTATCAGGCTTGTGAAAATTACTTATTACATACAGTTGGGCTAGTTGGTTGTTTATTTATCCTGTTACTAGTATATATCAGAGTTGATTGGGCTAGTCCTTAATTTAGTGAAAATTTATAGCGATGACTGTCAGCTTCTGGTACAGGGGACCGCATGGTAAACTTAAAATTGAATGCTACCGATAACCTGTAAGTTGCCTATACCTATAAGTCTGTATTATGTCCAGTAAAGTTAAAATATTTTTTATATTCTAACATTTTATCACATGCTCCTTTGAACTTGACTCACTTGTCACAAAGAAGGAAACACCAACATCAATAATGTCTGATTCAAGTTATAGTATAGGATTTTCTGGCTTGAAATTGTGAGTTCAAGTTGACATTGCTTTGCTTGGTATGTATTGATAAATTTCATTCAACTGTCAGTGGTGCTTACATTGACCCCTGCTTATTTAAATACTCACCACACTGTATATCGATAATTGAGTATTTAAATCAGCATGGTTAATGTATTTATCATTGACAGTTGAAACAAATTAATCAATACTGGATTTATACCTGTAACCTTTTATGACATAGTATGAATATTAGGGTAGCTGAACCATACAGTGGGATCAGGAAAGGGGGGTAGAAAGGGGCTGGACCATTCTCCCTACAGTATCCAAGATATTTGCAAAATATTATAAATTGATGGTTCGTAAACATACAGGTACAATGTATATACAAAGTCATTTTGATTTGATGAAATATGAAAATTATTTGTACAGTAACTTTCAGTTAGATGTTTAAGATTATTTGTTGAGTAAGTTTTCTATAACTAAGTGTAACAGTTTATTTGTTTAGGGGCCTTTGATTTATAAAAGGGGCTCGGTAAAGTACCTACTTCTTAATACAGTATATAAATATGATATTGAACATTTGTGTGTATAAACCTTCAATATTTGAAGAAAAAAAATCTAAAATAGGGGCTGGTAGGGGATTAAAATTACCCCCTGTTTATCTTAATGATTTACCTAATTTGAAGGTAAACTCAAGGTTTAAGCTTTAACAAAGAAGGAACATAAAATCTTGGTTTTATATTTACCTTATTTACATAGATAAAATGTTGAGTCGTTAAAATTTGAAACTTATCGAAGAATTGAATCAATTTGACTTTATCACCTTGAAACTGTAAGTAATAGAAATTTTTGATGTTTTTTTATTTTTGTAATTTTGTTACCATGGTAGTTAGGTAAAAAAAGTTATATTTTATAATTGTTTATTGTATATGTAAATGGTAGATTTAATACAAAAGTAGCAATATTCTATGTTTGAAAAATTCTTTTTTTTTTCATTTTTTCTACTTTTGCATTTTTTTTGCATTTTTTCTACTTTTGCATTTTTTTTTCAATTAAGCTATCAAAAAGGTTTGTTTTATGTATAAATATACATGTACATTTAAAAATGATTAATTAATTTTTTACAAAAAAATATTGGTTTTTTCATAGAAGCTCAATCATGATGATTTGATGTACATACTCCATGGCTCCGTTCTGCTCTTTGACTATTTCTTGTTAAAAGTGTAAGATTTTTGCACATTTTCTTTGAATTGGAACAATTTATTGATCTTATCATGGCGCTATTTTTGTACATTGTAACTTGGGGTTGCTATGCTTGTTGATGAATGATCAGAGCCTAAAAAAATAGAATATGTACAGTCATGTATGTATACCAGAATATTTTATCTTGAATATAAAAAAAATATTGAACTGTATAAATATGATGATTATTCCCAGTCCGCTGGTGTTAAGTGATTTTTGTAGATTTTTTTCTTTTGATGTGAGTTAGAGCTAAAAGTGATTTGATTCAATATCAAACTACTGGCATACTAGCAAATTAAAGTTGAAACCATATTCAATTATATAAATCACTGTGTTATTAATTAAAGTATTAATTAGGTAGTTTAGGATTTATGCTTTATGTTCTATCAAAGTTTTCTCAAGTTGTAAAATTTTATTCCATTGCCGGTGGTGCATACATTAACCCTGCTGATTTAAATACTCAAAATTTGTTTGATAATCCCTGTACATATTTACAGATATCTATTTTTATCAATTGTGAGTATTTAAATACTGTAGTGAATATTTAAATCAGGGGGGTTAATGTATGTGCCACTGGCAGTTAAATAAAATTTACTGATATGTATATAATAGTATGCATAAATGTAATGGGATACAGTTATTGTAGTTTGTGTTTTTTAGACTTTATCATTTACTTGGCATACATGTATGTTAAAGGTGACAAGTTATGGTCATTTAATTGATAATTAAAATTTTGATGAATCTTCTAATCACTGTTGTAAGAGACCATACAGTGCCAAGTCATCATTGATGTTGAGTTTTATAATCTTAAGTCAAGCGCAGTAAATCTTTATGTTACTTTATGAAGAGGAAAAAATTGTAAATTTTATACAAAAGATCTAGCTATGTAATCATAGTCATGGCCAAGAGGTAGATGGCTTTATTTCAAATCTGACAATCTCAGTATCATTTCCAGCTGCTGTAGGTCCATTATTTTATATTATGTAATGATATCCATATTCTTTTATATATGGTTATTATTTAATTTTATTTAACTGTCATGGGCGCAAACATTAACCCAGCTGATTTTAATACTTGATTATCAGTAGTGAATACAGAAATATTGCTGTAAGTATTTAAATCAGCAGGGTTAGTGTGTGTGCCACTGATAGTTGAATAATACTTGAATAGCATTTCTTAGGTATCTCATGATGCTGTTGTCTTAGTGGTCTATCCATGATATAGAAATGTCTGGAAAGGATTCATTTAATATTAAGTTTAATTTGGTCAGACCAAAATTTACTCAGAATTTTGTCTTAAAGACTACTCTTAGTGTGATGTGCTTAGAATGTCTTAAACTATGATTCATAGCTCATAATAAAATAAAATTAAAAGTACATGTATTGTCTAAAAGACATTGACTTTAGTAGTTATCATGAACAGAACTCATAAATTTAGAGTTTTTAATTGAAAACTGATTAATTTATAGTCGGGTTAAATTTGTCAAAATTTTGTAAATGAAAACAGTTGAATATCTTTTTTTAAACACAGTATGTGATTCAAAGACCTTTTTTTGTCTATTAAAAATGCATGGTTTAAAAATCATAAAAGTTGATATGAAATTTTTTATTCCTGGAAACTTGGTCTTGAAGCATGCAACTCTACTTGTCATAATAAATTTGCTTGCACAGCGATTATGCACGCAATATTTTAAATATTTTTGCATTACGCTGGAACTCCTGGGAGTAACAAGATGTCCTTGGATGTCAACGCTACTGATTCTGTTTCATAAAATTTGGACCCCTAATTCTCAGACACCACACTGCGTCAAATAAATTCTCATTAAATTTATTATGACTCTGCCCATATCTTTCAAACAGGTTTCTAACACCAAAACATTCGCATGTGTTTATTGGGTCACATGAATTCATAAACTTAAACTTTCAAAACAATACATTATTCATTTATCAACTGAAATGATTTTTTTGCATAATATTTCCATCATAGTTTTATTAATAATGAATAACATTTTCATAGTACAGTAAATCTTGCGTAAGCGACCACGTCTCCTAAGCGACCATTTGCATTAAGCGACCACCCTAAGTTCCCACCAATCATTTTTACTATTTAAATCTTTGCCTTAAGCGACTTTTGTCTAACACGACCAGCGACCACTGATTTTGGTCGAAACTGACTGACTAATTTGTGTTAAACGACCGGCTCAAATAAATCGAATTTGGCGAAATCGTTAAAAATCGGTAATCAGAAATATACACCGGGAGTACGTCGCCTCAATGTCTATCACCTAAAGCCGTATGTCAGGCTCTAAAAATCAATAATTAAGTCATAAATACTGTAAGATAAAGGGGTAAGTGGGAACAATCAACAAAGTGACACTAATATGATCCAGTTATAACATAATTACATAATACACATTGAACAATTAGTCCCATATCGGGGTCAATTAAAACATCCGTTCTTACCGTTCTATCACCGTAGAGAGTAATCGTTTTCCAAAACATTTCTAGAGACTGCAAATTTGACTGTTTATACGTGCATAGAACATGTAAAGTAATATTTATTTAAAAAAAATATGAACACCGAAACAATTAGTTTATTTAAACAAAGAAAGGTCAATATTGAGGACATTATAAACACGTTTTCCGTAAATAGCGTCACGTTCTACTTTCAATTTTGAAAAAGGCCAACATTTTTACGCATGAAGTTTGCAGCGCTCATTAGATCAAAGAATTAGCTTGTTTGTTGACAATTATCACAATTAATTCTCATTAATTGTTTAAATTTCACAGTTTTAATAGTAACAGCCTTTACTCTGATGACCTAAATATATTGATTGTTTTTATGGCGAAAATTTCGGAAAATGCCTGGATTTTAACATGTATGTAACAAAAACGACTGTTTCGCAGTTTTACTTAATTTAAATTAATTATTGCAATTTGAAGCTGAATTAAGAATGTTAAAAAGAAAGAAAATCTATTTGCCCATCATTTGTATGCATTTGACGACATTTGAATAAAAGTCCATCAGTTAAAATTGTCCCGTTGACAGATTAATATTCTACGAAAATGACGAATTTTAGAATGTCAGGACAGCTTCAAGGTCGGTAATCAACATTTGTCTTAAGAGACCATTGTCTTAAACGACCACTTTTAGTCTCTCCCTTGGATGGTCGCTTAACACAAGATCCACTGTACATGTATGAAGTTTGGTGATCTGATCAGTGACTATTCGGAGCTATATGTGTGGCCGAATGGTGGACTGGTAATCATTGGATAGCCAGCTCTGCAGTGGTTTGAATCCCATCCAAAATCTACCTCGTTGTTTCCTTGAGCAAGAAACTTTATCCTACTAGCTCAGTACTTGGGGACCAGGAAGCCGACTCAAAGAGATAAATCTAGGTTGTAAGAATTTGTTACACAATTGAGCTAGAATAATTTAGTATAAAGTTATTAGGAACATGTTAGAAAAAAAATTATTAAGTAAGCATTTGCTACAAATAAACAATTATGCGACAGAGATAAGAAATAAATAAGGTGCACAACATTGTTTTAAATGATAAAAATATCATAATTTTGTTTTTCACCCCAAAATATACCCAGGTGAAAACTTCTTGGAGACCTCAAGAGATTCTGATTGTAATGCCATGTGTAAGGAACATGTGTTATCCCCCCTTACAAAATGAAATTTTTCAAACTGGAAACTTAACACATATATCCAATGTGTGTACATGCCATCTGATTAAAACCTGATATAAAATTTTCCACTCGCCTACTCGCTAATTTAGATCTGGCTGTTTTCTTATGAGGGTCACGTTCAGGTGACCTTTTCTCATTATGATATTTATAATGAAATTGTTGTTTTAGTAACTTGTTTTCATCGTCTACGTCACGCAATTTGAAATGAGCCGTCCAATCCCAGACTTTAAATGATACCACTGTCAAATTAGCATGCTTTTAATCTTGGTCTAAATGTAGAAATTACGAAATCAAAATGCTATTTATAGTGTTTCGTCTAGATGAAAGCTGCACAATTGATTGGTCCTCATAAAGGTCATCTCGACATGACCCTCCATGCGAACCTTAGAGATCCTGTATGACAATGCTCTACAGGATATCTGTTTACGAAGATTGGTGTACATGCAACTTGAGATTTTTCCCTCCTGTTCTTTTATTTAGATGGTATCATATTTGAGTAGTTATCACAGTATATCTTCTTGCGCACAAAAATTGATTGATTTCGAAATTAAATGAATATTACAGTTGAGACATAAAACAAGGTGATAAGCAAAGTAATGATCTAGTATCATATCTATTACGTTACAAAATTCTCTTAAGATAATATGAATGTTGTTTTTTTATCACAACTGTATGACAATCTTCTATTGTAATATAAAAAAAAATGTTGCTGTGGTGAAACTTTTCTGCAGAATATTTAATTATGTTGTCAAAATACTATCAAGTGAAAAAATATGAGAGTGAACACATCTATGCCTCTAATGTATTGATGGTTAATAATTATTCTACCGTCAGGGGGTTGTACTAATCTAATGGCAAAAGTCTTATTCAAGAACTCTTTCTAGAGAGAAGTAAAAAAACTTAGTTCTTTCAAATTTGAAAGCTAGATTCATATGATGTAAAAAAAACAAAGCAATTTGCAGTTGTCATGAGTTGTAATTTAGTATTATGACGTCTTCCACGCTGATTGGCAGAGAAGCTATTATATGAGAACAGTTGGGTAGAAAAATAGTGCATGTGCAGTATGACATCTTGTGGAATATTTCTACTACTATAATGCGATAATATTATCATAGTTAAATTCATTGCATGTTTAAAGAGCTCTGGGGGTTTTCTCAATAGATCAACCATTGCCGTTATCTGCAAAATTCTTAGCAGTGAGCTGCATTTTTTTTGTCAAAGGTTCATTCTCATTGGTAGAAATCCTTCGTAAACCATTATGTGATGTTGTAGTATAATAATTGTATCGTAGATATAGAAACCATGTATGAATGGTTGTATGAATTGGCAACCATGGTCCTGGCATGAATTGGCAACCATGGTGTTTGTATTAATGGGCAACCATGGTGTTTGTATTAATGGGCAACCATGGTGTTTGTATTTTTGGGCAAGTATAGTGTTTGTATGATTGGACAAGCATGGTGCTTGTATCAATGGGCAACCATGGTGCACATATGAATTGGCAGTGTATGAATAGGCAAGGGTAATGCTTGTAGGAATGGGCAAGCATTGTCATTGTATGAATGGGCAAGGGTAATGCTTGTAGGAATGGGCAAGGGTAATGCTTGTAGGAATGGGCAAGCATTGTCCTTGTATGAATGGGCAAGTGTAATGCTTGTAGGAATGGGCAAGCATTGTCCTTGTATGAATGGGCAAGGGTAATGCTTGTAGGAATGGGCAAGCATTGTCCTTGTATGAATATGCAACCATGGATGAATGGTTATAGGAATAATGCAACCATTATTGGATGAAATTTGAATTATTTTATGTCACAATTTACTCAATATATTATAGACTTATAATTATTTGTTTCTTGTTAACTTACACTATATAGAATGACACAAGTTTATTAATCTATTTATTAGAAACCTTGAATAAGTAGTGTGCTCAAAGTTTTTGTAAGTAATAATAAAACTATGTTCAAGTATTAGTACACAATTAAAATGTATTTGAAAATTCTGTTTTTAGAATTATAATTTAATTGTAAAACACTCAAGATAGATTTTTATTTTAATTATCAATTAACAAGGAAAAATGAGTTAATCTATTAATTAATTAATTATTCAATTAATCAGTCAACTTAATTGCATTGAATGTTGTATAATACAATATACACAAAGAATTATGTTCCCTTTTCCGCATTAATATAGTTCATTTTTATAAACATGATGTTCACATAATATTCCATGACATCAATATTAGGGTTAAAATACAAAGTAGGTTTACACTTCTGTGTTTTTCAATATAATGAAATTCCCTAATGGCACAACAAGTTGATTTCATTAAAGTACAAAAGTATGCATGACCTATTAATGAGCTACTCAATGTCACATGTTTCTATTTTGAGCCAACCTTGTATTCATTATTATTGTTTTAATTACTTGACAATGATGATTTATTTAGAGATCATGGCCTTGAAATCAGGTCAGCAAACATGATCAATATGATGTCAAATTGCCCTTGTTATTTTAATTAGACTTTCCAATCAGCAACTACAGTAAAACTTGGATATAACATACTCGGTTATTACATACACTCAGTTAAAACATACCATTTTTTCTGGCCCGTTTTTTCATCCTTATACATGTATATAACATACTTAGTATGCTATATGGATATAACATACCTCGGTTATAACATACCTTTTTTCTATGGCCCAGCGAGTATGTTATATATCCGAGTTTTACTGTATAACAATGTTAAACTATACATGTATGTTAAGATGTTCATGCTTCATGTTTCATGCATGCAATTTCAGTTTCTTCTTTATAAGATACAATCTTGTATTGACTCCACCTTTTTTCATGTTGAGACAATAGATCAAAGTACATGTATCCATGGGTGGATCTAGTGAGGGGATGTTGAAAATGTAGGGGAGGGAGGGTGAGTCCGGCCTCAACTGAAACCTTCTACAATATGCGGAAGTGAGTTTTGCATCCCTCTTTGTAAGACGTAACAAGTATATGATAAGAAATAGGACTATGTGATGTTAAACTCACATTAAGTATATGACAGGACATCTCTTTCCCTAAAAAATGCTTACAAGCAAAAAAAAACCCAACAAGGTTATAGCAATTGCAACTTTGATCAGTTGAAGAAAATACAATGATTTGCATTGGTAGCTATTCACATAGCAAGTTTCAAAAGCTAAGATATGTCTTAAGAAATTGCGGGATCCAGATTTTAGCAGACAGACAGACGAACAGAAAATAAACCTAAAGTCCCTTCTGGTGTGAACACCAATAAGGGACTAATTACATTATTATATTATTTTAATTTGTTCACCTGGTAAACTGTGGCAAAATAAAAGATATGCTCTGTTGTGTTAAAAAAAGAACATCAGCAAAAACTACCTGGAAAATATTGAAAAAAATAATGATAAAAACAATATCTTAATATAAGAAGTCAGTATCCACACCTGATACTTACAATTAGGAAGACCAACAGTTCTTTTTCATCCCAGATTTTTTGTCTTAAATTATTCACTATAATAGAGTAGTAATTTTGACGCAGAATAAGTGATCTGTTAGCTACCTTATTTAATTGGTATTAATGACATAATCAAACTGTCAATCTTCTTTTGTCTACAGAACATTTTTATTATGTCTACAGAAAGTCTGTTAGTATTTTATTAAACTTGGTTAGTGCTTGTAATACTAGACTTTCATAGTTTTGTACTCTTTGATGCCATGATTTATCTTAGATTTTTTGTTTGTTGATCTCATGTAATGACTTTAATTTGTATACATTGCTGTCATGTTTTGACTGATGTCATGTTTTGATGTAGGTTTTGTACTCATTGATGGTGTCACGATTTGACTTTGATTATTTACACATTGATTTCATGTTTTTGATTTAAGTTTCTACTCATTGATGTCATGTTTTGTCTTATGTTATCATTGGTGTCATGTTTTGACTTGATTTTGTACTCATTGATGTCATGTTTTGATTTTAGTTGTATGCTCATTGATGTCATGTTTTGTCTTATGTCACATTGATGTCAAGTTTTGACTTGATTTTGTACTCATTGATGTCATGTTTTCAGAGGTGTAATGTTTGAACTTTAGCTTTGTTTTTTATTGACTGCATATTAACTTTAGTTTATGTACTCATTAATGTCATGTTTGACTTTTGTTTTGTACTCATTGATATCATGTTTGATTTTAATTTTGTACTCATTGATGTCATGTTTGACTTTAATTTTGTACTCATTGATGTCATGTTTTGATTTTAGTTGTATGCTCATTGATGTCATGTTTTGACAGGTGTAATGTTTGAACTTTAGCTTTGTTTTTTATTGACTGCATATTAACTTTAGTTTATGTACTCATTAATGTCATGTTAAGACTTTTGTTTTGTACTCATTGATATCATGTTTGATTTTAATTTTGTACTCACTGATGTCATGTTTGACTTTAATTTTGTACTCATTGATGTCATGTTTTGATCATAGATTTCTATTCATAAGTGTCATTTTTATGTCAGTTTTCTTTTAATTGATGCCATGTTTTTACTTGAGGTTTTATTCATTGATGTCATGTTTTGACTTGTGTCATGTTTTGACTTTAGTTTTGATGTCATATTTACTTTCAGGTGATTTGATCTTAGTATTGATAGCTTATCGTTAAGTTTTTTGTGCTACCTTTATTGTATTAAAACATTCACATTTAATTGCTTCAAATTTATGATCATGTACTTGTTTAAAGAGTTTGGGAAAAGTAACTGGTGTTTATTTGACTTTTATAACCTGCTATATATCAGGACCTACCTCACCCCTACCTTATCATAAGCACTTCAGTGATATTTATATAAGTGAAAAATTACTTTTGATTGCCTTGTATTTAATATCCATTGTTAAGAATAGTAAATGTATGTGCTCGGGGAAGTATACATTAGCAATAAAGTTTGAATTGTTTATTGACTCTAAATTAGTTGTAATTTATGATTAGCCACATGTTCATATATTTGTTTATCGTGATAAGTTGTATAAATGCTTACAATTGTAATATTTTCCTGGTAATTTTATATTAAAAATATTGATTATGAATGTCATATGTACAATATATCATCAGTTTTTGATTGTTATGTGATATATAAGATTACTGGTAACTTCCTTATATTGGCCTGGCTTTATTTACCTGGTTTAATTTTGAAGTCTTTTAAAGAAGGTAACAGAACCTCGGGGCTCATATTTTCATGAGCTTAAGACAAATTTTCACTGTAATAGGAATTCATTTTGTTGTTAATGTGACATCCTGATTTTTTCCTTTTGTTTAAATTTTCATTTTTCTTCATTGTCGCATCATTTGTAAATTTACATGCATGGGGTCAGTTATATGTGCTGTTGTTGCGTATTTATATATAGATTGCTGTAAACTGAATTAAACCCCGCATTTGTCTCATTATGTAAATTTCATGTGATTTTTGTCAGTGATTATTACAAATTTCAAAACTCATGATTAAGTCCTTTGCAAATGTTATAAAATATTCAAAGTTGTGGGTTCAAGCCCACTGACCCCTTTACTTTATACTTATAGCTAAATCTGCTATTTAATTATAATTTTTGTTTTGTCACACATTGTAAGAAAATAAAGGAAACCATATGTCAGACTCTTTGTACACATATACAGTTACTTTAAATATCCCTAAACAGAAGTAGAAAACATAGGGAGAAATTCTTGAGCTACAAACCTTAACATTTTAGTGGCTAAACTGAAATTGAGAATGTTATCATGAAATAAAAAAATTCCTTTGAATGTGTCCAGGACTTGTTTGTAGTATCAAACAGTCTGTAAATCGTCGTTGAAGCGGTTTACAATGAAAATGGCGATATTTGTTTAAAATCATCGGCAAATTTTCTGGACAAAGGTTTTTAATCTGATTTACATAAGTTAAAGTGTTATTTTTTTAACACAAATTACAGTAAAACATTATGATATAGGAACGTAATTCTTATTGTCAATGAAAAATGTAAGTGAATTTTGTATTATTATAATGTATAATTTATTGTCATATTACTTAAATGTTGAATTGTTTGTAAAGATTACCAGTAATATTTTTAAGTTTTAAAGTTTCTGTTAGGACTGTTCTATCGTAATTTAAATTTAGTATGGTTGTCAGTTAATGGTGCAGACTCCATCCTGAGCTTCAATAGCACCATACACTCACATTGTATCTTGTTTTCTTTGTTTTACATCATTATTTACATGAAGTGGTGAGCCGTAACTAAGATACAAAACTTGTGGTTCAATCTTATTGCTGTATGTACATATATTAATTATAATTATTACTCACCCAGGGAGGTTATACCCTTCCATGAAAATTTGACTATAATGTAAATTTTCCTCCATTAATAAGGTTATGGAGAAGTTTCAGGCCTTGTGGAAGGGTAGGTGAGTACTGGTTATAGACAATGGCCAGGAAAGCTAGGTTAGGTGCGCTGGATGCCATAAAATAACTTACATTGTGTTGACGTGGCATTAAACCCTGTATAAATAAAACTATTACTATAGTTTTAGGTCTGTGAATGTAAATATTTATGCAAATATGTGCAATGAAATATGTTTGAACTATGTACATTCATCTTACATGTCTATATGTTTACATCACATTTTCATCCTGTCTTACTTATCCTTTGTATTATGTTCCCATGTACAAGACATTTTATGCTAGGAGGCAAGTTAAGTCCTGCTGCGCAATCCATAAAACTATTCTTTTGTACTTATATTTCTATGATTTTTGTCAATTTTAATGTTCGTGTAAGAGCAAGGGCAGCATCATCAAAAGTTTTACTATAATTTAACTATACAATATAGAAGGATTTACCACTAAAATCATTCATAAGACGCTTGATAATTAAATATGGGTCCATGTTTCATAGTTATACAAGGTAATAAGTTCAAATAGACTTCAGATATATTATTTATATACATGGACAGTCATTCACTTTAGTCATTACACTTTGACCAACTCATGTGAATAAATTCAAATGGTATTTGAATGTATTTCTTGGCTCAGGTAAATGTGCACAAGCTTTAATCATGATATTATTTCCAATACAGCTGATATCATTGAGTGAAAATGTCAGCTTTTCTGGAAGCAAGACCTTGTTAACTTTTTTTGAAGGTCATGCATTGCTATGCAAGCTCAATTTTTCCTGGATGTCCATGCTCCTGAATTTACCTATTTTTGCAGATGTATGCTCATTTAGGCATGTTCCCTTATTTTAGATTTCATTTAAGCATAACTGCAACTTGCACTTAGTATGGAAAGAATGGTTTAATTTTAACTGTTGTAATTGAATGTTTTAAAATCAGAATCTAGTAAACATGGTACTTTCATTTTTATGTTAGGTAAATGTGGAGCAGTTCATCTAGATTTTTATTTAAATGATATTTACATTTTACATGATATTTGTTTCATTAGAATGCAGATAATTTGAATTCATGTAAATAAGTTTGCCATGTTGTTTGTCATAAAAAAAATGTTGAAAAATATATTTTTGTCAAGATTTTTGAATATGCTAGGTATGTATTAGATGTACACTAGCAATGTTGTAGATGTCATTAAACTGTACTTATTGTTAATTGCATAAATTGATTACAAAATACTAACTTGTTGTTGTGCCCCCTTGCAAAATTCAAATCATAATATGTTTTAGTATTGAGTTCCTGCAGTTGTGTATGTCATTGACATTTCTTTAAAATTTTTTGAAGGACTTTGTTGCACTCTGAGCAAGCAATAATTTAACAATCAAATTCATGAAGACATTAGTTTTAAAATTTCACATTAATAAGTTAATACCCTTTCTTTTTAATTTTCTTATAGTACATTGCCATGGTTCATCGTAAAACTAGTCTACATTATTTTTTAGTTACATGTAGTTATACTATTTTTGCGCTGACAAATTGATTTGATATATGATATTTAAATTGTTACAAATAACTTCATATCTTCAGCAGTATTGTTTCTCTTTTAAAAAAATTTGATTGTTTTCATTTATGTTTTTATATTAGAATACTATATTGTTTTTTAAAACTCCCTTTTTGTGATGAATGCAATACTATTTCCTAATAGAGTTATGACAACGATATTATTCCATGATTTTGGTTTTTTTTAAGTAATTTTTTAAACAAATTTTATGAACTTCAATTGTTTTAATTCATATCTAAGTCAATGTTCTGTAATAATAGACAATAGCTCATGATAAACCCCTGAAAATTGACTTGATTTTTTCTGTCTTTCGGTGCAGGGTTTTTGATTAATTGAACTGGATAGGAAATTACTGTACAACGAAATATTTTAAGCGGAAATTCATTTCAGGCTGCAGTTTTAGATGCTGTTATGTCAGTTTGAAAATTCCAACTCATTTGTTGTTTTTTCTGTCCTATTTTTTGCCTTAGAACTAAAACATGGAGAGCTAGCTCTGATTCAAATAGGGTTTCTTCTACATGTATGATTGATTAAGACAAGAAAGATTTCAAACTTCGTTCTGTTCATACTATTTAAGTATAAATTTGTATTTATATCCACAACTACTGGAATCTAACCAGCTTGTCAACCTTACTGCCCGTTGACGCAGCTTGTTCTGATGATGCATGGAATTATGAACTTGACAAAGACTAAAATTTAATTGTATGATGATTTTGTCATTTATTTAATACATAATTGTAAATGCTACATGTAATAAAACATTATAATAAAAACATTTAAGTATAAAATTGTATTATTCAAAGTCAACTTCATAATTCTTGGTTATGGTTTTTGTTAATAAACTTGTTTTTCAGGTGATGGTAAATTTTAGTTATACAATTATCTTTAAATTTTTTATATAAATTATATATAATTTTCTTATTACTTTAGTCACTGCATTCAATTTTCTCATGCACTAACCCATTTTATTTATATATAGTAAAGCGCAGGAATATTCTATTGCTTGGCTTTTTTCTGGATTTCATATACCCCCATTTACAGTTCTGTCATAATCTTTAATATTTGTGCATACTCCGTATGTACAGCACATACTTTTTTCTTTCTTTTGTATAAACTCTTGCGCACATGTTTTACCATAATATTTATGTAATTTAAGAAATAAAAGTTCTGTTCTGTTCATAAATTGTCTTACCTTTACAATTGTTTGTCACTTATGTTAACTCTGAATACATAATATGTCATATTTATATAAAATAAAATTTTATCTTTCAGGAAAAAGTTTCCATAGTGGTTGCTGTACGTTGTCTGTAAGTATTGCTTTTACACATATTTTCAATTTTTAATTTCTGTTTTGCCATTGCCATCATTCCATAGTTAATATTTTAGACATCAAGTCCTGAAACCCAGGTTTAATTCTTATTTGCAGCAGGCTTCAATTGTCATATTCTACTGAGCATTTTTGACAAAAAAAGTTAAATTTTCCTCCAAATTGTATTTAGAATTGAACTAGCTTGGTTTTGTTCATCAGAGCCATTATGCAAATCGCTGAAACTTCTGATTGTTAACTCTGACTGGTACCCTGATAAGGCACCATTCCATCCAAAAGTAAAAGAAGCTATAAAGTAGGTCTGCAAAATAGCAGGTGTTTGGTTGCCCAGGACAAGTACTTTGTAGTTTTGGAAACTAAAAAAGCTGCTAAGAATGGCTGTTTTAATGGCCTGTTTGGACAACCACATTCATATGTTAATTTCACAGACTGATGATGCTGTAATTAACTGAAAAATGTTAATAAACCTTGTAGAATTCATAATAAAAGACGAACACATGTGATTGCTCAGCACAAAAGTTACAAAACTTTGTCTCATTCAATGTTTTTTTTTTATATTTGTTACATTTTTGGTGAACCCTGCACAATTTGCAGGGCACCAGTAAGATGCTTACACATCATATCAATGTATCAAGTCAACACAAAACTGATCTAACTACTTGTAAATGAAGAAGAATGTAGACTATTTTAATGCTGACACATCAAAATGTTCTGGTACAGATTCATTGAATACTGTCCCTGGTCCAAATTTTTGCTTCACTTAATGCTGGATAATTTATATAAAGCAGTCCTTCTGGAAGCCAGAAAATATTTGTATGTAATATGATTACAATAGCTTGCATACTGGAAAATATTAAATCCTTGACCACAAAATGCAAGGAGGCTTAATCGTTTTAGTATTTCAAAGTTTTAACATTCACTGGAACTGGAAAACCTGATTTTTTATTAGTCTATTGTGCGCTGTTTCAAAGACGGTATTTGCTTGAAAGTTGTATACATTTGTATGTGTATGTTATTATTCCAAAGACAGAATTTTCTCAAAGTCCGTCATCTCACAATTTCTCAAGTGTGCTAGTACTTTAGCTATTTTTTCCTCTCCTTCTAAATATATTAGTTTTTTTCCAGGATGGTCTCTTTAACCCTTTCAATGCTGAATTTTCATGATGGACTAGTCCCTCTTTAATTTTTAGACCTCTCCATTGTCATTTTTAGGGATTTTGGAATAAAAATTGGACAATGAGCAGCCAACAGCGAAAAGCCTGGTCAACTGGCATGTGTCAGCTGACCTGGCTCTTTGCTGGTGGCTGCTTTTTGGGTTAACTTAAGTAGGCTTTTATTTAGAACTAAACTGAGTTTGAAGCCTGAAGTTTGTGCTCAAGTTTTATAATAACGAGCTGTGATCTGCAAGCACCGCTACTGTATGTGAAAGTTGTCCTCTAGTTTAATTCACTTAACTAAGTGCATTGTTACTTGTGTACGTTATTTAGAAATTGTTTTTTGTAAAAATTCTGCTATGTAATGGTTTATAAATAATATTAACATTATGTTATGTATTGTATGCATCAAATATATTTTTTTAATATTCAATTAAATCTTTGAATTTCATATTAATTGCACATAATGACTACTTTGGTATTTAATGAACAGTTTATAATTCATGTAGGGAAAATGAAATCATGAAAAAGGTAAAAACTTACTAGGTTGTGGAAGAAAAGATTTTTACCTTCGATATTTTATTGGCACATACCTGCTTGCAGATTATATAAGCTCATTGTTTACAGGATTATTAAAGAATTGAATACGTGCATGAAGGATGATGGATGTATAAAAACAACTGGGCTTGAATGCTGATGTTTTAATCATGTTGCAAATCCAGAAATGCATTTTTGCCTGTCATGCTGCATGTGTTTCCATGGCAACATATACAAAGATTCTGCATTTGTCATTTACGATAAATGCCTAATGGGCAATTTTTGCAATGAAAATAATGTTTTCTCAGAAAAAGTTTGTTAAACAAACTTGGTTTGCATTCTTCCATGTTATTTGTTCATCAGGTTTTACAAGTGTGTAAAATATTGCTGGATAGCATCAATTAAATTGAATTAAAGAAATTTTAAAGAATATTTTCAATTCTTGGTCAATTTTCTTACTTTTGAACACGCTTAATGTATTTATAAGGGCAGGTTAAAATGTAGATTCGGGGTTCCCACAGATTTTGAAAAATCATGGAAAATGTTGTTAGTTTGACTTTTCGATGAAAATGAGAACTAAATATGCTTTCACTTTTGCATCCGCATTACCAAACATATCTGCAACCAATCTATGTAATGACATATTGATAGGTCAATGCGAAACTAGTCTAAATTGTTCTTTATTTATCATGTAGTAAGACTGGTTTTCTCTGATCCCAAAATATATACATTGTAGGTTTAATTTCATTCGAAACTTGATATTTTTGGTCACTTTAGTGAATATTCATGTAAATGTTTATCATTCAAAATATTTTTAAAACACAGCGAGATGTGATCTTGCATTTTAATGTTTCCACTGTTGCATAATGCATAGATACACTATAGTTTGAAGACAAGATTTTGATTGTTCAAGAGTTTTTTTAAGGTGGAATTATGTAATTAACAATGTTTTCCTAATTAACTTTATGGTCTTTTTTTTATTTTTAATGAATTCTTAAGTGCCCTGTTCCTTAAGACGCTGCGTTTTCATTAACTTGATATGATTTTTTTGGAATGATCAAGTTTTTTCTATTGAATGTTTTATCCTTTAAGAGATGTACTGTCCTCTATGGCTTTTCTTTGATTCTTTCTTCAAATTTTATAATGCAGTTTGGCTTTACTGTTGTTTGATTTTCATAGTTTTTAGAATAGGCATAGCTGTTATGTGATTATAATGTTGACCTGTAGAGTGTTCAATTACACAAAACGTTACAGAACGTTCCGTAACGATACATTCGGAACTCCTCGGCCATTCACTGCGATTAATCTTGGACATATTTAGAAGCTATTTTGAAACTACCGGTGTTGAAGTAAACAAATATATGATCGTTAAGGCAATAAGTGATGTTTCGTTTTTAGTCCATAAATTTTTTTAAACATCACTCATTGCCTTAATGATCTTATATTTGATTATTAGATTAGATTATTTGCAGTGAATGGCCAAGGAGTTCCGAATGTATCATTACGGAACGTTTTGGAACGTTTAGGGTAATTGAACAGGCTACTGGAGTAAGTCATCATAGTTGTAGGTTGGTCAAAATTAAGTCTGGAATCTAATTACTTTTCCTGAACAAGAAAAACAGAACAGTAAATAGTAAATAGTAGTGCAACAGAAAAATGGTAAAGACTTATTCTCAACATTCAACTCCCAGAATAAACGATTCAGGACAATATTGGTCATAGTTCTAACTTGTGAATGCATTCAGTGCAATAAAAATATAATTTCTATTGTAAATCTTGTATGCAAAAGCAGCAGCATGTTCAGTTACCTTGAACGTTCCATCTCCTACTAACGAATTGAGTTGTCCCAACTTTGAGTTGAGTTTTGGACGGGTTGAGTTGTCTTCGGGTTGAGTTCTCCCGTACCCGTAACGTTAGCTAACAGTTAAGTTACTGAACACGGAGCTGTTTAAACTTTTGTACTGGTTTTTATCAACACACAAAGTCATTAATTATACACAGTGGACTATAGCTCTCGTACATTTAGTGTTTGTATAGATAAAGGTCAATAGTATTATATGGTTGAAATATTTATTTTTATTACATAAATAAGATATATTTCAGTTTCGCCTCAAAATTGACTAAATTTCCCCATTTTTTGAGGA
This sequence comes from Mactra quadrangularis, assembly GCA_025267735.1. Taxonomy (NCBI): domain Eukaryota; kingdom Metazoa; phylum Mollusca; class Bivalvia; order Venerida; family Mactridae; genus Mactra; species Mactra quadrangularis. Next base: position 31,456,591 of record CM046304.1, read on the forward strand.
AGAAAATTGTGAACATGAAATATTTATGACCTTTGAGATTACAACACATATGTTGTAACTAATACCACATCTATAAAATATTACAGTAAAAATTTTCTATAGGTATATTTGTGATATAATTTTATGATATCTTTAAGAAATTAAAGCATTATGCATTAACTTTATCAAATCTTTCAGCATTTAATGCAGTACTGCATTAGCATTTTCAAATCTAAGTTGTTAAAGCATTATTGCATTAACTTTATCCAATCTTTAAGTTGTTAAAGCATCTTTTTATTGATCTTATCAAATCTTAAAGGTTAAAGCATTATTGCATTGATTTAATCAAATCTATAAGTAGTTGAAACATTATTGCATTAACTTTATCAAATCTTTTAGTAGTGAAAGTATTTTGCATTAACTTACCAAATTTCTAAGTAGTTAAAGCATTTTTGCATTAGTTTGATCAAATTTTAGTGGTTAAAGCATTATTGCATTGATTTAATCAAATTTAAAGCATTATTGCATTAACTTTATCAAATCTCTAAGTAGTTAAAGTATTATTGCATAAACTTCATAAAATCTTCAAGTAGTTAAAGCATTATTGCATTAACTATATCAAATTTGTAAGTAGTTAAAATGTTATTGCATTAACTTTATCAAATCTTAGTAGTTAAAGCATTATTGCATTAACTTTATAAAATCTGTTAGTAGTAAAAGCATTATTGCATTACCTTTATAAAATCTGTTAGTAGTTAAAGCATTATTGCATTACTTATATCAAATTTGTAAGTAGTTAAAGCATTATTGCATTAACTTTATAAAATCTGTTAGTAGTTAAAGCATTATTGCATTAACTTTATAAAATCTGTAAGTAGTTTAAAGCATTATTGCATTAACTTTATAAAATCTGTTAGTAGTTAAAGCATTATTGCATTAACTTTATATTAATATAAAATCTGTAAGTAGTTAAAACATTATTGCATTAACTTTATAAAATCTGTAAGTAGTTAAAATGTTATTGCATTTATTTAAACAAATCTAAGTATTTGATATATCAGTGCATTAACTTAATCAAATCTGTAAGTAGTTAATTCATTATTGCATTATTTTATCATATATCTTTTATATCAATACATATTTTGTTATCTCTTTTTTGACAGATTTTTTAGTACTCATTGTTAAAACGGTTGTTATGGAGATCAAATTAATATCTATATGTTTTTATTTACTTAACCATCTAAAGATTTCCTGTTTCACGCTTATTCTGCATACATATTTACACTCATATAAGAGATTGGGACAGAAATCTTTACAATTTTGTTGATAACGGTGAGTCTATTTAATTTTTACATTATATACTCTTTGTTTACAAGAAATAATCTGTTCAAAGTTTGTGCAAAGTTTCATTCAAATCTACATTGAGCAATATAAACTCCGAATACTTTAAAGTTTACATATTTAATGGCGGAAACTCCACAAGTCTTAAATTTGTCTTGGTGGAGTTATTTATTATATTTGGAGTGAGTTAAGTCATTATATCGATGCGAAACCCCTAAAAATGGCGGTATAAATTAAATATAGGTCTATAGTGTACATTGTTAGACATAGCGTGTAATTCGATATTTTTAGGGTACGCGGGTATTTTGATAAACAAATTTATGTTCATTACAATCTAATGTCTACATAAGGGGACTGGTTGCCCCCGGTCACAGTTTAAAGTCACACTTGATCAATTCTGTAAAGAAGAATTTAATGTTTGATATTTATGTGTACATAAAGTCCCTGAACAATTAAATCAAAGGGAAATGGGGTCCCCGCCATAGATAAAAGGTAAATAAAGAAAAATTTTCAATTATAGTGAAAGGCAGTAATGATTTCTATAGAAACCTAACTTCTTAAGTTTGTTTAACATATCCGGTTACAATTTTTCTATTTTGTAAGACCATTTTATTAAGTTTGGAAGTTACTTATTCTCTGAACAAAGATTATGTCGGTTATTTTTCCGTCTCTAACTCGGAGAAAATAGTTCAATACATGGCTATATAAAAGTGAATTTTATCTAAGGTATGTTAATGTTATTTTGTAACAATTGTTAACAAATCTATGATGATAAAATTTACATTTTTTTCATTGGGATTTACATTTCAAGACCATGTGACAATCTGAAAGGTGCAAAATAATATTATTTCATTTTTTCAAATATTATTAATATGATGTGCATGTACATTTGTATGTCCCTCATACTGATGCATGTTCACGTAACTTAAAATTATTACTTTTGGTCATTGGAAATTTAGTAATCTATCAATCTTCCAGTGGAGTGTTTTTGCTCCTTCTATGTGCATCATACATTTGTGGCAAAATGATTATACCACCATCACTCCGGTACAAATTTATACCAGTCATGGTTGGATTAACACTATATCAAATAAATTTATTGCCCAGTAAAATTAGCAGTGCCTTAATGTAAGGCTTTAACCCACAACCTCTGGATCCCTTTATGTGCTTGTCCTTCAAAAGGACTATTGCTCCAGTAATTATAAACTTAATTATATAAAGCATGCCATGTTATATTTTAAGTTAAAATGAAACAAAGACATTCTAGAAAGAAATTTATTTTTGTCATATATGATGTTTATGTTTTGTTTATTTAATTTGATAATGTTGGTTAAATAAAAAATCATTTTCTCTTTTAATGAGCCTATCTTTACCTTGACTTTATCAATATATGAAATGACAAAAAAAACATTTTTTGAAATGTACATTATGGTATCAAAGACTTGTAATTTGAATACTTTTGTAAGAATGATATAGAACTCTTTTCATGTTTGTATAGTCCCTGCTTTTATTTTTGTGTTAATTTTTATTTTGGAATAAACTCGCATTTTGGAACGAACAACAACTTACAGAGTGACTATTAATTTAAAAATAAAAGGCTTGACCATGCTTAATCGCCAGTAGATTATTAATGTGAATTAGGTGTAAAAATGAACGGAAAATGCAAAAGTGTGTGGTTATCATCTCAGTTCATTTATGTATGGTAATCATTTGAATGATTTGAGTGTTAAATAATACAAAAGTTGCAGCAAACTGTCTATAATACTTTCCTCATTTCAATTTGTCTAGTTTTTCTAGGGCTTGCTCATCTTAAAATTTTTTAAGTGTGTTTCAGGTCCAGTGCTCAGTGCACAAGACCTTCCAGCAAAATGGTTCCATTTTTGTCTGGGAAAATCAAGTCTTTGCTTAAAATGTATCAAACAGATGAATTTTCTCTCTTTAGGGAGCAGTTATTATCTCTTTGTTGAAGGATATGTGGGTTATGTAATAGCAAAGAAATAAGTCCAGAAAAGCTCAGCCTTATGTGAATAGGTTTCACTAAATGACTGAAAAAAAATGTAAAAATATGAAGGTGTTGAAAGCATACGGAAAAGGAGTTTGAATCCTTGAGAATATCATAATCAAATTCCAACATGTTCATTATCACAGACCTTTAGTACTTATTAAGGTGACATATCAGTAACTTTGCATTATTGTGGGCATATTGTAAAGTTAAAAAAAAGAGTTAAAGTGCAGTTTAAAGTCTGCTTCGATATACATGTTCTGCCAACTTTAGAATCTTGTACAATAACTCCTGATCATTGAAATCACCCTTAGTCAAGTTTCTTTCTCAAGAAAATTAGCAGTGCCCTTAGTGGGGATCGAACCCGGGACCTCTTAATCCCTAAACGGGCCTCCTACCACTGGACCATTGCTCCTACTTATGCATGACTTCTTAGTTATTTCGTAATTTGTGTATAATTTGTAGCAATAATTTCTTTGACCTTATATATAATGTAAAACTCTACTTGGTTGAGATAATACTTTAGTAATCATTTGAGTACCATAGTTTTCAATCTGCTGGCATGTATATATTGTTACTTTCAAGTTTCATAGAACATAATGGTTTCAATGAAATATTCAAAGAAAATCACATACACCAAGCAGACTGCAACATTAACATACCTGTTAAAACGTACACAAGTCTCATTTAAGCAAACTTACTTTATTATGGCCAACTTTGCCAAACTGAGTATCTTATTTTCCTCATTACTACATTGTAGCATATTTACATATTGCAGGTTTAGCGCAAAAAAGTCATAACTCACTCTTTTCTCATATTGAGTTTCGACCATTTGCGCTAAACCCGCGATTTGTATCAGTATATCTGTTATTCTCTTTGTACAATATGTTCGAAGGTAAAATTGGCTTGAGGACATATTCTTCTTCAAAAGGCATAGATGATAATGCTATTTGCAGCTTTATGTGACTTCTTCAACTGTTTCAAAGTTCATAATACTTAAATGAAGTATCTCATGTATATAATATGTTGTCTTAGGAAGCATGTTGTAGCTGCCAGTGACTGACAAGATTCTAAGACTTTTAGGGGCACCACTGGGCTTGGACCCTTTAACAAAAACCCTATCTAAAGACCCTATCTAATATGTGTTGGCTGAAATTCAGTCTTGGGATATGAAAACGATACATGTGTAGTAGCCTTCTCACCTCTAAAATCAAAGTTGATTTGCCCATATTAGGCTATTTGTATGGTCTGAATTGGTTCTACACTCTACATCCTTCTTTATTTGCATGTTTTTAAATCAGTTTTGCACTATTCCATCAACCCCTGCAGAAATGATCACGTCCAAATCATTGCTGACCATGTTTGGAACATGATCAGCAATGATATGACCTTGATATACCATCACAGATATTGGGGACAATGAAATGGTTGTTGTATGACTATGAAATGACCATGTCCATATCATTGATCAACAAAGTCAAAGTAAAGATATGTTTTGACCATGATAATAACCAAAGTCAAAACAATAGCAAAAATGATCATGGTTATCAAATTTTATTTGTTTCTGTGCATGTCAAAGAACCTTACTCAATGTACCTAAATATTTTACCCAAGTGATGATTTCCATGCATTTTCTCCATTTAACCAAGCATGCTCTCCCTTTCATCCATTCAGCTTGATTCTTATACATTGTATCTACTATCAGCAGACATACAAACAGAACTATTAGTTGATTCTATAGTGACATTAAACTCTTAATGTATCCTCCAGGTTTGTTTCTGATGAATAAATCATTTTGTTTGTTTGTTTATATATGACAAGACAAAATACTTTATTGCCTCATCATCTACAATTGTTTCTACAAGTAAACTGCTTATTGACATGTGATAAAATCATAGAGTTACATAGACTTGTGATTGTGATCTATTATTTATCATATGTATATATTTTCTATCTGTTGTCTTTTGAAGAAGAATTATCAAACAGTATGAAATATAAATTTGTGCGAAGGGTTAGTTTTAATTACTTTTTTGTACCATTTTTGTACTTTTGTTGCTTGTTTGGGTTTTATTTGTATTTTTTTCTCATTAAATGTTGTGATGTGTTTCTTACTGAAATCAAACTGGCTTGTAGATGACTTAAGTAGCATTCTGACTTAAATTTAAACCTTTTGGTCCCATTCAGACTTCTCTGAATCTTGCTATTTACAGTTATACAAAGTCACTAGGCAAAACTTATTCCATACTGGTTTTGTTTTTCATATTGTATCATTCCTGCATTTTAGTATCATTATTAATACTAAGTAGTCATAGAAAACAATGCCAGGGTTGCCTGTAATACTGTTAGTAAGTGCCTTGTGTTAAAGAGCAAGTTACTACAGTCTTGCGGGCAACCCTCGAATGGTAATTCCTCTGCTTTATAAATAAGATCAACTATCATCCACTGTAAAGTTTGTCAGGTCATACATTATACATCCATTCTCCCTCCTACCCCTGTATGAATCAGGGCAGCAGTCAGAAACATACAAAGGTGTGTGCCAAGTTACTGGTTAAAAGCTTGTGAACTGTGAAGAAATAAATACATAGAAACTAAACCCAACAATAACAGTAATCTCCCATGTCAGTTTTAATCACTTTAGTTGTCATCATGAGCTGAAATGTACAACTAAGCCAACAGGCCCTGTTGGAACTTTGGGGCTAAGGAGATGTTAGCGTCCCCCCCTAATAATTATTTAAGAAAAGTCATTTCAGCTAAAACAGAAAACAGATTCTGAAAATTGTTGATTTTTTCACTGCACTGCAGGAAAATCTGCTTTTCCAGAAAGATTTAACCTCCACTCCCCAATATGAAAATGCTTAATACAATCAAAGCCAAGAATGATTTTTGCAATATTATACTTAAAATGGTTTACCTTGCTTTGTATGATTTTATTCTTATAACTTCCTTTGTAAATCTAATGCTTTTTCTCTTATTTTACCCACATTTCTTTCCAAGAAATACTTGCATATAAAAAACGAAATCTGCAGGTCTTTTAATTTAACAGCAACTTCTTTCTTTAAATATTCAATAGTTTAAACAGGTACAAAGTTGGTCATTATTTTTATGTGTTACGTTCTAGAATTTGGACTTCTGATATTGTGTATCTGCTAAGTTCAACCTAAATGTTTTCATGTTTTCTATAGGGTGATCAGGTTGAACCAATCTCCGTAAACAGATATCCTGTAGAGCGTTGTCGCACAGGATCTCTACTTTCTCCATGGAAGGTCATGTTGAGATGAACTTTGTGTCGACCAATCAATGCGTAGCTTTCATCTAGACGAAAACACTAGTAATCACATTTTGATTTCGTAATTTCTATTTTTAGACCAAGTTTTGCATGCTAATTTAACAGCGGTATTATTCACAGTCTGCGATTGGGCGGCTCATTTCAAATTGCGTGACGTAGATGATGTAAACAAGTTACGTATCATAACAATTTTGTCATGAATATTATGATGAGAAAAGGCCGCCTGAACGTGACCTTCATTTGAAAAAGGCCAGATCTAAATTAGCGAGTATGCGAGCGAAAATTTTTAGATCAGGTTTTAATCAGATTGAGGTTGAACTAAAGCTAATTAATAAGGGGGGGATCAAACTATTAAAATTTAGTTTTGAAATCAAGTTCTAAATGACTTTAACATGCAATCCCCATTCCAGCATCCATCCACTTGACCTTGCGTTTCTATTCAGAAGTTCATCAGCGTATTTTAAGCACAAAGTGTAAATGGTGACAACTATTTATATAACTTATTAAAAAGATAACTGAAGATTAGTTAAGCAGATTAGTTAGGCACATGGAATACCATATTTAGAATACACTGTGCTACTTATGAGGAAACATGATTTTTTTTTGTCCTTGGAATGAAATATTTTGGATACTGAGTACAATTCCTTCATCAAGCCATAAATAGTAGCAAGGTTTTTTTCACCATGCATGATTGTAATTTTTTTGCCTAACAGACAATTTTTCAAATGCCATGGTTACAGATAATTCTAATGATTAACTTTTTATTCCAAGAACATTTCCATGATAATAACCAATCAGGCATGCCCATAGTTCATAGTTTGTAATGATTTCTGGGATAGTCCGCAATATTCTACTGCATTCATGGTGAAGGGGGACAAACTCAACACTTTTTCTCGTAAATTAAACACTTCCATTTTAATGTAGTTTGATAATAATATCTTCAAAGTTAGTAGAAATATAGCTGTCAAAGACAACCACTGTTAAATTAAGAAAACCAAATATTTCTCTTGGGCTAACAATATAACTTCAAGAAAATATAGTGAAGGAAGCTAAAATGGCCTCGTTTTGATTCTTTTTTATTTGGTTTTAATGCCTTTTATTTTGTGCCAGGCAGCTCACCTAATGTCAGTTTTCAAGGACAATTTTCTTTTACACATGGTTGCTATTTCTTCCAAGAGCAGCCAACAACTTGAATCTACATTAAGTACAATCAATATAATGTTATATTTTGATTTGCCACTACTAGGAACCAAAATCACCTGATACAATATGTCTCAGCTAATGACCGCACCATTATTTCTTCAATAGTTAAATCCAGTATTGTCTTTGCTATGAAAACTATAAGTCTACTAATCAGTAAAATATATTTATGATGAAGTGTAATCATACAATGTAAGTTTGTCCTTACAAATCATTGATTGCTTAAATAGTTTTTCTTTACTAATACTTCAAATCTGATACATAAAAAAGCTTGCACACTTAAAGCTCAAACAAAAAGCCAGTGCATTTAAAGCTCATACACTTGAACATCAAGCTTATACACATCAAGCTTGTACACATAATGCTCATGCAAAAAAGCTTGTACACTTTAAGCTCATACAAAAAAGCTTGTACTCTTTAGCTCATACAAAAAAGCGATAACATTTAAAGTTCATTCACTTAAACATAAAGCTCATATACAAAAAGCTTATTCACTAAAATCTCAAACAAAAAAGCTTGTGCATTTAAAGCTCATTCACTTAAACATAAAACTCATACACAAAAAGCATGTACCTTTTAAAGCTCAAACAAAAAAGCTAGTGTATTTAAATTTCATGCACTTTAACATAAAGCTCATTAAGCTCATTACACTTATAGTATAAATAAAGCTCATGCACACATATCTTTTACACTTAAAGCTCATACAAAAAAGCTTGTACATTAAAAGCTCATACACAAAAATACTTGTACACTTAAAGCTCATACGTAAAATACTTGTACACATAAAGGTCTTACACAAAAGCTAGTACTTTAAAAGCTCATACACAAAAAAGATTATACATTAAAAGCTCATATACTAAATGTTTTTACACCTAAAGCTCATACATCAAAAGCTCACACAAATAAATACCATAGTGATGTATTTTTATTGTATATACATCTACAATGTATGATTGGCTAGTTATTATTTGTAGTCAATGTTATCAAGTCTTGAAGTGCATGATATACTCCGGCAATAAAGACCTGAAGACTTGGATTGGATCAATAATCATATTTAACAGCTTCATGCTTAATGTGGACATTTATTACTGATGGAACATTGATAAAAACCTTGTTATGTTATCCCTAGCCTATGTTTACCTACTTGACATGGCAGAATCCAGCAAATTTGTCCCATAGTTCGTGTCGTAGTTAGCGTTATTGCGCGGCAACCATATAGTAATATAGATGGTTCGAAATGTGGTCTTCTGTAATAGTGTTCATATTTTTCCAATAATTTAGAAAGATGGTGGATAAAAGGTGCTGTCAGATAGGCAATGTTTAATGTTAGCTGATGGGATAGCATGGTCGAGTTATAGAATAATATTGGTATAATGATTATACATGAGTACTATTCGTATAGATGTCGATTTGCGTCATAATTTAATTCACGAGTAAGTAAATTGATTGATTGATAGTTTTTGTAGATTGAGTTGGAAATGTTACGAGGACGATTTTTTTATTGTGATAATTGTTTCATATAGACAAAGTGCGACAGTACTTAAAAATGTAATTATTGAATGTACAAAATTATTCTGGATAAAAGAGGTATAGCTATTAAGGTGACTATGTTATTATATATAGTGTGGTATGTTTAAACTTCTATATAAGTGCTTTGATTCTGATGTTTCTATCTCTTTATGTATTATTGCTATTTCTATACTCTAAATGTATTCTATTCACATGAAAATGTAAGTTTAACTAACTTTAATCATTGTTTCTTTGTTTTCAATTCATCTGTCATGATTTTAGATATTCTTTGATGTTTATATATGGTTGTTATAATCGTACCAGTGTATTATATTTATAAGTTATCTAATAATTGATGAAAGGGACCGTTTTCTATGAAATTTTCTAAATTGCACAAATTTTACATTTATAGTAGGAAAAGAGAGTTTTTTCTATGAAACTATTTGAGTTAAGATCATACAGTATATTTATTTGTAGAGTGCTTTTAAACTTGTGATAATGTAATGATAAAGGAATGCACAAAATATGCACTTTGATGACATTTGGATCATTTAATATATAATTTATTCATTTCTTAAGTTTGTCTTAACTTTTATGAATGATTTAGTCACTGATCTAAAATGTTGGTTTTTTACTTTAATATAGTGGTATTGCGTTATAAGCTATATAATATTGTTTTAATTGTCATTTTCCATATGTGTACTGCATTTTCGAATATAATTTCCATATTTCATGTTATTGTATATTTTTCTCTTCATGTATTTGAAAACATTCTTAATGTGCAAGGGATTGACTGAAATTGTTAGAAGAACCAATGACTATTTTGTAAAATAATATGAGCCACATGCTTTGATTGTATTATTATTTTTTGTGTATGTAATATACATATGCTAGCTAAGTTAATAAGGTTTTCATCAAAACATTTATTTCAAATTAAAAGATTGCATTCATATGCTTTGATTAGCTTTTGAACAGATTAAAAAATATTTTATTACGTGATATATTGCAGGTTTAGAGCAAAACAGTCGTAACTCACTCTTTTCTTATATTGAGTAACCACTGTTTTGCGTTAAGCCCGCGGTATAAGTCATTGCCCTAAAAGGCTAGCATAAGAATTTTGCGCATAATTCAAATTTATTTCGCTGAAAAATTGTTGGTTTCTTTCAAATTGAACAATAAAACTACATAGATAGTTGCAATGTAATCTACTTTAAATGGGGGTTAATGCATAATGCATTCTTATTTTTGCGTGATTCATGCGGGTAATTTTCATCCGCCACTCAATTGAATAGGTATATGTCGCGATAGGTGTCAGTTATGTTAAAGCCGCTAAAATATTTGTTAATTGAGGTATCACTTGTTTAATTTATATATTTGCTTACTTATATAGTAAATGATCAAAGCGCTTTCAAAAGTTTAAATTTTAAACTAAATTATTCTGTAAAATATATGTTATCAATGGCGCGCGGAAAATGTTTCTTTATCTAAGCGGCAAACTTTTAGGAGTTAAATTGCAAAGTATGACTGTGTAATATTACACTGTTAATTAATAGGTAATTGTTTTATTAGGGATTCATTTATTTTTTACTTAAAACTTTAAAGATATACTTATACATTTTACGAAAATAAAATTGATGCTGAAAATTTCATTTTCACCAATTATCATGGTGGACCGAGAGTGTTCTTTTTCCAAAACTGAATAAATATATACATGGGTCAGTACAAGACTAACCTAACTACAAGTAATAAAGAAGGATGTAGACTAGTTTAACAATGATCCGTATTTATCTAAATGTCCATTATTCATAATATTCACAATTGTTCTTTTACTGTTGTCTTTTTTATACTGTCATTTGCTAAAATTGTCAAAATATTTTTTAACGTTTCAGGCGCTGAAAATTTACTTTCATTACTTTAGAATCAAAGTTTTGTTCTACTGAAAACCTTCGTTTAAAAGTGTTAAAGAAATGGTAAGCATTCTATAAGCGCCGGTATAACATCACTTATATACAACGGGCCGTATCATTCTTTATTCTACAATAAACCATAGTCTCTAAACCAAAGTGTCTCAAGTTTTCTATTATCAACAATATATTCTATAGAATTATAATATATCATTGTATATTCTACCCTGAATGTAGGAAATTCTATTGATTATAAGATATACTGTCTGTTTGATTATTTCATTTACATTTGATTCTATATTCCATTCTTTTATAAGCTGTGATTGATTTTTGCGATAAAATAAAAGCCCACGAGAGGTCTTTGAGTAAACATATTTACCTAGATGCAACAATATTTACACATATAAATTTACAATTTAATAGGCATGTAAATACTGTTTATTGATGCAGCTGCGTGGTATCAATCTTAAAACAGTCAGTTTCCCATTATACGGGCTGTATACCATAGCAGTCTATGACCAACTGATCAATGAAAAAATTACAGCCTTGTCTATTATTTGTTTTCATATGTATTGATGATATTTATATTGTACAATCACCATTGTTGTAATTGAAAATTATAAAATCAAAGTCTAGTTTAACGATCATTGCTATTCATACCTGATAGGTTTTCCGTCTGCTTTTTTATTATGAATCAATTTTTTAATTGACTCCGAGTCCACCATGTACCATGTAATATTGTAGCAGTGTCAAGATGAGTTGTGCTATTGTTAATATGTTTTGTTGATGCATTTAGATTTATTCATTAGTTTACTCAAATTTCTTTTACCATGATGTGGAACGAAGTTTTACTACATTTGAGAGTTTTAACAACTGTACCTGAGGTTCAAATTTTTTGCAACTTGAGAAAACATTCTTTCTTAAGTAAAAAAAATGAGTTCCTGAAATTCAGAACTTTTAAAGTTTTAAACTTTACCATTGTTACTAAACTATTTTAATTTATTTTTGAATCCACTTCATATTTTTTTAGTCATTTAATATTATGTAGAAAGTTCCTTGCTCTAAGTAACAAGGTATGGTTTTGAGATCGGACAATGAACCAACATAGAATCCAGGCCTTCTAAAGATTACAGATCAAATGAGCTAGTAGCTTGTCCATTTGTCCTGATTTTGTATATGAATATAACCGAAAATGAGAATCTTTGAATTAAATTTCTGATATTATTTATTGTTATATGCCCATATTTGGAGTTCAAAGTCATTCATAAATTTGTACTCATTCATATAGATATACCAAGTCCATCATCAGCATTTATTTTACAATAAATTGAACCAATCCTTAATATAATTATATATAATAATTATAAATATGCTTTCATACTTTGATATCTTATTTGAAAAGGGCTCCAATATCATGATAGAATGTTTTATTATCCATTAATATAAGAATACGTTCAAGCCTTAATGATTGGAGCCCAAATTAGGTCATTTGTAAAAAAGGGTTAATTATTGCAAAATGCTCCTGAAGCAAATTGTGTTTGAATGAAGATTCCTTAATTGCTCATTTCCTGTTGTTAACCTAATGTGCTTGTAGTTGTAGAAGACTGCTTGACATTAAAAATAAGTAAATTGTACCTGTTTTTATAAAAAATATGAAATGACCTTGGTAAATTCAGGTCAAGGTCATTTAAACAAAAATGTCTTAAAGCATTACTACTTATTGAAATGTTTAAATTTTAATGGTATAAAGATTTAAATCTTAATACTTTGACAAATGTTTTAAGTTTGCATGATTTCATGAAAGACCTAAGAAAATGTCAAGGTTAAATATTTGACCTTGAACAGAAAAGGTCGATGTATAGGATAGAGCTTGAGTAGCAGTTTAATATGAGATTTATCAATGTTTGAAGGGAATTGATATAAACACATGTCAAACTGCTCTGAGTATTCTATCAGACTTAATTAACAGGTATTAAATTTTCTGTTAAAAGGCATTAATTGTTTCTGAAGTTAAAAGCATAGGAATAACAATCTGATAAATCTAAGACTTTACTATTGATGAGTGATTATCAAACTCTTGTTAAGCAATCTGATTGGCTGATAGAGAACAGCTCATTTAGTTTAAGCACACAATAGTACTCTTAATAACTCATCATAGCCAAAAAAGCCTAGTGGATATCCTTTTTGCAAGTCATTACATTGTGCTATATTTTACGGACCTCCATTGTGACCAATTCTCATCCAATCAAATATGAGCTTATATAAGAATAGGACATGCACATTATATAAAAGTTATATAATTATTACTGGAATACTCAATATTCAATGTCCTATATATATTATATTTCCCTATAACAACGATTAACATTTATCATATAATATATTTTTTATCATATTTATGTAATGTATTGAAATTTCAATGTAATTTATCATCCAAGACTGCATGTAACCTGAGAATGTCACTTATAGAACTAAATAATTAATGTCACATTATTTATATTTTTATATCATGGATATATCAATTTTAGCATTTACACGACGTTCTCTTGTTTCCATCTCTGTCAATATATATAAGACATTGTAATGTTTATAGATCTGTAATAGTTTTATAACTGACAGAATGTAGCTACATGTATTGTATTATGCCAATGGCATATTATATTCAAGAAATAACTTACAGTAGTCTATGTTTTATCATATAATAAAGTATTGCCATGAGCTTTGATCTGCATAGGAATTAATTACAAATACTTAAGCACTAGTGATTTAATTTGCACATCCAACGAGTGGCATGAAATTATGTTTTTAAAAATTCTAAAAAAATACTTCTGTATTTGAAAGAGTTGTCTACTTTTAAATTCTATTAATTATTGTAGTAAAGCATATTTCTTTAGCAGAACATTGACATGTTTCTGTCAAATATTATAAGTTCATCATCAGAAGATGTCTATGACATTTGTCTAAGTTAGTGAGAAGTATTCACTCCAAAAATACCAAATTTTAAATCAGTATGACAATGTTGATTCATTTTACATAATGTTTCGGAAAGGGCATTATGGCAATTTATGATTTCAGTTGATTATATTAAAACTGTTTGAAAGAGCAATGGCCAATAGGGATTTAGAGGTTCGAAGTTCAATCCCGCTTAAAAGCACAGTGCTTATTTCCTTTACCTGCACGCAATTAATTGCTTCACGTAATCCAGGTGTAAATGAGTACCTTTGAGGGTGATACATTTTCCATTGTGCTGTTTGTAGATTGCAACATAATTAGAGTGAAAGACTCCCTAGAGAAATAGAACAGATAGATACCAGCAGCCCTTAATGACAAAGGATTATAACTGTGAAGTGGGTAAAGTATGCAGCACCGTGAGACCTATACTATTAAAAGCAATTACTTCACTTTAATATAATATTAGTTCAGCATATAAAACAATTAGTTTGCAATCAATAATTAAAATGAACATGTGCATTAGGTAAGACTGGGAGCTACCTAGGGATCAAACAACATAGATGATTAATAAGAGTTAGTGGTAAAACCCTGCTGATTTTCAATATATAATTAATCAATGCTATATTTCAATTACTTTATATATTTCATTATATAGTTACATATAATTGTAGATGCTTGGTTAGTTTTTTAACTCAGTATTGAATGTTAATATTTCAGTTACTTTATATTTCATTATAAAGTGACATATACTTGTAGATGCTTGCTTGCTTGGTTAGTTGTTAACTCAATATTGAATGTTAATATATCAATTAAATTATATATTTCATCATGGAGTTACATATACGTTTAGATGCTTGCTTGCTTGGTTAGTTTTTTAACTCAATATTAAATGTTAAATGTAACACAGGTATGTTTTCTGTTCAGGTTCCTGGAATTTCTTCTTAAGAAATCCATTTTCTGATTTTTTAGTTTTCTTTGATAATCAATATTAATAGCTTTAGTAAGGAGAATGTTTTCATGGTTGACATATTTCTTTTATATTTAAGTTAAGGTAGAAATCCCCTAATGACCTTATTGGGGTTTCATGTGACATTTATAGAATTCTCAGTGCTTGCAATAATATGAGTCAATCAGACTGAAATTTTCTTGAGCGCAAGCCTGATTTAATATTATATGCAGTAAAAGACTTTTTATCAACTGGCCTGAGTATGTATGATATGCAATTTTTACGAGTCCAAATCAATTTTCTGTAGTCCCAGGCCTAGAACTTATAGTCAATTGTAGTAAATCTTGCTCACCTAAGATCTACCAAATTTCAACACTGAATGCAACAGTCACAATTGAGATAATTTTTCCAGAAAGTAACCTCTTATTTTACCATAGATATACCTTAAAGTTTATTCATATGGGCTTATTTGTTTTCAGTAGGATAAACCAGGTATCAAGTATTTAAATCAGCAGGGTTAATGTAAGTCAGCCCTTAACAATTAAGTGTAACAATATCTGTTCATATCTCTTGAAATAGATAGTATAGAAAATATTTGGATTATGCCTGACCCTAGTTTTGACAAAAAGGTAATGACTTAACATATAGATTCCAGAATATTGCTCTTCTTTGCTGCAGAGTTATATAAGTATAACTACCAAGCCTATAAAGTTATTAACTTTGAAGTTATTAAAGTATAACATTCTTAAGAACTCTTATATTATTACATAATGTACTCTTGTAATTTTTTATTGTATGGAAATAATATTGTTTTGATGTATTCAAGCCTTTGATGTATCATCATAAGAACAATATAATAAATTACATTATATATTTATTAATGTTTAATAAAGAAATTATGTTCACCATTAATAACTTTAGATTTTGTATTGTTCAATTTCATTCAACTGTCAGTGGTGCATACATTAGTCCCACTGGTTTAAATACCTGATATTCATCAGATAATTCCTGTACAAAAAGTGTGGATATCTATTTTTTACTCATGGTAAAGAAGTATTGTAGTGAGCATTTAAATCAGTGGTGTTAAAGTATGCGCCAGTGGTAGTTGACTAAAATTAAAAAGTCATGATTCCAAGTAGTTAGTGTTGGTGATTGTTACTGTATTAATGTTTAATAGCTTTTACATAATAATTTAACATTCAAAATTATAATAATTTTTTATTGGTCTGAATTAATTTGCCAGTGAAATACTTATGGCCTTCGTAGTCCAATATTTTTTAATTTTGGTATTTAGATGTAATTAGATATAAATCTTATATAAAAACAGATGAGCTATACATGTATGATGGTATTTGATAAACTTCAGAGAATTGAACTGTTAGACTTTAGGTTGGTGAAATGGTTGCCTTTCTTTAGCTCATTCCCTTTATGATAACTCTACCATCAGTTCTTGCAATATGAATGTTAAAGAAATACCCCACATTATGAATATTGAATATATTCTTATTTGAATACAATAGAAAGATTTGTTTTAATTAACATAAAAATGTACCTCTCAAAATTTGTAACATTCACCTCAGATGACTGGATCTTCAGATCAAACAAAAAAAGTATATAATACTTTGTGGTCAGCACAGAAACACTAAAATCTTTGGTTTAGTTCAAAACAGACATAACTCAATATAAGAAAAGAGTGAGTTACGTCCGTTTTGCGCTGAAACTGCGAAATGTATCAGTAATCATAAGGAAGAGAAATTATCAAGAACATCAATGGGTCAGCACAAAACTAGTCTAACTACATGTAAAAAGAAGAAGAATATAGACTAATTTTGCATCCATCCATCATCATGGTTTGATATAGTATTGATACCTAACCACAATATTAAACTTATCTACCTACCCCATATAAGGGTTGAGACTTAACTCAATGTCTACAAGGTATTAAAGCTGAGTTAAAAAGTTAAACTCAATTTTTTTGTTAAATTTGATAAAAACAGTCCTTAAACTACCTGGGAATTATAAAAGGTGTATAATTGAAATACTCCCTGATTTATTTGAATGGATCTTCCGTTTCAATGTGTATATCGGCTTTGTGTACCCCTTGATTTTACCTAAAACCCAACCATAGGTATAGAGTAAGTGTGTACATGTGTATGTATTAAGTGTATTTCTATATTTGGGGACCATGTGCTTCTTTGTGTTTGAATCATAGATATTTTTGTAATATTTTTGAAATTTCTGAAAATAAGTGTGCATGATTGCATGATACTCGGTGGATTATTAGGAAATGACAGATTTTTCCTCTTTATGAAGACTTTAATTCTACCATGTAAGTGTCATTTTATATATTTGGCGGTAGTATTGAAAATAATTATAGATATAGATTTATATATGGGAATGTTTAACTGTTTCAGATGAATAGCCATCAATGTGAAAATTTTAACAGTTTTAGTAACATATGAATAACATGAAAATATTTCGTAATGATGTGATGATGCAATTTGAAAACATAACTTGTTTTAACAAATGTTTATGTTTATGGTTTATGTACATGTTGATCTAGCGATGAGTTTTAGTGGGGGGGGGGCTGTTTAAATCTATGATGCATGATTGCATAGAAACATGGTCAAACATGCACCTTACTCTAAGACTTTAACCTGGAGTTTACTCATTATGCAATTGAATATTTTGTTATTAAAATATGTTATTAAGATTTCCATACATTGATTCTGTATTTTAACCTTAGAGGGTTTCTGCTGAATATTCTAAAGATTCTTTAAAATAAATTTAGAGAAAGATTCCATCAATTTTCAGATAGCCGGATAATTTTTTAAAGGGATAGTTAGTTTGCAGCTAAGTGACTTAAATTGCATTTTTTTTTTCATTTTGTTTCGCAGCTAGTGCAGCATGAATTTATATCCCTACAAACTCGATGCATTAGGAACACTTGGGCATTAATTCATCATTTTTTACGAGGGAACATTTTTTAATAACAACGAATCATTATTTGGAGATCTAATTAAACGTTGTAAATTTTTCTTCCTACTAACAGGCACTTGTAAGATTTGTGCAGATTAAAATGTTAGATGGTGTTTTTTTCACCATGTTCAACATTTAAAAAAAAGATGATTTAATGATGTGCAGTATAAGGCTTCAATGAAAGGCAATGTCCCGGGAAACTTGCACTGGGCCCATTATATGTAACCAGGCATACACTGCGTATGACTTTTGTTTTTAATATTTCACAAAGTTTTCCAAATGGGTGAAATTTCTTGATATTATTAAAGTGCATGTTTTACAATTGTTCAAGTTTTCATGCCAATATATGTGACTCATATATTCTAGTACTCAGGTCCTACAGTTTAGGATTTATACATTAACCCTGCTGATTTAGATACTCATCACAGTGCTTCTGTATTCACTCTTGATAAAAAATAGTTATCCATATTTACGTACAGGGATAATGGAACAAAAAAATGAAGCATTCAAATCAACAGGATAATGTATGTGCCACTAACAATTGAATAAAATTAAACATAAGTTGCGCATTATAAATGTCCAAAAGACTCCAGCTTGGCACTGATTTCTGTGAAAAAATATCTACCCACTTTAAAGAATCATGTTAAATTTTACAATGTATCCATGAAAAAATAACTACTAAGACTTACTAAATTGTTGGAAAGGAAATGTTCCCATCTTATTTTTAAAAATAAGATAAGTTCAATGTCTTTCACATTTTTTCATCATCATGACAAAATTTCATTCGACTTTCCGGTACTCTACTACGCTGCGTACGCTTTGTTACTATTATCGGAACTATTTTTATGGAAGAAAAAAAATGTCATGGTTGTAAAATTGCCTTATTTTTACCGAGAGAATAGTCTCACTATAGTACCAAATTTGTAACTCATGAGTATTGATCTTCATGATGCAATGACATGCAATTACAGGAATTCTTTTGCAACTTTTTATAGGAATATCAATGTTAAAACAGTGTGAAGATTGTTCGCACAGTAGATATTTAACACTTTTATTTACTGCATTCCAAACTGTGTGTTCGAGAAATCCTTGACTGAATTATTTTCTGGCATCATTTTCTATGTTGTTTCTGAAATCTGTTTGGAACTCTTTTCCTCACTTTCTTTGTCTTGGGGGTAGATTTTCATCTTTAAGGCATTTTTGCAGTACATTTCATGATTTGACATTTTTTACAACCTTGAAACTTCTAATTATCAACTTAAATGCATAAATACTGATGTAATGTATGGAAATGTTTGGTGCTTTTCACCCCTTTTTAGCATTTTTATACCCCCGCTTCGAAGAAGAGGGGGGTATACTGTTTTACCCTTGTCTGTGCGTGCGTCCGTCCGTTACAAAATTTCCGTCGCAGTTTTCTCAGCAACTATAACATGCAGCAGCCTAATACTTTGCATATTGCTTCATCCCATAGTCCCATGTGGTGTAAAGCGATTTCATGCTCCTTGCTGATCTACTTCCTGTTTGTCGCATATTTTTAGATTTTGTTAAATGAAAGTTACATTATGATAGTCATATTTCTCACAGTGGGGGTATCACTAGTGAGCATTAGCTCTTACTTGTTTAGTCCTATTGCAGCCAGCTATCAGTTGTCTTACTCATTTTTTTCTGGACAGGCGTAGATCTCTTAGCCCAGGCATTAATGACCAAGTACTCAGCACATACACTCATCAGTGGCTGCCAACTGCCTTGCTACAGATGTTGGAGGGAGGATAGTGGTTCTTTTAGACAGAAAAGTGGACGCTAGAGTTGGTTTATCTTAGTTGTATAAACTAGTTACTTAATCAAACTTAAATAAATTTGTATATATAAATGCACTGTTACTATGTTAGCATAGTATTCATTTAAGTCAAGACAAGATGTGGAAGCAATAGTATGCATTTTTATTACATCTCAAAGTTTTATAGTGTGTGTTAGATTCCTAGGAATACATCTATAATTTATAATTTGATTTGTATGCAAGGTAATAAAATGCTTTGAAGACAGTTTCACTGGCATACAAGGTAATTTATTTAAGAGATAAAATAAATTTGAAATTGACCAGTTTGCTTTACTGGGCTCTTGCAGATAGCATGTAAGATTACCAATTAAAACATTGCATGTTCTTGTAATTATGCAATAGACTTGATTTTTAGAAATGAAGATTTAATTCCATAAAGTATGAGTGTACTGGTATTGAATACTTTATTAAAAAAGATATACAACTTATTTAAACAACCTTATTCTTAAGATAAATTACTACTAATTTTAACCAATCACCATGGAGTAAACATCACTAAAAAGGGAAATAAATCTTGATATTCACAAATCTTGAGTAGATGAACCTTACCTAAAAGGGAGGTTACTCCTAATTTTTCAAATATTCAATTTTATTAAAAAGGGAGACAACCTTATACTTTCTCCATTCATTTCAGACTTTACTTATCTTGACTTATCAGTGTTGATTTAAACTGTCTTTTTTTACTTTAATTCCTAGAACATGGTGCATATAGTTTAATTTTCACCAATCTTCTTGGTGTTTAAAAGGGACATAACTATCATCCACGTTTTAGGATTTTAAAATATTCATATATCTTATAAGGGGAATTAACTCTTGAATCTTCCATTCAATGAAACCTTTTAAATCCATCTAAAAAGGGAAATAACTTCTGCTCTTTGCATCACAGCCCTCTAAAATACGTCATTGTCAAGTCAAAGCCTCTTATATTCAAATCCAATAAGTGAAGTTGCAAGGATTTGACTCAGCTGCGACGATTCGTTATTAGTATAAGAAAGTAGATGTAAATGTTTTGAACACTCATGGATACATCTTTAAGTTTGATAATGATGATGTTGCGTTAAGTAATTTTATTTCTTGTTTTATTGTACACTTGTAGAATGTTTCAAACATTTTATTGGTATTAATGATCAGAGTTCAAGCATTAAAAAGATAAAATATTTATCTCTATGCTCCTATCTACAGATCAGTGATTGTTTTTTTAAGTTTCTTTGGTTAAGATTGTTTATATGATATGTTTAAAGATCTTGCATGGAAGCAACTCTTTTGGATGTAGAAGTTTTTTGGGGTTATTTTAGCTGCAATTGCTAATTCTGCAATGTTTATTAAAGTCCATTTTTAAATAATCAAGTTATATGCAGTGACTAGCACACCAAACCAGATTTTCTTTTTATAAGGTTATTGTCAGAACAAATTATGGTTATTTAACAGGGGACAGCTCACCAAACCTAGCTTTCCTTGGCCTTTGTCTATGATGAGTTTTTATCTACTCTTCCAAAAAAGCGACAATTTCACCAAAATTATACCTTATTAATAGAGGAAAATATACAATATTGTATATAGCATAAATAAAAGATGTTGCTGATAATTTCTGTCTAATTGTCATTTAAAGGGTCTTTAACACCACTCTACTATGTGATGCTAATTCCAGAATCCAATTTATTTGGTTATTTCAGTATTTCCACCTACTCTGGGGAAACCTCATACATAGTTATCAATTTGTTTAATGATTCAATTGTACCTTAATCTTAAAGTAATATTAATTTGTGTATTTTCAGTTTGTAAAGGCTGCTGACATTGTGTGCTTTTTTCTAAGAAGAGTTTAAGTGAAAAAAGTCAAGACTTTAGTTGATGTTTCCAAGGTAAGTCATCTAAATCCAGACCTGGCTAGTTCAGGCTAGCTACTGTGCTACAGGTGTTATGACTCTCTACAGCATATTGTCAAAGATTATCATATAAAACATAACAACAAAATTTAGAAGGATGTACAATTTTGTACAATAACCCGTGATCATTGAAATCACCTTCAAGCAGGTGACGCTCACAATACCTATTTACACCTAGAAGGAGTTAAATTACTCTAGGTAAATTTCTTCCTCAAAGAACATTAGCTGTGCTCCTAGTGGGGTTTAGAACCAGGACCTCTTGATCCCTAAGTGCATGCCCTTCCAGTGAACTATTGTTCCTACAAGGACTGGTAATCTATGGACACTCAGCAGTTCTGCTTTAGTTGAACAACCCACCAGAGTCTTTGGCTGCTTGAGCCAGAAATTTTATCATAATTGCTTAGTACTGGTGGACCTGAAAGCAGACTCAAGTGTAATTAATCTAAGCTTGTAGAATTCAAACAAAATATGAATAAACCTAACAAAACCTGAAGCTATATAAACAGTTTGTACTCACATATTCTGGTCACACCAGTCTAATCTTAGAACTATTTAAAAACAACAAGGACAAGCACTGCTTGTAACTGTGAAAAGTTTTCATGGAAATTTCCCGGATTCATGGTATTGGTGAAGAAGAAAAAACCTTTTAGAAACCAGGATTTTCTTCTTTAAAACTCCATGATTTAAATGGTTCTTCTTTGGGCTTAATTTGTTGGCTCACTTTTTATCCAGTCAAATGAAAATTAGAAATGAGTTCAGTTTTTGCCATGATAATTAATTTCTGCACAAAATTTATGTTTTTCATTTCACGAGCTCATCTTAGTAATACTCCGATGACCTCTGATCTTCACTTAGATGTGCTATGGTCCCTTGTGCACTGCTTAATTCACCTTTAAGCTTTTGGCAATTTAAGGCAATTTAAATAGCATAGATAGTTTTTTTATCCAATTACTGTGCTTCATTTAATCTTGTGACTCTTGATTTTAACTCTATGATGACTCGATCCTGTGAAATTGTTTTATTTAAGGTTGTGTTTGGTACTTAAACAAAATTTATTCAAAGTATCTTAACCTTTGGTTTTAGAACTGGATAGTGATTTTGTGAATCTCCGAAAGTCATAAATAATCTTGTATTATTTTTTAACAAATATTCCTTGTTCCTATTTTTACTATTTAGTATGAAATTTGTTATTTGGTTTTGATTTGACATGTTTTGGGTCATTTGTATGTACTTTTACTGTAAATACTGCACATTACGGGAAACAAGGTTGGCCCAACTTGAGTTGCCTTATTTCATAAAATTGTTTTTAAAATTGTTTATTACTAGCCTGATTTTATGGGTTACTCCTGAAAATTAAAGAAATTTAGCTTATAATCGTGAACTTGCTGAGCTCATGAAAAAGCTCAACAGTTCATGAATCACAAATCATTTAAGACAAGTTATTTATTTGTTTAATTTAGATTAAACTATAGATATAGCTCGTTGAGGATAACATGAGGCATTGTTTACATATAATGTTATTTTCAATTTGTCTCAAGTTATCTTTAACTCTTTCAATGCTGAATTTTCACAATGGACTAGTCCATCTTCAATTTTTAGACCTGTTCATAGTCATTTTAGAGATTTCAGGATAAAAATTGGACAATGAGCAGCCAACAGCAAAGAGCCTTGTCAGCTGGCACGTGTTGTGTCAGCTGACCTGGCTCTTTGCTGGTGGCAAAGGCTTTTCATAATTGGCTCCCCCATTGTAAGGGTTAACAAGCTATAACTTCATAATTCTGAAAACAATTTATCTTAATAAACTGCATTCAAAGCTTTCGTTTCTTTTCTTTCTGTCAGTCCAGTAGTTCATCTCTCAGTAGTTCAAGACTACATGAAGCAGAGGTCATCAATTTTTGCAGGTTTGCTATATTTGGTGAGTGCCTGGTGAACTTGCTGCTCTGAGTTGACTCAAGGGCATCACTTTAACACATTATTTTTTCAGCAATTCAGTCCATTTACAATTTTGAAGTCACTAATGTGACTCTACTTTTTTTAAAGATCATTTTTATTTGCTTCCTCGGTAATGGTGTTTAATAATGATTTTACGGGCATAGTTTTTCTGATTATTTTCATGCATATTATTATTTAAGGAAGTTACTCAATTCAGACTGTTTTATCTGAGATGCTTTGCTCCAAGATTGGATTGTGACATTTTTCTTTATAAATGCTTGAGGAATAAAAAATACATGTTTTGTTAGTTAGTGCAATTTACTGTAAGTGAAAATGTGTTATGTTGTTAGGCTTAGAGTAACTGCAACTTACAATGCATGCAACTTTTTTAAAAATTCACTACAACTCGATCAAGTCTAGTCCACAATGGAAAGTTACATTGAGAATTTTGGCTTTCTAAAAGTAGACTTACCAACTTAATGTCTAAATAGTTCGTTTCGGCCAACAAGCTGATCTTCCTTTATTTCATTCAGGCCTACCTTCCAGTTTATGTCCCATTTCTTTTATCTCCCAATTTTGTTCAATGAGTCTGTTCAGATGTTAGAATGCACTGGAGTCCAAAGAAAAGCAATCTGAGTATGATTTCTTGATTAAACACCCTTCCATTTGACAATTAGCAAAACTACGGAAGAACTGATTTACTTCTGTTTTGTACGGTAAGCAAGAACTAATGGGGAAACAGTTCAAGAGAAAAGTTAGATTGTTGAGCCTGGCATCACAAATAATTTGAAGAATTAACAAAATTTGTAAATATAAATGTATTGTCATTCTTAGTAAAGCATTGTTATCTCCTCCATGAGCTTTCTTTACATTATAACTCTCTTGATGCATAAATCCATCTAAAACAAATAAAAACTAATTACCAATGTACCATCAAAGAAAGCCTTTTTTGTGCAGTGTAAAGGTAATTTTGTATGGTACAGTAGTACTTGTAAACATATTGTTTGGTATAATGTTGAGCATGCATGTAACTCTGCAACTCAAAGACTTGAAGCCACTTAAAAAATTGCCTGCAGATATTATATTTGTATCTCATTATTGATAATATCATGCAAGACAATAATTATCATCAATGACTTTGTGATGTTAGTTGACATATGTCTTGACATAGAATTGCATGTTGGTTTCTGTGTTGCTAAGGTGAGTAACTCTGTTGTTAAGGAATATGCTCTCCTACTAAATGAGTATGTCATTGAAACATGTCAGTTTGATCTATTGAAATAGTTGAAAATAAAACTTTGCCGGTATTTTCTCATGTTGTTTATTTAGAGCAGATCTGTGTTGCAATAATTAATTGGCATCACTTCCACTTGGAGACAAGTACAATGGCTGAGACATTCTCCATCTAGAGAATTTTAAACTTTACTAGTTAAACCATATTTCAGATTTGAATTAAAATCCAAGTTTTGAATGTTGTTTTTACATGGGGTTTCCCCATGTTTAGTAGTGGACTGTGGCAAATTCACATCAAAATTTGTCGCGAACGATTACATTCGGTTGTGCGCGTGCAAATAAAGGGATAATTACCACTGCAATTAATATAGTCCGCATTACGTGTTAACATGCAGACGATAAGAAGCATGTGTATATCTTATCTGGTTTATGTGAGGTAAAGGTCCCTTTTATCGCTTCCATGAGTTGTATACAGCCATATACTCTACCAAAACCCCATGTCTGACAGCGCTATCGGTGCTTTGATTTATATCAGTCAAGCATAATGCAAGAAACTTAAAGTTTTTAGCTTCAAAAACATCTTTGTTTTAGTATCTGCCAATACTAATGCTTTCTTTCATTCTTTTGACAGTGTGACCAAATATAGGCAAGAAATGGCAATGAAAAAATTAAAGTAAATTTCGTAATACTGTTTAATAAAGAGTATTATGAAATTCACTTTATTTTTTCATTTATTTTACCTACTGTGCCCTAAAAAATCTCTAGGACAAATGAAATATTAAGCAATTCTTATCATGCATACCCACTAGAAATTTTATTATTATGAAAGCTTATTCATATTACATAATTTGAATCATGTGTTGATTATCTAATTAATGCTAATTTTGCTCAGGTGACTCTATGATTTTATCATGTGTAAATGTAAAGCAGTTTATAATCAAAGCGCTGAAGGCACTGAATTTGTTCCAGTTTGAAAAGTGAAATTAGATTTCCAGCTCTAACAACATTTGTACACAAAGAACAGTTCAGTGATATTAGTTTGATAGGTAGAACAGCACTGTTTCGATTCAAAACACTTCCACACAATCAAACTATAAATACAACAGGTAAACCGGACAGACAAACACTTTTGATTTTTTTCACAAATCAACACAAGTCAAAGGGACTGAAGTCCGGAACAAATAAAAACAAAACATAGGATTTTGTCCAAGGAGGATTGGTGGACACTGTAGTTAGAGAACCTATTACAAACATTTAATATCATCATCGTCATCATAAGTCATGTACTGTAATACATTGTATAAATTCTATGACCGGCTTTTCAACCATCCAAGTTGTCATCAGAGTTTTGAACTTTGAAGAAAGGTAAGGAGGCACTGGTATATCAACCAATTAAAAAGTGTTGATTAACAGCTTGAAATTGAAATAAATTCATCTTAAATTGCTAGTGATAAAATCATAAGATTTTAGTCATTACAACCCATAACTTTTCTTTTCTATAACAAGAGTGCTCCCCCTTGCTGAAAGTCTTATAATTGTCTTTCAAGTATTATTACTCACAAAGCTTAAACTATTATCTCAGCCATTGAAAGTGAGTTGCAACATCTTCTGTTATTTTTATAGGTTTTATTACAAATTGTAGTAATATTTTTACGCAGATATTTATATTATTTCTTCTCTAGTGTATTAAATGCTTGAAGCATTTTCACCCGAATGTTTATTATCCTGAAAACTAACACCAGCAGCTTAAGTTTTTCAATTATTTTCATGAAAACCATTTTCTTAAAATTCCTCATGTATTTTCTTTACTGGGAATAATACTTTTTTATAATGAAGAATTGGATAAGATTTTTGGAAGAGTCGAGTTATTTATTCCTAAGATAAATATAAAAAATGTAGTGATGTTCTGTGTGCATCGAAGATTAATGAATTCATGCAGCTTTTAATTTTCATGAAATTTGTCTCGTATTATTGACTATTGAAGCTAGAGTAAGAGACCCCTATTAAAGATAACATAATGAGACATGATTATTTCTAGACTTCATGAGTTGATATGTGTTTTACTAGATCATTTTCATGCTCATTTTGAACCTAAATGTGTGATTATATTCAAAATTCATTTTCTTTAACCAAAACGTTTCAATAACTTGATTTCATCAATTTTCTGTTAAATTTGCCTTGATAAGTGCTCGCAAATCTATTTGCCGATAATTTCTGAATTCAATTTTCTGATTTTGTCATAAAAGTATCCAGCTTGTAAATTCTCTTCCCTCATTGCACAGAAATGTGCAAATTTGCCTTTCTGATTACAGTCATGTATTTTTTATCCCCCTTTAAAATTTCAAATATTTTCAATTTTATGAAAGAAAGGCTTGATTAGCATGTTGCAAATTTTGAATGCTACGAACATGAATTACAGAAAATGCATTCAGTTTTAGGGAATGAGAATTATGGAGAACATGTGTATTTGACACACTTAACGGCTTGCATTTGGCAGATTCTGCAGAGATGCACGGAGTTTCTGAGCTAATGCAAAGTTAAGATCAATCAATATTCAAGGGAAAATTTTGAGTCAGTTATGGAACTCATGAACCATAAATTCTTAGCTTTAAATAAAATTTGAAATTTAAATTTATGATTCCCTTAAGCGATAGCTAGTTGATGGAGCTTGAATAGAGAAAAAAAATCATATTCATTATTGTTTTATACATTAATTGAAAGCAAACAAAGGAGCTTAAGTGTGCATTTATATCTTCAAAGGTGCCATGCATTTGGTACTTTTGGCAGTACTATTTTTATAAAAGAAATAATTTTTCATGATGAAATTCATGAATTTTGAAAAAAAAAGAATTCATTGCAAGATATTGTCTCGTTTTACAAAAACCGTTTCTCATTAGTTGTCGCACATCATGCGATGTTTCTTCATTTTTTATGTCAAAAATCTTCAGATGCATTATCATGCAATACATGTCCTCAGAAAAACCTTGATGCAAGTTTTTAATCATGAAATTTGTCATCTCCATCATGAAATAGTTCTTTCAATGTTTTTTTTACTCAGTGATAGATTTTATACAACAGCATTTTCAATTTAAAGTTTTACTTCAAATGAAAAAAAAGTTTCATGTCTTGAAATTGAAATAAGGAAATTCGTATTTTCATACGATGGTATCTCAACATACAAACAAAACGTGCATGCTGATATCACGGCCTGCGACTTGAAGATGTATTTTTTTTATCTGGAAATTCTTTACTAGGGAGCACAGAAATTAGGTTATTGAACTGATGCATGATAATTCCAAATCATTGATGCAATTGACAGGCATCATTATTGTTCTGTTAACTTTTTTTTAATCGCTTTGTCTTGCTGCGCCTGTGATTAATTGGAATCATGATAGTCCTGTCTTGGCTGCACCTTTGTTGTTCTGATGTAAGAATTCAGGGCTTCTTACCTGACAATATTGAGTTCAGAAATGGATATACCCATGGTTTATATCAACTTGATCTAAAAATACATGTTGACTGGTCAGTGTAAAAGAAGTCTATATACCTCATTGTTTACATGTAGTTAGGCTAGTTTTGCTCGGAAACACTGATGTATTGATTCTAATACATTTAAGTTCCCTAATATAGAAACCACCTTGGTTATTGCAAATTTTGCTATTTTTGCGTTTTTATGTTCTAAATTGTGGGCTTAGCACAAAACAGTCGTTACTCACTCTTTTTTAAATTTGAGTAACGACCTTTTTGCACTAAGCCTGCAAAAAGCTAAATTTGAAAAGAAAAAGGTCCATATATAATGAGCATTTTGCTATTATGACCGTCAATTTTACGGGTTCTGATGGTAGTGTTTGCTGGTGAAAAATTTGGCAAAATACTGATGTACTTCCTTATTTGGAGAGGTCATCTTTGAATGGTACACTAGTACTCAAGCCTTGAATGCTGAGACTGCTTAAAATACCAAGTTTAGTTTCTGAAAGTTCATTTGATGATCATTTCAAACTCAAACAGTTTGTTTAGGGTATTTGGCCAGCAACCTTTGCACATTTTAGTTTTACACAAACCTTCCATGTATGAAAATTCTTGCTGCATTTTGGCTTGATTGCTTTAAGCATGGCCTAGGTTTATTAATTTTATTTATCTCTTTAGCTGGAAGGGGAAATATTTAAGTACTTTAAAATACAACCTTCAACTCACAACATCATCATAATACAGCCTTGCAGATAACAAGTATGCAAGTTACAGAAAATGAAGAAAAACAAAAAAACTATTGGATTGAACAATATAGAGGACAGTATAGTGAGTACAGAACAAAGCGGAACAATGTGTCAGGAACCATACATTGCAGTATACTGCATGCACATCCATCAAACTCGTTTCTGCATTTTTTGTCTCTCGGCTTGACAGGAGAGATTTTAAGATAAATGCGAAATAGATTCTTACAAAATCAATGACCTCTTCAATGATAAACACTGATGACAACTGGCACATTTTTTCTTACAATACTCTCTAATTTTGTTGCCTTTTTTCTAATCCTCTGACAAATTATTCATTCAAACGTATCAAAGAATGGATTTAGTTGCACATATAGGCAGTGAATCATGTTTCTTGTTGCCTTAAGGTCTTAAAGATTGTTTTTTATGTCACAGATTTTCTTGTTACTCTACAAGTTTGTTAGAGGGTTTTGTTTTTCTGTGATATAACAAGCATGTTATGGTATTTGAATGATAGCTAGATATTTGTCAGTGTTTGTCTTGTATGATCTTAATATGTAAGAAAGTTGTGAAGTTACTTATGGCGGATAATAGTTTAGTACTTATGCAAATAGCTGTCCACCTTTAATTATGACTCTGATGTTAAAAGAGAAAAAGTCTCTAACATGCTCACTGGCTCACTTACTCACTGGCTCACTTCCTTCCTCCTTCACTCACTTGCTTACTTCCTAACTCACTTACTCACTCCATCACTCACTCACTCACTCACTTGCTCACTCATTCTCTCACTCACTCATTCCATTACTTACCCACTCCATCATTAACTTCATCTCTCACTCGCTCAGTCATTCTTTTACTCACTCATTCTCTCACTCACTCATTCTCTCACTTACTCATTCACTCACTCAGTCATTCACTTATTCTCTCACGCATTCTCTAACTCACTCATTTTCTCACTCCATCATTCTCACACTAACTCATTTTCACATTCTCACACTCACTTATTATCTCACTCATTTTCTCACTTACTCATTCTCTCTCTCCCCCTCTCTCCCTCTCTCTCTCACTCACTCACTCACTCACTCACTCACTCACTCACTCACTCACTCACTCACTCACTCACTCACTCACTCACTCATTCTCTCACTCACTTATTGTCTCACTCATTCTCTTACTAACTTATTCTATCACTCACTCACTCACTCACTCACACACTCTCACTCATTCTATCACTCACTCATTCTCTCACTAACTCATTCTCACACTCACTCATTCTCACACTCACTTTTTCTCTTACTCATTCTTTCACTCACTCATTCTCTCACTCACACATTCTCTCACTCACTCATTCTTTCACTCACTCATTCCCTCAATCACTCATTCTCTCACTTACTCATTCTCTCACTCACTCATTCTCTCACTCACTCATTCTCACACTCACCTATTCTCTCACTCATTCTCTTACTAACTCATTCTCTCACTAACTTATTCTCTCACTCACTCACTCACTCACTTTTTTCTCGTTTTTCATCTGAGGTAGATTGAAATATTTCTATTAAGAGGCTCACAACCGAAGAATTAATCCAGGTTGTGTCTTGACCCAAAAAGTATCTGGACCCTTAAGTAAGCTATTACTTGTGCTTGTGCAACTTGGCCTGAGACAGCGTGATATTTAATAAACTTCATTAATTAAACTGTATTTACTCGATTTTATATCTGTTTATGATATTTAAATATATTTCTTGACTCAGGTCAAAATGCTCAAGCTATAACACAGATAAGCAAATGTCCACTTTAACCTTCTTGTAAATGAATGGATCTGCGCAAAACTAGCTTGAACATGATAAAAATATACATTGTAGAAGGATTTAGAAAAGTTTTTAGGTGACCCCTCAAAATGTGTTTGATTTAAATTTTAAGACTATTGTATCATAGGTATTTGTGAAATCTATTTGCACTTATAGAAACATTGATGAAGTATCAGGCACTTATAAAATCACAGCTGATCTCTGACAAGCCATTGTTGTTTATTTCTTCTCTAAATGGTATTACGGCCAGCCAGTGTTATTTACACTAGATATTGTTGCAACTATTTCATTAAACAACTTTGATCTGGTTGCATTTCATCAACGTTACAATAGCTTCCCACAATTTATTTTATCTTAACAAATCATCTTATCTTGAACCGTTCTTCGGAGAGAAAAAACGGCATCCTTGCTCAATCATCAAACATAATGTTGTCATGTTGGAAATGAGTTAAACCAGAATTATTTATGACGTTACGAGGTACACATTTTGTAATCAGCAATTGTGCAACCTATTTACATGTCAGGAAGATATGTACATGCATGTTTAGAAATTTGTTTTCATGCATACAAAAGAAGGAAACAAATGGACTATGATACAGCTATAGAACTGTTCCATGGTAAATACTCAACAATAGAGTCATGAGTTATGCATAATTCTAAGACCTAAGCCCATTTTCTTTTTCGCGCATACACAAAGGATCGTAATAATAGTGGTATTTTCTTAGAAAACTTGGAATAAATTAATGCCTTCAAAATTCCTCAAACTTTGGAAGAAAATGCATGTACACTGCATGTTATTGATTGCTCTTGAAGCGCATGCAGGGGTTACGCAAGCTTAGAATGCATGCATGTTGTTACTGGATAATTGTATTATTGAACGAGGAGAAGATGTTTCGTTTGTTTAGTTTGAATTTTAACATTTTTGTCTTTTTAATGAAGAGCTAGGGAAAAGGGGGAATAATGCATCACTGCTTAGAAAGCATCAATTAAATTGTGCTTTATATTTGTCATCCTGACTGGTTTGTAAGAGTAAGAAAATTTTTAAAGATTTGAAAATTTTCTTAAAAATGTTAGAATAGACAGATCAGGCATTTACATGTTATTTTTCTTAGTAAACTTTCCGTACATAAAGGTTTCTATATAAATATAGATTGCTGTTGATCAATTTCTTCATTATAGATAATTTGAATAAGTTAGATAATTAATGATGGTTGATACAGATTGAGCATTGTATCTAATGTTCTATACATCAAAGGGTTTTCTTATCTTGGTGTTTATTTCTAAAATATCCTTAACTTTATATATCAATGGTCCCAACTGGGTGACCTTAACTTAACCTGTCCCCACAGGGACCCTTATTACATCATTTTATTTGTATCATGACCCCATCTGTTGTCTGAAACTAATTGAAATAAACTGTAGAAAAGTTTACTCAAGTGGTATATTTATCTCTTAAGTATTGAATACAAGGTAGAGAGAAAATTACCCACCAAACAAACTAGCCATGAATTTACTATGACTTTTTGATACTTTTATGTTTAACTTATACAAATCAAGTGGTTTTTGTGGTCGTCAATGGTCACAAACAGTGGTTACTGTGCCATTTGCCCTTTGGCCCCTTCTATCTTGCTTTTCTACACCTAACTCTATCATTTGTTACATGTCAAATCAGTCGGAGGGAATTTAACATGATTTTAGGGGTCTTATCCCTTTTTCATGTAAACTACAATTTTTTCATTGATATTCACTGCATGACCCTTTTCAAATGACCAAAGATGTTTTAGGGTTATAAAGGGTCATGTTATGTCACTTGTTTGAACTTTGACATCTTATTGTCCCGTGTCTGCTACCCAGCTGCATCGTCCAATATTTATAATTAAATTGTACATCACATTGTGACAGTGACTTAAGTTGGATGAATTTAACTAAGTTTATCCTAAAATCTCTTGGTTTCAATAGAAAATGGTTCAAAAATAACGCTGGATAGACAATAGTTACGATGTTTCCGTGGAAATTTGTCCGATTTTTGACCCCCCTATTATTTGTTATTGATGATGCAGTGAAGACGCTGTATTCATATTACTCAATAACGATAGCGTTGTCTACCTAGTACAGTTGACACGTCAAACTTGGGTCACGGACGCTGCGATTTTGCGTCTCTGCAGCTGACAAATGGATGGATTTGAATTACAATTTTTGCATAGATCTTAACAGATTTGTGACATTTCTCTTGTCAAGCTATTGTCATCAGTTAATGGTGTTCACAAAGAAATCTGTTTCTGAAAATTCAACATCCGTAAAACTTAGTGTTAAAATAAATCATTTACTAAGATTTTTTATTGCCATGTCATAGTGTCGAATATTGATGCTATTTTAAAACCTGGTGATAGTTATTTAACTTGACTCTTAAACGATTCTTGTTCAAAGTAAATTGTAACCCATACAAGATACAATGGTTGATGGTTTGATATCTCACTCCTGTTCATGTGTTGCACTTATCTTGAATTTCAGAATGATTTTAGTGTAGATCTTTATTTTAAATCAGCCTGACTTGCTCAGTCAAATTCACACCCTGCCTATAGATTGAGGACTTTGGGTTCAATTTCAAGAGAAAGGGGGCTAACTACCTTACCGGTGTTTGGTCATGAATTTTTCTATTTGGCAATTCTCTTAAGTTGTATCTGCCTCTTGCAAAGGTACTTGCTTAGTTCTTGGAAAAAACTTAAGTCAAGAGATAAAAACCTCTCCAGGGACAGTGAGGAAAGGTCAACTGACCAAAGTTTTATCTCAGAATTTAAAATATTTCTTGAGAAACAGCAGTCAGATAGGCTTCATAGATAGTTTACCTTTTATCGGAACATAGAACTCTTTAATCACTGTTAAGTGAACCTTGTGCCATTATGGTGAACAAAACAAGCTAGTTACATGTGTCTGCAAAAAATATGCTGACCAAACATACAAAAAATGTGCATTACTCTATCATAGTATTTTTCTCAATGCTTTCAAAAAGTTTTAAAAAAAAAAAACGTGAAATTTTGCACTTCAGATTGAAGAGTTTTAAAAACATTTTTTTCAAAATCTGATGGAAAAAAATTCAATGCAATATTTCAGATGTCAGAACTTTTGTAGGAGTGATCAGCAACTCTCAAGATTTTTGTGTTTGTTATTTAAATGCATGTGAAAACTTGTTTTCTATTGTTAAATGTTGCAAATATTTAATGGTCATCAATAAGAAATTTACTTCAGCTTAATCCTCATAAACTTGTATTATCTGCCACTGATGTTGTATAGCAAACATTTGATGGTCAGTTCATATCAATCAATGACGGCAAAATTGAAATTTTAGCATTTTCATTAGATTAAGAGTACATAAACTTGTAACTAGGTAACTGATTTTATTTCCCAAACCCTCTGTTAAACTTTGACAGTCTGACCTGTGAAGTTTGTGTGTTAATGATGCATTTTCACGCTGTGCCAAAAATGACATAACTTGGGTTGTAAATAAGGGGCAGGTTATTTACATTGTAGGGGCCAGATAGCTTGACCTAGGGGTCAAGTAGATAATTCATGACTTAGAAATAATGAGATACTGGTAATAAGAATGTAAAAGATTTTAGCTTGGGCATTCTCATGTTTAAAGTTTTTGGTCGGGATTTTTGTTGAAATGTGTGAGGTCAGGAGATTTTATATATTTTATGGCTGCCTGATCATTGAAACTTCTCGGTGTTGCCTGTGCAATGGCTATTAATTCTAAAGATTAATGAAACAGAAAAACAGGAATCTTGGAGATTGATTAACTCCGAGTCTTGTCTTTTTGAAAAATTGCATCATGGTTTAAAGAAATTTCTTCTTTTTTTTTAAAAAATACATAGAAGCTCTTTATTTTGTGAGTATTAAAAAGGGCATAAAGCTGTAATTTAGAAATAATTGCATGTAAATAATTATTCAAAAATTTATAAAAAATGATTTTGGTTTCACATTTTTATGACCAATGAATAAAGTTTTTTATTTGAAAATGTGTCTCTGCAGTTCAATTCACACAGGTGATCATGTAATCAGCGTGAATTGTGGTACAGATGAAAATTACTAATGCTTACAAAAGCAGACACTGAATGCTTTTACGCAGTAAAATCTTAGTAGACATACAAACGAGGTTTATTAAATAGTTATTGTTTTGATTTCAGCCTTTTGAAATGATTCTTATCATTTTACAAATAATTAATTTCCAAATAATACACTCTCAAACATAGATAATAAACCTATATAAACTCAGACATACTTCTTTAACACTATGGTTGTGCAGTAAAGCAGCTGTATTCTGTTTTTTTCCTCGTTAGATATGTAATATATAAAATTAATTTCATGTATTAAATTCTTACATCATGATATGTTTACTCAGTGATTATGATGATAAGAAAATTACCTACCATAGTTTGTTAATAATGTAAATTATAAACTATTTATATAATAATTGGTTTCACAGGAATACATTTATTTATAATACTTATCATTTACAACAAATTTTGTCTCACCGACTTAGTTATATCTTTGGATAAAGAGCAAGTCTTATAATAGGTATGACTTTTGAATGCATATTCTCAACTCAGGGACAGTTATTTCTTATCATTGATCAGTGGTGGGGGCCTCAGATTATAGATTTTTCCTCTGATTGTAGAGGGAGGGGTCAGGACATGAACTATTAATTTCAAACCTATTTTTAATTTTTTTTTATCTATAATTAAAATACATACCTACGGGGTATCCTAAGTTCTGTGCCCATGTTTTGTCTTCAGTGGAACTTAACAAGTGTTCTCTTATTTTTGGTATTTTTCTTGTGAAAAAATGAAACAATTTTATACCTTTCTTTTGTTGTTTTTTGTAGATTGGAATGAAGCTCGTTTGAGAAGAAAGAACAAAAGAGAGGACCCTGTTGACAACATATGCACTGGAAGTTAAAGAGGGAAAATTAGATTATAGTCACTAGTACATGCAGGTATGTTAACAGGATATCATGATTGCATTGCTGAAAACTAGGAACGAAACTCATTGTTACAAGGCAAGGGAACAAAAAAACTGGGGAAAAAAGACAAAAAAAATTTAAATGATGAAATGAAAATTACTTTACAAACTATGAAGGATTTGTTGCAAGCATATTGCCTTGTGTATGATCATGTCTTGTTCCTGTTATTATCCATGCAATTAAACAGATTATGCTATAAAATCAGTGTGTTACATTGCATGAATATTTTATCTCTCCGAGTCCAAGAAAATTATATTTCCCCCTTCTCCTTGCCATAGACTGGTATCCATTTTGTACAAGTTGCTGGTTTTAGACTTGTTCTGCATCCTGCATATTGTATCCCTGTAATGAAGATTTATTGTGTTGCAGAAAATTAAATGGGTGTGCATTATCAGCATGTTAATTGATGGACAACAATCATTGTTTGCAAACATCCATCTATCGCTGCGCAAGAGCAGAAACTACTTGTTCTTGGCGTATATATAATTCCAATGGCTTTTTCTCCTAAATATTTTATGAGTTGTGTTGTTTTTTCCTAAATTGTCATACAGATTATGATATTAATTTTGTGAAAAAATAATAAATTTATAACTCTGGTCTATCGTTAAAACTTGATTTAGATTGCATTATTGTATTTTGGAAAATTGGCATCCTTGGATTGGACGCTTTTCTGAGGTCTGTTGCAACTGTGTTATGTTGTCATATTTTTTTGTATTTTTGATGCATATGGAAATACTGTTGATGGTGGTAGTTTGCTCAAAGAAGGTTTTGAGATAGTAATTATGCTTTGCTTGGCTGAAACAACTTTTAACCTGCACAGTTTGAAAATAAATTACATGAATGGGTCGGTGCAAGACTTGTAGCCATCAACATGTAAGAGCTTCACATGTCTTAGAATATGATATAGATGATTTGTTTTATGTAATTGCTGATAAAATCCCTATTAGGGGCCATAAGGGTCACAATGAAGTTGTTGTTGTTGTATATATTGTCAATACTTGGTTTTCATACTTAAGGTTAATCTACCTTCTTCATTAATCCATTTTAAAACTAATCAAAGTACCAAAGAGTAAAGCCTGTTCTGACTTTTACTTTTCAATTTGTTCTGTTGATTTTGAGTGAATGCATATAATTGGAGCAAGTTACAAAAAACACAAATAAGAAATAAGGTACATCTGCTTATTGTGTTTTAAGATGACTTCTAATAAATATAATGCTGTAATATTGTTAGAACAATATATTGTATTGCCTCACTAGTATATCATGTGCATTAGATATCTGTAGAGCTCTTCAATTGTTTCAAATGACCAAGTGACTGTTATAAAAGAAGGGAGGTAATCGAATGACTGACATTTGAAAATTTCAACCAATGAAAATGTAACACAAGTGTGAAATTATTTTTATTTTCTTGTTCACCCAGATCTTATCAATCTTATACAATGTATGAAATATTATTGTAAATTTATTAACTTCCACTGTTATGTATCAAGTTTACATATGACTCTGTTTGATTTTTTCTGCTATTGTTTCTCCCACATTTCAACGATAATTTTCTACCATTGTCAATAAGTCATGATGCTGTTACGTATTTACTGATGATGAAAGCTTATATGTCTTTCCTAAAATGCTATTAAATTTGATATTTTCTGTAGAATAGATTAAAATGAATGCTATTGTATCAATTGTTGAAATGAAGTTGAAAAAATTATTTCATTATGGAAAGTTCACTCTCAGTGCTTTGACTGAAAAAAGTTTGATAAGGTTTTATATTTCAATTTTTTATTTATTTCCTCTGCTTATGATCATTCCTTAGAAGTATATTTAGTAGAATTAATAAGCAATATATTTTAAATGTTTTATACTGTTTTATATATGTAAAATGATTCTTATTTATAACTTTCATATCTTGAGATTAGTAAGGTGACCTTTCTTAGAAATATCAGAGCTACAGTATAACCTCTGCAGAGCAGCCCCCTACATACCAAGTCCTCTGCACAACAACAGCTATTGATATTTCCTTAGGGCAAAATTTTAATAGAATTTAACCTCTGCATAGCAACAACCTCCGAACATTAGCTGTTTTTAGTCCCTCCCAGTGAGTGTTGTTCAAAAGAGGTTGTACTGTAAACTCATAGAATGATATCATATAGTTATACTTCTGAAGCTAATGACCTGGTGGAATAACTTGTTGACAGGAGTAGAAACACTATTTATTGAGCAAAGGAGACAGAGGGGAGGGAGGAATAGAAAGAGGGAGGGAAGGTGGGAGGAAGGGAAAAAAGGAAAGAGGGAGAGGAGATAGAAAGAGGATAAAAGGGAGGGAGGAAGGGAAATAGGGAGATAAAGATTGAGGGAGGGGAGGATTGGTGGGAGGTAGAGAAAGAAGAAGTGATAGTGAAGAGAAAGGGAAAATGAGAGAATGGAAAAGGGAGGGAGCATTTAGAGCAGGACAACATTGGGGGTAGGGGAAGAGTGGTAGGTTTGACAGTCTTATGTCGGGAGGAAAGGTGTGTGTATGAGGATGACAATATTGTATCTTAATAATTTGTAATATGTCTAACTGTTTTGTTACAGCAAATTTGAGTCAAAACCATGTATGGATTCTATATTCATTTTGAGATAAGAAGTGCCATGAAAATCACACTGTTCAAACTTAAATAAAAACAAGAAAA
This sequence comes from Mactra quadrangularis, assembly GCA_025267735.1. Taxonomy (NCBI): domain Eukaryota; kingdom Metazoa; phylum Mollusca; class Bivalvia; order Venerida; family Mactridae; genus Mactra; species Mactra quadrangularis. Next base: position 31,495,285 of record CM046304.1, read on the forward strand.
TATATTTTGTAAAATCATGAACTGACAATGAATGATTGATGAAGGATCTAATTAAATGCTAATGAATTTGTAAAATTCAAACTCAAAAATCAAAATGCCACTATTAAAGCTAAATGTTTGATTAAATTTATTCAAATATGATTATTTATACTTTTTTAAAAAAAAGTAGTATAAGGCCTACAACACCATTTAATGTTCATGAAAATATTCCAATGTTATTTTTACTTTTTTTACTTGTTCAACCATTAATGAATCAATGTAGAAGACTCTCACTCAATCATCTTATAAAAAAATAACCTGATTGTAAAGTTGAGAGATAATCAGTCATTATTTAAGGACTCAATTTTTTCCTAACTAGCACCTGCCTGAGTTTGAACTTACAGTTGATTGACAATGAGTATAGATATTGATGTTTAAGTAAATGATACTGGCTTGGTGATTATTATTATTATTTAATGTTGGAACTATAATTAAGATAGCCCTGTGTGTCAATATCCTATTAAAGCCAAAAGCTGTTTGCTTTTATTCTGGCTCAATAAAGATATCAGGTTCCTTTGAAAGAATGAAGGTAATTTTAGACTATGGCTCTAGTATTTTACTATTTTTACTCTGATTAGGAAAGACATATGTTCCATGTTTACGCATGTTGGGCAAAGAAAAATGACATATTTTGTCTCTATAGAAATTTTCTTGGGGAAAATTTTGGCATCCAATTAATTAAGGAATAGTCATCTACATGTATTTTTTCTCCACATTTATGAATATTAATATATTTTTGTAATAATTTTAGGTGTATTCTGTATTAAAATAATTTTCATGCACTCAAAGTGACTTCAATGTTTTAAAAGAAAATATGTCAGGTTTGCTTTTAAGACTTTCTTAATTATTGCTCTAATTAACATTAATTGGTTATGGTATGTCAGAGACAAATCTGTTGTTGGGTTCATCATGGTCATGTTGGTAAATATCAGATAGAGTATGTGTGTCATAAGGATATGTTAGACCAAAGGGGGGCATATAGCTCAGTTGGGAGAGCACTTGCCTTGTTTATGATGGGTTCTGGATTTGAGTCCTGGTCAGGTTGCATATTTTTGTGTTTCTTCATCATTTGTTGCTTGTTCTAACTTCCTAGCAAGACTTATTGCAGTAAAGTTATAAATAAGGTAGGGAAGGTTTTGACTGAATTTTCAAGATTTGTTTTAGGCTTTTGAGAGATCATAGTCCTTGACCAACCTTAAACTTTTTGCTCATTGCTTAAGGCACTCCCCCCCCCTGAAAAGCTCAAAACAGCATTTTGGCTAATCAAAAATGAACTATAAATGAACCTATTTGTACACTGTAACCACCATCCATAGTCACATACTGATCATTTAAATGATATGGCAACAGTTAATAATTTGACCAATAAAACTTAATAAACATGACTTGTAATGTATTAATCTGTCTCGGGTCAATTCGTACAAATACATGTACATACAGACAAAATGAACAAGTTCAAAAATCAAGAAACAAATAAAAAACAATAAACCTTATAAGAAAAAGTCTCTTATGTATACAGTATTATATTTGTTTTGTTTTCAACTAAGTCTCTCTGGAGTTCAATTATACAAAAATATGTTATAGAAGTCCTCATCTTGATTAACAGTCCTTACAACAGGAAATATTTGAATGGAAATAATCGTGAATCCCTATGTAACTTGTCTTTATACTTGATGCCTTTTTGATTTATTTCCTTGAATTTTTCTACAGAAAGCACTCCAAAGATTACTCAATTCATGATCATGAATTTTAAGTGCTATTTTCTTGTAACTTTAGTTTTTTTTCTGCTTTAACCAGGCACATGCTTTTTTATTTTTTCAATTTTTTTATACCATTTATTTTTTTGCTGAGTAACTTTTGAAATGGCAATTTTCGTAAAGGGCTGCACTATTTTTTTTTCTTTTAATGCAATTTTTTGCCAAAATTGATATGATTAAATTTGTAATCATTTTGATGAATTTGATACCAAGGGCAGTAACTCTAAGTTTGACTGAATTGATACGAAAAGTGAGTTCAGTTTTCATCTTTAAGAAATTCTAGTGGTCAGCATTCCCTCTAAAACATTGAACTAGTATCCAGTGGCCAGTATTTATAATCCGCTGGGACCATCAAGCAAACATTTTAGTCAACTTTAACAGGATTCCAACCACATGATTTTGGAGAAATTTTCAGTTCCTTCGGAATGGTATATTTGTACTACTGTCCTGTTTTAAGACCTGTCCAGGAAAAGTGTCCAGGTTGACCTATAATTGTGAAATTGTCAAAAAGTCATGAATTACTGAGATATTGTTGCTTGTGGCTATTGTAATTATAGGTCTTTGTATTTAAAGTTATTGAAATTTGTTAATATTTTTTGGATACCTAGTACAACAAATATAGTTTCTCTATCAAAAGCAGACCTTCGAGTGTTTGTTGTAGAGGTCGGTTTAATAGTAATTGTTGTTTTCCCTTTGCTTTATATACTGTCATTTTAATTGTATTTCTTAATTGGAACTAATGACATTGTATATATTAATTAACAATGTGGAAACAAATTGTTATTATCCATTGATATCATCTATAGTCCATTGTCTAACAGGTAAAAGTTCACAGCTTTTTTATCTTTCTTTACTCTTGGACAATAAAAGACTGGAATTAAGTCATTTTTATACCAAAACACTAAGTGTTAAAAGTTGTGAATAGAATTTTTATGACAATAGAGCTTATATGATTTATTAGAGAACAAGAAGAATTCATTCTCAGTCAGATTTCATATTTTGACTGATTTATGATGATTTTATTCACAGTTTTTTACTATATTGATTTTTGTAATTTTTCAATCAAACATGTATATTATTTCTGTGAAAAGTCCTGACAGTAAATAGTATCATTAAAACATTGTAAAACAGTGAAACCTCTCTACAACAACCAGCTTAGTACAGTGACTGTCTGACTGTAAAGCTACAGTCCCATAAACATAAAAATAGCTGTGAGGGCACCATACGGGCACCGTGCGATCAAACTCCGCAAGAACCCGTACGAACTCTTGCGTACCCGCACAGACTGTTACATGGGAGAGTTGAATAATCAATGGTTTTGTGGGGTGGTTATTGTTAAGAAAAAGTTTTTGTTTGGAGATTGTTATTGCTAGGCTGTTACTGCTGTTTGAAGGTCACTGCTTTTGTAAGGTAGATTTTGTTTAGAGGTTGTTGTAATTTAGAGGCAACTGTTGTTGGATGGTTGTTTTTTAGAAGTAGCTGATATTAAGAGATGGCTGTTGATTGAATGTGGTTGTAATTAAAAATATGGCTGTTACTGAAAAGTGGCTGTTATTGAAGGGTGTTTGTGTTGAGAGTTTGGCATTGTTTAGAAGTGGTTGTTATTGAGAGATGGTTGTTGGAGAGGGGGTTGTTATAGGCAGGTTTTACTGTATTTTGAGTTGAGATAAGTTTGAGAGTAAACAAATCTCTTTGAAAGCTTTATTTTTAAGATGAATCAATACTTTATCTTGTCATCCAATTTTTATTGAAACAATTCTAGAGTTGGCTCCATTTTGTCTGTTCAAGACTTTTTTAGTATACTTCAAATACCAGGCTTCAAAGGTCCTGTTGATAGAATTGCTTTATTTAATTGCATAAAAACTGAAGAAAAAGCATTACCTAGATTTTGGAAGTCAATAGAGTTACTGCCCTTGATAATAGAATTAAAGAAAATGATGGGTTTTTATTATTTGTACATATAAGTGTGTTCCAAGGATGTAGTTCATAGAATTTGCTGGAAAAACATTAAATAAATGTTTGGTTATTGACAGAGTTAGGGAGTTTTAAGAATAATAAATGGGTCAGCATGAAACTAGTCAACATTCTTCTATATTTGCATGTAATTAAAATGATTTTGTCTCAACTTTGACTTTTAAAATGATTCATATATATGAATGTCTATTTTGTCAAATTACATATAAGATATAGTCATATAGATTTATACCTTTAAAATATCACCTCCAAAGAAATGTAGTTGATTAAATTATATGATAAACTACAAACGAACACAGTTGGATAGGAAGGAAACATTTAGGATTAAGGAGAAAGCATCTGTATCCAAATATTAGTACCTCAATAAATGCTAATAAAATTTATATTTAAATTTCATATATATTTCTTTCATCCGTTTATGTTGTCAACAATTTTCATAGAGTTGTCAAATTATTTTACGGTCATAAATTGTTCAGAAACCCTTTGTTATATGTATAAAAAACTGGACAGGTGTTTTTTAAGCTAAATTTAACTTGAAAGTAGTGATTTTTATTTATCCTCTGTATTTAAGATAATTGCTTGTTAATTAATACCTTCTTTATAGAATGTTTAACTTAAATGTTTGGTTATCTGTGTTTATATTATAAGACAGTAAAAATACTCATTTAAAGTTATTTTCCAGTTAATTTAACTATTTCTATCATTACCTGGCCTTTCTATATTATTTTGGCAAGCGTGCTAACTTTTACTCTCTATAGAAGCATTCCATTCTAGAAGGATAATCATGTACTGAAAAGTGTCCAGGAAAGTTACATCGTGGGGTTAGCACTATATGGCGGTAACTCAATTTTAGAAAAAAGAGTGAGTTACGTCCCTATTGCACCAAACCCGAGAGATGATCTTGTTATTGTAAATAGCATAGAAGTGTTGTTAAATGGCATTTGATAAATCCAAATAAAACAAAAGTTGAAGGTCTAATATCAAAATCATAGGCTGAATTCAAATTCCTTGATCATCATAGTTTTTTACTTTCATTTTGATAATTTGATATTTTTAAAGTACACTATATTTTCAATCTTTTATTAGAGATGGCTAAATAATTTGTCATAAATAATATAAAAAGAAAGAAGATCTCAGCCACATAATGACAGACTAAACATTTGTATGGTTTTGTGGACAATTTTGACAGATATCTACATTATATATAATTCATATTAATTTTTTATGTATGTTTATGAGGATGAAATGATATTTATGGAGCTATTAAAAAACTGAGCAGGTGAAATGGTTGGAGTATACTGTGTTGTAGATACAAGCTTTTATACAAAACAGGTAGACATATAACTCATTTAACTCATTTATAACTCGCTTAATTGTCTGACCGCCATTTTTGTATGAAGGTTTGTGAGTTTTATAATTCATTTAATTGAAGTATAAAGCTCGAAAATTTTGTCTTAATTAGCTATCAAGGAAACGTACTGTACATGTATATACAAATAATTGTCTTTCTTTTAAAATTGATTACTTCAAGTAAATTACCACCTGCCCATCTGTGTTAGTGTTTTTATTTGTTGTTTTAAATGTCATTTAATTATATTTCATATCATTCATTTTGTTGTTTTTTAAATGTGGATATATTTTTGTTATGTATTTATTATTAATAATATTGTACAGTCAAGCCTGAGTTAAGCAGCCAGGTATAGGTACAGAAAGTAACAAAGGGTTTATTATTAGTAGTTGCTCACAACAAGCATATTAAACTAGTATGAACTAATACAAAATTTTGATCTGGCGATATTGTTTCTTTGCTGCCTATAACATTATACTTCTTAATGCATGTTTGACTATTTTTACATTACTTACAATCTTGTACAATAATCCTTGATCATTGTAGTCTCTTTAAAGCTGGCGATTCAGACTGTGCCAATTATTGCATGGGTGAAGTTTAGCAATTTCAGGTAACTTCTCGCTAAAGGAAATAAGCAGTGCTCCTCATAGGGTTTGAACACAAGACCTCTCAATTCCTGTGCATTCATCTTACTACTGAAACACTGCTTCTTCATGATACTTTCCAGTTATTTACTTCTGTAAAGTTCACAATGTAATTTCACAGAAATTTGACCATTTTATTCAAGCTTGTAATATTGTTAAAAACAGGTGATCCACAAGCTCAGGTTGGACTGTATTTTCTATATTTTTGTCTTTATAACCTTTGGTACATCTATATTGTGTAACTGATGCATTATGGGACATTTTTTGTTTAAACTATTTTTTTTTCAGAATGCATTGTTATGTTAAATTTAGAAACTGGTTGGAGTCTGGCATTGAGTAACTAACTACCAGGCTGCATTTTCTAAATTGAACAAATTCATTTTATTAAAAAATTAACACCAAGAAAATACTCGATGATGCAAGAATTTTACTTCCCATACTTTTTTGGGGGGGAAAAGTAATAAAAATATATTGATCTTACTGCAGAATTAGAAAATTTTAATTTAAGTTAATTTTTACGCTTGCATTACATTGCAATGGTTATGAGGTACATGCATTGTTTTATTTGATTAAGTTTAAATATTGTCTTAGTTGATAAAAGTTGTTCATCAAGATACTTCTCACTTATTTGCCATTTAATTGATTTATAGGGTTTAACGTTATAAAAACGATTGAAAAGTTACCCAGAATTCCCTGGAATATTAACGCCCATATATGGGGCCCCTCTTTTTTCCAACTCATGTAAATATTAATGAGAAGTTATTATTATCATAAAGCTTTTATCCTCGTTCCTTCGTTCCTTATTGCTATAGTAACTGATTTAAATGCTAATGTATTTTGCCTGATATCTAACCCATTGTTTGAATGATGTAGGGCTATAGTTCAATACAGTAAACATAAAATATTGGCATCGTTTCTAAACTACTTCATCTTACATTTCAAACTCTCTACAAATAGTTGTATATAGCGCCATCTAGAGATAGTTTATGACAAACGCACAGTCTGCACTGGTTCATTTTGTTACAATTTAAACTCCCATTGATTTCACGCCTAGAAAAGTGTGTTCTCTGATAGGTCTAATGTTGTACTACACTTAGAGTAGTCACGACCATATATGGAAAAAATCTATCCCATGAAGCATCCGTAGCAGGAGAGTGTGCGTGCGTGCATACAACAATGGATACTGATAAATATAGATGCAGTATTCAATGCCTAATGACTAAAGTGTTTTTGTCTATGAAAGGGTCTGAGTCACTCGGAGTTGAGAGCTAATTAATTCTGCTTGAATTGACAATCAAGGGGTAATTAAGGAATATTTGAAATGGAGAAATATGTACACAAAGTAATGGAGACAAAAGCTTACTTGATGAGGTCAAAATGAAGCCAACAATTTAAAAAAAATATCTGAAACTTTTGTTTACAATAGATTTATGAAAAATATAGAAAAACAGTCTCCTTTGTTTACAGAAGATTTATAATGCATATAATACAGTAATAGCATTTAGTTTAAAAATTCATATTTTATAATGACTGCAGTTCTTCCAGTCATAATCAGCAATTGATTGTTGTATGTTAGTAGAAATATTAAAAACATTTAAAAAGTATTGATATTTAAGATAAAAAATTATTATTTTCATGATATTATCATCATTTAAAGCTTAATCTAGTCAACTTTTATATAGGACTGGTATGACCCAATCACTCTCCACTATGTGGACATACAGTAGTTAGTTGTATTATCAAAAGTGGCGTATGTACAAGTACTTGTTTATCAGTCCAGGGCGAGATAAAAATGAAATTTCTCTTTGTCTGACTGTTTGCTACTACTGTCATATTATTAAATTTTCTCCCTCATTTCACCTGATATGTCTATGATTTTGTTTAATTTACTTTGTGATATTATCTCATGTGATAACAGACAGGTCGTAAAAGCTTATTCATTCACTCCATCAAACCATAAAAGTCAGGCACACTTTCTTAGCCTTAGGCCTCGTATTTATTCGACTGTTGGACCATTCTAGACTTTTAGTTAGATTTAAGGGAAGGGGGGGCCTAGTAACTCGCTCGCTGGTTTTAAAAGGGCAGGTGTTGTTAACAATTGGTAAATCGATAGTTTATTTTTAAGCTTTTAGTGTATTTGACTGAATGTTCAGAATGTATGATTATATCATCCCTTTGATGTTAGAAATCATTCAAGCTAGACAGATGTACACTTAATCATACAATTGTAGGTAAAGAGACTCATATCCTCGTTTTAATATCTACCTGTGATCAGGGACGCGTGACTCTGGCTGCAGGTTTTTTGTTACGGCTCGTGCCTCGCTCGCGTCCTCGGATACTCAACAATTTCTTTAGAATTTAAATCAATACTTATTAAATGTCAACAATAAAAGCAAATCTAGTCACAGGTCGTTTTCCTTATATTTGATTGGTTGATACGAAAATCCAGTCTGTTAACTATAGGTTTATTTTTATGATAGTTTATGTTCATACTTGGATGGCTAACACCTGCTCTTTGTAATGTGGACTTTTGTTAAAGTTTGCCACATGTATGTAAATAGTGTTCAGATTGCATTCAATGACTAGCCATTAAATATTCTCTGCAACATACAAAACTGACATATGGGGGCTGGTCTAAGTTGATGAAGAAAAAAAAACATTTTGCATCCATTGTTATCATCACTTTGCTTCTGTGTTTTTGTTCTTGAAAGATATCTTTCTGTAGGGGCTGGTATTGATCCATAAAAGGGGACAGAAAAGGGGAGTCTGTTTTTTTTCTAAAAAAAGAACAGAGCGTCACTTAAGTAAACTTAAAATCATATCGGTTACTTGTTACGTGTTTTTCGTGTTGTCATACGTACATGCTTATGACAATTTTTTAGTGGATTTTTTGGGGTTATATTTGGAACTTAACTAGTCTAGCCTGAGAGAGAGAGAGACTTTATCAACAGATAATTTTCGTCATTAATTGGAAAAATAAAGCGATGTAGTGACTCTATCAGGACTTATAATGAAGTTGATGAACAGATAGATCTGATATGAGATATTGCTGGGACAATCTCAGAACGGCTATAAACGTATATGATGTATGTCCGTCATATACCTCTGACATATTAACAGTTTATAACGGCTATTGTTATACCATTGATTGTTTCGTTGGACTTATATTCTACATCTAAGACCGAAGAAATAAAAAAAGTTTTTTTTCTTCAGTGTGTTATTATTAACAGCCCTGTGACAGCTTGGTTTTACTGTGTTTATATGAGGACTATTACAGAAGTAATTTGACTTTGCCTTAATTTTCTACTACAATAGTGAAGATATTTGCGTTTTTTTGTATTTCGAAGTTTAGTGGGTTGCTGCTTGTTTGATGTATTGAAATTGAGAACTGTTCTGCTACGCATTAACCGCCAGCATCTACTCAATGTTACAGACTTTCATTTACTAGAAAGGGCTCATTGTTGCAGTATGGATTATGTACGTATTTGTGTTTTCTAAAATGTGTATGTATTTTTTAAATTTTTCAATTTAGAAACATTATGTTTGTTTATTTGTTTGTATATTTTACTTATTACTTGTTACTTTACATTAGCATATGTTTTGTTCTACTGTTGCTCATGAAAACTGAAAACTGAATGATGGAAACATGGAGACAATGTGCAGACTGTTTTCTATCTACTATTCCACCATGATTGTTGTAAATTTCAATATATCACCAGATCTATCAATATTAAAGTATTTTGTTTCTATTTTATGATAAAAGGGGGGGGGGGTGTTATGTAATCCATGAGTGTAGGTTTATTAATTATTTAAATTGATGCGCTGGAATATCTGTATAAGTTTTCACTGTAATATATTGTTATCCCAATAGAATTGTCAGAGTGCTTTATGCGTAAAAACTATAATCCACTGCCTATTTTATAAATTGCTACTCATTTTAATGTTAATATTAATATAGAAACAGATGGATACTTATGCACTCGACATTGATTGGAAACTGTATCAATTAATTTCAATCGTTTAATTGAAAGTTTTGCAAGGTGTTCCCTATGTTTTCTATACATAGCGTTTTTTAATGATTTTTTAATTGTGATATTCATTATCAATGCACTTCATTTTACATTATTGACATTTATTCCCAAGTCAAATGCCATACAATATTTAATATTAATGTCTATTAACAGCAAGACTGTATATCCGTTTAACCCTTTGTCATAGTACACCTATCTTAGTTTTGTTTTAGAACATGTTTGATTTATAGAATGAAATCAAATATTGTACTTTGCTTGATTATGTTACAATGCAGAACATTATTCCTTACTCAGAATCGAGGGACAGATCTAGAGTGAATGATAAATTTGAAAAAGAATTTGTCAATTAATTCTAATTTGGGAAGTTTTCAATGTGAATGTATGAAATAAAGTTCATTTATCGTTGTTTGTAAATATCTAAAAATACATGAAAGTGATAAGTTTTTTTACTCACTAAAATAGTTCTTTTATGTACATTAGTTTATTTATGAACATGCCGGTAAGTGACTTTCAATTAAGTTAAAAAGGTGGTACTTATTTCAAGCTTAATCAAACTTTGACATTTTAGCTATTCCCAAACCCCTACAAATTTTACTTACGGTAAATAATATAAGTCTTTTATTTTGTGTACATTTTAGTTAAAAAAATATTGTAGAATATTTCCTGTTTTAGTTGGAGAATTCATGTTTGATCTGAAGATTTGATTTTCATGTGTACAACACTTCTTGTTTTTATTCTATACATTTTAATCAAATTTGAAATAATTTATTCATTTTTTAATTCTATGGGGTATATAACTGTTTCTTAAACTTTAAAAATATACTGAGTAAAACTCATAGACATATTTGAAAAAAAATGAATATTACATAGGACAGTAAATTGCTGGATCATATTACTGCTCATCAAAATTTAGGCTTTTCTTTAAAATTCATTTAAATTTTGATTTACAAATTTCATCATTTTATGTTAAATAATGCCCACGTACATGTCAACACTTCTTTCTTGTATGTGCTGTATGAAAATATTAACTTGCTCAATGACCACCAAGCATCGACAGGTACACTTTCCTTTAACTTCATTGAAATTCAAATTTCTAAATTTCATCATTTTATATAAGATAATGCGCACATACAATGTACTTTTATATACTTTATTTTTGTATGTGCAGTTGTAGAATACAGTATTTCAAAGTTTTTATCTTGATATTTGCAACATTCATTGTCTATCCTATAACAAAAGATATTTTTATGATTCAATTCATCACCCCCCCTTACACATCTGCCGTTTTATTTCATACTTGATACATTATGCTTACTCCATTACGCACATGGCTTACTACTTGTCGTCTGTCTTCTCAGCAGCATACTTGTCAACTAATGCTCATCTCGGCTCATATAATATTACATGACAGACGAACACTCATCTTTTATAAACGCTTGATGACAAATTTTGAGAATTTATTTGTCTGTAGGTATATATAAGTATAATTAATTATAATTTACTCCATTTAGCGCTGATAAAGTTATTGTTTAAATTTTGACTAAGTCACCTACCTTTGTAAAATGTATTTAATTTTTCTCTCAACATTTAAATCTATAGTCTAAGTTAATGATAACACACGTTTTAAAACTGTGATTATAATGAAACATTGATTCGGTTTCCATGGTGATTATTTTAACTTGAAATGCTATCAGTTTATTGTTTTATAAAAAGAGGGAACTCAGTGTGTGTGAATTGCTTTAAGTATTTTTATTCCTGCACTCAAGTATTCTTCAAATCTTACTAAATGTTTGTTTTAACAAATAAAAAAATCATCATGAGGTATGACAATGATGATTGTGCCACATATTATGTCAGACAATATACTTCCTTATATAGTATGCCCATTGAAATTAGGTCATATTTTGAGGAAGCCCATGTTAGGCAGCTGGGTGGTTGACTTGCTGGCTGGGTATGTGTCATTTATGACGTCCTATCTATAAATAAAACAAGTTATCATACCGAGGGTTGAACGATAGACTATTGTAACTTCCTTTATTTTCAAATGAAGTTACAATAGTCCTTCGTTCAGCCCTCGATACCATCTTTACAAAACTTATTTAAAAAATATTGATTATCTGTACTATTCTCTTTTTAAGATAAGACCTCAAATTGTTTATAAACGTAAAATATAAGTAATAAAATACTTATATTTATAATAAGTCATAGTTTAAGCAAATTTACTAGAGACAAATGAATACATTAAACCCTTGCCAAAGGAATAATCAAAGGCCTGTTTAAACTAGACTAGATGATGAAAATGATGATGATGACTTCAGTTACAACATTATTTTAACTGATTAAATGTATGAAAATGATGTTTGATTGTTTTGTCACGGGGCAATTTTAACAGGCTATATATAAATGTATGAAAATAATATCTATTTTTTGTTTCGAGTCAAGTCTAACCAGCTATATATAAATGTATGAAAATTACTTTTTTCATCTCAGGTCAATTTTATCCGTCTATAATTATATACCACATATAATGTTATCACTCCATCTATTGTGTTATATTTATTAATTCAATATCTTTATCTAGTGTATTCACTCAATGTTTTATATAAAAAACCTCTTAATGTTTGATAATTATTATTATATTTATGATTATCACCAATACTCTAGAGGGTCTGATACTATCATACATGGATAGTAATCTTAATTGTTCTCTAACATCTGTCTTATATTTTCCTGTTGTGTTATCACTGAACTATCAGCAATGTTAACGATAATTACGATGATGATGATGATGATGATGATGATGATGGTGATGATGATGATGATGATGATGATGATGATGACGACGGTGACGGTGGTGATAATAATGAAGGTGGTGATGTTAACTATTTTGTTTAAACTATTATCATCATTTTGATAGCATTTGAATCATTATAACCAATGATGTTAACTATGATGATAATGATGATGGTTATGATGATGATAGTGGTGGTAATGTTAACAATTTTATTAAAATCATCATCATCATTATTTTATATAGAATCAGAATCATTATAAACAATTATGTTAACAATTATGATTATGATGATAATGTTGTTAAAATTATTATTAAAAACATCATTATCATCATTTTAATAGTATCAGATTTATTATTACCGTTTTTATCATCATTATCATGTAACTACTGTTTTTATCATCATCATCGTTATCATCACCATCATCATCATTATCATCATCATTATCATCACCATCATCATCATCACCATCATCTTTACTAAGTATCAGATTCATTAAAACCATTTTTATGATAATCATCATCACCACTATCATCATCACCATCATTATTCATCATCATCATTGTTGCAGTCATCTGTTATTCAGATGTTATTATAAATTTGATTTACACAATGTTGTGTTATGTTGTATGACATTATCACAAGAAGATTTAAAATTGGACAGGTTTTAGAAACTGATCAGCTGAATTTTCTGCAATGGACATAACATTGCTAACACAAAGTTTTTTGTATTGCGCAACTTGATAAAAAAAATTTTTTCTCAACAAACAAGATTTTGCCACTTACAATAAGATCTGTTCTATCTTATATTTCAAGTCTGTATGGAATTGTGTTAAAATGTTATATTAAGATACACAATTTCTTATAGGAATATACTTAATATAATTGGTTAGAAACAAAACCACTTAAAACCATCTATTATTACATACATTATTCTCTGAAAACACCATTGTCACCAATATTTCTATAGTATAATTTGTTTTATTGTTTGAATCATCATTACCCATTAACAATATATTCAACACCTTTTAATTATAGTAATGTACCTATAGTAATGTAAAAGGGATTCAATTTCATACTGAAATGTTAGAAAAAACGTATGAAAATGTATGAATTTATATAAAATGTTAGAGCCTCTAAATTGAGTAGGGTATAAAACACCTATCCTGTTACTGTAACCACTTGATCTTCATTGTCTCCCTAGATCCATTTGATTTTGAAATACTCTCGTGGGACAATTATTTCAATGTCTGATAATAACGCAGGAAATATTTCTCTAACTGCTATTTGTATCGTTACTTCCATACATCCATATATAGCTCATGTAAATTTATACCTTGCCTTGATGCCTTTGTTGTTGATGACAATGTTTTATATAAAAATAGTGAAATTAGAGAACTGAGTTTTATCTACTGGGGATGAATGTTATTCCCATTCCATTCTGCGCATGAAAACTTGGAAAAATAATATTTTATTTGAAATAAATGCTTCAGATTACTTATTGTTTGAAATGTTTCAATTAATTTGGTCTAATTTTAGTTCTGTTCTGTTCTAATATGGACCACTGAGACAAAAGTTCTTATTGACTAGTAATAATGATGCTTAAGTATGTGTATGACTTTTTTTGTGTGTGTGGATGTTTGAACCTTAAAACTGGCAAGTTTTGGTCTTAGTTTGGATTGAACTGGTTGGACTATTAGTCTGCTAAATTGCTGAGTTTGAGTTTCTTGTTTTAAAGTAATGTCAGAACAAAATTATATTACTTAAAATATATTTAAAATATTGATAGACCAAAGTAATTTCCATAGCTTACAGGGTATAAACATGTATCACTTTCATGGTGTAAGCATTTTACAAAGAATTTTCTGTTTGAATCATTTATGATAATTATAAGTAACTGTAATGAACGAAAATATTTTGTTTCTGAAATATTTATTGTTTGTGGGCAGTATTCTATTAAATAATAAGTACGAAATAATGAAAATTTTAAAATGTTAATTTTGTATGCACATGTATTTACAATAACATCCTACTTTAACTAGACTTAATTCACAAATTATTTTTACCACCAAGAGGAACGCTGTAAGTACAATTTGTGATGTAAATATTTTTTAAACATGGCTTATAATTTCCATGGCGATTGTTTCTTTTCTAAAAAAAATCAAGCACATTTTGTATTGTAATATTTCATATTTAAAAGATAAAAACATGATTATTACTATAATTGGATGATTCAGCGCAAAACCAGTCTAACTTCATGAAAATAAAGAAGGATGTAGAATAGTTTTGAGCTGAACAATTAATTATAATATTTTTGGGTTGCCGCAAGACTGTAGTAAGTGCATTGCCTTAAAAAGCGAGTTACTACAGTCTTGCAGTCAACCCTTGATATTTATTAATGGACCTGGGCAAAACTAGTTTTACTACATGTAAATATAGTAGGATGTTGACTAGTTTAACAGAGAACTATTGATGTCATTATATTTAATACAAAATGTATCAAAAACAATGCCAGGTATATTTCACATGTTTAATGATTAATTCATGTTTATTCTTTGTTATAGGATTTTATTTCTCTATTTTCCCTAGAAAATGGTATGATTAATATACCTCTATAAGTACAAGGACTAAAAATAACAATATGATTTCATATATAGAAAAATATTTATTTTATGACTCAAAGACTTTATATGGAGTTGATTAGTCACATGACGTGTTGTCATTCTACCTTAGTCTAAGATCAGTCATAGAGTTTCCATCATTAACTAAGTATCATATTATAAAATGCGCCTTTATATAATAAAATATGTATTATATTATATTTTATGGATAATTGTTATTATTCTGAGTCATGTTTATAGTGTATCAAATATATAATAACGTTTCAATGGAGCAGCGCGAAACTAGTCTAGCTACATGTTTATATTAAAGGATATAGCATCATTTTGCTCTGATGCTTTGATGTATTT
The DNA here is from genome assembly GCA_025267735.1 of Mactra quadrangularis. Lineage (NCBI taxonomy): Eukaryota > Metazoa > Mollusca > Bivalvia > Venerida > Mactridae > Mactra > Mactra quadrangularis. Next base: position 31,510,839 of record CM046304.1, read on the forward strand.
GTATCATTGTTATTGATTTTGTACTTCATATATAAATTTTCAAAGTCTCATAACTCTTATTATTAAAAGGTGTGAAATTATATATTCTGAAATCTGTTCGAATGCATTTCTTCAGCAAGTGTGATTTGAATTTAATTTATTATTATCATGAAATAATAAACAGGGAGGTCTTCTAAGAAATATGTGACATTTTGAGATTTTGCTTTGTTGAGGCCCTAATTTCCTAGAATTTTTGCTCGAAATTTATTCAGTGGCCCCTTAGTCAAGCTGCTGAATTTATATTTGCAGAAATATTTAAATCTTCAATATTCAGAGTAACCACTTCTCCCTTGTAAAAACCTTGTCCACTTGAATAAAAAAACCCTCCCTCAATTATTAAAAACCCTCTGAATATGGCGGCTGTAGAAATTTAAACTAATTTGGTATCACTTTAATGTATTACGATGATATTACGTTACATAGTGACATGCTGCTAGTTTAAAAATAAAAAAAAATATGTTGATAAACATAGCAATTTTTGTACCCAAAAATGATAAAATTAAATAATTTAAAATTTCATTTGAAAGTCTAACCATGACAACTTGTAGATAATTATAATCTTTACTAAATTTTACTTAAGGAATTATCTCCCTTAATTTAGTAAGTAAAGATAGTGTCATGTGTCATGCAATGTTTGATTGTCTTATACTGTCCCCAACATCAGCGACAATAATACTTACCCTCCTGTTGCTGACTGTCTTATATCTCTCATAAAATTCAACCCTTACTTTCATAGTCTCTTTCTCAGAAAAAAAATTGGTATCAAATTAGTCAGTACTGCGATTAATATATTTTGTATGTGTGTGGATGAATAAGAGATAAGAATGAAAAGAATAAGAGAATGATTAACCCAATGACTGTATATATTGCTCATTGATGTAGACATTTTATATGATAAATCAACCCAAAGCATGAGTAAATGAAGACAAGATTAATATATCAACAGAAAGGTTCCCTAGACATCTTCCAATAAATTAAGTACCCAATGGTTTCTGTAAGGGGAATAAGTATCTCGAAAAAAATCTTGTTACGCATGAAGCATGTAGCAAAATTTGTCTGGACACATTTTTCTTTACTGATGATCTGTGGATAATAGATTTCACAGGACTTTATTCAGCTACAGGGCAAACAATGTAGCATACGTCAAAAGACATTAGGAGACTCTGGAAATTGATGACAATCGGATGTATAGTCCTTCATTTGACGCGGAATTAATTGTAAAATTAATGCTTAAATCCAGTATGTTTGTAGATGCTGTTGAGCATACGTTGAAAACACAATAGATACTTACGGAGATAATAGCGTAGGATTTAAAAAATCAGCATCAAATACGTAAAAATCAGCGTCAATGTGTCAACCGTAGCGAAGATCAAGTGCATTGTACACTGGGAAGGTGTTAGTTTGAGAACAATAGGGTGTATATAGTGACAAAGAGATCAGTCGCTTCAGAGTTGAATTTTTCACTAGCGGGTGTCAAGAAAAACGCCAATCAAACAATGTTTAATGAAACGTAAGAAGTATGTATAAAGAAACAGAGGTAAAGAATATCCATTTCAAGGAGTTTAGTAGACTCTTGTGACAGATTAATCATGTTTGTTAAATGTTGTGTACAGATTTACAATCGTAAATTGGTTTTTCCCACAGTTCAGTATTATTTATCAGGTCAATGTTGGAATACGGAAGCAGGTGAATGGACAGGAAGTAGGTGTATTATGGGGGCAATATTTCGGGCGTATCATTAAACCTATATAATCAAGGGGTTGGTGACAAGCCAGGGGCAGTAGTGTATCAAACCTTACCAGCAAATTATAGAAAAAAATAATAGAAAAGAAAAAAGGGACTCTCACTAAGGGAGTCAGTTTTAAGCGTACTTGACACTTCCTGTGGCCAGTCAAGGTTGATATATTTGAACACAGAACTAAAGAGCTGAAATTATTCTCTCTAATTAAAGTCTTAACTTCTGATTTAGACTTGTATATCAATAGTTTATAAGAATATGTTGTAAAGTGGGTATTAGATTTCAAATATAAATAGTTAATCAAGCATCTAGCTAACATGTTTGATTTTCAATGGAGAAATATTACTTAATTCTGTTTTAAGCTTATTTCTTTACAAATCTTTACTTGTTTAATATTTTACAAGGAGTAGAGATGCTATGGTAAAACAAAAGTTTAGTGATCTCAGTTTAATTATTAACAATATGCTTTTCTAAAAGTCAACAAAAAGCATGTTTTCTTAAGGCAGATGGTTACGATAACGGCTGATTTTATCAACTCATTTGTTACTTTAAAGTGTATGCAACTTTGCCATACTTAAAGTTTTTCTTCATTAAAGTTTTATTTCTTTGGTGCCATGGTGTATGTAGCATTTTGAAATTTCGCAATCTACTAACTTTTCTTAAAAGTAAATTTAGTGGAGTGAGACTTAAGGCCGAAGCCCCATGGGTAGAAATTTGATTGTACAATCTCAATAAAACATTCTTCAATAACTTATAAAAGGGAATGTCAATATTGTTTGAAAAGGGAATGTTTTGTATTGTTTTATTTAAGTTTCAGTTACGTTTATATTTACCATGTATTGACAGGTCTCGGAGGTTGAATGAATAGATTCTTTAGAATTATGAAGTACACAATATATAAGTATCAATAATAATGAGAGACGTTTCTTTCACTGATTTTCTGATTATATCTTTCATAATTATCAATAAGTTGATCGTCGAATCTGCCTCAATTACTTTGTTTCAATATTGACATTGTCCGAAGCACGTATAGCTGCGTTCATATGTCGTCAGATATTTGTACGTGACATGAATATTTATGTTCTCGTTGAGTTACGATCTAATAAAGAGTCTATTGGAAAAGACAGTTATAGTTTTTGATCAACTTCATGATAATTACTGTATATATCGTATAAGCAATGAAAGGCATTATGAACTAATCAATAGTATTTTATATCGGCAAACGCTCTTTATTTAGATCCACAATCAATGATAATCTAGCTGTACAACGATACGACTGTTTTACTGTTTATTGTATTTCATTATTTTATATCATCAAAATGGAATTAACATGTTGAAACATAGCGGAATGGATTCCTTCCAATCAATAAAATGTAGATGTTGTATTGATATAGTTTAATGGGGCGTTGTTGCTTGCTGTCTAACTTACACGTTGATTGTCGGGGGCTATCTATAGACCTATCTTAACACTTGGTCATATCAATTATAAATAGTTCTAGTAAAATGATGTCAATGTTGAAAATAATGTAGATTGAATAACAGTCTTTCAGTGTAAAGTGGGCGTATACATGATATCAACCAGTCAGTGCAAAACCAGACTTAAGTAATTGTATATTAAGAAAGATGTAGACTAGTTTTGCACTGACCCATTGAAAAATTTCCATTTATAAATTTTTATTATGATAAGAAAAATAAAAAAGAAGAGAGAATAATAATTATAGTTCTGTGACTAAGGCTTAATTGGATGTTGGTAAGTGGTGACATTTGGTTTAATGTCGTTAAGTTTTTATTCATTACGCAAACATAATGAAATTTTTTTTATTTGAGTGAGTCCGTTGATCTCAGTCTCTGATTGCTTTATGAACAAATGTATCATTTACTTATGTTCTATCTTTGTGTTTTTAAACATCATTTAAGCATAAGAAAGCCGCACCGCTAGCTCATTTGGTAGTATGCAAGTCTACTGATCGAGGGGTTGTGGGTTTGATTCCCAGGGATGGCATACTTCTCAGAGCTTGGTCATGAAATTATTTCTACGGCCATCCTCCCTCCTACCAATGTTTTTTAATTATGTAGGGCAGATGAGTCACTGACAAAAGTATGAAATCTAAATTATAGTTTTTACATGAAAAATATTAATGTAAAATTAAAAATAGTGTAAGAGTTTATTAATTATATCATAAAAAAGCATTTTACTGTTTGTAGTTGGACTGCACATATTCTAACATTACTGTTAGATTTAGTAAAAGAGTCAAAATATACATATAAAATAGTTAAAGCACTATGATTATTGAATCCTCTGCATGTTAACTTATTCTAGCTATTCTGATGACTAAATGACTTCTTACTAAGTTTGATAAAGATCTAATGACACTGCCTGCAAAGCCATTCAATCATCCACTGTTGGTGTTCTCAATTGAAGACAAGCTGACTGCCCTGGTTGCGGGGGGAAAAAAATTCAGATGCCATTTTGAAATTTACCTGTAGATTTTATAACTGTCATTAAAAGAATAATTTTGTTATCTTTATTCATAAACTGTTATCTATTTTTTATAAATTACTCATTTCAATGTTGTAAATTTGCCCTCTGAGAGTGATCAAAATTATTGAATATTTAATTATTAATGAGTTGGTATAAAAAGCGATTTGCGTTATCAAAACATATGGTTTACGAGACATGTCTTCCGTCATAAAACGATGACTATGAAGTCGCTAAAACTCAACTATTAAAGTCAGCGAGGTTGTTGTTGTTGTTATTACATATTTCATTATAATTTGATTACATTTAGAAATAAATTTTGAAAAGAATAAATTAATACCACACAATGGGGTATTGGCAATACCCATTTGGTTGGAAAACACCCTGTAGTTTACTTAATTCCATGTAATATAGATTTGTCTTCATCAGTGAGAGCTCTCCCAAGGGAGATAATTATAGTAGAATTTTGTTTATCAGTTTTACCTTGGTATCTGTTGTTAATCTACTATTTATACCTTGTAGTACGATAAAAGGTGATTTAATTTGTATACACTGATTCTTTGTGCCAGTGACATAATAGACATTTTGCTTGATTCTCTCGTTTATTTTATCGCAGGTATTAGAGCAAAACGATCGTAACTCAATATAAGAAAAGAGTGAGTTACGACCACTTTGTGCTAAACCCGTGAAATGTGATTGCCAGTCTGGTTGATAGACAGATAGCCTTTAATACAAACAACATTGTTGCAATAATCACTGGATCGTTCTATGAAAAAGCTCATTTATATTTTATTGTGCACATATTTTCTATAAGTATAAATTCAGTAGATATTTAGATAGTATTTGACAAAGATTGAATTCTCAAAGGGATCAGTCCCATCAAATGCTTGGTATGAGAAACATAATGAAAAGTTATATTTTTTATTCCGATGATAAAATCATGTGATTATCATAGGGACAAGATTATAATTTTGTAATTAAGAATTAACGATGTTGCTGCATGAATTATTAATGCCAACACATATAAATCTCATTTCTATAATGCATATTTTTGTCATTTGTTCTTAGCTTTCATTTATCATGGTCATATATCTACCGTTTTAATAGATATCAATTGGATACATTTATCTAATTGAAAATATGTGTGTCGACTGCCAGGAAACATTTGTCAGTTTTTGCTATATTGAAACATGAAATGATGAAAGCTATATTACTGTATCTATATATAAAAGACTATTTTATATAGGACAAATACGCTCTAAATTGTTAAATATCATCTATGAAAAATGAGAATCTCATACATATTTTATAGGATACGTTAATTCTTTCAAGGTAATAATATTATTTTGAAATTAAATTTTGATAATATTATGATTTTTGTAGTCAATATTACTTTAAGATAAATGATTGAATTTTAACTGCTTGGTTTGCGTCATGTATCATATGAATATTGTTGTTACATAAGGAGAGCTGAATCTTATGAGAGACTGTGTTTTTTATTGGTTCTTATATCCTAGTTTCTTAAACGCTTGGTCATGTAGACTTTGTAACTTATGTGGAGCAGTAATTAATTAATTGTCCCTTTATTGTTAGTTTAGTTGCTAAATTAAGATAAAACAAAATGTATAAAGAAAAACAAGCATTTCTTTGTAAATGACAGTATAGAAAAAATCATTCTGGACAGTGGTCAATGTTTGATCTAAAAATCATGGCTTATTTGCTGGACAGTGGTCAATGATGGTTCAAAATTTCATTCTTTGGACAGTGGTCAATGGTGGCTAAAAAAATCATTCTCTAGAAAGTGGTCACTGGTCAGTGTTGGTTAAACCATTATCTGGACAGTGGACAATGCTGGTTTCAAAAATCGTTTTCTGGACAGTGGTCAGTGTTGGTTAAATCATTCTCTGGACAGTGGTCAATGCTGGTTTTACATTTGAAAATATTATGTTGCTCATTCTCTGAACAGTGGTCCAAGTTCGTTTCGAACTAAAGTCTTTCATTCTTTGGCCAGTGTTCAATCTTTGTTCCAGAAATCAAATCTTATTCTCTGGACATTGGTTAATGAAATTTCATCAATACCCATATAAAGACAAGATAACATAATATAGGCTAATCTAGTGTGTGTATATTTTATATAATCTTATATTAATACATTTTATAGATTATTTCTAACATCCTGTTTGATAGTCTATCAACTATCATTATAATATAAACAGTTAATATTGAACTATCTTAGATACAGTCTCATCAAGTAAACATTTTATCTTGTTTCACCATCTGTCCCAAGTTTTTTCCTCACTAAATCCTTCTCTTCTATTGTTTGTTCCCTAGGTTTCATTACAACCGTTTTATTATTCTGATATCTTCTGACTCTGAATTAACTAATGACTCGCTGCTGCTGCTGCAACTATTGATGTCATCTTGTAGGTTATTTTAGCCTCAGCTGTGAATTTAATGTCATTATAGTGTCATTGATGTTCAGTGCTGCATGTGACACTGTTTTACACTCTAAAATAAAAAAATGTTATATTTTTTTAAAAATTTAAATATACATGTACTTTTCATGGAAGCTTAGTACTCGCCAACTGATTTTTCAATTTTTACATGGGTTTTCCCCATGTTTAGTAGTGGACTGTGGCAAATACTCATCAAAATTTGTAGCGGACGATTACATTCGGTTGTTCGCGCGCAAATAAAGGGATAATTATTTATATTTACCTGTCAGAGTCTGTAACTGTGTTAAGGAAATGAATTTTGAATATTTTGGGCAAACTGATCTCTAAATAATGTGAGATATGTAAAAAAAGTTGCAAAAACAGTTTAAAATAATTTATTTCGTTACTTACTTACTAGCAACACATTGGTAACATGGACCTAACATTGTCATTTTCAATATACTATTGTCCGTTTTTTCTCAACTGTCAAAGCTTGAACAATTTCACAGTGACTGAATGCATTGTTTTTGTACTAGCGGCCTAATTTTTATTAAAATATCTTAACTAAAAATTATCATACGGCATAAGAAGCTTTACTCAATCATAATACACACTTTCGGAAACTCATGGGTGTATTACTACAATAATTTTAACAAAGGCATTCGCCGTGAAATGATTAATATTTTGACAGTTGAGAAAAAATGAACAATACTTTACTGATTCCAAAATGTGCCTGTACAATTTTGAGTTTTAGAAAAAGTTGATATTCAAGTTGATCGGTGTGATTACTAGCAGCTTGCAGATCAAATATTCATATTCTCTGTGACCTCTCCTCTGGATCAAAAAATAAGAGTGTTACAATATTTGAATAGATTACTTACATTCATACGATGTAAGTTTTATAGATTCTTGTTATATATTTATTGGTTTTGAAAGTCATTCATTGGACATTTGACACGCAGTCTATACATAATATAGATTTTTTATTTTAAACAAATTCAATTAATAGTTTATCCACAAATTTTAATTGAAAATTTTAATTGTTACAACATTTGTCTGCCAATCTATTGTGAAGTTAAATGTGACAATATTATTCAGTATAATAAATTTAACAAATGTTAATCGTACATTTTTTTTCTCAAAAAGTGTCACAACACTTGCTAGATAAACTATAACCAAGTATATATACTCTAACCAAGTATAGCTCTATCAATAATAGTTACTTGTATAAAATTTATGTTAAAATACATAATTTTTCTACTAGAAATGTTAAAAGTGTCACCACTCTTGTGATTTGTTTTAAAGCTATTTCTTTCTTCAAAATTTAAAAAAAGTGTCACCACACTTCTAACACTAACAATAGTTCTTTTTAAGTATAGCTCTATCATTAAAAGTTACATGTATTTTTTCAAAAATGTAAAACAAGTGTCACCACATTTGCGACACAATCTATAGTTTGTACAAAATATAGCTCTTTTATTAAAAGTCAGCCGCATGAATTTTTTTTTTCAAATAATGTAAAACAAGTGTCACCACACTTGGGACACACAATCTATAGTTCTTATTGGTATAATATCATTAAATAGTTTTGTCATACAATACTCACCATCTCTGACTGATCAACTCTTATCAATGACCTACCTTAGATACATCAAATATAATATTTGCTGTATTGATTATCTCCTTGTTCCATTTGTTTATTAATTACATATTTATCGTCAAAACCCACTAAGGTAGATGGTCCTACTTTATATCAAGGCAGATGGTCGGACAGGATCGTTTACTTTGTTAGAACGCTATTACCCACTATTACTACGCCATGGTGGCTTTGTTTACTTTTGGATTGATAAGTTCTATAATAACTCGGAAATAACATAAATACAGAGCTATGATATGATTGAATGGAAACAAAAGGAACGAGGGAAGTCTTTTATAGTATTAATGGTAGGATTTTATGTTTATTTATTTTTGAACAAATCTTTTGATCTTTTGTCATTAATTGTGATTCTTTCTTAGTGTGATATCATGCATTTTCAGGAACGAACCCACACTGTGACAATGTGTTCTAAGACCTAGGTATGCAAATATACCGTAGCGACGGTAAACTTTTCACACTGGTGTTGGTAAATAAAGGATTGATTGAAACATGGTACAACTAAACGATCATTTTCTATAGATCTAAATGAACTTAAGTTTGATTTGAGTAAATTAAAAAATTGATCTATTGCTAAGATGTAAGAGATTAATACTCTGGGTCTATCTGATTATTGATTTACTATCATTTAACTTCGTAAATGTCACGGAAATATAGAAAGGAACAAAGTTGTTTTATTTTTCATAATTTCTATTTTGAAATTTGTCATTCATTCCCAACTATTGGGATTATTTTAAAGACCAACTGAAATTATATACTTATGTCAATTTAAGGTAGAAAATCTCTTAATGTGTTTCTAATAACTTAATGTGATGTCATAATAACTTTATAATGTCATGTGACTTATATTCATGATTTAGTCTTAAATCTTGGAAAGTTTCAAAATTTAATAAACTAAAATTCTAAAATGGACAAAAATGTTTCAAGACATCTTAACTAAGTCATCTCCTATGGATATTGAGTAGATTGACCGAAGAATTTACAGAGAGTAATTGTGTCAGGCATCATGCACCATACCTTACCATGATAAACCCTTAAGCTGTGCGATCATAACTGCCCTACCTAATACTGTATAATGGTGGCATCCCTACCTTAAACTGTGATCTAGATATGTAGAAGCTATTGGATATGTCAGCGCAAAACTAGTCTACATCCTTCTTAACTTACATACTGTTAGACTTGTTTTGCACTGATTTATCGTATTGAAGATCAAACATTGTTTAACTCTTATTGTTGAGTCTTTGTCACTGGTGTTTTATTCATGCAGCATCATATTACAATTCTAGTATTCCCCCTGATGTAATTTTCTTTTTATTAAAAGCTTCAAACTTTGTATAAACTATAAAACCAAAGCAATAAAATTTATTCTAAGATTAATGGTTTTAGAATAGGCACAAAATGGACTTATTTATACCACCATTTTAATTCTTTGACACGATCATGTCCGAATAAAACTGCCGAATAAAACTGCCCAGTATCTTTTGATGAATTGTATAAAATTGTCTAAATCCATGAATAAGATAAAATAAAATCATTTACATGCATCTAGGGGGGTATTTACTGGATCGGTCAGTTTTACTAAATCCTTAGCAATAAAATAAGATTACAAAAAAAACTTGATATGTTTTAAAAAATGAATTCTATTATTAACTCAATGTTTAGACTTCTTAAAAAAGTGAAAATGCATTTAAATTGTATAAAATGAGAAAGATATTCAAATAGATTTCTCCATGGTCATTATGTCGTATTATGTAGCATTGTTAAATTTTGTATGGTTTTTGCTACATTGTAAAAGTGTCCATAGAAAATGAACGGCTCTCACTAACAATTTATTTAGCATGAAATTATCATGGACAAAACCATTTAAAGCTAATGTTCAACATTTCTTGAAGTCTAAATGTATATTTTATGTTTTTTTGATTGTGCTTCATTCCATGTGTCTCATTGGAGGTTTAAATTTATTATACTAATTCCCATGAAATCATGATTTCAAAGGGTTTGGTCAGATATCAGAGCAGACCTTTTTTAAATGGGGACACTCAGCGTCTGCTGATCGGGAACAATACCATTTGATAGCTTATGTCCGGTAACCTTTGAGTACCAGTTACATGGAAGTCATTGAAAATAAGTGGTTTGTTAGTTGCTGGGTCCGCCCCTTTTATGGACAATGGTCAGAATTAGGGTTCTGTCATGAACCCTTTTGATGAAACACTATCAGGATTAGTTTTTCTACATCTGGAGTCTGGACATGACATATTGACTTATGATTGGTCAACATTGGTCACATGATTGGATTTAGCTTCTCTGATTGGTCAGTGATTATCAGATGATTAATTTGAGCTTTTTTGATTGGTCAGAACAGATTTATAATTTATTACCACTGGTTATGAAAAATGTTTTTTAATGAGTTAAAGGATGAAATTGAAAATTTTATGTTGAATATAATTAGGGATGGAGTGATAATGATTTATGCTTTAAATTACATGACTCTAATGTAAAAATCATTTCATCCTTTGTATGGTTAAAGAAAGCCTTAAGGGTTCTTCAAAATTGTAATTTTTAAAATGACCATACATAATTTTTTGTTTTGTCACATTTCATACCATCTTACTGACCCTTTTTAGAAGATAGTTGTTATATTACAACAGCTGTGTATGTTACATTGTATTACAGATAGTCCCCCACCACCCCTTTTATTCTTGTTTCAAGAAAATGGCAATCTCTATATTATGGACACCCTACTGTATTCAAGGAACACTAAACCCTTGATGCCAAATGATGGAACAAAAAGTAAATTGCTTTCTGTAAGATTGCTTGAGCAATTATCAATATGTTGCCATTATCAATCTTTCAAACAAATCTGAGGTTTAAAGTTTTTCTTATATTGCACCAGTTCCTCCACTGCAATTGTATTTTTTAGTTTTGTAGTTTCATACTGATGCAGGTTCATGGACTTTACAACTTTTACCCCTAGTCATTGGGCTACTGGTTTCTATCTCTCAGTCTCCCTTAATTGCAGCCAACATAATGGTGCAACATAATTATATCATTCTGGCTCTTAACCATTTAGAACTGGGTAAAGTAAAGCAATCTCTGGCAAATGTTTGCACAAGGCACTCAGCAGTGTCCTTATTGGGGTTCAAACTTGGAACCTCTCCATCTCTTACTATGTGTCCAGCCATTGAACTACTTCAACAAATTGTTACCAATACACCAATTTGTTGTCTTCCTTTCAAAATGTATCAAACTGTACCATGGATTTATATAACTCTTCTATTGTACATTGCATTACTTTATTTTAGCCTATGGACAAAATTGTGTGTAAGAAAAATTAAGCTAAGATTTCCTTGATTTCATTTCTCATTTCTACAATTAAATTACAGTAGGTATATGTTTCACCTCATGGCGAATTGGTTTTACTTCCATTTCCTATCAATTTCTAAAGGAAACAAGCAAAGGTCTTGTAATTTGTGATAAGACAAGACAAACTGTGAGGTTATCTTTGATTTAACTGGAGGGTATTCTTATTTTATAACCACTGAGAGTTATATAATAATTTGACCTTTTAATACAAAGGTCACTATGTCTACATGATATGATGAGTAGGTTAGAAAGTGTGAAAGGTTAAACAGGGTCCAGCCGTTGATTGATAAAGGGTTTTGATTTACTCATTCTAATTACTTAGTTAAGGTAACAGATGGTAGCTGGGTCATGAATAATCTTTGTATAATAGTTTACAGAAAAGAAATTAAGTATTTCTATGTAGGTCTCAATAAATTATGTTGCTTTTATTGGCTAGGCTTTGTACTGGACATGCTTTGTATCACTTTTGAGTGTTATTGGTGACCTTCCTCATACATTACAGCTAGTTCTTTTAGGTTGACTAAAAGACTCATTTTAACCAAAAAAATCATGTATTTTTATGCCTGTCCAAGCATTGTCATGTTTAGAGACAAATGTTTAAATGTACTGTTAAAGTTCATATACTCTTTTTTGACATGAATGCATTGATAGTTAAAAAAGACATGTTAGCATGGTGCATCCTTGTAGGACACGCCTCCATCTTTAAAAGATTCTGATTTGACTACCTAATTTCCCATTTCTGTTTCTTATTGAAACTTTTTAACACAATGTAAGTTGTCGTTTGGTGAGGGATTATTAACAACTTCAAAGATTGACCCTTTCTGCATTCAAACTATCTAGGGTCAAAAGGTCTCGATCCATCATCAAGCATTTGCATTTCACCCTGTAACCATTATCTATACACAATAGGGGCCATAAATGACCCCTAGTTAGAACCCTGTAATGCAGGTAGCTTACAACACTGATTTTCATGTATCTACCAACATTTACATTTTTGGCGGGAAAATTGTAACTACTGTTCCTTAAGTTCCTATTGCTGTATACTTGTAGAATAACCATGGGTTCTTGATCTTTAGTACATTCTTATTATTTTAAATAATATTATGTATCAGTGTGAGACAAATATCTCTGTTAGTAATCAATTAACATTTATCATAATTCCAGCATCCAATATAATGACCCTTATGGGGTCAGCTCAAGGATAATCTCTGAAGGTTAATCTGATGGTATAATGCTTTTAAAGCAAAGATTCCCCAATCTATGAAAAGGGTAAAATGGTTTAGCGGAAAAATTAAACATCAAGCAGGTCTTACCTAAAACTTGAGCAAGGCAGTTGCATGTAAATTAGATTAGATTATGAAGAAAAAGTAACAATAGATGTTGAGTACTGTCCGGCCAGTTTGATAAATAGTCCATTTCTATTGGTAACTCATTTACCAACCACTGACCGACTGACCAATCAGATGATAGCTACAAGGTGGTTTTTAGTAAAGATGCTGTATATTTGTATACTGACCAAGATTTGATTAAATCACACTGTCTTAATATTATACATCTTACATTTTAACTGATTTCTATCACCATAGTGATTGGTTGATGCTAATATATTGGATTGTAAATATATTTATGATCTTATAGTTTTGAAGAAAATGAAACTATTCTATTTATTTTGGACTTATATAATAATAAACAATTGAATTAAGTGGTTATTTTATTGAAAAACAATTGAATTCAGTGGTTATCTTATTGTTAAACAATTGAATTTATTTCATTTTGGTATGTTTTATTTGGTAAGTACAATATTATTATACTTTATTTAAAATTATAACGTTTCGATATTTATATTGCATAAGCTGTTTTAAAACTATTAAATGTAAATCTTATATATTCATGTTTGTTTCTTTTTTATCAAATATAAGCAATTGTATTAAAAAGTAAGTTTATATGTTTTTGAAATGTTTTACTTAAAATGGGACCAATGCTTCATTTAAAATGATAAGTTTGAAAAATATATAAAGCGTTTCAAAATTGTTAAATGAAATTTTGAGATTCTTATGCTGGTTTCTTGATTTTTTTATTTCGTCAAAGACTATCAAAATTCATGATTAGTCATGAAACAATCACATACATGTAAATTTGCTCGGATATGCTTTTATTTAGGGAGTAATACTTACAAGAATTAGATATTATTTGTGAAAAGCATCACATTTCCACAGATTATTGGGTGTTTGAAGTGACTTTTAACTCAATAGGGAATCTGTTAATTTGTATATGAAACTTAGCAAATTTGGCTGGGGAAATCATCTTTGAACAAGATAATTACATAAAATTTAATGCAAAAAAATGCAGGAAATTGTCACTTTTTTCTGAGTAAATTTATGGCTGCAAGAATAAGGGTGTGCTTAAAGTATGTCTTCACTTTGAGCTTAAATCTGCTCATGACTTTTCAGTAAATATGTTGATTGAAATTCTCAGGATATTTTTTTTATAGTTTCCCATCTTCTGCTGCAGCTTAGTTGCATCATGATATTTCCCTTATTTGGAAGTAAGCCTGTTTTTATGTTCAATTTCATGCAAACTCGTAAATGAAATTGTTAAGGGACATGATGTGCTGTTATTTAGCTTAAAGTAGGATTAAAAACTGTTTTACCCTGAAAGGAAAAAAATAGAATCAGGAGCTCTTCTAAATGGAGAGTAGTTTGTGCTCTTCAATTTGAAGGAGTAAAAACTGCACACACAAAAAAACTTCTGCAACTTGGAATCAAAATCATAAAACGTAGTTATCTTGATAAAATTGATTAATGGGAATAGTTTTCACTGGATAAATTTAATTTAACAGTTAGAATGAATAAAACTATAGAATATAACCAAATAAAACTTATTTTAAAAAAGGTTTAATTTGATTTTTAAATGTTTTTTGTAAGTGTTACTCGTTGAACATTTGAATAATTAGTAATTTAGTAATTATAATTCAATAAACTCGAATCAAGGATTATATTGTCTTCAAGATGAACCTTAAATAATGATAATCATGTCATAAAAAATGCAAATTGTAAAATGAAATATAATTATTTTTAGTATCAAACACTGCACAATGATTTGTATCCTTGGCAGGAAAAAAGTGAATTTCTTCTTCACAGATCTAGTTGCATGTTTGCTTTTAAAGCCTTGTGTTTAAAATCTAAATTGATTATATGATCCATGAAATATTTAATTAGAAATAATATTTTAATTATACAGTAATATAAGTCATATTGTATACTTAATGCCACACAGTTAAAATCTGCAAGGCACCATAAGCCAAGGGACATAACTGTGTTTGATTGAATCATGCACCAAAACCAGGACTCTTTTTATTTCACCACCCAGACATAATTAAAGACTGTTCAGTGCTGTTATGCCACTTTGTTATAACAGTTATGTTCCATCAAATGACTATCAAAATCAATGACCTTGATGGCAGAATGATCTAAATTTTGATAGTAATACATTTTCTTCTCAAAAAGAAGTGTTTGTGAAAGTTTCAAAAATCATACGATTTTGTGAAAATAAAGGTGGCCTTTATCGCAGACTTTTCCTATGCATAATAACCTCTGCAGAACAGTCCTCTTCAGAACAAATTCTCTGCATAACAACAGCTTTTGATATTTTCCTTGGGTGTAATTTCAATTGAATTTTACCTCTGCAGAGCAACACATACTAATCACTCCCAGTTGGTGATGTTCAAGAGAAAGTTAAATAATATACATTAAATCATTGTTATGCAATATTTTACTTTCCTACATAAGGTTAACTTATGCATCATCTACATTTTGAAAAAAAAAAAACATTTTGCTTTTCTATGATACATGAAATTAATAACAAATCATATCATCCAAGCTGAACAAAACACTTTTGTAACTCCCTTTATTTTCATACGTACTTACTTTAGTGTTGCGTTCAGCCTGCTATGCGTTCTTCCATCATAGTATATAAAACTAACAAATATTTAACTTCCACTACTCTCAATAAAATTGATGAGGATTTTTTCCTCAAAGACATTAAAAATAATAAACATAGTTTTAGATTTTAATGTATCATACTTAATACAATGGTATGAATGTTTGTGATTAAAGTATATATTGGTCTTATATTTGAAATGTTGATGACAATTTATGTTATATAGAACATACACGATCTTAATCTCCAAGAATAGATGGATATGTCATGTTTGGTAAAGTTATATATCCAATTTGATGGCGTCATAACCATGCTCTCTGATGAACATATCTGTCTATGTATAATTTATACATAGCTTTATGGCTCCTGCAGAATTTTTATACTCCTATTGTAAAAAATGTTTTCAATGGATTTGGAGTCTGTTTGCTTATGGTAACATTTTTTGTAATTTCTGCTTTTGAGATATTATTACATATCCTTTTTTGTATACATTTTAAAATCATGAGTAAATGTTGTATATTGTATGTAGGGATTTAGGATGGATGAAGTAGCTTTGTAGTGGAAGCTTTAATTTGTTGGGAGTTTTGAGTCAAATGTTAATGGACAGCTCTTTGTTTTTTTATTGATTACATGTAGAACTCCTTAAAGACCATGATATTATATTTCTTTTTGTTACATTTTTTCGAAGAAGTTCTAAATCTATCGTAAGTTTTGACATAAAAGATTGATTTTAAATTTGTACAATTTTTTTTTCATATGATATTAACTCTGCATATAAATTGCATGTTGGGTAATATCATGAGAAAAATGAAGAAAATAGCATGCTTTCTGTAACTAAATAGTCGCAAAATATGCACAATATGGCGTAATAATAATATGTTTGGTATAAAGGATTGGCCGTAAATCTAAAATAGTTCTGTGAGAATGGTGTGTAAATTTTATCCCCAAGTTTTATGAAAAATATTATAAATCATTTTATGGTTACATTTTGTACTATAGTTTCCTCCATGTCCTATATCATATGGAACACGTTTTATTCATGTAGCTAAAAAGTATTGCGTGCCATGCTTCAGTCTTAAAATATTTTCTTTTAAAAAATATGACAATGATATTTTGTATTATTGTTTATGAGTGAAAATATCTCTTGTATTGAAAATTAAAGTATCAAAAACTATTTGCACATAAATTAAATTTCTCAATTTCTGAAATGAGCATTTATTGATTACCATGAGTGTTATGTAATTTTTGAAAAAAATTGTCTAAAAAAAATTACGTAAAGTAAGACGATGCACTTAAAGAAAACAAAGTTGTTGACAGGTTAAAACATAGTCTATCAAGATATATAAAGTTTATATTCATGCGGAAAAACAATTTACCAAAGTTTTCTCTTAAATTTCAATTTTGGTAAAGTAGTTTACCCTGTAAATTAGTTGCCATTCTCCTGGGAATACTATGTTATACTTTGACTTATGCTAGGCTCCCTCACTACTAGAAATTAAAGATTTAAAAACTATTTGTCTTCATAAAACATACATGTATCTTAAAATGGGTATTAGAATGTTTTAAATTAATTTTCATTATCATGATTATAGTGACTTAATTATTTCATTGTGCTCTGAGTTTAAATAATGTTTCTACTATTATACATTTTGTACTATGGAATTATTTTATTTAAAATGTGTTTTTCTTTTACATTGTTAAAATGCATTTTATAGACTTATGTTTCATGCTGATGCATGTTCACCCATTTGCTCCTGGTCATTAGCTGGCTACTGGTATGTCTGTATCAATCTCCCTAGGGAGTCTTTTACTCAGATAGTGTGCGTTCAACACATCAACCCAACATAGTTAATTTGTAATAACCCTAGCGCGTACCCATGTGCACCTAAGTAACAATTGAAAAGTTGCCCACAAGTGCATTGCATTAAAGAGCCAGTTACTACAGTCTCCTGGGCAACCCTCGATTATTGATAGGAAGTTTTCAATGTATAGCAGTCAACTTTATAACCCACTAACCCAAAGCCCACTACAAGTGACAATTATTTGTGTCATAAAGTAGTGCTAGTTGATTATTCTGCTAGAGCTAGAACTCGAGAAAATTTAAAGCACTGACTGGAATTGGAGCCCTCATTTGGCTTTAAAATAGAACCTCCAGAATGATTTGCCAAACATCATTATTTCCTATAAATTAGTATGACATTTTTCTCTTTTTATTGAAAGTAATGACTAAACAATGTCTTGTTGATTTCCCTTCATCATTCAGTATTAGATCTTTAAACATCTTAACTTTAATTTCATTCAAAAATGAAGTCAGTACATTTGTATTTTCTATTGATAGATTCCTAAAAAATTATCTTACCATTTTAATGAACACCCAATGATAAATAATGAACCTATTACTTTTAAACTGTGAGAAAGAACCTCTTTTAAAATAAGGTTTTAAAATATGTACACAAATTTTCTTTTCTCACAGTCCAATGAATAAGTTTTTTTAGATTTAAAAGACCTTTAGATTAAACCAAATTGTCATTTTGTGGAAAAGATGTGCCAAGATTAGCCTTAAGCCAGTACATCCTGATCCATTATACAATTACATGTACAATGTGCAGTTACCTTGGGAATCCAGTGTTCAATTGGTCTTAAAATGTTCATGATAGTATTCTATAGTTTCTAGCCAACACATGTCACTATAATGTGTTAACCCATTTATTACTTCCATTGTCTTTTGTTTCATTTAAAAGTTTAGCTAGAACATTTAAATTTACTTGGGGTTCTTATTTATCCACACCCCCAATCATGCGTTTTGTGTCATGTTAGTGCAGTTAATGATGAATTAGTGCTACATGCAGCTGCCTTTTATGTTATTTTCATGTATCCCATGTATTGTTTCAAAGCCAGGTTCCAGTACTAAGGTTGCATTGAATGCAGGGAACCATCTATTACATCATCGCCTAAGTGTGTGTATATATCATTTTTTTCTGGCATATGGAGCAGAATGATGCATTATGGGACATGCTGCACTTCTCAACCAATCAGAATGGAGTCTCGGATATGAAATTTCCAGACAAAACTTACAACAAAGACATAAGGGGAAAAATCAATAATTACACTCAGTACTTTTGTAACTGTATCTTTAGGGGTCCTGTGGCCCTTTAGAAATATTCTGATAAGGAGATGTATAATCATAGAGAATTTCCAATCATCTATGAGGTCAAGCGGAAGGGGATTTTTCTCATTGATTGGATTATGGAAAAGTAGTTGACATGAAATCTTTGGTCTTTGTTTGCTGGGGATACGCAAATATGTCTGCCCATATAAAAACAATGGACTGGTAGGGGGAGGCTGAATTCATTTTGTTACTATTATTTATGACTGATTGGTTTAAGTATCAATGACCTTCTGTGACACTTAAGTTGTTTTAAATACTTCACATACTAGGCTTTGTTCCCTACAGTTTCAATGAAGAAAAGGCTGCCCTTTATGAATTGGCAGCAAATAAAATAATCAGGAAATTTCTTGGAAAATTCCAAATAAGTAGAAAATGTAAATTTTTGATCATGAAAGTGGAACGTGACAATCAGAAATTCAAACACTTGGACATTTAATACCCTCAGGCCTTAGACTAAGCATGCTTAAAATAGAGCCCTCAAATGAAAAATACAGTCCTTTTTTAGCTTTTGTTTATAGTCTTTGTTTTGCTATTTTTGCATGAATTAATTTATCTTGAACTGTTAGAAAAGGTAATGATTAAACAACATCAAATTATTTTTAACTGAGGTGCTTTAGCAACATTTCACATTTTTTCATACTGTATTTATCTTCTGTGCTTATTTAAGTTAGGCAATTTTAATTTGATCAGCAAAATCACATAACTATCACAAATTTGAATAAAGCACAAGTTCTAGTATTACATAAATTTATTTTCATACAAATTTCTGAATTATCTAGATTATTTCATTATTTTTGTATTAATTTATCCTACTAAAAAACTACATTGTGAAATTGATACCCTGCATAAAAAGTACATCCATAGTATTTGTAAGTGAATGTAGTATACATGTATATAATTACAAAATTAATAATTAATGATATAGATACGTTTTTTTGTAATTATCAGGATAATCTATCTAATATAAATAAATATTCAATGAAGAGTTTTCACATGATTTATTACTTATTAGTAAATTTATTGTATTATACGGATATATCATTAATTTGATATGTGATATATAAAGTAACGCTAGAATTGATAAAAAATTCCAAAGGGCTCGGCACATTAGTATTGTAACTATAAATAAAAGTATAAGAGAGTTGCAATATTTTTGCGCCAAACCTCAGATTGGTATAGTTGTTAATATGTTATTATTGCAAATGGTCGGTATATCGTGAAATTTATCTGTGTTGTTTCATTTAATATTTATTCCTATGACTATCAGAGTTTTGTAGAAATTTCTTGTAATGAGCTATCTATATGCTATATATATTTATGATGTTTTTTATTTATCACACTTTCTGCGGTAATTTTATACCTATGACAAAATAAATTTCATGAATTATTTTGTATTTACTGACAGTAATTAATTTCAATCAATGATTAATGTATTAGTGTACAATAATTTTATAGATTAACGGCTCTCAAGAGTACAGCATTGTAGATCAATTTCAAAATATATAAAATATATAATACTCGTGTAAATTTTGAATAAATAATAGAGGAGTCATTTTTGGGGATAGTTTCTACTGGTAGATTTAATTCTTTTTAAAATTTCAAAAAATAGAAATAAAACAAAAATCTCATTTTTATAATTTGCAACATTTATTATTTTACTAATATTAATCTATTAATTCTTTGTCTCATATATTTATTATATAGTTTTTTGATAGTCATGTATAATTATAGTGTTTCAATCTTGTTAAAACATTATACAGGGTATCCTGAGTTATGATAGTTTGAATGAGTATTAATTTACTAAGATTTATTTGTACAATTTTATTTTAAAATAGAGTGAACATGACAACATCAACTCGAGTTTCTTTGTCTATTTGACTGTCAGTGTTTGATGTTTACATTTAAAACATAAGTCTGCATATAGCATTAAAAACCTGATACCTTTATCAAATTATAACACTTATAAAAGTCAAACAATGGCAATAATTCCATATATGGACGTATGGCAGCAATTTGATATGATGTTAAATATTGTTAGTTTAAAGAGGAAGCAATCTGCTGTGTTCTCTCTGACTTTTAAAGTTTTTCTATAGGCAGTATAGCTCTATATACGCTGAGTGCTATGCTTCGTCAAATTAATATACAATACAATCTAGTTAAACCCTCTTACTAAGTCTGTCACGCTTTATAGGGGACCATCTGTCGGCTTATTTTATGTATGAGGTTTCCTATAGGACAAAACTTTTATAATCTCAGTATAGGGTAACGGTACATTTCTTTTGTTCTTTTTTTAGTCGCCTTTCGTATGAAAATAGTGGAACTTAAGATTGAAAATCAGTCAATTTATTGATGCTGGTATAAGTGTATTCAAAACGTATTTAGAAATTTGTGTGGATCAGTAGAAGTTGATTTTTAAAAAATATTTATATAAATATAAAGGATTTAATATTATAAATATGGATAAAATGGCAGGTGAGTGTCCTTAGTTCTTTATTTAAGTGAACATTATTTAAAGTTTTTAAGAGTTTAAAATAATGGTTTCTTTGTGTTTCAAAATGTTGTATAAAAATACTCCAAAACTTTAGGTCTGTTGTTTTGACATTTTCATGGACAAAGGGAGATAATCCAACTTTGTAATATTTTCATCTGTGTTTTATATGAGTTTGAACTTTCAATTTTATGTTTTCTTGATCAAGCAATAAATATATTATATAAAGATACACTTTTGTTTGAGAATAAAAGTTTGAATATTTATATTGTTGTAATTCAAAAATGATCAACTTTGGAAAAGAAAGTCTTGAAGCAATTTTAAATATCAACCACTCCTCAGAAAATTTTGTCTCTTAGATTTTTTTTTCAAGTAATTATAATAATAGTGCTTGTGAAAATTCATGATTTTTTGTGTGATATTCTCTATTCTATAATTGTGAAGCATTAAGCTAAGTCATTATTGTGCTGTAATGTGGAATAATTGGCTCTGTTAATTGAACTTTAATTTTTGTTAGTAATTTAACTTTCAGATATAAATAAATTTTCGTTGAAAGCAAAACTATGTTTAGGAATTTTATGCACATTTTTGTTCGTTATATTTTATACAGTATTAAAATTTATGAAATTCATCTTTCGGAACTATTTTCTTCGTTCAATTATCGGTTACTATTGGAGACCTATCTTTTATGTAAAACTTATGGTAATACAAATGTATTAATACACTCATTGTTACAGAGAGATGCAGATAGCGCATTAAAAACCTTCAATCATACAAATAATTCTAAGCCAATGGGAATCCAGTTGGTTTTCAAAGCTGAAATAACAGAAAAAAAACTTCATTCTTAATTCTTGGTTCGGAGGCGAGGGTTTTCCTTAAGAATTATTGATTGAAGCTTTCGCATTTGCAATTTATGTAGTGTTCAAGATGCATGTGCAGTTTTTATTCAGTTGATAGATGTTAGTTTATGAGGATTTGTGCAGAGAGGAAAAGGTTTATGTCTCAATAGAGACCAGTAATGTATCAGTCTGTAGTAACACGTTGGCTGTAGAGTATTCTGACAAGCAGATAGTCGGAGAGATTGTAGGTTTCTACATTAAATGTATTTGATCTGACAGATTATTGACATTCAAAGTTAAACATTATTATAGTGAGAGAATAGAAAACCAAATATTACATGTTGAAACAAATGTCTTGTAAAGTCTAAATAATTGGTGTATTTCGTTGTACTGTAATTTTTTACAGTGGTAATGTGTGTCCCATTATACAGTGTTGTTTTATGAGTCCTGCCTGTTGTTTTAAACCTAGCTTATATCATAACTAAATCTTGATTTAAGACCATTTAAACATATTCTTTAAGATAGGTTAGGTCATAACTTAGCTAAACTTATACATGTGTACTTCAATATTCTTATATATAATTATGGGTTAGCGCAAAACTAGTCAAACTACAGGTGTGTGGACTAGTGTTGCGCTTATCTATCTATATATATCTCTATCAACTTGTTATAAAAGATTATATTGTTTCATTTTATAAACTTGGTTAAAAATCTTCATACCATCAAAGAGTTTTCAAGAAACTAGCAGCAAAAAGTATAACAAAAATGTATTACCTATTAGACAAAAAGTTCTCAAGTAAGTTACGATGCTAAAAGTAAAGCTAATTCGAGATCAGAAAAACCTTCCTTACATTAAGAGTGTATGTCTCTGGTTAACTCTAATTTCAACAATGGTCACAAACCTTGATCATCAAATACTTGCTAAAACTTAAAAGAAACAAGAAGAGTCTACAGCATCATCTATTACTTATAAAGCAAAAAGTTCAAAGACTCTTCATAAGCAAAAAGTTTCAAAAAGCAAAAAGTTTCAAAGACTCCTCTTTTACTTAAATAGCAAAAAGTGTCAAAAGTGCCATCTTTTACATAAAGTAAGTAAGGACAATATAAGCTGACTAATACAAGATCTACAATTATATAGAAAAAGTTATACATGTGTATCAGAAAATGTTACAATTTATTATAATATATATTGTAGTGTTTGAGTCATAGATTATACATTGTAGAAGCTACAGGAAAACTTAACAGAACCTTACAGATTGTTATTTACGACGTTACTTTATAGATCTGTCTTATCATATCCAATCAGATTTCTTTCTCAAAGCTGCGTACAGCTCATGTAGATGAAATGCATGAAAATGCATGCTCGCTAATGTTTGGAAAGCGTTCGCTCTGATATAGATGATGTTTTGTCATGTGTAGTTTTGTATCGGGGATTTATGAGTTAGAAATGCATTGTCCTGACATGGCTGCAGAGAAAAGCAGATTTCTTTAAGAAACAGATAGTGAGTTATTGGAGGTTGGCTGATTTTCGGAGAAAAAAAACTAACATTGATTTTATCTAATCCCAGCTAAGGCATTTGTAAATTTGCAAGAATGTGCAGTTTTCATGACACAAATTGACAATGAGGTGCATGTATGGGGAATGCAGATTTCATGCTTTGTGTGTTTCATCATTATTGGAATGGAAAATTAACTTTTAAGCCTATCAGAATGAAGATGATACTTTGAAATATTTTAAGGCTTTGTGGAAGGTAGTTTTTTTCTCTTCTATGTTATTTTCCTGAAGGAGTTTTTGAGTTTGTTCATTTCCTGATCATTCAGTGTGGAGTTGTTAAAGTGTTTTCTTCATTATTGGTTTTGATTTTATTTCGGAGAGGGTGTTATGTGTAACTATATGATAGGATCTATGAATAATTTTTGAAAAATCAAGGGGACGTAATTATTGTGTAAATTTCATCACATGGTAAAAGTTTTGGGAAAAAGTTCAACTTTCTGTACTTGAAAATACAGATGTTATACCAAAGGGTTAAAAATGTGAAAATAAGTTCTATAGATTTATATAAGGAATAATAATATCGTTCTTAAAAGGTAAAATTTTCATTCAATAAACTCTTTCCGACTTAGAATCTTAACGTTTTGTATGCGTATTAATTGTACACGTTTTGTACAAAACATTTACGTATAATAGATTGTAATGCAGAGATGGTTTCTAGTATTTTCAATCGTAAAATCGTGTTAGAGATTTTAATACCATGGGAGTGATGATTCTTAATAGAGAATTGCACTCAGTATGATGACAATACCGAACGTATCGTTTTGACTGAGGGGATTAATTGAATCTTGTAGTAGCAATTATAGTTGAAAAATATGACACGCTTTAAACACTTAGAATGGAATTCTTGACAATGTCTTTTTCTAGGGTAAGGTGATAGGAGATGAGGTTGAAGTGTTCGTATTTCTAAGGTTGATTACATATTTTATGGTCTTTCATTGGTGAATGATTTAGTATTTTGTAATATTAAATATCTAAATTTACTGAAACTGTGCTTATTTTATGCTATTTGAGAATATCAACATTTCTAGTGTTTGGTTACATATTTTAAACTGTTAACAATTTTCTTTTGCATCTTGCGCGCATAATTTTAAAACATGCGCAAGATTTTACTTTAACATATAATACTTGGGGTCAATTTAGGATTTTACTTGACTTGTGATGTTTTGTATGCATATGGTATACAATACTGTATACTTTTTAACTTGAGCATGTGAAATGACTTATTCTCCAAATTAAATTTTATGTTTATATTTTATTTCATCGCTTAGTTATATTCAGAGAGATTTTTATAATTTTTTTGTGGTTTTGTGTTTAATGCTAAGTTTTTGAAATTATTTGGCATAATAACTAGTAAAATGTAAAATTGAAATCTGAATTACTGAATCAACAAAAAGACTTAAATGTAAATTTGTACATACGTGGCCTAAATAATTACACAAACCAGTGCAAATTTATGCAGCCTTTACTTAATGTCGTTTGTTTATAAATTGAAAATTTACACATCAACAACATTGAATTGTCACCTGCATTTACTCTAAAAAAAATTGTATTTCAATGAAAAGCAATTAAAAATTGTTAAAATTCAAACAAGCTGACTTTCTTATTTGACTGAAATCTATGTATTTAGACTTTCATGGTTGTTAATTTATATTGATGTAAGTAACATGGTTATTATAGAATATTTTATTTTTATATTTTCAGATTTGTTTCGACGTATCATCAGTAATTACATTCTACCCACAATGCTGTGTTCAAGATGATGGATATTCATTCCCCGTCATGTTTTAGAACTGCACCAACCCTACCTCGTAACTCATCATCTGGGACTCTAACGTTGACGTCCCCGATTACAGAACGCTCCAATAATCCGAAGTATTCTTTTTCACGAAGTAATAGTTATACAGGAAACATGGTTGTGGAATCACAATCGCTCAACTTTCGTCCGATGACTCCTGATCCACATCCAGATAATGTAAACAAATCAGACTTGAATAAGCTCAATATTGAAAAAGTTGGTACTCAAAACTTGTCTCTTCCACCAGAAGGGGCGGTAACTCCCACAGAAGAATCAGTATCCAAGAAAATGAGACTTATGTCCCCTGAAGATGAACATTCTACAAAAACTGACATTGAATATGTATTTGATAAGAATTATATGACTGACACAAGAGATAAGAATTGTCTAGATATGGCAGAACTACAGTATTCTCAACATATTACATCTAAGAACTATCTTAACGATACCGAAACTTACGAAAAAGTACAAACTGGTGAAAAACGAAGAAGATTGTCCGAGTCTGTGCCATTAAAAAATGCCGAGTCATTGCTTGAAGCTGCTTTCAAGGCAGGAATAGATAAAAGCCCACCTACATTGAGCCCTAAGACAATGTCGGATACTGATTTCGATGCCGCTAGTACAGGAAGCCCAAGCGTGAGTGTTAGCGGGGAGAGACGAAGACGTAAACCTAACCTTGAAGATATTGTACGTAGAATGAAGGAAGTAGAGACTGATTATTACAGTGAAGATAGTGAAAATGATGATGAATCTAACGAAGATGGTATACACTTACCTGATGATGGTATGGATGAAGTTGATGGTGATATATCTACTGTAAGAATGCCTGTTTTAGCCAATCAAACTGATCTTCTTAGAGAAGGTAAAGTCTTTGAAAATGGCAATCATAAAAATGACTTTACTAGAGATGGATCGGACAAGCATGATACTGAACTTAATGAAAACAATAATGTTATTGAAAAACTACGACAAGATGAACTGGACAAAGAAAATAAAGGAATTAATGACAAGCTTGATGAAAATGGTATCCCACTTTCTGTCGGGTCAAAATTAGACTCCTCGGAACATAAAGGCGAATCAGTCATCAAACAGGCTGGACATGTTACCCCACCACACTCGGGTAATACTTGGCTCCATGGAAACGGTATCTTCAATGGATTTCCTATGTTTCCATTCCAAGCAAACCCTTCAGAGCTTCCATTTTCAAAATTTATGAATCCATTCGAGAACAAGTACAACTCACCTGAGTTAGAAAAAGACTATTTGAAGTGTCAATACTGCGAGCGTACATTTCGACGCCAAAAGAATCTAGAGAACCACATTGAAAACACACATCATGGTAAAAGTCCACAACGTAAAAAATCTGGAGACACTGGCGGTGACATGTATTTTAAATGCACTCATTGTCCATACACTACAAAACATCAGAGTAATTTGTATGTGCATCTACGTATTCACACAGGTTAGTTGAATTCTTCGACTTTTTGTTCTATTTCAGCCAAGTGAATTGTAAAGCTAAGGATTTTAAATATTGAGGTCATGGCTTTGATTCCCAGCTGCTGCATTGATTCTATTTTTCTCTGTAAAGGGAGAAGTTGTCAGCTCGTTGAGGAAGGGTAGATTTCTAAAAAAGTTTGACACATGGTGTGAAATTCAAATTCAAATATTTTTTGCATTAGCCAAGTCTGTGTCAAGAAACAATTTTATGGCATTTTTTTGTGGTTTTGACTTATATTAATATGTATAGTATGAAATTAAGTATGAAAGGCTTGTATATGTACAATATGTGGGCTAGAAAATGATTGCTTATAAATTCAAGTTATTAAAATATATTCTGACATAATGCACAAAATTCTCGATATAATCAAAAAACAACTTTGACTGTTGTATAATCTGTAGTGAACCACAATACATCAAGATGACAACATGCTGCTAATATCTTTGAAAGCATTATTTTAAAGAATATAAAATACAACTTATTAATTTCCTATGATACTTTTTTGACAATTATATTATGGTAAATTTTGTCTGCTCATTTGCTGGATTTACGTAAATTTTATTTTATTTGTATCATGTATTTGGATTGGTATTTTAAGGTTATCTTTGCAATCTGGGTATTTATAAATACTCCTACAAACTAAATATGGCTAATTTTGTAATATTTATACAAAAAATTGTATAAGGGAGAATACTCCTACATGTCTTTATGAATGTCAATCATGTCATTGTACTTATCTCCCTTTGTTTTTTTTCTATATTTAAGGTGAAAGACCATATATATGTGGAGCCTGTGGAGTACAATACAGTCAAAGTCATAGTTTAAAGTCACATATCATCAATAAACATGATGGAATCATGTCATATTATATTAAAGAAAAGCGTACCAGATCCCCAAGAGGTTTAGGTTACCTAGCAACGCAGCCAATTCCAGGTGAATCACCTGTGTTTAAAATGCCAGCATCACCAATGATCCCCCCACATTTTGGTGGTAATCCTAATGGTTTACACTTGCCACCACAGACATCACCGCAGCAACAGTCGCAGCTCAAACATTCGCCACCGTCTCGTATGCAGAATAGTCAGCCCCAGTCTGTACCACACTCGCCAGTTCTTTCACCAAATTATCCATCATCGCAGCAACAACAGATGTCACCTGGTAACCCACCTTCGGCACAGATGTCTCCTCTTCATAGACCACCATTCCCTCCATTCCCTCATATGCTTCCAGAAGGAATGGACATGGCTCAGAAGTCAATGGAACTGGCTAAACTTGGGTTGATGAATTTCTCACTCCATGGAAAACATTTCCATGGAAAACCCAGTCCACCTTTCCATGTAAATGGACATGGTCCAATCTCCCCTCAGTTCAGTAATGGACTGAACTTGCAGCATCCTAGGCAGCAACATCCTGATCAACCTATTCAAATGAATGGGGGAGGTCACCATCAGCAGCAACCGCAGCAGCAGCAGCAACCGCAGCATCAACCAACACAACAGCAGCAATATAATAAGAATCATAATCCTTTACAAGAGATTCATGATAATCGACATCAAGACACTACTGGTGCTATTGATTTAAGGAAGAAATGTAGCGATGAAGCTCTTGATCTGGCAGTCACTGATAAAAACATTAAATGTACCGCTGAAGACGGCACAAAATGTCCTAATTGTCTACATTTGTTAAAGCTTAAGATGTTACGAATGAATGTTGTACGCATGTTGAGTATACTTGTACCAAATCTCAACTTTGAAGAGAAAGGAATCAACGCTGAAGGCGATTCTGTCGATGATCTCCTGAGAGATGTAATTGAAAGTAATATTCACGAAGAAGGTGCTGATGATTAGGGCAGAGGAGACTTATCCTTGAGAAAAAAGTTTAGAATCCGATGAAGGAAGGGGTTTCATTATTTTGATGAAAATCTGTTTTTTAAAGGATTTTAAGAATTTTGTGGTTGTTAATTAAGTTGATCATTTATTTTGTGTGTATGTTTCTTGATAATGCAGCAGCAATTTTGTGGCAGCAGTTATAATGTATTTTACCATTCATGTTTATTAAATATAATAAATTGAAAAAAAATTGAAATGTAGCATGTAGCACATGTAGATTGATATATATAATATGTATGTATTATATATACAATGAAAAATAAGTCAGTAATGTAGCTTAAAGACTTCGAATGTAGGCTTTGAAAAATTCACATCACCAACTAGGCTTTTTTCGTATGACAATCAATAACATGCTATAAGTATGGTTTAAATCATATAAAAAATGGCGGCTTTCATTTTGTTTGGACAAAAATGAAAACCACTTTGTATATCACAAGTATTGTCGAGATAACAATCCCGCTATAATTTCTTGTTGCATTACTGATTTTTTAAATGCGGAATCATTTTAGACTAAGTCAGACCATGTATTGGTCACAATTACAAATGTAGCTGATTAGTATAATAGTTAAAAATATAGGTGCAATAATCCATGTCTCATTTTTGTTCAAACATTTTTCATACTTAAACATTTTAACATATCAAAGTTGAAAAAAAAATCTCCATACTTTTTTTAATGTATTATTTTTTTTGTTTTTGTTTTTTTCTTTGCTTTGACACTCTTTCATTGATCAGCTCATTGTTTTGCTTGTGACATATTCTTCTCATTTGCATAATTTATACTTATTTGCATATATTTGCATAATGTTAAGCTACCCAGCTTGGCTGGCTGAGATAATGCTACTTTATTGTTGCATATTGTATGGATTAAGTAATTCCTGCCTGTCATATTTTCTGCACATACTTTTTAAAAGTCCATTTTATCACATATTTTATTAAAGATCACTATTTATTAAGTGAAAATCCTGCCATGATGTTTGATGAACAGTTTTGTTACTATGGAAACGGCCATATTTTTTGTGGGATAGAGGTTCTATTGGAGAGGATGAATTCCTAGTCATGATTGAAGAAGATATAATTATGCTATAGACTTTATGTATTTGTGCATTTGAATACTGAATTGAACAATCCAATTTTAAGGTTGTTTACAGTTGACTATTTTTGTGTGATTCAAGATTATATTTTGCCTGTCTACAGTCAGACTGTTAGACAAAGTGTTTTGTTACTTTCATGTATTTGGGTCACAGACCTCCATCTTCACCATCAATATTTTGCAAACAGTTGGACCAAACTACAGATTTTGAGTATAGTTCATTGTGTTATATGGGGGTGATATCAACTAGACTCTATATATTAAAGCTGTTGATGCTGAACACCCTATGGAAGAAAATGGAACATTCCAATATGTGATGAAGGGACCATAACATTCCAGAGGAGTGGGGAAAAGTTCATTACCATAACAAATAAATGTGCTCCGGAAATCATGAAAAAATTTCCATAATTTTACTTTGATAAAAAAGTTTATTTATTTTACGGCAGCAGTTAGGAGTGTTTTGGACGTACCAAGAAACAAGTCAAGTGTCTATATTGTAATCTGTCTTGATTTAAGCAGATGAAAAAAAATCACCTGATTTGTCATTGTTTCACATATTTTATGCAAAGGTGCCTTTAACATGGCAGCCGTATTAGTGAATATTATTGTTATAATTATATAGTGCTACCATTTACAATGGTTTGAAATCTGTACTTTGATCTAATTTTTTTAAGCACACATACAAAAAATTATAAACTGGTGCTTTTTTAAAGCACATCAGTTTTGTTTTTGTGAGGACTTAACCAAAGAGGCTTGTTTGATTTTTTTTATTAATGACTTATATAATTTTTATGTATAGTTTATGTCTATGCCCCTTTTGTCTCATGTAATTTGTGCTCATATTTTGTGTTTTATTGTACAAAATAACAAACTATTTACTGATTGATCTTTACTTAGATAATACAATATTTGACGTACTGTTTGTTGTAAACTTTTCATTAGTGCTTAATTTCTTTAATACAACCAATCTATTGTAATATATATAAAACATGTATCATGTGTTTTATGATTCCTGTATTATTGATATCTATTATTGTACATATTTTACCATGTTGTTTTTGTCTCATATCTTTTTTATTATTTTAGAAAATGCCAAAAAAGTTTCTCTTTTTCTCTTATACAGATATTTGCGCCATGTTTTTAAAGGAAAATATTAAATATTTGCTAGTTATCTATGACTATACAATCAGTGTGAGAAATTTGCAGTTTGTTGGAAACAAGTTTTTCATTCAAGCAACTAAATTTCCTGTTTTGAGGGATCTTAAAATTTTAAGAAGAAATCAAAGAGCCTGTAGCTTGAATGCAATTTTGGGCAACAATCCATCAAATGTTAAATTCTCAAACTAAAATTTTGTGCAATGCTTCAGTGTTCAAGAGAAAATTTCTACACCAAAATGACCATTAATAAATTATCACAATAATAAATTTTAAGGATAATATTCCAACTGACTGAGGTTTTAAACTCACTTATACATGAATAAACAAAATATCATAAGCTTGAAGACTTAAGGATTTAGTCTATGCCTAGAAAATCAGGAAATCTTTCAAAAGCAAGATTTTCATGATATTATTAAAAATTAGTAAATGTTTTTAAAAAGAAGATATATCTTTACAGATTTACCTGACAAAATAGTTCTTATTCTGTTGCTAAGAAATCTCACTATTTGTTGCTAAGATCACCATTTTACTTTCTCATTAAATTCAATAATAACTAATCTGTTCATTTTCTCATATACCGGACTATAAACTGTTATAGGGCAAAGATACCTTATAGCATTGTCAATGTTGGTGTATTTTGGCATCAACATTTTATTTAAGATTAAAACTACATGTACATGTGATTTTTGTGTTGATCTTCACTGTCCTTTTGTGATTTTCTGTGTTCAATGAAGGAGCTTAGATTTCTTTCCTTTAAGAATGTGCCATATCTTTATTAACAAACCCTTTGACAAGCCTTTATAAGGATTGCTTCTTTGAAAAGAATTTAGATTAATAACCTTTCTGAAAAATATTTAAAATTTGCCATGATTAGTAAAACTTATATTTTATGCTCAAAGAGAAATAACTCTTCTTGGCTTAAATATATGGATTGTCTCCCTTGGCTCAATTGGTTAAAAACTATTTTGAATTCAGAAAGCTGCTGATTTTCTTGTATTTTAAAGATAACTTATCATACAACTGTTTGTCATCCACTGTGTAAATTGTAAGGGGTTATTAAAGGATGCAAGGGGATTCTAAGGTTTCATAGTTTTTTTTAGATTAATCAAAATACAATTGAAATTACTGCTGATAGTATAGAGTCTTTGAGTGATTAAGATATTATTGTGTGATTTTTATTTTTTCTTGAATTAATAATATTATGTACAATATAAAGAGTAATAAATAAAAGTCATTTTGAACCTTAGGTACACTTAGCACATACTTACGGTCGAATAGAGATCAAAGCTTATATTACATGTATTGTGATAATCATTAAATAAATTAGAGATAATTAGATAAATATTAAAATATTTAAAGATTAAGGCTTTGAAATTAATTAAAATTCACAGTCTTTCAGAAATTTTACCTATACAAATTTGATTTTTTAATGAATTGATGAAATTGTACCAACTGATTTTAAAGTCAGAATTTTGAAATTCGGAATCATTTTATGAAACAAAAATGCCTAAATTAGCCTTAATTATGCAATTCTATGTGAAAAAATAAAAACTGACTAGATTAATGAAGTCAATTTTTTCGTGATAAATATGTTGAAAAATTTGAAAAAATAAAAAATTCCGATAATTTGTCCTGGTGCTCTAGATTGTTTTACTGAATTTATTTATTGTACATTTAAAAGCAAGATAATTAATGGCCTACATATCAACAAGATATTTGAATTGTAAAGAGTAAAGTTATGTCCATAGACTTTGTGCCTATACATTTATGAGGGCAGCATATTTTAACATTTCGTCACCCCCCACCCATTTTTAAAACATCAAATTTTATTGTATGATGAATATGAATACATTACTGTTGTGAAAGTCTTTGGTGGTGTTTTTTTTTTAAATAACATTTTTATGCTGATAATGTGTAGTATTTGATATTTAATCATTATGTATTTGTGACATTTTTGCTTTATCATATATAGACTGCCCTCAAAAAGTTCTTTCACAGTACATTTGATTGAATTGCACTAAAGTTGATATTTGAAGAATTATTATATCAATGGTTTCCTTTATTTAAGATTCATGCAATGGAAATATATTATTATTGGTAAATTTCAATTTTTAAGTTGCAGCAAAATTTTCCTATCAGGCATGATCAATGTATCTAGATGATCCAATATTAAGTTCGAGTAATTTTTATAATTTTATACCAAAAAGAGTGTTGTAGTGATTTCAAAAACCAAAATTAAAGGTCATTTAATAATGAACTGTTTACACAACTTTTTCAAGTTCTATTGAGTACAATGTAAATTGTAAATGTGTTAAGAAACTTTTGGAGGGCAGTGTAAAAATCAAATTCCATTAATAATAGATATGTCTTTTTGATTGTTTCACTTACAAAAAAGCCTTGAAACACAAAAATGTATTTTTGTTTGTTTGTTATTTTGAACTATTTCTCTTACTCATTTTTACATTTAAACATGTATTTATTAACAATAATCTCAAATGGTAGCATTTCTTTTGTATTTAATAATTGTATGCTGAAAATGTTTTGAAAATTATGTTGTGTTATGTCATACTTTAAAAAAAAATTGATCACATTGTTGGAGAGATAAGCTGACATATTTTGTCATATGGTCAGCATTTTTTTAGATGTTTGTTTCAATGCAGCACACATGTTGTTTCTTTTTAATGTTTTACACTTTAAGCATTATTTTCTGTTTAAAATTACATTGTAATACACAACTATGAAATAATACCAACGTTTCTTCGATCAGTATCCTAGCTATAGATATACACAGAAACATGTGTGATTACTTAAATCTAGGAATACTGTTTAAGTTTTGTGTGTTATAAATTGCTCTATCACAAAAAGCAGCTGATTTAAACCATTCCACAGATATATTAGTTTTGTATTTGAATTTACCTTTTTGTTGGCTCACATCAAAATTTTGTTATTTCTGCCTATTTTCTTCATTTTAAGTACTAGTATACAGCCATTTAGTGGAGCTAATGGCGTTCTATACTTTCAATACAAAATGTGCTATGTTACTGATCATTTTATAAATTTTACAAACATTTCCATTACAAACAGACATTGCATGTCATGGTTTAAATCCATTTTTTATTGTTAATTCTTTTCACTGGTTGTGATTTTGTTTTTTAATTATTAATTTTTATTCCTTTTTTGGAAAAAACGATTTGTTGAAGTTTTTGAATAACCATTCCATATCTATTTTGATGATGTTACTTTTTATTCTTTAAACATTTTTAGTTTAACTTCCATAAAATGACTACTCTGTCCAATATGTGCAGTTAACTTAAATATGACTTTTGCCTTAGTTACAATTTCTTTGCAAAATTTTCATTTGTTGTGTTATTAATTTGCTGCCATGGGCTAAAACTGAATAAAAACTATCATCAATTTTAATGAAAAATGGAAATATATCTTCTGCATTTAAAATAATAATTTCTCAAATTTCACTATTCTTAATCAAGTTGTAATGACTACTGATTCCATGCATTGTTAACTGAAAGATATAAATTACATAATGTTTATCATAATGTTAATTATTTTATAAAAATCATTCTCGTTTCTTCAGATATATACAATTTTATGTACTAAAAAATCTCATTTTCACCATTTTATTGCATTGATTTTATTATTATCATTATTATAATTATTAAATCATGAATTATACATTGTATTACAAAAATGTAACAATTTTGTAGTAAAACATATTAATCTCCATAGTTACACATTACAAGATATTTCTAAAGATCTCATTCACTTGGAATCAATGGTATTGTGGACTAAATCTGTCTCTTATTGTAACTTTTGTATCATTGTAGATCTATATATAGGTAGTCTCCATTTTAAGGGTTTCGACCCCTAATTATCGTATTTTTGATTTATTCGAAGGTAGGATAATTTTGTGTCGAACTTGTGCTATGTATTCATCATTTAAGGCTTTTATCATCATCATTCATACATTAAATTATTTTTTCTTCCTTAATATTATCGGTCCAAGAAATTAATTTTTTGTGTTCTATTTTTATATGAGTTTTTTTTTCTGTATGATCAACTTTTACTTAATTTACATTTATTAATTGAAATTTACTTAATTTTATCACATTTTATATTGTTTTGTATCAAACTCTTACATACATGTATATTTAACACAAATTTTCAGTTTTCACCAATATATACACCATCAATGATAGGTGACTGGACAACTGGCTGGGCATGCATGCTTCTAGAATGTCCATTTTCTTAAGTCATTCATTATAAACCCAGCTAATCACGGTCAGAATATTTTTGTCAGAATAGCTCGATATGTTTGAGCTCAAAATCCAGGTCTACCTACTTGGGGAACAAGAGTTATGGTCCTTCAGTAGCATGATGGGTGTATTTTTTTGAAAATTGGATTTTTTATTAGTGTTATTTTTACGACAATTTGAATTTTGTTAATGATCAAATTTTTCTATTTAAATTTTAAAGCGGCAATGAGGGTTCAATGATGGACTGAAGACAAATTTGATTTTAATCATTTTGGTATACATTGTATATTTTAGCCTGTTTTTTTTTCCTTTCATCCGAGTTCAATATATGCATTTTCTGTCCCTATAATATCGTATCGTGTTGCCTGTATAAGTATAATGTTCATAGTATATATATGTTTATAGTGAATATATATATATATTATATATAATAACATTATACATATGAATGAGTATACTTCTATATTGTGCTATCCAGTTTGTATTAGATATTTACTATGATTCATTTTTTTGTCATTTAGATTTTTTTAAAAGCAAATTTTATGTTGATTAAAAAAATTGACTATTTGTGTGTAAATATTCCCAATTTATATACATGTTATATAATATTTAAAAGTTATGCATGTTATATGATACATTTTTTGAAGTCACATGATAATATATAATTATATATATATATGTATTACAATATTGTGTTTTAAATTGTAAAACATCGGACGTTTATCATGAATAGAAATCTCTTTTTATTCCTTTTATCAATTCTATTGTGTTTGACGATTTTTTTTAAATGATGCGAAAAAATGATGAAAAATACTAGCAACTGTTTTCTGCGATTTTTACTTTGCTGTTTTAATTATGTATTTAAGCAGTCATTTGGTGCTAATCTTTCTTCAGTGATAAAGTAAGATGAAGGCATTGTGATTTAAACCTTTGCCGGCTTTTAAAATGTGTTTTTATGAATCTTCACTTTTTATGTGCCTAAAGGAGAAATGAAAAACAACAAAATGCTATAAAATTAATTTGCAATTAAAAGGGATTTAATTTGATTTTTTTTATAAAAGTTGACTGCAATTTAAATTTAATTTATTGGTTACCAAGGTTACCATATTTGTTAATGATTGTATTTGTGTATTAAAGTATCTGCTGCAAATAATCATATGATATCCTCTAGGAGTTGAATAGTTCAATAATTAGGTGATTTATTTTCATTGTTTTTTAAATATCTTTGATTAGACATCATTTATTTTTTTGTTCAATCCTAAAAATTAAGAGATGGTTGTAATTTACTGCTAGAAAAATGTGAAAGAATGATTACTACTGTACATGGAATGTGACGAGATTAAAAGTAAAAAATGTCAACATGAAAAGGTCTCGCAATAAAGTTCAATAGAAAATTATACTGTATCAGTTAAAATTGAAAACTTGCAAAAATATAACTAAAAATAGATATAAAATGTTATAATTAAAGCATTTGATAAATTTATAATTAAAAAGGAAGATATTAATTAATAATTAATTAAAATGAATGGTGTCTATTAATTGATAGAAAATATATGGTTGTGAAAACTTGTTAAAAAAATTAGAATAAACATTGTTGTTCGCTTAAGTGTTTACCCAAACCCCTTTTAATTGTAGGTATATACTTACACGGGCATATCATGCCCTGTGTGTGGTTTGTGCTGGAATCGTAGAAATTCTTTAATTAGTTAACGTGATCTCAAATATTTTGTATTACCTTAAGTTGCCAAAGTCACCCAAAAAGGAGTTTTCATTTTAATTGAGAGATTTTCTTTATAATTTATTGGCTATTAGACCAATATTTATGATATTTAGACA
Source organism: Mactra quadrangularis (assembly GCA_025267735.1). Taxonomy (NCBI): domain Eukaryota; kingdom Metazoa; phylum Mollusca; class Bivalvia; order Venerida; family Mactridae; genus Mactra; species Mactra quadrangularis. Next base: position 31,548,074 of record CM046304.1, read on the forward strand.
AATTTATGGCTGTGAACACCAGCCCAGTAGGGTTAATATGATCATATATGTTCTTAAAGTCATTTCCATTAAAAAAAACGTACAATATATTGATTTTAATATTAATAAGAACAAATCATGACGGAATAATTCTAATTGGTATTGCAACAGCTAAGCTAAACAAATTTGAAATTATTTTAGATCAATCAAAACGAATAAAGATTCATTATAATATTTTAATGGTAAGCAAAATAGATGTTAAATAAGGGAAAGGTTGTTATTTGATAGAGTTAATATTGTAAAATTGTAAAATTATTTCTTTTCTCTCTTTATCCGAATATACAAGACATTTTAGAAATAATTGTATAACATTGCATGTTGTGAAAAATATTTTAAAAAATCTTATAATGTATGAATTCCAAGCATACTTGACAGTGTATTAAATATATTGTTTTATGTATGTATGTATGTATAGATATGTGTAATACATGATTATGTGTGAGCATATAGAGTACAAGAGTTTTCTCCCTTCCCCCCTTGTTTTTTACAATATTTTTTCTCAAATTTTATCACTGCCATTCTTCCAACAATAAAAGATTTAAGTGCCATGGTATTATATTCAAGTTTTGTTGACTTACTGTATTATCTAGTATTTTTTCAATGTAAAATTGTTCTTAATATTTTATCTTGTGTGTTCATGATTATTTTTTTTCTGTTGATTATTTTTGTGTTCAAACCGTTGAGTGTTCAGTTTATCTTTATTTTTTCTATCTCTATTTTTTTTAGTGTTATTATTTTACTTTTTTCTGCATTATGATGCATTGAACAATTAAACGTTATGCCGCCCACCTTTGAATATTAAAAAAAATCTCAATATATTCCTTTTATATTATATTATGCACAATATCACTACATTTAATTGCTTGGTCATTGATTAGTCGTACATTTTGTATTATAATTTATATACAAGACAAAAAATTGTTTTCAAGATTTTAAACTTAATATACATGTATGACAATACAATGGCATTTGAAATAGCAAGTATTGAAAATGATGCCTCAATTTTGATATGGGCCCTTTTTTACATGTCATCTTTCGAAGCAAAATAGTGTGTTGGTTAAATATCAGCTAGTTTAATGTTTCTTGTATACTTTCACCACTGTGCCCTTTTTTCTTAATGTTTAGTATGAAGCAAATATTGTAGAACTAAAAATATTTAGAAACTAAATTAATGGCAGTAATTCAATCATGAGACAAGTACGGTAGTTTCAGACCTTATTTTGTCATGGGTCTTATATGGAAATGAGATTTCAGTTATAAAATGATGGGAGGCTTTAAATTGTGGCAAAGATTTTATCCATTTTATTTTGCATTACTCTTCTTTTTTTATGATTGAAAAACCAAGAATGATTGATCCTTGCAATATATATTTTCATAGTTATCTCCCTTGGTATTTTTCGCGGGCTTAGCGGAAAACGGTCTTAACTAACTCTTTTTTAAACTGAGTTAAAACTGACCATTTTGTGTTAAGCTCGCTTTTTGTTTTTAGTCTTCGACCTCAATATTTTATATTTATGTACTTTTTCTTTAAAGTTCCAAGATTTCCACAATTTTTCTTTTATATTTTGTTTACTTAATTCTTTACATTCGATGTGTTCAATCTATTATCCTTTACTTTTTTATGTTTATTGAGTTGTATTTTTCCACGACTTCATGTGTTCACTATTGTTTTTTACTTTAATTTACCGGTAGTATTTTTTTAATTATTTTACTCCAAGTTAAGTATTTTTTTGTTGAGTTCATATGTATCATTTTTACTTATGTTTATTCTACATTTTTTGTTGATAGATGATTTTCCCCCACTTATTTTTTGAACAATTATTGACTTACTAGTATGTATATTATGTAATATTTTTTTGTTATTTTATGCTTTATGTGTGTACATGTCATTGTAGTAAGGATGAACCATGTTAATGTGAGTAAGTAAAGTTGAACAGTCAATTTTTCTGTAGAATGTAGTTCAATGGTGAAAAAATAAAGCAATACTTGAAACTGAAATTCCTAGTTTATACTCTTTTGATAACTATACTGTTGACTTATCTGAGCTTTTGTGCTTTAGGCAGGGCTCAACAGTAATGTGTCAAGTAGGTTGACCCAATGGACAGTCAGCTTCATATTTAACTTGCCCTAACCAAATGTTAGGTAGCTTCAACGAGTTGCCCAAACCCAAAAATAAAGATTGTCAGGAGCAATAGGATGACCTTTAATGTCCAGCACTGCACTGTTTGGAGTGCCTTTTTTGTGTTAATGATATAGTTCATACAAGTTTTTTATGGATTGATAGTGAAAAAAATATCGCAACTAATATTACTCACTCTTTGAGTTGACTTCCTGGTCCACAGTTCTTATAGCTTTTAGAACTGCATTCAACATTGGCTTATGAAAGACATGGTAAATACAGATATATCATATCGCTACAAGAGTTAACTGAAGGGATTGTTTGATGGCAACCAAATGCTACCTTTGGCTAATGGATTAGACTAATTTTATGTGTAAAGCTTGAAGATGAGGGTAGTGTTGAATGAAGATGAATTCTGAATTATACAAAGTAGTAACTACACACCATTCAGTTATTGTTTAATTCTGTTTAAATGTGGGGAATATTTAAATCAGCTGGGTTAATGCATGCACCACTGTCATAAAAATAAAATTCAAACATAGCGATTATAATTTAAAAAAAATAGCCAGGTCACGATTTATTTTCACATGTTAGTTTGAAGGGGAGCAAATGTCCGTGCTTCAAAAATCTTTGGGGGCAATGTCCGCCCTTTCAAAACATATGAGGGGGCAAATGTCCGCCCTTTCAAAACATATGGGGGGCAAATGTATGCCCTTTCAAAACATATGAGGGGGCAAATGTCCTCCCTTTCAAAACATATGAGGGGGCAAATGTACGCCCTTTCAAAACATATGAGGGGGCAAATGTCCGCCTTGGTAAAAAAGGGGGAAACTGTCTAGGGGGCAAATGTCAGGTTCTCATAGCACACAGTTTCTTTGGTTGAAGTGTAACCAACCACACTCTTCTATGAGAAGTTGTTGAACACAGACAAGAATAGCGGTAGGCAACAATGTTTGTGGTAGGATTTGAAGCTTCTGTAGACTGCTACATTGGTTCCACCTGGTAACTGCAAGGCCAATCATGCTCGCTGAATCGTCCATTATCAACAATAAGATGATTGATATCTCAACAGCAATAGTATTAAAGTGGAACAGTTTTCATCTAACCTAGAACACAGGAGCTTGACAATCTGTATCAAAGTTTGAAAATTCTCCTCCATCTTATGATAAAAACTAGTTTTTAGACTTCCTCAATTTCGCTGAAAGGCTTAAGTTATACCACAAATTGAAAATTATCGACACAATGCCTGACCAGTTTAACATGCTGAGTGATACATGTGTCTCTGATTTACTACGCAGTCAATTTCTAGGCCATAAAAGTAGTTCCGTCATCTGTCACATTATTGTTTCACTGATCAGTGACAGGCGTTTACTTATATTGATAAGCGTTAGAAAGGGCATTGTCAAATCTCGTTAATACACTAAGCAGTATACAGTCATAGTGATCATTATAGTGTTATACTGATCTTTTGATAATAACCTCTGCTAATCAAAAGTGCCATGTTGAAAAGTTTATGAAGTAAGAGAAATAAAATGATTGATATATTTATAGTGTCTGTAGCTGTTTAATGTAATGATACTGCGGTTATTCATTGTATAGCTTGAAGATTAAGTTGTTTTACAGTATTGTACCATATTTATCATATCTAACTACACTAATGAACCTACACAATCTGTATGCAAAGTGTACAGGAAAAACTGTACTTCAAGATTATGTATGGTAAGAAAGGAAAATAAAATCTTCATAATATTTGCCAGTGATACAGGGTAGAATAAACACTTCACCTGCATTTTTGCCTGGCTTGATTCGTACTTGAATATAATGTGTAAGCAGTAATCATTAGAATGGATTTGTTAGGTTTCAATGTGCACGAAAGTCTTCCTGTATGTTAGTATTGATTATTATAAGGAGGGAGTTTTCAAAAGTATATGTATGATACAAAATGCCAAGGTCCTGTGCTCTTATATAGTGGATGATGCTGCTGTATTGTAAGAAAATTGACTGAGCATCTTTATAAATAGATCTTTTATATGTACATGGACCCTAATTAAGCTTGTTTACAGAATCCATGATATGTATAACAAAATACATTTGCATCAAAGAAATCTATTCAGCGACTAATATATCCCTTTACAGAACAATTTTATTAAGCTAAAACTTGATTCATTTATATTTAAAATATCATTTCCTCATACTGGAAGATAAATTTATCAATTCATTCCAATCTTTACATTTTTATGCAAATGTAATGTTATCTTTAAAGACATTATTCCATAAATGGTATTCAACTTCATTCAAATTTCTTCAAAAATCCTCACCTGAAATGGTGTAAGGGAGGTAATCAATACCGGACACTTCTTATCACGTGACCAAAAAATAACCGGAAGTGGAAGTATGTAAATTACAAAGTTCATGACCCCAGCTCGGAAAGAGAAAAGAAAGCGTCGTATCGAATGTAAAATTTCAGTTAATGCTCCTATATTAAACGCAGATTATTTTAATTAGATGGAATATTTATGGATGCAATTATGACAGAAACAGTCTTTAAAGGTAAGATTATATATTTTTGCGATCATTTCTTATTATTAAAGTGTACTTTAGTTATATGCAGTGATTTTGTTCGAGCGGTGATTGTATCAGTCGTCTCCATCGGAGAAAAAAGCAGTGCAATAATGAACATAATGCTAAAATAGTGGATATATGGGCTCGCAATTTGAAATCTAGTGTCCAAATATGCTTTACGAGTCATAAAATATAGATGACAACATATATTGTCCGTTAAAATCCACCAGATCTATCATTTGTTGTTTTCGGTCCCGATTTCATACATTTGAGCCCTCCTCATGTTTTTTTACCGAATTCTGATCGAATCCGGTTGCAAATATATCTAAATTGTATCATTTATTGTATATTGTAGCCCCAAGAAACAAACGTTTGCCAGGGAAGCGAGATTTTGAGGTAGGATATAGTTTTATTTACATCAGAAATTGTGTCATTTTTACTTTCAAATATGGCGGACGTATTGTCAGCCATTTTGGTTGTAAAAAATTAATCATCTCTCTGTTCACAATCTTGCAATCATATGCATTTTTCTGTGCCTTTGCTGACTTCTTTTCAATTCTAAATAAAAGTTGAGTCCCAAGTCACTAATCATTTCATCAGTATACTGTGGTTACATATTTTTGATTGTTATTCGTTGTACCCTACACTACAGGTTGTAAATTAGCATGAATTAGGGGAGCATATGTCACTAGCATTTAATGAAATTTGGTAGTATGGCCCACAAAATGTCCATTATTGACCACCCAGTTATTTGACCTTGCATATATTTACCAGTTTTCATTGCAAACTGCCTATTTTCTATCTGTTAATATGATGCCTTACAGCCCCTACATGGTCATGGTTACAGTCTGTTCATGCATCAGTACAAGTATCAGTGGAACAACGTTCAGAAGACAGCTTGTGTAGCAGAAGTCTACTACCCCACTTGTACTTATTTGCATTATAGCTAATTTTATTCTGGTTTTGGAATCGATCTTGGCCATAGACTTATTTAGCCTAAAGAATGGTGCCAAACATAAATAACCCACTCAGATTTGTGGTCTTGCACCCTTGTTCCACTTGCTTTTATGGTCACCCATATGCCAGTGATACCAATTTTTCATTCTATGGAAAAAAATACAATAAAAAGTATTTGGTCAATGTATTTATGACTAAATTGTTACTAAATCACTGTGTCAACAGATACGTTTTTGCTCCACTTCCTTATTAAAGGTTGATATCAGAACCATATCATTTGTATGAAATCTTGTAACTGTATGTTTTTAATTTTTTCTATTCCAGCCTGGAGGTATATCTCCGCCAAAGAAAGGTCGTACAAAAGATGATTTTTATACATTTTGTTCATGGGTTCTAACATATACTCAATATGAACAGTGGAAACAGGAGGTGTGTAAAATATAATATTAACAATTTTAGAGTTGAGTGCAATTTTTTCAACTCTCAAATTTATCATATATGCATTTTCACTGACTTGTTATTATGTTTTACTGAATTTGACCATATGAATTGACTTTACTGTAAACCTGATTTCCATTCCAGCTAAACGTTTTAATACACCATTCTAAAATCACAACCTTGAATGGAATGAAAAATGGTCTTTGTCTACTGGTTATATTTACTCTTATCTTGATGTTTTTCAGGGTTGTGCGACTTCATATCATTTTAGTTTAAATTTGTTATTTTTCATTTTATATGTATTTCACTTCGAAAATATTGTAAATAACTTGTTCGTTTCCAGACATCCACATGGAAGATTGGATTGATTACCATTATTGATATTATTGTTATTATTATACTGTTTCTTTACCTAAAGGTTGAACTATCAAAATTAATTGATTTTAAAATATCTATTTTATCAAGCTAAAAAGTGTAAGAAAAAGATTCAGTATGTGAACTAAGCAGTACTTGTCATTGTTGAATTTCATATATTGGGATGTACTGACATTAATTTCAGGAATTAAGAGCTAGAGATAATACAAGTCCTTTAGACAGTGCTTCAAGTACAGCAGAAAGTTACACCTCAGAATCTACGTTATCTTCAAGTAGTAAAGATGATAGTTCACATAATATTGATCTTCAAGATTCAGGTATAACATCCTTACCAGTATTAGATTTATTTTTTCAGACCAACTTGCCCCCTTAGGCAGGTTAAACCTGACTTGAGCAAAATTGAGTTTTAAGTCCCGAAATGCTGACTTGCCATGCTGAACAGCTACTATTGCAACAAACTTGCCCCGTCGATTTTCAAAGTAGCAGGACAAGTGGGCAAGTGCTAATTACTGCCCAGATAAACAAGCTTACTGCTTTTTGTCATGTTCAGGTGATTCGTCTCTGCTGTATGTAAAGTATTGCTGACATCTGAATTCTGTTTTGAAAGTACAATGATAAGTAATGGTATTATCAATATCTCAAAGTCTCATTAATAGTTTATTAGTAAAACTAAGTTGCCAGCACAATACATCTGAGATTACAAAGAATTGCTACGATTGAAATAACTTTTTCCGTCCTGGTTATCCTTTGCTTCAATCAGCCAGAAGTGAAGTTTTCAGGACTTCTCCTGAATTTCAAGTGTTTGTGTTACCCTGAAAAGGGTCATTTTCCCCTATGAAAGCTACTAATATGAAATAGATCATTTTTAGGATATTCAAAAGGGTCAATATCCCTAACATGCCAACACTGACATTTTCTTACTATTTTTCAGATGATGAAAGTTGGGATCTTATCACATGTTTTTGTATGAAACCCTATGCTGGTCGTCCTATGATAGAATGCTCTCAGTGTAATACATGGATCCATTTATCTTGTGCTAAAATTCGAAAATCCAATATCCCAGACACTTTTGTGTGCAACTTGTGCAAAGAAAAACAATTCAAATCTCGTAAATCAAACAGAGTGCGGATAGAGAACAAGAGAATTACTGTGTAGTCTTCGGCCATAAAAATCATCATTATACTTCATACATACATACATACAGCCTTTATCTCTCACTTTCTCTCTTGTTATTACAAGACATTATTGACCTTTATACTGAGTTTTATTCATAACTTATACATGTAATTAGTAAAACTTCTTGTATTTACATGAGTAAAGTTTTATACAGGTCTTGCATTATTCATTGTTCCATAGCATGAGCACATTCATCCATGTATAGCTCAGTTATATGGATACAAAACTGAATACTACATGTCATGGCACAGTGATAGAGTGCAGAAGTTTACATCTGCAGGTCCTGGTCTGATTCCAGGTCTCTACAGGTGCCTGTTCAATTACCCAAAACTTTCCATAACGGAAGTGTCGGAACAACTCAACCCAAAGACAACTTAACCTGAGACAACTCTTTCACCTAACGAGTTGAGTTGTCCCAACTTTGAGTTGAGTTATGCATGGGTTGAGTTTTCTTCGGATTGAGTTGTCCTGTACCCGTAAAGTTAGCTTACAGTAGTTACTGAACACGCTGCAGGTTATATCTTTACATGAAAGTGTGATTTTTAATGTCGATTTTCCTCTGTAGAGGGACTAGCTGTTGACTTTTTATTCAGATTAATTATTGAAAGCTGCACATTGACATGATAAGTAGTACAAAAATAGCCAAACTGCTTGTAACCAGGTATAAGAATATTCTAATTTGTCCGTGCCAGTCATATGATATAAGGTCAATGATGTCTTGTAATATTTTACTATTCAATTGTTAATATCATCAATTTACTCAAAATATTTACATTGTTTCTTGTTATCAGTCATACATACATAATGTACAGTCAGATCTCAATACAACGACATCGTTCGTTTCCATGAAAAGGGTCATTATAACGGATATGTCAGTGTAATGAATACTTCCGACAATGTACGTGTTGGTATCGGTTCCCATACAATATGTCAGTATAACGAGAATGTCGTTGTAAGGGATGTCAATGTATCGAGATCTGACTGTATACATATAACTTTGTTGATGGGACAGTGCAAAACTAGTCTACATCCTTCTTTATATACATGTAGTTAGCCTAGTTTCCTGCTGACTGATCAATGAACTTTTATTGTTTTCTGCCAATATCATGTAACTGTAATGTCCTGTGTAAATATATTTATGTTAGAAATGTTTGTAGAATTGTAAATTGTTCATATATTTATGCATTGATTTAGTTCATTGAATACTGTTTTCTGTTAAGTTAGGTATGTTCACAGAGTAACTCAACTCATTTTTTCATAATACATCAAATTAATATTCCTACTTACTAGCCTAGCATTATTTTCATAAATTCTTCATTTGTTTAAATTTTATTTATGAAATCATATCATTTCTGTTGTACAATACTTAGTCTAGTTAGTCTGTATTCTAAAACATGAGTTATCTAATTTGCATGTTTTGTCAGTTTTTACAGACATGACTTAGATCCTGAAGATATCAACTTTGTCATAGTATGCCTAACCTTTCATGATTGACCAGTTCTGTTACTTGGTAATGTCTTGTTTTTAAATGTAGTCGAAATATAATGAACTTCATTTATTACTCCATGTATGTATCATCTTAAGTCAAAAATAAAATGTCACTTGTTACATAATAATGCCTAAGATATTGTTGATAGCTCTTCATAAACTTTTTTTTTCAATATTCCACTATATATTTGGTAAAATGTTACATTTTAAGATGTCAGCAACATGCTGTAATCAGCATTTAACATAGATGTACAATGTAACAACTCTGGACCGCTAAATTTTGACCGGTTTTTATTCTTAACTATATAATAAATACAGCTTGATTAAGAGAAATTTAAGTGCAGATTGGTGATATTGTATGTAGAATCCACTTGGTAATTTGACTTAGTTGTCTTGTATTCCTTAATGAATTGTATTGCTTTATAACATAATTCAAAATTTCAATACTTTAATACACAATTTATTGGTAGCTTTAATGTTTTGTTTTGTGTACACAATACATTCCATTTTCTGAAAAGTTTGTGTAAGCTTACTGAATTTCTGTTGATTTATTCTCATAAAACAGTTTCATTTTTGTCTATAATTAATAATAGGTGCAATATGCACCAGCCATTTACTTTGACTTTAGTTTCGAGGGCCTTGGTGTTAGCCTGGTAGTTCAAGCCTTCCCGCTGACTTGACTGTCTGCTATTATGTCTTGTTGACTATTGGTAATTTATGTTGTTCACATTCTGTACTATGTTTCCGTTACCAAGTGATATTAATTATAATAATGGCGTTTTTATCAATATTATTTGTAGTTGTTAAAACTCTTATTGGCAAGTGACATAAATTTTCTTTAAATTGTTATAAGTATTTATTTCACTGTTAAGTAATGTTTGTTACAGCTCTACCACCTTTATATAAAAGGATTTTTTGTCATTGATTTGAAATACATAATTGATTTATTAGGTTTGTTCTGAGATATGAAAGAATTTATGAACTAAAATTCTAAATTATGTCATTTGAAGTTTTTATGAAGGTGCAACATTTTTTTTTTGGCATTGGAAAATTGCTAAAATGTATCATATAGTGATATGGGTAGAGAATAGAATATTTTAAATTCTAGCAGGAGAAGGGGTTTTCCTTGAGGAGTTATGCTGAATCTTACACTAACCCTGACCTTTTGAGGGTTTAATTTAATCTACATAAACCCCAAAATGGGGGGGGGGGGTGACTGTTAATCAGTTGTTTTGAATGCCTAAGATTTACATTAGGATATTTTCTGTTGGCTTTTCCACATACAATATTTATAAAATTTCTTAGGTATTACATGCTCTTGAGTGAAAGTTAGAAATCAAGGTTTATCAGTTACTATTGTTTGTTGAGAATTGAGGCTACAGACTTAGTCTAGTTGTTATAACTTGTTTTGAAATATGAAGTAAACATTTGTACTTAGTTTACATATATAATTAGGATTCTGCATGTATATTGGTTTCATAAAAAGCCAAGGGGACCTTGATATCTTTTTATATTAAATATTTCTCTGTTAATGTCTGTAATTATTTCATAATGGTTTTGAGTATGGTATTGATATTTTCTGGTATGAATTTCTATTTATAAATATTGAGGGCAGATCCAAAGGTTTTTGAAATTTTGCTGTTATTTTATGTAAATTACTTCAGTACTTGCAATATCAAACTGCTGATTACAATGATAATGTGATTTCATACTAATCACAACGGGAATAAAAATTCTTGTACTGTTCATTTGTATACCTAGAATGTATTTTGCTTAAAATTGGCAAAATTTTCTATAAATATATTAATTTCAATGAAATTCTACTGGTCATTTTATTGTGAGAAAAGTGCATGAGTTTTTTTAACATCTCTTGTAGATATGTGCATGTATTCTCTCAGTTTGTTACTGTTTTATATCTGTTAGAAATTGTGTGACTTTATTTTTATGTAAATAGTGATTCACAATTATTATTATTTCATCTTAGTTTATTTTATATGCACAAATGATATATATGTGCAATATATATTAAATCTCAAGATTTTACTTTTGTCTTAAACTTTGTTACATGTGCTTGGTACATGTGCTAATGTTTATTTGCTATCATTTCTGTTTCATGGTTGTCTGACAATGTCTCTGACTCTGTTTTCATTTTGCAAACATTAATGGTTCTGTCAGGGAAGTGGGTAGATTTTTATTGTGATATGTTTGAACTCTATGTTCTTGCGGGAAAACTCGTGGAATTTATAACTTTGTCAGAAAGTATATGATTATGTGCTAAGGTTGAATTCCATGATGTACTTCTGTGACGCTTTCAATGTTCAACTATAATTGGAGTTGGTGTTTGCAAAATCTATGTTTGATTTTAGAAAATTGAGCCGAAATTCATTCTTTTAAATTTCAATTATGATTTTGACTGCATGTTCATGAGATTATGAAAACAACTTTTCTGGATTTTTACTTAATAACATTTAGCAATATTTCTAGTATGAAGTTTAGGGAAGTCTTTAGGCAGCAATTTCTTTTATAACTCATCTTTTAGTCTGAAAATTAAAACATGATACAAAGTACAATTCTTACCCAGTTCTTACCCAATAAGCAGTATAAACCAAATTTAATGTTGGAAGAAATTCCTCTTATTATTAATAAGTAAAAACTGATACAACTAATACACATGTACAAACAGATATTGATTAAGAGAGCTATGTTTTAACACTCTAAAATCTTAATATAATATATAACTATTTTATGTATCATGTCATGTATAATTTATTGTATATAATTGTAATATAGGTATATTTTTGAACCAGAAATTGATGCGTAATGTAATGTTCAAGTTTTCATTTTTATATCACATTATTTCATGTGTATAGTACCATTTCTATGTGTAAATATAGTAAGTACAATTTAGATGTACTGTTATCATAAACTATCATTTTACTAATGGAACTACAAAACTTGGCCTGACTCTCACCATTTATTTTTACACCAAAATTATCTCCCCTGTTAATACATAGGGCCTGTTGCCTCAGCATATTGATAGCTAGCGCTTTGACCCTTGGTACCCTCAATTTGATATCACATACTTATTCATTTTAGTGTACAAAAAGGTACTAGGGGATTAAGCGCTAGGTAGAGATGTCCTTAATGAACGGGCTCGTAGTCCTATGTGTTTTTCTTTTTTGATTGAATCAAAACTTTAAAAAGAAGCCTATCAGTTTGTTTATTTCAAAGTATCACAAAGCAGTCTGTCTATGATTAAAATAATACAGATATTTGCTTAGACCCTAGCTTATCATTTTTTTAATGATAAAAAGTATATTTGATAAGACTATAATACAGTTGACTGAGGGACAGAAAAACCTATATTTTTAATAGATCTGATAAGGAACTCAAATCCATGAGTTTTTTTCCAGCTAAACATTTTTTTGTACTGGATGTACCCTTGCAGAACATAGTTGAAAGTAAAACGTGTACATAAAACAATATCTAATCTGTGTTATGTACTATTAGGTAATAATGTGTTGAAAAATTCATTCTGCATAGATGCATCTTTTTCAAACAACTGTATTCAGCTGGAAAAAAAACCCATAAATTTCAATGTTAAATATTAACTATATCAGAGGACTGCAAAAGGTCACAAAATGAACCATATACATGTACATACTAAAATGTTCAGTAAATTCTGAAGGTAATCAGACTACAGGCATTATTTTTGTACTACTTGTCACACATTATTATTATGAGAATGTTTGTTAACTTATTTTTGAAGCATGCGTGTCTAAATAGGCTAGGCTTATATAATTGGCCAGTGATATTATATTTACCTTATTATAAACACCTTTGTAGTTATGGGTAGTTATTAATTTGGAGTTTTCTTTTCGAATGATGGTACATATTTAACTTTATGAAAGACTCCATCTTTACCATACATAATGAAATAAACCTTTTCCATCAATACAAAGTCAGGTAATTTTGATTTCCAGATCAAATAACTTTCTAATGAATACTCTATCAATCATATTCATGAGTTAGTATCATTTAAATTCTTACCTCAACATAGTTCAATTACCTAATAGATCAAAACTGATACATGTACTTACCAAACTTGTTATAACACCAATTCATTATAAAGAGAATTCTCTTTGAAGCCAAATTTTTTCTGGTTTACATGGAGTTTTCATGGAGTCATCTGATACAGTGTACCTTTTAATCCAAAACCTGTTTATGTCAAATATTACTTTACTGTCATACAACAATTATTTGAGGGTGAAGTCTATTGGTGGTCAGCCTAATTACGATAATTTATTTTCACTATCTAATGCATTGTGTAACTGAAATATCTACCCTATTTCACTTTTGGGACTGTTAAAATTTATGAAAATTTCATGGGTGAAAGTTTTCAGTATTAATACTGATTTCAGTATAGTGAGAATAATTTACTCTATGTCATTTATATGCAATCTGTTTATTTCAGTATTTTGCAAGTAGATTTTCAGTATTTTTTTTAACTTAAATTTTCAACTTCCATCCATGAAATTTACAATATTAATTATCCATACTGTGAGTTTATGTCTCTAGGCAAGAGAATACTGGTAAAAAATCAAGGAAAGCCAGTTAGTTAATAAACTAAGCATTCATAATAGACCTAATCCGGAATTCAAATTTATGGGTTTTTCAGGCCGTGCCCAGGTGGTACAAACAAAGTTAGTTACACATTATTGCTAGATAGCACAAACTATGGATTAAATCCTATTGTTCTTTGTACACATGTTTTCATTGTAACAGTGAAAGTTAGTTTGTACCGGAGGGGGAGAACCCAAATATTTGAATTCCGGTTATAGTCTATTGGTATGGAATGAACAATGACACCATAGGATTACACTGTCAGATTATTTTTGTTGAATAGTACATAATTGATTGTTCACATGCATGTATGTTAAATGTTTTATCTGCTTCCTATGTTTACTAAATACAAATGTTAATTGGGAGTCCTATTCATGAAGCTTTAAGTTTCTAAGGGAAACATGTGCTTTAGAAACTTCATGGATAAGGTACACAGTACACACAGATGTTATTGTTTGTTTTTTCAAACTGTTACTATGACATTTATCATGATTCCATTTTTCTCATATTGTTAAAAGTTTCCAAAAGTTTACATATTCTGTAAAATATGATTCATTAGTGTTTAATGATAATAAATATTTTATTTGATCAATTTTTTTGCTTGTTTTTTATATTTGAGATAACCTAATTTGTGTACATGTAACGGAATGCTGTACACTAAAATCAGATATAATGTTCACTTAAAACGGCAATTGACACATCTGCTTTGATTGTTCTTTCATTGAGTTACTTTTACTTGGTCTTTGGTGACAGCTACACGTAATAACAGATCACTGAAAATTGTCAACTCACTGAATTGATAACTGCTGTATTAGTTATGCCATTAGTCAATCGTTATGACTGAATATGTTTGTTTGTTGGGTTGAATGCTGTAGCAACACATTGCATAGGTCATATAACGGCGGTCAGTCAATCTAGTCACTCCTCCTGGAAAGGCTTAATCTCTGGATTTAGCTGTTAACCAACTAATAAGCCCATACTTTATTCAGTGACTGACAACCGCCTTACATAATTAAAAATCATTGGTAGGAGGGAAAATGGCCGTAGAAATAATTTTATGACCAAGCTCCAGGAAAGTATGCCCCGCCCGGGAATCCAACCCACGACCTCTTGATCAGTAGATTTGCGTGCTACCAACTGACCTAGCAGGGCGGACATGACTGAATATATTACATTGTATATAAATTGGAAAATGTTAGATTCATCCCAGTTTGAGATGTAACATGAAACCAAAAAAACCTACAGGCAGCTGTTCAAACGTTCGAATGATGTAAAGTTATAACAGATTGAATGTCACATAATTTCCAAAATGTATAAAACCTTGCTGGTCTCACCTTCATATAGATGCCTGTATGAAACACTAAAATAACTCCCTTTATTTTCAAATGCAGTGTTTCGTTTAGCCCTCGAAATGACTATTGAATATACATGTAGGTATTGTGTAAAAATGTAATGGCATTTTATAGTCTAAGTTTCATGCATACTCACGCTCACCGACTTAACAGCTTAACTGGTATATATCTATCGATCTCCCTGGGGAGCCGACAAATTGGTGCAACAGAATTATACCACCCTCGCAGGTACTAATATACACCTGGGTGGAGTGAATCAATCGCAGGTAAATTTCTAGCTCAAGGAAATAAGCAGTGCCTATAGTCGGATTTCAACCTAGGACCTCTCAATCTCGAAGCATGGGTCCTACCAATGGACTACTGCTCCAACATATCTCAGTGGTCTTAATTTACACAGTTGATCTTATCATATCATAACAATAAAATACTGCTCAACTAAAACTACAGATTGAATGACATGAAATGTGCTACATGATGTTGCAAGTGTTTGAGATGTCAAGTTTGAGTATAGAATGTGCATTAAATTGTGTTCAATTTGATTTAGATTTTTTAAACAATTCCATCTGCAAATAATATAGATACAGTACCTCGGCTCTCCTGAGCCACTTCCACTGGAAGGTTGCTGTTCAGAGGTTGTTGCTCAGTTAAATTCAATTTAAATTATGCCTAAGGGTAATACCAAGCTGTTGTTGTGCTGATTTGTTTGTAGAGGGCCACTCTGCAGAGGTTACACACTATACCTTTCCAGTAAATATATTGTGAACAGGTAAGAAATTCATACAAAATGATTATGCCTTTCATAGCTAGTTAGTTAGATCTTCAGATAATGAATCATTGAACAACTGACTTAAAACAAGACTGCTATAGGTGAATTTAATTCAACTGTCAGTAGCACATACATTAACCCATTCTCATACCCTGTCTAGTAGGATTCTCGATACTAGATTGAGAATCTTGATAACCTCGGGGTACGAGAATGACATTAACCGGACTGACAAAAATTTTCTTGAAAATCCCCGTACATACATACAGATATCAATTTTTATCAATAACAAGTACAGAAGTAACTCACTCAATACAATGTATAGCACATATACCACATGAACATTCAATAGCAGGTGCAATTATCCAGAAGACTGCTCGAGATATATGGAGAAAAACACTTATCTTAACTGTTTAGTATAAAAAAACTACTTATGGCTTTAATATTGTTTAAAATGTACTGTGATTTCTAAGTCACAATGAAGCCTTTCTATGGTACACAAGGGCTTTATCAATACCTCTGCATTACTTGACATTATGAGATCAGTGTATTTCCGACAAGTCAGTTTTAAAAGCTATCGAATAATTAAAAACAGCTGAACCAACTTTTCATGTACACATTTAAATGAACTAAATCTTACCAGGTACATGTACAAGTCACTGGCACCCGAGTCCTCACATTCTTTAAATACGCACACATTAATATTTTGATAACCAACACAATTAAAAATCGCTCCCGTATACATTACCATGTACGAGTTATAACTGTACTTTTATTACACAATTTTCACATGGTATTGAACCATTTTGACAGTAGGTACAGTTTGACAGATTAATTTTACCTTTTGGAATATATTTGGATGCAAATATCGGTCTCGATTTGTAGATTAAGCATTTCTTTACAAAACTGACTACTAGTATTTAAAAAATTTATATTTTCAACAGTTATCAAGAAATTCATCGTAATTTCAATATAATCATTTTGCAGCGATTGAGATACACTGTTCACTTCCAGTTGAATCATGATGCGATAAACGACGTAAACTGATTGGTTGATTAACTCCTCGAGACTTTTCCCGTACCTTGTCAATGAAGTGCGCCAAATGTAAACGGAACGCACTGCATAGGTAAACATTTACTTCATTGATCTTGAAATAGATCATTGATTTACGTGTCCCAAGTTCTATAAATAGAATATGAACGTAATTATATTAGTCCAGGGAACCAGGTTAAGTTAAACTGAAAGTCAGTAGTGTCGTTGAATCGCAGCAAAATAGTGATACTGAAATTAATATAAATTTTATAAAAAAACTGTTTCAGATACTAACTTGTAACTTTGAAACTTTCTTTGCATGATGTTAGAGGAATGTTTAATCTTTAAATCGAGACATTTTTTTCCCAGATACAAGTCTAATTGAAGAAACACAGTTAAGGCCATACACACTGTAGAAAACGTTCGATACCATGTTTATTATATTATAAGGAAGTGTACATGTATGTATGCACAGGGAACTATATATAGGAACGTACGCATTATTTTATGATTATAAGATATGGACTCTGGTGCCAGTGGCATAAGCTACAAGTACCAATTTGATCTGAAAACATCATTTGACTACAGGGCTCAACATTTAACATTGTCTGATTGCCCTTGACAACCTATACTTGGTTTTGGGCAACCATTTTACTGCTATTAAATAATCAGATGGGGCAAATGAAAAATATAGCTGGTTTTCCAACCAGGCAACCAATTTAAAGATCAATGTTGTGCACAGGACTGCTTTTTTTAAATGGTAATTATAAATAAAGTAAAATCAAGTCACTTTTATATTTATTTTAGCAATAAAATACATCTTAACAATATATACATACATATATACACTATGTAAATTAACATTACATAAATGATAATAAATCATAACAATTTTGCTTGTTTGTTTTTTCTCAACAGTCAAAACATGAATAATTTCACGGTGAGAATGTGTGTTAAAAGATTAGCTGTCTAACATTCTTGATATTGCGATAGCCTGTGGTCAGTCACCCAAAAATTATTCCAACTATGACAGTTGAGAAAAACAGACTGTAACTTTTATAAACTTATAATAGGTAGTAATCACTCTTACACTAAACTTCAATATTAATAATAATAACAACTTTCTTTTGACAATTTTTGCTAAAAGATGCAATAAAACATAGCTTCGATAGTTTCTGAATTCATACAAAATTATCCAAATCAACAATCACATTATATATTCGCACTAGATCTGCCAGGCATTTACATGCTCCATGTTATCAGGTCTCAATGACTTTTTTACTAGAAGACAATCACCTAGGAAATCAAGTAGCATCTTTATTTGACTACTACATGTACATGTAGTAATAAAATCAAATCATCTGAACATAGCCCTAATGCAATCAAGAGAAAAATGGCAAATTATTGGCTGTGTCCCAACCAGTAAAAGGCTAAGCACATAAAATTGTAATTTCAGGCAATTGATAAACAAGCATCATACATGAAATAACTTCTGTAACAGCATTAATATTGAACGAATCAAGACGTCCATCAAAAGCTGCACTTAGCTCATGTTTGTAATGTTGTTCATTATATACGGACAATGACAAAATATTTGCCTTTGACTGTATTTATTGTTATTTCTTGTATCACTTGAAATACTCGAGTTTACATCGTCCATTTAAGGACATGATGGTATGATTTTAGACATTTTAGACATTAATACTTTGAAATCTTTTACCAAATAATGACTTGAACAATTCATCTCTGAAAATAAACAAGGCATAAAACCTTAAGTAATAATATAGTAATGTCTAAATTTATAGTGCAACAATATTAACCTGAGCCTGAACTACCTAATTATAATAATTACACTTCACTTACATTAAATCCTGAGTCTTTGTATGCATATATACGGTTAAACACTTGTTCATAACAGCCTAAGTGACTATAAAATAATTTTGTATAAGTGGCATCTTATTTTACTTTTAAATTTTGACACATTAGTTTTCAGGGAAACACATAAATCCACAATATTGTGGCACAGCTTCTGAGTATTTATACTTATGAAAACAAGATTAATTGTTCAGTATGTGTATTTTGCCGAAATCTTCCAATAAAGCAGGATTTACAAACAAAGACAGAAATAGACGGTAAATCCTGAGTTTAATGTATTCTTGCATAAAGGTCAAGCTTGGGTTAATATTGTCACACTATACCTGTTCATAATGCATACATAACCCAAAATG
This sequence comes from Mactra quadrangularis, assembly GCA_025267735.1. Taxonomy (NCBI): domain Eukaryota; kingdom Metazoa; phylum Mollusca; class Bivalvia; order Venerida; family Mactridae; genus Mactra; species Mactra quadrangularis. The sequence continues at coordinate 31,567,226 of CM046304.1, forward strand.
GACGTCAGATTGAACATTTGTTATAAATTCTATTTTAGGTATACGTTAGCATTGCTAAATTAAGTATGGTATGGTGTACATCAAAAAACAAAACTTTAAAGTCTCTAGATTACTACTCTGTAAAAATTGTGTGTCTATGGTTGATCATATACATGCTAACAGATTTGAAAACTGTATCAGATATTATGAATCACCCTGTATAAACAATTTTATAATAAACCAACAAAGATAATCTAGACATGCTGGAATACTGACAGGTAATACATGTATATACGTGTATACACTTTATAAACAATTTTATAATAAATGATTAGTCGTTAAATATAATCTAGACATGTTTGGGAGATTTTGCGTGTACTTCAAGTTCTCCTAGCTAAATTTCTCTTGAAAAGCTGAAAGTAAATACATGCAATTACAAATACAGATATAAATACCCCAAATCTAAAACAAAGAGAAATGTTGATACTCTTATCAACTTTATTATTATTTTAACTTTTTTTTTTAACAAATCAGTCAGCACACACTGTTTCAAGATATCAGTATTTAAAGCCATCTATAAACTAAGTTACCTAAGACCAGCACAAGATACAAAGAGTAAATTTATACAAAATAGTTATAATATCATAAAAAAACAATCAAACCTGGCTTCATGTGTCCACACACAGGTATCATTGGGTGCCATAAAATTTACCAACTTTTTGTGTATATTATACCTGTAAAAATAAAATAAAAATCTGAAGTAGTATTAAATGATACCAAAGTAAAATGATCTATCACTACATCATAGTAGGTACAAGATTTTAACAAATATAAGGGGGGGGATTTAACAAATATAAAAGGGGGGGGGGGTTAACAAATATAAAGATAGAAATGGCCAAGGGGAGAAAGAACGACCTTAATCAAAATGAGAATAGCACATGTCTGCTTGACACTGGGTCTATGTGCCAAATTTGAATCGAGTGGACAAGTAAAAGCTACAGACCAACCAACCAACAAGCAGACTCCTATATACCCCCAAACAAGTTTTTTGGGGTTTAATAAAGAAAAAGCACATGCTTATGTTAGAATAAATATTAAGAAATAATTACCTTATTTTTCTACCTTTACTAGCTCTAGTATCAACATTTCTCTTTGTTTTAGATCTTAGTTTCTGTATAGTTAACCATTGTCTGTGAAAAAATAGAATACAATTATAACATATGTATTCATCTCTAAATAAACAAACAATTAAGTTCCACAAGGCCGGCATCATCAGTTATCCCATGATACATTACTCCGCTATGCTGCATTATGTACCGTGGGCCATTTGGAAAGGAAAAACTTGTAATCATGAATAATTAATGAAGCAGTTTCATTGTAAACCACTGTGGAAAAATAGCCAATAAAATTACATTTTATATCTAAGGTTTGGTTTACCATTCAAGATGAGAAAATAAACATGTGCATTGGTTTCTACTTAAAGTAAGAAAATCCCAGTATGATGTCATTATTATTAGAGATTATTTAACTGTAACATGTGATTGCATTGAAAGACGTTTAGTCTCCCCTGCCTTATGCATACTCATGAAATCAAGATTTTGCCAGTCAAATTGCCTGCGGTACGTATAGAGAGTAATGGAAGAAGGTACTTGGGGTTGCCGACAATGCAAGGCCAGGAACTTCTCCTTATACCTTATTAATGAAGTAAATATAATGTCAAATTTTTCAGGAAGAATATAATCAGCCTGTGAGATAGTAGTTGGTAGATACCATGACATACCCACACCGGAAAGATTAGAAACTGTATGTCCTTACAGTACCAACTGTGAATTTCATGTTTTCTTAATATTCTAAATTTGATACTATTCACAGTAATAACCTTATTCAACTTGTATTCTAGAAGTAAGAAGTTAAATGATTTTTATACTTTAATGTCAACTAATGATGAAACTAGACTGGATGAGGATGACTCCCTTCTTAAAACTAGATTTGAAAATCCTGGCATGCTACCAACTGAGCTCTGAACAGGGGTTTGCGAGTTCAAAATGGCACAAACTTAAGACAAATTACTTCCATTTCATATCATGGCACTTTTATATTCAATCATGCATTAACTATCATTATAACAAAAAAGGGTAGTGCTAAAGTAGTCTACGTCCTTCTTCATTTGTATGTAGCTAAACTACATTTACACTTAACAACTTTTTTACTTTATTAAGATAATAATCCAATGTAAAATGAAGTATATGATATTACCTGCTTAAAGCTACAGGATCATTAACATCAGCTGTCTTTTTCTCAATTAACTCACGTAAAATTTGATGATAAAAATCATCATCATCAAAGATTTCTTCATCATAATCTTTCAGTTGTTCTTTAGAACCAATATTCTCTTCATCCTGAATATACAAGAAATTATTACCATTCTAAGCTAATTTTAAGATGTTTAATATGCAAGGAGAGAAGTGATAAGCCAAATGTTAATCTGCATTTGACCACAGTTATTGAATAATTGCCGGTCAGTTAACATTGTTCTGTTGACAGATAAATGTTCAAAGAAAGTGAGGTAGTTGAGCAAAATCATAAATGGATCATTTTACAAACGCTTTTAAGCAGATTGCTTATCCATCCACATCCCATGTTTGGTCCCTTAAAGCAGGTTACACTGTTTAATAATTAACATCATCATAATATAGCATTGTCATAAAGACATTATTTCTACAGATTCTGGGAGTACAAGACAATTGGTAACAGGTTTGATTCAGATTCAGTACTGAAACTGTGTTAACATCTAAGCTAGCCAGGAGGCAAGTTAGAACAAGTTCTGTATTATACCCCTGCAACAAAACCTGTGTTATCCTAGAGCAAGAAACCATGTCCACTTCACTTAATATTGCTGTTAATGGCGTATAAAATAAAACTATCATATTTTATTCAAAAATTCTAAAAACATGTCTCAATTTGTCTTAGTGGCAGGTCTATGATTTTTAACAATAGCATTCCTGGTATGTTTTCCTAACATCCCCATTTTTACAGAGAGACACATTTCTCAAACTCAGCCAGACATCACTCTACAGAGGTTACACTGTATGTACTAACCTGTTCTATGTTAGGTACTTCTGGTGAGGTTTCTTTAGGTTTAGTACCTAATACTCTGTACACAGATCTTTTTAATTGACTTCTTTTTATCAATCTTTCTTTATCACTTAATATCTGAAACAAAATAAAAACAAGTATTTTTATACACTTCAACAATCATGATGAAAGTATAAATTTTCAAAGTCCTGATAATCTGAACTTCAAGATTTCCATTTTTTTAAATGAAATTAATTTCTTAGTAATATCCTAACCTTGTAAACCAGTGCTGAGAAAACTTCCACCTATGCTTTTGAGATTAATTCAACAGCAGAATAAATACAATATCAATGCAGAATTTCATAGCTTTATTTCCTTATCTAACTTGGCCAATTTACAGGCTCTTTCCCTGTCAATAAATATGACATTACCCTGAATTTTTTTCTTTCCACTATCAATGACATTACAATCGCAAACTGTGACCAGCAATTCATGGGAACTCAAGTTTGTGCAAAAACATGGAACTTTAAAGGAATCCTGATGGAATCCCTAGCTAAGCATTGATGGGATTCCTGGGAGTTTTTGGGATCACTGGGCCCCTGGGACACTGTTGGTGTCGAACATTGCTGTAGAAGAATGTTATCATGCTGATTATCCTTTCTCTACATTTTATTACTGTTTCATGTATTATCATTGTCTATAAAAAGTTAATAATTCACACTTGTATTTCCTGAAAATTGGGTGGACTTAAATGGATGTCTTATTTATCTTCTCAATTATAGAAAACCCCATGACTTGTACACTACCTGATTTATCTGTAAAACAGCTGATTGGTCAAATGCACTAAATGACTTTCCTTTCATCTTTCCAGTAGCTAATCTTGTTTTATCAAACCATTTCTGTATAGTTGTATCTCTGTGTTAAACAAATATATACATCAACTTACACAGTGCCATGTTTGTCAAATTGAGTACAAGGAAGTAAGGTCTGGATATTGAAATAGATTGTAATCTTTTGATAGCCAACCCGGCCTTGGTTAAGATCCAATCCAAAATCTATTAACAGTATAACTTAGAGCTCCTAACGGCACCTCTGAGGAGCGGCAACCTCTGCAGAGCAACATATTAGAATTACCCCCGCTGATTTTGCTCTATGTTTTACCTCTAACTAACAACATCTCTGCAGAGCTGACTTCTACATATCCTCAAAACGTAGTTTTTTTTTTGGGGGGGATATAATAGCACATCTGTTAGTGAACTACAACAACATACATGATCAATCTAAAACTAATAATTCATTGAACCAAATGTCAAGTAGTAGAAGTTTTCCAGGAAGACTTATATACTTGATACTATAGTATAATCAAAACCACCAGGCTAATTTAGTCAGTAGCACACAAGTCTTCTCATTAAGGGGTTGTAAGTTGGATTCCTGGGCGGGGCATACCTAATGATACATTCATGGAGCTTAGTAATGAAATTATTTCAACAAACATTCTCCTTCCTACCATTGATTCTAAATAATGTAGGACAGTTCTCAGTTACAGACAAAAGAATGCCCTAGTGCCAGGTTAACAGTCAAATCCAGAGATTCAGTCTTCCCCGAATTGGCGAGTAGGTCGACTAACCACTGCCACATGACCTATACAATGTGTTGCTATGACACTAAACCAAACCAAAAACAAGTATTATCAAGAAACAGTATAACTAACCTATATGACATGAAATCTTGGTGTTGTTTCTTTAGAGCCTCAGAAAATCCTTCTAAATCTAGTTTCCTTCTTTTTAATGATGGGTTAGGTTGTTTCTCTATCACACCATCATTATCATCATCATCAGATTCACTGGTAATCTCTTCATCATCATCATCATTTATATCTTTACTGGTAGATTTTCTGAAAGTTTTCATAATAGAAAGTTAATAGGGTGTATGTCAATCTGATTAAAACCCAATCTAATTTCTAAAAAAATGTAATGTGGAAATCGCATAAAAGCCTGATTAAAAAACTTTAAAGCAAAATTATAAAGGGAAATAATACATAATAAAGAAAAGGTAGAGTTGTGGTTACTTTCTAATTCTGTTCATCACATGGTAAGTTATCATTGTATGATGTTTCATAAAGATCTGACAATAAATGGCAGAAATATATGCTAAAATGAAAACTTTAACACAATTGTTAATGGCACAGGAAAAACGCCCACCCACCTGCCAGTGTTTCGCCAAACTATAAGCCGATTTTTTTTCCGAATACTGCCTTATTTTACATCTGGTAACTTCATAGGTCATGTTCAGCTGACAAAATCATTTTGTTAAGTAACTTGTTTACGTCTGATATTTGAAAAGAGCTGTCCAATCACAGCTTGTGAATAACACCTCTGTCAAATTTGCTCACAAACCTCCATCAGAAAGAATTTAAGAAATCAAGATGGCATCAATAGATTTTTGTAGAAAGCTGCGCATTGATTGGTTGACACAAAGGGTATTCCAATGTGACCACCTGAGCGATGACATGAGAACATTTGTAACATGAAATCATTAAAACATTACAGCAAACAGTAAATAAACTATGATATCATATTCTTACCTTTTCTTAGACTGTGTCACAGATTCAAGATTTCTAGTTTCTTTGTTCTGATATAATAATAAATCTTGTAAGTGAACCAGACTACCAAGTAAATGTGTAAATGCTTCTTGAACTGTAAAATACAACACAGTCTATAGACAAGATTATAATATATTGAACATTGATTTAGTCAAATCTTCAATCTCTAACTAATTAAAAAAAAATCACTTTAATATTTAGGAGATTTTGTGAAAGGTTACAACTAAGATATAAGCAACATTCTCATGTTTTAAACAAATTAGTGTATATCGAGTATGAATTTTATAATGGCAAATTAAAGCCTGTATTTTGAGCTTTAAAATGTTTACAGATAAGAACAATAATTTTTGTGCCAATTCACATCCAGATAAAGTGGAGTTTGATATTTCTTGTTTATGGAATTGAGCTATGCTTGAGGTGAAATTTACATGGGACCACTATATTCCATTGCTTTACCAGTAGTTTTTTTTCATTTTAGGGTTACATTTTTGTAACACAAAAAGCAGAAGTAAATTAATCAATATATATAGGCCTTGAAATATTCCTTACTTAATCAAACCCTATACTTATCAGCAAGGATTCTATTTAAAACATGCTATATATAAGTCATACCTTTTTTAGATTCATCACTAAATTCCTTAGATTGGTCACAAAATTGTTGATATGTATTTTTCTGTGGTAGTTGGTTAACTATAGATAGAGCTTTCTGTAATTTAATCCTTCCTTCAAGAAATGAATCCCACAGACCTGCAAGTACAATTATAACATAATAATATAACATAATAATACTATATTGCAGTCTTCACGACAAACTTTCATCAACATTGGACAATCAATTTAGAAATATGGAGTTTTTTTTACTGGACCCTATGAAAGATTACCGGACCAAAAAATCTTAGTGATATGTTAAAATATGCTGACCATTTTAACGTTTTAGAATAATATATCATAATTTCAATCAACAATATAACTAGCAACCCCAGCTGAATTTTCAAACTAACAATATTCCTTTTTCAATGAAATGGAATAAATAAGCTTTTAAAACCAAACACTTAGCAGTTTAAATTTTCAAAATATCTTAAAAAATAAAAAAGTTATGATGATTTGAAGTTCGGAAAATCGGGCCTTTTTCTGGAAAATTTTCTTAACATTTAAAGAAGGGATTATTTCGCGGTCGCGGACCCGATCGAAACAGATTTTGGCTTAATATCATCATATTTTTTTTATTTTTCAATATATTGCAATAAAAATTCACATACTGATGTGTTTTTTCATGTAGATTTCATTTTTGATGTTTATTTCATTGAGTTGTGATCCAAACTGTGTGTATTTCAGTAAAATAGAAACAAAATAGCACTTTTTTTTACATTTTATTTTTGATAACTTCATTTGAAATTCTCCGAAGAGTTTCTACCCTCTAATTACAGTCATGGCATGTTAATACATAAAAACAATCATTAACAAAATAAATAATAAGCAATTTAAACTGAAACATTATTAACATAGAAACAATTAATCTGGTAATTAATGTAGTAATTGCTCATCAGGTCATTCAGAAGTATATAGCAGTAAATTCTAAGTAGGCCTTGTCAATGTCTTTATACTCTTTTATCAACCACTGGCGACCTGAGTTCTGACATTCTGGTAAGAAATTGTGGCATAAAACAAATTTGCTGTTAACTGTTTGAATGTCATCACGAGATGGCCACTTAAAATGTCCTTTTTTATCACATGGGGTCATAAACTTAATAACAGCATTTCCTTCACTTAAAAGTTCTTGGACAAAACCTGGGTACCAGGCATCTTGATATGCAACAACAACATATGTATTAAGTGATAAATTCTCAATTTTAGTTTCAGTCTGTCTATTTTTAGTTGAATTTTTATTACTTCCCCTTTTACGTTTCCTGTTATTTTCACTTAACATTTCATCACCAATATTTTTCAAAACATTTAAGTCATGATTTTTATGTTTCAATCTGAAGTGTTTCCCCCCTTTACGAGCAGACGTCAAAATTGTGTCCCTCTTATCAGTGTCCATAACAAATAACCATTCCATTATTTGAGTCCTATTTCTCTTTAACATTTGAACAGAGGAATGATGGTGATAGCTGGCATTCGGTCGCCTTCTTTGACTCGAGTCAAGATCACCAAAATGGTGTTCACAACCTAAATTTGTGGTTGGAGCAAATTTCAAATCCTTGGTCTTGGCAGACGACACATTGTAAAATTTTCCACCAGGGAAAAAGTCTTCCAATTGCTTGTGAACACACTTAAGCATTGCCCCAGCTATACATGGTATAATTTGATTAAAAATATCTTCACAGTCCTTATTCACTATGAAAAGGGATTCTTGTACAAGTTCTCTATGTGGTATAATTTTAACACTGTGTGGGTCTGTTGAACACCAGTGTTCATCAGGCTTCAATATATACTGAGGGTTATTCTTACACTTCTCAAGAAAATCTGCTATCTCCATGACATGTTTGTAGAGATCATAATAAGGTACTTTACCAGACACTAATAAATTCCAATATGGACCAGTTAACTTATAATAAAATAAACCTAAACACTGTATAATTGTGTTTATTTCTTCTGATTCCAGGTCAGATTTAACAGCAGTGATTTTTAGATTTGGTTTAGAAACTGTGTCCAAAACTTTGAGGAAGTCACATCTGTGAACACAGATTTCAGCAGCAGTCTGAAAAATAGCATTAAATCTATTATCTTTATAATTCCCTATTATTGACTTTAGACCATTTTGTAAGCAATACGACTCCCAACGATCCCTGACTCCAATGTGTTCCCCTCTAGGTCCAAATATATCTGATGTAGTGCGGATGACTCTTGAAGCCACATTTTCCTTTCTACTCCAGCTGTTGAAAATTGACAATGTGTCTCTACCAAGTGGACCTGTCTTGTCTTTTAAAACATGCAGTAATTCTTTCAGTTCAGGATTAACATAGTTATGCAGACCAAGAAGTACATGGGCCATACAATAAAAGTGGTGCACTTCATTCTTTTCACCTTCATAACTGTCTAACATCTCCTTCACCCATTCATCTAGAAATGTATTGGCTAACTTTTCATTCGAAGCACGGTCACTAATTGTAAAAGCAAGTTTACTCAACGTATCACTTAAATAATTTGAACTGTCTTTAATTGTAGCCAATTCATTCATATGTTCTTCTGTAACCATCTGTATGGTTTCAGCAGTTTCCCGAGCCACTCTGGTAAACCCTAAACTGATGATATCCCCGGAGTCTAGTGTCACAGCTGTGTCTAGAATCTTGTGTTTCCTCCTAGACGTACCATCACGACCCAGTCCCCATTTCTGTGACTTTTCAAGCTTATCAGCAATGAAGGCCTTTGCTATGAAATGTCCTTCGTCTACAATTGTCTGACAGGTTGTTGGATTCGGAAGGTCTTGTTTCTTTAGATTTATGTTCGAAATATGTTTCGTAACACATTGTATGACTGGCGACATTTTTTCTGCAGATACTTCTAGCCCGGCTAGTTCAATGATGCACAAACGAATATTATCACAGTATGCCCCCTTACTAGTCTTAGTTTGGATAGTTTTATTTTCTTTCATCTCTTCCTGAAGCTCCAGTATTATAGCATCTTTCTCAGTCAGTTCAAGTTTTAATTTCTTGTAATTGTCCAACTTTTCATTATCAGTAACAGTTGAAGGTAGATTATTATTGTCTTTTATATAGGCCCGGAGACTATTAATTTCATTTCTCAAATAACTATTGGCTTTCTGCAGAGTTAATTTCTTACTTCTTTCATTTTCATAGGATTCAGAGACAATATTTAGTTTATCATTTAAGTCAGAATTTACTATTTTCAAATTTTTCATTTCATCTTCTGTAGATTGATGAGTTTTAATCTGTTTTTGTAGTCTTAATATTGTACGCTGTGCATCTCGAAGTCTGTGTAGGTTCTTTCTAGCATTTTCATCACGCTTGTTTACATTTTTCTTACAAAAGTGACCCTTTTCAGACATAATATGATCTAAATTCTCTTTTTGTTCTGATATTTGTTTAGACAGAGTATTCACTTTCCCTTCACTAATCTTTATTCTATATTTGAGTAAATTCAAATTTTTCAAATCACTATTAACATCCGAATCGGTTTCAGTTTGTATTTCCTTTGTCAATGTCAATGATGATAATTGTTGAATTTCTGCTTCTTGATTACTAACACTCTTCACAACTTTAGAATCTGATACATTTCTTGTAGTAAAACCACTTTGTCCTCTTTTTACTGGTGGCACAAACCTTTGGTTCATTAAATCATCTACATTTTTGCAACCTGACACTTTTTTTCTATGAATAAGTTTCTTTTTCTGTTCCTTGATATAATTCAGTCTAGAAATAACTGATGTGTGATTATTCACTGTGTTAAAGTCTTGGTCAAGTTGACACAAAATCTCAACATACTGTTTATAAGTAAAGTTTTTACTGTCTGTATACTGCTTCAATTCAAGAGCCAAACCATTACAGATGCAGGAAATACTTGGCAGTGTTCCATCTAGAATGAGATTTTCTGTTATTCCAGCTTTTTCACAGAATGGCCCTGGATAAGCCATATTTTGTAATCTAAAATAATACCCTGAAAATAAAAAAATAAAAAATCTTTAAATTTCATAATACTAACAAAGAGTAGGGCTGTCACTACCAGTATATCGCAATATGCAACTGATTCAGTATGTACCGCAGTGCGATTTCAAAGTACCGGTTTTGAGGATATCTTTTATTTCATTGGTAAATCTTCTCTATGCGAAATAAAAAATTAGCGAAACATCAATTTTTCCATTATTCCATCTGACCTTTAATTACAAGAATATTGATCGTGACGTGTCACATACTTAGCCGTTTCTGTTAAATTCAGCCCACAACATTTCATGGTGTCAGTGTATTGCAGTACATCGTGATACCCTTCTGGCGTATCGTGACAGCCCTAACAAAAAGTTATCTAACAGCCGTCAGTCCACTGAGTCACTGTTTCCGGAAAGGATTAACCAACTACATAGTGTTGCTTTCGTCAATGACTGACAACTGCCCTACATAATTTAGAATCAGTGGTGTAAGGGAGAATAGCAGTAGAAAATTATTGCGTGATCAAGCTCTATGAAAGTATGCCCCATCTGGGAATCGAACCTAAGACCCCTCGATCAGTAGACTTGTGCACTACCGATTGAGCTTTTTTGTATGAACTAAAAACTGGTTGTCCCGGACAACCTGACACTCATTAATTTGGAAGAAAGTAACAAAGAAATGTGAAGAAAGTTTTGAGTTTCATGCTCCTTATCAGGAATTGAACATGGTTAAATTTAGTTGCAACAACTTTAGAGTACTGACCAAACTGACCACAGAGGCTAGTGATATGTAAGAAATTTAATTAATCACATACAATATGATATAGAAATTAACAAACCTTAATAAATTCTTCTTTGATAAATATGTTGTAAAACTTTTTCTTAGCACTACAATATAGCAATTCCCATCAAAGTAATCTAATTTCTATCTCATAACTGATGTCTTCTTATTTACAAGACCATACTCATACTGGAAAAATACTCTTTATCACCTGTAAAAAAATAACAAAATTAATAAATAAAAGTGCTGGTTTAGGGGTATAAGTAATGTCAAGAAGGAAACATTTTAATGAATTTTTTTTTTTAGTTTCGTACCCTGGTTACGAACGGGCGTGGGGACGAATCTGAACAATTACGCATCCGTATACATTTTGGCTGCACACGAATTAAACGTTAAATAACGATTATTAAATGGGAAATAAACTGCTTTAATTGAAATAGATTCCATCTTTGTCATCAATTTGCGGTTGTTTAATGTGAAATATGTTCTTCCTTAAAACGTTTGGACAACGTTTTTTCTGCCATGTTCGAATTCGTGACGAAACTTTTTCAATGGAGTTTTAGATCGTTTTTGACGACATAACTATGACTGTGTTTGGATTTTTATATAATATTACATATAAACAATAACTTACCAGTATATAATGACGAAATATCGGCGGTTATAGGTTTAACACATAGCGATAAACTTTTATCGAACTTCGATAAAAAAACAACATGGCCGTCATCAATAAATCAGAGTAGTAAAGTTGAAGGTCGTTAGATTCGAATTTAGCTCCGACTGTTTTATAGTAGGTTCCGGAGTATGATTTATGTCTCAAATTAAAGCTAAGGGATTAAATATTATTATTTAGTTTACAAAAATTGAAAAAAATGTGTGATTTTGCGAAAAAATTGCCTCAACTTTAGGGACTTATTTCTCGGCGTAGGAGTGTCGTATGCTAATTTTTGAAACACTGTCGGAAAGATCAGCCAATCAGCTATTAGATTTTAATATATTCACACACATTTATGTCCTTCTTTTAGGTCGTAAATACCTAAGAAAAAGACACCCGCGGCGCGCCGAGGTCCAGACTACGTAATTTACGACGTGTCATAAATCTGTCAACTTTTTTGTGTTTAACTCGCCGCCGCGGTTTTATTTGATAAGGGATCAAATTATAAATTAGACACACAGAAAGACAATTTAATAAGCTTTTAATTCATGTAATTGTTTTTATGATACATCGAGAATTAATGAAATTATGATAAAAAAAGTCTAGTAGGTATTGGAAAATGCATAATTTCCAGCTGATAAGCCACTGATAATCTTATCAGCTGGGGTTGCTAATATAACAACAGATAATGATTTTTTTATATAAAATTAGGAAAGTTGTGGTTGTAAAATGTTGGTGGACCATTGTATCAACCTGTTCTAGCAAATACATTGTACAAATAAACCATATAAACGGAATATCATTTAACTGAGCTCAGTATCAATTTGCTAAGCCCTTTTTGTTATGCATGGTTTTTATAGTCTACAAGACTTTTACTCTGCTGCTATTACAATTTTAAAGTGCTGCAATATCTTTAATAATCTGGATGCAAATCTAACAACTAAATTGCTATAGCCTAATTAGACAAAGTACAACACTGTAATATAACTACAGTAAAGATAAACTTACCTAATTGTTGTTTGGCTGCCTGTCCTTTAGCTACTTCATCACTAGCACCAGATGAAAACTTTTGAAATCCTTCATCTAAAAATATACATCAAAATACAAATAAATTCCACTATTAGGAATATTATTATCAAAATAATCGACAGTCTAAACAGCAGACGGCTCTTAATATACAGACCTGTCACCTCAAATTAAGCATTTGGGACTTAAAAATTATCAAAATTTTCATGATTTTGAAATACGGTACCCAAGGTGGTCTTTATAGAGGAACTTATCTGTAAAACAAACAAATAGTCTTTGGTAATTAAAGCCTGTTGCCAATGACATACTGAAACAAAATAGGTAAAAATATAATGCTACTATAATACAATTAAATTATTTCCTATTTAACAAATTAGAAGTGTAAGACAGAATTAGTTATTAAGAAGTTTAATTCATTCCTACCCTCATCATCATCATCCTGATTGTCATCATCATCATCATCATCATTTCCATTCATGACCTCCTGCTCATCATCATCATCATTGCTTCCATCTTCATCATCATAACCATCATCATCGTCATCATCTGCATATTTTGAGTAATCGCCATCATCTTGAAATCTGAAGTTTACATAAGTGACATTTAATTAAATTGTTAAATCTCATACCAATTTTACATAAGAATTTTAAAAAATAGTCATATAATAAGTGTGATACATAAACCTCCCAAGCTAGATTCATTTTATCAATTAGAACAATATGGTTGAGTTTTCATTTTATTTCAAGGATTTCTAAGTTGAACCACCAAATATCTAAATGCATTGTTTGTTTCTAATTTAAAGATTAAGAATGCAAACTCCGCACTTGCTAAATGTCATCTTTTCTTACATCCTACAAAACAAATTTCTATTCACCAATATAAATGTAAATTATCACATAAGCCTTAGACTAAACCTTTAAAATATTTTTGCAAGCATTATACAAATAAACATAAAATTGATTATTGTAGAAAATTAATATAATAAGTAATAAAAAAAACTCACGAAAATTCCTTTGCCTGAAGTTTGTTCAACATTTTAGCAACATTTTTGTCATTTTCATCAGCTTCATCTGATTGGCTTTCATCATCATCATCATTATCATCATCACCATCATCCTCAAATGTATACCCATCATTATCACTCATGTCAACATCATCATCGTCGTCATCATTATCATCATCATCTTCACCATTACTATCTTCTTCTTCAAGACCTACATCATCATCTGAAATATCATAGGTAGAAAACATTTTCTTTTAAAAGAAGATTTCTCCCTCAGAAGGTAACCTTAATGACTCTGAAATCAGATATCAAAACTAGACAGCATTGTCTTGAAAGTTAAAAATGTGGTTTAAAATCCGCTTCCATATGTATACATGTTCAGCCGACTTTACAATCTAGTATAATAACTCCCAGTACAATCCCTCACAATACCCATTCACACCTAGGTGGAGTCGAACAATTGTAGGTTAGGAAATTAGCAATGCCAACAGTGGGGACTGAACCCAGGACCCCTCGATCCCTAAGTGGGTGAGAGAATGTATTCAAAACTATTCAACTTCAGTTTTGTTTGTTTTTGTTAGGTTTAACGCCATAGCAACACATTGTACATGTATATATCATATAATGGCAGTCAGTCAACCTACTCACTGTTCCTGGAAAGGCTAAATCCCTGAATTTAGCTGTTAACTGACTACAAGGCACTTACTTCCATCAGTGACTGACTACTGCACAACATGATTAAAAATAATTGTTAGGAGAGAGAATGTCGAAGAAGTAATTTCAGGATCAAGCTCCACGAAAATATGCTCCGCCCAGGAATCAAACCCACCACCCTAGATCAATAGACTTGTGTGCTACCAACTGAGCTAGTCGGGCGGCTTTCAACATCAGCGCTAAAGTAGCAACAATATAATTTTTGTAATTTAACAATGAAAAAGTTTTACCATCTTCTTCCATAGCCTTTCTAGAAATTTTCTTCCCAGCATATCTTCTATCAGTATCACCAAGTATGATGGCATTTTTCTGTCTTAGTTTACTAGGTGCAGAAGATTCTACATATTGACTTTCTTCATGATCCACTAATTTAGCTGTAGTCTCTGCAAGAGTAAGAATGTGAATAATGTGATAAAATTATGATGTATTAATAAGTCTTGGTAACAGCGGCATTGCTAATGTATACCTTTCTTACTCATATCTGATACTTGACTATTTAGGGGATAAGAAGATATTTGCAAGCTACTACCTTGATAAATAGTACTATAAGCAAGCCCTCGGTTAATGATCAGTTCATGCTCGGGTTATGAATGGGTTCATCAAACACTTTTTTTATTTTTTTCTGACACCATTCAGTCCATTGAAATGATTAAGGAGAATAAACACAATATGCCCTAACTTGGATGGAATCAAATCCTATTCCCCCATTTAGTAGGTGAGACACTCAACAGGGTAACTAAAGCTTTAACTAAACAGCAAGACTATTGGAAGTGACTATATAATCACCTATGAATTATGATCACCACAACCAATGTTCAAATTCAATGTTGGTAACCCAAGCAATCTAAAAATATAATGCTACCGTGTAATTTATCTTATCAATTAAAACTGTCAATAGAAATAATCAAGAGTGTCGACAGTTTTCCAATAAAAAACTAAGGCGAAAACATTTCTCACAGTATTCGAAATCATTTATCCGAACTTTCTGACATTTCCATAGAATGTCGCGAAAACATGTTACAATTATTATGTAGGCATATAAAATCGAGATATAATGAAAAAGATCTTTTCTCAAATAAAAAGAAAGGTATTTAAATTACCATCGTCGGAATTATCCTCAGGATCTTTGAACACAGGTGTAGGATTTGTTAATTTTAATATTTCTTCGTACAACTTCGCCATGCTGAATTCACAACTTCCGGTACTTGGGTTAACTAAAACACTGACCGTTTTACTGACGAGAAAACTATAGAGCACTTGGTTAACGAATAAGATATCGGAATCTATTTACTTTAACTTATGACTATTACTTTAAAATTATTCAATTTTATTATAACCTCTCAATTATTTATTCACAAATAATGATATAGACAGCTATTTGTATTGAACCAAACATGGGTATACTGTAGGGCTGCATATCTTGGCCAAAGTCGCGATACGATACGTATCACGATATATGCCTCGCGATTACGATATAAATCGCGATACGATGTAAATTGTAAATTTGGTATGAATGCATTGAAAAATTATGATATTTTTTATCAAACAATCATAAAATTAAAAAAGTTATTAATTACCCTTATTTTTAGGACGCGATTCGATACACCCGTATCGGACAGTCGCGAATACGATCTAACGTTGCATCGGGGAATCGTTACAGCCCTAGTATACTGTATAGAGTGTCCCTGTGTTTAAGAGTGACTATCTAGTTAACAAGACATACCAAAATATTCTAGATTAATTTCCTTACTCAGTGTGACTTTGATTATGCCTCGTCTCCCTGGTATTATACTTAAACACAAATTCTCAAACGCAAACTTCAAATAACACACAATAAAACTAACATATTTGTGCTTGATTTAGATCCAAGGTCTCATATATTGGTAAGGAACATTTTAACAAGATGTAATCTAAAACCATATAAGGCCTACAGCTATATATTTTATCACAAGGCATGATTTTGACGTCTCATGCGAAGACTTTAAAAATTATGCTCCTGTTGTCGATATTGGCCCCATCCCAGGGGTAAACAGTTTTGAAAGAGGAAACCTTTAAATCAGAATATAATACACATTCCATATTTGACATATGATATGATCTGAAAATCCTCTACAAATTGGGCTACTGTCCAAATTATGACCCCGGGGTCAATATCGGTCCCTCACCACGGGTCAATAGTTTTAAATAAGGAAACATACAAGGATCTGTTTTTCTAACACTGTTATATCTTGAGATTCTATTATTTGATATGTGATATGATCTTGAGGTTCTCAACAAAGGTTGTCCGAATCATGAACCTTGGGTCAATATTGGCCCAACCCTATAGTGGTTAATTGTTAAAAAAGGAAACATTCCAACATCCTTTTTTCTGACCACGTTAAGCGTAGAGATTCCATATTTGGCATGTACATTATCATATGATGTCTTCTATAAGGGTTGTCCAAATTATGACATAGAGCTCAATATTAGCCCCATGTTTTGAATAAGGACACCGTAAAAAATTGTGTTGTCTAAAACTATATACGACCTAGAATTTTCGCATATGAGGACAACAGCTTGAGTTCCACTGAACAGATTATTCAAGTATGTCTCTTGGTCATATAGAGAATTGGCTCTCGGGTCTAGCGTTTTGTATAGAGATATACATGTATAAAGAATATTGTTATCTTCGTCATGTTTTCAATGAGCTGAGTTGTAAAATTCCGGCGTCAGATACCCTTGGGTTAAGTTACCAGTGAACGAGTGAGAGGCCTAGGCTGACAACGGCGAATGCCGAGGGGGTTTGGATTTGTAGTCTACATTTATAAAATCATTGAGAGTATGTTTTGTCATATCTCATATCTTTTAGAAAACTTACAAAGGAAGTTTTAAACAGAAAATACACTGTATTTAGAAATGGTCTCTTCCATAGGCGGTAGGCATATATGTATATACATGTACATTGTATAAACTGTTTTTACTACGTGGCTATGGCTTTTTCAGTCGTTCAATTGGCAATTTAGAACTGATGGGCATGACCCTGAAATCGTCTTGTCGGACCCTCCGTTTAGAAATCATAGATCCACGCCTGTCGATCAAGAGTTCATAGGACCCTCTTGTGTAACAGTATCCAGGAAAAATATTATACAGTGGTTTTACATTCAAACTAGATCTACCGTATTGGGTATACATTGTATTTAAAGATCTAGAAAACTACAATGTACATCTTTAAATAAAATGCTAAGTTTGTTTCGAAACCATTTTTATACACCAGAAAATTATTTATAAGTCACAAACTATGCTTAGCTTTTCAGTCTGGGTACCAAAATCCTGCATCTCAAGTTTTAAATGTTTCATTTCATATGTAGACAATTAAAACCGTTCGGTTCATGTATAAAATAATTATTCATAATTTCATTAAAACGCCACGGGAAGCAACCGTGGTGTTTTGTATCCCATATCGGGTTGTCTCCCTTGGATATATTTTATTAGAGTAGATTACTCTTTTGTATAGATTTCAATAGAATGCCTTTAGGGCATAAATATAATAATATGTTTGAATATTCTATATAAAATATAAGAGGGAAAAGGTATATATAAGCAATTTGAATGTGTTTAATAATTTTAAAATATTGTTATAGTTAGCAATTTAAGTCCTTAATTGACACAAAAAATTGAGTAACTTGTAAAATTATAAATACAAAACATGCCATCTTAAAGTTACATGCATTAAAATCCAATTGGATTTAATAGACATGGTAGTCGACAAAGTTCATAAACTGGCAGACTAGTATTTTATTTGTAATATAAAAGGTAACACTTTGCATTGAACGATTGTTATTTAGACGTAATGTCTTACACATAGCCAAGCGTTTGCCTTCTTTTGGCGAAGCATTTAATGGCTCTGGTCGTTCCTAAACACCGCGTCATTCCTCTTTTCATACCGAGAAGGGAAATAAGGCATGGTTACCAGGGCTGTAGATGTTTTGCTGAGACTTGTGCTTACGTTGTTGTTTCCGTTTGTCTTCGTGAGAAGACGAACAATCTGCATGAGTCGTGCATAAGGTCGCACGATCATGGCGCACTACCCTGTCTTTCCCCTCAAATGTAATTATTAAAACATTTTATCAAAATTTATCACCATTTACATTTACTTTAAATTAGCCCTTACAATATAATTCAATTTGCCTTGAGTTACTCAAAAAATCATTTTGATTGAGAAAGTGACTTTTTTTACCAAGGCAACTTGAAAAGTAATTATTCCAATTTCATTTTTTAGGAATCTAAGGCCTCAACAAGTTGACCATATGTTCTATGGATTCCCTCACACCTTAATTTTGACAGTTTTTACAATAAAACATATTTTTATTTCCTCGCTCGCTCATAAAAATTTGGATAAACCGCTATATAAAGCAACTGAATTAAGATTTTTTAATTTTTTTTCTTCGCATCGCCCCATTTTTTCCAGAAAAATCCATAGAACACATGATCAACTTGTTGTGGCCTAAAGTGATTGTCAATGTAATATTTAGATATAATTAAATCCATTCTGTATTCAAAAGACAGGGAGTGTGCCTCACTATATGCAACTTTCTGTATACAAATTTATTTACATTAAAAAACCGGAAATTTGTAAGCGTCTATCTACGTCAGTTGAGTGAATTTCCTCCTTGCGAATTCTCAGGTTTAAAAATGCTCTCAAAACCATCTGATAGTTATTTAAGAATTCAGATACAAGAACATATACAATTGTATCATATGTCGAGTTTTGTAACCATTGGATATCTTTAGGTTTTCTCAATCTGACAATAGCTCATACATGTAATTTTAGGACAGCAAACAACGATCACTTGGAGGTGTGCATCCAGACCACAGACTGTCGGCATGAAAAAGTCCTCATAAGAAATTGTTATATACACATCAATAAACATATAATAAAACATGTTTTTTTTGGGGGGGGGGGGGGCATCGTTCATGCCGGCAGTCTGTGATTTAGACGAAGAAGAATTTTAAGCAGGGCATAATCAAGATAAAGTAAATTTGCATAAACTTAACTGGACATGGTTATAAGTTTATTTTGATAAAGTGTAATATGTACATTATAAAATTTTGAAGTACATTTTTGATCCCTTGGGAAAAGAATTTTCCTCTGTATGATATAATAATGAAGAACATATCTCCAAATTACGACGGTCATTGTCGTAAGACTATTTTGCCCAAAGGCGAGTATCGAGTAAACCAAGTTGTTTAGTTCGTGGTGTTTCCAATCAGCACACGACTTTAATTTTATTATGTATGCAAATAGATGTTGGTGTTATTCGAAAGAGAAAAGCATTAGCTACACGTGCATGTATTAATCTATGAAATAGAGTTATTCATTATGGAGAAACGGTTGATTCTGGACCTTGCCGACCACCTGTGATTTCTTTACGCTAGCAGACTTTGTGCAATTGCATATCTCTGCATGCCTTAATCGAGTGGTATATTTATAAACCGGTCCTTAATGTAATCACTTTTCGAGTCAGCTTCGTGGTACCTTAGTACTGAGATAGTAGGATAAAGTTTCTTGCTCAAGATAACAAAATATACGCTTTGAATGGGATTTGAACCAGCACGGAACTGGCGATCAAATGATTTTCAGTCCAACGTCGTAACCATTCGACCACGCTCCAACAGATAGTAAAAGCGTGGATGTATTACTTTTATCGAGTGCTAGACAATTAAATTTAGTTCTAATGATTTGATGACGATGGTTGAATCTAATGGGTGTTGAATAACTCGACCAAGAATAGGGGTAAAAATAATCAACATTTTTAAATACTCATCGTACATTTAATCGTGTAGCACAATTTCAAGCAATAATCTACAACATTTTTTATGTTAATAAATAAATAACACATAACTATGTACAACATGGCACATTTATAAGCATATACGGTGTTTGATATCTGTCTTATTCAATGTTTCTCATAGAGATTTCAGACAGAGGAACCGGAAGTCTGTGATACTATGGAAACACTGTCCTGACATCAGAACATAGTTCAATTATCAAGCTTGTTCTGTAAGTATCAAATAGGAATGTAACTTCTGATGAAAATATGAACACATCTTGAAGATTCGAAACTTCTCTTGCACACAGTGACTGGCTAGCTCCACATCACATTTTTCCTAAACAATGTTTTATTCGAAGGTGCTTTCACCATTAATTTTACAGTTTTTCTGTTTATTTTCTGTTCACTATAAGTTTTGTTGACATGTCTTTTTTCAACATGGTTTAACAATTTGAAAATAAGCGAGTTTTTCTCTTCATTTCAAGTGTTGTTAACATGTCGTCTGCTTAATGCAACACCGCTGTAACTCAGTTTTTCATTTGTTTCAGGAGGCCTAAAGCTTAACAATACTGCATTAAAACAAAACTTTTTGTTCAGTAAAAGCAAAGTGCTTAGTGGTCGTTTACACCCCCCCTGAAATCTGGCCATTCTCATGTTTTGGTTGTTTACTATGGAATTACTTTTTAAAAATGCAAAAAGTGATTTTTTGGAAAACAAATGAGTGAAAGCTGTGCTACGTAAAGCCGACGTTGTGTTTTCACCACTTTTTCATGTTAAACCACGGTTTTTTCTGTTCACTACAAGTCGATGAAGATTGGACGTAATACATTCTTCTGCTCGAATTTCTTGATTGTTGAATCATACAGACACATATATAAATATTGACAACAAAACTTGAAGTATTAACACATATCCTGAAAACATAATAAAATAAATAATATATAATGAAAGGACAGCTAATGATATATTGCTTATTTTTTGTAGCCTTAACAAACTTACACCATTTTCAAGTGTGTTTTATCCAGGGCTCGAGTTTAAGCTCGTATTCTCGCAAAATACGAGTTAATTTTGTGAATTGTAAATAATTGTGTCTAAAGCTCAATGATTAGTTCAATACAGCAAAACTAGATATTCGTTTCACAGACTTTGTTTCGTGCGTTTAACACAGTTATAAACTGAATGACAATTTCAAGGGAGCTCACTAAATATTATTATAGCTGCAAACTCCGCACAGAGCATATGTAACGCTTTGTTAATAAAGGGAAATAACCGCTGCGAGGAGTTTGCTATTGTTGGTATAGAATTAGTTCCCTTTGATTTTGTCTGTGGGGGGGGGATAGGATTAATGAATAAATAAAGCAGAAATATCGTGGTTTGGTTATATAATATTCTGATTTCTTATCATAAGAAAAAAGAGGAAACGTCTACGACAGTTAATCAAATTTCCTGTCAATTTTAATACTTCCAACTGTCTGAATTAGAAATGCAATTTGAAATTTACTGTGAAGCGCCATCAAATGCATATAAGTAGACTACGCAATTTTTGCGCTTAACAAATAGACTAGGATTTGGAAAATTGTATAGTTAAATAGTTCATATGTATGTAATGTCGTTTGTTCGATTCCCGGCCGGCGCATACTTATGTGGATTTTGGTCATGAAATAATTTCAACGGCCATTCGCCAATTGTTAATAATGAATGGCAATTGTCAGTCACTGACAGAAGTATGCCCCAGTAACTGTTTAATAGCTAAATCCATAGGTTAAGCTTTTCCAGGAACAGTGAGTAGGTTGACTAACCGACGTGATATGACCTATACAATGTGTTGCTACTGTGTTAAACCAAACAACAAAATACTTTTAAGAAAGAAAGAATAACATGCCTGTAAGTGAAATTCTATGACAGGAATTATTTTGATAAACTTCTGCAACATTATGTGGCACAGCCGTCGTTGATTCTGTTTTCTGAATAAATGAATATTTACAGCCATTTTGATGTCGTTCTTGATAGAGAATAGTCTGATCAGCTGTTAGTTGACACATCCATGGAGTCAAACGGTACGATCTATACTCTTGTCCAACACGATCTAAACATTGAGGCTTCTTATCAGCTATACACAACAATAACTCATGAAGTGCACTAAAATATATAGAAAATAATTAAACAATTATTTTTTATTTGTGTGATATTTTTGCGCTCTTTTCATACGCATAATTTGTGAATAAATTATAAAACTTGTTTTTGTAATGTAAAAACATTTCAAAATCAGACTAGGTTTTTTCCCGGGCTTAGCCCAAAACGGTCGTAACTCACTCTTTTGTATTGAGTTACGACCGCGTTTTGTAACCCCAGAGTTTAAAAGCAAAACATATATACATGTACATACACAAAATACAATTAGCTGTATATAAATGTACATAGAAGAATTGTAAAACATAGCAAAATATTATAGATAACGCAGAATATACAATGGATTTCAACACATGTATATATACGTAGACACATACATATACAACATAGTTTAACTAAGTTAGGACAAAACACTTCATAGAGCATAGAATGTTCACATTGAACTGAGAGAATAAAACTACAGTCTAAAGCATAAAATGTGTTCAGATTGACCTGAGAGGTAAGAAATTTACATACAAACTGTGTCTAGCAGTAATTAAATAAGCTTATCAAAGAGTTGCAATATCGAACATCATCCACTTGACTTAGCAGAAAACAAATAAGCTACTGAAGCGTATAACTTATTTATCCTTTTTAAGTCAATGTTCCCCAGCTATAATAAAGAATACTTAAAATTTCATGAACATCTGTACAATGTACATGTATGTATAAATCAACTTCATTATAAAATGATTATAACAATTTTACAAGCTTTGATATAACAGATAAGTTCCACTATTAGGACCACCAAAAAAGATGGTCTTGATAACGGAATGGGTTTAGTATAGGCATATTTTCATCTTCTCAAATTCAGAATTTGGGACTTAAAAAATCGACAAAAATCGCATTTATTTTTGAAATAACTTAGGTGGTCTTAATAGCGGAACTTTTCTGTAATATTGATTAATTCTGAACAATTTGCATGTGCGTTTGCATTCAAGACAGGAATTGTCGTTTGATAAAATCCGGAATTGCAAATGATGGTAACTGGATGAGCATATACATGCAGAACGTCATTTTTAATTATTCAACACACGCCAATATGTTTTCATTTTCAATTATCGAGGATTGGTTTGTTACCAACGTTGTTAAATAAAAAAAGTAGTGTATGATGTACATGCACTTGGTATGTTTTTGCATTGCGTGCCTTTTCATGTTAAAAAGAAGCGGACATTTCACATAACCATCGTTTCTGTGCTGTTACATTACCAGACTAAGAAACTCTGTAACCTCTGATATAGATATATAAAGAGTATGATAGGTACCATGACTTGAGCCATGCGTATATATATATAAATACCTTTATCTATGTATCTGAGCCATGGTGTAGTATCAGTAGTCTACAAAATTAGGATATTTAAGCGGTTTTCCCACAGGCCATTAAAGCAGCACACATATTTTGTTTGTAGAATTGTGTTGGTTGCCCAAAGTAAAATGTGGTTGCCCCGGACAACCGGACCACTTTCTAATTTCGTCAGTGAGATGTAAAATTGACTTGAGGTGAGAGAATTAGACCACATGAGCGCGAAAGTAAGTAGACACACAAAGAAAAAACTTACCATAAAATATTTTTCAATAATTTTTTTATTCAACTGTAAGTCGTGCATACATTAATCTCGATGATTAAAATAGATCGTGAGTACAAAAGTACTATTCAGCTGAGTTAAGGTGTGGTCGCCACCTACAGTTGAACAAAAATGAGCAATACTTACTTGCAAACAATAGTAGCGTTCCCATCTTCCTCTGTATCTATCAATGTAACAGCGAGATGTTGACAGGCTGTTTTAGTAAAATCTAGATCTTCTTTTGTACATTCTGGACACATGGTTTCATCTGAAACGAGACATGCAGACATTGAATAACTTTATATATACTATGTTTCAATATTTTGGACCAAGGGCTCCGAGAAATATATAAATTGTACTGCTAATTATCAATGCCGTCTATGGAACATTCGTGATACAGGGCTTTAACTGAAATTATATATGCAGGCATTAAATAACTTCACACGTACAAAGTTCATTTTTTTGGACTTAAACCTCCAAAAATATACAAATTGAATTAAATACTACATATAAACGACGAACAAACATTATGGAAACGGAGCTTCAAATGTAACGAGATATCTATAGTTTATTCAGAATAAAAGAGCATTGTACATAGAATACAACATACAATGTAGCAATGATGAATAGCACTGTAACAATTTACATTTGATAAATTTTGCGTAATAAAAATAGTAAAATATGGCAATAAAAATGTTTATTTAATTTTAATTATACCATGTCAAGCTACAATTATTCAACGATAGCACAAAAAAGAGCGAACTCTTATTTCCATTGTGGTCCCATCTATCAGTCTTAATAAAGAATTTTTACTATCGTACAAGCATTTCAAACAGACCACCACAAACAACGTATTCAAAATATCTCGACGTGTTGTCCCAACAGCTTTGCAAGGGGATTACAATATTGCCAAGCACTTAAAGCGATACATAACATAATGAACATACAAGAGATGATCTAGAAAAGGTAGTCACCTAAAATTCCTTGAAACACATAATTTAAAATGGGAATCAAAATTATATATATTAGTGAAAGTTATAACGCCCGTTGTCTTTGTTAGAATCATAGAAAACGATTTTGGATCTAGCATAATGTACCATAGATGTATTAGATTTATTGTCTAATCCTTAAACATTACATCAATATAAGAATTTAAATAATTCTATATGTGCTTAAGAATAAAACAGACAAAATGGCTGAGATTTCTGTTTTCAATATACTGCTATTCATATCGACATTTCTGTCTTACTTTTATACAATCATGTGATGTATCTCATAATTCAATTCTTTAAAGCGTCGTCTGCTCAACAAACGATTCCTACTTAAGTTATTCGGTTCCAAGTATAGACTAATTCAGATGTAAGTGATGTTTTAGGCACATTGTTGCATACCGTATATATAGTGCAACAGTTCGTTACAAAAAAACCTAGTTTGCCTCGTCATTCAGTTACAAACTATCGATTTGAACATTTTCTGATGATAGAATACATAATTACGTAATTGGACCATGCTTTCTTAGAATTTTCTCAGCCAGAAATATGTCTGCTTCATTTATCTTCTATTGGATAAAATTATAGAACAAAATACCAATTACTAATCTGTAGAACTTATCATAGAAAACCTTACTGCTTCAGCAGTACAGTTAACATGTAACAACTCAACTTTACAGCTTCTAACTGAATTTTATCTCAAAGTAAATGTAATCATGAACGTTTTGTGACTAATAGGATAGGGCTCGTAGCTAAGCTGTTGCAGAGAATTAGATACCGTTATCTGTGTCTCTGGCTGCGGCTCCTTTTTACTGCCTGTACACGACATGACTGAGCAAACATGATTAGACAAAAGCTTTTCCTTAACATATCAAACATATATCAAACTCGACCCAATTTACTGATTTAAACAAATAGTTTATTGTTTATACTATTTATTTTAGCTCGACTGTGAAACAAGTAATTACAACTAAGACTTATCACTTTCGAGTCCGCTTCCTGGTCCCCCAGTACTGAGTTAGTAGAATGAAGTTTCTTGCTCAAGCAAACAACGGGGTAGGTTTTAGATGGGATTCGAGCTGGCTATCCAATGATTACCAGTCCAACGTCGTAACCGCTCGGCCGCGTCTAAATTTGGATAAATTTAATGATACATTGACCATACCTAAAGTTATATAAAAGTATTACGACAACATGAACCGTCGTTAGTCAAAATGAGAGAAAAACATTCATCAACTGATAGATACATCTTCCAAGTTATGGTAGCCTTAAAATAGTGATTCTTCTTTCTCAATGTTATACATTTGTTTTATTTCTTCATTTTACTTTTAATTTTATCATATTTCTAAATTTATTCATTTGTTGATTATTTATTATCATTTGTCAATGTGTTTCTACCCTTCTCATTTTCGAACCCAAGGTTATTATGATTCGATTAAACGTTACATCGAGAATCTAAATAATATACGAGAGAATGTTCCCCGATTAATAATGCGTAAAACGATACAATGATGATTGCACTTTGCACCCACACATTCACTGTACAAGAGTCAGTTATCTAGAAATATAGCATTCAGTTTCCATTGAAAACTCTCTTATGAGTAATGCTTCATTATGAATAGACTCATACTTATCAATAATGCATATTTTAATTATAACGATAGTGATTTTATCATCAACACATGACTAATGAGCTCAGTCAGGCAATGTTATGATATTCTGATAGAAAACCAATATTAGATATATGCGGCTCCAGTGAGGGAACCAGGAGGTTCAGACTACCTACAACTTTTTAGAATTTTTACGAAATGTTTACCAAATCCGAAAATACTTACGAAAGGCGACCGGCATTGTTCAAACTTTCGAAAACAGATTCATTGGCAACTCGGGATCATTCCGGGCGTCCTTAGGAATAAACCAGAATGGAATATATAAGCAACGTTTAATGCTTTGACACTGCATTTAAAAGCAGTTGTCGAATCGACCCCTATAAAACATGAAGACTGTTGTTACCTCTATGTTAGAATAATAATCTAGTACATGTATAAGATAGGAGACAATTTTACTGCGTTACCATTAACGTGTGCCCTAGTTACATAATGTTGTAGAACAGTTGTCGGCGCATAGCATACATAAACTGTAATCATATGTGTCTGAAAGTGTACATTTGTCATTAAAAACCTATTTGTAGTTGTTTGGAATGAATGCTCACATTTACATTAATTATTCATATGAAATCCCATGTGATGGAGTTTATGCAATAGAATTGGAGTCTCCGCATTTCTGCACTACCAAAAATTAGCAATTTAATTAAAAAAGCACGCACTTGTTTCATTTTTTATTCTTTCAATATATAGCTTTGATGCACTCAGAACATTAGTTCTAGAGAGCGTATTAATGTTTTGTTCTTGTTGTGTATGAGATCCAACTATTTCGTTACAGTATTGATGCAATAATACCAAAGAGCAAAATGAATAACGTACAGGACATTGCGTTCAATACAGGCGTTAATTTGAAAATACAATGTTGAAACGATTAACTACTTCGTCAGGCTGTGTTCAAGTTCAAACCATGAGAGCATTCTTTCATACAAATGTAACCAGAAATGTTAAAACTGTTGGAAATAGTCTCTTAGAAGATTGTCTCGCTCTCGATGATTTTGATCGTGACGTAGTCTTGTCATAGACTGAACTTTCAATAAATACGTAATACTTGAAAATCACTTTAAAAATAATTATGTACTTCATACGCTATAATACTACAAAGATTGCAAATTTTTTATCATTTAAATGATATGACATGAGTTATCATTCTTATGATGGATCATAATAAATCTCAAACAAATGTCAGTTTCCTAGAAGATTTGTTTGATAACTTAACAATTATAGACGAAATAACAGGAACGCTGTGGGCAAAAAAAGAATTAAACTTTACAAGTACTTAAGTGTTATATATTTGAAAGTCTTAATATACAAGTTATATAGTAATATAATGAATTATTGGTGTGTATCATGCATAGATAAGCAAATATGTGTCATAAAATTAACTTTTATATGTACCAGAGGGTATAAACTTCAGAATAGATTATCTTCAAACAACTGGATAAGTTAATGTTGTCTGTAAAATGCTTTCTGTCAGTAAAGCTTACATTACCACACGATTTTAATCAGACCATCTAACTTGTATCAAAAAATAAATATTTAACTCTTTTAGATCAGAGACATTGTATGATATCTATGTCTGTGCTTTAGATATATTGTCGCGGGAAAAAGTCAAATATCAAATATGACCTATAAGGAGCAAACCACACACATATGCATAATCTTAATTGGTAATAAGGTAAGGACTCCTTCGGGATTATCAACCATGTTTGAGATAATTTTTGATGTGACAGATGATTATTTACAAACATACATAGATATACAGTCTTGAGTGACAATTTTTGGCTTACATACAAAACTCAAATAAATTAATCTTCATAGAGTCAGTTGTAGTTTTTTCTCCCATACAATCTGTTATTGATTGTTCTTACATAAACCTGTTTGTAGCAAGTGTGAAATTGGTGCACCCTAGAACCTGATATAAAACCCCTGTGACTATTATTTTGCCATTAACCGTTCCAAGGCGGAAACCCGTTAGGTTCTAGTTTTCACTATTTGTTTTAGACATCCGTTTTATAACAAAAGTTTAAAAATCTAAAAAAAATAACTAAATATATCTCTTTTTGATTGTTGTGTTTTTGGGATGGAAGTGTGTTTTACCGTTACTGAATCTTTTATGAAACATAATATCGTAACATCAATATGATGGAACATATACATGACTTTCAAACTCATTTAAAGACTTTTATAAATATTTGACTTTCTGTATTAAAACAGTAACCACCAAACTATGTTGACTAAAATTATCACTTTCATCTTTGAACAACTGGGACAATACTGTAATCTTAACAATAAAGATGCTGGCAAAAGATCGAGCAATAAGTTGGTTATAACCCATTTTTCATTACCTATAGTTAACACATTAACACATCGTAAAAATTAACTGCACTAAATTCCTAAAGTTTTGTAACCGACTAAAAATAATAAATGTGCAATAAAATTTTTCGTGGTGCTTACGAAGAACAATCTGTATAAAAATAATGTATGTACTAACACACTTTTTATATCATTTTTAAAGTCTTATAAAACTATTTGATTATCTAACGAACACTTAAAGTTAAACATATTTATTGGTTATATCCAAGATCTAGGTTTTTTTCAAGTGAAATTTTTGAGTTGTAAAGTAAATCCAGTTGTTTTTGTTGAACGATTTTAAGAGGTCAATGTCGCCGCTTTGAGAATCCCCCCTCTTTATCATTTAAGTGCATTATTTAATTATTTGTTTATAAATATTATGCAAAGAACGGCAAAATATATGACATTTACTAAACTTTTATTTGTACCAGAAGGTATAAACTTCAGAATAGATTATCTTCAAACAACTGGATAAGTTAATGTCGTCTGTAAAATGTTTTCTGTCAGTAAAGCTTACAACACCACACGATTTTTAGCAGACCATCTAACTGGTATCAAAAAAATAAGTCATAAACTCGCTTTAGATCAAAAGCATTGATAAGTGGATAAGAGTATCTACGTATCTGATTCAGATATATTGTCAAATACTCCAGTAAGGAGCACAGCAAACATATATGCATAATTTCAATTGATAAAATCCAAAATAAATTCCATCGGGATTACCAAGATTATTTCATACAGTGTGTCGTGTCATAAAATTTATTACATGTATTGATATGCAAACCTGAGTGACTATATCTTGGCTTTCAAGTAAATTTGCCTTTGTATGGTGGGTTGAAGTTTTTTTACCAAGACAGTTTGTATTTTTTCTTGTCCTTACATGACCACAGGTGCTAAATGACTAACCAATAAGGGAAAGTCACTATGAAAACGACATGGGTAAATAGTTAAAGCTGTTTTCATTAAAAACACGTATGACACTAAATCATTGATATCCTAGTGATTAAATCACGTAATATAATATTATATCGGCTCATATATAAAATGTTAATGTTGTTTTTATGTCAAAGAATATTATCTAATATTTGTAATTTGATAAAAGTCACATTTCTAATTGATTTATACTCGATATTACATCGCCTTATTTTTTGAGTGTCATTTCATTTTCTAAAAATTATGTTTCCGATACGAATTTTTCAACGACATGCCTTGCGAATTTAAGACAAGCAAAGGTTTTCAGGGTAGAACTTGATTAATGTCATGATCATATTTATGCGTATAATCATCTAAAACCACGACAAATTCAAAACGGCATCGTTAGCATAAACCTGAATAAATTTTTGTTGATGTTAATATCTCAATCATTAGTAAGTGTGTTCTCTCTCCGTACTGCCACACATTCGGTACCATCAATGCGTTTTTGTCAGTACACACCTGTTACCATGGTTTGTGAAAAATGTAAGAAAACATATCAAGAAAAACAACAGTCAGAATACACAGATCTACACATAGACAAAACACCCAAAGAAAGTGATGTTAGTAGATTTATAAATGTTTTGCTATTAAAGAAACACCGCATACGAATCACGAGAATAATGTATTTCCACCTGGGAACAGACAGTGGAAAAGTACTTGCCACTGGGACTCCAATCTGGTTTTAGCGAGCATAAACACCAAACTTGCCCTAACAGGTTCAAGAACAAACACCTTCAAATAGTCTTAGCGTTATAATTTCAACACATGCTTCACCGAACAATGTTGTGTGCAAAACAAATTAACACATTAAAACATAAAAAACCAAAAAAAAAATAGCATTCAAGATATGACTATTGAATAACATACATAAAGTTATCAATAATATTATTGAAATATGATTACATTTTGTATTTCCAAGGATAAAACATAAACGGTTCTAAACCTTAATAACATTTGACCTTGCAACTGACTTTAGATTCATATTAACGTCTCAATGATTTTCCTGCAAACATTTATATTACAGAAAACTTTCCGACGGCTACTCATTAGTATGCATAAATCGTGCTTTGATTTTTGGATTAATAGTAAATATGAACAATATAGTTTTCGACTTTGGTTAGGCGCCAAGGGTTTATATGTTTGCGTGTTAACATATCGTTAATTTATAAAATTTGATACGTTCTATTGAATATGTACATAAAAGTGTTTTGTTAGATGCAAGTAAGATTCGGCAAGGCATTGTATAGATTTTTCTGACTTTTAATGTCCATATCGTCATACGTTATATTAAAACTATGAGACCATGATGTATTAATAGAGATTAGGATTTCCAATCTTTGAGAACCCAGATTCGACTACCGGCCTCGAATGGTAAAAAGCTTCCATGAAAACTCAAACACGATTTTTACTCGATGGGGAAAGTTTTTGGTTGCTTGTGGAAGGCTATGCAATTACTGATAATGCTTATATCCAGGAAAACTGGTTAAATGAGTTTTTCAATTTTCATAACATATAAAAATAGCAAAAATCAAAGAAAAATCAAACAGCTTATTAAAATCTATAGTTACTCTAGATACATATAAACATTACAAATCAAGCACTAGCACAAACCATGTACTTTTTATTTATTATAACTTTATTTCTTGAATACCCATTAATAAAAAAAATCCATATCTCAATGAAGTCACCATTTCAACTATTAGATCATTCAGAAATCGCAGCATAAAAACAACAGATAATTTATGTTCTCGTTTTTGCTAATTATGCAGGTGTTACTCCTATAAATATAATGCTGTCAGGGACTTTTTACCGGAAGTATCAAAATAGACGTGCTTTACGCAATAGTGGTGGTATTGTAGTGTATATTAAAGAGTCGATTGCGGATGGTGTTAGGATTGTACGATCTCATCATGACGCTATAGTTTGGTTAAAATTAGATAAACAGTTTTTTCACTTCCACAATGATGTATATTTGTGTGGTGTATATATTTGGTGTGAGAACTCACCTATTTATAATATTGTAAATGTTGATTTATTTGATGTTCTTCAAAATGATATTTGTGATTTTGAGAGCCAAGGCTCACTATTTTTGATTGGTGACTGGAATAGTCGTATTGGTAATAAAAATGATTATATATGTAATGATTCTACCAATGTTCATTTAGACAATGATGATTATTGTCCTGATTTGACCCTCGACAGGGCCTCTATTGATACAGTATGTAATACTCACGGTAGAAAATTAATTGAATTATGTAAGGCATCGTGTATACGTATCGCCAACGGTAGAATCGGTGATTCTAACTCTTACACATATATATCTAATAATGGGGCATCATCCATTGATTACTTATTAACACATGAGAACTATTTCACGTTAATTAAAGATTTCACGGTCTGTGCACCGAATGAATGGAGTGACCATTGTCCGTTAATACTGTCTTTATATTGTAATCACTATGATAATAATTCACATGAAAACATTGATACTACATATAAATGGGATAAATCTCGTTTACGTGATTTTCGAGCTGGAATATTTGCCAGATTACCTGAGTTAAATTCTTTAGTCACTAGTATAGACATTTCGAGTAGAGATTCAATAAATAATGTTCTTAACGGGTTTACCGATGTTATACGGAACGTTGCGGATCCTTTGTTTAACAAAGAAATAAAGTTTTCAAATTCACCACGTTTCACCGATACATCAAAAATTAAGCACAAAGAATGGTTTGATTTTGAATGCGTTAATTCGCGACTTGAGTATTTACGGTCATTACGTGTACTTAATCAATGTAACTCTTCTGAAAATAGACGTATTTTCTGCGACGCAAAATTATCTTATAAACAATTAATTCGTAAAAAGAAACGTCGATATTATAACGTTAAAATGCGAGAAATCGAAAATTTGAGAAACTCAAACCCGAAACAATTTTGGAAGTTCTTTAAAAATAAAAGATTAAACAATAACAATAACATTTCTTTGAATAGTTTTCGTGATTTCTTTGCTAATGTAAGTGAAGGTATAACGCCATGCAATAATGCAGAAGCTGAGTCTTTCTGTCATGAGCATGATTTTAATGATACTGTTAATCCTAGATTTGAGGAACTAGACGAGCCGATGTCATTGTTAGAAATTAAAAAAGCTGTGAATACTCTTAAAACCAACAAAGCGTTTGGCGCTGACTGCTTATTAAACGAATATTTTATTCATAGTTTCGATATTATTGGGTCTCATATATGTGATATTTTTAATGCAATTTTACAATCTGGAGTTTTTCCCGATAAATGGACTGAGGGTATTATTATTCCGATCCCTAAGAAATCGAATTCTAATGACGTAAATTGTTTTAGAGGGATCACATTGGTCAGTTGTTTTTCTAAGTTATTTACTACTGTTATACATAAACGAATTGAGTCTTTTTGTGAAAAATATAATGTTTTATCTGATGCTCAATTTGGATTTCGTAAAAACTGTTCTACTGTAGATGCAATTTTTATTCTTATGTCTATTGTTCAGTCATATCTTAATCGTAATAGACGACTATACGTAGCTTTTGTTGACTTATCTAAATGTTTTGATACGATATATCGGAATGCTCTATGGTTAAAATTGTATAAACAGGGCATCCAAGGTAAATTATTACGCATTATGAAAGATATGTATGTAAAAGTTAAATCCTGTGTTAAATCATGTTCCGATTATTCGGATTATTTTAATTATGCTGTTGGTTTACGCCAAGGTGAAGTTTTATCACCTATTTTATTTTCATTGTTTGTCAATGATCTGGAATTATTTTTGCAAAATGATTGTGAATCGGGTTTACATTTTAACGATATTGTCCTTATTATTCTTTTATTTGCAGACGACATGGCTCTTTTAGCTAAAAGTCCACTAGAACTTCAAAACCATTTAAACATGTTAAATACTTATTGCAACAATTGGGGTCTTAAGGTGAACACATCAAAAACAAAAGTTATGGTTTTTAGGAAAAGGGGTAAATTATTAAAAGATGAATCTTGGACTTATGGTGGGGAAAGTCTAGATGTAGTAGACAGTTTTAATTATTTAGGTTCCGTGTTTAATTATACTGGTAATTTTAATCTACACAAAGAACATTTATGTGGTGAAGCCTTAAAAGCATTACATACTTTTACTCATTATTGTAATAAATTTGATCTAAAGCCATATATTTTATGTCAATTGTTTGATTCTTTTGTAGGATCCATTTTAAGCTACTCTTCTGAGATTTGGGGTCATTTAAAGTCACTTGAAATAGAACGCATACATTTAAAATTTTGTAAATCTATATTAAAAGTCCCTAGAAGTACACCGAATATAGCTGTCTACGGTGAGCTAGGGCGATATCCCCTATATATTAAACGTTATGTTAGAATGATAAAATACTGGTTGAAAGTGAAACATTCTGATAATATTATTATGAAAACTATGTACGATGAAAGTTTAAAAGATTGTAATAATGGCATGTCCAACTGGGTTTCTGATGTTAAAAAATTATTGAATAAATATGGTTTTTGTAATGTTTTTAATAATGATAATTGTGTTGACATAAAAACTTTTCCATATACATTTCAATCTAGAATAATAGATACATTTAAGCAGGAATGGTTTAATAAGTTAGAACAATGTAATATGTTGAAGAATTATTTTTATTGTAAAACATTGTTTCATTATGAAGAATACTTAAACGTTTTACCCAGAAAGTATAGATTTTATTTTTGTAGATTAAGACTTGCTGGGCACCAATTCCATATTAATTCTGGTAGATATTTTAATAGTAATACTCCACATAATTTAAGAATATGCAGATTTTGTACAAAAAACGAAATTGAAGACGAGTTCCATGTTATATGTATATGTCCTTTTTATCTTAATATACGTAAAAAATACTTAAAACCATATTTTTACAAAAAGCCATCAATGTTTAAATTTATCGAATTATTGAATTGTCAGTATGCTCCGACATTAATCAAAGTTTCAATTTTTGTTAAAGAAGCTTTAAAAATGAAAACTCAGTTAAATAGTTTGTAATTTAATCGTTTTAATTTCAAAAATATATTTTTGATACATGAGATACTATTAGTTAAATATATATATACTTGAAAATATGTTCATCTTCTTGTAAAATTCACATGTATACGTTACTATATTGATTATGTGTAATTATGCTTTAATTATTGTATTTATTTATGAATATGTACTTTGTACTTTTCTAAATAAAATTCTGTTCTGTTCTGTTCTGTTCTGTTCCTATTAGCAATGATATATTCAATTACACTTTTATTTATAATTTAATGTTTTCTAAAGTACAATGGATTATGGAGGCAAATTATGATAGTTACTATCATTAACAAGAAAGCTAATGTGGTCCTTTGTCGCCCATCTAAATTGACTATTGTTTTCTTAGACGTGAACAACTGGCTATTTATTTGACAAACATACAATTTTGTTTAACAAAGACGCACAAAATCGCTCGCACGAGCTATATAAATTTTCTTACACATGACCATGTGACCTTAAATTTGACGATATGTTAATAATATATTTCGAAATAGACATTGGAAGAAAATCCATTTGTCATTTGTTTAAATGTTTGACATTCTAGAGGCCACATAACGATCATTTCAACTTCTGAAACATTTAAAAAAATGCAAACCATGACAATTTAGATTCTGCCAAAACCAACAGTATGACACATAAGTAAAAACCCGAAAAACTAACCATTTAAAGAACATCAGAACATAAACCAATACACAGGTTAACCGTTTCTCTCTCACAAATAACAGAAACAATATCATCACAATTCCTTTAACTGATAACATTCATTATTACTTTTATGCTCAGACGAGCTAGTAGTACAATAGAAAACATTCTATGCAATATTGTCTCTCCCAATTGATATATGAGTTCTCTTTCATCATTTCATATCTCAAACATAATCACCACATCACAAAGTGCATGATTAAATTATATTATCTTATCACTTCAACAAAACATTGTAGGAGTTATATTGAAGTATTGTTGGGTAAGCTGTGGGGCACTGCATTATGTAAATTGGGACAAATTTTGAGAATAAATGATATCCACATGATATCCATGAAGATATAAGAATTGCTATTGGAACGCTGTATTCATGAATGTAAGTTAGGGTAAGATAATATTTCCATGCAATCCACTATTCGAAGATTTTGTGCATGTTAGACCGAATAAATGAGGCAACAAATATCATTTTCTTGACTTCTATTGTAAGAATTATTTGATGCAAATTTTACTCGTAGACAACATTATGCAGACAATTCAAATGTTAAACTTATCCAGTTGTCATGAAATGATCAATATAGTGTTATGAGTCCTTGTAAAATTAAAGATTTATTTGTAACAAGATCATCGCCTTTCTTGGTTTACTTTACACCGGTATTTCATTACATGACTATAAAGCTAAAGCACTCGTAATGTTTAATTCTTTAGTTCTTTGTCTATGGCGTTTATGTCCTTTTTGATAAGTGATGAGCTATTAAGAATATTTGCCTGGAAACTGATATTGAAATTGTTAAGAAATTGTTTTGCCTCTGCCAGTTCCAATATGGAAATCCTTTAGTTTATTGTTTTCGTTATTTGTAAGTGGCATGCCCTTGTATAACAAAAATTTGAAAATCAAAAATCGTGGTATTGCAACCGTGTCTTTTATCATATGAAGTTTAATATGTTATAACAAGTATAATCTGATATTTAGCATATATCGCTGAATTAGGAGCGAATGGCTGTATGCGGCTAGAAGTTAATAAGAAGAGAAAAATATGTAAAAATTATGTCATTAAAAATCTGTAAATGAAGAGAAAAAGTAGGTACTTATTATGCTGACATTTATTTAAACTTAGTGATAATTACTATTAATTAGTCTAAATGGTATGATTACTGCAAATTACCAAATTGTGCCTGGCTTTGATAAATGAGTTTAACCGCATTTAGTTTGTTTTATCCGCTTACCCCCTGATTACTTTCTGTGCTGGGTGTATTTGTAGTAAATTACACTTTACAGTAAAACATGACACGGTGTCTATACCATGTGCCACTATGTGATCAGTGCGGATTGCTTGCCTCACAGTAACGCTGTGGACAGAAGATAAACTGTTGTACAAGACTATTTTCAACTTTGTTTGAAATAAAAGTAAAAGTGTAGCACACATATACACATATGCATACACACTTTCATAGCGACTTTTCAAACGGGTACAGCACCAAAATGCATCTTGTATGTTTTATGCCAATAGCCAAAACGAAGACGAATGTTCCCGTTACGTATCTAAAAGCCTCAATCTATCAGAGGTCGTTAAGTAGCCCAGAGTAAGATTAGAAACACCAAAAGCTCAATTTAAAATGTTATAAATTTACAATTAGTGTCAGAAAAGAAACGCCATATGCGAATAACACAAAGATTTAAAATTACCAGCGCTTAAAATTTTATAGTTATTTCATGAATTACTGTTGCACATTTCAGCGTAAAATTGCAAATCGCTTGTCTTATAATTAAGTTTTGTTAACACTAAAGGCAGAAGTTGCATTATCAAACACTTCCAAACAACTGGATAAGTTACTTGATGTTTCTATTGTCTGCTTTAAGTGTTGTTTTCTGACATTTAAACTTCAGAAACCACACTCACTGTAAGATATTGAATAGTTAATAAATATCATTCATTAATATTTGTGGTGCCTATAGCCTTATTTTTTAAATTAAGTATAAAAGTCTTTGTGAAAGTGTTTCAATAATTTTATCTTATTTTTTTTTTATTTAAAATACACTGCAGCCCTGAAAGCTCTAGGAAGACCACAGTATTTTTATTTAAAATTCACTGCAGCCCTGAAAGCTCTAGGAAGACCACAGTATTTTTATTTAAAATTCACTGCAGCTCTGAAAGCTCTAGGAAGACCACAGTATTTTATTTAAAATTCACTGCAGCTCTGAAAGCGCTAGGAAGACCATAGTTTTTTTTATTTAAAATTCACTGCAGCTCTGAAAGCGCTAGGAAGACCATAGTATTTTTATTTAAAATTCACTGCAGCTCTGAAAGCGCTAGGAAGACCATAGTTTTTTTTATTTAAAATTCACTGCAGCTCTGAAAGCGC
The DNA here is from genome assembly GCA_025267735.1 of Mactra quadrangularis. NCBI lineage: Eukaryota > Metazoa > Mollusca > Bivalvia > Venerida > Mactridae > Mactra > Mactra quadrangularis. The sequence continues at coordinate 31,605,334 of CM046304.1, forward strand.
TAGGAAGACCATAGTTTTTTTATTTAAAATTCACTGCAGCTCTGAAAGCGCTAGGAAGACCATAGTATTTTTATTTAAAATTCACTGCAGCTCTGAAAGCACCAGGCAGACCACCGTATTTGTTATTTAAATTCACTTAAACAATGAAAGGTGGCAGACAGAGCATCGAACTTTTTGATTAAAAATTTACTTCAGCAATGAAAAGTGGCAGACAGACCATTCCAAGCAGTTATGAAGAATGTAAAACCTCAGCTCAAATAAAAAGTATTGTAATGGGCTATAAAACATCATGCCTTAGAATATTTTATCTCCGTAAGGATATCAACAAATTGATGTACATTATATATTTCTTATTTCTATTCATTAATGTGGTTTCCATCTAATCGATTCAATCCAGACACATTAATAACTTAGTGGTTATCATGCCAGTCAATCATTACATAAAAAGATTTTTAATAAATTGCGTTTTTTTTTGTATTTTACACATATATAATAAAAATTAATATGCCTTAGGATCTCTTCACAGTTAAAGTATATGCTATAAAGCTTATTAAATTTAATGTGCTATTTAGGTACGCACACTTAATAGTATGAGAGGGGAAACGTTAATTTCGAACAACAAGCAATCATTTTAATTTGTTTTATTACCTTGAACTTCGTATTACAGGAATATGACATGATATAGTCAACACAAAACTTTCATCATCAATTTCCAATTATTGAAATTGCTTTTAAACGTTTTAGGAAATTCAAAGTTTAATTTGATTATTTCAACATTTGAGTAACAATGTGTACAAGAACAACCATCCTATTAATATCACATGTTATTAAGTAGTGTCTAAAATGTCACTAAATGCTAAGTGTGACAACATACACCATGTACAATAAATGCAGTATCCACTATCAGGACCACCCAAATAGATTGTTCAAACGTTGGGAAACGTTTTAGGACCGTGCCCTTTCAGGATGTACCGGACCAACTTTCAGTACTTACAGTAATTTACATTGGCTCTTACGAACATCACCGAGCAAGTTCGTATCAATTAATGAAAATATCCATTCGAGTCAAATTTATTAACATATCGTCACAACTCGCATGGTTTTGCACTTACCAACGGAATACAATATAAGTAGAAATGACCGTTGTAGGATGTTATGTATAGATGACTGTTAGGAAACAAATATTCCTGAGTGACATATTCTTGGCTTAAATCTTAGCCATAAAATGAATAGACTGAATAGCCTTTGATATATTCTATGTTGATCCAAACTTCAAAATCAATATGGTATTTTTCATACATGTACAAAAGGAATAAGGATGAAAATACATTTAAATATGCAAATATGTTACAATTGGTAATTTCGAATTGTTTGATTTTATGCTGACAGTCAGTTTCTTGTTGGAATAAATTTTTCTGACAATGAAAGAAAATAAATTCGACAAGGTGAGAAATTGAAATCAAGGTATCACCTTTATTGAAAGTGGCACAAAGTCTTCCAAAAATGCATATTATCTAGTATTATAGGTGAAGTATAACAGACGTGCTTTTGTTACATTTCCAATTTCATTTCTTGCACTAATTTTGTCAGTACGTAAGAGTAACTTTTTAAATCAATAAACGTTAGTCAAAGCAGACAGACATTTATTTCATTATTCACGCTTTCAGTCCAATTTTTAGCACGAATCATAAAAATACCGACAACACCATTATTAGAAAATAATATATTTACTGTGTTTGGTTTCAAATCAACATGACTTACGGCAATGAGCGTGGTAATTGTCTGAGAAGTTTATACTCAAAGTATCGATGAAATGTATAATTTATACACTGTAAAAGTAATATATTTTAATGTCACAATGAAATGCATACATTCAGATCGATGAATTTCAATTATCATTTCTGTTGTCTGGATAGATTAGCATTTTGATAGCAGAAAACAAGAAATAAATCAGCTATTAACACTATCAATACATTAACACGACAGTATTAATTGTTGCGTCAGAGAGACAATCTACGAATGTCATTTGAAAGTCAAAGGTAATTCATGCAATGATAATATATATCACTATAAAACTGTCAATGGATTATTGAATGTATCAGACTTAACATTTAGTCGTGTTGTTTATTGATAATATTGATATGGCAGATTAACATCATTCAATCTATTTTAATTATCATTTATGATCACCAAGGCAACCATAGATACATTGTACAATAGTCTAGTTATATAACAGTATTGTCTGCAACGTGAGTTTTCAAGTTGAACGTTTTACCGTACAGTGCAGTGCAGTGCAGTGCAGTGCAGTGCAGTACAGTACAGTACAGTACAGTACAGTACAGTACAGTACAGTACAGTACAGTACAGTACAGTACAGTACAGTAAAGTAAAGTACAGTACAGTACAGTACAGTACAGTAAAGTAAAGTAAAGTAAAGTAAAGTAAAGTAAAGTAAAGTACAGAGAAAGTACTAATACAAAAACATACAAGAGATAATTTATTCCATATAAGACTGTATCTATTTTCATAAAATAACATGGTTATGTAGTCACTTGACCTACAACAGCAACTTATAAGTTAAAAAAGTTTGTATTCGTCAATTTCTATTTACAGACAAATAAATGTATGAAACCAAATCGCGCATAAAATAACTACTTCTTTTCTTTTCCCGAAAATTCACAATCGATCATTTAATTTTTGATCATTAGTGCCAAATCCTTCCCACAAAAACTGAATTGAGCAGTAAACTAGGTCATGTGCAAAACTTTTTGCAGTAGATTAAGATGGAACAACAAAACCTTACATGCTTATATAGGCATTTTCTAAGAAAGAAGTGTTGTTTATTATTTCACATGTATGACCTGAATAAAACTTTCCAGCTGGTTTGGCTTTTGCAAATATTTGACGATAAGCATAAGTTTTTCTTCCATTCTGATCATATGTCTATAAACACTGAATGTTTTAATGTGCTTTTTATGTCCGAGTCATTAATTGGATTAAATTTGAACCTAGAGTTTTAGTGTAAGTGTCACAAGGGATCTATATATTTAATGCATAGTGGCATAGCTGCTCACATTACTGTACTACTTTCAGTTTGTATATGGTCTCCGATATAGTACTTGTATGACACTAAATGACAAATACCAAGGATGTAACTTACGTAATATACGATTAAATCTATTCGTATTTAATAGTTTTATAATGTTTTTGTTTTAAGGTCTCTTATTTAATATTTGAAATATGATAAGGTATCACACAAATAAATTTACCATGCTCCAATCTTATCATATAATACTTTCATCGTAAAAGTATTTATTTACAGCATTGTAAGCGGTCTGTCGTTTGCTTGAACGCTTTGTACATTAACCTGTGGTTATGTTTAAAGGTAGTCATTCACAGATTTCAACTTTAACATCAACTTTTTCTGAAACTATTAAACTGTTTGGAATCAGTTTTTAAGCAGAGAATTAGAGATTTGATAATAACAATTTTAGTGCAAATTGACATACAAGTACAAATGATGGTGTTTCAAGTAGTACAAATATATCCCGTATGTCACGGTATAGACAACTTTAGAGCAAATTTAGGATTGTTTTTATATATTTCTTGCAATCTATAGGTCAGTTTTTCCTAAAATATTCAGACTTAATTTTTTAACACAATTACAGACACTGAATGGTATTTTAAAAATATTGAAAACTCTTAACCAAATCTATGAACTAGTACGTTTAAGGTCTACTTGTTGAACTTGGAGAACATTAAGAACAGAGACATATATACTTTTTTGTTATCTATGTCTCTGGTAAGATCAAACATGCCTACGCATGTTAAATACTATACACTGTACAGCGTTCATAAATTCAAGTCAATATGTAAGCTTAAATGCAGTTTATTTAAAATTTATGTTCATATCATATTGTTAGAAATCGACCGACATTTCTTAAAACTCTATAAGTTCTAAACTTTTTCTTGTGGTGAAAGGTTGAGATTACTTTAAGTTGTTTGCTTTCTCGCGCTTATTTCTAAATAAAAATCTCAAAAAAATAAAAACTCACTAAGTATCGCTGTTACGCACATGAATAATATTTAAACAGAATAATTATATTATATTCGTCTGACATTTATCTAGACTAGTCGTTAGTTACATAATTATAATCATAAAAACAATATAATTTCATGTACCACACAATAAATGGCTTTCATCATATAGAAGCACGTCATGTCATGGCTGCAGTTGGTGCACGCTGTTATACTTGTCATGGTATACTACATAAGTAATAATACCGTTCAGTCAGTTCTTAATTGATTTCAATAAACCACGATACAACCCAAACCGTAGCATCATACCATAGAATCCTGACAGCACTACGTTAAAGACATGCTACACAGAACTTGATAAAGATAGTGTTTTTTTCGGTTTACAGTTAAAAACACTGAAACTTGGTCAAGTGAACTTTTTTCTTTGAACATGCCCCTGGAGTAAGGTTTCGTGGCTGGGTCGGTAGAGAATCTGCGTTTGGGTGGTTAGGGCTTCGGCGGTGTAGGTACGGTTCCGGAGTGGAAGAATAATGATAGTGCATGTGTATGCACAAAACAACAAAATAAAAGATTATTGCATGAACAGTTTCTTCCTTAAATATAGACGTATCATAGTTCATGTACATTGGATACAATGATAAATCAATTGATTCAAATAAAATGCCTTTGAAACACGTACATCAGTACTAACAAGTACAATAGCACCAAGAAACTCTTAAGAATATATTTAAAATCTCAAAAACCTATTAAGAAAATGATAAAAATTAATGAATTTCGAATAGAAAATATCGTGAAATAAGTGAGTCAAGTGTATTTCTTCACAGATATATGCAATATATTGTTACGGTACAGAAAAGAAATGAAACATGCAACAAACTACAATGAAGAAATACAAATTTATTTAACAACAGAATTGAATAGAAACTTTCAAACTGAAGTTTGTCATATTTCTTTTTCAATGGGCATGAACAATTTCTATAGATTGTAAAGTCATTCATATGCATAAAGTTTTAAATTGACAATATCTTCAATAAATGTCTAGAATGAAATTTAAAAACGCCCAATACCATATTGTATTTACTTATAGAAGCAGTTTCAGACAACCCTGTAAGAAAACTATAACCATGTGTGTCTGAAAATCCATTTTTTGTCATTAACATCATATTGTTATTTTTTGGAATAAAGGCTCACTTTACATCATTCACATGAAATCCCGAAAAAGGGATAGTATGCAAAAGAATTTGAGCATCGCTAGTTCTGCTCAACCAATGATAGCAAATTAATTAAAAAACATGCAATTATTTCATTTTTTTATTCGTCTAGCATAAAGATTTGATACACAGAACAATGGTTTAAGGAAGTGAAATTATGTTTTGTACTCATGAACAGTAACGCAATAGGCAAATAATTAAAGAATTAAACACTAAAGGTGCTGAAGGTTTTTTATAATTTCAAGTATAATTTGATTCATTTATGTTTATGTAGGTTTTACAGCTATTTAATGAATTTTGGTGTATTTTATGCGTAGAAAGGCATATAATTTGTCATTTAATTAACTTTTATTTGTACCAGAGGGTATAAATTTCTGAACAGGTTATCTTCAAACAACTGGGTAAGTTAATGATATCTGCAAAATGTCTTTTCTTAGTGATGCTTACAACACCGCAAGATTCTAAATCAGACTATCAAATTGGTATCAACAATTTAGATCAGATACATTATAAGGTATCTATGTTTGTTTTTTATTTATATTGTCGCTTGAGAATGACAAATATCAAATATGACACAGAAAGAGCACATCACACACCTATGCATAATTTCAATTGATAAAACACTAAAATTCCACCGGGATTATCAACCATGATAGAGACATTCTGCTGAAGTGACAGATAATTAATTATATTCATTGATATACAGTCTTGAGAGACAATTTCTTGGCTTACATACAAAACTCAAATAAATTAATATTCGTGGAGTGAGTTGAAGTTTTTTCACCCATACAATTTGATTTTACATGAACCTGTTTGGGGCAAACTTGAGGTTGGTGCACCTTAGCACCTAGTTTAAACCGCCAGTGGCAATTGATTAATTCATTGTCTATTCCAAGGCGAGAACCCCTTAGGTTTTTGCGCTTGTCATTTGTTTTGGCGCCCTTTTTATAGCACAAGTTTAAAAATCTAAAAACTTCTCCTTTTTGCTACTTATCTTAGTGAATGGTCTGTGTTTTAACTGTTGCTTTTCTGAACCTTAACTTTCTTTTTAAGTATATTCACGGTTCAGCAAATATTCCACAATATAATATTTAAATCAACGTTATGTACTACTCAAGTAAAAGACGCTGACACTGTACATATTATATAATGGTTATAAAATTGGCAGGAATTTTCAGCGGAGTAATTGATTAACGGCTAGAGTTATGATAATAATAAGCAGTAAACATATTTGCATATGAATGCGATTATACTACATTGTATATGTTCATTTCTACGTGGTAGGATTTTGTTCATTAAATCACCGTCTGTAAATATTCTCTGTATTAAAACCACCAGACAATGATTTATATTAAACAAGATATATATATAAATATATATCCGGCGCTATATGCAGGGTTAATTTTGTTTGAAGAATAGTTAGTCATATTCGCTGTTCAGTCATACCGCCAGGATCGTACCATGAATGTATAATCAATTAGCATAGTGTGACACCAAGAATACACAGAGTAAAAATATCAACAACTACTGTCCGTGTAACACACCTGTTTATCACAAATAGTCAATGGTGCCAAATGTTTTATCCATCTCCCTATACCGTAAGAGAATTTCATTGGACAAACAGCTATGGTAGAGCAAATTGTATTGGCTAAAATAAAGGCTAGATGTTGGCTTAGACAGCTGCGCTTCACTCTGTATTAAAACTGTACCAACCAGCCAATGTTGACTGAACTATCACTTACCCCATTGAACAAACTAGACAAATACTGTAATTCTAACAATAAAGATGCTGATAACTGATAAATCAGCACAATAAGTCAGTGATAACCCATTTTTCAAAACCTGTAGTAAACACCTCGTGTTTAATAAAAAGTATGCTCTTAATTGCTAGTGTTTTGTAACCGACAAAAAACGACAAAGAAAACTAATTTATGTATAATAAAATCAAGAGTTAGTTGGTGCTCACGTGAAACATTCGGTATAAAAACAATGCATGTACCGAAATTCCTATTTTATGTAATTTTTAAAGTCTAATAAAATCTTTTTGATTATCTAACTAACACTTTAAGAATGTTTATTGTTTGTATCCAATATCTAGGTTTTTTTCAAGTGTAATTTTATAAGTTTTAAAGTACATGTGATCCAGAATCAAATTTTGTTAAACGATTTAAAAAGGCTAATGTAACTGTTTTTGAATTCTCTCATTCCTGTGCCTGTAGAAATCCTCGGCTCACTTCCTCAAACACGGACGTTCATAGTCAACTGTGTCACGTATTACATTTAGAAGCACTTATTGTGGTTGTGCCCAATATATTTGCAACCTCTGTGCCGTATAATTTTTGCGTATCGAGTTAACGATTATCCATAATGGTCACCCAATCACTAACCTCGTAGTCCGATGGTTTTCTATGGTACATATGTACAAGTCCAACGATCTTTCATGGGTAATAATGTGACCAAAAGATAGTTTTTGATACCGGTATTCGACCATTGACATTAAAGCAAAATATTACCTGATCGTACGGCTTAAATCAATACATTCAGTCAGAGAAGCCCTTTTTGTTCTTTCACATATTACTCAGGCGTCGACAATGACTATCAAATGTACGTTTTAATATGACATTGGTTCACGCCAACACGCACACCATTATCAAACCATTTCTTTTTAAAATCATAATTGTATTGTCTTGAAGCTAAATCATTTATTACGAAGCCTCTAAAATAACATTTTTAGATTATTAGATTATTTATTGATAATATTTTGTTTTTACCGAGTAATAATTCATTTTTAACTCAAATTGATTACTATCATTGATATTAATTCATTTTTATAAAACAGTAATTCGTTTTCACCATATGATATTTAGTTATTTTCGAATAAAGGAAGAAATATTGAAAACAGAATTACAAATGCCACTGTATGGGCTCCTTAATGGTTCTATACACCAACCACAAATATTTACCCCTTCAAAAAATGATCACGTTGGCTAAATGACCGACCAATAAAACAAAGTCATTATGAAAACGACATTATTTAAGATATAGTTAAAACTGTTACCATTAACACATGTATGACACTAAATTATTGATATCTTAGAGATAAAAGATAATAAGCTATAAGACTATATCTGCTCGTATCTAAAATGTTAATGTTGTTTTTATGTCATACAATGTTATTTTATATATGTAAATTGAATAAGTAATTAATACTGTTTTTATTGATTTCTTCCTATAACATTGTCTATGTCTTTTGTGTGTCATTTCAACTTTTGTATATTATTCCCTGATATGTATTCAAAGACATAGCTTGCGAATTTCTAAGAAAATCGGAGTTTTATGCTGGGTTTAACGCCGTGTCAATTTTGTAGGTTCTTTTACGGCGTCCTGGGCACCTAACCTAGCTTTCCTAGAATATGTCTATAACCAGTACTCACATACCCTTCAACAACACCGAAAAGGTGTCTTATTAATGAAGGAAAATTTACAATATTAAGCTTTTGCACAAGTAGCATAATTTTAATTTACAATTACACTTTTCAAACAAATTCCATATCTCAATGAAACCTTGAACACAATGTTCAACTAAAAGAACATTCATTAATCGCAGCATACGAGCAACGTGCACTCGTTTTGCTAATTATGCACGTGTTACACCTATACATGTGATGTTGTCATGGAGCTTTACCTATTAGCAATTATATATTCAATTACACTTGTATTTGTCATTTAATGTTTTCTAAAGCATACGAAATTATGGAGACAAATTATGACAGTTACTGTCATTAACAAGAAAACCAAAGCTGTCTTTTGTCGCCCGTCTAAATTTACTAATATTTACTCAGACTTGAACAAGTGATTATAAGTTTCACCCCAAACGACAAACATTCGTTTTTGTTTAACAAAGACTAACAATGTCACTTATACGAGCTATATATATATATTTTTCTTACCCTTGACCATGGGACTTTAAATTTGACGACATTTTAGAAAATATATATTTTGAAAGAGAATTTAAAAGATAATCATTCTCTCATTTCTTAAAATGGTTTACCTACTAATGGTCACAATAAGACAATTTCAAGTTTTTAAAACATTTAAAAGATTTATTTAAACTTGATATAAACCAAATATAACCATTATTTATGTATATATTGTCATGAAATAGAGGAAGAGAAAAGTATAAGTTACACTTAAAAATCATGTTTGATAAGGCTATAAGCCGAAACGTCAAGAAAAGAAAATAATAGAGAGAATTATGATTCTGTAAAAACCATCAGTAAGACACATGGATGCATTAACATTGATCAGTAAAGAAAAAAACCCGTTTAAACCCCTTCAGAACTCATATTTCAATATCAACCAGTACATCGGTTAACCGTTTTCCTCTTGCAAACAACAGAAACAAAGCGATCACAATCCCGTATACTGATTGGTTTAAACAATATTTTACTGAAGGTAATAAAACATTTATACATATATACAATAATAGTAAACTCAAACTGTCTACATTCTTCATTATTCATGCTCAGAGGAGGTAGTAGTAATACTTTATTTCAAAGTGTCCCTCCTAATTGATATATGAGTTCTATTTCATCATTTCATACGAGTATCTCAAACATAATGATCATAATACAAGTTTCATGGTTAAATCATATTATATTATCATTTAAACAAAACATTGTAGGAGTGATATTGAAACATTGACGCGTAACCTGTGGGGCATTGCATTATATGAATTAAGATAAATTTTGAGGATAAATGATATTCACATGATATCCATGAAGATAAAAGTATTGCGGCTGCAACGTTGTATTCATGTAAGTTAGGTTAAGAATATTTCCATGCCATCAACGTAAAAATCTTTGATGTTGCAAGTTTTACTCTCAGACAACATTATGCAGACAATTTAAATGTTACTAATCCAGTTGTTAAGAAATGATCAATAAAGTATTATGACTCCTTGTACAATTAAAAGTTGATTTTTGACAAGAACTACTCCTTTTCTCGCACAATTTGCACCAGCAATTTATTAAATAGCTATAAAACTTGAGCACTCATTATGTTTTAATCTTTAATTCCTTGCCTATGTCGTTCATGTCACCTTTTTAAAAATGATGAGTTATCAAATATATTTGCCTGAAAATTGATATTGAAATTTGTTAAAAACTGTTTTGTTGCTGTCAATTCCAACGATGAAAGCCCTTAAGTTATTGCCTTTGTTATTTGTAAGTGGTATCTTTTTATAACAAATGTTTAAAAAATCTAAAAAAGCATTCCCTCCTTTCTTTTTGTTTGTATGGAAGGTCTGTGTTGCTGTTCCATATATCTTTACACGTCTTTGGGGATTATAACGTATTGCTTTTAGATATATACATTGTGTTCTGAATATGTTTTACAGTCATTAGATATCGACACTAATATGAAGTTTTCATACTATTCAACCAATAACTAGTCGTTCACTAGGCCACAATAATTCTGGACCGAAAATCTTGATAGCCTCTGGTTATGAGAATGGACCATTATCCGACCCCTGGCCACTTTCATGTAATGGGAGATTTAAAACGCTCCTATTTATTACTTTTTGTGAATCAGAGATTCAACTTGACAGAATGTTCCTTAGGTTATCATATGTTGAGAGAAATAGCAATGTAAGCCCAAATATTTTAAGTCCTTTGGGGATCAGTTTTAAGGGTGGGGTTTAATTGACCAATACACATGATTGCCTTTTAGTGGTTTAGTTCTTCAATACACTGTTATACTTTATTCTACCATTTTAACAAACTTAAGTTCTAAAGCATTCCATTAAGTGCTTGTATTGAATTATATTCATAGTTTCTAGTATACATGTATATGAACAATATGTTAAACGTACGATATTTCTAACAACATTCTAGAATGCTCTCATTGGTCATTAAAAGTTACTCACGTTTTATAATCTGATATTTAGCATATATATACTACTTAATCAGGAGAGAATGGTTGAATGTGGCTATACGTTAATATGAAGAGAAAATAATGTACAAATAAGGATTTCATTAAAAGTCTGTACATGAAGAGAAAATAATTAATATTAATTAGACTAGCATTTATTCAAACTCTTTACTAATTACAATTAATTATTCTAAATGGTATTATTACTACGATTACTGAATTATGTCTGGCTTTGACAAACGAGTAAAATCGAATGTCGTTTGTTTTGTCTCTGTTAACCCTCTGATTATATTCTGTGTTGTGTGTTACAAGTACGTTTCAACAGCAGCCCGTTAAATAACGACTGTTAGCAAACGTTACGGACCCGGGACAACTCAACCAAAAGACAGCTCAACCCGTGGAAAACTCAACTCAGTGTTGGAACAACTGAACCCGTTAGTAGTGGTTGAGTTGTCTTTGGATTGAGTTGATCCTACCCTTACGTTACGGAACGTTTGGGGTATTGAACAGGCTACAGTAAAACATGAACGCGGTATCTGCTCAACGTGACTTTATGTTATTTGATCAGTGTGGATTATTTAATTAAAAAACAGAAAATAATCCGCCATACAAAATGAGATCGATTTTATTTCACTCGTGAGCTAAAGATGAAATATTTCCACTCGTGATTACGCCACTCGTAAAAATATTGCATCATTAGATCACTAGTGAAATTAAGTCAATCTTTCACCAAAATAAACAAATATCCTCTTTTAAGTTGGTGGTGCCTCTATAGAACGTAAAACAAAACTAATTAGGTATTTAGAAATAACAAATATCGTTCAAACAAATTAAAATATATTTCTAACGTTTTTGGTGAAAGGTGAAATGCTTAGTGAGACATGACAGGCGGTGGTAAGCATTTAGAGACATTTTCAAGCGCCTTAGTTATGTCTGTAGTTAAAATGTTCACAGAACGCAATCGTCTGGAAAAATGATTATTTTGCCGCTGCATTGCTGTTCTTGACTCACAGTAACGTTGTGGACAAAAGGTATACTGTTGTATAATTTTGTTAGAAATTAAAGGGAAAATAATGCACAAAAACACACATATGCTTAGAAGTACACTTTCACTTTAAAGAACCTTTTATAGAGGCTTTTCAAAATGCTACTGCACCAAAAGGCATCTTGTATGTTTTATACAAAAAGGAACATTGAATACTTGAACGAAAGCAAACGTTCTTGTCAAATAGCTTAAATCAGCTAGAGGTTGTAAAATGCACAGAGTAAGAAAAAAACACACCAAAGCTAAATTCAAAAGATTGTACAATTAGTGGTAGAACAGAAACATTACATGTGAATAACATGAATATTTAAAATTACCGACACTTAAGATTTTATAGTTAATTTTGAAACGCTGTTGCACATTTTTTGTGTATAACTGTAAAGCACTTGCCTTATAATTAAGGTTTATACATACCTTAAGGCAGAAGTTGCATGATTTATCACTTCCTAACAACTGGATAAGTTACTTGATGTTTCTATTGTCTTCTTTAATCTTTGTTTTCTGGCAGTTTAACATAAGAAACCACAGATATTGAAGATATTAAATAATTATCAATTATCATTCATTAATATTGGTAATGCCAAAAGCCTTAATTTTTAATGAAGTGCAAAAGTATTTAAGTGTTTCTAGATTTTTTTCGTAAGTTTTATTTAAAATTCACTTCAACAATGAAAAGTGCCTGGCAGACCATCGTACTTTTTTATTTCAAATTCACTTCAGCAACGAAAAGTGTCAGGCAGACCATTCCATGCAGTCATGTAGAATGTCAAACCTCAGTCCGAATAAAACAGTAATGTGATGGGCTATAAGACATCATGCCATAGAATCAAATTGATGTATATCCTGTAATTCTTATTTTTATTCATTAATATGGTTTCCATCATATCGATTCCGTCCAGACACATTAATAACTTCGTGGTTATCATGCCAGTCAATCATAACATGAATGGCTTTTTAATAAATTGCGTTTTTTGTACTTTACAAATATATAAATAAAAAAATAATGTGCCTTAGGTAACTCTTCACTATAAATTGTATGCTATAAAGCTTATTATGTTAATGCGCTATTTAAGACCGCGAACTTTTTAGTATGAGAAAGAAAACATCGTTTATTTCAAACAACAAATAATCTAAGTTGCGATCATTCTACTGGACTGAACATTGTTGGAATGTATTTCAATTTGTTTTATCACCTCGATTTCATATCAGACGGACATGACATGATATAGCCCTCAGAAAACTTTCATCATCAATTTCCAACATTTCCTAATTATAAATTATTGAAATGGCTTTTAAATTGTTTAGGAAATTCAAACTTCAATTTGATTCTTTCAACATTTGAGTCACAATGTGTACAAGAACAACCATCCTATTAATATCACATGTTATTAAGTAGTGTCTAAAATGTCACTAAATCCTAAGTGTGACAATATACACCATGTACAGTTAATGCAGTATCCACAATTAGGACCACCCAAATAAATGGTTCAAACGTTGGGAATTTTTTTGAACCGTGCCCTTTCAGGATACCGGACACACTTTCAGTACTTTCAGTAATTCGCATTGGTTTTTTCGAACAAAACCGAGCCAGTCCGTATCAATTGCTGAAAAATTCCATTCGAGTTATATTTATTAAAATATCGTCACAACATGCATGGTTTTGCATTTACCAATGTGGTATTGGAAGCGGAACTTTACTATAATTTAAATTGTAAAAGCTTAATACATTCTTTCTGGATTACAGAATACAATGTATATATAGAAGTGACCGTTGTAGAATGTTATGTATAGACGACTGTTAGGAAACAAATATTCATTCCTGAGTGACATATTCTTGGCTTATATCTTAGCTATAAAATGAATAGACTGAATAGACTTTAATATATTCTATGGTGATCCAAACTTCAAGATCAATATTGTATTTTTCATACATGTACAATAAGAAAAAGGATGAAAATACATTTAAATAAACAAATATGTTACAATTGGTAATACCGAATAGTTTGATTTTATGCTGATATTCTTTTTTGTAGGACTACTTCGAAATGGCGAGAAATTCTAATCAAGGTATCACCTTTATTGGAAGTTGCACATAGTCTTCCAAAAATGCATATTATCTATTCTAAAGATGAAATATAATGATACATGCTATTGCAGCATTTCCAATTTCATTTCTTGCACTAATTGTGTCAGTACGTGAAAGTTAGGTTTTAAACATTAAACGGTAGACAAAGTAGATAGAAATTTAATTCATCATTCACGCTACCTGACTGTGCGACATTCAGCACGAATTCTAACATTAGAAACACCGACATCTCCGTTTATCGACAAAAAGCAATTTTTTGCATTAAATCAACATCTCTAATAACAAAATGAACATCTTTGTTTTCTGAGACGCCTGTACTTAAAGTACCGATCAAATATATAATTTATATTATATACTACGATAGAAGTAATATATTTTAATGTCTCAATGAAATGCATACATTCAGATAGATGAATTTCTATTTATTAGTTCTGTTGTCTGGTTAGAATAGATAGCAGAAAACAAGAAATAAATCAGCTATTAACTCCGTCAATACATCAACACGACAAAATTAATTGTTGCGTCAGTGACAATCTACGAAAGTCATTTGAAAGTCAAAGCTAATGCATGCAATGATAATATATATCACTATAAAACTGTCAACGGATTATTGAATGTATCAGACTTAACATTTAGTCGTATTGTGTATTGATAATATTGAAATGGCAGATAAACATCGTTCAATCAACTTAATCATTTATGATCACTAAGGCAACCATAGATGCATTGTACAATAGTCTAGTTTTACATGTATAATTGTTCAGTGTGCAACATGAGTTTTCATGTTGAATGATTTTACAATACGAAACGATACGACACGACACGACACGATACGATATGATATGAAACGATACGTCATGAAACGATACGATACAATATGATACGAAACATTACAATACGATATGATATGATACTATACGATACGATACTATACGATACGATACGATGCGATTAGAAATTAAATGTTATAAGTCATTACTTGCGTGATATTTTAACCTAGAGTTTTAGTTTATGTGTCACAAATGATCTATATGTATATTGCCTGGTGGCATAAGTGCTCCAATTTCAGTACTACTTTCAAACTTCATTTGGTTTCCGATACAATACATGTATGATACGTAACGATAAATACTAAGGATATAACGTAGGTAATATAAGAATAAGTCTGTTCGTATTTGATATTTTTATGATGTTTTCATGTCAAAGACTGTTATCTATTTTAAAATTGAAATTTGATAAGTTATCACACGTACAAAGTCATTCGGATCTACCTCGGCGATCTTCTACGCAGATAAACCTCGGATATCATAAGATGAAAAAGTAGATCTATGAATTTGGTTTCTGTGGTAATATAGTCTGAACTACACAGAAGTACGACGTGTGAGACTTTATACTGATGAAATGATGTGATAAAGCGTGTAACAATGTCGTTATTATATGTTGACATGAAAATGGCAGTCGCTGGACCATATAACCTGGTTGTATTCCTACTACGTCTGATTTCCGAGGTATATCTTCGTAGATGATCGCTCAGGTTGTTCTGAATGGAACAAAGTACAATCTAATCATACAATGCTTCCTTAGTATTCAATTAAATCGTTATAAGCTGTCTATCATTGAGCGCGAACGCTATGTACATTAACCTGTGTTATTGCATATGTTACTATAAATAGTAACAAAATCGACGAGAAAGTGCGCCAATATAGCCTCAATGTGGGCTATACATTCCGGTATTGAGCAAGTGTGCCAAAATATCGATATTTGGCTCACTTCCTAGTGTGCCAAAAATCGATATTGAGGCAACTTCCGGTCATTACGCACCTGCAGTTTAACAACGGCAGACTTTCCGCACGTGAAATTCGTACGTAATTAGCAACAAGAAGCTATTAAATTTAACGACGTGTGTTTTTTTCATATAAAAATTAATAACAAAATCAACAACCAGACTTACGTTCTATAACAAACGTTCATTAGATTCCAACGTTTCGGCGTTGAAAACAAAACAATACATGTGACGTAACGTCAACGTGCAAAATAGCGCGTTACGTCGAGAAAAAATATACTTTTGTTGTAGAAAAATCACCATTACATGCATTGGTCAACATATGCAATAAAAAGGTTATGAAACAGGGCAAGAGTGCCTTACGTCGATATCGGCACACTTTCCTCGGCATTAGCCCTCGGGCTAAAGCCCTCGGGCCAATACCTAAGCAAGTGTGCCGATATCTTCCTTAAGGCACACTTGCCCTGTTTAATAACCTATACGTATTGTAGTACTATGTATTGTCCAATACTGGCTTAATACTGCGAAATTAAGATCAAATATGTGTATTATTTTGCGTGCGATATGTAGACGTAGTATTATGTCCGAAATGCATAGCTATAACCATAGAAACTAAACACACCATAATTACAATCATAGGTTCAAAGAAGAATTTGCACTGAATAACCTTATGATTTATGCAATATTTTAAGTAACAACAAGGCTTTGACTGTCGACCTTTCATTTTTATCAACAGACTAAGTTCGGAAGGTCACTAAAACAGTGCCTTGTTATGTTGTTCTGGTAGAATACCATCTAACAAATGTTTCGGTAGAATACCATCTATCAAATGTTCCGTTAGAATACCATCTAACAAATGTTCCGGTAGAATACCATCTAACAAATGTTCCGGTAGAATACCATCTAACAAATGTTCCGGTAGAATACCATCTAACAAATGTTCCGTTAGAATACCATCTAACAAATGTTCCGGTAGAATACCATCTAACAAATGTTCCGGTAGAATACCATCTAACAAATGTTCCGGTAGAATACCATCTAACAAATGTTCTGGTAAAATACCATCTAACAAATGTTCCGGTAGAATACTATCTAACAAACGTTCCGGTAGAATACCATCTAACAAATGTTCCGGTAGAATACCATCTAACAAACGTTCCGGTAGAATACCATCTAACAAATGTTCCGGTAGAATACCATCTAACAAATGTTCCCGTAGAATACCATCTAACAAATGTTCCGGTGGAATACCATCTAACAAATGTTCCCATCTAACAAATGTTCCGGTAGAATACCATCTAACAAATGTTCTGGTAGAATACCATCTAACAAATGTTCCGGTAGAATACCATCTAACAAATGTTCCGGTAGAATACAATCTAACAAATGTTCCGGTAGAATACCATCTAACAAATGCTCCGGTAGAATACCATCTAACAAATGTTCCGGTATAATACCATCTAACAAATGTTCCGGTATAATACCATCTAACAAATGTTCTGCTAGAATACCATCTAACAAATGTTCTGGTAGAATACCATCTAACAAATGTTCCGGTAGAATACAATCTAACAAATGTTCTGCTAGAATACCATCTAACAAATGTTCTGGTAGAATACCATCTAACAAATGTGCCGATAGAATACCATCTAACAAATGTTCCGGTAGAATACCATCTAACAAATGTTCCGGTAGAATACCATCTAACAAATGTTCCGGTAGAATACCATCTAACAAATGTTCCGGTAGAATATCATCTAACAAATATTCCGGTAGAATACCATCTAACAAATGTTCCGGTAGAATACCATCTAACAAATGTTCCGGTAGAATACCATCTAACAATTGTTCCGGTAGAATACCATCTAACAAATGTTCCGGTAGAATACCATCTAACAAATATTCCGGTAGAATACCATCTAACAAATGTTCCGGTAGAATACTATCTAACAAATGTTCCGGTAGAATACCATCTAACAAATGTTCCGGTAAAATACCATCTAACAAATGTTCCCATCTAACAAATGTTCCGGTAGAATACCATCAAACAAATGTTCCGGTAGAATACCATCTAACAAATGTTCCGGTAGAATGCAATCTAACAAATGTTCCGGTAGAATACAATCTAACAAATGTTCCGGTGGAATACCATCTAACAAATACTCCGGTAGAATACCATCTGACAAATAGATTTTTTCCATTAGTGTGAGGAAGTTGGTTACATTTATACATTTAATATTAGGGAGATGCATCCGATTATCAATGTTACAGTGTAATACACAGCACATGTTTGTGTCTATATCATACCATATATTGTACTTCTAAAATTATCTATTTGTCCATTTCAAGTTCAGCTTTTTGAATTGCAGATATCTATTCGTGTATTAAGAGTTATTTTATTTCTTTTTTATTTTTTTTAATTTTTTTTATTTGTTTCGGACTATCAGCGAATACACATAATTCTACCGTATATATACATTGTATATCTATCAAGTATATATATATATATAGTTTATTTCCTCCAAAAATCGAAGATCTTATAATTATTTACAGCAAATATAACAAAATAAATATAAGAATAAACATAGCAAATTCCAACTAGCATTCAGATTCACAGGAATGCAGAGTTAAGGGAAATCTACGTGAACATATAAAAATCAAGGTGTTCAAACAGATATCCTTGATTTCTAGATAATCTGTTCATTGTGACATGAGATTAGTTTACATCCTTAACGACTTACGTTATTTTACTAATTTTAGGAATATTGAAGTACAATGCAGTTTTCATAGTTCCAAGTCAATATGAATAAGCTATTTCATTTTATTAATAATTTATGTGCATATATTATTATGTTATGAACAGACGTTTCTAACAAGTCAGTAATGTTCTGAAATTTTCCTTGTCGTGAAAGGCTGTAGTTATTAAATGTTGTTTGCGTCAATAAAATGCTAAGTATTATTATTTTTTAAACGGAATTAACATAAATTCGTATGACATTTATTTGAAGTAGTTGTTAAGTACACATTTTCATTAAAAAAACTACAATTACATGTACCACAAAATGAATGACTTTCATTATATAAAAGCACGACGTGCCATTTTTGCAGTTAATAACCCTGTAGGACTGTCTGTTTTACTGCATGAACAATAATACAGTCTACGAAATAGGATGTGAAAGCAGTTGCCCGAACAGGTCGTTAAGCAGCTAGCACTATATCTTGTTTGTAGAAATTTGGTTGCCCCAAAGAATTCTTTGGTTGCCCGAACTAGAAATTGGTTGTCCCGGGCAGCCAGACAGCCACTAGTTTCGTAGATTGATAATACTTCAGCCAGTTGTCCATTTGATATCAGTAAATTGAAATGTTATTATAACTGTATCAACCTCATCATGGTTTAAACCTAACCATGACAGAGTTACATTGAAGGTAGGATCGGTAGGGTATCAAAGCGTGATTGGTGAGGGTCACGGGGTAGGTAGGCTCCCGTAGTTGCGACATAATAATACATACATACATCTTCATTTAGCTAAATACGGCGTTGACATACGCCTTTCACCATTTACAACTTTCATGGAAAATGCCACACATTCATGACAAATAAACATAACAAATAGAATTTCCAATACATTAAACCAGTTAAATCAATATTGTAATAAAGCAATAAATAATATATGAAACAGTTGTTAAATGTTTAGACACCACTTCCTGATGGATAAAGATTCTTTTATAATAATGATACACAAGAGTTTCAAGAGTTTATTTCACTCAAAACATATTACAATACAATGATTATGTATTAGGTCAGACATGACCCATGAACAAAGTTTTAATACAATATATAATGAAATGTGTTCAATGTATATCTAAAGCTAATTAGCTGACTTACAACATCGAAATGCATACACAATAACAAAATAATAAACTTTTTTATCCATAGTGAATTAACCACGATGAAAATGAAACATAGACAATGCAGGAGCAATTTTTGCCTTAAATGTAGACACAATAGAGCATAAATCTTGAATACTTAAAATCAATAAATTCAAAGAAAGTTCCAAGTAATCAAAAACAGAATAAACGATATATCCCTTCGGCGTTTGAACCAAGTACAATAGTATAACAAGTACTAACAAACTTAAGAATATATTTAAAATCTCATAAATATTATTAAGACAATAAAAGTTCTTGAATACAAGGAACGTTGAAAGTGTTTCTACGACAATAAAATAATGAATTTTGAATGTAAACTATCATAAATCAGTGAGTTTAGTGTAAGTTTTCACAGTCAGGTCTACTTCAAACCACAGGTGGCAGTTTCAATACACAGTTTCCCTATTTCAGTCCAATTATACAATATTACTATAGTATTTAATTATAATGTTCCAAGCGACCTTTCGCATGAACGCTCTTTATATTACCTTTTGTGTTTCAGAATAAGAAGCTGGCAATAATTACAAATACAACTGAAATAATTGATGCTTGAAGAACAGAGCCGATAACTTCCACGATTTTCAATCTTGAGAAGCTAAGAAAATTACCCAGCAGGTTGCCATGTCAAGTTGTCAACTTTTTTATGAGATTTGGTATTTCACTAAAACGTATCTTTTTGTAAGGAATGAAATATTGTCCAAACTTGTCCCGCAGTGAAAGCCACATAATGCTGCATAAAAGACTCCCCAAAAATCATTGTATATATACAAAGTCTTATAAAGTTAAAGTCGTGAACACATATATAATTAAGTGTATACAATAATTTTGTTTGTTGGCCTTTTTTATGCCGATAGTCTGTGGTAAAAGACAGTCAATGCGATGGTGTAAATGTTATAACCGCATTCACATGTTTTTGTCAAGTAGTTTTAATTTTCTGTTTCTAACATTTTTGTATGGTTCAAGAGCTCAGTTAAAAGTTTGAATTGGAAATGGTTTTAAAGCATTAAAAGAATGTAAAAACATCTAATAAATGTGTCGAAATACTTAAAAATTACATTCATGTCAATGATTTTATCTTTTTGGAACTTGTGCTTGATCAAATAATAATGGTGGCTGTATAATGCTGAACATGCAAATAAACTGTAAATTGTATTATACTTGTTTAACACCACAAACAATGAATCTGTCTAAAATGAAGTTCCAAACGTCCCGTATTAATCATAAATATTGACAAATAGCAGCAGTTTCAGATAACCCCTCTCTAAGTCTCTCACATAACCGTCCATTACGGTTGCGATACGAAACAATAAACTCGTATACATGTATAC
Source organism: Mactra quadrangularis (assembly GCA_025267735.1). Taxonomy (NCBI): domain Eukaryota; kingdom Metazoa; phylum Mollusca; class Bivalvia; order Venerida; family Mactridae; genus Mactra; species Mactra quadrangularis. The sequence goes on from CM046304.1 coordinate 31,626,686, forward strand.
ATATATGGTATATTACTTGGAAAGTGGAAGATTTTAATCCCAGTTCAGTATGTGGCTAGTTTCTTTATTATAGATTAATCATGTCTCAGATAAATTTATGTGTTTATAGTGCTTGTGTCTCGAAAACTTGTAGACTGCATATGCTGTCTCATATAAAGCACATACATTTATTGACTTTGAATCTAGACTTATTATGTTAATGATACGTTTCTTTAATTGTTTGTTGAGATGTTAGTGGTGTGATTGTTACCACGTTATTATCTTTACTGCCAAGTCTAGACACAATCAATAACTACAGTTAGGGATGAAACAATACGGTAAAACCGTCTTGCAACATATTGCAATACGTACTGTTTTTGCGTAGGCATGTAAAACATGTATTAATGAACATGCTTCGTTTTAATAAGATCAACATAACATTTATTTGTGTGTTTTTATTGAAATGAATCAATATCCTATGAAACTGTTTGAATGACGTGTGTAAATAGAAATGCATTATGCAAAGAATCATTCTCTCATTTTACGAAATGTTTCAACAATTTAAGCGCTGTCAGATGATTCCATGTTTTCAACAAATATTAACGTTTTTCTAACATTCATCATAATTGAAAAACCCACAGAATTTGTATTGCAATATCATCCGGTATATCGGTAAACTATGGTGGCTGATTTATGCCATGTGGCATTGTTGTCTCGCGGGGCGACAAATGATTAAAATGTCGTATGATTGTGTTTTTGTATGACGCCCCGCGGGACAAAGATACGACAAAAATACCATTTTGTCGTATTTTCGTGTTTTATATGGTGCCCCGCGGGACAACAATGGACATGGCATAAATCAGCCACCATAGTAAACTGTTACTTGCCTTACCACAGCATTCTTACACTTTCATATAAGATAATGTGACAGTTTACAACAACGCAAGGAATTGTCACACTGTTGTTGTACATGCACCACCGTATTTATATGTACAAAATGTATTATATACATGATGTATATAATCTGCGACATAATCATATTGGAACAAGATTTTCTATATAAAATTTGTATCATTAATGTATAAGATATTTATATTTCAAAGCTTTAAAACTAAGCTAAATGTAATGTTATTTATGGCGCTTCACGCCGCAATTCAACATTTGTCTTTCAGTCATATCATCGGGGCCAGTCGGCTTATTATCGTTCCTTGAATAGACACTGATTTCTGGACCAAAGCTTTCAGTCTATGACTACATTGTATAGTCCGACAATATTAACATGACCTTGACCTCTTTGCAAGAACATATTGAACTCAGTATTTACTGTCTACTTTTGTCTTCGCTTGTAAATCGCGCTTTATCGGAAGCTTTCAGCAAAATACTCTTACTTCGAACAAGTAATTTTGTTTTCACTAGAATTGATACTTTGTAACTGTGCCACAATATTGCTTCCTCATAAAAAAATGATTCCAAAATTTAAAGTACAATAACATGCCATGTCTACAAAATTGATTTATAGTCGCAGAGGTTGTTATAAACAAGCGTAAAATCGTATACATGCATATGAAACTCTCGATTTAATGTCAATGAAAATGGTACTTATTATAATAAGGTAGTTGGAACTCAGATTATTATTCTCGGACTAAATCCTCGTCAATCAGAATTGCCGTATTTGATATAGAGTTAGACGAGACTATTATAGTCAGCAGAATAAATGTGAGAAATGAAATAGCATCTGCAAAACAAATGCAATTTTAGATTAATAATAAATCATTATACTTTAAAATGATTACACTCCACAAGTTTCAACTTGTTGAAATTGCAATTACATGTCTATAACACTCAACATTTCCAATTGAGTTTCTTCATTTCTGACATTTCAATAACGCGTCGCCTTTTACAATACTAGTACTTAATGATTTCACACCGTAGACTTGTGGTTTATAAGGCTTTGTGATAGAACACCATTTATCATGCAGACAATAGAAACATTAAATTTACTCAGTAGAATTATTTATATAGATTGGTTAAACAACAGGTGAATGTATTAATAGAAAGAAATGGTCTGCTTCAGATTAATTATGTTATACTACTTTTATGTGTAAAACTGACGCCATGTCTATTGTCCTATAATGTGGACCGCATATTTTCTTCGATTATGTACTTAAGAATAGTTTTTTCAAAAGGTTTCTAATGAAAATTTTAGGTGTTGATTTGGTTGGTGCATGAATTAGATCGTATAACAAACTTCATACATATTACGCCTGGATTCCAGATTGTAACAAGAACGAATCAAACGCGTTCATTGCGAAACGTACGTGCGTATTCATCACTTTGTTTTAAACATTTAAATCATACACAAACCGCACTGCACTATACAAACAAAACAAAAAAAATTTACCAGCATGCATTTCATTGAGATAATGTCTTACATTTTGTTTGATAAAATCTATTTTGACAAGCTTTTTATATATTTATAATACATGTCATCGGTAGTTCGTATACATGGCAACCTTTTTACCATTTTTCATGAAACTTGTATGCAAAACGCTGCAACATTGAAATACATTTTATACAATCAATAGCCATGAATTAATACATGTAAATGAATTTGTTTACCTAAAATTGATATCTCATGCAAAGAGTTTGCGGTAATCATTTCTGGGAAAGTTAAGTATTTACCTCATGAAAGTTTTTTTATGCAATTTGCATTTGTTCATTCAGGACTTTTATAAGGTACATTGTACATCATATTTTTCGGTAAGGCTGCTTCACACTTCTTCATCATAAACTGCCAATATGAACTCGAATCGTTGTAGACATTTCTTTGTAAGTTTTAACCGCGCTCCTGCTAGTATATATCACCCACCGTTCATTTGATCACTAATCTAAGGACCGAAAGTCTGGGCCTAACTACATGTATACCTAACAACATGTACGCCATGTGTTGGACTTGCGTTTGTCCAAAAAGACGAAAGCAATTGATTTAAGAAGCTTCAGTCTTCACTGGTGTTTGCTACAAGAGACTTGGTGAAAGCTAATGGAAGCTAAACCACCGAGAAAAGTATGTAGATACTTCGGCGTACGATGGAACAAATTAAGTTTTACATGACATATCTTTAGTATTCGTTTTGTTGATGGAAGTTTTTGCACTTCGACAGGACAACATTTTCTTATGATAGAGATGTTCAGTAAAAAAACATTAAGTAAAGTTTTAATAAAAATGATTAAATAAAAACAACGACACTACAATCACGAAAGGTTAAGATCAGATATTTCTACAAATAACAAAATGATACATTCGTAAACATTGCGTATACATGTATAAACATTGCCGGTTTCATTACACACTAATATTTAGGGGTGATTTATTTTTACAAATTTATAGTTTAGACAGTTAACACTTTTTTATAAACACTTCATTACATAAAATTTATAGTGTGCATATACATTTTCTAAAATAAATGTTAAATATCAAAGTGGTATGTTCACATGATCAACATGCTGTTCATGCATTAGCTTTTTCACCTATTTAGTGAGCAAGTCCATTGTTTAAAGTACAATAACACGCATGACCTAGAATACGACCTGTAGCTTTTAATGATATACAAAGTACTGTGAAAAAATCTCAATAATTCATGAATTGTATTGTAGGGAATACCACCTACACCATTACAAATTTGACAGTTGATTCTTTACTATTGAAAATTGTACTGTCATGTTGTATTCATATTCCAATCGTTTACGTGTCTTTACTGTGTAAACTGTGATAAAATAAAATATATTTGTTGTACTATAGATAATGATAAATATAATTATTCCGTTGTTTTACGAAACATCAATGTTCAATAAAAGTTATTAAGCATTCACGTAAAATCTATTAATGTAAGCTCTTTAAATCTATCGGATATAAACACAGTAAAATATGATTCCATTATCCATCTATCGGATATAAATGCAGTAAAAATGATTATTTGTTTGTTTGTTTGTTTTTGTTGGGTTTAAGGCCCTAGCAACACACAGTATAGGTAATGTCAACCTACTGACTATTCCTGGTTAGCCTAAATCTCTGGATTTAGCTGTTTACCAACTACTAGGCGCATACTTTCGTCCGTGACTGACAACTGCCTACATAATTAGTGAATCCTTGGTAGGAGGGATTATGGCCGTAGCAATGATTCATGAACAAGCTCCATGAAGGTATGCCCCGCTCGGGAATCGAACCCACGACCTATTGATCAGTAGACTTTTGTGCTTCCAACTGAGCTAGCCGAGCGGCTATACAAATGATTCTAATGAAACATTAAATATGAGCATACAGACAGACGAACAGATTAGCTTGCGATAGTAAGACATATTTTGCAGAATGGATTTTCTGCAGACATGATTTGTAATGTAATTTGATATTTTTACTAAACTGTAAATGGTGCCAACATTAACTTTGCTGATTTAAATACTCACTGCACTATTTCTCTAATCACAATAGCGGTAAAATCGGCGAACTTGCATAATAATGACACTTAGACGGTAAAATTCAATTACTTTTAAATTACTTTTTTACCTTTAATCGATAATCGAGTATTAAAATCAGCGGGGTCAATTTGTCGACTTGCAGAAAGATTTAATTTAACATAATATTTTTTATTAGGTTAATCGCCATGTCTACACAATTTAGGTCATTTTACGGCGTCCAGCGCACCTAACCTAGCTTTCCTGGACCCTTGTCTATAACCAGTACTCACCTAGTCTTACTTTCCACAAGGCCGGAAACTTCTCCACATATCTTATTAATGGAGGAAAATTGACAATATTGTCAAATGTTTATGGAAGGGTATAACCCGTATGGGATTCGAACCCGAACCTCTTGGTGACACGAGATTCCAAAACCCGGCGCGCTACCAACTGCGCCACCCACCCGAGTAAACATAAAATTAAATACTAATGCAGTATCATTACAGGCCCTTCAACAGTACGGCATGATAAAACAATTGTGTTTTTGACCTGATTTTAATCTTTACTGGCTTTAATTAGAGTCTAAAATGTGTTTTCTCATATTTACTAATACGACCTTTTTGACGATTTCTTGAGGGCATCTTGCAATAGATAAAAATAAGAAAACATCTATTTCACGCTTCCATCTTAAACAAAGTAACAGTTACATGTATCCGATTGCCTATACATCCAGTAAACTAGTATAAACAGTTATATATAATCGAATATTTGCAATTTAGATCTGCATATTGGTTTTAAAGATTCTGCGAAATTCGGAAAGCAGTCGGACCACTGACGCCAAACAATAGATAAATTGACACAGATCAGTCTATTTCTTCGTGCATACTAGTGTATTTATAAAACAGGCGCCAAAACTACATGGTATGCATGTGAACGTTTTCTTCTACTCACAAATATACTGTAAGATTTATTAAATTATGTTATTATATTGTATAATTAGTATATGTATGTTATTGCTTTGTATTGTAAAAATTGTACGTTGTAAAACCATGTATGTCACATATTTTATATGATGTATGTTGTTCATGAGCCAAATTGCCTTAAGAATATGAAATATGAAGTTGGCTGCCAGTTGCCAGTTGCCGATTCAAAACACCCGCGCGGAACGTTCGTCGCAGTACCTGTGCATAGGGCGACGTATCTGCGCTGAAAACTAAAAAATTCGAATTGGCAGCTGGAGTGTGAAGTTGGCTGCCAGTTGCCAGTTGCCGATTCAAAACACCCGCGCGGAACGTTCGTCGCAGTGCCTGTACATAGTGCTTGCTAACAAAAAAAATTGAATCGGCAGCTGGGTGTGAAGTTGGCTGCCAGATGCCTGTTGCCGATTCAAAACATCCGTGTAGGACGTTCATCGCAGTACCTGTGCGTAGGGCGACGTATCTGCGCTGAAATCTAAAAAAATCGAATTGGCAGCTGAGGCGTGAAGTTGGCTGCCAGTTGCCAGTTGCCGATTCAAAACACCCGCGCGGAACGTTCGTCGCAGTGCCTGTACATAGTGCTTGCTAACAAAAAAAATTGAATCGGCAGCTGGGTGTGAAGTTGGCTGCCAGATGCCTGTTGCCGATTCAAAACATCCGTGTAGGACGTTCATCGCAGTACCTGTGCGTAGGGCGACGTATCTGCGCTGAAATCTAAAAAAATCGAATTGGCAGCTGAGGCGTGAAGTTGGCTGCCAGTTGCCAGTTGCCGATTCAAAACACCCGCGCGGAACGTTCGTCGCAGTGCCTGTACATAGTGCTTGCTAACAAAAAAATTGAATTGGCAGCTGGGTGTGAAGTTGGCTGCCAGTTGCCAGTTGCCGATTCAAAACACCCGTGTAGGAAGTTCATCGCAGTACCTGTGCGTAGGGCGACGTATCTGCGCTGAAATCTAAAAAAATCGAATTGGCAGCTGAGGCGTGAAGTTGGCTGCCAGTTGCCAGTTGCCGATTCAAAACACCCGCGCGGAACGTTCGTCGCAGTGCCTGTACATAGTGCTTGCTAACAAAAAAATTGAATTGGCAGCTGGGTGTGAAGTTGGCTGCCAGTTGCCAGTTGCCGATTCAAAACACCCGTGTAGGACGTTCATCGCAGTACCTGTGCATAGGGCGACGTATCTGCGCTGAAATCTAAAAAATCGAATCGGCAGCTGAGGCGTGAAGTTGGCTGCCAATTGCCAGTTGCCGATTCAAAACATTCGAGCAGGACGTTCATCGTAGTACATGTGCATAGGGCGACGTATCTGCGCTGAAATCTAAAAAAATCGAATTGGCAGCTGGAGTGTGAAGTTGGCTGCCAGTTGCCAGTTGCCGATTCAAAACACCCGCGCGGAACGTTAGTCGCAGTGCCTGTACATAGTGCTTGCTAACAAAAAAAATTGAATCGATTCAAAACACCCGCGCGGAACGTTTGTCGCAGTGCCTGTACATAGTGCTTGCTAACAAAAAAAATTGAATCGGCAGCTGGGTGTGAAGTTGGCTGCCAGTTGCCAGTTGCCGATTCAAAACACCCGCGCGGAACTTTCGTCGCAGTGCCTGTACATAGTGCTTGCTAACAAAAAAAAATTGAACCGGCAGCTGGGTGTGAAGTTGGCTGCCAGTTGCCAGTTGCCGATTGAATTGGCAACTGGCAACTGGCAGCTAACTTCACGCACCTGAACATAGCATGGATGTTAAACATTGCCAACAGAAGACAAACATAGGAAGCTAACAGTATTTAAAGAGTTTGTGCTCAACTTACATGTACACCAAGACGAGTGCCTCAGTCATGAATGTTGCATATCACTAGTTCGAACGTTAGTAATAGATTTAAATTCATTATCTGTATGGATACGTCATTTGAGTATAATGTTTTGGCAACATAACATGCTTTGGGTCATAAATCAATCAAAGTACATGTTTGTTCCTTGGTGCACAAATCTGTTCTCTTGTTGCAGAGTAATGAGGGATAAAAATGAACTTGGGAGTGATTATATATAGTCGGTTAAACTACAGTACCCACCAAAATTGAATAGCTTTTATCTTTAATTTGTTAACTGTTTATTTGATATGCTTCGTAGTTTAGCTTTTTTGTTATTATCATAATTATAACTGAGACTACAAAAATAGCATAAAAAGCTTTGTTATGGTAAATAATTACAATAAACATGGTTTTGGAGGCTTTAGAATGTCAGATGCTGAATCTTATAAATGTGTTATTTCATAAAATTTGTTTCAATTTTATCATAAACCATGCTTAAATATATTTAAAAAATGATTCTACAAAAATAATCATCAAAATTGAAGAATTGTAGTACATTTCGTTTGTCTCCAAACTTTTGGTGGGTACTGTAGATTTACAATGTGGCAAAGTTTTGCCTACAATTAATCATTTCATCACAACTGTGTTAAGAGATTATCCAGAAAGATAAGATAAATTCTCAATTTGCAGTTAAAACTTCAATTTTACGTTCTAGTTCTAGATCCAACTAAATCGTGATTGATGCCAGACCTTGATTGAGGCTTACTTTAATTATCTATATAGTATTTTATGAGTACATTTTGTATTATCATTAATCATCTCGTGTTCTCATTATCATTTTAGAGGTAAAATCTAATTAGGCATTTATTATTAGTTCATTAAATCAATCCGATTTATTTGCAGTAAAATCTGGTTTTAATGAACATGAAATATATGCATACGAATAGACAATGGTTGAACTTGATCATACCCAACTTATTGTGATAAACCGCCGAAAGTTGTCCTCTTATTGAGGTAGTTAAAATCGATATTGGTTGAATCAATAGAGAAATTTATCATATAGAATGTAGAGTAAAAAATATCAGTATTATCAGTATTTAAAACGGGGAATACTGATTTTGAAACACCGTAGTGGCGCTATATTTAAATACACAGACATGTCCAGCCTTTAGGCCCATTCATGATCTCAAGTCGAAACTAGATTTTCAATTATAAGTATAGGGGAAAATTCTTAAACGGTCATATCTCTTTTATTTTTAAGATATCAATTTTGTGCAAATGATGTAAAAAAGTTTAAACTGCCTTCTTTCATATTGTTGTTTCTATATTTTTGTAAAATTGTAAAGTCTTTGTCCTTTTTATGATTTCATTGCTTACTTATGATATTATAAAATAAGAAGGAATGGGTAAGTAATATAAGTAAAAACAGGGCATTTCTGTTTCTGATCCATGAGAATGCGAGATGGTTTTACTTTCAGAAACATGTTTTTCTTTTAAAAATATCTTAACGAATTTTGGTCCGTTTTGCCCTAATGATGTTGATCCCACTTGCACCAGTTAAAAGTACCGGCGAGTATGGAAACATTTGGTCAATAATACCACGTGAAAGCTTTTATGGCTATTTGCACCAATAAAGTAAATAATTCAAATATCTTGTATTAAAACCCACATACTATTTTTCTTAATGATAAAAAAGATGCTTGGTAAAAAACTGTGCTGAAATTTTGGGTTAAATATTGTCGTTTATATATTTGAGCCGGATTAGTTTATTCATACAAATTAGTATGGGGACATGAGGAGTTCACTGTGCATTCCCATCTAAGCCCCACATACAAAATTGTTCCTTAAGGTTCACTAAATCAGAATAGAAAATTACCCAAACATAAACTCGTTTGAACTACCTGAAAACTCGCTGTTTTCATGACATCCATCGCTTTTTTGTGAATTTGCCGGTATTTCTTATATAGCTCATAACTTTGACGGACAATTATAGCTGAGACTCTAGACTTAAATAGAATATATGTACATTGTACTTTATAGCTTTTATAAAACGCCGTTTGGCGATCACATGATCGGCTCACGCCAAACAGATACCGACGCTCGCAATTCCAGCTGCCTCAATATGGTGTAATATACAGACTGATGCAACCATTCGGAACAACCTCGGCGATCATATTCGATGATCTGCGTAGAAGATCGCCGAGAATATTCCGAATGTGATGCAACCTCGTACACCAAGATTAAAATAATACGATGGGCGGTTCTTACACCTTTTTGTAAGATAGCATGTTTTAATTACATTTTACTAATCAATTTGATTAAGCTTCTATTAAGATTTTTTTATCAACATTGATTAATTTTTACTTCATTAATACTTGATTTACTGCAATTCTTTATAATAGCCTAGGGAAATTAAACCAAGGTTTACTCATTATTTTACTCATACTTAACTTTTGTATACTTACAGCGTTTGCGATATAATCACCTGTATATATTTTACTTTTAGAGTTAAATATTGTTGAGTTCATTAGGAATAGGTAATGCACGTGCAACTTGTTTGGTGTAAAGAAAGAATCACGTGAGTAAAGCGCGTGAGTTAATTCACGAAGCATTTCCGAAATGTTCTGTGATTTCTTCCTACTGGGCTTAAACGAAATAGCGATATAACCAACTCAGCTAGTAAGTGTGCGAGTTACCTAAGCATATTGCTAGCTAGCGCTTTGTCACCTGGTACCCTTGATTTCATATCACATACCTATTCATTTTTATGTAAGAAGGGTACCAGGGCACAAAGCGCTAGCTAGAGATTTGCTTCTAAGGTCTTGTACAAGCATATGTCTTTTTATGTAGCTTTCGTCGGTAAAAAGTAAGGCTGTATTTTGTAATGATGAAACTGATGGAAGCTTGTGATATATGTATATTTTATCTGATATTACATAACGATTTTAAAAACTCTAATGTCATAAAGCATACATGTACAATGCATATACATGATTTTAAGGATCTTGATCTCATGAATTTAATTTCAGCTTGTTTTGAGCGTTCTAAAAGTTTAACATTCAAATATAGTACTTTATATAATGTACCATTTGAAGTATTTATTTTTATTATTGAACTCCCTTTTATCCTGTATTCATTATAATAACAGTATGATACTTGCCCCATGTAACAACAATGTTCACCAAAACATTTTAAAATATGCCGTAAAATAATAGCAAAATTAAACACACATTGTACACTAATCACATCTTATTCTACTAATAACCTGGTTATTTATTTACGAGTGATATGCTGCCAAACATCTTTATCAGCCGATGCCATCGACAACAAATACATTTATACTTTGACACAACACGATTAGTAAAATTAAAACACATTAAGAAAGAATACTGATGCAGCATACCATTTGTTTGTACAAAAAAAACTAAAGTATATATATAAACAATAACTGATCTAATCTACCACAGGGGATGCTCAGGATGTCAACGAAATATATAATTTTAATGTTTTATGAGTGTCTTGTTGGTGTAATGGTAAAGCGTTCTACCATTACAAGCATGGTTGACCAAGGAGTTGTGGTTTATCCGCCACACTAATTTTGTTAAAATAAATTACCTTTTATTTTCAATTCTGCCTACCTCTGAAATGAATTGTTTAAAAAATATTTTTTTTTAAAATTTTTATACAAACTCGTTTGGTTATTTTGTACGCACTATACACACTGATCGTGCTTAGACTACCAACAATCAGACGAAACCACAATTAGATAGGACCATAATTATCATGCACAGCGCAGATCAAGAAACTACACAGAAGGGAAGCATAGTATACATTGACATCAAACGCAACATGATGCAAGTCATAGTGACAAAATGTAGATGGCCACTAGGTGTATCTAAACTACATAAATACTTTTTATAGTTTATTCGTGAAATCGACTATTAAATTTCCTTGACTGAAGTCATACATATATACATAATACAACTTGGACATAAAGAAAATCAAGCTAGTTCGATGTACTGATTCAATAATTAATTATGTTATAGTATTTTCACTTCAGCAGTACATTATACCATACTATAAAACACAATAAAGTCCCTGTAGGCTATAAAACAATAAACCAACGTAACTTAATAAAATAAACATGATATTAGCCCTGACGATTTGCCCACACGCAAAAAGACACCCCAAGGACGAGAACAATCCTACGTAAAGCTAATACCGATGATTCTAAACTGATTGAATCAGCTAGGCAGTCATTATAAAAAAACTATTATAATCAATTGAAATCGTTGAAGGGATGTTCTCGCATAAAACAGAACATATTTCAGGCCAGTAGGAATAGGGTGGGGGCTAATGGGTAATTTGGTAGTAATGCTATTTATAATAAACTTGATTCAGAATATTCTATGACTTTCTATCCCACAAGATAAATCTGTACTCGAAATATACCTCCCACCAATTTTAAAATGCTTCCTACGGTCCTGTATTTTAATAGCCATGCGAATAGATACAATAGCGAATCTTGGATATTGAAAGTATCATACACACATTTTCGAAAAAAATCAACAAAAATTTGAAGCATAAGAAAACATTTACTCTTACACAAAAAGCCGTTTTAGCTATCTCTCCATTAGACAGGCAAGTAGCTACATAACATGAATTATTGGTATGAGATATCTTGATAAACACTAAACCTTCAATTATAAGTACTTATCAAAGACCTAACGTATTAAATATACATTCAAAAAGTTAATTTATATAAGCAAACTACTTAAAATACTTTTTTAATATAAATAAACGTCTCCATATGTCAATCTTAATATTTTTTATATTTCATCTTGTTTCAGGCCTGTATTTACCACAGGGGGGGGGGGGGGGGCTAGGACTTAGCCTCTTCTCCTTCAATAATTTATGAGAACTTCACCTAAGGCTTAACTATATCTAAACATTATTTGATCCCGCATTGTCGAAATCTACCCCCAGTCTTAAATGCTTTCAGCCATCCTTTATTTAAAGATCTATTTAAAAATCTATATTTTCAGAGTACCATTCAGTGTCTGTAATTGTTTCAGAAAATTAATTCTTTATATTTTAAGACAAACTGACCTTTAGGTTGCAAGATATATACAATAAGAGTCACAAAAATGAACTAAAATTGTCAATACCGTTATATACGGGTTAGTTTTTTACTACATGAAACACCATCATTGGGAGATCCGCTGCATACAGTATATTACTGAGCTTCGACTACGGTCAAACTCAATCTGATTAAAACCCGATCTACAATTTTACCGCTCGCATACTCGCTAATGTAGATCTGGCCTTTTCCAAACGAAGGTCACGTTCAGGTGACCTTTTCTCATCATAATATTCATGACGAAATTGTTATGATACGTAACTTGTTTACATCGTCTACGTCACGAAATTTGAAATGAGCCGCCCAATCGCAGCCTGTGAATATTACCGCGGTTAAATTAGCAAGCAAAACTTCGTCTAAAAATAGAAATTACGAAATCAAAATGTGATTAATAGTGTTTTCGTCTAGATGAAAGCTACGCATTGATTGGTCGACACAAAGTTCATCTCGACGTGACCTCAAAGGGAAAAAGTACAGATCCAGTACGACCGTGGTCTACTGGATATGTGTTTACGCAGATTGGGTCAAACTGTTCTGTTAGTCGTATGTCAATTTGCACTAACATTTTCATTATCAGAACACCGCTTTCCTGCTTTGAAATGTGTTATACAATACATACAATTTTGATAGTTTTAGAAAAAAGGTGTTTAAGTTGAAATCTGTGAATGGGTACCTTTAACATCAATGCCACAAGTCTATTTCCAACTTTTTTCTATGATTTACAATGTAACTGCCGTTATAAATAAATGATATTGTATAATAATATCTGTCTGTTACAGTAATGTAAAAATTTCATGAAACTCTTATCATTTTGATTCCTCTGTGCAATACAGTGAAATTTGATTTATTTAAACTATTAATAGCCAAGTTGATTTATTCAAACTGTAAAATAATAAAATCGACGTCTTAACAATTATAGTTTTGCCTGAAACTCCTAATAATCGATGTATGTTTTCATGGAATATACTTAATGCACAGTCGGTCAATATTTGATGCCAGACATGTAAAACAAGTCTAATAAAGATTGATTTTTGAAGAGGTTTTAGTAGAAATAAAAGACTATTCTCTACCAAGGTCGTAGATAACAATATAGATAATGGCAAGGTTGTTATAATGAGATTTCTAGAGCCAGATCAATCATTGTAAATGTTTGATACTTGAATGTCTGAACTAAGAGTTTGTACTTTCAAAATGTTCATTAGTATATCCAGCATAATGTTATAAAGCCAATTATTGAAATGTAATGTATTTTATGATTTTTTACATTGTTATTTACTTGTACCGACGAAGTCACTGTGTGCTTTGTCTACTTGTTTGCCATTTCGTTGAGTGAACGCTAGGAGTGGCTCTAATAACAACAGAAAATCATAATGAAATTTTTTGAGAAATTCGATTATTACAGTTTCAAAGATAATTTTCAAAATTAACGATTGACAAAAATGAAAATGAAAAATACATTGTATAACAAAAAAAAACAAAAACGAAAAGTATAACAAAAAATAATGCAAATGGTTATTTCTTTACAATTAAATTCCAATTTAATATTTGAATAAAATTAATATATACAAAACAAGGACAAATTACCTGTTAATACCGATGACGTCATTGCAAAAAATAATAAAGTCGCCATGAACGACATGAGGATTGGTACTTCCATAGCTTGTAATATATGCAGTTCATTATACACTTTACCAATCCTTAATATATCCAACAAACCACGTGTTCATGATTATCCATTGTTTTAACTATATTTGTAATCCATTCCGAGTAGCAGACGACTCAACAATGCCTTCACTCGTCTGATTTAACTGAGTGACGATAAAGTTCAGACCAACCCGTCAGTTTTCTAGACGGATCAATAGTCAGTTCTGACTATATCACGTAAGGCTCGATAAGTGAAACTGTACGATGAATAATTCATAACGAAGTCTTGTTTCGTTCATACGCCGTCTGTATGTAAAGGGGTTATATAATAATAATTACAGTCTATGAGACAATAAGATAAAACATAAAACGGTGATTCATATTTATTATTTTCATATCGTTCTCAATGGTTAAGATACCAGAATAGTCAAGTTTCCTACTGTATAGCGTACTTAGAATATAGAAAATTGGATTACAGATTTTTACCGAGAAATTGGACATACATGTGCGAATAACATGTATTATAAAAAGATACAATGGAAATTCCAGCGTACAAGAAAAAGAAGTACATTTGTAAAAAAGCTCGAAATATTAACAAAAAAAACAACGCCTCTTCTCGTATAAGACGAAGCGCTCGGACGTGCGCCAATCCGAGCCCGTGAGAGCCGAAAACAGCATTTAATTTCCGTTAGATACAGAAACAACGCGAATCTTCATTTAAAATGTAAGTTGCAAGCTTTATGGTTTTAGCATACTATGGAACACACTTTTTCAGCATGTTAAATTCTTCCAGGTGACTACTGGTAATATTAAAACTCCATTATAACAAAACTTGTTCTATAGCAAAATAATATTTCATTTTTATAAATCAAAACAGTGTTTTAAGACCTGCTTATGAATAAAACTGTCTGGAGTAAGGGTTTTTGTGATTATCAAAGAAAAACGAATTTTTCTACGAAAATTTCTCTTCTAAGCGCTTAACACATTATATGGCATTTTTTGCATATTTTCGTGCTTAATATGTCAATAACAAACATAATATATACTATTATTTAAATAAAATAAGTAAAAAAAAAAATAAACGTTTTTTTTATTCATACGAAAGTCGATTTAGTTTTCTCAATCAAAATAGATATAGCCCGGAGGTGAAAAAATAGTTAATCCGATATTGCAATATTAACTGTTTTTAAAAGCTATGTCTGTCAGGACCCAAAATAGCGCAGACTTTAGGTGGAAGGGAAAAAATGTTGAAAGGAGCAAACAAAAGGTTAGCAGGTTCAAAACCTAGCTTAGCCATACATTTATATTTTAAATATAAGTACCATGAAGAAATATAATTGTATAAGTAATTCACATGTATGGATAATGACTTGAGATAAATGCATTGAACTGAAAACTAATGAGCATTGACTTATAGGGGAACTGTAGATCACCCATTTTGATAATTTAGATTTTTAGAACGTGCATAGAAACATTATTTAAATCGGTTTAGGAATAAGGTAGTCTATACAGAAGTAGGGATTTACTTATCTAACTGATGTAAGTGGCATTTCTTCTATTATTATAATTTGTGCAATGTGATCCCTAAATGGTACTAAATGATATTCCTGTAATAGTTTGACGTAAGTCCTATATTTTACGATGTAAAATTTTATTCATTTCGGATTAGGTTGTAAATGTCTATTTGCGATAACCTTGCAGGCTGATCACTACATAGATAGCTAAATTGTCTGACGTGAACTCGATTGAAGATGATCTTAATCTTACAAAAATATGTGACAAAACTGAAATTGCTTGACATGTTATTGAACTAACATATACCACCGTAATTAGCAACAGCTGTAACCTGTCGTCAGTGATTGATCCTAGTTGTATGATCTTGTTTCACGATCGAACTAAACTAATGTTTTTCATAAAGTTACAGTATTTTGCCGAGGATTTTAAAATGTGTGGGCCCAATGACCTAATATGTCAAAACTTTCATTGACATTAAAATACTTATTGTGGCCCAGAGATTACTTCCGGTGCAATTGATATTCTTTAATTACTAATATTTGTGAAATTTCATAATGACTGAGGCAGGCAATAGCAAAGATATATTTACACAGACTCACAAACTTACGTTAGAGCCAATCAAAATAACTTGACGAAATATTGGATTAAGCCTAAATCTCTAATTAATTTCAATACCGCTGTTGAATGAAACTGGGAGCGGATGCGCACGTTTTTACATGCGCAAATAGAGCAAATGCGCGTTCTCGGCATAGCACTGGTTAATAGTTAGTTAGGCTTATTCTACAAGGTATGTCAGAATATTTTTCTTACGTGTATCTTAAGTCTTAAGGTGAATTTACCAACATTAAAATACCCTGAATCATACGTATTTTGTAAACTACTGTAGTGCGTTCAGTTACCGCGAACATTTCGTAACGTTCCGTAACGTTCGCTAACAGTCATAATTGAACGGCCTGTTAGCGGAAAACGTTTAAGGCCAAGAGCTAACGGTTTTAGTATTTAGTACGCGAATATGAAACAACCTGAAACAAAATAGTTCCAGTACATTTTGCAAATTAGTAACTGCCATAGCGAATAGACTATATCCGAAATTCAAATATTTGGGGTTTCCCCTCCGGTACAAACAAACTTTGACTGTTACAATGAAAACGCGTGTAAAAAAAGAACAGTATACAGTTATTTCATATGTGATAGGGAACAGTCAAAATGTTGGCCCGAGGTGGAGGGAATAGTGTTTTGAACTGTTTCCCGAGGCCGTAGGCCTCGGGAAACAGTTTAAAGCACTATTCCTGACATCGAGGGACAACCGTTTGATTGTTCCCAAATCACACATAAAATAACTGTTTTATTACCTGATCAATTACTATTTTAACAGTACTTGACATGTTTAAAGCCAAACTCCTCACAGTGCTTACGTCACGCTTATTGATTTGATAAAGGGAGATAACCGCTGCGGGGAGTTTGGTTTAAAGCGTCTGGTAAAGCCTAAAATCCCGTGGCAGTTACTTCCCTTTATATAAGTACAGTAACAGTTCGTGACGTCATTACGTGACGTCAGAGCACGCGCGGGAAACAGTCAAAACTATTGACCGGTCAACAGTTCACTCAGAAAACAGTTCAAAATATCGAATTACACTTATATAAGCAATCAGGTAATATTGTACGATTATATTGAACTGTCCGATTGCATAATTACACGGTTATCGCACACTGTATATATTATTTTCCGCGTTCTATATATAGAAATTTGCAGTAAAAATTACCATGTGTAGGTTAATTTAGTGTCGATATCTCATCTGGCTGAATGGTCGTACGGTTAGAGTGGCATGCTACTAAACATCTATTTTTGAGAGAAGTGCCAGTCTGAAGCTAAATATGTCATTTTTTTTCATTTTTTTGTTCTTCGTTTTGTATTTTTGTTTGTTTTACATCTATTTTATTCAGTAATTTTTGGACATATAAATAAAACACTTCAAAACAAACCATGTAAATCACTCAATTTTACTGACTCTGTCGGTTGTGCTACTGTCATCATCACTTAAAGAGATGCCACCAAATTAATGAGAAAGGCTTCTACAAGTTTATGATGTACGGGGCAATGTGTTTTACGCAATCCGCCCATAATTTAAATGAGAAAAAAAGAGATAAAAATAAGTTTCTATTGGGATTCGAACCCACGATAAAAAGATTTGTAGTCTGGTCGTCTCCCCACTCGGCCACACAAACTACGATATGTATTGCAAATAAGATATACTACATAAATGTTATGTGTAGACAATACGCTTTACGTGAACTACCGAAATTATCCGAGTATTAAATATACCGTGTAATGTGACGTTTTAATTTATGCAATCGGACAGTTCAATATAATCGGACAATAATAGTATTTAATCCATTGTTCGTGCTGTTTAGCAATAATGTGTAGACAACTTTGTTTGTACCGCCTGTGCACGGACAGAAAAACCCATAAATTTAAATTCCGGATTAGGTCTAACGAAGTCGGCGGTGTTACTCCCGTTGATTTAGATCAATACATTTACAAAAAAAACAACAACAAGTAAACAAGAAAAACAAGTCCTCCTCTCCAAAGTCTTCTAATAAAATAGAAGTAACGACCCTCTTTCCCGCCATCTTTAAACGTTCGCACTTCAACGGGTCGTTCAATTAACCGTTCATAACGGTAACTGTGTTTGGCTAACGCTAACTGCTAACTGAATGCAGCCCTGTACAGATGTTTATGATGTTAGTAGTATCATTTAGCCTAATAAAATTTTTATACATTAAACTGCGGGCTAAAGGTGCAATATAGTATAAACAGTGTCTAATTTGAATATGGAATGTATAATTTAATATGGAATTCACTAAACTCACTGTACAGTTCATTTTGTTCAACAAAATAGACTGTAGGTAGCCTATAAAATTTCTATTCTAGTTTATTATACAAGTAATTGCTGGTAAATTTTTCAATTTATGTACAAAATATGATAAACTTACTTGTTTCAATAAGAAATGCTGCTGTAAAAATTCAAAGAGTGCCGCAACGTGACTTTCAAAATGACGTCACAAATACCTGTCATATAGACTGGTTCACGAGTTACGTAGTTACCTTTCCACGCTCTATATACAACTCGGAAATCAGTCAATCGAATATAAACATTGTGAATTCCATATTAATGATACATTCCATATTCAAATAAGACACTGTTTATACGTTGTCCTCAATTACCAATGTGGCGTAGTAATGTGACAAAATGAAGTTGCAAACAGACGCTCACTAAATCATTTTCATAAATGACGTCAAAATGTAATGGTGATTTCTGGCGCGCACATCAAACAGATATTTCGCATCTGTGATTGATGGTTGCCCTAAGCTATTGATTCTGTGACAATATGCATTATTTTCTACTAATGAGCTGCATACTGAATGTGCTGAAAACCTCATAAAACATTAACTTGATTATTGAATACTTTTAATCAAAGTTTTCAAGCTAGTCAGCCAAGCCCAGCCAAGCTCAACACAATGGATCGAACGCAACGCAACGGACACATTAAGTACTTATTATAAAAGTATGAAATGTGCGAGAGAGTATATCGCGGGTGTAGCGCAAAACGGTCGTAACTCACTATTTTCCTAATACAAAGTAACGGGCGTTTTCCGCTAAACCCGCGATATGGAGTATTTCAGGCATTGCCAAGGCACAAGTATGTCAACTTTACTAGACCCCCCGCTAACATAAGCTGAATGCTTTTATGGTTACAGTTAAAGTATATGTTAGTGATCATGGTAGAGAACCAGTGTAACCAAAACAATTAAAGGTTTTTCATATTAACACAAAATATTTTGAAATATTTCAGTGGAAATTCATTCTTGTCTAGAATATTTTTGAACTCTCTCGAAGTTCAATTATTTTAGTTCATACTTAAGCACTTGGTTGAAATAAAAATAGTCTTAAAAACAAAGACTTTGAAGACAAGAGTGGTATGTACCTATATTAATTATAACGTTAATTACACTATTCCTTTAATACGTGTAAAGTACTATATTCGAACTTTTCATGTGAAAAGGTTGAACAAATGATTAAAAGATGAAACAAAAGCTTTATTATAACACATATTAACAAGTAACAAGTAATTAACTTATTAATTAGTTTATAAACATAAAAAGTTTATATTGTTTTGATAGAGGCATGTGAGTGGGAATATCACAATTTTGTTGATGTTAACTCAATATATAACCCGGGTTGATAGCGCAGTTGATAGCGCGCCGGAATTTGGAATCTCGTGCCCGAGGGGTGCGGGTTCGAATCCCACCCGTGGAGGTTATACCCTTCCATGAAAATTCCACATTAATGTCGATTTTCCTTCATTGATTAGATAATATGGAGACGTTTCCGACCTTGTGGAAGAGTAGGTGAGTATAGTGCGAAAAATTGACCCCGACCTGACCTTTCACATTTGCATCTAATTATTATCTACACATAACTCATAATCCTCACGGTCACTGTGTAATCGAGCATTAATACTACATTCGTATTCAATGAAATGGATATTCTTGCATAAAGGTCAGGTCGGGGTAAATATTTACGCACTATACTGGTTATAGACAATGGTCCAGGAAAGCTAGGTTAGGTGCGCTGGACGCCGTAAAATGACCTAAATTTTGTTGACACGGCGTTAAATCTAGTAAAAAACAACAACTCAATATAAGGACCAGTCTTTAATTACATTGAATACTTTTGTTCTCAATCTTATTGCAACTTAAGGCGTTTCACATCTTATTAACTTGAAATCACTTATTTGCACTGAAAAAGCATTAATTACTCAATGATTTCTTGCAAGATATTACTGAAAGCTTGGTTTTAGTACAAAATTTATCTGGTTCTCTTTGAGTATCAAATACCACAAGAGACCCTGGCTTATCTGGTTTTACGGTTTTTGGATTTCTTCGTTCAATTTGATTTCACTTGCATGTAGTAAAACTTTAGACCTTAGTTTCGTCTTTTTTTAGATTAGGGTTTTTTTAATGCCACGTAACACTTTTACCATTTCTTCACAGTGAGGTTTATCCCCATTCTGGTTGGTGTTGTCTTTTTGTAAAGCTTTTTCCAGGACGTGCCTCATCATTATCTAAGAAGAATACAATGTCATTGTTTTCTACGTCTGATATTCTTTCATGTAGTTCAGTGATCTTCTGTTTATTATATGTCAGATTTGTAAGCATAGTTTTTGAGTTTATTTTAAGGATCTTTTCTTGGACAGTTAGTTAAATAGCACAATAAATATCACTTAAGGGTGTATCGGGAATTGAAATTGAAAAAAGTCTATGAAGTGGGTATGGTTACTACACACATCAAAATATCCATTAATTCCAAAATAATTTTGATATATTTGTAAGTGATATATTAAATGTATAGATGTGACATAGAAAATATATAAAACTCAACAAATAAGACATTTAGAAAGAAATGAAAACATTTATCCTAACATTGAAATGGCCTTACGAACGTCAGTCCAAACACATATTTAAAGTTCTTTTTTCATAATTCCAAATGATGTTATAGAACGTCCATATAACATTTTACAATGTCCTAGAGTGAATCGCACAAAAAGTATATCCAAAACGTAAATTTGATAATTCATCACAACACATGATTACACGATTTTATTTACAATTTTACCATAGGAGTTTGATTAATTTTTCCTTCTTATCACTCACATAGAACACACAATATGAGGAGAAAATTGCACTGGGCACTTATGTGAAAACTGTAATTTAAAACGTGTAATGTTTGTGTTGAGATGAATTATCAAATTTACATTTTGGAAATACTTTTTGTGTAATTCACGCTAGGACATTGTAATATGTTACATGGACAACCTATATCAACATTTGGATTTATGAAAAAAGAACTTTAAATATGTGTTTGGACTGACGTTCGGAAGGCTATTTCAAGGTTTGGTAAAATGTTTTCATTTCTGTCTAAATATCTTATTTGTTGTGTTTTTTTATGTTTTCTCTGTCACATCTATACATTTAATGCATCACTTACAAAATATATCAAAATTATTTTGGAATTCATTGATATTTTGATATGTTTAGTTACCACACACACTTCATAGATTGTTTTCAATTTCAAATCCCTATACACCCTTAAAAACTACATTTGTTAGAAAAATCATTTGACTTTTGAAGACTTTTCTGTAACAAACAATTCATCTGAGAAGAAAAATGGTCACTACATTAATAGTAGGGCTGTGGATCGTTGAGCAAGTGGCGATCAGATCCAAACCACGATTCATGTGTAGCGATTCATGAATCGAACCACGAATCACATGTTAGTAGAAAAGCATACAGGAATTCATGAAATTACACAAAAGTGAAAAATTACAGGAGCTTTCAAATACTATATGGGAAATTATGTACTCCAAACATTACAATTAGACGTTTAATGGGCATTTTCAGGGATAACTTTTTTTATCAAATGTGTATCAATCAAATCTTGACACAAGATAATTCGGTCCCTACATAAATTAAAGATTTCATTAGTAGTGCGACTCGTTTTTATTGGTAATTAAGCTGAAAATGTTCTCTTTTTTTCTAAACTAGATCGCGATCCGACGATTTCGGACGTGACGAATATTCGTACTCGATTTTCTGGTCGAGATCGCGATTTACCGAGTACTCGGATACTCGCCGCAGCACTATTTAAGAGCGTTCAAATACTTAGGTGATCTTAATCTTAAATCTCAGATTTATCTCTGACATTTAGTAACAGATTTATACCTCGAGTAATCTGTTTACTAATGATTTATTGGAGAGTTCTAAATCGTTGACTTTTAACTTATTAGTATTCAATCGGCTATAACTTTGATAAAAGCCGTAAAGCCTATTAAAAACCTGATTGCAATACAAAAGAAACTATGAATGCATCAAAGCTTTTGTTTGGAAAGGAAATAAATGCAGTGCTGAGGTGTGTTCAACAAGGCGGGCGCTCGCTCGAGCGCTCGCCTCGCGAATTGTTATGTTATTGAACGACTGCGAGCGCTCATTCTATAAATAGAAGAAAGTGAAGACATCGGCCAGTCCGACCGTTTGTGTACAGAAAGGGTATTAAATGATATGATATACTAAACCGAAGTTTAGATGTAAATCCCTTTGAAATACGGTAAATATACACAGAAGGCTTGAGATTAAAGCATTGGATATTTCGTATTTGGTTATTTTAAATCTGCTATATTTTTTTCAATGTACCGATTTGAGTACCGGTACCAAAACGAAACGGTATTTACCGGAATTTATATAACAATTTATAAGCGAAACACCTCTCGAGCTGTATCGCGAGCGCCCGCGAGCGCCCGCACGAGCGCCCGCGTTCAGAACGCGGGCGCTCGATATCGCCCCGAGCGCTCGCATTGTTGAACGCACCTCAGATGTTCATCGCAAATGTGAAGTTGAGTGCAAGATTTACAGTCTATCAGAAAACACTTGAGATTATTTCAAAGAATTGAGTCAAGTATGCAAAAATCATTAAAATTACCACAAAAATATTTAAATGAGATGTGTCAACCACGTGCTTCATGTTGTTTTCATTTAAATTGACCTAAGAGTGTGTTCGTTGATTCATCGTTTTGAAACATAAATAGACTATATCCGGAATTCAAATATTTGGGTTTTCCCTGTAGGTACAAACAAACTTTTACTGTTACAATGAAAACATGTGCACAAAGAACAATAGGATTTAATCCGTATTTCGTGTTTTTCATCAATAATGCGTAAAAATGTTTGTTTGTACCTACAGTGTTCGGACGGAAAAACCCACAAATTTGAGTTCCGAATTAAGTCTATTACAATCCGTAAAACAAGTTGTAATGGTAATACTTATCAAGTTTTGACATCTTAATTGAAGTTAAATCATTATATGCTTGATGCATTTCTATCTGACACGTACCTGTATTCTAGGGGGGGGGGGGGGGGGGGTTCATTGAACGAAATAGTTATATCAATATAAAAAATATTATTTAACTTTAAAGACACAACTTATCATAAATTTTGACACATGCATTGCATGCTTTTTCGTTGCTAGATATAACGGTAGAATTTTAGTGTATCACGTGTATGGATATAATAATTGAGGCCCTGCATTGAGTGCATAAACCTAGTTCAAATGCAGCGTTTATATAATTGGATCTTTGTATCGAAAAGCAAAAAACTTACATGTCCCTAATTGACTACATTTTTTGCTGCTTGAGTTTAAGATAAAATCTTGATACAACTGAAATGATCAAAGTCTGCCGACACAAACGGTGACACATCAAATACCGACACCCGAGTGACAGTAATAAGCTCTCATTCTCTTTGAAAGGCCAGATGTGACCCATACATGAACGATAAAGAGGGTTGGTACACTAAGGCACTTGGTGACGATACTTCTGTGAATTTTGTTAAAATCCATTGACAAAATTAATGTTGATGGAATTGCGAATAGAAAATATTTCCATATTTATTACACATGTCTTATTGTTGACCAGCTACGAAGAGAATTTTCGCCTGCTCAATTAAATGTAGTCTACTGAATTAATCTTTTACCCATAAAACAATGGTCGCAATATTGTCTGAATGACAAACAATTTGGAACCAGGCGCCGCAAAAACAATTTACTGACTCAATTTTGTCAAATATTCTTAAATACAGTACTAGTAACATTACCAGGGTCTCAATGATATATCCAGCCTCAAGCATATCTCGTATGGAACTTTGTACAAAGTCTATATTATCCATAGCAGATTTATTGTTACGAGAGTAAGACTTAGCAGGGGTTGTAACAAATGGGATTTTATATCCCAATTTAAAACTATTCAAAATATCTGGATTTGCACCTATATTTTCCCAGTATTCAATGTTACGTTTCAATCTGCCTTTAACAATGTCACCTGCATTATTATTACTTTTAAAAAAGTTCAACTGTTCTTGGTAATGAAAAAAGTAATCTTGGTCAAAGTTAGATAAAAAATACTCATCATTTATTTTCGCTGTCTATTGAGTTGTCTCCCTTGATTCTATTATTAATTCTGCTGGTGTGAATACCATTGAAGATTTTATTGGACCATATACATTCTCTTCTGAAGTGTCCACGATGCCCACATTGAAAACAGATGTCCCTTTAAGATGCTTGTCTTGATGGTCTGTAGTATGGTAGGCTTTTGTTGAACATGGTTCCTCCATAAGCCATTGTGGAGGAACCTCTCCCAAGAAATGTCTGTCTACCAGATGCATAACGTCCGTTTTGCATAGTGGAAGGCATGAAAGAGAAAGAATCACGTGGTGAAACATAAAACTTAAGTTGAGACTGTGAAGGTTTAAATCTTTTTAAAGCATTGCTTTCAGCTGCTTTGAGCTTTTTCTCGTCTTTACTGTCACTACCAAGTGAAGGCTTTTCATATTCCCTCACTGTAGCCCAGCCTCCGGGGGAGGAGTCTGCCACTTTAATTAGTTTATTTCTGTAATTAATGTTTGCACTTAAGAGTCGTAGCTATGTTATTGATAGATTCAACACTAGAAGATTTAATGATATCATCTAACCCTTCAGCAATTTCATTGTTAAATTCAAATTGAATATTGTGAGCTTCATGTTTAAATTTTTCATTCTTAATTTTTTATTTTGTTGAAACAGATGAAGAAAATTCTCTTTTCAAATCCTTTAGCTGAGAGTCAAAATAAGTCTTAAACAATCCAAAAGTGTCAAAAATATCATAACTATCCCCCGAGGGCTTAACTTGACCACGTGTGTTTTCTTCCCGGGTCTCTGCTGAAGAGGTGAAGTCCATTTCCCTGAAGTCTCGTTTCCTTGAAATGGAAGGAACTGGTGAGCCATTCTCCCTCACATCCATATTTCTTTTATTGGAAGCTGTACCCTATTGTTCAAAACTATCAACATTCATGGAGTTTTTAGACGAAGCCATGCTCGAAAACAAAAAAGTATGAAAGAATAATTTCTGATGCTTTCGCTGTCCTGTCCGAAGCTCGAATGATTTTTCAAATCTCAATTCGTTCAACTTTACACATTTTGACACGTGGACAACGTGCTAAACGCTTCAATGATCATCTTTACATTCAGCCAAAAATAAATACATTTCTAGACGACAATGACCCTTCTTTTTCGTGTTTAATGCGTAGTAAGGCTCTATATCCAGCGCGTACAAGCAATAACCGTTCTTATAATCTTGTCTCGAAATGGTGATATCGTTTCTGTATAGAGCTAATGTTCTATAACAGTCTACGTAGTGATCCGCTTTATAGTTGGGTTGCATTGGTTTAGAGATTGTCCATTGAGGTAAAGGCCAACGAAGCTACAATTGTAATGTTTAAAGTTGAATGGGTTCTGTACGTAATCGCCATTAAACCCGGTACTCGGACATAGACCTACAATTTAGCCTACTTGGTACTAATCCTTGAAATATATCACCCGCACTGTAACTAAATTGACCCGTAGCAATAGCCGTTGTCTTAATTTCTGTGCGTAAGTACGGGTATGTAGCCGGTGTGTCTTGAATAAGCTTCTCTTAAGCTATTTTAAAATACGTCACTAGTGAGTCGCTGAATGCACAGTTTGAACTGAGCGTCCACAATTTTCACCCCATCATCAGCAACAAGGGTGTCAGTGATGAGCCTGAATGGATCTCTAGTGGGGTGAAGTTTTATGCCAACAGAGCCCCCATTGATGAGTAGTTTTGGCTGTTGAAAGAGATCAATGTGCAACGGACCTTCCATATCTACAATCTCATTACCTTCGAATAATTTGCATCTCACGTACAGCTGTCGTGGTATATCCCTTACATAAACATATCGATTTATAAAATACAATTGTAACATTTTCCATACATGATATTACTGTCTTCCTTCACGAAAACAACTAGCTAACTGTTTAGCTTACGTACGAAAACAACTCAACAAACTGAAATTAAAATCATCTGTGTTTTCAATTATGTTCTTTTTAATATTACGTCATTTCTTAAGACATTTAATTAGTAATTAAATTTAAAATGATAGAAAAATAATGATTTCATCCATCGTAACAAAACAACTTTTTTTACGAAAACAACAATCAGTCAGTCTCAAAAAACAACGTTTTCTACGAAAACAGCTTTTCTAAGCAACTTTTCTACGAAAACAATTTTTCTACGAAAACAACAAGTAGTCAGTCTCAAGAAAACAACAATTTCTACGAAAACAACATTTCATACGAAAACAACAATCCGATGAGTCAGTCTCACAAAACCATTTTTTCTACGAAAACAACTTTTAATTGAAAGCAACAATCAGTCAATCTTACGAGAACAATTATTTCTACAGAAACAACTATTTCTACGAAAACAACTTTCATACCAAAACAACAATCAGTCAGTCTCACGAAAACAACTATTTCTACGAAAACAACTTTACCTACGAAAACAACAATCAGTCAGTCTCACAAAAACAAATTTTATACGAAAACAACAATCAGTCAGTCTCACGAAAACAACTTTTAATACGAAAACAACCATCTGCCAATCCCACGAAAACAATGATAGAATGCTTCATTCAGCTTCCGAAGAAGAATTTCTGAAAGTCTGTTGTGGCGGAGATTTATTTGTAAAGATCATGAAACTGACATTACTTATGCGAGTGAAAAACTCTTAACATAAAGTGTAGTTAATATACATGTATGTACATTCGCTAGCAACCTCATTATATACGTGCTGATGATGAGTGTATTTTAAGATTTTGAAAAAAGGCCCACTTCATTTGAATATTTCAGATTCATAAAGAAAACGGTTTGTCAGCAACTATGACTTGTTAATTCTATGTTTATTAAACAGGAAAGAAAATATAACTTAAAAGAAAACTAACTTTCAAGCAGTGGACAAAAGCCAGTTTGCGTGATGAAAAGTTTGCGTTCGTGACTCCATTGCTCTCAATCCTGTAGATATGGTTGTTTTAACCAGAACAAAAACTTCCGTATAGAAACTTTATCTCGCGTGAGATTAAGATCACAAGTTTGTTTGTAAAGGTATGTCATTTAGACGTAACTACATAAGGGATGTGACGACCATTTATTGCAATGTCTTGTTGATAATGCCTTAGTACCTTTCCCCAAAATTTCAAAAATGCCCAAAATGCCAAAGAGTGCACCAAAAAAAAGATTTTAAAGTTGTATTGTTCATGCAGATTACCGGATATAGTTGACGATTTAAAACAGTGTGAAAATAAATCTTGCAAAACAAAATGGTTTCACGAGCAGTGCGTTGAGAAAACTGAAGGAACTTATTTATGCCGTATGTGTTCGTGGTAAATGCAATATTTATGTGCAATATTTAATCGGCATCAATTATATCTGAAGCTATTGTTTGTAAACGGACTATTTTTCACATTTCAATGTGTAAAAAAACTTTATTATTGTTCCGCGTTTTTGTATGTGCCAGGCATTATGCACTTATGACAATGTAGTCATGAAAACTAATTAGATAAATATTATTGTATTAAATGTATATTTAATTATCCGTGGCGAATACATTAACCCAATTTATCTAATTACAGTAGTTCTTAATCACAATTGATTGAATCAGAGTATTAATGTATGCGCCACGGACAGTTGAATAATATGTATCCATATCATATGTATTTCCTTTTTAATTTATGCTAACAGCCGTTTCGCGTTAAGTTAAGCAATTGCAAAAATATCATGTCACATAGTATTTTTACTAAGAATATAGCATGGTTTATTACCAAATTTGTCCTTTACCTAGGAGACATATGTCTTTACCGAAAACATATACATTTATAAACATAACCATTACTAGATGATAATTTTACTCAACGGGAATGTTGCATATTCATCAAAATACCTTGTCCCACTGTTTGGGTCAATTGATATTCAGATTTATTGTCGCCCTATTCTGCTCAAGGAATGAGAATTCTGACTTTCATCATAAAGCATACACATAGGCCAAACAACTGCAATAGGTTGAACTTCCACAACTTACATCATAAAAATATTTACGCATTGACTTTGCTGTCCCACAAATTCACGTGAATTACGTTACCATTTTCCACAGGCTTGCTGGCATGATGTTCATTGCATTATATATATGTATTTATCTTCTGGGAACTACTCAATGTATGTAGCACAAAATTGACAAATGAGATTGGTTGTTAATTAATTGTATAATCCACACATCTCCTCAGAACGGTATTCACTCAATAAAACCTAGGTTTAGTGAATTACGTTACTAGCTGTTTTCATACACACTAACATTACCTATATCCACTTACTAAATTCCATCTAAACTACCCTCTTATAAACTTAAGTAATAACCAAATGAATTAACATTGCCTTGATGCAATTAAATAAACAGCCCAGTAAACAATCGATTCGTGAATTACGTTATTGTGAATTACGTTACCGCAAATATCAGTTAGTCGCCGAATTTAGGACCCAGGGTCAATTATAACAGGTTAAATTTACAGCAACACCTAAGAACGTTGAGGTGTCAATATTTTGAAAGTTTTTGAAGAAGGAAATTGCATAAGTAAGAGACTTTTACAAATAATTTATGATGAATGTGAGTCATGTATGTTTCTTAAATAGTTTCATCATACAACTGCATAATAGATAAATCAGTTTTGTATCAGTTGTTTTTTCTGGGGCAATAATTTAGTTACACAGTAACAATTATTTAGTATTGTTCATATGTCCATGCTAGACACACATTTTAAATGGTAACGTAATTCACAGAGCGGTAACGTAATTCACAATCCCTCTAATTTTGTTTGGCCAGTGGGTAAAAGCAAGGTTGAGATGCAAAGGGCATAGAGAGATTGAAGAAAGCCAAAATATGGCTAAAGCTACTTGAAAAGAGAAAATCAATTGAATTAAAACTTTAAAACATTTTACAAACCAACAACCAATATAGGTCCAAATATATTTAGAATAAGACAAAAATGTATACGATTATGGACCCATAAAATATATAAAAGCAAAATCCAAAGAAGGCGCATGACGATAAAAGGCAAAGTTGCAGGTCGTTGTAACACTAATCTAAATATGGTAGCGATAATTGATTATAAGGCAGATGGATTATGCGATTTAATTAAAATGGTAGCAGTGCCCAATTCCTTTTATGTAGAGAAGGAGATATTCTGACATGGTAGTAAACATGAAGTTCACAGAGAGAACGGGTAGCTGGAAAACTACATGTTCTGTGAAGAAGGCAGACAAGAAGATAGAGAGTCTAGATGTAAAATTGTCCGTGCTACAGTTCAAATTTATCAACACTTGACGCAAGAGACAACCAGCGGTGCAAACTTGTGGGCAGACTGTTAGATACTGTTATGTATATTCTATGTATAAGAACGTTGGTAATAATTACAATAATAATTACATGTAGGCAATAAAATGTTATATCTAAATTGGTGATTATGTGGAGTGAGAAAACCATGCACTTGTCTTTACAATAAGAAGTTACATCATCGTTACTCAACGCTGACGTCGGAATGCTTCAAGTTCAATGTACTAGAAGTGTTGAAACATGTTACATGTAAACTTATTTTTCATGCATCAAATATATTTTTTAAAGCTTCAAATCAATCTTGACAAAGAGTATTGAGTGATGTTCTTTTACGTTTAGTCCCATGAAACAGAAATAAATCATGTATAAACTGCAGGCTTCCAATTATGCCTCGTATGTAAAATATGAAAATATTTCATATAACTGAAAATATGCCCCTCCATTTAAATCATTGTTAACAGTTTGGAAAATTGTGTTTGCAAACTCGTTAACTAATAATAAATTATACATAATGACCAATAAGTTAGTTTTCATCATTGGCAGAACAAGGATTTCTCTATTGTTAAATTAAGTTAGAGTGTCAGCAATAAAGAACATTTTCAAACATGAAAGAAGTTTTGTACAAATATATTGTGAATTACGTTACCGTTCTTTTCTTAAGTACATTTGCGAATAAAATCATGCAACACTTCGCCAGACGTTAAACACACAAAACACCCACACTTAGTCACCTTCAAGTTTTCACGTGGTTGATTCACGTGGTAGACACACCTGTTTAAATATCTAATATACTTAAATCATTACACAATGCTTTTTTTTTTTAAATATTAACTCCAATTTACGCTTCATATGATATTTATAAATGAAACACAACTTTAATTACGAATAGAAAGCTAATTGAAACGTAATTTTTAGATATAAAGCTTACCTCAGTATTTGTATTATTGTCCGATTATATTGAACTGTCCGATTGCATAAATTAAAACGTCACATTACACGGTATATTTAATACTCGGATAATTTCGGTAGTTCACGTAAAGCGTATTGTCTACACATAACATTTATGTAGTATATCTTATTTGCAATACATATCGTAGTTTGTGTGGCCGAGTGGGGAGACGACCAGACTACAAATCTTTTTATCGTGGGTTCGAATCCCAATAGAAACTTATTTTTATCTCTTTTTTTCTCATTTAAATTATGGGCGGATTGCGTAAAACACATTGCCCCGTACATCATAAACTTGTAGAAGCCTTTCTCATTAATTTGGTGGCATCTCTTTAAGTGATGATGACAGTAGCACAACCGACAGAGTCAGTAAAATTGAGTGATTTACATGGTTTGTTTTGAAGTGTTTTATTTATATGTCCAAAAATTACTGAATAAAATAGATGTAAAACAAACAAAAATACAAAACGAAGAACAAAAAAATGAAAAAAAAATGACATATTTAGCTTCAGACTGGCACTTCTCTCAAAAATAGATGTTTAGTAGCATGCCACTCTAACCGTACGACCATTCAGCCAGATGAGATATCGACACTAAATTAACCTACACATGGTAATTTTTACTGCAAATTTCTATATATAGAACGCGGAAAATAATATATACAGTGTGCGATAACCGTGTAATTATGCAATCGGACAGTTCAATATAATCGTACAATACATCCACAACTATACACCACAATTGAGGTCATTGAATTAGAGGCCACGAAAAACCCGTGATTCTCGCACCCTGTACTTGGTGTATACATTCGTCGAAATAGCAGTACACACTCACTCCAATACACTGAGCTTATTGCTCTACTTTTTAAACAGTCGCTAAAAACTAGGACAATAGTATTTTGCTCTTACTCTTAATTTTTTGTAATTTTTGCACCACCATCCCCCACACTTGACAATCCTGTAACTTGTATGTATTATGTTTGTATCTATAAAAATCAATTCTTAAATTTCAAAATTATACCGCCATGTTGTATTCATGTATTTATGTTATAATTTGTTCACATGTATTTACAATGTAAACTGTGACAAAATAAAAGATATGTTCTGTTCTGTTCTGTTCTGTTCTTAAATTAGCGACATTATGGCCCTCCTTTTACAGCTTTATCAAGTATTTACTACGTATTCAGTCTTGTAGACATTTATTTGTTATCACAGCTTGCGTATTAATCATTTTCAATGTATTTTAAAAGGCATTTTGAAATTTTATAAAACTGCGTATGTCGTACAAAGGTTTCAATTATATAAAGGTCCGAAGTCATCCAATCTACTGCTTAAAATCTAAAACTTAGCACAAATGAACTATACACTAAAGAGATTTTCCCATTTTATATCTTTAGTTAACAGTATTTACTTTTATAGATTCACGCCATATAAAATAAAATTTATGTGAATTACGTTACCATTAGTACATATAAATACACAATATTGTACTACACTATCTTTTCTATATTTTGACACCGTAGTTTGAATACTTTTAGGAAAGGATATGACATTTTGTATCGATATTTCAATGTTAAAGTATGTCATGCTTATCAGTATCTATACTTTTTGACAGGGAAAGGACTTTTTCTAAAAGAAAAAAGCCAATAAAATAGTCTATAATCTATTTGTTTCGTCCTTATTATGTTTGATATACATATTTGTTCTTGTTATGCGTTGGTTGTTTGATAGGTAGAAATGATCAATGAATTGAAAAAAACTCATCATCGGTGTCACACATGGTTTGTATTTTAATTTTAGACATTGTTAATAATTGATTCACTGCAGTAACGTAATTCACGGATAAGAATTACCAGGTAAAACTCATCACAAGTATTTACTTATTAACGAACTTGTTATTAAAAAAACTTCTGATTTTAAGTCCGTGAAAGGTTGAAGTTTACATTTTTAAACAAACTTTTTGAGTGCTGCAACATAAATTTCATGTGACATATTTTCTCAATAATTGCTTAACTTAACGCGAAACGGCTGTAAATATAGTGAAAGCAATCAGTATTCATACCTACTATTTTCAATATTTTCCTACTAATGAGTTACATTATGAGTTACACTCGTATTTAAAATTGTATCTGTTATGTATATAATCAACATTCCATATACAAATGATAATAAGAATACATTTACATCATATATATCATTTGTGTAATACATGTGTTCATTGAAATATATATCTTTAATATATACATGTACATAGAATGTAGAAATTTTATCATTCACGTTTTAGTTAGTAAAAAATATTAGCATGCTATAATGAATGATAAGTTCTTCCTGTCATTCTTGATTTTTAAGAATATTTAGTTTCATCATGAAATCACACAATTAATAGAACTGATTTTCTAAAATATCAAGATGTAGTAGTGTTTTTGTAATGGAACGATTGTAATTAAGACTTTTGATAAATGTACATTGTATTCGAAACATGAAATGTTTATTCATGTTTATATAAATATATACATGTTTATATAAATATATACAATCGATTAAATAAGCATCGTACTTAAACATATCTTAATTAAGAGTGAAATTATTAATTTTCTAAGTTGTTTTCGTACTGAAAAGTTGTTTTCTTTAGTCAGATATAGTGTTGTTTTCGTGAATTTAACGTGTCGTAACATCATTATTTTTTTAATTTTTTTATTAATTATATACCAATCAAATGTCTAAAGAAATAATGTTAATTTAGAAATAACTCAAACAAAAACACAGAAAGTATTGATTTTACAGTTTGTTAAGTTGTTTTCGTACGAGAGCTAAACAGCTACAGTTCAGTTCACACTAAAGTTGTATATGTTGGTATGATTTTTTTTTAATTGGTATGATTTTATTACAGAGTATACAGTATGAGTACAAGTATATAAAGCTATGCTGTTTAATGGCCCGCTCTATTTACATAAACTTATATATTCTCAATTTTCTATTAATGAACTCTTTAAACTGCGATTTTATTAGATTGTGTGTGATTCAGTGTGCAGTGCAATCAAATATATATAAATAATATACATGTTTGCGCTTTATAAACGGTATTGGTAGTATAAAGAAGGTTGGGCTCTTTAAATGGCGATTCTAAAATATTCATATGACCGACTGTGAGTACTTGTTATTACAGTTTACAGTTTATTCATATACTCCTAGCACAATTATGTGATATAAGGTACAGCAGTTATAAAACAAGTTGATATGATACCAGGCTACTGGTTGAACATGTTATACAAGATACAGTGTACGAAATGTATACATATATACATGAGCACATATACACAAGTGAATGTGCATATCTTCACATATATCAATGCATACATATATATACACATACACATACATATATATGTATATACACATTTAATATTACAGTAAAACGATAACATTTTAGAAACTGAATATTGTTTACAAAATTGAAATGAAAATGAAAGAACATAGTTAAATGCCAGGTAGTAGTTTGAAGGTTTTAAAGATACATGATAAATATTTACACAGTTTAATTAACTTGATATGATTTGTGGTATTCATTAATCTGTAATAAGTAATTATGTTAGGTCGACCTAGTGGGGATAAAACGTTTTGTCTATCAGAACTGAAAAAAGAACAATTAAAAAGATAATGAAATGCATCTCCGATTTCGTTGGAAGAACAAAATATACATTTTCTATCATTACGAGGAATATTATGCCATCGACCTGTCTCGATTGGGAATCGATTATTTCCCATACGAAAGTTAACATAGTGTTGTATATAAGTTAAAGGTGGTGTGTCAAAATATTGTTCATATTTGTGTTCAGTTTTGAAAATTCTATAATTTGAACATTTTTGAGAGGTATTAATTTCAGCATGCCAGGACTGTATGTATTGGTCTTTTAGAATTCTTTCGGCTTCATGTAGAAAACTAGATTTAGAACCTTGAAAATTTTGGTTAAGCCATACATGGCTAAGACCACATTCGTCTAGTATCGATTTAACCGAATGTAACCAAGAGTAAGGGCGTGAATAATTATTACTTATACTATCATTATAAATAAATTGATATATCAAAGACGATAATTTGTTGTTAGATGAGATGAGATTGCACCAAAATGAAAGTATGCGCTTCTTTATTGTTATTGAAATTGGAAACCTTCCTAACTCACCGTATATCATTACGTGTGGTGTGCTGCGTTTAACATGTAGTATTTGTTTCAAGAAGTCTGTATGAATTTTTTCTAGCATAGAGATGTCTCCAGTGGCCCAAACTTCGCAATTAAAAGTTATAATAGGCAAAACAGTTTGGTCAAAAAGTTTAAGTTGACAGTCAAATGATAAATCTAGGTTTCTTATCTTTTTAAGTAGACTAAACTGGGCTTTTCTTGCTTGCTCTACGACATGTTTTTTCGCTAATGCAAACTTCCTATTTTTTGAAAAAAAATGACACCTAGATATTTAAACAAATCTACTATTTCCAAACTATTTCCATTCACACGAATGTCTCTTTTCCGCCCATTTCTGTCACCAAAACCATTATTTTTGTCTTATCAAAATTTATATTTAATTTCCATTTATTGCAATACGAAGAAAAGGTATTTAAAAGTGATTCGAGTTCATTTTCTGCTGTTGCAAAGATAACAGTATCATCAGCATAAAGTAAAACGATGAGTTTAATATATAGGTAGATCTGGTTGTTTTCGTGAAGAAAAACAGTAATATCACAATTATTTTCATTTATTGTTAATAAGGTAATTAGAAAAACGTATCCAGGATATGTATTTATTACTTAAAATATCTAAATTATGCTAAACATGAATAAATAAACATTTTGTAGGTTGTTTTCGTATGGAACTTCAACGTAGCATTTCGATCGTTGTGATACTGAAATCATTATTTTTCGTAATTTTGTACCAAAACTTCCTCATTTAACGTATTTTAGCATCTATACATTCATAAAATATCAAGTTTTGCTTGAAATACATGTAATGTATAATATTTATTTAACAGGTTGTTTTCGTAAAAAAAAATTGTTTTCGCTATCTATCTATACCATACATAATTTGATATATCTGTAAAGTTGTATAGATAACGATATATTGAAGAGATTGACACACTTCTTAAAATATCGACAAATCTATTTTATAAACACGTTTATGTTTGCTTATATGGCAGCTAAAAGTTAGAATATTTATATAAGTGTCTTTGATTCTGTTTTAGTGGTGACAGTGTATAGATAAATGTACAATTAAGTATGGGAAAGGGATCTAGCCATCATCAGGTACCATTTGGTTTTATGAATAAACTGCTACACCTTTTTGTCCCTTTATAATTTAATACTACTTATTCAAACATGATGCAGACTGACAAATATATAGTTAACAATTGTTAGTGCATTGTTCCCACTGACCCGATAAACAACCCGTACACCCCGATCCAGACAGCAGGAAAAAACCTGGACTTCAATCGTAGCGACACCGTGTTGAATCAGCGATAACGGTGATGTTTATGATTTGAATACAAACGGGATTCATCAGGGAGCGAAACCAATGCCGGCTTATTCCGGGGAGATCTGGTTGAAACCGTAGCTTTCCAGGCTAGATTCGTCCTTCCACCATAAGAACACTGAGTAAAACTACAATAAACCGACATGTCCTGTGTCCAAGGTGGAGATACGGTGATTTCCGATCTGGTGACTCGATTTTCTTCTCGAATCTTCTCGGTACACCCCGGTCCATCGGATACGATTTATCATGCGAACTAGGCATGATAATATTACACAATATGTAGTATAACAATAATTATTTTAAACGTTGTGTACAGTTGTATCAAACGTTGGTTAAATTTAATACATGCTTTACAAAAGGTATAATAATGGTAATGGTATTCATAAGTGTCCATGTTCTCGCAGCTTATAAGACGTTAATCGTTTAACTAAAAAGTTATACATAAAACGTTTCCTCACATCTGCAGCGTGTTCAGTAACGACTGTTTGCGAACGTTACGGATGCAGGACAACTCAACCCGAAGACAACACTACTCAAAGTTAGGACAACTCAACTGTTAGTAGGGGATTTGAGTTGTCTCGGGTTGAGTTGTCTTTGGGGTGAGATGTTTCGACCCTAACGTTACGGAGCGTTCGGAGAAATTGAAAAGGCTACAAACTTGTCACTTGATTCCCTTACTAGGCTTTACACCAGTAAGTTAAATTACCTTTAATCATTGTAAATGTAGATAAGTAGCAGCCAGACAGGTATTTAGTTAAACTAGGCTAGGTAAGCTTGTCTCTACAAAAAAAAC
This sequence comes from Mactra quadrangularis, assembly GCA_025267735.1. Taxonomy (NCBI): domain Eukaryota; kingdom Metazoa; phylum Mollusca; class Bivalvia; order Venerida; family Mactridae; genus Mactra; species Mactra quadrangularis. The sequence continues at coordinate 31,663,777 of CM046304.1, forward strand.
GTGAAAGGTGTTGACACGGTGTTAAACAAAACATAGTTTTTAACCGAGGGGCCGATTACCACTTTTTACTTCTAATTTAGTTGTCCGATAAGCTCAGTTGGTAACATGCAAGTGTACTGAGGGATCGTGGACTCGAATCCAGGGTAGGACATACTTTCGTGGAGTTTGGTCATGAAATGACCTATCATATGTTCTTAATCATGTAGAGCATGTGTAAGTCACTGACGGAGGTACATGTATGTGCCTTGAATCTTAATTGTTAAGAGATAAAGCCAGAGATTGAACCTTTCCTGGAACGTTGAGTAGGTTGATGCATAGCCATGATATGAGATACGGCGTATTACCGAACAACAGTAATATATACTGATACTTTAGCATGTTTGAAATAAAGTCCACTAACATGTCTATCGTAATGATTAATACTATAGCAGTAGTATAAAATAAGACGGCGACAAGGTAAACACAGTCAAATGTGACATTAACAATGCGTTATTGATTATAATTTGATAATCAATTCACCAGCATGGCATTTTTGTATTTAAACTATGTTCATTGATAGTTTGACAATTTGTTATCATAGTTTTTGTAGGCCAAGTATAAACTTCACTTACTTTAGTACATATCGCGTAATATGCTATGTGTAGTCATGTATTTTAAACAATGGACCTGCTCACTCATTCGTTTATAACGGTGATGCATATAAATGTACATTAATTATTTAGCAGATTTAAACATGCCACTTTGATATGCAACATTAATCATAAATAGTTTATATGACTATTGTTAATTTTCTAAAATGATATGTTAATAGAATATATTTAAATTAACTAAAGAATTTCAATATAAAAATATTACCCAAATGAGCTTTTTGGTTAAACTTTCTACGTTTATGTACGAACTGTTACCTTAAATCCTTAAATAACCCTTACATGCTCGTACAGTAAAACTTGGATGTAACATACTCGCTGGGCCAAAGAAAAAAAGGTATGTTATAACCGAGGTATGTTATATCCATATAGCATACTAAGTATGTTATATACAAAATATGAAAATTGGGCCAGGAAAAATGGTATGTTATAACCGAGTGTATGTTATAACCGAGTATGTTATAACCAAGTTCTAATGTATTCACTTACTCAGTGCTTATCAGAGTTTACAATACAACGAGCTAACGATAGGTTGATAATTTTGAACCCATTGAGAATATGTATAGTACAACCCAGGAGTCAACCCGGGTCGATAGCGCAATTGGTAGCGCCCCGGGATTTGGAATCTCGTCCCGAGGGGGTGCAGGTTCGAATCCCTCCCGGGGAAGTTTTACCTCCATTGATTAGAAAATATGGAGAAGTTTCCGGCCTTGTGGAAGGGTAGGTGAGTACTGGTTATAGACAATGGTCCAGGAAAGCTAGGTTAGGTGCGCTGGACGCCGTGAAATGACCTAAATTGTGTTGATACGGCGTTAACTCAAATAAATAAATAAATGAATACAACCCAGGAGTCTGTTTTTGGACTTTTATGTTTAGCTCGTAAGAAGATTCCACTAAAGTCAGAGGCCTGCAGCGTGTTCAGTTATCTTGAACATTCCAAAATGTTCCGTAAGTGAAGTGTCCGAACAACTCAACTCATAGACAACTCAACCCGAGACAACTTTATCTCCTATTAACGGATTGAGTTGTCCCATATTTGAGTTGAATATTGCACAGGTTTACTTGTCTTCGGGTTGAGTTCTCCCGCACCTGTAACGTTAGCTAATAATAGTTACTGAACCCGGGGCTGTACAATATACTATATACGTTTTTCTCAACAGATTTAATAATTGCACAGTGATTGAATACACATAATCACAGTATCACGAGTGTAATAAGACAAAGAGCACGAAGTCACGGTGAAAATATTTATGCTTTGACAGTTGAGAAAAAAACGAACTATTCCTTGCGCGTGTTCGCGGCGAAGAAACGAAAATACGACATGGCATAAATCAGCCACCATAGTTATGGCTGTTTTTACGAATGAAAATAGATCAAATGAAATACACAGGAAAATCGACTTAAAAGTTTAAACAAATGTAATTCAAAGTTTCATTTCTAAAAGTATTTTTCTAAATTTATTTACAATTATTTAAAACATTTAGAAAGGAAAGTAATAGCTGTTATCAATATCTTATAAGTACTTATAATTGTATCAACATGAATAAGGAAATAATTAACTTTCATATATTAGTTGACCGGGCTAAATTCACGTATACGAAACTATTTAACTTTGATTTCGTAAATTGATTTGAAGATCGAACTGATTAGAAATCGAAATTCAACTTCCGATTAATACGCGTCTCACACACTCGTTCACAATACAACGGGTTGAGAGGACATTTGCTAATAATGAGTAGAGCTATACTTAAAATGTACATTATATAATGTGTTTACTTTGAATATATGTGTGCCTGTTTTAGTATTGAAATGTCATTATTTTTAGTTTTGAACATTTGTGTTTGACCAATTGCTTCCTAGCAAAGTTTAACCGGTCTTGTTATTTGTGTGAAATTAGAAGTGAAATTCATCTCACCTGAAGTAAGTTTTTGTGTTGGGATAACGATATGTTTTAAGATTATTTTTCAATGACATATTGATTTGAAAGATTTTTAAAGCAGATCGACTATAGGAACTTCGCCAATGACATATCTATTACGTGATATACATATATATATGATTAATCAAGCCTCCACTTTCTAGAGAGATTATGTAAATAACAATAACAAATCAAGCAAACATATTTACAAGACAATTAAGAGAACAATATATAGTAAAACACAGTTAGGATAAAGAAATGAATAATTGTTACAGAGAACAATCACGTCTTCAATATGAACGATTGTTTCATACAGACCGGAAAATGGAGAAATGACGCTAAATTAACAAATTTGAATTGTGTTGCTACACGAAAATTGACATTGGATAATTTATTTTTTCGTAAGTAAGAAGATAAAACATAATTAGGTATAAGAACTGTAGTTGCAGGAAAAGGATTTCGAATTTGAAATATTCGCGATGAACGTCTCAGCCAATCAGAGTGGAGTAATTAGAAATAATGGGCTAATAGAGGAACTAAATGAAGCTGAATTTCTCAGACTTATACCTACCTTAGTATATATGGTGGTCATACTTATTGTCGGAGTGTTAGGGAATGGTTTAGTATGTTATATTTATGGTGTATCCAACAAAATACGAACCAGTCCAAAATGGTTTATATTTTTCCTGGCTTGTCAAGACATAGTCTTCTGTCTCGGTATAATACCGAGTGACATTGTGTCGTTAACACAACAGTTCACGTTTACTAACCCAGCTTGGTGTAAAATGGCCACATTTATATTACTGGCTTCAAATATTGCCCTGGGAATCAGCTTGTTTATTGTGGCACTGGACAGATATCTTAAAATTTGCAGACCTCTTGGATGGCAAATAAGCTATAAAATGGCACGCTATCTAAGCCTTTTAGCTGTGATTGCATCATGTGCTATATCATCTCCGGTTTTTAAGGTTTACGACATCAATGAATATGAATTACCCGGATATGACGTCATAGCGTCTGAATGTGTCTATGGGGACAACAAAGGGGATCATGCATTTATTCTTTTTGGAGTGATTATATTTTGTCTCAGTCTCGTGTTAATGTGTATACTATACTGTTTCATCGGCAGAGTAACTATAAAACACATTAAGCAAGAAAAAAAGTTTCGCCGACTTTCTTTACTTGAATCTAAAGCTATGTTGAGTGACCATAATCCGGTTAATCTGTCCGAGGAATACGAGAAGCGGGCTAAAGCAAGAAAAGCAACATTTATAATGTTTCTAGTTTCATTGTCATTTGTGTTAGGCTATCTCCCTGCATTGGGGTTGATTTTGGCGCGTAGTTTGAAGTCTGATTTCAGCGAATCGTTGACAGTGACACAGAGAGCTGTATACAAGTTTTTTGTAAGATCTTATTATTTGATTTATGCCATTAATCCGTTTATCTATTGTTTAAATGACTCTGAATTCAGAAAAAATAGTGTAGACGTTTTACGCAGACTATTTGGACGGATATCTTCAACATGCAATAACAATGAGAGACAATAGTTATCATTTCACATTGCATTTTCTTGAAAAAAGTTGGTCAAAGTCGTTAGATTATTAACTGAATCTATCATTAAAATGAAGTTCGTGGATGAAATGTTTTATAATTGATTTATGCTAGTTTTATTTAAGTTTCTGTCTTGGATCACTTTTGACTCAATCACGATTACTGATGTTTTATTATGTTTAAATGATTGCCCAGTCTCGTTTTATTGATTTTTTTGCTATGTATTACTCATGCCTTATTTATGTATCATTTATGCTTTTGATTATTAATCATTTATGTCTCACTGATGAATTTTCCTTTTTTAGTTATCATTTATAACTTTATTTATGTAACAGGTATTTCTTACAAAAATTTTAATTTAATTATGACACAATACTGGTCACTGATGTTTTTAGTTATGTTTCACGAATGACTGAATCATGTTCGGTGATGCTTAGTTATGTTTCACGTATGACTGAATCATGCTTTGGTAATGTTTAGGTATGTTTCACGTATGACTGAAGCATGCTTTGGTAATGTTTAGGTATGTTTCACGTATGACTAAATCACGTTTTTCTGAGGAATTGTCTGTTACCTATTTCTTACTGATGTTTTACTGATGTTTTAGTCATGTATCAGTTATAATTACTGATGTTTACTATGTTTCACTGATGACCTTCTCTTGTTTTATTGAAATGTAAGTCACGTGTCACTCATGTTTTACTGATAACTTCATAAATGAATCACTTTTGACTCGCCTGTGGTTTTCTTATGTTTTTTGTTTAATGTATGACTTGTGTTTTATTGATGTCTTTAGTTTTGTATTTCTTACAAATAATTATAATAATTGTTAGTATACAATGTAGCATCCGTGTCAGATGATTTTATTCATAATATAATTTAGCATAATTTAGCATATCATTTAACACACAGTTTTAACGGTAACAATATGGAGTAGGCAGCGTCTATGGTTAGCTAGTGTAAAATATAGAACATTTTTATAACGAATCACCTGACTTTAGTACCAATGGATTGGTTCATTAACACGGCATTGAAGTGATATTAAACCATTAAATTTAATAGTATGTATAAATGAATAAAACATAAGGCAAAGACTGGTTAAACTTTAGAATTGGTGAAATAACAAATTGTTTTTAACAATATGTATATGGGTATATTTGTGTGTATGCTTTTTTCTTTAAATAATAAAAAATACAAAAAAAGTTTTGTTTTATTTTCCTGTTTCATCAGTATCTGTTATATAAGATGATTGTTCCTCAATTATAGTTGGTTCCAGAATCTAGCAACTGGTTCAGCATTTAATCTTGACCCGTTAATCAAGTCCTGATGCCTTTAGAATCTGTTTCTTGTCGGAGTTGTCATTACGACGTCGTCGTGATAGTCGGACTCTACCGCATACATGTCTTTAAGCTTGATAGGCGTGGAAAGGTTGTGGACACGTGGTGAATGTGTGCGTAAGGTACAGGGAATCAAGGCGAAGGTTCACATTACTTTCCCAGAACGTGGTATAATAAATGGCCAGTTTTCTAAGACAATCGTTACATAGCGCGTTACCCTTTGGTACTATTCACACCAAAAGAAAATGTAACACCAAATCGAGGGTTCCTAGGGGCGATCGTTTCTTGTACGCAGAGGCTATAAAGTTTTTCGATCGAGAATCTTAATTACATCTGGCTATGCGAATGAGGGGGGATGCACTAGCTAGCGATATGCTTAGGATAGTAGCTAAATGAATCAGTATGGAAAATGTCACGTGACTTTGTCTATTGTGCTCTCATTACAAATCAAACACACACTTATTGTTATTCATCAGAACTGCCATGCAGTTATCTTTTCTATACAAAAAAAGGAAAGGTGAACATTTGACGGAGGCAAAGATAAATTGGACAATTAATTTAGTTAACAAAATTATTTTTAGACTTGAGTTATCTTTCAAATTATATTCTTGTGATGTTTCAATGTTGCCAACCTATGAAATAATAACACTATAAGTGTAATTCGGAGAAAAAATAGAAAAAGGTAATTTGACACCTCCTTATGTATCTTATCCACAAAGTTTGATGCATTTAAAGTGTTGGGTAGTAACTTTTTTGATGTAATTAAAGTGTGCTTGTGTATTTCTGAAACTGTTAGTTTTACATCTAATCATATGGTATCATTTCGGGTTGTCTACGGGGACGATCTAAAATATTAAACCAATGAATTTTGGCCCAGTCTTAATAAACATGTTAACACAGCCCTTTAAAAGTTCCCAAACTCATTTCGCGATTTACATTGTATTGGAAGCAATATGAATATGAAACCATAAAAATATCTCAATCTTGATCTTGGTTCATTGAGATACATTGGCCATAGTTTTGAAGGCTAATATATAACTCTAGCTGCAACCCAAAAAATGAAATGTACTTATAAAACTTTGTTTCTTTTGCATGAAAGGGAATATAATGGATAAAAAAAACATCTTAAAACTTAGAAGTACAAGTTATTCAGTAAATTATAGTGTGAAGGAATTTTTGGAGGGCAGTGTATATGATTAAAGCTTTGTTTGCTTGTTTTTGTTGGGTTTAACGCCGTAGCAACACATTGTATAGGTCATATAACGGCAGTCAGTCAACCAACTCACTGCTCCTGGAAAGGCTAAATCTCTGGATTGAGCTGTTAACCAACTACTAAGCGCATACTTTCGTCAGTGACTGACAACTGCCCTACATAATTAAAATCATTGGTAGAAGGGATAATGGCCGTAGAAATAATTTCATGACCAAGCTCCACGAAAGTATGCCTCGCCCGGGAATCAAACCCACGACCATTCGATCAGTAGACTTGCGTGCTACCAACTGAACTAGCCGGGCGGCTAAATTATGTATTACCACAAGACTTCCACGTGCAATTGGTGGCGATGTATAATAACTATCTTTTACATGTAGAATCATGGTCAGTAACTGGTCTTTAAATTTCAACCAACTAACCTTCCAGATTTCTAGGAAAAGAGTGTGACCCACTAACCTCCATTAACTACCAAGAAAACGACCAGGAAAAACATTGACTAACTATTGCGTGGTAATTTTTATTCAACTTTCAACAATTATCTCCGTATGTACATCTAGATACTCACTACAGCACTTTTGGACTAACTATATGTTTGTGAAAAACTTCTTTGAGACTTTCAGCAGATTACTGACTAAACCAAAGATTTAGAAAGACACAATAACTGCAGTGGCTAATTGCTTTGAGTGAAAAATATTCTCATTCTGATTTTACGTGACTTAACTATAATATTAATTGCATTTCCAAGTTTTTTTAGATTTGTTGAACTAGTTAACTTACGTTGTAATGATATTATTATTCATGACTCTTATTTTCTGTAAGACTAAAAAAGAGTAAAACCGATCAATACCGTTTCGGTGACACTATTGTAATATCAAAAGGGGAGACAATTACATGTTCTTATTCAATGTTTTTACGTTATTTACGTGTCATAGGATTCTCACTTCATGATAATACATTTTTGTTTAAACCTTGTTATAAATCTAAAACTATTTGTAAGCCTATATTGAATGACAACCCACTTAGTTATACTCGTACTAAAGAATGTTTAGTGTCACGTTTGAGAGAAATAGATAATAATTCTAACATAGGTATTTATCATTACGTTTTGGTGGAGACACTGCAGCGGCTAATGCCGGTGTAAATGATCGTTGTTGGAACGTTATGGGCGCTGGAAAGGTGAATAAAGTAAAGACGGCTATGTTGCTGACTGCATGGCTAACAGATTGAAAGTTTCTAAATCTTTAGCCTTATAAACATACATCACATCCAGCCTAATTTTTTGATATCTATACTGCACGTCTGGTATTGCATTTCCTTGTTTGTTGTTATTTTCGTAAATACAGAGTGAAGTTAAGACTATCTTTTTCATGCGTTTCGAAGTATAGCATGAAATTTTTGTCTTCACGAAACAGAGGTTTTACGGTAGCCAAAATATTTTGTAGTTGTTGCACGATATTTTCGTGTTCACGTAGGTGTGCCTGTATAAAAGGTTTTGGCGCGTAAAAATTGTCATTCTTCCAGACAGGCTCAGTCATACCAAGTTTCCTAAAGAATATTGTTCATGTCATATTCCAAATTAATTAGTGTGATAATATTTCTGTTTGAAGAAAAATAAGTTATGTGCATTATTAATAATGGATTCGTATTTCATTTAGTTATCTTGAATTCACTGATGTCAGCAGATTCGTCAAAATTGTTTAATTGCAATGAAATTATATATTTCTTTTATACTAAACAAGTCATGTGAAAGAATGCATTTGAGTATTATTTCTTTTGATACATATTTCCCCTGCAGATAATTTCAACTGTTGTTAAAATAATTAAACGAAATTTTGTGAGTCAACTATGGGATATTATATCTTTCATGTGACACGAAATACGTCGAAATCCACCGTGTAGTTACCGTTTTCCAAGATGCAAGTGCATTTCGTGTTTTTTACTAATATAAGCCAAACGGTTTACATTTTCACGTTTATTTTGTACATGTCGATATCTATAGCAATTTACACTTAAAAAGAACACCTACATGTAAACTTTCACAAGTCGTAAGTATAAAACGAACTAGCTTGAAATAAAGAGGCCAAGATATCGAAATGATACATGCTGGCTCATCTGTACGATTGGTAAATTGAATTGAAGCGCTAGCTCATGTCTTGCTCGCATCATATTCATCACTGACACATTTTAAGCATAGCTGCAATGCAGAAACCTTCAACAATCGTGACAAAGTAAACCCATTTTCAGCTTGCCCATACTTTCAAGCGTAACCCTTTGATTGTGACGAATATTTAAGGAAGTTTGGGCAAACCGGAAGTGTTAAAGAGCTGCCAAGCTAGAGAAGACGTCGTATGACGACAAGACGGCAAGGATTGGCTATGATACCCCGAGATATCATTCAGAACTACATAATCGCATTGCGAGGAGGCGTCTTGCAGTTATACATGTACGAGCTGAAGGTGGCTATACTCGTTATTGATGTGAATTTTTACTTCGTCGGTGCCAATATTGTTACTGCTTATATGAAGTCAGTTATTATTCTATTTATTTTTCGTTTTGCTAATAAATGAAATTTCGTGAATATTGTCTACAAATTTTATATAGGTGTATAATTGGACAAGTTGTTAAGTGTATTTTCACTGTGAATGTTATATAAAAATTGTACATTTGGTTCTGTAAATTAAAGCTTTTCAGTTGTATGTTGTTAAATGTAAGAAATATTGATTGCCAGGACATTAATCAGAATATATATTGCTTTTACAATTTTATTTTTTTAGAGTTTCACATAAATTTATGTTGTATAATTTTTTATAGTATAATGAAAACAATTTATCTTATACGATATACATTTAGTAAGCATTTTAACTGTAAGTGTTAAAAGAAGTATCAAGAATGAGGTCGAACATTCAGCGTCAGGCATTTGACAAAATGACACAGTTTTCCAGGGCAAAGACAAAAATGGACGATCTCTGGTTTTTACTGGGCGCGTCTGGCGCGTTTTGATACTCAAGTCATGAAATTCAAACAATCAAATAGGTATTTCATGCAATATGTGTTTACAGTTTCGTAAAGAAACAAAATAATTTCATTCATGTTTAATTATGATGTCCCACTGTTTTTATCTGACATCTCTTTATTGTCATTGTATCTTGTACTTGTATCTACCGTTCTCTTGACTGTAAACCATTAAAACTGCACGTTTGGTAGTGTAATTTCTTGTTTGTAGGTTTTTTTTCCGTAAATACTGAGTGAAGTTAAGCTTGCAGGAAAACCGACATAACAAATGTAAAGAAATATAATTCACAGTTTTATTGCCTAAAGTGATATCCTTCATTTTTTATAATGAATAGATTGTTTTGTTTTGTTTTTGTTGGGTTTAACGCCGTAGCAACACATTGTGTAGGTCAATCTATTCACTGTTCCTGGAACGGCTAAATCTCTTGATAATGCGCTTAGCATACTTTCGTAAATGACTAACAACTGTCCTACACAATTAAGAATCATTGGTAGGAAGAAAAAAGGCCAAAGAAGAGCAGGAAAATTAATAGATGTTGATGATATCTTATAAGAAATTGTAATTATAAGTATACGAAATAATTAACTTTCAGCTACTAGTTGACCTAGCCAAATTCACATAGACGAAACTACTTAACATTGATTCCGTGAAATGAAGTAAAGATCGAACTGATTAGAAATCGAAATTCAACTATTGATTCTTGTCTTCCACACTCGTTCTCAAGACAACATGTTGAGAGGACATTTGATTATAATGACTAAAGCTACTTAGGATGAATATTGCATACATGCATATACTTTGAATATATGTGTACGTTTTTAAGTACTGAAATGCCATTATTTTATGTTTTGAACATTTGTGTTTGACAAATTGCTTCTTAGCAAAGTTTAACCTGTGATGTTATGTGTGTGAAATTTGGAGTGAAATTTATCTTATCTCATATAAGTAGTTTGGGTTGGAATAACGATATCATAAAGAGTATTTTTCAGTGACATATTGATTTGAAAGATATTTATATTAGATCGACTTCGGGGACTTTTCTATTTACGATATATCTATTACGTGATAAACACAAAAACAGTGGCGTTTTTTCAATATTTTGTCTTCAAAATAACCGATTGTTTCCTGCAAGAACGGTATAATGGAGAAATGACGCCGAGATAACAAATTTGAATTGTGTTGCTACTCGAATAATGACCTTGGCTTGGACATGTTATTTCTTAATAAGTGAGAAGATAAAACATAATTTTGTAAAAGAACAGCATTTGTACGAATAGTATTTCGAATTTGAAATATTCGCGATGAACGTCTCAGCCAATCAGAGTGGAGTATTTGGAAATAATGAGACATTAGAAGAACTAAATGAAGCTGAATTTCTCAGACTTATACCTACCTTGGTATATATGGTGGTCATACTTATTGTCGGAGTGTTAGGGAATGGATTATTATGTTATAACTATGGTGTATTCAACAAAATACGAACCAGTCTAAATTGGTTTATAGTTTTCCTGGCTTGTCAAGGCATATTTTGTTGTCTTGTTTTGATACCGATTGATATTGTGTCGTTAACACAACAGTTCACGTTTACTAACCCAGTTTGGTGTAAAATGGCCACATTTATATTACTGGCTTCAAATACTGCTCAGGGAAGCATCTTGTTCATAATGGCACTGGACAGATATCTAAAAAATTGTAGACCTTTTGGATGGCAAATAAGCTATAAAATAGCACGCTATCTAAGCTATAAAATAGCACGCTATCTAAGCATTTTAGCTGTGATTGCATCGTGTGCTATATCATCTCCGGTTTTTGAGGTTTACGACATCAATGAATTTAAACTACCCGGATATGACGTCATTGCGTCTGAATGTGTCTATGGGAACAACAAAGGGGATCGTGTATTCGTTTTTGTTGGAATGGTTATATTTTGTCTCAGTCTCGTGTTAATGTGTATACTAGACTGTTTGGTCGGAAAGAAGTTCAGTGACCATGATCGGGCTAGAACAAGAAAAGCAACGTTTTCGATGTTTCTAGTTTCAGTGACATTTGTGTTAAGCTATCTCCCTCCATTGGGGTTGATTTTGGCGCGTAGTTTGAAGTCTGATTTCAGCGAATCGATGACAGTAACACAGAGAGTTGTATATGTTACAGGGAATGTGTGTAACCAGGGATTTCACGTAATCCCTAACAATTTCAGGGAATTCACGTACTCCCTGGTGATTTTAGGGAATACTTGAAATCCCTGATTTCACTAGGGATTACATGAAATCCCTAAAATATTTTTTCATTTTTACACAAATTCCCTGACTCGATTGCTGATACAGATCATGTTGATCAGCGATGAAATTTTTACATTCAATGTCTATAAGTAGACAACTAAAACACTTTAATTATTTGCAGCATTATTGTCATCTTTGTTTCTATAACAATTATTATAATAACAACTTATGGCTTGAGTTAAAAATTCAATAATTGTCTGTACTACAATTTAAATTTATTTAAAATATTTGATAAAAAGTCCACTAATATAATAAAGCATATCATTGATAAAAGAGCAAAGTAAACAACCCTGACAAATATTCAGTGCAGAAAAATAAAACCTATAGAAAAATGCAAATACAGTACTGGTCAACTTAAAGTTTGGAGACTAAAGAACCTTACTACAATTCTCGAATTTTGATGATTATGTTTGTAGAATCATTATTTTAATATATTCAAGTATGGTATGTGATGAAATATAAACAAATTACATGAATGCAACACATTTATAAGTTTTAGCATCTGACATCCTAAACCTGCAAAACCATGTTTATTGTAATTATTTTCTATAAAATGACTTTTATCTTAGTTATAATTACAATAATAACCTAAAAATAAAGCAAAACTAGAGAGCATTTCAAAATAAACAATTATCAAATTTTGAACAAAAGCTATTCAGTAGGCCTGCAAAGTGAAAATGTCTTCAAACTTTTGATGGGTACTGTATATGAGTACAAGACATACGCCATAAGCATAGAACAGTATAATGATAATCTATTAACCTTATTATGTTTTAGGGAATGTGTGTAACCAGGGATTTCACGTAATCCCTTACCAAGTTAGGGAATTCACGTAATTCACAAACAAATAGGTTTATACAGTTTCTTTGAAAATTCAATCTATAATACAATAATTGCATTCACATAACAAAAGTATCAATGCATAACAGTGAAAAATCTAATAAGTAAAACCTTACAGCACAATAAATCATATTTTACATTTAAATCATGACAATTTTGTGGTCAGGGAATATATGTAAAAATTGAAAAAAAATTCAGGGAATACATGAAATCCCTAGAAAATTTCAGGGTTTACATGTATTCCCTGACAGAATTTTACATGGTTGGGGATTACATGAAATCCCTAAATTTCAGGGAGTTCATGAAATCCCTGATTACACACATTCCCTGTAACATATACAGGTTTTTTGTAAGATCTTATTACTTGATATATGTCATTAGTCCGTTTATCTATTTTTTAAATAACTCTAAATTCAGAAAAAATAGTGTAGACGTTTTACACAGACTATTTGGATGGATCTTTTCAACATGCAATAACAATGAGAGACAATAGTTAACATTTTACATTGCATTTTCTTGAAAAAAGTTGGTCAAAGTCGATAGATTATTAACTGAATCTATCATTAAAATGAAGTTCGTGGATGAAATGTTTTATAATTGATTTAACCTTGTTTTACTTAAACTTTCTGTCTAGGATCACTTTTGACTCAATCACGATAACTGATGTTTTTAATTATGTTTCAATGATTACCCAGGCTCGTTTTATTGAAATTTTCTGCTATGTACAATATAAGTTCATTCACTCGAACACCACCGGGTCGAATTAATTGGCCGAGTCGAACACATTGTCTGGCACCGATCAATTTCCCTTCTATATCTATATTAGTCAACCTCTGTTGGGTCGAACAGGACTGAGTCGAACTCTCGAACCAATATCTTGGTCCCGTGGTTTACAAATACACTTAGATACAATTGTCTCTCTCGAACGATAGATTTTCACACATCGACCGTAAAATCTTGACAGTAGTCATTGTTGGTGACGCGTGATAATAACAGGGCGTGAAAATCGCTTAACAATAGATTTGTTAATTGATTTAAATCGCTTAACAATAGATTTGTTAATTGATGTTAATTTGTATTACTCATACCTTATTTAATATGTATCATTTATTATTTTGATTATGAATCGTTTATGTCTCACTGATGATTTATCCATGTTTAGTTATGTATCTTATGATTCACGAATGACTGAATCATGTTTTATTGATGTTTAGTTATGTGTCAATTATGACTGAATCATGTTTTAATGATGTTTTTAGTACGAATGGCTCAATGTTATTTTTTTATGTTTAGTTATGTTTCACGTATTACTGGATCATTCTTTAGTGATGTTCAGTTATGTTTAACGAATGATTGAATCTTATCTTAGTGATGTTTAGTAGGTTTCATGTATGACTGAATCATGTTTTAGTGATGTTTAGTTATGTTTTACGTATGGCTGAATCATGTTTTAGTGATGTTTAGTTATGTTTCATGTATGACTGAATCATGTTTTAGTGATGTTTAGTTATGTTTCACGTATGGCTGAATCTTATTTTAGTGATGTTTAGTTATGTTTAACGAATGACTGAATGTTATCTTAGTGATGTTTAGTTATGTTTCACGTATGACTGAATCATGCTTTGGTAAAGTTTAGTTATGTTTTACGTATGACTAAATCACGTTTTCCTGATGATTTATCTATTACCTATTTCTTACTGATGTTTTACTGATGTTTTAGTCATGTATCAGTTATAATTACTGATGTTTACAGCTATGTTTCACTGATGACCTTCTCTTGTTTTATTGAAATGTTAGTCATGTATCACTTATGTTTTACTGATGATTTCATAAATGTTTCACTTTTTCCCCGCCAGTTGTTTTCTTATATTTTCTGTTTCATGTATGACTTATGTTTTATTGATGTCTTTGTTATGTATTTCTTACAAATAATTATAATAATTGTTAGTATACAAAGTAGCATCCGTGTCAGATGATTTTATTCATAATATAATTTAGCATAATTTAGCATATCATTTAACACCAGTTTTAACGGTAACAATATGGAGTAGGCAGCGTCTATGGTTAGCTAATGTAAAATATAGAACATTTTTATAACGAATCACCTGACTTTAGTACCAATGGATTGGTTCATTAACACGGCATTGAAGTGATATTAAACCATTAAATTTAATAGTATGTATAAATGAATAAAACATAAGGCAAAGACTGGTTAAACTTTAGAATTGGTGAAATAACAAATTGTTTTTAACAATATGTATATGGGTATATTTGTGTGTATGCTTTTTTCTTTAAATAATAAAAAAAATACAAAAAATTTTGTTTGTTTTATTTTCTGGTTTCATCAGTATCTGTTATATAAGATCATTGTTCCTCAATTATATTTAGTTCCAGAATCTAGCAATTGGTTCAGCATTTAATCTTGACCCGTTAATCAAGTCCTGATGCCTTCAGAATCTGTTTCTAGTCGGAGTTGTCATTACGACGTCGTCGTGATACTCGGACTCTACCGCCTACATGTCTTATAGCTTGATAGGCGTGGAAGGGTTGTGGCGCGTGGTGAATGTATGCGTAAGGTACAGGGAATCAAGGCGAAGGTTCACATTACTTTCCCAGAAGGTGGTATAATAAATGGCCATTTTTCTAAGACAATCGTTACATAGCCCGTTGTCCTTTGGTACTATTCACACCAAAAGAACTAAGAATG
This sequence comes from Mactra quadrangularis, assembly GCA_025267735.1. Classification (NCBI taxonomy): domain Eukaryota; kingdom Metazoa; phylum Mollusca; class Bivalvia; order Venerida; family Mactridae; genus Mactra; species Mactra quadrangularis. Next base: position 31,679,282 of record CM046304.1, read on the forward strand.
TTACACTAAATCGAGGGTTCCTAGCGGCGATCGTTTCTTGTACGCAGAGGCTATTAAGATTTTCGATCGAGAATCTTAATTACATCTGGGTATGAGAATGAGGGGGGATGCACTAGCTAGCGATATGCTTAGGATAGTAGCTAAATGAATCAGTATGGAAAATGTCACGTGACTTTGCCTATTGTGCTCTCATCACATATCAAACACACACATATTGTTATTCATCAGAACTGCCATGCAGTTATCTTTTCTATACAAAAAAGAAAAGATCATCATTTGACGGAGGCAAAGATAAATTGTACAATAAATTTTTGTTAACAAAATTTATTTTATACTTGAGTTATCTTTCAAATTATATTCTTTCGATATTTTAATGTTGCCAATCTATGGATTAATAACACTTTACGTGTTATTCGGAGGAAAAATAGAAAAAGGATATTTGACATCTCTTTATGTTTCTTATCCACAAAGTTTGATGCATTTAAAGTGTTGGGTAGTAACTTTTTTGATGTGATTAAAGTGTGCTTGTATATTTCTGAAACTGTTAGTTTTACATCTAATCATTTGGTATCGTTTCGGATTGTCTACGGGGACGATCTAAAATATTAAACCAATGAATTTTGGCCCAGTGAACATGTATACACAGCCCTTTAAAAGTTCCCAAACACTTTCCGCCATTTACAATGTATTAAATGGGATTTCAAGCAATTATAAAAGCAGGTTGTTGGTAAATCATTTTCAATTTTGCTTTTTGGAAGCAATATGAAGATGAAACCATAAAAATATCTCAAACTTGATATTGGTTCATTTAGATACATTGACCATAGTTTTAAAGGCTGATAGATAACTCTAGCTGCAACCCAAAAAATGAAATGTACTTATAAAACTTTGTTTCTTTTGCATGAAAGGGAATAAAATGAATAAAAAACATCTTCAAACTTAAAAGTACAAGTTATTCAGTTAATTGTATTGTGAAGGAAGTTTTGGAGGGCAGTGTATATGAATATAATTTTGTTTGCTTGTTTTTGTTGAGTTTAATGCCGTAGCAACACATTGTATAGGTCATATAACGGCGGTCAGTCAACCAACTCACTGCTCCTGGAAAGGCTAAATCTCTGGGTTGAGCTGTTAACCAACTACTAAGCGCATACTTTCGTCAGTGACTGACAACTGCCCTACATAATTAAAGTCATTTGTAGAAGGGATAATGGCCGTAGAAATAATTTCATGACCAAGCTCCACGAAAGTATGCCTCGCCCGGGAATCAAACCCACGACCATTCGATCAGTAGACTTGCGTGCAAACAACTGAACTAGCCGGGCGGCTAAATTAGGTTTTACCACAAGACTTCCACGTGCAAGTGGTGGCCATGTGGCCAACTAACCTTCCAGATTTCTAGGAAAACAGTGTGACCCACTAACCTCCATTAACTACCAAGAAAACAACCAGGAAAAAAAATTGACCAACTATTGCGTTGTAAATTTTATTCAACTTTCAACAATAATATCCGTATATACATGTAGATACTCACAACAGTACTTCTGTACTAACTATCAATAAATATACAAATATCGTGTTTTTAATCAGGTGGGGGGTTGTTATACCAGCGCTACTAGCAGCTAATTCTTAATGGTATCGAAATTGGCGAAAATATACAAACTTTTTACCTTAACTCGAAAGGGCTATTTTAAGATGATCTTATTTCATTACTAATTTACTGACGGATATGAAACTTGGCCAAGTTATTTCCTGTGTGATTTTTCTTCAGTAAAAACCATTTGAACCTCAATTTCAGTTACCATGAAAACGCTTGGTCGGAGCGAAAAGGGCAAAACGTGCAATTTTGTCCCCTTTTTTACCCCAAAATGTCCATTTCTTTCAATTATATTCCCAAATGAGGTCTAAAGTGCCGGTTTCCCACAGACAGAAAACATTTTACATGTTGCGCTATATTTCTGCACTAAATGACCCTGTTATATTCTAGCGATGAGGTTTGTTCCCCCCTTACGCCTTAGCGACAGAGGGAGCACATCAATCCCTCTTGGACTACTTGAAACATCTTTTGATAGGGAAACGCGTACGAAAAAATTCATTTTTGAACAGCTTTCAATTTACTAATTTGAATGCCCGTGGTGGCCATTTTGAAGGAGATCCAGACACGTAAAATGCAGGATTGGCCATTTACGTTTAACCTCCATTAAATACCAAGAAAAGAATGTGACCTATAAACCTTCCTTAACTTTCAGGAAAATAATGTGAAAGTTAACTTTAAGTGTTTAGAAAGTACTTCAGTCGATCCTGTTTCTTAAGATTGTTATCATTTCTTGATAATTACCTACTCAAACTTTCCGGGAGGTTTAATAGTTTAATCTTAAGATCTACATGGACACACTTAGTAGAGAGTTTAAGATACTTTTAAATGATTTATTGATTAGACTCGTATCAGTTCAATCAAATCATACATGATTTTGGATCATGTACAAATTCAGTGTTAACAAAACAAATACAGTATGCTCTTATTAAAGGACCCTACTTTTTAAGAAAAGGACAATTTTTACACTTAAACTTAGAAAGCAATTTAATGGTCTGACATATTCATTGTGTCTCTAATGCAAGTTGTTTTTAAATTACTTCACATATATGTCTGTGGTAAATGAATATATCTTCATACAGTGGCTTTAAGTAAACACGGGTAAAAATGTTGCATATTAATGAACTACGTTTACGCACTGTGTTATCACATTTCAGGCTCCGCCCGCACAAAATGACAAGAATTTACGATTTTATCGAAATGAAATAAGATCCAAACCAGTAGGCCAATCAGGTAAGCATGAGTTATATAACATATTATGTTGATCCTCTATCCACAGTGGCAATACCTAGAATATGTATTTTGCGTCAACTCAATAAATTTTGACTATCCAACCAACTATCCACATTAAATTAAATTTTTTAACCGGTAGTTAAACCTTTATCATAACGTGTTTACATCTGTCATTCTTTACGCAGATATTAGAAATCGAAACTAGAATACATGGTTTAACTATGCACCTATACCTTTAGAGGTTTAAAAGTACTTTGTATCTATGGATTTATATTCCTGAAGCTATGAGTGATCATTTATTTTACATTTTAACAATGATTTTGTCGAAAAACCGAAAAAATCCAACGATTTTGTCTTCATGCGCGGCAATGTTGCGTACCAAATCGCCGAATTCGGGGAAGCGTCTTACTATAGAGGTGATATCTTCAACTTCTATTTATAGAATGCAATGTTACGGTTTGAAGATAAAACAGTGCAAAAAAATCAACATCGATTCTAGAGTTTTAAAGGGCTGTAGCTATTTTAATTGTAAGATTTATACGATACAAACACCCTGGAGAACCCATCAAAGTTTTCCTGTTAAATTTGAAGACGACTTGTCACTGCAGCACGCTGAAATGGAATAGTTTTTCAAGGTGTTAGCACATCAGATCTTAGATCTTATATATACGACGGTCAGCTCTTCCTACCATAGGTTTCCTGGACCCTTATCTGTCACCAGTACTAGCTTACCCTATTACAAAGCCGACAACTCATGCATAAGGTGTGACCTACCGCGACCGGGCTCGAACCCGCGATCTCCGGATTTGAAGCGGCAGATGGAATTTATGGATTATATAAAACAAACGGTAGCGAAGGGACCTTTACAGTACATAGGTCAGACTAGATGTACATACATGTATGTTGTTAAAAATAGAGTAATAAATAATTACAAAAAAGATTAGATATACATGTACTTCTTATCGTCTGCTTGTGAATGCGTAATGAGGACTACATTAATTTCAGTGGGTATTATCCCTGGAATGCGCACGCACATCCGAATGTAAACGTCCGTGGCAAATTTTAATGAGGATTTGCGACAGTCCACAACTAAACATGTAAAATAAATAAACTAACAAATTTATTTTTATATTAAAGGCTATAAAATAGAAGAAATGTTAAAATGGCATGGTAACTATAATAAATTAGAGAAAACAATAAACTATTTACAATGGTAAGTGAAAAATAATTATATATAGCCCAATAACAAATATATAAATCTGCGTTTTCAGATCATTCCTGTTTTTATACGCCCGTTTTGAAAAAAACGGGTGCATAATGGTATACCCTCCGTCCGTCCGTCTATCCGTCCATCTGTTAGCCACAATCATGTCCGCTCAATATCTTGAAAAACTTTGGAGTGACGGTCATGGTACTCGGTAGGAAGATTGGTCATACTCAGTGGATGACCCCTACGCATTTTGAGGTCACTAGGTCAAAGGTCAAGGTCACTGGGTCTGGACGATAACTCAACAACCACTGTACCCAGATGCTGCACCAAATTTGATGTGACAGTAGCCCATGTGTGGAGGATGTGCCGTATTGGTCTTGAGGCCCCAGGGTCTAAGATTAGGTCACATGAACATCATATGGAAAAGCCTTGTCCGGACGATAATTCAACAATAACTGTACCTAGGTTAACCAAATTTTATGTGAAAATAGCCCATGTGTCAACAAAGTGCCGCATTGGTTTTGGGGCCCCAGGATCGAAGGTCAAGGTCGCGGGGACATCATATGGAAAAACTTTGTCCGGACAATAACTGAACAACCACTGTACCTAGGTTTGCCAAATTTTATGTATGGATACTCCTTGAGTAGAGGATGTACCTTATATATTTTGAGACACAAGGGTCAAAGGTCAAGGTCACTGGGACTAATTTATATGAAAACGTTGTACGGACAATAACTCAACTACCACTGTACCTATCTTCACCAAAATTATGTGATAATATTCCATGTGTCAAAGATGTGCCTTTTCGGATCTGAGGCCCCAGAGTACAAAGTCAAGGTCACGGGGACATCATTTGGAAAAGCCCTGACGGTATGATAACTCAACAACCACTTTTCCTAAGTTCACCATATTTTATGTGTTGATTGCCCTTTAGTGGAGGATGTTCCCTTTTGATTTTATGACCCCAGAGTCAAAAGTCAAAGTAACTGGAACTAAATCTATATCAAAACATTGTCCGGACAATAACTCAATAATGACTGTACCTAGTTTCACCAAATGTTATGTAAGGGTAGCCTTAATGTCTAGAATATGCCCCTTTTGTTTTGAGGCCCCTGGGTTAAAGGTCAAGGTCGCAAGGACATCATAACGAAAAAACTTGTCCAGAAAATAACTCAACAACCACCTTATCTAGGTTCACCAAATTTTATGTATCAATACTCTGGATCAAAGGTGTGAACTTTTGTTCTTAGGCCCCAAGGTCAAGGTCACCGGAAGTTCACATGGGAAAACTTTGTGCCTGTAATAATTCAACCACGACTGTACCTAGGTTTTCAAAAACTTTGCTTTGGATAGCCCTCGACTTAAGAATGTGACCTATTCTGAGGTCTCGCGGTCATTGGTTAAGTTCTCAGGAACTTCATGTGAGATAGAACACAGCATGGACTGCACACAGGCGCATAATGCCCCGCTCAGCGGAGTTCTTATTTAATTATTACAGGTATCTTAAAATTAACTTTAAGAATAACATTATTACGCAATTGTACATGTATTTTGGCGTGAATAAAATCCATTAATACAAAGTTATAAGTATATCACGTTCTTTTGTCTGTAAGTGATAAACAGGTGATGACCACTGAAAATGACGAGTTTTATGAATACATGCATGTTCGTACAGCTTATATAAAAACGCATGATGTAATCAGGATCGGGAATAACGTGACCCCGAGATAATTTAGAAAACTAGAACCTTTAGTGGATGTGAAGAACTACTGCTAGAAAGAGAACTTTGTGCTGCTTAGATTGCACTAGGGCTAACAAAATTTTGTACGTAAAAATGTCATTTACCTTGTCTTTTTCATCTAAATGTGTTGATATGCTTATCATTAACTGTGTTAAGAACCATAAAGGTCACTTTATTCCCGACACTAGTAATGTCAATGAAGCGACAATTATCAATTATGATAAGATATCTGGAGCTAAAGTTAATCGAAATTGACCACTCTATAGCTTTAAAAAAGTTATAATGACTACTAAAAATATTTTTTTTCATCCGTGTGGGTAAACAAATGTTGAATTTGTTGTGTTTTGTGTTTTTATCAGTCGTCTTTTTGTCCTGCCAAACGTAAAGATGAAATGCAAAAAGAGTGAATGATGAAAAGACGGAATATTGTTTGTAACATATATTAGTGTGGCTCATTAAAAAAAACTAAAGTTTATTTTCTCGCCAGGTTGTTTCCAATACCAAACACGGTTGGTACCAACAACGATGCTCAAATACTACATAAAGAAGAGGCAAAGGTTAGAAAACAATTCAATTTTAAAACGATAAATGTTTCACTTAACTGATATCCGGTGACTATAGGAAACTTCAGTACTTATATTTGATTACATATTACTGCTTTTCAATGTTTTCTTAAAACTGTAGCATTAATGATGTCATAGGTACGTGTATTGCCACCGTCCTATCAGAGGTGCTTTACAACAATGTGAGCGCTCGGGGCGACAATGGGCGCTATTGTTCTGAACGCGGGCGCTCGAGCGAGTGCTCGCAAGCGCTCGCGATTCAGCTCGAGAGGTGTTTCGCTTAGATGTCAAAGATGGCGACTGGAAAAACTAAGATCTTTATCTCAAAAGAATTTTCCCTGAAAAGTGGGACGCAAACGTGTGCGTTACTTGTTCTACATAATATATCCACACAATGCATATAATAGATTTCTTTGGTACAGTAAATTGTATCATAATGATTCATATATAATAATGTGAAAGATCTACTGCGGAAATAATTGTTTCCCCAACTCTCTCTTTTCGATTATCATATTTATATGATAGCTACTAGATTAATACATACACTTTATGTACTTAACCAGTATGTAGAATGCAAACAATTTCATAATATTTGTTTTTACTTTAAAGTATATAATTTGTCAATTTTGCCGGGCAACAAATTAACTATTTCTGCTCAGGTCCTGGGAAAAGTGTATGTTTTGCTTAATATATGAATACAATAACTGATACAAGTGCGCAACGTTGATTTTCATAGAATTATTTCATCTCAGCTATGTTACATTCAGGAAGTTAAATTATTTATATACATCAGCTACTTGTAGTCATAAACATATACATTTGATTTATTTAACAGTTATTCGTATTTATACTTTACTTATTTTTTTTTGTTTCTGTGCTTTAATGTATAAGTATAGACCCACAAAGCGTCTATGACCTTCGGGCTTTCTTTATTGTATAAGCTTGTAAACTTATTTCATAATTCATGAAAATGATAGAAATAAAGAAAAAGATATACTAAACAACAACGATTGATCTGGTTTTAAAGTTTAATATTTCAATGTACACTGTTTGGGAATCCGACCATCTTTCACATTTTGAAGACTAAGAGTCGTTATAATCGTTTATTATTACGAAGTCAAAATTGTCAAAATAAATTGTCATAATTATAAAGTATTTCAAAACATGACAACTCATGCGTTTTCAATTAAAGAGAAATGTAAAGTTTTCCGGTTTTTCGGTAATTTTCGTTTTTTTTTAGGATTTCTGGTAAATACGTGGACCGCGTCATAAAAATAGGCCGATATTGTTGTGCGTATGCATTATGCAATGAAACTTTAAGAATGTCTTTAAGAAACAATTTCTTGTTCCATAGGATGTATGTTCGTATGTCATTGCGTATACAAGGAATGCAATTTGTACACATAAAGAACGGCAACTGCGTGGTTTCGGTAAAATAAAGTTTAACAGAACTATTTTATCTTAGACTTCGGCTGGCTAAATCTGAAACGACTGTCGAGATGGTCGTTTTAAGTTTAGCGCATGCGCTAAACTAAAAAATGCGTTCAACATCGTCACGTGGTGGGTTATGGTAGCTAATACTGTAATTACAGATGACCAATAGTATTTACTGCTAAATTATGTTATCAGTAAAGCAATTAAGTGTCGACTTTGTGTCTTTTTTCTGAAAATGGTTGCTGTAATATTCGGGGCCAGATGAGGTCGACTCGGACTCCCTGTGTCTCCGTTGAACCGGATCTGTATTACAATAATTTGAATTATACTTCTTTCTTTGATGGATGGCCATTTGTATTTTATACGATATGCACCTATATTATATATATTTTATCGTTGAAGTTTTTTTATATTGCCAGGCTATTTCTGAGGACGTCGCCACAAGAACAAGTGTGTTAATGGCATACAAAATGATGCTAGATTTTTTTGGTATGAAATTACAGCGCAGGGAATATAAAGTAGAACGAGCAGACAACTATAAAGAAAGATATGCATATTTTAATAGGTAAGACTTTCAATTCAAATAATTAAATGACGGTTTCAAATAGTTTTGTAATAGTAAAGACAAGTATGACTACGAATCTTACGATTTAATGTTTTTAGTCTTTCAATACCTCCTTTGGTTAAATGTAACGCCGAAGTTACATATTGTTATGTCATTTCACGACTGACCATCATCATACTCACTGTTCTTGGAAAGGCTAAATATCTTGATATATTTGTTAACAAGCTCCCTTTTCTATTGGTTTATTTAACGCCTTAGTTACCCATTGTATAGGTCATATCTTAGCGGTCCTTCAACCTACTCACCGTTCCTGGAAAGGCCATATCTCTGGTTTATCAGTTTCTAAATGGTTATTTCATTAAGGGACTGACCACTGTCTTAGAACTGATTAAATGACGCATCGGAACTAAAAATAGAGAGGTAAAATATGTTTCAAATATGCCCTTTGTATTTGTTAAATCAATAAATGCATATAAGTCTACACTTTGTTTCAAGAATTTTACAATTATAATGACATATGTCATTTTTATCCTTTTTTGTCGGCCATTTTGAAAAAATGACTGTTCTAACCAGGGATGGGGCCAATTAATTACTCTGAACAATTAATTGCCAATTAATTACTGTGTGAAAAACAATGGTAATTGTAATTAATTATCTTATCAAAAAATGGAAAACAATGGTAATTATAATTAATTACTTAGGAAATTTAGGCAATAATTAATTGATTTCAATTATTTTTCAATTACTTCATGATACATTTGCATATGTTTCATTAAATGCCACTTAGTTTCCAAACTGGCCCCCTCTTTTCTGTTTTTCACACCTTTCACACCTGATGAATGGGTTCTTTACTATCATAACAATAGTGTTTGTAATATGAAATCTATAGCTAATTGATTGATAACCCTGCATGGTGTTATAGTAAAAGATTAAATTGTCTGACTGGTCACTGACAGTTGAGCATTGAGGTGATAATCTTGAAGACAATGCCCATATTGAGTAAATGTTTCACCTTGTTTCTGTTGATATGATGTACATTGTATAAATAAAACATAACTAAGAATTATTGGAAGAAAATAAAGTATCAAGTACATGTATACTGCAATTTGTGTTATCTTATCTTCTATTTAGTGTTTTAAAGGTAAGGACAATAATTAACAGTGTTTTTTTTTACCTCTGCATCCTGAGTCCAGGACTCATTTAATTTGCCGTGGATGCAAAGTTTCAAAATATAATGTGCATCTTTTGGATGCATACTTTTTCTGAGTATGGAGTCCTGCCTGACAGGAATTTGGTAATGCATGTAAATACCAAATTGTATTCAAGTTATGTCAATCATATTCTAGGTCAGCAAATCTTCTACAGATAGAAATGTGCTTTACTATAGATAAGCATAAAAATATTGAGGAAAAGAAGTTTTGATTAATCTCAAACTAAATTAATGAAAATAAACTTATTAAATTTATTTGACAGTTTTGAATAATTTCAGTATCAGACGCATTGTAATTAATGTAGAAATCAAATTCATTTTTCTTCATTCAATTGTTAATATACCCTTCATATCACCAAAGCAATATTAACCTTGTAACATTGATTAGTCGGCTAAGTTTTGGGACTCATAGATTTATAGCCCAGCAAGTTCTAGGACCCACACTGATGAGTAACTGGAATTTCATTTTTTGCCTAAATACGTCATTGAAATAATTAATTAATAATTAATTGTTTTTGTAAATAATTGTAATTGTAATTAATTGTTGTCCTTACTCAGGGTAATTAACAATTAATTATAATTACTGAGGTTGAGAATAATGGTAATTATAATTAATTACTTTGCAAGTAATTGACCCCATCCCTGGTTCTAACCGAAGTCATAAAGTATTTGTGAAATTTTGCTGAATTTATACTTAATGCAATAAATGGCAATAGAAAAAATACTATTTAGAAAAAAAATTAGATTGGCCCACCCCTATTATTGCATTATGTTTTCTAGATTTGAACATTTTATTATTATTACTATGAAAGTATGAAGCGTCGAGGTTTGAAGAGGATCTACAGTATTTTTTTTCTAGATTTTAACATTTTATTATTATTATTTTTATTGTCGGTAGATTTAATTGTGTAATAATTGTTATCAGTATATTTATTATTGCACAATGTTTTCTAGATTTGAACATAATGGAAGAAGTATAACAAGGATTCTCATCTCTCTTGGTGAACTTGGTTTAGTGGAGTATCAAGGACCATTTGTTTTGTTTCTGTTAGAGGAGGTTATAGACAATAAACTGTTAAAAGTAAAGGAAATTACTATAAAATTCTGGATTAACACAGTAAAGGACGATGACTGTCTACAGACTATATACAACAGATGGGATTCACTACGATAGAAAATATAATATCTTATAGACTATTAAGGGTGTAATAGTACGGTAAAAACCATACTGCTATGTATTGCTGCAAACAAAACCAATATTGCACTATTATATTGCAATACGTACCGTTTTTTGCGAAGACATGTGAAGCATGAACTAACGCATATGCATCTTCTCAATTTGATCAACATTACACATAATATATGTGTATTTTCAAATGTTCTCTTATCCAAATGTTTGTATTACTTTTGTAAGATGGACTCTAATTTTGTTAAAAAATGCACATTTTGAATCGGAATGTCGAAGAGAATTTTACTCCGATTGACGAAATATTAAAACCTGTTAAAACCCAATAAAATTAGTTTAACACATTTTATCATTTATACAAACATTAGAATTTTAGATTCTCACAAAAAAGAGTACAGTATATAAATACAAATAAACCGGTTCAAAGAAAAAACGAATCTCCGGTTAAAAAACGTAAAGATTAGTATTGCAATATTTACCGGTATATCAGTTAACCGTTCATCTTCTTCCTCGATAAGGCTATCAGTCATTATTGACTATTATGCCCGTTGCACCCCATGATACCTATGGGTTAACAAAAAGTCTACATTATTTTGTACATATAATTAGGCTTATTTTGCACTTGTCGATGGATATGCAACAGTGCAAATTTTAACAAAAACACATATTTTTTTGTCCTTCTTATCTAATTTTTATATGTTTTTAGTTATGTAGGGCTGTTGTCAGTCACTGACGAAAAAGATTTAGCCTTTCCAGGAACAGTGTGTAGGCTGACTGACCGCCGTTTTATGACCTATACAATGTGTTGCTACGGCGTTAAATCCAACAAAAACTAAAAAAACAAAAAATCAATTTTACATGTAAAAATACTGATGTTTTCTGCGTTAAGCTTATATTTTATATTTTATAGCTCACTTGAACGAGAGATAAAATATGTTTTTTCTTTAAATTTTTAAATATATATTTGCAATGAAATAATATGAGCATGTCTTAAAATTTGGTTGTAAATTATGTCATGTGAATTTAAGTTTGTATGATGAAGTTATATTAAATCGGCATGTACTCAATTTAAACGTTATCTACATCTACCTCTATTTAGATTGTAGATTGTAGATTGAGTTCATTAATCCAGGGTCAAGTGATCTTTCGAAGATAAACTCTTTATTATTAAATGTTTGCACCATCAAAAATAGAACTGATTAAAATGCACATATACATGTAGTTACCTGCTAATTTTCGCTTTTCGTATATCCCATATTTAAACAGAACAGAACATATCTTTTATTTCTTACGTTTTACATAGTAAGAACATTTTAACAAATCTGTCGATCTTTGATTATCTCTGCCTAGTAATTGACTTACTGTTGCATCATTCTATCACCAATGCCATTACATTCCTAGGGAAGTAACTCTTACACGTATCTTCATTTGATGTTAAAATAGTTACTTCCCTTCCTTATTCGTGTGTTCACACTTTATAGAGTTTTAGGAAGACTTCTGTACAATTGGCATATCTGGAAGAAACAAAAATGCTACGCCACGAACATTAATCTATTAAAATTCTTACATCGGAAATGTTTAGGCAGATTTTTAGAAATGTTGTGGATTTGTCTTAAAACATATTTTAATGACATTATACATTTTATACAATATACTTACATAAACACTAGTGTATCCACTTTTTTTTCAACACGACGTCATATATGTATTTTAATATTGAACACAAACACGGCTGTTATAATTTACCCTCTCGATTATTGAACGTGATGGGAAACCTAATCATTTGTCAATGTTAGAAATGAAATATCATACAAGTTTTCTATAGTTAGTCGTAGAATAAAACATAGACATTTGGTTTGATGGGCTTATTAAATAAGTCGTGCTAAAGCCCTCAATATTTAGTTTTGCACTTCAAAACTATTACATACGTTTTATTCAACGACAAAAATATAGACTAATGTATGCATATTCTTTAGTAATATACATATAATAGAATATACATTCTTAATATCAAAGGGCTATACCAATAACTCCTCACAGCCTGCTGATAGAAATAAGCCATGCAGCCATGATACTGTTTTACAGAAATGTATTTTTACCTCTCCTTTTCCACTTCACCTTTTAATTGCAGCTAGAAAAATATCTTTATTCTTGTACAGCTTCACCTAGATGAATACAGCCATTATCATGAACCAAACAGGTTAAAAGTCAGGTGAATTAACCACTGCATCACGTCCAGACATTGTATTTCAATAACAAACGGTAAAATCTAACCTTTATTCCATCCTGAATTTCTACATCCTAGAGGATTTATACGTCAAGCCATGTCTTACAAATAATATACATTTCAGTGGTATGGAATGAAAACAAATGAATATGAAAAAAAGCCATTTTCATGCAGTCATTTAAGGGAGGTACTTTTCATAAATAAACTAATTTTCATATTAGCATACATTCAGCATTCACTGAACGCGAATTAGAAAAAAAACGTTAATAATATTTTCATTTTGGTGCCATTCCTTCTGCTATTGTATGTTTTCCTTTACTTTTTGTTTTTCTGTTGTTGTTTTTGTATTCATTTGTGTTTTTAATGTATTGTCATGTTATTCTTTCTTGTTCATGTTCGCCTAGTTTAAGGCAATGATCTTTGTATAGATTATGCCAAATAAAGAACTATAATTGTATTATATTGTATTGATAATGCTTATGCTGATGTTCTGTACAGACATTGTATTCATCTTGATTGTAGAAAATAATAAAAATGATTTATCTAATGCAGCAGTTTTAGTCTGGTACACTTGTTACCTAGACATCGAGAGTTATAAAAAATTGTGAATATTTTGAATGTTATAAGTCATAACTATATTAGACAGTCATGATTCCAATATATTTTCTACACCTGTTAGTTCTCTGCATTGTTCATTGAACATACACATATCTACATTTTCCATTTTCTTGAATTTTCATGGAGCCGAAGTTTTACATGTGATAGCATTACAACACTAAACAGTAAATTGATTCAAAGCGAATCTTGAAAGTGATTTCAATATTCAGGTATTTGATTTATGAACAAGATGGAAAAAATATCAAAACATGTAAATGAAGCAAACTGAAAAGAAACTTTTAACATTAAAGTTCGACAATTACAATTAACATAGAATTTTAATGTGAAAGTAAATGTTTTTGATTTTAGAGACATTTAGTGAAAATGTATTGTAAGAACTTTTAGGTCTTGCTGTTATTACTTGAATACAAGAAAGTGAATGCTAGATAAACAGATAATGGACGAAGCAATTTTTTATTGTATTAATGATAAGTGTGTTATGTGGTATTGTCACTTTCACTTTCGAGGGGTCGTGGATACGAACCTCGGGCAGGGCATTCTTTCGTGGAGTTTGGTGATGGAATTATTTCTACGGCCATTCTGCATCCTACCACTAATTATTTATCATGAAGGGCAGTTGTCAGGTTCTGACGAAAGTATGCGCCTAGTAACTGGTTAACAGCTAAATCCAGAGTTTTAGCCTTTCCATGAACAGTGAGTGAGTAGGTTGACTGACCGCCCTGAAATAATCTATACAATGTGTTGTTACGGCATTGAAACGTACAAAAAGATTATAAAGAAGCTGAAATACCTTACTCTTACTTTCTGCTGGATAAACCATAAATAACTGGTTATACAGCAATAAAACCTTTCATCGCAATTTTCAAAGCGCATGACTAAGGCAAATTTGTTTTTTTATTGAATGCATACTATACTTAATATATCTGAAATGACACCATGTGACTTTGGTCTTAGGGAATACATAACAGTTATTTTGGTGAATATATTGTTAGCCAAGTGTGGGTGATTTTTAAAAGAAATAGTTTAATATGACACCTATATAAACAATGGCGATGGTCTTATTTTTCTAGTCACACGTTTCTGTTGTTTTGATTACTAGTACATATTCTTTATAATCATCAGTTCAAAACAATCTACAACAGAGTCTGAATAATGTGCTATATACAATAATTACATTTATTACCTGATTGCTTATAAAAGTGTTATTCGATATTTTTAACTGTTTTCTGAGTGAACTGTTGACCGTTCTAAGTTTTGACTGTTTCCCACGCGTGCTCTGACGCCACGCAATGTTATTCGAACTGTTACTGTACTGATATAAGGGGAGGTAACTGATGCGGGATCATTGGCTTTTCCAGACGATTTCAAATGCATCAAACGTCAATCGATCTTGATTAAGCAGACGAAAACATATTAAGTACTGTTAAAATATTAATTGATTAGGTAATAAAACAGTTATTTTATGTGTGATTTGGTAACAGTCAAACTGTTGTCCCTCGGTGTCAGGAATAGTGTTTTAAACTGTTTCCCTCTGCCTACGGCTTTGGGAAACAGTTTAAAACACTATTCCCTCCACCTACGTAACCTATGCTGTTACCTTTACAGTATAAATAAATATTTACAAACAACTTTACAATGACCATATGGAACATTTGTATTGCAAATGACATGTATTGTACAGTGTAACTTCTCTAGAACAACACCAACTTGGAGGGACTAAATTGTGTTGCTGTTCAGAGGTTGCAACTCTGCCGAAGTTAAAATCAATTAAAAATACCTAAGGGAAATATCAAGAGCTGTTGTTGTACAGAGGATTTGCTTTATAGAGTGCCACTCTGCAGAGGTCATACTGTATTACGGTTTGTAACTTTACTCGCAAAATTCCTGTGATTGTGTTTATTTCATCGGCAAACCATATTATCATGATTACAAGAAAATAAGTTCTTTGTTTGTTTATTTAATCATGTATTTTCTAGAAATATCGTCAATTACCCTCGTAAACAGTAATATATTTTCATAGATCAAATCATAACGAATAAATTGATCTGTCAGATAAACATTCAATATTTCTACGATAATCTTAACGAGTCTTTCCATCTTATTTCAACTCTAGAAAGTTCATGTCTTAGTTTATTTGGTCGGAAATAGTTACTTGGTAAATGTACTGGAAAATCTACGACATCTTTGATTAAAATAGACGTTCTGGACCTTTGATATTCAATATTTGAAAGCTATTGGTATAAACCAATTAGGAAACAATTTCATGGACATAATAATATCTGTACAAAACTTTGCTTATATAACTGGTTAAACTTGTCCAAAAAAACTGATTAGTTTAGGTCGCCACCACAAACAAAATGGTACAAAGCGCTAATTTACGGCGTAAAATCAATTAAACTTCGTAATAGTGTAACAGCATGAATTGAACATATTGTAAAAACTGTGTTTTGAAGGCATGGTTAAGCAGCAAAATTGTCTGCCAGTTGATTACTGTTCAGTATAAATAATGCTGTTGAACTCTTGAAAGCATGGATATTAACTAAACTAAAAGACTGTTTATTAAATCTCGCTACCTCTGCTTCTTTTTTGCATCAAAAGATTTTTCTTGATTTAGACACATTGAAACTTCATTAGTCACAATGTAGACCTATAATTTGTCTGACAAGTAAAGTACGTTATTTGATATAGATAAACTTTCCTGCTGTCACAAAAGTAAGCTTGATTAAAGGACAACTTGATATGCAGGAAAATATGAATAATAAAAATGTTCTATCAAAGAAATCTATCGTTCTTCACATTGGCTCAAACAAGTGGTCATTTGTTCAATATTTGTATAACAAAATCTGTTTATTATTACATTGACCGTCTGGATTGTGCAATATAATATGTTTCACATCTATCGTTTATACAGACTATAGGAAATGTACTTTGTTAGCTTGAACGAGTCTTCTCTGATAATGTAGACAGTTTATTGCAAATTGTCTGCAGCATCTTGTTTTGTATTCATGTGTGTATGAGTATATGGTTAATAATAGATAATAAACGAGACACATCATTTGCATAATTTACTTCATTGTTAGTCTAATATCGTCTATATGAGCAAATAAATGTTCAGTGGTGAAATATTGCATTGAAAAACTGTGTTTACGGCGTTGTTTATGGTAATTTTACACCAACTTTTTCAAACAATTCACTTTTATGGAATTATACGTATCTAAAAGAAATCGATATGACTTTTAAAGTTTTGAACTGCTAAATTTTTAGTTATGCATGTACATGTATTTTAATTAAATGGTCATTATCAGTTGATTTCGGCCTGCAGCGTGTTCAGTTACCCTAAACGTTCCGTAACGTCAGGTTCGGGACAACTCAACCCAAATACAACTCAACCCGAGAAAACTCAACACCTCACTAACGGTTTGAGTTGTCCCACATTTGGGTTGAGTTATCCATCGGTTGAGATGTCAACGGATTGAGTTGTCCCGAATCCGTAACGTTCGCTAACAGTCGTTACTGAACACGCTACTGGTATAACTTTTATGTGTAAATGTTAACAATACAGTCTATCCACAAAGTGTGCTATTTTATAATCTTTTCCCGGGAACATTGCTTACAAAAAACAACAATTCTCTAAAGTTTTGTGTTAGCGTTAACTTATTTGGTAACCATGATTAGCTGATTCCGATTTTCTTCCCTATAGTGCCCCGCGTTGAATTATTGTAATTGTATATTCAATGACATTCTTAAACAAGATGAACGTGTTTGTCATTTCTAATTTGAATAAAAGATCGTCTGGTAAAGCTTGACTGACCTTATACATTCTATGGAAAGTTCAATGAATAATATCAATATACAAGACAGTCCCCCAGTGGGATATACAAGCTTGGTTTTATTCTAAGCTAATACGTCTTGTCATTCTGCTCTGAATTACTTCATAATTGCTGACATCGCTGGATTGAATATTTGTCCTATATCTATTAGCTGTCGTAAACATGTCATGTAAGTCATTTACAGCTCGAGTGTGTATGGCAATGCTTAATAAATGTCTCGAACGTATTGCATTCAGTCGTCTTGTACGAAAGTCGCCATCGGTTACAATAAATTGAATTCTTTTATTTGCCATTTTAATCGCTTTGTATGGTAAATAATTAAGGACAAGGAAAAACAATAGACATTCAACTTAGTCAACGTTCTGATGAAAGTATTAAATTTTTAGAATGTCTCATTAAATTTTATTAGCAGTACACGCCAATCTAGAATCGTGAAAGCCCGCCCAGCTAGCTCAGTTGGTAGCTCACAAGAGTTTCAAGAGTTTATTTCAATCAAAACAGATTACAATATGATAATTAGGTATCAGGTCAGACATGACCCATGAACGTAGTGTTAATACAATATGTAATAAAATGAGTTCAATGGTAGAGTCATATAATTATAGTAACAAGGTGTTAGCATGCATTAGAATTGATCATCATTTAGAGCTCACAAGTCTATTTTGAGGGGTCGTAGGTTCAATTCCTGGGCGGGCTGGGCGTACTTTCTAGTTTCTTCTTTTCTTCTTAATAATTTTTAAGGCCTTTCTCCATCCTACTACTGATTCTGAATCATGTAGTGCAGTAGTGAGTCACTGACGGAAGTATGTGCCAAGTAGTTGGTTAACAGCTTTACCAAGAGATTTAGACTTTCTACGAACAGTGAATAGGTAGAATGACGGCCGTGAAATAACCTATACGATGTGTTGCTACGGCGTAAACCCCTAAAAAGAATTCATTTGTTGCCATTTAATCATTTTGTATTTTGATTAATTTAAGCTAAGGAAAAATAATCAAAGTTAGGCAACGTTCTAAAAGATAATTTAATTTTAATAATGCCTCATTAAAGTTTGATACCAGTACATGTCAAGATAGTTAGCTAGAATCGTGAAATTGGCGACGTTTTCAAACCAATACAAAATTTAAAGTTGCTTAAATGTATGCTCTCACCGTTTCTTGATACTGTTGTAATTTAATATCAAAGTACATTAAAAAGTTGAATAGAGACACCTTCACAAATTTTATAGAGCATAATCATATCCTTTTAACTCGAGTGACTACTGAGAAATCGTGAACTGTTATTACTTGAATTAACACTTGAATAATTAATGACTTCACTCGTCAGTGAATTGAGTTATTACTGCAAGAACAATTGAAAGAAGCTCAGAGAACAACATTTTTATAATTATAATTTATTTGTTGTTATCTATGTACATTGACAGAGTGTGCTCGCCTATGTCTTTACAAGAAATTAGCGATGTTAGTAAGAATATAGTATTCAATTATAGAAGTGTCTGGTGTTTATTACGAGACTGTCTGAGATTTATACCGATACTGATACGGTAATAATATTAAGTGGTGAAAAAAACCATCACATTTAAAGAAATATCTGTAAAATATTTTTAATTTCAATTCATTGTCACTGTGTGAAAATAAATTTTACATATATTTATTCATATTTCATGACATTGACAAGGTACAGATACAGTGGGCAAAATGATGGCAGAATATAAGATAAATAAAGGTTTATACATAAAATATTACATACATTAAACAGAAAATTGCATCGTTCAGTAAAATTAGAATGGTTCATACAGATAGTTATTGTTGATAAGCAAATTTTAAGACAGAAATATTAGAGGTATCGTTGCACTTGATTGAATTATTGAAAACCATTTCGAGTACATTGAAATACAGGGATGGCACAATTGTTTTTAATCCTTATTTCCATTGTGGTCCCTATAATTAGATAAATTGATGAACACATTGATAATTTAAAAGCAATGCGTTGATTTACAAATGAATGAATTACTTTAAATTAAAATTTATGTAGCGTAGTATGCAAAGGCCACTAATTTGATTGATTTTACAATACTTAGTGCTATTTTGATTGAATTTGAAATAAGAATTGAATTTTTAATTCACTCTTCTTAAAAAAAGGAGTCTCAACATAGCAGGTACAACAACGGTAACAGACGGGCCTTCAACGCAGCCAAAAAGCAACGCCTGCATTTGTCTAAGCATTTTTCGAAGGCGGTGTATATGTTTAAGTCTTTCATTTATGGACATAACTGTTTCTGGTATTATATATAATGAGCGAAATTTCACATTACCATCAGTTCATTTTGAATTGAAGTATCTCGTGTATCATGTGTGCATGTAGATTTTTTCTTCTGACTTAAATGTTTCTTTGTTAAAGAACCGCTACTTTGTAACTCACTCAAGTGCATTCAATACCTTAATTCGAATAAATCAATTTCACTGCAGTGCATGCACTCATTTTCTTCTATGTTTTATACCATTGCAAAAAGCTTTTATCTTAGAACAAAATGATTCTTTAGTTTTCTCTCACAGAACAAAATAATGCTATATTTCAATGCTATATTCAGGACACGACTTTATGAGCATCATCTATTTCAATTTAGTGAATTAAATGATACATAATTATTCACATTTATATTGACTTATCAATCTTCAATTTTGCGACCAAGGTTAAGAGTTAACATATTATATTTCCAATATTTTGTCTGATATTTCGTCTATTATTTCCCGTGAGGCATAATCTACGACCCATTAAAATCATAGATCTTGATTTCAAACAAAAACAACGTACGCTGTGTTTATTTATGTACATTGCCACTATATTAAAAATTTAGTGGTTCAGAGATAAGCATGCAATTGTATGCGTTGTTACTTAATTAGGTAACCTGGATTAATTTGTCTGTAACTTGACTTCATCTTAAACATAATATGATCTAAACTATTGCTTAAGGCATTGCCAACTAAATTCCTTGTTTCGATTTCAATCTACTTTCATTTTGAAATTCAAAAAATAAGTTCAACTTATCTAAGTGAAATTTTCAATAATCAAAAAAATTAGATGCTTAATGTAATATTAAAACGCATTTGTACCAGATACATATTTTCTTTCCATTAACGTTACAAACGGTATGAAACTCCGCTACTGAAGGCCTGTGATTACGTCTTTATCATGAATTTTAAAAATTAATAACTTTCATTTTTAGCTTGCAATATATAGTGTTTCTTTTACCCTTGTTCATTTGTTCAAAATATAAATTTTATTTGTTTATTTGTTATTAGGAAATACTATTTCATATATTGTATTTTATTTCAGAAATAGTTCGCTGTTTGGAGTTCACAAATAAGCTACCAACCTCAGCTATATATTTAACAGAACTTTTCTTCAAAATAAGAACTAGAATATTGCAAAGAAAATCTGACTGTTCGAGAACAAAATCATTCTTAGCAACATTCTAAAGACTAATATCATAACTATGTGTTCTATAGTATTTTAATAACATGTACTACAGTACAGTTACCGTCTGGAATAACGACAGTTCATTATGATGTTTTTTTTATATAAACGGAAAAAGCTGTCACTTTCACTCGAGTTACTAACCTTCAATAGCTTTGTTAGCTTACGTACTTGGCGTACTTGTTGTTATGTTGTAAGCAAGTTGTCAGGAATATATAAATAATCATTGACATTTATTGATATCGTCAGGATATAGGAGCGGGCGTGGCCGAGCTGTTACGACATTGGACTGGTAATCATTGGATAGCCAGCTCCGCGTTGGTTCGAATCCCATTCAAAACCTACCCTGTTGTTTCCTTGAGCATGAATTTTTTCCTACTAGCTCAGTACTGAGGGACCAGGAAAAGAAAATGTTCAATCTAATATATAAAAACTTGTTTCACAATCGAGCTAAAATTATATTCGTGTAAACTAAACTAGAATATTGTCTGATAATTTACATATTGTCGTACAACTCTTTGATAACGTTTTTAGATCACATGATCACTAAGTATCTTTACAGACAACGAGGACATCAGTAGGGAGTTCAGTTACCGCGAACGTTACAGAACGTTCCGTAACGATACATTCGGAACTCCTCGGCCATTTGCTGCGAATAATCTCGGACATATTTAGACGCTATTTTGAAACTACCGGTGTTGAAGTAAACAAATATATGGTCGTTTAAGCATTGAGTGATGTTTCGTTTCTAGTCCGTAAATTTTGAAACATCACTCATTGCCTTAACGATCGCATATTTGTGTATTAGATTAGATTATCCGCAGCGAATGGCCGAGGAGTTCCGAATGTATCGTTATGTAACGTTCTGTAACGTTTTGTGTAATTGAACACGCTACTGATTTTAACATGTACAAGAACTTACGGATATTTCATTTTATCATATAAATTGGTTTGTCATTACTTATATGTCACCTAGCAGAATTATCCGAGGTACCCAGTCTACTATGGATATGGCTTGTATACAGCCAATGTGGCCATATCGTTTTCTTATGATCATTTAGAACTAGGGAAAGAAGTCCTAGGTATGCTATTCTTCTTATTTTCTTGTATTTCTTTAAACTTCCATTGTAATGATGATTTATGTGTAATAAGGGTCTGTTCGCGCTATAATAATGCGTTATGTGCAGACCCCTTTAGATGATGAACCACCTTGTTTATTGCAAACTCAGTCATGCCAATTATGACGATTTTTAAGTCCCAAATACTTCATTTAAGAAGATAAATGCCATTATAAATAGGACTATTAAACCACCCATTTTAATGGTTCTTACGGTGGAACTTTACTGCAATTACAGTAGTTAACACGATCTCACTACTTGTAGCTTTAGAACATCTTCAAGAAACTAAGTTGCCTTGTTTTCCCATTAATGTGTATTTCCTTTCACTGTTAACTTATACGTGTATAGATTATAAAATATTTATTTCATTGTAAGCCTAAGGGCATAAACAGTAATAAATCAATGCAATGTACTTCATTCGTTGTTAATGGGAAAAGGGAAGAAATTCGTGTGAGATTAATATTGTTTTTTATATAATTAGTTCATTCTTGGCATTTTTCATAATTAAAAATATAAATCATGCTTAATTATTCTATGAGAAAATGCCACTTAGAATTGAAATTAACTGAAGTTGATTTGGATTTTATAGACACAGTTTCTTACATTCATATTGAACTCAATTTTAAATATTTTTGCTGTATTATAAAAGTTATACTTTTTCATCGGTAGGCTGTTACCTTGACTCAATGTCAAACTCTAACAAAGCGTTTGCCTTCTTCAGGTGAAGATTTTCTGGCTTTGGTTGTTCCTAAACGCCATGCTATTCCCCTTATCAAAGAGACGGGAAATTAGGCAAGGCTACCAGAGCCGTTTATGTCTTGCTTGAACATAGGCTTACGCTTTTGAAATTCCGTTTGTCTTCGTGAGAAGACGAACAAACCTGCATGAGTCGTGCATGTGGTCGCACGATCATGGCGCTCTTCCCTGTCTTCCATTCAAGAAAAGTTGATCTCCCTTTTATTCCTAACGCTCAACGAAGACATTATTTAACTTGCCCTGCAAGTTGTTTGTAATCCCTTTGGTTTTGCAAGCGATTACTTTCAAGTCAAGTTTAATTTAAATGTTCTGTTTTTAAGTATATTTCCAAATTGTTAATTTCCCAGTTCTAAAATAAGTACTTCCAAATTCAAATATTTAAGGACAGGAAGAGTGGTCAATTATGCAGTGGTATTATTTAAAATAATATTCAAACACATGACATGGATATCAGTTAATTTATTTTCTAAAAATATGCAAATTTCAAACCAGTGTAACCTAAATTTATAAAAGTTAAATGGAAAATTAAATTTGTTTCTATGGGGTAGGATGAGGAAAACACAAACAGTATGGTCTGAATGAACCAAGAACTCATAAAAAGATGGACATTTGTTTAGTTATTTGACAAAAGTTGTTTTTAGCACTTTTACATTCCAAGGTTAAATGATCGATGAGCGCACCACTATTTTTCTGTTAAGGTTTATAACATCTGTTTTTATAAAACAAGAAATATTTTTCAAAGATAATCGGCGCTTTGCATGATCTATTTTGTTCGAAGTATGAATAGCCATACTCGCTGTTCAGCCATGTTACCAGGAGCGTACAACGAAAAATGTTAAATCAATTAGCATAGAGCGTCACCATAGTTCACAGAGCAAATAGTTGAAAACAAATATAGTTGAATTTTTCAACTTGGCGTATAAATCTAACAAAAAATGAGACTAACTTTCAAAACAGGGAGGAAAGAATATGATCAGAACTATTCTGTCATTATCTATATAAAACAACTGATATTTACACTCTTATTCACTTTGGTAAACGTACTGAATAATAAATTTGTTTTAATAAGAATAAATACTTTGGAACTGCTACGCAATATTGTGAACGCATGTGTTTCCCCCCATAAACGGATGAGTCCAAAGAACATGGCATGTTTGCAAAAATGATTTATACTGCCCATGCTAAGCACTTTTTTATCACATACAACCAATTGTTCTTTATCTTTTATCCATTTCTTTATACCGGAAGACAATTTCATTGGAAAAACTGTATTAGTTTGAAAATATAGGTCAAAAGTTGGCTTAGACACTTGCGCCGAAAAAAGTGTTCACTAAAACCATATGGAATAGAGCGTAGTATTTAGCATCAACTCAATGTCTACGCAGTTACGGTGATTATACCATGCTTCTTGGATCAAAATTACCTTACCAATGGGTCTATGTTTTTATAGACTAAAATATAAAAGTGTACAAATTTTTGTTCAAGGCAACCTTAAGATCTATTTTTCAAGTGAGTTCTTTGGGTCATAAGACTCATGATGGTTTATCAATATATGAGTGTCAATGTGAATCAATGTATATATACAAGCCTTCCGAATGGTTATATTTGTTAAAGCGACTGTGTTCAAATACGTTTCCAAAAACTGTCTTTAGACTACATTATTCTAGCTTATAGAAAAGAAACGTTGGATTTTACTATCAGTGAAAACAAAACACTTGAAAAATATTCAGACCACATGTATATAACTGACAGTGGAACTTTAATACGCTAACTATCTCCTATACATGATATTCAACAATAGACCTTTCTCTCTGAGCCAGTGCTAACATGTTGTCTCTGAGAATGTTCTAAGTTAGTATTGACCAATTAGTTCCACTAAATTTACTTTTCCCTGTTTCTCGTTTCATAGATACAATGTTGTATTCAAGGAAATGACTTTCTTGTACAGAATAAACATGTTTGTCATTTCTGATTCAAATTCAATTACGACAACAGAAGCTTGTCTGGTCTTAAATGCTGCGAAGACATATCAGTGAATGATCTAAATATACAAGACATTCTCCAATGGGAAATAAAACCTTGCCTTTTTTCTTCTCTGCTGATACATCGTGTCTGGATGTCCGGACTTGTTCTGATTGCCATATAATTGCTGACATAGCTGAATCGAATAATCGTCCTACATCTATCTGCTGTCATAAATATTTTATGTGATACATTTTCAGCTTGAGTTACTATGGTAATGTCAAATAAATGTCTGGATGATCAAGTTTGATTTGCAAAGCGTAGATGTTTGGGAAAGCGCTACGTGTATCTAAGATATGTATTGATATGTCAAATTAAATTATATTAAAAGGTCAGGGCTAATGTTAACGTTTATGTTGATTTTCAATTTCAGAGATGTTTGCAAAGCTATGTAAGTGACAGTAACTATAGTTCCGTTACATTGTCATTTACAGTCGAACCATATTCAGCGTTGACAAATGTCGTTTAATGCATGCGATTACTTACGTCAAGCGCTCTTATTTCATATCTGGATCTATACAGCTTGACTGTACGGTCAAAGACGACATATTTGATACGGTGATTAAACAGTTTTAGATCATGCTGTTCTGACATTGCATGATGTGGTTCTTTAGACATTTTAACAATGAGTACATACACATATGAGATCATGTTTGTGAAAATTTTAATATTAATTATTGCTTTTTTTAGTTTTACGCTTATGGTTGGTGTTCATATGGAAACGATCATGTTTGTGCTGCAGACATAACAGAACATAACATATATTTTATTTGTCACAGTTCACGTAGTACTAACATGTGAATGAATTGAATATAAATACAACATGACAGTTCAATTTTCAATAGTAATAGTAAAGAATCATTGAGAAAAATATGTATACGATTATTTGTATATCTAAACATATGTGTGTTACAGCGGGTATCATAGATGTTAGCTGTTAAGTTTATTTTAATATATATAACAAAATAACATTTTCAGAGAAACTGTAAATTTATTTTTAACGTCGTATTCAACACATATATAGTCATATACACGACGGCCAGCTCTTCCTACTATAGATTTCCTGGACACTTATCTATCACCAGTACTAACTTACCTACCACGTGGCCGACAACTCATGTATAGGGTATGACCTGCCGCGACCGGGTTTCGAACCCGCGATCTCCGGATGATATGCTAACCACTACGCCACGGCCGCGGTTACTGTAAATTGAATAGAACCTGAAGTTTATATTAAAGTTTAGAATCAAACTTGAACAATTTTTGATATGCACGGTCAATCATCTTCAATTTTCAAAATCAAGTGCAATGTTAATTGCTGTGAATGAGAAAATAATGAAGTCATATTGATAATAGTGGAAATTAAATTGCATGTAATAATAATAATAATTTTATTTCGGTAACGATGACATGACACATGACATACAAATAGTAAGAAAATGACTATAAACAACAATTATAACTGAAATAAATTAAGTTGTATTACCTTAGTTGTCAGGTATTCACTTTACCATATTCACTACTTTATTGCAGCAATGTTAAAATGCTGATTATCTAAGAATTTTAATTCGGAGAAATTTCTAAGACAGCAACGAAGTTAAACCTGAGATGAAATAGTTTATGAGCAAATACGTTGAATATTGTAGATATGATTGAAAATAACCTCAATTTCTTCATTAAAACAAATCGTTGATTATATTAGTATGGTTTGTGTGATAACGTATTCCTTTTCTTGTCATTGTCGATCTAGTCGTAGAGTACAAAAGATACGAATATGTTCGTTTGGCCTGTTTAATTGGCAAACTTGTGATGTCACGTGGTATTGCCATCGTTGTTCCGAATACAATTGTTTTTTATGTTTTCTTCGATGACTCCGATGTTTATGTAACGGCAGTCATAAGGTTAAATGTTTTTCGGTTCGAGTATCATAGTCGCTCGCAGAAAGAAATGTTATCTTATATCATAATGATTATAAACATTGTATTTTAAAATCAAAGTTTGATTTTTTTAACAAATGCATACTTTTAATTAGTTTAAAAATACATTGAACTTCATGGCGACAGTTTTACGTCAATAGATGTTATTTCTGGTTTTTTTTATGATTTGAGTAATAAAAAATTATTTATGTCAATTATGTGTGTGTCTTTATTTTATTCGCCACTTCTTCAGTCTCAACGTTCTGTACTTCTAAGATTTTGTCTGATAGTTTGTCTTTCTTTTCCCGCGAGGACTGAACAATGACAGGTTGAAATGCTATAATGTCTTGATTTTGTCTAAAACCAAGTCCAATATTTGACACACGAAATCATCGCTCTAAAAACTGCATAACATTTGATGTGCTATTGATCCAAAAACGTTTGATGTTTATTTCCGGGTAAGACATTTACACAATGAGGTGTTCGCCCGGTCAGCTTTATAGACACATTTCTGTATATTTGATCTGCTATGGACTCTCCATTGCAATGTTTGCTTTAAGCTTTGTTTTTAACATAGCGGACCAAAATGGTGAAACCTATTTACATCTTCCGAACTACATAACAATATACACAGAGGAAATTACTGAGTATGGTTATCTTTGTGAAGTTAAATACTTTTTATGGTTCTAAAATGAATGTCATTAGATGTAAATGTCATTTCTTTGAGGTATAATGTTAGCTTTTATAATGGGATAGACTAAGGCTATATATAATATTGTCTCTTATTTTAACTCTATATAAGAATTATCTCCAGTACTTTATTATGTCTACTGTCATTTTTTACAACCAAGTATTGATCTTTGAACGGAAGGAGAATGTATTTATATGGAAATACATTGCATTTCTATTTAAACCTGAAAATAAGGATAAAGCATGTAGACTGCGGCCAAACCTGTAAACGAAGGCTAGCCATAAAAAAAGAAAATTGCCTTTGTTTTGTATTCATTAACTTGGTATTGTGGTCACTCTGACCGTTTGTGAATCTGTTCTCAACATATCTACCCACCCTGTAAGCTTAGTCGGTACATTTAGCGTGTCTGATTACCGTTTCAGGGGTATTGGGTTCAATTCTCTGGCATAACATATTTTCAACGGTCATGTTCGTGTATATCATTGTATTAAGTAATCCATGTGTGTTTAGTTAGAGAGGGTATGAGCTCAGTACAATTTTAGATACTCGTGATCTAGACAAAACCAGGGATCGTGAGTTGGATAACAGACAGTTTCCAGGGTTTTAGCTTTGTAGAATGTGTAAATACTGAACTATATATTTATTGGACGGGCATTCTTTCGCGGAGCTTGGACATGAAATTATTTTTCTGTCGCCATTCTCCCTTCTACCACTGATTCTAAATCATGTAGAGCAGTAGTCAATCACTAATGAAAGTATGCGCCTAGTAATTGGATAACAGCTGATAGCAGAGTTTTAACCGCTCCAGGAGTGAGTTGGTGAACTTACCGCCGTGATATAACCTATATAATGTGTTGCTACGGCGTTAAACCCAAACAAAAACCATTGGTTAATATACATATGTTACCTGTTGTCGGTATGACAAATGTAGTTTTCGTATCGTCCAAGAAATAAAGAAAATCAGTCAATATTTAAAACTTTACAAAACTCGGTTATACAAAACACACTTAGCAAGAAGTAGGTCATCGGAAATTGGTACATGTTGTTAAAGGATGCTCTCTTTAAGGTCACAATACGGTAGCTAACTTGAAGTATAGTGATTCTGAGAGTATTTATATGATTAGTTAACTTTTACATCTACATTTTAAATGTTTATTAATTCTGTGAAATCAGCCTTATTTAAAGATGTATACCATAACTAGTATTGATATTTTAGTAGATACACCGAGTACTTACAAGAAATACCTAAGTCAAGAACATATTTCATGTGACATTTGGGTATCCTCAAGATATAATGATGAAAGAATCATTGTGATTGTATTTTGATTCAAATTTTACAGCAGTATAAATAATATAAAACATAGCAAATGACGGTTTATAATGGGGAGTTTATGAGAAATGTTCAACTCGTGCCCAATACACTTAATATAGACAATCTATAAAATCGTCTAGCGCTTTTATATTTCTGAGAAAATAAATTTTATTATCAAAGGGATGCGTGTTTTATGACACAGTGCATGTATTGCAACTTACAAGTAGTTCTATCAGTGTTGTTTTAAGAGACGTCAGATAATGATTGTATTACTGCAATGTAATGAGGTTAAGATTTTAAAAAATACGAAAAAAAACCCACTGTTTTCATTTAAACAAGTATGACACTACAAGTGTATTATCATATGAAGGTGCATAATACACTGTATCTGCAACGTGAATATAATCTGTTTTTATCAGTTTTCCCAAAGTTGATGTTTTAAAATCTATTACATTTGCAAAGGGAAAATATTTTTTCAAACCCCATATCTACAAGATTCGATTATATTTTTGCACAGTTTCAACGATATAAAAGAATGGAAATTTTGATAGTATTAAACAGATCTCCATGGGTTTGAATTATCACATTCAGTATTACTTTTTTATATTTCGTTCAAAATTGATTGATCATATTCCTCTTAATACCTGTAAATGTATAATCTATTTACAAAAATAGCATTCGACTCGAAAACTTGGTTTGTTGAAGAATTTACAAGATGTATGGAAAATTTTACACTACATGTACCTGATTCTGTTTTGACGTCTTGGTTATTTAATGTTTAATGCTTCGTTTGTAATGGTCCTCGAGCATTAAACCTGTTGGAAATAGGTAACATGATTACAATTCGCTGTTTATTGACATATTTATGAACACACCCGGGTCGATAGCGCAGTTGGTAGCGCGCCGGGATTTGGATACTCGTGCCCGAGGGGGTGCGGGTTAGAATCCCACCCGGGGAGGTTATACCCTTCCATGAAAATTTGACAATAATGTCAATTTTCCTCCATTGATTAGATAATATGGAGAAGTTTCCGGCCTTGTGGAAGGCTAGGTAAGTACTGGTTATAGACAATGGTCCAGGAAAGCTAGGTTAGGTGCGCTGGACGCCGTAAAATGACCTAAATTGTGTTGACACGGCTTTAACTCCAATAAATAAATAAATAAATAAATAAATAAATAAATAAATATTTAAGAATACTTTATTCAAGGAACATAATGCGTGATGCCCTACCGTTTACAAAGTTATCTATAACATGGAACTGAGAATCAATGTACAATATATTATACACGATGACAACATTAAATGGCAGATATTGAGCTAAGGGTTAGAAAGACTAAGCAATGGGAGTATCTTTGTACCACTGTAAATGAAAGCAATGAATTCATTTATTAAAGATCAAAGGGAAAACCATTTAACACAAAACATGTTTTTAACAAAAATATTGACAAAAAGAATATAGACGCAATCGCAATCTGCTATCATGCAGTAAACAAGAACTTTCCTGGTATGCCCTTTAATTATAAAGCTTTTCTTAGCATACGTACATACATATACAGTTTGTTTTGGTATCCAGTAATGCTATATAATGTCAAGGAAAATATACCATATACTTTCTACAGACAATAGAATAGAAAACATAGGTCTAAACCTATTCTATTTATATTAAACTTAAACTTTTTCATTTGATTAAACGCCTATTTCTATATTACATATTCAATGGCGTTGTACAAAAATGTTATAAAAAATAAATACATGTAAGTAAAAACCCTCCACCATAAAAACATAATGTATATACAATAACACAAAACAAAATAAAAAAGCCTTTATGTTTCATATTTTTGGATCTACATCCTTCATAGATCATGATAAGACTTAATTTTACATTTTCATCACTAATTTCTTATTTATTTCTATTTATTTGATATTGAAAATTGGTGTCCTGAACAGTATAACATGATGCTACTGTTAACCGGACATGTCCTGAACAGTGTAACATAACGCCACTGTTAACCAGACATTTCCCCAAAGGTGTCGAAACATCACCGTTAAAGAGTCCTTAATACATCCCCAAAGGTGTCGAAACATCACCTTTAAAGGGATAATTTATTTAGGTTGTCATTGCAGTCATATGAAACAAGGTATAAAATGACTGAGAGCGAGGCAATCCTCATTCCCATGTCATAATGCACTCACTCAATCACTTAGTATGTTTACCGTAATTGTAAGGTGAGGCATTAACAAGCCATGTTAGTTTAAGAATAGATCATAGGAAGTAGAGGAATAATGAGTTTTCAACCGTTTTTTGAATACATCCAAAGTAGGTGATAATTTAATATCATCTGGTAGCTTATTCCATAGCATGAGACCAACTGTACTAAAGCTTCGGTCACTGAATGTTTTTTTTTTCTTATTTATTGGTATCAAAAAATTCAGGTCTTTGGGTTTTGCAGATCTAAGATCAGATCTGCTTTGTACAGGCTTTTGAAGAATTTCAGTCAGGTATGCAGGTGCAGTTCCAGAAAAACAGTTGTACATGAAAGTACATATTTTAAAGTTGATTCTTGCTTTGACTGGTAACCAGTGCAGTGAGTACAAAGCATCCCTTGAACTGTCTGATTTTTTTAGTCTTAATACTAGTTTGGCACACATGTTTTGAATTCGCTG
This sequence comes from Mactra quadrangularis, assembly GCA_025267735.1. Taxonomy (NCBI): domain Eukaryota; kingdom Metazoa; phylum Mollusca; class Bivalvia; order Venerida; family Mactridae; genus Mactra; species Mactra quadrangularis. Next base: position 31,710,645 of record CM046304.1, read on the forward strand.
AAATTTGTTAAGATCACATTTTGCGATTCCATACAAGATTAGATTACAGTAATCAATGTGGGACATGACCAAAGATAGGACTAGTGTTTCTGTTGCTTCTTTATCCAAATATTATCTAATACTTTTGATACGTAAATAGTTGAACATGGCAGTTCTACATTTTGTTTTGATGTGATCTTTAAAGCTGAAGATTTTATCAAGAAAGGCCCCTAAATAGCGAATTGTCTTCACAGATTTTATAGTTTCACCAGCAATATTGATTGACTTCGTTAAGCATTTTTTCAACTGTGCTCTGATTCCAAACATGATAAACTCCGTCTTTGAGTTGTTCATTTTTAATTTATTTTCATTCATCCACGAATTAATTGTTAGAGCACAATCTTCAAGATCAGAAATGGCATTTGCTTCTTCATTCTGATTATTAGGACAGAATCTTTTATTAGCAGTGTGGTCATCGGCAAAACCATGCACTGATATATCAGATGGAATGACATCAAATAAGGTCCCTGCATAAGTAAGATATAGCCACGGACCCAAACAACTACCTTGTGGAACACTGCAATCTAATGGACGTACAGATGATGAACTAGTATTGACGTTGACTCGACATGCCCGTGGGCGAAGATATGAATCAATCCAGCGAAGTGTACCATTCTGTAGTCACAGCCATTCTTATCATATCGTTTAGTGCACATGTACCCATATTTTTGTTGTACGAGTTTCTGTACTCGATTTAAAACATTCATCCTCTCAAGATGACTTTGGCGCCTTCAATTTCGTCGTACACGACCTAGTGTGAACTTATTTTATTTCTTTGAATTTTGTCTCGTAGTTCGTGTATGATTTCTTCCCGCGAGAAATGAACCAACTCTCTGAGATGTTCTGTGATTTGATTCTTCCACGGAAAGTCAACATTTATCAGTTTTAGTAATGTGCTTTGACATACAATGTTGTTTGTTCCAACTATTGCAGGATATTTTGTGGATTTTATGGATTTACAATACACAATATTGGGTTAATAAGAACTAAATCGTGAAGTAGTAGTAACTTTATTGTCAGTGAATGGGTTTAATTTGTTTTTTTTTTTGTTTTGTAAGATTTTAATGAGGGTCCGTCCGCTCCATAGGGATGCATTATGTGCAGACCCCGGAATGTGACCTTTCACCCCTTGAAAGATTGAATTTGAGGCCTAAATATAGGTCAAATTTAGAGAAGTTGACCCAATAAAATTCATACCAGGTTCTGTATCTAAATTACCAAAAATGATTTTTTTTAATTATGTGTTTTACCAAAGATGGATAGTCTCCTTTTTGCTTATTCAGCACTTAAAATTTGAGTAGGTTGACTGACCGCCGTAATATAACCTATACATTGTGTTGCTACGGCCTTAAAGTAAAATTCAGATTAAAGCAAAGCACATTACTCTCGTGTACGAGCTACCTAACGGCGCTCGAACTAACTTAACGAATAGAATGTACCATGTGTTCCAAAAGCTAACTGACTTGATAGTGCAAATATTCATTTTATTTTATAAATTGTTATAAAAGATGTGCACACATTCAGTCTGCTAGTAAGAGCAGTAGTCCAGTGGTGGGACGCGCGCTTAGGGATCGAGAGGTCCCGGGTTCGAACCCCACCATGGGCACTGCTAATTTCCTTGAGCAAGAAATTTACCTGCGATTGCTTCACTTCACCTAGGTGTAAATGGGTACCTGCGAGGGTGATATAATTCCGTTGCGCCAATGTGTCGGCTGCACTAAGCGGAGTAAAAAGACTCCCCAGGGAGATTGATAGATAGATACCAGTAGCCCGATGACCAGGGGTAATAGCTGTAAAGTCGGTGAACGTGCATGAGCATGAAACTTAGACTATAGAATGCAATTACCTATGATTTATCATTGTGACAGCGTAACGCTAGTAACGGCTTACTCAGATCATGTGCGTTTTCATATGAGACAAACGTAAAACTTATTTCCTTTTTCTGATGAATATCAACTTTATCAAGTTTTTTTAAACAGCAGAATATAACTATAACATAGACTAGCGGATTTAGCAATTTCCCTTTTCTGTACGATGGAAATTAAAAGCTTAAATAAATATTTTAAATATATTATGTTGTCTTCATTCATTAGTACAGGAAGGTTGGATGTTTTATTTCTACTTGATAATGAGGTGCAACGCACAATTCAAAGGAAAAGTTCAAGTACTACATTTAGGACACTATGGTTATAAAAGCATCAAGTATAAGCTGTTAATATCATGTATTAATATAGTAGTACAAGAAAGCAGGAGTTAAATCCTATGTAACAAATATATAGTCCGTTTTTTTCTCAACTGTCAAAGCTTGATTAATTTCACGGTGATTGAATGCATTGTTTTTGTACTGGTGGCCTTATTGTTATTAAAAATATCTTGACTAAAAACATATCATACGACATAAGCAGCCTTACTCAATCTTAATACACACTTTCGGAAACGTGCGGATGTATTACGACGGTAATTTTAACAACGCATTCACTGTGAAATTATTCATGTTTTGACAGTTGAGAAAACGCACTATGATATTATATTATATACCCTATCTTTAGTTTCTTTGTAGAAATGTTTGTGAGAATAATACGGAGTCACATAAAGTGACATATTGAAACAAAATGTTTAATTTTTACGTTTTTTTCGTTCAAACATACCATTAGTTCGATTAAACGAATTAATTAAGGACTCCGTACTACATGTAACACTATTATAGATATCAACTATATCTTATTCAAAGAATGAGAAAACATGAGTCTGTCAGTGCAAGTACTATAAAACAATATCACATTCTAACATTAAAAGGTTTGTAACACATGCATTTTTGTAATTTAGCTAAAGGCAATGTTCACAAAACATTATATGATTTGTTTTACAGACTTTGAGCTGTATTTAATTTACAGTATTCTGCTATTTTTGTTGTATTAAGAATTTATCAACTTAACCTCGGGGTAAATGTTCATGCGTGGCTCATGATAATGCAATTAAATACTTTTATGTTTCTGAAATGAATGACATTAAAAGACAATTTTATTCAGGTTTAATTGTAAGTTTTGCGGAAGGATAGACTTAGACAATTTATCTTTTATTTCCATTTCAGCAGGAAATCCGTATGTCATAGCTTTTATGAGTATCTTTTGATATTATCTATGTATATTGGAATATATGTATGGATGTTTTCTTTATAACAAAGAAACAGCTGAAAGTACTAGACGTCTTGATGTTTGTCGATCTGTTATTAAACATCAGTATTGTCTTGAAACAGAGAATTTGACAAATATTGTTTTATTTATTTGACCATAAACTACCAATATGTGTAATCTAGTCGTAGAATGTCTATTTACACAAGTTATGGGGTGGTTTAGTACATTATTTAAACCACACATTCAATCATAATTTTTATTAAGAAAAAGCAAACTAAAAGACACCGTTAAGTTATTGCTTACCTATGGAAAAAATCATGTAAATGTATTGCTGTTAAAATAGAACTATACATTGTATATCCACCAAGAAAAATAATAATATCTTTACCAACAGTTAACATTAACAATAAACTTAACAAATATCATTGTATTGCCAAAATCGATGAAAGTATGCATGTCGGGAAACCATAAAATTTGGAAATTGTTACTAAATAAAGTTTGATGTATGATCCAGACTTCGTGTTTCATAGGCATATATCTCCTGAAAAGTCTTTAAACTAGCTGAACAATTTGTTTTAGTCGTAGAACAGTAAGATAAAGTAAAGACTCAACATAGAGATACTGGTGCGATTGAACTTGGAAAACAGTATATTCATTTTTATACTTTAATGTATTTTTATGTATTGCCCAAATATACATAAAGAACACGATTGGGTTGAACTTGTATGTGATGAGATATAACACAACACAGTTTTAGACTGATTGAAATGGGCATTTATTTTAATGCCACAACAGGAGATTTAATTATGTTCATAAGCTAATAAGCTTTATTAAGTATTTCTACCGAATGACATATCTGGATGGCCAAACCGTCAAAAGAAAACAGCCGCCAGAGAAATCGGGTAACTTGAGAACTGTTGTTTTTGTACGAACTATAGTAGCGTATATTGACACAAGCACTAAAATACTTCATGTATTCAAAAATGAATTTTGAATTAAACTCAGCAAATATGGTAAAAAGATACTTATTCAAAGATATATTTATAATGACATCTATTTATGATTTTTAGTGATAATGTTGAACAGTTAATGTAATATGGAAAACAAATCTGTTTATTTTTATACGACACAAATCTAAGCACCATTCGAAGTGAGCTTTAAAATATTTGAATGTTATTAAACTATACCTCTTGATAAAACCGTTATAGAATTTTTTATTGTCATGCTTAATGCGAAAAAAGTGCTTCCTAAACTTAATATATGTAAATTTCTGTCTTCTGAATTTCTTGTCGAGTAAAACCTTCAACTTGAAAACGTGCATTCACAAACCACCTCATCGTAGGATTTTATTTGACAGATATTTCCTGTGTTGCCATGTTAGATATGAACTATTTAAAGCTTTCAATTTCCACGGAAAAATGAAAACAGCGGATTTTATAGTAATCAAACCGTCAGACAATATTTGTTTGTTTTAACATGGTTTCAAAAAAATTTTGATTGATTGAAACAACGTCATACTTAAGTGAAAACACAATATTTATGGCAAACGTTTCATGTAAGTATACAATGTATATTTCTTACAGTCAACTGTTGAAATTACTCATAATTCTTCTTTTTATCTTCTTTTTTTATTTGTAAAAAGTCGCTAAAATATTGGTTCCTTATGGTCATATCGAATTCTTTAAGTGAACTGACTTACTACATGTATAACCATATGGTCTACTTAAAGTAATTGGTACTCTATTTAGTTAGTTTGTTTTTAGAGTCCATTTCAAGCTCAACGTTTACAGGTAAACAAAAGAAATAGAGTTGACAATATAATTAGCTATAGCCGGTTGTTTGTTTGTTTGTTTTGTTGGGTTTAACGCCATAACAACACATTGTAAAGGTCATATAACGACGGTCAGTCATCATACCCACTGTTCCTGGAAAGGCCAAGTCTCTGGATTTAGCTGTTGACCAACTACTAAGCACATACTTTCGTCAGTGACTGACAACTGCCCTACATAGTTAAGAACCATTGGTAGGAGAGAGAAATGGCCGATGGTTTCTGTCTTTTTGGTCCTCATAATAGGTGGTAAATCGACATGCTCACCATGTACGACATCGAGTTCCTTTTAGAAATATTATTTGTTCTACCACACAGCTACTGCAATAACCTATACAATGCTCTTAGATAGGTAGACTGGTTACATTTGAATTAACGTAAAACCACAAGCAACAAGAACACTAAGTTATGTATGAAATGTCATTATTCAATATGTAGAGTGACGGTTTATTAGTTCTGTATTCATTAACAGAAAAAAACAATATATCAGCATACAACAAAACTGGTATGCATATAAACATATTTTGATTAGGTGGGGGAGGGCGGAGGAGGGCGGAGGAGGGCGGGGGAACGCCACAGCAAAATACAATAATATGTTAACCGTAATTTTGTAGCACTATAGTTCGTTTTTTCAACTGTAAAAACATGAATAATTTCACGATGACTTCGTGTTCTTTGTCTAACACTAGTCTAACACTTTTTTCTTATGGCTTTGGTTATGTATGGCTGTCGCAAAATATTGGCAACGATAAATTATTCCTAAAGCAATTTCAACAAAGAATTACTGATACGTGTACACAGAATTGGTATTTTGCTTTAAATAACGAAAGTAGGTGTCATCATCATTGCAATTTTGAATCATTATTAGATGTAGAAAAGTACCTCACATTAAACATAGACTTAAAATATCAATGTCTAGATTCAGGTTAAGTAACCATAAATTAAAATTCGAAACAAGTCGTCAACTTGGTATTTCTGAAAACGCACGTATATGTGATCATTGTCTTTCTAACCTTGGTATGTCATTATTAGATTGTGAATATCACGTATTTTTCCATTGTAGTAAATATATCGATGTTAGGAGAGAATTGTTTACTTATTCAACTGGTACAATCATAGAACCAACCTCATAGACTTTTATAATCTTATGTCGACTATAGACAGTCAAACTATCACAAGACTTTATAAATTTGTTCATGAATTGATGTAAAAAATTAATAGCTAATTGATAGTTTCTAGTTGATATCAGCAATTTACATGCAGTCTTTTCACATGTTGTTGTTCCAGCCAACTACACTATCTCTTTTATGTTCAATCGTACGTAATATTATGTTTATTTTGCTCTGTATTCTACGTTTGACATAACTTAAATGTATATGGCATAATTGGAATGTGCATGTTATGTATTATGGGCCGGAGGCCTTGAAATATTTAATGAATAAATTATTGTATTGTATTGTTCGTTTTTTCTCAACTGTCAAAACATGAATAATTTCACGGTGAATGCGTTTGTTAAAATTATTGTCGTAATACACCCATGAGTTTCCAAAAGTGTGTATTATGATTCAGTAAAGCTTCTTATGTCGTATGATATGTTTTAGTCAAGATATTTTTAATGACAATTAGGCCGCCAGTATAAAAACAATGCATTCACTTACCGTGAAATTATTCAAGCTTTGACAGCTGAGAAAAAACGGACAATATTGTATTGATATTGCAATAGTGTGAATTCAATTACCGTGAAATTATTCAAACTCACACACTTGAGAAAAAATACAGAACTGCATTTCAGTAAAAATTATACAAATGAAAAATAATTGATTTTCTCTAATCTTAACATGTTTGTAATTCATTGGTCTTAACGATAGATTCTTCACACAATGGTTGTCCTACAGACAGAAAGCAACTACTGTAGTCAGCTGATTCACCCCCATCTAGATTTCAACTGATTCTGCACTTTTCAATTTTATTTTTATAACAATAATCGTAAATCATGAACAAACCATTAAATTCATTGCTGTGGTTTTTCAGACAGTATCGTATGATCACATCCATTACTATATCTAATAAAATGTGTTCTTGCATTGCCTCAAGACGTCATGGAAAATCAAAGGGCCAAACGACAATATTGATTCCTTTTAGGAAATAGATACAATTCAAAGGAAACACGAAGGTCTGTTATACGATTAGTCTATACTTTGTACGAATAAAGTGAAAGTAGGTATGTCATATACATAAACTTTGTTAGTCAAGTTATAAAAATTGAAATGATTAGATTTACGTGTAGATATGTGCGATAGAGATTAATATAAGTGAATTTATTAACTAAGTCTAACAAAAGAAGAGTCTAATTGTCAAAAAAGGGATTAATGAATAAATTCAGAAATGTTCCATAATTATTCATATAAAAACAAGTAGGGGTGTAACGGTTAACCGATATACCGGTTAATATTGCAATACGAGTTCTAACGGTTTTTAACCGGTTCGTTTTTCATTGAACCGGTTTTTGTAGTTAAGTGTCATACTGCTTGTTTTTATCAGAATCTGATAGTTAAATGTTTAAACAAATGTTCAAATGAATTGAATACTTGAAACACTCTTACTGTGCTTTTAAATGTTAAACATTTAGTCAATTGAAAGAAAAATATTTCCGAGAGTCTGTTTCAAAACACGCATTTTTCTAACATATAAACAATTTTACATTTGTAATTCAAACATTTGGATGAGAGATCATTTGAAAATACCCATATGCGTGCTATGCTGATCCAATAAGGACGAGGTACATGCATTAATTAATGCTTTGCATGTCTAAGCGAAAAACCGGTACATATTGCAATATATTGCAATACGGGTTCTGCATATTGCAATATATTGCAATACGGTTTTTACCGTATTGTTACACCCCTAAAAACAAGTGAATACTATCAACACTCTTATCTACTTAGCCACACGTACTAAGCAGTTAATTTTGTTTTATAAGAATAAATACTGCACCACAATATCAGGAACTTATTTGTTTCCATGTTAACAGAATAGTCCGAAATTAAAAGTACAATAAAATGCCATGTTTACAAAATGGATTTATAGTTTATGATAAAGTTTTTTAGTGATTGTTTTTTTAAAACTTATTTGACCTATAATCAATACACACTTGATGTGAGATAAAATATGTATCGTCACGAATAACAATAATAATAACGACTTTATTAATTGTGGATAACATATTTGGTGTAAACCAATTTTCATTATGGTCCAATTAATGTAATTAAAACTATTAATACGAGTCATACAAAACAAAACACTTTTAATAAATCATGTACCACTTGTGTATTATGTACATAAATACATGTATAGAGAATCTCATCACAACGAAATACGATATGAAATGACAACATGCTAGAATGAAGCTTAATATTATTACAAACTAGAATAAAAAGGCCCGTGAGATGCAAATTATAAGACATTTGGCTTTACAAACGCACCGATTCAGTTGGAAAATGTGCTAAAAGCAGACATATGCTCCAAAAAGGAAATTAATCTTACGTCAAATAATTTATTCATATTTTTACATAATAATTTATGTATCAATAAGATATAAGAACGTAGCATGATAAGCAGTCATAGAAATATCGAGAAAATCACGAGACTGATGAGTACGGCATAGATATGCCATAAAAGTCTAGAACTGCTAATAACAAAACACATTACGTCAGTAAACATGCTGAGAAATAACCAATCATGAAACAAATGTGTTTTTTAAATCATAGAAATGTGAGCTAATAAAGGCAGACAGCATACGTAATTGTAACATCCATTCTTGTACGATGAGGAAACCTATTCTTAACATATAAATGTGATAATGTAAAACACAGCAATGAATGAAATGAGCAATGCTCACTTTAAATGTTATAAAGGACAACTTACACCGTATACAATCTCTCATTTCTTTATTTTAATGGTCTTTGTCAATGAAAATTTGCTAAAAAAAAGATAACAGTAAAATGAAATTCTAATTATTAAGATGAGAATCCATACAGTCTTGATCTGGCTCCTCTGTTTGTCAATTAATTTGTTCACATAGTTTTATCCGGTTAGACTGTGAACTTGATTGCCTAATAATTTGAGTTCAATGGTTACATGTCATCATGTTGATTATTGTAAAATAAGCTATTATATACCAGTTCATTTTCTATATGTTATGAATCATAACTCATCTTACATGTTAACAAGTCTATTATGCATTAAACTGCTGTTATTTCACAAAATCCGTTTTGGTAATTCGCGTTGAAGTAGTAGAACACTTAGTAAGTTTTCGAAATAAAACCTTAAAATATTTGCGTATGATGGTAAAATTTACGAATATGAATATTCGTCATCCCTCATCTAGCTCTAGATCTATGTTTAATGCTACGATATGAGTTATATGTATTTCTGTAAAAACATAGTATTCAATTGCTTGATTACATTATTGTATATTCAGTTGTTAAACGATATCGTGAAGAAAGCATTTTCTGTTATTGTTATCTTGAATTCAGTATAAACGGTGCCTATTAACAAATTGTTTAAAACCAAACACAAAATACAGCATTTTTTTATCTATTTGATAGTTTGTCTTTATTTCGTCTTATTATAAGTATTATTCTGATACTAATGTTACGACTGTTTAAATAGATTCAAGGAAATTCATGTTCAAGAAACACGAAACTTGGAACTCATTTTATGTGATATTTGGTTTCTAGAGAGTCAAAGTTATGGCTTTAGGTCATGCATTCCGCTACAATACAATACCAATTTACCAATACCAATTTGGCAATATTTTTGTATGGTTTTCTAAATTGGCATTTACAGCGACACGAATGTAGAAATGTCGGCCAAGTAATAAGCATCGAAAAATTGATACATGTATTATCAGTTATTTACAATGTCCTCCAAATATCCTTGGGAAAATTCTATTTTTACAATGGGCTTATTAACAATGGAAAACATAAACAATGAGATATCTGTACTAATTTCAGAATTATTGTTCACTAATTTATCCATTTATTATTCAAATTATGTTTCATTGACGTATGAGTAATCTTTAGATGCTCTTAAGTTGGACTGTCGGCAATCAGGGGACTAAGGAATCACTTAAATCACAAAATCAAATAAAAATATTTTGCAGATGCTTAAGTGAATGATCTAACTCGTAAAATGATTTAAGCTACAAATCACAACACTTGAGATTAGCAGTTGCCACTTGTAATGCATAATTCAACGACGTTTATGCCATGAGTGATATCAAAATGATACCTTGCATAAAGCCTGAATCATGAACACTAAGCAATTATAACATTGGAGTATTCAATGTTATGTCTACATTGACGAATGACATTAAAAGGGCCCTTTCTTGATTTTCTGAAATAGCTGATGCAGACAACTTGATATTTAGAAATATTTTAAGCTTTCAATTTCCACAGGAGAAAACCCCAGGATGTTATGTTAAACCAAACGCTCGAAAATGTATCGGCAGTTTTTAATTGTTTTTCTAGTGTGTTTTCATCGTATAAAGGAAATAGAGATACGTTCTACTTAAATGGAAACACGTCATATTTGAAACAATGATGCCATATGAAAAGAAACATAACATAATGCTTATAACACTTTTTGTACTAAACTGATATGTTCCTTTTTAAAGACAATGTCATCAAAGTTAAAAGTTTGTAGTTTTGTTCTTTGATGATTGATTTTAATGCCAGACTCCGACGAGTCATTGTCTTAACTTGCAGCTTGTTGCCGTGTCATTTGTCAACAATGCCATTTTAACGTAATTATACAATTTTCTGTTTTGAGGACATACCAATGTACCCATATGGAAACCGAAAGCGCCCCATGCACCGGTTGTGACACACTTCCTAACTCGTTTAGAATATACGAAAGCACTATGACCATGTTCTTGTTTTTATCTTATTTCATTTTTTACGGAACTTAGATTTCTGACAAAACAGTTGTGTTCCCGCTTTTGGTCCCAATCAGCACGAGCATATCTGAATGAGTTTTAACAACATGTATATATTTATGGAAATTTACATTCTGGCTTAATGTTGTATTTCTTTGTCAAAATATATACATAATTTGATAAAAGTATGAAGAACTAGCCCATAAATAATATTGAACATTATTCCACCACCGCTGATATTCATCAATCCATTGATCGGTGCACCTTTTCACGAAAAAAGTTGTCTTAAGTCAATTTTATAATTTTGCTGTTGAAAGTTCAAAGTATAAAAAATGATTATGATATGATATTGAAATGGTGAACACTATTCTAAAGAATTCAATAATACGTCGTATTGATGGGCCAAAATAACCGTATCATTAATATTTCTTACTTTTGCCTTACGATGATTTTGATCGTAAGATGTTTTGTTAAAAGTGCCATTAGTCTTCAAGATAATCTGTCCATGATCGAGTTTATTGTCAATACGTAATATTCAGTAACATATTATCAATGATGTGGCACATTTTTAAAGATAGTACTTCCTTTAGCAATGTTTATTATAATTATATAGCTTATCGTTGTATTAAAATAATTGCAATGCCGTGTTACTCCAGGGCATATTGTAATTTAATTTAACTAGACTTAATAATCATTTGAATCAATCTTCTCTAGGCTAGCAATATTAATATTTCATTTGTTTTATTTAAATAATTATAAATAAATCGCATTATTTTAGTGATATTGCCGCAAGCGATAGGCAATGTTGATTAACTCACTCTCCGTATTTATATTTGTTATACCAGACCATGTTTCTAGTAAAATTAAAATGAACATCTATCGGCTATGTTTCAGATGGAAGCATTTTCCCCACGGTAACTACTTAAATCAGTGACTGTCAATAGAATGAGTAATAATGTAACTGGATATTAGATTGATAGAAGTCGGAACTAATAAGAAGTGAAGTCTGAGGATCCAATATCCTTTTGAAGTAAAACGAAATGACATAAACGATAAAACTCACATTTTGTTAAGTATGAAATTTGTCATGACGTTTATGTTGTTATCGTATTGTTGAACACAATCTTGGTTTTACAATTATAGTGAAGCAAGCATCAGCATTTTATTATTCTTATATAGGTTATACATTAGTTTGTGGTTTGGTAGGGTTTAACGCCGTAGCAACACATTGTATATGCCATATATTATGGCGGTCAGTCAACCTACTCACCTTGTCTAGAAACTTTAAGGCTAAAACTCTTACTTTAGCAGTTATCCATTTACTAGGCACATGCTTTTGTGACTGACAACTGTCCTACATGATGAAGAACCAATAGTAGGAGAGAGAATGAACAGAGAAACTATCTTACGACTAAACTCAACGAAAGTATGACTCGCCTAGGGATCAAGACTTCGACCCTCGATCAGTTGAGTTTTGTATTACCTGACGGTATTGGTATTCTACACATCATTGTGATGATACATGTATGGAAAGTGTAGATTTTGTATTGAGACAAATGTTTTCAATAAACTTTACATTTTCATGTGTAAAAATGTTCTCATTCAATAAAATGCAACTTTGTAAAGACATAGCGAATAAAGAAATGACAGATACTATTGTAAGTTTTGCTAATAAAGTAAAGACAAAACTCGGTAACGTGTCTCAGAGTGAATTTCAATCATTTCTATTGAATGTTAAAGCAGAATTCATCCAGTGATACTTAAATTTCAACGATCTCAGATGCAGTACTACATTTAATTCTAAATATTTCATTGATGCCATAAAATAGTAAATAATGGCTTTGACTTGTGATAACACATTCACATTTTATTTCGTAGTAATCAGTTTAGTCATATCAACGAATTGATATTGCATTGCGTGCTGTTAAATTTTTAACGAACCTATTTTTGCTTAACTTTGTCATAAATCATTATTTGGGTGTATCTGATTGGATATGATATATTTTGTACATGTACGAGTATTACATATAGAAACTGTGTCTTGGCTGTAAGGCATAGACTGTCCATTGGCTCACTGTGCCACTAAGCCCATACGATCCACAGTATAAGCCACAATGCCTTGATGTCTTATAACGTAACTAACATTCAGATCATACGAAACCAAACTGTACAGTGTATTCAGCGAATATCTGACGTATCACAATACATTTTATAGGATGTGCTAGTACACTAACTGAAAACTAATCGGAAACCATGACAACATACTCCCAGTCTTATTTTCTGTCTTTTAAATATGAGGTGATATTTTAAATTAACATCTAAGTTGACAAGATTATGACCTATGAAACTCAAAATATGTTTTCTCAGATTTTTATCATAATCAAGTTATATAATAATGACTTGTCAGGATTTTTTTAAATAATGTAATACTTCCTGCTGTGAATCAAAATTTATTATGCTTTGGTAAAAATGCCAATAACAAGCGTGGTTTTGTTTCCTTAAAGGAACATCTTTTCTATTTGATAGATTATGCTGAACAAAGAATTATTGTATTGTATTGTATTATTTCTTAAGCCGTCAGTAGCTTTGGTCAATCAGATGCAATTAGGGGATATGTCTAAGTAGAACTTTTTTATTATTTTGCAAAATAATAAGGGACTTTAGTCAGTTATTTCCCCTTATATACTCTTCAAATAGTTAGGTCCATTTAGTTGGATTACTCGGATTTTACCCTTACTATTCAATGTCAATTTGCAAAGCTTAATCTCAAATAACTTTTTTGTAAATCTTTGGATTTAATTGCAAAGTATTGTTAGTATCAAGCTTCGTATTGTAAGGGTAAAGAACTATCTAAATTTCATCACTTCAGTTAATATCTTAATGAACAAGAAAGATATTAGATGAAATATTTCATTATCCTTACTTGGACTTCAATGATAAAATCCGAGGATTCCAACAGTAAGGACCTACTTACTAATTGGATTGCTACAGATTTTATCAAGGAAAGATAACTGACGAAAGTCCTTAATTTATATTGGCAAAAAGGCACTAGTGTAGCCGAAAAGTGACGACGTTGGTTAGCAATCACCGGAAAATCAGTTCCATTTTCGTTAAAATCACAACCGTAACCTACCTTGTTGTTTCCTAAAGATATATGAAACTTCATACTAGCCCAGTACAAGGGGTATAAGGTAGCGGCGAGAGAGTCAATTAATCTAAGTTGTTCAGTTGAGCCAAATGAAAATGATTATAACAAGGACAACAAACCTATTGTGGGAATATTTGTGTCTGAAAGTAACAAAGACAGAGATATACATGGTACGCAATGCGACACATAATCAATTATCATTAAGTTTATATTCATTTGTCCTCAACTAGGAAAATCAAATATTCATATGATGAAAGTGATAGGGAAAATAATCATCAGAACGCATAAAGATAACATGATTATCACTTTAAAATTCATCATCGCTAATGGTTTTAGCAACAAATTCATCTCTCTAGGGATTCATATTTACATGAATCACAGTAATATTAATTCTATTGTCGCAATGATTTAATTGACGATTGTACAAATTACATACATTGTGGAATAATACATTTATGCACATTCTTCGCGATGAGCGATGATGCTCTGAATATAATTTTGATAGCGTGTTTTATGTTAAAACTCACCACGACCAGTAGTAGATAGTTTGCGACGCTGACTTTATGTTAAAGAGGACCAATGTTTAAGTATAGATGACCGTCACGGTTCCGTGGCAAAACACTTGGTATGTATAGACTCAGAACCATGTCGTTCGCCTATGGCTCAAACGTAACAAATAAACGACGAATAAAATCGTGATTGCTTCACGTAACCAAACTGAATCTGGTATCAGCGAAGGATGTTTTAATTTACTGTATAATCTATTGGCTGCTACTAAAAAGAGGGACGGACTTACATAGTATTTCATAGATAACAAGTGCTAGTTTACCAGGGCTATTTACTGCTAAATACGTTAGCATCAATAAGCACTATTTCAATAAAACTAGAACCAAAACATTATTTATTTGTAGAACACAAAATCCTAATTCCAAGTTCAAATGTTATTCAATACGAGCTTCACAAAGTATATACATTTCGAGGAATATGAACAGTATTTATTTGTTGAACTCATTCTGTACCAAGACTAGTTTGGTAACATGTATTCGGTACAAAGAAAGAAACATACGATAGTTTGTACGTATGCAAGCTGACGTACCAAATAAGGCTGTTCTAAAATTGGCCATCACTGTCATTTTTATTAGATCATTCTTAGCAGCTGCCCATCAACTCATTTAAGAACGGATATTGTATTTGTGTTTGACGTTAGTTATTTCATGTGTAAGTACATAAATGTCATCCTCTATTGTCGTTTAACGACCGTAAATACATAGGTTCTGACATCAGAAGAGAAGTGATATATAAACCCGGTCACAGACAATATTTTGTTTAAAAACCATTTCATCAATTGAATTTCAACAAAAGCGGTGAATAGTGTAATTTTTTACCAGTCTAATAGTCCATACCACTTCACGGTAGGTCGCACAACTTAGTCGCGCGACTAAAAATACATTGTGCGACCAATTATGAAATAATGTTGACTTTTTGACAAGTCAAAATGCCACAATATAACATCGCACCACTACTTCTGAGTTCTGATTCGAATTGTGAAGAAAATATTTATGTTTTTAAAGTGAATATCCTATCGGTGAAATAGTAGTCAGTAGATATCTACATTTATTCATTCATGCTTTGGTTCTTCCACATATTTAAGACACGTTGCATAAAAATTGTCAAAAAGTAAATATGTTATATTAAAGAAAGCAGCATATCAAACTGTCAAGAGACACTCAGCTGTTCTTATAAGACTGGTTTGCAAAAATTGTCCAAAAATCTCTTTTCTGTTTAAAGCCACTCGGAAATCAAAATTAACATGCCATGCAGAAACAGTGGGTACAAAGAAACATGACAGATATTGACATACACTGTATACTGTATCTTTTTTAATTGACAAAATATGTAACTTATTGTCTCTGTTAACCAGACAAATTGTGTCTGTAAAATTAAAATCAACATTCAAACCCATGGTTGTTCCACTGACTTCAGATATGCGTCATATGAAATAAGGATGGAACAAGAAAACTTCACAAACACATACAATTCTACGTCAATTATTCCAAAGTAACTCAAACGTTTTAGTCTACAATTGTTTTACAAGGACGTTGTTGAGTGTCAATAGTTTCCGTAATCAGATAGTTGTAACCTCACAGCTGAAGAAGTTAGTGCAATTACACCCGACACCGACCATGACTCGTTATGTGAGGGAGACAGACAGTTTTTTACAGATTCAAAGAGTCGGTTAATAGTGTAGCTTCATGTATATATAAACACTGTTTAGATGAACAGCCCGCCCTATCATATCTGACTGTATGTTGAAGAGGACAGAAAATCTTCAGAAAACATTCTATTTGTCCAAATTAGGAAAGCAACTAATTGTATCAGCACGTTCATTAAAATAATACGAATAAAAATATGTGGAGGAATGGCTGTGGTTTTAATACATGGTGTGACAATCATGCAAAACTCCAGCGATATTTGTTTTCAATTTTGATTGTCTTTAATTTTGAGAAAAGAACATAATTCTAAATTTAACTTGTAGCAGAAAAAGTTAATAAACCATCTTTGGAATTTTAATGTTTTAAGAAACGATGAGCTGAACTTGTTTGGTTTTAATCACATTAACGCAACAGATTGATGAATAATTCTAGTTCTTCCCTTCACATTGCTTTATAATTAACACCTGTCCTGACAGATCAGCTGGAAGCACGTCAAACTTCTAGTCAGGAGATCATTGGTTCGATTTCCTGGATAGGATTTTCATTCTTTTACTGAGTTTTGTCGTGAAATATGTTCCTTGGCCAACCTGTGGCCAATTTCGACAGTTGGTAGTCACTAACAAGGGTATGTACTTACAATTTATTACTAGATTAAATCATAGTTCCAGAGATATATAAGCCGATTAGGATTTGGCGCTTAGTGTTGATATTAAAAAATAAAAGACATACTTGAACAATGACATTTAGTTCGTTCTTTCAGCAAGAATGTGTTTTTGCAAAGAATCAAAACATCATGGAACATCAAACCGTCAAAGAACAATTATTGATTCCTTTTAGAAAAAGATATAATTCAGAAGAAACACAAAAGAAAGGACTGTTATATGATGAGTCTACAATATCAAGGAAGAAAGTGTAAGTAGGTATGCCATCTACATAAACTTTTTCTTTTAAATTCAAGTGTATTTACACTGCTCTCCAAAAGTTTTTTCACACTTTAATAGTTTACATTGTACTACATGGAGTTTCAAAAGTTGTAAATTCAGTTTTTTGTTAAATGATCTTCAATTTTGCTTTTTCTAGTCAGTACATTAGTCATATGGATAGGAATCAACAAAAACATCTCAAACTTGATAATGGTTCATTGAGATACATTGACCATAGTTTCAGAGGCTGGTAGATAACTTTAGCTGCAACACAAAAACTGAAATATACAAATAGAAATTCCAGTTCCATTGTATGAATAATAAATTAAGTAAACAATTGTACAATAATTCTTCAAATTTGAACTTAAAAATTGTGGCAATTTTATTAATTGTACTGTGAAGAAACTTTTGGAGGGCAGTGTATGTGCAATAAAGGTTATTATCAAATAACTGTGTGTTATTTGCCGTGAAAAGTGCCTAATTCACTGAACAATACTGCGCTTTATTAAACTGAAAACAGGGCTACAATCTGTTACAGTGGCAATGCCACTTATTGTCTCTGGTCCAATATCACATTTCTCCGCTCTGATGTTTAATAAAAAAGGACCAATATCAAAAACTGGTCCGTCAGTAGTAATTTGATAAATTTGTCATTAAATACGAGGGGGATCCAGAAATTCGTGGACACCTTGCATGAAACAAAAAGTAATGAAGTCAGTCACATGAACTTCTAGTAACTTTTTAAGCGAGCATTTGTCAACAAATTTCCAAAATAGTGTAAAGATTCGATCATAAGTAATGATTCTGCACCGTTTTATATACATGGACGTGATGAAATGCGGCTCAGCTCATGGCGTCTCAAACGACGTCATGTTGTCAAAAGAAGTAAACTTAATTTCTGTTTTGCCTTATATATCTTCAAAGCATTCCCCCTTTGACATGTACGATGCATTTCTAGCTCATCTGTTACAATTCTGCTAACAGTTCCAAACAATAAAAACAACGAATTACTGAGAATCATAAAATTATCCATATGATTTTCTTAACCATCTCTTGCAAATTTTCCTTAGTTTCTTTGACTCTGTTTCCAAGATTACGAATCATTCCCTACACCTTCCCATCCATTCGAAAATCGGAGATGCTACTTATATACTAATGTACGACACACTGGTGGTTTATATGTCTCACTTTCTATCATTGTTTTTGTCTTGCTACATGTTTTTCCGAGATTTACACAAGATTGTATAACTGTCTGCAGTTTTGCTGGTTCCGTGGCGTCCGTTTTTTATGAAGCTGTTTTCATAGCATTCTTTTATTAAACACGAGAGTATAATACCCGCAACGTCAAATTTCTTCTGAAACTTACTGTATGACGTCATAAATGTCAAAACAACGTTATTTTAACGTTTCCCGCCATTTTCTTTGTTTGAACAGATTTTACATGGGTTTGAACGAGGTAAAAACATATTCATCAAGGAGAAAAAATGAGTTGCGCCGCGATTTCGATACTTCATATTTTGATGACGTCATAAATAGATGAAAAACGCAATTGATGTTTTAAAATTTTGTCCATTTATTAAAAAAGCATTGATTAATGATATCCTAACAAATCAGCACGGTAGGACGTCACGTTATGGAGATACACACAGTGTCCACGAATTTTTGGATCACCCCTCGTACATGTAAAGCCTATTTCACATCACGCTTGCGGCAGCCGTACGACAACATTTTCTGAAAAATCGCTCGTACGAACGCCGCAACACATTCGTGCGTTTTTTTCAGGTGATCGCATCGTCGTAGACGTCGCAAGTCAAATTTTCAACATGTTTATTTTTCTTGCGATCTCTATGCGATTTTTGGACCCCGCAAGACAGTCGTGTGGCTGCCGTACGACAGCCGTACGTCATTCTTGAGACAGTCGCACGTCAGTTATAGAACAGTTATAGAATCTTTTTCGTACGTTTGTCTTGCTAAGATCGTGCGACAGCCGTACGGGCATCTTGCGACTGTCTTGCGACGCCCTCATTTCGGTCAAGGTTTGTCGTGAGTCGGCTGCGAAATGTACGAAGAACGTAAGAACAACGTACGACAGTCTCACGGCTGCCTTGCGAAAAGTAAGAACCAACCCTGTCGAGTCTATAAATAGCATTCGTATTGTTCGCGCCAAAACGTCATTCAGTCATTTGATTACGAAGAGGAAGGTATTAATAAATAAGATTTTGTTATACGAGGACCAACACGAAGAAGTAGCTCAGCAAACATGTTCGAACACATTCGGATGTATCCGACGTAATCACCATGAAATTCTCTTTCCAACTCTTGAAAGAGCGTGTAATATTGGCCGAATAAACGACGTCGCTCGAGCCATGGTTTCACCCACCAACGTCTTCGTCTGGATCTTTCATGAAGGCGTCTGTGGATCAGAAGAATTACAATTTTGTCTTCCTGGTCTTCAGCAGTAAGTGCTGCAATGTGCAATTTACTTGCCAAAGTAGCCATAACTCTGTCAAGACCAACTGTGAAATGAAACCTTTCCCCTGCAGACCCAGTATTTATACCAAAATTAAACAAGAGGAGATAACCCATTCTTTCGATCGCATGAACATCGTACGACTGTCGTACAAGTTTGCGTTTGTCGTGCGATTGACGTACGGGTGACGTACGAAACTTTTCGAAATCTAACGACGGTCTTACGACTGACGTGAGTGTTGTACGGCAGCCTTGCGATCATCGCACGGCAGTCGTACGAAAACTAGGGCGTGTGTTGTCGTGCGATGAACGAGCGAACAACGTACGGTTCGTGAGAGCGTCGTACGACCGCCGTACGACGATTGCACGGAAAGTTTGAAGTATCTACGGCGGCTGCGATTCGTCTGCGATTTCGTTCGCAGGAAAATTCGTACGACAAAAAAATCGTACGGCTGATGTGAACTAGGCTTTAGTGATTCAATATATGCCCCAATATAATTTATCGGGACAGTCATATTGGCCATTGGTCATTGGCGTTCGTCCTCGGGTCAATACGACTGCCCTTGGAATAATAACAGGGCCTGTATCAAATCACTTATTTAAAAGCATAAAATATTAGTGGATTTTTTACATTCGCGAGTCAGTCTAACAAAGGAAGAGTCTGATTGTCAAAAAAAACAGGGTAGAATATATATTCAGAAATGTCTATTGTTACACATATAAAATTAAGTGTGTTATATAAACACTCGTATTTACTGAGCAATATGAGCATATGTTCTGAAAAGTTAATTTTGTTTTCATAAGAATAAGTAATATAAAACGGCACCACAATATCGTAGCTTAATGTGCGATCTTCATAAACGGTCCATAATTAAAAGTACAATAAAATGTCATGTTTACAAAATATATAGTATGATTTATTAGTTATTAGTTTATTAAATAATATGACCTATGAACAATGCACAATATAAGTTATATGAAATGTGTGTCAAGAAATTGTTGTTTAATTAAAACTATTAATACAAATCATACAGAACAGAACGCTTTTAATCAATCATGTGTACTATGTACATACATATAGAGAATCTCATCACAACAAAATACGATATGAAAAAGCATCACACTCAAATGAAGCTTAGTACTTTTATAAACTAGAGTAAAAGTGAGATGCAAACCAGAAGACATTGGGCTGCAAAGAGGCATCGCTCCAGTTGAAAAATGTGCTAAAAGCAGACATATGTTTTAAAAAGGAAATTAATCTTATACATCGAAAGACATCAAATAATTTATTCATATTTACATCATTTATACATCAATAAGTTATAAGGACGTTGCATGGTAAGCAGTTATAAAAATATCGAGAAATCACGACAGATTAGTGATTAATGGCGATGAATACGGCATAGATATGCCATAAAAGTCTAGAATTGCTAATAACAAAACACATTACTTCAATAAACATGCTGAGAAACAAGCTTTTATGAAACAAATGTGTCACTAAATCATAGAAATGTGAGCTAATAAAGGCAGACAACATCTTCAATGGTAAAATCCATTTTTGTAGGATGAGGAAATCATGTCTTAACATTTAAGAGTGAAAATGTAAAACAACGAATTTCTTTATTAAGTAATACATACCTAAAACGTTGTATAGGACAAATAACACCGGATACAATCTCTCATTTCTCCATGATAATGGCCTTTGTCAATGAAAATTTGCACAAAAATAAATAACAGTAAAATAAAATTTTAATAATAAAGATGAGAATTATTATTATTATTATTATTATCATTATTATTATATACCGCATTTGTATAGCGCTCTTTTCATATTAAATAAATGTTCAAAAGCGCTTTTCAGTTTTGATCTGGCTGTTCTGTTAATTGATTTGAAAAGAAGAGTTTTATCCGGTTAGACTGTGAACTTGATTACCTTTAGGCTAATAAATTGCGTTCAATGATTTCATGTCATCATGTTGATTATTGTAAAATAAGCTATTATATACCAGTTCATTTCCTATAGGTTATGTATCATAACTCATTTAATATTTCACAAAATCCGTTTTGGTCATTCGTGTTGAAGAAGAATCGCTAAACAAGTTTTGTCCTTGCAATTTTCAACCAGGGTTCTACCGCTACAGCCGGTCTTACAAAATGCCTGATATTAGCCATATTTATTTAATTTTATTATCCTTATTGTTACCTTAATATAACTAATTAGGGTAACTATCAGGATGCACTAGTTATTAATTACATTCTTCATTACACCAATACCCATTAAAAGTCCAGAGCAGTTAATATCTTACCATTGATCTATACCTTCTAATAACTTATAAACATGTACAGAGATTATCATTTATGAATCAAATTGGTCAATTAAATGTGAGTAATGAGTTAATACAGGAAGACAAATGTCGTTTCTACCGGAACATTAATGTTTATTGCGCTGTACACTTAGTAGGATGTTTGGAAAAAAACTATGATATTTGCGTATGATAGTAACATTCACGGTGCAAATATTCGTTATGTGCCAGTTAGCACTAGATCTTTGTTTAATACTACGAATTATATGTATTTCTGAAAGAAAAACATAGCATTCAATTGCTTGATTACCTTATTGTATATTCAGTTGTAAAAATATATCATGAAGAACGCGTGTTCTTTAATTGTTATCTTGAACTCAGTATAAATGGGGCCTCTTAACAAATTGTTTAAAACCGAACACAAAATACAGCTTTTTTCTATCTACTATCTACTATATTTTGTCTTTATCTTGTCTTATTATAAGTATTTTTTGATACTAATGTTACGACTGTTTAAATACAATCCAGTAAATTCATGTTCAAGAAACACGAAACATGGAACTCATTTTATGTGTTATTTGGTTTCAAAAGTCAAAGTTATGGCTTTAATTCATGCATTCCTCTACAATTCAATACCAATTTACCCATACCAATTTGGCAATATAACTACATGGTTTTCTAGATTGGCATTTACAGCCACACGAATGGTAGAAAAGTCGGCCAAGTAGTAAGCATCGAATTGATAAATGTATCATACAGTTTTGTTACAAATAAACCGTATACAATGTCCTCCAAAAATCATTGGGAAAATTCTGTTTTAAACATGAGCTGATTACCCATGGAAAAAAGAAACATTGAGACATCTGCACTACCGGTAATATTACTATTAATGTCTACTAGTTTATCTATAGATCATTCAAACAATGTTACATTCGTACAATAAACTCTTCTGATGTGCTGAAGTTACTTGTAGTATTAATTATCAGATTTTTTAAATCGTTCGTCTTCCACGAATATTTTGAGGGCACTGTATAATGTAATAGTGCTTTTGTATTTTAAACTGAATGTCACACAAGATATTATGAAGAAACATTATTTATCATTTTTATGTTCTTTAGTGTGCCAACTTCTTAATGTTGTACCATGTTTCTTATGTGTTTTCTTATGTTATGATGTCTTATGTCCTAATTTGTTTAATTGCGCATGTGTATAGCTAATTTATTGATGTTTAAATGTATATTTCATATGTATATAATCAATCTACGAAATTAGAATATGAAAGAGGTTGTCTGAACAAATCATTTAAAGAGCAAGCACTATATCTAATTTGCAGAAGTTTGGTTTCCAAAAAGAAATGGTTGCTTGCCGGAACTAAAGTGGTTGTCAAAGGCAACTGAACACTCATTAATTTTGTAGACTGATATAATGTTGTTTGTTTTCGCATCGTCATTAATATATTGATAAGTGACATATTCAATAAGTCTACTCTTTGTTCATTTTATACGTTTACTATTTGTTTTGTTATAATCTGGATGCATCGAGAAGTAGCTGCAGAAAAAATCTTAAACACTACAGCTCTGATGCGTTTCCTAAACCAAGAATTTGGATATAAATATTAGATATCGTATTATGTAGTTCTACATCAAGCACACTCATCTATTACGTGCACATGAAACCGACGTCTTGTCGTCACTAAGCCATTGACGTATCACTTCATGTACAAAATCATATACAGCATGTTAAACCAACTTTGCAGAGTTCAGGTGTTAAATATAGATGAACATATTCGTAAAATGATTTAAGATACAGAAAAAATGTTAGTTGAACAGTTGACATTTGTAATGCATAACTCTACGACTTTTATTCTATAAACCATAGGTCACCGGCACCGTTCCGACCATAAATGGTACTAAAATGACGTACAATTTTACCTAGCATAAAAACTGAATCACGAACACTAAGAAATTGTAACATGCTAGTCTTCATTGTTATGTCTACCTTGACAAATGACATTAAAAAGGTTCAGCATCTTTCTCGATTTTCTGAAATAACTGATGCCGACAATTTATATTTAGAAATATTTTAAGCTTTCAATTTCCACCGGTGAAAACACCAGGGTGTATGTTAAACCAAACGCTCGAAATGTATCGACAGTGTTTAATTGTTTTTCTAGTGTGTTTTCATCGTCTAAAGGAAATAGAGATACGCTTATTTGAATGGAAACACGTCATATTTGAGACAATGATGTCATTCGAAAAGAAACATTACATATTGCTTATAACTCTTTTTTTGTACTAAACTGTTTTGTTCCAATTGAAAGACAATGCCATCTAAGTTTAAAGTTTGTAGTTTTGTGTCTTGTTCGTTGATATTGGAATTTAATCACAAACTCAGATGAGTCATTGTTATAACTTAACGCATTTTAAAGTCATTGGACAATAGTGTTAGGGATATGCCAATTTACCCAAACGGCAACCAAAAGTGCTACATGTACTGGTTGTAATACACTTCCTAACTCGGTTGGACCATACGAAAGCACTATGACCAGGTTCCAATGAATTTATCTTTTTTTGTTTATTTTTTTATTTATTTTTTATCTTAAAAACGCAACAATTGACAACCAATCATGGAATATAGATTTCTGACACAACAGTTGTATCCCCGCTTTTGGCCCGAATAAACACGAGAACATCTGCATGGATTTTAACAACTTGTATATACTGATGGAACTTGATATTCTTTCTTCCTTCGACAAAATATATACTCGTACTTAATTTGATAAAAAGTATTAAAAAAGGCTCGTCCATAAATAAAGTTGACCATTATTCCATCGTTGATATTCATTAATCGATTGATCAGTGTACCTTATCACAAACATTCTCACGAAAAAAGTTATCGTAAGTCAATTTAATAATTTTGCAGTTCAAAGTCAAAATAATAATAAAAAAACTATGATATTTTATTCCAATGGAAACAATATTTTGCAGAATTTAACAATACTTCGAATTAATTTGCCAAAACATGACCGTAGTAATAATGTTTCTTGACTTACGATGTTTTTATCGTAATAACTTTTGTGAAAAGCGCCATTGGTCTTCAAGATAATCTATTCGAGTTTATTAATAATGCGCAATATTGAGTAAAATATTATCAATGATGTTGTGCTATTGCAGATATTTTTAAAAATTGTTTCCTCAGCAACGTTCACTATAATTATATTGGTTATCTTTGTATTAGATTAATTGCATTGTAATGTCACTCCAAGGCATACTGTAAATGCATTAATATATCATGTCATAAGCATTTGAATCAATTAGCACGACTTCTCTAGTCAAGCGGTATTAATATTTCATTTGTTCTATTTTAATAATACATAAATCGCATTATTTAAGTGATATTGCTGGAAACGATAGGCAATGTTGATTAACACACTCTCTGTATTTATATTTGTTATACCAGGTCATGTGTCTAGTAAAACTAAAATGAAAATCTATCAGCTATGTTTGAGATAGAAGCATTTTCCCCATGGTTACTACTTAAATCAGTGACTGTGAATAGAATGAGTAATAATGTAACTGGATATTAGATTGATAGAAGCCGGAACTAATAAGAAGTGAAGTCTGAGGATCCAATATCTTTTTGAAGTAAAACAAATGACATAAAGGATAAAACTCACATTTTGTTAAGTATGGAATTTGTCATGACGTTTATGTTGTTATCGTATTGTTGAACACAATCTTGGTTTTACAATTATAATAACGCAAACATCAGCATTTTATTATTATTATATAGGTTATACATTTGGTTTAGATGGGTTAAACACCGTAGCAACACATTGTATATGTGATATATTATGGCGGTCAGTCAAGCTACTCACCTTGTCTAGAAATTTTAAGGCTAAAATTCTCAATTTAGCTGTTATCCATTTACCGGGCACATGCTTTTGTGACTGACAACTGTCATACATGATGAAGAACCAATTGTAGGATTGATAATGGACTGAGAAACTCTGTTATGACTGAACTCAACAAAAGTTTGACCCGTCTGGGAATCAAGACCTCGAATCCTGGAAGACGTTATTATTACTGGACGAGAATGATATTCTGTATATTATTGTGATGATATAGAAAGTGTAGATTTGGAAATAAAGAAATATGCTTTATATAAACTTTACATTTTCATGTCTACGAAAGTTCTCATTTAATAGGATGAACCTTCGTAAAAATTGCGAATTAAGTGCAAGACACTAATGTAAACATCGCTTATGAAGTGAATACAAAACACGACCACGACCACTTGGATTGAACTTCAATCATGTCTATTGAATGTGAAAGCAGAATTCATCTAGTGATACTTAAATTCAAACGAACTCAGATGCACTATTTCATTAAATTCTAAATATTTCATTGATGCCATAAAATAGGAAATAATGGCATTATTTTGTGATAACACATTCACATTTTAATCGTAGTAATCAGTTTAGTCATATCAACGAATTGTTATTGCATTGTGTGCTGTTAAAACTTTAACAAACCTATTTTCGCTTAACTTTGTCATAAATCTTTATTTGGATGTATCTGATTGGATATGATATATTATGTACATGTACTAGTATTACATATAGAAACTGTGTCTTGACTGTAAGGCATAGACTGCTCATTGGCCCACTGTGCCAATAAGCCCATACCATCCATAGTATAAGCCACAATGCCTTGTTGATTTTCAGGGATCAATGGAGTTAAAAGCTGAGTTGATGTCTTATAATATAACTTACATTCAGATTATACGAAACCAAACTGTACAGTGTATTCAGCGAATATATGACGTATCACAATACATTTATAGGATGTGCTCGTACACTAACTGAAAACTAATCGGAAACCATGACGACATACTCCCAGTCTTATTTTCTGTCTTCTAAATATGATGTAATATTTTAAATTGACATCAAAGTTGACAAGATTATGACCTATGAAACTCACAAAATGTTTTCTCAGATTTTATCATAATCAAGTTTTATTATAAAGACTTGTCAGGAAAATATTCTCTAAAATGTAATACTTCCTGCCTGTGACTCAAAATTTATTATGCTTTGGTAAAAATGCCAATAACAAGCGTGGTTTTGTTTCCTTATAGAAACATCTTTTCTATTAGATAGATTATGCTGAATAAATAACTATTGTATTGTATTAATTTCCAAGCCGTCAGTAGCTTTGGTCAATCAGAAGCAATTACGGGACATGTCCAAGTATAACTATTTTTCATTGTTTTGCAAAAAATAAGGGACTTAAGTCATTTATTTCCCCTTATATACTCTTCAAATAGTTATGTCCAATTAGTTGGATTACTCGGATTTTACCCTTACTATCCAATGTCAATTTGCCAAGCTTAATCTCAAATAACTTTTTGTGTAAATCTTTGGATTTAATTGCAAAGTATTGTAAGTATCAAGCTTAGTATTGTGAGGGGAGAGCTATCTATCTTTCATCACTTCTGTTAATATCTTAATTAACAAGAAAGATATTAGATGAAATATTTTATTTCCCTTGATTGGACTTCAATGATAAAATCCGAGGATTCCAACAGTAAGGACCTACTTACTAATTGGATTGCTGCAGATTTTATCAAGGAAAGATAACTGACGAAATTCCCTAATTTATACTGGCAAAAAGGCACTAGTGTAGCCGAAAAGTAACGGCGTTGGTTAGCAATCACCGGAAAATCTGTTCCATTTTCGTTTAAATCACAACCGTAACCTACCTTGTTGTTTCCTAAAGATATGATATGAAACTTCATACTAGCCCAGTACAAGGGGTATAAGGAAGCGACGAGAGAGTATATTAATCTAAGCTGCTCAGTTGAGCTAAATGAAAATGATTATAACAAGGACAACAAACCTATTGTGGGAATATTTGTGTCTGAAAGTAACAAAGGCAGAGATATACATGGTACGCAATGCGACACATAATCAATTATCATTAAGTTTATATTCATTTGTCCTCAACTAGGAAAATCAAATATTCATATGATGAAAGTGATAGGAAAAATAATTATCAGAACGCATAAAGATAACATGATTATCACTTTAAAATTCATCATCGCTAATGGTTTTAGCAACAAATTCATCTCTCTATGGATTCATATTCACATGAATCACAGTAATATTAATTCTATTGTCGCAATGATTTAATTGACGTTTGTACAAATTACATACATTGTGGAATAATACATTTATGCACATTCTTCGCGTTGAGCGATGATGCTCTGAATATAATTTTGATAGCGTGTTTTATGTTACAACTCTCCACGACCAGTAGTAGATAGTTTGCGACGCTGACTTCATGTTAAAGAGGACCAAGGTTTAAGTATAGATGACCGTCACGGTTCCGTGGCAAAACACTTTGTATGTATAGACTCAGAACCATGTCGTTCGCCTATGGCTCGAACGTGACAAATAAACGACGAATAAAATCGTGATTGCTTCACGTAACCAAACTGAATCTGGTATCAGCGAAGGATGTATTAATTTACTGTATAATCTATTGGCTGCTACTAAAAAGAGGGACGGACTTACAGAGGATTTCATAGATAACAAGTGCTAGTTTACCAGGGCTATTTACTGCTAAATACGTTAGCATCAATAAGCACTATTTCAATTAAATTAGAACTAAACACTATTTATTTGTAGAACAACTCAAAATCCTTATTCCAAGTTCAAATGTTACTCAATACGAGCTTTATTTCGACATTCATTTACATTTCGAAGAAAATGAACAGTATTTATTTGTTGAACTCATTCTGTACCAAGACTAGTTTGGTTTTTTATGTATTCGGTACAAAGAAAGAAACATACGATAGTGTGTACGTATGCAAACTGACGTACTAGTAACGCTGTTCTAAAATTGGCCATCACTGTCATTTTTATTAGATCATTCTTAGCAGCTGCCCATCAACTCATTTAAGAACGGATATTGTATTTGAGTTTCACGTTAGTTATTTCATGTGTAAGTACATAAATGTCATCCTCTATTGTAATTTTAACGGCCGTAAATACATAGGTTCTGACATCAGAAGAGAAGTGATATATAAACTCGATCACAGACAGTTTAAAAACCAGTTCATCAATTGAATTTCAACAAAAGCGGTGAATAGTGTAATTTTTAACCAGTCTAATAGTCCATACCACTTCACAGTAGATCGTACAATAAATAGGTAAACGAAGAAGCGCGACTAACAAACACATTGTGAGACCAACCGTTGAATGATATGGACCTTCTGGCTGGTCAAAATTTCATACTTTAACAAAGCGTTATTACTTTGATTCAACTTGTAAGTAAATTCTGATGTTTTTAAAGTGAATACCATAACGGCGAAATAGTAATCATTAGATGTCTACATTTATTCATTGATGCTTTGGCTCTTCTCTGTGTTAAGGTACGTTGCATAAAAATTGTCCAAAAGTAAATTAGTTAAATTAGAGAATGCAGCATATCAAACTGTCAAGAGACCCTCGACTGTTCTCATTATTATTGTGTGCATAAACGTCCAAATTCGCTTCTCTGTTTAAAGTCACTCGGAAATCAAAATCAACATGCCATGCTTAAACAGTGGTATCAACGCACAATGACAGATATTTACAAAACTTTATATAACATGCTTTATATTTGATAAATGGATTGAAAATATTTAACTGTTAACCTGAGAAAGTAAGCCTGTAAAATTAACATCAACATTCAAACCCGTTGTGGTTCCAATGATTCTTAGTTGTGCATCTCATGAAATTAGGATGCACCAAAAAAAAATTGTTCACAAACTCACATCATGCTACGTCATAAATTCCAAAGTCACTCATACATTTAAGTCAATTAATTGTTTTAAAACCAACACATTTGAGTTGCTATGGTTTCAGTAATCAGATCATTGTAACCTCACAGCTGAAGAAGTTCGTGCGATTAATCAAGACACTGAACATGACTCGTTATATGATAGTGACAGACAGTAGCTTATAGTATCAGAGAGTCGCTTAGTAGTGTAGCTGCATATATACTAATTTATATAAACAATATTTGGGTGAATAGCTCGCCTTATCATAGCCTACTGTATGTTTAAGAGGACAGAAAAATCTTCAGAAAATATTCCATTTGTCAAAATTAAGAAAGCAAGTAATTGTATCAGCACACGATCATTAAAATAACACGAATAACAATATGCGGAGTAATGGCTGTGATTTTAATGCATGGTGTGACAATCATGCAAAACTCCAGGGATATTTGTTTTCAATTTTGATTGTCTTTAATTTTGAGAGAAGAACATAATTCTTAATTAACTTCTAACAGAAAAAAGTAATAAACCGACATTGGAATTTAAATGTTTAAAGACGCAATGAGCTGAAATTGTTTGTTTAAATTACTTTAACGCAACAGATTGAATTAGTCTGGTTCTTCCCCCCTTCAGATTGCTTCCTGATAAACACCTACACAAAAAGTTCAGTTTAAAGCACATCTTACTTCTAGTCAATGGGTCATGGGTTCGATTTCCTGGAGATCATCATTGTTTGATTGAGTTTTGTCGTATTTTCTGCTAACCTTTAACCAAGTTAAAATCTAATGATGAAAGACATGATAAATATGAAATTTAGTTTCGTTTATTTATCATAAATGTGATAAGATTCAACGTGTACAAGATGTTTAAATATAAATGCTTGTGATCTGAAGCTGGCATTTTTCAACTGGAGTCTTGTCTCGATTATTTGAACCATTCTTAGTCAGCTTTCTTCACATGACAGAAGCAGACAGTAATGCTGCTTAAATATAATTGGTACAAAGTAAAAACACATCCGTAACAGTTGACTGCGGATGTAATTATAACAAGTTTAAGCACAACACCATTGTATTCTCTAGACATCAATTGCTTGAATCTGTCTTTGGATCATTTTACTTGCTGACATTAGTTTTCTAAGATTTCATAAGCTATTGTACACAAGAATACTAGTACATGGACACTAGTCTAAAGATTTGACAAGAACGCTTGAACCTAGAAGTATAAGCTTTATAGACAACATATTTGTTAAGAATTTACCTATATAGGTTTTGGTATGTGTTGATATAGACAATCTTATGCTGCAAAAACGCTAAATATCACAATTTAGCTGTATGTTATTTCTATCTTTTTATAGGTTTTTTATGTGAATTATTAAGCTTGTACTGGTAAATAGAGCCCGGCTAGCTCAGTTGGTAGCACGCAAGTCTACTGCTCGAAGGGCCGTGAGTTCGATTCCCGGGTGGGGCATACTTTCGTATAGTATGGTCATGAAATTATTTCTACGGCTATTTTCCCTTCTACCAATGATTTTTAATTATGTAGGGCAGTTGTCAGTAACTGACATGAGTATGTGTTGACATGGTTAACAGCTAAATCCAGATATTTAGCCTTTCCAGGAAGAGTGAGTAGGTTTACTGACCACCGTTATATGACCTATTCTATGTGTTGCTACGGCGGTAAACCCAACAAAAACAAACAAACAAAAAACGAACGAAAGTTGGTTTTGACATATTATATGAGACATTGTTTACATAGAATACTGTATAAATTTGTCTCAAGTTATCCTAAATGACCTTTATCATGGATAAACCACTCTTGTTTCTAACAAGGTACATTTGTTTGTTTATGTTGTCACCTAAAGACAGATGGTGTTATGGAGAATCTAAGTAGAAAGTACTGACAGTAAATAATGACAATAAAATGTACGCATATATTTCACTGCAAACAAAACATAAATTCAAATGTACATATACAAACACATACAAAAAGTTGAACAACTTACTTCGTCGATACAACGAGTTAATAAGGAGCACAAAAGCTCATTAAACTATTGTTTTGGTATCATCGTCTGAAAGTTCCAGAATTCAAAGAATAGCGTCAAAATTACAATAAGGAAACAAAATGACATTGCAGTTATCCGACATCGACCTTTGTACTTATGCTGCAAAAGGACACGAAAATGCTTCTCCGAAAACAACAGCAAACAATGGTCCATGACACGACATCGCCGAGGTGCTGATAATTGTATGAATAACAAGTTTGCTAGCACCAAGATAGATGATGATGGAGATAAGGTTTTCAAGTCATTTTACAATATACAAATATCAAACTAATCATATATGGGCTGTGAACAGTTGACATGAAAAACAAACAGAATGATAAAATAATTACACTTTTACTTAGGGAAAATAATAAAAATAGTTTAGACACTTGTAGAAGTAGACGGAACTTGGTCATATTCCCCATTCATTAGCTGAAGTTCAATATTTGAGCTATCTCTTGAGAGACATGTCGCCACACCTTTAAAAATATCATTTAACCCCGCCCTAAATGTCTTACAACAGCCAATCAAAACAAAGATGGCACATGTATAACTACACCACATTAAATAGTTCGTATACTCAAGAGGAGCAGTTAGTGACTGCATTAAGACGTATGTATGTTGTTGATTATTAGATTTATTCGCCCAGTAGCATAAAGCTAACAAACTAGTAACACTACAAGGCATCGCGGAAAAGAAATTGATAAATGATAGAACCATGACGGTATGTGTTAGATCAAGTTCGTTGTGAGAGGCATCAGGGAACTG
Source organism: Mactra quadrangularis (assembly GCA_025267735.1). Classification (NCBI taxonomy): domain Eukaryota; kingdom Metazoa; phylum Mollusca; class Bivalvia; order Venerida; family Mactridae; genus Mactra; species Mactra quadrangularis. The sequence continues at coordinate 31,743,270 of CM046304.1, forward strand.
TATAGATTGATGCCTTATGCAAATACGAAAAAACATCATGTTGCCAAAGATGAACAGTAATAATGATGGTAATAATTGTAACATTAGTGTAGACCCCCACACCCAGTAAGGTAGTAGATAATAATCTTCTTTCTCTTGCTCGCATAGGTCGTCTTTTAGTACATACAACCACATAGCATGAATACTAACAACCGTTAATCCAACCAGAATAAACACTATTGAATTCTTCGCCATAAACACTGTGCACATAATTTGAGATTTTGTTGGCAGCCATAATGCAATTACTCTGTCAACAGTAGCTCCTGTGAGGAACCATAGCCCAGAAAATGTCAAAAAGTGTGTTAGAAATTGCCAGAAGCGACAACTTATGTCTGACATATTCCTGAAGTAGACCGACCCTGTCATTGATATTAACCAATCAGGTCCAATGTTGAAGAACCATTGTAAGAATCCAGATGCACAATACGCCGCAAGGTACACGGATACAGAAAATCCTTTCATTGGTTGTCGTATCAGTACGATAAAGGCTAAAAGGTTTCCTAGTATTCCTACCACAGCCATTACTGGACATAAATAAACATATATATAATCGGAGATGGTTGTCCGCGGCATGGAGTAATTACTATATCGGTATATTGTATCATTGTATCTCATGTTTTCTAGTTCATCATCCATCCTTGTTTTTGTGTGTACTTTAGTTTCCTTTAAAAACCTTTAATATCCTTTAAATACCTTTAGAACCCTTTGAATATATCTTCCTCACAACACAAAGTTATTGTCACATTGATATCACATTTAACTCATCAATTTCTGAATAAAACAAGGAAGAGTAAATATCCACGTATGAACCACATTTGAAAAATCTGATAAAAATGTAGATGATGGTATTTTCCACAATCTCAGATGTTGCTATGTATAGTTAACCCATCTAATGATTGCCATAAATAGTCTTCTTCAGTGCCTGAAAAGACAAAGTCAAAAAGCAAATATGACATGGTCGCCACCATCAAATAACTAATAATAACCCATTAAAATATATAATATTTTTGTCTGAAAGCCTGCATTAGCGAACTATTATGAACAAAGGAAACTTTAAGCGATTAAACCAAATCAAAATTGTACCCTTTCTGGTTGTAAATAACTTAGGTATTGATACTTTTACATAATATTTTTTCAATCAAACGTTGTTCTTCTATATATTATATCCTGGTATTGAAACAACAATGACTAAGCTGAAGCATATTTATACTATGAAAATGTTATAACGTGTAGCTTGTGTCACATAATTGACCTCTAGGTCCAATCGCAAAATAACAATTGCTTGCTAGGCATATGTGTTTGCGCCTGTGAGCGCAAATGTATGAAAATCCTTTACGTTTGTCAGATGACCCAGAAATTTGGTACGGTCATTTGGAGTCTGGAGCTCGAGTACTCGTCGGGCCCAAGGTTTGAAAGCGTTGAGACTGAAGTGTTTCATGAAACGTATGACTTGTTATCTTAATGCAATAGCATTTCACACAGGTACTTGGCGAAAAGACGCTACAGACTTTTCAACGAACTGGTTACGTTGTCAAGAACATCAAGTGCTATACATATCGCGACTGATTACACATCAAGGGTTTGCAGATTTGATTCCTGGATGAGACCTTAATGTCTACGTGGCGTTTGGTAGAGGAATATTTTAAAAGCTATTTATCAGCTGTATTAATTTATTCAGTTGTCAGTCACACGAGAGAGTAAGTGCTTAGATCTAGGTTTGAAAGCTTATGACCTGAAATTTAGGCCTACCCACGGAATGTTAGTCGTCTCGAAATGACTATAAAATATTAAAATGCGGCGTGATGCACTGTAAATTATAGTACTAAATTATAGTTCTGTTTTTATAAAGTTATGCAAAGGTGAATCAGTCTTAACGAATAATAAAACTATAGTGAACTGTACTGAACTTACGTTTATCACCACAGACTATCTGATTACATCTATCTTTGTAGAGCATATAACACATGTGACAGAGTGATCAATTAATCTTGTCAATTCCTGGAAAAAAGAGAGAACATTGGTTATAACTGTACTTTATGTATCTGACATAAGCGAGAATGAATTTTTTGTAGAAGTTTCAAGAGTATCGTTTCACCCGTTGAAACTTTTTGGTGGCAATTATTACCCACGAACAAAAGCAAGTTTGAATGGACCTAAGTTGTCATGGGCCTCAAAGCAGTTGCTAATTACGGAAAGGTGTATGCTTTGGACCTTAAGGTGGTTGGCCCAGGGTGTGAGAGTGGCTACCATGAACCTAAGGATAGTTGCTAGGGATATGTAGATCGTTGCTGTGGGTCTACGAGTGGGGTCGCTTTGGAGTAATATTTGTTCTATGTAATACTTCTGTGTTGTTTAGGTTCGATACTATAACTCTCTTACAAGTTCGACTCTTAGTGCCAATTATGCGACGTTTAGTGTCAGGGCAATCGCAACGTTTAGCAATGGTTGCGACATTTAGCGTTAGTGTTGCGACGTTTAGACTCATGTGCGTTGTTGAGCAGCGTTGCGAGGTTTAGCGGTACCATATTGGTCTCAAATATACATGGCAAACATTGCATGTACTTTCACAGAGCGTCTATGAAGGTGAACTTGTCATAGATGGAGAGCTACTTTTTAACCAGGCAATACATTTGGTTATATCCAATTACCAGCTATTACAACTATTCAATTTAATTTAAAATTTCCAGCTATATCTAGCGTTAAAACATAACAGTCTATAATATTCGATTGAGCTTCATATAGAACCAAATAATGTTCACGTTAAAAAAGTGTGTATTTGATTAAAAAAAAAATGTTAATTACTTGTTTAATTAACCTAATCCCAATACCAAAAATTTCATTTAAATTCTATCCATGCCACTGAAAAATGTACATCTTTCTTCTTTCAAACAAAATATCATATAATAATCATGTTTCCTCATTAATGCCTCAGGTTAACATTGTTGCACCTGCCACATAAAGGCATGCTATGTATGTCATTACGTATTAGCCAGTATATAAAGTGGCTGATTTACGCCATGTCGCATTTTCTTCCCGCGGGGCGCCCATAATAATTGTATTTTTGTCGTATCTTCGCCTCACGCAGTTCTATGCAAAATACAATTATACAACATACGTATTATTTGTCGTGTCGTGTTTTTGCCTAAAAGAGCGCAATGCGAAAACGTACTTATGAGACAAAACGTTTACGAAAGCACGACACTTTTTCATGTCAATTATTTGCCTAAATATTGTCACATCTTTGTGATTTCTTCTCAGTCCCCGCGGGACATATATACGACAAAATACATTGGTGGTATTTCCTTATTTTTAAATGGCGCACCGCGGGATGATAATGTGACATGGTGTAAATCAACCACCATAAATATAAGATATTACAGCTTTATAGAGAGTACGCAATATAGAAATTTGTGCAAACGCATACTCGCAGGCTGATCTGGTGAGTTTAGCTGCCAACTCAACAGTTTAAAACCTATAAATTATCATCTTTGTCCAGTTTTGTGTCTGAGCCTTGAGTCAAGTATTCAGGATACATTCAGGGGAATGGAACGGTAGAGCCGTAAACTATACACACCTGGCTATCATGTGCACCATAACATTTCGCATACAGGCTTGGTGTTAGATTGAACTATAAACTTGCAAACTGGTTAGTTTTATTACGGTTTTTTGGAATCTTTGGATATATATGTATACGGCCATGAAATTTAGTGTACGAGTGACAATGCCTTAAACCACTACCAAATTCCATTCAAACCAACACTTTCTATTCACATGGTTTGGCATTGGATCGAATAATAAAACTTCCTTTTATAATCAACGATATTATGGTTGCTTACGGCGTCTGGAAGAGTAAATATAGAAACCAATAATTTGTGTCTGCAATTTATATTATATTTCGTTCCTTGTTTTGCCTACTAGTTTCCTGAACAAACAAACCTTATACGCCTCGTGGGCGAGTCACAGAAACTGATGGTACCCTGTAGTTAAAGTCATTAAGGTTTATTAGATATATCAAACACCGCCATTGTCTTCCTGAATTACAAACAAACAACACACAGTCACGAAGTGCTGTTAAAGAATACATCATGGAAATGCGTATTCATTTTATAATTTCCTATAAAATCAGAATTGCTTTTACATCTGTCCTTTCAACCGTACCCTGAGTATTATTACAGGTAATAATTTCATTTCCATTTCATTTACGAATACATGTGGACAATAGATATATAATAATACAGAAGATAAACAATGTAATACGAAACAAGAATTAGTCACACCAAGGTCATTTAAAACTAGACAGACATTTGGATACTAAGTATATATTCATATGCATTGTTCTTCAATGTTATCTCTTTGGCGCGATATGACCTTTTTGTGTTGGTGCGCCGTAAAACCCAAACAAACAAACATCAATGTTATCTCTTTCAGAGAGTAGTACGTATGTTATTGATTATAAATATGTTTATTGTCATTGTCACGTGATCGAAAATCTTATGAAATGCGATTTTATGTTCACAAGATTTTATTGACCTATTGATTCAGAAATAAAATCTTCTTCATAAAAATAAACATGTCCAAATTTACCAGGTTCACAAAGATGGCTGTCTTGCGAATTTAAAACTTCTATGAATAAACCACTTTATTAAAACAGATCACGAGTTTGCTATTTATGTATAATTCAATGCTTCCTTTTGGAATAATAAAAGCCCCTCAGAAATATTGAAGTTATCATCTCATGCAAAGAAATAATCTGTAATTTGAAAACACGCAAATACAACTTCTGTTATTTTGGATGAAAGTCTTTTGTCAGGCTATGTAAAAACGGTGATTCATAGAATTAAATTAGTTAGATATCAAATGTAGTTCAGGGTCAAGTTTGTTTACAATCATTGACACGAATTTTAAAATAAAGTAGCGACGTTATTTTATTAAATTCTATTCAAATGTCATTTGCAAATGCATTAACCCCACTGACATAAATACTTGCTATTTGTACTATAATTCCCGTACATATACAGTTAACTATATTTATCGATAGGATGGTGAGTACAGAAGTACTGCTACGAGTATTCAAATCACCGGGGTAAATGTTTGCGCCAGTGACAGTTAAATGGAATTAACAATGCTACCATTCACACGTATAAGCCATGCATTGTAGTGTCAATAATGAACTTCATACTGTAATTTCAGTCAAGAAATGTATCGACCTGAACCACCAACTTTTCTTATTCAACTTGAGCTGCACTCAGCTGTAGGCTTATAACAACTCTTTATTAATACTTCGTTTTATTGTCATTGATACATGCGTTTTCTTACTTAAGTACTAAACCTATAAATAAATTCCTTCAAAATATTTTGGACAAAGAAATTTTGAGAAAAACAAATCATTCATAACGCTAGTTACGTAACTATACAAAATTAAAGCTTTGTCGTGTAACATAGTTTTAATCACATGTTGGTAAGGTAACTTATACTAATTTTGGAATTAATCCACATGAATTATTGTTGCTTTTTTCATGAGTAAAATTATAAATGTAAATCGTTTTATCTTAAAATCAAAATGCTGTCCAAATTATTCACGATGGCACTGTTTTGTTCGAATTAAATACGTAAATTATATATTTACTTACTTAAAACAATAGTTGCGGAATTTTCTGAACTAAAAATTACGCTATTGAAAACACTATGCTAATCTGACTTGTGCAAGTGTCCAGACATATATTGAATGAAGCCTTTATTGTACTCGTTATATGCTAATTAGATAAATAGTGTCTCACATTTATGGAGTACGAGAACCTCTTTTCTGACAAAACCCACGTTATTTTTGTTATAAAACATTAACACCCATAATTTCATCATAAAGCACAGCGGGAAACTAATCACTGGTAAGGAGATTTATCAATGACACAGACAATGTCATTAGTTCTCAGGACATTCTTGTCTGAAAGGTTATGATTTACTAATCTGTCTAAGAAAGAAGACATAAATGGATGTAACTGTATATTTAAAAAGATAAGACGCTTAAAAGGTCGATGACAAATGAAAATTGTTCTTTTACAGAAATCTGCATTAGTTTTGCAATTTGATAAAGTTGCACATTAACATTGCATACTATTCATTTACATCTATGATTAGGATATAACAAAAAAAAAACAAGAATGCTAAACTGTGAAAGAAAATGTTTTACAATTTTATAATGGTTTTTCGTTAGTAATCTGGTTCAACAATCTGTGAAAACTTCAAGTCATTAACAAGTGGATAGTGTTATAAGTATCACTAAAGTGAAACAAAACCTTCAACCTCGATCGTTGATGAAAATAGTGTGACATTGCGATGGCGGTTAAATAAACCAATCACGATAATGTGGGAAGTCATAATTAAAACAAATTCTCAGTATGTATGTAACAGCTTGAAATAACGGTCACTCACAAAACACTTACATTACCATCATAGTGTTCACAGAAATAAAAGTATTGTTCTGTTCCGTTCAAATTTTACATACATACATACATGCATTGTCCTCTGTACAGCACACTTAGATCAGAATTGTTAGTAAAAGTTTCATACCTTAATATAAATTTCAATATACTCAGTGATTTAGAAAAGATGTGTTTTTTTTTAAATTATGGCATTGTATTTTTAAGTGCCAAAACCTGTTTTAACATCTCAAAAAGACGAAAAACAATTCTTTATAGTTAAACTAATACCTGACTTCATCCCTGTATAGATCATATATGTTTTATTTTTGGGGTAGTACATTATTTAATGTCAAAACGTTTGTGTTTTTTTTAAAGTTTTAAACATTTTATCTGTAAAAATGTTTTAATTGTTTAACGCATATTTAGAATAATGCTGTTTTTATTTGTCTCTCATATTTCTTTTTAGAACGGTTTACATGTTGCATAAAATTGTGTATAAATAATTGTTTTATTATATTGTACATGTAAAGTGAGACATTAATAAACATATCTTATCTTATCTTATCTTACATGCATTTGTATTAGACAAAACGCAGCATTATATATATATATATATGCCTTTGGCCATTTGCAGCATTAATGGTCCTCTCAGTTAACTATAGTGTACTGTAACACAACAATATAGTAAGAAACAGGTAAGAAATGCTTCTTTAATAAATTTGGCAATATTAATAATGTACTTTTTAGATTTGGATTCCATAAAATAAGTGAATTTGTCAATAGTAGCCAATGCTTATATGGCGGAATGTACATTCCGACTCTTAGAGTTGCCGTTTACTGTTATATATACATGATGGTGCAAAGATTTTTCGCCTTGTCGACTAATTGTAAAAAATCGTAGTTCATTGAACGTTCAAATTGAAAGTTATAAAAATGACTGTGTTTAAAAATACAGGAGTTTCATTGCCTCTGTGACATAACATTCAGTTTGTATATGTTCGTACGATATTTTTAGTCATAAAGGTTTGTTTTTGTGATGTATTGTCTGTCAAGTTTTGTTACCCTTAAGTGGCCACGAAGATGGATGTTCTCAATAATGGAATGACAGCTCGGTTTAACAATGTGCCAATCATATCCAAGTAAGAAAAAACAGAACTGAGATATTTTAGATTATTCTCTGAATAAGAATGATGTCCAAGATAAAATGAATGAATGTTTTATGTGGTCAAGATGTACATTGAAATTATGAATAAGCCATAAAGCTATCAACAATCATTGTTTTCACAATAAATATACTATAATTGACTTTAATGCAAATGTTACAAAAAGATTCTAATGTGAAAATAATATATAAAGCGAGAACTTGTTATGGAGAAAGATTTCTTATCATTTGTCTATCTACCATAGATATATATTTTGTATTTATATGTAGGTTAATTATTTGACTTGACAATAATGAGCTTTAAAATAAAATCGGATTACGACGAAGAACATTTTTTAATTAGCATGGCAGTGGTATGGTATGGAATAAAAATCGCACAATTGCAATGGTCTAACCCTCTGGGGCAATTTTTGTAGTATTGGGTAAATTCAGCTCGGTGTCTGTCATGATCTCTTCTACGAGCTAATAAGTGTAATTGAATCTAAATGTTTAAAAATGTTTTGTTATACCTACACTGTTACATTAAAGGCATGACTCCGGCAATTTCTATTTAGGAATTGTTCTTATTGGAACAAGTTGACATTTTAATGGTACACGTATTATTTATTGCTAAGAAAGTTTTGTAAAGCCATTCACTTAAATGCTTTTATTTTTGGAATAAATAGGCCATCATATGAAATAGTTTGTTACCCAAACAATTAACATATCTGGTGTAATTCATTTTTCTTAGCTGTAAAAGTTTTGAATAATTTCACGGTAATTGAATACACACTATCACAATATCACAAGTGTTAGACAAAGAACACGAAGTCACCGTGAAGTTATTCATGTTTTGTCAGTTGAGAAAAAACGAACTAGACGCGTTACGCAAGTCACTTGATACGAATATTAATGCTAGATCGTACGTTCAGCTTAATGATAAGATAAGAGATAAGATAAGATTTTATTTAGACTTGTACATGATAAAGTACATTGTCGCAATTTGATAATAATAAAAGTGAAATACGCTCTTGCTCACTTAATGCTAAGCCAATGTTAAAACTATGACAAACTCAGGTAGTTTCCTGTCTGGAACATTTGTACAGACAAACAGTTTAGGAATTCAGATCCTTATTATGTGTAATCAAATTACAATGCAAGTGTCTCGCATTATCATTGGGTTAAAATGTCATAACAGGTCTTTTGCAGAAACACCATTATTTTGTTTCTGTAGTAGTTAAAATATTGATGTATTCATAACTTCTACACACGCAGCGAGAAACATGTCACTTAGTTAGTAGATTGATAAACGAGGCAGACAATGTCATTAGTTCTCAGAGATGATATGTCGGACACTGCTCTGTGAAATAATAATTCAATAAGACTTTCTTGAATAACTATTGACTTTGGAGGCAACTTTTGTAACGAAAATTGATATCTGTAAATTAAAGTTCGCTTAATTTAAGAGAATACCGAACAACAATTATATTCGAAAGTAAAATATATGTAGTGTTCAATTTTACACGGCGTCAAACCCAGTATAAATAAATTATTCAATTTACCAATTTGTGAAATATGTAACTTATTACAATTCGTTTGTAAAAAATGTACACTAACATTGGTATACAGAACGATTATACCTGGATTAAACAGCTAACACTAATCATATTAATATACTTCAAGAATAGAATCATCCTCTTTCAGGGACAATCCCGAAAGCCCCACGGGACCCAGAAGACCTACTCTTCATACATTGTCACAGTGGACAGGAAAATACGCACCTCAACCTAGTAAAAAGTTGTTAAGAGTTTAAGCTTTTATCCTTCTTTCCAATCCATATTTTCTTACAAAAAGCATTTCACAATTTATAAACATGAAAATAGTTTTTCACATTCCAATTAGGATCTATAGGGACCTGAAGTTAGCAAATATAAAGGTACTATTCATATAATATACATGTATTAGTCATATAACATTTCGTTATATCAAGAGCCCAAATAGCGCCAGTATTGTAAGAGAATGGAAAACATAAACAAGTTCAAAACTAAATGATTATGGTTTAAACCCAGACAGCCTTTCAACTTGTATTTAAGTAAGTTAAGTTGAAGTACCCGACTTGCGTCGAATCTCAGGTAATACACAATACTTCCGTAAATTAACGGAAAAATTGTGCTCGGACTTGTGTCTGATATAAACTCGTCAGAGCCGTCAGATACATCTCATCACCGTAAGAAACAGGAACAAAGTGTTGCGACTTGCGTCTAAATACATCAGAGGAATCCTCGAAGTTTTAAACGAAACATGAATTATTAGCTTATGGTTTAGCGTACCCAGGTACCATGGTAATCAATTTCTAACTAAGTGAAATAAATCAAATTGAGAATTAATTATCTTAAATCCACCAAGAAAATACATATCTAGTTCAAAAGTAAAAAAGAGCCATTATACGGTGTTTAAGTTTTAATAGAACAACTTTGTAATTTGATTTCTGAACCCTATGAGCTTACTTGCGTTATTTCTTACACCCATTTACAGTTGACCCGCTGTGCTCTGCCAAAGTAGTAAGAATTTTTAATAATTTTCAAGTAAAGGTCTTGTTAGTGATTGATATCGTAGACACATTATCCCCAAGTACGAAGATAAAACACAAGTATGTAGATTTGAACTACTTCACAGTTTGCAACTTCGTATCATCAATCAGAAAACGATGTACAATGACAATATAAATACAACAAACCCGAAAATTCCCAAAGCAGTAACAATGTATGCTGCGCAATAATTAGGATTGAAGATCAGTCATACATCAAACCGCAGTGCACGCCTGCACATTTCTAACGTAATGATGTAGAAATAGAGAAAGGATTATTAAACATGGGGTATATAAAGTATACTCTTGAAAAATTGTAAAGCACCGAATGATACACAGTAATGATCATTAAACATTGGCAGTTGTATCTCAATATTCCTTTACTTTTAATCATTAGCATTACAGTGCCGCTAAAATTGTCTGAAAATTTACAAAATGTAACTGCCAAAACATTGTCACAATATTAAACAACTCACTATTACACAATACGAAGCCTATATCAACTATGCGCTTTAATGTGCCCAAGTAGAAAAAAACGGATGATTAAGTACCAGTTATATTGTAAAACAAGTACCTCTGAAAAAAATGTTCTTTAAAGCACTAATAAAATATAAATTTAATAATATACAATGTTACACAGTGACGACTTAAAAACCAAGGCACGTAAACAAATCGTTAACAAATTAATAGCCGCTTCTACCATGACACAATCCATTTTGAACACCTCGATCTTTCATGAATGAATAATCTCTGATGAAGCAAAGCTATCGCCTAAACGATCGTGCATTTGTTTACTTCAACACCAGTATTTTTAAATGGCGCCTAAATATGTCTAAGGTTATTCGTAGCGAATAGCTGAGGAGTTCCGAAACGACACAATCTAGAAACCCTTATAATAAGAGCACAGAATTAGGGCTGCGCTCAATGAAGCTGAATAGATTGTTGTCGCAGATAAATCGTTAGTAAATGAAGAATAATTCAAAACAAATAAATGATGCTTGCATGTTCAGATATAATAATATAGAGCTGTCTCTAAATCTGTACATGTTTTCTAACAACACAATCTAGCGACGCCATTTCACTGCATACTTTTGTATTACGGAAAGTAACATGATCATACGAGCTAATTTAATATTACTATAGACTCCAAGGCAATATCACAAGCAAAAACATTGAACTTAATTCCCCGTCTCTAAGCGTATAATGTTATACGATGGATACATTTTACGGAGCCCCTAAAGTGACAATTTTATACCAATGTAAAAGCGACGTATAACTTGCAAACACAAAAAATATCAAAACATTGTTACTGATAACCATTTATGTGCTCCGTACATTCTGTACATTTGTTTTTACAAATTGAATTAATAAGAAGACGCCAGTGTAATTTACACCAGGTTTATATTAAAAATCATTTTCGTAAAAGAAAAACAAAGATTTTGATATTGCTGGGAAAATTGATAATGTCAATGACATAAGCGAATGTATCATTAATTCTACAATAGATGTGCTGACAATTGTACTAGATTTTGTAATTCAATTGATAGAAAAAAAATTACAATTTGATTAGCAAACATTTGCTTGTGACACCGAGCGTATTTCTTAAACACCAACGAGAAGAAATTACGTCAACCGCGAATAAAAGTATGAACTTGTTTTTCTCTAACTATCAAAACCATATTCAGCTGACAAGGTGAATATAGCAGATGCCTTACCATTAGAGCATGTTTTTGTATTTAAAATAGCGCGCGGTAGTCTCTGAAGAAAGTATACCATAGGAAATGATTTTGTTCTTGTTTTAATGAAAGCACTTTCATAAATTTGTGCATTTTATTTAATCAAACTGTGTATTTGTTCGAAGTTCAAATGTATTATCAATAAACACAATGAATTCAGTTTAATCTCTATATGAACATACTCTGATTAGCAATCTTGCAACACGTAAAATTATCTAAATATACTAAAGTAATATTAGCGATTTTAAATTATAACTATAGTAATGTACTATTTCTTACAGTTATACCCTTATTGAAAATGCCAAATGTCCTTACAAAACACAAAACAAAGTACATATCTTTTTGATTACCTTACATAATAAAATGATGCAGAAATAAATGAAGTTAACGATTGACATCATAACTTAATGACAAAGATGTCTGCATATCTCGAAGGTAATGATGCAAACTTAATAAAATCCTAAATTAGATATAATGAAAACATTTTGAATAGCAAACATAATCACTTGATCACGAGACGCTTATGTTTCATTTGTAATTAAAGTAAAATTATCAAATCTAATAAGATTGCAATTGTTTGTCGTTTACGAGAGGCACAGCCAAGAATAATGTGCTCATTAACCACTTGAAAATACAAAATTTAACATTCTGAACTCAGTTTAAAAAATGGTTAGTCATTATCATGCACCTTAAAAAATCCAAAATTCATTTAAAAACATATCAGTCATAAACAATTTTATTCTAAACGTAATATCAAAAGAACAAAACAACAAAGCAATGCTTACAATTTTGTATATGAAAATAAAACTCCATTGATACGTTCTATGAAAGATCACCAAAACTTTTGAATATACTAGCGCACTGGCAGGTTATTTATGCTAGACCTTATGCAACCACCTCACTAAAATAAATGATTCTAGACAACAAAATAAAGTTGTGTTATTAGAGTATAATCACACACAGAATAAAACACACTGCATTAGTTTTGAATGGTCAAAGTCAGTTCGTATTTCAGTACAGTTAAGTACCAAATAATAAGATTCGACGAGGCGTACAATGGTTCGATTAGCTTGCATCGCTTGTCGCACGACATAGATATCAGTAAGGCTAAACTAGATATTCCTTATGAGAATTCAAATGATTGATAATAGAGAAAAACATTCTGAATGTCACAATCCATTATTGTAAGCTGACCACAAACGGACAGCATTGCACGCTAAATGCTCGTATATTGTATTACATTTATAAATATGGATAATGGTTGGTATTATGATACGGTCTCACAAAGGTATCTTTTAATGTTTCAAATTGTTTGATTCGGGTTCATGATAATAGCCATCTCCTAGTGGACTGAATTTAAGTAAGCTTAATAAAATCAATGAAATAGGCATTGCTATATTGCTGACAAAGTTGCATGACATCCATTCCTTTTAAAGGCAAAATACTTTAATGTTTCATAACCATTAGTCACTATGTACTGTCTGCCTCCCTTATTCATATCAAACTTGACTCTAAGATGTATGTCCTGTATATTGTTAAAACAGTGTTAACGATGCTGTCACGGTTGTTGTTAATATTAGATTTAAAAGCCCCCTGACAACAAGAGAATTGAATGGTTTGATTAGTTTTCTTTTACCAATTATAGACATGTACGCTTGACAATAAGACGGAATGTTTGACTCGTCTTACGCACAAAAGTCACCAATCAATTTGATTTTAAAGGTACGAATAGACAAACAAAAAAAAACGAATACAATACAGTGAGATACAAAGTAAAATATGTTGTAATAAGCTTTATTACACAAAGCAGGATAAATATACACGATGTGTTGTCAACTTATTGTCATCTAATACATCTATCAATTAACTATTAATTTTAAAATTATATCAAGAAATTTAGACTTAGATTTAAAACAATGACAATCTATTATTGCACTTTCATGTCCTATCTTTGTCGTTTCACAAAAAACCAGTTTGACATGGAAATGAATGACGAAAATGCATTTTAATTGATAATCGTACATTGAAAAAAATCGAGCGTAATTTAGAATTAGTACGTAAACGGAAATGTAGCAATTTTCTCAGAAGAATACATAACAAATAAGACTTCTGATCAAAACATTCATCTTAATTATCATAAAACATAACCCAATCAATTAATTAGCTTGATTTTAATAAATCCAATAGAACATTTGCCTTGTTCAAATGACACCCTCGTAACATTTCAATCAATGTTATTTAGAATTTAGTTCAAACTCTCTAATGAATATACAATTGTAATTCGTTGTACAAAATTTAATTGGATTGGATCATAAAATTGCACTCTAGTAGTCAGCACACAACGACCTTTATCACACGACAACAAATAACTGAATACAAACTAAGTCAGGCTGCAGCCTTAATACTATCTGACAATATATTTTGCTTCATCATCATTAACAATGTCAAATGTCATTTCAAATTAAACATAACTAATATTACAATATTAATGATGAAGTGGTTGCTACAGAGATAAATTATTGGCGGATCATATTTACATATGACATTTTAAAGACACTCGTATAGAAATAGGGAAAGTTGCAAAGCAAAAAAGTATAGAGAACATACAAAGACAACGTCTTTGACATGTAACTAAATCAACTGTACAGCTCTAAAGTTAAGCCTCACATACCAGAATATATATGATCTGCGACAACAAAGATAAAACATAAATGAATAATTAAAAACTTATAAGACAACATACTATCGGTTTGCAAAACATGATTAGAAAGAATATGTTATTCATAGTGTAAATAAACAGACCTATTGCATGTTTTAACAAGTCTTTCGAGATTTGAAGCTAAGTTCAACTTCTCTAACGTTTGACAAACAATGCAAGTGTTTGTTTGCAGACAAATATATATCTGGTACATTAGAATTAATCATTTTGCTCAATCGCGAATGGCCACAACACATAAAAGCCGAATCTGTTGTGACATTACATAAGAATAAATTTGTATACCGTGCGTGGTAACATGACAAAAAGCCATTACGCTCGCAGCAGAATGTGTGACGTATAAAAATGTAATGTTAACCCTATATAATGTCTCCGTCGGTAGTTCTCTAGTGACCGTGATGATTAATTGCTTTCATAACCTAATGACAGTTTGGAAAAACAAACCGTTAATCATATTTTCTTCTTCAAACAACACAACTAAAAACCCTTGATTTTGTATTTCCGAAAAAAAATACAGTTATTGGCATCAGATTACAATGCTAGATTAAGTTAAAGAATAAACATATTTATGTATATATGTAATGTTATTTCTGACGCACGTTTGTATATCTATACACTTAACAACATTTGACAAAACAATAATCATCTCAATTATTTGTTCAAACTTACTAGAACACTCTTAACAACACCTAAGTGTATTATTTACGTGCTAGAGATAGAGAATATCAAATTTGATAACACCATAATTCTATATGCAAATAAAAAAACATCTCACAAGATAAAGCAACGCGTGTATGAATGTATTCAGTTGTTATGTGATAAATGCACTTTTCTAACTTTAAATTGCAACGAACATGGTATCACTTTTACACTCATAAATCATTTATATTAAAGTTTGTCGAGCTCTTTTTATTTCGTCAAATCATTGCAAATCACACATGCTCTTAAACTGGAGAAAGAATGTCACTCTCGAAAAGTCATTGACAGTACTTTGAATTAAATTTGAATATAAACAAATGTTGAGAATTACTAATAATACAATTTTGTAAATTTGCTAACGTTTAAGCTTATGCAAGTAAAATTATTCGAATTATTTGTTGATGAACAAATGCTCAATTTTGTACTGTGCTTAGATGAACTTTTCATGACTTAATGTGATCGGTTTATCGTTAAAACACGAATTGTCTAAAACAATTAAGGCCACTGTAATAGCTTAAATACATATCAAATTAAATTTGCACGAAGCAAAAGAAATACATATGATGCGTTGTAAACAACTTGACAACAACACTATTTATCAATTAAATCATTAATTTTATAATTAGCTGAAGAGATTAAGACTCTAATTAGAGTTATATTTAAAGCAATAGCAATCAACTTCCTGCTTTTGTCGATTGTAAAAACACTTTGACATAGAAAAATGACAACACTATCTGTTGAATAAAAAATTGCAACTTGAAAAAAATATTCAAGTGTAAATAAGAAGTTGTGTGAAAGCGGAATTGTTGAATTATTCTCAGAAGAATAAATAACGAATCAGATTTCCTATTACGAATTTTACCTACATTATAATTCAACAGAAACCTATAAATTAAAATTGCTTATTTTAAGAAAATCAATTACACATGTTCAACTGATACCCATGTTATATTCTAATCAATAAAATTTCAATGTTAGCACAGACACCAAGAGTATATAGTGTTTTAAAATTGTAATCCGATGTGCTTTGGATTGGATTATAAAATTGCTTTGCACAGAACAAATGCACAACACCCTTCATCACACGAAAAGAAGTAACTGAATACAACCTTATTCAGACTGCAGAATTAATACAAACTGACAATACATTTTGTTTCGTCATTGTTGAGAATGTCAAATTTCATTTCAAATTAAACAGTGCTAATATTACAATGTTAATAATGAAGTGGATAAATGATGGATCATATTTACATATGACATTTAATTGGCAATCATATAGAAATAGGGAAAGTTGCATAGCAAAGAAGTATATAGAAGATACAAAAACAACGTCTTTGACATTTAAAGAAATTATTAGTACTACTATAATTGCACAGATGTATTATCTTTGTTGTTGCAGGTCATATACATTGTGATATGTACGGCTAATATGGCTGATATGTACTTTCAGGGTACAGATGATACTTACCAATATATATCCATATAGATAAGTAAAGACTAAATGACTTTAAGACAGCTTCTGATAGTTTAGGACAACTTACTATCAGGCGAACAAACACATGTACTTGCAAAACGTAATTAAAGCGAATAAGCTATTTATAGTGTGAAAAGACATACCTGTGAATGGCTTGAAGAAGCATTTAAAGATTTGTTGCACATTTTAATTCTTCTTACATAAGACACACGGCGCAAATGTTTGTCTTGCAGTCCAAAATTATATATATTGTTCATTAAGACTGATCTTTTTGCAAAATACTTAAGGTTCACAAAACAAAGAAGCCAAATATGTTAAGATATTATTTGTGGATATATATTTATAATGTGCGTGGTAACATGGCATAAAGCCATTACACTTGTCGGAAATTCTGTTACGTAAAAGGATGTAATGTTACCCCATTGTATCTCTGTCGGTCAGCATCTAGTGGTGGACAGGATGATCAATGGCTATCATTACAAAATGACAGCTTGGTAAAATATACTGTAAATCATACAGCCGTTTGAATACTACAAAACAAAAAAGCTCGACGATTTGGTATTTTCGAAGAGAGTCTACAGTAATCGGCATACGATTACAATTCTAAAACAAACAATATTAATACTGGTATTTTTAACGCATGTCCACATTTCTTATTTCTTACACAACTTTTTAAAGTTTAAAAAAATAGGCGCATAACAATATGTGATTTAATTATGACTATTTCAATTTACTTTACTAGTTTTGTTTCAATGTTTGTTTGTTTGTGTTTTACAGCGCACCAACACAGAAATGTCATATCGCACCGAAAGCAATTGATGATGCTATTAATGCAACCGAGTTATAATGATTCAAAGTCTTTGTTTCAATGAACTAGACTATCTTAAAATGTAAATACAGTTTGTATGTGAAATGTACACTATTCATGTGATACCTTTTGTGAAATCTCTAAAACGTATATTGATTACCTTACTAGAGTCTTTATAACTTGCTAGCGATAGTGAATATCAAATTCGATACTACCATAGCTATATAGGCAATGAACAAAAATGTAGAGGTAAAACAACACGTCTATGAATGTTTTAGTTGTTATGTGATACATGCTATATTTTTCTTTTCAATTTTGCATTGCAACGAACATAAAAGCATTTTGTTTTGCTTTTGAATTATTTACAGTGTATTTCGGTGAACTCTTATATCTCGTTTTTTTCTTCAAATGACACACTTTCTAAATCTGGAAAAAGCAGTTCACACTCGTAAAGTCATTGACTGTACTAGAGATCATTATTCAACTTTAATACAATTTGCACTCCAAAAGTTCTTGGACAAATAAAATGTTGAGAAAATCTGATTTGTTTATGCACAGTTATTTTATTATTATTTTACAGTTTCATTTTATTATTATTTCACAGTTATTTACTAACGTTAAAGGTTATTCATGTAAAATAATTGTAACTATAAAAATGTTAATAAAATAATAAATGTTTTTGTAATTAAATAAGAGGATCTTGTTTCAAGATGAACGATATATAATAAAAGCAAATTGACCCTCCAATGTGCTATGGTCTATATAATAATAACTAGAATCTTTTTTATCCTATCGACAAGCAATAGCAAATGTTTTTCTAAATAAAACATTTACTAGAGGTATGCATTATAATTCATAATTTGCTCGAAATTTTATTTATACAAGAGTTTTTGAAGGCATTTTATATTTTAAAAGTATCTATTTCAACTACAAATATAAAAAACTCGTTTGCTATATAGTAAACAATGTCATTTATAAGATAAAACTCGTTTAACCTTGATGGAACACGTGTTATTATTCAAGAAGAAGCAACAAATGAACACAATCACCAACCTGATTAGGACAATACATAATCAGCCATGCAAACAAACATGTTTCTGTGACATTTTTGGTGAAATTGTGGCTATGGAGGGTAAACAATCTAAATCAATTACATACAATCTAGTAGGCTAATGATAAGAAAATATAAGACTTTCATCTGATCAGTGTACAAATGCTGATGCCACCAAAAATATAATGGTGCAACTTTCTTGCTTTATTTTTTATTTATAATACATAAATAAATGCTTCCATAAAGAACATGAAATATCAAATTCAATATAATTCATGAATGTACTTCACAAATGTAAACTGATTTGTTAAAAAAATATTGTTCTGTACACAATTGTGTCACTCGACTAGCTAGCTCTGTCGGTGAGGCGTCTATATACGAATCAGGAGATGAAGGTGTGATAGGTTAAGTCATGGCATATTTTACGATTTATACTGTATCAAGGAGGGCACTTATCAGTCACTGACTATGTCATTTGCTTATTACTACAAGGTTGTTTTGTTTGTTAGGGTTTTACGGTGCATCATCACAAAAAGGTTATATCGCGCTTGCTACAAGGTAAAAAGGCTTTGATGCAGCAATCTAAGCCTGTCCTGGAACCTCGATTGAGACAATTGACTGCCACAAAGGATGTTAGAATCCGACGTAAAGCAGTTTACATTACAATACATTACAAAATGTTTGTTGTTGAACAAAACAGTTGTTGACAATTCTGTGGTCTATGAGAATTCAATATTAAATAGGCAGACAGATAATAATCTAGACGACATCATACTGTTTTGTATCATTTTTCTATATTTATTACACAATTCAAATATGAAACACTGTGTTATAGTAGGTTATTCATCTGATTGTTAATAACTAGACTATTGACATTTGTGAGGTTAAGTTAAGTTAGGTCTCACCTGAACTGAAAATTGGACATACTATGAATGTGATATTGAAGGCATACATTAACTTGTATTAACGATGTGTCATTTCGTTGTCTAACTCGAGTCGGTAGAGCATCTGACTACGTAAGTGGTGTGTTGGACTGGAGCTGGACAAAAAGGCCAAATAATTATAATACAAAAACGCAAAAAACGCGTTGTCTGATATTAGGAACACCAAGAGGTGACTTATTATAGCTAGTGTACTAGGTATCACTAGCATTCATGGAAATATTAACTATACATGAATGACTTTGAAGCAAATTGTTTAATGGTTTAATGCATTCTATTTCCTAAATTAATGATTTAAAGTTTTATAAAGAATTTCGATTGTGAAGTTAATGGCAAAATATGCAATCGTAATAAATTCTGTGTAATGACATAAATTTCCTCAAAAGTGATTAAGAAATTTGTTAGAAATTAGTAAAGATCAACTATACTCAGGGGAAAATAATATGAATTAGAATTTCAAAATCGTATTTTATCAAAAATTAGCTGCACAAGTATCAACGTTAATTGAGTTACCAACATTTTGAGATGTACAAAGGCAGTTTTATTAATTTAGCTGCTACATGTTTTACAATTTATTCGCTGTTGATGTCATTAAATTTTAGATCTAAATCATAATGCGCCAGGATGTGCAAGCAGGTCAATTAAACTCATTAAAAAGATTTAATATAATATCCATTATTATACACTTAGTCTAGTTAAAACTGACAAGACTTGCTTCACGCAAAAACATACTAGAGGGAAAATGTTATAAATTTATGTAATATTTAGTCCGATTTTATTCGGTGATCTGTGATATGTTGGACGAGTCCAATCATAACAACGACATAGGTAAAACCATAGAGTACTACATGGAAAAAAGTTCAAACTATTCTATTCTCAAGTACGTATGCAACGTATTGTATACCAATAAACATCTTTTGAAAAACATAGTCCAGGACAATATGGTCACATATGTTCAATGTTAAAAAATTCTAAAACTACAACAGTGCAGTCACGGCTCACTGGATAAAATCGTACTATAACTTACTCCATTGTAGTTGTGGCTTTGACCTGACGTGTTTTTTATTGAATTCCTTTGTGTCTATCGCTTTACTAGATTCTTGCCAGGTTTGGTGACAGTTAAACCACAATTATTACATTAAGAGTGCTTACACTGTCTTCCCATATGGTTTGACCTTGTTTAATGTAACACTTTTACGACACATTATCTATTTTGCCAGAGATTCTATAAAAGGTTTGATCGAAATTGAGGCTAATTGGCTTTTTAAGATAAAGAAAATCACGTCGATAGACTCTTGAACATTGCTCAGAAAGATTTGATGCGCAACGTGAGAAAAGGGCCCTTATGGTCAAATTTTTCGAAATTGAGATTTTTACAGAAAGTGAAAGAGTAGGCTTTGTAGTTTCCAAAAATGTATAATTTATTAAAATATCTCAATTAATGACGTTGCTATGGCGATTTGAAATTCGATACTCGGTCCAAGAAAAAAGCGACGTCACGTTTAACGTCGCGTTTTTGTTGGGCATTTGGCAACTGAATACCATAGTAAATTAACTGCAAAAAGCATTTAGAATAAGTTTTATCAAGAAGGTATTTTTTTTTAAATTCAACATTCCTTACATTTATACTTAAAAAATCTCGAATTTAAAAGGAGTTTCAGTTTACAATAGGCTTAAAGAAAGTCTTCATGTATGTGTCCAAATAACTAATCTATACTGACAGTTAACTGATAACCATATATTTGTGGTCCCAACAAATAACTTCAATCTCATAAACATTATTAAGTCTGATTGTGAAACAAAATATGCATTGATACAAACGGTGTTGTTTTATCTATGATACAACAAAAATATGTGAAGGTCTATTTTTATTCTATCGACGCCAAATTTCCATTGCAATACATGTAACATAGTAACGCTAACTTTGATTTGTCCTTGATATTTTTACCATCTTAAATTTGCAGGTATTCATAATGACGGGTTTGTACAATTACAGTCTAAATATTATAATTGACATTTTAAGTAGGAGATAAATACACTAT
Organism: Mactra quadrangularis; assembly: GCA_025267735.1. NCBI lineage: Eukaryota > Metazoa > Mollusca > Bivalvia > Venerida > Mactridae > Mactra > Mactra quadrangularis. The sequence goes on from CM046304.1 coordinate 31,764,923, forward strand.
TTTACTTTCTTCCACAAGAGGTTGAGATAAATAAAAGTTTTTTCACATTAATACACACGTTAAATGTAACATAATTTTCAAGCAATTTTCGAGCTAACTATTACTTAATATTCTTCCTTACATAACATCGTGTCACATCAGAATTCAAAAGACTGATAACGCGGTAATTAATCCGTATGACAAAATGAATACAATGTTAACTAATAACTTTAAATGTCAGTTATGTGATGTTTAACACATATTAAGTCCAAGTCCAGGTGAAAGATGGATAAAAATATTTAGTTTAACATAAAATGGGAAATTAAAGTAATACGGAACTAGCTAACCTTTTCTTTGAAAGATCTATGAATGCCGACATAACAACGCTTTTGAAATGCAATATTATCAAAGAAATCTGGAGTATTGAAGTTCGGAGATGATAGTCCGTAATCCTTTGATATTTTAATTGGCCCAAGGAATGCATTAACAGTTATAGTTGTGGTAGAGTTGACGAAACTGAGCATATATATGGAAATCCGGCTCTGAATCTTTGAAGTTTCATGTTATTTCAAGTTACATTGAAGTTTGACAAAAGATATTGGGATCAACGATGACCTGTGTAAAGTTGCATGCTCTATCATTACAAGGGTTAATGTCATTTTATGACAAAATCAGATTGCATGGTAATGCTTATGAGTAAAACAGAAAATAACAGGAATTTTGATTCTAAGACCTAGGCCTACACTCATGTGTGGATCTGGTTTAAACACGAGGTAAGATAAAACATCACTGTAGTTCAAAATGTACACACACACATTACACTTAATAATATTATAATGATATTATCACCATTTTGTTTTCAATATACATTAGTTATTATTCTTAACGAAATAAAGAAGTATTTACAGTTTCGTATGACGAAAATGATGTGTACTAACGAACTTGCGGTTAATTATAATCGTATTTAAGAAAGAACGATCTTTATCTTAAACCAAAATGGATTTTATCACAATGATGTATAGGTAGATGGAAACAGTTTAGAATACTTTTACTTCATACGGCGATACGCCCTTAGAAAACTTATGCAGACAGTCTTATTAGCAACGGGTTCGCATTGACTCACAAGTGTTATCTTGCTCGACAATTGTAATGGATTTCTAAAATAGATGTGGTAATTAGACAGAGCTACAATTTGGTAACAATAGATCTATATTTTTTCGATCAATGATGTCAATCAAGCTTTATTTAGAGCTAGTCAAATTATGAAAAGAATAATAAATGCCGATATCTAGCCAGACCAAATTTAGCCTACTCCTCACATTCCAATTACCGGACGTTTTTTTGGACATTGATAACTTTTTATTTAAACTTGTATTAAACTGAATTTTTGACATCATATAATTCAGTCCCGCTCAGTACATTTATATACCAAGTAAAAGTACATAACAATGTAATACATTTTTTATTTCAAAATTGGGTCTTAATCTCGTGAGGAAATCGTCCGTAAAATATGGACGAGCGACATATAAACTGGACGTTTGGAATTGGAATCAAATTCCTTCTTAAATAAACACAATACGCTTACAATTATTTAGCAACTCGATGAAGTAACAATATATCGCATACTGTGCAAAATTTGAGTTAAAACAACCATCACTTACTTCAAAATCTAACATTTTCTCCTCTTGTATATATGAAAATTGTGACAGCTGGGGCTGCTGTTCAAAGTAAGCCTACGGACTGGTAAACACTAATTTGGTAATAAATTCCATATTTCAATTTAAATGACCATTTTAAATATAAACGACAGCAAAACAAGAGCAATACCATATGTATATACAGGTTTGCATTCGATGCACATGTGTCTAAGAAATAACAGATCTAAACTAAAAGTCTTAAAGCCCCAATGACATTTCAGTTCAGAAAGAGACGACATTATTCTAATTTTGCATTACCTATTCACAAAATTTCCAGATCAAGCTAAGATTTTAAGATGAACTGAATCAAAAATCGGAATAAAAAGTACAAGTCCGCATTTAACATTATAGCGTGTACTGTATTCAGGGGTGTGCATGCATACCCGTAGTTACGAGTAAACAATTCGATGGCGACGCGTGTAGAGGCTGTATCCATCGTCAATTTAAATCAATGGTACCGAAATTATGCGTGTAATTCTCCCTAAAAATCTAATTGTAGCTTATCTATTTAGCAATCCAATCTTAAAGCACAAATAAAACAGACTATTCTAAATGTCAAGTTTCAAGTTAACCTAGTTTTAGAAGTGTCAACACCACACGGCGGCTCGGTACGTTGACGAAAGTTGGATGAAAAAGCAACTCATGACGGACAACAAACCTTTCTTTTTACGCTATTTGTTATCGATTTCTTGAAACATTGATTATAAGACATTCAAATTTTGTAGAACATAGATTAATTCCTTTTAAATGATGCAATAGAGCCAGTTAAATCGTTAGTATAAACAATGCAATAGTCACTGACGTGACACATGTACGCTAAAATTGACCTCGATCACGTTTGTAACGTTTACCGCAAACGACGTCAAAGAGCTTAAGGGCCCTTTTCTCGCGTTGCGCATCATTTCAAGATTTCTACCTTTGCCAGTATATTTAGTTTCAATATTATTTAGAATGTCTAATGTCAGAACAAATTAAACACATCTAACATTACATCTTTGATTTTGATTGTTTACAACATAATTATGTTACTACAAGTTGTTCGATTATATACCTCATTTGTTACAATCATGTTCTCATATAGCCATGTTTATTAGACAGAAAAAAGAAATATTACGAAGCAAAAAAGCTATTAAATGCGTTAATAGCGAAACTATATCATCTATGTTACTATTAAAATACTCCTAGAAAAATCAGATAAATACAATGTAGTATGTCATACAGAGTTATGTCATTAGTCATACAGAAATATTCGTTTTAGTTTAAACAAACATATGATCAATTAAACAACGAGTGAATGTGGAGCCCAAAAAGGCGTAAGACGAACGTTTAGGATATAGAATGGCGTTTTTTTGAGAAAATACAATTTGACATTATTATAAGATATTTTAGAGACTGGAAATTGCGAAATTGTTTTTGGAATTAGTCTTATAAAGTAGTTATTCACAATTTATTAGGTCGTTGATGTTGGGTTACAATGTAACATTTTTGCCTTTTAAAGGGATATACAGGCAAATGACAGTGCCAAAAGTATAGAACCAAGTTTAGTCTTTAAAACAGTATTGTATTAAGAACGTAAGAAATCACTTACTAATAACATTTTTCACTTATAACATTCAACTGAACGAATTAAAACATGTGGCATACACATTGCTGTTATATTTCATATTTGCTGAAATTAAACATTTTAATTGGTCGCTTCTTGTCTTTTCAACATTCTTAGGCGATACGGATATATTTTTAATAGAATTACACTAATGTTGCACAATAACAAGCTCTAGCATCTTCTCATTAGTAAATGCATATTTTAACCCTAATCTATTTTAAGCTAACCTGACCCACGTGGGTTTAGTTAGAAACACCTAAAATATTACGAGAAAATATAGAAATATTTTGCCAAGTAATAAAAAAGTGTGTCTGTCGATTCACATTTATAAAAAATATTGTTCACAATATGCCCATTAGTTTATAAAAGCAAATACATAAACATTCCCATTCATAGAAATAATCGCGATCGAACTTGATTATGTTGAGAAGAATATAAATAAAGAACTTGTTTATGATAATCTTTACTGCTCATTTCTTTCTTTTATGATTTCCAAGATAGGCGATGTATGCAATGATTTGGCTCTCTTGCTTTGTTTGTCACACGAAACCTTTTTTTGTAATGCAAAACCAGAAACTACTTGACTGTGTTGATTTTAAAGTGAATTTCTATTAGAGAATACAATTTCTCAATGACACAATGCATTAATTTAAGCAGACAAAATGAGAAAGACCAAGCTTTGTAAAAATAGAGTTTTGAAATGTTTTTAACTTGTTTTATTCTGAAGATAAATTGCAAAAATTATTTTAGTAAAAGTGTTGCTGGCATAATTTATATTGTTTATTCGCTGATTTTGTGTTCATTTGTTCATCTTATTTGCATATTTATAATTAGAATTGATTTTGCTAGGTTAAAGATATTAAGTCAAAGGCGATAAGTTGAGTGAGAATGCTGGAGTAGGAAACCACGAAAGAAAATGTAACTTTTTGGGGAAAACTTAGAAGAAGCACCTAAATGCTATATAAGAATTTACATTTTATTTGTGCAAAAAACGTCATTCTTTTTTCTTGGAACGTCCGAATAAACTAAAACTTATATAACTGTTTTCATAAACGAAGTCAATTTTTATTTAAAACATAAACATGACCTTTTGTGTTTAAAACAGTTTCATGATACTCGATACTACCTAAACAATTACCAAATAATATTGTGCGAGAAAATATATAAACTGTGTTCATGCACCAAACTGAATATTAGTATCAAGTATGTTATCCAAAATTTTCTGATATTAGAAAAAATACCAACTCATTAAATAATTTTATCAAATGCCGTTGTAGAATTCCTCTCATTATACACAACTAGATGTACGAACTGTTTGTTCTTTATATTTGAACATAAGTTCATACAGTGGTGAATTTTAATTACGTAACTGCTAGATTTATAAAAACTTAAAATGAATAGAAAATTATAAAAAATATTGTTGAACGAGAATAATTTGTGCCAATTGTATAAATACGATTCTTTGTATCTTCATTGATATTAACGATATCACTAAATTGATGTAAAATATTAATCTGTTTGTTTAGCTGTTTTCGAATTAGGTCATTTCCAAAACGCACTATAGACATTAAGTTGCCAGTCAGTATGAATCATTTAATAACACCCCAGTTACACATGCTGTCGGACTTAAATCGGTCCTCAATTGGTGAATAATTTATCTCACCCAATTGGTTGTCATCGGTAAATGCATTTCAGACTTTATGTGTAACAGGGTATCGTCAATGGGGATAGATGATATTCGCTTTTCCCCAGTTTAGCACTGACGAACACCGATTAAGCACCGACGTCTCCGATTAGCCGCCGATTTATCACTTATCACTTGTTTTGGGGAAAAGATCAGTTCGGTGGCTTATCAGAGGCATATCGGTGATATCGGTCATAGACAGCTTTTCAATCGGCTATTCGTTTGAAATTTTTACCGATCAAGAATTTTTAACATTTTAAACATCCCGATCGGTTAGGTTTCACCCATTTAACTCATCTTTTCCTATTAGCTTGTGATAAGTGATAAATCGAAGGCTAATCGGAGACGTCGGTGCTAAATCAGTGTTTGTCGGTTCTTTTCCTAACGGGAAAAAACAAACAACCGATCTATCACCGATCACCATGTGTAACTGGGCCCTAACACTGAATACTTTTCGCGTCCTTAATTTTCTTTTTTTTCTAAAAATAAAAGTCAATCTTGTTGTACTTCATGGAAACAAACATTGTACTTCTTTTATTAACCTGAAACATTCATTAAAACTTAATCATCTCGCCAACGAAAACAAAATTAAATTGAAAATTGGAGACCCAGTAGGCAAAAAAGCATCTTAAACTATATAATAGAAAATTAAAGATTTATGCCGATGTGTACACGCACAGGAGAAATTGGTGATGATTGTTTTACTACCGGATGCCGTTAGCATTCATTGATTCGTGAATTTTGTAATCAAAAGACAATTAATCTTAAGCAGTGTTTTTGTGAATCGTTGTTTTGAGTCTGACATTTTCAAAATTATGTTTTAAAAATTCCAGAAACTATGCTCTATTAATTGAGTAATAAATCATACTTTAGATAATGCCTTTTATTCCTAATGGTATGGAAAAACATTACACCAATTGAATAATTTATTTCTTTACTACAGTTGATAGTACAATGTATTTTGTTGTGTTCGTTTCTACATCTCTATCATGGTGTACTCAATTGATCATTTCGTGTTTGAAATTTTTATTTTAATAACGTTTTCCAACAACCATAACCATTTGCTCTGGTCTTGTTTGTGGGACAAAATATAACTGTAAAGCTTTGTTAAATATGCTAAAACAAAATCATGGAAAGGTCAATTTACAACCAAATGACAGTTTCCAAAGCCCGCCCGGCTTGCTCAGTCGATAGCGCGCATATCTACGATCGACGGGTCGTAGGTTCGATTCCCAGGCGGGGCATACTTTCGTGGGGCTTGGTCATGAAACAAAATCACGGCCATTTCCCTTCCTAACACTGATACTAAATCATGTAGGGCAATAGTTAGTCACTGACGGAAGTATGCAACTAGTAGTTAGTTAACAGTTAAATCCAGAGATTTAGCCTTTCACGGGACAGTGAGTAGGTGGACTGACTGCCGTGATATAACCTATCCAATGTGTTGCTACGGCGTTAAACCCAACAAAAAACCCCAACAAAAAACTCCACAAAAACACCTTATGTTGTATAATAAAACTCTTAAAGATTCAAGTCACTTTTTTATATATTCATAATACAATGGTTTTCTGTATGAGTATTCAGGTCAATGACGAATCACAATAACGTATGAGTAAATTTATTCTCAGGAGAAATACATAAACGCGAAAACACACATACTTGTATTGTAACTCAGATTGATTGGAAAAGTTTTTGATAAACGGAACGTAATAAGAAAGTATAAATTGATATGAATGTCTTTGACAATGAAATTACATATACAATATCAACGAGTTATAATGTCTTTTTCGAGGCTCACTTGTTTCAATAAATGATCTAGTTTTCCTGAATTGACAGATATTTTATTTCCAGCATTTATTTTTCTGTACAAACTTATTATAAATGAAGAAACACAAGTAGTATTAGTTATTAACAATGCTCGTTTGATATCAAATACAAATAAACACATTTTAAAAAAGAGATAATTTAATACAAAAAAGAACCTTACAAGTTTAACAAGTGTAATGTAATCATCGCTACTTATTGTGTTTTTCAAATCTATTTAATACTTCGTTTTTTGTAGTCAATATTACACGTAACCTCTCAAGTTTGTTTTTCTTTCAAATAATGACAAAGCAAATTCAACGAACAAAGTTAAACCATTTGCTGTCACTTTATTTTAAACCATTTTTCTTTGGTCTACAAAGTCGTAAACTCCTTTAGACTTTGAATTTCTCTGATCTACATACAAAATTGTCATTTCTTTGAGTTTTAACTGTTACAATTTGTCTAGTATCACATGTAGTACATACAATCAACGCTCTGTTCAAATGACATTCGGTACATTTCTATAAAGTCCCACACAAATGAGAGAGGATGCAGATAAAACGAATAAAAGGAAGACGTAGGCAGGCAACAGGGTTTGTACCATTTGACAGGACAATGGCGTCACCATTCACAATCTGTATCAAATGTCAAATGTCACCGTAAATTGATCAAAATTAGCACTTCCAATGTTAATAATGTTGTATTGCCGCAGTGATTGATGCTGGTAAGGTTAAGTAGCTCATTTCGAGGATAATTATATGTGAACATTTAAATGTAAATGGTTCAGAAATCAAGATAATCTCATCTCAGGAAAATGGTAAATGAACATTCAATTGAACTCGCGTCTCTCAGTAGTATTTCATGTTTATATTACTTAGACAAGGCAGTATATGTAACAAAAGTGCATTTGTCCGATCATATTTAGAGATTTCGTTTGGAATAAAATCTCTCAGAAGAGAGTGTTATTTATTTTTTGAAGGACATTTACATAGTCAATGTACCACGTTACTTCGCTTTTTACATACTGCTTTATACATACTTTCTGAATATGACAAGCACTACACCCTTATCGTAGCCAGATAGTTATATTTATTATTAAGTACAAACAATTTGGTCTCGTACACTATGGCTACATATCCCATTTGGTTCCAAACAACCATTTGGCAAGTTGAATCTTACTTCACACATGGATTTGTAAAGAAGATAAGCATCGACAAAACAAGGTTTAACATTTCTCCCTGTTCTTCACCCGAAGACTGAGTCAATGCTTGGACCAAAATAAGCATACTCGATAGAATAATACAAGTGCTTATATTATTCAGATTTCACGGCCAAACAACCATTCAAATAAGAATTCGTATTTTGATCAAACACACCGACGATTGTGATGATTTTGAATTATTGATTGATAAAACTTATTCATATTAAGAAAAATTTATTTCCAATTTTGCATAAAAAAACCTTCATCAACAAAATGACAATGACCATTAATATTCATGATTCCTTACCAATGTAAACAATGGTATTTGTTTCCCGTTATACTAATGATTCAGTAAACAAGAATAATTAGACACATTTATACATTATTTGTTTTTCAATAAAAAGTGCCAACATTTATACCACAGATATATTACACTTGTCATAAGTTAAAAGGATAACGGAGCGGGAATGGCATAATAAAAACGCAGAGAAAGGAACAACACTCAACTGGTAGTAACTTACACTGGGTCCCAAAAGTTTCTCGACACATTTATTTTTTCATATTTTCTCTTATTTTTATTTCAAAGTTATTGCGAACATGTTTTGATTAATATTTTCGTTTTATATATCTATATTACATAAAAAACATGATTGACGGTTGATGTAAAACAGTATGATAGTTGTGAAACCTATAACTACATGAAAAGTATATCAAAGTATACATGTACTTCGAAACACCAAAAATAATAAGGGTAAAGATACTTTTAGACCCTACTGAATATGGTTGATAGTTCTTACATTCAAGCAAGTTATCTAGGCTCGTTTTTTTAGCATCCATTCATTATGTAAGGTTGGTAACAGCAGTTGATTATCAAACTTTAAACTACATCTGCTAAGTTTTGAGACTAAAAAAAGCCATTATACAATGGCTACATTAATTAGGTTGATAATTGTAATAATTTAAATTAAAGATAATATTAAAGTAATTTGAGTATACAATGTATCACTAATTTAATTATTTAAGTAATCTGAATACTATAAAAGTTGTATGAGTTAATTGCTACATCATTTAGTTAATTAGTTACATTAATTGAACAAAGTTTGATTATATTGGGTTTTAATTAAAATAATTAGTTAAGAAGTTATTTTATCTTTACATAACTTTAAATTGTGAATACTACTATACAATTTATATGAGTATATTGTTTTGTTTTATTAAATAGTTAATTAGTTGCATTATCTGAGCATATAAATCAATTTTCAAAACATGACATGTTGTTATTGTACATTTAATTTTGGATCCATCCTTTTGTAGGGAAACACATAAAACCACACTAATGTGTAGCGGTTCAAAGTATTAATTCTTGTGAAAACAAAATTAATTATTAAGTACGTGTGGCTCATTGAATAAAAGTGTAGATGGTACTCAATTGTTTTTATAATAAAATTATATTTTTTAGATATTCATTCATCCCATTCTTTTGTTTAATCGACGCGTCAAGTTAAAAAAATCCACTAATAGTTTATGAAAGCGAACGATTTGATTGACAGGTCATATAATGTCATTTGTACGGTGTCACACTCGGAATAGCTGAGTAACACATAATTACGAAGTTCAATGAGGAATACGTGGCACAGGTCTTACAAGATAGTCCACTAATTAGACTAGGGCGGAGAAAAATGACACAATTCCCAGAAAAAGTGTGCTATATCCAATTTAATTAGGAAAACATCTAATCAGGCGAACAAGGTATCTAGATGTGTCAGAAAGATTATGGTAATTTAAGTGTGCACGAACCATTATAAGCCTAGTTATATATGGCCTTGCTCGTATTGAAAATGGCTAATCAACATTTTTTCAAAGGATAAGGTATCCAGCTTTCATGTTCTGCTTAACAGACGTTAGTAATACTGTACCATTAGCTAGCAACAATTTATCACATGCTACTGTAAAAAATCTGTTATTACAAGCTATACTCTAAGGCTATGACAATGGCATAAATTAGTTATTTTTAGTTAATATTGATGCATCGTTACATATATAAGCTAACAACAGGTGACTACATATATTCTGATATGTTACATACAACTAAGATACTTTATAATATGTTCTTTGTTTGTACGTTTATCAGTTTTTGTTAATAAAAAATTGGTGTTTTTTTTCAATTTTGACTAGACGTTACAACAGCTTGCTTAAAGTTCCACAACGTAGATGGCATATTAGTTTATAATCATATTTAATTAGAGGTGTCATATCTAAATCAGTAGCTAATCCTTCAATCATGATACTGCTATAATTAGATTATTATTGCTTAAACAAATAGTTCATGACACAATAAATTCTTGACACAGTTACTTAGCGTTCCGAGATATATAGCTGATAAAAATACGGGTTACAGATCTACAGGTTTCCTTTACTTAGGTTTGGATGCCATTCACAGTAATTTTTATTTTACACAATATTATATCGCGGAAAAAAACTTCACTAGAAACCGTCTGTTGTATACTTTGTATCATACAGGATACTAAAGTAATAGGAAACATGACAAATGAGTAATATTATTTTCCATAAATACCATTTGCAATATGTGTGAAGGATAAGTTGTATTGCATTGGTCGAAATGACAGCATGCAATAACTTATGTCAGTAATTAATGGTTATAATACTACAATTAAATACCATTACACAGTTTTTTCTTAGTGTCTGATACTATGAAAACAAAGATAGAGGCATTAAGGTAAGTGACCCACGGTTAACTGAATTTAAAACAAATCGTCGACAAAATATATTATTATATGGACTTACAATAAATCTATATATAAATCTTTAGTCATGTTTGTGTATTGTTACCCTTCACCAATTACTATGAAAGGACTAAAGTCTGAACCAGAATTGCTAAAAAACAAGAATGTTAGTCATTTGTCTACAATCACGCAATGATGATAGGAAGAAGTTTATCATATCAAGTTGCATTAACAAATAATTAGCCGGATCAATAATTCAGCACCTAGTTTACTCTACAAGTACCATATGTTTTACAATAAAGTATACATACTTTATGTCTGTAATAATGAAAGAAATTATCATGAGAATATCAAATGCATCAGAGTGTCTTTTGACTACGCAGAGCTGTAACCTACATTATTTGATCTCTTTAATACACGCTGGAATGATGTCAGACAAACAATATTTGAATACCTGAAGGAAGTGTGTGAAGGAAGTATCATTATTCTATTGACACATCGACGACTGGTTTGGATATTCTATATACTTTTACCACACAAGACACACTTATTACTATTAGTAACAAATGCACTTGCTACATTGATAAAGTCTTTCAATATTTATACGCAATCTCAACTAGTTTACCAAGGTACCATTATATTACGCACCGGTATACGTCTTGAGATAGATTATTTCTGGAATTGGCTTAACAGCTTAACATTTTATTGATGTTATTCAATTCTACATTCATTGCTTCGAAAAAGAAATGATGATAATTCACAGATTACTTATTGTATACAAGAAGTCCAGAGTGTTTGGGAACACACAGTACATTTAAATGTCTTTAGAGATATTATTGCTCGATATGATTGGATTATTTATCACTGTTAAAATACAGAGTGAACTGAAAAGAAGACTATTTTCGTTTAAAATGTGGATTGATATAGGGTCTACTTATTTACCATTTGCACTTAATGAGCAGATTGTCAGAAGCAAAATGTCTTCAGATGTCTTATTTACATTTTAAAACAAAAGCAAAAGACTATTCCGACTGTTTTAAAAAAGAGTTGTATAGTATGATCATACCGTCAGGACGTACGCGAGAAAACAAGTGTCGTTTTGTTAATGTGGTTTACAATTAACCAAAACTGGTATAGTTTGTTTTATCTCAACTGTAACAACATGAATAATTTTAAAGTGAATGCATTTGTTAAAATTATCCTCGTGATATATATTTATCTAGATATGGTCAGTTAAATTTTTCTAACGTTGGACACGAGCCCAATGTTTTGCAAACCAAAATACTATATATTGCTCATTAGGACAGATCATTTAGCGAAATACTTAAGTTTCACAAAACAAAGATGCCAAATATGTTAAGATATTATTTATGGATATATATGTATAATGTGCGTGGTAACATGGCATAAAGCCATTACACTTGTCGGAGATTCTGTTACGTAAAAGGATGTAATGTCACCTCATTGTATCTCTGTCGGTCAGCATCTAGTGGTGGACAGGATGATCAATGGCTTTCATTACATAATGACAGCTTGGTAAAATATACTGTAAATCATATTGCCATTTGAATACTACAAAACAAAAAAGTTCGACGATTTGGTATTTTCGAGGAGAGTCTACAGTAATCGGCATACGAATACACTTATCAAACAAACAATATTTATACTGTTATTTCTAACGCATGTCTACATTTCTTATTTCTTACATAACTTTTTAAAGTTTAAAAAAATATAAGCGCAATATGTGATGTAACTATGACTGTTGCAATTTACTTTACTAGTTTTGTTTCAATGTTTGTTTGTTTGGGTTTTACAGCGTACCAACTCAGAAAGGTCATATCGCGCCGAAAGCAATTGCTGGTACTATTAATGCAACCGAATTATAATGATTCATATAAGTCTTTGTTTCAATGAACTAGACTATCTTAAAAACTAAATGAAGTTTGTATGTGAAATGTACACTATTCATGTTATACCTTTTGTGAAACGTATATTGATTATCATAGAATCTTTATAACGTGCTATCAATAGAGAATATCAAATTTGATACCACCATAATTGTATAGGCAATGATTAACAATGTAGAGGTAAACCAACACGTCTAGGAATGTTTTAGTTGTTATGTGATACATACTATATTTTACTTTTCAATTTTGTATTGCAACGAACATAAAAGCATTTTTTACTTTTGAATTATTTACAGTGTAGTTCGTTGAACTCTTTATATCTCGTTTTTTTCTTTAAATGACACACTTTCTAAATCTGAAAAAAGTAGTTCACACTCGTAAAGTCATTGACTGTACTTTAGATTATTATTCAACTTTATTACAATCTGCACTCCAAAAGTTCTTTGACAAATGAATTGTTAAGTAAACCTGATTTGTACATGCACAACTATTTTAATAACGTTAAAGATTATTTATGTAAAATAATTTTAACTATAAAAATGTTAATAAAATAATAAATGCTTTTGTAATTAAATAAGATGATCTTGTTTCAAGATGAACGATATATAATAAAAACTAATTGACCATCCCATGTGCTATGGTCTATATAATAATAACTAGAATTATTTAATCCTATTGACAAGCAATAGCAAATTTCTTTCTCAATAAAACATTTACTAGTGGTATGCATTATAATTCATAATTTGCTAGAAATTTTATTTATACAAGAATTTTTGAGGGCAGTTTATATTTCAAAAGTATCTATTGCAACTACAAATATAAAAACACTCGTTTGTTATAAAGTAAACAATGTCATTATCATGATAAAACTCCTTTAACGTCGATGGAACTCTTGTCATTATTCAAGAAGAAGCAACAAATGAACACAACCACCAACCTGTTTAGGGCAATACATAATCAGCCGTACAAACAAACATGTTTCTGTGACTTTTATGGTAAAATTGCAGCTACGGAGAGAAAACAAACTAAATCAATTATTTACAGTCTATGTGGGCTAATAATGGGAAGTGTTAAGACTTACATCTGATCAGTGTACTAAAACAGATGCCACCAAATATATAATGATGCATTTTTGCTTCGATGGAACTTCAACTATATCGATGATACTAATACATAACTAAATGCTTCTATAAAGAACATGAAAATATCAAATTCATTATAATTCATTTATGCCATTCACAAATGTAAGCTGATTTGTACAAAGAATATTCTCGCTTTATACAATTGTGCCATTTGACTCAATGCCGTCGGTAGGGCGTCTAGATACGAATCAGGAGATGTGGGTATGATAGGTTAAGTCATGTCATATTTTACGGCTGATGTACTGTTTATACGGTATCAAGTAGGGCATTTATCAGCCACTGACTATGTCAGGTGCTTATTTCTACAAGGTAAAAAGGCTTTGTTTCAATCTAAGCCTGTCCAGGAACCTCAATTTAGACACATTACTGGCAAAAATGATTTTAAATCCGAGGTAAGGAAGTTAACATTACAATACATGACAAAATGTTGTTGAACAAAACAGTTGACAATTCTGTGGTCTATGAGAATTCAATATTAAATAGGCAGGCAGATAATAATCTAGACGACATCATACTGTTTTGTATCATTTTTCTATATTTATTACACAATTGAAATACGAAACACTGTGTTATAGTAGGTTATTCATTTGATTGTAAATAACTAGACTATTGACATTTCTGATGTTTAGTTTAGTTAGGTCTCCTCTGAACTGAAAATTGGACATACTATGAAAGTGATATTGAAAGCATACATTAACTTGTATTAACGGTGTGTCATTTCTTTGTCTAACTCGAGTCGGTAGAGCATCTGACTGCAAAAGTTGTGTGTTCGACTGGAACTGGACAAATAAGGCCAAAAAAGTATAATACAAAAACAAAACAAAAAACGCGTTTTCTGATATAAGAACACCAAGAGGAGACTTATTATAGCTAGTGTACTAGTTATCACAGCATTCATGGAAATATAAATTATACGTGAATAACTTTGAAGCAAATTGTTTAATGCATTTCTTTTCCTAAATTCATGATTTCAAGTTTTATAAAGATTATCTACTGTGAAGTTAATAGCAAAATATGCATTCGTAATAAATTTTGCGTAATGACATAAATTTCCTCAAAAGTAATTAAGAAATTTGTTAGAAATTAGTAAAGATCAACAATACTCAGGGGATAATAGAATGAATTAGAATTTCAAAATCGTATTTTATCAAAATTAGCTGCACAAGTATCATAATGCACCAGGATGTGCAAGCAGGTCAATTAAACTCATTGAAAAGATTTAATATAATATCCATTATTATACACTTAGTCTAGTTAAAACTGACAAGACTTGCTTCACACAAAAACATACTAGAGGGAAAATGTAATGAATGTATGTAATATTTAGTCCGATTTTTATTCGGTGATCTGTGACAGGTTGGACGAGTCCAATCATAACAACGACAATAGGTAAAACCAGTGAGTACTGCATGGACAAAAGTTCAAACTATTCTATTCTCAAGTACGTATGCATAGTATTGTATACCAATAAACATCTTCCGAAAAACATAGTCCAGAACAATGCGGTCGCATATGTCCAATGTAAAACAGTTCTAAAAATACAATAGTGCAGTCACGGCTTACTGGATAAAATCGTACTATAACTTACTCCATTGTAATTGTGGCTTTGACCTGACGTGATCTTTATTGAATTATTTTGTGTCCATCGCTTTACAAGATTCTTGCCAGGTTTGGTGACAGTTAAACCACAATTATTACATTAAGAGTGCTAACACTGTCTTCCCATATGGATTGACCTTGTTTAATGTAACACTTTTACAACACATTATCTATTTTGCCAGAGATTCTATAAAAGGTTTGATCGAAATTTGGGCTAATTGGCTTTTTAAGATAAAGAAATTCACGTCGATAGACTCTTGAATATTGCGTGGAAAATTACTAGATTTTATACCTTTGACAGAATATTTAGTTTCAACATTATTTAGAATGTCTAATATCAGAACAAATTGAACACATCTAACATTACATCTTTGATTTTGATTGTTTACACCATATGTTACTATAAGTTGTTCGATTATATACCTCATTTGTTACAATCATGTTCTCATATAGCCAAGTTTATTAGACAGAAAAAAGAAATATTACGTTGCAAAAAAGCTATTAAATGCGTTAATAGCGAAACTATATCATCTATGTTACTATCAAAATACTCCCAAATATCAGATAAATACAATGTAGTATGTAAATTAATACAGAGAAATGTCATTTAGTCATACAGACATATTCGTTTTAATTTCAACAAGCATATGATCAGTTATACTTCGAGTGAATGTGGAGCCAAAAATGGCGTAAGATGAACGTTTAGGATCTGAAAGTACTAATTCTTCCAATGACACGTAAATAACATTTAACGCGGCGATTTATGGAAAAAATACAATTTGACATTATTATAAGATATTTAGAGACTGGAAATTGGGAAATTGTTTTTTGACTCAGTCCTATAAAGTAGTTATTCACAACTGATTAGGTCGTTGATGTTGGGTTACAATGTAACACGTTTGCCTTTTAAGACAGGGCTTAAACGAACTATATGACAATAATCCTTTTAAATAAAGAAATATACTAACACAAACAGTGTTTGTTTACAATATGCCCATTAGTTTTTGAAAGCAATGACATAAACATACCATTCTTAGAAATAATTGCGATCGAACTTGATATTGTTGAGAAGAATATAAATAAAGAACTTAATTGTTTATGATAATCTTTACTGCTCATTTCTTCTTATATGATTTCCAAGATAGGCGATGTATGCAATGATTTGGCTCTCTTGCTTTGTTTGACACACAAATGCAAAACCAGAAGCTACTTGAATGTGTTAATTTTAAAGCGAATTTCTATTGGAAAAATACAATTTCTCAATGACACAATGCATTAATTTAAGCCGACAAAATGAAAAAGACCAAGTTTTTTTAAATGTTTCTAACTTGTTTTATTCTGAAACATGTTTTTATTTATGTTTGGGTTTAGTCTTATATATATTAAAGATATTAAGTCAAAGGAGATAAGTTATGTGAGAATGCTAAAGTAAGAAGCCTGAATGAAAATGTAAATTTTGGGGAAACTTACAGAATAACTTTAATGTTATGTAAGAATGTACATTTTTGTGTGCTTAAAATGTCTTTTTTTTCTGGGAACGTCCAAATTCATTTCAGACTTTATGTGTAACAGGGTATCGACGATGGGGATAGGTGATCTTCGTTTTTTCCCCAGTTTAGCACTGACGAACACCTATTTAACACCGACCTCTCTGATAAGCCGCCGATTTATCACTTATCACTTGCTTTTGGGAAAAGATCAGTTTGGTGGCTTATCAGAGGCATATCGGGGATATCGGTCATAGACAGCTTGTCAATCGGCTATTCGTTTGAAATTTTTACCGATCAAGAATTTTTAACATTTTAAACATCCCGATCGGTTAGTTTTCATTGATTTAACTCATCTTTTCCTAATAGCTTGTGATAAGTGATAAATCGAAGGCTTATCGGAGACGTCGGTGCTTAATCAGTGTTCGTCGGTTCTTTCCCTAACGGGAAAAACAAACAACCAATTTATCACCGATCACCATGTGTAACTGGGCCCTAACACTGACCAATTTTCGCGTCCTTAATTTCCTTTTTTTTCTAAAAATAAAAGTCAATCTTGTTGTACTTTATGGAAACAAACATTGTACTTCTTTTATTAACCTGAAACATTCATTAAAACTTAAAAGCCATAGGAATTTCACATCGTCTGTCCTACGGGAACAAAATTAAATTGAAAATTGGAGACCCAGTAGGCTAAAAAGCATCTTAAACAATATAATAGACAATTAAAAATTTATGCCGATGTGTACACGCACAGGAGAAATTGGCGATGATTATTTTACTACCGGATGCCGTTAGCATTCATTGAATCGTGAATTTTGTAATCAAAAGACAATTAATCTTAAGCAGTGTTTTTGTGAATCGTTGTTTTCAGTCTGACATTTTCAAAATTATGTTTTAAAAATCCCAGAAACTATGCTCGATTAATGGAGTAATAAATCATACTTTGGATAATGCCTTTTATTCCTAATGTGGAAATGTGTGGAAATACATTACACCAATTGAACAATTTATTTCTTTACTACAGTTGATAGTACAATGTATTTTGTTGTGTTCGTTTCTACATCTCTATCATGGTGTACTCAATTGATCATTTCGTGTTTGGCATTATTATTGAATATCGTTTTCCAACAACCATAACCATTCGCTCTGGTCTTGTTTGTGGGACAAAATATAACTGTGAAGTTTTGTTCAATATACTAAAACAAAACCATTTACAACCAAATGACATTCTCTATAGCCCGCCCGGCTAGCTCAGTCGGTAGCGCACATGTCTACGATATCCGGGTCGTAGGTTTGATTCCCAGGCGTGGCATACTTTCGTGGGGCTTGGTCATGAAATTTTTTTTCAGGGCCATTCCCCTTCCTAACACTGATACTAAATCATGTAGGGCAGTAGTTAGTCAATGACAGATGTATGCAACTAGTAGTTGGTTAACAGCTAAATCCAGAGATTAAGCCTTTCACGGAACAGTGAGTAGGTGGACTGACTGCCGTGATATAACCTATACAATGTGTTGCTAAGGCAACAAACAAACTCACAAAAACAACTTATCTGGTATTATAAAACTCTCAAAGATTCAAGTCACTTTTTATATATTCATAATACAATGGTTTCCTGTATGAGTATTCAGGTCAATGACGAATCACAATAACGTATGAGTACATTTATTCTCAGGAGTAATACATAAACGCGAAAACACACATACTTGTATTGTAACTCAGATTGATTGGAAAAGTCTTTTTGATAAACGAAACGTAATAAGAAAGTATAAATTGATATAAATGTCTTTCACAATGAAATTACACATACATGCATTAACGAGTTATAATGTCTTTTTCGAGGCTCACTTGTTTCAATAAAATATCTAGTTTTCCTGAATTGACGGATATTTTATTTCAAACATTCTTTTTTCTGTACAAACTAAATATAAATGAAGAAACACAAGTAGTCTTGGTTATTAACTAGTTTACTCGTTTGATATCAAATATTAACACATTTTTAAAAGAGGTAATTGAATACAAAAAAGAACCTTACAAGTTCAACGAGTGTAATGAATTCATCTTTTATACAATGTACTTATTGTGTTTTTCAAATCTATTCAATACTTTGTTGTTGTTTTTTTGTAGTCAATATAACCTCTCAAGTTTTCTTCTTTCAAATAATGACAAAGCAAATTCAACGAACAAAGTTAAACTATTTGATGTCACTTTATTTTAAATCATTTTTGTTTGGTCTGCAATGTCGTAAATATTAATCCTTTAGACTCTGAATTCCTCTGATCTACAAAATCGTCATTTCTTTAGTTTTAACTGTTCTAATTTGTCACGTATCACAAGCAGTGCATACAATCAACGCTCTGTCCTAATAACATTCGGTACATTTCTATAAAGTCCCACGCAAATGAGACAGGATGCAGATAAAATGAATAAAAGGAAGACGTAGGCAGACAACAGGGTTTCTACCGTTTGACAGAACAATGGCGACACCATTCACAATCTGTAACAAATGTCAAATGTCACCGTAAATTGATCAAAATTAGCACTTTCAATGTTAATAATGCTGTATTGCCGCAGTGATTAATGCTGGTAAGGTTAAGTAGCTCATTTCGAGGATAATAATGCGTGTACATTTAAATGTAAATGGTTCAGAAATCAAGATAATCTCGTCTCAGGAAAATGGAAAGTGAATATTCAATTACAAACATTCAATTGAACTCGCGTCTCTCAGTAGTATTACATGTCTATGTTATTTAGACAAGGCAGTATATGTAACAAAAGTGCATTTGTCCGATCATATTTAGAGATTTCGTTTAGAATAAAATCTCTTAGAAGAATGTTATTTATTTATTTGAAGGACGTTTACATAGCCATTGTACAACGTTACTTCGCTTTTTACAGCCTGCTTCATACATACTTTCTGAATATGAATAGCACTGCTCTTATCATAGCCAGATAGTTATATTTATTGTAAGTTCAAACATTCTGGTCTAGTACACTATGGCTACATATCCCATTAGGTTCCAAACAATCATTTGGCAAGTTTAATCTAACTTCACACATGGAAGTTAAGCATCGACAATACAAGGTTCAATATTTCTCCCTGATCATCACCCGAAGACAGAGTCAATGCTTAGACCCAAACTAAGCATAAATGACAGAATTATACAAGGATTTATACTATTAAGATAACACGACTAAACCACCATTCAAATAAGAATTCGTATTTTGACCAAACACACCGACACCTACTATGTGATGATTTTAAAACATTGATTGATAAAAAGTATTCGCATTAGGAAAATTCACTACCAATTTTGCATAAAAACCTTTATCAACAAAATGACAATGACAATTAATATTCATGATTCTTAACCAATGTAAACAATGGTATTTGTTTCCCGTTATACTAATGATTCAGAAAACAAGAATCAATAAGACACATTTATACATTATTTGTTTTTCAATAAAAAATGCCAACATTGAGACAACAGATATATTACACTTGTCATAAGTTGAAAGGATAACGAAGCAGTAATAATATAATAAAAACGCCGAGAAAGGAACAACACTTTATTGGTAATTACTTATATGGTAGATAGTTTTATTATACCTCACTGGAATTTCCTTACGCTAAAGTTCAATACCGGAGCGGGTGTTATTTTGTTCGATCACATTGTTATATTACCCGCTATCTAAGGGAGACCACTTACGTAATATTAGAAGATAAATGACGTCATCTTTGAGTAAAATGACGTCACGTTAAAACTTTTGTAAAATACATTCAATAAAACACAAACTAAGCATGAAAGAAACAGAATATTCGTCAACTTTGGTGTAAGATCTTTTTTATTTCAACTCGTGAACTCAGAAAATGACATTTTCACTCGTGGCTTTGTCACTCGTGAAAATATTATTTCTGAGCTCACTCGATGAAATGAAAATCGATCTCGCACCAAAGTTGACGAATATCCTCTATGTCTTTACTGTGTTGTTATTTGTTGTTCATTAAATATTTACATGTGACAGTTTTGTTCGGTATGATAAAACAAATAACACATGGCAGTGAGGATGACAGTACAGATTATCAACCCGTGGAAAATAGTATCAACCTCGCCTAGCGCCTTGGTTGATGAGTTGTGAGTTAATTGCTACATCATTTAGTTAATTAGTTACATAAATTGAACAAAGTTTGATTATATTGGGTTTTAATTACAATATTTGGTTAAGAAGTTACTTCATCTTTACATAACTTTGATTGTGAATACTACTATAAAATTTATATGAGTATATTGTTTTATTAAATAGTTAATTAGTTACATTATCTGAGCATATAAATCAATTTTCAAAACATGACATGTTGTTATTGTACATTTAATTTTGGATCAATCCGTTTGTGGGGAAACACATAAATCCAGACTAATGTGTAGCGGTTTCAAAGTATTAATTCTTGTGAAAACAAAATTAATTATTAAGTACGTGTGGCTCATTGAATATGAGTGTAGATGGTACTCAATTGTTTTTTATACAGATCATGAAAACTATTTTGAATATAATTATTCATCCCTATTTTTGACTGTTAGAATATTATCTTGTTAAATCGACGCGTCAAGTTAAAAAATCCACTAATAGTTTATGCTTGTATACTATAAGTGTGTGAATATTTAAGTAATGTAGACATATTGCCACAATAATTGGTCAATTAGTTATAAAACATGTGCATAGGTTTATAATATAGGTAATTATTATAGACACACGAATATAATGCTTATTATTCCAAGGATAAAACATTATTAGTGTATCTGAGTAGTAAAACAGAAAGCTGATTGACTGGTCATATAATGTCATTTGTGTGGTGTCACACTCGGAATAGCCGAGTAACACATAATTACGAAGTTCAATGTGGAATACGTGGCACAGGTCTAACAAGATAGTCCACTAATTAGACTAGGGCGGAGAAAAAATGACACAATTCCTAGAAAAAGTGTGCTATATCCAATTTAATTAGGAAAACATCCAACCAGTCTTAAAAGCGAACACGTTATCTAGAGGTGTCAGTAAGATTTTTAATTTAAGTGTGCACGAACCATTATAAGCCTAGTTACATGTATATGTGGCCTTGCTCATATTGAAAATGACTAATCAACATATTTTCAAAATGTAAGGTATCCAGCTTTCATGTTCTGCTTAACAGACGTTAGTAATACTGTACCATTTGGATTTAGCTAGCAACAATTTATTACATGCTACTGTAAAAAGCCTGTTAATACAAGCTATACTCTAAATATATGACAATGGCATAAATTAGTTATTAGTTGTTAATAATGATGCATCGATTAATATAAGCTAACAACAGGTGACTACATAAATTCTGATATGTTACATACAACTAAGATACTTTATAATATGTTCTTTGTTTGTACGTTTAACAGTTTTTGTTAATAAAAAATTGGTGTTTTTTTTTTTCAATTTTGACTAGACGTTACAACAGCTTGCTTAAAATTCCACAACGTAGATGGCATATTAGTTTATAATCATATTATTTAATTAGATGTGTCATATCTAAATCAGTTGCTAATCCTTTAATCATGATACTGCTATAATTAGATTATTATTGCTTAAACAAATAGTTCATGACACAATGAATTCTTGACACAGTTACTTAGCATTCTGATATATATAGCTAATACAAATACAGGTTTACAGATCTACAGGTTTCCTTTACTTAGGTTTGGATGCCATACACAGTTACTTTTATTTTACACAATATTATATTACCAACTATTTTCACTTAAGTTTTATCAAAAACCCCTTATTGTCCTTAATTCTATGTCCCGCATGCCAACCAACGCTTCTTATATCACTATGATAACTCCATTCCATTGCGAAAAAAACTTCACTAGAAACAGTCTGTTGTATACTTTGTATCATACAGGATACTAAAGTAATAGAAAACATGACACATTAATAATATTTTTTTTCCATAAATACCATTTGCAATATGTGTGAAGGATAAGTTGTATTGCATTGGTCGAAATGACAGTGTGCAATAACTTGAGTTAGTAATTAACGGTAATAATACTGCAATTAAATACCGTTACACAGTTTTTTCTTAGTGTCTGATACTATGAAAACAAAGATAGAGGCATTAAGGTAAGTGGTCCACGTTTAACTGAATTTAAAACAAATCGTCGACAAAATATACTAGTATAGGGACTTACAATTTATAAGTATTTAGTCATGTTTGTGTTTGTTACCTTTCACCAATTACTATGAAAGAGTTAGTCATTTGTATACAATTGCAATAATAATAGGAAGAAGTTTATCATATCAAGTTGCATTAACAAAATATTAGCCGGATCAATAATTCAACACCTAGCTTACTCTACAAGTACCATATGTTTTACAATAAAGTATACATACTTTATGTCTGTAATAATGCAAGAAAATATTATAAGAATATCAAATGCATCAGAGTGTCTATTGACTACGCAGAGCTGTAACCTACATTATTTGATCTCTTTAATACACGCTGGAATGATGTCAGACAAACAATATTTGAATACCTGAAGGAAGTGTGTGAAGGAAGTATCATCATTATATTGATAAATCGACGACTGGTTTGGATATTCTATATACTTTTACCACACAAGACACACTTATTACTATTAGTAAGAAATGCACTTGCTGCATTGATAAAGTCTTTCAATATTTATACGCAATCTCAGCTAGTTTACCAAGGTAACATTATATTACGTACCGGTATACCTCTTGAGATAGATTAATTCTGGAATTTGCATAACATTTTATTGCTGTTATTCAATTCTACATTCATTGCTTCGAAAACGAAATGTTGATAATCCACAGAAAACTTATTGTATAAAAGAAGTCCAGAGTATTTGAGAACACACAGTACATTCAAATGTCGTTAGAGATAATATTGCTCGATATGATTGGATTATTTATCACTGGTAAAATACAGAGTTAATTTAAAAGAAGACTATTTTCGTTTAAAATGTAGATTGATATAGGGTCTACGTATTTACCATTTTCACGAAATGAGCAGATTGTCAAAAAAGATTGTCAAAGATAAGCAAAATGTCTTCAGATGTCTTATTTACATTTTGAAACAAAAGCAAATAACTGTTTTAAAAAATGTTTGTATAGAATGATCATACCAAAAGGACGTACACGAGAAAACAAGTGTCATTTCATTAATGTTGTTTACAATTAACCAAAACTGGTATAGTTCTTTTTTTCTCAACTGTTAAACATGAATAATTTTAAAGTAAATGCATTTGTTAAAATTATCGTCGTGATACATTCATGTGTTTCCGAAAGTATGTATTATGAACAAGTAAAGCTGCTTATGTCATAATTTATGATATGTGCTAGTCAAGCTATACTTAATACCAGTTAGGCCTCCAATACAAAAACAAAGCATTCAGTCACCGTGAAATTATTCAAGCTTTGACAGTTTAGAAAAAAGGACTATACTATCTAATTAGATTAGGACACTAATTATTCAAAGATACAAACAAATGTGTTTTCAAGACATGAGGGTCGGATTTGGGTAATTCGAGTAAAAGTTTTTCTTAAGTCATTATACTACGCTTTTTCAGTATTTAGATTCAAATAAAATGCGATGTAAATGTTATTGGTAGCGAGTTTCCCGAAGAGAAAAACATTGATAATGAGATTTGTGAATGACAGCGGGTTGGCGGGTGAACCAACGAGTTGGAAAGCGGATGGACAGCGGGCTGAGCCTTAAATGTTAAAATGATATAATATTTCATTGGTAAATTAAAATTATATAAAATATAATTATATAATTATAAAAAATAAAAAAAATTTATAAAATGTAATTTTAGAGAAACGTTATTTAGTGTCATAGACGTTATGAATCTGAAAAAAGAATAAAAATACAAACGAGAAGCGTTCAGGACTAAACGTATAAACTTTTATGCACTAGTGATTGGAACAATGAAATGTACGTATATGGACGGAAACGCATACAACAACCAGATAACATTTGAGTTTTCATTGACCTACTGATAAACATGCGTACATTCATAAAACCTTTATTTCATATTTTAAACTAACATCTATTATCTTGTGCAGATATTCACGTTTATTATCCAAATTTCCAAACAAATTTGTGATTGCCTTATTGATCTGTTGATCTGTGTATCACCTCATTCAAGAATTGTATCAAAATTTTGAACAATATCCCTATGTTATAGTGCTAACAATTCAATCGCGTTTCAAATATAGATTATACTACAGTCAATGAACTTTAACATATGTCTCATCTGTTTAAACCAATTAATACGCCAACAGTGGAACGGCAGATTATTGTATGTCATAAACGAGCAGGATGTTGAAGCGGAAATGATATTTGTGAGTTGCCTTTTGATTAAGCCGATCAATAAACAAGTAAATTCTGATCGTATACTTTGACTTTCCAGTGTTATTGTACAGTGAACTAATTGTGTAGTTCCTAATACAACAGAAACGTCTCTGTCTGGCTAATAAATGAATACTACGGACAATAAGGAAGTTGAAGGTACCACAGGTGTAGTTTCTTTAACAAGATATACAATAATTAGACTCTGGTGACTGAAACAATGTCATTATACAGAAGAAACCTATCACGATACCGTACAAAATATCCAATTAAAACAGGACAATACTAGTGTCTAACAAGGCTTACAAACGAACTCGTATTCCAGACTAAGAATAATCGGATAGTAAATCAAATGTTTAAGGTTTACCATTAATGATGATGTTGCATTTATATAATGTCTTGATTTGTAACGCCCTGTGGTGCTTTTCATAAAAATAGCTTACGATAAAATCATAGGGTAAGGCAAAAGCAAGAAAATTAGAAGTACGTTCATTTTTGTCCTATCAATTCTAAATATTATTGAATTATGTGGAATTTTGTATGTCATTTGAATATCATATCATGCTTATGTGTATTATCCTTCTGATTTTGGAATGTATTTTTTTAATTGACTTACGATGACTTTTTGTACGATTTTCCTTGAATAGATGCAATTGTTATGACAGTAATTTGATTCAACTTAGTATTCTTTGCATAAATGTATTTTGATCAATTGACACAATAAACATCGAGTAAACTCTGTTATTCTTTATATCATACGAATGAACATATTGAATATCAACATGTTTTTATAAGGCACACCACAACCAGCAAATGCAAGATTATCGTTAACAGGATCACCGCTCAAATAAGCTGTCTGAAACTTAGTTAGAATATTACTTTTCAGAAATACATAGTTTAAAGTGAATTTACAATATATTTGCCTTAAAAGTTTAATGCAAGCAATGTCACTTCAATTGTAACAGTATTGCAAGAGAGATTTTCCAAATTTCATTAATGACTGGGATCACTGACACCCCTGTTATTCATAATCGAGTTATCCCTTATCGAGGCATGATTAATACTAGCAGAAGAGTATCGCCATTATCCCCGCCTCTGCCGATTATCAATCTCAACGAATTAACTTTTGTTATTAAATATCGAATAATGGTACGAGAAAACACATTATGATTGTAATCGACTATAAAATTATCAGTGGGTAAGTTTAGTTTATATAATGTTTTTCTCTTGACACTGTTGAGATAAAAACAAATACTTCATAATTATTAATATGTCAAATATCTCATCTACAAATTAAATTACCTTAACGATTTTTGCTCTCTGAACAGCTTCGTTAGGTAAAGATAGACATTGAAGTAGAGAAAATTTACTAAGCAGGTCATACGTGCTATTTGCATATTTTACAGTAATTTTAGAAAATAAATAAAATATAAACGCCTTCATGTGGTAAAACAATATCGCGATACAAATTAAACTGTTTGGATAAATAATGTATTTCATAGTTTGAAATTACCTAATATTTAGTTACTAAGAAACAAGAGGGTCATGATGGCCCTTTATCGCTTACCTTAGTACCATTGGTGCATACATGAACAGAGTTAGATAAATACATTTTGGTAATGGTTTATCGCACTTCCAATGCACCAGAAGCCTCTATGTAGGCTTTGTATAGAAAAGTGACCTGTATGGGAATCTGATTCATCACATCTGCCTGACAAATGTTCAGGATATTTTTATGTTAATATTGTTTTTAGAGAGATTTCAAGGTTTTTTGACATCGGTTAACCTACATGTTAACCCAAATTTAAACTGCAAATCATAAAAAAGCCACCAGAATGTAAACAAGATTTTCCTATTTTTAGGCTCTGTGACTTAGTTTTTCATCTTAGATAACCAATGTTCATAATTATCTGAGCAGTTATCTAGACAAGCATCCTGACCACACATATTCGAACTTGACCTAGAAATCATCCAAACAATCTTTCAGACTAATTTCCAGGATATTTCGATCAAAACAGTAGCCACTACAGTGTTAACAAGGTTTTTCTATTTTTAGCTCCTGTGACCTAGTTTTTCATCTTAGATGACCCATGTTCGAACTCATTCGATCAATCACATAGACAAGCGTTCTTACAAAGTTTGAAAAAAAGAAAAATATTGAGCCTAAAATGTAACCACTGATTTGTTCACAAACAAATATGGACGGACGCCGGACATTCAACGATCCGAAAAACTCAAAAGTAAAGGTGTATTTATTACTAAAATTTATGCCATTCTTTAGCGCTTATATTATATGATGCAACTCAACCTAGCTCAACTAATCCAATTTCAATGAATTTGTTATTTATCAGTACCATGTTACCATTGCAGAAGAACTGACAACTTTTCATTCTAAATAAATAGAACGAGAGGTATAAAATGTTAAAGCTTTCATGATGGAATGGTTTAAATTATTAATTACGAAGTACATGCATGTTATTTCATTCATTATAGCAATCAAGACTGTTTCAATCCAGTATCTATGATAATATCGTTTCCTGTATCTCTCCTACTATTGTTATAATGTTTCATAACTTCTGATTTGTTTCCTGAAGGCATGCGTAAACTACAGATCGGGAAAATTGTCTCTCATAATTATTTGCAAAGTAACAAAAAAGATTTAGAGCTTTTCTCACTGAGCTGAAATTGTAATTTATCAGAATCAATGGCAAAAACGTTGTTCCTGTTTGTATTGCAATTATAATGCCACCAATGATACGACAAATTTACGGTGCCTGTCATAATTTGAAAGTATGTTTATAGCGGAAATGAGTTATTAGTTTTCTTTTGATTAAATTCAAACAAACGTAGTCGTATTCGCTGGCTATAATTAATTCTCAGTAATTGAGTGTACCCTTGAATACAAATCATTTTCTCCTTGATTAGATGGGTGTATAGATGTATAGGCAAGTAAGTAAACAATACCACAGGTGTGGTAACAATAAAAAGATATACTATTATTTGAGCTTCGATAGACGACGCAGATGGGTTTTTATGGGAATTAACAAGGGAATCTACAGCGTTCACAAATAATTAGGTCAATAAATTTTCAGGCGGACAAACAAGCGTGAAAAATACCCATTTGTTGAGGCATTGATGATCATAAATGTATCAT
Source organism: Mactra quadrangularis (assembly GCA_025267735.1). Taxonomy (NCBI): domain Eukaryota; kingdom Metazoa; phylum Mollusca; class Bivalvia; order Venerida; family Mactridae; genus Mactra; species Mactra quadrangularis. The sequence continues at coordinate 31,793,333 of CM046304.1, forward strand.
CATAAGTACATGTATACTTATATTGTCTTGTTAGAACAAGAATATATCAAACTACTATGTATTCTAGAGATAAAATATTGAATAAATTGTTTTTGCTAAGGCTCGAGTACCAAACTGGTATCAATTATGATGTGTACACAAGTTAGCTTTTTAGCCTCGTCAGACACGCCCCTAAATTGTTTGTCAAGCACATTTATATATTACTCCAAATGAAATATGACTTAAAACATGTATCTTGTAACATTGTATAATTACTTACTTTATTCAACAATTAACTCAATGAAACATTTTACTGTTTTTCATTATTATCATCCATAATAATTCAGTGCTGTACACACGGTTATATATTCAATCAAATGAAGCAAACAAACTTCACTCGTCCTGTTCATGACTGGATACCCTTCCTCAGGGACATAAGCGACGTATAACATAATACTACAATTCTTAACAGCAAATAAGTAATGTCAGTACAGTTATGTTTTGGCGTGGTTGCATGCCAATTAGCCATTATGCTCGTAAGTGTGTGTGTGTGGAGGGGGTGCTATGTTTAATATTTTTCGTTCTGTAATGTTTCTATCATGATGAATGTCATAACAGAGTAACAGTGTCAAAAGAAGTATTGTTTGTTAAAATTCAAAATGATGGTTTCAAAAGACACTGAACATTTCAAGTGCAACGAATTTTGTGTGCATTTTATTTACTTCAATTTCCAAACTGTAGTAAATACATATGATAAAACATAAAATCCAGCTAAACAGAAATGTGGTTCCCTAACCGTATTTATGATCTTGTAAAATAGAAAATGAAACCATCGTTGTTTCCTGTAGGTAAATGCGAGTAGATCAATCTAATTGTTTTCTGTACTCTTTCCGTTACAGCATTTAAATCATCTTAGATCTCTAATGTGATTAAAGAAACTTGTAAACTATTACTGTTCAGTCAATTTCCTCGTTTTCTTGTTTACTTGAATAATTTCTAGAGACATTTGTGAGCAAAAACTCGTTCTGAAATAGTTACCACACAAAATAGGAACAAACTGTATCTAGAGAGATAGGCTACAGACATACTGGGCACAAGAAAAATGTCTCGTTTAGCTGCATAACAAAATACCTTCATGATATTCCATTTCATGCTTAATGAACAGTGCCAAATTATAAAATTGACCTGACGCTCGAGGTTCCCAGTTATAATATTATCAAACATTCACTGGCAACGTTTGTGGTTGTTTTGGAGAACTGTTAAATTATATTGATATTGTATTAAATATATATTTATGCCTTACAAACATATTCAACTTCACACGATACAATACTCATAGAGTATCATTTCAATTTAGTGACCACAATTCGTACAAATTTATAAAAAATAGGAAATTTTAAATCGGGTATATAGAAGGCCATACTTCTGAGATATTCAAACAAACAGGTAATACAAGAATGCATAGACTGAGATCTAATAACGGCTTACATTATATGTTAGGTATCTTCAAATCATCTCAAACAATTTGAAACAAAAACACCTCGTCGCTAGTGAAAATAGCAAGAGTTATTGGAGGCATTGTATAACATTCACGGTAGTTAATTATCCTCCTAGCTGGAAGGAGATTAGCTGATCATAGTTTTATGTCAATAAATATTCAGAAATACAATTCCTCATATAACGATCATTGATACAAGCTGCAGGCATTTCAAGCATTCAAACTGCTGCTAATGGAAAACAAGTTTGCCTAGATCATTGAAGCTATTAGTGTGATTGACAAACTAGGGAGGCAGTATTGGTTGTCACTTAAAGGTTATTACCCTTGACACAATTTATACAGTGTCGTGTAAAGGTTTTGATTTATGATAGAGAATAGAGTTTCATAATTCTAGCCTCAAATGTTATGGTTATGGAAGTGCCGTAAACACGGAAAACAGTTTTCGAATTTTCGATACACAGTATAACCTGCATTAAGCAACCAGTGATGGAAAGTGACTAGATGGTCTGCTTACAGCAGATGACCACTTAAACCAGGTTCAGATATTAATGCTTTAATTAGTCCAATCTAAAAAGAAGATTTATATACGAGTTTCTTATCCAGTCCAATCTGAACAGTATATACTGCCTTAAAAAAGATTCTTTACAGTATAATAATTGAAATTGTCACAATTTTTATGTTCAAATTTGAAGAATTATTGTACTATTGATTACTTTTTTCATTATTCATGCAATGGAAATGGAACTTCTATTGGTATATTTCAGTTTTTGAGTTGCAGCTAAAGTTATCTGTCAGCCACCGCAACTACGGTCAATGTATGTCAATGAACCATTATCAAGTTTGAGATATTTTGTCATTTCATATCCTTTGACAAATGCATTGATAAGAAAAAACACAATTGAAGATAATTTTAACAATACACTGCTGTTAAAACTTTTGAAACTTCGTGTAGTACAATGTAAACTGTTAAAGTATGAAGAAACTTTTGGAGGGCAGTGTATTTATATATGAGTTTCTTATCAAATGATCTTCAAAAAGGGCAAAAGTGACAATGTCAGTTGTAAATTGGAAGTCTAACTTTATTGATGACACTTTGTTGACAGACAGTTAAAAGACTCAACTGCTGGGTTTTCTCACGTCTGTGCCATTATACATTGATTGACACTATGTTAATTATACAATTCAATCTACATTGACCACATAATACAGGTAAATTGGTGAATTTGTATAGAAATAGGCGACCACTAGCCACAGACAGCAGGTAGCTGCTTATGACAGGTGCAAATACAGAGATTTATGTTTAAAGAAAGCCAGATTGGTCACGTACAGCAGGTAAACTTCGATTACAGGTGGCTGTTAATGAAGGTTATACTTTAATCTAAAAAGACACAATAACCGCTGTGACTTTACATATTGCCATACATACGCTTTTGTGATATTTCTAATTAACAACTAAGATAAATGTTCTATCCATATTGGTTTTATTATCCACAGTTTTAGATTTCCAATCCAAATTAGTTTTGGTAAGATGATACGAGTATACGTTCCTTCTAAAGGTTATTTGAAAATGTCACAGTATCAAAGAAAATTATCATCTCCCTAAGGTACTCCTATAATGAAGCTATGACTGATACGTAATTACTATGATCATACACTGATACAAATATTAATTTCAAAATTCAAATAAATTGTACACTGATATGTTTTAATGGTTTCGAAACAATTTTAAATTAGTTAAAGTAATTATATTGGCGTTCGACATTAGCAACTGTTTATATTTATGGTTCTATCGGCATCTGATAACTTTACTAAATGAGAATAGTCATATGTAAATAGGTAACGGCACTACAGTTAAGACAATATTAATGTAAATGTATACGATATATTGCTGAAAGAAGACAGCGAAGAAAGCGCCATAAGTGTTTACAAAATGGCAGAATAATCTCTTAGGATGATGGTATCAATAATCCTGAGCTTATAAACAACTTATATAAAAACAAAATCCTAATCGCGTTCATGATCATTTACCAACAATTGAAATTAATGTCTCAATCAATGATTGATCAAACGACGTGCTTGGTTTGGATAGACCTGGACGATTAGCCCTATTTATTTCAATACTTAACAAGATTATTCAATAAACAATCTCTACTAACCTTTTCACATTGTCCACCGCAATCTCTACTAACCTTTTCACATTGTCCACCGCAACTATAAAGCCAGCAACATATATGACTTGTTTGATAGATGATTTAATTCTATACTAAATGCTCTCTGAAAAAATAAAACAGTTGTATTTGACAATGTCTTCAAATTACGCAACTCATTTTGTTGATTAATATATGCATATTTAAATATTTAAAAGCTCAAATTGGTATACCACTATTTATAGATGCAACGCAGGAACATTAGAAAGGCGTCAATGTGAACATGATTACATACGTCAATTGCTAATGAAGCGTTCTGGACGACAATTGATTTGTCCGATGAAATGTAGTTCTGTCAATCTCTATCAGAGAGAGATAGGATCATTAGCCGATAGTGACATGATTTGAACTTATAATGGCATTCATCATTAGTCATAACTATGATCATTTTGTAACGCAATAGATAGTTTCACCGTGCCAATAAGGTATACTTTTGTTAGACAATATGTTAGGGCTGACACGGAAGGAAAGAAATGTATACTAATATTGTCTTCACTTATACTATATCATTCGCTTACATCGGGGTTAAGTTTTTTGTCGCAAAGTATTTTATATTTAATGTTTACTTTACTTGTTCACACATTTGAGCTAAGAGAGGTACCTAAGCTAAAATTAGGACTGATAGATGAGTTTTATTTAAAATAAAACAGCCGCATTCAGTCATACAATATAATATAGAGGTTTAAGCTTAATTAGACATTTCAAACCAATACACCCAGAAGAGAACTTGACAATTTGTCATGACAGTAAATCATTATGAGCATTTAAGTTAGTCTGTTGAGCTTCGAATTGTTATGTTTAAAAATATTCTAAAAACTGTCATTTACACTGTTCATGAAGTAGTCTTTTATGACATATAATGCTAATTTTCTTCGATAATAAAAATGTCGTATTCACATTCAAGACCTCATAACAATAGTAATGTAGAACGGTTTAACGGCATCTTAACTGTATATAAGATCAACGAATAATGCCTTCAATAATATAACAAAGCAAGCCAAATAATCTAGACTATTCCAAGATAAAACACATGCTTGAAAAACTATTACTGTCAGCCTGTACATAACTATGGCCTAACATGACAAGTAACTCGACACCTGCAGGACAGATTTTATCTAGTGGTCATAAAATCATTTAATGTGATTTTATTCAACGTCGTAACATTTTTACACCGTCAGTTCTACCTAAAAGAGCATATTTAACTAGATCGTCTGCACGCTATTCCAACCCAGTTCATTATATTGTATCGTTCGACTGGAAGATCGTAGACAGTATTGAACAGCAGTCTAAGTCATAGGGTAATACAATCACGCTGTAACAAGGCGTTAAGGAAGTTCAATATATCAAACGATGTTTGTTAACTATGCATAACACAATGAATAATGTCTGTGAAACATAATTTACGACATTTTGAACGTAGTGAAGGTCAATTTCTTTAGATGATTTATTTTTCTACATCAGATAACCCATGAATTGGTATTTCGTGCGGTCCCGAGATATTTTCAGAATTATTTCGTGACAATGATGATACATTATTATATTGGTCTGCAGGCGAGTCCTATTAATTACCTTATTTGTAAATGACTATTAACTTGCATTATTTAGTAGTAATCAAATTGAACTGTAGACATTCTGACCTTTTTCAAAATTTGCAAGTATCTAAAGTTTCTCATATAAGTATTTAATGCAAATCTGATTGCTTATTGTAAAACTACAATACTCTTTTATACGAGACAATTTTTATCTAGTGCTGTAAATGCTCTCTTAATTGACTGAAAGAGAGTTGTACAAGAAATATCATTTACTAAGCCTTTTTACAAAACTAGTTCAACTGTTTCTTATAAATGCTGTCAATGTTGACGCTCATACTGAATATGTTTTAGAATATACGAGTGCATGCTTATATTTTTACTATGAATAATCCTAAACAAATACATAAACTACAGCGTCTAAGTTGTCTTGAATATCGAAAGTAATAATCAGTTAAACGCGTATCGATGCAACTAATCTTATTTTTATCCCTACGTCATCATACACCAGCTAAAATTAACAAACGTGAATCAAGTCACGCACTAGAGATAGCATAAATATTTCTCTTGGTTTATATCTAACAATGAGTATGCTTCATTCAATTATACGATAAAACGTTTTAACATACATATACCAAATTATATGATGTATTACAAAGAATATTCTTAGTCAAGATACAATAACAGCATTGGAGTTTACGTTTTTCTGTTTATTTTTTATAACAAGATATTTCCTCCACAATTAATAGAAAATAAGTAATTCCATTCACTACATTGTTTTCGATTAAATGATTGTTATTTTGAGTTTCTGAAATAAATTTTGGCTTATTTCTTTGGACAATTTAAAGAAGGTTAAACCTAGATCAAACTTTCTAGGTTAACGATATGGTTTAAATCAAATGATGTAATAAACACCAAACCTAAATAAAAAAATAAAAAAATAAATTTAGGTGTATTTTATATATGTCTTTGGCCGAATTTCAAATCAGTTATTATTAAGCATTAAAGACGAATATCATTTAATGTAATTTATCATTATTTTGTTATGGACATATCCGGCTATATTTGTTAACAAAAACCTCCACAAAGTATGTATTAAATATACATGTACAGAGAAATCAGACAAAAATATAATCTTTACAGACAAAAATGTCGCTTTAAACAATAGAACATTTTTATCAGCAGTTGTACTAACATCGCATGCAGTGCATGTGTTACAGTATACTTACAATAATACGAATGAAGAACGAATTTAACCGAAGCCGCAAGAAACGTTGTTGTTGATTTCTTTAGTAATGCCTCAGTTCCATAAAATCGAGGCTTGTTGCGGACCCGCACGTGCAGACAGTCGTATGCCGTGGGAAGCCTTGCGTATTAAGGTGACGGTACGCACATGGCACAAAGCAACACACCCGTACGGAGCCGTAGCTGGAAAATATGCAAGTTTAACCCATTCTCGGCCCCGGTTTTGTTCACGATTTGACTTTGAAACTGATATGTGTATCAACTGCTCAACTCGAGGACCCTCGTATAACGTAACGGTCCATACGGGTACGCAATAGTTCGTATGGGTCCTTGCGGAACTTGATCGCACGGCGCCCGTACGGTGCCCTCAAGGCTATTTTGATATTATGGGACTGTAGCATTAGAGCAATAGTTTATGACATAAAAACGTTACAATAAGGAAATTTACTACGTACACAAAAAAAACACGATATGATATATGCATACCTGTACATTTACAGTGTTAACTTTATGACTTCAAAATGTTAATTTCTTTACTGTATCATAACATTTGGTTATTTTATATAACAACTACGATAATGTCTCAATTTTAAATTGCATATTTGCAGGGCATATATTAGTAGTAATTTGTATAGTAATTAAATCTTAGAACATAAGATTAAGAAATAATTTCAATAATATTTGTACAGATACGCATATTATTTAAAATTTACAATAAATGTTTTCAAACTTTATATGATAAATTATGCACTACGCCGTAAAATGAAATATCAAGTCCTTTATCACATATTCCAACTAACATATCGTGATTTTGTAAGATAAAATATATAATGTTTCAATGTCAGATAACTTATACAAACCTGTTTTCTAGTTTGTTACCAATTCACAACACTGTTTAAATTGTAAAATTCTAAAGAATCATATAAAAGACAGCACTATGCTGTATTCAATAAACCCAAAATGAAAATGATTATTTCGTTTTGAATTATTACGTCCATATAAATCCACAAATGTCAATCAGATTCTAGTCGCATGATGATACAAGTAATTTTGTACAAAATAATCAAATTAAACATTTCACAATATTTTATGTACGTCATATTTTACAAATTGTCTGTTATAATTGCATACTCTATTCGATCATCACGAACTTAAATTTGTTTAATTCTTCAAACCTTTTGCTAATTCGAATTTGTTTCATTTGACAACACCAAATTCAATTTCTATATCGATAACAGCATTGACAAAATAACTGATAATTAGCATGTTTCCGGAAGTATGTTTGCAATACCTGTACAATAAACGATAACATTTTAACAACGATAAATGTTTGTTTTTACAGCCAATGCCAAGTAGGTTGTCACGAACATTTGGTAATAGTACATTATATTTGTACAAAAGATTAAAATGCTGCTCATAAAAATCTTAGTTTCCGTATCTAAAAGTTCACAACTGCTGCAAATATATCATAAAATGCCAATGATGGTATGGTTAAGTGAGAGGTAAATGTACATGTCTTTGATGGCAATTCACTCATTGAAAGACTATATTCTTAACACAACAATAACACACATCAAGCTAGTAAGAGTTAGAGCAGAGACAATACTGACATGAACCATAATAGAATCATGTCACGTTATTGGACTGCGACAAATTATCCTGTGATAATATTTTCCTAATGAGAAATGGGATTATTGACGGTGGCAACATGATTGAAATCTCATGAATACTAATTTTCATTTACATGATCGTTTCGGTGTAAACGGGTTGATATGTTATTTTTTAACATATAAAATGTATGATAACTATCAGCTCATCATGCTATTTTATGAGTATACCCATAGGTTATAAAAATGTAACATTTTCTTCCGTAGTATGACATGTGAGCAGTGGCATATTTAAAGAAATGCCCAGCCCTTAATAAAATAGTACTACTATACAAAATGGTTTACATAAAACTGATTAGCTGATAAAATATTATTTTAATCCAGTCATAAAATTTAAAATTCATATCATGCAAACTGCTTCATTATCATAAGATTTTCAAGCATTGATACAAAATGTCATGTTCTCTCACTGTACGTGTTTTTATTCACATTAGCGTTTTATTGCTCCTTATCTTTATTGTATTATATTCATTCTAATATGCTGTCTAATCCTTTTATATTATGACTCTTATTTAACAAACTCCTTTACTAACTTAAAAGAAACGGATATTCTCTTTAAATTTTGACATAAATATTTTTCATATTGCACTCTCTTAATTTCTCCCTGGAATATCTTTAATTATAAACAAGCAAAACTACATTTTATAAATAACGTGACAAAATATGGATTAAAAATTTAAATAATTGCCTTTTATTTTCTACCTTACAAGTAACGTGGGCGATAATTCTTGGAATGTGAAATTGTGAAGATCAATGATCGAATTAGATTGCTGTGATTATAAGTGTCCCTTTCTTAAGTCTTCATTAAAAACCGACAAATATACAATACATCAAATATTGAAGTCGTCTTTATAGAAATGTGAAAATAAAATGGCATCAACGGCAAGAGCATTCTAAACATGGTCATTGTAGTATGTATGCTAGTAATTTTATATGAGGATTGTTAGAAAGTACTATCAAATTGCAAAAAGTGGCTCGATATCGCTAGCGTGGAACAAATAATTAAAATGATTGATTTTACATGTCTGGAGATTTTTGTGAACTACGTTATATATTCGTTGAATCAAAAATTATTTATGTATTATGTGTGTGCTTTGTGATTATCTTTATTTAATATGAATGTCGTTGATTTGCCAGCTGATTTTCTGCAAAAAAGTATCGTTACACCTCAGGATAAAATAATGGTAATAATTTTATTGCCATTGAAATGGAAAACGCATTACCTAATACAGTAAATATGTCATTTCTAGACATTTCTAAGAAGTATATGTCTAAATGTATCAAATACTTCCCGAATCATCTGTCAGTTACTTAAATTCATGTGTAACAAGACGTTGCCTCGGAAAACAGATTTTCTCCTTAAATTTTGACATCATAATTTTTCATGTTTACTCTCTTTTGAATTTTCCCTGGAATATCTTATTACAATACAACATAACTACATTGTACAAATTACGAGACAAAACATGGCTTGAAACGTGTTAATAAGTTTCTTTTATTTTCTATCTTACGAGTAACGTGGGCGATAATACTTGGCATGGGGCACTGTGATGATCAATGAATAGATGAAATTGCTATGATTAAAATTGTCACTTCCTTAAGCCTTGCTTAGAAACTGACACTATGAAAAATATGTCATATGTACAGTTATACTAATATAGTCTTGTTAGAACAAAAAAAACCAATTACTTTATATTCTAGGGATAAGATAATTTGTAAAGTGTTTTCGCTAAGTTTCGAGTACCCATCTACATGTAGTACAAATTATGTTGTATACACAGAATATAGCTTTTTAGGCTCGTCAGGCACACTCCTAAATTGTTTGTCAAGCACGTTCATATATTACTCTAAATGTAATATGATTTAAGAAACAACCATCATGTCACGCTGTATAATTACTTACGCTTACACAACAATTAACTCAATGAAATATTTTACTCTTTTGCGTTATTATTAACCATAATAATTCAGTATTGTACGTACGCTTATACAATCAATCAAATAAAACAAACAAATTACACTCATTCTGCTCTTTACTGGAAACTCCTCCTCAGGGTCATAAGCGTCGTATAACATAATCTTCCCTATTCTAAATACTAAATACGTTATGTAAATACCGTTATGTTTTGGCATGGTTGCATGCCATTAAGCCATTCTGCACGTATGTAATATATATATTATGTGTGTGGGTGTGATATGTTCAATATTCTACGTTATGTCCCTTCTAGTTATGGTAATCATGATGAATGCATGTCATAACGGAGTAGCAGTGTCAACGTAGTATTTTTGTTAGTATTCAAAACTTCGATTTAAAGAGACACTAACTTTTCAAGTGCAACGAAATTTCAATTTTCAAACTGTTTGGAAGACTAAATCAAAAACTCTCTAGATTAGATTTGGAAGTGTTCTATCGTTTTTGACTGATTTAAATAAATAAAGAGCACTATATGACCTGCTAAATTCAGATCAATATTATTTATTAAAATAATGTAGGATTGTAATTCCTTTCTAAACCATGGTTTTATTATAAAGTTTGTTTAAGAAAGAAAAATAAATAATGAAAAATTATAAAATTCAGCTTTACAGGAATGTGATTTCAAGACAAGTTTTATGAACTTGCAAACATAGAAAACGGAACAATAATTGATTTCTGTAAGTAAATGCGAGTAGATCAATCTAATTGTTTTCTGTACTCTATCCCTTTCAACATTCAAATCATCTAAGATCTTTAATGTAATTAAAGAAACTTGTAAAATCTTACTGTTTTGTCAATTTCCTTGTTTTTCTTGTTTACTTGAATAATTTCTAGAGACATTTGTGAGAAAAAAAACTCGTTTTGTAAAGGTTACCGCACAACAAAAGAAAAAAAAGTATCTAGAGAGATGGGCTACAGCCATACTGGGTGCAACAAAAAGTCCTTGTTTAGCTGCATAACAAAATACCTTCATGATATTCCATTTCATGCTTAATGAACAGTGCCAAATTATAAAATTGACCTGACGCTCGAGGTTCCCAGTTATAATATTATCAAACATTCACTGGCTACGTTTGTGGTTGTTTTGAAGAATTGTTAAGTTATATTGATATTGTATTTAATATATAAATTATATAATTTAATATATATATTTATGTCTTACAAACATATTCCATTTTATACGATACGATACTCATAGAGTATCATTTCATTTTGGTGACCACAATTCGTACAAATTTATAAAAAATAGGAAATTTTAAATCGGGTATATAGAAGGCCATATTTCTGAGATATTCAAACAAACAGGTAATACAAAAATACATAGACTGAGATCTAATAACGGCTTACATTATATTTTAGGTATCTTCAAATCATCTCAAACAATTTGAAACAAAAAACCTCGCCGCTAGTGAAAGTAGCAACAGTTATTGGAGGCATTGTATAACATTCACGGTAGTTAATTATCCTCCTGGTTGGAAGGAGATTAGCTGATCATATTTTTATGTCAATAAATATTCAGAAATACAATTCCTCATATAACGATCATTGATACAAGCTGCAGGAATTTCAAGCATTCAAACTGCTGCTAATGGAAAACAAGTTTGCCTTGATCATTGAAGCTATTAGTGTGATTGACAAACTAGGGAGGCAGTATTGGTTATCATTAAAAGGTTATTACCCTTGATACAATTTTAACAGTGTCGTGTAAAGGTTTTCATTTTTGACAGTGAATAGAGTTTTGTAATTCTAGCCTCAGATGTTATTGTTATGGAAGTGCCGTAAACACGTAAAACAGTTTTCGAATTTTCAATACACAGTATAACCTGCATTAAGCAACCAGTGATGGGAAGTGACTAGATTGTCTGCTTACAGCTGGTGCCCACTTAAACAAGAATCAAATAAAAATGCTTTAATAAGTCCAATCTGAATAGAATATTTATATAAAGTTTCTGATCAAGAAACTAGTTTAATAAGTCCAATCTGAACAGTATATTTATATACGAGTTTCTCATCAAATGATCTTCAAAAAGGGCAAAAGTGACAATGTCTAACTTTATTGACGACACTTTGTTGATAGACAGTTACAAGACTCAACTGCTCGGTTTCCTCAGTGCTGTGCCATTATTCATTGATTGATACTTTGTTAATTATACAATTCAATCTAAATTGACCACATAATACAGGTAAATTGGTGAATTTGTATAGAAATAGGCGACCACTAGCCACAGACAGCAGGTGGCTGCTTATGACGGGTGCAAATACAGGGATTATTTTGTATAAAGAAAGCCAGATTGGACACGTACAGCAGGTTAACTTTGATAACAGGTGACTGTAAATGAAGGTTATACTTTAATCTAAAAAGAAACATTTACCGCTGTGACTTTACATAATGCCATACATACGCTTTTGTGATATTTCTAATTAACAACTAAGATAAATGTTCTATTCATATTGGTTTTATTATTCACAGTTTTAGATTTCCAATCAAAATTAGTTTTGGTAAAATGATACGAGTATACGTTCCTTCTAAAGGTTATTTAAAAATGTCACTGTATCAAAGAAAATTGTTATCTCCCTAAGGTACTCCTATAATGAAGTTATGACTGATACGTAATTACTATGATCATACACTGATACGAATATTAATTTCAAAATTCAAATAAATTGTACACTGATATGTTTTAATGGTTTCGAAACCATTTTAAATTAGTTAAAGTAATTATATTGGCGTTCGACATTAGCAACTGTTTATATTCATGGTTCTATAGGCATCTGATAACTTTACTAAATGAGAATAGTCATATGTAAATAGGTAACGGCATTACAGTTAAGACAATATTAATGTAAATGTATACGATATATTGCTGAAAGAAGAAAGCGAAGAAAGCGCCATAAGTGTTTACTAAATGGCAGGAATAATCTCTTAGGATGATGGTATCAATAATTCTGAGCTTATAAACAACTTATATAAAAACAAAATCCTAATCGGGTTCATAATCATTTACCAACAATTGAAATTAATGTCTCAATCAATGATTGGTCAAACGACGTGCTTAGCTTTGATAGGCCTGGACGATTAGCCAACAAAAACATAACTTATATACATTCTAATTAAATGCGTCTATTTATTTCAATACTAATACTTATCAAGATTTTTCAATAATCAATTTTACTAACCTTTTCACATTGTCCACCGCAACTACGATGTCAGCAACACATATGACTTGTTTGATAGATTTTATTCTATACTAAATGCTCTCTGAAAAATAAAACAGTTGTTTTTGATAATGTCTTCAAATTACGTAACTCATTGTGTTCATTAGTATATGCATATTTCAATATTTAAAAGTTCTAAATTGGTATACCACTATTTATAGATGCAACGCAGGAACATTAGTAAGGCGTCAATGTGAATATGATTACATACGTCAATTGCTAATGAAGCGTTCTGGACGACAATTGATTTGTCCGATAAAATGTAGTTCTGTCAATTTCTATCAGAGAGAGATAGGATCATTAGCCGATAGTGACATGATTAAACTTACAATGGCATTCATCATTAGTCATAACTATGATCATTTTGTAACGGAATAGATAGTTTCACCGTGTGAATAAGGTATACTTTCGTTAGGCAATATGTTAGGGTTGACACAGAAGGAAAGACATGTACACTAATATTGTCTTCACTTTTACTATATCATTCGCTTACATCGGGGTTAGCATTTTTCTCGCAAAGTATTTTATATTTAATGTTTACTTTAATTGTTTACACATTTAGCTTAGAGAGGTACCTAAACTAAAATTAAGACTGATTGATGAGTTTTATTTAAAATAAAACAGCCGCATTCAGTCATACAATATAATATATAGGTTTAAGCTTAATTAAACTTCTCAAACCAATACTCCCAGGAGAGAACTTGACACTTTTGCCATGACAGTAAATCATTATGAGCATTTAAGATAGTCTGTTGAGCTTCGAATTGTTATGTTTAAAAATACTCTAAAAACTGTCATTTAAACTGTTCATGAAGTAGTCTTTTATGACATTTAAAGCTAATTTTTTACGATAATAAAATGTCGTATTCACATTCAATAGCATCATAACAATAGTAATGTAGAACGGTTTAACGGCATCTTAACTGTATATAAGATCAAAGTATAATGCATTCAATAATATTTCAAAGCAAGCCAAATAATCTAGACAATTCTAAGATAAAACACATGATTAAAAAACTATTATTGTCAGCCTGTACATACCTATGGCCTAACATGACAAGTTACTCGACACCTGCAAGACAGATTTTATCTAGTGGTCATAAAATCATTTAATGTGATTTTATTAAACGTCGAAACATTTTTACACCGTCAGTTCTATCCATAAAAGAGCATTTTTAACTAGATGGTCTGCAAGCTATTCCAACCCAGTTCATTATATTGTATCGTTCGACAGGAAGATCGAAGACAGTATTGAACAGCAGTCTAAGTCATAGGGTAATACAATCACGCTGTAACAAGGCGTTAAGGAAGTTCAATATATCAAACGATATTTGTTAACTATGCATAACACAATGATTAATGTCACAAGTCTGTAAAACATAATTTACAACATTTTGAACGTAGTGAAGGTCAATTTCTTTAGATGATTTATTTTCAACATCAGTTAACCCATGAATTGGTACTTCGTGCGGTCCCGAGATATTTTCAGAATTATTTCGTGACAATGATGATACATTATTATATATTGGTCTGCAGGCGAGTCCTATTAATTACCTTATTTGTAAACGACTATTAACTTGCAGTATTTAGCTGTAATCCAATTGAACTGTAGACATTCTGACCTTTTTCAAATTGGCAAGTATCTTAAGTTTCTTATTTAAGTATTTAATATAAATCTGATTGCTTATTGTAAACACTGCAGTACTCTTTTATTCGAGACAAGTTTTATCTAGTGATGTAAATGCTCTCTTGATTGACAGAAAGAGAGTTGTACAAGAAATATAACTTACTAAGCCATTTTTACAAAACTAGTTCAATTGTTTCTTATAAATGCTGTTAATGTGGACGGTCATACTGAATATGTTTTAGAATATACGTGCATGCTTATATTTTTACTACTAATAATCCTAAACAAATACATAAACTACAGCGTCTAAGTTTCTTGAGTATCGAAAGTATTAATCTGTTAAACGCGTATCTTATTGTTATCCCTACGTTATCACACACCAGCTGAAATTAACAAACATGAATCAAGTCACACACAAGAGGTAGCATAAATATTTCTCTTGGTTTATATCTAATCATAGTATGCTTCTTTTAATTATACGATAAGAAGTTTTATAGCCCTAACATACATATACAAAATTATATGATGTTTTACAAAGAATATTCTTAGTCAAGATACATTAACAGCATTGGAGTTTAAGATTTTCTGTTTAATTTCATAACACAATTATGCCTCCACAATTAATAGATAATTAGTAATTCCATGCATTACAATTTCCTCGATTAAATGATTGTTATTTTGAGTATCTGAAATAAGTTGGGACAATTTAAGGAAGGTTAAACCTAGATATCAGACTTTCTAGGTTTACGATATGGTTTAAATCAAATTATTTAATAAACACCAAACCTAAATAAAAAAGAACTTAAAAAATCAATTTAAGTGTATTTTATATATGCTTTCGAATAAACTAAGTCATCGCCTTTGACCGAATTTCAAATCATTAATTATTAAGCATTAAAGACGAATATCATTTAATGTAATTTATTATTACTTTTTATGGACATGTCCGGCTATATTTGTTAACAAAAACCTCCACGAAGTATGTATTAGATATACATGTACAGAGCAATCAGACAAAAATATAAGCTTTACTGGCAAAAATGTCGCTTTAAAACAATAGAAACAATTTTTCAGCAATTGTACTAACATCGCATGCAGTGCATTTGTTTCAGTATACTCACAATAATACGAATGAAGAACGAATTTAACCGAAGCCGCAAGAAACGTTGTTTTTGATTTCTTTAGTAATGCCTCAGCGCCGTAAAATCGAGGCTTGTTGCGGACCTGCACGTGCAGACAGCCGTAGGCCGTGGAAAGTCTTGCGTATTACGGTGACGGCATGCACATGGCACAAAATAACACACCCGTACTGAGCCGTAGCTGGAAGATATGAAAGTTTAACCCATTCTCGGTCCAGAATTTGTTCACGATTTGACTTTGAAACTGATATGTGTATCAACGACTCAACTCACGGACCCTCGTAAAACGTAACAGCCCGCACGGGTACGCAAGAGTTCGTATGGGTCCTTGCGAAACTTGATCGCACAGCGCCCGTACGGTGCCCTCACGGCTATTTTTATATTATGGGACTGTAGCATTAGAGCAATAGTTTATGACATAAAAACGTTACAATACGGAAATTTACTACGTACACAAAAAATTATATGATATATGCATACCTGTACATTTACAGTAAAAAAATTATGACTTCAAAATAGGATTATTTTACTGTATCATAACATTTGATTATTTTATATATAAACTCAATTTTAAATTGCATATTTGCAGGGCATATATTAGTTGTATTTAGTATAGTAATTTAATCATAGAAATTAAGATTCAGAAATAATTTGATAATATATTTGCACAGATACGCACATTATTTAAAATTCACAATACATGTTCTCAAAATTTATATGATGAATTATGCACTACGCCGTAAAATGAAATAACAAGTAATTTATTAAATATTTCAATTAACATATCGTGATTATGTAAGATATATGATAATGTTCCAATGCCAGATAAACTTATACCAACCTGTATTCTAGTTTGTAACCAAATCATAACACTGTTTAAATCGTCTAAAGAATCGCATATAAAGGCAGCACTATGGTGTATTCAATGAACGCAAAATGAAAATTATTATTTCCTTTTGTGTTATTACGTTCATGTTCATATGAATCCACAAATGTTAATCAGATTCCAGTCGCATGATGATAAAATTGATTTTGTACAAAATAATCAAATTAAATAGTTCACAATATTTTATGTACGTCATATTTACAAATTTTCCGTTATAACTGCATACTCAATTCGATAATCACGAACTTAAATTTGTTTAATTCTTCAAACATTTTGCTAATTTGAATTTGTTTCATTTGACAACACCAAATTCAATTTCTATATCGTTAATAGCATTGATAAAATAACTGATAATTAGCATGTTTCCGACAGTAAGTTTGCAATACCAGAACAATAAATAATTACACTTTAACAACAAAATTGTTTTTACAGCCAATGGCAAGTAAGTTGTCACGAGCATTTGTAAAAATACATTATATTTGTACAAAAGATTAAAATGCTGCGCTTAGACATCTTAGTTTCCGTATCTACAAGTTCACAACTGCCACTAATATATTAGAAAATGCCAATGATGGTATGGTTAAGTGAGAAGTAAATGCACTAGTCTTTGATGGCAGTGCACTCATTGAAAGACTATATTTTTAACACAAAAATATCACACATCAAGCTAGTAAGAGTTAGAGCTGAGACGATACTGACATGGACTATGATAGAATCATGTCACGTTATTGGACTGCGACAAATTATCCTGTGATAATCTTATCCTAATGAGAAATGGGATTATTGACAATGGCAACATGATTGAAATCTCATGAATACTAATTTTTCATTTAAATAAATGATCGTTTTAGAGTAAACGGGTTGATACATGTTTTTTGTTTTAACGTATAAAATGTATGATTACTATGTAAGTAGGTAACAGTTCATAATGCTGTTTTATGATAATAGGTAACAAAAATGTAAGATATTCTTCTGTATTATGACATATGAGCAGTTGCATATGTAAAGAAGTGCTCAGCTCTTAATAAAATGCTACTTCTATACGAAATGTTTTACATAAAACTAATTAGATGATTAAATATCATTTCAATCAAGTCATAAAATTGAAATACATATAAAAGCAAACTGCTTTATTATCATAACATTTTCAAGCATTGATACAAAATGTCATGAACTGTCACAGTACGTGTTTTATTCACATTAGCGTTTTATTGCTCCTTATATTTATTGTATTTTCGACCTTACTAGTAACGTGGGCGATAATTCTTGGAATGTGACATTGTAAGATCAATGATTGAATGAGATTGCTGTGATTGAAATCACTTTCTTAAGTCTTCATTAAAAACAGACAAATATGCAATATTGAAGTCGTATTTATAGAAATGTGAAAATAAATGGCATCAACGGCAAGAGCATTCTAAAAATGGTCATTGTAGTATGTATGCTTGTTTGTTTGTTTGTTTGTGTTTTACGGCGCACCAACATATCGCGCCGAAAGCAATCAATGATACTATCAATTCAAACGAAATCAATGATGTAATGCAGTATGTATGCTAGTAATTTTATATGAGGATTGTTAGAAAGTACTATCAAATTGCAAAAAGCGACTCGATATCGCTAGCATGGAACAAATAATTATTATGATTGATTTCAAACGCATGCAGTATTTTGCAAACTCATTCTAAATTCGTAAAAGGAAACATTAATTATGTTTGATGTTTGTGCTTGGTGTTTATCTTAGTTTATCTAATATACATGACGTTGATTTGCCAGCTGATTTTCTGCAAAAAGTATCGTTACACCTCAGGATAAGATAATGGTTAATAATTTTATTGGCATTGAAATGGAAAACTAAATATTCATCCTGTTATTCTTAAAATGGCCTTCATAGTATGTATGCTAGTAATTTTATATGAGATATGAGAATTGTAAGAAAGTACTATCAAATTGAAAAAAGCAACTCGATTTTGCAAGCCAGGAACAAATAATTATTATGATTGATTTCAAATGTCTGGAGAATATTTTGAACTACATTCTAAATTCGGTGAAGGAAAATTAATGCCTGTATCAAATTTAATATTTGTGCTTAGTGTTTATCTTTATCTATTATACATGACGTTGATTTGCCAGCTGAATTTACTACACAAAAGTCTCGTCACACCTTAGGATAGGATAATGGTTAATAATTCCAAGGGCACTGAAATGGAAAACGCATTACCTTATACATTAAATATGTCATTCCTAGACATTTCTAAGTATGTCTAAATGTATTGAATGCTTTCTGAAACATCTGTCAGTTACTTAAGTTCATGTGTACTTAGACGTTGCCTCGGAAAACAGATTTTTTTCCTTAAATGTTGACATCATAATTTTTCAAATTTACACTCTTTTGAATTTTCCCTGGTATATCTTATTAGAATAAAACAAAACTACATTGTACAAATTACGAGACAAAATATGGCTTGAAACGTGTTAATAATTTCCTTTTATTTTCTATCTTACGAGTAACGTGGGCGATAATTCTTGGCATGGGGCACTGTGATGATCAATTATAGATGAAATTGTTGTGATTGAAATTGTGACTTCCTTAAGCCTTGCTTAGAAACCGACAATATGAACAATAGATCAAATACTAAAGACGTCTTTATAGTAATGTGAAAATAAATGGCATCAACGGCAAGAACATTAAATATGGTACTATCATACTCGAAAGTAATGTCATAAATCATAAATAACAGAAAAGATAAAAGTTCGACGATTATTTAACATTGAATTATTTCATGTATTCAGGTGTTTATATATTTTTTATAAATATCAATTGATTTGCAAAACAAGCGATTGTTCACAGCAAGCTTTGGTCAAAGAAAATACTAGATATTCAACATGTTATTTTTAACATGGCCTTCGTAGTATGTATGCTAGTAATATATGAGGATTGTTAGAAAGTACTATCAAATTGCCAAAAGTGACTCGATATTGCAACCCAGGAACAAATAATTATTATGATGGATTTCGCATGTTTTGGGGAATATTATGAACTACATTCCAAATGCGGTGAAGGAAAGTTTATTTCTGTATTATATATTATATTTGTGCTTGGTGTTTATCTTTATTTAAAATACATGACGTTGATTTGCCAGCTGATTTTACAGCAATCTTTACTCCTCAGCATAGGATAATGGTTAATAATTCACAAAGTGACATACACAACTAAGTCAAATGTAACAATAAAACTGATGCAATGTCAGACGTTTAATCTTTCTTTCAACTTTGAGAACTAACCAACACAAGTTTGTAACGTTAAAATTATATAGCACAATGTCCAACACAGACTAAAATGTCTGAAGCAAGACTTTGGTGCAACAAATCCTCTTAGTGAATTCTAATTACGGAGAGCAAGATTTGTGGTGAACTGATTCCTTATACAACAATCATACCAGACTACATTAAAACCAAATTAAATTATTGTGTGCAATACAATCGTTATATTGAATTATATTTGTATATTAAAATTTGTCATGATTTGTACTAGTTTTCAGACTATTAATATAATTTACGCTAAGCCTTGTAAACTTAGGGCTTGTCTGTCTGGATAACTAGTTAATCTTAACGTATATATGCCAAATGCTTGACAAGAACTACAACTGACTACAGTAACACACAAACAAACTATGTTGAACGCTTTGGTAAATCTAAGAGTAGTAGTATAACCCATATAGTCAATCGATATGTAGTTCCTTTTTTTTGTTATATAAAAATTAATGCATTGCATGTAGCAAACGACAATATAGCAAAATACAAAATGGTCACACAACAACTTCCGTTTAAAAGTAGAAGAATGTTTCAATATGTAGGCGTTTTATAAAACTTTTTACTCGCACGTGGACACAACTAATTTTCAATTATTTTTAATTGTTAGCTAAGTATCAATTACTTTTAATATGATTTTATATCAGGTTTTACTACTATCTCGTTTTGTTGTTTATAAAAAGACTGATTATATATCTGCATGGAGGAAAACGTTCAATAACAAGATTATAATTGTCTACAAAAATCTATCTCATCTTCCGTGTGGGTGTGTTTTCATCTTTAACGACAATAGTTACGCGCAACTAATCCTTATAAGTAATAATTTGTACATGAAACACGTTTAACATGCAACACTGTTTGATATTTCAAATGTCAACTTAAACATGTCACAAATTACTTGATGTCGATCAAATATAATAACAATATATCTCGTCTAACATTCATCTCATAAATGATTTTATGTAAATATGTGCATAATAGAAGCGATTTGCAAGAGCAAAATCGGCCAGTGGACAATATGCTGGAGTAAGCAGATGTTTGAGAATATAAAGAGACTATTACTTTACAATACATAAAATACATCGAAATAAAACCAAGATGTCATAAGATTTAACATAATTTCAGACTTAGATCTAAATTGAAATCATTCCTCGATGTTAATGACCTAAATACGATAGCTTTTCAAAACGTAGCAACTAACAAATGTAAAAATATCCAGAAAAATCATAATATGGAGATGTAAACATGACCATACTCTTAATAATGGGTCATACGGGATGAAACAGACATTGAGGTCATATTATTAGTTGAACTTCCAATATATAGTTTATATAAG
The DNA here is from genome assembly GCA_025267735.1 of Mactra quadrangularis. NCBI lineage: Eukaryota > Metazoa > Mollusca > Bivalvia > Venerida > Mactridae > Mactra > Mactra quadrangularis. The sequence continues at coordinate 31,814,946 of CM046304.1, forward strand.
GCTTTTCAATTAATTAGTTCATATATGGCGGGAAAAATGAAACTCGAATCTAATATCTATCAAATCAAGAAGCCCTTTTACATAATAGTGACAAATACTTCCAAAATAATGATGTCTGATTTTGATTGAAATTAGTCAGTTTTCAACACTTAAAATGGTTATTCAATTTTGAAACAAATAAATTCGAGGTCGATAGCATGATAACAACGACAACAAAACTAAGCAGAAACACATGCAATTGTACAACAGGAATAATGATAGTTGCATTTGAACATTATAATTCAAGCTTAAAATAATAAAAACAACTCTTTACATGCAATACCAAATGAGATTGCTATAGATAATCTTTGTCTGCTTGTTTGTCGCCATTATCTAATTAGTTGCAGACATAGTTATCTTTATAGAGATGTTCCTTCTAATTGTAAGTGACAATGGTAGCGACACATTTCATCTAAACTACTCAAGGATAATTAAGACACGTAGTCATGATTATTGACATCGTTCGTGGGTAAGCATGATAACATGTTACAAAAGTCTAACTAATTTATCTTCCTGTATTAAACTAGTGTAAGGGACACTCATTTAGACATATTATTATAATTGTTCCTTCTGTCGAACATTTATATCATATTTAGTAAAACTGTTATAACAAGCATTTGTTCAGCCTTCTGAATGTTTTATTATATTATGTTCGGACGTACTAATAGATTTTGCATTTGTTGAATGTGATGCAAAACAATTATGAATACTTAATATACGCCCACGCACGTAAGTGTGTGCCTATCCCAATCAGATATCAATATAGTTTTATAAATTCCGCAATCCATTAAATTAATTTCATTTTTTAATAACGCGACACAAAAACGCTGTCTGTCTTCGAGTATCAATCTAAATTAATAATGCATGTATGCTTTAAAACTTTTAATTAATTTATAGCATTCGTTTAAGAACGTGTAGAATTTGTCAACAGCAAATTATATTTCTATAGATTTTAATGACGTATAAAAGGAGTTATAATTGACGTATTTCCTTTCGCAAATTATATTTCCTGTTACAGAATACAATTTGTATTAACAAGAGTCAAACAAATAATTAAATAATAAATCAACACAGCAGTTCATTTATAATCAGTACATTGACAAACAAACAAAAATAAATAATTTTTCTGTGAACATTTACACAAAGGTTTCGGAAAAATCTCGTACGAAAGACCGGTGGTGCCTTCTAATGCAATACTTCACGGCCTTGCCATGTGAGGGTCATGCACTGTATGCTGTGGCTGCAATTTGCATCGTATATTAACATTTGGTGTGTGACTCGATGATCGGAGAAGGAAATGTCAAGAGTCGACTGAATAGTGATACTAAAAGTAGACTTCAAAACTTTGCTTTAACTTTACTGTATATCAGAAAATTGAAGGGTAAAGACTGAAGTATGACAGCTTAAATATGTGGACTTCAAACTTAAAGATTCTTTTTTTTCAGAAGCCACGCTACAAAAAAGGCCTATAATTTGCAAACGATTTTACGTAGACTCGTTATTACCTTTTTCGTGATAAGGCTGAAGTTATATAAGCGAAGAGAATATGTTTTCATAACAGAAAAAAAACTTTGTGAACACACATTGGCATGCTTGTATAATGTGCTAAATTAGATGGTGAAATGACTACCAAAACATATAAAATGTTTTATTATTTGATGAACCACTTGGATACGAATTAAACATTATGTATTATATTATCGATATACCTTGTTAATACATATGTATTCAAAGTGACGCGGTTTTGCAGATGTAGCACAATACCTTCTTCATTCTTTAAATGAAAAAGTAAAAACCTTGAATGTCACATCAAACACAACTTCATTAAAAAAAGCAATAAAGTTCTACATATAGACGTCAACAAAAACGACAACAAAACAACTCAACAATAACATTAACCGATACAGTAAAATATTCCAAATCATTGGTCAGATAAGTGTCAACGTTCAAGAATAAAAATGTAGACGCCTGTAGTGATATTAAAAAGCAATGACTACATCGATCTCGAAAAGTCTGATTTAATGAAGACACTTAGTTCAGTCATGTCACGTTTTGGGAGGACCATGTTTTATTCTGCCTTAATCTAATTCTGTCCTTACTATTCATCAGAGATGGGATCATTAGCTAATGATGACTTGATTGAAATCATTGGGCTATTAATCATACGTCATGAATATAGTAGCTCTGAGAGAGAAAATAGGTAACTAAGCCATGCGTATTCGTAAAATTAGTGTCATGTCTACTTCATTAGATGGTCATTGATATCAAGGTTGGAAGTTGATCATCGCATCGACTAGTTATAACTTTGTCACGAATAAAGATGTATAGACCGTCACCTAGAGCAACTCAAATTTATGAACATGCTGTGTGCTTAAAATTGCAAAAATGTAGATTTCACACATACGCAGTTTGTCTTTAATAAAACTAAATTTTGTTCTCGCACCACTAACTATTGCGCATACCAACAGGCCACTCTCAAATCTAGTTAATAACCAATATATTACATTTTGTAGTTAAGCGATTGAATCAGTTGTATGTACTTATAATTGTCAATATATAATATAGGATGTGTGCTTGTTCATATTTAGTCATAAGATTGAATTGCAAGTTAACTTTTTGTCTGATGTGTATCGATTGAACCTTCCAAAAAATTAAATTCTACAGTAGTTAAACCAAGAGAAGTATTCTACAAAGACATTCTTTCAGCAATACATTTTCGACCATTTTTTTTGTGGTGTTACCAATTCGAGTGTTTTATAACTGTTGACTCATAAGATGACATTACTAACATGTCTGTTCGATTAAGACAGGAAATATAAATGATAGGTTATGCTAAAAATACATTATTTTTACTTTTCTATTTTTTGCTTCTTGACGCCATTCCATTAGTGAATTAAGATCATAACATCATTGTTTACTGTCCTTATGACATCATTATCCTGAAGCATTAGTATGTTATTTTAGTAGAGTTAATGAAATAAAAAATCACTTTAACATAAAAGACATTTATTCTAATATTATTTTATGAAACGTTTAGTTTTAATTATGAGACAGTAACATAAGCAGCGATGAATGTAATGCTTAAGATATTTATAAAGATATTGTAACGTTACTCATATAGGAACAAGAAAGTACATATACGTCAGGATCATGTAAGTCGAAACTATAAATTTAAAAAAGGATTGGTGTAAGGCTAAATATAATATTATAAAATTGATTTTAATTAATGTTTTGAATAAATTCTAAGAAGTTATTTATTTATAATTTAAGCACTCGGTATTGTATAACTTCATCATTAATATGACTATTAATTACCGTATGTGACAATTGATTGCATACATCTCTATAAATATATATGTTGTCGAAATACACCATGCCGCTAATCAACTAATGCTTTTTATAGCATACCTCCTTTAAGTTGATATTCTTTCTTTTTAATTGTATTACCTGTTTTAATATTATTTTTGTATTCCTATAGCCGTTTAATAATCCAGTAGCGGGAACAGGTAATATTTTTTATACATAATGGTTCAATTCGCAAGCAGGACACACACCTTCATGATTAGGTTAATAAAGTTTTGGCCATTGTACCAAAATGATTTCATTCTGACGGAAATACATCAGCAACTAACAATGATAATTATTTGGTACTAATATTACTCGTTAAAAGCTTAAAGCTACATGTACTATCTGTACTATCTAAGCCTACTCACGGACTTAAACTACAACCGCAAATATTATTTTAATTGTCATTGCTAGAAATGCAATACATGTTGTTGCAAGTAACGCAAGTGCTTAACCAAATGATAATGAATAATCATAATGAACTTATTGTAGCAATAACAATTGAAAGTAATGTACAAATTGTTTCAATCATTTTTGAAATGATGTTAAAATGTTACGAGTATCGTTCAATTTGTAGTGGCAATTTTTATCCAAAATTGTAAAGATATGGTTGAAAAAATACTTCAACAATGTTCCAAATGTTTTTACGAATATTATACCTAATTTTGTAGCAAACTTTGTTTTATTGCTGATATTAGTATTGCCAAAAATACTGTTACAAGTGTTCTTAAAATAGTGTTTCAAAATGTGTTTCGAGACGGTATAAATATATAACAATAAAAAAGATTTTCGTACGTACTAATGGCTTTCTGTTTTGTATTGCATAACCAATGAACATTTCAAACTATGTTCATATTATCAAACTGGTTTGACATCGCTGAATATATGATCCAAACTATTCTTACTTACCCAAACTAGATTTTAGCTCACATAGAGCTAAAAAATATATATAATTAAGTTGTCAGTATAAACATTCTACACCGTTTGTATCAACAAAACTTTTTTCAAAACTAATCATAAAATCTGTATTTACATAAAAACTTAATAACGATTAAACACAAAAAGCATTGAGACAAATGCTCCTAAATGCTTCTAAGTGTTTTACTATAATTAATCGAGCTTCACAAACAAAGCTAACAACTATCCGCAAAACTTAAACTGTATTCACGATAGCAGGCTTTGTAATTGCACATATTATTTTTCTCGTAGGCATTGTTAGTCATTTGTTTCATTATTGTTTATATTATTAACGTATCTTTACGTTTATCATACCATATTAAGCTTGTTTTCTCTGAAAGAGTCTACATATCTTGTCATCCTTATGATGGAACACATATTGCTAAATGACGCTTAACAAAACGTTAAAGTGAGGATAATGAACTATTTCGAGTAACGGTAAATACACATGATTTAGTTTTATCACTTAAGTTGTCTTTGGTACACGTTTCTTGACTTTTACTCACTTAAAGGACTTTTTGAGTCAGTACCATCATATGCAATACTTAAATTTTTGAAGGAAATAAATATATATAATAAAATATAGGATTTTTAATCATTATTATAGATTGAATTAATAGTATCATCAAATGTTTTTTGGCGCGATATGACCTTTTTGTGTTGGTGCGCCGTAAAACCCAAACAAACAAAAATGCGAGTATGTAAAGGAAGAGGAAAACAGTCAATATCTTATGTCTGGCACAAATATTATTGATAGAAATTAAGAGTCGTCTTATCTGTATTCCGACTGAGTATCATGTATTATATGGTATCAACTTGTATGAAATGATTAGAATATCGTAGACAGTATGTAAATCAGTTAACGTAATGGTTATAACGCCATTTTATCACAGTATAGCAAGACGTAAACTGAAACCAAAATCGATTACTCAAAAGAGATTTTTCTGCTAACTATGCATGATTGATCATTACGATTGATGCTTGATCATCGGTGAAACATAGTTTGCTACACGTTGAATATTGCTGAGGTTTTTTTTCTTCAGTTGTTTAATTAAGTTACAAAATAGAAATGATGTATTGATGGGTCGTGTGGATCTTAGATGTATTGGATATTACTTCTTGACGTTAACTTTTTGTCATTAGAGAAGTATCAACTATTTCATCAATTTGGAATGTCTGTTAAATTTACATGGTGTATAAGTATTTGTATCCAAAATAATTTACCTTAGTTTAATCTTCATTTTATATTACATGCTAGTAAAACGTGCATATATTTGCTCAGAATTCCCATGCTTAGATTTGGTATTTTTTTATCATTGGACTTTTGAAATATATTTCCTACATTATAATGATACCAAATCTGTACAAATCTTTACATATGTACAATTTGCCAAATCCTAGTGGAATTAAGGAATTAAGACTAAATATTAGACATATTTTTAGTGAAGATATCTATATAAAATTTTACTGGTGTTATACCAATATACAGAGCTACGTTTGTCGGAAAATTGTTACTAATAGGATAATACATAAAAAGTAAGTTTGCAAGATTGCCGGATTCTTTAACGTATTCTGGACTGAGTTATAATTTCAATTTCCATTTATTTACACCTACAGAAAAACAATATTAATATATTTTGAATACTCTAAATTTATGTTGTACGTAAACGCATGCAATATCCACCTACGGAAGATGCTACCAATTAATTGACATAGGTTGCGTTAACCAATAATTACTACCTCTCCTATTCATTTAATACGCTAAAGACTGCTTAATAAATTGCATAATAATTGGTTTCAAATTTCAAATTAAAATACTTGTATACTCTGTGTATTCCACGAATTGTTAGAAAATGTCAAGCAAAAACTAATTAACATTTTCATAAAATGTATACGTCTACAAGACAACTAAAGCACTTATAGATCTGTTTTTTCCATACACAAAACAACTTTAGATTTAATTGAATGAACGTGATGAGCGAAAGTGATACTTAGAAATATAGATGTATCTCCTAAATGTCACAATAAATTCTGCACAGTGCAATTAATTTTGTACAGTGTACAATGTACAGTGCAAAAAAGTATCAGAACTGGCCAACTTAGATATATTGCTTGGCATGAAAGCTTATGTTTTTAACACAGTTTTTTTGTACTGCATCTCCTACGATACAATAAATTGAAGACGACTTTTTTGCAATATCAAACTGATATCGTTTGTACACTTCAACTTAATTTGGTGTTTTTATTTCAGGCTTGAGTGGCTTTGTATCATTTTTATATGCCAAACCACATCCCATTGTTTAAATATTCATACAGTAGCCGCTTGGCAGCTAGAATAAAACAAACAAAATAAACGAACAAAAACATTCTTCAGTATAAACATAAAAGCAACAGCTTGAAATATGTATTATCATGACCTAATTGTAATGTTTTAATTAAGACCAAACGAATGATAGGGCAGTACTGAGACATGACAAACAAGAAGTAATAACATGATATTGTAAAAGTGGTATGATACCGTTTGTCCCAGATGAAAGATGTGACAGTTTTGGTAGTAATACACTGCTTAGTATTGTAGAGGCATTTTACAAAATTTTATAATGATAAGCGATGGATAGATGATGACGTGTAGTTATCAAGAATATTTTTTTTCAAAATTTTATTCATAACAATTTAATGAAGATGTCCGACAGGCTTTATCCGAAGAAACAAGCTCATTAACAAGCAATCCGCGTTGCTTACATTGGATTTGATATGAACAAGTACGTAAATGAAAATGGTAAGGTTAAAACTATTGAATGTTATGTTCCTGTGTAAACTAAATACTTCTCCGTTGAAAGCAATTTGTGCATTCAATATTTGCTAAAAGCATGCAACTTTTGATTCACGTTGATCAAATTTATCATGCTTTTATACAACATTTATATAATAGATATTATATAACAAGCGACCTTCGATGTATAAACATATAATGTGATACTGATTTTCTGACGCAGCGGGGCTACAAAGACACGATGAATCATCACAGAATGGGATTGCAGCAAACATAAACTTGCATATTTATGACCCATGTCAAGATTCAGTGATTCCATATAAATTATCTGCATGGCGTTTATAACAAATTCCTATCTGGTATATAGTTGGAATATTGCTCTTTTGATTTCAATGTAAATAATCTTAGGTCAGATTAGATTAAAGTTACTGCATATACTTTGTTCTTGTTTCAATCCTTGCAATAAGTGTATATGAGATGCATATTAAACATACATTTTCAAAAAAGTTAATGCTTGAGTGTTTAAAAAAATCAACGACATTAACAACTAAAACAGTTATCTTACAAATTTGCTTCTGCTAGTTATTCAAAATGAAATAAATCATTAAGTACAAAACAGAAAACTGATTTAAAGTGATTCAGATGCTTTCAAATCACTTGAAAGTAAACCACAAAGCTAACAGTCAAATCGAATTGAATCACGTTTAACGGTATCATGCTTTTTATATTGGCAGCAGATGAAGACCATATTTGGAAAGGGAATACTCTCTCTCTGTGCAGTTTAACACGGAGAGTAAATATAAGTGACACTTTCTCGATATTAATTTAATTTCTAAAATGTGCAGAGTATAATTTGTTGTTTCTTCTGAATACACAGCCCATATAAATTTCTCATTCCATTTACTGTTTAATATACCACACGAGAGTTGATATACCACTGTAATATCTAGATAATTTGGTTAAATCAGAGCAGCGAGTTCTAATTTATTAATGGCTACACTTAATTCCTGAATATTAAAATATATTATATATCAGGAAAATCATAGATATGGTTATTTCTCAATCATATAAAACTCATCATATTTCAAAATTGTCTAAGTTCCAAGCTGCAGGGAGTACGTGTTTCATATTCAGTCTTTATAGATGGTATTATTTTTTCTATAGCAATGGTTAGTGTACAGAACACGTGTTATATTTGTACACCGCAAATATAATAAAACAACAAACAAGCAATGTGGAAATCACGTATAAGCATAATGTTTACCCTGATTGGGTACATGAATACCAAATTATCTTCCGAAAAAAGAAATTCATATTTTGATAAATCAATACAAGCTGCAACAGATAAGTTGTCTGTAAGTTTTATAGCTATGGCAACATGGAAAAACATTTATGGTAAAAAAGGGACAATAATCCAAAATTAAGCAGGAAATATTTATTGCTATTTCAAAATTATGTTTATCAAAATGGTATATTTAAAAAGTTTCATTAAGATCTGGCAACACTTGGCAAAACTTAAAACGTAATTATTGTTAACGACACTGGTCGCCCGCATGCCCGCTAGCCCAGCTTAAACTAATAGTATTTGTTCGGAATTTTTAAGCTAAAGTTCATTCCGTTATATATACCAGACTTTAAAAGCGTTCCGTGTATATTGTGTATGTGGAATATTTTTCGGCTGAAATAAAAAATCATAGTAATGGAATACATAGAACACTTTAAATTTGGAAATGCTTATCCAAGATAAATGTAAAATGTGAAAGCCATTTTCATAATTTTGAATAATAATACCATTTATGTAAATGCATATTTTCTTAAATTGCTTAGAGACGCATCTGAAACAACATCAAATATATTTGAATATTTGGAATTCAACAGGGAAATTATTTGTAAACTAGAATCACTAAAATGTAAATTAATCTCAAGTTTATTAAAATATTCAAACATACTTAGTATTTCTTCAATGCTATGAGTGTAATTTTGACAAGTTTTTCGTCTGTATATGCAGAATTTCCATGAACAATATTGTGTCTTCTGATGTTTGATATTTAGTTGTTCAAAAATATATTGCAACACCCAAGAATAGTAGGGAATAATACAAAATAAAATGATTTATAATATGATTTTTACACACATTTACTTGTCCTGGCCCTGAATAAAAGATACTGACAACCGTATTACGAATTTCAAAATATTTGTCTCTACGATGATGAAACATAATGCAGACTAAATCCCAATTAACTGTTTGTACTACAAAGACAACAGAAAAATTCAATTAACTTTAATGAACTATCGATTGAAAGCAATCATTTCAGCATTAGAGTTTAAATTGATTTTCAAAGAAACAAGACAATAAGCCTGCAAAACATCGATTTAATAAAAAATGATCTGAAGTCGATATAAGCCAAACATCAGCAACACAATCTTAACACTAACAACAGGTTCGATAGTCAGCTTACAATTTGTAGATTGTCTAAAGCACAAGTATAAAGTGTGACCTGGTACCTTTTATCTTTAACGTATAAAGTAAGATATTTGTCTTCTAGACTAGGCTACCATTACTGACATGAAAACACTTGTCTCATTCGTTGAGATATACATTTCCTTTAAACCAAAAATAAAGAACATGTACTCACAGTTTCACGCAATATTTATGCTAAAAAGATAAATAGTACTCTTAACCAATCGCTTAACACATTCTCTAAAATGAAGTAAGCGTTTAAGTAAGCGACAACATACACTTAGAAATACCTTATTTGGAAACTATTTGATTTCTACCTTCCAGCAAAGTTAATTTAATCGATCAAAAATGAAAACAGTTTTCGCCCATCTGTTGAATGATTTGATAAAATAAGTCGTAATTTGCTCAGTTTTGCTAATGTTAATATTTGTCTACTCAACCAACACTTGAATATCATGCAGTGTTAATCAATCATTTCATCAATGATATACAGCGTTAATTTGTTTACATGTTTAAACTGTAACTGTTTCCATAAACGATTAAGATAAAACCTGTGCGATACATTGCTCTGTATCCATGAAACTTTATATGTTTACAAACTGGTATTGTTTGCAATATGATTTAAACAATCTAAGCGACATTATCATTTTTTCCATATTAATAAAGAAGCCACAACTTTTATGAATATATACTTTGTTTTTATGTTTGTATGTGTTTTTTTAATTGACGTCAAATGGCAAATGGAAAGTCGTCAATTAGATTGTGCACATTATATATATATACATAAACAATCATCCATATTGAGCCGAACTACGGTAATTAAATAATCACGTTAAAAAAGGCTCAACTAAGTATAGAATATAGTAAAAGTCTAGTAAATATTCAGTATATTGCATTTGGTAAATAACTATCTTAGCTTCAAATTATACTATATCAAGCGGTTGAATCAGTTGTATGTACTTTTAATTGTCAATATATAATATAGGATTTGTGCTTGTTCATATTTAGTCATAAGATTGAATTGTAAGTTAACTTTTTGTCTGATGTGTATCGATTGAACCTTCCAAAAAATTAAATTCTACAGTAGTTAAACTAAGACAAGTATTTCTTTCAGCAATACATATTCGACATTTTTGTGGTGTTACCGAATTGAGCGTTAATAATTGTTGACTCATAAGATGACATTACTAACATGTCTGTTCGATTAGGACAGGAAATATAAATGATATGTTATGCTAAAAATACATTAATTTTACTTCTATTTTTTGTTTGCTTCTTGACGCCATTCCATTAGTGAATTAAGATCATAGCATCATTGTCTTTATGACATCATTATCCTTAAGCATTATTATGATATTTTTGTAGAGTAAATGAAATAAAAAATCACTTTAAAATAAAAGACATTTATTCTTTTATTTTTTTATGAAACGTTTAGTTTAAATTATGCGACAGTAACATAAGCAGCAATGGATGTAATGCTTAAGATGTTTATGAAGATAAGAACAAGAAAGTACATGTTTAATAATGTAAGTCGATACTTTAAATTTAAAAAAATGGTGAAAGGCTAAATATAATATTATAGAATTGATCTTAATTATTGTTTTGAATATATTCTAAGAAATTATTTATATATAGATTTAAGCACTCGGTATTGTATAACTTCAATATTAATATGTCTATTAAATACCGTATGTTAAAATTGATTGCAAACATCTCTATAAATATATATACTGTCGAAATATACCATACCGCTTATCAACTAATGCTTTGTTTATATAATGGTTCAATTCGCAAGCGGGATACACACCTTCAAAATTAGGCTTATAAAATTTGTGGTCATTGTACCACAATGATTTTATCTGACGGAAATACATCAGCAACTAACGATGGTAATTATTTGGTACTGATATTACTCGTTAAAAGCTTAAAGCTGCATGTACTATCTGTACTATCTAAGCCTCCTCACGGACTTAATCTACAACCGCAAAGTATTATTTTAATTGTCATTGCTAGAAATGCAACACATGTTGTTGAAAGTATTGTTAACATTATTAGTGTAAGTATTGAACCAAATAATAATGAATTTATTGTAGCAATAACTAATGCGAGTAATGTACAAATTGTTTCAATTATTTTGAAATGATGTTAAAATGTTACGAGTATCGTTCCATTTGTAGTGGCAATTATTAGCCAAAGTCGTAAAGATATGGTTGAAAAAATACTTCAAAAATGTTCCGAATGTTTTTTACGAATATTATACCTAATTTTGTAGCAAACGTTGTTTTATTGCTGATATTAGTACTGCCAAAAATACTGTTACAAGTGTTCTTAAAATATTGTATTAAAATGTGTTTCGAGAGGGTATAAACATCTAACAAAGAAGTAAGAGTTTCGTACGTACTACTAATAGCTTCCTGTTTTGTATTGCATAACAAATGTACTTTCAAATTATGCTCAGATTATCAAACTGTTTTACATCGCTGTAGATACGTTCCAAACTATTCTGATTAATCCAAACTAAATGTTTGCTCACATAGAGTTAATATAAAATAGAAGATTCAGTTGTCAGTCTAAACAGTCTACACCGTTTCTATCAACAATCCTTCTTCAAAAATAATCCTTAAATCTGTATTTACTTAAAAAAGAAATAACGTTTCAACTAAAAAAGCATGGAGACAAATGCTCCTAAATGCTCCTAAGTGTTTTACTACAATTAATCGAGCTTCACAAACGAAGCTTACAACTATCTGCAAAACTTAAAATGTATTTACCACAGCAGACTTTTGTAATTGCACATATTAGTTTTCTCGTTGGCATTGTTAGTCATTTTTTTTATCTTGTTTATATTATTAACGTATCTTTATTGTTAGACGTTCATCTTACCATATACAGCTTGTTTTCTCTGAAATAGTCTACATATGTTGTCATCCTTATGATGGAACACATAATGCTAAATGACGCTTAACAAAACGTTAAAGTGAAGATAATAAACTATTTCGAGTAACGGTAAATACACATAATTTAGTTATATCCTTTGAAAACGGTTCTTGACTTTTACCGATGTATGTATGTAAAAGAAACTAATATTCATAACCTAATATGCTAAAAAATGCGAGAATGTAAAGGAAGAGGAAAATACTCAATATCACATGTCTGGCACAAATATTATTGATAGAAATTAAGAATCGTCTTATCAGTATTCCGACTGAGTATCAAGTATTTTATAGTATCAACTTGTATGAAATGATTAGAATATCGTAGACAGTATGTAAATCAGTTAACGTAATGGTTACAACGCCATTTTATCACAGTATAGCAAGGCGTAAACTGAATCGATTACTCAAAAGAGATTTTTCTGCTAACTATGCATGATTGATCATTACGATTGATGCTTGATCATCGGTGAAACGTAGTTTGCTACACGTTGAATATTGCTGAGGTTTATTTTCTTCAGTTGCTTAATTAAGTTACGCTATAAAAATGATGTATTGATGGGTCGTGTGGATCTTAGATGTATTGGATATTACTTCTTGACGTATTGTTTTGTCATTAGAGAAGTATCAAGTATTTCATCAATTTGTAATGTCTGTTAAATTCACATGGTGTATAAGTATTTGTATCCAAAATAATTTATCTTAGTTTAATCTTCACTTTATATTACAAGCTTGTAAAACGTGCATCTATTTGCTGAGAATTCCCATGCTTAGATATGGGAATTTTTTATCATTGGACTTTTGCAATATATTTCCCACATTATTGTTCAGAACATTATTATGATGCCAAATCTGTATTAACATATGTAATCTTTGCCAAATCCTATTGGAATTGAGACTTTTGACTAAATATTAGACATATTTCTAGTAAAGATATATATATATATACACTTTTACTGGTGTTATACCAATATACAGACCTACGTTTGTTTGAAAATTGTTACTAATTGGATAATAAATAAAATAGTAAGTTTGCAAGATAGCCGGATTCGTTAACGTATTATGAACAGAGTTATAATTTCAATTACAATTTATTTGCACCTACAGAGTAACAATATTAATATATTTTGAATATTATACATTTATGTTGTACGTAAACGCATGCAATATCCACCTACGGAAAGATGCTACCAATTAATTGACATAGGTTGCGTTAACCAATAATTACTACCTCTCCTATTCATTTAATACGCTAAAGAATGCTTAATAAATTGCATAATAATTGGTTTCAAATTTCAAATTAAAATACTTGTATACTCTGTGTATTCCACGAATTGTTAGACTTAAAAAAATGTCAAGCAAAAGCTAATTAACATTTTCATAAAATGTATACGTCTACAAGACAACTTAAGCAAATATAGATCAGTTTTTTCCATACACAAAACAACTTTAGCGATTTAATTGAATGAACGTGATACGCGAAAGTGATACTTAGAAATATAGATGTATCTCCTAAATGTCACAATAAATTCTGCACAGTGCAATTAAGTTTTGTATGTACATTAATTAAAAGAAGGCGTGTTTGTTTATTCTCATTACTCTATGTGACATAGTCAGAATTAAAATCTTTCTCGCTTGGCATTTGTTCACATATGTCTGTACAATAACTGGTACATAGCTTTCATCGGAAAATTAACCTTTGGAACAAGTGGAAAACCCTTTGGAGTTTTGCACTCCGTATAAAACTTCCTTTAGTAATGAAACGAGCCTATTATTTTGTAAGAGACTGTAAGTACTACTCAAACTATTAAACTCTTACTAATGATGAATGAAAGTTAATTAAAATGAGCCAGCACATTATCAATCATTTTAAAGACAGCACAGGTGAAACCAGCAAACCGTACTCTTTTTACCATATCGATAATACACTATATATTTGCTACACCATCTAGAGCAATGACTTAACATCTCAGATAAAAAACAACTGCAAGTTATGTTATTTGAAAAGATGGCTCGTTCGTGAAATGAGACAGGTACTACACAAAACGAACCGCCGTAATTTCTAAAGAGTGTACATAATTATATTAAATCATCCGGAGGCAAAACCAGTGTTCAACAAATCCCACAAGTAACATCTAATTATGAAGGACGTGGGCTTAGATGAACCCTCATGAAACTTCCTGTTTTAATTATAGCAAAAAGGTAATTTTGTGCGAAACATTCCTTCTTCGAAGTAGTTTTTAACAGTCTAAATGCTTGTAGTAGCTGGAAAACACTATACGTTAAGTGTAATTACATGACAGTTGACTTCATGAAGATGTACGAATATAACTGAACAGAAAGCGTATTTGAGTTTACATTTTGATAAACAAAACATTGGTACCTTTATTTCAAAAAAGGAAAAGCAAAATTACAGCCGTAAAAAAGTAACCAAGATCGCTATGCATTTAGTCCATTGCGTAAATTGCCTCAACAAAAGCACGTACCTTTTTACCCAAACGCCATTCGTTCATCCAGTCAGTTAACCAAATAAGATAGTCGCAGGAATTCGTAGCGTAGCAATATAAAAAACAAATCATCAAAAAAGAAATAATATTTAAATAAGTTATTATTATTTTTCGCTGGTTATAAACTAAGTGTTAGTATGCCCAATCAATATGTATGTGCGTGCATTATCATATTTAACAATTGTAATATCGACGGATGTTGCAAGATAATCAACAGCAGAGCAGGTAAACATGTCAATGAGAACATAGTAAACAGAAAGTTAACAATGTTTGTGAATACAACAAAATTACGTGGGCGGGTCATGAAACTGTGTTTGCTTTGTGTTGACAGATAACTGAGAATGGACTATAACACTGGTAGGCAAAGAACTTGTAATTGCTGGCTTTGTTGCAATTATTGTTATTTGCGTTTAATAAATAATTTTTGATTAGCCGTTTAATTTTTCTAATAATTGAAGCACGTAATATACCACGCAGTTGGCGTTAACAAACAGAGTTTGCGTGTTAAATAAGCAAGTCAATATTTACCGTATATGAGGTTGTTAAAGAATTCAATACTTAAAGTGTTGCTCGAATGCTTGAATTATCAAACCAAAGTACTTTATATCATATCACCATTTAATAATGTCGATATATTAAAATGTACACAACTCATTAAACAGCCAGGGGATTGTTTGGAATAAGGAATAACAATACATCAAAACTGTAACGCAATTAAACGGATGATAGTGAACACTTTAAGAAATCGGAAAAGTATCAGAACTTGCCAACTTAGATATATTGCTTTGCATGAAAGCTTATGTTTTTAACACAGTTTTGTTGTACTACATGTGTATTTTGTATCCTTTAATGACTTCCGTTCACAAACATTTCGTCAACTTCATGAAGGTGGCTCTTGTTCAATTAGACCAAGCTAATGCTTATGCATGCTCATACAATACAATAAATCGAAGACGGGTTTTTTCTTGCAATATTAAACTAATATCGTTTGTACACTTCAATTTAATTTGGTGTTTATATTTCAGGCTTGAGTGGTTTTGTATCATTTAACTTATGTTTTAGTTTGTTAATTAAGGTATGTATTCCACTATCTTAATATTGTAAGTAACGTGTACATGCTTTGCCGAAGATCCAGATGGACAATTTGACTTATCAAAGGTGTAGCCTCGATAAGTTAGGTCTTTTTTAAGTATTATCATTATTTAACACTTAGAACAGACTGTAAAAATATGTTTACACGTGTTTCTTCCATTGTTTATTTCATCAAAAACGTGCATGACTAACAGTAACATATAATGTCTGTGAATTCTAGGGATGACTACATTCTTTAGTTAGCTACAATGAACATTATTCTATCATATACACAAACAATTTAGCTTTATGTTTTTTTTATTTAAAGACATTTTTCCAATAACACAATTGCGTTGCCTTAGTGCATTCAGTATGCTTTACGTTTTGCTAAAAGTAAAAATTTGTATTTTTCTATTTGCTGTTTACAAAAGTTTCTCTCGTACTTAATCTATTTCAATTTACCCCACAAGAGATAATTTGTAAAATGTTTCATCTAGACCATTTAAGTGAACAGCATAATTTAATTTTATGGCTATAGTGATTTCCTGAATATTAAACTTTTATTATTCGACATGGAAATCGCATACATTATTATATTTGATATATAAAATAATTAATTTTTTTTTTTATGTAAATAGATATACATACTTTATTATGAAGCAATAAGATTCTTTCAAAATGTAGAAAGGTGTTAAGAGGTTAGTTCAGTACAAATCATTATAAAGCAAGCAACAACAAGAGACTTTAAATATACATTTGTATTTTCTGATTCGTAAAGACATGTTTTATGCTCTAAAATAAATAATATGTTATATGCAAATCTAACGATTCTGAAGTCTGCAATTTTGAACATACGTACTTATAAATAAATATAGGAATTCAACTGGGAAATAGTTTAATAAACTACGTACTATTATGGAAATCTATAAACAGTCTAAAGTTAATATATTCCAACAATTTAATAATACGAGGATGTAAAGCCGACTGTACAGGCAGCAATCTTAGTTTAACCGAAGCAAAATCAAATTATCGTATTGTTTCTGTTTGAGCAGGTGTTTCAACTTTTGTCAGAAATATGCTAAAATGAAATGAAAACTAGTAATTGAAGTTGTTTTTATTCACAAAACACATCTCATTGTTTAAATATTTATACAGTAGGTGCGTTGCAGCAAGAATAAAACAAACAAGATAAACGAACAAAAACATTTTTCAGTATAAACATAAAAGCAACAGCTTGGAATATTTATTATCTGGACCTAATTGTTATGTTTTATTTATGACCAAACGAATGATACAGCAGTACTGGAACATGACAAGCAAAAAGTAGTAACATGGTATTGTAAAAGTGGTATGATACCGTTTATCCCAGATGAAAGATATGCCAGTTTTAGTAATACACTGCTTAGTATTGTAGATGCATTTTACAAAAGTTTATAACAATAAGCGATGGATACATGATGACGTGTAGTTATCAAGAATACATTTTTTCAAAGTTTTATTCATAACAATTTTATGAACATGTCCGATAGGATTTATCCGAAGAAACTAGCTCATTGACAAGCAAACTGCGTTGCTTACATTGGATTTGATATGGACAAGTACGTTAATGAAAATGGTAAGGTTAAAACTATTGAATGTTATGTTCCTGTGCAATCCAAATAGATCTCCGTTGAAAGCAGTTTGTGCATTCAATATTTGCTTAAAGCATGCAACTTTTGATTCACGTTAATCAAATTTATCATGCTTTTATACAACATTTATATAATAGATATTATATAACAAGCGACCTTCCATGTTATAAACATATAATGTGATACTGGTTTACTGACGCAGCGGGGCTATAAAGACACGATGAATCATCACAGAATGGGATTGCAGCAAACACAAACTTGCATATTTATGACCCATGTCAAGATTCAGTGATTCCATATAAATTATCTGCATGGCGTTTATAACAAATTCCTATTTGGTATATAGTTGAAACATTGCTCTTTTGATTTCAATGTAAATAATCTTAGGTCGGATTAGATTAAAGTTACTGCATATACTTTGTTCTTGTTTTAATCCTTGCAATAAGTGTATATGAGATGCATATTGAACATACATTTTCAACAAAGTTGAATGCTTGAAAAAAGTTAATGCTTGAGTGTTTAAAAAAATCAACGACATTAGCAACTAAAACAGTTATCTTACAAATTTGCTTCTGCTAGTTATTCAAAATGAAATAAATCATTAAGTACAAAACAGAAAACTGATTTAAAAGGATTCAGATGCTTTCAAATCACTTGAAAGTAAATCAAAAAGCTAACAGTCAAATCGAATTGAATTACGTTTTTACGGTATCATGCTTTTTATATTGGCAGCAGATGAAGACCATATTTGGAACGGGAATACTCTCTCTGTGCAGTTAAACACGGAGAGTAAATATAAGTGACACTTTCTCGATAATAATTTAATTTCAAAAATGTGCAGAGTATAATTTGTTGTTTGTTCTGAATACACAGTCTATATGAATGTCTCATTCCATTTACTGTTTAATATACCACACGAGAGTTGATATACCACTGTAATATCTAGATAATTTTGTTTAATCAGAGCAGCGAGTTCTAATTTATTAATGGCTACACTTAATTCCTGAATATTAAAATATATTATATATCAGGAAAATCATAGATATGGTTATCTCTCAATCGTATAAAACTCATCATATTTCAAAATTGTCTAAGTTCCAAACTGTAGGGAGTACGTGTTTCATATTCAGTCTGTATAGATGGTATTATTTTTTTCTATAGCAATGGTTAGTGTACAGAACACGTGTTATATCTGTACACCGCAAATATAACAAAACCACAAACAAGCAATGTGGAAATCACGTATAAGCATAATGTGTACCCTGATTGGGTACATGAATATCAAATTATTGTCCGAAAAAAGAAATTCATATTTTGATAAATCAATTCAAGCAGCAATAGATATGTTATCTGTAAGTTTTATTGCTATGGCAACATGGACAACGTTTAAAGTAAAAAAAAAAAAGACAATAATCCAAAATCAAGCAGGAAATATTTATTGCTATTTCAAAATTATGCTTATCAAAATGGTATGTTTAAATATTTTTTTAAGATGTGGCAACAATTGGCAGATACATCATGTCAAAACTTAAAACGTAATTGTTAACGACACTGGTCGCCCGCATGCCCGCTTGCCCAGCTTTGTCTAATAGTATTTGTTCGGAATTTTTAGGTTCAAGTTCATTTCGTTATATATATCAGACTTTAAAAGCGTTCCGTTTATCATGTGCATGTGGAATATTTTCCGGCTAAAATAAATAATCATAGTTATGGAATATATAGAACACTTTAAATTTGGAAATGCTTATCCAAGATAAATTAAAAATATGGAAGCCATTTTCATAATTTTGAATAATAATACCATTTATGTAAATGCATATTTTCTTAAATTGCTTAGAGACGCATCTGAAACAGCATCAACTATATTTGAATATTTGGAATTCAACAGGGAAATTATTTTGTAAACTAGAAGTACTAAAATGTAAATTAATCTCAAGGTTATTAATATATTCAAACATACTTAGTATTTGTTCAATGCTATGAGTGTAATTTTGACAACTTCTTCGTCTGTATATGCAGAATTTCCATGAACAATATTGTGTCTTTTGATGTTTGATGTTTAGTTGTTCAAAAATATATTGCAACACCCTAAAATAGAGGGGAATAATACAAAACAAAATGATTTATAATATGATTTTACACATTTACTTGTCCTGACCCTGAATACAAGATATTGATAATCGTATTACGAATTTCAGATTGCTTGTCTCTAAGAGGATGAAACATAATGCAGACTAAATCCCAATGAACTGTTTGTACTTCCTCCTTCATTGTGATTCATTACAATCAAAGACAACAGAAACATTCAGTTAACTTTAATGAACTATCGATTGAAAGCAATCATTTTAGCATTAGAGTTAAAATCAATTTTCAAGGAAATAAGACAATAAGCCTGCAAAACATCGATTTAATAAAAAATGATCTGAAATCGATATAAGCCAAACATCAGCAACACAATCTTAACACTTACAACAGGTTCGATATTCAGCGAACAATCTGTAGATTGTCTCAAGCACAAGTATAAAGTGTTATCTGGTACCTTTTATCTTTAACGTATAAAGTAAGATATTTGTCTTCTAGACTAGGCTACCATTACTTAAATGAAAACACATGTCTCATTCGTTGAGAGTTACATTTCCTTTGCACCAAAAGTAAAGAACATGTACTCGCAGTTTTACGCAATATTGATGCTAGGAAGATAAATAGTGCTCTTAACCAATCGCTTAACACATTCTCTAAAATGAAGAAAGCGTTTAAGTAAGCGATAACATGCACCTAGAAATACCTTATTTGGAAACTATTTGATTTCTACCTTCCAGCAAAGTGAATTTAATCGATCAAGAATGAAAACAGTTTTCTGTTGAATGATATGATAAAATAAGTCGTAATTTGCTCAGTTTTGCTAAGGTTAATATTTGTCTACTCAACCAACACTTGAATATCATGCAGTGTCTATCAATCATTTTATCAATGATATACAGCGTTAAATTGTTTAAATGTTTAAACTATTACTGATTTCAAAAACGATAAAGATAAAACCTGCGCGATACATTGCAATGTTTCCATGAAACTTGATATGTTTACAAACTGGTATTGTTTGAAATATGATTGAAACAATCTAAGCGATATAATCACTTTTTTCCATATTAATAAAGAAGCCACAGCTTTTATAAATATATAGTTTGGTATGGTGTCATAAATCTATTGTCATTGTGTATGTCATCTAACAATAATAGAAAATTGCAACTGTATTATAATATGTGGCAACAATAATATCATACCAACAAAAAATATATGAAAAACAATGTTTTATATATATAAAATCTTTTAACCTCTTTTTAAGGACTGTTCAAGAACAAAGCTGGGTGTACCTGACGATGCAGCAATAAGGAGTGCTTTTACTAGTTCAATGTGTATAATATAAACTATATTGTAAGCTTGAGTACCAAAATTGTTGTTTTTATGTGTGTATGTTTGTTTGAATTGACGTCAAATGGCAAATTGAAAGTCGTCAATTAGATTGCGCACATTATATATATACATGTACAATCATCCATATTGAGCCGAACTACGGTAATTAAATAATCACGTTATAAAAGGCTCAACTAAGTATAGAATATAGTAAAATTCAAGTAAATATTCAGTACATTGCATTTGGTAAATAACTATCTTAGCTTCAAATTAAACTATATCAAGCGATTGAATCAGTTGTATGTACTTATAATTGTCAATATATAATATAGGATTTGTGCTTGTTCATATTTAGTCATAAGATTGAATTGCAAGTTAACTTTTTGTCTGATGTGTATCGATTGAACCTTCCAAAAAACTAAATTCTACAGAAGTTAAACCAAGACAAGTATTTAAAAAAAATTCGTTCAGCAATACATATTCGACATTTTTTGTGGTGTTACCAAATTGAGCGTTAATAACTGTTGACTCATAAGATGAAATTACTAACACGTCTGTTCGATTAGGACAGGAAATATAAATGATAGGTTATGCTAAAAATACATCATTTTTACTTCTATTTTATTTTTGCCTCTTGACGCCATTCCATTAGTGAATTAAGATCATAGCATCATTGTCTTTATGACATCATTATCCTTAAGCATTATCATGATATTTTAGTAGAGTAAATGAAATAAAAAATCACTTTAAAATAAAAGACATTTATTCTTTTATTTTTTTATGAAACGTTTAGTTTAAATTATGCGACAGTAACATAAGCAGCAATGGATGTAATGTTTAAGATGTTTATGAAGATAAGAACAAGAAAGTACATATACGTCAGGATCATTAACTAAAATGTTTAATAATGTAAGTCGATACTTTAAATTAAAAAAAATGATGAAAGGCTAAATATAATATTATAGAATTGATCTTAATTATTGTTTTGAATATACTCTAAGAAGTTATTTATATATAGATTTAAGCACTCGGTATTGTATAACTTCAATATTAATATGACTATTAAATACCGTATGTGAAAATTGATTGCAAACATCTCTATAAATATATATGCTGTCGAAATATACCATACCGCTTATCAACTAATGCTTTTTTTACATAATGGTTCAATTCGCAAGCGGGATACACACCTACAAAATTAGGCTTATAAAATTTGTGGTCATCGTACCACAATGATTTCATTCTGACGGAAATACATCAGCAACTAACGATGGTAATTATTTGGTACTGATATTACTCGTTAAAAGCTTAAAGCTGCATGTACTATCTGTACTATCTAAGCCTCCTCACGGACTTAATCTACAACCGCAAAGTATTATTTTAATTGTTATTGCTAGAAATGCAACACATGTTGTTGGAAGTATTGTTAACATTATTAGTGTAAGTATTGAACCAAATAATAATGAATTTATTGTAGCAATAACTAATGCGAGCAATGTACAAATTGTTTCAATTATTTTTGAAATGATGTTAAAATGTTACGAGTATCGTTCCATTTGTAGTGGCAATTATTATCTAAAGTCGTAAAGATATGGTTGAAAAAATACTTCAAAAATGTTCCAAATGTTTTTTTTACGAATATTATACCTAATTTTGTAGCAAACGTTGTTTTATTGCTGATATTAGTACTGCCAAAAATACTGTTACAAGTGTTCTTAAAATATTGTATTAAAATGTGTTTCGACAGGGTATAAACATCTAACAAAGAAGTAAGATTTCCGTACGTACTACTAATAGCTTTTGTATTGCATAACCAATGTACTTTCAAATTATGCTCAGATTATCAAACTGTTTTACATCGCTGTAGATACGTTCCAAACTATTCTGATTAATCCAAACTAAATGTTTGCTCACATAGAGTTAATATAAAATAGAAGATTCAGTTGTCAGTCTAAACATTCTACACCGTTTCTATCAACAATCCTTCTTCAAAAATAATCTTTAAATCTGTATTTACATAAAAAAGGAATAACGTTTCAACTCAAAAAGCATGGAGACAAATGCTCCTAAATGCTCCTAGGTGTTTTACTACAATTAATCTAGCTTCACAAACGAACCTAACAACTATCTGCAAAACTTAAAATGTATTTACCATAGCAGACTTTTGTAATTGCATATATTAGTTTTCTCGTTGGCATTGTTGGTCATTTGTTTTATCTTGTTCATATTATTAACGTATCTTTATTGTTAGACGTTCATCTTACCATATACAGCTTGTTTTCTCTGAAATAGTCTACATATGTTGTCATCCTTATGATGGAACACATAATGCTAAATGACGCTTAACAAAACGTTAAAGTGAAGATAATAAACTACTTCGAGTAACGGTAAATACACATAATTTTGTTATATCCTTTGAAAACGGTTCTTGACTTTTACCGATGTATGTATGTAAAAGAAACTAATATTCATAACCTAATATGCTAAAAAATGCAAGGATGTAAAGGAAGAAGAAAATACTCAATATCACATGTCTGGCACAAATATTATTGATAGAAATTAAGAATCGTCTTATCAGTATTCCGACTGAGTATCAAGTATTTTATAGTATCAACTTGTATGAAATGATTAGAATATCGTAGACAGTATGTAAATCAGTTAATATAATGGTTACAACGCCATTTTATCACAGTATAGCAAGGCGTAAACTAAATAGATTACTCAAAAGAGATTTTTCTTCTAACTATGCATGATTGATCATTACGATTGATGCTTGATCATCGGTGAAACATAGTTTGCTACACGTTGAATATTGCTGAGGTTTATTTTCTTCAGTTGTTTAATTAAGTTACAAAAGAAAAATGATGTATTGATGGGTCGTGTGGATCTTAGATGTATTGGATATTACTTCTTGACGTATTGTTTTGTCATGAGAGAAGTATCAAGTAGTTCATCAATTTGGAATGTCTGTTGAAATTACATGTTGTATAAGTATTTGTATACAAAATTATTTATCTTAGTTAAATATTCACTTTATAATACATGCTTGTAAAACGTGCATCTATTTGATGAGAATTCCCATGCTTAGATATGGGAATTTTTTATCATTGGACTTTTGAAATATATTTCCCACATTATTGTTAAGAACATTATTATGATGCCAAATCTGTATTTACATATGTACAATTTGCCAAATCCTATTGGAATTAAGACTTTTGACTAAATATAAGACATAGTTCTAGTAAAGATATATGTATACATTTTTACTGGTGTTATACCAATATACAGAGCTACGTTTGTTAAAAAGTTGTTACTAATTGGATAATAAATAAAAAAGTAAGTTTGCAAGATTTCCGGAGTCGTTAACGTATTCTGGAGTGAGATATAATTTCAATTCCTATTTTTGTTTGCATTAACAGAGTAACAATATATATATATTATGAATACTCTAAATTTATGTTGTACCTAAACGCGTGCAATATCCACCTACGGAATGATGCTACCAATTAATTGACATAGGTTGCGTTAACAAATAATTACTACCTCTCCTATTCATTTTATACGCTAAAGAATGCTTTATAAATTGCACAATAATTGGTTTCAAATTTCAAATTAAAATACATATATACTCGATGTATTCTACGAATTGTTAGACTTAAGAAAATGTCAAGCAAAACCTAATTAACATTTTCATAAAATGTATACGACTAAGACAACTAAAGCAAATATACATCAGTTTTTTTCCATACACAGAACAACTTTAGATTTAATTGAATTAACGTGATATGCAAAAGAGATACTTAGAAATATAGACGTCTCCTAAATGTCACATAAATTCTGCACAGTGCAATTAAGTTTTGTAAGTACATTAATTAAAATAAGGTGTTTTTGTTTACTCTCATTACTCTATGTAACATAGTCAGAATTAAAATCTTTCTCGCTTGGCATTTGTTCACATATATGCGTACAATAACTAGAACATAACTTTAATCCGTATAAAACTTCCTTTAGTAATGAAACAAGCCTTGTATTTTGTAAGAGACTGTAAGTACTTCTCAAACTATTAAACTCTACCTAATGATGAATGAAAGTTAATTAAAATGAGCCAACACATTATCAATCATTTTAAAGACAGCACAAGTGAAACCAGCAAACCGTACTCTTTTTACCATATCGATAATACACTATATGTATGCTACACCATCTAGAGCAATGACTTAAATTCTCAGATGAAAAACAACTGCAAGGTATGTTATTTGAAAAGATGACTCGTTCGTGAAATCAGACAAGTACTACACAAAACTAACCGCCGTCATTTCTAAAGAGTGTACATAATTATATTAAATCATCCGGAGGGAAAACCAGTGTTCAACAAATCCCACAAGTAACATCTAATTATGAACGACGTGTTAGTGGGCTGAGATGAACCCTCATGAAACTTCCTGTTTTAATTATAGCTAAAAGGTACTTTTGTGCGAAACATTCCTTCTTCGAAGTTGTTTTGTAACAATCTAAATGTTTATTGTAGCTGGAAAACATTATACGTTAAGTGTAATTACATGACAGTTGACTTCATGAAGATGTACGAATATAACTGAACAGAAAGCGTATTTGAGTTTACATTTTGATATACAAAACATTAGTACCTTTATTTCAATAAAGTAAAAGCAAAATTACACCAGTAAAAAAGTAACCATGATCGCTATGCATTCATTCCATTGCGTAAATTGCCTCAACCAAAGCACGTACCTTTTTACCTAAACGCCATTCGTTCATCCAGTCAGTTACCCAAATAAGATAGTCGCAGGAACTCGTAGCGAAGCAATATAAAATACAAATCATGAAACAAGAAATAATATTTAAATAAGTTATTATTATTTTTCGCTGGTTATAAACTAAGTGTCAGTATGCCCAATCAATATGTATGTGCGTGCATTATCAAATTTAACAATTGGAATATCGACGGATGTTGCAAGATAATCAACAGCAGAGAGCAGGTAAACATGCCAATGAGAACATGGTAAACAGAAAGTTAACAATGTTTGTAAACAAAACAAAATTACGTGGGCGGGTCATGAAACGTTGTTTGCTTTGTGTTGACAGATTTCTGAGAATGACTTATAACAGTGGTAGGCAAAGAACTTGTGATTGATGGCTTTGTTGCAATTATTGTTATTTGAGTTTAATTAATTAATTTGAGTAGCCGTTTAATTTTTCTAATAATTTAAGCACGTAATATATCACGCAGTTTGCGTTAACAAACAGAGTTTGCGTGTTAAATAAGCAAGTCAATATTTACTGTATATGACTTTGTTAAGAAATTCATTACTTCAAGTGATACTCGAATGCCTAAGTAATCAATCCAAGTACTTAATATCATATCACCATTTCATAATGTCGATATATTAAAGTGTAAACAACTCGTTAATCAGCAAGGGGATTGTCTGGAATAAGGAATAACAATACATCAAAACTGTAACGCAATTAAACGGATGATATTGAACCTTTTAAGGATTCGAAAAAGAGTATTAGATCTGAATAACTTAGGTATATTGCTTGGCATGAATTGTAATGTTTTTAACACAGATTTTTGTACTACATGTGTATGTTGTATCCTTTAATGACTTCCGATCACAAACAGTTCGTCAACTTCATGAAGGTGGCTCTTGTTCACTATATATCAAGCTAATGCTTATGTATGCTCCTACGATACAATAAATCGAAGACGATTTTTTTTTGCAATATTGAACTAATATCGTTTGTACACTTCAACTTAATTTGGTGTTTGTATTTCAGTCTTGAATGGCTTTGTATCATTTTACTTATCTTTTAAATTGTTAATTAAGGTATGTTTTTCACTATCTTAATATTGTAAGTAACGTGTACACGCTTTACCGAAGATCCAGATGGAAAATTTGACTTATCAAAGGTGTAGCCTCGATAAATAAGATCTTTTATACGTATTATCATTATTTAACACTTAGAACAGACTGTGAAAATATGTTGACACGTGTTTCTTCCATTGTTTATTTCATCAAAAACGTGCATGACTATCAGTAACATATTATGTCTGTGAATTCTAGGGATGACTACATTCTTTAGTTAGCTACAATGAACATTATTCTATCATATACACAAAACAATTTACCTTTATGTTTTTTTACTTAAAGACATTTTTCCAATAACGCAATTGCGTTACCTTAGTGCATACAGTATGTTTTACGTTTTGTTTAAAGTAAAAATTTGTATTTTTCTATTTGCTGTTTACATAAGTTTCTCTCGAACTTAATCTATTTCAATTTACCCCACAAGAGATAATTTGTAAAATGTTTCATCTAGACCATTTAAGTGAACAGCATAATTTGATTTTATGGCTATAGTGATTTCCTGAATATTAAACTTTTATTATTCGACAGGGAAATCACATACATTATTATATTTGATATATAAAATCATTAATTTTGTTTCGATATAAAAAGACATACATACTTTATTATGAAGCAGTAAGATTCTTTAAAAATGTAGAAATGTGTTAAGAGGTTAGTTCAGTACAAATCATTATAAAGCAAGCAACAACAAGAGACTTTAAATATACATTTGTATTTGCTGATTCGTAAAGACATGTTTTATGCTCTAAAATAAATAATATGTAGTATGCAAATCTAACGATTCTGAAGTCTGCAATTTTGAACATACGTACTTATATATAAATATAGCAATTCAACAGGGAAATAGTTTAATAAACTACGTACTATTATGGAAATTTATAAACAGTCTAAAGTTAATATATTCCAACAATTTAATAATACGAATTTGTAAAGCCGACTGTACAGGCAGCAATCTTAATTTAACCGAAGCAAAATCAAATTATCGTATTGTTTCTGTTTGAGCAGGTGTTTCAACTTTTGTCAGAAATATGCTAAAAATGAAATGGAAACTAGTAATTGAAGTTGTTTTTATTCCCAGAACACATCTCATTGTTTAAATATTTATACAGTAGCTGCGTTGCAGCAAGAATAAAACAAACAAGATAAACGAACAAAAACATTTTCAGTTTAAACATAAAAGCAACAGCTTGGAATATGTATTATCAGGACCTAATTGTAATGTTTTATTTATGACCAAACGAATGATACAGCAGTACTGGAACATGACAAGCAAGAAGTAGTAACATGATAATGTAAAAGTGGTATGATACCGTTTGTCCCAGATGAAAGATGTGCCAGTTTTAGTAATACACTGCTTAGTATTGTAGATGCATTTTACAAAAATTTATAACAATAAGCGATGGATACATGATGACGTGTAGTTATCAAGAATACATTTTTTTCAAAATTTTATTCATAACAATTTTATGAACATGTCCGATAGGATTTATCCAAAGAAACTAGCTCATTGACAAGCAAACCGCGTTGCTTACATTGGATTTGATATGGACAAGTACGTTAATGAAATGGTAAGGTTAAAACTTTTGAATGTTATGTTCATGTGTAAACCAAATACATCTCCGTTGAAAGCAATTTGTGCATTCAATATTTGCTAAAAGCATGCAACTCTTGATTCACGTTGATCAAATTTATCATGCTTTTATACAACATTTATATAATAGATATTATATAACAAGCGACCTTCGACGTATAAACATATAATGTGATACTGGTTTACTGACACAGCGGGGCTATAAAGACACGATGTATCATCACAGAATGGGATTGCAGCAAACCCATACTTGCATATTTATGACCCTTGTCAAGATTCAGTGATTCCATATAAATTATCAGCATGACGTTTATAACAAATTCCTATTTGGTATATAGTTGGAACATTGCTTATTTGATTTCAATGTAAATAATCTTAGGTCGGATTAGATTAAAGTCACTGCATATACTTTGTTCTTGTTTCAATCCTTGCAATACGTGTATATGAGATGCATATTGAACATACATTTTCAACAAAGTTATTGCTTGAGTGTTTGAAAATATCAACGACATTAACCACTTAAACAGTTATCTAATACAAAACTAAACTTGTTTTTTCCAAACAAATTTGCTTTTTGATAGATATTCAAAATGAAATAAATTATTAAGTACAAAACCGAAAACTGATTTAAAGTGATTTAGATGCTTTCAAATCACAAAGCTAACAGTCAAATAGAATTGAATTACATTTAACGGTATCATGCTTTTTATATTGGCACCAGATGAAGACCATATTTGGAAAGGGAATACTCTCTCTATGCAGTTTAACACGGAGAGTAAATATAAGTGACACTTTCTCGATAATAATTCAATTTCTTAAAAGTCCAGAGTATAAGTTGTCTCTTCTGAATACACAGTCTATATAAATGTCTCATTTATCACTGTTTAATATACCACACGAGAGTTGATATACCACTGCAATATCTATATCATTTCAGCAAACTGTGAGTTCTAATTTATCAATGGCTACACTTAATTCCTGAATATTAAAATATAATATATTTCAGGGAAATCACAGATATGGTTATTTCTCAATCATATAAAAATCATCATATTTCAAGTAGAGATTAATTGGAAAATTGTTATTATTATTTGTCTGATATAAGCGGTGGAAGTTAATCAAGTGTGAAGTAACAAGATGAGCATAACTTGCATTTTCAATGACAAACCATCATATCTTATTCAATATACATGTATAATAACTGCATTAAGTTATTTAGTGCCAAAAATAATTTCTAAACGTTGCAAAAGGCAAAATTAAACGAGTCTAAATTCCAAGCTGCAGGGAGTACGTGTATCATATTCAGTCTGTATAGATGGTACTAATTTTTTTCTATAGCAATGGTTAGTGTACAGAACACGTGTCATATTTGTACACTGCAAATATAATAAAACAACAAACAAGCAATGTGGAAATCACGTATAAGCATAATGTTTACCATGATTGGGTACATGAATATCGAATTATCTTCCGAATTTTTTTCATATTTTGATAAATCAATACAAGCTGCAACATATATGTTGTATGTAAGTTTTATTGCTATGGCAACATGGAACAACATTTAAGGTTAAAAACAACAAAGGGCAATAATCCAAATTCAAGCAGGAAATATTTACAGCTATTTCAAAATTATGTTTATCAAAATGGTATGTTTAAAAAGTTTTATTAAGATCTGGTAACACTTGACAGATACATCAAGTCAAAACTTAAAACGTAATTGTTAACGACACTGGTCACACGCATGCCCGCTAGCCAATCTTTAATTAATAGTATTTGTTCGGAAATTTTAAGCTAAAGTTCATTCCATTATATATACCAGACTTTAAAAGCGTTCCGTGTATCTTGTGTATGTGGAATATTTTCCGGCTGAAATAAAAAGTCATAGTAATGGAATATATAGAACACTTTAAATTTGGAAATGCTTATCCAAGATAAATGTAAAATGTGGAAGCCATTTTCATAATTTTGAATAATAATACCATTTATGTAAATGCATATTTTCTTAAATTGCTTAGAGACGCATCTGAAACAACATCAAATATATTTGAATATTTGGAATTCAGCAGGGAAATTATTTTGTAAACTAGAAGTACTAAAATGTAAATTAATCTCAAGTTTATTAATATATTCAAACATACTTAGTATTTCTTCAATGCTATGAGTGTAATTTTGACAAGTTTGTCGTCTGTATATGCAGAATTTTCATGAACAATATTGTGTCTTCTGATGTTTGATATTTAGTTGTTCAAAATATATTGCAACACCCAAGAATAGTAGGGAATAATACATGTCCTGGCCCTGAATACAAGATATTGATAAGCGTATTACGAATTTCAGATTACTTGTCTCTACGAGGATGAAACATAATGCAGACTAAATCCCAATGAACTGTTTGTACTTCCTCCCTCATTGTGATTCATTACATTCAAAGACAACAGAAAAATTCAATTAACTTTAATGAACTATCGATTGAAAGCAATCATTTTAGCATTAGAGTTAAAATCAATTTTCAAAGAAATAAGACAATAAGCTTGCAAAACATCGATTTAACAAAAAATTGATCTGAAGTCAATATAAGCCAAACATCAGCAACACAATCTTAACACTAACAACAGGTTCGATATTCAGCGTACAATCTGTAGATTGTCTCAAGCACAAGTATAAAGTGTGATCTGGAACCTTTTACATTTAACGTATAAAGTAAGATATTTTCTTCTAGACTAGGCTACCATTACTTAAATGAAAACACTTGTCTCATTCGTTGAGAGTTACATTTCCTTTGCACCAAAAGCAAAGAACATGTACTCACAGTTTTACGCAATATTTATGCTAGGAAGATCAATAGTGCGCTTAACCAATCGCTTAACACATTCTTTAAAATAAAGTAAGCGTTTAAGTAAGCGACAACATGAACATAGAAATACCTTATTTGGAAACTATTTGATTTCTTCCTTCCAGCAAAGTGACTTTAATCGATCAAGAATGAAACCAGTTTTCGCCAATCTGTTGAATGGTTTGATAAAATAAGTCGTAATTTGCTCAGTTTTGCTAAGGTTAATATGTGTCTACTCAACCAACACTTGAATATCATGCAGTGTCAATCAATCATTTTATCAATAATATAAAGCGTTAAATTGTTTAAATGTTTAAACTATTGCTGATTCCAAAAACGATAAAGATAAAACCTGCGCGATACATTGCAATGTTTCTATGAAACTTGAGATGTTTACAAACTGGTATTGTTTGCAATATGATTTAAACAATCTAAGCGACATAATCATTTTTTCCATATTAATAAAGAAGCCACAGCTTTTATAAATAGAGTTTGGTATGGCGTCATAAATCTATTGTCATTGTGTATGTCATTTAACAGTAAAAGAAAATTGCAATTGTATATAATATGTGGCAGCAATAATATATTACCAACTATACAAATATATGACAAACAATGTTTTATGTATATAAAATCTTCTAACCTCTCTTTAAAGCTGTTCAAGAACAAAGCTGTGTGTATCTGATGATGCAGCAATAAGGAGTGATTTTACTAGTTCGATGTGTATAATAGAAACTATAATGTAAGCTTAAGTACCAAAAATTGTTTGCTTTTATGTTTGTATGTTTATTTGAATTGACGTCAAATGGCAAATGGAAAGCTGTCAATTAGATTGCACACATATATAATCATCCATATTGAGCCAAACTACGGTAATTACATAATTAAGTTAAAACGAAAGCTCAATTAAGTATAGAATAGTGACATATTTTGATATATTCATGCTTTAAAACCAACTTCTCTGAACGCAGTTAAGCAATTCTATTATTTGTAAAGAACTTATTTTTTGTATAATTTGCATTTGAATTGAAATGGTGCTTTTATCCAGCATCTATAAAACACTTTTAAATGGAAAACACCTTAAGCATAAACTTTGTACTCAAACCACATAGAAATGCATTAGAAGCATGTTTTTATTTTAAGACAAAGTTAACCAGTATGAGCATGGCAGCCACAACTTAGCGTTTTTCGATTGCATTATTTACAGAGATGATTTTTATATAAACTTCAGTAATTGCTTTTATTTTGGTATCGAATTATATATTTCTATGTTGATTAAACTAAAAGTTTTTCATAAAACACGCTTAATACTTTTATAGGCATGCACCCTTCTTTCTTATTTCTAAACGATTTAAACCATTTATGTTTGACTATATCGAAAACTTCATTAACTTCATCACGAAAATGAATGTATCCAATAAATTGTTTCGTATTGTTAAAATATTATCGTAGAAAATGAGAAATATAATGTCTTTGTCGCCGGTAGTTCCTCCTTACACTCAATAGGGCATCTGTCATTTCATTATATCAATCGAATCGGCTACTAGGCTTCATATGACAAAACGAAATTAATCTTATGTATACGAGTTTCAATATGTTCATATTTTCCATGTCGTTGGGAATTTTACCATTGTTTCGAATAAATTGAACGACGCAAATCATTTCTGTTCATTACCAATTTCTTAACACTAAGTTGGACTGTACTTGCAATATTTTTTTTAGATAACAGTAAATCTAAAAAGAATCAGTATTTTAAAAGCGGCATTATATAAAAGCTGTTATGTTAGGTATTAATCAATTATATGTCATATTTGTCGTTTTATTTCAGTTTAATTTCAGCTTCAATATTTCGAACAACATGTTTTATTTTATTTTTTGCTATAAATTAGAAAAAAGTGGTTAATTGTCATAAAGTAAACTGTTTAGCAAACTTGTATTGTTGTTGATTAACACACAAGTCCTTTGATACAGATTCTTTTTCAAAAAATATGTTTACGATGAATATATGTTAACATCTAAGTTATTTAGGAATCCGGTCGATGGCATGCATACGTTTCACAATGGTTTTTAATATGTTCACCGTGTAATTATTCAAACTTTGACAGTTGAGAAAAAATGGACTATATACATGTATACTGGTACACGTTGTCTTTACTACTGAAGCATTTGCATTGACATTGACATGCATTAGGTTAGTTATCTACCATCTACTAAATATAAAATAACTTTTGATAACTTAGTTTTAATTTAATATTGTCAACTTGACTCTTACAAAAGTAATCTACCTTTGCAAACATTCAGTAAGTAAGCCACAAATCTTGGTCAGACGTAATTGTTTCCAAACAGAGAATTTACTCTATTTCAAATGCTCTAGGGTAAGTAAATCTAAATTAATTATTATGAAGCTCCTAACGGCATGTTCTACATCCGCAATAAATAGTATCCAGAAAGGCGAGTTTCAATTACAAGTGTATTTATAATAAAAAATGGTTTACCAAATAAGTATCATACTTTGGATTATTAGTAAGATGCGCTGGCGAAAAAACGAAAATGAAGTATCATTTAGGAGTTTAAGAAAAAACGTAAGAAATTGTTAAGCCAATACCATCAGTTATTCGAGAGACATCAAGTTTAAATACAAGAATTCAACCAATTAACGAAAACTCTTCAGAATAACTTTACGATGGTCAACAATAGTAGCTAAAATGCGAACTACGTTCATGTACTAACAACTTTGCTAGTAGACCTATAATGTAAAACTAACTCGATATATAAAATATTCTAAATGAAATATTATGAAAACATTATATTTTTTGTTATAGAATTTGCTTCACCTGTCTGATACCAACTTGTTATTATCAAAGTAACAATGCATCCAATATTATCATATATTTGATAAAAATCGAACATTTGATATAGGATATGCTTTTATTTTTCCAAGGGCAGTACACGGCCTTTGCCCAATACTTCCTCTCTTGGAAAAAACAGGACTTATATCAAACATCGTCGTATTTGATAACATATACTAAGTCTTAGTCTCTAAACTGACTTATTTGGTGAGTAAATTATGAGTTTCAAAGTTAATGTCAATCTGATTAAAACCCGATCTAAAATTTTACACTCGCATACTCGCTAATTTAGATCGGGCCTTATCCAAACGAAGGTCACGTTCAGGTGACCTTTTCTCATCATAATATTCATGACGAAATTGTTATCATACGTAACTTGTTTACATCGCCTACGTCACACAATTTGAAATGAGCCGCCCAATCGCAGACTGTGAATAATACTGCTGTTAAATAAGCATGCAAACCTTGGTCTAAAAATAGAAATTACGAAATCAAAATGTGTTTAATAGTGTTTTCGTCTAGATGAAAGCTACGCATTGATTGGTCGACACAAAGTTCATCTCGTCGTGACCTTCCATGGAGAAAGTAGAGAGCCTGTACGACACCGCTCTACAGGATAATCTGTTTACGGAGAGTGAGTTAATGTGAACGACAGCTAGTTTATTTTATTTGTTATCACTCACTGAAAAAGTGGTAGAAATCTTATGAAATAACATGTACATGTATAATTCAAACGACGAAATAAAACATTTTGTTTATACATTTTCTGTGGACTTGATGTTAGAAATTGTTTTGTACAAAAAACAATCGCTTTTGAAAATGATTGCAATAATATTTAATCATCAAACCAATAATGTAATTTTGAAATAGTCAGTATACATATTCTTTTGTTAGAAAAGTTTATCCATGAAAGTTTTATAATTATAACTAGGTGTTAAAATTTGTTTGCACGATAAAACTAGATTTTGTTCTAAGTAAATACAATCGTCTATCTACAAAGCTTATAGTCCCGAATAAAAAACAACAACAAATGACACATTTAGAATGATGTTACATTAAAATGTTGTCAACGTTTGTATCATAACGAGAATAAATAACAGACAATAAATCCAATCCGTGACAATGAGATAATGGTCAATCCATCATATATACTAACTGAAAACTTCATTTCCGAAATGACGATTTTGCAAAATGTAAACATTATTAAAGAACGAAAATGCAAAAATATAGCAAATGTCATAATAATAAAATGACAATAAATGTGATATTTCTGATAAATCCATTTCAGAAAAATACATTAATTGCTTTTTTCATTTCAATTTCGCAAAACATCTTAGTAAATTATTCATAAAATTTACAAAATAAACATAACGTTGTATTTATAAATTATAAATTAATTATTTATTGGCAATACTGAAATCAAAGTAAAAATTCCACAACACCTTAAGTAAAAAAACACAATTTATCTATATGAACATTTGGACAAAACAAATGCAAATACGACACCTTTTTAAAGAATAATCCAATGCTATTCTTAAATAGTGGAAAACAAGTGATCAAGAGAACAACAGAAAACATGTGAATAAGAGAACTACTTGTACAGAGCGGCGCATAAACAATAATACTATCGGCTAATGTATACTATCAAGCCTGCTCGTAAAAGCCAATAATTGTCGTCCATATAAAAGAACTCCGATAGTATGGTAAGCATTTGATATCACAGAAAGTACTTAAATGTTAAGAACAGCGATAATAAGTGATGTTATCATTATTTTTATTCAAACATGACATACTTATGTATGATTTTTTGCAGCATAAAAAACTGTTTAAAAGAAGTGGTTTTTTAATCCATTAAACATTTCATTTGTTTTTAATTGCTTCACAATACTAAGAGAAAAAATAAAGCTTCTACATTTTTATATCTTAGAGGAGATTCTATACCATTTCATATTTTTAGCAATAAAATTCTTTTTTTGTTGATAGAAGTCACGTTGGTTCGAACAATCGCTTGTTTCGAATGGAATGGTTTAGGCTACTTTATTTACTTATTCTTCGGTGTAAATTTCATAATGATGTTCAAAGCAATCAGATTAGAAACAGCAACAGCAAAACAAAAAAGATAGACATGTTTTATACTCAGAGGTTAACAAGGGGTTACCAAATTTGAACAGAGGGTGGCAAAATAATTTCCACATGGTGTTTAAATAAACTTCTATGGAGCGCCAATCTCACACTTAATCTAACAGATTTGTGTGTTAGAACAGACAATAACAAATTCTTTCCCTACCTACTCGACAATATTACGTATACAATATTGTGTATAAAATACACAACAACATACGGAACAAAACAATGTTTATATCATTGCTAAGATAAATGGTAAATACTTAAGATCTTACAGAGAACAGAGCACCTAAAGTAAAATAAAGAGAACACGACGACAAGAATGTAAATGATTGATTTAAGAGTTCATTGACTTACTAAGAATAAAAAACTGCAGCTTATGTTCACAAGCTACATAGGAAAAATTAACATTGCAA
Source organism: Mactra quadrangularis (assembly GCA_025267735.1). Classification (NCBI taxonomy): domain Eukaryota; kingdom Metazoa; phylum Mollusca; class Bivalvia; order Venerida; family Mactridae; genus Mactra; species Mactra quadrangularis. Next base: position 31,851,775 of record CM046304.1, read on the forward strand.
AGAAAACTAAAAATCATATTACTTTTCCTGACCAAACTAGACAAAATGTGAGCTATGCAAATCACTTTATGACCGAAATCCATGAAATACTAACAGTAAATATGAGATGGACATCTGTGTCTGAAAGAAGAACATTATTATGTTATATTTCTTCAACAAGGGAACTAATTATGGTCTATCAGACTAAATACCTTACATAAGCGTTTGATATCCCTGAAACACGAGATATGGACAAAGATGCAACACACTTCGAATGCACATTGATTTTGTATATTCTAAAGTTTCTTTATGGTCAATAGTAAAATCACCAAATCTTAGAATATTGCAAACAATTATTCATACAGAATAAAACTGGTAATACTAATCACAGAACATGAAGTTGAAAGCTTACCAGTTAATATAGTTCACAGGCGATAGTTTGGCGGATTATCAAGGACAGTGTGTTAGAGACACGAATGTTCGTAATCTTAACTTGTGCTTTGTATAAGATTTCTTTTATTGACGATGTTCATATATTTTATGTAGAGTACATTTCCTACTCCTTTAGACGCATTTTATACGAAAGCATTGGGGGTTTTAAGTCCGAACAAATGTTCGTACTTTTGCATCTCATCAGTTCCAATATTGTGCGTGTTGAACAATATACAATGTATAATAGCATTCAATACAAAAATATTTCGTTCTACAAATCTACTGAACTTAGTTGTATTTGTTATGTATTTCTAAAATATATAAATGACTTCTTTTTAAAGCAGACATTTTATGTCTAAATTGATTTATTTAGAGCTCTCTTTGTCTTGAATACGTGCTATAGTATCCTTTCCCTTTGCTAATTATATGGATTACAATGTAGTTTGATCTATATAAAACAATATTATGTTCCAATTTAGGATTGTCATACACGAAACCACATAATCACTATCTGAATAAGTCATTTGACGTCAGATGATTTTTTCACTGTGTTTGAAGTTAAAAGGATGATAATTACTATCAGTAATGGTTAAAGGAATGCTTGTCTGGGAGAGACAAATTACCTAAATGTAGATGTAAAAAGGTATGTTACATTGTATATGCTTTTAAATGCTATATTAAACAATATTAGAAGACGTACCAACCAACATTTATGTGGATTCGCAAATGTTACTTAGTACATGATATTTCTACTGAGTGGACTGTGACGAAATAAATGAAATGTTTTACTTTGTTCTGTAATTGACTTAATTCATCCATCTTTTTAATCGTTTGACAATCTTCATTTTTAATGCTTACTCATGCTACTGTACAAAAAGGAAAAAATATATTTTTAAATCAAATAATTTAAGACATTTGGTACAATAATGTTACGATTTAGGTCTGCATGATTGATTCTAAATACATAATGTTTAGTAGTTATTTTGTCAAATTTTAAATAAAATTAGATGCACTTATACCCTTCAAAGAGTTATCAAAAACGACCCTAAGGTATTGCGTCGTAATACAGGTTACAAATCACATTATCTCTTGTACAGTACTTGATACTTGAAATATGCAATACCTTCTGAAATAAATTTCAGAGCGAAGTTTAGACAGTGTGTCTTCATCATGTATTTCCAGCTAAAACAATTGTTTTAGTTGTTCGCTTGTCGAACAACTATATACGCCAATTTGAGAAATCGGTGTAGCAACCCTACTACGGATTCTACTTTTATTGAGGTACACGACGGGGCTCAACTCTTCAAACCTATGATATTTAATTGTTCTACTTTGTCGGACAATTACATATACCACTTTTGAGAAATCAGTGTAACAAGCTTACTACAAAAACTACTGTTTGAGGTACATGAAGGAACTTATCAAGCATGTGTATTAAAGAGAAAAGTTTTATAAACCAATATTGTAATAATCACATATATTTAAAACACTGAAATATATACAACAGTGAATGTTCCCTGTGGTGAACCCCAATTAGAAAAAGACGTGATGCATTGATATCTCATCCTATACGTAGACGATAAATATGTCTTGGCTCAGACGATTAACGCATCGCACAAATCGGCTACGCACAGGAAGTAGTGTGGTGTATGCATGAAAATAAAATCGTTGTATGATTTTTGAAGAATTATCATGATTAAAATGTAAGAAAATGCTGGCCAATATCTACAGGAATACCAATTTATAGATACAAGCTCCCTTTAATCCACAATGGGTATATATCATAAGCCGTATCCTAATTTCGTTTTTTAACCTGTGTAAAGATTGACAGATGAAGACACGTTCTCATGGATGTTAAATGAATGAATTAAAAGTTTCAGTTAACGTGCATACTTTATTTTGGATAATAATATAAAATTGCCAAGTCACAAAAACATACTTAACTGACTTAGTACTTGTAAAAAAATGTCGCGTGGTTTCGGGTATTTACACATTTTTATCCATTATTCTTAGCGTTATATCACACCGACCAGTTTGTTTGTGAGTATAATGCTGAACTCTAATACATGTACAGATCAATGGATGGGAAATTAAACAGATAATTAGGATTATTGGTCAAATAGTTCCGCGTAGTATTTTTCTCATATCTCTGATCTGGAAATTAATTGAAGTAAAAGATTATGTTGCAAATTTAAAAATATCATTACTTGGTAATTACTCATTATAATTATGTTTAATGCAATAAATACGCCGTGTGTGGGACTATTGAATGCAAACAGGTGGCTCTTTTACATTTTAGTAACATATACAATTAATTTGTATGCATGTTCAATTTGTCTTTCCCTGGTTAATATACCTGTGCAATTACATGAGTATGCATTTTAATCAATTTCTCAAATAGTTTTACCTGAACATTTCGATATCTTTTTTATAATCTAGTGAGAATTGGAATTTCATGTATAGTTTACAAGTACAAATGCCACCATTTTGAAGATACATTTCATACAACGAAAGCTCTGCAGCCTATGTTTCAAGAAACAAATTTTATTCTACATATTTTCTCACATTTGTAGCACATTAAGCGACCGAAGCACACTTGTTCATGTTTTCTATGACAAACAACTCCAGTGCCTTTGGCGCTTTGATTAAAATATGGATTTGTACCATTTGTTACATCCTTAAGTGAAGAAAAGTACACACCTTTTATAACAAAACACCTATTTAGTGAGTACAAATGTTAAGTAATATTATAATCTTAATTTGATAGCTGATGCTTATTCATACAATTTCGTTGTTTGTTGTCATTTTACAAATGTGTACCTCGCTGTTTTTGTTTTTTGATATTATGTATTTTGTGTATTTTCTCTTAGATGTTAAGTACACCCCCAACATTTGATATTTCTGATCTGCAGCTTTACATGTTTGTCTTTCTTCTCTGTTTATTTTTCTCGTAAATCTTTTGTGAGCAATAGTTTTTATTTATAAGTTTTCGTATTGTGTGTACTTGTGGGTGGGACAGATGGTCTATATCTGATGTGTTTTTATTATTATTAATATGACAGTAATAGTTTCTATCTCATTGATGAATGTACATAGTCTTGGAGACCAATAACATTTTAACATTTGTTTTCTAAACGATAAACATCTTGTAAGCAGTGACATTAAAAAGCATTCGAGGTAAATGGGGATATAAATGTTATTGAAGCAATTTTAATAGTCAATCTAGGTGTTGTCACTTAAGAATAAACCGAAACGTTCTTTGTGACAACATTATTCGATTTTCGTGTTTTAGCTGATAGCTTAAAAACTAAAGGTTAAAAACTAAAGGATTAAGACAACTCGACTAGAGTGCACATTCTATAAAGGTAAATAGTACTATATAATTCAAACAACTATATATACCGTGTGTATAATATCTCGATATTTCAACAATTACTAAAATATATAAATGTGAAAAAATGTACATTGTGCAAATAATGTCAAAAGTAGTGATGCACTTTCAGACGTATTATATGGTTTAAATGAACTTCAATTTATTGTGAATTTGATTATAAGCTTTATTACAGAGCTAATATCATGTGAAGCGAATTTGTTTCCATAACAGGCAATGTTATTGTCTGTAAACACGCTTTTTCACACGCTTTTAGATACAAGAAAAGAAATCTTATTATGTAATTTCAGCGTTTCATAGTGTTCTTGTGAATCAATGAAAGGGGAAGCATTTAGCGGAATCAATCAGCGGCCGTTTACAACTCGTGTTTAATATTGTTCTGTAGATTAATGAAATATTTAAATGGAGTTGGCGAATTCTATTTGGACATGCTGCGCGTATAGTAGCGTTTATGTAATCAAGCAAACAATATACTGTGTTACTTTTAAGTAGAATAACTAGTGATTTAAAAAATTAAGAAGTGAATTTTCGTTTTCTTATATAAATAAAATACACCCATAAAATTATTGCCCTAGTAGTAGGTTTAAACAATATTTATTAAAGTAAATAACTAGTAGTTAAAAACATACAGGGTCCGAACAAACCGACACTAACAATATAAAAAAATAGAAGCGATGACAAGTAAACAATGGTAAAAAAGAACTACAGCGATACAATTATTTCTCATTTAAATTTTTAGTCCTAGAAAAAAAACAGTCTGACCATTTGTTTGTAAACTAATGTAGACTATAAACCATGTGAAATTAACGGAATTTACATTATTGAAACTATTATGATTTAAACTGCATCGAAAAGAAAAGGTTATCTTAAAAAGGAGGCTTATTAAACGAAGTCAATCTAAAGATTAACGACTTTGTTTTGATTAGCTTTGATTAACACAATTCAAGTTCATTGCAATGCAATTTTGTGATTTAATAACATAACTGCCTTGAAGTTATGCCAAACAGACATTCCAGTGATGTCCAATGATGTACTACTTGAACGGCCAGTAACTTGGTAAAGATAATATCTAACTGGGAGACTGTCTTAATACTATTATTGGTAATAATATTATAGTAAATCAAATACCGCCTCACCACCGTTTTTGAATAATGTATCTGTCTGGCATGTATGTGTTTCTTTTTTACAATCTAATAAAAGAGATAATAAATACCAGGAAAACGTTATTAGAAGACGAGTACAGTAATAATAGTACTGAAGCTTTCAGTACGATATTTAAATGACAGCTAACTTTCCTTACCAGCAGCCTTCCAACAGTGCTCGTCGCGCAATACTTTCGACAACTACATATATATCCATATACAGACACAATCGGCCCTATTGACGAATTTTCATTAAAGATATGACATAGCGTATGTATTGTTTAATTCTGTATGCGATGTTGATAGTGATAGACACTATGTGGTCCTTTCACTATTTTAGCGGTGGTAAACATAATAAATTCGGTGATACACTACTAAGAAACCGTCCTTTGAAGAATGTATTGGTAATCTAAATCTATCACTTAAGAGTACATTTTTATATTGTAAATTTCAAGCTATTGTGTCGCAATTGCTCTAATGTCATTAATCCATCAAACAAAATAGAAACATATGCATTGTGCAAGGCTTTTAATCCATTTTAATTATGCCATTCTACCAACGTACATATTAAAATTGATATAATATGTATAATTTTAATTGCAATTGTAATACATACTTGGATCACTGGATTAATTCAATACCCCATTTGAAGATACTTCATTAAAAGCGTGTATATTTCTTGATATTTGAAATTTAAACACATTTTAAATTTACTAGTTCAATTTGATTGAACATTATAGAGCATCAAACAAAGATTTTTTTATGATTTTACAGGAAACATTAAATAAGGTTTAACAGAGCAGGCAAAATAACATTTTGAAACAATGACTTTTATTATTAATTACACATTAAATACATTTAGTGAAACACTTGATATTTTGATAACTATAAATGAAGACGTTCCTAGTTATTCAAATCCAAACGTTTATATTCTGTAGTGACAAAATTGCTAATTTCCAACAATTGTAATATCAAATTTTATGTGGTTTCACTACTATACAATATGTCCTTATTTGTGGATAAGAGACACATGCTGATTAAATACCAAGTGTATAAATTATTTTTAGACGGATATGATGTTTGATACGTGATACATGTTGGGAATTGTTTCCATAAACTAGGATATATAAAATAAACATTTCATAAAGATATTTGCATGATAAATCTACTTCTTACGTAATATTGATGCATTATGTTCCACAATCACGCAATGTTCCTTGTACGCTAAATTTACTTATATGCGTAAGTAACACGTATTGCAGACAAATAATCTTAAATGCTTTAAAACAGCTAGGTATATCGGTATTGTATTGAAGTGTAACATCCATTCATTTACCGAGATAATGGCAGTACAAGGTAAACCAAAACTTTAATCCTTTTATTTCTTTCTTACAATTTTCATGAACTTGCTAGCAATAAATCATGTTATTTATGTAGGTTATTAACCAACTTCAATTAAATATTATTATTCAAGGCTTTGTCTGATAATGTAATGTTATTACGTAATAATACTACAATAAGAACCATTATTTATGAAAAATCTGGCAATGTACCGATGCAAATAACCTAACACAGTCTCTGATACACACAATGTTGTCAACTATGCCATTAGGCTTCAATATTGAATCACGGAGGATTCTTAACTCTCACCATTTATAATGATAGTAAAATCAATTACAAAAGATGCAGAGGATATATCGTACCCTAAATAAAAAACCGATTCAAACGACAAATGTTCTGAAAAAGTAACTGTACACATACATTGTTTGATAGAATCTAATTAGGCTATAAAATCTATATTGAATGTCATTGCTTAATTAAAACAAATATAAAATATCATACTTAGTGAGAAAAGGCACCATTTATCATCTTTAATTGATGTTATATTTCGTTGGACAGAAGTCATAACAAAACATACGCTAAATGACAATCGTTTTTAACTAATATACTAATATAAAAATATTAGGGTATACTAGACTATGTTTCAAATTATATAATTACTGAATTACTGAACTGATATTTTAAAACTGGATTATCACTTTAAAATATACAAAAAAAACCCATAAAAATATAAGCTGAAATTTCTCTATCTGTTGACCAAATAATAAAACTGTCATAATATTTGAATGATTTATTTAAACTCAATTTATTTAGCATATGGACCAAATGAAGGAGTATTAATCAGCAACATCAAGCTATTGCTAACCCAGACAGGTATTTTTTGCCATCAAATAATTCTATGGTGTATAGAGTTATAAAGATATATGAAGTAGATAATATTTAATATCGGTAATTGTTTAAGGTTTACATTTTAAACCATTAAACTTAATGGCTTTTTTCAAGAAATGATTAAAAATGCTTCCAAATTTTCAAATAAGGTCGTATTTCTTTCAAAGTAATTCTTTAAGGGTATCGAACTTATTGTAAAACTTAGAAATAAATAACTCATTACGTCAAATCAAATTGTTTGGCATAGTTACATGTATACTTTTTATAATGATACACATCTCCAATTATTCTTATGTTGGTTTCATCTTCAAAATTGTTTTCTACTATAAATCCTACTATAAACGACTTAAATCCATCGTAGCTCGATAGATTGAGTAAAATTTGTTTTATCACTGTATTTTAACGATTCTCAATTATTGCTTGAACTAACTATTAATGATTATTGACGTTGATTTTTTTATTATCCTGCATAGGGCATAGCAAAGCAAATCCGTTGAATTCAGCAAATGTTGATAGTGCAAAACCTTATGGTTATTCGATTAACTAAAGCGCCTGAGATTGCTTCAAGTTATTGTCTCAAAACACATGTCACTGTAATAAAAAAACACAAATCCACGCAAAATGTGCTTCAATAAAATGAGTATTAGATTCGATAGCTGACGAAATATCGCTAAAAGCAAATGCATTTTGTAAGGTGACGAGTATTGCTGTTAGAAAGAAAAACATTTTTTTAGTACATAAAACCTCTATGTCCTTTAATGCAAACTTGTCAGGAGCGATTGCCTTACGATTTTTATATCAGTTTTTGTATTCAGCTTTATCATATTATAGCGATAAAATTAAACCATTTCAACTTTTAGTTAAATATGTAATAATAATTATGCTCCATTAAATGTAAAAATGTAAGTTCTTTTCACAACTTAATTTAAAAATGTATGAAAGCAACCTTAAAACATTGGAAAATAAGCCTCTTAACAGGATGACTTTTGCCACTCCTGGCGAATGTCGTCTTGCCATAAAATGTCATTAAATAATTTAAACGGCATTATAAGATTTGATAAAATTCAGAAATTTTTGTCCATTCAGACACCACTCAACTGAAATACATTTCAAGGTCAGATTAATAGAAATATGTGTTTTTTTAGGAGAAATACTCGAGACTGCTACGTGTTTTTAACGTCTTGTTAGTTAAAGCAACCCTAAGCCTACAGATTTTATTAAGTTAATTATTGTTAATGGAATTATAGTAAATTTCATCACTAGACTTTTATTTTGTATAAGGCTATCTTGTTTCTCAGTGTATAATCTAATTATTATGAATACAAATGCTAAATAATGTTCACGTAGCGACGACAACAAATTACTAACATCACACGATGGTCCATGACCACAATGACATAAATGTGCCGGCGTTAATTATGTTATATACTATCACTAGTGAGTTGTATAATGAATGTAATGTTTTTACTGAGCACATTATCAAAGTAAGAACAATTAAGTATTTCTTAGGTGTAGCTTAACCATTCATAAGCATACAAATCTAAGCATACATTCACAATCATATAAGCCATAAGTGCATCGATATAATGCATCGATATAAACCTACATGTCATTTACAGCGGATTGCAAAGATAGGTTTGAAGGTTTAGAAATACATATAAATCTGATATTTCAACTGATTACTTCATGTACACTAGCTTCAAGGTAAAATTAGAACATTTTTCTTCATGTACGCATTTAGTAGTAAGGAAACAAACCAAGCTAAATCAATGTATTTAATTTTTGAACTGTATTAACTCAAACTCGCTAAGTTTATTTTACAAATTTAACAAAAATGTAAATGATTAGCAACCCGACAATGAAACTAATCGCTAAAGACTATATGGAATAGACTGAAGAAACGTGATGTTGATAACATGAACCTCATTATGCATTAGTCTTTTTTGTTGGTTAAGGCAACCCTAAGCTTACACAATTCTTTTTTTCCTTGTAAGCCATCCGTAAAAGGTAACATCACTGCTACTGCTGTAACATCGTAACCGTGCGGGTAAAGTATTACTACGTTTTAGAAGTTGGTAGATGTTTCTCCTACCAGCTACAATTTGAATGACAAATTTAATTTTTGTAGTCTCATCTATACAAAAACGCATCCAAAGTATGAGGACTTGAACTTATGTAACATATTTTTGCTGGCTTTATAAATATAATACATCTTATCAATGTTAAGTACAAGTAACCTTATATTATCTTAATAGAAGCCATTATGTTGCAAGTAGTTTTCACGATTTTAATAATGCCATTATTACACCAATAAAACAAAATGGAAGTAAATATGATGAAGCCTTTCATCTATTTTTTATCATGAAATTCTACTGTTAGACAATTTACAATTGATATCGTAAGTGGAGCATTACACTACTCTTGTAAAAATGGCTTTAACAAATAATTCCTTTGATCTTTTTGAACAAAAAAAACCCACAAAACTATATCTAATAATTGGTTTGCAATTGAAACATGTATAAACGTTTGATTTCGGTTGCAGAACGTCATACATTAGGCACTGCAAATTAAATAATTGAACAAAGGAAGGAAATTACAAGAAAGTACCAAATGGAAGCTTAGAAACAATAAACAATCACGAGCAAAAATACTTAGTTAGATTCGTCACTTAAGCTTGTCATTAACAAGCAATGACATATGGTGAAAATCACAACTTTCAAAGGTTTTGGGTTGATCTGTTTATGAATTCTTGCCCTTTTAAAAATAATGTTTGGTTTTAACGTTAATAATTAAAACGACATAAATCGCCAAAGATAAAAAGTGAAAGTTTTAATAGTTTACATTGCATGATAAATCCCTTTGAAATAAATGTTATCAGTATAAATAAAACAGCATGACACGTTTACGTAATGTTTGACTTATCTAATGAAATTATCTAGAAATTGTATTCTAAACTAGACTATTATTCCTCAGTCCAAAAACGTTTACATTACAAAATAACATGTCCCCTCTTTAGAATTTATTTTTATTATATGAAACATAAAATGTTTGTAATGATTGATCATTTACATAACCTTTTGCACTTTCTCTGTCGCATTCTACGTAACACCAAGCACATCAATCAGCAATAAAATTGCAAAATGCAATCAAATTCGCGCTTGGAAATCTAGACAACTGACCATAATGACCTGTGACAACGGATCATATTAAATTGATCTTTTAACAAACTAAACAATGAAACAACATATTCTTGGACTTTACTTCAGAGGTACTAAAGAAGGCTATTAGTAACTTTAACCTCATCATTGTTAGATATCACCAAACAATTTGGCCAATCGTATATTTTATTCACCAATCTGGTTATATTGTGTCTTCATTGTGACATCGGCAAGTATCATGTCTTTTTGTGAAATCGGCAAGTATCATGTCTTTTTTTGTGAAATCGGCAAGTATCATGTTTTTTGTGAAATCGGCAAGTATCATGACTTTTTGTAAAAAAAATTTGTCAAGTCGGCAAGTATAATGTCTTTTTGTGAAATCGGCAATTACCATGTATTTTGGTGAAATCGGCAAATATCATGTCTATTTTTGAAATTGGCAAGTATCTTGTATTTTTGTGAGATTGGCATGTATCCTGTCTTTTTGTGAAATCGGAAAGTATCATAGATATGTGTTTTTTTTTAATCCATTGAACATTTATCTTGTTATTAAACGTTTACTGTTTTAATTGCTTTACATTATTAAGAAAAAATGTAGTTTCTACAAGTTTATATCCTAAAGGAGAATCTATAACATATAATTGCTTTCATTTTAGCCATTGAATTCGTTTATCGTTGATAGTAGTCACGTAGTTTCGAACAAACCGTTTGTTTCGAATGGTTATAATTACTTTATTTACTTATTCTTTGGTGTTAATTTCACATTGATTTTCATAGCAAACAGATTAGAAACAGCAACCGCAAAACAAAAAAATAGACATGTTTATACTCCTGTTATAAAACAAGAGGTTAACAAGGGATTACCAAATTTGAGCAGAGGGTGGCAGAATAATAGCCACTTGGTGTTTAAATAAGCTTCTAGGGAGCGCCAATCTCACACTAAATCTAACAGATTTGTGTGTTAGAATAGACAAAAACAAATTCTTTTCCTACCTACTCGACAATATTACGTATACAATATTACGTATAAAATACACAACAACATACGGTACAAAACAATGTTTATACAATGTTTATATCATTGCTAAGATAAATGGTAAATACTTAAGATCTTACAGAGAACAGAGCACCTAAAGTAAAATAACGAGAACACGACGACAAGAATGTAAATGATTGATTAAAGAGTTCATTGACTTACTATTAATTAAAAACTGCTACATATGTTTACAAGCTACAAAGGAAAAATTGACATTGCAAAGAAAGCAAAAATCGTATTTTTTTCCGGACCAAACCAGACCAAATGTGAGCTATGCGAATCACTTTATGACCGAATACTTAAAACCAAAATCCATGAGATACTAACAGTAAATATAAGATGAACATCTTTGTCTAAAAGAGTCTCGTTATTTTTTATATTTCTTCAATAAGGGAACTAATTATGGTCCAACAGACTAAATACCTTACATAAACTTTTGATATTCCTGGTACACGAGATATGGACAAAGATGCAACACACTTTGAATGCACATTGATTTTGTATATTCTAAAGTCTCTTTATGGTTAATAGTAAAATCACCAAATTTAAGAATATTGCAATAAAACTGGTAATACTAATCACAGAATATGAAGTGGAAAGCTTACCAGTTAATATAGTTCGCAGGCGATAGTTTGGCGGATTATTAAGGACAGTGTGTTAGAGACACGAATGTTCGTAATCTTAACTCGTGCTTTGTATTAGATTTCTTTTATTGACAATGCTCAAATATTTTATGTAGAGTACATTTCCTGATCCTTCAGACGCATTTTATACGAAATCATTGGGGGTTTTAAGTCCAAAACAAATAATCGTACTTTTACAACTCATCAGTTTCAATCTTGTGCGTGTTTAGAACAACATACAGTGTAATATAGCATTCAATACAAAAATATTTCGTTCTACAAACCTACTGAACTTAGTAGTATTTCTAATATATACATGTATAAATGACTGCTTTTTAAAGCAGACATTTTATGTCTAAATTTATCTATTTAGAGCTCTCTTTGTCTTGAACACGTGCTATAGTATCCTTTCGCTTTGCTAATTATATGGATTACAATGTAGTTTGATCTATATAAAACATTATTTTGTTCAAATTTAGGATTGTCATACACGAAATAACATAATCACTATCTGAATAAGTCATTTGACGTCAGATGATTTTTTCACTGTGTTTGAAGTTAAAAGGATGATAATTACTACCAGTGCTGGTTAAAAGAATATTTGTCTGGGAGAGACAAATTACCTAAAAGTAGATGTAAAAAGGTATGTTACATTGTATTTATTTTTAAATGATATATTAAACAATATTAGAAGACGTACCAATCTACATTTATGTGAATTCGCAAACGTTACTTAGTACATGATATTTCTACTAAGTGGACTGTGACGAAATAAATGAAATGTTTTACTTTGTTCTGTTATTGACTTATAACATCCATCGTTTTAATCGTTTGACAATTTTCATTTTCATGCTTACTAATGCTACTGTACAAAAAGGAAAATTTCATATTTAAAAATCAGATAATTTAAGAAATTTCTCATTGGTACATTATAGTTACGATTTAGGTCTGCATGATTGATTCTTAATACATAATTTTAGTAGTGAATTTGTCAACTTTTGCATAAAATTAGATGCACTTATACCCTTTAAAGAGTTATCAAAAAAACGACCCTTAGGTATTGCGTCGTAATACAGGTTACAAATCATATTATCTCATGTACAGTACTTGATACTTGAAATATGCCATACCTTCTGAAATAAATTTCAGAGCGAAGTTTAGACAGAGTGTCTTCATCATGTACCATTTGTTACATCCTTAAGTGAAGAAAAGTACACACCTTTTATGACAAAACACTTATTTAGTGAATACAAATATTAAGTCATAAAATCTTAATTTGATAGCTGATGCTTATTCATAAAAGTTCGTTGTTAGTTGTCATTTTACAAATGTATACCTCGTTGTTTTGTTTTTTGATATTGTGTTTTCTCTTATATGTTTAGGTACACCCCCAACATTTGATATTTCTGATCTGCAGCTTTACATGTTTGTCTTTCTTCTCTGTTTATTTTCCTCGTAAATCTTTTGTGAGCAACATTTTTTATTTATAAGTGTTCGTATTGTGTGTACTTGTGGGTGGGACAGATGGTCTACATCTGATGTTTTTATTATTAATGTGACAGTAATAGTTTCTATTGCATTGATGAATGTACATAGTCCTGGAGATCAATAAATGGAAGTATTTGACTAGAGTGCTAAAGGGAGCCATTTTAACAAATGTTTGTTTTAGCTGATAGCTTTAAAACAAAAAGGATTCAGATAACTCAACTAGAGTGCACATTAACTTCTATAAAGGTAAAAAGTACTATATAATTCAAACAACTACATATACCATGTGTATAATATCTCGATATTTCAACAATTATGCAAATATATATAAAAGTGAAAAGAGTACATTGTGCAGATAATGTCAAAAGTAGTGATGCACTTTCAGACGTATTATATGGATTAAATGAACTTCAAGTTATTGTGGATTTCATTATAAGCTTTATTGCAGAGATGATATCATGTGAAGCAAATTTGTTTCTATAACAGGCAATGTTATTGTCAGTAAACACGCATTTTAACATGCTTTTAGATACAAGAAGGAAATCTTATTATGTAATTTCAGCTTTTCATAGTATTCTTGTGAATCAATCATTCTGCGGAAAGCAATCAGCGGTCGTTTACAACTCGTGTTTAATATTGTTCTGTAGAATAATGAAATATTTAAATGGACTTGGCGAATTCTATTTGGGCATGCAGCGCGTATAGTTGCGTTTATGTGATCAAGCAAACAATATACTGTGTAACATTTAAGTACAAACCACTTATAGACTAACTTGTGATTTTTTTAAAAAAGAAGCAAACTATTTTTCTTACATAAATCAAATACACGCATAAAATATTTGCCCTAGTAGTTGGTTTAGACAATATATATTATAAGTTAGTAACTAGTAGTTTAAGGAAAGCCGCCCGGCTAGCTCAATTAGTAGCACGTAAGTCTACTGATCGAGGGGTCGTGGGTTCGATTCCCGGGCGGGGCATACTTTCGTGGAGCTTGGTCATGAAATTATTTCTACGGCCATTCTCCCTCCTACCAATGATTCTTAATTATGTTGGGCAGTTGTTAGTCACTGACGAAAGTATGCGCTTAGTAGTTGGTTAACAGCTAAATCCAGAGATTTAGCCTTTCCAGGGGAAGTGAGTAGGTTGACTGACCGCCGTTATATGACCTAAACAATGTGTTGCTACGGCGTTAAACCCAACAAACAAACAAACAAACAAGTAGTTTAAGGACATGCAGGGTCCGAACAAACCGAAACTAACATTATAAAAAAATAGAAGGGATGACAAGTAAACAAGCTTGTTTGTTTGTTTGGGTTTTACAGAGCATCAACACAGAAAGGTTATATCGCGCCAGCAAGTAAACAATGGTAAGAGAGGACAACAGCGATACAATTGTTTCTCATTTAATTTTTAGTCCTAGTTTGATTGACACTCAAAACAGTCTGACCATTTGTTTGTAAACTAATGTAGACTATAAACAATGTGAAATTAACGGAATTTATAGTTCGAACAAAAAAAACAAAACACTGTTTATAATAACAATACAATGAACTAACCCACGACCAGGGATGTCCAGGATGACTTTAAAATAAACAATTGTGATATGTTTTACTTGTGTCTTAGTTGTTGGTGTAATGGAAAGCGTTCTACCATAACAAGCATGATTTACCAAGTGGTGGTGGTTTATCAACCATGCTTATTTTGTTAAAATGAATTACACAAATTTTATTTTCAATACTGCCTACCCCTGAAATGAATTGTCTCATGCTTAATGTTTACCAAAACACGTTTTGTTTTTTTTGTACGCACTATACATTATTGAATGTATAACTTTCATCGAAAAGAAAAGGATACTTTAAAAAGAGGCTTATTTAGTAAGCATAGTGCAAAACCTTATAGTTATTCGATTAACTACAGCGCCTGAGATTGCTTCAAGTTATTGTCTCAAAATACATGTCACTGTAATAAAAAACACAAATCCACGCAAAATGTGCTTCAATAAAATGAGTATTAGATTCGATAGCTGACAAAAAATATCGCTAAAAGGAAATGCATTTTGTAAGGTGACGAGTATTGCTTTTAGACAGAAATGCTATGTTTTAGTACAAAAACTTCCCTGTCCATTAATACTTGTCAGGAGCGATGGCTTTACGGTTTTTATATCACCTTTTTTTGTATTCAGCTTTATCATATTACAGCGATAAAACTATGCCATTTCAACTTTTATTCAAGTATGTAACATTTCATTTAATGTGAAAATGTAAGTTCAATTTACAACTAAATTTAAAAATGAAACCTGAAAACATTAGAAAATAAGCCTTTTACCAGAATTAGTTGCCACTTCTTGCGAATGTCGTCTTGCCACAAAATGTCATTAAAAAGTTTTGAACGACATTATAGGCATTGTAAAAATTGAGAAATTTTCGTCAAGTCAACACAGCACTCAACTCAATTACATTTCAATGTCAGATTAATAGAAATATGTGGGGTTTTTTTATTTCAGGAGAAATTCTTGAGACTGTTACGTGTTTTCAACGTCTGGTTGGTTAAGGCAACCCTAAGCCTACAGATTTTACAAAGTTAATTATTGTTAATGGAATTATAGTAAATGTCATCACTAGACTTTTATGTTGTATATGGCTATCTTGTTTCTCAGTCCATAATCTAATTATTGAGAATACAAATGCTAATAAAAGTTAACGTAGCTACGACAACAAATTACTAACATCACACGAGGGTCCATGACCACCATGACATAAATGCGATGGCGTTAATTATGTTATAGACTATCAATAGTAGGTTATATAATGAATGTAATGTTTAACTGAACACCTGATAAAAGTAAGAAAAATAAAGTATTTCTTAGGTGTAGCTTAATCATTCATAAGCATACAAATCTAAGCATAAATTTACAGTAAATAGCCATAAATGCATGGAAATATTTCTTCTTTATTGCTGAAAATATCACATAACCTACATGTACATGTCATTTACAAAGCGGATTGAAAACATGAGCTTGGAGGTTAGAAAATATATAAAACTTTGTTCAACTGATATCATTAACTGATATTTTCATGAACATCAGCTTAAAGATAAAATTAGAACATTTTTTTTCATGTATGCATCTAGTAATAAGGAAACAAATCAATTTAAATCAATTTATTTAACTTCTTAACTGTATTAACTCAAATTCGCTAAGTTTAATTTACAAATTTAACAAAAACGTAATAGTCCGACAATGGAACTAATCGCTAAAGACTGTATGGAATAGACTGAATAACTTGATACTGATGACATTAACCTTATAAGGCACGAGTATTCCTTGTTCCTTTGTAAGACACCCATAAATAGGAATATAACTGCTACTGCTGTAACCTCGTAACCATGCAGGCAAAAATTACTACGTTTCAGAATTTGGTAGATGGTAGAACTTGTGTAACATATTTTTGCTGGCTTTATAAATATAATACATCTTATCAATATTAAGTACAAGCAACCTTATATTATCTTAATAGAAGCCATTATATGTTGAAAGTTTTCACGATTTTAATAATGCCATTATTACATCAATCAAACTAAATGGAAATAAATATGATGAAGCCTTTCATCTATTATTTTTATCATGAAATTCTACTGTTAGACAATTTACAATTGATATCGTAAGTGGAGCTTTACACTACTCTTGTAAAAATGGCTTTAACAAATAATTCCTTTGATCTTTTTAAACAACAAAAAACAAGAAACTATATCTAATAATTGGTTTGCAATTGAAACATGTATAAACGTTTGATTTTGGCTGCAGAACATCATACATTCGGCACTTCAAATGTTTTGGATTTATCTGTTTATAAATTCTTGCTTTGTAGAAATAATATTTGGTTTTAAAACTATTAATTAAAACGACATCAATCGAAAACCATGAAAGGTGAAAGTTTAAAAAGTTTACATTGCATGATAAGTCGCTTTGAAAAATATATTATCAGCATGAACAAAAATGAAAAATATATTATCAGCATGAACAAAAATGAAAAATATATTATCAGCATGAACAAAAATGAAAACCATATTATCAGCATGAACAAAAATGAAAAATATTTAATCAGTATTCACGTTTTCGTAATCTATGACTTATTTCATAATATATTGACTAGAAATTGTATTTTAAACAAGATACTTATACCTCACTGTAGCGCCGGGAAATGTCGCATCGCCGGGAAACGTCATAATCTACGGAAAATGTCGCACCGTCGCCGGGAAATGTCGCAATCTGCTGAAAACGCCGTAAACCCCACTGCCGGC
This sequence comes from Mactra quadrangularis, assembly GCA_025267735.1. Lineage (NCBI taxonomy): Eukaryota > Metazoa > Mollusca > Bivalvia > Venerida > Mactridae > Mactra > Mactra quadrangularis. The sequence goes on from CM046304.1 coordinate 31,869,552, forward strand.
ATATGTCGCATTGTTGACGGGAAATGTCGCAAAAAAATTCGCTGCCGGTATATGTCGCAACATCGACGGGAAATGTCGCAATTATTATAAATGTCGATCATGTCGAATCGTAGTAGAAGCTTTGTCGGGTCTTCATAGGCGTAGTAGGGTCGAGGTAGTGTCTTTATGATCGGGGAGCACTACGCTCCTAACACGCTTATTTTGGACATGTTCAAAACAAGTGTAGTAGGATCGTAGCAAACAAGAATCAGGGTAGAAGCGTATAAGGAGCGTGGTAGACGCAGCACAATTGTACCAGCAGCGGGGAAGGTTGGTGGTGAGGTCTTCTTTATAAATTAAATACAATTCAATTGATTGTAGTAAAAGCGTATACCAGTAACATCGTCGTACAGTCTTGTGCAGTTTGTTTCAAAGCGTTAATATTAGAATGTTAAAATGTAGCATCATTTGTAATGACGATCATTTGTACAGCTTTTTACATCTAACTGGTTAAACATCCCTGTAAATGAAAAAAATTACGCAAGCTCAATTTCCATTTAAATTTGTTTTTTGTTAAAACAAAGACAGATAAATAATCACTTATACGTGTTTCATGTCGAAAAATAAAGTAAATACGTTTCAGAAACCCAAAAGATATGCACATCATCGCTTAACCATACTAAAAGCATAGTAGAATCCTAGTATGATCAGCACCACCACAACGTTGTGGTAACGTTGTACAGTCGTCTAGAACTTCGTAGCGTCGTATTATGATCTTGAATGTCGTAGTAGAGGCGTACCGTAAACGCAATAAACTCAGTAGATGGACAGCTGAAGTCTGTGTAACATCGTAGTAGAAGCTGGGTAGCAGCGTATAAGACGTAGTATCACCGTAGTGTTTTTGTACTAAAGACCATCAACTGCCAAAATGCTCAACGTTGACCCTGACCGACGCCGATCAGCCACGATCCATATTTTTTTCCAGATCGTGGTATGATCGGGATGGTCGTCGTACAGTCGTCACTTTGTGGGAACGGGGAGTTACTTCATTACAAACTCTGTTATGGTAAAATCACAGTTGCTTGATTAAAACAATGATCAAGACAATGATTAACCATTAACGATATACATATATTGATTAATCAAAATAATGATGCATTAATACCTGCATGACAGTGACGGGCTAGGAAAAAAATACTTATGGGGGATTTAAAGCTGAGTTTTGCCCATGTTTGAAACAGCTGAGTGCTTTTCGGGTTTATTTATTTACTGGTCGCTTCTCAGCCAACTTGGGAGCTTTAGCCCCAATCAGCCTTCCAAAAACAAATTAATAATAATAATAATGGATCTATATAATGATCCGTTTATTGGCTCATACTTTTAACTGACTTTATATTTACTCTTTGAATAACGTCACACTGACTTTTTCGAAATTCGCTGATCAACATCGATTCATTAATTTAACGCATCTGTCGACAAATGATCGTTTCAATCGGTTTTATCAATGCTTGATGCGCAATGTTTATGACAACGTATACCCTTGTATTGTTATATACTGTTAATAGTGTTCTGTCATGCATGCATTTTTCTATTAGTTTTGTACCAATTGTATTGAAATCTGAATTACCGTAATGTCTTATCTCGTCAGTAAATCAAAATTTAATAAGAGCTACGCCTTAGTTAAGCTACGTCTATTTTTATAAAATGATTGACTTACAAAACAAGCATGTGTTTGATGCACATTAAATCATGTTTATGGCTTTTTAAAACATGTGTTATGATAACAGTAATTTAAGTCATATGATATTAGCATGCACATTTATTAGAAATTATATACATACAGGAAACACGTGCTTGCTTTGTCCGTGTATCGTTAGGATGGTGTATTTAAACTGTGTTGGTTTGGGGAAAATTACAACTCTTGTCAAGGATCTGACGCTCTAACATGTGTGTTGCCCTTTTGTGAAACTGCTAGTGACCATGGCATAGCAAAAGACGTGTGTTTGAGATTTTTATTTTTAAGAACGGTTCAAATTATACATCATTATGTATCGGTGTGCAAGAAAACATATTCAATATAAAACAAAATAAATCTAGACATTGCATGTTACAAGCGTTATCAAATTTACAAAACTACTTAGTTAGCTATAAACAAAATCAACCATTATAAAAACAAAACACACTTCAAACAAGCTTATGAATAAAAGTGCCGGACTTTTCAACCTTGATGACAAACACTTATAACGTTTTATATCATAATTTCCATTTAAAACCATATTTTTACATAAAATTAAAGCACAACATCTATTTCAAGTAGAACACTCTTTGACTTTGCAAGCATACTAGTGTATCTGGTTGAAAAAAAGGTTATTTACTGCTCACGTCCCCCTAACCAGAAAGCCACACCTCCTCTAATCTGAGATCCTGGATCCGCTACTTATGATTTCCCAAATTCAATCAAAAAGTCCACATCACACAATCAATAAACATTTTACAAACATTTAAACCAACGAGTTTACATTTTAATTCAATAAAAATCGTTATAATCGCATATAAATTCAAAATCATCAAAATGCAATATTAATCATTATTGCGACATTTCCCGTCGATGTTACGACATATACCGGCAGCAATTTTTTTTGCGACATTTCCCGTCAACAATGCGACATATACCGGCAGTGGGGTTTACGACGTTTTCAGCAGATTGCGACATTTCCCGGCGACGGTGCGACATTTTCCGTAGATTATGACGTTTTCCGGCGATGCGACATTTCCCGGCGCTACATTCACTCCAAAACGTTTACATTATAAAATAACATGTCTCCTCTTTAGAATATATTTTAGGTACATTACCTTTTGTACTTTCCATTCTGCATTCTACGTAATGTCAAGAACATCAACCAGCAATATAATTGTCATTACAAAAAACATAACATTTACGCTGGGAAATCACGACCACTGTCTATAATGACCGGCGACAACTGATAAACTTATTTTTCCACAAACGATACAACGAAACAATTGAAAATAATTTGTTGGACTTTATTTCAGAGGTACTAAAGTAAGCTCGTAAAAAATATAAACTCATCAGTGTTAGATACCATCAAACAATTAAGCCAATCGTGTTCTTTTCACTGGCATGATTATGTTGTGTCTATTTTGTGAAATCTGCAAATGTCATGTCTTTTTATGAAATCGGCAAATATCATGTCTTTTAATGAAATCTGCAAATGTCATGTCTTTTTATGAAATCGGCAAATATCATGTCTTTTTGTGAAATCGGCAAGTATCGTGTCTTAATTGTGAAATAGGAAAGTAGCATGTCGTTTTGTGAAATCGGCAAATATTATGTTTTTTTGTGAAATCAGCATATATCATGTCTTTTTGTTAAATCGACAAAAAATATGTATTTTTGTGGAATCAATAAATATCATGTATTCTTGTGAAATCGGCTAGTATAATGTATATATGTGAAATCTGCAAGTATCATGTCTTAATTCTGAAATCGGCAAGTAGCATGTTTTTTTGTGAAATCGACAAATATCATGTATTGTTTGTTAAATCGGCAAGTATCATCTATTGTTTGTTACATTTGTTTGTGAAATCGGAAAGTATCATGTCTTAATTCTGAAATCGGCAAATATCATGTCTTTTTGTGAAATCGGCAAATGTCACGTCTTATTTTGTTAAATCAGCAAGTATCATATGTGTATAATTTTAGTTTACTGAAATAAGCATGCAACAAGTATATCAGTAATTGACATCTGTCAATTGCCGTTGGATTTAAATTAAAGTGTATAACGATGCAAAACGAAGGATGTTGTAGCGTGCTTCTCGTAATGAGACGTCGATATAAACCAAGATCTATAAAGTATTTCTTGAAAATATTTGCGCGATAAAATAATATTATTACGTAAAACAGCAGTCGTCTGTAGACACATCATGCATTACCATGCAATGTACTTTTAGGTTTTATATACTCTGCATACGATATGAAATCTAAAGAATATCTGAATTTTATTTACTGGTTCGTTGTGCCACATTGAAAATTGTTTTGGGGGCTGACACGAGTACATAACATTGTGGCTGCAACTCAAAGAATGAAATGTTTCAATAGAATTTTTGTTTCAAATGCAAGAAAATTAATACAATAAAATCACTGGCACTGGAGTTCTCACATTCTTTAAAATGCACGCACATATAATATTTTGTCAACAAACACAATTAAAAATCGCTCCCGTATTCATCACCGAGTACGAGTTATGACTATCATTATAATATTCACATGGTATTGAACCATTTTGACAGTAGGTACGGTCTGACAGATTTATTTTACCTTTACCAATATATTTGGATGCAAATGTCGGTCTCGTTTTGTAGATTAAACATTTCCTTACAAAACTGACTATTCAAAAACTTTATATCTTAAACGGTTATTATGAAATTAATCGTAATTTCAATACTATCATTTTGCAGCGATTGAGAGTCACTGTTCACTTCCGGTTTAATCATGACGCGTTTACCGGCGTAAACTGATTGGTTGATAAACTCCTCGAGACTTTTCCCGTACCTTGTCAATGAAGCGCGCCAAATTTAAACCCAATCGGAGCGCACTGCCTAGGTAAACATTTACGTGTCCCAAGTTCTATAAATAGAATAAACACGTAATCAATGATATATGCTGCGTCTGTGTACGTAATCATTAATATCCAGGGAACCAGGTTAAGTTAAACCGGAAGTCAGTAGTGACGTTGAATCGCTGCAAACTAGTGATTCTGAAATTAATATAAATTTCATGAAAATGGTATCAGATACAAACTTGTAACTTTGCATGATGTTAGAGTAATGTTTAATCTTTAAATTGAGACCGACATTTTTTTTCAGATACAAGTCGAATTGAAGAAAAACGGTTTGGGCCGTATGCACGGTAGAAAACGTTCAATACCATGTTTATTATATATGTATGTACAGAGAACTATATATAGTGACGTACGCATTATAATCATAAGATATGGACTCTGGTGCCAGTGAATAAAATGAGATGATAAATATCATGACGTCTACTTAAAATTTGTAGCAAATCAACTCATTGTATTGTAAAGGAATTTTTGGAGGTAAGTGTAGTTCAGCGTTTGCAACACACGAATCATAGACATGGATGCTATAATGGTTGGATGACGGTTATGTATCGTTTATGTTTGATGATTATATTCGACTTCTTTGGTAATTGTAAACATTCATCTGCAATTGCTATCGACACGATAGAATATCATTGATTACATAGGAAGTGTCGTATGACCAATACAAACGAGCAAGCACACGTAGTTGAAGAAAGTAACAATGTTTATTCTTGAAATATAGGCATTTTTCTGCCCTTTTGGGAATTGTATAGATTGGACAGAACAATAAATCATTAGAGCATATTATTATATTCTATTTAACTTTTCATTTTCACTTATAATTCTTACAACTTGGTCGCTATTTTACTTAGAAACATTTTTTTTTGTTCTTGCATAAGACGACACCAATCGAATCGACCTTATTTGATCTTCAATTGAGAACCTTCAATCACATCATAATACATTCAACTATTTAACAATGAAATATTAAAAGACAATTAACAAATCAAATCAAGTACCAAGAAGAAGCCAACATAATTGCATATTACCTTAAAAATCAAAATCAAATTTTAAGCCAAAACAAAAAAACTATACAAGATTGTATATAGAAATCTACTGTTAGTTCTTTCTACAGATAATCAAATAATCTTATATCACTAGATTTGTTTTATTATGTATCCGTTCGTATGACTTACAGAAACTGGCATAATTCTCATTTTACAATTAAACAAATGACAACATTGATATCAAGACATTGCTACATACAACGACATTAGTGAAACCATCGTCTACTGATAGTTGTGAGAAACCGTAAGTGACATTTCATTACAATATTTGATTAGTCATGTCACTCATAATAAATACTTGTTCAGCATATAAATAGACATTTCATAAGGTCTGTAAGTTGCTAAGAGATAAAAAAAAACTTCGATAACTGAATTCGTCAGAACAGCTAAGACATCACTTAATCACAAAATGGATTTTTGATTCAGTACATGTTTGACAGAATAGTATGCAAAAGTATAAAACACAAAGTAAAAGTATTATTTTAAAATAGTTAATCGTATTCAAAATGTAAATCATATTTACTCAGTCTATAACAATATTCAAATGGTAGAAAAGAACGATTATAATATTTTTTTCTTACTGAGAAACGTATCTTATTTTATTATTCAAGATTACAGCATGAGCTGTTATTTTTTATTTGCTTACTTGCATGTAATTTTTATTTCTTTCGGGTAAGTTTGTTTGTTAAAAAATGTTGAATTATTCTTAGAACTGCATAAATGTACATACAATGTATTAGTATGATAAATACGTTTGGTACTCACAATTGAAATTATACAAAAAAGTTTATATAAGCAAACAAACATTTACAACGAAAATACTGAATCAAGTAACCATACGACACCTTCTAAAGATAATCCAATTTCATTGTTTAACAATAATAAAACATACTTCAAAAAGAAATTTTCTTGTATCATAACATTCCCACATTCACTGACTGTTAGCGCCAAATCGTCATAATGGAAACCAATAATGTTTGTTCATAAACAACTCTCTCCAATAGTGGCATCAAATAAATAGTCTGCTCTGTTCTTTTTTCTAAAAATGTCAATTAAAGCAATAACAAATTATGCAACATCGCAAGTTAAATTAATATAAATATAAACATTTGTGTTTGGGTTTTATTATAGAATCAATTTGGTGGTGTTTACATAAGCCACTATCACTGGTAGTTTAAACTTGGTTCAAAATAGAAATTTGATGGTTACTATCAAGTTGCAGTCAACTTGCATAGAATTGAAAACTATACTTTGAATATTATTTTAAAAACGCAACTGTTTTCAACAAAATATTTGTTGCATGTATCATTTTATGCGCACATTTGACACACTATAATGCCTGCTTTCAAAACACATTCCCCAAAAAACAAAAGAATACTTATTGGAACACGCGTTTGCATGATAAATGATCTTAATTTACATCCAAAAGTGTATTTTAGTGTCATGAATGTAATACTGTCACTGCGTCAAATGTTTATTGAATAACATATGATAAAGAAACTTTAATACGTAAATGCTATTGTTTGCATGATTCGTTTAGTAATGATCTTACAAACTAAGATACATAAAAAGCATTTTATGAAGATATTTTCAAGATAAACTATCATTTTATGAAGATTTAAATGTAGTATGCAGACTAATTAAGTTCTATCATGCTATGAGCTATGAACGCGATATAAACTTGGCTGCATTTGTAACATGTAACGTAGTATATGATGCTTATTTTATAGAATAGTTTTAGCAAAGAGAAATATCAATATTCGTTTCGTCTAATACTACATATAATTTAGATTAAATTATTACAGGTATTTAACCCAGGTGGTAACTTCCTTATGAATATGTACTTGTATTTGCCGTATGGGTTTAAAACCTTCCGGTGTTTATATGAATAAACTTGTAAATTCGTACGTAAAATGTATCTTCTATTATGAGTATAGCCTCTACCAAGTCAAACCAATGGAGTGAAATTGACAATAAATTATTTCAGAAATTAAAGAAAGAATGCCATCTTTGAAGAACTGCCTTAAATATTGTGTCTTATTATGGGGTGAGAATAAACATAAAGATTTGAAATAATACTGGTACAGAGAAAAAAGAAAACAGTTAAATCTCTTGCACCATGGCTTTACAAACAGATCAACGGTATCGTCAGGTAACGTGAATTATTTTAACGAAAATTAGTACAGTCCTTAAATATTACAAAAATATTCATATCTTATCCAATGGGACTAATGGAAAGCATTCATAACACCATTTTAATTTGATCAACAGTCGTTATGAAACAGCATCGTGTGATTGACATTCATACCAGTAACAATAGTGTTAACATGCAGACTATTGTATGATTTCTACATATGTGAAAAAAATGATTTGAAATGAGTTATTCGAGAGGAAATAATGCCGATCGGTGAAAAGGCTTTGAAATCACAGAAATGAAACCCGCATTGAATAATGCGCTTTGAATGATTAATGAATAATATCGAATGCATGATTTGACCTTATATACTAGGACGAAAAAGAAACGCCGGGTACATAAAATATGCAACACATGCCGGCCGTGTTTCGCAAAACAAGAAGGGTCATCGTTAAAAGGGGGTGTTTTTTCACATAATCAGCATCGGAAATCGATTGAAACTTCAACAGCTGGTTCCATACAGATGACATTTCATACAAAAAAAAAATATAATAATCCAATAATACAATTTATCCCTTAAAACAATCATTATAGGTTACCCGGCGTTTCTTTTTCGTCCTAGTTTATTTCACTTCGATGTTATACACAGTGTGATTGCAACCTACAATGCAGACGCCATAATTATTAGTAGATATGATTTATTGTTAAAATCTGATTACTTCCTTATTTCTGTCTATATATCTTTTTTATATTCTTACCACAATGGCGAAGATGTATTTTCGTGATTCTTTAAAGGCTGTGATTAGATTAAAATTGTAGCTAAACCACAACGCTTTATCAAAACGCCACAAACACTGTTGTATTTTCAAATACTTTAAAAGTGAATCTTAACTCTCAGCGTTGTTCCAGATCTTGTTGTTTTGGTTTAACGGCACATTAACACCAAAATGATATATCGAACAAGATCTTGAATGTAATAAAAGAAACACAAGTTTTACTTTCAGCGATTCCTGACAACGCATGCAGCTGAGCAGATGAGAGACATACTTTTGAAGCTTTTTTTAAAACGATGAGGAATCTCAAAACATAAATCCTCAAAGTGATTATTCAACGAAGCTAATTAAGTCTGAACAGATTTTAAATACCGATAATAATGTGAATAAACGATTCACGAAGACTACTAAGCGATCACCAGATCATTAATAATTTCCAGCCACGTTTTTATTTAACAGAAATCTATTATTAGGAAATTTTTAAATAAGGTTTTGTTTGTTGATGCCAAATTTTGGGTTCTTATATTCAATATAACTAATTACGTACGGAAGTATAAAGATATATTTTAAGACAGCAAAACAAGTCTGGAATCATTCGGTATCAACCATGTCGACTAGTGGTCTTTGTTATTTGTTTGGCTCTATGAGTACTAGGATTAGTCCAAATTTATGTTTTATCAAATTATAGTATAAATAATTATTGTTATCAAAGGCAAACGAAAGCCCCGCGTTGTGAATAAGCCATTCTGTTTGATTGCGCATGTTTGAAACAGAAATCCTGTCTGTTCAAACGCTGTCAGTTTACATGTTGTCAGAATTATCAAAAGCATTTTGTTTTTAAATCGTAATTCAATACGGCAGTTCGTGAAAATGCAGCATTGAAGCTTAAAGCAAATTTATTTACGATGTTGCATCTTATGCAAGTTCAAATGTTTAAAAAACTTGTCATAAAGGTTTTCGTCCAAAAAGGGAGATGCTTATGTAAATAAGGAGAATGTCTCTTTCCAAATAGCAATGCGATTGCATTTCACATTCAACATGCTATTGATTGATGCCCACTGGGATTTTGTTTATTTCTTTTAAAAATGCATTGTTTAAGTTGTCACATGCAATTGACAAAATACCAAAATTATGCAAATTTACATCAGCAATGAAATAGTTAAGCCTAATCGGTATTGGTAGAAATTAATCTCATTTTGGATATTTAAATTCGTCCTAGTAATAATCAGAGGACAACGGTGGGATGTTCGTAGTCTTGTAGTTTACAACATGAAGAAAACATTATTTAGTTGAAGTTGACTTAAAAGCTTGTTTTAATATACTGTACAAAATTAGCTTATATACAGAAAACATCATGATAAATTGGAATTTGAAATAAGCGTATGTACTTAATTATAGAAAAGAAATAAAATGTACTAAAACTATGTCATCCAGTTATGTTTAACAAGCTTAAACATAGAGTAATGTGCAATTAATCGCTTTCTGGAAATTTCAAGTATCAACTTTAAATACATTTTTATATAAGAATTTTATAATCATCAAATTCTGTTTCTCACATAAGTAATTTTCTAGTGTCAAGCACAGTTTGATCTTCTATGATATATTTCTATGATTAATCTTGCTTGATGTGTTGCAAGTTATATGACTTTTTTTAAATCAAGTTTTTTTTATGTGAAACGAAATTAGAAATATCTTTCATTCCAAGACATTTTCGTAAATTCAAAAAGCTACTCATCTTGTTAAATCCGATCTGAAAAAATGAATTACCGTTGAATCTCGTAAACCCGATAATAGATTAACATATCTAAAATTCCTGATACATTTTAATACGTTTAGGAACTAAAAGCAATATCATTAAAAAGTGGTACCAATTATATATATCTGATTGAAGATTAGCGGCTGTCGTTTGAAGCAAGGAAGATTTATATAACATTATGTTACTCTTTTGAAGACGATATCATATGTTAATGTGGAGTTCTAAAAAGTTATTTTTGTACTACAGTGTCTGGTCATCAGAGTATATTTGTACCGTCTGTAATGTTAGAATGGAAACCATTAAGAACAAAAGTTGCAATGTTTTTTCAGCTTTACCTTTTGGAGTAGTGTTAATTACTAGTACTTTGAACTGAATATTCAGACTTAGATAATCTGAAGAACAAATATACATGTGCATTTAGCTATGCTATGGTGAAACAGTTACATGTAGAACACAAACGTATTATATTGTACAGTATATTCAACACACATCAACGCCTTGAATGTTCTTTTATGCACGTTCGATGCAGCATTTCTATATAATATACTAATTATATACTTTCAAAGTCTGATTGCGCGGTCTAGAACTCGCTCTGGTCTACTTACATTTGTCAATTAAAATGCCAAGTTCGTTTTCAAATTGTACATACCAAACAGTCGTCAATGAGGTAATTTTGGGCATATCAAGTATTGATTTAAGGAATATAATGCAAGCGAATAGTATTGTTTGACAAAGGTTAGATAAGTCAAAATCTCATTCACCACTTAATACTGACCAGCTTTTATAGATTACCACCTCGTTTATAGATATTTATGGGAAACTGATTCATTTTCAATGTTAGAATCAAAATAACATTCAGTTTTTCTATAGTTTGACATAGAAAAACATAAATAGACACTTGTTTTTGATGTGCTTGTAAAATAATTCATGCTAAAGCACTCGATATTTAAGTTTGACAACTCAAGACTCGTGCCTTTGTTTTATTCAACAACAAAATATAGACAAATGTTGCTATTTCTTAAGTATATGCAATGGCAATTATGTTTATACTGACTTATCAAGATGCAATAATTGATAAGCTTCAATCTAGACCACACTGCATACAGTTGATAGAATAAGAGCATCTGATTGTACTACTGCAAAATATACGTAGTGTTTAACTTAAAGACTGCAAAAAAGACATTATCTTTTCTTTTGACATCTATAGAGAGAGTTTGCATGTCATAGACAAGAATGTTATATATTTATTGTATAATTAGTTATAATTAATACAACTGTATAATATTCATTTTCTATTTAGGACTTGTGTATGATAATCTGAACCTAACTTAATTCATTATATCAAACAAATGTGAAGTAAAACGTTTTTATTTTCACTTTTAATATTGAAACCATTCTATGACTTAGACTTTTTAGACTACTTAGATCTGAGAACCTTTTTTAATATTTCTTAAACCACGATCAAATAGATACTTAATTTGAAAGCTATGATAAAAAAAGTACAAACATTATCTATCAATAACTTGAAACGTTTTAGTGCTAGATATGAATAATAGATAAAATACAACGACAACATCACACACAAGTTTCATTTCTTTAAGTATATCAGTATTTTATTTGTTTCCAAATATAGACGGATTAAAGTAATTGAAAATATTATCGGTACATTAGTTGATATCATAGAACAGACAGTTGTTAATTATTTGTCGTCTGATAAGGAATTAATCTCGAAAAATCTGTATAAAGATAACCAATATCAGAATAATCATGATATCACAAAACTTTTAAAATTTTGAATTATTACTTTTATAAAAACATTGTATTTGATTTCAAGTACTTTGTAGTCCAGAGACATATTTAGGGAAATAGAGTGCATTAAAAATACAACTTGTACTTAGACTTTGTACTTTTGTTTCCAATTATACAGTTTGAAAGAAATAGGTGTGGATCAAACATTCTGATATGATTTTTTTAAATATATATGCATGGTTTGTGATAATATAAAAGCAAATTTCATGAATCATTATATATAAGATTCAGCATCTGACATCCTAAAGCCTCCAAAACCATGTTTACCGTAATTATTTTCCATAACATAGTGTATAGCTATTTCTGTTGTCTCAGTTATAATCATAATGATTACCAAAAAGTAAAGCAAATTTATAATTCATTTCTAAATAAACAATTATTACTTAAAAGAAAATAAAATTTAAAATTCATTTCTAAATACACTTTTGGTGGGTACAGTAGTTTAAATTCGTCTTATTGGAAATACCCAGCCACTATGAACACACTTAAACACTAAAAATCTTAAATTTGATTAGAATAACTAAGTAAATTACACCCATTCAAGAAAACAATAAAAATGTCTCATCATTCGCATATAAAAGTAACAACAGACAACATTGTAAATATTTAAATAGAAGTATGGATAAAGTTATCAGATACTGAATCAAGTATTGAACTGTTCAAACTCTTATTACAAGAAAAGGCTGATGTGAAACCAAAACGGTTGTAAGGATACACTTAGCAAATCTAAAATGCCAGTTGCATGTTATGTACTATTTCAAAAAGTGTAAACAATTAGTTCAGTAAAATTAAGTTTGATTTCATTTCTTGCTTTGCACTTGTGTTACGTTTAGTAACACAAGTGCAAAGCAAGAAATGAAACTTAAATTCTCAAACATGACTTTTTACAGTACTCCAATGTGTCTGCAATGACGGTACTGAATTTTGACATTTACAAAAGTCAATTAAGTAGGTGGTAATTGTTCCAAATATTGTCTGAACAAATTTTCTTAAAACCAGGAAGCAATTATCAACAAAGCAATAGATCACTTTAAAAGTGTATGATATATTTGTCTTACATTTTTATTCGTTCTTAGTAAGTCTTAAACCGTATGATCAAGTCAAAATTAACTTTTCAACAATAAGACTGATATATAAGTGAAGTTTTTACTTATAGTCACATAAAAGAACCGTAATTCAATTTCTGTATAAATAAACATTAAATGGTATCAACTTATCTTTAAACACTAGTTAGCCAATCATGATGCACACATTGCAGCCTTTTGTGTGAGGCATTATACCCAAGAATTAATTTAAGATACGTTTATACAAGGACAGTGTGCACCGGATGATTACCAGATAATGTCATAAAATGTCAGAGCTTTATTGACGATATGCACAATATATTTCTATGCATTTTTAGCAAATCTTTATACGGAAAATAACTGTATCTATATTTTCACTACGAACATCATCAGTGGATTGACTGCTACCTAAACGTATTTTCAAAATAGATCTAAGTCCTATTTCGCGTGCCTATGATCAAAGTGAACCTATAAAATTGAAGAAAGCGATTGCCACGACATATCATCATGTCACAACAAAACAAATTACAGTAAATCTTGCATAAGCGACCACGTCTGCTAAACGACCATTTGCACTAAGCGGCCACTCTGAGTTCCCACCAACCAATTTTACTATTTAAATCTTTGTCTTAAGCGACTTTTGTCTAACGCGACCAGCGACCGCTCATTTTGGTCGAAACTGACTGACTTATTTGTGTTAAACGACCGGGTAAAATAAATCTAATTTGGCAAAAATCGTTAAAAATCGGTAATAAAAAATATATGTCGCCTCAATGTCTATCACCTAAACTCGTATGTCAGGCTCTAAAAATCAATAATTAACAGTCATAAATACTGTAAGATAAGGGGGTAGTGGGAACAATCAACAAAGTGACACTAATACTATCCAATTATAATGTAATTACATAATACACATTGAACAATTAGTCCCGTATCGGGGTCAATTAAAACATCCGTTCTGACCGTTCTATCACCGTAGAGAGTAATCATTTTCCAAAACATTTCTAGAGACTGCTAATTTGACTTTTTATACGTGCATAGAACGTGTAAAATAATATTTATTTAAAAATACGAACACAGAAACAATGTGTTTATTTAAACAAAGAAAGGTCAATATTGAGGACATTATAAACACGTTTTCCGAAAATAGCGTCACATTCTACTTTCAATTTTAACAAGGCCAACATTTTTACGCATGAATATTGCAGCGCTTGTTAGAACAAAGAAGTAGCTTGTGTGTTGACGATTATCACCACTAATTATCATTAATTGTTAAAATTTCACTGTTTCAAATGTAACAACCTTTACTCTGATGACCTAAATATATTGATTGTTATAATGGCGAAAATTCCGGAAAATGCCCGGATTTTAACATGTACGTAAACAAAAACGACTGTTTCGCAGTTTTACTTAATTAAATATATAATTGCAATTTGTACCTGAATTTAGGATGTTAAGAAGAAAGAAAATCTATATTCCCATCATTTGTATGTATTTGACAACATTTGAATGAAATTCCATCAGTCAAAATCGTCCCGTTGACAGATTAATGTTCTACGAAAATGACGAATTTTAGAATGTCAGGACGGTTTCAACGTCGTAATCAACATTTGTCTTAAGAGACCATTGTCTTAAACGACCACTTTTTGTCTCTCCCTTGGATGGTCGCTTAACACAAGATCCACTGTATGTAAATTATATGAACAGTCATAAATGATTACATATTGTAATAATGTACCGTTTTACACATTGGAATGTTACGTGTGCTTGACTTTTTAATTGTAAGTTGTACGCAAATTTTCTTTTAACTGAACATTTGTCCTTTCATTACAACTGTTTTCGCCTACATTAAAGACGATAACAAATCTTCAGTAAATGATCAAAATGTCAAACGTATATTTATCCCTCTTCTAGCAAACAGTAATGTTATTGCAGAGTAAACAGGCAAAATTAAGACGTCGTAATTGTATTATATTATTTACAAGTACTGTCAGGTTTTATGTTCACCCACGCTTCTATAAATTACTTATATCACCAAGGTGATAATTTGGAACGTTGCCAAGACCTATTATCATCGGTAAGATATTAAAATTTAAGATGCATCTTAGATTTCAGGCAATTAAAATACGTGTATATAGTATTAAACTGTACATCAGGAATCACATCGCCGACATTGCTAAAATACATATATTGGAATATGTTAGAATGCAAGACTACGATTTTCAAGGACATTAAAGTTTCCGGTGATATGTGCAACTTAATTATGTTTTTTTTCAGCAGACGATAACAAGTTGTATATCTTGATATTGCTTGAAATTGCTGGTAAATTTATGACTGGTAAATAGTGAAGTTAGGTAAATATTTAAGACATTCAAATGGTGTCCTGTTTAATACATTCGGAACACTTCGACTATTCACCGTCGAAATATCCTTAGTAACCAACCTTTGGTCCATAGCAACCACTCTTACACCCTATGCAAATCGCCTTAAGGGAGAAAACATCGAGTATACCGTCAATAGCAACCGATTTGAGTTTCATAGCGACCGTTATTGCACCTAAATCATCCACTTAAATGTCCAATGCAATAACTCTCGCGGCCATAAACTTTATCTCAGTGTCTATTTTAATCATCTTTAGATCAACTTTCAAACTTTGTCAACTCAAAGGCGCATGAATCTTGCATAAGCGGTGTTGTGACATTTAGCGCATATTTTTTATATTTACGCCACTAGTTGTTGAATATGCGTGGCGGAACTTGTACATAGAAACTCATTTGTTCATAGATTTAAACTTTCTGTTTTATACCAAATGCAGAATATCACGACGAAGAAATTCAATATATTAAATGTATGACCGAAATAAACGTTATCCCAACGGCATAGTTTTCTCAATAAACCAAGAAATTTTACAATTAAGACTACGCTATGACAACGTGGCATTTGTTTAAATGCAATGTTTGTCACAGAAATTGCCATTGTACACTCCCTAGGCGAGTATCATTTGTGAAATAAAACCTAAAATTGCATTTTATTGTAGTTTCTTTCTGTCTTGCAATTCCCGACGGACTATTTCATACGTATAAATTTCTGTAAATAATACAAAAATATTTTAATAATAGATAATACAGCCATTTTCCATGTAAATACAATGTGAAACGAACACTTTGGATGGAATAAAATATGACAACGTGTGTTTTTACTGAGTAATTTTAGTTTTTAGCCAAAAATTACCAAGTGAATTTCCACATACTCATCTTACAAATAATTAAATATATTCTTATTTTATCTTATTGAATGAGTATTTCCATTGGTAAGGTAAGGTATTGTTAAATTTATGCAATGTTTCGTAGTAAATCAAGACAATATGATTTAATTTGCTATTGCTAGCTTATAGCAGACAAAATAAAAACCTTTGTCAGTTATTTCCCCTTGTATACTCTTCAAAAAGGTAGGTCCAATTAGTTGGATTACTCGGATTTTACCCTTACTTTTCAATGCAAATTTTCCAAAATTAATCTTACATAACTCTTTTGAATCATTTAATGTTTGAAATTCAAGCTTTTTAAAGAACTATATAAATTTTAGCACTTCTGTAAATATCTTTATGAACAAGAAAGATATTAGATGAAATATTTTGTTATCCTTACATAGGAATTTAATGATAAAATTCGACGATTCCAACTGTAAGGATCTACTTGCCAATTGGATTGCTTCAAATTATATCAGGGAAAGATCACACAAAAGTGGAAGTCAAACATTTTTCTCAGTTATTTCTGCTTGATGGGTTAACTTGTTTCCACGCGATTGGACAAAAGTTTGGCCACTTATTGAACTCTGGTAAACAACTACCATTTTTGGAGTAATATACCTTATATGTGAAGTGTTAAAGACTCGAAATTGGTCAAGTCACTTATGCATTATACAATTTTTACGCAACTGAATAAAAACACACATTCCACAATTAATCAATTAACGTAAAAAGTAGTTTAAAACATTAACGTGATACGGCACAGTTAGCTTAGAAACGGTCGAATAGATGCACTTAAAAAAATCAAAAGAAAACTTCGAGTGAAATAATGTTAAAATGCTCTCGATGCCAAACAGCAATTAAAGCTAACTCTGCACTCGAAAACTGGATAACTATCGGCTTATATTGTGAAAGGTTGCTATGTCAGCAAGGCATATTTCTATGCCCTGTGTTATTAATAAGTATTAGCTCAGAGATTCTTACTAATTAAGTAAAAATCATTCTACGGAAAAGGACTAGAGGTTATACAGTAGCATTTAAAAGATTCTCAGCTGGTTGAAAGTTATATCATAACACATTTTCCTCATGAGTGCATCAAAGGCTTACCTTGAACCATAGTGAAGTCGTACTATTGACATAGCTAATTATCTTGAATAATCTTCATGTCACTGTATATAAAACCGTCATTTTAATGCGGGATTAAATTCTATTTTAAGGAGTTTTACACCACGCAAAGTGTTATACCACGCAAGTCATTCCTTACGAAATTGATTTTTAGGCACAGTTTAATTAGTCTGCGCCGGCATCGTTGTGGGTTGCTTAGATCATTACGCGTATGTCATTAAATGGTTCAAATAGTGTATATTTAACATAGTTTCAGCACTTTTTTGGTTTAATCGTATTTGTTAAAAAGTATTTGCATTTTCAAAAATGCTCGAAATTGCCGTTTAGCCGTGTATGACATCTTGATAAAACATTCAAGCAATATGTGTCCGCGTTTTAGACCGTCCTATGTCTATTTGTAGAATGCCTGGAATTTAGCCGTAATCGCCTATGGGCGTGCCCAGATATTCAAAACATTCCGGGCAGAAAAAATACATCGAATGAACAGGCCCCGTCTTGGACATTTTCCAATTGTGCACGAAAATAGCTAAACATTTCTAAAAGAATTTAGCTTTTATCATGTCTATTCGGTCACTTAGAAACTATATTTAATTTATTAGCAAACCGAAGTATTCGATTTAAGAACATGTTCTGTCCAAATTCCGGCTGCTAATCAAACGTTCATCATGTGGCCTCAAATGCAACGTTTTTATTGGCTTAAGGCAACCTGTGTTGACTACAAAATGCCCAAACTTTGATAATGGTATATAGGATATGCACAAAATGCATCCTTATGAAGCGGACGGACCCTCATTAAATCCAAACAAAACATAATTGTATGTATTGCCGTTCAGGAACGGTGATAACGAATAAGTAAGACATTGATTACAATACTGTTTTACATCTTTTTAGCTTCTTAAGTCGCCGTTATCAATACACCATGGACAAGGGTATAGGATTATGAGAACCAATAATTACAACCTAAACGAAATAATACAATTTGATTGGACAAAAGTGAACACGTGACTTGAAAAAATGTGTTTTCATTTCCGTATAAACGCAGTTGCCAACAAGAATTCATTAACATTCATGACTTTAAATTACGTCATGCCGGTACTAATTTCATGAATGAAAAATCCATTTTAGCGCTGTCACACGCGACAAAAGCTATGCATGTCAATAAAAGAAGTAAAAATCATCGAAAACATGAAAAATGCTCCGATAATATCATATTGAAAATAAAATAAGAAAAAAAATAACCGAAATAAACATTTCAGTTTCACTTTTATCTTTACTATAAATAGCTAGTTGACCTCGGCCTTGATAAACGCACGGGAAAAGCGTAAAACTTTCAACTTGTTTACACGTTTTTTTAAATTTACACAATCTTGGTTTTCCCTTTTAGTGTTCTTTTTATACAAATTAAAATCCAATTACTTACATTTCCTTGCTTAATTTGTTCTGTTATGACATTAAACCCTTGAAAAATTGCATCGAAGCGGAGAACGAAATGGCCGACGGCTGGCATGAAAGACCTGTGTACGACCAAGATTATTCCGCACTACAATGCATTCGGCTCTTACGCACTAAAATATAGTTATTGATATCAACGCAATGAATAATGGTTCAGTCGACAAATTTCGCCCAGAAAGGTTGTAATTATAAGGAATGAATTCATAGAAACTTACTTTCATCGAAAAATAAATGTCCTTTGGTGATAGCTAATTTCAGCATAAAGGCCTTCGGCAGTGACATTTATTTTTCGATGAAAGTCAGTTTCTATGAATTCATTCCTTAAAATACTGCAGGTAAGGACGTTACTGATCTGATAAAAAACTTTATAATTGTCATAAAAAGTTGTTATATGATGACTCTGTATATTTTGTAGGTCAATTAGTGAAAAAAAAAACAATGGCAGTAGGCGCATGGGTTTCGTATTTAACTAAAATTTTACTAAAGTCACGAATTCAGTTAATGGGCACTTAACGGCTTGTATAACTGAGTTAGATACAGACATTCTAGAGCAGACAATTAAACAAGCAAAATACATATTATTATAGGTCAAATGCATGAGGACTGTTACATGTATGTCATGGACAATCATTAGTTGTGAGTTTGGTTATAAAAGCCAAATGTTTGTTATATGAATTTAGTGATTGTTCGAAATATACTTGTTAGGCCAGACGTGTCTCCTTATGCTTCGAGACTACATGACAAACGGTTGCAGAGGTAGCGGATTCAAGGTACATGAACACTTTCCTTTCCGAAACAGTGTAAGTGAGCGATTTAGAATAGAATTTGGAACATGTATGCCATGAAGACAGATAAATTGCGTTATGGATTCATTTTGACGTTACAACGTCATAATTATGTTTGGGGTTTTTTTTTGGGGGGGGGGTATGTGTAGAGCGAATGATAAAAAACAATCTTGCACCAAAGTTGACGAATATCCTCTATATCTATCATTTACAAGTACTGATAGGTTTCATTTGTTCACCCACGCTTTAAAGGATTATTTACATAAGTAGAAAATTAAATTTTGTCACGTAGCAAATATGTTATATCTTCTGTAAGAAATAATGTTCACGGCCACAATTATGAAGACCGTCCTAGACGTTGCTTTTAGCTATAAAGATTTTCACAATTTTCTAGAAAATGGAAATTTTAATCAAATATACACTCCTTAACAATACACTTACCAGAATTTTAATTTCATTATAAATAATTCAGTTACACTTGTTTAGAAACTTCTTCTTTAATAGCTATATTTAAACTACTCATGCTTACAACAAACATGTTCAATAAACCTTTAAGGTGTTCTTTGTATCACTGTTAGGGAATCTAAACTATAAGGCATCCTCAAACTGCTAGCATATATGTCTGTGCCCACACACAATGCATACTCTTATAATTACTAGATTTCCACACATTTGGAGATTAGTGTCTAGTACTCACTCTTAAAGTGAGAATCTACTTTTAATACTTATATAGCTATTAAATTTTTACTCATTAGAACAATGCGTGTCTAAATTTGATTGAAATCACTCGCCTATCTCAACAAAAAAACAGCTCGGTATTAAATTAAAGACTGGATTACCTCTTTTAATTAATTTAAACCAACCTAACATTTTAAGCCATTTACAGTATCTGTATTTACTGCTGTAAAATTGTTTAGCGTACACAATAAAATTAGTGACAAATGGCATTATAACTCCGATTGTTTTAATTTTAATTCAAATGCGCTAAATACACGAAGGTTTCTCCGATTGGCCTGATATCATAAGCATTATCCATGAGCAAGCAAACTGAACAGTATGTAATACAATCCTCCAGTGTGAGTGAATAATATGGTACAGTTAATAGCTGGCATGGACTATTATGAAAACGAACTTTACATAATATAATAATATACAGATAAAACAATAATCGATATTAGTTTTTATTAAAACTTTTTGAATTAAAAAATATCTTAAGTCTAACCAATACTCTCGGACTAACTTTCGATAAAATAGGTATTATGCACCTATATAAACGGGGATTATCAAGCGAATATCGAATATTTAAATCAGTGGTGTTTTTGCATGCGCCAGTGACAATTGAATAAAATTTAACAATCGTTTAACACTAGAATACGGTTAATTTTGTGACAGTCACATGTCGTTATAGTGTTCCACCTTATAAAAAACACGCTTTTAACAAAGTAAATGTAGGCTGACGAAAATTATAACACAAATATTCACAGAGAAACCTTTCATGTTTTGACAAATTAGGAAAGAAACACAGTGACTTATTATTTAAGTATATAAGCTGGTAAACTTATTTGTTGTTTTTACAAGAAAATTGATATGAAAAAAATCAATATAAATATAAAAGGTACTAGTTCACAAACCAACAGCATCAACAACAACAAAACACATTGTTATATCATCATCACTGAAAACAAGAAAAACAAAATAAAAATACATAGAGGATATTCGTCAACTTTGGTGCAAGATCGATTTTTATTTCACCGAGTGAGCTCAGAAAACATATTTTCACGAGTGGCATAGCCACGAGTGAAAATGTCATTTTCTGAGTTCACGAGTTGAAATAAAAAAGATCTTACACCAAAGTTGACGAATATTCTGTTTCTTTCATGCTTAGTTTTGATGTATTTTACACAAATCATAACGTGACGTCATTTCTACCCTAAGATGACGTCATTTATCTTCTAATATGACGTCATGAACGATGAAAATATATAGAGAATATTAGGTTAGTGCCAATCTGTATCTAGTTTATCCGGCAAGTTGGAGAAAGGTTTATTCGGCGAGGCTTGCCGAGTCGAATAAACCTTTTGGAGACGAGCCGGATAAACTAAGTACAGATTGACACTAACCTAATATTCTATTTATCCTACTCGCATTTGCTTGAATGACTAATTTAAAATCCGAAAATTCTGCGTTTAACATGCTTTAAATTCAGATCATGGCCGAATTGTTCAAAGCGCAGTAATTGTGTAAAACGGTCTTTTAACTGTTTGCGCGTCAAGAAATAATTCCGATGATTGACTCCATTATATATTAATAAAGGTTATATTTTAAATAAAAGAAGCGAAAATATTAAATAAACTCGGTTTAGAAATAAACAAGGAAAAAATCATTTTTGGACGAATAAATCACTTGCGAATTTTCCGAGGACGAATCAGTTTTTATGACGTCATGTAAGCGAAGTTTGTTGTCAACATGGCGGTCGTATTTAGGAGCGTTTGTAGGATTCGTCATTTGACGCGTTTACTATTATTTATCATGGATTTAACCAATATTATCAGGATAATTTGTTATTCAAACTTTAAATAGACGATAGGATATATGGATGAAAGGATTATTAAGGGAAATACAGTCGCAGCGAGCCAGCGACGCTGAAAGATGTCAACCATTTTCAGAAAATGGCCAGGACGGGCTGTGTCGTGGATGACGATGATGATTTTTGAAGCCAGTTTCATTATATTTAGTTTATGCGTGGCTTGGCTTTGGTAAAACAATAGTCAACCTATGTATTTACTGTATAATGGCTGGATATTCGTCAAAATATACACAGAAAGGAATTCATTGCAAATTTTGGAGTTTGGCACTGTACAGCGTCAACGATTGTGTTTTTGTAAAATTTGAATGATGAAGTAAGTGATTTAATTAAAGATTTAAATTGAAATTGTTTGTAAAAGCCCGTATTTGATTATTTTGTGTAAAATGTATTTGTTAAGTTGTCGTTAAAAGAATGAAACGCGGCCGCTTTTGATGCCCAATGTTATGATTATGTAGAAAAGTAGTCCGTCAATGCGTAGTCACGTGACTGCCGAATAAAGCAACGCTGCCGAATAAAGATAGGTTTATTTGGTCAATAGGTTTTCCTTCTAAAAGATCACTTTGGGGTAGGATAAAAGGTTATATTTTCACTACGATGAAAATATAAAAATTATATTTTCATCGAATAACGCGACGTTTCACCGTAAAGCATGAAAGAAATATGCATAATCTTGTAAATATGTTATTATCTCCACAAGGGAGGATTTAATAAACATATACACATGTATCACCAAAACAACACAATAGAAACACATAATACAACACATTCAATTATCTACCAACAGCGATATCATAAAGCAAACAAATTGCTAGACCCTATTTCTCATTTAGCAACAGAGACTAATTCAAGCTGAGGAACCGTAAGCAACAACAAATATCGAGCAAAAAGTAGTAATACCTATACGAGCTTGTAGTTATATCAATAAATAGAGAATATTAGGTTAGTGCCAATCTGTATCTAGTTTATCCGGCAAGTTGGAGAAAGGTTTATTCGGCGAGGCTTGCCGAGTCGAATAAACCTTTTGGAGACGAGCCGGATAAACTAAGTACAGATTGACACTAACCTAATATTCTATTTATCCTACTCGCATTTGCTTGAATGACTGATTTAAAATCCGAAAATTCTGCGTTTAACATGCTTTAAATTCAGATCATGGCCGAATTGTTCAAAGCGCAGTAATTGTGTAAAACGGTCTTTTAACTGTTTGCGCGTCAAGAAATAATTCCGATGATTAACTCCATTATATATTAGTAAAGGTTATATTTTAAATATAAGAAGCGAAAATATTAAATAAACTCGGTTTAGAAATAAACAAGGAAAAAATCATTTTTGGACGAATAAATCACTTGCGAATTTTCCGAGGACGAATCAGTTTTTATGACGTCATGTAAGCGAAGTTTGTTGTCAACATGGCGGTCGTATTTAGGAGCGTTTGTAGGATTCGTCATTTGACGCGTTTACTATTATTTATCATGGATTTAACCAATATTATCAGGATAATTTGTTATTCAAACTTTAAATAGACGATAGGATATATGGATGAAAGGATTATTAAGGGAAATACAGTCGCAGCGAGCCAGCGACGCTGAAAGATGTCAACCATTTTCAGAAAATGGCCAGGACGGTCTGTGTCGTGGATGACGATGATGATTTTTGAAGCCAGTTTCATTATATTTAGTTTATGCGTGGCTTGGCTTTGGTAAAACAATAGTCAACCTATGTATTTACTGTATAATGGCTGGATATTCGTCAAAATATACACAGAAAGGAATTCATTGCAAATTTTGGAGTTTGGCACTGTACAGCGTCAACGATTGAGTTTTTGTAAAATTTGAATGATGAAGTAAGTGATTTAATTAAAGATTTAAATTGAAATTGTTTGTAAAAGCCCGTATTTGATTATTTTGTGTAAAATGTATTTGTTAAGTTGTCGTTAAAAGAATGAAACGCGGCCGCTTTTGATGCCCAATGTTATGATTATGTAGAAAAGTAGTCCGTCAATGCGTAGTCACGTGACTGCCGAATAAAGCAACGCTGCCGAATAAAGATAGGTTTATTTGGTCAATAGGTTTTCCTTCTAAAAGATCACTTTGGGGTAGGATAAAGAACAAATATTCATCTTTTACATGTAATTGGACAACAATCATCTCAAGGACATTAAGTCCGAGACGACTTGTTAAATGTCAGCAGACCAATTTATATTAAGAACATGAAATTGGACAACAACATCTCAAGGACAGAAATCCGAGACGACTTGTTAAATATTATTATTATTATATACCGCATTTGTATAGCGCTCTTTTCATATTGAATATATGTTCAAAAACACTATATCAGCAGACAAAATTACAGTGTCTTCCATAAATACCTTAACACTTTTGTTCGTGTTGGATTTGTTTTTAATTTTTTACAAATACTAGAGAAAATGAAAACATATCTTCAGAAGTTTAGTTACATGTACATGTATATCAATTACAAGTGTATTTATAATCATAAATCCCCTTTCAAATGTTGCAATCTGTTATAGGTATCATAATGCGTACACACATCTCAAGATTTAAATGTTTAATGAAAACCCAGGTTTTTACAAGTGAATACCTGTAAATGAATGGCACTGTACATCATGATAATAATGGACAACAAACATCTCAAGGACAAACAGTCCGAGATGACTTGTTTAAAGTTGCTCGTTCACAGATTTGGGTATATATTTTGATATCTTAAATGACCAGTCAATGTATTTTATTTTATTTAAAAAAATGAGTTATCTTAAACTTTTTTAAAGGACTGTTTCATACTTAAACTAAATTAACTTCCACATCTGTATGTTATTTTGCACTAAAATCGTACACTAGTTTACTACTTCCAAAATGGCTTTTTTACAATTCTGAGAGTTTTGAAGAAGTCAATATTTAAGTTGCAATCTGTGAACGGACAACATTAATAACAGCAGGTCAAATTATAGCATGTACATGGAAAGTGATTATCTGTTGATCTTTCAATACTGAAGAGACTGCGATGTAATGTTGACAAGCTTGAAAACTGACAATAGTTGATAAAGTCTGTTGGTCCAACACATTCTGAAAGTATGAAAATAATCTGCATTATTGAGTTCATTCAAACTCGAAGTATCAACTTGTTTATCAATCTATAGTTGATAGCAATTTAACTGATGTTCAAAGAATCGTAGATGTCGCAGATAACATATAGAAATAAAAATCAAATTTCGATTAGAAAATCGTGTAAAATTTTAAAACTAGCTACATTAGCAACGGGTAAAAACAAACCTAATACGATTTTAAACGGAAATGAATCGAGTGCCAGTTCAGTACTTATCAACGATACATGCAATCTGATTAAAACCCAATCTAAAATTTTCCGCTCGCATACTCGCTAATTCAGATCTGGCATTTTTCAAACGAAGGTCGCGTTCAGGTGAACTTTGCTCATCATAATATATGACGAGATTTTTATGATACGTAACTTGTTTACATCGTCTACGTCACGCAATTTGACATGAGCCGTCCAATCGCAGACTGTGAATAATACCGCTGTTAAATTAGCGTGCCAACCTTGGTCTAAAAATAGAAATTACGAAATCAAAATGTAATTAATGGTGTTTCGTCTAAATGAAAGCTACGCATTGATTGGTCGACACAAAGTTAATCTCGACGTGACCTTCCGCGGAGACAGTAGAGATCCTGTACGACAATGCTCTACAGAATATCTGTTTACGGAGATTGCAATACATGTACCAACATGTTCATTAATTAAAAAAAGCTAATATTTTATTTTTACCTGTGTACAAACACTTTCAGCCCTTAAATATATTTGGGATAATTTAACCGATGTTTGTAAACATATATTTATAAAAGATCATTGATGATAATGAAACTCATTTTGTATCGATTTGTATGATATAACTAGATAAGAGGTGTAGTTTAATGTTTATGATAAGGGTAAACGTCATGGTCAACAAAAATATGGTGATAGTACGACACAATAAACATTATAGAATAAAGTACTTACATAGCTATGGAGAAAGAAGGAATTTAATTTCAATCATGTTAAAACCTTTACTAAGCAAAACACATTGTATTATATTTTCAGCTTTAAACCTGCAAAATTAACAAATAATTAGAACGACGAAACTATTTATTGATGTTGTGACTTACGAGTATGAATGATGATAATAATTGTATAGATAATGATGAAAATAGCTGCTTGAGTCACGACTTTAATGATAAATGTTACATTATTGATTCATTGATAATGAGGAGCATTGCTGATTGAGTTCTGACTTACGACGAATAGAACAAAATGAATATGATGAAAAAAGCTGTTTGTGCGGTCACTTATGGTGAAATTAATAATATTGGTAATGATGATAACAACTGGTTTGTTAATCTTGATGAATATGAATATATTAACAGCGATGAAAATAACAGTCAGTGCTTTGACTTATGATGAGTAAAGTAGTATTTATAATGTCGAAATGCGACTTAATAATGAAATAAGACAATGGTGACTGTTGGAAACAACGTTGGACAACTAACTAATCAAATCATCAGTTAAATAAATTTTATATACATGTATACTATATACAGGTTAGCCGTGTATGACATCTTCTCCTTGAGTAAAACATTCAAGCAATATGTGTCAGCGTATTAGATCGTCGCATGTCTATTTATAGAATACCTCGAATTTAGCCATCGAATGAACAGGCGCTGTCCGGCTGTCAAATCCGACTGCGCACGTAAAACAGCATTATTATGGTAGACTTTAGAATTATTCCTGTCTATTTAGTCCCATAGGAACTATATTTAATTTATAAACAAACTGAAATATTCGAGAACATGTTTTACCCTAATTCCGGCAGCTAATCGAACGTTTGCCGAATTGTATTAATAATTTAATAGACTCGTTTTGTACACTGACGGTCTTACTGTCTGATATTTTCACCTGTTTATATAGAATGTTAATAAACTTGCTCGAAAGTAGGGAAGATAAGTTTGCATTTTGTCAACAAATGCAAGTTTTAAAAAGAGAACAAAAACATGTTACAATTAGTTATAATGCATTTTCCTGGTCCTATATTGCAACTATCTTGAAACTCGTACTTGTTCATATATTGATAATGGTATTTTCTGGTGATACAAACAGGTAACCCGACAAAAGTTGGGGTCAAAGAGTCCATCCATGCACCCCTAATTTGACTATTCGTTGTCCATTTTTTATCATGTGACCTCAAATACATCGTTTTATTGGCTTAAGACAACCGGTGTCGACTGCAAAATGCTCAAATCCTGATGGGTGTGTATACCGCTCAGGAACGGCGATAATGAAGTTACCGGCAGATGCCAGTTGTCCTTACAAGTAATACAATATACAGAAAGCAAAATGTTTCCAGCCAGTAAATCTACTGTTTTTATCAAACACGACGATTGTGTGTACACAGTATGCACCTATGGAAAAGAAAACAAAATGTTCATTTATTTACATTAGCTATACATTTAAATAAGTAATCTGAAAATAAAAAGTATCATGAGCTTTTAAAATATCATAGAGAAAGAGCATCTTTTAAAAGTATGTTTTATGGAAAATGAATGTTTTAATAAGATTTGTTCATGTAACGAGCATGTTTTTTAGAATTGTACTTTGTGTAAAGAGTATGTACTGTAAACGTATGTAACATGAATAAAGTATGATTACATATAGCGTGACTCATAAAGAAAATGTGTTTGTAGGCAATAAAGTTCTTGTGTTTTTTCCATATAAAGAGCATGGGAGCATGTTTAGAGAAATGAGACAGTTCCATGCAAACATGATGTTTTAAACTCAGGCCATTGGGGGTTTAGTGATGCAAAGCTTATGAACTTAGGTAACCTAAATACATGTAATAATAATGTATGACGAAATGTGTTTTACCTTAATACATGTACTGAATTCGACACGTTTTGTCTTCATTCGCAACGATGTTCGGGCTATTCAAATTCGGGTTTTCTACTTCCAAAAAGCCCGAAACAGAAGCAAAGCCCAAAGGAAGAGAAGAAACTAAAAAAGACTACGAAAAAAAAAACGCAAAAGAGTTTTTGACCAAATGGTTAAAAGATTTCGACTGGCTCCGGTACAATGAGAGTGAGGGCAAAATGTACTGTATACCCTGTGAAACATACTGCAGTGCCAATAGGAGTCTGATATATTTAGGCTTGACTCCTTGAAAAGTCATGAGACCAGTGTGGCACACCTTGATGCATACAAAGCCAAAACCATTACATCCATGAAAGAGAGAAAGCAGCGAGTATTTTGTTTATATACCGGTGTTATACAGGATGCAACAGCATCTACTTCTGGCTTAGAGCAGGGGACAGGGTGTCCTGATGTTGTCGGAGCTTTAGACTTGCCTCTGCCGAATTTGAATAACGTCAGAAAAAAACAGTTAATTGTCTGCTTTAATACGGCATACTGGATTGCAGTGAATGAGCTGCCCTTCACCATGTATTCCTCAGCAGTTGACCTGCTGGAGGCCAATGGGATTACTGTGCCAACCAGCTACAGAAGTGATCAGGCCTGTAGAAGGTTTGCAAAAAATAGATGATTTTTTACTTTTGAATGTAAAGTATTTCTACAATTTATATTGTAAAATTAATTTCTGAACAGTTGCTACCAAAATTTATGTACTGAAAGCAAACTGTTCAACAGTGAGTCCTCTCCATTTTTCTTGTATTTTGTTCAGAACATTGAACATAAAACACAGTTGATTCCTCTGTGTCCATTTTAGCACAGTAAACCTCGTAATACTGCACAGTGAAGATCTGATATAAATGATGAAGTCACGCAGCAAATGCTGAACACAAAGTGTATAGCCACTCCCACACCATGTCAACACTGACTCATCATGAAACAAACATTAAGTTACTAACAAGTAACAAACAAACACAAACATGACGACAAAAAGTAGACTTCACAAGCAGGGCAGTCCCCACGCACAAAATCAAATGCTTAGACCAAAGGACCAATGCTAAGTATGTTCCAGCACAGTACAAATACCTTATTTGTAGTTTCACAGACTAGGTCTTGGAGAGTTTCACCTCCCTTATTTAGAATGGCATAGAAATTGTACATAATTATTATTAACTTAACATAGTAATTAATTTTATTGTACGATCGGTTCAATTTCAGGTTTATATCCTATATCTATGAAGATATTATGAGTAAGCCACGTGAACTGTTGAAGAAAGCCTGGGGGTGTCTATTATGTTCGATGGAGCAACTGATGTTTCAGTCTGTGAGAATGAACTTGTATATGCAAGAATAGTAAGTAAAGTATTAAATATTCCATAAGTGTTGAATACATAACTGCTCACAAACAGGCTTAAAAATAGTTTGTTTGCTTTCAATGTGGGCTTTTTTATAATCCGTACTCCCATGGCAGATTTCAGATTTCATTGTCAGTTCCAGTTTTGTGTTGTGGTGTTTTAGTCAGAAGTTAAGTCTGAAAGAGGCATGCCCTTTATTTGTTAGCATGCATAATTAACCAAGTGATGTGGATGTAGTGTAAGACTTTGCTAATTTAGAAGTGAGCAGGACATATATAATATACATTATATTGGGGCGCCAGTCTCCCTCCGACATCCCGTGTCAGTTATTTGTTTAGAATTGTGATGTCATTCTTTTGTAGGTTGTTGATGGCATTCCACAATGCTTTTTATGTCAAGACTCAGGCTGTTAAGCATGCTCATGCAGAAGGGGTTATAGGGGCCATTGACACAGCCATGTCGAGTGTGGAGGATCCTGGGTGGAAGCAAAAGCTCATCGCCACAGGTTCAGATGGGACTAGTGTTAACTTGGGAAAACATCGGAGTGTTACAGCTCTGCTGAAAAGGGAAGTACCTGAACTAATTTCTGTACAATGTGTTAATCATAGGCTTGAACTTGGGGCATTAGATGCCATTAGGGATAGAGAGGCTGAAATGTGCTACTCCACTACATGTTTTTCTTGTATGATTTTCTTAAAGATTTATCCCTGCAGTTTCAGCGGGATACTTGCAGTATTCATTATGCCTTAAATGCTCTTGAAACTGCTTGTCTTCGGCTAGTTGCTCTTTAACAGAAACCATGGATACATCTTCAAGAATTTTTGAATGGTGTCAATGCTGATGGCATTTTTCAGGGTGTGCAGCTTACACCTTGTGGCTTCAATGATCAACGAACGGATCAGAAAAAATCCATGCTTATTGAAGCTGTTATTGACCATATAACTGATAGATTGAGTGACTTTGACACTTCCCCCCATTCTTAAAGCCATGCAGGTATTCTTCCCGGGTAATCTTCCAGGTTCAGAAGCTGACCTTGCAACTTATGGCGAGGATAAAATAGATACACTCTGTGCTTATTTCACTCCCGTGTTCACAAGGCTTGGCTGTCAAATCGCACAAATTAAGGTGACTGAATGGCCAGCATTGAAGACCCATATGTTCAGACAACGTAATGTAACAAATGAGGTTCTGTACTACAGATTGTTCACCAACCCTAAATTCAAAGATAGATTCCAAAATATCTTAATGTTAGCAGAGATCATTCTTTGCATCCCCACCTCAAGTGCTATTTGTTAACGGGGGTTTTCAGCAATGGCAAGAATCAAGTCTGACTGGAGAGCAACATTATCTCCAGAAATGCTGAATTATCTCATGGCATCTCTATTGCATCTTACAACTGTGAGAGGGCCTTGGCCTCTTGGTTTCACAGTGGGCAGAGACAGGGGCGGCCACAGTTTGCTGAAGAAAATGATTGAACTGCCTTAAAGTAAATACTGTAATCAATGGCATTAGCAATGGTTTCTGTTAGCATTAAGATACAAGTTTACCACAGTAATTTCTACTCTTTGGAGCTGCCTTTAAAGTTGTATGAGTTACAAGTACAGATATGTCAGAGATTGTATTGATTTTATATCAGTTTTTATGAACAATATTTTTATTATTGTTCAAACTTTAACTTCTAGTCATTTAATTTAATTTTCGAGTTTCATGTAACTTTTTCGTACTTGCACGTACAGTGCTGAATATATATTAGTTGGCTATGAGTCAATATAAATCCAGATCAGCAGACATGCAGCCTTGCCTGCTGATCAGGATGTACACTGTCTGCTACCTTATCAACAGTTAATGTCTTCAGTGACGACAATGACGCAGAAAACAGCAAAGGCACAGGTCAAATCTGGATATACTCAGTTTCTAACCCCTATGGGTTAGCTTCTTAGATGATAGACATTGCCATGTTGTTTATTCTCAGTTAAATGAATAGTTCTGTTATTATGAGTAAATGTTTCGTTATTATAAATTAAACATATAAAATGGTAAACTTGGTTGTTTGAATTGTCATTATCCTTATTGAAACTGTTTTAAATCTATCCAGTATGACCGAAGGTCAGGACAAGTTGATTTTTAGTCAGGACAAGTGGTTTTTAAACGTACTTGTCCGGCAGGACAAGTTAAATAAAGTTAATGCCGAGCCCTGTCATTATAAGTGTTTGAAGTAGTATGAAAATTAAGTCATATAAAACACATTTGTGTCAGATATTGTTTATTTTCTTAGCAAGTCATGAACAGTGATAGTTGTTTGATATAAAAAGTAAAAAAAAAACCTTTTGTCAATATTTTAAAGTTAGTACACTGAACAAAACGACGTAAAATATGTTGACGCGGCGTTAAACTCAGTTTGAAAAATAGAAAATGTACATATCAATATGACTGGTGATTCATCGTAAGTATGAAATGTCCATACTGATACGAATCTAATAAATAAATCAACTAAAAGTATCTTAAAATCTCTACTAAGTTTGTCCGTAATAGATGTTAAGATTAAACTATTAAATCTCCCGAAAAGTTTGAGTAGGTAATTATCAAAAAATGATAACAATCTTAAGACGCAGTATCTACTGGAGTACTTTCTAAACACTTAAAGTAAACTTTCACATTATTTTCCTGAAAGTTAAGGAAGGTTTATAGGTCACATTCTTTTCTTGGTAATTTATGGAGGTTAAGGAGAATTTTATACAAATTTTAACTGGCCAGTCCCACACTTTACGTGTCTGGACCCCTCCAGGGGCAAAGGCAGTACCATTTACTGATATAATTCAAATGTGGCATTCAAATTGGTGACTTTTCTCATGGAAAGTTGATCCTTAAAATATTTTTTGCAGATTTTTCCTAGCAAAAGATGTCTCGGGGCGTTCCAGAGGGAGAGTACCCCCTCTGGCTTTGTGGTTTGACGGGGGCGCAGCACATTTCATCGCTAGAATATATCGGGGTCAATCAGTGAAGAAAAATGCGCAAAACGCATTAAATATAAATTGAACCATGTTTTTAGTGTCTGAAAAGAACTTGCACTATAGACCTAATTTTAGGAAAAGATAAGTGAATGAAAAGGAAATTTGGGTTTAAAAACAACACAGTTATTATTTCATTATTGCCCTTTTTGCTCTACCCCAGCGTTGCCATAGTAACTGGAATCGGGATTCTGATTGCTTTTACCGAAATATTACTACTTGGCCAACTTGCATACACGAATTTGTAAGTCAATAAGTAATGCAATAAGAGCATCTTAAAATAGCCATACCGTGTAAATGTGAAAAAATGGTAAATTTTCGCCTGTGTCTCAACCAGTTACGGGTTTACTGTTAATTGCGCATAACTAAACCCCGCTGATTTAAAATTTCGATGAGTACTTATATACGAGGATCATCAAACAAAAAATGAGTATTTAAATCAGATGGGTTGATGTATACGCCGCTGACAGTTTAATCAATTTACCACGCAATACGGTTTGACATATTATTTTCCTGGTAGTTTCCTGGAAGTTTAAGCAGGTTAGTGGGTCACACCCTTTTCTTAGAAGTACTGGAAGGTTAGTTGATCGAGAATTAAAGACTAATTATTGACCATGATTCTCCTTGTGAAAAGTTTTAACAATAACCTGTTTTTACAATTGTTTGAAACTCCATTTAATACAATGTAAATTGTAAAATGTGTAGACATATCCTTTGTGACTGACAGATATCAACAGTACACAAATTTATTTGTATTCCTTTTTAAGATTGCTCCCATAGACAATCTGAAATGATACCGAATGATAAGACTTATAGCTTTAGAAATATACAAACACATTTCAGTTGTATCAGAAATTGTAACTGCCCAACTGTTTAAATGCATCAAACTTCCAGAATAAGATAAATGAGAGATGCGTTTTTCCCTTTTTTGTATTTTTTTCTCCGTATTACACTAACAGTGTCAATGGATTGACAACATAAAAAATCATAAGCATATACTTGAATAGATATCTCAAGTCTAGAATTGAATATTATTTTAATTAGAATAATTTGTCGAGTAGATCTACTTTCCTTTTCTCAATCAAATGTTATTCTTTCCTCTTTCTTTGTGCAGAAAATATGCTTGCATGGCAGTTCATAGAAATAACAATAATTATATGTTTTATATGTGATGAGAGCAAAATAGAGAATGTTATGTGACGTTTTCCTCGCTGTTTCATTTGGTCAGTTTTTCTAAGCATATCGCTAGCTAGCGCTTCGCCGCCTATTCTCGTAGCTAGAGATTGTCAAGAAACTCGATTAGGAGTATTGAAAGCCTCTAGGCACAAGCAATGATCGCTTCCCTGGTACCCTGTTTTTGGTATGAAATGTATATTACTTTTTGTGTAAGAAAAGAACCACAGGACAGCGCGCTATGTAGCGACTGTTTGAAGAATTGTATGTGGGAGAGTTCGAATATCACAATGACGTCATGATGACAACTCCGAAAGGATACCGAAGGAATCATTAATTAACTTTATTAATGTGTCCAGATATTACGCTGAATTGATTGCTATATTCTAGACCCGAATATAACTGAGGAACAATGATATTATATAACACATATGAAACAGGAACACAAAACAAAACCTTTTTTTTGTATTTTTTTAATATGTGAAGGAAAAAGCATTTACACTAATACACAAAAACACAAATATACATACTGTTTTATTCAATTTGTTATTATACCAATTTTATATTTTAATGTTCAACCAGTCTTTCCGTAATTGTTTGTAATAATACTTAATACATAACCTTAAATTCAATGGTTTTACATGTATATCATTGAAATGCAGTGTTCATGAACTAAACCTTTGGTACTAAAAAATGTTTGTTTTTTTTCTAAAAAGTCTGCTTTCTATACTATCTAACCACAGTCGCTGCATTACTTCAAATCACCACCAATTAAATTGTGTGAAAAATAATAGTTTATAGAGATGGTCTGAAACGGATGCTCTGCGAATCGTTATTTTCCACAACAATGTATTATGTAGCGTACAATAACATCAATAAAGCAATAGTCATACATACATGCGTTAATCAAGAATGAGGCATAGCTTATACAAAACTAAAACATTAGTAAGCATGGATAAGCAGAAAGTCATACATGACTAAAACAGTAAAACGTAAAGTAAAACATGAGTAATTAATGACTTATAAATAGCTTGAAAATTTAAATAAACAAAAGTAAGTCAATAGTGTAACATAACTAAAACAAAAGTGACCATGACTGAATCACGATTTATTCAATACAAAAAAACATAATTGATACGTAATTTAACATCAGTAATTAGATCATAATTGATACACAACTTTACATAAATAAAACATTATTGAGTCATAATTGATACATAACTTATCATCAATAAAAATGACTAGGTCATAACTGAATCATAATTTAACATCAGTTATTTGGATCATAATTGATGCATTACTTACAATACAATACAATACAATACAAATTCTTTTATTCTCTCATTTCGTATAGACATGAATAAATAATTTACATAAATAGAAATATATATTTTACGAGGCACATGATAAGGATAGAAGTATAATTCAACAGTGTTACATAATTATAAAGTATAAATAGGTGAAATCAAATGGGTAGCATTCTCGTTCCCAGAGGCTTTTAAGACTCTCGATACTAGATCGAGAATCTTGATAACCTCGGGGCATGTGAATGATAGGGTAGCAATCCGAAACTTTTTTTCAAGTTATGTATATATATATTTACGTATGTATTGGTGTCCTCTTAAGGGCACCGGAGAGTCATAATAATATAATGGTACATTGAAATTATTTTATGCAATTAATGAATAATATCAGCTGTAACTAATAATGCTATACATGTAAGCAGTTTGTTATCATACAGATGACAGAATTATAAAACATTATAAAACGTTGTTAAGCTGTTGGGTTGATGAATTATTGATTAATTAATTTAATTTGTACGTATTTGGACGTCTTATAAAATACGGTTTCAGAAGTTGCTTTCTATCGTTTACAAATAAACAACATTCAAAACGATAGTGATATTCACCACTAAGTATATTGCAGGTACTATATACACGTCATTTATGAGGCAAACCATGCCAACTGCCTGTTTCAATGGGTAGTTTATCGTTGTGTGTTCTGAATTTGATTATGTTAGGTAAAAGAGTTTTGGGTATTTTGTTCAGATATTTTTTCAAAGCCAAAATATATTTTTATTACTTATAAAACTGACAACTGTTTTTTAAGTTTTCAATACTTGAAGCCATAATTGACTCATATTTTAACCTAAGTGATTGGATCATAATTGATACATAACTTAACATCAGTAACAATTTAAATAAATCCAATAAACATCAAAAATATGATTAAGACATAATTGATTCTTAATGTAACATCAGTGATTGGATCAAAGTATAAACATAACCTAATAACAGTAAAACATGATTGAGTTGTAATTGATATTATAAGTAAACATGAGTCAATGATCAGTGAAATACAAATGATTCACAATTGGACACACAAGTAAGATATAAAAGAGGTTTAGGTTATCTACAAGGCTCTTTTCAAACTAGAGTGAGTTAACATTAAAACATTACTGAAACATTAATTACCATAATTTCCAAAACTGATTCATGACCAAAAACATCAGTAAAACATGAATAACACAAGCATAAAAAATCATCCACCCAACAAATGCATTATCGGTATAAAGTAATAACTCTAACGAATTAAAACTACTCGTTCAAGAGAATGCACAGTAAAATGATAACTATTGTCTCTCATTGTTATTTGGGCATATCTTTCCAAATAGTGTATGTAAAACGTCTTTACTTACTCTTCTGAATTTAAGGTCATTAATACAATAGACGACTGGATTAACGACATAAATTACACAATAAGATCTAACAAAAAACTCGTATGAACCTCTCTCTGTATTGGTCATTTTTTCGCTGAAATCAGATGTCATACTACGCGCCAAAATCAACCCCATTGCAGGGAGATAGCCGATCACGACTGACAATGTAATTAGGAACATTATGAACGTAGTTTTTATTGCTTTAGCTCGCTTCGAAAATTCCTCAGACAGAGTAGCCGGGTCATGCTCCCTAACCTTAGCCTTAGATTCAAGTGATGAAAGTCGACGCAACTCCTTTTCTTGGCGAGTAAGTTTTATTCTTTCATAGCCGATTAAACAATAAAGTATACATGCTACCGAGATAGCGCCACCGACTGTGGCCATTCCAAAAATCATGAATGCACGAGCCCCTAAGTTGTCCCCATAGTCGCAATCAGACGCAGTGACGTTATATCCGGGCAGTTTATATTCATTGATTTGGAAAACTTTACAAACCGGTATAGCCATACAACATGATACAATAACAGCTATAAGACTCAAATTACGTGCTATTTCATAGCTCATTTGCCACCTATGCGGTCGACAAATTTTGAGATATCTGTCCACTGCCACAAGGAACAAGGTGATTCCCAGGACAATATTTGAAGCCAGTGTAATAAAGCTGGAAATTCTACACCAATGTATGTTAGTAAACGTGAACTCTAGTGTTAACGAATAGATTTTAGTCGGTATTATGACAACACAGAAAAATATGTCAAGACATGCAAGGAAAAATATAAACCATTTTTGGCTCGTTCGTTTTTTGTAGTGTACACCATAAATATAACATACTAAACTATTCCCTGACACCCCAACAATTAGTACCAACACCATGAATATCAATGTATGGATAAGTTTATAAAATTCTTCTGTACTTAGTTCTTCTAAAAGTCCATGCTTTTCAAACACTCCACTCTGATTGGCTGAGAAGTTCATCTCGAATATTTCAAATACAAAACACTTTATATACAACTACAGTTTCTTTTCGAAAATATCAATACGTGTTTTACTTTTGAAAAACAACTTGTCCAATGTCATTTATTCGTGAAGCAACACAATTCAAATTTGTTCACCCAGCGTCATGTCATCATTTATCAGTCTTGTAGGAAATAAATATTCATTATAAAGACAAAATATGGCAAAAAATAAACACCGTTTTATATTTACCACAGAATAGGCAATAAAATCCTATAGTCAATTTACTTTAAAAATCTATCAAATCAATATGTCATTAAAAATAATCTTAAAATATATCGTTATTCCAACACAAACTACTTTTATAAGGTATGATAAATTCATTTCAAATTTCAGATATATACTACCCCTGGCTAAGTTTTGCTAAAACGCATTTTTTCAAACACAAATGTACAAAACATAAATTAAATTAATGGCATTTCAGTACTGAAACGTACACAATTGTTCATATGAATAAATAATTCTTTATACATATCATCAGTAGCAAGTCCCTATAAACAATTATTCTGTCATTCAGTTGTACTGATTTTAATCAGTTCGATCTCTTTCTATAAATAGCAGGTGATAATATATATCCTCTATACTAAGACGCACAACCATCCGCAGTTGGTACGCAACAGAATATAGTGCAGCGCATGAAGACATAATCTTTTGATTTTTTTTGGTTTTTTTTTGAAACAACATTATTGAATTGTAAACTAAATGATTAATTATAACTACAAGAATATCGATCCATAAATACAAAGTACTTTTAAACCTCATACGGTACAGATACATCGTTGAACTGTGTATTCTACTTTCGATTTCAAATTAGGCCTACTGTGTAAAGAATGACTGATGTATACACGTTAGAATGGAGGTTTAAATACCGGTTAAAAGTTAAATTTAATGCGCATTTTTTGGTAGGATAGTTGAATGTTATTTGAGTAGGCACAAAACATACTCTATCGGGGAAATTATTAGCATGTAAACATTGTCACATGTTTCTAAGTAAATAGACAGTTTTACCCATGATGCTCAGCGTCTCCGTACAAAGGTCAGTAAGACCGTTTATGTACAGAATGGTTCGATCTTCACATCAATTCACGGAATCGAAAGAAGTTTCGTATAAGAGTTCTGTTTGGTGAACAAGTAGTTAAAAGTTGATAATGTCCTTATAGTCATAATAATATATTCTTGTATGATATTGTTATTATCAAATATTTTCTTTCTCTAAATAAGTTAATTTATTATAAATAATTGTTGATTAGCACTTTGGGGAATAAAACTGTGAATCATATTTCTTTAATTGCTGATGTCGATTTTCCTTTGCATGTCTTTGGATCCATTTGCATTAATAAACATAACCATATAGAGTTTTATATCATTTGTTAAAATTTACTTATTCAAACGCTATTTATTATTATACAATACCTAATAAATACCGCCATTTGTAGAATATTCCTACGTACCAAACGCCGAGAACAAAAGAAAATGATAAATGTCATCGGGCTTGTTCCGTATATTATCATACTAAGGGGGTAATATAATTGTCAAGCTATTTTCAGCTCAAAATATTGAACTTTCCGATCACCTCTGAGTATGTGAATACGAGCATAATCAGGTCGTTCATGTAAAAAGTGCGTATATGAGCATGAAATGTTTCATAATCAAAGCGCTGCAGGTACTAGATTTGTTCGGGTTTAAAAATTCAAAATAAATTAAGTTTTTCAACAACGTTCGAACTCAACATAGACCCTAGGTTCAAAGATTTATTCATACACATTTATTCTACTTCAAATGAATGTAAAATAACAAGGAAAATTCAATGTATTGAAATACAGAAAGACTTTCGTGCACATTTAAACCTAACGAATCCATACTAATGATTACATCTTACACTTCAGATTTAAGTACGAACCGAGCAGGGCAAAAATAAGGGCGATGTCTGTATTCTATAACTGGCAAATACTACTGTTAAGTCAGAGTGTATGAACGAGATTGACTCCGCCCATTCACACACTTATCAGTGTAAGTTAAATTCCTGTCACTGAAACAAGACGCCTCAGTTAATTGACGGGACTACTTTTATCGCCTAGATATAAACTACGTAGTAAATCACCGTTATAAATTTATGGAAAAGTGAACCATTTCCAAGAAAAGTGCATAATACATGTAGTTCATTCGAGACTGTTGTATTTGAAAATCGAATAGACTTGCAAAATATTCACATAGTGAAAGATGACATGGAGGCTTTAAATACAGGTCCAATATTTGAATGGGGTTAGATGTAGCACATGAATTCGCGCACATATACCCTTATTCTCATACCTCACATGGCTTGACATCTATAAAGCCTAATTTGATGCCACAGGGTGACAATCCGTCCTTTTGACATCAGCTATCTGCCCGTTTAACATCACCAATCAGCTCGCAAAAACTGATAGAAAACCAATTCGTTTGAGTTTGAAGAATACCGAAACCCGAGTTTTAGCCATTCTATCTGAATTATTTTTCTTGCGCAGTTGCTTGCTTATTACCAAACGACATATTTATACGGATTGAAAATGTCTTCAAGTTCAGAAAAAAACAGATAAAATTAAACGGCTTGTGCCTATTGAATTGTTAACAATTTCTGTTTTGTTGTTCGGTAAAATAAAGTAAATATCACATCCTACAGAAAGTGATAAAGTGGATCGCTCACGCTAAACCTCGATTTAGTTGATAATACTTGCCTCGGGTGAACATTCCGTGCTTTCAGCATCGGTAAGAAGTGATATTTATACATTTGTATTATATTACTCTATAATTATCTTAATTTTCTGAATGTCTGAAATTATAATAAAAATTTTGATTTAAGTTGTTTTAAATGCGCATTATGTACGTCTGTGGTGACAGTGAACTTATCAAAGAAAATAAATCATAAGTAAAATTGCTTTAAGACTTAACGACAGCTTTTCATCCGAAACTCAGACGTATACGACAAAATTTAATAGCCCTACTATTAGATGGTCATTCAGGCAGTCAAGACTGTATATGTTGCAGTATTTTAATTGCTGAAGCACAATAATTTCATTTTACAATGATATATATGTTTCTAGTCGCTGATTTGGTAGCTATTTCTTGTGGTCATCGGGCTTTCTAACCAGATCTATGCACAACTAGCCTTAGAGTCAATATCAATTTGTAGAAAATATTTGTCTAAAATTAGATTATTCGTTTTAATAGAAATTAATGGGAAACAGTCGTAATCCAATCACGTACATAACTGTACGTGTGGATCGAGTGTGGCACTTTGAAAATAAAAGGAAAAAGTGACATTTTCATAGAAAAGTGATTTTCAAAGCGAAAGAAGTGTATTACGAAGTGTACATAAATATTTTCTACAAAGTATACATGTAAGAATTAAAAATTAATAAAGCGATTAAAATATTTATGAACTTTATCAAAATAAGTACATGTATGTTAGTCGCACGTCGCTGAAGCTGGCAATTTTTTATCCAGCTAAAGTGACTTAAATTGGTGTTTTGGCTAGTATCTTTTATAACGAATAGTAAGATTATTTCAGACCTCTAACTCAAACGGGTTACTGGTTATTAAAAAAGGCTAGTTTATGTTGCGGGCATGAGGTCACAAAATGATCATAAGTTTGGAGTTTTCGGTATAAAATTAGCACTCAGTTAGGCCATATTTCAGGATTGACATATCGAGTCAGATCAAATTGGCCGTGTACTGGTATATAACACGTTTGGACCTAAGGCAACTAAATGCCGGTACTTTGTGAATGAGTGTTTTCCTTTGCATTAAATCAATGTAATTTGAACTAAAATGTATCAATTTCATTTAAAATACGGTATCGTTTCATTGGTACCGGTATCTTTTCTTACTTAACAATAAATATCCCAAAATTTGACGCTTAATTAAACAGACGGCAGTCGGCATGTCTGTGAAGCGGATGCATTTTTAAAATTTAACTCATAATATAACATGCGTGAAATTTTAATGCACTGTTTTAAATAATTGGATAATCAAATAATACAACGACGGATCTCAATTTTAGCTATAATTTTGTACGTACTGTCAGCATTCCGTGTCAGTGGAAGATGTGTTATTTTATTATAGAAAAAACTTCTGATTTCTTGGATTTAAGAAGGACGATACTGTTTATGATGACAAATAAATTTAATTCCTTCTTCGAAAATGTTATTGTTCAATAAGTGTATCAATTGTCCTGAATTATCTGATTTTGTATTTATAAACAGATCCGTACATTTGTATTCGTAAGCAAATTACAACGGAACTTGCTGAGAAATCACGAAAATTACGGAATAAGTCAATTATATGAAAACACACCACTAACGCCAAATATCTTCAATATTCAATTCTGAAATCTGACTAATACTCAAATTGCCAACCATGAGAACATGATGATCAACTTTAAATTTGCATAAATTCACGCACATCTTTTTACAAAGTTTCTTTATGCTGAGTTCTTGTATGACGTTGAGTTATAGCAGCATATATTTAAGATCATCAAATTTGATAGCCCAGCTTAATAGCACAACTTAACTGATTGTACTGTGAAAATATATTTTCTATCTAGACAATATAGTGCTTCAGTCCCTAAATGTTTTTGTTTTTCAATGTATGTGCTTCTTAAACTCTCTAGATAGTCATTCAATTCGACGTTACTTAATCAATAATAATTTAGTTTTTGCAGACTTGATATGTCTTCATAACGAAGAAACGAAGAAAGAAACAAAATCACAGTATACACTGTTTATTTTCAAGTTACAGTGGAAGTAGTCCGGCCAACACCAAGGATGACCTTGCACGAAATGATGTAGAAAATGTTATTCAATTTATTGGTAGACATGGTCTTACTGATTCCAAATCCGATTGATGCCACTTTGTCATCCTTGGGCAACTCCCAGAATCCAAGATGGCGACCAAGATGGCGGCTAGAGGCTAAATTATACATGCAAAATGTATTTTTACACATTATGGTCTTAAAATGAGGCACAAAAGTGATTTCAACATTTACAGATCAAGTTGGTTAAATTTTGTTATTCTTATACAAACTTTTTAATTCAAAATGGCGGTCAAAATGGCGGGTAAAGGCTATTTTCCCAGTATCTAAAGAACAAACTGGCAGAAAGAGACTGAGTTCTGTAGAAATTTATTTACTTATAGAATAGTTCATGTTATTAAAGAAACCGATTGATTTTACTTAGTTATAATTTATCATTAACAATTATAAATCCAAAATGGCGGCTTAAATGGCCGATATGATCAAATAGTTCAGTATATAATATACGAGTACATACATGGACGGAAACAAACACATTTGGGTTTAAGTTTCAATGTTTGTTATATGATTTTTTGAATCTTTATAAAATCTCATCTATTAGCAACTCAAGATTCAAGGTGGAGTCAAAGGTTACGATTACGAGGCAAATTCAACCAGTTCTATTTTTTTTAGCAATAATGTATTGTAAATAATGAAGTGTTTTCATAGTGGCCTAGTTATTTGGCTGAAAACAGCCATATTAGCCTTCGTCTGTGGCCTCGGTTTATAATGACTGTCTTCAGCCGAATACAGGCCGTTATGAAAACACTTAATTCACCATTGTCGC
The DNA here is from genome assembly GCA_025267735.1 of Mactra quadrangularis. Lineage (NCBI taxonomy): Eukaryota > Metazoa > Mollusca > Bivalvia > Venerida > Mactridae > Mactra > Mactra quadrangularis. The sequence goes on from CM046304.1 coordinate 31,912,797, forward strand.
AGATTGGGTCCCAATAAAAAACGCTCAGATTGTACCAACATTCAAAATGGCGGCATTTTTGTGGAAGAAAAAAACACGGCCTTCATGAGAAAACTCGGTCACTATGAGATTCGGAAGCAATCAAAATGCCTAAATCTCATAAAAGCCGATGTTTAAATGAAATGAAACATTGATAAATAATTCGAGGGTTGCCCGCAAGATACTAGCTCTTCAACGCAATGTACTTATTGCAGTCTTGCTGGCAACCCTCGAATTGTGATGGACAAACTAATTTAATTTCAAAAAAATAAGCCATTTAAATAAAGAAAAATGGGAAAATAAAATTGGGTTTATATACAATTTACAGTAGACATTTTAATTTAGGATTATTATGAAGTGCTATCATTTTGTTTAAGATTGCAATATGTGTGTATATTTGAAAAGCTTATAAACCTTTTAGTTGAAATATTTAGAGGCAGTGAAAATAAACTGAAACATGTCAATAGCAAAATAAGCATGTGCCAAAAAATGAGGAAGAAACTAATTGACTGAGCTCTATCAATATCATTACACAAACAATGATACAGTCTGACTTGACTAAACTTGACTTAATTAGAATATGTGCTTAAATGTTTAAGTTTGCTTCTGTCTAATAATATTACATGACGATAGCCCAATTTCTCTGGTCGTTTTTATATGTTGATAACAACATGTTCAAGTGACGACACAAATTATTGTTGACAGAGTATTTTGAACTCAACACTCTAAGCGTATGCAATGATAAACTAAACATATTAATGATTATTATCTTTAGAAAGTATTCAAGCGGGTACTAGCTTATGGCCAAAAGATATCATAAATGTCTTCACTTTTGATGTAGAATATGTGAACTAGCTTTAAAAGCATATTTTACACCCATGCAAATAGTGTACCTTCTTTACATTGTCAAAAACTGACTGACTTGTAACATTACATTTTGGACGATCGCAGTTGACCGCATTGATATAGTGTCACTCCAACAAGATAGATATCTCAAAAGAGTATCAGCACACCAATGCCATCAGATATTTTTGGTGCTCAGCAAATTGCAGCAGAAGTAATCATTTGTTGAACAATTTTGTTGTCTGTGCTTCTCGTACCAAGTCTTAAAGGTTTATGCGATTAAACATAATATGTAATGTTTCCGAAAAAATGAAGAATCACCATATCTTGCAATGCATCGTCTATAATGTTTGGAGTGGAACATATTTAGATATTACATACGAGATCGACAAGTTTTCTCAACGTACCATCCTTCTTTGGGGGAGTCTTTGCAGTTGATAGTGAATATACTCCAAATGTGTTTAGTAATCAGACATGTTTATACTTTTAGCACTGATGCATCAGATCTGTTATGTGTTCTTTCAAGATATTTAGTGTTAAGTGAAACAATATATTTTTAAATTTTCTACTTGGCCATGTTTGTAATTAATGAATCCCTTAAAACCACCATCTTGCACAGTGTAACACTATTTGCTAAATCATGAGATAGACACTGGGTTCAAATAGCAGTGTATACGCTTACAATAAGAATTGGCATCTACGCCATGTAATTTCTCTCAATCCTTGTAAATAAAACCAAATTCTACTACACACTTTTGATGGAAATGTGCTTTTGTTATTTCTCCAATTTTTTTATCAATGGTCAGAGTCATTTACAATGAAATAAAGAACATTCATGATTCAGTTGTGATATTTGATGTCTAGATCGGACTTGAAATGATTCTATTGCAATTTCTCTTATATACTATCAAAATGTGATACAATGTCAACAGAATTTCTATCAATTGCTTTTGGCATACGTTAATATACTCTTGAAAGATAATAGAACATGCACACAATACTTACAATGTCATTAGTTTTTTTATAACCTCCTTTAAATACATATTGATTATTATTGAAGTGGCAAACATATTGGGAAAGTGGTCGCTATTCTAAGGATATCACAACATATGTTGTTCAATGAATTAAATGTTATCAGGATAGTGTCTCTAAATTGCCATCTTAGAAACAATTTGCTTCCTGAGTCAACTGACAAGCTAACAAGTATCAACGATTTGATATTCGCAAGACCAAGAGATATAAAAACCTAAACATAATGCTGTATACCCATTAGTTAGGAGTTATGTCTTTCAATGTGAATTGAAATTAAGTTTTAAACTCTAATCATTCATTTTGACAACCATCTTAAATTCTTGAAGTTATCCAAGAATACCAATATGGCATCAATCGGTTACATAAACAAAAAAGGATTAACTACGAAATAAAATGCATTGAAATCATTTTGTATACCCCAGTCAATGACTTAGCTCATTGTGTTTATATATACCCGACAGCTAGTTATTTACGCCATTATAGCCGCCATCTTGGATTTTGGAAATTGCCAAAGTGATGCCAGTGTGGCATCAACCAGTTTTATGAACTAAACTAAAGAGTAATTCCTACAAAAATGCATTAAAACTTTTTTGAAATGTACGATCCTGCTCATTGTGGTTGATATACCCGACAAGCGTAGTTTTTATTCGCCATTTTGTCCGCCATCTTGGATTGGATAATAAACGAGGGGTACAAAAATTGCAAAAAATAAAATTGCAGATAATGTTAGACTAATTTCAGCTATCTAAAATTAGACAGTGATAAGGATGGATTTATTATACATTAATCAGCTTTCATCCGCTATTTTGTCCGCCATCTTGAATTTTGGGAGTTGCCCAAGAGTGCCGAAGTGACATCATCCAGTTTCGTAAACTATGATGTCTTAGCTTCAAGAAAATGCAAAAATACATTTTTTACATCCTTCCATGTACGGTTCAATTGATTTGTGTAGTTTATATACCGGACTAATATATACCCGACAGTTAGTTATTTACGCCATTTTAGCCGCCATCTTGGATTTTGGAAATTGCCCAATGATGCCAGTGTGGCATCAACCAGTTTCATAAACTAAACTCACGAGTTATTACTTCAAAAATGCATTAAAACTTTTATTGAAATGCCTCTATGTACGATTCTGCTCATTGGGGTTGATATTCCAGACAAATGTAGCTTTTATCCGCCATTTTGTACGCCATCTTGGACTGGATAATAAACGAGGGGTACCAAAATTGCATGCAATAAAATTGCAGATAATGTTAGACTAATTTCAGCTTTTTAATGACCAGACTGTGGTAAAGATGGATTTATTATACAATAATCAGCTTTCATCCGCCATTTTGTCCGCCATCTTGAATTTTGGGAGTTGCCCAAGAGTGCCGAAGTGGCATCATCCAGTTTCGTAAACTACAATGTCTTAGCTTCAAGAAAATGCAAAAACATTTTCTACATCATTCCATGCACGGTTCAGTCGATTTTTGCAGTTTATATACCGGACTAAAGTAAAAAGTTAAGTGCAAACAGTTTGTGCGTGAGGTATCTCAAATCAATTAATGTTTTCGAAACATGTTACTTATGTGATCCTGGGAACACACCCAGTTTCAATTAAAAAAATAAATGTACTTAGGCCACAACAAATTGATCATATGTTTTATGGATTTTGTCCAAAAAAATTGGAGCGAGCGAGCGAAGAAAAATAAAAATATGTTTTTCCATATTTTGTATTTTTAGAAGCAAGCGAAAAGCGAAGAAAAATTTGTGCGGTTTTTATTTACTAAAAGCATAAAATAGCATAGAAAATATGGACTGCTGATAAAAAAAACATCTGAAGGTCATTTATAAAAGCATAAGAAATAACTTTATCAGAATAGCTCCAATAGAGAAAACATGTAGAAAGTTATTATTACCTTTCATTGCCTTTCTTACTACTCCATATTCAAGTAATAATTACAATGAAATCTTGAAATAATATGACATGACTTTTTAAATCTAATATTGACTCTTTAACCATATATGGTGCAATAAAAAATAAGATAAAAATACTTCAGATTCAAATTGAATTGAATTTAAAACTAGTCAGGAATAGTGATGAAGAGGTATGCACCTTCATGAATGCAACAATAAAAACTAACTTCGCATGATTTGTCTTTGGTATTTCTTTAACTATTACTGGATAACTTAACTAGGATGCACAGAATAATACCAATTATCAGATGCTCACTAAAATTATAATAAACCAAACCTGCAGACATTTTTGATGTAGGAAAATAGACCTTATAATTGGGTAAGCTAGGTTTAAAACTAAAAACATATAATTGAATAAGTGTGAAATAAATAGGATCAGAGCCCCTCTAAAATTATAATGGACTAAACATATTGACTTCGGGTGTATAAATTTAGTCTTGATAATTGGGTAAATTAGGCTATGGACTAAACAACATTCAACTAAACTTAAGTTAGCATGTAGGATAATTTTAATATCACCACCCCTATAAAACTTGAATGGACCAATCCTTACCTTATAACTTTTTTATGTATGAATATAGTATTATATAGGGTAAGTCATGCTTAGAACTAAACAACATACAATTATTCTCAAACTGTCATAAAAATTGTTTGGGGGGTTAGCATCCCTCTAAAATGATATTGGACAAAACTGATCACTTTTTGGGTAAAATAATATTTTTTATAACTTTAGTAAATTACGCTATATATTTAGTGTCTAAAATCCACCATATTTAATTGAGCCTGTAAGATTGATTTGGAGGCATCAACAGTTTTTGTAAACTTTTCTCACATTTCTACCTGCTCTCTAAGTAATTGATCGGCCTGCATAAGTTTTACTCTGCAAGGACAATTATGACGTCACATACATAAGCTGTGTAGAGTCTATGCAGACGCAATGTCTATGTCACATAAAACCGGTGTGAAATCAGTTTAAGAAGCGTACCTCGCGTGTGAAAAAGTTTATGAAAAGTGTGCATTGACGTATTTAGGAATAGTGAAATGTAAAGAGTGAAGTTATCATTTTTCTGTAAATCTGAACAATGGATTGTGTCGTTGTAGTTTCTTAAGACGTATGTTAACAAACATACATTACTGTTTTACCGTAATAATGAAATCAGACTAATTTACAAGAATATTTAGACCTGAGATTATTAATTTTGTGTGTAGTTTTACTTAGTCGAGTGCCAAACATTTTTTTACCTTTCCGAAATTTTTGATGCGGTACAAATTACAATGTGCGGGAGCAAAATTTTTTTTCCCATTTTCGGATTTTTAGGTTCGGGAAATCTGACGAACATATGATCAATTTGTTGTGGCCTTAGATTACAGTACGTGTATTTAACGGACGCAATAACTAAATTATTACGTCAAAAAAAAGAAAGCATATGAAAATAAATATATGACTTTTATATGTATTTATATATTCAAGTGGTATTGTGACTCAGAACAACAATATCACTAACTAATAGTTAAGGTTAATAATATCACATTCTGAAATTCTAAATGTTAGTCTTAATTGAGTGTCAATAAAAAGAATTCCTTTTCGAATGTGACATGTAAACCAAAACCAAGACAAATGCATTTTAGTGTTACTCTGTTGGGTTAACATGTATAAACACTACAAAATGCATTTGATATGATTGAAGATGCTTTAGATCTTAACAAATATTGTTTTTGTTTGTTATAAGATTAGACACCGTGTTAACACGATTATGATCATTTTACGACTACCAGGTAACCTAACCTAGCTTTTATAGACTTGTATCTATAAATAAGGTTGACAGCTCCGCAATGTGTTATGTGTATTTCAATAAATTAGCTTTTTGTTGATTTGACAAGCCCTCTTTACCCGAAACAATAATAAGTTACTATATGGTAGCCATGTGTTTTAATTAATTTCGTCTCTGCAATTTATTGAGCACTTGGCAACAACGTACATCAATTCTTTCATAATGACACCTGTATTTTAACATGTCCTTGAATTATGTTCGTAAGGTTAGGAAGATAATTTTCAAACACCAGCAAAAAACATCAATATTAATACTGTATAGCGGGTATTATCTGCGGGGGTTTTATTTTGGCTTTATTGGCGGAAAATGAAAATGCGCCAAATATAAACACCGCGAATACAAACCTCCGCAGTATTAAGTCGCCGCCATATTGTTTACTAAGGAACATTACTCTTAATAAATTGTGTATTCATTAAAATGTGCATGTATTAACTCCCTAAAAATCAAGAATTATGTAGTGAATTTGGTGAGATTTATTATGTAAATGAACAAAATTTAGTATTTTGAATAACACAAAGGAATCGATTCAAGTTGTGTATTTAGCAAACGAAAATACAGACAGACAACACAGTCATTCTTGCAATTAGACGCCAGGTTCCATCAAAACTCGGTTACGAAACTCGACGACGCTACCGCCATTTTGTTTACTTTAATAAACCCGTATGTCGGTCATTTCCGAATCTTCACGAGTTTAGTTCAAGCACTTATTTGATTGTCGTAAAAAACAAAGTCATCTTTAGTGTTGTAATTAATTTAAGTGCTTGCTAGCAAACCGAAGACAAACTTCTCATCACCTAATTTCACAAATCGAGTAAAAAGAGCGGAGATAGTGCTTACGTAGCTTATTATTTATTGATTTTCAAAAGAAAACTATTGTCAAATTTTGTCACGTGACAACGCTTTATAATTGATTTTGTCTGTTTAAAGACTACGCGCGTTGATTATACACTGTGACAAGCTGTTAATTTTAAAATTTGTCGGATTTTGACCAAAGGATTCAGGTAAATTGGCGATTTATAAGGAGTGTGTGCCGCAAACTTAAATACCGATAATTTTTAATAAAGACAAAGGCGTTATCACCGACTATTAACAAACATGCGAAAATTTTGATTGTTCATTACAACAAATTGTTATTATTATAAGACTCTCGCGAGTTGGGCTTAATTATGCAATTTGTCGAACGATCAATCAAACTTAGCGGCACCCAGGTAATATTTTTAACAAAAACGTTCACATATTAAATGGCGATTCTTATCATTAAACTTGTCCCGTCAGTTCATTGTCATAGAAATAGATAATCTGCTGTGTAAGCGTTGATTTTTCACACGTCCGCTAAGATTATGCAACTTTGGTGACACTTGGTTAATTCGAAAATTAAAAAAGTCGCGATTGGTAGTGACCGCTTATACAGGTAAATTGACCTTTTAGTGTAAATGACAGAGTTATGTACCTTTGACCATCTTTCACCGGGAGGTTTAAAATTGGCGCTCAGAGTAATTTCCGCCAATATTTAGCATCGCCAATACAAAACTCTCTTGTTTACGCGAAATTTTTGCCCCGCAGAAATAACCCGCTATACAGTAACTGAAACACATAATTAGATCATTAGGATGACAATGTATGATAATTAAGAGCTAGGACCTTGAGAGCTAAGGTACTAAAACTGTACTAATTAACCAAGAACCTGCACATGGCTTGATATACAACACTATTATAAGCCGATTATACAACAATCAATATTTCATTTCTTGTGTCAATAATTGGGATTTATAGGCAATTTAGTGCAAACCCCACTTCATAACGAACACTTACATTTTTAACGAACGATCACTGGATATGTCTTATTAGACCTACAAACTTTAAATCTTGACTTCAGCACATACCCTTGTAGTGACTGATATTTGCCCTACTTAATACAAACGTGACAGTGAAATGATTGCGCAAAATATTTACCAAACTCTACAAAGGTGCAATCCGGTAAACGAATCAATTATGCATTGTGTCGTAGTCAGACGTGCTACCGAGCTGACTGGTTGGGCACAAAAGTAGTTTCTTAAGCAAGATTTGACTACTCAGGAAAAAGCCAAGGTTGACTTAATTCATAATTGCTTGTCCAAAGGCAGAGATGACAATCAAATGTATTTAATAATAAAAAAAGGTCCATTCACATTATTAGATAAATTTCAAGTCTCTTTAAAATGAGTTTTGAGTAAAACAAAAATGCGTCTTGGAAAAAGTCGGATATTTTATATCATAATATTATTTAAACAATAATCAATTTTTTTATTTTTTTTTTGACGAGGTTTAACACAGTCACGGCTATCATTAATAAATGTTATTCATTCATTTATATAAAAATCGACAATTCATTAAAACAAGTATTATATCGTCGGCATACTATCAAAACCTCGTATAGAGCAAACTTTCCAAAAATCACTTTTTGATGCCATAGGAAACTATTCATATTAGCGCATATTCTGTCAAAATTTTGTACACCTGCACCAAAGTCAAATGATAAATTCTCGTACCTTGATTGGTCCCATTTTGTTCGGTTTTGAAAATGGAAAGAAAAATAAGCGGTGCAACAACGTACGTATTCAAAGGACAGTTCAGTGACACTTGTGTGTTAGGAAGGAAAAAAACATTTGCATAGTTTAATGAAGTAGTGAGAACATATTTTGTACTGATTTTTACTCAAATAAATAAGAGTTTAAGAGATGCGTTATAGATTTAATGGCTAGCCTTGTATACAATGAACTCTTAGAATACATACTTTTATAGATATTGAAGCGATGATTTTCTCATATCTTTAGTGAATTGAGCTTCATACACTGTTATGACTTTGCTGCATATTCCTAGTTTTCTACTCATACATTTAAACGTGTTGTACATGTTATGTAACTATCCGTGTTATTAAGTTTTTGTTGAGCAGTACTTTATGTTAGTTTTCTTTATCTTATGATCTATTGTACGTATTAAATTAGGGACATATTTTGTCAAAGAACCGATACAGTCTTAAACAAATGAGAAAGATGGACAGGCGGACACTATAGACATTTTCTCGCAGAATAAAGGGGCCATTCTTTGTCCAATTCAATCTCCGTAAACAAATATCCTGTAGGGCCTTGTTGTACAGAATATCTAAGGTTCCCATGGAAGGTCACGTCGAAATGACCTTTATTTCGACCAAACAATGCGTAGTTTCCAACTTGACGAAACACTAATTATAGCATTTTGAGTTCGTTATTTCTATTTTTAACACAAGGTTTGGGAGATATTTTGACTGAGGTTTTTTTTCGAAGTCTGCGATTGGACGGTGCATTTCAAATTGTGCGACGTAGAAAATGTAAACAAGTTACTGAACTTAAGATTTCGTCATGAATTTTACTATGAGAAAAGGTCTCCTGAAAGTGACCCTCGTAAGAAAACGGCCAGATCTAAATGGGCGAGTAGGCGAGATTGAATTTTTTATCAGATTGGGTCAAATTCAATTACATTCTTACGTTTACTGTTTGTAAAATAACAAAAAAAACCTATTCTTTAACTACGATCTTTAAACTGGTACTGTACAGACGAATCACTAGAACCATTACATTTACATAAGACGTTGTAACATGTCTACTGACAACTGGGAGGTTAATCGGGGAGCGACTAGATTGTTGAAACGATTCTATTACGTAAGATAACGTAGAAAAATATCTTAAGAGACGCATTACATACATGTATCAGCCGTTATACCCACGATGGAGATGTAGTTCAGATGATAAGTGTATGTCAGGGATTATTGCGCCAATCTAAGCAGACGATCTTTTTTAATTGCTCTGTACTTATAAGTTATAACCGAGGGACTACTTCTGGATTCGGTAAATTTCAAAATCGGCAAGGGTCTGAAATACTGTAAATATATGAGTCTGAGTCTAAAATCAGAGTTTGAATCTAAAATGTTGAGTCTAAAAATAGTAGACTCAGGAATTCACTTAATATATAAAAATGGTTGTTTAGTAGACAAATCGTCATGTTTAAAGTTCTGAAATCCATCAAAAATAAGTTAATTAAATAATTAATCATGCTAGATGTACTGGTATGCAAGCAGTAGCCATGATTTTTTAGGTTTTTCTAAAATGTATAGCCAAACAACAACTTACTTAAATATCAGTATTAATTTGACACATCTCCACTGACAAATAGGATTCCCATATAGAGAATTACATTGACTTATGTTGTATAGGGAAGCTTATTCAACTTTAAACTGTTTGGTGAGATTTCAGTATCTTGAATGGTTTAACTTGACCAGTGCTGACTGCTGAATAGAAGAATTGACAACAGCCTTGAGCTTTAGGCTTCAGTTTCAGTTTTGCTTGCATGGACAGCAACCAAATTGAGCTGGAAACTATAGATTTAAGCCATTTTAATGAGGCAAGCTTCTTGATGGTACCATCACTTTCATAAAATTAGTAAAGCCTTGAGCTGAACTCCATAGGAAGTATGTGTTAATATATAATAAATGAAAACAGAAAAAGGAATTCATGTTAAACACTTTATGTGCAGTTTATTTTTTTATTTATATCTGACCATGGCAATTACAAAAAGAAAACATTGTTGATGACAGGAATTTTCTAGGTATCATCTTTGCATCTGTTTTATGAGCCAACGTTACATCATTTCCTAAATAACACTTGATGACCATGAACTGAAATATCATATAAGAACTTGACTAGTCACTAAGTGATCATCTGCATCTACACACACTTTTCACTGAGCATCTTCTGAAATTCACAAAAATTAGAAAAGTCATTCCAAAAATTTAAATCTAGTTAATTGTTATTAAATAAGGCCTATGACTATGCTTAGCAACCCCAGTTAAAATTTCAACTTTTTTACACTGTCTTTAAAGTGTGTTTTAATGATAGTATTAAAACAGACCTACTTAGAACATTTTAAATTTTTGAAATATCTTGAAAAACAAAAAAGTTATGAAAGTTTGAAGTTCGTGAAATGTCATGTTTTTCTGGAACATTGTATCGATATATTACATAGGAAAATGATTCGAGTTCGCGGACCCGAGCAAAGCGAAATTTTTACTTAATATTTCATAACTTTTTTATTTTTTAAGATAGAGTAATCAAACTTGGCAATCTTATAGAATTTTTTGTGTAAATTCCATTTCTGTACTCTGTTTTAATGTGTGAAAAACACTTTTGACATAAACTGACAGAAATATTCATGAAATTCATAAATGAAAAAATAACATTTTTTTTCAATTTTATTTTCACCGATAACAAGTTAAATTCATACACAATCATTCATTTCATTTTCAAATCAAGTATATTTATCTTTTATAAAAGTATATATCACAGTGAATCTTCAATAAATACATATAATCACTGTCAGCTAATGATTATTTTAAAGTTTGAACCATACTAAAGTTCTAGTAATGACAGGTATATTCGTTAGTAATTATTTCTATCATCATCATGATAAATTGGTAAACAGTCATAGTATTCTCTTCAAATTGTCACAACTGTCATAAAGTGCTAACTGTTTTATATTGTTGTAAATCAGTTTCATTCATTGTTATTATTTTTATTTAAATTTAACTAAAAAAAGTGGCATGAAACTTGCTGTAAATTGTTTCAATTTGCTGATGTTCACAAATAAACCACTGTCGCCCAGAACTTATACAGTCCGGCATAAAGTTTTGCTTGATAATGAACTGTTTTTCTACAATTTGTTTATCTTGCCTTAATGGCCATTGATAATATCCTTTCTGTTTACAGGGGAGCATGAAATTAATGAGCACTTCATTTTCATTTATCAATTTTTCTATGCAACCAGGATACCAGTTATCTTGGTATGCAACTGCGACGTATTGATTAACAGTCATTACTTCGATTTCTGGAAAAATGTCAACACTAACTTCTTTTCTTCTTTGTTTTGAATTATTAGGCTCGCACGGTTTCGTTTTCCTCTTCTTTCCCTTAGATGTTTTCTCTTCCATCATGTTTTCGTGGATGTCATTTGAAACCTTTTGTATGCTTCATACACTTGTGCAAATAGATATATTCACTCCATTTCCTGTCATAAAAATTATAATTACTGATGACAATTGATGTTGCAAAAATGGAATAATAAGTTCAATTTTGTTATACATGTATCAAGTTTATACAAGCATTGTTATAAACTACCACTGCGCATGCGTCATACTTTGCTATAAGCCCCGCCAACTATGTATTTGATACACTTTGATATTCCAATAAATACAGTCAACATCTCTTTGTTATGTGTTCTCTATGTATGCTTAAATGATTATAATATCAATGACAAGATTATAGCAGAAATATAACAAATTTTATATATGTAATGAATAAATTTAAAGAACATGTAATACATTGACCCTTTATGCATATTATATAGGGTCCTTGATGTTTAACAATAGTTTTGCTCAATAAAAGTATTGTTTTATGATATATTTATTACCATAACTGTTTGAAATTACTCACTGTTAGCCATAGAAACTATCAACTTCTTTATTTTATCAGCACATAGTTGTAGCCAAAGTTAACTGAATTTAATAGTGGATGTATTTCTCTCCATGTTCCTTGGCTTTTGATGTCAGCATCCTGAAAATCATCACAAAAACATCAAAATATTAGAATATTGGTAAAATTTAAATACATTGAAATAAAAACAATCCAAATTTCAAAACAGACCATTGTCATAAAGGTGTTGATAAAATCTTAGATTTAACTTTATAGCCTCGGTAAAAAAATTAGATTTATTATTACTTTGGCCTAGGTACGAATTGGTTTGGGGACGCTTGTTACCTCGTCATCGTTAATTCTCTTTTAAGCACCAAGATTTTTAATTTTTATGATCTAAGGAATCAAATTACATTTATTTATAAAAGCTAGTAGGTATTGCACACGAATGTGTAATAGTTGTCTGTAAAATAGAATCTATGAATGTCAACAGACGATCTGTCATTGTTGAACGCTGGTTCAATGTGGTTGCATGACCAAATTACTTATCACTTGAAATCATTTGAATTTTAGTGCATTGCGATGTTCTTGCATTCATTTTGTAATAAATTCATAGTAGAATGAAAGTAAACTTACCTTGTAAAGGCATTCCTTAAATAGTCCAAACAATCCTGAGATAAATGATGTAAAGTTCTCTCAATTTTCTGTCAATGTCGTTATTTTCTATTTTTAGAAACAAAACTAGAAGGGTATGTTTAAAGTCCGGTACATTCAAGTGATAATTATAACCTCCCCTGAGATAGCACTTAAGATTTTTTACTGTATTTTTGGGTCTCCAACAGGTTCTTGTGATAAAATTTGCCCAATCTTTGATTATATCGAGGGAAATGGCGGCCATTTTGTTTCATTTTTATTATGGTTAGAGGCCGCTTATATCAAGTAAATTTTAATCTCAGCTGAGTCTGAAACGGTTCGTGAATACCATTTTGAAGATTTGCTCAGGGAAGTCAAAGTCTAAGTTCAAGACTGAGTTTGAGTCTGAGCTTGAGATTTATTTTTGTGAATATGGGCCCAGGACTGAAGTCCCGAACAAATTAAAACTGCTTATTATCATGCCTTCTATGACGCAAAACGCATTAAATATAAATTGTACCATGTTTTCAGTGTCTGAAAAGAACTTGCACTATAGACCTACTTTTAGGAAAATATAAGTGAATGAAATGGAATTTTTAGGTTAAAAACAACACAGTTATTGTCTCATTATTGCCCTTTTTTCTCTACCCCAGCGTTGTCATGGTAACTGAAATCGTGAATTTAATTGCTTTTACCGAAATATTATCACCAAGGGAATCACTTGGCTAAGTTGCATACATGAATTTGTCAGTCAATAAGTAATGCATCTTGAAATAGCCATACCGTGCAAAGTTGAAAAAATTGTAATATCGCCTGTGTCGCAACCAGTTAAGGTTTTACTGTTAATTGCATAACTAAACCCCGCTGATTTAAAAATTCGATGAGTACTTATATATGAGGATTATGAAGCAAAACAACGAGTATTTAAATCACTTGGTTTGATGTATACGCCGCTGACAGTTGAATAAAATCTACCACGCAATACGGTTTGACATATTATTTTCCTGGTAGTTTCCTGGATGTTAAAGAAGGTAAGTGGGGTCACTCTCTTTTTCCTAGAAGTACTGGTTAATTGGTCGAGAATTAAAAACCAATTATTGACCCTGATTCTCTTTGTGAAAAGATTTAACAATAACCTGTTTTTACAAGTGTTAGAAACTCCATTTAATACAATGTAAATTGTAAAATGTGTTTTTGAACCTTTAAGGGCTGTGTAGACATATCATTTCTGACTGAAAGATATCAACAAGACACAAATTCATTTGTGTTCCTTTTTAAGATTGCTCCCATAGACAATCTGAAATGATAACGAATTATTAGATGTAAAACGTTTAGCTTCAGAAATATAAAAACACATTTGAATTGTGTCAGAAAATGTTACTGCTCAACTGTTTAAATGCATCAAACTTGTAGGATAAGATAAATAAAGAGATGCAGTTTTTTCTTTTTATAGTTTTTTCTCCGTGTAACACTATTAGTGTAATTGTGTCATTGATTGACAACATGAACAAATCAAAATAGACATATCATGTCTAGGATTGAATATTTTAATTAGAATTAATTGTCGAGTTTTTTTTTTCTTTCTTCAATTAAATGTTATTCTTTCCCCTTCTTTTGTACAGAAATGATGGCATGGCAGTTCATAGAAATAACAATAATAATATGTTTTATATGTGATGAGAGCACAAAAGACAAAGTCATGTGACATTTTCCTCGCTGATTCATTTGGTCAGTTTCCCTAGCATATAGCTACTCTGCGCTTTGTCGCCCATTCTCGTAGCTAGAGATTATCAAGAAATTCGATTGAGAATCTTGAAAGCCACTGGGCACAAGAAATGATCACCTCCCTGGTATATCACTTGTTATAACATATATATTACTTTCTTGTGTAAGGAGAGTACCACAGGACAGCGCACTAAGTAGAGACTGTAGAATTGTATGTGGGAGAGTTCGAATATCACGACGACGTCATGATGACAACTCCGAAAGTATACCGAAGGAATTATTAATTAACTTCATCAATGGGTCCAGATCTTACGCTGAATCAATTGCTAGATTCTAGACCCGGATATAACTGAGGAACAATGATCTTATGCAGTAAAGTTCCGCTATTAAGACCACATGTGTTATTAAAAATCATGCGATTTTTGACAATTATTGAGACCCAAATGCTTAATTTGTGAACAAAAGGGTCTCTATAATAAGAACTTTTCCCTATTAAGACCACCAATTTTGTTGGTCTTAACAGTGGAACTTCACTGTATAACATGTATGAAACAGGAAAACAAAACAAAACACATTTTTTTTGTATTTTTTTATTATGTGAAGAAAAAAGCATTTACACAAAAACACAAATATACAAATATTCATATTGTTAAATTCAATTTGTTATTATACCAATTTTATATTCTAAAGTTCAACCAGTTTTGCATATATTTATTTTGCATTAATACTTAATACATAATCTTAAATTCAATGGTTTTACATGTATATTATTAAAATGCAGTGTTCATGAACTAAACCTTTGGTACTAAAAAATGTTATTTTTCTTACTAAAAAGTCTGCTTTCTATACTATCTAACCACAGTCGTTGTATTACTTCAAATAACCACCAATTAAATTGTGCGATAAATACATGTTTATGGAGTTGGTCTGAAACGGATGCTCTTCGAATCGTTATTCTCCACAACTATGCATTATTTAGCGCACAATGACATCAATAAAGCAATTGTCATACATACATCAGTTAATCAAGAATGAGGCATAACTTATACATAACTAAAACATTAGTAAGCATGGATAAGCAGAAAGGGATACATGACGAAAAAGTAAAGTTAAACATGAGTAATTAATGACTTATAAATAGCTTAAAAAATTAAATATACAAAAGTAAGTCATTAGTGAAACATAACTAAAACCAGACGTGACAATGACTGAATCATGATTTATTCAAAACACAAACATCAGCAAAACATAATTGAGTTATTATTCTTACATAACTTAACTTCATGTACAAATAATTGACTTTAAAGTGATACATAACCTTAGCATCCGCAAAACACGTATTATTCATAATTGATTCATAACTTAACATCATTAAAACATTATTGAGTCATTATAATACAAAACTTAACATAAAAATATGATCTAGTCATAATTGATTTTTAATGTTACATCAGTGATTGGATCAAAATTAATTTATAACTTAACATCAGTAAAACGTGATTGAGTTATAATTGATATTTAAGTAAAGGTGAGTCAGTTATCAGTGGAAAACAAGTGATTCATAATTGGACACACATTAAGATATAAAAAGAGGTATAAATTAAATACATGACTAAACAAGTCATCAGTGGAACATAACAGAAGTGACCATGACTGAATCATGATTTATTCAATACAAAAACATCAGCAAAACATAATTGAGTTAAAATTGTTACATAACTTAACTTTAGGTACACATGATTGACTTATAATTGATAAATAACTTTAACATCAGCAAAACATGACTTACTCACAATTGATACATAACTTTACATCAATAAAACATTATTGAGTCATAATTGATACATAACTTATCATCAATAAAAATGACTTGGTCATATTTGAATCATACTTTAACATCAGTTATTTGGATCATAATTGATGCATAACTTACAATACAATACAATACAATACAAATTCTTTTATTCTCTCATTTCATATAGATATGAATAAATAAGGTACATAAATAGAAATATATATTTTACGAGGCACATGATAAGGAGAGAAGTATAATTCAATAGTGTTACATAATTATAAAGTATAAATAAGTGAAATCAAATAGGGTAACATTCTCGCTCCCAGAGGCTATTAAGACTCTCGATACTAGATCGAGAATCTTGATAACCTCGAGGCATGAGATTGATAGGGTAGCAATCAGGATTTTGTTTCAAGTTATGTATATATGTATTTACGTATGTATTGGTGTTCTCTTTAGGGCACCGGAGAGTCATAATAATATAATGGTACATTGAAATCATTTTTTGCAATTAATGAATTATATCAGCTGTAACTAATAATGCTATACATGTAAGCAGTTTGTTATCATACAGATGACAGAATTATAAAACATTATAAAACGTTGTTAAGCTGTTGGGTTGATGAATTATTGATTTATTGATTTAATTTGTACATATTTGGACTTCTTATGAAATACGGTTTCAGAAGTTGCTTTCTATCGTTAACAAATAAACTACATTCAAAACGATAGTGATATTCATCACCAAGTATTGATTCTTAATGTAACATCAGTGATTGGATCAAACTATATACATGGCTAAATATCAGTAAAACATGATTGAGTTGAAATTGATATTATAAGTAAACGTGAGTCAATGATCAGTGAAATACAAATGATTCATAATTGGACACACAAGTAAGATATAAAAAGGTATAGGTTATATACATGGCTCTATTTCACACAAGAATGAGTTAACATTGAAACATAATTAAAACATAAATAACTACAATTTTCAAAACTGATTCATGACCAAAAACATCAGTAAAACATGGATAACACAAGCATAGAAAATCATCCACCCAACAAATGCATTCTCAGTATAAAGTTATAAGTATAAGTTAATAACTCTAACCAATTAGAACTACTCGTTCAAGAGAATGCAAAGTAAAATGATAACTATTGTCTCTCACTGCTATTGCCTATTGGATATATCTTTCCAAATAGTGTAAGTAAAACGTCTTTACTAACTCTTCTGAATTTAAGGTCACGCATACAATAGATGAACGGATTAATGGCATACGTAATATAATAAAATCTAACAAAGAACTTGTATACACCTCTCTCTGTATTTGTCAAAGATTCGCTAAAATCAGACTTTAAACTTCGCGCCAAAATCAACGCTAATGAAGGGAAATAGCCTACAGCGACTGACGATGTAACTAGGAACATTATGCACGTTGCTTTTATTGCTTTAGCCCGCATTTTATATTCCTTGGACAGAATAGCCGGGTCAAGCTCCCTCGCCTTAGCCTCAGCCTCAGATTCAAGTGAATAAAGTCGACGCGACTGCATTTCTTGTCGAATAAGTTTTATAAGTCCCCTGCCGATGAAACAGTAAAGTATACATACTAACACGAAACTAAGACCAAATATAACCATTCCAAAAATAACGAATGCACGATCACCTGAGGTGTTCCCATAGTCGCATTCAGACGCAATGACGTCATATCCGGGTAGTTTGTATTCATTGATGCGGTAAACTTTAATTACCGGTAAAGCCATACCACATGACAAAATAACGGCTAAAAGACTTGAATTACGTGCTTTATTATAGTTTATTCGCCATTCAAACGGTTTGCAAATTGCGAGAAATCTGTCTACTGCCATTATAAACAAGGTGATTCCCAGGACAATATTTGAAGCCAGTGATAAAAATCTGGCAAATTTACACCAATGTGGGTTAGTAAACGTGAACTCTAGTGTTAACGAATAGATTTGAGTCGGTATTATGACAAGACAGAAAAATATGTCAAGACATGCAAGGAAAAATATAAACCAATTGTGGCTGGTTCGTCCATTGAAGTGTACTCCAGTACATTT
The DNA here is from genome assembly GCA_025267735.1 of Mactra quadrangularis. Classification (NCBI taxonomy): domain Eukaryota; kingdom Metazoa; phylum Mollusca; class Bivalvia; order Venerida; family Mactridae; genus Mactra; species Mactra quadrangularis. The sequence continues at coordinate 31,931,198 of CM046304.1, forward strand.
AATATATAATACTAAACCATTCCCTGACGCCCCAACAACTAGTATGACCACCATAAATATCAATGTATGAAAAAGTCTATGAAATTCTGCTGTATTAAGTTCTTCTAAAAGCCCATGCTTTTCAAATTCTCCACTCTGATTGGCTGAGAAGTTCATCTCGAATATTTCAAATACAAACTACTTTATATACATCTACAGTTTGTTTTCGATATTATCAATGCTTTTTGTACGTTTGAAAAAACCCTTGTCAAATGTCATTTATTCGTGAAGCAACACAATTCAAATTTGTTTACCCAGCGCCATGCCATCATTGTATCAGTCTTGTAGGAAACGAATATTCATTATGGAGACAGAATATGGAAAAATAAACCCCGATTATATATTTATCACAGGATAAAATGTCATAGGGAATAAAAACCCTATGGTAAATTTACTTAAAAAAATTTCTGATCAATATGTCATGTAAAATAATCCTAAAATATATTGTTATTCCAACACAAACTACTTTTATAAGATACGATAAATTTCACTCCAAATTTCACACATATAACAACACTGGCTGAGTTTTGCTAAAGCGCAATTTGTCAAACACAAATGTACACATTTGTTCATATGAATAAATAGTACATATCATCAGTAACAAGTCCATTTTAACTAATGTCCTGTCAACCAGTTGTATTGATTCTAATCAGTTCGATCTCTTTCTATCAATAGCAAGTGATGATATCACCGCTATACTAAGACGCATAACCATTCGCAGTTGGTACGCAACAGAATATAGTGCGGCGCATGAAGACATAATCGTTTGATTTTTTTATACAATCGTTATTGAATTGCAAACTACGAAAATGACTGATTATAACTATAAGAATATCAATCCATAAATACAAAGTACCTAAACCCTCATAAGGTACGGATGCATAGTTAAACTGTGTATTCTACTTTCGATTTCAAATTACTGTGTAAAGAATGACAGATGTATACATGTAGAATGGAGGTTTAAATACCGGTCAAAAAGCTGAATTTAATGTGCATAGTTGGTTGGATAGTTAAATGTTATTTGAGTAGGCACAAAACATACTTTAACGGGGAAATTATTAGAATGTAAACATTGTCACATGTTTCTAGGTAAATAGACAGTTTTACCCATGATGCTCAGCGTCTCCGTACAAAGGTCAGTAAGACCATTTATATACAGAATGGTTCGATCTTCACATCGATTCACGGAATCGAAAGTAGTTTCGTATAAGATTTCTGCTTAGTGAACAAGTAGTTAAAAGTTGATCATGTCCTAATAATAATATATTCTTGTATGATATTGTTACTATCAAGTATTTTCCTTCTCTATATAAGTTAAATAATTATAAATAATTGTTGGTTAGCACTTTGGGGAATAAAACTGTGAATCATATTTTTTAATTGCTCATGTCGATTTTCCTTTGCATGTCTTTGGATCCATTTGCATTAATGAACATAACCATATAGAGTTTTATACAATTTGTTTAAATTTACTAATTCAAACGCTATTCATTATACATGACCTAATAAAAAAAACCACCGCTATTTGTAAAATATTTCTACGTACCAAACGCCAAGAATAAAACAAAAGACAAAATGTCATCGGGGTTGTTCCGTATATTCTCATACTCAGGGTGTAATATAATTGTCAAGCTATTTTCAGCTCGAAATATTACGCTTTCTGATCACCTCTGAGTATGTGAGTACGAGCATGTTAGGTCGTTCATGTAAATATGGCGTATATGAGCATAGCAAGCTTCATAATAAAAGCGCTGCAGGCTCTGAATTTGTTGAGGTTTCGAAATTCAAAATAAATTAAGTGCTTCAACGAAGTTTGAACACATTATTGACCCCAGGTTAAAAATTTAGTTATACACATTTAATTTTCTTCAACTGTATGTCAAATAACACGGAAAATCATAGTATTAAAAATACAGAAAGACTTCTGTGCACATTTAAACCAAACGAATCCATACTAATGATGACTCCTAACACATCAGATTCAAGTACGAACCAAACAGGGCGAAAATGCAGTCGATGTGTGCATTCTATCCTAACTGGCAAATACTACTGTTTAGTCCGAGTGTATTCACGAGATTTGACTCTGCACATTCACACGCTTATCAGTATAGGTAATATACCTGTCACTGACACTGAAACAAAGACGCCTCAGTTAATTGACGGAACTACTTTTATCGCCTAGAAAAGACTGCGTAGTAAATTTGCAGGAAATCGCCGAAAGTCTAAAAACTACACTATTTAGATTACATTCAAAAGCATTAACTGAACATGAGTTTTACTTTTCGATATACTATCTTTAAACTTTGTCTATGAACGCATTATTTAAACCATTCTATTACATAGGACGGTGTAACGTCTCTACTGACTACTGGAACACACGACATGTCTATATTGATCGTTTTTTCTCAACTGTCAAAACATGAATAATTTTACGGTGAATGCGTTTGTTAAAATTCTTTTTGTAATACACACAAGAATTTCCGAAAGTGTGTATTATGATTGAGTAAAGCTTCTTATGCCGTATTATAAGTTTTAGTCAATATTTTTTTAATGAAAACTAGGCCGCCAGTACAAAAACGATGCATTCAGTCACCGTGAAATTATTCAAGCTTTGACAGTTGAGAAAAAACGGACAATAATGAATCGTAAAAACAATTCTATTACATAAGACGACGTAATTATCTCTACTGATACGCATCACGCATCGCGTACACATTTTACTCAACACAAGAAGTAATCCGGATTTCAACTGCATGTAAATTATCGCGCCTGTCATAGCAGACGATCTGATTGAATTGCTCTTAACTCTATTTACTGAGGGATTACTTCTGGACTTCTTAAACGGCAAGGTTTTGAATTATGGAAAATATTTTTGTCAGAACAAACAAAAACTAATACTTAGGATGAAATATTATGGCAATGAAATACAAATTTACAATGGCCGTATGCCATTTTTGGAAGGATTTTTAAAAATATCCTGTCTATATCAGTGCTCTGTGAAATTTGAAAAGAACGAACAACACCTTCAATTCAATAGAAATCAATGAGTCAATGCGATCAAGAAAATAGTGCAGCAGAAAATATATATGTACTATTAAACGTAGATGAGAAAAACATCTGATTTAAACAAATACTTAAATTTTTATATTTAAGTTTTATTTATTTAAGCAAAAATTTTTTTAACTGTGTACAGAGAGTAGATTTATCTTTATTACTGCGCATTAATATCTGCCACACGCTTGTATGTATATACTACAGCTTAAGCGAGGTATCACAGCTGGGGGCCGTTTCACTAACATTTGCGTAACTTAACGCAAACTTTAGTTGCGGCAAGAACTTACGGAAATCGTAAATTTAGTTTAGTTGCGTTTCACTTAACCTAGCTTAAGTTAACGACATTGGTTCGTTTTACGGCTAAAATCTGAAAAATACAAACAAAAAAGGCGGCCTGAAACTCTCCGATTAACATCTTCAAAACAGTGATTTTTATCTGTATAATACTCTATACGTCATTAATGTAGTACGTCATTGCTTGTACTACACTTCCATAGTGATGATGCAAAGTTTATCCATAACTTTATTGAACAGAACGCTGGTTTGCGTTGATTGATTCATTCGGACTGAAAACAGCAAAGTTCAGGATATATAACACTGAATTATCTACACCAACAAAATGTAAGTGTAATATTTCGTATACAAGTTATATTTTAAGGAAATGATTATTCTAGCTTCGGTGTCGTTAAGTACTATGTCAAACGTCCAAGTAACTTATGATTCGTCCATGGATTTTTTCGGACAATTCGCTTCCTTAAACTCAGTACGGGACAATATTTGCATGGAAATGACTTGCTAGACATGTCAGATTGAGTCTGTAGAATAGAGCAAGCAATCGGAGTTAAAATCAAGTCGGGAAGCAACGTAATGTAAGTAAAGGTTAGTGGTTGGATGGATGACCGTTTGGATTATTGTAAGCTCGATGCGCTTTACATGGTTGATAGTCGCCCAGCTAGCTCAGTTGGTAACTCGCAAGTCTACTGATCGAGGGGTCGTGAGTTCGATTCCCGGGCGAGACATACTATCGAGGAGCTTGGTCGTGAAATTATTTCTACGGCCATTTTCTCTCCTGCCAATGATTTTTAACTATGAAGGGAAGTAGCCAGTCACTGACGAAAGTATGCGCTTAGTAGTCGGTTAACAGCTAAATCCAGAGATATAGCCTTTCCAGGAGAAGTGAGTAGGTCGACTGACAGCCGTTATATGACCTATAATATGTGTTGCAACGGCGTTAAACCAAAATCAAACAAACAAACAAACATGGTTGATGGTTGTTTTTAATGGTTTGGCCAGAACAAATTGATCATATGTTCATCGGATTTCTCGCACCTTAAAATCCACAATGAAAAAAATATTGTCTGCTCTCTAAATGTTATCTTGTTACATGTATAATACATAATTAGAAATTACAACGACACAATCCTTTGTTCAGAAATAAAATAACTGCACTATATTTAATACATTTTCACATTTCTTTAATATGTAAATGCATAATTGCTCAACTTCGTACTCTCTTCACAGTTTATCTTGATGTGTGACGTCATTCGTGTCTTCGGAGTGAAAAGAATATAAAGGTTGATCCTTTACTTAGAGAGCAGGTAGGACAGGGAGAAAATTTTACACAAATACAACAACCGAACAGGACTGGTTCATTATAATTTTAGTGCTGATCTGATTATTAATATTATTCTGTGCTTCCTATTTATCTAGTATTAATTAAAATAATACCAAAGACAAATTAAGGGATTCTTTACTTTTGAATTCATAAAGGCGTATACTTCTTCACCATATTCCTTACCACAGGGAATTGTCAAGTTACCTCCCTTTGATTTTTCAAACATACCTTTAATATACTTATATACAAGGGGTACAACTGCGTTTACTAGACCGATTCATCTTGATTTATTATTTTGTGGCTCACAAAAAATACTGATACCCTAGTAACACTTTAACCGCACGATTAAATCGACTAAACATACGTCTTCGAGCTATGAATGTTTAATGTTTCAAAGGGCAGATCATTAATACGATTAGATTATCAAAAACATACAAAACAGTACAAAAATCTCAACTCGGACAAGTTTGTGCACAGTTGAACAGAATGAAAATTGACAAAATTTCAATATTACGTCGATTCAAGCATGATTTACTCCGTGTTATATTGTGTTTCTCGCTTCACTAGTTATAAAAATACAAAACATCGTGCCAATTATAACCTGACATGAAACAAAACGAATATATGTACACTTTTTATCTGATTTAACCTTAAAAAATTATTCTCACAACCATTTTCACTAATACGTCACACACATAATAATCTAATTAGTTAAACAATTTCTGATTCGACGAACCGTAAGGGGTTTTTCCTACTTTCAAACGAGACAACCAAAATACTACGAAAAAGTCGAAATCTTCCAAATTTGATACAGTGAATTAGTCGGAAGTCTTCGCGATTTTCGTTTACAAAATTAACCAATCAAAAAGTTTCTTACAAGTTTCTTGAATAAATTAAGGATACCGGCTACAACATTGATTATCGAATAGAGTTTGTTAATTTCGCTTTTTATGGCTCGCAAGTGTTTCTCTCAAGGTGGAGAGTTATATTTATTACATTTTTATTCAATAATATTGTTTTTCTGTTATACTTTCTTTTATTGGGGTAAATATGTCATTTTGAAATATGAAAATAAAACGATTTTCCTCGAGAAATGTCGATTTCATCTGTGCACAAACTTGTCCGAGTTGAGATTTTTGTGCTGTTTTTTATGTTTTTGAAACTGTAATCGTATTAATGGTCTGCCCTATGAAACATTTAATATTCATAGCTCGAAGAGTTATGTTTAATCAATTTAATCGTTCCGTTAAAGTGCCGCTAGGGTATCAGAACTTTTTGTGATTCTCAAAATAATAAATCAAGATGAAGTGGTCAAGTAAATGCAGTTGTACCCCTTGTATATAAGTATATTAAAGGTATGTTTGAAAAATCAAAGGGAGGTAACTTGACAATTCCCTGTGTTCCTTACTTGTTTTAAATTCAATTGAATATGCATTAAGAGTAATTGCTTTATATTGCATATAACTACTTAATTAGTACATTGATACATTATACATGGTTATACATGTATCGTATATAAAAAGGCCCAACTTTCTAGGCTTTTTTCAACTTTTGGTAAATTGATGTCTTAGAAACCGCAAACATTTATTTTTTGCTTTTGCTCGCTCCTCAAAAATTCAAATGATGGGAAAAAATCGCTCCCTCACTCCGATTTTATAGAAAAACTCCATAGAACATGTATTCAATTTGTTGTGACCTTAGCGCCATAACAACACATGTATATATGTTATATTTCAATCCAATTTCTATACTAGAACTCAATATATTCAGTTTAAACAAAAAACTATTATATGACTTTTGAAAAGCTTAAACCTTACAAGCAAAGCCAATGGCGACGCTAAAGTTACATCGTAAGTTTTTATATTATTCTTAACGTCGAGCATAAAACACATAATCCTGCTTAAAACCTCTCACTTGACTATGCTCGGACTGTAGGAATTGTTGATTAGGGCAAATATGAGTGTTTTTAGTGTTTAGTTATAATTTATGCACCTCAAAACCTTGGAAAATTCAATAACAATCGTTTACTTGTCAAGAGCGTAATGTATCCAACTTGATTTAATCTGATCAAGCATTTATCACTTGAACATCGAAGCGGAGATTAAATATCGAAACTTGTATTAAGATTGAAGTAGTTATGAAGTAAACAATTTCATATCTTTAGTAAAATCATAATATCACAAGAGTTGTATCCGTGTGGTAATCTCTTGAGGAACTAAATGGACCACTATCAGTAAATATCAAACTGAAACTATTGTTATCTATTTATGTACACAAGTTTAAGTTTCCTTTCACATAAATAAGGTCACTGTTAGAAATTCATGGAAAAGTGATCCATTTCCCAAAAAATAATTTTTTTCCTGGATAAGTGCATAATAATACATTCGAGACAGGTCTATTGTTTGAATGGGGTTAACAAATGAATTAACGCACATATACCTTTATTATCAGTTCTCACATGGCTTGTTATCTATATAGCCTAATTTGATCTGTCCTTTTGACATCAGCTATCGGCCCGTTTGACATCACCAATCGGCCCGCAAAAAGTGATAGGAAAGCAATTCGTTGGAGTTTGCTGAATACTGAGACCCTAGTTTTAGCCATTCTGTTTAAATAACATTCCTTGCGCAATTGCTTGCTCTTTACCAAACAACACAATTATACAGTTATGTATTCAAGTTCAGAAGCAAACAGATAAAATAAAACGGCTTGTGCCTATTTATTTGTTAACAATTTCTGATTTTGTTGTTCGGTAAAATAAAATAAATATCACATCCTACAGAAAGTGATAGAGCGGATTGTTCACCCTAAAAAACATCGGTTTAGTTGATATTACTTGCCTCGGGAGAACATTCCGTGCTTTCAGCCTCTGTTAGATGAGATATTTATGTTATAGTTGTCTTTCGCTATAATTGTCTTAATTTTCTGAATGTAAGAAATTATGAATAACACTTTTGATTTAAGTTGTTTAAATATGCAATATGTACGTCTGTAGTGACAGTGAATTTATCACAGAAACAAATCATTAGTAACATTGCTTTTAGTCTTCACGACAAATTTTCATCCGAAACGCAGTCGTATATGACAAGATTGTATAGCCCTACTAACAGATGGTCATTCAGGCAGTCTAGACTGTATATGTTTCAGTATTTTAAAAGTTGACGCATAATATTTTCATTTTATAATGCTTTATATGTTTCTAACCGCATATTATGCAGCCATTACTTGTGGTCATCGGGCTTTTTAACCAGAACTATGCACAAATAGCCTAAGACTCAATATCAATTTTTTTGAAAATATTTGTCCTAAATTAGATTAATTGGTTTTAATAAAAATCAATGGGAAACAGTTGTTTTCTCATGTACGTGAGGATCGAGTGTTGCACTTCGAAAATAAAAAGGAAAAAAGTGACATTTTCATAGCAAAAGAAGTGCATAACGAAGTATATATGTAAGAGTTTAAAAGTACATGTAAGTTAGTCGCACATCGCTGAAGTTAACCTTATTTTGCTATGAAAAGTGACTTAAATTGGTGTTTTGGCTATGATCTTTTATATACGAATAATGAGATTATTTAGACCTCTAATTTAAATGGGTTATTGGTTATTGAAAAGGTTAGTAAGTATTGCGGGCATGAGACCTCTAAATGATCATACGTTTGGAGTTTTCTGCATGAAATTAGCACTCATTTGTGCCATGTTCCAGGATTGATATATCGAATCAGACCAAATCGGCCGTGTACTGGCATATACTACGCGAGAGGTCTGGGAAAATTCTGTAGACTTGGACCTAAGGCTACTTATTGCCGGCATTTTAAGAATGAGTGTTTTCCATTGCATTTAAACAATTTAATTTAAACTTAAGTGTATCGATATCATTTAAAATACGGTATCGTTTCATGGGTACCGGTATCTTTTCAAACTGAACAATATATATCCTATAAATTTGACGCTTAAATAAACAGTCGGCGGTACATCCCAACTTAAGCTATTATTTCACGGTGAATGCGTTTGTTCAAATTATTGTCGTAATACACCCATGAGTTTACGAAAGTGAGTAGGAAGTAAAGGATATTAACTGAGTGCTAGGGTTTTCTGAGTTAGAACAACTTGGCCCCGGACTTCTCGTGAAAATTTTGATTTTTAGAAGTCTAAGGCCATGTTGTTTTAACTCAGAAAACCCTAGCACCTAGTTCATTAATTGGGCATAGAAACTGTTTTGCAAACAAATTTGATATGGGTGTATATTTTTCTCTCATGATCATTTGGTGGATCTAAAACTTCATTTAATGATATTTAGCGTATATTTGATGACATGTATCAGTATCCGTGGAGGGAAGTAATTTTAGTTGTTTAACAATTAATGCATAAATGCATTTCTTGAATTCATCATATAAATACTATTTTACTTTTATTTAATTGCACGATAAGTATTGTCGTGAAAATTATTTGGTACATATTAAGTAACTATGAAGAGTTTGTATTTTTCTAAATTCGAAATTTACACGCAGACTGCGTTCCATTGAATACACGAAGTGAAATTTCACGTGGGCAGGTCGTTCTTTTTCACGAGGCCGGGTTAATATCTAAATATCAACTCGCCCACGTGAAAAAGAACAACTCGCTCACGTGAAATCTTTTGTTTTACTCGGTCGTTCCGAAATATATCAACCCATGTTAAACAAAGGAAGCGGTGTGTAAAATCGATTCTTACATAAGCACGTGCGCGTTCATTCTTTATTTAATGTGACGTCATCTATGCTTCATTATTCAACAAAATATAGCTCGTTACGGCTGTTATATTTTTTCTCCCCATGTTAAATGGGCAAAGCCGAAAATAGTGTCCGAGTTTATAAGGATTGACTTTAAAATAACCTTGGATGTCCGTAATAAACATGTCAGTAAATGTAAAACATGAACTAACCTTATTACTTTATTATTACGAAAATGGTCTAAATTGAGTTTAAAACGATTCTAGCACAAAAAGACCTATTTCAAGACGTTTTCTAAGTCCCAGCAATTACCGGTTTCGCTGTCTCATTTCATCCTGTCCTTCATCCGACGATCATGCCAGCCATTATACAAAAAATACAAAGATTGACTATTTAATTAAAGCCAAACTGTGCATAGCATGATATAATGGAACTGGCTACGTGTAATCTTTAAAGTTTCATAATTATCCAAGCTGACACGAACAGCGCTGATTTTCTGAAAATCCATTCTTCCTTGACACGTGCTCATAAATTTATGTGCTAAAGCACGCGTGATTTAATCATACGCGCATCACAGCTCATGCCTATGTTTTATTAGACAACATAATATAGACAACTATAACTCATTTCTAAAGTAAAGCTGCTTATGCCGTATGGTATGTTTTAGTCAAGATATGTCTAATAACAATTAGGCCGCCAGTACAAAACAATTCATTCAGTCACCGTGAAATTATTTAAGCTTTGACAGTTGAGAAAAACAGACTTTGAAGTAGGTTGTCATGTGTTATGTGACAAACCCGCTAAACCCCAAACAATAATAAGTTTAAATTTATGGTAGCCATGTGTTTTAATTAATTTCGTATCTGCAATTTATTGAGCACTTGGCACCAACGTACATCAATTCTATCATAATGACACCTGTATTTTAACATGTCCTTGAATTATGTTCGTAAGTTTAGCAAAATAATTTTCAAACACCAGCCAAAAGTATCAATTATAATAATATAAATAACTGAAACACATAATCAGATCATTAAGATAATAATAATAATAATAATAATAATAATAACGACTTTATTTATGACAGTATATGACAATTAAGAGCTAGGACCTTGAGAGCTTAGGTATTAAAACTGTACTAATTAACCAAGAACCTGCGCATGGCTAGATATACAACAATATTACACGCCGATTGTACAACGGTCAATATTTCATTTCTTGTGTCAATAAGTTGGATTTATAGGCAATTCAGTGCAAACCCCACTTCATAACGAACACTTTAATTTTTAACGAACGATCACAGGATAGGTCTTATTAGACCTACAAACTTTAAATCTTGACTTGTAGTGACTGATATTTGCCCTACTTTATACAAACGTACCAGTGAAATGATTTCATTACCAAACTCTACAAAGGTCCAATCCGGTAAAGGAATCAATGATTCATTGTTTCGTAGTCAGACGGGCTACCGAGCTGACTGGTTGGGCACAAAAGTAGTTTCGTAAGCAAGATGTGACCACTCATGTAAAAATCAAGGTTGATTAAATTCGGTATATGCTTGTCCAAAGGCAGAGATGACAATCAAACGTATTTAATAATAAACGAAGGTCCTTTCACATTTTTAGATAAATTAAAAGTCTCATCTCTTCTAAAATAAGTTTTGAGTCATTCTTGGCCCAATTCAATCTCTTTAAACAAATGTCCTGTAGAGCGTTGTCGTAAAGAAATTTCTAAGGTTCCCTTGGAGGGTCACGTCGAGATGACCTTTATTTCGACCAATCAATGCAAAGTTTCTGACTTGACGAAACACTAATTATAGCAGTTTGAGTTCGTAATTTCTATTTTTAACCCAAGGTTTGCGAGATAATTTGACTGCGGTATTTTTCACTGTCTGCGATTGGACGGCTTATTTCATATTGCGCGATGTAGACAATGTAAACTAGTTACTAAACTTAAGATTTCGTCATGAATATTACTATGAGAAAAGGTCTCCTGAAAGTGACCCTCGTAAGAAAACGGCCAGATCTAAATTGGCGAGAAGGCGAGCAGAAAATTTTAGATAGGATTTTTTCATCAGATTGGATCAAATTCAATTACATTCTTACGTTTACTGTTTGTAAAATAACAAAAATCTATTCATTAACTACGATCTTTAAACTGTTCATGTACAGACGAATCACTAGAACCATTCAATTTACATAACTTTGTAACATCTCTTCTGACAACAGGGCACTGATGGGGGAGCGACTAGATTGTTGAAACGATTCTATTACGTAACATACCTACCGTTATACCTACGATGGAGATGTAGTTTAGATGATAAGTTATGTCAGGGATTATTGAGCCAATCCTAGTAGACAATCTTCTTGAATTGTTCTATACTTATAACCAAGGAACTACTTCTGGATCAGGGATGGGGTCAATTACTTGCAAAGTAATTAATTATAATTACCATTATTCTCAACCTCAGTAATTATAATTAATTGTTAATTACCCTTAGTTAGGACAATAATTAATTACAATTACCATTATTTACATAAACAATTAATTATTGATTAATTATTTCAATGATGTATTTAGGCAAAAAATGAAATTCCAGTTACTGAAATGTATTACTTCAGTGATTTTTTACCAACTCATCAGTGTGGGTCCTATAACTTGCTGGGCTATAAATCTAAGAGTCCCAAAACTAAGCCGACAAATCCAAGTTACAAGGCTTAATATTGCTTTGGTGATATGAAAGGTATATTAACAATGGAATGAAGAAAAAATGAATTTGATTTCTACATTAATTACAATGCTTCTGATACTAAAATTATTCAAAACTGTCAAATAAATTTAATAAGTTTATTTTCAATAATTTAGTTTGAGATTAATCAAAACTTCTTTTTCCTTAATATTTTTATGCTTATCTATAGTAAAGCACATTATTATTTCTGTCTGTAGATGATTTGCAGACCTAGAATATGATTGACATAACTTGAACACAATTTGGTATTTACATGCATTACCAAATTCCTGTCAGACAGGACTCCATACTCAGAAAAAGTATGCATAAAAAAGATGCAAATTACATGTATATTTTGAAACTTTGCATCCACAGCAAATTCAATGAGTCCTGGACTCAGGATGCAGAGGTAAAAAAATCACTGTTAATTATTGTCCTTACCTTTAAAACACTAAATAGAAGATAAGATAACTGATAGTGCAGTATACAAACATGTACTTGATACTTTAATTTCTTCCAATAATTCTTAGTTATGTTTCATATATAAAATGTACATCATTTAAACAGAAACAATGTGAATCATTTACTCAATATGGGCATTGGCTTCAAGATGATCACCACAATGCTCAACTGTCAGTGACCAGTCAGACAATTTAATCTTTTACTATAACACCATGCAGGGTTATCAATCAATTAGCTATAGATTTCATATTACAAACACTATTGTTATGATGGTAAAGAACCCATTCATCAGGTGTGAAAGGTGTGAAAAACAGAAAAGAGGGGGTCAGGTCGGAAACTAAGTCGCATTTAATGAAACATATGCAAATGTATCATGAAGTAATGGAACAATAATTGAAATCAATTAATTATTGCCTAAATTTCCAAAGTAATTAATTATAATTACCATTGTTTCCATTTTTTGATAAGATAATTAATTACAATTACCATTGTTTTCACATAGTAATTAATTGACAATTAATTGTTCAGGGCAATCAATTGGCCCCATCCCTGTTCTGGATTCGGTTAATTTCGAAATAGGCAAGGGGCTGAAATACGGTAAATATGTTTGTTCAGGACTGAAATCCCGAACAAATGAAAACTGCTTATTATCAGCCTTCTATGACAGCTCTCCACATGATTATATTAATGCGCAAAACGCATTAAATGTATATTGTACCATGTTTTCAGTTTCAGAATGAAATGGAATTTTCAGGTTAAAAAAAACAACACAGCTATTATTTCATTATTGCCCTTTTTTGCTCTACCCCAGCGTTACCATAATATCTAAAATCGGAATTCTGATTGCTTTTACCGAAATATTATCACGAAGGGAATCACTTGGCTCAATTGCATACATGAATTAGTCAGTCAATAAGTAATGCAATAAGATCATCTTGAAAAAGCCATACCGTGTTAATGTGAAAAATGATAAATTTCGCCCGTGTCGCAACCAGTTACGGGTTTACTGTTAATTGCGAATAACTAAACCCCTCTGATTTAAAAACTCGATGAGTACTTATATACGAGGATCATCAAACAAAAACGAGTACTTAAATCAGTTGGGTTGATGTATACGCCGCTGACAGTTGAATAAAATTTACCACGCAATATGGTTTGACATATTATTTTCCTGGTAGTTTCCTGGAAGTTAAAGCAGGTCAGTGGGTCACATTCTTTTCCTAGAAGTACTGGAAGGTTAGTTGATCGAGAATTAAAGACTAATTATTGACCATGATTCTCCTTGTGAAAAGTTTTAACAATAACCTGTTTTTACAATTGTTTGAAACTCCATTTAATACAATGTAAATTGTAAAATGTGTAGACATATCATTTGTGACTGACAGATATCAACAGTACACAAATTTATTTGTTTCCCTTTTTGAGATTGCTCCCTTGGACAATCTGAAATGATACCGAATGATAAGACTTATAGCTTTAGAAATATACAAACACATTTCAGTTGTATCAGAAATTGTTACGGCCCAACTATTTAAATGCATCAAACTTCCAGAATAAGATAAATGAGAGATGGCATTTTTCCCTTTTTTGTATTTTTTTCTCCGTATTACACTAACAGTGTCAATGGATTGACAACATAAAAAATCATAAGCATATACTTGAATAGATATCTCAAGTCTAGAATTGAATATTATTTTAATAAGAATAATTTGTCGAGTAGATATATTTTCTTTTCCTCAATCAAATGTGATTCTGTTCCCTTCTTTGTGCAGAACATATGCTTGCATGGCAGTTCATAGAAATAACTATGATTATATGTTTTTTATGTGATGAGAGCACAATAGAGAATGTCATGTGACATTTTCCTCGCTGTTTCATTTGGTCAGTTTCTTAACCATATCGCTTCCTGGCGCTTCGCCGCCAATTCTCGTAGCTAGAGATTGTCAAGAAACTCGATTAGGAATATTGAAAGCTTCTGGGCACAAGAAATTATCACCTCTCTGGTACCCTCTTTTTGGTATGAAATGTATATTACTTTTGTGCAAGAAGAGAACCACAGGACAGCGCGCTATGTAGCGACTGTCTGTAGAATTGTGTGTGGGAGAGTTCGAATATCACAACGACGTCATGATGACAACTCCGAAAGGATACCAAAGGAATCATTTATTAACTTTATCAATGGGTCCAGATTTTACGCTGAATCAATTGCTAGATTCTAGACCCGGATATAACTGAGGAACAATGATCTTATACAACACATATGAAACAGGAACACAAAACAAAACTTTTTGTATTTTTTTTAATATGTGAAGAAAAACGCATTTATACTAATACACAAAAACACAAATATACATATTATTTTATTCAATATGTTATTATATCAATTTTATATTTTAATGTTTAACCAGTCTTTCCGTAATTGCTTTGCAATAATACTTAATACATAGCCTTAAATTCAATGGTTTTACGTGTTTATCATTAAAAATGCAGTGTTCATGAACCAAAGCTTTGGTACTAAAAAAAATGTTATTTTTTTCTTTCTAAAAAGTCTGCTTTCTATACTATCTAACCACAGTCGCTGTATTACTTCAAATCACCACCAATTAAATTGTGTGAAAAATAATAGTTTATGGAGATGGTCTGAAACGGATGCTCTGCGAATCGTTATTCTCCACAACAATGTATTATGTAGCGTACAATAACATCAATAAAGCAATAGTCATACATACATGAGTTAATCAAGAATGAGGAATAGCTTATACAAAACTAAAACATTAGTAAGCATGGATAAGCAGAAAGTCGTAGGGGTGTAACAATACGGTGAAAACCGTATTGCAATATATTGCAATACACGAAACCCGTATTGCAATATATTGCAATATATTGCGCTACATATTGTTCTTTGCGCATACATGCATAGCACGTGCATCGTCTTAATTTGATCAACATTGTACATAGATATTTTCATTTTCAAATGAAATACACGCATTATGCAAATGTTTGAATAAGTTAGGAAAAGAGGTTTTGAATGGACTTACAAAGATTATTATTCTCTTATTTTACCAAACATATTTCAGGTTTCCGAACACAAACATATTTTTATTCAAACACTTAAATTTCAGACTCTGATAAAAACAATCAGTATGGAACATAACTAGAAAAATCGATTCAGAGAAAAACGAACCGGTTGAAAACCGACTGAAGTCGTATTGCAATATTAACCGGTATATCGGTTAACCGTTACACCCCTACTAAAACGTAAAGTAAAACATGAGTAATTAATGACTTATAGATAGCTTGAAAATTTAAATAAACAAAAGTAAGTCATTAGTGAAACATAACTAAAACAGAAGTGACCATGACTGAATCATGATTTATTTAATACAAAAAAACATAATTGATACATAATTTAACATCAGTAATTAGATCATAATTGATACACAACTTTACATCAATAAAACATTATTGAGTCATAATTGATACATAACTTATCATCAATAAAAATGACTAGGTCATAATTGAATCATAATTCAACATCAGTTATTTGGATCATAATTGATGCATAACTTACAATACAATACAATACAAATTCTTTTATTCTCTCATTTCGTATAGACATGAATAAATAATTTACATAAATAGAAATATATATTTTACGAGGCACATGATAAGGATAGAAGTATAATTCAACAGTGTTACATAATTATAAAGTATAAATAGGTGAAATCAAATAGGGTAGCATTCTCGTTCCCAGAGGCTTTTAAGACTCTCGATACTAGATCGAGAATCTTGATAACCTCGGGGCATGTGAATGATAGGGTAGCAATCCGAAACTTTTTTTCCAAGTTATGTATATATACTCAAACGAAAAAGAAACGCAGGGTAAACTTCAGTGGTGATTTAAGGTGAATTATAAGAATGATATTAAAATTGGGATATTGATTTATCAAGAACTATCTTTCGTGAACTAAATTTGGAAATTTACGTTGGATTTTGACCTTTGCTTTTTGTGTTATTCCCGAGGGGAATGTGCCGCTAACAAAGTCATTCGACGCACGCGACGTGGAGGAGTAAGAGGCAAACCAATGCATGGACGTCTACAACGAGGACCTGCCTCACGTAATCGGTTCCTTACAGTTTGGGAGTGAATACGACGGTTATGATTGCCTACTGTATTGTTAGCAGTTTCAGTGGCAGTAACGTAACGATTACGCAGGTTTGCGGGACGTATAGCCCTGTCCTGACGTCGTGTCGTGACGCGCGGACGCCCTGTCCGAGGCCGGTCGGCAAGCCTTCTAGTTTCCCTAAGTCGACGAACAAGTCGCACTATGGTCGAAACATTCACGCCAAACTGCATAGCCACCTGCCGTTGCGTTTGACCTTGCATTAGCAACGTAATGGACTGACCCTGCTGAACGTCAGTAAGCCTTGCCATTTACGTAGAAAGTTAAAAACAGTTATAATACGGAAAACAGTGTATAAATGTCTAAAGTATTAGATGATATGAAAAGATGTGTTGAAGAAATTATCAAATTTATTCTGCACGAAATTTTTGCATTTCTTCGCATGTATCACGTGACACTGAACGTTTCATGCATCAGTAACTTTCCATTATGTGTTGAGTAAATAGATGCCTTGATAATAATCTGACAAATTTTCATCATCTTACACAAAGGCGATAAAAAGTTATTCCATATAATTTTACCCTGCGTTTCTTTTTCGTTTGGGTATATATATTTACGTATGTATTGGTGTCCTCTTAAGGGCACCGGAGAGTCATAATAATATAATGGTACATTGCAATTATTTTATGCAATTAATAAATTATATCAGCTGTAACTAATAATGCTATACATGTAAGCAGTTTGTTATCATACAGATGACAGAATTATAAAATGTTAAGCTGTTGGGTTGATGAATTATTGATTAATTAATTTAATTTGTACGTATTTGGACGTCTTATGAAATACGGTTTCAGAAGTTGCTTTCTATCGTTTACAAATAAACAACATTCAAAACGATAGTGATATTCACCACTAAGTATATTGCAGGTACTATATACACGTCATTTATGAGGCAAACCATGCCAACTGCCTGTTTCAATGGGTAGTTTATCGTTGTGTGTTCTGAATTTGATTATGTTAGGTAAAAGAGTTTTGGGTATTTTGTTCAGATATTTTTTCAAAGCCAAAATATATTTTTATTACTTATAAAACTGACAACTGTTAGTTTTCAATACTTGAAGCCATAATTGATTCATATTTTAACCTAAGTGATTGGATCATAATTGATACATAACTTAACAGCAGTAACAATTTAAATAAATCCAATAAACATCAAAAATATGATTAAGACATAATTGATTCTTAATGTAACATCAGTGATTGGATCAAAGTATAAACATAACCTAATAACAGTAAAACATGATTGAGTTGTAATTGATATTATAAGTAAACATGAGTCAATGATCAGTGAAATACAAATGATTCACAATTGGACACACAAGTAAGATATAAAAGAGGTTTAGGTTATCTACAAGGCTCTTTTCAAACTACAGTGAGTTAACATTAAAACATTACTGAAACATTAATTACCATAATTTCCAAAACTGATTCATGACCAAAAACATCAGTAAAACATGAATAACACAAGCATAAAAAATCATCCACCCAACAAATGCATTCTCGGTATAAAGTAAAAACTCTAACGAATTAGAACTACTCGTTCAAGAGAATGCACAGTAAAATGATAACTATTGTCTCTCATTGTTATTTGGGCATATCTTTCCAAATAGTGTATGTAAAACGTTTTTACTTACTCTTCTGAATTTAAGGTCATTAATACAATAGACGACTGGATTAACGACATAAATTACACAATAAGATCTAACAAAAAACTCGTATGCACCTCTCTCTGTATTGGTCATTTTTTCGCTGAAATCAGATGTCATACTACGCGCCAAAATCAACCCCATTGCAGGGAGATAGCCGATCACGACTGACAATGTAATTAGGAACATTATGAACGTAGTTTTTATTGCTTTAGCTCGCTTCGAAAATTCCTCAGACAGAGTAGCCGGATCATGCTCCCTAACATTAGCCTTAGATTCAAGTGATGAAAGTCGACGCAACTCCTTTTCTTGGCGAGTATGTTTTATTCTTTCACAGCCGATTAAACAATAAAGTATACATGCTACCAAGATAGCGCCACCCACTGCGGCCATTCCAAAAAACATGAATGCACGAGCCCCTAAGTTGTCCCCATAGTCGCAATCAGACGCAGTGACGTTATATCCGGGCAGTTTATATTCATTGATTTGGAAAACTTTACAAACCGGTATAGCCATACAACATGATACAATAACAGCTATAAGACTCAAATAACGTGCTATTTCATAGCTCATTTGCCACCTAAGCGGTCGACAAATTTTGAGATATCTGTCCACTGCCACAAGGAACAAGATGATTCCCAGGACAATATTTGAAGCCAGTGTAATAAAGCTGGAAAATCTACACCAATGTATGTTAGTAAACGTGAACTCTAGTGTTAACGAATAGATTTTAGTCGGTATTATGACAACACAGAAAAATATGTCAAGACATGCAAGGAAAAATATAAACCATTTTTGGCTCGTTCGTTTTTTGTAGTGTACACCATAAATATAACATACTAAACTATTCCCTGACACCCCAACAATTAGTACCAACACCATGAATATCAATGTATGGATAAGTTTATAAAATTCTTCTGTACTTAGTTCTTCTAAAAGTCCATGCTTTTCAAACACTCCACTCTGATTGGCTGAGAAGTTCATCTCGAATATTTCAAATACAAAACACTTTATATACAACTACAGTTTCTTTTCGAAAATATCAATACGTGTTTTACTTTTGAAAAACAACTTGTCCAGTGTCATTTATTCGTGAAGCAACACAATTCAAATTTGTTCACCCAGCGTCATGTCATCATTTATCAGTCTTGTAGGAAATAAATATTCAATATAAAGACAAACTATGGCAAAAAATAAACACCGTTTTATATTTACCACAGAATAGGCAATAAAATCCTATAGTCAATTTACTTTAAAAATCTATCAAATCAATATATCATTAAAAATAATCTTAAAATATATCGTTATTCCAACACAAACTACTTTTATAAGGTATGATAAATTCATTTCAAATTTCACACATATACTACCCCTGGCTAAGGTTTGCTAAAACGCATTTTTCAAACACAAATGTACAAAACATAAATTAATGGCATTTCAGTACTGAAACGTACACAATTGTTCATATGAATAAATAATTCTTTATACATATCATCAGTAGCAAGTCCTATAAACAATTATCCTGTCATTCAGTTGTACTGATTCTAATCAGTTCGATCTCTTTCTATAAATAGCAGGTGATAATATATATCCTCTATACTAAGACGCACAACCATTCGCAGTTGGTACGCAACAGAATATAGTGCAGCGCATGAAGACATAATCTTTTGATTTTTTTTGTTTTTTGAAACAACATTATTGAATTGTAAACTAAATGATTAATTATAGCTACAAGAATATCGATCCATAAATACAAAGTACTTTTAAACCTCATACGGTACAGATACATCGTTGAACTGTGTACTCTACTTTCGATTTCAAATTAGGCCTACTGTGTAAAGAATGACTGATGTATACACGTTAGAATGGAGGTTTAAATACCGGTTAAAAGTTAAATTTAATGCGCATTTTTTGGTAGGATAGTTGAATGTTATTTGAGTAGGCACAAAACATACTCTATCGGGGAAATTATTAGCATGTAAACATTGTCACATGTTTCTAAGTAAATAGACAGTTTTACCCATGATGCTCAGCGTCTCCGTACAAAGGTCAGTAAGACCGTTTATGTACAGAATGGTTAGATCTTCACATCAATTCACGGAATCGAAAGAAGTTTCGTATAAGAGTTCTGCTTGGTGAACAAGTAGTTAAAAGTTGATAATGTCCTTATAGTCATAATAATATATTCTTGTATGATATTGTTATTATCAAATATTTTCTTTCTCTAAATAAGTTAATTTATTATAAATAATTGTTGATTAGCACTTTGGGGAATAAAACTGTGAATCATATTTCTTTAATTGCTGATGTCGATTTTCCTTTGCATGTCTTTGGATCCATTTTCATTAATAAACATAACCATATAGAGTTTTATATCATTTGTTAAAATTTACTTATTCAAACGCTATTTATTATTATACATGACCTAATAAATACCGCCATTTGTAGAATATTCCTACGTACCAAACGCCGAGAACAAAAGAAAATGATAAATGTCATCGGGGTTGTTCCGTATATTATCATACTTAGGGGGTAATATAATTGTCAAGCTTATTTCAGCTCGAAATATTAAACTTTCTGATCAATCTGAGTATGTGAATACGAGCATGTTCAGATCGTTCATGTAATTAGTGCGTATATGAGCATAAAAAGTTTCATAATCAAAGTGCTGCAGGTACTGTATTTGTTCGGGTTTGAAAATTCAAAATAAATTAAGTTTTTCAACAACGTTTAAACACAACATAGACCCTAGGTTCAAAGATTTATTCATACACATTTATTCTACTTCAAATGTGTGTGAAATAACAAGGAAAATTTAAAGTATTGAAATACAGGAAGACTTTCGTGCACATTTTAAACCTAACGAATCCATACTAATGATTACTCCTTACACATCAGATTTAAGTACGAACCGAGCAGGGCAAAAATAAGGGCGATGTCCGTATTCTATGACTGGCAAATACTACTGTTAAGTCAGAGTGTATTAACGAGATTTGACTCCGCTCATTCACACGCTTATCAGTATAGGTAAAATACCTGTCACTGAAACAAGACGCCTCAGTTAATTGACGGAACTACTTTTATCGCCTAGAAATAAACTGCGTAGTAAATCAGAGACTCATATATCACTGCACAGGTTACACTGGTCAGGCATTTGAATCGTCGATAGCTTTTAACTTGTGTCATTACTTAAGCCTTTCGGCGGGAAATCGCCGAAAGTCTAAAACTCCACTATTTAGATAACATTTAAAATCATTTACTTTCTGATATACTATTTTTAAACTTTGTCTGTATGAACGAATCATTTAAACCATTCTAATACATAGGACAGTGTAACATCTCTACTGACCACTGGAACACACGTCATGTCTTTACTGAATCGTTAAAACCATTCTATTATATAAGACGTCGTAATTATCTCTACTGAGACGCATCACGCATCATGTACACATAACTACACTTAAATATATATACTAAAATATATTTGTCAGAACAAATAAAAACTAATACTTAGGATGAATATTGAGGCAATATAAAACAAATTAACAATAGCCGTATGCATTTTTAGAAGGATTTAAAAAAATCTTTTCTATGTCAGCGCTCTGTGAAATTTTAAAAGAACGAACAACACCTTCAAGTCAATAGAAATCAATAAGTCAAAGCGATCAAGAAAGTAGTGCAACAGAAAATATGTATATGTACTATTTCACGTAGATGAATTAAAAAAATCATTTAAACAAATACTTAAAATTATTATATTTCATGTATATTTTTACAATAATCAAACATTTTTTAACTGTGTACAGAGAATAGATTTTTTTGTATTATTGCGCATTAATATCTGTCACACGCTCGTATGTTACTCGTATACTACTTTAGCTAGGTATCACAGCTGGAGTTTACTTTGAGAACGTAAAGCGATGGACACGTTTCAAAGTAAAGCATCGTACTGTAAGGTTAGTGGTAGAGTGTGTGACCGTTGGGAATAATGTAAGCTCTATGCGCTTTACATGATTGATGTGTTTTATTGTTTAGGCCACAACAAATGGATCATATGTTTATCGGATTTCTCGCACCTTAAAACCCATAATGAAAAAAATGTTTGCTTTCGCACCTTGAAGTTTGTACCGCATCAAAAATTTCGGACGACACATTTTTTTTGGCACTCGCCAAGTAGAATTCCACCGAAAATAAATAATTTGAGTTCTAAATATCAATATAAGTCAGCACGATTTCACTATTACGGTAAAACAGTAATGTTATCATACACAATTAGAAATTACAACGACACAATAACTGCACTATATTTAATACATTTTCACAATTCTTAAATATGTCAATGCATAATTACTCAACTTCTTCACTCTCTACACAGTTTATCTTGATGTGTAACGTTAAACGTGTCTTTGGAGTAAAAAGAATATGAAGGTCGATCTATTTCTTAAAGAGCAGGTAGGACAGGGAGAAAATTTTACACAAAAAAGTGAACAGGGCTGGTTCATTACAATTTTAGTGCGGATCTAATAATTGGTATTATTCTGTGCTTCCTAGTTATCTAGTATTATTTAAAGTAATACCAATTACCAAAGACAAATGAAGTGATCCTTTACTTTTGAATTCATGAAGGTGTATACATCTTTTCCCCACTCCTTACTTGTTCTAAATTCAATTGAATTTGCACTAGGAGTAACTTGCTCTATATTGCAAAGAGCTATTTAATCATTACTTCATACACTATTTATGGTTATACATGTATCTTATTTAAGAAAGTCCATACTATCTATGCCTTTTTTAACTTATGGTAAGTAATGCCTTAGAAACCGCAAAACCTTTTTTCGCTCTTTGCTCGCTCCTCAAAAATTCAAAATATGGAAAAAAAATGTTTACTCGCTCACTCCGATTTTTTTAGACAAACTCCATAGAACATGTATTTAATTTGTTGTGACCTTAAGGACGATTTCTACAGTAACAATTTGTCCAAGATTTTTTTTAATTTTTCATATTTTGTAAAATCGACCATGACTAATTCACTGGTGAAGAGAATAACATAGGTCACTGTA
Source organism: Mactra quadrangularis (assembly GCA_025267735.1). NCBI lineage: Eukaryota > Metazoa > Mollusca > Bivalvia > Venerida > Mactridae > Mactra > Mactra quadrangularis. The sequence continues at coordinate 31,954,696 of CM046304.1, forward strand.
CTCGTTTTTTCAATAACTGACCACCTAATGACCATGTCAAAGCAATAATTTTAGGCTCTTTTTCTAGTTGATCTGAACCCCTATATAATTAAAAAACAGCCAGAAAAAAACAAAAACATGTGACATACTATGATTTCTTTTTATTTTAAAACACATACGTAGGCCAAGGGAAGCAATTACAAAGAAAAAATCCATATTTGCAACCAAAATATTGTCTATAATATGGTGTTTTAAACGGCACATGCCTACAAAATTTTAATCTCTGATTTAAATTGTAAAAACACATCTCAATAGCAAAATAATAAAGTTCTTAAGGATAAAAATACATAAATCATGACGAAATTTCAAAAAAACACCATTATCATTAACCCTTTCACCTATTTTCGAAATTAAAATGCATAAAATTAAAATTTATTGTCTTCTTAATATCAAACCATTCATGAAGTAGCTGATTTATGAGGTTCAGAACAGATAAGCTAATTTTGAACTTGTTAACCATATAAATTATATTCCAATTACCATAGTAATTGAATGATCATTTTCCAGAAATGCACATTTAGCTTATTTTTCAAAAGGAATTCCTTTATCACATCATATATTACCAAATGATAAGGTCAAGAAATTGGCCTTTATGTTAAACAATGTACTAATATGCTTTGCTGCACATAAGGATTTTTCTTCAAAATTGAATATCAATATTATTTTTAAATGGATTGAACACTTTTTATCAACACATATAAGGGTCATGTATAGCAGCTAGAACTTTCTAGACCCTTGACATTAACCAGTACTGCTTAGCTTTCCACCAGGAGCTGCAACATCTCCCTCTGTACAGGAAGATTTATATTAAAATCAAGTTTACCAAATAAATTATGCATTATATACAAATGAGCCATTTTATTCAGTTATAACTTCTTAAACATCTTTCAGTAATGTATATTTTATCAAAACTTGCAAACAACAAATATATTGGAATGTCAGAACATAAAAATTAATAATAAAATGTCTCTCAATCATGCTGGAGTAGATAAGTTGTAATTGTATAATTGTAATTTCACGGCGTTGAGACGCCGTGATATTGTGATGGGTAGATTTTGATTGCAATGGGCAAAAGTCACGTGACATAAATCCTTTCGATTTCCACTGCCGACAAATTTATTGTTTTTTAATGCAGTCATAGTACAGCCCATATCCGTTGCAAGTTTCATAGAAAAAGCATTTTTGGGGGAAATCATATAAACACAATATTTCTATCAACAATGCAACACACGAAAAATCAGCGTTTTACATCAACATATTTCTGCAAATCCTTTCGACTCACATGAAAGGGGTAGGTATAATTTGCTGACCAACCGGACCAGCGGACCAGTTTAGTATACGGATACAGTATAACAAATATGCGTATCATAATGTGTGTATAGTAGATATATAATTGAGATTTGCCAATATTTTATTAGAAAAGATAAGATTGATAGAGTTTTCGGAAATTACTCAAATGTAAATATATAAATACCAATATCGAAATTATTTTTTAAGAAATAAGTTTGCAGATTTTAACTAAAAAAAGAGTCGTCGATTGCTTCATTACATATTGTTGTAAATATTATATATTTCAACTGTTAGAGCTTTTTTCATTTGAAAACAAATTTGATAGGATTCAAATGTAATATTTTAATAATATACCTTTTTGTCCTTTTTAGCGGACTTTATAAATAAAGAAGCCTAATCGTTTAACATTGACTTTTAATTCTTACTTTTACTGAGTTCTATTGACGATCTTTTCAAACTATGATTATGTGTAGCGGACCAGTTAATTTTAAGAGCGTAAGAGTTACAGACCAGGGCTGAGTTCAGTTACCGCGAACGTTACAGAACGTTCCGTAACCATACATTCGGAACGCCTCGTCCATTTGCTGCGAATAATTTCGGACATATTTAGACGCTATTTTGAAATTTCCGGTGTTAAAGTAAACAAATGTACGGTCGAGGAGTTTCGAATGTATCGTTATGTAACGTACTGTAACGTTTTGCGTAATTGAACTTGCTACTGGTTATAGGTCGAGCAGATGTAAAATATTTTTGCGGACTTTTTTAATTATAAAGAGTTTCGTTCTATATTGACGGACTATTGACCTGTTAAAATGGCGGAAATTTACACCTAGGTGAAAAGCTCGCCAGTTTTTAATTTGTTCGAATGGATTATGTTTTTTCTCGTGTACGAGTAAATTTTTTCACGTGTGAAAATTTCCTTTGAACCTTATATTTCTAATTTCTATATTTGCTGGCATGTTATTCAAAAAAAAGGATTTCTATTCGAAATAGCTTGCCTTTTGTATTTAGGCGCATATTTTCAGAATTAAAACACATGTTAAATCCTTTCGTGCATCCGGCAACTAAATTCTTCCGTAACAAGTAAAGGTGTGATTACTCTCCAATGCACCGGTTCGAAAGATTCACTCGTTGACTTTCTACCTCTGCCAAAATACTACGTGCAAACTGATATTTCTATTTTTAGGCAGACACACATTTAAATTGCATGACTGTCTCGTGAGTTTTTAAAAAAAATAAATGCAACAAATGTTCACGCCTGTAATATCAAAATGTCGAAATACAAAGATGTTGGACAGTTATGCATTAGTTAGATGACGGAAAATTAACAAAAAAGAAAGTAACCATTGATATTTTAGAACGTGCATCTCTGGCCCTTCACATATAAACATAGAGCAACTTATTGAATTTGAATACTAAGTGTAGCCACGATATATGACGTAATACGAGGTTGCATACGTCACTAGTAGGATAATATCATATAAGGCGTAGTTTACACGCTCAACAAATGCGTATAAAGTTTTGCAGCTATATTGGAATTTGTAAACGTTCATTGGCTGTTTAAAGGTTCATAGTAAAGGTCAATATCATTATCGCCGGTCGTTGGACCGGCGATATAGACAATTGTCAAGATTTGAGCAATTTGTAGTCAACAACAATTGCCTAAAGCCAATCAAAACGATACACTTGAGGTCACATTATGAAAAAATGGACGTCGAAAAGTCAAATTAGGGGTGCGTGAATGGGCTCGTCGAAGCCATGTTTTGTTGGGTTACTTGTTGAATTAATTACCGAAAATACCTATATCAATATATAAACGTGTGCCAGTTAATTGACAGTTGCAATATAAGACCAAGAAAAAAAAGCTTAACTATATGTAACATGTTTTATTCTTTCTAAAACTCGCATTTGTTGAAAAATTGCAAACCTAACTTCCATACTTCGGGGCGAATCTAAATCAATGGTTTTACATAGGGCGCCCTAATTCCTGGTATTCAATAAATAGACTCACTAGTTTTACATATCTTTACAAGCCCCGTGTTCAGTAACTACTGTTAGCTAACGTTAATGATTCGGGAGAACTCAACCCGAAGCCAACTCAACATGTGGAATACTCAACACAAAGTTGGGACAACTCAATCTGTTAGTATGATATTGAGTTGTCTCGGGTTGAGCTGTCAATTTGTTAAGTTGTTCCGATTCTACAGTTACGGCATGTTCAAGATAACTGAACACGCTGCTGGGCACGCTAATTATTGTATTCTAAAATAAATATACTTGAGACGGTATAATACGCTAGCGCATATTGCTTGAATGTTTTACTCTATGGAGTATACACGGCTAAACGGCGGTTCAAGCATTTTTGGAAATGCTTATACTTGTAATTCAACAAATTTTAAAGTAGGGAATGAATGAAGTGTGTTCACTGAGCTGCGAGGGGAGAGTAAGGAATTACCCAAGTATACGATATAAATCGAATACTGGTATTGTAGGTTCTATAGATATATCGGATCGACCGTTTCCGTATCAAACAAAATATCGATCAATGACAGTTATGTTTTTGTATAATTCAAAATCCTGGCCTGCAAATCGGTTGATATCTGTAACTCACTGTTCCTGCCAAAACTATTTGTCAGGATCTTTTAACTTTTTTCTTTATTTATCACTTTCCGACGTGCACTTAATCCTACCTGTAACACTCGAGAGAGGGATTGGCAGTATAAAGACATAAAATATTTTGTATAGCAAATCAACATCCTATTGCTTCTGGACAGTTCGGTATGGGCTAATCTGTGGACGAACTTTCTAATGATTATTATGACACATCTTTAGGTCTTAAACCAGTTACGTCATGTTTTGTTCTTGGGAAGTAGCTGTTGCGGTTAAAGGCCTCTTTTTATGTATTTTGTTTTTCATTTTGCCCGGAGACCAACGATCGTCCCTTAATAAACAGATCACTTTGGGAACCAATAGTCACACGGATTGATAAGGACAGATCCGCAATGTAAGGAGCACTTGACTGAACAGAAGCGATAAGTCATGTAAATAGCTTCTGTTTTGAAAGACTATGTTTTCCCTTTTGCCGATCTTTTTAAGCGTGATGCAACTATGAATTACTGGAAATAAATCCAACTGAAACCAAACATCCTGTCGGCATAAGGATGGTGTCTAGATCCAGACCATTCTCGTACTCCATGGTTATCAAGATTCTCGATTCAACTAGTATCGAGAATCTTACTAGGCTCTGGGAACGAGAATGTTACATTTGAACAGGAAAACGTTTTATAACAAGTTACCTTTTTATTACTGAAAAATATTAACATGAAAATTTAATATAATGCTTTTTTGAGTTACCTTAAGATTATACTTAATAATTCTTTTTTTTATCACTTTGCTGCATTTCGCAGCAATTTTTTACTTGTCTACTTATATATTCATGGTTGTCCTACATAACAATTATGTTGAACTGTTATATTTTAATTATGGTCACGCAGTTAACGCTGCCACACTGGCAAGCCCTTTCAGGATAGAATAATCATCTTAATCTCCTTTATAATTTCTAACACACACTTCTCAGATTATGTGGGTGTCATTCTGAAACACAAAATGAAGAAAAAGTTATAATTAACATAAAATGGAACTATTTTTTCACTTCAAATTTAGTCAAATCAATAATGGATACATAAAAATATTTGTAACATACTCATAAACAAGCACATCAAGCTTGAAACTTTGTCATAGATCTGCTAAGGGTGAGCTTCTTTTAACTTGTTCCCAGCTATTTCTGTTTACAATTACATAAATGTATTAAAAAAAGAAAAATTGCAATATTTACCAATGCCATATGACTAAGCTTAGTGCCAAGACCGTGAGACAACTTGAATACCAGAATCATTGTCTATTTGGAAAATGTAAAGCCCTGTGGCTGTCTCTATCACACAATGCATGATCATGTATGTCCCATTTTTTGCTGTTTGTTCATTATCTGAAAAAAAATAAAGGAACAAAGGTATGGAAGGATATATTCATGAAATGTGGAATTACATTTTTTGTCTATATCTACAGTCTTTACAGGAGGCTGGCCCACCCGGCTGTAAACATAATTTGTAAGGATCACAGACAAAAAGTGTAAAGCCACCTCTAAATTGATTTTTTTCTCAAAGGAAAAGCTATTATACTGAGAAGATTAGTTGCTGTCAAGTTTGGTCAGTTCGTGCTGCCATGTTAAATGCAATAGCAGTTCCAGTAGTGGTCAGATAACTAATATTCTTAAACAAACCAATTTTTGGAAAATACATTGAAATGGGATTCCAAGCAATATATTCGTCTCCGGACTTCACTTGAAATATTTTTAGGTTAGACCTCCCCCGGAACAAATCTCAAGCCGCTCCAGCAATAAAGTTAAACATTGTCAACAAAATAAGCATGCATAAATGTCATAGCCTAGGACATATATGTTCAAACATAGGGAATAACACTGTGTATGTCATTTTGTTAATACTTTTCAAATAGGCTTTAAACAATAACTAGATAGAGATATTATTTACGTTCTGAAACATTCGTCGTCGTCGACCCTTTAATGACGCTACTTTAGGCCCCTAAAACATTTACAGACACACAATAATACCTACCTAATTAAATACCACCAGCATTCATATTTAAGAATGAGTGAGTATCTAAATATCAACACGTAAACTCGCTGGTTAATGACCAAAAATCGCACACTTACAAGACAGGAAGCAAATGGCGTACGACAACCTTAGGGAATTAATCTACTTCGGAAGAAAATAGAGTGAATTCCCTTGTTTATATGAAATGCTTAGTTGTCGGACGGATATTTGTATGCGGACTTTTCATTGAAAATCGCAAAAAACACCACCGCTTATCAAAATGAAAATTTTGATTCAACGTTGACGTCGTTTTGAGAGATGCGTAGAACGATACGCGCAAATTACTACCGAAAACGGCTTTAACGCATTAGCAACACATGTCTATATATGTTATATTTCAATCGGATGTCGTTACTAGAACTTTTTATATTCAGTTTAAACAAACAACTATCATATGACTTTTAAAAACTTTAAACCTCAAAAGAAAAGCCAATGGCGACGTTAAAGTTATATCGTAAGTTCTCATATTATTCTTAACGTCGAGCATAAAACACATAATTCTGCTTAAAACCTCTCACTTGACTATGCTCGGACTGTAGGAATTGTTGATTAGGGCAAATATGATTGTCTATAGTGTTTAGTTATAATTTATGCACCTCAAAATCTTGAGAAAATTATTTGAAATGGAAAATTCAATAACAATCGTTTACTTGTCAAGAGCGTAATGTATCCAACTTGATTCCATCTGATCAAGCAATTATCACTTGAACATCGAAGCGGAGATTAAAATATCGAAACTGGTATTAAGATTGAAGTAGTTATGAAGTAAACAATTTCATACCTTTAGTTAAATCATAATATAACAAGAGTCCTCTTGAGGAACTAAATGGACCAGTATCAGTAAATTTCAAACTGAAAGTATTGTTATCTATTCATAAACCTCCCAATAACATTCACCTTCTTACTCCGGTCAACAGCCAGTCGATAATTTCCCAACGATAGGTATAAACCTCCCGAACTGCCAGTGAAACTTTGTATATACAATGTACATTCATAAAGTGTCATCACCAATCGTTGTTAAACAATAATAATACTGTATATCCTGTTATCAATATGTTGTCAATATACAAGTGGCAAGATAGATAGGTTGATTATTTGTTACTATAGTAACAGTGACCATTGTGGAATAACTGTTAATGGCTAGATGTTATTTTGCGATCATTATGTTTTAACATTTTCACATAAATCAATTTAGAACAGAACATATTTTAAGTTTATATTAAAACGGGTTTGGATGGATTTTAACCTTTTGTCTTTATAATGTTATACTTAAAGAAATAAAATCAAACAATTAAAATTTAATGATAAGAATATTTTGAAGTTCATACGATAATTATTATACCAGCTATTGTCTACAATAGGTGTCTATGAAACAAACATTGACCACTAATATTTTCATGAATAACAACCCCTACTTGTCAACATTGACAATGTAGTCTATCATCTGCATTATACCAAATATAAGAGCTATGAGTACTAAAAAATGTAAATTCCTTAGCATGAGCACCAACATCTATGAATATTAACACAATTACTAAGATATATCATATAATTTTATGTACATTTGATAAGATTTTTAAAGACATAGCTCATTATAAAAGACAGACCCCTTTACACCATGGAAATCAACTATCAACTACTATCATCTTAGCAGCCAAAATATCCCTCCCGACAACAGCCACCTCTCTACAACAGCCTCTTTTGTCATGGCCGGCTGCTGGCTGTTGTAGAGAGGTTATACTGTAGTACATTCGAGACTGTTGTATTTGATCCTCGAATAGACTTGCAAAATATTCACATAGTGACAGATGACATGGAGTCTTTAAATACAGGTCCAATATTTGAATGGGGTTACATGTAGCACATGAATTATGCACATAAACCTTTATTCTCATACCTCACATGGCTTGACATCTATAAAGCCTAATTTGATGCCACAGGGAGACAATCCGTCCTTTTGACATCAGCTATCCGCCCGTTTGACATCACCAATCGGCCCGCAAAAACTGATAGGAAACCAATTCGTTGTAGTTTGAAGAATACTGAGACCCGAGTTTTAGCCATTCAATCTGAATGACCTTTCTTGCGCAGTTGCTTGCTTTTTACCAAACAACAAAATTATACGGTTTGAAAATGTCTTCAAGTTCAGAAACAAACAGATAAAATTAAACGGCTTGTGCCTATTGAAATGTTAACAATTTCTGATTTTGTTGTTCGGTAAAATAAAATAAATATCACATCCTACAGAAAGTGATAGAGCGGATTGTTCACTCTAAAACATCGGTTTAGTTGATATTACTTGCCTCGGGTGAACATTCCGTGCTTTCAGCTTCGGTAAGATGTGATATTTATACATTTGTATTAAAGTTGTCTTACTCTATAATTATCTTAATTTTCTGAATGTCTGATATTATAATAAAAATTTTGACTTAAGTTGTTTTAAATGCGCAATATGTACATCTGTGGTGACAGTGAACTTATCAAAGAAAAAAAGCATAAGTATCATTGCTTTAAGACTTAACGACAACTTTTCATCCGAAACCCAGTCGTATACGACAAAATTTAATAGCCCTACTATTAGATGGTCATTCAGGCAGTCTAGACTGTATTTGTTTCAGTATTTTAATTGCTGAAGCACAATAATTTCATTTTATAATGCTATATATGTTTCTAGTCGCTGATTTTGTAGCTATTACTTGTGGTCATCGGGCTTTCTAACCAGAACTATGCACAACTAGCCTTAGAGTCAATATCAATTTGTAGAAAATATTTGTCTAAAATTAGATTATTTGTTTTAATAGAAATCAATGGGAAACAGTTGTTATCCACTCATGTACATAACTACACGTGTGGATCGAGTGTGGCACTTTGAAAATAAAAGGAAAAAGTGACATTTTCATAGAAAAGTGATTTTCAAAGCGAAAGAAGTGCATTACGAAGTATACATGTAAGAATTAAAATTTAATCAAGCGATTAAAATAATTATGAACTTTATCAATATATGTACATGTATGTTAGTCGCACGTCGCTGAAGCTGGCCAATTTTTGCTAGCAAAAGTGACTTAAATTGGTGTTTTGGCTAGCATCTTTTATAACGAATAGTAAGATTATTTCAGACCTCTAACTCACACGAGTTACTGGTTATTAAAAAAGGCTAGTTTATGTTGCGGGCATGAGGTCACAAAATGATCATAGGTTTGGAGTTTTCTGTATAAAATTAGCACTCAATTGGGCCATATTTCAGGATTGATATATCGAGTCAGACCAAATCGTCCGTGTACTGGCATATACTACGCGAGAGGTCTGGGAAAATTCTGTAGGCTTGGACCTAAGGCTACTTAATGCCGGTACTTTGTGAATGAGTGTTTTCCTTTGCATTTAAGAAATGTAATTTGAACCAAGTGTATCGATTTCATTTAAAATACGGTATCGTTTCATTGGTACCGGTATCTTTTCTTACTTAACAATGAATATCCCTAAATTTGACGCTTAAATAAACAGACGGCTGTCGGCATGTCTGTAAAGCGGATGCATTTTTAAAATTTAACTGATAATATAACATGCGTGAAATTTTAATGCACTGTTTAAAATAATTGGATAATCAATCAATGCAACGATGGATCTCAACTTTAGCTATAATTTTGTACGTACTGTCAGCATTGCGTGTCAGTAGAAGATGTGTTATTTTATTATAGAAAAAACTTCTGATTTCTTGGATTTAAGAAGGATGATGCTGTTTATGATCACAAATAAATTTAATTCCTTCTTCGAAAAAGTTAATGTTCAATAAGTGTATCAAATGTCCTGAATTATCTGATTTTGAATTAAAAACAGATCCGTACATTTGTATTCGTAAGCAAATTACAACGGAACTTGCTGAGAAATCACGAAAATTACGGAATAAGTCAATTATATGAAAACACACCACTAACGCCAAATATCTTCAATATTCAATTCGGACATCTGACTAATACTCAAATTGCCAACCATGAGAACATGATGATCAACTTTAAATTTGCATAAATTCACGCACATCTTTTTACAAGGTTTCTTTATGCTGAGTTCTTGTATGACTTTGTGTTATAGACGCATATATTTAATATCATCGAATTTGATGGCCAAGCTTAAAAGCACAACTTAACTGATTGTTCTGTGAAAATATATTTTCTATCTAGACAATATAGTGATTCAGTTCCTAAATGCTTTTGTTTTTCAATGTATGTGCTTCTTAAACTTTCTAGATAGTCATTCAATTCGACGTTACTTAATCAATAATAATTTAGTTTTTGCAGACTTGATATGTCTTCATAACGAAGAAACGAAGAAAGAAACAAAATCACAGTATACACTGTTTATTTTCAAGTACAGTGGAAGTAAAAAGTTAAGTGCAAACAGTTTGTGCGTGAGGTATCTCAAATCAATTAATGTTTTCGAAACATGTTACTTATGTGATCCTGGGAACACACCCAGTTTCAATTAAAAAAATAAATGTACTTAGGCCACAACAAATTGATCATATGTTTTATGGATTTTGTCCAAAAAAATTGGAGCGAGCGAAGAAAAATAAAAATATGTTTTTCCATATTTTGTATTTTTAGAAGCAAGCGAAAAGCGAAGAAAAATTTGTGCGGTTTTTATTTACTAAAAGCATAAAATAGCATAGAAAATATGGACTTCTGATAAAAAAAACATCTGAAGGTCATTTATAAAAGCATAAGAAATAACTTTATCAGAATAGCTCCAATAGAGAAAACATGTAGAAAGTTATTATTACCTTTCATTGCCTTTCTTACTACTCCATATTCAAGTTATAATTACAATGAAATCTTGAAATAATATGACATGACTTTTTAAATCTAATATTGACTCTTTAACCATATATGGTGCAATAAAAAATAAGATAAAAATACTTCAGATTCAAATTGAATTGAATTTAAAACTAGTCAGGAATAGTGATGAAGAGGTATGCACCTTTATGAATGCAGCAATAAAAACTAACTTCGCATGATTTGTCTTTGGTATTTCTTTAACTATTACTGGATAACATAACTAGGATGCACAGAATAATACCAATTATCAGATGCTCACTAAAATTATAATAAACCAAACCTGCAGACATTTTTGATGTAGGAAAATAGACCTTATAATTGGGTAAGCTAGGTTTAAAACTAAAAACATATAATTGAATAAGTGTGAAATTAATAGGATCAGAGCCCTCTAAAATTATAATGGTCTAAACCTATTGACTTTGGGTGTATAAATCCAGTCTTGATAATTAGGTAAATTAGGCTATGGACTAAATAACATTCAACTAAACTTAAGTTAGCTTGTAGGATAATTTTAATATCAACACCCCTATAAAACTTGAATGGACCAATCCTTACCTTATAACTTTTTTATGTATGAATATAGTCTTATATAGGGTATGTCATGCTTAGAACTAAACAACATACAATTATTCTCAAACTGTCATTAAAATTGTTTGGGGGGTTAGCATCCCTCTAAAATGATATTGGACCAAACTGTTCACTTTTTGTGTAAAATAATATTTTTTATAACTTTGGTAAATTACGCTATATTATTTAGTGTCTAAAAATCCACCATATTTAATTGAGCCTGTAAGATTGATTTGGAGAAATTGGAACATTTGGAACATTTTTAGAATGTAAACTTTTTTCACATTTCTATCTGCTCTCTAAGTAATGGATCGGCCTGCATAAGTTTTACTCTGCAAGGACATTTATGACGTCACATACATAAGCTGTGTAGAGTCTATGCAGCCGCAATGTCTATGTCACATAAAACTGGTGTGAAATCAGTTTAAGAAGCGTACCTCGCGTGTGTAAAAGTTTATGAAAAGTGTGCATTGACGTATTTAGCAATAGTGAAATGTATCAGATATTATTTTAAGGACTACGACAGAGTGAATTTTTCATTTTTCTGTAAATCTGAACAATGGATTGTGCCGTTGTAGTTTCTTAGGACGTATGTTAACAAACATACATTACTGTTTTACCGTAATAATGAAATCTGACTAATTTACAAGAATATTTAGACCTGAAATTATTAATTTTGTGTGTAGTTTTATTTAGTCGAGTGCCAAACATGTTTTTACCTTTCCGAAATTTTTGATGCGGGAGCAAAATTTTTTTTCCCATTTTCGGATTGTTAGGTTCGGGAAATCCGACGAACATATGATCAAATTGTTGTGGCCTTAGATTACAGTACGTGTATTTAACGAACGCAATAACTATATTATTACGTCAAAAAAAAGAAAGCATATGAAAATAAATATATGACTTTTATATGTATTTATATATTCAAGTGGCATTGTGACTCAGAACAACAATATCACGAACAAATAGTTAAGGTTTATAATATCACATTCTGAAATTCTAAATGTTAGTCTTAATTAAGTGTCAATAAAAAGAATCCCTTTTCGAATGTGACATGTAAACAAAAACCAAGACAAATGCATTTTAGTGTTACTCTGTTGGGTTAACATGTATAAACACTACAAAATGCATTTGATATGATTGAAGATGCTTTAGATCTTAACAAATATTGTTTTTGTTTGTTATAAGATTAGACACCGCGTTAACACGATTATGATCATTTTACGACTACCAGGTAACCTAACCTAGCTTTTATAGACTTGTATCTATAAATAAGGTTGACAGCTCCGCAATGCGTTATGTGTATTTCAATAAATTAGCTTTTTGTTAATTTGACAAGCCCTCTTTACCCAAAACAATAATAAGTTACTATATGGTAGCCATGTGTTTCAATTATTTCGTCTCTGCAATTTATTGAGCACTTGGCAACAACGAACATCAATTCTATCATATGACACCTGTATTTTAACATGTCCTTGAATTATGTTCGTAAAGGTTAGGAAGATACTTTTCAAACACCAGCAAAAAATATCAAGTTTAATAATATTAATAACTGAAACACATAACAAGATCATTAAGATGAAATTGTATGATAATTAAGAGCTAGGACATTGAGAGCTAAGGTATTAAAACTGTACTAATTAACCAAGAACCTGCGCATGGCTAGATATACAACACTATTATAAGCCGAATATACAACAATCAATATTTCATTTCTTGTGTCAATAATTTGGATTTATAGGCAATTCAGTGCAAATCCCACTTCATAACGAACACTTACATTTTTAACGAACGATCACTGGATATGTCTTATTAGACCTACAAACTTTAAATCTTGACTTCAGCACATACCCTTGTAGTGACTGATATTTGCCCTACTTAATACAAACGTGACAGTGAAATGATTGCGCAAAATATTTACCAAACTCTACAAAGGTGCAATCCGGTAAACGAATCAATTATGCATTGTGTCGTAGTCAGACGTGCTACCGAGCTGACTGGTTGGGCACAAAAGTAGTTTCTTAAGCAAGATTTGACTACTCATGAAAAAGCCAAGGTTGACTTAATTCATAATTGCTTGTCCAAAGGCAGAGATGACAATCAAATGTATTTAATAATAAAAGAAGGTCCATTCACATTATTAGATAAATTTCAAGTCTCTTTAAAATGAGTTTTGAGTAAAACAAAAATGCGTCTTGGAAAAAGTCGGATATTTTATATCATAATATTATTTAAACAATAATCAATTTTTTTATTTTTTTTTGACGAGGTTTAACACAGTCACGGCTATTATTAATACATGTTATTCATTCATTTATATAAAAATCGACAATTCATTAAAACAAGTATTATATCGTCGGCTTACTATCAAAACCTCGTATAGAGCAAACTTTCCAAAAATCACTTTTTGATGCCACAGGAAACTATTCATATTAGCGCACATTCTGTCAAAATTTTGTACACCTGCACCAAAGTCAAATGATAAATTCTCGTACCTTGATTGGTCCCATTTTGTTCGGTTTTGAAAATGGAAAGAAAAATAAGCGGTGCAACAACGTACGTATTCAAAGGACAGTTCAGTGACACTTGTGTGTTAGGAAGGAAAAAAACATTTGCATAGTTTAATGAAGTAGTGAGAACATATTTTGTACTGATTTTTACTCAAATAAATAAGGGTTTAAGAGATGCGTTATAGATTTAATGGCTAGCCTTGTATACAATGAACTCTTAGAATACATACTTTTATAGATATTGAAGCGATGATTTTCTCATATCTATAGTGAATTGAGCTTCATACACTGTTATGACTTTGCTGCATATTCCTAGTTTTCTACTCATACATTTAAACGTGTTGTACATGTTATGTAACTATCCGTGTTATTAAGTTTTTGTTGAGCAGTACTTTATGTTAGTTTTCTTTATCTTATGATCTATTGTACGTATTAAATTAGGGACATATTTTGTCAAAGAACCGATACAGTCTTAAACAAATGAGAAAGATAAATGATTCTTTATTTCGGAACACTTCAAGTTCTGTTATATTATGGTTTATAATCAGGCGTTTACGAGCATAAGTAGCTAACATAGCAGTTAGACTGGACAGGCGGACACTATAGACATTTTCTCGCAGAATAAAGGGGCCATTCTTTGTCCAATTCAATCTCCGTAAACAAATATCCTGTAGGGCCTTGTTGTACAGAATATCTAAGGTTCCCATGGAAGGTCACGTCGAAATGACCTTTATTTCGACCAAACAATGCGTAGTTTCCAACTTGACGAAACACTAATTATAGCATTTTGAGTTCGTTATTTCTATTTTTAACACAAGGTTTGGGAGATATTTTGACTGAGGTTTTTTTTCGAAGTCTGCGATTGGACGGTGCATTTCAAATTGTGCGACGTAGAAAATGTAAACAAGTTACTGAACTTAAGATTTCGTCCTGAATTTTACTATGAGAAAAGGTCTCCTGAAAGTGACCCTCGTAAGAAAACGGCCAGATCTAAATGGGCGAGTAGGCGAGATTGAATTTTTTATCAGATTGGGTCAAATACAATTACATTCTTACGTTTACTGTTTGTAAAATAACAAAAAAAACCTATTCTTTAACTAAGATCTTTAAACTGGTACTGTACAGTCGAATCACTAGAACCATTACATTTACATAAGACGTTGTAACATCTCTACTGACAACTGGGAGGTTAATCGGGGAGCGACTAGATTGTTGAAACGATTCTATTACGTAAGATAACGTAGAAAAATCTCTTAAGAGACGCATTACATACATGTATCAGCCGTTATACCCACGATGGAGATGTAGTTCAGATGATAAGTGTATGTCAGGGATTATTGCGCCAATCTAAGCAGACGATCTTTTTTAATTGCTCTGTACTTATAAGTTATAACCGAGGGACTTCTTCTGGATTCGGTAAATTTCAAAAGCGGCAAGGGTCTGAAATACTGTAAATATATTTGTTCAGGACTAAAGTCCCGAACAAATTAAAACTGCTTATTATCATGCCTTCTATGACGCAAAACGCATTAAATATAAATTGTACCATGTTTTCAGTGTCTGAAAAGAACTTGCACTATAGACCTACTTTTAGGAAAATATAAGTGAATGAAATGGAATTTTTAGGTTAAAAACAACACAGTTATTGTCTCATTATTGCCCTTTTTTCTCTACCCCAGCGTTGTCATGGTAACTGAAATCGTGAATTTAATTGCTTTTACCGAAATATTATCACCAAGGGAATCACTTGGCTAAGTTGCATACATGAATTTGTCAGTCAATAAGTAATGCATCTTGAAATAGCCATACCGTGCAAAGTTGAAAAAATTGTAATTTCGCCTGTGTCGCAACCAGTTAAGGTTTTACTGTTAATTGCATAACTAAACCCCGCTGATTTAAAAATTCGATGAGTACTTATATATGAGGATTATGAAGCAAAACAACGAGTATTTAAATCACTTGGTTTGATGTATACGCCGCTGACAGTTGAATAAAATCTACCACGCAATACGGTTTGACATATTATTTTCCTGGTAGTTTCCTGGATGTTAAAGAAGGTAAGTGGGGTCACTTTCTTTTTCCTAGAAGTACTGGTTAGTTGGTCGAGAATTAAAAACCAATTATTGACCCTGATTCTCTTTGTGAAAAGATTTAACAATAACCTGTTTTTACAAGTGTTAGAAACTCCATTTAATACAATGTAAATTGTAAAATGTGTTTTTGAACCTTTAAGGGCTGTGTAGACATATCATTTCTGACTGAAAGATATCAACAAGACACAAATTCATTTGTGTTCCTTTTTAAGATTGCTCCCATAGACAATCTGAAATGATAACGAATTATTAGATGTAAAACGTTTAGCTTCAGAAATATAAAAACACATTTGAATTGTATCAGAAAATGTTACTGCTCAACTGTTTAAATGCATCAAACTTGCAGGATAAGATAAATAAAGAGATGCAGTTTTTTCTTTTTATAGTTTTTTCTCCGTTTAACACTATTAGTGTAATTGTGTCATTGATTTACAACATGAACAAATCAAAATAGACATCTCATGTCTAGGATTGAATATTTTAATTAGAATTAATTGTCGAGTTTTTTTTTTCTTTCTTCAATTAAATGTTATTCTTTCCCCTTCTTTTGTACAGAAATGATTGCATGGCAGTTCATAGAAATAACAATAATTATATGTTTATATGTGATGAGAGCACAAAAGACAAAGTCATGTGACATTTTCCTCGCTGATTCATTTGGTCAGTTTCCCTAGCATATAGCTACTCTGCGCTTTGTCGCCCATTCTCGTAGCTAGAGATTATCAAGAAATTCGATTGAGAATCTTGAAAGCCACTGGGCACAAGAAATGATCGCCTCCCTGGTATATCACTTGGTATAACATATATATTACTTTTTTGTGTAAGGAGAGTACCACAGGACAGCGCGCTAAGTAGAGACTGTAGAATTGTATGTGGGAGAGTTCGAATATCACGACGACGTCATGATGACAACTCCGAAAGTATACCGAAGGAATTATTAATTAACTTCATCAATGAGTCCAGATCTTACGCTGAATCAATTGCTAGATTCTAGACCCGGATATAACTGAGGAACAATGATCTTATGCAGTAAAGTTCCGCTATTAAGACCACGTGTGTTATTAAAAATCATGCGATTTTTTACAATTATTGAGACCCAAATGCTTAATTTGTGAACAAAAGGGTCTCCATAATAAGAACTTTTCCCTATTAAGACCACCAATTTTGTTGGTCTTAACAGTGGAACTTCACTGTATAACATGTATGAAACAGGAACAAAACACATTTTTTGTATTTTTTTATTATGTGAAGAAAAAAGCATTTACACAAAAACACAAATATACAAATATTCATATTGTTAAATTCAATTTGTTATTATACCAATTTTATATTCTAAAGTTCAACCAGTTTTGCATATATTTATTTTGCATTAATACTTAATACATAATCTTAAATTCAATGGTTTTACATGTATATTATTAAAATGCAGTGTTCATGAACTAAACCTTTGGTACTAAAAAATGTTATTTTTCTTACTAAAAAGTCTGCTTTCTATACTATCTAACCACAGTCGTTGTATTACTTCAAATAACCACCAATTAAATTGTGCGATAAATAATTGTTTATGGAGTTGGTCTGAAACGGATGCTCTTCGAATCGTTATTCTCCACAACTATGCATTATTTAGCGCACAATGACATCAATAAAGCAATTGTCATACATACATCAGTTAATCAAGAATGAGGCATAACTTATACATAACTAAAACATTAGTAAGCATGGATAAGCAGAAAGGGATACATGACGAAAAAGTAAAGTTAAACATGAGTAATTAATGACTTATAAATAGCTTAAAAATTAAATATACAAAAGTAAGTCATTAGTGAAACATAACTAAAAACAGACGTGACAATGACTGAATCATAATTTATTCAAAACAAATATATCAGCAAAACATAATTGAGTTATAATTCTTAAATAACTTAACTTCATGTACAAATTATTGACTTTAAAGTGATACATAACTTAACATCCGCAAAACACGTATTATTCATTACTGATTCATTACTTAACATCAGTAAAACATTATTGAGTCATTATAATACAAAACTTAACATAAAAATATGATCTAGTCATAATTGATTTTTAATTTTACATCATTGATTGGATCAAAATTGATTTATAACTTAACATCAGTAAAACGTGATTGGGTTATAATTGATATTTAAGAAAACGTGATACAATTATCAGTGGAATACAGGTGATTCATAATTGGACACACATTAAGATATAAAAAGAGGTATGAATTAAATACATGACTAAATAAGTCATCAGTGGAACATAACAGAGGTGACCATGATTGAATCATGATTTATTCAATACAAAAACATCAGCAAAGCATAATTGAGTTATAATTGTTACATAACTTAACTTTAGGTACACATGATTGACTTCTAATTGATAATAAACTTTAACATCAGCAAAACATTACTTACTCATAATTGATACATAACTTTACATCAATAAAACATTATTGAGTCATAATTGATACATAACTTATCATCAATAAAAATGACTAGGTCATAATTGAATCATAATTTAGCATCAATTATTTGGATCATAATTAATGCATAACTTACAATACAATACAATACAAATTCTTTTATTCTCTCATTTCATACAGGCATGAATAAATAATTTACATAAATAGAAATACATTTTTTACGAGGCACATGATAAGGATAGAAGTATAATTC
This sequence comes from Mactra quadrangularis, assembly GCA_025267735.1. Lineage (NCBI taxonomy): Eukaryota > Metazoa > Mollusca > Bivalvia > Venerida > Mactridae > Mactra > Mactra quadrangularis. Next base: position 31,973,390 of record CM046304.1, read on the forward strand.
AATAGTGTTACATAATTATAAAGTATAAATAAGTGAAATCAAATAGGGTAGCATTCTCGTTCCCAGAGGCTTTTAAGACTCTCGATACTAGATCGAGAATCTTGATAACCTCGAGGCATGAGATTGATAGGGTAGCATTCAGGATTTTTTTTTCAAGTTATGTATATATATATTTACATATGTATTGGTGTCCTCTTAAGGGCACCGGAGAGTCATAATAATATAATGGTACATTGAAATTATTTTATGCAATTAATGAATTATATCAGCTGTAACTAATAATGCTATACATGTAAGCAGTTTGTTATCATACAGATGACAGAATTATAAAACATTATAAAACGTTGTTAAGCTGTTTGGTTGATGAATTATTGATTTAATTTGTACATATTTGGACTTCTTATGAAATACGGTTTCAGAAGTTGCTTTCTATTGTTAACAAATAAACTACATTCAAAACGATAGTGATATTCATCACCAAGTATTGATTCTTAATGTAACATCAGTGATTGGATCAAACTATATACATAACTTAATATCAGTAAAAACGATTGAATTGAAATTGATATTATAAGTAAACGTGAGTCAATGATCAGTGAAATACAAATGATTCATAATTGGACACAAAAGTAGGATATAAAAGAGGTATGAGTTATACACATGGCTCTATTTCAAACAAGAATGAGTTAACATTGAAACATAATTTAAACATAAATAACTATAATTTTCAAAACTGATTCATGACCAAAAACATCAGTATAACATGGATAAAACAAGCGTAAAAAATCATCCACCCAACAAATGCATTCTCAGTATAAAGTTATAAGTTAATAACTCTAACGAATTAGAACTACTCGTTCAAGAGAATGCAAAGTAAAATGATAACTATTGTCTCTCACTGCTATTGCCTATTGGACATATCTTTCCAAATAGTGTAAGTAAAACGTCTTTACTAACTCTTCTGAATTTAAGGTCACGCATACAATAGATGAACGGATTAATTGCATACGTAACATAATAAAATCTAACAAAGAACTTGTATACACCTCTCTCTGTATTTGTCAAAGATTCGCTAAAGTCAGATTTTAAACTTCGCGCCAAAATCAACGCTAATGAAGGGAGATAGCCTACAGCGACTGACGATGTAACTAGGAACATTATACACGTTGCTTTTATTGCTTTAGCCCGCATTTTATATTCCTTAGACAGAATAGCCGGGTCAAGCTCCCTCGCCTTAGCCTCAGCCTCAGATTCAAGTGAATAAAGTCGACGCGACTGCATTTCTTGTCGAATAAGTTTTATAAGTCCCCTGCCGATGAAACAGTAAAGTATACATACTAACACGAAACTAAGACCAAATATAACCATTCCAAAAATAACGAATGCACGATCACCTGAGGTGTTCCCATAGTCGCATTCAGACGCAATGACGTCATATCCGGGTAGTTTGTATTCATTGATGCGGTAAACTTTAATTACCGGTAAAGCCATACCACATGACAAAATAACGGCTAAAAGACTTGAATTACGTGCTTTATTATAGTTTATTCGCCATTCAAACGGTTCGCAAATTGCGAGAAATCTGTCTACTGCCATTATAAACAAGGTGATTCCCAGGACAATATTTGAAGCCAGTGATAAAAATCTGGCAAATTTACACCAATGTGGGTTAGTAAACGTGAACTCTAGTGTTAACGAATAGATTTGAGTCGGTATTATGACAAGACAGAAAAATATGTCAAGACATGCAAGGAAAAATATAAACCAATTGTGGCTGGTTCGTCCATTGAAGTGTACTCCAGTACATTTAATATATAATACTAAACCATTCCCTGACGCCCCAACAACTAGTATGACCACCATAAATATCAAAGTATGAAAAAGTCTATGAAATTCTGCTGTATTAAGTTCTTCTAAAAGCCCATGCTTTTCAAATTCTCCACTCTGATTGGCTGAGAAGTTCATCTCGAATATTTCAAATACAAACTACTTTATATACAACTACAGTTTGTTTTCGTTATTATCAATGCTTTTTGTACGTTTGAAAAAACCCTTGTCAAATGTCATTTATTCGTGAAGCAACACAATTCAAATTTGTTTACCCAGCGCCATGCCATCATTGTATCAGTCTTGTAGGAAACGAATATTCATTATGGAGACAGAATATGGAAAAATAAACCCCGATTATATATTTATCACAGGATAAAATGTCATAGGGAATAAAAACCCTATGGTAAATTTACTTTAAAAATTTTCTGATCAATATGTCATGTAAAATAATCCTAAAATACATCGTTATTCCAACACAAACTACTTTTATAAGATACGATAAATTTCACTCCAAATTTCACACATATAACAACACTGGCTGAGTTTTGCTAAAACGCAATTTTTCAAATACAAATGTACACATTTGTTCATATGAATAAATAGTACATATCATCAGTAACAAGTCCATATAAACAAATGTCCTGTCAACCAGTTGTATTGATTTCTAATCAGTTCGATCTCTTTCTATCAATAGCAAGTGATAATATCACCGCTATACTAAGACGCATAACCATTCGCAGTTGGTACGCAACAGAATATAGTGCGGCGCATGAAGACAATCGTTTGATTTTTTATACTATCGTTATTGAATTGTAAACTAAATGATTGATTATAACTATAAGAATATCAATCCATAAATACAAAGTACTTAAACCCTCATAAGGTACAGATGCATAGTTAAACTGTGTATTCTACTTACGATTTCAAATTACTGTGTAAAGAATGACAGATGTATACAAGTTAGAATGGGGGTTTAAATACCGGTCAAAAAGCTGAATTTAATGTGCATAGTTGGTTGGATAGTTAAATGTTATTTGAGTAGGCACTAAGCATACTTTAACGGGGAAATTATAATAGACAGTTTTACATATGATGCTCAGCGTCTCCGTACAAAGGTCAGTGAGACCATGTATATACAGAATGGTTCGATCTTCACATCGATTCATGAAAATAGTTTCGTATAAGATTTTTGCTTAGTGAACAAGAAGTTAAAAGTTGATCATGTCCTTATAATAATATATTCTTGTATGATATTGTTACTATCAATTATTTTCCTTCTCTATATAAGTTAAATAATTATAAATAATTGTTGATTAGCACTTTGGGGAATAAAACTGTGAATCATATTTTTTAATTGCTCATGTCGATTTTCCTTTGCATGTCTTTGGGTCCATTTGCATTAATAAACATGACCACATAGAGTTTTATACAATTTGTTTAAATTTACTTATTCAAGCGCTATTCATTATACATGACCTAATAAAAAAACCACCGCTATTTGTAAAATATTTCTACGTACCAAACGCCAAGAACAAAACAAAAGACAAAATGTCATCGGGGTTGTTCCGTATATTCTCATACTCAGGGGGTAATATAATTGTCAAGCTATTTTCAGCTCGTAATATTACGCTTTCTGATCACCTCTGAGTATGGGAATACGAGCATGTTAGGTCGTTCATGTAAATATGGCGTATATGAGCATAGAAAGCTTCATAATCAAAGCGCTGCAGGCTCTGAATTTGTTGAGGTTTCGAAATTCAGAATAAATTAAGTGCTTCAACGAAGTTTGAACACATTATTGACCCCAGGTTAAAAAATTTAGTTATACACATTTATTTTGCATCAACTGTATGTTAAATAACACGGAAAATCATAGTATTAAAAATACAAAAAGACTTCTGTGCACATTTAAGCCAAACGAATCCATACTAATGATTACTCCTAACACATCAGATTCAAGTACGAACCAAACAGGGCGAAAATGCAGTCGATGTGTGCATTCTATCCTAACTGGCAAATACTACTGTTTAGTCAGAGTGTATTCACGAGATTTGACTCCGCACATTCACACGCTTATCAGTATAGGTAATATACCTGTCACTGAAACAAAGACGCCTCAGTTAACTGACGGAACTACTTTTATCGCCTAGAAAAGACTGCGTAGTAAATTTGCAGGAAATCACCGAAAGTCTAAAAACCACACAATTTAGATTACATTCAAAAGCATTAACTGAACATGAGTTTCACTTTCCGATATACTATCTTTAAACTTTGTCTATGAACGCATTATTTAAACCATTCTATTACATAGGACGGTGTAACGTCTCTACTGACTACTGGAACACACGACATGTCTATATTGATCGTTTTTTCTCAACTGTCAAAACATGAATAATTTTACGGTGAATGCGTTTGTTAAAATTCTTGTGGTAATACAGACATGAATTTCCGAAAGTGTGTATTATGATTGAGTAAAGCTTCTTATGCCGTATTAATGAAAACTAGGCCGCCAGTACAAAAACGATGCATTCAGTCACCGTGAAATTATTCAAGCTTTGAGAGTTGAGAAAAAACGGACAATACTGAATCGTTAAAACAATTCTATTACATAAGACGACGTAATTATCTCTACTGATACGCATCACGCATCGCGTACACATTTAACTCAACACAAGAAGTAATCCTGATTTCAACTGCATGTAAAGTATCGCGCCTGTCATAACAGACGATCTGATTGAATTGCTCTTAACTCTATTTACTGAGGGATTACTTCTGGACCTCTTAAACGGCAAGGGTTTGAATTATGGAAAATATTTTTGTCAGAACAAACAAAAACTAATACTTAGGATGAAATATTGTGGCAATGAAATACAAATTTACAATGGCCGTATGCCATTTTTGGAAGGATTTTTAAAAATATCCTGTCTATATCAGTGCTCTGTGAAATTTGAAAAGAACGAACAACACCTTCAATTCAATAGAAATCAATGAGTCAATGCGATCAAGAAAATAGTGCAGCAGAAAATATATATGTACTATTAAACGTAGATGAGAAAAACATCTGATTTAAACAAATACTTAAATTTTTATATTTAAGTTTTTATTTATTTAAGCAAAAATTTTTTTAACTGTGTACAGAGAGTAGATTTATTTTATTACTGCGCATTAATATCTGCCACACGCTTGTATGTATATACTACAGCTTAAGCGAGGTATCACAGCTGGGGGCCGTTTCACTAACATTTGCGTAACTTAACGCAAACTTTAGTTGCGGCAAGAACTTACGGAAATCGTAAATTTAGTTTAGTTGCGTTTCACTTAACCTAGCTTAAGTTAACGACATTGGTTCGTTTTACGGCTAAAATCTGAAAAATACAAACAAAAAAGGCGGCCTGAAACTCTCCGATTAACATCTTCAAAACAGTGATTTTTATCTGTATAATACTCTATACGTCATTAATGTAGTACGTCATTGCTTGTACTACACTTCCATAGTGATGATGCAAAGTTTATCCATAACTTTATTGAACAGAACGCTGGTTTGCGTTGATTGATTCATTCGGACTGAAAACAGCAAAGTTCAGGATATATAACACTGAATTATCTACACCAACAAAATGTAAGTGTAATATTTCGTATACAAGTTATATTTTAAGGAAATGATTATTCTAGCTTCGGTGTCGTTAAGTACTGTGTCAAACGTCCAAGTAACTTATGATTCGTCCATGGATTTTTTCGGACAATTCGCTTCCTTAAACTCAGTACGGGACAATATTTGCATGGAAATGACTTGCTAGACATGTCAGATTGAGTCTGTAGAATAGAGCAAGCAATCGGAGTTAAAATCAAGTCGGGAAGCAACGTAATGTAAGTAAAGGTTAGTGGTTGGATGGATGACCGTTTGGATTATTGTAAGCTCGATGCGCTTTACATGGTTGATAGTCGCCCAGCTAGCTCAGTTGGTAACTCGCAAGTCTACTGATCGAGGGGTCGTGAGTTCGATTCCCGGGCGAGACATACTATCGAGGAGCTTGGTCGTGAAATTATTTCTACGGCCATTTTCTCTCCTGCCAATGATTTTTAACTATGAAGGGAAGTAGCCAGTCACTGACGAAAGTATACGCTTAGTAGTCGGTTAACAGCTAAATCCAGAGATAAAGCCTTTCCAGGAGAAGTGAGTAGGTCGACTGACAGCCGTTATATGACCTATAATATGTGTTGCAACGGCGTTAAACCAAAATCAAACAAACAAACAAACATGGTTGATGATTGTTTTTAATGGTTTGGCCAGAACAAATTGATCATATGTTCATCGGATTTCTCGCACCTTAAAATCCACAATGAAAAAAATATTGTCTGCTCTCTAAATGTTATCTTGTTACATGTATAATACATAATTAGAAATTACAACGACACAATCCTTTGTTCAGAAATAAAATACAGTGAACTCGACAGTTCCGGGTCATCGACAATTCCGGGTCACTTTTTTAAAATAGTACAAATGATTCCTAAATAATTTAATATTTTGATTATATGATAGTTAAGTCATGTACAATAACCACTTAGCTACTGTTACACAAACTTTCCATGTTAACATTTCTCTACCGGAAGTCATAGTCATGAAACACTAAACAGCGTCTTTTCCAACCAATGCGAAAGTACGTGAATGTTTCGTCCATGCGTTCGAAAAAACAGTGGTTTATACCTACAATTTAGATAAAATAAGTCCTTATTGCACATCATTTTGCTGGAAATTTATCGGTGAACACGATTTAACTCATAGATTTTTTAAATCTAATTACTGTTTGACAATAATGAAGACAATTTGACCTGGTAAGCACGTGACAATTTCGGGTCAAAACTTAACATGTATTATATACAATCATTTATTTTAATTAAAAAGTATTTTTTTAACATTTAAAATTGATTTTATACATAAATTTATCCCATATGTAAGATATTTGTCAATTAAATAAAATTATTGTTTGATATTTTGAGTTTTACTTTTTATACGCAACTAATTTTATTTATGGTACTTGTTTTTATATGCAATAGGTAATTGCAAGTGGCATGATTAGATCTTTAATTTACTAGCTTTATTTTTGTTTAACTTGGAAGAAAATATGAGATAAAGTCTTTATTGGCAAAAGGTTGGCTGTTTTATTGATTTTAACCCTGTCGAGACCACTCCGGATTAAAGAGACAAGCATCTGTCACGTGACCCGGAATTGGCAAGTGCGACCCGTAACTATCGAGTTTGCAACATGCAATTTCGAAAATTGTAGGAAATTACAAGCAAATAAACACTATTAATTTATTATAGCATGGTAAGGTGGAAGTATTTGTTTATCAATTTATGCAGGTTTGATTCCCACAACTTTCGTTTTGAAGAGACACGCATCGTTTGTTTCGTTACTGACCCGGAACTGTCGAGTTCACTGTAACTGCACTATATTTAATACATTTTCACATTTCTTTAATATGTAAATGCATAATTGCTCAACTTCGTACTCTCTACACAGTTTATCTTGATGTGTGACGTCATTCGTGTCTTTGGAGTGAAAAGAATATAAAGGTTGATCCTTTACTTAGAGAGCAGGTAGGACAGGGAGAAAATTTTACACAAATACAACAACCGAACAGGACTGGTTCATTATAATTTTAGTGCTGATCTGATTATTAATATTATTCTGTGCTTCCTATTTATCTAGTATTAATTAAAATAATACCAAAGACAAATTAAGGGATTCTTTACTTTTGAATTCATAAAGGCGTATACTTCTTCACCATATTCCTTACCACAGGGAATTGTCAAGTTACCTCCCTTTGATTTTTCAAACATACCTTTAATATACTTATATACAAGGGGTACAACTGCGTTTACTAGACCGATTCATCTTGATTTATTTTTTTGTGGCTCACAAAAAATACTGATACCCTAGTAACACTTTAACCGCACGATTAAATCGACTAAACATACGTCTTCGAGGAGCTATGAATGTTTAATGTTTCAAAGGGCAGATCATTAATACGATTAGATTATCAAAAACATACAAAACAGTACAAAAATCTCAACTCGGACAAGTTTGTGCACAGTTGAACAGAATGAAAATTGACAAAATTTCAATATTACGTCGCTTCAAGCATGATTTACTCCGTGTTATATTGTGTTTCTCGCTTCACTAGTTATAAAAATACAAAACATCGTGCCAATTATAACCTGACATGAAACAAAACGAATATTTGTACACTTTTTATCTGATTTAACCTTAAAAAATTATTCTCACAACCATTTTCACTAATACGTCACACACATAATAATCTAATTAGTTAAACAATTTCTGATTCGACGAACCGTAAGGGGTTTTTCCTACTTTCAAACGAGACAACCAAAATACTACGAAAAAGTCGAAATCTTCCAAATTTGATACAGTGAATTAGTCGGAAGTCTTCGCGATTTTCGTTTACAAAATTAAACAATCAAAAAGTTTCTTACAAGTTTCTTGAATAAATTAAGGATACCGGCTACAACATTGATTATCGAATAGAGTTTGTTAATTTCGCTTTTTATGGCTCGCAAGTGTTTCTCTCAAGGTGGAGAGTTATATTTATTACATTTTTATTCAATAATATTGTTTTTCTGTTATACTTTCTTTTATTGGGGTAAATATGTCATTTTGAAATATGAAAATAAAACGATTTTCCTCGAGAAATGTCGATTTCATCTGTGCACAAACTTGTCCGAGTTGAGATTTTTGTGCTGTTTTTTATGTTTTTGAAACGGTAATCGTATTAATGGTCTGCCCTATGAAACATTTAATATTCATAGCTCGAAGAGTTATGTTTAATCAATTTAATCGTTCCGTTAAAGTGCCGCTAGGGTATCAGAACTTTTTGTGATTCTCAAAATAATAAATCAAGATGAAGTGGTCAAGTAAATGCAGTTGTACCCCTTGTATATAAGTATATTAAAGGTATGTTTGAAAAATCAAAGGGAGGTAACTTGACAATTCCCTGTGTTCCTTACTTGTTTTAAATTCAATTGAATATGCATTAAGAGTAATTGCTTTATATTGCATATAACTACTTAATTAGTACATTGATACATTATACATGGTTATACATGTATCTTATATAAAAAGGCCCAACTTTCTAGGCTTTTTTCAACTTTTGGTAAATTAATGTCTTAGAAACCGCAAACATTTATTTTTTGCTTTTGCTCGCTCCTCAAAAATTCAAATGATGGGAAAAAAACGCTCCCTCACTCCGATTTTATAGAAAAACTCCATAGAACATGTATTCAATTTATTGTGACCTTAGCGCCATAACAACACATGTATATATGTTATATTTCAATCCAATTTCGTTACTAGAACTCAATATATTCAGTTTAAACAAAAAACTATTATGTGACTTTTGAAAAGCTTAAACCTTACAAGCAAAGCCAATGGCGACGCTAAAGTTACATCGTAAGTTCTTTTATTATTCTTAACGTCGAGCATAAAACACATAATTCTGCTTAAAACCTCTCACTTGACTATGTTCGGACTGTAGGAATTGTTGATTAGGGCAAATATGATTGTTTTTAGTGTTTAGTTATAATTTATGCACCTCAAAACCTTGGAAAATTCAATAACAATCGTTTACTTGTCAAGAGCGTAATGTATCCAACTTGATTTAATCTGATCAAGCATTTATCACTTGAACATCGAAGCGGAGATTAAATATCGAAACTTGTATTAAGATTGAAGTAGTTATGAAGTAAACAATTTCATATCTTTAGTTAAATCATAATATCACAAGAGTTGTATCCGTGTGGTAATCTCTTGAGGAACTAAATGGACCACTATCAGTAAATATCAAACTGAAACTATTGTTATCTATTTATGTACACAAGTTTAAGTTTCCTTTCACATAAATAAGGTCACTGTTAGAAATTCATGGAAAAGTGATCCATTTCCCAAAAAATATTTTTTTTCCTGGATAAGTGCATAATAATACATTCGAGACAGGTCTATTCTTTGAATGGGGTTAACAAATGAATTAACGCACATATACCTTTATTATCAGTTCTCACATGGCTTGTTATCTATATAGCCTAATTTGATCTGTCCTTTTGACATCAGCTATCGGCCCGTTTGACATCACCAATCGGCCCGCAAAAAGTGATAGCAAACCAATTCGTTGGAGTTTGCTGAATACTGAGACCCTAGTTTTAGCCATTCTGTTTAAATAACATTCCTTGCGCAATTGCTTGCTCTTTACCAAACAACACAATTATACAGTTATGTATTCAAGTTCAGAAGCAAACAGATAAAATAAAACGGCTTGTGCCTATTTATTTGTTAACAATTTCTGATTTTGTTGTTCGGTAAAATAAAATAAATATCACATCCTACAGAAAGTGATAGAGCGGATTGTTCACCCTAAAACATCGGTTTAGTTGATATTACTTGCCTCGGGAGAACATTCCGTGCTTTCAGCCTCTGTTAGATGAGATATTTATGTTATAGTTGTCTTACGCTATAATTGTCTTAATTTTCTGAATGTAAGAAATTATGAATAACACTTTTGATTTAAGTTGTTTAAATATGCAATATGTACGTCTGTAGTGACAGTGAATTTATCACAGAAACAAATCATTAGTAACATTGCTTTTAGTCTTCGCGACAAATTTTCATCCGAAACGCAGTCGTATATGACAAGATTGTATAGCCCTACTAACAGATGGTCATTCAGGCAGTCTAGACTGTATATGTTTCAGTATTTTAAAAGTTGACGCATAATATTTTCATTTTATAATGCTTTATATGTTTCTAACCGCATATTATGCAGCCATTACTTGTGGTCATCGGGCTTTTTAACCAGAACTATGCACAAATAGCCTAAGACTCAATATCAATTTTTTTGAAAATATTTGTCCTAAATTAGATTAATTGGTTTTAATAAAAATCAATGGGAAACAGTTGTTTTCTCATGTACGTGTGGATCGAGTGTTGCACTTCGAAAATAAAAAGGAAAAAAGTGACATTTTCATAGCAAAAGAAGTGCATAACGAAGTATATATGTAAGAGTTTAAAAGTACATGTAAGTTAGTCGCACATCGCTGAAGTTAACCTTATTTTGCTATGAAAAGTGACTTAAATTGGTGTTTTGGCTATGATCTTTTATATACGAATAATGAGATTATTTAGACCTCTAATTTAAATGGGTTATTGGTTATTGAAAAGGTTAGTAAGTATTGCGGGCATGAGACCTCTAAATGATCATACGTTTGGAGTTTTCTGCATGAAATTAGCACTCATTTGTGCCATGTTCCAGGATTGATATATCGAATCAGACCAAATCGGCCGTGTACTGGCATATACTACGCGAGAGGTCTGGGAAAATTCTGTAGACTTGGACCTAAGGCTACTTATTGCCGGCATTTTGAGAATGAGTGTTTTCCATTGCATTTAAACAATTTAATTTAAACTTAAGTGTATCGATATCATTTAAAATACGGTATCGTTTCATGGGTACCGGTATCTTTTCAAACTGAACAATATATATCCTATAAATTTGACGCTTAAATAAACAGTCGGCGGTACATCCCAACTTAAGCTATTATTTCACGGTGAATGCGTTTGTTCAAATTATTGTCGTAATACACCCATGAGTTTACGAAAGTGAGTAGGAAGTAAAGGATATTAACTGAGTGCTAGGGTTTTCTGAGTTAGAACAACTTGGCCCCGGACTTCTCGTGAAAATTTTGATTTTTAGAAGTCTAAGGCCATGTTGTTTTAACTCAGAAAACCCTAGCACCTAGTTCATTAATTGGGCATAGAAACTGTTTTGCAAACAAATTTGATATGGGTGTATATTTTTCTCTCATGATCATTTGGTGGATCTAAAACTTCATTTAATGATATTTAGCGTATATTTGATGACATGTATCAGTATCCGTGGAGGGAAGTAATTTTAGTTGTTTAACAATTAATGCATAAATGCATTTCTTGAATTCATCATATAAATACTATTTTACTTTTATTTAATTGCACGATAAGTATTGTCGTGAAAATTATTTGGTACATATTAAGTAACTATGAAGAGTTTGTATTTTTCTAAATTCGAAATTTACACGCAGACTGCGTTCCATTGAATACACGAAGTGAAATTTCACGTGGGCAGGTCGTTCTTTTTCACGAGGCCGGGTTAATATCTAAATATCAACTCGCCCACGTGAAAAAGAACAACTCGCTCACGTGAAATCTTTTGTTTTACTCGGTCGTTCCGAAATATATCAACCCATGTTAAACAAAGGAAGCGGTGTGTAAAATCGATTCTTACATAAGCACGTGCGCGTTCATTCTTTATTTAATGTGACGTCATCTATGCTTCATTATTCAACAAAATATAGCTCGTTACGGCTGTTATATTTTTTCTCCCCATGTTAAATGGGCAAAGCCGAAAATAGTGTCCGAGTTTATAAGAATTGACTTTAAAATAACCTTGTATGTCCGTAATAAACATGTCAGTAAATGTAAAACATGAACTAACCTTATTACTTTATTATTACGAAAATGGTCTAAATTGAGTTTAAAACGATTCTAGCACAAAAAGACCTATTTCAAGACGTTTTGTAAGTCCCAGCAATTACCGGTTTCGCTGTCTCATTTCATCCTGTCCTTCATCCGACGATCATGCCAGCCATTATACAAAAAATACAAAGATTGACTATTTAATTAAAGCCAAACTGTGCATAGCATGACATAATGGAACTGGCTACGTGTAATCTTTAAAGTTTCATAATTATCCAAGCTGACACGAACAGCGCTGGTTTTCTGAAAATCCATTCTTCCTTGACACGTGCTCATAAATTTATGTGCTAAAGCACTCGTGATTTAATCATACGCGCATCACAGCTCATGCCTATGTTTTATTAGACAACATAATATAGACAACTATAACTCATTTCTAAAGTAAAGCTGCTTATGTCGTATGGTATGTTTTAGTCATGATATGTCTAATAACAATTAGGCCGCCAGTACAAAACAATTCATTCAGTCACCGTGAAATTATTTAAGCTTTGACAGTTGAGAAAAACAGACTTTGAAGTAGGTTGTCATGTGTTATGTGACAAACCCGCTAAACCCCAAACAATGATAAGTTTAAATTTATGGTAGCCATGTGTTTTAATTAATTTCGTATCTGCAATTTATTGAGCACTTGGCACCAACGTACATCAATTCTATCATAATGACACCTGTATTTTAACATGTCCTTGAATTATGTTCGTAAGTTTAGCAAAATAATTTTCAAACACCAGCCAAAAATATCAATTATAATAATATAAATAACTGAAACACATAATCAGATCATTAAGATAATAATAATAATAATAATAACGACTTTATTTATGACATTATATGACAATTAAGAGCTAGGACCTTGAGAGCTTAGGTATTAAAACTGTACTAATTAACCAAGAACCTGCGCATGGCTAGATATACAACAATATTACACGCCGATTGTACAACGGTCAATATTTCATTTCTTGTGTCAATAAGTTGGATTTATAGGCAATTCAGTGCAAACCCCACTTCATAACGAACACTTTAATTTTTAACGAACGATCACAGGATAGGTCTTATTAGACCTACAAACTTTAAATCTTGACTTGTAGTGACTGATATTTGCCCTACTTTATACAAACGTACCAGTGAAATGATTTCATTACCAAACTCTACAAAGGTCCAATCCGGTAAAGGAATCAATGATTCATTGTGTCGTAGTCAGACGGGCTACCGAGCTGACTGGTTGGGCACAAAAGTAGTTTCGTAAGCAAGATGTGACCACTCATGTAAAAATCAAGGTTGATTAAATTCGGTATATGCTTGTCCAAAGGCAGAGATGACAATCAAACGTATTTAATAATAAACGAAGGTCCTTTCACATTTTTAGATAAATTTAAAGTCTCATCTCTTCTAAAATAAGTTTTGAGTCATTCTTGGCCCAATTCAATCTCTTTAAACAAATGTCCTGTAGAGCGTTGTCGTAAAGAAATTTCTAAGGTTCCCTTGGAGGGTCACGTCGAGATGACCTTTATTTCGACCAATCAATGCAAAGTTTCTGACTAGACGAAACACTAATTATAGCAGTTTGAGTTCGTAATTTCTATTTTTAACCCAAGGTTTGCGAGATAATTTGACTGCGGTATTTTTCACTGTCTGCGATTGGACGGCTTATTTCATATTGCGCGATGTAGACAATGTAAACTAGTTACTAAACTTAAGATTTCGTCATGAATATTAAATAAGAGAAAAGGTCTCCTGAAAGTGACCCTCGTAAGAAAACGGCCAGATCTAAATTGGCGAGAAGGCGAGCAGAAAATTTTAGATACGATTTTTTCATCAGATTGGATCAAATTCAATTACATTCTTACGTTTACTGTTTGTAAAATAACAAAAATCTATTCATTAACTACGATCTTTAAACTGTTCATGTACAGACGAATCACTAGAACCATTCAATTTACATAACTTTGTAACATCTCTTCTGACAACAGGGCACTGATGGGGGAGCGACTAGATTGTTGAAACGATTCTATTACGTAACATACCTACCGTTATACCTACGATGGAGATGTAGTTTAGATGATAAGTTATGTCAGGGATTATTGAGCCAATCCTAGTAGACAATCTTCTTGAATTGTTCTATACTTATAACCAAGGAACTACTTCTGGATCAGGGATGGGGTCAATTACTTGCAAAGTAATTAATTATAATTACCATTATTCTCAACCTCAGTAATTATAATTAATTGTTAATTACCCTGAGTTGGGACAATAATTAATTACAATTACCATTATTTACATAAACAATTAATTATTGATTAATTATTTCAATGATGTATTTAGGCAAAAAATGAAATTCCAGTTACTGAAATGTATTACTTCAGTGATTTTTTACCAACTCATCAGTGTGGGTCCTATAACTTGCTGGGCTATAAATCTAAGAGTCCCAAAACTAAGCCGACAAATCCAAGTTACAAGGCTTAATATTGCTTTGGTGATATGAAAGGTATATTAACAATGGAATGAAGAAAAAATGAATTTGATTTCTACATTAATTACAATGCTTCTGATACTAAAATTATTCAAAACTGTCAAATAAATTTAATAAGTTTATTTTCATTAATTTAGTTTGAGATTAATCAAAACTTCTTTTTCCTTAATATTTTTTAATGCTTATCTATAGTAAAGCACATTATTATTTCTATCTGTAGATGATTTGCAGACCTAGAATATGATTGACATAACTTGAACACAATTTGGTATTTACATGCATTACCAAATTCCTGTCAGACAGGACTCCATACTCAGAAAAAGTATGCATCAAAAAGATGCAAATTACATGCATATTTTGAAACTTTGCATCCACAGCAAATTCAATGAGTCCTGGACTCAGGATGCAGAGGTAAAAAAAATCACTGTTAATTATTGTCCTTACCTTTAAAACACTAAATAGAAGATAAGATAACTCATATTGCAGTATACAAACATGTACTTGATACTTTAATTTCTTCCAATAATTCTTAGTTATGTTTCATATATACAATGTACATCATTTAAACAGAAACAATGTGAATCATTTACTCAATATGGGCATTGGCTTCAAGATGATCACCTCAATGCTCAACTGTCAGTGACCAGTCAGACAATTTAATCTTTTACTATAACACCATGCAGGGTTATCAATCAATTAGCTATAGGTTTCATATTACAAACATTATTGTTATGATGGTAAAGAACCCATTCATCAGGTGTGAAAGGTGTGAAAAACAGAAAAGAGGGGGTCAGGTTGGAAACTAAGTCGCATTTAATGAAACATATGCAAATGTATCATGAAGTAATGGAACAATAATTGAAATCAATTAATTATTGCCTAAATTTCCAAAGTAATTAATTATAATTACCATTGTTTCCATTTTTTGATAAGATAATTAATTACAATTACCATTGTTTTCACATAGTAATTAATTGACAATTAATTGTTCAGGGCAATCAATTGGCCCCATCCCTGTTCTGGATTCGGTTAATTTCGAAATAGGCAAGGGGCTGAAATACGGTAAATATGTTTGTTCAGGACTGAAATCCCGAACAAATGAAAACTGCTTATTATCAGCCTTCTATGATAGCTCTCCACGTGATTATATTAATGCGCAAAACGCATTAAATGTATATTGTACCATGTTTTCAGTTTCAGAATGAAATGGAATTTTCAGGTTAAAAAAAACAACACAGCTATTATTTCATTATTGCCCTTTTTTGCTCTACCCCAGCGTTACCATAATATCTAAAATCGGAATTCTGATTGCTTTTACCGAAATATTATCACGAAGGGAATCACTTGGCTCAATTGCATACATGAATTAGTCAGTCAATAAGTAATGCAATAAGATCATCTTGAAAAAGCCATACCGTGTTAATGTGAAAAATGATAAATTTCGCCCGTGTCGCAACCAGTTACGGGTTTACTGTTAATTGCGAATAACTAAACCCCTCTGATTTAAAAACTCGATGAGTATTTATATACGAGGATCATCAAACAAAAACGAGTACTTAAATCAGTTGGGTTGATGTATACGCCGCTGACAGTTGAATAAAATCTACCACGCAATATGGTTTGACATATTATTTTCCTGGCCCCAGTTTCATGAAAAAAACTGAACTTTTTACTCAAACTCAATTTTTTATTTTGATCATGAATTTTGCTCATTTAGTCAATGTTACAACAAGTATAAGACCAATATAAACTCCAAAGTTGGTGAAAAGTCATTTTATACATAATGAAGCTGACGTACATGTTGGAATAAGGCATACTTCAAGAGTATTGACTTGAGTCTGTTAATGAAGTTTTGAGTTTAGTCTCAAATGAAATCTGAGTTTTTGGCTTTAAGTTTATAATAAATCGCACAATATTTTATGTTGATACATTTGATATATTTTCATCATTATAATCATCTAATAACAGCCATTCCAACTGCATTCCAACATGCTATTTAGGGTCAAAAATTACTTGAGTCAGTTATTGAGTTTGTACTTAAGCTAGTTTGTGAGACTGGGGCCTGGTAGTTTCCTGGAAGTTAAAGCAGGTCAGTGGGTCACACTCTTTTCCTAGAAGTACTGCAAGGTTAGTTAGTCGAGATTTAAAGTCCAGTTACTGACTATGATTCGCCTAGGGAAAAGAGTTAACAATAACTTGTTTTTACAATTGTTTGAAACTCCGATTAAAAAAATGTAAATTGTGAAATGTGTTTGAGAACTTACAAGGGCTGTGTAGTCATATCCTTTGTGACCGACACATATCATCAGGACACAATTTTAAAGATTGCTCCAACAGGCAATCTAAGATAATACCGAATGATAAGATGTACAAATTATCGCTTCAGGAATATACAAACACATTTGAATTGTATCAGAAAATGTTACTGCTCAACTGTTTAAATGCATCAAACTTCCAGGATAAGATAAATAATTGTTTTCTTTTTCTCAATCAAATGTTATTCTTTCCTCTTCTTTTGTATTGAAAGTATGCTTGCATGGCAGTTCATAGAAATAACAATACTTATATGTTTTATATGTGATGAGAGCAAAATAGACAAAGTCATGTGACATTTTCCTCGCTGATTCATTTGGTCAGTTTCTTAAGCATATCGCTTACTAGCGCTTCGCTACCCATTCTCGTAGCTAGAGATAATCAAGAACTTGATTGAGAATCTTGAAAGCCTCTGGGCACAAGAAATGATCGCCTCCCTGGTACCCTCTATTTTGTAGAACATATATATTATGTTTTGTGTAAGAAGAGTACCACAAGACAGCGCGCTAAGTAGCGACTGTAGAATTGTATGTGGGAGAGTTCGAATATCACGACGACGCCTTGATGACAACTCCGAAAGGATACCGAAGGAATAATTAATTAACTTCATTAATGAGTCCATATTTTAAATCAATTTTACTTAATTGCTAGATTCTAGACCCGAACATATCTGAGGAACAATGATCTTATATAACACATATGAAACTGGAAAACAAAACAAAACATTTTTTGTATTTTTTTAATACGTGAAGAAAAAAGCATTTACACTTATACACAAAAACACAAATATACATATTGCTTTATTAAATATGTTATTTTACCAATTTTATATTTTATTGTTCAACCAGTATTTCCGTAATTGCTTTGCAATAATACTTAATACATAACCTTAAATTCAATGGTTTTACATGTATATCATTAAATGCAGTGTTCATAAACCAAACCTTTGGTACTAAAAATGGCTTTTTTTTCTTTCTACGTAAAAAGTCTGCTTTCTATACTATCTAACCACAGTCGCTGTATTACTATAATTGTTTATGATGTTGGTCTGAGACGGATGCTCTGCGAACCGTTATTCTCCACAACAATGTATTATGTAGCGTACAATAACATCAATAAAGCAATAGTCATACATACATGAGTTAATCAAGAATGAGGCATAGCTTATACATAACGAAAACATTAATAAGCATGGATAAGCAGAAAGTGATACATGAATGACTTATAAATAGCTTAAAATTCAAATAAACAAAAGTAAGTCATTAGTGAAACATAACTAAAACGGAAGTGACCATGACTGAATCATGATTTATTCAATACAAAAACATCAGCAAAACATAATTGAGTTAAAATTCTTACATAACTTAACTTCATGTACAAATGATTGACTCTAAAGTGATACATAAACTTCACACCAGGAAAACACATATTATTCATAATTGATTCATAACTAAACATCAGTAAAACATAATTGAGTCAAAATCAATTCATAACTATACATGAGTTGAACATAACTGAGTGTTAATTGATACGTAACTAAACATCTGTAACACATGATTGGTTCATAATCAATAGATATTTTGAAAATCGTTAAAATATAATGGAGTCATAATTGATACGTAAAATAACATCAGTGAGTCATAATTGATTTATAACTTAACATACAATATAGGATTTAGTAATAATTGATTTTTCTTAATGTAACATCAGTGATTGGATCATAATTGATACATAACTTAACATCATTAAAACATTATTGAGTCATTAAAATACAAAACTTAACATAAAAATATTATATAGTCATAATTTATTTTTAATGTTACATCAGTGATTGGATCAAAATTGTTTTATAACTTAACATCAGTAAAACGTGATTGAGTTATAATTGATATTTAAGTAAACGTGAGTCTATTATCAGTGGAATACAAGTGATTCATAATTGGACACACAATAAAATATAAAAAGATGTATAAATTATATACATGGCTAAATATTGGACACACAATAAGATATAAGAAGATGTATGAATTAAATACATGGCTAAATAAGTCATCAGTGGAACATAACAGAAGTGACAATGACTGAATCATGATTTATTCAAATTGAATACAAAAACATCAGCAAAATATAATTGAGTTATAACAATAATATATAACACAACTTAACTTAAAGTACACATGGTTGACATTTAATTGATAAATACCTTTAACTTGCAAAACATGACTTACTCATAATTGATACATAACTTAACATCAGCAAAACATAATTGAGTCCAAATAAATCAATAACTAAACATTAGCTAAAGATAACTGAGTCATCGATGATACATAACTTAATATCCGTAAAACAAGTTTGAGTCATAATTGGTATATAACTCAAACATTAGTAAAACATAATTGAGTCATAATATATATTGATACATAACTTTACATCAATAGAACATTATTGAGTCATAATTGATACATAACTTATCATTAATAAAATGACTTAATTGAAACATAATTTAACATCATTTATTTGGATCATAATTGATGCATAACTTACAATACAATGCAATGCAATGCAATGCAATGCAATGCAATGCAATGCAATGCAATGCAATGCAATACAATACAATACAATACAATACAATACAATACAATATCATACAATATCATACAATACAATACAATATCATACAATACAATACAATACAATATCATACAATACAATACAATACAATATCATACAATACAATACAATACAATATCATACAATATCATACAATACAATACAATACAATACAATATCATACAATACAATACAAATTCTTTTATTCTCTCGTTTCATATAGACATGAATAAATGAGGTACATAAATAGAAATATATTTTTACGAGGCACATGATAAGGATAGAAGTATAATTCAACAGTGTTACATAATTATAAAGTATAATTAAGGCCACAACAAGATGATCATGTGTTCTATTGATTTTTCTGGGGGGGGAATGGGTCAAGCGAGCGAAGAAATAAAAAAAATCTAAGTTTAGTTGTTTTATATAGCAGATTAACCAAATTTTTATGAGCGAGCGAGGAAATAAAAAAATGTGTAAAAACCGTTAAAATTAAGGTGCGAGCGAATCCATAAAACATATGATCAACTTGTTGAGGCCTAAGTGAAATCGAATAGGGTAGCATTCTCGTTCATTAAGACTCTCGATACTAGATCGAGAATCTTGATACCCTCGGGGCATGAGAATGATAGGGTAGCAATCAGGAACTTTTTTCAAGGTTATGTACATATAATAAGGACACCGAAGAGTCATAATAATGTAATGGTACATTGAAATTATGTTATGCAATTAATAAATGATATCAGCTGTAACTAATAATGTTATACGTGTAAGCAGTTTGTTATCATTCAGATTACAGAATTATAACGTTGTTAAGCTCTTGGAATGATGAATTGATTTAATTTGTACGTATTTGGACGTCTTAAGAAATATGGTTTCAGAAGTTGCTTTCTATCGTTTACAAATAAACTTCATTTAAAAAGATAGTGATATTCATCACCAAGTATATTGCAGGTACTATATACACGTCGTTTATGAGGCAAACCATGCCAACTGCCTGTTTCAATGGATAGTTTATGGTTGCGTGTTCTGAATTTGATTATGAAAGGTAAAAGAGTTTGGGATATTTTGTTCAGATATTTTTTAAAGTTAAAATATATTTTAATTACTTATAAAACTGACAACTATTAATTTTCAATACTTGAAAACTAAACATCAATAAAATTGACTTAAACATATTTGAATCAGAATTTAACAAAAGTGATTGGATCATAATTGATACATAACTTAACATCAGTAACAATTTAAATAAGTCATAATTTATACATACCTTAACACCATTAAAACATCATTAAGTCATAATTGATTCTTAATGTAACATCAGTGATTGGATCAAAGTATAAACATAACCTAATAACAGTAAAACATGATTGAGTTGTAATTGATATTATAAGTAAACATGAGTCAATGATCAGTGAAATACAAATGATTTATAATTGGACACACAAGTAAGATATAAAAAGGTATAGGTTATATACATGGCTCTATTTCAAACAAGAATGAGTTAACATTGAAAAATAACTAAAAACATAATAACCCGAATTTACAAAACTAATTCATGACCAAAAACATAAGTAAAACATATATAACATAAACATACAAAATCATCCAAAAATGCATTCTCAGTAAAAAGTAAGCTAATAACTCTAACGCACTAGAACTATTCGTTCAGGAGAATGCAAAAACTAAAATGATAACTATTGTCTCTCACTGCTTTTGCCCATTGAACATATCTTTCTAAAAAGTTTAAGTAAAGAGTCTTTACTAATTCTTCTGAATTTTTGGTCTTTTAAACAATAGATGAATGGATTAATGGCATAAATAACATAATAAAATCTAACAAAAAACTTGTATGCACCTCTCTCTGAATTTGTCAAAGATTCGCTAAAATCATCTTTCGAACTACGCGCCAAAACCAACACTAACGAAGGGAGAAAGCCTACAAGGACTGACGATGTAACTAAGAACATGATGAACGTAGCTTTCATTGCTTTAGCGCGCTTCGTATATATCTCAGACAGAATAGCGGGGCCATGCACCCTCGCCTTAGCCTTAGAATCAAGTGAAGAAAGTCGACGCGACTCCCTTTTTTCGCGAACATGTTTTATAGTTACTCTAAGGATGAAACCGTAAAGTATACATGATAACACAAAGCCGAGAATAAATATAACCGTTCCAAAAGTAATGAATGCACGATCCCCTGAGTCGTCTCCATAGTCGCATTCAAACGCAGTGACGTTATATTTGGGTAGTGTATATTCATTGATGCGGTAAACTTTAATAACCGGGAAAGCAAAACCACATGCTATAATAACGGCTGCAATACTTAAATAACGTGCTATTTCATAGCTCATTTGCCTGCCAAGCGGTCGACAAACTTTGAGAAATCTGTCCACTGCAACAAGGAACAAGATGAGTGCTATGGCAATATTTGAAGCCAGTGATATAAATCTTGCAATTCTGCACCAATGTATGTTAGTAAACGTGAACTCTATTGTTAACGAATAGATTTGAGTCGGTATTATGACAAGACAGAAAATCATATCAAGACATGCAAGGAAAAATATAAACCATTTTGGGCTGGTTCGTATTTTGTAGTGTACACCATAAATGTAACATACTAAACCATTCCCTGACGCCCCAACAATTAGTATGACCACCATAAATATCATTGTATGAAAAAGTCTATGAAATTCAGCTGTATTAAGTTCTTCTAAAAGCCCTTGCTTTTCAAATACTCCACTCTGATTGGCTGAGAAGTTCATCTTGAATATTTCAAATACAAAATACTATCTATACAACTACAGTCCGTTTTCGAAATTATGAATGTTATTCTGTATTTCTGAAAAGCAACTTGTCCAATGTCATTTATTCGTGACGTAACACAATTAAATTTGAAAAAATAAACACCGTTTTATGTTTATCACAGGATCAATGTCATAAACAATAAAACCCTATAGTCAATTTACTTCAAAATCTTTCAAATCAATATGTCATTGAAAATACTTTTTGAATATATCGTTATTCCAACAGAAACTTCTTTTATAAGATACGATAGATTTCATTACAAATTTCACACATATAACAACACTGGCAATGTTTTGCTCAAACGCAACTTGTCATATAACACAAATGAACAAAACATAAAATAATGGCATTTCAGTACTGAAACGTACGCATTTGTTCATATGAATAAATAATACATATCATAAGTAGCAAGTCCCTATAAACAAATTTCCTCTCACCCCGTTTTATTGAGAAGGACTGTGCGAGATTAGTTAGTATCTGTAGTTGAATTTCGATTTCTAATCAGTTCGATCTTCACTTCAAATCGTGGAATGGAAATTTTATAAGTAGTTTCGTACATGAATTCTGCTTAGTGAACTATTAAGTAAAATTGATTTGATCTTATATAGTTATAATAGCATGTACTTAACCGCTATTATTTTCCTTCTCTAAATAATGTAAATAGTTATAAAAAATGGTTGATAAGTTCTTTCGGGAATAAAACTGTGAAGTTTGTTTCTTTAATTGCTTAAGTCGATTTGTTTGTACATGTCTTTGGATCCATTTGCATTAATAAACATAACTATATAAAATTCTACAATATTTTTTTTTAAATTTACTTAAAATTCAAACGCTATTTATTATACATGACCAAATAAATAATACACCACTACTTGTAAATATTTCTACGTACCAAACGCCAAGAACAAAACAAAATGACATCGGGGTTGTTCCGTATATTCTCATACACAGAGGGTATTAAAATTGTCGAGTTTTCTTCAGCTCAATCTGTTGTAACTTCTGCTTACCTCTGAGTATGTGAATACGAGCATGTTCAGGTCGTTTATGTAAATATTGCGTATATAAATTTATCAAGTTTCATAAAAACCAACATAAAAGGATGAAATATTTTGGCAATGTAAAACAAAATTTACAATGTTGATATGATTTTTTTTAAATAATGTTGCTTATCAAAAAATTTATCCAAAAAAAATTATAAAATTATATGTACAAAGGATTACTGATCAGTATCAGCAGACTTGGATGACCTCTTGCAAAGGTAATACAAAATTATTTCATTATTCACATTTTAAAACAGACTATAAAGTTGAACCATATGTTACTTGTATTGATATAGCAAAATTTCTTTCTAGTCTAGCTTCATTTAGAAGTTCATCTCATTTACTGATGATAGAACAAGGCAGACATCTAGGTATAGATAGAGAGTACAGAACATGTTTTTATTGTAATAATTGCATAGAGGATGAATTTCATTTTCTTATGACATGTCCATTGTACAATATTCTTCGTTCTAAATATATTCCTCATGTTTACCTTAACAATCCAAATGAACTAGAATTTTACAGATTAATGTCATGTTCTGATACTGAAATTATACGTAATGTTGCCATGTTTATACATTATGCCTTAAAAGAGAGAAGTTCTTATCTTGAAAGGTATGAGTGATTGTATACTTATGTTAATCACTTGTATGCTTTGTTAAGATATGTATATACACTATACCTAAATATATAGGGAAATCTCTATTTTGAAATGTAATAGTCATTGTATACTTATGTAAATTACTTGTGTACTATAATTGAATATGTTTTATACGCTTACCTTAAAAGAAGAAAATATCTATCTTAGTATATGTAAATGATTGTACACATGTTTATTACTTATATACTTTGTTTAAATATGAATATGCATTATACTTTAATCTTGATAAGTTTGGGTAATTCTATACTCAGGTAAATTACTCGTGTACTAGGTTTATATATGTGGTATATTACTTGTTTACTATGTTTAAATAAGTGGTAAATTACTTGTGTACTATGTCTAAATATGTGGTAAATGACTAGTGTACAATGTTTATATGTATGGTAAATTACTTGTATAGCATGTTTAAATATATGGTGAATTACTTGTGTACTATGTTTAAATATGTAGTAAATTATTTGTGTACTATGTTTAAATATGTGGTAAATTACTTGTGTACATTGTTTATATATATGGTAAATTACTTGTATAGTATGTATAAATATTTGGTAAATTACTTGTGTACAATGTTTATATACACGGTGAATTACTTGTATAGTATGTTTAAATATTTGGTAAATTACTTGTGTACAATGTTTATATATATGGTTAATTACTTGTATAGTATGTATAAATATATGGTAAATTACTTGTGTACAATGTTTATATATATGGTAAATTACTTGTATAGTATGTTTAAATATTTGGTAAATTACTTGTGTACAATGTTTATATATATGGTAAATACTAGTGTACTATGTTCAAATATTTGGTTAATTACTTGTGCACTATGTTTAAATATTTGGTAAATAACTTGTGTACTATGTTCAAATATTTGGTAAATTACTTGTGTAATATGTTCAAATATTTGGTAAATTACATGTGCACTATGTTCAAATATTTGGTAAATAACTTGTGTACTATGTTTAAATATGTGGTAAATTAATTGTATTTTTTTTAAATAGTTTGATTATACATTATACCTAAAAATAATGAAATTTGTTTCTGGAAAGGTTTGTACATGTAATTGTAATAGTATACTAAGTTAAATTACTGGTGTTATATTTTAAACATGTTGAAACATTACCTTTGTTTAAACATTTCCTTTATTGAAATGGTTGAGTAATTATATAATTATGTAAATTACTTGTTAACTGTGTTCAAATATGATTTTACATTTTACCTTAAGAGAGGGAAATTCCCATCTATGAGTGACTGTATGCTAAGTATGTGAATTACATGTATACTATGTTTGAATATAATTATACAATTTACCTTAGAGATAATAGTATACTTATCTTAATCTTATTGTTAAAATGTTTCTCTATCACACTGATATGTTTTTGTATGTATGTACTGTAATAATTATGTGAATGGGCCGGTGGCCTTAATTATCGCAATAAAGTATATATATATATATATATATATATATATATATATATATATATATATATATATATATATATATATTATATATCAAAGAAGTATGTTTAAATCTGTAAGACAATATAAATGATCATGCATCACCGTAATTGTCTATTTAGTGAGCAAGTCCATTATTTAAAGTGCATAAATACGCATAGCCTATTACACGAAATGTACTAAAGTATAGTCTATTTTTCCAAACTGTCAAAGCTTGAATAATTTCTCGGTGATTGAATACCTTAATTTTGTACTGGTGGCCTCATTGTTATTGAAATAGTTTGTCCAAAACGTATCATTCGACATAAGCAGCTTAACTCGATCATAATACATGTACACTTCCGGAAAAGCATTGATGTATCACGGCGATAATTTTAACATACGCATTTACCGTGAAATTATTCATGTCTTGACAGTTGAGAAAACAACGAACTTTAACAGAGTATACTCGGTTTGAATACATATATAAGTAGATTGCGTCACACTTAGACCCCTAAAACAAAATCTGAACCAAACAATATCTGGAGGAATTCATAAAAAATTAGTTTGTGATCAAAACAAGTACTTTTATTTTCAAATAAAAAAATCAGATTATTTTCTTACATTGCAAAACAAACTTTGCATAGTCATTGAATACAAATTTTGGAGCAAAATGGGAGTTTGAAAATGGGTACGTGCCATAATGTAACATAGTGGCCTCATACATGTACTTTGATTTATAATTTTAATTTAAATGATTATATTCAAATTCATTAAACATGGAAATGTTGGAATGTTGAGACAAGTATAAGTTTCAAAATTGACTGAATTAAAACGTACATACATGATTATTTACATTTGGCACTGAAACACATCAATAACCTCTTGATCTCACGGATGTTGGTGACATGTTTGTTAAATAATAATTTAAATGTCGTTGTTGTTTTGACAAGTGTTGGCAAACGTGGCAGCGATATTTTTAAGTACATTGTATCAAAAAGTGACATTTGGTGTTAACAGATATATTAAATATTGGCATGGTAAAATACCACGTTGACAGGAGTTTCCTTCGAACTCTCCAAAAGCATGTTTTGTCAAAGTTATACTGATTGGTTAGAATGAGATGTTAAAATTAATCTCATTAGTCTATTTAGGCAACGCCTACTTGTTGCATCAATTCAACATTGTCCATAAAACCAAAGAACACCATTCGTAAGTAGGTGTTGTTGGGTTGTTGTGCTTGTAGAAGCACTTAAGTACGCTTGATAGTTGTTAAAATTAAATAATGAATTTAATTTAATTTAAATTGTAAAACTTTGGAAAGTTTTAACTTTGTAAAATATGTAAAACTATACGATCACGATAATTTAAAAGTTTATTAAATATTTGAAGTTGGAACATTTTTGTTGTAAATAAATAAACACATGCTAACAGGGGTTATGTTACAATAATCAGAACAGCCATATTACAGTAGATACAAAATTGACTAGTATGTATCGAAATACTTCTCTTTAAAATACTTTAACATTCATTTAAATGTTTAAATAGGACAGAACACCAAAGATCATTCATCCAAAGTTTTGTCTCGTTCATAGTTGTGTAGATATAGTACTTATAATTAACAACTAACTTCCAATCTTCACTAGTACTAAATATTGAGTATATTCGACAAAAAAACTATAATATGACATTAAACAAACTTTAACCTCACTCGCAACGCCAACGCCGACGCAAACAGGATATCACAAGCTCTAATTTCATTTTAAAAGTCGAGCATTAAACACGTAAGTCTGCAAGTTTAAGTTTCCTTTCACATGACTAAGGTCACCGTTTGAACTTTATGGAAAAGTGAACCATTTCCAAGAAAAGTAATTTCGTCCTGGAAAAGTGCATAATAGTACATTCGAGACTGTTGTTAGTGATTCTCGAAAAGAAATGCAAAATAGTCATATAATGATAGACGACAGGTTCAAAGATTGAATGGGGTTAGCACACGAATCAACACACATATATGAACCTTCATTATCTCACATGACTTGTTAACTATATAGCCTAATTCGTACTGTCACCCTCTTGACATCACCTTTTGACCCGTTTGACATCACCAATCAGCCCGCAAAATGTGATAGGATACAAATTCGTTGGAGTTTGCTGAATACCGAGACGCGAGATTTAGCCATTCAATTTGAATTATCTTTCTTACGCAGTTGCTTGCTTTTTACAAAACAACAAACTTACTTGGTTTGAAAATGTCAGTTCAGAAACAAACAGTTAAAATTAGACGGATTGTGTCAATTGATTTGGTAACAATTTCTGATTTTGTTGTTCGGTATAATCAAATAATTATCTCATCCTATACAAAGTGATAGAACGGATTGTTCACCTTAATTCCTCGGTTTAGTTGACATTACTTGCTACGGGTGAACATTACGTGCATTCAGCCTCTATAGTTTTCTAACTCATTTCTAACTAATTTTCTGAATGTCAGAAATTATGAATAACACTTTTGATTTAAGTTATTTTTAAATACGCCATATGTACGTCAGTGACGGTTAATTTATCACAGAAAAGCCAATATTAGCATTTCTTTAAGTCTCCTTGACAAACTTTCATCCGAAACTCAGTCGTATACGACAAAATTTAATAGCCCTACTAACAGATGGACATTCAGGCAGTCTAGACTGTATTTGATTCAGTATTTTAAAAGCTGAAGCATAATTATTTCATTTTATGATGCTAAATATGTTTCGAACCGCTGATTTCGAAGCCATTACTTATGTCATCGAGCTTTCTAACTAAAACTATGTTTGTTTGTTTGTTTGTTTGTTGGGTTTAACGCCGTAGCAACACATATAAGGTCATATAACGGCGGTCAGTCAACCTACTCACTCCTCCCGGAAAGGCTAAATATTTGGATTTAGCTGTTAACCGACTACCAAGCGCATACTAATGTCAGTGACTGACAACTGTCCTACATAAGTAAAAATCATTGGTAGGAGGGAGAATGGCCGTAGAAATAATTTCATTACCAAGTTCCACGAAGGTATGTCCCCCCCGGAAATCGAACACACGACTCCTCGATCAGTAGACTTGCGTGTCACCAACTGAGTTAGCCGGGCGGCGTTAACTAGAACTCTGCACAATAGCCTAAGAGCCAATATCAATGTAGATTATATTTGTCCAAAACTACATCAATTGGTTTTAGTAGAAATCAATTGGAAACAGTTGTCATCCACACATGTACATAACTTGTATTCGTGAGGATCGAGTGTGAAACTTTGAAAATAAAAGGAAAAGGTGAAGTTTTCCAAGAAAAAAGCATTACGGAAGTATGTAATTATGTAAGAATTAAAATAATTGATCTAAGCGGTTGAAATATTTATAAACTTAATCAATATAAGTACATGTATGTTAGTCACACGTCGCTGAAGCTAACTTTTTTGGTAGGAAAAGTGGCTTAAAATGGTGTTTAGCGAGCATCTTTAATAACGAATAGTGAGATTACTTTTAGACCTCCAACTCATACTGGTTATTGGTTATTAAAAATGTTAGTTTATGCTGCGGACATGAGTCAACTAAATAATAATATGTTTTGAGTATTCAGTATAAAATCAGCGCTCAGATGGGCATTTTTTCAGGATTGATATCTCGAGTCAGACCAATTTGGTCGCGTACTGGCATATACAACGCGAGAGGTCCTGGATAAGTCAATGGGCTTGGATCACATGCAACTTATTGACGGTACTTTGTGAATATTTACTCAAGTTGCGTATTGGTATCAGCTTCATTTAAAATGCTATATCGTTTCATTAGTACCGGTATCTTTTCTTCCTTAACGATAAATATCCATAAATCTGACGCTTAAATAAACAGTCGACGGTCGGCATATTTTTGTAAAGCCGATGCATCTTTTTTTAACCTAAACTTATGATAGAACATGCGTGAAATTTTAAAGCACTGTTTTAATTAAGTAGATACATGTAATCAATCAATACAGCGACGGATCTCAAGTTACCTACTGTCAGCATTGCGTGTCTGTAAAAGATGTGAAATTTTATTGAAGAAAAATTCTGTTTTTCTTGGATTGAAGGACAATGTTGTTTATGATCACAAATAAAATTTTATTTTATATCACCAAAGAGTTAATGCTCAATTAGTGTATGAAATGTCCTAAATTCTTTTATTTTGAAACAATAATCGATTCGTACAATTTTATAATATATTCGGAAGCAAATTACAATGGAACTTGCTCAGCAATCACGAAAAGCAAACACATCACTTGCGCCACATATCTTCAATATTCAATTCGGAATTCAGACTAATACTCAAATTGCCAACAATGAATGAGAACATGATGATTAACTTTAAATTTGCATAAATTCACGCACATCTTTTTAAAAGGTTTCTTTGTGCTGAGTTCTTGTATGACCTATAAATAGTTATCCTGCTTTTAAATTCATCTGAATTTGAGTTATTGACGCATGCATATAAGATCATCGATTTTGATGGCCCAGCTTAATAGCGCAACTTAACTGATTGTACTGTGAAATATATGTTCGATCTACACAAGATAGTGATTCAGTCCCTAAATGCTTTTGTTTTTCAATGTATGTGCCTCTTAAACTGTCTAGATAGTCATTCAATTCGACGTTACTCAATCGATGATAATTTAGTTTTCGCAGACTTGATATGTCTTCATAACAGGAAACGAAAAAAGAAGCAAAATGTCAGTATATATAGACACTGTTTATTTTTTATTCACAATGGAAGTAAAAAAAACTTATTGTAAACAGTTTATGCAAGTGTTATCTCTCATGAATGTTTGAAACATATTATTTAATAATCCTGGAGATAAATGCGGTTTCAATTATAAATTTAAATGTATTTAGACTACAGGTACTTGTTTCAGAAAACATATGAATATATGAATTTTATATGTATTTATGGATTCAAGTGGCATTGATTGTAAGAACAAAAACATGAAGAACAAATAGTTTTTAATATCATTTCCTGTAATTCGTTTGAAATGTTAGTCTTAATAAGTGTCAATAAAAATAATGCCTTGTCGAACTAAAACCAAGACTAATGCATTTTAGTGTTACACGGACTGACTGACTATTAGACGTGTGTAAACATTTAAGAACGATACAAAATGCATTCGATATGAATGAAGATGCGTTAGATCTTAACAAATACTGTTTTCGCCAGTTATAAGATTTAACACCGTGTTAACATAATTATGATCAACCATTTTACAACTACCTGGTAAAGTTGCCTAGCTTGTCTTGACTTATGTCTATGAATGAGGTTGACAGCTTCGCCATACGTGATGTGTTTTTTTAATAAATAAGTGTTTTGGTTATTTGTAGAGCTGCAACGATTCACCGGATAGTCGATTCGATGCGATCGATAATTTTTCTTTAGATTCGATGCATTTATTAAGGTTCTGGAACTGTAATGGTGACCTTCCACAATTCTTATAATGATATTGTTTCTTGAATCTATACTATTAAAGACATTGAATGCTGAAATTTTAAAGACATTTACCGTTTGTAACTTAAGTTATGTGCATTTTTGTAACGTGACGCTTGATTTTCAGAAAGACCGTACATTGTGCTGGGACAAAAAGTGAAAAAACTTTTTTTTCAAATTCTGCTGTTTTATTTCCAAGTTTTAATCACTTTTCCTGTTACACAGTCATGTCATGACAAATCAGAGTAATCAGGCTACACTTTGGACAAATACTTATAAAAATACAGAGATTTGCAAACATGTACCCCCAAGCAAAAATCCGAGTTTTTGAGAATGTTAAAAAATTTACCCTATCTTTTAAAGCAAATATCTCAAGTTTGAAGTTAGTTAGACACATGCAACTAGTTTTAAAATTTTCTGCAGTATTAATTGCCCATATAATGAAAAATTTAAGAAATTTTACCGTTTCTTAAAATTTTTATAAGAATTAGTATGAGATTACTATACCAAAACTGCAAGAGATTTTATAGAGAAAAATAACGTCAAAATGGTCAATTAAAAATAATACTACTTCATACAAATATATCATCTAAAATTGGTATTTGAGATGGAAAATGTATGTTAAACTCTGCATTATCATATAAAAACCTTCTCTCCATTGCTTTTTGGCAAGCTTGAGGGGACTATTTGGGGATTAAACCTGTACCAGCTATGTTTTCTGCTGTTGTAGTTTTTTGCACTAACAGTTTGACACTAGAGTTAGTAATGTTGGCATATTATGTGCCTTACTTTTCAAATTATGCTGTTATTGTATTGATTATTTTATAATTAGAATATGATGATATTAAAAACAGAAAATGTGCAACGATTTTGTCTTCATATGCTGACTTTGGTACGATTATTTGTGGGAATTCGGCAATAAATCGATCTAAGTTAAACATGTTAAGTTAAAAATCTTTCCATGTTTATCGATATTTGTGTAGTTTATTTTACCTTTGTTCATTTTCAGTACACAAAATTGATATTATAATTGGAGAAAAAGAGTTATTAAACAATTAAAAACCCATTTTGCCCCAAATTCTCCATTCGTTCATTTCGCCTCAAAATCTCCATTTCGTGTTTTAGTCATACCCAATTTACATCGCAAAAAAGATGAGAAAAATGTATTTTACACCTGTACAAACAGAATCAACAGAAAAGTTATGATCCACTACGGCTTTTCATTGTTTTTATGTCGATAAACCATTATTTTTACGATAACTAACTACGATCACGCTGTAGAGCGTCTGGTTTCGCCAATTTCGGAAAATGTGTTACCCTATGACTTCTGGAAAAACCCACGTCACGTGGTGAAAATTTCTAAAAATAGCAATTACGAAACTTGACGAAGATAGGTAATCGGGAAAAAACCGGATTGTACCGAGTGTCGAAGTTTACCGAAGTTAGTTACAGTTCCAGAACCTTAATATAATTTACTTCAATTATACATCTATACATTTATTTGAGTTTAAAACTGAAAAAAAATATTGATTAAATAATAAATTAAAGTGTTACTGAAATTTGATAACACGAAACTCGAAAATCTGCTAAATTAATACTTGCTCTTTTCAAGTACGAAATGGATTGGTTACAAACGTAAAGGTCGCAAAAATGTATTATTAATATAATTTCGACTACAAACGTATGGACAGCATGCAGCATATATTGTAGAAAGATGCAGTTCTTGATATACTACTGTACATAACGTAAACCTACACTGTGTATGCAAATATATTTAAATTTGAATTAACAAACATCAAAACTTGACTTGCACGGGCGGAGCTTAAAAACTTCCGGTTTGTCAGAACAGGTAAAATTCTATCACTCTGACCCAATTAGCGTAGGATCGCGGCATATACTATAAATATATATTTGGATCAGAGTTTCCAAGACATACCACTTAAATTCGTAATGGAAATTGCAGAGAAATGTAACAAAGTGAACCCCAGTTTCACTGTGAACGTAATTTGTCTTTTAGTTGTGCCTTTGCTTTTATCATTATAACTTATGTAGACACATTTAAAAGTAGTATCGAATCGAAACTCGCGGGTGCCGAATCGAAATCGAATCGGAACTCTCGCAATCGAGTTTAAATGTGTCGAATCGAATCGTAGCAGGCCTAGTACTTTGACAAGCCCTCTAGACCCCAAACAATAATAAGTCACTATATGGTAGCCATTTGTTTATTTTTTTGTCTCTGCAATTTATTAAGCACATTGCAACCACGTTCCTCATTTCTATCATATAACGCCTGTATTTAAAATGACATTGAATTAAGTTCGTAAATGCCAGGTAGATGATATTCAAGCAAGACCAAATATAATCAAGTATAATATCATGAATATTTGAAACACATGAAGGGATCACCAAGATGACATTGTATGATAATTAAAAGCAAGGACATTAAGAGCTAAAGTATTAAAACTGTACTAATTAACCAAGAACCTATGTATTTTTAGATCTACAACAATATTATCATCCGATTATCCTACAATTAATATTTCATTTCTTGTGTCAATAATTGGGAATTATAGGCAATTAAATGCAAACCCCACTTCATAACGAACAAACTCCGTTTTAAAACGATTACTAGATAGGTCTAGTTAGGCGTACAGACTTAAATCTTCAGCACATACTCTGACAGTGACTGATATTTGCCCTACTTTATACAAACAGGGAAATGATTTCGCAAAATACTTCATTA
The DNA here is from genome assembly GCA_025267735.1 of Mactra quadrangularis. Lineage (NCBI taxonomy): Eukaryota > Metazoa > Mollusca > Bivalvia > Venerida > Mactridae > Mactra > Mactra quadrangularis. The sequence goes on from CM046304.1 coordinate 32,007,354, forward strand.
CCAAATTCTACAAAGGTCCAATGACGTAAACGAATCAATACTCATTGTGTCATAGTCAGACGAGCTACCGAGCTGACTGGTTGGGCACAAAAGTAGTTTCTAAAGCAAAATGTGACCTCTTTGCACTCATGAAAAAATCAAGGTTGACCAGAATTTATTTTTTCCTCATACCTGCTTGTCCAAGGACATAGATGACATTCAAATTTATTTGATTATAAGAAAAGGTCCTTTCACACTATAAGATAAAATTAACAGTCTCTTCTAAATTAACAAAAATGATTCTTGGTAAAAGTCAGACATTTTATATCATATTATTTAAACAGTAATCAAATTTTCAAATTTTCTTTCTGTTTAAACACAGACACGGCTATCATAAATATGTTCTTTATTCATTTATATAAAAGTCGACAATACATTAAAACAGGTATTATATAACATATCTGAACGTGTCTATGTTATAGAGAATTAAAATTAGAAAATTAGAAAAAAAATCGAAGATAATTAGATTTTAGTCTTATTGGTTAGAAAATCTAGTCTGTACAACATTATTCGTAATTTGTTTATAAAACACCAAAATATTCAAATAGTTTTTAATTGAACGTCTATCGTCGTAATTTGAACGTAAATTGTTCTGCCGGGAATTAAAAAGCTTCAAATTGTCCTGCACTAAAATTACTGCCTTGAAAGTGGCAATACACTAAAACAAATGATTTTAATCTATTTTTTCCGTGTATATTTTATAAAGTGTCACTTGGTGAGTTATGTCAATAATTTTCCTCTTATACTGTCTGGTACGGTCACAATTATTGACATAATCGTTCTTAACTGTTTGTCTGTTGACGTAAAATGTGTTTTAAATGGCTTTTTATTGACAATAACTGAGTGAAAGTATTGTTGGAAATGTTCCCTCTGTGACATTAGAAATAAATTTTGAACTGATATATTGTAATAGGGTCCAAGACATATTTAATGGACACAACAACGGAAGCATGCGCACATTCGATTAACTAAATCATCGCAGTTATAGAAAACATAATGCAATTTAAAACGTTAAAATTTAAAATTTAAATTTTAATAATAATTCTAAAATCATTGTCTAAGCTTCATGCTTAATATAAATGTTCACCTACTTTACAGCAAATTTAATCCCTGATCATCGGGCTACTGGTATCTATCTATCAATCTGCCAAGACTCGGAGTAGTATTTCTCTCATCTAAATACAGCTGACATATTAGTTATCTGATGCAAGAAAGTTTCATAAAACATCATTATTTGCATTCTAACTTATATAAATTAATAATAATTTCTGTTGAAGACTTGGTTCAACAAATAGTTATATCAGTCGGCGCTAATGAACACAAATATGATTGTTTGATTATTCTGCCGCCAGCATCCCACGTCGTGAAAGTGATTAATCATTCAAATCAAAATTGTCTGTCTGCTACAAAATTACTAAAAGTTTAATCAGTATTTCAGACTCAAAGTCAGGGACAACTTAATTGTTTTATATTGGGCATCCTTAAATAGCAGAGTCATTAAAAGACGTTTTGCTGTCTACGATACATAAATTATCATCCACCAACTTGTGTTTTGAAAATCGAACTTTTGTAAATGGTCTGGGACTGTCTAAAATGCTCATCTAATCAGGGATTCTATATTACAGGGATTTGTAACGAAGTGCTTTTTTTAATTTTCTCGGTCGTCACTATCTAAAACTGGCAGGCTGTACAAAATATTCCAGGGTTTAAAAACTTGATTTATGTTTTTGTACATATCTTCAATGCAACTTGTGAATGTTTCTGAAGTTTTTGACAAAAAATTGTTGCAATTATGACTGAAAATATGACTTTAGGTGATGTAAAATGGGGCTAAAATGGCAGATCGGCGGGAAATGCATTATTTTGTGAAACAGTCTGTGAGCGTAATTTATCTCAAAATCATATAGAAACACATTTTCCTAACATTTATTTCAATTTGAATGGTACAAAATTTCATGTGAATATCTTATTTAAACTTGTTATACTTGTTTTCCGTATTGACCGTAATAATAGCGACGACAGTGAAATTTGATGAAAACATACTACATTTACCTATCGTTGCAAATCCGTTTATATAAAATCCCTGATCTAATGTAGCTTGAAGCACATTTTTCGTCTGAGAATAGCATTGCAAATATAAGAATGAAAACTGTAAGACTATGGTGATTGAAAAATAAACGTAAACGTTGAGGATATCTCAAAAGATATAGTGAATTATCCCATTAATATTTAATCACACTTATTTAACAACAATCTGATTAAAACCCGAACTAAAATTTTCCGCTCGCCTACTCGCTAATTTAGAACTAGATTTTTTCTACGAGGGTCACGTTTCTCATTGTGATAATCATGACGAAATCGTTATGTTTAGTAACTTGTTTACATCGTCGACGTCACGCAATTTGAAATGAGCCGTCCAATCGCAGACTGTGAATAATACCGCTGTCAAATTAGATCGCAAGCCTTGGTCTAAATAGAATTACGAAATCAAAGTGCTATAAATAGTGTTTCGTCTAGATGAAAGCTACACATTGATTGATCGATAGACGTTCATCTCGACGTGACCCTCCATGCGAACCTTAGAAATCCTGTACGATAACGCTCGACAGGATATCTGTTTACAGAGATTGATTTAACAATAACTAATTGTAATGTTAAACTGATAAGATCATTATCAGATTTAAGAAACGTCGCGTATAATTCATAACGATTTGAAGGACGCGTAGGAAGCTCTACAATATTGGTGTTACGGGCAGGAAAATATTTCTTCAGCCACACAAATGGAAAAAAACACGATTCGCGCAAGTGGATTGACCAAAAAAATTTTTAAAAATTGAACTAACAAATGTTGTATTTTGTTGTCTTACATTGATGCCTTATCGTCTGTGTTTGCACCTAAAAGCATTTTATTTACAGTCAAAAAGATGATGTTCTTCACGGAATTTTATAAATGACAGATGTCTGTTATAAAATGACATATTACTGTAATATATTCTAAAATTTGTCATAAATATTTGATTTAATAGTTTTATTCCGACAAACCTGTTAAAAGAATGCTGTAATAGACGTCACTTGCGGTTTTAGATGATACATCAATAGAGACGACAAATTGATATATTAGTATACTGGTGATATTAAAAGTAAAAATAAAATATTGTAATGATTTGTTTTAATATGTTATCTGTCTGGATATAAAGAGTTTCTTGGAACTATTTACGATAATCGTATTTGCATAATTAACACAATATAGGACAGAAACTGATGATGGATTCTTTTGGAAGGAAATTTAGCGGTTTTCTTCGCATCAGTTGGAAAGGCATCTTATCTCTGCTAAATGTAAATATGGATGCTACATGGAAACACAAGCGGGTGTATATACATGTATATAATTTCTCGATTTCAAGTTTTTTTTCCGATCTCAAAGAGACCTTGGGGTAAGGAGAGATGGCACACTATCAATCAAATTTATATTAAATATCATACTTTAATCTTACTGGATATAACGCCGTGTCAACACAATTTAGGTCATTTTACGGCGTCCAGCACACCTTACCTAGCTTTCCTGGATATTGTCTATAACTAGTATTCACCTATCCATCCACAAGGCCGGAAACTTCTATTATCTGACCAATGGAGGAAAATCGACATTATTGTCAAACTTTCATGGAAGGGTATAACCTTCCCGGGTGGGATTCGAACCCGTACCCACTTCGGAACACGAGATTCCAAATCCTGGTGCGCTACCTATTGCGCTATCGACCCGGGTTAAAACTGAATGTCTGAATTGGATTGAAAAATATTTTGTAAAACATACTTTACACAAGTACTATCTTAACAGTCACATCGCATATTGGATATCATAATTATTACATCTATCCTGCCGTCAACAGATCTTTCAGAAGCATGTATTGCCGAACAACAAACCTTTCCTCATTTTTCCGACAGCAAACTTAGTACAGATTGCCACTAACCTATTATTCTCTTCAACTGGCTAGTAAGGAGTCTACAATGCCAGTCAGAGGAAGTAAACATGCGTACGTATGCACGTATTGTACCGAGACATGTTTGTATACGGTTTCTGCATTAAGAATTGACTTATACAAATGCTTTTTCCTAGACATACATCATTTTCTTAATATTATATTTCAGCTTGAATTATATTTATTTATATCTAATAAATTCTAATTTCCGCTTATGTAATAAGAATAACAAAGTCATGTGACTACCATAATAGCGTTAATTTTTATTTCGAAACACATATCAAGCTTTATGTAATATATGATTGGCTTCAAAACAAGGAAAGAAAGAACAACACAGAAAGTTTATGGCATTGTCTTATGGCAAATATATTGGTTTTGTCAGTTTAAATCTATATGCGGATATAAAAATAACAGTTGATTTCATTTTTTATGAAAATATGATGTTAGGTAAACAGTTGTGTAATATTCTAATATGATTGAACGTAGGTATTGGATAATTTCATAAAATAACAAATACAATGCACAACAAGTACTGCAGGTAAATAAATAAAATCAGCATAGCTTGATGTATTTGATGGCCCTTGTGAAGATTGAAAAAAGGTCTTAAGATGTTGTGTGTGCAAAACAATCAAGTCACTACAATTTTCAGGATGATTGCCTCGAAATCAAAATGATGTCTTTTAACTTTACCATCACAGCAAATGAGGTTATTGGGGGTAGCAACTCTTTTTGAAATATTGAGTGCCTGTATTCACCAACACGAACCATGTGAATATTGACATTTATAATGTTTAAATACTCCTTTTATCTTTTTGTATTTTGAGTTAATAAAGCGTATTGTATTATTGTAATACTATCAAGTAGATGTGATACACGTTTATCTAAATGTGAGGATTGTATTAGGATTGTATTAATAACCTGTGTAGTGTGATCTTCAACAAAGCTATCTTTATTTGATTCGTACTCTGGCAAAGCTCCAAAACATTAGCACAAATCACCAATGGCAATATATACCAGAGGATTTAATTTTTTGAAACAACATGGTAAACATAATTAAGAGTCCAAGTAATCCAATTTATAAACTTGTTTATAACACAGAATGCCAATCTAATTGTCTATGACGGAAATATATTAGATGCTGAACATTCAGAAAGAAACCAACAAAAAGCATAATCTTAGCAAAAATGAACATTCAATAAAAAAATAAAACGTGTTTGTGTAAACATTAAAAATAAACCAATTAATTTCAGAAATAGGAAGTATTGAAAATACAAGTTGTATAGTTCATTTTAACAAAATATGTGCGGCGGACAAACCACTACCCCTTGGTCAATCATGCTTGTAATGATAGATAGCATAATCACTACTCCAACAACACTTATTAAAACATATTTAAAAAAAACGTATGTCATCCTGAGCATCCTCTGTCGTGGATCAGTTCAAAGAATTGTTTCTATAAATAGTATGTTTTTGCCATAACTATAAATCATTTATATTTTAGGCAAAACACACACATGTTTTCAAATTAACGTAATAATGAATAATAGTTTGCATCAATATTGCGTAGAGCTCAACGTTTTCGTAACGCATAAAAATATAACAATATGTGCAATCTATCATGTAACGAAAAGTCAAATGTTGTTCTTGTCAGACCATTCCAAAACAAAAACATCGTTCGCTAAACCTCGATAAATTGAGCCAGTAGCGGATTTTAATGAGTTTTCTACATCTATAATATTCATTAACGAGTCCTTATACTTTCTGTATATAATGTTTTAACGCTTTGTTAATATCATGTTTATTTCTTCCGTAAAATTTGGGAAGATTGCGTATCTATAACTGTCTTATCATTGAAAAAATGTTTAATACATGATTAATCGTAAACAATTATCACAAGTGCAAAAAAAAATAAATTTTATCTAAGATTTAATTCATCAAAGTTTACACGGCGCTCGAAATTCTCACTGTTTATTCAATAATGTCCATCTAAAATGCTTATCTTGCCAATAGAGAGAATCTCAAAGCATGTCTCACTTCGAATCCAGAGATCGCGGGTTCGAAACTCGGTCGCGGCAGGTCATACCCTATACATGAGTAGTCGGCCTCGTGGTAGGGTAAGTTAGTACTGGTGATAGAAGTGTCCTGGAAACCTTTAGTAGGAAGAGCTGGCCGTCGTATACATGACCTATATATGTGTTAAATAAAAAATGAGAATCACAAACGAGAAATTCTTCGCAGAACAGAAACAAAACATTTGTTTCACAGCCACTGTTTTAAAAGGCATTTAACTGATTTAATACTCGAACTAAGACGTTACAAATAGCCATTAGTTACATTGATGCATGGAGACATTAAACAACAAATAGCTATATATTATGGTGGCTGATTTATGCCATGTTTCATTGTTGTCCCGCGGGGCGCAACATAAAAACATGAACGTACGACAAAATGGTCTTTTTGTACATGTAGTATCATCGTCCCGCGGGTCGTTATGCAAAAACACAATCATACGACATTTTAATCATTTGTCGTGCTTTTGCCTGAGGAAGAGCAAAGCGAAAACATGTTTATACGACAAAACTTTTACAAAGGTACGACACATTTTGTGAGACGAAAACACAAATATACGACAAAAGTAAGGCGAAAACACGATACGAAAAAGTGTCATACTTTTGTATTTTTTTTGTCGCAAAAATACATCGTTGCATTGTGCTAACCATTTTGTCGTTCTTTCGTGTTTTCGTGTGGTGCCCCGCGGGACAACAATGCGACATGACATAAATCATCCCCCATAATATATCTATGCTATAAAAAATGATCTCATGCATGCAATAAGAAATGACAAACTACTGGAGGCACGATTTCAGTAGGAAATGTGGTGTATGGAAATAAATAATTACAAAACACTTCAGAAGTTAAGATGTCTCATACTTTATAATGGTGTCATTTAACTGTGAAACAGAAAATTTATGTATTGTTGTTTGTCCTTTTCAATATACAGATTATGTTATTTATTCAATTGAGAGGCATATACGAGTATATCAAAAGTCTGAATTAAGGAAATGATTTGTGGAGTTGATGTTTTTCATATTACAACTAGTCATCTTAACAAAAACATAAATGAGCTTTGTAAGATAATTTCCCTTTACGGTTTGCAAACCAGAAAAAACAAAAGTTGAAATATCTATACATTATTCCAAAAATTATAACATGACTCATTGTTTCTTAATACATTCGTCTATTTTAAAATAGAAACAATAGGAAATGTTGAATATTTTGAATTATTTTTAGATGTTTTATCTTAATAAACATAAATCTATTTAATTTGTAACAAATTATTCAAGTTTTCCTTTTAAGTACCACATGTTTAAAATGTGTTTCGTTTTTTTTATTTCACTCGATACCTAGAATAATTAGTCTTTTTGTATACAAATCTAAACAATCCTTAAAATCAGATGTTCTTTCCCAACATTTAATACTGCCAGATCATTCTATATCTACGTCTAAAGTGGTTCAGTGATACAATTTTCAGGCTATCCCCGTTTGATTGTCATGACAACTTCAAGTAAATAAATAATAATATAGACATATTTAGTAATCGACATCATTATAATACAACTGCACATTAATACAAAACCATTTGAAACGTGAATTCGAATTCCAATTAGAAACAGAAAAATGCTTTCAATGTAATTCATTAAGTTTATATGTGTGCATAATATAATTATAGGCATGACATATTGATGGAAAAGACATGCAACTTAGTGGTGTAGGTAGTTGTTCGTAGAGCCTACGTACGAGTATTTTAAAAATGAAATCTCTATTTCACCAATGTCTGCTTCATTTCACCTAAAATTCTCGAGTCTGTGTTTTAGTCATACTGTCCCATAATTCAACGAGTGCTAGTGGTGAGCACAGGAATGCGTTCCGAAAGTGCACATTAATGTAGGTAACTAGAAACTAAGGTTCTAGAAAATTAATCAATTATTATAGAAACGACAAATTGATATTTTAGTAGGCAGGAGATATTAAAAGGAAATACAGACTATTGTAATGATTTGTTTAAATATGTTATCTGTCTGAGTATAAAGAGTTTCTTGGAACTATTGACGATTTTTTATTTCAATAATTAATACCACGTAGAAGGTATGAAAATGACAATACATTCCTTTGGAAGGAAATTTAGATGATTTTGTCGCATTAGCTGGAAAGACATCTTATCTCTGCTAAATGTAAATATTGACGATACATGAAAACATAAGCTGATTTATACGAATAGTTTTGTAACTTAATCTTCTGCTAATCAATTAAATACAGCATGTCTGGATTGGATTGAAATATATTTTGTAGAAAATGCTTCACTAAAGGAGTTTCTAAACAGTCACATCGCATGTTGTATCCTATTTATATTCATTTATCCTTACATCAAGGCCACTTTGAGATCAGAAGGAAGACTTGAAATCGAGAAAATACGAGAGCTTTCAATAAATTCGCGGAAAAGCGTCGCTATTTCCTTATTTTCCAAGTTAGCTGAATAAAACTTATACAGTAATAGAAACAAGCATATTTTGAAAATATACAGCAAATATTGCCGTTCTGGCATGAATCTTAAGTTAACAAACGGTCGTTATGGTAACCACACGTAGCGATTACCGGCCAACTTTTGTTCATTTTTACAAATAGTCACTGGTTAATAATGACGTCGCATTTCAACGTTTACTGCGCGATTTTCACCAAACTTTGCATAATTTACGCGCAATATGTTGGCGTTATGCACATGACGACCTGTTAGTGTGTGACGTCATTAAGGCGTTAAGCGGCCATATTGTTTAGTGCGTATGCGTTAAAATGGCATTGGAACAATGATCTTCAATACAATTTTGTGTTTTGAAAGGATTTTCAAAGAATGAAACAATGTTAAGATTACAAAAGGCGTCTGGTAATCAGGCGATGAAGAAAACGGCAATGTACAAAAGGAATGCCCGATATCTAGGCTGCCAACAAAGCATCCATGACGACAAAAGCAGTTGACGTCCCAAGGTTGTAACGTCAAATCACGTCGCTGTGATAAAGGAGCTGCTTGACAATGACCGTCGGATAACAATTCGCGAAATACGCGAAATTTCGGATTGTAGCATTGGCACAGTGCATCGCATTATTCACGATGAACTCAATGAGACGCCCATGTGCCAGGTGGATTTCTAAAATGTTGATGGACGAACAAACAGTGGAAAGGATGCGGTGTTGCAATCAATTTCTCAGACGCTTTCATAGGGAAGGTGAACGTTTCTTGCGACGGATAGAGACTGTTGATGAGACATGGATCAGTCTGTACGAACCTGAAACGAAATCACAGTCTTTTATGTGGAAACCTCCAGGATCGCCTTCACCTTAGACGTTAAAATCGGCCCATCTGCAGGGAAACAGATGCGCTTTCTTTCTGTTTTCGACACTGAAGAACGTCCCGCGGGGAGAACACTTCGATGATGCGGACGAGTTGTCCTACGCGGTGCAAGATGCAATTTCAGAGATACATTATGGCTCCTACTTTAATAGTTTCATGTCATGGATCACCCGTTGTAAAAAGTGTTTCCTTTCATTGAGAGTATTTCGAGGAGGACTAGGTGTGTGTTTTTGGTGACTCTCATACATGCGTTGAGCATGACGTCGTTACGACGTTGGGCCGGGTTCACTGCGATTACCTTAGAAATACTTGAAATTGTACCATTAATTTTTATTTGATTTTATTGAAATTTTGTGTACATGTTCATTATATGTTTATTTACAAAATGTCAAACGAACGTCAATTTCCGATGAATATTAAAAATATGGCAGCACTTTTCCGCGTATTTATTGAACAGCCCTTTGATGAAAAATATTGTCGCACTAAAATCACAAGAATGACAATAAATTTGTTCGCTACTGTCTGGCGGCTATGTCGATTGCCATTAGCACCAACCGACGTTGATTATTGATGCATTGTGTTACACATTACGTTATAAATGGTGGCTGATAAACCCCAATTGACATTTTCGTCCCGCGAGGCAACATACAAAACAATCAAACCACATTTTAAACATTAGTCATGTTTTTGCCTATGGAAGCTCAAAGCGGTACCGTATCTATCCAAAAACAATTTTACAAAAGAACAACAACTTTTAGTGTTGTTTGTTTTACTTTATTTTGTCGCACCTTAGTATTTGATTTAATTTTCTTCGCGTCTTTGAGTTTTCGTCTTGCATCCAGAGGGACGAATATGCGACAAAAAACATTTGTCACATCTTTGCTTTTGTTTGGCATACGTCAAATTTAGTTTGTTCTAAGTATTTCAGGACAAGATGACTGCATTTTATGTAAACATAAACAGTAAAAAATGTAACAGAATGTCACAAAATGGTCATAAGAAAACGTTCAATAATACAAATAGCTTATTGTGGACTGATATCGGTATTATTTTCAACTATTGTTCATTGGTGATTTAAATCTATTACCTTCCTAAATCTAAACACATCATTCAAACATCATTTGCTTGAAGTAATGATTTATCTTACCGCCAACTGATCTCCGCTCCACCACACAGGTACTGCAATAATCTACACAGTGCTCTCAGATGTGCAGACTGGTTACCAAACAACCAAAAAACCCAAGTTATGTATGAAATGTCATTATACAATATGTACATGTTTAGTGACGGTTTATTAATTATGTACGTATTTACAGAATAAACAATACATCAGCATACAACACAACTGGTATTTATATAAACATATTATGCAAAGGTGGGGGGGCGTCAAAGCAGAATGCAACATTTTGCCCTGCCAACCGATCTTTAAGTAAGAAAAACAACTGACTTTATATACCTAGCATTATCCTGTCAATGCCGCTTTATCCATCAGTCACGTGATTATGACAGACTCATTTTTAAGAAAATGTACTTGTATTTAGAGACGGTTACAAAACAGCGGTGGTTAATAAATTGATGTTTGGTCTTATTTAACACCAAAGGGATTTGAATGATGTGAATTGGTTTACTGTAGACGTTTAGCGGTAATTCTTGAGAGAGAAAATGGTTAAATTAAAATAACAATCAAATTGTCAGTCCCCGATGAATGCAAACATAGACGCATAAAATAATGTAACACCAAACATTAAACGGACGCTTAAGTGCTTAAAAATCTAAATAATACGTTTATTGAGCATTGAGTCATTAATTTAAACATCATACAATGTTGAAAGAATATAGTTTGACTTTTATACAGCTGTTTTAGTTTGAAATATGTTACTCGTACATTCAGAAAAACTTTTGACTAACAAAGTCGTGTTCAAAGATACTGTAGGATAAAAGTCCGTTTAATGCATAATTGCACATAAATAAATCTCATGATGGTATGGAAGTTAATTGATATTCTAAAATCTATTGTAAGAGCAATGATATGGTCAACTGAAATATACATATTTTTAAAAGAAGTATGTTAGGGGTATTCTATTAGTCGGAATATAAGAACTGATATAAACTCAGCTAAATATATGGTATAAATGGCATAAATCGCCATAATGTGGTCTATTCTAGGTTCCGAATGTCATGAAACTGAAAAAAACAACATTAACAGTCCTAAGACTGGAACATTTTGTCACAGTAAAACTCAATAATATGTAGTTCGGCAGTAAATATACATGATTTAAATTCTAAAATACTATATATGGTTCTTATTCTATCAAATACATGTATACTCAGTCAGACCAATATAAAGGTATTACTGTCAGTGATTAATCCAACTATATTTTTCATAATCTTAAATTATAGCATTGTTATGGATTTACGGAAGAATCTGGCTTTATAGTATATATAGCACATGTCTACATTCGAGACGTTTGTGAAATAATACATACTATTATGAAATGATGTATTGAAAAGATTCGTCGAATGACAATTATGTTGCTGAACGATATAACGAAAAGCAAATAAACACACACCCCAACACCCCCACACCCACCCACTCACACCCCCACTTACAAATGAGCATACAAATAGCAGAAAGATTATGCTTGTGTCTTACATGCTTAAGTTAAATGATCAATAGACATGTGTGGCGTGGAATGAGACTTTAGGGCTATTTGACGTGACGTTTTTTGTTTTTAGAAAAGCGTCATAAAGATACGTCATTTTGATATTATTAAACAAATGTCTAATGTTAGCAACAACAGTTTTTTAAAGAAGGCCAAGGGACATAAGCAAGGTATTTTGTCTAATATCAGAATATTTTAATACAGGTTTTGATTTTAAGTAAGTTTATCCAAACATTGAAGTAAATACATAATTCCAAACGGACCTTGATGAAGTATTACTTAGTCACTCATTAAGTTCAATAATGATAATTTTTTACCAAATACCCCTGTGAGATCATTACTTAAAGTTGTATAATTGCATTAAACATCTATATAATACGATTACATAAAACATTTATGTATATCATGGTTTGATTCGATGAAAAAATATTTTTTGTAGTTTGGTTAATAACTCTGGCCTCTATCTTCATTACTTTACAAACGCCAGACATGTTATTTATAGTAAATTTTGAATATTTTTAGTATGCTATCCTATGCTGGAGTAAAATTTTGTTTGTCAAATGTCGAGCTTAAAATTACATGTATTACAGACGGATTTATACGGTTTCAAAGTTGAAGAAAAAATAAGATACAATTTCAAAAAAGACTTAGTAATATCTTCGATATGTCTTTTTAAATTCAATTTCTGAAGTCTGAAATTTCATTTTATGTCTATTGATACAGTACTTGACAGGTTTGTTGAAATAAATGTCAGTGTAATAAAGTAACCAAGATATCTTAAGAACAGATGAAAAATACTTTAAGACAATTTAAGAATTTCCATTGTCACTAAAATTGACAGCACAATATACACAAGAAAGCAAATTCTGGTTGTCAGTAAGTAGCGACTGCTTATAGCTCCATCTACACGTATCAAGTATAATATATGTTTGGCTTCAAAACAAGAAAAGAAGGAACGACATAGAAAGTTCATGACATTGTCTTATCGCATATACATTCGTTTAAACGTATATCCGGATATAAATAATATCAGTAATGTCAGATTTGATGAAAAATATGAGATTTAAGGCTGTGTAATATTTTATATAATTGAACGTGGGTGTTGAAGCTGACATAGCGTGTGATGATTGATTTTTTTCAAATTAAAAAAAAAAGCAATACCTCGTGACTATAACATTACAAATGTTACGGTCTCAAGGAGGAAATATTAAACATCCATCCCACAAAATTAAAAGTGCTGTAAGTATTTCAATTCTTGTCAGATTTACATGATACCTACTCGAGACTTAAAAAATATACTATTTGCTGCGCATCACATCTCCAAAGCCAATTTTATACTTTATGCAAACATCATAGAATACCTAAAACATGTTTTCATATTAAAAAGGACGACGACTTGTCACAGTAGCACACAAAAATGAACAATTTTCCAGATTATTACATACCTTAAGGTTTGTATTAACAACCTAAGTACTCTGGTCGTCAACAAAGCTGCTATCAATATTTGATACGATCTCTGGCGAAGCTCCAAAACATTGGACACAAATCACCAATGGCTATGTATACAAGATGATTTTTTTCTAGAAAAAAACATAGTTAACATAATTAAGAGTCCAAGTAATCAAATTTATAAACTCGTTTATAACATTGAGTGCCAATCTTATTGTCTATGGCGGAAATAAGTAACGATATGTTGATGTTGAACATTCTTAAACATACCAACAACAAGCATAATCTTAGCAAAAATACATTTAAGAAACTCCAACCAAATAAAAACGCTTATATTTAACTAAGTTTTGATAGTATTCTCTTCATTCATGTGAATAAATGGCTACTATTAATTATGCAGGCAATAAAAACAGTCAATATACGTATTAATTATATAGACATTTAACATTAGGAGCGTGAGTATTGTTGTCAGAACTGTGCAAGAATACATTCTATCACAAATTGCTGTTGATACTGTAAAAATTAATAAACGGTATGATAAACTCATTTGCCGACGATTACCGTTTCACTATCAATTTGTATTCTCCATTTAAAGATATTAGTTAGTTCCCTTGTCATAATTGGGAATATTTTAAACTGGTAATGTATTTTAATATGAATGAAGCCAATGGATTACAAGTAAGTCATTTATAGTGTATGTTTAACGCACAAATGTGTTCCAAAAACGTAAAAAATGAATAATAGTTTGCATCAATATTGCGTAGAGCACGGCATATTCGTAATGAATATTTAATTTTAAATTCAATAACATGTACTACACATTATGTAATGAAAATCCAAAATTTATTATTGACAAATCGATCCAGAACAAAAAATTGTTCGCTTAACATCTAAACATTGGGCTGGTCTGGTAGTAGGTTCGTTGAGGTTGTCTACATTTGAATTATTCATAAGTGAGTTCTTTTACTAACTAATTACAAATATGTTAAGTTTGTGTTTAAAACATATTTGTCTTTGTTAAAACTTAACAAAAAATATCACACAAAATTGTGGATCATCACATGGCTAATTACTTTCAAACTTGGTCTAAGATTTAATTTATCAAAGTTTACATGGTACTCGAAGCTGTCTTCGTTTATTCAATTATGTCCATTTATAATGTATATTATGCCATCTGAGACGAGACGTAATTTGCTGAACAGAAAATAAACATTGTTTGCAAAATAATGTCTTTCACGGCAACAATTTTAAAAGACATTTATCTGCTTTGATTACTCGAACTTAGACGCTAGAAATAGCCATTAGTACCATTGATATATGGCAACATTAAACAACAAAATAGATATATATTCATACTATAAACTTAATTATCATATAAACAAGATTAAGAAAGACAAAATACTGATGCAAGATTTCAGTAGGACATGTGATGTATGAACATACATACATTTTTACAAAAAAAGTTAACATTTCTCATGAAAATTGGTGCAACTCAACTGTAAAAGAAAATTTACGTAATAAAATTAATGTTATTTATTCAATGGAGAGGTATAAATATAAAAAATTGAAATAAACAAATGATCTATGGACTTAATGGTTTTCATACAACAAGCAAATCGTCGTAACCAAACCATAAATGAGCTTTGTAAGCTAATTTCCTTTACGGTTTGCACATCAGAAAACAAACTAGTTGAATTATTTATACATTTATTCAAAATAATATACATAGGTTCGTTGTTTTTCTTGTCAGGTGTCTATTTTAAAACAGCAACAAAAGAAAGTGTTGACTGTTTCTCTTAACTATCGTTTGATTTTGTATAAGAGGTATTTGCAACTACAAGGGTATACTAACATGACAATGTTTATAGACAAGTGTTCAGACAATAAAATAATTGGTATCTTTCTTTTGAACTATGGATAAAGCATATTATTAAACGCTTCATAATATATACATGTAAGTCAAATGCTTTAATGACAGTTACATGCATGTTAGTTTTGTAAGCAGTTTTAACACAATGCCAATAACTTCCAGTGGATGTACTTTTGCATACATTTTGTCTAAATAAACATGCGTTCCTTTGATTGCAACACTTGTTTAAAGTATTCCATATTAGTGCCACATGTTTAAAAGGTGTTTCGTTTATTTCATTCGACGCCTGTAATTATTTGTATTTTCCAAAACAAATCTAAACAATCCTTAAATTCAGATTTCCTTTTCCAACACTCAAAAACTGTCAGATCATTTTGCGTCTATGTCTTAAATGAAATGAACACGCAACCGCATCCGTAAAGTGTTACTATTTCCAAGCTATTCTTGTTTTATTGTCATTGCAATTTTAAGTAAATAAATAATAATAATGATATTTTTGTGAACGACATCGATACAAGTATACAGCTACACATTGAAACTAAACCTCTAGAAAACGTCAAGTAGAGTTCCAATTACTAACGGGAAAATTCTTGCACAATGTAATTTGTCAGTTGTGTACGTAATATAATAATCATAGGCACGGCATATTGATAAAAAAGACATGCAACTAAGGGAATTTGAGTTGTTAGTGGTTGAGTCTATATATTTAAACAACTAAATCTCAGTTTTGCCAATGTCTGCTTCATTTTGTCCAAAATTCTGAAGTGCGTGTATAGTCATACTGTTCAACATTGCAACGAGTGGTAAGCACAAGAACCAAAGGCGTTCCGAAAGTGCTAATTC
The DNA here is from genome assembly GCA_025267735.1 of Mactra quadrangularis. Taxonomy (NCBI): domain Eukaryota; kingdom Metazoa; phylum Mollusca; class Bivalvia; order Venerida; family Mactridae; genus Mactra; species Mactra quadrangularis. Next base: position 32,023,602 of record CM046304.1, read on the forward strand.
AGTTCAAAAAATAAAGGTATGTTATCTCCCTTTTAGTTGATTAATACGAAGACCAGAGGAAGGTAACATCGACACTCATATCAGTTTGGATAATATACAGATATTAACTCGCTATACCTTAAAGTAAAAGATATTCGTCTTTTCCATATTTCCTTTTCCATCAGTAAATTTTTCTTGACAAAGCAGTCAGTTGTGTAACAGATAATGTTTGTATTTATGAACTATCAATTTAACATTGACATTTTTAATTTAAAGAGATTTGAACAGGTATTAATCATTGGGGCGGAATATTAATGTTTAATAATGCATTACGAATTCGAATTAAATTATTGATGCGAGAACGAAAAATAGGATTCTTGTTTAAATGCTACAATTATCAGAACTGATATGGCACGTTTTCTTTTATATATCATTCATGTGTCTTTAAACATAAGGCGTTGATTTTAGTATATATTATTCATTAATTATTATTATAATAATTCAATATTACATGATGCATGCAAGTATTAGTTTATTTGTTTTAAATATGCATTACATGGAAACACAACAATATTTTTACAATTATTTTGTTCAGAAAGGATAAATGTCAAAATCACATTGTTTACCATGCAAGTATTTGATATTATAGCAGTAAAGCCAATTAAATCACATACTGACATTAAACATTTAATAAATAACATAAATGTTGACATTAAATGTCGTATCGTTGTTTCTGACTGGCAATGTTATTAGAATGAATGCAATGTTCCTTCTCATGGCAACATAACAGTTTTAATTAACGTAGTTTCCAGTTTCTATTACATATCATATATTTTCATCCCACGAAAAAATGTATCAAATGCTCGTTAGATAACATACAAACCAAATTAATTGGTATACTCATTTGGGATTTAATATAAATAGTTAAATATTTAATTATATTTTTTATAGTTGTATAGTTCAAGCTTATTATACTTAATATCTTAAAGGGTAGTCTTACATTCGAATTTTTGGTCATTTGATATCTGTCTAAATGTTTTCAAGACATTTTAATGTTTTAACATTTTATATAATTTTATATAAAAAACTCTGATACATGTCTTGAATACAAACATACAAACTAAATTAATTGGTATACATATTAATGATAATAATATTTTAATGTAAATAATTATTTATTAAGATAGCCGTATAGTTCACGCATATCGTATTTAATACCTTAAAAAGAAGTCTTGTATTTGAATTTTTTGGTCATTTGATATTTATCTAAATGTTTTTCATGACATTTAATGTTCTAACATTGTTATAAAACGAACCCAGATATATGTCTTAAATGTATGGAATTTTTATGCATAGGGATCAATTAGTACAGTATAACCTCTGCAGAGCGATCCTCTACCAAACAAATTCTAAGCACAATATTTCCCTTATGTGCAGTTTAAATTGAATTTACCCTCTGTAGAGCAACAAGCTCTGAATAACCACACAATTTAGACCCTTCCAGTGGATTTAGTTCAATAGAGGTTGTACTGTACCTACATTTCTTATCGTTATAATTCATGCAAGACATCACATTACGTTAGAATGTCTGATTTAAAACATCTTTTTCTCATAAAGCATTTTGCTTCATTATTAGATCGTTTGATATGATATTGGTATAATTTATCGCTGCAACTTGTATGCGTCTGTTATATTGCCCAATCGAGATCTGCACAATATAGTTTTAAGAATGCACTACTTTGGAAGTTATCACCCTTTGGGGTAAACTTAATAATCCTAGCTAGTTTTGAATATTATACCAGTTGCAGTATACCACCCTGAAAAGCATGATAGACCAAAAAACGATATTTATTGCAATAACGTGTACTTCGTTTAGAATAAAACATTTATAAGAATCACAACAATAATAAAATTGGAAAAACTCGAATGTATAAATTTATTCCTTTATTCCTTGGGTTCACTTCGCACTCAAAAATGTTTTATCCTTCGGGGTTATTCAAACTCATTAATGTCTGTAGCATCGTCAAGTGTTTGTTCAATGAGTCACGACAATACCGGAAAAATCATTTGCAATTACAAATTCTTTAATCAACCTCAGAAAAAGTCCACGCATGTATGTGTTATCGTGTTTCCTCGAAATAACACTTTCAAAATCAAAGACCTGGATATTTCGACGTAACTTACAAGTAATATAATAAAATTCGTTATCTTAATTTAAATAAGTTAGATGTTATGCCTTTACAAAGCACAACAAGAGCAAGGGCGCATAATAATTTCGGTCAGTAAGTTACACTCATAAGACTTACGGTCTTGGGAAAAAATGAAATTTAAAACTAAATATGATGGTAGGAAGTTATAATTCAAACCATTAATTTAATGCAATAGTTCATATAAGATGGGTAATAGGTATGTGTCGGCATTCCCTATGTAAAAATCTCATTAACTATGTGCAAAGGTAAAATAGGGTAGAATTAACAAAACATTAACTGTACTTTATTACATTGGTTAAGAACTTAAGACGTTAATAAACAGTGTTGACATTTTCTATTACAATTTTCCAGTGCCATGATGCTTCTTCCTATTACATGGAGTAAATGTTATAGATAGAATGAACGTGCTCTCTCTAAGCTCCCATGAAACTTATAGACATAGTACAGCATATATAAATGTTTCAAATAATTGATATGGCTTAGTGGTAAACAGTTCAACCACAGTATATCCCTATTTGTTTACCTAATGTTTGTAACAACGGTGTATTTATCCATTCATATTCCAATTCGAAGCATGGGACCATTCAATTGTCCATGGTTTTGTTTAAGATCCATTTGTTTCCCTAGACTAACCGATATTTATTTGAATAGAGCAGTGCTCTTCCTTGTATTTATAGTGACTTGTTTCTTTATTGATACATTTTGTGTAGTAAACAATACTACCTTGATGCTATAAAGTGAATACTAGTCCCGCAATATTCAGATTATACTGATACGGCAATATGAATCTTTATGAATATTACAGATGCAATATGATAAAACTAGTATTTAATGGAAAATAAATCTCGAGGGAAACTATCAGCTTACAAATTTAATGTAAAAACTTAATACCTAACCAAACGTTGTAGATAAACGACCATTGTTGCATTGTATATGACACTGTAAACGGCCATTAAAGATAGTTTACCATCATTTATACTCATTAAGTACTTCAAATATATAAGCGATTGTATTAGAAGTCTCCTAAGAATTATAAACGCTTCTTCATAAAACGTACTCTCCTATTATAAAACACGATGGTTATTCAAATAGTAAAAATGCAATCCAAAACATACTTAGTAAGAAGTTGATTACAAATCGAACACATTGTCTTTTGCAACAACACATTTAAGGATATCAAAAAAAGTTAAGTGCGGCTTGAAACACAAATCGCAATTGCTTAGGCAGTTAGTTACAAGAATTATGATAAAAAGTGAACTGAAACGTATCACAGAGTAAACTCAATTCGAATGTATGGTAAACACTTTGACATTGAATTATCTCTAAACAATAAATTATTGACATTACAATTTAATTTGTTATGGTTAGTTTTGATGCTATAGCTACTCATTGTATAAGTAATAACATAGGGGTCAGCCATCCTTAGTCACCTTTCTGAAAGGGCTTAATTTATGGATTTAGAAATTATTTCATGACCAAGCTCCACGAAAGCATGCCTATCAGGGAATCGAACCAAAGCTCGTTAATAAGCAGACTTGACGGCTACCAAGTGAGCTAGCCTGCTTGGATGATAAACGGAGCTATTATAGATTGAAATAAAAATAAGCGTTAAACGATCATATTTACCAATCATTCTAACCATTAATATTCTTAAAATATTCAATGTGTTAATGCTCTTTCATAAGCCACATGTAGACTAAGTTTTGTAGTAATCTCATTTCACTAGACTCCTAAAATAGTACCCAACGTCATTTTAACATTGCATGGAACAATTTGTCACTATGGTATAAACCAGACTGCTTAATTACAAACTTAAGGCTATATTTAAAGAAACTATTTGAAACACAAACTTGTGTCTTTGTTTGAATGTTAAATACCGCCCGAGAGGAATTTTATTTCCCAATTCGGAAACAAAATTATATATAAACTAAAAGTAAAAATCACAATAATTAAAACAATGTAGACTAGTTCCGTTGCAATAGACATATGGCTTCAAGTAACCAAAAAGTCTAGACAATTATGACATACCCATGTGTTCTATAGCGAGTTATAAGCGAATACTGCTGAGAACAAATTGATTAGAAAAGCTGGTAAAAGAATATCATTGCCGCCACTAATCAATTAAAAAACAGCATGCAATATATACTCAAATTGTATCATTTACACGACTATAGTTGCAAAATATTTTCCAGAGAAATTATTGTTTAAAATCAATTGCATATCATTGTTACCAGAACGGACGTTTGTACAACGCTATCTAGTAGTTTGTCTTAACTACAGTTTAACCAAATGACTTACTTCGACTTTAATTCAGGTAGTATCTATCTTTGTAGAAGCAAACACTACAACAATAAACAACCACTAAGCCACACTCCTTTATTATATAAAAAATACAATATTACAGAAATACATTGATCTAAACTCCCATTCTACATAATAATTATATCAAGGTAAAGTATTAAGTAGGTTTGAACCAGAAATAATTAATATATAAAAACTTGTTGTACAGCTTTAAATATTTAAGATATAATGGTAACACGAAAAAGACAGTTTTTTTAGATTCATAGGACGTCTACTATAAACAAGACGTATGGATTAGGAAGCCATATTTATCTCAAGAATACATCTCTGTCCTTGAATGTTATTCCTAGTTTAAAATACATGCGTCGCCTAAGCCAAAACAATATAGACATTGGCGTTCGCCAGAGGTTTAATAGTAAACAGCTGAACTACAATATTTCTTCCAAAGGTTTGTTTGTAAAACAACAATTGTATCTAGTTCTTTTGTTTATTTCAATTTATAGTCCAAGAACACCAATCTCGAATTGTTTTCAGAGTGTAATTAGATTGAAATGAAATGTGATCTTAATCACGGAGGAGACGATTTTAAAAAGCGGAATTATAAGACTAGACCTTATTTTAATGTTACAATGGTATAACTTGTGTTTTGATCAAATGTACTGAGAGTATCAATGTCAATCTAGAAAATTAAACAAATCACTCAAAGTTCATTTCATTAGCCTTTAAGATAATTGAAATCATACGGGGAGGCGAAGAAAATGAAGAACAATGTATAATCTACTAAAACAAAGGCGATTGTTACAAAAATACAGATTTGTACTTGTAAGAATTTTAAGAAGGTCAAAGACGAATGAGAAATATGTGTCATCTCTTTTTAACTTACTGACGTACATTAAACAAAATAGTTAACTGATACTGAAGCATCAGGCGCTTCAAACTTAATATTTAAATTTCATTTTAATGGCGTCTATGGTAGGGTATTAGCCTAATAGTCTTACATAATTTATTAAATAAGACAAGGTGTCATAAGATATAAAATCAATATAATTTCGAGAAATATTGAAACCTACATTTAAAACACAACTATCAAATGCAATTATAATGTCTTACTAAATAAAATAACTAGAGCTCCGCGAGTCGGAAACATTATTAGTCCGACAGATTGCTTCAGGTCCCTGTGATCTTGACTTTTCACCCCCAAAATCAATAGGGGGTCATGTATGGGTAATGGCCAACAAAGACGTCATTTATAAAGTTCCTAGGCTTAAAAGGTTCCAGGTTATTGAGCGGATAAGAATTCAATGCACAATGTTACTGTGACCTTGACCGTCATAATACTGACTCCAAAAACAAAGGAATCATTTATCGGTCATGGCCAACTTGGACACTTATCATAGTGTCCTTGAGCTCAATGGTTTCAAGTTTTAGAGCCGACAATGATTTTAGGCTCAAGGTCAAAGTGACCTTGTCCCTAAAAACAAAAGGAATCATCTATCAGTCATCGCCATCCACGAGGACAGACAGATGGGCGGCGAGCGCCATAATCTTAAAAGACCGACGATCTGTTCGGGAGGAAAGTTAAGGAAATTTAAAATATATATATCATTAGTTGTACATTGGGTGGTCTAAAGGTAAGGCAAGTAAGCGGTTCACACTCATAAGTCGTTCCTTGAGAGCTGTAGAGATTATATTATTGATCATTGATCAAACGTTACTTGCATTATATTCAGCACTGACTCATTGGTAGGAGAGTCTCTTGCACAAAACTTAAACAAAACTTTGTCATGCATATGAGCTGTCTGTTGAAATTCTGAAGAATAATGAAAAATTGTATACAATAAATTATATGTAAACAATGGACCGTATCAAACTTGTTTGAAAAGGATATTTAGATATGCATTGTTTAAAATTGATTAAAAAACATTAACCGTATGATAAAATGCAAATACTTGTATGAAATACAGGATAAGAGAAGTATGCGAAGACAAACATTTTAAGTCGCATAACATACATACAGCATCAAATTGACAAAGTTATGTCCTATGATTTTGGACTTTTTTTATTTATAGGACAAAATACAAAATTCCATTTATGAACTTTAAAAATAAAAGTTGTGCAAGTTATCCCTGTCATATATTATTTTGTCACAATTTACAAATAATAGTTCACCCGTCTTTGCAGGATTTGTTATGCGAATTTGTGACTTGCACACATCAAGAAACAAAAACTTGGTTATTCTCGGATTTGAAAACTTCATCTAATCAAGAATCAAAGTTTTCCCATAAACCCAATCACATCATTCAAATTCTCAAGACATTAGATCATTTAATTAGCTAATGTTTTATTACAGCCTTCTCCGACAGTGATAGAGAGAAAATTCTGCACGTAGGCTACATACGAATTATAGAAACCATTATCGGCGAAATATTACTGATGCTTGAATTCAAGGCCGTAGGTAAAGCATAATCTTAGGCGATATGGTTGAGGTTTGCTAAAACTAATTTATGTGCTTTGATCAAACCTAACACATACGATTATGTATATTATTTTCATATTTTAAGCTATTTCCATCAATCACGAATCAAATGCTATTATATCTATCGATCTAAAATGGTAAAACATAAGGGCTTATTTCAAACTAGTTCATAACTGCCTCTTAATACCTTTGGGTATCACAGAGCACATTTATAAATTAAAGAATAGCCACAGGAGTCTAGCTAACCAACATCTTTTAATCAAAGTCATTCCATTTTGATTGATAAAACTGGATCTACGAATGAAATGTATCAACCTGTTACTGATGCTTTATGCTATACTAAAATTATTGTACATATATTATAGAAATATATGATTGTAACTGAAATATTAAGCGCTAAAATATTCAAAAATGTACCATACTATCATGTGTTTAGCTGTTAGAATGTGCCATTTCTTGTTCTTTGTTAATCAGGGAAAGCTACTTAATGCATAAAAAAAGTAACTTCAGAGGGTTTCTTAAACAGTGTTTTGAATTATAAAAAGATAAAGATCATGGTAGTATTCGACAAATTTTCTTAAAATGAAGTTTCAATTTTACCATTACTCAATTGGATCAATTTGACATGCTGAAAAAGTGTGTCCCACAATATGCTCAAACCAAAAGCTTGTAATTTTCGTTACGAATTAAGATTTAACGACTTTCATATTGAATATGGACTTAATTTCACTGCTGTCCATAGACTTTATTGACATGATATAGGGACTCTAAGAGTAAAATCATATGTAGAGAAAATAGTTATATCTGTTCCACGACTTAATTTAAAACCTCTTTTTTGTCTATGTACTTTTTTCGCCATACTAATTGACCTTCTAATGGTTTTTTGTCATTTAATTGCAATAAATGACTTGTCAATTTCAGAGATAATAATAATTTATTTCATTCTTTGAAACTGCGCGTTTATTTCAATGCCGTATCAGTGCATTAGGTTTTAGGGATTGTGCTTAATTATGTATAATAGTGTCTCAAAACACCAGTTGGTGCATTTCGTCTTTCAATGATCCGATATGTAGGATAACATTAAATAATTGCTACTAACTAATGTATATCGCAGTTCATAAAAATATAAACAGTACGTGGAATGAAATATAATCATTAATATATCTGTCTGCGGTTGCGGGCGTTTTCCTTACTTTAGAATTTAGAAATATGCTTTTTCCACATATTGCAATTGACAAACACGTATACATAAACTTCCAATGTTAATGGAAGACGATTACCCTTTTGTTGTATTCAAATATTTAATAAACAAATAAAATAAAGTAACCCATACAGTGTAATGGACAAATAAATGAATGACCTTAATGGAACCATGGACCCTATAAAGGATTCTTGCTGGAACACATTAAGAATTAGTGATAATCAACAAAAGGCTTCCATATTTATCTTACATCATTGATTTCAGCAAGCCGATACAAATTTGTTCCTGTATTCATGTATCCGGTGTCCAATGAACATTAACATGTCCGCGGTCATTATTAATGCATTCTGAATAGTTTAAATTCTAAACGTGTCCAATCTGTCCATTATCTAGTGATGACTTGTATTCATAAGTACATACTACAGTAGCCTGTGAACAAATAAAAATATGATAAAGGAAACTTTTGTTCGCTAAAAATAACTTAACACGTCTGTGTAAACATCAAAATAACCCAATCCATTCCAGAGAACGGGCATTATTTAAAATCAAGGTTGAATAACTTATGTAAACAAAATAAGTGTAGCAAATAAAACACTACACGCAGACATGGCTGTTATTGTAGAACGCTTTAAAATAGAGTCACCAACTAGACACTCAAAGAACTATGTATATCAAAATTAACACTATATAATATTTCATTGTCATCCTGAGATACCTCTGTCGTGAATTAGTTCATTGTTTTGTTTACATAAATGGTATTTTTGTACGAACTGAACCTACAGTATCGAAAAAAAAACTTAGATCAATAAAAACATAATATTTTACTGCGCATTTATTAAAATGTTCCAATTACATATGCAGCATTGTACTCACGCAATGTACGTATTTTATATATAACATAAAGCTAAAACGACAAATCATGTCATCCTCCTTAATACAATGAAAACATGTTATTTAACAACTGAAGATGTAGAATCAAGTTACACATAATAAACAAGTTTTATTTCCGTGTAATGATAGTATATTCTAACAATTTTTGCGTTTAATGTTATGTTATTTTGATTATTTTGCTATTGCCGCACACGTATCATAACACATGAGTGCATTGAATTCACGTATAGAAAGGAGTGTAAAGAAGTAAACATATTTCTGACTTATCTAAACTATCTGACAAAAATAACTCGCAAAACAATAAAAACTACAACAACCTTTATAGCACTATACATTTACAACATGTTTTTGACAGAAACAGCCCACTATCAAAATTTAACATATAAGACGTCAGACGTAACTTTCAACATTAATGATAAAATCCCAGATATGAGTGAGAAAGTATTCCATATTAAATCACAAGGAGTACGTGTTTATGCAATGGTACATATGAGATGGGTAAAAGTTATGTGTCGGCATTACCGATGTTAAAAATCTCATTAACCATGTGAAAAGGTGATTAGTGTAGAATTAACAAAAGTCGCATGTGCATCAATATATTGGTTACGATGTTAATAAATCGTGTGAAATTTTAAAATAAAATGTTCCAGAACCATAATGCTACTTCTGATTGCGTGCAGTAAAATGATATGGATAAAATTCACGTGCTCAAACAAGGTTTCCATGAAACGTTCAGGCATAGTATAGCAGATATAAATGTTTCAAATAATTGATATGGGATTAAGCATGGGGCTTAGTGGTAAAAAGTTATACCATATTATATACTCATTTATTTACCGAATGTTTGTAAAAAAGGTTATGTTCCTATTCTTGTTCCTAACGGAAGCATGGGAACATTCAATATGCCATTGTTTCGTTTTATTTCCCTTTGGTTTCTCTGGACTAACCTATATTTGTTTTAATAGAGCAGTGCTATTCCTTGTAATGATAGTGACTTGTGTCTCTATTTATACATTTTGTGTTGCAAACAATGTTATCTTGATGCTTTAAAGTGAATGCTAGTCAAACAATATTCTGATGTAATTGATACCGCAATAGGAATCTTTATGAATATTACAGATGCTATGTGATAAAACTGGTATTTTATTGAAAATAAATCTCGAGGGAAACTATAAGCATACAAATTTAATGTAAAAACTTTAAAATACCTAACCAAATGTTGTAGATAAACGACCGTTGTTTCATTGTATATGGTATTGTAAACGGCCATTAAAGATAGTTTACCATCATTTATACTCATTAAGTACTTCAAATATATCAGCGATGGTATCAGAAGTCTCCTAAGAATTAAAAACGCTTCTTCATAAAACGTATTTAAATAGAATTTTCCTATTATCAAACACGATGGTTATTCAAATAGTAAAAATGCAATCCAAATCATACTTAATATAAAGTTAATTGCAAATGGAACACAATGCTTTTTACGACAACATATTTTACGATATAAAAAAAATGTTAAGTGCGGCTTAAAACACAATCGCAATAATTTAGGCAGTTAGTTACAAGAATTATGATAAAAAATGAACTAAAACACATTGAATAATCTCTTAACAATAAATGATTGACCTTACAATTTAATTCGTTATGGTTAGTTTAAATGCTATAGTTACTCAAAGTATAAATAATGACATGGTGGTCAGTCAACATTAATCGCCATTCCTGGAAGGGCTTAAGGTGGGGAAGTACCTTTCTCAGAGAAAAAGACGAAAAAATTATCACGTTCACCGATTATGAATGTCCGAGGCCAATGAATAAATTCACGTGAGTTTGTCAAGATTATACATTTCATCACTGAATTCGGGGTTTTCAAGTCTAAAAGGTTTCACCAATGGCGAGTTTTGACGTTTTTCAGATTAACGCTGAACAGTGGTCAAATTCTTATCGCGATGTTTAAAAAGTACACACTTTTTGTGTCATTTTAATGAAATATAAAAGGAAAGTGAACGTTCTCAGTTTTTCACAATATCCAGTTCAAAGTTGGTATAATTATCATTGGCCTCGGACATTCAATACTTTAAATATGTGGGTTTAATGTACTTGCATGCCTATTTATAGCGCTAACCATTGTGACGTCCATGACGTCGTGAAAATAACGACAACGTCGCCAAGGTTACCAGAAAAACAAACAAGAAGCATGAAGGTATCTGCCTGCCAACTTTTATCATAATCGGAGAACATGATATTTTTTCCGTCTCTTTCACCGACCAACCTTAATTTCTGGATTTAGAAATTATTTAATGCCCAAGCTTCTCCAAAGCATGCCCCTCCCAGGAATCAAACCCAAGCCCGTTTACAAGCAGACTTTGCGGCTAACGACTGAGATAGTCTGATTGAACAATAAATGGAATTGTTATAGACCGATATAAAGTTAAGAGTTAAACAACCAGTAACTCTTGTTTTATCCATCGATATTCTTAAAAAGTTTAATGTGTTAATACTCCTTCATCAACCAGATGTAGACTTAGTTTTGTAGTTATCTCATTTCACTAGACTCCTAAAATGGTACTAAAAGTCATTTTTGTTTGACATTGTACGGAACAATTTATCAATATGGTATAAATCAGACTGCTTAATTACAAAGGCTAAAATTAGAGAAACAATATGAACACAAGCCTGTGTCTTTGTTTAAATGTTTAATACCACCCATGAGAAATTTTATTTCTTTATTTGGATACAAAATTACAAGTATATACTAAAAGGAACACTAACAATCATAAGAACAATGTTAAACATTTTTGTAAAAATACATAATATGATTTCAAGTAATCAGACCGTCTAGACAATTATGACATACCCATTTGTTTTTAACATATAAAGAGTCTAAATTTGGTAAATAAATAGACCGGCATTTCATACATCTAAATAAGTAAATGGTTCTGAAAATACAAACGCTAGTAAAGTAGCACTTAAAGTGATATACGAGCACATAGCTTGACAAATAATGGACGATTTCTCAGAATGAAATAGAAAAAAAACAATGTGAAACTGCATAACTGCTGCTGCTGAATGCTCTCAAAATTATTAAGCATATTGCATGTGCGTTGTTTTCAATAGTTTCATTATCTAAGTTTTGTTAGAAAACAGGTGCTGCATTTGCACAAAAGTTGCCTATTTAAGTTAAATCCTTACATAAACATTATCACAAGCATCATGATACTTTCGTAAACTGTCATAGAGATCATGAACAATAATTCTGGGACAGTTTCATATCTGACCGTCCCTCTACGGGAGAAATCCTCTGCAAAACAATTGCTTTTGATATTTCCTTTATACGTAATTTTGGTTAAATTCAATTTCTGCAAATCGACGTCCTCTAGTGGATGAACACTGAATTTCTAGAGAAATTAAACTGTAGTAAGTAACTAAGTTGTCTCTTTTTAGCAAGAAACTTCAAAGCGGACTGATAATTGTTATAGCTAGTCTCGCAATCGAGCGTATACAACTAAAACTAACGATGACAATAATCAGACACAAACAATGCCTACTAGACATACGAGCCTGGTAAATATATTAAAGCGTTCTTATAATTCATTTGATTATCTCATTTATAACATATGAATGTCTAATTTGTTGTCTACAACAGACACTGCCAATAGTAAATTTGTGTTATCTGTTGCTTGCCAAGTGTCCTTGGAAATTTTCATTTCAATCAGTAAAGACATTGAGCCGCCGGGATTTTAGAAGGATAAGCTGTCATTTGTTGCGAAATCAAAGCGCGTACTGCTGATAGCCAATTTGTTAGAAAAGCTGGTAAAAGAATCTTATTGCCGCCATTATTCAATTTAAAAAAAGTACAACATAAATACATCAAGTGTAACAATTCACGAGACTATAGTTGCTAAATATCTTTCAGAGAAATTATTGTTCAAAATCAATTGCTTTTTATTGTTACCAGAACAGAGTTTTGTACCACGTTATCTTAAGTTGTTTGTCTTTACTATGGTTTAATCAAATGACTTACTTCGACTTTAATTCAGATATCTATATTTGTAGAGGGAACAAACCATAGCAAAAAACAACCACTAAGCCACACTCCTTAATTATATGGAAATACTTTACGACCGAAATACATTGAGATAGAATCTAATCCTACATGCTACACCAAGGTTAGGTATTAACCAGGACTGAATTAGAAATAATTAAAAGATAAAAACATGTTTTTACATTCTTGTAAGGCTTTTTCTTTGCACTTGAATGTTACTCCAAGTTTTTGCCTAAGCCAAAGCAATATGGTATTGGAGTTGACTAGGGGTTCAATAGTAAACAGCTGAACTACGATATTTCTGCCAAAGGTTTGTTTGTAACACAGCAATTGTATCTAGTTCTTTTGTTTATTTCAATTTATAGTCCCAGAACATCAAACTCTTATTGTTTTCAGAGTGTAATTAGATTGAACGGAACGGTAATTTTACTCACAGAAGAGACGATTTAAAAAGGCGGAGTTATAAGACTAAACCTTATTAAAATGTTACAATATTTTAACTTGTGTTTAGATAAAATGCAGAGAGAGCATTAACGACAATCTAGAAAATTGAGCAAATCACTCAAAGTTCATTTCATTAACCCTTAGGATAATTGAAATCATGCAGTGAGGCGAAGAAAATAAAGAACAATTGTAACTAACCATTCTAAATGTGTTTTTGTCAAACGGTTCACATGGTACTTTGACTATTGAATGAGGTATCAAAAGCTATCATTACGGTCAACTGATTTAGACATGGTTTAGTCAATTTTTGTTCAATTCATTATTGAAAATGTAAAACCTACTAAAACAAAAGCGATAGTTATAAAAATAAACAGATTTGTATTTGATAGGCGACTACTTGTAAGAAAGTTGAAGTCAAAGACGAATGAGAAATATGTGTCATCTCTTTTTAACTTACTGACATACATTTAACAGAATGGTTAACTGATACTGACACACCAGGTGCTTCAAACTTAAAATAAATGTTTCATTTTAATGGCGTATATGGTAAGGTATCATCCTAATAGTCTTACATAATTGATTTAATAAGACAAGGTGTCAGAATATATATAACGTTTAATATTTTCTATTTTAAGTGTGTTTTTGTTTAACGTTTCATGTAGTTCTTTGAATAGTGAATGCTCGCATCTTCTGTTAACTGATTTAGACATGGTTAAGTCGGTCAGTCTTTATTATGCATTCTTGAAAAATGTATTACATGTACCTACTAAAACACAAGCGATATTTAAAAGATTTTATATTTGTATTTAATAGGCATCTACTCTTCATAAAACTTGACAATGTCACAGGGCTCAAATTTTACATAAATTTGGACTTACAAATTTTTGCGAGTTCATTTTATTTCAACTCGCAAAATGAACAAATCACTTTCAATTTTCTTCTGAAAAATTTAGTAGCATACATAGTTTCTAATCTTATATACAGTATACATAGTACTATATTTAACTGTAGGTAGAACAAAGGTGTTATTGTGGGATATATCAAGAATATCGAACATTTTATGGTGAATCTTAAATCAATAATACCGATCTATCTGGCCGTTTCAATGCTGATTTTAGCCTCATTAGTTTAGACAGTAATATTTTGCGTCGATTTCAACTAGCGAAATTTTGCGAGTTGAAATAAATGTTACTCGCAATTTTCAAAACCCACTCGCATTTTGCGAGTATGCGAGCTTAGAGCTTAAATTCTAGCCCTGCAATGTCATGGACGAATGAGAAATATGTGTCATCTGCTTTTTAAGTAACATACAATTGACAGAATGGTAAGCTGATACTGACAAATCTGACGCTTTAAACTTTATATTAAAATTTCATGTTATTGGCGTATACTGTATGAAATAATCCAAAACGCCTTATAAATTTTATCAAATTAGACAATATGTCACAATACATAACGTTAATCTTTAAATAAAATAAATTCCAAATGTGTCTTTGCTAAACGGTTCACGTAGTTCTTTGAATAGTTAATGCTAGCAACTACTGTCAACTGATTTAGACATGGTTTAGCCAATCCTAGTTCATTTCATTCTTGAAAATATAAAACCAACTATAACAAAAGCGATGTTTATAAGATTACATGTTTGTATTTTATAGGCAAATGCTAGTAAAACCTAGAACAGGTCACAAACGAATATTAAATTAAACTTGCACGTCATACGCTTCAAATGTTAAAGCATCAAAACTTCATTTCATCGATGTTAATGGTATGGTAATATCTAGTTAGTTTTATACAATTAATTAAATCAGACAAGGTGTGACAAGATATTTTTAAGAACTATTGAAACCCTACATTCAAATACAAAAATCAAATGCAAATTGTAAGTTTTACAAAACAGTATAACTAGAACTCCGCCAGTCGGAGCATTATACGCCTGAAAGATCGCTACAGATAACTGTGCCCTAGACCTATGACCCAAAAATCAATGGAGTCATCTATTTGAGAAAATTGAAAATTGCATACAATAAAGTTATCAAATTTTCTTGCAAAGGACAATGTTTAAAATTGAATTTAAAACGTTAACAGTGTCGTGAAATGCTTAGGGTTGTTTTACGAAATACAATATATATATATATGTAGTGTACAAGGACAAGCATTTTAACTGACTTAAAATACCTACAGCATAAAATTGGAAATAGTGTAGGTGTTTGACAAAATAAACTGAATGTCCTATGATTTTGAACTTATTTTTCTATGCATAGGACAAAAAGACAAGATTCCCTTATGGATCTTTAGAATACAGGTTGCTCAAGTGTACTCTGTCATTATAGTATTTTGTCACATATTTTGCAACCCGTGTTGCTTAATTTATTATGTTTTGCACACATCAAGAAATAAAAACTTGGTTATTCTCAGATTTGAGAACTTCATCTAATCAAGAATCAAAGTTTTCCCATAAAACCAATCACATCATTCAAATTCTCAAGACATCAGATCATTTAATTAGCTAATGTTTTATTACAGCCTTCCCCGAAAGTGCGAGAGAGAAAATGCTTGAATTCAAGGCCGTAGGTGAGGCATAATTTTAGGCGAGTGGACTGAGGTTCGCTAAAACTAGTTTATGTGTTTGATAAAACCTAACACGCGATTATGAATGTTATTTTCATATTTGAAGCTATTTTCATCAGTCACGAACCAAATGCTATTATGTCTTTCTATCTTAAATCGTAAAAATAAGGGGTTATGTCAAACCAGTTTAAGACTGCCACTTAATACCTTTGGGTCTAAAATAGCACATAGTATATAAATGGAAGAATATACACAGGAGACTATCTAATTAACATCTTTTAACCAAACTTGCATCATGCAATATTTTATCCCCATAGGGCAATAGATATCCATTTGAATTGATATCGACGAATGAACTAAATCGACGCATGAAATTGTTTCAACAGCTACTCATGCTTTATCCTATACTTGATATATGTTACATGTATTATTTAAATATATGATTGTAACTGAAATATTATGCGTGAACATATACAAACATGTACCATACTATCAAGTGCTCTTTGTTAAAAAGGGAAAGCTAACTTATGTATAAAATCCTAACTTCATAGAGTTTTTTTAAAGCCAATATTTTGAATTATATAAAGAAAAGATAATGGTAGTATAAGAAAAAACTTCTTACTATGAAGTTTCAATTTTAACCTATACTCAATTGGATCAATTTGATATGCTGAAAAAGTGTGTCTCACATAATACTTTAACCAAAAGCTGACAATTTTCGTTTCGAATTAAGATTCAATGACTTTCACTGCTGTTCATGGACATTGTTGACTTGATATAGGGGCTCTAAGGGTAAAATTATATGTAAACAAAATAGTTATCTCTGTTCCACGACTTAATTTAAAACATATTATTTATTCTTCTATGTATTCTTTGACATACTGATTGACTCTCTAATGTCTTTTGTGGCATTTAATTGCAATAAATCACCTTTCAATTTTAGAGATAATAGTACTGTGTTTCCTTATTTTTGTAACTGCGCATTTATTTCAATGCCGTATCAGTGCATTAGACTTGAAGTATTGTGCTAAATTATAAATAATAGTGTCTCGAAACATCAGTTGGTGCATTTCGTGTTTCAATGATCCGGTATGTAAGATAACATTAAATCATTGCTACTGGCTATTGTATATCGTATATAGTTCATGAGAAAATAAACACTACGTAGGAATGGAATATAATCATTAATATATCTGTCTGCGGTTTTGGGGATTTCTCTTACTTAAAATCCAGAAATATGTTTTTTCTACATTTGACAATTGACAAATACGAATACAAGAACTAACAATGTTAATAAAAGATGTTTACTCTTTTGTTGAATTTAAATATTTAATAAACAAACGAAATAAAGTAACCCATTCAATGTACTGGACATGAAAGACCTTAATGGAACCATGGTACATTTAAAGGATCCTCGATGGGACTCATTAAGAATCAGTGATAATGAACAAGAGGCTTCAATATTTCTCTAACATCTATGATTTCAGCAAGCAAAAACAAATTTGTTATTGAATGCATGTATTCAGTGTCCAGTGATCATTATCTCATCGGTCACTATTGAAACATTCCCCGGTCGTGGATTACTTGTTTTGTTTACACTAACAGGTTTTTGGTTTTTGTACTGTTGCCGCAGACGTATCATAATTCAAGTGCGCATTGTGTTAATGTCAAAAAAGGAATGTAAAGAAGTTAATTTATATTTCTGTATATATAATCTGACTATATGAAGTCGCTAAACAACAACAACAACCTTCATAGCGCTAAACATTAACAACATGTGTATGACAAACAAATGGCTTTACTTCACAAACAATTTAAACGCATAGGATGATATGTGTTCTGCGACTCAACTACACGTATACACACTAAACATAAATTATGATATTTAGTGTCATTCCATTCAAGGCATTTCTGTAGGCCGGGGGGATTGCCATCTGTATTTTTTTCTCTATTTAATCAATTGAATTCACTTTTACGTTCTCTATACTAGGTTCAACGTCGTGTCAACACAATTTTAGGTTATTTCACGTCGGCCAGCGCACCTAGCCTAGCTATCCTGAACCTTTGTCTATAACCAGTACTCACCTACCCTTCAACACAATCGACAATATATACATATACCTTGATAATGTAGGAAAAATGACATTATTGACAAATGTTCATGAAAGGGTGGAATTCGAACCCATAACCCCTTCTGGACACTAGATTCGAAATCTAGCAGCGCATCCAACTGGACGATAGACCTGGGTATATACATCACCTAATAAATGTACTAGTGGACGTGTGTAAATATATAGACGAGTGGTAACAAAATGGTTTTACCCAACAAAACATTTGGAACATCATTGTTATCGTTTATTTTCGAGCGTTTGTTATTTCATTTTGACACATCAAACCTCGTGACTATGTTTACTTCAACAATAAATCACACGCTGAAAGTGATAATTTACATATATTTAATCGAGTTTCTAAGTATACTGTTTTGTCTGGATGAAGTTATTATAGAAATTTAATCATTCTCAAACAACTCAATTATAGTCATTTAAACTATTTCGTCTCGTCTTTATCGCCTAAGATGAACACTTTTAACCTATAAATTAATACGAATGAGATGAAAATTCCTAAAAAAAACAACACCGAATCCCATAAACTTTGATTATCTTCATTACGAATCAAATAAACAAACACCACAATTAACGAGAAGCGGTTAAATTTATATTTAAATTCATATTTCCGGGAAATATTTACATTTCAAATATTTGGTACCACGCAATGATGTCTATAAGAGTCCATGATTCTTATTTGCAGAATTAAGCTCTTAGAGCACCTTCAATGAACCCCATCAACTCTCCAGCAGGAACTGCTTACGTTCATGCCTTTGTCTGCATGCTGCTGTATCTGTCTGCTAATGGTAATTGTCCGTACTTAGTGTTATGTATAAAGTTTTGATTTGAATGACCGCCGCAATATCATTGAAAAGGAAATGCTATCAAATGCCATATCGTTTTTAAAAAAGTATTTTGTTTTTACTAATTTACTTAATGTTCAGTGATATAATCATTCAAATACACGTGTCATTAAAACAGAAAACCAGCCATACACTTTTAAAAGTGTCTCATGTATTGTCTTTTATAAATTAGTTTTTTCACTTCGTTATTCCAGTCTCGAAATGTTTGTTTTTACACACTAATCGAAGTTATCCAATGGTATAAAACATTTCGGACGCAACTAACTATAAAGAGGCATCACATCCAATGAGTTTTAACACTATAGCTCTGAGTCTTTGATAAGAAATTTGTTATAAACAATCTTTACATTGTAAATAGAGCCATTAGTGACGTCTTTCTGCAAATAACACAACCTTTCATTATCTTACCAAAATGACAAAAGTCATTGACCATTTCACTTTTCTAACGGCTACTGTAACTAGATGTCTAAAGATCTGCGTCTGAACATAACTTCACTTTGCCATAAGGTTAAAATACTTATAGTTTATTGCTCATCAGATCTTTATCAAGTCTGCCTCAAGAGAGACAGTTGACAGCCACTGCAGAAGGTAAATATATATAGACGTAGTACTAATTAGTTTAATGACTTGCTTTGAGAGATCCATGTCTGTTCAAGGATCGTCAGTAGGTCAACTGACAGTCCCAGTTTGACTGAAAGATGATGAATAATAATAAACATAATTATAGCTTTATTTAAAGATGAACTCTTCTTAAGCATAAGGCTTATCTGCCAGAAGGTCATCTAAAAAATTAATACAATTTCAAATATTAAAGATCAATATAATCAACAAAATATCAGGTGATGAAAACATAAGAATAAAAATACACAATAGTAACAAGCAGCATTCTGAGTTATACAAATAACTTTATTTTTTATTATTGGAGTTAACGCCGTGTCAACACAATTCAGGTCATTTCACGGCGTCCAGCGCACCTAACCTAGCTTTCCTGGACCATTGTCTATAAATAGTACTCACCTACCCTTCCACAAAGCCAAAAACTTCTCCATATTATCTAATCAATGAAGGAAAATCGACATTATTTTCAAATTTTCATGGAAGAGTATAACCTCCCCGGTTGGGATTCGAACCCGCACCTCCTCGGGCACGAGTATTAAATTCCCGGTGCACTACCAAATGCGCTATCGACCCGGGTTAAATATACAATTAGCGCTAAAGCATAAAGTGCATTAAATTACTGTTTAAGTAAAAGCATATTAATCAAAACTTGTGTACTAATTAAGGAACTAAAATAGGTGTTTATTCATCTGCCTAAACAAACTTCACCTGAAATTCAAATTATTTTTGCTCCTTGTGGTACTTACATATTAGTATTGTTACAAGTTTAGCGTAGTGTAAACAGAGAATAATTTTATCAAATTTGTACTTCGTGTTTTTCAGCAATATAGTAAAAACGGATTATTTAACAGCATCATATAAGGTGATGGACTCTTTTGAGTTCCGAATTAAATCAAGTGTAACAATATTGACAGGAAATTCAGTTAATAACCAGAATTGTGGTACTTTGACCTCTAACTCATGCCTAATAATGAATTGACAGGTCATAGAATGTTTTTATGAAGGATACAATATCAGCCATGGCGGATCGTTTCCTATCGTTAAATGGTGTCACGTTTGATTTCCACTGTTTAAATAATGTTCTTCTTTTCTCTTGTAACCAGTCATACAAAAAAGGAGAATAAAAAGTGCCTTATCATGTTATACCGCAACGAGACAAAAACATGTTTTTACAATAAGAAGATAGCTTCTAAGACATGATGAATATATTGCCATCAAAACGTGCTTATGATTATGGCATTTAATCCTAAGTTTATAAGATTAATAAAGGAAGACTTATGAACTAAAGTCAAACGCTGTATTTGGACTATAGTCATTCTATTTTAAGTAAGGTATAATTATCATCTGGTGACAATGTATTGTCAATTTATTGTACAAATACCTATAACATTTGGTATGGTAAAATAAATAATAATAATATCATTAGCTGCTGATCGTGTTTTTGGAGAAATCAGCGTAAACAACGCTTGTATTCTAAAATTCCAACTAATTGCTTCTTAAAACGTTTGTGAGAAACTCCTATCAGTATACTACTTAGGTATACATGGATATTGAGAAAGTTCAAGTTGAAAGCCCCCCGTCCCTCCTGACAAGAGTTGAGCCTTTAACTACATTTGCCCTTTGGTATCGGTGTACGTTTTGTTTAAGATACCGGTATCGTAACTGTTTGTCCGTAACGGTCACCAACCTTACCAAAACTTTCACATGCGTGGGCAATCGTGTTTTCAATTGCGTCATCATAAATTTTGTATCGTATGATGTTCGTAAATGTACTTTGCAATACGTGGTACAAAAAAGTCAATATCTGAAAAAATGTCAACATTTTGTCTGGTCTACAAGAGGTCAATGTAATAAGTGGTATCAAAATACCCACACGTACTGTTAAATGATAGCAATTTAAGTTAAGTAAATTGACTCGACCAGACGGTTTAAGAGGCTTGTTTATAATTTAACAAAAATTACTGTCATCATTCAACCATTTATAAAGCTTATTGTATCTCGTTATGTGCCTTTTTAAAATTATCTTGCCACATTAAATTGGTCTCAAAATGTTTATTCACACAATAATGATAGCAATCAAAAGAAATCAAATTCATTACCAGACGAACTATTTTTTTTTAGAATACAAAATTTCGTTCAATAGTTTGTAACGTTTTACTAATAATGGGAATTTTATAACACACGTCACAAAATAACCGTTAATATGATTTTTGTCTTTTAAAACTAATTGAATCTTAATTTCATCCACGCGCGATATGACCTTTTTGGGTTGGTGCGCGTAAAACCCAAACAAACCAAACCTTAATTTCATTTTATTAATTTGTGTAGCGTTATTATCGCAAGACTTAGTTGGTACAGTTTTGTATCTAATTAAAAACTTTTTTATCTTTGATTAAGGGTGAAATATAATCACTGTGTTATATGCGTTAAATTCTTGAAATAATCATGTAGTATTTGTACAATTTATGAGCGAAGAAACATTTGTTTGCCTTTGCGATATAAAAAGTTTTATGTAACGATATGCTTTACGCCGCATGTTAAAAATTTTTACAGCCATACCGCCAAGGTAAGTTGTCAAAATCACTTTATCTGGCCTTTGATATGCCATAGGGTATACTCAGATCTCTTTCAATCTTATACTATGCATACACCTCAGCTGGTGACTAACACTTTACCACTAGATACAGATGTACTTTGAAGAATAGCCGTTGAACATAGTTCATAACCAAATTCTACAAATTCATCAAGGTTCATCCTGGTACTTTAACGTATGTCCTTTAATTCGTAGCCACACGATATACAGACTGAGCTAACCAACAAAGACGTACATGTAAACCCTATTCGAGATCAAATTGTTGCGATTATGAATAGTTCGTTTTTTTCTCAACTTTCATAATAGAATAATTTCAAGATGACTTCGTGTTTTTGTCTATAACACTCGTGATATTGTGATAGTGTGTATTCAATCACCGTGGAATCATTCAAACTTTGACAGTTAAGAAAAAATGGACGATAGCTTCATACATTTCTGAACCTTCTCGGGAATAATGTATTGTTGTAATAATGTAAAAGAATGTAAACACAATGAGGAACACCTATATGCTGTTATTAAGAACAAATACTTTAATAATTTGTTACAAATACTTTCTTTGTATGTTTCAAGTAATTATATCTTTATATAGTTCTGTGTTTGTTAATTAAATAATTTATTTAGATATTCTATTCATAGATCTTTATTTATTCTCGTGAATACTTCGTGAATTCAATAAATATTTCACTGAAGACATTCATTTTATGACACTATGTTGTTTACGACAATTTGGAAAGAACACACTATTGTAAATTAGGAAAGTTGTAGCAATAGATATGGCGTTAGTGAGGACGTCATCAAAAAATATTAAATTTTGGTCGGTATCAAATCGTCACGGTCTCCCCTAACTGAACCTTTGTTAAAACTGACAGTTAGTACACTGGCATCAATTGAATTAAACACTTGAAATATATTCCAAATCTAATCAATGGAAATTAGGTCAACACTATACCTGACGTGGTGTGCCATAAATTTCATAAACAAGGCTAAGCAACCTTAATTGTAATTTCTTAAAGATTGTACATGCACATTGTAATTTATTTTGATATTTTGGGAGTAAGAAAAAAATTGTAACGATCAAACATAAAATAACTATACAAAATAAAGAACAAGTATATGTTTACTAACGATAAAACCAAAGCAACACAAAATGTGAATCAGTCGAACATAGTCAGGTATGTTGCTTAGCAACCAAATTATAACCATGACATCTGACATTGCATGACACTGACCTCATTGTGTGTGCTTTCATTTAGTTATGATAATATCGCTGCATGTGGAACTTTTTGGCTCTTACTGTCTAAGTACGACCCAATGCACATTTCTCTTGAGGGCCGCCATTTAAGTCAATGAAGGTCAGACAAAAACGCGTACGTACTTTTTGTGACAATACAGCTAAACACGTTAGGTAAATGAATTATTATATCTGAAATGTTTTTGAAAATATTGCATTTATTTGTTACTGCATGTATAGATCAGTTGTTACATATCATTCGTTCGGTATTGTAATATTTAATTCAAGTGCTTTATCTTGTTTACATAGGACATAATAATAGAAGTGCAAAGAAATGCTTTGAAAAAACATGTTCTATTTCCAAGTACTGTATACTTGGACACAGTGCGATGATTGATTAAAACTTTAACTATTGTTAGCAACGACCATTGTTAAAATTGTTATTCTAAATGAAGGGAAGGAGAAAATTAACTTCGATATCGCCACAAAGTGATCAAGTCTGCAATGCGTGGATGTACAGCAAGTTTTATCATCTCCTTTAGAATAAATATTACAAAATACCTAACCAGAAGGCACCAATCTAGACTGAGTTATTGTATTTGATCTTTAATCACATGGTAAAGTTAAGTTTGACAGGTTGTCTGTGACTTGAGGCATCATAATATTATATAATAATGCTATTGATTGCACAGACGTTCAACAGCCTCACAGATACTTGTGTCAGAAGTAAGATTTCCTGCAGCAACGATGTGACTGTCTGCAATAATCGCAACAACGTTTGTAAGGATAGTTTCACAATTATTTGAAACTTGAAAGATATGATATTCTTCAAGTAAATGGTTTCAATGAATAACACATTCTTTTAGATAGAAATTACGCTAAATGTCTCATGTTAGTTAACATTTCACATACATACATGAAATTTTAGGAAAATAAATACCGTTATCTAGATTTAAAATATAGATCTAGGCGAATCCATTTGTGAAATGATTTAAAAAGAAAAAGCACTTCCTTTGTTTTAAATTACACAATAATTGCATAGTCTGGTTGAAATATGTCTTGTTGGGTGTCAAATTAACATGGAATTGCATTGTCGGTGATTGATTAAATTTAGAGTAAGTAATGATACGTTTGTATTTTCAAAGAAACTGTCATCAATTGTTAAGAATTTATGTTGATGTAGAAAGACGTCAAGCTTTTTTCCTAGTTAAGAACTGTAAAATGTATTTTTGCTGGGGTTTAACGACTTAGCAAAACGTTATATAGGTCATATCACGGCTGTCAGTTATTCCACTGAGCGGTTATGCAAAGGCTAAGTCGCTGCATTTGCCTATTGACCAGTTACTAGGCACATACTTCCGTGCGTGACAACTGCACTACATGATTAAGAATCAATGGTGAGAAAGATAATGGTTGTAGAAATTATTTCATGACTAAACTTTACGAAAGTATGCCCCGCCCGGGAATCGAAACCACAACCCCTCGATCAGTAGACTTGCGTACTACCAAATAAGCTAGCTGGGAAGCTTTGTCACAATATAAGTAAAATCATTATGTCTGGGTATTTATGTTATGATCCGTTTTAGGTGTTAACTGTCAATAAGGTCAGGGAAATCAGACAGACGTAGAATCCTAGTGGGATCACATACTTTATGAGAAAAAGCTGTTGAGACATTAATGAAAAACCACAGCTTGTAGTAAAAGCAATTGCGCGAGTACATTAAAATTGGTTTATGCCATTTAATTTCTTAGACTAAGGTTGTTTTATCCCAGAAGAAAACGATATATATTACTAAAACGACAGTAAAATATAACGCGGATGCAAGAAATCGCTTACTCGAAGATGTTTTCGTAAAATAATGCAGCGATTTGGACTTTAAAGCAAATCTATCTTAAACCATGTTTTGAAAACAGTTGTCAGACATGTGACTTAACATCGAGAGTGTAAATACATTAAGCATTTGTATTTCAGTTACGCATTAACAAAAGCAATGATGCGTGCACCATAATGTTTGGAATGGCTTTATATGTTCTGTAATAGTCTCACTCATACTGATAACTAGCAATTAGAATGTATGAAATGGTGTTTTTATGAGGCAATATAGACGTTAGTTATGTTTTGTAGAGTCTGTTAAGCAACAATATTTTTATAATACGATACTTAGATACTTATTATAATTGGACTTCACACAGCCGAGATTAGAATATTTCCTGATTGAATACGTGATGTTTTGATGATAATGAGTTTTTTCACCTCTCAATAAAAATATGCCAAATACGTAACCTTGAGACTACTTTTAAAATCATTGGTCAATTCGTCCTGTAAAAACAAACCGAAAGAACGTGCTTAGAATACTAAACATTATATCCGTTGACTTCTCGTTTTCTATTACCTTAATCAATGCAATTGGATAAATCATTAAGAAATAAAAAGTGTATATGTGTATCCATAGCTTACATTACGCAATGACTTAGAAATGCAACTCGCCTAAACAAAAGTTGAGAATTTTAACTAATCATCCGTTCGAATTAACTTTAGGAACATTCCAAGTGTTTCAGGTTAAGTGTTCTACCGGTTAATATCTTTATCCTTAAAAATATTGAGAAAATACTCTATATCATTTATCATTTATGTCTGTCTTAACAGTTCCCCTGACATTGATATATGGTTTTAAAATTAACCAGATTAATATCTCGTATGTCACCAAGTGTTGGAACCCAGATACAAATATAGTCTTTGTCTACGTAACTTTAATACTTATAATATGTACCGACATTTGAACAAATTGTACATGTTTCATCAACCTTAATAAATATCTGGTGTCTCTCATGGCAACAATCATATCACGCCAAGACACTTTCAGCACATCCACTCCAAATTCTTCGAATGCAACTTTCAATCCCACTGAATGCAGCTCTAGTGCTTTTCATTGAAAATAAACCCTGAATGCGACGTATTGTCATCGGTTTTTTAAGTTATGGGTTTATATCATCAGTACAACTTTGATTAGTGGCAATTAAAGATATCACAAGTAGCACTAATATAGCCAAATTTGTCTATAATTTTACACGACCAAAGGTGAATCGGAGACAGTTGTATACAAATGACGCAATGTGGCGCTTTTTGTTAGCAAAGTTCTGCGCCATGATTTTATCCAAATTAGATAAGACCTATATTGCAGCATCCGTAAATGAGAGAATTCTTAATTATTCAGTCAACAAAAATAACCCCTGCTAACGCAACGTTAGTCATTGCATATAAAAGAAATCACCATAAAGCGCAAGGTAGCGATTTCTTACTCGTCTGGCTCTTGGTGTCTAACAAACTGAACGTGATTGGAACAAACTAATATGACCTTCACTGTAGTATATTGTAACGACTTCTCAGAATTATGATCATGTTTTTTCCATGAAAGTAATTATTTTATCGTGTTTTAAGTACAGATGTACCTTGAAAAAGGAATAATTATTTAAACATTGGCCTGAGGGTATCACAGGTCATCAATACGCGGATGTTCAACAAGTTCACCGCCATAATCAAGTTGATAGTACTGAAATAATCTTATCTTGGGGTACCTACTATGTCTGAAGTAGAGCATTATGACGTACGTCAAATTACCTACAGTATATCATGAAAATAAGTACTATTTGGGTAACCAATGATGAAGTTCTATTAAGTAAATCTAGCTAAATGTAAATGAATAAGTAAATCAAAATCGTGAGTTTAGATAAAGAATTTACACAAAGCAAAACGAAAAAACAACAACAACATGAAAAGATCGCCGGCAGTTGATGGTTATTACTTGCTATAGATGTTGCTTTTTAATATAATGAGATCAAACGCTGAAATAAATAAAGTTTAGGATATTGTTATTATAAACTATGTACGTTATATAATACATAACACTGGAGACAAACGCAAGTGTCAATTTAACAAACAAACAAATCAATTTATTTTATTTCTGCTCTATGAAATGCCAAAAATCACGTTCGTTATCAACTAAGTATGACTAGATGCAATGTTAAGTCCACTTATAGGATGCTATTTTCAGATAATGATCCATTCTCCACAGTGTGTAAGGGCAATATTGTGCAAAAAATAACATAAAGCCACCTGTTTTGTGTGTGCTAATTCAGCCATTATCATCTGCTGGGAAAATTACAGTTATAAATAAGAGAAATTGGCTATTAACGTCAGAATGATATTGCTAACGGCTTTTATATTCCTCTTAGGGTTGTACGCATCACTTACATTTCCTTTCTTCTCATATGTCTATCTATCTTCCATAATCATAGTGACTTCTAATTACTACCTTTTATATAGCAACATCACATTACATAGGACATTTATAGTCCAAGTTTACTGCGAGCAATTTCCGCGGAATCTTTGTATTTTGTCTCTATATTTGTGTTTTTGTATCATTGATTCCATGAAAAACGATACATAATAAATTGTTTGAAGTAAATAAGAAAATAAATACAAAACAAAATATAGATCAGGTATTCTTTGGAAAAAAAAACAAACAGATGCAAGCGTACGTATTATCAACATCCATCTTTCACATATTGACTATATTAAGATGATTATACGAGTTATTAAAAGATATAAGGATTGGTCTACAATTAAAGTTGCTTGTTCTGAAAAACTATTTTTATTCAAATAGCAGGCCTAAAACTAGACCATTTGATCTTATGTCGGCCATGTCTTGCGATAGTGTTAACTTGTTAAGAATTCAAGAAAATGTAATATGTTGCTAACTGGCTTTAGCACATGTAGCCACGTCGACAACATGAACATTAATCAAATGCAGCAAGTTCTTTTACTAGCATTATGAAGGCAAAATTAAAGGAAATCAAATCAGACTTCGGCTTTTGACCGGAAATGGTATGTTATTTACTTTATACAGCTTTTAGCAAGAAGTCAGAAACCATATTTTATTATGGGGTTTTCACATTCCCGGAAATTTGGCTTGTATGATTACTTTGGTACTTTTGTAAGCAAACATAAAATTTCATTCGATGTTAAGGACGTTTTTTACAATTTTTAAAACTCATTTTTTTACATTTTTACTACACTTATGATCAAAAATAATGATCTTGATTCATTCGTACTATTTCAGGAATTTAGAGTTTGAACTATGAGAACTTTATCTAACTCAGACATTCAAATGTATTTCTATTTATAATGATATATACATTGTATATTAATGTCTGGCGTAACACTAGATTTAAGACATGTCTCAACAGAACATTTAAGGATTGGAATAGAAACATTTACTTCGCAATAGTTATTATGATTTACTTAGTATACTGATTTAATCTCGTCTGGTAAGTCATGATGACCAACATGACATACTATATTTACTTTCTGAGGGAAATTTACTTAGGTTTCATACTGAATTTAAAATCTTTTTTGTCTCAAACATTTTCCCCATAATGTTGAAAGTGTATAATGATGCTATTAAATCACAGTCTCGCTATGTTAGAATTAATATAAACCTAAAATTATTTTGTATATCAAAAACCTGAAAAATGACAGACATCTTGGTGGCTATCTTGGATTTTTGACAAACACGTGGCTCATTGTAACTCCAAACCAAGAGTATGATCTCAGTTATGTTTTTCAAAAGCAAACTAAAATGGATCAAAACTAATGAATAGAAAAAGAAAACAATATATTTTATATCGACCAAAAAGGCTAGGAAGGAAGATATTTAGACCATTGAATTATCTGACTTTTTCCTTTATTGTATGATGTGGCCATCCGTTTAAAACATATTTGGCGTAGTTTAGTTTATTTTAGGTGAAATTTAAAAAAAGCCAAAAAAGGATATCACTACGGCAATAGTTAATGCACGTTTTTACAAATAACCTTCTATTATTGCACTCATATAACTCATATAATTCATATAACATCGGCACCCAACATAATGTGTTAATATTTCTGATAGATTCAAAGTGAAAGTTTTAAATATACTAGCATCTGTCAGTTCTCTCTAACTGAATAGCAAGAAAAAGTTACACTTTAATTTTAGACTGAAGTGATAATAAGTATTTGTAAAATCGTAATGTTTTTGTTGGTGTAGGATTTCTGTTCTGTCATTATATTGGGAAATTTTGTTAAATTAATGTTGTCTAGGTTATAAATCACCAGTTGGCATTATAAAAATATTTTACAGTAATTTTGACAACTCACACAAATGTACAGGCAAAGACTCGTTAACTGTTCGATGCCTTAGTTTTTGTCTCCAGACACATAATGTAATGTTTCAAGTGACAAAATATGTCTACAACTCTCGAATTATCTCTACAAAAATTGTGTTTATCATTTTTTATAGTCGGACTTCACGATTGTATTCGACATTTTATTATCAGATATAGTAATATGGTTACCAACCATATGCGGATCCAGGGGCGGACTTAGCGTACGCCCCACTAGATTTGCCAAGCAAAGGTTCTTTTCTCTTTTCATGAAATATGATATTAATTTTACGAGGCTGGGAGCACATTAATTCAATGACATAACATACAGTACATATTACAAAGAAGTCCTTTTTGTAAGATTTTAGCAAGTTCCAAACGATTTCAACGGCTGTCAGGATATTATTATGATATCCCTAGATGACTTTTATTGCATACCATGGGTAAGATACTTGATGTTCTGTATATGTGACTGAAGTCCTTAGAAATTACCAAACCTCTGGAGCTTCCGGGGGTCTCCTCCCCTCTGAACTCCTGGTCAGGGATTTGCCCTTGACCCAACAGGGACTCTTACGACCCTCCTTAACCGCTCAGTACACTTGGTTTTTTTTCTCCACCCCCACTTACTAGGAAGTTGCATTTTTTTAAATCTGTTATGCAAAGGGAAAAAAGACATAATGTATCTGAGAATAGCACATAGATCGCTAGATTAGTTTTACAACTGCACCACACATGTGATGTCCTCTGGTCCCTGTTTGTATGTCTATTCAATGGTAGAATACCCTAAAAGTATTCAGAAATAGATCAGAATCGATAAACTTCTCCTTATAAGTGACATTGAAATATCTTGGAATTGGCACTAATCTTATACCATGCCAGATTATACTTGAAATCCTTCAATAACGCTTAGCCACAAATTGAAACATTAAAGAATTAGAGAGAAATGACAGATGCTATTATATTTAACACTTTTCTTTTGGATCCAATATACTTCGGCTTATGGGCTATAATTGAATTGCTTAAAATGTAATGTTATAGTATTATTAAAATTTATAAGTGATAATACTTTTGTACGGAGTTTAACTAATAATGAGTTTGACGGATATAGGTTGCTTCAAACTGGATAAAGATATTCAGTGCTCGTCCCATTTGTTTCGCCACATTATCAGCTAAAATGGTAAATTTAATTTGAAGGCTTCATATCACATCCATCAATAGTATTGGCTTAAGATTCCATAATCTTATAAGTAAATTTGGTAACACATTATTA
This sequence comes from Mactra quadrangularis, assembly GCA_025267735.1. Lineage (NCBI taxonomy): Eukaryota > Metazoa > Mollusca > Bivalvia > Venerida > Mactridae > Mactra > Mactra quadrangularis. The sequence continues at coordinate 32,054,595 of CM046304.1, forward strand.
CAGACAAGACATTGTGATATGAATCATTGCCATAGAATATATATGTATAAATAAACTGACTGAGCAAACAAACGAATAAGTAAATCCTATTCGAGATTAAACTGTTGCTCTTCTGTAATTATACATTCCTGAACCTTCTCGAAAATTAAGTCAAGATTAGTGGCGATGTTGTAAAAGAATATCAGCACAATGAGTAATACATATCCTTCCTGTTATAAAAAAATGATTCTTTGTACGTTTCAAGTATGTGTAATTATATCTATTTTTAATTTGTTAATTAAATCTTTTTTAAGTTATTCTATATATAGATCTTTATTTATTCTTATTATTCACGTACTTCCTTGAATTCAATAAATATTTCACTGAAGATATTTATGATACTATACGACAAATTGGAAAGAAACAACTATTAGATTTAAGAAAGAAGAGCAATAGATAACTCAACCTTTGTTAAAACTGAGAGTTAATACATTGAAATAAATCGAATGAAGCACTTGAAATAGAATCCAAATTAATAGAAATAAAGTCAACTCTGCACCTTACGTGGTATGTCATAATTGTCAAAAACAAGGTTAAGAAACCTTAATATTTTTCGGAAGATAGTTATTTATTTAAATATCTTAAGAGTAGGAAAACGATGGTAACTATCAAATACATAATAACTATACAAAATAAAGACATGTATTTGTTTATTTACAGTAACAACAATACAACACAAATTTTAACCAGTCGAACATAGTCAGACATGTTGCTTCAAAACCAAATTATAACCATGACATTGACCTTATTGTGTGTGCTAGCATTTAGTTTTGATAATCTCGCTGGATGCGGAACTGTTCGGCTGCTACTGCGTAAATACTACCCAAGTTACCCAACGCACTTTTCTCAAGAGGGCTGCCATATTAAGGTCAATGAAGGTTAGACAAAAACGCGTACGTACTTTTTGTGACAATACAGCTAAACACGTTGGGTTAATGAATTGTTTTATCTGGAATGTTTTTTTTTGTTACTACATGTATAGATCTGTAGTTACATAGCATTCGTTCTGTATTGTGATGTCTAATTCAAATGTTGGATTTTATAGGACATGGTTATAGATGTGCAAAGAAATGCTTTGAAACAACATGTTTTATTTCCAAGTACTGTATTTGGAAACAATGCGATGATTGATTAAAACGTAAACTATTGTTAGCAACGACCATTGTTAAAAATGTTATTGTAAATGAAGGGAAGGCGAAACTTAACTTCAATATCGCCTCAAAGTGATCAAGTCTGCAATTCGTGGATGTACAGCAAGTTTTATCATCTCCTTCAAAATAAATATTACAGAGTACCTAACCTGAATGCACCAATCTAGACTGAGTTAATGTATTCGATCTTTAATTACACGGTAAAGTAGAGTTTGATAGGTTGTCTGTGACTTGAGGCATCATAATATTATATAATGATGCTGTTGATGGCACAGACGTTCAACAGCTTCACAGATACTTGTGTCAGATGTAAGACTTCCCAAAGCAACAATGTCTACAATAAACGCAACAACGTTTGTTAGGATAGTTTCACAATTATTTGAAACTTGAATGATATGATATTCTTCAAGTAGATGGTATTAAGAATTACACATTCTTTAGATAGAAATGACTGTAAATATGATCATTAAATGTCTCATATTAGTTAACATTTCGCATACATACATCTAATTTTTGGAAATCAATATTGTTACCTAGATTTAAAATATAGATCCTTTTAGGTTATGATCTACAAGAAAACGCACTTTCTTTTTGTACATTACACAATTATTGCATAGTCTGGTTAAAATATGTCTTGTCGGGTGTCAAATTAACATGGCAATGCATTGTCGGTGATTGATTAAAGTTTAGCCTAAGTAATGATACATTTTGTATTTTCAGAGAAACTGTCATCAAATGTCGAGAAATTATTTTGCTTCAGAAAATAGACGGCGTTTTTCCTAATTAAGAGCTCTAGAATAATGAATAGATAGTACGTTGAAGAATCGTTAGTTTTTGTTTGATTTTAGCTGGAGTAACTCGTTATATAGGTAATATTACTGTGGTCATTTACTCTACTCAGCGTTCCTGGAAAGACTACATATCTGGATTTACCTATTAACCAGTTGCTAGGCACATGCTTCCGTCAGGGACTAACAACTGTCCTTCATGATTAAGAATCAGGGATTGGAGGAAATGAAATGGCAGTGGAAATGACTCCAAGACCAAACTCCACGAAAGTATGCCTCGCCCTGGAATCGAAACCACGACATATCGAACAGTAGACTTGCGTGATACCAACAGAGCTTGTCGGACGGTTTTGTCACAATAACTTAGCGTGGTAAACTTATTATGTCAGAGTATTTATGCTACGATCCGTTGTAGTGATTAACTGTGAAAAAGGTCAGGCAAGTCAGACAGACATAGAATCCTAGAGGGAACACATTCTTTAACAGTAAAGCTGTGGAGACATTTATTGCAGTAGAGATTAATTGTGTGAGCATTCAACTAGGACACAACCCTAGATAGTTCGATATTCAAATTGTCATGTGTATTGTCAGTTAATAGACAAAAATATTAATGTGATTTTGTAATTCTTAAAATTGGTTTACTACATATAATGTCTTTGGCTTATCATCTTACGTCGGAAAGAAAACAAGCGGTATTGATAGACATGTAACAGACGAACAAAAACGCAAATAATTAATATTAAAAAAGCATAAGTTCGTATCACATGATTAAAACTGACACACTAGTAATCACTGTCGCCATCATAATGTCAATACATGTTTTATCTAAGCCCTAAAATCAAGAATTAAGTATTTGATAAAAGGCCGAGAAAACCCTATAATACACAATGTACTGTTTTTGAAAGTTTTCGGTTCAATTGTTGTTACTTTTAATGGGCAACAATATATTTTAGAATACGGAATTGTGCGTAAAGTTTGACCCCGATCTTACCTTTGCATCTAACAATTATCTTACACATATCAGTACAAATCAGTACGCCTATTCTACACCTTGGCAGAGATCCTAAAACTATAGAAGTATGTATATGCGTTAAATTTAAATACATAATCCTCACGGCCACGGTGCATTCGAGCATTAACACTACATTCGTATTCAATTTAATGAATATTCTTACATAAAGGTCAGGTCGGGGTCAAACTTTACGCACAATACTTAGATACTTAGTATAATTGACTTATCACTGCCGAGATAAGAATATTTCCTGATTGAATACGTGATGTTTTGATGATAATGAAATTTTCACTTCTCAATGAAAATATGCCACATACCTAACCTTGAGACTACTTTTTAAAACGTTGTTACAATTATTCCCGTAAAAACAAACAGAGAGAACGTGCTTAGAATACAACATATTATATCCATTGACTTTTTGTTTTTTTATTGATTTAATCAATGTAATTGGATGATTGAGTAAGGAATGAAAGCTGTATATGTGTAATCATAGCTTACTTCACGAAATGACTTAGAAATGCAGGTTCCAGTCAATACGCCTCAATAAAAGTTGAGAATTTTAACACATCACCCGTTCGGATTAACTTAAGAAAATTCCTAGTGTTTCAGGTTATTGATCTACCGGTTTATGTTTATATCCATAAGAATATTGAGAAAATACTCGATATCATTTATCATTTGAATCTAAGCAGTTCCCATGATATTGGTTTATGGTTTAAAAATGAATCTTATTAATATATCGTATCATGTCACCAAGTGATGGAACCCAGATACAATTATTCTTTATCTCAGTATGTACTTTAAAAATGTTCCGAATTTTAAACACATTGTATATGTATCATCGACCTCAATCAATCGGCAATGTCTCTCATGAGAACAGTCAAATGATACCAAGACACTTTCGGAATCTCCACTCCGAATACAACTTTCACCCTCATCACCGAATGCAGCTCCAGCGTCTTTCAGTGCAAATAAAACATTGATGCAACAAGATAATAATCGGTTTTCTAACCTACGAGTTAATATCCACAGCACAACTTTGCCTGCTGGCAATTCAATGTGTCGAAAGTAGCGCCCAGCTTGTCCCATTATTTAATAAATAAACTCGACTTAAGTGAATAGGGGACAGTTTGAATACTAAAGACGCTACATAGCGTTTTTTAGCAAAGTTATGTGCCAGTATTTTACTCCAAACTAGCAAGACCTAAATTGCGGCATCCGGAAATGATGCTAACAAATAATAACAACCGCTACATTAAAGAAAAAACTTATGTCGATCATCACCACGGAGCGCATATCCTTACGTATCTAGTTTTTGCTCTCTTACTTATTGATCGTGATTGGGACAAACTAATCCGACCTTCACTGTTGTATATTGTAACCACTTTCCAGAATTATGTGCCTATGTTTTTTCCAAGAAAGCAATTATTTTATCGTGGTTAAAGTACACATTGAGTACACTACAAAATAAGGAATACTTATTTAAAAATTGTCTTGAGGGGATCACGAGTCATCAATACACGGATGTTCACCAACAAGTTCACCACCTTAATTAAGATGATACAACTGAAACTATCTTAGCTTAGGGTACCCACTATGTCTAAAGTAGAGCATTATGACTTAATCGAAATGACAAAGAACATGATAAAGTTTATATATAAAGGTTGTTATAAGCATATATGATTACCATGCGTATTCATGAAAATAAGTACCATTTTGGCAACAAGATATAAATAATGATAAGGTTTCATTCAGTATAACTGGTCTAAATGTAGATGAACAAGTAAATTAAAGTCGTGAGCTTAGTTTAAGTGATTACACAAAGCAAAACGAGAAAAAACAACGTAAAATGTACCACCGTCCATTGATAAATATTACTTGCTAAAGATGTTTCATGATGATTAAGTAAGATCAAACGCTGAATTATATAAACTAAAGGGTCTTGTTATTATAATATATGTACGTTATATAATACATAAAACTGGCGACAAATACAAGTATCAATTTAACAAACAAACAAACAACTTTATTTGATTTCTGTTCTGTAAAATGCAAACAATCACGTTCGTTGTCAACTAAGTAGGACTAGATGATGCTTAGACCACATACAAGATGCTATTTTCAGGTAATGATCCTGTCCCTACAGGGCAATATTGTGCGAATAAGTAACATAAATCCACCTGTTTTGTGAGGTAACTCAACTATAATCATTAGCTGGGAAAATTACAGTTATAAATAAGAGAAATTGGACATTAACGTCACAATAATACTGGTAACGGCTTTCATATTCCTCTTAGGGTTGTATGCATCACTTACATTTCCTTTCTTTTGATATGTCTGTCTCCACTCCATAATCATAGTGACATCTGATTTTCCATGTATATAGCAATATCACATTATTACATGTGACATTTTTAGCCCAAGTTTACAGCAAGCAATTTCCGCGGAATCTTTGTATGTTGCCTCTATTTTTGTGTTATTTGTATCATTTATTCCACCTCATACGTTTCATAATATACTTTCACTATTTCTAAGTCCTGCGATATAATTAAATATGACTTTTTGAATATTTGTGCTGGTCTTTTATTGCTTCAAATGCTTACAAACAGATTAGACTAAACATTGTCTGCAAATTAAGTCACTTTTAGGAGCTTGGAACCAAAGAAAGTAGTTTTCCGCCATTTTATCATTACTTCAACTTTGTGGAATGAACCATATTTTTTCTGATTCTTTGCCTTTATCAATAGACACATGAAATGATGTTTGAAATTTGTCCGAGGCTTTCTGATCCCCCACATTCGTATTCTTCATACAGAAAGTCTTTAAACTTACTTATATGGAAAACTCATTCAACAAATACCTGTTGTTGTGGAAAAAATTACAGTTAATGAAATGAAAGCCGCACCCATGTAAGCAAATATTTTCCATTGTTCGAGTACTATGCTGTTTATCAAAGTACTGTTTAGAATTAAAATCATCCAATCTATTACACAATGAAATTTAATCATCAGAAAATGAATACAAAAGAATTTTTACATCAGATATCCCATGAAAAAAATTAATCAAGTTCAAATGGACGTATTAACATCCAGCTTTCACGTAAAAAATAATATTAAGATAAATATACGATTTATAAAAATCTATAAGGATTGGTCTACAACTGGAGATAGCTGTCCCTGAAAACTATGGTTTATCAATTGGATAAGAAGGCTTGTAACTAGTCTATTGGTTCTTATGTCGGTCATGTCTTGCGATAATGTTAAGTTTTCAGGAAAACGTAATATGTGGCTAACTGGTTTTAGAACATGTAGCCACATCGACAACATGAGCCTTAATCAAATGTAGCAAGTCCATTTAGTAGTATCATCAAGTCGAAATTATAGAAAATTGAATCAGACTAAATCTTTTGATCGGAAATGGTATGTAATTTACTTTATACACCTTTTAGCAACTACAGAAACTACATTTTATTTTATCATGAGGTTTTTACATAACGGAAATAAGTTACATTTCCTTTTTAGCTGGTATGATTAGTATGGTAAATAGCTTATATATATTACAATCTACTTTCAGTCTACGCTTCTCTCTTTATTAGGTTCAAAGAAAAACATCATCAATGAAGTTAGATATAAAAAAGACTGTAGCAATGGTGGTAAAAACCGTATGCCACAATATTGCATTACGCGGAACCCGTATTGTGTAATGTATTGCAATAAGTATTGCTTTTTGCGTATACATGCGAAGCAGGATTTAATGCACATGCATCGTCTAAATTGAATCAACATTACATACTCGTACATGTGTGTTTTTAATTAGATTCCTTTAAACGTGATAAAATGAGATATAGGTTTGGTATCATGGACAGTGCATCACATTAAAACGTTAGATACGTACGGGAAACTGGTAAATTTCGTATACCGACTTTTACGTTGCACTGTACCAAAATTTTGATTATGTTCTGTTCTTTGGTTAATAAATCAGATGCCTGCATTATTAGTTTTCGGAAGAACCATTATTTTTTTACATATTTAATAAGGTTAATAAGGTTAATGAATAAATGAAAACTTCTCGAATGCATCACATTTATTAGATTTATCATCTGTTATCCCAAAGCATATAAAACCAAATTCAATGGGTTTTTTTTCTATTAAATAGGTTTTAAGCTACTTTGGTAGACTAAACTACAAATGGTACCATAACAAAAATTATACGCTAAACTAAAAAGCATTACAAAATAAATGGTGATCAAATTTTTGATAAAACCTTTGTAGAAAGAAAACTGTTCATTGTTTATCTCATGCATTCTATATTTTGATAACTTCACGGTTGTAAGACAGTTGTCGTGTCTGCTGTAAATGTATATATCTACATGTCGTGGCTTTAATTTTGTACATATACAGTAAAACTGACAGATGTAAACATACGTGATATTCGATGCAAGGACATGCCAAGTACGTTTTTACAACACATGTTTTCAACACTTATAATCATATTAATGTATTTCATTAATTTAAACAGTTTCAGGATTTTTAGGTTTTGAATTAAGAACAGTGATTTGTTTTCAATCTAGACTCACAAATGTGTTTCTATTCATTATGCTATTTACATTGTACATTAATGGCTGGTGTAGCAATAAATTTAAATCTGAGTGCAATTAACTTAGGTTTTATACTGAACAAAGTATTTTTTTATAAATATTATCTCCATAATGTTGAAAAGTCTATAAAAGCACAATTAAATTAAAGTCACGCCTTGTTAGTATTAATAGTAATCTAAAGTTGGTTTTTTTGATATTATAAACATAAAAAATGGGAGCCATCTTGGTAGACAACTTAGATTTTTGACAAACACGTGGTTCATTGTAACTCCAAACCAAAAGTATGATCTCATTTATGTTTATCAAATGCAAACTTAACAGGATTATAACTAAATTAATGAAATTAGGAAACTTTTTTAACTCGATCAAAAAGTCAAGAAAATAAGACATTTTGACTTTAAAATGTTGTGAATGTCCTTTTGTACGTAGTCATCAGTTAAAATATGTTTGGTATATCACAACATAACACAATACTAAGTATTCTATTCATTTGTGGAAATTTAAAATTACAAACAAGGATAAAGGTCATGGTCCACGCTAACGTCGTACAAGTGTTAATGTTTTCCTGGTACAATGCACGCCTTTTTACCTATAACCCTCTATAATTACACTCTATATATAAATTATATAACAACAGCGCCAAACATATTGTGTTTATATTTCTGATAGATTCAAAGGGAAAGTTTTAAATACACTTGCATCGTCATTTCTCTCTAATTGAAAAGCAAGAAAAAGTAACACTTTAATTCCAGACTGAAGTGATTATAATTATTTGTGAAAGTGATGGTGCAGGGTTTCCGTTCTGTCATTATATTTAGAGATTCTGTTAAATTAATGTTGTCTGGGTTATAAATCACCAGTTGGCATTATCAAAAATATTTTACAGTAATTTTGACAACTCATACAAATGTACAGGCAAAGACTCGTTAACTGTTCGATGCCTTAGTTTTTGTCTCCAGACAGGTAATGTAATGTTTCAAGTGACAAAATATGTCTACAATTCACAAATTATCTCTACAAAAACTGTATATTTCATTTTATAGTCGGACTTCACGATTATGATCGACATTTTATTATCAGATATAGTAATAATTATAAGGTTACCAAACATAGTCGGATCCAGGGATGCGGATATGGCATGCCGACCACCCCCCACACTAAAATTGCCAAGCAAAGGTTCTTCTTTATCTTGAAATATGATAATTATTTTACGAGACTTGGAGTGCAGTAATACAATGACATAAACGTAACTTTAGTAAACAAACAAGTCTTTCTTATTTTTGTAAAATTATGATAGGATCCAAACGTTTCTCAAGTCTGTCAGAATATTATTATGATGATTTTTATTGTTTACCCTGGGAAAGTATACTTGATGTTCTGTATATTTAGCTAAATCCCTTAGAAATTATCAAACCTCTGGAGCTTCTGTGGGTCTCCACCCTCAAACCCCTGGTCAGGGCTTTGCCCTTTACCCAACAGGGGCCCTTACGACCCCCCAGATCCCCTCCCTCTGCTCGTTTATTTTCCACCCCCACTAACTAGAAAGTAGCATCTTTTTAGTCTGTCATGCAGAGGAAATAAAAATGGAGTGTCTGAGAATCGCACATAGATCGCTAGACTCAAAGCATTCATTTTACAACTGCACCACACCTGTGATGTCCTCTGGCCAACGTTTGTATGTCTATGTATTTTTTTTATAGTAGCATTCCCTAAACGTAATTTAAATTAGAACAGAATCTATAAGCTTTTCTCTAAAAGTGTCATGGAAATATCTTGGAATAGGCACTTATGTTATACCATGCCAGATTATACTTAAATCCTTCAATAACGTGTAGCCACAAATTGAAACATTAAAGAATTAGAGAGAAATGATAGATGCTTTTATATCTAAAACAATTCCTTTGGATCCAATAAACTTGAGCTTATGAACTATAATTGAATTGCTTAAAATGTAATGTTATAGTATTATGCAAAATTTATAAGTAGTAATCCTTTTGTACGGAGTTTAACTAAAATGAGTTCTGACGGATATAGGTTGCTTCTAATTGGATAAAGATATTCAGTTCTCGTCCCGCTTGTTTCGCCATATTATCGGCTAAAATTGTAAATTTAATTTGAAGGCTTCATGCCACATCTATCAACCATATCGCCTTCAGATTGCATAATCTTATAAGTAAATTTGGTAATACATTATCACTGATAAGATATAGAAGATTTTCTGATATAAATCATTGACACAGAATTATTATGAACATTGGTCATTATTATAACTGATAAATCTTAGAAATTGCTGGACAAATATAGCAAATGTGCTAATTCTAGCTTACCCGAATTTATCCGAAATTTCATATTAATCTTATTATGGTAACTGATAATTGATCCTGATTTATGGGACAGAATAATACAAACTTGGTTAATAAAAGATTTGTTGCTTACGTGATTACATTTATAATCAAATTTCAAGGCCTTGTGTAAAGCACAAAACATATCATTATCTACACAAATATTTGACAGCACTTCTCATAGAATCGTGAAAAATCACTTTAAATCGGAGTTTTAAGCGTGTAGTATTAATTTATTGAATTCTTTAAGTAAAGAAAAAATTTTTAGTTTTGCCTGAGCTTTTTTCTAACAGGAAAAGTCATTTGGGAGGGCGTACCACCATTCCTGGTCAACGACACAAATTAACATATCGGCAATTTTGGTCCAACCATTACTAGTATAACATTGTATTTATTAAGTAATTTTACGGCGATTAAAACTCCTTTCAACACTTTCTTTGTTTCTTGAGCAAGATATTTTATAATTATGTCATCATCGTAATATGGGTACAAATAAACAGCTGCAACTTGTTTTGCAATCGACTGTAACATATAAAATTCAATGTGAAACAGCCAGCAACACAATAATTGGGTTATTACTCATATTAACCAGTATCTCTTTTATACTGGGTAAACACTTTTTAGGTTATTTTACGGCGTCCAACGCATCTAACCTAGCTTTTATGGACCCATGTCTATACCCAGTACTCATCTACCCTTCCACAAGGCTGGAAACTTCTCCATATACCTTATTAATGGAGGAAATTTGACATCATTGTCAAAATTTCATGGAAGGGTATAACCTCCCCGGGTGGAATTCGAATCCGTACCCCTTCGGGTGAGATTCGGAATCCAGGCGTGCAACCACAAGCGCTACCGACCCTAGTTGAACAAATCTCTATATTAAATATTAGTTTCGTTCTTCATAGTGTATTCCAAAAGGGAACTTACTCGATATGGAATAGTTTCGTACAAAGGTATCATATATCGATTTATCTCCCTTACAAATGTACATACACCATAATGATCTTGCTAAAAGGGTTCACAGTATGTAAAATGCCATATGTCATGCACATCAATATTGTTCGTTTTTTTTCACAACTGTCAAAACGTGAATAATTTCACGGTGACTTCGTGCCATTAGTCTAACACTCGTGATATTGAAATTGTGTGTAATCACCAACCGTGAAATTATTCAAAGTTTGACAGTTGAGAAAAAATGGACGATACCGGGGATGACACAAAAAAGGTAAATACCTTTATTTTCATTTTGGTCCCCATTTGATAAATACATGTAGAAACCTATTTTATTAAAGCATATATCAACAGTTATAGTTCTATATACTTTAAAATATTCTTAAGTGTCCAAATACTTAGATATGTGTATAATGGGGGATATCAGAATTCACTGCTTTTCTTTACAAACTTTGAATTTTTAAAGTTTTCAAAGTTTGTAAAGCAAAGCAGTGAATTCTGATATCCCCCATTGACATTTCAGTTTAATATACAGTCTAACTGAATGCTAGTTTTTTTCGAATGATTGATTGACATGCATCACCATATTTGCAAGAGCGCTAGTCAGATTAACTTATTTATAAAATTGACAAGTGTGAATTAAGTAAATTTACAAGGCGGCATTATTTTTCACAAATTCTGGGATTCGAGTTACCACTGTGACTGTGATGTATACAAATTGAGTAGTTTTTTATAAGGGAGATAAATGTTATTCAATAAGTCAACATAAATCCATCAATAGTTAACTCCCTTAAAAGTTCTTTAAAACTGCATTGCTTTGGACGAGTTCGAGAAATACAGTTTTAATTAGAAAATATTCGAAGCAACATGTTGAAAATGAGGCGATGCATTGCCAAAGTTATAATTAGAAGCTAGCCTACTACTTGCGATTTAATGGTTGTTCATTTAATAAAGGAAATAATAAATGTTGTTATTGTTTAGCACTCTTATATGACATATGCAATAAAGTTTACTAGTACCTTGAAATTTTATCATCCAATAATATTATTTGTAAACAAATGTCCGGAGCATTAACAATTATAAAGTAATATTACCAACGTAAAATATAGGTAGTCTACAACGAAAATCTGCTGTGAAGCATTCAGTTAAACAAAGTCTAAGGTCGTGACACAAAATAATAAGTAAACGTTGGATAAAAAAATATAATTTAGCATTACATTTTTGCTAATCGCGTATTATAATAAAATACACAAATCAATGTAAGAGCATTAATGCAGTAATAGTTAAAGTGATATTTAATTCAATAATACATAAAGTAGTTGAGCTTTGATCAAATGCAATTGCAACCTTATACTAAACAAAAGTAAATGTTTTTTTTTTCGAAATTCATTTTCTAAAATTTTCATTTCAAACTTAATTTTCTGTTTCTTTTTATAGATTTTGTATTCATATATTGCGTTTTATTAACATTTCATTATTTCTATACACACCAAGCATATATATCCACTCCGCAAAATAAAAGGTTTTTTAAATATTTTTTTAGTGTAAATATCTAAACTCTCGTTTACAAAACAAATTTAATGTCTTTAAGGGTGTATCACCAAGCAAATATATCAAGAACAGCAATAAACACAGACCAACCACACAGTGAAAAGAAGCAAAATTGGGAAATATTTTTATTATTGTTTATATTTGTGCATTTTTACAATAGATTTAATTAAAGACATACATTCTGGATATATGTTTTGCATGTTGTATTATACTGCTGATAGCAATGAATAAATATAACTGAATCCAACAAGTTCCAAATGCCTCAGTGCACATTATATTGCAACTGCACGTATTATATCACATTTTTCCGATATTTCTGCGGAAGTTAATTAAGCCATGCCAACATCATACTGTGCATAGAAATAGAATAATGTAAGTGTATGAAGCAATTTTATTTGGTTTATTCTAAGAAATGATGGGTTTTATTTAGTGGTGGGAGGTTACGATGTTTCCTGCACGCATTGAACTAGAGAATGCATCACATAGGTTAATTAATCCTTATGAACGTCCAGATGTAGTGTTGGGAATCGGTTTAAAATATCTAAGTTGATTAATCAGCTAAACTGGTTGACTGATTAATGATTAATCGGTTATGTAATATAAATAGTGAAAAAAACCCATTACTTAATGTACTAAGTTCTATAAAAAATTCTGTTTTAATCACGTTATTTGATATTTAATTATTTATGATAAACAAAACAATATAAAGAGTAGAACCTTTATTACTTTCTAATACATTTCAAAACATGTAAGTACTAAACATGACTAAATTCAGTGCACTCTAAAGAACAACACTTTTTAGAAACCAGTTACCATAAGTCTATTACACCAGTCTAATTCGTTGACGAATCAATGATCTACGTTGACAAATAATTATCAGCATCTTTCCACAATTACTTAATGAACTTATTAATCAGCCCAACACTACCCAGATGTCAATTTGTTTTAAAATTATATGAATTGACATTATGCTGATGCTACTATAACTACGCCCTTAGACAAGTTAATAAGTTAAGTTCATTTACAACATGTACGAAACCTTTAATACAAACATAGTCATTAAAATATTAACCATATAATTCACAATTAACATGCCAAATCATTGTGCTTTCCAAATAGAAGTCCGACATTATAAAACATTTTCCTTGAAATACTTTATTGGGTTTATAAAAACCATCTTTAGATTCCATCTTTTCATGAACCGAAGGGGGTGCAGGTTCGAATCCCACCCGAGAAGGTTATACCCTTCCATGAAAATTTGACAATAATGTCAATTATCCTTTATTGTTAGATAATATGGAGAAGTTTCCGGCCTTGTGGAAGGGTAGGCGAGTACTGGTTATAGTCAAGGGTCCTGGAAAGCTAGGTTAGGTGCGCTGGACGCCGTAAAATGACCTAAATTGTGTTGACGCTGCGTTAAACCCAGTAAAACATAAATAAATAAGACTTGATCTTAAGTTGTGATTAACTAAATCTATAGTATTGGCATGTAAGTTCTACTTTCAGTTTTGATCTACTTTCACTTTGAGAAACAAAAACAAAACATTAACACATCTTGAGTAAAGATACGACACTTAACTAATTGTCTAAAGATGATAAATGGAATTTACATAATGCATATTTTCGGTGAAAATTAGGCAGACTAAGTCTGGTTTAAATGTCATGATTCGTATACTAAATGTTTACTGGTTACTGTTCAACATATTGCATAAAGCTAGCAACAATGTTGAGCAGATTGAGGTCTGCACAAATGTCAAAGTGTTTTGAAGTCAAACTTGTCCTAAATAATATTTGTACGGTATTTAGGTTCGACACTAGACCTTTCTACAAAGTGCGACGCCAGTTTAGCTTCAAGGTAGGGTCATTTAGCGTCAGTCGTTTTTGAGCGACGTTTATCGTCAGCGTTGCGGCGTTTAACGTCAGGACAATTGTGATATTTAGTGTTGGATGCGATATTTAGCGTTAGTGTTGCAATGTTTATTGTCAATTGAGACGTTTAGCGACGCTGCGTCTTTAGCGGCGCTACAGCCTACAATTGGGGTTGTCATAAATAAGGTCATGTCATTACAAGCGTAGAGACTTTTTAAGCAACCATTTACATTAGGATCAACTCAAGAACATATTTTTCTGTGATAGTCTACCGTTATTGTTGGGTACATATACTTGAAACAATCATTAAAATCAGAGTTCTTGTCCAGAAAAAACAACCGGAAGTGTATGCCAAATTTCAAACTTTAGATAAATAGCTAGTTGCACCACAGGTAACAGTTTGTTTAGTAATCCTACTGAGATTTTATGAAACAAAATTTATTGTTGTACACAATTTCTCAATTCTGTTGCATTATAACGTAGTAAAATTAATGTATTTATGAATGTAGAAAGTACTGTGAAAATAATCTCAAGGTTTTAATTAATAAACTTTCGTTATGGTATGTGTACAAGTTGTTGGATTTATTAAAGTGAAAATGATGGATATCCGGCGATTTACCAGTGGGGACGTATATGGCATACCACGAACAGTTCCCCGAAGATTTAGCGTTGGCGACCATAGACGATACACGCCATTTCTTGTTGACGGAGGCCCACATCGGGTAAGTGTAATTTGCTTTATACAAATATTATCAATACAGCATTAGCAGAGATTTGTGAGAGACGGTGTATTATTAGTATTTTGATCTGCCTTGTTTCCTATTTGACGTACTATATTTACCCCTGGTCTAGTCATTTGTATATCTTATCTAGTAATATCTTTTTATTTCTAAGCACTTTTTGTGATTCATTATTTTCATTAAAATAGAATCGACAATTGTATTACTTCTATAATTGTACAGAAAATATACAAGAATATGCAATAGTAATTTGATATAGATTAACTATATCATGCCACATTTGCACAATGGTAACCTTAAGTATAAGCTTGCAATACGACAATTCCTATATATTTATTTTCTCATCATGGCATATTTAATAAAGCCACAACTATAAAATAGTGTTATATGAAAATGCTTATGGTACCACTTTTCACTTAATTTAAACCAGTCTATCAATAATAACTTCTATGTTAGAAATATAGCAATGTCGTATTCTTTTCACGACATTTATTTATTTATTCGTACTGGGTTTAACGCCGTGTCAACACAAATGTTTTAGGTTATTTCACGGTTATTTCACTGTGTCCAGCGCATCTATCCTAGCTTTTATAGACCCTTCTCTATAACCAGGACACACCTACCCTTCCACAAGACTAAAACATTCTCTATTAATGATGGAAAATTGACATTATTGTCAAATTTTTCAAGGAAGGGTATAACCTCCCCGAGTTGGATTCAACCCCTTCGGGATACAAGAGTCGAATTCCAGTTGCGCTACCAACTGCGCTACCGACTCGAGTTATATTTCTATTATGATACATACAATAACGCAATACTGAATTCACTGTGAAATACATTTTAAGAAATCTGATAACGAACTCTAATATAGGTAAAATCTTGGAATGAAAACTCTAGAATAGTTGTTTAAATGTGTAATAAATTTCCAATGCTGTCTCTATATCCTTGAACTGAATTCATATTTATTTATTTACCCGTGAGAAACTTGACATTCACACATTCAAAATGTATTAATATCATATCTTTATCAGTTGTTGTCGACACTTGAAAGTGTTCGTCCCAATCAGAGACAGACATCTAGGTCTATAAAGATGTTATTTTAGTTCTGTTCATAACTTCATTCATTTATTGAAGGACTATCACAGTTGGGTTTTATTAATTTTTGGCAGGTAAAGTAAACGAGTAATTTATAACTTTAAATTTGGCCTTACTTAAAACACCAAGAAATTATGAAAATTAAGAGTCTATTATCTTTATATATTATTCATTTTGGCATATTTATGTTCGTAAATAACCGTATCATCGGTGCAGATAATTTGACAATGTCTTTTTAGAAGTTCAAATAACACAGCAGAACACAATTGCATTGAATTTCACGTAAAAATTGAAAATAAACATTAATTAATCATTCTAATAATGCAATGTAGCAAGTTATCTTATCAGCTTCTAACAACATTCTTTAGTTGTTATCAACACTGTGTTGTAACCGGCACTATGTGCCCTGAAGCTAGGCTAGGCTCCTTGTTCGAAATATTTCAAAGCAGTCAAAGCCAATTGACATCACGCTTAGGCAACTATAACCATGCCCTTAGAAAATTGACTAATGTGTTAAACAAAGTAACCCCTTGTGTCTAAAGACATGCGACTATGCTTGTCAAAGTATAGCCTATCCTTTCATAAGTGAACGGATTAAGATTATTTAGAAATGGGAGATCCGGCGTAATGTCAACTAGGAACTTTACGTATCAAACATACATTATATTAATTTAATATATTTATCAATTTCCGTATCCATAGCAATCACACATCTGACCTAAAAAAAGACATCTTCACATAGCTTCAATTTGTTAAATTACACCGTGATACAAGTGTTTCGATAAAACTTTGATTATTTTTGTATCCAAAACCATAACAGTTTTACAAAAGCCAGTGATGATGGACATAATCGACATATCGATCGCAACGTATTCACATGCCAAGTTTCAACAAAATATCTTGGACATATTTTGAGTTACAACAAAATACAAGAGTTTTGATAAAAGTAAGATTATTTCCGTTTCCATAGCAACCTGAATTTGACAAGAACAAAAAACTATGATGTGCATAATTGGCACATTGCAAAGTAATAACATACAATGACTTATATAGCGTATATACATTTTATGAAGTCGCGGTATCCATATTTGAGCGGACAGACAGGCACACAGACGGACATACTGACAGACATACATACTGACGGACGAATGTTCATATGTTCGTAACACAGGCTATCGGCGTGGGTTAGGCCAAGATATCCCCCCTCTTTGGACCCGCTCAAGACCCATCTACAACCCGAAACCCCTTAAACACATCTTATAGCACATAAAAAACCATATCAAAACACAACAAATCAATCCTCAAAAATAAACAACACCGATACTATATACTAAGAAAAGGTATGTAACTCTCAAGCTTATTTCTATAGAAAAACAGACGTGGTTGTAATCTACGCCTCATAGATCAGTCAATTTTTGGCCGATTTCAGTCAGCCCGATTTTAATCAATGCAGAAATAAATATTCTTTTTATTGCCGTAATGACCTACTGTCTATCTACAACTACAGCAGATGTGCGAGGGTCAAAACTGCTCGAAATACGATCTAGGACACCGTGTGACCGTGGAAATGCATTGTGCCGTAATGGATTGAATACGGTAATCTATGATAAATATCTGTTGTGTCACTTAAAACCAGTATTGTTCAATAGAAAATGTAATTATTTAGTACTCACATGCGGTCGCTTCATTGATAAATCGCTATTTTCCGTGCAGTTCGCCTTCTTTCACTTTTTCACTTTCGTTTTAGACGGGCGCTCCATATTGAATCGCTGAACCGGAAACGGTCTAAAACGAAAGTAAACAAGTGAATGAAGGCGAACTGCACCGAAAATAGCGATTTTTTCATTGAAGCGACCGCATGTGAGTACTAAATAATTACATTTTTTATTTAACAATACTGGTTTTAAGTGACACAACAGATCTTTGTCATAGTTTGCCGTATTCAACATTGACGGCAAAATGCATTTCCACGGTCACACGGTGTCCTAGGTAGTATTTCGAGCAGTTTTGACCCTCGCACTGCTGCTGTAGTTGTAGATAGACAGTAGGTCATTACGGCAATAAAAAGAATATTTATTTCTGCATTGATTAAACTCGGGCTGACTGAAATCGGCCAAAATTGACTGATCTATGAGGCGTAGATTACAACCACGTCTGTTTTTCTATAGAAATAAGCTTGAGAGTTACATACCTTTTCTTAGTATATAGTATCGGTGTTGTTTATTTTTTGAGAATTGTTTTGTTGTGTTTTGATATGTTTTTAATAGGAATTATGTGTTATAAGATGTGTTTAAGGGATTTTGGGTTGTAGATGGGTCTTGAGCGGGTCCAAAGAGGGGGGATATCTTGACCTAATCCACGCCGATAGCCTGTGGTTCGTAACATATCTATGCGATTCATCATAGACGAAGATTAATGTCATTCATTAAATCATACAATCAATGTTCTATTGTCCGTTTAAACAGTACATACTATTAAAACACATAACAGTGAACTCGGTATCGAATTATGATAAAAGTATTTTCAAATCAATACTGGAAGGCCGTATGATAACATGTATATCACAATGTACAATATTGTATAACGTAGCAATTGTAACCATCTGTTTGTGGCATGTTTAAAATTGTTAACAACTATCAGATTTATGAAATAATGTAATTCATATCATGCCAAAATGACGTAAATCATCATGATAATGTTATATAGATATCAAAATATTCATTCAAAATTCAACAAAAACAAGAGCTTGTTTTTATGAAACTTTAGAGCTATGTTAAAGTACAAAATGGTAGGGCTGCGGATCGTTGAGCATGTGGCGATCCGATCCGAACCACGATTCATGTAGAACGATTCACGAATCGAACCACGAACCACGAATCACCGGTTTATTAAAAAAAAACGTACAGGAATTCATATATACAACACATATATGTATGAGTATACATATAAATATAACAAAAATAAGTGAAGAATTACATAAGCTTTTATTACAATTTCAACATAACCGTCGGCAGCGTCATGTTAGAGGTTCAAGGAGAGTTTTAGCGTGTGCTGAAAATGCGCGGTGCACAAATCACGTTAAATAATGTTTTCATACGTAGCGCAGCTCATTTTCGATCGAAATTTAGCTGATTGTTTTTTCATTTTTTGTAACAATAGATCGCGATCCGACGATTTCGGAAGTGCCGAATATTCGTACTCGGTTTTCTAGTCGGGATCGCAAATATCCGAGTATTCGGATACTCACAGCAGCCCTACAAAATGGCTAATGCCTCTAATGCAGAACAAATGATTGTGTGGCTGAAAATATATAAAGAGAGGTGGTTAGTTACATGTACTACATTCACAAAAATACCAAGTGACGATATGTGCAGTAAACTGCTAAGATTTCCTCTTTTACTTACTATACATGGAAAATATGCACATCTACATGTTTCATGTTCGATGGACAATAGTGTAGTTTGTAACTCGTATACACATACATATTGAATATGTTTTTGTTTTTAATTAAAATGAAAACAACAAAATTTGTTAAAGAAACCATAAAATAAAACCAAATCTAATCATTTAAATAGATAAAATACGATAATAAAAACAATTTTACCATTATCACTTGCTTTCAATTAAATTGCTCTTGGTAAAGCTTTAAACTGTATATAATTAAACGATTCTTTAATATATATCCCAGATAAGCTATTATTCACTGATAAAACAAATCTTATGATTCAATGTAATTTAAGCAATTAAAATAATGTTTACATTCATTCCAGATAATCTACATATGTTCGTAAAGTGTCTATAATACCTAATAAACAAAGAGTTATACGTAAGGGATATACCACGAGAGCTGCCCAATATGTTAGATATTGGATAGCTGAGGCGCGTTAGCGCAGAAGCGTATCCAATGTCTAACATATTGGGCTGCTCGAGGGGTATATCTTACTTAAATCACAGCTCACCAACATAATAATTATAATAATAATACAAAACCATTTTTACTTTACACCTATTGCAGATAACTATTTCAGAATTATACATTTGAATAATATGTTTATCAAATTTGAATAAATAAGGAAAATATTATTTTTTTCCCATATGGTGCCCCTCTAGTTCGACAATTTAATGAATTTTTGTTCACGAGATTTTCGTTCAGAATCTTTCACATAAAAAACTAAAGTGTAGTTAAGACTGTGGTCGTTTATTTCGTTTCTGTTCTTCGTTTAGTCGGATATTTTATATACGTGTAACATGTTTGAAAGATCTAAATTATCTTTGGAATTAAGTTGGTGTTTTCTTTTGGATATACTGTTTACAACTCGGAATACATTCGTTCGGAGATACATACATTAAGATGGTTGCAATGTATACAAAATGTGGTGTTTTTGGAGGATTATCAACTGATTCCAGTCATGTCCAAGAAACGATATTAGTGCTCAACAGCCTGACATATGGCTGATTTCCAATGAACTTGATGAGAAGCTTATTTTAGAGGAACAGGGTAATCGTAAGTTAAAAATATCAATGCAAATTTATATTAGGTTAACAATTATGGAGACCCTGGGCCATGCGTGCATAAAATAATTAGTGTTGCCCTGTTTATTCATACATCCTTCGTATGCAACACGTTTGTCTTTCTTTTTACTTATCAATCTATGTTCGGTTCGTGGCTCAAACCTATCATCGTTTTATCACGTGGAGAGGTCGTTATGCGAATGGTCATTATTTCCGACAGTAATAATTTCATATTATTGATGGTTGATGATGTTTTAATGTCATTTTGTTAACGCTGGAAGTTTAGGCATTGGCTTCAATGTTTCTGTGGTCTAGTACAAGAATTACCTATCTCTGCCATAATATTGTCTATGGCATTGCTCAATAAGACACAAAGAGGGCACCAGGATCACAGCATACTAAATGCAATGCTTTTTATTTTAAAAAAAAGCATTTTTGGCCTGATGACGAATTTCGTTCAGCAATTATTTTAAATAACCCTATATTTTGTTCTTATCACGCGTTCTTATATAAGAAGACAAAACTTTATATGTTGAACCATTGGCAAGGAATGGCTTTCTGTGTTGGACAGATTATGTATCAAAATGTTGTTAAAATCTAGTTCGGGTCTAAGTATAATCATGCTAAACTTAGGTATTTCTTCTTAATTTTCAGGAAACGACAGCGCAACGTTGACAAAATGTAAATAGGAATTACATGGTTGAAATTGATGTCTTCATTTCGAAGGGGCAAAGTAAAAAAATGCAATTTTGATTATATTTGTAAATTTTTGTTCAATAAATAAAAACCAACTTCATTCCTTTCTTTGCTTTTTATGAAATACATTGAAAAGGTAATCGTTCGCTATCGAGGTTACGCGTTCATCTGGTGTGTCTGGACAATATCTAGCGTGTAGTCCAATATTAGACTTACACGTTAGATAATGTCTTAACACACCAAATAATGGACGAGTAATCTTAATATTGAACGGTTACCTGGGCTGAGTTCAGTTACCGCGAACGTTACAGAACGTTCCGTAACGATACATTCGGAACTCCTTGTCCATTTGCTGCGAATAATCTCGGACATATTTAGACGCTACATTTGTATTTTGAAACTATCGGTGTTGAAATAAACAAATATATGGCCGAGGAGTTCCGAATGTATCGTTATGTAACGTTCTGTAACGTTTTGTGTAATTGAACACGCTACTGTACATTATTAGATATACGGTACTATGAATAGAATGGGATGACGTCACAGCTGTGGTTTAATAGTTGATAAATAATACATTTATTTTATTGTCCGTTTAAGAAGTACCAAATCTTCAAACATACGAGTGAAATATGTATAAAATTAAAATAAAATGTGTGTTACATTGAACGATATTGAATAACATAGTACTAATGTAGTTGAAAACCCCTAGTTGTGGAATGTCTTAAATTGTTACAAATATCAGTTTTAAGGAGACATGACATAACTCATCGTGATGATGTAATTTTAAATATAATATATCATTAAAACATAGCGTGGGGCATTTTATAACATCACATATTGTATAAATCTAAATAATATGATAAAAAAAGCCATGAATGACTAATAACGCTAAGTTCTTCATTTTTCACTATTTTGAAATATTTTTTATTAAAAATTGCCTAACGCATGTCTGAAAGTTAATGGGAAACTATATCCGAGACTGGTGAATGTTAGTCCAGTATTTCAATGATACTGCCTTATAAATCTTTTAAAAAAATAACTGATTTTGTGACTGATAATTATACTTAGCAGACGTCTAGACAACACATGCAGTTTGTTGTATACTAACATTGTTTGAAGTAGACAAACTGCAGAAGATCGATGTACAATTAACTATTCATCGAATGAATTCTCTCAATTAAACCTTAATTCTGAATATTCAAAATATGTTTTTTGTTATAGGTAATTCAATAAAGTTTTGTATAAGTGTTATTGATTACCGCGAAATTTAATTTCCAGAAGTCGTAAAACAGAATCAAAAGAACTGCAACAAGTAATCTTATAACTACAAATAAATCAAATTAAGTTATTCTATGATTAGATAATGTAATTAAAATTTGAACCGTGTATCTTATACAGAATTGCATATCTCATTTTAGTGTTGTCACATTGAGTTACCATTAATAACATCAATTGCTTGTGCTCCAATACATTCGATTGGTTACTAAAGTTAGTTTTCAAAATGCCGTGTAACTGACGTTGATTTAGTTAGTACAACCAGCTACACATTGGACGAAATAATGAACTTCATATTTATTTTTGTCTTTTCCTTCCCATGCTTACTATTTGGTTTAAAATAATGTGCAGTGTCTCATTTCGAGAAAGCACGTGTATTAATTTAATGACTCCTATTGTGAATCAAATGCAAACCTTCGAGTCTTACGTTATGTTTTACTGACATAAATGAATAAGTCTACTTTAAATCGTCACAATCTAAAGCTAAATTTAAGACGAATATCCAGTCATGTTGTCAACATATCATTTGGTTGCATTACGAAATTGACTTGCTGAACATTCTATTGTATTTAATTGTGTTTTATACGATTCTATATTTAGTTATCAAATATCATTTGTAAAACATCTGCATTAAGATCAGTAATATATAAAATCATTTATCACAACAAAATATCAGTCAACTTCACAGGCGGTATTGATAGCTATAAATCAAATACATTTATAAACAATGAATCAATCTGCATTGTAATGTTTATGTATACTTAAGTTATCTAAGATCCTATTGCGAGGCGCCGTTGTCCAAGTTAATAAATGTAACATGTTATGCCTTAATTCCATTTCGAATTTTAACACTTAACTCGTTTAATATGAAATGGACAGCGAAAATATTTTCATATAAGTGCAATATTCAAACATTTAAAGAATGCTATCGAAGTATCCAGTTGAATACAAAAACAATCTACACTCAGTAATTTCTCTCCATTTAATGACGTTTGGCATTGTGCCTTTTTCAATCTTGGACATTTATAAAAATGCAACTGCATCCTTTCTTTTTTTAATTTTATATATTATGATGAAATTGTAAAAAGAAAGGATGTAGTTGCATTTTTTTAATATCCACGTTTGAAAAAGTCATAATGCCGAAACGTCATTAAATGGAGAAAAATATCCAGAATTTAACGAATGATGAAGGAATTCACACAAAAAAACATTTAGACGCAATCAACTGCATACAATAAGGCATAATATGATTCGTATCCAGACAATATATCTAAATTTGATCAATATAAGTGTCAGACAAGATTTGTAACAAAGGAAATGCAATTAGTTGTAGACAATATCTGGAATGAATAAGACATTTTAATTAACAACATATGTCAATATATGTAATGCATTTTTATGTAGCCCATTATGCTATTGGTATATAGAAATTGAGATAACCTTGCAGACCAAATAACAAATATAAACAAATTAAAATTCAGACCAAGGGCACATGTAAGGTGTGTAAAAAACCAGAGATGTACCAATGCATGTTACAATTACTCCTCAGAATAAAATAACTATCATTTTAATAAGCATTAGTCATTACTTAAGTCCGATTTTAAAAGTCATAACGATGATATCTTTTCATTAAAAAAAACAGTAATGCTGTAAACTTAAATGGCAATACTCATTTTAACAATGTTATGACAAACTTTGGGTAAAACCTGTCGTATTAATAGATAGTCTTACAAATATACCTCAACATTTAAACTCATCCCCCGATTGTAATTGTACATCAACTGCGCTTCCAAATGGTCTAAGGTTTTATTTTTTGGGTTTATGTCATCTACACGAAGTCTTTCAGTTCTGTAATTTATCGGAATTATCACATAAATTGTCAAGCATCGTAGCAAGAATAAAATGCTAAATAAACGTACGTGACTATTTTAAACAAAACAATGTCGCAAAAGCGTCTGCTAAATCAAGAAACAAATACGAGTGCACTTAAGTTACAATTAAAAATAATGTTGTATTTAATTTAAGTGCATCAGTAAATTATATATTAACTTGAAATGTTACAAGTTACTGCATTATAACACCACTTGTTAATATTAACAATGACTTAACTCTGGTTCATTTGATTATCTAACATAAACCAACATTTCGATAATTTAATGTATTTTTGTAGTTGCAGAATTAGCTTGTACTTTGCAGAATCTGGCGATTAATTGTGTTCTACTTACAATCTAATACATTTGGCGGTGATTGTTACAAGGAGAAACCAATAAACATAGCAATAATTACTCTGACAACAGTCATTATGTCGGTGTATACTCGTGGTAAAGTATTGACAAAAGAGTAAAAGACTTTCCTACAACGTTACTCTCCAATTACTTTTACGGTAATAAATCACAACTTGAACCTTCATGGAATTGTTTCCAATTCATTACCAGATGAAATAAGGGTATTATCGCGTTGTTCTTCGATAATGAAAAAATGGACGTACTTAAGAAAACAGCATTATGTAAACTAGAAAGAATAACAGAAATTGCGTACGTTCTCCCTTTTATATTAATAAAAAAGCAGATAAGTATGATATATAATACAATAATTATCTTTCCGTGCTTTGGAAGTATATATATTGTGCGTTTAAAAAAGTCGAAAAGTTTGGTGTCTGAGAATTATCATGGGTTTCTTCAAATAGTTAAAATCAAAGAGTTAGTGGAATTTTGTTTCGTTTGGAGTTAAACGCCTAGATATATAAACCTATGATAGCGACTCGACGGTATACACGCTTGCAAGAACGACACTTTAATTGACATCGCTAAAAGGTTAAAGGATCAATAAAGAATGACATTAGTATATTTCACTTTAACAAATGTTTCATTTCTATATCTGCTAGGCACTTCATGTCTGGAAATTTGTAAAATTGTTTTTATTCTAACGGCTTGGGAATTTCATGGGATGGAACTGTTTGGCAAACACGTTTTATTAATACACGGTTTACGCTTCAAAAACATAATAAGGCTTTTCCGTACGACATGTGACTTTAAAAGAAAAGCTGAAAATTGGAAATTAATATAATATGCATAACAAAATAAGATATATATTAATATATGTCCGTCCATAAGTTGGAGGTAATGTCTGTGGTTGTTTGGTTTTACTCTGAAGCAACACGTTGGGTCATATCATTGCGGTTAGTAAAACATGTAATAAAATTACATTTTCTAAACCACATGTAATACATGTTTAAATTAGCCGTACTTAGGTGAACTATGCATAAGCAGGTATTTTTAGAATGTGAAATTATTAGTTTGTTTCTGAGGCGCATTAGTTATTTTTCTAAATTACTAATTAATAATTGACCTTTTCTATCCTTTTACCCCTTTCAGCAGACGTCTGATATTACTCTAAACTCTACTTGTTTTTTAAATAATTTTGATTATCTATTACTGTCTAGTTCGGTTCAAAGTGCTAGCGGGATCAAATATCAAACAAAAGATGACAGTAATTAATCTGCCTTGATGGATAATAACGCAAAGTTGTCTGTGTGGTTAGAAGGCATTACATGTAATAATATTGATTTAAAAATGTTATGAAATGCTTTACGTTAACAAAGTTCAGAATATATTTTACATCGGGTTTCCACAGGTTTAATTGTGGACTGTAGGACTATAGCAAGTCCTCATCAAACCCGGCAGCGGACGATTACATTAGGCCTCGAACACGCAATTAAAGGGATACTTACTTCTGCAATATATATACTCCGAATTATGCGTTACCAATCAAATGATATGCTTTTTGTGCAATTAAAGTACATTTAATTCTAATTTGGCTTGTGTAAGAGAAATATCATTTGTATCGTTTCCGTTTAATATATAAGCCATATACTCCATCGAAATCCCATAACTGTCAGCGCTTTTTGCGCTTTGATTAATATTAGTATGATGAACAGTAAACTTTTAAAACGTCAATTGTAAGTTTGTTTTTATTGCCGTTTTAAATACATTAAACTAAGTTGTTAGCTACAATGTTGCTTCTTGTAAAAATGAATCAATCTTTATCATAGATTACATTAATATTATCTAAATATGATTATTATGTTTGTTTAACACCGGGGCAACACATTGTACACGTTATATAAAGGCGGCCAGTATAATGAAAGTAGACTTTTGTTGTCATATTTTTAGCGAAATCTTAATATAATGTGCTCCTATAAAAGAATCCCTTTTTTAGAAATTGAAACTTTGTCAAACATAAAGTAAAAAACAAAAATGGTTTGAAATGGTATTGTGTCTCTAATGCATGTTATATTTTGATAACTTCATGGCAGTTAGACAATTTTAATGTCAGTTGTAAATGAATGTTTATTTATATGTAATGTCTTTAAAGTATACGCTTTACTCTTCCCCTGTTACTGACAAAATTTACTTGCAGTTTACTACAATTGTTAAAGTCAAATATATAAAATTTTAATGCGCCTTAGATATGATAATAAAAAATTTATTTCTAACAATAATCATTAGCAATGCGAATAAATAAGAATTATAACCATTTGCTTAGAGTTGTAGATATTCAAACTTTTGATGGGCACATAAAGATATTTAATTCACAGTACACGAATTCAACAAAAAACAATAGTTTCATTTTGCTTTTGTTTTAAATCTACCCTTAATCTATGGGGACTAAATTTTCAAAATCGTATTTCTGATAAAAAATTACAAAAGAAATGAATATTTTAAATAAGGAAAACTTTTTATCAACTATGAATTAACTTCCTAACAAGGTATGCTCACATTTTGTATATAAATGTATATTCTTCCCTTTCTAAACTCATTTGAATATGCACCATCAAAATTGTGAAATGTCCACCATTGATAAATATTCACTACATGACCTCACTAAGGAATTGAAAACATCGTTGCATAGTTTTTTATGATTTCAGAAACTTAGTAAGGAAACTTGACAATAGACAAACCTGGGTCCGGTTTCACGAACGCTCTCATAACCTAAAAAAAATTAAGATAGTCTTAGATATTTTGGCCGTAACTATGAGTATCTTAAATGGATTTCACGAAGCCTTTCGAAGTATAATTTTAAGGTTGATAAAAGCGACCCAAACTTAAACCAACAAAATTACCTTAGAGTACTAAATGTCCAACGTGTTTTATTGGTGGACTCCATAGCGTAAACGGTTAGACTGTTATGCTTGAAACATTGTTTTTGTCTGGCATAGGTTCAAACCCTGAATGTTCAAATTTTTCACTTTTGGTCCATTCTTTTTTAGTTTTTGTCAATCATGAGTGTTTCCCTATTATGCACAATTATCTTACAATCACTTCATTGCTGTACTTTTGTAAGTTAGAGTTAAGTATTTTTCAAAATTACAATATTGTACATCAGCGAAGATTGAATAATAAGTGATAAGTAGGTAATTAGTGGATGATATCAGGGTATAGTTATAAGATTCATACGAAATCTCGTATCTTTTTGGGTCATTATCTAAGTTTGGAGACGAGCGTTGTATACTTTGAATAATAAAATCTGAAAAATTACAATGCGAACTATGATGCCCGTTTTGGCTAACTTAAAAATAAGGTGGTATGTCAAATGTATTACTAGTATGTGATAAAAGTACCCTTTGCTAAATATTTGGTTTACAACTTTTGAATTGGTGAAAATGTTCCAGGCAGGCACACAAAAGTCAGTTATTGCCCGTTAGGTAGCGTGACAACTATTCCTTCAATAAACAGTTCGAAAATCGCTTATAAAAGGTTTTTGGCGAATGATGTCCGCCTTACAATATGCTTGACATTATCTTACTGTCTTACAATAGGTTTGACATTCGCAGATTGGCTGGACAGAGTGTTTAACATGCATTGCATGTCTTGCAAGAGAATGGTGGTTAAAAACGTTTACATTACCTATTTTAAAATGGTTCGACTTTCATTACAAGCATCGAAAAAACTGAACTGTTTATATTACAAATTATTGTTAAAATCTACAAGCTATGAATCTTAAAAAAAGACATAACGAATGAATTTAGCATACATGATATGTCATACCTCGTAAACAAAAATGCTGAATATAGCCTTTATGTAGATGTAAATATTTAAGCGAAAAGGGCAACGAAGTCCCATTTATTGTTGTTTACATGTATATATATTTAGGGGATAGTGAAGGTATTGAATAAAGGTATGATTGCAATGTGTTATAATACGATAATAATAATAATAAAACACCGTTGGATTGCGGTGCGATTTGGTGACGAATGCGTATTAAAATCATAATTAATGGAATTGAATAATTCAAATTAATCAATTTTCTGTTGGAATGGTTGTCACCTCTAAAATCTTGATTAAATTAAATTGATATTTATTCGATTTAATCAGCTAGTTTTATTATCATTCAAACTCAACTCCGCCAACACTAAGTCTTGAAGTAGTGCAGAAACTGTCATACTCCATCTTATACGTGAGGGGACGAAAAAATTCAACGATGAAATGAATCATAGCAGATAAAAATCTGTAACTCTGATAAATTATATTCTCTCTTACGACATACTTCCTAAACCACACTAAGTTTTCCTTCGTCAGAATTCCCATCGACTAGGGACTCTATAGCCAGTCAAACATAAAATTTAGACAAACGTTTAATCATTTCTTTATATTTAAGTAATGTTTACATTAGTTTAATCTACCCGTTCACTCGATTAACTTTTCACTCATAACTTAGACTATTTAAGAACGGTTTAAACTGTAAAATATTTGTGAAACGCACTTAAACTTAAAAATGCTAAAAATAGAAAATTTAAGGTATGAATGCGTTCGTGAAACCGGGCCTTGTACTCAACTTTTATTCCTTAGATATTATATAAAATAAATAAAGCATTAAAGTGATGGAAAACATAATTATATGTTTATCTATAACAGTTATCTTTTATTTTATCATTCATGCAGCATCACAACATATTCCAATTTCCCAAACAATCAAGTTAGCTATCTGATATATACTTTACAAGCAATTTATCAATGCGCAAAGTTATATTTATGAGTGGTTTATGGTAGTTTATCGTTCGTCTAAATGGCGCCGTTGTCCAAGTTAATAAGTAAACATTTCATGTTTCATGTGTACAGATTTCAAGACCATTATATACCTTAAATAGTGATAGGAACTAACAATTCAGATTTTGTTAAAGAGCTGCAAATCCCAATACGATAACAATTAGGTAACACTATAAAACAAAAGGTTGATCAACAAAATACATGTAGTACCATATTATACTTAGAGTAGACAATGCTTTGGAGTTTTAGTCGTTGCATGATTCAAAATATATACAAATATCAGAACTGACATACGTAGGAATTGCAATATATTTTAGAACAAATAAGATCTTACATAAATAATAATGATGTTTCAATACCAAACAAATGAAAAAACACAATGCAATTATTTTAATGCTTTATAAAAACAATTCTTCTTGACAAATTACCAAATGAGACAAATATCCAAATTTATTATATATTTGATGTTCACATCAGGGCAACGTGTGGGGTTGAAAATATTAAAAAGACGAACTAACTTCGTATGCAAAGACATTAAATTTTAATATATGTCGAACTCGCAAATATTCTAGGCCTTAGATATGATAATAAGAATGTATTTCTTACAATAATCATAAGCAATGCGAATAAATAAGAATAATAACCATTTGCTTAGAGTTGTAGATATTCAAACTTTTGATGGGCACATAAAGATATTTAATTACACAGTACACGAATTCAACAAAAAATAATAGTTTACATTACAAATTACAAAAGAAATGAATATTTTAAATAAGGAAAACTTTTTGTCAACTATGAATTAACTTCCTAACAAGGTATGCTCACATTTTGTATAAAAATGTATATTATTCTCTTCCTAAACTCATTTGAATATGCATCATCAATATTGAGAAATGTCCATCATTGATAAATATTAACTTGAGGACCTGACTAAAGAATTGAATACATCTTAATTGAATGCGACATAGGGGAACACAAACAAAACACTTTAATAATGTTTCTCTGCCTTTGCTAAGAAATTCAACTTTATTTTAGACAATGAAATGTGCGAGCTGGTCAACTTATAGAGACTATGTTCGTTCTTAATCCAATATTGGAATTTAAGAATAAAAGTCGGATTTGTATTTATTTTGCATGCTTTCAAATCTCACAGCGTAATTTACGGATAAAAAAGTAGATTTCATTCGTTTAGTTTCAGTGCTGTAAAAGGAATTAGTTTGCATTTTTAATAAAGTGAAACTGTTTAGTGGTAAGAAGTTATGGTGAGTTTCAACATTTTGTTAATAAGCTGTGTCAGTGTTATTCAATATTATTGGAGTAAATAGTTGGGATAAAATAAAAGTATAATTATGATAGTGACTAGACGGTATACAAGTGGCGATATCCGTCGGCTATCAAGAACTGCTCCTCGACGATATAGTTGCGGCGATGCTAGAAAAGGCTCTTTATGTATTCCAGATAGTCTACCATTCAGGGTAAGTAAAACTAATTGTATGGCGATAGATTATACTCAACGAAAATGGAAGTTTTCATGATAGTAATTTAATTTTATAAACAATACATTAATGTTGCATACAATCTTCACAAGACAATCTTTTTACAACAGAATCAGTCAAAACTATTTAACAAAATATATTATGTAATCAACGTAATTCACACAATGTCCATTTCTATAAACATCTTATATACTATACGTCTAGACATGTTATGCATTGTTCTATATTGTGATGTTATTGACAAACGTACTTTTAAGGCTCCATTTGCAATGATGTGATGAGACGAGATACAAAAGGTTATATTTGTAAAGGGTTGTTAGATTTATTGTTTGATTAATCAGAGTAAATATTACAAATTGCATGCAATCATTATCCATTTAAATTCAATACTTCATCACGAGTTAAAGTGAAGACATGTCACCAATTGGGAAATGCATATATACAAAGCAAACAATCATGAAATATAATGAATCAAGTGATATGAAAACCTTACCAGCTCAATCAAACGTCCCTGTAATGTTAAATTCTGCTATTATGTAACACAAATTCGATGAAAAGAGTAACAATTTTTCAACTTTGTTATTCTCTTTTTCAGTAAACAAATGCTAAATGTTTTTTAGCTGCTACTTATCATTTAAATGTGTCGTGTCTTTTCATATGTAGTAGACATAATTTTGGTTTATTTTATATTTTTCATGGTCTATAAATAATAGTTAGAAAACATAATTGTGTGACGTGTAAGAGTAGTCACCAACCGACATTCAAAGGTTTGGTAAAATGTTTAAATAAATAATAACATTTTTTACACTTTTGTTGCACACACTTTTTTCTTTCAACATTTTCATATCAGAATCAATTACAACTGTTGAACCAAATATATCATGTTATCAAATCAATCCACACATTCTCCATTTCTATAAACATCTAATATACTTTACGTCTGGAAATTTAATGCATTGTTCTATATTGTGATGTTATTGACAGACGTATTTACCAGATTCCATTTGTACTGATGTGATAAGACGAGATAAAAAAGGTTATAATTGTATACAGTTGTTGAAATTCTTTTTGATTTATCATGGTAAATATTACAAATCGCATGCAATCATTTTCCATTCAAAATCAATACTTCATCAACTGTTATAGTGAAGACAATTCACCAATTGGGAAATGCATATATTATAGCAAACTATCATGTGATGTAATGAATGAATTGATATGAAATTCCTACCAATTCAATCAAACGTCCTTGTAATGTCATATTCTGCTATTATGTAACACATATTCGTTGACAACAGCAACAACAATTTTACTACGTTGTTATTCTCCTTTCCAATAAACAAACTCCTAAATGTTTCTTAGCTGCCATTAATCATTTTTAATATGTCGTGTTTTTTTCATATGTAGAAGACAAAACTGTCGTTTATTTTCAATTTTTCATAGTCTACCAATAAAAGTTAGTAAATATAATTGTATGACGTGTCGAGTAGTCACCAACATTCAAAGGTTTGGTAAAATGTTTAAAAAAATAATTACATTTTTTACACTTTTTGTTGCATACAATCTTCTCAGATAACACTTTTATGTCATTATCGATCACAACTGTTGAAACAAATATATCATAAAAGCAATAACAGTATTTTACGTAATCTTCATTATTATAAATATCTAATATACTTTACGTCTGGACATTTAATGCCTTGTACTATATCGTGATGTTATTGACAGACGTACTTACAAGATTCCATTTGTACTGATGTAATAAGACGAGATGAAAAAGGTTGTAAATGTAAAGAATTGTTAGGAATTGTATTTAATTCAACATTGTTAATATTACAAATTGCATGCAATCATTATCCATTCAAATTCAATACTTTATTGAGAGTTATAGTGAGGCATGTCACCAATTAGGAAATGCATATTTACATAGCAAACTATCATGTAATGTAATGATTAAATTGATATGAAAACCTTACCAGTACAATCAGACGTTCTTGTAAATTCATATTCTGGTATTCTCTAATTCATTGCCGATAACAACAATTGCTAAAACATTGTTTAACTTAGTGAACAAAATATAAAATGTCTCTAAGGTACCAATAAACTCTATTCAATGCGACTTGTGTTCATCATATGTAGGAGACATCATTGTCGTTTAGTTTCTGTTTTTCATAGTCTACCAATATTGGTCAGTAAAACTAATTGTATGACATCAGATTATACTAACCAACATTCAAAGGTTTGGTAATAGTGATTAAACAGATCGTACCTTTTTCTATGAATACAATTTTCCTAAGACAGCTTTTTACATCGGAATCGGTCACAAATGATGAACTCACTACATCATGTTATCAACGTCATTAGCACATTCAACATTTCTATAAACATCTAATACCATTTACGTCTGGACATTCAATGCATTGTCCTATATTATGATGATCTTGACAGACTTTATGTCAGTACTTGACGTACTTGCCAGACTCTATTTGTACTGAGATGAAACGAGATGAAAAAGGTTTTAATTGTAAAGAGTTGTAAGGGATATTATTTGATTCATTTTGGCTTATATTACAAATTGCATGCATTTATTATTTATTCAAATTCAATACTTCATCAAGATATATAATAACAAAATATGTCTTTAAAAAAACAGGCGGCGTAGAACTAGAAGAAATTTTGCTTAATAACTTGCTAAAGCCAATCAAGGTATATCAAATTGAATTAACGAAAAATCTGCAAAAACTTGACATGTATTTATTATAAAGTGTATGTGCAGTTATTACATTTCACAGAAAATGTGTTGTAGGAAGCATAAGAGAAAATTGTTTACTATTGACTGCATCGCATTTCCGGTTTTCCAGTGATGCGACAATGATACATTTCTGTTGCGTACAATCTCGCTAATAAAACATTTTATACCAGAAGCATTCCAAACCATCGAACAAAATAGATCATGTTATTATCGTAATTCACACACCTTCATTTCTACAAACCTCTAACATTCTTTACGTCTGGACATTAAATGCATTGTCCTATATTGTGATGATCTTGACATACTTATTTATCCGTTAGTATTAATATAATAGGACGTCATGAAAAAGGTTATAATTGTAAAGAGTTGTTAGGAATTGTATTTGATTCATTATAGTGAATATTACAAATTGCATGTAATCATTATCCATTCAAATTCAATACTTCATCAAGAGTTATAGTAAAGACATGTCACCAATTGGGAAAAGCATATTTACATAGCAAAGTATCATGTGATGTAACGAATCAATAGTCAGTATATATAATTGTTATTCTATGTTCAAGTATTCTATAAATAAAATTCGTTAAAAAACAACAACTGTTAAAGCATCAAATATGCCGCATAGCTACCATTTAACTCTATCGGGTCTGTAACATATTTAGTAGACATAATCGACCTTTGTCTTCGTTTCAAAGTCGCGATTGATATAGAGCTTTATACGAGTATTATTGTTGTAGATGTAAGTCCCTTAAGATATGTTTTAGTTTTTTACTTTACAATATTCAGCGAATATTCTCAGTATTTATAGATTGGTCATATTTTCTAAGGCAGTGAAGATGCATTTATAGTTTCACTATCGAAACATTAACTTTGTAACATTAAAAATAGTACAATCATACACTTCTCAGATGTTCTAAGGATTTAAATAGACGCAGTTTATCTGGAAATAACTACTTAAATTATTAGTTGATAGATATGAGTCTATTCTGTATAGACAAAAACAATATCGTTAAAGAATATAAGTTGATTTCCATCAATTGACATTCTTCATTATTTAATGGCTTGTAATATATTTGTTATATATATTAATTATTACGTATTTTTGTTGCGACCCTTGAAATAGAATTTGTGAGTTTTAATAGTTAATTCATGACGATTCAAACATTGAATAAACATAATGAGGTCAAATTATATTGAAAGGTTGGTAAGCCGCCACTTGTAAATGTATTGCAATGTCTAGTTTCATATTTTAAAGATATTTATAATCAAGTCATTCCTTTGTAGAATTATAAAGGATATGATGGTACATTTGTATGCAGCATTAAAACAGAACAGGGATTGGGCAAAACTCATCATTTAAAGTGAATTTACCCAGCAGTTTTCTATACTATTTTCACATCGCAGAAATAGTAAATAGACAAATGTGAACATTTTAACATTATATGAATAATAAAAAGCAGTCGATTTTATAAAAAAGATCTTAACAAGTTCTGCAAATTTACAATGTTTTAAAATGTATGCAGCTACAAATCTTGCACACAATGCACACAACTGCTTATAAATCGTTGCACACACGTATGTTTATTTTAACTCCAAAATACTACAATAAAAGTGTTGAGGATTGTAATAAATAATGTGAATGTCAGACATTGTTTAAATTGGTGTTAATGCTCGTTTTATTGATTTCATGCATCTTAAGGTGTAGGTTACAATTAGAACAAGAACATATGTAAACGTAATGTTACATATCTAAGTGGAAGGAAGTTGTTATATGTTTGCAATGTAAGTAGACGTCAAGAAAATTAGTTTGTAAATATTGTATACTACCTCATTGTAATTGCTTCCGAGAATGGAATAAAGAAAATTTTAAGTATCACTTTTGTTTGTTCATTTTTTTTGTAAAATACTAGTGTTGAAGGCCTTATTCTGTCTTATCTTTGCCACAGGAATATGTTTACAAGCAAATATAATGTAATCCGTTGGTTAATATGTCATTACATAAAGCATATAAATACCTAACGTTGGACAATTATTGTTGCAGACATTGTTGTTTGCTCGATACGTTATAAAAGGACGTTTACTGTTATAATAAAGAATGTGTTTCAATTGTACGACACACGGCATCAAGTATTAATTCTTTTATCACCAATGATTGATATTGCTTTTAGTGTCTCAGTGCATCAAAACTAGAGTTTCAAGTTGAATCCAATAACATTATAACTCAGCTTATCTTCATTGAAAACCCATCATCAACAATAATCCAATATTGCTTTTAATATGTTCATTGTACGTTTTTCAACCTTATATGTTGAACTATCAGGACAACATACATGTTGTACAAAATATTACAATATCGACTGTACAAGAGAAATTAGAAATCAAAAATACGCGAAAAAATTTGTTCACCGAAACATGATTTATTAGAAAATCATAGTTATGACAGAAGATACCATTTAAACGATGTAAGTTAGTTGTTGTTTATGTAAAGTAGATCACATGTCTGATTATATCAGGTTGTGAAATTTGAATTTTACTATTTGGATCATGACGATGTATCATTCACCTAATCATATTGTTTTAAGTTTTAAGGTACGCTCCAAACACGAAGCGTACATATCCACTAGAAGAATACTCTACATACCATCATGATGATTAACTGATGAGGTTCAACTGATTACATATCAAACAGTCCCATAAAAAAGAATTCTACGTCACTAAAATCTCTAAGTAGAATATTAAATACAATTGCATTTAATGTAACGGTGTCAGTTTAAATGTCACGCTAAGTTTACAATTAATCGATAAGACAATTCGAACAGACACGAATGTAAGGTATTATCATTTTTAACCAATCTATTCTATTTTAGTATTTTTTTTTAAAGAATGTCTACAAGTCTTTATCGGCTTAAATATATGTTGTTGGTAGTGATATTAAGATACGTTAAATACAATCTAAATGCATCATTGTAAAGCTGCAATTTTTATAATATCCTATGATACACATCTATGAGTTTAGCGTTTGTATATTAAGTAGGAAGTACTCTAATAAAACATTGACAAAAGGGTTAGTAATTGAAAAATAAGACCCATCATAATACATTTTTATATGTCAAAGAACAACAATGATCCTTCAGTTTAATGCTTCGTTTTGCTGTAAAAATATTCAATGACCGTTTTAAATTGTTTACAAATATCAGTTTTAGGAAAACAATATGTAATCTCCATCATGTAAAACGACATAACTCATCAGGATAATATATTTATTTATTTATGTATTCTATTTATTGGAGTTAACGCCGTATCAACACAATTTATGTCATTTCACGGCGTCCAGCGCACCTAACTTAGCTTTCCTGGGACATTGTCTATAACCAGTACTCACCTACTCTTCCACAAGGCCGGAAACTTCTCCATATTATCTAATCAATGGAGGAAAATCGACATTATTGTCAAATTTTTATGGAATGGTATGACCTCCCCGGATGTGATTCGAACCCGCACCCCCTCGGGCACGAGTATCCAAATCCCGGCGCGCTACCAACTGTGCTATCGACCCGGGTTCAGGATAATATATTTTTAAGTATAATACACCATTAAACATAGCATGTGGCATCATATCACATCAAATATTGCATAAATTTGAATAACATGATCAAAAAAAATAAAATTCATTAATAAATGATAATGCCAAGTGCTTTATCTATCAATATTTTAAATTTTCTATTACAAAGTGGCTGACGCCTGTTTTTTATTTATACGATACAATACTCAATGCTGGTGATTGTTGGTCTAGTATTATAATGTTCCTGCATCTTACATCTTAATTATGCACTGATTACCGATTTTTTACTAAATATTAGTTTAAGCAGACGTAAAGATGTAAATTCAGTTATTTGTATACCAACGCTGCTTTAAATAGACTAACTGAAGAAGTTTAGTATAAAATAAGCTATTCATTCACCGTAATAATTAATGGTTATACAGTTAGAAATAATTCATTGAAGTTTTGGATTGCTGGTATTATGTTGAATAAAATTGTAAGAATATAGTTTTTTTCATTGACCATTTGTTTCTGAAGTCAAAGTCATATTTAATACCACTGTTACTAGAATTAAAAAATATTTTTATCAGTATAGAATATAACTTCTTTATTGGCTGCAATACTTACTAAATACTGTTTACAAAGAGTCATAAGTCATGATTTTGAGCAGTTCTTTATTTTTAATATATAAAGGTTAGTAAGACTATTGATAGAATGTTTAAGTTCTCACATTATTTGGTCTCAACTGTGTATTGCAACCCGTTTAATATATTCTGTAGAACATATTCATAATTCGTATTCAAAGTAAGAAAACTCCCAATTCCTTGTAGAATATAAGTGTCATTGATTACCGAGAAATTTAATTTCCAGAAGTCGTAAAACACAAACAAAACAACTGTTACAAGTAATCTTATAACTACAAATAAATCAAATAAATTTTCTCTATGATAAGCTAATGTACTTAAAATTTGAACCTTGAATTCATTCTGAATTGTAAATCTCGTTTAAGTGTTATTACTTTGAGTTACCATTAATGACAATGCTGTTCTTGTGCTCCAATGTCCTTGACCTCCAATACGTTCGTTTGGTTACTACAGTTAGTTTTCAAGATGCCGTAAAACTGACGTTGATTTAATTAGTACAACAAGCTACCCATTGGAAAAAAATAATGAACTTCATATTTCTTATTTCTTTTCCTTGCTATGTGTTTGACTTTTTGGTTTAAAATGTTATATTCCTAGAAAACACAAGTATTAATTTATGACTCGTTGTTAGGGGTGTAACAATAGGTCGACTTATCGCTGTATCGCGATAGTTTACCTTGCAATAGCAATAGGTCGGTAGAACTTTTTCAAGTCGATAAATATCGCGATAGTTTTTCTGACTATCGACTTTTTTCGATAGTTTTCTTGAAAACGAGAGTTGAGCCCCCAAAACGCTTTACTTTTATCTTTTTTTAATGAGAGAACTCTGCATTGATACGGATCAAATTAAATCTATTTAGAGGCCGGCAGAGGAACAGATAAGCTGCGTATCTGCGTAAATACGCAATTAAAAATCTCAAAAACCCTATAAGAATAAAACATTTGCGTATCATAACCCAATTAAAACTCTTTTATTTATAAAGCCTCGAAATCGCCGCGTATCGAACGTAAATAAAAAATCGAAACTGGTCAGATAAGAGATGCGAAAAATGAAACTTCACGAGACAATTACATGCCAATTACATCTCATTAAAACCCAATTGTCGTTCACACGCTGGGAGTTTAACTCGCCGACATATGAATGCACAAGGGTGTCACGAAATCGATAATAAAGTCGCCGACTTATGATTACACGCTCGATAACATCTGTAATAATCTGAGTCTGTATATACCTTTATCTATACACGTCAGAGTACAATGGAAAAAGCGCATGTATATATTTAAATTGTTTGCAGCAATTAAATCAATATTAATCCTTTGTTTGGGGACAAGTATGTGTTTGCAGTTTAAGCAGAAATTGAGGTAAACAATTTAAGATATGTGTCGGCATTTATTCACACTCACTTTGTCGATGTTTGATAGCATAACAATGACATAATTGCAATGTCTCATTATGTAATCATGGAGTCTAATATAAATTAATCGTCATGAAAAATGTATTCTTAAACTAGCGTGACCTAATTTGTTAAATTGCATTGTATATAAAACTTTATAAAAACGATATCGGCGATCCCAGGAAGTCATTTTTTCTATGTTAAAATTACTAACAATAATTGTCAATAACACCGTCTTGTGTAATTAAATTTTATAAATAGTGTTTTGTATTCTTTTACAACAAGAAATTTTATAATATATAATTTAGTATTGTATTTCGTAAAAATAAAATCTCTTCAATCATGATGACTAATTGTCATATATTTTCGCGACCCACGCTATCGCAAATTAAGTAAAACATTCTTAAATCTTCATAATTAATGTCATAAGCTTATTATTTTTCATTTGTTTTTCTTAATTTAGCAAACAGTGCGCCAGGAACCGACAACTTCGAACTTACGTTCCCGTTTTCTGGTGTTCGTTGATAAAATAAATGTCAAAATGCCAGACATTTTTTTACTTGCCAACATTTGTTTCAGTGTAATTTTAAAAATGAAGCATAATTATATGTTTTTTAAGTTCAATTAAAATACTGAAGATGCTATCATAACTATACTGTGTTCATCATTATCATAATGTAATTATGGTAATCGATGACAAAGAGTTAGAATAACCAAAAAGTTAGTTGAATAAAACAGTTTGTTGATTAATCAGCATTTCAAATAACCAAATAACTGACAAGTTGTTATTTGATACAGAAAAGTTATTTTCAAATTAAGTCATTGTTTTGTAGATTTCTCCACTCCTGTGAACTAAATTCTGGCGAAATCTTTGAAACATTTTCCTGTAGTGTTCTGTCTGATTGGTCAAAGCAAAATTCTTCTAAACAAAACAGCCACCGTTGAAAGGGTTTTCAGCATTATGAATTCCATGTGAACTGTTTCATGCAATAGGATTCGACAGTCTCTTTTGGATCCTCTAAAGACGACATGTTGTCATTATAAGTCATTAGACTATAACCAGCTTGAGGCTGTTGTTAATTGCTTAAAGAACATGCATCTAATAGTAAGAGTCTGAAAGATCTTGCTTTGTAAAGTTCTGACAATCAAATTGAATGGAGAATAAAAACTGAAGTCATTCTTTTGAATGCTATTGTTACCAATTGGCTTGACATTATATTTTCCCAATTTAAACCAAAATGCCGGTAAAATTCCTAATTCTAGGGGTATGGGACATATTCCCAAAATTGTGAAAAAAAACCACTGGTGGTTGCTGTCCTAGTTACAATATCTTCAATAAATATTTGTAAGTATATTTGTGCATACCTAGTTCCATGTTCTTTTTCTTAGTACTCAATTTGTCGTCATATAAATGTATAATACTCAATCCAGTAAAATATCTTGGAGTAAAAAAAAATACACACTATTGGAAATGGCATTACTCAGTTGTCTGGAAAACTGGGAGTAAATACACCCCAAAACTTATCTGTTCCTCTGCCTAATGTGAATAAATCTGGACCAAAAACTAAACCAATGATATACCCTCTAATAGAGAATCAGCTCATTCTCAAAGTGCGAGAGATATTTAAAATTCAATCCTATTGTTTATTGTAAAAGACTTGAGACTGTTTACCGTTGTTTTTGTAATAAAACTATCGTGATAGTATCGCAATAGTTTTTTGACTATTGCAATACTATTGCGATAGTACTTTTATTATCGCAATGCTATCGCGATAGTGTTTTTGGCCGCAATAGTCACCCCTACTCGTTGTGTTCTATACGATTCTATTAATAGCTATCTTAAATCATTTGTAAAACTTTTGTATTAAGCATTAAACTAACATAACACATTATATAAAGGATCAATCATTGTAACAAAATATAAATTAATTTCACAAGCGGTATAGATAGCTATATACCAAATACATTTTAAAACAATGAATCAATCTATATAGTAATATTTATTTAGTTTTTTGTTATTTATGATCCTATTACGAGGCGCCGTTGTCAAAGTTAATAAATGTAACATTTTATGCCTTAGTTTTATTTTATTGTTAACACTTACAACGTTTAATATGAAATGGGCAGCGAAAATACTTTAATAAAAGTGCAATATTAAAACATTTAAAGAACACAAACAAGTATTTGATGCTATCAACTGCATGCAGTAAGTCATAACATGATTCATATTCAGACAATATATTTAGATTTGATCAATGTATTGTATTTGTCAGTCAAGATTTGTAACAAAGGAAATGCAATTAGTTGTAGACTATATCTGGAATGAATAAGACATTTCAATTAACAACTTATGTCAATATGTAATGCTGTTATATGTAGCAAATAATGCTATTGGTATATAGAAATT
This sequence comes from Mactra quadrangularis, assembly GCA_025267735.1. Taxonomy (NCBI): domain Eukaryota; kingdom Metazoa; phylum Mollusca; class Bivalvia; order Venerida; family Mactridae; genus Mactra; species Mactra quadrangularis. The sequence continues at coordinate 32,096,496 of CM046304.1, forward strand.
AAGGTAACCTTGTAGACCAAATAACAAATATAAACAAATTAAATATTCACACCAAGGTCACATGTAAGGTGTGTAAAAAGAAACAGAGAAGTTACAATGCATGTTACAATTACTCCTCAGAATACAATTACCTTTCATTTAAATAAGCATTAGTCATTATTTCAGTACCGATTTTGAAAGTCATAACGATCTTTTCATCTAAAAAAGCAGTTATGATGTAAACTTTAAATGAGAATAATCCTTTAAACAATATTTTGATAAACTTTTAATAAAACCTTTTGTATTAATAGATATTACTGCAAATATACCTCAATATTTGAACTCAAACCCCAGTTGCAATACCACATCAATTGCGCTTCCAAATGGTATAAGGTTCCTTTATTTAAATTTATAACATTTACACGAAGTCTTTCAGTTCTATAATTTATCGGATTTGTCACATAAATTGTCAAGCATCGTGGCAAGAAGAAAATGCTAAATAAATGTACGTGACTACCTACTTTAAACAAAACAATGTCGCAATAGCGTCTGCTAAATCAAAAAAAAATACGACTGCACTTAAGTTACAATTAAAAATAATGTTGTATTTAATTTAAGTGCATTAGTAAATTACATATTTACTTGAAATGTTACAAGTTACTGCATTATAACACTACTTGTAAATATTAACAATGATTTAACTCTGGTTCATTTGATTAGTCTAACATAAACCAACATTTCGATGATTTAATGTATTTTTGTAGTTGCAGAATTAGCTTGTACTTTGCAGTGTCTAGCGATTTACTGTGTTCTACATACAATCTAATACATTTGTCGGTGATTGTTACATAGAGAAACCAATAAACATAGCAATAATTACTCTGACAACAGTCATTATGTCGGCGTACACTCGTAGTAAAGTATTGACAAAAGAGTAAAAGACTTTCCAACAACGATATTCTCCAATTACTTTTACGGTAATAAATCACAACTTGAACCTTCCAATTTATTACCAGATGAAATAAGCGTTGTTCCTCGATAATGCAAACTGTACGTAATTAAGAAATCATCATTACGTAAACTAGAAAAAAATAACAGAACTTGCCTTCGTTCTCCCTTTCATATTAAAAAAAGCAGATAAGTATGATATATAATACATGTATTATCTATCCGTGCTTTGAAGTAAATATATTGTGCCTTTTAAAAATGTCGAAAAGTTTGGTGTCTCCGAATTATCATGGGTTTCTTCAAATAGTTAAAATCAAAGAGTTAGTGGAATTCTGGTTAAACGCCTAGATATTTAAACTAATGACAGCGACCCAACGGTACACGCTTGCAAGAACGACGCTTTAATTGACATCGCTAAAAGGTTAATGGATCAATAAAGAATTACATTAGTATAATTCACTTTAACAATTGTTTATTTCTATATTTGCTAGACACTTCATGTCTGGAAATTTGTTAAATTGTTTTTATTCTAACGGCTTGGGAATTTCATGGACTGGAATTGTTTGGCAAACACATATTATTCATACACGGCTTACGCTTCAAAAACATAATACGGCTTTTCCTTCCGACGTGTGACTTTAAAAGAAAAGCTAAAAATGGGAAATAATATAATATGCATAACAAAATAAGATTATTATTAAATAAAAAATAAGATGTATATAGATGTCCGTCCATTAGTTGGAGGTAATGCCTGTGGTTGTTTGGTTTTACTCCGAAGCAACACGTTGGGTCATATTATGGCAGTCAGTAAAACATGTAATAAAATTATATTTCTAAACCAAATGCACTACATGTTTAAATTAGCCGTACTTAGCTGAACCATGCATAAGCAGGTATTTTAAGAATGTGAAATTATCAGTTTGTTTCTGAGGCGCATTAGTTACTTCTCTAAATTACTAATTAATCATTGGCCTTTTCTATACTTTTACCCCTTTCAGCAGACGTCTGATACTCGTATTACTCTATTTTCTAATGTTTTAAATAATTTTAATTATCTATTACTGTCTAGTCCGGTTCAAAGTGCTGGCGGGATCAAATATCAAACAAAAGATGTCAGTAATTAATCTGCCTTGATGGATAATAACGCAAAGTTGTCTGTGTCGTTAGAAGACATTACATGTAATATTACTATTGATTAAAAATGTTACACAATGCTTTAAGGTAACAAGGTACAGATTTTCTTTTTACAAGGGGTTTCCACAGGTTTAGTTGTGGACTGTATGACTATAACAGGTATTCATTAAACTCAGCAGCGGGCGATTACATTAGGCCTCGAACACGCAACTAAAGGGATATTTACTTCTGCAATATATATAATTCGAATTATGCGTTAACAAGCAAACGATATGCCTTTTGTGCAATTGAAGTACATTTAATACTAATTTGGCTTGTGTAAGGGAAATATCATTTATATCGCTTCCGTTTCATATATAAGTCATATACTCCATCAAAACCCCATGACTGTCATCGCTATTTGCGCTTTGATCAACATTAGTATGATGAACAGTAAACACCGAAGCAACACATTGTAAACGTTAATTAAAGGCGGCCAGTATAATGAAAGTAGACTTATGTTGTCATGTTTATAGCAAAATCCAAATATAATGTGCTCCTATAAAAGAATTCCTTTTTAAGAAATTGAAACTTTGTCTCAATTAAAGTAAAAATCAAAATGGTTTGAAATGATATCGTGTCTCTTATGCATGTTATATTTTGATAAATTCATGGCAGTTACACAATTTTAATGTCAGTTGTAAATGAATGTTTATTCATATATAATGTCTTTAAAGTATTCGCTTTACTCTTCCAATGTTACTGACAAAATTGACTTGCAGTTTACCACAATTGTTAAATTCAAATATATAAAATTTAAATGCTCCTTAGATACGATTATAAAAATGTATTTCTTACAATAATCATAAGCAATGCGAATAAATAAGAATAATAACCATTTGCTTAGAGTTGTAGATATTCAAACTTTTGATGGGCACTTAAAGATATTTAATTCACAATACACGAATTCAACAAAAAACAATAGTTCCATTTTGCTTTTGATTTAATTCTATCCTTAATCTATGGGGAATAAATTTTTAAAATCGTATTTCTGATAAAAATTACAAAAGAAATGAATATCTTAAATAAGGAAACCTTTTGGTCAACTATGAATTAACTTTCTAACAAGGTATGCTCACATTTTGTATATAAAGGTATGTACATCTCTTCCTAAACTCATTTGAATATGCACCAATGAAATTGTGAAATGTCCACCATTGATAAATATTCACTACATGACCTCACTAAAGAATTGAATACATCTTTGCAAAGTTTTTTATGATTTCAGAAACTAAGTAAGGAAACTTAACAATTGACAAACCTGAACTCATCTATTAGTCCTAAGATATTATATATAATAAATAAAGCATTAAAATGATGGAAAACATAAATAGTACTATCTTTAGCATATCTATTATTTTATCATAGCATGCAGCATCACAACATATTTCAATTTCCCAAACAATCAAGTTAGCTATCTGATATATACTTTACAAGAAATTTATCAATGCGCAAAGTTATATTTATGAGTGGTTTATGGTAGTTTATCGTTCGTCTAAATGGCGCCGTTGTCCAAGTTAATAAGTCGACATTTCATGTACATGTTTCATGCGTACAGATTTCAAGATCGTTATATACCTTAAATAGTGATTGGAACTTACAATTCAGATTTTGTTAAAGAGCTGCAGTTCCCATACGATAGAAATTAAGTAACACATATTATACTACAAAAGGTTGATCAACAAAATACATGTAGAACCATGTTATACTTAGAGTAGACACTGCTTTGGAGTTTTAATCGTTGCATGATTCTTGCAGCCACAAAATATATACAAATATATTTTAGAACAAATTAGATCTTACATAAATAATATTGGTGTTTCAATACCAAAAAAAAAAGAAAACACACAATGCAATTATTTTAATGCTTTATAAAAATAATTCTTCTTGACCAATAACCAAATAAGACAAATATCCAAATTTATTATATATTTGATATTCACACCAGGGCAACGTGTGAGGTTGAACATATTAAAAAGACGAACTAACTTCGAATGCAAAGACATTAAATTTGAATATATGTCGAACTCGCGAATATTCTAGGCATTTTAGTTAATCAGCATAATTGATAATTTAAGAGAAACTGTAAATTCATTTAAAGATGCTCGATGCTCTAATAAAAATACGGTAAACAGGTTGATTTATTTTGATGTACAATGTTACAACGCGGCACACAACATTTTACAACAAGGATGGGACAAAAGGAGTAAAGCCAAATTTATGTTTCCGTTGTGGTTCTTGAACTTTGTTTAAAAAGTTAATTTATTGCCTTACATTGAACATTTCGATTAGCTATTTGTGAAATAGTAACCGGATTATGCACAACTGTTCTTGATACACCATATTTTAAAATCACTATTTTAAGTAAGTCTTACAGATTAAATTGTTCTCCTAATTATACATTCATTTTGGATGAATTTGCTATATTTATATATGATTAAGTTACATATTGATCAGAAATACCAGGTGCTCTTGTTAAACTATATGCATTTATCAGTTGTCTTTCGTATTGATATGTATCATAACAATTTAATATGAATGATTTAACTAAAAAGCGTAAGAATATACTAAAATAGTAAAATCTTAATATTTTAATTTATAAATGCAGTCTTATTATAGTGAATATCAATGCAACATGATTATTGCTTAAACATTGTATTTTATATCTAGTATTATAATTTGTCTGATCAGACAAGAATAGTTTTTAGAGAGAACGCAATTAAAAGAAATAAAATACTGCACTGCTACAATAGATATTTTAATTTTCTGCAGATGTTTACCATAGAATGTATTTATATTTTCCAACAAATGTTTTGGTTTATAGTAATTAAATAATGATGTAGACAGAATAGATAATAAGATATAGATTATGTATCATTTATTTTATTATTTACATAACGGTAACGTTTGAGGTGGATGCAATAAAATTGAAAAGTATATCTAGCTTTTTTTCATCATTTAAATAATTGATTTATTTCATAACCATACTTCCAATAATACAAGTAATTAGTTACATTTAATCAATATAACTTTATAGCGTGTCTAATTATGTCTGTGTCAAGAGATCTAATTAAAGATACCCATATTGACAGTAAAGCGTAATTGTTACTGCGGGTAGTATTTATGGTGTAAAACCATGCTTAGTATGGCAACATAACATCAAATAATTGTTCATTATATACAAATCATTTTTGTTACTAATCATACACGGTGTTACTTTGTGTATATCAAGATACTTTAAGTCGTGCATGTACTGGTTCCTGCATATTTACAATATTCATTGTACTATAGTTTAGTCATTGGTTTCAAATTTTAACCCTCACCGATAATTTGATATGCATTACATATTAGTGCAGTTGCTGATATTAGTTTATTTTGCAAATCCCTGCTTACCTCCTACACAAAGTGAATTAATAATATGTAGTATATCATATTTCAGTTTCTCTTACAATTCTCATTGGTTTAGCATATACACAATAATAGTGTAATGAACAATTGACAAAAGTCTAATCGACCTTCTAACAACTACGCGATCCAATTACTGTTGTAGTAATAAATCGTAACATTGTCGTTCATAAAATTGTTTTCAATTCATTTACAGGCGACATGGGGGAACACAAACAAAACACTTTAATAATGTTTCCCTGCCTTTGCAAAGAATTCCAACCTTATTTAAGACAAGGAAAGGTGCGTGTTGGTCAACTTATAGAGAAAATATGTTCGTTCTCAATCCAATATTGGAATTTAAGAATAAAAGTCGGATTTATATTTGTTTTGCATGCTTTCAAATCTCACAGCGTAATTTACAGATAAAATTGCTGATTTCATTCGTTTAGTTTCAGTGCTGTTAAAGGAATTAGTTTGCAATTAAATAAAAGGAAACTCTTTAGTGGTAAGAAGTTATGGTGAGTTTCAACATTTTGGTTATAAGCTGTGTCAGTGTTATTCAATATTATTGGAGTAAATAGTTGGGATAAACTAAAAGTGTAATTATGATAGTGACAAGACGGTATACAAGTGGCGATATCCGTCGGCTATCAAGAACTGCTCCTCGACGATATAGCTGCGGCGATGCTAGAAAAGGTTCTTTATGTACTTCAGATAGTCTTCCAATCCGGGTAAGTACAACTAATTATATGGCGTAAGATTATACTCAACGACAATGGAAAGTTTGATGATAGAAATTTAAAAAAACCAACATTTTTGTTGCATACAATCTTCATAAGACAACTTTTTACATAGGAATTAGTCACAACTATTTAACAAAATATGTCTTGTAATCAACATAAATCTCGCAATCTACATTTCTAATAAACATCTAATATACTTTACGTCTGGACCTTTTATGCATTGTTCTATATTGTGATGCTATTGACAGATGTATTTATCAGACTCCATTTGTACTGATGTGATAAGACGAGATGAAAAAGTTAAAGTTGTAAAGAGTAGTTAGGAATTATATTTGATTCATCATGGAAAATTGCGTGCAATCATTATCCGTTCAAATTCAATACTTCATCAACAGTTATAGTGAAAACATTTCACCAATTGGGAAATGCATATATGTATTGCAAACTATCATGTGATGTAATGAATCAATTGAAATTTCTACCAATTCAATCAAACGTCCTTGTAATGTCATATTCTGCTAGTAGACAAATCGACTTTTTTCTTCCTTTTTAGGTCGCGATTGATAAAGAGATTTATATTACTGTTGTAGATCTAAGTCCCTAAAGATATGGTTTAGTTTCTTACAATATTCAGCAAATATTCTCAGTATTTGAAGATTGGTTATATTGCTTAAGACAATAACGAAGCATTTATTGTTTCACATTCAACATATTAACTTTGTAACATTTAAAATAGTGCAATCACACACTTCTCAGAAGATCTAAGGGATAAAATGGACACAGTTTCTCTAGAAATAACTATTTAAATTGTTGGTTAATAGATATGAGTCTATTCTGTATGGACAAAAACAATATCGTTAAAGAATTTAAGTTCATGTCCATGCAATGACATTCTTAATTATATAATAGCTTGTAATTTATTTGTTATATACATTATTTATTATGTATTTTTTGTTGTGACCATTGAAATAGAATTTGGCAGTATTTATTACCTGACGATTTAAACACTAAATAAACATTATTTAGGTCTAATTAAATTGAAAAGTTGGTGAGCCGCCACTTGTAAATGTATTGCAATGTCTAGTTTCATATTTTAAAAATTATTCGTTTGTAGAATTATAAAGGATATGTTGGTGTATTTGTATGCAGCATTAAAAACAGAACAGGGATTGGGCAATACTCATCATTCAAAGTGAATTTACCCAGCAGTTTTCTATAATATTTTTAATTGGTTTAATCGTCGTATTCAGCACATATTTAGGTTATACATGTATATACGACGGCCAACTCTTTCTACTATAGGTTTCCTGGACACTTTTCTATCACCAGTACTAACTTACCCCACCACGTGGCCGACAACTCAAGTATAGGGTATGACCTACCGCGACCGGGCTCGAATCCGCGATCTCCGGATTCGAAGTTAGACATGCTAACCACTACGCAGGCGGCATAATATTTTTTTTCACAACGCAGAAATACTAAATAGATATATTTGAACATTTTAACAATATAAAAGTAATAAAAAACTAGTCGATTTTATAAAAGATTTTTACAAGTTCTGCAAATTTACAATGATTTTAAAATGTATGCAGCTACAAATTTTTGCACACAATGCACACAACTGCCTATAAATCGTTGCACGCAGTTATGTTTATTTACACCTCAAAGTACCACAATAAAAGTGTTGAGAATGGTAATAAATAATGTGAAGTGTCAGACATTGTTTAAATTGGTGTTAATGCTCGTTTTATTGATTCCATGCTGCTTAAGGTGTAGGTTACAATTAGAACAAGAACATATGTAACCGTAATGTTACATATTTAAGTGGAAGGAAGTTGTTGTATGTTTGCAATGTAAGTAGACGTCGAGAAAATTATTTTGTTAATATTGAATACTACCTCATTGCAATTGCTCCCGAGAATGGAATAAAGGAAATTTCAAGTTTCACTTTTATTTGTTCATTTGCTGAGTAAAATACTAGTGTTGAAGGCCTTATTATGTCTTCTTTTTGCCACAGGAATATGTTTACAAGCAAATGTAAAGTAATCCGTTGGTTCATATGTCATTACATAAAGCATGTAATTTTAGGTTATTTAACACTGAAGTGTCCAATACGGAAATATATTTGGACAAGTGCCCATATTGCAAATTCATATTGGACGAGCCGATAGGAAAAAAGCTTACATCTAAGTTTTGTTATATATGATGATTTTATTCTCGGATAAATATTAACCTTAACTCCGGAGTTAAACAATTGAAGGCAAGGTGATAATTGCGTTAAAATTATATTTTGAACAATTTCCCCAGAAAATAAACAGCTTTTAATTGGTATTCAAGGACAAAGATAAAATACTGTATAATTTACTGAATATGCATACTAATCAACAAATTGCAACATTTCAAAACATAAGCGTTCTCTCGTATTTGTCACATTAATATTCAAGAATCATGAAACAAAGTTTTAATGTGCACCGAAAAAGCATAGTTGTGATAATGTTCCAATGGTAATGGCATTAATTGAATGACTGTCAACTATGATATAGTCAATATGTATAATATAAAAGATATTAGCTACAAACAAGGAGAATATGCGAGACGGTAATACATGTAGTCTGTCTCGACAATATAATGATTGATCAGAAGAACTCGCTAATCATAAGATTATCTTTATGTCTGTCACAAATACTTGTTTGAGTTAAATAGGTTGAAACTCGCTAGCAGTAAAGAATACATTAGCCACTACTTTTTGTTTTCTAAATACAAATGATACGAGACAATTATTTTATAAGATGTGTCGATGAAATTTCTTTAGATGAATAAAATCATATGATTTGAAGCTTTGAAAACTACGAATTTCGGATAGTATTTTTTATCTTCTTTAGATCTTTATTTCCAAGTGCTACATGGCCACCGGCCCATACACATATATTTATACAATTAAATACATATACATATGGTATGTATGATTTGAAAATAAATAAAATATATTTGACAATTTTTTTACAAACAACCTAAACATTATATGAAGAGCCGAGAATATTCGATTATTCGGATCGTCACCAAATATTCGATCATTGAAAAGCGAATACGAATATTCGTAATTCTCAAGTTGTAAATAAAATCGTAGTTAAAGAATTGTTATGGTTACGACACCCAAAAAACTGTCCAAACCTTGGTGATAGATAGGTCATGAAGGAATCGTCCTTAATGCATGCATTATACATGTACAAACGAAGTGTTGCATAACAAATGTCACTTGCTTTCAATTTAATTGCTATTAGTAAAAATTGTTTACAATTTACCGATGCTATTATATATATCCCTGGTAAGCAATTATGCAATGGTTATACAAAACATTAGTTTCAGTGTAGCATTAACAATTAAAATGATGTTTACATTTATTCCAGATAATCTACATATGTTCGTAAAGCGTCTATAATTCCTCCTTAACAAAGAGTAATGCCAGTTCATAAATCATACATTTAATGTTTTATTGTCTGTTTACAAAGTACATAATCGTAAAGGCATACGAGTGAAATCTGTATCGAATTGTAATAACATGTGCATCACACAATGTGCAATATTGTATAACATATTGGTTGAAACCATCTGTTTGTGAAATGTCTTAAATTGTTTACAAATATCAGTTTTAGCGAAACAATTACTGATCTTTATCTTGTAAACGACATAACTCATCGTTATGATGTAATTATAAGTATAATATATCATTAAAACTTAGCATGGGGCATCATATCACATCATAAATGTCATAAATTTGAATAACATGATCAAAAAAATAAAATTTATTTATAAATGATAATGCCAAGTGCTTTATCTATCAATATTTTAAATCAATTTTCTATTACAAAGTAGCTGACGCCTGTTTTTCATTTATACGAAACAATACTCAAGGCTGGTGGTTGTTGGTCTAGTATTATAATGTTCCTGTATCTTAAAAATGCATTGATGGCCGATTTTTTACTGAATATTATTTTAAGCAGACGTTAAGATGTAAATTCAGTTATTTGTATACCTACGCTGCTTTAAAAAGACTAACTACAGAAGATCAGTATAAAATTAGCTATTCATTCTCCGCATAATTAATGTTTCATAACATTAAATCGAAAATATTTTATACTGTTAGAGATAATTCAATGAGGTTTTGGATTGCTGGTATTTTTTGTTGAACAAAATTGTAAGGATATAGATCTTTTGTTTCTGAAGTCAAGGTCATATTTAATATCACTGTTACTAAAATAGAAATATTTTAACAGTATAGTATAGAACTTCTGTATTTGCTGCAATACGGCTTTCTATAGAGTCTTTAGTCATGCTTTAGAGCAGTTTTTTTTTAAATATATGTATAATGGTTAGTAAAGACTATCAATGAAATGTTTAAATTCTCACATTGTGTTGGTCTCAACTGTGGATTGCAAATCGTTTAATATATTCTGTAGAACATATGCATCATCCGTATTCAAGTAAGAAAATTCCCAATCCCTTGTTGAATATAAGTGTTAATGATTACCGAGAAATTTAATTTGCAGAAGTCGTAAAACAGAATCAAAAGAACTGTAACAAGTAATCTTATAACTACAAATAAATCAAATAAACTTTCTCTATGATTAGATAATGTACTTAAAATTTGAACCGTGTATTCATTCAGAATTGTATATCTCATTACTTTGAGTTACCATTAATGACAATGATGTGCTTGTGCTCCAATGTCCTTGCGCTCCAATACATTCGTTTGGTTACTATAGTTAGTTTTCAAGATGCCGTATAACTGACGTTTATTTAATTAGTACAATAAGCTACACATTGGACGAAATAATGAGCTTCATGTTTCTTTTTCTTCTCCTTTTTATGTTGACTATTTGTTTTAAAATAATGTCACATTCCTAGAAAGCTCATGTACTAATTTATGACTCGTATGGTGAATCGATAGCCAAGTCTCTGGGTTTCATGTTATGTTTTCTTGACATAAAGTAAATAGCTCTGCTTTAAAATCGCAACAATTTAAAGCTTAATTTAAGATTAACATTCAGTCATGTTGTCATATCAAAATTGGCTTTCTGAACATTCCATAATATCCAATTGTGTTTTATACGATTCTATTTATAGCAATCTTAAATCATTTGTAAAACATTTGTATTAAGCATTAAACTAACATAACACATTGTATAAAGGATCAATCATTATAACAAAATATAAATCAATTTTAAAATCAGTATAGATAGCTATATACCAAATACATTTTAAAACAATGAATCAATATGCATAGTAATATTTATTTATTCTTTAGTTATCTTTGATCTTATTGCGAGGCGCCGTTGTCAAAGTTAATAAATGTAACATTTTATGCCTTAGTTTTATTTTTTTTAACACTTAGATCTTTTAATATGAAAGGGGCAGCGAACATACTTTAATAAAAGTGCAATATTAAAACATTTAAAGAATTATCAACACAAAAAGTATTTAGATGCTATCAACTGCATGCAGTTAGTCTTAACATGATTTTTATTCAGACAATATATTAAGATTTGATCAATATATTTGTCAGACAAGATTTGTAACAAAGGAAATGCAATTATTTGTAGACTATATCTGGAATGAATAAGACATTTTAATCAACAACATATGTCAATATGTAATGCATTTTTGTGTAGCTAATAATGCTATTGTTATATAGAAATTAAGGCAACCTTGTAGACCAAATAACAAATATAAACAAATTAAATATTCTTACCAAGGTCACGTGTAAGGTGTGTAAAAAAGAAACAAAGAAGTACCAATGCATGTTACAATTACTTCTCAGAATACAATAACTATCATTTTAATAGCATTAGTCATTATTTTAATCCGATTATGAAAGGCATAACGATCTACTCATTTAAAAGAGCAGTAGATAGTACTACAAATATACCTCAATATTTGAACTCAAGCCCCAATTGTAATTCTACATCAATTTCACCCAAATGGTATAAGGTTCTATCATTTGGATTAATGTCATCTACACGAAGTCTTTTAGTTGTGTAATTTATCGATTTTATCACATAAATCGTTAAGCATCGTAGCAAGAAGAAAATGCTAAATAAACGTACGTGACTACTTTAAACAAAACAATGGTCGCAATAGCGTCTGCTAAATAAAAAAACAAATACGAGTACAATTAAGTTACAATTAAAAATAATGTTGTATTTAATTTAACTGCATTAGTAAATTATATATTAACTTGAAATGTTACAAGTGTCTGCGTTAAGATACTAGTTATCAATATAAACTTAAAGACTTAACTCTCGTTCATTTGATTAGACTTACATAAACCAACCAACATTTCGATAATTTGATGTATTTTGTAGTTGCAGAATTAGCTTTCATTTTGCAGAGTCTAGCGATTTACTGAGTTAAACTTACGACCAAATACATTTGTCGGTAATTGTTACAAAGAGAAACCAATAAACATAGCAATAATTACTCTGACAACAGTCATTATGTCGGTGTATACTCGTAGTAAAGTATTGACAAAAGATTAAACGACTTTCCTACAACTAAACTCTCTAATTATTTTAACGGTAATAAATCACACCTTTGCCCTTTATACAATTGCTTCCAATTCATTACCAGATGAAATAAGCGTACAGTCTCCCCGTTCCTCAATAACGCAAACTGTACGTACTTAAGAAAACATCACTACGTTAACCTTCAAAAATAACACAAATAGCGTTCGTTCTCCCTCAAATTTTGTAATCTATAATGCGAGTCTAATTTATACTCGTTTTCTTTTCATTTTAATAAAATAACAGATAAGTATTATATGTTATGTTATGTAATCCATTAATTATCTTTCCGTGCTGTGGACTTATGATTATATACTGTGCGTTTTAAATAAATGTCGAAATGTTTGGTGTCTGCGAATTATCATGGGTTTCTTCAAATAGTTAAAATAGAAGACTTAGTGGAAGTCTGTTTTGTTTGGAGTTAATCGCCTAGATATATTAACTTATGATAGCGACCCTGCAGTGATCACCGGCAAAGCGCAGTTGCTCGTCTTGTGAGAACAACAGTTCTACCAACCAACCAGAAGACAGAACCTGGTCACGTAAACAGGACCACTACTCAAAAGCGAGCTCTGTCGTACTTTGCACTTGTAGAACCCCTTCTCGCTCTCTTAGCTCTTAACACTCAACACGTACACACGTAAATCTAAGACTACAGTCTTCCCAGCTCTTCATAGTAAGTGCAAGATATTTAACTGAAAAAAAATACTATATTTCAATTATTCGGGACCCGTTTTAGACTTAAAATTTATCTAATTTTGTTTGTAAGTCCCTCAACATCCCCAGTGATCACTACAAACCGACGGTATACACACTTGCAAGAACTATGCTGAAATTGACATCGCTAAAAGGTTAATGGATTAACTAAAGAATAACATCAGTATAATTCATTAGAATGAATGTTTCATTTCTATATCTGCTAGGCACTACATGTCTGGAAATTTGTTAATTTCATGGAATGGAATTGTTTGGAAAACATATTTTATTCATACACGGCTTACGCTTTAAAATCATAAAACGGCTTTGCCGTTCGACATGTGACTTAAAAAAAAGAAAATCTAAAAATAGGAAATTAATATAATATGCATAACAAAATAAGATATGTTTTAAAAAGTCCGTCCATAAGTTGGAGGTAATGTCTGTGACTGTTTGGTTTTTCTCCGAAGCAACACGTTGGGTCATAACATGGCGGTCAGTAAAACATGTAATACACAAACCAAATGTAATACATGTTTAAATTAGCCGTACTTAGGTGAACTATGCATAAGCAGGTATTTTTAGAATGTGACATTATCAGTTTCTGAGGCGCATTAGTTACTTCTTTAAATTACTAATTAATCATTGACATTTTCTATACTTTTACCCCTTTAAGCAGACGTCTGATATTACTATAATCTCTACTTGTTTTTTAAATAATTTTAATTATCTATTACTGTCTAGTTCGGTTCAAAGTGCTGGCGGGATCAAATATCAAACAAAAGATGACAGTAATTAATCTGCCTTGATGGATAATAACGCAGAGTTGTCTGTGTCGTTAGAAGGCATTACATGTAATAATATTATCGATTTAAAAATGTTATGAAATGCTTTACGTTAACAAAGTACAGAATATATTTTACATCGGGTTTCCACAGGTTTAGTTGTGGACTGTAGGACTATAGCAAGTCCTCATCAAAATCAGTAGCGGACGATTACATTTGGACTCGAACACGCAATTAAAGGGATACTTACTTCTGCAATATATATGTATATTCCGAATTATGCGTATACAAGCAAACGATACGCTTTTTGTGCAATTGAAGTACATTTAATTCTAATTTGGCTTGTGTAAGGGAAATATCGCTTGTATCGCTTCCGTTTAATATATAAGCCATATACTCCATCAAAACCCCATGACTGTCATCGCTTTTTGCGCTTTGATTAATATTAGTTTGATGAACAGTAAACTTTTAAAACGTCAATTGTAAATTTATTTTTATTGATGTTTTAAAAACTAACATTAAACTAAGTTTTTATGTTAGCTACAATGTTGCTTCTTGTAAAAATGAATCAACCTTTATCATAGATTACATTGATATTATCTAAATATGATTGTTATTTTTGTTTAACACCGGAGCAACACATTGTACTCGTTATATAAAGGCGGCCAGTATAACGAAAGTAGACTTTAGTTGTCATATTTATAGCGAAATCTTAATATAATGTACTCCTATAAAAGAATCCCTTTCTAAGAAATTGAAACTTTGTCAAACTTAAAGTAAAAATCCAAAATGGTTTGAAATGATATTGTGTCTCTAATGCATGCTATATTTTGATAACTTCATGGCAGTTACACAATTTTAATGTCAGTTGTAAATGAATGTTTATTCATATATAATGTATACGCTTTACTCTTCCCATGTTACTGACAAAATGTACTTGCAGTTTACCCAATTAATAAAGTGAAACATATAAAATTTAAACGCGCCTTAGATATGATAATAAGAATGTATTTCTTACAATATTCATAGGCAATGCGAACAAATAAGAATAATAGCCATTTGCTTAGAGTTTTAGAAATTCAAACTTTTGTTGGGCACATAAAGATATTTAATTACATAGTATACGAATTCAACAAAAAGCAATAGTTCCATTTTGCTTTTGTTTTAAATCTACCCTTAATCTATCGGGGATGAATTTTTAAAATCGTATTTCCGATAAAAAAATACAAAAGAAATGAATATTTTAAATAAGGAAATCTTTTTGTCAACTATGAATTAACTTCCTAACAAGGTATGCTAACAGTTTGTATAAATGTTTATTCTTCTCTTTCTAAACTCATTTGAATATGCACCATCAAAATTGTGAAATGTCCACCATTGATAAATATTCACTACATGACCTCGCTAAATAATTGAATACATCTTTGCATAGTTTTTTATGATTTCAGAAACTTAGTTAGGAAACTCAACAATAGACAAACCTGTACTCAACTTTTTTTCCTCAGATATTATATAAAATAAATAAAGCATTAAATGATGGAAAACATAATATTATGTGTATCTATAGCAGTTATTTATTATTTTATCACAGCATGCAACATCACAACATATTTAAATTTCCCTAACAATCATGTTAGTTATCTGACATATACTTTACAGGCAATTTATCAATGCGCAAATTTGTATTAAGAAGTGGTATGAGGTAGTTTATCGCTCGTCTATAAGACGCCGTTGTCCAAGTTAATAAGTGAACATTTCATGTTAATGTTTAATGTGTACAGATTTCAAGATCGTTAAATACCTTAAATAGTGATAGGAACTTACAATTCAGATTTTGTTAAAAAGCTGCAATCCCAATACGATAGAAATTAGGTAACACATATTATAATACAAAAGGTTGATCAAAAAAATACATGTAGTACCATGTTATACTTAGAGTAGACATTGCTTAGGAGTTTTAGTCGTTGCATGATTCTTGCAGCCACAAAATATATACAAATATCAGAACTGGCATACGTAGGAATTGCAATATATTTTAGAACAACGAATTATATCTTACATTGATAATATTGATGTTTCAATACCAAAAAATGAAAACACACAATGCAATTATTTTAATGCTTTATAAAAAGTAATTCTTCTTGACAAATTACCAAATGAGACAAATATCCAAATTTATTATAAATTCAATATTTACATCAGGGCGACGTGTGATGTTGAAAATATTAAAAAGACGAACTAACTTCGTATGTAAAAGCATTAAATTTGAATATATGTCGAACTCGCAAATATTCTAGGCATTTTAGTCAATCAGCATAATTGATAATTTAAGAAAAACTGTAAATTCATTTAAAGATGCTCGATGCTCCAATAAAAAATACGATAAACAGATTTATTTATTTTGATGTACAATGTTACAACACGGCACCCCTAAATAAATAAACATACACGTTACAATCATAAACAGCATGTATGTATTGCTAAATAGCCTAATCAAACAACATTTTACAACAAGGATGGGACAAAAGGAGTAAAGCCAAATTTATGTTTCCGTTGTGGTCCTTGAACTTTTTTTAAAAAGTTAATCTATTGCCTCACATAGCATATTTCGATTAGCTATTTGTGAAATAGTAACCGGACTAAAGTGACATATCATACATTGCACACAACTGTTCTTGATACACTATATTTTAAAATCACTCTTTTAAGTTTGTCTTACAGTTTAAATTGTTCTCTAAATTATACATTCATATTAGATAAATTAGCTATATTTATATATGACTAAGTTACATATTGATAAGAAATACCAGATGCTCTTGTTAAACTTAAGCGTTTATCAGTTGTCTTTCATATTGATATGTATCATAGCAATTTAATATGAATGATTTAACTAAAAAGCGTAAGAATACACTAAAACAGTAAAATCTTGTTATTTTAATTTATAAATGCAGTCTTACTATAGTGAATATCAATGTAACATAATTATTGCTTAGACATTGTATTTTATATCAAGTATTATAATCTGTCTGATCAGATAAGATTGGTTTTAAAAGAGAACGCAATTTAATGAATAAAATTCTGCACTGTTACAATAGATATTTTAATTTCCTGCAGATGTTTACCATAGAATGTATTTATATTTTCCAACAAATGCTTTTGGTTTATAGTAATTAAATAATCCTCTAGACAGAATAGATAATGAGATATAGATTATGCATTATTTATTTTATTATACACATAACAGGAACGTGTGAGGCGGGAGCATTAAAATTGAAAAATATACCTTGTTTTTCACTATTATTATAATTGATTTATTTCATAACCATATTTTCCAAAAATAAAAGTAATTAGTCACATGTTATTCAACATTATTATATAATACCAGCGTGTCCAATTATGTCAGATTCAATAGGTTTATTTAAAAGATCCCTATTTTAACATTAAAACTGAATTATTATGGGGAGTAAAAGTCATGGTACAAAACCATTCTCAGTATGGCAACATAAGTCATCAAATAAATATTCATTATATACAATTTCAATGCATACATGCAATAGCTTCCCATGTTACTAATCCTACACGGTGTTACTTTGTGTACATCAAGATACTTTTAGTCGTGCAGGTACTGGTTTCTGCATATTTACACAAATATCCACTTTCTACTGGCAGATGTTGAAAAAATATTCATTGCACTAAAGTTTAATCTTTGGTTTCACATTTTAACCCTCACCAATTTCTGTTGTAGTAATAAATCGTGACATTTTCCTTCATAAAATTGTTCCAATTCATTTACAGACGACATGGGGGAAAACACAAACAAAACTCTTCAATAATGTTTCCCTGCTTTGCAAAGAAATTCAACCTTATTTATGACAATGAAAGGTGCGAGCTGGTCAACTTATAGAGAATATGTTCTTTCTCAATACAATATTGGAATTTAAGAATAAAAGTCGGATTTATATTTGTTTTGCATGCTTTCAAATCTCACATCGTAATTTACGGATAAAATTGTAGACTTCATTCGTTTAGTTTCAGAGCTGTTAAAGGAATTAGTTTGCATTTTTAGTTAAGTGAAACTGTTTAGTGGTAAGAAGTTATGGTGAGTTTCAACATTTTGTTCATAGGCTGTGTCAGTGTTATTCAATATTATTGGAGTAAATAGTTGGGATTAAATAAAAGTGTAATTATGATAGTGACAAGACGGTATACAAGTGGCGATATCCGTCGGCTATCAAGAACTGCTCCTCGACGATATAGCTGCGGCGATGCTAGAAAAGGCTCTTTATGTATTCCAGATAGTCTTCCAATCCGGGTGAGTACAACTAATTATGTAGCATTAGATTATATTCAACGACAATGAAAGGTTTGTTATCAATAAAAACAACATTATGGTTGCATACAATCTTCATAAGACAACTTTTTAACAAAATATGTCATGTAATCAACGTAATTCTCCCAATCTCCATTTCTAATAAACATCTAACATACTTTACGTCTGGAAATTTTATGCATTGTTTTATATTGTGATGCCATTGACAGACGTATTTATCAGACTCCATTAGTACTGATGTGATAAGACGAGATAAAAAAGGTTATACTTGTAAAGAGTTGTTAGAAATTTTATTTGATTCATCATGGTAAATATTACAAATTGCATGCAATCATTATCCGTTCAAATTCAATACTTCATAACCAGTTATAGTGAAAACATTTCACCAATTGGGAAATGCATATACATAGCAAACTATAATGTGATGTAAGGAATCAATTGATATGAAATTCCTACCAATTTAATCAAACGTCCTTGTAATGTCATATTTTGCTATAATGTTACACAAATTGTTGACAACAGCATCAAGAATTTTACAACGTTGTTATTCTCCTTTTCAGTGAACAAACTGCTAAATGTTTCTTAGCTGCCATTAATCATTTTAAATGTGGCGTTTTTTTTTTGGATGTAATAGACAGAACTGTCGTTTATTTTCTGTTTATCATAGTCTACCAATAAAAGTTAGTAAATATAATAGTATGACGTGTATGAGTAGTCACCCACCGACATTCAAAAGTTTGGCATAATGTTTAAATAAATAATTACATTTTTTACACTTTTTGTTGCAAACAATCTTCTCAGATAACATCAGAATCAATCACAACTGTTAAACCAAATATATCATGTAATCAATGTAATACACGTAATCTCCATTTCTATAAACATCTAATATACTTTACGTCTGGACATTTAATGCATTCTTCTATATTGTGATGTTATTGCATACGTACTTACGAGATTCTATTTGTACTGATGTGATAAGACGAGATTAAAAAGGTTGTAATTGTAAAGAATTGTTAGGAATTGTATTTGATTCATCATTGTAAATATTACAAATTGCATGCAATCATTATCCATTCAAATTCAATACTCTATTAAGAGTTATAGTGCAGACATGTCACCAATTGGGAAATGCATTTTTACATCGCAAGCTATCATGTGATGTAATGATCAATTGATATGAAAACCTAGTTCTATCAGGCGTTCTTGTAAATTCATATTCTTGTACTCTCTAATTCATAACCAATAACAACAATTGCTAAAACATTGTTTAACTCAGTGAACAAAATATAAAGTGTCTCTAAGGTACCATTAAACTCTTTTCAATTGTCTTCAGCATATGTAGGAGACATAATTGTCATTTAGTTTCTTTTTTTATAGTCTACCAACTATGATTAGTAAAACTAATTGTATGACTTCAGATTATACTTACCAACATTCGAAGGTTTGGTGATAGTAATTAAAAAGATCGTACATTTTCTATGCATACAACTATCTTATACAGCCTTTTACATCATAAGCAATCACAACTGTAGAACCAAATACACAATGTTATCAACGTATTTCGCACATTCTCTACTACTAGAAACATATAATATACTTTACGTCTGGACATTCATTACATTGTCCTATATTGTAATGATCTTGGCAGACTTATTTATCCGACTCAATTAGTAGCAGACGTACTTACCAGACTCTATTTGTACTGAGATTATAATCATTTATTATATACCGCATTTGTATAGCGCTCTTTTTATATTGAATATATGTTCAAAAGCGCTTAAGATAAGACGAGATGAAAAAGGTTTAAATTGTAAATAGTTGTTAGGGATATTATTTGATTCATTATAGTACAAATTGCATGCAATCATTATGTATACAAATTCAAAACTTCATCAAGAGTTATAGTGAAGACATGTCACCAATTTGGAAATGCATATTTACATAGCAAACTATCATGTGATGTAATGATTAAATTGACATGAAAACCTTACCAGTACAATCTGACGTCCCTGTTATTCTATATTCACGTTTTCTATAATTAAAATTTGTTGACAAAACCAACAATTGTTAAAACATTTTAATCTCTTTTTCAGTAAAGAAACATCTAACATGTCTCATAGCTACAATTAAACTCAGTCGTGTCTGTAACATAATTAGTTGACATAATCGACTTTTTCTTCGTTTCAATGTCGCGATTGATAAAGAGATTTATACAAGTTTTACTGGTGTAGATATAAGTCCCTAAAGATATGGTTTAGTTTCTTACTTAACAATATTAAGCAAATATTCTCAGTATTTAAAGATTGGTTATATTGTCCAAGGCAGTAAAGATGCATTTATAGTTTCACTATCAACATATTAACTTTGTAACGTTTAAAATACATATAGTACAATCATACACTTCTCAGATGTTCTAAGGGTTAAAATAGACACAGTTTATCTGGAAATAACTATTTAAATTATTGGTTGATAGATATGAGTCTATTTTGTATGGACAAAATAAGTTAATGCTGAATACCATTCAATGACATTCTGTATTATTTATGACGTGTACTTTTTCTGTTCTATATATTCATTATTATGTATCTTTGAGGTTATCGTTGAAATAGAATTTAACGATATTTGATATCTGACGATTAGTTTCTTTGTTTGTTTGTTTTTGTTTTTTAACGTCGTATTCTATGGTGGCATATTTCTGCCACCAGATAACCACATACCCTAACTAGTTAATTAAGTGGTTAACTAGTTATGTAACTAGTTAACCAGATAATTATCTAGTTAATTAAATAGTTAACTAGTTACGTAACTAGTTATTTTTTACAATAAAGAAAAGATCATAACAGGAAAAAAAAAGCAAGTTAGTGCTTACAACTGCCATTGTGTATTATTTTACCAATTTAATGTTAAGTGATTATCTAGTTACGTTAACTAGAAAATCACTTAATTATCTAGTTAATTATCTGGTTAACTAGTTACGTAACTAGATAACCACTTACCAGTTAGTTAGCGATATTTTGTATAAGTGGTAAGTGGTTAACTAGTTACCTAACTAGTTAACCAGATAATTAACTAGATAATTAAGTGGTTTTCAAGTTAACGTAACAAGATAAACACTTACCACTGATCTATAATCGCTAAGTGGTTATCTAGTTACGGTAACTAGATAATCACTTACTTATCTAGTTAATTAAGAGGTTATCTAGTTACGTAACTAGTTAACCACTTACCACTTATACAAAATATCGCTATCTGGTAAGTGGTTATCTAGTTATGTAACTAGTTAACCAGATAATTAACTAGATAATTAAGTGATTTTCTAGTTAACGTAACTAGATAATCACTTAACATTAAATTGGTAAAATAATACACAATGGCAGTTGTGAGCACTAACTTGCATTTTTTTCCTGTTATGAACTTTTCTTTATTGTAAAAAATAACTAGTTACGTAACTAGTTAACTACTTAATTAATCAGATAATTATCTGGTTAACTAGTTACGTAACTAGTTAACCAGATAATTATCTCGTATGTTATGTGGTTATCTGGTGGCAGAAATATGCCACCATAGTATTCAACACATATTTAGGTCATATATACGACGGCCAGCTCTTCCTACTATAGGTTAACTGGACACTTTTCTTATTACTAGTACTAACTTACCCTACCACGAGGCCGACAACTCATGTATAGGGTATGACCTACCGCGACTGGACTCTAACCCGCGATCTCCGGATTCGAAGTCTGACATGCTTACCACTTCGCCACGGCCACGGCTTATCTGATGATTTAAACACTAAACAAATTTTGAGGCCAAGTTATATTGAAGAGTTAGTGAGCCGCCACTTGTTAATGTGATACAATGTTTTGTTTCATATTTTAAAGATATTTATAATCAAGTTATTCCTTAGTACAATTATAAAGGATATGTTGGTACATTTGTATGCAGCATGATAAACAGAACAGGGATAGGGCAATACTCATCATTCAAAGTGAATTTTACCCTTTACCTTTAGGAGTTTCACAACGCAGAAATACTAAATAAACATATTTGAACATTTTAACAATATATTAATAATAAAAAGTAGACCATTTTATAATAAAGATCTTTACAAGTTCTGCAACTTTACTATGGTGAAAATGCATGCAGCTACAAATCTTGAACACAATGCACACAACTGCCTATAAATCGTTGCACGCAGTTATGTTTATTTACACTCCAAAATACCACAATAAAAGTGATGAGGATGGTAATAAATAATGTGAAGTGTCAGACATTGTTTAAATTGGTGTTAATGCTCGTTTTATTGATTCCATGCTGCTTAAGGTGTAGGTGGAATAAAAATTAGAATAAGGACATTTTGTAAACAAAGTGTTAGAGATCTAAGTAGAAGAAATTTGTTGTACATTTTCTATGTCATTAGACGTCGAGAAAATTAGTTTGTAAATATTGTATACTTCCTCATGGCAATTGCTTCCGAGAATGGAATACAGAAAATTTTATCTTGTTCACTTTTATCTGTTCATTTGCTGAGTAAAATGCTAGTATTGGTGATATATGTTTACAAGCAAATATAAAGTAATCCGTTGGTTAATATGTCATTACATACAGCATGTAAATACCTAATATTCGACAATTATTGTTGCAGACATTGTTATTTGCTGGATACGTTTTGAAAGGAAGTTCACTCTTATGATAAATCTTTTATCACCAATGATTGATATTACTTTTAGAGTCTCAGTGCATCAAAACCAGAGCTTCAAGTCGAATCCAATAACATTATAACTCAGATTATCTTCATTGAAAACATATCGTCAACAATAATCTAATATTACTTTCAATGTGTTTATTGTACTTTTTCAACCTCATATGTTGAACTATCAGGACAACATACATGTTTTACAAAATATTACAATATCGATTGTACAAGAGAAATTAGAAATTAAAAATACGCGAAAAAATATGTTCACCGAAACATGATTTATTAGGAAATCATAGTGATAGTGATAACGAAGATACAATTGACATGTATATGATGTAAGATAGTTGTTGTTTATGTAAAGTAGAAAAACATGTCTGATTATATCAGATCGTGAATTTGAATTTTACTATTTGGATCATGAAGGTGTATCATTCACCTGATCATATTGTTCTAAGTTTCAAGGTACGCCCCAAACATGAAGAGTACATATCCACTAGAAGAATACTGTACATGCCACCATGATGATTAAATGATGAAGTTCAACTGATTACAAATCAAACAGTCACAAAGAAAAACTTCTTCGTCAATATCACCTTTAAGTAGAATATTAAATATAATTGCATTTATTGTCACGGTGTACGTCACGCTAGGTTTTCAATTCACCCATTAGACGATGCGAGACAAATGTAAGGTTTTATCATTCTTCACCAAACTGTTCTATTTTACAATCTTAAGAATGTTTACAGGTCTTTATCGACTTTAGTATATGTTGTTGGTAATGATAATAAGATACATTAATTATAGTCTTTGGTCCAAATGCATTGGTTTTAAAGCTAAAATTCTAATAATATCATATGATACACATTTTGATTTTAGCGTATTTCATAATTAGTAGGAAATATTTTAATCAAACGTTGACAAGAGTTCAAGTAATTGAAAAATAATACCCATTATAAAACATTTTCGTATGTCAAAGAATAACAATAATCCTTCAGTTAAATGCTTTGCTCTGTCGTTATGATATTTTGTGACTCAAGTGTGCATAATTAGTTTTTTTAGTGATAAATCCAATATATGTGTATCATTCATGTACTTTGTGTTGTTTAACCAAAGCCATGATTATCTTTAAATCGAGAGTTCAACGTCATAAAACTGTAAATCAGTTTGTTTTTTAAATTAGAAATTTGTACACTCGACATAAAAAGTCTAACCTAAATTAAAACAATTCCCTTGGAGAATTTAATATTGTCTAGAATAGCCATTAAATTGTCTAGCTTGGAAATTGGGTAGACTTTTTCGATATACCTTAAAAATTGTTTGTTTAAAGCCATACAGTGATTGAAAATCCATTGAATATTAACTGAGTTTACATTTTGAGAAAACAGTTTGAGAAATAGTCTTAATGAGAAATATTCAAATTGTATTACGGCACATTGTTTTCATCGAACTGGATGTTTGGTGTATCTTGACAGTAAAGTAATTTCTGCCATTTCACTTTTTAATTATCTTAAAAATGATCATAGCTGCTTGGCTGTTAAAAGTTTACATATGCACTCACAAACACCATTGCATTTCGTGAATATATATTATAGACATAGCATTAAACATTTCAACATAAGTATCAACACTGATCACTATGAGAAATATCAACCTTAACTTCGGAATTAAACAATTGAAAGCAAGGTGATAATTGCGTTAAAATTATATTTTGAACAATTTCCCCAGAAAATAGACAGCCTTCAATTGTGATCCAAGGACAAAGATAAAATACTGTATAATTTACTGAATATGCATACGAATCAACAAAATGTTACATTTCAAAACGTAAGCGTTCTCTCGTATTTGTCTCGTTAATATTCAAGAATCATGAAACAAAGTTTTAATGTGCATCGAGAAAGCATAGTTGTGATAATGTTCCAATGGTAATGGCATTAATTGAATGACTGTCAACTATGATAACACTCTCTTTTTTGTGAGCGACATTATCTTTACAAACATGATAAAGGAATGTTGAATGTCATACAAAGGGTGTCGGAAAAGTTTCGCGTTTTAACTTTTCTTATCTGTTACTTTGTCACATGATTTTTGTTAACTAATTGACGATATTATTCATATTCAATTCTTACATATTGTATAAGTATAAACGTGCTATTTTCTGCGTCATGATATTCTATTGTACGCAATTACTTACTGACACTTCTTAGAAAAATTGCGCCCGTATAGTTTTAGTAAAGTAGTCATTATGTATAATATAAAAGATATTAGCTACACAAAAGGAGAAAATGAGAGACGGTAATAGCCTGTCTCGACAATATAATGATTGATCAGAAGAACTTACTAATCATAAGAATATTTTTACGTCTGTCACAAAGACTTGATTGAGCTAAATAGGTTAAAACTCGCTAAAAGTAAAGATTACATTAGCTACTACTATTTGTCAACCAACAACTAATGATATGTGATGATAATTTTATAAGGTGTGAATAGCATCGATGTTTCATTCAAATTCTTTAGATGTATAAAATTATATGATTGATGCACCGAAAACTACGAAATCCGGATAGTATGTTTTATCTATATCTTCTTTCGATCTTTATTTCTAAGTGTTAAAAGCCATCGGCCCATACACACACATATACATTGTATATACAATCAAATACATAGTTATACATATATTTTGTGTGATTTGAAAAAAATACATAGATTTGAAAATCTTATACAAACAACCCAAGCATTTTTATGTAATATTTACATTAATAATACTCCGAAAAAACAACAACAATATTTATAAATACATGTTACTGAATATAAAATATAGAATATTTTAAAAGGCTCATCTTTTCCGACTAAATCTTATACTGTATGTATTTCTGACACTTATGTATGATATAACATGTTAAAATGAACAGCAACATTCCAATTGACGAACCACTTACCCATGACAAGTAGAAATAGAACATTACTATGTATATTAAACGTTGAAGTACAATAAATAAAAGAAAATGATTTTACAAATTTGCTGTGGGTCAATTTTATATTTCATTTAAAATTATCGTTAATGAAACCTGCATATGTGTAAAAATATTTCCATGTTTGAAATCTTAATCTGGAATATATGTTTAAGGAATTATCTAGCATCTATAAATCCCTCGGTAAAATGTACGCTATGAAACGATGAACAAAAGAAGCAGTGTTTATATCGCCGATAAAAGATAAGTACGTTCAGTTTAATATTCCCCATCAGTTCATATAGGCTCTAAGAACTGTAACAGATATTCTCACAAAAATTACACCATCAATACAGAGTTATATTCTCCAATTACTATAAAGTCTAGCATTGTATCGTGTTATTATGTTTCTGGCAGGAGCATTGTGCTCAGATAATGGTCTACTATGTCTATCCTGGTTTATTGTTTCCACTAAATCACGATGAATAGACAGAAATGCTCAAACAGAACTTGTTTCACTGAGATACTGATATATTGTTTGTAAATTGGAGCTATCTTATAGTTAGCTTTTATCATAATTAGGGACTTTAGTCAGTTATCTTTCCCTAATAAAATCTGAAGCAATCCAATTGGTAAGTAGGTCCTTACAATTGGAATCCTTGGATTTTATCATTGAAGTCCCATGTAAGGATAATAAAATATTTCATCCAATATCTTTCTTGTTAATGAAGACATTAACAGAAGTGATAAAATTTAGATAGTTCTTTACCTTACAAATACTTAGCTCGAATTTCAAACAAATTAAATGATATACAAAAAGGTTATTAAAGATTAATTTTGGCAAATTTACATTGAAAAGTAAGGGTAAAATCCAAGTAATCCAACTAATTGGACCTACCTATTTAAAAAGTAATCAAGGGGAAATTACTGACTAAAGTCCCTTATTATCTTGGACAGAACGTTAAATGACATATTGTGATACAGACCTGTATTGCTTTGCTTATTTGGTTATTTCAAATCTAAACTAGTTGCTGTAGTTGACTCAGTTTCGTATAATAACAAAGTTGCTAAACTATGCTTCATTCTATAGGGAGATAATTCTGGAAATATAGTTTAAAACGTATACGATTTTAATTAAGTTGTGAAAACTCCAAAACACTAACAAAGCATACAACCTTTTCTTAAATTTAAAAACCAGTAAAGGACATACGTCACAGCACATGTTTAACTTGGTTTGCAATTTTAAATTTAATTTCGCTAATGAAATCCGTCTCTTTGATGAACTTATTTTTTATTTAATATTGCATATTTGTTTTATCTTGTATGTTGAGTCCTTTTTTGATAACGCACATTTTAGTTATATCAAGAAATAGTTTATTCATTTCTTTGAATATTCACCTGAAATAGGAAAAGCGTTATATTTCTTTTTCCATGAATTCTGTTTGAATAATTATCGTTTATAAGTTTCCATATCTCTTTCACAGAAAGTAAGGCATAAAATGGCATTCCTCGTTAAGTACATCTTTTTGGTTTTCAGAATACTTAAAAACCCTATGCATTTAAAACCTGCCTTAACATTAGTTCAATGATAAAACAGCAACATGGTTTAAGTAACCAAGTTTATGTTCCAAAAATAAATAATACATGTGCCCGTATAATAGCGTTTATGAATATTTATAAGCTCATAGTACTAGGCATATGTATTACTATAATGACTACTTTGTAAACTATGTCAATATAAAGGCTACTTAAAATCAATTTATGTTTTAGGCAGAGAATATGTTGCATTATATTAATTTAAAAGGAAAACGTTTTGCATATTTATCATAACCCATTTATCATTCCAATTGCAAATTTGCGTGACTGTCGTTTATGTATATCCGGCACTACATGAACGCACTTAAACCAATCGATCTGAAATGCTCAACTTGGAGCGGATGTTTTAATGCAATACCATATACGTAACTATTTCAATTGTTTCATTTACTCCTAGAGATAAAGTATTTGTTTCGTTTAATTTATTAGAACTTATATTTTAAAAGTAAATACAGTAAATATTCAATTTCTTTAGTCTCACAATATATCAAAGACTTTATATTCATACTCAGATAATTAAATGTCAATAATAGCATTGTTATATTCATGTAACGAGTAAAAAACGGACATAATATTCCCTTTATAATTCAAGATTATTCAAACCGAGTTTAAAGAAAATATTGTCAAAAGAATTATGAAATACTATCCTCTGAAATAGTTTTACAGGACAGATTCACATGTTCTATTACATTTAGACATGCAACATACTCTACATTACAAGAGTGAAATATTCAAATTTGGAGCAAAGAGTTTGCTTTATAGTCCTGTTTTGCATCCGCGCGATATCGCCGAGCGTTTTTCTCAAATTCGTTTGCAACATGCTCGTATAACATTAATTATAAAGTTTAGAGCATAAGTTGCTGCTGTCAAAACGTAGGTAAAAGCGGAACAGGTCATAAGTAAAAATGGCCACATTACGTTTCAATGTACTTTGTCTTCTACACTCATACAAACTTCATAAGAATTGGTCAAATTTTTATTAAAAGGGTAAAATTAAGATTAAAGTGATGAGGTGTTGAGTCTTTTCTCAAAGTTATGTCCATACTACATTTTCTTGATTTGATATCATGAATGAATTCACCAAAAACATCTATATATTTACCATTCTGATCAGAAACTAACATTGATGAGGAACTTTGATGTGTCATCTTCACATAAATACGTTGTAACACACCTTTATCCTTTGATTTAGCAAAATCCAAATAGTAAATTGTACATGAAGAGAAATATTATAAATTTGTTCACAAACAAATCGATGTCATTTTCAAAACACTCAGGTAAGGATTCAACAGATATGAATTATTCAAAATTCCACTCAAGCTTAAATTGTACTAGTATGCCAACCATTCATGTTTTAAGGTTTAAAATTGACTTGTTTACAAAAGTATTTTGTTGTTTTCTTTGAACAGTGTTTTCATGTTCATAAATTACACGGATATAATACAGCACTTGTTGTTGTAACATACATGTAATATTCTTCCCTTTACATATTTGTTTATAAACTGTACATATAATTACTCATGTATCATGCTTTGATAAATAAAGGTTTATTCTGTTCTGTTGAAAAACATAAACGTCAGTGATTGATTATATAATTCTTATATGGAGGTGTTTTCTTGATTAAATCTCCAATCATATCAAGTATGCTATGTGTTATTATGAAATTAACAATAATTAGAATTTGTTTACAATTGAACACATTTTTGTAATTTTAGTGATTACTTTCCATCGACAATTTATAGTTTGGCGAACTATGCTGTCGTTCTACCATAGCGGTTGGTCAAAGAACGTTCATATAAGCATACTATTGTAGTATAAATATATTGTCATTGATTAAGGGATTTTTCATCATATTAAAAGTACTTGTCATGTTGGCTAAACGACGTAAATTCAGTACTGTCAATCACAGGGATTCAAAAAGACTACAACGAAATTACAGTAGTCGTCACGGAAGTAAAAGACTTAGCAACGCTGCTCAAGGATCTGAGGTGAGTAAAGCTTATAAAAGTAATTGTTACATGCGCTGCTATACCTTAGTGTAACTTGGAAGTGAAACATGAATACAGAGTGCGAAAATAATTTCCTAAACACATACATTTATATAAACAATTATGGTCACTGTTTCATTTTTAATCTCACTTATTTTATTTTGTTTGACATTGAATGTACTCTATGGACCGTCTATTTACAGACCAGCAATACCAATAGAATTATTATGATGAACATATTGTTTACGCAATCAGTATGGTTCTGTCCTTATGTTGTCGTGTATTACATTGTTACCATTTTATCACACCATTCAATGTTTGATATCATTTTCTTTGAATACTCGTTATGACTCTTATTCGGTATCGCACTTTGTATATTAATTTTTTTCATTAACAATTTTGCATTGTTTTTATGGTATATTGTTTTTTATGATTTGCCTAAATATACAACACCAAACATTTCTATTCCTATTGGATACTGATTTGTTAATATACCTACTAGATACCAATCAGCCGAGAAACACTCCAATAATTACAACAAAGTAAACGTTTTCACACATACAGTGTTTGTATAGATCGACTTATGACATGAAAATGAATACTTCAACTTCGCGACAATTTTTCAAAAACATTTCATCAATAATAAAGATAAAATTAGTTAATAATGAACGTACGTAAACCAATGAACATATTGATGTTACTACAATAATAGATACGAAGTATGTATTTGTAGTTATTGGAAAGAAATATCGAGAATAAAATACTCCGAAATATATATATACAAGTATACAAATACAAATTCCACAAGCAAAACTATAAAAGTACTGTATATACCGCTATAGATATTAAATAAGCCTCGTGTTTAACACTAATGAACTATAATTCAATGTCGAGACATATAATTCAATTATTGTGAAATGTTGATCAAGCAACAGTTTCAGACAGTATATGTCTAGATGTGATGAGAATATATCATGAACATTTCATCGGAAAAACCTTGAAAAAAATATGTCTTGATCAGATGAGTGTGACAGTTCCAAATAGTACATGTTGTTATATCTTTTATATTTCACCAACAGGTAAAGAAATGGGAGATTGTGTTTAAAGAATTGCATAAATGTCTCCACTGCGTCATAAAACTATTGTTAATATGGCAAATATTACGTATAAAATACAATCATTCGTCAATAGAATCGTTAAAATTACCAGCTGGACCATTGAATTCATGCATGTGATAAAAAAATAAATATCGTTATTGATGGGTGTATATGCTGATAGCGTTTTATACGCGTATAGTTTATATGACCCTAACATTTTACATTATTTTCTGAATTCAATGAGAGAAGCATATCTGCTCTCTGATATTCCAATATCAAAGGTTGATAAAACGTGTGAATTTTATCAAGTTAAAATGTTGATGGCTTTACAAAGAGTAAGAGTACCCCAATATATATTAATTGGTTGAAGTTAAACGAAAACATCAATATAGTTACCCATACATTTAATGTAGCAATAACTATATAGATTTGATAACAATCACACATTTAATTTCAAAACAAGTTCTTATTACTTTATTAATCACTCTCGAGTCTGTTTCTTTTTTCCCAAGTACTATGATAGTAGGATAAAGTTTCTTCTTGCACAAGGAAACAACAAGATTTCAAATTTGCTTGGAGCGAATGTAAATCTAGCTATCAAATCACAAGTAGAAGGTCGCCATCGTGACAAAACACAACGAACCATTTTCTTCCCTTTTGTGTAACAAAATATTATTCCACTTCGTGAATTGACAAAGTACAAGAAGGAAGGGTCCCACAAATGATTGCACTGTTTCTGTTTGTTTATTGTCTCGACAATAATGGTAAAATAATGGTCAATATGCCTTACAGCAAGACTAAAAGATATATAACAGCAGTTTTCATTTCCAACATTAACTTTTTTTTAAAACATCTCAAAGCGTAAATTGGAACTTACACAATTAGTTGTGACGCGTCAAAATCGACCATACATATAAGTGTACACCAAATGAATATAATTATGTTGCTAAGTTATAGGTGTTTGGTTCTGGTTTTCCTAATGTTTCAAGTATTGTCGCGTTTGTTACATGTAGCATTTCTTTGAAAGTGTTGTAGCAATTTGTTAAGTTCGACAAAATGATCATAATCAGAATCGAAATGAAAATAGATATAGCATTTGATATTACAGCTATGGTTTGAACATTGTCTTAATTTGTTGTATTAAGATTAAATTTTACCATCAGTTTAAGTAAAAACTGTTATAATATAATTTATTTGACGTATCATATTACGAGAATATATGTATAAATAGAATTGCACGATTTCTTTCTTGAGTTTTTATCTCTTCTGAATTAATGAACCATTATAAATGTGAGAGATTTTATTTATACTACTTTACGAAGTACAAGTATACGTGCACAGTAAAGATGAACTGATACGTGCATTTTATGCGAGTAGATGTGAATATTTAAGGTATGTAGTATATAGTTTCCACAATCTTCTTTCAGTAGTTTTCTGTTTATAACCGGTACTGACTGACAACAGCAATCCTGATGCATGTACATGTATAGTGTTTCTAGCACAGTATTTTTCATGTCTTTTTCAATAGAATATTACTATTTATTTCACGTTGGCAGAGATCTGTTTGTAGCATTACAAGTCAATGGACCCATATTTTGTTATTAGAAGCATCATCAATAGTGAACAGTAGTTACTATGCATTAACACCAAGACATTCATTGGACCATCATCAAAGACATTACGTTCTTTATTGTTTAATAATGTCCTTTGATCAAGTTTTACGAGTGGTGATAAAGTCGCAAGGAATAATCATTTTTTGGAAAAAAACATTTTTTTACAATTTGCATTATTTAATTGATGTCATTGTCTGGAAAATTATCGCAATTTTGTCATTTCGGTGAGCATTTAAACTTAGCTTCATGATAGTCGAATATAAATGAAAAATTTGAGAACGCTGACTTCAGAATTTAAACCTTCTTGCATTCATATAATTATATGTGAAATAAATGAGTGTAATCATTGCTTTATGTAAACAAATGAAACATCGATTGTTCTGTTTAGGTCAACGAATGGTTATAATCAATTATTATGGTTTCCGAATTGTAAAATATAAACAGGAAAGTCTAATTAAAAATCAATTAATTGACTATTATATGAACATTATTTTATCCAAAACTTCGGTCATCATCACCACTTGTTTCCTTTTATTCTACAAAACAGTTAAACGAATACTTAATGTTCAGCAAACTACGGTGTCAAATGCTTTTAGAGATGCATTTATAGAATAACTGATAAACAAAATCGATAGTAAGACGAATTTCTTTGTATAATGAATTGCCTCTACATTAATATGTATAAGTATATTTTAATCCAATTACCAACATTGCATACACTCTGTTTAGTGAGTCTAATGCAATACGTACATGTTGTTTGAAAAAAGTTCGTTTAAAGACAACCAGGAATGAATATCGTTGAATTGCTTACTGTTATGGATTTTCTTTTTCTAGAAAATGCATGTTAAAATGTTATCCTTACAAATCAATCTTAATATATCAAAGAATATCAGAGGATATATAAACCATACTATAGCACTTCAAAGGCATATTTATTATCATAGTTTTTCCTTTATTAATTTTGCATGACAAAACGTAAATATGCTCTTGTTACTTTATCGATAGATGCAATATCGAGTTTTGGGAAACATTTATCAACAGAATTATGAAATATTATCCTAAGATGATTACTTTACATAACTGATTTACATGTTTCATTATATTAGACACGCAACAAACTGAACATTGTGGAAAGATGTATTCAAATTCACGTAAACATTTTGTTAAACAATGTTGAAGTCTTATTCGTAATGTGTCAAATTAATAAAGAATTAATTGTTTTCATTAAGCTCGTTAATTCGTATTATTTACTGATACAAATAAGGGTTACACAGGAAGTTGGAACTATAAGGGGAGTTTGGTGCGCTGTAAATTACTTCCTTATTTTTATTATATTTTCTATCATTTTCTATATTTTTCTATCATAAAAACGTAAATTTGAAATATTAAGCATTTTAGATGAAGGCATACGGGTGAAGTAAATAATGGCATATAAATTGTTGTTTATTTTATCTACGTCAGTGGCTGTTTTATATGAGGTTTTGTTAGAAATTCAATATATGATTACTTGATTTCCTTTGTAGCTTATTTTGAGTAGCTTGCATAAAAAATGCATTTAAAAACAAAAATATTTCATATCAGTCTTTGTTAACGTGTATTGTTAATCCGATAAAATTCGACAATTTACAAAGTGAAATAGCTTATTTCATTCACTGAGAAAACATTTTGGCAGAAGTTGAGTATGAAAGAAAATTTGCTAGACTATAACCGTTCTAATATAAACCGTCCCAAACACCAACTACAATGTAACTCAATCTAGTGTCATTTGAACCACGTAATTTCCTTTTCATGCAGTTTGTTACATAATACAAATTTTGTTCACGAGACAAAATAATTCACATTTTTGTGATCATCACACTGCACAGTATGACCAATAACACAACTAATGATAGGCCAAACAAGAAATGTCTTTAAAAAAGACAAACGGCGTCGATTTAAAAACAAGAGGGCCAAGGGCCCTGGGTGCTCACCTGAGGAAAAGGTCAAAGGTCACAGAAGAGCCATTTACATAGGACCACTAATGTTAAAACCTATTTTTTGACGTGGTGATGGATTGCCAGATTCCGATAGTATTTGCTCATACAAGTTGTCACCACGCATCATCACTTCATCAACAACATTTGCAGACCAGTTTCGCAGACTTGGCACATGATTGCCTACCGTAAACAATATGACAGCCAATGCAATTGCCGTACACTGATAACCACAGGGATTTGTCAAGTTACCTCCCTTTGATTTTTCCAACATACCTTTAATATACTTATATACAAGGGGTACAACTGCGTTTACTAGACCGATTCATCTAGATTTCTTATTTTGTGGCTCACAAAAAATACTGATACCCTAGTAGCACTTTAACCGCACGATTAAATTGATTAAACATAACTCTTCGAGCTATGAATATTAAATGTTTCATAGGGCAGATCATTAAAACACTCGCCAACAAAAAACAATTCTTTTTGACAAATAATTTTTAGATATTCAAAATATGAATTTCAAGACCTTTCTAGTGATATAAAATGCAAAATTGTTTGATGAAAAATGACTTAGTAATTGCAATTTTAAAATTACTGTGTTTTCATTGTATTTACTCGCTATCATTTCTTGCCAACCAACGAACGGTTACCTGTAGTCTTTATCAGCTCCTTGTTACTATTTATAGACATCATAACAATAACAATGAACTGGGGTATATGTGGAGCTGTGACTCTCAAAGTGTAAACCCCGGAAACTAGACGTAGTGAGGCTAATTTAATAATTATTGGGTAATATGTCAGACTTTTTACTAGAAACCGGTTCACATCTGGAGACGTAATTCATTTTACCCATAAAATATTGTGTTTGACACGTAACTTTTTATTGTTACAAAATAAAAAAACACTTTGGAAAGCAATAGAAGTCTACCCAAAAAAAATAATCTACGAACGAAGCAAAATTTCGTAAAACACTGCATTACAAAAGTGTGGCCTTTATTTTTTCGCGCGTGCCAGGGCCATCCAATCGAAGAGGGGGTTTTCTCTGTTTCCCCCGTACGTCATTCTCAGTGCTTATAAAATCATCCAATAGAACGGCGGATTTCCGAAATTCCCAGACATACGTCATTATACAGAAATGTAGGTCAAAATCCAGCTTAGACAGCTACGCCGAAAAAGATTTAAAACCGCTTGTTAATGTTCTGTTACGACTGAATGTTGATATTGTCATCTTGACATTTGCATGATATGAATGTCTGGGAAATGTGCTTTGTTTTACGAAATCAGTTTTTCTCGAAAATTAATGATAGTTGACAGTTCTGCCTTGACTAGAACTAACGGTCATCTGTTAACAGAAAGCGCCGTAAATATACTAAACTTATCAATACAACAATTTTGTTGAGTAAATTATACATAACTGATATGTCTGTATTTGTCTAGATGTTTCTTTTGTAATGCCACGGACGCGCAATATTTTATTGCGTCTAATACTGCCTATGTAATTACTCTGCAATGATAATGCATAGTACTTTTCCTTGTGCAGAATTAAGACCCATAAAAATTTAGGAAACTATTTTTTTAACGCATAAAGCAAATATTTAGATTATTAATCATCAATATTACTGACCTTAACAAGATAATTTATTTTTATAACACATAAAACTACGCTTTGTATATCTACACCGACTACACTGACACTATAGAGGTCAACATCAAAAATACAAAATCAACACAATCCGTTCGATTTCTTTCATAACACATTGCACAATGTGCATGAATGATGTTAAATCAAAGATGAAATAGCGAGTTTTATTATCCGATTACATTCGCCAATTTACAAAGATCAAAGTTATTTGCTTCAGCCACTGAAGCATTATTGGCAAAGGTTTAGTTTGGAGTCTAGTATTATTTGAATCTACTATGTTATTTGAACCAAGTAATTGGCTTTTTATGCAGTTTGTTACATAATGCAGAGTTTATACACTAGACAAAATAATTCACGTTATTGGGGTCTTCACATTGCCTAATATGACCAATAACACAACTAATGATAGACAAAAATGATTTAACACAGCTTGTTAATGTTCTTTTACAACTGAATGCTGCTATCGTCCTACTGGCATTTGTATTATATGAATGTGTGGGAAATTCCTTTGTTTTACGGAATCTGTTTTTTCCGGCAATTAATGATGGTTGCCAGTTATGTCTTGTCAAGAACAAATGACCGACTGTTACAGAAAGCACCGTAAAATTACTATACTAATCAATACAACAACTTCAGTAAGGAATACATTGACATATCTGTTTTGGTTTAGTAGTTTAGACAAGACAAGACAACATTTACATCTTTGGATACATATTTTAGGCATAATACAGTGTCATTTAGTTATCATTTAGCACTTAATCCCTATTACTTATGAGGAATTTTGAATATTTTGACCATTTGCGAAGTCCATAAATTATTACACTTTAGTATACTATTACAAAAAAGAAACTGGACAGGATACTTATATTTAGCTAATGCATTATCCGTTTTATTGGTATGAATGTTTTGTGAATACGGCAACGTCATTAAACAGGTTTTTTAATAGTATACAATACAATAGAACTGCATATTGAAAATTTGGCTCTAGACCAAATGTAAGTGCAATGTTTCTTTAAAACCTTACTCTCTTATGGACTTCCAATTACCCAAGAAACAAATTGAAAACATAATTGAATTTATTTTAATAAATTGCACACTTTATAGATTTTGATTCGAATGAAAGATTCTTAATTACTCTTAAGTACGGCCAATAAGTTTAAGACAAACATTTCATCTTTATATAGTTTCAATTTTATGAAGAATTGCACCTCAGTCGGCAAACTTGCAAATTAACTAGCACTTTCAATTTTTAGAGTTAAGATATTATGTAACGTTTGATGGTTGAAATCAAATCCACATAAAAAAGACCTAGGAAACATGACATTCCATCGGAAAAATGAATAAATTAATTTTAACTGCAAGAAATATTCTAGAAAAAAATTAAATCTTGTATGATTCATTCACTCAACAAACATAGTTTTTTTGTCAATTTTCTGACTTGGAAATTTCATTTATTTTGATGCTTTACCGTTCTAATACAAAACGTTCGTAATATATTGCCATCGTCAAACTACAATGCATTGTTAAACTACATTTAGTAGTTCGTACATGTTTTATATCTATGTTTATGTAAATAAAGAAATATCTTACGATTTCTGAAGTTATGCTGGTTATTATTGGGATTACATAGCATAACTCAGGTGTAGATCTAAACTAGCGTACATCAAAATAGATACATAAAATAGAACAAATAATTAAGCATATATAACATATATTAATATATAATTTGTTTTTATGTAGTAGTACCAATATAGAGACGTTAATCATATTTCATATACAAGTATGAATATTTCAATATTAGTCGCTTTATGAAAGTTTTCAAAATATATGGAGTTATAAAGTGCCAGTGTTAAAGCATGTGTCTTCTAATATAGGACTTATCTTCCTTAATTGGCAAAAATAACAATTTAGCATTTACTTATTTAGTTAACATAATGAAAGAAATTCATCGAATTGTCGTTTTCCTCAAATTAAATAATTAAATGTAACATAATGATGCTACATTCAGATAATCCTTTTAAAAAAACATGGTTTTTGTCAGTCTAATATTGAAATGTACGAATAAAATGTTTTGTTAAGCATAATATCAAATTATGGTGGTACAATTTACAAATAATTTGTGCAATATCTTTCTAAAAGACTCACGTTGTAATATATATAAGATAATTTCGATTTTAACTAAAGTGAAAATGTTTATTATGTACAATTTATTTGATTGCGTTGAATGATTGAAGCCAATTGATGTTTGTGACTTCTGATTTGTCATAGATAACCTTGTGTTATGATTGAAAAGTCGATGAGCGTAAATCAGCATGAAACTTTGATTATGCATCATTGCTGATATATTAACCGGCGTAATACCCATTTCAGACATACAATTTATGACCATGTCGAGACATTTAATTCCATTGTTAAAACATGATGATATAGTAACAGACGTTTACTGACTATGTGTAGACGAGAAACAGTCGTAAACATTCTATTGTAGCAACATGATGGTAACTTCATTTAAGTCAGACAAATTTCATTGCAATCCACTTGTACGTGACCTTATAAAACTAGGTGTATCACTTACTGTAAAGATCAACGTGTTCAACTGAGACACAACTTTGTTGACTATGCGAACAATAGCACACATTAACTGCAAATTGTTTGTCTACAAAAAATACCATACAACTAATTTACGAACGTTTCGAAGTATATGCAATAGCATTTGGACCAAAGGAGGTCAGTACAGTCCTCAACAAAAGACATTGTACATATTATAAACATATGTATAATAGTTTTTAAACAAGACAGACGTCGATGTAACAATATACTATGTTCAAATCATTTCAATCATTTATATTATCCTGACATTCCCATCATTTATATTGAACCTACACACGAGTATGTTCAGGCATGAGTTGATGGATAAATTATTCCTAATGTCGCAGTCAAACAAGCTATCGACAGAGCTTTGGTGAGTTGATCAATGGATGTGTTAAGTGATGTTTTAACAATAAGAAGCGATCATAACTTGATTATACAAAGCATTGGCAAATCTACAAGTAAACATGAAAGCAATATGATCAACATAAGCAATGAAATACATTGCAATTTGTTTGTAATAGTGTTTCTTTAAAGATGCATCTCTTGTCCGTAAGCATTTATGTGGTAGGGTTTTTATTCAATTTATTCTTATTCAGTACAATATTAAGACTATCTGCTTAACTATCATTGAGAAATTTGCATCATTAACATGTACTATTAGAAGGCATTTAAAAATGTCTGAAGTGAAATGAGGGCTTTATTTTTGACATTGACTTGTATCAGATCTATGGCTTTATATATAAATGAATTACTTAATCATGCTGAATTCCTCTTGTAATTTAAATGTTATTGATTGGATGAGTTTGAGCTTTCACCTTTTCATAAATAGTGTCACATGGCAAAAAATCGGTTGTTATAAGAATTGCAGAAAAAAATGAAAATATATTATATAATTTCAAACAAAAGTCAGATTTTGTGGTTGATAGCAGATGTTTTTGTTGTACGACAAAAGTATATGTGTCTTTGTTCTTTAAAACAACATATGGGAGCTAAATATCATCTGCACCCTTTGTGCCATAAAACACTATAATAACAACAATAAGCTTAAACAATGCATAAATGTGTTAACTCACATGTTTGAATATATTTCCAGGACATAGTTTTGCCCATGTTTCACTTGAAGTCGCAAATCAACTACATTCATTTAATATTTGACTTACTTAAATATTCCTGAGCGAAAACTGATCTTCCTCCGTTTAAAGGCAATAAAATAGAAAGTTACTTTTATATTGAATTTCATTGATGTATTTCATTTATGTTTATTATACGTTTGTTATATAAAGATACTGTATACTGTATGTAAATACACATGTACATAGATGTCTTTTAAATTGTATAATACCATAAATTTGTATTAGATCATAGCTCAAACAGTTTAAATGTTTTAACATGTTATGACAACGTCATTTTTATCTTAAGCACTAAGGCATTTAAAACATACATTCTCCACAATCATATTGACATGAAATAGTTTGCTCGCATCTGATTGTTATATCTGTCTGATGTTTTCTGAGGTAATTACACATTAACTTCTGACGTAAACATTTGCAATGTTTTCGGGAAACAAATATTTGAACTGACAAATTAACATCGTTTATGATTACAACAGACAAATGCAGAACGTATTGAATATCTCTCAGTGCAACAAGCAGCAGAACAAATGGTTCTGGGATCGGCATATCAGTTAACTAAGGAAATTTTGCTAGTCGAATCAGGACGCGTGTTAGCATTAATGATTATCAAGGTTCTTTGAAAACAATAATTATCAATGCCTAACACACTGAAGTTTGCTAACTAACAGATTGGGCCATTCGTGTTTGCAGAATCTAGTATTTCTATTTCCGAAATGTATGAGATGTTAATGTAAAGTATATTTTTATTCTATATAGTATAAAAACGGATTATAAATAGCAAAGCCATTCATATAATTCAATATACATACATGTATATACAAACGATCAATATTTCATGAGATATATTTGATGTTCAGCAGTTATTATGATATAATGTACGACTTTCATACACGGGACGATCTAATTTGTATTGATGATGTAACTAAAACTACGGATTCAAAAAGATAATACAGCTGATCAACTTTTACTACATTCCTTTATAACAGTTTTCCGATTTTAATCGAAATTAATTGTTACCACAATAAAATTGAAATTGCGCATGGAAACAGGGATATGATAGACCAATTTTTCTATTCTAGAGCTAGATATTTGTGTCGTATCAATATATGGTAATGTTTTTGTTCATAAAATCAATCTAAGACATATTAACGTGAGAATATGGAACATATTTGCCATAAATATAGATCTATCATATCAAAAGAGGTTCAGAAAATGCCATTTATCTCTTAAGATAAAACCAGTTTTCCCCGTTTTAATTTATACAACAGACGTTTATTATTATTTTGTGATCCATTCCCCGCTTAGAAATAATATTTATTTAATGTATTATTGTCTGGAACCGTCGGCCTCAATTTCTTGTATTTATCAAACAACATAACTACCCTAACAAATTGATTAAGACGTATTTCATGCCTTATATGGTCTATATGGTGCAGAATTGATATAGTTGGAGCAATATGACAAACTTAGGATTATAAATATACCTGATCAATGTTGAGTATATATGAAACATAACACGATAACACCCTATGTCAAATTAACTAAAACGAATATTTACACCTTTTAATTAAGGTTTTATTTGGTCTTAAACTTTAAAGAATGTCCCTATAAACGTGTTGACGAACGACGTAAAATTAAAAAAATACGTTAAAACTCTCACAAATTGGTAAGACATTTCAAAATCAATGTCGTCGTTTTCAAAAATACCACTAAATGATTTATTCCCATAAGCTGGAAGATGTTTTATATTAAATTACACTCGTTAGCATTGCCGTTTCTATTTACAAATAATCTGTATTGAGCGATCACCACACTTGTAAGTAATTGTTTAAAGTAAAGAAAACCAATACCCTAGACGAAAGAGGGCGATCAACAATCAGAGTGACTCCAATTTGTTTTACTGCTAGTAAGCATGACACACTATTGATAAAAGATGGCAGTCTTGATTTAAAACCCGTCTTTCCCTTTGACAGAAGTTTAACTAATTAAAATACCAATACACGTAATAACTATTTCCAAAGAATGAATTAACATGAGGTAAGATAAATGAAATCTCACTCTAATTAAGTCAACTCTATCAAAACATGTAAGTGACTTATTCAAACCAAATAACAGCTAAAAGAAGACCAACAAGTACGTACAGTCTGGGCGACATTTATTGAAGATGGCTTTTGCAAATCTAATATTGGAATTTAGGAATAAAAGACGGACGAGTGTTTGTTTCGCATGATTCAAAATATCGTTGTGGATTAACGGACAACTAGTAAAATTCGCGTCCTGAGTGTCTGTGTAGTAAAATATAATAATTTGGAATTTAAATTGAAGTGAAAATATTGTGCGTTTAGAAAAATATGCTTTGTGTCGAAAAAGTTGTTTGTATCAGTGTTAGTGACATTCTGTGTTGTTTGGAATATACAAATTGGATATATTGAAGTTTGGATATATTGAAGTTTGGATATATTGAAGTGTTACAATGATTGTGACACGACGATACACTAGTGGAGATATCCGTAGGTTATCTAGGTCAGCTCCCCGGCGTTATAGCTGTGGAGATTATAGGAAAGGTTCTATATGTCCTGAGGGTCTACCAAGTGGGGTAAGTAAACACTTTCAAACTTCAAAATATCGTCTTATCGCTACAATGAATATAGTACACATTGAAGACATCTTGTACAAGAAGACCACTTGGAAACTAAATACAATAAATGTGCTTCATATGTAGTAAACATAACATAATATTCAAGTTACACATCATGAACACTTAGTAAAGTGCAATCGTAACTAACAATGTTGATCTAATGACAACTACGAACACTTATTGTCTAGATGTGAAAAGGCCAATTTATTTACGTTACATAAATATCAACGTGTAGGTACATTTGACAGAGAAATTGAAAATATCTTTACATTTGAAGCAATTTTCATACACAAACGATTTTATAAATAAAACTAAATATTAACAAAATCGGTACATCACGTTAACTGCAACACATAACGCTTTTTAAGCCCTTGAATGTAAGTATCTATACGATAATGTAAGATATAACATTAGGCTCCATTAGTGTTTGGTGTAGGAACGTTAACAAAGAACATATATGCTAAACCAAATGTGCTGAAAACAAATATACTTTTTCCTTTGATGAATAAAAAACAGTTTGCCACATCATGACATTTGTTATCACTCGCAATACAACAAAATTGTTCGATTTTACTTAATAGCAAATATCAAACAGAAGTTTGTTTAATGGTTCGTAAATAAACGAGTCTCACATGACAATTTGCACTATTTTGAGAAAATAAACTTAATTATTTTCAGAAAACTAAATTGTCTACATACAGATTACGACTTTCGATAGACAAAAACCTTTATTTCTTCACTTCTAAGACTTGCAGACGTGTTAAAAACTACCTAGGAGTGTCTGACTACTTTAATAGTGACTTGCATATCGTTGACATCAGACACATCAAATTAGATACGGTTGACGTTTATATTTCGTAGAAGCAATGTTAAATATGTACTTAATACACAGTGTAAAGTTGTTTTTTTATCTTTACAAAGATGAATTCTATGTATAAAATGCATGTAATGTTAAAAATATATGACAATACTATTAATATTCATACATGTTAGCTTACACCATAGATTATCCTATAAATGGTCAATACTGACGATTTTGTAAGCACATGATATACAATCTTATTATGTAACATTAATTGCCAACTCTGTAGATATCTTTATCTTGCAAATTATGTTATAACTATATAAATGTTTAGTCCATTTTGTCTCAACTGTCAAAGTTTGAGTAATTTCACGGTGATTGAATACACACTATCACAATATCACAAGTGGTAGGCAAAGAACACGAATTCATCGCGAAATCATTCATGTTTTGTCAGGTGACTATATTATTAGTAATTCTATATTGGCCTAAAATGGTCAAAACTTAAGACTTAAAATATTTCATTTTCCAATGTCGTCGGCAACTCCATCTTGCATTTTTACAAAACATACTAAATCACGTTATCTTGTCAACGTGCTATATTATACAGCCTAAATAACAGAGCCTGCTGCATCGTAACGAACTATCATGTCATATATTGGACATCTCTTGTCAGACTTGCATGTTTTATGTTGTGTAAAATAAATAGATGGCCAATGATATTTAACAATGAGTCTAAGACATTTCCTCAATTGCTCACAAGTCTTATCCAACATAGAGAACTAAACACTTTTCTCATTATTCAAACAATTCATTTCATGTAAAACATTTCATATCATACATCTAAACGCAATTTAATTTAATTTAATACATATTTTATTCAATGAATTGGATTGGATAACGGGCATAAAATGCCTATACACAACCTCTCCATAGTCAAAGTAATACAACATGGTTTTTAAATGTGAGTAAATAAATAAGTAGAAGAAATAAAAGTATACATACATGTAAGTACATTTGCAAACAAAAAATCATTATGAGATA
Organism: Mactra quadrangularis; assembly: GCA_025267735.1. Taxonomy (NCBI): domain Eukaryota; kingdom Metazoa; phylum Mollusca; class Bivalvia; order Venerida; family Mactridae; genus Mactra; species Mactra quadrangularis. Next base: position 32,140,868 of record CM046304.1, read on the forward strand.
ATATTATTTTAGGAGTTGATCTGTAAACAACATAAGTAGAAATTTTTCACTTGGTTTACATGTATAAGAAAACATAACTAGAATGAATAAGACAAAAACGCAATATGAATGCATTTATACAATTATACATATACATTACCAGAAACAGTGTTTATCACTTACATTATAAAACAATTTTGTATGTCATTACATTTCTTTTACAAATATAAATTTCATTACAATATTTGATCTATCACAATATCCACATGTTAAAAGAAATACAAAAAAATAATTCTGTATTAACAGAGACACACTTGTTTAATGGAATCTGAGTAAATCTCTTTGAAAGCTAACAACCTGAAAGTGTTTCTTTTCCTCCTACTTCTTTTCTTTTTTTCTTTTTAAAACTATATTCTGGTATCTCTTAGAAACACAGCTAAATTAGGCTATTATTTCAGCATGAACTACTCTTTAATTAGCAGTTTGTTCATTCCTGGTGCGTCTAATCAACTGCCTATCCACAGAATATCTTCTAAATATTAAAAAACTGACACGCCAGGAAGAACTTCAGCTGGAATCCTCTCGGTTAAATTATACCGCTTAATAATTGTTAATAATAGTTACATGCCCCATAATTCGCTAAAACATTTTCATCGCTTAAGCTTGCATAAATACCAATGAACTCCGGATCATTGCACTGTTATTTTTGTCTCAACTTCTAGTAAACTTTTAAAATGTTTTAAATACACAACAATATTATAAATGCTTCAACGAATTCGGACTCTTAGGCCTCAAACTAAAGTTGTCCTTACAATGTAAACTTTATCTGCCGTTAACCGTTTAATTTCTAGGCTTTCTCTTTCATCTTACATCCAAATCCTTGCTCTCCCCCGGTTAAAATGTTATCTCCTCTTCTTAAAAGAACTGTCAGTTTCCCTTCCATCATGATCTGTCGTTTCAAGTCATGCCAACAAGGAACACAAAAAGGTTTTCCTTCTAATTGTGTCATCAATTGGCATTCATATCTTGGGCAGTCAGTTTTTCATGTCTTTTTCTTCTTCTCAATACTTAGTTGATTATATTCTTACCCTTACATTACTATTTCTCAAAAATGTTTGCCTAATTACAGCTTTTTTGGAATCGATTGTATATGAGAGAATATGGACGAGCACTCAATTGACAATATTTTGGTAGCTGTTTATATCAAATTATTACTTTTCGAATTGAAGTACGTGTTAATGTTACAGACTTATTTCCTCAATGAAAATCTTTTCTTTCATCAGACGTAGGACTGACATCCGATCATCCAATTTGAAGGCAGAGACTTGATTAGTAGAAGCAATTTATCATGCATAAGACTTGCTTAAAAGCCAAAAATAGAACAGAAAGTTAGGCAGTTTGATCAGCTTCAATAGCTTCATTGTGTTCTCAAATTGCATCAATACATTTCAACATATTAATTTACAAGCAATCCATATTCTTGAAATTAAAAAATGAATATTCGCTTAATAACTATCGGTTACCTCCTTATAAGACATATTAACAATATTAGGTTATCAAAAAAGAAGAACAATTGCTGTTTGTTTGGTTATTTCCAGTACATAGTGAATACAAAATCAATTTCTCGAACTCGTAATCACTTTATTTGTATCATTTATCATTATTTTTATTCTAAAATTCAGTACTATTACCCTCGTAACTGCTTATGCAATCATTTGTTGCCAGCATTCTAATTTCATTCTGTATCTAACGAGTCTTTGGGGCAATTAAGTCTCATTTATTGTTTCCTCTTTTGGTTTAAGACGAATTAGTAACAAAATTGCATAAAAAACTTTCCTACGCTAAGCTCACCTTCAACTTATTTAGTATTTGCACATTTAAAACAAGAAAAGTTGGAATAATTGCGATTGAGTATTAACATTTTCAAGTATTAACATTTTCAATCACAAAAATGCATATTTAACCAAGAAATCATGAATAACTATTTATACTGAATGTACCATTAAAGCTCATTTGAAATGCTATATTAAATATGATTATATAAAAGTGTGCGTTTGTTTTCACTTGGATTTTACGGTGTAGATCAAGACTCTGTTTTAGTATTTAAAGTTAATAGTCTTTTAGAAAATAAATAGAGTGGCTTACCATATATAGTCGAAACGCATTAGTATATACGCATTTGTGTTTTGTTGTCATTTATAATCATGTAATTAATGATTATCCCTCTATGCCCAAATTGTGTGCTATATGTCAAAACTGAAATGTACTTTTCAGTCGGAATTAAAAGCTCTTTTTATCAATTTTATCTTCTTTAAAACCAAAGCACATTCGTAGATATTGTTTATGAACTATTTTCTATTGCCACGCTGTTACCACTGTATCAAGGTCAGATTTAAACGAATCCCCAGTGCTTAGTAATGAGCTTATTACAAATATAACACCTTTAATCAAGACATCAAGGTCAGTCTAGGGTCTTCAATAGGTCGACTGACCGCCATAGTATAACATGAAATTGTTAAAATACGGCGTGAAACACCATGTATAACATTAAATTTTACATCAATATGACGTTTGTGTTTAAAATGGTTATTCAGTTCACATTTATATCTAATAACAGATATATAATTAGTTTAGGTTATGAGATTTACTATGTTATTTTATGAGCTCCAATACATGGCTTCCGAAGAAATTCCTATTACATTTGTCAATAGCATTAGGCAATAGTACATAGTGTTGATGTTTACTTATACAACACAACTCTTGTTTTTTTCTTGCGATATATTGGACAAGTTAATGATGTTGTAACAGACAAATATTGATTCAAGATTTTTATCGTAATTAACAATGTCAATGCTAGCGACAAATATATCTTTCTCTGATTGCTTACATGATTATGGTTATGGAACACATATGAAAACATCACAGAAAAAGCTAATGTATTTGAAAATGAGAAAAAAGTAATTGATCTGCTACTTTTTACTCTTTGTATATTCAAGGAACACTTCTAATGTAACAGTGAATCAAACTTGACAAATAATAAAAACATAATCATAGAAACACGACAGTTTATGTACTGTATTCATGCAATATTGTCACATATACACTAACCACATATAATATCAAATCACTAAACAACAAAACTTACTATTCATTAACATTGCATCTAGAAAATTGTTTTGTCATATTTTGGGATATGCTTATTCCCGAATGTCTCAAAGTCAACAAATTAACACTTGTTAATATACATGCTTTCTACCTCTCGTATATACTGTACTATATACATAAAGTAATGTCGGTCATGTCAAACTGTTCATCTAATATTAAAAGGGTTGATGCTCTCTCTATAATGTTACAATGTCTTTTTATTAGACATGCAAATATATTATAATAAGTTATTGTCACGCAAGAATATTACATTGAACATATAATTTTAGCAAGTTGCAGCATAAAATATACCGTTCAGAGACTGTTTTAGATTTATTGTTTTTGTAAAATAATTTTAAATTGATAAAGTGAATTACCTTGGGTTTTCAGAATACCGTTTTAAACTTTTGTTTAGTTTTCAAACCATACGAGTTAATTCTGAAACTAGGATATCTTGTTTGTACGATAGTTCTGTGTTAAATTTTGTTTTAATGTAAATGAATAAAAAGGAGAATAATAGTATCTGGTCGACATGCCAAGCATTGAAATGAAAGACATATATGTGTGTTGATTTGCTTTGTTTCGCGATTGATATTAAACTGTTGAGGTTTGAATTAAAGAGGTTTTCAACAATTCATGCTTAGAAGTATTTGTCATTTATAAATATGAATAATTGTGGATATGAAAAATTAAATGCGAAACGACGTAGCTCTGTTCATTCAAATCATAGAGATTCTAGAAAATTACACAGACGATATAGTTATGGTGATCGTCGCGTTGAACAAACACGTCGTTCCTTTAGAGAGGTAAGTCATAAATTATATTCCAAATCAAATTTCTCATGTTGAAGTATCCTTCATAGTTACAAGGTACTTGGTTGTAATAGTTGGGCTTTAATATCACGTTCTTTTCACATGTATTGTCTGGTCTAAATAGTTTTTGCCATAAGCTGTCTAACATTGCATGCAGTGGTTCAATATTTATGAAGGCATATCACTAACGTATAATAAATATGATAAGTAAATTACTGCTTGCTAAAAACGGTTAGTTAATCACGTACGTCATATTTATATACTTTTGTTTCAAGATGCAATATCATAACATTACATATTCTTTATTTGGCATCAAATATACTATTTATAGCAAACAGAAAAATAATATTACAAATATATAGTACCAGGCGTGTATATACACGATACATAAACAACAAAAATACAGACAGAGAAGTTTAGATACTAACAACAATGATGTACTTCAAACTGAATTGCATGACTTTTTTGCATGGCATACATTTTTTGGACGATGGACGCACATTGAGTGATACGAACTAAAAAGCTAGTGCTGGTTTGGTATAACGCCAACACGTGGAAACGTGGAAACGTATTTTTCTTAAATTGTGTGTGCGTCCATCGTTCAAATATGGTACCATACACATGTACCTTTCCCATGTTTCATATCGTATGTCTTCTATGTTAGTTTTGTAACATGTACATATGTATATGTCTTGTTTTCTTTTGGGCTTATCAGCCTTAGAACTTACGTATATGTAATAAACCATGATACTTTTAAATTAAGTTATAAAATATACAGTTTCATGATTAGACGAATTGCGTTTTCGCAAATCACTTTTAGGCTTTTGTAAAATTCAAGATTTAACTGTACAAAATATACAAAACCAAATAGCATTTCTGTGACATGCCTGTCTTCGTGTATTTTTTTACACACGAGTGTGTGTTTTCTTACATTGTACGAGCCGGTCAATGGTGAATGGTTAGATTCAGAGCGGTATATAATGATTTGCTTGTATCTGATAAATATAAAACACTCCAAAGGAATGTGGATTATATGTGAATATGAAGGATTGTAGTATTTAAAGGTTTCATCCAACAATACTCATTGGAATATAATATCAGTACACTATCCCCATAACCATTCGTTGTAGCCTTTTCAGTATATATATCCAAACACAAATACCACATTTACAAATTAATGAAACAGTAATAGATTTAGCAAATATTCAATCGGAAAAAATATAACCTTATATTACCTTATAAACACTTATCAGATTTTATTGAATAGTTTTTAAAATCTCAACCATTGTGGTATCTGATTTCGATGGCAATTATTACCTATATTTACATATTAAATTTCAGGAATATGAAATAACCAAACCATTGTAAAATCAAGATCATGATATTATTGTTACTATATAATCGTACAAAAACAAATGCAACCAAAGTATTTTTAAGGGACCACCTGTAGAAATTTCACTATAACTTTGCAAGTGCAAGAAGCATTAAATGAATTCACTTCAACTTTAGAAGCATATCTTTAGACAAACTCTATTTAGCTAGAAGAAAATTAGACCGGTTGACAAATCACCATAAAATTAACGTTAGTCGGTAAACAAAAACAACTTTAATTCATTTATTGAGCGGTTTGAATTTTATCTTAAATAACAGAATCTAAATGGAAAAATATTAGACAACTATTAACCAATACTACAACTATGATTTCAATAATACACTACCGCTCCCAAGCGTTTAATTGGTCGCTAAAAACAAGAGGTAAATTACACACCAAACCAACTGTATAGACTTAATGTGTCCCACATTGATTATGATGAATTATAATACTCGGTGCAGCTTGTCAAATATAACACTCTAAACTAATTAATATTGAAGGAGAGACATTATAAGAGATGCATAACATGATTGAGCCACATTAACAGACGGAAATCGGAAATATCTTCTATTACTGTCCCAATAGAAATGATGTGCCTTGCATAGTATGGCGCTGAATAGTTATCATTGTTAAACTACACGACACAAAAAGGCAATACATCTTTATAAAGAGAGTGTTTTTCAGCCAGTAAATGATCAACTCTGGCGATGCAACTAGAAATGCGATAAGGACAACAAAATTGACCGACTTATTTGTTTTTTGTACAATTATTTAATTATGTGTTGTTATACAGTTTGCTTTAATTATTAAGTAACTACGTAAAAATGATGCTATATTTGCATAATGTTTTATGTTATATTGTTATTATTGTTATAAGTGTGCAGTATACAAACATCTAAACAAAAATGATATTACATACTCATGTAAGCATACATTAGAAAAGTAATATTGAGCAAAAGGAGCATGGAGATGTAAAGCAAGCATACATTAGAAAAGTATTATTGAGCAAAGGTAGTATGGAGATGTAAAGCAGGCATACATTAGAAAATTAATATTGAGCAAAGGTACAATGGAGATGTAAAGCAAGCATAAATTAGATAAGTATTATTGAGCAAAGGTAGTATGGAGATGTAAAGCAAGCATACATTAAAAATATTATTGAGCAAAGGTAGTATGGAGATGTAATATCTAAATGCAGACATTGCATATAGTTAGAGAGTAATAACAAAACCAAACAGTGTTGTTAATTTTAATTGAAAGACGAAAAATCAGTTCATGCATATTGAATACATTTCCAACCAGACACATTCGACAAATTGCATAATATATACATTATGAACATTATGATAACCAGACAAAATGTAGTTGATGTAGAAAAATATTGTTGTTTTATATTTGGTATAACTGTACAGTAAATTGGCTGAGACAGGACATTGTATTAAATACAACTCTTCAGTAATAAGATAAGTTGTAGTCACAAAAGGAACATTATCTTGGAATGTCATTTTATCAGTATCTATATTAGTCACAACTACTTGTTTGCGTAACTTAATTTACGACCAGACTCGTCAAGTATATCTTTTGAATTAACTTTATTGCATCTCTTATCACTATGAACCATTGGTAGACATTTTTCTCAGTCTATACAGAAAGACTTTCAGACATTCGGATATAATCATATTCTGCAATATGAAAAAAACGGATCCGCGAAATGCAATGTTAAAAACACATATAGTTGCCTAAATATAACTTAAAACATTAACTTGCACTACGATCTTGCAAACGAAACTAGCGCTGTAAAAGTTGTAACCGATTCTACATTATAATTGATAACCATGCAACATTTCTTTTCAAAGCTATGATTCTTGCTCCAGTTTCTTAGACAACTTTTAAGTAACTGTATCTAGACCTGCAATCGTCTATAAATATAGGAAGAGATGTTTTAAAGCAAATACTACTACAAATATTACATTTACAGATTCATTATGCTTGAATTATAACACTTATTATATCATTTATACGTATAATATTTGACTATTGTAACTATGGTAGTTTATGCTTGATTCATTATCTTTATTTCAGTGCGAGCACGATAGAAGTTTTGTTGAGTTGACAGTACCCAATATCTTTTAGAAAATAAGAACTATAATATGAAAACTAAATAAATCTGAAAACTAGTGTAGTAAACTAAGAAAACTATATAAAATAAACAATGCAAAGAATATTTCATATCATAGAAGATTGAATTAATTGAATATAAATGCATTATATTTATTTACATTATATAGCATATTATCACGAATGCAGATTATGTACCTGTAATTGCACCATCTGTATTTGCTGTAAAACAGAATTCAAAGCTTTTGTGTTTAAAGATAATTAATATCATCTACATAAATGACCATACAGTCAACGTTAAATTAAGCACATTTCAGCTGGTATGCCAATACAATACCATGTTTAGTATTAATGTGAGACTTTACTCGATGAACAATAGATATCTTGCCATTTACCAAACATCGTATATTTCAAATGTAATATTAAAAGCCAGGGTTGTTTTGTGTTCATGTCAGGTGCACTGCTGTGTACAAATTAATGTGAAGGATTAAAAACGCAACAGGTTTGTATACTGCACTTCAGAACTTATCAAACAAATTTGAAGTTTGCGGGACTGTCGCTTCTAATCTGATCTAACGTTTTGAAGCACTAACTTTGTACAAACGTATTCTTGCTCGATTATGAAACAACTTTTCGACCTTCAATCAGCCATTCTTTAATCCCAGTCCCAAATGTAAAACTCTTACTAGAAAGACAGGTATTCCACATACAACAAGGCATTAAGGAAGAAGACCAAAAGGTGTCATCATCATATGACCGCTCTGTTAATTTCGCAATGCATTGATATCATATTAACACAGTAATTAATCTGGGTATCAATGCCGTAATAATATACAAGTAAACATAAACTATGATGTTCTATTGAAATCAATATTCGACCAACAGAATGTTAAGATTATAAACACGAATAGGGGTAAAATGGAAACAAATAGATACAATAAATATGACGGCGTATTTGACTAAGATTTATAAAATTTATCAATTCATTTTTATATTTAGATTAACATAAAGGAAAACTTATTTGACAAGTTATACCAATATTAAAGTATCTATACTTGCAACAACGACTTAAGTGAATATTCTTTTCAATAAAAAAATCGTATTCTGTAACATTGCACTACCAATATGGCCCATCTCTTCACATGATGTAGTTGTCTTGCTCTGTTTTGCAGACAGTGTGTAACATTGCCCATTCAGTACACAAATTTGTTTTCCTTTCCTCGATTATTATGGAACTCTTATAATGAATTATATTACATTATTCCCTGTAATCATATTTGATCAGAGATTGAGTTAGTGGATTTTGATAACGTAAAGTTACTGTATGTCTACAATATATGATTACTGAATTAGACAGAGTCTACATCGTACTAGAGTCGGAATAAGATATTCCAATAAAAATGTACATGCATATTGTCGAAAATGTAACAGATTTATCTTTATGCCATTATTATAGGATTATTTTATAGACCAAAAGATGTCAAAAAATATAACAGCACAATAAATATGTCAATCATTTGTCGTCCAACGATGATAATGAGATTTTTCGATCACGTTCAAAATGTATCTAACAAAACTTGGTATAATAGCTTTGCATTAGCGAAACGCAGATTTCTATGTTGTCATTGATAACATAAACCTGTAACATGTGTCTATTTCCATTCAGTTTAGTTTAATGATCTAGGATCTGACTGTTGTGGGAGTACAGCAAACAATGTGGATAAGGTTTGCCTTATTTTATATTCAATCCTTATATTATGAAGGAGAAATGCTTGGTTTTATTAATCCCTTGTCAGCAGTTAAACTAATGTGCGCACACATTACCTTCACATAGGCAGAATAATCCCTTTTTATATACTGTAAGCTTACGCCAATTCGTAAGCAAAGGCGTCTTATGGTGTTCTGAACAGACTAATTTTTAACACACATTCTGATCTCTGATGGTGGAAGATGCCATATTTTAATGTTATCAATATTCCAAAGAAGTCATAAAATCTATTTTGAGTTGTGAGATTTAATGGTTTTAGATTGTAACGTTTTTGTCTCCTACAAGAAATAATTTCAGCAATATGAGAAACACGGTAAACATAAAGAGGAATGTAGTTTCAGGCAATACACTTAAAATTTAAAATATATATGAGCAAATTGTCCCGGGTATAAGAAACTTGTCCCGGGTATGAAATCAGACCTGATTAAGTTTCATTACTTGTTGTTCTCTACCATATATCCAAACTATAAGGTTTTTATCACAATTGCTTTAACAATCATTTATGTATTTATTTGTTTCTTACCAAACGGTTTCTGTTGATAAATAGTTAGTCAAAACGATTATCCAATATAATGATCTATCAAGCCTAACTGATTAATATGTTAGATGATACAAGTGGAAAAAGTTGTCAAGTGTTTATCTGTTATTGACGTGTAACACAATATCAGACAACGTTAATTTCCTTTTTTTTTGTTAAAAAAACTATACGTGAGCTATTCTTTGAGCATGTTACCTTCAATTTGGTAATCTATCAGCTACACAACTACATAAAAAACATATTGAAAACATGCAATTCACAGTGTAGATTTTATTGTTGCATTAGGTTTGCTATGGCATCTTTACATTTTAATTTGGGGATTTATATGTAAGTATCATTCCAGAACTGATGACAACTGATCTGATGACTAAGTACACCCTTTTAAGTAGAAATAATTAGTATAATTAACAATGAAAAACTCTTGCAATCAACAATCCTATTTCTTCAGAAACAAACCATTTACTTCTATGACTAAAGAAATTATTTTGCATTATCAGCTATTTTCAAACTGTTATCGATGTCAAATAATTGACATTCTGACATAAATACTACACTGAATTGATGTTGTCTGCATTATTTATCAACAGCACAGAATTCGACTTTTTCAATCCGATAACACAATTCTAAATAAATATGAGCCTCTGTTGTGCATAATTAAATTGTATTACTTCAATTGCACACGCCATGTATTCAGTATCCGTATTGAAGCTAGAAATGTGTCATGTAATTTAAAATAAGTTAATTTGTCCATACTTGTTATATTCTGCATGGCTTGGAATTGTTGTTTACAGGGAACAGGATATAATATATTGTTTAATTATTAAGTGTTAGTTGACTTTAGATGTAGATAAAGTGACAGACATCCAACTTTAGACATTTTATATCTAGGTGTGATGAGACAAGGCTATAAACATTTCACTAGATCGCCTTTTTGATTCAGACATGGTAAGTATCTCAACATACGAAGCAAACATTGAAAAAATGTAAATTACAGAACTCGTTTGTCGGTTGAATACATAAAATGTGTAAAAGCATGAATAGTCATAAGTTTGTTATTAAACATTATCCTCAAACTTTAACATCAGTCTCTGGTCACTTTAAAACAATTACCATTATATTATAGATTTTTCTTTTATAGTCAAATAAAATATAGAACCGTCTCTTTAAGGAAACACAGTAGGTTTAGTTATGTAAAACAGTATCATCAAACCGTTGTGTTTTATTAATGTATCGGGCTTATCATACCTATTAATGTAAAAGTAGTTCATGGTAATGTTTTTGTAAGTACAACTTCAAGCACAACTCATTTACAACTATGTGTTTTGTAACTATTTTTTACTATTTTTTACATATACAATATTTATTAATAAAACTAGTCTAAAAACCTAATGTTTATCATAGCAATAGAGTAATTGCAGGAAATATTTAACTTTATTATGCTTTATTACATATATTTAATGCTGTGTCAGCAAACACCTTTGATTGAACACAGGTATTTATAGTTTTTATACTTAAAACAAAATAGTACATATACTTCATATACAACCAATATTTTACCATATCATTCGACCTTTTACTGTATAAAATGGTATAAATATCAGTGTCTATTGCTTCATGTTAAACTCTCATGACATTTATTACTTCAGCAGACAATTTATGTCATAATGTCTGGAATGTATTTAACAGATTAAAGATACTTGGATATTATATATCAGTACTAAACTTTGACATTGTACTGAATATGACGACAGAACAAAGTGTGTGTTGTTGTTTTTCTATAACAAAACAAATCGCGAACCAAGCCTTGCGTCCTTAATGTAACTAGGTTGAAATTTCTAATATAAAAAGTAATACGAGAAGGGGTTAGAAGAGCTGCTTAAAGTTAAACATCTCAAGAACATGAGGCTTTATTGAAATTTTATACAAAAAAGGAATTCCGATGCGAGTGTTTAAAACGTAAGACTACATATCAAAATGATACGCTTATAACGTCTATTGTTATAAACTATTTTGTGATGTATTTATGATTGTATTACAAAATTTAGCCATGTGTTCACGTTGCATTTTACAACATGTTGTTTGTAGTATATTTATAATACATAAAAAAGTCAAAGTAGCTGATTCTGATTCCGAATAACAATTTAAAGTGGTGTTTTTTGAATGAGCAACATATGAAGCACTGACATAATTGCAATTTTTGTCCACATATAAAAAATGTTTAATTGAGAGATTTTTGATTAAAGTAGAATAATTCCACATTTAGCAGCTCTTATAGTAATTTAGTAAGTTTTAAGATTTAATTTAGCTGCTTTTGGTTTTCTATAGTACTAATTGTATTTTTCATAATAATACTAACTACTGTTTACTTTAAATATTTCCTGAGTAAAATAGCAGATATATGATGTACATCATATGATATCAATGATCATCGTGTCGATTCCTTGCACCATTTTTTATTTATATAACTTCTCAAATATAGCGAGTACGCAATACATATAAATAAGCAGTCTTATGCTGCTTCAACAGATGTGTGTTGTCAAATGTTTAGTATTAGATGTATAAACCAATACAATATTTCTAAGGTCATCGCTATAATACGCACTTTATCAGTCTAATACCTTTCATCATAATCTGAAAGACTATAATATCAATGCTGTATAAAGTCAATTTGATCATATTTAGAACGTCATTAGACAGTCCTTGAAAACGGCGAGATAAAATTATTGAGTGATTTTTTTAAATTCCATCATCAAACATTCAAGATACATTTTATCAAAGAAAAAAAATAAAATAATTAATGTTGTTGATGTAGTCACATTATCGATTGAATTTTATCCTAAAATTATGAGATGAATCGTACAAAACAGAGATATCTTTTAATAAATACGTGTAGTAATAAAAAGTTTCAAATTCTTTTTGTAAGTCATAAGGTACGTAACAGCCAATACATTGACAATCATTGTAACTTCTACAAGATAAATTGCAATAGTTTTTTTAATCAGCTAGATAAAGTAAATACAAGGCGCATTCATATTGCATTTATTTATCAATTTAAGCAAATATAATGACTGTTTGGTTTATGTGTTTCTTTTTCGTACACAGAAAACAAAATACAAATTTAAACGGTGATATTATCTGCCGGATTTCCATTATTGAAAAATATATAAATGAAACTTAAAAACATATCTGCCCTTTACAAAACTATATAATGAAGCATTTAGTTGTATAGAATTTTTGCCGTCATCCTTGATTATTTTTAATACTTGTTCTGTTTTGTATTTTTCTTGTCTATAGAAACATAAAAGGAATTTATCACTGAGCTCGCGGTGACAAAATACAAAAACTTGAATGTTTATTCTATATAATGATTAAAGAAGATTGGACTTGTTAATATAAACCGTAACATCAAAGTAAATCGATAATCCAACACAATTTTAATTAAATTGTATAGTGGTTTGAATTGTATCCAAAATAACGGATTCTAAATTGAAATAAAAGTCTCAACCAATACGGCAATAAGGATTCCTAAATACACAACCGCTTCTAAGTGTTTGATTGGTCTCTTAAAACATCAGGTAAAATGCACATCAAACCAACTTAATAGATTTAATGTAGATATACCAATGATAATTATGAAATGCACTATACAGGTTGTCAAAAATAATTCTCTAAACTAATTAATTTTGAAGGAGAGACATCATAAGAGATGTATAACATGATTGAGGCACATTAACAGACGGAAGTTGGAAATATCTTCTGTTACTGTTCCTATAGAAATGACGTGCCTTGCATAGTATGACACTGAATACAAAATGTAGTTATCATTGTTTAACTACACGACACAAAAAAGGTAATAAATCTTTATAAAGACAGTGTTTCTCTGTCAGTGAATGATTAACTCTGGCGATGCAACTAGAAATGCGATAAGGACAACAAAATTGACCGATTTATTTGTTTTGTCCAATATTTTAAATATGTGTGTTTATACAGTTCGTTTTTATTATTAAGTAAGTACGAAATGCTATATATTCATATGTTTATGTTATATTGTATATTGTTATATGTATAAAGAAAAAATACATCCAAACTGTTAACAAAGATGACATAACGTACTCATGTAAGCATACATCAGAAAAGTATAATTGAGCAAAGGTTGCACATGAAGATGTAAAGCAGGTTAAACGCAAAAGGTGCATAGTAATCTCTAAATACAGATATTGCATGTAGCTAGAGAGCAATAACAAAACCACGGTGTGTTGTTTATTTTAATTGAAATACGAATAAGCAGTCCATGCATATTGAATACATTTCCGACCAGACACATTCGATAAATTGCATAATATATACATTGTGAGCATAATGATAACCAGACAAAATGTAGGTGATGTAGAAAAATAGTGTTGATTTATATTTGATGTAACTGTACAGTAAATTGGCTGAGACAGGACATTGTATTAAATACTACTCTTCAGTAATAAGATATGTAGTAGTCACAAAAGGAACATTATCTTGGAATGTTATTATACCAGGATTTATATTAATTACAACGACTTGTTTGCGTAACTTTATTTACGACCAGACTCTTCAAATATTTCTATTGAATTAACTTTATTCCATCCCTTATCACTATGAACCATTGATAGACATTTTCTCAGTCTTTCAGACATTTTGGGAATGATCTTGTCCTGCTTTATGACAAAAAAAGGATTTCCTACAAGTAATGTTAATGAATAGTACAATAGTACATGTAATTATTGCATAATAGTGATTTGGTATTATATGTGGTTAGAGTGCTTAAGTAAGCAATATTGTATGTCTACAACACTTAGACCGTCATTTCATTTTTGGGATTATGCTTTATAACAGGTCTTCTAAAGGACAATCATTGGATTTCAGTTAACTAACTAAATATAAACTTATCTTTAGGTAAAGGCAAACTAATATTAAATACAACGCTTTCCTTACAAGCGCATTTGTATGAAGCCAATGATAAAATACACAGTCATGCCAGCTTAATCGGTAATCTGAACTATGTCGATAAATTAACAACACCAGACATTACATGTCTAATAGTGATGATACATTGCCAGATAAGTTTTAATTTAAAATATTGACTTGCATTACAATCTTGCAATCGTTTTTAAAGCTATGTATCATGCTCCAGTTTCATAGACAGCGTTTAAGTGACTGTATCGTGACCTTAAATTGTCTTTCGTGTAGGAAGAGACGTTTTAAAGCAAATACTACATTATATTGCATGAAGAGATTAAATATGCTTGAATTTTAACTCACAATATATCATTTAAACGTGAACTGATTAACAAGTAATAACTATGATAGTTTATATTTTATTCATTATCTTTATTCCAGTGCCTTTTACGACATATTTTGTTAATTCTGCGCACGATAGAAGTTTTGTTGATTAGACAGTACTCAATAACGTTAAGAAAAATAAGAACCATGATGTTCGTTTAAGCGAACTTCGTGCAAGTTGGTAGAAATGTTTCTGCAGAATACTAGAAACTAGTGTAGTGAACTCCGAAAACTATATCAAGTAAACTATGCATAGACCATTTCATATCACTTTTTCATATAAATGGAGATTGAATTAATTGAACAGAAATACATTATATATATATTTACATTTTAAAGCATATTATCATCAATGCAGAGTCTGTGCCTGTAATTGCCCTCTCTGTAATTGCAGTAATTTAAGAATTCAAGGCAAATGTGTGTTGCTTTATTGCTTGAAGATAATTAATATCATCTACATAAATGACCATTCATTCAACGTTAAATTAAGCACATTTCAGCTGGTAAGCCAATGCAATACCATGTTTAGTATTAATGTAGGACTTTACTCGATGAATTCGCAATAAATATCTTGCCATTTTCCAAACATCGTAAATTTCAAATGTAATATTAAAAGCCAAATGGTTGATGTATGTTCTTGTCTAGTGCACTGCTGTGTAATAATTGACATGAAGGATTAATACGCTACAAGTTTGTAAACTGCACTTAAGAATTTATCATACAAATTGGAAGTTTGCGTGACTGTCACTTCTAATATGGTCTAACTTTTTTAAGCACTTACTTTGTACAAATTTATTCTAGCTCGATTGTGAAACAAGTTCTACACATTAAATCAGCCAGTCTTAAATCCCAGTCCCAAATGTAAATCATTTAATATAAAGACAGGTATTCCACATACAGCAATGCATTATGGAAGAAGATTCAATGATGTCATCATTATATACTCGCTCCGTTAATTACGCAATGCATTGTAATTATATTGTCACAGTCATTAATCTGGCTATCAATGTCGTAATAATACTCAAGTAATCATAAACTTACTTCACTTTATTGGAATCAATATTTTACTTACAGATATCAAGATTATAAACACGCCTAAGGGTAAAATAATGATTATTATGAAAACAAATAGTTACAATGATTTATAAAATGTATCACTACATTTTTAGATTCAGATTTACATAAAAGGAAACTTATTTGACATGTTATACTATTATTAAAGTATATATACTTGTAACAACGACTTATGTGAATATTTTGTTCAATTAAAGATTCGTATACTAATATAATGCATTATTGCCAATGTTGCTCATCTCTTCATATGACGTAATTACGCAATTGTCTTGCTCTGTTTTGCAGACAGTGTGTAACATTGACCATTCAGTACGCAAATTTGTTTTCCTTTCCTCAATTAATATGTAACTCTTATTATTGATAATATCACATTATTCTCTGCAATCATATTTGACCAGAGATTGAATGAGTGGATTTTGATAACGTAAAGTTCTGTATGTCTACAAAATATGATTACTGAATTAGACAGAGTCTACATCGTACTAGAATCGGGATAAGATATTCCAGATAAAAATGTACATGTATATTGTCGAAAATGTAAGAGATTTATCTTGATGCCATTATTATAGGATTATTTTATAGATCAAAATATGTCAAAACATATACAGCACAATAAATATGTCCATCAATTGTCGCTCAACGGTGATAAAGAGATTTCGTTCATAAAGTATCGTACAAGTTCCTGGTATAATAGCTTTGCATTAGCAAAACGCAGATTTCTTTGTCTCATTTCTAGTTGTCATTGATAAAATAAACCTGTATGATAGGCTATTTTCATTCAATTAAAATTCTATTTTAGATCTATCTTGACACATGTACTAAGCAATTCAATTCAGTCGAATGTAATATGTCAACTTCAGCAGACATACAAAATCACAGCTTAATTAAAAGATCTAGGATCTGAATGTTGTGGGAGAACAGCAAACAATGTGTATAAAATTTGCTTGTACTTTATATTTGTACCTCATATAACGAATGACTGTTTAATTTAACGATACCATGTTCATGGAGAAATGTTTGGTTTTATTTATCCCTTGTCAGTAGTTAAACTGATATGCGCACACATAACCTCTACATAGGCAGAATAATTCCTTTTTATATACTGTAAGCTAACACCAATTCGTAAGCAAAGACGTTTTATGATGTTCTGAACAGACTAACTTTTAACACACATTCTGATCCCTGATGGTGGAAAAATACCATATTGTAATGTTATCAATATTCTAAAGAAGTCATAAAATCTATTTTGAGTAGTGAGATGTAATGGTGTTTGATATTAACGTTTTTGTCTCCTACAAGAAATAACTTCAGCAGTATGAGGAACGTGTTAAAGAAACAGAGGAATGTAGTTTCAAGACACTCGAAACATAAAGTAAATATAAGCCACTTGTCGCGGGCAAAAAGTCAGTCGTGATAATGTTTCATTACATGTTTTCCCTACCATATATCCGAACCGTAAGGTTTTTATCATAATTGCTTTAACAATCATTTATATGTTTCTTTAATTAGTACCAAATGTTGCATAATTATATATAGTTGTTTACATACATAGTCAAAACGACTATCTAATTTAATGATCTATCTAGCCTGTATAATAGTTTATATTAGAAGACGGTGTCTATATGGTGCAAGGGGAAACTAGTTGTCAAATGTTTATCTGTTATTGACGTGTAACACAATAATGGATAACGTTAATTTCCTATTTCTGTTAAAGAACTATAAATGAACTGTTTTGTGGCCATGTTTCCTTCAATTTGACATTCCATCAGCTACACGCCTACATGAAGAATATATACAAACATATCGAAACAATGCAATTAAAATAGTAGATTTTATTGTTAAATTATATTTGGTATGACATCTTGACATTTTAATTTGGGGATTGATATGTTAGTATTATTCCAGAACTGATGACAACTGATCTGATGACTAAATACACCGTTTTAAGTAGAAATATAGGTATAATTAACAATGAAAGACTCTTGCAATCAACAATCCTATTTCTTCAGAAACAAACGATTTATTTCTATGACAAAAGATCGCATTTACTTTGCATTATCAGCTATTTTCAAACCGTTATCGATGTCAGATAATAGACATTCTGACATAAAGACTTCACTGAATTGACGTTGTCTGAATTTATCAACAGCACAGAATATGACTTTTTCAATCCGATAACACGATTCTAAATAAATATGGGCCTCTGTTGTGCATAATTAAATTGTATTATTTCAATTGCACATATCATGTATTCAGTATCCGTATTAAAGCTAGAAATGTTTATAAGTTTATTTGTCCATACTTGTCATATTCTGCATGGCTTGGAACTGTTGTTTACAGGGATCAGGATATAATAATATTGAAAGTTTGTTTAATCATTAAAAAGGCAGTGATCTTTAGATGTAGATAAAGTGACAGACATCCAACTTTAGACATTTTATATTTAGGTATGATGAGACAAGGCTATAAACATTTCACTGATCGCTTTATCTAATAACAGTTGACTCAGACATGGTTAGTATCTTATCATACGAAGCAAAAATTGTAAAAATGTAAATTAGAGAATTCGAATGTTGGTCGAACACATAAAATGTGGTAAAAACATGAATAGTCATAAGTTTGTGATTACACAGTATACTCAAACTTTAACATCAGTCTGTGATCACTTTAAAACATTTACCATTATATAATAGATTTCTCAATTATAGTCAGTCAAAATATGGAACCGTCTTTTTAAAGAAACACAGTAGATTTACTAATGGAAAACAGTATCACCATACTGTATGAACAAACCGTTGTGTATATTTATTATTTCATTAATGTATCGGGCTTATTATACATGTTTATGTTAACGTAGTTCATGGTAATGTTTTGTACAACTTCAAGCACAACTCATTTATAACTGTGTGCAATAGGGTAGTTGCAGGAAATATTTAACTTTAGTACATGTGCAATACACATATTAAATGCTGTGTCAGCAAACACATTTGATGGAACAAAGTTATTAAGCACTTAAAACAATATAATACAACTACTTTCGTACAACTACATATGTTATCATATCATTCAACCTTTTACAGTATGAAATGGTATAAATATCAGTGTCTGTTGCTTCATGTAAATATATCATGACATTTATTACTTCAGCAGACAATTTCTGTCATATTGTCTGGAATGTATTTAACCGATAAAAGACTTGAAAATTATACATCAGAACTAGACATTGAGATTGTATTAAATATAAAGACAAAACAAGACATTGTCTTTTTAAAGGAGACAAATCGCGAACCAAGCTTTGCGACCTTAATGTACCTAGGTATAAATTTAAAAGTAATGCGAGAAATGGTTAAAAACTGCTTAATATAAAACATCACGCTATATGCAAAATTAATTAAAAAAGAAAATTCGATGCAATTGTTTTAAATGTTAGACTATTTATACAAAGGATACGCTTATAACTTTTTGTGATATATTTTTTAAATTTATGTTTGAATTACAAAATTTAGCAATGAGTTTACATCGCATTTTCTTTACATGCTGTTTCATCTGTTTGTGGTAGATTTTCATAAATAAAATGTCAAAGTAATTGCATCTGATTCTTTATAACAATAAAATGAGCAAAATGAAGCACAAAAAGAATTGCAATTTTGGTGCACATATAAACCTGTGGTAAATTCTTACGAAAAAAATCTTCGTAAGTCAAAAGCAAGAAACATTAATAATACGCTAATTTTTAGGCTTATCAATTCTAAATATTATACAAACTGAGTAGAATTGTGTATACCTTTTGATTATCATATCACAGTTATGCTTATTATCCGTCTGAATTTGAAGAGTTAATTATATGAAACTAACTAACGAAGATTTTTTTCTTAAGAATTTTTGTGAAAAGCACCACTGGTTACTTGTGATTTATTTGCTTAAAGTAGAATATTTCCACATTTAGCAGCTCCGTTAGTAATGTAGTAAGTTTAAGGATTTAATTTAGTTGCTTTTAATTTTCTATAGTGTTAATTCTTTTTTTCATAATGACACCAACTACTGTTTATTTTATATATTACCCGAGTAAGATAGCAGACGTATTTTATCCATCATACGGTATCAATGATCATGAACGACACAATTACGCAGCTATTCCTTGCACCATTTTTTATTCATATAAATTCTCAAATATAGCGCGTACGCAATGAAATAAATAAGCAGTCTTATTCTGCTTCAACAGATGTGTGTTATCAAATGTCTGACATTATGTATACGAAGCAATACAATATTTCTACAGTCATCAATATAATACGTACTTTATCAGTCTAATACAATCCATCTTATTTACGTCATATTTACGTTTTAAAACATGTCAGCAATCTCCGGAGAACGTCCTTAAAATAGACGAGATAAACTTACAATGTGATTTTCAATCTATCATCAAAGATTAAAGATAGATTGATAACAAAGATAAAATAAAAATATAAATGTTGTTTGCTGAAGTCGCATTACAGATAATTGGATTTTTCTCAAATGTATGCAATGTTTGTTTGTTTGTTTGTTTGTTTTGTTGGGTTTAACGCCGTAGCAACACACTTTACACACTTTATATATCGGCGGTCAGTCAACCTACTCACTCCTCCTGGAAAGGCTATATCTCTGGATTTAGCTGTTAACCAACTACTAAGCACATACTTTCGTCAGTGACTGACAACTGCCCTACATGATTAAAAATCATTGGTAGGAGGGAGAATGGCCGTAGAAAAAAATTTTCATGACGAAACTCCACGAAAGTATGCCCCGCCCGAGAATCGAACCCACGACCCCTCGATCAGTAGACTTGCGTGCTACCAACTGAGCTAGCCGGGCGGCTAATTATGCAATGAATCACAAAAATAGATATATCTTCAATAAATATATGTAGTAATAAAGATCAGCTTCAGTTTCTTTTGTTATATTTGTACGCAATAGCCTATATATTGACAATCATTGTAAAAGCTACGTGATAAATTGCAATAGTTACTAATCAGATAGATAAAGTGAATAAAATGCGTATTCTTATTTCATGTTTTTATCACGAAAGGCAAATATAATAACTAAATGACTACCTTGTTTGCGTTGTGTGTTCATTTACAAAACGCATAATAAAATACACTGATAGTGTCAATTGGGTTTACCTTAATGTGACATATATTAACAAAACATTAAAACTTATCTGCCACTTACAAAACTATTAAACGGAGCATTTAGTTGTAAAGAACAATAACACATTTATTAAATAATTGGCTTGTGGTTTTAATGGCTATGTTTATTCTCTAACTTTTGGTATTCCCCTTGCAACCATACAATGAGATCAAGTTATTACTATGTTTTATTTATAGAATAGAACAGAATACATATAATTCTAATTTGTGCTTATTAATAAGAGTTCTGATAACATTTTAGCCGACGTATTAAATTAACATTAAATCAATAACTGATATATTTAATGTTGATATATTTTATACAAACTGTCACATAACCCAAGTGTATTTGTCATACTTTTATGTTTTCTCTTTTTTAAGACACAACTTATAAATCAGGGACATCAAAGGAAAATTGTAGTATAGTGGTTACATCATATTAGAGGTGAACATTTCAAATATTACATGTTTCATGACTTTTTTCGTGTTTGCTAGTAAGTGAAACAAATTGAGGCCCACGCATAGGTATATTGATTATATTACTAGTACTGAATAAATTTATGAATATCTCTGACAAACTTGAGCAAGTAAATAGCATTTGCAGCGCCTGGTTACAAACGTTCGTCATTCAGACAATATTTCCACCATTTAAAAAATGGATAAAATATTAAAATAAGCAGATAACATTTAATAAGGCAGACGACAATTCTTTCCTAGCTGGTCCGCGATTAGGCATGTGTAATAAAGAGGGAAGTATTTTTCTATTCACAATTTCATCTACGTTTGTCAATGGATTTCAACAAAACTTTCATTGTCGCAAAATGCCTCAGTGTACCAAATCCTCTTTATCGTCAATATGTGGGTCACATATGACAGTATATACAACTCAAGAAAACAGAACAGATAAGTCCGGCTTATCAAAGAGAATGGAAGCGTATTGCTGTCACTAAAGTGTCAGCATACAATGTATTGCCCTTTGTGTCGACATGCTTAAATGACTTCAATTGTATCCAAGCATTTAACTTAAACTCAAAACAGCAAAAATGTAGTCCATTTGGACATGCTGGTTTTTTGCCGTTCGGTACAAAGATTCATTTATGTAAACGCTACATTTGAACTATGTTCATGCACTCATTGCAGGGCCTTAATGATTATATCCATTCACCGTGACATTTAACCGTTATATCCAGCCACGAAAAAGCATGCAATACATGTGTCAAAATTTGCGATAAGTTGTGTCTTTAAGATAAATCTGTATCAGAGCTTAGAAAATATTCAAATGCATAGTCGCTACATAAAACACTTTAGAGACAACCTATTGGAAATTTGCGTGATTGTTGTTCTGTATAATCTTAGTGCTTTAGAAGAGATATTTCGTAGCATTAAGTTGAATACAAATGTATTTTAACTCGAACTATATATCTCCATTCAAAGTAATGTCACTTAAACAACAAATATCCATACGGACACAAAGGATGCAGCATTATACTCAGTATTATGAAAATTTGTTATCGGCTCTTCCATTTTAGTCAATGGTTTACAATATAAGTTTCATCTAAAAATATGACGTTTTAACAGTATATAAGTTGCCAATAAGTGTATAGCTGTATAATAAATAATAATAAAACAGGCATTTAAAAAACGTTACGTAAGACAAGTCAAAAAATATAAACTGGTCAATATGATATAGTAATTTGAAATTTGATTGAATAAAAGGAAAATGAATTTTCATGTATTAGTCACGACTTGTTCAAATTATCGATATACAATGAATACATATACGTATAATATATCTTATGCATGTACTCATATTCACAATAACGCCATCGGTTGATATTTTAAAGCAACATTGACGTGAAGTCACAAAGTTTGTACTATTCTCCTCTATTATTATTGGATTCTATGACAAACAAGATATGTAGATATCTAGCATTCTTCTGTATAATCATGAGGTTGTAGAGATATTGCTACCGTATTTTGGTGATAGATATTGTATGTATACAATTTGTAATTACTGTATTGTCTCCAAGATTGTCTAGAACATACAAGCAACAAACCTATACAACCAGAAATAAAATACGATATTGCACAAACTTAAATACCTATTTATGTTAAGTCCATAAATGAGAATTAGACGTATTTAACAATATATTGTTTTTTTAATTGGTTTTAACGTCGTATTCAACACATATTTAGGTGATATATACGACGGCCAGCTCTTCCTAATATAGGTTTCCTGGACACTTTTCTATCACCAGTACTAACTTACCCTACGACGAGGCCGACTATTTATGTATAGGGTATGACCTATTGCGACCGGGCTCGAATCCGCGAATTCCGGATTCGAAGTCAGACATGCTAACCACTACGCCACGGCCGCGGCTTAACAATAAACTGGTGCTTGAATATATGAATGTTTACATTTAAAATAGAATGCATCATCAATGTAGCAATAGTAAATATGTTTGTATATAATTTTACGTGTTATATTTAGGATGAAGCGTAATACCTTAATATACGAGTCTATTAAACCAGTTGGCTATTTACTTTACTAGTTAAACGCTGAATACTAATCCAAAAAAACTGGTAAGTGGTTATCATATAACGTACTTGTAAGATAATTACCTTAATACAAACAGTAACCAGTTAATCACTTATCCCTTTAGTCTGGTTAAAAATACTACAATTTAAGTTTCAGGCACTAACTTGCGTTCTTTTAAGAGAACAAAATAGTTACGTAACTAGTTAACCAAATACGCAACTAAATATTAAGTGATTAACCTGTTGCGTGTCTTATTATATAAGTAATTTATATATTTATTATTTATTTATTTTGGTGTTAGAAATATCCCACTATAATATCCTGTGCATATATTCAAAAGGTTACTATTTTCGATTGTCAGCCAAAAACATTACAGTATGGCGATAAAGTGTTTTATAATGACTTGACAGAAGGTCAGTTCTAAACGTCCTCATATTTGGGATTGCTATATCAACGTTTATACAGATCAGTTATCCAAGACGACAAAGTCAACAAATTACTACTTGATTTTCTTCTATGATTACCAGAGCTATGTCTATCAATATATCATCTCCTGACCTCTACCATCACACATACAATGTAATACGCTATCATTTGTCGGTATGGAGACAACACCAGACATTATCTGTCTATGTGATGAGTCGAGGTCATAAACATTCCCTTCATCGACTTGTTGATAATTACATTTGGTTCAGACATGGTAAATATCTCAACATACGAAGCAATCAATTCCTACAATGAAAACCTTGACAAATATGGTAGAAGATGAAATAATAATACATCGTTTGTCATTAACACGTTTAAATACCGTTTCATAAATATTATTGAACACATGAACTACTAAACGATTGAATTTGAAATAACATTTCTATGAAATCAATTTGTTTATCTATTATAATACTAATGCCCTACTAATTGAGTTCATATCCAATGATTACTTTAAATATTATGGAACGTTTGTCTTCCTTCGATGTCTTTAAATATTTTGTAATGCATATCAGAGAGAAAATAGCTTCAGATGACTGTTATTTGGTCTAATGACATCGAGTTAGTACGACACACAAAAGAATGATTTAGTAAAATACACTCTCGCAACTAACAAATAACTTAAATATAGTGCATCGCAAACTGATAACCTACAGAAATATAATAATAATTATTAATAACTAAACTACGTGATTGTACAAAATTATTTATTGAATAAAAAGCTCACAATAGAACTCTAGTATACATACTTAATAACAGTGTCGTTAAAATCATAAATAAAACACCAACCACATTGATTAAACATTAAATTACATTATGTTAATAAGATATATATTTTTATGAAATTGAAATTTTCATTTAATTAATCAATACCCTGTATAAAAAACTCTTTTCCTGTTGTTTGTATACATGTACATGCATGAACATTTATGTCACTGATGAGTAAGATAATACTTAATTTACGATATATATTTATCTGCACTACTATTTTATAACATGTTATGTATAAAATTAGTATAGTTATTACATAATACAGCCTGTCTTTTAAATATCTTAGACAAAACAGTTGTAATAAAGTACGACTATATCATGCTAGACTGAAGTCTGTGTAGCAAAAAAGATATCAATTTTAAAACAAATCGCATTATTTGTAGTACCAAAGATATAAATCCAGTGGTATTAAATGAAACAAATACCAGTGTTTGATGTTTCAAAATAGCCTATAATGATATTTATAACTTCAACAGACAACTTCCTTATTAATGTCTGAGATTTATTTAATAGCATTTAGAATTTTGCTTTGATTTTCTTATCATTTGCTCGTCCTTTCATTATTTATATAAGACACCAAAAAGTTAATTTGCATCAAATTGATAGACCAAGACACCAGTGCCTTAAACCTATAATGACCTACATTATTTTGAGTGTTTATTCCACAATAACCAATTACGAAAATGATACAAGGACAAGTAGTGTAAAATGATGCATTTATTTGAATATTTAAACTTAAGTCTATATGAATATATAAATATGTCAATGTATTTATCATTGGACCCACTGTTAACACTATTGTGATAAAGCTGTGCAATAGGATAAGCTTCTACTAAAGATAGTGCATGACTTAAATGATGTTTGTGCATGAGCAGCATATATGAATACAGACATTCAATGCCCCATGTAAGAAAAATGAAACGTTGTATTGGTTATCTAATAAACAAAAACAGCTACTAAGACATTTGATTTATGATATTAAATAATTGATAGGAAAACATTACTATTGTAAATCTGAGGGAAACCACAATAAAGGAAATAATATGAAATAATCGGTTAAACAACCAGAACATATGTAGTTCTGTGTTAAAGACCAATGACATCGTAGCTGCTAAAACTAATTCAACAACAGTTATGATATAAAAATAGACTTATGGAAGTTGCCGAAGTAAATATTAATAATGTCAATTCTGTTTTTAAAAATAACTTTACTTACAACATAACAAACTTGCTAAATAAGACAATGGCGTGTACTAAAGCTTGACACAGCATACCATCTATGTTTCAAGATTATATGACGTAAGACAAGTCAATTATGTTGTATCACACAAATATTGATTCAATATTTTATTACAATTACCAATGTCACATTCCACAAGTTTACACAACTGATAATGCTTAACTAGCGCTAAATAAAAACAGAATCACATGAAAGTAAATATTTTCACCATTGGAAAACGATTACTATTATTTTATGAATGCCATTCATTTGCTTAACGTCTTATATTGCACCCCATTGTCTGTACAAAGAAAGAGATGAATGTGAAATAAGAAAAGCATACACTATTTGCATTTAGTGATATATATAATTCTGGTCATTATATCATTTGCATTTCCAATATCAAGATTGTGTGAAATCATATCTGTATTAATATTGAAGCCAACAAATGAGCAATCGTTAACATTTCTACACTGATTGACAATATCTCATATATTATTTAGCGTATGTATAGAATAAAGTCGACCATGTAATACTAAAACATCTAATATTACCATGCTTCATGTATTCTCCATAATGCTGCAATTTCCTTATTTTAGAAATGCATAGATAGAATTATGAAGTGTCGTCACGCAACGTTCATACCAGATCGTTGCCATTCACAACGTGAAATATACAATTCTAGGGCTATTTTTGTATACAACGAAATAGTGTTTTTGTAAATGGATTTTAATAGATCAACTGAATTACCTTGGATATTTATATTGCTTTTAATCTATTTAGTATTCAAGTCATTCTAGTTGTGTATGACAGATTAATCTTTTAGAAACAATGGTTTCTAAATGAATTCAGTGAATGTAAAGTGTATTTTAAGTGTGCTATTGTAACCAAAACCAAGTCATGAGTCAGGGTAATGATTCTTTGTCATGTCAAGCATTGTTTTACGCGAAATGATTGGAGTGTGCAGTTATTTTGTATTTTAATTAAAAGATAAATTGTATATTGGATTTTATAAAAAAAGTTGAATATTTAGTGTCTTGACAATATGATGTGAAAATTTAAAACTACTATATTTGCCATTTGATAGTGAAAATGAACAACAATGATTGTAACTCGACGTAGCTCTGTTCATTCATTTCATAGAGATTCTAGAAAGTTACACAGACGATATAGTTATGGTGATCGTCGCGTTGAACAAACTAGACGTTCTTTTAAAGAGGTAGGTTGAATAACTAAATTTCATCGATCGATTACGAGGAAATATTATTGCTATGGTAGCTGTAAACAGCATGTTATGTTTCAGATACAATCATCGAAATTTGATTGTCTAAGTAATGTTATTATCTCCGATTTACAAAATTTAAGTATAATATTTTAATATGTAAATAGATCACGAGCAAAAGTCATATTATTACAACCATTGAGGTATAACTACCATATCGCTGTGCAATACAAAACAGAAATATTGCACAACTTATCACATGCATGGTCATTTGCGCGTGTCCCCCACTGTAAATATACACCATTGAATTATTGATAATTGCTTTCAATGGATGTTAAATTATTCAGTAATTATGTTAAATAAAACAATGCCACAGGAATTGCTTATTTGTGGTTTAAAGTATTATCTAATAGTTTATTGTTGAAGTTTTGTTTTATTCCTTCCCTGGGGAATGCATTTACAATCAATGATAAAAACATGAATATTAAAGTCACCCTAAATATTAGCCGATAGTTGACAGTCATGAGGCAAAGATCTTATGAAAGCTTGTTTTGGGGAACCATTTCGATCTCAAAGATGTCACTAAACATTTCTGAGTACATATAATTAATGACATAGTTGAAGACATTGAACATTCTTGGTTCCATATTCTGGGTGCAAACTTTACTATAATAACATTACCTGCTAAGAAGAGTATCTTTGTTCATTGTAAATATGTTTTTGACTGCGTGTTATTGTGCACTTTTTCGTTGATAAGTGCACCATAGATTGATTTAGTTATAGATCGTTTATCCTCGTGAATCAAATACTTTAATTACAGTTCTTATTCCGGGAGGTATTTTGATATCATGACTTTCATCCGTTAAAATCATGATACATTTAGATTTTTATAAGAAGAGATGCTTGATTTACTTGGATGCATTAGAGAATTTAAACATCTTGTGTATCTCCTATAACATAATCTTAAGATCTAGTTTTGACAGTATCTGTTGATGTCTTTCAAATTGAGAAAATACCGTATAAACATAAAAAAGCAGAGGATATAGGGTTTTATGCGATATGATTTTATTCATTCAAAAGTTTAGAATTGTAAAATATTTCAATTTCTTTATTGTGATATTCAAAGTATCCGGTTCATATACAAATACATATATACAGTGCAAATACAATTTAAATACATATAGTTTGGAGCAGTGTACATACAATGACATTGATAATGCTGTGGAACTGACACGTAAAGTGGTATGTGGAAGTATACAAAAAATCCTAACGTTGATGGAAATTTGATATACAGCCCAACCTCTTCACAAAGCCACTTTCCGGTAATCGATAAAAGTGGCTTTGTAGAGAAGGTAGCTCTGTGTGGAGGTTTTTAGTCGACCCATAATTTATGTTGAGTCTTTTTAATGTGATAGCTTGTATTATTCTTTTAGTATAGTGCAGTACTATCATACTTATTGGATGCTGAAGATGCTGCATTTAATATACAGATTGGTAGAATATTTGATATTTTCTAAGTATAGTATCTGTAGTGTTCTGGTTTTACAGATCTGTATATGTTTTCTTGAATAAACCAACTCACCATATCACTATTAATTGTATTTAAGGTGTTTGTCTTAAAGTGATTTATCCAATGGAACGAAGACATGCATTTTATCAAATGTCAACACATGCGTTTGCATTGATATTGTAAATATTGTGTACATTTCTAATATGGAATTCGCAACACTGTTTCCAGTAGCGGAAATAAATTTGTTGTAAGTGGTGTTTTATTAAACTCCGCTTTCAGCCTTTCATATATATCATATACGACATCTATCGTTGACATAAGATTACTAACAAAAATATTAAAGTAATCAAATTATAACTTGTATGTCTAGAGCTAAATATAGTAATAAGTAGCAACATTAATGATAAGATTCAGAAATGAATCAATATGATTTTGACATGACTTTACAAACCACTTAAGTAATCAACAAAACAATATTAATTATTCAAAACTACACCGGCTTAACGTGTTGTTTGTATGCAAGCCGCACGTATCCCCATGTTACACAAGGATTATTCATTTCGTTAACTGTTTCCACAATGTTTCTATATTTGGACTATGTACTGTTCTTGTAACATGCTCAAGACGCGTATAATAACTAGTGACGTCAGATTTTTACGTTACATTTTCGTATATGTTGAACTATTAGATTTTAAATTGTAATTTATGTTTACACTGAATAGCTATCACCAACGAAATGAAGGAGTAATTTTCTGAGATCTTTTATTATGTTATCTATTTCTGGAGTTTTAGCCACCTTCTTTATATAAGCAGTGATTATATTTTTAATCGACTTTTATTTTATCATAATCAATCAAACGTAGTACAGTGGTGATCAGATGTAAATGAAGTGAATTTTAATTAATTTGATGTCACCATTACATCAGTTATTCAACAAATATTCTTATGAGAATATTCACTAAGGATACATATCTGTAAATGATTAAGGAATTCCTAAAAAATTTTGAAGTGCTCATTATGTTCTCAAAACGGCGTAAATCCAGTACTGTTAACCACAGAGATTCAAGGAAACTACAGCGACGTTTAAGTAGTCGACACGGTAGTCAACGTTTTAGTAGTACACCAGGATCTGAGGTGAGTTAAGCTTCTCGAAATATTTGAGACGAATGTTGTCACTCCCTCTATGTAGCATTAAAGACATATACGAGTTTAAAGAAAGAAAAATAAAAACGTTACATATCTAAATAATTATACCACAACAACAACAACAACAACAACATGTTAATTTTGTATCAGGCCTCCAGCCCATAACAAGTTTTAATGTGAACATAATGTACATGTTTAACAACATTGGCAGATGACATTAATATAAATAATAATATGAAATATTTATATTAATAATATACCAGCAACAGTGCCATTATTAGTATTTTGCTTACATAAATTTCTGTATAGGCTACTTGCTTAAATGTTTAGGTACCAAATGTTCCAAATTTTGGTGTTTTATTGCTTGCTACATCGTCATTATGAAAATTGTTTGCACATATCGAGTTCACAATAATTAGCTTGTAAACTACACTTACAGCAATTCTGAATGTACGAACAAAACAGCAGAAAATTTCTTATCAATTTTAGCTCTTCATTCGACTGAACTGATTTCCATATAATGTCCTTGAACACAATACAACCAACCTCAATTTGATTAATGCTCAAAATTTATGCAAAGTGTAGTTGAAAGCCAATTAAGTGCATATCTGCATTAAAATTTCATTGCAATTGTAATTTAAATCAGAATATATGACAATAAATGCATGTAATTATTTGTTCTCTACAGCTGTATTTCCCTAGAATGTTGACGTTAAATCAGAGGACGTATCATTTGTTTTAATTCTATTTTAGAGATTATTTATGTACAATTTATAAAAGGCTACAACAAAACAATCAACATGATCTTTAATCGTTAAAACAATTTTATGATATTTTGACATATGCCTTAAGTATGCGTACATAACTGATAAGAATTATAATTACATCATGTTGCCTGCAAAAGTCATGCATATGACACAGATTGATCGTATTAAGTATTGACAAAATGTCACCAAACGATTTAGTTAAATATCAGTGGTACAAAAATGAATTTTAATTGGATGATTGCATTCTTTCTGTAGTGTTGTGACACTTTACCATAAGGCCGAGTACTTATGTTATTATTAGGTTGATTTGAAAACATACGATTCCGGACCTACTATCTTTTCTTATATTAAATGTCTTCAGTTACAACGGGGTGACTTTTCTGATTTTATATTTTAAATACGTGATATCAAATTCATCACTTTTGTCTCTCATCAAGCAGAACAAATACCATTATCCTTTAAAGAACATTAAGTCAATCAATTTATCCTATTTAAAGCCTCTGTCTTAAAAATGTTATACAAGAGCTTTACATGTTCAAGGTTGCGTCTAAAAATGTTCCATTTAAATTCTATTTTAGTTTTATTTTGTCACAACCACTTAGAATTTAAATCACATATAAAGATAGAAACCCATTTCTTCAGACGTTGCAAATCGTATTGATTGCAATTGTATTACAGATGTCGTTGTAGGAGGACAACTTACATTTAAGACACTTGCTTGTATTGTAAACAGCTATCAAACATTCCTGGGCGAAATCAACAGTAGTAATTAGATATATTTAAACCAGCACATTCATGTCAAGAGTACGAAATCCAGTTTTTTTTGCACAAAATGAAAAAATGAAAATGTCATCTTGAACTAAAACGGTTTGAATAACAAAACTCAACTGCTTTGTCTGGAAATTCGCAATAATCATCTTCTCTCAGATACGTGAGATATATCAGTGATATATTTCGTTCATTTTCGACAGCTAAAGATTGATACAATCTGTACACACAAACTATAGTTACCATAAACATATATAATACTTCTGTTATGTGCTTTGTGGTTTAAGAGCTAACTTATTGAGGTCTATGAGACCTTTGTATATTTCATTGGACATTTAGAACTAATTTTTACAATTGTTCCTCTTTGTAAATGGGTCAGAAAGCATATTTCCATTTGTTAATGTAATCGAGCTATATATCAATTTCATTTGCAGCATTGATCACTAGATATAGCTCAAAGATACACTTTAACTGTATTAAAATATCTTTAAGCTTCAAGTCTCTCCAATGTGCATATGCGTAAAATATAAATATGATTCTTATTTTTGATAGCACTATTTATTTGAACTCATAAAGATTTTGAAACAGCGAGATGAACTAAAACGTTGTCCTGATATTCCAATATCAAAAGATGTAAAAACTTTAAAAGAGATGCAATATTCAACTATAATTTCTTTAGTCGATCGCTTTTCAAAGAGGATTAAGCATAATAGAGCAGAGAATATTGGATTCTTTAGAAGATTTAATACAATAAAGGGAGCAATTCCTCTTAAAAATCAAATATCTGATGATGATTTAATTCTCGTGAATTTCTTTAAATGTCTGGAATATTGAGCACACAGACAACGATAATTCTGAAAGTGAAATTCCAAGCAACAGTCATAGGTATGACACGGGCTTTTTGTCTAGACTTGTCCAATTCTTCTCTTAAATTACTAGTATCATTCACGATTGTATAAAAGTTACTTATGAGGATTGTATATCTATTATTAGCAATTTTTACTCGCTAATGACAGGATCGAACCTATCAAACTGTATGCACAATAGAGAACAGATATGTTAAAGAATTCTATTGATCAGAGTTGTAGTTCAACAATTTGAAGCCTGAGCTTGTCATTTATGCATGAATCTATACTATTAAATTTGCGAGTTTCCTGTTTTGTGGAAGAAACTGCGCAGCTTTGAATAAATCTTTTGTTTGTCGCTGGAGCATCTATATACCGGCATATCAAGTTGACAATTCTTTTTTGACAAAGCCTCTTGATATTTGCAAAAACAGTCAAAATTCAACAAAAATAGTGGGTTTTTTTGTGTCTAAAAATAGTTCTGATAAAACTAAAAATAGACCAAACTTCCGGCAGCGGTTATTTCCCTTTATTGTCATTACCTAAAGCCCGTGCTTGCACGGGCTCCCATCTAGTATAATATTATTTTTCGCGCGATATGGCCTTTCTGTGTTGGTGCGCCGTAAAACCCAAACAAACTTGTATACCTAAAATAAGCATATTAAATTCCAATCATTTAGTGTTTGATAGTTTTTATGCGTCTTTCATGATCTCGAATACAACTTGTGGTCTTTTTTCGTTTGACCTTTTAAGGGATCATACAAAACAAAATATGAACCGTAAAAATAGGTAGTTTGTTATAGAAATAGAACATTCAAATATATTAATTGCAAAATAGGGTGTTTCTTTAACCAGAGTGACTAAACTGGCAAAATGTATTGTAATGTAATAAAAAATGACAATTTTTAACTCCCAAATACTTAAAGAAAACTGTCTCTTTACTAAAACCACTCCGTTATTAGGATTATGATTTTCGTAATAGTAGAACTGTACTGTGCTCTAAACAATGATTTTATGGCAATAAATTGACAATCAATTTTAACAATTGAACAATCCTATTGATTGAAATATTTCTGATTCATCACTCTAAACTCTCAGCTCTCTCAATATATCATTGTATTTAGAATCAATCATATTATATGCACGTATATTTATTATTAAAGACTATTTATAAAGCATTTAACTGAAGAAAATCTGAAATATTTCGTATATACGTAATAACATTCACGATGTTGCCATTCAAGTTTAGAAAAAACATAACCAACAGAATGATGAAATATTTCCCAATACATATTACTTAATATTCCTGATTTACTTCGTCTAAAACATTAAGACAAACAATAATGGAATAGTATGAATTCAAATTTGTGAAGCAGTTTAACTCTATAATTAAGTCACGCACAGAGATTCAGTGAACTACAATTAAGTTTTAATCTGTAACAACATAATTAAACACACAACGGCGTGTGAAATATTAAAGTTCGACATAATTGGTGAGCTTTAAACTAGATTTATTAAATACCTAAGGCAAAAAACATATATAGAGATAAATATCATAGCAATAATAAATGCTATGCTAATACCATTCATGTATCCTTTACGATCAGAATTGATTTTGTATCTGAACACAATTTTGTCTAATGCCTTACAGTTCCTTAATAGTTTGCTGAGTTACAATTATAGAAAGTGAATATCTAAAGCATGCGTACATGACTGATAAGATTGTTAATTGTAGTGCATTGCACGCAAACTACAAACAATATACAAATTTATAGTATTAATTATTGACAAAATGCAAGTGAACAATTTATCTGAGATAAGTTGTATACATTTTGTAAATTGCACTTTAATAGGATTTTACACGAGTTTGATACTAAACACAGCAGAAAGATCTATCAATGCATATGAAGTTGTTTATTAATTATGTAAAAATACAACTTTTACTTTCCTTGTACCGAAGTGAGACACAAATACATAATATGCTTCCAGATGTTGAATGTCGATTGTTTCAAGAGATCAAATGTTTTAATAGAATAATAAATTATAATGTTTCTTATTGATTATTATGTCATTTTTTAAATAAGTACTCGTTTTGTTAATAGAAACTATATAAATCCTTCTCAGAATTATTTATAGACCTACATCTCGTATTTTAAGACATAATTTATTTGTTTACTCCATTACAACTTTACATCACTATTGTAATAAACGCTGTATTTTATTCTTTTAAAATATCTTTGTTGCGTGTCATGTTTTCTATTGAATTTTTTATTTCAATGATATCGAAAGCATTTTGACATCAACAGATTTAATCAGATATAATGTTAGAAAATACTTTGCCTAGACATCCTCTAGCGGGCTTAACGTTAAAATTATTTAAATGTGTCTGTTGTAGGAGGTATATCACAGTTATATATTCTTTTAATGCACGGAAGACAATGCGCTATTTCATTGCTGTGATATTTAATGAGATCAATTAAAGTTAAACCCATATACAATGACTGTCGGGGAAATTACCCCAAGCTTACACCTATTTTATTTTAGTCTTTTGTAGGAATACAAACAATGTACATGTCAATGTGTATAATATCTCTGTTATATCATATCCTATCCTATCCTATCCTATCCTATCCTAATCCTATCAAATCCTATCAAATCCTATTATATCATATCATATCATATCATATCATATCAAATCATATCATATCATATCATATCATATCATATCATATCATATTATATTATATTATATTATATTATTGTATTGTTATTGCATGTTATAGATTCAAGTAGAAATTAAAAATAATTTGTATGAAAATTATGATAAGATATATGCTGCTTTCACTGTTGACAATATAACTTCCAGAATTAAAAAAAAAACGGTAGAAATCCTTTACACTTCTTCTGTCTTGGTTTTTGGATGTTTACATTATCATTGTAAACGGACATACTAATACAGTATTCGTCAAAATGTCAACTGATTAAACCATTTAGTTTTAAGAAAATACAAGAACATGATATTGTTTGGTTTATTATTACAATTCTTCAATAAAGATATCAAAACCATTACCAAACCATCACAGAAAATCAACAAAGCGTTAAATGAAAGATGTCTATGGTCAAGAAGTAACAACAAATAGGGTCTCGATAATTTCGTCAGTATCCTTCTTCCAATTTGTAGCAAGTGTGATGTATGTTTGAACTTTGTTTTGTGCAGTTAGATACCTCGAACATTGCCAAGTTGTCGCTCTCATTTTATACCAGGTTGTATGGCATAAACCTTTAAAAACTTTAGGCTCTTCATTTGGTTGTATACATACACATATTCCCTTACAACTGAAACTGTAAAAACACATGATAACAACATACATATTTTTATTGAAGATATTGAAAACCATTATCAAACAATGGATTTTGATATTGTTTTCAATGAACTGAACTGGTTATTGTTTATTTTAAAAACGAAAACCGCAATAAAACGTAGTACAATATGCAACGAAATTTACAAAAATGGTTGGAAGCTCATAAACGTTATATAGCATATTTATCTTCTACATAATGTCGGCGTCTTGCAATTCTCTTGGTAGTATTTAGTGTATAAACGATGATGATATATGCCACTGCAATATATAGAACAAGAAAAAAACCTATCAAATACATTACAATACAGAAAATAGATGTTCCTGCTGTTATTGAACATTGGAATAGCATCATTTCTATCTTTATAGTACATTTTACGATTTTGGGAAACATGTAGACATGTGTTTGTTTTAATTTCAAATTTCAACCAAAGGATTGAATTATTCTATCTTTAAACGATTAAACTAGAAAATTATTTAAAGTACTTAAATGAATGACAACCTTTTTTAAAGTTTCGTACCGGAAACCATTTTTACCGTGTGAAAGAGGAAGATGGATGAATGTGCCGAGTTATGAGAGAGTGTGTACTTATTAATTTTTAAGACGACATTGGTGACGAGTTCCATTATTAAATTAAATGTCCTTTCTATGAAAACTATAGAAAATTATATAATAAACCATACTTTTATCTTAGACCAAATGTACTCAATGTAATTAACTTTTATCATATGATTCTTTGAATATTCAAAGACCAACGTGTAAATTCAAAAAAATAATTTTTGATCATATAAAAAATTAATTTTTCTTTTTATTTATTGAAATATAATTTCTTTCATAGTCTCTTAGTGTGTCAGATTGTAAGTGTGAATGAGTAAGAGGGATGTATGCATGTTATATATTTTTGTCTGTATGTCCTGTATGTCATGTGATCTATGTTAATATTTGTATTATATTGTATTCATTTGCTCTCATGTACCATATATCTTGGGGTGAGTAAATGCAGTGAACGTTCTATTCTATTCTGTTCTGTTATATTGCATTAGTTAGTAGCTGTATGCGTTCATATGTTTTAATTTTAGGCGCAATGTTTTAACTTATTGTCGGTTAGTTTTTTTAGTTTTGATTCAATTTATTATTTGTATTTCTTTTCTTCTCAGAAACTATTTAACAATACAACAAACAAAGACAGTGAAAACTTCTAAGTTGTTCGTTAAGAACAAACAAATGTAATTACGTCATGAAACCTTGTTATCTCTGACAACATATTCTCTCATTCAAAACAAAATCAAATATTTGTCACTCAGTGCAGGTAATTGATTTTTAGATTCAGTGCATTAGTTGGATAACAATTTAGATGATAAATGCAATAGAATTATTCAGATGTATTGTTGTTTAGATTCACAGAATTAACGTTCGGTCAAATTGAACTGATTATGATGAAATGCCTAACAAAGGCACTGTTGAAAACAATCTTTAAGCTGGACTGTTAAACACTACAGTTCGATCTCTCTTAAAACACACCCACTGGGTCTAAACTGTGAAGTTTTTAGAGAATATTGCTCTACAGAGTTTAGATGCCAGAATTAATATAATTAAAATTACGCCTTAAATAAATATCTATATTGTTGTTTTGTAAAAGATTTGTTCTGTAGAGGGCCGCCCTGCAGAGATAATTATAAATGATTTCGTCAACTTAGTCAATGAAGTATTTTATTTATAGAAAGCATAAATGGGAATATTATCGCAAATATTTCAAATTATTGTTTAAAATACATTCAAAAATAGTTCATTTTTACAATGTGTGTGGTATACCACGGATACACACCGCTCGTTATAGTCAACGTAATTTCATAAAAAACATGATAAACATATTAATCGTTTGGAAAATGGATCAATGGCACACGATAGTAACAACGATCAGACTGTGTAAATAATACTGTTATTGCTCTTTCGTGGGTAACCCTACTTAAATTCATACTGTGTGCCCATTACTTCTTATATGCATGTCATAAAATACTGCATGGTATATGACATGAAAAACGTAACACTATTGTACTGATGGTATTCACAACTTCTTTCCTGAAAACATGCGTCCATTTCCTAATGTTTAAGACAAAAATAAGAATGTCATTAAATTAAGACCAACACTGCCCCGACAATTTGATCAATACAATATGTTTTACCTTAAATTATTTAGAAAATAAATAAGATTTATTCATTTAAAGAAAGGCAAACATTACAGACGAAAATTTTACAAGAACAAATGTAGCAGAAATATTCACATATAACAACAGCAGAATGAGTTATTTGCATCGTATAAAAAATCGACGGTCCTAAGGAAAAGGAAGTATGTTTTAGCGATAACAAGGTACAAAATTCATTTATTATTTTGTTTTTTTTCTTCTCATCGAACCGAATAAAATGATGTGTAGTTGAACAGACATTATTTGTTGATGTTTTTGCAGACAAAAGTCATGAAGCAGAAAACCAACTGAATGTTGTAATCTGTAAAATTAAACAAAATCAAACGTACAAAACAACGAAGTATTAGCAAAATCAAAATTTGAGAAACATTGTTTCGTGGAATTGGTGTAGAAACAAATTAAAACAAAAATTAATCACACATCAAATCGTTCCTGTAATATAATTCCTGAAATAAAGAGTTATTATATTCGAAATATTTTTAAATCATTTTAGCTTTTAAACCATATACTAATGGACAAAAGTCTTGTCCGGTCTACAAAAACCATAATATCCTTTTTTGTTTATCATTGCACACTCATACATTTGGTATCGTTAAAAAGAGAATGTTATTATGCATTGAAAAAAAATTAAATGTGAAATTTGAGCCAGTGCTGTCGGTGCAGTAATGCGTTGAAAATTGACATTGAGGATTAAATTGCAAGTTACAAATGATTGCGCTGAGTCAGTTTTAAATGAAACATTTTTTTCAATAGTGTGTGTGACCCCCATTAACCCGAATGAGTTTTCTGGTCTTCCGGCTAGATTCCTTCGCAAACTTGTAGCATCGATGCGTAAAAGGAGCAACGAAATCATTCAGTTTAATGGTGGTCACACACACTATTGAAAAAATTAAGTATTTTTGAACGTATTAAAACAATAATTAGATATTTGCGATAATGTTCCTATTTAAAAACACCTTTGCAGTCTTCTTGGTAAATTTACGTACCTTGTATATAAACGAAGTAAAGAATAATGACAGTCGGAAAGTATATTAAGTATATCACATGACTTTAGTATAGTAATGAAACATTAACGAATTAACTAGTGTATGAGTTAATTTTACTGTACTTCGCCTTGTGTACATGTGAACGGCTATATAATAGACAATGTACATCACAGAAAGAAGATAGACAAATTTATTATTGTGGATATATTCTAATTAAAATAATTGAAAGCCATTAACCATTTCAAGGCACGATTGTTACCAAATGATATTAACAACATGATGCCCTGATAGATCGTTCAATCGTATATGCATTGATGTTATTTGATTATTTGTTTTCCACGAGTAAGATTTCATAGGTATCATTTGTAATCATTTGAAAATTGATCATGTATATTGGTGTTACAATTACTGTAACGAAAATCCAAATTATTAAATATGTAAATATTCAGGTTCGTTCGTAAAATGCTATTGTAACCTGTTTATTGAATAATCATCATAAAGCTTATAAAATCATTGATTGGGTAAAAACTGCCACGCAAATGGACAACTTATAATAATTAAAGTAATTACATCAGACATAAAAGCATGATATTTAAGCACTGAAAGACATAAAGTCACGCAAAAGGTCATGCATTATTACGCATAACCATTAAAATAAAAATGCTTTACTAGCGCAATTAGAAATGTTTATAAGTTAAGTTTTGAATCGACATGATAGTGATGTATCAATACATTACGTCTATCTCTATAAAGTCTAGTTTTTCGTATTTGCAGCATTTTCTCTTTCTTCAATCAAAGAAACACTAGTTGTGTTCTTTATGAGGTACAAATTAGCCAATGGATATAATAAAATTCACACTGTTCCAGACACGTATATCAACATAG
Organism: Mactra quadrangularis; assembly: GCA_025267735.1. Lineage (NCBI taxonomy): Eukaryota > Metazoa > Mollusca > Bivalvia > Venerida > Mactridae > Mactra > Mactra quadrangularis. The sequence goes on from CM046304.1 coordinate 32,180,862, forward strand.
GATTTTATTAGCTTGAATCACATTGTTAATTTGATAAAACACGTAAACACAGAGACGTTTCTTATAATTAAGAAATAAGATATTGAAGCTATTTATAAGTTTCACATGATGATTGGATTTTAATGGTATATTTCACACCAAAACTATGTGACTTTCAACACTCATACGGCGGTCACTTTGACATATGGATTTAACTTTTTCATTGTTAGCATATCTCTGATAATAATACTTCTGACTTTGTGCTGTATTTTGTAAGCATACATGTTTTTTACATTGGCACTCTTGTAAAGGTTTTGTTTTTATTTCAGTTTTTACGCATATGGGTATATCTACAGAATATGTTCTCGTTTTGTTTTTAAGATTTTATAAAATATTATAAAGCAGTCTCTTAAAAATTTAACTAAACTTCCCCAATTCACCGTCAGTGTATATTTACTTTGTAATTGAGAAAGATGTTTCCGGACTATTACTTAAAAACACATTTTAACAAATTTGGTAAGTTAATTTGTTCTGTCAGACGAATGGGAAGAAAAATGAAAAATTACTTGTAGAAATACAAGTTACAAAACAAATTTGTTATTTCCTTGGTAGCAACCAACTCAGCTATAATTAAATACAAAAGCATCAAACAATGGGTCAAGATATTCATTTTAATGGTCTGAGCTGATTATTGTTTATTTTTAAAAAGAAATCCGCATTAAAGCCTAGTACAATATGCAACGAAATTTATAAAAGTGATTTGAAGCTCATAAAAGTTATTTATCATATCTATCTTTTACATAATGTCGGCGTCTTGCAATTCTCTTGGTTATATTTAGTATATAAATGATGATGATATATGTCCCTGCAATATGTTGTACAACAGAAACATAACATATAATACACATTACATTGGAATAGTATCATTTCTGTCTTTATAGTACATTTTACGATTTTTTGGAAACATGTAGACATGAGTTTGTTTTTATTGCATTAGTTAATATTAACTATCATAAATGCTAATCATATATTTTCTATTAAGGATAGTTTGTTACAAATGAATATATAGTCACATGTAATTTTATACTCGCTTGCCTTTTACACTTACAATCAAAAATGACTTTTATACATATTTTGGCAAAAGTACTGTATCGGTGCGATATCAATATGTATCAATTATAGAGCATACAATTATAAATGACTATTCATCTCTACTATAATTGAGGTATACAAGCATTTTACTAGAAATGAAATGCTGTATACGGTAATATGTTTTAGTTTAGGCACATTGTTTTGACTTATTGTCTTTTAGTTTTTTAGTGTTGATTCAATTTTTTTCCAGAATATATTTTACAATACAGCAAACAAAGACGAAACAAAAATGCAGGATGTTCGTTAAGAAAAAAATGTAATTACGTAATTAAACCTTGTTATCTCTGACAACATATTCTCTACTTCAAAACGAAATCAAATATTTATTATTCAGTTCAGATAATTGATTTTTAGATACAGTGCATTAGTTGGGTAAAATTTAGATGATAAATACAATACAATTATTCAGATGTATTGTTGTGTCGTTTCATAACATTATTGTTCGGTCAAATTGAACTGATTATGATGAAATACATAACATAGACAATGTTGAAAATAACCTTTAAGCCGGATTGATAAACATCACAGTACAATCTCTCTTAAAACACACCCACTGGGACGACTGAACTGTGATGTTGTTTAAAGGATGTTGCTCTACAGAGTTTAGATTTCAGAATAAATCCAATTAAAATAAGGCCTTAAGTAGATATCTATAATTGTTTCTGTGCAAAGGATATGTCCTGTAGACAGCCGCCCTGCAGAGATAATTTTAAATGATTTCGTCAACTTAGCCAATGAGATATTCTAATTTAAAAAAAAACTTAAATGGAAACATTATCGCAAATATCTTAAATTATTGTTTTAATACGTTCAAAAAAAGTTCATTTTTACAACGTGCGTGGTATACCTCGGATACACACCGCTCGTTATAGTCGACGTGATTTCATCAGACACGATTAACATTTCAATTGTTTGGAAAATGGATCAATGGCACACGATAGTAACAACGATCAGACTGTGTTAATAATACTGTTATTGCTCTTTCGTTGGTAACTCTCCTTCTATTTATACTATGTGCCCATTACTTCTAACATGCATGTCATAAAATACTGCATGGTATATGACATGAAAAATGTGACTTTATTGTACTGATGGTATTCAGAACTTCTTTCCTGAAAACATGCGTCCGTTGCGTAATGTTTTAGACAATAATAAGAATGTTATAAATAAGGACCAACACTGCCCCGACAATTTGATCAATACAATGTTTTGCATTAAATTACTTAGAAAACAAAATAAGATTTATTTATTTAGAGAAAGGAAAACATTACAGACTAAAATTTTACAAGAACAAATGAAGCAGAAATATTCACATATAACAACCACATGAGATTGAGTTATTTGCATCGTATAAAAAGTTGACGGTCCTAAGGAGAAGGAAGTATGTTTCAGCGATAACAAGGTACAAAATTCATTTATTATTTTGGTTTTTCTTCTAATTGAACTGAATAAAATGATGTGTAGTAGAACAGACATTATTTGTTGAGGTTTTTGCAGACGCATGTCATGAAGCAGAAAACCAACTGAATGTTGTAAACTGTAAAATTAAACAAAATCCAACGTTGAAAACAACCATTTATAAGCAAAACCAAAATTCTGAGGAACATTGTTTCGTGGAAATGGTGTAATAAAAAATTAAAACCAACATTAAATACACTACAAATCGTTCCTGTTTAATAATTCCATAAATACAAGATTTTATATTCGAAAAAAAAAATTAATTCATAGTGGCTTTTTTCTTTAACATGATTAAGGTGATTTAATGCCTAGACGGTAAACCTATTGCATTTGTGTTTCATACTTTATATGAAAAAAAAACATTTCTACAAGGTGTACTAACAAAACCCAAGAAACGGCTTCTATGTTGTTCACTTTCTCTGATGCAAATTTAATCTAAGGGACATATTTAAAATTAACAGAACATATATATATTATTACATTGGACTTTTAGTCAAGCATTAGAATGAAAGGCACGCATTGGTAAAAAGCGAAAGGGAGGTGCATTACATAATGTGTGGCAGCAACAAATGAAAATGTCTTTAGCATTCCTCATATTGATATACGTAATTTGCATATAAGATAAGTAAGGAAATTTCACAGTCGGAAAGTAGATTACATGCCTTCAGTCTGTAAATTTGGCATTAACTAATTAACTGGTCTAGTGTGATTTTTCTGTACTTTGCCTTGTTAACATATGAATGGCTAAATTATAGACAATGTACATCAAAGAAAGAAAATAGCCTACCTGATCGTTGATATATTCTAATTAAAACAACTGAAAGTAAAAACATTTCAAGGCATGATTGCTACTAAACAATATTTACATTCAACTCGACGTCCTTGTAAATCGTTCATAAGTACATGCATTAATGTTACTATGATGATCTTTTTCCACAAGTCAGATTTTATAGGTATCATTTGTAATCATTCGAAAATTTAATATGTATATTGGTGCTACAATTACTGTACAAATAAATATTCAGATTTGCCCGCAAATGCTATTGTAACGTGTTTTTTAAAACTTTTCATTTAGCTTATAAAAATCATTGATTGGGTATAAACTGCCACGCAAATATATAACTTATTATAATGAAATAATTACATCAGACATAAAAGCATGATTTTATGCACTGAATGACATAATGTCACGCAAAAGTCATGCATTACTACATTATAGTGTACATCTTATACATAAAAAACTGTTCTAGCAGTATTTGAAGTTTTTATAAATTACGTTTTGAATTGACGTGATGGATAAGCGTACATTACGTCTATCACTATCTAGTCTAGTTTTGTAGTCTTTGCAGCGTTTTCTCTTACTTCAATCAATAAAACACTATTTGTGTTCTTTATGAGGTACAAATTAGCCAATGAATATAATAAAAATCACACTGTTCCAGACACGTATATCAACATAAAATTTTATTAACTTGAATAACATTGAAAATTTGATAAAACCCATAAACACAGAGACGTTTCTTATAATTAAGAAATGAAATATTAAAGCTATTTATAAGCTACACTAACAGGTTTATTTGTTTTTTATTGTTTTTTACACACCAAAACAAATGTTGTGACTTCAACAATCATACGGCGATCACTACGATATATTGGTGTTATCTTTTCATTGTTCTTTAATGTCTGACAGTGTTCGTCTGCCTTTCCAAACAATTGTTGTGTCACGTGTTAGTACGCATATAATTGTTTTTCACTTCTTAAAATATAATATCAAAATTTCAGTTTTCATGCACATGGGTTTAACTACACAATATGTACTCGTCTTTCTCGCTCAAGTTTTTGACAACAGTCTTTTAAACATTTAGTTTTATAATTTCAAGGTTAACATTTACTTGCAATTGTAAATGAGAAAAAGACGTCCTAACTATTACTTTAACACGAATTGCTACAAGTTTGGTGAGTTTATTTGTTTTGTCAGACAAATGGGAAGAAAAAATGGTATATAACTTGTAGAAATACAAGTTACAAACTACATTTGTAATGTAATTTTCGTGGTTAGAACCAACTCAAGTATTGTGATATTTTGTTGTTACGAATACAAGTCAGGAACAAAATAATGAAACCAATCCACAATATTATAGAAAAACAAAGTCACACGACGCTTGCAACGTTGTTCCTAATACATGGGCACTAAGTATCCTTTGAGAAACTAATATTAAAGAATAATAAATTCAATAATTAAAGACGCTTATTTTCCCTACTTAACATTGAGAAGCATTAGATTTTTCCTCTGAGTCTTTCGTGACTTGGATTGAACAGTACGGTCTGAGTTGAATATAGAAGTCATTAACGAAATCATAAATATGGTATTTAATGAATTAAGCTTTAAAGCGTATAGATATAATTACTTTAATCTATATTTTGTTCTTTGAAAAGACCACATCATGAATAAGGTAATAAACCATCTAAGTTCTTGTCACGAATATCTAACAATACACAGAGAAAAACTTGGGAAAATGTTCTAAACCCGTATCTGAATACAAGGCCGTACATACCAGTCCAAACGTGAATTATCTAAAGACACGCAAGGTTATATAAATGAAATTTAAAACAAAAAAGAAAACCAGTTGCAGATCATGCTAGTTTGGTTTAAACAAATGCCGCCTTTTATTTTTACTTAAGACTGTTTTAGTTTAAACAAAACATGTTCATTGTAAAAACATTGATAAAATCCGATCACAAATATTATAAGAAGAACAAGATTTTATGGATACTTAAAGAAACAGCAACAAATAATCCCCGATGTATTCAGCACAATAATAATGGCATTGATATTATTTTGCCGGGTTTTTCTAATCATAAACATACTATTCACTTGCTGATTTAAATAATGTATTATTTATTTCACGTGTTACACAATGTGTTTTAACTAATTGAGAATATATGTATACATATGCTTAACTTGATTTCAAATAGTTTACAACATACTCGATGAAACTTGTCTAAACTGTGGAACTATGTTTCGTATAGTTCTGTGAGATCGGTCTTTTTGTTATGTTTTAATCATAGCGAAGGGCAATAAAAAACAAAAATGTGTCTTTGTAGTTTCAACCGTCAGACTTAATTATAAAGGTATATAAACGCCGACTATCTTAATTCTTAGCAATACCATAACCCACGTAGTAGCATACTCCTTCACACTCATATCAAGTTTTTCTATACATAAAAGACAACCTACAAGCATACAAAAGTCGTTTCACCTTGATTAAATGTGGATATGATCTTTATATTCTTCTGTCTACGAACGTAGTACGTTAATGAAATGAAATGACGTCTACCGACAATAATCTTTTCCACAGCAACAACTTAAACGGAAATGAATGGAAACATCTCTTGCAGGTTTCCCTCATCACTTACGTAACTAGCATATGAACGAAAGAAGAAAATCTGACAACCGGAAACTTAATAACATGACTTCAGTCTGTAACTGTGACATGAACTAATAAACGTGTCTACGTTACAGACACATTGCACTTTGTCTTGTGCATGAATAAATGATTGTCTACAAACGTAGAAACTAGATTTTTTTATCATTGAGGATTTGTTTTAACGTTAATAATTGGAAACTGACATTGACTTTTTGAATACCATTATGGTGTTCATAGCGCCTTTTACAATCACGTCCAATATGTGTGTCATAACTTACTACAGCTTTGTTACAGTTATAAACCTAGAGATAATTTGAAATGCGCAATGTTATAGACAATGTGGTCTACATAAGAATCTACTGACATAAATATCTTTCAGACGAGGAAAATTTACAAATTACCTAAAAAGTTAATTCCGTTAAGAATTTATTATTTGTAAACGCACGCACGGTGGCAAAAACAATAGTGTAAATATGTTTCCCATATTTCTGTTTGTCTCTTTGTAATGTTTTGTTTAATTGCAAGATTAATGACAATCACAAACGCATATGTGTTTTAAAAGTAAAAAATAGAGCTGTTTGATTCACCCGAAATTGTTTTTAAAGTATAAACATCATGTACATAGCGCCACTTATTATCACGCCTGTATGTATGTCATAACTTACTAAAGCTATGTTAAAGCAATTAGACTGGATATTATTTGATATGCACATTGTTCCATACAATTGGGTCTTCAGGGGAATCTACAGGCATGAATATCTTTCAGACGAGGAATAATAATAAATAAGCCTGTAATTTAATTCCGATGAGAATTTTATTTGTTATAAACGCACGTACCGTTGCATTAGGCAATAATGTAATTTTATATGTTTCATAGATTCCTGTAAGATCATTTTTACTGTTTTGTTTAATTTCATAGGGTATGGCAATTACTGACTCATTTGTGTTTTCTATATTTATGCATTCATACAGTTAATAACTGGGTTTGGTGCAAAACTGTTAAAGAACTTTGAAGCAATGTCGTTTTAATCCGAATTATTAAATTCATTGAAGTAAAAAATCTAAAAGGTGGAATTGCATGCTATGCGGGTACAAAATCCTGAATTCTCCTAATAAACAGACCAAACAAATTTTATTTTCATACAGAGAAATAAACTTTGAGTCATGCTTTGTATTTTTCTTTTCACTTTCAAGAGCGCTTCGTTCTTGAATACAGTCAAACAAAAACTATACGTATACAAAAATTGCATGTAGGACAATGAATTGGTAAGTAACCAGGATTTAAAATCCGATCACTACGGGTTATATCGCTTTACGATATCCAAAACTTTTCCATCTATTTCCGAAAAGGTTCTAGATAGAGGTTAATTCTAGATAAAATTTTATTTTGCGAGCTATGGACAACAATAAAAAAGAATGATTAAATGTTGAAACTGACGCCAAACAATCTGACAACACGACCGTCCGTGTGGCTGAAAACTGCTCTTCAAATTACAGAACATGTACTTACAAACTCTTACGTTAGACAATATGTTACATAACTCAGAACACTAACAGTATATTTCATATTAACTTTCTACATAATGTCGGCGTCTTGAAATTTTCCTGATAATAGTATGTACATTAACAATGATGATATATATGTCACTGTAATATTTAGTACAACAAAACAAAACTATAATATACAATTGATACAAAAACAGATATATAAACAATTATTCGTTGAAAATGGAAACTTCATCCATTTATCTGAATCATATATGTAGAATATGCTACGACATAAAATTTTATATTAATTATTTAAAACAAGTCACAAAGACATGATTATATTTCCCACATTACTGGACAATCCAGAGATTGCACATATGCATACAATTATTTTATTTTCTACACATATGAAAAATCTTTTCATATGTATAACAATTGCATGGTCACAAAAAGTGAAATTAAAATGTACTTCTACGAAATGTTTCTAAACTAAAGATGCATTGCCTTAGAAGTGCATTATTTTGAAGGCATAAAATTGAATAAGGAATATTTCATATTGTGATTCCATTTCTCATTCGTTTCCAAGAAGATTTTCCAAAGTCAATAAATGTCCTGTTTTGTTTGTTAATGAATGAACGAATGCAATAACATCAAATCTGGTAATCTCTGGAAGCAAATGTTTAAATGCTTGAAATCAAACAGTGCAAAAAACGTCATTTGAATGGATTTTAAGTTAAACAAGAATAGTCATACAACATGGACGAAAATGTTCTACTAAACATTAATCTATCCAAAACAACATTGCGCTTAGCACTAGTATTATGACTTAAGAAATTTATTTCACAAACTTTTACATTTTTATTTTTATTTTCTATCACAACTTATCACGCAAACATTATTGACATTCGGATTTTGATATTCTAACTAAAATGACATTCGTTAGCTTAACCATAAATACTGTGTTTAATGAGCCAAGTCTCTCAAAATAATTGCGTAAAGCTATTATAACTAAAGATTTATCTGAAGATTAAACAAATCACGAACAAAAGTTACGACACATCTAAGAACTTGTCACGAACATGTATAACTGACATCAAGCAAAACATGACGGTAAGAGGAAATGATGTGCTGAAGTCTGATTTACATTTAAATGTCACGCCGTCTACACATGGAAAATTGTACTACCAAACACACGCAAGGAAAAGTGAAAAAGTACAATGAATAAGTACAGAAAAAATGGACATAACAAATTAGAAATACAAAACACGTTTTCTGTACTTTTAAGTTTTACACCTGCAGTGTGTTCAGTTACCTTTAACGTTCCAAAACGTTCTGTAACAGTGTCGGAACAACTCAACCCATAGACAACTTAACCCGAGACAACTCAATCTCGTAATAACGGATTGAGTTGTCCCAACTTTGAGTTGAGTATTGCACGGGTTGATTTGTCTTCGAATTGAGTTCTCCCGTACCCGTAACGTTAGCTAACAGTAGTTACTGAACACAGGGCTGGTTAATGTATATCAAAGATTTTATACAACGCAGTAATTTTACTTAAAATATTGTAGTATTTATGTGCTGTCCATCACAGGTGTCTATTAGTATGGCATGAGGCCAAAAATAACAAAACTGAGGTTGATTGAAAATGGGCATTTTATTTTTAAACACCATAAACAAAATATACAAGATATATACAAGTCGAAATGGCATATATGGACGACAAGACCGCCAAATAGTAAACACCGCCACCAGATATTCATTTAATCTATTGTACTGTGTATTGATAACTATTATTTATTATTATAACTATTATTATTATAAAAGGACTCTGAAAACATATCTGGAATAGCAACATAGTATTTTGTCAAGCGAAATACATTTTTGTTATAGTGGCACAATAATTATGGATAACACATATTCCGCGCTCTCAATTTGAACGTATTTTGATAGCTTGCTTCCCGTGTAACATGTTATAATGTAATACTGTGTTTTTGTTAAGTCTTTTAAGATATATTGCGTCTGAATCAATAGATAAAACTACTTATCATAAACTATCAACACGTATTACATAGTTAAACACACATATTTGATTAAAAAGAAAATATCATTGTTACCTCATTATCACTTAATGCATACATGTACATATATATATATCCTCTACGTAATAACTCATTAGTCTTTTCCAGCCCCTGCTTACCTTTCAACAAGGATTTGACGACTTCTCTATGAACAAAATCCGATATACATGGGGTATATTTATTGTCTGAAATATGTGTAAATGCAATAAACAACATTTGTTTAATATCAAAGCAAAACTTCTTATAATGGTAACCTTAGATTTGCATGAGGTAACAAGCAATGAATAAAGAAAATAAATGATAGTTGTGTAATGTTAATAGCGGAAACAAAAACTAAAGTTGATATTTGGACTATTGTTATTTCTAATAGCCATGAACTGTATTCTTTACATCAGAATTGTCTGTGATAATTCATACTAATTTTAAAAGAATTTAATATTAGACTAGCAAGCATACACCAATACAATAAAATATCTACACTGTGTAACTCGTATGTTTCAAATTTCATTATAGGCAGTTGCACAAACACATTTTTGGGAACCTCGAGTAAAATTATATTTATTGTATTCAACCACCTGGGAAAAGGTTATGTAAACGAATTTGAAATTCTCCATAACAAGTTGCACTAAATGCCCGTCATGAAAACATATAGAATGTCAAAGTATACGTATCTGAAATGATGAATTGAATATAACATTAAATTCTATCCTTTTTAATGATAAAAGACCTAAATGACAAATGCAAGAATTAAATAAATTCAAGACATGATTTCTCATTTTATTAGTGGTTGTTCAATATTATCTCCAATGACAAATTCAATTTAAAGTTCTGAATGCGTTTAATGGGTAACAATAAATTCAATCATGTTTTCAATTTGTATCTTTGACAATCCGAAGTGCAGTTGCCAAGAAAAGTTTGCAATCAGCTATATCATATTCTAAAGCTTTTGGCACACATACACTCTAATAAAACAGTCGCTTCTCTTTGATTCCGAATGACTCACGTAAGGATTGTAGTATACAAACGTACATCTTGGTATCAGTTATGTACATTATCAAATTAATACACGAAATAATTATTACATTATTGTCTGAATGTAAGCTGGTGAAATGAATTTAGTTAAATTTACTTTATTTCAATGTATTTTATACTCTTTTTGAACCTATTTCGTTTAAAAGTTGATGGACGGAAAGCCGCTTTCAATTAGAAAGCCTAAAACATACAAATATCTCATAAATACTCACTTGACCTACAAATGTCTGTAGCAATTGTTTACTAAATCTAAGTAAAAGCTCTATTGTCTTTTATTTCTGTATGTGCCTTAGTACATATTTGTTTCTCTGTTACTAATGTTTTGCCTGCAACATGCTTCATAACATGTGAATTCAAAATTATGATTCTGTAAAAACAAAGTGTCTATCCCATTCATTTTCCGTTTAAGTAACCAAATGAAGCAAGCTCTGGCGTTTTCATTCACTTCCATGTTTTCTGTAACTCAGTGACTTCTATGCGGGCATTGGTTTGGAAATTTGGTTTTGTCATTCATACCAATAAGAAATCATCTATAGTCTTTATAACGTCATTATACTTTAAAATGCGGGTGGCGTCTAGTACAACAGTACTTATATTACTATTCTACTTATCACAGTTACTTCAATCTTACTTAAGGTATGTCATATTTCGAACAGAAACTAAATGTTCGTTTGTACAGAGATGAAAAGTAAAAAAAATGATTAATGAAAACGTTTTGTAACAATTAGCAGAGACATAAAAAGCTAAATTATTTTTACAGGCTCGTTTCATTTAATCAATTATCTTAAATTAAATAAAACATTTGAAATTTAAAGTTGTCCAATTATAATGCTTTTAATTTATAATTGTGCCTCATGCATTTCACAACAAAATAATTATCTGCCTCATGTGGCAAAAGTTTTAGTTTCATGAAATAGAAATATATATGTCATGAAAAAGAAATAAAAAATAATTTATTTTTCGTTTCTGATTTCAATTGGACCTAAAATAGATTTAAGTATTTGCAGATGTAATTTACATTTTTCCAAACAACAATTTGTCACACATTATTATATTATCAAGCGACACACTACAAGAATCATTTTGTGAAGAGACATTCTACTTATATGAATGACCTGTTACATTGTTTTTATTATCTAGACTAGAAAATTGAAGTTGGATTTTAAGTCATTTTGCAAGCACAATTTTTTATTGCACAATGTTCCATTTATTAATGTTGAAACATTTTATTCAACTTTATTGTAACCTTGGAGTGTATTTAAATGAGATGAAATTCAATGAAAATTAAACATAATAAAATACACTTTCATTTGAATAAATTCTGCATACTGACGTAATCTATTGCTCATTGACATCACATGCATATGCCACAATAAATACGACTGTATCAAAATGATTTTCATGCGAGTTTTATCTCAGTTTTCATTTTTAAAATACTATCAGCTCATGTCTACACCAGAACTCCATAACTTCTGTAAATTCTCATTTATAAACCTGTATTGCTTCCTCCCACTATATTTTATATCCTAAAATAGATTTCGATTGTTGCACAAGTTGTATTTAACAATGCATATTCTAATGCAATATCATGAATTTTACATGAATTGATATTGAATTAACTTTGATTAATTCCATGAGGTTGCATGTGTTTAATCAGCATATCTATATCCTATCGCATGCCATAAAGTATGTTTATTTATAGACGAATATAAACTGCTGGAATTAGAATCAGAAAATAATTCTGACATCGACTGCATCACTTTAAATACTGATTAAATATCGGCATATATGAATGTGCAAACAAGAGTTCAATGGAATAATTGTAAATTTTAGTCAATATATATAAGAATGAATAAATTAAGAGCAATCAACCATTTGAGTACATGGGGTTTAACAATTTGAACAGCTTTTGCTGTTGAATGTAGTACTGTAAGCTTAAACAGTTGTTTTGTTGCATTCAAAGCTCAACAAAAACACCTTTAACATTTCATTATTTCTAGATCTACTATATTCAGGTTAAAGAAGCTCTGTCGTTTTTTCCAATTATTTAGTACATGTACATATTTTCTCAAAATAACAAATACTGTTCCCTTGTTGAACAAAATCTAAGATTGCACGTGAGATTCCTTTATATGATCATAAACAGATTTAGACAGGACACAAACTAAGAACACATTATTAAATGGCAGGTATATCAAAACTCACTTCTCAAAAGGCGTCTGACGTACCTTGTAGTTATGAATTCGGACAATTCATTTATACTGACAGTACATTTGTCTAAAACATTTACAAATGTAGTACTAGGAATCAATTGTTGAGACAAAAATGGTTTTGATTAGCATGTAATGACTAGCAGGAAAAACAGAACACACTTTGCTTGTTCTAATGAAACTATTTACTATTCACAATACCAATGTCTAAAATTAGAACAACACATACCAATAACCAAAGATTATATTTCTCATGTTAAACTGAATAAGAATCCGTGGACATGTGGAATTTCAAAAACATAAATAACAATTTAAACGCTTTTTGAAGCATTTAACTGATGTCCGCTTCTTATACATTTTGACAATAATGTGAAAGATTTTATGCAGTATTAGTATTTTTAAACGATACAAAAACCGTATAGACATAAAAAATAAAGGAACAGAAATAAGCTTGCAATGATTATGACGGTAGTGGATAAATCAATTATCAGCAAGTGCGGGTTCACACTTAAGAACTCAGTTGTCATAAAAACATTTTTTAAACTAAATTACCAGCAGACAGAACTAGAGCGACTTGTACAATAGTTTTTGTATTCTATTATTGAGCAGGTGTGGTAACATCTCGTAAAGTGGTTAAGTCTTCATTTCGCACTTACACCATTCTAATCTTGTAGGGAGTCTTCAATTAACCTGGCAATCATACTTTAACTAATAGCACCTAGCATAATATTTGCCTTGCAATAGTTTGTTTACATTTGAAACAATAAATATCCAAAAAGAATGGATTGCACGGATAACATTAACTATATTTTTTGTTATCAACCATTACCATTATTCGCCAATATTGGAAATTGCTCAATGAAACCCAAATATTTAATTTAAGAGCAAAATCCTAATTCGTTGCATAAGACAAATTATAGTACGACAATATGTTACATTAAGTAAATTTTGTTATTTAAACAATACAATTTAATTGAGCATTTAATATGTTACTGACATAAGAAGGAAGGACAACGAACTGCATCGTGGAAATGGACATTTTCAATACTTTACTCAAATAGACGAGTAGCTATCACATTTCAAACATTTCAGACAAACGTGATATATTCCAATATTCGATTGTCTGACTTCCCTTTTATATTTCATATTATTATTAAAATGGTGATTTAAAAGGCTTGCAAAAATGAGTTCATTTTGGCTTTCTAACAGCAAAACACTATCTCGATACATATAGGTTACTTTATGAAACGTTCGTTTATTTTGAAATATGTTTAAGTGAAAGCCAAATGTAAATGTCATGTAACGCCTTTCAGAGACGCTAGTATTACAATAGGAACTAAAAGCAAATATTCAAATCTTAATGAACACATCGAAATAAAATTGAACGAACCAAAACGTAGTATTGCATTCAACAATTACAACCAATGTGTTAGAATGTTTAGTGACAATAGTGTAGGCATAAAACCAAATATATTTTTTCTTTATTTCAATGATATCATCTTAAGTAGGTACAAAGTCCTGACAAAGTTTTGAATATTGTTGTTGTTGGAATTAAGATTTCATTTTATAAGTTAAATCATTCGCCAATAAACAGTCAATGCATTAAACTGGTACTAAATGAGAATAAGTGCTTATAACCAGACATATATGTTTTTCCTCGTCCTTCCTAATCATCTATTTTATTTTTGAAATAAATTCATCATCTGGATAAATCCAGTTATATCGTCTTCGGTCTGATTATTTATTTTATTCTTGTCTCTTTTGTCTGTACTTATGCATAATATAGTATTTAAGGAAATAATTTAAGCATAAATTGTAAATCAACTACAATGGCTAAAAATAGCAACGGGAAATATAGCTGAAGAATGAAGTCTTCATACGTTCTAAGACAATTAAATTATGGCATTAAAACGTCTGACATAGACACATCAACAACCTCTCACTTATAATCAATCAGTTTTCCCACGAGACAAATGTTGACGCATTTAATGAAATAAATGAGTTTGGTCACAATATTGAAAGTTTGCTCGTATATTTCCATTAAGTGGCCTTAATAAAAAAACACAAGTAAATTATTAGAGTAAAATAAAACAGTGTACAAATGCCAATATCTATAGAATATTTAATTTTAATTTAAGTGTACGACTAAACTGCACATAAAGGTGGTTAATGTTGATATTGTATAAATCATTAATCATAACTGTTTTGTATAGTGTTAGTTTATTAAGAAACAAGAGAATTTGTGTAAGCATGATACGTACACTACAGATAATAAATCTTAAAAACCAGATGTAAACATACTGTTTACTTTATTACTATAAACATTACATGATTATTCAAAAATAAAGAACAAGTTTCTCACTTCGAGATCTATTACTTCAGGACACTCTCTTAATGTTTCAGACAAGTGTCATGAAACCCAATTTCCGATTGTCTGACTTTTCTGTACCTTTTCTGGTTTATAGTAATAATGACGGAAGAATGCCAAAAACATAAGCATTTTTACTTCAGCGTACGTAAGGTAATATTATTGTGTTGGTAGAAGAAATTCTACTCACACACTTTTGAAAGACAGAAGAAATTCTACTAACCCACTTTTGAAAGGCATCGTCCGAAATGTTTATAACGTGAAAAGCAATCTCCGTAAACAGATATCCTGTAGAGCGTTGTCCTACAGGATCTCTACTGTCTCCGTGGAAGGTCACGTCAAGAGAAACTTTGTGTCAACCAATCAATGCGTAGCTTTCATCTGAAAGAAAACACTATTAATCACATTTTGATTTCGTAATTTCTATTTTTAGACCAAGGTTTGCATGCTAATTTAACAGCAGTATTATTCACAGTCTGGGCGGCTCATTTCAAATTGCGTGACGTAGACGATGTAAACAAGTAACGTAACATAACAATTTCGTCATGAATATTATGATGTGAAAAGGTCACCTGAACGTGAATTTCGTTTGAAAAAGGCCAGATCTAAATTAGCGAGTAGGCGAGCGGAAAATTTTAGATCGGGTTTTAATCAGATTGTGTGAAAAGTAACAATAATACACATGAAAGTGCACTTAAGGAATCATATTAAACAAAACTTTATATAAGTTGTCAAACAATGAATAATTTTCCTACCATTAAGAATTCCTTATCTTCAGTAAAATAATTATTGGTATTACTAAACGTGATAACATAGATGTCGGTGACTAAAAACACAATGTTTGATATTATTAATTATTGGGAAACAGCTTTACTGTCAGTCCGTCATTTCGAAAGAAGAATGTGTCTTCTCTTTACGAACTAGCATGGATACTTCATTTTTATGACAGTAATGTCAATTTAAATAAAAATCTTTATCAAAAACCCTATAAATCTGGCTGTTGTACAAAATAGTACAGTAAACCACATTTTACATGCATTTCTAAACTGAACTTAAAAATGAATTTCGTCTACCTTCACAGCTCCACATTTATTGAATATTTAAACTGTTACCAATCGCGTCATAAACTATCGTACAGATTGACTTGAATTGAGATAAATTGTTCATAACAAGAGAAATATGTCTTTTCATATCTTGCTTCATCGTTATTTTAGCAGATTTTTTACATTTTAAATCATTAAACTATACAATTCTACTGTCTCAAGTTTTGTAGTTTATTTAATATTGTCTTCTCTGAACTCTTTAATGTATAATGGAATGTTTAAATCGTAAACTTGAGTATTTATTACACGCCTACATCAACATTTAGCATGTCTGTGATTTCTTCTGACAGTGATGGAAAACCAAAACCTTATTCCACGACCTAACGCATCTCTTAAACGACACTATTTTTATCTTATAAAAATGGAAACATTCTCATGTATTTAGGCCCAACGTTAAAGTTAGGTTATGTTGAGCATTAAAATGTGTATAGAAAGTTATAAATAAAGATATGCCAGTAAACATACAAACATATCTTTATTGTATAGAAGTATCAGTTTACAATTAATTGCACAATCATTAGGCAATTCACTAATCAGTGGCTGCAGAACTAGAGGAATGCCTTCTTCAATTAAAACCACATCATCATTACAATAATGATATGAATGACTTTAAATGTTTATCATCTAGATACTTTTGTCGCTCTCAGATGGTAAATGTCTACTTCATAAATATGCCCATATAAATACTTAAAGTTATTGTAATTCACTGCATTATCAGTTAAAAATGATTGACTGTAGTTGCGATAAAGTGATTATAACTAGACAAACACGTCTTTCAATATCCTGTTATACCATTTGTCTCGTAGTAAATGTTTTAAATGTTTATCTCTTCAGACATAATTGAAGATGAATTAAATCATCACACGTAAATACGATGTCATTGTGACATAAATGTCTACTGACGTAAAAACAAATTGACCTTACGCCAGAATACCTATGCTCCGCCCACCGATACACGTGGTACATTGTCCGACATTATCAGGGATTAATGTATGTCCCTAACCATTATATATGTACAATAACAAACGCATATATGTTTTAAAAGTAAAACCTAGAGCTGTTTAATTCACCCGTAAATGTTTTTAAAGTATAAATATCATGTACATAGCGCCACTTACTATCACGTCTGTATGTATGTCATAACTTACTAAAGCTATGTTAAAGCAATTAGACTGGATATTATTTGATACGCACATTGTTCCATACAATTGGGTCATCAGGGGAATCTACAGGCATGAGTATCTTTCAGACGAGGAATAATAATAAATAAGCCTGTAATTTAATTCCGAGGAGAATTTTATTATTTATAAACGCACGTACTGTTGCATTAGGCAATAATGTAATTTTATGTTTCATAGGGGTTTGGTGCAAAACTGTAAAAAACTTTGTTCAAAGCAATGTCGTTTTAATCCGAATTATTAATTCATTGTAGTAAAAAATCTAAAAGGTGAAATTGCATGCTATGCGGATACAATATCCTGAATTCTCCTAATAAACAGACCAAACAAATTTTTTTTTCATACAGAAAAATAAAATTTGAGTCTATACGTATACAAAAATTGCAAGTAGGACAATGAATTGGTAAGTAACCTGGATTTAAAATCCAATCACTACGGGTTATATCGCTTTACGATATCCAAAACTTTTCCATCTATTTCCGAAAATGTTCTAAATAGAAGTTAATACTAGATAAAATTTTATTTTGGGAGCTATGGACAACAATAAAACAGAATAATTAACTGTTGAAACTGACGCCAAACAATCTGAAAACACGACCGAGTGGCTGAAAACTGCTCTTCAAGTTACAGAAAATGTACTTACAAACTCTTACGTTAGACAATATGTTACATAACTCAGGACACTAACAGTATATTTCATATTAACTTTCTACATAATGTCGGCGTCTTGAAATTCTCCAGATAATAGTCTGTACATTAACAATGATGATATATATGTCACTATAATATTTAGTACAACAAAACAAAACTATAATATACAATTGATGCATAAACAGAAATATAAATTATTATTCGTTGAAAATGGAAACTTCATCCATTTATCTGAATCATATATGTAGAATATGCTACTATATAGAATTTTATATTAATCATTTAAAACAAGTCACAAAGACATGATTATATTTCCCACATTACTGGAACATCCAGAGATTGCACATATGCATACAATTTTTTTTTCTACACATCTGAAAAATCTTTTTATATGTATAACAGTGAAATTAAAATGTACTCTAAAATGTTCCTAAACTAAAATTGCATTGCGTTAGAAGTGCATTATTTTAATGGCATTAAATTGAATAAGAAATAGTTCATGTTGTGATTCCATTTCTCATTCGTTTCCAACAAGATATTTCAAAGTCAATAAATGTCCTGTTTTGTTTGTTAATGAATGAACGAATGCAATAACATCAAATCTGGTAATCTCTGAAAGCAAATGTTCAAATGCTTAAAATCATACAGTGCAAAACACGTTATTTGAATGGATTTTAAGTTAAACAAGATAAGTCATACAACATGGACGAAAATGTTAAACATTAACTCTCCATCCAAAACAACATTGCGCTTAGCACTAGTATTATGACTTAAGAAATTTATTTCACAAACTTTTACTTTTTGATTTTTATTTTCTGTCACAACTTATCACGCAAACATTATTGACATTCGGATTTTGATATTCTAACTAAAAGTGTCATTCGTTAGCTTAACCATAAATACTGTGTTTAATGAGCCAAGTCTCTCAAAATAATTGCGTAAAGCTATTATAACTAAAGATTTATCTGAAGATTAAACAAATCACGAACAAAAGTTACGACACATCTTAGAACTTGTCACGAAAATGTATAACTGACATCAAGCAAAACATGACGGTAAGAGGAAATGATGTGCTGAAGTCTGATTTACATTTAAATGTCACGCCGTGTACTCATGGAAAAATTGTACATCCAAAGACACGCAAGGAAAAGTGAAAAAGTACATTGAATAAGAACATAATGAATGGACATAATAAATTAGAAATACAAAACACGTTTTTGTACTTTTAGGTTTTATATCTTGTTAATGTATTTTAAAGATTTATACAACGTGGCGATTTTACTTAAGATATTGTAGTATTTATGTGTTGTCCATCACTTGTGTCTATTAGTATGGCATGAGGCCAAAAACAACAAAACTGAGGTTAATTGAAAATAGGCATTTTATTTTTAAATACCATAAACAAAATATACAAGATATACACAAGTCGAAATGGCATATCAGGACGACAAGACCGCCAAATAGTGAACACCGCCACCAGATATTCATTTAATCTATTGTACTGTGTATTGATAAATATTATTTATTATCATAATTATTATTATTATAAAAGGACTCTGAAAACATATCTGGAATAGCAACATAGTTTTTTTGTCAAGCGAAAAACATTTTTGTTTTAGTTGCACAATAATTACGGATAACAAATATTCCGCGCTCACAATTTGAACATATTTTGATAGCTTACTTCTCGTGTAACATGTTATAATGTAATACTGTGTTTTTGTTAAGTCTTTTAAGATATATTGCGTCTGAATCAATAGATAAAACTACTTATCATAAACTATCCACACGTATTACATAGTTAAACACACTACACATATTTGATTAAAAAGAAAATATCATTGTGACCTCATTATCACCTAATTCATACATGTACATATATATATCCTCTACATAATAACTCATTAGTCTTTTCCAACCCCTGCTTACCTTTCAACAAGAATTTGACGACTTCTATATGAACAAAATCCGACATACATGGGGTATATTTATTGTCTGAAATATGTGTAAATGCAATAAACAACATTTGTTTAATGTCAAAGCAAAACCTCTTATAATGGTTACCTTAGTTTTGCATGAGGAAACAATCAACGAATAAAGAAAATAAATGATAGTTTTGTAATGTTGATAGCGGAAACAAAAAGTAAGGTTGATATTTGGACCAATGTTATCCTTATAGTCATGAACTGTATTCTTTACATCAGAATTGTCTGTGATAATTCATACTAATTTTAAAAGAATTTAATATAAGACTAGCAAGCATACGCCAATACAATAAAATATCTACACTGTATAACTCGTATGTTTCAAATTTCATTATAGGCAGTTGCACAAACACATTTATGGGAACCTCGAGTAAAATTATATTTATTGTATTCAACCACCTGGGAAAAGGTTATGTAAACGAATTTGAAATTCTCCATAACAAGTTGCACTAAATACCCGTCATGAAAACATATAGAATGTCAAAGTAAACGTATCTGAAATGATGAATTGAATATAACATTAAATTCAATCCTGTTTAATGATTAAAGACCTAAATAACAAATGCAAGAATTAAATAAATTCAAGACATGGTTTCTCATTTTATTAGTAGTTGTTCAATATTATCTCCAATGACAAATTCAATTTAAAGTTCTGAATGCGTTTAATGAGTTACAATAAATTCAATCATGTTTTCAATTTGTATCTTTGACAATGTGAAGTGCAGTTGCCAAGAAAAGTTTGCAATCAGCTATATCATGTTCTAAAGCTTTTGGCACACATACACTCTAATAAAACAGTCACTTCTCTTTGATTCCGAATGACTCACGTAAGGATTGTAGTATACAAACGTACATCTTGGTATTAGATATGTACATTATTAAATTAATACACGAAATAATTATTACATTATTGTCTGAATGTAAGCAAGTGAAATGAATTTAGTTAAATTTACTTTTTTCAATGTATTTTATACTCTTTTTGAACCTATTGCGTTTAAAAGTTGATGGACGGAAAGCCGCTTTCAATTACAAAGCCTAAAACATACAAGTATCTCATAAATACTTACTTGACCTACAAATGTCTGTAGCAATTGTTGTACTAAATCTAAGTAAAAGCTCTATTGTCTTTTGATTCTGTATGTGCCTTAGTACATATTTGTTTCTCTGTTACTAATGTTGTGCCTGCAACCTGCTTCATAACATGTGAATTCAAAATTATAATTCTGTAAAAACAAAGTGTCTATCTCATTCATATTATGTTTACGTAACCAAATGAAGCAAGCTCTGGCGTTTGCATTCACTTTCATGTTTTCTGTAACTCAGTGACTTCTATGCGGGCATTGGTTTGGAAATTTGGTTTTGTCATTCATACCTATAAGAAATCATCTATAGTCTTTATAACGTCATTATACTTTAAAATGCGGGTGGCGTCTAGTACAACAGTACTAATATTACCATTCTACTTATCATAGTTACTTCTATCTTACTTAAGGGATGTCATATTTCGAACAGTAACTAAATGTTCGTTTGTTCAGACATGTAAAGTAAAAAACAAGATTAATGAAAACGTTTTGTAACAATTAGCAGACACATAAAAAGCTAAATTATTTTTACAGGCTTGTTTCATTTAATCAATTATCTTAAATTAAAAAAAAAACATTTAAAATTTAAAGTTGTCCAATTACTATGCTTTTAATTTATAATTGTGCCTCCTGCATTTCACAACAAAATAATTATCTACCTCATGTGGCAAAAGTTTAGTTTCATGAAATAGAAATATATATGTCATGAAAAGAAATAAAAAATAATTTATTTTTCGTTTTATCGTAGATTTAAGTATTTGCAGATGTAATTTACATTTTTCCAAACAACAATTTGTCACACATCATTATAATATCAAGCGACACTCTACAAGAATCATTTTGTGAAGAGACATTTATTTAAGTATAATTGTGTGAATATTTACAGAAATATGCATCATATTTCTACTAATATGAATGACCTGTTACATTGTTTTTATTATCTAGAGTAGAAAATTGAAGTTGGATTTTAAGTCACTTTGCAAGCACAATTTTTATTGCACAATGTTCCATTTATTAATGTTGAAACATTTGATTCAACTTTATTGTAACCTTGAAGTGTATTTAAATGAGGTGAAATTCAATGAAAATTAAACATAATAAAATACACTTTTATTTGAATAAATTCTGCATACTGTCGTAATCTATTGTTCATGGACAGCACATGCATATGCCACAATAAAAACGACTGGATCAAAATCATTTTCATGCGAGTTTTATCACAGTTTTCATATTGAAATACTATCAGCTCCTGTCTACACCAGAACTTCATAACTTCTGTAAATTCTCGTTTATAAACCTGTATTGCTTCCTCCCACTATATTTTATATCCTAAAATAGATTTTGATTGTTGCACAAGTTGTATTTAACAATGCATATTCTAATGCAATATCATGAATTTTACATGAATTGATATTGAATTAACTTTGATTAATTCCATGAGGTTGCATGTGTTTAATCAGCATATATATATCCTATCGCATGCCATAAAGTATGTTTATTTATAGACGAATATAAACTGCTGGAATTAGAATCAGAAAATAATTCTGCATCAATCAACTGCATCACTTTAAATACTGATTAAATATCGACATATATGGATGTGCAAACAAGAGTTCAATGGAATAATTGTACATTTTAGTTAATATATATAAGGATGAATAAATCAAGAGCAATCAACCATTTGAGTACATGGGGTTTGACAATTTGAACAGCTTTTGCTGTTGAATGTAGTACTGTAAGCTTAAACAGTTGTTTTGTTGCATTCAAAGCAAAAACACTTTTAACATTTCATTATCTCTAGATCTTCTATATTCAGATTAAAGAAGCTCTGTTGGGTTTTTTTTTCAATTTTTCAGTACATGTACATGTTTTCTAAAAAATAACAAATACTGTTCCCTTGTTGAACAAAATATAATTTTGTACGTTAAATTCCTTAATATGATCATAAACAGATTGGGACAGGGCACAAACCCAGAACACATTCTTCAAGGTCAGGTATATCAAAACTCTTCTCTCAAAAAGCGTCTAACGTTCGGACAACTAATTTATACTGACAGTACATTTGTCAGAAACATTTACAAATGTAGTACTACTACTAGGAATCAATTGTTGAGACAAAAATGGTTTTAATTAGCATGGAATGACTGACAGAAAAAACAGAACTTAATTTGCTTGTTCTAATGAAACTATTTACTATTCAAAATACCCATGTCTAAAATTAGAACAACACATACTAAAAACCAAAGATTATATTTCTCGTGTTAAACCGAATAAGAATTCGTGGACATGTGGAATTTCAAAAAAATAAATAACTATGTAAACGCTTTTTGAAGCATTTAACTGATGTCCGCTTCTTATACATTTTGACAATGATTTGAAAGATTTTATACAGTATTAGTATTTAAAACGATACAAAAACCGTATAGACATTAAAAATAAAGGAACATAAATAAGCTTGTAATAATTATGACGGTAGTGGATAAATCAATTATCAGTAAGTGCGGGTTCACGCTTAAGAACTCAGTTGTCATAAAAAGATTTTTAAACTAAATTACCAGCAGACAGAACTAGAGCTACTTGTATTATAGTTTTTGTATTCTTTTTTTGAACGAGTGCGGTAACATCTCGTTAAGTGATAAAGTCTTCTTTTCGCACTTATACCGTTCTAATCTTGTACCGAGTCTTCAATCAACCTGGCAATCATACCTTAACTAATAGCACCTTGCAAAATATTTTTCCTTGCAAAAGTTTGTTTACATTTGAAACAATAAATATCCAAAAAGAATGGATTGCACGGATAACATTAACTATATTTTTTGTCATCAACCATTACCATTATTCGCTAATATTGGAAATTGCTCAATGAAACCAAAATATTTAATTCAAGAACAAAATCCTAATTCGATGCATAGGACAAATTATATTACGACAATATGTTACATTAAGTAAATTTGGTTATCTAAACAATACAATTTAATTGAGCATTTAATATGTTACTGACATAAGAAGGAAGGACAATGAACTGCATTATGGAAATGGACATTTTCAATACTTTACTCAAATAGACCTGTAGCTATCACATTTCCAACATTTCAGACACGCGTTATATATTCCAATATTCGATTATCTGACTCCCTTTTACATTTCATAATATAATTAAAATGGGGATTTAAAAGGCTTGCAAAATGAGTTCATTTTTGGCTTTCTACCAGCAAAACACTATCTCGATACGTATAGGTTACTTCATGAAACTTTTATTTTGAAAATATGTTTAAGTGAAAGCCAAATGTAAATGTCATGTAACGCCTTTCAGAGACGCGATTATTATAATAGGAATTAAAAGCAAATATTCAAATCTTAATGAACACATTGAAATAAAATTGAATAAACCAATACGTAGTATTGCATTCAACGATTACAACCAATGTGTTAGGATGATTAGTGACAAAAGTGTAGGCATAAAACCAAATATTTTTTTCTTTATTTCAATAATATCATCTTAAGTAGGTACAAAGTCCTGACAAAGTTTTGAATATTGTTGTTGTTGGAATTAAGATTTCATTTTATAAGTTAAATCATTCGCCAATAAACAGTCAATGCATTAAACTGGTACTAAATGAGAATAAGTGCGTATAACCAGACATTTATGTTTTTCCTCGTCCTTCCTTATCATCTATTTTATTTTTTAAGTAAATTCATCATCTGGATAAAACCAATTATATCGTCCTCGGTCTGATTATTTATTTTATTCTTGTCTCTTTTGTCTGTACTTATGCATAATATAGTATTTAAGGAAAGATTTTAAGCATTAATTGTACACCAACTACAATGGCTAAATATAGAAACGGAAATTATAGCTGAAGAATTAAGTCTTCATACGTTCTAAGACAATTAAATTATGGCATTAAAACGTCTGACATAGACACATCAACAACCTCTCACTTATAATCAATCAGTTTTCCCACGAGACAAATGTTGACGCATTTAATGAAATAAATGAGTTTGGTCACAATATTGAAAGTTTGCTAATATATTTCCATTAAGTGGCTTTAATAAAAAACACAAGTAAATTTTTGCAGTAAAAAACAACAGTGTACTAATGCCAATGTCTATAAAACATTGAATTTTAATTAAGTGTACGACTAAACTGCACGTAAAGGTGTTTAATGATAAACCAACGTTGATATTGTTTAAATCATTAATCATAACTGTTTTGTATAGTGTTAGTTCATTAAGAAACCAGAAAAATTGTGTAAGCATAATACGTTCACTACAGATAATAAATCGTAAAAACCAGATGTAAACATTACTGTTAGTTTAATAATTCAAAAATAAAGTACAAGTTTCTCACTTCGAGATCTATTCCTTAAGGACACACTTTTAATATTTCAGACAATGGTCATGAAACCCAATTTCCGATTGTCTGACTTTTCTGTACCTTTTCTGGTTTATAATAATGATGACGGAAGAATGCCAAAAACATAACCATTTTACTTCAGCGTACGAACGGTAATATTATTGTGTTGGTAGAAGAAATTCTACTCACACACTTTTGAAAGATAGAAGAAATTCTACTCACGCATTTTGAAAGATAGAAGAATCTCTACTCACACACTTTTGAAAGACATTGTCCGTCCGAAATGTTCATAACGTGAAAAATAACAATAATACGCATGAAAGTGCACTTAAGGAATCATATTAAACAAAACTTTATATAAGTTGTCAAACAATTAATAATTTTCCAACCAATAAGAATTCCTAATCTTCAGTAAAATAATTATTGGTATTACTATACGTGATAACATAGATGTCGGTGACTAAAAACACAAAAATGTGCTTGTTATTATTAATAATTTGGAAACATTTTAAATGTCAGTTCGTCATTTTGAAAGAAGAATGGTCTTCTCTTTACGAATTAGCATGGATACTTCATTTTTATGACAGTTATTTCAATTTAAATAGTAATCTTTATCAAAAACCCAATAAGTATTGCTGTTATACGAATTAGTACAGCAAACCACATTTTAAATGCATTTCTAAACTGATTTTACAAACGAATTTCGTCCACCTTCACAGCTCCACATCTATTGAACATTTACACTG
Source organism: Mactra quadrangularis (assembly GCA_025267735.1). Lineage (NCBI taxonomy): Eukaryota > Metazoa > Mollusca > Bivalvia > Venerida > Mactridae > Mactra > Mactra quadrangularis. The sequence continues at coordinate 32,207,157 of CM046304.1, forward strand.
TTACAAATCGCATCATAAACTATCGTATATTTTGACTTTTATTGAGATAAATTGTTTATAACAAGGGAAATATGTCTTTTCATATCTTGCTTCATCGTTATTTTAGCAGATTTTCGACATTTTAAATCCATAAACTATAAAATTCTACTGTCTCAAGTTTTGTAGTTCATTTAATCTTGTCTTATCTGAACTCTTTAATGTATAATGGAATGTTTAAATCGTAAACTTGAGTATTTATTACACGCCTACATCAACATTTAGCACGTCTGTGATTTCTTCAGACAGTGATAGAAAACCAAAACCTTATTACATGACCTAACGCATCTCTTAAACGACACCATATTTATCTCATAAAAATGGAAAAATTCACATGTATTTAGACCCAACGTTAAAGTTAGGTTGAGCATTAAAATGTGTATAGAAAGTTATAAATAAAGATATGCCAGAAAACATACAAACATATCTTTATTGTATAGAAGTATCAGTTTACAATTAATTGCACAACCATTAGGCAGTTCACTAATCAGTGGCTGCAGAACTAGAGGAATGCCATCTTCAATAAAAACCAGATCATCATTTCAATAATGATATGAATGACTTTAAATGTTTATCATCTAGATACTTTTGTCGCTGTCAGATGGTAAATGACTACTTCATAAATATGCCATATAAATACTTAAAGTTATTGTAACTCACTGCATCATCAGTTAAAAATGGTAGACTGTATTTGTGATAAAGTTATTATAACCAGACAAACACGCCTTTCAATATCCTGCCATACCATTTATTTCGTACTTAATGTTTTAAATGATTATCTCTTCAGACATATTTGAAGATGAATTAAATCTTCACACTTAAGAACGAAGTGATAGTAACATAAGTGTCTACTAACGTAAAACAAATTCTCATTGGGAGACAATCAGTTTGTATAGTAGAAAAAATATAAATTATATTATTGTGATATAAGATCGCTTTGTAATGTATTCTAATATTTTACAAATATCGATATTTGTATATATTTATGTAAATGTTAACTACCTTTAATAGGGATACATTCCTGATTTTAAAAAGACATTTTGACATCGTAGTTTGTATGTATTGTATGTATGTATTAAATTATGTAAGTGGTACAAAAATTGTGTAGAATGTCCATCTATTCTAATATATTGATCTTACAAGAATAGAAACAATTCAAACAAATAAATGATCAGATAACTTTAAATGTCTATCATTTAGATACAATTTCGCTGTCAGATGGTAAATGACTACTTCATAAATATGCCCATATAAATACATTATTAAGTTATTGTAACTCACAGCATCATCAATCTAAAATGATTGACCGTAGTTGTAATTATTATTATAGTGATTATTCTCAGACAAATACGTCTTTCAATATCCTGCCATACTATTTATCTTGTAGTTAATGTTTGAACTGTTTATGTATTTGACTTTTACCATTTCATTGTCTTCATCGTTATTATTTATTTTACGTCTGTGAAATTGTCTATACTGTCTGATTCCATGAAATAAGTATTGTTTGAATAGAAAGAATAAGTATTCATATTACACCTTCTATTTTTAGTGTAGGTGTTATCTCTCTTCAGACATGATTGAATGTGAATTAAATCTTCACACGTAAGAACAATTAGATAATAACATAAATGTCTACTGACGTAAAACGAATTCTCACTAACAACCAATCAGTTTATATTGAAGAAAACAAAATATATTATTGTGACTAAAGACCAATGTTGACGCTTTGTAAATAAATAAGTACATATTAATTATATAAACATTTTGTTCAATACTGAATATTCCAATATACTGACCTTATAAGGATAAAACATATTCAGATAATAAATGATCAGCTTTAAATGTAACATATTTGTGAGTTTTACATTTTCATTGGATGTCTAACATTATTAATGACCATGCCCAGTCTCTCCATAGAGGATGCTGTCAGAGATTTATATTTTATATCTAAAATCTTCGTGTTAGGGGCACGATAGAGCTGAAGTGGTCAATTCATGCTAAGCAACTATTGATGTCTATATAGAATTAAGAAATGTTTCTGCTGGTAAATTAGTGGTGGTCGATGAGTTATTTGTGTGAGAGGATAATTGTTTCGGTCGTATACGAGTAAAACCGTTTTCTAATCAGATTAACAAATAAAAGCATTAATTATTTACTTGTTTACTCGTACAAATGGGACAATTAGTTATAGCGCAAATATTTGTTAGTCAATTGAGATTATAAATGATACTATACAACACATCTCATGTAATAAGAGTCTCAGATCCATTTTCTTATCGATGTAAAATGAGGATATGCAATATTTCTATGGTCGTACAAAGCCATTTTCTAATAGCACGAACGAAAACACATATCAAGTATCAGCAAACTTGCAGTCACATTAGTTGTTAGCTTGTCCCGGATGCTCCATGATATATACTTCTACAATTTAGAACTAATGCACTTAAAGGTACTAGTTCACAGATTTGGTTAACATTTTTCAATATTTTCGAAATACCATTCAGTTTCTGTAATTGTGTAAAAAAATAAGTTTTAATATTTTAGGACAAACTGACCTATAGATTGCCAGAAATATACAATAAAAATCACAAAAATGCAATTAAAATTGTCTATACCGAGACATACGGGGTAGAACTTTACTACTTGAAACGCTATCATTTGTAGTTGTATGTCAATTTGCACTAAAATTGTCAATATCAAATCACTAATTTTCTGCTTAAAAGGGTTTTCCAAACAATTTTGATAGTTGCAGAAAAAGTTGATGTTTTAGTAGAAATCTGTGTTTAAGTACTTTTAAGTCGCATCTTTAGAAAACGATAGAGAATTGCAGATTTAGTAAAATATAAAAAGGAAAGCACTCAATTGTTGCACCATAGTCAGCAAGTTTCTGATGTTTCAATTTCCTAAATATTACAGTACAAATACATTACAGATGCTCATTTGTTTGTTTGTAATTGTTTCGATAATTCAAACAATCGTTTTCCAATAATGAGAATTAAGCACATTTAGTTTTTCGCTTCCTGCTTCAAAGAAATCAGGAGTCTCTCTTCTTTAGTGAAACATGTAGTCAGATAATTAGCTATTAGGCAAAAAATAGAATTTGTCTCTGTGATCATCAAGGCAACTGTTATTCGCATTGGATTAGGGATTTTAAGGGTTCAATAAAATATGTATCGTGATCTTTAAGGCAACAATTACTACATGTTTAGGGTTTTAAAAGTTCAAGTCAACGATGAATATAGACTTTTATCATTAACCTAAATTTACGTTCATTTTTATAAAAATATTATTTTTGATGAGTGATAGTACGTTTATGAGGACATCTTTCTTTTATACAGTAATTAGCTTAACATGTCAAAAGAGGGTAGCGAGTCCGGTTACTTGTAAACCGATAAAAATGATAACTCAAGAAGGAAAAAATATAGTTATAACCAACTTAGTATCGCATATTCAGTTTACTAGCATCGTTGTTTATTTTTAATTACTTCTTACTGACATTCGTACCTCCTTCCCTAATTATGGAATGTATGCTTTTGGAATAGTTCAAAATAATAATCTCTTGCCAAAGAAAACAAAAAGAGAAACGCCAAAACAAACTACAACAGAAAAAATGCCTATTGTATCTGGCAAGATGCGACGAGAGCATGTTGATCCATTTAAAACAGATTTACGTACAAGAAATCCCTACTATGTAAAAATATAATGCGACGAGTTAAATCTAACGAAATTGCTTGTCTTAGACGCCAAAAACTTAGGAGACTTTCTAAATTTTATAAAAATATAACCAGGAACGAGAACTGGCGAGTTAGCAATCAAATAACCAAGACTTCTGAGGAATCCAAATGAGTGAAAAGCTAGACAGCAAGCACTTGATCCTATTTGAAATTATTTATTCAGATTTTTTACTAAGTAAACTCAATTTTTTTTTGAAACTTTTAGTTTTATTCATTTAGGCACTCACATATATACGAATAACCGAAAACACAAAATTTAATTGGATATATGTTTTTCAAAATAAGAAAATGGTATAACTCTATTATATCAATGACAGTGTTTCATACAACAAAATATTAATGAACATAGTGCTAAATGGTTGCGGGTAATCAAAAATGAAAATTACACTCATGATAAAATGCTTTACTAAGTTGATGCAGTATGCATCCATTTATCGTAACTTTATGTCTAACTCTTTAAATGATAAATACATAAAATAACTTTGTTATAATGTTAGTTTACATCGTTAGTCTAATTAAACAACAATGATTAAATGTACTCACAGTTGTGGTTTCGATAAACGATCTCTTCAGACTGGATGTATGCATTCGTAGAAGTTACACGAGCCCGGCTTATGTCACTTTCTGTTTCTTCCTTGCATGTTTGTAAACTGTACTTCTGTGTGCTTTTCAAATATGAGGCAAATGAGAACACACTATACCGATGACTTGAAATGCAAACTCATGACTGAAATACGCAACAGTTTGTTAAAAGGTTGCAATTGCGAAAGAATCTTATGTATGAACTCTACTCGTACACCGTCAAGCAACTCCATATAGTTTATCCATTGCGGTCGACTCACCTGACCCGCTTTATAAAGATATTTCTTTAACCTATCATCTAGTATCTGCTTATCCTAAAAATTGACATAAGTGTCGAGTTGTCAAATTTAAATATGACATGGTCGGATAGGAAGTTTAACGTGCTAACAACTGCAACATGGTCAAGACTATATAACCTATTCTAAATGCGTCAAGCGTCGAACAGGCGACAAATTGTTAATAAGTATACTGTATATAAATACCTTGTGTATGAAAAATTAACAGATGCGTTTGGAATATGAAAAATATCACAGTATTCGCTCAGTTTACACACGACACTCCTAGTCCTATGTTCAGATTATTGTGAGTACACAATGTTAGTCGATGCCATAACACAGATGTATAAGTTAACCCACAACGTGTTAGAACGCAGGCGTCCATCAATTTGTCAAATTTCTAACACAGTCGCAATCCTAGTGTGGAGCAAGAAATTAATTGTACTAAAGCCATTGACGAAGGGGTTTAGGTCCAGGACATGCTCTTCTAGAAATCAAAGCGCTGTAATCACTGTGGTATTTCTGATCTTTGCGAAGTTAATCTTTGTGTTGGGAAAGGTTTTTTAATGTTACGGAATCGAGCCCAACTACTCTCCATTTATTTTGCGTGAGAAAACAGAAAGTTGAACAGTTGATTACGGAGATCGAAAGCCTCGTGCAGATGTTACGAACCATAGTTAGATAAACTGTCCGCTCCGTACTGTCAGTAAAAAGGGCGTAAAACAAAATAAAATGCGCCCATCTTGAGATAGAAGTTCTATCAATGACTTGGTACAAAGTTAGAACAAAGTTCGATTCACATTAATGTAAAAAACTAAAAGTGCATCAATCAGAACATAATCAGACAAACTGTTTTGTTTCATGATAACTGAATTGTTTTACGTCTGTTTCCAAGTATAGTTATATCATAAAATTCCCAAGCTAGTATGTCTGATGGCCAATTGTCAAGATCAATCAATATTGACACGCCACAGAAAAGTGCACTTTTATTTCGGATATAACTCTTTAAAACAAAGATTAGAATTATGAATTTCAACACGAGTGGAGAGCATAAACTTCTACTACATAATAAAAACAACCCTGGTCGATAGCGCAGTTGGTAGCGCGCCGGGATTTGGAATCTCGTGTCCCGAAAGGGTACGGGTTCGAGTCCCTCCCGGGGAGGTTATACCCTTCCATAAAAAGTTGACAATAATGCCAATTTTCCTCCATTGATTAGATAACATGGAGAAGTTTCCGGCCTTGTGGAAGGGTTTGCGAGTTGGTGATAGACAAGGGTCCGGGAAAGCTAGGTTAGGTGCGCTGGACGCCGTAAAATAATCTAAAAATGTGTTGACAAGGCGTTAAACCCAGTAAAAACATAATAAAAAACTACGATTTAAACTCTTTGGAATTTTAGCTTGACCGAGTCCTGACCTCGGTGGAATATTTGACCAGAAAACTCTCAAATATTTTAATAATGTAACCAATCTAGATCATTTAATAAATCCAGACTTATATACTTGAATTGGCAGAATATGCCAGTATTCTGTAAAACTAAAACCCGTAAGGTAAGCCCATATAATAACTTTTCTGATCACGAGTTCAGGGGTCTAGGGTTCGATTCCTTAGCGGAATCTACATATGGTCGTATATTTTGGTCTTGGGATAATTTCTACGACTAGTCATCCGCCAACCTTTGTATGAAATATGGGAGTTATCAGTCAATGACGATGGTAAGTGACTAGATTTAGGTTAAAAATTAGGAACAGATATCTGAGCCTATCCAGTGACCGTGAGTTGGGCGTCTGACCGTCGCATTATGGCTGAAAAAGTGTTCATATAAGTACCATTTTTACGCTGAATTACTTTTGTTCTATGAAATATCAAAGCACTTTCAGCAAAAATATTACCATGATCAGACATTGTGAAGAACAAGCTTGTAATTGGCTTCTGTCTGTGTCATCAGTCAAGTTTCTATACTAAGTGTTTCATTGCTGAAGATGTCTGTTAATGTGGCTAAAAGCAATGACATATTTATCTGGAGAAAATCAGGCTCTTTTATTAAGATAAAATGTGGTGCATTCAAATTGCTTTGCAAATGATTAGTTTGACGATTGCCAGAGGCTATAAGGAATATGAAATAGGAAAGAATGTAGTAGGCCTACCTCATATTGCACAAAAGTGTGCAAATGTCCAAATGACATTGTACATGTTTTTTATCAGGCGATGATCATTTTAATACTGTATTTATTTGGCTTAGATTTAAAAAGCACACTGCCCTTTTTATATCGTAATAGTCAACAAAATGAAAGCAATGGCAAATACCGGAAATATTGAGCATAGAAACCATGTTTACTGAACCTGTGTAGAGTGAATAACAAACGGGAAATCAGTCCCAAAGAACTACTAGGTGCAAAAAAGCGACTTTTTAAGGGGGTGGGTGGGGTTAAAGTCATGTAGATTAAATAGTATACATTCATTGTTAGAAAGGTTCGAATTTTACATTATGAAAAAAGCATGCTGTTACATGATGAAACATCTCAGAGTGATATCCGTGTATTATCTAGTTCGTTAATTACTGGACTTGTTTTATATAACTCTCTAAAATTAGATATGGCAAAAAATGCATGCTCTTTTACATGCGATATGCGATGTCTGCTGCTCTCTGGTTTTTTTATCCTGCTGTAAAATAAAGTGGAACAGGTTTTGCATTAATCTGCAATTCTAATGCTGAAATACGATGATACACATGTATTTATTTAAATCTTATCTGAGTACATTGACTGCATAAAACAAATAGATTATCAAACATAATAGCTGTACAATAATATGCAATTTCGCTTTACGTTTTAATGTTGCCATAAATCTAAACATGAAGCAATTAACAAAGCTAATTAGTTTATCTAAGTTTACAAATTTGACCTTAGTTTCACGTGATTTATCAAGTAAATTTAATTTGATGCTATCTACGTACTATATATCTTGAACAAATTAATTGTTTCTTTGCGATTTATTGAAGAAGAAATGTCCTCATTGGATAAAAACTTATTCTCTAGTGGTACTGCTGTGTATTGTTCTCGATGATGGACTATTTTGATCTTTATGAGATATTCCTCCGCAGCATTTACTGCGTAACAAATTATACGTATTGCATCACGCAATTTGAAAATAAATTAAACAGTAAATATACATCTTTATTAAGACGGCGGTTCTAGCTAGTTTGTTCGGGTGGGGACTGCAGAATGCATGGCTTGTGAATAAGTACTTGCCCCACTTTTGTGTTCACATAATATTTTTAAAGTTGATGCTATTGCGAGGTGTGACAATGTTACTTGCAATACTTGTGTATTATTCTTAATTGAAACAGCTACTGTAGTGAGTGCATGGTTCAATTGACGAATCTGTTTTTAAGCTGAAAATCCATGAATTTTGAAGTCTTATATGAATGACCGTAGAATTTATTAACTATGTCATTTGACAGTCGCATCCTATGTTACACATAAATGCTGATAATATCGAATCAATCATTAAAAAGCAATTCGTTTGTTAAAACTAATCTGGTAAAGCTTAAAAAGAAACATTGATGCTTTGTAAAAACTAGGACCTACATAGCATATCATTTGAATAGATCTTACTCAAACAAGCTACGAATTTAGTTCAATATTTTTTCAGATCCGTACATGTTAACATAATCAGAGAAAACAATAGTTGAAGTTCGAAATGTACGTTTTCGTTTACATTGTACCATTATAACTGTTTTATAATTTCATATTGTATAAAATCAGGAAAGATAACTCTCATAACAATATGGTAATAAAGGCTAGAATAGTGTCCCTTGTATGAAGAATTCGTGTATATTTTCCTGGACATTCCCATCATATTAATAAAAGCTACTCAAATGTTGACAATTTTCACCTTTGTTCGTTCTAGTTAATGTCCAAGACAACCTGTCATTCCAATACATTTATGAACTTATTACGTACACTTGTAGAACTATTACTGACCACTATTAGATATTAGACAAAGACTAAGTGCTGTTATACGGACAAAAAACGATTGTCTTTTCCACGTTAAGGTATCGCGTGAGTTTTGGCTGATTAATTTCTGTAAACTGTTTACACTGAATTGAGTGTCGATGTTTTAGTTTTCTAGTTACCTCCCTTAGGTTCTTTTATAAATCAACTAAAAGGGAGATAATATACTATCATTTTTTAACTAAATTTGCACTTTCGGATCGCTTCTGGTTCCTGTGCTTACCGCTCGTTCAATTCAGGGACGGTATGACTGAAACACGCAATGAATATTTTTTTTCTTGCTCAAGGAAATTAGCAGTGTCCGTAGAGGGGTTCGAACCAGCAACCTCTCGATCACTTGGCGCGCGTCCTACCACTAGACCACTGCTCCTACTAAATCCTTCTTTATTTACATGTAGTAATATCCGTTTAACAATGACACATTGACGTGATTTAGTAATTACATTGTGCCTGTGCGATCGAATTTAATGTAGAATAATATACATATGGTAATGTTAGGTAATTTTACGCCGGCCAGAGCACCTAACCTAGCTTTCTTTAATTTTTTCTAAAACCAGTACTCACCTACCTCTCCACAATGCTTGCAACTTCTCCATATACCTGATTATGTAGCATAATTGACATTAATATTGTCTAATCTACAAAGAAGGATATAACCGTCCTGGACTGACTGATATCTAAAACTGGTATTCCAAGTCCAAGGTCAACATGAACAAGCTATAGAAAAGTGTCATAATAGAAAATGTTCACCAGTTGTAGTTGTAATATAACAGAGATGGATATAGCTACAATACCAGACATGATGTTGTACAATAAATCTTTAACTTAATTCAATCCTGACATGTAACAAAGTATACATTAAAGCTCAAAGTATTGATTTCTCTGAGCATCTGGTTTTAACAATGTGTTGGTATCTATTGTACTTATGCCTACAATGTATGTGAATTAATGATATACAATATTTCTATATAACATGTCTAAAATGTATAAAGCTATATATGATGACATATAATTTGACAAAATAAAAATCTATATTATATTGATTAGACCATTTAAAAGTAAAAAAATTGTGCAATGTTGTGATGTAGTTTCTTTAAGTTGTTACTGGTTAGACTTCTAAGTTGTTACTAGCAAAACTTCTAAGTTGTTACTGGTTAGACTTCTAAGTTGTTACTAGCAAAACTTGAAGTCTTCTAAGTTGTTACTGGTTAGACCTTTACTTCTAAGTTGGTACTGGGTAGACCTCTAATATTTATCGCTCGTTTGTTTACATCCACATCGATATTTAACTAACACAAGTTGACACTTTACATTACTTTATTTTAAGTACTTTTTGTATTAACATAGAAAATAGTTCAACTAATTATATAACAAAATAGCTACGATATATCTTCAGCCAAAACTTGTCTAACCATTCTAACCTCGTTCACATGGGTTATCGTGTGTATATATACTCAGAGGGATGCGCCGGATCCTATTCCACCGGATTCTATTCCAATGGATCGGGATCCGGTAAACTCTTTGACCTTGATTCCGGTATACCGGACTTAACCAATATTCGCAATTTGCGACATAAGCAGCGCAATGTAAAAGGTCATAGTGAACAAGCTATATCTATCGGCAACAATGAAGTACGTGCATTTAAAATAACTCCACATTATTTATTAATGTATCAATATATAATGTACATATATATGAGTTACTCAATATTGTGATATGAGAGCTAGCTACCACATGCTCTTTACTCTCTGTATGTGTAGGAAAATCTCCGCCTACAATACAAGCTTCCCTGGAAGAAACCTTGCTATCTATTGTCTCTACCAGAAGTAAGAGTGGTAGAGATTTTAATCTTATATGTATATCATTGATTTATTTTTTATGGTTTTAATTATTTACTTCCTTTATTGAACTTTCAGCCATTATATAGACAGTCCTGTCTGACATGATATTTCTATCATCTTTTTCCAGGATCTTTTAAGGCACCTTGAATTATATAGATTATATACATACAAGTACGTGCACTTTTACACATACTTTATATCACGCGCCATTTAATAGGGATAAAACCATTACTGACGGAGTAAATCACATTAAATTTCATTGGTCGCGTATTTTAATGACAACATCAGTTTAAAATATCTCTTTCATTTAAAGGACAATTGATCACAGAATAATAACTAAGTTATACTCAACAAAAACATAAAATACGTACATGTATATGATGACCTATTTGTCATTGACACAATTTTTATTTGTAAAGATTCAAGACATTGCACATTTGTATTTAATTGTGATTTAATAGTGAAGAAATGTACATCTTGATGAAGGCAATATGCTGAAATGTAATAATTATTTCATTTTATGATAATTATTCTATGTCCTACAATGTCTATATCGGCCACAATTTAGTAGGGCTGCAACGATTCACTGGAAACTCGATTCGAGTTTTCTTTCGATCCCATTTTTCTTTCGATTCGGTTCATTTCAAATTTAAAGGTCGATATCGAATCGAAAATCGCGGGTTCCAAATCGAAATAGAATCGGCTCCATCGCAATTGATTTTCGAAGCATGGAATCAAATTCTTGCAGCCCTATTTTTAGAACTATCACTACATTTTTCATTGAACATGATTGACGTTTTTAGCGCAACATTGTTTCGTCTTATTTACTCGCTGTTACCAATAACTGTCTGTTGTGCAACAACGTTCAATTGAATAGAGTACATAGACACAGAAATGATAGTAGTGAGTGAAAAGAATGATGGAGGAGGAGGGGGTGGGGTTGAACAGTTGAATGAAGAAAGGGATGTGGGTCAGAGAATTGTGAATATCTGGTTTAATATTCACCACTCCCAAATGAATGTTACTTTTACCACGAAACTTGGCTTGTTTCAGTGTGGGTGACATCTTTATAGCAGCAATATCATGTGCTTCACACTGATGTTTGAAATTCAACACTCTGATCACGAAATCGCCTCAGACGAAATGGTTTCTGCTGCGCAAGGCTGTAATCAGCTCAGTTGTTTATATGTAAATGAACGCTTTCAGCAAGATTTTATTGATTTTTGAACAATAATATTAATGGTATAACTTTAATTGATTAATAATCAGAAATTCTCATATAATGTTGTGATCCATCATCGTAAAGTAACTGTTTTCTTTCATGTGTGTTACTGTATTATGAGCGTGTTTAATGCAAGAAAAGTTGCAGAAAGACACGTTCATTACACTGCACTCCGTAACTCCACAACAACGCAATGTATAATAAGATCTGATTACATGATGATGATAAATATACGACTTTTTACACTACTAGGTAATTAATGAAATGTGTCCTAATTAAAATTACAAAATATAATCATGTTAGAAGCTCAAACTTCACCAAAAGGCAAAAAAACAAATTGTACCTGTCGCTTTTAAAGACTCGGATTGCATATTGTAATATTAACCACTTTAATGGCATTTGTCATCATTTGAGCATCACCTCTGGAATATCCCTACACAGTAGGTCTTCTAGTAGTATGATAATGAATATTTCAGCGTGGGTGTAATTTGACAGACAATTGATGCCTATTTATATATACCCTATATCAAGGATATAAATCTACATTTAAATCCCAAAGTTTGCTGATTCAGACAATCGTCTCACTGAACCAGATGTCTATTGAAAGTAAATGCATTTTTACAAAAGCCCATTTCATTGATTATAGCGCAAAATGCTTGCAGTCATTACGCTATCTAATTAAAAATTAAAGACATGAGGAAAAACAGAAATGGTCTAACCATCTGAGGGTATGGGCGATAAAATGTTCTATCAATAATAAACAACGTGAGTTAAATATATATACAAGGATTATGTCTTTAGTGTTAAGCACAGTGTATGCATGTTTCATGTCTACAATGACAGCTTTTCACATGTAGAGCGAATCACAAATAATTGGATTTTAAAATAGACGCGGAACAGATTTTTTCATTGGTTGTTTCTGGATTTACCTAAGGCCTTTGGCTTAAAGTGAAAACTTTTGATATACGTAACTGGTTTAGTTCAATATATTGTTTATGATAAAATAGGTCAAATGTGGCATGTAACCTTAACATGTATTATAAATGATTATTAAAATGGCGTGTATGCCTCGTAGTATTTGAGCTATGAGTTTTGTTAAATATTTCTCTTTTATGTATATGCTTTTCAATTTCTACACTTTTAAAAGTCTCGTTCAAACTTTGTAACTTTAAAGGAACTTTTTACTACATTTTCACATAAATAATTTCGAATGTAATTATAAGGTCATGTTAGAATGACGCAGCAAGTTTTTAATTTGTATACCAGTCTCGTTATGTTTATTGAAAGATCGTCATAGAAATATCATTCTTAGTTACGAACGCCATAGCACTGATTAGTTTGTGCTATTGTTTTATCTTTTGCATCTAGGCTAAGAAAATATAATGAAAATATACGAGATTTTTTGCGCAATCATCTTAAGTGATTTCGTTATAAATTTAAAAGTGATATGACTACCATTTATGTGTAATAAACTTCAGTGTGTCGTTTATGAATATTATATTTGTACAATTATTTTTAATAAGAAAAAACAATTAATCGACGAAAAAAAGCAAGGGAGATTACTTTTAGTGAACTTTGACTGCTTTAATATGTTGTTGATAGTGGTGAAATATATGTATTCGAACTGAGTTGTAAAACATCATGACAACTTTAAAACCGCCTTCACCAATGCGGGGGAGACCAAGAAGTCGTCCGGGTTCTCCTATGCCTGGTAGGCATCGTAAAATTTATGGCAGTGTTGGACCATCAGAAGGAATCTATGGTGATCTTGTGATCAATTTAAAATCATCATTTTCTAATTCCTGGGAAGGTTTAAGTAGTGATAATGCTGCCAAGGTAAGATTTAAAGTATTTCTAAAACTGTGATCATATTTTGAAAATAGTCGCGATTAGTATTGTTAAATTTTATTCGATCGTCATTTGCGCATACATAAACTACGCTGATTTTAATCGATAGTGACTACAGAAGTACTGTGATGAGTATTTAAATCAATGGGTTTTATTCAGGTCTCAAACAGTTGATGATATTTAGCAATACCTGGCTTTAAAACGTTTCCTAGAGCAAGAAATTATACATTATGATGGCTAGATAAAAGTTTCATGTAAGAACGCATGAGCAAGGAAAATGTATCGCTCAAATATGAGAGATAGAGCGCACATTCACACAAACGCACATATACCAAGTATTTTAACTATATAAATGTATCAATTTATGCATCAACAAGACACAGTGCAAACAAACATGCGTTTGACAACAAATCATTTCGTACATGTAATCCACTAGTTGGTTGCTAGAATAAACTGTGAACATATTTAAGATGATCCACTGCATGAACTGTTTAAAGTATTTCTCAACACTGATTTTCTTACCATACTGGAAATGTTACGATAAAAACAAAAATATTTAACTATTTAATGACCAAATATGGTTCTGTAATGCTTCGAATGGCTAATAGTCGTGCAAGAACCCATCCAGAAGCAAATCATACTAATAAGTTAAAAAGAGACGTGACTCAGAAATGGCCCGGGGATTATATTGCATATGGCCATAATTTTTTCCTATCAGAGAATTTCATTTTATTGCCAACAGTACACAACAACAGTGCTATTTGTCATTTAAAAGATTAACAAATGTATATTACATTATAATGTTAATAATTTACCCTTAATCAGAAGAGATTAACGACGTGAGAGTCATACCAATAATTTAAAAAAAAACACATGTCAATACAATTTACAGACATTTACAATTAATTTATCATAAAATTTAAGGTTAAATAACATGACAGTAAAAATTGAAAAAACAGTAGTTGAACAGTCGTATTTCTAAATGGAAATGTTATCAGAATTTCAAGCAATTTTTTTTTTGGTATGTAATGTAATAAATGTAAACTAGTAAACTTTGCTGAGTACTTTCAAAGGGGTATATATTTTTAAAACTTATACATTCACACTGAAGGTTATTTTGTGGCAGTTTGAATTTGTTACAAATATACAAATACAAATCTATTTTAATACAAATAAATTGGTTTTTCAATCTTGACCAAAAATAGCAAAGAAAAAAACAGGTAAATACTTGAATTTAGAAAATTTTAGTTTCAATGGGTCGTAAGACCAAATATAACACTCTTGCAGGTTTATAGCTCTTCAAAGATCGATTGTTGTGGTACTTCCTGATATATCAAGTGTTGTTCTTGGTGACGAAAGAAAATACATGACTGCGGAAACACACTCTAACCTAGCATGCTACATGCAACATCGATGTAACCATAGGCGGTCGGAACTGTTCTAAGTAAAATACACTATATATACATATTAAAGGTGTAAGCAACATATCAGGAGAAGCAACAGTTACATAACAAAGTTGTTAGTTGTTTACTCAGAAAAAAATATACCTTATATGTTTATATTGTGTTTTGACTTAGAGCTGGGTCAGTCAGTCGCCTGCTTGTGACTGATCGGTGAAGACTATAACTTTCATAGCGATAAGTTGGGTAACAAGAGCTGTTTCCATATTTAAACAACAGCAGCATTTTAACACCATTGAGGAAGTAACAAATATTAAAGTATTTGTAAATATAACAACAGATAATTGTATAATCAACAATTAATGCTATAATCGATATGATATCAAAGAACACTTATTCATCGTGTACTCGGCAATTAATTCAGAACAGAAGCATCCCGATTGATGCTCTTTTCTTCTCCGGCATAAAAACGATTTCGTCTATTCTACTTACCAAGTCTTAATTACTTTATTTGTTTCCGTTTGCAATTTTAATGTCAATCCAATTGGTTTAATCTTTAGAGCTTGAGAGCTTGGAAAAACTAATCTATATTGAGATGTGTTAATTGTATAGATCTACAATAAACAAAATCTAGTTGGCATGTTTTTGTGAAGTAATTGTTTTAACACTTTTGTGTGAAATAAATAACAGGAAACGATGCAGAATTGGCAATGATGGCTGTCCTATTTTAGTTCAATCACATTTTCGCAGAATGTTCAAATTCAAGGTTGTTTAATATTCAACGCTTTTCAGAAAAAAGTGGTGTCTAAATTTGGTTCAATAACACTCATAGAATGGACTAATGCAGTGTAGGCCTACTTAATATTCATCCATATTGTGTTTATGAAATGTTCCAAGTCCTACTTAAATTCAATTATATATTTTTTCATATCGACGGATCACTGTAAAACTACTTTAAATCCTTCCTTATTTACATCTAGTTATAATAGTTTCACCCATCGAAATTATGCATGGTTTAATGAAGTGTGACAGTTATGACGTACAGTTCTGTTAAGAAGACAATCTTTATTATTTCAAAATTATGTATTTTTTTAAGTTTTAAAACTAAAATGCTTGATTTAAAGAGGACAAATGTCTCTTCATGAAGACCATACCACTTTTAAGATTAACGATTTTAATGGTCCTACCTGTGAAAACCTAACCGTATTTCAACATTGTGGCTATATCATACTTCAAAGGTTCAATCTTACATATGGAAACCTGTCTGTACATCGGTCAAGATCGGGAGTGCTTGTATGCTTTATTGGCTAATGGTGAAAGGTAATGTTGGTTGCAAAGCCTGTTTCAGTGCCTTGTGCATTAAATGGCTGCATTCGATGTGGATGTTGTAGAATTTACTGCTATAGTTGACATAAACCTGCCCCGACAGCTCAGTCTGACAACTCGATCAGAGTCGTAGACGGGACTCTTAAATACCTTCGCGTAGTTTGGCTATAAAAACGTCAACTGCAGTTCAAACGTCTACCCCTTTCAAGTAAGACAGTGGTCATCCAGTGGTGATGGTCTGTGTTACGGCCCTATTAGGCTTATCGATAAAGGACAAATAGTTGGATATGGGCCGCGACTAGGCTAAAATTATTCATTCATTTCATGGTGTTTTAAGGCGCATCGACACTTACTCGTATTGGTCATGTAGCGCGCAAATAACACAAATGCTGGGAACAAGGGCTAGGGTTAAAGCTTAGTTCTAGGAATCTCTATATTTGACGACTAACCGCCGCAATATGGCTGAAAATTGTTAAATGCGTTATTAAGAACCGTCCATTACATTTTTGCAAGTTGATGGTAGCCATTATTGGAGGTGTAACTGTATTAATTATAAAGAATATATCTGATTTAATTAAGTGTTTTTATTATTTAAATAATGCATTGTCCTGTGATTAAGAAAATATAGAAATAGATTCCATGATTGACTTTATTGATTATTGCACGGTATATTTACCATGCCTGTAATGAAATGTTCAATGAACATGGCGAGTGTGGGGCACCAAAAACAATGGAATCCTTTTAATCAGATCGCTTCACAGAAATGTGCTTTCTTCTTCATTAAGCAGAATTAAACTGTTCAAATAATACTTCTTTGATGTGCATGTTTATAGTATGTATTAGTAAAAGACGATGGACAATTTTAGACAACGGACAGAATTGTCAAATATTGGCATTGCAGCGGAAAGTACCAATAAAGTAGTGCTGATAGACGATGGGCAATTGCAGACAACGGACAGAATTGTCAAAATTGTAATCGCAACAAGAAAGAACATATGTAGTACTATTGAATACATACAAACACCACCATTGAATTCCAATCCATTACATAATAGCTTATCAGGAGTTCAAAGGCACTATGAGTTTTATCTTTTCCTCTGATAGCTTTGTACTTACTATATTATTCAAGAGTTTGTTGTAAAGTTGGAAAAACTTTCATATAAAGGCACCATGACTCTAAAACATTGTTATCAGTGTGTATTTTCAGGTAATAGTTTAAGGTATGGTCCTACTGTCGATATAAATGATAAATACATGATACAGTTCTATAGATAAAGAATTGTGTACCATGATCCAGGCTTTGTATGATGAAAGGTGACATTATTCTATCTCAGAATCTGGCCGGACTTGCTACAGATTTGCAATGGTTGAAGTTTTGAAAATACTGAATACTAACTTTCAAAATACCGATATAAGCAGGTTTCATATTAAATTACATAGTGCAAATACTGAAATCAGTAGCAATTCTGAAAACTTTCACACATTTATTTGTTTTGAAAATAGCCAGTCCAAACAAAAATTATTGCTATGCGTATTGCAATCTGATTAAAACCCGATCTAAATTTTCCGCTCGCCTACTCGCTAATCAATGCTCTATAGGATATCTGTTTACGGAGATTGTGCGTATTGCGTATTAAACTTGGTTCGAAGTTTAAACACATTGTATAGTATGTATCATCGACCTTAATAAACCTGCGATGTATGTCATGATACCAGTCAAAGGATGCCCAGACTCCTTCTGAATCTCCACTTCGTACTCCTCTTATGCAACTTAAGGGATTAAGTGAAGATTCGTTAACTCTATATAGATGCATTGTACGTATTTGGACAAAATTTTGGTTATTAAGTAATTCTTTTAAAATTCACTTAAGTTCACTAAGTCAGATCACGTGGTGTTTCTAGATGAGTATTAACCACATACAATTTTACCAAATTATTTTACTTTGATATTCTCAGTTTGTGCAGCATTACCTTTAACTCTTGATAAAAATCGTTTGTATTACCTTTTATGGGCATTGTCCTCACCAATCATATTGAAACAATCGATACCCATTTTTGTGATAAAGTCAACCAGGGAAAACTACAGAAGCATGGAATGTAGATAAAATACAAATATGTTTTTTGAACTTAGTGCTTCAAAAGCTAAGAGAAATTGTAATGAATGACAACTTGAACATACTAATGAGTAGAAATTACATAATGGACATTAAAAATATGGATGAACATAACTGCGAACCTTTTATGTAGAGCTGTGACATATTGGCTGCTCTTTTAAGCTTATTAGTTTCATTTGTTTGAATGATTCGTGGTGCAAGAGTTCATGGTAATAATTAAACCTCAGGCGTTATGAATAAAAATATACATGAAAATAATATTGAATTTATGGTAACCGTAATGCGATTGTATCATTAATATAAGATTTGGTGATTGAAATGTATATTGGTATGATTGAACGAGTTGTTTAAGTTCGTGTATATATACATGTACATTGGTCAGACGTAGTTTGAAACTTAATACATATATTTGTATTCCCTTTCTTACTGTTCAAAGTCGAAATAGCTTTCACAGAACAACTTTTGTAGTTTATTTTTATTAGGTTTAACGACGTGTCAACACAAATTATGGTTACTTAACTTGCACCTAACTCAGTTTTCCTGGACCTTTGTCAATAACCAGCGCGCTTTTTCAAACGAATTCTTCCAAATATTGAATTATGTAAAATATTCTTTAAATTTTAAATATCATATCATAGTTATGTATATATTCTTCTGACTTTTAACTGCAAAATTTATGAAATTGACTTACGATAGCTTTTTTCGTAAGGCTTTTTGTAAAAAGGTCACCAGTATTCACCAACCATTCCACGATGCCGACACTTTCTCCAAATACCTAAGTTATTAATATAGGAGAATCGACATTATTGTCAAATTTTATTTGAAGGATCTGACCAGTCCGGGTGAAGGCCCAAACCAGCAACCCGTTCGGGACACTAGATTCGAAATCCTGTGTGAGCCTACTGTGATACGGACCCGGATTACACAACACAATATTGTAAAATAAGTACTGAGTTGACAACTTAAGATTTATCTCTTCATACGAACATCTTAATTTAAAAAAGAGAAAAACATCTAAAATTTAAGCATTAAAGAAAACGAAGAGTAAGCTTATCGAGTTTAGTTAATAGTTTATTTTTTTTACTGCATCATGCATTATTACATTTACTTATAATATGGCTCATTTATACGTCATTATTCCAATAAGGTGTTGACATCAGAATGTCTCAACAAGATGAATGATCGATGTTTAATTACATCAAGTCAGTTCAGAAATAACGAGGTGTTTTATGTTAGCATGATGCAAATCTAATGGCTAAAGTATGACCGTCCTGGGAGAGAAAGTAACGGTTTTGCATGGCTTCTAGCCAAACTTAAACAATTCATTTCGTCTCAAGGTTCAATATTGTTTTATATTGAATATCTCTATGTTGATTATGTAGACTGACTCGTGAGAGAACTTTTCACAGCTTTTACATAATAAATCAAAATTTGATTACTTGTATTGTCATGGTTGTAGTACAATTTTTTGTATGTTGTTATTTTCAAGGTTATGATGCAGTATGGAATATATTCTAATTCAGCGAGACATTTCATTACAAGAAATTCTATGAGGAAAGAATAACGCTTTACATTTTGTAGAACCAAGTTAAAACTGTATCTAGTATACACTGAAACAGGCACATTATTTACTTAAATCAGTTTTGCTTTTTAATGGCATAGGTGCTCAGCTAATTGCACGAGATTTATTCTTTTTAAATATTTCTTTAATCATATATACGATTTTTATAGCATTTCATGTCAGTACAAGAACGTATACTTCAGTGTGTGCCCAATGCACAAGTTCATATTGCATCATATTGGCATTTCGGCGCGAAATAACCTTTCTGGGTTGGTGCGCCGTAAAACCCAAACAAACTAACAATCATATTGACAGTATTGCCGAATTCAATAAAAATTCAGACCACGGGCAAATCATCACAAGCTAATGACGTCAATTGTAACCATCCACTCAATGCAATCTTCCAAGTGATCTAGTCAACAACATGATTATTTCTCATGTCATAGTTCTTAACAAACCTCGGGTGGGTGATATTTCAGATGATATTTTCCATTTGCAAATTCATCTAGGTTAATTGTATGCATGCCATACACTTCGTAGGCGGTACAAAAATAACAGTCGCAAGAATTACATTATTTACAGTATAATCCGTAAGGTAGACAAGTAATTTCATACCGTGCATGGTATCCATGAATTATTAATCCAATTCTGTTTATAGTAATCAGTATAATGGTCCATCATCCTTCTTAGTAATGAGGCAAACCAGTTAATTAAGATGATTAAAGTTTTGTATATCTGTTGGGGGAATATTTGAGTGAAATCTATCAATTTGTATTGGGAACATGTTCTCCTAATTTCGCTTTTAATCGAACCACTGATGACAATAAATTATATAGTCGTCAGCATTCTGTCTATTTTTCTTGATTATAAAGTAGACATGTATAGTATATTTCACAGGTTTAAATAAAACAGCAAGGTATGTTTTGGCAAGGACACTTTGTATAGAGGGTCCTTGGTTCCTGTGATGTGTTCTAAGTTAGTACACCAATTATACATAAATCAACCAAACAATTACTATAGAAGTACGAACAAGACAAAATGGATGTCAAGTCTTACATATTTAGCCAACTTAATATTCTAATATTACAAGCTCTGATCATGAAGAGCCCTACCAATCAGGTTACCAAAACAGTACTGATTCATACTTATGATGTATTAGGTTGCAGCATCTTGCTCAAGAAAATTAGCAATGCACTGGCTGCTGCAAAGGGTAAAGATCTTTGCCCTCTTTAAGCATAGGCTATACCTCTAGACTACTCTTCCTGTTCGTAGAGCTGATGCTACTACATTTGAAACAGCATGGACTTACATTATGAATTAGGGGATTCTAAGAAGTTGAAAACACTGTGAATGAATTATTCAATGTCAGATTTTTGCTTGCATCTGAGTAGTGTTTAACACTTGCACTGCAGGTGTAAATATTATCTAAGGAGAATATGACATTCTGTTCTGACATGGTCACGTGGGCTTCACCAAATGATACATATCGTATATCATAAAATCCTACATTAGTCAATGTATAGTGTAATAAAAGACAGACATCTGCATGATAGATTTATTAAATTGCTTTTGCTACACATTTAATGACCATCCATTAAAAACTTCAGTCTATATATTTATTCATGATAAAACAGAGACTAATGAAAAATACATGTTCATTAGGTAAAAAACAACAAACTACATGAAATATTTTTAATCTAATTTTAATTTTTGTGATGTAACATACAAATTTAAAAAGTTTTAAAATTTCCTTTACTTGTTTTTCCAACTCATTTACAAATCTCAATCAAGATGGTGACATTAAAACACTTTGAAACAAGTAGGAAAAATTCCATTATAGCCGAAAAAGCAAGTAGAATGTTGGTCAGAATAAAAACATGATTAGTAAAAAGAGTTTGGTCTTAAATATATACTAACACATTTAAAGCCAAGCCGGTGGTTGTCACACTTAAAAGTTAAAAGTTTTTTGTAGTCACACATGCGATAGTGAAATCTAGCCAATACAAAAACATCCTACTGATATAATCATTATAACATACTAAAGACTAGGAAATCATAATAATACCATTGTCATGAGTGAAAATTAAATATTTTCAAAATCCAGAAATTCTGGAATTTCATGATTTTAACATTATATAATTATAAGAAAAAAAAACCTTTCCAAGATTCCAAAATTCCTAAAATTCAGGACCAGTCCTGAAAACTTCCACCCATAAATTGTCATAGGTTAACACAGCAAAACTTAGTTTATGGAAATCTAAACATAAATATCGAATCCAATAAAAAAACCTTCTCAAGTTAAGTACATTGCATAAATATTAAAACAAAAATAAATTTTGTGTTAAAATTTCACTTATAATTTCTTCTTTCCAAAACAAATGAAAAGAAAGAAAAACTAACTCACCAAATGATTGTAATATTAGTTTTCCATAAGTCATCCCATAATATTAAGCAATGAATTAATAAATAATTCGTTCAAAAATTATAAAAATGGAAATTTTGTGATACATAGAATTGAAAACAATGAACAACTAGTAAATTCAAATGTTTGATGTTAAAAGCTTGCAATATATTCCTAGAAGATGACAACAACATTTGTTATAACTGATGATGATGATGATGATGACGATAATGATGAAAATGATGATAAAAAATCAGTAATTGTAGAATAACAATCATGTGCTGATATAAAAACAAGGAGATTTTTAATTGGGAGTGCAATCTCAATTAACGATATTTTATACAATAAAAATAATTACTACTGACTGGTAATTAAATGTGTAAATAAAAAACCTTCCAATGAAAAAGATGGATTTCAATTAAGCAAAACAATATATACTTGTGTATGTATTTGAAAAGATGTAGTTATTCTTCAAAGAGATAAATCATACATGATCAAAAAATAGATTATCAACATTTATCTCCCTTTAAAATATTTATTAAAGCAAATCCAAATTGTCACTATAATAAATCAACAGTTATTTCCCTTGAAACAGGAACAAAATTTGTTCATTAGAATGTACTATTGTAAACTTAAGTGACTTTCTAAGCTGAGCTTCGATATGTATTGAAAACATAAACATATGAGAATTTCAAATGAAAGTCTGTTGTTATAAAAAATCAAAATTCAAACCACAGAACAAATCAACTGATGTTAATTAAAAAAAAGACTTGTGTATAAAAAAAAACCAATTTGAAACACCTGCACAAAAATTGTAAAATCAATTCTATGTTTTGATTCAAAACAAATTTGCATTTTCTTCCTACAATTTGTCAATTTGAATGGTAAAAAACTCAAACACAACTTTTGTGATTAGACTTAATCCCATACACAAGAAATCATACAAAAAATAAATTCCATCTTTTGATACAATACAAGTTTGTATTTTATTTCCTTGTTCAATTAAATGGAGGAATATATAACACTGAATTTGTAACAAGATAAAATATCGATGCAGTAGCAATGATTAATCTAATAATGAAATATGATGATGACACAGTTCTAAACAAACGTAATGATGATATAAATTGCACAAATAAAAACGCACACAACATCAGTTAAAACTACCAGTATACACGAGGCTCTAAGATCAAGCTGTAACAAAGATCTTATCTAAACAGTCAATTATGACAACATTTTTGAGTATTTCAACCCTTTCTAGTTTCCTTCCACCTCTTCTTTAGGAAATTCTTCAGGATATTGACCCTCTTCCTGTTCAGCCTGGTTCCCGTTCTGAAATCCACCATAGGAACCATCATCATATGGTTCCTCTTTGATCTGTTGCTCCATGTATTCTCCTGGTTCACCACTACCATACTCGCCTAAAAATATAAAACATAAATATAATAATAAATATTTTTTTAGCATAACCAAAAGTGGCAATTGTTGCTTGTGACCCAAGTGGTCATTTTCATTGTAATGTGCCACCTACAGACATTTTTGACTGAACTATAAATGACATTACAATAAGTAGAAGCTTGGGTAACATTAAAAACCTTTGACTTTTGACTTTTTCATCCTAGAAATATATATACTTAGACAATTTTCAAACGCCCCTTTCCACTGAATTTCTCTTTGAAATCATGCAGTTTTCTCCAAATCTGAATTTTATCTTGGGTTTTCCCTATCAATGAGATCGCAATATGAATTTCCCAAACATTCTATATAAAGTACAACCAGCAGCTTTCCTCTGATAACCTAATTAAAAACAAAACAATTCAAATGCCCAGTGACTACAGGGGACATACCTGATGCTGGTTCAGATTCATCTTCAGGTCTAGTTTTCCTATCACGACTTCTAGTTCTCCTACGTTTACGGTCCCTATCTTTAGATCTACTACGTTTCTTGGAACGATCATGATCACGATCTCTATCACGTGAACGACTTCTTCTTGATCTTTTCTTTCTGTCACCACCTTTATCTTCCTCCTCTCCTGGAAAAGTCAAAATTATAAGTTCATTAAAAATAAACCCTAGAAAAAGCAAAATTTAAAAGTATATTACTACTATAGATAGTTTACGCTAAACTAAAAAACATAATTATCAATAAAACTACAACATCGATTTTTTTACACTGTCTTTTTCCAACTTTCCCTTCTTGGATTTAGATCTTCAAAATTTTTAAGAATAAATAAACAACTTTTCCATATGATGTAATGCAAGCTATTTGAATTTTTTAATAAAAAATCTGGCAGGAGGGATAAAAAGCTGTTCTGGTAGTAACATTGTCTTAATTACATTGTGAAAAATCTCACTGTGAATTTCATGCTTAAATAAACAGTCAACAGTCTGCTTATTTGTGAAGCGGAGGTGCATCTTTTTAATCATTATTTAGATAGGTCAAATAGTTGTAAAACCCTAACCCCTGACATCAAGTTATCCCATGATATTTCACAATAATCTTATGACCCACTTCTACCAGTATAAGTAGTAGATTCTCCAGAGCCAAACAAGGCAACAAGTTATTTTGACTTCATATATAGTTGAAAGCCAAGTGTAGTCATAGCATACATTTATGGTTCATAGGGAACTAACAAGGACAGACTGGTGTGTAATTTCCAAAGGATTTTCATCACTAAATGTCAGCTCAACCCAACAAGTGACGTAACATATTATTTATAGAGAATGAAAAGAGACCAGACTTTGTAATATAAGTATCACAGTACAGACATGACACGGACCCTACAATAGTCAATCTATAATGACAACTGGTTTACCCGTCTTTTCAATCCTTGAATATTGTTATTTTACATTCTTTTGTTAAGCCAACTAAGACTTTCTATACATTTCTTAAGCAAATTGTGCAGACAGTTTTTCCTGTATGGCAACTATAAGCAGACAAAAGGCCACTTACAATCAAGTATAGTAACTTCAAGGCGTATTTTCATACATAATGCAATTTAGAAACCAAAAGTATTTTGGTACATAATTGCTTGGTGCAAAGTTGAGAACTAATTTATTACTTTGTAAAGAAGAATATTTTTGTCAGTGAAGTTACAGATTCCTTATTTACATGTATTTAACCTTTTCTAACTTCTAAATAAGGTCAACAAAATCAATTACAATGTATAAATTATGCCTCACATATATCATGTTTCATAAACCTTAGGTTCAAGTGAAATTTCTCCTATAATTTGCTGATGATTTAACTATATCTAATATGATTATAATTTAGATTTTAACGTCATACTCCTTAGTAGCAGTTGTTAGCTCCTTGTTAAAGGGTGACAACTAGTTTATTGTGTTATCTTTTGTAAAGGAAAACTGGACATAGAAGTCTGCTTCAGTAAATAACAGAAAAAAATATTTGGGCAAAAATGTTTATAAAATTGTATAAATTCCAATAAATTTTGAAGAAAACTAACCTTCTTTATCTCTTTTCCTGTCTCTACTTCTGCTTCTCCTACGACGATCACGATCTCTTTCACGTTCTTTTGACCTTGACCTACGTCTTCTCTCAGGACGTTCTCTTTCTCTTTCTGGTTCCCGTTCTCGTTCACGGTCAGCTCCACCTCTGAAGTTCTCGTTTCTACCACCGTAGTCATCACGACCAGAGAATCTAGTGTTCTCATCAGGACCTCCTTTACGTGTGCCTCCTAGACCACCACCTAGATAGAAATACAACAATGAAACATGAGACTTTTACAAAGGTCTATATTCACAGTACATTCACAAACCCAGCTATCGGGGCAAACTTTTGTGGAGCTTGGTCATGATATTATTTCTACTGCCATTCAACCTCCTACCAATGATTCTTAATTATGTAGGGCAATTGTCAGTCACTGACAAAAATGTGCGCTTAGTAGTTGGTTAACAGCAAAATCCAGAGATTTAGCCTTTCCAGGAGCAGTGAGTAGGTTGACTGACCGCCGTTATATGACCTATACAATGTGTTACTACAACATAAAACCAAACAAAAACAAAAAAACAAAACAAACCCAGCTATATATTTAACTTGCCCAAATCAAATATTTTCTAGCAATAACAAATTGGCTGAACCAAAATATCATCAGGGGCAATAATGTCAAGTTCTACTGTTTAAATTGAAAGACTTTAAGCAGTAAAATTTCACTATTAGGACCATCAAACTTGATGGTGACAGGTCTTAATATCAAAATATTCTTAATGCAGAGACCCTTTTCTTCTCACAGTAAGCATTTGGAACAAGAGTTGCAGAATTTTGCAATAGTCAAGGTTGTCTTTATAGCAAAACTTTACTGCATTAATGAGAATGTTAAAGTAAACCTACCAAGACGTCTGGGTCTCCATCCTTTCACAGTACGACCTCTCTCAACATCAACTAATACACGTCTACCATCAATCTTTTTACCATCAGCATGTTTGTAGGCAGCTATAGGATAGGGAGGGGAAAGAAAGTAAGAAAAATAATATTTAAATAAAGTAGAAAATGTCTGTTTATAATGATTGATGAGACACAAAATGAATTAAACATTCTCTTACCAAACCACACTGTCTTACCAGGTTTACCATTATATTCAAATAGTTTGTCCTCTGAAAAAATGGAATTTTCAGCCATGAACTATCATTCTGTAATAAGGCCTTGTGAAATAAACAAGACCACCACTGATTGTACCAATTACCCTGCCATATTCTTCACAAACAAAACAATAACAAAATAATACCACGGATTGATCAATACATCAAACCATCAAGGATATTGAAGACAAATCATGTTACTTGCTATGTAAAATAACCAGGCTTTCACACAGGGAAAAATCTCAATTTTCAATCAAAATGATAAAACGATAAATTTTAATACATTATAAGAGAACATTGGAATTATTTGTAAATGTGCAAACAAAATCATACAAACAATTTTGAATTATTTAGAAACGATGAGAAAACACTTCCAATATTCCAGAACTTTTTTTGCTTAAACTGTTTTCTTACAATATGACGGCTTCGCAGACATTTATTTGTATAGATCAATCCATGAAAACATTATGCAAATACTGATTCACGCCTGAGAATATACCATTTCTGTAGAAATTGTCATTAACTCGCAGTCTTTCTTCCCTAGGTATCTCTAAAACATTTATTTTTTTTAAAGACGGATAATCACAATTGCATAATGCATTTATAAAGTAATAAGAAAATTATAAGACATTCCAGAAACTGTTCAACTGAAAAGAGAATGGCAAATAATCCAAGTAGATTACTGCAAACAATACGAAATAAAAATGTCACAATTACATCATTTTCCATAGAAACAAAACTGATTACGAAATTGTTGTTTCTACGAATAGGTCTAATACTTACCCTGAAAAAAGAATTTTGAGTTAGTAATTGATATGAAATTAATTACAGTAGCCAATGCTATAAAAATTATAAATACTTTTTAAGTCGGAAAAAAAGGATTGCACGAGCAAGACGGCAACAGGCATTTAATTAGATGATTGTATAAATATTGGGACATTTACCATGTCTAGTTATAAAACAGAAAGGAACATTAACAATATGGTAACTTAGAACTTACACCTTAACCTACCCGACCGGTATTCCCAAAAATTGTGAAGATATTTCCATGAACGGATGACAACATAAGTCCAGACAGGACCAATCCCCTCTTGTCAGCTCAGCATGGGTCGTTGGTAACAAGATCCTAATAGGATCAACCCAGCTTACCTGATACTTACGTTTTAGTTTTTAAAAAACAAAAAATAATCCCCCCAAAAATGTCCTAACAGTTTAAAACTCAAAATTGTAAATATTTAAAAAATACATTTCATACCACTTACAAGGTATAAATGTTCTATTTAAATGCACAGACATGCTTTAAATTATAACGTTTTAACAACTCTTTACAAAAATTTTACAAAAAATCTGCATTATGAAATATCTATTTGAAAATATTTAGTTTGTATAACCCCAAGGCTTACCAGCAATATACAAACCCTAATATTCTTGAACTTATATTTTGAGGATTATTTCGTAACCGAATGGCTGACCACCATTTTGCACTCTGAAGCAAAAATAATAATAGACATATTAGTCCAGTTCTAAAGTATTCTATAGGTAATATACAATGGTTCTCAAAAAATGTTCAAACCACTTAAAAACTTACCAAAAGTCCAAACTTAAAATTTACAAAATCTGACAAAATTATATATTAATCACTTACCAAAATTGTCCCCTTTTTTTACTTACCAAAAATTACCCCCCTTTTTACTTACCAAAAAAATTACCCATTTAATTACCAATTTAAAACTTACCAAAATTCATACTCCATAATTATTTAATCACTTACCAATTGAACAAAAATTAAATATTTCAACAATTTTACTATTTATATTAAAACCCCAAATTTCACAACCATCATTTGATTAAATGACTTACCAATCCTTATTTTTGCTTCAAATTACCTGTGCATTTTTCTCCATCAGAACCTTACACCTATTTATATATATAACTAATAAGTTACTCACAAAGTAGACAAATAAAGTTAAAAAAAATGGCAGGATACAATCAATAAAAAATAACAAAAAGGACTTCAATAGAAAAAAATCAACAATTATGACATACAACTCCCATTGTTTTTACACAAATCGCCAAGTAGATTGAGCAAACAAGTCTAGCAGTTAGATCAACTATATGCACATAAAATTTTAGCACATATCAGAGGCTTAGTGCATAACAGTCATAACTCAATTTAAAAACAGAGTGAGTTACAACTGTTTTGTGCTAAGCCCATAATATACATACATCCATTTTATTCCAAACATTATCTTACTTTTTTTATTCAATAGCTTTTTTGTTGTCTTGTATTACAAGTCAAAAAATGTATCATTGTTGTCTAGTCAAAACCTCCTAACTTCCATTCAAAAAAGGTAAAGTTACGAGGTTTTAACTAGACAACAAAGGTATACATTTTAAACAATAAAATGTCATTTTGATTTGATAAAAAAAATATAAAAACCAAATGGTTCACAATCTTCCGAGAAAAGTACAGTTTTATGATTGTTTTAAAGTCAACCTAAGATTTATTATTAAAATAGATATGTCTGGAGCACCACATTGATATGACGTTTATTTTCATATTGAACCGTGCAAGTATAAGTAGGTGAAATATACAGGAGAATAGATGAGGCACTGAAATATTGTTGTTTTTCTATATACATCATAATTATTGTATTGTATCTGGGTATATCAAGAACAATCTATACAAGATTTTATAAGCCAGACCAGTAGCAACAAATTGTATAAATATTGAATATTGGCATCAGCTCTTCCGTGTATGAACACAAGTTTTAACCATTTCTACAGAATCACAGAACACCTCATCAAATATCTTATTAAGGACATTCTGTCAAAATTAAGTGGTAGCCCAATCAAACATTTTTTTTTCATCAATTTGAAAATTTCAAAACATAACTCCCCATTTTGTATCAGCATTGCACTTGATCAAAATTACCGTGTTTTTGCAAGCAAACAAATTAAGTCAGTCAGATTTGTGGCAACAATTGTAAACAAGAAATGTAATGTGGAAACCACATTAGAGCTGGTTTTTATAACTCGACAATCGCCCGCCTGCCCGTGTTTTGCCAAACTATTAGACAAATTTTTTCGTTGAAAATCCGGCTAATAAAACCAAGCCAGGTAAACCTTTAAACCTAGATTATTAACAGCAACACTGTCTTCCTGATTCCTGACAACCAGGTTATCCTGGTACAACAAATAAACTGATACATTAACACAATATTCATATCACAAGGTTTCCTATAAAAGATCAAACCACACTATGTAATAAAAATGCTATACATTTTCCCATCAAATACACATCACAAGAACCTACTAAAGAGTTTCATATTCAGTTTTCTTATCATAAAAAATATTGATAACCTTCCATGATGCCATAATAGTGACATCATATAAATGATCTCATATCTACAGAACATATAATATCTTTGCACTAAAACTTGGATCAATGAAGAAAATATTAGTTGACACTAAAAATACAACAAATATTTAACATATATCACAAAATTATACAAGACCATTGGGTATGATTGAACGATTCCATTGATTTTCAACAAAATAAATTCATAGAAAATATTCATATTCATAAAAGCCGGAGAGTAAATATTTGTTTGAATTCAAGGAAGGCGGGAGGGGGGGGGGGGGTGTTTCAGCTACATTCTGGCTGTATGAATATCAAGATATTAGGTTTCCTGCACTTGTCTCAACAAGACAAATTAACGAGAGACCTTTTGAGTCTGGAACGTATTCATTATACAAGTTTTACAATAGAAAGTTTCAAATTTGACATCCTACCATGTATAGGAAATATTGTAAATCATAAAATACACCAAGAAACCTATGTATCAAGAAATACAGACAGTAATACAATTATCAGGTTAGTAATTCCGTCTCTAAGACTCCATCTGCCAAACATACACCAGCAACAGAAAAAAACACCACTCTCTAGAATAATTCAACAGCTTAATGATTAATATTATGCCACAAAAACAACAGTATTAACAACAAGATGGATTTATTAAACATTTAAATTTTCTATGTTTTATTAAACAACATCTTTAATTCTATTGTTTCTATGCATAGTTTCAGAAATCTTCAAACCAAGGCCGTACATAATAATATTTAATTGCCATAAATATACATTTACCATACCTCAACCAGGAAGTATTTTCTCAAAACAAGAAACAATAGTTTCACACACTTGTACTAATGCATTTACCATACTTGATGTCTCCATAGGGGGTTCCATATTTATGACAATAAACTATAAGGCTATGGAACTTACAGTCATACTGTTTCTAATCAGACAACCACAGCTCACACTGTTAAAACCACCAACATTAATAATCTACAAGATTGGCTACTTTCAAGTTACATATCTTTCATTTAGCCAGTTTAAGTCAATAGAGTTAATGTTTTGTGAGACTGCACTGTTGTAGTGATATATACTTATGAAATCTTTGTGTTCATTCCAACAGTAATAGAATTATGTGAAAATCTGCCATGATTGTTGCTACATAATAGAAACACATAAATTAACACCACCGTTAACATATCAATACAGTCCTTGAAAACATTCAACATTCCATTGATTTATTAGAAACAGAACAAGAGAGCTAAAATGGTTTTTAGAAGTTTGCCCACCTGAGTTCAACTGTAACTTCGTCCTTGCGCAACTAAACTTCTAACTATGCTTTTCCATGCTTTGACCTACTGACCTAGTTTTTGACCTCAAATGACACATATTTTTTTAATTTCTTTATAAGGGTTTATGAAACTTAAAGTATACTGGTATTAATGTGACCTCTAGACAGTTTAATAAGTTTTTCTATCATTTGACCTAGTGACCTAGTTTTTGACCCATCAATGATATTGTCCAATATTTAAAGCTTTTGATAACATTTCATGAAAATTGAAGCATGATAATGTGGCCTCTTAAGTGTTAACGATGCAGACCACTCAAAATCCAGTCACCCTGATGGCTTACTATGACTATTTAATGCTCAGGCGAGCTAAAAATCATAAAATTTCAAGTGAATAGTTAAAGCTGATCGAAACTATCCATTAAGTGTAACAAACTAGTAGCCTACAGGGCTGCAAAATGCTAAAAGCTCTAAATAAAAAATCAAAACGCAATGCAATAAAATACATTTCCCACAAAACAAAGAAAATGAAGACATCAAAATAGATATATTTCAATACAAGAGATTATGAATATCAACAGGCTGCCAAATTTCAGCAAATATTGTTTTTTATCTGTAGAATTAATTATATAATATAAATTTTCTAGGATTCAAGACGAGACAGTTAAGATTCAACAAGTATACAGACATAGAGTCATAATACACCTATTGTAATGTTTATTACCCATTGTATTGTAAACTAAAAATATTCCAGTTTTCATTTATGACATCAAGTATTGGGGAGGGCAAGCAAAGGCAAACATTATGTTTAACAGGTAAAACTTTTCCCCCAATGTTCTCACATAGTCAAAACTTTTTGTACAAGATTTCAGATAATAGTTTAAAAGTGCTGTAATTGTTTATACACATGTCAATTATAGACAAATGAGAGAAATACAATAGTTAAAGGAAGGGATTTAATTACCATTCAGCAATGTTTGAGGTGGAATTTGTCTCATGTTCACAATCAACACATTCTGATCAGGATCCTCATGTAAGTTTATAATATTTTTACTCTTATGTCAAGTTGATGTTGATACTTTTGTTTTCTTAGAGAATGACTGATGTGATGCGTAATAACAGGTGTACAAGTGGTTACATAGATTCATGCTTACATCATATTTATCATACATTATATAGCGCCTGATAGCTCTGTCTGATTATGAACCCAATGGTTGTGGGTATCACTTCTGTTAAGGGACCTACATATACTTTCTTTAAAGCCACTAAACGAAGACAAAATCTTTATCATCTATTTAAAAACAAGTATAACCATCAAAAAGACAATAGAATATAACTACCTTTGGATTATAATAACTCTCTCTAGCGGGTTCCCTTTTAGGGGTCAAGTTATTCAAAATATCAATTTCTTATAAAAGTAGGGTACCTTTATAACATGCAAATTAGATTACGGAGATATCCTCTCAGCCAATCAAGTTGCTTAAAAGGTGTTTGATAAAAACTTACACAAAATTGTAAAGTGTATTGTAATCATATCGTTTTTCCAGTGATTTACTCGAGAAATCAGTGCGTGCAAATTTTGAGTACGCAAACATCTAAACTGATGCTAAAAAGAAACGCCTCATTTCAACTAGGTACATAATTTTCGTGATTAAGAATAATATAAGGAAACATTAATGTTGTCACCCAGTAAGAAGTCCTTGGTGACATGCGCAACTTGAGGTATGTCGTTACTATGCTGATAGACACAGTCATAACGTTGCCCGAATATAGAGACACTCACAGAGCATTAAAGCTAGTATATGTGATGTTTCCTCGAGATTACCTTGGCCAACAACAAGTTGTGGCCTAAACTCGTTTTGAAACATTGATAAATCTGAGGGCGTTACATAAGCCAAGACGCGAATCCTTACTGAGCTCTTCATTATTTCAACACCACGGCCGCGATGATACGAGTAGAGAGATAAACGTTGATGACGGTGGCATATCTTAAGAACTCTTTACGCCAAACAAGAAGATTTCCGTTGTTTGTCGACTTATTTGACATACACGGTTATCTTTCACCACACATGACGTAGATACTGCCATGAAAATCTGTCACGCGAATGTCGTTGGCGTAAATATAAATTATCTAGTTGTCTTGGCTTACCGACATTACACTCATTCTACCTGAACGTGGCCTTTCAGCAAACGTTTTTGTATAACGTAAGACTTAATAGGTTCGTTTCTTTTTCCCGTCAATATATTTCATGTATGAAACTATTTACATGATTTCGTGAGTTTTAATTGGCTTTCGCACGAAATTCACTATACAAAACGTGTATTTATCAAAGCAGAAAATTTGTTGACTTAAGATTTAAAGTTGTGGTTATTTTTAGCCACGACGGGATGTTCCGATCCAGTTCGTTGAGTTCCGTGATTTTCCGTACAGTCATTACGTTGGGTTTTATCGCTAATTTCAAAATAATATTAATATAAATTCTGGAGCAAATACTTGTGTTTTTTGTATCTTAGATGCGTTTTATATATTCATTGAATGTTTGCATGAGTTTTAAGCAAAAGCATGATACTTGACAATTATCAGCGTTCTATTTAGTAAAGGGGCTTTAAGTTAGGTAATGAAATATTTTCAAAAGCCATTATCCCACCTAACTGGCTTTTAAGTAGAGCAATTGTCAGTCACTGGTAAGGTTATCACTAAGTATTGGGTTAAAGGCTTAAATTCATAGATCTAGGTCGTTTGGCTCATTCTATGGTTTGGGGGCAACCATTAACTTCCATAATTTAATATATTGTGCTTGTAGTTAGTAGCTTATATGACAAGTTCTGACTACTTCTGAATCTTAATTTTGTAGCTATTTTCATGTTTACCTTGAAATTCAATCAACAACAAACAACAGCAGGTGCCCTAATTATTGTTGTAAATATGTTCTTAATTCAATGTTTTGTAAATAATCAGCACAACAAAACATACTAAATCTCAGAAGATTATGTCATTTACAATTTGGTATTTTGTCCTAAAATGAGGCCAAAATTCTGCCTTTTTACAGAGGAAAATATTATAACCTCACAAAAGTTTAACCAAGAATTTCACAATCAGATATGTTTAGAGGCATTCAGTGAAACAGAGGCTATCCACAGTCTGTTTTCTGTGAAGAAAATGTTTGGAATGTTTCTTTAAATACTTTTTTATGACAGTAAAGTCGCAGTAAAGTCTTTAAAACAAGATTTTTCAAGATTTTGTCTAATTGGCCCACACAATTACAGTTCTTCACATTTTAGTAGATTATTGGTCTGAAATTCATAAT
The DNA here is from genome assembly GCA_025267735.1 of Mactra quadrangularis. NCBI lineage: Eukaryota > Metazoa > Mollusca > Bivalvia > Venerida > Mactridae > Mactra > Mactra quadrangularis. Next base: position 32,242,060 of record CM046304.1, read on the forward strand.
TTGAAAGGAAGGGGCTGTAGCCATTTAAAAAAATAAGACTCTGGATAGAAAAGATCGTCATTTTATCACCAATATCTACAATTACATAAAACTAGTCTGTGTCAGTTTTAAATTTCATTCTATCAAAATGTCAGACTTCCATTTGTCTAGCTTTATAGCCAACTTTAATCAGCAACCGATTTGTAGAAACTTGATAGTCTAAACATGGAAATCATAGATTAAACTTCAGTCTCAATGGAAAACTTCTACTGAACTTTTGAGTGATAAAAGTCACAAAATATAATTTCCTATAGTCTAGGAGAGAGAAAGAGAAAGAGAGAGAGAAAGAGAGAGAAAGAAGGGGAGAAAAGCGCAAATTTTAAGATTATACAAATGTTAAGACTGTACAAAACAAGGAGAAAATATTGAACTGATATAGACAGAAAGGAGATTTTATACTCATATTTATAAATATGTCAAGTTTATGACTATATATCAGGATATGATGGAACATAGACTTCCTTATCTACAACAAGTGACAGACATATTGGACCTTCACCAAATACAATCATACAACAATAAAGTTTTAGCCAACAAAACAATATATTTCCTTATATATGTTACAAGTACAGTCTTAAGTCTTTGTATATATGAAATATTATATTCTAATATTAACTTTAAAGAGACCCTTAAGTGAACATGATGTACTTCTGTGATATTTTGATGTAGAAAATCAAGGGAAGACATGATGTTGCAAATATATAATAAAGTTCTTAACATATAATTACAAATAGTGTTCCTTAGACTCACAACAACCTCCTCATGCAATGACAAACACATTCAAAAAATAATAATGACTTGAGAGCCAACAAGAATAGTTCTTGTCAAGTTAATAATAAATCTTTGAAAGAACATAAATGTGTATTCATAAATGAAATTGTCCATGACAAGATGTGTCCATGACCATGATCAAGCTGAGACCATAACAAGGCATGACAAAGCTGAAACCATGACAATGTATGACCATGACCAGATTGAAACCATGACAAGGTTAAGTAACCATGATAAAGCAGAAACCATGACAACGTTAAGTGACCATGACAAAGCTGAGACCATGACAAGGTAAAGTGACCATGATCAAGCTGAGACCATGACAAGGTTAAGTGACTATGAGAAAGCTGAGACCATGACAAGGTAAAGTGACCATGACAAAGCTGAGACCATGACAAGGTAAAGTAACCATGACAAAGCTGAGATAATGACAAGGTTAAGTGACCATGAGAAAGCTGAGACCATGACAAGGTAAAGAGACCATGAGAAAGCTGAGACCATGACAAGGTACAGTGACCATGACAAAGCTGAGACCATGACAAGGTAAAGTAACCATGAGAAAGCTGAGACCATTACAAGGTACAGTGACCACGACAAAGCTGAGACCATGACAAGGTATGACCATGACCAAGCTGAGATCATTACAGGATGAGGACATGACATAAAATAAATAATGTTATAGTACATGATCATAACATACCAGGAAATAATCATTGACAAAGTACTACGACTTACAAGAGAAATCTATCATCACAAGGTAAGATGAAGACACAAGAAGTCAATGACAATACAATATCATAACATGACATATTAAAATGATAATACTATTATAAAGGTACTACAAACAGTAATATCTGACACATCATTAGTGTTCTCAGACCACTTCAATAAGTCTTTAGTCCCTATAGAAATCATACATAGACGTAATGTAGCCAATCATATAATGGGAAATATTGTAGATAACAGTGGAAGGGGGGGGGGGCAACATTACAAAATATGTTTACTTTACCTTATAATGTCTTTCTTTATTCTAGTAACCATTAATTAAGTCATGTCCTTAAGTTTTCTCAAGCTGGCCAGTAATGTCCCCTAATGTTTATAGCCAAGAGCCAAATTATAAACTAACAGATCTGTATAAAATAAGTAATTCTCACAATTTTTTTCACAAGTTATGGGCTACAAGCAATTGGGTTAAAGTGATGATTACAGTAGCCTGGTTCAATTTTCACAAGATCATGAGTCACTGACTTCAGGCTAGTGTGTAAAGGTGAAGACAATTATACAGATATCATGGTGGCAAGTTCACTGAACAAGATCTTCCTTCTCTACATTCAAATCATTATCTTGTTCAAAGGAACTGGTTATCTTCAACTCTTGACATGAGATGGAAAAACAATGATTTTCCTGTTTAAGTTACAATAAAAATTTCACAGAATATTTTCAGTACCCCATGTGTCTTCTAGTACCAGGGGTGTCATTTGGTCGAAATCAAAAATCCTGAATTTAAGCATGAGTGATGCATTAGCTGAGATAACATTAATTATTTTTGCATTTTTTCGATCATTCATCTGACAAGTGATCAACATTTTCAAAAAAAATGAAAAAGGGAAGAAACTCTTACATGACTTAAGACAAGGATAAAACCCAGCTACTGAAAAACAATAATTACAGAAATTCCAGAGAAATGACACCCCTGTGTGGTACAATTCCACTCTACTTATACTCCTAATATATTTAATCAGCATCAAGGTGTGATGTAATATTGATTTTACTATTTTCATTATGTACTTTTTTATATTCATCCTACAAATGTTGCGTTTTTTAGACGTAGACAGATAACAATTGGTCAGTGCAAAACTGGTCTACAAAAGTCTTTATTAACATGTAGTTAGACTAGTTTTGGCACTAAACCATCAATATGAGCTTGTAATGATTATTTTATGTATCAGAACTATGAGTACATGTCAATAAGTACCAGACGTATGACATTTATAGCTATGTAATCACTTTATTTACATTTTTTATCTTTTTAATCCAATGTACAGAACCTAATAAAAACACTAGCAGGAATTCGGTCTCCTAACTCCTATGGGTATCAAAGATTTTCATCAAGGATAAATTACTATACACCAGTTTCAACCTGACATAACACTGTTCAGGAATAATTACAGATTTGTCGGGAAGAACATTAAAGCAGCAAGACCAGTGATATATTATCTAGAGTAAAAGAAAAATATATCAGCATAAAAGATGATTAGTTATGTCATAGTATTGTATAATGCCCAGTTATCATGGTTAACAATCAGATATTTTTTTTCTTCTATTTCTACACTGACTGTACTGTCAGTCTTTACAATTGCATAAAAAACATAATAACTATCTTAACTACACAAAAAAGGCAAGCAAAATAGAGGAATTCAAAGGTTATTTTTTATTTAATCAAAACATTTTCACAATAATCAGTATTCATTTACAAACTTTGTAAATAGGAGAAAAACTTGAATATAAAAACTCTAAGGAAAGCAATGAGAATGGTATAATATTGTTTGCAGGATGCATCGATCTTTCTTTTTTCCCCCACAGCAGCGGATTCCTTCCATCCTAACACAAAACCCAATATTTCTACCGTCAACAATATAAATATGCAACAATCAATACCAGAATTATATTCAACCGTATCAAGGAGACAATTTCTGGTTTTAGATGATTGGTCAATCAAGCCTGATAAATTTAATGCCAGCAGACGAGATTTTCAGACCCCAGGAATGTCAATTGTGCCGGGTGTCAGACTATGACATATGAAACATGCTAACTGTACTATTAGATAAATCTCTTATCAGACTTTCAAACACCTTAATAGCTTTATAAAGAATTGACTATCTTATTTCCAGAAAGTAGATGTATATACACAATGTTGAAAGTTCAAAACTTTCGAATTCCTGAAACTACCATTCCATATTGTCAGATGCTTTTACACAGCAAATCATTCTTTCTTATGCCTGGTAAAATTCTAAACTTCAAGCAAGGACTTCCTTAAAACCTTCAGCCATGTATATACATACAATGACACTTACTTTAAAACCCAAGTGGCACCAAACGTTTCAAACAAACATTAAATTCCTCTGACAATTCTTCCAGAGAATTCAGATGTTTAAAGTCTGATAAAAAAATGTTCCAGAGTTCAAGATAGATTCCACTTTTCAATACATTTCTCAGGAATTCGGGTAATCAATACAGGCTTTAAAAGTTAAAGTTTAACGGTTATGTTACTGCAGGGACTGAAACAGTATAGCCAGTAATATACAAGGTTTTAAAATTATGTCTCCTTTTCTATATATTTCCTATCAGACTAGTTTTATTGAATCCTAGACTTAAGTAAATTTTGAACTTTCATGTGGAATCTGCAAGAGATGGGAAATTCTATCAGTTATCCATCACCAAAGAAATAGATTAATCTTACATATTTATTTAATGAATCTTCCATGTGGGAGAGCTTGCAGAGGTGAATGATGTCTCAGTAGGAACAGTTAGTCCAGTGGTAGGAGTGGCACTTATGGATTTAGAGGTCCAAGGTTTGAACCCCTCCAGAGATACTGCTAATTTCCTTCAGCAAGAAATTAACCAGTGATTGATTCACTCCATCAAGGTGTTAATGGGTACCCGTAATGGGGGTATAATTCCACTGCACCAATATGTTGGCTGCACTAATTAGCAGAGTAAAAGAGATAAGAACCAGAGTAAAAGAGCACCTTGCGTAAAATGTTTCTACTAAAATACTCCAAGAAGTTCAGAAGGAACCCCTAATTCCCACTACTCAAAATGAATATTAAGTCCTTCCAACCCATGACCCAAAGATGGGTAAAGATTCCCCCATACCCTTCTATACCTAACCCACCGGCAATCCAATAAAATGTTTCAAAATAATGACAAATATTGTGTATAAAAAATAGACAACACAGCAGCTCATCATGACAAAACATATGTTAAGATGATAATCTAAAGCAAGATTAACATGGTTTTAACAGATATAACACCAAACTCTTCAGAGAATTGTGAAAACAACATAAGGTAGATTGGATTGATAAAATTTACAGGTAATGTAATAAAATGAAATATGAATGTAATAATTAGAATTGATATAACCAAGCAAATATCAGATTGTAAGGAATATAACATAAAGTATATTATTGACTTCCTGGAATTGCTAGTAGAATGTATGTATCCACCCAGATGAGGAATGCATACAACATTATATAATTAGGAAAACTAAAAATCCAGTAGTACTTTTTTACAAAAAAAACTTAACTCGTAAGTAAAAAGCAAGAAACATTAATATTTTTTTGCCAATCAGTTCCTAATATTAATGAATTATGTAGAATATTGTTGACATTGGAATATCATATCATATTCATGTTAATTATCCTTCTGACTTTACACTGCAAAATTATGAAATTGACTTACGATAACCTTTTTGTAAGAATTTTTGTGAAAAGGTGCCCTGTTCATTAACTGTAACTAAACAACTTTTAGAAAACCCTTCAAATTGTAAAAAAAACCCAGAATATTTAACTTTATTAATGTCTGGGTGGTTTGTGAAGGGGTCGTTGATCTGGTATTATAAAGTCCAAAATAGGAACATTGGCCTAGACAATTATAGACAACTTTCAAGATAAATAAATGTCAATTTTGCCCACAAGGTCTCATTACCTGTCAACGCACAACCTGATTACCCTGATGTGACTACATTGGCAGGAATTTTTTTGAACATTGAAGTGAGCCTTGCTCTATAATTCTCAAATTAAGGGGCTATGGGGTTTGGATCCAAAACAGCTCTACAAGCTTCAAATCAGGGGCCATAGGGCTTTGATCCAAGTCAGTTCTACAAGCGTCAAATCAAGGGGTCATGGGGTCTTCAACCATGTAAGCTTTACCATCGTAAAATCAACAGGTCATGGGCTCAAGAACAAAACTTCAAGATGTGACAATGGCATGATCCAACACAATATGGCTGATATAAAATGTTTGTTTTTTTTTGGGGGGGGGGAATGATCTAGTACCCAGGGTAAAAGAAACCTTAATAAAGAACATAAATTAATTCAACATTCAATTTAGTACAGTATGCAATCCACATATCACAATCTAACTAAAAGAATTCCCTTGCCATGTAATACATAAAGTAGACAAAGCCCTACAGGTGTAAAGGCTAATATCCTCATACACGGTAAACTTTTCATTAATCTAATGCTAAGTTTTCTCATTTGTTTCTCATAAATATAGAAGATAGCAAGTAAATTATTTAATCAATCTACTATATGCACTTAATTATCAGACTAAACAATTCCATCTGATGTTTTTTCTGTGTGTTTATTTCCCCACACTTTAAAATGTCTAGGTTACGTGTCTAAATTACACTATATTAACTTTCTACTTGCTTTCACAGCAAAGCTTATTGTCTGAGAAAATTAGACTTTCAAAGAAAATCAAACAAAAAAAAGCACCAATTGTTATCAGACTAAAATTGGTCGTTAATATCACATTAACCTATCAATAATTGTCTTTGCACCCAATAAATAACAAACCTTAACAAGCTATCAAAATATCAACATGAAAATGATAACAGCTTCTTCAAGTATTCATAACATTGGTTGACTGCAGAAACGGAAGATATTGTAGATAAATGATATTGGTGTTTAAATCTTTGCTATAACAAAAGAAAGAAATTGCATTACAGTCACAGCGTAAAAAATAACACCTTCATCTGTATTGCTTCCTTATTTGTACCTGTAAAATTTAATCCCCTATTCCCCATAATGGACCATTCTATAAATTTAAAGACCATACAAATGTGAATTTATGCTACTAATATAGAAATAATAATTGGTAAGGGCAGTAGAGTACCCTACATTTAAAACCTAAGAATTCCTCTATTATACTCATGCCTTACAAACAATATTATACTATATACTTACAATGCATGTCTCTTTCATGTTCATATTCAATAAATGCATATCCTCTTGGCTTAGCAGAGCTTTTGTCACTTATAAGTTTGATCTGAAAATACACAAAAATATAAAATTATAAAAATTTGTAGGTCACAAGTCTATCTGTTATTTTTTAATCCATGGGTGAAAGTCAAAAACTTTCAAAATCCTGAAAATGCTGAATTTTAGGATTTCAATAGAATTTACTAAGGAAAAGAAACCTTTATACTATAAGATCTCAAAGCACAAAGTTTGTAAATTCTCAAAATTTAGTTCATCCAGCAAAATGAATTAGTATGTAAATTTTAACATCTATTAAATATATTGCAACTGTTTTCAAACCAAATATCACAAACAAAAGTGCAAATGTGATATTCAACACTTATAGCCATAGTACCATTATCTTGGAAGCAAAGTTGGTGGACAGCCTTCATAAAACTGGTACAATGTCCTTTTGTCCAAAGGTATTACCCATGTATAAAAATCAACTACAATGTACAACCATAGCATTTTTTATTTTCAACATTTTTAAGATCTCAAAGTGTGCTACTTGGAATAAAAACAAAATTTCAAACTTAGAAAAGACATACATTGTACAAACATTTATATAGTCTATGTCTACATTACAACCAACATCAAAGGTTTACAAAAACAACAGACAGATGATACAAAAGCTTATTAATTAAAATCAATTCAAAGACATACAACCAGAGTTACCCGGTATATGGCAAGTAGAATAAGTCACAACTCATAAATCATGGCAAACCTTACTGTACAGTTACACACCATCTAAAACAAAACAACTATTAGCAGACAGATTTCTTGGCAAATATTTATCATGTAAATTGTTTTAACTGCACTCAATCTCACTTTCTTTTAACCCCAACAATTCATCAATTTTTTCTTCAGGTTTTCTTGTACATTAAATGTTTTCATTTCCTTTTCTGAGAAAGAGAGAAAGCAGAGGGTCGAGGGGAGCAATAGGTTTAGAATGGGGTTATTAGAGTGTCACTGGCGAAGGTGTGCGCGAAGGTGTGTGCTTATTGCTGGTTAGGGTCTACAGATCTAGGCCTGTAAAGGGCTTGAGAGTAAGATGACTAACTGACCAACCATGACTAACAAAATCTTTAATTGCAGCAAAAAAGCACCACAAATTATTCACATATCTAGAATCAAATTTTCTAAATGCAGAACATAAAGTAAAGCCCCCTTCCCCAAAAACAGTAAAGGCCCTGATATGTCAGTGGAACGCATATGATCTAAATTCTTACAGCAGCATACTGTATACAAGACACAGCATCTTACATAAGATGAAGTCTACATCTTCAATCAATTACAGACATTCTCATTTATTTTAATACCAAATAAAATATCTATTATAATCAATAAACAGTTTGTCAGTAAACATGTGAGGCATGGTTGATCAGGAGAGAAATTGAAATACAATCAACTGGTTTTCCTCAGACAACTTGCATCCAAAACATTTACAAAACATTTACAAAACAGTAGAAGTTTGACAACAAACACCAAGTTTCATGGTAGAAAATCAGATCACATCCCATTTCTCATCAATTGTACACACACTACATAAGGTTTTGCAAAAGCCAGAGTAATATTAGGGGAAAGTTCAACTATGTATTTCTGGGATACATTCATTCTTAAAGACCACCACTATGCATAAGAAACTTCTTAATTTTTAACTTACGAAAAAGCCAATAAATTAATGGGAGTCTTTATTTATGGGAATAGAAGTTGTTAACTGGAGCATCCCTAAGGAATAAAGGCAATGTGAACTATTATCTACCTCTTACTTATGGCTAATTGTTGACATAAGTGGACATAAAACAAGAATTGACAACACAAAAAGCCTCAATCAACATTTAATAAGCACAACATCACAACTATCTTGTATGGCTAATACATGATACGACATTTACACTTGAATGACTTAAGGATGTGATGTAAAGTCTTTTAAGATCACTTATTAAACTGCAAAATTAATGCCATACATACTAAATATCAAGCTGTAGAATGCTCAGTAGCTCACGTTCAACCCCTTTAAAACTAAGAAATAAGCCAAGGTCACTCACCCAATCCTCGAAGAAACCCCTTTAAAAACTAAGAAATAAGTCAAGGACTTGGCCAATCCTTGAAGAAAACCCCTTTAAACTAAAAAATAAGCCAAGGACACACCCAATCCTTGAAGAAAACCTTGACAGAATGACAGTTAAACAAGCAATAAAGCCTCACAGACAGGCGGCAAGGGAGATGTAACATCAAGTAGTTATGTCGACTGAGATAATAATGAAATTGTATGATCAATAATTTTGTTATCTTTTTCATTACTCTTCAAGACTTCACTTCGTTATAATCTTCAAGTGTTAACAATTGTACAACTCCATAAAAAAACATCAAAGGGAATTAACTCTGTTATTACTCTTGCAGTGACAAAAATCAATTCTTCACCTGTGAAGGTACATTTATACAACAGGTAAAAACAGAAAAATCCAGAAAACTATCATAGATTTTCCTAAGATTACAAGGCAATAGAAAAACATTATAAGGATTCATACTGACAACAGTTCTGTTTTTATTCCTTGTCATACTTAGAAAATTTACAGCTCCACGCTTTATTCTTCTCTAATCAATTGATTTCTTTGTAGGTGGATTTACATTAAATTGAGGACTTCAAGTTTTGCATCATAAAGCTTATACAATCAGAAACATCAGAGACTGTGTGGAGATATGAACAAATTGTTTATCAACAGACAAAAAGTCTTACATACTGCTGTCTATAACCACTGACTAAAGACATTTGGCTCCTATTTGTCCAAACTGCACATTTTGTAAGATACAAAATTTGAGACTTGAATGTTTTTTTAGCTACCACATGTTTGATAAAGAATTGATAGTAAGGTGGTTCATACATGACCTGAGAATTCAAATCATTAACAACAAATCTCCTCCTTTTACTTTGCTATCCCTTTTTTCATAAGTAAAAACTTTGCAATCCAAATTACCAGTGTTAAATCTATAACTTAGTAGTGTGGAAGATATAGTATTTAAACATGCTCATTTTTACCACCAGTTGACCTATCCATAATATAATAAACTTCAACTCAATAGTTTCAATTTGCATAAAATTGTGATGCAATCAAAAATACAACACTAGACATGGTTGATTAACTTTAACAGTAATCTCTAAAACCTCACATGTAAAACATGGAATTCAAGGCAATACAGGTTAATCTTTCTTAAGACTACTATCTAATAACACTCATCTCTAAACAATGACCACCTCAATTTTGCCTTACTGGTATTCATGCACTTTTAGTAAACAAAGCATTTCTTACAACAACCATCTCCTTAATAGCATATTATTTTTTGTTTTTTCTTCCATGTCAATTGACTCAAAAAATGAAAAATTATACTGTGGCTTTTTCTGTTCAATTTGTGAGAACATTTTACATTTAGTATGATTTGTGATCTAAGGTAGAACGATTTAACTACAGGTGCTGTGTGAGTTTTCTACTAGTTCAAAATAAAGACAAATACTTCAGCAGAGCAGTGTGCCCACTTGATGAGTCAATGTTACCATTGTTTGGATGAGCAAGTATGACAAAGACATGAGCTTGAATTTATTGCATTTTGCTTGCAAAGTGAAATTATGCAAGTTTTGACTGGTGAGAAAAAATAAGAATATATTGGTTGTTTTATCCATGTCTCACAACACAAAGAAGAACATGTTCTATATTTCTGCCAACATTTGCATAAAGTCTTCAAGCTTGACCGACTATCAAAACAATGGAAAATAGCAAGAAAAAAATGTAAATAGAAATGGCTGAAGGAAGAATTTGTACAAATATATCTAAGATTCCGATCTTTCTTATAGCTTTTCTTAGTGATCAATAGATGAGGAGTACAAGCTGTGTTAACAAGTCAACATCAATTGTATGAACAGTAACATGTAATAGATCAAGAATACTATCTAAACTGACAGGTATTATCAAACAGACCTATATTCCTAAATTACTTTGATCATTCCACAATACCTCAACATTTTTACTAGACTGTATGTATCTGTAGTTCATTTTTTTCTATATATAGTTCATTTTTTATGTCTACTAGAGTACGTAAAGCAATAAATATGTGGAGTGAGTGAGAGCATACTTTTGTCCTAGTGAAAAGTGTCAAAACCTTTGAATTTCTTGAAGAAATTATCATGGTACACCTATTTGCCACACTAAATGAGTGAAGGCTCTAACGGAAGACTGGACTTGACCAACTGAGATGCCCATTAATCAAGGTTATAATTATCATTTTTATTACTGGGTGCTATAGCAGGGTATAGCAAATCCACTTGTCTGCTCATAATCAAGAGTAGAAATTGACTCTGGACGAGTTGATCTTTGGGCAGCGCTTGTCCTGCAGGATGAGTGAAATTTCTAGCTAAAATAATCAAATTTCAAGTTTTAAATACATAGACTTATGGAAAAAGCAACAAATTAAGCATATATTTTATTACTTGCATTCTGAAAACATAATTAAATTGCTTTTCATTTCTAGACATGACTGTCATATACGATACAACAAATAACATGATTGTTACTGCTTCATACAAGTTCACAATTGGTTGCATTTTCCTTTTCCAGGGCAAGGAAAAATTCCAAGCTGCTCGTCCTGCAGGGACATTTGTCAAGCCCTGTATAGTTTCTTTTTTTTTTAATGTCAGTCGACCCTTAGGAGTCATATTGTCAAGTGTTACCTATTTTAGGAATAAATTCTTCTATATAGTACTGTTAAATCTAATGTAAGATTCTTTAATATTAATGTTGTAACTTTTTGTTATCCTTAGGTTATGTCAATAAACTGAAATATAATTATAAATAATGTTAATTATGCATCAATAATTGCAAACATTGTGCTCAATTAAAATGTTGACTTTTCCCTCCAGAGTAGCTTTAATTTAATGATGTTTGCATTCATTTTGACAACAACACATTGTAAATAACTCATGGGAATACATGCCATAATCAGTACATTAGAATAAAGTTTTTGCTAAATCTTCAAAGTAATGATTTTACATGAATTTAATGGTTTTTTGGTCCTAGGGTTGCCAGTTAGCTTGTAGCTCAATTTGGTACCTATCTATATGGCATACAAGGGTAAATCTGGACTAACTAAATTTTTAAAATAAAATGTGACTATTAATCATGACTTATGCTCTGTAAAAGACTTTATTCAGACACTGTTACTGAAAGATTTGGGATGTAAGAACTCAGCAAGTACCACAAAACCACTGTGTATATGATAACCTGTTTCAGAAAATACCGCAATAAAGTGCATTTACATAAAAAAGCAATAGCACAAGTAAGTACACATACCAAAACAAAATGAAAACAGTATGAGATATAGATATATAGAGATTATATGTGGCAGAGGAGAGATATAGGGAAATAAATGGAGGGATGAAGTTTACTGTGACATGGGTATAGAGCAAGATGGAGAGATAGGTGGAGGGAAAAGGTAGACAGAAAAAAGTTGGAGATGTGGGACAGAGTGTGAAAGGGAGGCAGTACCCAGAGAGAAGCAAGTAGAAAGAAAAGAGATAGAGGGGTAGGAGATAGAGAGATAGAAGGATGGTAAGGGAGAGGATAGGTCATGTCAAAAGAGCGGTGAATGGAAAAGGAGAGAGGAAGTCAAAACTGAATGACATTTTTAGTAACAGATGAATGAAAAAGAAGAGTGGGAGGAAGATGGTATGCAGAGAGAGGCAAAGGTTCATGGGATACATATGTATTATACTAACTGCATGTTTAACGATTCTGATGTAATTATGATCATGTTAACAATGTGTGTAACTTGGCAATCATGTTTATATCTCTCACTATATTCTATATACAAAATACCCACAACATAAAAACTCTAATAAAACTAGAAATAAAATGTAGAGCAACATAATTCTTTCATCATACAGTCTGTTTCGTATAAATTGTTGTGTAGAATAATGCAATTACTAACAGACAAAAATCACAAATCAGACATTTGTTTAGAACGGAGTTACTTATACATTTACATCAGAATTTTCTAGCGCAGCTTCTGCAGTATACAAGTATAAAACTTTTCAAGAGACCCATGTACCTTTTGCCAATGTTTCAGCAGCTCATAAGGTTGCTACAATGGCTTTGGCAGACAGTGTGGCTTCTGTGTTTTGAAGGATAATGTGAGATCTAAAATTGTTTTATAGGCCCTTGTGGGTTCTGCAATTGTTTTTGAGGCCACAGTGACTTCTGCAATTGTTTTGGAGACCTCAGTGGGTTCTGCAATTGTTTTGGAGACCACAGTGTTTTTTTCAATTGTTTTGGAGGCCACAGTGACTTCTGCAATTGTTTTTGAGGCCATTGTGCTTTCTGCAATTGTTTTAGAGGCCATTGTGCTTTCTGCAATTGTTTTAGAGGCCATTGTGCTTTCTGCAATTGTTTTAGAGGGCATTGTGCTTTCTGCAATTGTTTAAGAGGCCATTTTGCTTTCTGCAATAGTTTCGTAGACCTCAGTGGTTTCTGAACTTTTTTTAGGAAACAGGAAAGCTAATTTCATACTCTACAGAAAGAGCATTATTCAATATAGCATAGACATGCAGACAATGCGATCATTCTCTAACATAAATATCATCATGATATTGAAAAATGTGTTTTTTGAATTTCAGACATAGTAATATGATTATATGTGGTAGTAAATTGTTTTATATTATTTTAAGTCTGATTGAGAAAAGATTTGTTTGCACTAAACAAATCTTCAAAATGTTATACAGTCTTTGCCAAAACCAACTTGCCTGTCCCCAAGACTAGAGGAAATATCTTAATTCAACATAATAAATTGGGCATAGAAGTGCATGTGAAAATTTAAGGCAAATACTGAATAAGTACTAAAATCAACAAACCAATCATCTTGGTTTTATTTTAGAAAACCATCAACCTGTTAAACATGATTTTCACAAGTTTGACAAAAGTACATAATGAATTTTGTCAGCAAAAAGTAGTTTTTTGAGTTCAGAAAATATGGTGTTTCAAATAAAAAATGCTTCTTCCCGGAGAATCCTCCATAGAAAACTAGATGGTTAAACATCATGTATTCACAAGCATGACAAACTTGCTTATCAAATAATCAGCAAAAAATACAGTTTTCACAAGCATGACAAAATTGCAATTTGAACATCACACATAAAGCTGGGAAGATTTGTAGTATAATATAGTATAGATTTTAATCATACAGTTTTAAGAATTTTAAACTCTGTAAGAACATTTTTCATAACTTTCAGTGCAGCTTGTAAAGAACATTTTCTAATAGTTTCCAGTGCAGCTAAAGAGCCTTGGTAAGAGAGAGAGAGGGGAGGAAGGGAAAGAGAGGGAGACAAGGATGGAGCGAGAGGCAGGCAGGCAGAGAGAAAGAGAGGGTCATAGCTAAGCTAGAAAATAAAATGAGACTAGCTACCTCTGTTAAATTTTCACACAGAAAGAGAGAGACATAGCAATAACTTGGTAATCTGTTTGGATTCTATCCAAACTATTGACTTCCACATCAGAATGCATCAGTTAAATAACAGATTGGCCTCACAATTCATTTGTAACAGTAATCCATCAGTGTTAGATTATATTTTGATTGATTTCCTGTATTACACAGCATGTAAAGTGAATATCTCATTTTAACCATATCAAATATACCAGCGATAATTATAATAATAATAACAAAATGCACATCAGCAGAAAAGCAGTTAACCAAAATATTTAAATGCTTAAATGCTTTTGTTTTAAACACATTTCTTACGTTTATCAGATTAAATGCAGCAGTAAATTAAAGTTAAAATAGATTTTATTTCAATATGCACTAAATCTTGGGACTGTTTTTGATCTAATGGAGCTCTAAGCTTAACTTTCTCAAAATACCAAGATTAGAATTCTCAATTGTTAAAGTTTAAAGCACACATAGAAGTTTAAAAGATTTTGTTTTGTAATAAGACTGTTGGACATTTATCAGCAATTTATATTAGATCATATTTAGTCAGCTGACTCACCCAACCAGATTTAATGGACTTTTTTCAGTATTAAGTTACCATTTCACAAGGAGCCAAAACACTTTCCCTGTACAGAGCAATATTTGATATAAATATAATTTCAACTTACAGTTAAACCAATGCAGCCAGACATGAAACTAAGAACTTGTTTGTTTGTTTGTTGGGTTTAAAGCCTTAGCAACACATGGTATAGGTCTTATAACAGCGGTCAGTCAACCTACTCACTCCTCCTGGAAAGACTAAATCTCTGGATTTAGCTGTTAACCAACTACTAAGCACATACTTTCGTCAGTGACTGACAACTGCCCTGCATAATTAAAAATCATTGGTAGGAGGGAGTATGGCGGTAGAAATAATTTCATGACTAAGCTCAATGAAAGTATGCCCCGCCCAGGAATCCAACCCACGACCCCTCGATCAGTAGACTTGCATGCTACAAACTGAGCTAGCTGGGCGGCTTTTTCATGGACTATTTTTTCAGTATTCATTTACCATTCCACAAGAAGCCAAAAGGGTTTCCCTGTACATATATTATATCTAATTTCAAGGTATTGTATAACCAATGCAGCCAGAAATGAAACTCGGAACATCTGTTTTCCAAATCCAGTGCTCTACAACCATGTCACAGCCTTTCTTTGAATAAGCTTTCACAGAAAATCATATTTAGACTGTCCCTCATTCATACATTAATAGAATAAAGAAGATGATGATGAAAACATAGAAATTATATTTTTTATATGAATAAAACATAGTGACAATGTGACAGTTTAAACACTATTTGACATTAATATTATCACTAGATATTTTATATAATAATATCAATCAATATAAAACTAGGAAATTTTCTTGGCAATGTTCAATCCCAATAGAGAGTAAGTTTTAAGAGTGTTGGAAAGTTACTTTTTTATCTTATGTATTACATCTCTATTTTTTGTGTCTCTGGAGGGGATGATAATTTAATTTACACATAAAGAACTGCCTGCAAGGCAAAAAAAACCCTAACTTTATGTTTCTTAATTTAGTGTGCTTGACAGGACAATAAAAAAACTTCACAACAATTTTCATCACAGTTACTACGTCAGCAATAATGTCATGTTCGGTTTGTACAAGAAGGCAAAAAAGTGACCAATGACGATGGAAACTTTTCACTAATGGTCTGAACTTTTCTTGAGCACTAGCTACATTGTGAGAAATGAAAATGCAAAAGTAATCAACTAGCCTCACAACATAAGTTACATTCAACACACAACGACCATAATCAATTTTCACTAGTCCCACACTTCAGCCTTGTAGGTACAGCTGATGGACTTCCTCAGATTAGAAAAGAATGCACTTAACTTTATATTGCAATATTCATTCCCTTTACTTTAAGATTGGTGCTTCAGCAACTTTCTATTTCTCCCATCAGCTTCTACTTGATGCCATTAACCAAATCATTTAGATATCAAAGAATTCTAATGTTGAAAACATAGGATCAAAGCACATAATGATTTGTCAAACACAATGTTTTACATATTTAAGTAGTTTTTCAAACATCAAATCAATGGGTTAGTGCAACACTAGTCTAACTACAAGTTACCTACAATAATTAATACAAGGATTTAGACTAGTTTTGCACTGACCATCAAAGTGTTAGTTACTACAACCATAGTACTTTAATACAATGCAACAGTACAAAGTCTACAATAGTAACGGCCACACCAACATCATCATTAACTATAATCAATAAACAAAAGTCCCTTGATTAATTAAGCATGAAGATCATCAAAGATTCACTAAGTTAACACAAACAATGAGACAAATAATTGATTGTTAAGATTAACTTGGCTTACACCTGTAGTGTGATCAACAATAGCACACCAACTATCTCAATGTTGTAAAAATTGATAAGATAATAAAACACTATATTCTTTTGTGTTTTTCTGTGTCATCTTGACAAAGATGTACCAAATATATGTCTTACTGCAAGTATGGTATATAATGAACCTCAGTGTCATTGGAGCCGGAACAATCATGTCTTTAGTATATGGACCTAAGTGTCATTGAAGTCATAACATTTGTTTTAGTATATGTGCCTTTGTATCACTCTAGCTAAGGCAATCATGTCTTTAGTACATACTACTTAATGACTTCTTCTTTCGATAGAAGAGCAGAGCCCAAGGAGAGCATCAATGTACTTCGTGACTGTACAAGGTGTGTGTGAGGTCTATGACCATTGCAGCCATGACAGAGGTCAAGTGCTTAGTACTGAAGAACTTCTTCAATCAGGCATTTTTCGTTCTATTTCCAGTTGCAACATATCAAAGCCTAAATCAAATATATATTGAATAGGTAGATTCTTCTTTGAAAAGGGAGAAGGGGCTCCTTAGTGGAAAAGTTTAAGCAAAAGCACAGAAAATTAAAATGAATAGTACAAAAGTACTGTAGTCAGTATATAATATAATATAAGAAAACCTTAAGACAAGTAACACATCAATGATAATAAATTTACAGGAAAAGAGAAAAACAAGTCTACACCCTTCTTAATTTACAAGCTGTTAGACTCTAGTTTTGCACTGCTAGACCTATCAATATAGCTTGTTGTAAAATGTCTAAGGATGGTGTCTATAAAGTCAGTTATATTGTCAATACTGATCATCATTTAAAATATTAACAGAAATAAAAACAATGGACTCTATACTTAGTGTTCTTCATATAGACAAATATATAACAAGTTATACCTATCAATTCATATCATTGTCGCAGACAATGCCAGACGTTTGTTAATAAGTCAACATATAAGTTCATGAAATGTGTATAATATTGTTTCAATATCAATATACTGTATAGGAACAGAAGGCACTATTGAAAGCATAAGAAACATGTAACAAACAACATATGACAAACAATATTTTCGACAAAACTATTGCTGAATTTTGATTGGTTGAAAACTGTCACATAAAGTCTTTCATTTTGATTGGCCAAAAACTGTCACATATGTTTTTTTTTATTATTTTGATTGGTTGAAAACAGTTCCATAATGACCTCAGCAATCATAGTCATTTCCTTGAAATACTTATGGTGGGTTAGGTCTGCCACCTCAACAGTAAAAACCTATTGTGGTTTTAACATCAAATCTCAGTTTGGGCCCCGGGTTATGGGGTCAAGACCTCGTGAGGTGGTCAGAGTGTACTGTTGAGCCATTAAATGAAGATCTTACTTTACACATTATAAAATTTAATATACCAGTACATGATGGGTATAAGTCTTAAACATGCTGTTTGTGGTAGGTAGAAACCAGTGTTATTTACAGCCATGTTAAGAGACAATTATGCCACAAATTGATTAGGATCATGAGTCTGAAAACATCCCCAAGGGTTATGCTACTTTTGTAAGTATGTTTAAGTTTTATCAAACTAAGCAACTTAGTTGACCCTGATTGTCTATTTATCTGGTATTAGCTTCATATAAGTAGAAATCCTGTTATTCCTAAAGTAGTCCATAAAAAATGAAAAACAAAATTACTTAATTTACTTAAATAGCTATATCCTTGACAAAAGATTAAGCACTCCTCCATAAGTGTTGTGTTTTTATAGAAACCAGCAAGTGAACATTTTTATATAGATTGTGAAAGTAAGATAAATAAGCCAGTGATTATTTTGTCAAAATAACAGACAAAACCGTAGCTGAAAAAATATGGAATGGACTCTATTGATTGTAGTAATGTGTCTACGACATGGCTAGGTATCATTTATTTTGTCAGAGGCTACTATAGTTAATATTTTGTCTGTACATTCCACAATATATATAGCTTCCTGAAGAAACTTACCAATTACGTGTAAATTGATCAGATTCTGAGATCCATAAAATATCAAGTTTATTACCTTGCCATCACCATTGCTGCAGTGTGGTTCATCATAAATGACTATATACATGTAGATGGATAAGATTATGAGGTTGGCAGAAATCTATTTTCATAAATCTTTATTTACTTCTTTATTTACATTTAAGTAGACTTGTTCTGCAGTCAATCATCAACAAGGTGCCATAGTTAGACTAGTTTTGTGCCTGAGACATTGCCATGGCCATGTAGTTTAGCAGAAAGAAGCTTTAATAAGATATCATAGTATTTGTTGCATGTTGTTATGCAATTCATACTGAATTGAATTCAGGGAACCAATTTTGAATTTGCTGAACAATTATGCTACATTAAGTATCCAGAGAAATGGACATCAGCCACAACTTCCTTCATTGTCCCACTTTCAAATCTATCTAAGCCAGTCACAAAACTCCATTAAAAATCTCCAAAATAAAAAGTATCTTAAAGAATCATATGCAAAACCATGTTTCCATTGTATCAAAACTCATATACTGACCATCAATTTCATCTGTCAGTGTTGTTTCAAGTCTTTTACCCCATGCCTTTGGTCTACATTAGAGTTTCATTATACAAGCATGTTATAAAGGGAGACAATCCTTATAGTACATATAACCATGTGCATGCTTATTTTATGTTACTTCTCTTATTTTAAATAAATGTAAACCTTTAAGAGCATCACATGGCGTCAGAAGTGGGACCTATTAAAGCTGCACTTGAAGTGGGACCTATTATTAAAGCTGCACCTTAACCAGACACTACCTCAACAGACACAGTATACCTTATATACTTATATATATCATTTTGATGAAGATTCCACTAATGATAAGTCTTATAACTATAACGATAACATTAAGACTGAGTAACATACATTTTACCATTACAAATCTGCAGAAGACATTAATTCTAGACTCATCAATGCCTAGACTATTAAATGAAAGCTGGGAACCATCATACTATAGACTATATAATAAAACCCAAGGAACCATCCATAATGACTATATCATTACAGAAAGCTGGGAACCATCATACCATTGACTTTGTCATTAAAACGCTAGGAACCATCAGACATCCATACAGACTATATCATTACAGAAAGCCAGGAACCATCTTAGCCTTGACTATATCATAATGAAAGCTTTGTATAATTATTTCTCATAGTTTAAAGGTTAATACATAAAGATATTTAAGTGATATATTTCTGAGGTATCTAATGTATTTAATTAACTGTTCACCTGTTTGTCAGTACTAATTAGCCATCATCAAATTCCACTTATACATAAACATACCAAATGGAATCAGTAATTATAGAAACATTTTAACTACAAGGTCAATCTACTGTTACTAAAATAAATAAATGTAAGCAGAACAAGTGGATTTTCAAGTTTAGATAAATCAAATTATTCATACAAGTAATGTACAGGATAATGAAATGATTTTTTTCTTGGATGCTGTCATACACAATCTCCATACAATTCCAGGCATTAAGAATATGTACAGGGCTGGACACTAATTTTTAAACTAGGTGGCCCGAATGGACAAACACCTACATTTTTAACTTGCCCAAACCATGTTTAATAGCAGTTACTGGTTGCCCAAACTTTAATATGGGTTGTTAGGGGCAATAGAAGGACCTTTAATGTCGAGGCCTGAAGACTTTTGTAATGTCCAAAACTGAGTATAATCTTATTTAAATATTTCATTTAAATTTGAAACCATATGGTGTCACTACATATGATAAAAGCTCAGGCTAGCAATTGCACATTAGCACGGTCATGGTCTAACCCATTAGTCCAAAGCCCATATCATATTAACTAGCAAGAATTGATTCAATCCAGTAAATATTATTTATTTCTTACTTATTTTTACTGGGTTTAACACTGTGTCATTTATTTCCTGTTACTAATAAACACAGTACATCAGAGTAGGCAAAGACTGTCAGTGTGAAAAGTGATTTATATTACTTAAAACTGCAATTCTTCCTGAAACTTAGAGCAAAAGCTAGCTTAAGTTTGCCAAGGGGAGGCTAAAAACTAATGGTCAATTCAAATGTAAATTAAAACATATTCTCCTAACTAAACAGTTTCTACATGAGGTAAAAATAATAAAAACTAACTGATCAGAGAATTATATGCTAATACTCAAGGGCACATAGTTTCCTGTACTGGTTATTTCAACTCCGAAGCATTTTCTTGGTTCGTTTCAACTAGTTTTTTTTTATCATTATTTTCAAGTTATTTATAACTACCAGGTAGAGAAATGTGTCTAAACATTTTCAATTTGTATGAAGTATGTGTTCATGTAAAATTCACTAATCTATTGGAATAAACAGTGAAAGTAATAACTGGGTTTATATTGAGTTTTTCTACTAATCTAAGCATTAATTGGAGTGCATTTTTATATGAAGTATTATGGAGTATACAACCTATAGGTAAATAGTAGGTTACTTCATTATAATAGGTCCTCTAAAAGTAGTTTTTTATGTTAAAGAATTTTTATAGTTAATGTAGTCAAAGTGCTTGATTAGCATTTTTAGATATGTAAATGTAAGCATTTAGTACTTCAAACTTAAGAATTAAATATAATTGCTTCAAATAACAGATCAAAAATTCAATAGGCAAACTTTTACAATAAAACTTAAACAAAAAGTCAATTAAATATAGAAATTGACTATCATATGTCATAATTCTAGGTTCAACCAAGTATTGTATAAATATGTAATTGATCAAAGTACTAATCATTTAGATAAAACAAACTTTATGGTGTTTTAAGATACTCTTTTTGTCAAAGGCATAAGAAACAATAAGAATATAAAACAGAAATCAGGTAATATGTGTAGATAGAGATACAGGAATGAATGAAGTATAAATTATGTATGATAGAGATACTGAAATGGGTGAAGTAAATAAATAAAAGAGATACAGGAATAAAGCAGATAAATGATAGAGATACAGGAATGAATGAAGTAGATATATGAAAGAGATACAGGAATGAATGAAGTAGATATATGATAGAGATACAGGAATGAATAAAGTAGATATATGATAGAGATACAGGAATGAATAAAGTAGATATATGATAGAGATACAGGAATGAATAAAGTAGATATATGATAGAGATACAGGAATGAATAAAGTAGATATATGATAGAGATACAGGAATGAATAAAGTAGATATATGATAGAGATACAGGAATGAAGTAGATACATGATAGAGATACACGAATGAATGAAGTACATACATGATAGAGATACAGGAATGAATAAAGTAGATATATGATAGAGATACAGGAATGAATAAAGATATATGATAGAGATACAGGAATGAATGAAGTAGATATATGATAGAGATACAGGAATGAATAAAGTAGATATATGAAAGAGATACAGGAATGAATAAAGATATATGATAGAGATACACGAATGAATGAAGTAGATATATGATAGAGATACAGGAATGAATAAAGTAGATATATGATAGAGATACAGGAATGAAGAAGATATATGATAGAGATACAGGAATGAATGAAGTAGATATATGATAGAAATACAGGAATGAAGTAGATACATGATAGAGATACAGGAATGAATAAAGTAGATATATGATAGAGATACAGGAATGAATAAAGTAGATATATGATAGAGATACAGGAATGAAGAAGATATATGATAGAGATACAGGAATGAATGAAGTAGATATAGGATAGAGATACAGGAATGAAGTAGATATATGATAGAGATACAGGAATAATGTAGATATGTAATAGAGATACAGGAATGAATTAGATATATGGTAGAGATACAGGAATGAAGTAGATATATGATAGAGATACAGGAATGATGTAGATATATAATAGAGATACAGGAATGAAGTAGATATATGGTAGAGATACAGGAATGAAGTAGATATATAATATAGATACAGGAATGATGTAGATATATGATAGAGATACAGGAATGATGTAGATATATAATAGAGATACAGGAATGAAGTAGATATATGATAGAGATACAGGAATGAATGAAGTAGATATATGATAGAGATACAGGAATGAATGAAGTAGATATATGGTAGAGATACAGGAATGCATGAAGTAGATATATGATAGAGGTACAGGAATGAAAAAGATATATGATAGAGATACAGGAATGAATGAAGTAGATATATGATAGAGATACAGGAATGAATAAAGTTGATATATGGTAGAGATACAGGAATAGAGTAGATATATGATAGAGATACTGAAATGAATGAAGTAGATATAGGATTGAGATACAGGAAAGAATGAAGTACATATAGGATAGAGATACAGGAATGAATGAAGTACATATAAGATAGAAATACAGGAAAGAATGAAGTAGATATATGACAGAGAAATGAGAGATACAGGAATGAATGAAGTAGATATATGATAGAGATACAGGAATGAATGAAGTAGATATATGATAGAGATACAGGAATGAGTGAAGTAGAAATGTGATAGAAATATTGAAAGGATGGAGTTAAATTAAAATCAATTTGAATTTATTTTGTAGGGACATTTTAGTTTCTTGTGATTGTTAAATAATTAATAGTATTGATACTGGACTCTGATGTACCGCCAAGCTAACATTGTACTACAAATAATTTAATGTTCGATGGCTGATAACAAATCATAGAATTATAGCACAAATAATTATCTCTCTCATTAAAACTTTTATATGATTCCTGATTTTCCATTAAATAGGATATTTCCAGGAATGAACCTCAGACTATTAGCAATTGAATGGGAGAAAATAATCTCTCATAGGGGAGACCAACATCCAATCAATCGTCTATTATAACTCTTCAGTAACAAGTCAAACCATCATTCAATGTACAAATTGGTTTTATAACAAAAAATATGTAGAAAAGGTGAAAAATGTAAAAAAAGCAACAACAACAAAAAAACTCCATTCAATCATAGGATCATTATAACAGTCGATTGGAATTACTAATGGCTGGTATATAAATTATTCCCATGATTCCAATGCTCTGGTATCTTATTATTCTTGTACAAAAATATTTTAAAACCCAGCCTGGAGGAGTTAACTATCCTAGGAGTATAAAAGTTCACCATAGTTGTAACCACTCTAACTATCCCACACCTGTATATGGTTTATCTTATGTACTAACACAAGTTACTGGTAAATTAAATTAATTATTCATAACAAGAGACTATAAATCAGAATTCCCTTATCAATACATTTTCTATACAATTCTATGTAGCACTATACAGAACTATATAGCTCTATATAGTATCCAGTCAGTTTCTTTGTTCTAACCTAACTCGTAAACTATTATTTACAATGCAAACATGCGACCAAGACCATTCAATACAATAAAAACTATAAAACCATAACGACTAGAAATAACCTAACTATGATTTCAGTAGAAGGAAAATAGTAACAGTTATGGTTTCCCTTTTATTGTATATAGCCATACAAGGACGCAAATTATTGGAGGAATTTTTCTCAAGGGGTAACGCTCCTATCTCCAGGACTGAATATTTAGATGCTACAATGGTACTTGTATTGAACTTTCGTAAAGAGACGAGAACAATATTTGATAATGGAATATTTAAATACGCTGTTTAAATCATTTATTATAAATTGTCTAATTAATATAATACTGTGAGGACAATTAAGGTAAAATATATATTTTATACTTCAATACTTCATAAAAAATTCTTAATAATTTGTGATAATTCATTTTAACTCTATTTCAAGTAAATGTAGTTTGATATTTTAATACTATTTCAATAAAACTCATGATATTTTACTTCATAAATGTTAACAGCAACAAAATATACCATTATCAATCAGATACATATCACCCTGAATAAATAATATATAGAGATTTTTTTATATCTAAAATCTATGAATTTCTACTTTTTCAGTTAAATCAATTCCGTGTAAACAATGCATTTCTGATAAATGTGAAATACTAAGAAATAACTCTTCAAGACTTAATGTATTCTATGACAAATGTTTTTGTGTTCAAAGAAATTAATCACACTTACGGGAAAGTCTTCCTAACAACATATTGTTTTTAATGTAATTAAAATAGAAAACCAAGTTTTAAGTATGAGAAATGCAGTTCAAGGTATTTAAACTAAATTCAGAAACTAAAATAGTAGGTGGGTCATTCCATACCAAATCACCCAAAAAACAAAAATTTTCCCAGTTCAAGTCTTAGATTTTGCTGAAATTTTAACCAAATCAAATTTTATCTTATTCATGGAGAAATCCAAAATTTTAGTGTTGTGCTCAAAATAGTTTTTGAGATACAGATGTTTGAAGTTAGTACGTATTGCACTATTATTGAAGTAAGAAATTGGTCAGTTTTGAGCCATCTTTGAGGGCAACATTTTTTAAGAAAGAGAGCTCTTAGAGTCCCTTAATTCCATATATGTACTCACATTTAGGTAAATATTTGAATTTAATAATCATTTAGATTCTTATTTTTTCCTTTTTTGAGAAATATTGATCGGAAAATGGCCCCACGGCCAATTTGCGCAAAAAGTTAATTCAGTGCTGTAAAAGTCTTGATTTATAAATTGCAATATTTTCTTCATTTTTCAGGATATTACTTTAAAAGTTTCAGGGAATATTCTTATAATCATAATTGATATGTATATGGTCTTAATTTATTGTGAATCAATAAAAGAAAAATATTTTTGTATTTTATACAAGGGTACCCCCTCTTTTTTTACGAAATTAGTTTTTTTCATAAGTTTGGTGTGCTATAATTTTTTTATTTTTTAAGATGTTCTTACAGAAAAGGGTATACATGTTCTTGATATTGTCCTTAATCATGTTATTGTATTTAAATAAGTTTAAAACTATTTGTCTTGAAGAAAATAGTCCCTAAAAGTTGCCCAAAATTGAAATTTTTGGTTTTGGCTCTAGTGTTCAAGTAGCCATACAAAAATAGGGACAAATGCTATCGCTCTGAAACTTTTTTATTGCATTTTCCAACTATATATTTATATCATACTAAAAAATAGAGAATGTAATTTTCTTCCTTCTATAGAAAAATCATGTTTGATAAAACACCATTTTTACTGAATCTAGCTGCATTCGCGCATTCTTGTTGATAGTAATTTTTCTATGTTTAGGTATTATGGATTCTTATTTCAGCAGATTTAAATTGATTTTATTATAAACTGATAAGTTATGAATATTTAGGGTTAAAATTTGTAAACAAGTAAGTTTTATCAACTAAAGAGATGAAGAAATGCAGACTGCATTGACTCAAATTGTAATTCCATGTAAACCAATTGCATCACACTTCTGACTTCCCATTGGGTACCAGAGAAACTATTCCATTCTAGTTAATAAAATTATGATTATACATATTTTACAAGGTTACATCACAGATAATTAGTCTTTACTATCCATGAAGAATGCTTAAACTTAACTTTTCTAATTTCACTTTCCTGCTGTTTACCATTTCGTAACATGACCACATGACCAGGCGTGCACTCATTGGGTCAATCTGTGTCCAGTTTTGTTGTCACATCATTGATAAAAGAGACTGCTATGTTACAGTAGTTTTTAATCCTACCATTGTAATTGACTTAACCAACTAACACACGTAACACTTCAGAGTCTATTTTCCTTTCAAGACAAAATTCTCAAGTAAGCAGCAAAATAAATTCCTTCTATCCTGGCTACTTTTCAAAAAAATCAAAAAATATATTTGAAAAAAATTAATTTCAGGGTATAAAAGTTGTGGTATTAAGCATAATATAATTATATCATTTATATAAGCTTAGAATGATAAGTACATGACATTTTATAATTTATTCTATTTCTATTCTCTATTCTATCTTTTTAACTCTATTAGGGGTGTAACAATACGGTAAAAACCGTATTGCAATATGCAGAACCCATATTACAATTTATTGCAATACGAACCGGTTTTTCGCTTAGACATGCAAAGCATTAATTAATACATGTACCTCATTCTTATTGGATCAGGGTAGCATGCATATGGGTATTTTCAAATGATCTCTTACCCAAATGTTTGACTCACAAATGTAAAATGGTCTGCGTGGTTTGAAACAGACTCTTGATGATATTTTTCTTTTAATTGACTAAATGTTTAACCTTCAAAAGCACAGTAAGAGTATTTTAAGTATTTAATTCATTTTAACATTTGTTTAAACATTTAACTATCAGATTCTGATAAATACAAGTAATATGACACTTGACTACAAAAACCGGTTCAAGGAAAAATGAACCGGTTAAAACCGTTAGAACTTGTATTGCAATATTAACCGGTATATAAGTTAACCGTTACACCCCTAAACTCTATACAGTACAGCCTTTCATTTTTTGTTGACGGAGAAAACACACTGCTCAGTATTAACTATTATCATTATATTGACCAGGTACAGGTACTCAGTATGCATCTTTTATTGTAGGCCATTGGAATGTGGGAACAATGCCATGAACATGCATGAATAAAACAAGCACTGTGCTTCCCCACCATCTTGGGACAGGTCCTTTATGTTCCCTACCAACCATTTCCGATCGTATTTGCAAACAATATACAATGTATGGTCTTGACTGAAAATGCATGATGTTGGTCAATTTTAGTTCCAAACTTGAAAATATTGGTGTAGTGTAAGTAGCAACAGTAATTAATGCACACTTCAAACACAGTGTGTCACTGGAACACATAGCACCTTCAAAACTTAAGATAGTATTCATGTTCATGCTTGGCTATTAATGAAAAATAATTGTACATTTTTTTATGTGCTTACAACACCAGTTTAACATTTGTCTTGGTATTAAAAATTAATTGTATCAAAATATACCCGGTTGAAGTCATTAAAAGGTTGCTAAAATTCTTGACAATTTATATCGCAATAGTGCCTTTGGAATATTGGAAACTACTGAGAAGAGCTTCATTTGCACTTGATGGATTGTTGTAACAAGAGTACTAAAGCTGTAAAATGATGCCAATAGTCATTGATTACACAAAGTCGTGCTTGTGTGACCAAGATTTTATGACCATCTCTAAAGAAGGCAACAAAAGGATGAAGTGTTGCTTAGTACTAGTAGTTGCCTGTGTGAAACCTTTGAGCAGCTTTTTTATCTTAATAATATATTCAAAAATAAGAATTAACTAAAAAGGTCAAATTTTAACTTTATATTCAGAAAGATGTTTTAATAATTTAGCAATGAAATGCCAAGTTATTAGTTTGTCAATCTTAAACAATTTATTACCACAAATTTGATGATGTCATTAAATTGTGTGTGTCAGTGATGAGTATATGTATATTAAATATTATTGTAATAATAACCAGTACAGGTTAACTTTTTTCTACATAACAGCATGGTAAAATTGATAACAATAATTAAAATTATAAAATTGTATAATATACAAATGTAGTTGTAAGTTTTACATTGAATTATATACCATTTTAATTGTTATGAAATAGCTAAAAATAATAATCATCTAGTTTATTCTTTAAATGAAATCATAGAAAGCATATTATACCAAGTAAAATGTGTTAAACAAGATTGGACTTGTAAAGACCAAGAAAATCAGTCTGAATTTGGTAAAAAATAATGTAAAGATAGAAAAATTACTATCAACAAGGAATTACAATTTGAGTCAATGCAGTCTGCATTTCTTCATCTGTTTAGTTGATAAAACTTACATGTTTACAAATTTTAACCCTAAATATTTATAACTTATCAGTTTATAATGAAATCAATTTAAATCTGCTGAAATAAGAATACATAATACCTAAACATAGAAAAATTACTATCAACAAGAATGCGCGAATGCAGCTAGATTCAGTAAAAATGGTGTTTTATCAAACATGATTTTTCTATAGAAGGAAGAAAATTACATTCTCTATTTTTTAGTATGATATTAATATATAGTTGGAAAATGCAATAAAAAAGTTTCAGAGCGATAGCATTTGTCCCTATTTTTGTATGGCTACTTGAACACAAGAGCCAAAACCAAAAATTTCAATTTTGGGCCACTTTTAGAGACTATTTTCTTCAAGACAAATAGTTTTAAACTTATTTAAATACAATTACATGATTAAGGACAATATCAAGAACATGTATACCCATTTCTGTAAGAACATCTTAAAAAATAAAAAAATTATAGCACACCAAACTTATGAAAAAAACTAATTTCGTAAAAAAAGAGGGGGTACCCTTGAATAAAATACAAAAATATTTTTTTTTAATTGATTTACAATAAATTAAGACCATGTACATGTCAATTATGATTATAAGAATATTCCCTGAAACTTTTAAAGTAATATCCAGAAAAATAAAGAAAATATTGCAATTTATAGATCAAGACTTTTACAGCACTGAATTAACTTTTTGCGCAAATTGGCCGCGGGGCCATTTTCCGATCAATATTTCTCAAAAAAGGAAAAAATAAGAATCTAAATGATTATTAAATTCAAATATTTACCTAAATGTGAGTACATATATGGAATTAAGGGATTCTAAGAGCTTTCTTTCTTTAAAAATGTTGCCCTCAAAGATGGCACAAAACTGACCAATTTCTTACTTCAATAATAGTGCAATACGTACCAACTTCAAACATCTGTATCTCAAAAACTATTTTGAGCACAACACTAAAATTTTGGATTTCTCCATGAATAAGATTAAATTTGATGTGGTTAAAATTTCAGCAAAATCTAAGACTTGAACTGGGAGGCCCTGGGTGACTTGGTATGGAATGACCCAGGTGTAAAAATTAAATGCCAACTTTATGAACTAAATGTTAACACTGTTTTTATCATAGACTGTTATAAGCCTATGATTACTACTATTATAATTGTGTAATATTATACATTGTATACGACCGAATACATTATATAACTACCAGGTTAAGTACCACAAAAAAAACTTGGCATTCTTTTGGCAACAAAAAAATTAGGTGAATGAATTTTTCTGTTCGACTAGCAGCTGTGCGGGAAGTTTGAAAATCTATTTTCAAAAACATTTTTTTTTCAATCATCATGCGATGAAATCTTTTTGGATTTACAACTGGTGCCCTACATGAGAATTACATACATGGGTACTATCATAAATGCTGGGTTCAAGCTTTTACAAGAAAAAAAATAGAAAAAACCAGTAAAATACATTATAATAGGCAGTAAAACATTTCTTTCTGCAATAAAATGCTATTGGTATGTTACATTATCACCTAAATCTTATCTGATTATTGACTGCATACAACTGGGTGTTCAGATTGCATTTTAAAATTTTCATTCAAATAAAATGTTTTCAAAGCTTGATAAATAATCACAGGTTGTCTTATAGTTCCCCCTTGAAATATTTGAATACAAAATAGAATGTTTTGGGTGGATTTCTTCAGAGCTATAATAACTGAATAAATGTATGGTAGAAAATATAAATATACTGAATGTTCCACTAATTACTACAATTTGGCTTTTACTTCCAGACTGGTTCCAGAAGGAAGCAATTCTGGACAGACTGGTTTTCTTAAATCAAATGGTAAAATTCTCATTAAAATAAACCGCATCAAAACCAGTCTATTTATTGTATAACAAAAGTTTCAATCTTAAAGTTTAAGTAAATCTAGGGGAAAATTTTAAACTTCTATCAACTAAACTGTGCTAACCATTGGAATTGAAATAATCCATTACTATTTTTGAGACTTTTTTAGTTTACAAATAGAAAAAAATGCTGCTAAGCTGTGTAGTAGCTGAGATGAGTTTCTGGAAAATCTCCAATTGGAAACAAACAGGATTTGATAAATGATAGCCTATGGAACTATTTATACAAATTTTGTATTGATCTGATTCCATGCAATCCAAATAATCTTCCTGTAAGCTTCCTTACTAGATAAACAATATCACACCTGAGAGTGAAAAATTATTGCTGAAACATTTTTTATATATACTTAGTATTTCTTAGAAAAAAAACCCCAGATTCTAAGGTCTTTAAAACTTAAGCCAACTCAAGATCTTTTCAAAGGCTATAATTAATAAAAAACGGAATAGGAATTAATTTTTTTCATGTTACTGACTCTAGCTTGGCTTTCTTAATGGATGTTAAATTGGATATCTAAGATTTAACAGTAGGACGGTCATAATGAAATGAATGTATCAATTCTGAATAAATATTTTTTTCTAATATTTAACACTAAAGATTCAAGCAACTATTGATTCCATTTTGCAGTGTTTTATCAGTTTTCAATCTTTTCTATTATAAGAAAATAGAACATCTCCAACAGACAGTTTTCATAAAATACCTAAGTATTGAGTAGGCTTCATGAATACTCTATTAAAACTATATTGTAAAGATGTTATAAGGATTGTTTATATAAACTTGACTCTTATTGAAAAAACTTTTTTATTGTAATTGTGACTCAACTTGTCTTTATAGTGCAATACTTTGGCTTTAGTAACATATATGTAAATATATGTTTGTATATAATATAACTATAAGAACAACTAAATATTGTGAACTTTTATCTAACTAGTAGGACTTTATGACATTTATATAGTGAGTAAATATTTCATTCATTTACATAAATGTGATTTTTATTAATTAATTTTTATGCAATTTCAATGTGTCAAACCTTGGAATATTCTGTGATACAAGCAATATAAAAAAGGAACTATGCATAGTTTTTCTGGAAATATTTCTGGTTACCCGTCGACGCATTCATCTCGTCGGGCGAACCCATTTGAAATGTGGGGCCGAAGGGAGAGGCCAAAAAGGGATCGGTCGTTTTCTACGACCTCAACCCAAGAAGTACAACAAATTCAACAAAACCAACAAAAACAACAGGAAGATACGGACAGTGAGGAGGTAAATAAAACTTTTCTTTCATAGTCTTTACAAGAAACCTGGGTCGATAGGGCAGTTGGTACCGCACCATAATTTCAAATCTAGTGTCCCGAAGGGGGTACGGGTTGAAATCCTACCTGGACAGGTTATACCCTTCCATGAAAATTTAACAATTAGGTCAAAGTTCCTCCATTAATTAGGTATATGGAGAAGTTTCTGGCCTTGTAGAAGGGTAGGTGAGTACTGGTTATAGACAAGGGTCCAGGAAAGCTAGATTTGGTGCGCTATAGACACCATAAAATAACCAAAATGTATTGACAGTTGACACGGCGTTAAACCTAAATAAATAAATAATTTTACAAGAAAATCAAACAACACCACCATTCAGTAGTTGTACAGCAGACTAACAGTAACCTATCAATATGGTCTAGTGGTTAAGGTTGCCAGGTCCCAGATTTAAAATCTGAGTATTACCTCTTACTGATAGAGGACTGTGGGTTTAAGCTTATTGGGCTACCAATAACAGGTACATAACTTTATTTAAGAAAGTAGGCTGAAGAGTAAGTACTGGTGAATTCTAGGAACTATGGACAGTTGAAACATTGGTTCTCATGTGACTGACTGACAAGTAGGGCCATTATACTAATTATCTCAGCTCTTTGACTCAGCAGACTGGCAGTACTAACAAGTTCACCAAAATAAGGAGAAACCTCCATGTTTGTTAAAGAGTACTTCTAGGTTTTCCACTCTACAAAATAACAGCTCTGTTCAAAATTAAGGGAGTCCAGGATGTGGGTCACATTGTTTAGAGATAGAAAATAAAACAAAAAAACTATAATTTGACATAAAAGTAGATATAATAAAAAAATCTATTCAAGGTTAAAAAAGTTGAACATGAAACTGTTAAAAATAATAGACCTTAATAATGAAAACATAAATCAAACTTACATTTTTATTTTATATTCATTTAAACAACAATAAAATGGCCAGTCAACTATATAGAGATAAAATGTTATTTTTTACATGTATGTACACAATTATCAATAACAGTAATGAGAGTATTCCATTTTTAAGACATGTGCAATATTCCAATTAACCAGACTTCGGTTTACGATAATAATGCATTCTGTGTACAATGATGGACATTGGTTTTATCATAATGTACTATGTTTACCATGATTAGCTATTGCAGGGCTTGACATAAAAGATCATCTTCTAGCCCCTGACAAATTGTATTTGGGTTCGGGCAACTTGTTACTGCAAGTAATCATTTGGTTTGGGCAATTAAAATATATAGTAGATTGCCAAATGGGCAGCCTACTTTTAAAATTAATGCCCATTCCTGGATTATACAAAACCAGAAGTAACCTATATACACTAAGAGAGTGGAAGGGGTCACCATGATAGACATAGATTTATCAGTCTGTAATGATCTAAAGACATAGAAGATTGATCTATATAAAAATATCAATGCTGTATAAACTATAACAAGTCTTATTTACTTTGATCAAACATATCTCCCAGGACAGATACTAAACTGGCTACTTTAATCATATAAACAGTTCAATATTTATCTCACAACCACACATTTATAGCAAACTCTCTCAGATAGTTGTCCATAGATGAAAGAAACACACCTCAATTTAATGGGAACTGTTTATATGTCAGGGGAAAGCCAAATTAGAGCTACTAATTATATCCACTCGTTATTTCCTAGTCTTAACCACATGGGATATATTCTATAGCATCTCAGGTCATTTAAATCATTAATTGGTATAAATGAGATATAAATGTCCTTTAATTGTCTTAGTTTATATAGAAATATAAGTATTAATAGGTTTTAGCATATGTACCTTTGTAGAAAGTGTGTGCTTATTCCTTTTGTAGAAAGTGTAACTTGTTCATACAATTGAGTACTTGGCGTTTAGTACTGTCTATTGCTTCCTTACATTTATAATCAATGTTGTAAACAAAGGAAAGACTATAGAAAAGTTACTTGTTCATACAACTAAGTACTAAGGCAAGACTATAGAAAAGTTCATTGTAGGTGGTAAGTTAAATTCGACGGAATAAGTATATAACATAGATGAGATTGATAATGGTCAATTTGAGACTGACATTCAATCTTTGAGATAGTAAGTCTATAATTTAGATTATTTTTGAGATTTAATTTCTCTTTTTGGAGATTACAAGAATCGATATGTGTTTAACTTAGTATTTGTGATATAATATAAGGGTAAGTCTTAGATTGTATGTCTCTTTTGGAAATTGGGTACATTTTTGAGATTGGTAAGTCTGTATTTGAGATTGTTATCATATTTTTAGCTTAATAAGTCTGTACTAAAGATTGGGTACATTTGTGAGATTGGTTACAGTCTGTATTTGAGATAGTTATTACATCTTTTGAGATATGTAAGGCTGTATTTGAGATTGTTATCAAATCTTTTGAAATTGGTAAGTCAGCATTTAAGATTGTTATCACATCTTTGAGATCAGTAAGTTTCTATTTGAGATTGAGTACATTTTTGAGATTGGTAAGTCTGTATTAGAGATAATTATTACAATTTGGAGATTGGTAAGTCTGTATTTGAGATTGTTATCATACATTTTAATTAACAGAGTTCAGAAAGGTAACCCAACAAGCAAACTTCAATATTGTTGATGCAATTGAAGTTCTTATGTCTACAGACCTAACCATGATAATAGGCATAACAACATTCAAGTCTCTACCACACAAAGTCATAAACAAAAGTGGCTTAAAGTTCAAACAAACATTAAAAATAACAACAAAAGAGCATCTTTACATAAGAACAATAATACAAAGATCATACTATCAATGAGAGATACCGTAAAACAAACTTCCCTGGTTATAAGGATAGGATGGGCTAGTATTACTATCATGTAAATACTTCATTGGTTAACCAAGTTTTCAAATAGCCTGGGTCAGTGCAATACTAGTCTACATTCACCATTTTTTACATGACGTAATATTACTATTACACCATTCCATCGATTTAGTCTTCATTTTTTATATTGTGTACAACTTATTTAGAGATTAATGATGTTTCAATTTCTTTATGTTTAAAGAAACAAAAGGGTATAATCAACAAGTATCAAAGTGCTAATAACATCAAGCATTGGTCATTATACAAACACAGGTGCACATAACATAAATATTTTAAATAAACATTCATTTCTTTAACAATGCAACATCAATGGGTGACTGCAAAACTAGTCTATGTCTTTCGATATTTACATGAAGTTTGATTAGTTCTGCACTGACAGATCAATAGAAAACAGGAAGGAAATTGGTACTTCATGATCAATAGTAAAAGTATAAACAAAACACGTCATACAGTCTATACCAGCATCTATACAGTTCCTATGTAATGTCTGTATCACTGTTTTATTCAAAGGGGTGTCAGCAATGTATCATCAGCTGACAGTCTTAGCCAAGCCAATGGCAAGTCAACAAGTTATGTCTACAGTCCATGACTAGTCAACACTTCTGTTGACAATAATTCAGCCTAATGTGATCAAATTAGGTTAGATCTAGAAAAATAGTGCCATCAAAAGATTATATCATGGTATAGATTAAGAAAAGCAAGTTCTAGGGTTGGGCTAACATAATTGACATATTACTGAAACAAATTCCTTCCCGCTGACAGTATAATAAATGACATAACGTAAAAATGGGGTCAGCGTAAAACAAGTCTACATCCTTCTTTATTTACATGTATTTAGACTAATTTTCTACTGACCCATCCATACATAGACCAGTCACAATTCAAGCCTAGTTTGATGTACAATGTTCATTGACCCTTATATTTGATGTATCAAGACAAGTTTGATCTAATAATCCTGAACCAAATGATGGCTCGTCTTCAACTATCAGTAGAACATCAAAATATTCCACTATAAACAAACAAGTAGGCGAGAAAAAACTAGGTCAAATATGCCAGAAGACAAAACAATCAGACATACTAACAGCTTTTCCTTACATAATCACTATGGGTATATAATATTTCATTCTTGTTTTCAACTGTGGAAGTTAAAACTTTAACAATTTTAAAGTGAAATTTCCATTATATGTTTGACATAATGGAAGGAGGTTGTTGCATTCCTTTTGAAAATTGACTGTTTTTGGCTTGGCTTGGTTTTGAACGTTCACAAATGATAAATAAAACAAGCAGTCATACTAAATGGTACAATATTGAATGACCTCACAGCAGGCCATATCTGAGTAATGTTCCTTTATGCCCCTTAAATATAAAACACTATTTCAGAAATAAATCTGCATTTTTATTATGACCATAATGGTTTTATTTATGTGCATGAACTATAATCATTGCACCCTTAAAAAGTTTAAACGTCAATCACAGACATGTAATAACAGTTATAAAAATAACTGTTTGCCATTGAGAACATACCACTTAGTTGCTCATATCACGAGAGTCCTTAGCACTTGCAGCTTCAAGCAAGTAGATTCAGTTCTCAGAACAGTCAGCATTCTTGCACATATCTGTTGACCCCTATGACTCTGATATCTAGTTAAGGCAACCAAAAATTTCTTTTGAGCAACCAAATTTCAACAAACGAGATATAGTGCTAGCTGCTAAAATGACCTGTTTGGGCAACTACTTTCATATCCTAATTTCGTAGACTGCCAATACTGCTCTTGGTTCTCTAAACATTTTTGGCATTTTATTTGCACAACCTTTAAACCTTTATATGATAAAAACAAATTAGAAAGCAGCTTACAAAGTCCAATACAACATAACCATAAAACAAAAACATAAAAACTTCAATTTCTTTTAATATTACAGAGCAATTTTGGCAAAAACCAAATCATTTCAATCCAGTTTCATCTATCTATGTATTAAATCTGTGACAATAAATATAATTTTCCAGCACCAAATAACTAAGAAAACCAATTATTCAATTTGTTCCCAGTCTGTATTCCATTTTTTGTCAGCTATAATGAAGATATATGAACATTGTAAAAGAATATAGCAATTGAATTTCGAGCTTTATATTCCAAAATGGATAAAACACTACTACATTATTTTGTTCAACACGCGATTCAGCAGTTTTAAAAAAAATGGAGTCAACATTTATGATTCACATTTTATCACTTTGAGAAAATGATTTTTTTTTAAATCCAGTTGACTTAAACATTTGTCAACAATTGCCAATACCTAACCTTTACCAACAATGCAGTATGTATAACATGCAATATTATAACCTGCTTCATTTTAATAATGAAATAGACTTAATGTCCATCTAGTCAATATAAGGGAGAACTTAGTTCAAAATGCAATGTTCAGCGGCCAGTGGTATAGAGCAACAGACTGCCCAACAAAACATGCAGACTGGGCTTTTTGCTACTGTCAAAGACTTCTGTCAGTTTTTTCTCAGGAGTAGAGTCTGACAATTCAGACAGCATAATGACCATGCAGGCTGGGCTTCAATACAGCTGTTGAAGGCTTATGTCAGTTTTTCTTCAGTATGCTATGGGCCTTTATTCAAAAAAGTTTTTAGTCAGAGCAAGAATTCAACCATTTCTAATTTATATAACTTACAGAGGAAATTCTAGGTGAACAAATAATTTTGAAAAAAAATCTATAAAAGACATACTTCAATATTCCTGGAAAAGTAAAACTATCAAATGTGTATTTTCTACTATGTAAAAGATTCTAGAATTGAAGTGGAAAGGTCAATTGAGTAACTTTCTGGCGAATATAAAATGAAGCTTATGAAATGATGGCTGTACTATTTTTCTAACTAATAAAATTGCCTGAGTAGTTAAAATGTCATTGAGTAACCTTTTAAGTAGAAAATTGAACAAAGATAATAGACTTAATATTCACTGACAATAAAACAGAGATCTTGCAAAGCTCTTATCCACCTACAACATAGAAGCTCTCTCTTTTATCCATTAATTTAATTATAAAGTATCATCTTTTACATTAATGTAAAATTATAAGCCAAAAGTATTGAAGCATCCCAAGAGAGCATTGCGTCAAATTTCTCCAATATCAGGAGACTCATTGTGACGCAGCAAATGGGCAACAAAAAATGATAACATTTTCTCAGCAAAAAATCATTATGTTACCCAACAGTATCTGTATCAGATATGAGGACATTTAGTCTATTCTAAGGAGTATAAAGTATAATTTATAGCATTTCTATATAATAATTATATCTCCATGCTAGACAGAATGACTTATCAGAAAGGTTCTAAGAAATGTAAAACCTTTTATGTAACTTGGCACAAAGTTAAATGAATACATTCTATAACATTTTTAGTTAGAATACTGGATAAATTGGTCTTTGTACTATATTTTGTTACTAGGAGACAAGTTGATTTATGCCCTGCATCATTCAATAGGTGCACCATTTACTTACTACAAAGATTTGGTCTGATTGTAAAGGTCTAGTTAATACAATAAATGTGACAAAATTGATTAGATTTTCACAACAAATTTTCAACTTTTAATATTTTTTTGGGGGAAGCTATATATTTTTCTCACGTTTTATGCAACTTTTCAACAATTTTCCAGTCTATTGTTATATCCCTGCAGTTCAATTATAATGATAATACTGCAGAAATGGGTGCATGCAGAGTATTGTTAAGCTTGTCAGACATTGTAATAGAAATAGAGTAAAACGGAACTATTGAATGGCATTCAAAGAGGAACTAATGACCCTAAAGCGTTGTCAGAAAGATCTGCAGAGGTATGGTAGCTTCTGCAAAGCTGTCAAAAATCGTTCAGACATTGGAAAATTTTGATGCCGTAAATTCGCAATTTAATACAATATACTTCCACAACTAGGAAGTTTATAGGAAACAGACACTTCATACGTGTAGAATTGAAGATTCAACAATGTTAAAATTTACATAGATATTAATAAAATGACATGAAAAATGAAAGTATACAACCGAATGTTAAACTGATGTAAGTACAATATGACAGATCAAGGAGCATACAATGTCTCCAGAAATAAAATGCTAGAGTAAGCATTATGTTGCTGATGTGAACTTTTATCAAGAGTACATGTGAATACAATTTCCCCGCAGCATAGCTTTTACTTTGATCGTGTACTAGTCTCATTTGATGATGGACAGTGATATTTTTATAAATATAGAGTAAAGTAACACTCCCTGTGTTAAAAGATAAATCACCTTCTTTCATATTTGAATTGTCAGTATTTCATTTTAGGCAAAAAATTTAACTTAACCTGTAGTGTTCCAAACAATTTGCAAGACTTAAGTCCTGATTTTTTACCAGTGTAAATTTAATTTTTTTCCTATGTAAATTTTTACTTATGAAATGAAAACCAAATTTTTACCTACATAAAATCAATTTTACCTATATAAAACAGTTTTTACCAATATAAAATAGAAAAACACTAATATTTTACCAAAATGAAATAATTTTTTCCTATGTAAATTGAACAGACAGGGCAAACTTCAGTTATTATAAACCCAACACTATCTCAACACCAACAGAAATACCATCAAACAATAAAACAACACTCATATAGTGTTTGTTATGATAATTACTTCATGGATAAATAATTATATAATACATAATCATTAATAATAAGACACAGAAATAATGTCTGCCAAGACACTAATAGATATAAGTGAGGGATTATGATCCCTGATTGTTTCAGGAAATAAGCCAAGAGATAATAAAAATCTTGTATTTATAATATATTTGTATATGATGTTCTAAGTTTAGTACTACCTTCAATATCATTGCCAAATAGGTACACTTGATAGTTTTAACAACTTAATTCTAACATCTATTTTAACTACCTGAATTGTAATATTTATCAATATTATCTAAGTGGAAACAAATTTTCAAACATATTAGATTTTAAGTATTTCCAATATGTTATACAAGTGCATCACACCTTTAATTTTTTTCTACTTTTTATACATTCATACCAAGGCTGACGAAACACTATTGTAACTCCCTTCATTTTTAAATGGAGTTACAACAATGTTTTGTTCAACTCTCGCATATCAGATTGCAGCTTGTATGAGTAAAGCACTATAAAGCATCTGAGAAACAACTCAGGATTAAAATCTCATAATTCTTTGCATTATTTCATGAAGCAGCAAATTTAATTGTCAGAAACATTGTTAAGGTGGCGTTTTTTACACAGCAAAATGCACAATTATACAAATGATCATATTTAATCATTTTACAAGAGCAGACAAGACGCCAAGTCTAATGTACGATGTCTCCAACACTGACAGGCAGAATGAACAAAATCTGTTTTTAACAATTCTAATTTTGAATGACAACAGAACAACATGAAATAGATATTTTATAATCAAACAACAACAACAGACTGTACAACAGGAAACACCCCATGACTTTGAATTCTGAATGCAGTCTATTGTCAGATATAGAATAATTGTTGATATGATAAAAGTCATAGCTGAAAGTGCTTAGTATAGGATGCATTAGCATTGACTATTGCTGAATGGAACAATTGTATGTTAGAGTTAAGTCAGTCCAGTGGTAGGACATTAACTTAGGGACCAAGAGGTATCAAGTTCAAACCCCACAATAGTCATAACTAATTCATTACTAAAGAAATTTACCTGCTTCAGTCCAAAAAGGTATAAATGTGTACCTGCAAAGGTGTATAATGCCATTTCCCCAACCTGCAAGGGTAGTATAATGACATTTGGCCAATTTGTTGGCTGCACATAAGTAGAGTTAGAGTCTCTCCATGGGAGATAGATAGATACCAAATAGATTTTTGACTAGGCAAAATAGCTGCAAAGTTTGGTGAATATGCAACTGAGCATGAAACTTACTATAACAAACCATCACATTAGTGTAGTATAGAGTTGGCTCAGGTAATGGAAGGTAAGACTATGAAGGTTTGCCTGTATCAAATATAACAGACACTATGATAGCAATGTGAACTATGTAAAGGTAAAGAACAAATTTAATGAGACACAAATGTGTGTGCAACAATACATATGACTATCCCCCCCCCCCTCTCTCTCATTGTTCAGTGGTAAGTATCATCAAACAAGATATGATACTATACAACACAAACAATAGTTAACAAGTTAACAGTCCTCTCTCATAGAGACAAGTGTTACATGCACATCTTCATTCAATCAGCTGATTACATTACGTGTGTTATAAGAACATTAATGTGGCTAATTAATTAAGAAGATTACTTCATCAATTGGTAATACTGTCTGTATATCACCTTTATCTTTAAGACTGATGTTGTATCAACATGCACTTGTCTAGATGGGGGCATTCAATAAAACATGATAATTATATCTGTTCTTCATTACTGAGTAACTTCATGGACGTGGCCATGAAATATCATCAACAGCCATTCTTCCTGTTTACTACTGTATTAATACAGTTTGTCAACCACTGCCGAGCTTATGTGCTATGTACTTGGTAGAAGCTTGGGCTCAGAGATCAAGGCTTGTTTAGGGAACATGAAGACATCTGTGGCTGCCTGAATATGACTAAGAAAATACTGAAATGCTCTTTTCAGCAAAAAAAAATACAAATATGCAGAATCAATAGAAATGCACTAAAAGCAACATTTGAACAATCATTTGAAAATCCAAACTTTACTGACTGTCTAGTAGATGTTCCATACAATAACTCTGATGTCAACAACAAAGCCAATATTCCAGCAAACCAAGCAGTAAGGTCAATTGAAAGGAACTGTGAAAGGACTGAACATTTCTATATTAGTTTTAGATAATAATAACAAACTCATTCTAACGCTCTCAGACAAATTAACCATAGGTTAGCAGACCTAAGAATAATATATAAATCAGATGACAATCAATGAATTAGATCATCAGTAAACTATTTGTTAGACCATACAATTTACCAGACTGGAAGGGTAACAGGCTGCAAGCCAGACAACAGCAACTTGTTTATATAATAGGATAAGGTGCATAAGAAAGCAACATCCTTAAAGTTCTTTCTTTTGTCATAAGGTGCATAAGAAAGCAACATCCTTAAAGTTCTTTCTTTTGTCATAAGGTGCATAAGAAAGCAACATCCTTAAAGTTCTTTCTTTTGTCATAAGGTGCATAAGAAAGCAACATCCTTAAAGTTCTTTCTTTTGTCATAAGGTGCATAAGAAAGCAACATCCTTAAAGTTCTTTCTTTTGTCATAAGGTGCATAAGAAAGCAACATCCTTAAAGTTCTTTTGTCATAAGGTGCATAAGAAAGCAACATCCATCAAGTTCTTTCTTTTGTCATAAGGTGCATAAGAAAGCAACATCCTTGAAGTTCTTTCTTTTGTCATAAGGTGCATAAGAAAGCAACATCCTTTAAGTTCTTTCTTTTGTCATAAGGTGCATATGAAAGCAACATCCTTAAAGTTCTTTTGTCATAAGGTGCATAACATAGCAACATCCTTATAGTTGATTCTGATTGCATAGGTGAAAGTTCTGAGTTTTCAAAATTCCCTAATTCCTGAATTCCAACATTTTAAAAGCAAAAAAGAATCTCTTCCCTGGTCACCAAAATCCAGAACTTCAGGAACAGCCTGGAAAGTTTTCACTCATGATATTGTCAAGAGTGTTTCAATTTAAAGAGGTAATGCACACAGCACAATTCAATTATGCAGGAATGCATGTGAGGTTCAATTAAACAAATCAGATCAACATAATTCAGTCATGCTTCAGGTTTTATCAGGCTTTGAGCAGTTTAAAACATAGCATTAAGCTTTATGCAAAGAGATACAATTGGATTTGGTCAACCATGCCAAAGACCTTTACTTGTTGACAAAGAATCAAATCAATATTGGAACAAATCATTTACTTGCAAGGAGTGATGACCAGGCTTAGTTTAGCCATGGATCCTTATCTTGCAAGAAATAAGCTCAATCCAACTGTCCTAGGGGTCAAGATTTAATATGGACCAGGAAACTTTTAAACATAGCACAGAAAATTGGCTATTTTCTCAATACCAAGTCAGTGCATTTTCCATCACTTTTTAATAAAATCACAAAGTAACAGATAATGGGATGTTTCAAATTCAATTTTAAACTTGATCAATCATAGCTTACATTACAATGAAACATAGACTTTTTTACAATTTCTTAAGGAAATCCAGATGTGACAAGGAACAGGGACATTTCAAACAGTAAGTCTTAGCAAATCTCTTTGTTACATTGAAACATAGACATTTCCAAAAGTCAACAAAATACTGTGAATTCACTCATAAGTGCTAACTGAGATAAAATGGTGAAAATTGTAAAAGCATCTAATCCAATCAAGAGAGATGACATACAAATTATCAAATATCTTGATGATATGTAGAGAATTCTGTGCTCTTAGTATCAACAATATTGATTTCACTAAACAAACATCAAAAACCTACAAGATAACTTCCACCTTGCAACAAGCTCCAGAACAATAAAACTTTGATCAAGACAGTATAAAATTGTATTTTATCAGTCGATCCCCGACAAATATTATTTTATAATAAAAATTTTGATGGTAAGGAAAAGCGATGGCAATTCATTGATTATGCTTATACAAACTTAATTTCAAGTCTGTTGCGATGAAGAGTGAAGTAATAGAATGAAGAACTGTATAGATAGAAGCCATTTAATAATTGATTATATAAAGGAGCTATCCTAGCTCATATTCGACTGCTTACAACAATTTAGAACACCTAATAATTATTGAAGATGACATCATCAGTAATTGCTTTTTGTTTGTTGCCATTACCTTCTCCAACCCTCAACATAACATCTTCGTTCAAAAAATAAGCCTTAATGAATGCTTTTGCATGAATCAATATTATATAGTGATGTTCCGATTACCCTGGACATTGAAGAAATTGTTTACAAAATTTGAAAGACAATATTCAATTATGATTAGCTTGGGCATAGACTTCAAGGAAATTTTAGACCATACCAGAGAGTTAAAAGGGGCAGGACTTCAGGGAAGTTAAGCCTGTAACAGAGAGAATTAAAAGTGGCAGAAAAGGCAACTGCCAAAAATTGTCAACATAAGATAAGCCTTTATGATCATCCCAACAGGAAAACTAAGATAAATACATGGAATATGTAATAATTAAAAGGGAGCTTGTTGAATTGATCAGAGACATGCCATATGTTTCATTTGAAAGCCATCACTCAATATTACTGAACAAAAGCACACACAGATACTTGAAGAAAATTTCATAAGTAATTAATCAACCTAGTTCAGCATGATCTCTCAAGTTACACCCTCCAAAACCAACCTGACACTCATCACTTCTATAAGAATCAATATTATCTCATAAAAACACCAAAATCACAAAAGCATACACAAATTGTCTAAATTCTGTCTGGCTTGGAATACAAGATTACATTGCCTAGTTGTCCTGGTACGTAAGCAGTCAAAGACAAACACATAAAATGAAGCCATTTAGAATATAGTAATTTTACTAACAGTAATAACTAGGTTTGCCAAATAATATTAATGGCTAGACATAAAGTCAAATGGACCGAATGCTCACTGATCAAATTTAGTCACCTCAATACAATATCGTATATGTTAGTTTGTCTTATTCAATGGAAAAAAACCTGTGTGACATATTTCCCCTGGAACTGATTTTACGCCAAATTCCATCTTAGTGATTAGGGAGGAAGGAGAAAGCTTTTTATTGCAACAATTTGTTAGGCAAATCAAGAAATATCATAAAGAATAATATTTGACCAAAAAACCTTCTTTGAAGATTTCGTCTCTAAGAAATTCCAATGTGAAGATTAGTTATATCACCGAGTATTGATGGAATATTTTCGATGATTTTACATCAATATTTTCTGACATTTGCTCACTAATGGAAGAGATAAGGTCATAACCATCCAACCACTAAAACATATTCATCATCCTAAAAATGAGTTCAATTACAAATCTAGGTCATATGTACTTGATCAAGCTCAGAAATGCTTTCCCCCATTTATGAAGCAAGTATTTTATCAATCATGGTGTTGACTATTTTGACAGGGTGCAAGTTCAGTTCCAATGTAAAAACCATGCATCACATGCCAATGTACAGAAAAACTTGAGCAATGTTTAGTGTTTTTGCTCTAGCTCAACACTTCAAAGTGACTATGCCAACAACAAAATGGAAGCAAGGCCTGCATGGCTCTGTACAAGGGTATATTATGATTTTTATCAACAAAAACTTTACAGTCATACCAAGTTT
Organism: Mactra quadrangularis; assembly: GCA_025267735.1. Taxonomy (NCBI): domain Eukaryota; kingdom Metazoa; phylum Mollusca; class Bivalvia; order Venerida; family Mactridae; genus Mactra; species Mactra quadrangularis. The sequence continues at coordinate 32,286,832 of CM046304.1, forward strand.
CATTCAGAGAAGTAAGTGAAAAGGTAAAGTAATTGCATTTCATAGTCTTAGGTTTCATGCTAGTGCACATTCTCCAACTTTACAGCTATTACCCCTAATCAGCGCCTTACTGGTATCCTAAGAAATGGGCCCAATGACATTTCTATCTGAAAGCTCTTCAACAGATACAACAATTTCCTTCTTAAATCATTTCCTACTTAAACATAAGACTTTCCAAATTGTTTCCTATTTCTAGCACAGAACCTTGAGATCATTACAACTGTTACAGCATTACCACAGCTTAGAACAAACTGATGTATCAATCCATGATACTTGACATAACTACAGTTGAAGCTATTACACTAATATGAACCAAACTAAGAAACACTTAATAAGCTGCCAAGAAGGCAATGTGACATTACAAAATTTTTTGCGCTAACATAATTACACGTACATGTAAGCATGCAGTACCAATCATGCAGAGAATGTATAACTAGAGTGATAAAATATATTGTACACATAGTATTAGTATAGTTATGAGCTAATCTACCTCAGTTGGCAGCAGTCACATCCTCTGGTGAAACAACTGTCAGCTGATTCTAACTTTGGTGTTTCTATTACTAACAACATTAACCAACAGTTGTTTCCTCCTATATTGAAATCTGTAGATGTGGGAGGACAGATTATACATGAATACATAATGTACTATTCATTCAAGGATTTTTAACTCATTCCACCAGGCTAGAAATTTTCTACTTTCGCTTTCCATATGCTTTACAAAGGAATGTGACTTTCAAAATTAGGATATCAATTTTGAAAATAAAGTTGTGACATAGAATGGGTTTATAACATGTGATTTGATCTAGTTTAATTTTCAACTTTCGAAGGGCTCTAAATACAAGTGAAGGATTACTTGAAAATTTTCTTGCAAGTGAAATAGTGCACCATAGGGCTGTGATCATAAGAAATTCTGTCAATTTATAAAATTTGGATTTATTGATTCTGGTCATTCCGCTAAGAAAGTGTTAATGATTTATTTATTACTAGCAGACTACATGGATTTAACCAGTCATCAATGCCAAGAAGATGGAATTATCCAAGACAAATACCAACGCAATAACATGTTCTGACCATCAGTAAGAATACCAGGCTTAACATAGCATTCATCAAGCAGGATAAAAAATACATATATTTACCTAACACAACAACCTTAGTGCAGACAGGAGATTTCATATTATTCATTTTTTTGGCACATTCTATGAGATGACATTTTCTCTGTGAGTGGAGAAAGATATATTCCAGTTACAATCTTAAGATGCTAACTATGTTCTACCATATCATTGTTCACTTATTACACCTGTGTTACATGTTATATGAAAATTAATTATAACACTGAAAATGTGAAAATTTCGCCCCTTTGTACATGTAGAGTAGGGTAGCATGTAGCTTAGAAGTTAGTGATAAAAATATATATACACAGCCATATAATTCAAGTGCATTATTACACATTAACACATATATTTGCCACGACAAGGTATCTCTGATAACTGGAGGTTCATTAAGACAGTACAAGTCTCAGAGAGCCTGAGAAATAAGTTCAAATACATCTATGACACTGGAGTAAGTGAAAGAAAGTTTTTCAAAAAAATTGTTTTTCGTTGTTTATCTTTCAGTTTAAATATGTAAGATAAACAAGTTGTTTGTCAAGTGTATGGAAGTGCTAGCAATTAGTGTTGTTAATACATGTATAGTTTTAACAACATAGTGTTCAATTCAATCATATAATTGGATCTTTTTATTTTGTCACCAAAGATTTCGAAAAAATGGCTAGGTATTCTAACCCTGGATTATAAATTGTGTTATTGCTAAGGTTTAACTGTGCTCAAATTTAAATACAAGCATTATCAACAATGGCTATGAGATTAAGTACAGGTCTGCCTCCTGGTCCAGGAGTACAGGAACCAGCTCAGGTAAACATATTATCACCCCCATACCCTTCACATACCCCATACCCGAACCCTGGAAATAACAGTCAATTACTAACACCTTATTTCTCAGATCAACTAAAACTCATGATTAATTGGCCTTGCCCCTCCACACTACACACCTAAAATTGACCAACAACAATGGTGGAAATCAGAAACCAATAATAATGCTCAGAGCAATGACAATTCATATATCTTCATTTAACAAGTCAAAACACCATCACAAAATACTGACCCCCTACACCAAGGTTTGGTTCATTGTAACACTACAAACACCCCAAGTATGAAATTTAACCCAGTTGACACACCCAGACACATTGCCTTAACCCACTGGCCCAAAGCCCAGGACAGGTAAAAATTGATTGAGGCTAGACATAAGGACTTATCTAAAACAGTCAAGTAAGTTGATAGTTTTTCCCCTTACAAAATAACATAATAATTTGGGCTATAGTGCTGCAGAGAGTTAAATATTATGAATGGTCAACTAAGATACTGTACATGTCAGAACAAGGAAGCTGCAGTATTTGCTCCCATAGGTGAAAGATCAGAATGGTCTTAATCTTAAAATTTCTACATTTCATGATTACGGTAGCTCCCATTAAAGATAACAGTCCTTTCTCATGTCTCAAAAACAATGAACGTTGACAAGTGATTCACAGCAACAGTCTATGCAGCGTCACTAAGTTACAATTAAGCCAACATAGTCAAGGAAATTTCCAATCAAACTATTTCAAGCCATTCTAACATATATACAGAACTAAGACTTGCTGCTATGTCAAGTATTAAACATTGTTGCAGTAAGTATGAACAATAATTTCATATTAAGTTTCTTCTAAATTTCCCTTGTTGACAATAAAGTCATCACAAAGGATAATAAAAAAAGTCAGGATTCTTAGAAGAATAAGCTTCAAACGAGAAAATCATATAAAATAAAATTTTAGAGGAAAAAATTAGGTTTAACTTTCTATTACAATTTTCAGAAGAAAATCTAATAGCTTATTTGACAGAATTACTAAAAGCAAAAAATATTTAAGAAAATGGAAATTAACCAAGTTTGAGTCAATTAATTTTATTATTTCAAAACATAATTCAAAAATGTTTAAAGAGGAAAATTAAATACAATTATTGCTAAATTTTATTCAACTATCTGAGTTGTACAAACATTAACCCCACTGATTTAAATACTCATAACAGTACTTTTGTATTCATAATTAATTTAAATCAGCAAAGTTAATGTATACTCCACTGAATACTAAATAAAATTTAACAATATAATAAACTACTAGATTGTACTTCATTTTTGAGCTCTCCATATTGTAACAGAACAAAGCACCAATGAAAGTAATCAAGTATAGAATCACAATAAGACATCACACAGGATACTTGGCTTCCAAGATGTTTATATTTTTCAACTGTCAACCATTGTAGAAACATTTGTATTTGTTTCATATTGTTTATTTCAACAGTCACACAGTTACAGGTTTTTTATTCTCAGAACTGTTGTTTTTTACTTATGACTAAAATATCAATCTGTTCAAAGTATGCTAGTTTAATTATGATAAGACATTCATAATACAATAGATTTATCAATTGACAGGGAGTGAACAAATCATCTGGTAATATTTTCTATTTTGTTTGATTTTATTCAATTGAAAGGTAGTCATCACCTTAACATTATCTTTCTTAAGTCTTATGATTCTATGGGGGGGGGGGGTCACAAATGGTACCGACGGCTCCCTGCTGACTATTTTCTATATGTAGCAAGATCAGAATGTTTTTTAAGAGTATTTTTTATGACTAATAAGTATTTTAATATGATGTTTTCAAATATTTTAATAACTTAGTAACCCACAAATCATTTTTACAAATTCTGCAGATTAATTTGATTATCATGCTAAAATCCATTATTGTTATAAGCAATGACTGCAGCAAATATTCTTAAGTCATTTCTGGTATATATAGAAAGATGTATCTAAAAGACAGTAGCTATATCATAAAGTCAATGCACTATATACAATGTATTTCCTACTATACTTTAATGCACATAACAACACACACTGGTTCCTACATTCATTTATCTACATTTCTGAACAACTTTCTGCCATTGTTTACATAGCAGAAGTGAGAATATGTTCTATACACAGATGGTTTAGCCTTCTATAAAAAACATTAATGTATTCAACATGCAACACTGTTAATGATACAGTATACTAATGTAGTAGTGGGTGGGGTATGAACATTATGTTTTATGAACTCTGGAATGCATGCATGCATGTGCAAAAATTGGAGCAATGCTCTCGTAAATACATATTAATGACTTCATAGCTCATAAAACATTTGAGTAAAAACATTCTTCATTCTGTTTTTATTATGGTATAGTTCTATTACATTAACCTGTCACAACTTGAATAATTACACGGTCACTGAATCTGTTATTTTTAACCCTTTCGAACTTGTTATTTCCCAGATATTCAAAATCGTAGCATGTATAGTTAGATTATCAATGATTATTATGGATTTGTGGCTCAATGTTTTAAAAGAGGTTAAATAATAACACACTTAGTGAGTGTGTAATTATTCAAGTTGTGACAGGTTAATGTAATAGAACTATATAATAGTATATACATGTTTCCCATTGGGAACACAGGTCAACAAATTACTATGGCATCCACTAAGCAGTAAAACCATGAAGTTAGTACTGTAGGATAGCATATTGTTGGTAGTATAGTTCAATAAGAGCACAGTACATCCTCATTAAAACTAATTAAAAACAAAATATATGGTATTCAATGAATACTGAAAAATGCAAACCAAGCAATTAAAACAAAGATGACAGCCAGAGATGGTGCATAATGGTTGCAATAGCAACAGATAAACTGTGTCAAATGATGTAGATCTAGGACTGTTTGTTCCTTCAGAAGTGAAGAGGAACGAACAATCTTAAACTTAAGACTTAGAAAACTCTTGACTGAATTACACAATACAAAGAGACAAGATTGTTAATTTATGATTCCTGCATCAATTTATGACAGTAACATACTTATGTATATACAATATTTACTGTTTACAAGTGTCTTAAGTGTTACATTATACTGTTGGTTCTGTCTGTAATAAATATTGTAATGTCTTGTGTATAAAATTAATGCCTCCATCAAGATTTTCGAAGACAAAAATAATGCATTTTTCAAGACTAGAACTTAGAATTTAGAAAAATTAATATTAGCATACAGGTTTACTGAAGGAGAAAACAATCCTAAAAGTTATTCAGACTGAAGTTGCTATACCTGAGATCATTTACCTTTTTCATGTTAAAATCTAATAACATTTTTGTATCGTCAAGTCATATTTCACTAGCATTCTCACAGAGCAAAATATTCATTATGTCAAGTTTACACACAAAGTCAATCAGGGTTTGATTTTATCATATTTACAGTAAAAGTGCATAGTTGTTAACAAAATGATGTTAAGAAAATGCAGCTTAGACTTGAATTGAAACCTTTGCGAAATGGTATGCTAATAAGCCAGGAAAATTATTATGTAAAGGTATAAGACCTCATCAAACTATAGACAGGTATAATGACTTGTTTAAAATCTTCATTAGAAAGTCACTGCAGTGATAGCAACTAATTACATTCAATTTTCTCTGAAGGGTTAATCAGGTTTCTGCCGAAATAAATATAGAAGACATTATGTTTAAATTTTCTCTTTGACTTACAATTATTAACAATCTAGACATGACCTGATAACAAGTTTTATTTATATTGATAGCTTGTAGAAGAAAATTGACGAGTTAGTGTAAAACAAGTCATTATGTTATTCGATTTTGCATGTATTTAGACTATTTTTGCACCGATTCATCTAAATAGCTCATTTATACTGAATTCAAGATTGTTACACGTAATTTACTTCCACGTAAATGCAATTATTGATAACTGTTATGGGTGGGAGGTTGCAAGTAGCAAGCTGCAAGTAAAGTCAATGCATTGATGCATTGATTTAAAGATTATAGTAAATAGGTTTAAACTAAGAAAACGGCCCTATAAAGAATTTCTCCTGGCAACAGACTTTATCTTGATAGTTAAGTTCAACTAGAAACTACAAGAAATTGGCAATGATTTATGTAAACTGTAGTAAAAACCTTTGATTCAAAAATGTCTTAAGGCACCAAAAACTAGAAAATAATAAGTTACGATGTAAAAAGACAAAATGGAAAAAATAATCAAATACAAATAAAACAAGAAATGTAATGTGGAAACCATGCAAAAAATTACAAAGGGAAATAATCCATAATAAAGCCAGGTAGAGTTGTGGTTACTGTCTAATTCTGTTCATCACATCGTGTTATCATTGTATGAAGTTTCATAAAGCTCTAACATTAAATGGCAGATATTATGCTAAACTGAAAACTTTAATGCAAACTTTAACGCAATTGTTAACAACACCAGACGTTGAAAAATCCGGCTAAAAATCTGAATTCTAAGAAATCAAAACTTGTTGGCAAGAGAAGTACATAGGATACAACAGAAATCAGCATCTTGAATTGTGCAAGACAAATCCAATAGAAAAAATAAAACAATGTTTTTACAGTGACATGATTCAATCTGTTATCAGAACAGAATTAAATGTCCTAGAAAATCACTTGAAAGAAATGTCGCAACAACTTGATCAATATTCTTCCCGAGAGGTCAATAGTTGCTTGATCAATCACTCAGAATGCTCAATATGTGTTACATCATTCACTTGGAAAGTTTAACATTTGCTCCGTTAAAGCTCAATATGTGCTCCCCCCTTTGCTCGGAAAGTGTAATATTTGCTCCATCATTCACTCGGAAAGCGTAATATTAGCTCCATCATTCACTCGGAAAGCGTAATATTTGCTCCATCATTCATATGGAAAGCTTGAAATTTCTTGACCAACACTTACTCAGAAATGTCATAATTCACAAGAAGAGGACTGGTCTACATTTGCTTATACATTTTACTTTGTTAATACACTCAGAAAGGCAAATATTAACTCAAAAGAGCTCAAAATTCACAAGGAGAGCTCAATATTTGGACACTCGGTTAATATATTCACATGAAAAAGGTCAATATTCACTAGGAAAGGTCAATAAAAACTGCTAAAATATAAATGATACAATAGACCTAACATTGATTGCTAACTATTATACTGCCAACCAGTCATACTTGTCTGAACCAAAATAATGTATTTTATGACAACAAATACTGGTGGGAATCAAACATTGGCACCAGACTATGATGTCTAGCATCTAAATAAAATAACAACATGATGTTACATAATATCTAAGTGAATATAATAATATATGATAGCACAGATTTTCTAAAGGTAGTTTAGAGTACAGTCATTGCCTTTGAACTGACTTAGCCCAAACCCAGAATTAGGGAAAATTGATACAGGCTGGTAAAAATGTCTTATTTGGCTACTTCATAATTTTGCCTTCACTCTATAACGCATTAAGGCAATGAACAGGAAAAGATAGATAAAACAAAAACAGTTGAGCAATTGTTGATGACTTGCCAACTTCTATGTATATGACATCTTTTAAGAAGTTTTCTTTTCAAAATCAAAAGACACTGAGAGAAATAGGCATGTGATCAATCATCAACTGTTATACTTTTCAGTCCTCAAAATTAGGGGGTATCCAGGACAACGACTTTTCAAATCAGACAACCAAAAATTTCTTTTGGGCAACCAAAAAAACTACAAATACCTTGATACTTATATTCTACATGTGTACTGGACACTAAAGAGTATTAGAACCTATGAAAGCTGAAAAATTGATATTTGATTTCTATTGCTTCCTTACTGGTATTAAACTGTCATTAACTGAAATGACGTAACACAAAGTGATTCATGTAGGTACATCTAATGTAGTCTGACACAGACAGGAGAGAGACAGACTGAGTATTTATGTAATGAGTACTAGATATTTGGGTGCAAAAAGGTCAAAATTCTTAATAATAACGAAAAACCACTTCTCATAATCAATTAAGACCTGCCATACACAATTATAAAACAAATCTGCAATCATTCTATTTCTAGAACAAAATAACGTAAAAATTTCCCAGCAACACTTACAACAACAAGTACAGACCACCAGTAAACAACAATGAGATTTATAATAGGTTAAATATTTATATATTACTTACTTTTCTGATGGGTCCATAAACTTCAAATTCTCTTCTCATTTTAGATTCACTTGTGTCATAGTTCTGAAAAATAAAGAGAAAAACAGATTTCATTAAAAAACATGCATCCATTTAGGTACTTTAAATTATCTAAACTATCTAGGCTTCCTAGACATTAACAAATATATAATTCTGAAAGTCTTTGAGACTAACCAGACAATTCCACCAAAAATAAGAGGTTACCATGCCATTTTCTAAGATTTATTCTGCCTGGTATTTCATTTTGCAAAGAAACTACCATTTCATTTTCATTATTGTGGAAAACTGCTTATTTATCTTATATAAAATATAATCTCAAGTGTAAGGCACACCTATTGATCAAATAAAACCCAAGTAGGCTGGAATATAATGTTTAAATTTAGTAGTTTCAGTATAAGTTTAATAAAAAAAAAATAAAAAAAAAATAGAAAAGTCAATTTTAATTTCTAAACTAAGGGAGATAATAAGTATGACCCTATATGATAAAATCAAGAGAGATAACTAGTCTTCCTATTTCAATTATCTGATTATTGTCAAAAGTAAAGACAGAGAAATCATATATTGGAAACTCAACAAGTCTGTTTAGTTTAATAGATAGCTACAATGCCTCTCAGTTGATTTTTTAACTTGGCAGAACAATACAATTTGTTTTACTGTTTTTAATATCATAATTAAAAGTTTATTTGTTAAACTTAAATCGTATTAACCCTAACCAATGAACAATTCACTAATTTGAATAATTAATTATATACTATTATAGAAGTTGCTACATGTCAATCTTTATGGTATTTGAGTGTAACAAAACTTGGATAGAAAAAATGCCAATTATTATCTGTTATATCAACACCATGAGCTATATCCAATATCTTCAAAGAGAATAATTCATTAACTACTTAATATTCACTGATTACGCAAATCAGAAATTCTAAATCATAAATTCAGGTGTTTTTTCACAATTATTGAATTCAAAATGAAAAGACCACTAAAAGCAAGAAAAGCACCATGCCCCTTTTTACTCACCGTTGAGCCCCTTATTGTCCTGTTCCCAAAGGTAATGAATTTTACACTTTAAATCATTAAGTCTGCTGATAAATCATGCCCTTTCAGCTCTCCTCCCAGCCCCTTTTGGCTCTGCTCAGTTTAAGAAATCAAATAATACCTGAAACCCATGAACAATTTACCCTTCTTTTTTGCTATCTCCCCCACACTCATGTCTATACCAGACTTCTAGATCAAACACTAAAAATCCAACAGACCCATCAAAGAAAAGACAACTATATCAACATACCACAACAACATTATCAGAGTTTTCTAACTTGAACTAGCTAGAAACAACATAGCAACAAAAACTGATTCAAATGCTTATTCAGTAAATCTTTCCAAGCATCAGCTTATTCAAATCACGCCGGTAAAACATTTCTCTGTTGAAGAGCCATCGAGGCGTACAAAACCCCCATAGATCAATACTGACTATCTTAAAGAATAAATACAGCTACTTTGTCTGAAACTGATCTCTAAGTCTCTAGTATTATGTTGTCTTCCATCACAACATTATGTAGATGTCTACATCACCTTTTGATATTTTGCAGAACATTTCATATAAATTGAGTCAGTTTTCCATCCAGAGAAAATTGTACCAATTTTGAGATTATGTTTTTGAAGTAGCATCGCAGTAATAGAGACAAAATGTCAACCAAGACCATTTCTGTTCCTTCTAGGAAAATAACATTGACCAACAATTTTTCAACATTTGTGATAGAGGTCGGTAGGTCAAAATATAATGTCAGAATAATGACTCCTAAATCTACCATTATTTATAAAAAAAATACAAGTTCAGGGATTGCAACAAATTTCTGTTCAAAAAAGCAATAAAATATTCAATTTTTTTTCTCTTTACAAGAATGAATCATATTGTGATTAGAAAAAAATTCAAAATTTCTATTTTAGAATTATTGGTACCAGAATTTCTGGAAGTACAAGACAGTTGCCATGGCAATACTTCTAGTGCAATAATCTACTTAATCTCTGTTTAAATATCATATAAGGAAGATGAGATTTAATGTAAATGAGACTCAAATCATTCACTCTTGAATATTTCCATATAATGTCAATGAAATCAAACTGCTTACATTATAAGCAATTCTTAAATCAACAAAAATATAGTGAAGTGACAGTTCAAAGACAGCATTGTACCAATGCATGTGCAAAGCTTCCCTGCAATCAATTATCGAGACAGTCCCATTTTCAATTCCAAGAAGTGAATTTGAAAAATAGAACAAAAATCATATATTGCAGTTTATATAAACAGAATGGCAATACCACTCTGCTTTTATCACTATGGCAATACCATATGACTATGACATCACAAATGCTACAACAGTTTACAAAATCAGCAGGTGCCCTGTAGACAGCTTCAACAATGGTGACATAGGTTGCATCCTATATCCAGGTCACAAGTTCATATTTTATTTTCATTAAATCCAAAGGATGTAATCTCATTCACTCTTAATAAGTAAACAGACAAAAATAAACAACATTTGTATACATAGATTGAAGAATAAACAGAGTCAAAAGTATAGGAACATTGTCAAAGAGGAGAGTAATGTCATGTTGTGTTTACACATTGACATAATAATGTATTAAAACAATTTCAGGTTCACTGTAGTGCTATTAGAATGTTGACAAAATTTCAATTCATGTGCTCTTAAAGTACACATTATATTGTACAGAAATTATACAGAATTAAATTGCAAGACAAGTTTAACTACATGTAACTAGAGAAATATATAGATTAGTTTTGTGTTGACACATTGATTTGTGCTTTATAATGGCACCAACAATTTAATCAGATACAATTTTAAAACAGGCCAACTATACAGGAATACAATTGCATGCTGTACTTTAATCTGATTCCATGCACTATTCTATAACTACAATAAACAGTGCAGTCAAGCAATGCACATGCATTCTTCTAATTTGCATGCTAGACTGAATTCTTGTCTCCTATACAATGCATCAAGCATAGAATTTGTGATTATTAAGTATTGGCAGGATTCTGTACTTTCAAGGTAATAACATGCCACACAACTTATATAGACACAGATTGAGATAATGGCAGTCTGGGACAAATCAATAAGACTTCAAGACAATCTTGTCCAGACATGACTGTCCACTTGGAGATCTTGGAATTTAAGTAGCCAAAATCACTGGTTAGTCAATCAGAAGTATGGAAGATTGCTTTTTCACTGAGGGTTCTATGATTTCCTTCAATTTGCTTGAAGCCAAAGGAATTTCTGAATGTCCTAAACAGACACTACATTTAAATAACAAACTGTTCATCATTAATGTACTTTTAAAAGATTTCAATTCAAAAACATTCTGCACCTTAAAATTAATCAATAAGTTTGATGAAATCCACATGCCATCTTCATCAAGATAATTTCCCCTTGAAACATTTCCAATTCTATCCAAGAATTTTTCAATCACACCCACAGACATTTTTATCAATGACAGAACAAATGACCAATGCATTCATATATTTATCCTAACCATCTTAGCTGCCCAATTTGTACAGCCAGACAATTATCATGTATGTTGTATTCCCTAAACACCTAGATCAGAAATAATTCAATACATTCTGGACAGTATCAAAACAACATGATGATAACTGTTACGTGATACATATCATACACATACAACACATACAGTAACAACAAATACTAAAAAAATGCAAAGCTAGACACACTTGGCTAGAGCTATTGTCAAGACAAAAATGACCAAATATGTCTGACTGCTATGGTGTGTACATATGAACCGAAATGTGTTTGTTTGGGTTTAACGGCGCACCAACACAGAAAGGTCATATCGCGCCGAACAATCAAATGTAGAATAATGGTATAGGAGTGGTTTTCCAACAATAACATTGAACTCTTAAAATATTTTAAAAAAACATCTCTGCAGCCCAAAAAAGTCCCAATAAGTGGCATGAAAATCATTGACAATACATATTTATGCAATAAGTAGCAAAAAAAACATAGACTATTCATGTGCAATAAGTAGCAAGAAAACCAGGAACTTAGTTTCTTAAGTGGCAAAACTTAATAACAATGTGCCCAGCAGTAAGTCATCGGCAGTACATTAAACTTTACCAAAAGTCAAGATGAAAGAAGTACTTAATAACAGAGTGTTTTACTCTCAGAACAATCTGTCTTATTTGTCACTTATAATAACAAGATAACCAGTCTATGTTGACAATAGGAAGAGATTCCTCCTAATTGAATAATAACGTGAAATCATACAACATCACTTCCTTAGTACAAAACAAGAGAAAATGTGGTAGAAAATTGTATGACACAATCATCCTTGATGTTGTATCCAACATAATTATACTGATTGCAGCTACAGTGATCCCGGTGTAGACATAAATTGATGATGTCATCAGTTATTGTGTTCTCACTTTATTTCAACAAGTAAATATAACATTATGGACAGTCTGGAACAAATGACCATGTGATCTTGACCAATCTTGGTCAATTTTGACCAATCTTGACTAAAATTAAAGAAAGAGAATAAAAGAAATCAAATACAATTGCCAACAACTTAGATTACCAAGTTTATATAAAGACAATAGACAAGTTGTTTGGGGAATATGCTAAAAATGTGAGAAGTGACTGGTTCAGTTCATACATTAAACAACAGGATATTGTTAGAAAACATCAATATGTTTGGTAAAGTAACATCCTCATAGACATCTACAATAATTATAAAAATACTGTCTTGTGTAACTTGAGACTTACAAGTATATTTTCTAGTCTTCTAGTTTTTCGAAAATATAGCATTCACAAATAACTGAGAAAATTTTGTTTTTATAGCATTCAGAATTAACAGTTAACATTATGTGTTTAAAAGAAGACAATAATATGCATGTTTCAGACAAAACTGTGACATAAATACCAGTAAATTGGCAGTTATACATTATTATGATCATTTAACAAACACTCATGCTGACCATAAAAAACCTGCACTAAATCTTGTTGGATTACAGCTTATTTGTTGAAAAAAAGCATATTTTGTTAATAGAAAATAGCTGTTTATTTGTAAAAGGCTTGTCTTTAAAAAAATAGCTTATTTGCAGGAAAAATGCTTATTTGTCAGAAACAAGAATATAAGCTCATATCTGTATAAGTTAAGTTAATGACTTTAAAATAAAGCTAAAAGTAGCTATGAAAGCTAAAATTATACAAAAAATGATTAATAACAATTAATATTAACAAGACAGGACAGACTGTAATAAACATTATAGTTAAATAAATTATACAAGAAGTCAAGGACTCCAATAAGTCTCCGAGGTAATTAAATCTAAGTCTGTGTACTGTTTGCTTCTAGTATATAATTGACAAGATGTTCAATTACATCAAGGCTACTGGTTAGAGATTACCAGGAATAGTAGCGGAGATTATGTGGTGATTTTGTAAGAGAAATAACATGTCAAACATCATGTCAACAACTCTAATAGTACAACAAGTTGTTTGTTGTTTACTTCTTGTAATGGTAAGAGTTAGAACTGAGGGTTGATCAATAAATAGATGAGCTGGAGGGTTGACCAGAAAATATGTAATCTATAAGGATGACCAATGATTATGTAACAATGAGGGTTGATCAATAAATACATGAGCTGGAGAGTTGACCAGTAAATATCTAGTCTATAAGGATGACCAATAACTATGTAACATTGAGGGTTGATCAATAAATACATGAGCTGGAGGGTTGATCAGTAAATATGTAATCTTGAGGGACAATCTATAATTATGTAACCTATTACATTCTTCTCCTAATATTGGAAGAGCAAGTATGAGTTTTTATCAATAAGCATGTCATCTTGGTCATTCTTACTTCCTATAAAGGAAAAGTAAAGTCAAGGGTTGTTCAATAGATAAGAAATCTTTATTTCACATATATAATCAAGCTCATCAAAATTCTAGTCCACTATTCTAAAGGAGCTTAGAGTAAGCCCACTATTCAAAAGACATTTATCTACCGTTGCAAAAAAAACCTAGCAACTGGAGAATTAATAGGAAGCAGGCAAATCGTCTAAACCATCATGCAACTGTACAGAGTATGTGAGAAAAGGCAACTAAAAGTCAGATTTAATATTTAAACAAAAAACATAAAACATTATGAATAATATTCATGCATACAAAACAAACATGTCTAACAAAATCTGAACCAATCTCCAGGGATTACTGTTCAAACAATAGAATATTTAAACTTATACCATCATTTTCATTTCATCAAGTAACTTGGCACCACACACACACACTCTCACTCTCTCTTACTCAGTCTGTTATGCATTTAAAGTAGTATTAAAACACAAAATCTTTAATTCAATCCAAGGCAATCTAAGACACTTGTACTTTGTTACAAGAAAACTGATATCAAGCACACAATATCATCATCATTCATCATTAAGATGTATATCAAGTTCAGAGGATATGATGACATCTCATACAATCTTCATAGTACCATCAATATAAACTAAGGAAAACTAGCTTATAAAAACCCAAAGACAGAAACTAAGAGAAAACTTTCTAAACCCAAAGACATAAATTGAAAGAAAACATTTGAAACAAAGACACAGACAACACTATCCTAACTCAGACTGAGTTTGAGAGAAAATTATCCAAACCCAAAGACAGAAAAACAAGAGGAAACTCTGAACCCGAAGACAGGAAATTAGAGGAAACTCTCCAAGCCAAACAACAGAAATTGAGAGAAAACACTCAAAGCCCAAAACAGGAAATGAGAGGAAACACTTTGAACCCTTTGACAAAAAATGAGAAAAAACCTCTCAGAACACAGACAGGAATCACATATAATTTCAACTCAATACATCTCACTCTATTATGTCAAACACTTATCAATAGTGATAAAACACTAGGAATTTCCTTAATATTCTGTCATTTAGAAATCTCTATAGAGTCATCACTTGCAGATATTTACTATCAACAATTCCTCTTTCACAGCTGTAACCTGACTAGTCTATTTATGATCAAAACATTTCTTCAGGTTAAGACTTCAGTTTACGAAATTGGGATATGAAAGTGGTAGTCCTAAAAGGTCGATTATGCATCAAGCACTATCTCTTGTTTGTAGAATTTTGATTGCCCGAAAGATATTTTTGGTTGCCCAAACTAAAAAGTGGTTGTCGCAGGCAACCGGACACAGTAATTTCATAGACTAAGACTTGATACATGATTCGGGCCAATGGTAGGAGTTATATTAAACCTGGTCACTAGAGAATAACAATGCTTAAATGATAAATTATTCCTCTACAAACACCATTAGCACAGTATGAAAAATATAATCTCATTAATATTTAATGTTGATCTAACATTATTGACTATAATTGTGTAAACATTGAAGTATGAGGAATAGTATAAGGTTTCAGTACTATAAGCAAGAGTTTTTATAATTATTAGTTATATTAGAACAATATAGTGGTAGATTCAGATCTATAGTCATTGTCAACATATTAGCTGCCACTAATAGTTCGTTTTTTCTCAACTGTCAAAACATTAATAATTTCATGGTGACTTTGTGCTCATAAGTTTATTACTAAACAGTAGGTCCAGTGAAGATCAAATTTTCACAGACCAGAACCAAGTCTTACAGGACCATAAACATTTTACATACTTTGATGAATTGAATACAAATGTAGATGATATCAAATTTTTGGCCAGACAGTACTGTGAGGTCCTCTAACCTGCAGATCTAGACAGACCTTATTTTTTACAAGGTTTGTCAGTCTGTCTGCCATGTTTCATCCTAAATTCTTAATTTCAATAACTTTTACATACAAAAAGAACCTTATTTTATGACCCAAAAATCCAAAAAATTCATGACCAGAGCAGCAAACTCATCAGTGAGTAATGCTCATGTCTTACACTAATGTACTTGACCACATTCGAAAAATCAATTTTTTCTAACATTCACTTATAAAGTGGATAATTCCAAGTCTCCAAGACTGGTTAATATTTTCAACAAAAGATGTAATTCAGTTTGATACAAACCAGTAATGACATGTATAATATACAAAGACAACAATAACTTCCCTTCCAGTATAAATATACTATAACTGGCATACATCACAATAACAGTGAACAATTTATCACCCAACCTTTAGCATTGCATTGATGAGAAATGTCTAGCAAATGTTGTTATATCGGTTACCTGTTTTCTATATAGTACATCAATCATTTATATATACAATATACTCACACAAGCCAGGTACCAGTCCTCAACAATACGTCTTCATAATATAAATGTGAAAGTTTTTTTCCTACAATTATTGTGGTATGAAACCACTCATGATGAGCCAAGTTCAAGGCCTTGGTGAATAAGCAATGTGGCGAAGGGTGTATAGTACAATGTACATGCCTTAAAATTAAGAATTCCAGTCAATGCCACACAATGTTTAGCATTTACTAAGCTCAATTCATTATGTTCTATAATAAATGGCAAAAATATCATCATCATCAAGCCTCAATACATGAAAAAAGTAACTTTTTTACTAACCCCAATCAATTGTCACCAGGGCTTATGGGTAAAGACAATAAATGATAAGAGTTACATTTTGTGCTTACTCAACAAATTGCACATTTTTCAAAAAAAATCCTAATTACTGTAAAGACTATAAGGGGAAGTAACGGAGACACTCTAGTACAATTGTATTACTCCTCTGTCATTAATTTTACAATCAGGGAGTACAAAAAGAGGATTCAATCTTTTCAAATCATGGTCTCTAAAGAAACATGATAATTGAATTTTTCTTCAGTAATAGTTAGAGCTTTGAAATGATTACATAGTACAATAGGAACATATTTCAGGAAGATAATTGTCTCAAAATGGTCATAAAATTGACGGGAGGATAAAAATTCTAATTGTTTCAGACAAAAAACATGGAGCAGACAGTTAAAATGGCAGAAATAGCCAACTGTAACAACTATAGTATAATATATCATTCAGATTTAATGTCTTCATTGTTCTTATACTAAAAATAGATTATAGTTGTGGGTGGGCTAAACTAGTTGCCTTAAAATTGGCAATTCAAATTCTTTTCATTTTGAAGAGTTGTTCCTTCTATATCTATCTGGCTGTTCCTGCAAGCATTATAAACATTGGCTCTCTTGAAGACATAATATTTGCATCACAATTAGAAAAGATGCCAAAATATACAAAAATTAAAGACAATGAGGTGGAGAGGAGGATTTGGCCTGAATGCATATGCAGCAACTTTTCGGTCTTTAAATCTGAACATAAACAGCATGTATAACATGAATGAAAGCAATTAATGTATCAAATTTAACTAAACAGGCACAAAAATTGTTTGCATCCAGCAATCAATAAATCTTGTGAAGTGCCAATTAAAGTTAATGCAATTTTAATTAAAGCATTAAAGTTTTACTTTCTAATGTCTAGTCTATTTCAAAGTAGACAAATTAAAGTTTGTACTTAAACATTAATGATCAATCTAACTAGATTATATAACCCAGTATGCAACATTTACGAGTCCACCAAAAACATGATTGTTTTTCTGTGACATTCACAAGCAAAACTCTTAATTCTAAAATGCATTTTTAGAGACTTGGCAAAGCTCTAGTACAAAACAGTCACATTAGACCAGTGATTGCTAAAATTCCCCTCTTCTCACTTACTTCTAAGCCAAATCTTAATTTTAATATGCATTTTGGAAGATATTGAAAGCCCCAGTACAAAAAAATAACAAGGCCTATGAATGCTGAAGTGTTCAAGTCCCCGACCGCACTGCAGGACTTGTAAGCCAAATTTTATTTCCAATACGCATTTTGGAAGATATAAAATAGCCAAAGTACAGAACAGTAACAAGTCATGTGAATGCTAAAGTCCGCCACCGCAAGCCAAATCTAAATTCAAATGCATGATGGAATACACCACAAACAATGATAATATAAATCACAGATAATTGTTCATTAAGGCAGACCACAGAAGGTCAACATGAACAATTTTCTAAAGGTCCGTCCAGTCAATCGATTGGGACAAACTAGATGCAAATAGCATTATACAACAAATAATGCTGCAGACAGAATTCCAGTAAGTCTTTGACAGAGAATACAAATTAATGTGACAGAAATTAGAAGAATTTCTAACATAAATCAGTTATAACAAGACTAAACAATATGATGTATCACAGAATTACTGCCTCAAGATCACATTTAAGGACACGTCTTGATTCTATCAAAATTTTTATAGCAAGTCAAAATAATGCTATTTTGTAGCATATGCTTGCCATCCAATAGGCCATAAAAGACAAATAATATTTGTTTCAATGTTTAACTTTAAATGGCATTGTCATCATTCATTTCCTATCAATAATGAACATACTTCCATGAAAACAAACAATGAATTTAATTTGTCCTGAAAATCTATCAAATTATCTAACTGATATCAAATTACAATGTACTTTTTTTCCTAAAATATTCAGTAGTTAAGTCCGCTGTTATTTAAAATGATGGCTGTAGAAGGGATCATGGCAATTTTCTTTGGAAATAACAAGGGTGAGCTATAAATGTCTTGATTTTAGAGTAAACTTTAATTGGAAGTAGGCTGTTAGGAAGATGGCTGTTAAAAAGGGGCCGTCTTAACAGGAATATGACTAAAACAGGGAGATAGACATCACTGACGTGGCCTTTTCATGAATAAAGCTGTTATTCTGAGGAGGCTTGTAAAGGGAAATGACAGTCATTGGGATATGATTTTAAAGGGAGCTGGCTGTAACAGGGTATGCATGTTAAGAAAGATCTAATTATGTACTCATTGCTATATCTCAAGTTAAAAAACACAACATTTAATTATTTTTTTCCAAGGAGAACTATGAATCAATCATCAAGAATAAGAATAATACAACTTGATATTCATCTTTGTAAATTAAGTGTTAATCAAATTATGTATATCCATATAAGATCCTCCCAACAGTTTTCTCTATTATAAGAGTTAACTAGAGTTCTTACAATGACAACTTATATTATACTAATTCCAATTCTCATAGAAATATTTTCAAGAGTTTCTGGGAATGAACGATTCCTTAAAATGTCTACAAAGTCAGAAAGAATATGTCACATTAGAGAGATCTGCCGAGTCTCAGGCTTCTTACGTTGTATGATGAAATAACAAATAAATTCAGTGATATACCCTCTTGAGACAAGTTCTTTATCATAGAGAAGAATGTGGAATCATTTGACATATTAATACCACATGGGAAATTGATACAAGCCTCAGATGATGACAATATAAGTCCTAGTGTATGCATAGACATGTGTAATCACCTTGTAGATAATATGGAGAGAAAATATTAAACACTTGAACTGCAAAAAGTTTCAGCATACCAAATATAGTGAAAACTAAAACTGCTCATTTGAGTACTGCATATACTGAGGTTGTTTTGCCTTATAAAACAGAGGGGCTTTTAAAAACTTTTTGAGGGGCTTTTAAAAACAATTTCAAAAGTATGAAATTCTCTTTATTGAAAATTTCTTAAAAATCATGCAGTTTTTCAGCAATTTTAAGAAGCAATGGATTATTTCTCAAAAGAACTATTTTAGCAAACATTCTTCCTGATATTATCAGACTAAGGATTCTTCTTAATGAAGGGAAAAATCCCCTGCTGCATAAAATATAGAGGAAGGGTGACAACAACAGCTGCTGAGGGTAATATTCCTTTACAATGTCACCTCATTTAACAAAGAATGACTTTAAAATGATGTATTAAGCTAACTTCTGGGCAAAAATAATGGAGCTATAGTCAAATTATCAAAAGCAAGCTTGAAGGCAAGGGAATAAAAGCGCCATAAATATAGATATAAATATAAATCACTGCTAAAGTCGCAATGTTCAGTTTTGAAATTTCCAAGTAGTAGAATTCCCATGGCCAATGCAATCATCAATCATAAACATTAATGGCAGCATGTTATATTAAACTTTGCACAATAATTGCACACAGAATGTTGCAAGTAAAGACAATAAATTATTAATATATTTCTAGCAATTCAGTGAAACATGACACACCTTCAATATGGAATAAACAATAGATAGAAAAGTTGTATATATAAATTACAATGTATATGATGCACATGGATTTTGTTATTGTTGAGTAATTATTGTCTGTATGGGTTTAGAATATGCTGATTAAAACAATAAAGCACTGCAGCAACAATATGAACAACAATCAATGAAACTTCAACAAAAAAAGAATTAAAATTGCCTCAACGGGTGTGGCCAAGCGGTTATGACGTTGGGTTGGTGATAGCCAGCTCCCGTTGGTTTGAATCCCATCCAAAACCTACCCTGTTGTTTCCTTGAGCAAGAAACTTTATCATTATTAACATTTTGTAGGGATATAGTTTTTTATGCTTTATGCTCCTGGATTCACATGATAGTATGTACATCTAACCACCATTATAAGATGCACTGAGTACTATTAACTTATATCCTTGAAATAAATTGCCTTCTTTCTCACATGATTAGCTGATATAAGCAGCTTAGCAATTCGATTCTTACACAATTAAACAAACTTCAGAAATATGTGTCAACCATCTTAAAAAATACCAACTATCGTAAAATCAGTGATATTATATTCAACAGCAGAAAAAGTATAATTTTTCACAATGACTATCTATAGAAAAGTAAAATCAATATAAAATGTCTACTTTTTGTAATTAATCAAGTAATTGATTTAGTCATAAAATAAAACATTCAACACCTGCTCCCTTATACTGAGTCTAGAATATATATTATAAAGACTTCATTAAACATAGAAAGTGGATATACAGAAGCCTGAGCCAAAGGAGGGCATTCCTTCAACAAAATTTAGGTGGTGGAAAAATTCTAAGGCCTAAAATTAAAATTAGTTATAAATATTCAAGCACTATTGGACCGAAAATAAGCACTTTTCAAGGTTGCAAATGAAAGTAAGCACTTTTAAGCACTCAAAATAGTTTTTAAGCATTTTTCAAGGTAGACCTTAAAATTCAAGCACTTTTCAAGGTCTGTACGAACCCTGAAATTGTTAAAGCCTAAAGCAAAATATGAAAATAGAAATTAAAAAGATTTTTCCCATTTAAGTTCAATTCACACATAAAAAGAAGAAAATTGACTGACATCTGCATCAAAATCAGATAGCTTAGAGGATCATTATGTCTAGTCTTGAACAAATATATAACAAAAAACATGTCAAAGTAGTCACACATTAAAGGTCTCCAGAGTCTTCTATAGTCAGGAAATGTTCAATACTTCCATCATCCATTCAAATCGTTTTTTACACAAAAACCATTCCCATTACAGCCCTATCTCACAATTTTTCACTAAATATTTCAAACAATGAGGAAATAATTATGAGTTTTTACGAGTCCCTATTGAACAATATGTCAATAAAAGATAGGAAATAGTTCTATTAACACACTGGCACAATATTCCCCCCCCCCCCCGCCACTCATGCACCCTCTCCATTTCCCATAATGCATCAAGTCAACAATATAAACCCACACAATTAATTATTAAAGCTATGGAGTCAATGGACTATTTTATTTTCATAATTACAATTCTATTTCCCTCATTATAATCATACTCAATCAAACTGTAATCAATGATAACAATAACTGTCTAAAAATTCTAAATGCAGTAGTTTCAAGGGTTTGAAAACCTTCTGATTTCAATATTCCTCCCTCATTTCAATATTCCTCCCTTGGTAATTTCTTTTCAATGTTGAGACAATGACAATGCTATGAAATTCTCATCACAAACTTCAACAATCAGGTGAAAGAATTTTCATCCCTGGAATTAATAATGTAGGCCAATTATACATAAGTACTCAAAGGGGATCAATATCTTAAATGTCAGACACAAAATTCTTAGTCTACCCCCCCCCCCCCCACTCCCAATTCAGTTGGACTCACATGATGCTCAGAGCAAAAACAAAATCTTTTAAACCATAGTTATACAGAATAGATCTACAGTAAATTATAGCAATAACTAAGGAATTGATTTTTTATAGTTTTCCATTGAAGTAACCATCACTTATATTATGTAATAAGCCTTTCTCCTCGACTGACAGTTAGTGTATTATGAAAGTCTATAATAAGCCGTGTAGCTTGATATCTAAATGTCAGTATTATTAGATACAATCTATTCAACAAGTCTATCATACTAAGCTTTATTAGACAATTGTTATATAAGACCTCAAGCTCTAACAATGCATAGAGACTTGTAGAGAAATAATAAACATTTCACAACCTTAACAAGATAATACTTTCTATGTAACACTTCTCAGTAACACTTTGGAATCAGTCCTGAAAATGTTTAATCCATGGAAAAGTAGAACAATGGAGAACCTTACCAATTTTTGGGGGTTCCGATTAACGCCATAGCAAAACCTTGTATAGGTCATATAACGGCAGTCAGTCAACCTACTCACTGTTCCTGGAAAGGCAAAATCTCTGGATCTAGCTGTTAACCAACAACAAGGGGCATGATTAGGAATCATTGGTAGAAGAGAGAATTGCCATGAAAATAATTTGATGAACACGCTCCATGAAAGTATCCCCTGTTCGGGAATCAAACCAATGACCCCTTGCTCAGTAGACTTGCATGCTACCAACTGAGCTAGCCAGGCAGACAACATTACTAATAAGTTCAACTTATTTCCTATATAAATCACTAGAGTGTTCTAAGATATGTCAGGTAAGAATACAATCAATACAGAGATACAAGCCTCACCTGTTTTCTACCACCGATTTTTTATACATCAATTCTCAGTATTTATACAGTATTGTATTCTAACAATTTTAGAACCCAATAACAATCACTAACAAACTTAATTTTCATTTCCTAAGCTACCTAGGCTTGTTTATTTACTGAACAAATTTCCAACTTTTTTTCCTCTAACAAGGTGGCAAGTCTCCAAATCAAGTGAAAGCAAGGAAACACTTCACAAAAATATACTTGGCAATCAGTGTATGTAGGACAGTTTAAAAAAGAAATATAGACCAGTGAGAAGATGTTTTTGAGAAAAAAGCAATTTTACTTTAATCTTGTAACAATATGAGATCATGTTATAACAATCACCTCCAGAAATATTGAGTACAAAAAAGCCAAGCCAACATTTCAACTATTGAGAAAACAATTTTATAACATGTATGAACATTCCTGTAATGAATTTTAGTCTATCAGTTTTTAACTTTGATTTTGACATTGTTCACCAAATCAGTGTTTTAACTTTTAAAGCACAAACCTGATTATGTTATATAGTGATGGGCCATATTTTCAACTAGCCATATTATATATAATTTATATATAATTTGTACAATAACCCAAATCAATTTTTACTACTCCTTGGCTGCAGGCTAGTTGGCTAAAGGTGAAGACTGCCAAATAGTAATATAACAAATGACTTGAGAATAAATATCAACAATCAACCTAAGACTAAGTATGAACAATCGACTTGAAAATAAGTATGAACCATTGACTTGAAAATAAGTTTCAACCATTGACTTGAAAATAAGTTTCAACCATTGACTTGAAAATAAGTAAGAACAATTGACTAGAAAATAAGTATGAACCATTGACTTGAAAATAAGTATAAACCATTGACTTGAAAATATGTATAAACCATTGACTTGAAAATATGTATAAACCATTGACTTGAACATATGTATGAACAATTGACTTGAAAATATGTATAAACCATTGACTTGAAAATATGTATGAACAATTGACTTGAAAATATGTATAAACCATTGACTTGAAAATATGTATAAACCATTGACTTGAAAATATGTATAAACCATAATGACTTGAAAATATGTATAAACCATAATGACTTGAAAATAAGTATAAACAATTGACTTGAACATAAGTATAAACCATTGACTTGAAAATAAGTATGAACCATTGACTTGAAAATAAGTATGAACAATTGACTTGAAAATAAGTATCAGCCATTGACTTGAAAATAAGTATGAACCATTGACTTGAAAATATGTATAAACCATTGACTTGAAAATATGTATAAACCATTGACTTGAAAATATGTATGAACCATTGACTTGAGAATAAGTTAAGAAGATGATCTTTGTCAAAAAGGCAAAGCAACAAAAGCTACAATGTCCCTAAATAGTTTAAAATCTTATAATGTTCCAGACATTTAATAGATTGTATTCAATTAATAGACAATTTCAGAAGATTACTCTTACAAGTATAAATATTTGATCAGTATTCTACAATAAAATGTCTCGTTTCACAGACAAATCCTGCATCAAGATACATAATAAAAATATCTAGGGGACATTGCACACATGCTTTGATAGAATCAAGTTTTTAGTGTTTTAACATTTGCTATTAGATTTACTCAATCTACATTTTGGAGGACTGGTTTCCTTTTCTATGACAAAATTTAAATGACTGGTTTCCTGCTCTAAGACATACATTATATTTCTACCTTCATAGCCAAGATTCAAATAAACTCACATTGTAGATTTTAGACCACCATTAAACCAAACAACATTTTCGTCAGAGACAATCCATACAAAAAAAACATTGCAATATTAAAACATGCAAAATACATTGACCCCTAAAAGGAATGGTTCATTTTTAAGTGCCATCTCCTTCATTTAAGATCAAAATGAAAAACTCGAGCTCATTGAAATATGCATTATACGTAATTTGCCTTATGAGTACTTGGTCATAACCTAAAGGCAACACAATCATGCAGCCTTAAGATTATATCTTAAAATGAAAATGCAAGAGTAAACATATTTAAACAAAACCACAGCATGTTAAAAAACTTCCTGGAATCATCCAAGACTTAACAAATACCTATAGTGATTTGACATCACAATAAAAATGTACTTATAGCCAGTTAAGATTAGTCTATGTGCTTAAATAATAAAGCAAACATTTCCCATGAGTATTAATACCAGCCTTAAAAGTACAATAATTCCATGGTACAGTGCAAAACTAGTCTAAATCCATCTATACTTACATATAGTTAAACAAGTTTTGTGTTGAGCCATAAATGTGTGAAGAAATGATGGACCAACAAAAGGAAACAACTGAGTATTGAATATGGAAAACAGAAAGATGACTTTCGATCAATAATGAGAAATTTCGTAAATATGAAATATACTTGAAAAATTTGCCTTAACAAAAAATATAGTTAGCAGTTAGATCCTGGAATTCTATGATAAATGTTTCAGAGGAAAATGAGTTCACGTCATTGTTACAAGTTATTTACGTCGCTACAATAGAAGGAAATTGTATTAATCTATTAATATGAATAAAATAAACATTCTTTATAAAACATTGATAAATTGGCTCATATTGTTCACAACAAAACCTACAATTTTTTTATATTTTTCATACTTCAGTTCAAGATGAAATATGTAAGGTCTATCAGTACAAGCAAACTAGTTAGTTTAAGATCTTACTTGAATCTTGAGACTATCTTTAGAAACATTGTACTATCCCTTGAGTCATAATGGCAACAATTTGGCTCCAGACTGATAGATTTCTATTAATATAAACTTTGACCTTAAATGCATAAACTGTTCTGAGAATTTTGTTTAAACATCAAACCGTTCAATCAGCGCACTATTCAAAATTCATAGAGCAATCTATGTTTACATTCACCAAGCCCACACTGGAGTCAAAATGAAAACAAGTCAGTGACTTAGTTGAAAAACTTCAGTTTTTAATTATTAAAAGTTATTTACACTGTCAAGCCATAGACAAATCATGGTCAATCAAGATTAAACTAGACCAGGGTCAAAGTGGGAAATGATATTAACATACACAACCATGTTCTGACCATGGTCAACCATGATTCAAGGTTTATGTTTCACAAGGGCAACCCCTCTTTCTCATTTATGCCAAAGACCAATCATATTTACTGCTTATATTAAGAAAACACTAACTAAAATTTCAAGATCACAGAAATTCAGATCCACTCTGCCATAAATGTACAAAACAGAAGTATTAATTAAACATGTCAATTTTTAAACAACACTACTCCAGGCTATAACAGTATCAATATGTTACATTGAGATTAATTTGCATTATGGGACAGTTTTATGAGATCTAGTTTCAAATTGATGACAGACTTTCTACTAAAACATTTATATGCTATTTTTGTACTGTTCAACAAGTACAAGTAAATCTAGGTTAATTCAAACAGTGGATAATAATTCTACATTCAATTTATTTGTCACACAAGCAATTAAATGCTATTGGATATGAACAATAGGATCATAGCACCAAAAATCTAGTTCAAACAAATACAGAACAGAAAATAAGTGGAAAAGGTAAACAAAATGTAATTCTATATCAACCAAGTTTATTAAAATTGATTTTTACATTGCAATGGGAGATAGCACCCACTACAGCAATATAATACAATAGGTATAATATGCATAGTTGAATAGTATATCTACACAAATATTGAATAAAACTGTAAAACAAATTTATAATAAATCTATGTATTAGTATCAACCATTCAAAGTGATGAACTTCATATGATAGCCTAGAGAGACAGCTGCAAGGTATCAATGTTTCTCTTAATCAGAAACTTTAATCTTAAGGTTTGTTTTCATTTACAACATGTAGAGTAATATACAATAATAGATTAAAATGTCTTCAGGCATATTGTTTAGTTATATTGAAAATTGTTTTATAAAGTAAATCGGTTATTGTGTTACTCAATATGAATATAGTCAATTAAAAGATATAGCCCTCAACACAAATACGAGATTCATACAACATATGTCAGAATTTAGATTTTGTAATTCAAAAGTTGACTCCATTCGCATTGAAATTCATTTCGTATTTCCAATAGCAACAAAAGGTTATGGTACCATACTAATGTTTTGTATTGAACATACTTGTACATGTAAACACAATGTTTGTTAAAATGTGCTACAGCATACACTTCTATATATCCATCTTTACCAGAAAAAGCCTCTCACTAGTACTCAAGTACTAAAACTATTTTATTGTATTCATTAATGATGAAGACAATCAGTCATATAAAAGTCAACTTACTAAAACGATATAAAAGAAAAAATACAAATCACTTTAACGGCCCAGGTTCAGCTATAAAAGAGAATCTTGAAAATGGCCACTTCTCTTTGACTCTCTGAGCAGAGAACATGTAAAACCAGAGAGAGAAAATCTTGAACTGTAACAAATTTACTATTCAGATTTTAATGAAACTTGACATGCTGTTTTTTGACACATTTTTAATACTACTTGAAATTTTCAGCTTTCTATGTTACACAGAAATGGTACTTTCAAAGATTAATTTTGGACACAAATTAAAAAATTTAAATTAGACAGACATATTGTTTTACCAACAAGCATGGACTCGGGCTTCATACTTGGTAGTGTTTAAATAGCTATGTCTAACCGTGCAACATCATGTTTTGCCTCCTAGGTTACTATTAAAAGCACAAAAATTATCAGGTTTCAAAGCATGATGCCAATACTAATCAACTACTTACTACTCAAGCTGTTACAGTCCTAAAGGCTTTATATAGAAATATATGCTTAATTGTATTAGGTGTGGTCACATACCCTGGGTTAAGCGCAAAAACAGTGGTAACTCACTCTTTTCTTATATTGAGTTACAACTGCTTTCCGCTAAACCCTTGATACAATGGCAGCATATTTTAGTTCACCTTTGTGAACTCACCATTATAGAATCACTCTGACATTTTATCATACAAACAATGCCTCATATCAACTAATTATACAGCTTTGCAGTTCTTTTATAGAAATGTGATTAAAAGTACAAGTAAATAGTAAAATACTGTGAAACTTTTAATTGACATTTCGTACATTATGAAGAGCTCTGAGCTCTAAAGTTCTAGTACTGTCATATAAGTGCAAGAATAATAATCAGCATTTAACACTAAACAGCGTACATTAGTTAAAGTTTTGTTTATTTTATGACCATTACATTTAAAGAGTTATTAATCATTTCATGAACATTGCAATCTTAAAAGAGTTATGTTTCATTTTATGACCATTGCAGTATTAAAAGTTTTGTATCATTTCATGAACATTGCAATCTAGAGAGTTATGTATCATTTCATGAACATTGCAATCCAATGCATTATGTACCATTTCATGACCATTGCAATCCAAAGAGTTATGTATCATTTCATGACCATTGCATCCAAAGAGTTATGTATCATTTCATGACCATTGCATCCAAAGAGTTATGTATCATTTCATGAACATTGCAATCTAAGAGCAAAGTATTGTTTTAGAAACATTGCAATCCAATGCATTATGTATAATTTCATGACCATTGCATCCAAAGAGTTATGTATCGTTTCATGAACATTGCAATCTAAAGAGTTATGTATCATTTTATAACCATTGCGGTATTGAGAGTTATGTATCGTTGCATGAACATTGCAATCTAAAGCGTAATGTTTCATTTCATAACCATTGCAGTATTGAGAGTTATGTATTTTTTTATGACCATTGCAATCCAATGAGTTATGTATCATTTCATGAACATTGCAATCTAATGAGTTATGTATTATTTCATGACCATTGCAATCCAATGCATTATGTATCCTTTCATGACCATTGCATCCAAAGAGTTATGTATCATTTCATGAACATTGCAATCTAAAGAGTTATGTATCATTTTATGACCAAAGCAATGCAATGGTTTGTGTATTTTTTATAACAATACAAGAATACAGGTAAAAGTGTTTATTATCAACAGCATTCTGCAAACTGCAAATAAACTTGTATAAACTGTTCCTGTGTTACAAAATTATAAACATTTACTGTTATAAAACATTTGTTGTATGTAATACGTCTTTCATTTCATCAGTAAAACACTAAGTGACTTAACCTTACAAGGTTGTAATTTCTGACTAATAGCTAATAGAACATCTATATAGGAGAATTACAGGCATTGTTTATATAAACAGCATGTTGCAACCACTTCACAGAAATACACTTCTTGACAAATATAATCTGTCCAGCTGGATTGAAGAATAAACAGTTTATATAAACACCATAATAACAAACTGAGAGTAGGGTTGGTTACATTAATATATTTACATTACAGAGTCCATCATTATAAACAGATTTTAAGAGAGATTTTCCTGCCAGATTTTATCACAATTAAAAACATGGTGTAGTGTATTTCACTATCTCAATATTACACTGGACATTAATGTAGTGTCATATGGATTGGATACAAATATTGACATATTTATTGATACATTTTTGACGTTGAATTTTGAGGACTCAGAAGGGAGTTACTTATAATCACAATTTTTTCTATAAGTGTAGCACTTTCATGAATATCAATTTCAAACTCTGGTGATAGGACAATGCTAACTTCATGAGAGCCAAATTCTGAGGGTAGGAGTCTCTCCTTACAAATTAGAAATCAAATAAGAGTATGATTATGCTAACATCATTTAAATCAAATTTGTAGGGTAGAACTCTTCCTAGTTTTTTTCGAAACAAAATTTTTAAATGAAATAATTACAGTTAATAAATTTAATCAAAACTATAATTGAATTCATTGCTTCAATATGAACATGGAGCAATTATGAGATTTTCACTAATTATCAATGAAATTAATACATTAATTAAGGATAATGATGTCAACTAAATATCAAGTGAAAGTAAAGGATAGTTTTCTTAGAATTTTCAATTTGAACTTTACGTAACAGTGTATGCTGGTTTTAGCCGTGATTCATTGTTGCATAAGACTTTGTTCTTTAGCAATAAAGTAGAATACACAGACAATTGTATTGGTAATCTTTCTCAGTCATTTTGACAACAAAATTATCTATCTTAAGTTCTACTTAATATTATCCAATCAGAAACCTCATAGTCATTTTGTCAGACTTGTTGATATGAACTGACCAGCCAGCAATCAAAGACACAAGTCTAATTACAGAATTATTGCCTAAATGACAACCTAAGAGGGATTTATCTTTTATGGTTTCTAAAGGAGACTAAATTCTTATTTTAGATTTAGAAATTACTAACAACATAGACTTGGTTCTGTCTCATATCTTAACACACTTACAAAATCTAATTTGGTCAGTTGGCAAGGCTAAGCACAAATTATCAATATTTTTCCTTTCAAAAATATCTGTCTTAAAAGCTTTTTTCAGTAATTTGGGATTTCTTGAAATATCTAGGGAGTCCACAAAAACCAATGATCTCTTAATAGCGTCAACTTTAAAGAGTTAGCCATCAATATCATAAAATTGATACAGTTACCATGGCACTTAGGGTTGATTCCATGAAGAAAAGAATAAAACAAGTTATCTCAATCAAATAAAGCTAAGGCTAGGATTTAACTTCAAACATTAAACACTGAACTTATGTCAATATTAGATGAATGAAAATAGATACGCTATGAGACTCATGATTCAACAATATGGAACATACAAATATGGACTTATACCATTAGAATTGTGGACAAGAAAACAATAACAAACAATGGGAACGGTATCGTGTTACCCTGTGAACTGATAAAATTGTGGACAGAGTTAAAACTAGTCAATACGTCATTAAATGACCATTGCTACGGTTGTGTACATTGCGTTCATTATACAGGAAACTTCATTATCTATGGATGACATCAACATGAGATTTTTCATTACTATTGTTTTCATGTGTAATATGTCGTAGCTAGAATATTTTGCTCTCAAAGGGATATTTTCAAACAAAAATCAATGATACGCTACTGAGGGACAATATGTGAATTTCATAGAAAAATATATAAATGCATAACGAATAATATTAAAAATATGGATAATGTAATTTGTGTACAAAATAACCCTTTCGTGTTCATTTTGCTATTGGAAAAATGTATTGATAATCTGTACACAATAAGATTGATTAGTTAATTAAATGCATGTTTTTTATGTAGGAAAATTTTAATTGCCTGTTAATTGGAGAGATGCAAACATTAGTGGATTTAAACTAGAATGGTCTATGATCAACAGGATGATATATATAGATGCATGAGCAGTGATTATAATGTATAACGGAAAATTTACAATTGGCAGTGAGTAGGACAGAGATACATAAAAACACAATTTCTATATTAGGGATTCAACAGATTAAATAAGTTCTGTGGCTATAAGGAGTAAATCTCTTTTTATGTGTGACAAGTTACAACATATTGTGATAAATTAGGCAAGTAGCAGGGAATACAAAGCTAGACTAGTTTATGACAGTGCATTAAAGAGACAATATGTTACGAGACAATATTTTATATAAAAGTAAAAATCAGAAATGTCGGGGGAGGGGCTTATATATCTTCAGAGTGTTGTGTTGATGGAATCTTCTAGGGATAATGGATTGATAAATATAAGGAGCTTATTACAGTAATTAGGGATATTTTCTGTTCGATTTTTACATCAATAAGGGATCAATGTAGGGGGTTAATTTGGAACATTCTTTGTATTGCAATGATACCGATCAGATCTAAATCTGATATCAGAGACAGCTACATCACCAATGTTTGGTGTGGATTACATGATATTAATATATATATGCAAAAAATACATGTTTTGCACTTTGCATTATCTAAGGGAAACTCTTAAAATGCAAATTGGATCTATTTGTACATTATACTGTGAATAATGTCATATAAAAACTGAAACAATTTCAACACTAAGTTACACAAAATGTCAATATGATATATCAAATATGTGGTTGTATTTGAGCCATTACTAGGAAAATAGGAAGTTATTTTAAATGAATTACATACGTTATCTAAATATGGTGAAATTGAAAGTAGAATACTTGTGACAGGAAGGGTTTTACTTGAGGCTAGATATATTTCAAGTAAATGTCAAACAGAGTTGCATGATAGATAAATTTTTAGACGGCAAATATTGAGAAAGACGCTCTTCTAACTAAATGCTCGGACAGCAAGTGAAAGGACTATTTAAACTGTTGAATTCAAAAGGAGTTTTATATTCTGTTTGTATAGTAAATGTGATAGGTGAATTAAATCAAAAGGATAATATTTAATGCACCATGTTTAAAACATAAATGGATTTATAATGCTTATCAAAGTGTACTATTTACATTAGTAAGATTAAATAATATGTTCATAGTTTCCAAGAATAGCAATTCTTAGAAAAAACTTGAAAGTGTTAAATGATACATCAACTAATCAAGTAGAAAGCGACATAATAAACACGTCAATATGATCTCGTACAGCAACTCGAATGTTACGGTAGGTCAGATTTCCTTTACTATTTAGTCAATGTATATTTACTATAAACATAATATGTCCATTAACATTGTACGATAATATAAAACTTTAGAGATTTTTATTAAACTGAATACTTTTAAAACTGCATAGAGAGTTCATATGGAGTTTAAAGATCATTTTCAAAATCATTTTAAAGTCAATTTATTTAGAATAATTAATAAAATGAATCATTTAAATATAAACAAATAAAATCATTGCATTACTTATTGGGTCTTTTACTCTTACAATAATCATTACCCATTTCAACTATGAGTAATTTCTAACAGAGGTTTCCAAAATGGTCCTCAAAGTTGGCCCTAACATTAAAAAAGAGAGACTTAATTACTAAGTAAGGTTTTAACACCCCTAGGTTCAAAACACAGGCCTAAGTTCAAAACACTGCTAAGTTAAAAACTCCACCAGGTTCAAAACACTGCTAAGTTCAAAACTCAACCAGGTTTAAAACACTGAAGAGTTCAAAACTCCACCAGGTTAAAAAAACTGCTTTCCAACCAATACAATGGAAACTAATGTCATGCAATAGGTTATGAAAATAAACTAGAGACGTCAATTATATTTAGGAAGAGCCAGTTCAATGTAATTACTACCAGAAAACTGCCTACAAAAACCAAGTGTTTGTATGGTCATCAACCATATATGGTGGTAACCAGGACTCGAATTTAAGCCCGCGTACTCGCAAAATGTGAGTGGATTTTGAAAATTGCGAGTAACTTTAATTTTAACTTGCAAATTTTTGCGAGTTTAAATCGCCACAAATATATTTCTGGCTAAACTATTAAGGCTCAAATCAGCATTTAAACAGCCAGAAAGATTGATAGTATTACTAGTAATTAAAGATTCACTGTAAAGACATGTTTGATATTCTTTGTCTATCCCACAATAAAGCCCTTGTTCTATCTATGTTTAAATAGTGAACTTGGTATTTTTTATATGGCATCATGAACAGTTACTATGTATGCTATTAAAATTTGGAGAAAAACTGCAGGTGATTTTTTCATTTTGCGAGTTGAAAAAAAATCAACTCGCAAAAATGTGCAGGTCCAATTTTTTGTTAAATTCAAGCACAGGTGGTAACCAACAAGTCAACAGCTAACTTTACAACATTAGAACATAATATACCAGCTGTTTATTATAATGGTTACATTTCTTGCATTAGACCTTTACACAACAAGTAAATCTGTGAGCTAATGCTCACTAGTGATACCCCCGCCAAAATCTAAAAATATGCGACAAACAGGAAGTAGATGAGTAAGGAGCAGGAAATCGCTTTACACCACATGGGACTATAGGATGAAGCAATATGCAAAGTTTCAGGCTGCTGCATGGTATAGTTGCTGAGAAAACTGTGACGGAAATTTTGTAACGGACGGACGGACGGACACACGCACGCACGGACAAGGGTAAAACAGTATACCCCCCTCTTCTTCGAAGCGGGGGTATAACAATCTTAGTCACATATTATAATTAACCAGTTAATATTTTGTCTTAGATACAAGACTATCACATGATTACTATGACATTTTGTTTAGATACCCTACAGTCATCAAGCAAGTCTCTCAACATGTTAGGTTAGCTATTCTTATAAAGCACCTGCCCTAGTGGTTCAATATCCTAATACAGAAATAGATCAGTTTTGTCATTCACAGCCTTGTGGCAATCATTGTCCTTATCTACCAATTTGCAATACTGCATTCAGTCAATCCTAGTTCATTGATCCCTATTGTTTCACAAAACCTAAGCATGCTGTTTTTCACAAAATTTCATTCGTCCAGAATTGTTTTTTTTGGACAGCACTGTACACAATCATTTTGTTTCCAATAGATCTAACAAACAAAAAATAATTAACATGTTCTAAAGAAGAATGGAAGGCTTCTGCACTTCATTTGTGAAAATCTGAGTACTAAAATAGTTTCAAAGCAATCTGCAGTACACCGATGTACCTTGTTCTCCGACCATGCCTTTTTCTTAGTTCAAGAAAATTGAATATTATACTTCACAACCTATGCCAAACTTCCTTTCTAATGCACAGTTGCTTGTCTTAACTTATGCACAGCCATGTACCTTTGCTGCATGCACTGCAAGAACACTCCTCCATTGACATCCCAAGAGCTTTCCTTCGTTGCCAAGCAACACATGTTAACAAGTTAAACCAATTTAAAATATGTTGTATTAGAATAGTAAAACAAGCCTTCAGATAGAAATATGATGCTATATCAACATAAACTTAATTATATACACAGAATTAAGAATATATTTCAACAACATGGAAGATATAGCTATCCTTTGGGGACAATAAATTGATTTTTACTTCAGGCTTTCACTGTCATCTCAAGACACTATCTGATAAAAACCAGTCTATTTAAAGAGTGAATATTGAATTCAGAACATTTCACATACAATTTGACATTAAAAATCTAAAATACATAGCCTAAAAAAAATGTCAAGACTGTCTACAAAGCACACCTGTGTCTTGGAAACGACATAACCATATCCAGTTGAATTTTTACTGAGTTATGAGTTTTAATACGAAGACCATTGAACAAAACATTGTATGTTGACAATGAATTAATGCCAGAGGTATCTTGTATTTGCTAATAGTCATGGAAACACTAAAATCATCTCATCTAAAGGTTCAAATAGTTAACTGAATCCCTTTAAATTACCATCTTAAAATTTTTTATATCCTCAGATATAAATCCATATTTATGTACAAATATACAAGCAATAAGACACTGATACAGGTCAAACATTATACTGTTAGTGAGTGTTTAGGCCACTACAGCTTTTATAAACACTTTGTATATCAATTTTGAAAAAGATGAACATTTAAACAATTAATGAAGGATTTACATCGCAAAACATATCCAAATGCATGTGAGTTTGATACATAGAGGATATTTGTTTATTTCCGAGCAAAGGATGCAATATTTTCACCAGTGGTGTAGTCACAAGTGAAAATATAATATATTTAGCTCAAAAGTGAAATAAATAGCTCTTACACCGAAATAAACAAGTTTTCTGTTTTCATATGCTTCAAACAGGCTTTTTTTAAATTTAAGTATGATATGTCATCAGAATGGTGCATCCAAACAGTGAAAAATAACAAATTTATTTTTATTGTTTTAAAACAGTGGAATATTGTTTTTTATTTCACCGATAAATCCCGGTATTTGACTGGGAAGAAATTGTAATATTAATAAAGAAGCGTAACCAAATGTAGCAATGAGATAACAATGGTATTTTTCCCACATGATAAATTTAAAAGATCAAGCTTCCAAAAAGTAGCTCAAAAAAGAGTCAAAGTAAAAGGATCAGAAAACTCAATTCTTTACTTCTATATGACAATATCGATGCAAGATAATTATTATGTATGACATACGACAGCTCCGTAAATAAAGCTCAGCTGCTCTCAGCAGTTATATAGCTCTGTTAAGATACATTAACATATTACATGATTTCCCAAGGTATGCCATAAACCAGGTTCAATGAGCATTATATTTTAATTATAAATTCTAAAGGATCTGAGACAAGTTGATGTAATTAAGTATAAAAAATTCATTGATAAATTCATGTAAAATTATAATATTCTCAAAAATTGTGAATTTTTTGTCAAGGCTAAGAACATAGCAGGTTTAAAATAATAAGGTATTTAAGACAACAAAATGGACTGAAACGGTTAATTAAAACACAGTTTCAGTTTGGATAAAAAACTTAAACGTGCAGTAAAAGAGACCTTAAATGAACACGTAAATGTAGGCATATAACGATTAGAATCTGTATTCTTTGTAGAAAACACAAAGAGGAGACAATGAATTTAAAGTTAAGAGAGTTTTAAAATAGAAGCAATTATCTTGATAAAGGTATTCTTGTCACAGTATATTCAACATTAGAACCAAACCTTGACCTTTGTATTATGTACACAAACAGACTGCAATAACGCCATACAGAATTTAAAATGGTCAATTCTAAGCATAAATCTCTGCAGATCTATTAAATACAATAATTACAGTGGAGATTTTTTTCAAGGTCCTTGAACATAAGCATCCATTACTGTCTAGCCAATGTTAAAAGAAAAGAGAAAATTTTACATAAAATGTCGTACAAATAAAACTGTTGCATCTGGATGTTAGAAATTCTGTCTCTAAGATTTTAGAATAAATAAAATTGAAACAGTTTTGTATTACATGTGAGTAATGAAGGGGAAGTTTTTTATGTAGTTTTAACATAGATGTGAAGGACAATATATCGACATTGTATATAAAGACACAATGTTGTACATTTAAACAGTTGTAGTTAAAGTCAAGTCTTAAAGCTCCTGAAAGTCTTGCCCAAGGAATAGTCATATACAGATATTTATTATAACAAATCAAAAATGCAAATAATGAATTTCTTTTAACTATAAGAAAAACTTACTTTAAACCGTTCACTCTCTCTATATATATCACTCTCAATTAAGACATGATTTTGGCATAGTGGTAGCATGCTAGTGGGGATGATTTTAAATCAAGAGAGCAACGGTTCCATTCCAAATTGCAAAAGGTTATACTTTTTCATAAAAATTTTACATTTGATATCAGTATTTTCTTCCTAGAGGGAGCTCTCAGCTCCTTGAGGAAGCGTAGGCAAGTACTAAAAAGTGCCCAAGAAAGCTAGTTAAATGTCTGCACATAATGCATCATAATAGAGCGGACCGACCCTCAGCTGGTTAAAAGGATGGACACAATGCATATCCTTAAAATAAGTGTAGATAAAATTCGACAAGAAACAGGAAAAATAAGTTTATTGTGATACAGATTACAATAAAGGCATCACAGACATTTCTTTACTATTTGTACAGGAAAAATGATTGATCCAGTTTTTACTATATTTATGATCAACTTAGATCTAACACAAGCACAACATTATACAGTAAAATAGTCAATATAGTTAACAAGTGTGGTAGGGAAAAATGTGACACTTCAATAATTGTATTACAGCTCTGTTAGATGAAAAAATTCTTGTATTTAACAATATAGCAGTAAAATGAGTAGGTCCGTTTTATGTATATATTCAGCAGACTTTCTCATTACAGTTGATTCTTGATTTACTTGCACCAGACTAAAACTCTTTAAAGATATAATAGAAGGTCTAAACCCCTGGAATCTGTACAGCTAAATATCAACCTTAATGTAGATTAATAAAAAAAGCATTTTATTACACTTGAATGTACCAAATATACAAAATTGTTATGCATATTGGGAAGTCAATACTTTTATATATAAGTGAATGTAGTGAAAGCAGACAGGGAGAAAATCAAGAATTCCTTCAACCATAACTTAATCCACTCTATGGGGATTTTTTTGGGGCCAAATATCAATCTTTCTCAATGTTTGTTTTGCATAAAGCTACAATGATCTTCTCATTATCTATTTGTCATGAAATATTAATTTCCCAACAAAATTTGACGAAATGAAATAAATCATATTTCAATTAATTAATGAAAGCTAATTAACCCACATTGTGTTAATTAATTATAAATAAGATATATCTTTAAATATTGGCATCAAATTTCTCAAATGATAAATATTTCAATTTAATATTTTGTTCTTTAATTCTAACAGATATCAAGAAAATATTTCCAGCATGAAATGAACATTTTCCTATAAATCAACAAAAATAAAACAAAACCAACATAACCCCCAATAAGCAAATGAAAATTAACAAAAATACTGGTTCAAAAATGGCAACATAATTTATTAAAGGTCGTCAACAGTAATAGCTTCCCCAATATACAAGAACTATGTCTGTCCCTAAACCAGCAGCAATAAGCAGTATAACCCCTCACTGGTGATCTGCACTGCAGATCAAATCTGATAAACATTTCCTCCCTCTTACACCAACACTCATAGACTATACAAAACAAAAAACAATATGATTACATAATACCCCACCCACTACATCAATACATATGGCTTCCACAAGTGAGACATTAGATTAATCCCCTTCATACTACTTAACTATGATAATTATCAGAACACAGAGCAGAAATCTTGTCTATAAGAAATCTGTGAGGTTTTACATACTGATAATATTGTTTGTAATATCAGTAGTTTTTTTATCAAATAACCTCATCTCACCTGAATATAATATACTTGATCAAGTCATCTACTCATTCTCCTTCCTTGTAGTATCACGGACTCTTGAGACTGATAAAAAACATGTAATGCCTTCCAGACTGTTGAAATATCTCATTTGGCTATATGGGATTAAAAAAACCTACTTTCCCCAATACAGACCAGAAAGTAGAAAAATACATTTGGCTACATAGGATTAAGATCTACTTTTCCTATTACAGACAAGAACATCGAAAAATTTAATATGTGTGTACATGCGATTAAGATTTCCTTTTCCCATTGCAGACCAGAAAGTAGAAAAAATTATAACATGTGGGTGCATGGAATTAAGATCTCCTTTTCCTGTTACAGTTTAGAAAGTTGAAATATTTGATAACTTCTGAGCGCATAGGTCTGAGACTTTTTCATTATGAGTCTGTTAACTTGTTACCATTTAATTTCTTTACGCATTAAACATTCTTACAAGACAAAAATGAAAGCAATTCAATAGTGTTCAACTGGCACAAAAAAACTTTAAAGTTCTTAATGCAACAACTCATGAACTAATAAAATTGATTAAACAGTGACCAAAACCCCTACATAGACAGTAAAATCTTCCATTGTTTCATTTTGTTAACCTCATAATTGCTATTCACACACCTTATTAACAACAATATAATTGTTAAAACATAAGTTAGCTATCACACTAGACAAAGACAGGGCACATTTTACACAGGGTAGACTGTACATTTTCTTCATTGCATCTAACATAACATGCATAGTCTGTATATTGTATTCCCATACAATAAAACTCAAACACAAGTTAGACAATGATCAATGCCAAATGATCATGTTTTTGCAATAAGAATTTATGCTGCACACACCTGAATAGAGAAATTTTCAATTTTCCTAAATGCAGTTTACATTCAAGAAATAGATTAAAACAAAATGAAATCAACATAGCATAAAATAAGTATGTAAATCTCTGTATGTAAAACAACACACAAAGTTATTAAGATTTTGAAAATGTTGGGGGAGTAATGGCAGTGTTCCATGATAAGAGATACAGAAAATCAAATATTTCATATCAAGGTAAATAAAGTACTGTCAGAATGCAAGAGCTTTCTACCCAGATCTTTGGAATAAGGTGCCAGGATCTGTAAAATCTCTGATGAAATATGCCTCTCTCCACATTTTCCCATCACAAACTTCGCAAAGTTATGTCTTCATGTCTTGGCTAAATAAATGTGCTTGTTCTACATCTTGGAATAATTTTTGTATAATTAAAGTCACAAACATAATAACTTGAGGGGATTTATAATATTATATTATAACATATTTCATCTTAAAAACTATCCAAGTACTGGATATGAATAAAAAACAGGAAAATGCTAAAAGCATATCAGAAAGATCTATTTTTGAAAATATGCATTAGACTAGATTGCAATGATTGAAATCCCCATACTTCCCACCCACAAGTCTGCATTTTTTTTCTACCAGTCAAGGTATTGAAGGTAACCTAATACCTATATAATTTCTTTGAAGATTTTAAAACACCATTATATTTCATAAACAGGCACATTCAAGCTTCCGTTTTAAATGTCAACAAAGTTAAATATCAAGTTCAAAGACACATTTAGACAAAAAACAAATAAATTACTTTTTTTCATTCCTAGCATCATAGGTTTTACCATTTTTTATCATTCTTATACTAATACCACAAAGTGACAATATAAAATATTGCTAGGACACATGAAATACATCAAACATTCATGTAGAATATATGACACCTATATGCAAAGTAAGCCAGAACTTCCTATATCTCCCTCAAGGACAGATTAATCAAGATAAATTGTGTTAATTATAGATTAGTAAGTATGTGCCAGATGGTCTTAATAAGGATTAAAATCAGCTGACCTTTCTGTTCACATTGATCTTCAAACCAACAGAAATACTTCTTGCTAGTGTCAATCTGAATAATGTGTAGGGCAATAAAGTCATAAAGAGGTACTTTCAAGAACTGTGCAATTTGACCTTAAGAGCTGAAGAACACTCAATATGACAATGTTTTATTTGCTACATAAAATATGACCACACTTTATGATGTGTTAACTTGAACTGTTTTAAATGTCATCAGAAAGGTTTCACCTACCATTAGAGTAAAGATAAACTTG
The DNA here is from genome assembly GCA_025267735.1 of Mactra quadrangularis. Taxonomy (NCBI): domain Eukaryota; kingdom Metazoa; phylum Mollusca; class Bivalvia; order Venerida; family Mactridae; genus Mactra; species Mactra quadrangularis. The sequence continues at coordinate 32,327,612 of CM046304.1, forward strand.
TGTTTTATTTATAATATGAAAACAGGTCACTGGAAACAAATAAGCCAGCTACAATATATACCATTCAAAGACATGATGTCACAATGAGATTTAAAAAATTCTTATCTCAATTTCTCAAAGAACACATTGTAATTGTCCCTCAATAGACACCTGCAACCAAAGGGGACATAAAATTTGTCAGTCTAAATTGAAAAGCATAAAAACGAGGCATTGAAATAACTCAATGAATTATGAAAATATTTTACACCATTCACCAGACAGGAATCACTAGATATGCATTAGATAGAAACATAAAATGTGCAATGCAATAAACATTACTGATCGAGATCTTTTGCAAACAAATATAGGAGAATGTTAATAACATAAAACTGCAAAATATGACCAGAGAAGCCAATATCCTTTTTTTTCCAAGCAATCACTACAGTTTGTTTGTTTGGGTTTTACGGGTGCACCAACACAGAAAGGTTATATCGAGCTAAAAGCAATTGATGATACTATTAATGTAACCCAATTCTAATGGTTTTAAATCCTATGTTTTATGATTAATATTTATTTCCTTCAGATAGTTTAGCATTGCATATGATGGTAAAGACTGGAAAAATTCTCTAAGTCAATCACTACAGGCTAATCATCAGGTTAATATAGGTGCCAAATAATAGAATATATATATATAGTTCACCAATATTAGGTGGGGGAGTAAATTGGTGTTCTTTACTAATTCCAGCATACACACTACAGGTAAATGCTAAACAACATCAAGAACACTATTCGTTATCCCCCCCTCTCCAAAAAAACCAGAGCAGTGCACCAAAAATTTCTACCACTACCTGCCAAATTTCATAAGCGTCTCTACCAAGTATAATATCTGTTCACATAATTATAGATAATGGTACATGTAAAATAGTGTGTAGCTAATACTTACAGACTTCTAACTTCTATACTGTGTGTAGAGTTTTCATAATTGGGAACATATTCATCCAGTACCTCTTGATATTTTACTGGAATTTTGGCTCTTTCTAAAGGTATGTGAATTTTCTATTCTCATGTTTAACTGACTGAAGAAGGGTGGGGTAAGATTTTCATACCTCAAAATATGCATTTATTGAAAATTGTTCAGAGGTCCTTATAAAGGGTGTCACAGTGTCCAAACATTGTATACAAGGTATAAACAAACTATTCGAAGACAATAGACACAATTTCTGTAAAATGTTAAGCAACTTTGTTTTTTTTCGCAGAATTAAGCAGAAAGCAATAAATCAAGCATGCACCACCTGCCTCTATATCATATGTACACATATACCAGCAGTATGTTGTACTCTTGGAGTAATATGCTTACATTTTGATAGAAATACAATATGGCGGAACAAAATTATTTCTGAACCCATTATGTCTGTGTATAACAAAACTAATACCACCATTAGACTAATGTTAATATTCTGTTTAGATGTATAAAATGTATGTAATGATGTATGATTATATAACATTATGTTTTACCCAAAAAGTCTATAATTACATGTAGTGCTCAAGTACAGTCAATTTTATTTGTATAAAATGCTTTCATATCCAGCTAAAGCTAACCTCCATCAATTAACATTCTTGATTAATACCTATTACTGCAATATTATAAAATTATATCATTATAATTATGTTATTATGTATTTTCATGGTAATCAATCTTAGTCTGACTTTCAATTACCAGTCTCTCTATATAAATGTCTGTTATTTTAGCCATTCTCTTGTGAAACCAACATTTTTATTTCTAGATACCGTATCTACTTGCATATAAGTCGAAAACCAACAATTATTACTAGTATTCAGATACCGTATTTACTCTCATATAAGTCTAAAAAAAATCGAAAAATTTTTACCTAGAAAATGTTTTTGGGATTATAAACAATTCACTATTTCAATAAATTAGAAGGCAATTATGCTGATTATAACAATTAAGCCTCATTTTATTGGCACAATGTTGATTTGTAGATTCAATATTAAGGTCAACAGATGACATTTAAAAGACTATCAAAACATAAGTTCTGTTGCTGAATCTTATTGATATTCAGACCATTACAATGTACTTGTACAGAATTAGAATAGAACATGAAAGATTTCTAAAGACAAAGATGACCTTGGATTCGTAACAGCAAAAAAGACTATTTGAACATCTTTCTAATTAGCTAATCACATAGATTAAAGTTCCAAACAAGTAAACTATCCTACGTTCATCATCAAGACAATGACCTGTAACATAAAATCGTACAACCAATCTGGCTACTTGTATTATCACTCCTACAACTTCATCTTTACAAATGTCTAAAAGATAACTTACACACCTGCTGGCATCTTATCATGGAAACATTTATACCTTATCTAATATACAGATTTCTATCCTATTTATATATTATTTAGTTTTTCGAAAACAATCTTATAATATGAAATGGAAAATAATATCTAGAAACAATATTTCGAAAAGCTTATATTTTGGAAACTTCTTCTAAAGCAAGAATAAGCCATTCATACAAATGATAGTGTTGGCAATAAGCATCATAGCTATTTATTTCACATGTAAAACTGCAAGTGTAAAAGTTTGTTAAATTTGGTTTAATGGCATATCAACAAAAAGTCATGAGGGCAATATATAAATAGTAAAAAAAATATTGCTGGTCAACAGCCTTGGCCTCAAATTTTCAAAGTACTAACCCCAATTATCACATCTCATAGTCAGTTGTAAAATAGTCATCTTGCCTGACATATATAAAATAAGTAATTTTCATAAGCCAGAATCAAAATCATCAAAAATAAAACATCTAAATGACTGTTTGCAAATTAATGAAAATAAAACGTTAATAAGGCAATATATATCATAATACAGTTCACCTGATCACAAAATGGGTAACAGCTGTATTCAACATGTGTATTGAATTTTCTATGTAAAACATGCATCAATAACTCTACCCCCCCTCCCCCTAATACAAACCGACCAGAATCAATATAACTAGAATATTAGATGCTAATATGATCTCATTATATGTAATTTATACATTCCTAGACAATGCATTACATATCCTAGACAGCTTTCAATTAATGGTAATACAATATCCCTTTACCCCTCTCCCCCCACCCACATATTTGACCAATTAGACTTGCTGTGTATAGAATGTGGAGTTCTGACTAATTCCTCTGCTCCTCCCTGCTTAGACTCACAATTATAGTTCTAACTCTTGTAAAGAAAACCTTTGTACTTGCTATATTAATTATAAATACCCAGACAACACATAATTAATCATACATCTAAACAGTTACCAATTACAAGTTATGAGTAGCCCTCCTCTCTCACCTCCCTTCTCCTTCAAACTTCTCTAGCCAATTAGACCTACTAGCTCATATGTCAGCAAAAATGCTGAGCTAGCCACTTAACAAAATATAAAAAATATATCAATGAAGGCAAGCTTTAGGCAATGTTTAAGCCATTTTATTAGTGTATATGATAAGTTCTAATCAAGTCAAGCTAAGGTAAAGATAAGAAACCATCGACATCATTAACTCTTCAAATCTAACATATAAACAGTATCCTCCAAATATCCCTAAATCATCAAGCTATAAATACAAGGTTATTTCTCATGCTTACAGGAATACTATAAACATGTTTTCAAGTATGTGTTCTATCATATCAATCCAAAGGAAATTGCCAGTTGTATACTTCAATATCAATTAAATAGATGGTTAAGATGAAAGAATACCTTGTGCTATATATACAGTTATGACTTATAGTACAGAGTAACCTGTTCAAGCTTTACAATAAGAACAACCTACTCCTCCCAATTCCTTACAATTTTCCTCAGTTCCCACTTAGAATGAGCACTAGTATACAAACAATTGAGACATCCGGACACCTGTAAACTTTGAATTACTGAGTTATGTCTCAGGATAAAAGCATATAACATAGCCTGAGTATAAACCTTTCAGAACAATAGCACTAAACAATAACACATACACTTAAAAATGTTGATGGTTACTGATATTTTGTCAGCTAAAAAATAATAAGAATACAGTACTTATACAGTCAGTGAAACAAGGGTATGAAAGTGGTTCTGTGCAGGAGCCATAATTCAAATGGTCAGTGCAAACCTAGTCTAACTACAACTGATCATATTATTAACCCACATTAGCTCCAAGCCTACAACTAGTAATTATCCCAAGAAGTCAAAGCAATAACACAAGACAGAAACAAACAACGGCAACAGTAAACATAAAAGAAGAGCTTCCAGGAATCTTCTACACAAAAAATATTCAAAATATGAAATGTCAAACAAAGTATGTTCATTAAAATATATTGATTCTTGTAATCGGTTATCCATCATGCATCAAAACAAACAAGAGTGCAATGTTCAAACATCAAATAGCTAAACAAAGCTAATAAGGTTATTGACATTCCAGAATGTCTTTATGATAACATAGGACAGACAGGATCACATCAAATAATAATCTTATAAATCATTCAGAAGACAAGGAGGCAATCATTTCTAAATGAAATTATCAAAATATTTCATAAAATATCTTGTCTAATGACAATGTAATTAGAAACAACCAGAAATAGCTGCAGTCTTTGCCCACCTTTCCATTGGGATGTTAAGCCATGCATTATCAAGCAATGCTGACAGCATTAAGTTGATTTCTGATCCAAGCAAATTGACCCTTTAAAGTAAAGGGAATTACCATAAGATTCTTACTTAAGATGAGGTGATTATCAGTAGGGCTAGACAAAAGACTGATGACAAACCAACTGGCTAAATTATTACATAAGTCACAAACAATTGAAACAATTCAGCAAGGGGTAATCGTTTTTGTATAGGTGTGCAGTTAAACCAAAACCATTAAACAAAACTCCAAGCCAATGGTACAAGACCACAAAAACCACATCCAAATTTACAGACAATCTTCAGCAATTACAAAGATCAATGCAAATTTATCAGGAGTGCCGAGTTAAATTCAGCAAACTGGTTACATGGGCTGAATGCAACAATCTGTTTAACAAATCCAAAGCAAAGCAAAGCAGATGTAATACAATTCAATTGCATAGCATTCATACAAAACCAATTGAAAATAACAAATAGAATTGACAATTGGAATAAATTTACATGATTATTGTTTAGCTGCATTTTAAAAACTACAATAATTCAATTACCACAGAGACTAACCTAGTACAAGCTAGATTGATATAATTCTGAGAAATGAAATGGAGAAAAGCAATAGCAAACGATTTGCTTGATTCAATATATCTACAGTCAGTTTCTTCCTACTATTTCACATAATTGCAACTTGTTTTTTCAGTGGATGTAGTATTCAATATAGTTAATGTCACAGCACGAATGTAATTGTCTATGATTTTCTCCCATAAATGGGAAATAATAGTGATTAAATAAACATTGACTTCTGGCTTATGTTACAATTCAAGTGTAACAATTTCCATTCCAAATACAATCAATAAACCCCCAATGTTAGAATGAAAGAATGACTTTCATTATAAACATGATTGAATCAACATGCAAAACTCTCTTCCCCAATTTTCTGCAACTTCTTGCCAAAAAACCACTGTTAATTTTAAATTATTTCATCATATTTCACCATGCACGCAACTGATGCGATCTCTGAAAGTCTAAGACCTTTCTCAACTCAGTTCTGATATTTTACAGAAATCTGGCTGTCAGTTGAAATATTAATCGGAGATGAAAGACAGTGAAATATTGCAATAAAATGTGTTTGTAAACCACTTATAGACAGCAATTAAAACTGTAGCTGGAAATAGGAAGAACAATGGAGATGGATGGCAAACATTGCATTGACACAATTCTATCATAAAAATAGATTAATATTTTTTATCTGAATGATCTAGTTATAATACTATTACAATCTGCCACACCTACTCTAAAACAAAAGGTAGTACAAAATTTTGGAAATCCTGAAATTCCTATTTATCATAAATTCTACAAGCAACTCCTATAGGGAAGTATCCCTTTTTTTGGTCCCATAATCTGGAACTTCAGGACTTCGTCTTGAACATACTCACACATGCAAAAGAGATGAGGAGAATAGACTGCTCATGGTGCCTGGCTTTATTAAAGTAGCTTTTATAAGATTCTCTTAACAAAACTTTTAATACTTATAAGACCTTAAGGTTTGTCGATTTTGATTCCAGTGGGATCAAGTACACCAATCTTTGTAGAACAACTAAATGGGGAGACTCATGGCAAAGATTGTACACTGTGATATGTAAGGTTGACCTTAAACATTTTAAAACAGTCAATTTACTATACAAACACTATCCAGAAATCGTAATAAACAGACCACAACCAAAACCACCTAACATATTTTTTCATATGAATATCAAATATTTTCCAAAACTTATTTTCTCACGAAAAAGCTAATGCAGCCTATTTATGTAGAGAGGGCAATAACACTTGTAATATGGCAGCAAAAACTGACTCTTTGACTGACACAGAAAATGCATTATACCCTGCTGTATATTCAGAAAGTATGAATATATATTTAGAAAGGTATTTATTAGCATAACAAAAATATACAAATAGTTTCTCCTACAACACAATGATGACAGACTTAGTATACATATTTATACAGTAGTGGCACTTGGTTACTTGTTCATATAAAATATACAGTGTTATACTAATACAAAAGCCATATGGTAGCAAGGTTTCCCACTCTGACCTTTTTTTGCCTGCCCTTTAATTCAGCAGTCTTTAAGTGGAATAAGTTCTCTTAGAAACAACAATATATTGTAAATAATGCATCATGCTGTATTTAAGTTGCTTTTCTTCATTTGGCTTATAGGAAATGTGAATTACAGATTTTTAAAGTGGTTGCTCAACAATCCTTTTCAGCTAGTATATGAATTATTTGTATAGTGTTTGTTCCCCTAGCAGAATTTCAACCCCCAAAAAACACTGAAATGGTCCTGGAAATGGAATAACAGTCAATCATGTTGATTGCTTTTACTAGTTCTAAAACCCATTATTAGAATGCTAGAACTCATTGATTGGTAGGTAAAAATAAAAATGTGATTGAATAAATCTACTGGATACTCTGACTGGTCCTTTAGACTATTAAAACTTACACTTTTAAGGACAGGCTGTTATCTATAGCCTTTTTTTGTTAAACTCAATTTCTTAAATTCCCTTTTGAGCAGCAATAAAGATCCTAAATAATCTTGACTAGTGAAAGGCGTCATTCCAAATTTAGTAAAACAGATCTCCATATACATTGGGGAAATTTTTTAGCCATCTACAAATTAAAAGCCAGGAAAGTTATGATACTAATTTAATCATGTCAAGATAAAAAGGAAACAAGAAAAAAACCACCAAAAGTCTGTACATTTGTTTCGAAGCATGTGGGTTCCATATATTTCCATTTCCCTCTATTGTCAGCATTATTCCAAGTATTCTTCTAGCAGACAAATACAATTTGATACAGTCATAGTCAGATTTCAAAAAAAAAAATCAATGTGCAGAATTTTATTAGAGAAAATTAAAAGCAACAAGATGCCATTGGTCGGAGTTAACAAACAAATGAAATCGATAACATGTAGTGTAGTATTTACATATATCTGACATTAATATATACTGGTATGTAATGAAATTACCAGAGAAAAACCACAGATTTTTTATATATTGTACTGTAGTACATTGTATCATTAACCCATACACCATTATATGAAATTTGGTTGGAATAGCTTGGCACTACATGATTAGACATATTCGCTTGAGCAAGCACAGAACTACAGACATGACTTTTATTCTCTTGAGGGACATACTAAACATTCAATAAAAAACAACTTTTTCTAGATTTTCTAGTTTTGAGATCTAAGCTGTAAGATGTCTATACACTGCAATAGGCAGACATTATAGAGTAAGAGAGAGAAAGATGGGGAGACTAGAAGAAAAAGAGAGAGATAGTGTCATACATACAGCATGATAATTTTCCTGTATGTCTGTTCACTCCATTACGCAACACTTCAAGTTTTGCTAATACTTTTCAGTCTGTTTTTCGATGTACAATTCCAGTGGTGAACAATAAATTAGAATCACAGACAGTCAGCAGTGAAGCATATCATAGTTATTTATTATACTTCCTCATTCTAACAATATACTTACCTAACTTTACCTAACAAACTCTCCTAAGCTCAGAGATTCTACAGTTGTCTCTCTTATACACTAAGAAATCAAAATGAACTTCGAATCCTTTCTGAATGAAGGGCTAGTAGTAAGAATAATAAAGGGAACCACTACAAAATGGGGCTAATTTCATATAAGGTGAACATCGAAATATGACAAACCTCCAATGAGACATAACCCAAAATGAGGCTAGCATCAAAATGAGACAAAACCAAAGTGAGGCTAACATCAAAATGAGGCAAAAACCAAAGTGAGGCTAACATCAAAACGAGGCAAAAGCCTAAATGAGGCTAACAACAAAATAAGACCAACATCAGTTTGGGCTAAAATCAAAATTCCAGATTCATTGCTTAAAATTACAGCCAAGAATGTCAAGCAAGTTATCCAGAACTAAGTGCTACACATTCCTAGCATAAAATGTTATTTTCAAGGCTTAATACATTATCTACACAGAAAAACCTGATCATCTCACAAGTTTTATGTGAAAATCATTAATAACTTAAACAGTATCAACACTAGCATGAAACCAGATGCTCTGACATAATGATGAAGAGGCTTTCAAAGATATTGCTTATATAACCCAGGAGATTTCTATTACCTGCCTATATCTCCATGAAGTAGTCCACATAGTCTCATTAATAGAAATAAACTTTGTACCAGGTCAGTGAAAACCTCGTCTTAATACTTCATGGTAATGCATTCTATATATTTTGTCACTTTTTTGTGATATTGCATACATAATGAAAACAGATGAGAATGTGACTGCAGAGTTAAAATTGAATTAAAATTTATTCTCACCAACTGAGTTTATAGTATTCCCTAGGTTTTGTAAGTAAAAGGGAAATGCTAAGCTGCATATTGGTGAAATCAGAGTAAGGACTAGTCTTAAACCAAGTAAACAAATAAGGATGAACACAATTTTTGTAATGAACCTTCAATATTATTTCTTACCATTAATACATGTAGATACCTTCCATTCCATTAATAATTCTTAGTATAGCTTTTAAAAACACTTAAAGGTACTTAAAATGTTTTAACTGAACAACTTTGAAATCTACCTTGCCATAACTGATGCGTTAATAATTGATAGATATGTGTAACATTTATAAACAAGTTATTATACTGTGAGGTGGGAAACTAAATAATCTTGCTGAAGACTAGCAAAGGCATTTGAAAAACATAACATTTACTGAAAAGCATACTTGAGAAAGTGAATGAAGTGCAATTTCAGTGTAGTGTGGTGGTTTTAGAAATAGGAAAACACAGGGGAAGGAAGCTGCAAATAGGGACTTGGTGCATCAATGTGATGCACTGGTCCTTATACAACAAAATTCAACATTGCACAGCTTTTGTTTGTTTGTCTGTGGGCATCAAAACAACAGGTTATTGTAATGAACATATGGAAAGATTTCAGATGAATCTGAAAAAAACATAATAAACCTTATTCTTCTGCTACTTAAGACTAATTTTGCAAAACTTAAACCTTCCAAACAGCATCGAAAAAATACTCTAAATCATTGCCTAGAATGAAACTTTTTTGTATCTTGTTGATGCTGAAGAACTCCTTAGAGTATCTATTGTGACAAAACTGTTATCTTAGTACAAGATTGCCTAGTCAGTGACATACTGAGATAAGACTAACTAAATAACCATCCGAGACAACATCCTAGACTTCTAATATTAGTAGCAGAGTCTTACAATCACAAAATTAGCATAAATCAGAACAAGACTAAATAAAGGCTAGGTCACTTTGCATACCTCAACCAATACCCAATACCATAATGTTGTAATATTGAGGTCTTAATATTAAATAACTACATTAGAGGGCATACTGCCTTAACAGTGAATAAGTGAGACTAGTCTAACTCCATATGAATAAAGAAGAATGTAGACAAGTTTTGTGCTGACCCATTAATGTATAAACATTGAGGGTTGCCTGCAAGACTGAAGTAAGAGCAATGTGTAAAAGAGCGAGTTACCACAGTCTTGCGAGCAACCCTTAACATATACACATCTTATATGCCAAGACAATTCTTGGGATGATAAATGAACTTAACAACCTATATTCTTGTACAATATGAAATTATTGACATTATATTCCCTGCCGAATATACGGCTATACTAAGAAAGGCCATAACAACATGGGAGAGAATTTATACTTCACTCATTGGACATTCAGCAAGAACTCAGAAATATTATTTCGCAGGCATAGAGCAAAACGATTGTAACTCACTCTTTTATTAACCTAAGTTATAACCATTTTGCACCAAGCCCTTAATTTGTAATATTATCAACGTCACAAAACATTACATTATGTCAGATGATAATATTTTCGTCAACATTCACGTCTCCAGTGTATCAGAACAGTAAATGAACAATCAGACAAACTTGTTTATGTATGAGGATTTGTTGAGACATCTTCAGAATGTATTGATACCAAGAAAGCATAATACTCTTCACTCAGAAGATAACAAATACATCACAAATCATCTGAGAGACTTTACAATATCTCCTATAAACAACAACACTGCTACAAACATTTACAACCATATTTTAGTGTCCAGTACACTAACATACACTAATTAAAGCACATCAAGGGTTTAGCCTCAAAATAGTCGTAACTCACTCTATTCTTACATTATTCGTCAAGTCAACAATATTTAGTCAATAGCAAATATCATGAAATAGCAGTTCAGTCAATAGCAAATATCATGTAATAGCAGTTCAGTCAATAGCAAATATCATGAAATAGCAGTTCAGTCAATAGCAAATATCATGAAATAGCAGTTCAGTCAATAGCAAATATCATGTAATAGCAGGTTGCAGCTTATGATATTACTACTAATTCAATTTAAATATCATTTCCATTCAATATTTCAGTTACCCACATTGTAGATACTGAAGCTTGAAATGTATTTATTTGTCTCTGGTTAATATGAACATCTATGGCCACAGATGGTAAAACACAGCTGCTGTAGAAAGCTATATTTGTTCCAAGAAATATTGGGGAAAAAATAATGGAATTATCATTAAAATCTTATCAACGTCAACAGAAATATAATTTCTTTCATCAAGTCATGAATACAATTCATTGCCATAAACAATGTCATTTAATTGCTGTATATTCTTACATAGTTTTTTCATGAAATCAAATATATTTATTATTTGTATGAAACCATGGCAACCATTAGAAACAAACTTTATCTCAAATTATCTCTCTTTGTCTTTCTCTCTATAAGCTTTATTCTAAACAAGATATTTAAATCAGAATGGTTATCTAAGACAAGAAACTTAATATTATATAACCACCATCATGAATTATTGCACAAATAAATTAATTGTTTACTATGTTCAATGGATATCATAATGATTATCTTGAATTAATTTGGTGCAACCAGGAGAACAACTCTTCACATAGAAAAAAGCTTGTTTTCTAAGGTTTTGTTTTACACCAAAAGCAACCAGGTTCACCTTACCATTGCTTCTGAGATTTACCATAAACATTAAGTAACAACAATGGTCCAATGACAGTGTCATGTTGTGAACAACACAATATCTTGTATTGTTTTACTATCGTAAGACTTCCTTCCATGTAATATGCTACCCAGATCTATATCCTATCTTCTGAACAATATCCTACTTCACAAAATTTTATATACATTTTCCTCAATAGAAAAAGCAGTTATTGGCTTGTAGAAAGGCAGACAAGGACTGTTAAAAAAGTGTCCAGGAAAACAAGTTAGAGTTGGTCCGCACACATTAACTCTGTCGTAAACTCTGAAACAAAAAAACTTCTGACTTTTCTGAATGTTTCTACAGTGTTTCAACAGACCTACCCAATAGTTAAATATATCTCATAAACTTGTTTATCATAGATTACATGACAAGATTCCTCTTCTATCTAAGAAAGTGTATAACAAAGATGATTTTATTACATGTTTATAGTAGAACTTGTGTTTTATGATATATTTTACAGAGCAAAACAATAAATGTAGAACTTCTGGCCATCAAAATGACAGCAAACTCTTGTACTAATACCAATCATGTATTCTTTATCAAATTTTTGCACATAATGTTATCTCAGTTCATACCTTAAGTTTTCTACAAGTTGTTTTTCCTTTTTTCTAGAACAGGGGTCATTATTGGTCCTTTCCCAGTCTCAGGCTTTTGGAATTTCTTAAATATCATGCAGTTTTTCCTGAATTTGGAACTTACCAAGTATTTTGTTAATTTCTTTAACAATGAGATTGAACTAAAATCTCTACTATGTACTGTATAAAGAAAGGGTTCCCGCGGCCCACAAATTAAAAAAGCCCTATTGACTTGTTATTTCAATCAAATTGAAATCACTGTCTGCACTTGTCAAACTTATCAGATTAAAAATAAAGCAATTAGGAGATAATACAACTAATTAAATTCCCAAAATAAAGTTTCATGAGTTTATAAACAACTGTTTTACTTGGAACAAAATGGAAAGTGATTAACAGAGTTATATTTCCATTACAGCAACAATTAGAAGATAAAAACCTCCCCTCTATCCTCCCATCCTCTTATTTTAAATTTACTAGAAAATCATATACAATCCTATGGTGCCAATTTTCCTGGAAAATTTCCTAAAATAGAATCTGAAAATGATATGGATGTATAATATAAGAATGTATGAATAAACATGAAATATGATTTCAATCCATCATACTCACATTAGAGCCTCTAAATCATGACATTTTATGTGATAACAATATTTATACTAAATATTGACCAATCAACAATCATATATTTTATGACCTCTAACAATGAAACAACAAAATATTCCTTAATAAAGACATGAATTATTGGAATAGCTTGAATTGTTCTCCATTATTCAACTTTCAGAGAAAAAACTACGGCAGTGTGTTTCTTTATTAACATTGATGATTGTTTTACTTAAGGAGCTTTGTGGCATTTTAAAACTTGGACCAAACTGGTCGTGTTATCCATGAAACTCACATGAAATTGAAAATGGCAACTTAAAGGGCAAATTTATTTATTTGGATGCATTGTAACATTATTGCCATAGCAAATATATGATAACATTTGACCAGTCGTAAAGGTAAATTAAGTATTTAGCATTGAAGTCATAACAATATTCATCTGTTAAACTGCAGCAGATTAACAGATGAATATCAACAGTCTTAGTCTCAACCTACTTGCCATAAGCCAGTGGCTAGTGGACTGAAAATTACTTATTTCATACAATAGGGCCTCTACTAGTCAATATTGAGGCCCATTTCTATAAAATGTAACAAATCTGGCAAGTACTTGTGAAAATAACAAGAAGAATCAATGATGTAAGTTAGTAATAGTTTTTAAAAAAATTGTTGCCATTGTTGTTCGTTTATATTCATTGTTGATTTATAGTAGAGTCTGAGAACCAATGTTCCCTTTGAATACAATGCATATTTCAATAATGCAATACATAGTAGAATACAATTTACAATTATTAGTTTAATTATTGAAACTTTACTAGTGGCCATTATTAACCGCTACAAGGATGGATTAAGGAGTCAATTAGCTGAATCAATTTCTGCATGGATAATTTTGTTAACTATTTAATGATGGAATATACTTCACAAATAATTCATAACTTTAAAAGAGAATCTTTTGATATAGTGAAGTAAATTGACAACCCTAGCTACCAAACTAGATATGGCGTTCATCTATGGAAATTAAATATTAAAAGTTATACCCTAGGGACAACCTGAACATGAAGTTTCCTTATTAGCAGGGAAATTGTTTCTAGGCGCTTCAATAGTTACTCTTATAATGTTTTTGTAAGTGATAAAGATGTATTAATAATTTGTCACACAATTTACACTTGTCGTTAGCAAGGTTTACAGTATAAGCTAGGAAATAACCAGACGGACGTTTCCTTGGTGTGCAATAACTTATGTTTGACTTAGTGAATTTTGTTCATATTTGGTCATATAGTGAGGAAAAAGGGAAGTAGATCAGCAGAACTTTGATTGGACCGGTGTGTGCGTGGTTTTTTCATTAATACTTAAATCAACATTGGATCATAGTTTGAAAGCAAAAAAAATAAATGTGTGAAAATAACTTATCAGTGAATTATGATTAAAGTTCAACAATGGAGCTACTAATTCATTAAATATTCTTTTCAATATTGATGTAGTATTACTTGATGAAGAAACATTTACATAAAATAAATAACATACTAAGAATATTAAAATGCATTATTTTGTAAAAATTCATCTTAAGAGAATTGGATTCTATAAGTCTGTCATTGTCTAAATGATGGGACAACCCACAAGCCAAAGCCTGAGACAAGCAATAATTTATAAGCTTTAGCAGAAATTAATTATTTCATATTGGTCACAAATGACTTGTATTTTCTTCTGTTATACAATGTATGACAGAACTGCATAATCATTGTTTCTAATAAAAAGATTCATCAGTGTTGAGTTTCAAAACAAAACTTAAATAATGGAAGAATTGTATTGAGAAATGAGATTTTAAAATCAGATCGTTTACATCTTTTCTGATTTTCACTTGACTAGACAACAATTTTGAAGCATTAGAATTGTTTCGGATACCTCATTGCTGGGTCAATGCAAAACTAAACTTCACTTACATATACTATAGTAAGGCAAGTTATTGTGCCGACTCATCAAATTTTCTTACATTTATTCATTAAGGTTATAAAATAAGAAAACTGTTTCCTTGATCATTATAAATTAAAATTTCTCCCAGTATATTAATTTTCCATTAATTTTCCTATTCCATACATCATTTTCAAGACACAAGGTCATTAAACATTATTAAACAAAACAAGTTTTCTTTAAACATTTAAAATTGACAAGTAAATCGTAATTTCTTAGCATAATATGTGCAAAATGTCAAACGGCAAGTATATAGTATTTCGTATGTGGGTACAAATCATATATCTTATACAATGACACGACGACACGACTCTAGCTGTGTGTATTTCTAGAGGCAGAATACCACAAGGGATGATGCTAAGCAAATACAGTAGACAAGTATAGTGTCCGACAGATTGGGTTACAGTGTAAAAGGGAAAAGAACATTAAATGTCTTTTATATGACTGACAAATTTGGATAAGATGAATGTGTAGATGATTCTTGTTTGTGGTTGTAAGCTATCATAAAATACATACTGAAGGATATATAAGGATAGAGTTATAGGAAGATATATATACCATAGTTTGGATTTTATATAGTTATTGCTCAGGAATATTTTATAGATTCTGAAACTAGAATTTTATTGTTAACATACATACTTATTAATATGAAGTGTTGTACATATTCAAATTAATAGATTACTTCTACATTATTTCCATTGTGACTATACATGGGTATAAGTTCAAAATTATAAAATTCAGAAATTCCTGAATTTGATTATTACAATAGCTTTTACACAGGAAAAATTCTATTCTTAGGTACCAACTTCAGGACAAGTCCTGAAAACTGTCACTGATTAATTGCGTTTTATATCATAATTCTGTGGTAAAATTGTGATGTTTGGATTTAACATTTGCATTGTCACCATAATTCACAAACTGGATGTATAATTATCACTGACATATGATAATTTTACAATTATCAATATGATAATAAGTGAATACTTATCACTCAATTTTCAAAATCTTGACAATATGCAAATTACCTTACATAACAGTCTATGTAATAAGGATATAAAAGTGGTTGCCCTTACAGGTTGATTTAGCATCAGGCACTATCTTTACCAGGCTACTGGACATCCACTAATTTCATAGACTGCATAATGTTACAATAAGAGTATGCAGCACTAACCAAGTATGTTTTAAAGGCATCCTCAATCATTTTTTACTAAATAGCCTTGACATTAAAAGGTTCTGTTTCAACTTTTCTGAGCAACTGGACAGGTAGAAGAAAATTGTAATTGTTCACCTTCAATGAAATGTTCCAACTGAATTTTGCATTTTGTTTTTGTCAATCAATCTAATTCAAAGTTCATGTTTAGGACATATCAGGCAAAAATTATTACTTGCAATTCAATCTAAAAGGCTACAATTCAAACCAAAGGACAAGTGAAAATCACAATGCTAAACAATATAGATAATTAGAATTAAATTGTAACTGTTAAGTTCCCTACATTCTAAAATGACAATATTTATCAACAAAGAAAAAGATAATATTTCTATTCAGATCTCACTACCAACTTCAAAACCTTCTAATAAACAATATTTGATAGTGCAATTATACATGCAATACAAAGCAATTTGGTTCATTGTTAATTTTTGTAAGATTTTAAATTCCCCGCCTAATTTACATACTGGAAGAAAGTATTGTTAAAATGCTATGTTATATTATGTAGATTTCTCTCTTTTAAATATTTGTTGGCACGATTTCATTTCCCCGAAAAGTTGTAACACATGACATAGCATGTTTCAATGTGACCATAGCTGTTTTAAATCAAGTATACGATTGCAATGCACCATGGGAAATCCTGTGCAGTTTTAAAGTTACTGAAATGCACTAATATGTTAGCTCTTAAATCATCGTTACATGTCTATAGAATACCTAAATACAAATATAAATATTCTTGGAATTACTCCCTTTCTAATGAAACAATTTCATTAAGGAAGGAAAGGTCTAAAACATGGACCTCTGATTTGTGGATATTAGATTGTTAGTAGTTACGGATGAAAAATGTTCAGCAAGTCTCTCAGCGGGCTGAAAATTTAATTAAATTGAAATAAACGAAAAAACTTCCAAAGGAGGACGATTTTGTTCAAAGTCACAAGACATCACGATGTGTATAAATACAAGTTTTATCATAGCATCTTTAACTAAAGGATATTGTCAGAAATAAAAGTGTGTCACACGAACATTGTAGAGTGGGAAATGAGCATTACTTAGTACATAAATCACTTTAATTGTGACTTTCAGCATACAGAGTACATGTACCTATGTGATACATTAACAATTAAAGATCATTTTTCTATTAGAGTGACAATATTTAAACATGGATATATAATGGATATAATGACAGCATGGCCTACTCCGTGAGAATGTTTCATCTTCATAGTACACGTCAAGGGCAGGTAACTCTCATCAACCATTTATATTCATCGTACGGTATATAAGTGGGTCAGCACAAACTAGTTTAACTACATAGAAATAAAGAAGTATGTAGACAAACTTTGCTCTGACCAATCTGTATTGTAAACTTGTTTTGTAATTTAATATCATTTTTCATTAAAAATACATTGATTTTCTTGTAGTTTATGTATTATCACTACATTGAACAAATTCAAAGTATTTCCTCTTTTTTTGGATAAAATTAATTTTTATGGTAACTTAGCAACATGTTGCCCGATAATTATAAATCTTATAGGGAATTGAGAAAGCAATTGATATATGATACATATCATTATATTTGAAAAGGAAACAAAGTCATAAATATATTGTAAGAATCATTATCTAGGAGAGATCTATAACATTCAAAGGTAAAATGAAAGTAAAATGATGTATGATCATGTGACACAATAAGATTGAAGAAAAAGAGATGAATATTGTATTGCAATATTATAAATTGTGTTTTTATGTAATAAACATCAGATTTCTAGGTTAATACGAAATGTTAGGCAACTACATTAAGTTCAAATACCATAGTACAATAATAACAATATAAATAATACCAGCCTTCGGCTAAGACGTTAAAGTAATAGGACATTTATAGTAAATATAGTGTAACCATTATTTATTTTATTAAAATGTACACTTATGTTGATCATAGAATAGTTTTATTTGAATATAATAATCTAAGCTTACAGTTTTTTTAATTTTTTTTTTAAGAAAAGGGGTCTAATTATGAGATACATATAATTCAAACTTACATTGAAAATTTTTAGTAATATAATTATAATTATTTAAGCTAATAAATTTCTATAATATATTTTGAATGAGAAAGGGCCCCGGTCAAATGTAACTAAGTCATAATAGAAAAAAAGTCATAACAAATCAGTATGATTATCTTAGCTACTTATTTGCTTTAACTTTTAGCCTAAAATCAAGTTAACTTCAAAATATGCAAAAAAAAATCATGTTTTGAAGGCAATGCATTTCAAACTTTGCAATGAAAATGTAAGCAAGTCTCGTATTCAAAATAAAAGATGGTTTGAAGTCATTGCTCCTCAACAGTGAAGTGTATTCTAATAAAAAATACATTGAATAGAATACAAAATATTATTTAAATTAAGTTCATTCACAATAATAGATACAAAACAAAATAAATCTAAATATTTTACAGTAGATAGATCTATTTATCAGTGAACCATTTATACAGATTTTAATCGGTAAATATATTCATCATCTGTTATAGATGAGCTTAAATTAAGCTCTAAGCTCCCACAAGAGTCATTCATCATTGTTTTAACCTAATACAATTCATTTTAGATCTTTTCCCATGAATATTCTCATATGGGGAACAATTTGTTTCCAATAAAGCAATATTTAGGTACTTAAATTTTTGCATAAAAAAATTAAAAAATATAATTTGGAAAAATCATAGATTTTTCACTAACTATTAATTGATAACACTATGTTATATAATTGCTACTTGAAGTGGGAATGAATGAAGATTTAACATGCATAAAATATGATGACATGTATTTAAGTAGAGGTCGAAGGAGGGATGCGGTTATCATTGAATTGCAGAAAAGTCTTAACTGGTTCATTCCAGAAGTAAATCTAGATATTATTACTGTATATTTCTGTACATTAAAATATAATAACTTTTAATAATAATAACTGCTTATGAAATACTTTTAGTTTTGGTTAGCCAATCTGAAAATTTGTCTATCAGCAACTGCTGATTTTGCATAAAGTTAAACTGTATTGATATTCAACACATAAGTGAAACACTTTTTAATCACAAAACCTATTCATTTCATATTTTGACTTTCAAAACTACTGAAGTAATAACAATGATTTTTCTTCTTACATTATCTGTTCACTGTATATACTTCAAGTACCAGTCTTTCTCAACACTATTTCGAGCAATAGAGATACAAGTTAGCAAAGCAATGTAAGAATATTTGATTTGGACCACTAGAGTTATCTCCCTTAGAAACCAGTCATCTATTCACATTCAATATATTCAAATTTTCACTCAATATTTGTATCAATGAAGCACAGTTTCTATCAGCGAAATCCCCTTTGGAATCTCAAAATCAATGTATTAAAGACAGTCTATATTTCTAATAGATTTAGGAACCAAAAATGGCCAACTCAAAGGTACAAGCATTGTACAGACTGACAACAACAGTACAATATTAATAGTGACCAGATGTGTGTTAATACATCAGTACATGTAATGCCTCAGTCCCATAAAATCGTGGCTTGTTGCGGACCCGTACGTGCAGAAAGCCGTAGGCCGTGGAAAGCCTTGCGTATCAAGGTGACGGTACGCACAAAGTACAAAACAACACACCCGTACAGAGCTGTAGCTGAAAGATATGCATGTTTAATTCATACTCGGCCACGATTTTGTTCACGATTTGACTCTGAAACTGATAACTGTATCCTGGGCTCATCTCATGGACCCTGATAAAACGTAACAGTCCGTATGGGTACGCAAGAGTTTGTACGGGTCCTTGCGGGGCTTGATCGCACGGCGCCTGTACAGTGCCCTCACGGTTATTTTTATGTTTATGGAACTGTAGCTTAAAATGGTACCTGTTGCATCATCCACATTTCTTTTTATGTATAAAAACTGTATTGGTATAGCAAAATACATTGCCAGCATACTTACTCAGAGACAAGACACACCAGAAAGCCAACCAATATTGTTTAATACAGCACTAAGAAATGAACATCTTCCAGAGTAAAGAAATCAGGCCTACCTTAGCTTGATCTATGCCATTCATAAAACTATTGTCTTTGCAACCAAAATACAGCTAAGCCAATCGGCACATTTATGCAGTCAGAACTGGCAGCCTAGACACTGCTGTTCATTATGACATTTGAGCTAGACCTACCTTAAATTGACGATGAACTGTTCCAAATAATGAAATTTAAAGCTGGAGTCGGCCAATAAGTATAATTCAGCAAGCTAGTGGTTGTACACTTTGAAGGAGAAATTATAACAATACCGTTTCAAACCATTAAAAAATCCAACTGATGTATGATACAGTAGATAAGCCATATTCAATGTGTCTTTCTACATAGATTATCTCCCATTATATAACATGTGTATATCAATTACCATAACAACCTGTTCATTTAAGTAATTCATTTTAACTCTCAACTTTGTACAACAAATGTATAAAATATATATTATAAAACACAATAAATCTACATTACCAACACTTTGAACAGAGTTATGAAATACTAAGTATTATAGATCACTTTAACTATGATACAATCACAAACAACATAAGTATTTTAATTTCATGCTTGTAGAAATAGCAATTTATGATACTTAAATAATCATTCTTCATCATTTTCTAACAAAATCACTTTTAAATCAATCACAGCATCGGAACACAAGGAACATATGTAAATACTATATCAAACACACATACACAAACATTGGCAACTTCACACAGAGGGGGTACATTGATGCAATCATTTTCAATAATAACAAATTCTAATATTCCATAATATCATGCATATAGTATTAACTTATGAATTTGATATTACTTATCAAATGTTTGAAATCTATAATACGTCTTACAATGGGTTATCTTAACAATATGTAAAGCTCAATTCGAGTAAGAAAAATCAAGTGTAAAATAAAAGTTCTGAATTGCAAAAGCCTGTAATATCTAATAAATCTATCATTAACAAATACATTCAATTATAGATATCAATGTATAATCTAAACCAATTAAAATTAAGTTGATTTCGGTGGGTACAACCTTTTAGTTTAACCACAAAAGCAGAAATACAGTCAACTCAGATCATGCAGTGAAAAAAATCTAGTTATCTCCCTTTGTCCATAATTTTGTCAGAATTTCTGTTACCTCAAATGTTTTCCAACAAAAAAGTTCAAGCTATCAAAATTACCTTTGATTTTAGACATATTTATTAATCATTGAAAATTAAATTTATCAAGTTTTGTTTAACAAACAAACAAAATGCTAAAAGGTTAGCAGAAATGAAGCATAACAACATTAAAACAAAAAAGAAATCTAGATCAGTTTTGCATTCCATCAAGACGACAAAGATCTTCAATGAAAAAGTGCATACAATTCTATGACGTACACAAGTTTTAAAATAATAACCTTATATTATATAAGCTATAATACTTCATTGTTTTAATTGGTTTTCTACTCATAATTTATTACCACATCCAATCAGATATCAATAGAAAAATAATAGAATTACATATATCTTGACTGCATGTCATGCTTAATTAGCATTTCAATCACAGCTGAGTGATTTAATTACTTCTGACAATTAATCTGTTAAAAGTATATGGTCAAAAATCAGTATTAAACATGCAATAATACACCATTAGTGTCAGACAAAAAGCAAATAAATCATGTTTGTCATGTAATATCATACAAAATGTGTAACAAATCATGATCATACTATCTTAACAAAAATCTATGTTAAATCATTATTCCTATTTAAGTAACATTTCAATATTAATCTAATTGGAATGGATATTTTGATAACAAAAGGAATAGATATATATTTAAGATAACCAAGAATGAGAGCTGATCAGGTGAGAGCTTAGTACAAAAATGTCTTCTATCAAAGATTTTATGATTTTTAATAAATTCTATGATTCTTTGATAATTAACAAACTTAAGGTAACTATTATACTAGTAACTTAAAGCTAAAGATTTCTGGCAAATATTGTTTAAGCAAAATATATCAGCCTAATTTATAAAATAGGATAATTTCACTAGCCTGGTTCAATTTTTACTAGCCCAAGATTAAAGGCTAGTTGGTTAAGGTGATGACAGCATATCTTTAAATTTAAGATGCATTATTAAATGTTTTTAGCACTTACTTTATGAAAAAAAAGCGAAACAACACACAGAAAATAAAATTTCACACAGCGGTCAAATTGCAAGTAAATTTTTCACAGTATAAACATTAAAGAATAAATGATTATGTATGAAAACTAGGCTACAGCCATTAAATCCCTTGATCATCAAATATATAGAGTCTCTAATTACGATCCTAATCTAACATAATCAAAATGTCAGTCCATTTATATTACAAAAACATAGAAAAAAATGTGCCTAATCTTTTCTGCATATACAATGCATTTATTTAGTATGTCATATCAAAGCAGATCAAAAGACAATGATTATGATAATCCATCTGTAATCAGCATGACACATAATTGGCACAAATCTCTTTGTAATATGTATAATAAACGGTCATAAAATGCCACTCCCATAGTTAAACCTAACATCTGAGCAAAAATTAATTTTGCTAAATATAAAATATTGCTAAAACGTGACTACACAAAGGAACGGCTAGTATTTCTGTATAAATAGTGAAATTCGTTTCCACGCCTCTTTTAGTTAGACTTATTGACTAGAATTTCTATATATAGACTGTCAAGTGATTTTTTCCACAATAACTGTTGTTGACATGTTAACATGCAGTAAAAAGATATATATATATATATCTACAAAAATTCAATATCATATCATATCTAAAGGTATAATATACATTGTGTTGAACCGTGTATATTACTATTCGAGGAAACAGTCATACAGTTAACAAGTGTCTGGATATAGTTAATTTAGTATATATGTTATAGTATATACTTACTATTCTTGCTACAAATAGGGTCTTGTAAGGATCTGTAGATGTATTCTGTGAATGTGGGTCCCCTGGTAAATAGGGATGAGGTAATCATTAATACATACATATCATTATTTTATAGATTTCATTTTATATCATATTTTCATGATAAAATAACAATACATTTTATTTTAACATATTTTGTAACATCATTATCATAATTTCCAACATATATTTGCTAGATCTATTAATGAAATATATACATGAATAATTACATTATTTATGTAATTTTCAATGTATTTCATATTTATTTTTTTTCAGCATTTTTTATGACATTATTTTAAATGTATAAAATCTTAAAAGTAAAATCTGATAAATTTGCCATTGTACTTTCGACCTTCATTAAAATATTTGACAAATTTCAATATAAATTACAATCCATGTAAAAACCTTCCGTAAAAGAGAAAAACAATCATGTACACCTTGGCAGCCGTGAATGAAGGAAAAACATGAAGGTGCAAAAATAAATATTGCAAATTATGCTCAAGTATCGGGTTAAGTTTGACAGACTTTATAAAGATTTCAGATCAGAGATTATTGCAGCTGGTGCCATTGAATACAAGGTCAAACTGAAGGTCAGTCTGTCAGATGGAATCATCCTTGATTCTCATAATACATAATTATTGCAAACTCTGTGGTGACACCGAAATTTCCACAGTAATTGAATAACATGTTAGAATCTATTGCCATTAGGTGATATTTGAAAGTCACCGATATAAATCTAATTTTGTCATAGTACCAGTATTAGTTCAAGGACAGTTCATAAACTAACCACACACATATGATACATAAACTCAGTTGATATATTCAGGAAAGCAATAACAAAGAATGGCACAGTCATGGGTGAAAGTTCAGAATTTCAAATATCTTTAATGATTTTTTTTAACATTGTATTCAACACATATTCAGGTCATATACAAGATGGCCAGTTCTTCCTACTATAGGTTTCCTGGGCACTTCTATCACCAGTACTAACTTACCTACTACGAGGCCTACACTTCATGTATAGAGTATGATCTACCACAAGTGTTCGAACTCGCAATCTCTGGATTCGAAGTCTGACACTCTAACCACTAAGCCACGGCTGCACCTTTTTGAATGACTTAAACATTTTCTACATAGGACTGAGTGCATTTAAATGGCTCGCCAACACATTAAGATCAAAATGTGTTAAATACTTACTGTACATGACGTGCAAGAAATAAACCTTGTATATATCTTACATGTACATGTTAAATACTCTACCTGTATTACTATATTATACTTACATAAAGCTAAATCCTGTTCCAATTTGTAAGCAATCTGTTCAGCTCTTTCTTTTCTCTAAAATTTAAAACATTAAATCATTTATTATTTTTATTTCAAAACATAAAATTTTATACACAAATTATATCTAAAATTTACAGAAACAATTCACTGGCGTCTTTGTACATGGCATTCAATTTTAGTGTTTTTCTAATCTAGATTTTTATAACTTTTCAAAAAATCACAACATTAAATGCCAAGCGATAAATTTGTTGTTGTTGAATACATAAAACAATACTATTTTATTTATAATACATTAATTTTAATATGCCATTAACACAGCAATTTTGGCAAGTACCAGATCTGATGAAAATACAACATACATGAATTCCTGGTTCACTTGATTTATTAAGTAGTTATGATAACAATTGCCAATTAGGTAATATTTTTTACTATGACCCTTCTCCTAGCAAATTTGTTGAATTCAAATTCAAAAATATTAACAAAATGTTAAAACTCAGGCCACAACAAGTTGATGATATGTTCTACAGATTTTTCTAGAAAAAAAATGGGGCGAGCGAGCGAAGAAAAAAAATGTTTAAAAATCTTAATTCAGTTGCTTTACATAGCGGTTTGACCAAATTTTTATGAGCGAGCGAGGACATATTATAAAAATATTTTTTTGTAAAAACCATCAAAATTAAGGTGCGAGCGAATCCATAGAACATATGATCAATTTGTTGTGGCCTCACTGAGATATTCTGTTTCTTAGTGCACAATGAAAAAGTACATTTTGAATGTATCATGCACTTGTTATATATAAAAAAACTTTCCATTGTAAAAAACTACTATCTATGTAAGACATGGACTCTTAGTCTATTACAAAGACTGAATTACTGATATTTTCTATATGAAATCCAAGATTTAAGAAATGAAAAGAGATATTTCTCTGAGTTGACTAAATCGTAACAATACAATGATTGTTTGCTCTGTGACCACTTCAGTAGTACAGTTCAATGAAATCAATCACATCAAAAATAGACATTGATTGTACTGTAGGTAACAATGTATCACAAATAGACATTGATTGTACTGTAGGTAAAGTATATATACATTGGAGTAAAAGATTTCTATAAAAAAGTATCGGTTATAAAATGTCAATATTATAGTACAAATAAAACATCATTCATCCATTCAAATTTCAAAAAATCTAAATTAAGTCCCATGTTCATTTAATATAAAAAACATGTTATGCCTTTATGTCAAGTATAGTAACTTACTGCACTGTATATAAGCAAAGGTGATCAAATTTCATTGAACGTTCAATACCAACACGCTATCAATGAATTACCAAAAATATTTTAAGAAAGACATTGAAGCAAATAAAATTTACCCTGAATACACTCTTTGTATACATAACGTGTCACATTAGTCATTGAATAAGATCAAAATATATCATACATAAATTAAATATAGCAGGATTTTATAATAATATTATCAAATATTTGTAAGTTACACATTTTAGCTTAATTATTCACTTATAAACATGCTATTACATCATTATAGACTAAAATAATATTAAATATAGTTCACTGGTACCTAGTGATACAGGATGAGTTGACTTACTTAAATAAGTATGGAAATTGTTGTACAACTGGTTTCTAACTCTTGTTTGACCACATTTCATACAGTATTAAAATAAAGTAATGGATTTAATCGACGATTCGGTAGGAACATCTTTAATTTTGTCAACTTACTAATGGAAACTACCTGTAGAAGTAGTTAAGATCAAATCAATGATTTTGGACTTTTAGGCAATAAATGGTCATACTTACTACTAACTTATAAATGTATGATATAAATATGTAAATTTTCAAAAATGTTTAAGACTTCATAAACTTTACATACCGAAAACTAATATTTTCTCATTGATAATCTTACCTATACTAGTATGACCGTGATGTTTTCAGACAAGGAGAACAATCTTAAATGGTATGATAACTTTAATCCAACTGTTTAGATGATTTTACAAAAATATTAAACTTATTCTGAGACACAAAAAGGCTATAGTTGGGTAAATTTAAAAATGTCAATACTATACCACTGACTATGTGTAGTGTTTATAATACAAACTGATTTGTTCATTATTTACCTTCCTTTCTTTCCTTTCATCTTTTGTTTCTACTCTGGTGGGAGGTGGAGTATCTTTAGGGTCCTGAAATATACATTATTCAACACATTTATACTACTATACTACACAAAATTATTTTAGATTGATTCTGAAACAAGTTCTTACAACTTAAATTAATCACTTTAGAGTCCGCTTCCTGGTCCCCCAGTACTGAGCTAGTAGAATCAAGTTTCTTGCTCAAGGAAAAAAACAGGGTAGGTTTTGGATGGGATTTGAACCAACACAGAGCTGGCTATGATTACCAGTCCAATGTCTCAACCATTCGATAAAATTTTCAACTTCTATCACTAATGTAACAATATCATAATAAACAAAAAATCTAACTTCTAAGTTACTTATAACAGAAATTGTTTTATGAAAGAATATTTGGAGTTGAAACAGGTACAGCAATCTTCATCCTAAATTTTCAAGAGAACTAGCCGAATTATTACATTTTGTAGTATTACACCAAGTATACTGGGTGATTGAAAATTTCCTGTATGTTAGTATTACGTAGCAGCTAAGAACATCAAAGAATTTAATAAGTAAATTCCAGGAGGAAGCTCATTAAATAAAGCATTCACAATATAGTAATACTACTATCTCGGCTATTCTTAGAATATAATTATAACAGCTGCCCTAATCAATACTAGTACCTAAATTGGTGATTATCTTCAACTTTAAATGTGCAAAGAAAAGAGATCAATACAAATCTGTTCTTTGAGCTACAGAATATCCTGTAGTAATGCTAGAGAGAGAGACTCTCCCTACAGGTAATTACAACCCAGCAATTTCTGCTTCACCCACTAGAACTTTATCAATCGGTGTCAGATTTATTGAAATTAAGATCAATAGCGCTTCCTATAACACTATTCATAAAGTCATACCTAGGTAAGAATGTAAAAACTAAGACGTTCAAATTAACAAAAAAAATGGATTTTAATTCAGTTTCAATCTTAGTTTTATCTTACAGTTATGTATTTTTTTAATTTCAGCCAAAAGACTTAGATGCAAGTGAGTCACAGCGTCTTGAAAGAATTCAGGCAGCCAAAAGGATTCGAAGGAGTAAATCAGCACCAAGTAGTGCTAGAACAGGTTCTGTGACAGTCAGCCCGCAACAAGAGGAGGAGACCACTTCAACAACATGCCTTCCAAATATTTTCAAAATGCAGCAGAAGTCGGATAAGCACAAAGACAAGGAGAAAGAAGAAACATGTGCTGACATTCCATCTCCTGTTTCCGATCCACCTCCTTATGAATCTGTTGGACATGATCACAATGAAAACGCTCATGGAGGAGTTGTGACACCGTACAAGAATTACCAAGACGATGGGAATGAACTCAGGGATGAATCAACAGCACCACTTCTCGGAAATTGCGAACAACCACGACGGTGAGTTTTCATTTAAATCTATCACAAAAATCTTTTAAATAATCAAATTTTTAATTTAAAAATACTCTGCATGTCATTTCTTTTTAAATTAAACTGTCGAGAGCAATTATGTGAATCTAAATATTTCTATGTTTTAATGTTTGAATTATTATGTTATAAGGTTATGCCACCTTTACCAATCTTGTTGTGTAAAAAATATTGATCAGCCATATTTCTACTTTAATCTAGGAATGAAGTATCTATTACCATTAAATCATCGTTCTCTGCCAACTATCTGTCAGTTACAATATTCTATGTAATACTATAGTCACAATATGCAACTAGATGCTAAATGATCATTGATCTAGTATATGTTATAGTACATTATTGAATACATTAAGATTATTTAACTTAAGAGCAAAATCAGGAATATATCAAGACATAATGCCAGCTCACTGATCTCTGCTTCAACATAAACCAGATTATTGATTTCAAGGCAGAATCAGATATTATGATCAGCCTTTAGCAACCATTTCTACCAGTGGCAACAATATTATAATAACTGATTTGCATGGTAACTTGTGTGTCGATTCATAGTATGGAATTGATTTTAAACGTGTTTTGCTCTAAAGAATGAATGTAGCTACCATAAAAAGATGCTGCATTCCATTGGTTTAATGCTCAAATTATGCTAAGATAACAGGCAGTGTGTGAATAATTTATGGCGATGAATTGGATGTACTGGACTGCCATACGATACTGAAACATACATTGGTGCTGAAGCAAACAGAAAACGGAATGAAAAATCTGTGCAATGTTGTGTCTAGTTTTAAACGATTCTATTCAAAATTTTCCCCAAGTGGATTTAACATAAACCGGTCGCATCTGGAATGGATACACGTTACTGTATCGACTCATGGTAAACCCTAACACAATTCAATCATGACATTAGGATGGCTACTCTAGTTTCCGCCATATTGGAAACTCTGTAAGTAGAGTATTTTCTATGTTTCTGAATGTAAAACGTTGTCAGTACGTATATTTAACAAATATGAGAAGAAATTCATGAACAACAGAATAAATTTACCTCAAATTCTTGTAATAACGAAGCAACTCCACCAAAACTGTTTCTTTTCTTCTCGTGTCCTAGTTTATCGGCTGGCGGTAGATACGGAATAGGGTCCCTGGCAGCGAATAAAGCCAGTAAATTTGGAGGCAAAAATGCCGTCATATTAAACCAAGTCTATGCTTCACTTCTAGGAATATAATGCACCGAAGTATAACTTCCTCGTGAGTTTTATCGACGTTTTCTCGTTGGCTAAACTTCTCTATACGCAATCGATTTACACGCTGACTACCTTGTACCTTGAAACAGCGATACGGCTTTACACACTCTATTGTAGTCTATGCAGTAAAATTTCTCCGTATAGCTACGACTGGGGAATAAACATTACCGTAGTGAATTTACTACCGTTGTTGAATGGCTCGATTGATAATGAAAATAAGAAAAGTTATAAATGATTATCGAAAGTAAATTCAATGTATAGGGGAGCATTGATTATGAAATTATTTATAAAAAATTCGGTAATAAGTTCAGATTTTTTTCGTTGCTTTATTTAATGTTTTGTTTTGAGCTTAAAGATGCGACGGTTTTCATTGGTCATTCTATTTTAAGTCCGTGTATGTAAACGCTTGTTGTCAACACGCGCAAGTGTCAAAATTCTAGCGAAAATAACCCATACATTTCGGACGCATTTTTATGGTCGGAGCTAGTTTAAATCATCATGATTTGGAAGAAAACTCAATGAAAGAATTATCATTCTGTATTCCTAGCTGTTGCATATAATTGTTATTGAATTTTCTGTCGTTCTCAAAGTTGAAAATGGATTAATTCGGTACCAATATTTTCACTGCATGGGATAAGATAGTCTGTGATACAATACTCAGGCATAATGGAAAGCGCACGATTTATTGTTAACTCATCAATATAAACGAGCGCAAATAGTGAACGACTGTATAGTTAACGTTTTTGCTCAATTTGTGACGTCAGCACTTCGATCGAATATACCGACATTGTTGCTTCGGCATAATCAGTTAGTGTGTGTACTTACTACAGTAGTGTGTGTATAGCTTTGTCAGAGATATATAATAGAGTCAATGGCTGTAACCAGTTCTTGTTTATGGGAATTATATTAAAATTATTTAATAATTTGTTGCTTTTAGCATGTAGGATTTTTTGTGACTTTTGGAAGTACTGTTATTATTTAAGCATGCATGGAATTAGCTAATGTAGAAAGAGGCTTTATTTGATTAGGCTGCTGTGAGTATTTGCATTTTATGCTTTATGGAATTTAGGTAGTGAAATCATGATGATAACACTACGTAAAGCTGCTTTATCGCTAATTTCCTCTTAGTTAGCCATCATAGCAATTCAGCATGGAGGTTGCTATGTTATGTGGTGAGGGACAGGGTAACGGTGGCATAACTTCTACTTATATTCCTATGAATCAGCGTACTCATCGTTCAAATCTTCAAAATTCCAGGTCTTTCCCAAAACTCACAGAGGACGATCATATTCATCCAAATGATGGGATGGGCCAGCAAAGCTTGGATTACGATGCTTGTGAGAGAGTGGTGATCAATGTAAGTGGTCTACGGTTTGAAACCCAGTTAAAAACTTTAAATCAATTTCCAGAGACACTTCTTGGTTGTCCAGCAAAAAGAAATAGATACTATGATCCTTTGCGAAATGAATACTTTTTTGACAGAAACAGACCATGTTTTGACGCTATTTTATATTACTATCAAAGTGGAGGCCGTTTACGAAGGCCTGTGAATGTTCCTTTGGAAGTGTTTGCTGAAGAAATTAAATTCTATGAACTCGGACAGGCTGCTATTGAAAAATATAGAGAGGATGAAGGATTTATTAAAGAGGTAGAGAAACCACTTCCACAAAATGAATTTCAAAGACGGGTATGGTTATTGTTTGAATACCCTGAAAGCTCAACTGCCGCAAGGATCATTGCCATTTTCTCAGTGCTAATTATTTTGCTTTCCATTGTGATATTCTGCTTGGAAACATTGCCTCAGTTCAAGCATTACCGAGTTACGAATGAAACTATCAACGGTACAGCTTCTATTGAGGAAGACGATATACCAAAATTCAATGAACCATTCTTTATAATTGAAACCTGTTGTATAATATGGTTCACTTCTGAACTCCTTGTAAGATATGCATCATGTCCTGAGAAACTTGGATTCTTTAAGAATCTAATGAATGTTATAGATATTGTTGCAATCATTCCATATTTCATTACGTTGGGAACTGTCATTGCTGATGAAAGTAAAAGCAACAACCAGGCTATGTCGCTAGCTATCCTTAGGGTGATAAGATTGGTTCGTGTGTTTCGAATTTTCAAGTTATCTAGACACTCTAAAGGTCTGCAGATCCTTGGACAGACTTTGAAAGCCAGTATGCGAGAACTTGGATTGCTCATATTTTTCCTTATTATTGGAGTTATTTTGTTTTCTAGTGCAGTTTATTTTGCTGAAGCAGATGCTGAGGAATCACATTTTAAAAGTATACCGGATGCATTTTGGTGGGCTGTGGTCACAATGACTACAGTAGGGTACGGAGATATGCGTCCAATTGGAGTATGGGGCAAGTTAGTCGGATCACTGTGTGCCATTGCTGGTGTGCTGACAATCGCACTGCCTGTGCCTGTTATAGTATCCAACTTCAATTACTTTTACCATCGAGAAACAGAGTATGATGATAGACAAACATACCAACATGTACAGTCGTGTCCTGATTATCCTAAAAAGAAGGACTCGCTTATATCGGATAGTGGTTCTGATATTCTTGAAATGGGTGAAGGTGGAAGCTGCTACAATATTATGGAGAAGACTAACGAAAATCATACTAACAAGAACAATAATCCATCTAGTGTTAATAATTTGAGTATTGAAACAGATGTGTAACATTAATTCATCCAGTGTTTACACTTATCACTTCATTATTTGATTGCATGATCATAAAAATTTTGATACATGGATTAACTTAACATTGAGGATTATGTTATGTAAGTCAGTAAGTACTGTTGAGGTACTTCCACAACAATGTTTGTTGTGCGAAGACTTTAAAAAAGGGTTTTTTGTTGATATGATTTCATTAACAATGAAAAATGATATTACAATGAAATGTATACATTTTGCATGAAAAAAATGTACCTGTAGTAATTATGAAAATATAAGGTAGAAACGTTCTCAGGAAAAACGAGATGTAAGATTCTTCAACACAGTTGATAAAAATGTTGAAGAATAATTGCAAGATGGAGAAGTGATCCATTTGATGTAACTGATGTAATGTTAATGGAATGGAAAATAAAAAAAAATGATGGAGTAATTTATATATCCATGAAATTCATTAATACTGTATTACACTCTAGTAAAATTTACTATGAGGAACAAAGTAACTGACAGTGAAGTAAAACAAAACTTGCAGATGTTACATTTTGTGTGTGTGTTCTTTTTCCATTATTTCTGAACGTTTTCCTGCTGTGATATGTTATTTATATATTATTGATATACAGTTACTGACTATAAGTTGGCGACAGTTTTTACATTTTTCCAATCCATGTCTTTCTCATGTAAACCTTACCCAAGTTATGGACTTTTTAACCATAGCCATGAGAGTTGTACCATACATGCATTTCAAGTTGGGTTATTGTGATTTCTGATTACTTGTTTATTCGGTTGTTGATACCCTCGGATGACGCAATATGTACATATAAAGTTTATCCGCCATTCTGGTGAAATAGTTAAAACAATAGACGTCTACCTCAGAAAATGAATGTAGAAACCTGTAGATACCCTGTCTCCTAATGCTTCGAATTAACATGTTTCTGTTAATCCTGTGTCGGTGACTATTGGTGACCCAATTGCAGCAATCTATGGAAAATCTAGAGCTCTTCTGCTGAGTGAATGCCCAAATGATAAAGATTCTATATAGTGAATGGATTATAATGAAATTTTTACAACATAAGAACAAACAAAACTGCATTCAGAATGTGTTAATTACCTATTATAATCACTGTGCATCAAAATATGAACTTATTATTTCATTGTTTTGATCACCTTTTGACACTATGCAGTTTTGAAACTATTTTTTTTTGCACCATGTACCTGTTTTATAAACAAAAAAATTGGATCTTAACGATAATGGATATTTTTGGTATCTGAAGTGATGAAACATTCAAAGAAGGATACAATGAATGTAGAATAGTAGTTGATTATGGACAATATGTACAACAACTACTGCCTCAACACTTGAAACAACCATACAGGTAGAAGCAGGAGCCAGAAAACAGTGAGTATTCAACTTTTTATTACAATTTTATACATGTCATGTTGTCAACATTTTTATTACAATTTCTATTCAGAGGAAATGTAATATGACCATCTAAAAGAACCAATTATATTTAAAAAAGGTTCTTATGTACATGATTTTCAATTTCATGTATAACTAATTATTTCTTCTAATACGGACATCATTAAAATTAATTGCTTTGCTAGCACCTGCTTTCCCCCTTACCCATTTTTATCACCCCCTCCATCAATGACATTTTTTTCATATAGAATGATTGGAAAAACTGGAGTTTCAATTTCACAAACATGTTATAAAAAGGAACTTTTTATTTGAAATTGAAATAAAAACTATCGGAGTATTCTCACTCTTCTGAAAGTTTGATATTATCAGGCTAATAATAAAGCAATCAATTTGTGATGGTCATACATTAACAAGTATATTTTTAAAGGCTTTTACAATGCATTAAATATTAATGATACAGTTAGGCTATGTATCGATTTGTATGAAATTTGCAATTTGTTGTTGATAAACTGTTTTATTGATTGACTGATTGACGGATGGATAATTTTGATTCAATACTGATCACACAAGGTTTTCATGCATAATTTAAACTGCGAAAGATGTTTTACTGAGTGAAGTGAACGACTGAAGTATGCTACTGTAACATTTATGCCTTCCCTGGTGGAGTTATTAATGACCCATATAAGTTGTTGATGATTATTTTTGGAACAACCCCTTTTAATTAATACATTAAACATTCTGTAATTTGAAACTTTTTCTATTAGTGTGGTAGATTATTTTTCTACAGTGCCTGATCAATGGCTCTTATTTTCATCAATAAAATTGTAATGGTTTATAGAGCTCAGATTTGGAGCTTGAGAAACTGACTCAAGTTTTCCAATGTTTCTTAAAAGCTTTGTTCTTGAAATCTCTGTGTAACTATGACGTTTTACTTGAATTAAGTTTAGTTTAAAGCGATCTAGTGTTTCGTTAAGGATGCTTATTCGTGCCAATAATGCCACATTAAATATCAAAAGGTCACAAGTGGAATCACATTAAAGCAATGAGCAGACCCTCTTTATAGTGATAAATCATGTTTAGGCCACCCAAAAGGTTATTAAAATACGACTATAAACCAACAACATTTATATATAGAAAGGAACTGCCCAATATTAATGTATAGTAAAAGAATAATATTGTACTACTTATTATAGTATACTTTAATATTTTTGTATAATTAGTGTCATTGTTAACAGAGTTCAATTGACAATACTATCAACAAGTATAATTGATTTCAATTTTTAAACATGCCAAAAAATAAACTGCTTTAGTTCCAGTTCACAATCGGTACAATTTTTATTTGTATATATATACATATAGACGATTTATATACTATATACTACCGTACATGTATATTTTATACATCTAGTAATAATTTGTATTGTGACGTATTCTATAATTACTTTTAATAGAAGTATAACCTGTTTCTTTTCATAGATTTATAAGAGAGTTATGTACTTATACTAAACAATAGGGTATTTTGTGGACGTCTTAGGCTGATTTACAAGATCAAATATTTTTATAAATCCTTATAAGGCAAAACTACACAATCAGCTCTTTTCTCTAAAAATAATCCTCAAATAGTACAAGTCTTAACTTATTAAGAGATATTGTTTTTCTAGACTCTATATTTGGTTTTACTGTTAGGGTATTAATTATGTATAAGTTTGTCACAAATTTGGCATTTCCCTAACAATTTGTTGTTTTCCTTTACACATTTTATTTGGCAGTTGGGATCCACTATTTGGCTAACGTAATGAAATGTGTCTAGTTAGGACCATTGTTGGAACTGACAGCATATTTTAGAGCTGTCTGTCAGTATAAGCATGCAAGCATAATTAAGATGTTTCTTTTTTTGTAGAGGCTTTTAAATTGAGAGAGAGAATGTCCTACATATTTTTTTCATATTCCATTTTCCGATATTCAGTCGTTGCCTTAACCCAATAGTCTTAAGCCCGGGACTAATGTAAATTTGTTTGCTGGTGAAAATTAATACTTATTTCATATAGCAGGACTAGTTGATCATTTTGCCCTGTACTATATACCATGATAAACCAGGCTTGTGCTGGTTAATCAAATTAAAAGGCAATGTCTGATATCATACAACATGTTTCTTCATTTTAGCTTTTTGAGGTTTCATTTGTGGTTGGATTCTATCGGAATAGTCTGATATCTTTCCATATTATGTTGTGTAAAATATTTCACTTAGAAATTTAAGTTACTAATACCCCATTCACCTCTTTTACAGAGAATTTCCTGGTTAGTTTAAGAGATGCTGCTCTCTCTTGAGAATTGTTGGTTCAGTCAAATGAATTAATGCTTTTGCAACTGGTAGCATTTTCTTAACTTAACAACTAAAGCCTTCAAGAAAACTGTTAGCATACTTAACATCTTTCTAACTTGTAACAAGGGAATAGAAGTATCTTCTCTAAGTATTACGTGGTAACGATAATTCAGTGATAAAGAGGGGATGCCAAGAGTGATTATACTATTGATAAATATCTTACACTATTTAATGATGGATCCAGTCCCTCCCCATCCCTAAGATTTTAAAATGTCATCTTTGACAAATGTATTTCGAGTAAGAAAATGCTTACAATCTGTTTCTTATTATATGGCGTTTGTATCCACTCAATGTCTTAACCCACTAGCCCAAAGCCTTGAGCTAGTGAAAATTGTTTGGGTTAGTGAACAATACTTAAATAACTCATGGGGTTGGTCTAGTTGACTAATGTGCCCTTTTTATCAAAACTATAACATGATAAAAAATTTTGTTCTTTTGATTATCAGGACCATAGGCTGCCAGCAAGGTCTATAAATAGTGCTTTTGATTTGGGACCGTGTTAGTCACCTGTGATCAGGACTGAACTTGAGGAAGTTAAAGGCAATGCCTGCAAGCCAAATGACTTGTAAAATTAACCCAAGCTTTTGAATTTTTTGTTTTATTTGCTTTGGGTATGTCAGGTAGGAAAGGTGTGTAACCCGGGTCGATAGCGCAGTTGGTAGTGCGACGGGATTTGGATACTCGTGCCTGAGGGGGTGCGGGTTCGAATCCCACCCTGGGAGGTTATACCCTTCCATGAAAATTTGACTATAATGTCGATTTTCCTCCATTGATTAGATAATATGGAGAAGTTTCCGGCCTTGTGGAAGGGTAGGTGAGTACTGGTTATAGACAATGGTCCAGGAAAGCTAGGTTAGGTGCGCTGGACGCCATGAAATGACCTAAATTGTGTTGATACGGCGTTAACTCCAATAAATAAATAAATAAGGAAAGGAGTAATTTCGACAAGTGCTTGCAAATTTTCAAGGCAAAGACTGTACATTTATGCCAATCAAACCCCCCCATTTGATTTCCTTCCAATATTTTAAAATGGAGACTACATCAACTGTGCTGAGATTGCATTTTAATGTACCCAGTTGATATCTTAATACTTGACAGTGATAGGTTTTTAAAATGAAATTTCTCTTAAAAACTATTTACAGTAATATAAAGTAA
This sequence comes from Mactra quadrangularis, assembly GCA_025267735.1. Taxonomy (NCBI): domain Eukaryota; kingdom Metazoa; phylum Mollusca; class Bivalvia; order Venerida; family Mactridae; genus Mactra; species Mactra quadrangularis. The sequence continues at coordinate 32,364,341 of CM046304.1, forward strand.
TGTCAAGTAAGGAAGTAGTTTTTTATCAAGTTGTGTATGCATCATGTTATCTTAAATGTTATTTTCAGTAACATAAAGTAAACGTTATTTGCATTATATCATGGACAAAAGATTTCTGAAATTGAGTATTCTCAACTGTTGTAAATGTGTTTAAATTACTATTATTAGTGGCCTGATGCACAGTATTTGCCCCATTTTTGTTAGCATCTAAGTCAAAAAATAAAGTTCTTGTAATTGAAATTATTTTTGTATTTTTATACAGAATAATGCTTTCTGAAGAATGATTCAGTAGTAAAAAGATAAGATATGCGACCATTTTCTAGAAATTTGACTTGCAAAAGAGTTGGTCTGGTTGGGGACGGACATTACAGATTGTGGAATCCTCAAATACTAAAAAGCTTTAAAAAATTATTTAAGCATTATTTTGTAAAAAAGTTGATAAATTCAGTTAATATTATCAATCTGCAGTTAACTACAGCGAAAGAAATTTTTTAATCAAGAAATTTAAATGCTTTTGGTTCAAATCTTTATGATAGTTGATTGGCAAGTAGGAAAATTTCAGATAATCAAATCTTATAGTTTTTCTCTCTTTTACCATTCCTTTCTAAAAATTGATTGTGATATCTAAATGCAAAGTAATGGATATTAGGAGTAAAATGAGTCATAAATTATTGTTGTAACCCTTTGAATAAGAAAGTTATAGCATATTAAAGATGCACAGTTACCGTGGGACGGACATTACAAAATTACCAAATTTGTCATAAATACTCATACAAAATTTTTATTTTGCAAGTGTTTGGTATTATTCTTTATAATTTATGCTAACTATGTATAAATAAACATATTTCTTAAGATACTTACTAAAAATGTTAAGTTTTAATATGAATATTTACATATTTAGTAATAATTTACATAACCTATCTGTTTAGAGTATAACCCCTAAACAGTTGTTGAAGTATTATGAAGAATTATATCTTAAAATGCATAAATGCTATTTTTACAGACAGCTACTCCAAAAAGTATCTGTTACAAATGTTTGACGAATTTGCAGTTATTTGAATTTTATCAATAGATTGTTTAAAATTTAACTCAATAAATAATTACCTCACATTCTTCATATATGTTTTTTCTTCACAATATATTCTCTAATCTTGAGCTGATACTATACACTAAATTCCTGATAGTTTATGAAAATGTTACACCCACTCATTTAAGTATTGATAAATGAATGTATGACTTAAATAACACTGTAATTTATGACACTTCAGACAATGCATCACAAAGCATCCCTTAATTGGACTCCTACTGTGATACTGATGTAATTACCAGATAAGATCATACAGATCAGACAGACAGTGGATTATCTTATTACATAATCTTACATAATTGACCACTACAGAATATTGCACCATTCAACAGTAATGTTACTTAAATATTGTATTATTAATTACAGAGTTATTAAATGCAAATAGTTAAAGAATAATGCTGGATTTATGATATAAAAGGATTTTGTGTTTTATTCCTTACTGAAACTATTTTTAAGATTTATTTGCTAAATTTGGGATGTAAATTTTATTGTGTTGCCTTTTCACATGCTGTCAAAACTATGAATATTTGTATGACAATAATTTTCGTTTGTTCCTAAATACTTCAAGTTAATTATATTTTATGAAAATAGATGATACTTTTACATAAGTTAGAGGATTTTTAATTCCGAAAGGGTTTTTCTTAATGATTTTATTGGCTTAGACACAAAGTTGTAGTAGAAATAATGATTAAATAGAGCTAAATCTGATGAAAAAAGACTCAATAAGAATTAATTTTAAAATATTTATCATACTACAACTGTCAACTACAGATTCTTTTTGAAGGAGAAGAATAAGTTGTAAAATTATGGAAATCTGGTTAAATTGATTGTATCGATGGAAATTGGTGATTTTAGGACTACAGACAGCTTAAAATAGCTTCTTAATTTTAGCTTATAATTTCATAAAAAATGATTTTTTGTTGATGTTTTTGATTTATTGGGTATTGTATACTAAAGATACATTGGATATATAGCTTTTGATTGACATTTTTGGAAAATTAGTGATTTGAGAGAGGGGACAGACATTACTGTTATTTTTGGGGTTTCAGCTAATAACTCTTTTAAAAATACAACTAGGTTGGTCTTTTTTGTTTACCTGATGTATTTTCACTGTAATACATTAAGTTTAGCAGAAAGTTTAGATAAACTTGGTAAAATAGCAATTTTAAGCAGGGCGGGACGGACATTACGCGGGACGGACATTACATAACTTTTCTATTTTTGCTATTTATTTCTTAAAAATGTAAATATTTTTGGGTGTTTTGGCTTATTTACTATCTTGTCACACAAATGAATAGTTCCATATGCTTAGTTTTGATATTTTTTACTAATTAGCAATTTTAGGAGGGTGGGACGGACATTACGGTTTTTTCGACACATTTCAATTTTTGTTCCAAATTATGGAAATAACAAATTTACCATTATTTCAATACCTCAAGAAGTGATGAAAACTTGTACTTGTACCATATTTGAATGATATTAACTTACATCTATACAAATCTTATGTTTTTATCATAAAAATTTATCAGTTACTGAAGTACATGGTTTTCTCAAAAATAAGACCATTACATCAGCACCATTTTCATTTTCCTTCAAATAAGAAAAAACCAACTATTTTACTGTAAATTGTTATCAGCCATGTTTTAAAGCATGAAATTTTCTATAAAATGATCTTATGAGTTTTAAATTACAGTTTAATTGCTCCAAAATACAGTATTTTAAAAAAAGGTTAAAAAACTGATGCTAATTCATTACACCCCAAAATGGCCATTTTTGGACCCCTAAAATTACAATAACTCAAAAACGACTTGTGATATTTCAATAATTTTTTGCGCACACCAGCAATGTGTAAGACTTTATAATATAGAACTTTGTTTTTAGTATTCAAACTTTTACTTTCCAATTTATGTCTTTGTACATCTTTTTTGAAAAAAATGGGGCAAATACTGTGCACCAGGCCTAGTGTTAAGAATTCCATAAGTATATAGGTATAATATACACATTTAATTTAATTCATATTGAAAAGATTGTAATAATTTTAATTTTTACGAAATGGTATTTGAAAGTGGTCCTAATGTGATTTTTTCTGAACAAGAACGCTAGTCTAGTCAACTATAAGCTCTAAATAGCCCACTGTAATGTTTTTTTGTTGTAATAAAACGCCATCATAATTGTAATTATCTTCAATAAAGAGTGTTCAAGATTAGTTTTTGGCAATATGTTATCTCCCAGCCTACTGGTGGTATATACTTATTTCACCCAAAAAATATCTCCTCAAGTAAGGTTTTTGCCTATCAATAATAGATTAAGATCATATTCGTTGATTATCAACTCAAATACATAGTTATTCAATCATATTTATTAATATTTCATTCATGTATTAAACATCAAGTTTGTGTATTCAATAAAGTTCTACTATAAATAATTATGAAGACCAATAATTTTGATGGTCTTAAAAGTGAAAGTCTGTCTTTACATAATCAGAAACAATATCTGTACACCAAATTGTCATTTAAACATTTATGCTTAAAAAGTTGTTCATTTACGGTTTCTTTCATGTATGATTTAATCAAATTCAACTTGCTATGATAAACATGTGGAGAGGTTGTGGGTTCAAGGTTCCTATGAAGCTACTTACCTTAGTGTCAGTGGTTTCCAAAGCAACTTTCTCTTGTGTCTGTATCAGGTAGGGAAGTTGTCAGCAAATGGTGATACTATGCGCATAGTTCAGGTATAAAGTTTGGGCTCTGAGATCTAAGCCTCTCCTGGGATGGTGACTTAGCATAGGTGGATCTAGTGGGGGTCAGGGGGGGGGTCTGGACCCACTCTAGAATTTCCAAAATGTACCTTTCCATTAATAGTGTATTTATTGACAGTAAGTCAATGGTTAGTGGTTTTTATTATTAATATGTTTCATTGTTCTGCAAAATGTGTATAATGTGGTTGTGGTTCGAAAGTTTGGACGCCCCCCCCCTAGAAAAAGTGTGGACCCCCTCTAGAAAAAAATCCTGGATCCGCCCCTGACTAGGTTCACTAATCACCACCATATGACTTGACTGTAAGGCAATGTAAAGCACCATAAAATATATTAAACTTCTATAACTTATGTAATCTCAAGTAATTTTATTCTACTGGGCATTATTCAGACTAGTTTGGGACCATATACAAGATGTATCCATATGAATCATTTTTCATGTTGAATCTTTGAAGATAATCTTATCATTGTGACCTTGACCTAGCAGCATGAAGCTTGTGACTGATAATTTTGATTATTGGTTTGTCAGAATCAATAGAACTTAGAAATATGCTTCATGTGAATTTCTTAGAGAATTTCCCATTTGGATGCTAAAGTAATTTTGTCTCTTTGCATCAATTCACATTACTCTGTCTCTGAATAATAAAAGTAAAAAAAAGAAATTTTGACTTTTTGTTCCATGATGCTCCAAGTTTTGTAAAGCTAAATTGTGTCTTAAAATAGAATTAACTGTGTGTTACTATCACTAACTACTGTTTTCAGACAAACCCTCCACTAATCAATTTGACAGGCTTTTCAATTTTTTTATCAATTTTGCATTGCTGAAGTTAACTTGATCAATATTCTTAAATTGATGACCTTTATTGTATCTGAGTTTGAATACCATTTATAGATAAAGGTCATCTATCATATTCTGAATGATAGATGCAGTTATTTTAAGGTAGAATTCCTCTTATAGACCCTATATCCATAAATGAATCATCTTGTAGACTGGTGTCATAGGATCTCCCAACACAGCACACCTTCAGAGGACTTTTGGGTGGACCAATCAATGCATAGATTTTGTCTGGATGAATCACTATAAATAGCATCAGAAGTTTCAAATTTTCATATTTAAATTAGGGTTTTCTTAGCTATTTTGACTGTACATGGTATTAATAGACTGTGATTGAAAGATTCTTCATGTCAGAAATTAATGATGGCAAAGATCAACTAAACTTCAAGCTTGTTAAATGTAAATTTTGTAAAATAAGAAGTATGTGAACAATGAAATTTAGATTCTAGGTGTTAATCAGATTGCATGAAACTCAATTGGGAACTTTACCTTGAAATAAATTTGATTCATTAAGAATGAGGTTCCAGTCTAATTTTACCGGGTATACAATGTTATACAGCATGTGCAACGTTTAGTATGATTATATTGTTAACTTGTCTTGTCTCATAAGCCACCATTTAGGACAGAAAATATAATCAATGATAATGTCCGGGGCTTATGAAGATCTTCCTCTGTGGGATACTTTGCTGTCCGTTTTGATCGCCCTCACACTTTCTCAACCTGGCTTTTGACTAGCTGAGACTGAAGCTGCAGCGTGTTTTAAAATATTATTTAAACAATGTGACACTATAAAGGGATGTCTAGATTAATTTAGTTTAGTCTCCCTGTATATGCATTCAATATAATGTGAAATGTGTATTACATATTCAGTCTTTAAATACTTTCTAATTTCAATCAGTTTTATAATTTATAATACCCTTCTTTAATCTTCAAATTTTAAGATTAACTATGTATTATAAACTTAAATTTCTTTTACAAAAGCCAAGACAAACTTGTTTTGGCATGAGTTCAAACAGTTAATCATTTGGCATTAATTGCAATAAATTTTGTATAAATTTCGTATGATTTTTGTTTTTTCTGATTTTTAATCGTTCAGCTTTTTTATATCTGAATATAAATATATGCAGGTTGTACCGTATTATAGTATATATAATGTTTGATATACTGGATTATAAATCATAATCTTTTATAATCTTGTCTTAGATCTCAAACCTTTTGTAACATATAGGATAATATTTTAATTATCAATATGATTTGGACAATAACTTGGTTGATTTCCATAGCCTTTAACCTTGCAGGGTCAGTGTGTTACGTCAGGACATTTTGAACAATATATTACATCGAGACATTTGAACGAAATAATTTGCTGACCTTATTGAGCCAAATAAGGTTTCTCATTTTTAGTTTTTGAGGGATTCATCAAGTACTCAACTAGTGTCCATCTGCTTTCTCAATTACTTAGTGGTTACAGAATTATCTTTTTACATGGAGTTTCCCCATGTTTAGTAGTGGACTGTGGCAAATCCACATCAAAATTTGTCGCGGACGATTACATTCGGTTGTGTGCGCGCAAATAAAGGGATAATTACCACTGCAATTAATATAGTCTGCATTACGCGTTAACAAGCAGACGATAAGAAGCACGTGTATATTTTATGTAGTTTATGTAAGGTAAAGGTCCTTTGTATGGCTTCCATGAGTTGTATACAGCCATATACTCTACCAAAACCCCATGTCTGACAGCGCTATCGGCACTTTGATTTGTATTTAGAGATAGGGTCAGAGGCCTTACATTATATTGAGTATTTTGGGATTTTTTAGAGCAATTTCATTGATAAGGGAAAAACCCAAGGTAAACTCAAAATTTGGGGTGAACTGCAGGATTTCAAAGAAATTTTAGAAAGAGGAGGGACTTGTAAATGGTATTTAAGGCAAAAAAGACCTAATATTTAGTGACCATTAACTCATGTTTGACAGTAATGTATGAACAAGTATTACATTAAGATAAGGAATTAATTAATCATGTAATTTTATCATTAATTCATATAAATATCTGTAACATATTGATCTAAACATTGATGTTATCTTATTATACCGGTATCATGCACTCTATTATACAGTCTAGATAATTAAATGTACTTGACTTTTTATTGCCAAATGTTTTGTCCTATAATTGATGACATACTTACCTCGTGTTCCAGACATTCTTTACACACAAAAAACACTAGTATTTGATAGTTTTAGCAGGTGAATTCACTTTTTGCAATATTTTTATTATTATCTACAGTATTGAGGTGCATCCACATACTGGTTGCTACTGTGATGATGGTTTTATACTTCCTGGAGTTTCTTTTCAAATATAATTGTTACATTTTCCACTTCAGTCAACTATATGTTATAGGGCTGACTGGTCAGTCACTAGCTCAGTTGGTAACACGCAAGTCTACTGATTGAGGGATCTTGGGTTCGATTCTCGGGCGGGGCATACTTTTGTGGAGCTTGGTCATGAAATTATTTCTACGGTCATTCTCTCTCCTACCAATGATTTTTAATTATGTAGGGCAGTTGTCAGTCACTGAGGAAATATGTTGGGTAACAGCTAAATCCAGAGATTTAGCCTTTCCAGGAATAGTGAGTAGGTTTACTGACCACCGTTATATGACCTATACAATGTGTTGCTATGGCGTAAAACCAAACAAACAAACAATTTGACCAGGAGGCCCTCAGTCACAGTCAGTGGTATGTTCTATTTCTCATATAGTTGGTACATTTAGTTGTATTGGTCTGATGATCTGATTGGTATTTGAAAGGTATGCATTGGAGCTTAAATTTAACAATCATTTCTAGGTAAAAACAATTATTCACATATTTTCTACACTAAATCGGTGCCAAAGGAAAAAATGCCATTTTTCTTTTTACCATTATTTCCGCAATGTTCTCTTGGTTTCTTTGAAATGAATGTTCCATAAAATTGAAGTATTGATTGATCGGTGTTGCTGGAAAAAAGTTACCCGATAGCAATTATTCAAAAGCAAATTAGCATTTTAGGCCCTGCATGGGCTGCCCCTTTTCTCTTCTCCTTGCCTTTTATGTCTATTTGCAGAAATAGTTGAAATATCAATGACCTCTGATGCACCCTGCCCCTTTTTTTTGCTTCCCTTTCCTTCACTGAAATCTAGAATAATAACAAGTTACTCAAATACCTTTCTGATTCTTGTATACTTCATTCTGTTAAGGACAATTGTTCTTTATTAACATTTTCAAAGTGCGTTTTAGTATGCAGTGTTTCATAGACATAACCCTAACCCTTGGACACAAAGCCTTGAGAACATTTTAAAATGAAATCGGATTGAGTTCAGAAAACTGATGGACCAGACTCCAATCTAGCAACCATTCTGAGAGGATTAAGACACAAAACCCGGGCGGTTAGCGCAGTTCGTTAATAGTAGCACACCTGGATTTCGAAACTAGTTTTTTTTAAAAGTGGGTATGGGTTCAAATTCCACCTGGGGAGGTTATTCTCTTCCATGAAAATTTGACAATAATGTCAATTTTCCTCCATTAATGAGGTATATGGAAAAGCTTCAAGACTTGTGGAAAGGTAGGTGAGTACTGGTTATGGACAAGGGTCCAGGAAAGCTAAGTTAGGTGCGCTGGATGCCATAAAATAACCTAAAAAATGGCATTGACTCGGCATTAAGCCCAGTATAAACAAAATTAAAACACATGGTTTTCTAAAGTCTACACCTTATACAGAGTTAGAGTTTACCTGTCTACTCTGTTGAACTCTGATGTTATTCAATCAATATCAAATTTTTAATTATTTACTACCCGGTATTTTTGTACATGTACATGTATGCCATAGACCCAGATAACATCCGAGGTGCCTCCATTGAATGACATAGGTCTTATTCATGCTGTCGATGTTGTACATAGTGCTTCAAGTACACAAGGAAATACATACATTTGGAATGACTTCATTTAATGGTTGATGTTTTAAGGTTTAATGGTTGATGTTTTAAGGTTTAATGGTTGATGTTTTTAGGTTTAATGGTTGATGTTTTCAGTTTAATGGTTGATGTTTTTAGGTTTAATGGTTGATGTTTAAGGTTTAATGGTTGATGTTTTAGGTTTAATGGTTGATGTTTAAGGTTTATTAGTTGATGTTTTAAGGTTTAATAGCTGATGTTTTAAGGTTTAATGGTTGATGTTTTAAGGTATTACAGAATGATAATTTTGTCTAGCCTTAGGGTAATGTAAAATGTAATTCTTGAAAATGTTTGGTATCAGGAACTGTAGTGATGGTTGATAAATTCTTTAAGATAATGTAAAATAGTAATGTGATTCACATACTATAGTTATCATTGTTATTTGAATGCAAGTCTTGGCTTAATTATCTTACCTGTGTTGTTATATATTTGAGTTGCCTGCAAGACTGCATTAACTTGCTTTTTGGGTTAATGCACTTACTTCTGTCTTGCAGGCAACCCTCGTTATATAAGTTATTTGAATGATTCTTCTGACTTTTACCTGAGATGTTATAGTGATAGACATTATATTAGTTTTATTACATAACACTTCTCTAATATATTATAATATATATATTATATGGTTTACACACTTAGTACCTGTTGACTGATGTACAATAAATGATACAGTTTTGATATTTGTTGTAACATTTATTATGATTGCAATGGCGCAATGTAATGTAAAAATGTAATGGCATTTTATAGTCTAAGTTTCATGCTTACACACAATCACTGACTTTAAATTTCAGCTATTACCCCTGGTCATAGGGCTACTAGTATCTATCAATCTCCAATGGAAGTCTTTTACTCCACTTATTAGTGCAGCCGACAAATTAGTGCAACATCATTATACCACTCTTGCAGGTACCCATTTACACCTGGATGGAGTGAGGCAATTGCAAGTATATTTCTTGCTCAAGGAAATTAGCAGTGCCCTTAGTGGGATTCCAGGACCTCTCGATTCCTAAGCGCGTGTCCTGAAACTGGACTACTGCTCCTACTTAGTCTAAGTGTTTTTGGAATAAGGTTGACAATTATAACTATATCAAGATCATGTGCTTTTGCCATTGTTCTAAGCTTTTAACATTGTTAGATTTCATGTATTATACTCTGTAGTCATGGTAATTATTAAGTCTAGCAGTTAAGGCAATTGTCTTAATTTCTATCCCAAGATAATCTTAATTTTTGTTGTTGCTTTAAACTGCTGAAGGCATCTTGTCAAAAATAATTTTCAGTAATTATTTTATCTGTTTTCTTGAACTAAATACCACTTTAAGAAAGCAGCTACCAGAAAATTCTAGGAGGCTTCTCTCTATTCAAAGTATTTCTTGACCTTTTCTTATTGATTTGATTTAGGTGGGTGGTAACAAAATTACTACACTATCCTAAAATAAATGTTCTAGCAGTTACCCCCTAGCAGTTGTAAACTGAGCTCTCTTAATCTCTACAAAATATATGTTTTAAACTCTGTTTAGCATTTAACTGGGTGCATGTTACCTTGACTGTTTGTTATCTGTCGTCAGTAGAAGAAAACAAGAGTTTTAAACAGTTAAAGAATGTGAGCTGAATAGATCTCAATAAGATGATGGAAGATTCCACTGGTGGCAAATGTGTGGATATCTGTGATATGTTATCTATTAAACAAATCTTTTAACAATTTTATCTTATAGATGTTTAGTTTTTTACCTGGCTTATATTGGATTGTATTGATGCCACGATAGGTACCAGATACATTTTAGACGTGTTGGGGCAAAACTAGACTAACTTCTTTTTAGGTAAAGAAAGTTGTAGACTTAGTTTTGCGCTGAGCCATCAACTTTGTATTTTAACTTGATTGTAGAAACTTGTAATTACCACACCCTTGGATTTTGTAAATTGTTTTATGTTAGTGGTTACATTTAATTAAGGTTAATACTATTAAGTAAATAAATATAAGTAATGTTTCTTGTTAAATCATTTGATGACTCAGTACTAAACATGGGGTAGATTTTTTTACCTTAATCTCATGATCATTTACTGGGTTTTATGTATTGCATTATACAGGAGCAAGCTTCACTGACTAGTTTAAATACAATATGTAATCCAAAGCCCAGGACTAGTAAAAAATTGTTTCAAGTGAAAATTATTTTTTTCCTTGTAATCAGACCAGTTGAACATTTGAGTTATTCCTATGAAATACATGTATAATAAATTAGGCCTTGGCTTAAGAAAATCAAAGGCATGACTGTGATAGTGTTCCAGTAAAGATCGCCTGAATTCCTTGCTTCTTACATAAGTTTCTGTACCTCATAGATTAAACCAGGCATTAACATTACGAGAGCTTAATAATGAATAGGATATTAAATGCATAAAAACAACATATTTTCTGTATGAATGGATCTTGCATGAAGCTTAGATCTTCATTCTATTGCATTAAGATTTGTCCAGAAGGCTTAATGATAAAGTTTTCTATATGATAGAGTCTTAGCTTGCCTATCAATAATATTGTAACATTGTCACAAGGTTTTTAGTTATGCATCATAGAATTGTCTCATAAATAAAATAGAGCAAAACTAGTGTGGTAATTCAGTATTCCCCATTAAATCCAATGATAACCTTCCATGCTTTAATATTGGAGACACATTTTCCAATATTCCAAATAAGAGTAAAGTTGAGAGAAGAGAGAGAGGGGGGGGGGGGTAATGAAAGCGTGTGAAAGTAGTAGAAAAATCGATCAGGTATGTTGTAGGGAATTGATTTAAGAATTGTCAATTTTCTGCCCATATTTGTTAGACAAATATTTTTACTTTCAAACTTCATGAATTTATTATGAAGGGAAACTGTTCACCCATTAAAAAATCTTAGTGTAAATAATTGAATATAAATACTAACTGTTTGTTAAATTGTTATATATTTAATATTTTGCTCGTAGTACACTATGAATGAATGACCCGATTACTTTCAGTTTTTGTTTATCATATACTTGAACAATATATTTAACTTGAACAATGAATTGAAATTGTTTACATAGCTGGACAATTTGTCAATTACCACTTATATGCTATAAGACGTATGGTCTCAACACTTCTATTATTGATTTCTGAAAGGTTCTATCATGCTTGCTGCTCTCACATGTTCTAATGGGTGACTTTAAGACCATCCTTGTTCTACTGTTTGTTTTAATTTGCTAATATTTTTTATTGTATTTATTGTTGGCTTGGTCTTGCTATCTTTAAGGCATTGGGTAATGAAAGTCAGTCAATGCCAAAGGTATCAAAATCTGTCAGTCAGATTGGCTGGTCACAGAAGACAGAAAGCTTGTCTGTAAGAGTGGTAGCTTGCCACTCCAAATGTTGATTTTGACAAATTGACTATTTGAACTTTAGTGTCCTATGTCAAACTAAAGTATTCAAAGGATACATCCTAAAAGTCACAAATTATCTAAAAATGTCAAGAATTTATTCAATTCATAGAATATGTAGTCATTCAGCATGTATTTGGAAATTACGATTTCATTCACAATAAGTGAATAAGTAAAAAATATTGGGCAATGGTTCTGAAGTTAAAGCTTAGTTTGTTGGTTTTTTTTCAAATTCTAGCAGGAAGAACAGGCAGACCAATATCTTTGGCATACTCAATGAAAGTGATAGCAACATAACAAAAGGTCTAAATGCTCTGCCCTCACTAAATAGATCTTTTATTTTCTTGATTGTTTTTCAAAAATTTGGAGGAACACCAAAGTATTGCTTTGAATATGTAAAAACTTAGATTGTTTTATAAAACGAAGTATGTAATGTTTAATCTTATAAGTCAAACAGTCATGTTTATGTGCATATAATCTTCCATTTAATAATTTAATGTACATGTTATGATATTTAAATTCAAAATCAATTAAATGATATATACCTTCTAATCATTGACCTGTTTTTATACAGATTGTGTGATAACTTCATATTTGGTCATATATTTTTTTTTTTAATTTAGACGTCATCTTAGATTTAAATCTTTTAACCAATATAATTTTGTAGACATAACACAAATATATACATGTTTATAGATGGACTGCAGCCAATTCTATCTCATATTAATGTCAATTAAGTTAATATTATTTACTATCATTGAATGGTTGTAATGTGTTTGAACCATTATCATATTGTACAAATGTATTATTATGTTCCATGAGTTTTATAGTATGGGTTGATCATCAATTTCTTGGATCAACGTAATAGCGTATAATGGTTATGAAATTTCTGTATGGATTACATTTTGAATGATTTCTCAAATTATTATTTTAGACTTGGACAATAGATTGATATTACAAAATACGTCAGGCTTGAATGTAGGCTTTGTCAGCATTAAATTGGTTATTTATAGGATCTTATGTCTTTAAAATTATTTGTGATGATATTGACTAATGTATATTGAAAAAATGTCCATCATTTTGCTGTTTCAGTCCTCTTTGTGCTGTCTTGTTATTAAGGCAAATTCAAGGGTTTAATTTACCCACCTGGTTGTAATTGCAGCTGTTTTGTGGGCCATCACTATTAACAGACTAGTTCTTTAAATCCTCTACTGATAGTTTGGTCACTGGTGTTCCATTATCAATGGAGTGATGGAGCTTATATTGTAGGTACATGTAGCTAGTCAGTATATTGTACATCCTAGTAATTGCTTTAATATTTAGGAAAGGGCATGGTCCATGAAGCAGCATACAGGGCAGATGGGATGGAAGATTCAAATAAATATTTCTGAACGTAGAAGTTTGATTAAAATAAAGGCAAAGAAGAGGGGAATGGTGTCTCTATTCTGCTGAAGGACAAACATGGAACCAACATTTTAACCAATCAAACTTAATCCTACTAAAATATGAATATTTAAGTTTAAAGCTTATGTTGATAAAGGTCATAATTAGCTTAAGTTAGGCCTAGTGTCTGATTTGCTATAACATGGATTATCTGGTATGAAAATATAAATGTATGTGTGTGTGTTGGTGATGAAGGTAGCAGCTTGTAATTTAAATGTCAAACTAGCAATATTGGTTCTCAAGTTGTAGGAAAATCTATAATGCATTTGTGCTCGTCTGCACTTGAACATATAAGTATTATGAACATTTTGTCATCCGCAGTTATTGGAGAGCTTGTTAGTGTTTTATGGCACATCAATACATTATTGGTTATATTTAGCTGAATATTGTAAGCATCACCTTACCCAAAAAAGGGAAAACTGCCAAAAACTCTGAAAACTTATCAGTTTTTCATCTCTCCAGACTGTCAAACTAGCTGTTGCTTGAACTGAGGCAAATACTTATCATATTGCTATAGGAAAGCTGTATAGAACCTTAGCAGGGCTACACCAAATGGTCATTAACACAAACCCCTGGCATATTTATTGAGCATATTGATTTTAAATTTGATTATATGACCTTAATTTATACTCAACACCCCTGTTTTTTGCTGTCTTATAAAACAAATTCAGTTTGTCATCTTAAACGTTCATGCTAGTTTATGATATTCCTTTTATGGCCAACAATTATTATTAAACTTTAAATCAGCCATGAAATTTCTTAAGGTCAATCATAATACATAATATTAGTTTAGCAGTGTCATGAAAGTTCATACTTAATATTTATTATATTATTTATAGTTATTGTTATTATTTAAAATAAGTATTATTACTATAAGAAAGAATGTTCTGTTGTTTTGTTTCCATGTATTATGTGTACCATATACATTGTATGCAGGGGCAGATCCAGGATTTTTTTCAAGGGGGTTCCGAACTTTTTCTAGATTTTCAAACCACAACCACATCATACACATTTTCAGGATAATGCAACATATTAATAATAAAAACTACATAACCATTAAATCTATGTTAAGCACCAAGAAAAAATGTTTATGCTACTTAAAAATGACTTACAGTCAAGAAATACACTGATGGACAGGTACATTTAGGAAATTCTAGGGAAGGGTCCAGACCCCCCTGCCCCCCCCCCCCCCTGCTAGATGGTATGTTTTGTATTAGTCATCTTATTGAAATTAGTAAACGTCTGACTAAACATATTACATGGGCTTTGTCTTGACCAAAATTGTCTGAAATTTTTACTTATGATTAATTAACATACAGTTGTCTATCGGCATATTTTGTTGTAGAATAAAATATAGGCACAAGTTTTGATGTGCCAAAATTATTGCCAAAGAGAATTTTAGCATTAGATTTTTATTAAGCATATCAATACAAGTGCCTATGTTTTTCTGCAACTGAACATAGAAAAACGTGGATATATTTAATTCAATTCTAACTAAGAAAGAGAAGTGATTTTAACATTGTGTTTTACAAACTAGGTGCTAAATTGTAACAGCAATGTATATGTTCAATATTAAAATAAAGGCTGTTAAAAATTGAGTGAAAACATTCATGCCTCTTTTGTTCTGAAGCCAGGAGGAGCCTCTTTTATGATCTCTCTATCCAGTCCAGTTAGTTCTGTTGTTATATTTCATCAATTAGCTTACTCAGCTAAAATATTTTCATTCTATATTCCAATGTCTGTCTCTGTCTACTCTACTGTAGATAAATGGTTAGCTTTATTGATTTACATATTTAGGATGTATGTATATCAATAACAAATGCAATCTACATATAATATACATTATATTGTATTACCAGTACAATATTGACTTATATATTGGGTGACATTTGTTGATATAGGATGATTTACGGAACATATACTTGGAACATTTAGCTCAATAATAATGTATACAGATAAATCTGTTTTACAGCATATGTACGAGTTTATAATGGAGCAAAGTAATAAATCCTGCTCTTCATCCTATATTACCTTATAATGTCTTGGACAAACTATTCTGTGTACCAAAAATTACGGTTGAATCCTGCATCCCATCCCATTTCCATACATCAGGGGTTTGGAATTCCTATGCCCAACTTGCCCAACTTGTACATTTATGGCCGTGGACAAGAACATATAACCAGCCACTTTTCTGTAGACAAGTATTATTTTTTAGCTCTAAACATACAGTATTACTCTTCTGGACAAGGGCATTTTAATCCTGACAAATTGATTTTTAGATTCCATTTGTTTATGGACAAGCAGAAAAAACTTAAAATTCCACACTCCTCAATATACCCTGTAGCTTTTTTCTAAGATTCTGCCTCCCTGTTCTCACTTTCTGTTGAACATTTTCAAGAATAACTGCTTGATCAAATCACCTCTAGGATTAGTGTTAACATGTTAAACATGAGAACTTGCTAGGGCTGCATCCTGCTCTTTTCCTCTTCTCCCTGAGCAAAAATACTTAATTGGGAAACAATCCCAGTGCTAGTGCCTGCAAACAAACTAACCAGTGTGATAAAAGAGTTAGACCATGTGTCCCATTTCACTTCCATGCACCTTGCTCCATATCTATGCCTTCCTATCATTTTCAAAGTTCTCATACCTCTAGAATGATGTATTAGTTACTTATGTTGTCTATTCTACAATAAACCCTCGAGCCATTCTACTTACTTCTATCTCTAGCTGTTAATTAAGAAGTCAATTATCTGTGTTCTAACTTATATTTCATACATACTTTGTAGAGTTTGATTACTTATCTATATAATATCTGATTTCCCATTAACACATTTTTGTACCTAAATATACATTATCTAATATTGATCATGAGTTTTCTGACAAAGTTCTATTTCTGTATAGAACACATTATTATGGAGCATGTATACAACTTTATCAGACAGGGAAATTGCAAATTTAGATTCCTTAATGTATTGCATTGGTTATTTTTGAGTCCTTATTTTATTATTGTATTTATGATAAAGCAAGATACTCCCGCACCCTGATCTTTCTCCTCCCTGTCCCCTTTCTCTCTTCCCTGTTCCATTTGTCAATAACCGATACTTTAGGCTGGCAACTTCTCTGTATTCATTATTGATGGAGGAAAATCAACATCATTGCCAAATTTTCATAAAAGGGTATAATCAGCCCAGGTGAGACTCAAACCAGCAGCCCTTAAGGACTCAAGATTCGAAATGCTGCACAAAGCCAACTGCACCACTTACAGGTTTCTTGTTGAAGGTAAACCAAGTACATTGTACTGGAAAACAGTACATTAACTAAAAGTTCTAGGGTGAGCTGATGACCACCATGAATTACTGAAAACATGAAATAAAATAAATTCCAATTGCGTAAATAAACTAAACAACCACATCACAGAAGCATATTTGTTTTTAGAAATTTATTACAATTGAAAGAATGCTCATAAGTTGTTATTTATTGCCATGCACTTTATACAAAAGGCTAACACATAAGGAAAGCAATAATAACATGGTGGAAAAACATTGTACTGGAATATTTCACCTTCTGCACTGAAATTATCCCATATTTTCAAGATGTAATCAAATAAATGTCAAATTACAAAATAAATCATGATTGATATAGTATCTCTTCTATTATCTCCGGCTTTAAACATCCACTTCACTCCATTCAAATCATTTGATGAAGGAATTTATTTGGAAATACGTCAAGTTTTTTATAGAACGAATAATTCTTAATGGTTTGATCGTTTAATGATGAATGATTTCTTAAAGATGTTGTATTTGGAACTGAATTTACTTTACTGGATCCCTGTAATGTTGCTTGAATTGTGTTTGAGCCACAGCCATGGTTTGTTATTAATTTGGACTTCTAACATTGAAAACTTCTTAGGTTCGAATCTCAATCCCAGCAGCATGTTATTTTCTGGTGGACTTCTTCTATGTTAATAATTTCTGGTGTTTTGGTTGTTGAAATATTTTTCTTGTGAAATGTGTGAACTTGCTGCACAAAGACATCTTACTAAAAAATGGAATCCCCATCCAAGCACTTGATGTGAAGGATGGGGAACATTATTGGAATTAGGCCGGAGGCCGAAGATATACAAGCATATCACTCCAGTGACCCATGTCAAGTCGCTTTTTAAAGGTGAAAATATTACCCATGTCACGTGACAATAGTACTATATAAGGTAGTATTGTACACGTGGATCTCATAGTTTTAAAGACTTTGAAGTTTATGTTGTCATTGTAACCATACAATCCAAACACTTGTTCATATGTGAATAATACTAGTTAGCCTGGTTAATTCTTAACTGACATCATAAAAACAACAGGGTGGGCAAATCAGCATGTGAGGTGGGTGCTTGTATATCTTCGGCCTCCGGCCTAATTCCAATAATGTTCCCCATCCTTCACATCAAGTGCTTGGATGGGGATTCCATTATTTTCATTAGGCCTTCTGCCTTCAATATACAAGCATCTTTAAAGCAGACAACATAAACTGATATATCATTCATAAGAGCATAAAAATAAATCAAACAAAATCATGATAAATTGTTATCCTGTATTTACTACATATAAATTCAACACAAGTACAAGGGGCACAGGGCATGGTGCATGTATATATATATAAAATGACAAGTTTCATTATATAACAAAGTAACAATTCTAAGTTCCCTTATGTAAGCCTAATACACAACTTTGGAAATTATTATCCACAGTATTTACTGTCCTTAAATAGAAAGTCTGAAAAGTTTTTGCAGATGACCAATTTGCCATCTTCATAATGTCTGACAGTTTACATCCTGCAAAAGAAGCAGCTGATGATGAAGCCCCTCTGAAGGAATGGGCTTTGAAAATAGATACATCAATATGAGCTAACGTTAAAACATGTTTTAACCACCTAGCTATAGTGCTAGAAGAAACAGCTTTAAATGTAACAAATGAAATAAACAATTGATTATCCCTGCGTACATTCTTAGTACGCTCTATGTAGCACAATAATGTCTTAACTGGACAAAGTTCACTTAGTTTATAAGATTTTAACTCAATACAAAAATCTTTTCCAGGTTTAGAATTTTTAAGTTTATCACCACAGTTCAAAATTATGCAGTCATTATTATTAACCATGCGATCAACTCTCAAGGCCTTTAATGTTTGAGTTCTGGCAGCTGTTGATAACGCTAGTAAAGAAACCAGTTTATAAGTTAACAGTTTCATAGATAAAGAATCTAAGTCTGTCCATTTGGAAATCACATCTAAAACTTTTCTAACATCCCATGTATAAGAATAACGAGGTTGAACAGGTATTTCAACTTTAAGACCTTTCATAAATCTTGATATAATATTAGTAGTTAATCTGTATGTAGGATTAACAAGTTTGATAGTTTCTAAAATAGTAGATTTGTGTGAACTTATAACACTGTATGATTTGTTAATGTTCTTCAAGTACGACAAGTAACTTATAACATCTGTTTCAAGTGGTTTAACGGAATTACAGTTCCTGAGACAACACCACAAACACCATTTTCTCCAAGCAGTTGAATATTGTTTTCTAGTTCCTTTACTCCAACTTCTGAAGATTGTGTCAATAATCCCCTCTGAAACTCTAAAATCTTTGAAGGATGACCTGATACAACTACACCAATCAACTGGATCTTCTTTCCCAAAGGATGTTTCTCTCCGCTGTGTGGAAGAGTTAACAAATCTCTGTGTCTTGGTAACCTAACAGGAATAGATATAATACTCTGTAATAATAAAGGAAACCATATTTGGTTCTTCCATAAAGGACAAACAATCAATGCTTTATCCACCTTGTCTTCCCTAATCTTATTAAGTATAGTTCCTAGTAATCTAAATGGGGGGAAAATATAAGGTAACCATAATGACCAGTCTAAACAGAATGCATTGGTACAAAAGGCATCTGGATCTGGTGTCCACGACACATAATTATCTAACTGATGGTTGAGGCGAGATGCAAATAGATCAATATTAGGTTGAAAAAAGTGATTAACCAAACGTTCAAAGATATGTTTTTTAAGCATCCACTCAGTTGAATCTGAGAATTCTCGAGAACTAATATCCGCCTGTATGTTCTCTTTTCCAGGTAAATGAAAAGCAGTAATAAAGATATTTCTTTCTAGACACCATTCCCAAATATCTTTTGATAGTGAATTTAAAGAGCTAGAATTCATTCCACCCATGTTGTTAATGTAAGAAATGGCAGTGGTATTATCACTCTGTACTGCAATATGTAAGTTTCTTCTGTTTGAAGCCCATGACTTTAATGCAAAAAATATAGCTAGAAGCTCTAGAAAATTAATATGATTCAAAGATTCTATTTGAGACCATCTGCCACCAGTACATTGATTCTCATCAACACAGAAAGAACCATAGCCTTCTAACGAGGCATCAGATTGAATAACCAAAGAAATTTTTCCTTGACGTATTTTCTTCCCATTTTTGTTACGAACATTGTCTAACCACCATTTAATCTCATTTAAATCTTTATCACTAAGTTCTATGCAAAGATCAAAATCATTAGAAAATTTCAAAGCTTGTACTTTGGATTTTTCCAAAGTTCTATAATGCATGGGAGCTTCCAAAATTGCATAAAAAGAATTTATTAGAAGACCAATAAAAGATGCCAATAGCCTTATTTTAACCTTTTTCTTTTCCAAGAGATACAAGGCCAGCTCTTCAATTTTTAAAATTTTCTTTTCTGTCAAAAAGATCATGAACTGGACAGAATCAATAATGAAACCAAAATACTGGATTCTTTGAGTAGGAATAAGAATAGACTTTTCATTATTAATAATAAAGCCCAAACATTCAAGTTTATCTTTCATTAACAAGGTATTACTAAGACATGTATTCTTGAATTTATGCATATTGATGCTATCATCAATGTAGTATGAACATCTAATACCAAGATTTCTAAAGAAAGCATATAAAGGTTTCAATGTTTTTGTAAAACAAAATGGAGCAGAACTGAGGCCAAAACACAAAGAGACGAAAGCAAATAACTGATCTCTCCACTCAAACTTCAAATATTTAACGCTTTCTGCATGAATAGGAATAGAAAAATATGCAGATTTTAGATCTAAAGATGCAAAATAGTCATTCTCTTGAATTAGTTCTAGAACATATGAGAATGTTTCCTGTTTAAACTTTTCATAATGTACAAATTGGTTGAGTTGACGTAAATTTATCACAGGGCGATACTTTCCATTAGATTTTTCAACTAAAAATATGTTTGAAATAAATTCATTAGGTTCATGAACAGATGGTATAATCACTCCCTCATCTAACAATGATTGTACTTCAGTATCAACCAAACTTTTCTCCATTTCATTAAAGGATATTTTGTTAGGAAGTTTTGTTTGATATGGAGGATCATCAAATTTAATTTCGTAACCTTGAATTGTGTCTAGCACCCATTGATCGTTTGTGAGCTTCTTCCATTCATTCAAGCAAGCTCTTAACCTGGAAGAATAACTCACCTGTATTAGTTTTTTGACACATTGGTAGTATTATTACTACTTGAAGCCGTAGATGTAGATGGTTTCTGACCATTTCTACCATAACTGTAGTTACTGTAGGGCTTCCTGGTGTTACTGTTACTTCTACCATGCCCTCTGCCCCTTGTACCCCTAACTGGTCCAAAAGAAGAGGTGGGATATTTATTATAATAGCTTTTAAAAGGAAAAGATTTTCCGACTTTAACATTCGTTTCACACTTTTTCAATTCTTTTGAAACGTCATCGCCAAAAAGAAAACAACTTATCGGCGTTTTGATACTGCAAATATTTGCATATTTTGACTTAAGATATGGTCTTAACATGTATCTACGACGGATACTCATATTAAATTGTACTTGACCCAGTAATGTCAATGAATCTGCAATTAAATTTTTGATTTCTGGGTTCTTACTGATAAAAGGTTTTAAAACCTTTGCTAATGACAGAATAGGTAACATCCCGGCTGTAACAAGATTTTGGATGTCTCTTAACAATTTGTCTGAGGTTTGAACCTGTCTGTTTCTAACCAGCTCACCCCATATTTCATCATTTACTTTAGGGGCAGACAAGAATTCACAGTTACTAGGTACCTTGTATTTATCTACAATATCATTAATCTTGCATTGATTGGTACATGCCGTATTTATGAGGCTAGCTAAAGAATCCGAAATGGGTTCACCAGTTTCGGGTGCTTTCAACTGAGGTTGAGACCAAACGTCCTCATCACAGTTTAAATCATTTTCTTTGTCAGAATTATCGCTCTCAAAAAGTGAATTAAGTAAATTTTCTTTAGAAAATTTAGACCCAGAGCTACGATGCTCGGGAGACAAGCCAGTACTCGAAAAATAGGTCGAGTCGTCTTCGGGACGAGAATCGTCATGTTCTGGCTGATTATTAACAAAATCATTTGAACTTTGAGGTTCACACAGACCAAGAGCGGTCTTTAATTGACAAATCCCATCGGGAGTTAAATCATTTAAATCAATTAATTTGCTGTCCTTGCCAGCTTTTTTAATTTTCTCATTACCTGTCTTGCTCGCTTTCTTTTTACCACAGGAAAGAGAATTACTACTTCCGGTTTTCGGGGTTTTCACTTTCTTACTCACGTCCTTAACAACGGAACGTACAGAGGCTCTCGACGGGGTATTATCAGACTCAGAGTCAGATAAACTGGAAAACCCAGAAAAATCGACCGGACTTGAGGAACATAGCGACAAGACATCGTCTTTTTCATTTCCACCTCTTTTACGTTTACTTGACATCGTCAAGAAACCAAATTAATTTAACAAGTAGGGGTAACTTAAGGGCTAAAAACCACAGAGCTCTACAACTCGTGTACAGCGTGAAAGTTCGTCTACAAAAGACAAATAAAATATCAATGATACACGTTTTGTAAACTCGTTACAAAACTAAAAATGAACATCAATAAGCCCAAAACGACAAAATTTCACTCGCGAAACTCTTACCTTTTCACCACCCGTTACGACAGGGTCGCTAAAATGACTATGAGATCCACGTGTACAATACTACCTTATATAGTACTATTGTCACGTGACATGGGTAATATTTTCACCTTTAAAAAGCGACTTGACATGGGTCACTGGAGTGATATGCTTGTATATTGAAGGCAGAAGGCCTAATGAAAATAATGTGTTTATAGCCTTTAAAAGATTTGAGTTACCAAACAAATTCAAAGGCATAGATCTGTAGTTACACTATGCTTCAATAAAACCTATAAATGATAAGAGTTATACTTAAATTTCTCTAGGTTTAGTGTTCCAGATATAGCATAATTGTAGCACTACAGTTGAAAGTTAATAACTGTAATGATTCATCACCAATTCCATTTATAATTAATCAGTTTGAAGTTCATGTCTGAACACTTCATAATTCCAGTATAAAGTTAATTATTCTCTTGTGTATGGTAAAAATTGATTTGTTTGTGAAATGTGGATGGTAATCATAAGAATTACTAGAAAAACCTCTCATCAGTAACAGTTACTGTAAAGCATAATTTATGTTAGTTTATAGTTCAATGACTTAATGGGAATCTCTTATTTATCAATCATGACGTTATGTTATACTCTCCCATCAAGGCTATCGTCCAGGTTCTTAATTATTTACTCAATATCGTCCAGGTTCTTAATTATTTACTCAATACCGTTATAAGCTGTATATGCTTGTATGTAATATTTATATACATGTATAATGTAATAATATGTTCTGTTATGCTCTATTCTGTTCTGCTCTGCTCTACTCTGTTTTTATGCTCTTTTCTGTAATGATCTGTTCTGTTCTTTTATGCTATTTTCTGTTCATTTATTTATTTATTTTAGCATTTAACACCGTATCAACACATTTTAGGTCATTTCACGGCGTCCAGCGCACCTAACCTAGCTTTCCTGCTTATTTTCTGTAATGATCTGTTCTGTTCTGTTCATTATGCCCAAACTTATACTGTTATATAGTCTTTGTCTAGCTATTAAGGTAGAATGATGACTTATTAACCCAGGAGTTTGCTTTGTTGAAAGTATATTGTTTATGAAGTGTTGAGGTATTGCCTTTTAGTTTGTTGTTTGACCTCAGCTCTATTGTATAGGCTTTTGTAATCTATGTTTTAAATGTAAATTTAAGGTGCAACAAATCTAATAAAATTTTGTAAGGAATTAAGTTTCTTAACCTAGCTGCTCATGTACTACTGAAGGATTATCTGTAAACCAGCCAATTGATGTTCAAGAATTAAAGCCCCTGTATCAAGCCTAACTCTTCCCATGGACTGCAAGATTACATTCAAGCATTGGAGTAGTAAATTGTTAAATACATATAGCTTAATTCTATCATTTGGGGTTAGTTTCATCTACCTTAAAAATTGAAAGCAAATTTTGAAAACAATTTGTGGTTTGATTTGTTTATTGCATCTCTATCATGTGTGTTATAAATTTTCACTGACTTCACAGTCTTAATACAGTTGGCATAATCTGCTGTAAATGATTAGTCATGGTATAAAGAATTTAGTACAATGACATTGCTTGTACCAACAATTTTGATAGTCTCTTTAACTAAAAAAGCAAGCATGGCTGAGTGGTAACGACGTCTTACCAGCTCCGGGTTGGTTCGAATCCCATCCAAATCCTACCCCATTGTTTCCTTGAGCAAGAAACTTTATTCTACTAGCTCAGTACTGGGGGACCAGGAAGGGAATCGAAAGTGTTAATATAAGTTGTAAGAACTTGTTTCATGATCGAGCTAAAATAAATCAGTATAAGCGAAAAAACTAAAAGCTGAAGATTATAAAAGACAATAAAGAACATTGAATGCTGCTAAGTCTCAAGTATACATGTACACAGTTAAACAAATATTAATAAAGATGGTGCAATTTACTCCTTGCTTCAATCAAGTAGCTTCCAGTGTTCTACAATCATTTATGTAATTGACTCTTATAACAAATGAATACAGTGAATGCTTACAGTGATATTACTAGTGTTTGTCTTTACACAAATAATATTTATTGATATTTGTTTATTGATATGTTCTATGCTTGGTTAAGTGAGACTTTTTATCGCTTAACTTAATGATAGAAATTAATTGGTCAGCACTAAACAAGTCAACATCCTTCTTTATTTATAACTAGTTTAACTAGTTTCATGCCAACCATTGCAATGGAAGTGTTTCTGTATTGATAGAAGAAAAAGCATTGTTATCAGAAAGAGTGAGAATAAACCTACACAATGTGCTCTAGCTACAACATGTTTTCAAGTAGCGTCAAGATTATTATTGACTATGATTGTAATCTGCCTGCAGAAACAATGATCTGTACTCTCCCAATGGATTACATTAATTGTTCACTGGAAATAGATTAAGCAATTTCAGATGAAATTAAAAACTGGTTAAAACCTTAAGGTGATGTCAGATAGCTATTGCAGAATTAATCCTTAATGATTTCCAATTTTATGATATTATGATTGCTCATGTTATTTCAGCAACATCATTCCATGTCTTTGGTGCAACTTTTCTATGCATGATATTAATGTTATAGACTGGAAAACTGGTTGCCTACAACAATAATTGAAGATATAAGAAGTGATTGAAGTATAAATAAATATACTAGACTTCAGTACTTTTAGATGATTCATGTAGTTTTTCTCAGAATCCTTCATGCAGCAGACATTGTTAATAAAACCGGATGTAATTTTCAAGATCTATCTTTGTTATAAGAGAAGCTGTTTCTTTATTCCTGTCACCATTCTTTCTCTAGGTTCGCCTTTAAATTCCAGTTCAAGTGAATTTAATGAGATTATATTAGGATGTGTATGCAGAAGGCTGTGACAAAATGCATTGGTGAAAGTTCTTTTCTCCTGTAACGAATTTTGTTTGCTCCATTTAAGAAAAGTTTCATTGTTTCATTTGAAGGCATATAAAGCCTTAAAAACAGGCTACCAAGAAGAATGTTTTGCCATAATGTTACTCAAACATTAAAATTGCATAAAGTGGAGCACGGAATAAAAAGAAGTCATAACAAACAATGCATTGAAGAACTCGACATACATTGTACTCAATGTTGTCTCAAATAACTAATGATGTCTTGTAACTTCTAACCTTTTTCTTTGTTCTGTACATTGCTTCATGATGTCTCCATTTCCAGGAATGTTGATTTTTCCATCAGAAAATGAACTTTCCTTTTGGAGAATATTCACATGTAATAAGAAATGGATTTTGTCTAGTCGTAGTGTCTTATTATTCTGGCTCTACAAAAATTATAGATATGCCATCAAAATGGCTGCCTGTAACTGGGGATAATAATCTTCTCTACGGAATTTGCATAAACATTAGGCTATATTATTCTTGCTGCTGAATTGTTGTTGTATTGTAACATTTCCCTCTTACTCCTGCTACAACATCTCTGGATTCATTTACATTTTGACTGTAAGAATGTAAATTCTTGGTGATTCACAATCATAGATATGTTTGTTAGCTTTTTTCCCTTGTGACCAACTTCTCTTGTATAGAGTAGAGTAAAGCATATTTTTCTGAGACGAAAAAGGTTAATGCTTGTGTTAGAAAGGTCACTATGTATACAGAAATAGAAAATAATGCAGGCTTCTCAATTCTGCTTGCAGAAAGAAAATTTCGAACAGGAAAAAATGAAACACCTGTTAAGAATTTGAGTCTGAAAACCTGATTGTTGAATGTTTATACATTTTAGATAAATTTTGTTATGGCTTGTTTTGTTAACTTCCTCTTGGCATACATTTCTTCTTCATTTCTTTCATAACACATCAACAGACCTGTAGACTCCTTTCATCTTGTTTTTTGTGCCAACTAATTGATCAACACTGTAACGTCAAATGTCTTGCTACCTAGTGAATATACTTTACCATCTAATGTAAAATCCCTGTTGTAGACAGGGTCTTCAAATCATCACCAATTAGCTGATATAAGGAACATCATCAAAGTGGCCATTTTCTTTCTAGGGGGTCAACAGAAATACTAAAAGTAAATCATACTTCTGGCCAATTTCCATCCTTGTTTTAACATTTTTGTCAAGTCGGACAAATGTCTTGGAATGTTGTATGTGCTGACTGTCTTTATATTGTCATATTTGTAAAATGCAAATTATTTCTGTCAAAACTAGATCGAGCTGGCTCTATTGCTCAATTGCTCTTTAACATAGTGTTACCAATGTTTAAAGTTTTATATAAAGCAATTATAGCTGTTTTCAATATCAGAGATTTTGTTTGTCCCAAAATGAGACCAAACATTTGCCTGTATACAATGAAAAAAAAATTCACGAGAATATTACCAAGAATTTCTCAATCAGCAATATTTTTAGGGTCACTGAGTATAACAATTCACTGTCTGTTTTCTGTTTGTAGCAAGATCAGAATGTTTCTTGAAATACCATTATTATACCAGTTATATTTGTACATGAGGTTCATTTACAATTTGGATTTAACTCAGGTATTCACAAATCTTTTTCTCACTTTTCAAAAATTATCGATCATTATTTAAAAGTGTGAGTTGACCAAATTATGAAAATATTAACAAAGTTATTCAAACATAGCTACAGATTTTGGATAAATTCAATCTTCAATATTGGGCCTCAAATTTGACAGGCACAGGCTGTTGATAAAAAACCAACACACATAGAACTATAATAATTTTTATACTGTTACACATGTATGTCCCTACTCCAGACAATAGCATAATAATAACTACAGGAAAATCTTATAATAGTGTTTGGCAAATACATGATCTACATTATTAGTACTTGAGTAGAGATAATTTCATTAGTAGAAGTGTAAGGTTCCCCTCTGTTATAGTGTTTATAGAGAAGAATGGGTAATCAATATATTATAGTATGTGAATCATTCAGTAAGACATACCAGTAAATTTTGACATATTTGTTATGGCAGACATTCAAGATGTTTCTGGGCTAACACTATACACTAGTGAGTGAATATTAACTATAGAACTGGTTGATGTTTGTGTTATATGACTTGTAAACAGACATGGACATTATATTCAGCATTCTCCTTGATTGCTTTTGGCAAGAATTCATCAATGGTGTGTGAGTGGGGGTGGTAATTTGGTTTGATTACAGCTACTGACTTCCACATGCATTGAATTACTGAGAAACATTTGTTCTATGGTGGATCTCATGAAATCTGTAATGAAAGACAGTTGTTGGTTGTCTGGGCAATGATTGGTCTCATTTATATAATGTTGTAAGATATATCTTAGTTATGAAACATCAGGTATTCATTGTTCGCTTGTCTCTTTAAGTGTTTTTATGGAAAATAATTATTGTTTCACTAATCACTTATCATTGTTTGTAAAACTCTCATCAATTTGTTCAGATAGTTGATGAAGTTATTCCACATTATATCCATGATAATGTTGTTAGAAAATAAATGGAAATCTTAAAATAGAAAATTATTCTTGATATACTACATCAATTTACATCAAAGTTAGTGACAGATTTGACTGAGGGATTCTGAGTTTTACTTTGTTATTTTGTAATTCCTTAATTCTATGTCCAGCTTTTATTTGTTACAATTATGACCAGCATGTCATAAAAAGGTTCTTGTAAGATTTTAAACAATAATTATGGTTCCTTTTTGCATTCAGTGTACAATCACTTAAATTAAGATTTTTCTGTTCCTTATGCATTCAGTGGATTAGTATGTGATTGGCCGTTTCCTCATTTTCAAGTTAAACAAATTTTTTAAAAAGTGAAAGCTCTATTTTAAGTCTTCTATAGTAGTTAGTATGAAATAATGTTTTATGTTTGTTCTTTTTCACTCTGTATGTTGTTCAGTTCATAGAGATCATAACTTTGTGACATTGATTTTATGTATAGATTCTTGCTATATGAAATAAAGATAGAATGCACTCTTGGCTCAGGAATAAATATTATATCATATCAGTCACCAGGCAATCAACTTGTTGGCACTTACCATTAAATAATCTTGTTTTTGTCCACTCTAAGATTCCTCTTGTTCTTTGTTGTATGCTATTATTGGTACATAGGACATG
Source organism: Mactra quadrangularis (assembly GCA_025267735.1). Classification (NCBI taxonomy): domain Eukaryota; kingdom Metazoa; phylum Mollusca; class Bivalvia; order Venerida; family Mactridae; genus Mactra; species Mactra quadrangularis. Next base: position 32,392,902 of record CM046304.1, read on the forward strand.
ATTATTATCATAAGTTATTGTCTGATAAATGTGGGTGTATCAGTGTAATGTCAGTAAAGTCTCCATGTTTTTGTGCATATCAGATGGATGGTTTGGTGACCTGTCCATCTTAGGTCACTCTGACTGAGAAGTATGGTTGTAAATTGTATTTTATAAAATCATAATGAACTCATCTATTGTTGAATTTTATGAATGTGTCAGTGACACATTCATTTACCCCACTTATTTAAATACTAGATACATGTTCAATAATCCCCATACATAAATATGAGTATTGTGCATAAAGTTTGACCCCGACCTGACCTTTATGCTAGAATATTCATTACATTGAATACGAATGTAGTATTACTGCTCGATTACACCGTGACTGTGAGGATTATGAGTTAAAACTTAACACGCAAACATACTTCTATAATTTTATGATCGCTGCTGAAGTTTAGAATAGGTGTGGTACCGACTTTCGTTGGGATATGTGTAGATAATTATTAGATGCAAATGTGAATTGTCAGGTCGGGGTCAATATTTGCGCACTATATTTAAATTATTTTTATTGAAAGTACATACAGAAGTATACTGCTGTGAGTATGTACAGAGATTACTTATCAAACAATTGTTGATATTATCTGCTGTTAAGAGAGAGGTCAATAGCTGAGTTTGGTTGTATGGAAAATTAATAATTGTTAAAATGAGTGTAGTGGAACTAATTAGGACGGTTCAGTCTATGTAAATAACCAAAAGCTGTCAATAAATGGCATAATATTCATGTTTTAGAAACTGTGGATTGAAAGAAAAATCTTCCCATTTAATAATTCAAGTTGATCATAATTATTATACTGTATTACAACCTGACATTTTGTTGTTACAGGTTTAAGTACCTTTTTACTTTGTATGTTATTATGAGTTTTAATGTTTCCTGAGATGCCTTTTGATTTCTTTTTCTTCTTAAAACTAACACAAACAAATGATAATATAATAATAATAGATTATCTTTGTACTTGTGGTTAATAATGATTATTGTAGGTATGATGGAAGGTAACTGAGATTTATAATGTTCTTTGATAAATGTGTTTTGTTTATATTCAATAGTATAACAGTGAGTAGCTTTGTGTATGTTATAAGGTACATTGTACTGTAGGAATTAGTCAGGTGTTAGTTTCTAAGGAATGTCTGATTATAGACCTCTATATAAAAAAATCTTAACAACCTCATGCTTTGTGCCAATCCTACATGTTGTGTAGCATAAAAATTGAGGGTTTAGCTGAAAACGGTCGTAATTCAATATAAGAAAAAAGTGAGTTACAACTGTTTTGAGCCCAACCCGTGAAATGTTATTCTCTCTTCTCCCCTATCTCTTTCACTCTCTCCCCTCTGTCTTTCTCTCTCCCAATTCTTATTCCCTCTGTCTCATTCCCTCTCTTATCTATCTGGGCTCCTACCTCCTTTTCTCCCTCTCTATTTCACTTCCTTCCTGCCTCATTCTCTCCCCTGTTCTTATCCCCTTCCCCTCACATCTCCCTGCCCCTCCCTTCTCATTTTCCGTCTTTTTCCCCTTTCATTTCTCTGCTATCTTTCTCTCTCAATCTGTCTTACACTTACTTACACACACTCACAAACATATTTCAAAGAAATCATCAGAATGTCTCCTACAGTGTAAGTTGGTCATGTATTCCCTCTAGTAACTTTTCTGATAGCATTTCATATTGATTTGTGTGAAAGTCAATTTTCACTGTGAAATCATTGTATGCTCTTAGTTTAAAAGGTTTATTAGCGGAACATTGTTGACTTAAGATTCATTTTATTCAACTGTTTTATGAGATTGAAAACTGTTCTATTAGATCTAGTATTGCTGATTTTTTTATGCATTTGTTATTGTTATATTTTAAATGAAGAAAATTTGTTTTAGATTCATGGCTATGCATTCTGCTGACATTATTTCCTGCTTAATCTTTTCTAGTTTATTGACCAGTTACCTTTTGGCTATTGAACATTTCTAATATTGTTTCATCATTGATTGAGGACTTTTAAATATCTTTCTTAAAAACTTATTTTCTGCCAACAAGCCCACAAAATATTGTGTTGTATTAATTGTTTAAGAAAAATCATTATTTGCTAATTACATATTTAATTGCAAATTTAATGTCAAATGATTGAGACAGTGCTAGTTATTGTTGATTTTAGAAGTTTGAATAATTTGAGTTTACAATTTATTCTAAAGAAACTGACATGGCAAGTACTTAATTGTTGAAAATGTAGAAGACATGACCTGAACTTTTTTTTACGTCGTATTTAACACATATTTAGGTCATATATATGACAGCCAGCTCTTCCTATTATAGGTTTCCTAGACACTTTTCTATTACCAGTACTAACTTAACCTACCACGAGGCCGACAACTCATGTATAGGGTATGACCTACCACCACCGGGCTCGAACCCACGATCTTCGGATTCGAAGTCAGACATGCTAGCCACTATGCCACAGCCGCCACTACCTGAACTTTGTGTCTATAGTGTAACAATGTTAGATGGATCACACATCTTAGCCAGTTTAAGTTTCTGGTATAAAGCCTACTGAGAAACTTGCTTGTATCATGGGTTTAGCACAAACAACTCAATTTAAGAAAAGAGTGAGTTACGACTGTTTTGTGCTAAATCCTCCATATATGTTGCATGTAGCTAGATACATTATAATTGAAGGCTTATCATAATTGTAGAATCTCTATTTATTTATTTTTTACTTTGCAACTCAACATGACCTTATGTAAGTTATAAGAACTTACATCCCAATCTATCCTACCCTTGTTATCACATATTTCTTGGTTCAAATTTTGTTGATCACAAGTTCTATATGTTGGTTATGAAAGACCAGCTTCTAACTAATGATATATGATATATATAACTTATAAAAGAGTCTTGTTTTACAATCTATATGAGATTTGTGTACTCAGACAACTCTGAGGCTACCCTTTACATCAGATTGGTCATGAAATGTTTTCAAATGCCATTCTCTTACCAACCTCTGTAACGTGGGTCGGTGGCACAGTTGGTAGAGCGCTGGGATTTGGAATCTTGTGTCCCAAAGGGGGTACAGGTCAATCCCACCCGGGGAGGTTATACCCTTCCATGAAAATTTGACAATAATGCCAATTTTCCTCCATTAATAAGATATTAGGAGAAGTTTCCGGCCTTGTGGAAGGGTAGGTGAGTACTGGTTATAGACAAGGGTCCAGGAAAGCTAGGTCAGGGGCGCTGGATGCTGTAAAATGACCTGAATTGTGTTGACACGGTGTTAAACCCAAGAAAATTTTTTTTTTAAATACCAAACTCTGTATTAAGTAGGGCATCTGTCAGTCACTGGTGATATTATGTGCTGAGTTCTAGGTAAAAAAAACAACATTCAGAGACCTAGGTCTATTCTGGCACTGTGAGTGTGGTGACTGACCATGCTAATCTGATAGAAGAAAATATTTGAAATATGGCATAGAATTAAAAGTGTAAAAAGTTGATGTATGGTTCAAATTCTATTTACATGTGCATATTTAGCTAAATTTTGTAAGATAATACATGATCATTGAAAAAAACCTTCAAGCAGGTCATCCCTCACAGTACCCATTCACACCGGAATGGAGTAGAACAACTATTGGTAAATTTGCCCCTAGTGGGATTCAAACCTTGGGCATATCAATCCCTAAGCATGTGCCTTACCACTGTACCACTGCTCCTACTAGATGAAAAGCAGTACATTTGTACACAAAAGCACAAAGCAATACATTAGTTTTTAATTTATCAGCAGAAGTTAGTGAAAGGATTGGATACATTGGAATTCATTGTTTACTGTCTCTGTCTTGATGGAGATTGTGTCTGTTAATGAAAAAAGGATTGTTCTTACTGTAGAAATGATTGGTACAATAAAAACTGGTTATATATGATACAGAGATGATGAAAACATTATATCAGTTATCAGAATAGCTAAATAGAAGTGTAACATTAACTATAACATAAATCATGTATTGCCAGGAATTGTCTGTCTGTGACTTAAGGGATAATTGTAAATTCTTCATTCATCTGGTCTATTTCTAAGAAATGTCAGTCATGATTTCTTAGAACTAAGAAGTCATGGTATACATTTCTGGGTAGTACATGTATGAGTGTAATGCGATAAAAATCCATTGTCCAAACTGAGATTCAAACAACTGCCTACCTCTCAATGGGTCTTAAGCGGACACTCTACCATGTTGCCATTAAAGGTAGCCTAAAGGCAAGGGAGTGCAAGTGCATTATTATACCTCTGCTATTATACACCCTCTTCTTAACAAAATTTGTTCTCAAATTCTTGGAGCTTGATTGTCTGGGACTATCTAAGGGTGCAACCACTCTATTCCTAGATGGTCATTTACCTTGGGCGCTAACGGTAACTTGCATGCATGTTTATCCAGGCTGACACACATGAAACTTTTTTAGGCCGGCATGCATGAAACTCAAAGTCTTAAAGTAATAAATGTTACAAAACATGTTATAGCACTATTCTTACAAGAAAAAAGTGGAGTACACTTTCAGGCTTTGGGATGCTAATAAAAATAATATTAGGTAAAATGTAAATTTATCTTTATTAAGCATGACCCTAAATTCCTCTTAAGACTATATTCTTGGCATCATTCTATCTTAGGCTACAGCACTGTACTTAATATTAGATTTTATTGTCAATACAATAGTATTGATGTCAATGTGGATCAATTTGCACAAAATCCAAGTATGGAGTCATATTTTTAAAAGGTATCTGAAGCTGAAATTAACAGACAAACATTTTATCTCATTTTTGAATGTCAAGTGGGTCATTATTTTGAAAATCTTTTGTTTGCCTATTAAAAATGTGATTTGGCATTGGTGTTTGGGTTTGTGTTAATTTGAGCCCCTGTAATGTATCATATAAATATATAGATTTCTGTATAAAATTACTCAGGCCCATTGTATGTTGTATTTTGATATAATATACATTTGTATAGTTTGTTGGGTCAGTACAAAACTAGTGTATATCTTTCTTTATTTACATGTATTTAGACTAGTTTTGCGCTGACCTATTAAATTATGTACAGCTGTATGGTTTGGCTTAATTCAGAAATTGCATGTTTAGCGGAAAACAGTCATAACTCCATATAAGAAAAGAGTGAGTTACAACTGTTTTGCACTAAACCTATGATATATTTACAGTATATTGATTACTGGTAGCTGCATCATATATCCTTAATTGTTCACATCTCTGAATAATGAAGATCATACGGGAGATGTATTTTTTGTGTATTTTATTGATTTGGAACATGAAGTATTGTCTCTAGACTAAATACTGTTGTTCAAATTACTCGTTTTATTTGTATCAATTTTACTAGAACAAAACTTGGACTTGGCATGAGTTCTATAATATAGTGATATTAGATGTATCATAGCTAGAAAACCTGCCAAATGATATCATACATTGAAGACATTCAGTCTATATTACAGTTTTATTAATGCTTAGTATATGTATGTATTAAATGAGAAAGAGAGAGAGAGAAAGAAAGATAGAAATTACCTTGTAATTGCTTAGTTGCTATGTACATAAGATAAAAGAGGCATGTTACTTTAAGTCTGTCAGTAATTGAAGTTATCTATCAATCAATAAGACTTGTTTTATCTTTTACTCTAACGTCAGTTGATCAGGCACTGTGTGGTCAGTACAGTAACTGTTACTATGTGTATGTCCCTCGGTAGATGTTTTTCTGTACTTATTTCTTATGATTTAGTTCTTGTCTGACATATTTATCTGTTTACTATTATTCACAATGCTGCTGTTTATGCCAGTTTTTGATGGTTCTACAGAATATCACTGTTGACAGATAATGTGAGAATTGGCCACAACTTCTCACTATCCAAATCAAATTGTCTCTAGCAATTACTGCTTTAAAACAGTCGTTGAACACGGAAACTAAAAAGGGATGAAACTGTTTCACTAATTCTTATATCATAAAAATTGTTAGCTATATAAGTTTTCTTTATCAAGTTTCTTTTGTTGGAGCAGTAGTCCAGTGGTAGGATGCACACTTTGGGATCAGGAGGTCCTAGGTTGCAAGCCCATCAGTGACACTGATTATGATTAAACTTGAGCAAGAAATTTTAAGTGTGATTAGATCATGCCATTTAGGTGCGACTATGTACCTTATAGGGTGGAATAATTCTCTTGTGCCAAATTGTTGGTTTCAAATAAGTGGTGTAAAGACTCCCAGAGAGATTGATTGAAAGATACCAATAGCATGATGACCTTGGAAAATAGCTGTAAAGTCAGTGAGCATGTAGCTTACTCATTTAATTGAAATTATTCATTTATTACGCATCTTAAGTTGCTGGTTATTTATCCTTTTATTTTGTGCTGCATGACCTTAGCTCAGCATTAAACACCTAAAAACTACATTTTTTATTTTGATCCACTTATTTTTAAAAAGGCGCATTTTTCCTCTATTGTTTATTTGCTTTGATTCATCATGGGTTCAAATTTCTCTTGAATTTGAACCTTTATAGCGTGATAAATCTGAAAGCATTTCCTTATGAAAGTTGTTGTTGTCTGTGTTCTTGTAAAAGTGAATTGTTGTTGCCATTGAGGTTGCACTGTCGTTGTAGAAATGTTAATTGTCTACAAGAAAGACAAAAAGGTTAACAACCCTTAGGTTAAGTCTTGACATTTCTTGTTACATTATTTGTTTTGTTGTGCTTCTTTTTTCATATACAAAAAGTTCTTCATCTAAACAAACTGATGTATATCATCAAGGGGTAAAAAAACTCCAGATTATGTTTGCATGTATGTGACAAAGATTGGCATTTACTGCTAGAGAAGTTGTCTTTCCTGTTTCATATTGCACATCGACTAAATCTTATCTGTATTCAGCCTAAGAAAATCTTACAAGTTGTAAACTAGTACAGTAATGGTGCAATATTTGTATATGACTATTTTACCTGTGGACTGGTATTTAAATATGCAATCAGTATATTAACATTCTTGTTAAACATAATAAAAAATATTATGGTTTCATTTGTTTATAGTAAAACATTGGTTTTTTTTCTCTTTGCAGTGAAGTGTAAGTAAGCATCCGAGAGAGACTACAGACCTACCTGCAAGTGTTGCCAATTCTACGTTCTATAAGTCAACTGACCTATTTTTTGTCACAGAAACAAGACAAGAACATCTGCATCCATCAGTGAAAATTTCTAGGATTATTAATAGTGAGATATGTGTTTGTTACTCTGGCAATATGTGATTTTCTTCGACATGAGACTGTTAAAAGTTATCTACTCGGTAAAATCACCAACAGTCAGTTGAAATAAGTTGTTGCATACATTCACCGAAGGATTATTAAACTGTGAAAACTACTGTTCAACATCCACAAGTTTCAGTTTTTTATCTAAATAAATCACCATGGAAACCTATAGTATACACTCAGCAGCTTCTTTTACCTATGATTATAATATGTCTGGGTGTGGAGAAGCCAATGTCTTTAAAAGTGTTTGTAAAAAGAAAACACCTGAAAAACAAGAAGCCAATTACAGTTACGGTGGTGAGAAAGGAATGAAACAGGTTTGAAGTGTTGCAATAAGCCTTTGTTGTTTTTTAAAAACAACTATAAACCATAGTTACCTACATGATATTAAAACATCCTTGAATTACTTGTCTACTCTCTTGTCATTTTCCTTACATCAAATTATTATATGTGACTTTCAAATACTCGAAATAATGTCCAAATATTTCTGTGCAATTGCTTTATTGACCATAGTATTTCTTCTTAGATTAAGGACAGTCTGTGTACATGTATTTCATGAGATGGTTGTTGGCTAGACAAATGTTAGATTATTGTTTCTATCTAGATAAAATAAACCTTATATCAACAAAGTTACTATTTCTCTATTCAAGTGCACCATTTTTCTCCATTTCTGCACATAACATATATGTCAATCTTAGTTCTCTGTAAACAATTAAACATATTTAAAGGAAATAGTAGTGCACCCATCATTCAGAAATGTGACAACATGTTGTCTATTTCTTTGTGTTTAGATTGTGGTTAATATATATTTATCTTTGCTTATGTGTTAACACTATTATGTGTATATAAAATGACACTTTATGTCAGTTAGAGTCTTTTTTCTACGACTCTGACTAATTTCTTTGATTTTGTTTTAAAAAATCTAATAATTTCTGTTGAAATCCACTTTTTATTGTAATTATACTATCAGAAATCATATGCTGTTGGTTAATTACATGATTTCTTGTCTTAACCCGATAATGAGTGCAACTCCATCTGCTACAAATCTTCATATCAGCCTAACATATTTAGGATTCTGAAGTCATTCTTTAAAATAATGCTTATCTGATTTAGGCTCATGAAGACATTGAAGCATTAACCTGTATATTTTCAACCTATATAAGCCATTTTACCAAGATACATTTAGTTAACAAATTTAGAGTGCTAACATTGTTTTCCTACTCATATTCTCATCTCTATATTTCATCATGACTTTTGTTAATAATTTTTATACTTTGTACAGTAGGTTTTAAATAATTGAATGAATGAGATGAATATAAGTCTTCTGAAGTTAGATCTAATTAGTTTCCATTAAAAATCACTTTCACATATAAAATATATATATATCTAAGTCTTCTATCAAGCACATACTGTAGGCTAAAATTTGTATAGGTAGATCTAAAGTCAATTCTTATAAATGTTTTTTTGAAGGTAGACAAAAATTCCTGACATGATATTAACTGTCTCAATGTCTGCAAAATTTAACATTTGTCTGGTTGTTGCAAGGCAATTACATTTGAGTAAGGAGACAAAAATATGTTTAGATTACCAAATTTTTGTGAAGAACTCATAAGGAGAAGTCTTTAATTCATAGACAATTCATAGACAATTATGATAATATGCAAGAATAATTATCAAATATAATATAATAAATATAATAAAATTACCGAAAGTAAAGACTGATATTGCTTTATTACATATCAAAGAACTGGAAATCTATAAAGATATGAAAAAAATACATTATGATTAAAAATCTCTGATAACAGCTTAAGTTTACTTAACAAAAAACTTGAACCAATTTTAATAACATAGTGTTTCGAGTCCAATTTTGATAACATAATGTTCTGAACAATGAAAGCTTTTCCCAATTATCTCATATAATTGGGTAATTAAACTTAAATGCTTGGTGAATTACTAAGTACATCATGACATGAACTGTTTATTTTAAAGAAAAATATTTAAGAACAAAAACTTGCATGACCTAATATAAAGTTCTATTGATGGTTGCATAAAAATACACACCTAGGTAATTAATACAAGATGTTTGTATTTGTAGAATTCACTTTAATATGTTTATAGTAATGTATGGATCACGTCTGTAAACCAAGTTATGATAGCACTTATATTAAGTATTTGATGAACACATTTGAAGAGTCTTACAGAAAGTATTAGCTTAATTATCTCCCTTTTCTATTAATATTGAGTGGAACAGAGAACTAGTGTGTGACATTAATTACCTCCCTTTACTATAACAATAAACTTCCATATGAATGTGTTAATAATATTTAGGTTAGTTTATTTTAAGATTTGATAATAGCACAGTCAATTATTGAGAAAACATTACAAACCGACAAATACCACATTATTGTACCTGCCATATACTAACGATACATGATTTTATAGGTTGTTTAATAAGTAGGTAAAAAGGTTTGATAGCTTATATTGTTATGTTACATCAAGTGCCCAATATTAAAGGAAAAATATTTTTATTAAAAATGTTGACTTTATAAACTAGTTACAAACTTTCTACTATACAATAACATTAATACTTATTTGCACGTACGTTCAAAATTGCAGCCCTGCAGAACTTTACAATACAAAGTAAACTGGAGAAAAATGCTATACAATATAAAGAATTATGGAGTTGCATAACTACATTGTAGTTTAGTGGTATGCTTGGATGAGGATTGTTATACAAAACGTATGCATAATGTTAATTGTTTCATATTGAAATTACATTATGAGGCAATATGACTTCTCTGAGTAGGTGTCACTATAACAGAACAGAACATACAATGTATGTTATTTATTCACTGAAACTGTACAGTTTCTAATGTTTGACAATAATAACTATAACCAAGCTATCAACTGAAACTGTATTATGACTTAGAAAACTTGAGTTTTAGGCTTTTTGTTTCAACATATATAGGACATCTATGTACCAATAAACGTGACTTACTTATACATGTATTTGAATTAAATACTCACTGAATATATCAGATAAGAAATGGGTTTCATAAAAAAAAAAATAGTATTATTTTTGTCTACCTTTAAAATCACATTTATAGGACTTAGTCTACCTTTACCTGTTTAAGCCTACTGGAAGCTGCTTGTTCACATTGATTTCTGCTCTTATTTGTTTAATTGAGACTTGACTGTTGACCATAGAGTTTTATTACAAAAAATGAAATATTTAAGTCCATGATATTATTGCCCTGTTATTTATATACATTTATGTAAGGCCAGTTTTAATCTCTTTACTGTTAAGGTATACATTCACTGACTGCATTGAGTTTCAAAATTACTTTAATTGTAAACAGTTTGTCTTCTGACAGGGTATATTCATTGAAATCTACATTTTAAACAAGAATTATGAAATTTTATGTCATAGATTGTCTTAATATAATGATGGCTGCAAAATCAAGTGTTTCCTTTAAATGAAATATGTTAAGTTTAAGTTTACATCTTTTTTTTTGGTAAATGCCATACAATTGTTTCAAATTAGCATGTAAAAGCTAAATAAGTATTATGTACATGCTAAAAGACAGGTGATACATGCTAAAAGACAGGTGATTAAATTATTATATTGCATTGAACTTTTGTACTCAGATATTCTTATCAGTCATTAATTTACTATTAAGATATGTTTCTATGCTATTTTTTACTAAGAGTCACAATTAAGTTAATCCTTCTTAACCAATTTCTAATTCTGACTTGGCCTTATATTGACCTCTTTGCCATTTTATTGCAATGGGTCATTTTGGAACACTCTATCTCACTCACTTTTTGTTTGACAGAAATGCAACTTGGCCAAATTGTTTATAGGGTTTTTTGGTTATTTAGCTATTTCACCCATATCCTGGTTACCACTGCAATGCTGTTAAGAGAAAAATGGCAGAAAATCCAATATTACTTCAGGAGAAAAATGGCAGAAAATAGCAATATTGCTTCTTTTTATCCTCAAATTTCCACTTCAGTAAACACCTTTTAAAGGGACAGAGCACACATAAGAACGTAAAATTTAAGGCAACTTTCCTCAGGTGAAATCAAGCTAAAATAGGTCACTTTAGTGGCCTTAACTGACCATTTTGAAATGGGGATAAAATGCATGAAAACAAGTTTTCTATTAATGGGTTAATAGTCATAGTTTAAATTAACCTTTCTTTATGTCTGATCTAAAAAGTTACACTTGCAACAAACAGCCTTGACATGCCTTATTTCTCTCATAAAAAACTCATGATAGATTTTCAAAAATATTCAAAATTTTGCAGTCAATTTTTTAGTTAAACTAATCTTCCAAGAATTTTCATTGTTGTATTTGTCTAAGATATGTTCATTCACACTTAGAACTTTGCTGATAAATTGTACTGCCACATTTTAGAGTAGATTTAAATATATTTTTATCACAATGCAATTTATTTAGATGGCTTCTAATACCTTTATACATTGATAGATGCTCAGTTTCTTACCGTATATTAGATCAAATACCACAGAATCATGAAAAACAAACTAACATGCAATGTACATAAATACATACATATATACGACACTTAGTTATTGTATAGTTAAAAATCATAGAACAAACCAGCCTAAATAAGGATGCTACAATGTTATATTAATTGTTGTGAGATAGTCTAACTTTGTACAATTCCTGTACTTCAAATTATCTAGTAGGTAGCTATGTCATCAATGACTGTTTCTAAATTATGTCCAATCATTACTCATTATAATAAGTATTGATTTTTTTACCGATTTTTGATAATCAAAATGCTTGTTACTGATGTGTTTAAGTCAATATTTTTGTGGTGATTGTTTTTCTTCTGTTGAATTATTTTTAATTAATTTACTATTAAAAGAGAAAAGTTCTGAAATTTTAGCATTACTTGTTAAATCATAAATGGCAGATAAGATTTGAACAGAATAGGACTGAGCAGTAAGGTTTTTTTTAACTCAAGTATCATGTTACTTGTAAACATAGAAAACTATTTTGTTGCTCTTCATGTTCTCTCCAGCCAATAATCTCAGAATGCTCAAGCCACAGATCTCAAATGCTTAAGCCATGAGCCTCAAACTATGCTAGCCATGAATCTCAGAACGCACCAGCAACTAGGCTCAGAAATCCCTAGCTATGAATCTCAAAATGTTCCATTTAGTACTCTCAGATTGTATCATTCACTAATTTCAGAATGCCCAAGCTACAAATCAGAAAATGCCTCAGGCACAGATCTCAAATGCCACAAATCTCAAAATGCCCCAGCCATGAATCTCAAAATCCCCCCCACCTTGAATCTCACAATGCCCCCACTGCATATCTCGGAAAATCTAAAAATCTGTTGTCCCCCTCCCACAAATGTTGAATGTTTATTATATGGAGTTGTTGTTATAGTTAAACTGAACTTGATAACAAAATGTTACACCTTGGTAACTGGCTAATACTGCAATGTATTCTTACTGCTTACATATTTTTTGCTAAATATCTATAAAATAACATTTTCATGTTTATAAAAGTCATAGAAATGTTGGCTTTAAGAGGTTCTGGGATTGATGGCAATACTAGCAGAGACTGTAACTATGACATGAAATTAACAGATTTTTACAGAACTACATTATACTCTTGTTATAAATTTAACAGATTTAGCTTACATTTATGATATTGGTTTATTTTTATTAATTGTTAATAAAGGTATTTTTGGATGAAATTCTTGATGAATTTTAGTTGTTAATTCTATTTTGTAGTTATTTCTACCTTACTTGTTAAGAACTGTCTTAAAATCACTAACTAAATATAAATTTTTATTATGCTCCTTTCGCAGCTCAGTGAATGAACAAGTGAAACTTTCGAGCCAATGCACAGGAAAATAAATTTTATATCCCGGGCTTAGCGCAAAACGGTCGTACCTCACTCCTTTTATAAATGGAGTTATGACTGTTTTGTGCTAAGCCAGCGATATTATGGCAGTCAATATAAAGGCATAGACTTTATCCTCTTCAATGTTTATTTTACAGTTTCTTTGGCTCTTTCTGTTTTTCTGTACCAATTATAAAAAGTTCAGCATGAAACTTGTTCTTCTTACTACTTGCAGTTTTAGTTGATATCATCTGTGCATTTTTTTTGCAAGGGTGTGTTAATGTGATCCACTCTGCTGGTTAAGCAATTGTCAACCGTTTTTTTACTGTCTGTCTGTTGATCAGAAATAGTTTCTTATCTGAAAACTTTTTTCTCAGAATATTTTTTCTGGAAATATTACTGGAATAATTCTCATAGAAGGGTATATGAATAATAGATTATTTAATGATTTAAACCTCATAGGTCTTGACAGATTTAGGTTTGTCAAGGGGGGAGTGGGGTTTGTTATATTATATTATGAGAGTTTAACATCATTACTCATCTAATTTTAGCTACCAGAAACCTAATGGTATAAAGTATCAGGCGTAAAAACTGGAGCTTCGTGGCATTTGATTTCAGAGTTGTTTTCCTGATGTTTTATGTTGAAATCTATATATATATTTTTCTTATAAGTAAACAAAGCCTGTAATGGATCAACTTTAGATACATAAATTGTTGAATTATGAATATTCCATATGATTTTTTATTATTATGAAACAAAATGTATGTGTTAAGGCCATGTTAGATATAAGATATTGTTGGACAGGTTTCATGAACTCTTTTTCTAAAACTTCTCTCTTTATGACATTAGAATACTCTGGAACACTCAGGCGTGTGGTGACCCATGACAACAAGTTTTGCTGTTTAATTTTTAAAGGGTTTTTTACTATATTTTGATTCTTTTTATTATTTCTCAAAACACAATGGCTTATATATAAGGATTGGATAAATGTTGAAAGTTTTTATTAAGGATATGTATGAACTGTATTTTGTACCAGTATTAATATTATATTGTTTCATTATGACAATTGACTTTAAAGATACATGCTCAAGATCACATTTTGAATTGTTTTCAAACACATGTTTTTTGTTGAAGTGTACAAATTATTGCGTGCCTCATAATTTGCCCATGATGATGTTTCTAATATGATTTTTAAACTTTTTCATTGATTTTTATTTTATGCTGCGTGTGTGATAGTGAAAATGTTGGGGTTTTTTGTTATACGAACTGTATGAACAATTTTTTGTATATCATATAAATACATTATTAATACACTCTGTTTTCTATATGTAATTATGTTTTATACATAAAGTACTTGAATTCAGAGACCTTACATTATGATTGAATATTGTAAATTGTTAATTATAGTTATAAGCCAAATGTGACTTCACCTGTTCTGTTATATACTAGAAAGTAAAGATAATTCTATGTTATTGTTAGTGGTTTTTTATCTATATAAAACTCTATACAAAGTTAAGCATATTCTAATTTTTTTTCACCATACATTGTATTTGAATATAGTTTTAGACTACACTATACTAGCACATATTTATGCTTATCAAGCAAAATTCTTATAAAAAATGGTATGAGGCTAACTTTAAGAACATTTTATGATTGCTTTGGTCTGTCAATTGATGTTATGCTTTTTAAAAATTTATGTCCGAAAATGAGTTTTTTTTCTCTCTCATGATATTCATGTACTGTTGATTGTTTTTTAATTCCATTATGGCATTTTAGAGAGCTACTAAAATTTTTAAGTGCGAATAATTTTCTCAAGTACGAGAGTGTGCGCTCTTGGCATGACCAAAATAACACAAAATGTTCTTATTGTCAGCCTAAGTTTTGTTCATTCTATGAGGTATAATATATTAACTAGCTACGTTTTTATTATCAAATATTTTTTATCCGTGCATGTTTTTTACAGAACAAAATAATATACAAAAGTGTACCCTTTAGCTTGTACAATATGTTTTAATATTTGTTTCAAGATATTTTATGATATTAAACGTATACATGCTCCTTGTTTGAATCATATTTTTTATCCTTTTAAACTCAAAAACACATCTCACTTGGTTACCTTATTCAATCTTTTAGCTGGTATGTTTTCATGTTTTTAGGTATCAAATCTGATGTTTATTCATTTATATAAAACAACATGTTTGTCTTTAAATTAATGCAAGTTTTTTCATTATTAATACGTTTTAACTTGTTTTCATATTTGGATCATAATTGTAAATCTTTTTCTTGATTTTCCAATGCAAAAAGTTTATTATTTATTTTGTGTTTGTTATTGTTTTCACAGTCAGCCCCACTGATCAGCGAAGAATTTTTATCTTAATCTAAAAATTCAAGAAATTCTATTTTATTTCTTAAGTAGTAGTACAGATAAATTATTGAATGAATATGTTTGTATAAATGTCCCCTACTTCTTGGAAGACTCTCTTTTTTATATTTATTTTATATTTAGTATTTATCTGCAATGTTTATCCTCAAATTTTTATTTTAACTTCTCAAGTTGCCACATGGATATACATGTAGTATACCAGTGGATTTTAAAAATGGCACTTAGTACCTTTAATGAATATTTAGTATTATACATCTATATAGATTTTTTTCTCTTTAATCCTATTCTAATTTACTTGTTATAATAATAAGTTTTTAGTTGTTTTTATATTATAAAATTGTTAGAAGGCTAGATATTTAGTTTATACAATATTTAAGGATTATTAGATTAACTCTCCTACCTTTTTCACACACATTGTATTATTTATTTATTTTTTTGTTTTTATTTCATTTAGTAGTGTAAAATCTATGATATGTTACCAAAGTGAACTTTCTTCTTTTTGATGCCGGTTACTGATGAATAAATACCGTTACATACTATACAACCACTTGTAGTATTTATTATTATATTTGTTCGGAAATTAATTTGTGTGATGTCTGCCTACTTCATGGGAAGGGAGACCATCTTTGATGTTGATACTCTCACTCCTACATGATTATAAAAACACACTGATAATGGTGGTGATGATTATGATGATAAAAATGTTGAAAATACTGATGATGATGATGAAAATGATGATGATAGTAGTGGTTATAGCAATGCTCATGATGATAGTGATAGTAATAATGGTGATGGTAATAATGGCAGTGATGATTAAAATAATAATGATTGTGATGATGACAAAAATGATGATGATAATGGCAATAGTGATGATGATTGTGACAAATTGACAATGGTGCTGATGACGAATAGGTGGCTTTATTATGAATTAATATTTTGTCAACCATCATAACTCCTAGTGTACTTGAATTATGGCTATAGCAAAGAACATTGGACATAAAATGATTTTGAGATTAAATGGAACATATAAGCAAATGAAACTTTATTCTTTGGCAATGTCTTCATAAATCTAAAGTGTAGCCTCGTGCACAAGAATGAGATTAATGATTGTTGTTCTTCAAGAATGTATTCAATGTTACAGCCATTGTTATTGCAACGAGTAATACATGCTTATGAGAGTTAAGAAATTTAGTAAATTTCCCTTGTCACCATACTTTTGGTGAGCATTGTAGTTTTCACAAAGTAAGTTTATCACCAGGGTTGTCTCGAAATTCTACACAAGGTAAGTGCATAGAAAGAACTAAAACTCATATCAACCTGTACCACAGAATTTTGAAAATGACTTAATTACGAGGATAGGTATGTAAACAACATTCTCACAAATTGTACAAAACAACAACATAAAACAACAACACAGATAATGGAAACATAATGCAATATATTTACAATACACTTGATTCAACTGTTAAGTACCATGTAAACATAAGAACGCTCATAAGTCAATTCTTAGTACATTGATTATTTTCTGTGTTACGAAGTACAACAAATATTTCGTTTTTCAAGTTCCGTTCTGGGGAAAATGTAAATCTAAATACTTAATAGATAAAAAATCAACATTTTCAAAAAGCTCACCCCTTCCAGCGGAAATAAGAAATCTTGAATATGAACTTTAGAAATGTAAGTAGGCTTACTTGAAAACCATCAGATACATTTATTTTTTTAGAATTTCATATACTAAGAAGGCTTTCGATGATCAAATACGTAATACAAATGGACTTGTTTAGTTTATAAAACTGACATGGTGAAAAATAAACAGTAATCGCTTGAGGCAAATTTGGCGGCCATGATGTAGAAGCCATGTTGATGACGTCATACTTATAACTTGTCACATTTCTATGGCACTGAACCATCTCAGAATAAACAGTAGCTGATAATTTCTGTCTTGATATTTTATCTCTGCTCTGTTTGAACACCACTTCGTGATAACTAATGTGCTATTTTAAGTGGTAAACAATGCTATGAGGGCGGTTGTATTTTTAGAAGATTTTACAGATAGATAGAATCCCGCTGTTTCCAGGTTAGCACGTGACTTTACTGGTACGTTACAGTTTACTGAGAAAATCAGATAATTTCTAGAGGATAAATTTAGCATTGAAAATTCAAACATGTAAAATGAATTTCAGACGAAACAAACATTCAAATGCCCCAATTGTTTTTTTTTCTCACCCTAAAATAAAATAAACACGTGACAAAAAGTGATGAACAGAACATAATTTATTATGAACAGCATAAACGCATGGCGTTTGTCGCCATTATAATGCAGCTGGCGGTACTCCCAATATCATTCTATCAATTGAAGGTGAAGATATCAGTAAGGCCGTTTGTGTACAAAACGCACCTAATACACCAAAAAGAAAGAAGCTAGATAGCCTTACAACAGTTTTCTTTATCGTCATACACATTTTTCGTTTCCTTATTTATATTATTCATAGAAAAGTTCAAATAATCTTAAGACAGTCTTCCCTCCCTCTCCCTCTCTCTCTCTCTAACTATATCTCTCTAACACTAGTCTCGGTACTTATTATAACATTTTGGATCAATACATACTATTCTATCATACGTTGAAACAAGGGAAGTTCTAGTGAAAATGTAATATAATTAGCCGTCTTAACGTATTTTTCTTCTCCTTAGTTTCTGTTCTATACTTTGTAAAGATATTTTGGTAGGGGATCATTTTTCTTATGGATGGTCATGAGAATTATTGGTTTATTTTTAGATATAAATGCCCCATAGCTATTCTGAATAATGAACTAGATCTCCCCCACTCTCGTCATTGATGCATTTAGTCTTTAAGTGCCCATAATAACACCAATTAATGTGCCTCTGTTTGATTTGCCTTAATTGGTGGACGATTGTCGGAATCACTGTTTACACTTAACTTTCACAACCACCCAGCATTCTCCTCTTTGGCATGTGCTTCAAGTTATATACCGACAGCTACTAATATTTGGCGTTGGTAATTGAAATAGACCCTAG
The DNA here is from genome assembly GCA_025267735.1 of Mactra quadrangularis. Lineage (NCBI taxonomy): Eukaryota > Metazoa > Mollusca > Bivalvia > Venerida > Mactridae > Mactra > Mactra quadrangularis. Next base: position 32,411,491 of record CM046304.1, read on the forward strand.
GTAATGCTATAGAACGTGCGAGCAATGTCCTCTTGAAAATCATCGCTGTTAGAAACATCTAAAAACGATTTGTCAATCAATTACCCTATATAAACTGTGTATTATACAAAGTCCAATAGTAGTCAGTTGGATCTGTATTCACAGAGAACATGAGACAAGTTATTGAAAGCACTATAATATTTGGAGTGCTCTTTCACAAATACCCCCATCGAGTCTTTGTAGATATGGCTCCTAATAATGTAGACCCTGATTAAAGGCAATGTGATATTTGACCCTTTATATTGATTCGTGAAAATGAAGAATGATCATAATATAAAAAAGTTGTAAAAATAGTCGAGATAAAAGCAAAGGAAATGAGATAATTACTATATGCCGTGTTGTCGTCAAGATGTACTATAAGCTACTTATCTCTTGACAAATCTAAAACCATCATCATTTACGACACAGTACATGGTATACTACATCTCGCATGTATTTTGTTTCATGTATCAAATGATAAAAATGCTCAAAGTGTCACTTTCTAAAAATTTGTCAACAGCAGGTGCTCGTATGTTGATGACGTACAGTCACGTGGTATATTTGATCACGATAGACATTTCTTTCTCGACAGTATTACTAAAAGTCCTCAAGTCAGCACGTCTGTTTCCATTGTTTTTATCAATAATCGAGTCAAGTAATTCATCTAGACTTTTGTCATGGTAACCAAAGGTTTTTCAGTAACTTGGTGCCATTATGGATTCAGATATAAAGACGGATGTGTCACTTTATCAGTAATATTCCCAGTAAAATGTAAAAGAAGACAGAAAAAATCGCAAGTTAAGACGAAAAAAGTATAAGAAACTATGTTTGGTTGATATATATTTTGTATAAACGTGATGGTAAATTGAGATAACGACGAAAGCTTCTTATATTTTATTCCGTTTGTTTTATGTGATGTGTTCATGTATTAAGTCTCATCCATCTCAAAACGTTTGTTTGTGTTCATGTAGATCTATTGCATCAAGTCTTTTACCAAAACGTTTGTTTGTGTTCATGTAGATCTATTGCATCAAGTCTTTTACCAAAACGTTTGTATGTGATACGTGTTTGTGTTAGGTCAAGTTTTATCCCATTCCAATATGTTTGTATGTGGTGCGTGTTTGCGTTAGGTCAAGTTTTATCCCATTCCAGTATGTTTGTATGTGATGCGTGTTTGTGTTAGGTCAAGTTTTATCCCATTCCAGAATGTTTGTATGTGATACGTGTTTGTGTTAGGTCAAGCCATATCCCATTCCAATATGTTTGTGTGTGATACGTGTTTGTGTTAGGTCAAGTCATATCCCATTCCAATATGTTTGTGTGTGATACGTGTTTGTGTTAGGTCAAGTCATACCCCATTCCAATATGTTTGTGTGTGATACGTGTTTGTGTTAGGTCAAGCCATATCCCATTCCAATATGTTTGTGTGTGATACGTGTTAGTGTTAGGTCAAGCCATATCCCATTCCAGTATGTTTGTATGTGATACGTGTTTGTGTTAGGTCAAGCCATATCCCATTCCAGTATGTTTGTATGTGATACGTGTTTGTGTTAGGTCAAGCCATATCCTATTCCAATATGTTTGTGTGTGATACGTGTTTGTGTTAGGTCAAGTTTTATCCCATTCCAATATGTTTGTATGTGATACGTGTTTGTGTTAGGTCAAGTCTTATCCCATTCCAATATGTTTGTATGTGATACGTGTTTGTGTTAGGTCAAGTCTTATCCCATTCCAATATGTTTGTATGTGATACGTGTTTGTGTTAGGTCAAATATTATCCCATACCAATATGTTTGTATGTGATACGTGTTTGTGTTAGGTCAAGTTTATCCCATTCCAATATGTTCGTATGTGATACGTGTTTGTGTTAGGTCAAGTCTTATCCCATTCCAATATGTTTGTATGTGATACGTGTTAGGTCAAATCTTATCCCATTCCAATATGTTTGTATGTGGTACGTGTTAGGTCAAGTCTTATCCCATTCCAATATGTTTGTATGTGATACGTGTTAGGTCAATTCTAATCCCATTCCAATATGTTTGTATGTGATTCATGTTAGGTCAAGTTTTACTCATTTCAATATGTTTGTATGTGATACGTGTTTTGTTGCAATGTTGATTATATTTTGTGCTTTATTCTCTGTATTCGTTATTATCTATATAATAATGAAATAAAAACTACAGTCGTAAGGTGATAGAATGAATGTAATAGCCAAATTAAGTGATGGCTTCTTTGTTTTGCTAATTTTAGTAATGCAATAAATCGATGGGTCAAAAGTTTTAACTTTCATCGCAAGTTGAGTCCAACTTTCTTCTTCATTTGAAAGGCATCGTTTTTACTGCAAATAACTAACTAGAAACTGGTAACCAGATTTACTTTCAAAATTTACTCACTGTTTTAATAGTAAAACTGGGAGTTGTTAAACAACCTCACGCACATCTAAATGTAATGCAGTATACAATTAAAAGTCTTTCCATCTTTCTTGTCCTACATTTTTATGTGATAAAAAATCTAAAGGGAGTAATTCCTTTCTTTCTGAAAAATTAAAAAAGTGGAATGACTGCTAGACAAAGTAAGTAGGTCTATTGTGACATCTTAGAAGTAGGTTCCATATACATTATAGTACTAACAATGGATCAGATCTAAATTCTATTGTAATACTCTAACGATTTTCTGCAGCGACTTTACAATATCAGAGTTAATGTGAAAAGCTTAAAAATCCTTAACTTGCTAAATAATCAATGTTACACAAAACCTCTCTTTAAGTTCACAGTTGTTCACAAACAAAAAAGTAATCGTTGCTATTTCAAGATTTCAGCCATTGTTCATGGTGCTCTCCTCATTCTAACGACGTGATCAGCAAACAACACGTTTTCAATACAAAACAAGCCCCACGTGTAAATATAAACGGATGAGGCGTCGTAATTAAAGATCGTGAATACAAAAATATAGATTTAGAGTTAGATCTATTGTAACTAGAAATAGAAGTTCTGTTCTAATTTGTCCGATTACATTTGTTCTTAAAACAGTTTATCGTTTTTTATGTGATAGAAAACTCATTTTCTACAGAGATCTGATTAGTTCTTGCAGAAGTTTCGGCTCGTGTCTCTGACAATGTATTACTACATACGAAACAAGGAGGTGTCATTATGTGATTTTTAAAAGAGGAGTGTACTCCAACTTTAATAACCTAGCTATAGCTTTATAAAACTTTGGTTGTTATTACTTTTCGACACATAGAAAAAAACTTAATCTTTCCCCGATAGTCAGTTGACCGTCTTTTTGTCCTTGGTGATGCTTAGTTCTCTATGCATACGTTTTTAACTAGCAATAAGTTTACACCTTCGTCAGTATCAACTGATCGGAATGATACAACGGTAAGTGGAAAATGGCGATAGGAAGTAAGTTATTTGCTTGTACATACTTAACAAAGTAATGAGGGTCTTCCCTCCCGAAATCAAACCCACGACACTTAGATTGACAGACCAGGTTTGAAAAATTTGGTTTCACAAAATAAGATGATGGAACACACTATTTTTTCAAATTTGATTGAGCTCCCATTTATGCACCAGAACCTATACGAATTTGAAACAGTATTTGTTATCACAGAAGAAATATTCCGACTGTTTAATTTGAACTTTACACTGGCTATCAACACAATATAATAGGTTATGCATGTCGCTTGACTCACCCTACCCCATCTCCTGGGCACTTCGTATTCGCTACCATTCTACTGAGTCGACAGTTCCTCAATTTACATAGGAATATCGACATCATGGTTAAATTTGAATGGAAAGGCATGAGAATCGACCAGGACTTGAAATCGAATGTGTTACAATCGCTACGCGACCAAGGTTTTGAAAAATTGATTTGCCGTCTCATTATTTCGTTTAAAAACCTGTTATAATTTTTTCATCCATTATATAGCAGGAATTCAAAAGTCACTCAATATTTTCAACTTCTCCCTAATGATTTCATCAAACGAAATATAAAATGAAGCTTTGAAATTGTCGAATTGATTTTTCCCATTTTTTGTCACACAGGTTTTTTCCCTGAAATGTATTTTAGTAAACAAGTAGATCTTCCAGGTTTGTAAATGGAATGATGTATAGTACATAGTAAACAGTTGTTGTGTTCGTTTTTGTTTGTTTTAATGATTGTCAGCACGAATAGGATGTCGTGTTTAGAGACAGTTCAATATGCTTTAATGAACGCCTGTTTAGATGTGACGTTTTTATGCTTTATTTTTTCCTACTTCTGTCAGATAGAGGGAGGCATTGGCCAGATTTAATAACTTGAACAGTATTGCCTGGTGCATGCTTGTGCAAGAAAGAAATAAATAATAAGAAAAAGGTGAGAGTATATACAGTAATTAAACGAATGAAAACAAGGTTACATAATAGGAGACTATAATGAGTGTGAAAAGTTTTGAAGGCCTCCATTCTTTGATTGTTTTAGAGAAGTTTATGAGCAGTAGAATAGTAAGGGATATTGAAATGTGTGTTCTTGATTACGAATAAAATGTATCTTAGTAATAAATTCTGCTAGTAAATAACACCTGAAAGAGACACCTGCATAGAGAGCCTTAGAAAAGACAAATGCATGTAAAGACAACATAAGAGATGAAATGCACATAAGGGTATTGGGAAACCTTAAGATTATTAAAAATCTATAAAAAACGAAGATTTAAATAATGTTCGAATGGTGTTAGGATATCTTTGGTTACATTATATCCTACACTCTTAAATTATATTTCTATATTAATTATATTCTATAATATATATACAATTACACAATACTAAATTAAAAATCTAATATTCAGGTACAAACCAAAGTCAACTCCATTGATTATTATCAACTTTACAATGTGATAATTGGTACATTAGAACAGTTCAATCCTCTCCCTCTCTCTAGATATAGAATCATTTATCACAATTTGCTGGTTCAGCTCGAAACTACTTCAGCTACAATTAAACACACAAAGGATGTAGACTAGTTTTGCACATACCCATGCACAGGCGCGTGTATTTGCGTACAAAAATGTACAAATAAGAAGATAGTCAACTTTCCCTAAATTTACTGTGATATTTTTGGTTCCAACGTCATGCACTCGCACCCTGAAAACGTACGTCTGCATTTGGACTTGATAATAAAAGTAACTCTAGTGCTTCTCTCAAAGTCTCATGTTTTATCCATTAAATCTGATAACTCCTTTTTGACTACATTAATTAATAAAAGGAGAAGTTGTTAAAGTGTAAAATGTCAATGTACGTCATACAGGACATGGAGTCACTACTCATTTTAGCATCAATTATCGTTTTTCATTACATCTCTGGTTAAAAACTTTCATTTCAAATTATAATGAATTTTTATAACGAGAATTGTAATAGTTATTACAATTTTTGTTTTTATTGCAAAAAGAGCTGTATCATAGTCCCATATAAATTGGATTCCTCTACATGGACCAGAATCTAATCGTTTATCAAAGACGACAGGTGCCCTTATGTCTGCTTTATCTGGATAAATGGATAAACTAGGCAATTCGGGAATCTAGCGAATGGTTTTATTTTCATTTGTTGTTTAAATATTTCGTCTTTTTTAACACTGTTTAAATTAGTAACAGTGGCATGTAGATAGTTCTTGTCTAGGTTAGTTCAGTCGGTAATGTGTCTAGCTGACAATCGAAGGATCGTTATTTCGATAGACAATCATAATTACCTTCATTGAGTTTGATCATGGATACTTGTACATAATCCAGTCAATATATATGCTGCGGCCGTTGCGTAGTGGTTAGTATGTCTGACTTCGAATCCGGAGATCGCGGGTTCGAGCCCGGTCGCGGTAGGTCATACCCTATACATGAGTTGTCGGCCTCGTGGTAGAGTAAGTTAGTACTGGTGATAGAAAAGTGTCCAGAAAAACCTATAGTAGGAAGAGCTGGCCGTCGTATATATAACCTTAATACATGTATGTGTTGAATACGACGTTTAAAACCAATTAACAATACAGTGCATATGCAGATGATGTGCCTATCTGCCTATCTCAGCAGAATGAAGTATCCATATAATCATTTACATGTATGCGCTTATCACTGTTTAAAGTTTGTTTTAGGCCTCGAGATTAAGGTTTTCTCAGAGACATTTGGAAGGTAGAATGACCCCAATGGTAAGACTAAAAACTGACGAAGAGTATTGCTAAAGCACAGTTTTACAAATTAATAATCGCCTAATGGGCGACTTGATATTTTGAAATAATGGTCCAACTTCATAAAAGATGGAATTATATTGATAGTTGTTTGTTGGTTTTAGCTTAATTACATATTCGATATTTCCAACTACGCAAACAAGACATATTGACTATCATGATACCTAACGTTCATAAATCAATTTTAGCATTACAGTTTAAAGGTAAAATGTACAGCGGTTCAAATTCTTGGGTTTTTTTGTACGATTGTTGTGTCATCGGTATTTCTATGTGGCATCCAAAGTTGGAATGTAAGAGGCCAAAATGGTGACCAGGCATAAATGATAAGTCATTGGCCCCGGTAAAGCACCGTATGAAAACTAACCAAACTAAGATAATTCTTGACCAAACAACTAGATTGATTGTATCATTAAAGAGCTTGTTTGCTTTTATTGTGATACATGTTGATAGTTTATTACTAGTTATATTTATTAATGAAAGGATATAATTGCTTAATCAATACCAGCCATACGCCAAGAGTTAGATAGTCAATATGGACGGCAGTCGTCACATATCTATGGCTCGACTGTTTATCAATTATGTACAATGATGGTTTTATGTATCTTATGATGTTCTGAAATGAGTGAAGTATTCATTCATAATTCACTAGTGTGGTATTTCTCGTCTAACACATGGACTTTCATTTAGTATTTCCATATATGCACTATTATGGGGAGTTTCATGAACTTTCGCCGGGGTTGATAAAAAGCTGTTAAATCAATGTTAGTACATGTATATTTTGGTGGAAACAATCCTGTGTTGAAAGTATGTTTGGTAGCAGATTTGACTTGGATTGAAACGTGCTTTCTAATTCTATTCCAGGCATTAATGAGCAATTTCAGACTTTTTCGAATACTCCATTTTCATCATAGAGTAACATCTTTCCGGCAAGAGACCATGTATCACGTTATTTCATAAACATAAATTAAGAGAATGCGTAATAACAGCGCAATTCTCAATTCATTGAATTTCGATATTTTCGTCGTCCAATATTGTATATCAACGTGATTTACAAATCAATAAAAATCGCCAACTCGAGTTGTTTGGCCACAGAGGTATTCAGCCAGATCAGGTTAAGCTCTTTATATACATAATACTTAGCTTAAGGTCATTATATTATATTCTAAGGATAGAGATTTAATAGCATTGATGATGATGGTAACGGCAATGTTGATAACGATGATAATGCTACCAATGATGTTTGGATTTATTTATATATACTTAATATACGCTCCCTTTGTAGCTCAATGTACACTCTACCGTTACTTCAAAGTTACACATTCGAAACCAATGCACATGAGAGTAATTCTATTACCATTGATACGCCATATTATTACAACAAGGTGGAGATTCGATGCAATTTCGATTATGGCGATGATGATGTTTTATTAAGACTACACAATTGATATTTACACAATATCAGCTTGTATACAACCATACTACATTTATACAAGTATATTTACGCGTTAATGTTTGTACTTTTATTATCTAGAAAAGGTTGATAAAAAGGAGGACAAGAAAATCTTCTTGGAAAATAGAACAGAAGTACTTTAGATAACAGATTTACGCCGTAATAAAATGGCTTTCAAATCGACTGAATCCTGAGAATGACAAAAACGATATTCGTAAGATAGAATACAATGGAACCAAAATAAAGCGAATGAATCAATTGTACGAAATCTTCTGCATTTAAAGAGACAATATGGAGATTTTTGTCCCTGATGAAATATTCAGTAATAAATCAGAAGACGGGTCTTGATATCTCTTCTTATTCTAGAATGCAGTGTGCGTAATAGAGTTTCTCTCATTATTTTGAATATCATTTACATATCATTTTTACATCATAGGGAAATATTCCAGATTGTTGTTGTCAGTTACGTGGTGCTATGAATATTGTTGGTTGGAAACGTTTGAATTCTCTTCATATAGTAAAAGGTCATGATATAATAATATAGATTGTCCTTTATGAACGAAATGTTAATACAGTAATAAAATGTAATATTACTTTTATATACGTCATAGGAATGTAGTTTGGTTCATTTAACAAATGTATTGACATTTCAGTAATTGACTCACAAGACAAAATTTCGAGTAATAAAATAATTGTAGGTCATATTGCACAGTATAATGTAGTGCAAAGGCATTTACACAGTTAATCTAGCGTTTTATTTGACCGTTTTTTTTAAAGTTTTTTCCAGAGAGTTTAGTGAATCTCTGTGGAATATTTGAAGTCAAAAAATAGTCAAATTATTCTGTAGATAACTGGATGTACATTTTCTTCTTATTTAGACAATTACAATTACAGTAAAACATACATGTATAAAGGGTTCATATTTTTTAACATATGCTGTTCAATGTCCAAGAATACAAACAGAGTGTCAATGATCATGTCTAATGATAGTCACAGTACTGTAGATAACGTTATGTACATTTTCTTTTAATTCAGCCTGTTTCAAATTTTAATGCAGACAGTCATATAAAGGGTTCATATGTACATTGACTGTCCAATGTCCAAGAATACAGTGAACTAAATGGCCACAGATCTTTATTACTTCAGTACAAGAAGTCAGGTATGATATATTATGATCTATAATAGTTTTCAGGGATATACTTGCTACCATTTATCATGTATTTTATTGCTACAGAATGATCTCCAGCCTTACTATCCTGTAGTAGAGATTATTGTATAACTACTTTGAGATTATTCCCCAATAGAGTAATATATAGTAATAAATGTAGCTCTACATCTCACCCTTATAATGGTAAAATTGATATACATTCCCTCTGACATTTCTCAGAAAGTTCCATCTATCCTTTCTTTAGCATCATATGCAATGTCTTACATAGTTATATTTCAGACAATGGCGTGTATACGCCTTTTCGATGAGGATACAAACATATGTCTTTCTATTGGGGGTGTGCCTATAATATCATTTGAAAACCACGTTTACGATTTTAAGTTTTAGAGACCCCAATCATCGGTGTGAACGCCTTTCCGAGCGATCATAGCAAAGTACTATCTATTCTAATTGTACATGTATATAAACAATATTTTTTGCTTAACCCAAAATTGTAGATGTTATATATATGAACACAGTTGAACTATTGCAAAGCACATGATGTAGACATGATGATAATTTATATTCAATAGCAGTCCCCAAAAATAGACGCAAAATATTTACTTTTCAAATGTTTTTCCTGTATCCGACTTCACGGTTATAATGTCCTGCGTTGCATTTAATACAACGACTTCAAGTCCTCGTTCAAATAGACAAGGTACCCTGTTTATCACAGTTCAAATGGAACTCTAATTTTATACTGACCAAAATAGCTCCAAATTAAAAAGTTTTCAGTTGGAAAAAAAGTTTTGAGACGCCAAGAAAATTGATTACCATTTGATAGCTGCGCGAACAGAATAAAAATTTAGGTAATTAATACTAGCTTCCCTGGTATTGTTGAATTCGCATTGGGACCGATTGTGTGCGCTTCTTGTTAAATTGTTTTCATGAAATTGGACAAAATTCTCAGCTTTTAAATGTACGAGACAATGATTCCTCGAGACAAAAACAAGAGTGACAAAAAACTTCTCATTTTAAAATTCCCTCTGATTACATTTGAATGACGTAAAATAGTCCCACATCATAGTAAATATGCCAATAAACACTTCCGTAAAAGAACTACTCCGAATGAAAAATTAGAACTTTCTGCTTGAACATTTTCATGATTATTACGAGGTCAAAGCACTTTACAAGTAACAGTATCCGGAGTGGGAAAATTTAAGTCGAATGTTTCTGAGTCAGGGTTTGTTGCTTATGGGGATGTGGTCTTAAACTATAATCTTATTTTATTCCGGTAATTTAGATTTAAACAAAATGACCTGCTCTAAGATTGAAGTTTCTGTGCCCCTATTAAGACACACACAGTCCCAAGTTTCTATCCACAACTAAAAAGGGCATTCTCAATGGAGACCAAACTCCAACATTTCATGCTAGTAGATATGAAATGTCTACATAAAAAGTATAGTATTGACAATATCAAAACATTACAGAAATACCAGACATATTATGATCTTCTACTGACCGCTACTGATAAATGTTAACATCTGACAAGATGTCAAAATGTCTGTCACTTGACGTAAACAATTATGTTTTTGTTGCAAAATTACAAATCAATATCATACAAACTTCAAACAAAGATTACAAACATTTTAGATGCTAATACCGAGAAATGAAGGCTCATATAGGACGACATTGTCAATCAACATTGTTTTAGAACTTATGACTGTAATTTTACGACATTAATTGTAAACCCGCATACGTTATCCAGATCTCAGTGCATTGTATGTTTTGTTGCACTTTTGTAAGATCGGAGCGTTCTAAAATTTCAAATGTGCATTTTTATGCAGGCAATAAAATTTATTTTGGCTTTGGTCAAAAAGTTAAGACAATGGTTAGGCGAAGTAAGGAATAGGTACCTGTAGTATACGACTACGATGAATCGCCTTAGTAAACTTTAACGTTTATAAGCTTGACAAGCTTTGAAGATTTCTAGGGAATTAAGAAGTGGACCAAACCAAGATGGTGAGTACATTGTATTATATTAAATTAGTTGGAAATTCGTACTTTTGATTTATCCATGTTTTAAGCGAAAGTGTACATTTGAAACGGTTTCTCAGTAACATATACCAGATAATTCCTCTTTTTTATAAAAGCTCCCAGGTTTTAGAAGACCTAATCTATTTGATATTTACTTCAGTAGCTATAAGGAATGTAAAATGTATAGCTCGTGAATTTCATGGGAAATTTCTAGATAATTATGACTTAAAGAAAACCTTGTCTTACTGAACGTATTTACTCATAATGCCAGTTATAGCTTATAAAATTGGATCTGTATTGACTTGTTTCACAAAGCACATGGAGGTATGTTTATTGTGAATTTACCAATATTTGGAAGAACTTTAGGGCAATATATCATAATATTTAACAGAAAATAGCGAATGTTTATGTAACGTATATTTAAGTACTAATATTCTACAGCATGAAGTAACAATATCATACATATGTCGGTTAGTGACGTCATTATATGAAGTTACGGTTTTCTATAGACTTACTGTATATATGATAAATAACGTCATCATCAGTATTGTGGGTATTCTATAGACATTATGTGTATATATAATGGAAAGTGACGTCAACATTTAAATTGTTGGCATTCCATAAACAATTTGTATGTATGGTTGAAAGTGACGTCATAATTAGAATTGTGGGTATTTCATAGACAGTCTGTATATATGATGGAAAGTGACGTCATCATTTAAATTGTTGGCATTCCATAAACAATTTGTATGTATGGTTGAAAGTGACGTCATAATTCGAATTGTGGGTATTTCATAGACAGTCTGTATATATGATGGAAAGTGACGTCATCATTTAAATCGTTGACATTCCATAAACAATTTATATGTATGGTAGAAAGTGACGTCATTATTCGAATGGTGGGTATTTCATAGACAGTCTGATCGAGGGTTCTTGTGTTCGGTTCCCGGGCAGAGCATACATTGTAGAGCTTGGATATGAAATTATTTCTACGGCCATTCTCCCTCCTTCCAATGATTCTTAATCATGTAGGGCAGTTGTCAGCCACTGACGAAAGTATGTGCTCAGTAGTTGGTTAACAGCTAAATCTAGAGATTTAGCCTTTCTAGGAGGAGTGAGTGGGTTGACTGACCACCGTTATATGACCAATACAATGTGTTGCTACGGCGTTAAACCCAACAACAAACAAAACCAAACAAATCAAAGACAGTCTGTATATATGAAAAGTCATGTTAGGATTGTTGGTATTTTAAAAAAAGAAAAGTTTACGTTTTATCAAATTTCAAAATGTTTCATTACTCGACAGTTATTTCTAAACCGACCGAAGCGGGATCGTCAGTTGAGCAATACAATGTTCCCTAGGTAGCAGTTTTTTACAAGGCGTACTCCGTTTTGCAACTTTTATCCTGTCAATGTCGAAATGACTACGGATGATACTAAATATAAAATGTATATCATATGTTTTACATAGAATTTTAATCCATGTATGAAGGCTGATACATGTATTGTCAAAATATTTGTACATTTTGTGTTTCTGTTTATCTTTCAGCAGTATTCAACGCCAATATAATGTTTTATCGGATCACTTAATTACACTGGTAATATTTTGGCACTATCTAGACTATTGGTAAAGAATGATAACTCAATTATCATGGCGATCTTATGGTTAATTGGTAGATCAATTTTGTTAAGTATTTAAGTGATGACAGACATTGGGCTTCCATGCAGAATTATATCTAGTAGTAATAAACAAAGGTAATTCTTCTAAGAGAAGTATGAAGTCTATGTTCTCGCTTTATATATGGTGGCGAAGTAGTTGTGTTATCCAAAAGTGTTACACACATTATGTGAATGTATTATCCAATGACGCGTCACCAAGCACTAAAAGCCCAGTATTTCTGACTTACGTTTTAAGGTTTTCAGGCGTTATTATCCATTCTTTACCTCTAGAGTAATTAAAACTTTTTTAAAGCTCAATGTTGTATTGGGTCAATGCTCTTACACAGGCATCCCTTCCCCTACTTATACATTTAGGTCTGGGTCTAATTGTTCAAGCATTTAAAATGCAATTATAATTATCTAAGACATGGGTTTAAAAAGAAGTGAACTTGAATTTGTAAAATCATCACGTACATCTCACTGTATACAAAATGTTATTACTACTAGTATACAGACATATATTCATCAAATAAGATTAGACGCTATTCATTTATTCATCACATAATAATATATAGGTAAATATTTAATGCAATGATGACAGGAAGTAGTTACAGATATCTGCAGACTAGGGATGAAAATATCATTCCATTACAATGTTTGCGATATTTGGTTTTGCTGTTTTGGATTAACATCTATGTCAAACACTATACTGAGAACCATATCATAAGTATAGAATCTTATAAAAAGATACCAAAGATTATCTAATACCAAAAAACCATCAGGACTGGTTGTTCAAAGATAAAAAGATTCTTAAATGTTCAGCGGTACGAAGTTCGATGGGACAATGATTCACAACGCAAAATGCTTCAAACACATTATTCTAAAAAACGTTCATATAGAAATGCGTAATACTGAGAATTTTGAAAAAGATGGTCACACGAAAGAGAAATTGAAAAGAAGTTGTATTGCCAAGTTTTTGTTAAATTCAACATTCAACTCACTTGCTGAAGCATACCATAAGATCAAGTTCATCAAAAGCTCCAGGTTTATAATGCCAGTTATAGCTTATAAAATTGGATCTATATTCACAAAGCACATGGAGGTATGTTTATTGTGAATTTGCCAATATTTGGGAGAACTTTAGGGCAATATATCATAATATTTAACAGAAACTAGCGAATGTTTATGTTACGTATATTTAAGTACTAATATTCTACAGCATGAAGTAACAATTTTACATAATTATGGTGGGTTGTTTCAGAACCATGAGAATTTAGGGTATTCCATAGGAATACTGTATATTGTGAATACTGACGTCAACATTAGAATTTTTGGGTATTCTAGAGACATTTTTGGTCACATTAAAATATATTGTTTTGCCTGCAGAGTAAAGTTTATATGACAAAAGGTCTAGCAAATTTAGAACGAGATCCGTAGAAGTATAAGCGTTTATGACCATTGGTTCAATGACTCCATAAAGTATGAAACTATTACTATGCCATTTAATTTGTATGCTAACGATTCTTTTCTTTGAGACATATTCATTATATGTATTATAAACAGTTTACTCCGATGCGTACTACATTGTAATTAATAACGTCTTTCTCTAGGATTATTATTTTAAGGCAAGTTAGACTGTTTAGTTGGCTACAAATCTACACCATACATAAGTGATGTTCGTTCACGCATTGTTCTATGATTTGTTATAATTTGTAGCACGAACATCACCTCTATGGATTTTTGTAGGAATTGCTCCACCTAACACTCTTAGAAAACAAGCATAAGCACTAAGTTGTTCAACGTCGCACTGTTAACAGTTATTTATACTTTTCTTTCGCTGTGACGGAAGTATTATTTTTTCGCTTGTGTGTTCTGGTTTAAAACAATTACTTTCGAAAGAATTGTATTCTTTACGAAATCCGTCTATTCTGGAGTGTTATTGTAATAAAGTAACTTTAACCGTACTTATACACTACCCACCAAAAGTTTGGAGACATTTTCGTTTTTAAACCTTCTGCATAGGCAACCAAAGTAGCTTAAAATCTATGTCATAGAAAAGAATTGCTTTGAACTTGGCTTTAGAGCCTCGGGATATCAGATACCGAATCTTATAAATGTGATGCATTCACAAAATTTGTGTTCATTTTATCCCCAATAAGGCTAAATATATTGAAAATAATGGTTCTACCAAAATATATCATTGAAATTAAAGGATGTTATTTAATTTACTTTGTCTCCGAACTTTTGGTGGGTCCTGTATATAGAAAATCGACCAATCTAATGATGACCTAATACCCCGCCATTTTATCTATGGAATACCAAAAAACCCTCAAGATGATGTTACTTAAAAATTTACAAAATTGACGAAAATCGAATTATGACGCATGCACAAATTTGGGAATATTTTGGAATGTTATCGAATATTAAAAAACAAATATTCGAACATTGGATTGTGTATTCGTTGTGACTTACTTTTTGAAAAACTAGTCAAGACAAATCTATACGTTCCGTTAGACGAGATTTTCTTTAGTTATAACGATCGTGAGTTTTCCCATGAAATTCCTAAGCTCCACATTTTAAATTCCTTATAGCAACAGCAAAAACAACAACTTATATATTAAGTCTTCTAAACCTGGAGTCTTTGTAAAGTGGAAATATCATGCACTGTAATATTACTTCGGAATAAGTAGAACACTTTAAACACAGTAAATCATAAGTTTCGCTTAATCATAGATCAATTTCTTCAAAATATATTTATACCTTTCATTTAAATCAATTTTGGTGCATTAATTTTCGCTCAATCAAAAATTCATTTTTAAAGTATGTTTATACCTTTCACTTTAATAATGGTACATGTACCTTTTTCTTTAATGTTGACTAACTTCAAAGATAGTCAACAAAAAATATAAACAAACACAATTATGAACTTTCTTTGCGATTTTGTTGCTATTTTTTATTTGTATTCTGTTGATTCAAAAGATGATACAAATGCAACTGCGTTTTTATCATTGTATACTATAGGCAAGCCCAAATGCATTTATGAACTTAACTGACAGCACTAAAGAATGAACAACTAGTAGTTATTTTGTGTCGTTGCTCTTGTGCGCTTCCTGATTGTGCCAAGTCAATACTTTCTAGTAGTACTGGTTCCTGGTTCGAACCCTATGTCTCAACAATGTGTCAACAGTTGTGGTGTTGATTTCTGGTTACAGACTTCAGAGTTGTGTCCTATAACATAAAGTTCATTCACAAAGAATAATTTAAACAGCACAGAGCTAAATTTCCACAAAGAGGGGGGCGGAGTTAATTTTCATTGACCAATCAAAGAAATATACCTAATAATAGATAGTGACACAGATAATCAGAATTGATAAAAAAGGGTTTCAGACAGTTTAATATACATAAAAGCCATAATTTTAGATATCTGGATTCTTATCAGACATTATAATCTATATTAAATGACCATCAAAGTATAATTTAAGGTTTTGACATCAATTAACAGACTGCCACTAAAAATCAGTCAGCTTGATCTAAATAAGCAGAACCTGTCAGCAAACTTGACATGTTTATCAAATACATTTTTAAGAAATCTATAATTAAATTAACAATCTGAAATTAAAAATAAAATGAAAACAAATAATTCATTACATGAAAAAATAAAACTATATGTTAAATTTCACAGCATATCAGTTCGTTCGATCACATAAACTTGCAGCAAACTATACGATGTAGTGAGCATTGGGAAGGTATGTGGGATGATAATTTATGTCGTAAATTACAGCAATATGTTCCAAGATAACGATGATTGACAATGTCATGCCATTCATTTTGGCGAGGCTTCATTTCTCTATATTATAATCTAAAATGTTTTAGGCTCATTACATTGGTAATCTTTGTTTGTATGATATTGATTTGTAATTTTGCAAAACTGCATTGTATACGTCTGGAATTTTGACATTTTGTCAGATATTATCATTGATCACTCAAGTTTAGTAGAACATTATAATATGTCTAGTATTTCTTAAATGTTTAACATATAGTCAATTACATGTATATACTAAACACGGAATCTAAGGTATTGGACTTAAAATTAAGACAATTCTATACGTACAGGAATGAGATGTTGGGGGTACTTTTTTACTTGATGCCATTTCTCTGAGTACGAATTGGGTCTTGATACAATCATATCATAAATTAATATGCTATTAAAACCAGGACCTATGTGTGTTTAGTCGGGGACCAGACAACCAGAAGGAATACCAGTGTATTTAACTGTGTAATTGCCACTACTAAAACAAAATATGAAAACAGTAGTCAATTATATACTATATACAGAATTGAATAGATTAACAACTAATATGTTTTAATACATACTAGAATGTGAGGTTGTACTAACCGAAATGATATCATTAGTACACACTTAAATAGTAAACAATTCTTGTATGAGTTTTGATGTTTGGCAAAAGAGAATAGTTCATTAATTAAACAGAAAATGATTCCAGTTAAACCTTCTATTGTTACTGATTCAGTAGCAGTCACCTGTCAATAATACTCATCTTCAATTTATCTCTCCACAGTACATGTATTTGCCAATGTTTCTTAATCAGGTTCTATACCTCAGCTAATTTAACATTTTCATTATTGTAGCTGTTCGAGAATGCTTTTGTACAATTATTTTATAAATTGTAATCGCTGCCGATCATCGCTTTAACATATAAGCTCGAAGCATGGGACCACTAAGTATACAAATTTCGTATGATCGGGCTATTGGTAATTTTGACGTCTTCTTGATAACATAAAACATCGCGCAGGCCCTAAAGAAAATTAGGCCACGACTAGATGACAACATGATAATGCATGAACTGGCAATAGTTTTGTTTTCTGACGTTTTGTTTTTAACCAACCATAAAATGTCTTTGACTTTTTTAAACACACCATGCATAATGATTCAAATTTTTCAATTTAGTGCAATTCTTTTGCATAGGCGTTTGTCAATAGTGATTGGCATTTTCACAACGATGCCGGAATATATACATGTATTACCTAAATGTACTACCGTAATCTGTGGGAGTTTTATAATTCAGAATGAAGTTTTGAGGTACAGTTGTTTTTGTCTCGAGGAATCATTGTCTCGTAAATTTTATTGCAGATAATTTCGTCCAATTTCCATGAAAACAATTTAACAAGAAGCGCACACAAACAGTCCCTATGCGAATTCAACAATACCAGGGAAGCTAGTATTCATTACCTAAATTTTAATTCTTTTCTTGCAGTTATCAAATGGTCATCAATTTTGTTGGCGTCAGAACATTTTCTAAACTGTCTCCGAAAAAAAGCTTTTTTGTACGATGTTGAAAATTTTCCTTCATCAATGTCATGACAGAATGGTTTACGCATATTGAGTGGTGATCTTAAGGGGGAATAGGATTCAATTTGAAAACGGGTTATAATACGGTGTATTTTATTACGGAAAAGCTGCTATATAGACCGTGAAAATACATTTATATCGATAGTTCAATACGACTGCTACACTGTCATCTCGGCCTATTCTATTATAAGGTGATATTTATGTACGAACCTTGCCATAGGCTTCACTGTTTGTCTGTTTCTAACATGCCTAGTTTCTGGGTTAACGCTCAATAATGAATGAAAAATATAATTGCCTAATTATATGCGTGTGAGCAACAAAACATAATCAGAATCTAAGTAATAAATTCAAGAATACCATTTTAAAACTCGTTGAAATAGTTAAATGTACCTGTCTCAATAGTTGCAATCAAAAACGTTTTTGGACGTCATGTTTACATCCATCGAAAGAAAATAGTTCAGTGGCAACCATGTCTGTACATCAGATTAAAGTTGTATTGCTAAAAAAAGCCGAGCCAGACAAGTCCCAACTCTTAGAAAATTTTGAATTAACAAAAAAGTAGTCTTCAAATTTGTATTTTGGCACCTAGAACCTTCCTGGAAATAATGTGGAGGAATATAGTTCTTACATTCCTTTTAAATACGACTACATATAGAATGCTAAAGAAAGGATAGATGGAACTTTCTGAGAAATGTCAGAGGGAATGTATATCAATTTTACCATTATAAGGGTGAGATGTAGAGATACATTTATTACTATATATCACTCTATTGGGGAATAATCTCAAAGTAGTTATACCATAATCTTTAGTACAGGATAGTGAGGCTGGAGATCATTTTGTTGCAATAAAATACAAGATAAATGGTAGCAAGTATATTTCTGAAAACTATTATAGATCATATATCATACCTGACTTCTTGTACTGAAGTAATAATGACTTGTGTCAATATAGTACACTGTTAGTATTTTGGACATTGAACAGTGTTACTGTGTATACATGTACATATGAACCCTTTATATGACAGTCTGTATTAGAATTTTGAAACAGGCTGAATTAAAAGAAAATGTACATAGAGTTATCTACAGTAGTTTGACTATCATTAGACGTTATTATTGGCACACAGTTTGTATTCTTGGACATCGGACAGCATGTGTAAAAATATGAACCCTTTATACATGTATGTTTTACTGTAATTGTAATTGTCTAATTAAGAAGAAAATGTACATCCAGTAATCTACAGTATAATTTGACTATTATTTGACTTCAAATATTCCACAGTGATTCACTAAACTCTCTGAAAAAAAACCTAAAAAACGGTCAAAATAAAACGCTAGATTAACTGTGTAAATGCCTTTGCACTACATTACATTGTACAATATGACCTACAATTATTTTATTACTCGACATTTTGTCTTGTAAGTCAATTACTAAAATGTCAATACATTTGTTAACCCATTTCATTCTATGACCTTATCAGATAAAGTCCTCCCAATATCTGAAGATTTATCTGTAATTGATACGCATTTTCTTATTTTTACACTAGTTGTCTTTTTCATATCATATGATACCATTGAAATTATTAAAGATAACTGTATAAAAATGTACATTTTTGGAAAGACAATTAAATTACAAATTCATTGATAACAATTTTATTATTGTGCTATTTTTTTAAAAAAAATACAAGTTAAAGACATGGATGTTGCATTTTTTAAAGAAAACAAATAGAGCACTGCAAATAATTGAATTTTTCTGAAAAAAAGTCAATGGTAACCCCTAAAACTAAGATGTACATTTTTTGCAGAATTTGATCAGTTTTTTTAATATTGAAAACAAAATTAAATTATTCCTTCCAGAAAAAAAGTTACAGCTATAAATGTAAGGACAGGTAACCAACGGACTTTGCTAATTTTCTCATGACAAACAATTCACCAAACACATGCATTGGAGAGAGCTGCTCTAAAACACCCTATATATACATAAACATGACTTTCATAATCACATAATGATATACAATATTAATTTTTGATTTTAATGAGATAAGATTAAGGTAAAACTGCCCTAAGGTATAAGACCAAACAATGTCTAGCACATGCATGTAATTGCAAGTTTATGACACTATGATCGCCACAAACTGTTAACATCAATCATCAAGGGGCCATAAAATTATGGGGACAATATACCAGTCACAATTAAAATTTGGACCAGTGCCAGCTTCTTTCAACATGTGGTAAGAAAATAATTAAACAAGATAAGAGTTAACACATAACATGAGAGTGTTATAGAGCTTCTTTTCAATGCAGTGCTATGTCAGTGATAGTAAGTCATAATTGCCTTTAGAAAATTAGCAAAGTCCGTTAGTTACTCTTTCTGATATTTATGCCTGTAACTTTTTTTCTATCTGGAATATTTTAATTCTGTTTTCAATATTTAAAAGCTGGTTAAATTCTGCAACTAATGTACATTTCAGTTTTTAGGGTTACCATTGATTTTTTTCCGGTAAAAGTTATTTATTTTGAGTGCTCTAAATTTTTTTCTTAAAAAATCGTAACATGCATGTCTTTAACTTGTGTTATTTTTTAAAATTAAAATATCACAATAATAAAATTGTTACCAATGAATTCATAATTTAATTGTCTTTCCAAAAATGTACATTTTTATACACTTATCTTTAATAATTTTGACGGTATGATATGAAAAAGACAACTAGTATAAAATACGAAAATGCTTATTCAAAGAAATAAATAATTACGTAACCTGCATGTTTTTAACTTGTATTTTTTTTAATTGAAATAGCACAACAATAAAAGTTTGTTCATTGAATTCAGAATTTAATAAGCTTTCCAAAAATGTATAGTTTAATACATTTAACTTTAATGATTTTGACGGTATGACATGAGAAAGACAACTAGTGTAAAACGACCTGAAACTACGCACGGACGAGTATCCCGTTTTTAAAGGGTAAATACGCACACACGAGTAATCCGAATGTAATGGGTTAAATGAACCAAACTACATTCCTATGACGTATATAAAAGTAATATTATTATATTTTATTGCTGTATTAACATTTCGTTCATGTAGGACAATCTATATTATTATAGCATGACCTTTTACTATATGAAGAGAATTCAAACGTTTCCAACCAACAATATTCATAGAACCACGTAACTGACAACTACAATCTGGAATATTTCCCTATGATGTAAAAATGATATGTAAATGATATTCAAAATAATGAGAGAAACTCTAGCACGCACACTGCATTCTAGAATAAGAAGAGATATCAAGACTCGTCTTCTGATTTATTACTGAATATTTCATCAGGGACAAAAATCTCCATATTGTCTCTTTAAATGCAGAAGATTTCGTACAATTGATTCCATTGCTTTATTTTGGTTCCATTGTATTCTATCTTATGAGTATCGTTATTGTCATTCTCTCAATTCAGTCGATTTGAAAGTCGTTTTTCCACGACGTACATTTGTTATCAAAAGTGCTTCTGTTCATATTTCCAAATTCATATTTACTGAAAATTTTGCAAGCATGAGCCCTGTAGATAATACAAAAGTATTTACTGGATCCCTTCACTAGACAAATTACCCATAAAGACATGAAAACCGAGTATTTACTTTCAATTTCTTGAATGGCCTAAAATTCAAAGAAGGTTATGCAATTAAAGGCGCAATGTATATAAAGTCAGCTAGACTTACTTCAATACCTAAACGCACTTATGCCGAGTTATTGTGACCCAAATATTTAATTTTAGAACGTTAATCGCTTTACATACAACATTTTTCAACGAGAATTTATTCTGTCGTGGATACATCGGATCAATAAACAAAAATCCAATTAAAAACCTTGTAGAGAACTGTGTGACAGTTTAAGTATGTATTAGATGACGTTCTAGTGACGACAACGATATAGTTTGTAGTCGTTAAACAGTGTAAATGTCTTTGTAATGACCGAATATCAATCAAACGTTAACGAGAAAATTGGCGGAGATCTAGATCCAATGGATGATCCTTTTGATTTAATCGTGTGGTACAATTCTGATTTGATCGCATGATATATAGTTCTGATTTGGTCACGTGATATCAGTCTGATGTGTTTACGTGATAGCACGCTGATGTGTTTACGTGATAGCACGCTGATGTGTTTACGTGATAGCACGCTGATTTGACCACGTGGTATCGCTCTGATTTGATCACGTGGTGTCTTTCAGTAAGTGAGAAAATGTTGAATTATGACCAAACGTTTTAAAGATTTTTTTTACAAAATACATTTATACAGCTATATTTGTGGTACCAGTATATCTATGTTTAAAGAAGCGAAATGTTTAATGAAAAACAAGTTCGATGCGAAGACTATAAAGCAAACACAATGCTGAATATGCTTTACAACGCCCACATCGAGAACAATGTCATGCTGAGAAATTTATTTATTATATATTTAAAATTTTATTTTTAGTTACACGAACGTGGGCGGTCGTGAGTAAGTTCTTCGAACACGTAATAAACGTTTTGAACATGCTCCTCAGTTGCCTGAGCACAACAGATTCCATGCAACTTTTATTAAACAAAGTTTCTGGAGTCCAAAAATACCAGGCAAATTTAAACTATTTCCACAACTTATGATATAAATAATAATCAAACATGCCAAGGGAGATAATCGCACATAGGTCGAAAATTATGTTGATGCCATTTTTGTCGAGACAATCAAAGAAATTCGATAAAATACATGACACAGAGTGTTAGCCTACGACCAGATCAGTAATCGACAGAAGCTGATTTCATAATACTTGCCTTGATACGGTAAAATTTAAAAGATAAAACTCACCTTAAAAAGCGTCTGCATCTTCTTTCGCCGGAAGTGGAACTGCTGCGTTCGATTTTACTTCTGATGTTCTTAACATCGATTAAGAATGAAAGACCTAAATGTTAATATATATTGAAACCTTCTTTACGTTTTTATTTTACTTCCCAATTTTGAAGAGCAAAACAACAAGAAGACCAACAAAAGCAATATATGAATATTAATATACCAACAATTTAATTTTATAGATTTATATGTCGTTTATAGATTCTATGTCAACTGCTTAATTTTGAAGAGCAAAACGACACCAGCAACAACAAAAAATGACGACATTTTATATATCAGCATTTTGAATTGCAGAATAATAACAAAAGCATATAAACATATTTTTAACTTTCCTTAATTTTTAGAGCCAAGCTACAACCTTGTCGTCAAGAATCTTGATAACCTCTGGGAACGAGGATGCAACATAGTCTGAAAGATCATGAAAACATTCCTCAGCGTCTTTATTTACGATCTATTATATTCTGGTCATAACAATTTCCACAATAAAGACATTTCTTAAATTGTTGTAGTAAATGACAGATTTTGTATAAGAACATGATTTATTACCTTGTCTCAACAAAGCTTGCTCCTCAATCAAACATGTCGCTCCTGCCAATACTTGATTTATGTATGGAACGCCATAACTGTTTTATAAATTCAGACACAAATCGTATCAAGTAATGACGTCATTTTGCTCTTTATTACCACGACTATTACACTATTGATTGCCATAGCTGTTTTATAAATTCAGACAAAAATCGTTCCATGTAATGACGTCATTTTGTCCTAAATTCCTACGACTATAATGGTACTTGATAAAAGTACTAAAACTATTATTGTACTATAATTTGATAACCAAATTGACTCTGTTGATGTTATGGGATACCACAGCTTGATCGATGTACTAGTATTTCGTCTTATGCGAATTGAAGTAAGTTTCGGGTCTTGCTGTACATGTACACAGATAACAGAAAACTACGTTTTAGCGATTTGGATGCGAAACGATTGAAAAATGCTACTTTTACTTTCTTCATTGATGCAAAACTTCATATATTTTTATATTTTTAAAGCCAATGAGGTCAATTGTTGTAATTATGAGTTACTTTTAAACAAAGAATTTGTCTTCTGACTTCTCAAAACAATAATAATTATGCGGATATATTGATATGTGTATTACTTACTTTATGGTATCGTTGAAAAGTATCACGTGACCTTGTTTTATGTATCGATGTCTATTTCATCAAAAATTAAACCGCATCATTAACTCGCATTAACATAATCAGACGTAAGGTAATTTGTCAAACCAAAAAGACATTGTAATATTTATTTAATACAACAACAATGGTTTTCCATATTTATGCATACTTCATAATAGTAATAACAACTAAAGCTCATTTCCTAAAGATTTTGTTGCTGTATAATACAGGAATTAAATCAGAAATTTCTGCTGTCTCCATCCCTTTCCTGCTCTCTCTCTCTTCTCTATCCCCTGTCTGTCTTTCATCCCCTTCTATTCTATCCCTCTCACCCTTTCCTTTCTTCTCTTTCTCATCCTGCTGTCTTTCTAATTCTGCTTTCTCCCATCCCGTTCTCCCTCTCACTCATTCTCTCTCCCCTTACTGTCTCATGCCTTCTCTCACTCTATGTCCCCTGACTTCCTCCCTCTCCCCTATCTCCCCCCCCCCCCACTCTTTCTAATAATGATTTTCTTCCTGGTGTTTGTAGTCATCTAAAGGTGAACATTATATTGATTTCATCGTATTATAATTCCTCTTGAGAAAAAAGGAAACCAATTCCTTTACTATTCTTGTTGTACACTAACTTTCTTTGTGATGATCAAGTTTTGCATTTATTATTTGTTTTTACAGTATTTATGTATTTATGTATGTTTGTATAGATAAGATAGGACAATAAAAGAAAGATTGACATTACTCTAGTTTTGTTGTACAGTTAGCCTCCATAAATTTCCCCCACGAGATCGATTCTCATACTCATATATTGCCTCATACTTCATGGTAAGAAACAGTTAATAGAAAGTTTTCCTCCTTATAGTATCTTGTTATTATGTTATTTGGAAATAAAAACCGTCTGTCTTTGAACGTGTTGAAAGGGGGTTTATCCACGTCGAAACAAAAGTATCGGAGATAGGAGAGAAAAAACATACAGTTGAAGTTTGTTACTGAATGAAACATAGGCGCGAGCTTTGATGTGCCAAAATTGTATATAGCAATTATTTAAAACGAGTAATCTAATTAGAGTATTGAAAGAAGTGCTTGTTTTATTAGTGCAATGTTTAATTCTACGACAAAATTTAGAATATATATTATGTTATTTTGATTGCAACATGAGAAAATGAATAATTGGACCGTTTTATAAATTAAGGAATAAGCCATTACGTACCGTCGTATGGAGCTCATAAAGTGACATTTTGAATATTTTTTTATATTCACAAATATTTTGTTACATAATATTGTATTATTTTGTTTTCTAGAAACAAAATATTTTTTATTTCAAAATATGTACATGTATTCAAAACACATGTACAGAATAACATATGTTTGTGTTTTCAAAATAGTTATGACAAATGACGTCACGTTAATTAACTACATTTACTATTATTTATTAATTAGAACATCGCTTAACTTTTTAGTTTACTAAAATATGCGATGTTGTTTATTTGACAACCTCGTATCTTAGTCTAGTTTGTACATTTTTATACTGACACGCCATTTTCTCTCTCTAAAAGTCAAATCAAAATTAAATATTCAGTTTCAATGGAAGGACATGCATCAAGCCCGGATTGGAAATCCTGCGTTTTTTCTACTAGACTTTACACAACTTATTAATGTCTGAAAACCATTACATAAATGATTATGTTATAGTACAGTTGGTGTTCCAGGTACTATCCAAGATTCAGTAGAACAGTGCTGACGTAGAAAGTAATTTTTCACCCGTACACAAAGACTACCAATGTTTTCTTTACCCATATTTCTTATATTAGCTTTATTTTCATTGTTCGTCTCTTGAATGTCCTTGTTGTTACCTTTGTTCTAATGTATACTACTAGTATAAATTGACATAATTACAAGAGTATTGTCCTGGTAATTGTTTTAAACATTATCTAGTAAACCATTCTTTCATCCCTAGTGTCTCATACATGGTCAACTATTCCAAGATATAATGTACCTAAATGTGAAGTCTGTTTACTCATATATTGCTTAGAATTGCTTTCATTTAGATACTTTGCCAGCTGATTATTGCAGTTATGGCTCAGGTTTTATTGACTGTTAGTACAACGTGTTTTGGCAACTTCAAGTTCAATAACCAAATGTGCCTTTTTTAGGTAAAACGAAGCCAAACAATGACGTTAATTCAACTTAATGTATTTTCTTTCTTTCAACAAATAAAAGCAATATAGCTCGATCATACTTTCGTTATAGCATGGACTGTATATATTGGTGGTCTTAGTAGCCATATGGTCTAAACATGGGTACATTATTCTCGCAAATTCAGCATTTTTTAATTTAGAAATGACACGACTTATTAAAAACCAATGTGAATTTTACTATCATAATTATTATTATTATATGTATTCATATTTCATGACGATGACATGGTACATGTATAGTGACCAAATGCTGGTAAAATATAAAGATAAATAAAGATTTATACATAAAATATTACATACATTTGTAATATGTATAAAACAGTCTATAAAATTACTGTGTACATTAAAATTACTGTGTACATTAAAATTACTGTGTACATGTATGTAACCAGAATCATATACGTATTTTCAACTATTTTAACCTTTCTAAGGCTTGAAAATTGATACATTGAATTAGTATGAAGTAATTATGAATAAAGTAAACAATCGGTCATTAATACCAGGAGCAATACTCTAATTTCACCATAGCAACATATTGACGTATATATAAGCAAATCCATAGAGATTTCTCATCCGTAGACGTATCAATGAATATTCAATTACAAGTATTATATTCCTTTTTCATGAATAATTAGTCATGAATGGGTCTTCCAGTTTTTATTTTTATACTTAATTTAACGCCGTGTAAACACAATATCAGATTATTTTACGGCATCCAGTGCACCTAACCTAGCTTTCCTGACCCTTGTCTATAACCAGTACTGGACTACCCTTCCACAAGGCCGGAAATTTCCCCATATACCTTATTAATGGAGAAAAATAGACATTTTTGTCAAATTTTCATGGAAGTGTATAATATCCCCGGTTGGGATTCGAACCCGTATCCCCTTCGGGACACTAGATTCGAAATTCAGGCACGCTACCAACTGCGCTACCGACCCAGGTTCTTCCATATATTGTACATGTATCTAAAATATGCGGAAATGAGCAGTTGTGAGATTAGCACATTTGACTTCATATCCGGCGATCGGGTTCAACTCGCGGATACCACGTAAATACCTTTGGAACCATGAAAAATAGCCAGTAATGTCGATTTTCATCATTATTCTATTCATTATTTCGTAAGTCGAGAATTATTTCTTTGTAGCGATCGAAGGTATAATACGACACCATACCACGTCGCTCTACAACTGGTTCGAAGGCAATGGGGGTATACTTAAAGTGCTGTATTATATCTTTGCTATACAACTGGTTCGAAGGCAATGGGGTATACTTAAAGTGCTGTATTATATCTTTGCTATATAGGGATATGTAAGATCAGATAGCTGCGACTCCTTGTGGTCTGGTTAGGTGAGCTGTCCATTGTAAAATATTAATTGAAAAATGATGATTAACGGCGTAATATTCTTTGAATAGTGACGTGTTTCTGTTCGGAAATGTCGATGAAGGTATCTTCTTACACAAAACGACTCACGTACGTTTTACGGAGGTTTCTATCGATCAAGAAGTCCATGCATTCTCTGGGTATCACAATTATTGAGAATATGATAATATGATTTTGTCTGGAATATACCTGATAGATTTTCCTTTAATAAATATTGATTAAATAGTTCTTTGTTTATTTCAGTTCTTTAAAAATAACGAATAATGAGGTGACCGATTAGAAATTTTGGTAATGTATAATACAAACTTGTTCTTAAATGTTAGTGTAGCCTGAGAACACGAATTCAACGGAATATATCATTTCACGCCGAATAGGTATACGAACATAATATAACTAATATAAGCCGACGAAATTACGTTTTGTACATATGTATAATAATGTTCTTGAAATAATCCATTGACGTCATGAACGTATTTTGGGTCATTAAAACATTAATCTCTTGGATCGCTATGTACCAAACATAGTGAGAAAAGAATGTAATTCCTATCATCATACATGAACGCATTATAATAATTATATATAGCCCTAGGCTACAGTTCAGAGCGCATTAGTACATTTGAATGAGAGACAAAACTCAACGACGAGAAAAATAAGACCAGTTCCTCCATTGGCTAATATATATATGTGTGGATCATCGAGTGCATCTATAAGTGATTTATATTCCGTATTAGTAGGTCTTACAGTCATAGAGTACAAGTCCTATATAAAGCTTTCCTTTTTTAGAATATATCGATCGAATACATTAAGTATGAACGATAGCTGACGCATATATATATTTAAATATTGAAGTTGGTAGGTGGATGAAACCTAATGCTATACCTGTCCATGATCGAAAATGTCTTTCTTGTAACACAATAGAGGACGAATACCATTTTGTACTTGAATGCTCCTTATATAGAGAACTTAGAAAAAAATATATTCCAAAATTTTATTGGAGACATGCAAATATTATTAAATTTAAGGACTTGTTACAAACTAGTAGTAAAAAAACCCAACGTAACTTGTCTGTTTTTATTTTCAAAAGTTTTGAACTAAGAGATTCTTTATTATAATCATATTACATGTATAATAAAATAATATCTAATTGAACCTCAGTCATATTGTATTGAAATCTATTTAGATCTATATCATATTTGTAAAAACTATCACCACTCAATATGCTTGCATGTTGGTATGCTCATTTAATGCAACTGCAGTGCAACTTTATTTGTTTGTATTTTGTAAGTAAGGGTGAATGTGTGGGTGTGTGTGTGTGTGTGTGTGGTGTGTGTGTGTGAGTGAATGTATGTATGAGAGCAGACATGAAAGTGTTTTGTATGAAAGTAAACATGTACATTTATGTTTTATTACATGACTTTATGCATGAGATTATACATGAATACATATATATGAGTTTATGATGAATGTATGTAGGAATGTTTGGAGTCTTACTTTATATATAATTATATGTTTGAATGTATGTTGATTTTGATATTGATACTTGTATGTATGTTAAACCTGCAAAATATATGTAGTTATATATTGTGATGTACATGGGCATTTTGCCTAAAATACATGAATAAAGATATAAAATATAAAAAAAAAAAAATATATATAAAGGTATATATTCGTACAGTAGTACAAAACAAAATAAAACAATAGATTTTTATTGGAATCATGAAATACTTTTATCTCAAGGTTATTGTTGTCTTCTTTTATCTTCAAGGTCATTTTGGCATTGATCTGTGTATTCTAAGGAAGCGAAGTACCAATATACATATTTATATAAGTACTCGAATAGAATATGTTAAAAGCTAGGAGACAATAGAAATAAAAAATAACAATACAAATAAAAGTTCTTTCATTGTGAAAATAGTAGTACATAATACGTTGTGACTAAAAACTGTCAGTATTTTTAACCTACCGGCTGGACAAAACGATTTTATTCATTTTTTGTGAGAGATATTTCAAAAACTGTCAGTACATTTAACGTAATCGCTGGACAATATAACTGTTGTTATTTTAGTAAGAGAGATTTTAGACAAAACCAAATTTATTCAATTTAGGAACAGGGATAAACAGTTCAGGATAAACATTTTTTTCAAAAGAAAATTCAGAACAAGTT
This sequence comes from Mactra quadrangularis, assembly GCA_025267735.1. Taxonomy (NCBI): domain Eukaryota; kingdom Metazoa; phylum Mollusca; class Bivalvia; order Venerida; family Mactridae; genus Mactra; species Mactra quadrangularis. The sequence goes on from CM046304.1 coordinate 32,441,168, forward strand.
CAAATTAATTCAACAAAGTACGGGTATTCTACGATATCTCGTGATAACTCAATTTAGTTAATTTAAAAACGGGAATTTCTAAGAAAATTCGGGATAAACCGACTTTCTTTATTTAAGTACGTAAATATCCAAGACATTAAATAAAAAACGTACTAATGTTTGAATAAATGTCAATATAATTTTAGGAACGTCACTGGAATACGTATTTAGCACTCCTGAAACTGTTGTTCTATTTGCGAGCCTGATTGAAAGTCATACATACGTGTACGTACTGAAGACATGCGCAAATTACAAACTGTCGCTACTCATGGGTTTTATATTAAAATTTGAAGTACTTTTATCACCAATAAGAAATCTTACGAAAAGTGTTATCGTAAGTTAATTTCATAAATTTTGCAGTCTAAAGTCACATGGACAAAAACCATAATTTTAATATGATATTCAAAAGGTATACAATATTCTACATAATTAAATAATTTTTGGAATTAATTAGCTTAAAATGACCTTTATATGAATGTTTTCTGCTTTTCACTTACGATAATTTTTAACGTAAGATTTTTTGTGTGAAAAGTACCACTGGTCGCTAAAATTGTGTAACGCAAAAAAAAGTTCGCATGTAAATGTCTGATTGAAAACTTACATTAAAGACATAACAAATACATATTATGACTTGTATGCTCGTACACACATTCTAGCACCCAGGGGTTTAAAAAGATTCTCGATTTTACCGAGAGTGTTGATAACTTCTTGAGCAGGAGCAGTAGACCAGTGGTAGGACGTGCGCTAAGGGATCGAGAGGCCCCGGGTTTGATTCCCACTAGGGCAATGTTAATTTCCTTGAGCAAGAAATAAACCTACAATTGTTCCACTCAATCTAGGTGTAAATGGGTACTGAGAGGGATCGCCTGTTTCTTTTCACGCTTCAACAATTTACATCAAAGACAAAGAGGCGTAGTTCAAGCGTAACACTCATCAGCATCTCATTATAATAAAAAACTACGCCGGCTTGTGTTGTCGGTCGTTTAAGTCATTCACAAAAGTATATTGTCTAGATTATCCCATCACCAGGTGGCGCTATATAACCCGCCTTCTCGCCCCATCACAGACTCCGCCTTCAATACCTTAATGTCTAGGACAGAGCTTATCGATTCAAAGATTAAACAAATTGCGGAACGCGTTTAAATTTTATACATTCAAGAACTGTTTATATTTAAAGTTACGATAGCTAAACGCAAAAGTGTTGCGTAAAATCATGATGTTTATATTAAACATTAATTTGAATAAACAAATAATTGACCTAGTTTTTCCGCGATTAATATGAGCGACTGACTAATTATCTAACGCTGTATGCGAAGTAAACAACTTGTATGCCCAGAGTGAAACTCCGCCCACCAAAAATATTTAATCGAGTAAATACTAGTCGCGTACTCGTATCGTTTCGTAACTAAAATTTAGTTTCTATGCGACACGCTTTTTTTTAGTTTTTTTCTATGTTATATTAACTATATAAACAGTCAGTAATCTCAGCTCCTGTAGCGTCTATTTATTAATTCTTTGCAGCAATTAAAATTAATTTTAGTCATTTTTTGGTGTTTTGAACGGAAATTGATAAAACCAATTTAAGATTGCAGTTTTGAACGGAAATTGATAAAACCAATTTAAGATCTGTGTCAGCATTTTTCAAACTTTATGGTATTTGATGACATAATCATAGTGTCTAGTTAAACGTGTGCATACTTAATTAAGATATCTAAAAGTAAGTTGGTATGCTTATTAATTGATGCTACGTCTACTTAACTTTGAAGGGACGTTACTATAGATTTATGTTATAGAAGTTATGCCTCTTATTTATTTAGATGGATTGCTTATTATTCTTTGACTGATTTGTTTGTTAAAGGAAAGATAAACCTTGCCATGAGCAAAACACTCGAAAAGTTTAGTGCAGTCTTTGGACGGCTCTTGTTAAATTCTATTAATTGATACTTAATACATTTATAGAAAATATTGCTGCGCAAGTTTGATATTTTGACAAAATTATATCCTTTATCTAATAAATAAGTTCAGGACATCGTTCCTCTAGCACTCAAGTGCTTTGATTGTTACTGTCATTACCTTAATGGAAGTCAGCAAATGACAACAATTAAATTGAGTCAATTGCTGTTGACTTTGAAACTTCTTTTGCCCTTTAGTATCGATATTAGTATCGTTCGATAAACCGTATCATCGATAGATATCTCTTACAGTATCGTACCAGTAAGTTTTAAACAGAATTCAACCCTACCCTACACTATACCAAAATCTCTGAGAGAGACGCTATTGTCCATGGAATAGCTTGAATCAAATGCCTTCTATCGTTGAGGTTAAAGGTGATTTAAAGTGATTTTTTTTCCTAACCACTTGGCCAAAGAGCATTGATGTGTAGCTCGGCTTGAACCAATGACCTATCAACGGGGGGTGACAGTGGGCATCTGTGATCGATTGACCATGAAGGCGGCGGTCATTTAACGATATAATACACGTTTTGTGGTGGATAATATAAATACATTATAATACACTAGGGGGATATATAATGGCAGAAATATTGAAACAGAACCAGACGCCTTGGCAAGTGCTGCAAATACATAAAACTGTTTGATAATTCATTGATACCTATTATAGGTCACCCATGGGTATATAACTGGCTAAGGATGGGCACCCTTTGATCGATTCATAACCAGTTGAACCTATTTAAGATATGTTACAGATATATATTTGTGACAGCTATATTTCCCTAAATACATAGAAACAATGAATATAGCACCATTATTACGTCAATATAATTATGATTTTGACGTTAGGTTCAAAATAGGATTATCAGTTTTTCTTCGGTCAGTAGTCATAATTTAGTTGGCAGTTACCATGGACATGTATGTAGTGAAGGAACGCGCTACTCATTTAGAATATTATGGACGTCAAACATGTGGTTACTGGCTGTTACAAAGTAATTGGCTATATTGTTCAATACATTAACCCCTTGTCTATATTGTTTAATACATTAGCCCCTAATATTTAAATACTCGATATTTCGCGGGTTTAGCGGAAAACGGTCGTAACTCAATATAAGAAAGGAGTGAGTTATGATTGTTTTGCACTTAACCAAGGTCATAGTGTCCCAGGCTTAACCCGCGATTTGTTAGATAACCCCAGTATTACAGAAACGAGTACCAATTTTTATCGATAGTGTGTACAAATGTACTCTAGTGAGTATCTAAGTCAGTGGGGTTAATGTATACGCCTATGACAGTAAAATAAAGTTTACAAGACCATTCTCAGATATAGAAAACGTACACCTGTATCTCATAGCATCTTTGCCTTCAGTTCTGTTGGCATATCTGCAATAACTTAATGTACGAAAAGACATTAGATGTTTCGGTCTTTAAGAATTTGTAGACATATAGAGGGCTCTCTATTATAGAGAATTACAATCTGATTAAAACCCGATCTAAAATTTTTCGCTCGCCAACTCGCTATTTAGATCTAGCCTATTTCAAACGAGGGTCATGTTCAGGTGACCTTTTCTCATCTTAATATTAATGACGAAATTGTTATGATACGTAACTTGTTTACATCGTCTACGTCACGCAATTTGAAATTAGCCGTCCAATCGCAGACTGTGAATAATGCCACTGTTATACTAGCTCAATCTCCCATACAGAGTTGTCGATCTTTACAATGATCTCTATCTCTGTTAACGTCTCGAAAGTAGTCCCAAACACGTGATCGTTTAAAACGATCATGTGACAATTTTTGAATATTTTCCATACGCAACACGCGGCAACAGACAAACTAACTAACAGATCACCTTCCTTGTATTGTAGATGTTCAAAGACTTGTCGTTGACAGTCCCTTAGCACTAAATTTTTGTTATATTTTTTAGCAATATCATCTATTGTTGACATTTTTAGCGGATGGGTAAAACAGCCAAATTACTCAGAATAGGAAGACATTTCACAAGAAAATAGTTATAAATATAACTCTTTAAAAATGGATTTCGCCTATAATAAAATTCTATTTCACGTAAAACTTTAAGATACTATATATAAAAGACGAATTACGCTTTCGATACAAAATCTAAATGATATTACTATTTTACAAGAATCTTGTAAAACCCGAGACGTTTACAGAGATATCATTCTGTACACAAACGGTCTGAATGACCTCTGTACGGAGACGCCGCGCATCACGGGTAAAACTGTTTATTTACCTGAAAACACGTGGCAATGTTTACATTCTATCAATTTCCCCCCTTCAAGTATACTGAACAAAAATAGAATGAATTTTGTGTCTACTCAATAAAATTTGACTATCCAACCAACTAACCTCATTAAATTAAACTTTTATACCGGTTGTTAAACCTTCGTCATAACGTGTTTACATCTGTCATTCTTTACACAGTAATTTGAATTCGAAACTAGGTTACACGGTTTAACTATGCACCTATACCTACAGAGGTTTAAAAGTACTTTGTATTAATAGATTTATGATCCTGTAGCTATGAGTGATAATTTATTTTACATTTCAACAACGAGTCTGTCAAAAAACGAAAAAATGCAACGATTTTGTCTTCATCCGCCGCACTTTATTCTGTCGCGTACCAAACGCCGAATTTTGAGACGGTTGCGCGTCTTAGTATAGAGGTGATATCTTCACCGTCTATTTATAGAATGACAGAGATATAGATCACTGTAAGGATCGACAACTCTGTATGAGAGATTGATACTAGCTGGCAAACCTTGGTCTAGAAACAGAAATTACGAAATCAAAATGTTATTAATAGTGTTTCGTCTAGATGAAAGCTACGCATTGATTAGTAGACATAAAGGTCATCTCGACGTGACCCTCTATTGAGATAGTAGAGATCCTGTACGACAATGCACTACAGGATATCTGTTTACGGAGATTGAGAGGATTATAACTTATTGTCATGTGTACGCATTATTCATGCTATTTTTGTATTTCTAGTACCGGGTATGTTTATTCCTGTTTATACGTAAAACCGCTGAAAAGTGCCGCCAAGTTCTTGTATAACTACGGACTTAGTTTATGCCAATACAAACATTTTCGCTTAATTCAAATATTATTTGAACCTGTTCAAACACCACTTACATGTAAATACCGGTAGTTACACAACAAACAAAATACTAACCGTCATGGAAACCAACCACTCAAATTTTAAAAGCGATTTCTTTGACTGCTATGTCAAGAATGATTCTCCTCTTAGTGAGTGTTCTCAATTCTTTGTTGTCTAAGATCATTTATTGATTTAAAACTTTTCCATTTCTTACAAATATCTTGATATGACTCCACTAAATTTTAAGGAAAGTAATAGCGTATATTATGTATTTCCATGGCAACCATAATCTATAAATAAAATGTACTACCCATCCTTGTCAATTGTCATTAATTTCAAAACTTTTTTGTGAAAAACGATGAAATTGTTCCGTGGAGAGTTTTTATCGCATCAGAATGTAGATTAAAGTAAAAAAAGATAAGATATGAAATGCGATTTATGTATTGTTTTTCACAGTAAATGTAATAAATGTTATGTTCTGCATTGTTCTCTGATGTACAGCGACAACAAATCTCAGTGACGTACAAGTATGGTCCAAGTGCTCATATTAATTGATTGGCTAAATTTTAACTTCATTGAGTCGCTTCATGAGTTGGTTATGCACTGAGAGATGGGGGAAAAGGATATACATAGTGATATATCGTGTCAAGCAGTAATTGTGGATCTAGATAGCACATTCATTGTCAGTAACTCGTGTGTTTTTTATTTGTTTTACGGAGAATATAACTCATTCGGCCTAATTTGAAGTAAGGGTTAATAATAGAAATATGGGTTGGTTAATCTATTGAAAGACAGAGATAGAACATATCGAGGGTTGCCCACAAGACTGTTGTAACTTGTTATTTGGGACAGAGTACTTACTACAGTCTTGCCGAAAACCCTCGATATAAGCTGTAAACTATGCTAACTGCGTTACAAAGCATTCTTGTACCCAGAAACTATCAATATGTTTTGTGGAGAATCTTGATAACCTCTGGGCGTGTGAGCATGCTATAAAGGGACATAACCAAAATAAATCAAAGCACTGGAGTGTTGGAGGAACGATGTCCTGAACTTATTTATTAAATAAAGAATACAATTATGTCAAAATAGCAAACTTCTGCAGCAATATTATGTGTAAAATATTAATGTATTAAGTATCAATTAATAGAATTTAACAAGAGCAGTCCAAGGACAGCACTAGAATTTTCGAGTGTTGTGCTCGTGGCAAAGTTAATCCTACTTTATCAAACCAAATAAATCAGTCAAAGAATAATAACCAATTCATATAAATATAAGAGGCATAACATCCATAACATAAATCCATAGTAACGTCCCTTCAAAGTTAAGTAGACATAGCATCAATGAATAAGCATACCTACTTTTTTAGATATCTTAATTAAGTATGCAACTAGAGTATTGTAATAGTTGAGTATTTACAAGAAGACAAAAACGTACAAACACTTTAATGTAAGTCATGGATATTTTATTTCAATCAAATTTATAACAGTAATATACAATGTATAATTGAACACTGGATAGACTAGCTGACTCACAACAATATTGAGACACCTATTTATATAATATAATTGTATAAATAATTATCATTCAATCTTAATGGTTTAATTTGATAAAGGTAAACAAATCAATAGATACATTTTTTGCTGCTGGCCAGGCGACCCCCAGATATAACAGAAATAACATTTCTACAGCAGTTTCCACTCATAAAACAAATCGAGAGTGGCCTGCAAGACTGTAGTAACTTGCTCTTTTACGCCATGCACTTACTACAGTCTTGCAGGTAACCCTCGATTGTATTTGCAATTTTTGTGTGTTTTTGTTTTTAAAAAAAGGAAAACTTGTAATAGAACACAAGTTGTCATCTATCTGTGGAAATGACAATCAAATAATTCAGACAAATTGAAAAAAAATTTTGTGTCAAAAATAAAGGCATTAATTCATGGCAAAGCAATGGAGATCACATGAATCTTATACAATAAAAACTCATTGTTTATATGGCATTTGTAATACAAAAATAACATTTAGATTAAAGATTTGAATGAATATTTTAAATATAAGAACTGTATAGATGGTTAACAATATAATCATACAAGCTAAGATAAAGACATTTGTTGAAGACATTCTCGTACCCCGAGGTTATCAAGATTCTCGATCTAGTATCGAGAATCTTGATATCCTCTGGGAACGAGAATGGTTGAAGAGGGAAAATTTCCATTTTTTTCAAGAATTTTGTAAGAGGAGTCCTATTTTCCCACTTCAATAAGCCATTGAAGAAACAGTGTTAATAAATATTGAAGGTAGTCATGGTTGAAGGCATTCTCGTACCTTGAGGTTATCAAGATTTGTTACATCAAGAATCTAGATAACCTCAAGGTTAGAGAATGCATTTGTAGGTGGTCCTCATAATAAAATTTATGCAGACATTGGGTGCGTTGCTTACGCCAATCCTTATGTATCGCTTTGTACACTGGTACCCTTAATTTGATGTCATTTCTTTTGTGGTAAGAAGGGAACCAGGACACAAAGTGATACGTAGCGATTTGCTTAAACAATGCACCCATAATCTACACTAATATGGCAGTGATACTTAATGAACCTTTTCTACTTTTATATGGCAGTGATACTTAATGAACCTTTTCTACTTTTATATGGCAGTGATACTTAATGAACCTTTTCTACTTTTATATGGCAGTGATACTTAATGAACCTTTTCTACTTTTATATGGCAGTATTATATAAAATGTCTTTCACAATGTGTCTAGTATGTAGTATCATCACATTTGAAGGTAAGCATCTGGAGGTGGTTTAGGTACTTCTGTTGGATCTAGACCTAATTTCTTCATTTCTACAGCAATCTCAAACAGATAATCATAACATTCACACCTGAAATGTACAAATTTAAAAATTAAGGGACATCACTCTTCAAATGTCACAACAGTGATCTCCCTTTATTTTCATTGATGGTATGTCATTACCTTATTTGATTTTGCTGAGATACACTTTTCTTATGGAGATATCATTTATAACACCAGTTGAGGCATAAATATTATTATAACTATATACTAAGTTTTTCACTTGTTATTTACCTTACTTTTATATTCTATACTATTTTATTATATGACTCCAGGCTCGTAGGAACTGGGACTGCAGGGGCTGCGGCCCCAATATTCTTGCAAGCAGCAGCAATGGGGCCGCATGTTAATTTTTTATGACTCTTCAATGACTCTTCATGACCTCCCCAATTGGGATTTGAACCTGTACCCCCTTTGGGACACAAGATTCCAAATCCCAGCTTGCTACCAACTGGGCTATAGACCCAGGTTAAACTATTAATTATCATTAAGAATTATTATGTTTTTCAAAGCAATATATATGTACATAGCAATCTACAGCCATCCATTTAAAAATTGGTTGTGATGGGCTTATTTGGGACTACATGTATGTAATTCATTGTATAATTAAAATCTTACATTGTTTTAGCTTTCTCCCACGTTGGTCCCCATACATATACACCATGTCTTCGTACTAATACAGCACAGGATTCTGGGTAATCATCCATAGCTGCTGCCATACGATTCTCTAAATCTCTTTCATGACATGTATTCTCTATTATAGGTACAACTAGTTCATCATCATATTGATAGTACTCAGCTGTTTTAAAGAAAAAAAAGAATACTTGTGAGTTAGAGTAAAACAAGACAAAATTGTTCATCTGAATTTAACTCTAAGTGAACTTAATTTAAAGTATAGAAAATAAAAACAGTTCATTTCTTCATTAAGCATACATAAGACATTGTCAAAATGAAAACAGTTAGTTTCTTCATTTAGTATACATAAAACATTCACTAACCAAGAGGCTATTGAAATTTTATATTAAGAATTTTAATAACCTCTTGGTATAAGAAAGACATAAAATTGCACAAGAAATTAAACGATATAAAAATCACAAAGATGTATAACTTCTTGTCCATGATACAGGTACAAGTTAGAGAAAACTCTTGGTTCCACTGTAGCTAGTGATATGTTGTATATTTATCATTCATCATCAATTCAAATATTGGTACTCAGTATCAAGAATAAGAATTCTCAACTTTTAAGACATCATAAATTGTGTATAACCTTTAAAACTAAGAGTAAGATCATTGTCAATTAACATGTAAGGTTACTCTATTTTTATGAGTACAGATAGTTGTATTTAAAACAATTCTCAAGTAAATAACCATGTCACTTGAACATCACAATACTAATTTTCAAACTTCATATAAAATAAAGGGGAGTAACTCAAATTTAAGTGTAATGTAAAATTCACTATTCCTAACTGAGTTAACTCCCTTAGGTATGAAAAAATAGTACAATTTTCAAGTAGTGGAGAAATATACTTACATTTTGTTCCCTTTTTAATTCCTTTAATCATTTCTTGATGAGTAATTTTAAATTCTTTACCAGGATAGAGAAGTGATGCTACAACAGCATGTTTGGAATGAGTATGAATGACTGCCCCTGCATCTGAAATATAAAACATACAAAATATTTTACAATTGGACAAAAACTGATGAAACTTTAATTACAGCAATCACAAAATTTATGCTTTAATTAATGGAAATAATGAAATTGCTTGATTTACAAACATTATTTCAATTTATCCAGCATGGTCCATAATAGGCTTGACTGATTAATCTAAACTTTTGTTTTCCTTGACATATAAAATCACAAACTCCTCACAGTGATTGCGTCACGCTTTGCTACTTAATCACTGCCACCACGTAAATCATGTGATGCTAGTAATACCATCTATTTATAGAATGCCCAAACTTCTCACAGTGCTTACATCACGCTTTGTCATTTCTACAAATTAATAATTAAAACTATTTTTTATCTTTATGTACTTAGAACATCATAATTTACTACAAGAAGACTCAATTTGTAGAAAATATTGAATTGTAATTGAAAAGATGAAAAAAGCATATTCGGCTCTCTGAGGGACGAATTTACTTGTGGTGGCAGTGGTTATTGATTTGATAAAGGGAAATAACCGCTGCGGGGAGTTTGATAAAATCATTATGAATCCAATTTTTCCCACATACTTAAGTCAAGGACCACTAACTAAAACTGATCATACAACATATATAAAGTATCTAATTAATACCCCAAACCTAAAAGGACTGATGAACCATGTATAAAATGCTACAAACCCAAGTTGAATAATCACCTCTGAACTGAAAGCTAAACAGTCTGAGAAGTTTGAAGTGTGAGTGTGGACAGTGTGGGGTCTAATGCTAGAGAGCATTATATTTTAGATGTAGACTTCTAGTCATTTTGTTTTAAATGTGAGAGGTTTATTTGACTGATAATTCTACACAAGTGTTAGTAATGATCAAGTTGATAGGCCAGCACAAAAACTAGTCTAAATCTTTCTTTATTTAAATGCAATTAAACTAGTTTCGTACGGACCTGTCAACATGCTTTAATGACAAAAGCTTACAATCTTACCAGCTTTTCTATAAGCATTCATAAATAGTGGTGTACATTGACTTTTCTTTAATTTTTTAGCTGGAGGTGGTCCACCAAGATCTTCATCATCTATTGTCTGTATGAATAAATCTTCTGACTAAAATATATAAACAACAGGTTTGAAAAATTATATTAACCAGTAGAAAGAAAAAATATATTATATGTTCATGTGAATGCAAATTTGTGGAAGTACCCCAGCTACAGAATACAGGAAAGTTTTTTTCTACCTATATATTATATAGAGAACCCTATATGAAACATTGCCTTAAACGTATACATCTCTGCCTTCAGCTCTGTGGGCATATTGCTTAGCCTATTAAACATATATTAACCCTTAAGTGGTCAATCCTGCATTTGTATGTGTCTTGATGGGGGGGGGGTCAAAATTGCTGCCACTGGCCTAGAAATTGGTGTTTTAACTGGATTTAGTGAATTTAACATTAGGAAAATTGTCCCAATTGTCTGTCAACTAGTAATGAACTTAGAGCATCTTGAAATAGCCCTAGCATATTAAGATGAAGAAAATGGCCACTTTTCAACCATTTCCCAACCAGTAAATGGTTAATACAGCTATTCTGAATCATAGACACCTGTATACATGTACCAGTAATACATGTATTACATGTACTTACCTCAATTCTTTCTTTCTGTACTCCAGATGGTGCTATATATATCTTCTCTCTACAAGTAAAATATAAATCATTATCATAGGATGAGGTACAGTCGTTTGCTTTGGGAGCAAGAGGTACTGGGTTCAAACCTCAATAGAGGTCATTTTCTTGAGCAAGAAGTTTACCTAGAGTTGTTACACTCCAATCAAGTGTAAAAAGGTACAGTGAGGAACAGAATAGGACAGAACAGATACTTTATGGCTTGAGCAATACTCATCACCTAAGGGATCACCTGCCTGAAGGTGACTTCAATGATCAAAATTGTAAAGTTGGCTGGACATGTATATGGAAGAAGACTTGAAACATACTTAAACATTTTTTAAATTCTTTTTTATAGATTTTATCTTCAGCTTAATTACATACAATTATACATTGGACAACTCAATTCTGATCATCAATGGCTCCGTCATGGCTATTTTGAAGTAATATTTCTTGAAAATTTTATGAATATGATTAGCATTCCATATGAGTTTGAAGCCTTTCTTTATCATTGAATGAGGTCACTGAGAAGAGTCTCATATTAACATCTAGTGTCTCTGTCTCACACATACAATGGTCAATTTAGCATATAACAGAACAAAATAGTACATACAACTTATAAGTTCTAAAATTTAGAATATGTTTTAATAAGTTTCATTACCCATTTTTTATACTAATTCCTCCACCAGTTCCAGTGACCCAACCAAGATGATAAAATTGTTGACATAACTCTGGTATAAGTCTACGAGGATGATCCTGAAAATAGTAGAAATATAACAAATATCATATATCAAGGGAATTAACTCCGTAAAGAATAATTATTGTAATATTGTAATACCGGGTACAATGTAATTGGATTATCTCCCTTTATCAAACTTTAAAATTTATAATATTTTTATACCGTAATTTCGATGTTAAGAGGTGTAAATACATTGAGAAACAACTGGGGGTTGCTTCATAAATTTGAGCAACAAATAAAATTTACTTTAGGAAAATAAGAATTCTGGGAAGATTACTTCCGACTCCTCTTAGAATTGCCAGTCATTTATTTCAACTTAAGGTATTATATCAATTTGGAGACTCTTAACTGAGCTTTAAAACATGTATGTGAATAAAAGCAACAACTATGACAATCAAAATAGCTAACTCTTTGACTTTTAATCCAAGGGAGCAAACTCATGTATGAAACTACTGCATTAACATACTTTACATGTTTTACCAACTTATCGCCCTTACTAAGACAATAAATTACTTTATTTGGGATTTTATCCTTGCCAACAAATAAAATACAGATTTGTATGAAACATTCAATTAGAACCTGCAAAATGCATTTAGTCAATTAATATTGAGAGCCCTAATTATGGGCCTACATATCAATCAATAATTTTTGTAACTATACTCCGCTTCACAGTCACTGCACAAATGATATAAAAAATAAAATAGTCACAGATGAGTAAACTGATTAAATTTCCACAAATAAGCAAATAAAATCATGTTATGTACGAAATGACATCGAGAGTATTGCTGTGTTCAAGCTATTAGAATATTATTACACTTTGAAAATTTCAAACGAGACCCGTTAATTCAATAACCAATTGATATGTTTTACTTGAACAGAGGCAGTCGCAGTACTTTCTGGTTAGGTTTCAATGGTTTCAACAAAATAAGAATTTCTAACCAAATACTTTTCTACGGGTGTCTGAAAGCACACATCTTTGATGGTCACGCATTTTTCAGTTAGTCTGACTATTATATACCATAATGAACATTCAAGAAAGTTCAGGCAACCCCCTGACACCACCCTTGTTACAATGACAAATTGCATCATTGGACACCGAAGCATGACGTTTTTCGTGAGCAAGTCGGTCGAGCTCAGTGCACATGCACACGTACATGTAGCATAATGCAACGCACATGACGCTCATATTAATATAATTAGAATCCAAATATTACATGTACACTCAAACTTAAAGCACAATGATATTTAGTTGTAAAGTCGTGTACGTAGAAAAAAACAACATATGAACATACCTTGGCCAGTTCTAGCATGTTTATTATTGATGTTTATATGTTACGTATACAGAATAATTCCAGCTAATAGTTAATGGTCCTCACTTAATAAAAATGCTATAATTTCCACAATTTAGTATTAAACACACTGTCGACTCACATATTGTGGAACCCTCTTAGAATATAACATACAACAACGTTTCAAATACAACAGAGTTAAAACACCACGAGTTGTGTTTTATAAACCAATATTTTTTATTCCCTTTACCGCGTGTTCGTGGTTTATACTACTCAACATTAACAAGGAACGTATACTATACATTGACTATGAAAACATCGCTAAAATCACACTTAAAATGTGGTTACTACACGGAAACTCGATGGTTTTTTTTCTGAATTTATAAATTTCATTCTTAAACTTAAAAGTATATGATGGCTTGAAATGTTATTCCATATCTACAAGATACAAACTTTTATTTATAGTCGGTATTTTATACTAACAATTAACATATATATAAGCTATGAATAGTATTAGCCGACATAGTATGTGAACTGACTTTACACACCAATGGGCATTTATCCGTAGCATCACCATGTAATCTTCTTTCGTTTTCAAATGTATATTCATAGAATGACGGAGGCAAACTCAACCACTCAAGTTTAACCGATTTCATGTACAATGTATGCAAATGACATTATGTCTAATGATAATTTTGGTCTCATGTCAATTTTCACAAGCCATGTCACTGTGCTCGGCACAGTCTTCAAAACGAAAAACATTATGTAAATGGGATCATGCATAATAAAAGAAGACCAATCCATTCTAAAGGTAGCGCAGTATTGAAAATAAAGATTGTATAGTTCATCAGTAAGGCGGATAAACCACTATACCCTCAGTCAATCAAACTCGTAATGGTAGAACACATCAACATTACACCAACAAGACGCTCGAAACAAACATATCAAAATTATTACTCTAAAATATTTTATCGTCATCCTGAGCATTCCCAGTCTTGGATTAGTTCATTGTATTCTTTACACAAACAGTGTTTTTTGTACAAACTATATATGCCATGGTGTCTATGTTGTATCGTGACCATGCCGGTCGTCTATGATAAACCTTAGGTAACTGAAGTTGTCGCGTATCTCTCTTCATTAACTGACAGTAAATATCCTATAAGATCTTGTTTAAACTCCTATTAAATTATATGTACAATACTACAATACTCACTTCAATGAATCTTAGCAAAGCACGCGTGGATCATGAAAGAGCGCATGGTTGATCACGCAGTGAGGATAAGGTATGTATCACAGGGACTCGATAACTCCAGCATAAAAGAAAAAGATTAATATACTCACACAATTAATGTTTTGTGAGGTTATCAGATTAACTGCGGATCATTGTTATTTTTACTTAAAAATGTAAACAGACACTTGGATACCCTAATAAAACTGTAATCCTTATAACTTTTATAGACATGTTACCCCCGAATCGAAATTTACTGGTCCAGAATCGAAATTGAATCGGTTCCCACGCAATCGATTTTCGATGTATCGAATCGAATCGTAGCAGCCCTAAACCCTATGTCTCTGATGTAAAACATTAGAGTACGCCACAGTGTGGGAGATGAACAATATGTAATACAGAACAAATGAAGCCAAAGTATTGATTTAAAGAGCATCTAAATTACTGTTCTCATCAGAGACTTACACCACTATGTTTTCGATCTCATCAAATCAATGATATGTATGTCATATATAACATAGACACGTACGTTTCATAGGCGGATCTAGCGGGAGGAAGCCACTAAAATTTTCAAAATTTACCCGTCCATTAGTGCATTTTAACTGTAAATTCTTTGGTTACAAATTATTGCATATTTTGTAATTGTCTCACAGAATAATTGAAAAAGGTCCGATTTTGCCGAAATATTATGTACATTATAAATAATCATAGCTTCCCATACATATGTTTGTATTTTTAACTTCGAAAACGTGTTTAGCAACCATAAAAACCTACAAAAGGAGATATTACAAATCATGGTGACAAAATGATATGGTCTTGCATTATAACAAAATCGGCCATTTTGACGGCCATTTTGAATTTGCGCAAAAGTGAACCTAAAACGACATCGTAGATAATTTAATTGTGGTATTCAGACTCAGCTCATAATTTAGCTATTAAGCCGCTTTATTTGCACCGTTTAAAAAAAGTTGATATTTGCTCAAGCCAATTAAACTTCATCTGCTATGATTCAATTAAGACCACAAACGTGTGTCAAATATTAAACGAGACCCTATGGTTGTAGTTCAAATAATTCATGAAATACATTGTAAATACTATCAGTTAACTAATGGGAAATGCGATAAAGGCCCTCCACAATAACAAGGACCCTATACAAATGTATATACAGGGTCCTTGGCAATAACTAGGACGTTTATACACCGTTGAAATTTGAGTTATTGAGTTAATACATTATAAACCATTAAATCTTGGCAGTATGTACTTAATATGATACTATGTTTTTCACCTTCTGTCTTTTTTTCGTATTTTTTCTTTAATATATATTTATACTGTTGACCTTAAATGATTTAAACTTATTTATGGGTCGGATAAATATGTTCATATCTAAGTCCTTATTAATAAAATATATGTTCTGTTCTGTTCTGTTAATGTAACTTAGATTTCTACGGAGCGCCTGAAGTGACATTTGCATTACTTTTTAAATGTTATTTCGTTTTTACGAAATATTTTTTTTTGTTTGAACGAAAAGGTATTACATGTTTGTCATTTTGACACTTATTCGTGATTACGAAATAATTGATGTCATTTTAATAAAATATGTGAATTATTTTATTTAACTAAAATCAAACTTTCTGAACGAAATGTATCGTTTCTTCACGAAGTGCATCGTTAAAACGAAAAATTAAAATTATTGAATTTTTTTTTTACAAAATTAATGTCACTTTTGTGGTTCCGTATATTTCTTATGCTTGTTAGTCATTACATCATAATAAATTTTTTGAATACTACTTGTACTACTGACATATATATGTGGATAAAAACATAAACACTCTGTCAGGTCAACTTGCTATTAAATTAGAACAAACTTTGATTAAGTACTATAATATGATGAGATAAAAAATTTGTCCCCTTTATTTTAACCTTTAAAATCCCACGGTGTTAACATCTATGACAATCGTGAAAGTAGTAGAAACAAACCTAGACTATAGTACAGCTCTAATCTACTTAACCATATACTGGTTGCGACATGTGTGAAAAGTAGCCTTTTTTCACCTTAACGCGTTAGGGCTACTTCAAGATGCTCTAATTTCATTACAAATTTCAGGCCAAGTTATTCCCTGGGTGACTGTCTTCAGAAAACCAAGTTGAGCCCCGATCTCAGTTACCATGCAGCAGCCATAGGGCGGAGCAAAAAAATGCAATCTTAGCTCTTTTTCAACACAAACTGCATTTTACTCAGTAATATTTTCCAAAAAGGGGCCTAATTTTTTTTTCATGGGAGTATTTTCTTTCGACTTAGTTTAACCTTAGGGATGCAACAATTTCTTTCATTACAGAAGAAAATTGTCATTATTGTCAAATTTTCATAGAAGAGTAAGTTCAACTGCCTTATGTAAGGGATAAAACATAAATATCAATATTTATTTTTAAAGGGTTAAAATTGCCTAGGCAGGATTGGAGACTTAGTACTGGCAGTTTTCACTATTTGGGGTAGAGGTCAGGAGCCTTATTTTATGTCATTTTTATCGCAAATTATTCAACAGAGGAAAGAAATATCTAAGTAAAACTCCATCTTTTGGGAAAACAGCAAGATTTCAAACAAATCACTGAAGAGTCCTGTGGATGGTCCCTATTAGTATTATACTATGAAAAATCCCGAATAGTTGTAATCACATTTCTAGTTAAGATATCTGGATGAGAAATTAGTCGTGTTATAAAAGGCAATTATGTAGATCTCCATCTCCAAAATTTGAAAGATTGATATTTAGTATAAAAAAGTTAGATTTAGTTAAGACTTAATTCAAGACTCAGCCACTAGGCCAGATCAGTTGGTAGTGCACAAGTCTTGCGCGGGACATTCTTTCTATGAGCTTGATCATGGAATTATTTCTATGGCCATTCTCGACGGCATTTATCAGTCAGTGAAAGAACATGCGCCTAGTAACTGGTTAATAGCTAAATCCAGAGATTTATCATTTCCAGGAACAGTTTGTTGACAGACAGTCGTGAAATGACATCTTCAATGTGTTGCTACGGCGTTAAACCCTGGCAAATATTCCAGACTTCAACTGACAGTAATTTATTCTTATTTGATTTAAACCGAAGGCATGGTGACATATTTCTAAAAATTAAAACCATTTCATTTTTTTTACCAATTAACAACTTTTATAAGATTTTTTACATATTTCAAAAAAGGTTTTTTAAACGTTAATGGTGACTAACTGTGAGGTGATTATGTAACAAAATGTTCTATTGTAGGTAGCCAAAAGATCAAATTTTATGTTCAGATAAAAGTTTAGCCAAAAGTAGCTACCATTGCGAGTCCACTGGACAAAAATCAAAATTTGGCTCAACTTACCCCGCCTTCTCCGACTAAAAATCACTTTTGATTTTGAAAATCTTTCTTTCAAAATCCATCATGCAATACATCTAAACACAATAAATACCCCTGTACTTTCAGTGCTTTGAATTGATCTAGTTATTGCTGCATCCTTGGTTGAAATTGAATTAAAGCAAAGATACGACAGTGGTCCATAATACGAAAAATGTCGGTCTTTTCCGAGCGCTCTACACATGGTCTTACTTGATTGATTTCTTGTTGTTAAATGTGTAAAGTTTTACGTCATTGATTGAGTGATTTCCGCGCAAAACCCGTGATTTACATACCTGAGTAATCACGTGTTTATAGGATTGAATCTGATTGGCTTGATTTTTGTCGCTCAATAAACATAACCCGAGGAGTTGAACATGGAATACGCGGTGGCGTGGTCGATTTAACTTTTAAATTCTTATGTTGTTGTGCTTGGATAGATTGGAATTTTGGTAAGTTTTTTAAATGTTTTATCCAATATTTATCGCTATATATTTCTGTAATTGTAAATTTGCATTTTACCATGCTGTGTAATCTCGCCTTCCCATCAATTCTATTAGCTTCAGTCCTCTCGTTGCGTACATGCTAAATGGTGAACACACCTTGATCCAGAGGGAAAGAGCGAGGTAGACTTGATCGTTACGATAGCAACTTTAGGATTATGTTGGACCTGCTTATTGCCATCCAGCAGAGAGGAAGGGGGAGGTTCCATACCCATTTAATTGTTTAAAACATGGTCTAAGATCTTCATTCATGAGTTTTGTAGAAATTGCTACATGTTTACACACTTATTGATGAATCTGTGGCTATAAAATGTTGTTTAAGTTGTAAATTGGACTATAACATTAAATGTATAGTTAGCTGTGACACTAGTTACTACAGTAACAGCAGTAAAATCAATCTCTCTTTTGTACTGCCTGCAACAAGATTAACATTCTGGACAGCAGTTAGATCTATCAATCCACCTGTTCCACCTGGGTGTTTTTTTTTATATTTTATTTTATTTATTTATTTGTATTTGTTTGAAAAGCTCACAACTGTAGTATTTATGATAAATGGCCATTAATCATTGTGTTATTGCAGATAGTGTCTCATTATGAGTATAATCACAGATATGTTTCCATGGCAACAGTAGTGACAATTTGAGTTTTGTGACATTGTGAAACAACAACACACTCAGATATTGTAATAAAGATTGATAGATGATTTAAATGATGATTTAGAAGTGATGACATAGCTTATATGGTATGTTAACTGTTTACTTACATACTCTTTCCCAGAGTCTAGTAGGATTATAAATACTACTAGACTAGACTCTGGGACCGAGAATGTTTACTTACATACTTGATTTAGATATAACCAGGGTTTATAGCTACATGGTCTATAACAACAAGAGGAATGGATACATCACCTTGCCCCAACCAATGACTCTTTAGTATATAGGCATTATGCTTAAAGGCCGGGCTTCAACTATAAAAGAGAGAGAATCTGGAAAATGGCCACTTCTCTCTGACTCTCTGAGCAGTGAACATGTTAAACCAGAGAAAGAAAATCTAAAACTGTGACAAACTTACCCATCAGATTTTAATGAAATTTTACTAATTGATAGTTCAATACATTTTCAGCTTTATTTGAAATTTTCAGTTTTATATGTTACTTAAAAATAGTACTTTCAAAAGAAAAATTGATAAACAAGTTTAAAAAATTCAAATTTGACTGACAGGTGATTAGGGGTTCATAACCTTCACTTAGCCAATCGAAAGAGAGTTCACGACCTACTCTTAGCCAGTAATAATATCTTCTCACTGACCCTCATAAAAAATTCCCACAACTGTTGATTCATAGATTATTCCTGTAGTGCAGTGTTACATTTATATACATGCATAATCTATTTTAGTATCAATCATGAAATAATTCCAGGATGACCAGTTACTGTATTTGAATGTAATTGTAGTAGTAAATAAACAAAATCAGATGTTTTAGTGTCAAATAATTCTTGAAGTATTTGAAAAAAATTTTGATAATGAAATATTGTTACACTATAAAAATATTTGGTAGTTTACAACACTAGATGGTTCAATACAAATATGATATCTAACTTCTCTTATATTCTTAGATTAGAAACACATGTTGGAGTTTTCTCTGTATAAACATGTAGTAAATTTAGTTGTAACTTTGTTTACAATCTTGAAAATTCCAGCCGTTGGTAACCTCTGGTAACTTAGGTCAAACCCTCCCCCTCTCTCCTTATCGGCTTAATTGCTAACCACCCGGTTTTTTCAAGAAATGAAGTCCGGCCTTTAAGGGAAGAGGTATTAAACAGACTTAATGATTTTAATCTATCAATGGATTTAGACAGAAAAAATAACTCAGAATTGCGTCATAATAGTTCAACTTTTTTGTATTTAGGACACGATAATTTACAGTTTATTCAGCCTCATTTGATTCATTAAAGTATGTTTAAAGTGCTGAGATTTGAACTTGTGTCATTTAAAAATCTATTTTTTTCTACCTAGATATCAGGTTATGACAGGAATGAGTCAGTGTATTTCCTTTCTATTGTTCTTTTAGCCCCAATGTTTTTTTCCACAAATTAAGGAATATGATCCATACCCCTAAAATTGGGAATTTTATCAGCATTTTGGTTAAAATTGGGATGAAATGTTATGTAAATTTAATAACAAAAGCAGATTGAACAAAGTTTTTAATTTCATTTTTCATTATGTTAGTTACCGGGTAGTTCATTAAAAAGAAAGATTAATGGAATTTATAATATTAAGCTGAAACAAACTTACAGCTGTCTTTTTTCATAAATCTTTTTTAAAAATAAAATTGGGAATTTTGGATTGAAATTTGGGATAAAAAGATTTTAGATTGGGAATATAGCCCATAAACGGCTATAAAATTGACCAAAAATAAACACTGAGCCCAAAATAGGGAAGTGCTCCTATTACATTTTACAGTTAACTAAAATTTGATTTTTTTTGTGTTTTTAAGTGCTGGGATTTGCATCTTTAAAATGTGAATATTCAAATTTATCTAACTGGGAGAGGGCTACCCACTGTATCAGTGCACCCGCCCCTAAAGACCCATCTGGATCAAGCCTTGCATATCTATGATTTATATAAATGTATTAGTTTGGCTCAAAATCCTCAGCACAAAAATTGAATTGAACAGTTTTTTACACTTTTTGAATTTTTTCCTTTTTTGGCTGCTGCAAGAGTTTAAGAGTCTGTTTACATTCACCTATATATATATACTCACTTAAAGAACTTTTTGAGTCTGTACCATGCGATACTTAAATTTTCGAAGGAAATAAATGTATATAATAAGATTATAGAGCTTTGCATTAATAGTATCATTAATTGCTTTCGGCGCGATATGACCTTTTTATGTTGGTGCGCCGTAAAACCCATACAAACAAACAAACAAACATTCAGGATATTATGTGAATATGTGTGTACATGTATGTGCATTAGTTATAATTGTAAAATTCCCTTAAATAAACATTCGACTGTCGGGTTAATTGTGAAGCTGATGCCAATTTATTTAATTTTACTAGTGATAGAACATGACTTGTGTGAAGTTGTTCAAATTGAGATATTTTTAGTAGTTGTAAATATATTTGAATTGAAGTTGACATGCTTAATTATCAGATCTGCATCCATCTAAGTTATCTAACTATAAAGGGACATTACTCTGGATGAATTTGATTTGGAGTTATGCTCCTTTATACTTTAATATTGAAGGTTAAAATCAGTTCAAACTGAATGTATGTATAAATAATCAAGATATTTGATTGTAAGTTGACAGGCTTACTTAAGAGTACTACATCTAGACTATGACAAAGGGATGTAACTCTGTATAAATTATTCTCAGAGTTATGCCCCCTTTAAACTTATTTTAAACTGTTAACTGTAAGGTTTAAGTACTTCAAAGTGAAATATTTTCAATTCTCATCAATGTATTTAAGGGAAAGTTGTTTTGTTTATTGATCAGGCCCCAGTTTCACGAAAAAACTCAACTTTTTACTCAAACTCAATTTTTTATTTTGATCATTAATTTTGCTAATTTAGTCAATGTTACAACAAATATAAGACATTATAAACACCAAAAGTTGGTTAAAAGTCATCTAATACAAAATGAAGCTGACAAACATATTATTGTAATAAGATTTAATTCAAGAGTATTGGCTTGAGTGTATTAATGAACTGTTGAGTTTAGTCTCAAGTGAAATCTTAGTTTGTGGCTTTAAGTTTATTATTAAACCCATGATATTTTATGTTGAAACATTTTATGTATTTTCATCAATATAATCATCTAATAACAGCCATTTCGACTGCATTTACACGAGATAGAGACAAAAATTACTTGAGTCTGTTATTGAGTTTGTACTTAAGTTTGTTTGTGAAACTGGGGCCAGTACTACATCTACACAACTGTAAAGGGACATAGCTTTTGACAATTTATTTTTGTAGTTATGCTCCTTTATACTTAAATATTTATTATTGAAAAAATTTCCAATTGAAATATCTTTAGTACTATTTAAGATATTTAAATGAAAGTTGGTATGCTTATTCATTGATACTACATCTACACAACTATGAATGAACAGTACTTTAGATGTATGTTTTTGGAGTTATGTCCCTTTCATATTTTACAAATATGACTTTGCAATTATTGTTTCACTGATTTACTTCCTTAGGAAAGCTAAATCCTGTCTTAAAAGCACTTTTGTTTAAAGATAAACCTTGCCATTAGTAAAACACTTGAAAAGTCAAGAGTGCCGTCCTTTGACTTCTCTTGTTTTACAAGAGAGTAGGCTTTTTTAAAATGTCATTAGCACTGCACAATCAGTAATTATACCCCCGCTTCGAAGAAGAGGGGGGTATACTGTTTTACCCTTGTCCGTGCGTGCGTGCGTCCGTCCGTCCGTCCGATACAAAATTTCCGTCACAGTTTTCTCAGCAACTATAACATGCAGCAGCCTAATACTTTGCATATTGCTTCATCCCATAGTCCCATGTGGTGTAAAGCGATTTCATGCGCCTTGCTCATCTACTTCCTGTTTGTAGCATATTTTTAGATTTTTGCGGGGGTATCACTAGTGAGCATTAGCTCACAGATTTACTTGTTTGATTTATTATTTTAGATATGCAATATAACTGTGTGGAAGATTGTTTTAGATGATAATAAAAAGGAAATGAATGGTCATCAGAAAGAAGATAAGTGCAGTTATTTTATTATTTTTACAAATTATTATATCATAACTCTTAAACAGCTTGATTGTTAATGTTAAACAGAGTGAGGAAGTGTTTATATTTACACCTTATTTTCATGATTCAGGTATATGAAGCTGATGGTTCAGCTAACCTTTGAATGCATCCTCTGTAAGCAGCTATTTACTACATGTATTATCCATAAATAGTGATAGCAAGTAGTCATTACATGTGATAGATGAGATAGTCAATCTATAACCTTAACCACTTGACCACCAAGTCATAATATATTAAACAGTTATTTCATATGTGATAGGGAACAGTCAAACTGTTGGCCCTAGGTGGAGGGAATAGTGTTTTGAACTGTTTCCGGCCGAGGAAAACAGTTTGAAGCACTATTCCTGACATCGAGGGACAACCGTTTGACTGTTCCCAAATCACACATAAAATAACTGTTTTATTACCTGATCAATTACTATTTTAACAGTACTTGACATGTTTAAAGCGTCTGGTAAAGTCTAAAATCCCATAGCAGTTACTTCCCTTTACATAAGTACAGTAACAGTTCGTGACCTCAATACGTGATGTCATTACGTGACATCAGAGCACGCGCAGGAAACAGTCAAAACTATTGACCGGTCAACAGTTCACTCAGAAAACAATTAAAAATATCGAATTACACTTATATAAGCAATCAGGTAATAATAACAATTACTTCATCAAAATTGATATAATGTACTTTGTAGTTCCATTTACTTGGTTCTTAACTGTAGGTGTTGCATTTGAAATAAAAAAGTGAACAAAAGTTAGCAATCAAACTGTAACCATTCTGCCTTTCGGTTTACTATTTTAAATTAATTAGGATATACATAAATTATTTGATAATACTACAAAACAACTTTGTTACTGTATGAAACATTTGCAAGCTCCATAATAATTAAGCAATCATACCAAAAACTTCATGGCCGTGCATGTTACTAGCTTTAATTTGTCATCAAATGACATGTAATAACTCTATTAGCATTTTATACAGCAAACATAGCATAACTATTTTGATCATTTCTTCCTTTGTCACTGCATGACAAGTAGTAGCTTTATAAAAGCATTTATACAGCAAACATAGCATAACTATTTTGATCATTTCTTCCTTTGTCACTGCATGACAAATAGTAGCTTTATAAAAGCATTTATACAGCAAACATGGCATAACTATTTTGATCATTTCTTCCTTTGTCACTGCATGACAAATATTAGCTTTATAAAAGCATTTATACAGCAAACTTAGCATAACTATTTTGATCATTTCTTCTTTGTCCCTTAATGACACATAGTAGCTTTATAAAAGCATTTATACAGCAAACTTAGCATAACTATTTTGATCATTTCTTTCTTTGTCCATTAATGACATAATGACACATAGTAGCTTTATAAAAGCATTTAAACAGCAAACTTAGCATAACTATTTTGATCACCTTAATGACATAATGACACATAGTAGCTTTATAAAAGCATTTAAACAGCAAACATAGCATAACTATGTTGATCATTTCTTTCTTTGTCCCTTAATGACACATAGTAGCTTTATAAAAGCATTTATACAGCAAACTTAGCATAACTGTTTTGATCATTTCTTTCTTTGTCCATTAATGACACATAGTAGCTTTATAAAAGCATTTATACAGCAAACTTAGCATAACTATTTTGATCACCTTAATGACATAATGACACATAGTAGCTTTATAAAAGCATTTAAACAGCAAACATAGCATAACTATTTTGATCATTTCTTTCTTTGTCCCTTAATGACTTAATGACACATAGTAGCTTTATAAAAGCATTTATACAGCAAACTTAGCATAACTATTTTGATCACCTTAATGACATAATGACACATAGTAGCTTTATAAAAGCATTTATACAGCAAACTTAGCATAACTATTTTGATCATTTCTTCCTTTGTCACTGCATGACAAATATTAGCTTTATAAAAGCATTTATACAGCAAACTTAGCATAACTGTTTTGATCATTTCTTTCTTTGTCCCTTAATGACATAATGACACATAGTACCTTTATAAAAGCATTTATACAGCAAACTTAGCATAACTATTTTGATAATTTCTTTCTTTGTCACTTCATACTAGCTTTATAAGGATTTTATAAAGCAAACATAGCATAACTATTTAGATCATTTCTTTCTTTGTCCCTATATGACACAATAACTCTGTAAGCATTTTATGAAACAAACAGCATAACTATTTAGATCATTTCTTTCTTTGTCACTGCATGACACATAATAACTCTGTAAGCATTTTATGAAACAAACAGCATAACTATTTAGATCATTTCTTTCTTTGTCCCTGCATGACACATAATAACTCTGTAAGCATTTTATGAAACAAACAGCATAACTGTTTTGATCATTTCTTTCTTTGTCCCTGCATGACACATAATAACTCTGTAAGCATTTTATGAAACAAACAGCATAACTGTTTTGATCATTTCTTTCTTTGTCACTGCATGACACATAATAGCTTTATAATCATTTTATAAAGCCAACTTAACATAACTGTTTTGGTAATTTCTTCCTTTGTCACTGCATGACATATATTACTCTATTGGCTTTGTGCAGGAAATTGGGGAAGTAATCTTTACTTTGTATTCTTTAATGTTTGTAGATGTTACCTCCCTTTGTTTGTTGTGTTTACTGTGTAGTTTAATGTTGTTTTTGCACATACTTAGGATGGGTTTAATAAGTAATCAATATATATTAGTTGTCAAACTAGTTTTATTTGAATTTTGGTTAATATTGGTTCTGCCCAAAAGCATAGCTTATTGTAGTAGGTGGTCAGTTGGATATGAGAGGATGAACTGATCACTTCAGTTATAGATGTAATTTAAATTATTTGAACGTGACATGCTCATGATTTGCACTGTTGAGTAATCAAAATGGTGAATATTACCTTATTGTTTGATGTTCCTGTATTGTTGTTCTTGTACAGTGATTGATATAGTTATATAATGAAGCACCCTTCGAATAATTAAAATATTTGTTACCCACCCTCCCGAGTTATTTTCGATTTCTCTAACATCATATTACAAAGAGAACAGAGTTACCTAAGCAATCATAGTACAATTGTTTGGATCATTGCGCATTCTATTTTTGCATTCTTAGCGCAAAATATTTTTACAACATCTAATTTTCTGTATGAAACTATTTTTGATTATTGTTTATATTGCATTTCAAAGTCACTTTTGGTACTTGAAAATGTTCAAAAAAACATAATGATTATTGCGCGGTCACCTTATTCTTCAGTATTGATACAGAGTGCATGATGTGCCTGAATATTTTTTGAATTTTTACTAGTATATTTTTTCCATTTTATTTTTGTAATATTTTTGTTTACTTTGGAATAGATTGGAGTGTAGATTTTTGCTAAGCTTCAATTTTGGTGATTCCAAAGGGCGTTTTTTACTTTTTTCTGACACTGCCTTTATAAAAGAATTGTTTCTCTTTTTTGTTTATTTTTTATTATTGTAAGCATACAGATTTTTTCATTTAGGCATCTTAAGTATATTTGTTTTAAACTTATTTTTTTCAAATACTACACGTTTTACATGCTGCAGACACTAGACAATGTTCAGATGGAGATAGGTCAATATGATTTGGTCACCTGAGTCTTACCTCTCCGTTTGATATACGGAGTCCGATATGCATGTTTTTTTATTCCTATTTTTGTTTGGAATTTGTCATTTTTGTTTTTTGTTTTAACACTAATTTTGCTAGTAGGTTATTTTTACAGTCTAAAAAGGAGTAGGTGCGTTTACCCCCAAATTTGGCCCTGTTGCCAAAGTGGTTCAAATTATGTCATATGATAGGGAAATGAATAAGTTACCCAGAAATAACATTTTTAAGTGAATTCTGTGAAGTCTGTTACCATGGCAACAGAACCGAATAAATGACTAAATTTGAAAATATTGATCTCCCTGCAAACTGAGTTTCAAAATTGATAGTTTTACAGTCACATATTGTCACATGATAGAAGCACTTTCTTTTTGAGTAGTTAGAATTTGGTTGCCATGGTAACCAAATTCAGAAATTGAAAATATTTTATTTTCTGTAAAACAAGTCCTTTTGCATAAAAAGAAAGCTTATTCAAACAATATGTTGATGAAATTTTATAAAATTTAACAACATAACACTCTGAACTCATGTATTGTATTATTCATTACCATGGAAACAAAAAAATTAGTATTCTTTACTCAGAAATAACATGTTTACAATAGAATGCATGGCATATTTTCGCTAAGAATTGTGAAGTTTGAAGTTGAAATTTAAATTCAAAATGCATGACTAGATCTTAATGTTCTGGTTATCCAATTTATAAATTAAAAAAGTCAGAGAAAGAAATAAAGTTTTAGTACATAGGTTCTAGTTGCCATGGAAACTTTATCATTTTTAAAAAAAAATTGATATTCGAACATACCTAGTTTTAACATTAATTTGATTATAATTTTTATCACATTTACCAATAAATGGAATTGAAACAGCAAAAATAATACATTGGGACCGACAAGGTTACTTATTTGTTGCATAATTCGTTTCTAAGGCAACAAATATCCCAGTTGTTAAGAATTACAAACATGTTACTTATATCTGTCATAGGAGGATGAATTATGCAAATGGGCCAAAATAAAAGATAGTATTTATTTAAAAAGTGCTTAATAATTATATAATATCAATATGCAAACATTACATCTCATTAATTATATCATTTTATTTTAATGAGTGGTTGCCATGACAACAGAATTTGTAAATATATTCCTAAGAATGAGATTCAGACATTGCTTCAATACTGCATAAGCCAAGTTAATGAAAATTGATGTACAAGATGTGCACAGTATGAAGACCACAATCAAATGCTATTCTTCTGTATTAAAAGCTTTGGTTGCTATGGTAACAGAAAATGAAAATATAATAATTTGAAATACATCCATCAAGATTATAAAATCTGATTTTTTACAAATTCTTTAATTATCTAAAATGAAAATGTTCCAAAATGTGCATGAAGAGGTGAACAAGATACAATACAGTTCAGAAAAACTGAATACCAGGTAAGAGATTAAGATTCCAAGTTTTCAAATAGGAGGACACCACTGGGTGTAAGGTTAACTCTTATTAATAAAATGACAAGATTTTAACAAGATTTTCTACAAGTTGCATTTTGTGAGAAATGAATGACTTAATATGAACTGTTTAAGAACATGTTGGAGTAAAGTAAAAACTGATATAAAACAGGAAAGATATATAGTATTTCTGTTACTTTTTCTTAATTGTAACAGTTAAAATGTCATTATCATACTAAATTCAGAATTTGATACAAGAAAATATAATTATTTCATTTTAATGGTTGAAAAAAATTGGATATAGAATCACCTAGCTCACATTGTGCTCAACTATTATACAAAAATGAACAAAAATAAAGTTTAATCATCACAAAGAATCCTCACAAATATGTCATCTTTTATGAAAATCCTGAATGAACCCAAGCCTGTTTGGAAATCTATATAATGTTATTCCTTGTACAGGATCAAAAGAAGCATATTGTCACACCAATCTTATATACAAAATATCAAGTGAAAATAGTAATTATATCTTACAAAGTGAAATAAAAAATCAAACACATGCAGGAAGTCCATGCTAGAGTTCACACTTTCATGAGGCAATTATCAAGGTGCAGTCATGCGTTAAGACATATTACTTCATATGAGGGCACAGATAGACTTTACAATTGATTATTTGCAAAATACAGTCAGTCATATAGCTTTAGACATGTAAAAATGTGAAATAAAAAAGGTATATCAGCCATATTTTTGTTTTCTAATTCATCTTATTGAAAGTAACCAAATCAGGGATAAAATAAAGTAAAATGCATATACAAATAGAATTAATATGAAGTAGAATCTACACAGTGATACATTGTATTTAGTAAAATTGTACCTCATGATATACAAATCATAACAAAATTCTTCTATATTTTTACTCTTAAACTCAGAAGTCAGAGTTTTATCTGAATCTTGAGCATAGCATCCTTAGTGTACAAATACTCATTGTAAGTACAAGATTTTATCATTTTGTTTTGTAGAGTTTTGACTAACTTTTTTGACTCATTTATTTTGCCCACTAAAAGCAAACATTTTCTTTCCACTAATTTTTGGCAATTTATGTATTTGATATATGTATGACAAGTGCATTATTTAAAAGCTTGATTGAACAAATTGGTGAAATCTGATGACAAGAGAGCAAACTGGCAGATCGCAATGGCTTCAAATAAAAGCAAATATTGCAGCAGATTTGCAGACTTGCAGGGCTGTACATGTAGTATATATAAAGAGTTTTTGTGTGATAAATTGTGTATATTCATAAGCAACTTTTGCATATTTTTATTTCACATCATGGACCTCAAAACCCTGTGGGGTATAAGCAAGTTCCAGTAAATTGTTGCAGGCAGTTTTTTATGTAAATTGGCACTTTTGAATTGAATATACATCAAATACATGTATATATACAAGTTACAACAGGGTCTATGTCTATGATGAGTTGGCAACATGCAGCATATATTGACAATTTGACATGCTAAAATAGTAGTGTGATTACAAATGTAAGTTCTAAAAATCCTTTAACAAACTGAATGGGCTGTAAATGTTAAGAAATTAGGGAAATCAAATCAATTATAATGTAATTTACATTAAACACAAACATTGTTATTGTCCTTTTATAGGCCTATACATGTATGACAGAACAACAGGAATTACCCTCAATGCCAAGTAATATCAATAGTATAGCACTAATTCAAATTGTGTGAAAATATTAAATCATCTACCTGATTTCAGGGAATTTTATGTCTCTGCTGATTTGAAACCGAAAGTAGAAGTTAAATTCAGATCAAGTTGCAAAGCATGCAAAATCATTGGATCCATTTGTTCAATTGGTCTTAGATGATGTGACAAACACCATTTACTTTATATACAGAGAGACTAGTCAATCATACAGCCAATCTGCATAACGTAAATAGACAGTGTTATCATAATTTCATGTTGATCCAAGTTCAAAGTCGCCATGTATTGAACTTGTGTGTTGACGTCATTCACTCCTTATATGTTGGCTTCGTGACTTACTCCACAGACTAAAACAATTTTTTTTATTAAATAGCTAGTCCATATAATCTCCAATTATAGTATCCTCCCTTTACTTCGTAATTTTCCAAAAATAGTTCAGTAATTTAACTTTGCTGACATATTCATGGAGGCTGCCATCTTGGTTTATGCATTCAGGTTAATGTGCTATTTTTAGCCCAAGATAGTTAATTGAATTTAATGCTGATAACCAGTGATTTCCCCTTATAGTAGTGAATGTGAATAGTAAAAACATAGAGAAGTGTATTTATAAACCTTAGCTCTAAACTAACGCTCGTAAACACACATATTTAGTTAAAAACCGTTGTTATGGACGCCATTGCAAACTAGTCGAAGTTGCGTCCCTTGGATTTCAGTTGACTATTTTTAAAGACTTTTTTAAAAAATTGAATATGAGTGCAAAAAGACGAAGATTTTATATTTTGCTCAGCTTTTTAATATGATGTAACACACATTTCCTGAAAATTTCATATCTTCGCAATGCTGCACTCGTATTGAAAATTACAGTAGAAGAGGCCAAAATCCGTCTAAAATGGCGAAATTCGCTGTACCTGACCCTAATCAAGGACCCCGTTTGCAGTCAAATGAACTCAAACGTTTACATAATTTACATTTTCTTGAAGCTTAAAAATAGATCTATTTGCCTGAGAAATATTATGAACGAAATCGTAAATTAAAAAATCGGCAATTTTACAGGGCCGAATCGCACCTACTCCTTTTCCTTGTACATTTTTATTTTGCATTTGATGTAGGTTATATTTACAATTTAAGGTATGTCATGTTTTTTCTATTTTTTAAATTGAATTCGTTATTTTTACAGTCATATATTTTTTTCTTGTAGGTTATTTTTTTACAATTGATGTAGGTCATTTTTTTACAATTTAAGGTTTATCATGCAATATACACTAGACACTGGTCAAATGGAGATTGGTCGATATGACTTGGTCACGGAGTCTTACCTCTCAAATTGATATATATGGAGTCTGTAATGTGTTTGCATGTTTTTTTTCTATTTTTCTTTGAATTTGTTATTTTTTTATTTTTTTTATCAATTATTTTTCTTGTAGGTTATTTTTGTTTTCTTTTTTAACAATAGTTTTTCTTTTTGTAGGTTATTTTTACGGTCATATATTTTTTCTTGTAGGTTATTTTTTTCAATTGATGTAGGTCATTTTTTTACAATTTAAGGTTTATCATGCGATATACACTAGACACTGGTCAAATGGAGATTGGTGGATATGACTTGGTCACGGAGTCTTACCTCTCCAATTGATATATACGGAGTCTGTAATGTGTTAGCATGTTTTTTTTTCTATTTTTCTTTGAATTTGTTATTTTTTTTATTTTTTTTATCAATTATTTTTCTCGTAGGTTATTTTTGTTTTCTTTTTTAACAATATTTTTTTCTTTTTGTAGGTTATTTTTACGGTCATATATTTTTTTCTTGTAGGTTATTTCTTTCAATTGATGTAGGTCATTTTTTTACAATTTAAGGTTTATCATGCGATATACACTAGACACTAGTCAAATGGAGATTGGTGGATATGACTTGGTCACGGAGTCTTACCTCTCCAATTGATATATACGGAGTCTGTAATGTGTTAGCATGTTTTTTTTCTATTTTTATTTTGAATTTGTTATTTATGTTTTCATTTTATCAATTATTTTTCTTGTAGGTTGTTTTTACAGTCTTAGATTTTTGCATGTTGGTTATTTTTTATATGCCCGAAAGAATTTCGGGCATATTATGTTATACCCCTGGCGTCCGTCCGTAGTCGTCTGTCTGTTAGCAATTTGGTTTCCGGAGCATAATTCCATTCGGCCCACAATATTCAAACTTCATAGGATGATTGTCCATATTGGGAAGAAGACACCTATTGATGTTTGGGTCACAAAATCAAAGGTCAAGGTCACTATCACCTTAAAACTGAAAACAGTTTCCGGAGCATTACTTTATTTCCATTTGGTCCACAATATTCAAACTTCATACAATGATTGCCCTTATCGGGTAGAAGGCCTCTATTGATTTTGGGGTCACAAGGTCAAAGGTCAAGGTCACTATTACAATAAAACTGAAAACAGTTTCTGGAGCATAACTTAAGTTCCATTTAGTCCTCAATATTCAAACTTCATACGATGATTGTCCATATCGGGTAGAAGACCCCTATTGATTTTGGGGTCACAAGGTCAAATGTCAAGGTCACTATTTCCTTTAAACTGAAAACAGTTTTCGGAGCATAACTTAAGTTCCTTAAAACTGAAAACAGTTTCGGGAGCATTACTTAAGATCCATTTGGTCCACAATATTCAAACTTCATACAATGATTGTCCATATCGGGAAGAAGACCACTATTGATTTTGGGGTCACAAGGTCAAAGGTCAAGGTCACTATTACCTTAAAACTGAAAACAGTTTCCGGAGCATACAACACTTTTGGGCTATAATGCTCTGCCTAGCAGTGCTCTTTTTACAATTGATGTAGGTCATTTTTTTTTCAATTTAAGGTTTATCATGCGATAGACGCTAGACACTGGTCAAATGGAGATTGGTCGATATGACTTGGTCATGGAGTCTTACCTCTCCAATTGATATATACGGAGTCTGTAATGTGTTAGCATGCTTTTTCTATTTTTACTTTGAATTTTTTACATTTTTGTTTTCTTTTTTTAACAATATTTTTTCTTTTTGTAGGTTATTTTTACAGTAATAGATTTTTTTCTTGTAGGTTATTTTTTTACAATTGATGTAGGTCATTTTTTTACTATTTAAGGTTTATCATGCGATAGACACTAGACCCTGGTCAAATGGAGATTGGTCGATATGACTTGGTCACGGAGTCTTACCTCTCCAATTGATATAAACTAGAGTCTGTAATGTGTTTGCATGCTTTTCTTTCTATTTTTACTTTGAATTTGTAACATGTATTTTTGTTTTCTTTTTTAACAATATTTTTTCTTTTTGTAGGTTATTTTTACAGTCATAGATTTTTTCATGTAGGTTATTTTTTACAATTGATGTAGGTCATTTTTTTACAATTTAAGGTTTATCATGCGATAGACACTAGACACTGGTCAAATGGAGATTGGTCGATATGACTTGGTCACGGAGTCTTACCTCTCCAATTGATATATACAGAGTCTGAAATGTGTTTGCATGTTTTTTTCTATTTTCACTTTGAATTCGTTATTTTTGTTTTCTTTTTTTATCAATTATTTTTCTAGTAGGTTATTTTTACAGTCTTAGATTTTTGCATGTTGGTATTTTATGTATGCCCGAAAGAATTTTCAGAGTCTCACTTCTCCAATTGATATATATACGGAGTCTGTAATATGTTGGCATGCTTTTTCCATTTTTTCTTTGAATTTGTTAATTTTGCTTTCTTTTATCAATAATTTTGCTAGTAGGGTATTTTTTTCAATCTTAGAATTTGCTGGCTAGTTATTTCTTACAATAGGTGTTGGTTATTTTTTGTACGATAATTTTTTTAATGTTTTCCTATATTCTAATAGGATTATTGTTTTATGATAATAATATGACTCAGACAGAACTGGTTACCACACAGTTATTTTATATACGGTACAGTAGGTTGACTTGTCTTGTCAATTGCTTGCAAAGTCATTATGTTTTCGTTTATGACTCTCATAATACATAGTTAATTATTTTTCATTAAAATATGTCAATAAATTTAAATTTATGTGTAATTTATTAAGACTTGGTAATCAGCACATCCACTTCTCCTTATTTTTCTTGTATTTTAGAAGTTCGGGTTGACAATATTTCCTGGAGAATTGTTTCAATGCATTGTTTATATTTTTATATTAAGATATAAGCAGTTAATGTATCATTCAGGGATTTCATTTCTTTCTTATAGGTTTATTTTGAATAAATTTTATTATGAAAAGTATATCAGTCTGAAATTCAAAGGTTTCATGGTCATTTACCATAAGGGTTTAAAATTTGTCATTTTTCTTAAGTATTAATTCCCTACGAAATGCACGGTCAGCATATTTTTGTTTCAACATTGATCAGTAACCTAAATTATTGTTTGAACTTCATTGGTCAGTATTGAGCCATCATGACCCTCTTGACAAATGGTTACTTACTGCATGAAGACTGCACAACCAACAAAGCCAGCTACAAATCAGTTCATTTGTTGACAAAGTGTTTATTATTGTTGGAATTCTCTTATTTATCTTGAAAATTGCTCTGAAAATAAAAGATTGTCCCAAACTCCTGGTTTAAGCCATCTGGTTTACTATACATTATTCACAATATTCATTACCCATTATATTTCATAGTTTCTTTGTCTGATGAATATATGTCAGAATTAATTCATTGTGATTTATACAAACTTCTTCTTAATCTTAGTGATAAAATGTCTTTATATGGAAGTATATAATACTCTTACACTTACACACATGTGACTGGTGAACGAATTACTTATTCTGAATATATACAACATCCCTTCGGCCGTACCAAATATCTTCTTTCCTTAAAGGCATCACATGTACCAAGTCATGCCTACCTTACCCTACATCATGAAAAACTGTATCTGACAAGGATATCCCAGTTATTTATTTACAAGCCCCTGTTTGACTCACACAGCAAATGCACTTGTGTAAACTTTGAAAAACACTCCTTATAACTATTGCAGGCTCAACAAAATCATTTACTTGAACAAAAACATACCTGTACAACAAACAAAGCTACATGTGATGTATTTACAGATCCACTCCATTTACTCAATTAAGCCACCCAGTTAGCTCAGTTGGTAGCTTGCAAGTCTACTGATTGAGGGGTCATGGATTCAATTGCCAGACGGGACATACTTTTATGGAGCTTGGTCATGAAATTATTTCTAGATTCTGTACAGGCCTGCTGGGACACAAATTGAATGGTACCAAATGCTGCAAAAACAAAATCAACGTTTATCTCAGTCTCTAATCATTATGACCAACCAAACAACAATTTGGCTACACCTAACCTAAAATTGAACAATGATCCTTTAGAGCAAGTTTTGGAGCAAAAACTTATAAGGAGTACATATTGACAAAAAACGTAATTAGAAGCCCCAAGTAGAAGCTACACTAAAACACTGTAATAAATTGAGTGACCTTCTTCTTAGAATCATACAATTTCTTACTTTACATACCAGAAAACTCTATTTCAATGCTTATATCCTTCCACATTTTTATCATTTTACTTACCTCTTTAATTTCAAACAAGAGATTTAGAAAACAGTCAACAGTCTCAAGGACAAAAACACAGTAACAGTAAGATTTATTGTATTGCAGTAGTTTTTAGCTTGACTTTTCGAAGAAAATGAGAGCTATTGCTATCACTTTGGCGTCGGCGTTGGCGTTGGCGTTGGCGTTGGCGTTGGCGTTGGCGTTGGTTTTCAGGTTAAAGTTTTTTGAAACACTTATAACTTAAACACTATCCAAGTTATTTTATTGAAAGTTGGTATACTTATTAAGTGGGACTATATTAACATTCTGTGAAAGGGGATAACTCTGGATGAATTATTTTATGAGTTATTGCCCTTTTATAATAAAATAATTGCAAAATATGAGGTTAAAGTTTTTCCTATGTAGAATATCTTCAATACTGATCAATTCATTTGACTTAAAGTTTGTATACTTATTTGTCAGTACAATATCTACACCACTGTGAAGGCACGTAACTGTGGATGAATTATTTTTAGAGTAATTGCCCTTTTATAATAAAATAATTGCAAAATATGAGGTTAAAGTTTTTCCTATGTAGAATATCTTCAATACTGATCAATTCATTTGACTTAAAGTTTGTATACTTATTTGTCAGTACAATATCTACACCACTGTGAAGGCACGTAACTGTGGATGAATTATTTTAGAGTAATTGCCCTTTTATAATTAAATAATTGCAAAATATGAGGTTAAAGTTTTTCCTATGTAGAATATCTTCAATACTGATCAATTCATTTGACTTAAAGTTTGTATACTTATTTGTTGGTACTGTATCTACCCGACTATGAAGGGATGTAACTGTGGATGAATTATTTTTGGAGTAATTGCCCTTTTATACTTAAGAAAAATGCAAAATATAATGTTAAAATCATTTCTATATGTAATATCTTTAATACTAATCAAGATATTTGACTTTAAGTTTGTATACTTAGTTGTGGGTACTATATCTACACAACTATAAAGGGACGTTACTTTGGATGAATTATTGTTGGAGTTGTGCCCCTTTATACTTAAACATTTAAGATTAAAATTTGTTCTCATGGGATATATTTAGAACTTATAAATATATTTGAATGAAAGTTGGAATACTTATTCCTCAGTTCTTCATCTATGGGACTATAAAGGGACATAACTCGGGATGAATTACTTCAGAGTTATTCCCCTTTATACTTTGATATTTAAGGGTTATGTTTGCTCAAATTTAATATATTTTGTTTGATAGAAAGTTAGTATACTTTTTCATCAGTACTACATCTAGTTGAATACAATGGGACATAATAATTGTTGAATCATTGTTGGAGTTGTGACCCTTTTCAACTTTTTAATTCGGGAGAAAGTATTATGAAGTGAAATATTTTCAATACTTAAGAAGATATATAAATGACAATTAGTATGCTTATTCATCAGTACTGCATCTACGCGACTACAAAGGGACATAACTCATGATGTTATTTTTTGAAGTTATGCCCCATACTTTAATTTTGAATTTTGTTCAAATTGAAATACAATGTATTTATAGTTCTTCATATAAAAAATTTAAATGAAAGTAGGTATGCTTATTCGTTGATACTATGTCTACTTTACTCTGAAGGGGCGTCACTATGGATGAATGTTCTAGGAGTAATGCCCCTTTTATATTTTACAAATATAAATTGGTAATTATTGTTTGACTGAATTATATACTTTCAAAAATTATGTCCTGTCTTGAAATTACTTTTGTTTAAAGATAAGCCTTGCCATGAACAAAACGCCCGAAAAGTCGAGCGCGCTGTCCTTGGACTGCTCTTGTTATCTGACTGCTTGCATTACAAGAGTAAAATTATACTTACTGCTGTTACTGATAAATTCACATCCATACCATAACAATTCTTTCTTATTAAGACCTTAATTTACATACCAGAAAACTCTATTTCAATGCTTATATCCTTCCACATATTGATTATTGCTGTACTGTATGGGGATCATGCAATATGGAATTATCTGATGCCATTCTAAAATTTCTCTGTATTAAAAGAGAGCTGCGTGTATAATCTTTGATGCACCATCTGAGGAATTATTTAAAAAACTAAAATGGATGAAGTTTGCAGACGGCGTTGTCTACAAATCCCTAAACAACAATGCTTCTGACTACTTGAACAATAAATTTGTTTTTTGCAACAACTCTAAATTAAGGTCAAATTCTAATAAACACGATCAGTTATATGGAATGAAATTCCTCTTAGCATTCAACTCGCAGAAAGTTTAACATCATTCAAAAACCAATACCTTAAATGGAAATTTCAATAAGTGTAAAATGGTCTTTGCCCACTGGAAATATTTACTGTCTTATTTCAGGCTTCTGTGACTTTTTATCATTTTACTTATCTTTCAATTTGTTTATTCATTATATGTTCTTCACTATGTAGTTATGTAAATAATTTGTACATTTTTTTTCCATAGGCCCGCATGAATGATTGGATTTATTCAAATGTGTAGCCTCATTAAATAAAGTCTTTTATTATTATTATTATTATTATTATTATTATTATTATTATTATTATTATTATTATTGTTAACTGAACAAGAAACTGTTTATTCTGGTTTCTCTTCTCTGTTTTTATTTATTTCAGGTTGAAATTATGGCTTGAGATATGAGGTATATGGAAGAAACAAGATGATTTGGAAAACAGTCAACAGTCTCTAGGACAAAAACTCAGTAACAATAAGATTGATCGTATTGCTGTAGTTTTTATCTTACTGCTTGCATTACTGGAGTAAGATTCTACGTACTGTTGTTACTGCTAAATTCACATCCATACCATAATTCTTTCTAATTAAGACCCTCTAGAAGGAAAAATGTTGACATGCTTCATAAGCATGCTGTATGTACCTTCCTGGCTAGTATACATTGTCGGTTATCCCACAAAACATTACTCTGCTATGCTGCATTTTGAACCTTGGGCCATTTGGTAAGAAAATCTCGTAATCATGACTAATTAATGAGGCTTTACTTTATGTAGAATACAGGTTTTAACTATAAAATTGTTTGATTACCACGGAAAACCTGCTGGCCAGTACATGTATTTGATTTGGGCAAGTTGAACATATAGCTGGTTGTCCAAATGGGCAACCTTCCAGGTACTTTGAAAATTAATGTTTAGTCCTGACAAAAGACCATTGAATTTGAAAGAAATTGTTGATATATTTAATTCTAAGAATTTTTTTTTTAGATCTGAAGCATTTTAACAAAAATAAGTTAATTGATCTGCTATATTATACATGTATATCCAAAATAAATGGTAGATAGTAACTATTGTTGGTTTCTATTCTGGTTTACATGCAAGAAAGTCTTAGTCTTATGCGAGTATTATATTGTTTTGATTATTTGTTCATTATTGTTTAGCCGCCCAGCTTTCTCTGTTGGTAGCACACAAGTCTACTGATCGAGGGGTCATGGGTTCGATTTGCAGGCAGGGCATACTTTCGTGGAGCTTAGTCATGAAATTATGTCTATGGACATTCTCCCTTCTATCAATGATTCTTAATTATGTAGTGCAGTTTTCTGTCACTGACAAAAATATGCGCCTAGTAGTTGGTTAACAGCTAAATCCAGAGATTTGACCTTTCCAGGAACAATGAGTAGGTGGACTGACCGCCGTCACATGACCTATACAATGTGTTGCTGCAGCGTTAAACCCAACAACAAAAAACAAATCATTATTGATTATTGTTTCAAGTAAATTACAATGTTTACTTTTAGTATGCATACAATGAAATCTAAAATTCATGTTCAGTTATTAAGTTAAATATAGCAGCCAACTCACCTAACCAGGTTTTCCAGGCACTTCTTAACCAATACTTGCTTACCATTTCACTTTTGAAATGGCATATGAATGATGCATTCTATAATTCTGAAAATAAAATCATAGAAAGACTGATATATCAGCTTAAAATATCCTTAAATTGAAAAAACAACATACAGAAAGAATATCTTTAGTACAGTAAACAGTTTCTTACAAATCACTCAGCTGCTTTTTACTTATACGATGAAATTTCTTGTTAACTTAATATTTCTAATGAATTAGGTAAATGGTGACATCACAGAGTTGATGGACTATTGGACTCACATTGACCAAGTGTTTGACATCTAGGTATTATACATTATCAGCGATACTCAACAATTTCTACTGTGATCCTGTGCAAGGCAAGAAAATAGTAAGCAGTTTTATACATTTTTTCTTTTTTTCGAAGTTAACTTAAATTGATTTGAGAAATTTTTCATTTGTTTACAAGTAATACAAAAAACTGACATGCTTAATTCGTAGGCATGTAAAAAGGGGAGATAACTTAGTGAAAACAGTAAAACATTGTACTACAATCTTTTTGGCAAATTTTTTTAAGTCAATTTGCTTTGATGCTGGACTCCTACATTGGAATGTCGATATTCATTTCAAATCACCTAATAACTTTGGTGTTGTTTTTAGATCATTCATCTCTAGGATCCTGATGTTGCCAACCCTCAATGAGTTCAATACTTGAACCAACATGTTAGTCACTTAATAGTGTGTTTGTGCAAATAGTTCAATGTTTTAACTTATTTCTGGTAAGTGTATGAAAAGATATTACTTTCTTTAAGTTTTCTACTTGCTGTTGATCCTTTTGCTGATATTTTTAGTTGGGTTAGACACTGTAGCAACACATTGAATAGGCCTCATTACAGCTGTCAATCAACCTACTCACCATTCCTGGAAAGGCTACATCTCTGGATTAAGCTGTTAACCTGTTACTTGGTGTATACTTTCATCAATGACTGACAACTGTCATTAGTGGCAGGAGAGAGAATAGCCGTCAAAATTATTCATGACCAAGCTTCATAAAATTTCGGGTAGTCCTGGAATAATTACATATGGCACTTTGCTAAGTAGACTTGTGTGCCACCAACTGAACTACCCAGGTAGCTTCCCTTATGTTTTTAAATTCTTATGATAAAACCATTGCTTTGAAGTCCAAAGTATTAAGGATGCTTACCAAGAAGAACTAATAAACCTGCTGGCTTTGTTGATTGTGCAGACTTCGTGCTGTAAGAGAACATTTGACAAGAGGGCCATGATGGCTCTATATTGCTCACCTAAGTTTGAACAATAGTCTAGGTTACTGATGTTAAAACAAAAAAAATGCTTACCATGCAATAAGTATTGAAGAAAATGGACACATTTTAAACACTAAAGGTAATTGACCATGAAACCTTTGAATTTCAGATTGATATACTTTCAAGAATAAAATTAAATCAGAATTTGTATTTACTAGACATAGGCTTTATACCTTAGCCATACGAAGTACTAGTATTCATATTGAAGAATTAACATGGGGAGGACCATAACAAAGATTAGGAATTTGTGTTCTGACCCAATTGTTATTGTTATTAAAATTTACTCATACAAAAAATATTTTCTATCAAATGCAGACTGAAGAATTCTATTAGACTATTTATTATGAATTTATATTTTCAGAATGTCAAAAATATGATGTCATATCAAGCAGTGTATGTAATCTTTTGAAGGAATATAATACACTGGATGACTTGAAGGATGGGATTAGAAAACCAGTTTGCTTGGACAAGCACAGTTACAGAGAAGAAAACATGGTAAGATCTTTACATTTACTTCTTGTTTTTGCCAAGTCAATGCTGTCTTTATATAGCGATATCTATTGACCCTTTTTCAAAATGGTTACTTTACTATATTCAAAGAATAGTTAAGAAATCTTACGGTGATCATTTCCCCTACAAATCTGAAGTCATTGAAATATCTATTTTCCATATTTTACCAATTCAATATATGGTAAATTTGCATGTTAATTGGTTCTCAAGTTGCTGTCTACTCATGTAAATCTATATAAGAAATAGTACATACCACTGAGGGCCTCCTGGTCTAATAGTGACTGACCAGTCAGCCCTTTAACATATAGTGGACTGAAGTGGAAGACTGAGGTCTACTATATATTAGTGGGCTGACTGGAAGGTCACTATAAGACCAGCAGGTCCTCAGTGGTGTCAGGGATTCTATATAACAGGGATCTGTAACTAAGTGCTGTTTTGAATTTTCTTGGTCGTCACTCACTCACTGTCTATAACAGGCTGAAGCAGGCTGTAACAACTATTCCAGAGTTAAAAACTTGATTTATGTTTTTGTACATGTCTTCCATGCAATTTGTGAATGTTTCTGAAATTTTTGACAAAATATTGTTGCAATTATGACCGAAAATATGACTTTAGGTATTTAAAATGGGGCTAAAAATGGCAGATCGGCGGGAAAATGCATTATTTTCTGAAACAGTCTGCCACAAGTGTAATTTACCTAAAAATCATATAGAAACACATTTTACTAACATTTATGACAATTTAAATGGTACTGGTACAAAATTTCATGTGAATATCTTTATTTAAACTTTTTATACTTATTTTCTGTATTGGCTGAAATGATAGCGACGACAGTGAAATTTGATGAAAATCTATTACATTTACTTATCGTTACAAATCGCTGTTATATAAAATCCCTGGTGGTGTGTACTATTTCTTATATTATACCGCACATTTTTTACACTTTATTTTTTGCAAAAGCAAAAGAATAAACATTGTTTAACATTGAATAGGTCATTTATATCAATTAGATAGTCATTTTTTTACAGTACTTTAGTTGAAGCCATGAAAGAGGATCTGAATTATATATCATCTTTCATGATAATAAAGCCAACGTACAACTCATCGAATACATATTTAACATTATGTAATAGACAGTATTTGACTTGGATAATTTTTATCTTTTTTTGTTTGCATTATTATATATCATGGTATCTTGTTGCTTGAAGAGAGGAAATTCATACTTTTAGCTTGACTATTTGGATAATAGTGAGGCTATCCTACTCAGCTGTGGATTATCCAAATTATTTATTTGATCCCTATGAATTTGGATAATTGCGATTTAACAGTATATTGTACAGTACCCTCCAAAAGTTTGGAGACATTATCACTTTGTGAGCCTACTACATAGTTTCACTAAAAAATTTGATTACTATTTATTTTGAAATGCATTTTAGTTTGTTTTTTTTTGCTATAGTACTATTTGTAGTTGAGACTACGTACCAAAGTAGATTAGAATCTATGTTAGAGAAAATAATTACACTGAACTTGATTTTGGAGGCTTTGGAATGTCAGATGCTGAATGTTATAAATATGATGCATGCAGGAAGTTTGTTTCCATTTTATCACCAACCATTATAATATTTAAAAAATGGTTCAACCAAAAACAATCATTGAAATTAAAGAATTGTATTAAGAATTAGTCAACCAGTCATTTATTTTCAAGAAATTCAACTTAGAACATATTGAGTAAGTTTGTCTTTTAAAATCACATGATTTTTTTTTTTTACCCCGCTTCGAAGAAGAAGGGGGTATACTGTTTTACCCTTGTCCGTGCGTGCGTGTGTCCGTCCGTTACAAAAGTTCTGTCGCAGTTTTTTCAGCAACTATAACATGCAGCAGCCTAATACTTTGCATATT
The DNA here is from genome assembly GCA_025267735.1 of Mactra quadrangularis. Taxonomy (NCBI): domain Eukaryota; kingdom Metazoa; phylum Mollusca; class Bivalvia; order Venerida; family Mactridae; genus Mactra; species Mactra quadrangularis. The sequence goes on from CM046304.1 coordinate 32,484,245, forward strand.
GCTTCATCCCATAGTCCCATGTGGTGTAAAGCGATTTCATGCTCCTTGCTCATCTACTTCCTGTTTGTCGCATATTTTTAGATTTTTGCGGGGGTATCACTAGTGAGCATTAGCTCACAGATTTAATTGTTCTTATCAGTTCTCCATTTTTGAAATAAAATCAACTTTGAACTTGTCCAGTAAATTTGAACATACTTGTAAGTTACAAAATACTAGTATATTCTGCTCTGCAATCTTCTTTTTTTTCAAGGAATTCAACTTAATCACTTTTCTATTATTTCAAGAATTCAGTTATGAACATGTCTAGTAAATTTATATGTGTTTTTATTCTCATTAAATAGATAAATATTAAATATTTTGTCTCTGTATCCTCTTACACTGCTTGCTAATCAGCTGTGTAATCTACACATAATTGCTAATGATTTTGGTAGGCCTTTCAGAATTCAAGTTCAAGTTTAACTGTGTGTTTTAGTTCTCAAAAAATGGGTTTTCCTTAAATAGGAGTACAACTTATAATCATTTCTTTGTAAACACTATATGCACATATTCAAATACTTTCTAAAATTTGATTGTGTCACTTTAGTTTTGTAAAAAAAAATGATCTTAAAAAGTTTTGATTAAAACCACTGTTTGAAGTATTGTTTCCATTTCAATAATATTTCTTTTTGAAATGCAATGAATAACGTATTAAAAAAGACTTGACTAGTTGTCCCTTTTATATTGTCATTTAAAATAATAAGCTCTTATTAAAATCGTACCCACCTAGGGGTAGGTATATTTTGCGGACCAACTGACTAAGCCCAGTTGACCAGCGAACAGTGGGGGGAAAATCCCTGGATCTGATACTTGGGATTCGGGATTATATTAGATATATAGGGAAAACTTGTGTTGATTTGTGCACAACTAATTTGATCATGCGTTCTACGTATTTTTCACGAAAAAAAATGGGGCCAGCAAGCGAAGAAAAAACAAATAAAAAAATCTTAATTCAGTTGCTTTATATAGCGATTTGACCAAATTTTTTATGAGTGAGTGAAGAAATAAATTCTTTGTGTGTAAAAACCATCAAAATAAAGGTGTGAGCGAATCCATAGAACATATGATCAACTCAAATGGTATTTTATTAAAACATAACTTTTGAATTTTATTAAATTTGTCAGGAAATTATAAAGGATATTTCTAACAATTGAAATATATAAAATTATGTATACACATACCAATATGTAATAAAGCAAGCAATGATTCTTTTTATATGCCCGAAAGAATTTCGGACATATCATGTTATACCCCCTGGCGTCTGTCCGTCCGTACGTTAGCAATTTGGTTTCCAGAGCATAACTTAAGTTCCATTTGGGCCACAATATTCAAACTTTATACGATGGTTGTCCATATCGGGTAGAAGACCCCTATTGATTTTGGGGTCACAAGGTCAAAGGTCAAGGTCACTATTACCTTAAAACTGAAAACAGTTTCCGGAGCATAGCTTAAGTTCCATTTGGTCCACAATATTCAAACTTCATACAATGATTGTCCATATCGGGTAGAAGACCCCTATTGATTTTGGGGTCACAAGGTCAAAGGTCAAGGTCACTATTACCTTAAAACTGAAAACAGTTTCCAGAGCATAACTTAAGTTCCATTAGGTCCACAATATTCAAACTTCATACGATGGTTGTCCATATTCAAGGCATATTGGGTAGAAGACCCCTATTGATTTTGGGGTCACAAGGTCAAAGGTCAAGGTCACTATTACCTTAGAAGTGAAAACAGTTTCGGGAGCATAACTTAAGTTCCATTCGGTCCACAATATTCAAACTTCATACGATGATTGTCCATTTCGGGTAGAAGACCCCTTTTGATTTTGGGGTCACAAGGTCAAAGGTCAAGGTCACTATTACCTTTAAATTGAAAACAGTTTCCGGAGCATGAGTGACAAAGTTATACTTATCACGAATAAAAAGAAGCATTCTCAATGGTATCTTTTTTCTCTACTTTGTTTTCCACAATTATTCATTATATGATATTCATATGAAATATTCTCATGTCTTACAAATGCTTCATCTTTTCATCTTAACTAAAAAAACCAACACTTTCAGGCATATAGTGCTCCGTTTAGCGGTGCTCTTGTTTTATTGTTGAGATCTGCAATCTTATTCCTAAAAAACAACAACCTCGAAGTTGGTATTTAAATTATATATTTACATATGAATAAATGTTAAATGTTATTTCCAAAAAATTCATGAATATTATCTTTTGGTCAATATTCATACAAAATATCAGCAAATTCAAATTATACATCTACTATACACACATTATGATATGCATATTTGTTATACTGTATCCGTATAACAAACCGGCCCCCTGGTCCGTAGTCCAATGGTCCGCAAAATATACCAACCCTCAACTTAGTTCTTTAATTTATTCTTCAGTTCATAAGTAGTGTTATGTTAATAAGATTTATGGGCCTTAATATCACTTGAGATCATTTTTATACCCCCGCTTCGAAGAAGAGGGGGGTATACTGTTTTACCCTTGTCCGTCCGTCCGTTACAAAATTTCCGTCACAGTTTTCTCAGCAACTATATCATGCAGCAGCCTAATACTTTGCATATTGCTTCATCCAATAGTCCCATGTGGTGTAAAGCGATTTCATGCTCCTTGCTCATCTACTTCCTGTTTGTCGCATATCTTAGATTTTGGCGGGGGTATCACTAGTGAGCATTAGCTCACAGATTTACTTGTTTTACTCATTTTACTCTATGTATGTGTGGTAATACTAAATTATTGTAATGGCGACAAACTCATGTTCTGCTAAGAAAATGTTCTGTTCTATTCTGTTCTCTAAAAGTTCCAATATTTTGAAAATATGATAACTGTATAAATTATTGTATTTCTGGTTGACAGCCTGTTCTGTGTATACATTGTTGTTAGATGATACATTACTTATATTTTTACCTTATTTATTTTTCAGTATGAAACAAGTGTCAACCTGAGTATCACATAAGCTTCAAAACATCAATGTTTCTATGTAAGTACATTATCATTTTATTTATTTTATTCTAAACGAGGTTGAAATTGCCCTCAATGCAAATTTGTTCACAATTGCATGCTATGCTGGCTAGCTTCGTAAACCATGCACTAAGTATATTATATAAATTGAATCAATATGTTTTAAGTTTTGTTTGTCAGCTAAGTCAATCCAATATCAATATCAAAGTTAGTAAAGGGCAAGTTCAGTTATTGTTTACTAATACTTTGATTGTCTAATTAATTTCTGACTCTGAATTATCTGTTTTCTGTATTGCAATATATACAGTACTACTATAATTTTGAAAGGTAAAAAGCTGTGTCATTCTATTTACTTTGAACAATGGATCACATTTTTCCGCAATTCTGCATTTTGTATAACAATCTACCATGTACATATGTATTTATAATAAGTTTGATATAGTTCTGATATATTAACCTGTCACAACTTAAATAATTACACAGTCACTGAATTTGATATTTTTAACTTCTTTCGAACATATTATTTCAACGGTATTGAAAATCGCTGCATAAATAGTTAAATCATCAATGATTAATATGGATAGGTGGCTCAATCGTCTAAAAGAAGATAAATACTTACGCATTCAGTGACCGTGTAATTATTCAAGTTGTGACAGTTTATTATAAAAGAACTATAACTTTCAACAATCAGGTTCCTGGATTTGTATCATTGATTTAAATTTGGAGACTTTGTTCATTGAAAAACAATTCGAGGGTTGCCCGCAAGACTGTCGTAACTACACTTTTTTACGAAATGGACTTTTTTTAATTTTTATACTTATTTTTATGTTTTACATCACTTAATAAAAAAGTTTGGCAAACTTCTGCCTACAAAGTGATTTATATACAAAATGCAATAAAGTCGTAACTGACAACTGAATAAAAAGTTCCTGCAATACTGTCGTAAGTCAACTTACGACAGTATTGCACTAACTTTTTTATAAAACTTTCTTCAACTTTTCCATGCAAGACAGTAGTAAGTAAAACAAAAAATCATATCAAAATTCAATTAGGTCATTAAATCACCAATTCAGTGTAATTTATGCAACTTATTACTGACTTATTGTATATAAAACCCTTTATAGTAATTGGGACATTGGTGAAAATTGGCCTTTTTCACCTTTATGCAATATGGCTATTTCATGGTGCTCTTTTTTCATAAGTAATTGACTGGCAGATATGCAACTCAGTCAATTCAATCTCATGGTGATTGGCTTTCAAAAAAAGCCATTTGAACCCTGATCCCAGTAACCATGGCAACACTGGGGTGGAGCAAAATGGGGAAAAATGCAATTTTTTGCTGTTTTTAACCCCAAGTTAGCACTTCATTCAGTTATATTTCCTCAAAATGAGGTCTTAAGTGCTAGTACTTTTCAGAGACTGAACACATGTTATCTTATTGTGATCTTGAGGCATTTTTCTGCTCTAACAGACCAAATATTTTCAGGAATGAGAAAGGCTGTGCGCCTTGAAACCCCAGCTACGGACGGGGGTATATGCCCCTCTAAGACATTGTGACGTTTCCTTTGATTTTGGTATTTTCATGAAATAGGTCAATTGGTGGGGGGAATTCCCTTGAGTGAAATTAACTAATCCATTTTAAAACACTAATTTCAAGTCATGTGGCAATCATTTTGAAAGGTGTCCTGACACGTAAATATCAGGTTAGACCAGAAAAAAGATAATACAAGTATAGCAAAGTGCTTTGTTGACTTCATCATTGATGACTTCATTTATGATGTCATACATTTCAAATTCTTAGTATTTGTATTTTACTGAGTTTCACTTTGAATTCTTGTATAAATATATTTTAGATACATCAGAACCAAGTAACTAGTGTTTACAAAAATTAAAAAAAAATTAAGAAGATTATTTTGTAGAATTACTGTACTTGGACTAACAGACTGTCAACAAATGTCTTGTAAAAAGTATAAGAATTTATAAAAGAGTTTTATTTTCAAAATATAGGAACTTTTAATGAAAAAAAAATACAGAATAACATTACAATGACATTTGAAACTTGTACTTTATTTTTAATCACATCCACTATTGTTCATGTACATGCTTTGAAGCAACTGCTGAGGTACCATCAGTGTCTTATGAATGTTAACCTTTAGCTATCCAATCAAGCAGATATCAGTATGTATCAGTAGGTGATGTGCCATACTAACATAACAAACAGAAAGAAGCTTGTGGTAGTTACTTATCTAAATAGCTGAAGAGACAGCTTAACATGCATGCTCCTATGTTGCCTGTCTAGACCTTTTTGTCACGCACTAGTCTACTGATCCAGGGGTTCTGGGTTCGATTCTCAGATGGGGCATATTTTCTTTTGTTATGTCATTCTCCCTCCTACCCCTGATTCTTAATCATGTATGGCAATATAAGCCCAGTAACTGGTTAACAACTAAATTCAGAGATTTAGCCTTTCCAATAACAGTGAATAGATTGACTGACCACTGTGATATGACCTAAACAATGTGTCGCTACAGTGTTACATGTACCCTTTCACATACATTGTTTTTCAATTTTAATATTCGCTTTTTCTGAAACTATCAAAATTATATGGAAACAGTTTTTGAAGCAGGAAATAAGTGCTTGGATAATGACATTAGAGAGCAAATTGACAGACAACTTCAAATGATGGTGTTTCAAGTAGTAAAGATCTACCCTGTATTGTCATGGTATAGAAACTTTAATAGCGTTTTGTGACAGTTAGTGTTTATTTCTTGCAACCTTAGATTTATAATTGGTCAGTTTTTTTCTTAAATATTCATTATTACTTTTTGACACTATTACAATTTTAAAAATATAGAAAAGTGTTCACAAAATATTTGAACTTTTACCTTTAAAGCCATCATAAAAATTGTTCCTTTACTTCATGAAAGTCTAAGAAATTGAACAACGAAAATTTCTTTGGGTTCACATTATGTGAACCCAAAGAAATTTTCAATTGTTCAATTTCTAACACTCTTAGATCACAAATTGTATAAACTTGGTAGATAAACACTAGCCAATGTATAATATCATAGCTCTAGGCCTTAAAGTGTAAGGTATGTAAACAAATTTTCTAGAAGACATTTGAATGCCACATTTGAAATAGTAAAAAGACACCAGGGGCTGCTAGTACCTGACCAAGCAACTGGGTTTCAAACTAATAGATATTTATTGTCTGTTGCTATTGTACATACATTTTGGAATAAATACATCTGAGAAGCAGTGGATGGTTGCATAGGCAGTGAATGAGGGGTCCTTGATTTTAAAACCCCCAAGAAGAGCTACTAACTACATTGGAGTAAAGAATCATCATTAATGTGCAAGCAATTGCTCGATTTCACTCAAGTAAAAATGAGGACCTGCAAGGGAGTCATTATTCTGTTTTGGCATTTGTTGACCACACAATTAACAGAGTGTATATTATCCAGACAGATAATACACTAAGAAAACAACTTTGAATCATTTCTATGCAAAAACTTTTTTTGCCAAGTCTTAACATCATTGGAAGCAAATTGTTTCTCAAACATGAAAACTGACATCCCACAGCCATTCAAAAACATTCAATGCATTAATGTTACAATTTACAAAATTTATAAAAGTAAATACATGTATAGACAATACACTCAATTATATCAAGCAAAAACAATCAATCTTGTACTTGACATGGTCAAATTTCAACATCTTGAAAAAAATACATGTACATGAATGATAGACTAAAATAGTATGAAAATAGGAAAACAGATACTTAAGAAGAATAAGAAGAAAATCTAAATTGCAGGAAAATATTGGAATAAAGGAACTAGTAAAATGCCTAGGACTGAAGATAAATCAAGAATATTAAATAAAAAAATAGTTTGTTATTATTCTTTGAAATTGAGATTTCTGGTATTAAATCTGTCCTGTTATGATTTTCTTTAAAACAATTAAGCTTTGAGCTGCCATTTGTGGCATGTTAGCCATTGTCTTAAATTTCAGCACAAGTTTTAAATAATGGGCCTAGGAAAATAATATTTTTTAGTTGTGTTGTAAAAAATGTAAAAGAATGCATTGTTTAAACAAATAAAATACAGATTTTTTTGGTGCGTCTCCCCTATCAAAATATGTCTCAAGGGGGTTACGAAAGGAGGATGTACCCCCTTTTGTTGCTGGGGTTTGAAAGAGGCCTCTCATCGCCAGAAAAAAACCAGTGTTGTTGAATACAGAGAAATGGAGCAAAATGCTGCTAAGAAAACATGTTTTCTGTCTTTGAAAATACTTTGGAATTTAGACCTAATTTTGGAAAATATATCTGAATGAAATGCAATTGTTGGGGGTTGAAAAAAGCAAAAATGCCATTTTTGCCCATTTGCTCCACCCCAGCATTGCCATGGTATCTGAGATTGGGGCTTAAATTGTTTTTTCTGAAAAACAGGCACCCAGAGAATAACTTGGCCAAGTTGCATACAGTATCTGCCTGATGATTATCATTTAAATGAGAGCATCTTGAAATAGCCCTTGCGCGTTAAGCTGAAAAATGACTTTCGCACATGTCGCAACCAGTAAAAGGCCGATATATATTTGAAAATAAAAATTTGATATGTATAATTTTTTGTGTTTTTCAGTTACTACTGTATTGCAGAAATTTTATCAAAAATCATGCATTAAAACATTTCTGCAATATTGTAGTAAGTTGACTTACTACAGTATTGCTGGGAATTGAATAACCTAAAATAGACAAATTTTAGCGCAATACTGTAGTAACTCAACAAAATCACCAAATACCTAGTTTTATTTCAAATTTATGCATTTCGTTAGTACTGTTTGTTTTTAAACTTATTTTGTAATAATGAAACCAAAAAGTTTGGTGTAAAATTCATATAATAATAAATTATACAGTTTTTTGCTTGTCCTGTAAAATTTTCAAAAATGCACTTACGACAGTCTTGCGGGCAACCCTCGAATTGTGAAGTGTCAAAAATTACTTGGAATAAAATGTGATAATTACGATAGAATTCCCCAAATACAAAACTATTATTCTGATCACAGTATTCTTTTTCAGAAAACTTGTATCTAATTGTACATTGTGTATTTTTAATGTTTGCACCATGTCATGTATTTAACTTTGATGAACTAATGTAAAGATGAATTAAAAATTACACTATTTTCATATCAAAGGGAGATAATTACTCTTTTTTGTCATAAGTTCTCATGGGTAATTATGTAACTGAGTACTGTTTTATGAATCTAATCCGTATATAGTATAACCATGATGTAATGACTTAAAATTATTATGATTTGTAAACATTTATGATAGCTTTCAAATATAACAATGACTGTAAGTTGGTATTTTGGGAATTCTACCTTAACAACAGTGCTTAGCCAGGCATGGGTGTGGAATTCCAAGTTTTCTCCACTTGTCCATGGAGGAGTGAAATCTAAATATCAACTTTTCCGAGAACAAAATTTACTTAGCCTGATGTTAAATACTCAAAATTAAGTATTGAAAACTGTGATATAAGTTTAAATATAGTCGCTATATGTACAGTACTACACTATAAGTATAGTACTGTACATACTATAAGTAATGATATATAATTAACAATAGGATCACTGTCGATCATTTCTTTAAGCATTGAGACACCCACATTATTAAGTTTAGATAATTATGTTATATGTACATTGTGGCATATTCTAGATAAAAATATTACTTGTCCACAAACAAGTGGGATAGAAATATTGACTTGTCAGCAGACAAATATGTACAAGTCTTACAAGAAGGGCTTGGGAATTCCACAACTCTGTTTTGTGTTTTTAATCATAAATATCTACACAACATGATTATCTTACATTTAATAACTAAATTAGTATGAAAGATGGTCTTTAATTTTAATAACTTACAGTACCCACCAAAAGTTTGGACACAAAAGAAATTCACTACAAATCTTACATTTTGATGATTATTTTTGTAGAATCATTATTTTTAATATATTTAAGTATGGTTTGTGATAAAATAAGAACAAATTTCATTGATGAATCACATCTATGAGATTTAGCGTCTGATATCGCAGAGCCTCCAAAACTATATCAATTATAATTGTTTATATGCTTTTTTGTAGTCTCAGTTATCATTAAAATGGTTGACAAAAATAAGGCAAAACTAACAGACATTCCAAAATAAACAGTCACCAAATTTTTGATAAAAGCAATTTGATAGGCCTACAAAAAGAAAATGTCTCCAAACTTTTGGTGGGTACTGTATAATATATGATTCCTGTTGAGTGTCTGAGTTGAGTTGTCTGCAGGTTGGGGTTTTCTGTACTTATGTGTTGAGTTGTCCCTTCTATGAGCTGAGTTGTTTTCAAGTAGAGTTTGTCTGACCTTTCTCATCTCAGACCAAGAGGTTGATGATTGCAGATCTGAGCATACAAGCAGACAAACAGAGAAAGATAAACATAATAGGTACAATACCACACGACTTTGATGTCACAAATGCTGCAGTAGCTGTGGTACAGTGGTAGGACTTGCATTTAGGGATCAAGATAGGTCCTGGGTTAGAGTAAGGGTTAGACTTTAACTTTTTTTACAGTTTTGAGAAGAAAAAAGAGAAGAATTCGCCTCAAAATGAGATTTAAGAAGATTTAAAGAGCTACTGTAAGTATTTTAATACTTGTCAGATTTCCATGATACACCATATGAACTAGAATTTAGTATGGACAAACTTAAAATAACACAATTTTCATATCAAAGGGTGATAATTATTCACTTGGATTTAAATTTTTTATCCATAACTGAGCAACAGATTTTTTATGAATCTAATTCATGCTAAATTATTTAAATGATGCTATGAAGGAAAAAACAGTATGTTTGGTAACAAATTATCATGAATTTGAAAAATAGTAATGATTGTAAAATAGCATGATGGGAATGATATTGTTTGTTTTTTCAAAGCAGGATTAATTTCAATTGGACTTTGTCGTCTTCTTACATTTGTAACTTGCCAATGGTATGTCATGATGTGATTTAACTTTTGGGTGTTGTATAATAAGTTTTTAGCCACGATATTTCAGTTTGACCGTGGGCATATATAAAGATTATCCCATTTTGTCACTGGGAAATTATTCAAGCTTTGACAGTTTTCAAAATCAAACTGTAAATACATAGAATTAGAAACTGTTGCTTAATGTTATTCAACTTTCAATGATGCATAAATTGGATTTGAATATTCATTACAGTACTTCTGTACTCTTTGATTGATAAAGTAAGATTAAAATCAGCAGAGTTAATGTATGCACCACTGACAGTAGAATAAATTTGAACATAACATGTATTTTGTTGTCATGCCTACTTATGTTTTCATTACATTGATAGTTATCTCCCTTTGTTATTTCAGAACTAGAATGTATTTAGTGAAGTAATGAGTGGTTATCTCCCTTTGTTATTTCAGAACTAGAATGTATTTAGTTAAGTTATGAATGAATGGTTATCTCCCTTTGTTATTTCAGAACTAGAATGTATTAAGTGAAATTATAAATGAATTGTTATCACCCTTTGTTATTTCAGAACTAAATGTTTTTAGTGAAGTTATGAATGGTTATCTCCCTTTGTTATTTCAGAACTTGAATGTTTTACTGATAATATGAATGATTATCTCCCTTTGTTATTTCAGAACGAAAATGTATTAAGTGAAGTGATGAATAAATGGTTATCTCCCTTTGTTATTTTTGAACTAGCATGTATTTAGTGAAGTTATGAATGTTTATGATGACAATGAACAATGAATCTCTACTCTTCAGACCTCCATCACCAGAACTATACAGAGCAGGTACTTTTATTCCTTGATTTATATTACATGGAATGTGTTATGTCAAGGTACGGTACTACTCCACCCATGGACAACTCAACCACTAGTAGGGACAACTCAACCTGTTGACAACTCATCCTGTATCATATGCAGTGCCATCAATAATTACCTTTACACTTGTATAAAAGCTGTGGTGCTTTTCACAAAAACTCTTAGGATAAAAATCATCGTAAGTCAAAAGCAAGAAAGATTAATAATAGTAACCATCATGTGTTGGCTAATCAATTCTAAATATTCTTGAACTTTGTAGACTATTGTATACCTTTTGAATATCATATCATACTATGTTTATTATCCTTCTGGCAAAATTATGAATTTGACTTACGATAACCTTTGGTAAGAATGTTTTAAAAAGGTGTACAGATTTTTTGTTGATTTCATTAAATTTATTTCAAATGTATTTACTCATTAAGATTGTTATAATAGATTGTTACATTTGAAAGGGGAATAATGATACTTTATACAATTGTAATTGCAATACATGTACATGTATCATAAGATATGCCTTGAATTTCTTAAGTACATTTGTATTAGTAAAAAATTAAAAGTAAATCAATCATTTACAAAAGTGTAAAGGTATTTATGGATGACACTGTATATGTAATTAATTTTTGGTTTAAGTATTTTTACCAATTGAAATTTAATAAGTTTATTTTAAGTTGAGGAATATAATGAATGATTATTTGGTATTTATAGTTTATTAGTGTCTTTCATACATGATAAAATAACATTTATAATCATTTTCAGTTTAAAATTATAACTTTTATATGCCTGAAAGAATTTCGGACATATTATGTTATACCCCTGGCGTCCATCTGTTAGCAATTTGGTTTCCGGAGCATAACTTAAGTTCCATTTGGCCCACAATATTTAAACTTCATATGATGATTGCCAATATCAGGTAGAAGACCCCTATTGTTTTTGGGGTCACAAGGTCAAAGGTCAAGGTCACTATAACCATAAAACTGAAAACAGTTTCCGGAGCATAACTGAAGTTCCATTTGGCCCGCATTATTCAAACTTCATAGGATGATTGTCCATATCAGGTAGAAGACCCGTATTGTTTTTGGGGTCACAAAGTCAAAGGTCAAGGTCATTATTACCTTAAAACTGAAAACAGTTTCTGGAGCATAACTTAAGTTCCATTTGGCCCACAATATTCAAACTTCATAGGATGATTGTCAAATATCAGGTAGAAGACCCCTATTGATTTTGAGGTCACAAGGTCAAAGTTCAAGGTCACTATTACTTTAAAACTGAAAACAGTTTCCGGAGCATAACTTATGTTCCATTTGGTCCACAATATTCAAACTTCTTACAATGATTGGCCATATCAGGTAGAATACCCCTATTGATTTTGGGGTCACAAAGTCTAAGGTCAAGGTCATTATTACCTTAAAACTGAAAACAGTTTCCGGAGCATAACTGAAGTTCCATTTGGCCCACAATATTCAAACTTCATAGGATGATTGTCCATATCGGATAGAAGACCCCTATTGATTTTGGGGTCACAAGGTCAAAGGTCAAGGTCACTATTACCTTTAAATTGAAAACAGTTTCTGGAGCATAACTAAAGTTCCATTTGGTCAACAATATTCAAACTTCATACCATGATTGTCCATATTTCCTTAAAACTTTTTTTCTCTACTTTGTTTTCCACAATTATTATACGCCCGTTTTGAAAAAACGGTCGTATTATGTTATGATGTTGTCCGTCTGTCCGTCCGTCCGTCTGTCCGTCTGTCCGTCCGTGGACAATTGCTTGTCCGGATGATAACTCAAGAAAGGATATACCTAGGTTCCTAAAATTTTATGTGTGGATAGCCCTTGGGTAAAGGAGGTTCCCTATTGATTTTGAGACCCCAGGGTTAAAGGTCAAGGTCACTGGGACTTAAAATAGGTAAAACTTGTCCGGACAATAACTGAACCACCAATGTACCTAAGTTCACCAAATTTAATGTAAGAGTAGCCCATGTGTCAAAGATGTTCCCTATTGGTTTTGGGGCCCCTGCATGAAAGGTCAAGGTCACAGTGGCATCATATGGGGAAAAAACTTGTCCTGACAATAACTTAACAACCAATCTACCTAGGTTCACCAAATTTTATGTGAGAGAAGCCCATGTGTCAAGGATGTTCCCAATGGGTTTTGGGGCCCCTGGGTCAAAGGTCAAGGTCACTGGGACATCAAATTGAAAAACCTTGTCCGGACCATAACTCAACAACGAGTGTACCTAGGTTCACCAAATTTTATGTATGAGTAGCCCATGTGTCAAAGATGTGCCCTATAGGTTTATGGGGCCCCAGGTTCAAAGGTCAAGGTCACAGGGGCATTATATGGAAAAACTTTGTCCAGACAATAACTGAAAGACCAATGTACCTAGGTTCACCAAATTTTATGTAAGAGTACCCCATGTGTCAAGAATATGCCCTATTGATTTTGGGGCCCCTGGGTCAAAGTTCAAGGTCACAGTGGCATGATATTGAAAAACATTGTCCAGGTAATAACTCAACAATGACTGTACCTAGGTTAACCAAATTTCATGTGAGAGTAGCCCATGTGTCAAGGATGTACCTTATCAGTTTTGGGAAAACAGGGTTAAGTTTAAATCTTAAACCAGAAGATATCAAATTACCAAGCTGTGACTTCAAATGTTCTATCAATATGTTTATAAAGTCAAAACGGCAAACAATGAAACACTTGTCCAGACAATAACTGAACCACCAACGTACCTAGGTTCTCCAAATTTTATGTGAGGGTAGCCCTTGGGTAAAGGTTATGCCCTATTGGTTTTGGGGCTCCTGGGTCAAAGGTCAAGGTCACAGGGGCATCATATTGAAAATCCTTGTTTGGACAATAACTCATCAACTACTGTACCTAGGTTCACAAAATTTTATGTGAAGGTAGCCCTTGTGTCAAGGATGTTCCCAATAGGTTTTTAGGCCCCAGACCCAAAGGTCAAGGTCACAGAGGCATCATATGGAAAAACCTTGTCCAGACAATAACTGAACAACCAATGTACCTAGGTTCACTAAATTTTATGTGAAAGTAGCCCATGTGTCAAGGTTATGCCCTATTGGTTTTGGGGCACCTTGGTCAAAGGTCAAGGTCACAGGGGCATTATATTAAAATCATTGTCCGGATAATTACTCAACAATGATTGTACCAAAATTCACCAAATTTCATGTGAGAGTAGCCCATGTGTCAAGGATGTACCTTATCAGTTTTGGGAAAACAGGGTTAAGTTTAAATCTTAAACCAGAAGATATCAAATAACCAAGCTGTGACTTCAAATGTTCTATCAATATGTTTATAAAGTCAAAACGGCAAACAATGAAACACTTGTCCAGACAATAACTGAACCACCAATGTACCTAGGTTCTCCAAATTTTATGTGAGGGTAGCCCTTGGGTAAAGGTTATGCCCTATTGGTTTTGGGGCTCCTGGGTCAAAGGTCAAGGTCACAGGGGCATCATATTGAAAATCCTTGTTTGGACAATAACTCATCAACTACTGTACCTAGGTTCACAAAATTTTATGTGAAGGTAGCCCTTTTGTCAAGGATGTTCCCAATAGGTTTTTGGGCCCCAGACCCAAAGGTCAAGGTCACAGAGGCATCATATGGAAAAACCTTGTCCAGACAATAACTGAACAAACAATGTACCTAGGTTCATTAAATTTTATGTGAAAGTAGCCCATGTGTCAAGGTTATGCCCTATTGGTTTTGGGGCGCCTTGGTCAAAGGTCAAGGTCACAGGGGCATCATATTAAAAACATTGTCCGGATAATTACTCAACAATGATTGTACCAAAGTTCACCAAATTTCATGTGAGAGTAGCCCATGTGTCAAGGATGTACCTTATCAGTTTTGGGAAAACAGGGTTAAGTTTAAATCTTAAACCAGAAGATATCAAATTGCCAAGCTGTGACTTCAAATGTTCTATCAATATGTTTATAAAGCCAAAGCGGCAAACAATGAAACACTTGTCCAGACAATAACTGAACCACCAATGTACCTAGGTTCTCCAAATTTTATATGAGGGTAGCCCTTGGATAAAGGTTATGCCCTATTGGTTTTGGGGCCCCTGGGTCAAAGGTCAAGGTCACAGGGGCATCATATTGAAAATCCTTGTTTGGACAATAACTCAACAAGGACTGTACCTAGGTTCATAAAATTTTATGTGAATGTAGCCCTTGTGTGAAGGATGTTCCCAATAGGTTTTGGGGCCCCAGACCCAAAGGTCAAGGTCACAGAGGCATCATATGGAAAAACCTTGTCCAGACAATAACTGAACAACCAATGTACCTAGGTTCACTAAATTTTTTGTGAGAGTAGCCCATGTGTCATGGTTATGTCCTATTAGTTTTAGGGCCCCTGTGTCAAAGGTCAAGGTCACAGGGGCATCATATTGAAAAACATTGTCCGTGCAGTAAAACAACAATAACTGCACTTAAGTTCACCAAATTTCATGTGAGAGTAGCCCATGTGTCAAGGATGTTCCCTATTGATTTTGGGGCCCCTGGGTCAAGTTTAAACCATCATCCAGAAGATATCAAATTACCAAGCAGAGACTTCAAATGTTCAATCAATATGTTAATAAAGTCAAAATGGCAAACCATGGAAATAATGCTATATTTAATAAGTAAAATGAATTTAGTTCACCAAATTTTATATGAGGGTAGCCCATGTGTTAAGGATGTTCCCAATTGGTTTTGGGTCAAAACCGGGTCAAAGATCTAGGTCACAGGGGCATCATATGGACAATAACTAAACAATGATTGTACCTAGGTTAACCAAATTTTTATGTGGATCAGCCCATTTGTCAAGATGTAATGTGTTGATAGCTTTTTGGAATTTGATGTTCTCTTTTGATTTGGAAACCCCAGGGACAAAAGTCAAGGTCACAGGGACTTAATTCATATTGAAACATTTTCCGCACAGTAACTCAATAATAATTGTACCTACATTGTAGGTTTTCCAAATCTTATTTAAGGGTAGCCTTAATGTCTTGCATATGCCCCTTTGGTTTTAGGTCCCTGTGTTAAAGGTTAAAGTCAAAAGAAAAATCATGAGGAAAAACCTTGTCCAACAACCAACTTTACCTAATATCACCAAATTTTATGTATAAATACTCTTTGGGTCAAGGGCGAGAACTTTTGGTTCTGAGGCCCTAGGGTCAAGGTCACTGGAAGTTTGTATGGGAAAACTTTGTGTCGGTGATAAATCAACCATGGCTGTACCTAGGTTCTCAAAATCTTTGCTTTGGATAACCCTCCTGTTAAGAATGGGACCTATTCTGAGATCCCGGGGTCATTGGTCAAGGTCACATGGACTTTACATGAGATAGAACACAGCATGGACTGCACACGGGCGTATAATGCCCCGCCCAGCGGAGCTCTTGTTCATAATATGATATTCATCTGAAATATTCTCATATCTTACTAATGCTTCATCTGAATTAAAAAAAAACACTTTCGGGCATATAATGCTTCGCCCAGCGGTGCTCTTGTTCAATCAAATAGATTCTAATATATGAGTATGATGCAGGTTGAGATGTTCCTACCCTCGGCATGAGTTATCTTGAGTTGTGTTGTTTTGTGTTGTGTTGTCCTGATCCAGTTTTATCCACTTGCGACCTGAATGGTCTGAAGTCAAAGACAGTATACCTTATACTATACAGTGGCAGCCAAATGTTGGAGCACAAAGTGCTCAAGGTGAGCTATTGTGGGGTGGGGAGGGGGGGGGGCTGGCCAATGTGCGTTAGTGCATGCGTGCATGTGTCGCTGTCAACAATTTCTTAAAAATCTTCTTGTCAAAAACTTACAGTATGATATTTGGCATGTAGCATCACTAGAAGGTGCTTCACAAAGATTGTTCAAATTAAGCCCCCCTGGGGTCAATATTGGCCCAGCCCCAGGGGTCAACAGCCATTAATAAGGATTTGTTAAAAATTCACCTTATCTAAAACTGCATGGCCTAGAGTTTTGATATTTTGCTTGTGGCATCATTAGAAGGTGCTTTACAAAGATTGATCATATTATGCATTCGGTGTCAAAATTAGCCCTGCCCCAGGGGTCACAAGATTTACAAAGAGTTATTCAAACATTTTCTAAAAATCTTTTAAAAAACTTTTAGATTTTTCATATTAAATTTTGATGTGTAGTTTTATCTTGAGGTATTTTACAAAGATTGTTCAAAGTATGCCCTGGGATTCACTGTTTGCATCAGCTGAAACTGTTTAACAATCTTTTGTCAGATGCCATAAGCATCAAATTCTCAGGAGAGCGTCCAGGGTCCTCAGGACTTTCATGTTAATTAGACTAAGCAAAAGTCAACGTTGATAATTGAGAAAATGTGTCTAATGTTTTGTTGTTTAGTCCGTCAAAATATTGCACTTTTAAAAATTAGAATTCTTGTTTGTTTTATTTCAGAATGTTGAGAACAGAAGTATTTATCAAGCATTTCAAACTGGAAAACTATCACCGCAATAGAAGAACCACCCCAATGGATCTCCTTAACAAGTCATCTCGGACTTTTTGTCCTTGAGATGTTTGTTGTCCAATAAACAAGTCATCTGAGACATTTTAACCTTGAGATGTTTGTCCAATTATATACTATATTACTTGATATAATTTGGCCTGCTGATATTAAACAAGTCGTTTCGGACTCTTTGTCCTTGAGATGTTTGTTGTCCAAGTAAATTTATTCGATTGTGTTGTTTTTGTTATTATATTCAAAAGGATTGATAAGTTCTTATACAAATTATTCGTCCCCAAACTTCGCATCCATAATCAAAATGGTTTCGAATTTTGTTAACATTTCGATTCGTCCACAAAATTTTCATACTAAGAAAAAAATGGCTTACCAAAATTATTTGGGATGAATCTTAGTTATCATTTTGATTCGGCCCCCAACTTTTTGTATCCTACTTAATTGATGGTACGAAAATCCTTGGATACGTATCTCTGTTTACATTTTGTTTCGTCCCCAAAGTTTTCGTATCCATCATTATTATTTTAAGGAAAATAAAGATGATTATTTTTGTTAACATTTTAATTTGTCACATAACTTTTCGTATCTACCTTTTTAATGAAAATTCCGAACTATGAAAAATGTTGTTTCGAAAATTCTTGAGGACGAATCTGTTTGCATTTTGACTCGTATCCAACAATTTCGAACTCTGAAAAAAAATTAGTTACGTTAATTCTTGGGGACGAATCTTAATAAAAAGTTAGTTACGAAAATACTTGAGGACAAATCTTTGTTTACATTTCCAATCCTCCCTTAACTTATCGTTCATTAAAATGTGGTTACGTAAATTCTTAAGGACCTCTCTCCCAAACTCTTGAACACAGTAAAAGTTAGTTACGTCAATTTTCGGGGACGAATCCTTGTTTACAATTTGATTCGTACTCAAACTTTTCGAACTCAGAAAAGGTTGGTTACGAAAATTGTAGAGGACGAGTCTGTTCACAGTCGTTCGTCCCCAAACTTTTCGTACTTTGAAATAGTTTGTTACACAAAATACTTCAAACCTTTGTTTACATTTTCATTCACCCCTTAACTTTTCGAACCTGTACAGAAAAAGTTACAAAAAATCTTGGGAACGAATCTGTTTTTCATTTCGATTCGTACCCAATCTTTTCGAATTCGGATACTTAATTACGAAAATTGTTGAGGACGATCATTGTTTGTGTTTACAATTGTCTCAAAACTTTACGAACTCAGAAAAAATATTGGTAACTAAAATTCTTGTGGACGAATCTTTGTTTACATTTTGATTCGTACTCAAACTTATCGAACTCGGAAAAAGTTGTTACGAAAATTCTTGAGGACGAATCTTTGTTCACACGTTTTTTTCGTCCCCAAATTTTCTTACTTAGAAAAAGTTGGTTACGAAAATTGTTGAAGACGAATCTTGTATATATTTTTATTCGTCCCAAACTTTTCGAACTAATAATAAGTTGGATTACGAAAAATCTTGAAAACGAATCTGTTTACATTTTGATTCGTACCCAAACTTTCGAACACAGATAAAGTTAGTTACATCAATTCTTTGGGACGAGCCTTTGTTTGCAATTTGATTTAAATTTCGAACTCACAAAAAGTTGGTGACGAAAATTGTTGAGGACGAATCTTTGTTCACAGTTTTATTCGTCCACAAACGTTTCGTTCTTAGAAAGTTTGTTGCACAAAATACTTAAGGACGAACCTTAGTTTACATTTTCATTCGCCCCTTAACCTGTAAAGAAAAAGTTACAAAAATTCTTGGGGACAAATCTTTTTTTCATTTTGATTCGTACCCAATCTTTTCGAACTCAGTGAGTTAGTTACGAAAAATGGTAAGGACGAATCATTGTTCGTGTTTACAATTGTCCCCAAACCTTTCGAACTCAGAAAATAATTGGTTACGAATATTCATGTAGACGAATCTTTGTTTACATTGTGATTCGTACTCAAACTTATCGAACTCGGAAAAAGTTGTTTACGAAAATTCTTGAGGACGAATCTTAGTTCACATGTTCTTTCGTCCCCAAATTTTCGTACTTAGAAGAAGTTGGTTACGAAAATTGTTGGAACGAAACTTGAACACATTTTGATTAGTACCCAAACTTTCGAACTCGGAATAAAAAAAGTAACAAAAATTCTTTGGGACGAATCTTTGTTTACATTTTGATTCGTTCTCAAACTTCGAACTCTGAAAAAATTGGATAAGCAAATTTCAAATGTTTATATTCTGACTCGTCCCCAAACTTTTCGAAGACGGATAAAGGTTGGTTACGAAAATTATTTGAGACGAATCTTGTTTTCATTCTTCTACAAACTTTGCGAACTCAGTAAATGTTGCCTACGAAAATTTCGGGGACGAATCTTTGTTCACATTTTCATTTGTGCTCAAACTTTTCGTACATAGATAAAATTGGTTACGAAAAATTTTTTGGGCGAATCTTTGATAACGTTTTGATTCTTATGCAAACTTTTCGTATCCAACTTAATTACTGTAACGAAAATGCTTTGGTTCGAATCTTGGTTTACATTTTTATTTGTCTCCGAACTTCTTGAACTCCGAAAATAGTTGTTACAAAAAAAATTGGGACAACTCTTAATTAACAATTTCATTCTTCCCTAAACTTTTTGTACTCGGAATAAGTTGTTTTTTTTTTTAATTTTTTGGGACGAATTCTGAGAACATTGTGATTCGTCTCCAAACTTTTCGTACTTATATAAAGTTGGTTACACAAATTCTTGCGGACAAATGTTTGTTACAAATTTGTTAATATTTTGATTCGCCCCCAAACTTTTCGAACTCAGAAAAGTAGGTTACGAAAACTATTTGGGAAGAATCTTTGTTTACATTTTGATCTGTCCCCATACATTTTGAACTAAAATAAGTTGATCACGAAAATTCTTGCCGATGAACCATTGTTTACATTTTCTTTTGTCCCAAAACTTTTCGTACTCGGAAAAATTTGGTTACGGAAATTGTAGGGACGAATACTTGATAACATTTTGATTAGTACCCAAACTTTTCCTATCCAACTTAATCATTGTTACAAAAATTCCGCGGACGAATCTTTGTTTACATTATGAATTGTCTAAAAACTTTCCGAACTCAGAAAACGAAATTGGTTACAAAAATTATTTGCGACGAAGTTTTGTTTACGTTTTGATTCGTTCCTAAACATTTTGAACTAGAAAAAGTTGGTTACGGAAACTCTTTGGTACGATACTTAAAAAAGTTGGTTAAAATTGTTAACTTTTCCTATCCAACTTTATCACTGATCCTGGGTTTCTTTGTAAAAAAAATCCAACGAAGTTTAAATGAATGTAAAAATCTGACGGCTATTATTGCCGTCAGAATTTTATTTTGTTTATAATTTTATGAAGCTTTTTGTCTTAGCTTTCCAACAGTATCGTTATAATAAAATATATTCATTTAATAGTAAGAGAGTTATGGGGGGATTCAATGTTTCCCTGGGCGGTCAATGTAATCGTTCCCAAATAAAGGGTATAGATTATCTGTATCCAATCAGACGAGGGGCGTTACCAGTATCCACTGAGACGAGTTTTAGTCACGCCCCTCATGAATATCGCTATTAACTTTAACGATCACCAGTAGGAACGCCCTACTGAATATTTATGCTAATATGATTTTCTTTAAAAATGATATTTCACACTGTCCTTGAGTATTAATTGTGCATAAAGTATTCAAGATTGACAACAATGTCATAATAAAGAAGTATTATTATTTGAATAGAATTGAAAACAAAAAATAGATAACTAAGTCCCTCAAATGAAACTGTATTAAAACTTGCTACTGTTTATCATTGGATATAAGAATTATCAATAAATGAGCTACGTCAAATATTTTCAAAGTACTGATTCTACTGCATTAACGCTATTGTATGTTTTATCTTATTTTGCAGTAAAATATTTGCAAATAAACATACAAATTGGAAATATCCATAAGTATATGTGTCATAGTACTGTATCAACTAAGACGAGGTGTCTAATAGCACTGTAACTACTGCGACGAGGTGTCTTATAGTACTGTAACCACTGAGTCGAGGTGTCTTATAATACTGTATCCACTGAGACGAGGTGCCTTATAGTACTGTAACCACTGAGACGAGGTACCTTATAATACTGTTACCACTGAGACGAGGTGTCTTATAATACTGTAACCACTGAGACAAGGTGTCTTATAGTACTGTATCCGCTGAGACGAGGTGTTTTATAATACTGTAACAACTGAGACGAGGTGTATTATAATACTGTAACCACTGAGACGAGGTGTTTTATAATACTGTATCCACTGAGACGATGTGTCTTATAATACTGTAACCACTGAGACGAGGTGTCTTATAGAACTGTATCCGCTGAGACGAGGTGTCTTATAGAACTGTATCCACTGAGACGAGGTGTCTTATAGTTTTGTAACTACTGAGACGAGGTGTCTTATAATACTGTAACCCCTCAGACGAGGTGTCTTATAGAACTGTATCAACTGAGACGAGATGTCTTATAATACTGTAACCACTGAGACGAGGTGTCTTACAATACTGTAACCCCTAAGACGAGGTGTCTTATAGAACTGTATATACTGAGACTAGGTGTCTAAAAATACTGTAACCCCTAAGACGAGGTGTCTTATAGAACTGTATCCACTGAGACGAGGTGTCTTATAATACTGTAACCACTGAGAAGAGGTTTCTTACAATACTGTATCCACTGAGACGAGGTGTCTTATAATATTGTATCCACTGAGACGAGGTGTCTTATAATACTGTAACCACTGAGACGAGGTGTCTTATAGTTTTGTATCTACTGAGACGAGGTGTCTTACAATACTGTAACCACTGAGACGAGATGTCTTATAGTACTGCAACCACTGAGACGAGGTGTCTTATAGAACTGTATCCACTGAGACGAGGTGCCTTACAATACTGTAACCCTTAAGACGAGGTGTCTTATAATACTGTAACCACTGAGACGAGGTGTCTTATAATACTGTAACCCCTAAGACGAAGTGTCTTATAATACTGTATCCACTGAGACGAGGTGTCTTACAATACTGTATCCACTGAGACGAGGTGTCTTATAATATTGTATCCACTGAGACGAGGTGTCTTATAATACTGTAACCACTGAGACGAGGTGTCTTATAATACTGTAACCCCTTAGACGAGTTGTCGTACAATACAGTATCCACTGAGGCGAGGTGTCCTATAATACAATAACCACTGAGACGAGGTGTCTTATAATACTGTAACCACTGAGACGAGGTATCTTATAATACTGTAACCCCTAAGAAGAGGTGTCTTATAGAACTGTAACCACTCAGACGAGGTGTCTTATAATACTGTAACCACTCAGACGAGGTGTCTTATAATACTCTATCCACTGTTGCGAGGTGTCTTATAGTACTGTAACCACTGAGACGAGGTGTCTTATAATACTGTATCCACTGAGACGAGGTGCCTTATAGTAATGTATCCACTGAGACGAGGTGTCTTATAATACTGTAACCACTGAGACGAGGTGTCTTACAATACTGTAACCCCTAAGACGAGGTGTCTTATAGAACTGTATATACTGAGACGAGGTGTCTTATAATACTGTAACCCCTAAGAATAGGTGTCGTATAGTACTGTAACCACTGAAACGAGGTGTCTTATAGAACTGTAACCACTGAGACGAGGTGTCTTATAGAACTGTATCCACTGAGACGAGGTGTCTTATAGTACTGTATCCACTGAGACGAGGTGTATTATAGAACTGTATCCACTGAGACGATGTGTCTTATAGCACTGTTATCACTGAAAGCATGTTTTTATCAGCATTGTGTGCCAATTCTCTGCACTCAACGACCCCGATTTTTTTCTTGGGATGAAGTGCGTTGTGCCCCCTTCAAACCCCAGCAACAAAGGGGGGAGACAACCTCCCTTTGTACCCCCTCTGAGACATCTTTTAATGGGGGAGGCGAACGAAAAAAAAGGTCATTTTGGAAATTTTCTATTTTCTAGATCCAGTTGAAAACATCAATGTCAAGGCTTTGGCAGCCATTTTTTAGGGGGACCCAGTCGCATAAAAATGCGGGATTGACCAGTTTAGGGTTAAACAATAAAGATTTATTTGAAGTTAATGCACACAAAACACATTCTGAGTTCCAGATTCACTATTCTTTGCCTCTTTTAAACCAGTCTTAAAGTATTGTTTTATGTTACAGTTTACACTATGATGATACACTTAACAAAACTTATAAGTATACATGTATACTTAAGCTCATATCTACATAAATGCTTGTCCGATTTAAGTCAAATTTTCAACAAGTATAGTTCAAAGACTGAACAACATTACTATGTTTATTTCATTAAATAGCACAAAAGATTTAAAAATTAATAACTAAAACATCACAGCGTGAGGAAAGTCAAAGTAACAAAACGAGGATTGCGATCTGCGTGAATAAGTGAATGTTATTAAATGATTCGGTTAAATGTGTCTACGATTCTCTCTGTTATAGCGAATGTGACCTCCATGGCTGTTGAGAACCGGTTGGCATTGCTTTCTCGTGGATCTTACATTGTGATGGAGATGATTCTGACGTATACCTGTCCACTTACGTACAATTCTTTCACACAGTTCAGCTAGGGGTTGGGCTGCAACACCACGGCGTACACGGTGGTTCAATTTATCACATACGTGTTCTTTTATGTTGAGCTAGAGATACCGGCGGTATGCACATCAGCGTGATGTTGTTGTCATGAAGTATTTCTGTTGTTGCTCTTGCTGTGTGGGCTGGTGCGCCATTCATTTTAACAATGAAATAGCTATTCATAGCTGTTCTATTGTAAGCCGGCCCATTTTGTGTTTTTCAACATCAACAACATGTTTATTTTGTATCAGGCCTCTTGCCATAACAAGTAGAACAAGTAATAATGTGATCATAATGTACATGGTAAACAACATTGGCAGATGACAATGAATGTTTTTCGGATGTGTATGTCGTTATATTGCAATTTTGATTCTGGCCAGTCACGATTTCCTCGTGCATCTAAAAATCGATACATAGTCAAAAGCTGATGTACAAAATTTTGAAAAATATTGGTTCATATAAAAGTTATACGCAATTAAAATATGCATATTTATAAGTTTTGTTAAGTGTAATGTTGGGGTTATATTGCATTTTAAATGCATTATCATAAGTCATACAAATGATGAATACAACCCTACAATACAAGCTTGTTTTTTATAAACTAAAATATAATTATCAAATTTGTTTATCTATCATTCGGTTATATAGACCAAGTACAGTATGTATTTTATTTGTTTAAACAATTTATTTTTTAAACATATCATACATATATGAGTAATACAACTCAAACTACTGAAAATAATATTTTCCTAGGCCCATTATTTAAGAATTGTGCTGAACCTTAAGACGATGGCTTGCATGCCACAAATGGCGACTCAAAACTTTACTGTTTTAGAGAAAAATATCAACCAAGGAATATCATAACAGTACAGATTTAATATTATAACTCTCAATTTCAAATAATAATAACAAATTATGATTTTATTTAATATTCTTGATATATCTCAAGTCCTAGGTAGTCTACTAGTTCCTTTCTTCCTATATTTTCCTGCAGTTTAGATTTCATTCTTACACTTCTAAAGTGTCCTTTTCCCTATACTTATAATATTTTGTCTATCAATCCTGAATGTGTATTTTTTCAAAATACTGAAATTTTCCATGTCAAGTACAAGACTAATTGCTTGTACATGTAATATAGTTGAGTGTATTGTCTATATGTTTACTTTTATAAAACTTGTAAGTTGTAACATTAATAAATTGGGTGTTTTTGAATGGCTGTAGAGTGTCTTTATTCATGTTTTAGAAACAAATTGCTTCATATCAATTCTCGTAACTCTTTGTTGTTATGACTTAGAAAAAATCTTTCGCACAAAGATGATTCAAAAAATTTGTAAGCGTATTATCTGTCTGGGTAAAATAAACTCTATTAATTGTGCAGCTAACAAATGCCAAAACAGAATTTTAGCTCCCATGCAGGTCTTCATTTTCACTTGAGTAAAATCAAGCAAATGCTGGCACATTAAGGAGGATTTCTTACTCAAAAAGTTAGCAGTGCTTCTAGTGGGATTAAAAATCAAGGACCCCCTCATTCACTGCCAATGCAACCTTCTACTGCTCCTAAAATGTATTACATCCAACTGTATGTACCATAACAACAGACAGAAATTATTCTTTGAAAATGCTGCTTCTGAAAATTTGACAAGTCTAGAGGTTAAATAATAACCATTAAACATTGTTTCAACCCACATTATTCAAGATTTTCAAAAACTTAAGTCCAAGATCAAAGTTTGCTCTTTTGTTGGGGTATTTTTTTTCTTATCAACACATGTAGCACATTTTTAATCGGACTTTTCGACAATACAATTCGCTTTATTGTTTGAAACCCAGGTAACCTGTCAGGGCTGTGGATCGTTAAGCAAGTGGCGAACCGATCCGAACCACGATTTATGTGTAGCGATTCACGAATCGAACCACGTTTCACCAGTTAATGGAGAAGCATACAGAATTTATGTAATAACAAAAAAGTGAAGGATAACAGAAGCTTTTACTAAATGGAAAACCATGTACTCCAAACATTTCTATTACCAGACGTTTATGGAAATTTTCAGTGATAACAGTTTCGTTTAAATGTGTATCAATCGAAATTGTGAATTAAATTAAAGTTTTCATTAGTTGTGCGGCTCGTTTTCAGTGGTAATTAAGCTGAAAATGTTCCTCCATTATTTCCAAAAATAGATCGCGATCCGACGATTTTGAACGTGACGAATATTCGTACTCGATTTCCTGATTGTGATCGCGAATACCCGGAATACTCGGATACTCCAAGGTATAATGCATTAGCTTGTGTTTATCTACCAAGTTGGTTCAATTTGTGATTTCAAAGTGTTAGTAGTTGAAAAGTTCTTCGGGTTCACACTATTACTTACTATGACTTATATAAAGTATAGTTACATACGTTTTGTTGCGTTTAACGCTGTAACAACACATTGTTTAAGTCATATCACACGCGGCAGTCAGTCAACTTACTTACTGTTCCTGGAAAGGCAAAATCTACTTAATTAGCCATTAACCAGTTACATATTTCTGTCAGTGATTGATAACACATGATTAAGAATCAGGGATTAAAAAATCGAAAAAAAATCAATAACAACTGAAAATAAATTTCAACAAAAAATACCAACATCATTATCACAAACTATATATGTTCTGCTATAATATTGCATTGTAATCGCCATATTATTCTATAATTATATATAAGTTCATCATATTTATTTATATATGACAGGCTAAATAGGTAGACCACATCTACCATGTATAAATGTATAAACAATCACTATTTTAGCACACTGTGTTAAAAATTGACATTTATACCATGCATCATTATGAAATCAACTATTTACTCCAATAAGGGACTTTAGTCAGTTATCTTTCCCTGATATAATCTGAAGCAATCCAATTGGTAAGTAGGTCCTAACAGTTGGAATCTTCGGATTTTATCATGGAATTCCTATGTAAGGATGACAAAATATTTCATCTAATAACTTTCTTGTTAATAAAGATATTAACAAAAGTGATGAAATTAAGATACATGTAGTTCTTTATCCTAAAAAATAGTTAGCTTGAATTTCAAATAAATTGAATGGTTTACAAAAAGTTATTTTAAGATCAATTTTGGCAAATCGACATTGAAAAGAAAGGGTAAAATCCGAGTAATCCAACTGATAAGACCTACCTATTTGAAGAGTATACAAGGGGAAATAACTGACTAATTGTACTGTACTGTACTGTACTGTACTGTACTGTACTGTACTGTACTGTACTGTACTGTACTGTACTGTACTGTACTGTACTGTACTGTACTGTACTGTACTGTACTGTACTGTACTGTACTGTACTGTACTGTACTGTACTGTACTGTACTGTACTGTACTGTACTGTACTGTACTGTACTGCAGTGTACTGTACTGTACTGTACTGTACTGTACTGTACTGTACTGTACTGTACTGCAGTGTACTGTACTGTACTGTACTGTACTGTACTGCACTGTACTGTACTGCAGTGTACTGTACTGTACTGTACTGTACTGCACTGTACTGTACTGCACTGTACTGTACTGTACTGCAGTGTACTGTACTGTACTGCACTGCACTGTACTGTACTGCACTGCACTGCACTGTACTGCAGTGTACTGTACTGTACTGTACTGTACTGTACTGCACTGCACTGCACTGCACTGCACTGCAGTGCACTGCAGTGCACTGTACTGTACTGTACTGTACTGCACTGCACTGTACTGCACTGCACTGCACTGCAGTGCACTGCACTGTACTGTACTGCACTGCACTGTACTGCAGTGCACTGCAGTGCACTGTACTGTACTGCACTGCACTGTACTGCAGTGCACTGTACTGCACTGTACTGCACTGCACTGCACTGCACTGCACTGCACTGCACTGCACTGCACTGCACTGCACTGCACTGCACTGTACATAACGAACTTTTGTAAACTAATTCTACTTCAAATAAAATGAAAACAGACTTGTAGTGTAGATGGAGTAAGATTCTCGGGATAGGGGCGGGCGTCTTCTCTTGGTTTCATCAAAACATTACCATACCATATATTTGGCTTAAAATAAAAAATGAATTGTTTACATCTCTTTCAAAATTACCTTAATATCTAAAAGGCTGTAAATTAAAGGAACAGCTAAACAGAACCAAGAGGGGGGCTTCTTTTCTTTTCACGGTTTGTGGATCCTTGAGGTCGATGACTTGGAGGGTGTTCTTCTGGGTTTCTTCTTGGTGGTGCTGCTTTGACAGGCATTTTTGCAAACAACAAAAGCCATACTTTGGTAAAAGGGCCACAAAACACCTAAAAAGCAACATAACATCACCCAAAATCACAAAATATAGGTCAATTAAGCAGGAGCTAAAAATAGTCAAATATAGGTCATAATCCAAATACCACAGAACAACGACAAAACACACAAACAAAAACACCCACAGTATAACAACACTCACCCTCAACAAAACATACAAACATGCTCAGGCACATAACACATATCATTAACTAACAACCTAGAGTAAATCACTATCAATACCCAGGAAAACCTCCAAATTTAACCCTGAATAAGCAATAGGAGACTTTTCAATTTTGGCAAAACAAATTATAACATATTTGGCAAGTTTATCACCTAAACCTGATATGAAATTTATCTGGAAAACTTCAAAATTTGACCTAATTTATGCTTCAAAAACACATTTTAGGGGTGAATAGGTCACACTCAGGGGTCTGCACATAATGCAAACTGTTGTTGCGGACGGACCCTTATTAAAACTTTAATCAGTCAGTCGGTAGGATGGAGAATGACCAAACTCTACAAAAGTACACTTAACAACTTTTCTAAGTATACACATTTCCCCTGCAGATAATTCCAACAGTTGTTAAAATATTTCAACGAAATTTTGTGAATCAACTATGGGATACTATATCTTTCATGTGACACTAAAAACGTCATTATCCACCGTGTAGTAACCGACTTCCAAGATGCACGTGCATTTTGTGCTTTTTACTTATATGAGCCAAACGGTTTACATTTCCACGTGTACATGTCGATATCTATAGCGATTTACATTTAAAAAGAACACCTAAACTTTCACAAGTCGTAAGTATGAAACTATCGAAATGATACATGCTGGCTCATCAGTTCGAGAGGTAAATTGAATTGAATTGCTATTTCATGTCATGCTCGCATCATATTCATCACTGAGATATTCTAATCATGGCTGCAATGCAGGAATCTTCAACAATCGTGACAAAGTGAAACCATGTTTCAGTTTGTCCTTTCTTTCAGGCGTAACCCTTTGACTGTGATGAAACGTTTAAGAAAGTTTGAGCAAACCGGAAGTGTTAAAGACCTGCCAAGCAAGAGAAGACGTCACGTATGACGACAAGACGGCAAGAATGGGCTATGATACCACGGGATATCATTCTGAACTACATAATCTCATTGCGAGCAAGATATCTTGCCGTTATACGAATTGAAGGTGGCCATACTCGTTATTGATGTGAATTTGAACTTTGTTGGTGCCAATATTGTTACTGCTTATAAGAAGTCAGTTACCTTTCAATTCATTCTTCGTTTTGCTAATAAATGAAATACTATTTGAAGAAGATTTTTCACAAATATTATATCAATAGCTTACGTATCAACCCAGTTATAACCAAATATACAGGTGTATACTTGGAAAAGTTGTTAAGTGTATTCCCCGTCTGGGAATTGAAACCAAGTGAGCTAGACGGGCAACTTAGGAGCATGTTAAACGGTCTCTTCAGCTACCCAGTCTTCAGCTGAAAGGTCATAGCACTTTAAACCTTAGTTTGGGAAAATATAACTAAATGAAATCCTAGCGTAGGGTTAAAAACAGCAAAAATTGCATTTTTGCCCTTTTTGCACCACCCAAGTGTTGCAATGATAATTAAATAATACTAATTGGGGTCGAGGTTCAAATGGCTCTTTTTGACAGCCAATCACCCTGAGAACAACTTGACTTAGTTGCATATCTGCCAGTCAATTACTAATGAAAAAGAGCACATTGAAATAGCTATATTGCATAAAGGTGAAAAAATGGCCAATTTTCGCCCATGTCCCAATTACTAATAGGGTTATGTATACAATAAGCGATAATTATAAGTATGATAAATTACACTGAATTGGTGATTTAATAACCGAAAAATGATGTGATTTATATTGAGTAACTTCTGTAATACAGGAAAAAAAGAAGAAAAAAGCTTTATAGAACTTTTTATTCAGTTTTTATTTCAAATTTATTGCATTTTAACATAAATCACTTTTTAGGGAGTGTTTTGTCAAACTGTTTTTCCAGTTATGTGAAACATAAAAATAAGTTCAAAAATTCAAAAAAGTCTATTTCGTAAAAAAGTGTAGTTACAATAGTCTTGCGGGCAACCCTCGATATAATCACGCTTGATCGTACAATGCTCATTAGGTGCACGTTAGTCGATTTTAATGTTTATGTGCTTAAACAGCTCGTCTCATACAATACAAGGCAATTTGTCTCTGTAGATACCGTTTTATGAGGCAGGTCTAAACCGTTTTATAAATCACCTCGATGCAATGTATACAGTATGATATGACTCAACATCTTAGTAGATACCGTATTTTAAGAAGCAATTTCTCAGTGGTTACCATACCATATTGTACATCGTCTCAATGGTTACCATACTATAGAGTACCTCGTCTCATTGTTTATCATACAATAAAATACCTCGTCCCAATGAATACCTTACTATAATGTGCCTTGCCTCAGTGGTAGTAACTATACTAAAATGTACCTCGTAACCATACTATAAAGTATCTCGTCTCATTGTTAATCAGTGGTTACCATACTATAATACACCTCGTCTCAGTGGTTACTGTACTATAATACACCTCGTCTCAGTGGATACAGTTCTATAAGACATCTCGTCTCAGTGGATACAGTTCTACAAGACATCTCGTCACAATAGTTACAGTTCTAAAAGACACCTCGTCTCAGTGGTTACTGTACTACAATACACCTCGTTTCAGTTGATACAGTTCTATAAGACACCTCGTCTCAGTGGTTACAGTACTATAAGGCACCTCGTCTCAGTGGTTACAGTACAAAAATACACCTCGTCTTTGTGGATACAGTTCTATAAGACACCAAGTCTCAGTTTATACCATAGTATAAGATCCCTCGTCTCACTGGTTACCATACTACAAGGTACCTCGTCTCAGTAGATACCACAGTATAAGACACCTCGTCTCAGTGGTTACAGTACTATACGACACCTTGTCCTAGTGGGTACAGTACAATAAGGCACCTCGTCTCAGTGGTTGTAGTACTACAGGATACCTTGTCACAGTGGATACAATATTATAAGGCACCAGTTCTCAGTTTATACCATAGTATCAGACACCTCGTCTCAGTGGTAACAGTACTATTCGACACATAGTCTCAGTGGTTATAGTACTATAACACTCCTCGTCTCACTGTTAACCATACTATTAGGTACCTCGTCTCAGTAAAAACCATATCATAAGACATCAAGTCTCAGTTTATACCATAGTATCAGACACCTCGTTTCAGTGGTTACAGTACTATAAGGCACCTCGTCTCAGTGGTTACAGTACAATAAGACACATTGTTTTAGTGGTAACAGTGCTATAAGACACCTCGTCTCAGTGGTTACAGTACTACAAGACACCTCGTCTCAGTGGATACAGTTCTATAAGACACCTCGTCTCAGTGGTTACAGTACTATTAGGCACCTCGTCTCAGTGGTTACAGTACAAAAATACACCTCGTCTTTGTGGATACAGTTCTATAATACACCTCGTCTCAGTGGATACAGTTCTATAAGACACCAAGTCTCAGTTTATACCATAGTATAAGATCCCTCGTCTCACTGGTTACCATACTACAAGGTACCTCGTCTCAGTAGATACCACAGTATAAGACACCTCGTCTCAGTGGTTACAGTACTATACGACACCTTGTCTCAGTGGGTACAGTTCTATAAGACATCTCGTCTCTGGGGTTACAGTACAATAAGACACCTCGTCTCAGTGGATACAGTTCTACAAGACACCTCGTCTTAGTGGTTACAGTACTACAATACACCTCGTCTCAGTGGTAACAGCATTATAATGCACCTCGTCTCAGTGGATACAGTGCTATAAGACACCTCGTCTTAGTGGTTACTGTACTATGATACACCTCATCTCAGTGGATACAGTTCTTTTTAAGACACCTTGTCACAGTGGTTACAGCTCTAAAAGACACCTCGTCTCAGTGGTTACAGTATTATAAGACACCTCGTCCCAGTGGTAACTGCACTACAATACACCTCGTCTCAGTGGATACATGTCTATAAGACACCTCGTCTCAGTGGATACAGTTCTACAAGACATCTCGTCACAATAGTTACAGTTCTAAAAGACACCTCGTCTCAGTGGTTACTGTACTACAATACACCTCGTTTCAGTTGATACAGTTCTATAAGACACCTCGTCTCAGTGGTTACAGTACTATAAGGCACCTCGTCTCAGTGGTTACAGTACAAAAATACACCTCGTCTTTGTGGATACAGTTCTATAAGACACCAAGTCTCAGTTTATACCATAGTATAAGATCCCTCGTCTCACTGGTTACCATACTACAAGGTACCTCGTCTCAGTAGATACCACAGTATAAGACACCTCGTCTCAGTGGTTACAGTACTATACGACACCTTGTCCTAGTGGGTACAGTACAATAAGGCACCTCGTCTCAGTGGTTGTAGTACTACAGGATACCTTGTCACAGTGGATACAATATTATAAGGCACCAGTTCTCAGTTTATACCATAGTATCAGACACCTCGTCTCAGTGGTAACAGTACTATACGACACCTTGTCTCAGTGGGTACAGTACAATAAGACACCTCGTCTCAGTGGTTACAGTACTATAAGGCACCTCGTCTCAGTGGTTACAGTACTATACGACACCTTGTCTCAGTGGGTACAGTACAATAAGACACCTCGTCTCAGTGGTTACAGTACTATAAAGCACCTCGTCTCAGTGGTAACAGTATTATAATGCACCTCGTCTCAGTGGATACAGTGCTATAAGACACCTCGTCTCAGTGGTAACAGTATTATAATGCACCTCGTCTCAGTGGATACAGTGCTATAAGACACCTCGTCACAGTGGTTACAGTATAATAATACACCTCGTCTCAGTGGTTACAGTTCTATAAGACACCTCGTCTCAGTGGTTTTATTTCTATAAGACACCTCGTCATAGTGGTTACAGCTCTAAAAGACACCTTGTCTTAGTGGTTACAGTACTATAAGACACCTCGTCTCAGTGGTTACAGTTCTATAAGACACTTCGTCTCAGTGGTTACAGTTTCATAAGACACCTCGTCTCAGTGGTTACAGTTCTATAAGACACCTCGTCTCAGTGGTTACAGTATTATAATGCACCTCGTCTCAGTGGATACCGTGCTATAAGACACCTCGTCTCAGTGGTTACAGCTCTAAAAGACACCTTGTCTTAGTGGTTACAGTACTATAAGACACCTCGTCTCAGTGGTTACAGTTCTATAAGACACTTCGTCTCAGTGGTTACAGTTTTATAAGACACCTCGTCTCAGTGGTTTCAGTTCTATAAGACACCTCGTCTCAGTGGTTACAGTATAATAATACACCTCGTCTCAGTGGTTACAGTTCTATAAGACACCTCGTCTCAGTGGTTTTATTTCTATAAGACACCTCGTCACAGTGGTTACAGCTCTAAAAGACACCTCGTCTCAGTGGATACAGCTCTAAAAGACACCTCGTCTCAGTGGTTACAGTTCTATAAGACACTTCGTCTCAGTGGTTACAGTATAATAATACACCTCGTCTCAGTTGATACAGTATTATAAGACACCTCGTCCCAGTGGTAACTGCACTATAATACACCTCGTCTCAGTGGTTACAGTACTATAAGACACCTCGTCTCAGTGGATACAGTGCTATAAGACACCTCGTCTTAGTGGTTACAGTACTATAATACACCTCGTCTCAGTGGTTACAGTACTATAAGGCACCTCGTCTCAGTGGATAGAGTGCTATAAGACACCTCGTCTTAGTGGTTACAGTACTATAATACACCTCGTCGCAGTGGATGATATACTTATGCTCTCTAAAGGGGACTCTTAAGACCAATCTTTGCAGTTATATATTCTATTGCTGTCGAAAAAAAAAATTACCGTCTCTGTTATTCTTAGTATTATATTATATATGAAGTATATTGTGTCTGCACACATACAGCTATTAAGTATATAGAAATGGCATTTTCAGTACTTTGATGAAATATCAAAAATCGTCAATTAATTATTTTACATATAATTGAATATTAAAATGAATATTCAGTAGGGCGTTCCTACCGGCGAACGTAAGTTTTCAGCGATATTCATGAGGGGCGTGTCTAAAACTCGTCTCAGTGGATACTGGTAACGCCCCTCGGCTGATTGGATACAGATAATCTACTCCCCCAAATAAATGGATAGGTAGGTCCGGGGCATTCTATAAATAGACGGTGAAGATATCACCTCTATACTAAGACGCATAACGATTTCCAATCATCCGCAATTTACTTCCACGTCAAGTAGTTCCGCGTAGGAATACAAATATCAAAGAAAATCGTTGTTGTGAAATACTTGGTTGGCATTTTTTCGCCAAATATAACTACTAAAATGTAAAATAATGACCGCTTATAGCTACAGGAATATTAATCCATATATACTAAGTATTTTTAAACCTCTGTAGGTATAGGTACATAGTTAAACCGTGTACTCTACTTTCGATTTTAAATTATTGTGTAAAGAATGACAGATGTAAACACGTTATGATGGAGGTTTAACTTCCAGTTAAAAAGTTTAATTTGATGAGGATAGTTGGTTGGATAGTCAAATTTTATTGAGTAGACACAAAATTCATACTCTATTTGTTCAGATTACTTGAAGGGGGGGAATTGTTAGAATGTAAACATTACCACGTGCTTTCAGGTAAATAAACAGTTTACCCGTGATGCGCGGCGTCTCCGTACAAAGGTCAGTCAGACCGTTTGTGTACAGAATGGGTCCGGGGAATACACCAGTCCCGTCTCGCCATTCGGAACTACCTCGGCGATCTGGGATCATTCCGATTGAAAACAGAGCTTAATGTGAAGTTGGTATTGTAAACTTTTTTCTCGACATTTCGTTTTTTCTGCTTACGCAGAATCTAGTTATAAAAATCGCTTATTATATCTTAGTTTTCTAAAAAAAAAACTATATAGAATTGATTGAGTTCAGAAAAATGTCCATGAGTTCGTGACAAGTCAAAAAACACAGGTGAGTTGAAACCATAATTTATTCGTACTAAATAATTTTCGTACTCAACTTGTCTCTAGCGAAAGAGGCAGTCAGCTTATGAGACATTATAAATTTTACATCAATATTTTCTTATTTTTTTTCATGAATGTTTGATGCGCTTCGCGATAATCAGTGATTGGAATTCTAAATAAAAGACGCTTGTTGCCCAGTTGTTTGGCTTTTGTCAGTATTGCGCAATCTTGGAATTAAATGACTCAGATTCATGAAAATGGTGAGGTCAGAGCATTAGATAAAAATTTATAAATAAGCAGTTAGTTTACCAATGGAGTTAATTCCTGACCCGGAATTGATGGCTTATTACTACTGGTATATCAATCCAGCTACTAATAAAAATATTTTTAGCTACTTCTTATATTCTACTTTCGTTTTCAATTGTCTATGTGATTGTGAAGAATGACTGATGTAAACACATATAGTTAATGGCTAAAAAAAATCACATGGAATTAAGCATTAAAGCTGCTTCTATCATCATATTTGTAGGCGTTTTCCCTACATTGTAAATGGTAAATGGTAAATCGTCACTTCTCCATATCACTTAATTAGTGTTTCAGGATGTAGGCACTTGCATGATACTTCATTTATAAGATATGATTTGTAAGTGTCATCTTAATGATGATACTTGACAATTTTTATCAAATATATATACAAACTAGGTGGATAAAAACTCATTTACTGTTCACTGTGCACATTCCTTTTAAAGTGACTTAAATTTAGGCTTATAACATGATATAGTTACTGTTAATTAAGGGTGATAGCGCGTAGGTCTGAATTAACAAGGAATATTGAATTATTTAACACATGAGTATAGAGATGAGAGGACTTCTTTAAATGTTTTATTTCATATGCATTACTTTTTTATGGATATCAATATTATTTTGATCAGACACAAAAAACATATTCAATATGTTCATTACATTTGAAAGGGGGAATAATTACAGTGTTAACATCCCCATGTGTTTTCAGGTAAATATTTTTTTTATTCATGATGCTTAGTGTCTCCGTACAAAGGTTAGTCAGAAATGAGACCATTTGTGTACATAATGCAAGAATGACCATAGGAAATGATGGGTCCACCTAGGGTCCCCCTTGGATTTATAGTCTCTGATCTAACTTAGGGGTCCAAAATATTACAGGTACATGTATTGGTCTTATTATTGTATGGTGATTGCTGGTATTTGCATTATTTAGAATTAATGATAAAATAGTTAAAAACTAGCACGCACAATATACTTCTATTGTAAACGTGGACCCTATATACTTGTATACATTGTATATGTTTATAAAGGGTCCTTGGTATAAATGATAATTAGATTGATACCATGATTAATAATTTCCTAAACAACTTGTTTGATATGTTTAAGATTCTGACCAATTTGACTGATGGGTCAAACTGCTTTGAAAAGTGGTAAAGCCATTGAAGGAGTGTTTAGAAAAGATCCCAACAAAGGCAAGATGGATTGGGAAGACAAGAATGTACCTGATGATATTTTATGGGAGGTATTGATAAGAGTTCCAGCAAAGGATATTGTCAAGTCTTGTGTTAGAGTATGTAAAAAATGGAACGAAACTATTGAATCAAGATATTTCTGGATACATAAATGTATAGAAAAACATCATTATCCAAGAGAGTTGATACAGATACTTGCTGATGAAAATTTTAAGAAACTTTACTTCAAGAGTCCATACCAAAGCAATCTGATATTAAATTCTAGTGCCGAAGAAGGTAATTTTCTTATACTTACCATCAGGGTTCGACACTAACTGTGTCCCGGGATTCGGATGATCCCAAAATCTTGGGAGCAATCCCAATGATGCTTAGCTGGGGGTTCCTTCTGGATCCCTAAAAATGCCCTGCTCTGATATGAATTTTAGTTCTCATGAATGGTTTAACACAATTTGTGACTTAAACCTGCAGTCTACGATGTTAGCATATGATTGGTGTTGCCCAAACAGGTCAATATATTGAGATGGCTCTGTTCTTCAACCTTGTTTGCAAACTTTTAACGTTAATCTTTTTAATTGTCAAGTATTTAGAATATTAAGGTAGCAGAAAGAGTTGTATACTAATTTTAACACAAGGACTTATTAGATTTTATAGGAACAGTCGTCCAGTGGTAGGATGTGCACTTAGGGATCAAGAGGTTTCTACATGATGTATTTCAGTTACTATTGTATGAAGCTGGCAAACTAGTCTAATTTTAAAGAGGTTAGGCAAGTCAGACATTGAAATTTCACGCAATGGAAATGATATACTGGTATATTGCAATACGAAGCTGCAGCAATACCTTCGGCGGTACGATTTTAGTGTACCGGTATTTTGCGACATTTTTTATTTCATTGGAAAATATTTCCTTTCTCGAAATAAAAGTAGCAAAATGTCAGTTTTTCCAATGTTCATTCCATCTAGCCTTATGTTACAAGAATGTAACCGTTTAGGGCGCATCACAGTCCTAAATGAAGTAAATACTTAAAGAGGCTAGATTCTATCAGTAGCTGCATTTAAGATTTGCAATGTTTCTGTTAAATACAGTGGATACACAACAAATCTAAAAGCCCACAATTTACTGTGGTTGGTATCGCTTAGGGATCAAGAGGTTTCTACATGATGTATTTCAGTTTCTATTGTATGACGCTGGCTAACTAGTCTTAATTTTAAAGAGGTTAGGCAAGTCAGACATTGAAATTTCACGCAATGGAAATGAAAGTACTCATTAATCCTGATCACTATAACATAGTTCCTGTCATTACAGGATAGTCTCTCGGAATTAGGGCTGTCAAGATATACTGGTATATTGCAATACGAAGCTGCAGCAATACCTTCGGCGGTACGATTTTAGTGTACCGGTATTTTGCGACATTTTTTATTTCATTGGAAAATATTTCCTTTCTCGAAATAAAAGTAGCAAAACGTCAGTTTTTCCAATGTTCATTCCATCTAGCCTTATGTTACAAGAATGTAACCGTTTAGGGCGCATCACAGTCCTAAATGAAGGAAATACTTAAAGAGGCTAGATTCTATCAGTAGCTGCATTTAAGATTTGCAATGTTTCTGTTAAATACAGTGGATGCACAACAAATCTAAAAGCCCACAATTTACTGTGGTTGGTATCGCGATACGATGCCAGCATATTGCAATGTATTGCAATATATCGCGATACACTTCTGGCGTATCGTGACAACCGTACACGGAATCAAAAATTTTCAAGAGCTACCAGTCTGCACTGAGGCTGATCCAGAAAAATGACTTTATCATTTTCATAATATGAACTTTTTCAGGTTTAAAACACTGGACTATTGAAAAGAATGGTGGTGATGGCTGGAAGTGTGAGGAACCAGTTGGATGTGATCCTATAGTTAACTATACACGTGATAATCAAACAATAGGTTTAATGATTTATATTGTCTTCTAGTAACAAAGTCTTTGCTTTAATTTCTTACAAGCTCTAGCCTAATTACTGATCATCTTGTTTTGTATAGCTGTAACGTCAGTGAATGAATGTAAGCATGAACATTTATATAAAAGACTATAAAATGCCATTCGCCCAGCTAGCTTAGTTGGTAGCATGCAAGTCTACTGATCAAGGGGTTGTGGGTTCCATTCCCGGGCGAGGCATACTTTCGTGGAGCTTGGTCATGAAATTATTTCTATGGTCATTCTCCGTCCTAGCAATGATTTTTAATTATGTAGGGCAGTTGTCAGTCACTGACAAAAGTATTCGCTTAGTAGTTGGTTAACAGTTAAATCCAGAGATTTAGGCTTTCCAGGTGGAGTGAGTAGGTTGACTGACCTGGGTTATATGACCTATACAATGTGTTGCTTACCCTAACCCAACAAACATAAAATGTCATTACATTAATTGCCCTTATTATCAAATAACATGATTTAAAAAAGTGATATTTTTCACTAGCCAAATTGTTCTCGGGTGACAGGCTTTGATCAGGCTACTGAGAATGCTAAGAGTTTATCTTATTCTGTATTAATACTATTTTCAGATAACCCGGGTCAATAGTGCAGTTGGTAGCACGCTGGGATTTGGAATCTTGTGCCCGAGGAGGTGCGGGTTCTAATCCTACCGAGGGAGGTTATACCCTTCCATGAAAATTTGACAATAATGTTGATTTTCCTCCATTGGTTAGATAATATGGAGAAGTTTCCGGGCTTGTGGAAGGGTAGGTGAGTACTGGTTATAGACAATGATCCAGGAAAGCTAGGTTAGGTGCGCTGGACGCTGTAAAATGACCTTAATTTTGTTGACACAGCATTAACATCAATAAATAAAATAAAATACTATTTTTCAGATGTTAAATGTTGGGTTACATCATATGGGGAATGCTCTAAGAAACAAACCATTGATTTACTTGCTAGAGGCTGTAGTGAATATATTCTGGATGTTGTCAAACCAGACATATATATATCTGAATGGTTAGTAGCTATACTATTGTTATACCACTAATAAATGTGTTGCTTGTGTAAAGCCTCTTTTCAAATATTAACATGTCCTGAGAGTACCAAATAAACTGTTGAAACTGTTGAACACTTGTTTACAGAGATTGTGTAAAGCCTTGAGTCTAAAGATCTAGGCATGTATAGAGGTAGTAATTAGGTTGACTGATATGTCTGCAATAATGTTCAATGAATAGTATGAAGCTCCATATATTTCCAAATTTTATTCTGTAACATCATAACTATGTTGTCTAAGAGACTCACCTTCCAAAGAGAGACCACTCTGTGTGAATACAAGTTATGTTCATACTTGATTATCTCCCTTGGTTTTTAACTTTAAGTCTGTTTACTATATTATATGTATTCTAATGGCCCTATGCTATTTGGGTTTACTAATTAATACTATTAATTACATTTAAGGTATGCTGGTAGATTTGATTGTTCAATGAAATATAGTTTAAGTGTTGGTTTAAGAGGAAAAAAAGATTTGAAATCCTGGAGTCACACTGATTCAAAAGATGCTGGTCGAGATTGGTACAAAGTATGTTATTTTTATGTGTTCATGTACTTGTACATATTTTTATACTAGGTATAACGCTGTGTCAACACTATGTTATTTTATGGCACCCAGTGCACATAATCTGGCCTTCCTGGACCCTTGTCTA
The DNA here is from genome assembly GCA_025267735.1 of Mactra quadrangularis. Classification (NCBI taxonomy): domain Eukaryota; kingdom Metazoa; phylum Mollusca; class Bivalvia; order Venerida; family Mactridae; genus Mactra; species Mactra quadrangularis. The sequence goes on from CM046304.1 coordinate 32,524,784, forward strand.
TAACCAGTACTCACTTAACCTTCCACAAGGCTGAAACTTCTCATGTACCTTATTAATAGAGAAAAATTGACATTATTGTCAAATTTTCATGGAAGGGTATAACCTCCTTGGGCAGTATTCAAATCCATACCCCCCCCTCCTTGACACTAGATTTGAAGTCCAGGCAAGCTACCAACTTCACTACCAACCTGGGTTTGTAGATATATTTTTTTCAACAATTATTTTACTGATGCCAGTGCCCCTAATTTTTAGGACCCTTTTATATAACCACTAATCAGTGCTTTACCTTCTGCCTACTCCTGGCAACTTCTCCATTTAACTTATTGATGGCAGAAGATTGACATTTTTGTTAAATTTTTAAAGAAATGTGTAACCAATCTCTTTGGATGAGATTCAAACCAATATTCTCTTCAGCAAACCTTGCCACTGACTGTGCCACAGACCTAGGTATACATATATAACTTATTAATATATATCTTATAATTCTAACTTATTGACAATCTGCATTTGTGTCACGTGACTGTCCAATATATTCCCGTATTGGATCCAAAAGATATATATTATTTTTGTATTGGACAGTTGGGTACATTTGCACTAAACAATGCTAGTCTGGTTTCCGATTTAAATCTTTAACGATCAAATGATGATGATTATTATAAAGAATATGGAAGATATATAATAAAAAGGTTATTATACATTTTACTATACAATACGGATTATTTGGACTCGAACACAGCTTGAAAAGACATATTGGACTTGCCTATAGGCTCGTCCAATATGACTTTCCAAGCTGTGTACTCGTCATAATGTATTTCCATATTGTACAGTAAAATGTATAATAACCTATAATTATATGACTTTAGTGAAAGGAATATTTGTTATTCAGACTGCAATGATATATGTAGAAAAAACTTTCAGAAATACATGTTCAGACAGTGCTATAGGCAGTTTACCCCCCTGAAATTTCCAAATTTCCATTTTACCTGTCCATGAGTTTATTTCTTTAACTGTAAGCCATTTTTAGGTAGTTTTACGCAATTTTTCTTGGGCTCTCTTCACTTGCCTTTGTGCTTATCATAACTCTAATGGTTATGCAGCTTTTATTATGGATATGTTATGTTACTCTGGAAACATTGTATAATGTGATTGTGGTTCTAAAGTTTGGCCCCCCGTAGAAAAAGATCCTGGACTCCCCCCTGCAGCACTATTACCATTTTATTACTTATTGACCAGTAATGTTTACATATATACTCATGTATGTACAGTTGGGGGACATTGGACTATGACTTAATGACCTTGGTTTTTAATTGAAATAAAAACTTGTTTAAACTTGTAAAAATGTTTCTTCTTTTTCTACTTCTTGTAGGCAGAATATGTATTTACAGACTATCCATCTGGTGTGAGGTACATAGATTACTCACACACTGGTGTAGATGGACAATTCTGGGCTGGATGGTATGGTGCAAAAATGACCTTATCTACAGTAATACTGGATTTTACCAATGCCTTCAAGACAAAGGATGAAGAGACGAATCCTTCAGTAAACAGTGAAGATCAAAATGAAAAGTAGAAGTGAAGATTAGAATAGTAATACACTCACACTTATATATCAGATCCTAAAAATACTACCTCAAGAAGGGATCCAAAGAGAAGATTTTTGCTCTGCCTAACTATATTGCCTATATAAACTAAGTCTTCATTATTATAATTGTCATTACTCAATTTGATTGTAATAGTTTAACTCTAGTGTCAGTGTTCTTTTCATAGACAAAAAAATTTAGTCATCAAGCATGATGCTTGTGTCTGTATAGATTATACCCATCCTATCTGGAATTATAATCACCTTGCTAAGAGTAAGGTTAAAGTTACCATTTTTGTTTATATCTAGTAACTGAGGGAAGCCATTTTGATTGTTACATGTATTTTCTTCGGAATTTTTTTTTTATAATTTTGATTCTAGCATAATAAAATTGAATAATTTGACTATATAGAAGATATTTGTGTATTTTGGTGTAAGATAATTTTTTATTTCACGAGAGAAATAAATAGATCTTACACTGAAATAAAAACATCATCTCCTAGTGAAGTTGGGCCAGTAATTAATGAAATTTTACTAGCCCAAAATATTTTTACAATCCCTTAACATATTTAGTTTTGACTCTGTAACCATTTTTTTATGGTTCTTGAAAGACATAAATGTTGGTAAAATGAAAATCACAATGATATGGAAACCAGAAGATGCCACTTTTTTCTTTGCAGTTTGTGCATAGTGGACTTATTGCACATTTTAAGCATGCTTAAAATAGTCAAATGACATAAGCAACCTGCTCAATGCATAGAGCTGCATGATGTTTTGTAAACAAAAGAGTATGATTTTTTTTCAGCAATATAGATGTGCACAAGCATGTCAGACGAGTAAAATTTGATTTTTACAAGACCCACTGGAAATCTACTTGTATTTTGCTGTCGGGCTAGTGCAAATTTTGACCACTTTAGTCCATTACTATACAGGTATTGCATAATAAATTGAGCCAGTGCTCAAGAAAGTTTAAAACAATGACTAGTTCAAGGTGTGTATTAAATTTCTCATGTGTTCAAAAGGCCTTTTGAGATTATTTGAATCCTTGTAAATATAATTATTCTGTAAAGTAATGTATCATCAGATACATGTACAGCTTTGTACACTTTAAATATTGCAATATTTTATTTTTATGTAATAAATTCTTTTATTATTCATGTATATTATTCTATGATAATTTGTTGATGTATATATATTCTGTGATATCCTGGTATATACTGTCTTAACCAGAAACTTTCATCAGTATTGGAAAACCAGTCCAGGGAAATAGAATTTTTTACTGGACCAAATAAAAGTTTACTGGACCATTAAAAATCATAGTGATATGATAAAATATGCTGTCCATTTTTACTATATAGAATAACATATTCTTAATCAAATTTACAAAATAACAACAGATAATGATTTTTTCACTAAATTAGGATAATTGTGGTTGTTGGTGATCTATTGGACCATTCACTGTCTTAAAGCCACATGACCTATGATGATTTTGATGGACACAGTGGTCCACGATCCATTGGTTGAATTTGAAGAGAATTTAGACTAAAGCTTGAGAAAGATTTTGATACTAGTAGATACATTGTATATGTTATTATTAATATGTGTATTTATGTTATTAGAATGCATTGAACTCATTATCTGCTGGGTTTTAGGTATAAATCTTTTACTGAAGGATTATGCTTCATAAATTTCACAAATATATATTCTGTATTGTAGTCACACTCTAATTGTCCAAAAGAAGTTTTGTAAAAATATGTCTTCATGGTGTAAGTGACATAGTTGGTCATCACAAAATAATTGGTCTGTTTTTAGTTGAATCAACTGTGTTTAAATGAAATGGTGAATCACATGGTTGTAAGTCAAAACCTTTACACATACTATGCTGGTATTTTGGTTATATAATAATTTTACAATACTTTTTTGTTTTCTATTATTTATCTTTATATTCTTGTTATACTTGTCATAATTAGTTTTGATCAAATAAATTTATCTTAAAAAATTGTTTCCATTCGTTATGTTTATTTGTATTGTTACTTTTAGATTTTTCAGTTATTTATGATGGCAAACTTTAGAATTTTATAAACTTTTATTGTAAAATTGTGTTCAATAACACATGACTATGACATATGACTAGAAGTGAATTCATTGTACATGTACAGGGGTGAAAATTCCTTTGCCAGACTTGTCTGTCTCATGTATTCATGTCAGCGGTCAAGTTCTTACAACTTGAATTATCAATCACTTTTGAGTCCACGTCCTTGTCCCCAGAACTGAGCAACTAGGATAAAGTTTCTTGATCAATGAAACAACGGTGTAGGTTTTGGTTGGGATTTGAACCTACACAAAGCTGGCTGTCCAATGATTACCAGTCCAATATTGTAACCACTCGGTGAGATCTGGATATTTATTGATGTTGACTTGTAAAATATCAATTTTGTGGAACTATACTTAGTGTCATTTCACCTAACAGCCTGCCAAGCTAGCTCAGTCAGTAATGTGCAAGTCTACTGATCCAGGGGTTGTAGGTTTGATTCCTGGGTGGGGCATATTTTCTTAGAGCATGGTCATGAAATAATTTTCTACGGCCATTCTCCTTCCTACCAATTATTCTATATCATGTTAGACAGTTGTCAGTCACTGATGGAAGTATGTACCTTGTAGTTGTTTAACAGCTAAATCCAGAGATTTAGCCTTTTCAGAGACCATGAGTAGGTTGACTGTCCGCCATGATTTAACATATACAATGTGTTGCTACGGCGTTAAACCAAACAAAAAAAAATCACCTGACATTAATCATATCATTAGTATTCAAGAAGCTTTTACTCATTAGAAACATTTCTACAGAGATAATTATTGATACATGTTTAGTATTGATAAAATATGATTAATGCTGATTAGCCATTCGTTGACTTGATTATAAGCGCAAGTAATTTTACTATAATTGAAGTTTATCCATGTGATAAAGTTTGAGTCGTATGTTGATACACTGGTTGATAGGGACTTTTAAATTTACTTAGATCTATAACTCTGTGTTTTTTTTCCTGGATACATGTGAATCTTTCCTAATCTGATTTTGTCTGAGAACTTTTAGTTAGAGCTGTATATATCATGTGTCGATTATCTTGTGTTATCAGCACATCATGTAAAGGGTAGTACATGCCATAACATGAGTTGACTGTCACAATTAACTTGGTACTTGAAGACCGAGGAGCTTGAAGAATATGTGATACATTGAAACAAAAATATATAGTTTGACAAATGTGACTGACGCGAATTACAATAATTTGAATTTACTACAATATACGTTTGACTTTTTCACGAAGAATTGGCAAACTGCATTTTGATCAGATAATGAAATTCACAATTGTGTTAACAGAATTCGATAAAACAGGACCGTTTTTATAGGATAAAAAAACTTGTTTTGCTGGCCGTGAAATCATTATGATTCACACTGGAGTTTCAAGTTAAATTAGTCAGATTATACATAAGAATACAAAATGGGATGTACAAGCTCAGTTAAAAGAGTTGATGAACATAATGAACAAAATAAGGATAAAAATGTGGCCGATATTGTTAATGCCAAGTTAAAGGTAACATTTGCACCAGAGACACAGGTAGATGTGACATCTGATGTAATTGACACTGTTCAAGATTCATGGAGATATATACGAGGCGATTTTCAAGAGAATGGATTAAATATATTCATAAGAATATTTGAAACGAAGGAAGAAATTAAAGCATTGTTTGGAGTAGAGAATGTACCGATTGATGATTTAAAAAGGAACGCTACCATTAGAATTCATGGTTCAAGGTTTATGAGTGCAGTTGGTGCCATCGTTGGATCAACCCCTGAAGAAATTAATAATGAACAAAGTAAAGTTTCTGTTCTTATGTTTAAACTGGGACATCAACATAAAAATTACGTTGGATTTCATCCGGACTATTTTGAAGTATTTAGAAAAGCGTTCTTGTGGCAATGTGAGAAGTGCATGGGTCCATATTTCACTAGTAATGTATCAAATTGTTGGAATGTTGTTTTTGATATCCTAATAGCAAGATTAGAGTCTGGTTATCGGTCATAAACAAGTGTGAGTTTGTTTCAAAGATACCTCTACTATCGATGCCTTTCAGAAAATACAACTGTTTTAAGTGTTGATTTTTAATATATGAGTATAACATTGTGTTTAAAGGATATTTCATATCAATTTTGAATTCTTTATTTCTTTAAATCGGAGTAAGCAGCTATACGGTATGAATGTTGATTTTAGTCCCATAATGATGCTAACACCAGAAAGGACTAAAGGTTTTCCCTTTGTCCGTTCGTCTGTCTATCCGCTCAAAACTGGATCTTGCTATTTCTTAAAAGTATTGTAAGCTATTTTGATGAAACTTGGTATGTAAAAAGGTTTCAATCTGTAGATTATGCATATCATTGTATTTCCTTTCCTAGTCAAATTATGGTTGCTATGGGTACAGAAATAGACAAATTTGCATAAAACGCTTGCATTCCGGGTTCAATATGAAATCTTCTTCAGAAACTCAGTAGCTGAATACAAGTAGACACTAATGTGTGGATTATGCACAATGTGCATTTTCCTTGTTCGTGTAAATATTTCATCAAAACATTTATATCCTGAGGTGACTGAAAATACACTTGTATTCAAGCTAGAGCATAATGAAAGATGGTATTTGGATAGTCAGCAACGTGAAGTTTACGTGTGTCATATTCCCTGATCTCTTGCTTAAAGTTATTATTGTTGTTGTTGTTATAGACTTAAGTAAATACATGAGCGTAACATCAGGATCTGAGAAAAGTAAGAACTTAGTAATAAGCTATTTTTAAAGAAAATATTTAAGAAGAAAACCCTACAGAGTGCAGTATAAGTTATGTGTTTTTCCTCATGTCAAAATGATTGCAATTGTCATGGTAGCGAAAATAATGGTAAAAACCACATGCGACTGGCACGGTCCCGTATAAAAAGCACTATCTTTACACTTAGTATTATAGTGTTTTTGATTAGGAACCGTGTCGGCGGCCTGTGGTAGAAACTATAACCTCAAAATATTATTTCTGCGACTATTTTTGCAATGTTTTGAAGTATACATGTTTTATAATATACTTTAATGGATTGTAGTTACTGATACTATATTTAATGAAATTACATGTAGTTGGAAATAATATGCCTTTGTTTGTTATTTGTTCATAAGGTTAAGGTTATCTGTTGTATGTCTGACCACGGATCAATGGATCGTTGGTGTGTTTAATTCCCCGGTGCAACCTACATAGTTTCGTCTATTTTGTACATGCAATATTTCTACTGCTATTATCCGCATGGAAGGTGTGTACTTATTGCTGGTTAAAAGATAAGGTCGTGACAGAGACGGTATCTATGTCTATAGTCATGAGATCGTACCATCTCCAGAGATGTTATGCTGGTCGACTGACCACCGCAATATTACGACAAATTGTCGAAGAACAGTATAAATCACCATTACTTATCACAACTACGAGGATTCTCCAGTCTACATTGATGTCATCCAGTACTATCATTTTCTATAAAGATACAATGTGATTAACGATCAAAACAATAATTAATTTGTTGATTCGTAAAAAATATAGTTTAATGAACTAGAAATAAAGCATTGATTTTGAATCAATCAGTGACTGAAATAATACAGAGTCCTTCACTCATTAGTGATTCAAAATTAATGATTCAATTTTCTAGCTTACTGTCCCTAATGAACCTCAGCTATACATTTCCAGTAGGATCAAAACATTGTTATAGTTTGATAAGTATAATTAATGATTATAATACTTGGAGTAGCAAGTCATGTTAATTACTTAACACTGTCGTGGGTAGGTAAATCCACTATGTACAAAATGTACAGGAATCTCTTATAAGTCGAGGTTTTGTTGAGCCCGCTTCTTCTCTATGTCTAAGTTCTTTTTTCGAATGTCTGTGCCAAGTATAGTGAATAGTCCACCTAACTATCATTTTTTGTTGCACAAGTACTAGAAAAGCGCCTTTAGTAAGCAACATACTACTGTCTTACATAAAGAGCCAAGGATGGTAGGTGTGCTTGAAACAGCGACCGTCTATCAGCGAGAAATTGGAGTGATTTGAAGTAATCGGCCCGCTTAAAAATCACTTGAAGACATTGCGTGAGTAAAATCAATCGATCAACAAATTCATTGAAATGACTGACAAAACATCTATTGTACACTTTATAATGTCATATAATTTATTAAACAAAATAAATGATATGTGACAGACACAGTTACAGACAGTCAATGTTAATTTTCAAAGTCTATCTAAAATGACCAGATAAGAATGGTTTTCCAAAGGTTGTTGCCATGGTAGAAGGGAAGAGATCATCTTGATAGCAGTATTGTCCGCCAGGTGGCGCTATGTCCATGAAATTTGGTCCATAAGGTCCCACTTGTAGCTGTGGACCCACTGAAGATAGAAGAAAACGAAATATAACAGTCAGCAAGCTTGGAAAGATACTGGTAAACGTGGTTTAAAGTACACCTATGTCATTTGATAATAAGCTTAAATCATCATATTTAGTTCATATCTCAGTCATGGCAGAGACGCAGTGTTGAGTGCATGATTTAAAACCAAAAGGCCACGGTTCGATTCCCGACCATCGCAGGTTATACACTTTCTTGAATATTTTGTCAATTATTATTTCAAAGTGAAAATATACAAGTATTGTACATAGAAGCGGAAACTTTATCATTCAATATTTCGATCAAAGCCTTTATAAAAAAATATTTCTATGAACTTTAATAACATGTTAAACTAAAGTAATTAAACCATATGACGTCAGTGTTTAAAGTATAATTAGCGTTCATGAAATAAATTTCTTGTAATGGTGACAAAGCCCAATGTGAGAAACTCAACCCAAAACAGTGAAACTAAACTATGTATGTATTTTACCTTGTAAATTATCATGAGTTCCTCTATAGTAGGGTCTGCTTGCTATTGGTGATTCAAAAGCTTGTCTATTAATACTTTCCTGGTAAGCATTATTACGTAGCAATGTTGTTTTGTTGAGGCTATCATAGGTGGCATTTAATTTGTTATAAGATGAGTAGTTATAAGAGGGGTAGGGATCAGTAAATGTGTGATGAGTGCGTCCATCAGTCCAGTAGTTGCTACCCACTGGTGAAATGTTGGAACCAAAATGTGTGGACGGAAAGGCTTGAGTGTACGAGTCAGTGTAATTGGTCAGTCTTGCATTACTAAATGGAGCGCTCACTCCAACATAATCTGGATAGGAACCTAGAGCAAACTGAGGTAGGTATGTTGGCTTATCAAAAGAGTTGTTATATGGTTGGTAGGGTTTCACTGGGTTTATAGATATTGTATTGTTTTGAGTTCTATGTTGATCATGGTCTATTGCCTCTGTAGAATGTTGGGAATCTTTGTTGTTTGGTAAAGGTCGTGAAAATGCAGTTCCATTTTGTATAGTATTAGTTACCATGGTACTCATCTCTGTTACTCCAAGACGTATATCAGTATTGTGGATCTGGCTATCTCCTGGAATAATGAAATAAGGGAAGTGACAGCACGTTTGAAAGCTGTGGATAGGTGTTATTGTACAGTTGAAATGTTGTAATATCTTTAGAAGATCGAATAAATCTAAGAATATACGTGATAAAACTGGCATTTATATGCAGTCTATGTTACAATTAGTCTAACAAATGAAAAAATAGCATTCTTATACATAAATTTCGTTACCATGGCAACGATAATGTAGGACGCATTTTTCAAGACATTTTAACAGTTGAGACTGTATTCTGTTTCTAAGATAACATTCTTATACATGTATCATCTTGTCTGAGTGAAACCGTGACAGAAAACTGCTTTAGTGTTTCCAACTTTAAAATCGGTCTATTGCAGTATTTCTATCGGTCAAATGACAAATGTGAACTTGTAATTCAACGGTAATAATAAAATCTAACATCAAGACATAGGCATGCATAGTATACATATTACTCAAACAGCATTGCTGTTAACAAATAGTTCAATTTTAATTGGGAGAACTAAATACTCACACATATACTACAACTGTGATATTTGTTTATACAATTCATTCCATATTCAGGATCCCAAATTCATTATAGCAAAGTACAGCAGTGTGAGTACTTTGGCATTTCTTAGCAAATTAATAAATTAGAAAATAAGGTTAACTCACCATGCTCCACGTCCTCTATGGTACGTTTTTTCTTACATTTAGGTGATTGTATACCTTTATTATTAGAATTACGAACAACTGCTTTGGTTTGTATCTCTTCTGTAATACAGACATTTGATAAGTTAAAGATCTTTTGAGCAAAATAGAAAAGAAAACTGATCGAAGACTAGTAGTTTAAGTTTAATACACAACAAATGCGGGCAGGATAGCGATAATATGTCATTGGTATGGGAATACTCCAAGAGCTTTTAAATTCAAGAAACTCGTTTTTAGTTTTTATTGTAGAAGTTTTTATTGCAATGTAAACCTTGATTATTAAAACTTTTAGATCGATTCGGAAACCTCAGCTTACAACAAATGTTTATTACTCCGGGGTCCAGCATCCCTTTATAAGCCTCGATATTTAACAACAGAATAGTTGTGTTGGATAAGGGACACTGCAATGTTGTTTTGTAGGTATGTTTTCTGAGCCAAAGCCAAACTTGTTTTTTTCCATAATTGCCAGTTCAAACGTTCAAAATCACTTAACCACTCCATTTAAAGTCAATATCGCACTACAGTCCATTTTTTTCTCAACTGTCAAAGTTTGAATAATTTCACAGTGAATGATTACCCACTATCTCAATATGACGAGTGTTAGATAAAGAGCACAATGTCACCGTGAAAGTATTCATATTTTGACAGTTGAGAAAAAACGAACTATACATGTATTTAACTGACTATTTAAAAAAGTGTAAGCAAACTTTGTAGGAACAGCAACTGTGAAAAAATAGACCTACCACACAGCCAAAAGGCAAAGAGGAAGATTTTTTAGACTTTATCTTTCTTATAAAAGCGATTCTATTAACAAATAACGAAAACAAGAAAGAAAAACAAAGTTTCCGCCTAGGAACGGACAGTGGCAAAATGATTAAGAAATTGAAAATGATGGGCAACAACGATAAGTATCTGACTAAATTGCTCAAGTTAAATGTATGCAAAAATACTTCCATTTTTCGAGGAAACAGGACAGATAGAATGGCTTACTCACCAGCTGTTTTCATATGTTTTTGTACAGCTTTTTGTAAAGTCTTTTCTGTTTCAGCTTCTTGTTGTGTTTCTATTACTAAGAATGCATATTCATCTAACATTAAATGTACCAAGTGAATAGAGGCTGAAAACAGAAGGAAATTATCTAGATTATGATGAATTACTGGAAATACATTGTATTACTGTGTTGTATTAAGGCACATCGACAGCTTAGGTAATTTAGCGCTCATGTAGTTCATAGAATGGAATACAAGCACGCGCGTAGTTCATAGAAAGAAAGAAAATATGTATTTTATAACAATAACAGTTGGAGTTTTGGATGAGGCAAATATGTACATGGGTGATAAAAAATCACAGTAAGTTAATAATATATAAGTCTAAAGCAGTCCAAGATGTATTGCAAGAATACATTTACTCGTGTTCCCTTATATAGAGTAATGATTTAAAGTCGTCATATAATTGATTGGTACAGCAACAGTTTGACAATACATGTAGTTAGAGACAGAGTGACAAAAAATGCAATACATGTACAAAATAATCCATGGCATGATAAAGTTTCGCTTCCCAATGCTTGTAAATGTAAATATAAAAAATCTGAAATTAATTGGTCTGCTTACAATGCATTGCTCAAACATTTTTCTTAGCGCTTTAGTTTCTAGTATGTTAGTAAGTAATTGCATTTTATAATTTAAGTTTCATGCTTATGAACGTTCACCAACTTTATAGCTATTACACCTGGTCATCGAGCTACTGGTATTTATCTATCAATCTCCTAAGAAGTATTTTCATCCGGTTAGTGCAGCCGCCACATTGGTGCGACGGAATTTTATTACCCTTGCAGATACCCAATTACACCTGGTGGAGTGAAGCAATCGCAGGTAAAAGTTTTGCTCAAGGAAATTAGCAGTGCCCCAAGTGGAGTTCGAACCCGAAACCTCTCGATCCCTTAGCGCGAGTCCTAACACCGGACTATAAAGAACGACACATAAATGACACTTACCAAATGATGAAGCATTTTGTAAAGTAAGTTCACGCATTAATAGACCACCAAATGCTCCCCAATGTAACAAGAACTCAGCAGCTTTGTCTTTGAATATTTCTGCATCTTCATTACTTGGCTGAAATGTGAGTAAAACGACTGTTAAACAAAGTTATCTCTCTTTAACTATCAATCAGGTCGACCGTGTACAATAAGCATTCGTTTGACTACAAATAATATTTTTTCCAGACGAAACAATCGCGCTTCATTGTGGTTAAAATAATGGTAATATAAAATAAAGCCAATTTCAAGAAATGACGGCTTTATCGTAAATGGATGAGAATATTAACTTCTTGCCAAGTTGCTTTTTGTAGAAAGAAACTAATTGCGAAAGATTTTTCGGCTTAATATTCATATTAACTTTTGATATTTCGCCTTCTCTGGAAGAACTCGACATACTGAACTCGGGCAGCTTGTTTGTTTTCGTAAAACAGACTTGGTGACAGTCGTCACTGGTTGTTTTTTTCCCTTAAAAGTGAACGGACGAGGAGTTTGATAGAAAAATACGACAAGGTGTTTTATTTTAATCGAAGTATTATTTAAATAGTATGATAGTCATCCCCATTATCATCTAGTGGTGCTGCAAATTTTAATATCTATATTTCCTCTTGAGAAGAAAAAAGTATAATATTTCACTGTCAAGTAATACAACAGAGATTATGTACCTTTATAGCAAATTTATCAACAATATCATCAATCCATTCTGTGTAACCTTCTATAGGTGATTGTTTACTGAGTAAATCACTAAATTCATTATAAACTGTAAAATATAAGGTATATAAAATTTTCAGTTATATTATATAAATAAACATTGTGTGGTTTTCATGGTTTTGCGAAAAACGCAAAAGTACCGGAATTCTGCATGGAACATTGTTAGGTTCTGCGATCATCAGCCATGATGCGTTCTAACATTTTCAAAATGGCTGCCACATAAACAATATGGCGACAGTTCAATATCTTTTGTCACCCATTTGTGAATCTTAAAATATATTGTTTGCGAGCTGTATTATGTTTATATCAAAATATCAGACACTTTAAAGGTGGCTATCACAGATACGACTTGGTAGTTGTTCAAAGTGTCTTTCAATTCAGACTGGATCTCAAAGACGGCTTAGTTCATGCTTTTACAATGAGTAAAATAGAAAATACATTTTAATTGCATGAAAGATACAACAAGTTTCAAGTGAAGGAAATGTTGAAGTTTTTTCACCAAAACAAATAGTTACTGTTTGTTCTGACATGAACCTGGTGAACATAAGTGTGCAACCTAGAACCTGAATAAAAACCAAAGCGGCAATTATTTTGCCACTGTCCGCCATGTGAGGTCGAAACCCCTTTGATTTTTGATATTTGTTAGCGGCGTCCAACACATAACAAGAAACTTAAAATATCTCCCTCTTTATTCCTGATATTCCTTTTCGGACTCCCTCTTATTTAAAGTCGGGTTTACATTATATTATTATGAACATTAGCAAATAAGCTATTTTCCGACAATTATAGCATATAATCACAGGAGCTTGACATTCTGTATCGTAGTTTGAAAAAAAATCCCTCCAATTTATAATAAAAACTAAATTTATTATACATTGTATACATGTAAGAAGAAGGGATTTTTTTCAAACAACGATACAAAATGTCGAGCTCCTGTGATAAAATATTTAACAAAACGCAAAAAGATACATGAAAAACAATGTACAAAGCATAGAGCGTAACTGAACGTAAATATCACTAAAAGAAGTTTCTTAGAGTACTTACAATCTTGCATTTTCATACAGAATTTGGGGTTAGATGAAGGATCCATAAAACCAGCTTGACTACATATATCTATAAAATCTACATTAGATATATCTTTAATTATCTGTGATACAATATCTTGACTAGTTACAACAGATCTTGCTGTCTGAAATACAGAGTTTTACAAGTTTACAAATTTACAAGTTTTACAAATTTATAAATTTACAAGTTTTACAAGTTTACAAATTTACAAGTTTTATAGGTTTACAAATTTACAAGTTTACAAATTTACAAGTTTTATAGGTTTACAAATTCACAAAGTTTACAAATTTACAAGTTAATTCATATAAATACCGGATGGTCTTAGTCCCAAGCGGCAAATACAAGTACAAAAATTGACATGTCAGTTCCAATATTAAATGATCATTATACATTATTACAACAGTAAATGTTATTTATACATGGTATAATAGTGAGTTACTAGATAGTTTACATGTGCAACATTATACAGTTATTCCATATGTGTTTTGGGAGCAGTCAAACTGTTGGCCTGAGGTGGAGGTGAAAGTGTTTTGAACAGTTTCCCGAGGATATAGGCCTATGGCAATATGGTACTAGTATACATTTTTATAGCATGTCAATTAAATCAAAATAAACATCGGTTTACTGGAAAATTCATAATTAGCTAGAGTATGTTTAATATGAATTTTAATAACATATTTTGTAATAAAAACTTAAGTAGGGATCAGTCATTACAACTTGCCTTCTTATGAACTTTATTATTTTAGATGTTTACAAAAATGATTGTACAAACCTGTGCTAAATGAACAAACGATGATTGTCTCTTTAAACTTAAAAGAAAACTTTTAGCAACTGAAATGGATAAAAAACTAATTTCATTGATAAAAGCTGTTGTTAAGTCAAAGTACTCTAGATCTTTATTTTATCTAGTAGAAGAAATGTAGAAGAAATGTTATAAAACAACGATGACTTGTAATTGAACACTTCCGAGGAGTCACCGAGTCATAGCCTTCATTTAGTAAAATGGACAGGCAACGTCAGGAACAACGGTAGTTAAAATAATATACACCCACCCAACCAAATTGCAAAGAGGGAAAAGTTTTTAGATATTTTAATTTTTATCCTAAATGGAACACCACCTTGGAACGGACAGTACTTGAGAGAATATTCTGGACTGAGTTTTGTGAAAGGACGAAAGTAACTTACTTGCTTGGGTATCCCATTAAAAAAAACACAACAAAGGAGGATAATGTCGACATCAACAATGTTATTAAACAACATATACATGTTGTTAATATCTATATTTGATTTTAATAGAACAACATATTTAGATGATGTCTCAACAACAGTATAAATTTATATTTTAAACATGTGCATGTACCTTGTATTTTCTTTTTCTGAATGTGACCAGGAACTGTTTCCATAGATGTTTCCAACCAGTAAGGCAAATGTTTAGCAAAAAGTCGCATTTCATTATACAGTCTGAAAAAGATATGTTTAGTTATGAAAAACAATTATCAAATTTAGTAAAACTGACTTGAATGTACACAGTAGACATTTTCAGTTACTATTTAGAACATAGGTAGTTTGCTCATCAAAATAATGGTAATGGCACAGATTTCTAATCGGAACCAGATAAAAAATAATTTTAAAGAAATTAAAGTTTCGGCATAAAAACATTAATTATTTCAAAAATCCATGAGACTTTGAACAACTTTACGTTCCAATCTTTAAAGTACGACAAAGGTTGCTACATAAAGACCATTCCGCCACTAAGACCATTTATGTTGACTTTACTGTATCTCTAGAAGTTTTCAAAACAAACATCACTCTGTTCAACCAACTACTAGTAAATGTTTCAGCAACATGTCAAAAAGTGACAGAGAAAGTTTATTAAGCTAATTATATATTCAGGCACCTGTTAAATGCGACACCCACTGGGTTTGTTTCCAAAATTCAATCAAAATAAAAAGCACCTGGATTTATATAAGTGTCGCTCACAGTGGACAGTTTGAATAATTATTTAAAGGTCATGTTCAGCAATTTTTTATCTCACATTTTGTTAAGTGATTCTCGCTAGTATATGTACAAATAAAATAAAAAGAATGAAGTTTACAACTCATTATTTGATAACAGAGAAAAATAGCATTGTTTTGTTATCTAATTAATGGCCTCAAATGTTTAAATGTCCGAACCTCTAATCGCAATTTTCGGTCTTTAAATATTTTCCCACGATTTATTATTTGCTAATCTTTTTTCTTACGGATGTGAAGGGAATCTAGTTGCAAACGTATCAAGAGTATCATCTTTCCGGGATATTTTGGTTACACGTTCGACAAACTGCAAAAGTCACGTATTTTCGCGACCTCCGTATACTTTGATAGCAAAGAATTAATTTTCTTAACACGACAATGTCTTCTTGATTAAAACAGCTTATCAGAAGGCATGTTCAAAATGAGAATATAGCTGTAAACGTATTATACAAATACCAAAGTTGTCAGAGCTAAATTCTCGTAGTCTATGGTTCGTGCTAAGTAATTACATACGGGTACCACAGTTGCTAGGTAAAAATATCAATTTCAACGAATCATTAGCAAGATTGATGTTGAAGTTAAACAAATTTCACAGATTGTGCATGTTTATTATTTAATACTACTGATATTACAACGATACGGACACAAAAAGAAAATACTATTAAATTAGGAGTTAACACGTTATGAGCATTACCCACCTGTTCAAATCAAGGAGGTTCATGCTGGTTTGTACGAGGAAATGTCTTCTGTAGGGCATCAATTTTTCGATGGATTTATATACCCATTGCTTTGTACTTAATCATTTATTTTTTATTTATACGCCGTTTATCAACATTTATTATTATTACATGTACTTATACTTAGGTTATAACGGTCAACTAACCAAACCAGCTTGCCAGGACATATTTGTTGTACTAATACTTACATGTACAGGATCTATAGTCAAGTTATCTACAATAATTACTGATAAGGTACAAAAGGACATGCTTTTCGACAATTTCTCTTTAATAAATAATTCAAATAAGTGAATAACATCATGTAGCGTATAAAATAATAACCAGCTTTCCTTTCGCGGAAATTCCTAATAAGTCCAGTGACTCTAGGTTCTTAGCTTCAAATCCTCCTAATGGCAAACAAGGTAATTTGAAAACAACTTGTGCTGATGATTCAGAATAAGCAATAACAATTCACAGTCTAGCATGGACATTTTTGGTCATATAATATCTATTCTATGCACTATTTGTATATTTCTATTTTGTGGCTGCTCCAAGAATTAAGTGAAAAGAAGATTACGTTTACATTCTAAAGATCACGTGACTGTAATAATAATAATTTTATTTCGGTAAAAATGACATGACACATAGCATACAAAAAGTGAGTAACACAGAATGTATAATGCCATATGCCATGCACATCAATACCGGGGGTGACACAAAAAAGAGATAAATCTGTTATTTCCATTGTGGTCCCCGGATATATAATAAGAATGGATTTATGTTCCAGTGGTCGTTTTTAATTTCATAATAATAAAAATATAATTTAAAGTCGAGCAAATGCAAAAGAGTGCATAGTCATTTGAACGATGTAGAAATTCTACGAATTTTTAGATAACAATGTTTTACTTGGCAACAGTAAATAATGATATTAAGGTTTAGAAAATGATTCTCATTTCACCGAGATAACATTTCTAATAGCTGCCTAATCATTTTGAGTCAATGATAAAATAATATTAATTCTACTTATGTTGAGACTTAAAGCAAACATTTGGATATGTTTAAACCTTGAGTATTTTAGAGTAATTCATGATATTGCATTGTGTATATCATCTAAATGGGATTATATTAAGATACTAAAGTACAATTATATGATAAAGAAACATTTCTTTCTATCAATGCACGAGAAAATAAAGAAAATGTTAGATAGTTCTGAATTTCATAAAACATTCAATTAGGCGCTTGTTTGAGAATAATGTAATAAACAACATCACTCATTCGGAGAAGCAGTGAAACACATTCAACTAGTGTAACTTTTTCATTTGATTTTTAAAAACGTTTCATTGTAATAACTATATAAACAATAAGCTAAATAAAACAATAAACTTAATATTGACTTTAACGTACGTTTGTGGTATCTCCTGTATACTGGATGGAATTAGTACATCTATCAATACCTGTAAATTATATTATAAATATCGCGTGATTATTTATTATAATATACATCAATGTATCTGAATGTTTCATAGTCTTCATATCTTATTATACAACCATTGGTATACAAGAACTATGTTACACGTGTCCCAGGCTAACAATTTTTGGAATTTTATATCCTTTAGGTGTACAGCATATCTTTCATTAAACATAAAATGATGCATAATCTGCACAGCTGCCGGTCTATGCCACTATAGTTAAAGTCTTTGTTTTGAAAACTATGTAATTCTAGGCTGAATCAAGTTCACGCATCGCATAAACAAAATTCACCATGGTCTATATTCAACAATAATTGGTATAATAAACTATGAATATGTGAATTATGTCTATGTCCCATATAGACAAAATGTATGATTATGACTTTTAACCTCAATTAACTATCAATATGCTGTTATGTTGAATACCATTTTGTATGATACATTCCTTATATCAATGATATGATGTAGTAAGGATAAATCAAATTAAATGGCAAGCATACCTTGTACAATATAGAATCACATAAAGCAATGATGTCAGCTAGTATATCACAATTGAGTAAATCTAATAAATGTTCTGGCATACCTTGCCAAAAATGGACGAGAAAATTCTGTACCTGAAAAACAAAACAACAACAAAACAGTGTCACCATTAATAGAATTTTATTCGCTAAATAAGGTCAAAATGATATCACAATTAACAGAACTTTTTTCGCATGAGCGAATTCAATAGCCTCTACACCATTCTCATTTCATTTAAAAATGCTGTGAATGACACCCCAAATAATACGAAAAATAGTTTATAAAATCATATAAGCGATAAACGGTGTAGTTGAAAAAATGTAGATTCTTAAGATAATCAAGAATCATAGTCAACAATCAAAATTCTCAGAATAATGTGGGCGTTTTTGGACAGAGAAATGTAAACGTTATTTCGTGCACCAGTTGTAACGTTCCTATTTTGGGTGCTCCTGAGAGAATTTGACGAAAAAACTACAGCAGAACAAAACAGAACAGAACAGATAACTTATTTAAGATGGAAATAAAGTAAAAAAATCCTGTTTACAAAATCACAATAATCATTAAAAAATTTAATATGATTACTTACGTATATAAATATATCTTTACATACACGTAAATGTACATACACATATATAAACTCACCCATACATGTATAAACATGTATATGTATGAAATTGAACGGTATAATTATACAAGTGTTCGCTTACAGTCCACTTAACATATATGTTACAGAACAGAACAGAAACAAAACAAAACAAAGCAAAACAAAATAGAACAAATCAGAACATGTAACATATATTTACCTCTTCAAAATTTGCACTAATTATTGTATCTAATATACGTTGACAATGTGTTCTGTACATCATTATAAATGTTTTCATCTGCAATAAAATAAAACAAGATTTGATGTTAACATCTAAAACTGTGCCAAATGAGCCAATCAACTGTCCACACCGATCATAGTCATACGAGTTGCCAGTATTACATACATTTGAACCTTAAATCACGCGCACAGTATACTTTTCTATTGAAAGTTGAGTATCGACTTGAGATCATGTATGGGACTAAAAGTTGGACATGCATAAAATCGTCTAAATCATGCGTATTTTAAAATTTGTTCTCCGAAGTAGTGCAAATTGTTAATGTTTCTTTTAACAACAGATATACTATCATCATTTCTGTTTTGCATAAATTGCGAATATTTCCGCGATGTAAACAATCATCTGCAATCTCCTAGTTGCCTTCAGCTCTCAAAATAAAATCAGGACCAGGTAATAACAATACATGTGGTTTTAGACAAATTCCACTCGTTACAAATTGTATCATAATCTAAAGAAATATGTAATGCTGTTCCTTACCTTGTCAATATCTGTACCAGGCGGTAATATAAAGTTTTTAGCATTAGGAAACTCTGGAAGTAAGGTACCTGTCTTAGAACTTAGAGAATATTTTCTGCTGGTACCCTGCAAGTAAAAGAGTAATGAATGTGATTTTAATACATGTATATTTTCTACTAACAGACGTATTTTGCCAGTTAAGAGTATTTTAATAAACTTAAGTAACATCGTCTCTCTAACTACATAGGAACTTAAATCAATTATTGGCAATATTGAGTGTTTGGTACTGTTATGTTCGTCCACAACTGTAAGACAGAAAAGAACAATAAGAGTCATGTCTCTGTATAACTATTCTGTATTGACAAAAACTAAATTCCATTGGAATTACAACGACGACATGTTTTTATGGAAAATATGTTTTGACTTCAGTTAGAATTATTTGTTCACATTAGGCAGTACCAAAACAGAGAACTAAGTCTTTCTCCTCTAAAAACAAAATATGAAGTTCAGACGATTTCAAAGCCATGTGTCCATGATCATTGAAACCACCCCAGAGTTCCCATTCACACCTGGGTGGAATGAAGCATTGTTAATTTGTTAATTAATGAAATAAGCAGTGGCCCTGATAGGGTTCGGATCTCGCACATCATGGTCCTTTAGAGCGCGTCCTTCCACTGCGCTTCTGTCTGCTCATCTATATTGTATATACTGCATGGGCAATGAAAAATTGATGGCTAAATATTAAACTTGGACTATAGAATAAACCTTCTTAAAGCAAATATTTGGTAGCCAAACACGCCGTAACATATGATTGCACGGTATGCATTTTTATATGAAGAATGAAAGGACAGTCCGGAACACCCCTGCGATCTTCTACCAAAGTCAGAGATGTCTCTGCATTCGGAACAACCTCGGCGATCATATACGAAGATAACTGCGTTAAAGATCTCCGAGGTTGTTCCGAATGATGTCTCTGCTTCTACGAAGAGTATATTTGTGTAGAAAATCACCGAGGCATTCCGAATGTGCTGATTATAGAGTAAGGGAGCTTACTTAAATGATCACATATCAGTTACAGAGATAACTCAAGCTATAAGTCACTTTATTATGAATAATAAATCAATTTATCATGAACTACTCAGTCTAGATATCCCCAGATATATATTATAATACAGATAAACTTGTATACTTGTTTACAACTATGAGTTGACAATATTTTAGTTCTCATGATCAAACCATCATTAACGAGAAATTACGAGATTTTAAAAACCCTTAATTTTAATCGCAAGCCATCAAATGTTTTGTATTTATATTCGTGTTTCGTTTGATCCTTGTACTGCGTTGAGAGTAGATATTCCGACGGATAAAATTTTTACTAATTATCTTCTTTGAAAATTGAAATAATCAAGCATGTAAGCCTTTTGTTTACATTTTACACAGAACTATTTCATTGAATGTTTCAGATCTTCAAAATTCATCGATATTTTCTTTAGTAGCACCGGTATGCGTCCCGTATGACGGTGCGATTATAATGACGTGTTTATTTTACGGGACCGTATAGAGCTTAACATTAATCACAGTAATATTGACATTGTTCAAAACGAGCAGAATCGTTTTAAGCCAGGTGTTGTACTTTAAGTATAAAAAGTTTCAGGTAAGTTTATTTGTCATACGAAGTATGAATAACTTCTTGAAAGATAATAAAATCGGAAAACAAAGCAACTTCTAAAAAAATTCTCGCGGAATCTCGGAACAGTTCTTGGTCTGCACGAGATTTGAACCTTGGTTATACCAAGAAGCAACAACAAAAACAACCTCATCGACCAATTCATCATCGTACGTACACTCCGAATCATTTTCTTTAACATTAGAGGATACTTTTTTATTAAGTTAACAATATTGATCTCAAATGTACAAGAAAGTTTAAAAAAGCTAAAGGGGAAATGGTCAGGGGTCCGTTTTACCAATGGTCATACAAATAAGCTCAGTCCTAAATTTTTCAATACAATAGTGTAATATAGACAGATCAGTCAACGTATGGCGCTAACTTGAATCATGAATGGTTTTGAATAGGCTAGAACAATTCAGGGACGATATAATTCAGTTTCACCCACTTTAATGCCCTTTTTGATGCGCAGTTCTTTTGCACACACGATCTACCACAGAATGTCAGGAACTGTATACAGTGGCATTATATCAAGTTATTTACTCAATGGATGGTATTTCAACGGCGTAAGCCTGTAATGCACCAGTCGTTCTAGCCACAAGATGCAAAATACAAGCCTTACCGTTGGCGGAAATGTACGTAAATGTTATCTTTTATCTATGACTCAAAATATCAAACATTAGGGTTAGTCATAATTTGGTTACAATAATGAATAGGATTATAGGTGTCAATTTAAAACTCGAGAAAAAAAGGTACATAGAGTTATATCACATACCTCAGTTTTCAACTTGATACCGGAAAATCTGAAATAAGAGATTGTAACATAATCTTTAAAAATCCCTGAAAGTGTTCTATATTGTAAGAATGTGTATCTATTTTTTTTTTAGATATAGATTTAGAATGATCGAATTCTAGGGTTACAAATATGCGGACAGCGAGCATGCAGACAACAAAATTCTAACATTGTAATCTAACACCATTTGTTGTACATATCAGCTTACACATTTCCCCGCATCAAGTCGGTATCTAATTGTCCATAAAATGAGTTACGAACGATAGCGAGAAGGTGTGTAATTTCTTTTTAAAAAATTAGTACAAACTATTTATAAAAAAGTTTTGGCTTAAAAAAACCTTCGTCAGTTATCATGAAAATGAAAATTCAGACGTTCACATTCATTCTCGTACCCAGAGTCTAGTAGGATTTTCGATTCTATATCGAGAATCTTGATAATCTCGGGGTACGAGAATGTTTCACTTTTTGAGCTATTCTCTTACCCAATGACTACCTTGAGAAATTCAGTATTGGTCGAAAATGGTTTAGACATTATTTTTAAGCAATAAACAATTTGTTTCTTTACCAAATATTTTACATCGAGTAACAAAGGTTTTGCAATTGTATGTTGTCTTTCGTTTGCAAAATGTGACTCTGGGGTGACTGTCTACGAAATTTTATTCCAAAAAAATTGAACTAGTATTGATATAAGGAATATGTAATACCTTGTTAAGCCTTTACCAGAGTACACCGAATGATAATATATAGATGTTTCTTTAATACCAATACCATAATAATGATACCTAAAATAATACAAAATAAATATATTAAGCAAAAAATAATGAAAACTTAATGGAGTGCTGATGGTCGAGTGGTTGCGATATTGGACTGGTTATTGTTGAATAGTCCGCTCCGCGTTAATTTGAATTACGTCTAAAACAAACATGGTTGTCTCTTTGAGCAAGGAACTTCATCCTACTTGTTTACGACTTGTTGGTCAAGGAAGCGGAATCAAGAATGATAATCCAAGTTGGTAGAACTTGTTCCATAATTATGTTACACAAACTAGAATAAACTAAATGAAGAAAACTGACGCAGCATAAATCAAATGTATAACTATTGCCTATCAGTTCATTTTTGTTTCAGTTAAGAGTGATTGTATCAGACAAAATTAAAGTAGTTTTGGTAGCTGACCTCCGACCAAAAACCATCAACTGAAAACATTTATATTCGTGTTCTAGCCAAAGTTTTTTTGTAAAAAGCGAATAAATATATTCATACCAAAATTGATCTGCCTAAAGAAAACTCCTATGTATATTATTTTATATATAATGTTCACAAATAAGAACCAAATCACTATGTTTCATTATTCAACAAATCTCAGATCATTTAAATATAAAACAAATGATACTGTTCAAGAATTTAATTTTTTTATTCGGGAAAAAAAATATACAAATGTATTGATAAGAATAAGAATTATAAATTATCGAATAAAGTATTGTCAAAACTTAACAAACAATTTAGTACACATTGTAAAACTATACATGTATCTAAATATACACGTGCAATGTAAAATAGTCAATTTGATTTATTATGAAATACAAATTAAAGATGAAAAGCAAGAAACAGTTTATAATTATCATTATTTAAAACGTTTATATAAAATTAACTTTAAAATTCCCATGAAAGATTTTGGCGCTGTATTTGTTGTAAAACTGTAGTTAGACTGTAAATTTGTTTGATACTAACAACGCCTCTAAAGTGACATTTTCAAATACCATTTTCATTTTATTTTTATATCATTTATTCCGAAAATAACGTTTCATAATTTCGTTTAAACTTTCGTTTTAAGACATATAATTTCCTTTAAACATAATACTATATCGTTTTTCGAAATAATTGTGAAAATAAAAAAGCATTTTAAAAAGTCACTTTAAGGGCTCTGTAGACACTTACTTAGATTGTCCACGTGTTCCTAACCGTCGTGTTGTTAATTTTGGAAATCTTTGTCGTATAATCTGTTAAATAAAAATGATAAAATCCATTAATGTTAAGTAAATAACGTGTATATTTAAACAAAATATTCTTGATAAAATATTGCCAAAATGGGTAATAACGCATAACATTTTACAAGCAATGTACATAAATGTAAAAATGTTAATTCTTTATTGCATCTATAAAATATACTAAACAAGAAATATCTTTAAAAAAGGTATTCGGCGCTCTGCTGGGTTCATTTTCAACGGTTTGAAGTATAAATGTTGGTCATGCACGGCGTACATGTATTAACTATAGGTCAAATGTAGTTTGTCCGAAATTGCAATTCAGCCTCAACTGACAATTTTGTCCGAATATATTGCCACTTCGCTGATTTGTCAAGTTGGTTTCATGTGTTTTATCCATTTCTATATACCGTAAAGGATTTTCATTTGACAAACAGCTATGGTAGAGCAAATTGTATTGGTTGAAATATAGGTCAAAAGTTGGATTAGACAGCTGCGCCGAAAAAGTGCGGTAACATGCATTCAACGTAAGCAAAAGCTTTATTTTGATACATACGAAGCAATCAACTAAAACATTTTTTGTTGTTGTCAAATATTTTTTTCTGAAAACAATTAAGTATTTGTAACTAGTAAGTTGTGTTCTGAAAATTGCCTTATATTACTTTAACACTGTTAGATTTGGGATAAAATGTTTAGGTAATCTTATAAAGGTAAATATAAAAACTTGAATAGTTTAATAACAATATAATTGAGTGTTAATATGCAACGTGGCGTTATTAACGTAATATCAAAACTTTTAAAATATGTAGATACTATATTAAAATTAAAATATCTAAAAATGTCTTATTCGTGGTTTGTTTTTCGAGGAATTCGTGAACAGTGATACAGGACGTCCTCATTTATAGAACAATCTATAACCTTTTAGTGACAATTACATTTTCGTTCATTAAAAATTACCATTGTTCCAGATTAGAATAACAGAAAGAATCATAATTGCACAGTTTTATATTAACTTCAAGGTTTCAGATAGAAATTTTAGTGTGCGGTAGCGCCACTATTGTGTTTTTGAAAAATAGCAATATCCAACCAACCTTTCCAAATGTTGCAGCCCCTGCAGGAGTAAATTTCATTTTCTTACAAAAATCCAGATAATGTTGATAGAGTACACATCTTGGTAAACATACTCCTTCCGCTAGCTCGTAATTCTCATTTAACCTAAAATAATAATATTTATGAATTAACCTAAAATAATAAAATTTGTAAGTGAATCTGAAATTATGAAATTTGTAAATTAACCTAAAAGTGTGGCATAATTCAGAGAATATAAAATTATAACATTTGTAAGTGAATCTAAAATGATAACAAACGGCAGACATCAACCCTGTGTTCAGTAACTACTGTTAGCTACGGGTACGGGAGAACACAACCCGAAGACAACCGTTAGTATGAGATTGGGTTGTCTCGGGTTGAGTTGTCTATGGGTTGAGTTATTCCGACACTTCCTTTATGGAACGTTTTGGAACATTCAAGGTAACTGAACACGCTGCTGGGTTTTTATAACGAAATTTACTTGTTTAGAAACAGAACTGTTACGCCATATTTTCCGACGTTCAGTTGGATTTAAACTCGAATATTTTGACATGTGTATGTAAAATATACTACATAATATAGTTTTCTGAAAGTATAATTATTTAAATTGATTGGTGTAAGATTTATTAACATGCTATAAAAATTGTAAAAGTAGTTGAATATTTTGAGTCCTAGGGCTTGGTATTTTCAAATTAACGCCAGCATTGAACGCAACGTTATATAGGTGTAAACCTATAATAAGAACATTTGTAAATCACCTTAATTAATACTATTTATAAATTAACCTTAAATAAAGGCATTTGTAAGTGAGTCTAAAATTATGACATTTCTAAGTGAATATAAAATAATAGCATTTGTACATTAACCTAAAATTTTAACATTTGTAAATGAATCTAAAAATGATAGCATTTGTAAATTATCCCGAAATACATGTTATAATTTTTATGTTAAATTTGAATTATATAAAGTATGTTAAGTTTATATTAATTTATTTGTAATGAATTTATTTTGACATCGTATTTTTCCTTAAATAACAACAATTTGTATCGCAAAACATTAAAGAATTTAATGTTACGATTGATTAAAATTATAATGATGATGTTTATTGTTATGTATTTTAGTTAAATGTATTTAAACATGTTATTAATAATTCTAAACAACCGATTTAAGATTTATATAGAAGGTTATAATATTTTTACTAATGTGCTTTTCTAAGTTTTGAAACCTAACAGATCTTTTAAAATTCTTACACGGAAAACTCTTTAACGATTTCATCGTCCAATTTTCCTAGTTTCAGCAAAACCTTTTTAACAATACCTTTTCTATGTTTTATTTCAAAATCATGGTAAACAGGTAAAAAGCTTTTTTTTCATTCAAAAATTTCACAGAAACCGTAAAATCTATTAATTGCTAAGCATGTTTTCGATGTTTGCAATACGGTATTTTATTATATATCTAACAAATCTAACCAATCGACAATCTGCATTTGTACCACGTGACCGTCCAATATATTCCCATATTGGATCCAAAAGATATATATTTTTTCGTATTGGACATTTGGGTACATGTGAAATAAACAATGCTAGTCTGGTTTTCGATTTTAATCTTTAACGATCAAATGATGATGAGTATTTCAAAGAATACGAAAGATATATAATAAAAAGGTTATTATACATTTTACTGTACAATACGGAAATATATTTGGACTCGAACACAGCTTGAAAAGTCTTATTGGAGTCGCCTATCGGCTCGTCCAATATGACTTTTCAAGCTGTGTACTCGTCCAAATATATTTCCGTATTGTACAGTAAAATGTATAATAACCTATAAATATATCCACAAATATCTTATTGCAGTCACTGTTTTATATAATTACTGTACAACTCTGTTTCAAACAATCAAACCAACGGCATCGCATAACAAAAGTATGATATTGTACTTTAGATTGAACAGACCTTTCATGTGCAAGCAGTCGAAACTTTAAATGTTGAAAAGTGCAATAGACTGAAGTCTAACAATATTTCTGCATTGTTTATGTACAATAACAAAAGTTCATTGGCTTCAAGAAAACTCTATAGATACACATGTAAAAGTATAATACTACCGAACGTCGATACATCGTACTAATATCAAAGTGATCAATATGTTCATCAGCAGGGGCCTGTATAATCAAGCATTTTACGACCAATTATTGTCGTAAATTCTTCTATTTTGTATTGTAAAATTATCGTAAGATATTTGATAATATGCTGCCCAGATGCAAAAATGCAGCATGAACCAACTACAGCAAAATTTCTTCTTAGTAAATAAAACTTGGTTCCTGGTCAAATGACTTGCTTGTTACATTGTATCATGTGTGGTGTTACGTTTAATGATTATACTATTTCAGTTAAGTATTCAGTAAACATGTAATTCGACGAATGCTGTTTCTCGGCAGAGTATTGCAGTCTAGGGTCGGTCAATTAACTTTTTTTTCAAATACACAGAGTGGAGAAAACGTTCTTTAACAAACGTTTCCGTAAAATAATGGAGCAAATATCAACCGGTAAACTTTCGCAAAGTTGTAATAATATTTGTATTAAAAATACAATTTGATCCGATTTATTTGTGTTACTGAACAAATCATATTTTATTGTCGAAAGCTAAAATGCTTATTGAAAGACATCAGCATGCTGTTAGTATATTTGTGCAAAAATAAGATATGTCAAGTGAATATCTGATCGTAATGGAAGCATTTACAATTATTACAGTAGAGCTACACTACTAGGACCATCAAACAATGGGTCTATAAAGCGAAGTGGTCTTAATGTAGGGGCATCTTTCTCGTAAAATTAAGCCTTTCGGAATCGTAATAAATCGAATAAGTTTGAAATAATGATATTTATAGGAGAACTTGATAGTATTTTAATTTCAACTGATTGAATAGGTAGCCATTCAATAATTTAATTTATGTTTCTTAATTTTTCCTATTATATGTATATATACAGTACCCACCTAAAGTTTGGAGACAAAAGAATTTTTTTTAAACTCCATTGTGTTTTTTTTTCGCTAGACCATTATTTTTAATATATTTAATATGGATGATGATTAAATGAAAACAAATTTCTTGATGCATCTCATTTATAATATTCAGCATCTGATATCCAAAAGCCTCCTAAAACCAAAATAAATGTAATTCTTTTCTATAATATAGAATTTATGCTACTTTGGTAGTCTCAACTACAAATAGTACCACAACAAAGAAAAACAAGCAAAACTAAAAAGCATTTAAAAATAAATGGTAATCATATTTTTTTTATAAAACATACGTAGTAGGCTTACAAAGTGGGAATGTCTCCAAACTTTTGATGGGTGCTGTATGCTAAAAATTGACCATGTAAAGATACATATTTGTGGCAATTCTTAATATTTCGAATGATTTCAAAATAATTTACAACATGTTTTTCAACTATTTTTTTCAAACCATAGATACATAGGGGCGTTGATATAAGGAGACGAACTTTGGCCAACCTTTATAACACATCTCTTAAAACGAATAAATACTTCTTTATTTTAATAAACAAAATAGCCAATGTATCAAGCAGGGAATTGTATACATAAAACCACAGGTATGAAGTTATGACGTGATAAACACAGGACGATGGGGTTTGTGATAAAAACAAAAGAAACATCAACTTTTAAATGAATTAGTCATGTTAAGTGTGAAAACGTTCTATTTCTTTGATTGTTTGAATAAGTCATTTTTGGCACATAGTAGACATACCAAAATCTCACACTTGCATCGCCCCTTCACTGCCACAGGTGATAATATCCACATGAAAAGATTTCTAAATACATAAACATTATCATTTATATCCTTAACGTGTCAAACAAGCATGAGGTCGTGTAGATATTGGGAATGGGGAAATGAACATTGAACGCTACATTCGGAATTGTTCGGTCCCGTTCACCGAATTACAGAAATCTGTAGGGCGTTCAGTTACCGCGAACGTTTCGTAACGTTCCGTAACGTTCGCTAACAGTCATTATTGAACGGCCTGTTAGCGGAAAACGATTAAGGCCATCAGTTAACGGTTTTAGTTTTTAGTACGCGAGTATGAAACAACCTGAAACAAAATAGTTCCAGTACAAGTCCTCTTCTCCGAATTCTTCTAATTAAATAGAAGTAACGACTCTCTTGTCCGCCATCTTTAAACGTTCGAACTTCAACGGATCGTTCAATTAACCGTTCATAATCATAACGGTAACGGTGATTGGCTTACGTTAAATGCTAAACTGAACGCAGGGCTGTTTCCTCCTTTCGAGGAATCCTAATGGAAAGCATAACGAAATGATCAGATCAGAACGGAAACCCATTATACCTACATTCAGGAAAACTGAAGCAAACGAGCTTTTTGTGGAAATTTGGGCTGATTATATTTATTTATTTATTTAACCTCCATTTTCTGGAGAAGTAAATACACAATTATGATAAGTTATACAAAAATATGAAACATATAAGTTAGAAATGAAGTCTTATAAATAAAAATAGAATACTGGTATACATATGGTATGTATTGTCTCTTGTTAAATGAAGCAAGTCACACTCAAAATGATCGAGGAATATGATCAATTTCAAATAAATAGGCCTATAAGTCTAAGCAGTTTGCTACTCTCTAACATGGTGTGCTCGTTCGCGTTTAGTATTGCTGGATGTAAGTGTCACTGCGACCTAAAAGGTAAGCGCGGAATAAGTCTTCATTACAAAACTTGGTGTATGGAAAACTGATGCAAACCAGCTTTTGTGGAAATTTGGGCTGGTTATAATAATACTGGGGTAAAATTAAACACAAACTGTATACGTATGACTTGGTGGAGAAATACCTCGGGATACTTCTATTTGTATAAGACATTGAAAACTCATATAAGCAAATATGCAAAACATGTCTTTTATGTAGCGCAAAATATATTGTATAAATATTATATTGCCCTTCACAAGCACAAATTCACTGATTATTCATGAAATAAAATATTTGAATGTGTCTTTAGTCTTGATCTAGAAAGGCTTCGTGGTCAATGATTTTAAATGTCCTGGTAAACGGTTCCCCCACTTTGAAGCACTAACAGCTAAAGGTCTATCTGCCATTTTTGTTCGCCGCATAAGAATTAGAAATAAGAAACTGGGAGCCAGTGTATACTTTTAAAAAGTGCAGATCTTGGTTAATCAAATTACGTTTTCAAGACCGCTCCAGCAGCACGATTTTGAACTCGCTGTAGCTTTTAATAGGTTGGTAATTCGGTGAAGAGGACATTGCAAATGTCAATGTGGGAATGCACATAAACATTTTGTATGAGTTACTTACGAGGTTTAAAGTTTTGCACTTTCATCCGTAAATATTGCATTATTCAGGTAATCAACTTCAGCCAGTAACACGGTCGCTGATACAGCGTTCGCTGTGCACCCTTTACATATCCACGTGCATGCTAACATTTAGGTAACAAGAGGGTTTTGTATAAATCATTTAATGTGTCGAAAATTATCCCAAATAGGTAAATGTTTAATACTCTTCGTATTCTTATCTCTATAGTAACACAATAATAATCAATGTCATTTATTTGTCCATTTTCTTACGGAAAACCATTTATCAGTATTATGAAATTTAGGAGTAAATTAAGAGCTTATGGCGTGATAAAATACCAAATGTACTAACTAGGTTGTAAAGCTAAGACAAACAATGTCTCCGTTTATCAAATATGACCGTTAAGAATTGTTTACTTAAAGACTTTAAATGATTTTCATCCTGAACATATGACGGACAGTTCTTAATACGATTTTCTTTCTGGTTTTTCAACATTATTATGGGATTGTATTCGAGATTGCATATTTCATATAATGATAATGTTTAATGTTAATATTTTATCATTTTTCAATGTGGGTTTGTCTCATACCTCGTATAATCTTCAAATCATTGTTCTTAAGAGATCATAACCCACGTATTGTTATTAAGAGAGCTGTCATATTCTTGACTGATTGTTTATAAATTTTAAAAACAGATTGGCTATTGATATTTCTGTATTTTTTAACGTCGTATTCAACACATATTTAGGTCATATATACGACGACCAGCTCTTCCTTCTATGGGTTTCCTGGACATTTTTCTATCACCAGTACTAACTTACCCTACGACGAGGCTGACAACTCATGTATAGAGTATGACCTACCGCGACCGGTCTCGAACCCGCGATCTCCGGATTCGAAGTTCGAGACTACACTACGGTCGCGGCTGTAGTATAACTGTATTGAAGATATACTTCTATTCCGTTTGTTCCTAACATTAGTACCAACAATGAATTTAATTCCTTAAAGAAATACAAATCATAAATCTATATTTATATTTATGAATATGATATGTTTATGTGGCCATATCTTATTAAGATAATTCGCAAAAAATATTTATTTGGCTAACATATAAAGAGAATAATGGAATTATTTAATTCACTTTTCAATTAGAGACAGTGTCGAATACTTTTTTCTCTGTTATGTTATATTATCATATAAATGTGTTGCTTCTGTCTTTCTCGTTTCTTTTCCTTTTGTTTGCCTATCTATAATATATCTGAATATTAAAAATAAAAACCCCCAAACCATGCTTTGTTTATAAAACTATTGAGCTATCGATTAGTATACAATTATATTGGTCAAAAAAGGTTGCAAAGTGATTATAGCGAATTCCATGATATGAAGTACGTTCTGTACCCAAATCATAATTTGTGTTTCAAAGGTACTTGTTCACAGATTTAGTTTATTTTTTTCCAAAATTTCAAAATACCATTCAGTGTCTGTAATTGTGCCAAAACAAAAATTCTCATTATTTCAAGACAAACTGACCTATAGATTCCAAGAAATATACTATGAAAGTCACAAAAATGCACTAAAATTGTCTATACCGTGACATACGGGGTAGATATTGACTACATGAAACACCATCATTTTGTAGTTGTATGTCAATTTTTAACTAAAATAGTCATTATCAGAACACTACTTTCCTGCTTCCAAAAAAATATTACCATACAATTTTGATAGTTTTAGAAAAAAATTGATATTAAAGTTGAAATCTGTGAATGAGTACCTTTAAAGCTAATACTTGGTGACTGCAATAATGATATATAAGGAATGAGAACAAAGTGCCATAAATGGCGCTTTTCTTACAAGAAATGACTTGTGTGTATGTAACCAATGT
Source organism: Mactra quadrangularis (assembly GCA_025267735.1). Classification (NCBI taxonomy): domain Eukaryota; kingdom Metazoa; phylum Mollusca; class Bivalvia; order Venerida; family Mactridae; genus Mactra; species Mactra quadrangularis. The sequence continues at coordinate 32,557,215 of CM046304.1, forward strand.
GAGAGATTATCTTACCATTGTAATGTTAAAGCTACTTGTGATTGTCTTGGTGAACTTTTCTCAGTAACATTCTCACCAACTTCTTTATCTTCTTCTTCCACCCATTCTGTAAGAAAATAGAAAATAGACGTCAGTTTTGGTGCTACATCGATCTTTACCGAGTAAGCTCAGAAAACATAGAGTGGCGTGGCTGAAGGTGAAAACATCACATTCAGCCCTGCGTTCAGTTACCGCGAACGTTACAAAACGTTCCGTAACGATACATTCGGAACTCCTCGGCCATTCGCTGCGAATAATCTCGGACATATTTAGACGCTATTTTGAAACTACCGGTGTTAAAGTAAACAAATATATGATCGTTTAGGCATTAAGTGATGTTTCGTTTTTAGTCTGTAAATTTTGAAACATCACTCATTGCCTTAACGGTCTCATATTTGTGTATTAGATTAGGTTACTCGCAGCGAATGGCCGAGGAGTTCCGAATGTATCGTTATGTAACGTTCTGTAACGTTTTGTGTAATTGAACACGCTACTGGACTAGATGAAATACATAAACTTTTATTTCATATTGTCACTATATTAAAAATTCCAATTTTTATATTTTCACCGAATATTTTCATCAAATAACACTACATCTAAATATACTTGTAACATTTTTAAAGGTACTATATAGTTCACAGATTTGGTTTAATTTTTCCATAATTTCAAAATACCATTCAGTGTCTGTAATTGAGTAAAAATATAATTCTAATTATTTTAAGACAAACTGACCTACATGTTGCAAGAAATATACAATACAATTCACAAAAATGCACTAAAAGTGTCTATACCGTGACATACGGTGTAGATATTTACTACATGAAACACCATCATTTGTGGTTGTATGTCAATTTGCACTGAAATATTCATTATCAGAACACTACTTTACTTCTTCCAAAAATATGTCCATACAATTTTGATAGTTTTAGAAAAAGTTGATATTAAAGTTGAAATCTGTGAATGAGTACCTTTAATTATGTACACATGGCACCTTGTAATATACGGTTCTGTAGACAAAATTCAAATATATGTGTCAGAGTAAAAAATATTATTAATATACATTAATATATATACTATCTTTACATAAAACTGGATGATGATGATCTGTCTTCAACAATAATTATATGAAAATGTACAACTCTTAGTAGCCTAATCAATTTTGAGTCATGGAAAAATTATTTCAACTACGCGGGAAGTACTTAATTAAAGACCTTACATATAGAACATTACATATTATATCACAATAAACAAATACTCATAAAAACAATACTCAAAATTATTTTATGGAACGTTTGTTTGATTTTCAGCCGTATTTAGGGTGCAAAATGTATTTTTATGAAATACGCGATAGACTCATCAAAACAAAGTGAGACAAAATCGAATATGAAGATCAACTCCTTGATGTTTGATGTTAAGATTTTAATCTCAAGTTTAGTATAAAGGAGTTTAAAAGGGTCTATATGTTAAACAATGATAGACTTTTGACATATTCAACCTTCGAGACTACTCATCATCAAAGTACACTAGAACTGATCTCGTGTTGTGAAACTACGGGACATTGTTATACTGGGTTTATAAACGTGAGTGCATCTTTATATCTTAAGCTGTCTCTTTAATACTGTTTGGCAAAAAACCTTCAAAATCAATTACATTGTACAGTGCATTTCAAAGGTACTTGCCCAAAATCCTGTTTTTATGATAAACTTATTCACACTTATTCAAGAGACAATAGAAACAAAGTGTTATCTGAACAGATTTCTTGATTATTATGAATTAGTTAATCAACATATGATTCAATTTTTGTATCATGAATAATTTTAGACAATAGTATTTTTTTAATTATAGTAATTTCTAATACATGTAGTTGCGGTATGCATAATCGGTGTTTCTTCAAAATTTCATTAGGCCAAGAACATTTGGAAGATCTTCATTACAACATTGAATGCATATGATGTTGATTAGTGCTAACTATAATACAATACATATCCGTATTTATGCTCGGAAAATATTGAACAAATATCAAGTATTGAAATCAGCAGTGTTAACACGTGCGCCACTGACAGTTGAATAAATTTAACAATATTCCTCAGCAATAACCGTCATCTGCAGTGTGTTCAATTACCTCGAACGTTCCGTAATGTGAAAGTCGGGAAAACTCAACCCAAAGACAACTCAACCAGAGAAAACTCAATACTTCACCAACGATTTGAGTTGTCCCAACTTTGGGCTGTCTACGGGTGGAGTCGTCCCGTGCCCGTAACATTCGCTAACAGTGGTTACTGAACACGCAGCTGTTGTAAGAATATTGTGTGGGCGTAGAGTAATGTGAACAACTACATTGATCAATTGTAACCTTTAATCTCTCACTGTTGTTTCTATGTACAAAATTAAATAATTTATTTCAATAAGTATTTGTCAGCTGAAGTGTCCATGATGACACGGCAGAATAAAGCGTCATCCATTATTCAAGAATAAATAAGAACGATACGCTGTATGTTGTAACCATAGTTTATCAAGCAAAAAACGTGCATACAAGTGCCTGTTTCATGGCGAAGTTTGTGTTATACTCCCCGTATCAGACGTGTAAGTGGATATCTACGCATCTATTAAAAACTAACATTAATCCCAAACCCAAATGTTCGCCAAACAATCTCATTATGGCAGAAAAAAATAACTATTTTTTTGTAGAAACTTTGTTATTCAACTACAGTCTGAAATTTTCATCATTAATTGATAAAGAACATGCATTGTAAATAAAAAGAGTCCTCCAAAATTTCAGGGACAAATGAAATTTTGAGAAAAAATAATCATGCATACAGCGAGTATTTTTTTACCAGAATTAAAGCATATTCATACAACATAAGTTGAATGTTGATAAACTTAATAATGCTGATTTTTGAATTTGCTCTGTTTACATTAGAAACAATTTATTAAATCCTCCAGGTTAAATTTACATGTATGTATTCTAATATATTTTCCTTTTTTCCAAATAATGATATAACTGTTTATATATGTTTGTAAATGTTTATTGCCTTATATAGGGATCCATTTCCGTGACAACGTCAATTATATTTATATGTATTTAAAAATCAAAACTGTGTACTATGTACACGTTTCTTGAATAAATTCTGTTCTGTTCTGTTCTGTTCTTTATTCTTATATTCGTTTAGTTTGTAAGAGCAGTGGTCCAGTGGTAGGACGCGCGCTTAGGAATCGAGAGGTCCTGGGTTCGAATCCCACCAGGGGCACTGCTAATTTCCTTGAGCAAAAAATTACCTGAAATTTGCTTCACTCCACCCAGGTGTAAATGGGTACCTGCGAGGGTGGTATAATTCCGTTGCGCCAATTTGTCGGCTGCACTAATAAGCGGAGTAAAAAGACTCCCCAGGGAGATTGATCGATAGATGCCAGTAGCTCGATGACCAGGGGTAATAGCTGTAAAGTCGGCGAACGTGCGTAAGCATGAAACTTAGACTAAAAATGCAATTACTTTTTTTTTTAAATTAAAAGCGTAAACATAAGTTGGTTTATCATAAAAATAGCATTTTGTCCCAAGACTTTTGAGTGCATTGAAAATTATCTTTTAACTGTGTCTATCTTTATAGTGTTTTATTGCAAGTACAAGTTTTTTTATCTACCAGAATATACATGTACATCTAAATTAAAAAGAAATTTGAATGCATTTGTGCGATAATGGTTACCATGTTATAGAAGATCAAGCCCCAAACAAACGTGTATTTTAGTGTGAGTCGATAGAGCAAGTAGGGAACTGTGAAATTTTGAAAACTGCTGTTCTGTGGCTTTTCTGTAGTGCATTTTATTCGGTTTGCTTTTGTGCTGTAACAGCTTTAATTAAGTTAGCTCCGGCACAATGGTATCTTTATATCAACACTTAGCTATGGTGCCTTTGTACCGTTTAATCGGCAAGCATTGGAACTTTACGCTGGTTATTTTCAGTAGGCAATCTTTTAAGTCTATGTGTTCACAAATTCGTTCTTACAAGATTTCAATGTGAGCAATGACTTTCAGTAAGTTTCGTGTTTTATAGGATATCAATTTTGGCAACTTCTAAAAATGAACTGCAAATCAGAAAATTACAACATTTCAACATGTTTGCAATGACTCCAAATAAGTTACATGTTTTATAGAATATCAATATTGGCAATTCCTGAAAATGAACTGCAAATAAGACAAAATATTATAGCTGCAACTACCTAGTGCCACAGAAATATCAGAAACCAGTGAAAAATTAATACGTATTTTTGCTTACTAATGTTTATTCACCTTAAATTAAAACAATTACATGTATATTAAGGCAATCATATGGCACAGGTGGGCTTAGACATTTATTTTAACGCTGATGCTCCTAAATGATCTTACCAAAACAAAACATACAGATAAAAACAATGTTGATGTATTTTTCTACTTTTGAAGTCACTTCACTAACTATTTATCAAAATGGATGTTTATCCCTTATTTCTACGTTTGGGTCATAGCTACCGGTATAAATATTTGAAATCGAATTTTACCAACACGTCAGTTGTTTTTAATGGATTTACTCATCAGCTTGACACCTGCTTTAACTTCAAGAAGAATGGGGGTGTTATAAATACTAGAAAACATATATTTTAATCCCAGGGTATACTTAATCTTTCCTCATCTGACAAACAAAATCTGCTCTCACTTCATAAATGACTTTTAATTATGTGAAAAAATAATACAGTCTAGTTTTGAATGCTGGGTAACTAGACTAGTTGGAAACTATTTGAGTGTTTATTACTAGGACCGTTTCACGCAATCTTGGAATTACAATTGCCAAGTGTTACTTGATTCAATCAAAGTTTACTAATACACATTTTCTCCGTGAGAAAACATGATTACAATACTGGCTTACTCGGTTGCCATGTTAACTGTAAATGTGATAATTAGTTTTATGGGTATGTATAAAGATACACCGAGTTGACAGTGTACCCAGTGTCAAAGTTTGTAAAATATTGTCTATTCTTCTTGGTGATAATCAATCAAGAAGTTAACATTGTCTCTGCGTATACTTTTTACTTCTGTTACGTAAGTTTGAAATAATGCACCACTAGCAAACGATACCAATGACAAATAAAGTTGAAACATTAGCAATCATTAATCATTTTTCCGCAGGTTCTGATAAGTAAGAGAAAATGAATTTATATAGAATAAAGATGAAAATAATGATCTATAACAGATACATGTATATTTAAACACTCATACACAAGATACACTCATCACACTCATCCATCAGGAACGGTGTCTAATGACCCGGTGACAATTTGGTTTAATATCATTCACGTATTTTACCACTTTTCGAATATACAAAGTCTTTAATACATTTTTGGACAATTGAAATTCTCAGAACAACCTGATCATGCATACTGGAAGTGTTTTTACATAGCTAAAATAGTATTCGTGTACATAATATTGTTATATTAGTATATATAATTATTATATTATATTATGTTATTGTAATAATGTTGATAAACTAATTGATGCAAATTCAAGCACTTGCTTATATGACTCTTTGTTTCTTTTTTCGGCGCAGCTGTCTAAGCCAACTTTTGACCTATATTTCAACCAATACGATTTGCTCTACCATAGCTGTTTGTCCAATGTAAATCCTTAACGGTATAAAGAAATGGATAAAACACATGACACTATTGGCTATTTGTTATAAACAGGTGTGTAGCACGTACAGTAGCTGCTGACTATTTACTCTGTGTATAATGAGTGACTCACTATGCTAATTGATCACACATTCGTCGTGGTAGTCCCCTTGCGGTATAACTATACTGCGAATATGACTCAGCGCACGCTCGGAATGGGTTTTCATTTTGTCATATGTAGGCCGCCATTGAGCATTTCTATCAAATTGTTTTATGTTCGCCAGAAAAGTAACATTAATCGTTTGGTCATTTTGGAAAGAAGTGATTTTGATCGAAAATCCCTGGTATTGTTATTAAAGATGTTTTTAATTTTAGAATCGCACAGATTTTCCGAATTGACAAATCAGCGAAGTGGCAATATATTCGGAAAAAATTGTCAATTGAGGCTGAATTGCAATTTCGGACAAACTACTTTTGACCTTTAGTTAATACATGTACGCCGTGCATGACCAACATTTATACTTCAAACCGTTGAAAATGAACCCAGCAGAGCGCCGAATATCTTTTTTAAAGATATTTCTTATTTCATAAATAAATGTGTATCAGTTTATACTAGAACAGGACTTTGTCCAAGATCTTTTAAGGACACTACTCATATTGTCCACAAACTACACAGTGATGTTTAATTGGATTTATGCAGAATGACGTATACTTATATTAGGGTGGTTGAAATAGTTTCCATTCAATGTGAGAACTATTTACGGAGGCAAGTTCGTTTGTTCTCATTGTATGAACATTGGTCACATTTTCGAACTTTAACATGAAAAGATTGTAGAATCAAAATTAGCGATACCAAAGCAGCACATATTTGATTAATCAAAAACCGCAATCAAAACTAAAACAAAACAATTTCTATTTAAGTATAAAACATCTATGTTAAGTATAAAACACTACTATGAAATATGCTGAGGATTGGATTTCTTCTATTATTTTAATTTATGTTAAACATTGTAATATCATTTGCTAAATTAAATGTGTAATGTTAAAACTCAGTTGTCTTGTATTTCTCCCCTATCCAAACAGTTTTCTATCAAATCAAATACACCCATGTCAATGCTACAAACTGGATCAATTATTTGTATTGAAATATCAATGTCATGTTCCATTACTTTGCGGGAGATTAGCAATAGTTCTGTAACCAGATAATGTTAGTTTAATTTAAAATATAAATGATCGTAATGTTCATTATATGACATATGGTGAGGTGTTATCAACGTTCAAATTGTCCCTTGACTGCTTCATCAATCTTATCTGTGTTTAAAACGCTATCTAGACACCAACAGGTAGCCGAATACAAAGACAGAAAAAATATATTGATGAAATCGATTAAAATAATGACTAATTCTTATCATTTCATTCCAAACGCTGCATTAAAAACAGATGTTCAACGTCTTTTTGTTTCAGAAACGTATTTCAGTCATTTTATTGAACTGCGCATGCGCACGCCATCGAGAGCAAATGGCAATTCTTTGGCGTCAGGGATTATATATTTATTGGATAAATGTCTTATTCCGGTTCATTAGCTGCGTGTGATTCACCAAGAATAGTTTTAATGCGTTTATGTTTTTTTCCAAAGTTGAAATCTCAGAACACATGTGATATAAAGTAATAAAATAGTAAATAAAAAGGACAGAGCTTCAAATGAACAAGTTGCGAAATTTGTTAACAAACAGAATAAGATCCATTCAGACTAATGTCTGATTATTAAAATAATTAATTCAATCATATGAAAATAACATAAAGATGTGTATTTTGCGTAATACGTTATTTCGGTCAATGATACGTTTACAAAACAAACTTTTCATTGCTCTGTTTGTTAGTATACTCGTATTTAGATACATGTACATGTATTATGTCGTTTAGAACATATTTTCAGCTATTTGGAGTAGCTGGTTCCATAAGGCAGCTTTCCCTCACGTTCGCCTTTATCCATGTTTGCTTTCAAGTTCTTTCGCAAGAGGCCAGCATTTTTTTCCAAATACGAAATACTTTCAACATGTTATTGCTGTGTTTGGTTCCTATAATTTATCATAATGCACAAAGTTGATTGAATAAAAACATTTCTATCAATAAATTATGTTGATTGTAAGCTAGTTCACATATTTTCAGGTTTTAATTGACATCTGAAATCCATTTAAACTGACAATTTGGATTCCAAACAAATTACATTTGCATGATATTTCAAATATATTACAATTCAAATTGAGATTTAATGCAATAACAGTGAAATATTTTAATACTTTCTTTATCTAGTTTTGATATTGATTCAAGATTTGATGGGTTGTGGATTTAGTGGGATGATAAATGAATTCTATAGATTGCTGAGATATGTGTCATACCGTATACTGACATGTTCAGATTATACAAATATCCTTCACACAGCGGGCGGTCATTTTGGCGGCGATCTTTGGGGTGAACAAATATAAGCACTTTGTGATTATAAAACTGGTAGATGTCAAAATATTGTGGAGTCGATAAATTATAAATACCCGTAATACTATATATCGACTCACTTCAAAGTTGACCAACAATATTTTAAATTAATCAATGATAATGATAAGTTTCTTTCTTCCAGGGCGAAAATGTTATCAAATAGTGCTCTGCGTTACCCTGACTGACGCTTTCAGACAAGTAACTCGTGCGTTCGATAGGGTAACAATAAGACTGTAAAAAAAAACATTGTTGACGACAATTTCTCTTGAGAACAGCTAACAAGAAAATATGTTTCTTAACTTCATGTTGTTCGACATTGGTATCTCTTTAGTTTTTGCTTTTAACGACTACGCCAAGTATTTGTCTAGAGATTTTCTCTTCCCATGCCTTGCAATTCTGCAAAGGAGTTTGCCATAACTCCAAAAACATGACATTTGCTGTACATGCACCGAATGTTCATAATGTACAACCAAGCTCCTCTAACAGCCACACTTGCAATGCCTAGTGGACTCACGCGTGGTTCAAATGATCCCTGAGCTGTGCCTTGGACACAGTATCAGTTTTAAAGCTGCACACAATTTTTATGATTCCAATAACTATGACAGAGTTGTATTCAAAGCATCATAAATTTCTAAATGTATCTAGTGCAATATCGGTAAAAAAACAGGATTTTGTCTATATGAAATTTATTTTCTACATTCATTTCTCTCTAATAAATTCCTTCTGACATATTTCTTGTGACAGGGGTTATATATAACATTAGATTCATTGATTTAATAAATACCTGTCAATAATGTGCTCACACAAATACAACACTTTTCAACAGCAAAGTAAACTTTGTTCATTTAGACACAGACAGATAACAAATTATATTAGTACATGTAACGCTGAATAAAATATTCTAGAGTCCTATAGAATATTTCTGTTGTTATCGATATCAAAGAATGTATCGATACACCGATCTTAATCGATACATTATATCGACATCTTTTTTTTTCATCATACATAGGTTTGGAAATTACATGTTTGATATTGGGAATCTGAAAAAAATACGTAACTTAGTTGCGACAAAAGCTGCATGTCGCTATGGTTCACTATAGAAATGAATGGTTCCAAGTAATATATTCAAACAGCAGATGAGTTAGTGTTTGAATCATTGTGAGTAAAGAATACAATGCAATGGTATACATGTAAATAAAAACTCAACATTTGTTCAAATCAAAGGAAGCATTTACGTCCCCCACCGAAACAAAGAAAACCAATACACATATATATAATTTGTCATTGGTTCGGGTCTATATCTGTCCTGATATGTTCAAATTCTTTCTAACATGTCCAAAACACACCGAAATGTTTTCATGCGTAAAATCAATTGATTAGTGTTGCCCACCACAAAGCGAATCAGAGAGGCTTAGATATATGATTTATGAATTGAATAACATTGATCTCAATAATAAAAAATACAAATGTCTAAAGGATAAAAGTACATGTGCATGTATTGATATTTAACGATTATTACAAATTTGAGTAACATTTTACTAAAAGCAACTTCACCACTAGCATTGCAAAACGCAAAAAACTTGAAGATTCATCTTTATTTCAATTTTAACGTAAAAACAAATAAGAAAATTCGACCATTTTATTTTAAAATATATTTTTGCTTATTAAGTTAGCTGAAATTTCATTATTCTAAGAATGGAAAGACGCAAGTGATTTTAGTCTGACGTAAGGGAATTAAATTCCAAACATTACGAGACATCACACGTTTCTCTTTTGCTTTCCTGTAATATATTTCACTGCAGTGAAAATATAATATTTTATATCTTAACTGTATTTTACATAGAAAGAAACATCACGGCCTGACCAGCTCAGTAACTTGTTAACAGCTAACTCCAGATGAAGTTATACTGACCGCTGTGATATGACCAATACAATGTGTTGCGCTAAACCCAACCAAAAGTGACATCACTTTTCACCGGAGAGTACATGGAGCGGACGTGGCCAGGCTAACCGCTTGGAATGGTAATCATTGGATAGCCAGCTCCGCGTTGATTCGAATCCCATCCACAAACCTACCCCGTTGTTTTCTTGAGCAATAAACTTTATCCGACTAGCTCAGTACTGGGGGACTCGAAATTGATTAATTTAAGTTAGAAAACTTGTTCCACAATCGCGCAAAATTAAATAAATATAACCGGAGAGTATGAAAGAGTCTTCACATATATCTGAGTACAAAAAAACAACGTTGAAACATCAGATACAGAATGACCATTCCTTGATTTTAAAGGCTACTCTCACCACCCAAACATTTAGATGTAACCTTTTAAACAGTCGAGTGATATATTTCAATGTACCTCTTTAATTGTGATAAATAAATAAATAATTACATGAAAAACAGTAAAAGTAAACATTACATCTGATTAGGGTTGAGTTGGTTACGATTAATGCTTGAATGTACTGACGTAAATATGTCGTACGACAGGGTGTGGGTATGTATATCTTACTGCATATCGTCAACTCATCGCCTATCTTATTGTTATTTCATAACAATTTTCATCCGGGAAGTACAGATTTTAGCTTTTTTTGGTTGTTGAAATGTTACTTTAAAGGTGTTTTCGAGACAAGGTCGTCATGGTAGATGGTTGATGTAGCTTCCAAAAGAGGAATATCCGGTACAAAAATAGTTTAATATAAACTACTGTAGTGAGAATTTAATGAAACAGAATCACGAAGTTAGAGTTGAAATGCATTATTTTTTTCTTTTCCTGCGAGTGGCTGTTAACTGTGAAAAATTAATCAGGAATCTATCAGCATGCATGTAGGAACATTACTCGCTCTAAAACTAGAACTTGACCGACAACTACATGTGTACCATTTTTGTCATTGTCTGTTGACATAATTCATCATCAAAAACCGGTTACGATGTTGGACTGGTAATCATTTGACAGCCAGCTCCGCGATGGTTCAAATCCCATCCAAAACCTACTCCGTTGTTTCCTTGGGCAAGAAACTTTATCCTTCTAGCTCAGTCCTGGGGGAACAGTAAGTGGACTCTAAAGTGACTAATATAGGTTGCAAGAACTTGCTTCACAATCAAACTAAAATAATTATTTCAGTATAATATAGTATAGTATTTATACAGTATATAGTACAATCTAAAGTATTTTACCATGAACGCTTTTATTTGATTATTTACGGCGGCCAGACCCCTCAACCAGTTTAGCTGAACATTTTTGTTTCTTTTAATTGTACTCGCATATTCTTACACGCATTCTCGTACCCCGATTTATCAGAATTCTCGAACTAACGCTAGTAACGAGAATCCTACTAGACTCTGAGTACGAGAATGTCCTACACGAGGAGTTGGCAGGTTTCATGAAAATGTGACCAGCATCAGTAAGGCATATACGAGACAGACATCAACTTTTCTTTATTATTTCTACACATTTAATTTGTACTCAATAGAAAGCTGTGCTAAATCGTAAGGAGCCAAGTATGACTTAAATAAATTATTGAAAGAGCATAAAACAGCAGTAAAAATATTGACACAAGACGTCTAGACGGCTATACCGGTACGGAGCGTGTTTTTAGCACCAACCATCCAAGATGGACGCGCCGTAACTTAGTAAAACTGTGAAGTTTTGGTTACAATGTGCTAAGAGTATGTTTGTCATACTGATATAACTTAGTTGGTATCCCCGTAACGACATTCTAGAAAGTGAATTTGTCGAGAGATATCAATAGACATAAGGTATTATAAAGTATGTGCATGTTTTATGTCACGGATACCATGACAAGCAAGACATATGTAGGTACAACCATACTGTCTTGCTGTCTCATTGGCTGGGCAAATAAAATAATCATCTTATTTGTTTCACAAACAATAATAGACAAACAGTGACATAGACATATAGTGTTTTGTTGTTAGGATTGGCACGCTTTATGTATGTACAAAATGCACTATAAATGTAAGAAATCTAGTTGGGTGAAATATTTATGCAAAAAAAAAACCAACCGTAAAGTCGGTTATGATATCGTTTGGTAGTGAATTGACTTTAAATTGACTCAGATTTCATTATATCATCATTTAGGAGGTTAAGAAAACAACAGCAACAGTAAAAACACATACCTGCTACACAGCCAAAAAAGCAAAGTGGGAAATTGGCATAATGTTGCTTAGAGCATTTATAAAATTCAACTCTTTTCTTAGTAAAAGCGGACGGACTAAATGGATTTTTATAAACAGTTTCCAGTACAACGGTTTTCAAATACTAGCAAAGCTATCCATTGCGAATGATGTACCGTTTCAAAACGGTTTTGTTTACGAAAGCCAATCGTGTACCAATTCAGCAACAAGGCACTGCGAAGCAATAGAATTTGCTTGGGACAAAATGTTAGTGTTTGAAGTACATTACAAAATCAACACAAAACATACATCTGCAGGATTCGAACCAGACTAGTGTGTTATCACACAATGTTCTTTGAGTTTATACCACTTGGCCAAAAAACAATATCTAAAGGTGGCGAATAGGTCGCTACAAGTATTTGGAAAATTTTAAGATAATATAACAAAGAGACATGGATCAACACTTTTTCTAACCAAAATGACTCAAAGTAGTTTTTGCACACATTTTTATAACAAAATTGAATTATAGATGTAAATACATATGTTGATCTTTATGCAGTTTTTACTCAGTATCATATACAGTGAATGTCCGCAACCTACAAAGACCATCTTGGATATTGTACAACCATTCCGTATAGAGCCGCCCGGCTAGCTCAGTTGGTAGCACGCAAGTCTACTGACCGAGGGGTCGTCGGTTCGATTCCCGGGTGGGCATACTTTCGTGGAGCTTGGTCATGAAATTATTTCTACGGCCATTCTCCCTCCTACCAATGCTTTTAAATTATGTAGGGCAGTTGTCAGTCACTGACGAAAGTATGTGCTTAGTAGTTGGTTAACAGATAAATCCACAGATTTAGCCTTTCCAGGAGGAGTGAGTAGGTTGACTGACCGCCGTTATATGACCTATAAAATGTGTTGCTACGGCGTTAAACCCAACAAAAACAAACAAACAAACATTCCGTATAGACGATATTTAAGTATCAAATGCTTGAACTGAGAAGAAAAAATCCCTTAATTAAGACTACTCCTTTATTGAGACCTTCAAGCTTGGTGTTCCTAGAATACATGAGGATGTATAGTATAATGTTTGATTCAATAATACCATAATTTATCATCTTCGTTTATTCATCAAACATATCTAAGTATGCAGGCGACAATTTGAAGGAATAATATTTTGAACCGATTTGTAAGAAGCATTTTCATTTTTATAAAAATATGATTTAATCCTGCTATATTGTTGGCTTTTTAAAGATATTGCATAGAACCCAAATAAAGTTCCCTTTGTAATTCCAGAAAATAGTCATAATCTCAATAAAGTTATTACTCTAGCTATCTCATCGATTGACAGTCTTAATTTTTTCATGATAAATGCTCAGACACCTCGTTCTATTCCTATTTCAACATAAGGGATATGCAATTGACCCTATCCGGAATGCAGATATTTTGGTTTTCCGCTGCGGTACAAACAAACTTTTACCGTCACAATGAAAATATGTGTACGAGTACAAAAAAATATTATTTAATCCGTATTTTGTGCTTTTCAGCAATAATGTGTAAAACTTTGTTTGTTTCGCCTGCTCACGAACGGACCCCCCCCCCCACACAAAATTAAGTTCCGATTAGTTTTAATAGACATTTATAACCTAATCCGAAATGGAAACTAGTTCGGGACTGTCATCTAATACCATTTGGGCCTCATATCGTACAAAATTAATGTATATAGATTGAAGAAGAGTCACAAGAGCCTATCTAATCAACATTTTAGCAGAGCTTACACCAGTTACATAAGTGAGGACCTATCTCCATAAAAAGTCCGTTATTCAGAAACCGATTTCATAAATCTTCCATGCACGTTCTAAACCCTTTTATTACCAAAATATATGTGATATAGTTCTTATTATGTCAATTCACTTCAGTTTTTAGGGGCTACTGCACTTTACCGGTACGTAGTAATTCACCGGAAGTAGTACTATAACTCTAACCCTAACCCTAACCCTGTTTGAATGAAAAGGTAAGTGATTTTATTTCAATTTCATGATATTTTCTGTCTTTATCAGGGGCTGCCGCCCCCGAACCCCCGCTTTTAACGGTCACCGTCAGTACCGACTCAATGAAGAATGCAAAGTGACGCATGCGCAGTAGGCGCGTACCGGTAAAGTGCATTCTAGCCAGTTTTTATTTTATAAGTTCAATGTTGTTAATATTACCTATACATGTATATTACTTATTATACTTCTTTGTGTAACCTATACAAGATATAATACATTGTATATTTTAATTTATTTTAAATATGAAAAGTATGGCTAGGCTAGGTTTTGAACCAGCAAACTTTTTGTCTGCTCCATTTAACTGCTTGTTTTCCTTCCACCTACCTGACCGCGCTATGTTGGGTCCTGACAGAAAAAGCATTTAAGAACAGTTAGGTCATGCCAAATTGGAATTCTGTTAAGCGTCAACTCCAATTTGACAAACCTAGGCACCTATTCAGAAAAACACACAATCCAAAAACGAGAACACAAATATTTTTACGGCGAAAACAATGCATTATATATATTTTATGAAACAATGGTCTGAATTTAATATAAAATGACCAGTGTTTTTTTTTATCACGTAAAATTTATATCGTATTAATGACGCGGTTTTGATAAATTGCTTAGGATGAATAACGTCGTTGCCGAACACAATTTTCCCTGAATTAAATTGTCGTATCGAATCCCGGAACATCGGAATAATTTAAGAAAATTTTACCAACAATTTTGTTTTTTATTTTGATCGAGGACTCTAAAACCTACGCGCACGCGGACGCTTAACACAATTTCGAAATGGCATGGCCTTATATATCTTAATAGTGGGTTAACCATTTTCTCACCTCCGCGCTATAGATATCCATTTAAAATGAGAAAACTGAATCGACGTTAGTATAAATATTATACATTTATTACACAATTGTTATTTTAATATATAATTGTAAATGAAATATTAAGCTCGAAAATATGCAAACATATACCGAACTATGTGTTAAGCTCTAAACAGGAAGCATTCATTTTTTCTTTGATTGTCAGAGAAGGCTAACATACGTACAGAGTTTATTTAAAAACAGTACGCATTAAACCGTTTTGATTTATAAAGATAAAAGATAATTTAGTCTTTAACAAATTTTTATTATTATGTTTTAGTTTTACCAGTACTAAATTGGATTGATTTGACTTGCTGAAAAAGTGTGTACCTCAGTATGCTAAAACCAAAAGCTAATAATTTACATTTCGAATAAAGATTCAAAGACGTTAATGCTGAGTTGGGACTCAACTGTTGACGCTTTGTTTCTGTATCAAGCGGATATTTAATGCTGTTGTCAGCTTCCATGAGCTCAGATCGGACGCACGCTTGAGCTTCGTCTTGTCTTATTATTATGTCTTATACGAGAAGAGGCGTAGGCCTACTATTGTTCGCTTTTTCTCAACTGTCAAAACATGAATAATTTCACGGTGAATGCGTTTATCAAAATCATTGTTGTAATACATCCATGAGTTTCCGAAAGTGTGTATTATGATCGAGTAAAGCTGTTTATGCCGTATGATATGTTTTAGTCATGATATTTTTAGTAACAATTAGGCCGCCAGTACAAAAACAATGCAGTGTAATTATTCAAGCTTTGACAGTTGAGAAAAAATGGACTATACTATTGTTGAAATTTCGAGCTTTCTTACATGGTTATTCCAATATCGGAACATTAAAGCACATTTTGAGTATTGTTTTGTACATGTAAATTCTAATAACACCATATTATTTTGATATGTATCAGAATGTATCACTTAAAAAAAAATAACTATTCTCACTGCACAATTTCTATTCTTCAAAATAAAGGATGTCGATAGCGCGTTAGTTAAATTACCTTTGCTGGATTGTTAAATAAAACATCTGTTTTATCACCACTTTTAGTATAACGGGTATTGAATGACAGCCGTCAGAACATCTATCCATATGATAAAAACTATGAAATTCTAAATTTTGTTCATGCGCCGCATAAACACAATTCTCTAGTCTTGATAAAACTGACATATAAAATAATAATAATAATAAACAACAAATAGAATTTTATTCATACCCCGTATAGTATGAACAAAGTTTAAAATCACAGACATTCCATACTTTTAAACTATTGAAGTGCTATTAAAGCCTATTGTGTGAAGTAAAGGCACTGGCACCAGAGTCCTCATATTCTTTTAATACGCACACATAAAATATTTTGATAACAAACACAATTAAAAATCGCACCCGTATAACATTACCGTGTACGAGTTATAACTATACTTTCATTATAATATTTATTATATATAAGGTAGTGCACACGTGTGTATGCACAGGGAACTATATATAGGGACATACGCATTATTTTATGATATGGACTCCGGTGCCAGTGAATAAAGGTGATCGTACAGGGTGTCCAAAAAGAAAGTTTACAGTTTTGATGCTAATTTATAACATGTTAATACTCTTCTAGATTATCACAAACTTGTACATGTTTAGACAATAGGTGTAAGTTTTGTCCCTGTCATTTTGAATATATTTGGTCAAATACTTTACATGAAAACTCCAATTTACTAAAATTACAATTTTTTGTTGTTGACGTCAAATTAGTAATTGATAACGTTTTCCACATGTTGTTCTTTTTGACACTTCACTTCTCTCACGCCCTCCTTGAAATTGTTAAAAAAATTAACACAAGTGTCTACAAATTTATGGGGCTGTGCAGCTGACCAAAATTTCATAATTTACCTCCAAACATATCCGTACAAAAGCAAACTCATCCATAAACCAAACATCTTGAAATGTGTCGGCGTAATTTTCAACAACATCAGAGGCTCAGTTACAAAATGCAAATCTACCCACTTGATCAGTTATTGATAAGCTTTGCATAATTTTTATTTGATATGGAAACAGTTCTTATTTTTTTATAATATTATGTACAGATGTTTTGGAGACATTCATCTCTGATGATACGCTTTGAACAGATTTTTTGGACTTTGTTGAAGCATGTCTTGGAGCGCACTGACATTTTCTTCACTTCTGCTGGTCAAGGGACCCCACTTTGGTGCATCTTTTACAGTTCGAAGTTGTTCAAACTTCCAGACAATTTTGAATATAATCATTCTACCCATGCTTATGCCTTTATACATATTTTTGAACTTTCGTTGCGCATCTGCTACACTTTAACTTTCGTAAAAATGTTTTATGATAAAAACAGTTAACACGCTGATCAGACGCCAGACGGGTCATCTTGAAAATAACAAGTTTTTACCCGATGTCATTATATGGCGATGTCAAACATTCTAGCGTGTCAATATAATGTGCATTTGAAACTTGAGCATATGCACTTTAAAATGGTATATTTTTCATTAATATAACGTAACAATTGATAAAATGACGAAGGTGTGAAACTGTAAACTTTCTTTTTGGACACCCTGTATAATGAGAATAATGAATTCCATGTTATATGATACATTCTGTATTAAAAGAATAGCATTATGATGTTTAATGTTTTACAATAAGTGTTATACATATTATAATCTTTAAATAATCATCTAAATGTATCTTGTGATTTCGCATTAGCTATAACAGGAAAATCACGAAACCAAATGGCTAACAAGCTTTAGCCAGGTCAAATTATTATGAGTCTTGAATGCGTCAGTAATTAAACATGTAAATTGAAATAAAATAAAGTATACAGAGAAACATATATATTTGAGTACCCGTGATCAAAGCCATATTAAGTTTAATTACCTAGCAATAAATGTATGAACAAAATTGTTTGAACAAAACTTAAAGTATATAATATATATTTCCGGTATACATGTATACCAAAGTTATGCGATTTGTTTTAACAATATTTAACATTTTATTCGTACCACTCAAATATCTAGCGATTTTTTTTCTTTTCAATGATTTTCCGCTATATAAAATTCTCTGAATTAGTCAAGAGTTACAAGGTCGCATATGCTAAATTTCAAATCCCAAAGCATCGATGGATTTTCTTTGCTATTCAAATCAAGGTTCGGTCACGAGTCGGTTGGGCTGTAAGAATACAACTGAGTTTGTTTTGAGGCTCGGGTCCGATCTTAAGTTTTTCATAACTTCGGGTCTAGTTTTTAAATATAAAAAATCAAAAGACTATTGTTTTTCACATGTTTGTGGTTATGTAATCCTTTTTGAAAATTTAGATGCTTATCTACGTTGTTACACATTTTTAAACTAAACCATTTTATTAAAAGATTAACAATTGCCTTCAGTCAGCACCAAAACATTGATGCCGTATACAACTTTGATTAAATAAAGATTTTGTTCTGTTCTGTTCTTTGGGATGTAAATTTAAACAAATTTAGAATTGTAAGACATGACAGCAATCAGTGTTAATAAACATTTCCACAACCAAAATATACTCTTATCTTATGAGCACGCGTAATAAAAAAGTATAGGACGAACATATAATGCCATTATGCTCAGTATGATAGGAATTTTGCCTGGAATGTTGCCGATATTGCGCTAAAACCTTCTTAAATTATAATATTAAAATGTGGAAAACAAAATTGAATAAGCTTTTACGTAATGTACACTCTGATTAAAACCGAACGGATTCATAACGTTGCATTTTACTTAGACGGTTCTTAACGTGTTATGTTTCCAGAGATTGGCGCAAATTTATGCCACGTATAAACAATTGCAATAGGCAAAAATTCCAACAAAAATAAATGGATGGCGAAATCAGACAATTTTTTTAAATAATTATACAAAATAGTTAACACGAACACATAGATACGGAACAGAAGAGATATTTATGCTGTGACAATGCGCATCCACTGATTGTCATGACCATTTTTAATAAACATGTTAAATTGTTACAAGAACCTTAAAATAATGTATAATTAAAATAATATGATAAGAACAGAGCAATAAAACTAAACTTATATTAAAATCAAGTATTAATTTTAAGTTATTTCATTTTTACTTGAATAAACACATATACATGAATTATATTTATCATATAACATGTATATCTGTTACTCAAACATGTTATAACATACAAAAAACGCATCCTTTAGTTCCAACAGTGTTTACATATTATGTAGTTCAGCTCCAAAGTTTCGTTTTTTATAAAACATCTACTTAAGATACTTAATATTAATTTGTCAATATTTTGTTTATGATTTTTTAGTTTGAAATTAGACAGCCGTGAAATAATATCACAAATAAAGTAAAAATTTAGTTCTCGTAGTAGGAATATTTTTAAGTATACCAAATGCCAAATGAGGAACTAAATTGTTCCCAAAACAAAATTTTCGCGCTAAATATTTTTGCAAAAGAAGAAAGCCCGAGAAAATTCTTTTAAGTTGTGCATTTTTGGATTTTGTACATATATAAATATTTCATAAATATGAAAAGAAAATATATACGCGTAAACTGCTAAATATTTAAATGAATTGAGACACGAGATTATTAAGACATTATTTCGATCAACATGTAGTAATTCGCTGTTTGCCGCTCAAAAGAAACCGTCGAGATAGGCTAAACCCTGGTCGTAACTTTGGCTTAAACTGGATACGGATGAAGCGATTCATTTGGAAATTGGCATACCCCTGTATGCCTCACGAACTGCATCGCTAATTTCATTAATTTGTTGTCATTGTTCTAATATGAACACGCCAGGAGTAAGCGAAAAATCATACTCCGTTATTACGTTTTAATAATTTGAAATTTCATTGTGTCAAGTTTAAAAAATTTAACTGAATAATTAAACAGATTTCATTTCCATTCCCCTTTTTAACAATGTATATATTAGTATTTGAAATTTATCCACAACATTCAGAAAACATGTGATTACAAAACATCGGCTCCATTTCTCAAATATTGTTTTTACCTTACCTTGTTCAACAGGTGTTGATCTTTGAGTTTCTTCATTCAAACTACTAACAGTATCAGTGGCCTCTAGCTGACATCCTCTTCGAGTGCTAGTAGAGCTAGCGTTGCCTTGGAATCGTAGTTGTGAGTCATATTCAGTACTAGGTGATTGATAGACGCGACTACCTTCTTCACGATTTGACCATCCAGTATTACCTAGACTCTGGTAGGTGTGATAGCTAGTATTGTGGGTCGAAATGTCGTAGTACGAATCTGGAATCACCGGAGGAAGATGTAAGCTTATAGCATCCATAATGTTACGAGAATGTCACAAAACTTAAAAGAGAAGTTGAAACCACGGAATTTACGAACGTGCAGCTGAATTCACCACCTGCTGAAGTAATTAATCTAACACTGAATAGTTTGAAATAAGTTTTTTGACTTTTTAACCGTAGCACCTGGGCTCTTAGAAATTAATATATCCTTTAAGCCGAAAACAAGTGAAAAACATTCCAATACAAATTGTGCGAGGTTCATTAACTCTAGCTATGGTTTTGGTTTGTTTAAAACACAACCGACTCCTAAACCATTATGCTTAAAACAAAGTAAACTCAAGGTTTAAACGGTAAAACTAATATTTGAATTGGTTTGAAGTGGGAAGTGTTGTCACTGTTATCATAAAATACTCACAGACAGATTTCAGTGTCATTTACAGTGAATATAGGCGTCCACATTTACCTAAACAAATAGTAGATAAGGTAACCCCCGCCTTCCTTAAAGTCAACGTGTTCTTACAACCAAAGACAATATAATGTAGGCGGAGCTTGGAGACAATTTTATCGTGGGCGAAAATGTATCAATTTTTTAGCAACACAGAAACCTTGAGGATTGAATGCTTACAGTTTGAACCAATGGTTAAATTCCATAAATTAGTGATGTGGCAAAACTTGAAATGCACCGACAATATTCAATGCATCCATTTTTAAATTGCTTTCATTGTTAAAAAAGTGTGTATTCTTATATTTTTACTTGGCATTGCATTTGTGCAACATTTTGTTGAATTTGTTATTTTAAACCGTGAAGTATCTGTCATTCTAGCAGCCATTTTGAATTCTGGAAATTACTCAAGGATACTAGAGTGGCATCAACCGGTTTAATATAATTCAGTGTATTAACTACAAAATTAAATGCATTCAAATTATTTTGTAACCCCGTGTACGTCGGTTACCATTGTGGTTGATAAACACGAAATCTAGTTCTTTTATGTCATTCTGACCGCCGTCTTTGATTCTAGAAATTGCCCCAGGGGCCAGTTTGGCATTTTCCTTTTTTCAACTTAAGTTTAATAATTACAAAAGTGAACGCATGAAATTATTTGGTACAACCTAGTATTCGACATTGCTCATTGAGGTTAATAACTTATATACTTGTCAACTAGTTCTTTACACCAGTTTGGCCGTCACCTTGGATTTTGGGAGTTACCCAAGGATGCCAGTTTGGAATAAGTCTGTTTCATAAACTGATCTGTAATAAATACAAAAAAAATCATTTTTTAGTAAAACCTAATGTTTGACTCTGCTCATTGTTGTTTATATATGCGACAAACAGAGCTCTTATCCGCGATATTGGCCGCCATCTTGGATTTAGAGACTAATAAAAGTACAAAATTGAACAAAATAAAATTGCAGAAATTGTACAAAACTTTTTTGCAAATTTAATGATCAGAATGTGATAAAGATGGATCTCAAATAAATTAATCACCTCTCATCTGCCATTTTGGCAGGCATCTTGGATTTATGGAAGCTGCCCAAGTGTGCTGAAGTGGAACATAATTCAAACTATTTCATACACTACAGAGGCTATAAGCAAAAGTTGAAAAGTATTGAAAATACTGAAAACCTTTCAAAATACTGAAATGAACAGATTTCAAATCAATCCCACAAAGTAATTTATTATCAAAATACTGAAATAAGTACATTTGTATTTATTTTGAAAACTCACCCATGAAGCTTCTAGAAAATATAAAAACATTTTCTACATCCTTTCGTGCATGGTTCCTCCAATTTTTTAAGTTTATATACCAGACTAGATATTTGCATTTTTTCCATCTTGATGATTGGACGATAGAAGAATGTGACAGCTGCTACTACATCTATCAGTAAGCACAATGATTTCAAGTGTACCTCGAACCATTGTTGAATACAGCTCTCATGTTGCATTTTTTATACCAAAAAAACATTGTTTATAAACAGTAATTTCCGCTATTACGACCACCAAAACCGATGCTCTTACAATTAGAATGGTCTTTATGGAGCGGGCCTGTCCGAGCTGGCAATCATTGGATAGCCAGCTCTGCATTGTTTTAAATCCCTTCCTAAACCTAACCTATTGTTTCCTTAGCAAGACTCTGTATCCTACAAGCTCAGTACTGGGGGACCAGCAAGCAGACTTGAAAGTGATTAATCTAAGTTGTACATGTACTTGTTTCACTATCAAGCTAAAAAATTAGTATAAAAGTATATTGGAATGGCTTTAATATAGAAACATTTTTACCTCTCAAATTTAGCATTAATGACTTAAAAAATCCTAATGATTTTGCATTCACCAAGGAGGCTTCTATAGACTGTATAAATAAACTTTTAAAAATTATGAATAAACAAAGACTAATAAGTTAAAAACATAGTAAGTTTATTTCATCTAACATAAAATTATAATACATTATTGTATACAGAGTAAAGCTCATTGCAAGGCATAAATACATATTTTGTTGACTTCTGTCTGCATGGCTGAAAGTTGAACATTGTCTAAATCCTAAACTTTCTTTCATTCTTTTAGTATTTACAAAGATAAATGAACTTTTACACGTCTCAAACTCCTAGCATCAGGGTAAATCCTAGGTTCAGTTATGTAATTGTTCAAATTTATTGGGTCAGTGCAAGTTAATAACTACAATACAACCTCTCTTGAACAACACCCATTGGGACGGACCTAAGTGGGTTGCTGATTAGAGGTTATTGCTCTGCTGAGGTTAGTTTCAATTGAAATTACACCTAAGAGAACTATCAAATGCTGTTGTTGTGAAGAGGATTTGTTCTATATAGGGCTCCTCAGCAGAGGTTATACTGTATAAGCCTTGTGTAATACATATGTAACACAGTTCCATAGTTAGGGTAGAATTCCCCTAATGCAATATTATGTTTATGACCACAGAAAATGTCTAAGAAAACTGGTAACTAATAGTAAATTGTATAATTCTCTAACTTTTTACCATGACAGATTTTTAAATTACAATAACTTACTAAGACTTTGTATTAAACATTAAAATAAGACTATTTTCATAGCAAAGGGAGATAATAACTGACTTTCATTAAAAGTTTTCATTAATAATTTTGCATCATGATGTTTATAAACATAATCCATGCATACTTATAAACATGGCGTAATGAAAGAAAATTTTATGTTTTGGAATCATTTATGATGGTTTTTAAATATATAATTATATGACCATAAAATGGCATTATGGGAATTCTAAATTAAATATGAAAAGGACAGTAATTTCAAGAACAATCGACAAACTCCTATACACATGTATAGGAATGTTATTTAACTACAATTATAATAATTTTCATCAATTCTTCTGTACAAAATACCTACATTATGAACACACACACATATGTTCTATGAATAATAATAATATTGAGCATGTAAGCCATGTATATAAGAACAATAACACTGTTCTATAAATACAAAGCATAATTTACATAAAAATATTCTTACATAATAAGTCTCACTAAAACTGAAACACTAAGTGATTAAAATATTGTGTAAAAACCAAAAGCAACATTTTCAGAATAGGAGATTCTTTCGGTGGGAAAGAAAATAGTAATTTTCTAAATCTGGTAAAGCCTTAATAGCACTATGTAGAAAAAAAGGGGATTAACCTTCCCACTGTTTTTCTATAGGTCCGTAATGTGTCCTTACAAGCTTTTCAATTAATTTGATTACCAATGTATCTGATAATGTTAGTGAATCTTCAGACAGAACGTGATTTTATAATAAAAAGAACCTGACCACAGTTGGATATATTATATAATGTTATGAAAACAAGGTTATTTTAAATGCTTATGAGATTCACTTAATTTGATTCTGTTTCATTTTTAATCAACTGTAAAGAGGCAGAACCAAGTTTTGATTTTAACCTTTCACCCACAAAACTGATGTACTGAACTAAATTATAAAAATCTCATGGTAGAAATCCATTGAATCAAGGTTCAATAAGAACTTCGTATAAACCATTCATAACCAAGATTCAAAACTCTTAACAAAGATCTAACAATCTCCATACAAAATGCATGAAAATGAGAATATACCCGCTATAACCACAGATATATACAGTACCCCCCAAAAGTTTGGAGACAGAAGAAACTTACTATAATTCTTGAATTTTTATTTTTGCTGAATCATTATTTTTATTATATTTAAGTATGGTTTGTGATAAAAAGGAAATAAATTTCATGAATGCAACACTTTTATAATATTCAGCATCTGACACCCAAAAGCCTCTAAAACCATGTTTATTGTAATAATTTTCCATAACGTAGCTTTTATGCTATTTTTGTCGTCACAGTTATATTCATAATGGTACCCAAAAAACAATGCCAAACAATAAAGCATTTCAAAATTAACCGTCACCAACTTTTAGATAAAAGCTATTCAGTAGGCCTTAAGGTCTGAAAATGTCTCCAAACTTTTGGTGGGTACTGTAGAAGATATTTGTTCTCTTTGGTGTAAGATTGATTTTTATTGAACAGAAGAAGTGCAAAAAACACATTTCCAAGAATAGCATATACTTTAGTGAAAATATCATTTCCTTAGCTCAATAGTTAAAATATAAAAAATCTTGATCCAAAGTTGACAAATACTCTGATACTTTGGTGCAACTTCTTTGTTCTGTATGAGATATTTTACACAAAGTTCAATGTAAAGCAACAACATTTCTCCTCAAAGATGACATCATATATCTTCTAAAGGGACATAACTGTGAATTTATATTTTTACTTCAATAAAAATATATAAATGTCATAATTTCATCAATTAACACCATTATTTCATCATAAAACATGAAAGAAAGAAATTCTCTCTCTTCAACACCATGCACCAACAATCGCAGTACAACCCTCGCAACACCAAAGCTCTTCAAACCCTAACAAATCACTCACTTTCCGGATTTCTAACATGTTCATCAAGGCACACACAAGATAACATCATTTCTCACTGTCAGATTTATCTGATATTTCACCTAGTGCTTTCTTATATTCTTCTAAGTCTTTATCTTTTTGTTTCAATTGTTCTTTAAATGCTTCAGCTTGTTTTTTAATTTCTTCTAATTCACGACGTAGTTTATCTTGATCTGATTCCATCTCATCATCTAGCAGTTCTGTAGCATCACCTGAACCATTCTATAAATAAAACAATAACACTATAGTGATTCATTTATAGAGTTGATTATTTTCTGTTTTTGAAATTACAATATGACAGTTACTGTGTTAGAAAAATGAATTCTTAATATTTTAAAGAAAACTGACCTATATAAATAATGAGAAATATAAAATAAAAGTAGCAAAGCGCACTATAATCATCTAGTCCACAGCTTATGGCTAATGAATAAAAGGGATGATTGATACTGAAAATATATGTGAATTTGTTACGTAACAATGTGAATCTTTGTTCTTAAGTCAATTTCTTAGTCTTTTCTGCACAAAGTCATAAGGGTAAAGATTCACATACAAGGGAAAAAGTTGGTGCATAGATAGAATCAAACCAATGCAAAGCTGGCTATCCAAACATTTCACATTATAAAACCTCAATCACACCTGCTCCATACTTAATGGTTTAACAATTTAGAACATATATCAATCACTAGTCTGAACCCCAGAACAAGAGAAAATTTATCCATGCTAGGTAAGTTTCTTTAGTTCATATAGTCTTGCTAGTTGATAATTTTGCACTTCTCTATGTAACATAATACATAAGGCTACTGTTTAAGAAAATTTAAGACAATGACTGCATGCATATTAATGAGAATACAGTGGAACCTGTATTAACGGTCACCTTTATATAGCGTGACCCTGTCCATAACGGTCAGTTCAGGGTCCTCCCGAACAGTTTTGTTCTATTTTGACCCTTTATATAGCGTGACCCTCTTCAACGCGGTCAGCGGCCACTAGTTTCGGACCGATTCGCGTCGTATAGCGGTTTTCACGGATGTGTAAAAATAACAATCACCGTCAACAGTTGACAGAATGAAAACATTTAATCCCGCTAAAGGCGAGAAAAACATACTATTATACTATATTACAATAGATTATGACAATTATTGTTATTTAATCTGTTAAAGAGAGTTTTGTGTGTTCTAACAAATAAGATTAAGTGAAAGTTATGTATCTAATAAGACAATTATAATGTTAATGCACGATTTTATTTTGATTATTTAGTCAACATCGGAGATATTTTCGTTTCGAAATTATTTGCTGGGCAATAAGTTTTGATTTCGTCGACATGACAAGCAATATCTGTATATTTATATGATTTTCAAGGGAAAATGACAAGTTATCGAATATTTACATAGCAATCAGTACATCTGTGGATATGCGGCTTGATATTACAGCTTTATATTTTAGCTAAATACTAAACTAGCATGATTTATAATTTCGTTTCCAATACAATTCATTGTCCAAAGAATATTATGTCTTTACATTATTTTATATTTAAAATGAAATATACTGTTTATGTACGACTAAAGTAAAAATATTGTGATAAAACTACATAAATAAAAAACATTTCTTGAATATATTTGTTTGTTTCGAGAGACCCTGTATATAGTGGTCACCTGTCTATAGTGGTCACTTTAGGTCAGTCCCTTAGCTGACCGCTATAGACAGGTTTGACTGTACATCAATAAATGTTGGGAGTGAAGCAAGTTCTTTGATGTGAGCACTCATTATAATCAAGACCAGCTGAATCAAGACATATATCTTAAGACACTTAACTTTACTACCTTTTGTAACATAGCATCCACATCAATCTCTGTACTTTCAACAGCCTCATCATCAACATCATCGTCTAGTTTCATTCTTTTACTAACTGGTTCATCTGTATTACATACTAAAATATATATTATAATAATATTATATTATGAACATGACATGGTGTTAAAATAAAGATTTGTACAAAATTAATAAGCTGGTTGATTTAATTTCACATTAAAAAATTGATAATTTATAGTCAGGAATCATATGTAACAATAAAAAAAAAATCATTAAATCCATATAACTTTTCAGAGTAAAAGTGAATTTTATGACTGTTTTTCTATGGTTGGAGATTATATGTACATGAAATCCCTAATTTTTAGGGAATATGTGAAAACACACATTCCCCATAATATCTACATATGCAAGTATATAATAAATCTACATGAAACATTTTAAATAAAATATCTGTGTAGAACTAAATTTTGTTAAGCAGGATTAATATATGCGCCATAGACATTTAAATCAATGGTTGCTCACAAGACTGTAGTAGCTTGCTCTTTTTATGCAATGCATTAACTACAGTCTTGTGGGCAACCCTTGAAATAGAATTTAACAAGAACAAGAACAAAGTAGTATAAAGATTAGAAGTATAATAAAGAGTATATATACCTTCTTGTATTATAATAGAGTTAGATGTAACACCTTGTATATGTTGTAAATCATCTTGATCAGGTAAACTATCTGTACCAGTAGATGTTACATATGTTACATTCTGTTAGATAGAATAGTAGATTTTATGTAAAATAAATAAATAACTCATGTTTCAATATTTCGGCAGAAGTCTTCATCAAGACATTTTTGACATGACCTTTCTTACATGACACATATCTAAAAAACAATATGGCATCACTAGGAAAATGTGAGAAAGACAATATCAGTGATTTCTTGATAATGGCCAAAATATTGAAATTAGCAAGTTATTTATCTTAAATAGCAGTCTGTAACAGTGGTCTACATTCATTTACTTATTATATGGATGCTATGTACATGTATACAATGTTAGTAATGATATGGTAGATTAGAACTGAAGTAATTGAAGTGAAACCATGACTTCATGTTTAACAATAATTGTATTGAGTTTACACCATAAGGAAAGAAAACAATGTTAATAGAACAGAGTGGAAGCTGCTTCCACTGTCCTTTATTTTATGTTATTCAGACCTCCTATACATGTGTATATTAACCACTGTCATGATTTTGCTTCATTACACACACTATCAACCAAATCCATAAGCAAATGGTAGTAGCAAACTGCTCGTAAACTCCTGTAATGGTACATAATGATACCATCCCTAACAGAGTGTACTATGAGCTATTGTTGAATGCACCAAGACATTAATCATGTTGCATCATAGAAACCTTGACCCTAATAATATGGATAGAGCTTGAAAATACAATATCAGCTGTACTAAAACTCATTTTATTAACTAAATGTGCGCAGAATTATGCTAATATAAATCATTTGAATTGTAAAAATACTCATTTGTTTTTACAAGTAAATATTGAACAACTCACCCCATCTTCATCTTTAACAGATGTAACACCATGTAAAACACCTTCATCTGGTTCTAAACCTTGTTGTTTTATTATATTTAAAGCTATCTTTCCTGCTTCTGTAATATCAAATATACATATATTTAGTAAAAATCTGTAACTTTTATAAGAACACAGTATATCAAACAGGACAATGTTAAAAGGGTTACTTGGTCAGAACAAAAAGCTCTATCATCTTGATGTGAATCTGATAAAGAACTAAATCCCAAGTTTATTTAAAAAATGGAAACCTCTATGACGTATCAGTAATTTTTTGCCCATTCAAGCCCCTCTATAATTATCCTAAACATAGTAATCAAAAGAAATAAATAGAGGCAGGTTTACCTCCTAGATGCTACTTTTATTAGAAGTATTTGCAAAGGCTATAATCAATTAATGCCCTGGTATACAAACCCATATGACAACAGTTCTAGCTAGCAGTATTACATGTATGCTTATGAAGCAGGTGTGGTCAAGTAGTTACAGCATTCAACTAGTAATGAATGGATAGCCAGCTCCTCATTGGTTTGAATCTCATCAAAAACCTACCCAGTTGTTCTCTTGAGCAAAAATCTTTATCCTACTAGCTCAGTACTAGGGGATCCCAGGGAGGAGCCACAAAAGTGATAAATCTAAGTTGTAAGTGATTATTTCTCAATCAAGCTATAAAATAATAAATAAGAATAAACTAGTATGTATACTAACCAGTAAGTGTAACAGTTTGTCCACTTTCTACAGCTGATGTTATAATATTACCATCAGATGTTGAGATCATTGTTATACCTTGACTTTCTAACCAATTTAATGCATCAGATGTATTGGAACCCACTGTAATATAATACATCATGTACGAGTCCAGATAAAATGTTCAAAATCCTAAAATTACTGAATACAAAAGAACTGAGATACCATACAGTGCCAGGTCTGACAAAACTGTCAAGTTTTCTCAACTGTTTAGTTTCCTCAATGTGATATATAACTTTTTGTGCTCTTTTCTCAACTTTCTGTTTTTCACAGCCTGCAAACTTCTCAGCTTGTACTGTATCATGTTTTTTGGCAGGTAATGTTAAATCCTAAAATTTCCGAATTTACCCCATAATAATGTTTAGTTTACATATTATACTAAATAACTATACTAAAATCTATGGAGAACAATAATGTTACAACATTTAAATATGACAGTCATGCAGTTCAATGACCATAGCTATATTATGTCAGATATAATGTGTGTCAACTATCTTGGATTTTTATAAGATTTTGTGATAACCAGAACGAGGTTTGTTTTACTGATATTATCAATTAGTATAACTGATCTACTAGATATCCAAAGCCCAAACACCCAGCATGGGGTCCAGCTAGAAGACAAAGCAACTGAATATTGCAAATCTTTATAGAGTAAGTTGACAATTGATAGTCCTTCAGTTTTATGATCAACAATTGTAACCACACCAAGAAGGACCTATATGAGACTACCTCTACCATCAACTATATAAAAAGAGAACTAACCTGTAGTTGTATTTTGTGCTGTAGCCTCGGCTAGGGCTGCTAATGTAGCTAACACTGATGTACTGTTACCTTCCTCTGCTGAGTCATCTGTAACATAATATAATAGTGTCTTTAAGTATGTAAATAATATGGGTAAAACTTTCTATTAATTACTAAAAAGAGTTATATATTTCTAGTTAGTAAAAACAGCAGGAAGCTGCATCATGCCCTATCCCCACCAGTAATCCCTGTCCTGTTGTGGTTTCGAATCTCAGTATGGATCATGAATTTTCAAACGAATTACATTTGGCGCCTGACATAAATAACCAACTAGGAATTGTGTAATTGCATTATCATTAGACCATCCTAGGACTTTTAAGTAAGTTCCATAATTTCAAAGATGAGTTCTTTTATGGAGGGGGTGTATGTAGAAGAGGTAAAATACAGCACTTGTACTCTCTTGCCATCAAGCTGGCTTTTATGGGGATGTTGTGTCAGCTTACCACTCAAGAGGTCATGGGTTGAAAATCTCAGTTCATCCATGGATTTTTAATCCGGTTAAACAGACTCTGCACATAACAACTGTTTAGAGTAGCTGTGCCATTAAGCAAAAGCATAAATTTCAGACAAGTACTATGAAAGGTTAAAAATTTTGGATGACAAAAGCTAAATATGCAAAGGGAAGTAATCAAAACAAAATAATGCAAGTATTATAGTCACATACCTGCATTCTCTCCCTTGACACTTGTTAAATTATGTAATAATAAATTACTACCATCATTATCATTAGTTAGATTAGAATGGCCTTCTATAGATATTTGATCAGAACCATCTATTATAGCTTCTGGTCCATCAACTTCTGTTGTTTCCACAGTAACTGTTTCCTGAGGTTCTAAATTAGTGATTGCTGTATGCTAGAATATATATATATATATATGTGACATATAACTCTTGTGTATTACATAACACTGCATTTATAACACTCTTTTACTGGATAATTTCTTGCATGATCTGATTTTACACATTTTAGCAAAATTGTTGGTGTTTCATATGCAATTACAAATTATTATGTACTATAGCTTGTCTGTGAACAGAATACATACAAATACATGTACATGAATTCAAACAACACAAGTGTTTAACATCCCTTCATGCAAAGAAACTTCAAAGAATATATTATTGAGAACTAATTTATATACATCTCCAAATAAGACAACAGCAAATATTTCCTAGAATATATGAAACAATACAAATCAAACTGAAGTATAAGAGTCTGTGCCTAGATTAAGATTTTACAAAACATTCATTTTCATTGTCACAAAAGTTTGTTCAATGGCTGAAGACTGCATGACTTGGCATTAACTTTCAAAGTAGGTTTCAAAGTCTGAAAACCCACTATATATTTTACTTGCCCAATCCAAATGTTTACTAGCAGTAACAAAATGCCCGAACCCAAATATAGGTTGTAAGGGGCAATAGGACTACCTTTAATGTTTAGCCCTAAGACTGTGAAAAAAATTGTCATGTTAACTTTAAGACAACCACACTTCAGTTCTGACAACCAATACCTCTACTACTCTAATATGTTATCTGAACAAAAGGCTTGATATACAAGCAGTTAAGATAGAAATACGGCCAACAATAAAAGTAGTACCTGTGCCATTTGAATGGTTTGTACTATATCTGGTCTACCGTTCATAATAGCTATATCTAAAGGTGTCTTCTCAAATTTGTTTTCACATGACATATCTGCACCAGATTTTAATAACACTTCTATAACATCTAGATGTCCTTTCTCTGTAGCCCAATGTAGAGGTGTCATCTTTAACTGTTATTTCACACAAAAATATATATTTACTGACTAACATACATGAGTGAACAGTTAATACAGACTATTATTTAAAAAAATATAACAAAAGAATAACTAAGGAGAGGATGTGGAAAAATGGTCATTGAGTTGGGACTGGTTTTCCACATTGGTTAATATCCATATAAAATCCATTTTGTTTCCTTGAGCAAGATACTCATCTAAATTACAGAAAACTGTACTGTTGGACATGAAAATGATCTCAAGATTGATTTATAAACACAAGAGCTTCTTTAACGCATATCTATTTAAGTTCATGATTCATACAAAATAATTTTCAGATCCAGTAATAGGATGTGAGCTAAGGGATAGAGAAGTCCTGGGTACAAACTCTAGCACTGCTTATTTCCTTGAGCAAGAAATTTACCTACAGTTTTTCCACTCCCATCATGGTGAAAATGGGTACTGCAGTGATTTTTTTACAAACTCATCAGTGTGGGTCCAATGACTTGCTGGGCTATAAATCTATGAGTCCCAAAACTTAGCCGACTAACCCAAGTTACAAGGCTTAATATTGCTTTGGTGATATAAAAGGTATATTAACAATGGAATGAAGTTTTAGTTTGAGATTAATCAAAACTTCATTTTCCTTAATATTTTTATGCTTATCTATAGTAAAGCACATTATTATTTCTATCTGTAGAAGATTTGCAGACCTAGAATATGATTGACATAACTTGAACACAATTTGGTATTTACATGCATTACCAAATTCCTGTCAGACAGGACTCCATACTCAGAAAAAGTATGCATCCAAAAGATGCACATTATTTGAAACTTTGCATCCACAGCAAATTCAATGAGTCCTGGACTCAGGATGCAGAGGTAAAAAAAATCACTGCGGTACTGTGAGGGTCACCTGCCTGAAAGTGAATTCAATGATTTGGTGTTATCATTCATTATTATGAAGTTGGATGAGCAAGTATATGAAAGCAGACTTTAAACCACACTTTTTTAACTTTCAGATCTATTGCAATGGAAATACAGTGGAGTGTTAAGTAGTTTGATAGAAATAGATTGATAAATTGTCTTACCATGTCTTTGGCATCAATATCTGCAGCATGTTGTAGTAATATATTTACAATATCAACATGTCCCTCTTGTGCTGCCACATGTAATGGTGTCCTATCAACTTTAGTACGAGCATCACGACTTATACCAGCACGTAGTAATACCTCAGCTGTACTTACATGACCAAATTGAGCAGAAAAATGTAGTGGTGACGTGCCAAGCTGAAATATTGAAGATTAAAATGAAGAAA
This sequence comes from Mactra quadrangularis, assembly GCA_025267735.1. Lineage (NCBI taxonomy): Eukaryota > Metazoa > Mollusca > Bivalvia > Venerida > Mactridae > Mactra > Mactra quadrangularis. Next base: position 32,590,636 of record CM046304.1, read on the forward strand.
AAAAAGAAAATAATATGTTTAAAGTCTTGATTTATAAATGAAAATTGCAGAACAAGAAATCAATAATCTTTTCCTTCAATTTCATTCAGACAAACATCTTTACTCTACAATGAACATGTAGTTCCATTAAATTTTAAAATCCACATAAAATGGTCATTACCTTAAATTTTCTTAAGCACCAGTCTAATTAATAATAAATGTTATTAGTTATGCGCCAAATTATCAACTAGCCCAATCTCCGTAAACAGATATCCTGTAGAGCATTGTCGTACAGGATCTCTACTGTCTCCGTGGAAGGTCACGTCGAGATGAACTTTGTGTCGACCAATCAATGCGTAGCTTTCATCTAGACGAAACACTATTAATAACATTTTGATTTCGTAATTTCTATTTTAGACCAATGTTGGCAAGCTAATTTAACAGCGGTATTATTCAGTCTGCGATTAGACGGCTCATTTCAAATTGCGTGACGTAGACTATGTAAACAAGTTATGTATCATAACAATCTTGTAATGAATATTATGATGAGAAAAGGTCACCTGAACGTGACCTTCATTTGAAAAAGGCCAGATCTAAATTAGCGAGTAGGCGAGCGGAATATTTTAGATCGGGTTTTAATCAGATTGCAACAAGCCTGACTATATGAAATAAGTAATTTAAATAAGCCTGATTCAATTTTCACAAGTCTTAGGCTTCAGACAATGACTGATAAAAATGAATCATTGACATGAGAAATCAAATATTCAATAACTGGATGAAAACATTATGCAATTATGTGACAATATTGCCAATTACTAAGGATGATCATTTAGAAAACTCACCCAGTCAGTGGTAAATGGAGCTCCATTTGACATTAATGTTCTGACTTCATCTGTTTCACCTCGCTTTGCAGCATCAAGTAATCTCTTTCCCAAGTCAACTAATGACATGATTCATTATTTTCTATAAAATAACATACAAGAAATTAAACCAATGAACAACAAGTCAAATATTATAATTTCAGTCCCTATATGTTTATAGGGAAAGAAAGAAGTTCAAATAAATAATTTGGCAGAAACATGCGTTTCATGAAAAATGATTTTATGGAAATATATTTCAGTACACAATGTATTAGACAGTTTTCTTAAATCTGACTTTAGTGTTATTGAGTGTAATGTTCAAACCAAATATTTTACTTCATTCCCTAATGTTTGACTAAAAGTCAATTTTGACTTTGAAAATATTTTGCTGTAATCATCTAGGTAGTTTATAATCAATATCCAACATGGTGTATGCAATGGCAGTTTGTTAAGTCAAATATGTAAATATATCCGTCTTTATATTTCGAAAAAATTGACATGGCTTATAAATATAGTGTTTAAAAGTTGAAAAATATACTATATATCTGATAAAACTTCCCTCACTGCAGCAAAAACAAAAAGAGTTAACTAGGAATACCAAACTTCCGTAACTCCAGACTCCGAGGCTATGGTTAACGTTCCATAGCTGGAGCCACAGCCTTTATTCTAAGGATGAAAATGTGACTGGACAAAACTTTATATTTCTTTATCTCTGTGTATGATCATATCATCTTCAATGCTTCTTTTCTAACTTTATCTTTGTTTATTTTCTTGATAATGTCTATTTAATGTATCACCATCAATGATGCACAACATAGACAAAACTTTCAAATGAACCAAGTCCCTATGGAGTTGGTCTGATAACTAAGTTAATAAGTGAGGGTTTAGTCCTAAATATAAGACCCTTCATAACTATTTTATCATACGGACGTTCTTCTGTTATGCAGGGTCTTAATGGATTGCTTCAAAAACGCATAGCAAAATATTTTTTTCAAAAAGTAAATGAATGTGGGTCAAATTAGCACCAATCGATAGATAAAAGTTTACTTTTATTCTTTCCATAAAGCAAAAGATAAAAATCAGTTTTTTCCCATATGAAAACACCAATTACTTTTCCTGCTATCCAGGATTGTCGCCGCTTGCCTCCATTTTGAACTGAATTCGTGTCGGTAAATAAAGTTTCGAATCGCTTACAGTTTACTTAAACGAATTTTAATCTCTCAAGAGTAGTCATTCTTACTGTCAACAGTCACAAGTATGCACGGAACGGTCCGGATACTGGCTTTTATACTGTACCTAATATATTCGTTCAAAATCATTTCTTACAAATGGCGTGACCAAATTTAAATTCGGATTGCTTTGGCTATTATTGCATGATTATTGTGACAAACTGAAAGTACTCGTTAATAAAGGATTTTAAATGGATTTTTCGACTGTCTAAGGTTAGCATTTGAAATTATTTTACTTTCATCATGTGTATTTTTCGTTTATCTTTCTATTGGTGTATCGTTTTATTGCAAATTTTTCGAATTAAAACGAGTAGAACGTTCAGACCTGATTCGATGTCTGTACACTAAAATTTTTGCTATGCGTTTTTGAAGCTATCCGTTAAGACCCTACGTAACAGAGAAATGTCAAAATGATAAAAAAGTTACGTAGGGTCTTATATTTAGGACTAGTGAGGGTTTAGGCAATCAGATAAATTAAAGGCCGGACTTCATTTCTTGAAAAAAGCGGGTGGTTAGCAATTAAGCCGATAAGGAGAGAGGGGGAGGGTTTGACCTAAGTTATCAGAGGTTACCAACGGCTGGAATTTTCTTGATTGTAAACAAAGTTACTACTAAATTTACTACATGTTTATACAGAGAAAACTCCAACATGTGTTTCTAATCTAAGAATATAAGAGAAGTTAGATATCATATTTGAATTGAACCATCTAGTGTTGTAAACTACTAAATATTTTTATAGAGTAACAATATTTCATTATCATTTTTTTTTTCAAATACTTCAAGAATTATTTGACACTAAAACATCTGATTTTGTTTATTTACTACAACAAATACATTCAAATACAGTAACTGGTCATCCTGGAATTATTTCATGATTGATACTAAAATAGATTTTACATGTATATAAATGTAACACTGCACTACAGGAATAATCTATGAATCAACAGTTGTGGGAATTTTTTATGAGGGTCAGTGAGAAGATATTATTACTGGCTAAGAGTAGGTCGTGAACTCTCTTTCGATTGGCTAAGTGAAGGTTATGAACCCCTAATCACCTTTCAGTCAAATTTGAATTTTTTAAACTTGTTTATCAATTTTTCTTTTGAAAGTACTATTTTTAAGTAACATATAAAACTGAAAATTTCAAATAAAGCTGAAAATGTATTTAACTATCAATTAATAAAATTTCATTAAAATCTGACGGGTAAATTTGTCACAGTTCTAGATTTTCTTTCTCTGGTTTAACATGTTCACTGCTCAGAGAGTCAGAGAGAAGTGGCCATTTTCCAGATTCTCTCTCTTTTAATTTTTATAGTTGAAGCCCGGCCTTTAAGAACTTGCAGTTAACAGTAAACTTACTTTGCCTTTCATTAGAAAAGATCATGTGAGTAATAGAGAGAAAAACTAATCTTATTTATGATTTTATACTGAGTGTCATTCAACAGTTTGATAGGAATACAGAAAATGGAATGGAATAACTTGTTTGAGTTTCATGCCGAAGTTTGTTTACATTTTTAGAGGAAGCGGAAGTTCCAAACTTTCACCGGAAAACGGATGTAGAATTTTCCTGGACGCCAATGATGCGAATAGCTTGTGAGCAATGTTCAAAATATATATTGGTTGTATCAGTAAGTCAACGAGATCCCCTACAAAGCAGTAAAATGTACCTGTTATCCACGACCTCGAAATTGTATTTAAACCGGAAGTATTTTGAAGAACCCGGATTGCACGCTTCGAAAAGCTAAAAACGATTTGAACCGTACTAATGCCGTATACACATACACCAGTTACTCCCCTTACACTGATAAAAATATGTCCATACTTTCCTGATAATAGAGTTATTGCTTGCTATTTCTTAAACATTAAATTTAGATATCATGGATGTTTTGCTTCTTATAGGAGGTTTTATATCTCTTAAAACAATAAAACCAGATAACAATTAAATTATTTACTTAAGTCTCTGCCGCGACGTACAATACTTGTAGATATGTACCATGTATACGTATACTTAACGAAACTTCTAAGTACCCCGATTTCAATGTTGTCCGAACTTTTTTAACATTTCTGTCCCATCGTTAATGAAAATGTTTAAAGTTCTCTACTGTGGTCTGCTTGCATGGTTTTCAAGCTTCTTAATTGATGCAAAATTGGTTTTGACGTGCATGTGCTGAAATTTGAAAAGCGAAAATGCACACGTGCTTATCGTGCAAAAAACCCACGAGGTCAGTTTTTGTGAAAAATATTAGTGTATTGATATACACAACGAAAATTCAAGAAATTGCTCGAATGTCGCTTCAAGAACGAGATATTGCAATATAAGGCCGTATATTTCTCGGTTTGTTTTTATGGAATAAGAACTACTAGAAAGTTACGTTTAAAATGTGTAATATATGCCTCTTTCAAAATAAATGTGTACGCCTACGTTTGCATCTTTCAAAATGTATACATGCATTATGTTTTACTAAGTCTTAATTGGAGTAACTTTTTCATGCCAATTCATGTAGAGAAATAATCGATTTTACAATCAAAGTCTAGTTAACTTGATTTAAGTTTCCATAATGTATTATTTTGTTTAGCTATATTTAGGTAAAGGGAGGCAACCAGTATATTCCTGGTTTCAACAATAACTCGTTGTTATCTCCCTTATCATTATAATCGTCAGATGATATTAAAGCGACCGCATTTATTGTTGTAATGCCAACAGCTCAGGGTGGAAAATCAAAAGATTATGTATATACAGTGGTTTTTTTAAAAAAAGTTGTGTACTAGTATTTTCCACCACATGCTCTTTGATTTGACCGCGAATTAAGAAAACAAACGAAGATAACTATAATTCGCTTCACATTTTCTTCTTCAAATTTGTAAAACGATCTATCTGGCTTAGAGCACTGGTACCTAAAATAAAGGTTTCTTATGCACTATGATGCTATTTACGAGGAGGATTTATTATTAAAAAACAACATTAGTTTGGTACATTTCAAGAAATATTGTGTCTCCATTGTGGTTATAAACATCTCAGTTTATTAAGAAATGAGTCAGTCTCTGTTTTATTACTACAGAATATACATAGAATCTGTTCTTATGATTTAACAATATCACGACCAGTTTGTACTCTTATAGACAAAATACCACAACGTAACCGAGTTGGTGTTTTTGATTCTTTGAAATGAAAACATATGTATACACAGGTATATAGAATGTATTTTGTATACATAAAAGACAATTTTATTACATATAATTTTACATTGACTCCATGCACCGCCATCATGAGTATTTTTCGGTGAGCAAATTAATATATATAAAGATCCTGCTCAATATTGGTAAAAGAAGAAGGAAAGGTCGTACGTGCTTAACTACGTATAAAATACGATGAATTGAAAAGACACAATCATTCTCGTTTCCAGAGTCTAGTAGGATTCTCAACACTAGCTCGAGAATCTTGATAACCTCGGGTACGAGAATGAGACACAATATACCTCCTTATCGAAATTAAAAGAATCTCATATTTAAGGTCACCTACAATCGGAACCTAGGATCAAAGTACATTACAAATGAAAACAGAAAATAAACATTATTAGCAAATTAAATTGTTATTTTGTGAGATTAAAACAAGTTAATGTTTTGCTTCAACTTGTATCAAGTTTTCTCTTTATATCGGAATATATTTTTGTAAAATCCCATCAAATAAATCGTATTTTATAAACATTGTGATTTAAGGATGCGTGGTCTTAAAGTAAATCTTTTTAAACCATTTTTACGTCTTAATATCTAACATTACAGATTGAAGTACGAAACGTTTTAAGGCCGACATCAATATTTTCTTTTCGGCTTAAAGGTACATAAAAGAACGCTGGACGGTGCATTTGGTTTGTTTATTATTGACTCTAAGATAATGTCCAATACACATAGTTATCTCATTAATCCAGAAAACGATCAGTTTATATTGCTATTAATGATTAGAGCTTAATGTGGGAATGAGCGTCCGTCTTTTTATATTCCGTATTTTCCCATGAAAATCTAACGGTTTTATAATACTATGGAACGATCTTATCTTGTAAAAATATGTACTACAATCAAGTTACTAATGTAAAAACTATAATAATAAAATATTATTGTGATACATTTAACAAAGATTAAGTTAGTATTTCAACTATTTATTTTATAAACTTTCAGTCCTATAAAAGGCTACCAATAATGGCGGTGACGTAACCTATCAATGAACTATTGGCTCTTAAGTAGCCTGAATGATAAACTTTTACTTTAAAATTGTAATAAATCTAACCATAGAAGACAAACAGTAGGTCCATTAACTGGAATACAAATTCAATAGGTTTGCCAAAAGCGAAAATTTGAAGTACTGCTTTAATTATATTAGTATAAGTTATTAAGTTTGGAGGCCTTCCACTTCAACATGCGGCGTTTTTGAGGGTCTACGTTTAAGAGTTGCGGTATAGCCTTTTATATGGAAATATTACTATTGTGCTGAACAACAAATCTATTTATTTTCTTGATTTCAATAAACAATTCGATAATTGTTGTAAGGCGGTTAAAGGTGTCGTCTGCATACATTGCGCTATCATTCGTATGGAATTTATACATTGCCCGAGGTGGCTAACAGTTAAACATACCGTACCGTCCGTGTAAATACACAATTCTTTTAATTGTTGGACAATTGGTTTGAATATACATTGCTTAATGGATTAGCAGATTTTTGTGATAAATTTGCTATTAAAAGTGATAAACATGTCTGTAAAATTTTGAAAAATGCAAATAAAAACAATTCGAATGGAGACGACTGTATTACATATCGTATATTCATTCAGAAAGAATGCCATCAAATTACTACCATTAAATTTTTTCGCTACCCTTCAACCTATTGTTCTGAGCTTCAAGCAACGCGACGCAAAAGGTGCAAATTAAATATGTCTGTCTTAAAGCATCTTTATTCCACTGGAACTACTTCATGTGGTCTGTTGGCCTCGAAGGTTCATCTGTTGGTATCGAATAGGCTCAACACTAAAGGCCATGAAGTTATCTTTTCTAATACTTTGTTGTTTTATCAACAATGGTGTTACTATCAATTTACAAGAAACATTCGATCACCATGTCGCCAAAAATATCGACACATTGCATCACAAACTAAATTCGTTTACAGCAACGTATGGCTAGATTTTACATGTGTTGTCTCCCTTCCTTTACAATAAATTGTTTCACAAAAATTCTTACGAAAATAATCTTCGTAAGTCAAAAGCAAGAAACATTAATAATACTGTCATTTTTTGGCTTATCAATTCATAATATTATACAAAATGTGTAGAATTGTGTATACCTTTTGAATATCATATCATGGTTTTGCTTATAATCCATCTGGCTTTGAAGTGCTAATTATATGAAACTGACTTACGAAGATTTTTTTCGTAAGAATTTTTGTGAAAAGCACCACAGAAATATAATGTTAATTGTTATTATGAAATAACAAAAAGTAACTTCACTAGAAGTCTAATAAGGATTGTGTAAATTGTTTTGATACAATCTATGTTAGCAGAAATGCAATTCTGAAAAGTACAAATTTTCCCTCGTGAGATTTTGCCAGTTAATAATAATTGTCTTTTAACGTAAAGGAAAATGCAATAAGTGAATAAAATCTAGATGATTTTGTAGTGCGACTTTATGCGGCATGGTCCCTATCCATTTAAGAAATATTATTCATGTTAGTGTATTTGCATGGTTGGAGCAGGATGGTGCCAGCCCGTTGTGAATTTTATCTGAAATTGTTATTTCCTTTTTATAAACACCACACCCCGTACCTTAATAAAATATTAATAGTTTACGTTCCATTGTTTAAGTGTTATTATAAGACCTTTCAATTATTTTCATAACGTATAATAATTTTACCCCCACGGATTCTTAATGACCAGTACTCGTGGTGTATTAACCCCAAAAGTGAACAGACAATATTTGACAATAAATAATTTATATGTTTCTTAAACCTTTGGACTATATCTATGTGTAAATATTTTTTGTGCTACAAATTAAAACCACAAACAATTTGATCGTCTTTTATAATGAAAATACTTTCTCGTACAGATTGTTCCAAAAATATTTACAATACAGATTAGCAGTGCTTTAATTTTCAATCTATCGGCCACTTATCTGTCGATGATTTCGTAAAAATAACTAAATCATTAAATTCGCTAACATAAAAATATTATTTAGTGAAGTGGTACAAAGTTTGCATCTTTCCGCCAAATACAATACCTTTGGGTTAGTTAATATTAAAACTAAACAATCTCCCAACTGAAGAGCTACTTCCTTTTAATACTACTTGCGTTCCTCAATAGAATGAGAAATATTATTTTTTCAAAATAGGATTATTTTATTCGACCCTAGTGATGTGATTATGAGAGGTATTTGTAAGAAATGGTCGCTACTTAATGGTTACATTGTTTGTTGTTTGTATTATATGATAAAGACCCTACTCCTATTAATACAAAATCATTAAGATATTTGAGCCAATGTAAACTAATACTAACGGATAAAATATTACATTACTTTCAATATAGTAGGAACACACATTGATTTTTAGCATCTGGTTAAATTTACTTATATATAATTTATATTAGCCCTTTTGACCTTCAATATTCACAGTACAAACACTTGAAAAAATATGTTCGCATTAATATTTTTTGGTCACTCAGCAAACTTATTTGGAAATTGGAACACATGTATTCCCTGGCAATGCGTCATTATGAATCCATTTAAATCTTTTACTAAATCGGTAAATGGTAGTAAACACAACTTGCTCAGTGTTTTAACGATCAATTCCGCGCGTATTTACTAATAAAATGGAATGCACACTTCAATGTGACAATACCAAGTATAACCTCATTAATTGACTCTTGAAAGCTAGCAAGCAACTAGTATAACAGTAGTTTATGCTCTCGGTGCAAAAAAACTTCGAGAATAACAGTTGTTTTTATTCGATTGTTGCCACTTTAGATCATATTGTCCCAACGATTAAAGCACTTAAAAAATGATATGTTACATGGAGAGGGCAATGGTTGGATATCATCCTTTCTCGCCCATATTGTTGTATCGTGATAATTATCGTTAACAGTTCTATCCTTAAGCCTTGTGTTGCTTCACATTGTTAGCTGTTTTATGTCACTCAATATCAGAAATAAAGAGAAGATCTTGTTGAAATTTAAACTATCTCTTTTTACATAGAATAAAAAATGTTATATCTTTAAGTTTCAGCCATTATCAAGGACGCACGACGCTGTGAAAACTGATATCTGAAAGAAATGAATACTTTCAGCTAAATGTTTCAATCAGAGCACGCACGCACACACACAAGTGACCCTTAAATTCGGACCGATCTGTGGGGTTTAGGGGTCAGATTGTTTAATTTCTAACTTGTCAATAAGACACAGATGAATATGTTTCATAAAAACTGATGGTTTAAGGACCCTTGTTCGCACGTGTTTATTTTAAACTTTGCAGTATAATGGTTATAATTATTTTACTAGCACGTGTCAAGTGTATCAATTCAAAATGTTCTACTTTAACTGTTGACGCATTTTATTTACATTTGCAACAATTTTCAAAAGGATGACACTCAAATGAGTTGGCTGAAAAACTTTGCAAATGACAGCGATAATATTATTCTCCCTAAACTCCGTGATAATGAATAAGAATAGTGGTAATTAAAGGTGTTATTTCTAATAAGGGTCTACTGCAAATTTAAAGGGTACTTGAGTATTTGCGGATCCCTAAAATGACCAAATGTCTGTAAAATACGGACAATTGATGTGTTCTTCTTCAATCTTTTGATTTTTGGTGTGTAATGATATACAATTACAGTGGCAGATGACTCCTTATTAGATGTTTTATTGAACTCAATCTAATAAGGACGTCTTTAGGGCTCTTTTGTAATATAGACTTTGGTTGTAGGGTATTCGTGAACAAACTTTGAGTTAGCCTCTTCACCGATACAGTATGGTAGCCAGCACGCACATTGTAAGAAATACAACAACGAAACAAATTTGCTTTTATTGTAGCAAGATAAGTGTTGGTGTAATGTGTTGTCAATGTGCCTGATACAGTAAAGTTCCGGTATAAAGACAACCTTTGTTATTGCAAAAAAAAATGATGATTTTAAAATCCCTTATGCTTAAAGGAAGCAGAATTGGCCTATTATAAGACAGTTCCACTTTTAAGAATGTTAGGAACTTTGTTTAAGAATGATATTTGATGATCCTAATGTAGAACTTAACAGTTTTAAAACAAAGTGCTTTTATTCTTTTATTCAGTTAAAAACCAACACAAATTCACTTTATAACAAGATTTGATACGAAGTCTGGGATGATCATTGTGTTTCAAGTTAAAGAGCAAATGATAATTCTAAAACTGGAAGCCAGACAATTCCCTAGAAACCCATTTATTATAGTTAACCCTTTATTTATTGAGTATAGACAATCAAACCATACTAGCGTGGATTCCTCCTCAATGCATGTGACACTAAGGTTTCAAGTAATTGTGTATTTATACAAATGGGAATTTTGTTTGAGGGATCGGGTTAAGAAACACCTTTGTAACACTGACGCTAATTTTATATTTTTCAATTCTGCGGCGTTTAACACTGAAATAATAGAGATTCTCCCTTTTCTATAGAAGGGGGGACTTTTTTGACACTCAAGTTGGAGAATCCGGCAACAGCATAAACGATGTGGAGAGAAATATTGCAAACATTGTAATATTATCATCAAGAAATGATCATTAATTGTAATATGAAGATTTTAAAATCAATTCATGATATGAATGAAAATTTTAAATTAATTTATGAACTACTTTTTTTCAGGAAAAATGACTGATGCTATCATGGCGTAGGAATACATTCAGGTATTGTATCCGAGAAAACCATCGTCTTTGTTTGAATTTTATAGAATTTTGATTTATGAATCACAATAAATTTTAATTTTAAAAGTTTAAATGAGTGGCTTTTAAAAAAATAATCCATTTTATGAAAGAGAGAACTCCTGACGCTTCTTTGCCTCTTTGGCTGCTTTTAGGCAGTTCCTGGATGCGCTTAAAATATTGATTTTTCTGTATTTGATTCTTTCATACAAAATTTTTGGAAGTTCGAATTTTGAAAATACATGTATACGAAACGTGCGTATACTGGTTTTGCATGTATTTTTGTAAAACAAATTCATACACAATGAAATTAAAGTTTGATATTTTTTGGAACAGCTTAATAGATATCAGACGCAGCTTTGCGGTAGCGTGTATTGATGAATAAGCGCAAACAAGTCTAGCGAAATGCAACTTACATGATACTGACAAAATGGTTGTAACCACAATCGGCAGTCAAGGCCCCGAATCAAAAACTCTATTAAATAGATGTAAATATATTTGTATAGTGTTTTTGATTCGGAATCGTGCTGGTCGCCTCAGTGTGGCGTATACAAGTTTTGCATTGATCCATCGATATTGATCTGCATGATTGTAACTAATTTTTTACTTATTTAGTTTTGAAACTACTGTTCAATTCCTCTTAAGCTGGGCTCCCACTGCCGATCAGATCAACTCGATCAAGCCCGATCAAGCGATCGGGTACTGGTCTGGGTCGGTCGGCATGATTGATCGGGAGTGGTCGGGGAGGTCTACCTTGGTCGGCATCGCTCGGGCTTTCTACCCGATTTTTTTGACATGTCAAAAAAAATCGTGTAGCGATCGTGTAGCCAAGCGGTCGAGAAGAGCTCGGGATGCGATCGTGTATTGATCGAGTTGAAGATCGAGTTGATCGAGAAACAATCGTGTAGCGATCTTGTTTGGTCGGATTGGCATCTTTAACCCGATCTGTACCCGATCATCTCGACTTTTACTCGAGTAATATACGATCGCATCCCGATTAAGTAGATCTCTGTTCGATCTCTTGTCCAGATTATCTAGACTGCTACCCGACTACTCCACGACCACACACGACCGCACACGATCAAACCCCGATCACTGTTCGACCATACACGAGCTCACGTGACTAAAGCAAGAAAAGCGTGCTGACCAGTGTCTCATAAGTTGTTTGGACGCTGAAGATATAACATCTTTAGCAAACCAATATCTGTTAAAACATCTTCAGCCAAGCCATTTCTACTACAAACTAAAGATGTCGAGAAAAGGCAAAAGGCCGATAGGCAGTACAAATGCGAGTAAATGTGCAGTTGCATCCATATTTCCCTGCGCATTTGTCGCCTACGTCTATGCCTACGACCCTCAGCCTCTTCCTCTTGTTCCAACTCTAGCACAGCAATGGCCCTGTCTCTCTGGAGCTCTAACCATCTGGCCCACAACTGCAACTGCTCAATCTCCATAAATATTTATACTATGCTGGACACAACATATACTATGAAGTTTCAAGATGAAGTGATAATGATCAACACTGTTTGAAGTTTTTATTCTAAAAGTTTTGGTACACGACTGTTCACGACCTTCTACGACTCGAGTACGACCATGACGGTCTGGTCGGGGAAAGATCTGACACCGATCGAGCAGAGATCCAGTAGGTCGAGTTGAGATCGTGTAGGGATCGTGTAAAGGTCGGGATGATCGAGCGGAAATCGGAAAGGTGGTCGGGTTGACGTCGTGAAGGAGTCGTGAATAATCGTGTGGGAATCGTGTGTGATCGACAAGAGGTCGAGAAGAAGTCGTGTATACGCCTTTAGTCGAGCTTGGTCGGGCCTGATCGGGGAATTTGGGTGATCGGGATGATCGAGTTGATCTGATCGGCAGTGGGAACCCAGCTTTAAGCAGCCAGCCAAGGGTACCAGCCAAATTTGCTGCTCAAGTGGGACGACCTTTTAAGAGGGGATTGTTTCTTTTGTATTTTCCTATATATTTCTGTTCGAATTAACACGTTATCATTGATAAATGAAAATTATGGAGATTTTCATACATTGGAATATTTATATGAACAGTTCGTGCCACCAAACACATCATCTAGGTTCAAACAATCATTACTTGCCTTCACAGATGGCTTTCTGTTAAATTATTGTGATCATAATTGTTCCCATAACTTCTTTGATGCCTTTTTTCTTCCTCTATTATCCTACTTTTCCCATTCATAATCTATTCATGTTCCGTCAACATGGTCAAACATTGGACAAACCCATCAAAAGCACACGTTAACTGGTCAACAAATTGTTTCGGCCGCACGACGCCAATTGCTGGTCAGTATTCCGGGCGCTGCGCATACAAAACGGCCCCGTTTTGTTATTTCTGACCCCGATTAACTTCAAGTGGACATAGGTCAGTAAGGGCATACACGTAAAATGCATTAAGGGATGATTAGTCTCCTTATTGGCACAGTGTAAATCAATTTCTTGCAATATTTAGAAATTTTATTTGAAATGAAATCACATTCCTGTGGTTTTATTGCTATGGAAAGAATTGGTCGAGTAAAAATAAATATTTCAATCTTATGAATATTGACTATAATAAATTATTTCTAAACATTTGAAAACCTTTTATGTTTAATGAATTTTAATTACATAAAACTCAGACGTGCGTGTGTGGAATTGTTTGTATGCCGATGATATGCAATTTGAAGGGTACAAATCTATTACTGAGTGATTTTGTCACTTAAATATTAAAATTGGACCGACATTCTATAGATGCATGTCTTATGATACATAATTTATAGTTACATGTACATGTATTAATATATTTAGTGATAATATTAAAGAATAGTATTCACCGTGCTAACACCAAATTACATTTTGTAATCAGTGTGGGTCAATTATCAAAGGTAGGTTTTTCATCCACATGTAATAATTATTTTACTATTTCATCATTTTATGGAAAGACATGGAGCGTCCGCTTTTTATAAGTTACTAAACTGTAGGAGATTATTTTGTATAGTTAATTTAGTAAAGTGAAAACGGTGTGATTTTTTTTCAACACCCCGTTTCTTTATACTAAAAAGAACTTTTTTACTGAATCACATGAAATATTTTCGACATGCTTGCGAAGGTATGTGCCACACAGATTAATTATAAGCATAGGTGATACTTTCTAAGGACGGTGATTAAGTCAATGACCGCTAAAATATGAAGCACTATAAAACAAACTCAACGTGTTCAGCAAACGTTGTAGAAATTACAAATTCAATGATGTTGTTTCTTGAGCAATTTTAGGTTCTTAACCGTTTTCAGTTGTCGACATCTTTGCCATATTGCCACTCGCCATGCCTTTGCTCGAATTTATTATGGAAATACATGTATTTCAGTCATCATTTTTGTTGAAATAACAAATCAATAACAAGTTGATAGAAATGGAAGCACATTTATTTCAATAGAAACGGCATTTTTGCATAAAAGGAAAAATAAACAAATAAAACAGTAATAAAGAAAAAAACATGATACTAATTAAATAAACAAGCAATATATTACAAATGTATTAATATACATGTAAGCAAATTTATGTTACGGCAACTCAAATTTGCAAAAGAAAATACTTTAAAAACCCCTCTTCTACGTGATGCTATACTCATGCAAATTCCAGTCAGTCACGAGGTCCAGTCCTCTGTGGTCACCATGTAAGTCTTATACTTTACGACAGAGTGTTGCAACTTTCAGAAAGCAGTGCATCAGTACAGTCTTTATTGCCACTGTGATAAGTGAATAAAAGCAAGTTAAACTCGCATTGTTTCTTCACTTTTCTTGCAAAATTTGCCGCGCATGATACGCGCCCTTTGAACTTTTAAGTGTTTCAGATGCATTATGGTCTATGACACATCTATTTCTTCGTCACAGCTATCTGACACTGAATCTAGATCATCATCAACGTCATTTACGTGATCTATCTGACGAAATATTTCCTGTGAATTCATAGTAACTTGTGTATATGGACTTGATTCCGGAGATTCCATCGAAGTTTGATGCGCATGCGCGTTGTGATATTCTTGTTCGGAATTTTCCTCGACGTCACTTCCGTTTGTTTTATTCAAATCACTTAAGTCAGGGTTGGGATTGTTTTTATTTGGTAAAGTATTGTCACGTGATCCGCCTGAAGAAAGTAGTTCCCTCTCTTTGGAATTGCGCCATTTCATTCGTCGGTTTTGGAACCAAATTTTCACCTGAAATTGAGAATATATCAAATTAAATGGGGATGTCATGGTTAAATTGCCGCTTTGTTGACCTTTTAATTTTCTCTTAGAATTTTGATTATTCGCTAATTACGACAGACAATAAAGCCTGCAACCTTTTTGTTATTATCAAATGTCTTGCATTCACAGAGTAATGTCATTGGAATTCTTAGACTCGATAATATTAACATTTGGCACTATTTAAATTGATCACACTCCATAAAGTTTTCTTCTCCGCTTGTGAATTAGCTGAAGATCCAAGAGACAAAGACCGATAATGAGACGATCATTGAAAGAATACATGTGTATAAAAGACAGGATTATTAATAAGATTTCCATATATAATCAATAGAGGATAAACGAGCGATTACAAAATGATTATGGAAGAAAATAAACCAAGAAATTTCCCATTAGATTGGACTACTGCAGAGAATTTCAAGAACTTGTCACTTCCAGATGTTGCCATTTAATCAAGTGCCCCCCAATACCAACTGAGAGCGTGAATCGAGCACAGCCGATATTAATAAAACGCAGGACAATCAGATAGGCTGGATGTGACGTATAATTAGTGGAACAGAAGCCAATGGCGAAATTTATTGAGCTAAATAGCTATTTGCTAGCCTTATAACTGTGGTGTTTGTTTCCTTGAAAGGATACAAATTGAACTATTTGCATCAAATAAGAATCCTATTATGCTTTAACCAGAGGCGCCATATTGCTGTGTGATAAATTTGATGACGTAATTATAGGAACATATCATAGGATGAAAGAAAGAGAAAAGGGGAATGTATCTCAGAAGATATTCTCATTTAAATTTCTGCTGTGAATTTTATAGGATACATGGAGATAGGAGATAGTGTACCTATAATTGAAAATAATATTTTATTACTTGAAGATTTTACATTTATTTGAATTTAACATTTTCTAAATTTTAAAACCAAGCATTTTTTTTGTTTCGCCTGAATCAATTTGTTTTTTATTTTTTCTGGTATTTTAGATCTTTTTTTCAGAAAAGTCTTAAAACTAAGCAAATAATTTCTAATGTCTGAATCTATTTGGTGTTTCTTTCTTTTTTTCAATCGTTTATATATTGTTGTTAAATATTTTTTCAAATAAAAAATACTCATTTTATATAATATGACAATTCTCACCTGGGAATCTTTGAGTCCCAACTTAGCAGCCAACTTTTTTCTGTCCGGTTTGCTGATATATTTCTGTTTTTGAAACATTTTTTCAAGTCCCTTTCTTTGCATGTCCGAAAATACAGCTCTTCTTAACATTCCACGACGTGGTTTGCCTCTCATTTGACTCAGGAAGGAGAAAGCGTGTGGCATAGGTAACAATGGAGACCCTGAAAATAGATGACGGATCAAAGTTCATTACTCGAAGAAGACTATACATGTATAAATTTGTAGACTTAATTTTAAAAGACCGCAAACATTCCAGAAACCTCTGAAAACCGAACTTTTTGTTTGGTCCTTAAGGTTGTTCGGTTTTCTTGGGTTCCATCATACTACAATTTGCGTTTCAACTGATCTTTATAAAACAGAGAAATTTGGTCGTCGGAATAAATGGACGTAATTGATAACCAAATGGCGCTAACACATAAGACTAAACAAGACTCGATTCCTGGTATGGAATCATTGCGACTCTGTTTGTAAAAATCAAGGAACACTGTATTACATGCGCGTCTCAATGTCTATTCAAAGAAATTGCTCTCATTTAGACTTTGGGTTATCTAGAATTGAAATTTTATTGATAAATCTAATAGCAAATTGGTAAGATCATTAAAATTTTCTTAGATAAAATATGATCGATTGCGCATGCGCCAAGTATAAAATTACATCACATCCGGTAAAGACCATTTTGTTATGGTAAATTTGATATTTTACACGTATTTTAATTAGGTAATAAACAGTTTAACAAATCAACACATAAAATACCACATGTTACCACGCAATACGTTTACAGGAATAAATAAACTATAATAATAATTGATATGAGTCTATTTTTTATTTGTCGCAAATTGTTCTAAACAATAGTTCGGTCTGACGTCTCTTTATTATTTAAAACTCAGGTAGAAAACTAGTGACTTCAAAGACAAGCCGGTAAATGATAAATGATGCATGAAATGACAATCTATTACATGCAATCTGTGACAAGGAGAATAAAGATAAATAATGTAATTAAGATATTATCAAGGTAGAATAGAAATCGACCCACCCTGTTCGGATATGATTTCATTTATACGAAGTTTTAATTGACTTAGCGATGGTAACATCTTGCCATACTATCATAATTATTCTATTATTTAGTAAAGTTTATTTATACATCAATTTGTGATCGCTCACATTTTATACAAATTACGTAATCACCTTTAAAATGCGGATTTGTTTCAATTAAAAGTACAGAATTGCCATTGATTCTTGCGCCGCTAGAGGGCACTTTAGAAAAAAAAATATCGACGCATGCGCATTATCGATACAAGATGTTGCACATTATGTATTTGTAATAAAACTGATTGTTGTTTTTATGGATAAAAAACAATATTTAATGACTATGTATTATTTTTGAAGAATGATGTGATTATTATAAAGCGTAATCTCGTTCCACATATGTTACCTTGTAAATAGTTTATTTTGTGTGATTTGTCAATTATCGTTAGCTAAAATGAGGTAATATAAGCCTTCTAATTTCTGTTCTCATATTAGTCGTCGACATCATGAATGGTATCAATGATTTGTTTCAATGAAGGGTGGACCAGGGGTCTTATATTTCATATATTATTTCATATATTCAAGGTGGGTATATTTACTTCCTGCAAAGACTCAGATAACACCCATTTATCTGCTTCCTGATACAGTTTATATAAAATACCCGTTTGAACAAACAGTATGATTAAGTTACACAATAATAAGCATATAAATGGGCAATGTTTCCTCGTTCAATGCTCGGTTTGTTTCAATATAAGTGTAGAGCATACAAGCGCAATCATTTTGAATAATGAAACATGGGATTTTTTATCATTTTTCGGCATTTACCACTCGGTGCGGCATCATAAAATAACCATTTCTTTTTAGAATACAGTCGTAGATTGTCTCGTGGCTCTAAATCAAGTCGTACTCCCGGCTTACGCAAGTTCCAATTTGGTTATTTTTTAAACATCTCCGACTTCCTACCTGTATTTACGACATGGGACCGTACTGCTTTACAGAAGTCATGAGTTGGGTAAGTCATTTCGAGTCTTGCTATCGCGCAAAATAGTATTGTGACTGGAGCAAGAAACTTTCACCTTGATGCAATCATCTGTGATTGAAATCGCACGAAACAATTTTGCGATTTTGTAATAGTTTGCTACCCTTTGTCCATTCTCGTACCCAGAGGTTATCTAGATTTTTAGATTCTTGATATGCTCTGGGTACGAGAATGTCCATTGTTGTATTTTGGCGATAGTGTGGAGATTTGATTGCATCCATATTACCATAAAACAAATCAAAACACACATGCATGCTGTAATCTACACCAAGGAGCGGACAACATGACATTCAGATATTTGGTAGGATTTTTGTGGTGTAATAATTATTTATTAGTAAATATTGGTAATACAATGTCGCATTTATTACCGCCAATATCAAAGGACTAAACATATGTATTATATTTGTATATAAATAAATCTTATGTGCAAATACATTGTTTATGTAATATTCTTAAAAGAGTAAATTTCTCACCGACAAGTCAGAAGAAAATATGTAAAATAGCAAACAAATATATGTATAAACGTATTAGAGAAAAATAATCAATACTCTTCAAATTAGAGGGACATTTTGAGTGACTCTTTTATGTTGGAGGTAGGCTATGAATAATTATTAGGTTATTATGGTCGGTGAGATTTACTTTCTGCTTTCATGGTCATTAATTTAAATTCAAATACCTTGTTTAAAGGTTTTTACCGATTCACATCAAAGGCATGGGTGTCAACAATCAAGATAATTTAGAGTATCGTCCCACCTACTTGTAAAATTTGAATACGATGAGTTAAATTGACTAAACTACAGACGAATCATTAAAGTGCTACAATTACAATATCGTTGTCGTCTGCAATATCACTTTTCTGTCGTTATGTTGTTAGGTTTAGATTATTCTTAAATTGTTGAAACGCACGAAAATGAACTTGTTGGTCTTTTGCAATGAAACGGTCTAGATTTAGCTAAAAATGACCTAAAATTTAGTGCTTCTACCAGCTAAGCGACATGCCATGTTTCAAATTGATTTAGATATTGATAATTACAATTGTCTAAAGAAAGCAATAATCGTGGAGGTTTTTTTTATTTTAAAAAATCGTTCTTGTATGAATAATGAACATTTTAATGTTATTATGTGAGAACATTCTTGCAAATTTGGTCAACTTTGGTATGCGTTTGGCAACATATGAAATGAATTCCAATTAAATTTAATGAGAATGACAATGGTGTTTCTGTGAATGAAATTACACATATCAATATTTGTATTAATTAATTTCTCAAATTTTATTAAATTGACGTTTTAATTATTGTGTCATGTCAGCGACTTATGATTCTAGATAGAAAACGTCTCTTAAATGTCGCTTGACCAATAGGCCTACTAATCAAGATTAAAGAAACGCACAAAATCATTTGGAAAAACTCAGCTATCTTTAGCACAGATAAACCTATATTTGCGTAAAAAATCGCCGATGAGTTCCGAATGGCAAAACATATTTCTATATTCGGAATGCCTCGTGAATCATCGTTGATTATCATCAGCATAATAAATGTACATTTCTACGATTACTAATTGTAACTGTTTATAGTTATTTCATCCTAACATATTTCAAACCATATTTTCTATAGTCTTAATTTTATACTAACTGTTTCCTTCCAGCTAGAATATTAAGATTATCCGTGCAGATATCTTAAAACATCGCTAGTTTTAACGTTACACTTGTTATTAAAGGGCTATAACTTGTCATACTTTAAAGCCAAAGGGGTTTTGACTTTTATCAAAGCAATATAATTGCTTAATACATACACTTTGTTTAACGGTTTATTTATTAAATATTCCTATTGTTATTTTTATCATTTTCGCTGATTTATGCAAACTTAATAAATTATATTTCTGTATTAAAATGACTAGTATCATTTTGCTAAATGAAACACATTTCTTTTAATGGTATTTTATTACTTATTGACATTATTATGGTAATGTCGTGATGTAAACTGATTTTAGTGATAACTTATACCAATTTATACCATTTATTAATTATGCCTATCAGAAATGTGTCTGTTTAATTTTATTCTCGGCGAAATATTATAAAAACGGACATTCGGTAATGGGTATTCCCAGAAGCGTTCGAAAACTGGTCATGGCGTTTTAATTCTTGGTTAATAATGATTAATTATTATTAAATTCAATATGTGTTTATTTAAAAGCTAGTCCTATTTACAACCTGAATATAAAACAAATATATGTAATAAAGCATAATATCTGTAAATTGGCCTAGCTTAAAGGAGTTACAAAAGGTAATGTGTATATTAAATAACTAACATTATCAAAACATGATGACAGTCAATAATGCAGTCGTAGCCTGTCCCAAGTCAGTGGCGCTTTTCACAAAAATCTTACGATAAAAGTCATCTTAAGTCAAAAGCAAGAAACATTAATAATACTGTCATTTTTGGCCAACCAATTTAAAATGTTATTTATTTAAAAACTGTGTGTAGAATGTTGTAAACCTTTTGGATATCATATCATAGTTATGTTAATTATCCGCCTGACTTTGAACTTCAAAATTATTAATTTGATTTACGATAATTTTTTTCGTAAGCATTTTTGAGAAAAGGTGCGCTGGTTGAGAAATGCAGATGGACCAACACTGCAACAACAGTCGTAGAAGGGCAGCCAGTCGAAGCATGAAGACTTCTCAACAATGTCACTACTACTCGTAGATGCTTAACTTTTGAAGTTAAGTTCTAGCCAGGGTCTGCACATAATGCATCTTTATAGAGCGGACGGACCCTCGTGAAAAACTAAACTTCAATCAGAAGAAGAAAACAGTAAATCGTAAAAATGTTAAAATAATGGACAACATGTGTACAATAACTGGAGGATATATTTCACATAGAATACTTGATTTAAATATTCATAATGATAAATTAGTTAGATATTCTAATATCTGGACACCTTGTGGTCATTTCTAAATGTCTTGACCACCTCGACATTGCTTCTAGCTAAGTAACTGGACATTACAAGTTACAACCTATATAGATTGGTGAAGAAAGGTCAGGGTGATAAAAATATTAGTTAACTTGAGTCTCTGATAAATTTACGGGACAAATTAATGTAAAAAATCTTACGATAGTTAAGCGATACTATACAGTGCGATTTACGACGAAATCGGTCGTAAGACCTTTGATGATCATTCTCGTACCCAGAGGCTGACGAGATTCTCGATTGAATGTTTAATGATATTGTACCCGTAAAAATATTGGTCACAATTATAAATAATGAAATTTGGAAGACGCATATGCAATGATATTTCATAATGTGAAGTATCTACATTGCTTATTTTAATTTTCAATTTTCAATAATTGTTCCGACATTTAAATCAGTAATCAGATAACTATTAAGCGCATAGGCGACCAGCACTGTTCCGAGTCAAAAGCACTTTAGGCCACAACAAATTGATCATATGTTCTATGGATTCGCTCGCACCTTAATTTTGACGGTTTTTACAAAAAAAATATTTTTATTTCCTCGCTCGCCCATAAGAATTTGGTCAAACCGCTATATAAAGCAAGTGAATGAAGACTTTTTTTTAAAAAATCTTCGCTCGCTCGCCCCATTTTTTCCCCAGAAAAATCCGTAGAACATATGATCAACTTGTTGTGGCCTTATTTATTATGTTTTGTCTCGGAACAGTTCCGGCCATCTATGATTGACTGTATTTAGTTGTATGAGTATTATTATTCACAGACAGTCGAGTATTTGCATATTACATCTCAGGAACACATTATTCCTGGCTTGATATGTTTTGCATTTAAATGCAGTGTATGCATTTTATATTATAGAAATGATTTCAAATTTAAAAGAATTTTTTAATTCAAGGCATTACACGTTTAATTTTGTCGAGAAAATCATCTTAAAATATACCATAAACTAATCTTAATAGTATAAAATTATGAAATAAGATAAAGAAAAAAAATGAAATTTTATATAATAATGAAAATTTTATTTCAAGAGGCGAATCTGAAGTCGCCTCTGTGAGCCCCAGTTTCGTAATAATGGTAATTATTAACACGCATGTATTCTAAATAATAAAATGTTCGATCGTGAAACATGTTTTTTAAAAACCTTATCACTCTCAAGTTCGCTTCCGGGTTCCTACAGAACTGAACTAGCTGGATAAAGTTTCTTGCTCAAGGAAATAACGAGCTAGGTTTTGGATGTGATTGAAACAACACAGAGCTGGCTATCCTATGATTACTCGAATGGACTCGAAGGTGACTTATCTCTAGTTGTAAGAACTTGTTTCCCAAACGAGCTGAAATGATTAAGTATAAACTAAACTAATCCAACCTCGTTACCACTCGATCTCAAAATCTAATTTAAGCATTGTTTAAATAAAAAATGAACTTACCAGCAAAATAAGGATGTCTCAACATTCCTTGGAATGGATGTTCGTATAAAGATGCTGTTCTTGGAAGACAAGACTGGCATCCTAGACTAGGACTACATGGTTTAGGACAAGATACTGGACTACCACACTGTGTTGATGATAGTTGTGAACTGGAACTTATATATGAACGTGATGGACCTGTGAAGTAAAAAGATAATAGATTTAAACTAGCGTGCGTCTACAATATATTACTTGGAACGGTATTATGTACAGACAGAAGTATTTGTGGCGATTAATTAATTTGAGAGTTTTGTTAGTCCGACTGATCTTTCAGTTATATACTATGTGATGATTCCGGGATGTGGATCTCATCATAAAGGGATATGTTCAATAGATATTAATGACATTAAGAAATTACATTTATTTACAGAACAGAGGGGGTTTTGAAACAAACACGCAAAAGTTCTAACATTGAAATAAAAGTTTTATAATATAATATAATATAATACAAATTTCCATCGCTTTTAGCGTATACAAATACAAATTTCTTTGACAACCTTTTAGCAAATATTATTCAAAAAGTGTAATATTTCGTTTATTTTTGTTGCTTTTAAGATAAGAAGGTGTGCTTTGTTTAGCATATTTATTTATTTTACTGTAATATAATTTGGAAGAAAGGGTTAGGAAAAAATGGAATAGTTCTCCAGTAAAAAAATCATACTTTGAATTATAAATGTTTTTGGACAATATCACATGCTTTTTGCGAAGAAATCTTACTAAGGCTAAATTTTGGTATTTTCCTCTAAATTTTATCTAAATTTGAATGGCACAAAAATGAATAAACAATGCAATTAAACTAATTTTCTGTCATCATTGTAATGGAAAATCAAATGGACAACACAAAAAATAACGATAATTCACATCTAACGATTTTTATTCAAAATATTTTATATCCGATGAGAGACATTAATACCTATAATCCATGTCTCAGTCTCGGACCAATTGCTTTACTAACTTGAAGTAAGCATTAAAATTATCATAAAATAGCGTGAACAGGACAGAACAGTAATTTTATTTAGAAGAGTACAAAGTACATATCATAAATACATAAAATATAATAACACACATAATCAATATAGTAATGCGTATACAGTACATTTGAACTTTGACAAGAAAATGAACATATTTTACCAGTCAATATAAATATATATAAGCATAGTAATACATGTATAATGTTATAATTTTTCAAATATTGCGTCGCCGCAAAAAAGTTTAAATATTATTAACTTCATGAGAATAATAAAAATATATGCGAGGTAAATGTTTAAAAAATACACATGTAGATATAGTAAAACAATGTATATTGTGATAAAAATGTACTTACTTGATTTTGAATCACTTGAGTCCGACCCTAGAATTGCATTAACACCAAATTTTAAATATGGCGTTACATTATTAACGTTGCTGCTGACACCATTTGCTTGTGACGTCATAGACGCTATTGAGTTCAAATGTTCCATACTGCGTCCGATCGTCGGCACACATGATACCCCAAGTCCAGTTAACCCGACGACACCCGTCGGCATTGAAATACTAGGTCTTGAAATTAAAGCTGATTGTCCTTCTCTGAGTAAATTTTCCACTAAAAATGCCGACGACGACGATGGCACCGGTTGTGGCACCAACGGAAGTGTCCTAAATAAACTTTGATATACTTGCGATGGTGTCATTGCGTTTTGAAACATGATGAAAATCAATTAAAATTTAAAAATAACAAAATAAAGTTCAAAATAATCTAAGTCTCTTCAAAGACTATCGTGTACGATTGTTAATTTAATGTTTAAGTATTCATAGCTATCTTAATTTTCAAATAAATTTAAATATTCTTCTTTCTTCTTTGTACGCAAATTTAAATTAATAATTATTAATTTTATTGAATAGATTTCATCAAATGCATCCTTTTAAAACACTTATATTTATTTAAAAGTCACTGATTTCTTAAAGTTAACAATAGCTAATAGCGTCTCCGATTTCCAATATAATAAATGTATTTTTTTAAAGACTTATCACTTTACTGTTATAAAAGTATATGAACGTCATTCAAAACTCAAATTTAAGCTTGTTATGAGATCTTGATCTTTCGATGAAATCACAATTATAACGTGATGATCATTTTTCCATGGATATTTTATTCATTTCAACAAATTATTTCGCAGACAAATACCCAGCAGGAAGTCACATGACACGCGACAGCCAATGAAAATCGATTTACAGCGTGACGTGTTTTCGTAATGAAGTGTCTTTAGTGAGCGTTGTCAAATACAGACGGTGTATTCCTGCGCGTGTCGTATTGTGGGCGGAGCGAACCGCAAATGGACTTCTCAAGCTGGGATACGATCAAAAATAGTGTAATTAAGTTTGCGTTAAAGATTTTGGTAGCAGTATCGTATTTTCTCGTTGAAGGTGATAAAAGCCGGGATTATAACGGGGTTAGACGACAGAGTCCATTCAACATTTGATGACACGGTGTTCGTTTGAACAAGGTACCTCGTAAACGCGTCAAATACAATAAGGATATTTAACGGTAACTTTAACTAAAAATAAACGACAGTTTTGTTAAAAAAACTTGTATTATATTTATGTTATAGATACTTCGAAAACTGTTAAATGAAAAATGAATGATTGGATTTGTTAATGTATTTTTTTCAAAATGATACTAGCGTTAACTGATTAAATACTACTTTCATTCAAAGATAATGATCGGAGTGACTTCTACATACTATATTAAACGTTTTTTAATTGTTTTGCAATAAAATACTGTTTTTATCAATGATCTTAAAATACTATGTAAATTATTGATAATTCTTTAATATTTTGTAAAAATTTCATTTTGTCTAACTTTTTTTGCTGTAATAGGGTTGAATTTTAATAAAGATTGCTTGACTGAAAATTCAATTTTCATATAACATGTGACAAAGTAATTTTGTTTTGTTTTAATTGGATTTACGCCCGTTTATCAACATTTTTTATTAGGTCATGTGCGGCGGCAAACTCACAAAAAGAAATTTCCCGGACACTTTCCCTTTTTTATCGGTACTAGTACCCTTTCACACTGTGACACATAAGCACAAAATACTAAAAAAACATCGCAAACAAGGCTCAAAATAAGTCATAATTAGCCAATTAATACACCTTACCGTTTGTTATAATAATAATAATAATAACGACTTTATTTAAACAGGCTGCACATTTGGACAAGTCCAATCTTCCATGTGGGCCTCAAGTATATTTGTTAATTCAGCTGAAAAACTCTACTGTGTGGACATTGAAATAAAAAACCAAGTGAAACAAAGCAAACAT
Organism: Mactra quadrangularis; assembly: GCA_025267735.1. Lineage (NCBI taxonomy): Eukaryota > Metazoa > Mollusca > Bivalvia > Venerida > Mactridae > Mactra > Mactra quadrangularis. The sequence goes on from CM046304.1 coordinate 32,616,838, forward strand.
ACAACTGTTAATAGAAGCAGTTGAAAGTTACACGGTACACTCTTCATACAGTCTTATTAGTATTAGTTCTATTTTTATGGAGGAACTTACAAAATTAATTGAAGTCGAAACAATACAGTCTGATACAAATTTTACAAACTAGACCAACTATATTTAACAAGTAATCAGTCAATTATAAACATAATTATAATTAACTTAGCCAAGGACGTGTAATCTTATTTCTTAAAGATGAATACCGTTGACTTACAAAATTCATATTTTAAAGTGAAAGCGCGGTTTAATGTCTGCATACATATACTTTTTCAGTCGACTTTATCCCCTGATCATTGAAACCATCTTTAGGTACGTGATCCCTCACAGTACCTTTTTACAACTGGATGAAGTGGAACAACGGTACGATTTTTAATTGTGTTTGTTGACAAAATATTATATGTGCGTGCATTTTAAAGAATGTGAGGACTCTAGTGCCAGTGGACTGGACCAATGCTATTTTGTTTAAAAACCTAAAAACACACTACACGCCTGTGAAGATTATACGATACCATACATATGTCACACAACTAGGGTGTTTAATCCCAATGAATTAATACAATTACAAGTGTCCGCTAACTAAAACAACAATGAAAATGATACAATATTAGTTGTATTGTTGTACATGACATATTGCAGTAATCCTATACAATGCATTATAGTTATATTATCATTCATATTTCATATTCAATCACGTGTTGACAATATAATATATTATCAAAATATTGTTTTATATTTGTTACAATTTATTATACTTAATTGAAATTAACAATATTTTATCATTGAAGACATCATCACCCTAATGATGACAGAAATTAAGAAGTTAAATAAACACTGGCATATTGTCATCACTAAATCTATATAATAAAAAGGTGACAGAAATAACAATTACTTTTTTTCATATTGACAGTAGAATTTTATGAAGTAGAATCTCGATTTTTTAGAAAGAATCTATAAACTTCATCTCGAGAAACAATAACACAATATTATTGGATTTAGAGACAATAAAAACAGAATCTAATTTTCAATATTTATCAGTTTTTTTTCTAACAACAATTTCAATACAAGTGGATGCTAAGTATTTTGTAGGAGCAGTTGTGCAGTGGTAGAAAGCTAGCTTATTGCGGTCGACAAATCTCATATTCAGTTCATTCTGAACTGAACTGAACCATTCTCGTTCACAGAGTCTAGTAATCCTACTAGACTCTGGGAACGAGAATGGTTCAGTTCAGCCAACAATACTTTTTTTATTTCCTTCAGCCAACAATACTTTTTTATTTCCTTCAGCCAACAATACTTTTTTTATTTCCTTCAGCCAGATAGTATGGTTTCTTAATCGAATCTATTTTAATTTAATGTAACACAATATAACACTTTGTATTTTTTCTCCCCCTTTTAAGAATTGTATAATCATATAACTCATTTTCAAAACACTTTTTCGAAATTTCCACTTTCCCTGACTGAAAACATGAAATAACACAACTAAATGTCAATCTAAATTTTGACATCTGAATTCAAAAAATTATAATTACGTCATCAATGACTATTATCTTAACTCTAATCAATTCTAATATTATTTTATTTCATGAAAACACCATCCATTTTGTTCACGACAACAGAAACTTTCATAGCCTTATTGAACGTGACAAGAAAAAAAAACCTAAATGCGTAATACATGTATTATTTAAAGGGCCAAAAAATTGAATCAGTTTCATTGCAAGTTAGTATTATGCTGCTAAAAAAGGCGTGCATACTCATAAAGTGATTTCACGATGAAAAATGAGGCAAAATAACGGTGAAAATGGTGGTATAAAAAGGGAATAACAGACAATGGACAGGTTAAGACGCAACAATAACAAAAAACTTTGTCAATTATAAAAAAATGAATGCAAATGCAGCCAGGATGGCTAAGAGTCAAAACACCTCATTTTTCATAAAAGTGCAAAAAGGACATAAAGAGAACGCATTAACGGTTTAACACACAAAGTCACCCGTACAATGGGGGTAGAAAACAGTCGAGATGTATTCAAAACATTCACCTAATACCCACAGCTTTGAAGAGAGAAAAGATAGTAAAATAAGATGATATTATAACAAATAATAAGATCTAACAGTGTTGAAATGATTAATATTGCTCTTTTATAAGCTGATCATGTTCACAGATTAACTAACTGATTTCCATTTAGTTCACCATACGTTTAAAGGACCGTTTGATACACAGCGACAATAGTTAACTGGGTCCCTTATTCTGTCACTATGTTACAAAAGCGAGTAAAAGATGACAAAATCAGGTGGCCACGGATCCCTAGGGGTCATCGCTTAAATATTGGAAGGAGAACGTTAAAATATGCCCCCGCGTTATTCGCCGTTTTCTCTCAGTGGTAGCGATATGTCGATAGTTAAAAGATATGCGGTCGCATTAATGGAATGTAATCTCGTCATCACAGCGAGATCACAGCGAGATTTGACGTGAAGTCACAGTTAGATTTGATGATAGTATTGTGTTGTTGGTTGGGGGAGTTGTATCTACGGAATAAAAATATCATTAGCCCTAACTATGGTGATACTGAGAACTATACTGTTTCTTTATTATCCCATATGTTTCTAGTATTTGTTTACTGTTTAATGGCATAGCGTTTACTGAGTAGTTTATTAAGACACTGTGAAAGATTAATTGTTTCCTTTTTATTGCTATGAGGAATGGGCTAAGTTAGATATATATTTTTATAGCATCAACTTAGCACTGTAGGATGGAAGCTTGGGTAGACACTATTACATTGTAAAATTGTCAGTTCTGTTGTTAAGAGAATTCGGGACTTTAGTCAGTTATCTTTCCCTGATAAAATCTGAAGCAATCCAATCGGTAAGTAGGTCCTTACAGTTGGAATTGAATTTTTAGGCCTATGTAAGGATAACAAAATATCTCATCTAATGTCTTTCTTGTCAAAAAAGATTTTAACAGAAGTGTAAAAATTTAGATTACCTTACACTAAAATACTTAAATTGAATTTCGAACAAATTAAATGATTTACAGAAAAAAATATTTAGGATTGATTTTGGAAAATTGACATTGAAAAGTAACGGTAAAATCTGAGTAATCCAACTAATTGGACCTCCCTATTTGAAGAGTATACAAGGGGAAATAACTGACTAATGTCCCTTATTACTCTTTATACCCTTGCGAATACCATTATGCTATCAGTAATCAGATACCCTATCATATACATCTTTATTCAAGTAATTCTTCTGTTTGGCGTTTACTTTTTAACCAGGGTTCGTCTGCTCCTATGGATGCATTGTGTCATATCTTTGCCAGTAAATGAAGCAAAACTTAAGTATCCAGAAAACAAATTTCATCGGAGGAACGCTTGATACTTTAAAGAACTTCCTATGTATAGTTTTTAATCAGAATCCGTCCGCTCCTAAGGATGTTTTATGTACATATCCTGAACAGAAACTGAGGCAAAACTTCAGTGTCTAGAAAATAAATTTCATCTAAAAAACATTCACCCTTTGCTGATCTTTCTTCAGCGTTGATGATCGCTCTCTCTATTTCTCAGCCGGGATTGGGACCGGCTACGTCTGGATTTTTTAAAGCACAGGTTGTATATGATGATTTTAAGGTTGAATGAGAGTCCGTTTGCTCCATTATGATACATTACGTGCAGACCCTGGTATGTGAGTCTTTATCCAAGAAAGAGTGAACTTTTGGGCCTAAATTGAGCCACATTTGATAAAATCTCCAATATATAAATCATATAAGATGGTTACTTAGTACCGAAATCAGTGTCAATTTTGATTGCCAAAGATGAGTTGTCTACAGGTTTAAAGAGACTTTCGTTTGTATTGAAATGGTTTTACTTTATTAACTGGAATCAAATGTAAAATTTAACTGTCAACTACTCGTTATAAAGGTAATGGACACCAGATAGACATCAAATCAGAGCTAACGATAGCTGATACTTCTTTAGCTTAACTGTTTGGAAACCCAACAGCTCCAATAAATCCTTGAATTAAATTACGACTTTACATTCGCAATGTCAAATCAATACTTTTATGTGGCTCTGGATACTGGATAATAATCTTAAAAATTATACTGGAAGTAAGTAGAAGCCATCTATAGCAGCCTTCCTCAAACATCCACAAGATCGTTTGGCCAAATAAAATCACAAATACAAGATTGCATGAAATAAGTAATTATAAGCAAATATTATTATAAATAACCCTAACCCCTGACATACTATTCAAATAGCTTGAATTTGTGATGTGGATGGACTAGAACATTCGAAGGTAATATTGTATTGGACACCGCTTGAGAATAGAAAAAAAACCTGTAAACCAAAACAACGCGAAGACGAACAGTAACCGGATGATTGAAAGGTCTGGATTGCATTTGAGCCCAAACGCAACATCTCGCCAAAAACAGAACTGAGTGTTGTAAGGCTTGTTGATACATTATGTCCTGACAAGAACGAGGAGGATAGAGTAGTTATAAAGTAATTAATAATGTAAAACAAGTTAATTTAATCGTTGCTTAACAATCGCGAGTGCATGCGTCCTATTGCACACCTGCGCTAAGCAACTAGGATGTAGGGTGTTGTTGTTTTCTTAAACCGCGATAAGGGTAATGGATGAGATTTGAAGCTATACAAAAACACAAAAAACAATAATTTATAAAACGTCTTTTCACTTAACCACATTCTGCCTGCACATACAAATACCAATCTGTGTCATATACAACTTAAAATTTCCATAACTATTCGTGCCAAGAATATCCAAATAACCTTTTGAAGCCTGATCGTAAACCATTGGTTACTATCATTCGGAACACCTCGACCTTCATGAATGAATAATAGCGAATGGCCGAGGAGTTCAGAATGTGGTTACTATGTCAATGCGTTTGATACGACAGATACCGAGTATTTAGTCTGCTTGTTGTATTATGGTTCTAGTGGGTAATACTGGTCCTGTTCAAAGAATTTGCAAAGTCACAATATTTAGATTTATTCTTTTCTTATCAAAATAATTGTGTATAGGAAACAAATTACATAACCACTTACATAATCACGAACTACATGTATATCGATAAGACAGCGCAAACCAAGCCTACATCCTTTTTTATTTACATGAAGTTAGACTGGTTTTGCAATGACTCAATGATATTCTTACATGAACTTGGGTATCATTACGACAGTCGATTTAAGTATTTATTTTTAACAAATAATTATTCCGAGCCCACAATAAGAAAATGTTGATCGATCATTACTTCAATATGAATGCATTAGGTCTTAATCTTTCAGGAAGCGAGAGAAAGTAGTCCTCAATAAGAAAGCATCCTTAAAAGTCAATATTTGTCCTAACTTTGCAGGGGATTAATTGATGGTCACTTAAAAATTGACCAGTGGTCACTTGACACTGTCGCCACACACGGAGAACAATTATGAATTCAACTCTAAGCAATTCCTCTACCTTCTAATTTGAAGAGCGATTGTCATTATCAACTAATTAAAACGGCAACACCGGTGCGATAAAATTACCTCCCAGATGAAGAGTTTAAATGGTATTTGCGCCAAAACATGCGTCAAAATTGAAATCACAATAATTATTACTAATTATAATTACACGAGAGATGCCCATAAATTTTATATCAATTTATTTCGGTAGATGACCAGTCCAAGCGATATAACCTAAAGTGACCTTCGTTGAATAGCCATGTCAAAACATGGGCTAATTGGTGTCAGCAATGTACGGTCATCTAAGGTTTTCCTCAGAGGTATGAAGACTGTCAAAATGTTGTCAGTATAAATTCTTTGACAATCTTTAATCAAGTCTGTATAAGGAGACAATGATACTAAAATAATATCTCAGTCAAGGCATGTATGAAATTTTACTGAATTACCAACTTTAGTTACGTAGGCTTGTATAAAATCTTTATAGGATACTGTTGATCTATTGTATTGGTTGCCGAATCGTAAAAACTCTAAGTTCCGAAAGGAGTAGGACTAATAGACGTCTACAGGGCTTTAAATATTTGGAAAAGGGTCTGCCCTTAGTTGATTAAGTCAAGAAAAACTGTGGAAATGGAGAAATTTTTAGAAAAAATTTAGAATTAGATAGGCATCATTTAACAACTCCTGTTTTATAAGTAAAAATCCCCGGACTCGGAAATTTATTCCTAAAGTCTTGCCACTTTAAACAAGAATACCATCACGATGACCGACATATTTCAATTTTATCATGACATTTCGTTAGTTCCTAAGTCTTTCCAGAATAAATAGAACAATTCTAGAAAACTTACACAATATGTCAATTGTTACACGAAAGGACTATATTACCCAGCTCCGAGGTGCTGTGGGCTAGGGGATGGTGGTTCGAGTCTCACCCGGACTGGTTATACACCGTATTTAAGAATAACGTCGATATCCTCCATTAATATGGTATATTGATAAGTTATCGAATGGTAAGATAGTATTGGTTATAGACAATGGTCTAGACAAACTTGGCAATGTGAGCTGACGACCGTAATGTTTGTTTGTTTTTGTTGGGTTTAACGTCGTAGCAACACATTGAATAGGTCATATAACGGCGTCCAGCGCACCTTACCTAGCTTTCCTGGACCTTTGTCTATAACCAGTACTCACCTACCCTTCCACAAGGCCGGAAACTTCTCCATATACCTTATAAATGGAGGAAAATTGACATAACTGTCAAATTTCCATGGAAGGGTATAACCTCCCCGGGTGGGATTCGAACCCGTACCCCCTTCAGGACACGAGATTCCAAATCTCAGCGCGCTACCAACTGCGCTATCGACGGTTGTATTCAGTGCAAGTTTGTTACAATATCATTAATCTGCCTGCTCGTACTCAGAGGTTATCACTGTCCTCGATAATCTTGATAACCCCTTGGAAATTATTTCCAACTCAACGTCCCAAAGGTACTACAGTTAGATCTTTCACAATGATTTCATACTTATATATTACCACATCAAAAAATATATATTAATATTACTAATAAATTGAGTCATATAAAACCCATCCATTTATTTGTTAGACATATTTATATAAAATATTCTCTTCCAACTTATTATTGCCACGGGTCTAAAAGATAGAACCGTCACAGATAGTGTCAGCTATCACAGAACAAATCTAAGAGAGAAATAAATGAAGATATAAAATCATTTTATAGTTTACACTTTAAATCAATTTATCAATTATTAAAACCGCGTATATGGTGTTCATTTTATCATGATTGTTGCTGTGTTTATGGACGCAAGTCGCCCGGCTAGCTCAGTTGGTAGCACACAAGTCTACCGAACGAGGGGTCGTGGGTTCGATTCCCGGGCGGTGCATACTTTCATGGAGCTTGTTCATGAAATTATTTCTACGGCCATTATCCCTCCTACCAATGATTCTTAATTATGTAGGGCAGTTGTGAGTCAATGACGAAAGTATGCGCATAGCTGTTGGTTAACAGCTAAATCCAGAGATTTAGCCTTTCCAGGAGGAGTGAGTAGGTTGACTGAGCGCCGTTATATGACCTATACAATGTGTTGCTACGGCGTTAAACCCAACAAAAACAAACTTTATGGACGCCATCATAAAGACATGAATTGTGTTTACCATTCATACCATTTATGGCAAGGTTCCGTTTATGGGATTTTTTTATTTGATCAGAGTAGCATCTAAAGGCGACAAGCTCAGTTCCAAACATTATTCGATATCTGGGGTCCGTTTTATAAAAGCTCTTACGACCGATTTCTGTCGTAAACCGCCCTATATTGTATAGCTGAATTATCGTAAGATAATATTTTGCCCTGATTGTCAATCTTAAGGAAGTTCCTGATAAGTTTCCTCGAAATGCAACATGAAATGAGTTCGCTGCAACAGCTAACAAGAACTTTTATCCATACTGATGCATACATGTATTTTCAAATTGAATGCGTTGAATAAACAGAAGACGACTTAGTATTTTAAACAATCAATTTATCAACAAATATTCCTATTCACGTTAAATACTCTTAGTGCTCAAATGTCGAGGTCATCATTCATCATATTATTAGCAGTAGGCCTTTAAGACTTCAAGATATGTTGTCAGAACTCAAATATGATATACAGGAGATATGGCATCGGCTAATTAGAGAGAACCTTGATGGTAAGATAGATGGTTACGACCAGAGAGACAAGTCATTAGGATAAAACATGGCTGAATTATTTATAATGTAAAATATTATTGCTTATGAGCTAAGTTAATGACCTCCGTCAGATCAAGATAAAGTGATTGCCCAGTTTGTAAAATATGTATACATTGTACTTTATGGTTTTTTTTACGTTTACTGCGTGATTCGTAATATAAGTTGGATACCATTTTAGATCTATTTAAATATACTTCATGCATTTGTAATAGATTTCATGTCATAGTAGAATGTCTGCAACTTCGAGTGTCCACCTAGTGCCAACAGCATAATTTCTATCTTGTACCAACAGCAAAACTTCTATCTTGTACCAACAGCAAAACTTCTTTCTTGTACCAACAGCAAAACTTCTATCTTGTACCAACAGCAAAACTTTTATCTTGTACCAACAGCACAACTTTTATCTTGTACCAACAGCACAACTTCTATCTTGTACCAACAGCAAAACTTCTATCTTGTACCAACAGCAAAACTTTTATCTTGTACCAACAGCACAACTTTTATCTTGTACCAACAGCACAACTTCTATCTTGTACCAACAGCACCACTTTTATCTTGTACCAACAGCACAACTTCTATCTTGTACCAACAGCACCACTTTTATCTTGTACCAACAGCAAAACTTCTATCTTGTACCAACAGCAAAACTTCTATCTTGTACCAACAGCAAAACTTCTATCTTGTATCAACAGCAAAACTTTTATCTTGTACCAACAGCAAAACTTCTATCTTGTACCAACAGCACCACTTTTATCTTGTACCAACAGCACAACTTCTATCTTGTACATACAGCAAAACTTTTATCTTGTACCAACAGCACAACTTCTATCTTGTACCAACAGCACCACTTTTATCTTGTACCAACAGCAAAACTTCTATCTTGTATCAACAGCAAAACTTCTATCTTGTACCAACAGCAAAACTTCTATCTTGTACCAACAGCAAAACTTTTATCTTGTACCAACAGCACAACTTCTATCTTCTATTGACATCCTCGCCATGACTATAGCTGGGGTTTTTAAAGTGAAATGCTTTCCAAACTTATCTATAAATATTTACAGACTAGATATTTATAGTTTTGTACGTATTCTACTCGTTGGTAGCAATTTCCAGACAAAAAACGTGACATGCACCTGCTTCGTGTACTTATAATACTACGTGTTTAACAATGAATTTTACACACAATTTCTGTGTAGCTTATAGTAATTTGGAAGTGATCTATGTTTAATTATATTACGATTAAACATAAAGAAATGGCAGGAACATTGTATTTTAAAAAATGTGGAGTTAGAAAAGTTGCAATCTCCGTAAACAGATATCCTGTAGAGCATTGTCGTACGGGATCTCTACTGTCTCCGTGGAAGGTCACGTCGAGATGAACTTTGTGTCGACTAAATGAGCGAGTAGGCGAGCGGAACATTTTAGATCGGGTTTTAATCAGATTGGAAAAGTTGTTGAGTATATATGATGGTCTTAAGTTCAACGACGTTTCGTGTGGTAAGTTGTGGTAGCCCAGACTTCAAGCGCAAATAAAACAATACTAATTGAAAGCGTGGTAGGTGCTACTGGTTTCTTTAATTTATTAAATGGTATTCAGAACCCCTCCATGTTTATCACTCTCACATTGAACATATCAGCTCACAGCAAACATCAATGTTGTAATGTATTAAGTAATAACTCAACAGATCTTCAAGTTTTTTTAAATTATATTTAACTGTGTAAGACTGAATCAGTTCCAGTATGAGTTCAGTGTAGCCTTGTACATACAAGTTCAAGTTGTCACAAATTACATCCACTAAATGTTCCACACTGTGGTTAGATTCATGGTGAGAAACGTCAATTTTAAGTCCCGACAGTTGTTTAGACATATATTGTGTATACCAGTATCTAAATGTATGTCCCAAAAATCCTGGTGAAGGATGAGACATTGACAGTGAAATAATGAGACATTTGTATTATTAACTTGTAAAAAATGCAACCATTGTTCCGTTTATGTCTCCGTCCAGGTAAGGTCAGAGCCGAATATATGTGATATAAGAACATGACTAAGTACATGACCGTTGAAACATGACAAATCTGTGTTTTCTGAACAATACAATCCTGAAAAATTTGAGCATAAGATCTGATACGGGTACGTAGTGAGATTTCTAATGTTATAGAAGTCATACATTGATTTGACTGTAGTATCTCCATAGGGACACGGCACCTTGGCTAAAATCATTTTGATTTACTATAGAATCATATCATTACGGTATAAACATCTATAAAATTCAAACCTAATTACTAAATATTCTTAATACCTTCATTGCTATTGATACAAACATTATATATTATAAATGAACTCGCAGCAATATCGGCTAACATGAAACAAAATGATAATACGCCGGTCATGTTATGTTAAGTTTTATCTAAATAAGAATCTGGGCTGTTTTAAGGGTCATTACTTTTTAATGAAGCTTTTTAAAGTCGCGTGCCATATAGCTGTTTTTAAACACTAATTGTCATTCGTCGTTATGAATTTTAATGGAAATATTTTGGTATATTGAATAATTCACGCTAATTATTGAAGCTGTGTTTTTCTGTGGAGGACTTCAATAATTTTACAACAAATTGGAAAAGTTTTTAATCATTTGGGTTTTGATTGATATTTTGTCCGTAAATCACCATTGTAGCTCGAAGCTATGTCCTTTTAAATTACCTTGGTAACGTGAGTATTGTGTGATATCAAATCGGGAGCATGTTTCAAGCGGACAAACATAAAAAGGAACAAAATTATTCCATTGTTACGCGCGCCTACGGCAAGCTTTTTTCTACGTTAGCTAATAACTTGAAATGGTAAAAATACTAAATATCATAAAATGAAGTTCTTTTAAACATTGTGTCAAGTTGATTAAAATTAATAATTCACTCCGACTCTATTGTATTATTTCATCAAAATTCATGGACGAATTTGATTTTGTTCTTTCCAGACGTCAAATTATCATGACTTTATACTTTATGATAAACATTTTAATATCCAATTCCTTTTTTTCTTAAACATTTCATTTAAGGGGCTGTATCAAATGGTCTGTATTTAGACGAAATTTTTAACCAATTTAATGACGTAGTTGTTTAACTACTCGCTTTGTTACCGTTTTAATTTCTATTACGGTCATATTTAACTCCGAACTTTAGCCTTGTCTTTGTTCCGGATTTTAAGCGAGGATTTAGTACTCGCTTTGGTCTTGAATGGTCAACAATGGTCAGACATGACACGATAAATGAAATAGCGAAGTTTTTCTATAATAAATGCCGAATAGAGCTATTGCCTCTAGTATAGTCTTATGTTAGAAAAATGTTAATAAAATACGATTTGTTTTTAATATGGAGCCCTCTCACCCGAAAAAATAGTATCCAGATTTTTATTTATTGATATGGAGTTCCCCAAAATTAAGATAGTTTCCAGATAAGAGTATATGAGTATGGACGATATCAGAATTCTATTGGGGCCACTTTACAAGAATTTTGATAATGAAATGGTGAACAAGACGTTTCCTTGTACATGAGACATTGTTTAATTTGTTTTCATTATATGTTGTAATAGAGCAAAATGTAATTTCGTTATTTATGGACAATTAATAGAAGTTACAAATGCTGTCTTCGAATATATAGTCAGTGGACCGTGGACTTCCAGTGAATCCACCAAAATCTGTCCAGGTCCAGTAACTTTAAGAATGTAAGTGGTCCGGCGGTCTTTTTTACAGCTACCCTCCCATATTCAATAAAAACAACATTTGTTTAATGCATTTATTATTTGATATTGGAAGTATTATGCTTCATCATTCAAATGGACTGGGTATTTTAGCGTATCGTCAAGATTGTTTTCGTCCAGTAAACTTTATTTCGGTCCAGTAAATAAATCCATTTTGCTGGACCGAATGTCGAGAGGGCATCACATGAATATCAGTGTGCTTATATCCATCAGTAGGCAAGTTGGGTCTCAATCATCAGCAATTTACCCGTCAAAATATATTCAAATATACTGAGGCATATTTCTGCCATCAGATAACCACATAAGTAACAAGTTAGTTAAGTGGTTAACTAGTTACGGTAACTTGTTAACATCTTAATTAACTAGTTTATGTGGTTATCTGATGGCAGAAATATGCCACCATACAAATATGTTGAGCAATATTTATTAGTTAATTGAAATGATATAATAAATACTTACCACCACTGATCTTTAATTGCAACATTCCGATTGGCTGGTGGCAGGCCATCATATTGATGACAAACACTAGATACACCCGCGTCTCTAGGCATAGTAAAGATGGATAGCCTTGGATTTCAAGGGTCTGTGCATGCAAGTGATTACCTCATGATGCGGATGGACCGCCAACAAAACTTAAATATTAAAACAACAAAAGAAGCAATAACTATAATGCGCAAACCGAATGTAGCGGCATAGTGAATCTAGTACAGTAGTGTCAATGTCCTAGAACTTAAGTACATCTGTGCTTTCCCTTCCAACTTCCATATGGAACATAAACGGCTATTATAAGTATAAATTAATGAATAATGCATAGTGTCATATATTTTATCTTTTTGATTATATCGATATATGACCATAAAGTATACTATCATATACTTTTTAATAAATTATGTGATCTTTAAAAAATGTCTGAATTGTATTTTTCAATTTACATTTTGTCTAAGGTGTTTTTTTCGTAAATTATAATGTTAAATATGAAGGCTGAGTTAAGGAATTTTAGACAAATTAGGTCTGTGGTAAAATCCATAGTCGCTATTATCATAATGAATTTGCTATTTGTGTTTTCTTTTCCGTCGCTACTCAACCCATCACGACCAATCATATCTTAGTGCATTGTTTCTTCACCCGGACGATGACCTTCGGTGATGTCGCTTCAAATGATATATCCGCACCATCTACGCCGAAGTTTGTCGAAGATTGCCGATATTCAACTTATAAGACAATCGGGAAACGCCGGGAAATTCCGTATCGTCAGTAGAATCCAATGCAGAGTTTCAAGGTGATCCAAGGTGATCAGATCGTTCGGTACACATCGAGCATTCATTCATAGTCAAAGACAGGAGTTCCAACTGGTGATCAGATATGTAATTTCAATCGGAGTACTTCGACAATTTCCGTAGTTGTATAAAAATGAACGAATTGTCCCGATTGTCTGTACTTTGAATAATCGTAACTAATCGGTAATTTCCGGTAAATTAAAGTTTAATCTGTTATCAAAGGTCAAATCCGATCTGGGTCAGATTGTATTTTGAAAAACGAAAAGTACGAAAAAAGTTCAAAAGTTCATGTTATTAAAACTATCAAAAAAGACTATATCAGTCCGAACAATCTTTATAATTCAAATCAAATTATTAAACATTAATTTTACTAGTTATAATTATTGTTTGTTAAAATATGAACACCGATCATATGCTATGACATGAAAATAGACCTCAATTATGAAATGATTATCACAAATTAAAGCCCATTTAACAAGGATTCTGGTTTACCCATGTAATAATGTTATGACTACATTTCGCAATCTTAGCGCAAAACGGTCGTAACTCAATATAAAAGAAGAGTGAGTTAAGACCGTTTTGTGCTAAGCCCGGGATTTATTTCTATAAGATACTATTGTCCATTGAACACAATGGTACCGTTCAACCATTACTATGATCTAAGATTCAAAGATAAAAATGGTTACAATCTTTCTTCAGACCGAGGTCTCCATTTTTGAAAAATAATTTACAATTAATTAGTATAATTTGTTATTAATTAGATTCGCTGTATTCATTTTTTATAATGACAAGTGTATTTTGAAAGACAATTATGTTTATTATTGTTATGACATACCGAACAAATCGTAGAGCGCAACATGTTTCTAAAATACATGATGCCTGCGAGATTTTGAAATTCGATAAATTTATAAGCCTGGGCCAACGCCAATGACTCTTGATAATCTCCCACATGCAGCCAATAAGATCAACAACAGCGACGTGAATTACAGACAAATAAAAAAGCTGATGATAGGATAAAGCTATGTTGATAATAATATTTTGTACTCTTTTGTTACTCAATTGTATGGAATCATTATTTACGAATGTAGTTTGTTTTAATTTTTGGTTTGCTTTCGTACAATCAGAAGCATTATTAGAGCCGGACATTTTAGTCAGTCACTAGGGTTCACCAGACCCTTGACTCTGTATGCTTGCATATTTCTTTACAAAGAGACCCCCAATTTTAAACAATGAATGGTCATATAGATTTGAAGTCATTGACAGAGACCGTCCATGGAGGCAGATTTTTATGATATTTGAGATTTTAGTTTCATAGTTTGCGTCATAAAATTGCTTGCTTGTTTTAATGTCTTGGGCTGAAAAACATACTAAAATACACATATATATTGCTTAAGCAAGCAACACCTTCCTATTTATGACTTATGAACAAATCCACTCATCTGAAAAGTAAAGGTCATGATTGTAATTGTTAGATTGTACAGTGTTTTTCTTTGATTGAGCGAAACTCGAAGGTTTTATTCTTTATGAAATGATTTTTAGATTGTTTCATGCTAGGAGCGGCTAACATTTACCGCCGGTCTGAAGGCCGGTGGTTTATTGGAGTCGTCAGAATCTGATGACCATGTTAGGAGCAGTCCATGATTTCTTTTACTTGCGTCCTCCTTTTTTATTTACAAATGTTGACCGTGCTAAATAGTACTGCAATAAAATTTCGTGCTTTGGGGGGGGGCATTTTGAAGAACAGTTTATCCTTAATTTATATTTTAAGAAATTGTAAAATAGCTGCTCCCCTAAATTGAGGTTCATGCTAAAAACAACCACGTACCGTACATATTTCACGCACGTCTCCGCGAACAGATTTGCTATACATGTAGACTCGTGGTAAATAAGCGAGTACGCGAGTTGAGAAATTTAGATCGGGTTTATCGTATACGAAGTGAGACCTGAATTAAATAAGGCATTATAGTTGAGCGGGTCCCGTCTTACCTGTGTTCCACAGCAATATACAAAGCTGTTTACAAAACATGAAAACGTATCATGAATGTTATGCATAATAAAAACAGTATTACTTTGACTGTTTGTATTGTTTTAATGAGCACTTTTAATAGACATGCATTACATAGGTGAATTTTTTATTGACTATTGAGAGGTGGCTGTTATTATTAGTATTAAGAGGTGTTCTTAAAAGGACGCTTCACTTTATGTCTCCAAGAAATGTTAAATACGTAAAAATAAGAGTAAGTGTTTCTTTGACAAAAAAAATGAAACAGTGACATATTGAAATATTAAGTCGATTTAACTCACACAAATGCCAAAAATGAAAAAGCGATAGAGAGAAAAATCAGATAGTAAGAGTTGGATTCTCAAATGATCGGTTTGGACATACATTGTGTATGAAACTTTTTAATTTCCATGAACCACGATGGTAAGACATCGATGATACGTAGATGAAACAACAACCTTGAGCTTCTTCAGGAGCTCAGACTTATAGTTTCTGTAGGAACAGTCTACATGTTCAAAAACATGCATTCAGATTGGAGTTTAGTCAAGGCGTTATGTTGTACATTTTTACTTTGATTTGCAGCATATGAACACATAATACGTCCACCCTGACTGAAGTTACTGATGAAAACGGTCTAAATAGATGTATGAGTTAACAGAAGTAATTATTTACGTAAACGAAACCTTCTTATAATGTTGCTCCATAAGATACTTCGTAACTTTTAATCAATTTAGCACATGGCAAATTTGACTTCGGTTATTAAAACTTCATACTTCATTCAATATTTGTACAATAAAAAAATGATTAAACACAACACTCTTTGCTATAATATTCATTTAAAAATCAATATCAAATAAATTAAAGTTATAATTGCTCAGCTCTTATATCATAACCATTATTATCATCGTAAATATAGCGGCGCGTGCCGCGTTGTGCTACTTTTAAACTATTAATGATTATTATGGCTATATTATTCATAATTTATAATTAATGTGCTTGCGCATGCGTGAAATAAAGGTAATACCCATAATGCAACTGACATAATAAGCACGCGAAATTTGGCGGAACTAACTGAAGAGCAGCACAGAAGAAAACAAGAAAAATGTTGTAAATTGTCGTCAAGTTACGTAACTCTCGTATGGTTCAACAACTCATCATCAATTTAATAATTTTTATGCATTGCCAAGATCAAAAGTTGAACTTGTTTCGTAATTGCTTGTGAAATCAAAATTAAAAAAGGGCAACATGAAAAGAAGAATGGTAACTCATTAAACGTGCATTCATGAATGGTCGTGCAATAGAATAATTATTGAAATTAATACTTCTTTTCTAGGATCGCAATGAACGATGTTTCCAAACAAATACAGGTAACCCATCGGGTCATTGAGTATTATATAATGTCAGTTTATTTCAATTATTTACTGATTACCGCTATTCACTAGTAAGATGGTTCATTAGTTTTGAAAGATAAAAAGAAATGGTTGCTTTATATTAACACTATTTATTATAACAACTAATAATCTCGTTTCTTTGATATTAAAGTTAAACATTTGAATTTTGTCATAAACGAATCAAATATGATATAAGGATAATCTCATTTTGAAGTTGATTATGTTAACGTTCATATTGGCCCCTAATGCGATACCTGCAAAGTAACCTGAACAAAAGTGTTTCTTATTTCATCGACGACTCTTTTAATTAAAGTAGTTTTTAGTTTATTTTAACGAAAATCCTGATTGTGGATTGGATCCGCAAAATAAGACCTTCACATCTTCTTCAAGTTTAGTCACAGCCTTTATCCATTGCATCAAGTAAATAAGTAAGTGATTCACTGTAGCGAAGGTGTCTGTGCTTTAGAGCTGTCATTGATTCCAACGACATCGATGTATCGTCGATATCTTTTCTCCGATCAATAATCGATATGCATTTCGAAATATCGATAATAAAAATATATAGGTAAAAAAATACAAGTGTCACTATTTGCAAGACGAACCTTCTATCGTAAACGGAATCAGGTCCGCGGTCATAATATGAACGGATATGTCTAAAACATAGAGAGCACCCCCCCATTGATGAAATACATGTAGCCCTATTTCACAGATGGTACATTGTTGCATTTCTATAGTCAGAGTCATGACAAATATACATCTATTATGGCATCATAAATGGTCCGTAAATTACTGCAGTAAATGTATCGATATAAATCGATGTATCGTCGATATTTAGTTCTCGATACATCGATATCGTTGATACGCTTCAAGCTCAATTAATAACAGCTCTAGTGTGCTTAGACCTGATATAACGATTAAATTGAAGAGATTTAAGCTTCTCAATGACTTCAAATGCAGCAAGAAAAACATACCAAAATAGACTTTAAAGGTACTCATTCACAGATTTCAACTTGAATATCAACTTTTTCTAAAACTATCAAAATTGTATGAAAACATTTTTGGAAGTAGGAAAGTAGTTTTCTAATAATGACAATTTTAGTGCAAATTGACATATAACAACAAAATGATGGTGTTTCATGTAGTAAATATCTACCCCGTATGTCACGGTATAGACAATTTTAGTGCATTTTTGTGACTTTTATCGTATATATCTTTCAACATATAAGCCAGTTTGTCTTAATATAATATGAATTAAGTTTGTGACACAATTTCAGACACTGAATGGTATTTTGAAATTATAGAAAAAATAAACCAAATCTGTGAACTAGTACCTTTAATTGCAATTATTGTATTATCGTATCTATAACATCATAGACAAACATGAAGTTCAGGGCGGGATTCTAGGGTCGTTGAATGTTCGTCTGTCCGTCTGTCGTCCTGTGTCCGTCATTACTCTACACTGTGTGATATCTCTAAAAGAAATACAATCAAACATGGTCAGTAGCTTCTTATCAACTTAATATCAAATGATTTTTATTGCGTATCATAGTGGTGACATAGAATTACAGTCTACGAAATTAGGATAATGAAAGTGGTTGTCCTAACAGATCATTTTAAGAGCAAGCACTATATCTCCTTTGCAGAATTGTGGTTGCCTACAAAATGTTGGTTGCCCGAACTAAAACGTGGTTGTCCCGGGCAACCCGACGCCCACTAATGTCATAGCCTGGGATCACTTAGTCAAATAATAATATCCTACATGGTCAAGACGTAAGTGCAAACATCTTTAGCTACTTCTTTGAACTTAGGGTTAGGGTTAGCAATCTTATCTAAGTCCATGGGCCCGTTGCCTAAGCATAAATCGCTAGGTATCGCTACGTAGAAAAATCCTTGGAAACGACTTGCTACCAGATATCGTTTCATTTCGCTACGTAGCGAAAGCTAGCGTAAAAAATCATCGCTATCCGAGAGCGCTGTTTCGATTTAAAATTGCGGCCTCCACAGTATATATATATATATATGTGTGGCTTTTTTCGCAGACATTTTCTTTTTAATGGCGAGCTGACTATAGATGAATTGAAATTAATTAATAGATGTAACTGTTCATATAAGCATATGTTTTTGCAATGATTTTAGACTTAGAAAAGACTTATTTGGTTTGAAAGTCGGCTAAAAAATGCAATTGCAATAAGCGCTTTCTGCACATTATTACAGGCCGCCAACTTGGTTTTGGATGTAATTAGCAAGCCGTTTTCTAATGAAGAAAGCGCTTTTTCATTTTTCATAGCGATTCTAAGCGAAAGGGTTAGGCAACATGCCCCATATTGTTGGTACTATTTTGAATGATTTTGACAATGTGTTTACTTGTACTCATGTATGAACATAATTGAAGCGTTTTATTTGACATTTTGAGTTGTATCATGCTCACAGACGTACATAAGTATATAAAGTGTTTTTAGAATCAGAACCTTTCTTGCTTACGTTACATAAAAGTCAAACACAATAATGTCTCTTTATATGACCTAGAAACACTCGTGTTCTTCATCATGTCAGCTGAAAATCACTCCACCTTTTAGTTATAAAAACATTGACTGTTCATCTTGGAGTTGATTAACACAATTCAATTTATGCTGTATACATTACATCGTAAACCTGAGCATAACAGAGAACCCCAGACTACGAAACTTAAATCTTCAATTCAGGGGCGGATCCAGGATTTTTTCTAGGGGAGGGGTCCGAACTTTTTAAGGGGGGGGGGGTCCGAACTATTCTAGGAGGGGTACGAACGTTTACATTTAACAGAAAAAGACAACCTATTACATATAATAATAAATACTATATAACCATTAAATCTATGTTAAGTACCCCAAAAAATTGCTTAATAATAATATGATAATAATGTCTTTATTTAAAGATGAGAACTCCTTAAGCGCAAGGCTTATCTACCAGAAGGTCATCTAACAACAATGCAAAACAATGTAAACAACATATATACATGTAAAAACATGCTTCTTAAAAATGACTTACAGTCAAGGAATACACCAATGGACAGGTACATTTTCCAAATCTAGGGGGGGGGGGTCCGGACCTCCCCCCCCAGCTGGATCCGCCAATGCAATTAGGCATAAAAGTACAATGTACTTTGTAGTCTGTGGTGAATGACATTGCATGTTCATTGACTTTACAGCTGTGACCACTGGTTATGAGTCTACATAAATATTTATCTCTCTCTGTTTGAAGTTTTCAGATCATTAAAGATGCAGCCGACTTGTGGCGCAACAGAATCATATCCGCAGATACCCATGTACAACTAGGTGAAGAAAGGTTAATGGAGATACATTTCTAGCTTAAGGAAATAAACAATGCCCCTAATTGGGTTCGAGACCAAACGCGACGTAATAAAATTTAAGTTCTGTCCTGTTCTGTTCTGTTCTGTTCAGTTCTGTTTAGTTCAGTTCTGTTCTGTTCTATGTAATAAAGAAGAGAGTTTTCATGCTAATAATAAACTAGAAATAGTCCAGTTTTTGAAAACATAGATTGACCAAAGAAAAGTACAACCTGTCTTGGAGAACGTTGACCTGTTAGTCATTCAACCTGTCTTTGATTAACCGGACTAAGAAGCACAATGTACAGTCATAAGTTTAGGAAACTCTCGAAGATCTTGTAGATGTTCACTTCACTCACTCACTCTAACGTATACAATGCATGTTTAAACTTTCTTAGCGTGTCCGAAACATCATATTTCAACATAAAATACAAATGTAATAAAGTCACAACAATATTGCGTAAACTATTGACTATCATATTTTTTTATTATCATTTTTCACAACGAATATGAAGCACATGCCATGGCTGGGTATGATTACGTTGCAATATTCAAAATATAAGCGCATAGAATTTTGCGTTATAAAAAAACTTGAACATGCAAGGACATGATGCACTTCACTTAAGTAATATACTGTATATATATACTGTATAATATACTAACCCTATACTGTATAAAGTATTCGGGGACGTAACAGTTTGCTGTTCTGGACACCGTATATGAGAATTTGAACATGAACAAAAAAAACCATCAACGTTATTATACAGCTTTTTCTCTTCTTTGGTTTTGGGTTATAATCGTATAGTAACACATTGTACATGTCATATTCCGGCGGTCAGCCAACCTACTCACCATTCTTAGAGCGGCCAAATCTTTGTTAACCAGTTACTTGGCACGTATTTCAGTCAGTGACTGATAACTGCCATACATGATTTAGAATCATTGGTAGGAAGGAAAATGGCCGTATAAATTATTTCATGACCAAGCTGTGCGAAAGTATGCCCCGCCCGGGATTCTAACCTACGATTCCTTGATCACTAGACGTGTGCGTTACCGACAGAGCCATTGGCGATCGCCACGGTTCCGGGCATTCTCATACCCAGAGGCTATCAATATTCTTGATACTAGTTACATCGAGAACCTTGATTACCTTTGAGTACGAGAATGGGTTCCGAGTCAAATCACAAGTGTTTTTACTTGAAACCATGTCGGCCGCATATGGACTGAACTAGCCGGGCGGCTCAGCTTTTTATAGTCGCACAACTTTAACCAAACCTATGAACGTTTTAATACGTGCTTTAATATGAAATGTGATGTTATTTGATGATGATATATGGTGGAAATATAAAATCTCAGCGGTTAGATTAACAAGGGGGTCAAGATGACCTTTGGTTGCACTCTTTGCAAAAACATAGGCTAAAACACATTATCAAAACAAAGTTTCTGACAAGATTTTATGGACACAAGTAAACAAAGGCGACATCTGGTTTGTTTTGAACCACCAACGATATTTACCTCAAAATTCCAAATAAGCAAACAAGATTTGTCTGGAAATACTGATACCCACAATAGTTTTTTTGACTTGGTGATGTACATGTAGTTTTTTCAGCATATTGTCAAACTCCGTTCTTATCTAGTTTTCATAGAGGCAAACACTCTCATCAAGTTTCATGATGCTTGAATAAAAAGCGCCATCTCCAAGGTGCTCCCGAGGCTTTTCAATGATTTTATTTGGTTTCTGACTACGTGTACAGGTCCAACATCGATCATGTCCGAGCTTATCACTTATGTTTGATGAAAATTGAATTCTAGATAAGCTTATACCACTTTCCAATTTACCAGTTAGGTCTCACAAGGTGGAGGGAATCAAACTTTCAATTCACTGAGTTTACCTTGTTGTCGTCAGATCAGATTAATGTACTGTACTTACCATCTTGTCTACGATTGTGACTATTTAAAGAGATAGACGTCAGTGACGGTGGCATAGCTTTAGAACTAGTCCGCGGTACGGTTTACGCCAAACAAGAAGTTTTTCTCATTGTTTGTCGACTTATTTGGCGTACACGGTTACCCTTTCACTACGTGACGTAGATACTCGTGAAAATCTATTACGCAAATGACGTTGATGTTTAAACATATAAATTTTGTAGTTGTCTTGTCATGCCCACGTTACACCCGTTCTATCTGAACGTGACCTATCAGGAAACGTTTCTGTATATTTAAAGACTTAGTTGATGCGTTCCTTTTTCTCTTCAGTATATGTTCATGTATAATTTTACAAAACTATTTACGTGAGTTTCGTGAACTTTAATTAGCTTTCGCACGAAACTCACTGTACAAAACGTGTGTTTTTCAAAGCAGAAAATTTGTTTACTTCCGAATTGAAGTTGTGGTTATTTTTAGACACGACGGGATATTCCGACCTTGTTCGCCGAGTTCCGTGATTTTCCGTTGAGTCTTTACTTTCGGTTTTAATCGCAAATTTCAAAATAGAATTAGTATAAATTCTGAAGAAAATACTTGAGATTTTTGTGCCTGGGATGCGTTTTATATATTAGTTTAATGTTTGAATAAGTTTTAAGCAATTATCAGCGTTCAATTTAGTAATGGGGGTTTAATGTACCAAAGTACATTAATTTTTATATTCTGTTCTTATTTCATAACAAGAAGCTTAACTCGATTTCATTGTGAGTCATCAACCATATATACAGTCAACCTTAAAGGTATAATGCCTGTGTATACTCTACATCAATTTGTAATTTTAAAATTCTAAATTCTGAATGAAATTATCGGATTCTCATTTTCCTCTTTTTTTCAATTCGAAATGACACAACATCTAAGCAGAATAAGAACATCATCGAATCAGGCGGGTGTCAGGATACACAAAAAGTAATGGGCCACTGAACATTGTCTGCAACCACAAAAAGGACTGTCAGTCACATATAGGTTCGTCAAATGGCGGAAAGTGTTTTAAGAAGGACATAAAGTATTCCTACGCCATTTGATGAAAATGCAAAGGAATAATTTATTTCAAGTGGTGTTTTTTTTTCAATATAAAAACCACTCAAATCAGACCCAACCCAAGCTCACTTTGCCCCTTAATTTATGAAATTTTATTGTATTTTTCTCGTGCTTTTCTTAAAAAAAAAGAATGAGACTACATGCATTAGCTAATGGCTGGCGACTCTCATGATGATGACTTTAAGGGTAACGATATGAATCATTCATCTAATACAGCCTAGCACACTTAACATTCACCGAAAACATCTTACAGGGGCCTTACGACCATGCTCCACATGGGTCCGGTCAAATAGTTATTGAGTTATGTGACCATAATCAAACAAATTAGTAACATTGCATTCTCTGACATCATATGTTGCTACTGACACCCTCAAAAAACACCCGGAACTAGGGCTTTCAACCACATACAGCCATCTATACGCAGCAACCCCCGCCAGATTTTACCACACCGAATAATTACTGAGTTTGCACCTACTAACTGTCTGTTTGTATATGCAAAACAAGAAATTTCTTTGCCATAACATATTAATTCTTGAGTTGTACCTGTGCATTTGTATACATTTGCGTTATTAGGTTTATATATGTATACTCGTACTGCCAGCAGAACAATTTAAAAAACAACAACAAAGAACAAATCGTAACTTGACGTATTTTGTAAGTTGGTTCCAATGTCTATCGTCACATTCTACAAGTATGGTGCCTTACAATGCCACAAACAAGATAAAAGGAAGTGATACAGGTTCAGAACTTGACATAGAGGCCTTATAAAGTAATACTATTTTACACCCCATGGAAAATATTCCTTGCATTGACACTCTTGATCATAACTTGCAAAAATTCTGTATCTAGATCATAACATCACCAAATGTCGTATGTTTTTGCCGCCCGGCTAGCTCAGTTGGTAGCACGCAAGTCCACTGATCGAGGGATCGTCGGTTCGATTCCCGCGCGGGGCATTCTTTCGTAAAGCTTTGTCATGAAATTATTTCTACGGCCATTCTCCATCCTACCAGTGATACTTAATTATGTAAGCCAGTTGTAGGACACTGACGAAAATATACGCTTAGTAGTTGGTTAACAACTAAATACTGAGATTTAGCCTTTCCAGGAGGAGTGAGTAGATTGACTGACCACCGTTATATGACCTTTATAATGTGTTGCTATGGCATTAAACCCAACAAAAAAACAAAAGACACTAAGACATTTGTTTTGGAATACACACGTTAGACCAAACACAAATGGGTCAAAGAGGTCTAATTGCCTCAATGTTGACTTTTATGAACACCAATTGTATTAACGCTAAAGCAAGTAGCCTTTTATGAAACCGATCTCATGACCATTCGAGTACAAACATGGATAAAACCTACCCAAAAGTAAAGTAACACTATTATTTGAATAAATTTATACAGCCATTTCTCTTTTTAACCAATCATATGGAAATCTCATCTTACAATTCTACTTTAGGATACACTCCGGTTTTATTCTTGATAAAATAAGTTGCAGCTGATAATGTTTGGATATATCTAAATATATTCATTCATTGAATAATTCATTTAAATCTTATTAATTGTTTCAAAGTTTCAAAGGGCATAAATAGGATCTACGCCGCAGTGTATGCATGTACTTAAAAATGATGAAGTTGTACATAGCGCTTGCTAACAGTTCAACGTTTTGCCTGTTTGACTTACATCGGTGAATCTTATAGGAGTAATTAAATGATAAAATCAACAGTTTATTATTTTCACCTACATGCTTAAAAAATAACAACAGCCAGTTTAGTGCACTTGAGTTAGCTTTATATTATTTTTACAAACGATGATCGACATAAGTGTAACAGCTTGCCAATAAATCTTTCATTCAGTACTTTCAGCGCTTTGATTCAATATATTCTTTATACTTCTATGATATCTTTTTCAATAATAAACGATAGCAATTAATAAACAGTACAAAAAGATAAATGGGTCATGATACAACCATTATACCTTTAACTGCGGTCCCCTACTCTGTGGTCAGGCAGATGAGATGTTAACCTCAAATTGCTGCAACCTCACAATGACAGTGACGTGGTATCAAGCTAAACTGCTAACAAAGCTCTTTATCTGAGAATGTATCAAATTGTAGACTGAAATGGGCGCGTAACGCATCATTTGTGTTTGGGTAAACCTTTCGTCTAATATGATCTTCGGAGAGAAGCGTAAAGCAACTAAACCAAAAACAAACTGTCTTAAAGAACCATTGATTATCAACATGGTGCACAGTGTACCAGCAAAATACGACACTACATCAACAATGCAGACAGATTGGATTGTGTCTCCATAACTTCCTCATGGTCGATAAATTGTGCGGCAAACATAAACAAAACAACACAATTGCGGTACACCACACTAAGTTCCACGGCTACTCTAAACGATCCAATCAGAGTTGTTACCAGATCTGTCAATCATCTCAATGATACATATCTGTGAAGGTTCATAGGTTTCGCTATTGACTCTACACGATAAAGGTTCGATTCCTCTGTCCATCTTGGAAATTTAAAAGTTTCACTTAAGGGTGAACCTAACTAGGTTACTAAAGTTGTGACAGTAGGCCATGATTTGTCGTAACGTATTCAAAATAAACAATCATTGTACGCTTTAAATATACAAATTAATTCCTGTGTAATAATTACATTCGAGCCTTGACGATATATTCCGATTGTTATTGAGCATTAATACTACATTCGTATTCAATGTAATTAATATTCTTGCATAAAGGTCAGATCGGGGTCAACTTTTACGCACAATAACACTATTATTTTAACTAATTTAGAAAGCCATTTTCCTTTTTAACCAATCATATGAAAAATCTTATCTTACAATTCTACTTTTGGATACACTCCGGTTTTATTCTTGATAAAATAAGTTGCAGCTGATAATGTTTGGATATATCTAAATATATTCATTCATTGAATAATTCATTTATATCTTATTAATTGTTTCAAAGTTTCAAAGGGCATAAATAGGGATCTACGCCGCAGTGTATACATGTACTTAAAAATGATGAAGTTGTACATAGCGCTTGCTAACAGTTCTACGTTTTGCCTGTTTGACTTACATCGGCGAATCTTATAGGAGTAATTAAATGATATAATTAACAGTTTATTATTTTCACCTACATGCTTAAAAAATAACAACAGCCAGTTTAGTGCACTTGAGTTAGCTTTATATTATTTTTACAAACGATGATCGACATCAGTGTAGCAGCTTGCCAATAAATCTTTCTTTCAGTATTTTCAGCGCTTTGATTCAATATATTCTTTATACTTTTATGATATCTTTTTCAATAATAAACTGTAGCAATTAATGAACAGTACAAAAAGATAAATGGGTCATGATACAACCATTATACCTTTAACTGCGGTCAAGTGGATGAGTTGTTAACCTCAAATTGCTGCAACCTCACAATGACAGTGACGTGGAATCAAGCTAAACTGCCAACCAAAGCTTTTTATCTGAGAATGTATCAAATTCTAGACTGAAATGGGCGCGTAACGCATCATTTGTGTTTAGGTAAACCTTTCGTCTCGTTTGATCTTCGGAAAGAAGCGTAAAGCAACTAAACCAAAAACAAACCGTCTTAAAGAACCATTGATTATCAACATGATGCACAGTGTACCAGCAAAATACTGCATTGCCATCATCAAGTAGCATTTTCGTTCTACGCAGGATCGATCCTGTTGCAGACAGATTGGATTGTATCTCCGTAACGTTCTCGAGTCATTGTCGATAAATTGTGCGGCAAACATAAACAAAACAACACAATTGCGGTACACCGCACTAAGTTCCACGGCTACTCTATATGATCCAATCAGAGTTGTTACTAGATCTGTCAATCATCTCTATGATTCATGCCTGTGATGGTTCATAGGTTTCGCTATTGACTCTACGCGATAAAGGTTCGATTCCTCTGTCCATCTTGAATATTTAAAAGTTTCACTTAAAGGTGAACCTAACTAGGTTACCAAAATTGTGACAGTAGGTCATGATTTGTCAGAGCACCCTCTTTGTATAGGGAAGCATTTTGAAGGAAACAGCATGATAACAGTAATTGTCTCTGTTGCATTAATTAAGAGTTCCTATTTTCTCTTTTATACATGTTTATTACTAAGCTCTTTTTTATGCAGGGGAACTGTGGGGTGCTGCAGGTTGCAACATCTCCAAACAAGACGAACCTTAACTACTCCACGAGCGTTAAAAAGAACATAATATATTATATCAGGTGTTAGACTTTTTAAAGCCCTATAATTCGACAATGACAGATGACAAAATAAACGTTTATATTGTAATACTGTGTCTGAAACCCTAGGGAGTAGTGTATTCCCTTTTTTTGGAACGATAGGAGAGAGCGTTGTGGGTCTGGAGCGAATTTCTATTTCGACGGATTTTCTGACAAGCATTCTCGCTCACAGTTGCCTTTCTATCTCTTTGAAACAAATTAGTAGTGCGCGTATCGAACAACCATGAGTTGTTCTCCCAGCCTAAAACCTTGGTCATTCCATATTCAAAAGCACCAAGCAGTAACCATGACGTCATAACAGACCTGATCATTTGAAAACAAAATCATTTTATCAATTTTTGTAAACAGAACATAATTATTTGTTTGAAATGAACAAACAACATGTTTTATTTACTGTTGATTAGCGTTCATCTATTCCAACTCGTCTGAAGGCGCTAGTCCTGTTAAGCAAAGCATGCGTGCATACGCGGATTCCGACCATAAATTTTGCACATGCGTAACAAATTAATGTGTATTATATCTAAAAATTACCAGTGTTACCGTATAACGTTAATCTGCCTTGTTGTATGCTTTCTTGTGTATTGGAAACAAGCTATAGTAAATGTATTATGGCACTAATGAAAGAATACAGAAAAATCATCTTTCATATGGCTTTTAGTCGTGCCTGAGGCTGGCTGACATGAAAGGATTGAGTTCTAAGATGAATGCAAACAAGATCGCAGGGTTACGTTCAATGTTCCATTATTAGTCACAAATAACCCTTTCATCGTTTCTTGATTGCGATATTTTTCTGAGAATTGCTGGGAAGAGCAGCTTAGGAGCCATGAAGGTGGCTCCTCTTTTTACTTCCCGGCAGTTGGTGTTGACAAAAACATGGCCAGCATTCTCAGCAAAGTCTGTCACGAGCAACCTTAGGGTTAAGCCTTTTCCAAGCGACAACGTATAATGCATAGATTTGAAAACATGATGGGGTCAAGGGGCCACCTTTACATGCATTGTAAGAGCAAGGGTTCCCGTGTTGCGTCCCGGATTAGATGAATTTGTGGTTTGTACGAGTGCTACATTTGAGACCATCATCTGTCTAAGAGTCTACAATCGGTTCAATGTTTTAACAACATATGCACGGAAGGTTGGATAATAGCACTTACGTTCTCTCACTATTAAGGAGTCCTTATGCGGTAAAAATACAACACTGAAATACGCATGTTCCACTTGGAACACGCGCGGAATGAAAACACTGAAATTGATACGCAGGTCTGGCGACTCCAAATACTTCATATGAGGGACGTCCGGGTATTAAAATCGTCATGCAAAGTACTCCCTTATTTATCTATTACGGACAGATTTTCATTATTGAGCACAGCTGGAAGCAAAAGGCATAGACAGCATAAAGAAATAACAGTGAAATGGCAGCATTTTTTCCTCTCTTCTGAGACTTTAAGAGTGAAAGGATGGCAATCGCAGCTGCATGACTCGCTGAAAAAATGCTCGTGCGTCGGTAGCGAAGCCTTAATGCCGTATTGCAGATAGATTCGATCATGATAATGGCCTTTCAAACAAAAGAAATGCACAGCAAATCAGGAAAATCGCAGGCGGATGAGGCTACAGTATGATCGCAGCTGTATTTGTAGACTCAAGTAACGTGATCAACAAAAATGAAAATTAAATTCCATTTGCCGTCTTTGTTAACATTATGCTTTTTCATAACTGTTTGAATTTAATATGAAAGATCGCCTTTGTTTTGTGGTGCAACAGAACAGCTAGTCAGTAAACAACACACGTGGACGAGGCAAAAAACCGTTCTAAAACGTATACGATCTTACCCAGACGGTAATGATAGCGAGAGAATCACCTGTAAGAATTGAATCATGCATCGTTATCAGTGTAATAAAATCCTTGTGTAAAAATAATTCATAACAATTAACTTGTTTCCAGGTAAAACAGACCATTAGCGACGTTCTATAACTCAAATTTCCCGCTTTAAAGTTGTTGCAAAGTTTTGATTTTGCCGCCATATGACATGCGCGGAAATTCGATAATCATGCACAGGGGTTTGCAGCAGTGCAATGTATTCTTCTATTGATGCAAGCGCTGTTGGAAAGAAGCGCGTCTATTTGACGGGGAGACAAGCTCCGGTAAAGTACCTTTACTTTCTGTGTTTGGAAGTTAACCACGGTCTTAATAGAGATTGAAACTCATCTTTAAATAGATAAATGATTGAATATACAGTTAAATATTGCCTTAGATAAAAATGAGAGTTTTAAGTTAAATAATCGGTTAGTTATTAAGCGCCGAATATCAACCACTTACGATGCATGGGCGTTGTTTTTAGGGTAATTTATCATGACAAATACTCCAAGGTAGGTCGGTATATACGTGTAATCTGTAAAATAGTTGAATAAGCTTACCTTTCAATCATAGTACAAGTATTTAAAGTAAATATAACATTAAAAATGAGCACAGAAATCGCTCAGATAGTATTAAAAGTCATTGAAGTGCGAACTAGTAGCAGGTCGCGTTGTTATGCGTAATTTTAGTATTAATTTTTATATCAGCATTAAAATATACTAATCATGTACTCTCTGTATAAGATGGGACATTAACTAACCTGGGAATTGTCTATAAATCTTTGTGTGATCTACATGTAATAAAAAACAACAGCTACAATACTGTTATACACCATTTAGGTCTTGATGGTGTTCACATCATTGACTCTTGTTTAAGGGCCATAAATCTCATTCAATTTCAAATAAAAAAAACTGCCATTCACACATTTTTCCCGATAGCTTAACAATAACATAATGAATGTTTCCTGTATGTGAATTTTTACAGGCTTTTGAGTTTAAGAGCCTTTTTTTCACTTGATGGTGAAAGTTTGAGGAGTGGCGCAGACACACATTACGATTTTAATGTTGTATAAATATCGCAGATTTTTCCTTCAAACTTAAATGTTTGAATGTAGAATCAACAATGGGGGTAACCCTGTAGGTACACATTAGGGTAATAGTTATATCATTTTTCAAATTGTAGAGTTGTAAGATAAACAATGTTATAGGGCGATATTATTACTCATTTTGTCATGTATTTTATATCGAAAATGTAAGGGAGACGATATATAGTTCACAGATAAACTTAAAGTTTGTATTTGGCTTAGTACTGCCTTCCCCTTAAGATATTGAAAAGTAAATTAAATCATATGACACAAGCCCTGACCAAATATAAAATACAATTTATGCTTTTTTAACATGTGAAGTATGCTTTCAGATCAGTTTTGCTGATATTTTTGTCGGATTCAAACCAATAATGAAGGAAAGAAATGAATTACATTGAAGTGTTATAAACCTTAATAAGACCCCTGCGTTTGGTTTATATTAAGTGTCGATCACCATTAACTTTTAATAGAACGGTGCTATTTTCATACAACTTAATTAATTACCTTGTGCATATTATATAAGTGGATTTTTTCGCCGTTTATTTGGACTCTGTCCATATCCATGTTTTGACCTGACGTCCAACTTCCGACACTCGTATAAATAAGGACTTAGTTTTCGCTTATGGGAAAATATGGTGCCTCCTCCAAAAAGCTTCAATGTTATACGGTAATTGTTACTTTTATTATGTATTAAACTAAATGAATCTGATTACCATGACATTATGCCATTTTTGCCCGGGGTCACGTGTTTGGCTTCTTTTTAAGACATAATTTCAATCACTCTTTCACTTTCATTCGACCTTAAATGAATAATTTCGATGCCAAGTCTTGACTGCGGACATGTCAATGGCCCTCAGAACAAAAACACTTGAAAAATACATTTTCATACAAATTAATGTCTTTTTACCGAAATCAAATGACCACAAACTTCGACCAGCAATAACATGTCAGACTAAAAAGGGAGAAAATTGATTAAGTTATTACTTCTTTCAAGCGTGCCGTAGACATTTTTGTGACGTAATTATCACGTGACTCAATCCTAGCCTTGATTTAAAGATGGCGGAATTAAGTTGAAAGTATTGCTTGACACGCGACCTTCCACTGCTTGTTATCGCTCGATTAATTTAATTTAAACGTTGTTTTAATTATTCTATAATTGCCGATATGAATTCTTGGATAAACCTGGTCACAATCGTGCTGCACGTGTGTAACAGAAAAAACTCTCCTTGTTCAACGGGTGCACTCAAAACTTGATTTGTTATGTCACGGTTAAATTTTTTCTTCAAGTTTAAACTTTTGCTCATTTATTCGTCTTCCAACTATTCGATGTTACCGCACGCCACACTGCTGTCAAATCATTTCTCAAATTTTCATTCAAATTACTTAATTTCAACTACTTATTTATTTTGCGTTTTATGGACATTATCATTAAAGTTTATGTCGATTGTTAAATACAATAATAAGGCGAAGTAGATTGACTTTCAAAGTAAAGTAACATTTTAAAGGACACGGTTGATAATAGAGATGAAAGACCCACCTGTCAAATTTTAATCATATGTTAATCAACGTACACCTTATATTAAAACTTCGTACAGAAAATGAATATTTTATTGAGGAATATCTATGATATCCATTAATAATCTTTGAATACTTCATTTTATATTTGTTCATCTTAAATTAGCATGCAATATAAATACTAATCATCATAAAATGAAAGGAAAACAATTTTTTTGGATAAACTGAATTTTAACAGTTTTTTTATAAACCTAATCACTATGTTTAAATTATACCCCCTTTAACTACCGTAAATTTATTTTAACTGTTTAAAGGTAAAATAACTCTGATTAATGTAGCTTAAACCCAATTTAGAAGTTTGTAAAGCAACCGATGCTAATTTACTCCTTTATCGTCCACCCAGACTGTTCATGCAAAAGGAGATGATTGAATGATTAATTGAGCTTACCAGGGGTGGTTATAAAAATCAACATTGGGTGTCAAATTCAGAAGCAAACATTCAATGAAAATTTTTGCTCTGGTTGCATTTCATCGTCGCCTTATAAAAACTCTGCAGATACAAAATGACAACCCGTTTATCAAGTTTTAAATCATCATGATGAAATGGTTAAGCTATGGGGAATTATAATAAGGTCCCGCTTAAAGTCTACACTTTACCTAATCTCCCAGCTTGCTCAAATATGTCTTTGCTTTGCCCATGTTGCCCACCAGGTAAGTACTAGACTACAGTAAAGTTTCACCATAAAGACCACCTTGGTAATTGATTAATATTGCTATTTTGACGATCGTAATGTCCCAAATGATTAATTTGAGAAATTAAAATGTCCCTATATTAAGACCGTTCCGCTATTAAGACCATTGATTTTGCTGGTCCTAATAATGGCACTTCACTGTATAAAACAACAGCAATCTCTCGCGATGATATATCTTTACCCGTTATTAATCATACTCCAATTTTTACTCGTATTTTAATAACTTGATAGTCTAATGCAGACATATACTGGTACTTTAAATCATTTGCATAAATTATTAGAATAGACATGAACGAAAAGAAGTTAAGTGAATAGACTCAGGTCTACCGTTAATACGCATATCCGAGCCAATGTATGAACTATACTATCATTTAGTTCCATAAGAATAAGGTAAATTATACACAATTGTTGAAACCAAAGCAGTCGTCACGGTTCCGAGACAAAAACACTTTACATATAGTATTGTTGTCTCGGAACCTTGCTGGCTATCTATGTTTGAAACCTCTGTAACAGATTATGAAGGGTTTGAGGTTTCAGTGACACCGACTATCAAAATAGAATCGAACTGACTCGTAAGAAAAGAGTCATCCAGTCAATTAATATTGATAAATTGGGCGAGATGCACAATGATGCCTAATCAAGCGCTTTTTGCGTAAGCAAAGTTCAATGCAACGGTTTTGCTGAATTCTAGCAAAACCAAACAACAGACAGAGCAGTAAGAATGAATTCAGCTAGCAAAACCAAGCAAATGACAGAGCAGTACGATTGAATTCAGCTAGCAAGGCAAACGGCTACTTGCTAGCAACTCCATTACATGGTAGCAAACCGTTGCATAGCAAACCGCTATTTAGCGCTAGATAATGATGTAGTTACGTAAGCGACTCATGGATTCATTGCTATATACAATTCATTTTAACTTTTATTAAAACTTTTGAATGTTTACCTCGTTTTAAACGTACAGAAAAGGGAAAGTATTTCAACAGTTTATCAAGAATAATGCAACCTGCTCATGGTATTTTAATGGGTTAATTAATGTATTTTCAATGGCATGATTATATGTGTGACTGTTAAATCAGGAGGCGTGCAACCCCATCAAACACAGACTATAAAATACAATATGTATTCATGTATATATAATTTAAATACGTACGTTTAGGATGTATATTATCTAATACCATAAATAATTATGTAAGTACATGTATATTAGTTTTTTGTTCATGACTTCACGATACATTAATTAGATTGTCTTGAATTAAGTATACCCACAGTGATAGGCCAACACCTTGCACTTATATGAGTAGAGGGCGTGACAAAGTGGTTGCATGTAATCGTTTGTTTGCTAGCTAAATAAGTTGGTTCGAATCCCATCCAAAACGTACACCGTTGGCATGTCGGGAAATTAAGAGATGTTGATCCCTAATTTTCATTCTTGGTGTTGATGTGCATTATACTAGTGTGTTATTTTACTTACCTTCATTATTTGTATGTCCTGTGTCATGACATAAGTCACAAGATGAATGTACAATGTAGTTATAAGTTACGTCTGTCTCTAAGGTCTCAGTCTATCTTCTGTTTGAGACAAAAATCTCCATTAATTTACCGTTAAGATTACGCTCCCCTCGCAGCTCAGTGAATATACTTCATTGAAGAAAGTAAAAGAGTGATATTTTGAGCGATGCAATGGAGAGTACGTTAAGAAACGCACAAGTCTCTACATTCAACTATGAATTTCGACCATGCCCAAAATTCATAGTACAGTTTGCAGTTACGATATCTGTGAATTTATTGATGCTTTACATATTCAAAATACGATGCTGAAATCAGTCAATCTAGCGAACGCGATCATGACCTTGAAAATGTGATCTTCAGCAAAATGGGTCAAACTATTAGACTAAGTAACTTTGACTTGTATAATAGGACTATGCTTTCAATCAACATGTAAACTGCGGTCATAATCGCTATAAATCGCCCTGCATATTGTGGTACTGCGGTAATGTTTAAAAGTAACCGCTAATGTGATCTTGTTTTCAGTTAATTGGTAGGCTATGTCGAGGCCATGCTGTTTCTCAATCTTTACAATAATGGCCTGCTCCTAGCAACTTGCCAAAGAGAAAATCAACTTCAATTGCCAGCAAACGTCATGCCCTCCATCTGCATGCAAGTTATGGTCAAGCTTTAATATACACTTTATAGTTCGACCACGCATTCTGTCTATATGCTTACTACGGTAATACAGTCTACATGCTATACCGGTATATTGCAATACGCAGCTGCAACAATACGTACCGCGGTATAATTTTAATGTACCGGTATTTGGCGATATTTTAATTTCATTGGAAAATTCTTCCCTTTGCAAAATAGCAGTAGCGAAACGTCAGTTTTTCCATTGTTCATTCCATCTAACCTGAAATTGCAAGAATTTAACCGATTGGGGCGCGTCTCAGTCCAAAATGACCGTAAATACTTAAGTAGGCTAGATTCTATCAGTAATTGCATATAAGATTTGCGATTTTTCTGTTAAATACAGCGGAGGAACAACGAATCTAAAAGCCTACAATATATCGTGGTACGTATCGCGATACGATGACAGCGTATTGCAATATATCGCGGTACGCTTCTGGCGTATCGTGACAGCCCTACAGTCCATGCGGACATTATACCAGTCAACCGATATCATATTGGCGTACACTACGCCAACCTCAAAAATCCACCATGCTGTCTGTTGATTGGAAACTTGATGATAATGTGATGTTACCATCCTTTGAATTTAGACGAAACTGTTGTTTCTACTTATGGTAGTGCATAATTTTGTCTTACGGCTTATGAGTCAAATAATATATTTGTTCTTACCTTGTTATGACACATCATATCTACATTTGAATATCAGTAAGTACATTGTATAATTCAATTAAACAACCTTTAAGCCTTATTACACGATCTTCATGCACATGTGAGTGGTCCATTGAAATAATACCATTAATTAAGATAAGGTTGCAATCAACTAGCTCAACAGTTCTTGTAGTCAGTATAATGGTAAAGTTTTTTCAATTGTCAGTGGTGCATACACTAACCACGCTGATTTAAATACTCACTTGCACTATCTGGGGGTCTTGTAATGAGCAATTAACAAACACAATGGTAAAATTTCAAAAAAGGGCCGCCAGAATAATTCTTAACAAACCTTTTGATGCCCCGTCGGAGGAGTTATTCAAACAACTAAATTGGATGAAATTTCCGGACCGTGTTAACTATAAAAAGGCTATTATTGTCTACAAATCTCTTAATAACACAAGTCCTGAATATTTAAATAACAGATTTGTCTTTAGTAATAATCACCAATTAAGATCAAGTTCTACACAAAAACTGAATGTCCCAAAACCTAGACTTGAATTCTTTAGAAAATCTATAACATACTCGGGACCAGTCATTTGGAATGAAATACCCCTAAACATCCGTCTTGCTAACAGCCTTAGCTCATTCAAAAAGCAGTACATTAAATGGATTGAAAAGATTGAAATGTTCTTTGTCCACCTTAAACTCATCTCATGCCTATTGTTCCTTTTTTTCAGGTTACTTAGCTCTTAATTTTGATTTTCTTATGTTTATAACATGTTTTCTCAAGTCTAATATGCATTCATCATTATGTAAATATTGTATATACTGTGTAATATGTTTGATAGAGGCCCACATGGAAGATTGGATTTATCCAAATGTGTAGCCTCTTAAAATAAAGTCTTTATTATTATTATTATTATTATTACTACAGTACACATGTACTCTCCGTCGATAAAATAGATATTTATGTACGGGGATTGTGAACAAATGTTTAGTATTTAAATCAGCGGAGTCAATGTATGCGCCACTGTACTAACTTCTATCTAAGTATTTGTCTTAAAATCATAAATCGCTCGTACGTTAAAAATTTAGTACTTACAATACAGTCTCGTACTCAATAGGAGTGAGATGTATAGTAATCCGGTCTTTTTTTTAATCAGTAAATTACGTTCCACTGTATTGCCGCTATGTACATGTATACGATAGCTGTGATTTTAATTTATAGTGCAGAGCTTTGACAACCTCTAGTACGCGAGGATGAACCAATAAGCTGAGCATATATTTTGTGTAGATTATATGATAAACAATTAAACCATAATCTCCCTGTAAAAAATACTCTAAAATTCATTTCACTAATTAAAGAAACGGACTGATATCATTTACAGATTGTTTGGAGCCAAATTTGGGATATCATAGCTTAATTAAACCTATTACGTCAACTAATTAAAACCAAGTGAGTTATAATCAATCTTTGATACTCAACAAACGTGGTGACTTTATTATAGAAAACAAGATCGCTTTAATTACGTTACATAACCAATTATGACTAATAAAATCTTCGGTTAGTTCGCTGTGTGGCAATAACCACTGGCTTTTTTATTCCGATCCGTTTTGTTAAAAATTCAATACGCCGATAGTTATTTCATAATATAAAATCAAGGCTGTTCTATTAATTTCGTATTAATCTGTACAAATCAGCTGTTCCGAGTATGAGCCATTAAGGTAATAAAATACTTAGAAATAGTCCGTAATAATGAGCGGCTGCTAGGGTTTTAGTGTCCCCTCTTTTCTTTGGAGTCAAGTTTTTTCAGCGATTAAGACCATAGAGTAAATACTTTAGTATTGATATTACAATTTGTACTTCACTAAGTACGTTCTCGTCCGTCTTTGAGGTTCGGAGGAGGGGGAGAAAGTTCACTAGGCGAAATATATCAATTGTTAGGGTTTTTTGTGACTGTCTCAGCAAACCAAGTAAATCAAAAAGACCATCAAGAAGAATAATCATTTCTCAACTGACGATTCACGATAGTCATTCTGAGTTTACACTGAAGTATCGAAATAGCCATACTTGCACCCAGATGTTAAAAGTTAAAAGAATTAAAGGGCGGTTTAAAGTCTGCTTTCATATCGTGTACAGGTTCAGCTGATTTTACAATCTTGTACGATAACTCCTGATCATTGAAATAACCCTTAGGCATGCGATCCCACCCAGTACTCATTTACACCTGGGTGGAGTGGAACAATTGTAGGTAATTTTCTTGCTCTAGGAAATTCATGAAATTAGCAATTCCCCTAGTGGGGATCGAACCCGGGACCTCTTGATCCTAGCGTGCGACCTACCACTAGACGACTACTCCTACATTTTAAGTTCCTGCTATATTGGGGTCTTAGTTCTATACCTCTTGCTTGTTTGTGTTGAAGTTCACTTTAGAAGAGTGTTGTTATCTTTTGTCTTATATGATACGATTTTTATGATAAAATAAAACAAAAAAATACTTAAATTTCTCGACTTTTGTGTAAAGTCGTTTTCACCATGTGAGTTCAAAAAACAATATTTTAGCACAGCTAAAAGTGAAAATGTTTTTTTTCTGAGCTAACGAGTTAAAAATAAAATGATCTTCATCCAAACCTGACGAATATTTTCTTTCCTTTTATATTTTTTTATATTTTTCCAGTGTTTTAGAGATATTTTACGCAAATATAAAATGAAAGAAATTGATGGTAATCCACCTTTCAACACTGGTCTTACAAAACGTTCCTGCTTTCAATAAAAGTATTTTAATTCCTGAATAATAAAAAGTTACCGCAAACTTATAGATAAAAAGAATCCATGAACCATTATCATGATGATACAAAATGCAGCCACTAAACCGTAAAATTGAGGTTTAAGCGATTTAAATGCATTCAGGCCGTGAAAAATTCATCCTCGTTTTTTTTGGTACCGCTATTGTATACACTTGAAAGATACGCTTTGTTGATAACGTATTCATTTAGTATTTTAAATTATGCGGATATCTTTTGACTTCATTGAAGGTAACTGTCACACACGAAAACAATGTTTAATTTAAACTATGTCAAACTTAGTTATGTGATTATCCAACAGTTTCAATATGTTTTGATGTAAACATCCTAAATTAGTTAATAATTACGTCTTACGGCACGCGCGGACGCCATATTGTGTCATGGTTGCCAATAGTTACGCAAGATCTCTCGCGGACAAGTTGACAAGTTAAAGTAGCACTTGTACTTTTACTATCGGTGTCAGAATGCTCACACGTTCGTGAAAATTACTTGACTATCGTCCGTGGCAGTGAATTTAATATTCAAGGGAAAGTCTCATTCATGTCCGGTCAGTCAAGCGAACACAATTTTCCCTGAAATGTTTATAGCTAAGTGCAAAACGTACGTCGTTTTAAACAGTAAATGCCTGTCAACGTTCAAATGACAAGGGTAACGTCCACCATATGGGTGTCGAAAACACGTGTTTACAAGACACGTGACCATGACTGGTTCACTGTAAGCTAGATCATTAAAAATTAATCGGATGCAATCAAACAAATCTCTGTTTTCCTCTTACATCTCTCGATAAGTTTACCATCGCGCTAAGAAGTTTTGAGCGAAATGTACCAGAAGACATTAGCATGATAGATTAATACAGTGATGCGCTCGCTGGACGTGTGCAACAAAACTTTATCACATCTGATTGTAGATGAAATGAACCGTAATATAACAAACAAATTAAGATTTCTATGAATTATGAAGCAACTAAGAATTCTATCTAGAATTTTTAATTGAAACAAATTCCAGGAAAAGCTACATTGTACTAATGAAGAGTTACTTTCACCCAAGAACCATGTAGTCAGATATGCTCATATTTGTGTAATGTCATTTTATCAGAAAAGGAAGGGGGTAGCAAACATATCAGGAAGGGCAACAGTAAAAAAACAGACTTACTCACAGCCTAAAAGCATGGAATTATTTTTTATATTTTTTTTGTTTTTTGTTGTTGTTTTTTTGTTAAAAAGGGACGCCACAAACAAATAAGGAAAACAAGATTTTAAAGGTTTTCGGTCTTGGAACTGACATTGGCAAAATAATTGTCGCTGGGTAGGGGGTTAAATCAAGTTCCAGGGTATAAAATTGCTCAAGCAAAAGTTTTTTCTTTCATTAAGTATGATATTTAAAAGAAAATATACATAAATGTCAAAAAAAAATATTTCTTTTAATTGTATACAAAGGGAAAGGGTATTTGAGATTTTGGAAATGTGCCTAAATCCCTTGGAAATGACCAAAACTCAGAAGCTTTGAGACCGCTGCCCCTAGACCCCTGATCAGGGCCCATCGGGGACCTCACGCCCCCCCCCCTGGTCCCCCAGTCTGCTTTTTTCATTTTCCTTGTAGGGATGGGTATATTAAAACACAGTTTTGATTAATTAATAAAGCATTTTGTTAAAATGTCATATAAAAAAGACCAAATATTACAAATGTTTATAAGTTAACTATTATATATTTTTATTTTAAAAACAGTTATATTTATGTACAATTTTTATTCGTTCACATATATATCGTAAGTTTGACATTACAGAAATAATACTCAGTCGTTCGGCTAGCTCAGGGTAGCATGCAAGTCCACTAATCGAGGGGCCATGGATTTGATTCCCGGGTGGGCATACTTTCGTGGAGTTAGGTAATGAAATAATCTCTACGACCATTTTCCCTCTTTTCAATGATTCTAAATCATAAAAGGCAGTTGTCAGTCACTGACGGAAGTATGTGCCTAGTAACTGGTTAACAGGTTATATCCAGAGGTTTAGCCTTTTTAGGAACAGTGCATAAGTTTTTCTGACCGCCGTTTTATGACCTATACAGTATATACACTGTGTTGCTACGGCGTTAAACCAAAAAGAAGAAATAATATTCAGTGGCGCTGAGACACAAAAAACTTACGATAAAACTCATCGTAAGCCAAAAGCAAGAAACAATAATAAAACGGTCACTTTTTATGGCCTATCATTTCCAAATATTTTTTAATTATGTAGAATATTATATACCTTTAGAATATCATATCATAGTCATACTATGTTTAATATCCTTCTGACTTTGAACTGCAAAATTAATTAAATTGATTTATGATGACTTTTTTCGTAAGAATTTTTGTGAAAATGTGCACAGAATTCTTATTCAAAGAACAAGGGTAAAATTAAAATTAAACAGGAGGACGAACAATACGTAAATTTTTACATCGTCGTTGACTAGTGAGTCTTTATTTTACATTTAAACCAGAGACGGGTGTTTGTCCTAACTCGATTATCAAAAGTTTTCGTCGGTTTTGCCAAGCAATCATTGAACACATCTGGTAACCAGGAAATCCGATAGCTATCTTAGATAATTCAAAGTCAAAACTGAATAAGAATCACTATAATACAGTCAGAACACACATGTTCATAGTCATTAATTTCTATTCTTCAATATTTTAATATCATATTTAATAACCGGTGTTGATGTAAGAATGGTACGCTTGTGAGAATTACTCGGTGATTAATGATAGAATCAAAATTATATTTAATAACAAAAATGCATGTAACTGAATTATGGGACTTTTATTTAGCTATATTTAGAACATCATTTGCTATAATTAGTAAATTATTTCCGTATTTAGATCAGATAATAGATCATATAATGCATATAAATTACATGTATAGACGAATTTGGAGCTAATTGACTAATTTTACAATCTGTATTGACTGGCTGAAACTACAAAAACTACACCGCATAGTGACCCCTAAACTAACCCTAACATATTATATAGCCCCTATAATTTCATTAAAATATCGACTAATCGTATAAAATAATTGAGTTTTTAAAGAAGGGTCCCCCAAAAAAAATATCGAAAATAGAGCAACTATGAAAGAAAAATACGGGGGAACAATATTTTGGTATTAAATATCGATGTTGAAAAATTGAAATAGAAAGAAAAAAACTATCGAAAGTCATTGGTTATTATTTAATTTCTTTATAATATGCGATCACTAGTTTTTTATGATAATACTGAATGCATACAATAATTAATATGATCTTTCATATTGGTTTTTTCTATTCAGATATAAAATGCACCGTATAATTAACTAAATGTTGAATAAACAAGCCAGGCAGATGACACATTGGTGTTTAAAGTCAGATTTTAAAATCATTTACAATTCGGTGTCAGACAGTTTTAAGACCACCTGCAAGTAACCAGTTCCGTACAAAGCGAATACGTGTAAGAGTATCATTTAACCTTATCCGATTTCTAACTTTTAAAATGTCCAACTTGGTGTTTTGAGTAACGTCAAAAAGGCTACCCTGTTTTCAAAAATGATAAATGACTTTAAATGCGCAATGATTTTTCTCTCGAACTTGCACGCTCGACCCCCGCCCTCAATAGTAAAGAATAGTGACGATCTTCAGTAATTAGAACACTATTAGGAGGAACATCGTAAGCGGTGATTAAATGGTTTTCTACCCTTCTAATTTCTTAGAACATTGTGACTTATAGAGCATGGGCGTTCGCCTTTGTTGGTGACAACGAACCTTCGGGAAATAAACCATGTTTAACAAAGTACAATGCACAAAAATGCTGTCGACATATATCATCCCTCTATGCCACACACACACAACTTCTCTCGCGTGCCAGCGTTCCACTACCATACAATATTATATAGAAAACATTGAAACGTGGTACTTCTGTTGTTTTGTGAATTAGTATCATTTTGCCTTGTCTTAAATAGTTTAATAATGTATTACATTTTTTAAGTAGTTAAAGATCTCATTATTTCTTCACTTCAATACATTGTTAAATGAAAATCATCAGCTGGATTCAAATCGTATTGTTTCCATTTTTTTTTTCATTATAAAAAAATCCCCAAAATTTTTAAATAACTAAGGATAATCGTTACCAAAGAGAAGTTTTTTTAGTTTGAATGAATTGTTAAAAAAATGGAAATCCGTAAATCGGGTAATTTGAATCCAGTATGAATATCACTGAATAAAAAAGAATAAATTATTCATAAATTACATCATGATTTTTTTGTAACTAGATGGCTTAACATTATGCAAACTAACAAGAAAAGAAAAACAGAGTTGAAGTTTGGCACTTTTTTAAAATAACACAGCAGAATGTCAATATTCAGTTGATTAGATTATGCAACAGCTAGCTTTCAATTCCTCGGCTTGCAAAAAA
This sequence comes from Mactra quadrangularis, assembly GCA_025267735.1. Taxonomy (NCBI): domain Eukaryota; kingdom Metazoa; phylum Mollusca; class Bivalvia; order Venerida; family Mactridae; genus Mactra; species Mactra quadrangularis. The sequence goes on from CM046304.1 coordinate 32,659,357, forward strand.
GAAATATAATAATCACAATGGCAATACCACGTGACTATGGCATTACAAATGCTACGATCTCAAGAATGAAATAGTAAAAATCTGCCACGACTGAGAGTTTTAAAGAGCTGTAAGTATTTTAATGCTTGTCAGATTTACATGATACCTACTCGAGGCTAAGCAGTAAAGACTAAAGTGTATACTATTTGCAACGCCAACTACATCCAACGCCAGTGACTTATTTTTTGCAAACACCCTGGAAAATCTAACTAAGGTTTCCTTTATTCAAAAATGAACGACGACTTGTCACTGTAGCACGCTGACTGAAAAGGAAAAGTTTTCCAAGTTGTTAGCAAAAAGTGTCAAAGCTGATGTTCACTGTTTTCTGCTTCTAACAGTAGCATTTTTGATGCCACAGTCACGTGGTATTGTCACCGTGGTAAAGGACTAAAGTCCAGCTAGAAACCATTTTGAAATCAGTGACATTAAATAATAATGATAATATTTATTTGACATAGTGTTCACATAGTAAAATTAAAGAGGAACACAAATATTACAGACAGCATGTTATTTGTTAACTATTTGTCAAGCACACCAACACCAGGGATAACACTAAAAAGGGCAAGCCCGTATTTCCATTGTGGTCCCTTAATTAAGACATTGGAAGGTTACTTTACGTTTACATAATATCAGACTAAATATGGTTAAAATGACATATTAAGCTTATATTAAGAGACGATCCATAAAATGTTGTAATTCTAGACACAAATTCGGTGGCATCAAAGATAATCTGTATTCCTGTCAAATTATCAAAGAAAATTTGCCTAATAAAGTGTGAAAAATGTCCTCTTAGGGTAATCAAGTCAATGATGAAAAAATAAATTGTACGAAAACAGATTTCATTATTAAGTAAATTAAAGAATCACTCTATTATATTAGAGTCTTAAATCATTCCCTAGCAGCAATATAGAAAGACGCTCCATCTTACAGCCTCGTTCTGATTAAATCCAAACTCTTCAATTCGGTTGATATTAAAAGCCGTCATGTGTCCGTTCCCACACCGTACAAGACCGAATATCTCATATTTATACCTAATAGCAAAACTATTCATTTTGCAGTCGGCAATTATAGAGTCATTTTGTCGTATTTAAGATCTTCCCGTCAACATATTGCCGTCTCTAGCTGTCCAAACCATAGCTCTAAAATTGATCTAGCATTAATTGAAATATTTTTCCCATCGGGCAAAGCTTTTATTTCCAGGAATTTGTCCAATCTCCTTCAATGCTAAAATGTTAATCTTACATTTAATATCACTATAGCTAGGTTTAATTGAAAGCATTATAACCTTTGAAGGATTCTATACGATCAAATGAGATTTCAGGGACAAGTCTGGTTGGAAAGATATGGAATTTTGTGTGATTGTTTTATACTTGTTAAGACATCGAAACCCAGCACGTGCACGAGTCTATGGTAATTAGCTATAGTAATAAATTCAATTAAGGGACAAAATAGCAGACATATTATATCATATCATGTTTTATAAACGTGTTGTACATAGATTTGACTTAAAATATTTGGTAAATTGTATTAAGAAAGTACAGTAAAGTTCCGCTATTAAGACCAGCAAATTCGATGGTCTTAATAGCGAAACGGTTTTATTGTAGAAACCCTTTTGTTCACAAATTAAGCATTTGGGTCTTAATAATTGTAAAAAATGTATGATTTTGAAATAACAAAGGTGATCTTAATAGCGGAAATTTACTGTATTATATAACCAGTAATAATTGTAACTAATGATTTGAGTCTATGACAATGTACAATATGTGCTTCTAAATCATTTAAACATTTATTGTGGTCCTACCAACAGTCTCGCGCGTGCCCTATTCGCCCCTGGTGTTGCAAATTTGGCTCCCATATACTAAATGCGGTCGTTCGAAAAATAATGCAGTCGAGTTCAAATTTTATTGCAAAAAAAAACCGAATATTTTTTGTAAAATTTGCATATAGCACATGTATGCACATTGATTTATAGCAGTTAAAAATAATTGTACTAATACATTGCGGGTTTAGTGATAAACGGTTGTAACTCAATGTAAGAAAAGAGTGAGTAACGACCGTTTTGCGCTAATCCTGCGAAATGTATTTAATTGCACAACAAAATGCTACCTCCGCCTCTATTTTAAACAAAACCAAAAATAATGTATTTATTGAGGGAATAAAACTTAGAGATAATAGACTATAATATTGCCATATCTATAACCATTTAAATGAATAATTATCAATATAATTCAAAGTAATGCTGATTGTTTGACAACATTAGCCACTTTTAAGGTAGTAAATGTTACTCAATGATGAACTGTCTTAACATCCATCAACTTAATGCCATGGCAACCATTATACTAAATACGCACGTGCAAAATTAACCATAAAACATTGTATCAGCCTTAAAACAAAAGATGGTTAGTGAAAACGAGACTTTCTGGTTGATAAGGGCGGGATAAAGGTCGATTTGTGTCAAATATCCGCTATGTTGACCATCTTGAAGCATTGTTAGAAGCCCAGGTGGCATGGCCGTTGAAAGTTAATAGGATGGGCGGGTCCGAAGTAGAGAGGACACCCAATTTTACATCAATTTACAACGACAAGACAAAATACCAACTAACCACGACATTGTCTACGATCACTTCATAGAACGGACGTAAGAAATGGTTATGTTAATTTGAGTTCCTGTATTAACATAATTGGTACGCATGGAACCAGCGAGAATGACCGGAAACTGAAGTGTGATTTTCGCACTTGACTGGTTCCAGAATAACTCCAATTGAGGTGTCATAACATGATGAATAGTTGAAAACCATTTGTTAAGAATTAGGCGGGTTTTATACCTACTGCATGTAAACAATGACATTAGACGTGCAGTTTATTAAGCATAAATGATAACAAGATTTTGGAAATATATTCATTGTCATAGACACCTAATGAGGAAGGCTTCCTATTAGCACAACGACTATCTCTCCGCTCCTGCTTTTAGTATAATTTTATATTATTTGTTAATTATATGTTGTAGTTAAATGAAAATATATATTGTTTAATAGAGTTTAGACACCTAACCACTCATAGCCAAGGACCGATATTTATCATTTTATTATCATTGAGTACTTATAGATCTTACCATGTACAATATTTCATTTTACATTTACAGTCGATGAAAGAAAGCATGTAATTATAAAAAAATGTTCTATAAAAATCTTAGATATACATAAGTAAATGTTCAGCCGACTTTACAGTCTTGTACGATAACTCCTGATCATTGAAATCTCCTTCAGGCAGGTGATCCCTAACAGTACCCATTCACATCTGCATGGAGCGGAACAACTGTAGGTAAATTTCTTGCACAAGGAAATTAGCAGTGGCACTAGTGGGGTTCGAACCCTGGACCACTCGATGCCTAAGCGCGCGCGGCTCGGGTCCTACCATCGGACCACGGCTCCCTCACTTCAAGAATTTATGTAAATAAGAAAGAACTCCCTAGAACCTTTACACAAATCATTGTCGTAAATTAATATCACAAAAAATATGAGACAAGGCTAACCCAAGATGTATCCAATACCACATGAAAACTGTCTTTAAAGATATTTTAACCTTGAGAGGTCAACATTCAAAACGTATAATCTGTATTTTATGACTTAACAAATATCGTGATAGAAATAAGGACCAACCATATGTTTGGATAACATTTCCTGGTCCAACTTCAAGGTTTAAAAATCAAAGATATGGTCGCATTGATACCCAAAGCTTCAGGGGTATTAATTTTATGAGGGTTATCCATCAAAACCCTGTGGGTGGGGTGACATCGAAGTGTGACTGAGGAATAAAATTTAAAATAAAAAATAACAAAAGTATAAATCGTAAAATCGTTTAAATGTAATATAATAGTTTTGTATTGTAGAGATGGGACAATCACATTTCAAAGAAAACTTTTAGAGATGAAAACCAAACCAAACGTCTGCTGGAGGTTGATACACTATGTATATTATGAGAATCCCTTGTCATATAAGAATAATTTACCTTGGAACTTCACACTTTGGCCTCATTTTACATCAGTTCTCTTAACTAGGCGATTTTTAAAAAGAGGGAAAATTTAGATAAAAACTGAGTGGGATTTGACCACTGATAATTATTAAGTCATTGTCAACGCTTATTATCATTAAAATACAAACATTATACTCATTTCATAAATATCATTTAAATGTTAAAATTCATATAGTTTATTGTTTTGTTTTATCTAAAAGGAGCAATGAAAATCTAAGCCTTAATGTCTTGTTAGCGTTACCTTTTATTTCGAATTCCGAGTCGAGTGTCCAATCCGAACCATTGAATCACAACAACTAAACCCGTTAAGTCGAACGATATTACATGTATTTAATTTAATCATTTATCGAGGGTCAATAAGCGTATAATGACTTGACTTTTTTACAATAGTAATGGATAAAATATACGTAAAATACGTATCAAAGTTATTGCTAGAGTTTTGCATGATGTTCATTTGGTCAGAGCAGAGGTTTCCACCAATAATCCTAAAGGGTCCATGTTACCACTGATGATTACAAGACAAAAATTATTTGACCAATTGAAAATTATCATCGCGTTTCAAATTTCTAGTAGTATTTAACGCTTTTAACAGTGAATGATCAAAATTAGTATATTACCTTAAAATTGTTTTTTTTTCTCAAATATTTATGAATTATTTGACAGGTGAAATATTCCCGCCATTTTATGAAATCTCATCAAATTTTGACCAATCAGAATTGTTGTAACTGTCAGGTTGACCAATCAATCTTGAATGTTTCAAATGAGACAACCGTTACATCGGTTCTACGAGTTTTCAAGTATCCTATCAGTGTCACAAGTCAGGTGACAGACAAAACATAATGTCGGAATACCAGCTTTCTGTTTAACTCTTTCCTCATAAATTTTGTTATTATATTTATTTGACAGTTGGCATTTTTTTCTATTTTTAAATTGGTTTGATTCAAACTTGCTGAAACTATTCAATGAATATGTTACAGGGAATGTGTGTAATCAGGGACTTCATGAAATCCCTGAAATTTAGGGATTTCATGTAATCCCCAACCATGTAAAATTCTGTCAGTGAATACTGAAATTTTCTAGGGATTTCACGCATTCCCTGATTTTTTTTTCAATTTTTAAACATATTCCCTGACCACAAAATTATCATGATTTAAATGTAAAATATGATTCATTGTGCTGTAAGGTTCATCGAATCATGCCTTAAGGTAGAATTCGCCGAATACGAACTGTGTTTAGACTACGGAAAATTTCTGAGAGAACTATTATTTACATATTTGTATAAGTATTTTGTACATGCATTCATTATGTCTAAAATTTTAAATTATATGATAATTATTTTGTATGGACAAAATTTACATAATACTCTATTGAGGCATATATCCATGCCTGATCAGAGTAACAACAGCAATAAATAATCTTTATATTTTTAACAGCAGGTAGAAGAAATGCTAAGAAAAATATTACTTTTTAACACACACGCAATTTTATTATGTCTTAGAAAATATGTTTGCATAGTATAGTATAATTGACACACATCAAATAGTAGCATGGCAGAAAATACAAGAATTTTGATGTTGTGATTAATTATGTTTCTTTCTTCAATCTTCGACAGACTACATACAGACAGAGAATGATAATTCATCGATGTCAAAATTTGAAAATCGATCTGTTTTCAAAGTTGATTTTGTTCTTCATTTTTTAATTTCAAAATGACACTCAATCCAAATTGTAACAAAATATTATTTTTCAGATCATATTTCTATTCACATGGTTTGTTGTGATATGGAACACAGTCTGCAGACAATGCACGTTCCGTGTGACAACTCTTTACGCACGTGATGCACGTGCAGAGTTCTAATCCAACAGCGCCACCCACGATGTGATGCATTTCCCTTCGTACGGAAATTATACGCTTGCTTGTCATAAGAAATAATTCTAAGGCGACCAGTTCACCTCGGTGTTGAGGTACTCGTGTTTTATACAGCATCTTCACACTTCAGTATGTCCGCGTGCTCATCGCCATTTTTCTCATGTTGTTAATGCACGCGCCATGTACGTTCAATTGCTGGGCGATGAATACGTCAGCAGGTCAACATCAACACAATAAATCGACGCAAAAAAACTTGTGAAAATTCTGTCAGGTTTTCGCATGCAAAGGCGCAATAATACGAACGATACTTTCTTAGAAATCCATCGAGTGTAAGCGATATGACGAAAAAAATAGTTCCCGAGTAAACAGACCCGGAAGTGGCTCATTGATAAATCTTATAAACAAAAATGTTACTAATTAGATGTCAAAGTCAACGTAGCTATTTAAACTCATACAATCATGGCATCTTTAACGAAGTCCAATTAACCATGCAGCTGGGGACACGCCCATTATTATCACCTCAGTAACTCCGATTGTGTGGAGGAGAAATAAACCGAACCTGTTCGGTCGTAAATATTATCTGTATCGTACTCGATGTAATTCGACCCCAGAAACCTTCTTGAGGAACAAACGTGATGCAAAATTATCGTTCTAATAAAATGCAATTGCATCAAAGATATTGATATAGGAAGTTGTCTGTCCTCATTTTGACATCGATTGTTTGGAAACAATTAGAGAGCACTGTTCTTACAAAACATCCCTGACCGCAACGTTAGTGTCAATCGTAAACCAGTAATTTGATTAGATAGGAACAATAGGAGAAAAAACAACGTGCATTTGTTCCATTCTTTTCATGGTCAGTTGCATCAGTTTTATTACCCAAGTTTCGTCGCATCAAGTTACATTTTGGCACTTGGGTGTCTAAATAAATAAGGGGTCATTAAGCATCTACATTAGGGATAAACTGTTCATGAAAAATATCTGTAAAAAATACAATACTATAAAAATACAATATTTCACACGTTTTTGATATCTGATCTTGTTTTCACGTGAGATAATTCTACAATGAACTCACCTGTACACGTGAGTTTTTTTAGACAACAGTCATCATTCCCTTGAGAGCTTCTAATACAGATACACGTAGTATTGTACTGAGTCAACTAGTTCACTGATAAAACTTATGGTCTTTAAGCCTGTCCGCGTCTATACTGTGAATGAACGTCTAATGCCGCATCGGACGAAAACGTATATTTAAAAAAGCGGGTCATAAAGTTTTGGAAGCCAGAACTAAAGCTAATTATACAACTACATGTATGACAAAATGCACCAACTCTGAATCTTTCTCGTCAGTCATCATAAAGATTTGCCTTACCAGGCGTTCAGTATTAAAACTATTTTATTAAGGTTCGAACCCGCATATTGTATTGCACCTTTCCTTGGTTACAATAAATTGGCAACGATTTGGAAAATAATTTATTATCCTGATTTTACAAATTTTGATCCAATTAAGGCCTTAATTTCATCATTTTGGGGATCAAGAGTCACACTCCGAGGACTGCACATTAAGCATCCTTATGGAGGATCCTCAAGGTTTTCACGACGGTTTCTTGTGTAAGTCAGCATGCTGACGACTACATTGACCAACATGATGTGGAACAAATACGCCATTCAGAAGTAAAAGGTCAAAAGCCATCAGTGAATGGTATATCAAAACAAACATGAGTAGGTTGACAATCAAATGTGGTCCCAATGCTTCAATGAGCATATTTATCCTCGTCTTTTGCTTCATCGAGAAATGATGCATAAACACAGTTGCAGCAAACATGATGGAAATACTTCTTTTCCAAGTTCAGCGTTTTATTAAGTCTGAAATTTTAATAAAACTCGTGTGTGGTTATTTTCCAAATCAACCGTACCTTCGTAAGGTTCTTGTTCATAGAAGTTACGACTGGGGAACTAGCTAAAATGTCTGCAGTGTACATAAAGAAAAATACTCAAACTAGGCATTTTTATTTTGTTTTATCATAAAAAACAAATCAACTCAAAGTTAAAAACAATACATTTAATATCCATGGTAAAAATCTGCGTAAGAATATCAGTGAAATGTACATGTATGAAATAAATATGTTCATACAAAATAGCGACAAATAAAAATGTAAAAAATATGGTATCAAAATATATGTGTGAGTAAATAAACGAATGGATGAAAAAAAAACAGATTTATACCCTGCCTTACCGCTCTACATTATAACAATCTCATACGGGTACCAGAACATGTAAATGAGACAGGGAATGTGTATTATAAGCATCAAATATGGAACTTTCATGAAATCCCTAACCATGTAAAATACAGTCATGAAAAGCAAGTAAACACGTAAAGTTTCCAGGAATTTATCTTATTCCCGGATTTTTTCTTCTATTTCCACACGTATTCCATTACCATAAAATCATAAACTTTTTAAACAAGAAGAGTTACTAGGAAGATGACACACAATTGAATATGATAGCCCTATTATCCTTAGTATAGTCGAGCTAAAATGATCCATGAAAGTCTTATACTAGTACTAGTATTCATTGAATTTTTACTAGCATGCGACCCCGAATTCTAAACTATTTAAAATCAGAAAACTGGTATAATCTCAACTGTTTTGTCGTTACACAGGCGCTTGACATTCTTTATAGTATTTTTATAATAAGAAGGAGGGAAAATTTCAAACTATGATACAGAATGTCAAGCTCCTGTGGTCTTTAAAACCTAAACCCAAATAACAGTAATTACACTGTACTTGTATATAACAGTTACCATTAGGTGAAGACAATGACTATGTAAATGAATATTAAAATGGTGTTAATATTGAGATCAATGTCGCAAATAAGGTAAAAAAAATACCGTCTTGAGGAATATAGTTCGCTCACTTGAGATCCAACCCAAACTTGAATCAGACAAAACAACGATGTCAAAGATTTAAAAGTACATGTACATGCGTAATACAAAATATACAGTTTTGGATTTTAGGGCTGATTGGTGCCAGCATAAAATGCTTAGCAACCCAAAACACTCATATCAATTAGAAAACTTGCTTATTTATAATCTAAAGACATTTAATTTTGTCAATTTAGAGACTAAAATGTCTATATTACACAAATGAGGATAAAACGAATATAAACTTACTAATATGAACTTACGATGATATAGAAAATAAAGTCCTATCAGGACGTTAAATTCTGTACAAAACTAATGTTGAATTAATTCAACATAACATAACAATTAATCTAACTACACTAATTGTACAAAGCAAACGAGGTCAACGAGGTCAACATGGTCCAGAACCATCAAAGACACTATTTACTTAATAGCACAGAACTAATTTTTACTTTTTCAAATCATGATACATAAGCGAATTAAAAGTACAGTGTGCAAAATTCGATTTCGATTATTTCAGAGTTATTTTAACAAAATCAGTCGTGGTTTGATCAACAATTCATAAGAATATGTAAACCTTTGTAATAAGACAACAAAATGGTGATACTAATATCAGGTACGAAAGCAAAATGCACTATCTAACGTAAAATGAAATGTCAATGATTTTTACACAAAACGTTGATAGTACGTAAAAAAAATAAAATATAAAAGGTACAATATATGCGTAGAATCAAAATTAATTTTGCGTTGGATTTTGTAACAAATGGCAAGCAACAAAACAAAATTTGGCATCTAGGGGTTTTTAGCATTAAACCAACCAAAATGATAAAATGTATATTTCTATACATGATAATATATAACTTAACAAAATTGTTATTTATACATTAAAAAGAATCATTTCAAAGACCAGAATCGAGACAAGCAAAATAAATGTGTTCCGACTTTACTACAGCCATTCTCGTACCTCGAGTTTATCAAGATCAATCATATAAAATCATTGTGGTTTAAGTACACAATTAATTCACGAGTAATCGTTGGAATTTCTGAATTAAGGCTACAGGATTTCATAATGGAAATTAAATGGATGGTTCAGTGATAAAAAATAAATCAAAGTTTCTTATAACACAGTGGCAATGCCACGTGACTGTGACGTCACAAATGCTGAGATCACCAGCAGAAAACTGTGAAAAATCAGCCTAGACTCAGAGTTTTAAAGAGCTGTAAGTATTTCAATTCTTGTCAAATTTACATGATACCTACGGACGAAGCAGAAAATTGAATGCTATATTTGCTGGTCATCACATCTCCAATGCCAGTTGTAAAGTTTTTGCCAACACTCGGGAAAACTTACCAAAGTTTTTCCTATTTAAAAAGGGCAACGACTTGTCACTGTAGCACGCTGAAAAGGGATAGTTTTCCAGGGTGTTCGGTGTCAAAGTCACGTGGTAAAGCCACCGTGTATAACACACCTAGACTCTAGGCTAGAGCATGTAAGTCAATATCACAATTCTTTGAAAATATATCACTTCCGTGTTCGTACATACATGTATTTATCAGCAATGTTCTGAGTTCACACATACTTATCAACACTATGATATTCTGATCCAAAGTATTCCTTTTTTCCCCAGGCCATACATTGTAACTTTAACTCTATAATTGCCTCTCTAGGTAGACAGTCGAGGAAACATTGCTGTAAAATAGTATAAAATGTAGAATTTAATTATTACAGGGGAAGTAACTCTTACACGGACTTCATTCCTCTTTAATCCATGGTTATTTCCCTTCGATAAACATAGTTTAGCAAAACATCTATTTTGATGAAAATAAATCACAACTTATTCATAGGCCTGTCATTAAATGAATATATGTAACTGTTCTAGTAAGTGTTATGAAGTATTGTGAGATAAAAATCGGAACTAAGTTTATAGCAGCATGTAAGTTTAATGTTTAATGCAGGTAACATGTTAGAGCAAAGTTGAAGTCATTCTAACCCAGTTCATAGCATGTAAAACCATATAACATATTAAACATTGGGCTTGTTTTATGCCTTTTTTCAACGGGCATATAAGGTGAAAGATGGACCATCAATCCTTTCTGATTTTTTGAGAGTACAAGGCTTCTATTTCCCCCCCCCCCCCCATAAAAACTGTGTACTTATACAAGGAATATGCCATGGTCAAAAGTTGATCTCTAACCCACAACTAAACTTTCTTTCAGTGAATTAATTACAGCAAATTAAAGGCAGATATAAGAGACAGTATTGCTCTCCCTAGCTATTGTCCGCAGATCCCTACTCCATATATCATAGTCAAGTATTCCACAAGGCCAACAACTTCTACAAATAATTAATTATAGATAATAGTCTAAATTTTCATGGAAGGGTATTTCCATCCAAGGTAAAGTTCAAACCAACAACCCTTCGGGACATTAGATTCCAAATCCTGTGTGTAGCCTACTGTGTCACTAACCCGGTCAAGTCAACAACAATAATCATAGCTTTTAAAATTAAAGTTTCATTGTTTCAAAGCAGATATGACTGGAATCCATGACAATGAGGTCATTCTATCGTAATCATGGATGTAATACCAGTACATACATTCGAGTTTGTCTGCATGATTGTAGTAACTCACTTTTTTACACAATGCACTTACTACAGTCTTGCAAGCAACCTTCACATTGTATGTGATAGCTATTACAGAAAACATGACTCCTGAAAAGAAGCAAGTCAACACACTATAGTGAGAAAATTTATTATTCTAGAATGTATAAATAGTACATGTTAAGAGATGTGATTTAAGATTGAATTGTTATTTTCATTTAGTTGTGTTAATACAGTGATTATTTGTAGGACTGTCAAAATTATCAAGTAAATTGACCCTGGTTCAATTTCAATAAGAATTTCAATAAGAAATTGATTTCATGTCTTGTAATTGATTAAAAATACTAATATATAAGGTCACTGGATAAATAAGGACTCAAAGATTTATAAACTTTATATGCTTCAAATGCATATGTGAATTATTTGATTCTTATTATGCGCAATAAGATAATAAATTATAGAAGAATTCAAATTTCTTTTATTATTTATATTCTTATTATGCAGAATACTGGAGAGGTGATCTAACATCCGAAATTCTGATCTTTCTTCACTGCTTACTTTGATAGTGAAAATCGAAATTATTCCACATTTTTAAAATCAGTACCGAAACCAGTTTGATCACTGATAAAGACAAATGGCAATAGCCATATGAATTGAAAATGGCCAATGATTAAGCAAATGATTAATTGATTTGATTCAGTGTTAAGTAATCGTGACAGTCCTAATTATTTGTAAGGTTGATACACATATTATCACTATAAATATAAGCAATATAAAGTTCTAAAGCTAGTAAAAATCAATTAAGTGAACAACAGCAACGCACCAAGCAAAGTTCAACTAAAATTGTGAGTCAAAGCAATCAGAAGTTTACAAATCGAGAGTTGCCCGCAAGACTGTAGTAACTCACTCTTTAATGCAATGCACTTACTACAGTCTTGCAGGCAACCCTCGAAATGTTTATACATGTTAAATACTATAGATAACAAATATGAGCTGTTTACAATGTTTACAATGTTATGTATAATTAATATTTATAAATGAATATTGTTTTTGAATATGGGACCTTCCAGAATAAAACAAACAGGAACATAGAGGGGACATAACTCTTAATTACCATAAAAATTCAAATTTCAAGAAAAATGCCAGTATAATAAAATACATGTATAATACTCTGTTTTTAGCATGGCACATGTAATACACTCAGGGACATTTATATAAATACAATGTTTTTTTATTCAAGTTTGGTAGGAACTATTTTCATACAGGGATACTTATGTGCGAGTCAATTAAAAACTACATAAAAATCTTAACATAGGGACTTGTGTTAAACAATGCATTTGATCAATGTGCAATATATAAATATTTTCAAAGCAATAAAAAATTCTGAACAAGAAACTTAGCTGAAGTGAGTTTCTGAAATATGGTCTAGAACAACAGCTTGTTTCCTGGAATATTGACTGGTTTATTTTGGTTTTAAGGCTCTTTTAAACATAAGGAATAATATAATAAAATCGAACCATTATTTCTGTGATACGCCAGTAGACAAATTAAGTTCCTATCAGTGATAATTCACAATTTGTGACCTTAGCATCACAAGCACAGGCTAAATACTTTTTATTTGTCCACCAATCGACCATTATTGATCACTTTAGGAGTATTATCCGGGGCAGGTTAAAACCAGCAGTTAAAACCAGAGTGTTTTTTACCGAAAAACCCTAAGCATAGGGTTGGACATAGATGATAGTGAACGTTTTTATAGCATGCTGAAACAATTGTGTGACAATAATTTGCATACATGGTAATAGCAATCAAATCAAAACATTCAGCATGGAACAAAACTGATTTGCTACAAAACACAATATCGTATCTGACAATACACAGGAAACAAACATGTTTTCTAAACTACGGGTTAAGTATATTCATACATTGGATTTCTAGCCATGTAATACAACATATAGCATAAACACTGGTGTTTAATAATTATACATTTTGTGTCTAATACTAAAGTTTTACATACATTTCTATATAACATGCAAGTTAAATTAAAACTAACATACATAATAAACACACCATCATGATTAAATTATTCTATATGATTTAAATCATTTATAAATCACAGCAATTAAAACACCATTTAAAATCTAATGCCCAAAATCAGTATTTACTTGGATACTTGTGTAAAAAAACTTGGCCAATTACTTAATTGATGATTCAAAATTGTTCCCCAACTACTAGGCAAAATGAGGTCATGTTTCCGAATAATGCACGGATCTTATTGACTTTAAACTAGGAATTTTTCTTTTTTTGGTTAATTTGTTATTAAATGATCCTTAATAAAGGTAGAAAATTAGAATCAGATGTAAGAACTTCAACCTAAAGATTTGAAATGTTAAATGAAGTAAATCTAATGCACTGACACACCATACACACAGACATACATCAACAGAATACAACACTACCAAATTGCTGTGATCTAACAAAACAATCTAAAACAAAATCATAAGCTAAAACAAAACTAAGGACCAATTTACACTGTCTTGCCATACCTACTTTAGACATATCTGCCAGTCTCCAAACGTAGAATAAGTAGAAAATATTCTATTCTGTTTGATTTTCTTCAAATGTATGTTTCTCTACTTTCTTAAATTGGATTTTATGCCATTTCCAAACACTTATTATTAGGTTATGTACTGAGGCAGCTTGACTGACAGCACTTTACTGATGCTAGCTTATCCAAGAGGTTAGGAGTGAACAACTTCTCCCTCAATTGAGTAGTCAATACTTAGCATCAGATTTTGAGCGTAGGGTATAACCCACTGCAGTCAGGAAACAAATCTTCGGCGCGATATGACCTTTTTGTGTTGGTGCGCCGTAAAACCCAAACAAACAAACAAACAAATAAACAAACAGGAAACAAATCAAAGACTTGTTCTTCTACTGCCTGTCCTAACGTCATGGCTTAATAAGGCGAATGTCTTAACGATAGAGTCAATTATATGAAGTGTAAGAATTGGCAATAAAAATCAAATGGCTAACCATAAAGTATATGCACTCTGCATAACTGACCAATAGCATGCATAGTTCTAAGACAGATGTGAAATCAGATTATCTGAGATAGTGTAAATTGGGTGTTAACATAAAAAGCTTTGTGAAAACAATAATTTGATACAAATCATTCTTATATTAATACAATAATATATAAATATACAAAACTGTAAAAAAAACCACTTATTCTTCATAGTGTAATGATAATATTTGGTCAATACATACAATTGAACTGATACGTCCATAAAAATTTCCAAGTTTGAATAAAAACCACTTTTAACCAAGTATAGTTTAAACAATGATAATAAAAAATCATCTAAAATTCACTGAAAAAAAAATATTGCATACAGACTTCAAACACTTTTTGCAAATAATCATTCAAAAAAAGTGATTTATTCAATTAGCACATACTAAATTAATATTTCTATGTAGTAAACTATGTACTGACATGATATTAGAAAAATTTAAGTCATTGCACATTATGCATAATATTTTGAGCAGGATTATTCAAAAATAATTTTTATCAATTCAGAAAAAAATATAATTTATTGAATAAATTTAAATCAAACACTTCAACTTCTAATAAATCAAGCTTACTATCACCATACATAAACTAACAACCAAAATTAATTACCACACAAACAATAGCACATATTAATTGTAAATCATAAGCTGATTAAAAAAAATCCAAACTTGGAATGGACTAAGAACCTAAGTATAAAAGTACAAAATTTGTTACATTGAAAAAATGAATATCTACACTTCAATTACATTGAAGTTCAACATTTTATCTTTCTTTATTCAAAACTTCATAAATTTAAATAATTCATCCGTAACAACCATAACACTCAAACAATAAAATTTAAAAAAGTCTGAAAAGTTCTTAAATTTTTATTAGATTCAGACACAACTTTAAAGGGAGGTAACTTGAAAGCACACACAACCATCTGAGAGAGTTATCTTTCCTATTTCTAGTATTTAGACTATTCAATCTTCCAATGATTGTTCTAACTTGTTTTATCCATGTTATTTCACTCTGTAGGAGAAACAAATACATTATTTATATACAAATTTAACAAATGTTGAAACATTTTTCAAACAAATTGTACGTAAAAAGATTCATCAGTGTAATTTAAAGGACATTTATTTCTCAGAATGTTTTACACTGTCTGTTTTGTTTAGAAGACTTGGTACCCGTAATATGAATAAAACCCAACCAATACGCCTCCTAGTAAAGTTCAATCATTTGTCGTACTTTTATCTCATGGATCTAGAGTCAAAGATGAAATTTATCAGACAACCTCCCCTCAGACTATTTAAGATAAAATTAGCTTACATCGTGAAGTCAGATTTTACTACTAGTATATTTTTTTGGGGGGGGGGTTTAACAGCGTAGCAACACATTGTATAGGTTATATCACTGGAACCATACCTACTCACTGTTCCTGGAAAGGCTTAATCTCTAGATTAAGCTGTTAACCGATTAACCAACTACTAAACACATTCTTCTGTCAGTGACTGACTTCTGCCCTATATGATTTAGAATCAGAGGTAGGAAGGAGAATGGCTGTAGAAAATTATTTCATGAGCAAGGTCCATGAAAGTATGCCACATCTGTGAATTAAACCTCTCGATCAGTAGTCTTGTGGGCTACCGACCGAGCTAGCTGGGCGGGCACTACTAGTTTATGAATTATGTGATATGAAAGTATGATCATTGACTTAACAGTAATTCTTATGAACAACATAATCATTTCATTGCATTTGGTTCACTACAACAAAAACTAAAAAATGGCTTATTTAAGAACAGTCAAATGAATATTAAAATTTTAAAAGAGTATATTGTTTTTTAAACAAACCAGCAGGGCTCGACATTTTAGATCATCCTACAGCCCCTGATGACCTATATTTGGGCCCAGACAACTTTTTCACTGCTAGTAAACATTTGATTCAGGCAAATAAAAATATACAGCTGATGGTCCAACAGTGCAACTTCATCAACAATTAATGTCAAGCCCTAATTAAATTATTCTTATAAAAAATATTATAGAGTTAACTTACATGATGTACTGGTTTAATGAAGTGTAGTATTTAGTTACTTTTCTTGGCAGCAGCCTTAGATTTAGCCTTCTTACTGGCTGCTTTAAAGCTATTAAATGATATACTTCTGACAAGTGACAATGGTAAACATCCTATAACAGTCCCCTACAGAAAGAATAAAAATATATTATACAATAAGCCTTTTCGTGAGTCGCTTCATGTTATAGAGGTCAAACACTAGACTTAGGACATTAGAGATACTAAGCTAGATTTTCATCTCAAGTCATTAAATTCAGCCAGTGGACCATGGAGCTAGTCCACCAAATTCACCATCTTTTAGTGACTTTTCGAATGTGAGAGGTCAGATTTGACTAACCACCAACTTTTAAAGCCACTATTTTCTATATTTAATAATTGAAAATTTGTTGTTAAATTTATTTTAGGACATACATGTACTTTGCTGTATCAATAAAATGGACTTAATATAAACTAAATAAACAAAGATGCTTTTGGGACCAGACCAGTCCATCATTTCTTTTCTACCATTCATATTGTAATAAACTAGCCCTTTTCTGGGTCCTTGTAACACTAGACTGAACTAACAGTGCACAGTAAAGATCACAACTAATACATGTTTCAACAGTACTGATTAGATCCAGGCACTAGTCTTATTGGATACAAAGCACTGCAGTCTTTGAATTTTGAACTTTTTAACTATTGTAGGAAAAACACTGAGCTGTTTGGTTCCTCAAGAAAACAATATATGGTCCTAAAAGGAATGAAGTAGTTCTGCACACCTATTATGCCCACAGACTGAATAATTAAGATAAAAATAAGGGTAGCAGGAAGAAAATATTTTGAAATGTGAATGAATTTGATGAAATATGAACTAATATACTTGTAATGGCATGCAGAGAAGATACAAACAGTAATAATGGGGGAGAGTACTTGAAAATGTTTAACAATAGTTATAATTAATTTTAAAATGAAAGAATAATACTGCACAACTGTAAGAGTTTGAAAATAGAGCTCCCATAATACATAAAAGTTACATGCATAATTTACCAAGGCAAAAATTTACTAGCTTCATGCAATCTCTCTGATAGTTAATAAGATTCTGTATAAAATATAGGTTATTATTCTGGTATTAAGCAAAGGAGGCAGTCTTAGACAGTTATATGCAATCAATTATGTATATACTCTCCAATTCATCAGTTCTAAAGATTCACTCGCTCACTTTCTTCCTCTGCTAAAATACTACGTACAAACTGATATTTCTATTTTTAGACAGAGACACATAAACATTTAAATCGCATGTCTGTCTCGTGATATTTTAAAAAAAGATGCTGATCTTCTATATGACATCATACGATGTTGCATTCGTCTCTAGTATGATCATACCATATAAGATAATGTTTACCCGTTCAACCAATGAAAATGCGTATAAAGTTTTTTAGCTAAATTGGAATTTGGTAAACCTTCATTGGTCGTTCCAAGGTTCATAGTAAAGGTCAATATCATAAATCGACACGTTTTAAGGCAGCGGGTGAATGTAATGTATTCACTGAGCTGCAAGGGAGCGTATTATGTATAGTACTTCCTTATCATTTAAACTGACAATTCTTTGTTGTTTTAAACACAAATAATAACATAAAGCAAAGCATAGACAACAAAATTTTAGACAACAAAATTTTGAAGTAAACTATGTGACCATGTCTCCACAATAAGAAAACAAGAATTTTGGTATTCATTTATGTAAGTACATCATTCAACTGTTTCTCTAAACATAAGGAAAATAATCATATTCTAATGCATAGGAATTAACAAACAAACAAAAATGTTCATTTTTTGGTCTGTTACAACAAGTTTTTTTTTACATGAAAATTTGTTTTTCAATAACATTTGATATTTGAGCAGCTTTAATTCCTACCTACCCAAGTTTGATAACTAATAAGTTTAATAACTCATACATTTATAAAATAACTAAATATTTTTTTGCAAAAATGAAATAAATAATTTATGACATTAAACTCATCACCAGGTAAAATCATCTCAAAATAACCGAATTTGCAAAAATGATAAGAAGCCAAAGCCACATTGAGAAAACTCTTTAAATGATACCAAATGATCATTATACATAGTTCCATTTGACCCTGAATATTGTAAATGAATTTCTTAGTAATGTCACTTAACATAGAAGGATTTGTATCGTGACTAAAACAAAAAGCAATACAGACAAAAACCATGACAACAAAAGCAACTATAGAAGCAGATTGTTGCTACAGTGCATATGCTCTATGATATTTTCTAAAACATGCTACATTAGTGTTTTTACAACAGATAATAGATAGCAACTACAGGTGAATAGAGATGTAGTAATAGAATAAAGTACTTAAATTCCCTAACTTTCAAGCTAGCTTTCATGGTAGAATGGTAGAGTTAGCTTACAGATTTTAGATTTTTACCAGGTTACAGACAAAATACATACACATTTGTCATATTCTCTATCAGGTTTGATACTATTGTCAACATTGGCTCAGTCAAATTTTATCAACATGTATACCAAAGCAGATTTCCTGGAGAGTAATATGTACATGTTTCGATGTAACATGCTATATCAGATCATGTTATTTCCTGATAGGAAGTTCTTCTGTAAGCATCTGCCATAAAGCTACCATCAGCTTATAGATTTTTAGGAAGAGTAAGTAGAGTTTTAGAAAGAGTAAATATAGTGAAGAACCAACATGATATCATATAAAGGAAAGAAATTGCAGCTACTATAGCATTTCATTATCACTTATTTCTTTATTCACAGAAAAAAACTAACCTATCTAAGCAGTGAGAAATGTTGGAAGGTAGAGCAAGAAATATTGAACATAGAGTAATTATCAAGATAAAAACTAAAAAGTTTGGCGGAATTTAGTTAACAATACCAGTATCTTTATTCTGACTTAAGTCCTTGTTAGTAAACAATCATCACTCAGGCATATATTTGGAGTTTTCATTTAGTTTTATATAAGCTTAACAACTTCACATTTTATTACAAGACACAAAAAGCATTCATATTAAAATCCATCCTCCATCATTTGGTATTAATAAAAAACAACGAAAACATTCACAATATAATACATTATAAAATATCAACGAGTCATTGCAAAACTAGTCAACATCCTTGTTTAGTTACTTGGACTAAAACAAGTTTTAGCCACTGATCCACTACGAAAATATTTCAGCTTTCTTATTAATTGACTTTATAAAAAAGGTTCTGGTTGTTCATTGAAAAGCACTAGTAACAAAAATTGTTTAATTTAAATGCCCCTTTATCATAGAAATGTTTTAAGCCTACAAATTTTCAAGTATTTTTTCTTGTACATAGAATTAAGTATTCATTATAAGTGACAATAATAATCATTTATAATGTAGCAGTCAAGCAAGCTATTATATGTTACTAGTATAATATATTTCTACAGTCTAGTACAACATCCAATATAGTGTACATACATCTACGATTGACATATATATAGCAGGGATACATATTCCCCATTTAAGTTTATGGGTTCAAGTGGGCATCTGACTTGCAGATTTTATAGATTTCAAAGCACTGTAGATATTGAAATTACAGATCCCCAAGATTGAAAGGAGCTCTGTTTGCTGTAGGTACTCGTCACCTGTGCCTGTCAAATGTTATTTCAAGTCACCCGATTAAAAATCTACTAGAATTGAGCAATGGGGAATTTGTATCCCTGTATATTGTACATGTATGTATGACTGACAGAGGTATAGTGTAATGTTCTACAGCAGTAACTTGACAGTATATAAATAAATATATTACTTACTATTAGAGCATGTGGCCAGTATCCATGGGTTACATTCTGAAAACCAACTGTTCTAAGAGCATTGCTCACATAGGTTTGAGCAGATGGTATAAACAAACTTGCACGTCGTATTTTACTCATGTTACTACACACAAAATATGGGTTGACACACTGAAACACAAAAAAAATTATAATTTTCTCATAAATTTTTCAGGAAGAATGGCAAAAATGTTTAAGACATCCTCAATTATGCATCATCATTAGACTCTATGTATGCAACATTAGGTACATGTCAGGGCAGTGGTACAGTGGTACGATGCACCCTTAAGATTAGAGAGGTCCTGGGTTGGAGCCCCACTAGGGGCACTGTTTATTTCCTTGATCAACTAATTTACCTATAGATGGCTCACATAATCCAGGTATAAAAAGTTACTGTGAGTGAGAGGAACACCTGTCGGACGGTGATTTCAGTGATCAGGGTTTTTCCTACAAATTTTTTAAGCCAGCACAATATGTATATGAAGGCAGACTTTAAACCACACTTCAGCTTTTTGAAACTTTAACAAGTTATTAAAACAATGCTAACAAGAAAGGTGCTGAATTAAAACACTGCATTATTAATATTTTACCAAACTTCAAGGTATTACAACAAGAAATTGTATTTTTATACATACAATGAAATTTTCCAAAATAGATTGTATTTCATAATAATGGATTTTTATCACATGTTTGCACAGAATGAAATACATGTATCATTTTTACCTGAACTTTAATTCCTTTAGTGTTATATTCGTAGTCTAAACATTCCGAGAGATAACCAACATAAGCCTGAAATATAACAACATGGAGACTATATATAAACATCATAAATATCACAGACAATATGATTTAAAAGACAGTGTAATATTGATAACAAGGGAAATGACAACCTTCATTACATGGGAAAACCACAGTTATAATTATGATCGAATTTGATTAATAATTATAAAATCTCCATCATAACTTAATATACCGAAATTCCGTTCATAAATAAACTAAATCTTATCAAATAAGTGAAATAACCGAGTTAATGAAACTTATTGATAATCTTACATGTACTTAAGAGAGGAACAAGACATGCCCACTTTTTATAGAAAAGAACTATAATCAAAATACTTTGTCTCTTTCAACAGTGGACATATGGTTTCTCCCTATAACAAACTTGATAATACACACAAAGTTAGTTTTCCCCAAACTTTGTCCAGCCTTTTGTGATTATATTTACATACCTTACAAGCTGAATAAACAGCTAACATACCTTACAAGCAGAATAAACAGCTAACATACCTTACAAGCAGAATAAACAGCTAACATACCTTACAAGCTGAATAAACAGCTAACATACCTTACAAGCTGAATAAACAGCTAACATACCTTACAAGCTGAATAAACAGCTAACATACCTTACAAGCTGAATAAACAGCTAACATACCTTACAAGCTGAATAAACAGCTAACATACCTTACAAGCAGAATAAACAGCTAACATACCTTACAAGCTGAATAAACAGCTAACATACCTTACAAGCTGAATAAACAGCTAACATACCTTACAAGCTGAATAAACAGCTAACATACCTTACAAGCAGAATAAACAGCTAACATACCTTACAAGCTGAATAAACAGCTAACATACCTTACAAGCTGAATAAACAGCTAACATACCTTACAAGCTGAATAAACAGCTAACATACCTTACAAGCAGAATAAACAGCTAACATACCTTACAAGCTGAATAAACAGCTAACATACCTTACAAGCTGAATAAACAGCTAACATACCTTACAAGCAGAATAAACAGCTAACATACCTTACAAGCTGAATAAACAGCTAACATACCTTACAAGCAGAATAAACAGCTAACATACCTTACAAGCAGAATAAACAGCTAACATACCTTACAAGCAGAATAAACAGCTAACATACCTTACAAGCTGAATAAACAGCTAACATACCTTACAAGCAGAATAAACAGCTAACATACCTTACAAGCAGAATAAACAGCTAACATACCTTACAAGCAGAATAAACAGCTAACATACCTTACAAGCAGAATAAACAGCTAACATACCTTACAAGCAGAATAAACAGCTAACATACCTTACAAGCAGAATAAACAGCTAACATACCTTACAAGCAGAATAAACAGCTAACATACCTTACAAGCAGAATAAACAGCTAACATACCTTACAAGCAGTATAAACAGCTAACATACCTTACAAGCAGTATAAACAGCTAACATACCTTACAAGCAGAATAAACAGCTAACATACCTTACAAGCAGAATAAACAGCTAACATACCTTACAAGCAGAATAAACAGCTAACATACCTTACAAGCAGAATAAACAGCTAACATACCTTACAAGCAGTATAAACAGCTAACATACCTTACAAGCAGTATAAACAGCTAACATACCTTACAAGCAGAATAAACAGCTAACATACCTTACAAGCAGAATAAACAGCTAACATACCTTACAAGCAGAATAAACAGCTAACATAGGTGTAGGTGAAGTGCCAGCAGCAGATGATATATTTATTATAACACCTCTCTTCTTTTCTACCATACCAGGTAATACTATACTAGACATCTGTAATAGAAGCATTACAATGTTGACAAGAGTGATAGAATTTACTGGAGGCTGGTCTTACATCAATTTAACCATAACAGTCATTGCCTTTGCCCACTAGCCTCACACCCAGAGCTAGTGAATTCCAACTAGGGTCATTGAACATTACTTACTGAGCAATGTTATGCAGTTGGGCCAATCAATTTACAACATGACAAATTTGGTTAGTGCTGGATAAAATATATGACAATGACTGACGTTGTACTTGAAATCAATTAATATATATTTTATACAACGGGTGAGCTCAGATCAGGCCCAGGCTACAAAACTGGATAAGAAATATCACTTGTATTTTATTTTTATCATATTGTTGAGATTTTCAGCTTTCTGGCGGTATATAACATTGTATGCCTTGATAAAAGGTAAAGTCAGTGTACTTGATAATCCTTTAAAAAAATAGCATTTTTTAGCAATTTCAATGTTGCAGCCAATTTTTACTATTTTTTAGAAAGAAATGTAAGAAAGCCAAGAAAGTGTGTAAAAGTAATATTAAGATTTCTGGAAAAATGAAGGTTCTATGAAATAAATACTTTTTACCGAATTTAAATCGGGCAAAAATTGTGGCAATTATATAGCATAGTATAAATGTATTCATCGTTATGTTTTGCTATATTTTGACCATTATGAATAAGACATGATGAATTGTACTTAAAACAAGACAAACATCCACTTTTCAATTAGATAACTACAAAACAGCGATGTAGTTGTGAAAAAATATAAGTGGTTTTGTCAAAAATTTGGTTCATTTTATTTCATCAAACCTGAGATGTAGTGATTTTTTTGGTAGAGTCCGTATACCAACTTTCAACATGATACAGAAGTTACAATTGCCATTTATATTAAATGATTCTTTCATTATCTATTACATAATGATGAAAAATAAACAGAAACATGATTTACAGCAGTTGCAGAAAACTTGGGGAAAAAATATTCCGCGCAAAACTTTGTCCGTAGACCGTAGAGTCCGTAGACCTATTATTTCAGGACCTATAAAACTAGTTAATAACACTTATATAACAATTCTTTTTACTTAATTTGATAAATCTTTTCTAAAATATTGTTTTAACTTTATATTTGTAACTGTTTCAAGTGATTTTTGATTTTTATAATTATGTGTCATAGTTTACACGATAAACAGTAAAAGATACATTTGATGTACGCTTAAAGTGCCAATAGTATGAACCAAAATGTTTGTAGTATACTTATTTTACATCCCAATATAAATTAAAACTATAGGGATACAAAATAGATAATTAAAGGATGGTTTATGTGCTTATAAATGAAGATAGTAAAAAGGTCTATGGACTCTACATAGACTAGATTTCTGCATTTTATCTTTATTTATAAGCATATGTTTAGTTTGATGCCCAAACATAGAAAACAATGTTGGTTGATCAAAATCTTTAACCATTGTCATAGCAACTGGTATTCCCTTTTTCTCAGTAATTTTCAGATAGATTATGATGATTTTTTCTCAAAATTGACTATTTTGTGACTTCCAGAGCCTATTCTTGTAAGTGATCACCATTCAAAATACATCTGTAAATGTATGTACTGACTTAATAGATTATTTTAAAAGCAAGCAATCGATTCTAGTTAAGTTTATTTTAATTTTACAATTATTTGAATACCACTACCTCCAAATTTTTCATTTTTCAAGCAAAATGTATGACTATGTGTATCACAAATACACTGTAAAGCTAGTTTGCTGCATTTTTGACATTGTTAAACCATAAATTAAATTAGTGTAAGGGTTGTCCTAATAAACTTAATTAAAAAACTTTTTGGGCTTCTCATATTTGAAAAAAGTTACTAATTAATGAAATTTGGTTAAAAGCATTAAAAATTTTGATTTTGTTCTATTAAAGTATTCGAACTTATCTTCATAAAATTAGTTATAACATAAATAAGAAATAGCAACACTGCTTTAATATCAGCAACTATTAAAAAAACTTGTAAAAATATAATTGTAAAAATTTAACATATAGCCAGTTTCCATGGCAACCATTTAAAAAATAGATTTTACATTAATTGTGTATTTTTAAGTGAAATGTTGATGAAAAAAATGGATTTTCATTATCAAAGAGTATTGTCTATGAAATGTGTTTCAAGAATCAAGATAACCTACATATAGTCAGATATATCTAGTCTTATCAATATGCCTCTGTTCTCGTAGGAATTTTAATTCAGAGTTCTAGGTAGGAAATACTTTTCTTGATTAAGTAAAATAAGTTAATTCAAAGTCAAATTCATATGAACTGACAATATTGTTCGACTACTATCTGCATGTTTTTGATAGTTTATGTCTGAAATAGAGAAAAAAATTGAAATATAATTGTTTTGTCCAAAAATGATATACATTTGACACATTTCATAACCGTGTAGAGAAATCTACAGATGAGAGAAACAAATAGGCTTAAACTAAGCCATCCGTTTCTCAGCATTAAAAGCACCAACAGAAGGGTTTTAATCAAATTCAGTTAAGTTTGGCAATTTGAGAACTTGCCATTGTAATCTATGAGAGGAAACTTTAAACTGAAACTACTGACTTATGATTGTTTGTTAAAATTACTTGTTTTTGTCAATTTGTGTTATATAAAATGTTTCAGATTATGATGTTAGAACCTGGTAAATTGGAAAATACTCAATTTGAATTTTGAATATTGCTCAATCTAATGCTATCTGGAGGAGAAAATGAAATCGCTTTACACCACATGGGACTATAGGATGAAGCAATATGCAAAGTTTCAGGCTGCTGCATGGTATAGTTGCTGAGAAAACTGTGACGGAAATTTTGTAACGGACGGACGGACGGACGGCCGCACGCACACACGCACGCACGCACGGACAAGGGTAAAACAGTATACCCCCCTCTTCTTCGAAGCGGGGGTATAATAAGTAGTTTACTTATTTATAAACTGATATCAATTATTATTTTCATGTCATTTAGCCATCTACCAACACCTATGAAATATAAAAGTTGAAGTTTGACCTAAACTTTGTTCATTAAATGTCATTCTAGTTATTCATTGATATTTGTAGCGTCCGTATACCAGGTTACTTGGTTGGTTTAATTGACTGAGACCTTTTTCTGTTTAAGAAGAGCAGATTTTTTAAATAATTATATAATTTGTTATTGTTGAGGATGATAATGACACCATGATATGTTAATTTTAACCACAAATGATAGTTTCAATTTGATTGTTAATATGTATGTTATGTCAGTTTAATTAATTTTCTTTATATTGAGGATAATCCGATAAATACTTAACAGTTGAGTACTTAAAGTATTTTATTCATAAACTATAATCAAATGACTTGCCCAAAAAATGAAACAACTCACATAAAATTAATAATAGATTAAATCTTTTATGAAATCTTTTCATGTACAAGATTGGTAGAGTCCGTATACTTTTAAGGTCTAAATGTAAAGCTCTAATTTATGTAAACAAGATACAATTTAGCCCTTGAAGATTTTTATTTTTCCTATCTATAATGGCCAAATTGTTTGTCTTTTGTTGAATTGTAACATTATCTTTGTTGCATATTGCATACAAAAAATTAAAAGATTCAGTGTAATTTTCCTAAAAAAGCTGTGCGACTTCCATGACATACATTTTTTTATTTTTGGAAATAATTTTTCATTCCCAAGTAATACTCATGTTTGTTACATCATGTTTAAAATTTTTAAACTGTTCCTAGTTCATAAACAATAAATGTTTTGTGAAAAAAGCTTTGTTTTTGTAACTATTGTAGAGTCTGTATACTTAGATACCTGCCTTATGATAAATGGTGATAACTTGTTTATCTGACAAGGTATTGTAATACCGTTTGAAAGAAATATTCCAGACACCCAATACTTTCATTGCAATACAAAATCAAAGTGATCATACAAAGTTCATTTTTTTGCAATTGTGCAACATGCTGTCCTACCCTGATCTGAGCTCACCCGACAAGGAATTCATCCATTGAAACAGATCAAAGACATCTAAATGATCTGTTTGTTTGTTTTGTTGGGTTTAACGCCGTAGCAACACATTTTATAGGTCATATAACGGCGGTCAGTCAACCTACTCACTCCTCCTGGAAAGGCTAAATCTCTAGATTTAGCTGTTAACCAACTACTAAGCACATACTTTCGTCAGCGACTGACAACTGCCCTACATAATTAAAAATCATTGGTAGGAGGGAGAATGGCCGTAGAAATAATTTCATGACCAAACTCCACGAAAGTATGCCCCACCCGGGAATCGAACCCATGACCCCTGGATCGGTAGACTTGCGTGCTACCAACTGATCTAGCCGGGCGGCTTTCTAAATGATCTAAAACCACACTGAATCAAAGACAGCTAAAGTCATACAAACACTGGTGTTATCAATAAGATTGTTGTATGGTTAACGTAAATTTATCACCTCTTCAAATTTTCACTACTAGAGACCAAAAACATCATTAGAAGTTTTGTAAAACTCATTCCAGATTAATACTAGCTTATAATGCAAATTCTTTAGTTAGAGGATCAATGTGTAATTTATTGAACAGTATTCATTTTTTCATGTAAAATTACAGATTTTGGTCAAAATTCATCACTGAGTTATATGTGTAATCATTATTGCAATTATTATAATATATGCCATATTTATACAGTGCTTTGTTTAATATTGAAAATATCTTCAAAAGTGCTTCACAATCATATACAGAATTTATGAATAAGGCCACAAGTTGATCATATGTTCTACGGATTTTTCTGAAAATAAAATGGGGCAAGCGAGCGAAGAAAAAAAGTCTTTATTCACTTGCTTTATATAGCGGTTCGACCAAATTTTTATGAGCGAGCAAGGAAATAAAAATATTTTTTTTTGTAAAAACCATCAAAATTAAGGTGCGAGCGAATCCATAGAACATATAATCAATTTGTTGTGACCTAAATGAAAAAAAAAGATTATTTACCTAGTATTAAAAAGTATATATACATGTATTTTAAAATTAATTAATTAATAATTATGATTATCAATCAACTTACCTGTGTAACAGATGTACAGTTCACATATAATAGATTATTAAATACCTGGAAATACAACAATAAATATTAGTCAAACAATTACTCAATTATTTTTATGTTTAATATAGTCACTGAAAATTATGTACAGTTGAGTGATTATAGCCT
This sequence comes from Mactra quadrangularis, assembly GCA_025267735.1. Lineage (NCBI taxonomy): Eukaryota > Metazoa > Mollusca > Bivalvia > Venerida > Mactridae > Mactra > Mactra quadrangularis. Next base: position 32,687,555 of record CM046304.1, read on the forward strand.
AGCAGTCTGTCTGGATATTTTAACCAGTAGTATCGCTTTTTCCCTTAAGAGACACCGCTCATTAACAGGTGCCTTCTCCTTCTAAAATTTTTTAGAAATCATTCAGCTTTCCCCACTACTGAAGGTTACTATTGATATTTCATTCATCTATCAATGAGATTGCAATAAAATTTCCCCCATTGTTTTATATCAAGTAAGGCCCAAGGCCCCTTCCCCATGTAATGAAAAATGCCCTCAGTAGTTAATTATCAATAAAGGCGAGAGCACAGCTAGACAAAACATAACATATGTATGCCTGTTGATATTTTAGATTAAATGCACTGTACCTTGTTTTCTATATAGAAAATAAGTAAAAAAGAGTAAGTTATACTTGTTGTCCACTACATATCAACAACTAATTTCAACAGCTAACTTAACACAGGTCAATATAAACAATATTTAAAGAAATGATCAATCCTGTATCTTAGCATAATGTGGTTGGCTTTTTAACGACTTTGGACTGGTAATCATTGGATAGCCAGCTCCGTGTAGGTTCTTATCCAATCAAAAACCTACCCCATTGTTTCCTTGAGCAAGAAACTTTATCCTACTAGCTCAGTAATGGCGTACCTGGAAGCAGATTCCAAAGTAATTAATATAGGTTGTAAGAGCCTGTTTCACAGTAACAATATATATTAAAATACTCACATTTTCTCTATCAGGGACATCTAAATATAAGTCGGGATATTCATATGATAAACCAACATTATTTACTGAAAATATACATACATTAAAATTATTATCAATATACTCAAACAGTATTAATTTCATATATATAATGTAGTAAAATTACTAAAAATGCCTAAAGTCTTAAACTAAAAAAATCTGCAAGTTAAAAAAAAATGTATTTTCTATGCAATTCAGTATTTAAATACAGTTACATTTTTTATTTGATTTTCAAGCCAGTATTATGAGAGAAGTACAAAGGGTACATAAGCAGAGACAAGTGACAGCAATGGCTCTCATCTTCCTTAAAAATCAAGTTAAGGTTATTCTAAAACTACACTGTATATTTTCTTCTAACATGCGTATACCTAGGAGCTGTGATTGTTATGTCAAGTCAGTAACAGGCATATAACAAGCTATATAGGTCCTTGTTTTTTTACAGTTGCTGTTCCTGACAGGTTTGCTTACACCTTTTTCTAACAACACAGCATTTCAGTCACTGTGAAACTCACCTGTTTATTATAGGACAGTAGGTCCTGTGAAGATCAAAGTTTTTACAGGACCTAACCAAGTCTTACAGGATAGAAGGCCTTTTACCTATTTTAATGAATTTTAATGAAAACTGTGTGGATGAGATCAAATTCTTTGCCTGACAGTCAGTCCTGTAAGCCAGCAGATCTATATGGCTCTTCTAATTTTTAACAAGATTTGTCCGTCGGTTCGTCATGTTTGACGGTGACTGTAGCATTTTACCATAAGCAAAAACAAATTAACAATACATACCTAGAACACCAATATCAAGTCCTGCTAGTTTAGCTTTTATACCCTCATATATACCTGTACCATGTGAAAAATCTGCTGCAATTATCATAGTTTTAACTTTATTTTTAGATTCTGAAACACAGAAGATTTACATATTAAATTATAACATGTCAAGGTTTATATTGATTTTAATGTATTCCATTACATTTTCACTCATCCAACAGGAAATATTTAAACTTATTTTAATTTCTACATACAAATGTATACAACTTTTCTTATTATGTACAAAAGACCATTTTAGCTTCATTGCGAACATGTTTTCCAATTCATGTAATAATTTTCAAGTCTCAAGTAGCTTGTTTGGCAAAGGGGGTGTATATCGGCGTTTATAAACTGAAAATTCCCCTTACTGTCATGACCCAAATTCTTCTTCCCAAAAGTTGTCCAGTGCCCTGAGTCTTTTTATGTTCATTCAGAACTAAACAATCAGGATAAATGTTCTAGCTGTTGAAAGTCACCAACAAGGTGGTTTAAAATTGGGATTCAAAGTAAGGCAGAGATAACTGTCCAATTAATACCTGTCTTCTGTATATTATTTTACCCTGTTAATAAAAACCATTTTTTTCTTATAAAAACTAACAGGTAATTCTCATGCAGTATTTTAACAAGTAAATCTGTGAGCTAATGCTCACTAGTGATACCCCCGCTGTGAGAAATATGACTATCATAATGTAACTTTCATTTAACAAAATCTAAAAATATGCGACAAACAGGAAGTAGATGAGCAAGGAGCATGAAATCGCTTTACACCACATTGGACTATGGGATGAAGCAATATGCTAACTTAGCTAAGTATTAGGCTGCTGCATGTTATAGTTGCTGAGAAAACTGCGACGGAAATTTTGTAACGGACGCACGCACGGACAAGGGTAAAACAGTATACCCCCCTTTTCTTCGAAGCGGGGGTATAATTAAGATTTAGATGTACTATTACTAGAAGTAGTTATAAACGTACCTATTGCAGCAGCTACATCTTTTAGTTTACTTTCTGTCCTACTTATAAGTACAACATTCATACCAGCTTGAGCAAGCTGTGAAGCATATTCTTTCCCTATACCATCAGTTGCACCAGTGATAACTGCAAAAGATATATAAAACATACATATTTTCATGAGTTATCATCAGCTATATTGTTCTTATTATAATAGTTACACATCACTTATACCAATACAAGATTATAGGCATCACACTTTTTGTTATTATTGATCACCTTAACCCACCTAAAGCCGGGACTATGGAACATTGATTCTTAGGGCTAGTGAAAACACTTAACTACATAATATTGTCAGGCTAGTTGATTATTTTGCACAGTACCATATAACTTAATAAAATGTGCTACTGCACGAGAAAATTCAAGGCAAAGATTATTTATGGGCTTCAAAAATGTAAATTTATCAACCTTATATACTGCAGTCAGGCTAGGCAAGGTTGACTACGAAAATAGAACATTTGTAATCTCAGACTTCATAATACTAGTACATCTCATGTGTTGCTGTCCATCGTCTTGCAAAGTTAGAAGACTGCTTACAATATTCATGTCATGAAATCCAATTACCCTTTTCTCCACAGCTTGGCTCAGATGTCGGACTAGCCTAGTTACTAGGGGCAAAGCTATAATTTTGCCACTTTGAAATTGTCAAAAGGTTATTCACCATGGCCAGGGGTCATGTTATCAAACATTTACATTAAACATCTACTGGTATGCGAGCAGTAGCCGTGAACAAGTAGTACCCGTGATTTAGATTTTACGCGTATTATATGCTTTCCAGGAGAAAATTAGAGTTTGTGTGATGTTCAATAAGACAAAATAAACTGTGTACAAAAAATTACAACAATCCGATGAGTATGACGGAAGATATTCACTTTGTGTCAACAAACTTAAAAAATCTTGAGGACGTCTCGCGGGGAATCCCGTCCATGTAAGTGCGCATGCGCGTACGCTATTTTCAGATTTTCTATTTTATTTATAAATCAACGGGAATTAACTCTCATTAACAAAAATATCTGCTGAATTAGTTCCCTTGACACAGAGGGGATCACAGCGGGGCTGTTAATGTTGTAAATAACTTGATTTAAGTCATGATGCCGAGACAGATTTTAAGGACCGTGAAACGCATTATTTTTGATAATAGTAACCTGATAATAGTATTTTTCGTGTGTGACTGTGTTTGGTTTTTCTCGTATTTCTTAAATAAAAATTGACAAATCTGCATTAAACTTCGCCAAAATGCTTCCAATAGTATAATTAGCAACATATGAAAGCAAAAATTATCTTACTTTCACACAAATTACGTACCAGTACTTGAAACAGATAATCACGGCTACTGCTAGCCTAACCATGAATATTCTAATCAAAAGTTGACACCTTTTGAGCCCCTCGTATTTACATCATAATTTTCATATATGACGTCATGACACAATTTTAGACGGACCGATACATTTTGAACCCTAGTCCTATATATAAGACCCTCCGTAACTCATTTCACATTGGGACATTATTCTGTTACGGCAGGGTCTTATCGGCTTCCGTATATATTGATGTAGCAAAATGCGCAAGGATTCCCTCGCGCGACAAAAGCGAACATAATTCAATATTTTTCGAAAAAAATATTTTTGTTTTACCCATTCCTAACACTAACAGACACATTTATCTAACATATTATAACATTAATTTTAAAATAACCAACCTTATTTTGTAGAATTAATCCATTGTTTCCGTAACTCAAAAATCAAGACTTTCGTTTTGAATACTTTTAAAACTAAATGCCATTTATGCCGTAACCGATACCGGATTGGTCGTGATAAACGCCGCACAATCCGTTTCCAATCCGGATTACAAATTCAAAACATTTATGCTAAACATTTTTTTTGTCGTCGCTGAAACAAAATTTCTACTTTCTAAACTTTCTAACAATTTCAATTAACACAATTGTTACATTTAGCTATATTTTTGTCTCCCGAAAATTAAAAATAATCAAATTTGTAATCCGGACTTGGTTCGTCTAATTTGGCGTTTATCTGTGACGATTCCGGAAATGGTACCATGTGACGTGGAATTTAGCGTTGTTATTAAAACGAAAGACATGATTTTTTGGACTTGACGGAAACAATGGAATATTTCTACTTGCTGAGGTGACTTATAGTAATTCTTATATTACAATGTGGTTAATTATTGTATATACTAGCGGTCTAATAGAGTTTGTTAAGAAAATTGCGTAATAATAACAAATTACAATCGTTTAAATCGTGCACTAAATCTGTGCACGTTTTGCTACATCAAACTATATGGAAGCCGATAAGACCATGCCGTAACAGAATAATGTCCCAATGTGAAATGAGTTACGGAGGGTCTTATATATAGGACTATTTGAACCCAGGTTTGTTATTGTCAACTTTAATTAGGAAATATCAATGATTTTTCGATATATTTGAAAAGAAGCTTGAAAAAATCACCGCTACCGCTCGCATACCAGTATAGAAGCTGACGTTGCCATAACAAACATGCATCTCGCGAAAATACATGACAAACAAGTGTGAATAATAAAGCTGACAGTTTGACTTTGAACCAACGTCGAGATATTCTAAGATATCTCAATCATTTTACATCGTACGCAAAAGCACTGAAGTACAAATGCCGAGTCAACTCAAAGATGAAAGTAGAATGAACTTTGAACCGCTAACACGTTCTTACCTGCCCACTCTCCCTTAGATCTAAAATATTCTCCTAATGCGACAAAACGGGACAAGAGATGAGCATTGAAAGCTTTTACAAGAGCTAAGCATATCCTAAATGCGACATATGACAATGATAAAACCCCAACCGCAGCAAAATACTCAGTGTTTGCACCGAGATACGATCGTATGATTTCTGCCATCTTGACGCTTAACTAAGTGTTAATAATCAACCACTCACACGGCCTACTTATCAACCATTCAATGCATCCCCGGATTATGTTTATTCTGCGGCGCCCATTCATCATTATCATTTTCAGTAATCGCCTCAGGCCACTACTTTTATATAAATTGGTTTACAAAACCGGCGACCGTAAATTTCGTGAAAATGGAAAAAAAAATAAAATTGAGAAACACCAGTTTTTTTATTTTTTGTTGTTCCGACCGACCAAAAAATCGACGAAAATGAAAAAAAACCAGACCGTTTTGGGGAAAACACTAACTCTATTTTGAGAGTAAACAAAATAATAAAATGCCACAGGAAAATAATCGTCGAAACAAACATTTTTGCAAAGTCAATTTTTTGGCACTCGACCAAGAAGTTTTATGGAGAAATTCAATAATTTGATGTCTAAATATCAACATTTATCACTTAACTAATATTGTAACAAAACAGTCATGTTAACATACGTCAAAAGCAATGATAAAGACACAAGCCTCTGTTCCTTTGTTCTTATTAATCCTAGAAATTCTATCTAGTTTATATTTAATTACAAAATGAATACGTAAATGCAATGCACTTTAACTTAAACACTGAGTTTAACACACGATACACCTTAAATTGATTTAACATCAGACTCAGTTGAACAGTGACGTAGACTTAGTGTCTGCATCAACTCTACACAGCTCTGGGTACGTGACGTCATATGTCCCCCTGCTGTGTTAACACTACTACTGATGACAAACAGGTAATTAAGACAGGGTAGAAGATTTCACATTCTACTGTTAATACACCAAAATATTTAAACAGTCTCATTTAAATTAAAGCTGTATTTTGCATAACACCAAAAGGTTAAGTCCATTTTCGTTTAAGGGGTGTGCAGATTCTAATTGCAATCTTCTGGATAACTTAGGTATATTAGCATGTTGCAGTTCTTTTTTGTTTAGTCTATAGCATGATTTGCCCAAATGACAAGCCTGTATTTATGCACTTAAAAGTCAACAGATTTGGTCCATTATTATTTTATAGGGGTGCTGACTATAAAATCCTCATTCGTGATGACTTAAGTACTCTGAGTCTGAGTAGTTGTTTGTTGTTGAGTCAATCCCGTATTTCACAAATAATATTTTAACTTTATTTATACTCCAAAAAGTCAACAGGACTGGTCCATTAATATTTTATAGGGATGCTGGTACACATTTTGGATGACTTAATTATATTGAGTAATTGTATGTTGTTGAGCCTATCTCTTTATAATTTACCCATTAACATTGAGACTTAACTTATACACCAAAGTTAACAGGTTTGGTCCATGATGATGTTAGTAGAACTGATTCTAAATTCATACAGTAATCTTGGAAGTTTTAAATTGAATGTTCATATTGTATGAACAGCAAATGTATAGATTAAATAGACAAATTTGTTGACATTCAAAATTTCTAATATTGTGAGTCTTGGAACTGGGGTGTCATTTTGTCAGCTGGACAACATGTAAAACAAGATTTGAGTAACAACATAGGCATTACAAAATGTACCAATGTATATGTAAATCTATACATAGGTCTGTTTGCCAAAAGAGCTGCCATTGATATAAAATATTGTAGCAATGTATTGAAAGGTAGTTATTGGTGATACATCAAAATATCAAGTCAGACAAGGAGTGTAATAGAAGCTGCTAGAACTCCAGTCATATTCTGTATGATGTCCCATAATGATGTTATGAGTGATGTTAAATGTTGTTACAGACATAAAACAAACTAAAACAAACTGTAATTTCTTGTTTTTAATACTTAATAGAAAACATGAAAACTCAGAAATGTAAAAAAGGGATAAATACAACGCAGGGATGTTAAATTAAACGTCACCTTTATTTATTTTATAGCTTTATAAAATGCTAGATTGTAACAATATTCCAAATTTGGAATCAATATAGGATTGCCTGTTAAGAATCAGTGATACATCGATATGGCCATTTCCGATGATGGTCTTATTTCCCAACAATGACAGAAACTATAAAGTTAATGTTTTTATATAAAAGTTGGCATTTTATAGTCTAAGTTTCATGCTTATACACATTCACTGACTGGTAATCTGGCTAGTGGAATATATCTATCAATCTGCCTTGGGAGTCTTTTACTTTGCCTAGTGCAGCCCACATATTGGCGCAACAGAATATTATCACCCTCGTAGGTACCCAATTACAACTGGGTGAAGTGAAGCAATCATAGGTAAATTTCTTGCTCCTGGAAATAAGCAGTGCCCCTGGTGGAGTTCGAACCCAGGACCATAATCTCTAAGTGCACGTCCTACCACTGGGCTACTGCTCCGATGATATATGGCATAACTGGACTCCTTTTTGTTAAATCCTACAGAGAACTATGAGCCCCACATATATTGAGCCTCAATATGTATATATAAATGGCATTGTCCTGGTAACTGCCTTTCCGCTGTACATTGAAACTCCTAAAAAATGGCCCTAACCTGGTTAAAATCAATGGAATGAATATGAACTAAATAAGGCACATATCATAACAAGTTTAGTATTTTTTTCCATAAAAATAAGTTTTTGACCTTTAAGTCTTACCTCATCAGCAAAGGTAGGGAACCATCCCTTGCTATGCCCAAATAGTATGTTTAAGAAACAAAATGAATTTTTTCCTTCTTTTTTTTTTTTTTCGACCACCCAGTGGACCTTTTTTCCGAAAAATTTTTGTAAACCAAAAAATAAAAAAGGAGTGGCCTCACTCTTCATAGAGCATAATCGCGATGAAATTGTGCGACAATTCATAAAAATATTATCTATAATGTATGTTACCGTTTGTATTAGACTCTATTGTGTGTTATAATAATTATACCAAGATGGTAGAATACGTAAAACATTTCAATTAAGTGAAACAAATGTTGTGAAGGTTCTTTCTTCGCTGTAAGATTTTGTGTTTGAAATTGCACAGACTCGTAGATACTAACTGATAATAATACCGATTTATGAGTATGCTTAATGCTTATAGGTCTAATTTTGTTGAAATAGTTGTTTTAAATTAAAATGTTGTTCAAAATGAAATTTGATAAAAAAAGATGCAACTCTGCACAAAACAAAACAAACTGTCCCTCGGTCCGTCCGTCCGCCCGTCCGTCCGCCCGTCCGTTTGTCCGTCCGTCGGTCCGTCCGATCGTAGGGACAGATGTCAGTCACTGACGGAAGTATGTGCCTAACTACTTAACTGGTTCACGTTAAATCCAGAGATTTAGCATTTCTCAACTTATAAAATAGTGTAGAAGGTATGATGTAGGACATCATTAGATGAGATAGTACGTTAAATCTCAGTGTGATCAGCATTTTTTAATTGTAATATAGGAGAAGGATAAGTTAAGTGCCCGATGTGGGGGATCGACCACACGACCCCCTGCTTGCAAGTTAGACGCTCTTCCAACTGATCTTGTCGAGTCAATAAATATTACATTTGAATAAAGTTAAACATTTAGACATATACTATACAGTTCTTGAACCATTCTCGTACCCCGAGGTTATCAAGATTCTTGCTAGTATCGAGAATCTTACACGGCTCTGCATGGGAAAGAGAATACTCTTTAACATATTTTTAGCTCTTTTTGTAAACGTATTTTTTATCATATACATGTATGTGGTTAATATTTTATGATTCTCAGTATGCCTCAGTCCAATAAAATCGTGGCTTGTTGCGGACCCGTACGTGCAGACAGTCGTAGATCGTGGGAAGCCATGCGTATTAAGGTGACAGTACGCACATGGCATAAAACAACACACCCGTACAGAGCTGTAGCTGGAAGATATATTATGCAAGTTTAATTCATACTCGGTCACGATTTTGTTCACGAATTGACTTTGAAACCAATACGTGTATCCTGGGCTCATCTAATGGACTCTGGCAAAAAAGTTTCAGTCCGTACGGGTACGCAAGAGTTCGTACGTTGCCCTCACGGCTATTTTTATGTTTATGGGACTGTAGCTTTAATTACTTTGTTAATCAATGTACGGAAAATAAAATCGCCAATTTGACTCAAGAGTCAATGACAACTAACACATTATTTTCAAGCTGCTCATTTAAAGTATACAAAGAAATTAGTGAAACACTCTAAAAGGCATGTACATATAGATATAATTCATTTTGTTGATATATCTTTAATTAGGTCGATATATGTGCAACATAACAAAACTATGAAATAAAATAAAATAAAACATAGTTATGTTCTGCGATGGAATTAAACCAGCGAAAAAATCCATTTTTTTGTTGGCACCTAAACTAAACCACTGTGAACTATTTCCATATTGATTATTGAGTAAGATATACGTGACTTTACTATTTGAACAACACACAAGTGCAAATTTTGTAAGCGCTGTCTGAAGATATGATCAGACGCTAGCTATATTCTAAATTTAGTACAAATGTACTATGTAAATACATGTATATCGGATTTTACATTCAGAGCAACGATTTATCTCTGTTATACATTTAAACATTACATAACCATCAAGTGCAGACAGTTCGTTTCTGTGTCACTGTGTCACAGGATTGCTTTGCATTTTCGCACTCAGATTTGGAGTATTAATAAGCAACCAAAATGGCATTTGACTTTACAGGAAAAAAGATATTTGTAACTGGTGTTACAAACGGCACTGGTCGTGAACTCGTGGGTGTTTTACTTAAAAATGGAGCAGAAGTTTATGGGTTGGCAAGAAATAAGGATTTACTGGATAAGTTAGTTACAGAATGCCCGGATGTAAAACCAGTACACGTGGACCTAGGAGACTGGGATGCAACACGAGCACAGCTTGAAAATCTTCCAGCAATGAATGGTATTGTTAATAATGCAGCTTACTATCACCCCTACCAATCGGCATTGGATTTAGCTAAAGATGAACTGGATAAATCATTAAATGTGAACCTTCTTGGTCCGATCAATGTGATACAGGTGCTTGGAAAGAAAATGGCAGATGCCGGAAATGGAGGTGCTATTGTAAATGTGTCCAGCATGTGTGGTTTATACCCAATGATTGATGTTATGGCTTATAACATCTGCAAAGCAGGCTTGGATATGGTGACGAAGCAGTTTGCATTAGAGCTAGGACCGTATAATATTCGAGTTAATTCTGTCAATCCAACTGTCATTCTCACAGAAGGAGGAAAAGAATTCGAAAACGAGGAATTAGGAGCACGTCTGAAAGGTCGTACACCTCTTGGAAGATTTGCTGAAATGTCAGAGATCGTCAATCCAATTTTATACTTACTTAGTGATTACTCAAGTATGGTAACTGGAACTCAACATCTTGTGGATGGTGGAGTCACTTCTAATGTACATGTTTGACAATAATGCGCTATTAATACTTTATGGCTAATTTTACACTTTGGTAGTAGTGGTAGTTGAACTTAACTTTGTTATAAACAAACTTATTTGTATCGGATTATTCTGATTATTTTGTGTCGTAAGTTATACTAGATGAAAAACCGCTCTTGTATATCAACGTATAATACATGTTTTGATGTTTCAAGTTTTAGTGCTTGTTTACAGAATTGTCTACAAAACTTTGCCTGTTTACTTAACTGAGCTTCTCAACATACAATTACTACATACAACTTGCGATCCTCTGGTAGTTCCAAGGAATAGGACCAAGATAGTCGATAGGTCAATTTGTGTTGTTGGCCCGAAATGGTAGAACGCTCTCGCGCATGGATAAAATGCTTTTCAACAGAAGATAAATTCAGAAAAAAATCTTAAAACTTTTATTTTCTAAATTCCATGTATTAACATTTAATGTTTAATGCGATTCAATGTGAACTCTATGTGACTAAATGTGAAGCGCAATCGAATATATTGACTATAACACTTATGCGTTATATAAATATGGACTTTGATTTGATTTCTTTTTAATGAAATATTGAATTTCAAGAAGACTGACGTACATGTAACAGGTAAACATTGTCAGACATTATCATTCATTAATAATATCAAATACTTACTATGAATATAAGTCATACATTCAACAATCTTACTATTCTAGATGTTAAATAAAGATTTCACTAAAGGTTGCAGCTTGATTTTTTTACACGTCACAAGAACAAGTATAATCGACATGAGTGCAGCTAACCTTAATAAATGTTTCACTTGAAACTTGAACCTGGTTTACTTTCTTAATCGCCTACATTTATATTTCTGCGATGCAGCATATCCAGTGGCGTGTTACAACTGCAAAACAATTCATACATAGTTGTATGTATAAGTTTATCACTTTAGATAATAGTTATGAAACATGTACGTATGTTTGAGTTAATGGACACCTTATCTTATAGAGGTAGACATTATTAACTATAGTAGTCTTGAAAGAAATGTTTTTTTTGTCTTTTATGAAATTTAAATAGAATCACGTTCTTATAACTCGAGAGGAAGATCGTTCCAAAGCTGTGGACCTGCTATTAAAATTAAATGTTTTTCTAGTATTGTGAGGAATCACATAGAAACCTACTGATAATGTTGAGTTTCTTAGTGTTCGTTTTTGAAGTTTTAGTGAGCAATAGTTCTGTTCGATATTCATGAGCGATTCCAACTGAACAGTTAAACATAAACAGTGCCATCCAAAATTACCTTTACACATGAATTTGTTTCATTTAAGTAATGAACTTTTTCAGATTTACCAATTTATATTAATATACCAATTAGAATTGTGGAAAAGATTGTTACTTTTGAAATGGGAATGATGACACTTTGTCATTGTAATTGGTATACATGTACATGAATCTAATAATATTGTTTAGATTTTTCAAGTATTGTTACAAAATGAAGAACAAATTACACATTCACAAAATGTAAAGGTAATCATGGATGGCACTCTATGTCAATATTTCAAATCCAATTTTTTGTTGTACAGGCAGTCAATGTAAATCTAGCAATGCCTGTTGAGAGCTGTCACGTCTATTTCGACCAAGTACTTATTTTAATTAAGCACTAATATTCTGGAATTTAGCTTGTAGTTTAATTTATTCACTCTAAGTGATACCTTCGAGTAAGGATGCGCGATAATACCGGTATACCGGTATATTGCAATACGTCTCATACACAATACGTACCGGTACGGACCCGCAATATATCGCGATATTTTTATCTTAATCTAATAGTCTAAAATTGCATACTCGAAACTGTTTTGCATCATTTGTTTTCCTTTAATCTATTTTTAGCATAAAGATCTAGAATAAAGTATTGACATATCAAATATCTACCTGTGACAACTTTAACATTCAGTAGAGGTGTTGGAACTGATGAATATTTTTTATAATTTGACATTGGATTAGATACGAAAAGAATAAATGTTTTCGTAAAATTTAGTTGGCGTCATTAATATTTTATTTCAATCTTAACCTTTTCTTATTTTGTACGCGTCCGCATTTTTACTCTTATCCTTTAAATTGTTGACCGCATTTTCCCTCTATATCTATATCGTCTGCCTAACGCGTCTGCATTTTGGACTTATCAGTGATGTCCATCTATATAAACATGTATTAGAGCTTAACTTTATAATATGACAATAAATGAAAATAGTGGCACTTATAGTCTCTTAAACTAATTCCAGCTATTAGAATTTTATTAGAAGTACTTAATAATCAATATGGACTACAGAATAGTACACTTCGCTGGATTGATTCATATCTTCGCCCACGGGCATGTCGAGTCAACGTCAATACTAGTTCATCATCTGTGCGTCCATTAGATTGCAGTGTTCCACAAGGTAGTTGTTTGGGTTCGTGGCTATATCTTACTTATGCACGGACCTTATTTGATGTCATTCCATCTCATATATCAGTGCATGGTTTTGCTGATGACCACACTGCTAATAAAATATTCTGTCCTAATAATCAGAATGAAGAAGCAAATACAATTTCTGATCTTGAAGATTGTGCTCTAACAATAAATTCGTGGATGAATGAAAATAAATTAAAATTGAACAACTCAAAGACGGAGTTTATCACATTTGGAAGCAGAGCACAGTTGAAAAAATGCTTAACCCAGTCAATCAATATTGCTGGTGAAACTATAAAATCTGTGAAGACAATTCGCTATTTAGGGGCCTTTCTTTATGAAAACTTAAGCTTTAAAGATCACATCAAAACAAAAAGTAGAACTGCCATGTTCAACTATTTACGTATCAAAAGTATTAGAAAATATTTGGATAAAGAAGCAACAGAAACACTAGTCATATCTTTGGTCATGTCCTACATTGATTACTGTAATCTAATCTTGTATGGAATCTCAAAATGTGATCTTAACAAATTTCAGCGAATTCAAAACATGTGTGCCAAACTAGTATTAAGGCTAAAAAAATCAGACAGTTCAAAGGATGCTTTGTACTCACTGCACTGGTTACCAGTCAAAGCAAGAATCAACTTTAAAATATGTACTTTCATGTACAACTGTTTTTCTGGAACTGCACCTGCATACCTGACTGAAATTCTTCAAAAGCCTGTACAAAGCAGATCTGGTCTTAGATCTGCAAAATCCAAAGACCTGAATTTTTTGATACCAATAAATAAGAAAAAAACATTCAGTGACAGAAGCTTTAGTACAGTTGGTCCCATGCTATGGAATAAGCTACCAGATAATATCAAATTACCACCTACTTTGGATGTATTCAAAAAACGATTAAAAACTCATTATTTCTCTACTTTCTATGATCTATTCTAAAACTGACATGGCTTGTTAATGCCTCACCTTACAATTACGGTAAACATACTAAGTGATTGAGTGAGTGCATTATGACATGGGAATGAGGATTGCCTCGCTCTCAGTCATTTTATACCTTGTTTCATATGACTGCAATGACAACCTAAATAAATTGTCCCTTTAAAGGTGATGTTTCGACACCTTTGGGTATGTATTAAGGGCCCTTTAAAGGTGATGTTTCGACACCTTTGGGGAAATGTCTGGTTAACAGTGGCGTTATGTTACACTGTTCAGGACATGTCCGCTTAACAGTAGCATCATGTTATACTGTTCAGGACACCAATGTTCAATATAAAATAAATAAAAATATGAAATATAAAGGCTTTTTTATTTTGTTTTGTGTTATTGTAACATATACATTATGTTTTTATGGTGGAGGGTTTTTACTTACATGTATTTATTTTTTATAACATTTTTGTACAACGCCATTGAATATGTAATATAGAAATAGGAGTTTAATCAAATGAAAAAGTTTAAGTTTTAAGTTTAGAATCTATGAAATTCCCCTGCAATGTCTTTAACATACCCTTTGAAATGTTTAAATTGTTTCAATAAGTTGTATAAGAAATATGTGACAGAACAGGAAATTTTGTTTCCTACATCTTTTGTCTTTAGTGTATTATAAATAAATAGCTACAAATTATTCTAACCCCTAAGAAACTAAGTAGGTATCAAGTTTATTGCAAAACGTGCACACTTCCCAGTACACATCCATGCATACAGTATACTACAGTGGATGCTCTACCTATTCTTTGGCAGTAACTAAGTAGGTATAAAGTTTATTGCAAAACGTGCACACTTCCCAGTACACATCCATGCATACAGTATACTACAGTGGATGCTTTACCTATTATTTGGCAGTTGGCAAATCAGAGGAAGCTCTATATGGCAATGGGTTAATGCTTAATATGTAATTCACAATTGGCATGCTGACCCCCTCAGTCTATCAGCATAGTGTCGCAAAGGAACTTTCGATTTAAAGTAAGATTTGTAATAATACTTATTTTACTGGACAAAAGTTGAGTCTTAAATGTTGCATTGGGATAAAGGAAGCTTTCACAATGTATAATTGTGTTAAATCTTCATATTGTCATTCAAATACAAGCATTGTGCTGAAAAAAGCTTATGTTATAAACTCCCAATATATCGCAATACGTATTGCAATACGCTGTTTGATATCGCAATATATCGCAATACGAAATTTCTGGCGATACCCATCCCTACCTTCGAGGATTCAATTCAATTTCATAAATGAGAAATTACCACTGACAAAACTAACGCTTTAATTACATATTTTGTATGAAATTTACGTATACTATTGATCTTAGAATAGTTTAACATTGCCGATATGCACTTTCCTTTTACTTGCAATTCAATGTTTGATTAAGAGAAGCACCCAGAATTATCTGATGAACTCCTGCTCTGTGATATTATCTCCACATACGTCAACTTCTTTGGTACTACATATACAGTCGAGACTGTCATATGTGACCTTCAGTGGGACTTCACAAAAAAGGTCACATATGACAGGGAGTCTTTAAATCCAGTCTCAACTATTTTTGACTGAACTTGTGTTTACATTAATTTAGCAACATGAGTAAGACACAGAGATATTATAAGTTATATATTTATTACTTTGATAAACAGTATACATCTAATATATTTAAGATGAATCTTAAGACTTATTTTGTAAAATATATACATTTGATAAAACTTTCTCTATTTAAAAGACTTCTTTAAAAGATACTGTACATCTGTAATAAAATATTGGTGAATAATTACATGTATATGAAAAAAATACAGAGTTAAAAAAATCATTTTATGCAAAAATTCTACATGATCAAATATTTAAATGCTACTGAATAGACATGTTCATGTTTAAAATCTGCTAAAACTATATAAAAATGACTGCAAATGACTTAAACTGTTTTTTGTTAAAGAAAATTATTGCACATCACTGGGGTCGTTCAAAAAAGTCAGTAATTTTTTATTGCTTTTTGCTTTTGCTCACAAAAGAAGAAAGTTCATCATCAAGTTTTGATACTAAGTTAAGCACTGTGGATTGTCCTGAATGAAGAGCAAATGTTTTTAACTGATTTATCGTGTTTGATGCATCAGCAATTGTGGGCACATTGGTTGAACTTAAATGATCACTGTCATCAATGTCCTCATCACTATCACTTTCACAACATTGGTTTAATTCATTTAAAATATCAATAGCTGGCCTTTCCCAATCAGTTTTATTTGTGTCACATGTTTGTAAACCTTTATCTATGGTGGCAAGATCACAAAAAGAACATCCAAAAAGATCATATGACAGTTTTAGTACAGCCAGAGGAATATCATCATCTGCTTCAGTATTGGGTACAACTTGTGAAACACAATTTTCCTCAGGTGATATCAAACAGAAACCTGCTTTTTGAAAACATTTCTGGATTGTGGATTCTTGTACTTCCTGCCACGAGTTGTTAATCCAGTAAATGGCATCTAAAATGTTTATCTGTTTTAATAGGTCCGGTCCACACACTGCAGGTTGTCTGTCCATCTCTTTCACCATATGATTCATCTGTAAACAGAATTGAAATGATATAAAGATATTGAAATAAAAAAAACATATTTTGTACAGTTTAGTTTTATTAGGATATAAGACTTAATTCTAAGGTTAGAAAGATGTTCCATGATTGTTAAGAAATTTTTTTTAAGTGACGCCTTTAATGAATGATACATTTATAAAGAAACAATAATTGTACAAACCTGACGCTTTCGGAATTTCAACTTTGCTGACTGCATTATTCCCTGGTCCATAGGTTGTGTAAAAGATGTAGTATTAGGTGGTAAGAATTTCACTGAAATATTGCTCAACTGTAGTTCAGGGTGTGATGGGGCATTATCCACAAACAGTAACACATGTCTGCGCTGTGATGTCATTCTTTGATTAAGTTTTTTTAGATAGTCCTCATAAATATAACTGTTCATCCAGGCTTTTGAATTATAATAGTAATGTACAGGCAAGTTTTCAGTTTTTATATTTTTGAAACATCTAGGGTGTTTACTTTTTCCGATAACCAGAGGTTTAAATTTCTCTCCCGAACAACTAGCACATAAAAGTACAGTAATTCTTTCCTTCGATCTCTTGCCTCCGGCACAATCATCACCCTTAAAATGAAATGTCTGACGGGATGTGTCTTTAAAAAAAGACCAGTCTCATCCATATTTAAAATATCTTCTGCTTTATATCCAATGCACAGTTCATTTAATTTATTTTTCCAGTCTTCTACACATTTTATGTTTACATCCCCTCGTTCACCACTCATAGTTCCATAGACAAGATTATTTCTCTGTTTAAAACTTTCTAACCAGCCCTTCGAAGCTTTGAAATCTGGTTTATTCAAACTTTTTGCAAAATCAAGCGCCTTTGCCTGAATAAGTGGACCAGTAACATTAATTCGTCTTGATACAGCATCTAATACCCATTTCAAAGTCAGTTCATTTATTTCTTCATTTCCAGTAAGATAACGACGTCTTTTTGATTCTGCAGGAACATTATTTTCGTAATCAGTCATGAGCTCCGCCTTACGTTTCCGCAATGACTGTATTTGGGTTTTTCCAACCCCCATCTCCGATGCAATTTTATAGGCAGGAGTTCCTTGATCAAGCTTTTTTATTGCAGTTATTTTAAACATGAACATGTCTGTCTATTCAGTAGCATTTAAATATTTGATCATGTAGAATTTTTGCATAAGATGATTTTTTTAACTCTGTATTTTTTCATATACATGTAATTATTCACTAATATTTTATTACAGATGTACAGTATCTTTTAAAGAAGTCTTTTAAAATAGAGAAAGTTTTATCAAATGTATATATTTTACAAAATAAGTCTTAAGATTCATCTTAAATATATTAGATGTATACTGTTTATCAAAGTAATAAATATATAACTTATAATATCTCTGTGTCTTACTCATGTTGCTAAATTAATGTAAACACAAGTTCAGTCAAAAATAGTTGAGACTGGATTTAAAGACTCCCTGTCATATGTGACCTTTTTTGTGAAGTCCCACCGAATGTAACATATGACAGTCTCGTCTGTACATTTGTTAAATTGGTGGCGATTGCCAATCATAATTCAGTTTTAGCTGCATTCACTTTTAAATTTATTGATACTTTGGCCAATCATTCGGCAGTTGGTGTTGGCTGAAACCAGGGCCCGTATTACAGAAACATCTTATCCTTATCTTTTTCCTTTGCTAAGGTGACAATTTAAGGATAAGGAAAAGATAAGAAATATCTTAAGATGTTTCTGTAATACGGGCCTAGGTGTTAGCTATATGAGCGTCTGCAAATCCGAAGACAGATATAGTTCCAATACATGTGAGGTAGTGTCAAGGGCCAAAACAAATACTTGTTGAACGTATCACTTAAGATAAAGTAAAAAGTAAAGTAATTACTTTACTTTTTACTTTACCGGAGAACACCTACAGACGACAAAATGTTATCGACGCTCATTCTACAGCAACCATGTCGAAGGCATGAATTCAACCAGTCCAGTGCTGATTTACAGATATCATATTGCTTACTAAAACATCAATCAAAATATCGTAGTTAACAGTGTCGAAAGCAGCACTAAGGTCTAATGCTGTCATTGCTGTAACCTTTTGATGTTCCATCGCAGCAAGTAACGGTTTTATTACAAATGTATGTATATTTATTATTGATAACAACACATTTCGATCTCATTTTTGGTTATTTTATTAATCTCGGTGGTGTAGATGAATGTTTTTGTCATATTTGTATTGGTTTGAGCAGCTTGCGTAATAGACAGAAAAGATAATTACCCAATGCGAAGCTGGAACAAGTGACCTTCTGCTTGCATGATAGAATCTCTAGCAACTTATCGATTTGGGAGGAAGAATTTAAATACAAATGATTATAACCATATAATTTATACAGCCTGGTTACGCATGCATGAAATTTGTCCTAGTATGAATCACTTGGCAGGTGAATATCTACTGATTATACAGTTCTTACAAACAAAACCCTGTTTATCTAAACAATACAATGAACTAATCCACAACTGGGGATGCTCAGGATGACAATAAAATATTTTAAAGTATTAATTTTAAAATATTCTTATATAAATGTCTTATTGGTGTAATGGTAAACTGTTTTACAAACGTGATTGACTTAGGGGGTGGTGGTTTATCAGCTTAATTAATTTTGTAAAATAAACTATACCACGTCTATTTTGAATACAGATCTACATTTGGATTGCATTGGTTTACTCTTATGTATACTCACTCACGTAAAATGTTATTTTGTTCGAATTATTTACCTGACTTTACATACAGGTCGTCCACTTAAACATTGCGTATATAAACATAGCCAGATTCATTACACACCAATATTTAGGGGTGCATTATTTTCTCAGTTTTGTAGTTAAGTTATTTGACACTTATTTTATAAACATACCTTTGTATAAAATTTAAAGTGTGCAAATACAGTACATGTATTTCAAATAAATGTTAAATATCAAAGTTTTATGTTTTAATCCGTAAAATGCTGTTCATAGATCAGCTTATTCACCTATTCAGTGGACAAGTCCAATGTTTAAAGTACAAAAACACGCATGACCTAGAATACGATCTGTACGTTTATGTTTATCAACAACTTTCTCATAACATGTTAACATGACCTAGAATGAAGTAAGTTTATTTACCCGTAAACTGTTCGACTTTGATGTCTCGTTGAATGTCCACCTCGTTATTGTTAATCATTTTACAAATCATGTACATGGATTATTTGGGACATTAATTTTATCTTTTATTAAAGTATTAAATATCCAACCATAACAATCAGTTTTTGTCTGTGTCACTGAAGAATTGCTTTGGTTATTTGGATTTAAGTTTGCATCATTATCAAGAAACAATCATGTCATTTGACTTTACTGGGAAAAGGATATTTGTAACTGGTGTCACAAACGGCATTGGGCGTCAACTCGTGGATGTTTTACTAAAACACGGAGCAGAGGTTTATGGGTTGGCAAGAAATAAGGATTTACTGGATAAGTTAGTTACAGAATGTCCGGATGTAAAACCAGTACATGTGGACCTAGGAGACTGGAATGCAACACGAGTACAGCTTGAGAAACTTCCAGTAATGAATGGTATTGTTAATAATGCAGTTTATTATTCTCGTTTTAAATCGTCATTGGATTTAGCTAAAGATGAACTCGATAAAGCCTGGAATGTAAACCTTCTTGGTCCAATCAACGTGATACAGGTGCTTTGAAAGAAAATGGCGGATGCCGGAAATGGAGGTGCTATTGTGAATGTCTCGAGCATACTTGGCATTTATCCAATGCGCAATGTTATGGCTTACAACGTTTGCAAAGCCGCCTTAGATATGGTAACGAAGCAGTTTGCACTGGAACTTGGACCGTATAATATTCGGGTTAACTCTGTCAATCCAACTATGGTTCTTACAGAAAGAGGAAAACAATTTGAAAGGTCGGATTTTTCATTAAATCTGAAAAGTCGTACTCCTCTTGGTAAATTAGCTGAAATGTCAGAGATCGTCAATCCAATTTTATACTTACTAAGTGATTACTCAAGTATGGTTACTGGAACTCAACATATTGTGGATGGCGGGCTTACTTCTAATCTTCATGTGTCCAAGAGAAGTTCCTTGTAGATATTTTAAGTACAACAATGTATTATGTGAATGTGTTCATTATATTGGATCTATAGTAGTGGAACTTGATTGTTTTATTAATACACGTATTATTACTGGTTTTTCATTATTATTTTTTGTCTTTGGTACTGGATGATTAAAAAACAGCTCTTGTATTTTTTCTGATAGCTATTTTAACGAAACATCAAATTTTAATGAGGTTGACCGGTATAAGGTGAACTATGTTGGACAAATATTTCATAAATAAATACCCTGTTATTATCGTCGGTTATCCCACGATACATTACTCCGCTATGCTGCATAATGTACAATGAGCCATTTTGTTAGAAAAATCTTGCAATGATGAATAATTAATGAGGCAGTTTTATTAGTTCCGCAAGGAAACCACTGCGGAAACTAGCCAATGAAATTACGTTTTATACCTAAGGTGTGGTTTGCCTTTCAAAATTACGACCTCCATGAGTGATTTTTCTAAAGCGGGTGAAGAAAATCCCAGTAGGACGTCATTCTTGTAGAAGAGTATTTAATTGTAACATGCGATTTTATTGGAAGATGATTGGTCTCCCCTGCCTCATGCAAATGTATGCAAACAAGATTTCTCCAGTCAAATTGCCCACGGTACGTATAAAGTGTAACAGAAGAAGGTACTGTGGTTGCCGACGATTCTCTATTACATACATGTACATTTTAGGTATAACATTACATTGATCTAGACGCCCAGCTAGCTCAGTTGATAGCACACAAGGCTACTGATTGTGGTGTTGTGGGTTCGATTCCAAGGCGGGGCATAATTTCGTGGAGTTTGACCATGAAATAATTTCGACAGCCATACTCCCGCCTATCACTGATTTTAAATCATGTAGGGCAGTTGTCAGTCACTGACGAAAGTATGCACCTAGCATCTGATTAACAGCTAAATCCAAAGATTTAGCATGTCCAGGAAACGCTGAGTATGTTGACTGACCGCCGTGATATAACTCATACAATGTGTTGCTACGGCGTTACCCTCCCTCTCCCAAAAAGATTACATGTACATTGATCTAACTATTCTGGATGTTGATAAAAGGTTAAACTTAAGGTTGTGGACAGCGTTTTATTTACACTTCAACCAGTTCGTATCACGTATCTGTGCTCATGGAAACAGATAACCCTTTTAATTGCAGGTTTTTATTACAATTGTACATATCTAAATCATTGATAACCATTAATTCGTTTTCATTTTGGTTGGTTTTTTTATTTCGATGATGCAGACGGGTGTTTTTGTCATATCTGTATTGGCTAGAGCACTTACGCTTTAATTTGCTTAATCAGGCGCAAGGTTTAATATCTACCGAATGTATACGTGACGTTACATAAGTATTGGTTTATATCATTCGGAACACCTCGACCTTTTATGAATGGCCGAGGTAGTTCCGAATGGGTTTGTATAACCAACTGTCTTTTAACTTGTCACCTAGTGTGGAGTAAGTTCATTGACCCTTGATTACTGCACCTTGATATCACGCTATACACCTTGTTATTGTAAATTATTCTACAAGTCATGTTCATGAATTATTTAGAACATCAATTTTATCCTTTATGAAAGTATAAAATATCCGACATTTTCAATTATTTTTGTTAGTGTCACTGAAGGATTGCTTTGATTATTTGGATTTCGTCTTGCATCTACTTAAGAAAAAATAATGGCATTTGACTTTACTGGAAAAAGAATATTTGTAACTGGTGTTACAAACGGCATTGGTCGTCAACTCGTGGATGTTTGGCTGCAAAATGGAGCAGAAGTTTATGGGCTGGCAAGAAATAAGGATTTACTGGATAAGTTAGTTACAGAATGTCCGGATGTAAAACCAGTGCATGTGGACATAGGAGACTGGGATGGAACACGAGCACAGCTTGAAAAACTTCCAGTAATGAATGGTATCGTTAATAATGCTTTTCATTCTTCTGGCGTTCAATCTTCATTAGATTTTAGTAAAGAAGAACTGGATAAATCTTTAAGTGTGAACCTCCTTGCTCCAATCAATGTAATACAGGTGCTTGGAAAGAAAATGGCGGATGCCGGAAACGGAGGTGCTATTGTTAATGTCTCGAGTATACTTGGCATTTATCCATTGCCTAATGCCATGGCTTACAACGTTTGCAAAGCCGCCTTGGATATGGTAACGAAGCAGTTTGCATTGGAACTTGGACCGTATAATATTCGAGTTAACTCTGTCAATCCAACTGTCGTTAAGACAGAAAGACAAAAACAATTTCAAGAATCAGATATAGCATTAAGTCTCAAAAGTCGTACTCCTCTTGGAAGATTTGCTGAAATGTCAGAGACAATAAATCCAATTTTATACTTACTAAGTGATTACTCAAGTATGGTTACTGGAACTCAACATATTGTAGATGGCGGGCTAACTTCTAATATACATGTTTGAGTATAGTGTGCTGTAAATACTTTATGATGGGACTATGTACATTTTGATGAACCTATAGTAGTGGTTGTGTTTTTTTGTGTTTTTGGTGGTTTTGATGGTTGTTGTAGTGGAACTTAACCGTGCTTAAACGTTACCATGTTATTGACATACTTATTATTACTTGATTATTTGAATATTTTGCGTTTTAAGTACTGGATTATAAAAACAGAGCTTTGTAATTGTTCTAGTAATTCACGTTTTACCTTTTTAAATGAAATATTGAACTGCAATAATGTTGTTTCATTTCTTTATTATAACAGCAATAAATGTATTTTTCTTTCAATGGTGTCGTCGGTTTATTTGTTTTGTTTGGATCAGATTGACCACTTCTACTTTAAATTGCTTGTGTGTTAAAGGAAACTAATGTAACACAATGTAAAGCTGGAACCTGTGGTCTTCTGCTTGCTACATGTTGCCAGATTCTCTAACAACTAAGCTATTTAGCTGGTGTATATAACTATAAAAGGTTAAAACCGCGACCGTGGCGTAGTGGTTAGCATGTCTGACTTCGAATACGGAGATCGCGGGTTCGAGCCCGGTCGCGGTAGGTCATACCCTATACATGAGTTGTCGGCCTCGTTGTAGGTTAAGTTAGCACTGGTGATAGAAAAGTGTCCAGGAAACCTATAGTAGGAAAAGCTGGCCTTCGTATATATGGTCTAAATATGTGTTGAATACGACGTCAAATAAAGGTTAAAGTTTATACCACATGTACAACCCTGCTGCATTTGCATAAAATGTTTCCATCAGTCCGTATTTTATGTTACATGAAACGTTGAAGTATTGTGATCCTTTCCACAAAAAAATCAACGATAAAAACTATTGTAAGTCAATTTCATAAATTTGCCGTTCCATAACAGAAGAATAATAAACACAATCATGATATGATAATAAAAAGGTATACAATATTCTACATAATTCAATAATATTTGGAATTGATTGGCTAAAATTGACAATATAATGAATGTTCTTACTTTTGACTTACGATGATTTTTATCGTAAGATTTTTTTGTGAAAGTGCTATTGATATGCCGTGCGGAAACGCATGATGAATTAAGTTTCCCAGTCAAATAATACTAATTGAATGCAAAATTATACTATATACTATTTTAAATACATGACAATATCCTAATACTGTCACTAACTGGTAAATGACTATTCAGTTGCATAACTAGTTAGTAGTTAACCACTTATAAAACTTGTTAGTTCGGTGGTCATTTGATGGTAGAAATATGCCACAATAATTACGCAATCGTGTCAATAGCATGCACTTGACCATTCTCGTACCCCGAAGGTATCAAGATTCTCGATCTAGCTAGTATCGAGATTCCTTCTAGACTCTGGGTACGAGAATGGTACTTGACATGAAGGTTTGAGATTACAGGAGCTAAACTTATTAGCGCAGCTTTACAAAAAAGACACATACTTTAAATAAAAAGCGATCCAGGTTATATTTTTATAAAAAAGACATGGGATACATATAGGACATATAAGTCATTTATGAACATTTATAATAAGATATGAGTGTACTACATATGAACCGCCGCTAAACATCGTAATTGGTGATAAACATCGCTACACTAATGCTAAACGTCCTTTACCTCCCACTAAAATGTCCAATGCAACAACTATAGACTTAATCTCAAGGTCTATTTGATCATCTTCAAATCAACTTTCAAACATGGGCATGTGAGATAAGATCTAGGTAGGTAGGCACTATAGAGGCCTTACTTTAGTGCTGTTGCGGATGCTTAGGATATTGAGGCGGTTGGCCAAGAGTGTTAGAGTGGCCGCTATGAACCTAATGGTGGTTGCTAAGGATATGGTTATGGTTGATATGGGTCTAAAAGTGTTTCCTTGAAGTCATATTTTGTCCTACCTTAAACTTGCGTGATGTTTAGGTTCGACATATACCTTCAAAAAGATTGCGGCGTGTAAAGGTTGCGACGTTAAGCGTCAATCGATTTTTGTGCGACGTTTAACGTCAACATTGCGGCGTTAGTGTTGCGACGTAGCGTCCGTCGATATTTGTGCGACGTTTAACGATATCATTGCGACGTTTAATGGGAGGGCGATTGTGACGTTTAGCAGTGGTTGTAACGTAACAGACGTTAATCGTTAGTTTTGCGACGATTAACGCCAAGAGCGATGTTTAGCGGCACTACATATACACTGGTATGAATTATGTCCGCTATTGAGACTATATCGAGATATGTGAACACATATGGTGTGACGAATGAAGTTTAAACATTTTACATTAAATGCAACGTGATCTAAAATAATCCTCGCGGAATACCTCAACTTGTACAGTAGTTAGTGAGGCGACAGATATAGACTTGAAGTAAATCTGGATACTTGACTTTGTTATAAGGTCGTGTCAGGTAGAGGTTAAATGTTGACCTGTCGAGTTATCTTCTGAAGTATTGACTTTTTGATACACATTCTCCCAAGTAACACTGAAAGTACATTTAGTTTAAAAGATAAAAATAGTTCTACTGTTATAAAGTCTGTACGTGTATTTATATGTACAGTTCATAAAATGAACAAAGCCGCCTGGCAAGCTCAGCTGGTAGCAAGCAAGTCTACTGATTGAGGGGCCATGGGTTTGATTCCCAGGCGGAGCTTACTTCCGTGGAGTTTTGTCTTGAAATGATTTCTATTGTCATGTTCCCTCCTACAACTGATTCTAAGTAATGTAAGGCAGATGTCAGTCACTGACGGCAGTATTTATATGCCTGGTAAATGGTTAGATTTAGACTTTCCAGGCACGGTGAGTAGGTTGACTGACCGCCGTTATATGACCTATACAATGTGTTGCTACGGCGTTAAACTTTACAACAGAAAGAAAGAAAAACAATATATACATGTATATGTATTTACCCTAAGTCCTTTGCCACAAAGAGTTCCATGGAATGGTTCGATGATTGGACACGAGCTAGAATCATCAGGATTTGTACATGGGAGCCCTCTCTGGCATATTTCACTAGCTTCAATATCCTGAAGAAATAATACTCTCATTTATTCATTCTGGTTTAATTCGGTGCTGCCTGTGTCATGGTGCATTGGTACTACCAATATGTTAAAGTTCGTTTTTTCTCTCAAGGGCCAAAACATAAATAATTTCATTGTGAATTTGTGTAATTTGTCTTACATTCGTTATATTGTGATAGTGTGTATTCACCACCGAGAAATTATTCAAACTTTGACTGTTGAGAAAAAGCTGGACAATATAGTGAATTTTGATCGGTATTATTTTAGTTTTATTCAGTGTAGTATAATAAATGCAAAGTAAAATGGCTTACAAACAAAAGTGTGTAGTTTGTACATAAAATTATATCAAGTATATAATATACGAGTGCATATTTAAGATGAACAAGTGTAAATCTATGGACTGATGGTCTCGTAATGGTACTTATATATGCTTCAAGAAATATGAGTCTTCATAGTATAGTATAGATAAAAGAATTTACAATATTTGAAATTAAATTAACTCCAGAATACATGCTATAACTACTTTCTCTCTATATGATGTTCTAGGTATATTTCAGTAGAAATGCACGGGATAATTCCAAATGTGATTTTCACTTACATGTGTTGAAAATATTCACTGTCAAAATGCCATTTGATACAGAAAAACGAGATAGAAATTGTTAGATAATTATATTTTTAATTACTTTTGGATGTTAAAAAACGGAATGGTCTTTCGATGGTCTTAATAGCGGAATGGTCTTTCGATGGTCTTAATAGCGGAATGGTCTTTCGATGGTCTTAATAGCGGAATGGTCTTTCGATGGTCTTAATAGCGGAATGGTCTTTAATTCAATATTAATACCATCGAAAGACCATATAAGCGAAATGGTATGTTGATGGTCTTAATAGCGGAATGGTCTTTCGATGGTCTTAATAGCGGAATGGTCTTTCGATGGTCTTAATAGCGGAATGGTCTTTAATTCAATATTAATACCATCGAAAGACAATATAAGCGAAATGGTATGTTGATGGTTTTATTAGCGGAATGGTCTTTCAATGGTTTTAATAACGGAATGGTCTTACGATGTTTTAAATAGCGGAATGGTCTTACGATGTTTTTATTAGCGGAATGGTCATACGATGTTTTTAATAGCCGAATGGTCTTACGATGTTTTTAATAGCGGAATGGTCTTACGATGTTTTTAATAGCGGAATGGTCTTACGATGGTCCTAATAACGAAATGGTCTTTCGATTTTCCTAATAGGGAAATGGTGTTAGTAAGAAAAGAAAATAGAGTGAACCATGTAATGGACTGATTTCAATCAGATAAGACAGTCTCGTAAAAGAGAAACTAGGGACTGTGTCGAAGAATTTAGTGTTCCGAAGAGGTAGCTGGTTCGAAACTCATCCGGATGGGTATATCCTTCGATAAAAGTTTTTGACAATATTGACGAGTTTCCTACGTTGTTAAGGTATTATTGTATATCTTTTGGATGGATAGGTGAGTACTGGTTATAAACAAGTAACTAGTAAAACTGAATTTCAATGCCCTGGTCGCTGTAGAAAGGTCATAATTTGTGTTTGGTAAGTCATTTATCACAACCAACCTACCATAA
Source organism: Mactra quadrangularis (assembly GCA_025267735.1). Lineage (NCBI taxonomy): Eukaryota > Metazoa > Mollusca > Bivalvia > Venerida > Mactridae > Mactra > Mactra quadrangularis. The sequence continues at coordinate 32,715,467 of CM046304.1, forward strand.
AAGAGAACTTTAATATAATAAAAACTTAAAAAGGTGATGTAACCTGTTTATAGTATCAATCATCTCCTGAATAGAACATGAAAAAAACATCCATGGATTTTCTGCTTTAGTATCGTCATTTTGGAATGCTACTGCACTACTTGGTGACATTACATAATCATTATCAGATATACAATCACCAGTGGAGTCTTCATCATGCTGTACACCCATTCTGTAATCATAAACTTAAAGCAGATTTACGATGTTGTACACCCATTTTGTAATTATAAATAAGAATTAAAATGTTTCAACATCCATTTTGTAATCATAAACATGGTTTATAATGTTGTACACTCATTTTGTAATCATTAATAAAATTATAGTGCTGTACACTCATTTTGTAATCATAGATATGGTTAATAATGTTGTACACTCATTTTACAATCAGGAATAAGAATTATAGTGCTGTACACCCATTTTGTAATCATAAATATGTTTTATAATGTTGTACACACATTTTTAATCATAAATTGGAATTATAATGCTGTACATCCATTTCGTAATTATAAATAGGAATTATAATGTTGTACACCCATTCTGTAATCATAAATAGGAATTATAATGTTGTACATCCATTCTGTATTCGTAAATAGGAACTTTAATGTTGTACACCCATTTTGTAATCATAAATTAGATTTATAATGCTGTACACCCATTCTGTAATTATAAATAAGAATTATAATGCAGTACACCCATATTGTAAATATAAACCAGATTTATAATGTTGTACATCCATTTTGTAATCATAAATAAGATTAATAATGCTGTACATGTATACCCATTTTTTTATCATGAATAAAATATAATGTTGTACACCAATTCTTATGTTTTTTATATTTTGGTTATTTTATTAATCTCGGTGGTGTAGGTGGATGTTTTGTCATATTTGTATTGGTTTGAGCATCTTGCGTAATAGCGGAAAGGATAATTACCCAATGCGAAGCTGGAACAAGTGACCTCCTGCTTGCATGATAGAGTCTCTAGCAACTTATCGATTCGGGTGGAAGAATTTAAATACAAATGATTATAACCATATAATTTATACAGCCTGGTTACGCATGCATGAAATTTGTCCTAGTATGAATCACTTGGCAGGTGAATATCTACCGATTATACAGTTCTTACAAAAAACCTGTTTATCTAAACAATACAATGAACTAATCCACAACTGAGGATGCTCAGGATGACAATAAAATATTTTAAAGTATTAATTTCAAAATATTCTTATATAAATGTCTTATTGGTGTAATGGTAAACAATTTTACAAACGTGACCTAGGGGGTGATGGTTTATCAGCTTAATTAATTTTGTAAAATAAACTATACAACGTCTATTTTGAATACAGATCTACATTTGGAATGCATTGGTTTACTCTTACGTATACACACTCACGTAAAATGTTATTTTGTTCGAATTATTTACCTGACTTTACATACGTTTATTTTAATAAACAACTTTCTCATAACATGTTAACATGACCTAGAATGAAGTAAGTTCATTTATCCGTATACTTTTGGACTTTGATATCACGTTAAATGCCCACCTCGTTATTGTTAATCATTTCACAAATTATGTACATGGATTATTTGGGACATTAATTTTATCTTTATTAAAGTATTAATTATCGAACCATAACAATTAGTTTTGTCTGTGTCACTGAAGAGTTGCTTTGGTTATTTGGATTTAAGTTTGCACTATTATTAAAAAATAATAATGTCATTTGACTTTACTGGGAAAAGAATATGTGTAACTGGTGTTACAAACGGTATTGGTCGTCAACTCGTGGATGTTTTGCTGCAACATGGAGCAGATGTTTATGGGCTGGCAAGAAATAAGGATTTACTGGATAAGTTAGTTACAGAATGTCCGGATGTAAAACCAGTACATGTGGACTTAAGAGACTGGGATGCAACACGAGCACAGCTTGAAAAACTTCCTGTAATGAATGGTATCGTTAATAATGCAGTTTATCATTCTCACTTTAAATCGTCGTTAGATTTAGCTAAAGATGAACTCGATAAAGCCCTAAATGTAAACCTTCTTGGTCCAATCAATGTGATACAGGTGCTTGGAAAGAAAATGGCGGATGCCGGAAATGGAGGTGCTATCGTGAATGTCTCGAGTATACTTGGCATTTATCCGATGCGCAATGTTATGGCTTACAACGTCTGTAAAGCTGCCTTGGATATGGTAACGAAGCAGTTTGCACTGGAACTTGGACCGTATAATATTCGGGTTAACTCTGTCAATCCAACTATGGTTCTTACAGAAAGAGGAAAACAATTTGAAAGTTCGGATTTTTCATTAAGTCTGAAAAGTCGTACTCCTCTTGGTAAATTAGCTGAAATGTCAGAGACAATAAATCCAATTTTATACTTACTAAGTGATTACTCAAGTATGGTTACTGGAACTCAACACCTTGTGGATGGCGGGCTAACTTCTAATCTTCATGTGTCCAAGAGAAGTTCCTTGTAAATATTTTAAGTACAACAATGTATTATGTGAATGTGTTCATTATATTGGACCTTTAGTAGTGGAACTTGATTGTTTTATTAATACATTATTATTTTTTTGTCTTAGGTACTGGATGATTAAAAAACAGCTCTTGTATTTTTTCTGATAGCTATTTTAACGAAACATCAAATTTTTATGAGGTTGACCGGTATCAGCTGAACTATGTTGGACAAATATTTCATAAATAAATACCCTGTTATTATCGTCGGTTATCCCACAATACATTACTCCGCTATGCTGCATAATGTACAATGAGCCATTTTGTTAGAAAAATCTTGCAATGATGAATAATTAATGAGGCAGTTTTATTAGTTCCGCAAGGAAACCACTGCGGAAACTAGCCAATGAAATTACGTTTTATACCTAAGGTGTGGTTTGCCTTTCAAAATTACGACCTCCATGAGTGATTTTTCTAAAGCGGGTGAAGAAAATCCCAGTAGGACGTCATTCTTGTTGAAGAGTATTTAATTGTAACATGCGATTTTATTGGAAGATGATTGGTCTCCCCTGCCTCATGCAAATGTATACAAACAAGATTACTCCAGTCAAATTGCCCACGGTACGTATAAAGTGTAACAGAAGAAGGTACTGTGGTTGCCGACGATTCTCTATTACATACATGTACATTTTAGGTATAACATTACATTGATCTAGACGCCCAGCTAGCTCAGTTGATAGCACACAAGGCTACTGAGTGTGGTGTTGTGGGTTCGATTCCAAGGCGGGGCATAATTTCGTGGAGTTTGATCATGAAATAATTTCGACAGCCATTCTCCCGCCTATCACTGATTTTAAATCATGTAGGGCAGTTGTCAGTCACTGACGAAAGTATGCACCTAGCATCTGATTAACAGCTAAATCCAAAGATTTAGCATGTCCAGGAACGCTGAGTATGTTGACTGACCGCCGTGATATAACTCATACAATGTGTTGCTACGGCGTTACCCTCCCTCTCCCAAAAAGATTACATGTACATTGATCTAACTATTCTGGATGTTGATAAAAGGTTAAACTTACGGTTGTGGACAGTGTTTTATTTACACTTCAACCAGTTCGTTTTACGTTTCTGTACTCATGGGAACAGATAACCCTTTTTAATGCAAGTATTTATTACAATTGTACATAATCTAAATCATTGATAACCATTATTTCGTTTTCATTTTGGTTGTTCTTTTAATTTCGATGATGCAGACAGATGTATTTGTCATATCTGTGTTAGCTAGAGAACTTGCTTTAAATTGCTTATGTAATTGACAGAAAAGTTAATTACTCAATGTGAAGCTCGAAGCGGTGACATATCATGCTTGCATGATAGAATTTCTTGCCACTGGTCTATTCGGACTGAAGAATTTAAACACAAATGATTATAACCATATACATACATGTACATGTAGCTTAAATAGCCTTGCTACACCTGTATGAAATGTGTCCCATAAAAATTATGCACGGGCTATGTTGATATCTGCCGACTATACCTGACTTGACCTATCGCGGGTTTAGCAAAAAACGGTCGTAACTCAATGTAAGAAAATAGTGAGTTACGACCCTTTTGCATTGAACCCGTGATATGTATATGTATGACAAACTTTCTTTCAACTTGTCACCTAGTAAGGACTAAGTTCATTAACCCTTAACCAGTTGGACTTTAATATCACCTTATACACATACTTATTGTAAATCACTTTACAACCCATGAACATGAGTTATTTAGAACATTAATTTATCTTTTAGTTAAGTAACAAATATCCATATAGTACAATCAGTTTTTGTCAGTGTCACTGAAGAATTGCTTTAGTTATTTGGATGTACGTTTGCATCATTATTAAGAAACAATAATGGCATTCGACTTTACAGGGAAGAGAATATTTGTAACTGGTGTTACAAGTGGCATTGGCCGTCAACTTGTGGATGTTTTGCTGCAACATGGAGCAGAAGTTTATGGATTGGCAAGAAATAAGGATTTACTGGATAAGTTAGTTACTGAATGTCCGGATGTAAAACCAGTGCATGTGGACCTAGAAGACTGGGATGCAACACGAGCCCAGCTTGAAAAACTTCCTGTAATGAATGGTATCGTTAATAATGCAGTTTATCATTCTCACTTTAAATCGTCATTGGATTTAGCTAAAGATGAACTCGATAAAGCCCTAAATGTAAACCTTCTTGGTCCAATCAATGTGATACAGGTGCTTGGAAAGAAAATGGCGGATGCTGGAAACGGAGGTGCTATTGTAAATGTCTCGAGTATACTTGGCATTTATCCAATGCCTAATGTAATGGCTTACAACGTTTGCAAAGCCGCCTTGGATATGGTGACGAAGCAGTTTGCATTGGAACTTGGACAGTATAATATTCGGGTTAACTCTGTCAATCCAACCGTCGTCAAGACAGAAAGAGGAATACAATTTGAAGAATCAGATATAGCATTAAGTCTCAAAAGTCGTACTCCTCTTGGAAGATTTGCTGAAATGTCAGAGACAATAAATCCAATTTTATACTTACTAAGTGATTACTCAAATGTGGTAACTGGAACTCAACATCTTGTGGATGGCGGGATAACTTCTAATATACATGTTTGAGTAAAGTGTGTTGTAAAACATGTATTTTACTGTATGTTTTGTTTTCGTTTTGATGGTCGTTGTAGTGGAACTGAACCTTGATCATAAACTTTGCAGTGCTATTGACATACTTATTGCTGCCGTATTATTTGGATATTTTGCGTTTTATGTACTGGATTATAAAAACAATGCTTTGTATATTTTTCTAATAATTCATGATTTTCGTTTTAATGAAATATTGAACTGCACCAACATTTGTCAATTCTTTATTATAACAGCAATAAATTTCGTTCTTATTTTGTTTTCCTTTCTTTCCATGGTGTCGTCGGTTTATTTGTATTGTTTGAATCAGAGTGAACACTTCTACTTTAAGTTGCTTGTGTGTTAAAAGAAAATTATTTAACACAATGGAAAGCTTGAACTGTGGTCTTCTGCTTGCTACATGTTGCCAGATTCTCTAACAACTGAGCTTTTCAGCTGATGAATATAACTACAAAAGGTTAAAGTTTATACCACGTGTACAACTCTGCTGCTTTTGCATGAAATGTTTCCATCAGCCTGTATTTTATATTACACGAAACGTTTAAGTATTGTGCTCCTTTCCACAAAAAATTCAACGATACAAATTATCGTAAGCCAATTTCATAAATTTGCCGTTCCATAACAGAAGAATAATAAACACAACCATGATATGATAATAAAAAGTTTCCGGCCTTGCGGACGGGTAGGTGAGTACTGGTTAAAGGTCCAGGAAAACTAGGCAGGTGCGCTGGACGCCGTAAAATGACCTAAATTGTGTTGACACGGCGTTTAAAAAACAACCAAACAAAAAAACTTAAAAACTTGTAAGTCCGGTGGTCATCTGATGGTAGAAATATACCACAATAGTTACGCTATCGTGTCAGTAGCATGCACTTGACCCGCATTCTCGTACCCCAAGGGTATCAAGATTCGAGACTCCTTCTAGACTCTGGATACGAGAATGGTACTAGACATGAAGGTTTAATAAGATTACAGGAGCTAAACTTATTAGCGCAGCTTTACAAAAAAGACAAATACTTTAAATAAAAAGCGATCCAGGTTTTTCATAAAAAAGTAAGACATGGGATTACATCATGATTTTATAGGACATATTAGTAATTTATGAACATTTATAATGAGGTATGAGTGTACTACATATGAAGCGCCGCTAAACGTGGCAATTGGTGATAAACATCGCTACACTAACGCTACACGTCTTATAACCTTCCACTTAAAATGCAACAACTATAAACTTTATCTCGATGTCAATTTTGATCATCTTCAAATCAACTTTCAAACATGGTCACTTGAGATTAAATCTAGGTAGGCAGACACTTTTAAAAGGAGGCCTTACTCTAGCTTTAACGATGTTGCGGATGCTTAGGGTATTAAGGCGGTTGGCCTAGAGTGTTAGAGTGGCTGCTATGAACCTACTGGTAGTTGCTAAAAATATGGTTATGGTTGATAACGGTATAAAAGTGATTCCTTAAAGTATTGCGACGTTTAATTGGAGAGCGATTGTGATGTTTAGCAGTGGTTGTGACGTAACAGACGTTAATTGTTAGTATTGCGACGATTAACGCCAAGAGCGATGTTTAGCGGCACTGTAATACAGTGGTATGAATTTAGCTTAAAGGTCTTCAGCGAACCCGTGTTTATACTGTCAATGAACGGGTGCCGCATCTGACGAAAATCAAAATGTTAAAAAGCGGCTTATAAAGTTTTGGAAGCCAGAACTAGTATGAATTATGTCCGCTATTGAGACTATATCGAGGTATGTGAACACATTTGGTGTAACGAATGAAGTTTAAACATTTTACATTAAATGCAACATGATCTAAAATAATCCTCGCGGAATACCTCAACTTGTACAGAAGTGAGTAGTTAGCGAGGCGACAGATATAGACTTGAAGTAAATCTGGACACTTGCATGACTTTGTTATAAGGTCGTGTCAGGTCGAGGTTAAATGTTGACCTGTCGAGTTATCTTCTGAAGTATTGACTTTTTGATACACATTCTCCCAAGTAACACTGAAAGTACATTTAGTTTAAAAGATAAAAATAGTTCAACTGTTATAAAGTACGTACGTGTATATATGTACAGATCATAAAATGAACAAAGCCGCCTTGCAAGCTCAGCTGGTAGCAAGTAAGTCTACTGATTGAGGGGTCGTGGGTTTGATTCCCAGGCGGAGCTTACTTCCGTACTTCTATTGTCATTTTCCCTCCTACAACTGATTCTAAGCCATGTAGGGCAGATGTCAGTCACTGACGGCAGTATTTATATGCCTGGTAAATGGTTAGATTTAGACTTTCCAGGCACGGTGAGTAGGTTGACTGACCGCCGTTATATGACCTATACAATGTGTTGCTACGGCGTTAAACTTTACAACAGAAAGAAAGAAAGACAATATATACATGTATATACATTTACCCTAAGTCCTTTGCCACAAAGAGTTCCATGGAATGGCTCTATGATTGGACAAGCACTTGAATCATCAGGATTTGTACATGGTAGTCCTCTCTGGCATATTTCACTAGCTTCAATATCCTGAAGAAATAATACTCTCATTTATTTATTCTGGTTTAATTCGGTGCTACCTGTGTCATGGTGCACTGGTACTACTAATATGTTATGGTTCATTTTTTCTCTCAAGGGCCAAAACATGAATAATTTCATTGTGAGTTTGTGTAATTTGTCTCACACTCGTTATATTGTGATAGTGTGTACTCAAGCACCGAGAAATTATTCAAACTTTGACAGTTGAGAAAAAATGGACTATATAGTGTATTATCATATGTAATATTCTAGTTTTATACATAGTTGTATAATAAATGCAAAGTCAAATGGCCAACAAACAAAAGCATGTACATAAAATTATAACAAGTAGAATCTATATAATATACGAGTGCCATAAGCGGATCCAGGGGGGGGGGGCGGACCCGGCGTACGCCCCCCGTAAAATTGCTCAAGCAAAGAAGTTTTTTCAAATCATGAATATGATAATTATAGGAAAATATATATATTTGTCAAAAAAAATTCAAACGCTATGCGTGCAACAAGTTACGAGACTGGGAGTACAGAAATACTATGACCTATAGTAGTGTATACAATTTAAAACAATTCCTTCTCATTATTGTAAGAATTTAACATGATCCAACGGCTTTCAGAAAATTATATGATATATCTAGATGCTTCATATTGTATACCCTGGGAAAGGATAGTTGAGGCTTTCGAAATGTGCCTGAATCCCTTAGAATAACCAAAACTCAGGAAATTCAGGTGCCGCCGGTCACCTAGACCTCTGATCAGGGGCCCCTACGGCCCCTTGAAACCCTATTCTGCTTGTTAATTTTACGCCCCCTCTAACTAGATTTTCCGCCCCCTCTAACTAATAATCCTGGATCCGCCTATGAGTGCATATTTAAGATGAACAAGTGTAAATCTATGGACTGATGGTCTCGTAATGGTACTTATATATGCTTCAAGAAATATGATTCTTCATAGTATAGTATGTAGTATAGTATAGATAAAAGAATTTACATTATTTAAAATTAAATTAACTCCAGAATACATGCTATAACTACTTTCTCTCTATATGATGTTCTATGTATATTTCAGTAGAAATGCACGGGATAATTCCAAATGTGATTTTCACTTACATGTACTTAACTGTCAAAATGCCATTTGATACAGAAAATCGAGATAGAAATTGTTAGATAATTATATTTTTAATTACTTTTGGATGTTAAAAAAACCTTTGCCCCATAGGAATTGGCAACAATCATAAATAACTGAAGATTAAAACATATTTTCACCAAAATTTATTTCTGATAATATTTCTGAAATACTTACCGTTGACGAGCAATATGATGAATCAGACCCATAAATTAACTGGCATTGTTGATTTCTGTTGTAAAGTTGCCCTAAAGATTTGCCTGATTGGATATTACTATAATCACTAGTACTGTATGTATTTTCTTGTAGACAACCATTCATTTCACTGTAAAATATAACAACGCTTGATAAGTCATAATAGAACAATAAAGTTCCAATATAATTACAGCCAAATCGATGGTCTAAAAAGCGGAATAGTCTTTCGATGGTCTAAATAGAGAAATGGTCTTTCGATGGTCTTAATAACGGAATGGTCTTTTGATGGTCTAAATAACGGAATGGTCTTTCGATGGTCTTAATAGCGAAATGGTCCTTTGATGGTCTTAATAACGGAATGGTCTTTCGATGGTCTTAATAGCGGAATGGTCTTTCGATGGTCTTAATAGCGGAATGGTCTTTCGATGGTCTTAATGACGGAATGGTCTTTCGATGGTCTTAATAGCGGAATGGTCTTTCGATGGTCTTAATAGCGGAATGGTCTTTCGATGGTCTTAATAGCGGAATGGTCTTTCGATGGATAAATAGCGATATGGTCTTTCGATGGTCTTGATAACGGAATGGTCTTTTGATGGTCTTAATAGCGGAATGGTCTTTCGATGGTCTTAATAGCGGAATGGTCTTTCGATGGGTTAAATAGCGATATGGTCTTTCGATGGTCTTAATAACGGAATGGTCTTTTGATGGTATTAAAAGCGGAATGGTCTTTTGATGGTCTTAATAGCGGAATGGTCTTTCGATGGTCTTAATAGCGGAATGGTCTTTCGATGGTCTTAATAGCGGAATGGTCTTTCGATGGATAAATAGCGATATGGTCTTTCGATGGTCTTGATAACGGAATGGTCTTTTGATGGTCTTAATAGCGGAATGGTCTTTCGATGGTCTTAATAGCGGAATGGTCTTTCGATGGGTTAAATAGCGATATGGTCTTTCGATGGTCTTAATAACGGAATGGTCTTTTGATGGTATTAAAAGCGGAATGGTCTTTTGATGGTCTTAATAGCGGAATGGTCTTTCGATGGTCTTAATAGCGGAATGGTCTTTTGATGGTCTTAATAGCGGAATGGTCTTTCGATGGTCTTAATAGCGGAATGGTCTTTCGATGGTCTTAATAGCGGAATGGTCTTTCGATGGGTTAAATAGCGATATGGTCTTTCGATGGTCTTAATAACGGAATGGTCTTTTGATGGTCTTAATAACGGAATGGTCTTTCGATGGTCTTAATAGCGGAATGGTCTTTCGATGGTCTTAATAGCGGAATGGTCTTTCGATGGGCTAAATAGCGATATGGTCTTTTGATTGTCCTAATATGGAAATGGTGTTAGTAAGAAAAGAAAATAGAGTGAACCATGTAATGTTCTGATTTCAATCAGATAAGACAGTCTCGTAAAAGAGAAACGTGGGACTGTGTTGAAGAATTTAGTGTTCCGAAGAGGTAGCTGGTTCGAAACTCATCCGGATGGGTATATCCTTCGATAAAAGTTTTTGACAATTTTGACGAGTTTCCTACGTTGTTAAGGTATATGGGATTATTGTAGGTCTTTTGGATGGATAGGTGAGTACTGGTTATAAACCAGTGACTAGTAAAACTGAATTTCAATGCTCTGGTCGCTGTAGAAAGGTCATAATTTGTGTTTGGTAAGTCATTCATCACAACCAACTTACCATTAAAGAAAAATTTAATATAATAAAAACTTAAAGAGGTGATGTAACCTGTTTATAGTATCAATCATCTCCTGAATAGAACATGAAGAAAACATCCATGGATTTTCTGCTTTAGTATCGTCATTTTGGTATGCTACTGAACTACTTGGTGACATTACATAATCATTATCAGATACACAATCACCAGTGGAGTCTTCATCATGCTGTACACCCATTCTGTAATCATAAATAAGAATCATAATGTTGTACACTCATTTTGTAATCATAAATAGGAATGATAATGCTGTACATCCATTCTGTAATCATAAAAATAAAGCAGATTTACGATGTTGTATACCCATTTTGTAATTATAAAAAAGAATTAAAATGTTTCAACACCCATTTTGTAATCATGAATAAGAATTATAATGCTGTACACCCATTTTGTAAATATAAATAAGAATTATAATGCAGAACACCCATTTTGTAAATATAAATAAGAATTATAATGCTGTACACCCATTTTGTAAATATAAATAAGAATTATAATGCAGAACACCCATTTTGTAAATATAAATAAGAATTATAATGCAGAACACCCATATTGTAAATATAAATAAGAATTATAATGCAGAACACCCATATTGTAAATATAAATAAGAATTATAATGCAGAACACCCATATTGTAAATATAAATAAGAATTATAATGCTGTACACCCATTATGTAATTATAATTAAGAAATATAATGCAGAACACACAAATTGCAAATATAAATCAGACTTACACCCATTTTGTAATCATAAATAAGATTAATTATGCTGTATACCCATTTTTTATCATGAATAAATATAATGTTGTACACCAATTCTTATGCTTCAAATTAACGTTAATAGATGTGCAATATTGCTGTCGTACCATAAGAAACAACAACATTAAGAGGTGTTTCTGTTACTGTACACTAGAGGTTGGTCGCTTCTTAAAATCCGAGTAAGTACAAAAATAATTTCAACTAACACATGAGCCACTTCATAAGCTCATTAACAACTTACATAGTTATAATTATGCTAGTTCATGAACAGAACGAATTTTAACTAACGAATGAGCTAGTTTATGAGATGATATAATTTCAACTAACGTTTAAGCCAGTTCATAAGCTGAGTGCATATCAACTTACTAATTCATTAGCTGAAAGAACTTCAACATACGTATGAGCTAGTTCATGAGCTGAAATATTTCAACTAACATATAAACCAGTTCATGAGCTGAGTGCATATCAACTTACGTATGAGCCAGTTCATGAGCTGAAATATTTCAACTCACATATAAGCGAGTTTATGAGCTGAAGGAATTTTAACGTATGAGCTAGTTCATGGACTGAAGGAATTTCAACTTACGTATGAGCCAGTTCATGAGCTGCTGTACTAGATGTGTCTCCGCTTTGTTGATCTTCAACAATAGAAACTGATAATACATTATATTGTCCATTAAAACACATGGCATTTAAATAAGTACCGTCAGTGTAAGAATAAGACTGGGCTAAACCTGAAATATATCACATTTAGGGTGTATCAGGATTTGAAATTGAAAAAAAATCTATGAAGTGGGCGTGGTTACTTAACATATTGAAATATCCATAAATTCCAAAGTAATTTTGATATACTTTAGTAAGTTATACGTCAAGTGTATAGACATGACAATGGAAATATAAAAAACACAACAAGTAAGACATTTAGAAAGAAATGAAAACATTTGTCCTAACCTTGAAATAGCCTTCCGGACGTCAGTCCAAACACATAATTAAAGTTCTTTTTTCATAAATCCAAATGTTGATATAGGTTGTCCATGTAACATATTACAATGTCTTAGGATGAATTACACAAAAAGTAAAGTTAAGTGTCATACTGCTTGTTTTTATCAGAATCTGATGAATCAGAATTTAAATGTTTAAACAAATGTTAAAATGAATTGAATACTTGAAATACTCTTACTGTGCTTTTAAAGGTTAAACATTTAGTCAATTGCAAGAAAAATATCTTCAAGAGTCTGTTTCAAACCACGCATTTTTCTAACATATAGACCATTTTACATTTGTAATTCAAACATTTGGATAAGAGATCATCTGAAAATACCCATATGCGTGCTATGATGATCCAATTAGGACGAGGTACATGCATCAATTAATGCTTTGTATGTCTAAGCGAAAAACCGGTACGTATTGCAATATATTGTAATACGGGTTCTGCATATTGCAAAATATTGCAATACGATTTTACCGTATTGTTACACCCCTACTGACAAGCAAAGGGTGTTATATTGTTTTACGAGATCACAAAACACGCTTCTGGAAAGCCGCGAATACAATACGTCAGTAAATTTATCACAAATATCACCAGGAAATTATTCATGATTTGACACTTGAGAAAAAAACGAACATGTAGTTAGATATCTAGTTCAAACTGAACTGAGACGGATCAATACATAGCAAGCATTAATATATTTAACTACTCTACTTTTAACTGTTGCAAATGATATGTAAATTGAATTGGTTGTCTACGGGGAAGTTTCTCAAAACTAGACTAAAGCATAAAATAGCCGCCTTTAGCAAGGTCTTGAGAAGATTGTATGCTACGCTTAAATGTTTTAGGTAACTATGTAATGTAATGGCATTTTATTGTCTAAGTTTCATACTTTTGCACGTTCACCGACTTTACAGCTATTACCCCTGGTCATTGGGCTACTGGTATCTATCTATCAATCTCCCTGGAGAGTCTTTTTACTCCGCTTATTAGTGCAGCCGACAAAGTGGCGCAACGGAATTATACCACCCTCGCAGGAACCCATTTACACCTTGGTGGAGTGAAGCATTTGCAGATAAATTTCTTGCTCAAGGAAATTAGCAGTGCCCCAAGTGGGATTCGAGCCCAGGACCTCTCGATCCCTGAGCGCGCGTCCAACCACTAAAGTCCAAGTATTGATTATTGCTTATACTTTAATGCGTAAGAACTATAAGACTGAGGCTTTTGGCTAATTTGATGCGTAATACGCTAATGATCAAGTTTTTGACCTAATAAGTTTTATACTTAATTAAGACTGAAGAATGATAAAATTATTTCCTATGATAATGTATGACAATATTTCATGTACTTACCAGTTAAAGATGATGAGTCAAGATAGAGGTCGCTCCTAAAACAAAACAAAACAAAATAAGTTAAGAATGTGAATCTGAGTTATAATCCAATATAATTACAAACGCACACCAGACATTACAATTCATTTTAAAAACTAAAACTTTGTGTGTAGATGTGTGATCACAAAAAATACGTAATCGTTTTACTCTTACATTGTTTGTCAATTTTCCTTAAGGTTATTATTTTAAGAATCTTTAGAATCGCCGAGATTTGCTAGGTATGGTCGGGGTGCCCTAACACTGGATATATAGGTCTTACTATGATAAAACAACTGAACTCCTTACCTGGTAAACAACATGATGCTATCACAGTCTTGAATCATGTTCTCCAGACCCCAGTTATAAAAAGCTGTCAGAGCAGAATCTGCATAGTAACAACCAGTACCTTGAACTGGATCGTCTGTAACCCATGTTTCACCTGACTTATATAATAATCAAAGCGCTAAAAGCACTGAATAGAATAACGTCTGTCTGTTCTAGGGCTGCAACGATTCACTTGAATATCGATTAGATGCGATCCACTTTTTCTTTCGATTCAATTTGTTTCGATTCGATTCGTTCATTGGTATATTTATTCATAATGTACAGTAATACATTCACATGACCTTAAAACTTACTCATATTTCTAAAAATAAATTGTTAATTGAATTTTTAACACTTATTTTAAAACAAGATCGATAAAGCAAATAAATTTTCATACTGATTTATCTATCGATTGTTTATCATCTATACTATTAAATTTGCGAGTTTCCTGTTTTGTGGAAGAAACTGCGCAGCTTTGAATAAATCTTTTGTTTGTCGCTGGAGCACCTATATACCGGCATATCAAGTTGACAATTCTTTTTTGACAAAGCCTCTTGATATTTGCAAAAACTGCCAAAAATCAACAAAAAAGTGGGGGTTTTTGTGTCTAAAAATAGTTCTAGATAAAACTAAAAATAGACCAAACTCCCCGCAGCGGTTATTTCCCTTTATTGTCATTACCTAAAGCCCGTGCTTGCACGGGCTCCCATCTAGTAGTTGCTAAAAGTCTCAAATGCTTATTACTTTTATAGACGAGTTTAATGGCCGGTATCGAATCGAAAACCTCAGGTCTCGACTCTAAATCGAATCGGATCCCTCGCTATCCATTTCAATGAATCGTTGCAGTCATATCTGTTACACTTATAGTGATCATCGTTCGTGAAAAACAACAAATATCATGCAATAGCTCTATTTTATCTGAAAACGTTCAAATAGTAACGAAAAAATTAAATAAAAATGTAGCATTTTCATTAAAAATGCTTCGGGAGTACGATGCATATACATGTACATTGTTTAAACGGAACTTTTGTGAAGTTCTGAACAAGGAAGTTACCGAAATACCTAGAAAGCTAATTGTAGATGCATTAAGAACAATGAACTGCGTGGTACAGACTATCGCAAATACAAATAAAGCCGCGGCCGTGAAAAATGGTAGAACGTCAAACCTGATTTTTATCCACGGAGGGAGAAGAAGTCGGATCCTTGTAGACGGGCTATTCAGTACTGCTAAGGAAACATGACCAGGAATTCTATGTTGGTGAGTCAATCGCGATACATAACATGATAAGAAAACAATTAAATTTTGATTAAAATATTATACTATACCTGGTCAATGGTAATAGTATGTGGTACTATATCTATTGATATTTCATTTGTCCTACTGACAGAACTAAATCGGAGATCCATCTGTAAAATATAATAATATACATTAATATATATCATATGACAAAAAGACAATCCTGAAGTTTACAGCTTCTAGTCAATTATTGAATTAAATACATTAAACAAACCATAGCTCAAACAAAGATACTATCGTAAAGCAAAGCATGCTTTTGATTTGATAGCTTCAAAAATACTTTTGAAACCAGTGATTTTGACCTTTAAGCACATCTTGATTCGAACTAAGAACATTCTTAAATTGTATAACTTAAGACAAGTACAAGCAATAAATATTACAAGTCATCAAACAAAAACATATTGAAGTATTTAGTCCTCAATACGTTCTTCTTAGTACAATGTTGAACTGTATAGTATACTAATGAGATGTTAATGTGATATTATTCTCAATTTTTATTCAGAATAATTTCAATGTTATCGGACGGTAAGGAAACAAAAATACATGACAACCTGACTCCGTACAATGGTAGTACTAATAAATGTAGTTTTGGACAATGCGAAATACCAAGGTTTTAATTCAGAAAGAAATGAAGCCAACTTAAAATATAGTAACAAATCGAGATGCCGTGATAATTAAAGATATATATGTATACGATTTTGTTTTAACATCAAAGTTTTAGAATGCATTCTTATAGTCTTTAAGTCAAATCAACAGTATCAACGATATAATGACAGAGACAGAGTGAAGGAATTCGTGTATTTCATGTGGAGAATATTACGTACAAAATAGGAGTTCACTCCCCCTCGTAAGGAGTAAAAATTTCTGATTGGGTTTGTTCCCTTTACACCAGATTTTAGAGTTTAAAATTAATAGATAAATCGATAGTGTGCAGGGTTATAATCCGATAGAAAATCGATATAATAAAGATGATGTCTAAAATATATGGGACACCCATGGTGTCACACTAACTGCTAAGATCGGACAATAGATAAGTATATGTGATTGAGCAAAATATTTACATGATAATTTTTGAGAGAGTTGTTTACGGGTTTAGCAGCCCTTCTAGACTGGAAAAGTTTGAACCTAAGACAAAAGTATCTCTCAAGCGCGGTCGCTACCACTTGACCAGTGTTCTTGTATTATAATAATGTATACATACATTGTTTGCAACCTGTCCAAAATATTCATTGATTGTGTCTATGGCTGAGGTAGCATCACCTAATTTATCCAACCAGCTGTAATATAAAATATACCACGTCCACAAACAATTCTAAAAAGTATTCATTTAGTATATTAATTAGGAGGCACGTATTGTTGTAGTCATGGTAACGACAACAACGGTTATTTTAAATGAACTATTTTGATTTCAAAGATTAGCTTAAAGTTAAGAAAATACTAAGTGTCCTTTTATAGTGCCAATTTTGTGTCGTTTTCTTTGTATGGGTGACAACAATTCTTGAACATGGTGGCGACACGTTCTTACTGGTCCCTCTGATGAATCCGGGCTTAAGATCATTTTGACAAATCCTGGATTTTCAAAGCCCAAAACAATACGATGTTTACTGGTTTCACTAAACAAGATTGTACTTTAAAACCACGATGTAAATGATAATTTGAAGCGTTTATAATGTTAGTTCTACGTATAATACATACAAGTAGTGTACCCACCTAACATTTGGAGACATTTTCAGTAAGTGAGCTTACTAAAAAGCTTTTGTCGACATTTTTATGAATATTCATAAATATAAGTGCCCATTGACCATTATAAATCTGCTTATAAAGTTTTATAAACTTACTATGTATATATATCATAAGCTATGACCATCTCAAGTTCTACGGTATAACTGGTCACCGTCCCTCTCTTTATTCTATTTGTTTTCTTGATTCCTAGCACCCTTGCTAACAAACTCTCAAACTCATTGATTTCAGCTATCTTCTTATCATTAGATCTTCTGTTATCTAAGTCAATCTTGAACCTCTCCGTCATGTTTTGTGGTACATCGTCTGAAAGAATAGATAGTTCACTTTGTTCAAAATGTTTTTCAAATGTATCAATGGCAACAAAAGCTGATACAACACTGATAATTATAAAACCAACGCAACAACATTTCAAACGTCTGATTAAACTAATTTTTAGAAGAGTATTCTCGCGAGTAGTTGAACTACTTATAATAAATTGTAATTTCAGAGATTTTTTAACTTTTTAGAACATCAACGAACATCCTATAAACAATGTAGAAACTTAAAGCTTAGCCAGCAATTTTGAGATAATTCATTTATTTTATTTTATTTATTGGAGTTAACGCCGTATCAACACAATTTAGGTCATTTCACGGCGTCCAGCGCACCTAACCTAGCTTTCCTGGACCATTGTCTATAACCAGTACTCACCTACCCTTCCACAAGGCCGGAAACTTCTCCATATTATCTAATCAATGGAGGAAAATCGACATTATTGTCAAATTTTCATGGAAGGGTATAACCTCCCCGGGTGGGATTCGAACCCACACCCCCTCGGGTGCACGAGTATCCAAATCCCGGCGCGCTACCAACTGCGCTATTGACCCGGGTTTTGAGATAATTCAACTTACCAACAACTTCATTTATAGTATCATTACTACGGGGACCGCCACCTTCATTGTTACCATGTCTTTTAGGATAGACAACATGTCCGTATCCATTCTTCTCTTCATATCTAGCATTAATGTCCATGTAATATTCCTTACCATAATGTGAGAACGTACCAACCTAGAATATTGTAATACTTGAAAATTTGAGACCATGAAATACAAGTCATACATTTGACATCAAACAAGTCATCCTTGGTAACCCAGGGTATTATTTTCGTCAACATAATGTATGAGTACCGTGGGCTTCAAGTACAGATGTACTTGATTTTGGTCGTATATCAGAACTAACATTTGTATTGGTTCTTTCATCATCTCTTGTGCAGTCTACGAAATTAGTAGATGTCCAGTTGCCCGGGACAACCACTTTTTAGTTCTGGCAACCAAAAATGTCTTCTGGCCAACCAAATTCTACCAACAAGAGATAGTGCTTGTTGCTAAATCGACCTGTTCGGGCAACTACTTTCATATCCTAATTTCGTAGACTGCTTGTGTACGAATGAGCTAGTATTCGTGTGAAACTATAAAGAATCATTAATGAATTAACTTGTTTATTTTCTTTATTACAAACTTCGTCCTGGAAACACCTTTAGTGGTTAATTTATTTCGCTTTTGACAAAAACTTGTTATTAATTCACCACTAAATCAAAATGGGTTTAAGATTATTTTGATTCTAACGCTAAAATGTGTTTCTAATTGCTGTTCGCCTGAATTCTATATAGTTGAAATAACAGCCGTTTGCAAAAATGTTCCATTAACAAATGGTTAATAAATACAACACACTTCTATTTTATTGCGAAATAGTTGAACAAACATATGCCAAAGGTTCCGACTAGCTTTAAATCCAGTATTCGGTTCCGATTTTAAGTTTTACACAGACGAAGTGTTCGAGCAATCAGTAACTTGATTTAAAGTTGGTAGTAACGATAAAAAATATCGTACGTATGATGAATAAATTCTAGATAGTGTTCAAGAAGGCGAATACGGACTCCTGTCGTTGATAGTAATAAGTATGCATCACTTTGTCGTAATACAAGAAAAAAGACAAAATCTTACAGCCATAAAATTCCCATTTCTACGAGTGACCATAACAGCAGCTTCAAAGTTTTCATCATCTGATTGATAATATCTATGATCCTGTAAAATTATTAATAACTTTATCACTGTTCTACTTAATACAGAGCTTGGAGGGAAAGTTGCGGTTGAGATTTTTCAAGATCAAACTCCACAAATGTGGGTGTTCCAATTTATTCCCAGTGACCAGAATTTATCAAGACAATAAAGAAAATGCTCCTTAAAATGCCCCCCAAAAAGCACGAAATTTAATTGCATTACTATAAAATTAAAATTAATACAATTTCTCACTGTCAACATTTGTAAATAGTAAAAAAGGAGGACACAATTAAAAGAAATCATGAACTGCTCCTACCATGGTCATCAGATTCTGACGACTCCAATATACCACCGGCATTCAGGCCGGCTTCAAATTTGTGTATACTATCGATCCATGGTTTCTGTTCGCTCTCCCATCTTGCTAGTTCAGTAGGTTGTACGTGTGACTTTCTCATTATAATGTAGGACAGAAGTAGACCATTCGCAAAGGTATCTACTAAGTAGCTTTGTAGCACTTGGTTAAAGGCTTAGATCAAAAAGTATAAGCATGTCCTGGGAAACTGAGAAGAGGTAGGTCGACTTGTCACGGTACTTGATTGAAAAATTGTTGAAATATCGCTTAGGGTTCATCAGATTATTATTTATTATGTTTCTATATAATATTAGTACCGAAAGCGGGCAATCTAGCGAACAAGCAATAATCAAATCAGCTAGAGACCGATTGTACAGTTTCTACGTCATATTAATGTAGGTAAAATAATTCAAACTAACTACCTTGGGTTTTGCACTTCTATAATTAACAGTTCCTTCTTTTGTTAACAACCTAACATTGTTATAGACATTTTGTTTTTCATTTATTTTCAACTTCAATGGATATACACGACCATCTTCTAAAGTTACATCGAAATACATCTTACTGGCGAATATTGGTTGACCAAAACGTCTAGCAACATTACCTGTTTGACTTAAACTAGCACCTGAAAATGATTTTAATACAAGTTTGAAGTTTCATTTCCCCTTTTAGAACAATTTACATACGACAATATTAGAAATACGAGCTCATAACTCACTATGAACATTTACATACTGTTTTCAAGTACGTGATATTTTGTATGTCTGAATCCACAGGTCTAAATGTACAGAATATTTATACAAAATACCGCTTTTGTCATTATAATTTAATAATGTACTGAGGGGATTACTTCATTTTGAAACAGTCGATTTTGTCTAAATCACGATGGGACGCGCTTAGGGATCGAGGGGCCCCGGGTTCGATCCCCACTAGGAGCAATGCTATTTCTATGAGCAAAAAGTTAACCCATAATTGTTCCACTCAACCCAGGTGTAAATGGGTATTATATGAGATTGCCTGTCTGAGGGTGATTTCAATGTGCATGAGTTATCGTACAAGATTGTAAAGTCCATTGAGCATGTATATTGAAGCCGTTTTTAAACCGCGCTTTTACTTTTTTACTTTAGGATGGAAATACCACGTGACTATGACATCACGAATGCTACGGTGTCAAGAAGAATACATTGTACTATGAAAACCCACCTCGACTCAAAGTTTCAAAGAGTTGTAAGTATTTCAGTTTTTGTCGGATTTCAATGATACCTACGAGAGACGAAACAGAAAAGCGTATGCTATATTGCTGTCCATTACAATTTCAACGCCCTTTTTATTTTTTGCAAACTAACTAGAAAACAATGCCTTTTCACCATGCTAGAGTGACAAGCCGTCGTCCTTTATTGAATAGGGAGAACAAAGGTAAGGTTTTTTCATGGTGTTCCAAAATGACATTAATTTTGAACGTGTCAGAAAATTTGATTTTTAAATCAGTTGAAAAATGTTATCAGGAAGCTCTAATTAAGAGTTACTTACGTTCTCCGTGTAACAGTCCTGGAAAATAATGCCCAGCATTTACAACAGTTGCACAAACAAGAAACAACACAACAATTTTAAAACTGGTCATGTTGAATAGCCGAGATATCACCAAAAATAAAATGTAAATGACCAAACTAGACTTGAGATGTTTCCATCCAAGTATAAAAATACTACCAGATTTTTAGGGGTTTATATACTTATCCCAGCACTGACACCTGGTTGACCCATCCGTAATTATAATGGTGTTATGGTCAGATTTTTTACTTGACCAAATAGAAACATCAATATTGAGACGGTTTGGCTTGAAGACATACAGCGTATGCAAAACAGTTGGATTTGAATCTTAGATTACCATTGATAATAGATTCAGCACTCGTTAAGACATATAAATACAGACCCTCGGGTTAACCTTTCATTTGAAATATTTGAAAAAAGTTGATACTCACAAGTAAAGCATGAACTTTAGGCACTTAACGTTGGTAACAATAACTTAAAGACATTTTGGCTATGTTTACTGTAATGAAGATTGGCTTGATTTAATCAAATCTCATTAACTTTTCTGTACAGGACGCTGATGACACTAGCAATAAGATAACCACGAACCCTGTCCTTCTCTACGGACATTATTTATCCCACCATTGATTCTAAATTATGTTGAGCAGTTGTCAGTCACTGACGGATGCGTACGCCTAATAACTGATTAACAATTTGACATGTTTTACTCATTGTTAAAATCATAGACATATTAAACTAGACTGGCTATCGTATTGATTTATCGCTTAAGTCTTTGTCGTACTATGTACTATACGCGGCCATATTGGACAGGCAATAGATACGAAGTAGAAATCTTTTTGTCTAAAGCAATCTGAAATCAAAACGCTTACAGCTTCCATATTAATCACATGACTTGATTTTTCGACGTCCTCTGCGAAGACTGTTGAACTTATGCCCCTGGTGTCAATATTGGCCTCATCCCAGGGGTCAACAGTTTTGAATTAGGAAACCTTTAAGTATGAAAGCTAGTTTAAGGCCTAGAGATTTCATGTCCAACTTTAAGGCCCATACATAATCCCAAGTCGATATTCGATTTTCAATAGAAAAGTATAGGGGAATATTCTTTGAACGGTCAGTTCTCTTTTATTTTTTAAGATATCAATTTTTGTGCAAATGATGTAAACAAGTTTTAACTGAGTTTTAACTTAAGTTTTAACTTTTCATTTGATTTATTTTTTATTTTTTGTAAAATTGTAAAGTTTTGGTCCCTTTTAAGGTTATATTTGATTACTCACGTTTCTATAAATAAAGAGGGAAATATATTCCCATGCTGATGTAAAGTGAAAAATGAAGCCTTTCCGGTTCTTTGGTCAAATTTGTGCAAATGACATGAAAAAGCTGTATGTTTCTAGTTTTCGGAGCACTTTTTGTATTTAAAATATCTTATTGAAGTTTTGGTCCCATTTGCACTTTTTTCCAAAAGTTTTGCATTTTTAAAGTATTTTTTTCTTAAATTTATAGTGTACGCTATCAGATTTATGGACCACTGGTGTGATTGTATAATACACTGCGCGTAGTAAGGCACAGCGGGTACACTTTTATGACAGGATTACGTTCCTGTCTCTGTTTTATCGATAACTATTTGTATAGATACATGTAGTTGTATCTGTCAAATGAAGTCATATTTGACATAAAATATGATCTGGAAGTCCTCAACAAATGTCAAAATTATGACCCTGAGGTCAACATTGGTCCCTTCCCGGGGGTCAATAGTTATATAGACATGCAGACACAGATGTTTTTCCCACACTGTTAAGCCTAGAAATTCTGTATTTGACATAAGGCATCGTTTTGAGGTCTACTACAAAGAAAACCAAATTATGACCCTTGGATCAATATTGGCCAAACCCCATACTATTGTCAGATTATAGATTAAAACACTTTTTACAGACAAATTACCTTGTAAGCTTGCTGTGGTTAAATATTTACATGTATATTAGGTTGGTAAACCCAATATTTAAAACAAGATATACAAAAAACATGGTGCAAATAACACAAAAGGCCGCTCAGGGAATTTATCCTCCTTCATTCCAATGATAAGATAGTGAACTCAAAGATGTGTAGATTACTCAATAAGAGCAAAGTTTCACATTTAAGATACCAAAGAATCAGTCTACTTTCTTACAGTTCATACTAATTCATATTAGAGCATTTATGAAACAAGTTCATACGACTTAAATTCATCACTTTCAAGTCTACTCCCTGGTCCCCCTGTACTAGTAGGATCAAGTTTCTTGCTCAAGGAAACATCCTGGTAGGTTTTGGATGGGATTTGAACCAACACTGTGCTGGCTATTCAATGATTACCAGTCCAACATCATAATCTCTTGGCCATGCCCGCTCCAGTCTATCTTCTTCACGAAAGTAAACAAAATGGCAGGGAACAAGAAAAACAATAATGAAAAACAATAATTACCAGTTTTCGCAAAACAAAATTTTATTTCATGTATAACATGTATCTTTGTTTCAACAAAAAATATAAAAGAAAACTTTACATTCTAATATGATATAAATTCATATAATGATATTCTTGTGTTAACAAATAGGAACATTGGAAATAAATGCAAAACATATCTCTTCAATGCATTCTCTATCAGTATAGAAACAGAATGAGTTAAAGTAACATTTTTAATTTACAATTCAGCATGACATGCGATGTTAAAATTTGAGTGACCCAATAAAATGAACTCTTGTAACAAAAATACAGAGTAAACAAAACACATTTTTTCTGATCAGTGGTTAGAAATTCAAATATTTTATTTTTAGAAGAATGCTGATCAGAGGAAAGTACTGCTATCCTCAGTACAGTCTTCCCCTTAACTCTCCAGCCAAAATCCTGGGACAAGTGAAAATAGATTTCAGCTATTACAAATTACTCCGTTTATAAAATCAGACAAGGTGATATGTTCACCCATAACTATACAATGTACAACATGACAAGTTGGGTTAATGCTCAAGAAAGTTTAAGGCAATGACAATAAAACATATAGATTTGTCTTCCATTTATAGACCAACATAATTCAACAAACTTATGTCTATTGTCAGAATAAGAAAACAAATTTTAAACTCTTAGACAAAATAACAACATATCTAGAAAAAGTAAATATCAAAATACAGTGCCCTCCAAAGTTTTTTGACAGACGGAATTTTGAGGAAAAATGATCATGCACAACACAAGTAAATTAACTATCATTATACCTTATTAATGTAACATTGTTTTAATCATATGTTAATAAACTAATCATTGCCGACTTAAAAACTTGCTCAAATGACTCTTCCTTCCTTAAATTCATGAATAAAGATTAATCAGTTTATCTTAAAACCCAAGATTTTGTCCAAGAATTTTTGGAGGGCACTGTAATACAATTTTTCATATGTATGAGCAAGCACAAAACATGTCTGCATCATTTACCATTTATAAGTACTTAGACTAGTTATGTGCTGAACCATTAATGTATTTTGTGACTTTTATACAGAAGGTGAATTATTTTGAAGTTGATGTTACATCTACTACACATAAAACAATGGAGTTAAATTGTGTCAAATATTAAGTAAGAGATATACCACAATAACTGACCTATATGTGAGATGGTGATTGGCTAAGTAGTGCGTGCACTGAAGTGTATCCAATATCTAACATTGAGCACCCCAAGTGTTATATCACTCAGGATTCAAATTTAAGCTTGCATACTTGCAAAATGCGAGTGGATTTTGAAATTGCAAGTCACTTTTATTTCAACTTGCAAATTTTCGCTAGTTGAAATCACCGCAATAATATATCTGTTCAAACTAATGAAGTTCAAATCAGCATTGAAACTGCCAGATAGATTGATAGCATTTATTAAAGATTTACGAAAAATACTTTTTTGATAATTCTTTTTCTATTCCACAATAATGATGTTCTAACTAAAGTTAAATATAGTTGTATTTATTTAAAATTAGGAGAAAAAATGCGAGTGTTTTTTCATTTTGGGTGTTGAAATACAATCAACTCACAAAAATCGCAAGGCCGTTTTTTTGTTAAAATCGAGCCCTGTCACAGTTCTACAAAATACATACGAGGACTTAGACATAGATTATGTCCTAAAACACAAGATAATACAATTGCACAAGTATGTTATTAGACATACAGTACAGTCAAGACAAATTACAATAGAGTTAAGTTGTAGCTGTGGTTTAAGGCTAAATAAAGCATAACAACACCATTTTATATTGTCATATAAGACATCACACTCAAGGATTTAAATAACAAGTTTTCTTCACTAAACTTAAGGAAAAAAACATATAAGGTGAAAGTGAGACATTATAAAAAGCTATACTAAATTAAAAACATAATTGATAGCTAACAAGGCCATATTGGGTTTTTCAAAAGCTTACCCAGAAGCATAAAATAATTATAACATTGTGAAGTATCTCAATGCAAAAAACAAACAAAGCAGCTGAATATGCAAGATTGCATACTGTATAAAAATACAAAGAAAAAAAAAACAGCAATTAAAACATTTTAAACAAAAAATTCAAGCAACTGATGAGTACTATCTTTCTAGAGATTCACTAAACAAAGTCTAAGTAAAAGTCATAGATTAATTTGAAGATTTTTGAACAACTTGAACTGTTCCAACCTTATCTGGGTTGGGTTTAATATAAATAACCCTTTTCACCCCTTGACTATCTATCTTTTCAAGTCTAATAGTTTGACCTTCACCTCCACCATTATCTTGACCTTGAACTACAACCTTATGTTGACCTTCACCTCTAACATTATTTTGACCTACAATATTTCCATTACTTTCTCCCCCACCTTGAACTTGACCTACATTAGTACTGTGAACTTGACCTTCACCATTATTTTCAACTTGACCTTCATCATTACTTTGACCTTGACCTTCTTGAACACTTTTCTGACCTTCATCTACAACATTTTCAGCTGTTGTCACTTCCATTTGTTGAGCAGCTACATTGGTAACAATTTCATCATTAGTGGGTGTTCCATCAACATTAGAGATGAGATATCCACCACTGCCATCATCCTGCATCACCAGTGTGAATTGTTGATCATCGTCATTAGACATTTCATGTATTTTAACAACATTTTTATTGTCTTGTTCAACAGCCAAGTTAACTAAGGCAGCTAAATTATCATTAGCAGATGTAGCAGCATCATAGTCAGTCACACCATTCACATAATTGTCAGTTTGCATACCAGAGTCCACCTTTGTTACATTGGATAAGACATTAGCTACAAAAGCTCTCATCTCAGTTTCAGCTTGTTTCTTCTTTGGTTTAGGTCTGCTGCGACGTAAACCTCCCTCTTTGGGACCTTTTTGATGCATGACAGCATGCAGATCTAAATTACTCTGACGTAGAAATCCTCGACCACAAAATTCACATTTAAACTTTCTTTCTGAGGAATGTAGAGCTACATGACGCTGAAATAAACATGAAAATAAACAATCAGTAACAGAGACAACATAAAACATGATCATCGGTGAATTTTACATCTATAAGTATTACACATAAACATTTTGATTTATATAATAGTTAATTGAGTTTGTGTAAGATAATTTGATTTATGCAAATGAATATTTTGTTTATATGCTATGATGTATGATATAGACCAGCAAGGGTCTAAGACCTAATTTTCTTTATTGAATTAACTTTTAAAAAACTTGTAAATATTGCTTATATACAATGAAGTTATATACAAACTCAGTTATATTCAATAACTTCCAAATGAGCCATAGCATTAAAAAAATATGTAACAATTAAATGCATTACATAAGCTGGTACAAAAACTAGCCAGATACAAATGTGTACTAAAATCGACAGCAATAATTATTAGATTGAACCTTTGGAAAAAGCTTTAAACATTTAACAATAGATTTCCACCTTTCAAATACAATACTAAGACATAAAGTAAACTTCGGTGTAAGATTGATTTTTATTTTCACCGAGTGAGCTCAGAAAACAAATTTTCATGAGTGGCATAGCCATGAGTGAAAATGTCATTTTTTGAGTTCACAAGCTTATATCATGCTTATTTTTGTGTTAAATCAGATGTATATTACATAAAAATAACGTGACATCAATTCTTCTCAAATATGACGTCATTTATCTTCTAAGATGACATTATGAACCATGAAAATATAAGATTAAATTTTCACTATGATGAAAATATAAAATTTATATTTTCATGGTACATTTTCATCGAATAAAGCGAATTTTCACCGTAAAGCATTAAAGAAATAATAATATACCTTCATAACTTTCTTTTCTCTAAATCTACGTCCACATACTTCACAAGGAAAGGGTCTCTCATCAGTATGTATTCTTGTATGGGCCTATAATATATATAAAATATACTCAGTAAACATCATTGTATGATACATATGTCCATCAATAAAAAAATGTCGACATTTTTTTAAAGTTATTATTTATATTAGTAGCCATTTTATTTATATTAGTAGCCCTTTTAGTAACTATTTTCCATGTAAAGGAAAATACTACGAAAAAAATCTAAATTATTTCAAAATTTTTGTCACTTAGGATTCTACTTATTGACATTATTCTTTTATCCTTAGGATTCTACTTATTGACATTATTCTTTTATCCTTAGGATTCTACTTATTGACATTATTCTTTTTTCCTGAGTTTTATGCTTATCAATCTACCAAGCTGTTGGGAGGGTTTAAAGTTCTTGCCCAATAACCAACCACAGCTCTTAATGTGAAACGGTAGACAGTTGTACATTGAGTTTGGACAACCAGTTATATATTTCACTTGCCCAAACCATACGTTTACTAGCAGTTACAAGTTACCAGAACCCTTCAGGGGCAACAGGACAACCTTTAATGGGGAGCCCTGTCAGCCTCATGCTTGTTTGTTTGTTTGTTTTGTTGGGTTTAACGCCATAGCAACACATTTTATAGGTCATATAACGGTGGAAAGTCAACCTACTCACTCCTCCTGGAAAGGCTAAAGTAAATCTCTGGATTTAGCTGTTATCCAACTACTAAGCACATACTTTCATCAGTGACTGACAACTGCCCTACATAATTAAAAATCATTGGTAGGAGGGAGAATGGCCGTAGAAATAATTTCATGACCAAACTCCACAAAAGTATGCCCCACCTGGGAATCAAACCCACAACCCCTCGATCATTAGACTTGCGTGCTACCAACTGAGCCAGCCGGGCGGCTTTCAGCCTCATAAAACTAATAGGGTGTTGAAAATGGAAAGTAAAACATAATAGAATGTAACTAACCTGTAGATGTCCATACTGTGTGAAAGCTTTAGCACAATATTCACATTTATAAGGTCTTTCCCCAGTATGTGTCCTGATATGTCTAGATAGATGTATATTTGATGTAAATCTTTTCTGACAATGTTCACATTTATATGGACGTTCACCTGTGTGTGCTCTTCTATGTTTAGGTATTTGATTTCTATACTTAAACTTCTTACCACATATATCACATTCATAGGGTTTCTCACCTAAAATACATAGTAAAATAAATATATATTGTACAGTACAACCTCTCTTGAGCAACACCCTCTGGGAGGGACTTAAGTATGTTGCTGCTCTGAGGTCGTTGCTCTGTAGAGGTTAAATTCAATCAAAATAACACCCAAGGGAAATATCAAAAGTTGTCGTTATGCAGAGGATTTGCTCTGTAGAGGGCTGCTCTGCAGAGGTTATACTGCACTGTATATTGTGCCAATCAAATGTTTTAGAAACAATACAATAATTAAAACTGAAGAAATTGAGTCAATTTTCTTTGTGCCTTAACTTTTGGTAGGCAATGTAAGGGCGAGTTGCTTAAGCTTATCACTATGTATTGCTTTGTGCCCTGGTACCCTTAATTTGATGTCACACACTTAATCCTTATGTTGTAGAAAAGGTACCAGGGCACAAAGCCATACCAAGCGGTATGCTTCAGCAACTCGCCCTATATGTTTACAGTTAGTGCAAAACAAGCTGTCTGATTACATGTCTTTATAAATAAAGAATACCTGTATGAGTACGTAGATGAGACATCATATCATCTTTACGTCTAAAACCTTTATTACATAATGTACAAACAAAAGGTTTAGCTCCTGTATGGATAGACTGATGTGATACTAGAGCTGCTTTCAATGTAAAACCTACAAATATAATAAAATAAACATCAAACATGTTCTAAAATAAAAAAAATTGGGTATTGTGACAGACACTAATAAACTTGAAAGGTGATTTTGATGAACATAAGACTAACAAGTAAATCTGTGAGCTAATGCTCACTAGTGATACCCCCGCCAAAATCTAAAAATATGCGACAAACAGGAAGTAGATGAGCAAGGAGCATGAAATCGCTTTACACCACGTGGGACTATAGGATGAAGCAATATGCAAAGTTTTAGGCTGCTGCATGTTATAGTTGCTGAGAAAACTGCGACGGAAATTTTGTAACGGACGGACACACGGACAGACAAGGGTAAAACAGTATACCCCCCTCTTCTTCGAAGCGGGGGTACAATAATGTTGGCTAAAACATATAAAATAGCTTACTATAATTAAAATCAAACTTTAGTTGTAAAAAGTGTATTTTGATGGCATTATGATGAAATAGTAGAGAATAAAAAGTCTGAATAGAAAAGTTTCTGTTCATGTAATTTCTATAATTCTCACATTACCTATTTAGAACACAACTGAAACCCAAGAAATATACTGTGTATCTATTGTAAGCAATTGACCTTACGCCAGAATACCTATGCTCCGCCCACCGATACACGTGGTACATTGTCCGACATTATCAGGGATTAATCTATGTCCCTAACCATTATCTATGTTTTGAAAGTAACAGGTTCAAATGCATGCTATTTACTTACTTGTCATCCGATTTTGATAAACTTAATATTTTTGAAAAGGACATTGTCTCATCTATCCAATGATACATTATTTATTAATATTCATTCATAAATATTCAAATTAAATGTGAGTCCATTTGCTCCAACAAAAAAATATACGCACAAAGAATGAGCAAGTTGAAAGAATACACTTAAATTTGAAC
This sequence comes from Mactra quadrangularis, assembly GCA_025267735.1. Classification (NCBI taxonomy): domain Eukaryota; kingdom Metazoa; phylum Mollusca; class Bivalvia; order Venerida; family Mactridae; genus Mactra; species Mactra quadrangularis. The sequence continues at coordinate 32,745,700 of CM046304.1, forward strand.
GCTGGTAATAGTCGTTTGGATGTACAGATTTTAAACAGTAAAACATGCAAAAAAAAATTATTAAATTACGTTAGCTATCAAATGATGTAGAGTTAATTAAAATACGTCGAGAAATAAAAAAGTTAAGGGGTGGGTATTTGGGGGCTATCTAGACGGAGTTGTGTTCAAATACATGCATATCAATTACGAGATATCATATTTCCTAAAGATTAATTTGTCTGAAAATGGCATTGTTATAACTTTCAAATGATGCCCTCTTTTATAATATCCATTGATATATATTACAAATAAAGGTAGGTTCATTTGCTCCAACAAAAAACGTTATATGCGCAAAAATTATCAAAGAACGCATCTCACATTGAACGTTTGTAGAAATCCTTTATAAATCAGAAAATTGTTGGATACACACGAAAACAACTTTATATACATGTAATCCTTAAAATGGTGTATAGGTGATAAAATATGCTGAGAAATAAAAAGTTAAGGGGTGGGTCCATAGATCTTTGTGGTACATATTGGGGGTAAACATGCATGAAAAATGTAATTTTCAACCTGATTTATTACATACTTGTATTTATTGTCGTCAGATTATTATGTAGTTTATACTTTTATCACAGTATTTATAGACCCCATGTGTACATATTTTGACCATTCTAATTTGTTTTATTGAGTTTATTTTGTAACTTTCACTGAAAACCCTATATAACTGTACATAGGGTCCATGCTAACACATAAGAAATTCGATGTCCGTCATGACCAGATGTCGGACAAAATGGCGGCCGATAAGCCGCTTATCTTACATAAGCATCAGGGTATCAAATGCCGGACGCTGATTGGCTAATAGGAGCTGTCAATCAAATTCTGGCGTAAGGTCAATTCTTTATTCAGATAAAACATAAATAAACACAATAGAAAACTTTGTATAAAAAACAAACAACTAAATACCTTTATTGCAGACAGTACATTTAAATGGTTTAGCACCAAAATGTGATTGATAATGTCCATTATAACTTTGTAATTGTTTAAATGTTTTACCACATACTTGACATTTATGTATCTTATCACCTGGACGTACTGTAATAGAAATATATAAGAAATGTAATGTGGAAACCACATTAAAGCTGGATTTAAAAACTTTAACGCAAAAATTACAAAGGGAAATAATCCATAATAAAGCCAGGTAGAGTTGTGGTTACTTTCTAATTCTGTTCATCACATGGTATGTTTTCATTGTATGAAGTTTTATAAAGATCGGACAATAAATAGCAGAAATATATGCTAAATTTAAAACTTTAACGCAATTGTTTAACGACACCTAACGCCCACCCGATCGTTTTTTTCATTGAAAAATCTGCCCAATAAATCATTTATTATGTACATCATTGATAACACAGAATATTGAATTAACTGTACAACAAAATGTATATACAACATTTATAACATACATTAATGACAACACTGAATGAGATCAAATAAAAATGTTGAAAATTTAATATATGTGCTGTATCAAAAGTTACGATAAAATCATGGAATTACCATGTACTAAAAATAATTACATTTTATTCCAATCAATCAACCTAGTTCCTCACTATATCATACCCCCTACACTTCATTTGAGCCCGAGAGGTTTTAATAGATTTAAGAAATGCTTTATATTTAACCATTTTAATCTTCAAGATAAACCAACTAAGAATTCCTCCATTAACAAATTGGTTTCAAGTTGTTAATCCACACGCTTATATTAGGTTATGTATGGTGGCTGCTCACCAGTGCCAGTTTTCCCTTCCACTTGTGAGCAGCTAACAATTTCCACTACTGTCTGAGAAAAAATCCATGATAACAAATTTTTATGGAAGGGTAAAATTGCCATACCAAGGTATGCCATAAAATGGTAACAGGGAATAAAAAATCACAAATCAAAATTTTCTAAATTTTCACTTAGAACACTAGTAACATCAGTAATAGAGAAAAGAAATAAAACTTACTACTTCCACGTGGAGTAATTCTCTTGACAACATTTAGACCAGGATTAGCTAAAACAAGTCCTTGATCTAGAGACATTCCTTCAGGTAATGTAATCTCTTGTATAATAACTTGTGGTATTTCTCTACCATCTTCATTCACTGTATTACCATTACCTAGTTGATTCAGTAATGATGCTGGGATATCGCTAGATTTACCACTCTCGGCAAACACTGTTATAACTTGAGGTTTACCATCAGTGTCTGTTGTTGTCACATTTATCATTTGTAGACCTGAGACTTCTTCTACTGTAGTTGTCTCTTCCTGTAAAATCATCAACATGTAAATACAGTCATCACCTTAACCATGGTACATACAGACTTCTCATACATAAATTTAGGGTTGTTTTTTTTTCAGAGTAACTTTTACTAAATTTGGGGCTTAATTTTCATGACATAAATCAATGCTCTGCACAATGCCTCAAAGTTTTCAGTTAGAAAACTAGATAAAGCACCGTGCTTTAGTGTTCATTCCTCAGTCAATTTGCCCCCAAGTCAATTGCCTGGTATATCATTTAGATCTTTTAATTATTACACACCAAATAATTTCCAAACTAAAAGGGACTTCACAATTCAATAGTTATTTAGGGCAAGACAGTGCAAATTTAGGGACTTTTCAAGGTCAGCCATGCCTTTTCAAGACAACTATCAAAATTTAGGACTTTTTCAAGACTGTATAAACCCTGTTGAAATTTCAATGAAGGGTTACACCCACATAATCAAGTATAGCCAGGGAATAAAAGGCACAATGATCCAAAGCAAAAAAGGGACAACAAGTGAAGCATTTTTACCTCATCAATTTGTTCATCTTCTTCTATTGGTATATTTCCTGCTTGTTCATCATCCTCAGTAACAACATTAGAGACATCAGATGATGGACCTGATATATAAAGTGTGAAAATCTATATCTTGTGACATTGTATTTAATGATTATTCTAAGACAGTACAGCAGCACACTTCACCCTGTCCATTTTACCCCTTTCCAATCTCCGTAAACAGTTATCCTGTAGAGCATTGTCGTACAGGATCTCTACTTTCTCAATGCAGGGTCACGTCGAGATGACCTTTATGTCGACTAATCAATGCGTAGCTTTCATCTAGACGAAACACTATTAATAACATTTTGATTTCGTAATTTCTATTTTTAGACCAAGGTTTGCAAACTAATTTAACAGCTGTTTTATTCACAGTCTGCCATTAGACGTCTTATTTCAAATTGCGTGACGTAGACGATTTTAACAAGTTACCTATCATAACAATTTCGTCATTAATATTATGATGAGAAAAGGTCACCTGAACATGACCCTCATTTGAAAAAGGCCAGATCTAAATTAGGCGAGTTGAAAATATTAGATCGGGTTTTAATCAGATTAACCCCCTTCCTGTTATTTTTCTCTTCCCTATGGAGGAATAGATACTCTGAAACATCAACACTCTGATGTGCACAGTCCCTTTTTCTGCCTTTACATTCTTTTATTCAAGTTCTAGAAATTTAATATTTAAATATAATTTTGATCTTAGTTATGTTCTTAATATATAGGTACAGTCCACAGATACCATTAATGTATGTTTACTAAATACAAGACAAATTAATATCTCATGACTCTTGATAAGAAATTAATGAAATATTTGATCAATGGTTAAGTAATGGTAAAGTGATACTTATTCTATGTAAATGTTAAAATCCAAAATCAGAGCTGGGATCAAACCTTCAATCTTGTGGGTTCTTAGCAAGCACTCTATCCCAAGGCCATAAAAGCAAATTTGAAGGCAATGGAGCAGAAGTACCATGTTATACCTCTGCTATATAAAATTTAAACCACATAAGTGCATCAGGGCTGGCAAAATCAATTGTCAGTGTTGTCCCAAGGCAAGTACAGACAAGTGGATTTTTTAATAATTTTATTTAATAATGTTCATACAGACAAGCAACTTTTACCAGTAGACAAGAACAGACAAGTCAACAATTTTAAGATTTCACCGGCCCTGTGCATACATGTAAAAAAATAAAATCTAACTTTATCACAGTACCAGTAGTATACAATGATATTAGATATTATATAATGAACACATAGAAATCTTACCAGCTTTAATACAAGTAACATTCCAACTATTTATTTGAAAGAATGCATACAAGGCTGCTTCCTGTTCAGCTGTAACTTTCAATGATAATGATACAAGACCACTCTCTACATGTTCTTCTCTCATTTCTACAAATACAATGGTAAAATATTATCACAGAAATTTAGTTTCAAGCAAACTCACATGCTTATTTTTGCTTTCTTATTCCAGCCATTGCCTCAACATACAGGCCAAAAGCACAGGACTAGTTAAAATTGTTTGGGGCTAGTGAGAATCCATTTCTTTATTTAGTTTGACTAGTTGATAATTTTGCCCATTTTATATATTATAATAAATAGGATTAGTGCTTGAGAAACTTTTGAATATACAAACCATGTAAGATTTATTTTAACCAATCATGGAGATAATTCAGGAGAAATAACAAAAAATTTAGGCAAGCTAAACTGTCAAACTTTTTCCAATTACAGAATGATGCATTTGGCAAACATTGGCCATATGCTCATCATGCAGGGGCACATTGAAGAAACCACATAATGGGTACCTGTTTCTTCTTCCAGAAGGAAACTGATATATAATTCAATACAATTAACCAACCTTTGATGAGTTGCCAGCTATTGATCTGGAAGAATGCCTCCATAGCTGATTCTTGTTCAGCACTTATTTGTACAGTAACAATGAATGTCTCATCAGAATTAACAATCCCATCATCCAATGCTAACTGAATTGTTTCAACATCCATCTTTGCATCCAACAACAATCTGAAATGTGTAACACTATTAAATACTAGATTTGAGATTGTGATACATGTTTTGAGAAAGTTCTATACTATTCACTCAGGTTTGACCAACGCAGAATTTATAAAGCAGAGTTCAGGGCTTTTTTTCCAGAAATTGGTAAGAGGCCTTAGCCTTCCATTTTGGGAAATTTAAGCACGAACTTTGGTCAAATTGGGAAAAAGTGGATAAACATTAAAACAACAAAAAGAAACACTATTAAGCATTTATTGTTGCAGTGTTACATTTCATTAAAAAGAAAGAAGAACTAGCCAACAATTAGAGTCAAAGTTAGAGATTTAACCATTAGAATCTACTAAATGTGGCACAGACTGGACTTGTTGCACTTTATTTTGGGAAATTCGTCCTCTGAATTGGGAATTTTTTCCTCAGGATTGGGAATTTTATGCACTTTTTTTGGATTGGGAAGCCACCTTTTATCAGCCTCTATTAAGGGGAAAAAAGCCCTGGAGTTTAATGAAGGTCAAATTTACATTCAGGTAACACCCAAAGTAATTATCATTTCTTATTTACAAATACTTTAAGCAAGCAGTATGCAATTTTTGCCCAAGCATATGAAGTAGTTTTAATGAATTTAGAACAAGGCCCACTGGCTAAAGAGGATAACCTATCCAGTGTCTAAAAACTCAGACTTAACTTCTCAGAGTTCAGAGTTGTTGGGGGTTTTTTTGGGGGGGGGGGATTAAGTTCCTCGGGTTTTTTCCACGGACCCATGTTTAGGTCATATCATAGCAGCCAGTCAACCTTCTCACTGTCCCTGGAAACCATTAACTAGGCACATACTTCCCTCAGTGACTGAGAAAATTGTCCTACATGATAAGCCCTGAACTGGTCAGTCCTGCATTTTTAGATTTAGTTGCTGGGGTATAAAGGGGGGGTGCAAAGCCCCCTCATTGCCAGAAAAAAAATTGGGTCAACAGGGCTTTTTCAGCCTATCTCACGGGGCCGAATATCGGCCCCGTTCCCAATGCCAAGTAAGTACCAATTTTCCCAATTTCAAGAAAAAAATTCCAAATGTCGTTAAATAATTCCCTTTGAACAGGAGGTCTTTGGCATTTACATAAGAAAGCATGACTGCCGATATTTCATATAAAATTAAAAAAATAAAAACATGAGAATTTGCATTGAATGTCTCGCTGGACTGTCAGAACAAACTTAAGAACACTGCAACACTCTCAGAGGCACCAAAGCAAAGCATGTAAAGATTTAATGCAGAAAAATTAATGATGAAAATTTTTTAATTGGGTTGATTTGTCGATATTTTTTTCCCAAATGGGACTATTTACCACGTTAAAAATTCCCAATTTGGGCAGGGGCCTTTTTCCCCAACCTGTTGTTATGGACAATTTTTCATCCTTTGCACAAAGTCAAATGAAATCTTCCCCTACACTGTCACAGAAAGCATCAATTGAAGATAGCACTATTGAAGTACTAAATGGCTATCATTATTGATATTGATGAGAATGAGAGTTGAGACAACGAGGTCAAGAATTCAAGTTATGTTAGAACTTAGATTCCTTGCAAGGTGAAACGGGAATTTCCGACGTTCATCACGTGTTTTATATCTGCATCGGTTTGTTGACTACAAATTTTTATGCTTTTCGACAACTTTAGTCGCTATATTTATTTTCAAATCGAAAGTAGACTTCATTCATTCGGGTTTCTATGTTTTTCTGACATATCAAAGATGTTCCAAAGTTGTCTAAAAAACGGAACACCTCGGCTATCGCAGCAGAGTGCGTCTTAGCGGCAACCGTTGAATCTTTTTTCTGAAACCTTGCACCTACCAGTTCGACGATTCAATTTGAAACGAATCACAGCAATTATTCTTGATTATTTCGAGGCAGAAACGCTTAAAATTGTTCCTCTTTCGCTGGATACAAGATGGCTTCTTCTCGAGTTGAAAAACGTCGCGCCTGCGCATGCGGAACTCTCTGTTCTTTTCGTCACGTGAGCTTCACGCGCGAATTCATACAGAGTTACTTCCCTTCTCATTAGATTTTTTTATTCAGAAGTGCACAAAATCTTTATTAATCAAAACTGGTTTATTTTACCACCTTATTCAAAATCAAACACTTTAAGATTTTTTATAATTCTTTTTAGTATTCTTAAATTGTGTATTAAGAAAATACTATTGAATATTTCTTTCGCAAAGATGATAAAGACAACTTAATATTTCTTTTTTTTATTATGATTTTTAAATACTCCTATAAATAGCAGGTGATAATATCAGAAAGACTGTTTGTGAAAAAAACAATTTATACTGCATAATTCATTTACTTCTACCATTTTTTTTTGCATAAACATAACATTTTTCTGTCAAACTTAGTTAATAATTTTCCTGAATATAAAACTCCACAATTCACCATTGAATCCCATACCATTATGAACCTTGATATGAAGAACGGTTATAAAATAATCCTGTAAATATGTTGATTTTTTATTCAAATGGTATAACTGAATGTGTGAACAAACTGTAATATCAGTTGCCACCATGAAATTTCATTTAAATGCAAATACATTTGTAGTTGCAAATACCTGTAATACAGAATCCTGGATTTTAACCAAGGACCCCCCCCCCCAAAAAAAATGTAATATAGGGTCCTTGTTTTAACTGATAATAGCAATGACAGCAACTATCTCTTATGTTACTAAGTGTTATCCCATCCAGGAAACAAACCTTAATGAATCATCTTAAATACTGACTAGCCATCACTTAATTACATGTGCAATATTTAATAGATCAAATATGGAACTCGGATTAGTTAGGGATTTTTTTCTAGCAAAAAGGTATGTTTGTACCAGATGCTTCCAGTGTTCAGTAAATATACATCTGCAACCAGGTTCAACTGCTGGAAAAAAACATCGAACTCCCAATCAAATCTATTGAATACGCACTTAAATCTTGGACATATCAGAACAAAGCTCTCATGAAACTATAAATGTCATAAAATTTTCAAAACTGTCATAGCAACAGCTGAGCCATACTGATAAATACTAAAATAATATAATTTTGCTGGTTGAAATATAGTCACAAGTGAGCCTAGAATAGTTGAGCTGCCATCACACATGTTTTCTCCATCTAGGTTGAAGCTATTAAACACAAGTACTGCATTCTTTGATACAACTATTTTTTGTCTTTTTGACAATCGCCATCGCACACACATGGACTCTGATATTTTCCATAATTTGTAGTTAACCTTCATTAAAGTGGACTGTAGTAAGTTGAGTAGATAAACTGGGGGACATTAATTAACTACATAACTAGATAGTTGAGGAAAAAATAACAGAAAACCAATTTAATTTTTTTACTCTTTGTATTTCTTCATTTTTGACAATTTTTCTACAAGACAAGCAATACAATTTACAGCCATACATCAATTTACTAGACAATATCATTATAAACAATAGTTTGAAGTTTTATAAACTAAACATACAAATCAAATTGGCCATTAATTTCATGATAAGATATTAAAGACGAAACAAAAAGCTAAAATAGCATAGAAAGCAGAGTATGAAAGTAACATTGAACAAAAATAGCGTAAACAGTATGTAATGAAAAATAACTGATAATTCGAACTGGTGCTTTTGTATTCAAGAAATAATACAAGAAAAAATAAAGTAAAAGTTCAACAAATTCAAACAAATCACCAAGTAAAAAAATTAATTTTGTGATTAAATTGATTACCCAGATTTTTTATATTGATGTCTTGCGACTATAAACAAATGTTTTAAGAAAATGAACTGAACGTTTATCAAAAATAAAGAGGAAGAAATTAAAAATTGAAAAAATATAATCACATGCATTTTCTATTAACTTAAAAATTCACACTTGAGACTTATATGCATATTTTAACGATGATAAAACATATTATTCCACAAGGATAACTGACCCTGTTTTATAAATGGGTCAACATCAATAGTTAGAAGTCATAGGTTTACACCGACTGAGTAGTATTTAGCATGTGCCATTAATAATCTGCTGTCCACTCCTAGAGCAAACATATACATCACACTCAAATTATCATTGTGGGATAGTACAAAGGTAAACCCTATAAAAATCCATGGTTCAAATTTTGATTGTACCTAAAATCTTCCTTTTTGAAAGTGGGCACTACTGCATAGCTAGCTTAATGGCAATGAAGTACACGTGCCCTATTTCACCTCTACCCTTCCTTGCCAGATTGGTCCTAGAATTTTGTAGCTTGAACAGAGGATGCAATCACAATACACACAAGTGTCAGTGGGTTATTTATATTGAGTGCCAAATGTAACTTGATAAAAATCCATGGAGTGAAACGGGATTGAACCCTTACTTTTTAGAGCTAAAAGTGGGCACACTACCACATGGCCATAGCTAGCTTAAACAAAAGGGAGTACAAGTACAAGTGCCAAACTTTACCTCTGCTACACAAATAGATAAAATTATAATAATAGGAATTCTATCACAATATGTAACTAACCGTTGACTAATATACATGTATAATCATAAGTAGTCTAATTTTTCTGCAAGCAGAAAAAACATACAACACACGAAGACCTTGCTTCTTATAGTAACATGAATCTTCTAGTTGATAGTACATCATTAACAACTAAGTTTAAAGGATTCTTTAATTATGAGAATACACAAAATTACCAAGACAAGTCTGCCATTCACCACATGTCAAAAATATCCATGTTTTTAACCTGACGTTATTTACCTACAGAAAAATATTTATTATGAAAACCTGATAATTATTTTCTTTACACAAAAATAAGTCAAACATGGATTCAAAAATCTGAAAACTAGGTGTAAAAATAGGTCTTTAAAAGACCATCATATCATTGTCTTTGAAAAAATTTAAACTCTCATGTATAAAATACTTAGAAATATAAACTCATTTTACATATTGTTGTTTTCTAATCACTGTTTGTGCAGAGCAATTTATTGTATTTCCAACTTAATGAGATTTCTTAAGAAATGGAGATGTTACGGAGATGGTCATTCAAAGTATTCTTGTATGTGTCCTAAGTTTGTATAATGATGACTACAAAGTGCAAGATTCAGTTACAATGCATGAGTAAGGTAGGGGTCTGTCAACAAACAAAATATAGTTTAAATCAATACATTGTACCCATTTTACAAATCTATGAATAAACATAAATAACATGCACTATAAGAAAGACTAATTATTAAATAAATGCACCTTGCATTCTCTTCAGGCTTAAAAACATACTTTATCATGCCAATGTCTTTTCACCCATTTTTAGACATTCCTGCGTTTCAAACTTTATGATGAAATAAATAGTTGGGAATTTTAAGACTATCAAGTACCCTCGAGAACATTTAGTTGTCAGTTACAATTCAATTAGATAACTTACTTGAAACAAAGTTAAAAACTAAAATCCCATAAATGCATTTTCATATACTTCACCATGCTAGTAGAATTTTTTTAATTTAAATGGCTGACATATATAATTGTAAAGTAATCTAACACAAACAAACTGTGAGTGTTAAATGAGATGCTATTGATCACAAATTAGGAATATAAATGAAAACAATTTCTTACGCTACAGCATGAAATGAAAAACTGCTAAAAAGACATTTGGCTCACAATAATTATAAAATGATTCTTTAAAGTAATAAGTGCTAATGTTTAAAACAAAGTCCACATGCTTTATTTACAATTTACATAACAATGAAAAAATATTTGGTCAAAGTGAATATCAGCCGCAAATGATGAAAGGCTGACAACATAAAAATCTGCAACTCGTCCTACATCAATGTACAAAAGCAGAGAGATGCTACAACTTGGCCATTATTTACTCTTCCTAGATTTCCTTGCCTCATCAGTGTATATATGATCACTAAAACCATTAGTTTTACAATCCCTGTTATAAGCATAGAACGGTAGATATCTCTTCATCTGATCTATAAAATATTTCTCTGACTGATCTATACAATCATATACTTCACTACCAACCTGAAATAACAACATAAATAATATAACTTAAACCAGTCAGTAAATTGTGAACTGAAGATGTGAAAAACATATATTTGGTGAGTATGCATCTAAAACTAAAATGCAATTTCCAGAATTAATTACTAACTGAAAATGACTTGATAGCTACTCGCTCCAAAAAATCTTCAAAAACATTCGTTAAAAGAGGTAGTCTTAGGGGAATGTACTTCTACTGTATTTGCACCATTGAATTTACTAACATAAAATACACAATCTTCCACAATCAACAACCTACTGTGTCACATATAGAGGAGGCTAAAGCAAGGCTGAAATTTTAGTGATTTGAAGTCACTAACCACTAAACCATGTGGAAGGGTTATAAATACAATAAGTCAGAATTGTTTAAAAGTCAAGCTAAAATATTTTTATCTATAAGAGTTTCAATTTATACTGTTTAAATTAAATCTTAGTAACTACCCAAGTAGTACTTGACATGTGTGCATATATACAGTCATTCACCTTGCACTATCAAGCAAAATAAAGTGTTAAACCCCACTTTTGATTGAACCTACCTTATTATACTCTATAGCATTTCTAAACAATAAGGCAACATCATCAATAACCTCCTGAGGTGAACCATAAACTAAACAATTTAATCTATCTTTTATCTTCTGAAAACTGATTGGTTGTTTTATAATATCATAATAATCTGGTACCTGAAATCATACATAATGTACATATATTAGCAACCATAATAGATAAACTTAAACTTTTTTCATTTGATTAAACGCCTATTTCTATATTACATTTTCAATGGCGTTGTACAAAAATATATATATTATAAGAAGTAAATACATGTAAGTAAAAACTACTCCATAAACACATAATGTATATACAATAACACTAAACAAAATAAAAAAAATATCACACATGATGTTATATAGTGTGTAAGTGTATTTAATTTTTTTGTATTGTTTTTATTGAGCTTTTATATTTCATATTTTTTGGACCTACATCATTCACAGACCATGATCCAATTTTACATTTTTATCACTAATTTTTTATTTGTTTTTATTGATTTGATATTGAAAGTTGGTGTCCTGAACAGTATAACATGATGCTACTGTTAACCGGACATGTCATGAACAGTGTAACACAAAGCCACTGTTAACCAGACATTTCCCCTAAGGTGTCGAAACATCACCTTTAAAGGGCCCGTAATACATCCCCAGATAGATAAGTTAATTGGTAGTAAATAACCTATCTTAGTGTTATTCTTGGTATTGGGAAGGATGTCATAGTACTTAATTCAAATGCAATGTTGTTAAAGTTCTGTTCTAAATCATTGTCTTAGTAATTAGAACTATATTTTCATTCATATTCTGTCAGATCTGTATAGTCCTTTTTTTCTCAATTTTCAAAACATGAATTATTTCACGGTGACTTTGTGTTCTTTGTCTAACACTAGTGATACTGTGATAGTGTGTATTTAATCACAATGAAATTATTCAAAGTTTGACAATTGAGAAAAAATGTACTATACCATTATGTGTCACCTAATGTCAACATAAATCTATCTAAATGTATAAAAGATATAATTTGACAGTAGTGATTGTAAACAAAACTTAAGGTGATACACTGTAAAAAGTTATTAAGTTTCACCCTTTTTCAATTATCAGAGATATAATAGGCGGAATATCAATTACTGCTGGCATTCATACTAATCATTGATTCACTGAAAGGGACCATCAACTTTCACAATGCTAATGCCTTGACTCATTTCAATAATAATTTATGTAGAAGATATCTCATTTAGTCATGAATAGAAATAAGGTACATGTATTGTTGTTATTCATATACTACTTACATCACGTTTGCTAACATTGTTCCAGAATGGCCAAGCTGATTTAAAATCAAGCATTTTGTTGATTATATCTTCAATCATCTGTAAAGTAATAACAAGTAGAATAAGTATTACATAGTATACAGAATATCAAAACTAAAATAAAATAAATTGGAAACCTTTACAGATTGGCCATTACAGTAACTACATGAAAAGGGAATTCAAAAGCTTCACAAATGTCAGGACTGCAATTCACTCAACATCAATGTCCAAGTGAAATATGATCTTTGTCAATATATTTTAATGCAGCTAACTTTTCATTGATCTTTAATACTCAAAATTTTAATAACAAGCATGATTAAGTAGTGTTGGCCTCCATATTAAAAGTCCTTTAATTGGTTAAGAAGACTGCCAAACTAATGTTGAAATAACTCAGCCACATTGGAATGTTTATATTTCATATTTCCTTACAAACAAATGAAGACAAACTTACTGATAATTCTGATGGAGCTCTTCTAGAAACTTTGGGTCTTTTGTCATACACGGGTTCAGGAGAGGGTGCCGACCTTCTAGACTTACTTCTACCATCTTCATTACGAGGGGAATCTGATTTTCTAGGTTTCTTGCTTTGTCCACCAGTTTTACCTCTAGTTGAACGAGCAATTTTCTTTGGAGGAGGCTTAGATTCATCAACATAATCCTCATCGTTTTCTGTAGCGCTGTCATCGGCATCATTATCATCATCATTATCAGATGAATTATCATCAGATGATTCTACATATCTCTTACGTTTAACTGCCCTTACACCTGTAACAATACAAACTATCACCATTAAACTCAGATTTCAAAACAACACAGATTTCCAACAAAACTGAAGAAATTGTATGGGATTTTACATAAAATGAGAAAATTTCACATGTTCAACCCATATTTGTAAGTTGTGGATCAAAACTGAAAGATCTACAATAATCATTGATTTGTTTTTAAAAGAATTTCTACTTTCACAAGTTAACATAACATATTCTTTATTTGGCATCAAATTCAAATGCAAATATTTAACAAATTGCCTCAAATCATCAACTATTTCATCTCAATTTTTGAAATCATTATTTCTGCAGACAAATGAGATACTATCACTTGCTAATAATAGCAAGTTTTTAATAGTAAAGTATATTATGTATTAACAAACCTCGTTTTTTCACTAGTTGTTTACCACCTCTAGAGTTCTTTCTCCTTGTGAGGCCATTTTTACAGTCATTACAAACCCAACGTCCTCTGAAAATATAATAACACGGTTTAAGATAACTTGAAATACAAGATTTATGAACAACAACTGCATGAGAAAGATCAAACTTGAACTGTAAAAGATATAAATTTCATCCAATGGTTTATCCATGTAAGGTGCCATTGTAACACAATTACAAACCCTAGCTCTAACTCAGATTATACCTAAACCCTTTGGAACATAAAAGCGAGTCTGCACCACATTACCATAAAAGCTAATTTTAATTCAAAGGAGTTAATGAACATTCTAAAGAGGAGTAGACTTGTGCTGCAATACACTGATTTCACTCCTCCCAGTATAGAAATAATAATTTAATGCCTACCACAGATGTACAAACAAATAAGTAGCTTTGAATCTGCAAACTGAGGATGCAGGGTTTTTTTTAGGATCAGGGGAAGATGCTGGACGCTGGTCTAAAGGGGAAATGACATGCGAAAAATCCCAAATTGGGAAAAATTCAGTTTTCTCTTTATTACTAATACAGTGATTCAGTTTGAAGATTTTTTTCAAGGGGAAGATGCCGACTATCGGCGTCAGTTTGTTAAGGAAAAAACCCTGGGATGCATCTTTCCCCCTTAATTACCTCCCTACCCTTCACTGGGGTTTACAACAATTATTACACCACTATTACACTAACCTCGGTGGATGTCTAAGTGGTGGATCGTGACATTCTAGATGATATACAGATGGACATTCAGCACATAATATAAGACTTTCATCACCACCACATTCTACGCATGCTTCATCATGTTGTATACTTTTAGTTTTAGCCTGTTTTATCTCCTCATCATTGTCCGAATCTTCCTGATATCTACCTGGTACGTCTAGAACACGCTTTCTATTTAATGGCTGAAATTTAGTCGATGCATATTGCTATTACAGTTTTAGTTTAACAAGTTTATTTACATATGCATCAGGTCATAGACCCATGTGGCAACATATACATAAATGCAGGCTGTCAACCAACAACTGATAAAAATATAGGAATTTATATAGGAATTTTATTTTCAAAATATAGGAACTTTTAGAGAAAACCAAGCAGAAATATAGGAACTTTTGAGCGGTATTCCAATACATTAAGGTCCCTTTACGCATACTATCTTTGCTCAAAAACTGAATAAGTACATGTTCTGAATTAATACAAGTTTCAGTTACTGGTGTATTACTTTAAATGACTTAACCAAAACAAACAATGCACCAAACTACATATACCTCTAGATGAAATAATTAGGATATACAACCTATCTTGGAGTTAGGCAGTATAAGAGGAAACAGATACAAAATACTCAATTATATATGAAAAAATAACCAATTAAACATACTCGAAATGTTCAAATTAGAATGATTTATAAAAATATAGGAATGATTGACAAAATATAGTGTAAATATAGGAAATATAGGACACTTTTGTAAATATAGGAATGAAACCCAAAATATAGGAAAATATAGGAATATAGGAACTGGTTGACAGCCTGTAAATGTGAAATTATAAAAGGAATAATATTTTTTCATTAACTGGATTTAACCCAATGTCAACACAATATAGGTTATTTTACAGAAACCAGCGCACCTAACCTATCTTTCCTGGACCCTTGTCTAGAACCAGTAATCACCTACTCTTCCACGTCAGAAACCTCTCCATATACCTTATTAATGGAGGAAAAATTGACAATTTTTGTTTGAAGCTTAAAGCCCAGTTACGAGTCCAGTTAGTGAAAATTAGATATTTCAAATAGTATGGCTAGCTGAAAGTTCTGTTCCTTAGTATATTACAGGAAAGTTCTGCTATTAAGACCACTTTTGTTATTTCAAAAATACACAATTTTTGACAATTATTAAGACCCAAATGTCTAATTTGTGAAGAAAATTGTCCCTATAATAAGACTGTTTCGCTATTAATACCATCGATTTTGCTGGTCTTAATGGTGGAACTTTACTGTATATAATATATTGGGCTAGTGCTTAAAAAGTTTAAAGATGATGACTGTCTTCTTTAAAGATTTCCACATGCTGCTACCAGGAGTTAAACATTGATCACAAGTTTATCAAAATTGGCACATATACATGTATATCTAAAAAACAATACTTACAGCACAACCAGCACACTTCCATTCACCTTTAGGTACACAAGGTAAAGCTGGACGTAAACAATATATATGAAATGCTTGATTACATTCATCACATAACAATAACTTATCTTCTTCTCCTTTCTTACGACAGATCTTACATTTCTGTAAAAATATAATTTAGGTGATCATTAAAAAGTGTTAGCAGTTTCCCCATTGATTCCTACTATTTTTTGTAACAAATGTATCCATGATAAAAAGTTTATGCAAATTGACTTGAGACAAGATATTACTTTCCTTGCACAGTAAAACCTCTATTGAACAACTCATACTGGGTTGCTGTTCAGATGTTGTTGCTTTGCAGAGGTTAATTTCAATAAAATTATGCCTAAAAGGAAACATCAAAAGCTGTTGCTGTGCAGAAGATTTGCTCTGTAGAGGGCCTCTCTGCAGAGGTTATACTGTATAAGGTCAATGAGCACAAGCTTTATAATTTGGAAAAGTGGCATTACAAGATTCAAGCAAAAACTTCCTGACTTACCAACTTTAGACTCAACAAGATGAAATCTCGTGGTAGAGACAAACGCAAATGTTGTAGCTCAACTCACAAAATACTTTAGTATGAAAAGCAGAATTTATGAGGAATTACTGACACACAGCATAGGATCAGCACAGTCTTAAATGCTATTTACTATACAGAGAAACAAGAGCATTATTATAAAGGCCATGCCAAATCACAAGCATTTATAAATAAAATAGTTAAATATACAAAATCAAAATTTGTATTTATCACCAATTTTCTTTCAACAGTCTTGCAGTTTCATTTGTAAATTTTGAATTCTTAACACATTTAACAGTAATTCAGAGAAATTACATGATGTAAAACATTAGAAAATTGTCAGAAAGCTTGAAATATATAAGCTAAATAAAATACATACAGCATTTTCAGCAGATTTTTCCCATTTAATACAAGAATCCAGTATTCCTAGTAGAACATGTAACCTAGATAAAGTACCAGCAGATTTGACAGCATCTCTCCACTGTTGTATACCTGGGGCTTCTTTCTTCTCTTCCTCTGTTAAAATATATGGAGTAGTTTTTGATGAAACATATATTTATAAACCCTAAGATAAGGTAGTTTTCATATCTAGGTAACTTATAATGGCTCAGGGCTCGACGTGAAGTTTAAACTAAGTTGCCCCCTAGGACAACCAGCTACATGCTTTACTTGTCCAAACGTTGTGTTTACTAACAATAATGAAATATATTAATAAACACTAACATTTGGCAGCTTTTGTATACTGATATCTTATAATGACTCGGGACTAGACATTAATTTTTAAACTATGTTGAATGGTTGGACAACCAGCTACATGATTTACTTGTCCAAATAGAATGTTTACAAGAAGTATTATAACCAAATAAAGGTTGTCATGGGCAATAGGACAGCCATAAATGTTAAACCCTGTGGCCACTTACTGCCATTTAAGGAAAGAGGTGTCCTATGTTTAAACCCCACCTGTGTCACTGCTAATTTTCTTGAGCAAGAAATCTACCAACAGTCCTTCACTCCACCCAGGTGTAAATAGGTACTTTTCAGGATCACCTGTCCAAAGGTAATTTCAATGATCAAGGGTTATCATACAAAGTTGTAGTCAGCTGAATATGTGTATTTCAACTGCACTTTAACAGAGAACTGCTATTTAACACAAACCTTCTTCCTCTTCCTCTGTAGCATTCCTCTTTTTCTTTAACACCATTATACCATCTCTAAACTTTTCTAATACATTACATTGGCAATCTAATAAGCATTCAGCCTATAAAATATCATAAAAATATTTGCTTAAAATTGGATTTACATCATTCATCAACACTTTATTGATCAGTTACAAGGGCCACTCACCATACTAACTTTAAAGTAACAGCAGTTTGGTAGAGGTAAAGTCAATGATTTTAAATAGGAAGGTTTTGGATTCAATTTCCAGCCTTTGAAAGTGATACTTTTCAATGAAAATTTTATACATCAATTTGTATACAGTCACATGTGTTTCAAAATAAATTCAGTTTGTTAGTCCACAAGAAAAGCATGCAGTACAGATTATCAGACAACAGTTTCTTATCTAGACTAAATATGAAAGTATTTCTGACTAAAGTAAGTGAAGATTAAAGTCTGCCTGGCTAGCTCAATCAATAGATCACTAGTCTATCGATCACTGGTGGAAGGTTCTATTTCTGAGTGGAGCTTCCTTTCGTTGAGCTTGGCCATTCTCCCTCCTACCACTAATTTTAAATCATGTAGGGCATTGCAGTCAGTGATGGAAGTAAGCAGTAACTAGTTAACATCTAAATCCAAATGTGAAGCCTTTCAAGGGGTAAGTTGACTGACTGCTGTGATATGACCTATACAATGAGTTGTAAGAATGTCAAAAAGTAGATTCAGGACTTACTAGACTAGAGACATCAGTAGAAGTTTCAAGTATAACATTCCATTTATCAAAATCATCCACACCACCTAAACCACCATTACGTAATCTTAACTCGGTTTCTAATAACTCCTAGAAAAGTATAAAACAATAACATTTTAACATGTTTTAATGGTAAGCCAATACTGACTTCATTTGCAAAGTACAGAAAGTTTAGCTATAATGATCACCTTAATGGAAAATTATGCATTTTTTTGACGATTTTCAAGCCCCAAACACTAAATTTGAGCAAAAAAGTCTCTAAATAAGGACTGTTACACTATATAGGTAATCCATTTTGATGACCCAAATAATGGCACTTCACTGTACATCTATAATTGTTTCTCAAAATAAAATTAATCATTTAAGATGCAGCCTTTGTCTTTACCCACTAGTGCTAAGATGGGGACAAGCAAAGTTCAGGGAAAATAAAATTAATTTAATTATATAATCCCAAAATTTGTAAAAATTGTGTAAAAGAATACATTTAATTTTTGAACATCAACAAAAGCAGATCAATTCTGTATTCAAGCCCAGCATTTACTAAAGAACAAACCATCTTCATCTAATATATAAAAGTTAAGATCAAGCAAATAAAACCCATATAATACTAAGAAGTCACACTTACTCTTTTGAAAGACTCAATCATTTCTTTATCTCCATCACAGTCCCTAAGTTCATTATTACATCTGTAATACAAACAATTACACATTAGAAAGTGTGTATGTTGTCCAACCCAATTCAGAGCTGTCCAAGTTTTTTTACATAAGCAATAGTACATTTTCAGCATAACTTAACATATTGACTGATTAAACATTTAGTCAAGGATATACTTCAGTCAATTTGAATACAGTATATTAATAATAATTTCAAATTTACAGCTAGTTGATCTTTTAAGCAAATCCTTTATCCTATGCTTAGAACTGGGAGACAAGGAAGTGGACTCAAGAATGATTAATGTAAGTAGGAAGAGCTTATTTCACAATCAAGCCATAATAAAATAATTTTGTATAGTAAAAGTAAAAATAATTAAGTTCATACTTGCTTAATATCCATCATTTATTACCAGACAATTGAGACAAGTATTTTCATTTATTAAGTTCATGATCAGTATAGAGCTAACAAAATCACTATACTAACCTTTGTTGTCTAAATATAGCCCTAGATATATCAGCCTGTCTTTTCTGTAATTCTTTTTTAAGAATACTTTCACGGGAACCTTGAGGATGTAACGCATCAATGAGATCATTTACTGTAGATAATTTTTCATAAGTAAACCATAAATTCTGTCCAACATGAGGAAATCTGAAAATTATAGTCATATTTCACATTTAAACAAGAAAACACAAGCTAAAAAAACAGCTTATACCAACTACCACCTTCTCACAGCATCAAGTTCTGTACAGGGATATTGTATTTTATCAGCCAGTTTTAAATCATTTGCTTCACTGTTGGTGGTTCAATGGAATAAGTGGTTTTCTTTACCAAATAGCTCAAATTCAATTCTTTTTTCACAAATTATACTGAAATTTCTATGGCATACTGTTCTGCATTAATGCATGAAATAACTCAATGCACCCCATACATTATTTTTTTCAGCTAGAAATAACCCATCGATTTTACTTCATAAAATCTATCACATTAAAGCAATGTAATTTTAACACAAAACTCCCAAGTTAGTTAGATTCTCAAAACTCAATACTTACGTAGTGTCTACACATTTTGAGACTTTAGCAGCTTTAGATTTTTTAGTTGCTGCTGTATTATCATCACCATCATTATCATCATCATCTTCTGATGAACTAGAACTATCTATATCATTATCATCATCTTTTCTACAACTATACTCCATCTCATCACCTACCCAACCTAACAAATACAGAAAACAATATCATCATGGGTAAAAGTTAAAACATTTTCATAATCTTGAATTTCATGATTTTATCAACTTTAATATAGGAAATAGGGCTCTATATCGATCAGAATGATCGATACGATATTCGTATCAATACAAAATGATCGATATTCGATATATCATATGATACTTTTATTATTATAGATGTTTTATAAAACAGCAAAATATTGTTGTTTTATCATTTATTTATTAGAAGTAGCACCACACTACTAAATGCATTGTCTTATAAACATTTTAAATGTTAAAGTCTTTGACATTTACATTTTTTAAACAAATATCATTGCATCCATGCAGTGAGTCTGAGTCTAGGCATGATCTTTCCATTGACTGGATGTCTCCTGAGGTTGAAAATGCCTATGCAGTAGCTACTGAAGTGGCCTGAGCAATTAACTATTTAGCAGCTAATGTGTACAAATGTGGGAGTCTGTATCGGTTTCCTTTGTAAAAAGCGAAGGAAATGGATATTTTGGCATTTCTCTGTATCGTTTCTGTACAAGCAAATTCTCTTTATATTGAGGATCTGCCCAAACAAATCCGAGTGTCTATAGTTCCCTGAATTGATCTGTTTACTAAATTCAGCATTCGGAACGTCTTGACCATTAATTGAATGAATAATTTAGGAAGGATTCGTGCAGCAGTTATCATTTAATTGTGCATAAAATTTCAAATTATGGACAAAAAAAAGGAGAAATTTATCCGTGGATTTGTTTACTTCAACACCTGTTGAAGTATTTTGTTTGGGCATGTGACGCAAAGGTAGTTCCAAAATAGCGTCAAAACATGTCCGAGGTTATTCCTAGTGAATGACACAGGAGTTTCGAGTGCTAAATATTGATTGTTGGTTCCCAGACTAATTGAAAACTAAAGTACATATAAAGGACATTATAACCGCAACAGTTACTTCCCTTTGAAAAGAACCGGTGTAATATGATTGCGTAAAGGAGTGTCATATTATGTGATCGTTCGTCCACTATTAAGTCCACATCAAAACGGAAGTAGTAGGATGCTGATTAGGCGATACAAAACATCCACTGATTTGCAGGCCTTGGATTTTATTTGTATGACTGTCATTGATCGATATTTTGGTCGATACGGAAACGTATATCGAACCTACAATACCGGTATTCGATATATATCGTATACCGGTGTAGAGCCCTAATAGGAAACAAACACTTTTCTTGGGTTCAAAAATACTTAACTTCCAAGTTCAGTGAAAATTTCCATTAATGCAAGCCATAACTTTTTTGTCAATTAACTGTATATTAAGGCATCAGCTATTATACAAAACTTGCACAAGGCTCTAGGTTGATACTTGTACTCACCCCAAAATTGCCATAGAAGAATAATTTCATAAATCAATCATTAATATTGATATTTAATGGAGTAAGATCTCCCAATAAAAAAATAGAGAAAATCACTCTGAATAAGGAAGTAACATCATGTAAATTATTAATCTAAGAACAAGATTATGAAATACTCAATTATGGGCTAAATGATACCAATGCTTTAACTCATCATTTCATGTGTTTATTAAAATGGATCGAAACACTTCATTTGGCTTTGATACAATAAGAACCATCACTGTTATTTCTTAGCAATAATATTATATTTACCTTTTTCAACATAGACACCAGGTGTAACATCACAGAATACCCAATATCTGGAATGATTTCTGTCTGTACCTACAGGCATCTGTCTTTGTGTTATCTTAGCTAGTAAAATACCCTCCTGAAACAAGATATTTCACTGAATGTAATAGTCATCACCTTCAACAACTAGTCCAAACATCTGAACTGGTGAGTAGTGCTTCTTTATACATTCAGGCGAGTTGATAATTGAGCCTTTTACAAAATAACAATAAATCGAGACAATGCCAAAGTGAAAATTTAAGACTGTGACTGTAAATATTCACTAATATTAAGTACCTGCTAATTAACACTACTCCACAGGTCTGAAAAATCTATTAAGCCTAAAATCTGGCGTCAGTCAGAAAATATAAGTGCTTTTATAAAAAGAACAATAAATAACCTGGACTCTTTTATATGGTAACAGATTAAAATGCTGCTATTAAGAGTAAAAGAGTAAGGTAAGTATCCATGTAAATCTTACAGCGAAATCCTTTTCAAACTGTTCTTTCTCTTTCTGTTGTTTGTGTAATTCCATCTCTTTCTCACGTCTGAAAAAAACAACACATGTTTATTATTGTAACCATACAAATAATACTGAACTGAACATTGTTAATATTTTTCAATAGAATGATAAAGACATACACCCTGCCCTATTCTCTCATCCCTTACCATATCAAGTAAGGAAACAGCATCAATAAGATAGCCTGTAGAAAGTTATTTTAAAACCAACATAACAAAAAGAGCCCTGTCCCTATATGCTCAAGAACTCACTAAATGTGATCTTTACATTAACCCATCAGCCGAAACTTCTAGACTGGTTGAAATTGATAAATGCTAGTGAAATTATTTATTTCATGTAGTCAGGCTAGATGATAGATTGACAAATTATTATAAAATATAATAAATTGGCTATTGATTGTGAAATTTCAAGAGAAGACTTTTACAGAACCATTGATAACATCGTAGTAAAATTCTCATTATGCAGGAAAGCTTACTATCAAATATCGTATAATATTACAATTCAAGATAAAAACATCATATGACTATTGACAATACAGACCCCAGAACCTGTCAAAAACTTAAAATTTAAATTGTTTTTAATGTCATAATGGAAACATATCTTCTCTCACATCTGATCATGATTTTCAGGTAAATTTAATGAAGTATTAACTCACCTCTCTCTATCTTCCCTCTCTCTTCGTCTACGTTCTTCTTGTGCTTGGGCTGCCGTTACACGCCTACGTTTGATTTTAGATATGACATCATCATCATCAACATCCATAGCTGATTCACTATTATTACCTGATGTTTGACCATCTTCCTCCACTTTACCATAAAATTGGGTCAGTAATGTATTACTGGGAGCTACAAAATAACATTAAAATACATCACTTTTGATCAAGTATAATTTTTCAAAAAATATCTCAGTCAAACAGATGGGCACAGTGACTATTAGCTACTTCAATAGCATATAAGAATTACAACAACAGCAACAAACAGTTGATTTGCCAAAATGGTCATGACACTGAATAGGTAATAACCAGATAGCCAGCTCAGCATTGGTTTAAAACTTACTTCAAATTTCACTTTAGTACTTCTTATGTAAGAAACTTTACTCAAAGCTCAATACTGAGAAACTAGGAAGCAGACACCAGAGTGGATTGAGATTGTAAGAATCTATTTAGATTAAATTAAAATAACTATGAACAAACTAAACAATAAATGTTAGACATCAATTTAAACTTTCTGGGTTGAGTGATGTTTTTTAAAATGAAATTGAGCTCTATTTTTGAGTTTTGTATAGATATGTAACTAAATGGAACAATCTAAATAATCTGAAGTGTAACATCTAAACTTTAAATTTAGTGATAAAAATCTTAGTCCTTGCTTCAATTGAGATGAAATGTTTAATTTATATGACTTAGTACATAACATTTCATTCAAATAAGACTCTATTATCATCAGTAAAGCAGAATAAAATAATCAAACAAATTACCTAGATCTTTTCCTTTATCTTTTTCACTCTTTACTTTCTTATCACCTTCCTGAGAATCTTTTTCATTTTCTTTCTTCTGTTTTTCCTCAGCCTTCTTAGCTAACTGTGAGGCCTTCTCTTCTTTCCATTTAGCTTGCTGTTCCCTCCTGTATAAATAATACAGAAGTGAAATCTGTCAGTTATTGCTTTAAACTACAAGCCTAAAAGCCAGTCCACATTTTTCACAAAAATTCTTACCAAAAAAGTTATCGCCAGTCAATTACTTAAATTTGCATTTTTAAGTCAGAAGGATAATAACCATAATGATGATATGATATTCGGAACGCACACAACATTCTACATAATTCAATACTATTTAGAATTGATTGGTCAAAAATTGACCTTAATATGTATGTTTCTTGCTTTTGGCTTACGATGATTTTCATCTTAAGATTTTTTGTGAAAACCGCCACAGGACAAGGGAAAAATGATTCACCCATCGTCAATATAGACTTATTTAAAAGTGAAAAGTCAAACATTTAAGATAATGTAGAGCAGCATTCCACTCAATCTGATTAAAACCCGATCTACAATTTTACCGCTCGCATACTCGCTAATGTAGATCTGGCCTTTTCCAAATGAAGGTCACGTTCAGGTGACCTTTTCTCATCATAATATTCATGACGAAATTGTTATGATACGTAACTTGTTTACATCGTCTACGTCACGAAATTTGAAATGAGCCGCCCAATCGCAGCCTGTGAATATTACCGCGGTTAAATTAGCAAGCAAAACTTGGTCTAAAAATAGAAATTACGAAATCAAAATGTGATTAATAGTGTTTTCGTCTAGATGAAAGCTACGCATTGATTGGTCGACACTAAGTTCATCTCGACGTGACCTCAAAGGGAAAAAGTACAGATCCAGTACGACCGTGGTCTACTGGATATGTGTTTACGCAGATTGCATTCCACTATAAAGTTATAATATATACTGGTTATTGCAAAATTATGAGTTTTCTATTTAGTATAATGTAGAGAAGCATTCCACTATAAAGTTATAATATATACTGGTTATTGCAAAATTATGAGTTTTCTATCAAATCAATCAATCAAATCCAATAGTTTATTTGTCATATGCTGTCAGTGTCCAAGAGACTGGGGTAGACAGCAGGCTTGTTCATCTAACCTCAGTACTCCATGTAACCCTGTCTAGAGGAAGAAGGACGTTAGAAGACCGTTGAAGATATATAATCACAAAACGCTTAATTTGAAAAGAAAATGGTCTGTACAAAATAAACATTCTGCAATTAAGACCATCAGTTATGACGGAAGTGTAACATTACTGTATAAGTAATATCAACCAATTACTTACCATAACCTAGCAGAGTTTTGTTGTCTATCTTCCATATAATCTTGTACAGAATATGTTCCCATGATTCTTTCACATAAACCTTTCAATATAGCCAGTTTTTGTCCTGGTTCTAATTGAAATAACTCCTGAGTATCTAACAACTGTACTATTTCATCAGGCTGTAAATTAAATAAGAAATATCATCAAACTGTATTTCTCTGGTAAGACTAATAAATAATTAATCAAAGCATCTTTAGTACAACATTTTTGTAAACGTCACCAGTCTTCAATGAAACGTTACAACATCAACCAATGAAAATAGCTTCCAGTTTTTAAGCAGATATCTTAGACCAATCAATGAAAATTTGAATTTCATGAGTTTTCCCCATTTATTGGGGAAATGCATAAGTCTGTAGCTTCCTAGTATGAGTAATTAAGTATTGCCTAAATAGATATGTTACAAAATAGGATTTTAAAGAAATATTCAATTGAGAAAGTATATTCGATAGGCTTTTGTAAAACAAGACAAAAAACACCTGATTTGGAAGGAAAATATAATTAGCCAATTACATGTGACACTGAATAGTAAAGCAGCCCGGCTAGCTTAGTTGGTAGCATGCAAATCTACTGATCAAGGGGTCGTGGGTACAATTTCGAGGCAGGGCTTACTTTCATGGAGATCGGTCATGAAATTATTTCTACAGCCATTCTCCCTCCTACAAATGATTTTTAATTATGTAAAGGCAGTTGTCAGTCACTGGCGGAAGTATGCGCTTAGTAGTTGGTTAACAGCTAAATCCAGAGATTTAGCCTTTCCAGGTGGAGTGAGTAGGTTGACTGACCGCCGTTATATGACCTATACAATGTGTTGCTACGACATTAACCCCAACAAACAACAAACAAACAATCTGAATAGTAAGTATGTTAGCAGTTTTAGACTATATCTTACCACTTCATTATCATCATTAGCTTCCTCCATACTTGTATCGCTATTATCATCATTTATATCTTTACTACGTAGACATAATCTTACTAATTCTGAACATGTACCTTGATTTACAGGTATATCAGATAATGAGACACCTATATCTTCATAGTCCTACAATATACATTATATACATGTAAAGTCTAACTAGAGCTAACGGACACCGATTGATAACGGACATCTCTGGACAATGGACACTTTAATTTCCCCCCCTCCCCAACAAAAATGCTCTTTAAATTTCTTCTGGACAGCGGACACCTGTATTGTCTCTAAAATCTATAAAATTACCCAAAGCAATGGACATGGGAAAGTTACAAAGTAACAATTGACACTTGTAAACCAAGGTGTTGATTGATAAAATAGTTACATTGTGATTATTCTAAAACAGAATAGCAGGGTGCAGCAACAGGCAATTTTTCATGCTTAGCTCTTTTTTCTCATTCTTATGCAGAAATAGTTACTATGAAACATCAATCATCAGAGTTAATAAAATCTTATCAGAGGACACAGAAATCAGCAGATCAGCTTAAGATTGGCAGCATTAATACAAACAATTGTGGTAGTCATTAAACAAAAATAATGGGTTAGTAAATCAGGCTGATACTATACGACTAATCCTTGCAAAATTCATGAAATATGTTAAAAGTAAGGCATTATTTCATGCAAGATGTACTCATAGAAAAATTCTCATTCTTTAACACATAATTTATATCTATACATAAAATATCAAATTTACTCTTTGACTAATCAACTAAAAGGTTTATCTAAAATTGAAAAATAGAACTACATGTACACTAACCTCAGAAATCTGATCTTGTAGTAAAGTTTGTAATAAAACAATTAATGTTCTACATAGATATGTGAATCCATCTTTACCAGATACTAATGCTTTCATTAATGCATCTAAAACATAACAAAATATAAACATTACTTATAAAATAGTTAGAAGTAAATTATGAAATTTATAACCTGACTGCCATGTTAAAAAAAAAGTAATAATGATAGTTTACAAGTTTTCAAAATCTTGAATGTCATAAATTTCATTAAGGCAGCATTCTTTACAAAAGACTCTTTTTAGATAAGATTAAATAATCCTAAATTTTAAGACCTTTCCTGAAAATTTAACCAATGTCAGATAATGTGTTTAGTTATTGTCATTAAACTAAAATGCACTAAACCTTTTTTCTCCAAATTTAGCATTTGGGACTTAAAAATAAAAAAATCTGATGATTTAGCAAAAAATGCTAGCAAAAATTGTCTAGTTAATTTGTGAAGACTTAAAACCTTAAGTTATTAAAATCACTTACCAGTATATATTGGATATTCATCTTCAGGCATTAAAAGTCCAGAGTAACATGATATGAATTCAGTAACCATGGCAACATCACCAAATAATTCATTAGGTAAACCATCAGGTGTCACAACAAGTTTAGGTGGAGGTAAAGGTTTCAAGTCTAAATCTGTATCTTCAAATTTCTGTAAGTATAACAACAAGAAAATCTTGTTAGAAACCTTCTTTAGTTAAACTGTAGAGTAATAAAAAACTGTCTGTTTTTGTTGACTTTATGCTGTTTATCAGTTCTTTTTCTGATATTTTAGCATTTTTTCTCCACAACTTTCTTTTACTGGTACTTTATTCTTTCACATGCCATGTCTAAATACTCATTGTCAAATTATCAAGGAAGTCTAATTTGCTATCCACTGCATCATTACAGTAGCTAACTTGAACCGTTAAGGTAGAGATAAACATAGTAGCTTTCTTTATAAATGAGAATTCAAATGTATCTTATTATGATTAAAATTTCACTCTGTTTCATGTTTGAATAATGATAAGAATTTTATACCTTACAACACAAAATTGTTGGAAAATATTTTCAATCTTTCTGTTATGAAATGTATCACACTAACACAAAGAAAAGTTGTAGCAGTCAAACATTTGACAATAATAACCTACTTTCTTAGTATACTTCATTTTTTCTTTCATTTTCTTTCTGTTCAACTCTTTTCTTTCTAAAGCTCTCTTTTCTAGATATTTCTTCTTCTCTTCAGCTGACATCTTTGACCTGTCAACAATCAAACAAGGTTTACATATCAACAAAAGATGTTGTCATACAGGTTTGAGATAAATGTACAGGCAATATTGGAATATGGATATAGATACAGAATCTTCTTTTTTATTTTGGAAATGTTTTTTTCTTTTCATATGCATAGGTTCATATTAAGGATAAAATCAATTTAAAATTTTAGTACAGTATAACCTCAATCTCCATAAACAGATATCCTGTAAAGCATTGTCGTACAGGATTTCTACTGTCTTCATGGCAGGTTACGTCGAGATGAACTTTGTGTCGACCAATAAATGCGTAGCTTTCATCTAGACGAAACGTAATTTCTATTTTTAGACCAAGGTTTTCAAGCAAATTTAACAGCGGTAAAAGGCCAGATCTAAATTAGCAAGTAGGCGAGCAGAAAATTTTTAGATCAGGTTTTAATCAGATTGAGTATAACCTCTGCATAGCGACATCTGGCCGAGTTTGAAAAAGTGTCGCTGTGCAGATGTAGGCTTTTTTCACCGATCACGAAAAAAGTCTGTTTTCCGTATAGAAAACTGGCTGTTATCCATTCAGTAATATTAACAGTTATTAGTGCAAGCAGATTGACAAAAGTAAAATGTTTCAGCATAATTAAGACATTTAAACAATTCAAATATTTGATATAATATTACTGCTTTAGTTATCTGAACAGAAAACATTATATACATACAGCTTTGCTCTCTCTTGTAAAATTTCATGTTTCTTTGCCACAAGTTCTTTCAATTTTTCAGATAGTTTATCACGTTGACTGTTGGTCAGTATTTTAGCTGCTTTAGTTGAATACACACCAATTAATACTTTATCTTCTTGTTTGATAGCCTGCTGTAATCTGTGATAGAATAGAAATAGAAAATTAGCATATACTGAATGTTTTGTATGTTCATTAGAATATACACGGACACTATTTATCAACAGACATATACAGCAACAAACCATGTCTTTTAATGGTAATCATGACTTAGTGTTTTACACATAATCAACAGCATAACATGTGGAATCAAGCACTGCTAGGCATAGAATACAAGTCAATCATTCTGACCAAATGCACTGCAACATGTCTTATGTATACAATAAATAAAGAGAAATCATTAAAAATGCAAATATAGTACATGTGCACAGCATTTTCACTTGTGTCAAGCCCAACAAAGTTATGTTCAGGACGAAGGAGCAGCATGCCACCTGTCTACCAGCCATGGGTGACAACCTAATATACCCTGTCTGACAGGCAGATAAAAACCATCTTCATAAATAAATATGAGCCAAAAAAAAGAGAATAAGGAAACAAGTTACTTACTTTTGTATAACAACTGGCGTTTTTGGTGGAGACATCAATTTCTTCTTGATGTCTGGTGTTTTCTGTAACTTTAATGGCGATTTACTCTTACTTGGACTTTTTAATTTCTTATCTGGTGTTTTTAAACCTTTCTTCTTTAACGAGTCCATCAATGTCAATTGTTTAGGATCCTGTACACAAACATCAATAAATAATCAGTTACAAAACATGACAATAAGCTAGTGATGTTTCTTATCACAAATAAACTAGCAGCATGGATAAAACCTCACGTAAGTATGTCTGTTAATGGATGTTGATCATTTGTATCAAATTTTGCTACTATCAAATAGTTAACATTTACATTCATAATACAAAATCTGTTTTGTTACTACATTTTCTTTGTCAATATGTACTCAAATTACTTAACAAGTAAAAAACATAGTCTAAGGCTTGAGTTTCTTCACTTACATGCAGAGTTTCAATGATACCAATAACTTAAAGCTGGACTCACCAGTCAAATATTTATATAGTCTGTTTTTCTCAACTGTCAAAGCTTGAATAATTTCACTGTGACTGAATGCATTATTTCTATACTGGCCTCCCAATTGTTATTGAAATATCTAGACCAAAACTAATCATTCTACATAAGCAACTCTACTTGATCATAACACACTCAACTTGATCATAGCATACAAATTCACCATGAAATTATTCATGTTTTTACAGTTGAAAAGACCCAAACTATACCAAACAGAAATCTATGCAATATTAACAAACCTGTTTCTTCTTTTTCTTTTTTAGCTGCTTTTCCTTCTTTTTCTCAAGCTGTTTCTTCAAATCAGCCAACGTTAACGGCTTCTTAGATTTTCCTTCCTTGCCATCTTTGGATTTTTTCTTTTTCATTTGTTGTTTAAGTTCTGCTAAAGTAGGTGATTTTTTCTTAGCTGATTTTGAAGGTGATTCACTGGATTTTTTCTTTGGTGTTAACATAGTTTTTACTACAGACAATGGAGTATCAGAATCTGAGTCTGAGTCAG
This sequence comes from Mactra quadrangularis, assembly GCA_025267735.1. Taxonomy (NCBI): domain Eukaryota; kingdom Metazoa; phylum Mollusca; class Bivalvia; order Venerida; family Mactridae; genus Mactra; species Mactra quadrangularis. The sequence goes on from CM046304.1 coordinate 32,776,454, forward strand.
TCACAATCACAGCAGTACCATTGTTTTCTACCTCAGAGTCTGACGAGTCATCACTAGAATCTAGTTCAACAATATCACTTTTCTTTGATTGTTTTTCTTTCTGAATTTTTAATTTTTCACTCTTCTTTTCTATCTTTGATATAGATTTCTTAGCATTTTCTTTTCGTTTTTCCTCTTTGGCGTCCATTTTTGTCTTTATACGGGGTGAACCCTTGCTTCCACTTTTTATCATTTTTACTTCTTCGTCAATTTTCTTAGAAATTTCATCAGCTTTCCACTGAAGTTTAAAGGAAGTATATTATTTAATAGGATAATTATTGACACTGAAGTCACAGTCATTGCCAAGGATTTTCACGAACAGAAGTAAATATATAATGTTGCATAGTTAAAAAAGAAATTCAGAAAAATTTCATTTTCTATAATTTTTCCAGTTTGTATGAACCTAATGACTATACATAAATTGTAATTATCACAAGATTGAATCAATTTTTACCATTCCTTGGCCTCGGTCTAATGGCCTAAGGCAATGACTGCTGAAGTCTGAAGAATGCAAATCATGTGAGTAAGTGATTACTATACAGAGTCCAAATTAATAAAATATAGTAAGCTTTTTAGAGAATAAAAAAAGGTGAAAGAATAAAAAATGTTTCAAAATCAGAAAAATAAAGTAACTAACCTTAACTGGTGATAGAAGGAAACTAGCAAACTTGCTAGGTAACCCTAACTTTTTCACTTGAGCATCATCAACAATCCAAGGGCTGTTAGGAGTGTGTCCAGCACGAACAGCATAAGTACGAATAAATAAACGTAACAATTCCTTTGAAGGAGGTTTGTCTCCACGACTGAAAACACAAAATTTTAATTGAGAATGATCATGTATACCAACAACTATTATCAGATAAATTTATATGTCACTGAATGTGAAACATAAACAATTGAAAATCATGTTCCTACTTCTGTTCAATATAAGAAATGATCAAAAACTTATATATATATGCTTGTTTAATACTGAGAAGCTACGTGTAACTTAAGTTTTATTTCAAATGCATTTTGTTTGAATTTTATTATCAAAACATTGTGGTATTTATGAATATTAAAGTAAACAGGCTTCCAGAGTATTATTCTAACTTCTGTATTTTATCTACATAATGACTAAATAAGTAAAGTACTTCAACCACTAGATTCTGAATACACTGTTTCATCAGACTTGATCAACTATTTATTATTATATTCTTTTTTTATTATACTCTTCAATTGTATAGCGCTTTGTATAGTGATAGTTGAACATAGTTAAGTCACTCACATATGTCAATTACAATGATCTAAATAAAATAACAAACCTGAGATCAGAGGCAGGTACTGAATGTATTACACTATCCTCATTTTCAAATCTTATACTATATTTATAAGGTAACAACTGAAATAACAGTTAAAACAAAGATAAGTAAACTGTAAAGAATTGAAGATATTTTCAACAGGACTATACTAAAGTCTGATAAAAATAGGTTTTTCCTCTATGGCAGCTGGCATCAATTGATGAATAAAAGTGTATGATATAAGTTATCCATGTTGCAAGTTAGGCTGTGAAACGCTTTTAAGTTGGACAAGACTGGTTTAAATTAACTTTAAGAAGAAAAAAAAGACAGAGAGAGCTGAGACTAGCCACAAATGCTACTTAGAAATGGTTATAATATAACCAATTATGTTTGTCTTAAAACACAAGCTTTTTCTACTATGGGTAGCCTCTGAAAGAAGAACTAATCCAAAGATTTCAGAAAAGGTCTAGTCTTTTCTAGAAGCTTTTATAGCTGGATGAAATGAACCAGTCAACAAGGAAATTCCAATCAACCTTTCACTAGAAAACAGAGATATCTAATAAAGGTAATGACAGTAAAAGCATCAATCAAACTAATGATATATAATACCTTTGGTGGCACCCATTTTTTAGGAGAAGATGAGTTACTGTCCTTGTTTTCTTTATCACTTGAAGGAGAGTTACAATTACTGGTAGGATTTCCTTCAAAACCATCAGGATCAACTTTGACAATGACAGCTTTCATACTGAAAGTAAGAGTAACTATGTATTAAACAAGACATACATTGCAAATGTTTTAATGCTTCAAGAAAAAAAAAAATATTAAATGACAGCTATATAAGACATGAAATTTAAAGGTTTTCCACTTTAGAGACTTCATATCATCACTGAAAAAATGCAATACATATATCTTTTTTTTACATATTTGCATAATTTTTTGTACATATGCAAACGACTGCCATTGCCGAAGCTGCAAATGAAAATAAAATTACTTACGACTTGCCACCAGACTTGACTTTCAGGAGAACTCTTTCTTCAACCACTAACACTTGTTGTAACATCAACCATGCTTCATCAACCAATACATCCAATGATTTAGTGCCTAGAAGACAACATTTTTATACAACTTATTATCAATTTTTATAAGGATAGTCCCCTAGTTTTAACTGAAATACATCATTTACCAAATAATTAATTTCGTATTTTAAGTGGACTTGACAACAGATCCAGTGTCTTGATTTGCAGCCAAAATAAATGTCAATAATTCTGGTGTTTTCAGGTTAATTAGACTTGTCAACATTTATTTGTACTATCATGGACACTATCATTCAGTCCGAGTTTGGTGAAGATAGCTGAAAATGTGACTTAAAGAGTGAACATCAAGACCATTGACCAAATAAGTTAAAAAAAACATGTGATAACATTGTGAAAAAAAAACAGCATACTGTGATGAGCTAGAGTCAATACTGGTTTGTCATAGCATGGAGCAAACTGTTCTTTCAGTGTCTTTAACACTGCTTTTTCAGAGTTCCATGCTTCTTCATGCGTAAGATTTACATGACCAGTACTCTGACACGTCCATATCCTCTTTTTGTACAGTTGAACACGCTTGTCATATTCTCTGATATAGGTTAAGTACAAATATAAACCAATAGACATGCGATCAGCCATTCTACAACATATCATTAACTAACACTTAGACTACAACAAATCATAAACCAACAGTGTCAGTAAATGAGTAACAATTTGCAATTGAATGAAAAATTGACAACAAAATGTAAAACAAATAACGATGTGCATCATAAATTTTACAAAGAATCTAAGTGGGATAACTCCTGACAGCTTATTTATATCTTAATAGTGTATATGACCTTTGACCTAAGAAGTCAATACACGTCCTACCTGTCCATTGTAGAGAAATGAAAGCATAAACTTGAACAAATTGGTGTTAATAAACATAGTTTTAAGTTATTAAACTACTATCAGCACATGGCATCCAATGATTCTAAGTGTAACACAGTGAACCTAGCAGGTGTCACCCTCATCATTGAGCTGGCAACCAAGAAAAACATGGCTGCCATTTTCTTTACCCTTTGTTCAAAACTTTGTCCGACTTCTTAAGTAAAACCTATGAACTATGAGTTAAATTCCTCATCATAATTTAGTCGGCAAACAATGCATGACACTATGTTACCACCAAATAGCAATTAAAACCGACAATAAACAATGATAATTGACATATTCAGAAAATGGATCGGTGAATTTATGAATGAACAAAGTCAATTAAAATTGCAATTTGATATGCAAATTATCAACCAGAACGTGGCAAATCATCAGAAACCAAAAATATATAAAGAGAAACTTGGTAAACAGCAGAAATAACACCGAAATCGTCTGCAAAAGATATTTCCATGGGCGCCGCCATCTTGGATTTTCAATAGCGGACGATTTTTGAGAAAGGATACTCTTGAGAACGGAATTGTTCCTTAGTATGTGGAATAGTAAAAACTTTCTCCTCTGGTAAAACGTCAGTCAAAGCTTTGACGCAGTTGAAAATGCGTTTTGAAAGAAGAGGCATGTTCGTTTAAATCCATGAAACAACACTAAATACATTTGTTCAAAATCTGGCGCGCATCAGCAAAAATGGCGCTGCTCATCGGCATATTTGTATCACGTGATATTTTGGTTGCAATGTTTTCATTATTTTACTTGGTTCCTTACAAAAACGTTCTTACGGGTTTAATATGTTTCAGAATTAATATTTTATCGACTATATAGTCATTCTTTTGCTTATCTTATCATTTTATATTTACGAGATTGACCTAATTTTGCGGGAAATTTGAGAAACGTTAGAGTTACTTCCCTTACTGACATGGTGGATCAACCGTGATTGATGCTGACAGAAAAATTCATTGAAGTAGGTTGCCTATGAAAATATTATAATGTTCATATGACACTCTATTTTAATCATTTATTTAAAACTAGATAACAAGCATGTTTGTTTATACTTGCCAACGTTTTTACAGCGGATTTTTTACTGGTAATTTATTTGGGTTGAAACGTCCCCTACCCAATTCGTCCTACAGTTTGTCCTTTGTATTGTACTAGTATATTTACCTTCATTTTAATTCAGTTTGAAGCATTGACACTGTTTAAAAGGACATGTGGCATTTAACTTTGGTGACAGTTTATAAGCACACCTGCCTGTCACTTCATTTACACTGAAGAACTTTTATGAATAGTGATAATTCTAGAATTTGGAAAAGGGAGCATGCACCAGTGTTGATGTTTCTAAGTAACACTTTCAGCATAGGAAATAGCAAAAGAGGACAAGGAAGAAAGGAAAGGCCAGAGAGCAGGGTTCCACTTTCTTCCTTAGAATAATACTTAACAATTGTTGTAATATATTAGTATTGATTTATTTATTTTCAGAAGATGGATTCATGGATCTAAGTTATATACTTAGTTGTTAGTGGTGAAGTGTTCATCAATATTACAGCAAGATGGGTGTGACACAACTGTGGCAGATACTTGGTCCCGTGGAACAACATGTTCCATTATCTTCACTAAATGGTCAGACGTTAGCAGTAGATTTATCAATATGGGTGTGTGAAAACCAGGGTGTGAAACAGATGCAAGGTGTTGTTGCTAAACCTTTCTTAAGGTAACGAATTCTATGTGACTACCATTGTTCATTTATTCATCAATGAGACACTTTAAATTACATGACTTTAGCTGATGTAAGTGGTGTGAAACTTGAAAGGCTAGAATTGGCACCTACAAAGTAGCCATACAGACAGACAGACAGACAGACAGACAGACAGACAGACAGACATATACTCAAATCTGTAATCTGACATTTGCTTATAAAAAAATAAATGATCAATATATAAAGTCAAATTCCAGACATAAGCTGTCTCAGTGAGAAAACAATTATAGCATTAAACATTCTATATGTCAAAGTATTGGATGTTCTGTTACCATTCTTACATGATTAAGATGGTGCTAGTACCTGAGATATAGTTTTGATGAAGATACATGTTAATGTTCACAAGTATCCTTAGAAACTCTTCATCTTTTAAGAAATCTTAATGTGGAAAAATTTGGTAATAAAGACTATGAATCAACAAACATGGCTACTGCTCACCAGTTCTCCTGATCAAGGGGTGAAGATTGCTAACTTTGAATGTTTATCTAGGTTGTGAGTTTGAGGCCTCTGATCTTCAGTGTTTCTCTTTGTGAAAAAGTATCTAGATCAATGCTTTAAGAGAATGGATGGCTTTATATTGGTACTGTACTTCAACCATGGTTTGGTGAACTGTGTGCCTTAAATCATAATATTATTGATTTATTATGACCATATGGTTTTTAATAAAATTACCAAATATTGAAACTGCTCACTCAGCTCTAAGTTTAAATGTGATGTATTTTATTACATTTCAGGAACCTGTTTTTCCGGATCTCACATCTTACACAACTTGGTGTTAAGTTAGTATTTGTTATTGAAGGGGATGCTCCTGAATTAAAATGGGATACAATGGCTAAACGTCAACAGTCTAGATATCTTGGTAGAACAGGAAAACTATCTCCTCAAAAACAAGTTGTGAAACAAACCAGAAGAAATTTCAATCGCTGGTTGAAAGAGGTGAGGACTGTTGCAACACCATATTTAGATCTACCTTTCAATGTCAATTTGTTTGATACTTACATATGTATTTTTGAATTCTACTTTGCAAAACAAAGTGGTTGATTTTATTCTTGTATTTGGTTGGCTTGATCATAGTAAGACCTAAAATTCATATTGGAAACCACACTAAAGTGTTGCAGGTCTCTAAAATTTTTTATATTTCCTGCCAGGCATTCCTCTATCTTCATAATAATTTTATTGAGGAATTACTGTCTACTCATATTACATTGTAATATTGTTTTTAATATGGATGGGTTCTGTTATGTTTGGGATCAAGTATTACTATGGCTTTACAATTGAGAGTAGCTCCCTGAAACTATTCCTAAATCCATGTACTCTTTCATTTGACATAGCAAATTCACAATGGTCCAAGCAATGGGTTAATGCAATTACTGCATGACTGTTATCTTCTTTTTTATGTTTCAGTGTTGTGAGTTACTAGAGATTATGGGTATACCGTATATACAAAGTAGAGGTGAAGCTGAGGCTTTGTGTGCATTACTTAATGCTGAAGGGGTAAATATACACATATTTATAATTATCATTTATATTGATTATTTTGCCAAGGTAACTGGCTCAAGAAGGTCATGGGCATTTCAACAGTTGGCACTATAATCCTGACTGCCAAATATCTGTAGAATCTATTCATTATCTGATTATAAAATGATTTCAAGAGTGCAAATATTAGCTTTAAAGTTAAAGTCAGGTTTAAAGTCTGCTTCTATATTCATGTTCAGCTAACATAACAATTTTGTACTATAATCTTTGATCATTGAATCGGCCTCAAGGAGGTGAACCTTAAAGTACTCATTTACACCTGGGTGGAGTGAGCAACTGGAGGTAAATTTCTTGCTCATAGCAATTAGCTGTGTCCCATGTGGGGATCTAAGCTCGGGACCTCTGCATCCATAGGCATATCCTACCAGCTTTGCGTCTACTCTACTAAGGTTGACCCAGACACATGGGTGAGCAGCATGGTGTCTAACTTCTAGGGTTGTCACGATACGCCAGGAGTGTATCGGGATATATTGCAATATGCTAGCACTGTATCGTGGTAGGTACCACGATATATTGCTTTGAAAACCAAAAACATGGCTGCATTACCTGCCATAATTTTTTCTTCTGGCTTCTTTTCAGTGAACAATTGGTTACACGCATAATATGTGTAACCCAGGAGGATTTGATTCACTGTGTGTAACTTTAATGATTGAGAATAAAATGATCGAATATCTAGTAGCACTGTCCGGGTTTTTTTTTTAATTAAACATTGAAAAACTGAGATTTCGCTACTTTCATTTTGGAAGGGAAGAATTTTCCATAAAATAAAAAAACGCTAGATACTGGTACATTAAATTCGTTCTGCGGTACGTATTGCCATGGCTGAATATTGCAATATACTGGTATATTGTGACAGCCCTACTAACTTCTGCTCTACAACAATGGTGTCCACATTTACTAAATATAGTTAAGAGGGGTGTGACTCTTCCACAGATCGGCTGATTTCCGCGTTTTGGAAAATCCAGGCGACTATTTTTGGAAAATCTAGAAAATTCCGTGGAAAAGCAAAGCGGGTGTGAATGACAAGTATCAGTAAATTTAAACAAAGATTTTTTTGTGCGATCGCCGATAGCCTTTCCCTTCATTACTGGCCATTATTTGTTGAACATGTAGTCAACAACTAAACAACTAGGTCACGCTTGTTTTAAGAAATTATTCTGAATAACAATTAAATCAAATTAGACTCCATTATTCACCATAAAGCATACGCTATCAAACATCGATGAAGTGTGAAAACTTGCCGACACGTGCCGTTATCCAACAAAGTATTAATATTGATTTCAATCGCTACAAACAATTGAGATATAGACTCTAGCGATATGCATGACATTTTGTTATGTAATAATTCAATACTACTTCTTGAATTAATATCATGTATACCGAAATACGCATGGCATTTAGTAGCAGAATTTCCCGATTAATTAGCTTATTGAAATTGACAACTGTTGTTAATTCCTCTATGTTACTTTCTCGCCGAAATAAACGAATATTCAGCTCTGAGATTGCTACTTTGCACATCTATATTTACAACTACCACGACGTATTAACAGCTAAGTAGGAAAGAATAAAAACCAGTTGGCCCGTTTTCTTTTTTTTTGACGTTTTGGTCAAAATGTTTACAATTTTTTTCTTTTAAATCGGCAATCGGCGAAAGAAACGGTCAGTCAGGAAACCCGAAACAATCCTACTTTTTTATTAGGCCTAAGAAACCTGAGTTACCTAAACCTTGTGTTTCTTTAGAAGACAGTTCATCAGATGCCCAGGTTTTGGTAATTGTCAAGTCAGTTCAGTATGTGTTATTTATATGTCTATACTTGTAGAAATAAAATGTGTTTACTGTTATAAAAGTTTTGAACTATTTTATTCATCCTACAAAGACATTTCAAAAAACTTTCTCCTTCCATTTTGTGCCAAATGAATGTGCCCTAATTACTTGGAGAATTGATTTATTTGTTGGTAAACAGTAAATTCCAGGAGCTTCCGGGGGCCCTAGCGGCCCCAGCTGATATTTCCTCTTTTTCACTAGCTCCCCAGTCACACCCCTGAGTTAATTAATTGAACTCTAACATTATGAATGCTTACATGTATGTTTATTTTATATTTACAGCTAGTTGATGGATGTCTAACTAATGATGGTGATGCCTTTCTTTATGGTGCTAAATGTGTTTATAGAAATTTTACCATGAATTCAAAGGTAACTATTGTAACATTACTTAAAGTTTACATGTATTGTTATAACTTATTGACATAGTGATCATTGTATTCTGTAGAAGCTTTTGTCTAGTTATGGGACATGCTTGGGAATTAATGGTTTCAAAGTTTGAATCATTTCAGGGAAACTGCTATATTCAAAAAATAAGAAAAAAACTTGCAATTGCTTCACTCCCAAGGTGAATATATATTCTGTAACAGTCAATTGTTAGATTATTACCATGACAACGGTTTACCATACAGTTTGTAAAATTAGCATGGAATCAGGATTTCAAACTTTTAAAACAAATTCTTTAAAAGTGTAAATGACAGCATAAAAATGGTTTGGGAAAAACAGTTTTGCCTTACTGTCTCATAATTTTATGAACATATTTAGATAACCAATTTTAGGCAAGTATTTTGACAATTTGAACATATCTGTAAACCATTCTTTGATTGCTATTTGAAAATTATTTGAGATTACTTTTTTCTGTTACTTTATCACTAGACCAAAGCCCTGAATTTGTGAAAATTGATTTGGGCTAGTGGAAAGTACTAATTTATATGGTCTGGCTAGTTGATAATTCTGCCCTTTATTCTATGTCATGATAAATTGAACTCTAGAAAATTTATGGTGATGACTGAATTAATCTTGATAAAAATATTTTTATATATTCTGTAAATTACAGGACCCTCATGTTGAGATGTTTCAACTATCAGATATGGAATCTAAACTAGATATAGATAGAAATGGTCTTATAGCTCTAGGTTTATTAGTAGGTTGTGATTTTGTACCTAAAGGTGTACCTGGTATAGGGATAGCTAACTCTGTTAGACTTCTACAATCATTACGTGGTTTAGATATACTGAAAAGGTAAATGTTTTTTTTACAGAGTATTAAGCTTTACAGTTTTCCTTTACATAGCCCTGGCTGTTTATAGGGTCTTTATCAATCTGAATTTCTTTGAAATTATGCAATTTTTCACAAATTTGCCCCTTTTATTGAAATTAGTTACCTCTCATTATTTATTTTCATTTATTATTCCCTATGAGTCAAATTGCAGTGCATTTAATCTGCATATTTGGCAGACATAAGTTGCCGTGTTCTTGTTATAAAATATTTTTAGTTAATTTGCCAATATTTGTAGGTTTCAATTATGGAAGACAATGTCAGAGAAAGATTGTATTGATCAGGTAGAAATACAAGCTAGAAGAAAAGCTATACAAGTTCCTGAATTCCCTCAAACCAAGGTTGGTATTGTCACTTTCTTTAAGATTTGGATGATATTGGTCTACAAAATTAGTGGGTGTCTGGTTGACTGGGACAACTACTTTTTAGTTCAGGCAACCAATCTGTTGGGCAACCATTATTCTACTGTCAAGAGATAGGGCTTGCTCTTAGAATGATCTGTTCTGACAACCACTGTCATATCCTTATTTCATGTACTGTGGTATGATCAAAGTGTATTATGTTATGTGTGTTTTTTACATTCCGATACTTGCACTTTACCTTATTAAGTTATCTGTGTTTTTTTGTGTATTAACTCCTTTGCAACAGCCCCAACCCTTCAAATTGTATATTTTTGTGCAATTATTTTCCAACATTGCAAAAAAGTATGCAGTATGATTATAAAAAACTTTTTTCTCATTGTGAAAATGCCTAAGTACGGCCAAAAATGTTTGATTATTTTGATTTTAGTTGAACTTAGATGACATCATAAACAGTATGTGAATGGGTACCTGTGAGGGTGGTGTAATTCTGTTATGCAAATATGTCCGGCTGTCTGCTACACATAAGCAGAATAAAAGACTCATTCAGTGAGATTGATTGATAGATATCAAGCCTGATAACCAGGGGTTATAGCTTTAATGTCAGTGACTGTGAATCAGCATAAAACTTGTACTAAAAATGCAATTATTATTTTTTCAATTTTACAGGTAATAGATGAATTTATGATAGTAAAAGATCGTTGTCCATCTCAATTACCTCAATGGAAGAGACCTGTACTAGCTAAATTACAGGTAATATTTTAGAATTATGTTATCTAAAAATTATTTATATGATACCATTTGTTTCTATCAAACTTATTTTCTGATTTTTAAAATGGTGAATATATAAAGATACCATTCCTGGACTACAGTGATATATAAAGCATGTAAACATTTCTGATATCGAACCTAGTGTAATTTTCATTCTTCTATTTTTCACTTGGAGGACCCAAACATTTATGTAAAATAAATAGAAAATTCCGTTCATCAGGGTATGAATCGATGTATCAATGCAAAAGTAGTCGACAAGCTTTATTTACATGTAGTTTGACTAGTTTTGCTCTAACCCATGAATTTTTCAATGGCATTTTTGTGTAGTTTTTGAAATTAGTTTGAAAATGTTAAAATTATAGTCCTCTTCTCAATTTAAATTAAATCTTGTGATAATTTGTATTATTTAACTATGATTTATTGTATCTTTTATCAGGAGTTTGCTCTAGTAAAGTTAGAATGGCCAATAGAATATACATTAGAGAAGATATTACCATTGATGACTTTATGGGATATGTTAGATATATTACAATCACAGAATCCATCTACACATCAACATCTTAAACCTCACAGGTAACTTATTTTATTATCTCATTATGATTGTTTTAAATTGATCTCTGATAATTGTTTTAATATCTGATTGCAACGGGTAGAAGTTTTCCGTGACTGGTCTTAAAGTTCAGGGTTTCTTGGATCTAAGCAAAGGTTTTCTTTCTTATATGAAAGCTGCTGAAATCATGAGAATCAGGAAAAAAATGAATTTTGAATCATTTTTGGGTAGCATGATGTTCCACTCCAGTTGGTTCTTTGAAAGCCCACACTGCATGCAGGAATATGAAGATATCTGTATGCAGTCATACTCTCCTTAATTTCAACCTTTCTGCCATATTTTATGTTTTTGACTAATTATTTTTTTGTGGTACTGTGTCATTGCCATTTCATCATCATCATCTTCGGATTTTTTATTAGAGTGCAGGTGTGGGGGCATTGTCCACGTCAGTGGGCCCCCTTCCAGGTAACTGGCTAGCTGCACGCCTGCGATTTCTCACACCTGCTTTCCAAGCGTCTCTTTCTTGAGGGTTGATCGCAGAGAGGTTCCATTCTCTGCGATCCCTCTCTGTTAACTGCTTCCATGTCAACTTGGGCCTTCCAGGTTTGCGTGTCCCTGTGACCTGCATTGTACTGGCTGCCTTGATGCCACCATTTGACCTTTCTACGTGGCCATACCATTTTAGTCTTCTTTTCCTCAATATGAGGTCCAGGTCTTCTAGGCTGAGCTGTTTGAGGAGGTCTTGGGATCTGATGGTGGAAATGTCCTGTTGTTTTATTTTACAAATCTGCCTGACCATGGCTCGGTCGTTTCGCTTCAGGCGTTGCAGATTTGTTTTGGACAGGGGCCAAGTCTCACTGGCGTAGAGCATCACACTTCTTACGCATGTGCTGTAGACTCTGCCACGTGTTTTGTATGAGAGATGACGTGATGTGAGGATTGGTAGGAGCTCTCTGAATTTTTTCCACGCAGACTTGACTCTGGTTATGGCAGCCAGGTCACAGCCTCCTGCTGCAGAGAGCATATCACCAAGGTAACAGAAAGATGCTACCACCTCTAGTTTGTCCTGTCCCACCTGTATGTCGGTCCGAGGCCTGCCATCTAGTGGACGTGCTAAACCCGTGCAGCGTGCACACTTGTAGCTTGGGTCCTCTTTGATGTGTTTCAGTCCACTGCATTTCTTATGGACCCAGTTTCTACAGCAACTGCTGAGAATGCTGTTGCTGCCAACTCCTGTCCTGCACACTGCACATGGGAACTGACCTGAACTCTCCAGGATGTCTAACCCAGTCCCGCAGATCATCACCTTTGTCTTCTTGGCATTGACTCTGAGGCCTTTCTTTTCCATTTCACCCTACCAGGTCAGGAGCCTTGTGACGCACTCCTCCAGTGATTCTGTGATGATAACAAGGTCATCAGCATAGAGATCCTCCCACGGGACTCCAGAGCGGAACTCACGTGAGAGGGCTTCCAACACTATGATGAAAAGAAGTGGGCTGAGTACAGAGCCCTGGTGTACACCAACATTCACCTGGAACTCATCACTGCATCCTTCACCAACGCGGATGCAGCTACATGCGTTGGCATACATGCCCTGGATCAGTCGCACAATCCACTCCTCCACATCAAGTTTCCTGAGCGCCCACCAAATGACCTTCCTGGGGACTCTGTCAAAGGCCTTCTCTAGGTCGACGAAAGCCATGTATAGCCTTTTGTTGACTGCAAGGTACTTCTCTTGCAGCTGTCTGACAACAAAGATTGCATCAGTTGTGCCTCTGCCTGGAACGAACCCGAACTGTGAGTCGTCAATTGTCACAACTTGTCTGATGAGGCCGTCTACAATCCTCTAAAGGACTTTCATGGTCTGTTCAGTGAGTTTCAGGCCTCGGTAGTTGTTTCTGTCTAAAGCATCACCTTTACCCTTGTACAGGCAGACGATGAAGCTGCGTTCCCAGTCCGACAGGACTTTACCATCTTTAATGATGGACACTGCGAGGTCACGGACTAAAGTCGCTCCAGCATCACCTGCTGCTTTCAGCATTTCGACTACGATGCCTGACGGGCCTGCTGCTTTACCTGACTTCATCATGGAGATGGCCTTCTTCACCATGTCTATTGTGATGGGAATGGGTGGGCCTTCTATTGGTGGCTCCGCAGAAAGGTGTGCTGGGTCCCAGTCGAATTCTACATTGAGTAGCCGTTCGTAGTGTTCTAGCCAGGCCTTCTGCTTGGATTCCTCAGTCAAGGTCAACTCTCCGGCGTCATTTCTTACAGGCTTGTCTCCGACAACATCAGCATTCTCCCTACGCATCTGACTGTCTATTGATTTTTTTCAGTTAAATTTGCTTTTTTTCTTATTACCATGACTGATGTATAAATTGATATGTGTATGTATGATTGCAAATATTTAATACTTTATATATCTATCATTGATAAAAGTACATCGTATTTACAATTTATTTACAGGATTGTAAAAACAAGAGTTAGACAGGGAGAATCATGTTATGAAGTTGAATGGTTCAAACCAGGTAGAACTTTACTGTTGTATAGACAACTTATTTAAATATGCTTTTCATCTCTGATTTTTTCTTCAGTTTTACATGTAAAATCTTCTCATTGTTCTCATTGTAATGTATGCTTTATAAATAGATTTTAACCATTTTGAGTAAAAATTATATCCAAGAAAGATTATAGTAGAGTGACAGTTGGCTCAATAGTGGCTTAATGAGTCAGTGGTCCACAATTTAGAACACAAGATGTCATATACCAAAATGTTTGTCAATGTCTCAAGTATATGAAACCGATGTGGGCCGGAAATCCAAGATGGCCTCCAAATTTTCTGGAAAAGCTGATGTGGAGATGTTTAGCACCTCTACTATTCACAATTTAGTTATTGGACTAGCAGAACGTGATCACTCTAAGTCATCCTAAATTATTCATGTACTGATCTTTTAGAAGAAACAAACTAAAGCTTTTTACATTTTTATAAAGATTTAACAATCTCGTTTGTTATTCTTACATGTATATATATGTATTTCAGTGACAGAATCATTTAATGAAGATGAATACTATGTTACCATAGAAACACAAAATCTCTTTAATAAATGTTATCCTGAAATTGTTAAAGTCTTTGAGACAGAATCTACAGAAAATAAAAAGAAATCAAAAGGTAAAATTTTAAATTTAACATTATAGGTAGTTCTCATCATTTGAGTATGTTCTAAACACTAAGAAATAAACCTTTTCTAGCCCCATTTAGAATGTATGTTTTGAATATATTACTATATTATTTTGCTGTTTGTAAGAATTATTACATGGTAAAATTAATCTTAAGCTTGTGTTGATTGAGGAATAAAAGGAATATGCATATTTGAGAATTCTACTTAGGTTTCAGTACTAAATTAGTGTTTATTTTGTTTATTTGTATCAGAAGGCAGTCAGTGGTATTGATCGTCTTGCTGTGTGGTCTGTTTGTTAGATAAAAGTAAAACATATTGTAAGCTTATGTGCTCTCCAGGCACAATTAGTTGGTTTACTGACTTCCATGATACAATCACCGTCTTAACCATTTAGCTTAAGCCCAGGACTAGTGAAATTGATTCAGTAAAAATACCTTATTGTTTAGTTAGACTTGTTAATCTTTTGTCCTTAAGTATATTATATATCAAATTTGGCTAGTGGTCAAGGAAATGAGGTGATGACGGGTGATATGACTGAGAGAGTTGCAAAAAAACACCCATGATTTATTTTTACTATGATTTCAGGTAAAAAGAAGAAAAAGAAACAAACAACGACGCCAGTTTCATCGACACCAGATTTAGATAACTTGTCTTTTAAGTTTGAAAAAATAAATATAGCCAATGTTACCTCAGGACTACAGAAATCAGTGCAGGAACTACAACCTTCATTCACTGGGTACGATGAATCAAGTCTAACAACTAAGGCTAAACAACCAAGACATTTAACTCTTAGTCCAAGCAACAAAAAACCCGCAGTGAAATCTACTACTGCTATTGTTGTAAATAAAAACTCATCAGAATCATCACCATCTAAGATTGATAGAAAATTGAACTTCCAGGATGGCTGTGAAGAATCTGCTGTCAAAGAAGCAACAATGTCTTTAAGTGAACGTGTTAAATTAAGAATGAAAAATAAAACTGAAAGTTCTACTGATAATCTTTCATCTGCTAAGTCAGCAACTTCTACACTTACCAAAAATATTGACACTTCAAAAATTGCAGAAACTTTATCAAGCAAGGCTCCAACCATGTCTTTGAGTGACCATCTGAAACTCATGCAAAATGTAAACAAAGAATCTCCTGTTGCCAAGGTATCTAAATCAGCACTTCCAAGCAGTGATTCTCCAGTCATATTTGGAACCAAACAATCTACAGTTGGTGCCATTCCTAGATCTAACTTACAGAATAATGTCCAGAGAATATCTAGTCCTGCCAGTGCCTCGTTCTGTAGTCCATTAACTTTTATGAAACAAACTGGACGTTTAGGAGATAGTTTTGAAATTGAGAAAAGTCCATACTACATAGAATGTCCTCAATCTCAAAAACAAAGAAATAATGTGAATGGTCCTGATTTCAACAGTCCTGGATATTTCTCAAGAATCAAGCCTGTTGCTAAGGAAACTAGCGTCGACACAAAGTCAGAATCAGAAAAACTTATAGAGAAGCTTGAGTCCGGTATTAAAGAAGTGGGAACCAGTAGTAAAAATAAACTGTCAATGTTTGGTGGTAAGAAACTAGGTTCAGTAGGTAATGAAGAAATCTCATTGAAATCACTTCAATCTTTCTTGAATAATTCTAATGGTTCTATACTGGCATCATCAAACTTGAACAATGTTACACCAAGTAGATCAGAGAACCAGTCTGTATTGAACAGTTCTACTCCGAGTGAATATGGTGATTTCAATCTGCAAGCTTCTCTCATGAATAGTCTGTGTACCAGTCTAGTTCAAGCTCTTACACCTAAAGGTGTTTCCATGACAAAATCGGAATACGATAAACTTGTAGCAACCATTAATGAAATTGACTCAGAAGATAATTCAGAAGTACCTGATCAAGAGACACCAGAAGATGCCGACTTTCTTAATGATATAGATATTTCTGAGATTGAAAAGGTTTCTTCCAATTTTAAAAACCTGAAACAAAATCTTCTGCTACGTCCAATACAAATTGATGATGAGGATGTTATGTCCAAGTTATCAAAATCTGCACGGAAGAAGTTGAGAAGGAAAGAGAGGAAAATCCAAGAAATGGAAAATTTGGTCAAGATTCAGAATATGTCACTAAATAAACAAAAACTGAATAAAAAACAGAAATCAGATTTAAAAACTCGACTATCCCATCCTAATGATGATAATGATGGCACTAAGAGAAAGAAACAAATCATTTGTTCTCCATCGAAAGATCATCTAAAAGGTATAAGTGAAGTCCCTCTTGATAATACTAGAACTGGTTCTAAAAGAAACGCTGATGGCAAAGATGAACCTCCTAAGAATGTGAGATCTCTAGCTATGGAGCTTAGAGCTGATTTCAACTCAAATAAACATAATAAAGCCAGTGCTAATAACTCTACTGAGGATGATAAGCAAACTAAATGTCATGGAAACCAACTCGATGATACGCCTGATGCAGACTCTAACGAGAAAAATAAAAAGAAGAAAAAACGTAAGAAAAAGGTGAGGAAAGTGTCCTCTGTAATTGATCTCTCTGGTAATGACAGCGTTCTTGATAATAGTAAGTTAGCTGCTTGTGAAAAATATCTAAATATGGCTTTAGAAAATTCTAGAAAAGAGAAGACGTCTGCTACTAAGATAGAGAAAGCTTCACCTATCATGGATATATCAGCAGACGACACATTACTAGAGCTGCAAGGTCTCTCTTGTAAAGTTCTAGGTGATGAATTGGATAAAGATTTAAGTTCTAAACTGAGAATTAAATCAGTAATACAGAGAAAATCATTACATGGCACTGGTGTAAGACTTGAAGAAGGGAAAAGTAAAGATGATACTAGTGTTGCACCAGTTCTGTCACTTGCTAATGAATTAGTTTATGCTGAACATGTTCTGGAAAGTGCTGATAGTGTGAACCATGGTAAAACTGATGAGGGTGTTGATGAACTGAAGACTGGTTGTATGAAATGTACTTGTGGTATGAAGGATTTGTCTATTATCCCTCAAGTTGGTGATTCAGAACTATCTATGATAACTCAAGTTGGGGATTTAGTAAATGATATTGATGACACTATAGCATTAAATAAAGAACAGAAGGTTCAAGTTAGTGATGATACCTCTGAGGTTATCCATCATGCTGAGCTGTCTCAAAATCTGAAAAAGTTGGAACATTGTAATGAGGACAAATGGTGCTATAGTAGGGATGAAATGAATGATGTGATTGGTTCAAATTTATCTAAAGAAGCTGAATGCACCAATGAAACTACTTGTAATGTAAAGGTTAACTGTATTGAATTGGTTGAAGAAAATATGGTGCTTGATGTTAAAGAAAGTGATAATGATAAGATTGAAGGTTCAACTAAGGACATTAACAATGATATTGATAGTGAAGTCGGAACTAGTGAAAATGATAACCAAAATGAATATGATTCTGTTTTTATTGTTGATGATAAAAGTAATTCAGAGGAAATTGAAAGAGAAGAGGAATTAAATGATGGAAACTTAAATGGAGAAAATGGTATTGAGGAACTTTATCATGGACTAGATAGATGTGAAACAAAAGCAAAGGCATCAAAATCAGATTGTTTAAATAAGGTAGAAGATAGTAATTGTGTAAATCAGATTAAAACATTAGACAATAGATTGGTTGATAGTTGTTCTGATATACAACAATCTACAGATGATCAAAGTATTATTCTTGTGTCTACTTCAGATGATATAAATAAAGATAACACTGAACTAACAAATAGGAAATTTGTACCAAGTCATACTGAGATAGCTGATGACCTTCAAAATTCATCAGGGGATATTGTTGACTCCAATGTTGATTCTAATAACAAACCTACAACATTTATGAATTATTGGTCTGCTAATGAAGAGAAAGTCACTAATACCAAAGATAAATTTATTCCATCCATATCATTCAACTCCTCAAAAACAAATTGTCTTAACCCAAGTACACATTCTGAAACATCAGTGAACAATGGCTCACAAATGAATTGTCCATTTACTAACACTAATGAAAATCTTACAAAACCTCTGATTATGAATGGTAATGATAATGCAAGTACTTCAGATGATGATGACGATGATGATGATGGTGATATTCAGCAAGTGGCTCAAAGTCCAGCTTGCCTTGCTGATCGGTTAAAACTTAAACTCAGACAGGGATCCACCAGGAATGTGCTTGAATCATTTACAAATTATAATCAGTAGGTTTGCTGTATGCATTATTTTTATGGTAACATATTTTGTTTTTGATTTGTTTTACTTTGCAATCATAGTGTTTGGTGCATCATGTATTTTTTTGAAGTATAGTTTACTAGTTCTATCTAATTACTTTGCTCCTATGAATACATTAATTTCATGTGATTACAAGAACAGTAAAATTACAATGTACAGACCTCATTTGTTTGTTGCAGAATCATTAAAGTTTTGACAATTTTGTAATTCCATAATGCCCAATTTAAGAAGAAATGTGTCCCTGTATCAAGGCCATTGTGCTATAGATAATTAAGATCATCAAGTTTGATGGTCCTAGTAGAACTGGACGGTTTATTATTAAAGTTTATGAACCTGCTCCTGTGAATACATACATTACAAAACATTAATTGAACTTTATTTAAGTGGACATCATTTCTTAATTCTGAGTTTCATTTAATAGTGAAGTAAAGATATGTTATGTCAATTATGCTATAAATATTTTCTGTGGTAGGTTAATGTATTCATGTGTGCAGGTTGATAAATTGGAGTATACTTCATTTTAGGTATTTTGAACATTTTGTCAAAGTTGCAAGTTGTATTAAATAGGCTGTAATGGCATGTTACAGTTACATGTGTGTGTGCAGAAAATGGGAGTGATTGTGAGGGGTCGGAGTAAAGTTGTATATGTATGTGTGAGCCTGTGTGCATGTTATAAAGATTTTTTGTATGTTTGTTAATTTGATGCTTCCAAAGGAGAGCTATTTGAATCTGGCTTGTCTGTAAATAATTTGTCTTTCATTATTTTTGTAAGGAGCACTATTGGTATGGTCATATTTTATACAAATGTATTGTTTGTAAAGCAAGTTCCTTACCACTTTTATTAATCACTAATAAATCTTCTCTCATATACTCAAGTACTACAAAGAATTAAATTTCTTGCTAAATGAAACATAAAGGGGAGTTCTCTTTTTGTATAAGATTTAAAATGAAAATAGTATTAAAGTCATTGTTGTGAAACTTTGACATTTGGTATCAAGTAGTGGAAAAATCTATTTAAAATGTCTTCTACAGTACAATATGTATTTGTCTGAATGCTTAGTAGTCAATCTTAGAAATGGTTTAAACTACCAGTTTGTCGTGTTCCATGTATAATGTTCTTTTTTTTCATTTGTCAAAGTTTGACAATAACCTATTGATTTGTCATAATATTGTAAACTTTTTTTCGTAGAAAACATATTTTTGATAGAAATCATTTTACAAGTTTGCCAAGCAAAAGTGTGTTATTGCCAATACATGTACGAAGTTAAAAAGGTATTGAAAATGTTCAATTTTATTACATTGCATTACTTTTTATTTCTGTTAATATAAATTTATTTTCTTACCTTTTTACCAGTTTATTTCCAGTTTACTTACTGACTATACTAAGATACTCTACTGTCACTCTTCTGCACTGCCCTATTAAAGTCCTTGGAAAAAATCCTTTTTCAGATAAAACTTATTCATTTTTACCTGTAAAAAAAACCCAAAGAGATATCTGGGCTCATTACAAATTCGGCAATAATTAGTTAATCAACATATGATTTAAACATAGTTGTTTAAATAAGATTTAATATCAGTAAACTTTCTTGCAGTATGCGTAATCAGTTGTTCTCAAAATATCATTTGTCCATAATCAGTTGTTCTCAAAATTTCATTTGTCCATAATCAGTTGTTCTCAAAATTTCATTTGTCCATAATCATTTGTTCTCAAAATTTCATTTGTCCATAATCATTTGTTCTCAAAATTTCATTTGTCCATAATCATTTGTTCTCAAAATTTCATTTGTCCATAATCAGTTGTTCTCAAAATTTCATTTGTCCATAATCAGTTGTTCTCAAAATTTCATTTGTCCATAATCAGTTGTTCTCAAAATTTAATTTGTCCATAATCAGTTGTTCTCAAAATTTCATTTGTCCATAATCAGTTGTTCTCAAAATTTCATTTGTCCATAATCAGTTGTTCTCAAAATTTAATTTGTCCAAGAACTTTAAGGGGGCACTGTGTATGATGACTTGGCATTATTTGTATGGCAGGCTGTTTTAGGGAAGTAATCTTTGCTATGGGAGGCACTCATTTGTGCTTATCTTTGACATTACTTTTTCGGCATATGACTCAAAACTTTGGATGCATGAACATTGTTGTGACTTCAAGTACTGTGTGCAAGATTTATAGCCAGTTCTTTGCTGTTTTGGAATAAACTGCCTTTGTAAGATTATCAGACATTGCATTTTACTGTTTAAGTGCATATTCATACACAGTATCTGTTAAGACTCTTTATATGAGTGGCTGAATTTTTCTATTTTTAAAATAAATGAATATTTCATGTTCCACGCATTTGGTACATATTTTTCTTATTTTCTTAGAACTGTAAATCAGCATTATTATTACAGGGTATAGAATATGCTATGGGATACATATTACAATATGTTTGTCAAATTGTTGCCATAAGTTAGACTAAACATCATTTTGTCACGTTTAATGCCTTTCTTGTCTTTCATTGTACTCTCAATAAGATACTAAACATTTTTGATAGATTTTATTTACATTTTACTTATTTCTTTCATTTTGGATGACATTGGAACAATTTTACCTTAAAAACAAGGGTTTTTTCAGAATGTTTTTCTAACTTCAGGTGAAGAGTCATATTGTTATCTATGTTGTTTATTTTCTATCATTTTGATCACATTTCATTATGAATGTTTGGTTATTGTTGTGAAATAAAGCAGTATAGAAAAATCTGCTCTGGTGTTAAGTCTTATTCCTTTCTTTATTTAGTTTTTTGATTGGGTTAAACATTGTAGCAACACATTTTACTCCACATCAAGGAGGCCGGCCCAGCTACCTCAGTGGGTAGCACACAAGTTTACTGATCAAGGGGTCGTAGGTTCGATTTCCGGGAGGGGCATTTTTGTGGAGCTTGGTCATGAAAATATTTTCAGTCTCCATTCTCCCTCCTACCACTGATTCTAAAGGGCAGTAGTCAGTCACTATGTGCCTAGTTGTTGGTTTACAGCTAAATCCAGAGATTTATCCTTTCCAGGAACAGTGAGTTGCCAGACTGACCACCGTGATATAGCCTATACAATGTGTTGCTATGGCTTTAAACCCAACTAACCATATCAAGGAGGTCAATCTACTTGTCTTGCCGGGAAAGGCTTAATCTCTGAATTAAGCTGTTAACCAGTTACTAGATGCATACTTCGTCAGTGACTGACAACTGCCTTAGATGATTTAGAATCAGTGGTAGAAGGAAAAATGGCTGTACAAATTCTTTCATGACAAGCTCCTCAAAAACATGCCCTGTCTGGGAATCAAACCAACGACAGTTCAATCAGTAGACTAGTGCAATACAGCACAAATACGTGCCTATACTCTTACATCAAGAAATAATTGTGTAAACGTTAGTTTACACATATGACACAAGAGTGCTCGATTGGGATGTCTGAATGACCCCAGAATTAAATTTAGGCCCTTCTATATGTTCTACCAAACAAGGCTGCCATGGCCTGTACTGGAACTGAATCAGTTCAATTTTTAGGCTTCTTTTGCATGTATGATTTGCCACAGATTTTGCAGTCATTTGGTTTGATTTTCCCGGTCCAGCTTGTTGCAAAAGTCTCAAAAAACAAATTAATTTGCATTCTAGCAATAATTGTATACGGTAACACTTACCTACTTGCTAATTTAGATCTGGCCTTTTTCAAAAGAGGGTCACGTTCAAGTGACCTTTTCTCATCATAATATTTATGACGAAATTATTATGATATGTAACTTGTTTACATGGTCTACGTCACGCATTTTGAAATGAGCTGTCCAATTGCAGACTGTGAATAATACCGCTGTTATATTAGCTTGCAAACCTTGATCTCAAAATAGAAATTACAAAATCAAAATGTTATTAATAGTGTTTCGTCTTGATGAAAGCTAAACACTGATTGGTCGACACAAAGTTCTTCTCGACGTGACCTTCCACGGAGACAGTAGAGATCCTGTACGACAGCGGTCTACAGGATATCTGTTTACGGATTGTTGGTATTCTGTGCACCCTTTTATTTGAAACTTTCAATCAAGTGCACCCCATTTCATACTGGCCAATGTGTTAAATAAACCTCTAAAAATGAAGTATCAAGACACTAAAACAAAACATCAGAAATATAAGACAAACATATTTTTATTATCCCATAAAATATTGTTAAACCTGTAAACATACAAACATGTCCTAATAGCCAACCATTACTACCATACGACAAGCAAAAAATAGATAAAAATAAAGTTTTAACAGTATCTAGGACAAGATGGTTTCAAGTATAAAGAAAATATAATAAACATGTACATGAGTATTGTTGGCTTAGCAAAAAACGGTCGTAAATCAATTTAAGTAAAGAGTTAGTTACTACCATTTTGTGCTAAGCCAGCAGTATGGTTTTCACTAAACATAATACCTCTAATCATTTTATCTGTATCATGTTTTTGTTTATTACCTAGATGTGTAAGGAAGTTGCTCCAAGGCGTTTTTTTTTTGTTTTAGTTAAGTACCATGCAATGGTTTCGCTTTAAGAAGGCAAAACCAAGATGGTGGACAATGGAAATTACAGAAAGTTCCAAAATGTTTCCAGTTCGCCAACAATTTGCCAGTAAGCACTACAATGGAGCAAACTACTTCAAGGAAATGGCTATGTAGCCCTAGGTAGCCATACCCTTACGTAACTGGCAGTGTATTATTGATATTGCATAGATTTATAAATCATGGTATACTTCTTGTATATTATACATGTACAACATGTTAAATAGTATAAAATAATATAACATAACCACATTCACTAGTCTCATACAAGAATTTATTAGTGTAGATGGACAAAAAACAAATATTGACTTATTTACCAAATGAAAAATTGGTTTCACTGACTGCATAGGGAATGTGAGATCCCGGATCAAACCCCACTAGGGACACTGCTATTTCCTTGAGCAAGAAATTTGTGACTGGATACTGTGAGGGATCACCTGCCTGAAGGTGATTTCAATGATCAGGGGTTATCATGCAAATATTGTGAAGTTGGCTGAACAATCATGTACATTGAGGCAGACGTTAAACCTCATTTGCTAGTTTTAAGAATATTTATTTTAGAATAGCGCTAGTATCATTATCATTAATTGTAACCTATAAGTCGCTTAGGGTAACTTGAGACAAATTCACACAATATTCCTTGGTAACAATGTCTCATGTTATCCTAAACGACCTATAGCTGATAAGTTTCCTTATGAGACTATATACAGATTGAGGTCACACTATACTTCAATGATAATCATATAAATAAGTCAAATATATAATGCACAGCATTTAAAGAATACAAAAAAATATTCTTATCATAAATACTGTACTAAAGAATGTATATGTAAGTTCTCATATCAATTCAAACAACTGTTAGGCAATTACCCATCAACAAGGAGACAAAAGTCATATTACCTTTCAAACTAATAGTCCGGAAAAAATGTTTCTAAAAAACATTAACTTATGACAAAAACCATTGTAGATCAAATGTAAACAACATAAATACATAGAATATTGTATCAAAATTATCTTATCAATTACAGTATAACCTTTGCAGAGCTGCCGTCAGCAGAACAAACTCTCTGCAACTAATGACTTGCCATGATATATTTATAAAATTGCGGATATAATAATTAACTTTTAAGATCTTATCGCACAGCATGTCTTCCAAGCTGTATAAAACCATCATAGAAATGTATTAATGACAAGATAAGGCAGGAAGCACTAAATGAAAAAACTTAAAACATTAAAGTTTTTCTTTAATAGCTGTATAAGTTGATGTAAGGCTAAAAATATTACAATGAAAATTTGCCTGAAGTAAATAACAAAACTTTATTGTTAACTTACACCTAGCCTGCTACTTTAATATACATGACTGATTTCATGATCCTTGAGCTATTAACATTGTCTTATCTAATATCAGTAAAATCAGATGTAACAAATAATGTTGGTTGGATTTCAATTCACTTTGTCACTGAAGCAATGTTAACTAACTTTAAAACTAACTTTACCAATTAAGACCATACCAAATCTAGTAGGTATGTTAGTTCTTTGTTGACCAGAAACTAAACAAACAATCAATTTGGTGTGACCTAATGCAAGTTTAAACAATATACATGTTTACTAAAAAAATATTACTATTTAAAATTTTTAAGTCAAGTTATCGTAAATTCAATCAATTAATGAAAACTACTATTTTCTTCAAAATGGCACAATGAGAGACACAATAGGTTGACTAAAACACAAGAAAATTCATAGCATGATAATAAACAAATGTTGACCTATCAATCTATATGACATTCAGTAAATGTAAGGAGTATCATTTTAATATAATACTTGGCTATCATATATTATAACATGGATTTCTATCACAAAAACAAAAAAACAAACATAAATTCTGGATTAATGTGTTTTTACAATCAAAGGGAGCTAACTCAACACAGAAAGAGAAAATAAAAGTAGGACTCACAATTAAGCGATTTACTGGCTGCTTTCTTTAAGAAATTGATTTCCATTTCCCCTAATTAATTAAGCATTCTTATGTAAATTTGTATGAATCCAAATTGCAGCCAATTAAGTTTTATCATTTCAGGTTTTTTTGTGTGTAAACATGACAGCCCAACATCAGAAACCAGTTGCATAAAGAAGTCACCTCCTAGTACTTCTGTGTTAGTCAAGTTCTATGCAACACTTTTGCTTAACAAAATCTGATAATTGATAAATAATATATTTACATTAAAATAGGCTGTACTTTAAAAAGATAAGAAAACAACAGCATAGTTATATGCTATTTAATGCTAGCTATCAATATCCTTACACACTTGGCTCTAAAATTTAGTCCCATGTTGAGTTGTCTCCCTTTTGATGTTAAAGTATATATTGGGCAATAGTTTGTACAATAATGTAAATATATAATTTAAGCACAATTATAACATGGATGAGTATCTAAATAAATTGATCATTGACAATATTCAATCATTAAACGATCGACATAATGACAGGCAGTAGTTTAAATGTATGAAAAAAAGGGTCAGACAAAAATATGAGTAAATTCTTCACACAACAAATTTACATTCTAAAGCTTTTTAAATAAACAACGCAGTTTTATATACTTGGTCTTGACTAAGATGGTCTTGTTAACCTGCAAGTCATACATAAACCAACACAGTTCAACTGTGTAAGTTAAACTTCATGCCCCATAATTTCAGAGCAAATGTACAGACTTATGCAATGTAAAAAGACAAACTTGAAATATCTAAAAAGCAAATTGTTTCAAGAAAATATCTAAAATTAGACCAATCATTCTGTGAGCAATAAATCAGACTGGTTAACATTATTTTAATGACAAGCTTCATATCTACAAGCATTTTATAAATAACAGTGACACAGTCACAAAAAATTGTTTAACTACAATTCACCCTGCATCAAAAATTATGTTTTCGATGTAATACTTGACTAATTACATGTAATAATGCATAGATAGGCTTGAACAATGTTTCTGAGCAAAATAAAATCAAGGGCTGAATGAAACACTAGTTTAACTCCATTTGAAAATAAAGGGAGTTACAATAGTGTTTCAGTCCTCAAAATAATACTCAAGGATTAAGTTAAACAAATTCCTAAATGCTCTAAATAACCATAGCACTAAAGAACATAAAACTCAAAATATCATTCATCATGTAAAAGAATCACAAAACTTAGTTCATAGCTCATATAACTTTTTTGTAGTTGTACTTAGTAACTTCTTACATCATAAAAATTGTAATAAATGGCAAGTACACCTACCTAAATGAAATTAAATAAACATAAATGATACAGAAACAACAAAAAAAACTCTGTAAATGCCTGTCACACATGCTTCACTCATATGCTTCGTATTTAAAAGACAATAACATTCATTGCCTTAACCCACTAGTCTGAAGCCCAATACTTGGGCTGGTAAAAATTACTGAATTCATACAGCTAAGCTAGATGAGGATTTTGTTCTTTTACTATATAGTGTTCCAGAAAATTTAAGACAATGTCTGCAATAATAGGAATTAAAAATAATGAATATCAAAGACTGAGTGTAAGAAGGTTCAGACAATATCAATAATATACATGATTATTTGTTCGTGATAAATAATAAATTTAAAAAAAAACTTATATCTAAATACATGCAGTAACATTCTGCAAGCAAACACACGAAGGAAAATATACACTAACAATCACTCATACTATATAATAATATAACTTTTATCAAAAAGAAGGCCTCAGATAACTGGAAATACATGCTTGTTATGTTTAAAATGTAAATAATGTCTTTGTGCATCAATTTTACCAGTCTTCAACTACTTATAACCAGTTGACAATGACAATGACCAGTTACTGATTGATTAAGGTCATTTTTACATTTCCTAATTTTGAGTCGAAAATGAGATGCTCATGAAATACTCCTTAAATCACATGACTAGAAACTATGCACTTAATATATAGCTTTGAATGAAGAAGGATACTAAGAATTTAATTCAAATTCCTAAAGAACATCTTTATACAGAATACTGTTGATTAGCACTTTTAAAGATTGTTTTAAGGTGTGTACTTAATAGTACAAAACAAACACACTAAACATACACATTAGATAATATTTGAGTATTAGAAAGTAAGATCACAAAGTATTTGTAAAACTAAGTGTGACAGCTAAAATTCAAACTTTTAGTTTAGGAAAACAATACATCATGTACTAATTTGCAAAAACACTAAATATTTTGGTGGTTCTGTGATAGCATAAAAAGGAGAAAAATAAAACAGTATGGTACTTATATAAGGTCAGGGTTTTGTAGACAAAAAGCTGCCAGTGCTAACAACTCTCATAGACTATTCTATCAATACATTCAATAATAAAATTGAACATGAACACATCACAGGCTTAGAGCAAAATGGTCATAACTCAAGTTGAAAAAAGAGTGAGTTATGACCGTTTTGCGCTAAGTCTGCAACATATGCAGCAGTATAATAAGTTATGAAAAATGGTAATTATTTTAATAAACAACAAAAATATCAGTAAATACTGACAATGTTACAATAAAAAATGACTTAATCACTAAATCTAACATATTACCAATAGAACGGAGATGACTAAGTTCACATTAATATCTGAATGTCTTTTTATTAACCAATCAGAGCCTTGAATTCACATTCATAAAAGTGGCTATATTTAGCAATTATGCATAGAAAAAGAATGGAATTCCCATTATTTTGAACACCTAGCCTAATATGCAAGAAATGCATACTCCTATTGGCTCCTGTTTAAAATAGTGTTTTTCCTAAAAACTGAATTAAAAAAATCTAACAGTGGATCTCCAAATCTATCAGTGGTACAAAAGATAAACTGATATAGTCAAATTGTGTCAGCATCATTTATCAATAGGATATACACATGATTTCTTATACAAATTACATAGTAAAATATAAGCTGAAAAAAACAGGGCTTACACTTCAGTAAGCTCGAATGACAATAATTGCCAGCTTTTTTACCAAAAACATAGAAAGATACATATTATTATTAAGTATTTTGTTTTTGTAACACTAACTGATCAGCCGACAGATTTTCACTTTGGATGATATGAAAATCTACCAAAAACTGAAGTCTAGCAGATGCACGGCAAAATGCGCTCGTTTTGTTCGAGATGTAAATTTCAGGGGCCGGTAACCATGGAAACACAAAAATAGCTAATCTCTACCATCACATTATTTGTTCAAACTAAAAAAAATCCTATACCTAAACATTAAACATTACGTTGAAGTTTTTAATTTATGTCCACTAATTGATTTTTTCTCTTCAAATAAACTACGAATCATGATAACTTGTACTAAGCCAACAACCAACATTATGGCAAGCTGTAAACCCGAAAATAAATTAACTCTATCAAAATTCATTTCTACAATGTTTCTGTCTCGCGCTTCATACATTTTTAAAACCGTTTGTAAATTTCTCGACTTGTCTAAATTTTGTCCCATGGTGTCTAACATTGTCTGAAAAGAAAAAATATAATATAATAATTACAAATCTTGAGAGCCCCAAATTAACACTTGCCCAATTGTCTATGCAACAAAAATTCTAATGGGTGATTAAACAAAATTCTAATACAAGTTAAACAAGTGTTTGGTCGCTAGCATTTTCTCTGGACAACCAATATTTGAACTTTTACAGACACAGGTAGTGACCATGCATAAATATTTAGTCCTTGACCAAGATTGTAATATACAATCCATAGAGATTATATACAGGGGCTGTGGAGTTCCAATGCATGTCTTGTGTATTTATGTAAGCAGACAAAGTCAATAATTTCATTCTTATTGTCCATGCTAAACTAATTTTTTCACCAATTTATATACTGTACATATATTACATCATTAAATGTACAAGTATTACAATACTTAAAACTAAAATAATGTTGCAAATGGCATTGTTTTCCTATCAGTTCAACAAACAAGTTTTTTGTATTACTAATCGGAGTGATAAATCTTTCAATATAATGTTTAAATAAACAACTAAAAGTTCCTTAACCATTGGTTTCATAGTATTGTTTTATTTTAAGATGAATAAAAGCCTGCCGATGCTTCCTGAAATAACAGAAGCGATTTTAAACCATTATCAAAAATACAAAAGTAAGATATATAGCCTACTTTAAATTCATCTAGTGTCATATCCATTAATTCTTGTAATTCCTCAGCAGCACCGTCCCATGATTGATTATCTACATCATCTTCATCTTCCTCATCAGATATTAACTCAAAGAATACAAGTTTTGTAGCAAAATGACTAAATGTATTATCTAAACAAACTTTCATATCACCAACAGTTGGTATGTTGATTCTGAAATAAAACATATGATGAGTAAATGCAAAACTAGTTTACATCCTTCTTGAATTATATGTAGTTAGACTAGTCAGTACAGAACAGAACAGAACAGAACAGAACAGAACAGAACAGAACATATCTTTTATTTTGTCACTGTTAACAGACTAAAAACAGGTGAACAAATTTTAACATAAAAACAACATGACGGTACAATTTCAAAAGTTAAGAATTAGCCTTTATAGTTATTAATAAAAAAGAAAGTTATAAGACTGTCAAATGTGGGGGATGGTGGTGCAAAAAAATACAAAAAAATCTTTAAAAGTCTTGAGTCTACAAAATTAGGGTAATGACAGAGGTTGCCTAAACAGGTCATTTCAGCAGCTAGCGCTATATCTTGTTTGTAGAAATTTGGTTGCCCAAGAGAAAGTTTTGGTTGTCGGAACTAGAAATTGGTTGTCCTGGGCAACCGGACACCCACTGATTTCGTAGACTGAGTCTTGCTATGACCCATGGAATTATCTAGGTCACACAAAGGGATCAGAAAATTCGTCCAAGTAAGTTCCTGAACCAGTCCAACAATATAAAATCTCTACTGCATTGTACAGTAAGACAGGTTTCATACCGATCCCAAAACAAACAGATGTCTCACACATTAGAAAAATACAGCTGTAAAATGTAGGGCTATATAAATACACACATAAAAGTTTTATTATATCCATTAATGATGGAAATTTATTGCACAATCAATGAAACTGATCCAATAACTTTCATGATTACAAGATATTTCCAGCCCAATGTCCAAGGGCACACTACAAGTTATAGTGCGTACACATTGACCCCGACCTAACCTTTATGCAAGAATATTCATTACATTGAATACGAATGTAATATTTATGCTCGATAACAATCGGATTATATCGTCACTCAGGGCACGAATGTACACAGGGATTAATTTTAAAGTACATTTAAAGCGTACAATGAGTGTCTATTGCACATAGACATGTTATACATGCGGGCTGTGTATGCTCTATATATGTACATGTCTTATTTTATTCTAAATACGTAACAAGCCGAAGTGTAGAGTAGGCGTGGTATTGATTTTCGCCAGGATATGTGTAGTTGATAATTAGATGCAAATGTAAAAGGTAAGGTCGGGGTCAATTTGTACGCACTATACAACTACATACAAACTATAAAGCAACTATAAAGGGAAGTGTTTGTTTTCCAAGATGACAAAATTTTGGTTTGTTTAAATCACAAAATTTGGATAAAACATTTCGAATAAAACATTATCTTTTACTATAATTTAACATACAGCAAAACAAGCAAAGAATCATTTCAGATGACACATAAATAATTCAACATCAAATGATTAAATTTAACTGTAATTCGAAGTAAAATATTCCTAAAAATTAAAAGTTATAAATTATAATAGTTTTATATAAAATATTTACTTGTGAAAGTTATCTGTTTTTCTATGTTCTGATATAAGAACTCTGCCATCAGGTGCTTGAATAAAAAAATTAATATCAAGGTCACCACCATCAATAACCTGAAAATATATATTATATTATATATTTACCATAGTAAGACAAAACACAAAAGGCTTAAACTGAGCCAGATGAAAACTAGTTGTGATTTTTCTATGCCCAGAAGTAGGGCTGGGACGAGTACTCCAGTACCCGGGTATCGGGTCGGGTAAGGCTACTACCCGGGTACAAATTTATTACTCGGTACCCAAAAATAAAATACTTCATACTAAACTAGTTTCGATTTTTTCAGAAATTAAAAAATCCGCCTTGATCAGAAGCTTCATAGGGTGCTTAAACTCGTGGAGTTTCTTCATGGAGGAGGAACCGCCACCACGATAGGTCAACTCAAGGTCACAAATATTACATTTAGTTTTTTGTAAATCACCGAGAAGTTTGAAAAATTGCCAAGCTTGGCTCTTTGGTGTAGCTTGTCATTTTATAAGCAAGAGTCGGGATGTAGGAAAAATAACTCTTTCATGATAACAACGGGTACCCGGGGGTAATACGGTCTCAGGTACCCGGGTACAAATTTTCTATCCGTCCCAGCCCTACCCAGAAGCACAGGTTATTAACTGGATGTTACCTAATTAATTCACCATCTAAAAATATGCGCTCACATACCTACATGTACTTATTTTCATCTTACAAGCACACAGTACTGGTCAGGCTCAGCTGACCTTTGTGTATTTTATTATTCATGACAAAAAAGTCTCAAAATTCCTATGCTATTATAACCAGTCAAGATAAATGCAAAACATTGATAGGTCAACACAAAAGTCATATGAACATGACCTTCTGTGGCATGTTGAGAGATCCTTCCACAGCAATCTATAGCATACCTGTTTACAGGGATGGAACTTGACACTAGTCTTATATTATAATAAAGTAGCTTTTGACATTTTGCCTGTGATTCCATCAAAAATAATTTAAATATTATCCAACTATACACTAAATATATTAACAGTAGTTAAACACTCAAGAAAATAAAGTATGTGACACTTAGAAGAACAACATTTTATCGCCCTATGTAAGCATACAGTTAGTTTAATATCAATATCCCAAATAGCGTGTTTAATGACAGTTGGTTAAGTCAAGATGGTAAATGTGTCTTTCTTTAGATTAATATCAAATAAACATGTACTTTGTAGCTTAAAAGTTGAATACATTTTATAAAACTCTCGTAACTCAAGCCTCGTCTTGTAGGGTTGTCTTAAGTAACGGCACTCCCATAATAGCCATATCTCTAGACTCAGATGGAGGCCTTAACTCGAGTCACTGCCATATAATTAAATAAATTGTAGATGAATCCTGGAAAAGCAGCCGATTTTATGGAAGAATTGTCTGAAGACTAATAAAACTGGGGTCTATTATCTCAACTCAAGGCAAATTTGTCTTGAGAACAGTTTGTCCGACATTCCTTTGAAATTTTAAGTATCGGCTGGGAGTGAGACATCCAAACAGAGTGAGGAGTCTTTATCAGTTATTTTGAGGGGGCTCCCAGGGCAAAGACTCTGTTATTCCCCAGAAATGCCGTCAACTTCTTACGGGTGCATGAGGCATGTAAGGATACGTCATCCTTCATGCGTTTTTCTAACTGAATGAAGTTCAAGTTGATGTGACATTTTTACCTGATATTCAACTTCGACTCCACCAGGTGTTTTGACAGGCTGGAAGAAACATTCCATTTTACCAGCCGCTACCTCGACAGTGAGATCTAATTCAAATGCAAAAGCATTCACAATAAACAAAGATAACAAAAAAATATACATATTTTCTCTTGTAAACAAATCGCTCGCCGGAAATAAACCGGAAGTACGTCCACACATTGGCACGGTGTAAAACTTTACCACATAGTCAACGCTGTTAACAGCCATCATCAATAGTGTAGCACTTTGCTGATTACCCGGGTCTCCATAGAAAAGTTACGGAAAAATTAAACTGACAGTTTGGATTGCAGTAAATTCGTTTGAAACAATATACAATATAAAATATTTTCCAAAGTTTAATATTTTCCAAGTTTTACAACCAATGATCAAACTATAGGTCTATATTTTCAAACTCTGAATAATTTGATGAACATTACAACTACAGTTAAGACCAGCCTAGTTAGTACAAAATCAAGTGGTTTTTAATGATTTTCAATCCATTTTGCTTACTTAAAAAAGAAAATATTGTAAACATAAAAAATAAAACCTATGTACGCGAGCCTTTGTTGAAACATTTAATTTCTTTAAAATCTAAACAATGTCTGAGTTGGACTCAGTTTATTTATGCTACACGTACATGTTCATGTTAACGGGAAGCCATTAACAATCTTTACGACCATGTCTCCTAGTAAATAACAAATTTTAAATATCTCTAACGCAAGGTTGATGCAAAAACCTGTTGCTAATTGCTTTTTTCTTATGGAGGTTCATATACTCATTAGCAACATGTCCATCCTGATACCAAGAATGTAGCCTATTTTGCACCTATATTCACATGTACTTAAAAGTTCTACCATTGAATTCACCCTGGTAAGAGCAAAATCTTGCTATTTCTAACAATATTTGTGTCAAAATTATTTAATTTGAAATGAAAAAGTGCCTATATTTCGATCGTCTTGCTATTAAAATCGTCGATTTTGAAGGCCCTATAAATAGTGGAACTACATGCATGTATACTGTAATAATTATGCTAAATGTAAAATAAACTGTTAAAATGTTAAAACCATTCGCATATAAATTGCATTTTCGTACCCCGAGGTTATCAAGATTCTCGATCTAACTAGTACCGAGAATCATACAAGACTTAAGTCATTTGCCTTTTCCTGTTTCCTGCAAATACCTAGTATTTGACGTCTGTCCATTAAATGGACGTTAATTGTCCTACATATTGAACATAGTGCTTTGTTTTCTCACGATGAACATGAAGTAATTGTTAAAATGTCAAATGAAAATAAAAATATCATGATTTAATTCCTACGTTGTGAGTAAATTAACAGTGCTGCTTGATGAAATAGTTCTGTATCTATATAGCAAAAATATATACGGAGTCACTAAAATGACATTTTATCATACTTTTTTTATCTTCACAATTATAACGTTTTCCCGAAATATGTCTTTCGTAAGTAGGGGCCTACACTGTACAAAATATTATAATCATTTAAAAAACACGCAATATTTTTTTAAGACTAAAAACCGAAATATTTGATTTTTCAAAATCGAAAAACGAAATAATATTTCGTAAACGCTGAATGATATCATGTATTTCGTTTAGACAAATTAATATTTCGTAAAAAAACAACAACAAAATAATTTAACGTTAAAACTAAATAATCGTGGAAATAAGAAAATATTTCAAATGTCATTTTTGGGACTTCGTAGATATTCTACACGTATTCACATAATGATTATTATATAATCATTTTAATGCAAACATTTCTTATAATAAGTTGATAATTACTCGTCAACCACACAGCCGTACATAAAGTGACGTTCACCAAGTAACTTTAGTAATACTGTGGGCCTACATACTACAAGAAACCATCAAAAATGTGGAGAAAACAGATTATTGTATGTGTGTTGGAAATAACTTTATTATCTTCATTATGCAATGCTATAAGAACATCAGTGACCGTTCTAACAAATGTAGGTAATATTAAGGGATATCAAGAAAATTTTAACATAGAAGGCAATGAGAAAACGATTTCAAAATTCTTTGGAATTCCTTTCGCAGAATCAACTTCAGGCGTAAATAGATTTCAAAAGCCCGTACCAAAAGCGAAGTTTACAAACACATTTGATGCACGACAAGAAGGATTTTCATGCTATCAAGCAACACCAAAAATGGGGGAAGATCTCGAGAATAGGTATGGTTTAAAAACCGGATATTCGGACGATTGTCTCAGCTTGAATATATACGTACCTGGTGACGCCACAACAGGATCCCGTAAACCGGTCATGATTTGGATTTACGGTGGAGGATTTTTGTACGGAGCTAGTGCTTTATATGATACAACCGGTCTATCGCTATATGGTGACGTCATCGTTGTGACAGTCAACTATCGTCTGGGTATGTTTGGCTTTTTACGAGACAGCGAAGGTCACTTTCCTGGAAATCAAGGTCTTTGGGATCAACACCTTGCTATTCAATGGGTACATGATAATATAGAGAGTTTTAATGGACTGAAAGATAATATTACAATATTTGGACAGTCAGCCGGAGGTGCCTCAGTTCTTTTCCAAGCTCTGTATCCAGGCAACCGTGGATTGTTTCAACGAGTCATTGCTCAGAGTGGTTCACCGTTTGATTTCTGGGCTGTTGCTAATGAATCTATCTCAGACCAATACATTGCTGACCAAGGATGTACATCTTTAAACCCACTTTCCTGTCTTCAATCGATGGATTCTAAAGACCTTTTAAGCAACACGACATACGATTTCGCTCCTGTTATTGATGGTGATTTTCTTATAGATTCACCATCTGAAATAGTATTTGGTAATTCTTCTAGTACTGCAATGGCCAGGGAATTCTTCGCGTCTCTTGACATTATTGTTGGAGCTAACAGTCTTGATGCCGAGCCTTACTTCGTCTTTACCTGGCAGCAAGAACTTGGTGTCCCTGAAATGAACTTTACTGTTGACAAAACACTATTCAAAGATCGTATTATACCGTCCATTGTCAATGAAATAATAAAAGCTACTGGTGAAGAGACAAAACATATCTTAGGAGAGTTATTATATTTCTCATACACTGATTGGTCAAATCCAGACGAAACTGACGTCATTAGGTCTAAGGCTGTTGATATTTACAACGATGGTGCATTTTTTCTTGGGACTTATCGTCTGGCAGAGGGTCATTCTGCGTTGAGTAGAGGACGAACTTACATGTATGAATTAGGATTTGATACTCAAAATCGTTTAGGTCAAGCACCCATGACGAAAGGTAATGTCTGTTTCACATAAAATAGCTTGTATATATTTTCATAACGATCTTAAATGGTTTTACCCTCATTTGCTTTTTCTATTAGTTTTTCCTGACCATCCGGAGATCCTTGCAAAAGTGTTCAGTTTGTTGGAGTTTCAGAGAGTAAATGATGCAAGGTCATGGTATAGATAATGTATGTGTCCTTGACAGATCGACTAGCTACGTCGACACATTTAACCTGTTATAATAGAATGTTAAAAGGTTCGGTCCAGATACCTTGGTCTGATGAGATAGTGTGCTTGCTCTTAAAATGATCTGTTTGGACAACCACTTTCATATCCTAATTTCGTAGACTGTAACAAGGACCCTATATATTTTGTATATAGGATCATTGACTGTAATAAGAAGAAGATTTTACTATTATCTAATCTGTCACTATTTCAGGATGGTTACATGGTGATGAACTGCCATACGTACTGGGGGTAGTATTGACTGATAGGAATTTTATGCAAAGTAAAGCATTGAATTATACCACTGAAGAGAAACAAATATCTAAAGCATTAATGGCTATGTGGTCTAACTTTGCTAAGACTGGGTATGTTATACAGTTCTATAGTTATATTGAAATTCGGACCCCCTCGGCGATCGTAAGATTACAAAATCACTCGAGTGTTTTTTTCGAATATAATATTAGATTCATTGATATGTTTAAAAACATACCATCGTAGTCATGCACTTTCTTTAATACAGGCCTACAATTCACAAAATTTGATGACAGCTTCAAAACTATCTATTAACAGATTAAGAGTAGGGTGTGTTTTAATGATATTTGTCTTGTTGTTTTTCAAATCTCATTTTATATTCATTCTTTTTCATAGCCAACCAAATTCACCAATTCCAACACCAGTACAATGGTCCGAATTTACGACAACATCACGTGACTACTTAGATACCAGCCAATCAGCAACGTATGAGATTAGACAGGATTATCACTCACGTCGCATGTGGTTATGGAATGAATTTATCCCTGATATAATGAGTCTAAGACCAGTACCCAAACAACAGACCGAGACGCAGCGTTCAACACCGATCCCTGTTGATCAGACGCTTGTAGGATGAAGTGAATACTTGTATATATTGACAACAATCAGAGATCAAGCGTCTAACACCAAGATCCCCATAGAGTCTTACTTGTATTGTCAAACTTTATTTGACTATTATTGGCGCATACATTAACCCCGCAGATTTAAATACTCATAGCATTATTTCTGTACTCCCTATCGATAAAATAGAATTATACATGTATGAACAAAAATAATGGAACGAATATCAAGTATTTAAACCAATGGGATTGTTGCATATATCACTGACAGTTGAATGAAGTTAAACAATTGGATGACGTATTTAAGATGAATGTATAATAAAGTTGATGTATTTTCAAACATTCAATCGTGTGTTTTTTATTTCATTAGACTGATATTTTGTGTACTCAAATATATAGGTCTTGTCATATATTTTACACCGGCGGTACAAAAAAGATTTTACCGTTCGAAGAAGATAAAGTTTCACATAGTTGAGGGGAGTAAACTTGAGTACCAAATTAAATCTAGTTGACACAAGCATCAGGGTGTGATAAATCTTACTGTTGTTCCTGCTAGAAGTAAGATTAAAAGTAGCAGTAAAGATAGTAAGACTCCCATGATTCCGGTGGCAATATTACCACGTGACCACGCCATGAAAGGCTATGGTTTGAAGCAGAAAACAGTAGAACATCAGCCTCGACTCGAAGTGAAATCAAAACGTGGTGTTCTTAATCTAAAGACCGATCATTCACATATGCGAATCTAGCGGGGGTCAGGGGGGATCCGGACCCCCTAGAATTTCCTAAATGTACCTGTCCATTCGTGTATTCCTTGAATGTAAGTCTAAGTAGCATGAATCAATTTTTCTCGGTGCTTAACATAGATTTAATTGTTATGTAGTTTTTATTATTAATTATTTAATATGTTGCATTATTCTGCAAAATGTGTATAATGTGGTTGTGGTTCGAATGTTCGGACCCCCTAGAAAAAAATCCTGGATCCGTCCCTAATTCAAGCATTATTTCAGAAAATAACATAGCATCATTTTCCATTTATTTTATTTTACTGCTGTTTCTGCTAACTTCACGTTATTCTTATATACGACGTATTATTGTATTATATGACGTTAAATTGCAACGGCTTACAGCATTGTTTCAGCGATGATCATTGTCTCGGTAACATTCATCATCAACACTATATATAGTATAAGAATGTAACCGAAATGACTCATATTCCATTAAAGGGCTGAAAATAGTTCATTCGGACGTTTACATTTAAAATGAATTAAATAAATTTACATTGAATATGCTGAAAATGGACTTTTACATTGCAAAAAGGTATATATGCATATATATATGTATATATTCTCGAGCCCAAAAGGCTATAAGGATCCTTGATACTAGCTGTTAGATCGACATTTTAGGCTTTTTTTATATAAAAAATGCATACTTCATATTTTAAACTTTCAACTAAATTTCGATATTTAGTTTCAATTTTAATCCATAGGAGAATATTTCGGCTCCTTGTGCAAGTGTACGCAAATACAGGTAGAGAAAAGTGTTCAAGGGGGGAGTCTAGTTAGGTTAGTTAGTCGCCGTACATAATGTAAAACCATGGATCTTATACATCATGCATATTTCATGCGTCCATGGCAAGCAAGTCTAATTTCATATCTGTGGAGGAAACACGTGCATCAGAGGTAAACAATCCAGTAAACAGAAATGTAAAGTTAATAACATCCTCGGGAATACGTTTTGTCGCGTCTTCCAACAAATAATTCAGAGAGATCTTCGGCAAAATGAGCCAGATCTATATTTTATTTTGTGGTTTACCTTAAAAAATCAGGGCTTTGTACCATTTTTTACCAGTACGAGCATATTTAG
This sequence comes from Mactra quadrangularis, assembly GCA_025267735.1. NCBI lineage: Eukaryota > Metazoa > Mollusca > Bivalvia > Venerida > Mactridae > Mactra > Mactra quadrangularis. Next base: position 32,815,521 of record CM046304.1, read on the forward strand.
AGAAAGAGTTAAGAATAACCTTTACATGCTGTTATAAGAATTACCAAAAAAGCCGACAGGTGCATTTTCTAACTCCACTTCTTAGAAGTTATTTTGACGAACCCCCCTTCAAGACATACTAGACCCCTTCTTGGTGTATAATCGGAATATTGCAGTTTTGTAGTTTTGTCATGAACTATCCTCTACAGTATCAAATATGACTGTCGTCAGCCAGGGATAAGTAACAGAACAGAACAGAAATTTTATTTGACAAAAGCACATAGACTTATAGTCAATAAGCTAAATAACACAATATAATATACAGATGGTTATATACAAGTACAAGTTACATGATATGAAAATCGAAAGACAAATATATATGTACAATATACATGTAATATAACAACAAAGCAACAATAAGGGTACATGTATGTGGCCAGAACTAGGCGAATCTTTGGTCCAGAGATGCATATAGGTATCTATAAGGCCGGATGCAGAAGGGTCGTAATTGGGAGGGGCCTAGCTGGGGTGGGTTATGGATTTATTTTCGCATGTCAAGCGTGCAAATCTGAGGACTTTATTTAAAGCAGTTTTAAAAAGATAAAATGAAGCTAAAACTCGGTTAATCACGCGTTTTATCTATTGCTGAAACAAATAACATTCTGTTGTATATATTGCTACTTGCCATTTTTCTATATATAAATATATAGAGGATTTTTGTTTATTTCGGTGTAAGATCGATGTTTATTTCACGAGTGAGCTAAGGATGAAATATTTTTAAAATTTAATTAAATTAGCTCCTCAGTGAAATAAATAGATCTTACAGTTACACCGAAATAAACAAATTTTCTGTTTATTTTATGCTTCAAACTGGCTTTTAAGTTTAAGTATGATAATGTCATTAGATCGGCGCATCCAAACACTGAAAAATAACAAATTTATTTTTAATTGTTTCAAAACAGTGGAAAATCGATTTTTATTTAACAGATAAATCCCGGTATTCGAGTGGGAAGCATATGATAAATACCAAATACATATGAAGTACACCAGTGAAAAATTATAACACAGGCCCATGGTCATTACCTCTTCATCTGTGTAGTTTCCGTTTTAGTATCATTTAGTCGTAAATATATACTGTGACGTAAATGAACTGTTGCGCGGTGAAAAAGTAGGACGGGACATTTTAAAGCTAATATAAATTTTTTACAATTTCATGGCAGTATACTCTTATATATGATTCAAATTTTGTAAATAAAGTCTTATAAAACCTTAACAAACTCTCATAACTCCATGGGCAATCAACAGTACCGTTGAACCGCATCTCTACTATTTTGCATAAAAACTTGAGCAGAAGAAGTTCGAAAACATAGGTCGTCGAACTATATTTAATTTTTTACAATATTGACGTTTTTCATTTCTTTAATTAAACAATTATTGCTAGTTTATATTTATTAAACTGAATTCTTTTATTTATTTTGAATCACTAGCAAAAACAAGAAAGTCATGTTGCGCGCATTGATATGAAATTTATGCGTACTTGGTGATTAGGTCAGCCAGTCCAAGGCACCGAAACAGATCTCCGTACAGGTGGATGATGGAGATTCTTGTTCTAATAACAATGGTACCGACCGACAATGTGGCTTGCAAATTCATGACAATGTGGTCCACTTATGTCGAGCTATTCATTATTGGTATAGATAACCTCTCATTAGTTCGATGAATGTATTTTTCATTGTGATATTTGGATATTAACCAGGTCATAATAGTTCCAGAACATTAGGGAATCCCTCGCAGACTCTTGAATTCCTTTTTAGAATGTAAACAAACATTTGTAGGTTGTCAATAAATGTATTTTCTGTATTAACATTTGTTTATAATGGAAGAATCTGATTATTTGCTTGGTTCTGTGCCTCATGAGGCCATGGAAAATGAGGTCAGAGAAGTTGCCGAAGTTGACAGTTCGTCAACAATAATAGAAAACGTCCAGATGGATGGAGAGACTGAAGAAACGAATGAACACGATAGACCGGACACACCTTCTCCTGAGATTGAATTAGAACTAAATGAAGAACTTCAGGCTGGTTATAAGATTCTCAATGACTTGATGTCACATTCCAAGAGAGCTGCCAACTGGCCATTCATGGAGTCGGTTGAGGTGTCAGCCCCTGAACTGTATGAAGTTTACAGACAACGAATAGAGAAACCAATCTGGTTGAAACTAAGTATGTTTATCATTTCAATTGAAAAACAATACAATTTAAAAATGAATTTGCTTAATTGTTGACCAATTATGGTACCATCAGTTAGGGTCAACATGGTGGGATGTTGGGACAAGGTTGACATTATGGCTATGTCCTGGATGAAGGCTAGATCTATGAATTGTGGATCAAAAGTCGAAACAAACTTGACCTTTGCAACAATTAGACTAGTTATAAATTTAGCAAGTAAGAAATATCAAAACAGATTAATGAAACTAAGATAATAAGTTTGGTTTTGTTTTTGATAGAAATGGACGGTTGAATCATAAAAGATCGTCATTTTGAGACATGGTACTTATTTTGCTCATCTTCAACCCTCTATAGACTATTTAAAAGTTGCAAATACAGTATTATTGATTTTTTTAAGTAAATGTTTCAGGGTGTCAAAACTTACTCGGAATTTATCTTACTACATTGAACTGTTGATAACTTGACCATTTGTTGTTCACCCTTGTAGTAGTTCAATTTTGTAGCCCATCGGACAGTAATATGAGTTGGGGAAGTTAGATTCACTCTATAATACTGTATGTTATGACATTTAAAAGATAAGACATTTAGTCATTTCTCAAGATGTATTTTACATTGTCATCTTATCGCATGTGTAGCTTTTACTGATTAAACTTGTTTGTTTCTTGTTACAGTTAAACAAAAATTTGAAGAACATCAATATTCGACTATCACAGAATTTGTGTCAGATTTCCGATTGATGTTAGAAAATTGTTATCGTTTCAATGGACCTGATCATTACATATCTAAACGTGCTCAGAAGATGGAGACTATGCTGGAACAAAAACTGGCTCTTTTACCGAGGTATTGTGTATGAAGTTGTAATGTTAGTTGATAATTTGGTTGGCTGTGACTTGTACTGGGCTCTAGATTGAAGGTCATCTTATTGCCCCTGACAACTTACATTTGGGTTCAAGCAACCTGTTACTGCTATTAAAGATATGGTTAGGGCAAGATTAAGATTAGCTGGCTGTCCATCCGGGCAGCCTAGTTTAAAAATTAGTGCCTTGCCCTAATTGTATAAATATGTTTCGGAATTCAAGTTGATTATTTTCCTCTTGATACTGGTGAAGCATGAATACACAATCATTTTTAGCAGTTAGCTATGTACAAAGTTCATGCTCTCATTAGTTTACATTTTTATTAACAAAATTTAAGCATGTTTTATGTTTAACTAGTAACTTACGAGTATATTTATATTTTCAGAGATTTAAGAGATAAAACCACCATAGATGCTACTAAGGAATCTAAAGGAGAATCAAGTTCTGCTGGTATCGGTAAGTTTACAGATCTTTTATATACCCCAAAAAATAATTTTGGGGGGTATGTAGGAGTCAGCTTGTTAGTGGGTTAGTTGGTCAGTCAGTCGGTCTGTAGCTTTTTTCCATGTCTGCTCAATTTATCAGCACCTGTATTACAGATTTGATTCAAACTTTACATGTATACTTGATATCAGGCAGGCATGTGCATATCCCTTTTGGTTATGGTGCATTGATTTTTCTTTCAGAGTTATAGCCCTTTGATAAAAAATCTTGTTCGCTCATTTACTCATCACCCAATTTATTGACAAACTCCCGTGGGGGGGGGGGGGGGGTTGTATCACATTGGGTGACAGGTCTAGTTTTAAGGTTGAGATCATACTTAATGTTTAAATCTCGGTCTTGTTTCTGAGCTGTATTTTTTCTATGGTATTAAACCAGTTATCACCTTAGCCTGAATCTCTGGACTAGTTTTACTAAATTTTTGATAAATGTGACAAGAAAATTTTTTATTTAAGAAAATTTATAAGACATACTGCTTAAATATCATTAGTTAATACAATAGGTTTAAAATGACATGTTATTAAATCCAATGATTCACGAATTTAAAACTTTCAAATTTCTTAATTTAGAAGAATGAAAATTACTCAGTTGCATTTAGAAAGGTTGTAAACTGTTCTATTATTTGTCATCATAATATGTAAATGACTTTATACAAAAACTTTAACTATATGATGACAAATAATGTTAATATATAATTTATTCCATAAAATGGAAGAAACATATATGCAGCGGCGAAAATTTTCAGTATTAATACTGATTTCAGTATTTCAACAATAAATTACTTTGTTATATTTATGAAATTTCTCTATTTCAGTATATTGAATGTAAGTTTTCAGTATTTTCAATACTTGCAACTTCCACCCATGTCTATATTTTTTATTTAATATTTTACAGGTTTAAGAAGAAGACCTAAATCCCATGTGTTGCATGATTCTACATATTTGTTAAATCAACTACGTGAGGCCGAGTATCAGAAGAAGAAAGAGTTTCGTATACGTCAGATAATGGCTAGACGGGCTGAACGTGAGGCATTAGCACAAGAAATCATGGATTGGGAAGATAATATATTGTTTGATAATAAAAAAGATATTATGAAAGCTATGTGGGAGGTGAGGACTAACATGTACACATTGTATATTTCTAGACTATGCCTGATTTCAAAAACACATAACAACCATCTATATAATTTGGAAGTAGTGGTTTCCATCCCATTGGACATTTGATTTTATCAGGTTACAGATAAACACTGACACTAATGTCCTGATATTTTTGTGTCACTTTGAAAGCTAAAAAAATAAATAGCTGATATATTAATGATCATTATATTTATGTTACCTAATGGAGAAATAAGGTTCCAATTCTTTAAACTATGAAACTTGTATACAGTTTGCAAGATTCTAAACTGTCTTTTAAGATATTTGCTTTAAGAATTGTTTGCAAAAATTTGTACCTGGTTGTCCTATGCAAACATACATTTGCTAATTTTGTTGACTGTGTATTCATAATGTTAATATATTTCTTTTTTTAGTGAAGTTTTTTTTGTTAAGTTTATTATTATTACATATAGAAATATTTTTATGTTATTTTTAGATACCTCAGATTGGTTTATTTTTATTCCTATGTCAACATCCATTAAATATTGGTGAAGTTATGCATTTTGAATTAGAGAGATCATTTATGATGGCTAGGGAGAGTTCTACTATGCATCTTATAATGACATCTTTACTTAGTACTCCATTCCAGAGACTTAAGTAAGTATTTACCATATTTTCTTGTAGTACTTGGTTAATTCCCACTTGAAGGTGTTATTGATGATCAGATTGGTGAGTTAAGGGTGTAGCATGTATGAATAAGGTCTGGAGATCCTAGCCTCTCTAGGGACAGTGACTAGGTACACTGATTCTCGTAACATGCCTGGTAAATATTGAACTTGAAGAGTGGTGTTAAATACTATAAAAACCAAAAACAATACCAAAATACATTGATTAGAGGTGATAGTAAATTTTTAAAATCAAAGCGCCGATAGCGCTGTCAGACATAGGGTTTTGGTAGAGTATATGGCTGTATACAACTCATGGAAGCGATACAAGGAACCTTTTTTTACATGACGTCGGTCGGCTGCCAAAAGGTCGTAACTATGATTTTTGGCAAAAATGACTTTTTGACTGCACGAAGTACGCCAACGCGATTCCCGTCTTGTCCCAAAACGTCAAACCTGTAAGCCAATCAATACCTGAAATATTGTCATGAGATGAAATATCGTAACTCCGATTGGTTTTTTGAACAACGGTCAAAATATCGTATCTCACACTTAACACTCCATTGTTGATAAAAAATGATCATGCAGTTGGATTCTTCTTTTTAAGAGGTAAAACATGTTTGATTTCAACCACTTTATTCATTTAACTTTAATTTTGTATGCTTATCTTATATGATTTGCATCTTATGACATAATTTCGGCTAAAACGATTGAAAATAGTTTGTCATTTATGTTCCACTAATGACAAGTATTGTACACTAGTAATTAAAGTAAGAAGCAGAAATAATGCATTTATTACATTTTCATTGTTTGAAAACATGAGAAACAATTATCTTTGATGAATGTTGTAATACATTAATTTTATGGGTGTCAAATGGTAGTTACGACATTTTGAATAGAAAATTATTATTTTGAGTTTGGATAATTTTGAGATACAACTTTTTGATAAAATAGTTTTTTCCTTCTCCTGAAAACCTTGAAAAATTGAGATACGAGGTTTTGGCAGCCGACCGACGATAAACTAGATAAGATATACACATGCTTCTTATCGTCTGCTTGTTAACGCGTTATGCGGACTATATTAATTGCAGTGGTAATTATCCCTTTATTTGCGCGCGCACTGCCGAATGTAATCGTCTGCGACAAATTTTGATGTGGATTTGCCACAGTTCACTACTTAACATGGGGAAACCCCATGTAAAAATTGTAAAATCGTCTGAGCATGTATAAGGAAGGAGACTTTACAGCACACTTTAACTTAAAAATGTATGATAAGGAAGCCATCTAGAAAAAACATAAAAAATGAACTTTGTTGTCAGACTGTTTAATGCATTATTTTAAGTGGATTAATATAGACAATACATCTGGTTAAGTATATCATAATGAGGTTTTGAGTATTATAATTTGTCTGTTAATTTTTCTTTGTCTTTACTAAATATTGACAAGTTGATGACTCAATTCACTGTATTACTTCATATGATATCTGTTTTATACATGTACATGTATATAAAACCATGACATTTTGTTATGTGCAGCTGCAACTTATAAGCTCTGTTGGTTTTTCTAAGTAGTGCAGCGATGTATTTAAAGAGGATATAATTATGATAAATAACATTTAATAGTGGAGATACTTAATACAAAGCTTAAGTAGTATTGATTTACTTATGGAATTATATGAGATGTGGTACATGTACTATTAATTATAGAACCCCTTCTTTCATAATATATGTCAGATTTTATCATTTGGCTTTATTTAATATAATAGTTAATACTGTCGGCTATGATTACTGGTTGTTATATGACATTGGTTACTCTTTTCTCTGGAATTATCTATTAAAGTTAAGATATCAAATGATTTCAAAGCTTTTAATGTATTGATTTATTATTACTGGGTTTAATATCTTTGGTATTGTATTATCTTTATGACTTTATAGAGTGTTTTTGTCTCATTTCAAGAATGTTGACTTTAAAATTGTTATTTTGTATTGTGAACTTTGTTCATTTTCTTTTGATTGTGTCCTTAATTAGTGCTTTGATTGTAGTTCAGATAGTGAGAAAGGATTCTATGTAATCAATTAAATTCATTGTAGATTTAGTTGAAATAAAAAACAACCTTTGAGCATGTTATACTACATTGTATATTCATGATAAAGCTGAAATCTATTTTACTTGGGAAAATAGTGTTATATTACAATTGTACTTTTAATAGTGACAATGTTTTTTTCCACAAATTTGGGAATATGACAAGCAAATTTAATAACAATAGCTGATTTAACGAAGTTTTTAGTTTTATTATTCTTTAAGTTAGTTAGTTAATTAAAACGACAGATTACTGGAACGTATAATTTTAAGCTGAAACATACTTACAGCAGTCTTTTTCAAAAATCTTTTTTACAAGTTATATTGGGAATTTTGGATTGAAATTTAGGACATAAAGATATGATTTTAGATTGGGAATATAGCCCATAAACGGCTATAAAGTTGACCAAAAAATAAACACTGAGTGAAACAGTGCTTGTTTGAACTTTGAAGAGTATTCCTCAATTTAGGATTTTCAAATATGAATTGGTTCTTTTTGTCAATACTATTGGAGAAGTCGTAATTTATTATTTTCTGTTTTTTTTAATTGCTCACTTTCACTGACACTAATGTATTTGAAGATGTTGTTGTTTATTTCAGATTAGACAAGAAGAATCTCATGCCATATAAAGTATGGGAGCAGAAACTTCGTATTAAACTTGAAACTTGGTATAAAACATTTACTGATTGTAATAATGAAGTTGAAAAGGTAATTTATTAAGTGTTTTATGTTGTTGTTAATTTGAATTTATTTTACTGCTTTAGTCTTTCGGCGCGATATGACCTTTTTGTGTTGGTGCGTCGTAAAACCCAAACAAACAAACAAAACTGCTTTGGTCTTTGCCTTAAATTTTCTCAAAACTCTAGCACAAATTATAGGTTTTATACTTAGCAGAAAAATTGTTCAAAGTTGCCTGACTGTGTGGAATAAGTAATTTTCACTTGCCTGAATCAATTTTCCATTGTCCTAGGATTTGGTTTAGTGGAGTAAGATGATGACTGCTGGGTTTTTTGTTCATAAAGTTAAATTTACTAGACAAACATGTATTAATTAAATTTGTTTTCTAAAAGATTGTTTAAATATTTTTATTAAATAATTTTTTTATTCAAATAGATATGTGTTACTGTAAATGGATGAATTATCTCAAGAGGCTGTGATTGGACTTATTGACTTTTAAAACAAGCAGATATAAATGATTAATATTTCTTTGAAAGACATTTCAAGCATTGTTTGTAGTTGCAGAATATACTACCCGGTACACAGATTAAATATGAAATATTTCTCTATATTATTTTTTCAGACCTGTAATAAATTGGGTATAGATGAACAATTCTTTGAAGTTGTTGGTAAGTAATTTATTTATCTGTATCTTTTTTATATCACTTCTTTTGTGTGAATTATAAAAAAATATATGAGGTGTGATCATTGGGAAACTAGGTTAGGTGAGGTGGTTGCCATGAAATTTCCATAATTTTATGTTTACATGTTTAACATCTGACTAAAAAAATCGCTCGTGTATAACTTTGTCACCTTTACTTCAAATGACTCAAAACATAGTATTTATGTTCCTTGTGATGACTTGCAGTGAAGCACCTTAAATCTGTATATCAATTTTTTACATTTTAGAATTGATTTCCTTTTGATTGGCAATTAGACGACTCATATAACTCATTAATTATTTTGTTATGTTATGGAATACTTGACACATTGTTATTACTTTTCAGGTCATAAGAATCCAATGGTAAGAAAGAGATATCATGAGCTAAGTTATTACAGGAAAGTTTGGATAATGAAATCATTATGTGATCATTGTTTGGTATGTATTATTTATTTTATTGGTATTTGGTTTATCATTATGTTATGTTAAACAATTAAACCATGATGTAAGTTTATGGTTTGCTTTATAGAATACTATTATAACTTGCCTTGAATTTTTGTGGAAAAGAATTTTAAGCTTATGATCAAAACTTACTTGGTCAATTTGGATTTTTTGTGTGAAAAGACAGCAATTTATTGTCATTCAATTATTTGTCTGGAAAGAGAAATTGGCGAGAAACAAAACTTTGTTTACTTTATAAGCTGTTGTTGTAGATCAAATGACTATAGACCCTGTTAATGCCTATACATCCTTCATGTCAGGGCTTGACATTAATTTTTAATAGTAGATTACCTGGGTTGGAGAATCTGTTATATATTTCACTTTGTCTGAAAGAAATGTTTACTAACAGTAACCAGTTACCCAAACCTAAATATAGGTCATCAGGGGTAATAGGACAACATTTAATGTAAAGCCCTGCATGTAGTAACAAATTTGAGATTTCTTATTATTGATTAAACTATGTATTATTTTAGCATACACAAGAATCATTAAGAGAAACCATAGAGATACAACCCTCAGAGGATCAGAGAGAATATCTATTAGGTACAGATAACTCTGGACAAAGATATATACATTTCCCACAATTCTGTGGGGCTGATGTCAGAGTATATAGACAAGCTCCTGTAAAATATCCCAAAATAGAAATCAAACCTGATCCATTTGATAGTAAAAGAAAGGTAAGATTTAAAGTGTATTTTTTTGATAATTTTAAATTCATAGGTTATTACAGCAATGAAAAGTGGTAGAGTGCAGGATGTGGGATTCAGGTTTATTGGTTTTGATTTCTGGTTGTGGCAGCTTATGTACTTCAATTTACTTGTAAAAATAAAGTTGGAACACCAACATGATGACTGAAGAAGTAACAAGTCATTATTTTACAGTTAAACAACCTTGCAAAATATAGACTTATCCATGATATTTTCTTCATTTTAGTCTTATTGTAAATTCTTGATCTGTCTGCTACCACTATCTTTTTGCTACAATTTGTTTGCCTCTGTTATTGTGTGTAAATATTGTCCCCGACCTGACCTTTATGCAAGAATATTCATTACATTGAATACAAATGTAGTATTAATGCTCGATTACACAGTGACCGTGAGGATTATGTGTTGAAATTCAACACATCAACATATTTCTATAATTTTACGTTGCTGCCGAAGTGTAGAATAGGCGTGGTACTGAATTTCGTCGGGATATGTGTAGATAATTATTAGATGCAAATGTGAAATATCAGGTCAGGGTTAATATTTACGCACTATAAAAGGTGGATCCTTCTGTTTGCTTTGTGGAAGGCCAGTGTTTTTGACTGTTGTTGTTCCTGATATGTTTTCACACTTTTCTATATCTTTACAGTATCCCTTTGTGTATAAGCCACCACCTTTAAAGAAAGTAAAATTAAAAAAGAAGAGACATAAAGTAACCAGTAAACCTATAACAGAGACACCATCTCCTACATTGTCACCATTAAGACAGCGACCAAGTAGACTTAGACAGGTATTATATCGTTTTATATACACCCAAGGCCAGCATATTCTAGTATACTAAATTAATTTAGCTTGATTGTGAAACAAGTTCTTACAACTTAGATCAATCATTTTCGAGTCTGCTTCCTGGTCCCCCAGTACTGAGCTAGTAGGATTAAGTTTCTTTCTCAAGGAAACTACGGGGTAGGTTTTTGATGGGATTGGAACCAATGCACGGCTGGCTATCCGATGATAATCAGACCAACGTCATAATTGCTCAGCTAGCGTAATGCTGACAATTTAAAGATTTGGGACTCAATGGCTCCATAGATCTAAATTGTTTTGAACATTCCTAACTTATTGGCTCCTTGAGAAAAGAGATGTTTTTGTATCTTGTGTAATTGATATTTCTAATTTTTAATACATTTGTTTGAAAACTTCATTGTTTGTGAGTCATGCTATTGAACAGATATGTCTATAGCCTTTGTTAGAAATAATCATATTAACTTATACACAAAATTGGATTATGGCTAAATACTGAATTATTCCATTATCTTTGCAATGAAATTTGATGTAAAAAATAATGTACCACTTGAGCAGTAACTTGATTTCACTTGCTCCATTTTGATTTTGCATGGGCAAACAGCGCACAACCTCAGCAGAATACTGCTTGTGACTGATAACTTTTACTTCAGTTAATAAAATGTGACTGACTGATTCAATAATATTAAATGATTTGATGCATAAGGGGAATTCTTTAAGCTATATTAGAAGTGTTTTCAAACTACATGTATGGCAATTAGAGTTAAATTCCAGTCAATTTGTTCATTTGATTATATTTTGTCCCTTTCTTAAAAAACTTGTAATAAATGCTCTGCAATTCCACTGTTTAATTGATGTTAATATTGATGTATCACATTTTAGGCACCAAAGTCAGTAGTACCTCTACAGTTGCAAGAAGAGAATTCTATAACAGAAGGAACAGATTCTGTATCAAGTGATGATGAAGACAATAATGAAGTACCAAGTAAAGTTGACTACCCAGAACCAGTAGCTGGTACAAGTGCTGACTTTGATCCAGGAAATGATTCTATATCTAATGATAAAGAAGGAGATAGTCAGTCTGTTGAGAGTTCTGGTAGTGATGCCACTCTTCCATATTGTGATAATAGTGATTCTAACAGTAATACGAGTTCGCGAGATTGCTCTCGTGACTCTAGTCCATATCCTTCATGTTCTGATCTCAGTTTACCGTATGGTTCTCGTATAGACAGGTCAAGTGATTTATCTCAGGAGTCAAGTCCGTGTCCCTCTCCGGGAGACTTTGGTCGTAGAAGTACTAGATTTGATCGTTATAGTGATACCTCTCGCGATGCCAGTCCACTAATCTTTGACTCTGACTTTGGGCTTAGACGCAGCAGTAGAAATAGGGCCAGATTAAAAAATATTCCGCCATTACGCGCAGCACGGGATTTATCTACATTTCTTATGGATGATAATTCTGCATCAAATTCCAGTCTGGTGGGGGATAGCAGTCTATCTGGATTAAGTTCAACTTTATTTAAGGGCATTGAAACTTCAAGACGTAGTTCTAAGTCAAGTGAAGTAACTGAGGATAGCAATGACTGTGATATACAAGTTAGCAAACTATTCACAAATTCTAAAACCACTAATAGTGCAGTAAATAAAGATTTTCATAAAGCTCTCCATAATGATGTAGATGATGTTGATGAAAGTCTTGACAATGATGAATTTAGTAAATCTGGTGCATTTGATAAAAGTTTAACAGACATTGATAACTCTGAAACTAGAAATTCTGTTACTGGTGATAGTCGACTAGGAATGGTAAAGTCTTTGACAGAGGAAAATGACGATTCCATTGCGGATTCATTACCTGAATACAGTGAAACTTGTTCAAATGTGAAAGAATCTACTAATATAAGTGAAGATATTGCTATCGTAAATTCTGAGGTAGATAAAAGTTTGTATAATGATAATGTGTTAGGTAATGATTCAGAAGATGTCGAGGAAGATTTAAACATGGCAGAGGAAATTGATCAATCTGAAAATGAGAATAATACTAACCTTGAAATTGAGCTATCCTCACAAAAAGTTGTAGATAATGCAACTGTACATACGGAAGTCAATAATTCATCTTTACATTCTGATATTGAATCAAATTTTGTAACTGAAAATACTGATGACTTAGAAATAAAGGATGTTAAAGTGAAACTAGAAAACGATAATGGTAAAGATAAAGAAGAAGACAAGCGTAAGTTAGATATAAAAATTGAAACAGTGAAACTAGAGAGTGATGATTCTCTGACCGAATTGATGAAAGTTGAAAGTGTGAAAACTGAGTTAAAGAATGTTTTAGAGCATAAAACTGATGGTGACCCAGATGTGAAAGATGAAAAAGATGTAAAGCTGAAAGATGAGGCGGTTGATGATAAGAATATTAGTGATGATACAGACATGAAACTGAAACAAGAAGAGAAAGTTAAGATAGAGAATAATAATAATGGTGATGATGATGATAATGTTGATGATAAAAAGTTAGAACTAGATGGTGTGAAGAAAGAAGAAAGTGAATCAGAGGAAGAAGATGAAATTGTAAGTACATGTGTACTGGACGACTCTTTACTTATGAATATAAACATGTTACAAATATGTTCTCATTTGTATTTCTTTGTGTTTATTTATACTATTTAGTTTGAGTTCATTCATTTCCATTTTATGTATCTCATACATTTATCACTATTTTATTACATTTTTTCGATGAAATCTTATAGATCTTGAACAATATTCTGTAAAGTAATAGATGTAGGTCTATTTGGAATTACTAGGATGAAAAATTGAAATTTTATGATTTTTTTTGCTTAAATGACTGGTACATGCTTGTAAGCTTTTTAGCTGGATTTTTCAACGAAAAAATTTGGCAATTAGTTTGGCGAAACACGGGCGGATGGGTGGGCGGGCGGATTCGGTTGGGTGGGCGTCCTGTGTCGTTAAGAATTGCGTTTGAGTTTTTTCTTTACTATATAATTCTGCCATTTATTGTCAGATCCTTATGAAACTTCATACAATGATAGCATACCATGTGATGAACAGAATTAAAAAAACCACACAACTCTATCTGCCTTTATTATGGATTATTTCCCTTTGAAATTTTTGCGTTAAAGTTTTTAAATCCGGCTTTAATGTGGTTTCCTCATTACATTTCTTGTTGTGAAAAGAAATAACAACTCTTAGATATTTCTCTCTCTAAATGAAAGTATAAAAGCTATATTTTTAAAGTATATAATCTATACAATATAAACACATGTGTTATATTACAGTTACCAGATTCCAGTCAGTTTGAAATGATAGCAGATAGTGTAGAAGAACTACGTAAACTATCAGCTCAATTTGCTGAACCTGAACCTATTGTTTTAAAAAGAGGCAAAAAAGAATTGGTATGTTATAATTAATCATTTTAATGTTTTTTGACTTGACTTTTCTCAGAATGTAACATTCATTATTTCACTCAGGTTATGGGGATAAATGAAATATCATGATCACTTCTGCACCAGGGTTGGTTTTATATAATGTTAAGTTTTAAACTTTGTTTAAGTTAAATAAATTATAATATATAATGTATGTATCAATATTTTGATTAAAGTTGGTGTACCTATTTATGAGTATTACATCTGTCATAATTATTGTGTGTGACCATGTCTGTTATGTATTTAAAGTCTTAAAACTTAGGTGAAAGTTTTTAGAACAAACTCTGATGTTCTGGATATTTTTGGGAAATGCTGCTACACATAAACTATGTATTAGTAACTTGGTCAATCAAACAATAAAAAGATATAGACATGTATCCTTTACTGTGATTTTTTTATGTTTCTACAGGTACAAAGACCTCCACCAAGAAAGAAGAATATTGTTGTATTACATGAACGTATAGAATATTTATTAAAAGAATTAGAACCCTGGGAATCTAAGTTACAACAAGCTACACGTAGAGCTAGATTACGTATGAGGAAAGAAATGGAAGAGTATATGTTAAAACCAGAAGATGAGAAGGTGATGATGTCTCTTATTTTGTCTGAGATAAATTTCTCAATACATGTATATTGAATCGATAAAAAAATGCAAATTTCATTGTCATTACATGCATGTTCATTGGTTTTACAGCTATTACCTCTAGCCATTAAGCTCAGTCTTCCCGAAAGTTCAAAAAAAGTGTCAGACATTCGGTCTGACATGCCCTAAAAATCTGTCAGACCGAATTGAAATTTGTCAGACCGAATGAAAATCAAGACAAAGGAAAAAAATGTCTTTTTTTGGTTTTCAAGCATTTTTAGATTTATTTTCATAATTATATGATTTTCCGCTGAATGTCATTTTCATAGTTAAACAGAACATCTTGAAAGTAAAAGCATTCTTTGTCAACATCTGAATCGGAATCTTCGTAACAGAGGTAAAGTCAGTACAGCACATTTTTACCGTATATGTGTCGAGTTCCAACCATTCTTCATTAATTTTTTTTCAATCCTGGCGATTCATTTTGAAGATGGAAAACATGAGTCCATGGGAAAAAAAGTCACATATTTCAATGAGTCCCTACCAAAAAAGTCTGAATATCTTTTTAACTAAAACATGTACTTTATATGATGCATGATTTCAAAACAATCAACATTCATTTAATACTATGCAAATTAAAAGCATTTGTCAGTTACTTGAGCATTTTATAAGCAAATAAGTGTAGTGAAATCATTTGAAATGTTAAAATATAGTTTCCTAATAATCTTTATAGAATCCAATTACTCAACCTTGCAGAGTCTTAGTCATTATCTGTTTTGGTGAAGTATTTACCAATAAATGTTCATATAATGATAAGAAAATATCTTTCATACATTTTACACAAGTGTACCTTAATATTACCGGAATAACACGCATTAAAAAAACTGAGCAAGCTTGAAAAGATATCTGACGATTTTTCGGCTAAATCGTGACCGACTTTTCGGCAAAAAATCAAATTTTTTCGGCCGTTTATTCGTAAAAATTGAAAGTTGATGGGGTTGCAGGATTATTTTCGTCATGAAACACGCTAAAAGGTTACGTTGCAACATCCCATAATCATAAGATCAATTATCAATTACTTAAATTTAGTCTTAATAACCGACCACACTGCTCTCATATCAATAACAAGACATCGATTGTCGTAACAAAATAAAGGTCGGCGGTTATCATCAGAGAAATTGATATGCCTTGACTATAAGTTCAAAGAGACGCGGACCGGCACACATTTGATTGAATTTTTAATGACGTAATTGTTTGCCCTTTGTTCATTCTCGGCTTAAAGTTGAATAATATGTCCGTAGTTATTTGATATTTTATAGATATCAATACAAAATTATAGTTTCAAAATCATGACAAAGTTTACTCAAACTATCACATCAATGTGCTAATTAAATGCATATGAATTTTCTGCAAAGACTTAATCCTTTTAAAAGATTTAACAAATGACACTAAACAAATGTGTATATAAAATTATTAATTCTTTTGATCGCCGATTGTTTTTCACACATTATGTAATTTCCCGAGTAATTGCACAATTAAATGTCGGTATTTTTAATAGAACGATTTTTGGTAATTGTTCACTGTTTGATAAAAGTTTAATCTTTTTAAGGAAAAACTAGATATGCCAGCGTAGTATTCGCAACGCGAGGACGCACATTTGTGGAAATCATCGCGTCAATTTAACAGCAATACTGGTATACATCGGGCGTGGAATAAAAACCGAACAACGGGGCCGACCATGCGACACGAAAAAATGCCGGACAGTCGGACCGATCCAGAATAAAAACTCGTCGGACCTCATCAAAATTTGTCGGACATGTCCGTCGGACCGACGTATTTCGGGAAGACTGTAAGCTATTTGTATCTATCAATCAATCTCTTTGGGTTTCTTTTGCTCCACTTATATTGATGCCTATGAGGTAAATAAGTAACTTAGTAGTCCCTGATTTTTTCAATCAAATGGTCTAGCTGGAAAAATATGAAATATAATTTTTACATGGGGTTTCCCCATATTTAGTAGTGGACTGTGGCAAATCCACATCAAAATTTGTCGCGGACGATTACATTCGGTTGTGCGCGCGCAAATAAAGGGATAATTACCACTGCAATTAATATAGTCCGCATTACGCATTAACAAGCAGACGACAAGAAGCATGTGTATATCTTATCTAGTTTATGTAAGGTAAAGGTCCCTTGTATGGCTTCCATGAGTTGTATTCAGCCATATACTCTACCAAAACCCCATGTTTGACAGCGCTATCGGTGCTTTGATTAAATACATTTGCTAAACAAGTTAGTTGTAGTTGGCCTGTGTCTCTAATATATTTTAATTGTTTTATAACAGATACAAGACTGGAAATCATCAGATGAAGAAACGGAGTCTGGTGAATCTGATACTGAGAAAGATGATAAACCAGAGGAGAAATGTAAACCTAAAATAAATAATGAGGATAAATCTTCAACTGTTAACTCTAGATCCAGGTAAGATATGCTATGTCTAATAATGTCATATACATACAGGACCATAGGCAAGGCCAAGGACCAAGACCAAGGACCATTGAAGTTTGGTCATCACTTGGGTTCTAACATTCAAATCTTGGCTGCTCAGAAAATAATCTAATGACCCAACACTTGTACAACTAGAGTTAGAATTTTGTTTGACTCTTAAATTGATTACTGTACCTTAAAACTCCCATGCCTATATTGATTTGCTAACATATTATTCTGATGATGGATATGTCTCGTGTGTTTAACACTAAATAACTCATACATGATAAAGTTAACTGTGGTAGTAGGCAGAATGGCTGTAAGCATCATTTCATGATCAAGCTTAACGAAAATACACCTAGTCTGGAAATAGAACCTTCGACCCCTCTATCAGTAGACTTGTGTGCTACTGACTTAGCTAACAGGTTGGTGGTTGAATGGTAATTGAATGAAACCATTCTGAGGATTTCTGTTCCACATTGGCCTTTCAGCAAGTCTGCCCAATTTTTTACCTGCATAAATTAGTCCTTATCTTTGACTCCAATTTTTTGTATTTATTACAGCACCCCAGTAAAGCTTCCAGAAGAAATAGAAGAGATAGATATAAGTCATAGAGGTAGATTAAGAAAGCGTCGTATAATACCAAACAATGTAGAAGATCAACTAGCTATAAAGAAACCTAAACCTGTAGTTAAAACAGAGGCTACCACTACGTCTGTACCTACTTCTAATCAACCAGTGATTGTACAGAGTGGTAAAACACAGCTTGTAGACTACGCTGATATTATAAGACAATTACAGAACACTGGAGGCAGTGCTCCTATATTGATTAAAACTACACAAGGTGGACGTACGGTTCTTACTAGTGTATTACCTGTGAATGCTTCCAGTAACAATAGCTCTTCATCTACACAAAGTATACAAACTGTAAGAATTATCTCCCCTAGTGCTGGTACCATGTCTACTGTATCTGGTCCTATACAACCTCAAGCTGTAAAGATAGCAATGCCGGGTTCAAATATAGTATCAGCTACATCTAAAGCTCTACAACATCCAACTATACAGAATCTATTATCTGGTACAGTGGCGGGGGCTAAACTACTTCCTAAAACATCCAAAGTGACATTCTCATTACCCATGACCACTGGTAAATATATTCTGATTATTTGTTGCTTTATATATATTTTTTGTATTGTATATTGAAAAAAGTTTTTAAAAAGTTAAAATGCAGTTAAAGTCTGCTTCCATATACATGTTCAGCTGACTTCACAATTTCTTATGATAATTTAATCCTTGATAATTGAAATCATCTTGTGATCCCTCACAGTATTCATTTACACCTGGGTTGAATGAAACATCTGTCGGTAAATTTCTTGCTCAAGGAAATTAGCTGTGCTCTTAGTGGGGTATAAACCTGGGACTTCTAGATTAAATTTGGCTGTGTATAGAGTGACATAAAATATACAACATGTTTAAAATGTTTGTCTAGTAAAACCTTGGGTTCATGAAGTGAAATAAATAGATTTTGTTTCAATTTTGGCTTTTGAAATGATTATATCTATGAATACTGCTGAGACCCATGATTTGATTCTCAACTTAATGAGCTTAACATTGAATTTAAGTATGTGACATTTACATTTTTTTCTGCCAATATCTTGTGATAGCTAGACTTGATGGTCACCAAGCTATAATCTTTTCCTAAATGTGTGTCTGTTTACCAATCAGAGCCAATGATAGCATTAGTAAAAATTGTTCAGATAATGGCTGAACATCTCAGAGTCAAACATAATGTTTAAGTGGCTAAATCACTTTGTGTTGTATGTGAGATTCTGTTGTGTGACTGAGAGTACCACTTATAATAACAGGCTTAGCTCGATACTTGAAAATCTAATTATGTTAAAACTATTCATTTGGTTTTTGAAAAAGTAATTGTTTTTTGATAATTATTTGTTAAGTAATTTACCTCATGCCTGTGCTAAACCAATATTATAAATCATATATTTGACAAACCATTGGCTGAGCACTCATGTTGTTGTCTTGCCAGTTAGGTTCACTTTCAACTTTCTCTATGAATTATTTACCTTATATTGTATTTTGTTGTTTCAGAAAATGGAACTTTTATTGCCCAGACAGCTGTAACTTACCCAGTAACACCAGAGAAAAACTTTCCAAAAGTAGTTCAGTCAAACCAAAGTACACAAAAGTTACAGTTAAGTCCTGTTGCTACGCCAAGAAAAATAGCTCCTCATACTACAGCATCACCATCGCCAGCAAAACCTAAAGCTAAATATTATGCAGCCAATGCTAGTACTCTACCAATAAATGTTGTTCAACAATTGATAGCTACCAGAGGTGCCAAACTATCTCATGGTGCATATAAACAAAGTATACTGTTGATTCCTATGGAAAATGAAGGACAATCTCGCAATGTTGTGTCGTCTGCTGCAGTGGTTTCAGGAAAGAATCAAACACAGACTGTTCCTGGTCAGCAGATATCACCAGGGAGTACTCCTATCAGTATAGACAGTTCAGCAATGGTCAGTGTTCCACCAAAATCTTCACCAAATACTCTCATCTTACCAAAACCACAAGTGGGGTCAACTAGTCCGGTACTTAGCCTGGCCCCTGCTATACCTGGTATACAGATGCCTTCAGGTATGACTGGAATACCAAGACATCGAGCATTCCTACAACCAGCTGTTGTAGATGGCCTAAATGTTACACGTCTGGTACATGTTGGCATTCCGCCAAAATCTCCAACTCGCTATCCTACTAATGAAACAGTAAAAACATTGCTAGAGAAAAGAAAACCATTAGATTCTTCCAGTTCAAAGCTTTTTAATGCTTTAAATGACGTTTCTGGCTCTGTGCCAAATATTAAAGTGAACGTAAACCAGTCTATTGGTCAACAGATTTCTCCAGTTTATAGTGAACCAGTCTCAACAAAAGTTGATATAAAACCAGTCATCAGTGCTTTAAATAGTTCAATATCTCCCATAGCTAAAGCAATGCCTCTAGCTTCTGTGCTGGATCCTGTGAGTAATGAAGTGTTAGCAACTACTCCAAAACCTCAACAATGTGTTATCACTTCTATATCAGCAGCTAAACTAAATACATTATTACTACAGACAAGTGCTGCTGGGGCCAAGTCTATTCCTTCATTGATTAAGTTACCTAGTAAAGCAGCCTTAGATTCGGCTGTAAAAGCGGTTGTGACAAGTGTTAATGTAACATTGCCTACTGTGAATATTAAAGTGCCTTCACCCACTTCACTTCCTTCTATAGGTCCACGTAGAAATGTGACTAAAACTATACAAACAATGAAATCTCCGATACCAGTCGCTCCTAGAGTAGTTACACAAAGTTCAGGTGGTCAGACTAGTTTATCATGTGCTGACTCACAAATGGCGTCTTCTGCAATGATGTTAGCTTCATCTTGTTCTTCATCTCTCTCAGCCAGCAGCAGTCCGTCTGGAACACTTTCGTTACCATCGGCAACTGGAGCTCATGTTCAGGATGGTAAAAAGGTCATGGCTAAAGTAACGCCTCAGTTGGTATTGACATCTAAAGGAGTGGTACAGATGACTTATGTTACCCCAGATAGTGGCCTTCTGATGAAAAGTCCATTGAATGACAATAATCAAGTTGGTAGCCAGTATGAAAGCACATCTAATGTACCGACAGGAAACCAGGCTGTTCTTATACAAAATAGTGCAGGACATTATCAATTAATACAGCAGGGTAACTCAGCTGTACATCAGCAGACGACACTAGCTGGAAATCTTCAACCAAATGTCAGTACGTCTGCTACTGTGTCACAAAATCTCTTACAGACGGCTCAACCAATGGTTGCAATGAACGCTAATGGTAATCCTGTAATATTTCCAACAGTCCGACCACATTCTCAAGTCTCGGCCAATACTTCTCCACCGTCTATTGTACTACATAACTCCACATACTATGCTGCTGCTAGAAAACCTACACCACTCAGCCTCTCAAGGACATCACCTACACTGGGACTATCAGGCCTGGTAGGATCACCAGCTGTGGCTGGTTCTACTGAACTCAAGGTAACCACACCAGGTTATGTTCTACAGACACCGACATCATCTATACTCCAGCCATCACCTACATCCATCATGTCTCAAGCTGGCTTAGTTTCTCCCTTGTTAAATCTACAACAAGGTCTTGTATTACCAGATGGAGTACAGCTGGCTGGTAATCTAATGGTGAACCAAGTTGGTTTAAATTTACTACAACCTGGCTTAGCTCTACAAAATGCTGCTAATATGCAAGCGTCTGCAGCCTCCCCAGGGTTGAACTTCCTGCAGAAAACAGCCTCGGCCACACCTGGTCAACAACTGTTGAATATCAATCCATTACTACTTAATGCAAATCTCTCAACTACATCTGGGACAGTGTTAAATCAACAACAAAATGGCCAATCTTCCATGACAAAAATTGGTCAATCTATGAGTAATTTAATCACAACAACTCCTAGATTTAACTTCAATACTGTGACTAAGCCTTCTGTAGATGGAGCCACCATTCAAGATAAAAATATGACTGGTCTACAGCCTAATACTGCTGTAACTTTACCAGTAACTAGTCTGGTATCACCATTACCTCAAGCTATGATGCAGGTCCAAGGTTCATCAGTCATCATTCCATCAATTGGTGGGACAAATCAACCACTTAACCTGTTAGGGCAACTTGCAGCTACTCCAAATGTTGGTCAAAAACAACAGATGTTTCAATATCCCTCAGTGAGTCAGTTGATGAGTCAATCACCTGGGATCAATCAGTTACCTGTAACTACTAATACAAAATGTAAGGTTCTTTTGTCCCCTGGTGTTAAACCATCAATGACCACAAATGCAGCAAGACTTCCTCTCACACAAATGACTTTTAAAAGTGAAAGTAACGGTAATGTGGCACCAACTTTAAATCCAGTGAATATTGGACAGAGAACCAGTCCTACTCAACAAAAATTGCTACTCTTCAGTATTGGAGGTCAACTTGTTACAGGTCATGGTGTACCAGTCACTCTTTGTGATGGTGTGTTGAAAGTAGTTCCACATGGAAAAATTAAAATCAATAACCAAACTTTAACTCCGGAACAAATAAAACAAACTCTTGCTAAAATTAACGAGGCAGCAGCAATGACCTTGAACAGGTCAACTCAGCAGCAGACGTTAGTGCAACAGACTGGTACCAGTAATACTAATGATAATAATAAAGTCATTCCAGTGAAAATTGTGAAAGATAACATTTCTATGGCAACTGGACCTAATTTAGCAGCCGTGGACCATAGTTATCAAAATAACTCTAAAGATAAGATAACCACAACTCTGACCAATGGAAATAGCGGTGCTTTTTGTTTTCAGTCAACTCGCAAGGATATAGACTCTGAGAAAAATTTTAGTAACCATTCAAATATTTCACCATTACATTCTCAGACTGGTTTCAGTGTTTGCAAGTCAGAATTAAACAATGAATCTGAAACTGTAGACCAGTCTAGTAGTGATACATTAACAATGAAACCAATGGTGTATTCACCAGGTTATGTAGTGTGTGCTAGAAACTCTGATCAAGTTAAAATGGAGACTGACGTAGACACTGTTGCTCCTGCTGGGTTTAATATCGGTAAACTTGTAGTTGACAAAGGAGCTAAAAGTTTTTTAGTGAAAGCTCCGATTAAAGCAGAGCTTGGTGGTAGCGGAGATGCCAGTAATAATACACAGAATCATGTAGTTAAAGTTGAAGGTAAACGTGTAACAGCTGATGATGATGAAGATGAAAATGATGATGATAAACTAGTTATAGATGATAGTGTCAGTGAAAAAGAAGCTGCTCTCAATTTATTAACTCTGGCTAATCAAGCTTTAGCTCCTATCAATAAGAAAGGAGCATCTGATACAAGTAGACAAACTTCATAAACCATAGTTCGGATTTCATGAAATATATAAAATACATTTTAGACCATTTTATCCATTTTTTGAGACATTTTTTAGTTTTGTTTCATTTCAAGTTCATTTCATTTCAAGGTCATTTCATTGCAAGTTTATTTCATTTCAAGGTCATTTCATTGCAAGTTTATTTCATTGCAAAGTCAAAATATCGCATCTTGCACATTTCTAAAAAATTTTCGGCCATTTCATTGATTTTTCATAGAAAACATTACTGATAAATTTTGTTCATTTCATTGGTTATTCATTTAAAAGTTCCATATATTTGTATGTTTACTTTAATCTTTTTTTACTCCATCAAAAAAAAACCCATTGTTTTATGTCAAAATATTTTCTCATTTTTTTCTCATTCAAAATGTGTAATGTAGTAACTGACAGACCATGAAACATCAAGTTCAAATTGTATGAATCTGTATTGGTCTCTCATCCATATGATTGCAACATAAATAAACATGATTGAAAAATGTGTATCTGCAATTTAATACCTAAGGTTGATTATGTTATCAATAGATGAGACATTCAAATATTAAAATCATATGAAACCGTTTATTGTTCAAGTTTAAAAATTTCGAGGACTGTACAAAGCACTACTGTAACTCCCTTTATTTTATATGGAGTTACAATAGTGTTGTGTTTAGCGCTCGAAATGTCCTTATAATAATACAAATATACATGGTTCTCTTACTGTTTTAAATGAAGAAATTGAATACTTCACTTATCTTGGTTCATTACTGTTATGTTTTCTTTGTAAAATTGTTGGAGGTTTTGAATACAGCTACAAAGGCTTTTTCTTTCACGCTTTACGGTGAAACATTGCGTTATTCGATGAAAATAAATGATGAAAATATAAATTTTATATTTTCATTGTAGTGAAAATATAACCTTATATTTTCCTTGTTAATGACGTCATCTTAAAAGATAAATGATGTCATATTGGAAATGAAATGACGTCATGTTATAATTTGTGTAAAATACATCTATTAAAACACAAAATTAAGCATGAAAGAAACAGAATATTCATCAACTTTGGTGTAAGATCTTTTTTATTTCAACTCGTGAACTCAGATAATTACATTTTCACTCGTGGCTATGCCACTCGTGAAAATATGTTCTCTGAGCTCACTAGGTGAAATAAAAATCGATCTTACACCAAAGTTGATGAATATCCTTTATGTATTTTTACATTGTATTTTTTTACAGCTACATGTATGTTAAGATAGCTTTATTGTTTCTTTATGCACCTTTTTGTTAATTTCTTGATTTTTCATTATTGAATGTTTTTTATGTATGATTTATGATTGTCTTTAAGTTAATGGAAGAATGATATTATGTTTTAATTGATAATTGGTAATTGCGGGTATTTATATTTCAATTTAATACAAAAATCTCTTCTTTTTTTGAATACTAATTAGATAAGTATAATATTTTTTATATTTTTTTTTCAAAAAAATTGTTCTGTTCTTAATTTTAACTTAGAGGAAAAAACTTGTATTGTGACATTTCATTCAACTGTCAGTGGCTCATACTTTTACCCAGCTTATTTAAATATTGATTTACAGTTTTTCTGTACCCTTTATCAATAAAAAATAGTATTCATCTGTACAGGTCGTCCACGTAAACATTGCGTATATAAACATAGCCAGTTTCATTACACATCAATATTTAGGGGTGAATTATTTTTACAATTTTATGTTTCAATTAGTTTAAACTTATTTTACAAAATATCATGACATACAATTTACAATGTGTATATATACCATTTTAAATAAATGCTAAATATCAAAGTCGTATGTTTTAATAAGAAAAAATGTTGTTCATGCACTAGCTTATTCACCTATCTAGTTGGCAAGTCCATTGTTTAAAGTACAAAAACATGCATGACCTAGAATATGACCTGTATGAATGATGATTATTGAACAAATATAGAAACTTTAAAATAGCTTGGGCAATTTGTGCGCCACTTACAGTTTAATTAAAGTTAACAAATATATTTATTATGAAATAAATTAGTACATGTTTGCGTTTAATTACATGTTTGCGTTTACCTTTACCTTTATAGCGTTAGGTGGTATGTTTTATATGTGATTATGTTGAGTGTCAAATTATTAAAGGTACTAGTTCACAGATTTGGTTTATTTTTTCTATAATTTCAAAATACCATTCAGTGTCTGTAATTGTGTCCAAAAATATTTCTTATTATATTAAGACAAAGTGACCTATATGTTGCAAGAAATATACCATAAAAGTCACAAAAATGCACTAAAAATGTCTATACTGTGACATATGGGGTAGATATTTACTACATGAAACACCATCATCAATTTTGTAGTTGTATGTCAATTTGCACTAAAATTGTCATTATCAGAGCTTTGTTTTAATGCTTCCAAAAATATTTCCATACAATATTGATAGCTTTAGAAATGTTGATTTTTAAGTTAAAATTTGTGAATGAGTACCTTTAAGTATAAAATTGTATTAATAAGCTTAGTTTTCCAACATTTAAGATGAACATTTCTAGTTTTTAAACCATGTTGAATGTTTTCTGTAAAACTTCAGTCAGATGAATGATAATTAAAGTTTAAGACTCGGCATCTTTGTTGTGACTCATCCTGTTGACTAGATTTGCTGATTTTAAGTCACTGTAACCTCTTACGAAAAGAGGGTTGTAGATACAAGGCCAGTTACTAGACACTTACTTTAAATGAGAAAGTGGGCAACTACTTATTGTGGATTGGAGAGTAGTATTGGTGCTTCCCAGGAACAATGGTTTGATAAAGCCAGCTTGATATAAAGGGAATTATATAAAAACAAACTCAAATTGTTTTCTACTGAAAGTAATCTTTGAAGTCTATGCTTTGAAGTCTTGGGGTACTATTATTGTGACTGATGAAAGCATACAATGCTATTCAATGTTATTGTATCCTAGGTATAACCTTTATGTTCTTCCATGCTTGCTCAAACTGTCACAATGATTTAGTCGGTATGCTTGATTTGTACAACATATTGAATGGTTTTTAAACATGATGTTAGCTATTAATTTTTGATGAAACACCTGAAATTGGCTTTATCTGTCTGTTTATGATCATCGGCAACGATGGTTTATTTCTAATAAGGTGTTACCAACCTTGCTATTGTATTGTTCTGGAAATTTAGAAACATGATTTATGTAGTGCTACTTGTGAAAAGATTTTGTTTATTCATCCATTAAAATCCAGTAAAAATGGACTCAAATTTTAGACCAATTATTTATAGGTTTTACCTCTGTTTGACTGACTTTTTTTCATGTTGACATACCGTGTGCAAGGAAATTTCTCTTTTGTATTGCTTACAGGAAGTTAAGTATGCCTGATAATATTGTTAAGAATATTATTTTACCAAATAGTTTATACATTGCATGTTGAAAACATTCCTTGTTAAACTTTATGTTTTTCTAGAATAACTGTATGTTAATTAGGGACTTTAGTCAGTTATCTTTCCCTGATTAACTCTGAAGCAATCCAATTGGTAAGTAGGTCCTTACAGTTGGAATCCTCAAATTTTACCATTGAATTCCTTAGTAAGGATAACAAAATATTTCATCTAATATCTTTCTTGTTAATGAAGATATTTACAGCAGTGATGAAATTTAGACAGGTCTTTACCCTAAAAAATACTAAGCTTGAATTTCAAACAAATTAAATGATTTACAAAAAAGTTATTTGAGATTAATTTTGGCAAATTGACATTGAAAAGTAAGGGTGAAATCCGAGTAATCCAACTAATTGGACCTACATATTTGAAGAGTATACTAGGGGAAATAACTAACTAAGGTCCCTTATTGTGCTTACTTGTTTAGTACATTTTGTAATACTCAAATATAATTCAATTGAGTCAGTCAGATAAGTTGATCATTATTTTTATTTATCTACATGTATGTTATGTATTCTATTTGGTTGATTTCAATGTTATTTCATATTAATATAATTTTAATTTATATTAGTAAGTTCCATGTAGAAAGTACATTGACTCTGGCCTAGATATTATTCGTAATTTGGCTCTATTTTAACCATATTTTCTTGGTGTGCTTTAAAACCCCAAACAAACACTTTCCTATCTGAGAGATTAGGTTGTTGCTTACAGTGAATATTAGTCAAGTACTGGTGCATCCATGGAAATCTCCATCGTCTATCATCTTGCACATTTGTAGTTCTAACTTTGAAAATGACTGCTTATTACCAGTAGTTTTATAAATAAGAAATGTAAAAGAACATCTAGATTAAAAGTAACATACTTATAGTACAGGATTAGATATTTTGCTATGTCTGATGTATTTCTGCTGATCTGTCACATACCTGGTATATTTATGTTGGAATACCTTGGGATGCTCGTTCATAGCCCTATAGATTACACAGGTTAAAGATATCCTGTCATATGAATCTGACATTTAGTTAAACTACGAGGAAAATAATTTTATGATTTAAAATAAACAATTATGGATTGTTAATAGTGATTTTTCCAGAACTAAAAAAGGGGCAGGGCATATCTGAGGGTTAATGTCTTAAATGTACTATTATTGCATAGAAAGAGGCTAAAAAGGGCAGGGTACAGTGCCCTGCTATTCTGCTTTGGAATAATCACTAATATATAAAATTATTTAATTTGTCGGTCATTGGATATCGGTTCTATGTTAGAATGAGTGTGAATATCTTAAATGATGATTTATATATTTATGTTTATTTTACTGTGTTTTGTTGGTACGTATTCTGATACTTATGGTTATGACATTCTATTGAATTCTTCAGTTCAATTTGTTTATGATTCTTACACACTTATAATTATGTTCAATAAGAAGGAAAGAATGTGTCTTACACTTGTGCTATTTTCTGAATTAAATCATCATTTTATGTCATATTTATAAATTACATAAACATTATGTTTGTCAATATT
The DNA here is from genome assembly GCA_025267735.1 of Mactra quadrangularis. NCBI lineage: Eukaryota > Metazoa > Mollusca > Bivalvia > Venerida > Mactridae > Mactra > Mactra quadrangularis. Next base: position 32,843,717 of record CM046304.1, read on the forward strand.
GGTATGTTGGTATTATATACTGCAACTGTCAGCCTCAACTTTTTCGTCTTTTTTTATTTTCTGAATTTAGTCATTATTTTTTATCTATTGATTACCTATTTTCTGTTAATATTGATTTGACCACCATGTTATTATATCAGTATGAAATAAGGCAGTTTTTTGTACGAGGTCATCATCATGTTATATTAGAAATACAAAAATGGAAATTATTATGACAGACATGAAAGTTTATGATCTTGATGTTTAGGATTTGACTCTCATTATATTTTCTCTGTATATTCATCATTGATTTTAATTCATCGTCAATGAGCCTATAATTTCTGTTATGAAGTGCATGTCATGTATGTCTGAGACATATATATCAATAGGTTAGTACATAACTAGTCTACATCATTCTTGAATCATTTGTAGTTAAGACTAGTTTTATGCTCACTCATTGGTAAGCTTCTTACTTTGTTAATTCAGTCATTTGGCCAGTTTCTAAGCATATCACTAGCTAGTGCTTTGCCCCCTGGTTCTCTGGATTTGATATCCCTTACTTATTACTTTTGATGTAAGGAGGGTACCAGAGGACAGCACTCCTGGTACCCTTTGATATCCCATACCTGTAACTTTTGGTGTAAGAAGGGCACCAGAGGCCAAAGTGCTAGTTAGCGATTTCATTAGGAAACTGACCATTGTTTTGTGTATTGTTTTATGCTTGGTTAAGAATATGTTTGTATGTTTATGAAGCCTACTCTAAGATTTTACTGTTAGAATGATACAGTATGTATATTTTCATGTGGTGAAGATGAATGGGGGTCGTTCCATTGATAATTGTACTATATTGAAGCAGTCGTTTCATTGATAAATTGTACTATATTTTACTGATGTCATTTTTGAATTATTGTACAAATACAAAACAAATGAACCATCATTTTTTGAATAAACAATCTTTAAATTTTGAACATTTGTGTTGTTTTTTTTTATGATTTATATTAACTGTTCATTGGCCTGATAAGTGTTTGGTTTAATATATGATGGAGCTGCTTAATTTGCAAACGCTGGATCATTGGTCATGTGATGGGTCATTCTCGTTTCTAGAGGCTATCAGGATTCTCGATACTAGCTTAGATCGAGAATCTTGATAGCCTCTGGGAATGAGAATGGTGATTGGATGACAAATACAAGTACATGTCACTTATAAAATGCAACAAATATTGTAAAATATTCTATAGCTCTTTTCAATCACTGATTATCCATGAAATAAAGTAAATGAATTTGTACAAAGACCTGATCTAAAACTGTTCTAGTTGTCTATGATTTTTGAGTGTCAAGGTAAATTGTTTTATCACTTGGGAACAACAACCAATAGGGATCTATCTTCCAACTGTGTGGTTGTCACTTCGGAGATCGAAGTCTCAAAAGTGCCCTGAGATCTGGCTAGGACTTACGAATCATTGCAATAGCTTGGTGCAGTGCCCTTGATCCAATAAAGACCTTTACAAGGACTAATAACATGATTCTAGCTTTTACCAGAAGCCAATGGATACTTTATAAGAATGCAGAACTTGGTTGATCAAATGACCCTTTCAGAACCACTCTGTCAGCATGATTTTGAACAGTAAAATGTGTATGGTCCGGCTAAACAAACATTTTTCTAACCTCCAATATTAAATCCAAACAGCAGCAATTTTTGTATCAAGTATTGAGTATGTACTAACATGTACATGACTTATAGTATGTATTATCATGTTAATTGGTCATCGAATCTAATGCCAAATTTTACATCGCATCATTTGCAAAATGCTTCTATACTGACTGGTTTCCCTTTGACAGTACAAGCAGCATTGACCTTTGAGCAATTGAACATTGTGTTGATTATGATACCAGATTTAAAACCAGTGTATGCCATTTTTCTGATAAAGTTCTACCTATGTATTAAGTGGTAGCACAGGCTGTGGCCATTACACTGGACTTACATGTAGAATATTGTGATTAAAGATTGAAATCTGGATGTTGCAGGTCATTCTTTGACATGAAAATAATACCAGAAGTTTACTCTCTGTATGGGCATTTTATGCTTGAAGTAAAATGTTAAGTAAGTTCTGGTGAAAGGAGTCCAGAAAAGTGGGCTTGTTACGGTAAATAAATAAAAATAAGTAACAAAAATGCAGGGATAAAACAAACATCACCAATGTTTTAAAGCTCAATAAAGGCAGGTACGTAGCATAAAGTAACTTTGCATCAGATTCTATGCATTTGTTTAAAATACATGCAGTTCGACAATAGTTACCTGAGCTTGACCTTTATGCAAGAATAATTAAACTCATTATTTACTGTATATTTTTGTCTTTGTTAGTAAATTGCGCTTTATCGAAAGCTTTATTGTAAAATTGTATACAGCATAAAGAATCTCTATTTATCGTAAGTAATGCATGTAATTATTATAATACAATTCAATCTCAGGTTAATATTGTCAGACTATATATGTAATTCAATGCAAGCTTTCACAGAATCTATGAGGAATTTTTATGCATGAAAAAATTACTCATTAAATTTGATTACATTGAGTGCACTAAATGTTTAAGTTGTACTCTAGTTTAATTGCTGGAAGAGACAGATCACCCTGAATTTGGCAATCTAAATGATGCCAGGATTAAGTTCTGACCCTTTTATAATCATGGTCTATCAAATCATTGATGGCCTATGTTAGAATTGAATAATGTTTAGGCTTCATTTGCATGTGTTTAATTTGACACAGGCTATATGACAGCTGTTTTGCTGGGTCAAGCTTGTGGTACAGTTCTCAAAAATATAATATTAACAGTTCAGAAAATCTGCATTTTAGCTATAATTGCACACACAATCAGAAGTCACATGCTTTGCTTTACTTTTGTGTCATTTGGATGCAGTATAAAAACTGACTAAAGCTACAGTCCCATAAACATAAAAATAGCCGTGAGGGCACCCTACAGGGCTGTGCGATCAAGCTCCACAAGGACTTGTACAAACTCTTGTGTACCTGTACGGACTGTTACTTTTTACCAGGGTCCGTGAGATGAGCCATGGATACACGTATCAGTTTCAAAGTCAAATCGTGAACACAATCGTGGCCGAGTATGGATTAAACTTGCATAGCTTCCAGTTACGGCTCCGTACGGATGTGTTTTGTGCCATGTGCATACCGTCATCTTAATTTTATACACAAGGCTTCCAACCACCTACGACTGTTTGCATGTACGGGTCCAAAAGCCACGATTTTATGGGACTAATCTAGGCATAACTCCACTTTCACCACCTAAAATGCTGGAAGAGGTAGAATTCTGTCCACACTATGTTCCTAAGCATTTGACTGATGTTTTACCTGTGCTATTGGGTGTGCCCTTAATGTTGAATTAGGTTATGAAATAATTTCTAGTTATTATCTCTCATACCAGCAATATCTGGTAGGACAATCAATGCCATAATCTATGAGCTAAAGTACTAGAGCAAGATGCACAAGGATGTAACCATGCTTGTTTTGTGTCATGTTGATATTCAATGCAACACTTACGCCTCAAGGTAACTGCTTTATGTACTAATTTATTTAAGCTCAATTGAGAAACAATTTCATACAACTTATATTTATTACTTTCCAGTCTGCTTCCTGGTTCCCCAGTACTGAACTAGTAGGATAAAGTTTCTTGCTCAAGGAAACAACAGGTTAGGTTTTTGATGAGAATTTAACCAACATGGAGCTGGCTATCCAATGATTACCAGTCCAACGTTGTAACTGCTCAGCCACACCCGCTTCAAGGCAAAAAATACAAGACTGTAGCATTCACAAATGCCAAGAGTGGTCTATATCAAGTTAGCTAGCATCTATCTTTCATCAATGACAGTAATACAACACAGTATGTTGGCCTTACACTTCTAAGATGCTTCAAAAACTTCAGATTTTACATTCTGTAATCTGTAGTCATTCAGACATGGGCTGTTCAGTAAGAAAATAAAAACAAAACAAACATCAACTCTATTCCCACACAAACATTTTATTCATACACAGCAAAGTGAAACATAATTGTATTTCAATGATAAATATTATAAACATACAATATCTGAAACCTCAGTGGAGTTTTACTGCATTCTAACATAACTTGTAAACATTTCAACTGTTAAATCTCCACACTTGGGTTCAAGATATGTGATACAAGTTTTAAGATACAAAATTTCATAAACACACTTAACATAGAAAGAAATAAAGTTGATTATTACCAAATTAAGAAATCAATGAATTGACCTATAACTATTAACTAGTAGATTTTCATATTAAGATCCTTTTTTCCATTTTTCAATTCAAAAGTTTTAAAGAGATTTTTAACACAAATAAATGTAATACTTTCAGACATATAAGATAGTCAGTAAAAGTATGAAATCAACCAATTTATGAGATCAATATAGATTTGAAGTAGAAAATATCATGGGTTTAGTGCAAAACGATCGTAAATCAATATAAGAAAAGACCTACCGGTACTAACGTCTGTTTTGCGCTAAACTCGCTATATATAGTATTATAAACATCACGATAATTATTGTGTCTAATTAAAGCTTAAAGAATCAAGCACATGTATAATTGATATAGATTTGTTAAAAGACAAGATTCAAGTATAAATTGTAGGCTATTTTTTTACATCAAATCTATGTCACTAAACTGCTTGATATACAATATGCTTAGTTCAAGCCATTTACTATTAGGTTGGTGATATGTAATCAATTAAATTCAAATTCTGTACCCAAAAAGCATTTGAAAAACATTAGATTATGGTTAACATTCTGAATGAAAAAGTATCATGAGCTAAATATTTAATTAAATGAATAACCAATTTAACTAAAAGCTTCAAAATACTAATATATCTGTATGTAACAATACCCCTAATTTAGAATACATCAGATTATGTTTAAACAAAAATGATATTGGCCCTTTAATGACATATATTGCACATTTAACTAATACTGTATGATAATTATTCTATCTACTGAGTAAACACTGCATTATATTTGAAACATTATTGCTACATTTAATATCATTGATGATGTATAGATAACAGTAAACATCACTGAAACATCTAGTCTGCAATATATATATACCCGGGTACATTTTTCATAGACAAAACAAAACTAATGCATGTTAGATACTTATTTACTTTTCAAGTAATGAAAGCTTGTTAGTAATTTCTCATCCTTATAAGACTTTCTAATGCAGCAAAAGAATTGGTAACAAAATATATTCAAATAACAGGATTGATAAATTAATGCATATACATGTACTCTTTTTTGCAAGCAAACTTTATCAATCTGGAAAGACAAGAATCAGCAGTGTTGAAGTTACTATAATTGGGAAACTTATAAAACAAACACCATGGATAAGACCTATCTTTCTAAATAAAAACTAACCCCCACTTAAACAATATAATGTAATAAAGTTTAGTAACTATTTATCTAGGTATTGGTGAAAAGAAAATAGTCATATCTATGTTGTGTGTAAAGGGTCTATTTTCAATATTATGAGCATTTTTAATATTATGTGGTTTGGCATAGAAGGAAAAATTCTCACAGTAATTACATAAAACTTTTGAAAACCCTCTTCCTTAATTTGAACAAACAGTAATGTAAACATGAAATATAACTATTGAAAGAATATATAACATATATTGTAATAAATAAAATATGCAAAATTACAGCAATAAGTATGTAACTTAAGCATAGAACAAAATCCTCCCAAAACATAAAAATATAAAATTGACAAAAAAACAAACATAAATTATAACAGTGAGTGAGATTCAGGTTATGAGTAAAAAGTAAACAACATCACAATACACCTACTTGTATATAACACATAATTTGCATAAAAATTAGCATACACTAATACTTTGGATTAAAGCTAAAGACAAAGGTATTTCAAATCATGGTTATCTTAAAGATATTGTTTTAGAGAGACATAAACATTAGATATAAAAACAAACATTAAAGCATAATAACACAGAAAGCTCTACATGTAGTATACTGGATTTCAGATTATTTAAATATTGTATCATATTTATAATACAGCAGTTAGTGAAAATGAATGAAACAGTTAATTAGAATTTCTGTCTATAAAACAACTGAAAACTTATTTATTGGCAAAAATCGTAATTACCTATTTTCAGATTTTAGAAAATAATACATACGATGTATCTTAATTTAAGGTACATCATATAACAATTTTTCCTGTTAAGGCTTAAAGTACATGTACATATTTGATAGCCATTAAACAATCTCTAAAATTTACAGCTCTAAATATTTTCATGAGACAAGGACGGTTCATTATATTACATTTAACAATTTTCATTACACCAAAAAAAAACTCAAAGATTTAAGTCTGTAAATAGACCTAGATCTAAAAAGCAGGCCTCAAATGACAAAATAGAATTTAATGTAAGAAACAAGTAAGTCAGACAATACACATAGCTTTATGATTACTAGACAAAGAATGTAACACTAACATAAATAGAAATAAACAAGTTTCTTTCATGCTTTATGGTGAAACGTCACGTTATTGGATGAAAATATACGATGAAAATTAAGTTTTATATTTTCATCGAAGTGAAAATATAACCTTATATTTTCATCGTTCATGACGTCATATTAGAAGATAAATGACGTCATACTTGAGAAGAATTCTTGTCATGTTATTATTTGTGTAATATGCATCTAACAAAACAAAACATGAAAAAAAAAACATTCTTCAACTTTGGTGTAAGATCTGTTTTATTTCAACTTGTGAACTCAGAAAATGACATTTTCAATTGTGGCTTTGCCACTCGTGAAAATATGTTTTCTGACCTCACTCGCTGAAATAAACTTCGATCTTACACAAAAATTGACTAATGCCATCTATTTAGTTTAAATCACTCATGGTGAAGTACAATTATCACTACAACAGTGACAACAAACTAACATTTTTAATGCTACAAATTTAACACTATAACATTTTTCATCACTCACACAACAATAATTGTTACTACAACCTAAATTCAATATAAAACATAATACAACAAAGTATTAATAAAGCTGAGCTATTTTGACTCTAGACAAAAATATGCTTTTAAATAATGAGCAACACAATCTACTGTAAAGCAATCTTGCTGCAATTACTAGGCTGTTGAAGTTTTAGGTTTTGTTTTTAAGCCTACATGAAGTGATGATGAATCATGTGAAAATGATAAAATCAATATGATGTAAAGTAATGACAAAGTGTTAAGCCATTCATAAAGCTCCTCAGTATATAATATTAATATGCATGTGTTTATATATGCTTGGGTTTCAATCAAATTTTCCTCATTAAGTTATTTTCATAAAATTATGCAAAAAGTATTACATTGGAAATTATACTACATATATAATTATATAGATATTTACATATACATGCATTCTTCTTAAATGTTCTCTTTTCACAGATGTATAGAATGATAAAAAATATATTACGTCACTGTCACATGATTGTATATTTTATTTATGAAATGCATTTGTATGTTCACATGGGTCTATTGACAACCTATTGATTCAAAAATAAAAAATTTCTTCTTAAATATTTGTAGTCTCATTGCCAATGACATTGGTGATATATCTATACACTAAAGTCATCATAACTACTATGCACAGGAAGCCGTCAAACTAAAAGTCAAACGATTTTTTGAAAATTATAAGAATAATTTCAAGATGCTTGGTTTGCACATTTAATAGAGACTCTACATGTTTAAGAATGTCTAAATTGTGATTTCAACATATTTCATATAATTTTGATGAATCAACGAGAAAACATTGGACAAAAATTTTATCAATTCATCGTATCTCACACTTGTACAAATTTAATGATAATACGTAAATGAATGGTTCACAATATTTACACTATAACAGATTATGACAACTAATCAACTAATAATGTAATTAACAACATGATGAAACATTTCTCAATAAAACAATAATGCATATAATATAACAAAAAGTAATACATTTTAAACCCACGAAAGTATACGTTAAGATGGAACAAGCATCAATATTGCAATCGCCAAAATTATTAGTTGTCTTTTATTTTCGGACATTATTGATTTTGATGCAAAAGCTATAATTTCAAAATAAGTCTTGCTGAAATACACTACCGGTAATTATGTGTAAAGACATCGTCTTTAATTTTTTTCGAGCATTACCTCCATTATATAAAGTTTTATAGCAATGGGCAAAACTATAAACTGGCCCAACTAAGCATACATAAAATAACTAATATTTACTAGCCATAATGAAATTTCACAAGTCCCAAGCTTCTGGCCAGTGGTTTAAGGCAATGACTGCAAGAGAAAGAATCAGAAGCTTTTACAACAGTGAGAATGTCACAACTGGCTAGTAATTTGCTAACATCTTTCAATTGTACACAAACAAGAAATGTAATGTGGAAACCACATTAAAGCCGGATCTAAAAACTTTAACGCAAAAATTACAAAGGGAAATAATCCATAATAATTCCCAGGTAAAGTTGTGGTTACTTTCTTATTCTGTTCATATCATGGCATGTTATCATTGTATGAAGTTTCAAAAAAGTTCTGACGATAAATGGCAGAGATATATGCTAAATTGAAAACTAACACAATTGTTAATGACACCGGACGCCCACCCGTGTTTCGCTAAACTATTAGCCAAATTTTTTCGTTGAAAACTCCGGCTAAAAATAGAGATATAATTCACATAATATAAAATTATGGTGCAACAATGTACAGTTGATATTTGTTTTGATTTACAATAATCATTAACTAACTAATATAAGTTGATACATTCAATCAATTCTAATAAAGAAAACATAAGACACTTTCTACTTTCATATTCAAACATTGTCTACCTAATATCATGATGTTCCAATAGTCTATAATAATAAATGATACATTTTATGCTCTTGATAATGTTCAATGTAATCATACATGTATACTACATACTTTTATCATCTGATTACAATATGATGAAAAATAAAGTATTGACAAGTTTTAGTGCAAAGAAATTTAAGATTGGATTTCCTTGAGTAAATAATAATGGATCTCTTTGAGTTCAATTTCACATTTAATTCTACAAATAACTGATTTGCAGTTTAAAAAATGACATCTATACAATTTCATGAATGGTTGATGTTAATAGTTTTTCTCATATGAAAAATGCACATCTTTAGCACATACATTTTAATAGCAATATACATAAACTAGAAACATCAAAATTGTAGCAAGACATCTTATAAATTCTGAATATAATTCAATTATAAATTCCCTTAGATCAAAGATCTCAAAGCAGATTCCAGATAATGGCAGATTTTCATCATAAATAAATGTAACAATATGAAAATTACGATAGATGATATTTAACTAGTATTTGGATGAAAAAAAAAACAAGAAATAAGTGAAACAAAATCAAAAGTAAGTTCAATAGTAAACTAAATAAAAAAACATAAAATCACAAATCATAAAAATAAACTTTAATAAAAAAGATTTGAATATTGTATAAAAACCCCTCCTCTACATGGAAAGCTAACTTCATCAAGAGCATTTTGAGTATTGTCACAATATGGAATTATAATACGCTAAAACAAAACAATTCTTAACAAAATTGAGTCATTAAGACAAGTATATATAGTCTACGAATTTAGTGCATGAAAAATGATTGTCTGAAAGAATCTAAATAGTTGCTTTTGTTATTTTATCATTGTAATAATTGTTGGCCAAGTAAAACTGTTTAGCTGTGGAATTTGTCCGAACTCAAAAAAATTTGGAATTTGTCCAACTCAAAAAAATTATCATTGACAAGCACTTGACAAATACTACTTAATTCGCAGACTGAAATACTTATATAAACTCCAAATCTACTGCCACCAAAAATACTGGATAAATGAAAAATAAAATGTAAAATAAATAAATAAAGGAGAAGAAATAAAGAATATATCACAATATAATATTTTAGATGGCAGTATTTCATGAATCTTCATCTTTCTTAGTTACACGTTTTCTAACTGTAGTTATTTCCTCATCCTCTGGTTCCTTGTCTTTGATGATTTCTTCCCTTGGTTCCACATCATCTGTAAAAATAAGCCAGGAACCATTAGTAACATAAACATAAAAGTATACAGTATACAAAGCAGCCACAAGACATTTTTTTCCTTATATTTTTACCACGTTATACCAACTCTGGTTGATTTACTACATAAACAAAGAAGAAATTCAAAAGCTTTTTGGTAATCATGTTGGAAATGATATACTTTTTAATGTTTCCTTCAGTAATAGGCCAAAGACTAGGAATTATACTTTTTTAAACATTATATTTTATAACATACAATTTCTTACAGCCTATCTTACTTAACCTTAGGTATTCCCTTAATTAAGTTTAGGTTTAACAAATTCCAGAACAAAACTTGCTGTCAAATAATTCATGTTGATCTTACAACTTTTTTGTCAACTAAACAATATATGCCTTTATAGTGGCGACTGATATCAGCCTATGAATTTATCATTGGGTGTACAAAAGATATTGGTGACATCAGAAAGAGCAAAGTCCTAGCTACATATGCATGCATATTTCTGAGAAATATGGTAAACTTGCCACTTATTGAACTTAAGTAGAAAAAAAACTACCATTTTCAGAATAGTGTTTTGGACTTGGCCACCTATGGTTAAGACAACATAGATAGCTTCCAAATACTATTTCTATCAAAGACTTACCATCCTCTCCTTCATCACCATCTTCTTCATCTCGTTCTTGTTGTACTTCCTCCTGACTTGTATTAGATGTTAATGTTTCCACTTTCTGAGGTAATGTATCTTCACCATTAGATTCTCTATCAGATTTGTTAACTATCTCATAACTATCAGATTCTGGACTAGATTCAGAGGATCTATCACTTGTATTTAATGTATCCTGTAGAAAACATACACAACAACGATACATTTGAGTAGAGAACCGCAGGAGATGCTATATGCATTAATATTAATGAAGGCTCTACACTTAAAAGTTTTGGAATTTCTCTCCTTTTTTCTTCTCAGTTGCCATCACAAAAAAGTCAATGTCGGGAACACTTCAGGTTTTTGCAGTAATGATCAAACAGTTAAGGAGATGTGAAATAATGACACGAGATGGACAGAGAACAGTCACAATAGCTCAAATTGAGCAAAAATTCAATGTTAACATTTGTAAGAACTGTGCCAGACAAACTCATTGAATGTGTTGTAAGCTCTTTGACTATGAAACAAACAAAAATAACATATCTAGCAAATGTGATTAAGAGCACACATTCCCTGTCTAGTTGGTTGCTATTGATGTTGCTCTTGAGATTCAGAGTTATTATTCTTAAGCAGAATAGAAGGGGACTGCACACAGCCCCATTTTCTCTCCTTCCTGCCTTTTACTGAGTTCTAGAACATTTAACATGGATGAAAGTTAAAAGTTGTGGAAATACTGAAAAACTTTCTTTCAAAATATTGAAATGAACAGATTTTATTTGAATTACATAGGAGTAATTCATTCTCAAAATACTGAAATCAGTATTAATACTGAAAACTTTCACCCATGGAATAATTACTACATGATTTACAAACCTTTTTCTCTTCACTCTCACTCGGCTTTTCTTTCTCCTTACCACTGTCAGTATTACTACCAGGATTTGTAGCAGTTTTAACTTTCTCACCGACATCACCAACTTTAGTTTGTACTGATTGCATGGCAGCTAATATCTTAGTCATCTGTGCTTCAGTCTCAGCTAGCCTCTCTTGTAACTTTCTCATATCCATATCATCTGTAAGATAGGGTTATATTGATTTGATTACACGGAAATATATCATAACATTCAATATTTACAAGAGACATTTAAGGTAAATAAATGAAATATTCCATGTAAAATAGCATCGACTTCAATGTGATAAGCAGTTTATTTTCAGGTTCTGAGTACAGGTCGTCTTTTAGGTGGAACATTTGGAATGTTTTAAAGAGGTTTCCTAAAGAAAAATCATATACAAGAATTGCAAAGGAATTATCATTCCTTTCTTTAACTTAATCAGTGGATAATTAATGATAATCTGGTAAATTTATGTTGAGACCTAATGTAATACATAGGCGGATCTAGCGAGGGGGGGGTGGACCCCCCCCGGGAATTTCCAAAATGTACCAGTCCATTAGTGAATTTCTTGACTGTAAGTCATTTTAAAGTAGCATGAAGCAATTTTTCTCTGTGTTAAACATAGATTTAATGGTTATGAAGTTTTTAATGTTAGAATGTTGCATTATTATGCAAAATGTGTATAATGTGTGTATGAACGGTTGTGGTTCGAAAGTTTGGTCCCCCTAGAAAAAGTTTGCACCCCCCTAGAAAAAATCCTGGATCCGCCCTTGTAATACTCTTTTTCCTTAAGGAGGGTGAATCCAAACATTATTTCCAGGTGGTGATTTTTTAATTTTATCTAATTAGTTGGAACATCATTTTGCATCTTGTTTTTCATTTTTCTCTTTAAGTACTTTGAAATTCAATGAAATTATACTGCCCTAACCCTGTCTTGTAACATGATCGTTGACAAGAAATAGCATCAGAAAATATATTGTACAGCATTGTTGATCAATCCAATAATTAATATGGACAATCACAATATCATCAGTGTACTGTATAAAGGTATTCAATTAAAAAAAAAGAATCAAACAATTTACAGCTCTGACATTTTCTCATGTCCATACAGAACATGATTAAACCAGACAGCGTTAAGTTCATTTTGAGACTTGCTTAAGAAATAACAGGTAAAAAAACATGATTTTTTATGGACAATCAAGCACAACTCTACTGAGTTCACTAGCTTCACAAACAAATTAAGTCTTACATTACTTATTGAAATCATAACATATCAAAAAGTAAACAGGTGTCAAAGTTTGTTAGAATATCTCTAATACAATAGAAGCTGCAAGTACCCCTCAGCTTCAAGACTGACAAGACTGTCAAGTTCCCTCAATGTGACATAATTATACTTGGAAATATTTTCCAGACCAACAATTTTGTGCAGTTTTCTCAACATTCTGCTTTTCACAGCACACAGATTCTCAGCTTCAAATGTAATATGTGCAACCTATTTATGTCAAGCAATTTGTGAGAACTTATACAGCTTAACAAATTATAAAAAGAATCAATGGTTGATGCTTTTACTCAAATAGAAATAGCTTGCTAAATATTGTCATACATAGTGAACATGAATCTAAATGTAATATCAATTAACAGTTTAAAACAATTAAAAATTGATGATGACTAAACCTTTAACTAAATAGACTTTCAATAATTGCTCTTCATAAATGTTAACTTAAAATAATCAATACAGTGTAACATAATACATGTACAAATATGTGCGTCATTATGAATGAACTACTATTGGATATGTATGAACTCCAAGGACAGTACATATATTGATGATAATCGTACATTGTATAAAGTAGCAACTGTTGTCTATCAATTCTGTACAGTTTTTACAATATAATGAACTTTTATAAAACTTCAATACAGTTAACAGAGGGGGAATTAAACAATAAAAGGTTTTTATCCATAACAGATAAATAATCAATACTAAGGTCCTATGGGATAGCATAGTGTAAAGTTGTATTGTATGGTACAGATCACAGATCAAATATTATAATATAGGAAATGTAGGTGAGTGGTTCCTGGTAAAGTTGTCAATGAATGACAAAACATCTAGGATTGATTTGTCCGCATAAAACCGTAATAAGTACACTGTGAACAAAAATAATGTAACATTGATACATTGCAGTAATAAATATATGCATATTACCAGTGTACATAAATACAGGTTAGCTAAAATACAAGTTAGACTTATTAATAAGTGTGTGTCTTTGACCAATGCTTATTTCACAGACTAAAAAATAAAATTGAATCTTATAAGTATTATCTAAATAAAACTACTTGTCATGGTCTTAAAATTTCTCAAGCACTGACATTTATAAGTTACATAGCATAAAAAGGCAAAATTATCAAAATTATACGGCCAGAATATCTTGAATAAGTAATTTCTACTGGCCCTAATCAATTTTCACAAGGCCTGTGGGATGAGATAATGAATGAACTATTAATTTTTAATATTATTATGAAGATTAATATCTAATTATTGATTTATTGGTTATGATTTTTAATAGACAATCATGCAAAAAAAACCCAAGTTGTATTTTAGACACCTAGTAAAATGGAAATCGTCATTGTAAAGGTACAGTCATCATGGCTTTGACTTATAATTCACAGTTATTTGAATACAACAGTTATCATACCTACAAGTTATTATCTTAAGTAAGAAGATCAGAATCTGGCTAGTGCTCTAAATTGCAAGGTGATGACTTATGCCTATGCTATAATCATTAAGACTTTATTGTATTTAGGTTTTTTTAGTTCTATGGTATTATCAAACAGAAAGAAACAGAAAAAAGTACAATATAAATGATAAGACAATAAGAGTAAAATGGAAAGACAAAGTGCAAAACAAAACAAAACAACATAACATTCATTGCAAATAATATGATATTAATTTGATGTCCTAGAAATTTTAACTATCATGCATTTCATCCACACATAAAATTTAACTGCACAGATGAAGAGAAAAAAAAATACTTTCATTTAAAAGGTGATATGTTAAAAATGGGATACATTGAGAAAAAAGGAAGATGCAAACAACAAAATCACACCAAAAAGGGACAACATTCTTTATAAATGTGATAATTAAACAAGAAAGATAAAAAGGGTTATATAATACGAAAAAGACTAAGAATAAAGAGAGCACTACACTGCCACACATCACATCACGCTTACTAGGGTCATCGGTCTCCTTCATGCAATTTGCTAATGACTTTAACTGTCGAAGTTCAGCACTCAAATCGTTCTGAGATAAATTTGGGTTTCTACCTTCTGAATTCCTACCTGGATCGTCATTGAAATTTGTACCATAAGGAGTTTCACGTACAGGACTTGATTTTGCACTTTTTGGTTCTTTGTTATCATTTTTTCCAAATACCTAAAATTTATACAAACAAACAAGTTTTACTTGCTACTTAATTGCACAAAATAAATTCCATGACATTACAAAAAACAAGGTTGACATTAATGAATTTATTATAAATGATGCAAGTTTGAAAAACAAGTTACATAAACAATAGTTAAATTGAAAATGATTAACAAGGGAATAAAAATTAAAATCTGTCAAAATCCATTTTGTAACAATTCAATTCAATTAAAATTCAATTTGAAGTGACACAGAAAAATGATAGATACTTCAAGAATAGACAGTTTTATGATGGATGAATTGAAACTTAAAAATATTTACAAAGTACTTAAATAAATTATAAATAGCTAAATGTAGAAAGATAAAAATTAAACCTAGTGAACAAATACCTTGAATAATGTATACACCAAATAGACAACAATACCAACAGCATACATAGGTAATATTACCCCCATCATACCACGTCCAGAACCTTTTGTTTGTTTTTGTTCAGCTGCAGCAGCTCTCATACCTGGATGTGGACCATGTTGCTTAAATAACAAAAGAGGTAGATATAGTGCTGATATAGTTGGAGGTCCATTTAGGGCCACATATTTTTTCATGTAACAAAAACAAGAATTAAACACCATCCAACAAACTAACCCATCATCAGCATCTTAATTTTTTCAACGTGTCCAGACAATACATCTTTGAGACTTCACTCTTTTTTCAAACAGATCATTAAAGAGTGGAACAGATTACAACCACATTGTGACATACAGCATCAGCTGACACAGAAAAGTGACAGTTGAACCCTTTAAACTCATCCACCAAATTTTATTTTTTAATTTCAGTGCACACTCTCACTTCAACTGTTAATTCTTTAACTTCTATAATTACTTCTGTTCGAGCTATCTTTAAGAAGTGGTAAAAGAAAAAAAAAACATCTCAGTGAACAGAAGAGATATGGTTAAAAGACGGTATACAGATTTCAAATATTTGGGTTTTTACCAGCAGAACAATCAAACTTATACTGGTTCAATGAAAATGTGTGTACAAAAACAATAGGTTTTTTACCAATGATTTGTGATTTTCAAAACAAATGTGTTAAAACTGTGTTGTACCACCAGTGCACTGATGGAAAACCTTTTATTTTTAATTAGAGTGTCGAACTAGATCTATTAAGGAACAGTTAATGAGTTATCTTCTTACCCTCATTCTTTTGATATGATCAGGTACTTCGTTAGCTTTAGCAGCTAAATCTGGGTGTTTTCCTCTCAATGGAGGGGGTAGGTCATCTAAAATTAAAAGAACAATATGAGTAGGGTTAATTCACTATCAATTCATAATAATCATCAAAATCTGTTTAATTTCATCAGTAGGATTCTTACTCTTAGAATTATAAAATAATACCTTGAACAATCATCTTACACTAGAAGTTCAACAAGCAATATCCATAAGTATCTCATGTTTGAGACGTGCAATTAAGACAAAACCATCCGTGACACAAGAAAAACATTGAGAAAAATAATCATGTAAATTATGACAAGTCGCGAAATCTCATGACAATCTCATTATGATGTAATTTATACCCACTTACTCATCTCATTGCGAGGTTCGGGTTTCTCATTCCATCCAAGTATGTTAAGAAATAGTGGGTGCACTAACTTTGGATACAAAAACACAAAACAGCCTAAAATAACAAACAGTGAACCGTAAATACGAATCGTCTGAAAATCCATTTTGTAAATATTATTGAATTCTCGTAATGTACCGTCTCGAGTTCACGAGATTTGAGATGAAATATCTTTAAGTCAACATTTTTGTATTTTAACTGTTAAGTTGTTTACAGTTTAAAGAATATTTACTTTGAAGCATAAGAATAACAAAAAACAATTAAAAGACCGAAAAAGTTTTCGTAATTTTTTACGAGAACAAAATGGGATCCAACATGGCGCTCTCCTTAAAGGAGCTAGCTTCACTTTTAAGGTGGAATTGTATAGCTAATGCACTTAGAATAAACCATTTGTTAACATTTTCACAATATACTCACCATGTGTTACTTAACCATCTAAGTGTCAATGCCATTCGCATTTAAATCTTAAAATTGAATGGATGTTATTGTTTGTTTCATGTTAAAAGATGGGTGGGGTATTGGTTAACTGCATCCAAGAAGATCAATAATGTGCTTCCAGTCTCACCGTTTACTGACAACTTTATCTTAACAACCTAAATGTCATTACACTGCTCATGAATGACATAAATAAATTGAAGAACCATTTTCCCCAATTTTCTAATGCACAATTATTGAAAGAGCTTTGCACGAAATGTTTGAGTTTTTCTTTTTGTATTCATTGTGAAACAATGAATACTCTGTTACCAATAGATTAATAGCGGTATTCCGATCGGAGTCCTATACTGACCTATTGACCTATATATCTAATCAACGAAACCGAACAGCATCCCGATAATTCCGCTACAATAAAATAGTTCGCAAGTAGTTATTTTGTTTCATCGATCATCTGTGTATTCCTACGCGTCAATTTAATTACGCATTTAACTCGATCTACATCAAACCTTTCTTCAAAGTGACACCGAGTATTGACAAAATTGTGAACAATTGACAATGGTAGACAAATAATTACGTTACTGATAATCGCGGATGTATACATCGATTTCATTCATGAAAAATTATGAATGAAACTACGTTCCCGTATCAGGCACTATAGTCACGTGACGACCATCCTAATTTAACCTGGTTCCCTGGACTAATATCACTACGTTAGATAAAATTGACTGGTTTACTGCTGTCGATAATTGTGTGGTACGGTCGTGTCAAAAATCGATACGCAGTCAAACATAATGATCAAAATGGCTGCTTAAAACGACGGATGCCGTTTACGGCAATGAAAAATGTCAAAAGAAGCCTGTACCATCTAGTTATTTAATTTCTCTAAATGCAGTTTACAGTCATTCACATTATTGGAAGGAATTGTTTGCAAACAATGCCTTTCTATGTCAGCGCTCCCAGAAATTTGAAAAAGAACGAACAACAGTCAACACATAATTGAACTCTGTTGCGACTCAGAAAATAATAAAGCAACAGAAAAATGTGTATACTATCAATTGCAGACGAGTTGAAAAAAATACAAATTTAAACAAATACTTATGATACTCAATATTTTCACCTTAATCAAACTTTAATCTATCTGTGTACGGAGAAAAGTTATTTTGGATATTGCGCATTTTTATCTGTCATGTATATGTATATAAATGTAGCTGCATTTTTAACGAAGCGGCAGTGGTGCATTGGTTAGCATGTCAGACTACCGATCATGAGATTGCGGGTTCGAATCCTGGGCGCGTAAAAGTAGATTTTTTTTTTTTGGTTTAGGCTACAAAAATTTGATCATGTTCGTCAGATTAAAATTCAGAAAATGAAAAAAAAAATTTGCTCTAGTTTCTTTTCACTTATAAAATGAAAACATCAATTATAAATGCAATGCATGTTTACCATAAACTTTATCTTAACACATGATCATCAGTTGAACACTGACGTAAAGTTGATGTTTTCATCAACTCTAAACAGCTTTAGTTATGTGACGTCATGTCCCCCCTGCTGTGTAAAAATAATTCAAAATACTATTTACGACAAGCAGGTAAGACGGGGTAGAATATTTAACATTATAATTGTTAATGCCCCAAAATACTCGACTGACTTATTTTGAAATAAATTTTGCATAACGTACCCCAAGACTATATTTATATACCTTAAGGTTTAGTCAATTTTTATTTTAGAAGGGTTCTGATGTAATTGTTTTCTTTCACATAATTTATGTATATTTACATGTTGCAGTTGTTTCTTGTTTAGTCTATATAGCATAGTTGGCATAAATGACAAGCCTGTATTTATCCACTTTAAAGTTTACCAGTTTGGTCCATTTTTATTTTATAGAGATGCTGACTCTAAAATCCTCATACACGATGGCTTAAGTAATCTTAGTAGTTGTTTGTTGTTTAGTTCTTCCCATATCATCCAAATAATATAACTTTATTTATACTCAAAAAGTCAACAAGACTCGTCCATTTATATTTACGGGGGTGTTCAACTGGTACTCATTCTGGATTACTAAATTATATTGAGCAGTTGTATGTTGTTGAGTCATTCTCTTATTTACCCAATAACATTAAGACTTTACTAAAACACCAACATCAACAGGTTTGATCTATTATGATGTTTGAGCTGATTCTAAATTGTACAGAAATATTGGAAGTATTTAATTAAAGGTTAATATTGAATGAATTCACTTAGTGTATTAGCTATGCAGTATAGTAAATGCAAATGGAACAAAATACAGTCAATTATGATGTATATACCTTATTAAAAGCATTTATGTATTTTAACAGCAAATAATCTTTCTTACAACAACCTGCAAAATAATCAAAACTATATACCCTGTACCCCAATATCAAAATAATAAAGTCCAAGTAAGAACGATTTTGACATATTTCATCTTTGAATGTACATGATTGTATCACATCAATATGCTGAATAAATGATTAAACGGTATAAACACTAAAAAGTTACTTATTATGCTTTTCTGAACTACATGCTATAATGGGATTTTCTGTATAAAGTTCATATTTAACATGTATTTTTCTAGAGGTGAAACGATTAATCGCGGTTCACAAAGAATCGCGATTTTTTACGCTCGATTCGGTTCGGTTCGATTCGATTCAGAAGAGGCAGTTTCGATTCGATTCTTTTTTTAAATACTGTCTTTTTCAGTAGTTTTGTGAGTTGAATGAAACGCCCCTTTTCGGTTAAAATAAGCTTTTTTATAGTAAACTAAAATAGTGTACCCTTATTGACCGACGATTGTTAATCCAGATAAGAGTTGTAAAAAGTGAGACTGCCCGCTGCAATCATACATGTTAATTACGCGTACATGTCAATTAGACCTTATTGTTGGTCACACGCTGGGAGATTAACTCGCTGACAGAAAAACCGATAATGGAGTCGTCGAATTAGTTAACACGCTTGATATCATTCATATATACCTAAGACTGGTACCTACAGAGAATATAGTGATAAAGGGGCCACCAAGATATAACCAGTCGATTTAGTTTTACAGGATCGGCAATATTGGGGGATTTTTCTTAAGGAAAACAAATTAAACTTTTCAAATCGTCGTTTCCTGAAGCATCATTTGTTAAATCAAGATGAAAACATTGAATTCAATAAGTTTTTTAATCACAAAAGATGTTTCAAATGAAATTGCTATCTATCGTGGGTCGCGAAAATAAATGACATAACGCCGAAATGGTTGAAGCGATTTCGTTCCCTATGATACAAAATTTAATCAAGCATGATAAAGTAATTTAGAGATAAACTGTAAACTTAATTGTTTGTTTTGACGTTATCTACGTTTATTTTCGAGAAAATCCTCTTTGTTTTTCTTAACTATTAAAATCGGGCAAAACGTGGTTGGTTAGATTTTATTTACTATAAATTGGAAATGAATTCTATGAAATGTCCAAAGAAAATTGTATATTTTCGCTAATACGTTCATTTAAGCCCAAAAATAATTTTATTTTGAAATAAACATTAGTGTAAGAAAGTTATAAATATAGATATCGAGTTGATAAAAATTAATTTAACGTTTATGATGTGATGAGAATCATTTTAAATCATGCCAGAGCCAAAAGAAAATATTTTGAAACAAACTAATTTAAGCTGGTCATAGTGATCTACATTTGCTGAATGCTTGCAATTTTTTATTGTCTAAGCGTAATCTTAACTAGTCATTAATTATGGCATTGATGCACTGATGAATAATTTTATTTTGATAATGACTTGAGTCATATACTGTTTGTACGTACATGTAGGTAAGGAGAAATAAACAATTTGTCCATGGGCATTACTTTTCATTAAAAAGTTGGAAATAATACGATTTGTCATTTACATATGCTAAAATGCAGTAAAATATTTTTAACTATTCAAGCTCTAATACCTGTAAAATGGGTATTATTAAAGAATTAGAATTAGAATTTTTCGTCTTCCGGGAGGGAGATCCCTCAGATAAAAATGCACTGTTCTTAAATATATATATATTTATGTTCTATTGTATTTGGGTTGTATTTCATTCTTAATTCTTTTTATAATTTATTTTTTGTTATGTCCTATATAATTCCAGTAGAAAATCGAATTGAATCGAAAAATTGAATCGTTTGATGAAAAATCGAAATCGAATCGAATCGAAAATTTTTGAATCGTTTCACCTCTATATTTTTCCATTTGTATAAAAATGCTCATGAAAATATCGCACATTTATTCCTCGCCTTTCGATCGCTTCTCAAAAAAAATTTTTTTCGCTGGCTCGCTCTATTTTTTGAGACAAAATTCATAGAACATATGATTCATTGAGGCCTTAACGCCATAGCAACACATATTGTATAGGTTATATCACGGAGATCAGTCCATCCACTCACTGTTCCTGAAAAGGCAAAATCTCTGGATCTAGCTGTTAACCAAAAAAAAATCGCATCGATGACTGAGTGGTAGGAGGGAGAATTACCGTAAAAATTATTTCATAACTAAGCTCAACGAAAGTATGCCCCACCCGTGAATAAAACCTACGACCCCTCGATCAGTAAAATAATGGGCCTGTAAAATGAAATATGAAACTCAGTTGACTATGAATTATAAGAAGGTAATGAGTGATATCGAAATAGTATCTTTGAACTCGATGAAGTCATCAACATAATTGATGTTTGGAACATATATCATCTTTTCTAGTTTGTGTGTACTAATGAACTCGGGTATTAAATCTTAGCATAACACTTTGAATCTTAACATTTGTTTATTTTCTTACATAATATAGATAATTTGTGCATATAAAACACTTTCAACTATTTTCCAAAAAATAAACCCATTCCCTTGACGACATTAACCTCTTCATTAAATCAGTTCATCGAATGAAAAAAAGAAATTTATCATACAATTAATTCTTAATAATATCTGGAAATCTTAACCTTCATCATTAAACACCATCAGTGCAGGTAAAATTAATTTCTAAGACATTTAAGATAAGCAGAAATGGGGTTTAAATACATTTCTATCTATTCAGTTACTATATAAATCATAGAATAGCAGCAGGGTGTTAGTCCAACTTTACTAAAAAATGTGCACTACGTAGCACACATAACAGATAACAATTACATAGTTTTAAATCTCTCCTATATTAGATTTTTTTTTGACACACAGACTAATAAAACAATGTGATAGTCATATTGTAACAGTTAATAGCTTTGACTAATTACAACAGTAGTCATAGTCATACGTAAATTCAATCGTTCAATATTGTAAATGACTCAAGCAGATTTTTATTGTGAAGAGAGTTTGAAAAAAAATGTAATCGCCAGCATTAATAATTTCTACGGCCATTCTGTCTCCTTCCCCTGATTCTAAGTCATGTAGGACAGTCGTCAGTCACTGACAAAGTATGCACCCAGTAGTTTGTTAACAGCTAAATCCTGAGATGAAGCTTCTTCAGGAACAGTGAGTAGGTGGACTGACCGCTGTGATATAATCTAAATAAGGTGTTGCCACAGCATAAAACCCAACAAAAATTGAATAAATCTAAACACAATGAATACCCCAGTACTTTCAGTGCTTTGATTCCTTTAGGCTTAGCCTCAGGCTTTACTTTACTTATTCCATCTCTGGAAATTGTCGTACATTGATGATAAGAAACATGGATTGTAGGTGGGACACTAAAACACAACGCTAAAGAGTTAACTTAACAGCAAGATGATTTGCAGTCATGCTGTAAAGGAAAATTGATGTTGGTTTGAGTTCAGAAACTTGAACGATGTAATTTTTAACTTATCTTGACAACTGTTGGTTAATGTTAATTTTCTATTTTATTTTAGTGTATTATCTGAAGATGCTACCCTAACACAACCTTTTGAGGCAATTGCCACAAGTTTTCATCATTACTTTCAGAAACAAGATCACTTTAAAGTTGGTAGTGCTTTGGTGAGTATATAAAATTGCTTTTAGCAGATGAAGATAGATAAATCTTACTGTCAGTACTTTTCTTCAAGTTCGGTCTCCGCAAATTTGCAGTAAAAAGTAAAAAAAAAGTAAATAACTATTGGTTGACTTATTTATCAATAAGTATTTGAATCATTATTTTTGTTTAAAGTTTCTACTCTGGTTGAGTTAACTTCTTATGCTAGTAATTGACAAACCTACATTTATGAACTCTTTGACATTTATGAAAGACTATTCCAAGCGGCATAAATCATTAAACATTGTAGACAGTCCATGGGTCTGAGCTTTACTATTGTAAATAAAGAATGTTGACCCATCCACTATTGATACATGTTGAAGAATTTAACTGTTATCAAAACTAATCTATCATTTGTTTCATGTGTAAAATAATGAAAATGAAATTTATGATAATTAACTTAATGTATCATTCTATTCTTGCAGGTTTTATTATTACAAAACAGAGATTTACTTCCACACCCTACACAGAAACTTGCAGCTATCTTTCTACTTTATGAAATGTACAGAGCAGATCAACCTATTGCTGCCAATCCTTTTGCTTCAGTATTTGTTCATCTTTTAGTAAGTTACTGGTTAATTATTTAGGTCGACTTTTTGAAGAAAATGAGAGCTTATGCTACAGGGCATTTTTTGTCAAAATTGTGAAGGGGCCTGGGCCTGTTCATTTTGTGAAAAAAAGCACGATGCGTCATGAAATTGTGGAAAAAAAACTGTAAAAAATGAGAACAATAAAGCTTCTTTCAGACTTGAATTGACTTCTATTTTGTTCAAGACAAGGTTTCTCAAGTGGTCTTACAATGGCTTTGTTGTAACTTAAAGTTAGTAAAATTCACAGAATATAGTGATTTTATATCAAATAGTAAACTAAAAGTATTTATTTTTCATTTCAATTGATCAGATCTTCTGGTTTAGCATGTTTGCTTGCTGGAATATGTACATCAACAGAGGTAAAAATCATTAAGGGCCATTTTAAAAATATATCATAAATGTCCTAAATTTTGACCTTTCTTTGTTTAAATATTTTCTTTAAAACTACAATCTGCTATAAAACATCATACCTTTTGTTAAATCATACTTTTCATGCAGCAATAGATGTTGTTTAATGTTTTTAGTCTAATAGATAGATTATGTGACGAATATTTTAAAAATTTCACATATTCAATCGATGTTTATTCTTGAAATCGAAAAAATGAGGGAATTTACCCTTACTTATTGCTAAATTAAGAAAATCTGAAAATCAAAATGATAAAAATTATTTAATTACAATGTAATTTGAACGATCTTTCTCTTTATTGGCGATAGCGTCGGTCGCGAAAATGTATGACAGTACGAAATAAAAAACTTTATACGTTGTAAAATGATTCGTATTTACGATTGTTTTGACGTGGAATTCAACTATTATTATTATCATTTAATCAGAGTTTATTATTGTGGTCAACTTTAATTGTCTTTAAAAACCGCATTTGCAAACTGGCAATTATACGTATATTTAAACTGCTTTAAACAACATGCTCATAATTAAATACAATTATCAATTTAACGGCTAGCATCCAACAGCTTATCTACTTGAATCAATGCATTATCACAGTTTGTCGCTTGTTTGTTAATTGCAAGTTTGATTACGTAATCAATCTTATCGGGCCGACATGTAT
This sequence comes from Mactra quadrangularis, assembly GCA_025267735.1. Lineage (NCBI taxonomy): Eukaryota > Metazoa > Mollusca > Bivalvia > Venerida > Mactridae > Mactra > Mactra quadrangularis. The sequence continues at coordinate 32,868,481 of CM046304.1, forward strand.
AGTGTCTATAGTATATGAATAAAGTTCTGTTCTGTAGCACTATTGATTTTATAGCGGACGCCGATTGGTCTTAATAGGTGACAAAATACACAGGGGTGATTGATAAACAATGGAGTTACTTTTTATCGGCTATTCAAGCTTGTATACTAACTGCAACCCCCGCGTAGCGCGCATCGCTGATTGGTTGATTACATTAAATAGGCGGACGTAACATACGCTCCACTTGTTGTCGATCCGAGATCTTGATTCAACTATGACTCTTGAAGGCAAAATATACGCGGATCAAATTGACGCACGGACGATTTTGATTGAGGGTCAAAAAGGGGTATTTTCGAATTTTCAAAAAGGGGTATTTTCGAATTTCCGTGCGTCAAAACCCGAGGTCTCGGGTCTAATTCAAGCCCTGACTTTGAAAGTCCTGATAATTTGTGAAATCTCTTTGAAATTGTGAATTTTTTTCCGCTGCATTGTGAAAAATAAGTGCAATTTTGAATTGTGAAGGGGCCGAACATCGGCCCCTGTTATAGAAGGAAAAAATGCCCTGTGCTATCACTTTTATGTCAGAATAAGTGTTGCTTTTTATGTTGAAGTTTTTTAAAACTCTTTACTTATCTTCAACACTATCCAAGATATATTATTGAAAGTTTTCACACTTATTTAGTGGGACTATATCCACCATTCTGGGAAAGAACATAACTCTAGATGATTTTTTTGAGTTCTTGCCCTTTAATACTTAAAAAAAATGCAAATTGTGAGGCTAAAAGTTATTTTTATATACAGAATATCTTCAATAGTAATCTATATTATATTACATATATTTGACTTAATGTTTGTACACTTATTAGTCAGTACCGTTGCAGGAGGTATTTGTGGATGAATTATTTTTAGAGTTATGCCCCTTTATACTTCAACATTTAGGTTTAAAATTTGTTTAAAGGAAATATTTTTAGTTCTTAAAAATATATTTAAATGAATGTTGGTATGGTTTTTTATCATTTCTTCATCTATCAGACTTTTAAGGGGCATAACTGTGGATGAATTGCTCTCAGAGTTATGCCCCTATTATACATACACTTAAAAATTTAATGTAAAGTGTGTTCAAACTGAATTTATTTAGTACTAAATAGGATATTTGATTGAAAGTTGGTATGCATATTTATCAGAATTACATCTACACATCTTCAAAGAGGCATAACTCTTGATGAATTGTTTTTGGATTTGTGCCCCTTTTCAACTTTTTAATTTAGTTTAAACAATATTTATTTATCAAATAAGTACATATACAATAGTATAAACATGAAAAAATTGAGGATTGAAGAGATAGCATAGCTAATTTTGAACTTCTCTCCTCAGACATTTTTAAGGAAAGAGATACTTGTGGGTTTAAAACCGCTTTTTCGATCTTAAAACCACACGTTTCCCTTTGAAATACAAAATTATTTGTACCGGTTGTAACTGGTAATATTGTATTAATATATATAGTAAACAAGAAAAAAAATACATACAAACAAAAACTGGAAAACAGAAAGTTTTTAATTTTACAAGTTTGTTTGTACCGAAGGGAAAATCCCAAATATTTGATATCTGGAAAAATTCAGTGGTGTGTGCTGTCCATTGACACTGAACAGTTGTTGTTTTAAAGTCTAATAGTGTTAGATAAAGTTACATTCGGAACTACTTCGGCCATTTTCCACGCAAATACACCTCGGATATCACGAGGAGCAGAAGTAGTTCCAACATAGAATCTAGCGTCGTTCCCGACGTTTACTCAATAGAACGCTGGCACACACCAAAAATGACGGACGATTATGGGCAGTTAAAGCTCTTCAATGCCTGTAACTGATATTCACTTAAATCAAAGTTGATCCTTAAACATTTTTTGTGTACTCGATACTTTCAGCAAAATGATCTGCCATGTTGGTTGTTTACATCGGCACTACTTAACCTATGAGGTTAATTGCCTGACCTCATAACTTGGTTGTATTCGTACTACGTTTGATATCCGAGGTATATCTTTGTAGATGATCGCCGAGGTCGTTCCGAATGATGAAGTTAATACTGTTACAAGAGAATATTATTGTAAAGTCTATAATATTTTATATTACAGAATCCACCTACAGAGAGTCAAGATGAAGGACAATATAATCTACACTGGGCTATACCAGCTATCTCTCCATCAGAAAAATACTTTTTATCACAGCTTATATCTAGTCCTACTAAAGATGTAAGTTTTATCATGTACAGTCAAACCTGTGTATTGTGACCTTCACTGGGAGTTAGCCAAAAAAGTCACATTAGACAGAGGGTCACAATATGCAGGGTACAAATGCAACTCAGGTTTTGTGTACACTATTTATTTAACAAGCTATTCAGAAGTACAATGTATCCAACACAAAGGTTAATGTTTAAAATCTATAAAATCTATAAAATACATGTTGCCCTAAGAAGACGTTTCACTAACAACAGTTCTACTAATTTGTCACATGTACTCGCGGCTTAATCCATAAGTTCAACATTTCCTGTATGTTGACACGGTTGTAATACACAGAGTCGGATGCGTTTTCAGCCTCGATTTCATAGGTTGCTTGTCGCATTAGTCCCAGAATCGTAATATACAGGTTTATGATGTACATCAGTGATTAATTTTTTTGTATACACTCTCTGTATATATCTTTAGCAGCCTGTTAACTTTGGATTTGAGAATGTTTTGTCTGAAAGGAACTTGTTACTTAGCTATGCAATGAGCTCAGTATATATTGGAACTGATAAATGGTTTGTAGATATTAAACCACTGGATCACTGCTTACTTTGCTGACTGTATCTATAGTGAATAGAAAAGGAGTTTTCCAGTCAGCAGCATATGTGTTACTTCAATATGACTAGGATGTTGTTGCTTTACAAATTTGTAAACATATCTGACAGAATCTTATGTCTAGTGCTCAATGTTCCAACTTAAAGACAAATATTGCTAATGTGATGTACCTCGCTGCAGGTAGAATTTTATCCTTTCTCTATTGTTATTGACTGTTAGAAATTATTTCCCAAAATTTCATGAGTTTACCTTGTTCTTTTGAAAATATCCTGCTGTTTTTTTTAAATCAATTTTTTTTGCTATGAAAAGTAAAACTAGACAAGTTCTTGAATACATATTGATTATGTTTTAGTATCACAAACTTGTTACAAACCTGTTTTTGTATAATCTTTAGATGTTCAAGAAAACACCTACACAAATAGTTCAGATGGATGCTGGTAATATGCAGGTATTGATATATTTTTTCTTTTTATTTATTATTGTTGTTACCCGGGTCGATAGCCCAGTTGGTAGCACGCCCGGATTTGGATACTCGTGCCCGAGGGGGTGCGGGTTCGAATCCCACCCGGGGAGGTTATACCCTTCCATGAAAATTTGACAATAATGTCGATTTTCCTCCATTGATTAGATAATATGGAGAAGTTTCTGGCCTTGTGGAAGGGTAGGTTAGTACTGGTTATAGACAATGGTCCAGGAAAGCTAGGTTAGGTGCGCTGGACGCCGTAAAATGACCTAAATTGTGTTGACATGGCGTAAACCCAATAAATAAATAAATTATTTATTATTGTTAAGTTTTGTTCTACTGTCAGTGGCACATACATGAACTCCACTGATTTAAATACTCACTGCAGTAATGTTGTACTCACCATTAATAAAAGTAGATACCCATATTTAAAGTACATCAGTTGGGTTGATGTATGCACCCATGGCAAGTTGAAATTGACACAAAAATATTACTGTCTGAACTAATGACACTCGAATCAGCTTAGAAACGGCCAGATAGATTGATAATATCAATTAATGATTCACCTTAAAGACTTGTTCGATACTCTTTGTCTATCCCACAGTAACGCCCTTGTTCCATGCATAGTTAAATATAGTACTATGTTGTTTTTATATTGCATATATAAATTGTAACAATGTATTCTGTTAAGATTTGAGAAAAAAATGCAAGTCGCCTTTTTCATTTGCAAGTTGAAATTAAATCAACTTGCAAAAATTTTATGTTCAATATTATGTTAAATGTGAGCCCTGATACATAGTGAACTCAATACTCAATTTTTTGCAATGCATTTCATTTTGACAAGGCTTAGTTTGGTGAGCATCCATATTTATACGTGTACAGTAGCAGGGCTTTTTTTCCAGAAATTGGGAAGAGGCCTTAGCCTTCCATTTTGGGAAATTTTAGCACGATTTTTGGTCAAATTTGGAAAAAGTGGATAAACATTAAAACAACAAAAAGAAACACTATTAAGCATTTATTGTTGCAGTGTTACATTTCATTAAAAAGAAAGTAGAACTAGCCAACAATTAGAGTCAAAGTTAGAGATTTAACCATTAGAATCTACTAAATGTGGCACAGACTGGACTTGCTGCACTTTATTTTAGGAAATTCGTCCTCTGAATTGGGAATTTTTTCCTCAGGATTGGAAATTTTATGCACTTTTTTGGATTGGGAAGCCACCTTTTATAGGCCTCTGTTAAAGAAGGAAAAAAAGCCCTGAGTAGTTCTCATAACCATGAGTAAGACTGTCCTATAACTGTACTGGTTCAAGTTGCACTATGATCTATACAAACATTGCTAACATATACTTTAAATGTTTTATTATAGAATTTTGATGTGAGTGGACTCATGTTAGCATTAACAGAGAGACATTCAGAGATGCCAGCTACAAATAAATCGGCTATGCCAGTTGTTGTACCTGATCCAGATAACAAACCTACAACGTATGTATATGATACTATGAATATTTGATTTCTAAATTGTTTGATTACTATTCTTTCATATTAATTGTCTATGTATGCATTGTACTTTAATATCACCTGATCATGCTATGACCAGTTGTCCTTAGCCAGTTGTGTGTCTATTAGGTATCAGAATTTTCTGAATTATCTTGGAGCAATAGTCAAATGGTAGGGCTAGCTTTAGGGCTCAAGAAATCATGGATTCAAACACTACTAGAAATAGCGCTAATTTCCTTGAGCAAGAAATTTATCTAGAGTTGTTCCACTCCACCCAGGTTTAAATGAGTACTATGAGGTTTACCTGCTTGAAGGCAATATCAAATTTTTTTTTTAAGACAACTGAACATACACATGGATGCAGACTTTAAACCTGCTTAAACTTTTATAATATCGCTGAGTGTATGCTAATTGGCATAGTTTAAATAATATGACAGCTGTGTTATAAAGTAAAATCATGTACTTAAACAATTATACTATTATTTCAGGTTTGAACAGTTTGGTAAACCAGGTGTTATCAATCCAGATGTACAAAGACAATGTATAGAAGAATTATTAACATCCAATAAACCTCCTGTAGAAAATTGTATGAGACCCGAATTTATAAGATTAGCCCCACCATTACATATAGCCGAAGACGAGGTATGTCAGGTAACATAATCATAGTAGATAAGGCCATACCAAATCGGAATTCTGTTAAGCGTCAACTCAAATTTGACAAACCTAGGTACCTATTCACAAAAACACACAAAACGAAAACACAAGTATTTTTACGACAAAAACATTGCATTATATATATTTTTCAATGGAATAACATCCTTGTAATATGAAACACTGGTCTGAATTTAATATAAAATGACTAGTGTTTTTTTATGTTATATTAATGACGTGGTTATGATAAATTGAAAACGATGAATAACGTTGTTGCCGAACACTATTTTCCCTGAATTAAATTGTCGTATTGAATGCCGGAACATCAGAATTATTTAAGAAAACTTGACCAACAAGTTTGTTTTTTTATTTTGATTGAGAACTCTAAAACCTACGCGCACGCGGACACTTAACAGAATTCCGATATGGCATGGCCTAATAAATATATTAGTAGGGCTGCCACAATACATCAGAAGCAAATTGCGGTATATTGCGATATGCTAACACCGTATCACAATACATACCACGATATATTAACTGGGATGGGGAGAATCAATGTGGATCTTTAGATTCATTGTACCTCTGCTGTAGTTAAAAGAAACATTGCAAATCCCACTTACAGTTACCCTGTCAACGATTTTGTTAGTTTTAGCCCAGCATTTCCAGCAGAAATGAGACCAGAGAGTCTACTTTTGGCTTCTCTATTTTCTCCAATTTAAAAATCGTTCCTTTTCTTGCCTTGATTTTCACTTCTGGTTCCTCAATGAACGATTAGATACACACATAATATGAAATTCAAGCGCTTACCCTTCTCTGTAGTAAAATTCCTTTGTTTTTTAAAATGTTAAACAGTTAATTTCATTTTTGCAGATTTCTTATATATTATGGAGAAATCTCCAAAAAAAAATAATAGTTAAAATTCTAGACATGAAGACAGAAATGTTCCTCTGAAAATGTTTCTTTGTTAGTCTATGTTATACAGTGTTGAAAGTGAAGGAAAAATTTTGTCTTCAATTTCATTTTTGTCACTTCCCATCAAAAAGGGCCCTGACACTTCCTCTAAAAGAGAAAATAAACACTGGTAGTTTAATAGCCACACTAGCTACACTGGCTAAACAGTTCTAATGCTCAAGCTAGTATTTGTGAATGCACAGGGTTTGTACAAACTGGAAAAATCATGGAAATTTGATTTTAGGGAAAATATCATGGAAAAATCATGGAAAATTAGAAAACATCATGCAAAAAGTTTCATTTGTCATTGAAAAAAAAACGTTTTATGTCTATTTCAATTTCAATCCATAAAAATGAATGAAAAACATTAATTCAATCATAAATCCAACTTTTAATGTTTGGTACAAATTGCATGCTTGGGTACAAAAATGAGAATTATACTGCTACTATATTGTTTAAAAAATATTATAGTCATTTTGGGTTCTGTATGTTTTTCTGTTGTATCATGGAACACTGAGAGGAATCATGGAAAATTCATGAAAAATTCATAGAATTTTGGTATTCAAAATCTGTATAAACCCTGATGCAATAAGGGACTTAAGTCAGTTATTTCCCCTTGTATACTCTTAAAATAGGTAGGTCCAATCAGTTGGATTACTCAGATTTTACCCTTACTTTTCAATGTCAATTTGCCAAAATTAATCTCAAATAACTTTTTTTTTTAATTATTTGATTTGTTTGCAAATCAAGCTAAGTATTGTTAGGGTAAAGAACTATCTAATTTTCATCTCTTCTGTTAATATCTTAATTAACAAGAAATATATTAAATGAAATATTTTGTTATCCTTACGTAAGAATTCAATGATAAAATCTGAGGATTCCAACTGTAAGGACCTACTTACCAATTGGATTGCTTCAGATTTTATCAAGGAAAGATAACTGACCAAAGTCCCTAATTGATAGGGTTTTTTAATATCAATTTATATTTCAGTTGTCATGGTTAAATCCCACAGATGTAGAATATAATATAGCTTGGGATACAACTATGTGTGTGAGTAGTTCTGTTGGGGCTGAAGTTAGAAGATTAATGACTAAAGCATTTAAAGGTCCATTAACACCTCCACAACAAACACAATTACTAGGAGAGTTAGAGAAAGATCCTAAACTTGTGTATCATATAGGTCTTACACCAGCAAAGGTATGAAATATTGTAATATTTTTTCACTGTTTTTGTTTGTCAAATTGTCACCATTGTATTGCTTAAGATATTTTTTTGATTGGGTTTAACACAGTAGCAACACATACTACAGGTAATATTATGGCTGTCAGTTAAACTACTTGCCGTTTCTAGATTGGCTTAATCTCTGGGTTTAGCTGTTAACCAGTTACTGTGTACATACTTCAGCGTTACTGTGCACATACATCAGTCATTGACTGACAACTGCCTGAAGTGATATAGAATCTGTGGTAGGAAGGAGAATAATTTTAGAAATTTTTATATTGCCAAACTTGAATGTATGCTCACCGTGGATTGAACCTATGATGAGTAGACTTCTGTGCTAACAACTTAGCTTGTGCAGACTGCCTAAGCAATTTAGAGAAATCTAAAATGTTTCATGTTATTTTGTATTTATTTTTCCTACAAGTAGAGGACTTAGTCACAATAAGGCTGAAGAAATTATATCTTATTTCAAATTTCAAAAATACACTCACTATCATAATTTTAGATTAAACTTAGATTGACAGATTAGAAATTAATTTGACTAATCATCGGACCAATGTTAGAATAATTCTTTACCTTTGCCACTGTCATGGTTCCTTCATTTACAAGCTCAACACCATAGTATAAGCAATTACTGGTTGAAAAATTGTTTGGAAAAGTTGGTTAGGCGAGCATTTTGTTGTTAGTTCTATTTAATTGAGTTCTTCAATCTGTTTATTATCAATGTTAGATGTTCAAGACATATTCAAACCAACAGATGAAAAACTACATTTCTTGATATATCTAATGCTTAAATAATTAAAGTTATTTTTTGCCGATTTTTCAACGAAAAAATTGGGCTTATAGTTTGGCGAAAACACGGGCAGCGGGTGGGTGGGCAGGCGTCCGGTGTCTTTAACGATTGTGTTAAAGTTTTCAATTTACCATATATCTCTGTCATTTATCGTCAGATCTTTATGAAACTTCATACAATGATAACATGCTATGTGATGAACAAAATAAGACAGTAACCACAACTCTACCTGGCTTAATTATGGATTATTTCCCTTTTGTAATTTTTGCATTAAAATTTTTAATCTAGCTTTAATGTGGTTTCACATTACATTTCTTGTTATACTTTTATTTTCAGTTACCAGATCTTGTTGAAAATAATCCAATAGTTGCTATAGAAGTTCTTTTGAAATTAATGCAATCTAATCAAATCACAGAGTAAGTAATAGTTTCCTTTGTTTCTGATATTAATTACAAGTCCCCTTTATATATTTAAGTTTAATGCCACATTGTAAAGATAGTGGAAGCTTCATTTATAGTCAGTTACAAGTAAAAGGACAAACTTAGCTTATATGATATTTTTCCAAGCGGTGACAGTGGCGTAGTAAGTCAGCATGTCTGACTTCGAATCCAGAGATCGCAAGTTCGAGCCTGATCCTGGTAGGTCATACCCTATACATGAGTTGTTGGCCTCGTGGTAGGGTAAGTTAGTACTGGTGATAGAAAGGTGTCCAGGAAACCTATAGTAGGAAGAGCTGGCCAAGGTATATATGGCCTAAGTATGTGTTGAATAAAAAAAAGGTGATATTTTCCAACAATAGCAAAAGCAACAACAGCTTGTGGTCATGTAACTTGTTTTTGACATTGATGTTCTCATCTACTTGTTCTAAGGGTCCAAGCAAATTACAACTTTACAAATTACCACCAGTTTGAATCAATCATAGAAGCAGAAAATTAGCATAGACTCAACTCATAGCAACTTAGGTTCATGGAATATCTTTTGTCAATCAATTATTCCATTGTTAACTCTGAAGTGACTACATTTATGGCCCTTTGTAAAAACAACCTTGTAAGCGACCTTGTATTGTTCACATTGTGTTTTTTCTTTCGTGTGAGTGACCTAGAACTATATTGGTGTTTTTATTTACAGATATTTCTCAGTTCTTGTCAACATGGAAATGTCTTTACATTCTATGGAAGTTGTAAACAGATTAACTACAGTATGTATTACACAGTCTTTTTCCATACATTAAGATTTGATTATATTTTGTGATATTCTAAAATCAGCTGTTAGCCTCTTTAAGTGTGTAGCAGATTTTTTTAGGTTGGCGCAAATGTTGCAAAATCAATATAGAGTTACTATACTCTGATAATGTTAAACAAAATGCGCTTATTGTGGCATTAGAAATTGATCGATGAATTTATTTTTCCGCGTTTCCAGACGATGTTAGTGTCATCAAATGAGCAAAACATTAGCTATGCATTCATGTTTTACTCCATGCAATAAAATGAGTTATAATGGAAAACTGGCTCCCAATTGAACTTGGTTAAATATCTTTTTTTATATGCCCGAAAGAATTTCGGGCATATTATGTTATACACCCTGGCATCCGTCTGTCCGTCCGTCCGTCCGTCTGTTAGCAATTTAATTTCCGGAGCATAACTTTAGTTCCATTTGACCCACAATATTCAAACTTCATACGATGATTGTCCATATCGTGTAGAAGACCCCTAATGATTTTGGGGTCACAAGGTCAAAGGTCAAGGTCACTATTACCTTAAAACTGAAAACAGTTTCCGGAGCATAACTTAAGTTGAAATATTCTCATGTCTTACAAATGCTTCATCTTAACTAAAAAAAACAACACTTTCCGGCATATAATGCTCCGCCTAGCGGTGCTCTTGTTTAGTATTATACTTTATATGTTACTGTTATTACATAATTATGATGTATATGTAGTGTTTTTGACTCAGAATTGTGCCAGCCAGCTATGGTTTAAACTTCATGCATACCTGACAGTGATGCTTGTTTGTTAAAGCTCTATTTTTATAAATCCAAGTACATTTATATAATAAATTTTGTATCTTGTTTTCAGGCAGTAGAATTACCATCAGAGTTTATACATTTATATATATCTAATTGTATTACAACATGTGAGACTATAAAAGATAGATATATGCAGAATAGATTAGTTAGATTAGTATGTGTGTTCTTACAATCTCTTATCAGAAATAAAATCATTGATGTTAAAGTAAGTAGTGAAATTTTTGTCTTTATTTTTTTAATATCTTGGTTCAATGCTTGAGAAAATGTGGCGTCAGCTTAGAGTTTATTGTGCATGTTTGTATATTGTTCTGTTGATTTTCATTTTGAAGTTTATCTGTATTTGAATAACAGCTTACAGTGTCACATTTTAAATTCAAAATTTAAAGTGATTTATTGCCGGTTCTTGTGTTGAAGTAAAATTGACACAATGAACTGAAATATTTTAGAGAATCAACAAGCCTAGTGTATTTATAGTGATCATGTGACTTCTTAGTTATGGTAAAATTACAACAAACAGTATGATTATATTCATATGTGGACCTTTTAGATTACTGAGGTTGTGTATTCTAGCCATAAGTAGTTGAAGCTCATACTTGTTCACTCAATTTTTATGCACTAGTTTTAAATCCAAATATTCCAGTTACTTCATCTACTTAATTTACTTATTAGTGGATGTAAAATGCATATTAATTTAGAATTTCTGTTTTTGAATTTATTACATGTTGGTTTTGAATTTACCAAGAATCTGGTTTCGATTGTTTTGTTGAAAGATGTATTGGCTACAAGAAGTTAATTACATGTGTGCAAGAAATAATTTGGGGTAAAATATTTTTAAAGATCTTTTTGTTGTTCATCTATATGAAAAATATGAATATCAGGGACTCATGCCAAAGTAAAAACAAATGTATAAGCTATCTGTTGTCTAATAATGAAGTAAATTTTATTGTATTTTTTTCAGGATATATTTATAGAAGTTCAAGCATTTTGTATTGAATTCAGTCGTATAAGAGAGGCTGCTGGTTTATTTAGACTTCTTAAATCATTAGATAGTGAGGATCCTAAAGCTGTAGGACAAGTCAAAACATCTTAAACCTGTAGAGGTAGTTGAGATATTTTAGTGGGCGGAGCTAATCTAGACATCTGAGCGGTTTGAGATGGTGGAATCATCTTAGGAATGTCGATTTAGTGGTGACATCTTAGTAGTGTCAAGTTTGTGGCAACATGTAATATTTGAACAGAAATTTAAGTTTTGGTAGGAAAGTAAAAACTTTTTTTTATTAAGGACTTATTGAAGTGTTATTCGAAGGACTTATGAAAACTTACCACAAATGTTCAACTATTGTGAAGTTACAGTGATGCAAGAGTAGTAAATGATCACAATAAAGCCAGACTATTGATGACTTATTTGTGTCACTGACAAGTGAATCTATCTAAGGGCGTGCTCGATTGGGCTGTCAGAACTGTTCCAGAATCAAATTCCGACTTCCACAGAATTTGCCAAACGAGTGAAATTGGATGTCGGAACTGAATCAAAAGGCAATATCCGTAGCAAATGCACTCTCTTCTTGCTTTATTTATAGCAAATAGTTAAATTGTTATCGTTAACAATCAGGCAAAATTATAATTTTAACAACCTTTGCTTCCAAAACACTAAACTCGCATGATTGCAGTGATGCCACCGCCATCTTGTGTATGAATAAACCGCGACTGATTCCGTTCACACCACATATTTATATGGAATGGGTAGAACTCTTCCAGAACATAGTTCCGACGCACTCGATTTGAGTTCTCCCAGTTTTAACAGTCGGAATTTCCAATCGAGCACGCCCTAAATGCTGCAGCCTTCAGAACTGTATTCCTGTGCTGTTGTAGACTAGAAAAAAATGTCATAATATTGCAAGTCTACAATAAACACCACTGTTCTATAAACCTGTGAAAATATTAGGCTGGACTGTATTCTAATAGTGCTGTACTAGTGTAAATGGCTCAATTATGTAGACAAGTATTGTTAAAAACACTGTGGTACTATGGGAACAAATGTTAGTGTGTAGTACATACTTGTTTTTTTAATTGTGCTCCATCTGTTTTATTTATGTTAGCCTTGAAAAAGTATAAGCATTAGAGATAGTGTTTATATTCTAGATGATCTGAAGGGTTTAAATCATTTCCCTGGACAAAATTTTAATCATGTATCAAATAATTACAAACTAAAAAATAAAATAAATCATTTCTTTTTTATTTTCACTTTTATTATTGATTGCATTTGAGTATTGAAAACTAAGTTTAAACAACTCGCCATATTGTTTGATCCAATAGTTTTATACATTAATTATGTACTTAATAATTGTTTGTTGTCATTGTGCTTTTTTAATGTATTAGTTTTACAATAAAATTGTTATGGTAACTATTGAAGTACAAAATTTATGTAATAAAATAAATACATGAAAAATTACATGTACATTGTTTTTGATTATCATTGATTTATCAGTATTTTTACTACATTGTATTAGGTAGAATTGCTATAATTTATTTAATGATGTCAAATTCTGAACAACTTGTCATGTTAGGGTAGATTGATTAGCTTTCTTTCTTCTTTTTAAATCCCACTCATAGCCATGGTAATATTCAGAATTGATTGTTAGCCATGAAAGTTAGATGATGATGAAGATGTCATGCTTTTATAATCAAATCATACAACATAACTGGACTACTACATTGTTAGCTTTTAAGAAAACTTTAAAATTCTAACTACCTTTTGTATCTTTTTTGAGACTTATATTTTACATTTCTCACAATGTATACAGGGTATACTATATACCGGTGATGCTATTTTTAGACCGTATTTTCAGTAACCAAACAAAGAACTACAAGCATGTTATATTTACTGATTTATCAGTCCATGTCTTTTAAACATATTATTATCTTCAGTTTACGAAAAACCTGACAGAATAAGTTAAACTAACACCATTCTTGTATCAGTAGTGTAATCTGCCGTCTTTGTTCCCAAATATGTATTACCGGTGATGAGGTAAAAATTTCCTAAGGTCAGTGACGTCATACATAAACAGCAAAGTAAATGTGCGCAGTTCAACTTCCAACCCATTTTAATCAATCGATAAAGGAAAATTTCTGTTATTTATTTTTCTTTTAAACAATAACTAAAAAAATAGCATGTAATATTTCTCTATTTTCTGCCGGATTTATATAAAAAAATGGCAAGTAAAACATATTTATATTCATTCCCACATAAAAAATGACATTTTAAAACAACTTTCACTCCAGAAAAATGGCGGAAACTAACGTAAAGAAATTACAAGAGACAAAGAAATCTGTTAGCTGCGCATGCGTCAAAAATCAGGATATCTTTGTAATTACCGGTGTTTCAGATTCACCGGTAATTGCCATATTCAGCATATAGGTCAGTAGACCATAAAATATTAGGAATTGATTTTCTTTTCACAATTTCTGGCACTGATAAGTAATTTCAGAATTGATTATTGAGCTCATATGAAACCTCACAAATTTAAACACTGATTATTAGGAATTAGCTCAGCATGACAGCAAGGAATATTATTAGGAGCAGCTCAAAGTAACTCTTTCACAGATTTTTTTGATATTCTAAAATTACTTGTCAGCATCTGAAATTGTGATACAAAAAAAATTCCTTATGTTTATTGATCAACTTACCTATACATTGTGAGAAATGTAAAATAAAAGTCACAAAGAACAAAGAAGATATAAAAGGAAGTTTAAAGTTTACTTAGAAGCTTACAATGTAGTAGTCCAATTATGTTGAATGATTATTATCATTATGAGGCAAAAAATAGGATTGATATCATGAGCAGCTTTGACTGTATAATAGAAGCTTCTACAATTTACTACTTCTGAGTCTGCTACCTGGTTTCCCAGTACTAAGTTAACTGATTAAAAGACTAGCTGAAAGAAACAACTGTATTGGTTGTTGACATGTTTCAAACTACACAGACTGTTAAAACTTGGACTTATTTCCAAAGGAGTAAAACATAAAATTAGCATGTATCCCAGTTCTAAGATACATTATAGAAAGATTTCATGGAGAACTTAGATTCATGCTGTACTGTTGGTGCAAATTAAACGTAGACAGGTTGAAGCATTACATGCTTTGATTGACTACTTTACTTTCAACAGATATATAATGAACTTGGTATGCAAATTGTATTGAAATTGTATTTTTGTCTTGGGTTAATATTCTCTAGCTATATGAACAAAAGCCCACTGTTACAATGAAAAGTGTGTGTACCAAGAACCATAGAATTAATCTTTGTGAGAGGAAAAGCCCAACAGTGTGATTTCACAATAATAACTATTCAACTTCTTTTACTAAATAACCAAAGCTTTGATATGTGTGTAAGTGTGTTCTAGGGCTTTTTCAGTATTAATAGGGGGCTGAAGCCCTTGCATCAGATAAAATATTTGAGGAAATTAAGAGGAAAAAAGCTGCCTGGCTACCTCAGTTGGTTGCATATAAGTCTACTTATCGAGGGGTTGTGGGTTTGATTCCAGGGTGGGGCGTACTTTCGTGGAGCTTGGTCATGAAATTATTTCTATGGCCATTCTCCCTCCTACCAATGATTTTTTAATTATGTAGAGCAGTTGTCAGTCACTGACGAAAGTATGCGCTTACTAGTTGGTTAACAGCTAAATCCAGAGATTAAGCCTTTTCAGGAGAATTGAGTAGGTTGCTGTTACATGACCTATACAATGAGTTGCTATGGCATTAAACCCAACAAAATAAACAAATAAGGGGAAAAAATCTTTGGTGAACCAAACTTTTTAGGAAAACTGAACGATCTCAAAGAAAAGTCAGGTGGCAAAAAGACCTGTAAGCAACCTCTATCATTATAAGGAGAAAAAGCCATGATTCTAATAATAGCAAAATGAAAATGACCTGTATGTTTATTTTATCAAGGTAACCTTTCAATTTTGTGTCAATTGAATAATCCCAGCATGTTATTTTACATGTTAGTATTTTTATCTATTGTTTACGTAGATATACAAATATTTATCAAGTACATTTTGTATTTATTTAATAAAACATGTTAAATATCCGTGATAACACCTTTACTAAGTGATGCACACACGAGTAGTATACATTATAATGTAACATTTATATTAGCCTTGAGTATTTTGGTTTTTTAACTATATTTGTCAATTACATAGTGTTTTCCTATTTTAAGCTAGCACACTGGATTAAAATGTGATTTAATTTCATCATGGATTACTGAAACAATTTTCACGTAGAAGGTAAACATTCAACTTGTACTTTTATTCTTTAAGTTTTTCTTTTGAAGTTTTCAGGCAATTCTTTTATTTATGTTTTGTCCACTTCTTGATATAGCTGTGTACATTACATAATCTCAAAGTTTAGTTATATTGTTTGTATATGTATTAACTGATATCAGATATGTTTGTTGTTGATAACCCCTATTTTTTCTCCTTATATAATAGGGGTCGTTGATAAAACCCCTTTCCAGTTAGTCATTTTTATGAAATTTGGTTTAAAGTTTCTTAGTTAAATCGAGAGAGCATGATATAGTATTTAAATTTTTATTGGGAAGGAACTGTTTATTTTAAGAACTATAAGTATAATAGCCGTTGATAGTGTGGTGTAGAGTTGTATAATGAATACAAGGGAGGTAATTGCTGCAACCTTTATAATTTATTGTTTCCAACTATCTCCCTTTGAACATTTTTTTATATTTTCGCATAAAAATATTTGTTTTAAATTTTTTATGCAGTTAATCTGAATTTCTTCTAATATTAGAAAGAAGATTACATGTTTACAAATCATGCAGCTAATAACATGAAAATGTATATAGATGGATAAGAAATTATCATAATAGCCTAGGGCAGATGTTTTCATGGGAGTTCCTGTTCATGATTTTTTTTTCAAGTGGAAATCAAGGAGAAAAACATCTTACTAGTTTATTAGCTGTGTTCTTAATCCTAATATTGTTAAAAATATAAATGATATTAATTATGCTTAAACTTAGCCAAAATTATAATTTGTATACCATTTTCAAATTTGCTACAAACCTGACAAAAGCAACAATTGAAACTGCTACCATATTATAGAGCTATCTATAAACCAAGTAGATTCTATGCATAATAATGTCAAAAGCAGTAAATTTGACTTAGAAATAAAATTTTCTGAGGTACCTTTTTTTCCCTCATCTCAATAATTGATCAAATTAAGGTGTTTTTAAATTAATGTATTTTAGATTAACACGAGAAATCATCTAAGATTACATGTAAATGAAACTTTATGTTATCATTTGATATCAATTAAAATTCTTGAGTCAAAATCATTAAAATAGAAATTTATCTTAATCTGATTCAGACTTGAATAGATTTAGTTGTTATAAAGTTTGTTACATATTCAGGAATGTATCTAGCTTGAGGCTCACTATACAAAACGTTGCATCAATGATTATTATACTATCTTCTATAAAATCAAATATTTTATGGTTTTTATTCCACACTTTACATTGGTAGATTGATATCCTGAATGACTAAGAATAAATAATTTTCAAACTTTACTTTGAATATTGCTATTGATGATTGACTTTTTCATGTTAAATTCAACAGACAGTGTATGTACATGGTGGCAATAGGTATCATGTAAATCTGACAAAATTAAAATACTTAGAGCTCTTTAAAACTCTGAGTCGAGGTGGATTTTTACTGTTTTCTTATTCAAACTGTAGCATTTATGATGTCATAGTCATATGGTATTGCCACCTTGGGTGTGTAACAAGAATACAGAGGGGTTGCTTTTTGTCATTCCAACACCAAAAGCCAATATAATAGAGCCTTGATAAATCAAACTTAAACTTCACTATTAAATTAGAAATACATTCCTTATTCACTGCATTGTAAGCCTTTGAAACAACCAGGAATAGGTATCACCTTAGTGCAAGTCATAGGAAGGTTGGGCTACAAAGCTATGCACCAGAAAACCCAAAAAGGGAAACAACTTAAGCTTTTATAAGTAATACAGTCCTATTATCTAGCCGAATCTGGTGACTAAAATTTGCAAACAAAAATCATAGTTACATAATTCAAGTTAAATATAGAAAGCGGTTGACGACAATCTCTCGTTAAATCTGAAAAACTCAGATTGTAACCTTACACTACTTGTTACATGGTAATTAATATAAAATAAATATCCCAAAATCAATGTGAAAGGACAATCATGTCAGAAGAAAGGCTGTAAGTCACCGAGGAAAAAATCACTGCAATGTGTAACAATGTACAATTGTGTGATACCCTGCTTTACTATACAGGTACATATCTTAAACATGTTTAGATTGTGTAACCTGTAATAAAAAATCTAAACCAATCATAAATCTTCATGGGGGGAATTATTGTAAAAAATGTGAAAAATGTTAACCCCACAAAGGGCTACTGAATAATTGGCAAGTTTAACATCGAAGTTTAATATTATAAAATGATATATTATGGTCAAACTGTCATAATACATCAAATAAGAGTCAAAACTCACTTTGTTACAGAAAAACGTTTTACTACAATCTATGATTGTAGTGTTTCCTTTCTACTCATCTTGACATGTTGATCCCGACTGCAAACATCAAAGGTTTACGATGACTGATACTTAATTCATCCCTCCCTAAATGTACTTGAAGTATTTAAACTTCTCAACAAATGCATGCATTTGATATATGCCGTCTGCTTACAAATTATTTAAGAAACCTTTTGAAAAACATAACTTAGCACACTTGTTACAAAACACTACGTTATTTAATAGTAAATTTGTGGATTACTTTGTACAACTGAAGCCCACCTGCTTCGTTTAGCTATAGTACAAGTCAGTTATTAAGTGTATTGAAATAGTAAGTTTTTTTACTATGATTAAGTAGGATGAACAAATTACAGAGTTGTTCGGTCTAGTCAAAGATAAGTAAATAAATGAGTCATTTTAAACTAACAATATTTTGTCAGCAATTGTTCTTTTGATGTGCAATTACTTATAAAATGCACCTTCGGTCATCTGTCATTTTTGCACCGATAGACTAAGTGACATAGCTGAGAAATTAAGCACTGTGGTGGTGCATGCTGCATTAAAGCTGCATTATAAAGATAAAGCAGCGGCAGCCTGCAGGTTGTTTAAAACAAAACAGGGCTCGACAAATGTTTTGGAAGCAACTTGTCCTGCAGGACGAGCAGCTTGGAATTTTCATTCCTGCTGCAATTCAAACTTGTCTTGTACTTCACTGAAGAAATTGCAATTAATCCTGAACTTGTGTGAAGCAGTAACAAACATGTTTTTTGTTGTATAATTTTGTAGGCCATTTCTAGCAATGAAAAGCAATCTAATCAATGTTTTATTAGACTTCAAGTAATGAAATTTTCTTAATTTGTTGCGTTTTTGATAAGACTATGTATTTAAAACTGATTATTTGGTTATTTTGGCTAAAATTTTCACTCATCCTGCAGGACGAGCACTGCCGCAAGATTTATTTGTTCAGAGTCAATTTATACTCGTAATTATGAGAGGACGTGTGGATTTGTCGAGCCCTGCAGAAGATATTGAGAATTACCCATACCGCCACATCTCTCTAGAAGATTGCCTTGCTGGTGTGATTTCCACTCTGGCTTTTGCACCAAAAAATGGCCAAATAATGTAAGCACTATGTTAACATTAACATATTGAATGGCTGGCATTTCAACTGTTTTCTGCTGGCAAAACAATTTGCTAGAATATTACAAACCATTTCATAGTAAAATTGCTTGGACAACTACACTAGTAGAAAACTTGTCTCTCAATTCTCTATGATTTTTACATGATTTCAAATCAGTTATAATAAATCTATTGCTTGATAATCATTCTAATGTGCCAAATTGATGGAATTTATTTTGATACAAAAAACAATAGACTAATATATAAATAACTAATTTCATAAATTTTGATTTCTTTCTAACATTCAACACACGTAACACAGACTGTAAACTTGGAATTGAACAGTGGTTGTCCGAAAGAGCCATTTATATTGCCGGCACTATTGCCTTTGGAATTTGTTTTGGTAGTCCATTTAAAAAAGATTGGCTTTTCAAAGATGGTCGCCAGGGTGAACTAAACAGCTGCTAATTTTGTAGACTGTCACTACACAAGTTTACTTAATAATCTAAGTTTAGAAAATAAACCAGTTTTGTGGGCATAAAAAATAGAAGTGCAAATAAGAATGAAAGTCAAGCAATTAATTTATTATCATTTTAGAATACTGAGTCTATAATTATTGGTGATTGATTCCATCATCACCATCACCACCTGGCACCATCATTATCATCTTCATCCTCCTTATCATAATAAAGCATAATAACAACAAATGTAAAACTTAATCATTTATTAAATAAATAAATAATTTAGTAGATCATTAAGATACTTGTATAAATAAACTCATTGAAATCTGTAGGATTCTGATCAGTTCATTGTATTTTTAATAAATGATAATTATATTGACTTAAAATTTTTTACATAAAAATCATAAATCAAACTTTTTTCCTTAATGAGAAATTCAACAATGCTCCTAAGTGTTTCTTGTGGAAATAAACTGACTTAAGTTCTTTTTGATTTATAATTTCTATTTTTTTTATTAAAATGTAATAGTTTGTTAAATGTTTATTTTTTAGTAATGTTGTGTACATTCTAACATAGCTCCATGTATTTTATAATAAAATCTATTATAATCAGCCTCTAGTGGTGTCCCATCTTTGTTTACACACCAGCATCTGTAAATATACAAAAAATTAATTGTTATTTGAGGAGATCAAACAATACACAACTGTCACTGTTAGTGAGGAAATGATATTTTTCTGTACTGAAAAAATGAATAGCTGAGTGAAGAGTAAACTAAACTTGAGGTTAAGAAAATAAAAATGTTCAATAACACAATTGTAAGCCTTTATGGACTAAGAGCAGGTTATAGCACTAAGATGTCTGAAAAATTGAACTAATTTGCCCCTATCACACCAATCATAATTTTGGTGAATGAGTAAAAGTTTAGAATCCTGAATTTTCAGGATTTCATCTGCTTTTACATAAAACCCACACTCAGACCACAAAACTCTTGAATTTGCAAGACAAGAAAACATTCATCAATACCAATGAATGTACATGTAGCTTGTTCCATTTAAATATCATATCAAAATTAGCAGAGTTTTTATGAAAAAATAAATGTGTTGCAGTTTTTTTTCCAATGCCATAAAAATTGAATTAAAATTGATTCCGACATAGAAAATACATGTATGGTGTAATAAACAAGCAGCAGTACACTAAAACTAAATTGTATCTAATTATGAAACCCACAAATCAAGAAAAAAAGATCAGCTTTTTTATTTTTGCTGACTAAGCAATATTTTTTAAGACGATACCACAAAAAACTACATTTTATTTGTATTCATGTATAGTGGGTTTTGCGCAAAACAGTTGTAACTCAGTCTTATCTTATAATGGGTGACCACCCTTTTGCACTAAATCCGCAGTATTATGCTATAACTGAAGATTAATGTATTGCTGAAACATTTGACTAATGACAATAGTACATGTTCTGTAGACAGAAGAGTTAATAAGTTGTCCTTTCTACCTCAATAAGACTTTTATCTATGAAGGTCAGTGGCTAAAATCTAAAGTTAATGACCCCCTGACCACTTGAATGAAGTAATATTAGAGAACTAATCCAAGATATAAATCCATCGAAAAATCTTAAAAATCTTCATGTTTTTGATAAACATCCTTTAAATCTTGAACATCAATTGAATATTGAAGTTCATGTCATTTTAAAACTTTCAATTATCAAAGAACTCCAATGATTGGATTTAAACCAGTGACAGCTTATCAAAGACCCATTGACGGCTCAGTGAAAAACAAATTTTCATCCTTCTTTATTTACATGTAGTAGGGCTTAGTTTTGCACCAACTCTTCAACATTCTCTAGTTTTTCAATAAACTTAGGTCATCTAAGGATAAAGTTCAGCATAATTTGGTGGTCAGTTCAAATATGTAAACAGTTAACTCTATGAAAAGTCATTTCAGGTCACGTAATCTTATGTAAATATGTAACTTAATAAATATTAGACGGTTATTTAGTCATTTCTAACAGATTTGAGAGACGTATTGCTCTATAAAGTATAGCCAACTTGTGATAAATGGCCAACAGGTCTTTGTGATGTTAAATCTTCCTTTGTAGATGCCCTGATGATATAACAAGATGCTTTATTAACAGAATATTCTTGTAAACTAAGGCTTAACATAGGACACTGTTTGTTTAGAGTATGAAACTAGTATAAAGTCATGAATAGGATCAAGAATTTAAGCTTATATATTTTATCAATTACAAGTTTAGACCTTGATAGAACTAAAGTCATGTCCAAATGTTAGCTGCTGTAAGTGTGGCTCCTACTCAAGTCTCCCACTCAATTTGTGACTCAAAGTCATTTTCTAGGCTGAATTTTCCATTTTTAGGGCACTTGCCCCAAATTATCACCCAACACCAGACAATGGCAAATGTAATGTAATACATTCTTAACCAGTTTACTTAGTTTTTATTTTTCCCAAGCCAAAGATGTTGGTCTGTCGGTACTAGCCAATTAAATGTGCAAAAGTATGACAAACTTTACTATAGTGTCTGACCCAATGCCTGAAAAACTTTCATTAAATTTCCACTTACTGTACATGGGATGAAATTTCAAAATTTCCATAATTAGTCTCCTGGCAAATGATTATATAATTAATTATATCCTTGAATGTATCATGGATTTTTTTGAGAAAAATTTGATTTCTCAGATTGTATCCAATGAAACAGCTTTTATAACTGACACAAAGCTAATTCATATCTTCTAACATTCAGACTATCGAGTTTGATGAGTTATAATTTGTGCACACAGTCTCTCTGAGGTTACCCATCCGACTGGCTGATGGCTTTAGAAGTCTCTAGCTTAGGTCCAAAAATATAAACAGTCTACAAAATTAGTGCGTGTCCATTTGCCCAGGACAACCACTTTTTAGTTCTGGCAACTAACAATTTCCTTAGGGCAACCAAAATTCTGCAAATGTATTTTAGTTCTTGCTCTTAAAATAATCTATTCGGACAACCACTTTCATATCCTAATTTCATTGACCGCAAATATGTAGTTATTTGTTGAATTATCAACGACTTAACAATGTTGAAATAACTTGGTCAGTGCCCACATACAAGGGAATATAAAACATTAAATTTTGAAAGACAAAATTAGCACTTTCTATTAATAACTTAGTACTGACATACAGTGGCATACCAGAGATTTAGTGATATCTTTAACACCCTAAAATCTTGTCAACTAATACTACATGACTCAATTATCAGTTTAACATTTGATTAATGTCATCTTTAGTAGTAAAATAATTATACAATATCACCCATTAATATAGATAGCAAATTTTTACTAGATTATCACAGATTCCAGTACTGAGCATAGAGATACAGTTTTCATACTGTTAGGATTAAATACAGTTCAATTTAACACTTTCTATGTTCGTTAATATGATTTGTCCTAAGCAACGAGAAAATGAAACACGAAGTACGTCTACATCAGACTACATGACTAGTGTCAGCCTAGAAATGAGAACAAATAAATCTCCTTCAACTATTCAGGTCACCTTACATCAGAATTAATATATTTTATTTTCTCATTATCTAACATTGAAATGTAAACCTTTCTGATCTATAACAATCCCTGATTGTTTATGTAAAATTAAGTCAAGTTTTTACCCATTTCCCCGTAAAACAAAACAGTACATGAAAGTTAAAGCTACAAATTCTGTTTGTAAAAAGAACATCTTGGATTTAGTATTTTTTGCCGACATTTGGCCATTTTATTTCTTGTATGCACATACCAAAGTATGTAGTGCGGTAGTTCTAAACTTAAATAAAATTACAAAAAAATGTATACTAAAATTCATGATTTCAGAGTTTTTACATACTACATGTACATGGATATTTTCTGATGATCATTGCAGGCTTTAACCTGCTGGTCTGAAATTGGTAGCTTTAAAGAACTATATGTTGGTCCAGAATTTTCATGCTATAAAACCTGCAGTGAAATTACTATGTGCTTTGAACAGAAAATGAAAATGGCCTCCTGTAGATTGACTGCAATGATTATCACAACTGATCCCTGGGAGATGGTTTGTCATGTCTTATTGACAGATGCATAATCTTAGAGAGCATAGGGCATGGATTTTGAACCTAATAAGAAACAGATAAAACGAAGAAAATAAGCAAGAGATTTATATTGGATAGCAAAATCATTCCTGAAAGAACAAATGAAAGTTTGCATGAGCTGCTAGAGATTAGATTTGTGATCCAAGTAACCACAACATTGACAACTTTAATCATCATTCCTCACAATTTAATCTTTCAATTTCCTTTGGTCAAGTATGGTACACTTAGACAAGCATATTTCGATCTCGACATGGGAATGTTTATAAAATCTGAAAAAATTTGGAAAGTACAAATGAGCTGTAATCATCTAGGAAACAGTGTTATTTAAAGATACCCCTCTCAAGAAGTTTTTTAAAAGGCAAGTGAAATGTTATCTTTATCGTTGAATAATGAAGTTTAGGTTGGAAAATGATGTATACATTGAATTTGTTTGTCAAGATTAGAGATTTGTACACTTAACTAGAGGGCAGTGACTCAACAAATTTTCAATCTTTAATTTGGATTAAATATGACATGTAATGTTATAGCAAGGGCAATCAGTTCAAAAGGGGCATGTTTGTCTGTGAATTATGTAAAACACCGCTAGATATTTGTAATTTTGTCTGAGTTCAAGCTGTTGTGGGGATGGAAGAAAAATCATTTTTAAAGTGACTGAGAATTCCGAAACTTACCATACATTTTGTAAAACAAAAAATAGCTTTAAAAAGATATTACTACTACTGTCTGCGCTATGCATCTGTTTTTCACAAATAACCAATGGTACCATACCTTTCTTACTCCCAAAAAGCAAAGAGCGAGATTATTTTAATTTAAAGTGTTGTTATAAAAGGGATATCAATAACAAATTAAGTTACTTCAATTAATGAAATTTAGACTTATAAGTATTACCTTTGTAGGAAACATTGTTTAGGTGCATATGTACCATCTTTATTACAATTAGCTGGAAAACCTTTATCAGACGATAGAAGTGAAGTTATCCAACAATTATGATATAAGTAGGGTTCATGCCATGATACACTTACTGTAATATGATAAATAGTAGTTGAATTAAAAAGACCTGGACCAAAAAAGAGTTTGATTACAATCATAATTTTTGTTTTACTAAGAGTGTAAATTGTCTTAACGTAGCCACAGTCCGTTTGGCTCTACTTTAAATATATAGGAGTTTTTAATGAAATTGGTATAGTAATTATTGCCTAATAAAATATTGAATATAAAATTATGAAACCATGGTCTTACTGACCCTTACTAAAAGACCATTGGTTATCCTTTCCAAAAACGTTCTATCACGGTAGTTTTTTGTTGGAGATATTAACATGGATTCTGGGTCAAGACTCTTCTTAAAATAGATCTCTGGCTAAATATACCAACTGAAATATGTTGATGCTTTTTCAAGCTTGAGCCCATGTTACTAAAGTAGAAGCATTTAAACACAGCAGTGTGTCTCAGGAATGGACTGGTATAATTTAAATGAAAAGTCAATCTAATAATTATGGAGTTCAAGATTACTGAAAAATTTACTAATTTCAAATATATTAGTTTAGTGTCACACCTTCAGGATTCTCAGCAAATAGAAGACCATATTCTCTATTCAATTCCTCAGCTATGGCAATAGGTCCAACAGGCTTTCCTCCCATTGGTTGGATGTCAAAATGTGGTATGTGTTGATTTGATGTTTTAGATGAAGGAACACTATGTGCTGATTTTGTTGTAACAAAACTTGTTGCTGAAGTCACTGGTGTTGTTGTAATATGTGTTGTTTTTGTAGTTGGCCTTTTAGTTGTGGTTGGAAATTGAAATGTGAAATAATTTCTATGTTTGGTTGGTCTTAAATTGAACATTCTGGGCAACTTTGAATATGTAAAGTGTTTGAAAGAGACAGTTTTTAAAGGAATCGGCATTATGGTGGGTTGATAGATTGGTGTATTTTGTAAGGAATCATTTAAATCGTAGTCATCGTGATAGTCAGAATAAGTATTATGTTCATTTTGATCTGGGTAAATTTCTAGAGTTGTTTTATTATGATGCTCATTTATTTCAAAATCATAGGGCTCAGAAATATGTATTTCTGTTAAACCTTTTGATAAAATTGGAAATTGAAATCCTGAAATAAAGATCAAATCATAGATAGATGAACCACTATTTATTACCAGGGCTGGCGAAATCAATTTCCTGCGTTGTCTTATGGCAAGTATGGACAAGTGGATTTTCAATGATTTTATTCAGCCAGAGCAGACAAGTAAACAATTATGAATTTTAAGATTTCGCCAACCCTTATTACCTCTTATTTTGATGTCAGAAAAGCATATTGAAGATGTGATAAATAAAAAACTCTAACACAGAAGCGCTGTACGAGTATTTTACGCACAGGACTTCAAATCTAGTGTCCTACTTTTTTGAAACCCACTCAGGCTTTTTATAAATTAAACTCTTCCATAATTTGACAACAATATCAGTTTTCTTCCATTAAAGGTATATTGAGAAAATATCAGCACTTGGAAGGATAAGTAAGTACTGGTTATAAGCTGCAAGCAAAGCTCAGAAAAGCAAGGTTAGGTGAGCTGGCCACCATAACAAGTAAATCTGTGAGCTAATGCTCACTAGTGAAACCCCGCAAAAAATCTAAAAGTATGCGACAAACAGGAAGTAGATGAGCAAGGAGCATGAAATCGCTTTACACCACATGGGACTATGGGATGAAGCAATATGCAAAGTATTAGGCTGCTGCATGTTATAGTTGCTGAGAAAACTGCGACGGAAATTTTGTAACGGACACACGGACAAGGGTAAAACAGTATACCCCCCTCTTCTTCGAAGCGGGGGTATACTTATGGCATAAGACGACCAGATAACTTTCAAAAATAGCAACTGTCTATTTAACTGAATATTCTTCATGGAAACTTAAATATCGCTAAGAAAAAGTGCAAATGCAGCTTTGGGGTATCTTGCAAACAACCACTTTTTCAAAACCGTAAATTTGAAGTCTGCATCAAATATCTTATTTAATGTTCTAGGTAAAAATGGAGTAAAATATACCAGTTTGAATAATTTTACAGGCAAAAGTTTTATCATTTTTAAGTCAAAAGTTTCTAAACCAATGTTCTCAAGTTCTTATGAATGGAAGTGGATAAACAAACTATTCCCTATCCAAAATGAATGGTTTGTTTTTAGTGAGTTACAGAATAGGGAATTTATCATTTTCAGTTGGACAATTTGGCTTCACTAAATTAGCTAAGCTAAAATGGCCATCCGAAAGGTTAAAATACTGTGAATGAAAAAAAGAACCACATTTTAAGTGTTTTTGAACATTCTTTGGCATAAGAGTGTCTCAAGAAATTTCTAGGTTTTTAAAGTTTATAAACAATGAACAGTTAAATAATAAATATCTGGTGAATGCAGCTCAATGCTCTTAATATATTTTACTAAATTATTCATCAATCTATTTTTATCTTATGAGTTTAACCAAAATGCCAATTAGACCATTTCGTCCCTTAAACATTTAAATCTGTCAACTCGTTTCTTTATGTGAATTACGAAACTTCATTATAAAAACAAATGTAAAAGGAAAATAAAGAGATAGCAGTGCTGCATTCATCGGCGATACTTAATACCATTTGGAACACCTTGGCTATTCACTACGAATAATCTTGGACATATTTAGATGCCATTTTAGAACTACCTTTGCGTGCAAAAATAAAACGCTTGTTCAGGTGTTGAAGTAAACAAATCCACGATCGATGATTAATGTCTCATTTTATTCGATAGATTTGAAATACTGAATTCAATGATATCATCATGAATTCAACGATCATATTTAGTAAAATATATGACTTTAACGTATGTTTTTACAAAGCCTTGCATGTTTACTACAGGAACTTTTTTGCAAAACCATTATGCACTACGCCTCCCGTATGTAGGGTATGTAGTAAAAACCCAGTATTCTTAGTGGCACCCCCCTTGAATTGTTCCAAGATTATTCATTCAAAGAATGGTCAAGGTGTTCTAAATGCCTAAATACATTATAATGTCAAATACACATACCAGCACTTCTCTTAACAATATGTGGATGGGTATCATAATCAAAATTGACATTAGTGTTTGCTGCGCTATTTGCTGCATTGCTTTCTGGATGGCTTGCTGCATTGTTTGCTGCATTACTTGCTACATGATTTGCTGCATTATTATTGAGAGTTGCATCTAAATAATCAACTGTAAAGAAAAGTATAAAAATTATTCATATTAGCAAGTTTATCAAAAATTTCCCAGTGATCAAATCACGTTTTAGCATTTTGTATGTACATTTGTATCACTGATTGAAGTCTAAAAATCAACATGTCTGAGATCAAAATGCACTTGCCCAGATATTCTATATTCAAAACTCATTATTTTGAAAACTTTGACATAAAATACAAACTGTAAGTAATGATAAATAATTAACAGAAAGATTATACATGTATATTCATTTTCGAATTTTGAATCATTGAGACATCCACTTTATTACAAATTGCTATGTCACATGTGCGATGTTATATACAGCTAAAAAATATTACTTGTCCATGGACAAGTGGGATAGAAATATTGACTTGTCCACAGACATGAATGTTCGCGACAGACAAGTCGGGCATAGGAATTCTGCACCCCTGTCTTAAAACATTTTTTGAACAATTAAAAATCTTTAAGTTTACCATTTACAGGGCCAAAACACTCTTCTCTGCAGAAGCCAAATACAGGCTGCTTCCCCTAAAAAAACTAACTCTTTTTTCCCCAGTTTAATCCTTCAAACTCCCTATGAAATCCCATAAAAAATTCTCAAAGAATGTTGAACCATAATTCACATAGAAAGGGAAGATATTCAAGATTTCTTCACAATGCAGTCAATGTTGTTTCTTTTACCATTTAATTTACATGATTTTTAAATATCTAATTAATTTTGTAACTCCTATGATTTAATACATCTATTCCTATTTCACTGGCAATAAAGTGGGTCCATTTTCCCCAATTAAGAGAAAGCTGTGCTTCCCCCACCCCGAAAAAGGGCTGAGGCCCCTTCCATAAAAATGGTGTTTTGGCCCTGATTTATTAATGTGTATGACAATAACTAGGCAGGATCCGTAGTGCAGTTTGGTAGTGACCATGATTTTGAATCGAGTTTCCATTTGTGCAGTCTTCACCACAAACTTTCATTAGCAGCCACTGGTCATTTGGTCCAGCAAAATGAAATTTTTTAGTGGACAGAATAAAAGCTTACTAGACCAAAAAATATTCTGAGTGATAGGTTAAAATATTAATGACAAATATCATAGTCCAGATTTTTTTTCCTTATATAGCAGGGACCGTTTACAAGCACCCCCCCCCCCTCCTGAAATTTCTTTAAAATCATGCAGTTTTCTCTAAATTTGGAGTTTACATTGGATTTATTGTTCCCCTATCTATGAAATTGTGATAAAACTTCCCTAAATGTTCAACATAAAGAAAGGCCCCATGCCCTTTCCCCAAATACCGAAAAATGCCCTGTAGTCAGTTTATTGGTTTTACCTCCTGTTGATCTTTTGAAAAATTCATCCTCTTCATCATCACCCATGTCCTCATCATCATCATCATCCTCCATGTCCTCATCATCATCATCATCCATGTCCTCATCATCATCATCATCATCATCATCATCATCATCTTAAAATAAAGTAAGAAAAACATACATTCACCTTCTTTTAATCTAATTATAAATTGGCAAATACAACAACAATTGGAACTTAGGAAGCAGGGTTTGACACTTTTTGTTTTTACCAGGTATCCAAAAGGAATACCTAGTCAGTTACTCAGGGATTCCACCAAAACATTAGGGGTTCCTCCAATGTCATGACCTAATACATTAACTCTTGGTTTACCTGGCAAATTTTAGTTTCGATTTCTGCGTTTATTTTTAAATAAAGGGGCCGGGAATGGTCTGAAAAAGTGTCTGAATAATTAAATAAAACTTCTAGACCATTAAAAGTTTTCATCATGTAAATTAAGTTAACAATTCAAGTTTTAAATCTTTTTATACCCAATGAAACCCGGGGCGGTAGCGCAGTAGGTTGCACGCTGGGATTTGGAATCTTGTGTCCCAAAGAGGATACGGGTTGGAATCCCACTTGGGGAGGTTATACCCTTCCATGAAAATTTGACAATAATCATAATGTCAATTTTCCTACATAGATAAGATATACAGAGAAGTTTCTGGCCTTGTGGAAGGGTAGGCCAGTACTGGTTATAGACAAGGATCCAGAAAAGCTAGGGTAGGTGGGCTGGACACTGTAAAATTACCAAAATTGTGTTGACACGGCGTTAAACTCAATAAAAATAAATACCTAATGAACGCTTTTCAAGATCATCATCCTCATCATCTTCATCTTTAAAGAAAGGAGAAAATATACATTTATCTAAATCTAATTGTGTCAACTGTTAAAGTAACAACTATGATAGCTAGGACCATCATCTGAAATCACAATATCGATGTATCTTCTATTTTTGACAGACGATATCTCTTTGAAAAAGCTATAAACTAAATGATGGTGCCTTTTAATTTAACATTTCTGTGCAGTATTATCTTCTTTTCACCTGAATAGATGAAACACGCTGTCACAAAGCAGTGTTTTTTTTGGTCAATTTTATAGCCGTATAAGGGCTATATTCCCAATTTAAAATCATATTTTTTTTCCTGAAATTTCAATCCAAAATTCCCAATTTAACTTGTGACAGCTGTGAATATGTTTCAGCTTAAATTATACATCCCAGTAATCTTTACTGTAACCCGTATGTTGACATTGTACCGCAGTACATATTGCTGCAGCTGCGTATTGCATTATATCTAGATCATTAAAAACTATGACCATGAAAATTATGTAAAGTTTTATGCCTTTTTTACCTATTGAACGTTTTTCATTATCATCATCATCATCATCATCTTCATTGTCTTCCTGATCTTCATCTTTAAAGAAAAGAGAAAATATACATTTATCTAAATCTAATTGTGTCAACTGTTAAAGTAACAACTATGATAGCTAGGACCATCATCTGAAATCACAATATCGATGTATCTTCTATTCTTGACAGACAATTTCTATTTGCAAAAGCTATAAACTAAATGATGGTGCCTTTTAATTTAACATTTCTGTGCAGTATTATCTTCTTTTCACCTGAATAGATGAAACACGCTGTCACAAAGCAGTGTTTTTTTTGGTCAATTTTATAGACGTATATGGGCTATATTCCCAATTTAAAATCATATCTTTTTTTCCCAAATTTCAATCCAAAATTCCCAATTTAACTTGTGACAGCTGTGAATATGTTTCAGCTTAAATTATACATCCCAGTAATCTTTACTGTAACCGATATGTTAACATCGTACTGCTGTACATATTGCTGCAGCTGCGCATTGAATTATATCTAGATCATTAAAAACTATGACCATGAAAATTAATTAAAGTTTTATGCCTTTTTTACCTATTGAACGTTTTTCCATATCATCATCAAAATCATCTTCATCATCATCATCATCATCTTCATCATCGTCATCGTCATCATCATCATCCATATCATCAATTTCATCTTAAAAAAAAACCCAAAGCAGTTACAATTTTGTTCAGTAGGTAAAAATCTTGCCATAATTTAATACCATTATTTGTTGCAAACTTCATTAACAAGGTGCTAAATTTAACATTAATTTGTTACCAAACAGTTTCTGACAAATACATTTGTACTAATGTATGGGACTTTGTTAAATGAAAGCAGAAAATCATTAATTAAATTTTGTGTTTGATATTCTTTTTTTAAAATTACTCTCCTCAACATAAAAACAGGCACAAATAATGTGGAAATTGGAATGGCAGGGTTCAAATCTTACTGTTTTTACCAATTATCCTGAAACAATTCCAGGTCGTTTTGCAAGTTTCCTCTTTAATGTTAGGGACTCCACCAATAAAGTAAATTTTGGATACAGAGTTGAAGATAAGGCCAAACCAAATCAGAATTCTGTTAAGCGTCAAATCAAGTTTGACAAACCTAGGTACCTATTCACAAAAACACACAAACCGAAAACAAAAACACAAAATTTTTTTACGACAAAAGACAATGCATTATATATTTTTTTTAATAGAACAACATCCTCATCATATGAAACAATGGTCTGAATTTAATATATATTTTTTTCGTGTAAAATATATATTGTAATAATGATGCGGTTATGAAAAATTGCTTACAATGAATAACGTCGTTGCCGAACACAATTTTCCCTGAATTAAATTGTCGTATTGAATTCCGGAACATCCGAATTATTTAAAAAAATTTAACTAATAATTTTGTTTTTTATTTTGATTGAGGACTCTAAAACCTACGCGCAAGCGGACGCTTAACGAAATTCTGATATGGCATGGCCATAAAAGAAAATTCACAAAGAACAGGGCAATTTTTAGGATTCCTAACGGAATTCCCAGTTAGAATAGCTGGGATTCCTCATAAGTTTTGGATCCTCGAAAATCCCAGGACACCGTTAACGTTGAATCCTGATTTGCCTATACCTTTGAATATAAATGTTTATACAAGCATAATTTTTCAATTTCAAAAGGAACTTATTGTGATAAAAACTGCATTTCAAATACCTAAGGTAGTGGATACTGGTTTTACTCCTAGAGAATGATACAAATTATTTTAGATTGTATGTATGTATCATATGAATGTATAACTAAATGAATAAGTAAAGTCTGCTTTCTTTCCCTTTGACTAGAAATTTACTAAAACTTATCTCTAATATACAGTTTGTTTGTTTGTTGGGTTTAACGCCGTAGCAACACAATTATAGGTCATATAACGGCGGTCAGTCAACCTACTCACTCCTCCTGGAAAGGCTATATCTCTGGATTTAGCTGTTAACCAACTACTAAGCACATACTTTCGTCAGTGACTGACAACTGCCCTACATAATTAAAAATCATTGGTAGGAGGGAGAATGGCGGCAGAAATAATTTCATGACTAAGCTCCATGAAAGTATGCCCCGCCCGGGAATCAAACCCACAACACCTCGATCAGTAGACTTGCGTGCTACCAACTAAGCTAGCCGGGCGGCTTCTAATACACAGTACACAATAATAAAGTCTGCTGAACATGTATATAGAAGCAGACTTTTAACAGCACTTCAAATTTTAAAAGTATCATGCTGTTAAAAGTCTGCTGTGTAAAGCATCAATTTTCACACAACCTAATTCAATCAGGCAAGCATAAAATTAAATCAATCATATACTGATAACCATAACATGATAAGTTCGCAAATGAATAAGACATGCTACAGTGTTTATTTTTGGTCAATTTTATAGCTGTTCATGGGCTATATTCCCAATCAAAAATCATATCTTTTTTCCCAATTTTCAATCCAAAATTCCCAATTTAACTTGAAAAAAAGATTTTGGAAAAAAGATAGCTAAGTATGTATGGACTTAAAATTATACATCCCAGTAATCTTTCTTTTTAATTAACTAACTAACTTAATGAAGAATGAAACTAAAAACCTTGTTAAATCAGCTATTGTTATTAAATTTGCTTGACATATTACCCCAATTTAAACCAAAATGCCGATAAAATTCCCAATTCTGGGGGTATAGTCATATTCCCAAATTTGTGGAAAAAAAACACTGTGCTAAAAAAGAAAGCTTAAAACATTAAACGGCTGCAATTTTTGTAGCTTCAGATTCAGTATTTAGATATTTATCTAGATTTATACCTTCTAAGTATCTTCTTATTCTTTCAAATTCAGCATCATTTCCAATTTCTTCATTTTCATTATTTACTTCAGCAACTGAAAATTAATCATTTGATAATTTTATGTTCTGAATCACAAAGGTACCGTACACATGTTTTACTACTAACTATGTTCCTTAGACATTAGGTAATGATTAAGACATGATCAATCAAGTGAAATGGGGTTCTAATAAGGTAATGGTCTTCGAGGAAGTTACACATAATTGTAACCAGATAAAAATCCATGGTCCAAACTGAGATTCAAACCCACAACCTCTCTAGTCAAAAGCAGACACTCTACCACCAGACCTTTTTTTGTTATATAACAGGGGCCGTTAACAGGCACCATCCCCTCTTGAAATTTCTTTAAAATCATGCAGTTTTCACCAAATTTGGAGTTTACCTTGGATATTTTGTTCCCCTTTCTATGAAATTGCAATAAAAATTTTCCCAAATGTTCTATATATAAAAAGGCCCCAGGCCCCTTCCCCAAGTACTAAAAAAAAGCTCTGACCACATGACCATAAATGTAAGCTTGAAGTTAAAGGCAAGGGAGTACAAGTGCCATATTATACATCTGCTACACCCCCCCCCCCCTCTTTAACAGAATTTGTCCTCGAATTCTTGGAGCTTAATTGTCTGTGGGACTATCTAAGGGTGCAATTACACAATTCCTGGTGGGTTTTTTATGTTGGGAGCCAAATGTAACCCGATAAATGTCCATGGGCATGGTCCAAACTGAGATTTGAACCCATGACCTCCAGAGTCGTAAGCGGACACTTTACCAGGTCGCCATAAAAGCTAGCTTGAAGGCAAGGTACATGTAGTACAAGTGCAGTATTATACATCTGCTACATATTGACTGTATTGATTAGCGTGCAGATTAATACTATTTCTGTTATTTTGTTTCCAGAAAAAAACCAACATCCTTCAATTATCAATGCCTAAAGTTTGCCAAAATTCTAGATGGGACTTCATCAATGAAATTCTAATCATTAAACAAATTTTCCAAGTATAAGTAAGAATTTCTGGTCAATCTTGATAGCCAAAGGCGGATCTAGTGGGGGTCAGGGGGGGTCTGGACATCCCTAGAATTTCCAAAATGTACCTGTCCATTAGTGTATTTCTTGACTGTAAGTCATTTTTAAGTAGCATGAAGCAATTTTTCTTGGTACTTAACATGATTTAGTGATTATTTAGTTTTTATTATTAATATGTTGCTTTATTCTGCTTTATTCTGCAATATGTGTAAATCCTTCTATATTCTATTGTTAAATTGTTAAAAGATTTTTGATAATATGCTGCCCTGGATCCGCCAGCTGCTACTACTTTAGATAACAAAATACAGCAAAGGCACTATAAATATAATTTTACAAAATTACATAAGAATTAATACGTGAAGTAGAATGAAAGTTTTCAATTCTGGTTTTTATAGAAATTATTTGGAATCACCCTCCCCCCTGAGACTCTTTTAATGTCGATCTCACAAAGTGTTGCAAATTCAACGTATTATTTCTGACCATAATTAAGTTCTGGCTACTTCGACTTTTTCGAAGTGCACAATCAACCACCCTGACTCCAATAGACCAAATACACGACTTATATTAAACCTGGTTAATAGTAAACTAGTTAAAGAAATCATAAACTCTTACCAGGAGATTGAACTTCTGGAGTTTCTAATTCTCGTTTTTCTCTGTCACTTTCAGTGTCAAAATAATCAAAGTTTTCCTGAGCGTTAGGTTGTTCGACAGCAACTGGCGACGAGGAAGCGTATTGAAATGCTCCAATAGCAAAAACTAGAAAGAGAATCCAACTTTTCAAATGCATCTTAATATTTTATTTATGTCCAAAATAAAAGTAAAATTTCTGATGATACTTGACAGCCGAATATTAAATCGAGCGTTATATTCGCGCGAGTTTGTTCCTTATGACGTCAATCGAGTGATGACGTCATATACTCAAAGCGCGTTCGCACTTGTCTATTTAAAGTTTTAAAATGTTTCGATTATAGAAAGGTTATTTTCAAAAATTAAAGTTATTTGTTGGCGTCGATGTTGATATCTAATTATTGTTGATACATAACATTTCTATCGATTTGTACTGATCTACAATTTATATTGTTTCTTTCTAATTAAAAACCAATTAACATTTTTGACCAACTTATCTCCCTTTAACACTGGCACTACTCAGAATATTAGAATTTGGCCTGGTTAGATCTGGTGGGACACTAGTTGATTCAAGTTTTTGACCGAACTCATATTCCAGAAATGCCATAGGCAGAACCAAGAGGGGCAGACCCGGCGTACCCTTCCCCCTAAAATTGCCCAAGCAAAGGTCTTTATTCTATCATAAAATATGATATTTATAGAAAATATATAATATAAAAGTCAAAAATTTTCGCACGCTACGCGTGCAATTAATAACAAGACTGGAACTCACTAATAAAATGACAACGTACAATAATTCAAGGAAAATTCCTTCTAAGTATTTGTAAGTTTTTAACATGATCCAACGGCTGTAAAAATATGATATATATCTAGATGCTTTTATCGTATACCCTGGGAAAGGATAGTTTAAGTTCTGTAAATGTGCCTGAATCCCTTAGAAATGAGCTTCAGGGGTCGCAGAAATCCTGAATGCAATTAATAACATAAAGATCAGTGAAATGAAATGACATAATATAGGGAACATGTTAATGATTATAATTATATTTTCCTTGCGCTAAACCCTCGCAGCTCTCAGCGAATACATTACGAGTGAATTTTTCGAATCGATCGATGCATTGGAGAGAAGATCTATATTTTCCTTTACTTTAAAATATATAGACCTAAATACAAAAACAAAATATTTGAATGACTATATATCTTCCACTGTGTACTTTTCACTTTTAGTAGACTGTAAGTGTAGATTTGTTAAATGTTTTACCTGAAAATAGTTGGCCTACAACTATGTAACCACTAATAGCTGTAAGATTTGAAAATAATGACTTCCCGCTTGATTTCTTTAGCACATTTGCAGCTTTTCTAGATCATTTAGATTGACAGATAATGTTAATCATAGGATAACTAACGATTTCTAGGTAATTGTTGAAGTTACTATACGTCGAGGTTCTCTTGATTCATGTTGGCTTGTTTGTTCTCAACATTATTATAATTAATCACGTGTCACACTTGGTTATTTTATGGTCTCTCTTAGCCCCGATCGTTGCGCAGCGGTAGCTGGCAGGATATCGAATTCAGAGGTCTCAAAATATAGATGTTTAATTGACATTATTTCGTCCTCGTAATGCAAAAGCGACCATCATATGTAAGATTTAATAACCCTATGGTGTCTGTTTGCACTAAGGGGACGTTGTATCGATACAATGCTAAACTAGTTCGGTCATTCTACGAGAAAGGTTGAAGCTTTATTTATGCTTCTTTTTATGACAGTTCGAATATGCATAACAACAAATAAACATGGCATTGCAACACTATAAATCACTTATACACATGCTTCTGCCTATAATATTTAAAGTTACTTTTGGGACATTCCATGAGAAGTTGTTGTTTTTTCCAGGCAACATTTTTGTCGTATACATGTACATGTATAGATTATTTATAAGTTCTTTCCATAATCTTTTTGTTAGTTACAAACTTACAGTGATATATCCATAGATAAAGAATCCTTGATATTTTGTTTAATGGTACGGGTAGCTGGTGTAAATCACTCAGACTGGCATGAAAGTCAAAGTATTGTCAAGACAGACTATTGTGTTCACATTTTCACCATCTACGTACTGAACGGATAGGGTCCGAAATGACAGCCACTAGAGTATTGCTTTGATCGAAATGAAGGATATATCCTGGCTGGGTGTTAGATGTACGGTGTTGTTTAGTATTTGCTTTGTAACTGCACTACTAATAAACTATATTCAACAGTCTTTAAGCTGTTCCACAGGTGTCAGACACATTTATACCAGTTCACGAAATAAGTGGGTGTCCGGTTGCCCGGGACAACCAATTTTTAGTTCGGACAGCCAATAATTTCTTTTTGGCAGCCAAATTTCTACAAACAAGATATAGCGCAAATTTTAAGCTGCTAAAATGAGCGGTTCGGGTAATCCTAATTTCGAAGACTGTATTCTCTCTATATACAATAAGAATGAAAAATTGTGCCTGGCACCTGTGGATTGTTCTGTAACGATCATCAACACAAGAAAATTGCTCAGGGAAGCAGGTAGGATGAGAAGGCACCGTAAATAACCTTAAATGTTAGTGGTAACTGGAAAACGGCATAAAATCCAATAATATTGATAATATTGATAATAAATCAACAATAATTAAAATTATAATATTTTGACTTTACCTAGATTTACACAAAACTTGATTTTACTAACATATATACACATTTTTTCTCATCTGTATACGATTATACGAAGTGTATAAAATTTATTTAGTTAGAAGTAACGTTTAAATCATTCATGATCTTTATTTCGAGTTCCTGAATCTTAATAACATATTGAGCATCATAATTTCTTTATTTTATCTTCTGAAATGAATTTCCTTTCAATAATTAGGCAATTTATCTACAAATATATTTAAATTCATTCAAAGATGCGCCCTAGCATATTTTTATCTAAAGCCGAACTAAAGAGCAGATGAAACAAAGTTGAAACGTGCTGTTTTCAGATTGTATCAATATTTTTATACCTCTGGCACACACCGGTGCATCATTACTGCACTTCTCTGCATTAGAACACATACGATGATTAATTTCTCGCGATATACCGCGAGTTGCGAGAAGAGGAGACTACTAATTCATTTGATAGACATCTTGCTTACCTGGGTGAGCGGGTGAAATAAGTATTCTTTTCATCTTTTAACTACATACCGATTTAATCGTAAAATACCGCCTATATTACACGTAAACCGACGAACATGGTGTTGTGAGGTATACTATTACATGTTAGTAACATCAAATTTACAAGAAACTTGTTGCAATGAGTATAATGTGCTTTTGGGGAATGAATAGCAGTATATTCATAAACGTGGTTGAACAGTGGTCTATTCTTTCTAATACTGGTTTGATTCCCAGATGCAGCAAAGTTAACTCTTCCATGAGAAGTCGACAATTATAACAGTAAAATTCTACTAAAAAGAACACATTGAAGTCTTGTAAAATCAAGCGAATTTTGACGATTTGTAGCACCGAATGCTTAACTTGTTCATGAATAGGGTTCCTTATTTAGACTGCTCCGCTATTAAGACCATCAATTGGGATAATATATAGTACTGCATTATTATTGTTGATTTTTCTCTGTACATATATGTTGAGAATTTAGCGGTAGGGAAGAGTGATAGAAAATTGTTCTATTTAGACGAGGTTGTCGACAAACAGCCTTCTAAACACCACAAACGGTAATCTTTTACGAATAATAAATATTTTGGTAGAAAATTATTAAGAAGTTTCAAAAAATACGAGCGTTTAATATATGTACACCATCAGCCTATTACATGCTGGAAGAAAGGGGTCGCCATATTGTGTAATATTTGAGCACTTGTCTATAAGTCACATGGTTTCAGAGCAGAACAGAACAGAACTGAAATTGACAAAACCATATAGACTTACAGTCATAAACTAAATAACAAAATATAATGTACATATGGTTATATACAATTACAAATTATATGATGTGAAAAAAAGACGATATACATGATAACAATAAAAATAATTGAAAATACATGTGCTTAATATATTTCTGCAACTTGTACAGTCTATCACTCACATGGAAAGAAAGAGGTCACCATATAGTGGCATGTATTTAGCACAAGCTTTTAAGTTTGATATAGTCATATACGTAATATACAAAATGATAATGAGTTTTTTTTTCTAGAAGGACGAGTTTTAATTAAAATATCAATTTATGATTGATGTATCTTCAGTGATAGTTTACATTATAATTATAGATGATAGTGCGATACGACTTCAACTTAGTTAACATGATAAAATCTCATAGATGAAATCTGTACATTATAACAAAGTGTTAGTTGATTCAACTTATATATTCGTCTAACCATATCATCACATCACCATCGTACATATATGTTACTGTAATAAAAAAAACTCAGTTGCACTAAACTGGTCCGGAGAGTTTTTACACGGTTCAAAGAACTTATATAAAATGTTCAAAGAGTGTTTGATAGTTCGTAATGCTCGTACACCGTTTGGCTGATTCGTTGGTATCTATATGAATGTCTCTGTCCATAGCGCTTTAACATTGTTAAATTGATTCGCAGACCTCACAGATCTTAATTAAATCGTACTACCTCCTATTGCATCAATTGACATGCTGCGAGTTCTTTTCATTGAACTGCGTAATGACTTATGGCTGCAACATCTAACACCAACAAACCATCTGCAATAACAATCTGAAACCGGTCTGAAAAAATGTAACACATAAAACAGAACCAAATACATTTTGAAGTAACACAAGTGATTCAGTAGTCTTAGTCGCAACCTGGCAATCATATGAACGTTGTGTACAATAATGGATGGAAATGGAAATATTTACACCGTCCATGAACATGTAGATCTATACAGGGTCAATGATTTACACAATCAAAACCATCGCTTGTTATTTGATTCCATAATTCACAGTAAACATTAGAGTTTTTAATGAGTTCTTATTACCATTGTGGCTTTGGTGTGGATTTGGATTACTGACCAACGCCTTGAGGCG
The DNA here is from genome assembly GCA_025267735.1 of Mactra quadrangularis. Classification (NCBI taxonomy): domain Eukaryota; kingdom Metazoa; phylum Mollusca; class Bivalvia; order Venerida; family Mactridae; genus Mactra; species Mactra quadrangularis. The sequence continues at coordinate 32,908,646 of CM046304.1, forward strand.
ACGATGAGCAATTTCGTTGTCAAAATTGAATTGAATTTCGCATGGTCATCGTCCATTTTAAGACATTGTAATAAATAATGGCGACTAGCAGATTTCATGCATCGTCATGGTCACAAATGGACAATGGCAGTTAATTTGACATCCGATATCGTTTTTGGAGGCCATGCCATAAAAAGACAAATTAAAATTAAAGGGAGAGTCAATCAATTAAGAAATGAAGGTCATTTTAAAAGAGATTTAATTGTACCTTTTTCAAACAAGTCATTGAACTGGTCAAAGTTTAACACCAAATGTGACCGTTAATTAAGCGATGCTAAATTCCAAACATTCCGGACAAAAACGGCTATTATGTGCAGCGATAAAATAACAGGCCTCGTATTTTTTACTATCACTTCAAAACAGATGAATTATGTATTTAGTGAACTCTTTATGTTTTTTATTTTTATCTGTCTCTAGTTTTAATGAAAGTATGACAATTTGGAAGAAGTTTAAAAGTTCAACACTTGGTTTAAAATTTCAGTACATGTCACTGCCAACTGTTTTGGAGGCATTATATATCATTTTGGCCAGTTTCGGACATGAGTTTTTAGATCCATATCACGTGATTTATTAGCTGTAAGGATTGAAGTATCATATTAATATGTTCATTTTACATGATTTATTATCTAAAACTATTTAATTGTATTACAAGTATCAGTGTTCAAACAAGAACGATATTATGTTGGTGATATTTTGGACAGCTTAAAGCCGAAGCATCTGTCAGTGTATCACATAGCCTGGGTTTGATGTGTACTTGTTGACCGTACGGTAGCATTCTTTGACAAAGTAATTACATTGTATAGTCTAAGTTTCATTATAATGCATGTTCATCAACTTAACAGCTATTACCCCTTGTCATTGGCCTACACTCACTGTATCTATCTATCTCTTTATGGAGTATTGACTCGTCTTATTCGCATCCGACACAAAATTGGCCCAAACGGAATAACACCACACTCATATGTACACATCTGCACTTGGTTGGAGTGAAGCAATCGCAGGTATCTTTGTTCAAAGAATAAAGGAGTGTCACAGATGGGGTTCGAACTCGCGACCTCTTTATCCCTTCTAACGGACAACTGTTCCCATTTACTAATTTTACCTTTTCTTGAAATTGTAATAAATTCTTATACATCTATACATAGTACATGTGGTAGATATTGTAAACTTGTACATGTATACTATTTGAATTCCATAAAAAAATTACAAATAAAGAAGAAAAAAATTCCATAAAAATCTTCTTACAAATAACTAAAGTTTGACATACTCGTAGTAAAACGAGTAGATATAATATATTGTACTATCTTATATTAGAATACTTCTAGAAGTTTTAGTGTCTATAACATTTTATTATGGATTGTATTAATGCAAATCAAGGTGGTTTCGAAAAGGACATACTCATAACCGTAAGAAAGTAGAATTTCTGCTTTGCCCTGACCAGTCAGAAAATCCTATTTAAAAAACTAACTGTCACTCGCGGCTAACTGTAATCTTGGCATCAGAGCTTCTAAACTCGAAGAAGCAATTAGGGACTTTAGTCAGTTATCTTTCCCTGATAAAATCTGAAGCAATCCAATTGGTAAGGAGGTCCTTACAATTGGAATCCTCGGATTTTATAATTGAAGTCCTATGTAAGGATAACAAAATATTTCATCTAATATCTTTCTTGTTAATAAAGATATTAACAGAAGAGGTGAAATTTAGATAGTTCTCTACCCTAAAAATACTAAGATTGCATTTCAAACAAAGTGCATGATATACAAAAAATATTTTAGATTAATTTTGCCAAATTGACATTGAAAAGTAAGGGTAAAATACGAGTAATCCAATTAATTGGACCTATCTATTTGAAGAGTATAGAAGGGGAAATAACTGACTAAAGTCCCTCATTGATTTGCGAAATGCATTTCGTATAACCATAAAGAACTAAACGGTGGTCTTAATTGAAGTATATGATAGCCATTGTCTAGCACCAGGTGATGTGTATGTTGGCATTTTGATTCCGACTTCAAAAATTGATGCATTTTAAAGAATTTCCCCATACTTTATTACAAAAGGTTAAGTAAAGAAGTCACGCCAATACAAACATTAATAAACTCTATTACATTCAGTATTTTTGCCGGATGTTACATTTAAAAGGGGTGTTGATTGTTTAGAGTGCACACAACTGATGGAAATAAGGTTCTTTCATGTTAGGATGTATTTTTGTCGGCACCTGAAATGAGTTGTTTTCTTAGACGGTTGTACTAATGCTTTTATCGTGAATTAACCTGCAGAAGCAATTGAAAATATTGCAATTCTGCAAATAATTTCACGGTGATGTTGCTCCGGCAATTAAACTGTTATATGATTAAGTTTGTATTTACATCAAACGTACCGGATTATCGACTATGTAATCAGCATCCAAGACGTACTTCTCTAAACAAAATATTTCACTGCCAAACAAAATGAGAACAAAAAACTCTGCACTTCGATTCTTTATTGCTTTCAAATGTTCGGCTTAATAGAATACGCCTTTCTTCAAGATGGGTTTACCAATTTTTCTCGGAGTTAGATAAATACATTCAATATGTATTTTCCATTATGTTTTCAATCACCATCTTGCTTATGTTTTTCACGATGAAAGGATGTATCTATGTATCATATGTTACAATATTGAGGATGAATATAATTTCTGGGCGATTTTTACTTCTATGGTTTTTATTAGCTCCAATTTACTTTGTTAATATGTTAAATATGAAAAGGTTTAGGTTTCCTCTCTCTTTTAAACAATTTGCAAATGTAACGCAGCATTTATGCAATTTAGTGAACAACACTGATCTCATGACCGTTTTAAAAAACAACTAAAATTGTATTCTTTTGCGTAGTCTTTATATCACAAGGCCGTCGGTGACGCAGTTGGTTGCGGGCCGGGATTTGGAATCTCGTGTCCCGAAGGGGGTTCGAATCGCACCCACAGAGGTTATACCTTCCAAGAAAATTTGACAATAATGTCAATTTTCCACCATTAATAAGATATATAGAGAAGTTTCCGGCCTTGTGGAAGGGTATGTGAGTACTGGTTATAGACAAGGGTCCAAGAAAGCTAGGTTAGGTGCGCTGACCTAAAAAAATGTGTTGACACGGCGTTAAACCCATTAAAACTGATCTATATCATTTAGTGCGTCGCCGAAGCGTTGCGCTCTATATGTAATTAGTTTTGGTTTTGTCCCTGCATACGGAACTGTTCGGCTGTTACTGCCTAATTACTGCCTAACGCACGCACTTTTCTCATATGTCCGCCATTAAAGTCAATGAAGGTTAGACTAAAACGCGTACGTACTTTTTTGTGACAAAACAGCTAGACACGAAGTTTTAAGTTAATGAATTGTTATTTTTTTTTACATGACATACATAGTTAGACTATTTTTGCCATTCTCGTAACCAGAGGTTATCAAGATACTCGATCTAACTAAAATCTTGATAACCTCTGGGTATGAGAATGTTCGCTCACCTATCGATACACTCACGTCAGAACCCCACGTTCTACTAGGCCATTTTACTTAGTGCGTCTATAATAACTGGATTTTAGTACGTAAAAGATAATGATATATAAACATGTTTCATTCATAACTTTGGCAATGAGCAAGATTTGTTTTCATCAACAAGTATTATTTGAGTATAAATATCTACATAGCTGTTCGAATGTTTTTCTTTTAAAGGGGGATACCCCCGGAACCTCACTAAGACATTTTTCGAGGGGGGGGGGGGTTCGCAAAAAACGCTATCTTCAGGCAACTTCCTTTAAGTAAACTAAATCCAATTTAAACAATTATTTCAAGTCTGTGTGGTGGCTTTTTTAAAGGGTAGGGGTCGATATACGTAAAACGCGGGATTAACCAGTTAAATGTTGAACGTATGAGAAAATAATGCACTCAAACAAAACAAAGCAAGTTAATTTATTTCAATCAAAATATGCAAACGTTAGAATAAGAGAACAAGACGCTTAATAGTTACAATGATATTTGTGTCGAAACGCATGACTTGGGTATATTCTGAAAGTGTGCCTATATTTTGAGACAATGAGGCTACGATGTTACATGGTATAACGCAATATTGGCAACAATCAAAATTTAGCTCAAAGAGTGACATAAATAGTGCACGATCTTTATTCCGGACACGCGCAATTAAATGCACGTGATGAAACGTTAATTGATGTACGTGTTGAGTGATTCTTCTATCATTTATCCTTCCCTATTGTTAAATGATATCCTTTGATATTCTAAGCTTAACTTCTTAACCAGATTTCTGGGAATCAATTTGAATAAAATGATGGTTTTATAACATAGGCGCCATTTAATGAACTTCAAAGAACTACACACGTACGTCTTGTGTTTGTTTACGTTATGATATTTGATGGCTCATTTACAACTGGCCAGTAATGAATTTCTCATCATTGGTATAAACTTTTTTATCTTCAAATGATTGCTTAATTTGACTAAAGGAAGATAACATCCTATTTAAGATATCCGGTAACGTAGGTTACAGAAAAGGTATATTCTGTTCATATACTTGCGTTCAAATACATTTGATATAAATTCTGTTTAAAGTGACGTAGCATTGATGTACTGTAATGAGCCGTACCCAATTCTGAACAAAGGTTAACCTTTTTATCTTTATTGATATATCTATGGAGTACAGTTCAGGCCAAAGATTAAATGATACACACATAAATATGTAAAACATTCTAGCAAAAGATGCAAAACTCTGTGTAACACGGTGCATATCTGTATATCATGTTGTTTTAGCAATGTTTTTGTGTTGAGGGTATATGGATGCTTAATTCAAATTAAATAAGCCTTTTTGCAATACAAGCATCGTTGTGTTGCTGATAAATTGATAATTAAGTTGATATTTAGCCGAAAGGCACTTGATGCTTAATGACATTTTTTTCTGAACTCAGGAGCGGTTCCAGGATTTTCTATTAGGGGGGGGGGTCCGAACTTTTTCTAGGGGATGGGGGGTGTCCAACTTTCACACCAGGACCACATTATACACTGCTGATGGGCATAAGAAATCATGAAAAAAAAACATTTTGACATAAGATGTGACTACCAATATGATAATATATACAATTGAGACAATATTCACACATTACGTGACGAAACAGCTTGAATTATTACAAACTTTGAGGAGCTAAATACATGTATTTTCTCTGAATTTCGATTATAGTACGAAACTATGACGACGATGCCATGAGTAAGAACGATTCTTAATTTTCACGGATAAGAATGAGTAAGACTTCAGTGCATTTTAGGTTCAAATTTAGATTCCATACTTACAAAAAACATAAGGACTACCTTGGTCTAAATCTCGGACGTCGTAACTTCCTTTCTCGTTTTTAAGATTTGTTTTATTAAAACAGTGTTTTACTTTGACTGTATCCACTCCACTGTAAAGAAGCTAATCGTATTTACGTGTTTGATGAAAACTGTTTCTTATTTTTTGTTGGTATAATTTTCTGATCTTTCTACAGACTACTTTGTGGATAGAGTCTACTCTACAAACATTCTTTGGTATACACCTTTATGCCTTTTTGAACAAACTTATAGGTGACTTCAGTGATTTGATTTTTCAAATGTGCCGTGAAATCACACCTGTTTTCAATCTATTACAGTGCAATACTTAAGTAAAGCAAAACTACCGACATAACTGGTACATTTTCTTCATCCCACGAAAATATACAAAAATAGGGTCCAACATTTGTTTCAATCACACGGTTGTTAAAAAAGTTTCCAAATATATACTCAAATATGAATGATTCCATGAATCACGTGTAGAGTACATTATTTGTGGAATGGAGGTTCGCTAGAATGATAAATGATTTTCTCTATTTTCAGCAACAATTTCACACTTTCCGGTAAACAAAAATAGTATAAGTTGTTTCTGGAACGCAAATATAGCGAACAGTAATTGACAAATTGAGCCCTAAAATATTTCATTGTTATTTTTGTGCGTTTGTTTTTTGCTGAGAACGTGTAAACTCGTAGAAGCAGACGTTCAGGAGATCACGTCTGAAGCAGCCCACTTGATTCTAATTATTTCCACTCAACTATGAAATTTAATTTGACGTACAGTTAGGTAATGATTGAGGTCCTTAAAATAGAGAAAACTATAACAGAACAATATATAGAAACTGAAATATAGTAAATTAATGTATTATTTATGGAGATACTTATATCATTTTACGTCGATGATATTTTAATACGTAAGCAAATGCTACGGTAATAATTTAAAACTCTAAGTGTAACTACTTTCAACACACGCGCTCTCACTTAAAATTGTTATGAAATTACATAAAATTACTTAGAAATATTTGAAATATTCAAATTTATTAGCCCACAAACAATATATGGTGAAGTGTTTATCACGTACGCGGAATATTGATCATAACAATGTCATTACGTACCGTACGTACAGTCTGACTGTTGTCTGGTTCCCAGTCGTATTTTGACAGATAAAAGTACGTCAGGCAAAGCAGAATAATGGCGGTGCCCGATGTAGGAACTACAGTAAGTACAAAACTTACTGTGGACACCTTATTTTAGTTGTTCAGTAACATTTATGCTAAATAAGAAGAATCCGAAATTCTAACGAGAAAAGTCAACGTCCGAATCGTGTTTACTTAGCGAACATGGTTTTTGGTTAATCGTTCGCTAAATTTAAGTGCACACAGATAAATCTTCGAATGACCTTTATAGTACCGAACTCCTACCAAATTGATCATCGTCAGAAGATATTTATGCAAAATAAAAGCACATTTTGTGACCGGAAGATGCCCTGGTGGGTGCCGCCATTATTGCGTTTTGCCTGACCCATTAACGATAGTAGTGAGGGGCAGGTAATCCAGACTAAGTCTGACTGAAGTACAGATTTTAGATATTTGAGTTTTATCTATCATGCTCTTCCGCATTTTTTGCTTTCATTCGCAGTGCAAGATAACAAGCTGTTGGAGATTTAATCGCTCGATCACTCTGATGTCTAACCACCTCGATTATTCACAAAAAAGTATCACTTACATTTTTACATCAAATTACTTTCAAATTCACATCACACGAAACACCTCGGACAATGAAATGTTTTACTATAATTTCATCGACCATAAAATGTGGGCGTGTCCGTACCTGCTGGCTACCTTTGTCACTCAGAAACGAGCTTGACTTCTCAATAAGTTATTTCACACGATGAGAAGATGTGAAATTTAATTTCATTGCTCTCACTAAACTGCGCATGTTTTCATTACATTACGCATTCTTTGATGTAGGTTTAACTATTTAACTTTTAACCTTGGTTTTATCCCGACATAATCTACTTTACATCATTCAAAGAAGAATCCTTGTTGACTTAATGAATCATTTATACATTATACGAGTAATTTATGCATGCATGCACATTATTTGTCAACATTAATGCACGTTTTACCTTTATATAGTCACCTAGAGATGGGAGAATGTTCCAGTTTTCCATGAAGTTTAAGAAATCTTTGGAGAAAAAGTCTAAAAGAATAATCTACCTTACCAAATTTTATAATGCAGATCTCTATCATTGAATGCATAAGATAATAATTAAATACAAGCTGTAATAGCAGACGGTTGCAGACATAGTAGAATGTCTATGCCAGACTTGTAATATGAATATGGGAAAAGCAACGACAAATAAATACATTTTGAATAATAATGCCGAGCCAGTTTGAAAAGCGTTTAACATATTAATAATGACGTAAACATAATTTTCTCCATAAACTATTCAAAACTATTGTATTATCATCCGGGGTTTGGAATTCGTGTATAAGTCATTCCGTCCTTTTCCTACTTTTTCTTATTTGTTCGACAATCTTTCTTGAGTTTTGATGGTTCTGAATGACCTGATATGGTAGACTTACTTCTCTATTTCGGCTTACATGTGTTTTGTTCTCATTCAAAAATCAATGACAACATAATGATAAGATTTTGACCATAGACACGAATGCTAAGACTTGTTTCAGTATTAAGGTTGGAGAAAACACTGTTTTCAAGAAAATATTAATTTGTTCAAAATTGATGAAATTCGGTGCGCATATAGAAACAAAATATCAATTTATGGAAATTACCTAACGTCGCAGGTATAGCTTGAGCCTAGGTGTGTGTCCAAAAAGTGATGATTTCTTCTTTAAACAGAATATCTTTTCAACTGACCAATACAATCTGATTAAAACCCGATCTAAAATTTTCCGCTCGCCTACTCGCTACGACAACAGTCTACAGGATATCTGTTTATGGAGACTGTGACCGATACAACTCGTGATCATTTCTTCAAAATCTATACTTTCTTTAACAATTAACATATTTTCACAATTAAGTATTCGAGTGTCGGCAAGACAGTACAAAAAAAGAAAGCTTCAGCCGCCTTACTTAAAATTGGCATTCAGCCATTGTCATGACCATTGAAGAGAACATGAAGAGACAAAGCGTCTTCGTGACACGGATCGTGAGATATCAATACATCACCTTATTGTTCGTCCTCAATAATATTCGTCCATTAATAGTACTTATCGTAACAGCTGGACCCCCACTTCAATAAACTTAAAATACCACATTGAACCTAAAACAAATTCACGGAGGATTATTCCGGTCACTTAAACTTCAAACATAGTCACCTATCTAATAGGGCTTACCCCCACTGTTTGATAAATAGCCTTTCAATGAAAAACCACTACCATCCTGATTTTTTTTACAAAAAACGAATATTTGGCCTAAAATGATGTATAAGGGCATCTTATAGATCTAAGGAGACTTGAGAAAAATTTGTATGACAATAGATTACTAAAAATAGTCAAAACAAAATTTAAAAAATGTCATTTCAAACGAGCAACAACGTTGCACGAGTCAGCTCGACTGGGCTACAAAACGTTATGTCTAGCATTGATGATGTTTTTCTTTGATTTTAAATACTGGTGTTTGTAAAATGTATGTTTTTAAAATAACAATTTCGATGCAAGACATATTAAGAACGTGTAGAGATTTGTTTAGTTTGTAGGAGACAAGGTTTTGTTTTGACCGAATTTGCGGTTTAGGTTAAAACTTTGAGTTTATTTTTATATAAAATCGATGAACATGTCAGAGCCAGCGAATACTTGAATTTGACCTTTAAAAACCATTTCACATTTAAGTGAAAACAAGCATATTAGGGCCAATAACAGTAAAAGAGACACAAACCAACCACCCAAGCGAGGCTTAAATGACCTTGATTTATACGAAATCCGAAAAAACCGGTAGATGTCGCCTCAATTTAAACCAGTATGTAGAAATATTCATGCCCAGAAAAACTTTAGCAAACTTTTGAATTATTATACCTATGTCTTTGGAATGGCATATCAAATATGCCTTAAACGGACCACACCTTAATCAGTTATGATGTAAAAAACTCATAGTAAGGCATTGTAACATCAAAAATACACATTTAAGGAATACTTTGTACATTTTACAAAAAAGATAATTTATGTGTGCTAATGAGGTACCAAAACTATATGGCGTGTTTTAGTTAACATCACGATAAATAGTTGATATGTCATATGTTACATGATTTACAGAAATTGTGATATAATAAATCATTCAAAACGACTTCCACATCGTCGGAGGTCTGTAAATAAACCATCTTAGTACGTTAACATTGTCTTGTACTTGACCGATTCACTGTATATAATCACATAATTTTGAAACATGTCTAGTTACTGTTTCCTTTAGATTTGACTACTGGTATGTTTGAAATCTAAGGTGCGTTCAACCATGCGAGCGTCCGAGCGAGCGCCTGCTTCGCGTTGCAAGCGCTCGCTGTAAAATCCAAGATGGCGTCAAACAGCACATTATTGAAAATAGCGTTTTAATCTTTCACGTATGAATCATTATGATACAATTTACCGTAACAAATAAATTCTATAATATGCATTGCGTGGAAATGTTATGTGGAACAAGTAACACGTACACGTTTGCGTCCCACTTTTCAGGGATAATTCTTTGATATAAAAATCTAATTTTTTCCAGCCGCATCTTTGATATCTAAGCGAAACACTTCTCGAGCTGAATCGCGAGCACTCGAGCGGGCGCCTGCGTTCAGAACGACAGCGCTCGTTGTCGCCCCGAGCGTTCGCATTGTTGAACGCACCTCTGGTTCAGTGATAAAATTCATGAACATCGTATTCAGATGTAGATGCCCCTGATTTGGTTGCCAAACTCTGCCAATAAAGGTAGAATTCCCCTGATACTATTAAATATGTTAAATGACCTCAGATTTCTTTCCTGAAAACTTGTATATATATATCTAATGTTTTCAAAATGTCATATTTGTAAATTGTATCACCTGTAATTAATAATTTTAAATTGATAAACGAAACATTGTGCTTTTTCCATGTATACGGAAGATGATAACTCACCTGCACTAAGTTTTCATTAATACATGAGATTTTGCAACAGAATGGTTACAACGATATGTTGAACAATAGTTTACAGACCATTGCAAATTCCTTGTTACATTGTACATTCTATATATACGAACAATATGGTGTTGATAGGTCAAAGATAGGGTCAATGAAGTCACTGTTAGTGGGATACTAAATACTAAACAATACTTATTTTAGCTCCATTGTGAAACAAGTTCTTACATCTTAGATAAATCACATTCGAGTCCGCTTCCTGGTCTCCCAGTACTGAGCAAGTAGGATAAAGTTTCTTGCTCAAAGAAAGAATGGGGTAAGTTTTTGATGGAATTCGAATTAACGCGGTGCTAGCTATCCAATGCTTACAAGTCCAACGTCGTAACCGCTCGGCCACGCCACTCCGTGAGATAATTAGCATTGTAACATAAATTGTATCTATAATTAGTATCATAACTAGATTTGTAGACAAAATGACTTAAATAAGCTTCTGATATAATATTTACAGTGAATTCATAGCCAAAAAAATATAACACTGAATACATAAGTTTATCATTTTATATTACGTCATACTTTGATTGATATATCCATTAGTGGAAAATATCGGGTAGTTTATTTGCTTTTTATTTATCAAAAACTTCAGTGAATTTGAAATATTTTGATTATATGCAATGTGCAATGCAAAATAAAGGCCTATCTTTATACATGTTGTTTATGACTGTGCTTTGACTAACAGTTGTCGGAAAGCGACATAAAGCATAATAAATCTATGGTGGTAAGGTATTTTAAAATTTAACCATAAAATGCAGTTGAAGATGGCGATTGGTTAAACTAAACCAAAATTTCAGAAACAAGTATGACCAACTGCACCGTCAGCAGAACGAAACGAACTTAAATAACATTTTATTAACTCAGTGATACTCGCCGTTCTAATTCAAAGGCAATCCGGCGGCACAGACCTAACAAAAGTCCCCATATAATCTGTGTAGGGAGTGTATTAGCTCGGAAAAGTTCAGACCGCCCTTGGTCTTAAAAGCCCTGTTGGTATAGCGTGGTTAGCAGATGGTCCTTTGTTCAATTCCCAGAATTGGTTCTATAGTGCATGCAGTATGTTCGAAACTCCATAAGAGCCGACTAATGTCAAATATACGTCAATAAATCAGTGATTTGTTGGACCTCCTATCTAGTACATAGATAATAATGATACTGATAGGTATTTGATATAACTTACAAGTTTCAAACGTATAGAATGGTATTATGATAAAACGCTTCGTTTCTTTGGAAAATGATCTGAGTGGTTAAACGCTTATATTTTGCTATGATTCAGTGATGCGCTCCAACAGAATTGACGAAAGAAAATGAACTCCGGTGTATTTTCGTTCAACACGTGACCTGATTACTTTTAAGTACTTCGCACATGTTTTTCGTTTATTAATTTGTACTGAACACTATTGACTCTTAATTAATTAATTGACACCCACTTAGTTAACAGGTGGAAAATTATCTTAAAATGTAAAATTCAAGTAGATTTACGTGATGGAAGTTAGTACTCGGAAGAGTTAAACCTTTGGATTTTATCATAAACCCTAGCATTTTGACAAGACGGTGAAAAAACCTTGAAGTATATACAGGTAAAAGCTTAATATGTCATTACATTATTTTGTCACATACCTAATGAATACAAATCAGAACACATCAACAGTAAAGACTGTCTGTAATATGATGTGTTTATATAAACAAACTTTGAATTAATAAACATAAAGGAATGTTCTCATTTGATCGCTGTTAAGATTAGCTTTAAATAAGGTTATTTTTTGCTCAGAACTACACATCTTATTAGCAAAAAACATTTCATGTACAATGTATTCAGAAATCATATGTAGCTGGCCTAATGTAAAATATGCCCATTAAATATACTACAAAAATCATAGCTAGTCGAAAGTGGAAAATGTTCGGTTGCTTAAGTTTGACCATAGGCGGCCGGTACGGTTACAAGTCAATAGCAATATACATGCGCATGTATGGCTGGGTGCCTATCAATCTAATTAAAACCCGATCACTAATTTTCCGCTCGCCTACTCGCTAATTTAGATCTGGCCTTTTTCAAACGAGGGTCACGTTCAGGTGACCTTTTCTCATCATAATATTAATGACGAAATTGTTATGATACGTAATTTGTTTACATAGTCTACGTCACGCAATTTGAAATGAGCCGCCCAATCGCAGACTGTGAAAAATACCGCTGTTAAATTAGCTTGCAAACATTGGTCTAAAAATAGAAATTACGAAATTAAAATGTTATCAATAGTGTTTCGTCTAGAGGAAAGCTACGCATTGATTAGTCGACATAAAGGTCATCTCGACGTGACCCTCCATTGAGATAGTAGAGATCCTGTACGACAATGCTCTACAGGATATCTGTTTACGGAGATTGGGTGCCTATGGATTTCACGACACAAATGTATTACATGTGGAAATTGTGAGACTTCGACCCGACGCAAGTAAAATGCTAACAATCTTAATTCAAGTGACCAATAGTCTGATCCCCTTGTCAACATATTTAATACCATCAAGTGTTGGTGACTACACTACTTTAAATAAACATGTAATAACCAAAAATAAGTTCATACGTTTGTCTTTGAACTGACTTAGTACGCGTTTCTGCGTACTTCAAATCTTAGATTTTTTTCATACAAAACATAGGCGCAAAACCCCATTACATAATTAAAATGTCTATATGCAAAAGAAATATTACCCCCATATTTTGATTAAGACATGCATTTTGCACGTTCTTTACAAATAAAAGTACACCGTAATTATTCAGTATCTAAAATATCTATCTATATTACAATGGCACCCCACCCATGTTAACAATGGGCAAAATGCATGAAGACATCAAATTTCAAGTTGTACACTATAGACCCTCTCTCTCTCTCTGTAATTTATTCTTTTATACTTAACTTAATAATATACCCCTCGTGATAAAAACTCCCTCTAACATCTCCTATGTCAAGAGGGGTCACCAGTCGTTCATTGTTTGTTTGTGAATATGACACTGAGCATGTCTGTATATAAGACGGCAAGGTGTTGTTCGTACTTATCTGTACTGAGTCTGTTATATGTACTTTTTGCGTAGTAAATCTGCCATAGACTTTATACCGTATTTCAGTGTTTGGTACATTATTAAAAAGTTGGCTGTACCAAAGATCTGTAATAATTAACCGAGTTTGGACGTTACTCGATTTCCGATTTGATGTTAAGAACATCGCATGACTCACAATTTACTACGTGACTTTTGGTTTGCTGTAACGGACATCACATGACTTTTGGTTTGCTGTAACGAACATCACGTACTTTCGATTTGCTGTTAAAGACATCACGTAACTTTTGGTTTGCTGTTAAGGACATCACGTGACTTTTGGTTTGCTGTTAAGGACATCACGTGACTTTTGGTTTGCTGTTAAGGACATCACGTGACTTTTGGTTTGCTGCTAAGGACGTCAAGTGACTTTCGATTTGCTGTTAAGGACACCACTAGATATCCGATTTTCTGATTCGTGACTTTCGAATTGCTGTTAAGGACATCACGCGACTTTCTATTTGTTGCTAAAGAAGTTATTTTAAGCCGTTATTGCATTTATTCTAAATTTCATAGATTATGCTTGATAGAGTTTCAACTTAACAGTCACTGGCTAGAGTATGTTGATAGCAAAAGGAACAAAGCTCCCTTGGGGATCTACCCTACGATGAGTAGGACGTCTGACCCCTGAGACATGATTGAAAAAAGATGCTTATATGGGGTGTTAAGCACCATATATTGGTGATTATACGAGGAATTTTATGTGATTTGACAAAAGGGTAAATATTTTAGAAGTGAATTCCGCGAATTTATCAATTACCTCTAAATGAGTGACATTTCATCTACATTCAATATACATGTACAAAAAACCGCGAAATTTATTTAAAGTCCGACAGATTTTTCATCTGAAAAATTCTCCAGTTTATACGGTAAGCGTATGGTTACCAAAAAAGGTGCTTAGTCCGAAAACAAATATATATGTATAATTTATCCAAATATGTGGAAATCTGAGATGAAATTTCAACGTTAGTTTTAAATAAGATCCGTAGCTTTTTGTTGAAATCGCATACTTCACGTCGTAACGTGATCTCGTGGGAGGTACAGTATAAATGATTTAAAAACTTTATCGGGACTTATATCAGTTGGTAGATGGAGGTGTTTATAAAAAATACGTCTTGTATAAACATTTACACTAAAACAAGGACAAAATTCACGGTACTTATACATTCTTTCACACGCCAAGATTTTAACCAACATCGTTTTTACCTCCCTTAAACAAACTGATGACGTCGACAAAAACGATAGATGGACAAAATGTCCACTTGAACATTACCTTGTGGATTTAGAAATAAATGTTTTGGTTAAAGATAAGATAAAACTAATGAATACATAGTATTTGTATTTTTACTGACACGTTTCTTAGATATACTTCACCCTCAACTTTGAAACAGTGTTATATTCTGATTTCACAGCAGCTGTATTAGTTCTGTGATACCTTTTTTAAAAGCTTTAAAGTAGCCTGCTGTTGTTTTTTCAAACTGTATAAAATGTATTGGCAAAGAACTAATTATATGTTTGTACCTAATAAAATATTGCAATTGAACTTGATTGATATTGAAATGTAGCTACCGTAATGTCCCATTTGGTACTCCGTGTCCTCTACTAATGGAATGCTACGGTGATGTCAATTCTTTGACTCCGTACCATCTACGTATAAAATTCCAGTAGTATGTCACATTTGCGATTCCGAACCTCTAGTTATAGAATGTTCCCATTAAGTCACTTCTGTCACTCCGTATTCTAATGCTACGCGTATGTCGTTACTAGGCCTCCATACCTTCTAGAGTGTTTATTCCATTACGAAATATTATGTTCTAGTTTTGTTTGACATACTTAGCTCTAACTTTATTTTTCTAAAGACCAAATTTCATCATAAAGTTGTTCATGCATAACAAAATACAAAATAGAAAAAAATACAAAACTGTAGTTATGATATGAGGCCATCTTGGTTTAAATATTACTTGTACTAAATAACTTTCTTGTCCATTTCTTATAATAATACAAAAATGTTATGAAAAATCTCGAAGTTATTCGATTCAAGTATTCCGAGTATTAAAAAATATGTCGATCTCCACGTTTCTATATAGTGGATCATCTAGGCTGACTTGGTTAAGCCATTGCACTTCTAAAAAAGATCCTATGGTTGATTCACCGATGACCATCAACAATTCGGACACATTTTGGTTTACACTTAAAATCGATGTCCTATGAATCGATACTTTACATTGGGGATGTGTGAAGACATAGATACTTATGGAAATGGAACATTTTAAGTGTCTTGCACTTTTCTTTCAAGCCTAACATGTCTGACTTTCTTCTGAAGGTGCCGCATTGTGCTCACATAGATGTTTACTTTGTCTATGCATAAAATGGGCCGCCGTTCTGGGCAACCGGTGTCAACGTACAAAGGTAATGACCACAGGCGGTTGGCACGGTCCCTAATCAAAAACACTAAACATACATGTAAGGTATATTACTCAAAAATGGTAGTTTTTTACCAATTTCACATGTATTTATAATGCTTTTGATTCGGGACCATGCCGGTCGCCTGTGGTAATGACCATGAAAATAGCATTATTTCTAGTTTAAAGTGCAACACTACGTCTATCAGTCGTTACAGCCTTGCGGTCTTCCCTATTTGAATAAACTTGGAAACGTTGAAACATGATTACTACTGAGCTTGTACATCAACTAAATACTAAGTAGTAAATACTATACTCTAAATCTCTGTTTGACACTTTAAGTAATCAATAATACGAATAAATTGTACTTTAAAAAATCAAATTTTAATTTTAAAAAGCAGAAAGTAGTTCTTGTTGACTTCAGTGTTGACAATACAAGGTTCTGAGTCTGTGAATGTATAGGTTTTGATGAGGTTTGTTTATAGTATGTACAGTCTGCATACCATATAGTTATTGTATGTATTTAACTTGTAAAATATTTTCTATAAAAATATTGAATATATTTGTAGATGTAAATAATTGTTAATACTGTAAAAATGTAATAATCTAATTTTTCAATAGAAAACTGAATATAGTTTCAATATTTACTTAAGTTAAGGTATTCATACACCCTCATATATTCATATATTATGTTTTTACTTCACAGAAATGTTCGAGGTTATGTTTTGTGCGGTGAAGCCCCAGAGTATGTTGTAAAATATTTTACTATTAGGAATTATGATAAATGCTTTAAGCAGGAGTCTAGCGGAAGCAACTTATTTCGAATCCCAACGGGACACAGGTAACTTCATTGAGCAAGTAATTACCTGCGGTTACTTCATAGTTACATCGCGTAAACAGGTACTATAAGAGGTCAACCTTCCTAATATCTTGGGGGGGGGGATACCAATGAACCCGGGGCTATTATACCAAAATGTGAAGTCTACTGAACATGTATAGAGAAGCAGACTTTTTACCAAACTTTCACTTCTTGTAAGAATTTGCTCGCATATCATTGTCATGCAGAGCTTAATTACATGCACCAGTTCATCAGTTCTCAAAGTGAGTGGCTACTCGCCATTTTGTAACGGAAAATCAGCGTTCATACCTCACACTAGTTTTTTTCTGACTCATTAAACATTCTTTTAAGACTTCATCTTTAAGACCATAACTAACATTCAGATTTTGGTAACAGTTTCCATTTGCTTTCATATTTATGGTCACAGAAATTAATCACTTATAAAGCTTAACTGGATGTAGATCAGTGAATGACTACCTTAATATTTGGATGTATAAATAATCAATATTTGATCGGTATTGATTAAGGGCGTAACGGATTATATCAATAGAAATTATCGTCTGCTCTTTAAAGGATTTCAATGATTAAAGAACTCACTTATTATGTTATTTTATGAGTTTAGATTCCTGTGAAATTTTCTCATAAAAGCTCCACGCAAAATTATATATTTCTCTTTTTGAATACAAGTTCAATCAACGATGGTTAAAATATAGTCCAATAACCTCAGTGTGAAGTTTTTTATTTCTCACAATTTCACTTATACATTATATATATTTCATTTCAAATGCCATTCACTCAAAAAATGACTTTTAGTTTTGACATTACGTGAGGTTTGTTGAAGTCGAATGTAATGTAAAGTTACCTGTGCTGACTGTCTCCAACTTTAATTCATCAATAACAAGTTAATAAAAGGAACAAAAAAACCCCAGCAAAATGAAGCAAGACATGCATATAGATCGAGAAAAGATAAACTGTAACTGGTTACCTAACGTGTCGCTACTTTTATTCTTGCTCCCAAATAAATGGTTTACCATATTCATTGCTTGGTGATTTCGAGAATTTGTTTCCTGAACGTTTCCATTATTTTGACTTGTGAAATCTGTTCAATATATGTCATTGTGTCTTTAGGGTGACATCACTTTTCTTATTTTAAACGTTTTCTTATCATGGCTTCAAAGTGAAAGGAGATCGAAACCGGAAGTAGAATTTGGTGTCAATACTTAAAGCAATAGTTTTGATCACGGTATGCTTAGGATGAAGGCTTGTTATAGAAAATAACTGCTCCAAATTAAATAATTAAGCTCTAAAACTATTTTAGATAAGGTATATGGAACATAGAATTAGCGTGTAAATACATATAGTGTTCTCTAACAAAAGTACCCCACTTTTTAAGAAATGAACACTTAGTCAGATTCAAATTTAGAAAGCAGAATGGTTTGAACAGTTTATTGTGTCTCAAAAACATGTTATATTTTGATAACTTCATGTTTGTAAAACAGTTTTCAAGTCTTCTGTTGATGAATATAGTGGCTTTAAATGAATCATTTGGATTTTAAAAGTGTCAAAATAGCAAGTTTTTGCTCATTCTTGTACCTAGAGGTATAAAGATTCTCCATCTTATCAATGCGTGATAACCTCTTTGTACAAGAATGTATGTTGCAAAGATTGAGATGGTCTTTATAGTGGAACTTTATTGTAATAAAATAATTTCTATTTTCCATTATCCGTATTATCATTAATCCTTCATTATTAAACTAAAGAAAATACAAATCGTAAAAACCTTAACTTGGGTCAAGGGTCATTTCCGTTTCAGCGTTCCCCTCAGTCACGCAACAGAACAAAACACGTCATTTTTGTCTCACAGGCGACTGTAACAAAATGAAAGTTTCCCTGCTTCAATCGGATTATACAATACAGTAAAGTTCTGCTATAAACCACATTGGTTATAGCAAAATCGTGCGATTTTTTGACGATTTTTAAATCTCAAATGCTTATTTAAAAATGAAAATGTCTATATACTAAGGCAATAAGTCCATCGATGGTTTTAATAGTGGAACTTTACTGACCATGCTCCAGTCAAATTATTTATTACTTTCAAGTTCTGCTATAAACCAGATTGGTTAACGCAAAATCCTGCGAATTTTGACGATTTTTTTAATTATCAATGGCTTAATTTGAAAATGAAAAGAATCTCTAAATTTAAACCATTCCGCTATAAAGACCATTGGTTTTGATGGTCCTCATGGTAGAACTTTACTTTCTACTGTAGTATTTAATTATAACGTTGTAAGCGACTTTGTATGATCGGTCTGTACCACAGGCGGTCGGTACGGTCCCGAATCGAAAACACTATATATACATATACATTTAGTGTCTTTGATTCGAGACCGTGCCGGTCGCCTGTGGTCTGTACATTAACCTGTGATTAGCCTATGATACATTTATCAATGCAATTTAACCATGATCCTCAGTAAGAGGTTGTTGCCATTCAAAAAAAAATATCCTCCACAAACATGAACCATCCTCTACATAGCCACATATATATAACTGTATCACATAACATTGTTAATGTATTTTAGAATGATATAATATTACATATTTAAGATTCTCGTATGGGTTTGTAAGTTGATGTACAGTTTCCATTTTGTTTATTAATGGGATACAGGGGCAGATCCAGGAGTGAGGAGAAATGGGTTACGTCACGAGTAACACTTTTAGTAAAAGATAGAAATAATGATGCGCAAGTTTGTCTATACGGAAAAACACTCGGGTGATTCCGTAAAACTGACGATGTGTACAGAAGTTATCGCCGAATTGTTCCGAATAGAGTTTGCTCAATCGTCTGATAGGTACTATTCTCATACCCATAGGTTATTAGGATTCTAGTAAGATCGAGAATCTTAATAATCTCTGGGTGTGAGAATGGATAGCTACATAAACTAAGTAATAAGCATAATTTCTAACCAGTAGATGAAATAATTACTGGTCGTTGGTTAAAGTCTACCAGACCATGACTCCCCCCTCTCAGAAAATATCAATACCCACCCTGTGATAGAAATACAAACTACATATTCAGACCGGTGTAGGTTTCTATATTAACTAAATGGTAAGTTGATACTGGGTATATTACATTTATATTAAATTACTTAATAAAAATACGTAAGATTTTAAAGATAAAAAATAGTTGAAATCTTTGTAGAAAAATCTCAGATCTATTTTAACTACATATATTTTATATACAGTTCTTTCTTAAAGTTCATGAATAAATATTTTCTATTTAGAAAAGTTCACCTTGCATATACACTGCAAGTATTTTTTTCCATGAAGCTTATTCATGTAACATAGATTAAATCATATGTTGATGAAACCATATAAAGCACGTAATTTGCTATAGGTAATTGTGAATTGCTTTTTCCTAAAATCTTGATTTTCTAAGTCGGACTTTTTTTTTGGGGGGGGGGGCACTGAATATACATGTATATATATACTTTACTTAGTAATCTATAATTCGACTGTCTCCGTAGTTATTAAAATAATCTTTGATTTAAAAAACTTTCATGATAGTTTTTTGTTCATAATTTGATTTACCTAGTCTGTTTATGAAAGCAATGTCTAGAGTTCATTCATCTTTCATGTTCTATTAATTGATTCATGTTTTTCATTAACTATAAATTATTTTCAATAAATATACAAATTGGTTATATTAATATAGTGGGCGGATGGGTCATAACAAACTATTTTCAGACATTTTTACTTATTTTTTCACCGGTTTTTCGTAATTCATTCTTACATTGAATAGTAACTTTCTTACAATTATTTCATTAATATCGTAAATATGTGTTGTTTTTACCTTTGCAGTTTCCCATATGTTTTTAATCTTGGAATTTGCTCTGATGGCTTGTTGTTGCTTTTTACATGGGGCAATGTGGATTGGATAATCCTAACACAGGAGCTTGGCATTCTGTATCGTAGTTTGAAAATATCCCTCCTTCGGGACTTCAGTCCTGAACAAATATATTTACCGTATTTCAGACCCTTGCCGATTTTGAAATTTACCGATTCCAGAAGTAGTCCCTAAGTATATAAGTGCAGAGCAATTCAAGAAGATCGTCTGCGACGATTGGAACAATAAGTCCTGACATTCACTTATAATCTGAACTACATCCCCAGCGTAGATGTAACGGCTGATAAGTAATGCGTCTCAGTAGAGATGATTATTTTCTAAGGACAATGAAGGGCACTGTTTATACGTGTATAATGTCATCTCCCTGTTTGTAGTTTAGTTTAAATATTTATTGCAGTCAATACAAATATTTATACATATATACAGTAATAGTAAAATGTTACAGTTGCGAGGATTGAGAGGATAGCTCAATAAAGTAATTTTTACCTCTCTTCTCTTTCGTAGTTCAGTTACATTGTTTCTTTAAACATTTCTTCATTTAAAATATATTAAGTTTTTTTAATTTTAAATCTAGCTAATTTTATTTATATCTTCAGTAGGTAAACATTTGTCTGGACAACATAATCTAAAAAATCGTACGATAATATAACTAAGTTATGTACACGTAGAAGGATTTACGACAAAACCGGTCGCAAGATCTTTGAATGCAAATCAGACCCCGACGAGTCTTGTTCCATTTGCCGTTTTCTGGGTGTTTCAATCAAGGTTATCGAGGCTCCTATTTCATTTGTGAACGTGACTACATTCCGTTCTATTCTCTCCTTTCATTCGTTTTGTATAATTATATTATGCTGACCTTGTCAGTTTTGCAAAAAGGAGCAAAACGACGTGTGCAGCGAACTCAATTTTGCTCGTTCACAAATATATAGAAGGTTAACAGGGAAACAAAAATAAACTTGTAATAATTCTACTATTTTTATGATGAAACCCTATTCCTTGCATCATTTAACTTTATTTATCAAATAAAAATTCATCAAATAAAGATTTTAATGCAACAAAAATATTTTATTACTTTATTGTATCTTTCAACTGAAAGCAGTTTTTATTACCTTATTGCGAGTCCCACCTTAATTTTATCACCAGAGATATTTAAAATTAATTGTTAGATGTTGCACTGAGCATTGAGTTTGTTTTGTACATTTTTCACTATATTAGTAAGGCAATGTAAATTGAACATCGTTACTGTCTTACATGTAGTTCAGCTGTTAGCTCGACTTCAAACTCGGCAACCTGGGACCAATTCCAGGGCACAGCAGCTCATTTAATGTCATCGTCGGCAACCACAGTAATTTCTTCTGTTACACTCCCTACATAACGCAGCATAGCGAGTAATGTTTTGTGTGATAACCGACGACGATATACTGTATAGATCTGCATAGTTAAATGCAGCGTAAGTCATTTGTGCCATTTATCGGCTGTACAAATTACAATAAACAGAAGAAGATTTTCTATGGGATTCAGACAGATGACTGATGGGCGACAGGGGGCGCACGGACGGACGATCAGAAACATTTCTGTAAAAAGTGTGTAATATTATGACACATGCACTATAAAATGCATTTTTATTTTACTTCCTAAATCATAGTTTCGTGAATTCAATGTTGTATGATACATTCCATATTCAAATAATATGAAATAACTTAAAACGAGGGGGGGGGGGGGGTTTAGAGCAGCCATGTATTGTGTTCAATACTAAAATATAGATGACGTTGTGTTAAAATATAGAGTTAAAACGCACATACTTAGTGCGTTAGTATTCTTTTTTTTCGAGAACCAAAAAGGCCCAAGTATTCTTAATATTTTATTATCAACAATGTCAATGATATATCTATTACACGGCTGAATAATTTCAATACAATTTTCCTTCAAAGACGAAGATGTTGACCTAATTTTATAATGTATTTTTTTTATAAAAACCCTCTTTACTATTTATTAATTCATGCATTCGTTCATAAAATAAAGTGTGAAAATATTATGTCAGCATTTTTTCATATACAAAATGACTGCTAAATACATTAAAAATTATCATTATTTGAAATATGCGAGAAGTATGGTATGTAAGCGAGAGGATAGTCTTTTATGTATGAGCGTTTTTCAATTGTGGTAATTTTTATGTAGAAGTCTGTAGACGGGAGTTTTTTAAAGATACAATAAAATATGTATGAATAGAGATATATATTATATTGATGTTACATAATACTTGTTCATTATGTTAATTTTTTATATCAAAATTATCATACAGCTTGAAAGAAGTCTGGGCCCAAAGACTAACTACATATATTTAGGGAGACGGCTTGGTCACCAGGGCCTAAGACTACATGTAACTATTAAGACATGGTCGCCAATTCGCCTCTTAGGATTAAATTTCTACCTCTTAGAGAAAATAAAGCCACTAGGTTGGTCTGTTTTCAGTACCCTTCGCAATACGATATCTAGAGTAGGCCTACATTGCTGAAAATAAACTTTTTTCTCGATCATTACATCGCTACGTCGCCTTCAATACCAACTGTCAAAATACTGAGCTTAATCACGTTGATTGGTAAAAAAACTATAATGTTGACCGTTAGGCATCAGGCAATTACACCGTCAGCTTGTCTTATGTACCTTTCAAAAGACTGTGCTAAAAGTAATTTGTTTCGTCCACCGTTAGACGACAACACTTCTGGTCTATCTTAAGTATATTTCATAATAATGTGTTACAAGTACTATGATTAATCGAACACTAACCCGACTGTTGAACTATTTCACCATCGGCATCGGTTTTACTCTTTGCTACTCGTCACAATTCTGTGCTAAGAGCGCTTTGCTTAGTAAAAAAAAACCTCCCACCATAACACCATTATTACACATCGTTTACGTTGACTTCAAATACCTAAATACCTAAATTTACCAAAACGCCAAAGTACTGCACTTACAGCACTTTGATTTGTCATAAAATTCCTTTCCTTTGTATTCCACCTTCAGACGAATTCCTTCTTCGTGTGAAACATGCTATATTTCTATCACCTGATATGTTATAGTCGTCAAAGATTAAAGAAATAAAACATATAATCATCATCAGTAACACAATCTTCGACAACAATCAGTTGATTTCGTAAAACTCGAGTCTTTCATAGTCAACATTGTATGAATGTATCGACAACCTGTAAAATTATTATAAATAAATCATAAAATCATTTACGATAAAATATGACGGAACAAACATGTGTATAAAATATTAGTATAAAAATAAATGACATTATTATAATATAATAAACATTATATATCTGATGCATGCTGGGTAATGAATCAAATCTCGTGCGTTCAACACGTGCTATGATTATGATATACTGTATGTAAGAACATATTCAATAAAACTATAGTCGAACTTTTGATTCTGTGAGTTCAATGGAAGATAAATATTGCATCCAACTGTGGTACTAATTATGTTGCTCGTTCCAAATTTGATCCTTAAAGGTACTCATTCACAGATTTCAACTTCAATATCAACTTTTTCTAAAACTATCAAAGCTGTATGGGAACATTTTTGAAAGCAGGAAAGTAGTGTTCTGATGACATTTTAGTGCAAATTGACGTACAACTACAAATGATGGTGTTTCATGTAGTAAATATTTACCCCGTTTTTCACGGTATAGACAATTTTAGTTCATTTTTGTGACTTTTATTGTATATTTCTTGCAACATATAGGTCAGTTTGTCTTAAAATGATAAGTTATTTTTTGACACAGTTACAGACACTGAATGGAATTTTGAAATTATAGAAAAAATAAACCAAATCTGTGAATAAGTACCTTTAATATCAGTTTTTTCTAAACTTTCAAAACTTTATAAATATTTGAAAACAGTATTCTGATAGGTTTGTGCATCACTTCCGCTGGCTATATCCTTCCATGAAAATTCGGCTATATGGCGATTTTTCTATATTAAGGTGATATATGGATTTATGGTTGGGCTTGTAGAAAGGTAGGTGAGTACTGGTTACAGGCAAAGCTAGGTTAGGTTAGCTGGTAGTTGTAAAATGATCATAATTTGTGTTGACTCGTCGTTCATAAAAAATGGAATATAAAACACAAAGCTATTATAACAATTTTAAACCGAGGAAAATTCAATTGAACTGAATTACTTTAAGACATTAAAAAATTTAATACCAATAATTAATCTGTTAATTCAAGATAAGACTATGCTTCGTTGATCCTCTATGGTATTTATGTCAGTTAAAACAATATGAACATAGGGATAATACATTGACTTTTTACAGGATAATCCGATTTGTTATTAGTGCTTAAACAATTGTAAAATTAACTACCTACGGAACTGAGTACGGGACATTTGAATATTTCGTTTGTTCGCCATTTATTCCGTAGTCGATTGCATGATTATACAATAACCATCGTTTTACCTCGTAGAATTCATAATTATATAATGTATAAATTTTTCATAAAGTTTAAATCTCACTTTCTGATGCCCAAGCCTATATACCCGGTGGTTGTCAGGATTCTTGGGTCTATCGCTAGTTAGCGCTGGTACCCTCGATTTGATATAATATACTTTTTACTTTTGGTGTAAGAGGATACCAGAGGCCCAAGCGCTAGGTAGCGGTTTACTTTAGAAACTGGCCATTGATAACTTTTGAGTACGAGAATTAAGTCAACATTGTCTCTTAGTTCACTTGGCAGTTGCAAATTAATCAGCAAGTGAAAATAAAACATTAGTGAACATAAGTTGAGCTATGTATTGAATGTCATGAAAAACGTTCAAAGTGTTTGTGTGGTGAAGTCGGACTATGCGGTATGCATTAAATTGTGTTTTCGTGGTTTAGTAGTTTTTTAAGGATTCTTATCAAAATGATTATAGTTATTTTGAAATACCTGATTTTGTTATGTCAAAATTTATGCATTTGATAAATTTACTATCATTATTTATCAATCAAAAATAGAAAGTTTAAAACATAAATTAACTATTAGAATTATATATTGTCAATAAATATGCATTCGAAAATATATAAAACTACCATACTTAGATGTGCACTCGTTCACATGTTGTTTACAACAATTTGTACTTACGTGTTTACAAAACTAGTTTTCCAAGAAATATGTTAATCATTTATTATTATAAAATGTGATGATTTCATATAACAACAATTTACAAAACTAGTTTTAATAAAAACATGTTAATCATTTTACATTCTAAATTGTGATTATTTCATGATGAAAGGTTTTAGGCTTTCTTATTTCACATTAAATTATCTGTAAGGCGATCGGATCAAACCAATTATTATCACTGTAATGTCTCAAACTGGTTTCCGTACACGTATGAATCACTGTAGTCGTGGTAATATTACATGTGACAAACCTTCTTAGTCCACTAAATTCATACTCTTTCTCACAGCAAACGCAACAACTACTTTTCGAACGAAACTAATGTGCCATGGGGAATTGATTGGAATGATTTTTATTTCTATGTTAATGATATATTTGGGCGATTTTTTGAACTCCTCAAAGAACATAACGGCCAGCTATTTATTCACACATATTTTTTATACTGAGTTTAACGCCTTTTCAACATTTTTTAGGTTATTTTACGACGTCCAGCGCACCTAACCTATTTTCTGGACCCTTGTCTATAACCAGTACTTACCTACCCTTCCACAAGACTGGAAACTTCTCCATATATATTTATTAATGGATGAGAATTGACATTATTGTCAAAAAATTTCATGGAAGGGTATAACCTCTCTGAGTGGGATTCGAACCCGTACTCCTTTTCGGGACACTAGATTCGAAATCAAGGCCCACATCTAATTAATGATGTAGATCTAACAATGAGACTGGTGTTGCGTTATTTTCGGCACTGAGTGTATGTTATATCTGAGACAATGTCAACGTGTGCCGGTATTATACGTAAATGACTTAACTTAATCAAGAGATTACAAAAGTTACATCAAGTAGAATGACCGATCCTTTATAATATATACGATATGGCTTGACCACTAAATGGCACGCGGCCATCGATCGTGATTTGACTTACCGTTCCCTGTGGCCGTCAGAGCAATGCGTCTTGAACATAGATTTAATCTTGGTATTATAAATATGGTAAGTTGTACTTAACGATTTAAATATATTGATGATTTTGCATATTTGTAGAATGTTAACCATACTCCATAGGCGGCCAGCTCAATTCCGAGTTTAAATCACCATAGGTCTATATATTACGTTTTAAACTCGGAACCGAACCGGCCGACTGCGGTGCTTGGACACTGATAACACTTCTAGTTATTATCTTCAGGGAATTCATATTTTTATGTATCATTCTACTTTTTGAATTCACTGGCCAGTATACATGCGACTGCAGTAGTCTGTATTGAATACATTTACTGTTGTGGATATCTTTGAAAAGTAGCCAGCAAACACAGCCTTTGTATAGATGTTAGAATCAAAACTAACAAGAACAATTCTGTATCAAAAGTTATTAAATATTCACTTTGCCAACACTTGGTACCAAGGTGCAAATAATGTTTTGACCGAAATTTTTATTCTTTTGGTCTAATTCTAAAATATAGGTAAAGGTGACTGTGCTAAGATGTCTAAAATTCTAATCTTCATAAGCTGTTGGGAATGGTAGCTAATGGATTTAGAGATGTTGTTCATGAGTACTGGTATTAATACAATGCGGCTTCTATACAACGATTCTCTTTTTTGATTGTGTTTGAAAACAATTAATATTTGTCCGGAGCGTTTCTAGCATGTCACAGCAACAAAGAAATTTCAAACACATTCATTTGAAAATCCGCCATTACTCGACAAAATCACTCACATGATAATGTGGAAATGAAAAAAACAAAAACATTTCTTCTAAAATGCCATTTTGATTGGACATGGCGCGTTCGAGGGTTTAGCGTACTATGCATTCACGGAACAAAATGTATAAATGGATGCCTGACAATTTGAATTAAATTGGAATTATAGAATAGGACCGAAGTCAATCGAATGTTTGTTAGAATATGTCACGTGTTTAACCAATTGTTATACGTTGGCCGTATTTGAATTTAATGTTTACCAATGACCAAATAAGGAAGACCTCGAAGACTTCAATTATAGATTGATGAATTCCAAACGGCACTGAAGCGCCTTAACCATTGGCCGAACAACTATAAATTAAAACTCATTAGTTGGCCCTTTGGTCATCATTTTTAATGGATGAAGAAGTTTTTTAATGGATAACTATAATGGATAACAATAAGTCCGATTGTCGGGCTTCTTCATTATCAAAAGCTAGTCCGTGAATTGTTGAGGTCACGAGAGCAAAGCGTGGTTTTATTTTTTGGTATCGCAGATTTCCATTAATTTTTGTTGGTCAGATAATTCCCGACTCGTGGAAAGGGGCACGTGTCGGTAACACGTGTAGAAGAAAAAACCAACACAAAGTAGCTCATTATATTTTTTTATTTCTATATAATAATGGAGGAGCCACGTGTAGTCAATGAGGTTTACTCTTCCCTGACCTCAAAACAGCATTGATTTCTCCCTCGTCTGGACAAAGACCTAACTATTGAGAGCCATCGAGTGTTCAATTTTTTTTTGTTACCAATTACTTGTTCTTTCAAAATCTTTTTGAAGTAGGCCTACAACGTACGAACGTTCTTAGTGAACTGTCTATACCTATGCTTCAATTTTACCAACTTTTACTTTGTACGTGTACTTATTATTAAGATTTTTGGCCTAAATCTTTTAATGTTGGAATACAAAAAAGAATCGAGTACATCATAAGTCTTATATTTCTGTATAAACCAGTAAACTAGTAAAATGGATGATGTTATGATGTATTTATCAAAGATGTTTTAGATATATAAAATATACATTATACATAACCCCAGGGATATTTTTATTGGTACCACTTAGTAGATCTCACTGCTAGAATTCTTTTAATCTCGCTTAGAAGATGGACATTATAGAAACAAATCAAATCTTTGATTTTTTTAGAACTTAAAGAACTTAGTTCTAGGAAACATCTTTCTAATCCCGGAAAAAGGTTACCCCTTCGTTTTACTATACATTATTTAATCGTTAATTCAGACTTCACAGAAAAAAACAAGTATTCAGAGCTATGTGTGATGTTTTGGCGGATTTTTTCTTTGTTGGAGAATGATAAAAGAAGCCTGAAATCATTTTACGCCCGAAAAAATGTAACATGTTTCAATATTCTATATTCAGAGGCAAACTACACTAACTTGGTTAAATGTTTAACATACATATTACAGTTTATCTCTAAACGTCAAAATACTGTATCTTTTCTGCAATTTCGACTGCGATGTCAATCATTAACCTGTGTGTGCCAGTCATAAACTGATGTTCGAACTGTGCTCACTACCATAATCATTTCGACAAATTACTTTTCAATATGTTCTCTTAATTTATTTTTTCTTATTTTTCCGCTTCCAGAACGAGGTATTTAGTGAACAAGGGGGTTTTCTACTTGGTAAATGTTTCACTGGCAGACGAACGTTTTTCTTCTACGAGAATACAGAAGTGTTTCTAAACTCATTGGTACCAGACTATTTTCTAACCGTTTGATTCCAATAACGCGGTCCGTGGGCGTGGTCTGTTGCCAAGGTACATAATCTATTTGGAACGGAAAGATTTATAATTAAGAAAAACAGATGAAAAAAATAATTAACAGTTTTTATGAACTCATTCATTAAGAAAAACAAACAATTAATTATAAATTTGAATAAGTAGGACTTTTAACACGAATTACAATTATTCCTTTAAGTATAAGGTCAATGTCCTTGTCTTAGATCTATCTCGAATTGTATTAGAACAGGTAAAGCGCAGGGCTTAGGAGTTTTGATGAGACAGGTTCGATTTACAATCCAGACAGGTTGTACCCTTCAATGGAAATGGCAAATTAAGTTTCCTCCAAAGAAGGTAAAGTTGTCACCTCCTTTCAAAGTGTTCCATTATTCCTCCTAATCTAGAAATTAGGTTTCCACATGAGTTGGTTAGGTGAGTTGGTCGTCGTTCAATGACTCATACAATGTTTATAAACGGCGTTGAATCCAATTAGAAAAATTCTTGGCATTAATTCTTGTTTCGAGAATAAAATCTCGTAGCTATTAAGAAACGTAATTTTAAAATGACACCCAAATACTGAAAAAATGTCAAACACTTTAAGCTTTTTCTTCGAGCATGTTATAGTTTTTGTTGTGGTGTTATGTTTTTGTTGTTTTTGTAATTACAAAAATCTCACGTTCAAAGGATAGTATATATCATATTAAATTCCGAACATGCAAATTAGAATAAAACTCTTATCGTAAATGCATTAAAATTTGAAACAAAAATAGACATAGTTCAATACAACCAGTCACTACAAGTCTCTAATGTTAACCATACTGTACCACGTAGTCTTTGATGTTTGAATATAGAACATATTTTATTTATCTAGATAGCAATTACAACCTGTATCTCACTGCTCGTGTTTAGACGAAAAATGACTCATCCGAACTTTTAATCACCTGCGGCCCGTATTAACAACAGTCTTACGACCAAATGTAGTCGTAAATCGTTCTTTATCGTATTGCTTAATTATCGTAAGATTTTTTGATAACATGCTTCCCTGTATCAGATATTATTTGTAGTTATACGCTCTTTATCAATGCATTTTATATGATTATTTACGGTGATCGGCTAAAAAATCGGTAAAAACTCTCCCTGTTGTTTGCAATCGAAAAACACTATTATAACTTTATTTCAATGTAATATTTCTTTTTATATACAATATAGAATTATAAATCGTTTTAAGAGCTTTCGTTAATTGCTAGATGGAAACATTTCACGTTCAAACTTCTTAGGCCTATCAATTACAATTATATGTTGAAATTCTATTTTCGTATATGTTTATTACTATTTCATAGTCATTTTTCATCTTTTCTCTGCCAGAATTATGATTCAAACTTTAATACGTTATGTGCTTATTTCTTTTTTATCTTTTCATTCTTCAAACATCATTAACAAACTTAAGTTGATGAACTTAAACTTCACGACTTAGAATATCAATCATAATCTAGGCTTTTCTAGGGTCATAAAATAAAACTTGGTTTAGATATTGACTGTGTTCTGGACTGGATTCTACTTTGATGTTTCCAGTCCATTGTTTTTTATGAATATAGTCTTTATTCAGAAGTTGCCATTCTTTCTTTTTTTTATACACGAAAAGCTGTCAACGTCTGTGGTACGCATTTCTGAAACATGTGCTTCAAAACCCAACCGAAAATATTAATACAATGAAGCTGACATCCTTTAAATTATTTCAAATGCATGTTTTGCATCTTTCGTAATGTATAAATTGCAATCATAGATATAAAAGCATATTTTTAAGAATGATATTTTTTCAAAAATTAATTTTTTACATTTTTCGAAACATAATGCTACGTAATTGAACACTATTCACGGTACATGTAGTAATATAATGATAACATATCACCTCTCAATGTGTTGCATTATTGTTATGCATCATTTAAAGTCACTTCTGACAGAATGTCTTTGTTACTTCCGGTTTAAAAGTTTGATAAAATGGTGGGTCATTAATCAAGATGATTTTCAGTATAAGCGTTTGAATCGTAACTGTTTCATAATTTGTCAACCAACATTTCATCGTACTTCATGACGATCGATGTGGTTGCAGTTGATTTATATATTCGACTGCGTAATTGGGTCAAATCGATTTACCGGTAAATCGAATAATATCGGCATTTCGTCTTTCGAGTCGGTTATAATATCGAGGATTAGCTGCACCGGCCAAATTTGTTTTGTGACTGTGATAGTTACAAATTTCATACTTAATAACACATATACAACCGATATCACTTGTTGAAACTTTGTACAGGAAAAACAATGATATCATTTCCTGAAAGTAGAAAAAAATCAGTGAGCTCATTGAAACCTATATCGTGGATAGCATTACATCAAAACATAATATTACTGTCTTGTGTCAGCTGGTGCGAGCAAGTACATTTATTTTATAAACGTATATTTAAGATGATTTTTGCAATAGTTACATTTATGCATATAGCGCCGCTATATATACGTCGCATTTGACACCGAACGTCGTACATGTAACACTAGTTTACGCTAAAAGCCGCTACCAACGTGCCCCTTTTATTCGATGCCTAAGTTCTTCGACTCTTTTAAAATTAAGAAATGCTTTGTTCGACATTCGATGTCCTGCATAGTTCAGGTCTTTTTTTACCGAAAATCATATTTTACAAAAAAATATCTAACAGAGGGTCAAGAGTTGCAGCCCAGCTATCGACTGTGACTGGTTTTCATGAAGAGAAGTAGTACAGAGAATGTATCTAATGCTGGTGCATTATAAGAAAATAACAAGAAATGTTGAATGATGCACGCTCTCATCAAGTAACTCTAGAATGCTAAAAAGGGGATCTTCAAGCAAAAGGAAACAACGAAAACTCACATTATCAATAAGTTAACCATTAATTATGAAATAAAGTGTTCATTTTGTACTCACTATGTATATGTTATGCAAAATTTTGTTTCCCAATTAAGAATCATCAGTAACTTCTAAGATAATATCTTAAAAACTTAAAAAAGGTTAATCCTTACCGTAAGAATTAAGGAAAAGTCATGTCTTAAGACTAAGGTATAAAGATAGTATATTTAGTGTAATGATTTTATAAGTATCAAAGTATAGTGTATGTCTGTTCTACAGGAATTCTCGGCTTCATGAAAGATTATAGATAATAGACTACTTATCTTACATATCATTTTATATCTTTTAGAAATCATGAGTAAAATATGAGTTTTACTACCTCTGAAAAATCATTTGTGGATTCCAATATTTTCAGGTGTTTCTAGTCACATTAAATCTAGGGATAGGGTTTGGAAGGGTATGTTTCCACACAAAGTGATCCCTTTAACTTCTGACCATTCTCGTACCCAGAGATATCAATGTCCTCGATCTAGACTCTGGGAACGAGACTGAGTTCTGACATGCCACAGTCAAGTTTTGAATCCGGGACCTCTAGAATAAAAATTCTGCATTTAACATTGCGCCACCTCTGCCACTGAATAGCAAACATAATAGGTTGGCAAGCCATGTCCCAATAAAACATAATGAAGAAATATCGCCATTCGACCTTCTCAATTAGTAATGGCTAAATATTGATGAAACTTTCCGAGCGATATTAAGTTGATGAAAGTACCTTTAAAATTAAAAAAGAAAACAATATAACCTTCTGTGTTGGCCCTATACCTTTCTGCAGCTGTATGACGAAGCGGTTTATTTCAAAAGATAAGATTTGTTTTCTTACCTTGTTTTTTTTATACATCAAAGATCTAAGGTAATTGATACCGTCTACTTGCTTTGTTTAAAATTAAATTAATTTTGTAATGAGATAATAATGAATGTTTTTTGTGGAATCTAATTTCTAGACAACAAAAAAATCTCTTGATTTTATGCAGGTTGTTCTGATGAAATGTAATCATTTTTCTGATAACGTAAACTTATGTTTTTCAATCATGATTTTAGGAAAAAGCAGTGCACTTTAAAACATTCGATAATGCTTTTTGTACTGTAGTGTGTAGATTTCTTGTATAGATATGAAGCCGGGTCCCAGTTTCACAAACAAACTTAAGTGCGAACTCAATAACAGACTTAAGTAATTTTGGACTCTAAATAGCATGTAAATGTACACGTAGTTTGAATGGCTGTTAATAGATGATCATAATAATGGAAATATATAAAATGTTTCAAAATAAAATATCTCGGGTTTGATTATAAACTTAAAGCCACGCTCAATTTCCCCTAAAGACTAAACTCAACAGTTCATTAACAGGTTCAAATCAATACAATTGAATTAAACCTTATCCAAAATGTTGTCAGTCCGTGGTGTAGTAGCATGTGCTCAGGATTACGATCCTAGTGCTTCGAAGGGGTTGCTGGTTCAAAACATACGGACTAATTATACGCTTCAATGACGATTCGGCAATGATGTGTTTTTCTCAACTGTCAAAACATGAATAATTTCACGATGACTGAATGTATTGTTTTTGTACTGGCGGCCTAATTGTTAATAAATATATCTTGACTAAAACATATCATTCTGCATAAGCAGCTCTACTCAATCATAATACACACTTTCGGAAACTCATGGATGTATCACGACGATAATTTTAACAAATGCATTCACGGTGAAATTATTCATGTTTTAACATATGAGAAAAAACGAACAATAATTAAGTTGTCAAACTTGTGGAAGGGTTTGTGAGTACTGATTGTGGGCAAAGGTCCACGAAAGTTAAATTTGGTAAATTGACCTTAATTTGTGTTGACATTGTATTAAAACAGTAAAACATTATTAATATGAACACAATATTACATTTGGCATGTTTATGTTTTGATGGCTTAAAATATTGGTGATAGTTGAGTCAACTTTAAGAAAATAAACTCATAGGTGCAAATTTTATTGCGTTCTTGCGATATTTTTGTATGCAAGTTTTCAATGCATACGTTCATTACGTTTTAGCGCTCTTAAATAATAAAATAATGCAGTCTGTTTTAAGCTAAGATAAATTTTGTTCTCATGCACCGAGATGGTACGGAATGTGGCTTTTTTTATTGTGAACTCTATTTAGTTTGTGAATGAGATGGGATTTACACAAATTAGAAATAAAACGCCTATGGGTTTCTTAAATTCAGTTAAACTTTTGATACAAAATTATTGATCGGTAAATTATGCAACTCAAATATTATTTTACATCATGGGGTTTTGCATTTAGATTTTTCAAATGTATTTTATCTCTACGAATAATTTATTCATGGTATTTGATTTGTATCAGCTTACATATTTTCAAAATAGAGGATGCTGCCCCGTGCGAATGTTCGAAAAACAAGTACACTTAGCTATATGAACAATGTCAAGGACGAATGTACTTTATAGATGATTCATATTTGACCACGTGGGATTTTGTATATAATAATTTTAAATGTATACGTTATCTAGCTCATCTTCGGTATTTTCATCATTTCAAAGCGTTTCATTTCTGTCAACATTCAAATGTACAAAAAGTTGCCTAGGACCAAGGCTTGGTATTTGATCGAGTGTTACCTGTTATTGATGGGAAAATAACCAACATCGTCACATTGTGCCAATTCATTTATAATTCTCATTCCTGCCTAACATCTAAAAAAATCCCTTCTGCTAATGGACACACTATCACATGTTTGCCTCTAAAATGCAAAAAGTGCATTTAAACACAATTTCATTTTGTTTCAACCAATCCATGCTTAAACCGTTGTAGTAACATTTTATACACATTTTTTCTCAGAAAAGTCTTCCAAGTTTCAACAAGATCTATTAACATGACACCTAGCTTCTTTACCAATTTATGTTCATTTATTTCACGTAGGGGTATCATCGGTGTATCAATTTTACTAAAGACTTATGATTACTGACACCCTAGAAACTGAGCATTCGTTTGATATGATTACCGACCATAATGTGTGAGGTATTCCAAAATCCGCGTTATTTTTCTATCTAATACGATTATATCAATAAAAGTGAATAAAAAATTTACGATCAAAGACCCACACAGGAAGTCTATATAGCTCTAAATAGTTCAACCTCTCAATATAATATAACTTAATCTATAGAATGTTATTTTCAACAGTCGTTGATTTCCGAAAATCTTTCCAACACATAAACCGGCCTGATCAATCAAGTTGATTATGGTAGAATGGAGCGAAGGACTTACTTGATGCACTAGGAACGATTTTAAAGAAATCCCGTAATCAGAATAAACGATAATATTTATGAATTTGAAATCTTACTAAGATGCAGTTGAACTATACATTACTATTATAATCTTTAGATCGTGCTATTCTTGGTGTTAACTAGATATTTTAAACAATACATTTAGAAAATACATGTAACATTGTTGCTTTGATTTTTATTAGTTTGAAAACAATCTCCGTAAACAGATTCTGTAGAGCGCTGTCGTTTGCTAAGAGGGTCACGTCAAGATGACCTTTTTGTCGACCAATCAATGCGTAGCTTTTATCTATAGACGAACATTTCTTAGAAACCTTGGCAGTTATAACTGCGACAACGTCTGTTTTTGTACATCTATAAAATTTGCTGATAGTCATAACTTTTCTCTGGATAATTTTCAAGTTTTTGATAATTATACGTTTATATTTTAAGTTAAGATATACTATAATGATCAAATATTCAAAAGTCATCTATTATGACTGAATGTATTTATAAAATGTGTGAATATGAGATCTGTAAAAATGATTTTAAACTATATAATGTGTATATTATATGCAGCTGTCTCTCTGTAGATTGACATATAAAGATAGGATGTAAAAATTACCCAAGGTATATTGCTGTTGAATTTATATATATACAGTAAAACCCCGATTATCCGAAATTGACATATGACCGAATATATGGTCGGTTGTAAACTATTGCATTATTCGGACAACGCATTTCGGACAATCGAGATTCCTTTGGCTCGTAAAACAACAGTTGTGTGTTTGATGAACTATTTTGATAAACATGTTAATTTACTATTTTGAGTGTTAATATCTTCTTTCATAAATTTGTGCAGTTTAAAATGCGACAGTGTTTTGAAAAAAAAACAAGTTTTCATAGTTGTTTCGCTATATCGCTAGATGGCCACATCACTGTTGTTAAAGTTTGATATGAACAAGTTTTCGAACAAACGATGTCCAGTTGACAAAGGTTTTACTACAAATACGTAATTTACACAAAAACTGTGTTAAAGGATCGGAAAATCAACAGATACTAATTACATGATATCAACAAAATTTTGTTTCTGGATATTTTATTATACCACTTATCATATCTTCTTTGATACATCATGTTGTAGTGTCAATATCTCTCATCATTTTATGTGTTGAGTTGATGAAGACATCCTTAGTCACATCTCAGTGAGAGTTTGATCGAGGGGACCCACATCTTTAAAATGATTGTTGTTTTGACCGCCATGAATTAAACAGAAAATGCTGAATTACTTTGGTTTTGGTAATTTCTGCTAAGGCCACAACAAATTGATCATATGTTCTATGGATTTTGTCCGAAAAAAATTAGAGCGAGCGAGCGAAAAAAAAATAAAAATATTTTTTCCCCACATTTTGCATTTGGAGGAGCGAGCGAAAAGCGAAAAATAAAAAAAGTTCTATTTTTATGAATATTCACATACTTAAAGTCAAAATGCACTTAAAATATGGACTTTTTGCAGAAAAAAAAACTTTAATAAATAGCATTCTGTATTATTTCAAAGTGCATATAAGCCACAATAAGCTCTTAAATTATAGTTGTGGATATAGACATGCTTATTAAATATAAAACATGGATTGATGCTGTACTACAATGGATTTATTCTATTTTTCTTACATGATACAATTTTAAAAGCACTGCTTGTATTTAATATTTTTCCCTTCATTATAGTTTCATATTTAGTCTTTTTTCCTTGGGTTTTATTATCTTGACCTTGAATTACAAGGAAATGTCAGTTTAGCTCTGATTATCTTGTAGTTTGTTGTAAGAAAGATTACTTGTTGTAAATATTCATAAAGTTAATGCTTTTAATATGATACATACAAAATAAATGCCTGTATTTTGTTCCATTTGCATTTAGATGAACTGTACTATATTATCATACTGTAAAATATACTGATTTCATTCAATATTGAACTTCAAAACTTCCTAAATCATTGTAAAAATTTAGAACCAGCACTGCTAATATTATAAAGGACCAAACCTGGTGACATTTTATGTAAAAAAATCCCTATATTAACCAAATAAATAAGAGATGGAATCAACAACAAACAGCTACTCAGCAAATTTAAATCCTCCTGAATGAAAATTTTAGGCTCTGCACCCCTATAAAATGATGGACCAAACCTGTTGACTTTTGGTGTATAATTAAAGTCTAAATATTATTCCAGTAAATAAAGGATGGGCTCAAAAACATAAAAATTATATAATTATATTCATATATTCCTGAATGAGAATTTTAGAATCAGCACCCCTATAAAATGATAATGAACAAAACCTGTTAACTTTTAAGTGCATAAATACAGTCTTATTAATTAGGAAGAATGAGAAGATTATTAATTAACCAAATTATGCTACAGACTAAACAACATACAACTGCTAAGTATACCTAAGTAATCCTGAAGGAAAAATAGAATCAGCACCCCTATAAAATTAAATGGACTATACGTTTTCGTGTCGAAAGTATAGCCTTTTGGTAAATAATACAAAATACAACTTTATTTTAAATGAGTCTGTTCGAATATCTCCGGCATGAACATTATTAGAAAAGGAAATCTTCTATCCTGTCCTACCTCAATTCATAAGACATGAGTCGACCTCTATTGTAAATTATTTTTACACAGGAGGTGAACATATGACGTCACACATCCAGATCATATTTGTAGGGTTGATGGAGCCGCTCTGTCTACGTCACTGTTCAACTTCTCTGTGTATCAAGAGTTAAAGTTTATGGAAGTTAAGCATTGCATTTATTACGTATAAATTTAGTATACATGTGTTAAAACGTGTACTAAATATAATTTAGGATTTAGAAAAACAAAGTAACAAAGGATCGACACGATCATCATAGTGACGTATGTAAACGTGAATACTCTACTGTTTTGTTACAAATATAGCAATGTCATGGTGGTAAGCTTTGATATTTAGACCAAAACTTATTGATTTTCTCCGTATTTAACTTCTTGGTTGAGTGTCAAAAAAAATTGACTTCAAAAAAATCTTGATGCGGTAAAAATTTTGAAGTGCGGGAGCAAAAAAAAAAATAAAAATATTTTTTTTCCATTTTCGGATTTTTAGGTGCGGGAAATCCGACGAACAAAAGATCAATTTGTTGTGGCCTAAAACACTGTTTAAATTTTGCAAAAATTGGAATATTTTAAAAATGTACTCAAAGTATACATTTGTGGATCGTTGAACCCCATAGTACATATTTCTCTATCCGCTCTGACATCTCAGATTTTTCTCTAAACTGACTGATAGATTTATTAATTGCATGAATGCAGTTTTCTGTCATTTCTCAAGTGCATCTGAACATGAAATCGTTTGTCTAATATTAGCTTACCATAGCTTAAAGTTTACACTTTTAATAGATCAATTTTTGTCGCTTTTTGACGATTTTCTTCTCAATTTTGTCAATGATTTAGACAAGTTTTGAGTATTTGTAACAAGTTGGTCGGTTTAATCGTCCGTGAAGTCATATTTCACTACTCTCTAATTAGGAGATAGAAACAGTACATTGTCTATTTCAATTGGTTAAGATATATGGGGAGTCTAGCGGCAGACCAATACATGTTTCTGATAAGATCATCTTTGTACAGAACCGTGACAACATGAAAGGTTACTGATACACTGAGAGAGCCACATGTATATTTCAAAGTCCCAATTATAACTAAATTTATTGCATACTTAATTTTAGTTTTATTCTCGTCCAATTATGTACATAGTTTTCATATTTTTTCGCGCCTCTAAAATGAAGAGTTCTCGTCTGTCTTGGTTCAAGAACGATAATTCGCAATAAGAAGCGTCTGCATAATTGTAAGTTAGGTTTATGGAGTATTTTAGTTCAATTATTTGAAAATAAAATATTGCATATTCTGCATATTTGAGATGTAGATTTAAATATGTTATTTGTATATAAATTCAAACATAATCGGTACATTTTCGTATTTGTTTATTTGCAATTGACATAACCAACATTCTTCCTTTGCAAGGCGAACTGTATTTCATTGTAATTTCAAATTACTTGGTTTTCAGGGGTACACAATATATGGTGAGTGCTATATCTATGTCATAAAATCAAATTTGACAATGGTAATTCTTTGAACAAGACCATAATAATGTTTCAGTTTGGTTAGACATATTTAAAAATCTCTGCGTATTAGCACCAGTACGTGTATACCAACCTTACGCCTCGGATTTTGTTGTAAATGATTTCTGATTTTTTTAACTTTTGAAGGATTTTCTACACGTTTTAAAATGCAGAAAAGAACTTCCCCAAGCAATAAATGGGTAATTAGTTGGTATATCACATGATGAACTCGTGCATATCTTCTTTCTATAAATGGGAAACATTCTTAAGAAATTATGATGTACACAAATATGTTTTATGAGGGTTACTTTAAGAAAATGCAATCGAAGTACAAAATATTTTATAGAAAATGTTGTGGGGCATTTTAGAGTTGATTTAATCCATTCGGGGAAAATTCTGGACAAGTTACTGTATAGTACTGAAAATTTTAGTAAAGTCATCATGACGGTCTTGATTTCTGTTTGTTTTGTCAAATAACTGGGTATACGATGTCACTACTTCCATGTAATATTGTTATATCATTCATAAAACATATAATATTAATCATGTTTTTACTGTCCTTGTTCTTTTTTTGCTGATATACTAGACAACCAGCATTAAATATTATATTACCCAGGTTAATTTAATATTAAAATAAACAGTTGTAGTAATTTCCCCTACATTAATTTTGTACTATATAATAACTTATAGTTCAACATCAAGCAAAATGCTGCAGAATCCAGACAGGGCTGTTGCTGGAGACATACTGTTTTCCAAACTTCAAGGTTGCCAAAAAAGTTTTTGTTCTGGATTTTGCGTCGTTTATGAACACTTTTTTGCAATATGTTTATTGGTTATTCACTGCAGCTTGCTCAAATAATCAACCTGGACAATCTGGACAAATGTTATACCTGCACTGGCGTGCCATTGCGCAGGGAGCCTACAAAACGAATAAAATGGAAAATATTGTCAAATTTTAAGCAAATTAAAATATGACTTACTCACGTGTTAAGCATTTGGTATAAATTACACCCTAATCTAACTATTTACATATTTTATTGATAAGCATAAGCTTATTATCTTTCTTATTTTTAGTTTATTTTTTTTCTCTTTGTTATTATTTTGTTTGTTTGTTGTTGTTTCACTTTTATCATTTGATGTTATGATATGTCAATATACTGTATCATGTCGACTAACTGTAATGTAAACTATCATTATCTGTCAGTGTATATTAACTTTTATATACCTATAAAAGTTATACTTGTCTGATAATAGGAACTGTTATACTCTAAGTTTATATATGCCTAGTATAAAGACATGATTCTTTATCAGATCAAATGTATTATGTACACTCATTGATGATTAAGTGTACCCATACAGGATGAGCTCTATTTGATATGAATCCTGATACCAAACAATGCATCATTTGCTTTTTTCCATTTCCCTTTATAATTTATGTGTACAGTGAACTCGACAGTTCCGGGTCATCGACAATTCCGGGTCACTTTTTTGAAATAGTGCAGACGATTCCTTAAACATTCAATATTTTGATTATATGATAGTTAAGTCATGTACACTAACCACTTAACTACCGTTACACAAACTTTCCAAGTTAACATTTCTCTACCGGAAGTCATAGTCATGAAACACGAAACAGCGTCGTTTCCAACCAATGCGAAAGTACGTGAGCGTTTCGTCCATGCGTTCGAAAAAACAGCGATTTATATCCACAATTTAGATAAAATAAGTCCTTATTGCACATCATTTTGCTGGAAATTTATCGGTAAACACGATTTAACTCATAGATTTGTTTAATCTAATTACTGTTTGACAATAATGCAGACAATTTGACCTGTTAAGCACGTGACAATTTCGGGTCAAAACTTAACCCGTATTATATACAATCATTTATTTGAATTAAAAAGTATTTTTTTAACATTTAAAGTTTATTTTATACATAATTATATCCCATATGTAAGATATTTTTCAATTAAATACAATTATTGTTTGATATTTTGAGTTTTACTTTTTACACGTAACTAATTGTATTTATGGTTCTTGTTTTTATATGCAATAGGTAATTGCAAGTGACATGATTAAATCTTTAATTTACGAGCTTTATTTTTGTTTAACTTGGAAGAAAATATGAGATAAAGTCTTTATGAACAAAAAGTCGACAGTTTTATTGATCTTAACCCTGTTGAGACCACTCCG
This sequence comes from Mactra quadrangularis, assembly GCA_025267735.1. NCBI lineage: Eukaryota > Metazoa > Mollusca > Bivalvia > Venerida > Mactridae > Mactra > Mactra quadrangularis. The sequence goes on from CM046304.1 coordinate 32,950,576, forward strand.
GATTACAGAGACAAGCATCTGTCACGTGACCCGGAATTGGCAAGTGCGACCCGTAACTATCAAGTTTGCAACATGCAATTTCGAAAATTGTAGGAAATTACAAGCAAAGAAACTCTATTAATTTATTATAGCTTGGTAAAGTGGAAGTATTTGTTTATCAATTTATGCAGGTTTGATTCCCACAACTTTCGTTTTGAAGAGACACGCATCGTTTGTTTCGTTACTGACCCGGAACTGTCGAGTTCACTGTATTAAGGAACAATAACCCCAAAGTGGATATGACCTTATACAGATTATTCACCAATGTTGTTTTATATTATTGTATTAATTATGATAGACATACCTTAGCTTTTAAATCTTCCATCACTTATTTCCTTAGGTACCATGTTATCCTTGGGTTATGTTAAACTTGATGCTTTGTCAACCAATATGTATCAAATACCTAGTTTGACTGGTGTAAATCGAACAGCCAAACATAGATAAAAGTATATATTGGGCTGACTCTAATTCCCAATCCTCTGTATGAATCCTAGACCTTGTATAAACAGTCCGTCATCCTTATACTCCTCATGTTTGAACTGTTAAGTCTGTTTCCTAGTTTCACTCCTTATTACCATGCTTACATTTAACCCAATTACTCAGGTGTGTAAGGGACAAAATATGGTCGAATTGTGCAAATTGTGATAAAAGCACCAAACTTTCAGGAAATCAACTTTAAGGTGTGAACTTCAGAAAAAAGCCAAGAGACAACCATGAGAGGCCCTGTGAACAAAAATATGGGGCCCTAAAGGGGGTTACCCGTAACAATTGATATTATTGCATAGTACTGTGTAAAAATCCTTAATTTATATATAAACTAAATGTATTAAATTTCTTTTGCTCAAGATGCGAACAAATACGTCAGTTGATGTTTTTGAATATTTAACATGATAATTATAATCGTTATTGAGGCCCCATAAAGGGATTTTATGGTCAACAAATAGTAAAAGACCTTTAACCACCAGTACAGTTTTTATTTTTATTTTTTCACATTTTTAAAGCATTTTGAATGGGTAATTTTGTGTGGCTAGATGTGGTGTCTTTTCATTTAAATAAATTGCAAAACCAAGTATGATCAAAAAAGGCCAAAACAAGGGGAAACTTATGAAAAAATATTGAATATCTAATTTGCTGTACTGATTACATAGAATTCAGAAATTGTATCAGTAACATTTAATCTATTATGTACAGTTCAAATAACATAATGATGAAACTTTTTTATTCTTCATATCATTTTGAGTGATGCACCTCAGAAAACCCAAGGAGACAACCATGAGAGGCCCTACTATCAAAATTGTGGGGCCATGAAAGGGGTCACCCATTACAAGTATAAGCAGTGCATAGTTTAGTGTAAATAGTTATCTATCAAATAAATAAAATAAATTTTCTTCACTCATGATGAGTACAATCATGTCAGAAACTTTTTTTTCAAATTCAACATGATACAATGAATTGTAATTGAGGTCCAGATAAGGGTTTTTAAGAAAACAAAACACAAAAAAACTATAAATGACCAGTGGAATTACTGTTCTCGTTTTGTTTTAATTTATTACTTAAAGTATTTTGAATGGGTAATTTTGTGTGGTTAGCTATCATGTTCTTTTTTTTAGAAATAATTCACAAAACAAATATGATCTCATGAGGCCAAAACAAGGGGGAATTTATATAAATTTTGAATATGTGTATATAATTTTCTGTATTGGTTATATAGGATTCTAGTGTTAATAGGACTGGAGACAAATATTTATCTAAACATCAGAAACATTCATCAAATAAAGCACATTATAATACGATAATTAAGTTTTTATTTGTTTATTTCATTTTGCTTCTTCAAAAAATTAATGAGATCTATCAAACATGTTTGTATTAATCTATTGAGAGGCCCCTCTTGGAAAATTTGAATATGAAAAATGAAAAAAAACCTTGAGCTAACGTACTTACAACAGTGAAACATGTATGATACATAACATACATGTATATTGTTCTGCTATGGAATTAATGGAGTTTAACTTTAGTTTTAGTTATATTTGAAATATATATAATGTAATTTATCATCTTGATTTGGGTAAAAATGATAAGGCCTTTAACCTTTTACTGACCAACCCAGTTACTCCTGAATCGAATTTTGGCTTCTACTTTCAGACAACCAAGTAAGAAATAAATTGGCCAAGTTGCATTGCTGTCCGTCAATTAATCATGAAAATCGTATATTGAAATAGCCCTATCGCTGAGATGAAAATTTGCCACTTTTTGCACTTATATTTCCTTGTAAAGAGTTAAAGGAAAATCTACTAAAAGGTCCTTATTTTAATGCTAATCAGTTTCGTTTGATTTTTCATCTTTTGCTCTTTTATTATGAATGCAACCACAGTTTCCAAAAACTAATTTTAGCATCTATCCAACCAAGTCATGCATGTTTTATAATGTAATAATATACGTTGCAAAGGAGATAACAAACAACCATAATTTGATAATATATACCATCTAGTATTACTCAAGTTGGACATACCATGTGACAAATGCTAATGACTGAGATTTAAAAAACATATAGACTGGATAAACCACTAGTGTTACTAAGTAACTTCCTTTAGATTTGATATCATGGTACTCAGTATGGAAGAGTAAGCATAAAAAAGTTTTCGACGGATCTTGAACACATGTTCACTATTCTTGCAATTCATATTGTTGATTTCACTGGGGTTATTCATTTTATGGATTTTTGACAAGCTTGACGCTCTATGAAAGCTATATAATGTATAACCCGCTTGATAGACAAGGTGACCAGTGTATGGACGTACTCCACATTATCATACTTTTAATAGAACCATTTATTGTAGACGTATGTTATGTATGAATGTATAAAAGTCAACTGACGATTTAGCTGTGGCAGTGATCACGAAATTTGGCTATGACAGACATTTCCATAACAGTATTACAATAAATAAAATTAAAATATTTTAGCACTCGTCTTCAAATGAAGTTATACTCCCGTTTTTATGCCGGGAGGTGTAATCCTAGATGTAATTCTTCTACTAAAGATATTTTTGAGCAATGATAAAACTTGTGAATATTTCTTTTATTTTATAAGGTTTACAAAAATAATTATGTACGGTAAGTTCACTTAACATGATTTCACAAAATGCTCTTAATCTCTTACACTCGCTTAGAGATAGAAAGGTCTAAGATTGTAACCCATTCAGGGTCAATGTTTATTTCTTTATGCAAGCCATGTGTCTGCTTTTCTTCAATCTACTCAGCTGTAAAACGGCACCTTTCCTGGTTATGTCATTCCCTTTGCCACATTGACTTCCTACCAAATGAAGTGAAAGTTTCGTCAAGTAGATTGATAAATACAGAAAAGTGTACTAGTACCTATAATTAGGGATAATAGCCAGTCAGTGAGCATTTGAAAAGATGGAATCTAGACTACAAAATGCTATAATTTTTACCATGTTTAGTTGAATAGTCAAATCAATTTTACCAATCTTTATGAAGAAATGTCGTGCTTTTGGGGATGGTTATATTTGATACATGTATATAAAAAGGGCCTCTTAAATTGTTCTCTCTATAATATCTAATATACTAATTGTTTTATTGTAAGATATTGATAAATGATAAAGTCTGTTTAAAATTACATGTAGTTTGTACATCAAACACAGTATACAAATGTACATATTTGTTTCATTATTACTCCGAGCTTCAAAGGTATGATGTCGGTGTAATGCATAGTCTCTTACAGGACTATTTTATTTTGTAAAATGGTGATATTAGACTTGTATTAAAACATGATCACATACTGTTTTAGAACTTGAAATGTATCTAAGGCGTGGGTGCCTATAGGATGTTATATTATCAAAACTCTCAATACATAACAGAAATATGATTTTGTTAAATTTAGGACGAAAACAGGTCGTATAGTCTCATGTAATACAGGCCTAAAACGGTAATGAATATAATAATCATCCATTATCAATTATGATTAATTGGGTACCGTTTAACCTTACCAAATTGTTATATGAACTGTTGAAATGTAACACACTTGTAATGACAGCATAAGTTTCAATGATAAAGCAAATGGTTAGACCTTTTTTACAATTATCTAAGCTTCACGTTATGAAATTACCCCAGTAAGGGCCTCAACTTTTAGAAATAAGTATTATTATTTAAAATCGTCATTTTGAATGCACGTATCTTAAATAGTAAGTTTATTTATCAGTTTAACTTGAATAAAGTGTATATTGGCTTACTTGGTATTAATTTATTTCGAGTTCAAACATAAACCCATTCGGGGCCTCATGTGTTTCATACAATGGTACCGCATGCTGATTCTGGTGTATCTACATAAATTAATTATAATAATTATTGAAGGCTTATTTTGAGAAAGTATGATGTATTTGTATGATTTCAAATAAAATATTTACCATTTATTCAATTATATTATTACATTATGCATAATTTTGGGCCTTATGACAAGTTCAAAGCAGATGCCGGGCCTCAACTGCAAATAAACTGACAAAAAGCTATTTTTGAGTGTACAATATACTTTCTTAGGCATATAAAATCATAATGCATATATTTTAATAACCATCTTAAATTTTTATAGAGATGATAATTTTAAAACTATGTGCCTATTTATGTGCCCCTTTTGGGGCCCCATTTAGGCAAGATACAATGCCCCTCATGATTGTCTCCTGGGCTAATATTGATCAGTATGACTCAAAGTACCTCCATGCCAAATTTGGTGCTTTTATCACATTTTGCACAATTATTTCACTTACACACCTGAGTAAATTAATAATTACATCCTGAAAATGATGACCGGTATGAAGTATTTAAATCAATGAAGTGCATCCTTACATCGCATTAACCATTCATAAATGAATAAAAATTTAAATTATTATTGTACTCATTCTACTAAATACGGATGTTTGGTTTGCTTATATTATCAGAATCATAAGACGCTCGCAACAAATTCCATATATCAAGCGTCTATGTGTAAAAATTCCATTTTCCGGTACAGTTCCGGTAAATATACTAATACATGTAAAAGTTGTGGTTCTTTGACACTCAAATGTTTAACTTTCTTATCGCTCCCCCCCTTTCTCTCTCTCTCTCTCTCTCTCTCTCTCTCTCTCTCTCTCTCTCTCTCTCTCTCTCTCTCTCTCTTTCCCCTCTAGAAATGTTAATATTTCTTATATTTATATATATGTATTTCTTTTTTCTTTTCTTTTCTTATATCTATATTGATAAAATGTACATATTACTCATGTATCATGTATCATGATTTGAGAAAATAAAGGTTTGTTCTGTTCTGTTCTGTTCTTTCATAGATAAGTATGACATACCACGGTTCACGTATAGAAACCATATCGCCTGATTTCAAATTGAGTGTGCTAAAACCGACTCAACGCTAAGAGCCTTTCTATGGCCACGTCAAATTGGAGAGTTCGCAATTAGATTTGATATAACATTCAGAGCAGTATTAGTATTTTACAAAGGTTAGAGTGTTTCTTTTCACTACGTCGAATGGGTAAGTTTGCAATTACGTTTTACATACTATCTGAGCAGATTTTATATTTTGCGCGGTTTCTTAAGGGGCATTGGCAACAAATAAATGAAATATACACATCCTTAAAATATTGATGGATATTAGTGAGACAGTGATGAATAAATTACGATTTTAGATAGCAGTAAACTACAATTACATGCAAACATAGTGAGTTATGTACCTTAATTGTCAATTATATAATACAAAAAACATGCACATATCTGTAATCAGCGAATACCTATCACATTCCATAGCCTTAAAGCAATACGTACAATTAAGGGATGGAAAATGCATGAGCTAATGTTTCATTATTTCATGTCGAATGTTCAACGGAAAACTAGTCTAACTACATGTAAATAAAGGAGGATGTAGGCTAGTTTTGCACTGATTCATTGATGTGTCCGTAATATGTATCACATTACTTAGATTATGTTTAAATTTAAATGCAGACAATAATGCATTTGTATTTCAAATCGAAATGCGCACGTGAAAAAGTGCAGTTTGAATGAAACGAAAACATGCAAGATAAGCAAAACTTGCCCCATTCTCATAAACTGGGTGTAACCCGGATACCATCTGTGAACGAGAAGAAAAATGACTGAATACCCATCTCAACTCGATCGGGTTTATTTAATAATTTAAGGTTACGGAAATTGTCGAATAGCTACGATTGAGCAAATATCGATCGTTACTTCTTGGAAATTTACGTGACCTGAAATACATTTCAATGGACAACCCGTATCCAGTTCAGAGTACTTAAATATTTTGGAAGTTGGATTCCTTGGCCTATATCCAAGTCAAGGGTTGGAACAGATAGTTTAAGCGAACTGTCTGAACATTCTACTTACTTTGTCAATGACAGACCATCAACAAAGTAAACTATGTTTATAACAGGCATCAAGACTAGGAACACTCATAGGTCTTTTTTTTTAAATATTTTTATTTTAGATGTTTTGTGACAAAAGTCCTTGGCTATGTCGATGCCATGTCATAATGGTCTAGCATCGACTTAGTATGTAGAATGTTGCAATAGTTCAATGGACCTTTCCATGACCTTACTTATTAGCATATTTAAAAAAAAGGTTTACAGTTACATTTTGTCCCACTAACAAGGTGTTAACAAAAGAGCACATGGGTATATTCATGATTGGGTAAATGTATTGTTATTCAAATACTGTTCCCAAATCATCATTTTTCACATTTCAAGTACATCTAAATAACTTGTTTAGAGTACATCACTAGTTAGCCCATATCATACATACCATGTAAATGTGATAGATAAGACACAAGTGGATTCAATTACTGCTTGGTGATCTCTATACATAATGTTGTTAGGGTTCATAGTCTTTATTTCAGGCTTTAGTTCAACATTTATTTACAAAGAGGAAAGTTATTACCTCGTTTGCACTTTAAAATGCCACCTAAATTCAGATAATGTGTTGACACCAGCAATTTATATTAACTGCACTTCTTAAACAAACGTTTCAAGACAAAAATGAGGGCTTGAACTATTTAAATGACAATCGAAAGATAATTTGGTGTCATGATTGTTTTTTCTTATCATTATAATGCACTAGTATTAGACCCATTCTCTGTAAGTTACTATTTCCCTGAGAACCTTCTTACAAAAACTACCTCAGCCGGTAGCTGGGCTCCAACTCTTGGTCTGCTGATAGGAGTTTCGGTAAAAAGGACATGAACCATGCATGGCACCAAATGTCGTACAAAACATTGCGTGAAGAACGTCAGGCATCGAATAAAAAGGAAACATGGTTTTCTGTGAGCATCAAACTAGTGACGCAAATTATCTGAATGACTTTTGTTATTTTCAACAAAAAGTGTGATCTACGTAGGGTTCTATGACGTACATAAATCGAATTGTTGAGTTCTTTCTCCTTTATCTGCGAATAAGGTCCTTTATGAATACAAACGGTGTGAAGTACGTTAAGTCTTGAACTAGGGTGCGTGTATAAGTTTAATATGATTGGCTGGATACACAAGTCTCTTTGAACAACCAGACACATTCGTAGTAAACAGTTCACCTTACTATCGTATACCGACATGCACGTACACTAGACCTTCATCACCCACAATGTCATCAGAGCAATACTGAATACACGAAATCTTAGAGCCAAACAGAAAGTTAAATCTTTTTTTGTTTGTTTTCAGTCCTGATTTCCCAGAGCTCAGATTTCTTGAGCTACACTGAATATGCTGTAACGTTTTCAGCTGTACATGCGTCGGTCATTTTAAGCGCGATATTTAGACTCGAGGGTACAACGAGTGCAACAGATTAATTTCAATTCTAGACTTATCAATTTGTGTCAGGAGAAAAAATCTGTTTTTACTCATTAAAATGCAACAAAAAGTCACGAAAATTTGATACATGGCTTTGCATGCTGTGAATTAAGTAGCTATTTCCAATTCACGGCACGTGTAATGTCCACCCCTATGGTCAGCTTATTGTAGTCAACCTAGCTTGACCACTATGCCATTGTCCGGTTTAATATAACATTCGGACACGGCGAGAAATATTAAACTTACACTGAAAAGGAAATTTATGTCTTTCTCAGCGTTCTTGTTTTTTATCATTCCTTCAGAGATATAAATAACATCTTTGTGTTAAGATCAGATTAAAATTCAAAGCCTGTCTTAAAATATGTACCCCATGTACCCAGCCATAGTTCAAAACTTGATTAATAGTTTTCACGTACTTCTGCAACATTTTATTTTCCCTCCTATAAATAAAACAGCGAGTGAAAAGTTAAACTGGAAGACGACACTGTTTTCCAATGGCATTTTTTCTATTCCATTATTAACTAACTATGTTTTTATATAATTTTTTTATTGAACTACCGTTGATAGTACGTGATGTGCTACGTCTTCTGTTCATTTTTGTGACGCACGGAATTTGGTCTCGCATAGTTTTATATAAATATTATAATTTTGTAGCCCGCGAGCACATTATTTTCATTGTCATTGATATGCTAATGTTTAAATACCTGATCCAAAATAGTTTTAGAGCTCAATTATGTAATTCGGAGAAAGTTATTTTCTCTAAAATATGACTTCATCTCAAACATTCTGTGATCAAAACTATTGTTTCAAGTATTGATTGGCAACCAAATTCTACTTTCGGTTTTGATCTACTTTCACTTTGAAATGCAACAGATGACATGAACATATTTATGCAATATTTGTATTCTATTAATAAATCTTGTTCATTAGAGGAGGTATTTGAAATAGATAAATGTCTATTTTCTTTGCAGCCCAAAAACAGTGTTTTTTTTTATAAAGGGGCTTTAAAGTATTGAACTACAGTTGTTAGTACGTGCTGTGCAACGTCTTCTCTGTTCTTTTTTGTGACGCACGAAATTTGGTCTCGCATACTTTTATATAAATAATTTTGTAGCCCGCGAAATTCCGGCTCTAAAGGAAATATAAATATTGACAAGGAGAAGACGTTTAATTTAAAATTAAATCAAATATGTAAAGTCTTGTTAGAATATCAGTCTGTGATTAATGGAATTGAAAATATAACATTAGGCGTGGTCCCATCTGTACAATATTTCATATAAAATATTCACTATGAAATTGTATCTCTTATACAACTAGATTGTTAGTTATGATAATAGAATGGTTCTGTTACCAAATACGATCGTTTGCTTTACTCTACGAACACAGCATGAATGGCTTTAAAGGTACCCATTCACAGATTTCAACTTAAACATCAACTTTTTCTGAAACTATCAAAATGTTTGGAAAAACATTTTGAAGCAGGAAATTAGTGATTTGATGATGACAATTTTAGAGCAAACTGAACTACAACCATAAATGGCGGTGTTTCAAGTAATAAAAATCTACCCCGTATGTCACGGTATAGACAATTCTAGTGCATTTTTGTGACTTTTATAGTATATTTCTTGCAATATTTAGGTCAGTTTGTCCTAAAATAGTATTAATTATTGTTTTGACACAATTACAGACACTGAATGGTATTTCGAAAATATGAAATATAAAAAAATCTTATCCAAATCTGTGAACTAGTACCTTTAATGGTTTTAGGGAAGTGTTACTTAATATTTATGCATACAAACATTTTTGTACAGTTTTGAATATCAACTTGGCCGTATAACCTGAATAAATGTTCGGCTAAACGACGTAATACCGAATTAGAAAAATAAAAAAGTATATCAACTACTTTTTTTAATGAATGTATATAATACGTGAGGATTAAATGTTGAAACAATGACTTTGCTATTTTGAATACAATGTATATGAAAACATAAACAAACAATAAGAAAAGAAAAACATGTTTTAACTAATTTTATATCGTTCTGCACGAGAGTATAATTAATTTACAAATGTTATAATTTGATAGATTGCTATGTTTTTACATTGTGTGTAAAATCCATAGAAAGATGAGAGTCAGGCCCCGGAATTTTCAAAATACGTTTCATATAACAATACAGTGGCGCTTTTCAAAAAATCTAACGATAAAAATCATCGAAAGTCAAAAGCAAGAAACATTAATAATATGTTCAATTTTTGGATTATCAATCTCAAATATTATTGAATTATGTAGAATATTGTATACCTTTTGAATATCATAATCATAGCCAACTTTATAGTCCTTCTGACTTAGCCCTGCAAAGTTATGAAATTGACTTACGATAACTTTTTTTGTAAGATTTTTTGTGAAAAGGTGCACATATATGTTGGAAATATGATATATGATATAAATATATATTATTCTCGCCGCTAAAAGAATTTTGCTTGTGCTGGCTATAAAATATAAACATGTATGACTTTATAATTAGAAATAATTATAAGCAAGCATTAACTGTATCTAAAAATTCATGTAAAAGTATTTACTAATATGTGAGCGCTTTTCAGAAAATGTCCGAACATTTGCGATGTCATTGACTGTATTTTCCGCCATGAGAACTATTGATTCATTATTCAAGTTGATTAATTTGTAAATTGACAATTATTGACACATTTGTCACGATGACAACGACGTTGACAATTATAACTGACAGAAATCATTTAGTAGATCTTGACAATTAAATTATTAGATAATTACAATTTACATACATGTCAATATAAGATTGTTTATATGTAATGAATAACCGAACCGATTTGTACGGTGCCCCAAAAGTGACATTTTTATACTACTTCGTTTTTTTACGAAAAACCAACATTTTTTCGGCGTAGCTGTCTAAGCTGGATTTTGACCTACATTTCTGTATAATGACGTCTGTCTGGGGATTTCGGAAATCCGCCGTTCTATTGGATGATTTTATAAGCACTGAGAATGACGTACGGGGGAAACAGAGAAAACCCCCTCTTCGATTGGATGGCCCTGACACGCGCGAAAAAATAAAGGTCACACTATTGTAATGCAGTGTTTTACAAAATTTTGCTTCGTTCGTAGATATTTTTTTTGGGGTAGACTTCTATTGCTTTCCAAAGTGTTTTTTTTATTTTGTAACAATAAAAAGTTACGTGTCAAACACAATATTTTATTGGTAAAATGAATTACGTCTCCAGATGTGAACCGGTTTCTAGTAAAAAGTCTGACATATAACCCAATAATTATTAATTTAGCCTCACTACGTCCAGTTTCCGGGGTTTACACTTTGAGAGTCACAGCTCCACATATACACCAGTTCATTGTTATTGTTATGATGTCTATAAATAGTAACAAGGAGCTGATAAATACTACAGGTAACCTTTCGCTGATTGGCAAGAAATGATAGCGAGTAAATACAATGAAAACACAGTGATTTTAAAATTGCAATTACTAAGTCATTTTTCATGAAACAATTTTGCATTTTATATCACTAGAAAGGTCTTGAAATTCATATTTTGAATATCTAAAAATTATTTGTCAAAAAGAATTGTTTTTTGTTGGCGAGTGTTTTAATGATCTGCCCTATGAAACATTTAATATTCATAGCTCGAAGAGTTATGTTTAATCAATTTAATCGTGCGGTTAAAGTGCTACTAGGGTATCAGTATTTTTTGTGAGCCACAAAATAAGAAATCTAGATGAATCGGTCTAGTAAACGCAGTTGTACCCCTTGTATATAAGTATATTAAAGGTATGTTGGAAAAATCAAAGGGAGGTAACTTGACAATTCCCTGTGGTTATCAGTGTACGGCAATTGCATTGGCTGTCATATTGTTTACGGTAGGCAATCATGTGCCAAGTCTGCGAAACTGGTCTGCAAATGTTGTTGATGAAGTGATGATGCGTGGTCACAACTTGTATGAGCAAATACTAACGGAATCTGGCAATCCATCACCACGTCAAAAAATAGGTTTTAACATTAGTGGTCCTATGTAAATGGCTCTTCTGTGACCTTTGACCTTTTCCTTAGGTGAGCACCCAGGGCCCTTTGGGCCCTCTTGTTTTTAAATCGACGCCGTTTGTCTTTTTTAAAGACATTTCTTGTTTCTATAAATGCCGCATCAGATGCTTTGTAGATCTTTGCAACATTGATATATGATCTTACAAAATACTCAAATATGAATATATTATATATCTAGAGTAGTCTTACGCATAATTCTATCATAAAAATTTAGACCTCTACGTTTCTTGATGTTTCTCCATCAGGTGTCTGGTATTTGATCCATTTAAGGTATACATATAGGTAAGACACTTTGCTAGATATAGAAAATTGCTATAGAATCCAAAGCACACAAGTACATGAATGTACATGATGTTGTCCGTATGTTGATGATGATGAGTTTCATTGACATATTGGTTAACAATTGTTACTCTCTTGTCCGTGTTAAGTTGTTATCTTGTTATATTTGCATGTAGACTAGACGTGACATTCATTATCATAGTAATAATTATGTTAAATCAATGAATTTTGTATAGCATTACATAATATTGCCTAAATCACTTGATAAAAGTTGTTGTTATTGTTGCTTTATTTGTGAATAATGCCTACGGCGTTACTGAGAAATTACCTTAGATCGAATCTATTTAAAATCTAATGCATGGTAGATATGTCTTTAGTTGTGTCAATTCCTGAGGTGAAGACTGGTATTTTAGCTATAGACAAAACCCATGGTCGAGAATGCTAGACTTACCCAAAGGCATTAATATTTGCCAAAAACGTTTTAACAAATGGCATATTGGGTGTACTTTTTAGCATTTTTAGGTATGAATTTGTAAAAAAAAAACATTTTGGATTAGTAATTACAAAAAATCAAAATTATTGTTATCAACACGCTTTGTACTGATACAATGTATTTACAAAACGGGTTGAATATACTTATTACAAAGTAGGTTGATAATAATTATTATTACAAAATAAGATGATAATAATAATAACAACACGAGCTGTAAGACAGCTGTAAATATTAACATATTCAGAAAGTAGTTTATTTATCAATTAATATTTTATCATACTATCTTAGCATATTTCATGAAACATCAAATGTGTGGTGTGTAGTTTAGTTGTAGAATGGCTAATAAACAACATCATCATTCACAGGAAAATATAAATTTTATAAATTGCAATATTTAATTTTACAGCTGATCGACAGAGATAACCTTCGATTTGAAGTAAAAATCATAAATATCATGGATCAGTTACATTGCATCTGTTTTTATATACATGCAGAGAGAAATTTGTTAATAACTTTATTCATCGTCAGTTATCCCACGGTACGTTACTCCGCTATGCTGCGTAATGTATGGAGTGTAACGGAAGAAAATACTGTGGTTGCCGACGATGAACATAATTTTACATTTCCTTGTTGTGTGCTTCTTGGTCGGTCGATTAGTTCATCTTGATGATTTAAGTTTTAAGTGCTAGGGTTGAGGAACCATGATATTTGTTCAATGTCTCTCAGTTGACTATCTAAAGGAATGGACTTAGTTGTCTCCCCCTGAAAGCTGTTCTAGGTGATGGTTCTTTATTGTCAAATATTGCTGTATTGCATATAAAACTCCATTCTCGTACCAAGAGGTTATCAAGATTCTCGTTATAAAAACGTACGATCGAGAATCTTGATTATCTCTGGGTATGAGAATGATAAAAGCCACATAATGTCAAAAGGTAAGCATTTCAGACCTTTGGCCTCATACCTTGATGCTAATTGTATCTAAAACTCGTTTTTGAAGGTTATTTACCTTAAAATAGGGAATTTTAAATTCAAAACATTACATTCTCAAAATATTTACAAATTTCAAGGACCATTGCACCCTTCGTCTAGTTGATTGGCCAATTTCCATAATAAAAATAAATAAAATAAATCGATAACACATTTGTATTGAGTAAGAATAACAAAAACATGGCATATCTTTATGTCTAGTTGGTTTTAAATTGCTGATAAAATGTATAAAAGTAGTCCCATGGTAGAAATGTACAAAATGTCTGTGTAAATTACATACAAATTGATATTTGTTTGGCATCATGATGTACGTAAATGACTTTTGCATAACCAGGTTGTTCTAAACAAAATACAAAAAATCCTAGATCGGAATTCCACTCTTAAAATGATTAACAGCTTTTCTTTCCTTCTCCCTGCTACACTTATAACAGTAGAAATATGTCTACCTTTTTAGTGTTTGACTCAATGATCATAATATTTTTTTCGGGCGAAAATAGCAACACTTCATCAATTTAATTACTTGGTGTTTTTTGCTGAAGAACATTATTCCCGGGAAAGTATTTTAACCAAGCAGCCCACGTACTGGAAATGAAACGAGCGCAGCTACAGGTGTCGTGCATATGGCTGTTTTGTGAAGTATTTTCACGTAAAATCAAAAAAGTTGTTAGTGAATTTAATACTTACATGTCCCATAAAACAGGTTGTAGCAATATTAACCGCTGATTTATTTTAGACACTTATACAGCAGGGGAGACATGCTGCTTTTATTTAACTAACTTTTTATACTTTATTAACTTACCGCACTATTAATTGAACTCTTTTCAAGCATCTTCAAGGAGTCAGAACTCAGGTGAAAAGTCTTTAAAAAGCAATAGCATTTGTTTTTGGTATACTTCACGCTCCCCTCGCAGCTAAGTGAATAGACTACATTCACCAGGAAGAGAGTAGGTATACATGAAATATGAGTTGATTTCAAGTTAGTCCTATTTCTTTGCGCTTCAGCTCAAAGCTTATGATTAATTTTATTCTACCATTAACTTAATCATAAATTGTTATTAGCTCAAGGAAGAAAACACTTTGACATAATATGATACGCATGAAATTTCTCCTTTCAATAATAATGATAATGCATCAGAATCATATGATCAACTTTTACAAAACTTTTCTACGTGTATTTCCTAGTTTCCTTTAGCTTAAAACTTTATTTCCTTCTTGAAAATACCCATGTCAATCCATTTTTAATATGCAGGCCTCCACCCAAGTAGAACTTTCTGGAATACCTAAAACAAGCTCATTATGATTGCGTACTTTAAAGAGGACCAATACCATCGTCAGTCTCCTGATCAGTTCATAAAGTGAAAGTGATTTGACATTTATTTGAAGAAGCTCACTTAATTCAGATTTAATTTGATGAGTTATATCCCATGCCCCAAGCTTCATTATGTAAGTTTTTTTCTTCTTTTAGAGGAATAAAAATGTAGGAATTGGAAAATAAGCTTTAAAGGAAACATATCCATCGGATCGCTAGCGTTTCGAGTGGCCACAATCCGATTTACTTTGACAATAAGCTGATCGCGGCAGACGACAGTAAGTGGGACGTAAGTCGATTTAACATTTTTATAATAACACTCCAATGATTATCAAAGAGACTTATTATCATATTGTTTGATTATTCTAGTTAATTTAAGCTTTTTTGGTATTTGACTATATTTGGAGACGCCATGTTTCCCGGAAATGACGCTGCAATTTTATCACGCGGTCCGGGTATCTGAATTAAATTTATGCTTTTTTCAAAAGCCGTGACGCGATACCAATAATGGTTGCGTTGGTATGCGTTAAACTATTCAAAACATCTGCTTATGCTATTGAAAACATGTAAATTTTATAACGATATAGAATAAAGTTTGAAAAAATCCGCCTGCACATTGTTAGGTTTGATGGATGGGATTTTTCAACTTTATTATTGACAGCATAATGAATTTATATTATGATACAATTACTTTTGTGCATAGATTTATTTCTTTCAATGTCAGTAAACACGTGACATTGTTCCAACATAAAGTTATCAGAATATAACATGTATTAGAGACACAATAAACAGTTCAAATCATTCTGCTTTCTAAATTTAAGTTTGACAAAGTGGCCATTTCTTTAAAAAGTGGAATACTTTTATAAGAGCACACTACATGCGTATATTCATTTATATGCTAATGTTCAATATACCTGATCCACAATAGTTTTAGTGATTAATTACATTGTATGTAATTCGGTGTAATTTTTTCTGTGAAATGGCTTCATCTTAAACATACTGTGATCAAAGCTATTGTTTCAAGTATTGACAACCTCATTCTACTTTCGGTTTGGATCTACTTTCACTTTAAAATGCAACAAATTACATATTTAAGCAATATTTGCGTTTAATTAAAAAGTCTTGTTTTAAAGGTGTTTAAAATAGATAAATGTTTATTTTCTGTGCAGTCCAAAAACAGTGTCACTTTTGGTAATGGGGCTTTAAGATTTTGCGATCACTCACTATGATAGACTGATAATATGCTCGCCATGCTTGGTTTTGTTTGTTGTATATGGTTGCCACCGCAGTGCTCCTATAAATTACTCCAGCAATCCAGACTCATTTTACCGGTCGGAGTAGGACATACCATTATAACATTCGACAATTATGTCTATTTCGTCATTTTGTACATTATCATACCCAGATAGTATCAAGATGCTAGTATCTAGAATCCTGATAGCCTCTGGATTACGAGAATGCATTTGTATTGGAGAAGTTGTTCGCTTCCTGTGCAAGAGAAACGTTATAAACTTGTAAAAAGGTGTAAGCAAACATATAAATCAGGAACAACAACAGTAAAGAAACACAAACCCATCACACAGCCAACAAAGCAAACTAGAGAGATGATTTGGATTTTTAAAAGGAATATCACAAACAAAGGACGAAAACAAGACCAAAGGGTTTCCGTCTTGGAAGGAACAATGGCAAAATAATTACTTTTTTGTTTGTTGGGTTCAATGCCGTAGCAACACATTATATAGGTCATTTTTACGGCGTTCAGCACACCTAATCTAGCATCCTGGACCCATGTTTATAACCAGTACCCCGCTACTCTTCCACAAGGCCGGAAACTTCTCCATATATCTTATTAATGGAGGAAAATTGACATAATTGTCCAATTTTTATGGAAGGGTATAACCTCTTCGGGTGGGATTCGAACCCGTATCTCATTCGGGACACGAGATTCCAAATCCCGGCGCGCTACCAAATGCGCTATCGACCAAGGTTCAAAATAATTACCATTTGGGGTTTAAATCAGGTTCTAGGATGCACAAACCTCACACTTGTCCCAATAGGTTCAAGAACAATTACAAAATGTAATAACAAGATGCCTTGGTGAAAAATCTTCGAACAACCCTTCACTTGACAATGATGCGTGCAAAGACCATTCTTGTTCCCAGAGGCTAACGAGATTCTCGATGCTTGATATTAAACCTTTGGGTACGAGAATGGCAGAACACATAGACATATAATACCATTGCCAAATACAAAGGGCAAGTACTCAATGGTCTTACGGAAGTTACATCCACAAGGACACGACGACAGGAACATGTCCAGGAACGCTGACTAAGTGACTTGACCTTCGTAGATATATAAAAAATGTTGACGTACATATTTTAATCAAAGTAAAAAAATGTCATTGACTGACAAACTTTGACTTAACAATAAACTATAACTTAGTCTTTTTTTATTTCATTGTGTGTTTTATAAGTATATAGAATCAAAGAACAGGGTGGAGTTCTCTTGTTATCCAAATATGAATTAAATACTGTTTCAAAATAGACATTGCCATTTTTGCAGTCAAAACATATTTATTTAGTCGTATTTTGATGCCTAATATAAAAGCCAAGGTGCATGAAATAGGTAAAAAGTCAAAGAAACTTGTTTACACGCATTCCTTTCCATTTTAAAAACTGTTGCAATTGATTAACTTAGATCCACCCAAAGTTAGGCTGTAAACATATTTGCTTTTCTTTTACAGACAAACAATGATAGATACTATAAAACACACATCAATAGGGTCCCCCTCTTATGTAATTGAATTTTGTCCATGGAATTTATAATGAATACAAAGTAACTTAACCTTTTCAAGTTTCGATAAGGGTATGTAATCTTAATGCTAGGCGGCATATGTAGGGTATTTCTTTTTTGAAATTTTTGTTTTTGCACTTTTATTGCAAAAATTTTAGAATTTTCAGTCGATATTTTATTCCAAATTTTATTCTTTATTCGACAAAGACAGTCCGGTTAGGACAGTAAAACAAGGACTGTGAATGCTGAAAAAAATAACACGATAGTAAAAATTGCACATTTTCTTAAAGAAGCTTTCATTAAACGCACGCAATTTCTTAACGAATAAGCTGTCCCATAATATTTTTTTCTCAGTAGAATTCTACCATAACATTATTATTTGGAATAATTTGTTTCCAAGGAAATTGATATTTGTTTATATAGACATTCATATTTATTTATTTTTCATTTGACATATAAGACATGTAAAACTTTTAATCTATCATTATTCATGTTTATACATTTGTTTTATGATGTAATTTACTACTTGTTTGTATGTATATGCAAATAAGTATGTTCTATAACCAAAAGCACTGTTCCGTGCTGAAGTCTTTGAATAAAGTAAGCTAAATCTTTGCATTGTTGCAGCATCACTAAATCTCTATGGCATCTGTTAAAAGATCACTGACATCTAAGACAGTTCAATTACTAAATTGTCTTTATAGTGTCTATCGGATATTTTTGACTAAAGCCGAATATGTGAAAATGAAATATCATCATCGTCGATTTCGTGACGGTTATCGCGTGAAAATAAATTCAAATAGTATTGAAATTTGTTTATTATGTATTCATCCGTACAATGAACCTAGATCAAAATCATTCAACCGGAAAATGTGACCTCATATGTTGTGGTCACCAACAATTATATTACGTCATACAACAATGACAGGGTGTTTCATCTTAAACGCTATAATTGCTACATTTGACACTGGAGGTGGGGTTTGACCAATATACCTTCGAGCGCCGACAACAATCCAAGCGTCTTTTTGACCGTGATGATCTCCAAGTCCCTTTTAAACTATTATTTAGTACATGTCAATTTTAACAGGTTTTCGCGGCCTGAATTTTTATAATTGTGTAAAGAAATTAAATATTCGTAAGAAATAATGGTCAGCTATGTGATACTTAAATCTCGATTATCGCAGCATGGTTTTGGTTACTAAGCGACAACCCAGGATGGTTTTAGGATAGTTTGAGGGGTATTTTATTGAAATTGTCTTCTCTATTTATTTGTGCTGGACATCTGTCACTTATCACTTTGTATTGACTCAGCTTCATTTAGAGGATATTTTATGGTCATAATTAAATCTTTAAATGGCTTCTCACACATTATATTAATGATAAAAATGAATTAATTGTGCACATTCTTTTGTCCGCATTTTATCACGTGCAAACCGTTCACAGACTATTACTGTAAATTGTACTCATTCTAATGAAAACAGTCTTCTTTATTTCTGATATTAATTTTATTTTTGATCTCAATATTGTTGTCATTTTCTTAATGTACAATTGCCAGTCAATGATTTTGAGGATTTATTTTAGTTTTCACATAACCACACGATCTTTTGAAACTCCCTGCACTCAAATGATGACTCGCAATGTATGAAATTATAACAATACATGTACTTGTTTTTTTTGGCTTAAACAGGGATTTTATATTACATATATGTTATATAAAATCCTTAAACAATAAATATGTAGGTAAAGATACCATGGCAACGTTATGACGCTTTACCAAAACTTTTGACATTGTTCATTAAAAATACGATTCACAGTAACAATTCTGTGGAGATCTTGAATTTGGTTGAAAGTAACCGCGTACTTCTGAACCAGTAATGGCAGTACACTAGTACATGATTGTATTTTCTTTCTATATGGAACTGCTCGACGGAATTTTGGCATCCCATAGTTTTTTCTTAACATTTATCAAATCTTGAGTTGACAGAGTGAACACAATTCATGCATAGTAAACATCTATAAATATATACAGTAGAAATATGTAGAAATGTTGCCATGGGGACATACAAACTCATCCTTGATTTTTTAATACATGACAATTCATTCGTGGACATTATAATTTTATGTAAATAAATGGTAAAACACCCACAACAAATTTCATGCAACTGCCTCATGTAATTATTTGTCTATTTTTGTCGATAATGATCAATATATATTCCACCTACTGTAAACTACAGGGGAAATTTATTCTAAAACATTGAAGCCATTGACGTAAGCAACTGTATTCGTCCAATGAAGAAACAGTCATTTTGGTATAGCTATAAGGAACATATTGTAATACGTATAATGGTTACTATGAAAATAATGCTTTGATGAATAATTTGATAAATAACTAACTATAAAAACATTCATGAATGTATCATGAGTCAATCATTTAAAATATTTAATTGATCTTTATTATTAGTCATTGATATAACATAAAATCCATTTGTCACGCTCGTTTTTGTCATCACCCCATAATAAAATATCAATATTTACTATTACTCAGCCCAGATCATGTTGCTGTTTGTGGAAACACCTTCAGTGGAGTGCTGTACAAGACTTTGGAAAAGTGTATAATCATAGGTGAAAGTTCAAAATTTCAAAACTTGGAAATTTCATTTTTTATCATTTCTGTAGTAGAATTATTTCTGATTCCAAGAATCCTGAACTTCAAGAATAGCCCTAAAAACTTTCACCCATGCTTAGTATACAAGATGGCGCCGTATCATGAATCATTCTTCGTATTTTACATGTGCAATGTTTAGTATAAATAATCCAGATTTTGATAGTTAATCTCACCTTAGAGAATATTACGGTAAACTAAGTGTTATAGCAAGGTTTTGAATTTTCTAGTCCTCAGTATTCAAAAGCTTTACTGGATAGCAACAACACCTTAAATCTCAAATGCAGATCTTGCAATTTGATTGCAATCATATCGTAGCGATAGTTGTCAGATCACAAGACTTGGGTTGTTCAAAACATGTTCTTCATTTGTAAAAATGTGGTGTTTCACTACGGCGCTGAAACTATTGTACACTAAACTATTGTACACTGTTTACTAAACTATTGTACTGAAAAAAAGCGTCAGCATGATTGAATCTGTACTACAACCTGTAGAAGTGTTCATCATGTCTTGTCATTTATATTTTTTAACATTATCCTACAGACTTCACTGCTGACACATGTATGTTCCATAGTGAACCATATTACCATATATAAGCAGCATCCAGTAAATCGTGCGAACCAACAAAGTGGCTACAATAGGTACTAGTAAGCCATTTTCATACTCCAATGGGTATTCGCAACCTTTGGTTTCGAGAATATGAGAAAAGCACTGTTGTTTTCTACATAAATTACTCTTTATACTCTTGTACGTTCTTCAGTCAAAATGTTGGCAATATTTGTCAGATACCGGTAATTAAGTTTCAATTTTCATGTTTATTATTCTAGAAAAGCTAACGACTGTTTTAATCGCAAGTTTATTTTACGATCTTGTTTGCACATATTTCAACACGTGACACTTTAAAAGTGTTACAGCGACTTCAAAGGTGTGTTACCATTTTAACAACGTTCACATCATTAAGCGTCGTAATTAAACATAAAACGATGTATTTTGGTACATTTGTAATGAAACAACATAAACTAGACACCATAGCATTGAAATTGCTCAGTTGTGATCATATTTACATGTGCAAACATGTCGTAAAAACAGCCATTGTCGTAAAGTGTCGTTTAGCTAACTATTACGACATTCGAAAACAAGTCACTAATTCATTTACGACTACAATTCTTGTTCCGGAAAGTCACTTAAGCGTGAGGTATTCGCGGGCTATATAACTTGTATTTTAATGTATGCTAAATTGCTAGTATTGCACCAATACGTGCAGTTAACTAGGGTCTGTATTGATATTTTATGTTGAAATATTCTTATTTATGGAACATTTACTGCCTCGTTATTTAATGTCACATGACTTTGGTGATGTTGAGATAAGCTTTTATGTTTGCATATAAAAGAAGCAGTCCACGTTATGATCAACCAAATATGTGCATCATATAAAACCTTTATCATATTGTATATTTGATGCTTGAAATCACTCTGTTTTTTAATGCTCACATTATTATGTAACCCTTATTTACCTAGATTTAATATTATCACCATAAAAATTCATCTTGCATATTTTAATGAATGAATTTATCTAAAATACCTTAAACGCAGAGACTAAAACGTATGGTAATATACTTAACCCCAAATTTGTCATTACAAAATTTTTATGTTTGTTTTACTACGAAAATTTTTATGGTCCTTTGTGATTTAACATTTAATTTCAGACGAACGCTACATTCGGATTACCTTCTGATACGTAGCTTGAGTTGTATTACATAATGTTCTTATTACCTGAAGTTTAATCATTTTTATATTGTTTGAAGGGTTATAACTTACAATAGGGGTTCAGTAACCCCATGGTTTCTTAATGAGAACACTAGGTCTATAGGTTGCGCCCAGCAAATATATCTTACCGCAAACTTTACTGAATGCATATACTTATTTCTTGTCTAGTTAACCTTTGTCTTTTGAAGGGCTTAGATCTTTGTTGAAAATTTAACGTTCAACAAGCGGGTGGTAATTTTATTGTTCATCAGCCCATATGAAGATTTGGAAGGCGAATTATATAGCTGCATGTATTCACTTTTCTTAATTTTCAAAATATTTATTAAATACTATTAAGCAAGCGTGATCGAGTGGTTATGACATTGAGCTGGTAAGCGTTAGATAACCAGACTACATTGGTTCAAGTCATACCAAAAACCTACCTCTTTGTTTCCTTTCGCAAGAAACGTTATCCTTTTTGCTCAGTAGGCCACTGAGGGACAAGGAAACGGGCTTAAGAGTTATTGATCTAAGTTGAAAAAAACTTGTTTCGCAATTACATTATTTTGAAGAATAAACTAAATAATATTATTTCATTATTATGAAGAATAAACTAAATAATATTATTTGTTTGTTTTTTTGTTGGTTTTAACGCCGTAGCAACACATTTTATAGGTCATATAACGGCGGTCAGTCAACCCACTCACTGTTCCAGGAAAGGCTAAATCTATTATGTATTGGTAATATATATAAGTTAAGAAAAAAAACTCAAAATGTGATCGATATGAAATTTCTATTTTAAGACACAAAACACAATGATCCATGCGGTCAATTAGCTCCAACAAACCATACGTCAATATCTATTTCTGTGAGTAATGATTTACTAAATTTATTAAATCAAAACGAGACATTGACTCGAGGGTTTTATTATTGCAGAATTTAGAAATGTCTGCGGAAATCTCAATATAGGTTTAAACTAAAGTTCGACTACCAAGTCACGATCGGTAACCGCAAGCATTGCAGCAATATACTCTTAAAGAAACTAGGTCAAATTTGACATATTTGATTTTAACCACATAATAGTGCACATTGATTGTACATCACAATATTTCAAATACATTTACAAAAAAATAATAAATTAAAAACATGCGATGAAAAAGTAAAGTGAAAACTAAATACCAATTCACGTGGTCATAATGCACTATTAATATAATTAGGACGAGAAGCACCTAAGTCTGTGTACAAGTTCATACAAGCTACAACCAGAATGCATATGTTATATAAAATATGAGACCCGGTGTCACTATAAGTAAATGCTATATTCTAATTTATTGTATTAGCATACTTATATTGAATGCAACTGTCAAGACGGTGCATTCAACTGTTATAAATCTTATACAACCGTGTCTTCAGGGAAATCATTGCAAGTTTTTATGCATAGACTTTAGTGAAATGTCTTGAAAAGAATTTAGTGCATAATGAATACAAAATACAAGTTGTATATACATTATATAACATATTTACAGTATTTTAGTATTACTGCTCGCTCTGTATTATCAATAAATGTACTACCAATTTGTATGGGGCGTTTCCACTATAAACAAGTTTCAATTATATAGAATAATAATTTCATCCTTTTAGTAAATGTTTTTTTCGAATGGATTCCTAATATTCAGGATAATACTAGAGCTTAAGAATATATCAGGGGTGAATAGGGTCATTAATAATGTTGTCTAAAGCAGGGCTTAAAGTACATTTACACTACATTAATTTTGCGAATTTTAACTTTGCCCATACAGGTCTTATCACAGGCGGCACGGTCCCAAAAAGCACTATATATACATGTGTATATATATATTGTATATATAGAGGTTTGTTTTTATTAGGGATGGCCTGTTTGTCTTATAATGGTAATCATTCCTTGTATGTACTTTTCACAGCACTGTGAAGTTCCACTATGAAGACTATCGTACTTACTACTAACACGAGCGATTGCCGACGATTTTTAGGTCCCAAAATGCCTAGTTTGTGAAGAAAAATGTCTACTATATAAAGACTATTCAACTATCAAGTCCATTGATGGTTCAAATACTAGTATTGGAATTTTACTGTAATTTTTATACAATTTGACTAGTAACAGTACTTCATTAGTATTTTACTTTTTGACAGAAATGGGAGGAGTGAGGTTATCTTTGTTTCTTTAATTGGGTATTACGCCGTTTTATCAATACTTTTTAGCTGGTTGTAAATAGCGGTCGCTCACATAACCAGCTTGCCTGGAATTCAAGGTTTTTCTAGTTCCATTAGGAAGTGTTATGACTAGTTCTCTCCATAGCAAACATTCATAATACTTTGTAGACAGATATTTCAGTGCACCTTCTGTAAATAGACTTAATATGCAGTAAATTGGAAATATCACCGTGGTTGTCTATACGATGTTGAAACAATACGCTTGATCTTTAATGAGAGAGAGTATTTATAACTTGTTATGATTCTATTTGCACCCGTACATGTTATTTAAGAAAAAAACGTATCTCCCTCTTAATCTAGTTTGATAATGCAATGATTATCTGCAATAAAAACTGATGTAAATGTTTAAGATATCTTCAGTAATAAAATGTTCGTACAAAAATATCGTTTACATTTTATAGATTATCTTGCTATAAAAACCAACATGTTATCGTATATTATACGCTCGTGTACTGTGATGTATTGTTAACCTTTGACCTTTTTGAGCGAGAAAAATCTAGACTACTTAAGTTGAAGTATTGTTGATTTATTTTTAAAGTTTTTTTTGGCTTTCGTTTGTACGCTGTGGCCAAGATATGTACGATTTGTCATAATACAATCTGAAAATCAGACACAGCATTGACAGATCAAGCAAAGGGGAACCAGAAGGGTTTGGACCAAAGTCGGTCAGCACGGTCCGGATCCACCAAAGAAAATATGTAGTGTCTTATGTCTTGTGGATCGGGGGTATCATATAATCAAAAATCTTACGGTAAGTACAATAAAGTGGTGTTTACGACAAGAATCGGTCGTAAGACCTTTGATGATATGAGCTCCGGAACCGTCCCGGCACTGTCGCCTTTAGTATACTAGTAGCCCATTTAGAATTTCAAGTCGTGTTTTCGACTTTCATAAATTTAAGTACACATTTCTAAAATTTCTTCTTTTTCGGTGTAATGTGTAAAATATAGATACAATAACAATCGTAACATATCGTTGTGGTTTTATTTTAAATGATAATGATAGCTAGCTAACGTTTATATTTATGAATACAAGTGTATGCATTAATTAAACTATTGTCAAATAAATGTTTCTTTTGTATCTTGTGATGTTTCGTCTTTGAATTGTGTGAATTTTAAATTGCTTCCTTGATGCTTTTATGAATGATTTAAGTATGATAAATTACTGCACTAAATATCATAGGGTTCATATTACATAACATCGCACGACAAAACTCGTCGTACGTCGAAAGATGTCAATTAATATTCACAATGTTCAATATATTTTCCAATTGATTTTAATTGGACGTGGAATTCTTATTACATACCATCTTACGACAAAAAACATCGCAAGTCAAAAAAGCCAAATATTATCACAATTTTCCTTACTTTTTTCTATTGATTTTTATTGGGCGTGGGTTGCTTAAAATTGTATATATTCTTAACATTCCATTATTTAAAGAATAGTTTTTTATCATTCTTGTACGTTTTGGGTCACGTGGAAAGTGAGCACATTTCGATTTGATGTTTTGACACGGTATTCTGAATTTGCTCCCATAAAGTATCGAATGTCTTTACTACAGACATAGTACAAACTAACAAAATGCCATTGGACACATGTTCAGTTTACCTCAAGCCAAAGAACATTCGTAGAAATGCTTAATGCTACTAATTAAAGTCCACTATTAGTACCGTCTAAATCGATAGTTTCGGTAGCGTAATGTTATTGGCATATACCACATGTACTGCTTCCTTCTCAAATAAAGCATTTGGGACTTAATAATCGTCAACAATTGCATGAATTGGCAATAACCAATGTGATCTATATAGTTGAACCCCACTGACATGAGCATACAGCTGCGAACATCCAACTTTGCCGCCATATTGGGATAATCTCTTCACCCATCCTTTACGTTCATAGAAAATATCACCATCTTATTTTCATGAATAGTTTATAGTAATTTACTTCTTTTCTCTGACAACACAATTAGACTAATGTTTGAAAATTGTCATGTCATTCACAAATTACTCGTCAAATAAGAAATATTACCTGTTGATTTTTTATTTAACACATAGTTTAATTCACAAAATACGTCGACTTTCAAAATTACTATTTTGCAAAAACTTCATTCAACTTTCATTAAGTAATTTACTGTTTGAAGTATGACTATATATCATACAGACTGCTGAAATCATTCCTACCATCACTTACGTGGAAAAGTTAAAATATTTAAGTTAAATTTACAAGTTGCAACAATTGCATTTCTTAGCTGGCCTTGAAACTGGCAGTTCAGATTTACTGATTTACTTTTAGCATATTCTTATATTTAAGTCTCATCTTATTTCTGTAGTACAATTTCTCATTATGGGGAATCACGTGACCTATATGGTTCCTAACACGTCAAAAATGCCGACCAGATCAACAACGTGATTCCCACACTGAGTTCTGTACAATGTATTCTGTTAAAGCCATACCAAACGTAAATCATCGGATATTTTCGTGTCCCGCTTCGTAAAATAGGGTGCCTAAGCACAAATCGTTGAAATAAGTTCATCCTTCTTACTTTCTTGCTGGGGAACCAGGAATAGGACTTGAAATTGATTACTCTAAGTTTTAAGAACTTGTTACACAGTCGAGACAAAAAAGCTAAAACATTACTTATAATCAATTATTTTCCATCTTATGGCACAACTAGTACACCATACATCCACTGTCCTTATTTTGCTATATATCTCGGTTGATAAAGAGACTGTGTTAATTTCAGCCTATATTTTTTACATTCTTGCATATGATTATAAGTAGTCGAGATCATAAATTCCCATTACTAACCTAATCATGTATTCATAAACATCACTGAATTAAATGGTATATAGACTATATAAGAAACAGGCGGACACTGAAAATGGTTAGCTACATATGTGATAATACCGCTCTACATATATATTTTTCAAAATTTCGTCACAGCATTTTTTACCTTAGAATACATCGGTATGGTCAACTATACATATTATCATGATTTTTTTACATTTTTTGAGTGTTACAAAATGTACAGTCTTGTACAGTCTTGGTGGTGTTTTTAATCTTGATATGCATTATGTAATGTAAAAATAGATACAGAAAACAGTTTTCGTCTGCATTGATGTAAGAATGACATTTGAACATTTCATATATCGTTTTATAAAGCATGTATCTTATTTTAATTGCACTTCATGGCGTTTGTCATCAATTTTATTTGGGTTTCGCACGACGACCGACGCACTGACGCACATAAATAGCTTTCTTGGTCACCTAGCAAATTTTTCCACAAGTTTCACTATTAGATGTTTTATTATAGGGACCATTTTATCTCCAAGTAAGCATTGGTGACTTCATCTCATCATCTGTCTGATGGCAGATGCCGTTGGGGCGCTACAGATGACATGTCAACCAGTCTTCTAGATATCCACCCCTGTCCTTTACACATTTGACCACCTCGCTCAACATCAATCCTGTAATATCACAACTTCAGAAAAAAAACTTTGAATATTGCATGATTTTGCAGTAACTTACTTGGTTCTTATAGCAGAACTTATCTGTACTATATTCATCTGTCCTACCTACTCCACTTTAACATACTATCTATTAGTATTCAATTGTAAAGGTCTGCATGTTAAGTTCTACGACAACACAGGTCTGTAATATTCCGTTGTTCTTCTACATGAAATAATCATTTTTTTCTTCATAATGTCTCACGTGCTATCGTGTTGACATGAAGAATACGATTTAAAAGAAAGTAATTGCAATGAAGACAGACTTATATTGCTTTTCTATGTTCTCACGTTGACAGGTCGGTTCAGATTTAGAAAGATGAACATTCAACAAGTGCTAATTATAAAACCAAAACTTACATTCATTAACATTGTTGTTTCTCAGCTATTCTTTACTCTACTTGTTGTTATCTATATCTACCGTGTAAGTATACAAAAGTTCTTGGACTATTGAACCCGGATCGGAAGCCCAGTTGGTAGCGCGCCTGGAGTTTTGAATCTAGTTTTCCGAAGGGGGTACGGGTTCGATTACCACCCGGCGAGGTTATATGTTTGCATGAAAATTTGACAGCAATGTCAATTTTCCTCCATTAATAAGGTATATGAAGAAGTTTCCGCCCTTGTATAAGAGTAGGTGAGTGCTGGTTATAGACAAGGGTACAGGAACACTAGGTTGGATGCACTAGACGCCGTAAAATAACCTAAAAATGTTATGACACGGCGTTAAACCCAGATTAAAAACATCTTGTACAATTGAGTTTTAGAGATGAAATGGTAATGCATATCGTAATGTTGAGTTTGAATTTGATCAGATGACTTAGTCTCTTTTGTTTTTATGGGTGAATCGGTTTATTCTTATGACGATACCCAAGAACTTTTGGGGTGTCTGTACAACTTTATTATACCACATGTTGTTTTTCAAGTGGGAGACGTAGTCTTTTACTGTTTATGTTGGTTCACATTGCAGACGCTCGTGAATCTTCGGATATTTCCGTATAGCATTTCCGTATTTTTTCCGTTAAATACGCTATTGTGAATCATGAAAGGCGAGGTGATGCGATAGGCAGTATATGTTAGTTTGGATGCATGAAGCATGTTGCATGATGCTGGTTATGTGTTGCATTTTTAGATGGGTCATGTGCACAACTTAATAACAAGTAAATTGATATTCAATGCGCTACAAAAATATCCATGCTTGTTTGTAGTAAATATCGTTCGGACATGTCTTCGAGGAAATAAAATTTTGTGATCTTTGCATTTCGTTGACTCAAACAGAGTCATCACTCTGACCTTAAAATCTTTGTGAAAATGGCATACTGTGTATTATACCATGTGAGCATCACCATTGCACCGCATAAACTCGAACAGCGTCATCACTTTAACCTAAAAATCTCTTTGAAAATGTCTTCTGTGTGTATTATACCATGTGAGCTTACCTTTGCACCTCGTGGACTCAAACAGCGTCATTACTTTGACCTTAAAATCTCTGTGTAAAGGCTTGCTGTTTGTGATATACCGTCTGAACATCACCTTTGCACCTCGAGGATTCAAAGAACTTAATCACTTTGATTTTAAAACCTCTGGGGAAAAAACCTACTGTGTGTAATATATCGTGTGAGCATCACCTTTGCACCTCATAGACTCTAATAGCATCATCACTTTATTTCTATAGATCTTCGATACATGAATACTG
Source organism: Mactra quadrangularis (assembly GCA_025267735.1). Classification (NCBI taxonomy): domain Eukaryota; kingdom Metazoa; phylum Mollusca; class Bivalvia; order Venerida; family Mactridae; genus Mactra; species Mactra quadrangularis. The sequence continues at coordinate 32,980,258 of CM046304.1, forward strand.
ATGCTCATACGTAAATTGATTCAAAAGTAAAACATAAAACATGTAGACAGTTCCACTGAGTTCAGGATGGTAATACTTGTAGTATTGATGCTAACTTACTGCGTCTGGATTGTAAAGATGAAGTGTGCCTTAGATCGACTCTCCACTTTAAAATACACCTTATAGTGGGTCTTAAAACAGCTTTAACATAAGTATTTAAAACATTAATGAAATATCTTTAGATATTTAATGAAGCATACAAGTTGTAAATCTTTTATGTAACCAGTATTCTAAGATGATAGAAAATCTTATCAATATGCGTTCTGCGTCCATGAATATTAAATTTCTTTCCTACCCTAAACCATTCGAAGCTATCCTAGTGTATAAATTGTCCATAAAACAGCATGGTCTAGCTTTCAATAATTACAAGTGTGTGTTTTTGTGATAAACAGAGGTAGATTATTAAGTCCCTGGTTTTATAAAATTTTGTATTAATATTTTATATACAGTTTTATAAATGTTTAGATCCAATGGTCCTAGTTATTCTACGTATATACAGAGTTCAGATTGAAATCTGATAGTCAATTTACTCCAACATTTCAAAATTTTCTTCATTAAAACCATCTGATGGATGTCTAATTTCGTTTTGGTGTGTTAATGGTATACAAAACACGTTACAGAAACACTATTTTTCTGCCAATGTCATGCAAACCTTTTCCAAATGTTGCACCTCCTCTGAATACGTTTTGTTAGAACATAAATGAGGTCGAATTATATTATTAATATTTTGTTGATTTTTTATTCTTGATCAAAAGGACGAAACGTTTTGAGGACGAATCAGGGTGGCAGATCGGATATTTAAAATACATTACAGTTACCTTTTGATGGTGGAACTTCTAAGATGCCTCAGGGTTTTCTATACTCAGGAAGAAAATGTTTTATTAATGAATAAGATGCCATCATATTTCTCCTAGTAAATTCAGTAATCAAAATGCTTAACCTATTCATGTTGTAACATTAAATTCCATACTTTAATAAGGTCTACAGCTTTTGCGTTTATAACATAATATTTTTGCTAACTAGTCTTTCCTTTATGTTCGCTGACTATACTTAAATGCTTAGAATTTGTTTTCAATTACATGAAGCTATTTTCTAGTTATTTTCTACCATTGTGGGCGTTACCCTTACATCAGAAAATAGACTCGAGATATTTCGTGCAAATAGTTGAATTACCCTGCAATGTTTTAAATGAATATCAGAACACCAATATGTTCTTCATTAGAAGAATTTTACTCATACACACCGTTTACTATGGCTTGCAGTGAAATATTAGTTTGATTTACTGAAAATATTTCATGTCGACCGTTTACGATGGTTTGCAGTAAAACATTAGTTTGATTTACTGAAATATTTCATGTCGATCGTTTACTATGGCTTGCAGTGAAATATTGGATTGATTTACTGAAAATATTTCATGTCGACCGTTTACTATGACTTGCAGTGAAATATTGGTTTGATTTACTGAAAATCGTTCATGTCGACCATTTACTATGGCTTACTGTGAAACATTGGTTTGATTTACTAAAAATCCTTCATGTCGAACGTTTACTATTGTTTGCAGTAAAACATTGGTTTGATTTACTGAAAATATTTCATGTCCACCGTTTACTGTGGCTTACAGTGAAACATTGGTTTGATTTACTGAATCATCCATGTCACTGAAAGGATAATTTGTTGAGTAACATCATTGAACCTCTCCATTTGATATTTTAAATACTAAAGCCCCTATTTAAAGGAATAGCCTGCTGTGAATAAATATATCGTGGCGTTGTTGCTTTAACACCACTCCACTTTTTTCCAATAAACCTTCTATCTTGATTATCCCCTTAATCGGTTGTTTTAACATTTTGACTTCACCGATCACAAAAGTCACGTGGTATAAACACCTTGTATAGGATCGGGTTGTTTCCACATCATTCCAACCTGCAAGTCACTAAAATATCCCCCGGTGGTTGTACCAGCATAGAATTAAAAGTACTGTTTCTGGCAAATGTGGTTAGTATCGCAGACCATTATCTAAGTTATAACTGCTCGAAGACGAAGTGACCTCGGGAACTAAGTATAGAACATTTAATTGAAACATTTAAGTGCTTTATGTGTTTGAATATAGAACTATAAGTAGGATTTCATGCAGATTTGTTTGAACGGTATTAACCCCCGCAGCATTCTTAATTTATGCGTCATTGTTTGTTTTGGAGTATGGGTTCAGAGAGTTTGGGCTTTTTTGACCGTCGGTATGTGGAACCACGCCCTCGTTGTCAGGTGTATGCAGAAATACGATAGGTTTTGCATTATTATATTTTATATTGTTATAAGAGCTAATTTTGACATTAAGATTCCTGATAAAAAGTTCAAGTTTAAAATATATTATCAATTTAAACTTGGAGACGATATTTTCATATTAATAAATGTTGATTATAAATTTTAAACGATAGATTTACGATTTGAAATGAAGCTATAAATTAAGTAATATCTGACGATCATGCAGTGAGGTGCTACACCCTAGACCATTGTTATACGAGGTTAATAGTATGAAAACTGTGCAAAATGTTATTTGAGTTGATTGATGCAACTTGTTTTGTGCCATTAAGCAATTACACAAATAAATTAACTCCACCTACTTTTTGTCGGTAATTTATTTAATGATTTAATCAACGTAGTAATCATTATATATAGAAGTTAATATTAATTCTGATTCAATGTCTACTAAGTTAATTAAGTAGAAAGATTTCATGTGGATTATTTCAAGGTTTCAAATTAGTAATATTACATTCATGCATTTAATATATTATAATTGGGAATGCAGTCAGTGATTCGTTGTATTTTGATAGCTTTTTGGTGCAATTATACAATCCGTATTGAATTGTGTCGCTCTTGCACATTCTACTATGTTTGCATTACTTGAAACAAGTTTTACCGATTTATATATACGTACGATTGTGGCGATATGGTATAAAATAACTAAGTCTTGCAAGTTCGTTATTTTTGTAATTGGTTTGACTTTCAAGCTTAATTCTTCATTTAGAACCGGAAAGTTTAATGTGAAAACCGACTACTCAAAAGGCTGGAAGCAAAAACACACCTGTCAAAAAAGAAAGCTAATGCATGAATGTAGTAACTAGCTCTGAAAAAAGTGAAATTAGTCACAAGTGTCACAGACATAAGTCTTTTACAGTAATTTCTTTTGCAATGAAAATATACTTTTACTGTTTTACCCTGCCCCAGACCATTATCGTAGTCTCTTAGGTAAAACGAGTTTATCTTATGCTTAGAAAGACACGTGATTATAATCATCATCTTTCCTTTTCGATAATTTGTAAATTGATGACCATGTAGCTTACATACAACATATGGTTGATGTAATTATCAATTTTGTTACATTAGGAAGGGAGGTTTTTGTTTTATAATAGTCTTACTTCCGGTGAGAGTTGGTCAATGGTCATGTATTATATCGTGCTTAGTACATTTGGACTTGGTACAGGCTGACACGGACTCTTCAAATGGCCTTGTCCTTAACAAATTATCTAAAGCATCATTTAGTAAATTGTAAGTATAAAATCTGTATATTGGTATTTTGAGCAGAGGAATCGATCGCATATCTTTCTTCAATATGTCTAACCGTATGAAGTGAAACAATGTTTAATTTCCTATAACTTCAACATAAATTGACTGTCATACACATCCAAAACAAACTTAAATTTTAGTGCTATATATAGTTTCATTTGTATTAATATTTATATAATTATGACAAGAACACGGTTAAGGAAATAGCTAATAATCTAATATAAAACCTCCCTGCAGCATATAATGAATAAAACTATTAAATGACAAAAATAGCACAAAAAAAAACAACAAAAACACCACTAGTACAAAAAACACCAGTTAACAGAGACAGTACATCATACTAATATTATATAAGTATATTCATTCATAACTAAGTCAGTATAAAATCAAGTAAAATTAAGATAATAATAGCATGTAGTGTTGATGTTTATTTGTTTCTCCTATGTAATAGTTCATAAGTATTTAATTGTAAGCTTTTAATACTGACATATTATACATATATTATCCTGTCTGACATTTATTTCTAGGTTATCACAGAAGTTTTGCATTTCTATATATACTGTAAAACCTCTACTATCCGAGCACCGATTATCCGAACACTAGAACACAGTTTTATAAAGTGAGACTCTTCTCAATTTGAATGATCAAACCATAATAATATCAATATTTATATCTCATCCGCGAATATTATCATCTACATTTTTTAATGAAGGCGTAAAATTATACATGCTTTTGTGTTATTACAGTTCGCTTGGATCAAATAGGTCCAGGACCTTGTTTCATCAACGTTTTCATTAATGAAGAAGCGGCGTAAATTCGACTTACGCGTAAATTATCTTTTCTAATTTTGTTGGTGCTTGTTATTAAGACCAATTTCAAATCAATCTCAAAAGCAAGTTCTTGATAAAGAAACACTGTAATAAAAGGTATTCAGAAAAAATCCAACTTCGGAATTTTTTATTCGTATTTAAAATTGTCATTATTAACTAATGAACATTTAATGAATGTTTTCTGTTCTCGATGACAGCACTGACAGTGCTTTTTTGTCATAGACTGTAATGTTATAGACCAACAGTTTCAAAACCTCGAGGTATAACTATATCATGTCATATTTATATAATATTTTGTATAAATGCTAACAACATATAAATGACAAACACCATTATAACAGCATGAAGGATTAACACCACGTTGAGAAATCATTCTAAATCTCGTAAATCCACGTAAACGGCGAGATTATAGCCTAAATATTTCATATTTATATTTTAAATGCTTATTGTTTGTATAGAATAAATTTAATGTATATTTGAATGAGCCATTCAGATTAACAGTTCATGATGACAGTAGATACTCCCATCGTTGGTTTAAATAGTTTAGGTTTCCTTTCTGAACGGAACCAGACAGTTAAAGTGCTCATTTCGGTAAAGCTTTTTTGCTCTATGTCGGTGACAACATATCAATAGAATGAGTATATATATTTATTTATGAAATTGAAATAACTACGCAGGCATGTTCAATCAAACATGCCAAAGTGTTCTGAAAGTATTGAGGTAGCACTAAGCAAAAGAAATTTGCTAGTCAGCGTTTCAAATAATTCAAAGTAACATTTGCATCAGAAACCACTTTATAGCGCTAGTAGCGATACACTTTCTTAACTGACTCATGGTTCTCAGGCGAAATGAGCACCAAACTTATCTTGGTAACGATTCAAGCCATATTCCCATCTAATTAGTGATACTACGAAGGGACAAAGCGTTTGACCATGCAAACAATTATTTGACAGAGAGCAAAGTTGACATGAAAAAAACTTAGTGTCGCCATATATATACAAAACTCTTGTATATTCTCATCCAATTCAGATCTAGTTATGTTGTGATGAATAACTCAGCGTAAAACGTGGTCAGCGAAGTATGAAATAAATAGTTTTGATTCTTGTTGGTGGTCATTATTGTGAACACCAGTTGATGTTTGAGGTAATTTAACAATTGTCAATGGTAAATTGAACTTAACCTTCGCTGTAGTGATTAGTATCTTTATCTCCGCGGGCTATAGAATGAAGAGTCTTTATACAATTTTATCTACATTTGTGTTTGGGGAGATATTTTCAAATTAGTAGATACACTTTAATTGTATCATTTTTTAAAATTCATCACCAATTTTTGTATCTTTTTTACGTAGAAAATTAAAATAGGCGATGTGATTAAGATACGGGCGGGCACTTCAATGATAGAAAATAATAATTTTAAACAACAAATTGGTGTTAATGTAAATTTTGATCAGTGAAAGTTACTTCTTTGGGGTTTACTCATACATTGTATCAACTTGGTACATCTAAATAAATACAATATCCATTACCAGGCCAAGCAGCACAAAATGAGTAATAAATAACCGTACGGTCACTTAACTTCTTAAGGTCGAGATATTTCTTGTTCAATGCAATAATGAAGCAATTTCAATATTTACCAGATAAGTAATGTTATCAATAATTGTTAAATGGCATTACTCCGTTAGTTGTTATTTTGATTTAAGATTTTGGGTTTTCAAGTTCAGGCCTAGTGATTGTCAAATAAAAATATAACCAATTTCTACTATAATGAAAACATTGGTTTCAGCAAAATGTTTCCATGTTTTACGTTTTTAGGTCCCAAATGCTTAAAGAAATAAAAGAAATAAGTTCCTAGGTAGTAAGACCATCCAGCTATTAAGACCATCGGTTTTGAGGGTTTTATTATATTTTACTGTATTTGTTTTTCAACTTCAGTTGTTTGATCGGCATATCATTTAAGTACTTCTAAATATATGTAATATGGTTATTCAAGTTGTAGATTTTTTTCGCCAAAATTCACAGCAGTTACAAAATTCTCAACTAGTATACATTGTGTTTAATTAATTATTTTTGTATTTTAACCTAGACTTTAAATTATGCGTAAAAACTGGTTATTTCTTCTAAAACTTCCATGGAATGTTTGTCTACCTCGCCAGCCATCCTCTTATTCCGTAAATTGTGTGAAGAAAGGGGAAAATTAATACATTTTGCACACCATTTGCACTTGAACAATTTTCCGAAACATCAAGAATTTCACCACACACACTCATCTAGTGTCAATATGTTTCAAGTAAATATCAAAACAATATCTCAAGTCTGTTTTCTTGATGTAATTGACCGTTAATATCAGATCATATGAAGATTGTATTAAACAAATTTAGATAAACATTTATTTTCTTCGCTCTCTCCGTCTTCATCATACTCTATGATATAGAATCGTTTACTTGTATATCTAGAAATACACAAATAGGTTTTTAACTTTAAATGAGGTTCTTTTCAATTTATAGAAAAGATGCACTTACGATGATCGTAAGTGAAAGAAATGGGGCACTTACGTTGTTCGTAAATTTTAAAAATGGTGCACTTTAGATGGTCGTTAGTTAAATAAATGGTGCACTTAAGTTGTTCGTAAGTTTAAAAAAACAAAGCACTTTATATGGTCGCAAGTTTTAGAAATGATGCACTTTAGATGGTCGTAAGTTAAAGAAATGGTGCACTTAAGTTGTTCGTAAGTTTAAAAAATGATGCACTTTAGATGGTCGTAAGTTAAAAATGGCGCACTTTAGCTGCTCGTAAGTTGAAGAAATGATGCATTTGACGTTTGTAAGTTATAGTAAAGATGCACATACGATGGTCGTAAGTTAAATCAATGATGCACATACGCGGCTTGTAAGTTTAAGGAAACGCTGTAACGTTTGTATTTCTCGATAGTTTACGACGTCTAACGTTTCATTTTGAGATGTTTAAATTACAATTTAATTGGCTGTTTTTTAACCGCAGCTAGTTTTCACAAAGTTAACAATTAAACTTGGTTTAGTTTTAAAAATAGACACAGGAGAGTACATTGTCTAAATTTCAAAACGTTTGACTCCTGTAATTTTAACTTTCAATCAAATAAAAACTGACCTGTTGTTTGTCAGTACGTGATGAATTAGCCATAGACCTCATGTTGATCAAAATTACTTGTTATAGAATGAGCGGAGTTAACTGGCTCTCTTTTCGCTCTTTCCACTCTCTTTTCGCTAATTTCATTATACCATCCTTACAAGTTTGTCCTTTACACCCTACAGCTATTTGTTGGACATTGCCCTTTGGTGTTTATTTTCAAACGTTCACAATATATTCCTCCATATCATCCATCATTATAAGAAATGTTATTTTTTCGCCTTCATAGTTCACGCTTATTTAGTTCAACCATAATATTCGGCTACTCCATTTTCTCATTCAGGATCGTAACACTAGGTAATCTTCCATGACATTATTCTTTATATTCACCTCAAGCCGAAGTACACAATGGTTGGATTTTCTTTATGAACATTCCAATGGATTTTTCTTCACCTAATCTTATCGAAGACCAAAGTTATATTTTGTTCTCGCGGGAAATATATATAAGCCAGAGTATATGAATGGACTGGTAAAACTTCTAATACATATGGTGAAAAGGAGAATATGGTTGAAATTCAGTCGAGCAATTGTACACAGTTTTCCACCCATACTTTTCTAAGTCTTCAAGCATTAACTGAAGCATTTGTGAATCAGAGGTCAGAATTAAGGTTTGTCTGCAATAACAATAAAATCAATCGTATTCGGAAATGAAAAGTTTGGATAAAGCGTAGCACTGATGTTGCAAATAGTATCGTAGTTTTATCTACACTTTAAATATTCATATCATTGTCATTGCTTTCATTAATTATGTCAAAATCATGGTTTATAGACATGATAACCAATCCAAACATATTTGGTAGAGATAACTTAACGAAACGTAAAACATTCTGATGTTGCATATAGCAACCAACATGACTTGCATCTATACATGTTATATTCAGATTATAGTAATGAATTTCACAGGACAAAGTAATGGTTTAAAGATACCACAGTAAATACAAACACAGTTTGTAACTTGGAAAAAATTCATGGTCCAAACTGGGATCGAACCCATGACATTTCGAGTTAAAGGGGACACTAACACGTCGCCATAAAAGCTAGCTTGAAGACAATGGAGTACAAGTGCCACCAAATACTTCTGCTACAAAATATTTTGTCAACTTTGTTTCTGTCGTAATCAATCCAAACATAGCTGACAGTGAACTATTTAAACAAAAAATAACACGTGAAGTTTCTTATACATATGTATCTAAACAGCTGTATTGTAATGGCGACACACACCATGTGTTTATGCTGTTAATAATAAATTCTGTTCTGTTCTGTATCTAATTATTGAGATCATAGTTACAGCTTTGATTTGTCATTTGTTTTTATTTATTGTCATGATATTGGTTATTATAATTAATTTATATGACAAGTTCTTTGTACTATGATTTGTTGTTTTTCTACGTCAAGTAAACAATGTCTGACCGTTTTATTGTTTTTGGAAGCTAACCACGATGTGTCCGATGATTTGCATAACATCAAAACCAATGCGTACTCGTGTGAAACATATGGACTTGTTAAATACAAATTTTACTGTCAAGTTATACACAACAAGGTGTTAAGTATTCATGCGTTTTGCAAATAAATCAATGACCTTAGTTATAATTGTTGGGCTGTCAATCAAACCTTCACATATTTGACACAATGTGTCAGTGACAGTTAAAATTTATGATTTTGTATGTGACTGTCTAGCGAGCCATGAATGAACGAGTGAATGAGTATACGGCTGTTACATATACACCTTGACCGACACTATCAGATTGGAAGTACTCATGGTGTCATATCCTACCACAAGCTACCTGATGTCCACCTAGGCGGGCCACCGACTTCGCGTTTCTAATTGAATTGTACTTGGATTGCATTAGCGATTGATACAAAGGTCTTTCTGAACGGCTGTTGCTAAGTTATTGCCAGTTTTTTCAATAAAAATAAATCTCCACCGCAAATCTTCACACCTTCAGACGGTGAACCGTTTGATCTCCTAGAAGATACCTACCGTGTAACTATTTAGATTTAAACATTTCAAGTGATATTATTTTGTTGAGGTGCAAAACATCTTTTGATTTTTTTTCCGCGGCAACAATTTAACAAGTGTTATCTCCACACACATTCTGCACTTTTTTTTTTAAAGAAGCAGGTATCATCCATCTGTTAAAAACAACTTTAATCTGTTTGTTGCAAGCGTTTGAGGCTCTTTGATGATATCGTGTTCTAAACGATTTCCTTAAAGCGTTCAATAACCACTTGTAAACAATGTTACTGAGTAAACAACACGTAAACGTATACAGCAAAGTTCCGCTGTAACAACAACCTTAGTTGTTGCAAGGGCATGCATGCGCTTTTAACGATTTGTGATGTATTTGTGGTAGAGATTTAAAAAGAAAAATGTCAATATATAATGATCGTTCTGTTATTAAGACCGTGAACTTTGATGGCTGTAGTTGTGGAACTTAATTGTTTTTTAGAATTGGTTGAAAATTGTGCATCAGCTTTTATCAAATATTGTGCAAGTTCATATCAAAGCTCGAGAGGTCGTGCGTTTGGGCCCACCTATCAACAAAAGTTTTATGGTAGAAAGAAAATTGTTGCTTGCGTTTAAGCTTAGCTCTTTATGAAAGACAGCAAAGGTTTTGTTTACATATTATGACGGAGTTCAGTCAAGCATTTGTTCATTCCAAGGACAATGCCATCATGAACTGCCCATCTCAAAAATATTTGACTGTTGTAAAGAGGTGTTAAACAAACGAACAAAATAAAACCGTCAGTACAGGACGTAGAAACCAGCGAAAGTAAAAACACAACACAGGCAGCATAATCTTCCTTTGTTTCGTTTAGTTTCGTATGATATCTTTTATGGCTCATAAACTCTATAACATCAACTATCGTGTATTATATCTAAAGTTTTTACTTCAAAATAATATACAACTTTTAGACCGGTGTAAACTTTATGACGTAAATTTCTCTTTTGTTATTTGTTCACTAGCGTTTCAAGTCTTTAAGAAGCTACACTTGCATAAAAAAACTTTATTCCATAGTAAATATCACTGCAATTGAATTTAAGTGGATTTCCTTAACAGTGTTTTAGGGGAAAGATTTGTCGGTGCCGCTGCCAAGTTTTGTAGGGCGTAATAACTTTAATCCGTTTGATGAGCATTCGAATTTATTAGTTCATTTAAATAATTTGCGAGCGTTTAATGCATTCCTTTAATACGATTGCACTAGAGATTCGATTTTATTAATTATATCTTAATTCAAAGGTACATTTATAGAAAACTCAGTAAATTCGGATTCGTAAGAATGATTCGATTAAAGATCTTTAATTGCTTTTCAATTAAAAACAATCAGGGATTGTATTTGTGAATAAAAGTATGTTACTCCTTAGGGAAGAAGAAAGTTTTTTAGAAATAAGAAACCTTTTATTAATCTTGTAAACGTTTTATTAATGTAGTATAATTTATATATGTTTTATTTTCAGTTCAGAAAAAAGTGTTATTATGAACATATTTAATAATTAGATCTGAGGCAGCGTGCTGTTATCTAATTAACTATAAAACATACCACGTGCGTGTAAATCATGAATATAGGGAACAAAAAATAAACCTCACAATGTTTCCAGACATTTGACCTACAAAAACTGTTAGTATCTTATCTTAGAATTACATGTTAGCATCATAATAAAACTAGGAAAGAAACATTGATAATGATTTCTAAAAACTTACACTACTTACATCTTGAAACAATGTATGATAATCTCTTTTATATAAACCATTCAATGGCTTTGACATTTTATTACATTTGTAAGTTACTGCTGAATTTCCGCAATGGACTTGTCCGTCTTCAAATTTTAGACCTATCTATTGTCATTTTAGGGATTCCAGGATAAAAAAAGACAGCGATTAGGCAACAGCAAAGTGCTTGGTCAGCTGGCATGTGTCGTGTCTGGGGCTTTGCTGGTGGCTAAGGCTTTCCATATTTGGCTCCGGCATTGTAAGGGTTAAGATCATTTAGTATTTAATATTAAAATATAATTTTGTCAAACTAACTCAATATTCAAAACTGGTTAGATATAACATTAACTATTAAGCACATGCCGAACGTCAAGGCGATTTCGTGCATTATGTTTAACGCCCCGTGAACACTAATAATGGTAATTTTATTTAGTGTTCTGACCTTACCTGAAGGGGTTGTTAGTTAGAGCCTCAGCTGCGTTAGTTATACCCTCGATGAAAATAAGGCATATGGAGAAGTTGTCAGTCTTGATAAAGAGTAAGTGAGCACTTGTTATAAGACAAAGATCCAGACAAGCTAGGTTATGTTAGCACCCCGGTAAAACGACATTATTTGTGTTGACAAAAACAAAGAAGGAACAGATCAGAACAGATAATTAATTTCAGAGCCTGAGTCGTACTCATCAACCATTATAAAAACAATAAACGTACATGTACAAGGAAACACCATACACACATATATAGAAAATACACACGACATGGCAACATAACATTTAATATCTGAAACACAAAATGGCAAAAGACATACAAATATACAATCAAGTTATTTAGATTACAGTATAACCTCTGCAGAGCGGCCTTCTATAGGTCAAATCCTGTGCAGAACAACAGCCTTCTAAATTTCCTTTCAGAGTAATTTAAATTAAATTTAACCTCTTCAGAACAATGACCTCTAAACAACAACATAATTGAGTCTCTCCCAGTGAAAGTTGTTCAAGAGAGGTAGAAAAGAACATGTTTGTTCGTCACTTACATAACTGAAGTACCACGTCTGGACATTATGTTTGTATAAGTATAGAAATGAATATAACAATATATATTAACGAGGTTTAAATGACCTATCTAACAAATATTATTACATTCTTACCCTTGATTACAATTTAAGGAGAAGCGATATTAAAATCCAGTATTAATTATTATACCGTACTAGTCCGGAGGATTAATCTTTATTCATGCCTCATTTGGTTTTTTAAATCAACAGATTGGGTAAAAAATCTGGTCACACCGGTATTATCCCGAAATATATTCATAAGTGGACATAATTTTGAATAAATTCCTCTTTAAAATGCTTACTTACCTTCCGTTGAACAAGAAGGGTCAATACTTTAGGTACTTATTTCTTTTGATCTACAAGTCTTAAGTAGGCAGGTACCGTATGCTTTGGTCAAGTCATGTTGACCACTTACAGATGAAGAATTAGTATTCAAGTGTGGTTTAATTCGGTTTAAGTGGATATGTATCACATTCCGTCCAAATTATATTTGTTATATGTGTGTTGATATTAAAGTAGTTGTCCAGGCTACTGCTAATGGTTAGCATAGTGTTGCTTATGTGTATTGTTTTTAACGTACAATCTAGTTCGACTACTAGGGCCATCAAATTGGTGGTCTAAATAGCGAAACGATCTAAGTATATATATTTATATCAGACTTCATCTCCCCCATTTTCAGCATTTGAGACTCGCAAATCGCCAAAAATCACATGTTTTAGCGATGAGCAATATGTCTTTAAAGCGAAACATTGCTCCATGTAAAGCCCGCATATCAAGAGTCAAAAACCGCTTTCTTCTTATGCATATTGCACGTTCATGTGGCACAGTGTGTACCATACCATATCGCATAATGTTGCAACTGTAGTGTGCGTCACTACCATTATAAGCTAAAATGGCTTCCATATTTGTTGACAGTGAGTGTTAAGGTTCAAGACAGTGAGAACGAACAAGGTAGAATGAGTTCAAATGGCGTTAAGAGAAAGTGGCAGCGATTACAAATTCGTGCAATGACCGTTTTTTCGCTTACGGTATACGCTTTCAATGCTACGGTAAAGTTTCGACCATAAGCCCAACTATACAAGCTTGACAGTGAAACAAGTTCTTACAACTTATATTTATCACTAAGTCGCTTACATTGGTTAGTTTCTAAATATATATCAGAATGTCCTTTAAGATTTAAATATTCATCAATATCTCCAGTTTATATAGGTGATAGTTCTGTGCTAAGTTTGAGCAAGCCCTCATCTTCATCAGTGTCAAGTCAGAAGTCTTAAGATCCTCGTTGAGAGTAACAAATCAAAAACAGACTACGTCCTCGCAAAGATCATTATAAATATTGCATTTACTTCAAATGTCATTCATTGAGACGCAGAATGACAGGAAGTATTAAATTTATTAAATTTAGGGACAAAAACACTTCATTAAAGAACAATTTAGGATAATTTCCGGAGACTAAGAGACGTGCAACTCTGTGAGAAACAAAACGATTTACGTTAGGTTGTAATTTTTAATCCCATCAAGTTGTCCAACTTTCTTCCTCATAAATTTCAACATTATCAAGTGTCTTAGAAATTTGCTGCAAGTTGTACCGATCTGAAAAAGCGCCTTTATGAACTAAATATATGATGCATCATAAATAGTATAAAACTAGGTCCTGTAAACTACTACAATGTTATAATCTGATAAGATTAAAATCATGTTCTTTATTATCATAATAAAACCATGTTTTTTTGCCATCATAAACATGCTCCTATCTCAAAGATGCACATATCTTTGTTTACGTTGGAAAAGAAAAAAACCGAACATGACATAAATTTTATAATACTATTGTTAAACTGTGAGAATGGCTCAGTGAGATTTTAGCAATTGGGTAATCTAATTTAGAGATTATTGTAATGTCGTCATGCGTCACACCCAGTGGTAACCTAGATGCATGTTACAGCAGCAAAGTTATTCTAGAATGGTGATGCCAGTATACTTGTACTTCAAGTACTTGTCTGTTAAAATATGATGAAAAATGCATTTTTAATATGTATTGTGTGATTTTTTTCTAGAAAGGTATTACGTGTACGATCACAATGCAGTCATAGTGTTGTGTATACGTCTAATAATATTTGGAATTGTGAGATAATGTGGCTAGATAGCGATATTTGTTTCAGCTTTCTTGAAGATAACTGTGCATAATATTAGATATGAATGTTTTGACCACACTTTTGATGAGGAACCTGATCACTTGCTCATTTATGCTCGTACTTGCTTCAATTTTGACCATATTTATTACATATGAATTAGAAATAAAGAAATGGAATGTTATTGGTTGACTGAAATATAGTTTCTTGTTTCAATGATTAAAATGAGTCTAAACAAATCAGGAATAATACAGTATAATCTTAGACTTTTCACTCAGCAAAACAGCAAAAGGAAGGTGTTTTTAGATTTTCATTTTTTTTCCTATAAAAAGGGACGCCACAAACACAGAACAAAAAAAAGGAATTTTCTACTGGAACGGACATTAGCAAAATCTCAAGCGGCCGAATAAAACACTGTATATACATATATAATGTATACATGTGTATATAGTGTTTTTTATTCAGGATCGTACCGGTCGTCTGTGAGTAAAATAGTTACCACCTGGGAGTTGCGCTGTGTTCCTTAGATATTTTCACTTGAAGGTAATTTAAGAAAGGACAATCTGTTTTATAATGATGTTCTTAAAAACCACAATCTTCTTTGTTGTAATTTGGACTTGTTAACCCTATCACTGATAAACACTTGAACAAAATCTCTAAATAATGACCAGCCTGCAATCTTGACAACGACTGAACTTGGTGACACTATTAGATTGTAATAAAATTGAACAAACAACATAAAATTACAGAAAAAAACAATTACATCGCACCTTGGTATATACGTCCATTGATCAATCTACAACAAACAGAGGCGTGGATTAATCTCTTACTAAAACCATTATAAAATATATGTGCATACATCACAAAAAAGGCTCAGAGAAGAAGGATGGGCAATTTATATTAATTGTTCATTGATACTTTCATAGTTTTTTTCTTTGTTTCACGTTGTAGACATCACAGTCAAAGTTTATACCTAACTTGCAAAGAATTTACTTGACCTTTACAAAGCAAAGCATA
Organism: Mactra quadrangularis; assembly: GCA_025267735.1. Lineage (NCBI taxonomy): Eukaryota > Metazoa > Mollusca > Bivalvia > Venerida > Mactridae > Mactra > Mactra quadrangularis. The sequence goes on from CM046304.1 coordinate 32,995,762, forward strand.
TATTAAACCAACACCTTTTGCGTCGCGATTCTGACTTCATTTGCGGTTGCTGCGGGTAACACCGTTTCATTTTCCTTTCGATATTTAGTGTCGATTTTCTTGCAGAGAAAGGGAAGTGGTCGGATCTTCGTGGAAGGGTATGATATATTGGATACAGAAAAGTGTACAGAAAAGCTGTATAGTTGAGACCACCACCATACATCACCTAATGAAAAGAGCTGATAAACGGTTTAAATTCAATTAAAAAGGAAACATTTGCGTCGCTGTTTTATTTCGGAGTAAATACATTCACCTGACGCACCTTTGAGTCTACAATTTATACGGGAGTCAGTTTTTCATTGGTAGCTAATTACATTACATTGCTTACATGCATATATTCATGCATTCCTCTGCATAAGATTAGATTTCATTGATATCAGACCTGATTCATCTATGATAACAAACAACATTTTAAATTAATGGTGATTACATTAACAATGAGGTAAAACTTGTGGTAGATCTGCTGTTGTTTTTTGTGGTCGCACAAGGAATGTTTGTAATTGAATTTACTACTGAATACAATGTCTCAAGTGAATTTAGATTTTAATTGTGAAATTCTCTTTGTGTAAAATGTGTCTTGTTGGGAGATGGGTATCTCTGGTACATTGCTCATTAGACATTATTTGTGGTGCACCAGTCTATAATATATGTATAACCTAGTGGCATTCCAAACTAATTATACAACTTTGGGACCAGGTTGTACTGCATCACTGTTGAAGATGATAATGAAATAGTATAGCACACAGGCGGTCTGCAGAAGCCCAAAATACCGGAGACACTACACAGTAATGTTCCGCTATTGACCAGTGGTTTTGATGGTCCTAGTAGTGGAACTTTACTGAATTTCTATATGCCTATGGTGAATCAAAGCTAATCGACCGCCTTTGCAATATCATATAGATAATACCAATATTTTATACTAGACGTTTGTATGGCTTGACATTCTCATTCCCAGAGTCTGGGATTCTCAATACTAGCAAGTATTGAGAATCCTACTAGACTCTGGGAACGAGAATGTGGCTTAATGGCTATGGTTCATTTGGTAGATGGACAATGTTTGAGCTCTGCATCTCATATGTTGTGCATCCAATGTGTATTTAATTGGTTATTAGTTCCCAGTTTGAGTTTAAAAATTGTCAGTTCATGGTTTGAATCGAAAAATTTAACGTAAAACTGGCTATTAAATTCTAGTTTGACACTTGCAGCAAAAGACTGTTATTTTCAAATCTAAAGATAAATAAATGAAGCTAGTTAACTGTCCAAACATTGTGGGAAACTCGGAATTGGGAATAGAAAACTGGTAACAATTTCACGGACATGTTTTATTTGGTTAAATACACCATTACAACACAAATTATGGCCATTTTATGGCGGCCGGCTTACCAAACATAGCTTTCATCAACCTTTGCCTATAACCAGCTTGGGCGAGGTTATCACGGGTCTGTACATTCATGGTTTATACCAAAACACAAATATAACATAAACAACTGGTTTGTCAAACTATCCAACTTATACAACATTGTAAAAAACTCGTCTGTCCTTCAAAATGTTGAATTATGAAAATGTTGTCATTTTTATTCAATAGTCAATGACAGCTAACTCATCCAAATGATAAATTGATATTATTATAGATGAAATGATTGAAATGGCTCTCACCATACATCACAGTGTCCGAATATTTAAATTTATACTTCAATAGAAAAATAAAATATTCATTTTTCTATTCACACATCACCCTGAGGTTGTTTACTTTTTACTAACAACACAAATGACAAGAGGTCACATCTGGAGATTTCTGAAATCTTGAATTTATAAAGAAGTTTTGTAAAGAAAACAAACTAGCATGGTAGCCATTGGATACAGACGCTTGACCGCAGTAGGTTTGTCTATCATTGTTTGTGTCCCACAATGCCTTTGGTTAGGGGCACATCTACTCGACTATCTACTCGAATTTTTAGATCATAACAAAATATTGCTACACAACACAGCACAATACAGCGTAGCACTCAACAGTTAATTATAGATTTGTTAAACACAAAAATATACACCATTTTACAAATACAAATTTAACATAATCATACAAAATACTGATGTAGCCACAATTCGAACTAGAAAAGAAACAATTCATACAATTATGTACATAAAAGACAAGATGACACACTAGCCTTTACCCATGTCCGTTCGTCCGTCTGTCATTCCTATCATGATACGTGACCATTATCCCTAAAACAACAGTCTCAGGTACATTATGACGAATTTAAAAAATATTTAATGATCCTGGAACCACGTTTCACAGTGAAAAATGAACTTTGGTTGAATAAGATTCTCAAACTTGTATTCAAATTATGTTATGGAGATACATACACATTTAAGTGTAGAATATTGCATGCTATGTTATGTATCACTGATAATTAAAACATGTTCTCTTATATAGATGAACAACAAACAGACAAACAAACAACATGCAAACAATTCTGAAGTTATATGAAAACAGTATTTTGTAAAACGCGCGTCGCGGCTGTGGCGTTTAGGTTTGAGTGCAGGATTTAGAATGGTTTTGTTTTTGTTGGGTTGGCCGTAGCAACACATTGTATTGGTCATATAACGGCGGTCAGTCAACCTACTCACTCCTCCTGAAAAGGCTAAATCTCTGGATTTATCTGTTAACCTCTTACTAAGCGCATACTTTTGTCAGTGACTGACAACTGCCCTACATAATTAAAAGTCATCGGTAGGAGGGAAAATGGCCGTACAAATAATTTCATGACCAAGTTCCACGAAAGTATGCCTCGCCCGGGAATCGAACCCAGTACCCCTCGATCAGTAGACTTGCGTGCTACCAACTGAGCTAGCCAGGCGGCTGATTTAGAATGGTTTCTTGGTAAGAGAAGTGTGCTGGCAAGCACGTTGGGTTAGTCATTTGCCGTATACATTTATAACCAGGTAAAAGATGTTGAAAAACAGCCTTAGTTCAATTAAAATGAATAAAAATAGACTGCTACTTTGGAGAGGCGAAACGTGTTTTTTTATCTGACTTAATGTTGCACAAACCGGTGCAATACGTCTTGTTGCATCTAATGAATAGAAACATCTCGGATTTTTCCGTTGCTTGTTCGGAGATATCCGTGAAGCACCTAGTAATTTTACTTCAGTTTTTATTGACTGTTGAGTGCTGACTATAGTAGAAGAATACAAGAAATATAGGTTTTTTCTGTATGATAACATGGTTGATAGATCACTTTGAATTAAGTGAAGTAAATAGTTGCTGGAATATTCTCAATTTTTCATGTATCCTTACAATCCTGACACCTAGTAACAGAGACTCACATAAATCTTGTGTCGAGTTGGCTCTATAGACTTGAATACTAAATACATTCTTTCAGACCTTCGAGACAATGTGTCTTTATGATTGGAAAATAAAAAAACTGAACAGAACAGAACAGAACAGAACAGAACAGTATAGAATAGAATAGAATAGAATAGAATAGAATAGAATAAAATAGAATAGAATAGAATAGAATATATATCTCAGTTCAAGTAAAGCATACATTAGTATCTAGTTACGAACAAATGAATAAAACATGTATATAAGAGAAAGTTCTTTTCAACTTTCAGTGGCAAATACATTTACCCCGCTGATTTAAATGCGCAATACTGCTATGTGTTTGATAAATCCGGTTCTTTTTTATCGATCATAAGTACGGAAGTACTGTAGTAAGTACTTAAAACAGCGGGGGTTGATGTATGCACCATTGACATCTAATATGATAAAATTTAACACTGTTTAGCTGCAAAACTAAATGGTTTTTTCACATTTAGTGCCGGTTAACTACACGTGTTATTTGCTTTGTTTTTACGGTTGTGTATGTGCTGCCTTGACTTGGAATTTAACCCGGACAATCGGATTCTAAGTCGATAGTGCAAATAATTGCACAACGAGTTCAGCAAACATTTTAATGATTGCTTTAAAAGAGCTTTGTTTAAAATAATTTTGAGACTATTTAAAATATCCTTACAATTCCAAAGTACTGTTACGAATAAGCTTTAAAAGTCCCATTCTAATTATCTTTATCAAAATATGATTTCATCTCTGTACTTTGACTCTATTCAATCTTGAGTTTAGTTAATATCGTACCATTCTCGTACCCCGAGGTTAGCAAGATTGTTTGTCCAGTCTTAAGTTGGTTATTTCGCTCTACCGGTCCATGTCATGTTTAAAATTCTTGACAAACGAATGATCTTTAAGTGTTTTGATTGCGTTGAAGGTCTTGTCAAAACAAATTATGGTCATTTTACAGTGGCCATCTCACCTAACCTTGCTTTCCTGAACCATCTCAGTTAATGTAAAACAAGACAAACTATATAAGATTAAGAAAGTGGCTTTATTCAGGTTAAAACAGCCAGATACTGTTATAGAATTGATATGTTTACCTATCAATAGGTATTTTATTACTAATTTTTTAATTTTATTATATTGCCGGGTTACCAATAAAACACAGTGACAATAATGAGAGATTTCATGCTGTTATGTCAACAATAGACGGTTGATTTGTTAGTGAACGATTTGATCAGATAGTTTAATGGTTAGATAGATTAAACGTTGACTCACCTCGCAAGTTAGAAAAATTCCGATCTAAGGGCATCGATCACTCGAGTTACCACATTTAAGGTTTTTTAAGGGTTTTAAAGGAATTTGGTGGCGACATTGTGTATATTTTATTTTGGTTTAACAGATATTCAACGGAGAAGAATTTGACTGTAATGATCTCGATTTATCTATTACTTAAAACCTCAAAAAGGTTAAAACAATGTTAAAAATAAAAGTGACTGGCTTGGTTATTATAAATGCAGTGTACACTATATAAAAATACGTTTTTTATGATCACTGAAGTTAAGTGTAGAGTTTGCTTTAAACGGTAATAAACTAGATGAATATTTAATTCATTTCAACTATCTTGCGAAAACTTTAGTTAAATCGCATCATATGACGTGCTTTTTTGAAAACTTGAGCCCGGTTTTAGTGTATATCGTAATGAATGAAACCGGGCTCAATGTTTGGTAAACCGATACGTGGTCTGAATACGATCGTACAGGTAGATGTTTATGGTAGGACTCGTTTAGTTAGCATTGGGTTGTTGAAGAGAGTGTTTATAGAGTAAACCGTACCGTACGAGTTTTTATACCGTTCTGTATTCTTGTACATGGATTAGGATATTGAAACACATTGTTTATTACAGATTATCAAGGCATATTAAGGATTAATCAATTCATTTGATAAAAAATTCCATTTCGTTTTTGCTATTTATCTACAATTGGGGGCTAGATAAGACGAAAATATTTCGATTTCTGGACTTTAAGTGAACAGACGTTTGAGTGAACGCGCGTGAGAAAACGCTCATATTGGGAATTGTTTAATGATTTTCGTGCGGTTAAAATATAATTTGTTCTTTTTTATATCTGAAAAAAATTGATATGTGATTAAACCAAAGACGGTTTTTAAATATTGTAGAATATATTCACGTTCGTTGAATATTATATATATTCTTACACAAAGTGGAATTAATAAATAATTGAATTAAAATGTGAAACACTCAAGGAGCAACACTTTCTTCTTTTACAGTTTGGATTTATTAAAAAAGTGATTTTTTGATCAATTTCTAGTGGATTTTAATCAATACACTATTTTGTGGATTTCATCAAATTTAGTTTGGATTTTACCATTTTTTTCTTACAGAAAATGTTACCAGGGACTTTACTAGTGTTGCTGTCAGTGGTGATAGTTGGGACTAAAGCCAACACCGGACCGTCGGGTGCGTATCCATGTATGTATGCAAGAGTTTTCTTTATGTTCTAACAATTTTTACATTCACATTTTTGTTTGTTTTTCTGTTTGTGTTTTGATAAATACAAAGTATTAGACATATGAAACCCAGAGCTTATTAGCTTATTAAATGCATGTTAATTTATTTTCAACGGAAATGATATAAAGTTTTGTGGCTGGAATAAACTAGAAAAGTGCTTGAAGTTTTTCCGTCTTGTTTTGCCTGTTCACTTAGTAGTTGAACAAGATACTTTATGTAGGATAGGTTAAATCAAGCTGTGAAAACAATAGTTTTATATATAATAGTCCTCACTAATTGTTTATATCTGGTAAATGATAATTAAATTGTAAGACTATATTTCCATCCGTTTTTTATCAACGTACAGGCTGATTATTTTATCAATCCGTATACAGAACGGGTTTTAGTCCGAGCCTTAGAGGAGACGATAAAAACACGGACATGTATTAGAATTTTTTTGAACTTCTTTTTTGGCGTTGATTTTAATTCAAGCCTTTTTAATCATATCGGTGAATGAGCCTTTTCCAATGATAAGACTATATGCTATTTTGAATCAGGGTTCAATATCTGGTATCACGTGACATATATTTCTGTCTTTCACACGTGAATATTCTAATATTTTAACATTATTAATTAAAGCTACGTTACTATACGCATATATCTTTCATATACATGACATTCTCCACGTGTATAAAATTTTTAGACGGACAAAAATGCATGATGTTAATTCTAAAACAAATATATATTTTACATTAAGGCTTACGTACATATATATACATTTAAGATACACTTGTACTGTATGCAAGTAATATTTACTTTTGCAGATGAAAACTATTCAAAACTATTTACAACAATTCATTTCTCCTTATCACAAATTGTGCAAAGAATGACATATTTGTTTAAACATTTTCTTTCTTTATTTAAATAAATATTTCGTAAGACACGGAATGGTGGTGACGTGTTTATAGAAAACCCACATAATCAAATAATTTTAATCAACATATTTTAAATGAAGACGTCGTTAAATAAAGAATATTATTTTAATATCATACACTGACGTAATGTAAAATTTATTATCATTAATTTTCGTGGTATAGAAATTGTGAATTTTGTTTGATAGTGACACGAATGAATCTATCACCTGTCACAAACATGTGAATAAATTCAGACATGTATAATTTATAATGAATACATTATACATGTTAATACTGTACCATCAAAAGTTTGGAGACAAAACCAATTTACAACAATTCTTGAATTTTGATTGTCATTTTTACTGAATCATTATTTTCATTATCTTTAGGTATGGTTTGTGATTAAATGAAAACAAATTTAGTTCTTGTTTTCAGCACCTTACATCCTAAAGCCTCAAAAAACATTTTTATTGCAATTATTTTCCATAACATAGGTTATATGCTATTTTTGTATAGCATTATAATTACAATGATGAACAAAAAATATTGCATAACTACAGTATTTAAAAAAACCCAAAGTATTTCAAAATAGACAGTTACCAAATTTTTAAATAAAAGCTATTTGGTGAGCCAACTCAAAATGAAAATGTCTCCAAACTTTTGGTGGGTACTGTTTAATACAATTAACATTCTGGACTTTGTAAAACAAAGAAAAAGTTTTCATCGTTTCATCTTTCGTATTTAAAATAACGTGAGTAATGTTCATACAGACCTCAGGGTCTTTTTTCATTGTTTTAATTCATTGTATGTCATTAAAAACCCCACAATGCATTGCGCTCTCTTTAAACATAATTATATACCTTACACAATTAACAAAAAAAGTTTAAAATTCAAATTCATGATAAAATAAGACAGAAATCACTCGAAAATGTTGAGTTTTAAACTATCTCCTCAACGAAACCATGAATATAAAATTTTACAATTAGTTTTCACTATACAGTTGATGTATTCGTGAAGTATTTGCATCGCTAGAGGTCCTCTATCTTTCTATTCTCGCTAAATTTAATGTCGCTATTTTAGAGGCGTGAATAAACGAGATGTTTATCGTCTGTTTTGCTTACACATAAAAGGGCGATCATAAACTTAAACTATGGATACAGTACTACCTGTGTTGATAGGTCACTGGTGAAAATTGTCTAACCTAACAAAATTACAATGAATCAAGCATTTTTTTCATGCATTTTGTGTACTTATGTCTTTTCTGATTTGCTTACAAGTTTACTATATACGATAAGGCTTTTTTCTACTTGTTCAGGTTATAGAAAGATTTCTGTACGGTGTTCACTTTTCAAGAAACAACAGAATGGCCAACAAGGTTTACAGTCGAACGCCGATAGTAACTTACTCTAAAGTCTCTATTTGTTACATAGCTTCGCGTCACCCTACTGGTTACTGCATAGCCAAGGATGTTCATACAGAGAATCTTAATGACCCTAACTGATACAGTCTGACCCTGATTACAGCATATTCTAGAATCTTAACATTGAACCTCTTGTATATTGGTTTCTTTGATTTTAATAAGGGTCCGTCCCATTGTAGTCTTTATGATAAGATATATACATATATACCATGCATTTATTTTTCAAACTGATATATATTATCTATAATGGGATAGAGACTTACGAAACACTGATTTCAGTAAAACACATTCTTGCTAGAAATGATCAAACTATATGCTCTCGTGTTCGTAATTGCATTAAAAGAAATACAATTAAAACTTAGTCCAAGGTCAAGCGTTGCCCACGTGTTAATCGTAATGAATTTATTGTCACCGTAATGTACACTACTCAAAATTGCCACCATTCGATGTTCAATAAATTGACTCAAACATTAAAACATAAATTACATTGAAGTTTAATGGTTTTATTAAATATAACTCTACTTAAAAATCCCACCACTTGAAAAACAATCGAATAGTGAAATGCTCAATTAGCTAAAAGCTTGGTATTTAGGATAAAAACGAGTTCACACGGACTGAGGTACGGATAATAAATATTTCTCAGTTCCTATCGTGATTTATATACAATGATTTTTTTGAGATTTATCGCTTTCTTTGAAATAATTAATTGGTCTCTATAAATTGATTGAATCATTGACTATTCTCAATTACAAATAAATAAATGATCTACGTCCCTAGAGGTACTATTTAAATACTTTTTTCTAGGCTTATAATCATCGTATTGTTGAATAAATATGTACTCACGACATACCTCTAATTAATCGAATAGTCTATATGTATATTATTTATTGATCAAAGAAAAGGACCGGGAAGTGTGGGGGGGGATCAATGTGATTTATTAAGATTTTTTATAGTAAGGTATTGTACATAGATTTCTATATATGAGCACTATTAAAGCATGGCATGTTTTGTGGCACTTCTGGGACTGTTTCAAAGTTTTAGAATAGTCTGGTACACCGTGGCTGTATGATGGGTACTCGAATGATAGGAATGCTGAGATTAGTCACATGGCAGTCTATCTTATATTAATCAGTAGTTTAGTCAGTTTTGTGCAATGTTGCAGCAAGTTTTGCTTCTGAAAGCGTCCATAATTTGAAATAATTATCAGTTTTTTTCAGTTTTACATTGAAACATCGTTTCGAGTCGTTCTGAAAAATGAGGATTTTCACCTCTTATAAATGCAAAAATATGCACTCACCATAAATTTTGAACGTCCTTTTATTGATAAATTTGATATAAATCGTACAACAATGGGAAGAGATTTATATGCATGCAAGATATTAAAAACCACCCTAAATTCGAGGGTATGGCACGTTTATTAATGTGAATTTTTGCATGAATCTGCAATTTTGTAAAACAGCATACAATGGATGTCTTTGATAAGAGTGATTTATGCCTTATACTTGAAGAACAAAGCAGAAATATTTTGTTAATATATCCAAACAATGTTTAAAAGCATTTTGCTCTCAGTGGTAGCAAGTCATCTCGTAATATTTCTACATCAAATAATTCTTATAATTTATCTTTCCGTACGATCTGCATTACCGACTCGTACCGGTCTTTAAACGCTACCGTGATTCACGTGACGGAATTCTTTGTATTTGATTTAGATTTGTTACAGGCTTATCAGTCATTATGATGTCAAAATATTTCATTGTAAACAAAAACATAAACAAATTATATTCGTATAAATTCCGCTAGAAGTGTCAAAGAGGATCTAAGAGGGTTATTTAGGAGATGCAAATTGTTAGAACTGTCAAACACCTGCATCGCAGACTTCTTGAAGTTTTTCTCAAGGTACTGGAATCTCATAGATGAAACATATTTATAACCAAATTATATCAGAAATTTATTCATTCACAAAATACTACATACTGTGAATGATAACATTTTATTTAAATGATTTCCTTCATCGTAAATCATGTCTTGTGAGGAAAAAGGCCAAGGATTGGCTAAAAATAATTTATGAACCCTTTTTGTATGACCCCGAATTAGATGGTTCTTTTTAAGAGTTTTTTTCTTTGACCCCGCTCTAGATCATTACTAATTTAATAAGCACTTCCTTTGACCCCGCATTAGATCATTTCTATTTTTATTAGCCCCTTTCTTTGAGCCCAAAATTGGATTAAACATATAGTTCAAATCTACAAATACAGCCGCCCAGACTTCAGACAGACCGGCCTCACTAACAAAATCACATTACCCAGATTTTAAGAGATATCTAAAACTTAACTTAAGGTTTTTGGTCAATCTCATTAGTTTACGCGTGTATGACCAAATAAGGACAACGACCTGTAAAGTATAGTAGGAAATAAGACATTCAACTGTGTTTTAGTTTGATTTCATAGATAAGCAAATAAAGGGTTTTAAATTTGCGATTTTTTTTGTTAATCATATGCCTCGTTTGCCGGTTTATCGAATAATTGTGAACAATATCAGCATTCGGATCACATCGTCTTGTTTCAGCCTCCCACGGAAAATACCGGAATGACACGATTTTTGCGTTTCATAAATGGACAGATCTGAATGCAATTGGTAATCAAATGCATTCGGAAAATCATTCGGACGATTTCGTTAACTACCAATCAGTTAAATGTCACCGTAGTGTTCTGAATGCGCTTATAAACTGCACCCATAGACTGCTCCAGACACTTGACGGAGATGACCGTTGTTGACCGACTGTTGCCGATGTTTGCCGATGGTGAACGGATATTCATTATAAAAAACTGATGATATTGTACTGGTAGCATTCTGATGCAAATATCATCGTCTGATATTTAGAACTGATCGTCTGCCAAACTTGGCTTCCAACTTCTGTGTGAAATTTAGTACAGTTTGATATGTAAGCATTTTACACCTGTCATATAAGCGTTCGTGTGTTGACAGACAGTCTATGTATTAAAATTTCCATGAAAATTCACATTTACTGTCAGCTGCAGTCTAATGCTATGTCATGAAATGTATACCTTATATAAACTTTGTATATGAAGTTAAAATAATATTAATTGATATTTGTTTTGAGCCAAGGGTGCGTGCGTGTACACCCTACAAAACTGTGGAAGGGTCTTTCTGACCGAATGTAAGACCACCTTGGTCTGACCGAAAATATATTTATATGTCCGACAAATTTGGTGTCTACTCGTTTTAATTGAACATATTCAAGGTCAGAGCTTCCTAAATGTCTTTTATAAAGCATAATGTTTGTAAACACAATGTTGATATAAACGAACAATACTATAATATCGCAGAGACGGAGAAATAAAGATAGAGGAAGATAAAAACACGATGAATTCATTGTGTCAACATTGTTCCAAAAAATAGCGCCAAACTTCACTACAACAGTTGATTCATATCTCAATTTTCCTCGCGAATAATAGAATTAACTTTGATATGGTACAAAAACTAGACAAACAGTTCTCTGGAAGTTGATGCACCTTGTAGAAAACGGTTACAATAGAGAAAGATAACAGCCACGAAAAAACAATAGAAAAATATGATAACAGTCATGCAAGCCGTTTCATTGATAAGTTTTTATCGTTTTACACGGAGAGTTGTCGCCCTTTGTTTTATTGACGCCATTAACGGTTGCGGACTTGACTCATATTATGCTTGTATTGTATACCACACACGATTTTAAAGCTGTGAAAATAAGACATATAATCTTTAAGAAGTTGGTTCTTTCGTGTTCATTGATAACATGCTTATATCAGCGATTTGTATCTGCGGTATTTTACCTCGTTTTAGTAAATTGTTAATTAAATGATATGCTGATTGCAAGTTAAAGAAAAAAACTCAGCGTGAAAATTAGTTTGATCTTTGAACTAGCTTTGCATGTCATGAAAGCCCTTCCTTTGGCCTTGACAGTTAATTTCAATAAAACTTGTGGTTAATATTCGATAAATTCACCATGTAAACTGCTATCTTAGGGCAGGGTAACCTATCTTTTTCATCAATGTTTCTCACGCGATTTCTCTTGACAACCGTAATTGCAAAATTTAATTAGAATGAAACTTAACCTAACTATTTTACGGTTGAGCCGCGACGGGCCGAAATTTAAGAAGTCTGTGTCAAACGGCAAAGAAAATAGAGTTACTGTTTTTTGCTGCATGTCTATTTAGCACGCTTTTTGGTCACATCCTGTCCCAGATTGGTAAAATAAATTGAAATATATATTTCAATCGACTATATTGACTCAAATTTGACAGCTATCTCAAGTGCCTGGCGAACCTACTTTACAGAGACGCGTAATTCATTAATATAGACCCTCTGCTTGAACTGGTAATTGTTTTTAGAAATGTTCAATTTTTCAATTACAAAATGTCAATATTTGTCTCCATGTTGATTAATAACAGAGATAAAGGTTCTAGACGAGTATTGTAATGGTGGGCGGGAAATAAACAGTCGTAGGTGGTTGTGTCTCCAACGTACACTGATTAGAAAATACTGAGTACTATTGTCTGTCTACGCTAAAAACCGTTGATACGGATCGATCACGTGATGAATGGTTAAACATATTCTTGGAAAATTTGATACAGATTTTTAAAGTTTTATTCTAGCTATTATTTTAAAACTAAAATTAGTGTGCAATCTCTATCAAGTCGTATTTCAATGGACCAATTGTCGTCAAAATGAAAAACAAACAAAACGGGTTGCATGAAAATCGAATGTGTTCTATTTCTGTAAAGTTCTGTAAATTCTTACAGTTTTTAAAAAGAAAATAATGCTTTTATACACTTTATAGATAAGATAGAGATTGAATCAAACGTTGCCATCAGAAAGTTTCGTTCTTTCTTATTCTAAAACGTCAAGCATGGTTATTCGATTTTACTGGTATTTCAAATACCGAAAAAATCAAAAATCAAATTTGTACGTGTGCATAACCTATGAATCTAATAACGCTGTTCATATTCACATTTAGACTGACCACCCTTTTAAGATATGACCATTTTCAAAGAATTCATCCAAGGTTACTCTCGTAAATCAATAAACTCATTCTTAAGTGTCCATAGACTCGGTGTTTTACTGTATATATCATAAATATATTGACATATTTACATATAATCAAGCTAACTAGTCATTCTGGCTTTTCTTCTTATGTTGTATTTACATATTGTAGTTTTCTACTATTTGGAGGTCACTATCGGAAACAATTTGTTAGATTTTTATGATATAATTATTTCACAACTATGTTTGAAGTGTCTGTCCCTACAAAGAGAGAAGTTAAGTAAATGTTCTTATAGGGTCTATAGTTACTAATTTGAACTTAGAGAGTGGGAACACACTTGATATGTGACTAATCAAAGAAATATACATCATTGACGGATATATTATATTCATAAAAAGTTTTATTTCAACCGCACAGTGCTTTAAGAAATTTCGCTTTCATTGGTCTTGGTTTTTTGTCTATTTATATATAGTAAATACTTCATACGTCATGTTAGAGTTGTGGGTTCAATTCAAAGGCTTTGTGGTCGTACTTTTATATATCAGTATTTTTTTATTTCAAAATTATCTATATTTATTTTTGAAGACTGATTTGTTCAGTGAAGCGGTCATTTTTATTAGGTTCATGTAGGAAGACAAATACTATTACAAAGCTATCTGTGATGAGAAATAAATAAATGAAAATTTGAACTCAGTCGGATGAATATGTTTATGAAAATATATATGTATATTTTCTGGTCAATATGAATACTCTTAAGTTGGGTTCCTTATTTAAATTTAATCTGAACAAGCTCTAATTGTAAAAATTGTCTCAGGTCAACATGAATAAGCCAAAGCTTTAATCCTTGTCTTAGACTTATATGGATAATCTTCAACTGTATTTTTGTCTCAAACCAATATAAAACAGATATAATAGTATATCTTGTCTCAGTCGCCCGGCTAGCTCACTTGGTAGCACACAAGTCTACTGGTTCACCGGGCGGAAAAAAATTTCTACTGCCATTCTCCCTCCTACCAATGATTCTTAATCATGTAGGGCAGTTGTCAGTCACTGAAGTATGCGCTTAGTAGTTGGTTAACAGCTAAATCCAGAGATCTAGCCTTTCCAGGAACAGTAAGTAGGTTGACTGACCGCCGTTATATGACCTATACAATGTGTTACGGCATTAAACCCAACGAAAACAAACAAACAAACACATTTCTTGTCTCATATTAACGTGGACAAGCTATAATTTTATTCTTTGCCCCGGGTCAATGTGAGCATGCTATAAGGTAGAAGAGAATATAAAAGTGCAACATCTCCAGCGCTGCCAAGTTACTCATATATTTTACCCATATTACAAGGAATACATGAATAAAACTTTCATCCCATGAAGTACATTTAATATCAAGAGGTTATAAAATCTTATACTTTATGAATGAAGACAATGGGATTTTATTATTGGACTTAATTCAACAGGTATCTGATATTTCCACTAGAAACCGTCTAGTACTGATCAATTTGCCATACTAATAACTGACGCAGAACTTCATAAAAATTTTAATATCTTGCCAAATTTTGAAAATAAAAATGGTCTGTTTACAAGCTCCGTATTATCTCATATTGAAAATTAATACGTTCGAACGAAAATAAAAGCAGTAATATGATTGACCCTGGAGGACGTCTGTGGCCATAAAATGTTTTTGATTTTATTGAAATCTGTAATCTTTGTAAATTATGATATTAAGTTAAAGAACGCTCTTATATACTAAAGTCTGTGTGACTGTATGGGTAGGGTTTTTTTGAAGTAATGATACCTTCTCATCCTGTGTGGCTTATCAGACGGGTATCAGAACACCTCTGTGTTAAAATATTCATAACTGTAGGGAGAATAGGCTTCTTATATTAACCAATTTCTCTTTTATTCGATCAATTTTGATGAAATTTGGTGTAGGTGATTATTTATGTACAGTACCTCCCGAAAGTTCTTAAACAAATGTAATTTTGAGGAAAAAAACTGATTACGAATACGTGCTTGAAGTAAGAACGTTTTCTATACTGTCCTAGACTTGTTTTAACAGAAACACAAAAAACATAATGCCAGTTTCCTAAGCAGATCGCTAGCTAGCGCTTTGTCCTCTGGTACTCGTCTTACTCCTAAAGTTCTAAGCATATGATATCAAATCGAGGGTACCAGTAAACGAAGTGCTAGCTAGCGATTTGCTTTAAAACTAGCCAATATTTTCAACTCTCCAAATTTGAAAATTATATTTTCTGACAATGGTAAATTAATAGTGTAAACATTTACATTATCATCACGTATCGCGCATTTGACATATTATTGTTCTGCAGTTTAGTGCATTCAAAATTGATTACATGATTAAAGTGATTCAGAGAAAAGGTGTTTGTTTTAAATATTTGTGAATCACGTGGGTGTTATACTCAACTGGTACAAATATCGACAGACATTATAATCTGTGGAAGATCTTTGAATTTCTGATCACCCTTCCAGACTTAGTAAACAAGCGTTGGAATACAGTGTAACCTCTCTATAACAACCAGTGCCATGACTAGCTAAATGGGTCGTTTACAGGCGACTGTTGTAGGAAGTAGTAGCAGTCTACGAAATTAGTGGATGTCCGGTTAACCAGGGCAAGCAATTTCTAGTTCGGGCAACCAAACATTTCTTTTGGGCAACCACATGTCTATAAACAAGATAAAGCGCTGGCTGCCAAAATGACCTGTTCGGGCAACAACTTTCATGTACTAATTTTGTAGTGTGTAGTAGTAATCTTTATGAATGCGCAGGGGAGATGATAACTCGGAGAAGCGACTGTAGTAGGCGATGGGTCGTTGTCTAATAAATGCGCAGTAGAAGTGAGAAAACGGTTGCTTTTTTATTGGTAGGCACTGGTGTTACCAGGCGGTTGTCAATGAGGGTTTAACTGTATTTCAAGATTCTAGGTTTACGATGACAAAAATAGGGAATGGATCGTTGTCTTTATAAATGCACAAAAGAAGTGAGAAAACGGTTGTTATTTTTATTGGGAGGTAATCGTGTTATCAGGTGGCTGTCAATAGGAGTTTTACTGTATATCAAGACTAAAATAGGGATTGGGTCGTTGTCCTTAGGAGAAGAGAGAAGCAAGGTTGCTTTTTTCTCGTAGGTACTGGTATTATCAGGTGGCTGTCAATGGGGGATTTTACTGTATTTCAAGACTCCATGTTTCCGTTCCACATTAGTAAGCTCATGGTTTACACCTACTGATGAAAAGTTAAAAAAGCCGGAATAAAACTTTATCATTTATCTATCTACATTGCAAGCACCACCGTTGAGTTCAAAAGAAAAAACAAACTAACACCAAACCAATAATGCTTGTAACCTGCTACTCTTCAATAAAAATCTCCAGTGGAGATAAGAAAAAATCACCGGAAGTTGGAAGGAAATATGGGTAGAATTATGATCATAATTTTCTCAGATTGTTATATAATTGCTTGAAAGATAAACGCAATTAATATTATTTATGAATATTTATTTTTTCATCATCTGATGCAAATGGGTGTTCCTTTCTCGTTTGTTTATATATCTGATCTCCTGCAAAAAACATCTAGTGCCAACGATGTGTTCAGTTAAAGTCATTCAGTTCAAGGTATACCAGCCTGCAAAAACATATAAGATTATTACACGCTCTATGTAAAACCACGGTCGCGTATGAATATTATTAAAATTTATACTCTCGAACTACCACAATGCAAAAAATATAAATATATTACACGCATTACGTATAACCGCGGTCGCGTATGAATATTATTAAAATTTATATTTTCGAACTACTTTTTTCTACCATTCTACTTTTTTACCATTCATGCATCGGTTTTAACCTGTTGACGTAAATACCATGTGACACAAACTCAACGACGAATGTACAGAAACAAGCGACAAAAAAACTCTTATTTTGACATATATAGTAGCGATTGAAGTAAATAAATTACAGAAAAGTGACATTTACTCATGTAATAATGTAGTTAATGACCCTTACAAATATTTAGTAACTGTTTTAACGTCTATACTGATACAACTGCAGGAAAATGTGTTTGTTTTAACCGGAAATTAAAAACCGTTCCAATGAAAAGCGCCCTCTGTAAAAGAACTGACATTAAAATGGCGGCAAAGTTTGGAAAAATTAAAATCTATATGTTTTGAAGTAGAATTTTCATTATAATTAGTACTGAATGTAAAGAAAGCGCATTGCTCTAAGAATATGTCACATGATATTCAGCTTAGCTAAGAGAAACGTAACCAAATCTTCTTTCTTAGAAATCATGTCTTAACCTAAATGTTGCGTTCACATGGCTTATGCTCAAACTGAAAGTTTTAAATGTCTTTGTTTCAACCATAGGTCTTATAAACATATAATTTAACTCTATGTTTTTGAATTACTGAGTTTAGATCTTTAGCCTCGTGTTGCTGTATGTCTTTCTACTGCAATAACATTCTCCCAGTTGTCAAGAAAAGATTAATGAACACGTGCACGTGTGAAACACGTGTTTCATAGAACTATAACTAGGAAACGCTCAACTTTGTCATTCATAAATATATTTGTTACAAACTTTTTTTCTATTTTTTGCACAACGTCTAAACTTAATGAAATATTCGTATTATTTAGGCCTTACTTATATATTATGAGACAGGGGTTGCTCACTGTAAGCATTGAATCGAATGGTACCGAAGCACCGTTTTAGCGCCTTGTACGAACTGTTTGCATTTCGATATTTTTTATAAAAGAACATTTTTATCATAATGATGAATGCATTTTTGAGAAGAATATCTTGCTGGCATTTTTTTCTTTTCAATTCTTCAAACAAACAAGGCATAACTGCGAGGTTTTCAATGTTTGAGTATGCTTAATATTTGCGTATACCAATTGATTTGAAAGGACTTTTTTATGACGGTAGTTATGACTGACGATTTATATATTTTTCATCTTTATAAAGCGGTTCGTTTACTCTATAGATAGGATGATAAAAACATCGTACCATGTATTGTTATGATACAAAACCTATCATGATATAGCAGTTTATTGGTGTGTATAAAAAACATAAATTTCATCAAGGCTACACGCCCTAAAAAAAGCTGTGCTGCCTTCGCATTACTAGATTGTTTTCAATTGCTCTAGATTTCTTGTAATTTTGAAATGTTTTGTAATGACTTGTCTGGAAAAAAACTAGTTCAAGTGATATAAATAGGTTTGTTGTGGCCATCCACCTATAACCATGACTATGTTCTAAATTTCTCACCTAGTTTTAAAGGTACTAGTTCACAGATTTGGTTAAGATTTTCTATATATTTTCAAAATACTTTTCAATGTTTGTAATTGTGTCAAAAATTAATTCTTAATATTTTAAGACAAACTGACGAATAGAGTGCAAGAAAATATACAATAAAAGTCATAAAAATGCACTAAAATTGTCTATACCGTGACATACGGTGTAGATTTTTTCTACTTGAAGCACCATTATTTGTAGTTGTATGTCAATTTACACTAAAATTGCCATTATCAGAACATTACTTTCCTGCTTCCAAAAATATTTCCATACAATTTAGATAGCTTCTGAAAAAAGTTGATATTAAGTTGAAATCTGTTAATGAGTACCTTTAAACTCATATAAAATATTTCCTAGCTACAGAAAGCGTACAGAGATACCGGGCATTTACAGTAACGTCCAGTCGTCAAGCATCGGGCATTTTCGTATTTATTCGTAGAATTGCGAATCATGATAATTGAGAAGTTATGATAGAGTTTTTTCTTGGAATCCTTGGGGTCAACATCGGTTTAAGTATGGACAATCTAATACGTGATGCATGTACTCGTAGGCCTTATATTTGGTTCAAGTGCATACTATAACAAGTGTGGACCATTTCCCATTCAATTTCATGCATAAGTCTTGACTAGGCTTAATATGCATATAAAGATTAAAACAAGCATGAAACGTAAAACAATGTCATGATCAAATGAATTCAATGTGTTTCATCTAAGTTTAATTATTCATGACACTGGTGTAGTCCAGAATAGATATGTATAAGGTCAAATGCTGGTTGAACCGTGGTCCATCCTTGTACTCAACGACTCTCTAATGACTGTGAGTAATTAACCAATAAATGCCATATACGTCTAGTTAGTAGACCCTAACCTTGATTAGACGTGATATGGCTATATTCTAGCGTCCAGTATGTAAATATGGAAAGCCAAATTTGTTTGTAATAAAATCAACAATATCAGAATGGCTGACTATAAAATATTTTATTGCAGTTATAAAATAATCCATTGATATTAAGATATAAACATTGACTTCTGTAGAAAGAGCTTAGTCATGGAGAAAATCTCTTAAATCTGTTGTCCAGTCAGACTTATTGATTATTTTATTTATAATTTTGCAGTTTCTTTATAGTCAATGACTAGATTAGAAATTGCAGTTTTCTGATCATTTTTGTGTGAAGCTCCTCCTGCCGTAAGACATTATTAATTACTTGATGACTGACTTTGACCAATCAAAAGAAGTTGAAAAATGTTCAAGTGATAAAACTTCATTTGTTCCTGTTTTAGCCATAACCTTAAAGTTCGTGAGCATTTTAGTCATTTGCCTAGAAGAAATATAATGCTTTTAACCGACATTGTACTTGTACATGTTCTGCACTTTTAGACCGAAATAATTACAAACTTCATTTATTTGACATTATGTTTGTATTTTCAAGACAGACAGAGATTAGGTGTGGCTTATTTAAACATGATTTGGCTTGACCTCGTGAAATTGTTAATGTTTCATGACGCATGCGCATAAATATTCATACGCACGTTCTTAGTCTACATCGTCGTCTGCAATTTTAATTGTCGCAATGAAGGTCTATAAATTGCAGTATCTCCTTTTAACGTATGTAGAATAAGGTTCATCGTTAACAAACTGACTTTATTTGCCAGATTTATTCAAGTTAAGTTAGACAATGAATTGTTTAAATGAGCATTTTGAATTTATTTGACTCCATTTGTCATGTCATAAAAATAGGCCAATTCGTCCATCATACGCGCACTATTTAGCTTGCAATGAAAGTCCCCCCTCCAAAGTTTTATTGACGGTACAACTATGCTCTATAACAACGATAATGAAATTTTAATGCCCTATAAACGTATACGTTTTTACGACCGTTAAAATGCAGAAAAAATAAACTGAAATGAGGCTAATTGATTGATTCTTAATTATGGCTGCCGTTCGTGACATTTCATCATTTCCGGTAAAGTTTTTGACGAATTGATTAATTGACATCGTTGTCGTCTCGTCAAAGTTTCGTCCAAGTTTCTCAATAGATTTTCATCAGGAGATCAGTCTCTAAACGTATGAAAAATGACTTTTTAAGAACGCCATGATTTGTGATATTGATCGGCAATGTACTTTATCAATACAATCTTTGATTCTTGGTTACAATAGCAATTTGTGTTTTTTCTGGGTTCGCCAAAAGTCAGAAGTTAGACGTCACGTGTGTTTTTTTTATAAATCATGTACTCAGGGGCATTATTTTAGGGGACTATAAATTGTAATTCCACTATTTCCATACTATTTCCATACTAATTCCATGTATATTCACTGTATCCCAACAATCGTTCAAGTTATTTGCTCAAATATTAATTGATCGCTTGTTTTGAGTATTGCGAACTTTGACAAATAGAATACTTTGTTTTGTTTTTCTCGTGTTTTAGAGCTATAACAAAGAAACGGACATGTTTTACCCTTTTAGAACTCAAACCCTAAATCTCTGGCTTATTATCGTTATGCGATCTACCAATTACTAATGTAATAGAGTTTTTTGTTACCTCAAAATATTATCAGATCCATTTCACTTATTTACCTTTGAATTCAAATACTTTTTACCGGTTGCAATTAGATTAGAACTTTGCATAGTTTTCGCTGTTTCTGTCCCTGCGGGTACACATGTACCAAGGGTTGATGCTAAAACTATCGCTCTATCTGTTTTCAGCCTCTCAGGCACAAAAATCTGTGTCACTTTCAGAATCGCTGGATTTTTTCTCTACAGAAGTTCCACTTTTCTGTACAACAACCAACACTTTCCTCACTTGTCAGTGATATTCTTCACTGTAAAACCCATTAAGTATTTTGTAACATATTATAAAGACCAGACTTGAAGTTACTCTTCTAGCTGTTACTTTTTCTGTGGTATTCACAAAACAGTGCTTTACTCATTAACAGTTCGACAGTCCATATTAATCACTTACCTCTATGTACGTTTTCCATCTTTCTTTCTCTCAATACTACCTACTCTATCAACTTAACTTGTTGCCCTTCGCAACATCAAAGGCTTACCTATAAAAATAAACTTACTGTAACTTTTAAGAGTTGATGGGTTTTGCATGTTGTATCCTTAAGTTCCTACGATCGTGTAATTACCCTTTCTGCTTTAGTCCCATCTAAAGATCTCGAGTATCCCATTATTAAAATCTCGACTATTTACTAGAATTGTTGTATGGTATACACAATAATGTTCATTATCAAATAAGTGGTTGATTTACTTTAATGAGCAAACTCTTTATTAATATTTCCCACAAAATTACTTATAAGCAGCATATAATTATGCACTACAATTCGAGCGTTGCCCGCAAGACTGTAGTTAGTGCATTGCGTAAATGAGCGTGTTACTACAGTCTTGCGGGCAACCCTCGAATTATTCA
Source organism: Mactra quadrangularis (assembly GCA_025267735.1). Classification (NCBI taxonomy): domain Eukaryota; kingdom Metazoa; phylum Mollusca; class Bivalvia; order Venerida; family Mactridae; genus Mactra; species Mactra quadrangularis. The sequence goes on from CM046304.1 coordinate 33,017,736, forward strand.
GGTGAAATTTGTATCTATCATTATTTCATTAAATCATTGATAATTAGATTGACATGTTAGTAAACCTGCGTCATCTTGTGCCTTATGATGTTTTATATTATATGTCACATATATGTGGCACATTCATTAACCCCACTGATTTAAATACTCACAGGTCTATTCTCGTACCCAGAGGTTATCAAGAATAGAGAGCTTAATAACTTCTTGGTACAAGAGGTGACAGCGGCTATGTAGAACAGACCGTACTGAGAAAAATACAGAAAAAGATTCTCCTTGTATGAGTTGCTCCTTGTTTAGCCATACCATTTAAATTGTCGTACTTACTTCAACCTTTACTTTCATAGAAACTGCCGAAACAGTTGAGTTTTATCAGACTGCCTAGCGAAAATAGAGAGAAATGTGGTATTTCTCGTATTTTTGTATAAAACTTTCCCTTGTTGACATTAAACATCATTATTTATCATTCGATCTACATGAAGACTTGAGTCAATAAAACAGTTCACTTTTTTCGGGGCTAATTTAGCGATAGAATCGGGTCAGGAGTGAGTTGTTTTTGAATATTTACTGATATATCGTATGTCTTTCTTGTTTGTTCGTATTTATTAGCGTTCTTCAGAACGGAGCGGTCTAAAACCCTTCACTGTACGTACATTTGAGATATCTGTGCCATATTTGCTATCAATTTTCTTTACGTTGATATTGGCTGGTGTTTTGGTACGTAGGGAAATTATTCCAAATCACACACGATTGATTTCAAACAAACTTAGACAAATATTTATTCAAGTTGTGTTTTACAAGTATAAAATTGATTAACTGTTATTAAAGGGGTACATCTGCTATTAGAGAGACGAGCAGATCTCTCAGGCACCTGAGTATTGCTTTAATCCTTTTATAATCTGGATTAAGCGTTCATTTATCCGGATTAGCGTATCCGAAATATTGTCTTATATGTAATACGTATTGTTTATGATATTAATCTTTAAATATCTTTTGATGTGGAAAGAGTCATGTCAATTGCTAGGTTTTGATTTATAATTAATCGTAAGTTATTAATTAGAACGAAATAATTGATTAAAATTGATTTACAACTAATTTTGCTCGGTAGAGTACCCGAACATGTGAACAGCAATGACACGAGCATACGAGGAAGCACTCTTGCGAGCGGTCTTTGGGACATTTTATCAAGAATGTGCTAAAGTAGAATTTTAACAGCTCTGAATTGACTTTTCATTGTGCTTGCTAGATTTAAAACATTCATTTAATCTGATTTCAACTTTCAGAGCTATCTTAAACACTGATGATAGAATTATTCGAATTTCTTTAACATTCGATAGCCCGTATTGTAAAACGTGTTGCAATGTATAAAAAATCAGCTTATGTGACAAATATCTCAGATTTTATTATCGTTCTTTCTAAACATAGACGTTACTCACTTCGTTTATAGCAATGCCCTCGGACAGGGAGTACATTTTTTGTAAAAAAAAATCAATTGAAAAAAAGTAGTTTAAAAAAGATGAAAAACCACGTGACTACTGGGTTTACTCATTTGATATCAAATGTTTGTCTGTTTCTTAACATTCTTCTGTTGATATTTGTTAACCCAGGTATTTATAGAGTTAATAAAATAAAAATATAAAGCATTAGACTTTTATTCATTGTCGCAAGTTACAAACACCCATAACACTACAAGCTGGGGTGTGTGTATCGTGAAAGCTATAATTTGGTTGTTTGGTTTATTTGATCAAATAATAGAGAGGTTGTGTAACGTAAAGTTGATTCAAGTTTAACTGCACTTTTTTCAAAACAACTTGCTTGAGACCCCGTAATAACTTTAGTTTTGATTAAATACCGATAGCAGATCGGCGTTCGATAAGATTTTTTTTCAATTACAAGACTCCATTGTTTGGTTTCGACTTTAATGACCTAGTGCTATTATGTATTTGATTTTTCAAATTGAAATCATTCATATTGGGTTTAAACACACCGCTAGACAACGGGGCATAGTATAAGACTCTCCAGTTAGTCACATTTCCGATGTCTTTTGACACAATCTTCAATTCTCATCACTGAACAATACTAATTACTGTGTAGATGCGTTTTTGTGCGCATGCGTTTAAATCTCCTGACTTCCGGTTGAGCCAAAATCGGCCATTTTGAATACCAAAACTTTATTTATTCTTTTTTTACACATTTTAGCATATCATGATCGCACGTAATGATAATAATTAAGAAAATTGTTAATATACTGACTAGCGAAGAATGTAATAGGCCATAAAAACTGGTCAGAACGGCGTTCATGCCGGTAGAAAAACTACTAAAGAAAAACGTATTAACGACATAGCGGGAATGTTCGAGACGAAAATATCACATAAAGCTTCTCCTAAAATGACAGTTCATTTACAGATTAAAAGCCTTTATATGCCATCATTGTAATTTATGGTTCACGAAATTATACGTTAACGGACTATTTTTTGTAAGATTCCTACGCAAGTTGAGTTCGTTTCCTGAATGTTATGTAGTAAGTTTATTCGTGATTTTTTGTCTCTATTCTGCGTCTATTGCATTCTTCAATTAACTTTTTGTTAGTATTCTCGGAGTTTAAGTTTAAAATGAACTTTAAGTATAGGAACGAAAGTACTATAATACATTGTACATTGCTGAATTAGCACTGTGTTCATTTACATTGTCTTGTTTTTTGTATTATATAAATGTACTTAACTGACAGTGATATACACTTGTCAAAACCAATTACTTCTAAACATTACAGAATGACAACTCGTATGCATTACTTTAAGAAAACAAAGAATTTATTTAAAATATACAAAAAGATAATATGACAATAAACAAACTTTGATACAATACTAGGATTCCTTAACATTTTTTTTGTAAAAAACTTGAGTGACAATAGTATCAAAAACATATCACATTTGTAGAAAGAAAAAAAGACGTTTAACATATCATACGTTTTCTTTGAAAACGGGTATTCTGATTAGCTCAAATGAGTGACAGTTGATTAAAGTCGACGCGACTAAAAAGTTCTTTTGAGTGATTGTTCGCGTATCAGCGACCAATGGTTCACAATAGCGAAATATTCATTTAGAAATTATTTATGGAATATTTTGTAGATTAAATGCCAAGATAATTATGAAAGGTCAAAAACGTCGGTAACCTGATAGGCTTTATGCTCGGCTTAATATCATTGAATATTTGAATAATTATATTCAATAAAAAAACTCTTCAATATATATGTCTATAAAACTTTCACCCATGTCTTTGTGATATACAGTACCCACCAAAAGTTTGGAGACACTTTCACTTTGTAGGCCTATTGAATAGCTGTTTACTTTTAAATGCTTTAAAGTTTTTAATTCATATTTTGGTTATTGATATAAATATAACTGAGACCTCAAAATGTTATTGAAAATAATTACAAATTACTTGGTATTTTAGGCTTAAGGATGTCAGGTGCTGAATCTTATAAACATGTTGCATTCATGAAATTTTATTTCATGTTATAACAAACAATACTTAAATATATTAAAAATAATGATTTTACAAAAATAATCATCGATCTTAAAGAATTGTAGAAAATTTCTTCTGTCTCCAAACTTTTGGTGGGTACTGTACTGGTTTCAATGTCTAATATAACTCGTGTAATTTATGTACAGTGTATATCGAGGGTTGCCCGCAAGACTGTAGTAGCTCGCTCTTTAACGCAATACACTTACTACAGTCTTGCGGGCAACCCTCGATATGTTTGTTGTTCCGGTTAAACTAATTGAATTGCACTCACTCTGTAAACTTACTCGAAACTCTTACAATCATTTTAATGAAATATTTTATAATTTTATTATAATTGATGATTTAGGAGTCGATTCAAGGGCGGTGCGGTTTTTTGTCAAATGAATCAAACATTTAAGTGTTTAACTGTCGTTCTTTGCTCTCTATTTAACCCGAAGTTTTTCTACGAGAAAAAATAAGATAAGACTTTTTTGCTATTGTCAATCATAATGAATAAAGTTCACACAATTGACACAGTTTAGTATTTAATCTGTCTTTCACGTGTACAATTTAGGAAGTTTTTTCTTGACTTTGAAATAAGATTTTTTTATATAAGGCCATATGCATAGTATTAAAATATACTTAATTTGAATCCTTGTAAACCCAATCCGTAAGACGTGAGTTTGCTTATCAGCCTCTCTGGTTTAGAAATTCATTACTACCAACTACATGCCTTCAGACAGGTGATCCCTATAATACTCATTTACATCTTGGTGGTGTGGAACTACTGATGGTTAATTACTTGCTCGATAAAATTAACTGTGTGCCTAGTGGGGTTCGAACCCGCAACCTTTTGATCTCTGGGTGCATCCTTCCACTAGACCACTGTTTCAGCTAAAATAAGCATATTAATTGCTCCACATTATTTCCGCTACAGTAACATTGCTGCAGCATACACAGATCAAGTAACAATGAGATTGGCATTTTGTTTTATTTCCAACATTCGAAACATCTTTGAGAGTTCACCTATGACTCAGTGTTGTCTTTGAACTCGTCGGATAAACAAGATAAATGAAATCAAAGAATTGAGGAAGACTTTCATGAAAAAACCTACAGCGTTTTTTTTGTTATTCTTTATCAGAGTATACATTGTAAACATTACCCAATTATATTTTTTCTCATGGTCCGAAAAATATTTCCTTTGAAAATTGTGACCCTCAAAGGTTTTTTACATTTTTTTTCTGCCAATAAACCTGACTACAAACGTACGATATCAAGGTAGGTCCTGACTATAAGCCAAGATCGTAAACTTTACGATGAATGTATACATTGCAAAACTAACAAGGGGAAGATTTCTATTACTTTTGAATCATTAAAATCCATGCCAACGTTGTTTTAACTTATTCACTTAAAAATGTATTTTTTAAAGTTTTGATGTTTTTTTTATTTCAAGTGAGTTTGTATAATAAATCAATTATAAGATAGATAATAAATTGTAGAATCTTGTTTTAGGATTGCTGTAAAAGATAACTTCATTATATTGTATGTTACATGCATTAAAATCTTTGAATTTAATTGTAATTCTGTTATAATTAAATATAAGAGGATTGATTCGAAATTTGTATGTGCCATTTTCGTCGATTACAAATTTAGAATTCATTTTTTGTTTTTATATGAAACGATTATATGTTCTTATGCGGTGGTTCAACGTATGTGGCTACCAAGTACTAGCAGATAGGGAATCAACATTACCTATGTTTCCGATACCATTGAAACCTAATTATATTATGCGGAACATTTGAGTCGACCCTCGAACATTATTAAAACAACACTCAACAAATACTCCACTTCAGTTTGGCAGTTTTGTTACATTAACAGGAATAGGTTTTTCTATCAAAGATCAGTAAAATAATTGATCTGTTGTTTTCATCGCTCATTTCAAACATTTCTCAATATCTCCGTTTCTTTTAACCAGGTAATCAAACTCCTGTAAAAACATATTTTCATAAATACCATAATTTCCGATCAAACGATTATTATCAATGCCCTGACTAATAAATCAATGTTACTGAGGTCAAAATCATCAACATGGGGGTAATTTGCGGAATGATACTCCATGGCGATAAACCAAGTTGTGTTTTACGCATGCGCAACCGGAAGCGCGGTAGACATTGTTGCCAATGCACCTGACTGCATGTTTCTGCACCCATTTTTTACTGAATCGTGACGATGATTGCGTCATAACAACCTCATAGTCGTTAAAAATCTAAAAGCTCTGTAAATTCTTTTTATCTGAGATATCTAATGCACCTAGTTTATCTCTGATTGTTTTGTCGAGTGTAGAATTAAATAAAAACTATGAATACAAGTGGGACTATTTTTTATGACGTTGTGATAAAATATCATCTACAAGAGCGCCATATTACACGGTTTTTATCGGTGTACTTGATTCTACAAGCGTTATTCCACACTTGAAGTATTGTTTGATAGCACACAGATGTAATAAAACTTTTCTAAAAGCCAGAACAAAACAACGTTTAACTTTCTGATACATATGTTAAACATACTGAACTATGACATCTCGCGCAATAATCGCAGACGTGTAACATTCATAAAATCATGAAATTTCAGACTTTTTAGATCAATTTTGGCACAGTTATATCTGATTAATTTGATTATGAAAATTATACCAAAATCTTGCAGGTTCATTGACTAAACTTGAAAAACTTGGCTCTCTCTAGCGTTCTTCGAGGTTATCATACAAACATTATACATGTATATATTTTTTTCTTTTCTGTCTTGAAATTGTTTGATCTGCCTAACATGTTTGTGACTGAACGTTTTTCATCTGCCCTCTCTTTGCTTCAAGCATTACATTAGAAAACATTTCGCGAGTATGTGCCGTATTCTAAGTTAATGCACAGGCGATCGGCATGGTCCCGAATCAAAATCTATATAAATACATGTGTATATACAGTGTTTTAGATTGGGGACAATGCCTGCCGCCTGTAGGTTAAAGCACACGTTCCCAGAGTTATGCTCTTAAGTAATTTTCATTTGTTCTCCACGTGGTTCAACTTTTAAGAAATGTTAACAGCCCATTATCAAAAGCATGGAAGGTCTTCAAATTTCGTACAGCCAGTGTTATATCGGTGCTTGACTTAGATACGTTCTCATTGGCATCACAAAGCTCGCATTACGCAAATTTATCGCATTATTTTAACCTAAATACGCTTTTCAAATTAAAACATTTCAATTTCACGAAATATAAAACTACAAAACTCAAATATAAAACTTATAGCCTATTCAAAATCGCAAGTTTATTGCCCATGAAAATTCTATTGTGATTAAAAATATAGGAATAACTTGAGGCAAGATGCATAAACGCGTCTGCCAAATGTATATTTTATATAACAACTTTAAATGTATCATAAATGTATTATTTATCTCCATGGTCTAGAAAACCGCTAGATCTCTCGATATAATGATATTTTTTGTATTGTTCTGTCATTCAAACATAAACCACTGAGTTATAAAACCAATCAAAATGATATCACATCTGTTACGTCACAGGTTTTTGTAACCTGGAACATTTTTATTGTCTCTGATATTAGTTGGTGATAATTTCTTCTTATTGCAATGAGAAAGAGATCTTGACAGTATAGGTTAGGTTTTTACCAGTATGGTAGAGGTTTTTAGAGCATGAACGGATGTACTAAAATCTCTCTAAAGTCTTAAAATCTTGATGGAGCAGAAAACAACACCATAATTTATTAAGTTATCTCCCCTTGATTTCAGTTCGTATTTGTAGATGGCGCTCCGTAGAATAAATAGTTTTTATTTTTATCCGCGATTTATTGCCCAACCTTAAATACTTTTACGTGGATTATATCATAAAAATGGTTAAACACACCGACTTTTATTACTGTTGTATTGTTCGTTGCTTTCATCGTTCCAAGACATTGTCTGTTCATATAAATAGTTCCACATGTCAGATAATCTCCGGTAATTCATAAAGAAATAAGGTCAAATAAGTTTGTTTTATTAGACAATGATCATCATGAGGTGTTTTATGTTTGTGTTCCTAGGTTACCTATTGTGATGTAATTATATTTATAGTCTTATTACTAGACTTAAAATTTTCAACACTATAAGTAAAATTAGCCACGATATTTTTGTAATTTGTGGAACTGAGCACCCTTTCACTGAAATTCTTACGAAAAATGTTATCGTAAGTCAATTTCATCATTTGCAGTTCTAAGTCAGAATGATAATAAAGATAACCATAATATGATATTTAAAAGATATACAGTATTCTTCATAATAAGATATTATTTGGAATGGATTGGCCAAAAAAAATGACCGTATTACTAATGTTTCTTGCATTTGACTTACGATGATTTTTATCGTAAGCTTTTTTATGGAAAGCGCCACTGATATGTTGTCATTTCACCAGCTCGTTTTGTCTGTACATATTGAGAGTCACTCAAAAATTCAATGTCTGAAATGAAATTTCTGACCACAGTATGGAAATAGTTTTGCGGTACTCATGCAATCAGCTTGTTCAAAAGCACAACTTTTGTAGAATGTGCGTTGCCAAAAGAATAGCATATAGAAAGACGATAGGTAAGCATATTCCAAGTGCAATATAAAATACAGTCAATCTTCAACATCGTGATTGTACACGATATTACATTTTATTATTCAGCAATAATTGATTTATTGCACAGCTCACTTGTGAAATCTTTAAAATTTGAAGTTAGCCTATTAAAACATGCAGCTCACTTGAAAATAATAAAACCTATTTTGATAGCGGAAGTAATTATACATTGTTGGCACAGATTTTAACGATTTGCGATGTGCTTGAGATTTCCTTTTATGTCAAAACCAATATAAAATATAAAAGACCGCTCCTAATTTGTGTTTTATCTATTGTAAAGAACTGCAGTTGCTGTTGTCCGACAGTCTAGGTAGAGCGAGTACAGCAACACGTTTCCAAACTCAATTTGGCATAGCATATTTTCTCACGACCTAATTTGTTTATTGTTTCTACGTATGTTAATTTATCTTGTTTGAAGGCTGTTAATTACATTTGGCGAGCTTTATTATGTTAATTATACAAAGTACATGTACTAGAACATCAATTAAATAATTTTCTTTATACCTTGTGTTTTAAGTCTTTGATATATTTGATACAATAAAGAATAAACAATCTTAAGACATTAACTCTAGTAATAAAACCAAGAACGGCAACTCGTACATGTATACATTGCAACGTAACTCTCATAAGCGACATTTAAATATCTTCAACTTGATGCTTACAAAATAAAGATTAGGGACAATGACTTATATTTTTTGAAATAAAAAAAATAAGAACGGTTACTCTAATCAATTTTTGTAAAAATCACGGAGGACAACTCTGATTCTATCAAGTTTAAAACATAATCAAGGACAACAAATCTTGTGTTATAAAAGTAGTCAAACAAGTATTATAACGCTGATACGAACAAGTAAAACATAATAAAATTTAACAGTCCTATTACAAGGTAGGTGAATTAATAAAGGGCGATAACTCTTAAACAAAGTCAATTAAAGCTAACGAGAACAACGTGTACAAAACCGGTTCCAAGTCAAACAACTCCTCTGAAATTAAGAGTAATAAATCATGGGCAGTAACTCGATAAAACAAACACAATTCAAATCAATTGGGATAACAAGTGTAAAAGGTCTCCAAGACCGACAACTGTATTGCAGTAAATGTAACAAACCAAGGACGATAAATCTAGGATGCTTTGTAGAACAATTTATAGTTTTTCTCTTCGTTGATGAAATCATCTTAGCGTTATCTAACCAATGTTGAAATATAAAATAGATAATACAGACATTATCATTTATAATCTACATTATTTTCTAGAAGATTGAAGTCTTTTATCAGACAATTTGTTAGAGATGTATGATACAGGCTACAAAGTCTAGCAAAAATACCGTTTAACATCGTTTATCCGAACACCGTATTGTCCGAAAATTGTATGGGTAAAACCTCGATCATTCGAAATCGGTTATAGCGATAATTAATTATCGATTTGCCATGCCAATTGTACGAATAAAAGGGGTTAGGTAAAATTCCTCGCGTTCATCTTAGAACAACATTTTCTGCTGGGGAAACTAATTTTTAAAAGTAACCAGGTGTTCGGATGATAGGGTTTTTCGGATAACACAGAGATTTTACTGTATTTCAATGATTAGAACACGATCGGTTTTGATGAAGAATTGATTCAAGAGTTCTTTTTTTATTTTGTTCTAAACGATAAACGTTTGTTTGATGAATGTTACTTTTAAAGATTGTGATAATAGGCTTTTTCTTTAAAGATTGAACATAAAGATGACGTACGAATACAATTAAAGCATTGTTTAAAATCTTACATATTTTCAGTTTTTAAGGTCTTGCTGAAAATTTTGATTTTCAATTTATATGACCGTCTACTGTGATATCAGTTTCATGTCGGTAAATGTGCTTCTGTTGGTTTAAATATATCATTAGCTGGTGGGTGTCTCTGGTCAAGTGGTCTAAGTGGCTAGCTTATCAAATGACCTTACTGTATGAGGTCGAATCTCATTTAAATTTAAAATCTGTATGACAGTAATGTGTTTGTCTATGAGGTCAAATCTACATCTACTTTGATATAAATCTTGATATTGTCGTGAATTTTAATAAAACATTGTTTTTAGGTTTTTTTTCGCAATATTAGTCGTACACGTTTGACTATCCATGACCGTTTTATAACACAATTTTAGTTGTTATTTTCAATATTAGAAGGACACCTTTGATAATGACTCACCTGGTATTCTCCGAATTGGTCTCATATACAATTCGCTATATCACCTTTTCATTACGTATACACAATGCATGCCGTCACGTCTTGCGGCTAAAGTACTGCATTAAACATGTCGGGCGTGCTTTCATTTGATTGATTATTAGCTTCTCATTAAAAACAACGCTAACAATTTATTGTATTTCTATATTCAGACGACTAGCGGAAGCGTTCTTAAATAAATTCTCTTATAGAAACATTTTACCATTTCTTCTGCAAACACTTGAGATATAGAAATGCACAGAACACTTGCTGATGTAATCAAAAATCATTTCAGCAGTAAATATATTTTGTAAATAAATTAGATATTTCAAGAATTATTGACACTTATTGTAAGAAAATTGCAAACGTATAATTCAAATTAAATTTCAAGTGAAAATAAACTGAAAATAAACTCGATTGTCTTTAAATTGATTGTGAAAACGTCAGAACAATTTTAAGTGCTTCTTTAAACTGATGGCACTGGAATAATTTTTATAATTTCTCATTTCGTTTTGTTTGAGAGTTATTGTTAAAGAGGGCAGGTGTTAATTCAATAATACTATATTGCAATAATAGGTTTTCTATAAAATGAACGTGTTCTAGAAATACCGTTCATATGGAATAAAAAAACACGAGCGTTTAATCCTCAATAACACGTGGTAACAATTATAAGAGCTACTCTAAGTCTACTATAATTTCTACATTATGTGTTTTTCTTGAATAACTTATGTGGTTGTCAGTCTCCCTGAGTATTTCAAACTAATTCATAAGAAGTACAGTGACTTTATAATAAATGTATGGAAGCCAGCTTGTGCCATGTTTAATTAATCTTTAGGGCAGCATATTACCAAAAATCTTACGATAATTTAACAATACGACATTGAAGAATTTACGACTAAAATTGGTAGTATGACGCTTGATAATACGGGTCATAGGTTACCAGAATGGGTTTTTAATAATTAATGTATGGTGGCAAATGAAGGTCATCATTAAAACTGTAGCAATCTATTTCCCATGGTATTTTTTAGAACTTTAAGAAACAAAGAGCAGCAAAATGACGAATTCGGTTGGGTCAATCACCCGGATCGCTTGAACTGTTTTTCTCGATTATTCGAGTTCGAGACATCGAACTTTTACCATATTCAACACTTCATTGTATTTATATTTGTATTAATCTATTTCAGTATGTTCAACGACGGGTCCACTTGGTATGATAACTGGAGAAATCAAAGATTGGCAAATAACGGCATCGTCTGCCTATCCATATGAATGGGACAATAAATGTCGAGAGAAATATGCACGTGTTTACCTTGGTAACGAATATGGTTGGTGTGCTAAGTACAAGTCGTCATCAGAATGGTTACAAGTTGACCTTGGTGTAGCATCAAGGGTGAGTACAGTTTGTTGTAAGATTTTATGTATAGTGCGTACAAAACAACAAAACACTGTTTATAATAACAATAGAATAAACTAATCCACTACGAGGGACGCTCAGGGTGACAATAACATAAACATGTGATATGTTTTACGATTGTCTTAGTTGTTAGTGTAATGGAAAAGATTTTTACCAACATAAGCACGATTTACCAACAAATGGTGGTATCCATCATGCTTATTTTGTTACAATGAATTCCGCACATTTTATTTTCATTACTGCCTACCCCAGAAATGGATTGTCTCATTTCTAATGTTTACCAAAACACGTTTTGTTTTTTTTGTACGCACTATAAGAAAATGGATAATTTTTTGTGAAACAAAACAAATTGAAGGTACGACGAAAGTACAGTTTATATGAACATACGATCTTAATTAACACAAGCCCCAGAGACCATAATGAATATAATGAAAAGACCAATGCCATCTAAATAGCACCTACAATTTTATTCTACACTGACAAACTGTAAGGTGTCGTCTGATGGTATACCATATCATTCAGTGAAAACAAAATGTGCCAAGTGCATGATCACTATGATTGTCCATTGATAAAATTTGTAAATTTGAAAATCTGCATTTTTTTGTAAATTTTCTTTCACAGATCTCTTTGACTTGCCATAAATCAGTCTTTTGGGTGTTTTTCAGTTTGTAAATAATAGCAATAAATTTTAAGTAAAGCAAATCTACCCACCCATAGAAGCAACCCACCCACGCTCTAACGCACTGGTACTCGTATCTCGTAAATTATTGTATTTTCTTAACAAGCTGTTGTTAGAATCCATAAATGTAATATCTCAAACTATAAGAAAAGAATCCTTTGTTTAAGTCGTCTGCTCGTAGATCAAGTTTTTATGTCCAGGACGTATCTAACAGTGACAGTATGTAGGTGTCTTTTGGCAGCTTAGCACTGCAAACATGACAACCAACCTAGACCATACATGTACATACTTGATTCTTTATTATCTTGAAAAACATTATTATTCTCATTTCCATCATTTCTCTAACAATCGGTGCATAGTATATCTTTACTTAAATTGTTTGATATTATTATATCATGACTTCGCGAACTTACACAATTACATAATTGGCGTGTTTTTGGTCTCGAGTGTTGTTTTTGTTTATGTGTTTATTATGAGTATTTGTTACATTTTCGGCGTAGTTTTATTATAAATTATATATAGTATATGATGTATTGAACATGACGCTATGTCTGACATGAATACTAGTGTCATAGATAATCTACAACATGCAATTATGGTGAAATTACTTAATTGTAACAGTTACATGGTCATATATTACATCAAGTTTCTTATAAAAAACAAACACACCAGAGTTAATGTATTAATGTATAAGGTGGCATTATAGCACTTTTACATGCAGTGTATAATTATATTATACTAGTCCATTTGTTATAAAGTTGAATGACTGAGGAAAAATGCATCACCACTTGAAAAAACTCCTTAGTACATGCAATTGTACACGTATAATGTTGAAATAGTTTGGCAGGAGCGTGCTCGCCGAGTGGGTACTCCGATATACTGGTATTGTTTAAGTACAAATAGCCAGCTCTGCGTTGGTTCGAATCACATCCCAAACCACCTCTTTGTTTGCATTGGACACACATTAACCTACTAGCACATTAACTGGGATCCAGAAACTCGATAATGATTTATCTAAGTTGTCAAAACCTGTTTTCACAATTGTGCTAGAATAGTACTCACCAAAACAGTTCTGCAAATTATGTCAAGATATTGACCTTTTGTAAAAAGAAAAGCTTTTAATAACGCAGAGCCTTGGTTCACGTTTCCTGTTTATATATTATATATTACTTTACAAGATTTCGTAATTTATTGCTGGATACATAATTTTTTTATATACCCATGTAGGTTAAATAAAATCCCTAAAAGATCTTAAACCAACCAACATATACAACAGAAAGCCGAAACGTTGGAAGTAAAAATTCAATTGATATTTATGAGTGTTTTGTTGGGAAACATTTTGGTATGTAAGATCCCTGCTATACAATATATATTTTGGTTGAAATTGATTACTGTTAGGTGTGTTTTTGTTGGTAAACTTGGTGGCTTCTAAAATCTCTGATATACTGTAGAGAACTTTTCCATAATAATTACAGTTATATTTTTCCATCGAATGCTAATTATCCGTATAGGATAATATTCTCTTATTCACCCGTTGACTAATTGGTGTCAAGGTTGACTGGCTTTTTTAAAACGTGGTAACTGAACATTGGCTCAGTCCTGAGAGTGTTTAGTTGTTGCCAATGGAGTGTTTCTTATGCCAAACTAGTTTACTTGACATTATTTTGATGTTTGTTAATTTGTTAATTTATTCAAAGGTTTAGACATGAATTTGTCCTAACGACTTAAGTGAAATTACAGTACGTTTTTACGATCTGCTGAAATCATGTTGCCATTGGCGCCAAATTGTAGCTCATTTGTGAAAAGAATATCTTAAATGCGTCTATGTATTAATTAACATGATTAACATAAAAATTAACAAAGTCGCCATTACTACGATTCGTTTAATTAGAGTTAAAACACATATTTCAATCGTTTGAAAGTTTGAAACAAAGATTTTGGGTGTTTTAAGGTTGGCGATGGGCTCGTCTTTTGAAAGGGATTACTCTGTCATGTTGTTAAATAAATGTTAGATCAAGAATCCATATAAATCACTTCTGCTCTGATCCACCCACAATGACCTTACGTTAAGTGGTATTAATTTAAACAAATTTAGCTCAATTTCTGCAAGTTTTGTCAATTTGTATCATCAAATGTTTTTTGTTTTGGAGACAATTTGTCTAGGGTTGCATCATCATGGTGTTTGATGTTTCGTGGTATTAAATCAGATCATTTAAAATAACTAACCGTTAAACATTAATTTATTTAGCGAGTGAGTTATTTTTGTGGAGCATATTATAAGCTAAAGTGCTAAATGTAATATAGCTGACGTCGCTGTGAACATTGCTTGCTTCATAATTAGTTATACATGTTTTAAGAATGGTTTAGGAATGGAGAGACGTGTTATTGTTAAAGCCCCATTATCAAAGTAACACTGTTTTTGTACTTCAAAGAAAATACACATTCATCTATTTCAAACACCTGTAATGAACAAGATTTTTTTTAATTAAGTGCAAATATTGCTAAAAAATGCTCATGTTATAATTATTGCATTTCTAAGTAAAGGAAATCGTAACCGAAAGTAGAATTTGGGTGTTGAAGTATTGTGATAGAAAAAATGATTCAAATTACATAATTAAGCTTCAAAACTTTTTCTCAAGTATGCTGTTGATGGATATACACGTAGCTTCATATAGTGGCTTTAAATGTGTACAAAGACTAATTTCTCTCGTTGTTTGCTGAAAAAACAACAACTTTTCTTAAGGAAATTGTAATGTTTTGTACTTTACGCCGCATTCCTGCATTGTTTCAGTCTTACTGTGATTGTCCTACTCACGGATCTTGAATCTAGATCTCTTTGCCCAAGCTTTTAATACAGTTTTTAAGCACAAATCAATGGTTGACATATTCCCATCTTGATACAGAGGTAGGCGAGATGAATGGTCGTAGAAAATACATGAAGCTACGAACAAACCTCTCGAATGTGTTGTTCCACCCGGGAATCCCAGCCACGACCCTGAAATTGTAGTCTGATACTCTGATGCCTGAGCTTATTGGACGAGTTTTCCAATATGCTTTGTTCCTGGTAATGCTTTATTTTTAATATGATTTCAGGCATTTTTATGTATGGATATGCCTATTAAAGAATTTTCATATTCTTTGGCAAATCTTTATGTTTTCTTAAAATCGGTCGATATAAAAGTTTAAAGCAAAACTTCACACGTAATATAACAAGATACATGCTAAAATTACGGTTTTAATTAAACTAGAACGGAGCCAAAATATTTGATAATTTAAATATTTTTATGAAGGCAGTAATGTCAAACACATGTTGAAGAATGTGTAATGTAGTAGTTTAATGCAAGTAAAAATTGAAAATTCTCAATTTAGTGCTTATTAAGAAAGACTTAAAAAGACCATTATTTCACAAAATGATGTTTTGAAACATGTGTTGCGACTTATATTTTGTACATTGAACAATGTCCTAGATACGCAAAAAATCTAGAACAAAATAATAATTAAAATTGCAAACTGATATTTCGAAATAAAAATTCAAACCACTCCAAGTCGCCATGAGATCGAATAAAACGCTCCGATAGTTACCGGTCGGGTTTTATCCGTGCTTGGTACGGTTTTTATACACGCCCAAATAATGGCGCGTTTTTTTGCCTCGTCGTGATAGTATGTATTTTCACGCTTATAATGCAATCATCAAACATAGCTTGTAAAGTAATTACTGGATAAATGTTTAACAGTTATGCTTACATGCACATAAATATGTTTAATTATGTAAGGCTAACATAAAATATTTACGTTTTTCAACATAAATTAGTTTTTTAGAGACTCGTATATATTGAGCTGTCTTTCTGACCTGGATTGTAAAATATTTGTAGTTTACTGACTTTAACAGGAACATAGGATGTTTAAAGTCCACATGTGAATGTTTCCTGACTTTATCAAAGTATAGCTTTCGTGAAGTGTCCCTTTCATCTACGACATGTTAATGCAGAGCTTTGTGTTAATATTTCGCCTTGAGTAGATATGTATATGACCAATAGATTTCTATATCTTGTTTCACTGAAAACAACCTACATGTACCTCTCTAACAAACACTTCTCCATAACATCTACCTCTCTAAAACATCCTCCAAACAACAACAGCTATCTCTGAACAACAGCACTATCTCTCAACATCAGCCTTCTCTCAACAACAGCCACTTATCAATAAAAACTTTTTTCTAAACAAATAATATTTCGTTAAAATGAAATAATAGAGAGTGAAATCTGAAAATGTCACCTTAGGGGCTCCGTTCAACTGTGAATTCATTGCTGTAATGTATCATCTAATGAAGAAGACCATTCCTGCAACAACCACCTGTCAACAACACCCACCTATCAATAAATGGCTTATCAGTTATCTCTCAACAAACACCATCGTAATTTTATATGAAGACGATTGTTTTGCAGCTACAACTACCTCTCCCAAACAGTTAATAAAGCACGAGATGGTCCTGTTTTGCATCCTCTTTGTCGTTCACGATAAAGTGGTTGAAATTTGTCCTAGAATAGAGTTAGCAACTTATCAGTCAACAGTACAAGTATTACGTAAAATCGATGACTTATCTATCAATCAATTTTCAGAATGGAACATAAATTAACTGCATTTAAAATATCTGGCACCCTTCAAATCGCCGACCTAGTGTGTTAAATTCTCAATTAAGCGTGCATTTTGTGACAAGGTCAAGTTTTAAAGACGCCTACCTTTTGGCAAGGACTTGATAAACGTTTTTGATAACATTAAACAAAAAATGCACGCTCTTCAACATATTTGATCGACTGTATGTTTCTTAACATGTGGAATTTTTAGGCAATAACACTTGATAAGAGTAGTAGATAATAAAAATTGACTCGGTATGTTTTTCAGTGGATGTTATCATGAAATAAATTGAAAAACAGTAGATTTGTTTTATTTTCATTGATTCGAAAGTTCAGTAAATCTTTGTTTGTGTAATTGAAACATAAAAACGGTATCTTGCATAAAAATCTACATAAATAAAAGAATATTACATTATTCAGATCAACTGGGTTCCTCCAGATTCCAGATAAAACGTTTGCAATCTGAAGGTTTTTTACACATTGTGTAGTTTTATACCATTTATTAGATTTATACTTTTTTGCTGATGTACTTCTTAGCTTCTTTGATTTGTATGATGTATGTAGCATTTGCTTTGTTTATGTATCTAAATAGAATAACGTAGATTCAAGCCCATCTACCGATCATGGCTCTTGAATAAAAAGGATGCCAATGGCTTACTCAAGTTTAGAATGATGAGTATTTGTCTGTCCGCCATTTTAGATTTTGACTGTTGAATTGGTTGTAAAAAAATATAGTTCGAGCAAAATGGTGTTAACAATAATATAACGTGTTAGTGTAAAAAAGAACCAATCGATCCTAGAGGTAGACATTATTGAAAATAAAAGTTGTATAGTTCATTTTAACAAAATTAGTGTGGCAGATAAACCACCACCCCTTGTTCAATCATACTTGTAATGATAGACTGCTTTACCATTGCACCAACAAGACAGTAATAAAACATATTAAAATTGCACGTTTTATTGTCATACTGAGCATCCTTTGTCGCGGATTAGTTCATTATACTTTTTGCATAAACATGGTTTTGTTTTTTTGTACGCTCTATAGTTAAACAATGAATGTTAAAATGACGTTCTATGGACAAGGTATCATAGCATAGTGACAGTATCAGTACAATAGTCCTCTGTATAGAAATTGTTCCAACAAAAATATTTCGACATATTTACATTTCTACACTTTAAAGTCATGTTCTACTGTTGTCTAAACATGACCTATACGACTGTTGTGCATTTTTGTTGTTTTTGTGCAACGGCAGAAATTGCATCATAGTAAATTAACGAGATAAGAGTATTTTTGTCAAATTTTAATTAAAATCGTATGTAATTGCTATGGAAACCTCAAGTCTCGTTTTTTTGACATCAGTACGAGACTTACTTCATTATGCAATTATACATTTCTCTCAAAATATGAAGATTACGTAAATAAACTTGGCGTTTATTTAAAACAAATAATTTCTCTAAATGAGTTATGTTTTGTAAATACAAATTATGAAAGAATGTTAACTATTTAGGTTTTAACGTTGTACCAACACGACGAGGTCACGTGACTCTATGATAAACTCATCATGAAGCAATTATTAAAATTGTCTTATTTGATGTTCAGCAAAAATGCTTGATATCACACAGATGAAATATTACTCATAACTTTATTTAATGCAAATCAAAGTTTTTTTAAAGTCACGTGATCTCTTAGCGTTCTCATCAATCGTAAGACATCGCGTTTTTCCGTTAATTTACGTAAATATGGCGAACTTTCGCAAAGCATGCTTGTCGAGATGATACTGCAGATTGTGAGGAACGATTGTTGAAGGAACCAAGATCAATGGAGCATAAACAACTATCATAATTCTAATTATATAAATGTGTTTTGTAACAAAACATTTCATGCATTACGATATAATTTGTTCAGCAGAATATGTTTTGGTTAGCGAAATGCACATAAATCTCCGTAAACATTAGCGAGTAGGCGAGCGGAAAATTTTAGATCGGGGTTTTAATCAGATTGAATGCACATAGGCTCTTAATGAGTTAACATTATTAACCCTATTCTTTTATAAAAATTATCACCTCTAAATATCATTTGTAGTTTGGACTATTTCAAATACAACAATTTTGGCTCGGGTAAAACATTCACTTGCTTCAAATACACTTAACTTATCGTAAGGCCAATGAGAATTACATAATGTATTTCCAAGGACGTTTCACTGTTTTAGATCGCTCTTGTAGACTTACTCACATCCCTACAATGTTTCTTCAGTGCTATTTATCAAAGGCAATTATCGTTTTACAAATGCGATCGCCAAAGTCAGGAACTATCAAAGCCAAAAGTCTTGCAATACTTAAAAGGAAAACGTTGTTTCACAAAGGCGACTGGCAAACGAACCAGCAAAGCCACACGTCCTAAATTCAGAACATTGTACCCGTGTGTACATTACTGAGTAAATGATACATAAAGTGACAATGGAAAATCTTGAAATTACCAGTGCTATTTGTAACTTTAATTAAATGAAACAGGAGTTACAGGACGTTGCTGCACTCATTTACATACTTACGTGAAATCTCCAACTTTGTAATCAGAAACTTTGCCTTGATCTACGTGCACGTTGACATGTTTTATTATTATAATACAGCATATTATGATTGAAGATTTTAATTGAAATACCACGAAGAACATCTTCATATCTTTAATTGTTAAGGTACGAGTCAATATACTTCAGTCATTCGGTGTAAAAACGCAATAGAAAAGCTACAATGCCCTTCAAAAGACCTTGGGCAAAATCCTGTTTTTATGATGATTTGATTCACACTTAGCCATTGATGAAAGAAAGAACTACACAGCTATCAGAGCAAATTGCTAAATCGGCATTAATGAGTTAATTAGCATATGCTTTAAAGAATTTGCATGAAGATGCGGCATTTCAGATAGAAAAGTTTCTTGTGATATGCATGACCCAGTTTTTTTTAAATAAACTTTTAAATTTGTTCAAGAACTTTTGGAAAGCACTGTGTACTAAAATCATTTGATCACTTTTTGTCTCAAAGTTCCATTTGTCCAAGAATGTTTAGAAGACAACGTGCAATAAAATTACTTAAATTTTGCTTGATGAATATTTCTCAAAATTTCATTTGTCCACCTTTTGGATGTCCCTGTTTGTATCTCAACCATCTGTTAGAGAGTTATTGTTCCGGGTTGTTTAAATATTGACATCTACCTGTTAAACAGGTCTTGTACCATTCGTGTGTAGATTTTCTGCTAATTTCGTTTTTCAAAGTCATTCCCTTCCGTAGATCATTATCCCTTAATTAGCATTGTGAGGGTTTTTAAAAACGAAAATATAACCACAGGCCTTTTTTATATTAGTATAGGCTGTCAAAACTCTATAGAAATGAGAGGTAGAATTCATGATAATTCAATTACAAATTATGGCATTCTGTACATAATAACACGTTCTTGTGAAAATCGTTTTACTTTTAATGAATTGTAATATCATTCAGGTTCAAAGGAAATGTTTAGAGACATCAAACGTATAGAAAATCTTGACATCATTCTGAATTGAGAGAGAATAAGTACATACAATGTGCATATAAATGTTTTACAGCAACACGTGCATTTATGAAAACTTTAGCAGATCGACGGTTCACTTTCATTTAAATTTAAATGAAATATGTCAATAGCGGATTACATTTTTTATGACACTTTTGTCTTCCCATAGTTGTAACATATACTTACAGTCAATAGATTATTTCATTTTTATGACACTTCAGTCTGCCCATAGTCTGTTTCTTTACTTACAGCAAAAACATACTTTTGACGCAGCTGGTGCATTTCTGTGAATGTTGTTCTCTTTCCAATTAAAAATAATTGATCATTCAGTGATCAATTTCTTAGTTGACAAGTCTTCCAATATTTTGTGCTTTTATCATCCTGGTGCACGCCTTTAAGTTCCGGTTTGAGTAGTACAGCAAAGTACTGCTATGAAGACCACCTTGGGTATTGGAAAAATCATGCATTTTTGAAACATTTTATGCCCCAAATGCTAAATTTGAGAAAAATCCCTGTCTTAGGGTCTTCCGAAGACCATCGCTTTTAATGGCCCCAATATTAGAACTTTACTCTATACAAAAAGGCCATGTACTTTAAAGCCCCTTTAAAGACTGCCGCATTATATGCCTAATTTATTCAAACATTAATTTCTACTCGTCGCCAAATTTCCCATTTTTGTCGTTCACACACCATTAAAATACTTTCCATTTATTTTTTAAACCATCATAGTTCATGTAAGGAGATATTTTAACAATCCATGAAATCCATATTATTCATATCTAATATAAATTATTAATCTTCAAATCAGATATTTAGAAATATATTATATTTCAAATAATTCGAGTATGTCTTAATAATTCAATCTGTATTAACAA
The DNA here is from genome assembly GCA_025267735.1 of Mactra quadrangularis. NCBI lineage: Eukaryota > Metazoa > Mollusca > Bivalvia > Venerida > Mactridae > Mactra > Mactra quadrangularis. The sequence continues at coordinate 33,039,234 of CM046304.1, forward strand.
AGGGGACATTTAACGTGTTTTATTGACATAATGAAATCGTATTGGTATAATCATATTTTTATGAATCAAAATTTATCTCAATCTATTTTATCCTATCAATTATTGCCAATTAAACATTTTTTTCTGTGACATACATCTGCTAACAGAGCGCATTCACTGTCAATGTCAATTAAGGTTTGATTGTTAAGGAGTACCTACACCATTTGTGTATTGGAAAATTCCGAATGGATTTATTAAGAAAATTAATGTTAGTACATTTTTTGCGACAAAAATAATTGCTACAGCCTACAGTCTGGCTGTCTTAGCTATTATGTTTAGCTATTTTACGAAGAAGATGGAAATATCCGAATCTATTTTACGATTCTGCGATTGTTTATTATTGAATGAATCGACTATGATCGTCATCGTTCGTAAAATGTGCTGCAAAGTAAATAAAAATGGCTTTAAATGAAAGCGCCTTTTGCAAATGTGTTAGGTACATACGAGCACTTCAAGCCAAGTTTGGTTCTTTCTGTTGTATCATTTCTTCATTTTTGCTACCACGAATGTTTAACAATTAGTTTTACTTTTGGGTAATCCAATACCTTAATTAATATTGCAATAATTTATTACGAATGTTTAGTACATCTTTGTAGGAGAGATGCATTTAATCGTCTGAACTGTTTGACACTATAGACTTAACAGACAAGGGGGTGTATTTCACAATCTTGTGTTAAACAACCTGGTCCAAAGATGAAACGAAAGAAATATGAGAAAAATGTTCAACAAATTTAGTTAAATAACTAAAATAACAAAATATTTTCCAGTGCTATCTCTTTTATCGTTGAAGTACAAATCAGCACATGGATGACACTCCAGCCATGTTTGTCTACCATATACTTATAATAACACCACATTCTGCTTGGCTAGTTGTGTAATTATCCCGGGAGCTATATTCATTATTACAAACATAAATCATTTTACGATTCGTTTAAAGGTAAATGTTTACACTGGATTACGCTAAATCATTGTTGAACAAGCTGATAAAACAAGCTCATCTTGTCAATGTTTGAACTTTTCTCTTGTGATAGATTGATGAAATAGCTTCTGTATACATTTGTATATTATTATATATGTGTTCTATATATATACTCGTTATTTATAATGATCTTATTTGAACGTCAGTACTTTCTTTCATGTTTTGGGTTTTACCATTGGTTAAAATTGTAATTTTTATGTCCAATCTCCTTACACAGCTACTTTTCATAACATCAACTTCTCATGACAGTCATATCCCAACAAAAGCCACATTTTAATGAAAACTGTATCTCAAAAACAGACACATCACAATAACAGTCACATCTCACTAGCAACCACTTCTCTATGAAAAACCGCATTTTATTAAGGCTTCTTTCAATTAATGCCTCCTCCAAAATAAACACAACCAACCTCTCAATAAAGACTTCCAAAGAGCACACTTTTTCTGATTATAATAACTTCATGAAAAAAACCTTTCTATGGAACCGGGTCATTTGCAATCTAAAATATCTATTGTCAACATATTTTTTATGTGGGTTTCCATCTATTTCACTTTGAAATGCAATTAACAATTCAGTTCATTTTTAATTGGAGCTGTTGAAATACAATTTGTACCAGTTTCATGTCTTTTGTCTTTGCAAGTCTACAAAACAGTAATATACTTGATAAGGGGCATTTCCTTTTATCTACCTTTTTTAAAAATTATTTATGGTATCCCCTTTTCTATTTTCAGGTTACAGGGGTTATGACCCAAGGCCGAGCTGATGGTAATGAATGGGTAACAGAATTTAAAGTGTCGTATAGTATGAACGCTTTCAACTGGTACTACGTGTATGATCAGTATGGAAATAAAAAGGTTAGTAGAAACATGACAACAATTGTAGAAACCATTACGTCATTTGAAGATATCATTACGTCATTCGCAGATACAATGACGTCATTTGTAGTTAACATTATTTCATTTGTATATACCATAACGTCATTTGTAGTTAACTTTACTTCATTTGTAGACACTATGACGTCATTTGCAGATACCATTACGTCATTTGTTACGTCATATTAATGTATCCATATATGGTATGAATTATTAGAGCTATATATTTCAATACTATGGAACATCTACGTTTCGATTCCGAGTAATTTTCCATGTTTTCCATGTTTCTATGAGAACTTGTTTTAGGAACTAGCTCTTCTGCAGTACGTACATGTCTCTGTTGTGCATTTATTTTGTCTGCCTGAAAATTGTATCGAAAAATTAAGGTTTATTCCACTATCTTTGTCCTCTCACTACTAAAATCGTTTTGTTTATGTTATCATGTTGTTGGTCCAATGTCAATGTGCATTCTCATGTAAAGACATAGACAAATAGCTAGCAAGCAATAACTTCAGTAAGAAGTATAAAATGCTCTTGTATTATATGCAGAACAGAATCCGTTTGTTTACGAGACTTACACCAAGAAGTTACATTCACATTTAAAAATGCACTTTTTTGAAATAAAGCAATTTTTACTTCAAATTTTTAAGGAAACGTTTATTCATACACAGTCAAATGCACTTGCGTTGTAGGCAGAATACGATTGTCTTAGAGACTTACACCATGAAGTTACGTACGTTAATTTAAAAAATAATGCATTTTTATATGATGCAATTTTTTTCTTCAGAATTTTGAAGGAAACGTTGACTCATACACAGTAAAACACTCGTATCTTGATGAACCTATTGTTGCTAGATTTATCAGATTTCATGTTGAGAAATGGAACAGACATCCAAGTATGAGAGTAGAGGTCATTGGTTGCCAGAGTAAGTCATCTTTTAGTTTGTTGTTCGTGTTTCATGTTTTTATCTCTTTTGGGATTATTTCTTTTATTCGCAATGCACTAAGCGTTTGAGCAAACCATATGCTGTATTTTATATCAACCATGCGGTGATGGTCATAGTTTATTACACAAATAGTTTTCATTCAAAGCCTCATTTTTAATTTCGAAATGCAATTTTACGTACCTGGAAGTCTTGCTCAATTTCAATGAATTTGTTAATAATTAAAGTGCTAAGATAGCGTTTAGCTATGTCAAAACGTGTTCGTATTCCAATTTCCTTGACTAGCTTTATCGACCATTTTACACAATTTATAAAGCACACCTTCAAAGATTTCTTGCAAAATACTCACCATTTTGTGCTTCACCTTTTTCCAATGCAATGAAGTTTGAATAACCCACTGGAACGTATTAATTAAATTATGGACTTAATCAATATATTACAGTGTGTAAGGAGCCTCTAGGTTTACCTCCATATGGAAAGATAACTGCTTCATCATTTAGAAAGGGAGCTAAATCATGTCAACCTGAGGATGGTAATATACTGAGTCACAAAGGATGGTGTGCCAAGTCAAAGAAAGGTAAGTGTGTACAGATTGTATTCCTTCTAAATTTGAGAGGTCTCAGTATTTATTGTCACCTTAAGGAAATTTTTTTTTTAAAATAAGCGCCATTAATCGCTTCTGCACTAGACACTTTTTGTGTTTTTATGATTAAGACTTTCCATTTTTATTACCAACAGGACAGTTTTAGAAACAAGTACAGCTTAGCTCTTATACAGGTGCTTCAACAGTTAGTGTGGTTCAATTGTTGCACAAAAAACCACCCTAGGTCTATGTACATAATGTATAATGCTCTCTGTATTACTATATTTTAACTTAAGTTTTTCAAATATTCAAAAAATGTCATAAAAATCTACTTAGATACACAACGATTGTTTTTTGTAATATTTTTAATATTCGTATAATGTGTATAATAATCTTTATGTGTATCAATCTGCATGCCGGAGGCTGAGAAATGAATAAAATAGCTTTGACTATAATTGATTTACTTTTTTATGTAAGATGGTCGTTTGATTTAATTCATATATGTGGATGCGTTTGTCCGTCTGTACACATTTAAGATGATATTCCAGATTAGTTAAGTTATTATCCAAGATGGGCTAAATGGAATAGGTTTAAGCTATATTTTTAAGTCTGGTAAACCTTATTAGAAACCTTGAAATATATCTTGCACACAATTCACAATTCACCTACATATTTGACCAAACGATAGTAAATTTACCGACATTAGTTGCCTCTGCTATGAAATTATTAAATATTCTTCAATTTGATCTGAAATAGATTACTGCCTAACACAATTAAGTAAATACTGGGGCTAACTGATTAAATGTATATAGGTGATATCTGGAGCGTATTTCGTAGCAGAATGCCTTATCCGTTTCACAATAGAGATAACTTATCCTATGGTACTTTCTCGTACCCAGGAGTTCTACTTCTTCTTCGATAATGGCTATAAGTAATTTTTTACATTTATTGCCATGGTTTGTCGAGGTTCTAGATCTAGATTCGTGATAGCCTCTCCCTGGGTTCCAGAATACGTATGACATTGCTCTGACACGATTATTATATTTGTAAACATAATTAAGCAGCAGACGTGTGTCTTTAGGTAATATGATATATTTAGCTCCAGTAACGCATATAAAATTTTAAAAACCTAATATTGAGGGCAATTACTGCAAACTGGTGTCACTATTTATTTTCCTTTACAAATTTAAAACTTTAAGTAAACATTACAAAAATCTTCCTTTTAGTTATGTAATAATTTTACATTTTTCGTCTGCTAATTTTGACAGCAGACGATCGTTCCAACCATGTGACCATCTACAAACTATCACTATATAAAAGCATATTTGTTTACATACTCCATTTATGCTACTTATAATATTTCAATTCAATCTACTCCATTTACCAAAAATGTATAGAAAAAAAATCTTCAAAATATGCGTTGCATACTTCTCTCAGCACATTTCGTCCTAGTTTTCTTACCATTTTCTTCCTAAAACTACATTGAGAAAAAATGCTGTCAAAATACCACGGTGTTGTATTATATTTCTATCTGAATGGAAGACTTAAATTGAAGTTTTAGTAAGAAAGAATTTTAACTAATTTATTAAAGGTTGAAAAATGACGCTGATTATCTATTCAAAGGTCGTTTCTTTTCTTCAACATACGTTGTAAGATAAACATGTTTATCAGATAGGCAAGCAGGACAATACGATGTCTTCATATGGCTGTTTTTAGCTCATCACAATCTTTTATATTTTGTTAATGTGAACGACACACTTTAAAATTGCTATACCTTTACGCTAGTAATAGGCATTGTGTGAACTATCCATGAAATGAATAGATAATGTAAAGTGTTTGAATATTTTTCTCATTTATTTTATACAACATAGCCATTTTTCCACATCACCAAACTTTAAGTATGTAAAGTTAGGATCATTTATTTATTGCTTGTGATATATATTATATACATAGAATAGATAAAAACTTTTATCATAACCTGTTTATGAAAACTAGCCCTGTTACCTCAACTACGTCGAGTTTCAGAGAACGAATCCAGGGGTATTTCAGGCTCCATTCCGGGCGGGCCCTTACATACAGTTACTACGGCCATTCTGTATCAAGTTGGACAGTTGTCAGGAACTGGTGAAAATATATGCTAAGAACTAGATACTGGATAGCTAGACATATCCAGGGACCTTAGGTTGGGCGTCTGGACGTCGCGATATAACTGGACTAAGTTGAAATACGGCGTAAAGCATTCAAACATAGCTGCTATTACCTGTTTATGACTACATAAATTTTGACCTTACAAACACATACACTATACTTGTTGATTAATGTTCATTGAATAAATAGTATATTTGATCTATTTTTTATGAATAAAAAATCCATTTCCTATGTGTTTTAAGTGATAATGTAAATTTCGTCATTTTATCACGTGGCTATTTAGTCTTAAGAACAATTTAAATGTCATGTGCTCTTACATACATTATTACTACATGTATGCCGTTCTGCTTGCTGATCACAAGTTTGTAGTCAAAATCTTCCCATGCAGTTAGCAAGTTTGTTTAAGGATGCCTGCTATATACTTATTGATGCATTCAAGGTTGCTCTGGTTAGTTTTTATAGTAAATATTATGAAGAAATCTTATCAAGCGTCTCAGTAATTCAATTGACTTAAACTATTCAACATTTATAAAGTATGAAAACTAAGACATACTCTTACGTTAGTTCATTTATCATTTTGATTAATATTTGTAGATTTCTGTACGATGTCATAATTAATATGATATTACAAACATAAGTTTTGTACAATAAAACCGTGTCACTATGAAATATAAGCACGATATTAAAACTACAGAGTTTTTTTGGCAAAGACATGTGTACGTGTCAGACTGGAAGGCAATCTTTTACGAAAAATGGCAAATGGTTTAAAAAAGATCAAGCTTCAATGACATAGGTTTTAGAGATATTTTCAATGTTTAGTACTGATACCACGGCTTAAGGGTATATAATACGGCAATATTTTACAATTGCTATTTAGTTTTCGTCTAAAAAAGAGTATCATATTTCGGATATGACCAATAACTGTCTATAGTTCTGATATAGGATAAATTATGGTGTGCCACTGGGAGGTCTAGCTCGTAAACAATAAACTTGTGTTACATAGGATCACTCGAGTGATCGATAATTAGAGACTAAACTTGTAGATATGAAACAAAAACTTTGATCTCTATCATACAGGCGCTTGTTTCATACAAATAATTATCTTAACTTGTCACACGATCCATAAGAACGTTATATACAGTGACACTCTGATTATCCAAAAACTGGATGTCTGAAACTAAGCACAATTTTCAAATGATTTCACTTCTCGAAAAACAAAATAAACTTACAATTTAATATAAAATAATCAGTTATCCAAAACGCGCTATCCGAATACCATATATTTATAGGAATAACATTCGGATTTCGTCATTTTCGGACAATGAAGTGATACTGTATTTTTAATTTCACAGTTACTGAAATACCATGTTAATGTTAGTCTTTTACTTGTGTCTAAGTATTTTATTTTTTCGTTTGGATTACAATTATCACTTTCGAGTAATTTAAAGTAATTATGTCAAATACCTGACCTCTATATTGATAACAAGGCACGTTACTGATTACAGTCAAATAGTTGTTCTGTGAATGACAAAAATGGTTTTTAAAATAATTTCAAAGAGTTCATGCTAACTTTGAGTTATGACTTATAGTCATTTAATAACAGTTTATTCGACATGTTTTATTAATAAGAAATTAGATGTGTCATACACTATATAATTAATCAATAAAATTAATGAGAAAACTTAAATGTCATTGAACTGTTTACCTCAGTTTATGACGAGCATAGTTCTATACTTGTTGCATTATAACCTCCACAGAGCGTTCTGACCTTTGAAAAATATACATATTTTAAGATTTTGAATTAAGTGGCGCCTCAACATAAGTCAATAGTATTCAATCATATTTGAAAGTAAGAAACTAACAGCGTTTCATATAATAGTAAGAATGACTAAGTCAAATACAATGGCAACTGTGAGTGTGGCTGTACCTGTGACTATTTGAGGTCGGGGTAAAATTCCCAACTGCAGCAGGTTATACGCTTTCATGAAAATTCGATATTTAATATCAATTTTTCTCCATTGAAGGAAAATTTGTCCTCTTCACGTAAAGAGATAAGCAAGTACTTGTAACAAATGTCCAGGAAATCTAGTTAGGTGAGCAGCAGCCGTACATAACTTAATAAAACGTGTCGGTAAACGGCGTACAGTCCAGTTAAAAACCACAAAAGCAAAGAATATTTGTAATGATATTAATACCACAAAAATAACTCATCTGTATGTATTATTTTTTCAGATGACCAATGGTTACAAATTGATATTGGACCACCAACATTAGTGACTGGAATTATTACAAAAGGACGCGGGGACTCTAGGAGAGAACATTTCGTTAAACGTTTCATGGTTACTTATAGCAACGATTCCGTTCTTTGGTACAAGTATAAAGATGCTCACCATCTTGACCCCAAGGTAGGGGCTTAGTTATTGGTATAAGGGGTTACACTTTCTGGCCAAGCATGTCTGTGGCATTTTGTCTCTTTTTGGTTAAAGGGTTTTCTCTTTAAATTTATCCATATGCAATATTTAATGTTTGTTTAGCAGTTTACTTTTTTAAGTATTTTTGCAATGAACTTATGATTTAATGATATCCTTACGGATGCACCGGATTGTTGTAAGGATATGACGTCATAAACTGTAATGGATTTAGAATGACGTCATTTGTGATTGATGAAAAGTTGTACAGTTGAAGCAAACGACGTCACACACTATTGTTGTACCTTTAAGACGCCAAATACTGTCGACACAACATGATACCATTGGCTAAGTTTCAAATTAAATGACGTCATTAACTATTGTTAAAGAATGTGACGTCACATAGAAATAAGAATAAGCTTAACTGGTTTGTTCTTTGTGAATATTATACATGTATATCATTCAATCAAATAACCACTTTTGCCACTAGCATTCTCTTGCACTAAACAATAGACTTCAACCTTTTGTTGAAGGAGAATAATACTTAGTTACGGAATATCTCTGTTATTATCGTATATATATGTATATATTAGCTATCTGGAATATTCTATGTATGTATATCATACATAAACTTGTCATTCTTCAACATGGACACCACATATACATCAAAATGAGAATAGAAAATAGTTGTAATAAGTATGTGGAGCCCATTTGAAAATGGCAAACACGTAATAATATAATAAATATAACCTTTACATGAATATTATAAATTCACTGCTTTAGAAACCGCTCAGCACCTAAGCCAGGTCTATTTATAGTAACAATGTTTGGTATTGACCAATCAGATTACAGCTCCATATCGGAAGTGACGATATGAAGCCAAAACACAATGTATTAAAAACAACATATTTGCAAACGATACGTAACTATTCTGCTTTTACATATATGTAATATCTTTGTATTAAAAATTATTGACTTGATACGGTATGCAACTTGGTTTAGCCCCTCCCCATTCCAAATTGATATTTCCGACTGTACAAAATTGTGAAAACATTATTTTTATATTCAATTCAGGCTTTTGGCAATGCTATTTGATGATATTTTTAATGTGTGTCAAATTTCACTAAACAACAACATCGCCATCAGTTTAATGCTCACGCTTTATGATTGTCGTAAAAGATGTCGTAAAAACATCAGATAAACGCTTTCCGTTTTGACCTAAATTCCATGAAAACATTATTGAAACCAGGTTGCATATTTTTAACAATGTTTAACAACGGCTTAAGCTGCATAATTACTTACCTTAAATGAATAACTTTTATACTCGGTGTGTTTACATATTGTATAACTTATGAACAATAATCCTTGTGTGATATTAATGCAGTGTTCTATTTGCAGAGAGTGAAATTTTAGCTTATGCAATATTCGAGAGAAAAAAGGGCTGCCGATTATGTTGTTGTTGTTGTCTCCCCTACTTTTGGTCTAGTTATAATTGCCCTTTGTTCAATGTTGTCGAACCCCTTGTTAATATAATTGTTATTAATGTAAACTTATGCTATATTTGTAACAATATGTTAACCTGTGTACCACTAGGGAGAGTTTCATGTACTATTGTATTTTATTAAATGTATCCTTGATGGTCAACTGTATCCTGTAACCTGACTTTACTAACAATGGCCCCTTGTCCTTTTAATATCCAGAAAGATTTTTGTAACTTTTATGTTGATTTTTTTCGTTGATTTTTGTCATTTGTTAGGGCATCAATAATGTTCTTTAAATAATACGTACTTTACAGCATGAACTAAAAATATTCCTTGGTCAGTTTTTACTTAACTTTGTTAACTATTTGGGCGATTATGCACTTTTTTTCTTCAATGCTCATCAACATTGACACATGAAAAAGGTGTTCGTAATTTGCACGTCTATTTAAGTACTTTTATGTAAATATGTGGTCAAGTTGCATCATTGTCTTTTATAGTATGTCCGTCGTAAATTAATATAAATTTAGCTTTATGGCCGAGTTAACTTTTGCTATTGTAAGATCTATTGCGCAAAATTGTTTCTCGTTCAAAAAATTGATACATGCACGGTATACCATGTACCTGACCTACATGCTATTGCTTTGTATCATCAGTCTCGACCATTCTTTATCTGCTCGTTGATATGCCTAAATAAAGCTACCTTTTTCATGTCATAGATATAATTATTTATACGAACATTGTTGTATGTAAAGAATTAATCTCAGGTCTCCATGGTAACACTGTTGTTGTTTTTGTTGTTGTGGTCATTTCTGTTGCTTGTTTTGATTTCTGTGCCAGTCTTTATTCGTTACTTCAATGTTGTGACCCCTTTACTCCTTAATGATGGTACTAATAGTTTAACAGTATGAGAGGTATTGCTAACAAACCGGAAGTGAGAGGTATTGTTAACAAATCGGAAGTGAGAGTTGTTGCTAAGAAACCGGAAGTGAGAGTTGTTGCTAAGAGACCAGAAGTAAGAGTTTAGTGTCTGTGTGCATGAACGCTGTGAGAGAGAGATGCACTACCCATCTTTTCACACAATGTCAACATGCGTCCTTCACAAGTCTCAATGACTGCCTGTTTTACATTTGTCTTGTTTATTTGGTGTTGGTAACTATATTCACTTGAATGCCATTGGAATTTGATGTTTGTTTTGGGGCACGAAGGTGGTGACTGACCGGTTGCCTGATTTACTGGTCATTGGTTTGGCAAACAAACTATTTCTTCTTTGTAACACACTGGTCTGTGCTGTGGAAAGAAGGGACTATCTTTTATACCTCAACATTCTTCATGTATTTATAGAACAAGTGGTTTTGGACATCAACGTATAATGCGTCAGCGTCTCAATTAATTCCTGACCAGTATACGGACGAGGGCCTGGTAAGACTAACGCATTGATGGGTGCGGTATATATAACCATTTCTTCACAACATATATACATTTTTATCTGATTGCTTTATTACAGAGGGACTTATTTCATGTTAATATCAAATACCATTGTTTATCATTTGCTTGCGTCTCAAACTCCGAGCACAAGTACCAAAAACATATTTCTGAATCAGCAAATGTCCTTTTATTGGACTTTGTTATTGACTTAGCTTGGCTACATTTAGTTTCATTCATAATCTAAATGTTCATTGCAGACATTGAATTAAGAAACGCTAATGGAATTCTGACATTTTTATGTTAATTTTTTAAACACAAATTACTTATGGTTCGGACGTTTGGGACGATTTGCAAGTAGATAAACATGGGTTATGACATCGATATGAAATAAGATGGATAAGTTGTTCATAAATGAAGTAAGGCCGTAAAAAACTTTGCTCAATTAGAAAATGTTAATACTATTGCAGTGGAATTACCAATTGAGATGCTTATAATTTCTTTTGAAACATTTTTATGTGTCGAAACTTCATCTGTGAACATCTTGTCATAACATTATGCCCTCTGTATAACGCTACGTGTTGAGTTGAATGAAGCATAGCTAGAAAAATATCTTGAAGTATTTTGAGTATGATGGGCAATTTCGTTGTTTAAAATTTCTGAAGTATCGTATTTCATTTCTTCAACTCAATACAAAGCGTTTGCTTTTTTGACAATAATTCATTTTCCCAATCTGGACTTGTAGACTAGTATTTAAATATTCAGTGCGAAGGGTTATTCAGCACAGATGTCGGGAGAGAAAGGTTTTATGAGTTTTTTTTATAGTAATCAAAGCATTGATTCTCCAACGCTATCAGGCATAGACAACTTTTTCATTTCATATTCAAGCTATTTATTGTTACTTACCATTTCATTATTATTGTTATCTTTTTGTATATCTAAATACATTTACATTTGTATATTCAACTCATTATAAGTTTTAGTTTTAAATTCATACGGTTTTAACTCTCATTTATAAATGAACATTATTCATTTGTTTCTCATAATTTATTTCTAACTACTGCTTTAAGAATTATGTGTTAATTGGCTCGATAAGATTGAAATGATGTTTAAGTGCGTCCAGTCTGTTAATAGCTCATCTTTATGTTCTTTTTATTTTCTTAAATTTTCTATTTTTGGACTATTTCTTTGTACACACCTTCTAGAGTCCTTCAAATGCTTTTTTCTTATTTTCAAAGTCTCTTAGATTTAGAAAGTTTTCATACACTACTACTGTTTCAATTTGGTCACCAAGTTTAATTATTTCATTTTTTATTTTATTTTTCTTCCACAAATGTGTGTACATATTTAGAGTTTATCATTTTGATGATTTTAGAAGTGTCTGACTTCCTTTTTTCCTTTATTTATTTCGTATTCTTCACTTTCATTTTACTTTTCAATTCCTTAACTCTCTTAAATTCTTAATAGTACCCGATTCTCAGTGCAGGCTCTTTTCTATGTTATTACACCTAATTATCTTTAAGATTTAAAGTGAAAATGTATCATGTGTCACTTCTTGTCAATCCTTTTGGATCATCCATTGATGATATAAATATATTAATAGATAGGAGTTATTTACAGTTGATGTCGCTTCATTTTCCTTTAACTGCCTGTTTTTTTGCTGCCTCCTTCAAAGAAATGTAGACGATTTGCTCCATTCTTTATGATAGTTTTTTGTCTTTGCTATCCGCTTCAATGCTTTTCTAAACATACATTTTTTATGTTTCACTTTTCGCTGATCATTTTTATCGACAACATAATGAAGTTGCATACCTTCTCATTTATCTTAAATTTTGCTTTCGTCGACAATTTTTGTTAAGGAAGGATAAAGGGTTGGAGGATCATAAATTAAGGCTGAGATTGTTTTTTCTTGGGTTCTGTGCCGATAATCATTATTTATAGAATGGATGGTATAGCGCTTACAACGGTTGCTTATAGATCCTTCCCACAGGTACTTAGTACAATACTTAGATATGAGCTTTTGGAGAAAGGTTTTATTTTTACTATATACATCCTAAGTATCCCTAGCTAGAAGAAATATTCAACATTTTACGTATTTTAGTATTGAAAATTATTCTTCTCAATTTCTGTCCATACTTAAAATTTAGACTAGAATCTATTTGTCTATTTACGTTTTCCTATCTTATGTATTTATAGTTATTTAAATAGTTTTAATATTTCTTGTATAAAGGAGTAAACTAATAAAATTCGTAAGATATGCTCGGTTGATGAATGTTTTAAAAACTTTCGCCCTGAATATTTGAAGACGCTGTCAAAGACATGACTGTATTTAAATGCATGTCAAAAACACATTTCACGCACTTTGGCTTCGTACTAATATTACTAAAACATATTGACATGGATGACAACGATGTACTGTTTAAGGAAGACGTAAGAGTTTTAACAGAATGATGGATCTTGTAATATGTAAACAATTTTGGCGGAAATTAAATTTACAGTTCATGTAATGAATACTAAACAATATACAACTGTAAAATTGTGGCCAAATTTAACTTTGATCATGAGTTGTAGTAGATAAATACGTCTTTCTTTAAGATTTAAGACTGCTGTCAAGGTCGTTTGGGTGAAAAGGTCAAGTACATTGTGTCATTTTTAAATAAGAAAAGTTGAAAGTTTTAATATATGCTTTTCTATCTTCGTGTCAATAGAAAACGAGAAGACCTTTTCCCAATAAACCAATGGCATCAGTCTTTTTTCGCATGTCGCATGGTTCAGCATGTAGCATAACGCATGACTAACGCCTAGAAACAATTTTAACTTGTCGCATGTTGCCTTTTAACAAGAATGTTTATGGAAAAACAACGAGCTAACTGCTTACAAAGTGCACGTACACAGCAACAAAACTACAAGCACGCACTTCTAAGCTAGCACAACCACTTCACATTGCTATAGATCTACTTTTTATTTTGAAAACAAATTCTACACTATACCAATATATTGCATGTATTTAGCCTCGTATATGTTATTCAACCACAATGAGCACTATATCCCTTTAGTATTTTCACGTCTGTTTCACTGCGCACCCTGATGAAATCGTTTGTTGAAATGTTACTAATTATATCTTTTTTCCCGCGCTTTTTAGATTTTTGGCGGGAACAGCGACAAACATACGGAAAGGATTCATTATTTGAATTCACCGTTCACAGCACGTTATGTGAGGTTCATACCTATTGAATGGAATAAAAAGATTGCAATGAGAGTTGGCTTAGTTGGATGTCCATTTAACGGTAAGTGTTGTGGAACCTCTTGTCATGTAGTCCAATGCCATAATAACATTATCAAGTAGCCAAATGTATTTATGGACCTAATACGATGATCCAAAAGCGCTGATGCCGCAGAGTAGGTCATGTACTTAATAAGGAAGTAGAAGAAGAAATCTATCGAATAATACTTCTTGTTCAGTCGGTCTTACACTCGGTAAATTAAAATGTGAAAATGGCCGTTTAAACAGGAAGAATATCGGCCCAATTTTGATATAGGGCAAATATGTTGCATTGTACTAATTAATGGAGAGCAGAGGATCTTGACTCTAGTTATCTTCAAAAAACTATTTCTTGACCATTCTTTTAATCAATGGGTATTTTTATACCTGTATGGAAAATTATCTTTCAATCGGGAAGCATAAAAGCTCAATTTCATGTGCAACTAGTTTGTTGCATCGTACCAAATATGAATTTTCATGGCGACCTCTGTAAAATTTGAAAACATGCCAAAATAATCCTGTCAAAATGGTACGTTTTGTGAATACTATTATTTTAGCTTGAAGTTGACTTAGTGCAACACTCTCTTAACATCCGGTGCAATATATGTCAAACTTCATTTTTTCTGTTTATGTTACAAATTTATACGAATACAAAATAAACAATCAGCTGTTTATGTGAGTCTGTGTGCGAGGTGTGAAGGAATACTCTACCAACATAAAACATTATTTATCATATACTACAATGCACTCGATTTTAAATTTAATTTTATCAATTTTTTACCATAAGGTCGCTGACACTGATTTCAGTACAATAGGAATACCATTGTATCTACTGTAGATTTAATTTATTAATTTGAAAATATCGAGATAGATTGTGTTTATTTCGTTGTGCCTCGTATTAGTCAGCCTAGCACTAGATTTTTTCAACTGACATATTCTATCAAATGTAATTGATAATGTAATTTCAAAATTTAATGCTTAATATCCAAGACCTATTCATGTATATCGCTCCAATATTGATCATCGATGCTCTAGAAATTATATAATTTCATATTCGGGAGTGTTGTAAACTCCAGACAAACATATGAACACAATTGACAAACCAATGCTACGAGAAACTACGGAAAATGGCGAGCTTGTCCTACTAGTTTCCTTAATATTCAATTAAAAGAATCATTTCCGACAAACAAAGGCGTGTCCCAAAGAAAAACAATAAGCTATATCCTCAAGCTGGAACGTGTTACTCTTAAAGACAATTTTGAAATACTTTGTGACAAAGGTCAAGGTCACACGTGTTTACTTTAGAAGTTCTTGTCTGCAAAACAAATGTTCTGTACTTAAAGACTTAAAAGTACACGTAGGCCGACATACATGTATATGCACAATTATACTGCACAAAATGCTCCCATTGTCGATGGAATTTATGAAGTAAACATTTTATTGATACACTTGAAATATTATTCAAATTAGATAATTAATTCACACATAATTATGTTGTTATTATTATCACATTGTTAAAACTCATTGTACCAAAAACTTTACTGTCATATTTGTTTATTACATAAAAACATTAAATAGGTGTAACAACTCTAAAACTTATGTTCAATAGGCGTAAAGCTACTAAATCTTTGTATTGAAGTAAAATTCACTTTAAGTTTCGATAGGCGTAACCATACACATCATAATAAGACTTGATTCTCGTGAGACTAGGGCCTTGAACTTGAAGAGAAATAATTATTTGGGCATTTATGACCAAGGATAAAAAATCATGTGAGATTGACACTTTTCAAATACGCCTTTCAAAACCGTAAATCACTTCTAAATACATGTATCGCTTGTAGAAAGCGTTCTTGTGGACGGATGCGTAACATGTGGTTACTTTTTTGTTTTATTTTGTATTGACTTCCCAAATTTGCCTCTTAAATTAGGTTTTCCTACAAAAAGAAACAAGCGATAGTTATTTGCGTATGCTTACCCTTTTTTTTCTGAATTGTAACCAAGAGTGGTCATATTCTTTTTTACACATCTGTCTATACGAAATAGTGATATTGTATATCTAAGTGCTGAAGGCACCTAATAAATATACATTTTAATCTGTCTGTAAAATATCAAAACATATAATTAAAATACTATATAAACTTTGTAGGCTAACTGTGTCAATGCTATAAAAACTGACGCTTTTTGCATTGACCTTAAAAATCCCCGCGAAAAATACGCCGTATTCTATATCATGTTATTAAAAGCAAGAATATTAAAGACTTATATCTATAACACCTATTTGAAAGATATCTATTTACCGTGACGTAGTTTAATTGAAAATTTCTCGCAGTTTATTGCCACCAAATTTGCATAAAACAAAGATTGTCATCAGTTTTCGCGACCATGACTTTACAGTTTCTGTGTAACATAAGATTATTATCAGGTTTCGAAATAACGATATGCAATTTTGAAGGCATGAAATAGAATAGGCTATCTTCATGATAGGTGAATCTTTTTACATAGGAACGTTTGGTAGAATATCTTTTCATTTTTATAACTTTTAAGCATATACGACTGTGGATTAAACCCCCTCTCCAAATAAAAATACCTTACGTATTTGCTTTTTGTTATGAAATGATTTATATTGAGGACCCACTTGAATTTTGCGTAACAAAGTTGATAATATATTTGGTCCCCCTTTATGTGTTTGAAAGATGTCAATGTATGATGTATATATTTTATAAAGCGTTTTAGAAGAGTCTTGTTCTATTTATTTATAGCTTATAGGCTTATGCACTCAATTACATCTAAATCTTACAAATAAACAGTCAATAACTCTTGTTGAATTTTAAATGAGTTTTGTAAAAATATTCACCTATAAATCACGACCTGACTTGTTTCACAGGACAGTTTAAAATATATGTTACCTTATTTCAAAATCGGTTATTTATTTCAAATGTCTATTTTAAAGTAATTTCCTTGCGATTTGGTGGCCTGCCTAGCTAAGGGGTCCCGCTTGAAGTATGATTTCAAATGGAAGCTGATTGTAAATCAATTTTATCTAAGTGCTGTGATTGATAGTCACATACATACACAACTTAATTTATTAGATGAAAGTCACATAAACACCGACTAATTATTAATCAGTAAAGCACTGCTACATGTTCTTTAATTCGTTCAATGAACAACATTTTACAATGACACAAGGCAAGAAGAGATAAGCCAATTTCTTAGTTTTGTGGACAAAGAAGTTTTTGGCTGTTGGCCATCATAAAATCCGTAGGTCAATGACATCTAGGGCCATTTAAGGCCAAGTTCATTTCAGAAACATCAGTATTTTGAACAGGGGCGGATCCAGGGTTTTTTCAAAGGGGAGGGGTCCAAACTTTCGAACTACAACCACATTATGTATACACTGTTTGCAGAATAACGCAACATATTAATGATAAAAACTACATACATCTATGTTAAGCACAAAGGCGAGCGAAGCAAGCATGAGAGAACTGCCCCTTGCTACTAAAAATGGCTTACAGTTAAAAAATACACTCATGGACGAATAATTTGTCATGTATTATCAGTTAGTTGCAATGAATACCTTTATATTGTAGGTTCATGCTCTGCCATAAATGACCTTCGTCAATTTTCTCATAAATCGTTTAATGTATACTTTTCCATTGATGATATTTATTTTTTCATAAAACTTATTACAATGATGTTTCTTTTGACGATAGATAACTCAATGTCAATATCTTTCATTGTAAATAACGTAATTATCGTTTAAAATACATCAACGTATATAACCAACCTTATAACGAACTTACTTAATAGGAGAAATATTGCAAAGTCATTCCTCATGGCCATTAAATTGTGTGTCTTTTTAATTTGTGTTCAAAACGATGAAGTTAAAACTACAATTTATATATCTTTACCTACAAAATGACTTGAGAATAGATTACAAGTTAATGTAAAATAATGGAGAGAAATCTCATGTAACTTAAGTATTGGTGTGTGAAGAAACTAATCAGAAAACAAGATTTTTATATCATGTTACAAGTGTTTTGGTATCATTTCACAACAAAATATTGAAACAAATCTTTCTTCTTTTGATTTTATCAAGTTTGTACCTTTTATAAACTGTTTCAAATATAAACAATGCTCTTAAGTCGATAACTAAACAGACATTTAATCAAGCGACTTGTTCTTATATTTATACATTTATTTAAGTATTGTGCTCTTCTGTCCTTAAGATCTGTGTGGTTAAAGGTTTTTATTACAGTGACCACACCCTGTAATTCAACACCTATAGTCTTTGCTCGTAATTAACACAACCTTACTGTTAAAGTTAAAAATTAAGTTTAAGGGTTAAATGTCATTTTAATCATTAAACCCTTTTGACTTTTCACCTTATTCGCTATTTAAATGCAATTACCTAGTTAGATATGAACAGTCAGTTGATAGTTTTACAAAAAAAATACTATACAACTCACTGTCAGAATATCCATTCATGTCCCTAACAATATCGTAAATATTGCACTAAAGCATATTCCTTCAAACCACCTTTTCATCAGACTGCAATAACAATAAATATAAGACATGTCCAAATTATTGTCACCTTAAAAGTTGTGAAACATTTATCTGTTAATTTACACTTGTTGTACAATTGACAGTATAAAACATTAGTCTACAACGGATTTAATTAATCCCCTGATATGACTTGAAATCGTGACCTATGATCCTTATCTTATCTCATCGATCACAACATGGGGTCACGGCTTGTAGATTATATCATCGCAAAACAGACGTATCTACCATCAGAGCTATATGGCTGTATCATAAAGCGAAAATTTGATGGGTCTAAGTTGGGTATGGGTTATTATCTTCAAACCATTTGCACCAATCTCATTGTCAGCATTAGCGATAGTATAATGAATTGCAGAATAATTCTGGAAAGATTATACCAGATTTAAGTACCATTATTTTGGATGTTTGACTAAACAATTTAGTTGTGTGCGTAACGTTTGACCCCGATCTGACCATTATGCAAGAATATTCATTAAATTGACTACGAATGTAGTATTAATGCTCGATACTGATCGGAGTATATCTTCAAAGCTCGAATGTAATTATTACACAGGGATTAATTTTTAAAATATATTAAAGCGTACAATAAGTGTCTATTACACAGTGGCCGAGAGGATTATACGATGTAAATCGATTTTTTATTTTGAATACGTTACGTGCCGAAGTGTAGAATAGGCATGCTATTGATTATCGTTGGGAAATGTGTAGATAAATATTAGATGCAAACGTGAAAGGTCAGATCAGGGTCAAACTTGACACACAATATACATGTTTAAACAAAGTTTTTTTTATTGAAATATCACATTGTAAATGTTTATAATCTGTTTCCAGGTACATGTCCAGCAGGTTTCATGAGAGTGAATGAAGACTCACCATGTGGTAAGTTA
This sequence comes from Mactra quadrangularis, assembly GCA_025267735.1. NCBI lineage: Eukaryota > Metazoa > Mollusca > Bivalvia > Venerida > Mactridae > Mactra > Mactra quadrangularis. Next base: position 33,058,820 of record CM046304.1, read on the forward strand.
TTTATACGATTTGTTTTAACTTGATGTAATTTTAAGACACATCGCAGCGCGAATTTTGTTACATTCTGAGTACATGTTTATACACAAGCATATACAATGTATACAGTTTTGGAAATATGCATACCTTTATTTACATTCGCTTACTTTCTTTAGCTTTAGATAGAGTTACTTTAAAAGCAATGTTACTAGCAAAAAGCATACAAGGAAACATGAAACATACGTGGGCCACAACATAATGTGGAGGACATATAAATATCAAAGATTACACGTCCTGTGTTTCTAATGCAGAAGGTCTTTGATGAAATGTAAAACATGTCCTTTTTTTTGCTCTATTGCGTAGAATATCAGTGGGTTTTGACTGTTGCTGTTTCTATAATGTTTTCAAACTTCATTCATGAAACAATATTTTAAAGTATTTGTACATTGAGGTACCTCATGATTGCCATTGTTTTATTTTTCAGTTGAAAATCTGGCGTTTAATAAGCGAGCTTTAATCAGCACAAGCTCCCGACATAATAAACGTCATATCAACCCACCAGTACATGGTCCTGATAGAGCTTATCAAGCAGTTGATGGTCGCTTACGACAGAGTCTTAGTTTCTGTACTATATTAGATAACTTGTATGGTGATGTGTTCACCATTGACTTTGGTAGAAAACAGAAAGTTTCGGGTGTATTAATATACACGTGGCAAGGTGAAGGAAAAGGTATGTGCTTAATTCAGACAAATTGACATTACACTGAGACTACCATAACCACGCCCTTAGACAAGTGGCTAATTTGTTTAACAAAGTAACCCTTTGTGTCCAAAGACATGCGTCTATGTTTGTCCAAGTACATGTATACGCTAATCTTTTTATAGGTGAACGGATAATGAAATTTTTAGATATGGAAGGTCCGGCGTAATTTCATTGTTGAACGGATAATGAATATTTAGAAATGGAAGGTCTGGCGTAATGTCAGTTAATCAAAACTTTTATTTCGCTGCGAGGCAAGTCCTTACAACTTACTCCGCTATGAGGCGTTTCTCAGAGCTAGTTCCACTATAAAGTATGTCCTAGGATTTATTTCTGCTTGGTTAACTTTCTACAGTCTTTTTCCAAAGCATTAAATATGAGTTTTCTTGTCAGGCATCATTGAGTATAGATTTAAGTATAATTCGAACTAAATCGTATGAAGAGTTTTATTCATGCATGATACAACAACAAAATGACTGATTAATAAATACAATATTATCAGACTTGGAAACACTGCAAAACTGATTGCATGGCGTGAAAAAGATAAGGACGATATCAAAGTTACATAAATATAAGTTGTAATACGAAGTGTGTCAAGATTACAGACTTTATTGATATTCTTGACACGAATGGTGTTAACAATACTAGATTAATTGAAAACGATGTCATTTTAAATATATAGCATCACTAATCGATGCGTTTTATCAGACTTTCGTCCTGTATTCGTATTCTACTGTAACTTAATTTAGAAAACATGGTTAATCATTCGTATGATCTACTTTGTTTTAGTTATTTGTCCTTCTACATCAGCAAATCCAAGACCGTACGTTCTTGCGCTTTTCATTAAGTTCTCTCATCGAATCAAACTGTTTTTTTCAGATGGTGTGAACGCATATAAAGATTATATGAATAATTTAGACAAATTATTGGTATACGTCGATGACTCAGGGGGCAAAGATGAGACAAACGACCCAAGCTCTAAACCCCAACTATGTGCATATACGTCAAGACTCAACGATGCTCTATTTAAACCAGTCTTACATTTTCCTTGTATGAGATCTTTGGAAGGCTCAAAGGTCTTAGTTGAAGCATGGAATGTCGCTAACGGCTTTAACAATATATTCAGTGCTGTATTGTGTGAAGTGCAAGTGTATGGGTAATCGGATGAATATAGATTCGGATACGTGTCTAAAAAACTAAAAACGTATGACCTCAGTGTACAGATACTCAGCTGTGATGTTTATTCATAAAATGTGAACACTTGTTTAGCTTCCTGAATAGTTAGTTCTTCTGTTTCTGTTTAGGGTACTAGAAAGCTTCAGTTTTTGGACAGGGTAAACTTTGTGGATTTTATAAAAAAGCTGTCAAACGTCTCTGTTTGAATTCTTATTCACATAAATCGATAATTTAACGTACAGAAGCATAATGCTGACTTTGATTGTGTTCATATGATTCAAAAGTAAGACAAAACGAACTTCAATTTCAATGGATGAAACGATAATGCAGCTAAATCAAGCGTATAGCTGCATTGATAATCAAGTTTGATAGTTTATTCAATGAGCGTCTGAAGACCATGATCTTATCATGGTGAAGCTGGGTCGTCAGACGAATCAAACACGTTTTTGTTTTTATTACACTAATATTATTATATGTAAATATATTTTTTAATCTTCAAGGCCAGCAATGATCAGTTTTAAATATGTGTATATAAATATTTACATGTATATATTCGTACACAATAATAAAATGATATTTTCGTATGTCTTACAAACTTTAGAAAATAGGCAAAATATTGCTTAGAAAGTTGTGGACAAGAGACGTTTAAGTGTTTATTTATACAAAAATCGACGATGATCAAACGGATGTACTCGGTGAACTGTTTGAGTTCGAAAAACGTAGAATATTTGAAGGTCGTTCAAGGACGATGAATGAGACGAAAGATGATTGGCATATGATATAAAAATGTGAATGAACAATAAATACGTAAGGTATTGTCAACTTGTTGACAAGTTAGTGAGGAATGATTTTGTTAAAAAGAATGCGGACATGTTCACCTGGATTTGTAAATATGATTTATTTGTTCGGATAATCATTAAAAGGAAGCTGTTTGTTTCGAGGTGAGCGTCACAACATTTTTAGTGAGTTGGTTTGGTCAGTGTACTGAAATAAAAAATGGACGCCATATTGGCGCAGTGGCGCCACCTAGAGGCGGTGTGCAGTTGGTTGTTTTTAAATAGAGATTAGTTATGTCCATGAAAAATATAGATATGTATTGTATGTATTTAAAACATGCAATTCTATGTGTTGTTGCTATTTTGTATAATGTTAAATATTTTCTAGATTATCAATATAATTATTGTTTAGAGTGAAAATGTATTTTTGTTTATTATAATATCAGGAAGCATGTATATATTTGATGATCTGCAGGTACTTGTTTTACTTACATTTAACAGAATCAAAATTAAGTTGATTCTTTTATTGTGGATGAACTTTTATGAATGATCCTAAAGTTCAGGAATTTTGGAATCTAAGAAAAAGTCTTTCTCCTATGCAAACATTCTGAAATAATTAAAATCTAGATTTTGAAATATCTAAACTTGCTTTTAATTGGTTTAAACTGGGCATATAAATGAATTCGATACAGATCCTGAAATTGGGTTCTTCTGTAGGGGTTTCCATTGGTTTTTTTCTATATTCCTGGATTTCTGAAATCATTAATGTCATAGTTGAAATTGACTTACTAGCACTATGATATTTATAATTATTTTCTTCCAAACAATTTATTGTTTTCAATGAACAAAAACATTAACCAAAAATGGATCACATTGAATTTGATTTTGTAAATTGTTAGTATAATTGACCCCTGATTTATTTTAATTTGCTGCTGAACTACTGAGTTGTAGGCCTTAGGGTGTCACCTAGATGAAACCTGTTCCCATATGTAGACATATTAACAATCAACTAGCAGCATTTTTCATTGTGTTTTATTTATTTTAGTTTTTCTCCACATCTTTTCTTCAATATAAAGACTTGCTTAAAGTTTATACTTGCTTAATTTGATCCGAATTGAATCAAAGTGAAATTACAATGAAAAAATAAAAATAACCTGTGGCATATTTCTTCAATATTTGTAAAAGAAAATGGAAATTTATTTAATACATTGTTTTCTACCTTTAAGCAATAGCAGGTGTAGTAACAACAATCATTTTCATCCCATTTTTATAACAGTGTGCGAAACTGTATCTAAAAAGGAAACGAAAAGAGAAAATGTTTATCTAGGGTTATAATAACAAGCTTTTTGTATATTAGGTACATACATACCTAGATCTAACTATATTTTGACGTTGTCATACAGAATAGAATCATGTTTTGTCAATATCATCATCCCTTTATAGGAATCTCATGTTCCCGCCATTTCTGTAGCAATCTTTTCATAAATCTTTTTTGTTTAGTACTCACATCTTATTGTGAAACCAAATATTTGTACATTGTTTGTATGTACTAACTATTTCTTATTGTTTTGACATTTTTATTTATTTATATAGATACATGTAGTACTTTCTACATGTAATTTCGTGTAAAAGGTTTGCACAAACATTTTGTGCATGAGAAAAATACTTATAAGGAAAAACTTCAGTAAATAAGTATACATGTTTTTGTAAGCTATCTAACGAAAACGACCATAGCTTCATTACTTAGATTTAAGAAGATCATACTTTCCTTTAAGATTTGACAATAGTATTACTTATGAAAGACTAAACGATAACTGGTCTAAGAAAAGTGTCCAAGAAAACTGGTTTTGTCTGCAAGTCATCTTTAATGACTAACCTTGTGAATGAACGTAAAATTCAAATAAAATATAGAATATAAGTATTTTATTACTATATAAGTATATACTATCATATTATTATGAAAACTGTTCCCATCCTGTTTATTGTGACTGTTATTTCTCTAAAAACTAAAGTTGCCTATTGTTCTAAAATATCATTTTTGGAATCTATTAGGACACATTTTATACACTGAACTTTGAAGTCTTTGCTGTCTAGAGGTGTGCAATTATGTTCCATGACATGATCTTTGTAATTAGTTGACCTTTAGACCTTGTTAATCTGTAACTACATTTAACTGACTCGGAATTTCTTATTCTATTTATGTCCAAATTTTGTAATTCTTTGTAATTCTATCATTTTAAAGGAACATTAAATATAATGTTTTATGTTACCTGTAGGTCTGTTTTAAGAACAACATAAACTTTTTCTCTTTTCTGAAAATGGTGATTCCATTAACAAGGAACATTGATTTTTCCATTGATTATTTCGCTTTATGTTATCGACATACTTTTTTATTTTGACGGCATTTTTGTTCTCTCCTTTTGAAACAAAAATAGAATTTTTCTTTTAGTTTTTTTTTTTTTGTTTGCTTCTAGGACTTGGTTACTATAGTGATCATACAGTGACGACATTAACAGGAAAATAACTGTTTTGAATATAAATGTTGTCAGCTTGTTGTCATGTGCTAGTGACGTCATTTAGTTGTCAGAAATACGTGACGTCATGAACTTTTAAGTTATATGTGACGTCATAAGTTATCCGATGTAACACTGTGATGTCATTTACTCACAAGATTGTGTGACGTCAGCTTAGTGTCAGATAGATGTGACGTAAGCGTATGAAACTGTATTATGTATTAGTATTCGTTTTCTTTTTTTGTTCAATTTATTAAGTTTCTAACAAAGACAAAGAAAATTGAAAGTGGTGGTGTTTTCATGCACCCCTTCTATTGGTAGATATATTTTAATGTTATTGTGCCAAAATTTATATCTATCTATCACGTGTACTCGTTCTTTTTATTGTATTTTCAAATATGCTTTTAATCATAAAGTGATTTCTGTCGTACCTTTAAAAGTTTTATTTCGCTGCAATCTGTAGTCAGCTGGCACATACTGAATGATTGTTTTCAATTGATAAGCAAAATAAATAAATTGAAACTAACGAAAGACACATTGTTTTAGTTAAAGTAGATCATTTGGTTACCATACCATAAGAAATTTGTCCTTTTTTACAGAAATGCATCTATTGCTCGTCTGCTTGGCTTTAGATGAGCTCTATAACTTTGATTTATTTGCTCTGGTAGAGTTATCAGTTATTACATAATTTTGTAGGGCATTCCATTATTTTCGATATTTTTTTGACAGAGTAAGGTGACTACCTACCCCTTGTATAGATTGATTCTATATTTAGTTTTATTTAAAATATTTTTGTTAGAAGCCATATTGGTTCCTATGTTATAATACTATTGTTCACAGATAATGAAATGTATCTCATTTGCATAAAGGTGACATTCTTATAATCGCCAATTTTTATGTATAGAAAAAAAATATAACATGAGTCCGACCAAATCACATTGTAAATCAGTAGTCTTATGTGATTTTTGCAGTAAATGTCTTTTTAAGACTGTGTTAAAAGAAATGGGAAAAGCTAATTAGTGGATGTCCAGCTGATTTCTGCTGAAATTCGACCCAATTCTACTACAACATGTTTCTGATTGCTTCCGCATATATCAGCATTGCAAAAAATTGATAACCAGTTCATAAAATATTCAAAATTGGAAATGGCGATTCACCTATGTGCAAATGAGATGTATTCATATCGTATATTGCCAAGCTCTAGATATTTTGTGAAATTATTTTTTCTTTTTTAATTTTCTTCATCCTTTGTACATATAATTTGTTATAACTGTGTAAAAGTACGTTAAAAGTAAAATAAGTAAAATAAATTATAAATTATAGTTCTGTGTTCTTTTCAAACACATTGTTTTGGAGCATTACGACTACTCAATTGGAAAGTATAAAGCTCAATTCATGAAATGACCACTGCAAGACAAAACCCAGCAAACATAATATATGGGACCCATAAGAGCCACATATAGGTTTCAATATGGGTCACATATGGGCAACCCATATGGGGCCCATCCAAGATTTGCAACCAGTTATTGTAAGGGGCCCATGTAGGCTTACTACATGGGTGCAATATGGGTCCTGTGTCCAGCATCTGGGATGAATATGGGCCCTACATGGGTCACGTATCTGAAGCTTATATGAGTCCTGTGTTCTGCATCTGGGGCTTACATGGGCTCCATGTCCAGCATCTACTCTTCTGGAAGGCATTGTATGTTTTGTCTACGAAACAACAACAACAAGAGAAATGGTCAATGCTGATTTATCCGTCAATAGATGCAAGATAATTTATACTAACTCAATGATTAAAAACCTCACCTTTTTGAGTCAGTACCGTCATATGCAATACCTAACTTTTTGAAGGAAATAAATATATATAATAAAATATAGGATTTTAAATCATTACTATCGATTGAATAAGTAGTATCATTAAATGTTTTCGGCGCGATATCACCTTTTTGTGTTGGTGCGCCGTAAAACCCAAACAAACAAACAAAAACCTCACCGTAACAAAAAGCCATGAACGGTAAACAAGAAACCAATGTGTATATCGTAAAGTACATCTGAAAAAACCATTGGCGACCAATTGTCAACATTCGTTGAACATGTATGCATCTATATTGATAAAAAGTTTAACATTTATCATTCACTATATGTTTCTGGTTTCCATATACAAAACCTTTGAAAAAATCTTTTGAGCAATCAAATAAGTAGTGGCACTGGAAACTGGCTTTTCTAATCTTTGGATACCACTGATGTATTCTAACCTACAACAATGTGGCTGTACGCTTTGAATTAATACATATGTTTAGATGAAGTGAAACTGAAAAAGAAGACCTTTTTCGGCGTAGCTGTCTAAGCTGGATTTTGATCTACATTTCTGTATAATGACGTCTCTGGGATTTCGAAAATCCGCCGTTCTATTGGATGATTTTATAAGCACTGAGAATGACGTACGGGGGAAACAGAGAAAACCCCCTCTTCGATTGGATGGCCCTGACACGCGCGAAAAAATAAAGGCCACACTATTGTAATGCAGTGTTTTACGAAATTTTGCTTCGTTCGTAGATTATTTTTTTTGGGTAGACTTCTATTGCTTTCCAAAGTGTTTTTTTATTTTGTAACAATAAAAAGTTACGTGTCAAACACAATATTTTATGGGTAAAATGAATTACGTCTCCAGATGTGAACCGGTTTCTAGTAAAAAGTCTGACATATTACCCAATAATTATTAAATTAGCCTCACTACGTCCAGTTTCCGGGGTTTACACTTTGAGAGTCACAGCTCCACATATAGACCAGTTCATTGTTATTGTTATGATGTCTATAAATAGTAACAAGGAGCTGATAAAGACTACAGGTAACCGTTCGCTGGTTGGCAAGAAATGATAGCGAGTAAATACAATGAAAACACAGTAATTTTAAAATTGCAATTACTAAGTCATTTTTCATCAAACAATTTTGCATTTTATATCACTAGAAAGGTCTTGAAATTCATATTTTGAATATCTAAAAATTATTTGTCAAAAAGAATTGTTTTTTGTTGGCGAGTGTTTTAATGATCTGCCCTATGAAACATTTAATATTCATACCTCGAAGAGTTATGTTTAATCAATTTAATCGTGCGGTTAAAGTGCTACTAGGGTATCAGTATTTTTTGTGAGCCACAAAATAAGAATTCTAGATGAATCGGTCTAGTAAACGCAGTTGTACCCCTTGTATATAAGTATATTAAAGGTATGTTGGAAAAATCAAAGGGAGGTAACTTGACAATTCCCTGTGGTTATCAGTGTACGGCAATTGCATTGGCTGTCATATTGTTTACGGTAGGCAATCATGTGCCAAGTCTGCGAAACTGGTCTGCAAATGTTGTTGATGAAGTGATGATGCGTGGTCACAACTTGTATGAGCAAATACTAACGGAATCTGGCAATCCATCACCACGTCAAAAAATAGGTTTTAACATTAGTGGTCCTATGTAAATGGCTCTTCTGTGACCTTTGGCCTTTTCCTCAGGTGAGCACCCAGGGCCCTTTGGGCCCTCTTGTTTTTAAATCGACGCCGTTTGTCTTTTTTAAAGACATTTCTTGTTTGATATAGACTCTTAACTCGGTTCGATAGCGCAGTTGGTAGCGCGCCGGTTTTCGGAATCTCGTGCCCGAGGGGGTGCGGGTTCGAATCCTACCCGGGGAGGTTATACCCTTCCATGAAAATTTGACAATAATGTCGATTTTCCTCCATTGATTAGATAATATGGAGAATTTTCCGGCCTTGTGGAAGGGTAGGTGAGTACTGGTTATTGACAATGGTCCAGGAAAGCTAGGTTAGGTGCGCTGGACGCCGTAAAATGACCTAAATTGTGTTGACACGGCGTTAACTCTAATAAAATAAATAAAATAAATAGATAAAGACTCTTTCAATCACCATCTTATCAACAGCATGCTTCTTCAAAAATCAGATCTAACCATAACATGAACTTCTATCTTGTGTCAGTAAGAACCAACACCTTCAAACACAGCTACATTTTATCAGAACTCGGAACCAACTACTAACTGATTTAGCAGAGGCTCCTGACCAGGTACACTTCATGCAGAAGCTAGCTATACTCAAATTTAAAGCTTCTATTAGTCAATTTTGATATAAGGTTCGTTGTTGGAGCTATGCCGGTTGGGTGAGTTGTCCACTTGACACTACGTTAGCTGGAATGGTTCAATTCTGAACTTCTGAACCAGTATTGAAACTCTATTTCCTACATTGGAGCTAATTGTTTCGTAGTTTTTATTGTTTCTCTTTCGACTTCTTTTCCATACATATTTTAAAAACAAGTATTTGTTTGCATTATGAGATATCACGTGACTATATACCCTGAACATTTTTTTCTGGGTTTAACGCCGTAGCAACACATTGTATAGGTCATATAACGGCGGCCAGTCAACCTACTCACTGCTCCTGGAAAGACTTAATCTCTAGATTTAGCTGTTAACAAGCTACCAAGCACATACTTACGTCAGTGACTGACAACTGCCCTACATAATTAAGAATCATTGTTTGGAAGGAGAATGGCCTTAGAGATAATTGCATTACCAAACTCCAGGAAAGTATGCCTTACCCGGGAATCGAACCTACGAGACCTCTCGATCAGTAGACTTGCGTGCTTCCAACGGAGCTAGCCGGGCGGATACCCTGAACATGTAATAACAAAGTTCTTTTTAATATAACAAATAAGTAAATATATTTTATCACTGTTTTTAACTATAACGCTTATATTTCATTAATTATTTTGGTGGCTTTTGTAAGACTCAGAAAACTGACCTACCATTTAAACTGATTATTTTTAATACAAATTCTTTGCGGATATATGTAGCTACGATTTCAAAGGCATTGCTTTGTACGATTTACTATGTGAGCAGAACCTATTTATCAACTATACATAAACTTGACACGTATATCATTGTTATGTGACCATATACATTACTTATAAAATTTTATGGTAATTTTGTCTCGGTTGTTGTCAAACTTCTTTATATATTTCTATTGTATGTGTAAATTAATGATCCTATACTCGCGGAAACTAATTATAAAACTTCACTGATAAAATGTTACGTATAATTGTCAACAGTATGGTAGCCGGTTTTCTCAGTGTGGACAATTTTGTTAAGTTCGTAAGGGTCAATATTGATACAATGTTTGTAAATACTTGCAGTTTGGGTTGATATCTTTGCAACTTATTGCAATCAGTATTAAAGGGGCATATCGTTTCAGACAATTTTTATTAGAATAGTTAGGATTAATATCATAGCAGATAAGTTCAAGTTTGTTTGGGTTTTTACGGCGCACCAACACAAAATGGTCATATCGTGGAGATAAGTTCAATCAAAATGGTAGGTGTAATAATCATTGCAGGAAATAAAACGAAAGTTTAGTTTAAGGACAGAAGCGATGTCTCTTGCAAAAGTCTTGAACTTCGTTTCAGCTAAAAGGTTTAACATATCTTTAGATTTCGTCAATGTCGCGGCTAGACAGTTTTGACTAAAACCACATAGATAATTGTATATTCATTGAAATATTTTGGGGATACTACAGTACCATTTTAAGATATTTTGTATGTAAATAGAGAAATATTTGTAATACCGCTCGAAAAAGTCGCAGGTATTTGTCACCATTACTTTTATTTTCACACTGACTGAAGCCGAACAAGACAAGATAGAGAAGTAATGTCGCTATGTCATTGTTGTTTGTACGACCTTAAAGAAATGATTACCTTAATTTACATATGAAACAGAGACAGTAGGAAGATGATGTCAGGTTACCGATACTAAATACCTCTTATGTCATTGTGAAATTTGGAAAATACTTGTAGCTATATTCACTGTACAAAGATGATCCCATTTTACTTTAAAGCCCCTTTATTAAAAGTAATGTTGCTTTTTGAACTGCAAAGACATTCATCTATTTCAAACACCTCTACGGAACATATTTTCCAACAAATCTAAATATTGCCTAAATATGTTTATGTAATTCAATGCATTTTAAAGTGAAAGTAAATCGAAACCAAAAGTAGAATTTGGTTGTCAATACTTTAAACAATAGTTTTTATTACAGTACGTTAAAGATGAAGTTATATTAAAGAATAAAACTTACTCCGAACTACATAATTAAGCTCTAAAACTGTTGTGGATCAGATATATTAAACATCGGCGTATACATGAATGTAGTGTGTCCTTATAAAAGTAATCAACTTTTTAAGAAATGAATACTTAGTCAAAGTTAAATTTAGAAAACTGAGTGGTTTTAATTGTTTATTTTGTCTCTAACATGTTATATTTTGATAGCTTCGTGGTAGTTAAAGAGTTTTTCAAGACTACCGTTAATGAAATTTATATTCATATAGTGGCTTTAAATTAAGTTTTGTGACATAAAGTTTTTTCATGGTCAATCAAGGTTAGCATGCATGCACTGTCCAGTAACCATAGTAACTTGATTGGAAAAACTTAGCAGATTTGAATATGTTCAATATAATATATAAACAAATTTTATGGAACATTGTGCCCCATATGGGAAGTAATAGCAGTTCTTTTCCCTATTTATACGAGAAAAATAGAAAACTGGCGATCCTTCTTGAAGGGAAATGATTGGCTGCAGCCGGAAATCGAACCGGATCACCAGTTTGAAGACAAACATGCAAACAGCCCCACTGGCGTTGCTAACTCAAATAGACAAATTCAAGACGACGTTCTATGTTTTAGTTTAAATCAATTTAGTATGCGCTAGTTTATTTTTATATGATTGTGAAACAAGTTCTTATCACTTAGATTTATCATTCTCTTGTCGGCTTTCTGGTGCCTCAGTTCTGAAAAGTATAGGGAATCGTTTCTTGCTCAAGGAAAACCAAGGCAGGTTATGGATTTGATTGAGCCACTCTGCTACGCCCATTCCTCAAAGACAATTTCAAGACACTATATACAGTTTAGACTTTAGTTTTAAATATAGTGCAATAAAAGGTTGTAACTAAAGTCAACAAACTCACGTTGACATGATGTTTCCATTTTCGGAATATCATTTTTTTTAAAAAGTATTGTTACAATAATGCTTAAGGTAAGTGTTCTAAGTAAGTTTTATCACATGAGTTTAAACTTTGAACTTGTTTAAGCAATGACAGTTAGTTAAAATGTGCTTGTAACTTCAGTTTATTTTTCATTCAAAAGAAACCATAGACAATGAACATACTCAGTCAAGACAATCGTGTTTCTAATTGTCATAAAACAAATGCATTTATGTTCTGTTAGCGAAAATGTGGAACCACCTTAAATTTAAAATGTTCAAATTTAGAATTTGTGTAATTTATACCGTCTAAAATGTTGTCATATCACACTGTTATCCAGACACAATTCTTAAAATTAATATTCAGACATAATAAACATGTTATCATGACATAAGCGACCACCATAGTGGTTGAATTCATTTGTAATTGTTTTACAACAATAGAAAACATCACAAACACGTGACCTCCTATCACAATCATGTTGCCATAAGTAACAATGAATAACAACGAACGAAAATGGTATAAAAATAAACAATGCTCTTGAATACAGATATCAAAATATTTCCATATTAGTTCAAGCGAAAGTAAAATAAATTGAACAAAGTGAAACGTACTGTTTGTACCTCGTCGAGTACCACACATGGCAGTGACAGTACGTACAGAGTGATGATATTTTTGTTAAATGTAAGCTCGTTGGCTTTACAATTCAATCTATCATGGAAAAAATTAGATTTGTCTGTTCATATTGTACTTGTTGCTGCGAAATATCTCATTCATGGCTTGTATAATTTGATTGAAACTTTAAATGAAAGTTGGTTACATTAGTACAATGTATAAGAGGCCTAACGTCCTTGTGGCAGATCTCAATAACTGTGTCCAGTCGTTGAAGTATTCGAAATTGTTGAACTAAAATTTGTGGGTTTTATGACCACTATATTTATTGACAAATGCGTACATATGTGAAAAATTTAAAAAAAAACATATTGATATAGTAACGTAGTTTGATTATAAGTGTTGTCCTTGCTGGTATCTCGTTCCCATCATCTGGACCAGAATAGAGAAGAAATGAGCCACAAGTGGTACTTGAGGCTCTTCTGTTGGCCATGATACAGATTCGTTTACAAGAAACCTCCCAGTCCTTGAGTATACGTATTCACGCCTTGTATGCATTTATCGCCATGAATGTATTTTGGTAAAAGATATGGCATTTTTGTGAGAAATTGATTTTTCCCTTAATGAATACCTTTAAAACTGGGTCATATGTTGCCTCTGTTGCTACGTCCCTTCCAGTCAAGTGAGGATTGTGCCACAATCGGTACCTCGGGCATTTCCGGGTGCCATAAGTTACATGTGCAGGGACCTCCCAAGTCCTTGGATAGGTATGCTTTGTAAAGTGTTATCGTGGTTACCAATTTATTACCTAAATTCGGTCCAATTCTCAATTTCGGGGTGAACACTTTATCTTTGAGACAGACTTAAAAGACGTTTCAGTCCCTCCGTATGGTCTATATACGTTTATCAGTCGAACACATTAAATAATTTATTACAGGAATGTATCCACCATCAGGTAACGTGATTTATTCCAAGAATGTATCAACCATCAGGTCGGTCACGTAATTTATTACATGACTGTTTCAACCATCGGGTTACGTGATTTATTACAGTAACGTAACAACCATCAGGTCACGTGATTTATTACAAGAATGTAAAAATTATCAGGTCACGTGATTTTTTTACAAGAATGTATCAAACATCAGGTCACGTGATTTATTTAAGGAACGCATCAACCATAAGGTCACGTGATTTATTGCAATAATGTATCAACCATCAGGTCACAAGATTTATAACAAGAATGCATCGACTATCAAGTCACATGATTTATTACAGGAACGTAGCATCCATCAGGTTACGTGATTTATTTCAGGAACGTATCCACCATCAGGTCACGTGATTTATAACAAGAACGTATCAACCATCAGGTCAGGGGATTTATTACAAGAACGTATTCGCAATCAGGTCAAGTTATTATTTACAGAAACGTATCAACCATCAGATCACGTGATATTATCTCCACGTATAAAACATTAGTACTGTATAATATAAAATTATAATAAAGTACTAATAATATGTAAATGAGATTATTTCACAAGATTATAACTCATACATGATCCTTAAAAACTCATAAATCATATATTTTCAAAAGATTATGTAGGTCACTTATATAATGATGCGTCAGCAAAGACAGTGGATGATTGGTAATGACATTATTTCTGAGACAGACCAGTATGTACATTTGGGTGTTACATGTGACAAATATATGGATCAACAAACAAACATTCGTGAGGCCTCAAATAGACTACGCGGAACTCTACTCAGTATCATGAACAACACATTTAATCAATTAAGTATTTCAACAATATCCTGGACAACTATATATAAATCAATAGTGTTACCTAAAGGTCTATTTGGGTGTGAGTTATGGAGTAATACAGCACCAGCTAGCAAGCTACAACTAGAGAGGAGCCATCGTTATTGTATAAAACTTATTCAAAACTTTCCTCACAGAACCAATACGGATTTTGCATTAAGCTGTTTTGGTTTAACTTCAATTGAATCTGAGATTGACTATAGAAAACTTCAATTTCTTGGGCAGTTATGTCGCTTACCTAACATTTATCTGTCTAAACAAGTGTTTGTTAAAAGACTCGTACATTATTATGAAGGTGATAAACAGCTGTTTGGTTTTGTGCCAGATATCAATAGAATTCTGACTAAATATAATTTGAGACAATATTTGCTTAATTTTCTAGACAGAGCTTTATTTCCATCGAAAAGGCAGTGGAAGGGAATTTTAAGATCAAGTATATTTGATCGTGAATTCATGGGGCAGGTGTCAAGAGTATCGAGCCTAAATTCCTGGTTGCGCTGTAGTAATCTGTTCATAGGTAATAAACCCTGCTCAATCTGGATGTTTATAAGACATGATCCACGACTAAAAGACAAATGCTATTTCGCCCTAGGTGCACTAGCTCGCCTTGTTTCATCTGAAATATGTGAACGTTGTGTTGCCTGTAATAAATTAACTAGTGATGTTACTTTACATCTATTATTCTACTGCACAACGTATGAACGTGAAAGACAATCCTTTTGGTCTAAAGTATTATCAATGATAGGGATTAGTGATTATCTCACACTTATTAAGAATGACCCTAAGCAGCAGATCAGTGACCTATTATTAGGTAATGACTCATTACCTGTATACATACAAGAAGATATTAAGATTCTCAGTGTTTGTTTTATGTATAAAATATTACAGTGTCAATACTCAAGTATCAAGTATCATTGATTACATCTACATATGTAAATAATTAACTGACAGTTTGTCTATGATTTGTAATTTTGTATAAAAATCTTGTTTTTTCATGTTATTTTTTTTGTAAATGTATATAGTATGTTTGTATGCTGTATATAATATGTTTGTATGTATGATAGCTCTCCTAAATGGAGGTAAATAAAGAATCTATCTATCTCCAAGAGTACAATTAAAAAGATAACTTCATGTTGGCTATGAATGACCTTCAACTAAAACAGAAACTGTTGACTATGAATGACCTTTGTTAAGAAAATCGAAGAAATACCTGGAAAATGGCCGTAGTTAACTTACTACAATTATGTGTGAGAAATAGAGCCGATGTGAGCCAAATGTACAGTCGTGTTAAGGAATGGCTTGCTTTTCATGGTACTTACGATTATAATCGTTCAATGATATGAATTTAAGAATGCAGTTTAAATAATGCAATTATGGGCAATCGTGATTTTTGCCAATTAGCAAATAAGATCAATCTTGATGTCAAACGTCCTTCAGCGATTACCTCCCCTTATTAAAAGAGAAGCAGCTAGTCACATAATTTGTGCGGGAAGTTTGACTTTACTCATTTGAATGACCAATGAAAACAGACGTTTTTCACGATGATTACTATTCGTGTGTTTTAGATTATTTTTGGTTACTTATGACTATAATTACCCCATGCGTGTTAAAGAAAATGCACCCAGACTTAATTTAGTCATAAGAGCTCTTTAAATTTACTTGTCTCAAAGTAATCTTCGAACAATGCCATAACTTTGATATAAGGAACATGAAGAATCAAGTCTACATTACAATACAAGAGGCAATATACGTATATTCCTAGTTCTTACAAATCACTATACGAAGTTCAGTTAAGAATATACGTTTTGTGTCACCTTAAGTAACCAGAGATTAAACTGATGTCAAGAAACATGTGCTATGTATCAACGACGACGTTTTATGACTCTATATCATGAACTATCACACCAAAACTGTTGTTTTACAAGTAAGTATTTTTGTAACAAACAACACATAGTTCAGTAAGTATAGTTTTTAATACTACTTGTCTTATTTTAAATGTCTTACTTATATTACTTACAAACTGTCACCTAAGTGACAACTCTTATGCTAATTATATGGAATAATGCACTGACTGTCCTCTCCATATATGAAATTATAGTCTAATAAAGGTAATAAGTTGACACAGCACTAGGATAAGGTGTATGGTTTAGTTCCTCATTAAAGAACCCTTTCGTTATTGCTAAATCATTATTAGATTGAGGCGACGACTTATTCTTTATCTGACCACTATATAATGCATGATGTTTGATGGGATGCGCGGGCACTGACGTTGATGGATGTTCGGGCGGGGCATTGGATTAGAATTCGACTTTGCACCTTGCAATCATGATTTTTTCTGGCATATAGCATGATTCCTCATCGACCATTTGGCTGCCTTTCTACCAACAGCCCATTATTACTCTTTTCACTATCTTTTACTGTTAAAAATCGACTTATTTCTTCACTACTATGAGCACTTTATTGATCACAAATACTTAGTTTTAGACTAGTATTCATTTTATCATTTTATATTTTATCATCTCTTAACCATTTTCATTTAATCATTTCCTAATTATGAATATGTTTGTGAAGCGCTTTTGAACATATATTCAATATGAAAAGAGCACTATACAACTTACATGAATAATAGGACAAGTCCTAAATGCTTAATTTGAGAAGAAATTGTCCAATAATAAGACCTCCGAATTTGATAGTCTTAATAACAAAAAGTTATACTATCAAAAAGTCAGTTTGTTCGAGTACTTGAAAATGATGGAAAGTTTAAAGTCTGTGCCGCAGTCAAAAAGGTCTTCTAAGTTCGATATTTGATAGTTCATCAACGCGATATATGCAGCGACGAAGTTCTTTTTTTAATTCTGTTACACAATGTAGCCACACATTGTACAGGTCATATTATGGCAGTCAGTCTACCTTCCCACCCACAGCAAAACACTATGTATAAAGTTGCTTTTGATTCGAGACCGTGCCGGCCGCCTGTGTGCTCACCGCCTGGAAATGCTAAATATCTGGATTTAGCTGTTAATCAGTTACTAGGCGAGTTCACTAAATCAGTTTAGTCAGGATAACTTCAAAATAAGTGGCAAAGAACGAAACTATTGCTTTTTAAATGGATGGGTAAGGCCTACCGTAGCGGATGATCGAACCCAAGTAGATTAAAAGACAATGATGCTAACCGTTACCTGTACACATACTACGCTCGCCTCTCAACGACGTAGGTCTATTCCACAAGAGAACATTACCATTCGGGCACACTTCTGATTGTTTACTGGAATAAATAAATTACCACACAAGATTGCTTTCATCAATGAAACAAACTAATAAAAAAAACACCGACCTTTTGTTTCTTGAGATAATCCAAGGAAAGTATTTTCTCTTGTTGTAGGCGTTCTTGTATAATTGTTATGTAGGCTTTTCTTAAAGCCCCACTATCAAAGGAACACTGTTTTTGGACTGCAAAGAAAAGGGACATTTATCTATTTCAAACACCTCTAAAGAACAATTTTTTCTTATTAAATGCAAATATTGCTTTAATATGTTAATGTTATTTATTGCATTTCAAAGTGAAAGTACATGTACATGTATATCGAAACCGAAAGTAAAATGTGGATGTCAATACTTTAATCAAGTTTTGATTACAGTATGTTTACGATGAAGTCATGTCATAGAAAAAAATGCTCCGAATTACATAAAGATCTGACACTAGTGTGAATCAGGCTTATGAAATTAATATATTGTGCTCTGATAAAAGTTTCCCACTTTTTTAAGAAATGGATACATTTGACATACTCAAATTTTGAAAGCAAAGTGGTTTGAACAGTTTATTGTGTCTCTAATGCGTGTTATATTTTAATAACTTAATGTTTGTAAAACAGTTTCAAGTCTACTGTTGATGAATATATCTTCATATAGTGGCTTTAACAGATTAGTAGAATAAATACCTGTTACTTATCAATTAGAAAGGTAAAAACTACGTCGGGAAGTAATCTGCATATTCCTTCTAGCTCAGAGTTTCTTTTGTATTTCAACAGACAGAATGCATATATTACAATTGGGTGGTCTTAATTCATGAACAACTTGAAAATCCTTGTGAAGTCTGAAGCAGGAACTGTTAATTTACTTCTCCGAGGAAGTAGATAATTTGATAGGAAGCGAAATATTTCCTACAAAATTTGATTCACAGTGGCACATTTTATGCATGTTGCTTCAGAAGTTTTCACATAAACCTTTAACCCCCGTAACGTATGCATGCATCTATTATAATAGAATGCGGTGCATTTTATTTGCACGTCGTTAGAATAATTTAGTAATTTGCACGTGCATTTTATTACTGTGGCAGGCAATAATAGTTTGTAGCACATACAGTTATCGCAGAATTACTATTTTATCATGGTAAATAGTCTTTAGAGCAAAAACTATCGCTTTTTATTATTTATCTCATTGATAAATAAATAAAGAAGTTCTTGACGATAACATGAAAATAATTTATTGCCTGTTTCACCGTTTATTAACATTTCTTTTTTACACAGAGAGAAATAAGCATTTAACTTCCAGTAAGAATATTTCGCTGATGGAAGACACTTTAATAGAATGGCCTCCTTCATACATAGTTTTGTAATGGTCGTCTGCTTAATTGTAACTTTGGAATAACTAGAAATTCACACCAGTTTGCAAATTACAGAGTATTCCAGTAATACATGTATAACATTGCAATCGGATTGCAACTTACCAGTACTTAACTAAGTGCAATTGCAAAATGGAACTCTTCACCAACACAAAAATACAACACTGACTAAATTCTCAGACTACATGTAATTTTGTAAACAAATTAACAAACAAGAAGTGACTAAGCAAGAATTATCATGATGATAGCAATCGAGAACCATAGCACAGGAGGTTAATTAGGATACAAACATGTATATTACCGGGGTCTGTTCTCCTCGTAAACGTGCAGACCACAACTGCATTTAACCTTAGCCAAATACTAAGAAATTTTCATAATTCGATTAGTATTATGATTACAGTGTATGTGCTAAAAAGTGTTGTGCGTTTTCTTGTTGCGGTGACTTCCTCCACCTTTCAACCTTGTTTGGAATAGGCACATACACGTACTTTGACAGAATTGACCACTTGCGCATGCCTATCCTTTCTTATATACTTGGGATAGCTGCATTCAGAGTAAGTTTGTATCTGAGGTAGGTAGTTTATGTCAAACACGATGACAAATCATTATCATCATGGCAAGCAATCTTTGAATCAATATTATACAATGTTGTATGAATATAATTAATATTAAAATTGTTATTATATATTTTATAACACAATAAAGTAGATATACCAACTTTGTTATTATATACATCACAAAATTTGACTTGTAAATTATAAAGATACTCTACCAGTTTGGTATGACAACCCTAGTATTCAATTAATTATCTGTGAAATAATTTTTACGTCAAAAACTTTATTTGAATACGTTATTTTTGTGATTTTGGTGTCTAAACTTGTCCCGATAAAACCACCGGTAACATCATTTTGGTTCTGCATAGCCATAACCTATACATGCGTATTTTTTTTAAATTAAGTCCATTGGTCTTCAATTAGATATATCACATGAACCATACTGGCAGAAAAATATATATTACATAGAAACGTTGGGCATTAAGATTTTGTTTGAACAATCAGGGTGACGTAAAGTTTTGCAATGTTAACAATGACATTGCTTATTGCAAAATCATTCGAGTTTAGACGATTCGTAAGTCACATTTCCTAATTTGATTAGCAAAACTATCTAAATTAAGGGCATTTTCTATAAGACGATTGATGCCTATATTAGTTAAACTATCATTCTTTGGGCACTGAAGGCGTGACTTAATCGGTTTGATATCTTGATTCAAATGAAAAGACAGAACCGACCATTAGCTATCGTCTTTTTAAAATGCCATTTATACATAGATAAGAATTAATTGTGGTCGCATTGCATTCCATGTCAACTTTCCAACAAAAAGTTTTTAAAATGTACTTTCATTTCAGTCTCAGACCACATGTGCTTCTGTTAATAAAATCTTCAGGGCAATTTGATGGTTAAATGTCATATTGTATTCCGAGTCTAAATCCATGACTTAAAGCGTCCAGACATTATTATTCCTAATATCCATACAATTAGAATTATCAGAAAAAAATGAACAGCACCTTTAGTTTAACGGACGTGTATAAAGACCACCACCTACCCGAAACAACTTGGGTTCTTTTCACACCTGTTTAAAAAAGTAATAAACAATTTAATGGTAGTAATTAAATTTTCTAACCACCGTTTCATCAATGTAGAATTACAGAAGTGCAAGTCATTCTTGTATTATCCTGCTTGTAATAAAAAGCACATTTTCCGGGATACAAATTCCAACTCGCCCAATCGTCAAATGGTACTGGGTTCTGCTTTGATGGGCCAAGATGAGGACAAGGTTCAGAATAGTTAGCCATCTTGAAATTTAAATACTGTATTCGTGAGAGGTTATAGCGATTTGAAGTCGGCTTCCCTAGTGAACCACTCGCTGAAAGTGGATAATAGGTTTCTATGGGTAATAGGTTTCTATTTTGAATACGAGTTTAGCTCCAAATTTCATAGTTAGGCCCCTAAATCTACCAGTCATGACCCTAATTGCCCCTGGTTGAGAATGTCAAATTTGTATACCTGAATGAAGTAATTATTGTTTTACTCTATAAATGGGTTAAACGATTCGCTCTCTGGTCCAACAATTTATCAACACCTATCAACACTAATCTTATTCAGAATATTTCGATAACAGACGAGGAGTTCCGATTGAATGAATTTTTGGATAAAATGGTAACGGCGCGTTGGCTTACATTCCTTCATTGCTTAGCAACAGTCTTTATTTTGTGTTTTTTTTTCAACTATTATTTATTTGGTAATCAACAAAGACAGGCTGACCTAACCAGCTTTATTAGATTTTTTTTCTACTTTTAGTACTATTGTGATATTTTTAACAACAAGCAGCAGCCTACTATTTTTGAATGGGGAATTTTGTTTTTTAATTAAAAAAAGTGCGGTTTAAAGTCTGCTTCCATATGCATGTTCAGCCGACTTTACTATCTTGAACAATAACTACTGATCATTGAAATCACCCTCAAACAGGCAATCCCTCACAGTACCCATTTACACCTGGGTCGAGTGAAACAATTGTAGGTAAATTCCTTGCTCAAAGAAATTAGCAGTGCCCTTATTGGGATCGAACCCGGGACCTCTCGATCCCTAAGCGCGCGTCGTACCATCGGACCACTACTTCTCCTTCTGCACATTACGGTATCGGGCCCAAGAAAACAACCCTGGGCGTCGGATCGTAATCAACCTCAACTCGGTTCAGTCCCATATGTTTTACCTCGGATCTGCGCGAATCTCAAATCCCCTAGATTTTAAAACAGGGTAGAAAACCCGCCAAACAAAGGGGAAAATCTTGCCTGATTCTCTCAACTTCTTTAAATTAACTTCAGATACTGACTAAAGCAATATGAAAAACTAACATTTCATACTATTTTACTACAACATAGTAAAACTACGTAGAAAAAATCATCAGTTTAAATAATCAGTTTTTATTAGAGGACGCCACAGGCATTTTACCGACACCGTGGATTCTTTAAATGAAAACTTAACGTGTAACTGGATCTCATAACATTATGGTGATTTCTTCTCCATTATCATAAAATAAATTTACAACTCAGCACCGAATTTAAATGTTACTGAAGTTTTTTGTAACTTCTTTCTCCCTATCAATTAAACAGTTTTTTGCAGTGTCATGGGACCACGGGGGTTTCCTGGGTATCGATGAAGCCCCCTTGTTGTTGGCATGGTAATGACAAGTAAATACTAGGACAAATACCATAGCAATGTTTGTTTCTATTTCATGTTATGTACTTTTCCACAATAGTACTTTGAGGGGTTGGAAGCAAATAATAACAAATCTAAAAGATTGAATTCACTCTGTTAATTCAACAAGAGGGTCATGATGGCCCTTTATCGCTCACCTGAGTACCATTGATGCATGCACATACATGAATCTGAGAAAAATAAGAATCAAGTAATGAAGTTAATTTGTTGACACATGTTCGAACTCCTTCGAGCAATTACCTAGTCAAGCATTCTGACAAAGTTTGATGACAATTGAGTAAAACATTTGACCTTAAGAGTGTTTATATATTGTGTGACCTAGTTTTGACCACTGGTGACCCAAATTTAAACTTGACCAAGAAATAATCATAACACTCTTTCAGATCAATTTCCAGGATATTTGGATCAGAACAGTACTCACTAGTGTTAACGATTTTTTTCTAATTTTATCTCCTTTGACCTAGTTTTTCATCCAAAATGATTCATGTTCGAACTTATCCAAGCAATTACCTAGACAAGCATCCTTACAAAATTTGAAGCAAAAACGTAACCACTAGAGTGTTCACAAATAAATGTGGACGAACGATGACTCCAGACATTCATCGATCCTAAAAGCTCGCCCTAAGCTACTCAAAGTTACTTATATTAATTACTCTGCGCTGTCATGGTATCGTTTGTTATAGGTTCATACTAAAACCTTCTTGATTCAAAGTATGACAATGTTACTGTTAACAAGTATCTATTTCGCTATTCCAGTTCATATACATAATTAATAATAATCTGAGAACTATGGTTTACGGACATTTTGATCTGCTGTCGTATATTATTATGTCATGCAATGTGCATCTAATATGGTGACCGATTATTTTTCCCGTATTCACCTGTTCATGTGAAGGGGCAAAAGAACAACGGTAGAAAACACAAAACGCGACTTATCAAACATTTGTCATACTTTAATATTCGTGTTCAAGCCTTTTGCCTTGTGGATGCAAAAACAAGACGATACGACAAAGAAAAAGCGAAGACACAAAAAATTAGAATCTGTGGCGACAACAAGTTCCACAAGACAAAAAGGCAAACTTGTCAAGCATAAGTAATTGGTCGCTTCTGGTTTTTCACCTGGCGGGAGCTTGACCAAAACACGACAAGGAGCAAACCAGCTACCATAGTTTAACGTATGTACATGTGTAAGAAGCTCTCTCAGGATACTGCAACGTGAGGACAAGATATGTTTTACAATCAATGTCAACCCTATGTGATATATGATCACCTCATTTGGGATGGGTTTGCTTTTTTGTAGTATGCAGAGATGAGCTTTTTGGGTTTAACAACCTGATGCACTTTGGAGAAGAAAAAATATGATATACTCGTATACTTCATATTTGAGAAAAAAACCCACAGTTTATCATATAAGTATAATGTATTTAAGAAATACACAAAGTTATGATATTACAGGATGACGATACAGTTTCGTTTCATAAACATGTTACAGTTTTTCTAGTTTTCTTTCCAAGATAACATCAACTTATCTATGGGAGTACAGCACACTTTCACAAATAGGACTATTAAATTTGAAACAAAAAGGTCTTGCATGTAGTTTGGGGACATTTTCCTTCTCAAATTAAGCATTTGGGACTTTTATTGTAAAAAATCGGATTATTTTGCAACCTCCTAGGGGTCTGTGTAGCGAAACGTTTCTGTTCCTGTTCAAAAGGTGTTCAGATTCCCAGTGCGACAGTACTTTCGAATGAGGCTATGTGTGTGCTAGTAATGTCTACTATACAGTCAAGGGACATAAATGAGTTCCCTCCCTGAATGACATTATTTTTACGTGCGACGTTTTGTGCATAATCACACTTTTTTCAACGTTGTTATTCTTTCTAACTATAATTTAAATGTACTTGTAAGCCTATCACAGGAGCTTTGATTCCGGAAAAAAAGACGAGTGATTTCCATAGAGGCTACGAGTATACATGTATATCACAGGAGCTTAGGTTCCGGAGAAAAAGACGAGTGATGACGAATGAGGCTTCAAGCATACATGTATACAGGTTTATATCAGAGTAGCAATAAACTGTCAGCTATATAATTTTTTCTGACACTGAAACTAATTAGACAATTAGGAAATATGTATATAAAGCACTAACCTGTAACATTTAATTTGTTGACAAAATCAGCCATGCAGTTTATTTATTTTACATGACGTTAATTGTTTGTTAAATGCTTTCTAGGTCAGCAAACCTTAATGGTATGGAATGTAATGTAACACATCTTTATGTCGTAAAATATTCTGCTTCAGCAAATAAAATGTGAAGAATGGAACAAGCTTTGTTTAGCCCAAGGTATAACCATTTCTTTGTTTTAATGTTTCATTTGGATATCCGTTCATCAACTTTTTATTGGTGTGATATAACAATTATATCACTGATAGAGGATGAACTTGGTTGGGTGTTAGGCGCAGAGCATTATTTAATAGAGAGATATAGTTTATTTTCCAATACATATTAAATGCAAGTGGACATTACATAGCATGTTATGCGCATAATGAACATAAATAGTTTACACAAATCAAATGAGATGTAACCAAATAATAACAGGAATATATTACTATAACTATGTCTATATAATAAAGAAAGAATATATTATGGTAATAAACATATTAGATTAACCCATTAGATTTTGTGATTAATGTTTCAATATTACGATCAGCTGACTTAACTAGCTTTCCTGGACAATTTTCTTTCACTAGAGCAAATAAAAAGACTTAGCATTTCAGACGTTTACACTCCAATCAATAAAATATTTGTTTAAGGACGATTTCGGTAGTAAGTTGTGCGCATCGTTCTGCGCATCTCTCAAAACGACGTCAACGTTGAATCAAAATTTTTATTTCGATATGCGGTGGTGCTTTCGGCGATTTTCAATGAAAAATCCGCATACAAATGTCCGTCCGACAACTAAGCATTTCAAATAAACAAGGGAATTCACTCTTTATTATTCCGAAGTAGATTAATTCCCTTAGGTTTCCGTACGCCATTTGCTTTCTGTCTTAAAACTGTGCGGTTTTCGGACATTACACAGCGAGTTTACGTGTTGATATTTAGATACTCATTCATTCTAAAATATGAATGCTGGTGGTATTTAATTAGGTAGGTATTAAAGTTTACGTATATCGTTTTATTTTGTGTCTGCAATTGTTTTAGGGGCCTAAATTAGCGTCAGAATTGAACTAGTTTAAAAGGGTCGACGAAGACGAACGTTTCAGAACGTAAATAATATCTCTATCTAGTTATTGTTTAAAGCCTATTTGAAAAGTATAAACAAAATGACATACACAGTGTTATCCCCTAGGTTTGAACATATATGTCCTGGGCTATGAATTTAATGCATGCTTATTTTGTTGACAATGTTTAACTTTATCACATTTAAATGGTGACTGTTAAGATCATTTTGACTTGTATTTTTTTTTAAATTCCTGTGCACCAATGTAACCACATAGTATTATGAACAACCAAGTTGTATCTGCACTAAAGTTCACTTTTTTGTCTCAAAAACTAAGACCTTTAAAACATTAATAAGCCTATCAACGAGAGAAGTCTACCATTTTTTTTGAGCTACCTGTTGTACAATAAATGTCAAAATGAATAAACACGTCTGTAGCAATAAGGAAAGGGAGGAAAATAAAAACAGTCATAAACCAGAGGAAAAGAAATTAACAAGAATGTAATATTGTTAGTTTTTAAACGACCCTCTTATGATAATTACAATGTTGCCTGTGGTGTTTTTAATCAAACTGTTATTACAGCTTACATCATAATTTTCAGATTTTTGTAATTATGAACAGAGCAGAACAGAACATTTTATTACACATTGGTGTTCATCGCCATTACAAAAGATGGCGGTACACCCATACACAAATACATAGGTATTAAAGACGATACGAATATAATTTTCTACTAATATTCAGTAAAGAGAAAAGAGATGAGTAGTACCTCACACTAATTCATTTTTCGTGTAGCTCTATTTCAACTATTTCCACGATGTTTTAAAGAATTAATGTTCTTTCTACAGATATTTATGGCCTAATAAACTTCCTGTTTGAGTTTCTTAATGAAAATATATTAACAACGCCTCTGTACGAATATGTTTTTGGTTAATGATCTGCATTGAATACATTTTTATAACTCCTAAAAATTGTTGTAGTTAATAAGCAGATTTCTATCTTTTTGTGTTGGCGCGATATGACCTTTTTGTGTTGGTGCGCCGTAAAACCCAAACAAACAAACATATCTGTCTGTGTTTCCGTAAACAGTTTCCATGCGTTACCCCTTTGATTGGCTTTATTGAACTAAAGATTGGGGAGTAACTGTTTGTACAACATGGTGTTTCTGAACTTTTGTTTACTGGTTAATTGTGATAATAAAACTAGCATCATAAGAAATATGGTATTGTATCAAAACAAAGCCATGCGTTCGCTTTTGTGCCTTCTTTAATCGCTGTTCATCCCGACACCACTTTATTTAATAATTAATGCATTCATTTTCCCGTCAGTATCCATGTATCCAATACTTTTGTTCTTTATGCTAAACAATAAATAATTATATTTTATCCCTTAGTCTTTCTTGGCTAGCTCAGTTGGTGCACGCTTATTAGCTGATCAAGGATCAAAGCTCGACATTATATATACATGTTTTGCATTTTTAGTTTTTTGTCCGCCAGGCTAGCTAAGTCGGTAGCACGCTAACATACTGATCTAGTCGTCGTGGGTTCCATTCTAAAACGGGGCACCATTTCGTGGAGTTTGCCATCAAATCATTTCTACGGCCATTCTCCCTTCTACCACTGATTCCAAATCATGTACTAGTAGTGTGGTTGTCATTCACAGACGAAATTATGGGCTTAGTTATAACTGGTTAACAAATAAATCCAAAGATTTAGTATTTCCAGAAATAGTAAGAAAGTTGAAGGACCGCCGAAATATGACTTATACAATGTGTTTGCTTCGGCGTTAAAACCAACCAAAAACGAGTTTGTTTGTGCTTCATGAAATATTTAAGTAGATCATCTGTTAACTTTGTTCTAGAAGTCTTTTATCGTCTTTCATCAAACGAGTGCAAACAAAACAGTTTCTTTCGTTGTACATCGGACAATGTCGCATGGGAGAATTTAACTAATCTTCAATAGATTAATGTCTTAGAGGGAAACAAAAACAAAAACAGGGTTGGTCAACGCTTGTGTGTAACATTTATTTCGTTGGCTAAATCTCCGAGATCTTTGTGGAACCAATGACACTGTCTCAATAAGTCTCATGAAATTGCGAAACGCTCTTAAATTAATCCAGTGTCTTTGGTTCCTTTATTTTGCAATTGTGGACCTACTATCTCAACTGTTCAAAAACCTATTACGCACTGTGTTTTGATACAAAATATCAAATTAAGAACGAATAGTACATTTCCTATCTCAAATATATCGGCGTTATTTAAAGATCAAAGAGTAGAATATTCACTAATTGTACTTGTTTTTATAATCTGAACCTGGCACATGTATGCGCTCTACGTCATCATTGCAATTGAAACATTCCATTAAATACAAGTGATAACAAGCGGGGGTCAAAGGGTTGACATTTTTTGCTAAAATTAACCCAAACTTGTATGAGAGCAGATATATTTATCTCATTTTAATGAACATTATTGTAAATCGGAGACGCTTCATGTACCATTGGTGACATTTTTTTGGTTAAGTATAATTTACAATAAATTATATAAAAATGATAAATTACGTAATTAGTCTAGACATGATTGGTTTCTAATTATCTTTTAATTAAATTGTGATATGAAATGCACAAGTAACATTTTAGGATCAAATGGCAACTGTGCATTGTGAGTATATAACAAAAACATTCTTAACTTTTGCTACTTATAGTGTAGTGTGCAATAACCTTGAGGGTTGAGACGCAGGAGTTTTATAAGTTTTTATCGTCGTATCTTTATTGGGGAGGTTAAATGCATAATTATGATATGTCTTGATGTACAAGAAAAACTGTTTTTATTTCTTTTGCTGTTTTCATCGTGACTAAGCAACACTTTTTCTCAAGACTTCAGTACACCCATTATAAAACCAGTATTGCACATACGGTAGAATTTTACGTACATTTGGCTTCACACATTAACATGTTCTATTTTTGTTGAAAACATGTATATTGGACAAAATGTTACTTTATGCTGTAATAATGTGTTAGGTATAATAGTAGGGTATATAGTCACGTGTCCATCAATATGTAAACAAATTGTTGTTTTTCGTCTAATTTTTGCCGCAGCCAAAAATTGGAAAGAATCAAATAATGGCAGCAGCCAAAAATTGGAAAGAATCAAATAATTGCAGCAGCCAAAAATTGGAAAGAATCAAATTATTGCAGCAGCCAAAAATTGGAAAGAATCAAATTATTGCAGCAGCCAAAAATTGGAAAGAATCAAATAATGGCAGCAGCCAAACATTGGAAAGAATCAAATAATGGCAGCAGCCAAACATTGGAAAGAATCAAATAATGGCAGCAGCCAAACATTGGAAAGAATCAAATAATGGCAGCAGCCAAACATTGGAAAGAATCAAATAATGGCAGCAGCCAAACATTGGAAAAAATCAAATAATGGCAGCAGCCAAACATTGGAAAAAATCAAATAATGGCAGCAGCCAAACATTGGAAAAAATCAAATAATGGCAGCAGCCAAACATTGGAAAAAATCAAATAATGGCAGCAGCCAAACATTGGAAAAAATCAAATAATGGCAGCAGCCAAACATTGGAAAAAATCAAATAATGGCAGCAGCCAAACATTGGAAAAAATCAAATAATGGCAGCAGCCAAACATTGGAAAAAATCAAATAATGGCAGCAGCCAAACATTGGAAAGAATCAAATAATGGCAGCAGCCAAACATTGGAAAGAATCAAATAATGGCAGCAGCCAAACATTGGAAAAAATCAAATAATGGCAGCAGCCAAACATTGGAAAAAATCAAATAATGGCAGCAGCCAAACATTGGAAAAAATCAAATAATGGCAGCAGCCAAACATTGGAAAGAATCAAATAATGGCAGCAGCCAAACATTGGAAAGAATCAAATAATGGCAGCAGCCAAACATTGGAAAGAATCAAATAATTGCAGCAGCCAAACATTGGAAAGAATCAAATTATTGCAGCAGCCAAACATTGGAAAGAATCAAATAATTGCAGCAGCCAAACATTGGAAAGAATCAAATAATGGCAGCAGCCAAACATTGGAAAAAATCAAATAATGGCAGCAGCCAAACATTGGAAAGAATCAAATAATTGCAGCAGCCAAACATTGGAAAGAATCAAATAATGGCAGCAGCCAAACATTGAAAAAAATCAAATAATGGCAGCAGCCAAACATTGGAAAAAATCAAATAATGCATAAAACAACTATAACATGTCTTTGTTCGAAAATGCCAACATTAGCCAAAGACAGTTAATTTCTTACTGTGAATCTTATGCACAAATTATTTTGCACATAACTTAGTTTACCCCATGTTTCAGATTTTGTGCTGAGACTGAAGTTATCGACCAAAACTCTCAGATCCGATTAAGAACTTTTGCGGAAAGAAAGGTGGTAGTTATTTCATGCGACATTTGATGTCATTCAAATATTTGTCTCGAAGGAGAAATCGACGAAAATAGAAATTGTGTCAACTCATGAGTTGTTGTTGTAGATCACGTGACTATAGATCCTGGTAAATTCATTATAGGGGACCAAAGTCAGTTTTATGTTAGAAAAATATACATAGACATACAAGTTAAATGGATAAATGCTTGAATGTAAAAAAGATAGATGTTGATAAAATGCACAATGATATGCCAATACAAGTTGAAATTTAAAAGAAATGTCGATTATGTATTACACTATACGGTATAGCCTCTACAGAGTGGCTTTCTACAGAACAAATCCTCAGCACAACAATAACTTTTGAAATTTCTCTTGGGCATAATTTTGATGGAATTTAACCTCTGCAGAGCAACAATTCTAAACAGCAACACACTTTAGTTCCTCCCAATGGGTGTTGTTCAAGAGAAGTTGTACTGTACATATTGAATAAACCTCGTATTTTCGTCATTTTTTGCATATTGTTACATTTGTATCGCACGTGGCTTACTTTAGAATCTTAGTTTACCTATATAAGTGCTCTCCTTTCAACAATATGGCCCAGGGGATCAAAGTTAACAATTCATTATTTACCAAAATTGTCAAAAACACGATGTGAGAAGAAACTTATATTAGTTAATTGACAGAATTCGTATGTTAAACTTGAAACTAGATACTCGCGTATCCGTAAAACTTGCAGCTTTCAAATTTATGTTGAAATTTTATTACCCCGAAGTCTCGGGATACCATACGCTTACTTCATGCGAGGAAAACTATTTTAATTATCAAGCTGTGGACGTGAGAGAGTAAAAATATATCCTGCAGTAAATTAAAATTTTCATTTACACGTTATGTTGTAGGAATGTGGTTGAAATAAGACTCTGTGAATCTTGTTAATTATGCAGTGATGTTATAAAGGCGAAAAAAACTGGTTCTACCGTCCAGAAAGCGTGTCATAATTTGTGCTTTATGAGACGTAGCATTCATAATAACTTTTTTTATTTAAGAAATAAATACCAGGCGACGAACGCTTAATGTATCAAATTATTGCCTTTCAATTATTAAGTAACAGATAGTCTATTTTCAACAATGCAAATGTAATTTGGCATGTTTTTGACAATACTAACTTGCTGTAGTGTATTAAGTTCAGGCTTCCAAAAAATATAACCGCCTTTTACATTTGTAAATCTCATCTGATGTGGCATTCCTAACAGTACCAATTCATTTACAATATACTCACGGATACGCCGACGACCTTAAGCTATAGTGTGTCTAACAACGAACCTAGGTGCAGGGTATGTTAGAATACTAATTTATTCTAGCTCGACTGTGAAACAAGTTCTTACAACTTAGATTTATCACTTTCGAGTCCGCTTCCTGCCCCCCCCCCCCCCCAGTAATAAGCTAGTAGAATTAGGTATCTTGCTCAAGGAAACAACGGGGTAAATTAGGGATGTGATTCGAACCAACGCGTAGCTGGCTGTCCAATGATTACCACTCCAACATCGTAACCACTTGGGCACGCCCGCAGGGTAGGTGACAGTCAATGGCGAGAGTATGTGCCAAGGATTATGTCAAGTTAAAAGCTTATGTCCAGAAAATCAAGGCCAATTCAGAGATAGCGAGTAGGACGACTGGTCACTGCAATAAGACTAACAAATGTTACATTCGTCGCTAAGCATCATGCATAACATTTATACCGAGACAGACTTGCAGAGATTTAGTTTTCAGTGTAAAAAGTCTGATTTGGATCAGATGTTGCAACAATAAGTATTTTATATGTATTGCCCAAATAAAAATAAAGAACACAGACTGGGTTGAACTTGTATGGGAGGATTTATTTAACAAAAAACTGTTTAAAATTGATTTATTAGAGAATTTATTTTAATGCCATAACACAAAACCGAAATAATGTCCGTAAACAAATAAACTATACCAGTATTTCTACCGAATGACATTATGTGGACGCCATTGGACGACCACACCGCCAAAAGGAAACCGCCACCAGAGAAATCCTATACGTTAGAACAGAACTCGGTAAATTATTCAACAATATTTCTTGGTCCAACATTTTTGGCGAGCAACTTTAATAGTTTCCAATGTCATTTCAAGTATGCAAAGAGGGCGATCACTATATCTTGAAAACTTATTTTTCAAAGTCCTTTTAAAGCTCAGTTTACTGAAATAAAGTTGGTGTCTTGCCTGGAGTGTGTTGACTCAGATGTCACCAATTAAACGCATTTTTCTCTCAAATGAGTTTATATTTGTTTGTAGCTTTAACCTTGTTTATAACAATCATGGGATAAAGAATGAATACACAACGAACGCTGTTATCTAGTGTTCTTTTTTATTTTCAAGCAATCAAAGTAACATAAAACACTTCTTCAAATTGTTAGTTTACATCAATTTAACCCCGTATCCTGTTTTTAAAAGTAGTGTAAGGTTGCAAGTCATTCTTATCATAATTACAATTATGTCACAGGTATTACTATAAGGGGTCTTTCTCAGTTTCCCTGCAGGGGCGGATCCAGGATTTTTTTCTGGGGGGCGGGGGTCCAAATTTTTTCTATTGGGGGGTCCAAACTTTCGAACCACAACCATATTATACACTTTTTGCAGAATAACGCAACATAATGGTTATAATAACTACATAACCACTAGATCTATGTTAAACACAAGGACGAGAAAAACAAGCACGAGAAAATTGCTTCTTGCTACTTAAAAATGGCTTACATTAAAAAAAATACATTCTTGAATGGGTACATCTTAAAAATTTCAGAGTGGTCCGGACCCCCTGACTTTTCTACCTGGATCCGCCTATGCCCTCCCTGTATTTGTAGCATTCTCCAACAGCTGAAGTATTCTGACAGAAAGGTCACACAAGGTCGATACTAGATACTTACCACCCGTTGTGCAGCAACTTTAAATCTATATCACATGACAGTCAGTTTTGCATATATTATTTGTCCACAATGTTTATACGAGCCCCCATGTGGAGGTATGTCTTGGGTGTACGACATTTACTGTAGAAACATTGACAGGGTCGAACAAATGGATGAGTTTTATCACAGGAATAAAATATTTCAACAGTTGATGTTTTTACAAAAGGATTTTAAGACGAAAATCTTCATTTGTTGTAAGCAGAAATCATTAAGTGATGTTAATGTTGAATATTTTACTTAATATATTAATTCTAAAATAGTCGCAACTTTAAATCACAGGCGACTGGCGCGGTCCCGAAGCGAACATTTAACTAGGTCAAAAACAGTTTTGAGTAATATGCCTTATATGTATATATAGTGTCGTTGCTTCGGGACCGTGTCGATCGCCTGTACATTAAAGGATGACCCTTCAACAAAAAATAAGATAATTGAGATATTAAGACATTCGGTGAATTCCTGAAAGAACATACACTGAGTTTTATTGTAAAGGACTTTCAGATGGACAACAGTATTCTAGATAAACGTGAACATACTCTAGTATAGTTTTCAGCTCAAATATGATCCATATTTATGAATTCATTCCTGATTTAATGGTTATTGAAGTTAAGATGGTACATTTGTTGACGAATGAATAGCTCTTTCACAAATTATCTTATAACATTTTTTCTCCTAAGCCCATTTTCATTTGTCTCAGAATGATCGAAACACAAAATATATTGCACACTAGTAAGATTTTTTGGTGAAAACTTTGAAGTAAAAAACAATGTCTACTTCAATTTTTATTTGTTAGACACCTCTTCACTATTTAAAGATCAAACGGCTCCTATTCGTTTTTGATCTACGATGGTTTTTATCGCAAGATTTTATTAAAAAAATAACAACTATAAACAGACGAGTAACAAAACATGATGTTAAAAAACTTTTCGCAGTAATATCATCGGATTCAATCATATGCAGGAACTACCACCTCGACCCATCAGCAATCTGACTGATGGCTACCGTGCGTCATTTTCCAGAAGAGTAGTCTTACAAAGGTAGTTATCCAGCAACATTAATTTCAAAATTAAATTGTCAACTCATGGTACATAATGATAATTTTAGTAACATATTTGACATTTTATTGCCAAAATTTTACTACAAGAATGCATGTTATAAATCTTTATCATATCTTAGTCTGCTTGTATTGATACATTGTTCAAACAAGACGTCTTGTCATGGCGTGATGTTGCAAATCCATTCACCAGAGTAAAAGTACATTCATTTTTAATTCCCCTTTTCGTTCAAATATGTCTTCCTATTGTCATACCGGTTGTATCGTAATAAATACTTTAGTGTGAAAATCACTTTTGATAAAGCATGGCCGTCAAAAAATCGTTTTATTCAATTGAACTTGTATTAAATTTGTTATAATGGTTATAACTTTTATCATAATCGCGAAGTCATCGATTCTGGGTCATTTGATCACCCCCATGTCCCTAAAATATGCTTTGATCCCGAAATACTATAGTATATACAAGTAAGCATTTTATTTGTATAAGTGAGTATTTGACAGAAACCATTTTTCACCCATAGGGTAAAGACCAGTACATTGCCATTATATTTTCATTTGAAATATATAATATGAATGTTAATAGTACTATCATATTTAACTAATAGGTTCATTCTACGACTCATTACAATTCCTGAATAAAGCCACGTTTTATGATAAAAAGAAACGAGTTTAAAGGTCAAATATGTTAAGGCAACACGTTTGTACATGTTCATGCTGGCGTCTCACCACCAGGGTATTTATTTTTTATACTGGTTTAACGCAATATGAACAAAATTTATGTTATTTACGGCGTCCAGCGCACATAATCAAGCTTTCCTGAACCCTTGTCTATAACCAGTACTCACATGCCCTTCCATAAGGCCGGGCATTTCGCTATATTTCTTATTAATGGAGGAAAATTGACCATTGTCAAATTTTCATGGAAAGGTTTAACGTCCTCGGGTGAGATTCAAACCCATACCCCTCTTTGGGGCACTAGATTGGAAATCGCGGAGCGCTATCAGCTGACCCGTTGTGTGTAAATGCAAATGCACTGCCAGAGTAGGTATATTCCCTTTAAAATGTAAACAAAAACGTGTTTTTCCGTCAAATCCTTGCAGCAGTCAAAAATAGAAATATTCAATTAGTTCATAAAACAATTACATAAATACATTTCTTTGTCCAAAATGTCCCCATTAGCCTATGAGTAGTAATTCATTACGCTGTATCATGTGCACAATAAGTAGTTTAGGCCACAAGTTGATCATATGTTCTATGGATTCGCTCGCACCTTAATTTTGACGGTTTTTACAAAAAAATTATTTCCTCGCTAATAAAAAATTGGTCAAACCGCTATACGTATAAAGCAACGGAATTGAGGGTTTTTGTATATTTTTTTCTTCGCTCGCTTGCCCCATTTTTTCCAGAAAAAATCCGTAGAACTCATGATCAACTCGTTGTGACCTTTCCGATCGATTAGGATTTTGTGCAGAGTAATGGAAGCTAACGATCAAAACTCGGAAAAATCAGAACCGATTGTTAATGTTCAGGGAACAGGGTACTATATGATAGTTATTAATGCGCAATTTGATGTGATTCAATTATTTTTCTGGAATGAGATATCCGCGAGTTTGTTTACTCCAGAAGTTGTTGTTGTAGATCACATGACTACAGACCCTGACCAGACTATACATGTAGATTTGAATGCGACCCTGACCAGACTATACATGTAGATTTGAATGCGACCCTGACCAGACTATACATGTAGATTTGAATGCGACCCTGACCAGACTATACATGTAGATTTGAATGCGACCCTGACCACACTATACATGTACATTTGAATGCGACCCTGACCACACTATACATGTACATTTGAATGCGACCCTGACCAGACTATACATGTAGATTTGAATGCGACCCTGACCACACACGACATGTAGATTTGAATGCGACCCTGACCACACACGACATGTAGATTTGAATGCGACCCTGACCACACTATACATGTAGATTTGAATGCGACCCTGACCACACACGACATGTAGATTTGAATGCGACCCTGACCACACTATACATGTAGATTTGAATGCGACCCTGACCACACACGACATGTAGATTTGAATGCGACCCTGACCACACTATACATGTAGATTTGAATGCGACCCTGACCACACTATACATGTAGATTTGAATGCGACCCTGACCACACACGACATGTAGATTTGAATGCGACCCTGACCACACTATACATGTAGATTTGAATGCGACCCTGACCACACTATACATGTAGATTTGAATGCGACCCTGACCACACACGACATGTAGATTTGAATGCGACCCTGACCACACACGACATGTAGATTTGAATGCGACCCTGACCACACTATACATGTAGATTTGAATGCGACCCTGACCACACTATACATGTAGATTTGAATGCGACCATGACCACACACGACATGTAGATTTGAATGCGACCCTGACCACACTATACATGTAGATTTGAATGCGACCCTGACCACACTATACATGTAGATTTGAATGCGACCCTGACCACACACGACATGTAGATTTGAATGCGACCCTGACCACACTATACATGTAGATTTGAATGCGACCCTGACCACGCACGACATGTAGATTTGAATGCGACCCTGACCACACTATACATGTAGATTTGAATGCGACCCTGACCACACACGACATGTAGATTTGAATGCGACCCTGACCACACTATACATGTAGATTTGAATGCGACCCTGACCACACACGACATGTAGATTTGAATGCGACCCTGACCACACACGACATGTAGATTTGAATGCGACCCTGACCAGACTATACATGTAGATTTGAATGCGACCCTGACCACACTATACATGTAGATTTGAATGCGACCCTGACCACACACGACATGTAGATTTGAATGCGACCCTGACCACACACGACATGTAGATTTGAATGCGACCCTGACCACACTATACATGTAGATTTGAATGCGACCCTGACCACACACGACATGTAGATTTGAATGCGACCCTGACCACACACGACATGTAGATTTGAATGCGACCCTGACCACACTATACATGTAGATTTGAATGCGACCCTGACCACACTATACATGTAGATTTGAATGCGACCCTGACCACACTATACATGTAGATTTGAATGCGACCCTGACCACACACGACATGTAGATTTGAATGCGACCCTGACCACACTATACATGTAGATTTGAATGCGACCCTGACCAGACTATACATGTAGATTTGAATGCGACCCTGACCACACACGACATGTAGATTTGAATGCGACCCTGACCACGCACGACATGTAGATTTGAATGCGACCCTGACCAGACTATACATGTAGATTTGAATGCGACCCTGACCACACACGACATGTAGATTTGAATGCGACCCTGACCACACTATACATGTAGATTTGAATGCGACCCTGACCAGACTATACATGTAGATTTGAATGCGACCCTGACCAGACTATACATGTAGATTTGAATGCGACCCTGACCACGCACGACATGTAGATTTGAATGCGACCCTGACCACACTATACATGTAGATTTGAATGCGACCCTGACCACGCACGACTTGTAGATTTGAATGCATTCTGATCCTAGGTCATACATACACGGATGCACATTTAAGGACCGAGCTGATTCAACCCTGAATCATTGATCACAATCAAGGTCCTCACGGTACATGTAACTTTGGTTTCACTCTGTACTGATTTTTGAAAATGTTGAAAAGATTATCATAAATAGCATCACCCTCCAAACATTTCCTGGCTGAAACTACACGGTATCATTATTCGTCAATGGGTGACATTCGCATAATACATATAAGACTGTTAACCTTACGTGTAAATAAACATTTACCATCGAATTATTTCCTAAGAGCAAGTTTTTTTCCTTACATTAATACACGTATCAATGGAATTTCATTGAGAAAATTTAAGATAACAAGATAATTTGAAAACCATTAAAGACGTTAAAGTCTATATATAAGTTCATCTGTTATAAATGAATCAGTAATTTGTTAAAATGAAATGCATTTTGGGTAATGAACTCCTCTTCATTTTTCAAATTTACTAATTGTAAATGGAGTCACAGGCACCTCGTGTTTCACGTCTTGTTTTTGATGTTCGCTACACTGGTATGCTATTTCTTAATTACTTCTAACAGAGAACAATACCTCTGTTATTGTACTCAATTATCTTTGACGTCATTGTCACGTGAGTGTTCTAATTACTTCGCGAGATCTTAACGAAGACTAATGATAATCTAAAAAGCTACTTTTGCTAAATTTGCCAACCTCTAAAAATCGAATTACATTTGATTCATTTCAACTTTATCTTCGTCGTTTGAGTAAATAACAAAAGTTTACTTAGTGGTTAGCTGAACCGGTAGCGCGTGTGGCTACAATTCCAGGGCCCAAGGTTTGGATTTCTGGCCAGGACAGGCTTAACTTTTTCTGGGAATGACGTCATAAAATGTTTCCAGTCTCCTTCCTACCTGTATCAAGTATCATAGTTGTAAGTCGTTTTAGAGAGCTACTGCTTAGTTCTTGGTTAAAAGTTTGGTTTCAGAGAACAAGGCCAGTTTATAAACATCGACTGACCGCCGTGATTTAAAATTTATAAAAAATGCGGCTGATACAATATTACATAATATGATATTGTCATACTTATTTTAAAGCGGGCTGGTCCAGGGAACTTGGAAGAAAGACGACTGTCCGCAGCGATGTGAATGAAATTGTTGAAATACCTCGTTTATCCTCACAAAATCCGGAGCTGACTAACGAAAAATGTGTTCCCTTGTTCCTGACCGATATTTTGATATTGCTCCGCAGAAAAAATAGGACTTGTCTGGTTCCCGGTCGTACTTTGACAGGTAAAAGGACGTCAAGCAAAGTATGATAATGGCCGCTCTCTACGTAATGAATTAGGTTTTGGAAAATTATGTTTTCAAATGGACATTTCTCACTACACGGGGTTAGATCAAAGGATCATTGTACAAGAATTACAATGGATACCTTTTTTCAGTTGTTCGGTTACATTTATGCAAAATAAAGTATCCGAAATTCTAACGAGACTAATCCACGTCCGAATTGTGTTCATTTCGAGACATGGTTTTGGGTGTTCGCTAAATATACGAGCAAACAGCAAAATAGACTTAGAGTGACTTATATATGACCGAACTCCTACTAAAGTTATTATTGTCAGCATATTACCATGCAAAATAAAGAAAACGTAAACGAATATTTTGTTAATTTAATAATGAATGAGTCGTGCTTTGCTTGGCCGATAACGATAGTGGTAAGGGGCAGGTAATCCAGACTAAAATAGGACATCTCCTCACAGTCAGTATGGTGATTTGACAAGAAATAAACTCGACAAATTAAAATTTTGTTTACGTGGATATACTTAAATAGCATTATCTTTTCGTTGTATAAAAGAACTATATTAAATACACTTAAATATATCTCGTTTAATCACGTGAGAATAGTTCGATACCGAGATTTCTGATATTGTAGACACTGACGTGTATTTGATAGGAAGTACGGCCCACTAGATACCAGTTGATGATATCATCAGCTTATGAGATCAAAAACAATACTTGTCGGATTAATTTAAACAATCTGCGGCCCCGATCATTTGACGGCGCATTAATTACTTATCTGCGGTCCTAATCATTTGACAACGCTTGTCACAGATCAAATCCTTCTTTGATAACATATTTTAATATGGGGACCTTTGTTTTAATGTGTATTGTATAAATTAAATGAACTGATATTAATTAAGTAATACCATGTTACTAATAAACACGATTAAAATTTATAGCGCTTCAAACAATACTAAGATTTCACGCCATCAAATTAAAAGGTCATCACTACTAAGATAAGACGCTTCATGTAACAGTACGTTATCATGCATAAAATGATTTATAATATTTTAGACTAGGGTTATTTTATGTCACGTGTTCAGTTTGATAGGCGTCTCCTCCATGATAAAATTCCAGTACTGGTATCTTTGTATGTATCTAATTCATGATTTTTTTGTTTTCTCTGTAAATTATTTATTGTACGTGCTTGGTATCACGTATAGTAAGGTTAAAGAGCCACTATTTTTTCTCTGTTATAAAGATAATTGCAATGTAAAAAGGCTTAGAAAAAGTCCTTGAAATTACGATATTCAGTGTTTCTGCTGAGTTGCACTAAACTATGTTTATTGCGTTATTTACGTTTTTAAAAAGTTAAAGTATACTGTTTAAAGTCTGCTCCCATATACAATGTACATGTTCAGCCGTCTTTACAGTTGTGTACTTTAACCCCTGTGCATTAAACTCCCATTCAGGCAGCAGATCCCTCACAGTACCCATTTACACCTGAGTAGAGTCGAATAATTGTAGGTAAATTATTTGCTCAAGGAATTAGCAGGTCCCTAGCGGGGTTTGAACCACTAAAATCTCAAATCAAGAATCTTCTACGAAAACTGGCTTAAGTCTGCTAATGATGATTGATGTGTGTCGTTTGCTGGCGTAGAATACCATACTTCGGGCGTCTTGTTGGGTCTTGTGGGCCCCTTGTTGGCTAATCAGAGCAGCAGCGTGTTCAGTTACCCTGAACGCTCCAAAACGTCCCGTAACGGAAGTGTCGGAACAACTCAACCCAAAGACAACTCAACCCGAGACAACTCAATCTCCTACTAACGGATTGAGTTGTCCCAACTTTGAGTTGAGTTGGGCACGGGTTGAGTTGTCTTCGGGCTGAGTTCTCCTGTATCCGTAACGTTAGCTAACAGTCGTTGCTGAACACGCAGCAGTTCTAGTCCTGAACTGCCGACCACGTGTCAGACATAAATTAGATGGGGAGGCCAAGTCGATGTAGACAGCTCTTGACTTGCGTTTTGCTCCTTTTCTCGTTTCTACACCGTTGAAAATCTTACGGTAACTGAACTCATTTTTGAATTAATGTATTTCTTCTATTACAATTACAGTATTACAATAATATAAGTTATGTCTATCATATTTATGACTAATACGTAACTTAGTGATACAAATGATGCTATCAGTTCCATACTATTCAACCTAATACAATAAACTCATATCATACGTGTCCAAGTATCACATTCCTGTACACCGAATCCGTCATAAATTTGTACAAATAAATGAAATGTAGAAGATTTTAATTAATCAAAATCATTGTACCATTTGTATGTATCAGTTACTTATATGTTTATAATTTATAATAGTATGACGTTTTTTTTTTCGTATAATGTTGCATCTTTATAACTTAAGTATGAGATTGACATATTGTAACTTTACGATTTATGACATACAATTGTAGTATTGTACATTTATTTTATATGTGACTTGGGAATAGTCACTATGTCGACCCGAGGTGGAGGTAATAGTGTTTTAAACTGTTGCCCGAGGCCCGAGAGTAACAGTTCAAAACCTTACCCCCTCCACCTCGGGCCAACATTTTGACTGTTCTCAAATCTCTTATGGAATAACTGTATAATGTTTGTTGTACGTTATATGCATCATTTATCGTACAGTTTAAGAGTGATGTTAATAAATTATGAGTTTCTGCCATGGGCAGAGAGTAACAGTTTAAAACCTTATCCCCGACACCGTGGGACGACAGTACTGTTTGATTGTTCCCAAATCACATGTGAAATAATTGTTATATTGCCTGATCAATAACTGTTTTAACAGTACTTACAGACGAAAAAAAGAACATATATTCATCCAGAAATGCCCACATTAGCCTGTGTTTACGCTGTACACCCGGCATTAATGATATTTGCACAATACCAAGTTACCTCTCCATATAATTTTTGTGCAGAAGATTTAATGCTTACAATCAAAACTCGCTAGATCGATTTTGAAATTTCGAGCAAAGAAATTTAGTACACAAATGTAGTTATTTGATGCGCTTTTTGAGGTGGTTCAATTATTTGACTGTAAAGGGAAATCGTCGGAAAAATGTTTCTTTACCTGATTATTTGTTGTTGATCACGCAACTATGTACACCGGTTATTACATATAGCCTATATTGAACTTTGTTTTGTTTGTTTTTGTTGGGTTTAACGCCATAGCGACACATTGGCCATATAACGGTGGTCAGTCAACCTACTCACTCCTCCTGGAAAGGCTAAATCTCTGGATTTAGCTGTTATTCAACTACTAAGCACATACTTTCGTCAGTGACTGACAACTGCCCTACATAATTAAAAATCATTGGTAGGAGGGAGCATGGCCATAGAAATAATTTCATGACCATGCTCCACGAAAGTATGCCCCGCCCGAGAATCGAACCCACGACCCCTCGATTAGTAGACTTGCATGCTACCAACTGAGCTAGCCGGGTGGCCTTAATGCAGGGAGGTTAAGGATCCATTAAAAGTAAGTTTAAGGTTCTAGTATAATTTGCTACCAACTGAGCTGGCCAGGCGGCTTTTTGAACTTTATTATTTTATGACAGGTACATATCAATAACAAACGGTCTAATTATCTACATTAGAATGGGTTAACTAGTTCTAATTACTACTTCCATTCACCTTATTTGATACATAGAATATTTTTTTCTCATTTATTAAATTTTGATATAGATGTACATGTATATCAATTAATGAAGCAAGAAACAAACACTGTCTGTATGTCAAACGCGTCAGGCATGTCATATCTAATCTACGATGAATGAACTTAACCTTAATTGAAAATCGTTAAATCAGTTTATTTTTAAAAACTTGATAATTAATTCTGTGTTTAGGCTAATCCAGCATTTTGATACGTAATGTATTGCATGATTACTTCTTTTGATATAAAGTTAAATCAATTGCACACGGCATTTAATTCAAGGACTTTGTACAATACTTTTCTATTTATTGCCACGACTTCTACTTATGCCTTTTAGCACAATAATTTATTCTTAAGCAGTATTTTAATTAACTTGGTTGACTCTGACGAATCGAAAACAATCGCCAAATTTGAAAATAAATGTAATAAGCTTATTCAGTAGTTAACTTTGAATAGACAATAGTTCGGTTTAAATACTTAAAATACTCCATTGTCTCATCAACAAAGGAATAAATTGACATAAAAATAAGATAAAGACATAATAAAAAATATCACGTCTGATCTAGCATGACATAATTATATCTATATTAACCAAAGGGAAATAACACAGTCAATGATTATTTTATGTTTAGTTCAGTAGTTAACCCCCTTTAAGAAATTACAAAAACATTGAGAATAGAAATGGTGAAATAAATACTTGTAAATATGCTATAAAAGAGTGCATTTCAATTTTATGACATGATATTTCATTAGATCTATTTGGTTTCATGTGATTCCAATTGATTCCATGATACTGGTATGTGATTTCATGAGATTCCATTGGTCGTTAGTTCGATTCCCAGGCGGGGCATACTTTCGTGGAGCTTGGTCATGAAATAATTTATACGGCTATTCTCCCGTCTACCACTGATTCTAAATTATGTAGGTCAGTAGTCAGCCACTGACAGAAGTATGAGCCTAGTAGTTTGTTAACAGCTTAATCCAGAGATTTGGCCTTTCCAGGAACAGTGAGTAGGTAGACTGACCGCCTTGATATAACCTATTCATTGTGTTGCTACGGCGTTAAACCCAACAAAAACCCCATTATCAAAGTAACCCTGATTTTGCACTGCGAAGAAAATAAACATTTATCTATTTTAAACAACTGTATCGAACAAGGTTTTTAATTAAATGCAAATATTGCTCAAACACGTTTGTGTTAATTATTGCATTTCAAAGTGACAGTAGATCAAAACCGAAAGTAGAATTTGGTTGGCAATACATGTACTTGATACAATAGTTTTGATTACAGTATGTTCAAGATAAAGACTTGGTATAAAAAAATACCCCAAATTATGTAAAACTATTGTGGATGACATATATTGAACATCAGCTT
Source organism: Mactra quadrangularis (assembly GCA_025267735.1). Lineage (NCBI taxonomy): Eukaryota > Metazoa > Mollusca > Bivalvia > Venerida > Mactridae > Mactra > Mactra quadrangularis. Next base: position 33,102,996 of record CM046304.1, read on the forward strand.
ATAATGAATATACATGTAGTGTGCTCTTTCCCACTTTTTTAAGAAATGGATACTTGGTCAAGCTTAAATTTCGAAAGCAGACTGCTTTTGAACAGTTTATTGTGTCTCTAATGCATGTTATATTCTGATAACTTCATGTTTGTAAAACAGTTTTCAAGTCTTCTGTTGATGAATATATCTGCGTATAGTGGTTTCCACTTTTTTGGTATGACATGACATGACATGACTGTTATAATACGGTATGTCATGAAAAGGAGTGTATATGTTTTTAACGAATTTAAAACTTGGGTCTACAAATACTGTCTTTGGTTTTACTCAGCGCAGGAAAAGGTTTGGCGTATGAGCAAAACTAATTGTATTTTTTCATAATTTATTAATATCATTCTTAAAGTTAAACTGTACAATAGATGACGCATGTAACGTAACAAACATTATTCTATAAATACTAAGTACCCAACAACCTCAATAACTATTTAGCGTATGACTATCCTTGCGTAATCAATGATAAAATTATTAATGGCGCATTTAAATTTGATTGATTATTACCATGCTGTGGGGTTATGATAATTAAGTATGAATAAGTGATGATCTTCCTTTATTTGAACAACATCTACTGAATTCCATAGAGCATTTGGCTTCTAAAGCGGAACAACACCAAGTTATCAAACATGAATAGATACAATCAAATTAAAACCAGATCTAACCGTTTTCTTACGAGGTTAAGGTGACCTTTTCTCATCATGTTTAGTAACATGTTTACATCGCCACCGTCACGCAATTTGACAATCTCTCATACAGAGTTGTCGATCCTTACAGTGATCTATATCTCTGTAAACGTCTCGGGTTTTACAAGATTCTTGTAAAATAGTAATATAATTTAGATTTTGTATCTAAAGCGTATTTCGTCTTATATATATATTATCTCAAATTTTTACGTGAAATATAATTTTATTACAGGCGAAATCCAATTTTTAAAGAGTTATATTTACAAGAACTATTTTCTTGTGAAACGTCTTCCTATTCTGAGTAATTTGGCTTTTTACTCATCCGCAAAAAATGTCAACAATAGATGATATTGCTAAAAATTATGACAAAAATTTAGTGCTAAGGGACTGTCAACGACAAGCCTTTGAACATCTACAAGACAAGAAAGGTGATCTGTTATTTAGTTTGTCTGTTGCGTTTGGACATTATTCAAAAATTGTCACATGATCGTTTTAAACGATCACGTGTTTAGGACTACTTTCGAGACGTTAACAGAGATAAAGATCACTGTAAGGATCGACAACTCTGTATGAGAGATTGGCAATTTGAAATAAGCCGTCCAATCGTAGACTTTGAATAATACCGATGTCAAACCTTGGTCTAAAAATAGAAATTACGAAGTCAAGATGCTATTTATAAGTGTTTCGTCTAGATGAAAGCTACGCATTGATTGGTCGACGTAAAGGTCATCTCGACGTGACCCTCCATGCGAACCTTAGAGATCCTGTGCGGCAACGCTCTACAGGATGTCTGTTTACGGAGATTGGAATAGATATAAAGTGAAGTTATAAAATAAATATATTTTATTTCAAATACTAGTAGGCCGCATGCCCATCGTATTACAGTTATACTATACAATAAAATGACTTATATAGATAGATTTATTTCTGTATTATTTACACAAAGCTAACATACTACTACTATACATTTAATAAGATATATATGGATAATACAATTATGCCATCTATATATTATACACAAAGGATGACACAAAAAAGAGAATGAAATTCTCATTTTTCCTTTGTGGACTTCTAATTTCCAGTAAAGGCAAACATATTAAAAGTTCTATAGCATCATGTGCATAAATATATGATTGATATGTAATTGTCCAGAAAAGGAATGAAACCAGCATCAAACTAAAATAATTAAATGCAATATAACAGCAGAATTTTATAAAAAAATACTCAAACAGAAAGAAATAATTTCCAATAAATAATTTAAAAAAGCCCGAAGTATGTACAATCCAACTGTTCACTGATTGTGGTTGAAAATCTAATAATTCCTTAATCCTGGCTGAAAATCTAACATTGTTACATATCCAAATTAATAATATTCATGAACACCAAAACATGAAGTAACCAAATGATAGAATGACTTTAAATCTGATAAAATTGACTGTATTGTAATGATTGAATAACCAACCCAGGACTCTAATATGCACCTTTGGTGCTTTTCACAAAAATTCTTACGAAAAAATCTTCGTAAGTCAGTTTCATATAATTAGAACTTCAAAGTCAGACGGATAATTAGAATAACTATTATATTATGATATTCAAAAGGTATATACAATTCTACACAATTTGTATAAAATTTAGAATTGATAAGTCAAAAAATTAGCGTATTATCAATGTTTCTTGCTTTTGACTTACGAAGATTTTTCCGTAAGAATTTTTGTGAAAATGACCACTTATCTAGAAGATTACAAAACATTTAGACAAATTACAAACATGAAGAACGTTAAAGATTTTTCCAGAATATTCTATTGACAAAACTAGAAAAAAAGTTTATGTAATAATGCATAATTACATTGTAAACTATCCGACAAGCTACGATTGTTATCATATATCAGTCATAAAATGTAATGTACGGGGGATGATCCAAACTAACGTGGACTTTCAATACTTCTCTTACAATTTTAACAATATTCTTAAAAACATATATGGTTGTAAATCGGAACATTAAATGAATCAAACGAGGCAATAAGATTTCACTTCTTTATAATCATACGATCATCCCTCGTAATTACAAATCCATATGTTTCAGATTTTATAAGTTACTGATACATGAAAATAATGATAAGGTATACTTTACGACTTTGTAAAGAAGAAATGTTTTGTAACATCTACTGAGTATAGAATAATACGCATAGTCTCTTTTAAACTACTATGAATTTATTTCGATAAATTAGAATTTATTTCTCCATTTTCAGATGACATTAATTCCATAATTTTGGTTTATTTGGTATTCTGTAGTATTATCAACAAATAAAATATTTTCTTAAAGGTACTAGTTTACAGAATACAAAATACCGTTCAGAGTCAGTAATCATTACTCAGTGAGTCAAAAAATTAATTCTTAATATTCTAAGTCAAACTGACCTATAAATTGCAAGAAATATACAATTAAAGGTACAAAAATGCACTAAAATTGTCTATACCGTGACACACGGGTTAGATAGTTACTACATGAAACATAATCATTTGTAGTTGTATGTCAATTTACACTAAAATTGTCATTATAAGAACAGCACTTTCAACTTCCAAAAATGTTTCCATACAATTTTGATAATTCTAGAAAAAGTTGATATTTAAGTTGATATCTGTGAATGAGTACCTTTAAATCTTAATACAAAGAACTTCCTAATATACAATGTAAGTAATCTTCAAGTGAACAACGTGATGGGCTTATCTTGTGAGATCTAGCTGCTTGAAGTAAATCAATACTAATAACGGGACTTTAGTCAGTTATTTCCCCTTGTATACTTTTCAAAAAGGTAGGTCCTATTAGTTGGATTACTCGGATTTTACCCTTACTTTTTCATATCAATTTGCCAAAACTAATCTTAAATAACTTTTTGTAAATCATTTAATTTGTTTGAAACTCAAGTTAAGTATTTTTGGAGTAAAGAGCTATCTAAATTGTATTACTTCTGTTTATATATATTAATTAACAAGAAAGATATTAGATGAAATATTTTGTTATCCTTACATAAAAATTCAATGATAAAATCCAAGGATTCCAACTGTAAGGACCTACTTACTAATTGGATTGCTTCAGATTTTATCAGGGAAAGATAAATGACAAAAGTCCCTAATTGCAAGTTTGTTAAAACTTTTAAGCATGTGTACAGTGAATAACTTACAGGCTGCAAGTCATTAACACGTTTGGTTTATTGAACCTTTAATAGAAACGCTCTTTCAAGACAAAATAATCATAAAATGTCAAGAATAAACTTATTAAGTATTAATCGAAAATATTATCAAAACATTATTCTATATGCATAGCAACTGGGGAATTGGTCGCCATTATGGGTCAACCAGGGATAATAAAGACACAATACAAGGCAGGCTTGATTGAATCTCTTAAATATTAATTTGCAGCAAAACAATTCATTCCGTATAAATTATTCATACGATTTTAATTACAATTAAGTTCGTTTTTGTTACAATGAATAAATACATCGTTCAAAATGAATGACAGGGGATTAAATACAACATTGATATATATATGAAGACATTTCACTTTGTACAGTCGTGTTTGTTATTGTAAAACTAGTAACCATCCTTCTTAATAAACATTAGGGCTGCTGCGAGTATCCGAGTACTCGGATAATCGCGATCTCGACCAGAAAATCGAGTACTAATATTCGTCACGTCCGAAATCGTCGGATCGCTATCTAGTTTTGGGAAAAAATGAAAGAAAATTCCGACCTAATTTCCACTGAAATCGAGTCGCACTACTGATGAAAACTTTAATTTTTGTAGGGACCAGATAATCATGAGTCAAAATTTTGATCGATACACATTTGAACAAAAATGTTATTACTGAAAATGCCCATAAAACGTCTGATAGTAATGTTTGGAGTACATGGTTTCCCATTTAGTAAAAGCTTCTGTATTTTTTCACTTTTTTGTTATTTCACGAATTCCTGTATGTTTTTCCATTAACATGTGATTCGTGGTTCGATTCGTGAATCGCTACACATGAACCGTGGTTCGGATCGGATCGCCACTTGCTCAACGATCCACAGCCCTAATAAACATGTTGTAAACTTGGCTAGTTTTGCTTGGAACCATTGACTGTTATACTGCAACATCAATTTCGGTCCAGAAGTCTCATCCGAAAGTGGAAGAAACACCAGAGCGCTGTACAGATACTTTACATATCAATGAGAATGTTTTTGTTAACACATAATTTTGTCAGAATAGAACTCTTACCCTTAGTTTCCCAATCCAATTGGTAAATAGTCCCTATCAGTTGGAATCCTCGGATTTTATAATTGAAGTCTAATGTAAGGATAATAAAATATTTCATCCAATATTTTTCTTGTTAATTAAGATATTAACAGGAGTGGTAAAATTAAGATAGTTCGTTACCCTAACAATACTTAGCTTGCTTTTCAAACAAATTAAATGATTTTCAAAATAGTTATTTAAGTTTAATTGTGGCAAATTGACATAGAAAAGTAAGGGTAAAATCCAAGTAATCCAACTGATTGGACCTATACCTATTTGAAGAGTTTGTTTTGTTTGTTTTATTGGATTTAATGCCGTGTCAACACAATTTAGGTAATTTTACGGCGTCCAGCGCACCTAACCTAGCTTTCCTGGACAAGTGTCTATAATCAGTACTCACTTACCCTTCCACAAGGCCGGAAACTTCTATGCAAGGAGATATAACTGTCTAAGGTCCCTTATTAGGGTTATACTCATCATCCACCAAAATACATACATACATGTATACTATACAATACAATTACATACAATTTCATGAAAACATAGTTAAATATCTGCTACAAAAAATTAAAGACAAAATAACATATTTATAACCGAATGTTAAGAATAAATAACATTATTGTAGATAAATATGTCAATGTTAACATTAGATGATCAAAGTAAAATGTATCCTTAAAGTATTCAGATAATTAACAATGATACATTTGTTTCCAGAAAGCAATAATTCGCTAGATCTGTACACCAAAAACCTTTAGACATAAGTATTTTTCAGATACGTTGTGCGTATTATAGACGCTATGGTGGCATATTTCTGCCAACAGATAACCACTTAAATAACGTGTTAGTTATATGGTTATCTACTTTAAACATATTTTATTGTCAAATAGTTAACATAGATAATATACAACAATGACAGATACATATGTACAAAAATGACAATGGGGTCTGGCCACAAGTTCTCACAACTTAGTTACGGCCATTCCCCGACATATATTTACAAAAATAAACCTGTCTTTGACTGTATTGTGGTTCGGTTAAGTTAACATAATTAAGATATTATGACTCTATATATGTATTGAAATGAAATAGGAAATGTTTTAGAATATGTTGAAAATTTATATTAAGGTTGTTTTTGTGATGCACGAGTGTCAGCCGAGAAGAAGAGTACAAATATAAACTATCTAACACGTGAACTACCTCAACCATCAAATCTATCAGATTCTTTAATGTAATTTTGTACAGATATGAAGATTTTTGAATTGTCTTCAAAATTGTAAGAAGATGAACCAAACAATAATAGTTCTGTACTTAATGGATGGAATTGAATAAGTTTCCTGAATAATCTTATTCGTTGAGTTGTGAATTTTCTACAAGTAAAAAGAAAGTGTTCGGCGTCTTCGTATTCGTAACCGCAACTACACGTAGTGGTTATCTATTGGCAGAAATATGCCACCATAAGAAGCTAATAAATATTAAGACATATACAAATGAAATGAAATTCGTCTTCTTTTATTGCATAAATACCATTAGATATTGTATTTGAGTTCTGAAAAAAAATGAAACAATATAGACAAACACATAATTGTTCCAGCATTGTATATATATGTTGATTTTGATATTCATTCCGCCAATTAACCATGTATTCAAGTAATAGACCGAATGATTAACTAGGTAGACTATATGATATAAATAATTTTCACAGATCCTAAATCAATTTTCACGATTCCCAGGCTTCGGAAATATGGATTCAGACTTCGACAGTAAAATTTGTCTAAACTTAACGACCAATTTATTATATTGATATGTCTTCATTTCTTTAGATAGATAGAATCAGAAACTTTCATTCGGAACAACCTCGGCGATCATCTACGAATATATACCCGAATATATATATGTCTCACACGTCGTATTTCTGTGTAGTTCAGACTATATTACCACAGAAACCAAATTCTTAGATCTACTTTTTCACCTTATAATATCCGAGGTTTATCTGCGTAGAAGATCGCCGAGGTTGTTCCGAATACAGAAACTTTATGTAGCTCCAATGGCAAAAAATCGACTTCGACTTTACAATTAGCTCAATTGATTATTTGATAATAATTGTATCCTCTTCTTTGATTAAAAGCATCTGGTTGCACTGAGTCGATCTTGTATTGTCTACAATTGTCTGGAAATAGAAATTATGAATAATTGTTAATTTAACTTACTATCACTTTATCTATACTTCTGTAAATTTGTCCGCATTTACGACCCGGTAAATCATAAACCGAAACAACTAAACTCAATTACCAACCATATTACAAGTCCATCCGGCTAGCACATTCGGTAGTCCACAAGTCTACTGATCGAGGGGGTCTTAGATTCGATTCCTGGGCGGGGCACACTTTCGTGGAGCTTGGTTATGACATAATTTCTACGATCATTTTATCGTCTACCATTGATTCTAAATAATGTAGGACAGTAGTCAGTCACTGACGGAAGTATGAGCCTAGTAGTTGGTTAACAGCTAAATCCTGAGATTTATCCTTTCCAGGAACGGCGAGTAAGTGGACTTGCCGGTTTGATATAACCTATACAATGTGTTGCTACAGCTTTAACCAAACAAAACAAACAAACAAACAAACAGTCAGGCAGGCAAGCAATGGATCCATACATGTAGATATAGGGCCTATATCATGTAGATATAAAACAGACATTTTTAATCCATTAAATGGGTAAAAACTCTTGTTGTATGAAATGCGACAGTGCATGTATACGATGCTGTCTTTAAAGTTGAACTAAGAACGTAATAAATCAATGATTTTTGGAAATTACTGAAACTATAGTGATCAATGTAATGAAAGCACCTATCAGTATAGTTTTAATAAATTTACTGATATGTTATGTTATTTCATGTGGTCACTAAATATTCATCATTAATAAAACATATTTATTTTATGTTTTTTCAGTGGAATACCGGGATAATTTATCGGTGAAATAAAAATCGATATTCCACTGTTTTGAAAAATTGATAATAAATTTGTTATTTTTCACAGTTGTTTTGCACAAATTTGTTTCATACTTTTCTGTACAATGTTATGTACGAATTGTATAATGTACCAGTAGCGTGTTCAATTACACAAAACGTTACAGAACGTTACATAACGATACATTCGGAACTCCTCGGCCATTCGCTGCGAATAACCTAATCTAATACACAAATATGAGATCGTTAATGCAATGAGTGATGTTTCAAAATTTACGGACTAAAAATGAAACATCACTCAATGCCTAAACGATCATATACTTGTTTACTTTAACACCGGTATTTTCAAAATAGCGTCTAAATATGTCCGAGAATATTCGCAGCGAATGGCCGTGGAGTTCCGAATGTATCGTTACGGAACGTTTTGTAACGTTCGCGGTAACTGAACGCAGGGTAGATAACATTTAATTACATATATCAATAATTGAAACTGTGACCTTTCTTTTGGGACACCCCGTACCTTGATAATAGTATACATACCTCCCGGTGCCATACATTTCATCACATCGCAAGCTTCCCATCTTTGGTCAGTGTCTATTGTGTAACACCATAGGTAACCAGTAATATCTTGATCTCGACAATAATTTTCCGCTTCTGTCAAACTTTTTTCCGGCATATTTTTTACTTTAGCAGCCATCTCATGACTGTGAGGTGATTGGCTATCCCAGCGTTGACATGTACGACCTGTCGCAGTCCTGTTATAAGTACCAGTGTACTCGAGATGAGACGACGTGCTGTAACATTGTTTGTCATCCAGTTGGTCTGAAAAAGTAAGTCCTTTTTAAGGCCATGCCAATTTGGAATTCTGTTAAGCGTCATCTCAAATTTGACAAGCCTAGGTACCAATTACAAAAACACACAAACCGAAAACGAAAACACAAATACTTTTTACGACAAAAAACAATGCATTATATGTATATATATTTCAATAGAATAACATCTCCATAATATGAAACAATGGTCTGACTTTAACATAAAATGACTAGATGTTTTTTTTCACGTAAAACATGTATTGTATTAATGACGCGGTTATGATAAATTGCTTACGATGAATAACGTCGTTGCCGGACACAATTTTCCCTGAATTTGACCAGCATTTGGGGGGGGATTGAGGATTCTAAAACCTACGCGCACTCGGACGCTTAACAAAATTACGATATGGCATGGCCTAATGTAATCGAAACAACGTATTTAGTAAATAACTTACTTGGTTTCATGATATCATCATATGTAAAAAAAATTCGGTGCAGCTGTCCAAGCCAATTTGTGCCTTATACTTTAACCAATACAATTTTCCCTACCTTTCCTGTATGCCCAATGAAATTCTCTCGCGGCATTGAGATATGAATGAAATATATGATACCATTTAGTTTAAAGTTTAGTATACAGTCCCAAAAGTAACCATAGTTAAAATAATTTGGGAATTAAATAAGATAAAGATAAACCCATACACATAATGTCAATTACGAAATTTATAATTAAAAAAACAGGACCTTTTTGTGAAATTTTGTAATACAAAATGTACCATGCACAGCGCCGAATATCTTTTGAAAAATACTTCTTGCTTGTTATATACATGTAGTTAAGCCCAAAATGCTTCAGTTTTAGTAGTAAAATGTCCCAATATTGCTCGTACATGAAGTTAAGCCCCAAAATGCTTCAGTTTTAGTAGTAAAATGTCCTAATATAGCTCGTACATGTAGTTAAGCCCCAAAATACTTCAGTTTTAGTAGTAAAATGTCCTTATATTGCTCGTACATGTAGTTAAGCCCCCAAATGCTTCAGTTTTAGTAGTAAAATGTCCCAATATTGCTCGTACATGTAGTTAAGCCCCAAAATACTTTAGTTTTAGTAGTAAAATGTCCCTATATTGCTCGTACATGTAGTTAAGCCCCAAAATACTTTAGTTTTAGTAGTAAAATGTCCCTATATTGCTCGTACATGTAGTTAAGCCCCAAAATACTTTAGTTTTAGTAGTAAAATGTCCCTATATTGCTCGTACATGTAGTTAAGCCCCAAAATACTTTAGTTTTAGTAGTAAAATGTCCCTATATTGCTCGTACATGTAAATAATCCCAAAATACTTCAGTTTTAGTAGTAAAATGTCCATATATTAAGATCATAATGATTCCGGTATTAAGACCATGAATTTGATGATCTTAAAGGTACTCATTCACAGATTTCAACGTAAATATCAACTTTTTCCAAAACAATCAACATTGTATGAAAAATATTTTTTTGAAGCAGGAAAGTACAATGCAGTGTTCTGATAATGAATATTTAAGTGCAAGTTGACATACAACTGCAAATGATTATAAACAGTGTTTTTTTTGTACGCACTATAATTGTCACAAAAGGCCGGTACGGTCCCGAATCAAAATAACTATATCTACATATGCATGTAAATTTGCCGTAAATTATGAATTAAGTTCTTGAGACTTTTAATATCGACTGAACTTAATCCGCTTTGAGTGTAGTGTTTGAAATCAGCCTATATACGACCTTATCATTTGGTGCATGCAAAAGATGTTGGTGCCATTCGAAAGAGCAAAGCCTTAGCTACGCGTAAATGTATAAATCTGTGAAGTGAAATTGTTATAATGGAGAAACTCGCCTCTAATGAAAATTGGTTTAAACAACTATTGTTTTAGTGATAAACATTATATGGCTATAAATGTTCTTGATTCGGGACCGTTCTGGTCGTCCGTGATATTTATTACTTACCTTGTGGTTTGAATAAAAACCCGGTACATGAACTTTTAAAGCATCTAAATCCACATTCTATTTTTGTTACTTGACCAAGTTCTTCTATGATATCCTTATCGTTTTCAAACAAAAACGGTAGAGCAGTCTGTTTTAACGACACTGTCATAGCACTTTCCAACGATTTAGTAACCCTAAGCGCCAGCATTAACACTAACACTATTCCCCGGTATGACGGTTTATCAATCATGTCAATTTTGAGATAGTTTACATTTTAAAATTATGAAAACTTGTCAAAAAAAGTACTCACACTTGTTGTATTTTATAAGTTGTATTATTAAAATTTGGTGTCCGTCACAGCAATGGTGGAACGAATCGTTTGTAAAAACGTCAAACTAATCATTAGTTGTACCAGTAAATGCACAAGCTAATGCAGTTCATTGGAATTTGCAACTGATTAAACTTTGATACGCCACGTCACCTAAATGCTTACTTAGTGTTTTCTTAATTAATAATTTATGAATGTAAATCTTACAACCAGTACCTACCGGCTGAATGCGTCTTACATTTTACAAGTCTCTGAAACTGGGTCAATTTAGATTTTATTTGGTACTGAACAGAGTAAAGTATAAATCAAATGGCATGTATGGTATGAGATCAGAATCAGTTTGTTTTGGATAATTTCTATCAAGTCTGAGATTCTCAAGAACATATCGAGAACGAAACCACTGGTTTAGGCATGCTCCCTCAAACAAACATTGAAGTGTCCTAATGTTTTGTTTGTTTGTTTTACGCCGTAGCAACACATTGTATAGGTCATATAACGGCGGTCAGTCAACCTACTCACTCCTCCTGGAAAGGCTAAGTCTCTGGATTTAGCTGTTAACCAACTACTAAGAACATACTTTCGCCAGTGTCTGACAACTGCCTTACATAATTAAAAATCATTGGTAGGAGAAAGAGTGGCCGTAGAAATAATTTCATGACCAAACTCCACGAAAGTATGCCCCGCCCGGGAATCGAAACCACGACCCCTCGATAAGTAGACTTTCGTGCTACCAACTGAGCTAGCCGGGCGGCCTTAATGCAGGGAGGTTAAGGATCCATTTAAAGTAAGTTTAAGGTTCTAGTATATTTTGTTGTCATTTTTTATGGAAATGTGTAAATAAATAAACAAAAAATTATTAAGAATAAAGGCGCCACTTAAAACATGGACGTACGACAAAATAGTCATTATTGTCGTATCTTTGTCCCGCGGGGCGCCATGGAAAACGCTATCATGCGATATTACAAATCAATTTCCGCATGATTGTGATTTCGCTCTTTCGCCTTCCGCTTTCACATTGCACCGAAGACTTTTGAAGATATTCGCATGTGTCAGTTAAAGACTAAAGTGCAAAACACTATCATGCGACAGAGTAGAATGATTCTGTCGCATCATCGCCTCGCGAGGTGCCACACGAAAACACAAAGATGCGACAAATACCTTTTTGTCGAAGTTTGGTCAAGCGGGTTCTGAGACAAAAATAAAGTGTCAATATTAAGGCAAAAACACGACATAAAAAGTTTCGTACTTTCGTAAAAGTTTTGTCGCATAAATACATTTTCGCATTGCACTAACTATGGCAAAAACACGACAAATGATACAAATGTGGCGTGATTTTGTTTTTGCACGACGCGCCGCAGAACGAAGATACGACAAAATAACCACGTTCGTGTTTTTATGTGCCCCTTGCGAGAGGACAATGCGACATGGCAGTGAGCAGTGCCGAAATGGGCTTCGAACCCGGGACCTATCGATCCTTAGGCGCGTGTCCTACCACTGGACTACTGCTTCTACAGTTTCTCATGTTTTAGGGCTATCTTGGATGCTTTGTTTTACGCCGATATATATTAGATTTGCCTTGGTTCGAAATATTAAAATACTTCTATGTCTTCACATTGATAATACAGTACTGCGTGACTTAAGTTGTTTTCAGTCTGCAATATCAAGTTTTAGTTTCAACTTTCCTAACTGTAACAGACCATATTCTTTCATGTAACAAATAAGTATTTTAAGCTTTGACCTTACTCGAATAACTTTTATCTGAAGTATAAAACATTCAATATTAAAACGCTTCTATGATTTTCATACTGATAGTGCAATAATGCGTTACTTAAGTAGTTTTCAGTCTGCAATATCAAGTTTTATTTTCAACTTTCCTAACTGTAACAGACCATATTCTTTCATGTAACAAATAAGTATTTTGCGTTTCTAGCTTACTCGAATAACATTTATCTGAAGTATAAAACATTCACAAGACAACTTTTTAAATGTTAATCTTTCATTTCGTTATTATATTCATATTCTTTGTTCATTATTTATTAAAATTTTAAACGAATTTCAGTTATTTACTCCTTCCTGTAACAAAAAATGTTCACTGATGTAACGTATCATTCAGTAGTGTAACGAGTCATGTCGGAACGTTTTATTTTCTTCACAGTTCTGACAGCACTTATGATGTGTGATGTATTTAAAGGGATAAACCGATTTTATGAAATCAACTACATACGGCATACATTTAAAACCTATGTCTGTTGCATAAGCCTATCGCTACATATCGCTTCTCATGCTGGTACTCTCGTTGTTAATATCTTATATTTAATTATTCCCTTTGTTGAAAGAAGGGTATCAGGGCACAAAGCGCTAAGTAGTGGATATGCCTGAGTAACATGCCCTTGGTTCTCAAATTAAAGAGATTCAATATCTATATTAAAAACAGAGAACTTTTGAAGTGTAAATCAATAATTATAATTCGTAAAGTACAATCATTTATTGAACAGAGATCATGGGTTTATCAACTCCAAATATTTACCCAGTTAATCTCTAATAGAAACTCACAAGATTGTTAATTAAAAATTGATACATAATTATATTCTCATTCTACATTTGTAATAGAAAGAAAATTGATTAAGTACTACATGCAGTTTAAGTAGAATGTTCTGAATACAAAACTAGTTTTATGACCGCAGAAAAGTTCTAGGAAACTCGTATTTTATCTTACATCTTACATCTACTGTTAGGGTCGCAAGACTATGCGTCTACTATAACCCCCTCATGAATTTCTACCCAGTTCTGTTCCGGATTTGTATCGTTCTCATCGTGTCAAGCCTTTAATGTTACATACAAATGTATATAGGGCCGTGGATCGTTGAGCAAGTGGCGATCCGATCCGAACCACGATTCACATGTCAATGGAAAAGCATACAGGAACTCATGAAATATCAAAATAAGTGAAAAATTACAGAAACACTGTACTCCAAAAATTACTATCTGACGTTTAATGGGCATTTACAGTGATAACATTTTTGTTCAAATGTGTATCAATCAACATTTTGACACAAGATAATTCGACATAAATTAAAGTTTTCATTAGTAGTGCGACTCGTTTTCAGTGGTAATTAAGCTGAAAATGTTCTTTCATTTTTATTCCAAAACTAGATCGCGATCCTACAATTTCGGACGTGACGAATATTCGTACTCGATTTTCTGGTCGATATCGCGATTATCCCAGTACTCGGACACTCGCCGCAGCCTTAAATGTACTAGTGATTTGAATGAACAAATAACATTTTTTCTATATCAAAGGAAGATAAGGAATTCCATCCAAAACATTCCTCGTTGTTTCCTTGAACAAGAAACTTGATCCTGCCAGCTCAGCACTGGGGAAACATAAAGCGCCCTCGAAAGTGATTAATCTAAGTTGTTATAACTTGTTTCACAATCGAGCAAAATATATTAGAATAAACTAATAAACATCACTTTCATACCAAGTTTTATTATAAATTTTACAGCAAAATGTCGATAATTTATACATCAACCCAATTAATTCAAAATTAACATTATGTAATGAATGAAACATTTTGTGTTGTGTAAACCATTTATTATTGAAATGACTGTGGATACACTTCAGGGGAATTCTACCTTAAAAATAAATTGTTTGAAGTATCAGAGTAGTATTCAGCAAAAAAATATCTCAAGCGTAGTAAAGCCCAATCTCCGTAAACAGATATCCTGTAGAGCATCGTCGTACAGGATCCCTACTTTCTCCGTGGAATGTCACGTCGAGATGAACTTTGTTTTGACCAATCAATGCGTAGCTTTCATCTAGACGAAAACACTATTAATCATATTTTGATTTTGTAATTTCTATTTTTAGACCAAGTTTTGCATGCTAATATAACAGTGGTATTATTCACAGTCTGCGATTGGGCGGCTCATTTCAAATTGCGTGACGTAGACGATTTAAACAAGTTACGTATCATAACAATTTCGTCATGAATATTATGATGAGAAAAGGTCGCCTGAACGTGACCTTCGTTTGAAAAAGCCAGATCTAAATTAGCGAGCATGCGAGCGGAAAATTTTAAATCGGGTTTTAATCAGATTGAGTAAAGCCAGAAATAGCATAATTATCCTGGTAGATATCAGCAAATAATGCCTGTTGTAGTTCAGCCAAAAACTGAAATTTTCACACTAGAAATTCAGCAAATAACTTCGAGCGTTGTTCAGCAAATAATGTATGGCGTTGTTTACATAGAAACGGTGTGAGTTTCATGCTAGAATTCAGCAAAAAACATCTAGCATTGTTCAGAAAATAATGTATGGCGTTGTTTACATAGAAACGGTGTGAGTTTCATGCTAGAATTCAGCAAAAAACATCTAGCATTGTTCAGCAAATAATGTATGGCGTTGTTTACATAGAAACGGTGTGAGTTTCATGCTAGAATTCAGCAAAAAACATCTAGCATTGTTCAGCAAATAATGTATGGCGTTGTTTACATAGAAACGGTGTGAGTTTCATGCTAGAATTCAGCAAAAAACATCTAGCATTGTTCAGCAAATAATGTATGGCGTTGTTTACATAGAAACGGTGTGAGTTTCATGCTAGAATTCAGCAAAAAACATCGAGCGTTGTTCAGCAAATAATGTATGGCGTTGTTTACATAGAAACGGTGTGAGTTTCATGCTAGAATTCAGCAAAAAACATCTAGCATTGTTCAGCAAATAATCTATGGCGTTGTTTACATAGAAACGGTGTGAGTTTCATACTAGAATTCAGTAAATCACACCTAGCATTGTTCAGCAAATATTCAATAGCGTTGTTTACATAGAAACGGTGTAAGTTTCATACTAGAATTTCAGCAAAAATATCTAGCATTGTTCACGAAATAATCTATGGCGTTGTTTACATAGAAACGGTGTGAGTTTCATGCTAGAATTCAGCAAAAACATCTAGTATTGTTCACGAAATAATCTATAGCGTTGTTTACATAGAAACGGTGTGAGTTTCATGCTAGAATTCAGCAAAAACAAAAAGTATTGTTCACGAAATAATCTATGGCGTTGTTTACATAGAAACAGTGTGAGTTTCATGCTAGAATTCAGCAAAAAAACAATTAGTATTGTTCACGAAATAATCTATGGCGTTGTTTACATAGAAACGGTGTGAGTTTCATGCTAGAATTCAGCAAAAACATTTAGTATTGTTCACGAAATAATCTATAGCGTTGTTTACATAGAAACGGTGTGAGTTTCATGCTAGAATTCAGCAAAAACAATTAGTATTGTTCACGAAATAATCTATGGCGTTGTTTACATAGAAACAGTGTGAGTTTCATACTAGAATTCAGCAAAAACATCTAGCATTTTCAGCAAATAATCAATAGCGTTGTTTCACGAGATTCATGATAGAATTCTGGAAACCTTTTCAACAATAATCTAGCCAGAAATGGTGTAGTATTTGTATCCTTCTCTGGGAGAATCTGGTACCATTGATCCATCGTTATATAATCTGCAATTACCTGGAAATATAAAATTGACCAATTGATTTTTTTCTGAAAAGAAAACACAAGATGTACATCTACCTTAATGGCACATATATGTACAACGGCTGCACGTCATCTCGCAACTGTAACTGTTATTTTAAACATCTTTAAAGAAATAAATAACTTTTGGTATATGGTCGTCTTCATTGTAATTAATTATTAATCTGTTATATATCTGTTCTGTTCTGTAATTAATTATTTCAAACAATGGTGGCTTTTTGCGTTCATTTGACTTAAGGTGAGATGTACACGGTAGCAATACCACGTGACTTTGACATCACAAATGCTACAGTTTAAAGAAGAAAAGAGTGACATATTAGTGTAACTGTACTCGTCACTTTAGCATCCTGGTTTTCCAGAGTGTTTACAAAAATTATAAAACTGGAGTTAGGGATGTAATGCAAAGCAAAAGTATACACGTTTCTACTTAGGCTCGCGTAGGTATCATGGAAATCTGACGTAAATTAGAAAGACTTGTAATAGATTTATTCACATTTAAGCTACGCGCTCATAGATTTGGTGTTTGTAGATCAGGATTTAAATTACCCTTGTCGATAAATGTAATTCTGTTGGATCTTAATGTAGACAAACTGTGGTTTGTTTTAAAAAAAATCTTACGAAAAAAGTTATCGTTAGTCAATTTCAAAAAAATAGAGCTAGATCAAAGCCTAAAAGTTTTGATATCATATAATGATAAGAATTTCAGAAAGTATTTATTATTCTACATAATTAAAGAATATTTTAAATTGATTGGACAAAGATTTAAGGTGTCATGAATGCTTCCTGCTTTCAACTTACGATGATTTTTATCCTACGATTTTTTTTGTGAAATGTCCACTGACCAATACATTATGAGAAATAAAAAAAGTCTCAAAACGCTCTAAAATTATCTACACAGTAGACAGGAAGGTTTTATAATGAAATCGCCATCTTTTACTGTTGTATTACAATTTGCATAAAATGCATTTATCAGAAGAATCCGTAACTGCTTCAGTAATGTTTCTATTCAATCTTGAAGGCTTAAAAAGTTGATATGTTAAAGGAATTTGACGAGCAGATCAGAAACAGCAACAGCAAAAACGCACAGACCAAGCCAACAGCCAAAGAAAGGAACAAATACGGAGATGTTTTAGAACAAGAAGGAATGAACCTACATGTAAGGGTTTTCCGTATTGAAATTTACAATGGTAAATATTTACCACTGAGGTTAATACCAAGTTCTTTTGTGCTCCAGCCTCGCATTTGTCCCATTAAATTCATGTAAGAACCAACAATAACAAATTAATTGAGTGAAACAAACTTCAATCCACCCTTGCTGACAATGATGTGTACAATAAACATAAACACGTAAAAACAAAAAAACAAACATTGGTATCGTCAAGGTAGAAGATAGGTGCTTTGTAACCTCACGGAGACCAGAGCACTTAAAGTTAAATTAGTAAGATGGCAAGCAGTAATCTGTGAACTAGAAATGTTGAATTCCAACAACATTAAATTTCATGTGAGGAAACCCGGGATTTGGGCCGAAATCCGGATGATAGAACCAACCGACTGCGCATGCGTGTCTGAAAGAGTTCTCTTCCTGTTTCGTCTTAGAGCAACAGAGACGCGTTCTGAAAAGTCGATCGGAATCCGAGCCGTGGTATCGTTTGCCCTAACCATCGGTGCACATATCCAACGATAATCATTAGTAGTGAAGCTTCGCTACTTCTTAAAACAAAATACTTATTATATAAAATTTTATATGTACATACTCTCAGGTGACATGCATTTCATCACATCGCAGGAATCCCATCTTTTTAAGGGATCTGTCGTGTAACACCAGAAGAAACCACTGTTATCTCCATCTCGACAATAATTTTCTGCTTCAGTCAAAGTACTCTCTGGGAAATATACCGCGGTATTTATAGTAGGAATGTGAGGTGATTGGCTATCCCAGCGTTGACATGTACGACCTGATACAGTCTTGTTATAGGTACCAGTGTAGTCGAGATGAGACGATGAGCTGTAACATTGTATGTCATCAAGTTGGTCTGGAAAATATAAGAATATATCTTCCATAAAATTTATTCTTCTTTAAGTATACAAAATGTATAAGCATAGCGGGCGTTATTTCACGATATTTTTAGGCGGGCACCGTTATAATGTGATAGTGGCCCGCTGATGGATATGATAGTGGCCCACTGACGTCATATCCAGTCGATATCATTAAACGCTTGTTAAGTGGCGTGTAACCCACGTTGTAATTTTCAAGGAGATAAAAGTTTTAGCACAGTGTAAACAAAAGCTTATGCTACAAGTTTTGGCCTATCAATTGAAAACAATTTTTATTCTTTTTCTTTTGCAAAACTTTAAGTGTAAAAAAATGTGCGGCATAATATAAGAAATAGTTCACATCACTGCGAGCCTCTTGGTCTAATACTGACCTCACAGTCAGCCCACTAACATATAGTAGACCTCAGTCTTCGGCCCACTATATGTGACTAGAAACGCCGCATGCCGGTAATGTTAATAACGGGAAAATGACGGACACGAACAAATTAGAAAATCGCACAATAATAAAGTTTTGTTGTAACCTAGGAATGACGCCAACAAAAGAACATTTAAAAAGATTAACAAGCGAGCAGAGCGAGTAAAGTTTTCAAATCCATTCGTGTATAAGTGGCATAAAAAATTCATTGATGAACAGAAAAACAAGGACGTTGAAAGTTGTATACGATGAACCATTATCATCACTCGCAAGACTAACGACGTCAAAGCGTGCCTCCACACCTAAAGCAGAGTTTATTCATATAACTTTTTGATTGCATTTGTTTGCAAAATTCAATAATTACAACTATGCAGAAGATAAATGTTATATCTCTGTACTGTTTGTAAACATCAATCATCTAATCACATGTCAAGGGACAACTGCGACCGGGGTCGCCGGTAATAGTCCATGCCAATCTACTGAACGCAACATAGCGTATTTCGTGTCGGTTAGATGCGGTATGGTTTTTCGCTGTGTACCAGCGATGAATTCATGGCCATGAACAATGTGCGCAAGCCGATGGAAATTACTTTGAAAAGCAGTAATGGACATTGAAGTACACGTTGTACGTTATCACATGAGACGTTGACGTCATTATATTTTTGAGTGCGCCGCTGTCGCCGTCATGTGTTTAAGTAAAATGTTATAATATTGCAATAAAACAAGACAATAACTTGATTTTTCTGTGTTTATTTGTTAACATTTCTTCCAGGCAGTGTAAGAATTTCAAATCAATATCTATCTTATATTTTATGCAACAAAGAATGTCCACGAAATTTTGGATAACCCCTCGTAAATGAAATAATTTAGTTTTAATGGGGATGCGTCCTTTCCATAATGTTACCAAAATGTATACATTTTCTAACAGTAACAAAATTCGGAATAATTAACTTTTTCCCGAAGGTCTCCAGACTAAAACACATACTTAACGTTTCCGCTGAGGAACAGACTAATCGTACTTTTCGTGATAATATTGCTAAACACTAATTGAAGTTTGTAAATTATTAGTAAATTGCTATATATGGTATGTTGTTTTGTAATATATTATTTATTTTGTAAAGCATTATGTACTGCTCGTCCATGTTAACATTGCGTATATAAACATAACCATATGTTTATATGTTACACCTTTCTCATCTGTTCTCTTTAATTTGCTGTACTCACCTAGAAATCAACGGCATCATTTCTTATATTCTCATGCCATGCTGTTTTTTTTGTCTTTCTGTTTTTCAGGTTTTTTGTGTTACATTTTCTATTTATTCAATAATACTACAATATTACCAGTTACAACCGTTGCAAATATTTTGTATTTTAAAGGGAAACTTATGATGTTAAGATCGCAAAAGCGGTTTTAAACCCATGAGTATCTCTTTGCCTAGAAAATATCTAATGAGATAAGTTTAAAATAAGCTACGCTATATCTGTTCAATCCTCGAAATCGTATTATTGTATATCATATGTACTTGTTTGTAAATAAATAAAATATTGTTTATACCAAACACAGCCAGTTTCATTACAAACCAATATTTAGGAGTGATATATTTTTACATTTGGAATAAAGTACCTCGAGACGAACGTAAATGTAAATTTTGTGGAAATTTAGAGGATGAATTTCATTTTATATTAGAATGTTCATTGTATTTAAGTTTAAGGCAAAAGATATTGATTGTTACTTCTGGAAACGTCCAAATATTCCAAAATTCATACTACTGTTTACATCAATCGATTCTAATACTATTCAAAACTTAGCTGTTTATATTTACAAAAGTTTTAAATTACGTGACAGTGTGGTATATGTTTAAATATTTCTCAATAATCTTCTCTATCTGATCGTTGCTATACATTGTGTTTTGCACTTTCCTCATCATAAATGTATTTGTATTTATACTTATACGCCATTACCGATTTATAACATTTAACATATTCATACCAAAATTTTATATATATTTACTTCTGTATTGTATTTATGTTGTAATATTTGCATAACTTGTAAACTGTTGGGCGTCATGCCTAATGTTTATTGAATAAAGTATCTATCATTTTTAGTTTAGTTAATTTACACTTATTTCATAAACGTATCATTATTAAAAATTTACGATGTTCATTTACACTTAAAATGATAAATATCAAAGTGGTATGTTCATATCATATCAATAAAATGCTGTTCATACATAAGCTTTTACCTATTTAGTGGGCAAGTCCATTGTTAAAGAACAAAAACACGCATGACCAAGCATACGGACTATATACATTATATTATGTTTGAAAAAGATAATCACACCAATCTGTAGCCTGTTCAATTACACAAAACGTTACAGAACGTTCCGTAACGATACATTCGGAACTCCTCGGCCAATCACTGCGATTAATCTCGGACATATTTAGACGCTATTTTGAAACTACCGGTGTTGAAGTAAACAAATATATGATCGTTTAGGCAATTAGTGATGTTTCGTTTTTTGTCCGTAAATTTTGAGACATCACTCATTGCCTTAACGATCGCATATTTGTGTATTAGATGAGATTTTTTGCAGTGAATGGCCGATGAGTTCCGAATGTATCGTTACGGAACGTTCTGTAACGTTTTTTTTTTTGTAATTTAACATGCTACAGGCTAACGAAATTGAAATGCTGTTTTTTTTACAAAACTTTCATGTTCGTATATAATATTCTGCGCTCTTTGATGTTTTGCCTCCTTTCGTCTTGTTTATCTTGTCATCGCGTTTCATTTATAAACAGAGGTTCCGTAAAATATTTTTATTTAAACTTACCTTGTGTTTTAAACAAAAATCCTGTACATAAGTTTTGTAGGCACCTAAAGCCGCATTCTAATTCTGTTTCTACACGCACCTCTTCCAGAATAAAATCATCTTTGTTAAACAACACTGGTAGACCAGTGTTTTCGTACGTTTCTTGTATAGCATTTTCCAAAGATATATTAATCATTAACGCAAGGACTACAACAATCTTGGTCTCGTACGATGAAAAAATCATTTTAGCTTTGAAATATGATGCATCACCTAGAATAAATTTACAAATTTAAAAAAACAACTCCACTCCTGTTAAACTTTATAACATTTTTTTACAATATTTGTCCTCGACCACTCTATACACTATTGGTATCATAATTCTCCGCATCAAACCGCTTGGAACTATCCAGCACGCCTATATCAATACTCTATCAGTCTTGTTTAGTATCAAGGACTCGTATATCACTCCGGTGTCAGCTTTATTCATTTCTTTATTCGCCATGCATGGGTTGGGGCTTGATGTATGTCGATAATTTATCAATATTTAAGGCATGTCTCCGTTTATGAATTCCTCATGGTATTGAACTAATTACGATAGAATAAAATTACGAATCTATAATTTACTTATTGTTAATTATGACAATAATAATTACAAAAAATAATTTTTGGTTCGTTTATTTTGAAATATGTTAGTATCGATCAGACCGAGACTGTTTGCATTCCATTCGGAACTAACTCGTCGATCATCTAAAACATCTTGCTATAGAGTTGTCTAGGATAATGGAAGTTCTGTTACTCTAGTCTTGCTATAGAGTTGTCCAGGAAAATGGAAGTTCCATTACTGTAGCCTTGCCACAGAGTTGTCTAGGAAAATGGAAGTTCCGTTACTGTAGCCTTGCTACAGAGTTGTCTAGGATAATGGAAGTTCCGTTACTCTAGTCTTGCTATAGAGTTGTCTAGCCTTGCCATAGAGTTGTCTAGGAAAATGGAAGTTCCGTTAATGTAGCCTTGCTACAGAGTTGTCTAGGATAATGAAAGTTCCGTTACTCTAGTCTTGCTATAGAGTTGTCTAGCCTTGCCACAGAGTTGTCTAGGAAAATGGAAGTTCCGTTACTGTAGCCTTGCTACAGAGTTGTCTAGGATAATGGAAGTTCCGTCACTCTAGTCTTGCTATAGAGTTGTCTAGCCTTGCTATAGAGTTGTCTAGGAAAATGGAAGTTCCGTTACTGTAGCCTTGCTACAGAGTTGTCTAGGATAATGAAAGTTCCGTTACTCTAGTCTTGCTATAGAGTTGTCTAGCCTTGCCACAGAGTTGTCTAGGAAAATGGAAGTTCCGTTAATGTAGCCTTGCTACAGAGTTGTCTTGGATAATGGAAGTTCCGTTACTCAAGCCTTGCTATAGAGTTGTCTAGGAAAATGGAAGTTCCGGTACTGTAGCCTTGCTACAGAGTTGTCTAGGATAATGGAAGTTCCGTTACTGTAGCCTTGCTACAGAGTTGTCTAGGATAATGGAAGTTCCGTTACTGTAGCCTTGCTACAGAGTTGTCTAGGATAATGAAAGTTCCATTACTCTAGCCTTGCTACAAAGTTGACTAGGATAATGGAAGTTCCGTTACTCAAACCTTGCTATATAGTGTTTTCAAGGATAATGGAAGTTACGTTACTCAAACCTTGGTATGTAGAAATGTCTAGGATAATGCAAGTTCCGTTACACTAGTTTTGCTATAAAGTTGTCTAGCCTTGCTATAGAGTTGTCTAGGATAATGGAAGTTCCGTTACTGTAGCCTTGCTACAGAGTTGTCTAGGATAATGGAAGTTCCGTTACTCAAGCCTTGCTATAGACTTGTGTAGGATAATAGAAGTTCTATTACTGTATCCTTGCTATAGAGTTGTCTAGAATAATGAAAAATCCATTACTCAAATCTTGCTATATAGCGTTGTCAAGTATAATGGAAGTTACGTTACTCAAACCTTGATATGTAGAAATGTCTAGGATAATGAAAGTTCCGTTACTCTAGTCTTGCTATAGAGTTGTCTAGGATAATGGAAGTTCCGTAACTCAAGCCTTGCTATAGACTTGTGTTGGATAACGGGTTCCGTTACTTTAGCCTTGCTACAGAGTTGTCTAGGAAAATGGAAGTTCCGTTACTGTAGCCTTGCGATAAAGACTTGAATGGGATAACGGATGTTCCGTTACTGTAGCCTTGCTAAATAGACTTGTCTAGGCTGATATAAGTTTCATTACTATAGCCTTGCTACACAGACTTGTCCAGGATAATGAAAGTTCCGTTACTCTAGCCTTGCTATAGAGTCCTAGGATAATGGAAGATCTGTAACTCAAGCCTTTATATAGAATTGTCTAGGATATAGGAATTTTTGTTACTGTAGTCTTGCTATAGAGTTGTCTAGGAAAATGGAAGTCCGTTACTTTAGCCTTGCTATAGAGTTGTCTAAGATAATTGATGTTTTGTTACTGTAGTCTTGCTATAGAGTGTCTAGAATAATGGCAGTTCTGTAACTGAAGCCTTTCTATAGAGTTGTCTAGGAAAATGAAAGTTCTGTTACTCTAGCCTTGCTACATACATGTAGACTTATCGTGGATAACGGACATTCCGTTACTCTAGCCTTGCTATAGAGTTGTCTAGGAAAATGGAAGTTCCGTTACTCTAGCCTTGCTTTAGAGTTGTCTAGGAAAATGGAAGTTCCGTTACTTTAGCCTTGCTATAGAGTTGTCTAGAAAAATGGAAGTTCCGTTACTTTAGCCTTGCTATAGAGTTGTCTAGGAAAATGGAAGTTCCGTTACTGTAGTCTTGCTATAGAGTTGTCTAGGAAAATGGAAGTTCTGTTACTCTAGCCTTGCTACATAGACTTATCGTGGATAACGGACATTCCTTTACTCTAGCATTGCTATTACGTTGTCTAGGATGATTGAAGTTCCGTTATTCCAGTCTTTCTGAGGAGTTGTCTAGGATAATGGAAGTTACTCTGGCCTTGCTCTAGAGTTGTCAAGAAAAAACGGAAGTTCCGTTACTCTAGCCATGCTATAGAGTTGTCTAGGATAACGGAAGTTCCGTTACTCTAGCCTTGCTATGGAGCTGTCTAGGACAATGGAAGTTCCGTAACTCTAGCCTTGCTATATAGTCTTGTCTAGGATAATGGAAGTTCCGTAACTCTAGCCCAGCTCTTAAGACTTATCGAGGGTAACGGAAGTTCCATTTATTTTTCTAGGCTGGGATAATTGAAGTTTTGTTACTCAAGCTTTGCTACATAGACTTGTCTAGGATAACGGAAGTTCTGTTACTGTAGTCTTGCTATAGACTTGTCTAGGATAATGGAAGTTCTGTAATTGTAGCCTTGCTACATAGGCTCGTATAAGATAACGGAAATGCTGTTACTCTAGCCTTGCTTTATGGACTTATCTTGTCCTGCCATACAGAGTTGTCTAGGATAACAGAAGTTCCGTAACTCTAGTACTGCTATACAGAGCTGTCTAGGATAACGGAAGTTCCGTAACTCTAGTCCTGCTATACAGAGCTGTCTTGGATAACGGAAGTTCCGTAACTCTAGTCCTGCTATATAAAGCTGTCTAGGTTAACGGAAATTCCGTTATTAGTCCTGCTATACAGAGCTGTCTAGGATAACTGAAGTTCCTTAACTCTAGTCCTGCTATACAGAGCTGTCTTGGATAACGGAAGTTCCGTAACTCTAGTCCTGCTATATAAAGCTGTCTAGGTTAACGGAAATTCCGCAACTAGTCCTGCCATATAAAGCTGTCTAGGTTAACGGAAATTCCGTTACTAGTCCAGCTATACAAAGCTGTCTTGGATAACGGAAGTTCCGTAACTCTATTCCTGCTATATAAAGCTGTCTAGGATAACGGAAGTTCCGTAACTCTAGTCCTACTATATAAAGCTGTCTAGGATGACGGAAGTTCTGCTACTGTAGTCCTGCTAGATAGAGCTGTTTAGAATAACTGAAGGTCCGTAACTTAATTTCTGCCATACAGAGCTGTGTAGGATAACAGAAGTTCCGTATCTCTAGTCCAGCTATATAGAGCTGTCTAGAATAACGGAAGTTCCATAACTCTAGTCCTGCTATACAGAGCTGTCTTGGATAACGGAAGTTCCGTAACTCTAGTCCTGCTATATAAAGCTGTCTAGGTTAACGGAAATTCCGTTACTAGTCCTGCTATACAGAGCTGTCTAGGATAACTGAAGTTCCTTAACTCTAGTCCTGCTATACAGAGCTGTCTTGGATAACGGAAGTTCCGTAACTCTAGTCCTGCTATATAAAGCTGTCTAGGTTAACGGAAATTCCGCAACTAGTCCTGCCATATAAAGCTGTCTAGGTTAACGGAAATTCCGTTACTAGTCCAGCTATACAAAGCTGTCTTGGATAACGGAAGTTCCGTAACTCTAGTCCTGCCATATAAAGCTGTCTAGGATAACGGAAGTTCCGTAACTCTAGTCCTACTATATAAAGCTGTCTAGGATGACGGAAGTTCTGCTACTGTAGTCCTGCTAGATAGAGCTGTTTAGAATAACTGGAGGTCCGTAACTTAATTTCTGCCATACAGAGCTGTGTAGGATAACAGAAGTTCCGTATCTCTAGTCCAGCTATATAGAGCTGTCTAGAATAACGGAAGTTCCATAACTCTAGTCCTACTATATAAAGCTGTCTAGGTTAACGGAAATTCCGTTACTAGTCCTGCTATACAGAGCTGTCTAGGATAACTGAAGTTCCGTAACTCTAGTCCTGCTATATAGACCTGTCTAGGATAACGGAAGTTCCGTAATGAGTCTTGCTAGACAGAGCTGTCTAGGATAACGGAAGTTCCGTAACTCTAGTCCTGCTATATAGACTTGTCTAGGATAACGGAAGTTCCGTAACTAGTCCAGGTTTATAGAGCTGTCTAGAATAACGGAAGTTTGGTAACTCTAGTCCAAACAGTATCGTAACTCTTTTCTTGCAATATAAAGCTGTCTAGGGTCAAGGAAGTTCCGTTTCACTAGTCCTGCTATATTGAGCTATCTAGAATAACGGAAGTTCCATAACTCTAGTCCTACTATATAAAGCTGTCTAGGTTAACGGAAATTCCGTTACTAGTCCTGCTATACAGAGCTGTCTAGGATAACTGAAGTTCCGTAACTCTAGTCCTGCTATATAGACCTGTCTAGGATAACGGATGTTCCGTAATTAGTCCTGCTATACAGAGCTGTCTAGGATAACGTAAGTTCCGTAACTCTAGTCCTGCTATAAAGACATGTCTAGGATAACGGAAGTTCCGTAACTAGTCCTGCTTTACAGAGCTGTCTAGGAAAACAGAAGTTCCGTAACTCTAGTCCTGCTATATAAAGCTGTCTAGGATGACGAAAGTTCTGCTACTTTAGTCCTGCTATATAGTGCTGTCTATTGTTACGGAAGTTCCGTAACTCTAGTCCTGCTATATTGAGCTGTCTAGGGTAACGGAAGTTCCGTTACTGTAGTTCTGCTAGATAGATTTGTGTAGAATAACGGAAGTTCCGTAACTCTAGTCCTGCTATATAGAGCTGTCTATGGTTACGGAAGTTCCGTTACTCTAGTACTGGTATAGAGAGCTGTCTTGGATAACGGAAGTTCTGTAACTCTAGTCCTGGTATATAAAGCTGTGTAGGATAACGGAAGTTCCGTTACTCTAGTCGTGCTATAAAGAGCTGTCTAGGATAACGGAAGTTCCGTAACTCTAGTCATGCTATACAGAGCTGTCTAGGATAACGGAAGTTCCGTAACTCTAGTCATGCTATACAGAGCTGTCTAGGATAACCGAAGTTTCTTAACTCTAGTCCTGCTATAAAGACCTGTCTAGGATAACGGAAGTTCCGTAACACTAGTCCTGCTATACAGAGCTGTCTAGGATAACGGAAGTTCCGTAACTCTAGTCATGCTATACAGAGCTGTCTAGGATAACGGAAGTTCCGTAACTCTAGTCATGCTATACAGAGCTGTCTAGGATAACGGAAGTTCCGTAACTCTAGTCATGCTATACAGAGCTGTCTAGGATAACGGAAGTTCCGTAACTCTAGTCATGCTATACAGAGCTGTCTAGGATAACGGAAGTTCCGTAACTCTAGTCCTGCTATATATAGCTGTCTAAGGTTACGGAAGTTCCGTAACTCTAGTCCTGCTATATAAAGCTGTCTAGGATAACGGAAGTTCCGTAACTCTAGTCCTACTATATAAAGCTGTCTAGGATTACGGAAGTTTCTTAACTCTAGTCCTGCTATAAAGACCTGTCTAGGATAACGGAAGTTCCGTAACACTAGTCCTGCTATACAGAGCTGTCTAGGATAACGGAAGTTCCGTAACTCTAGTCATGCTATATATCGCTGTCTATGGTAACGGAAGTTCCTTTACTCTAGTACTGCTGTAGTGAGCTGCCTTGGATAACGGAAGTTCCGTAACTCTAGTCGTGCTATACAGAACTGTCTAGGATAACGGAAGTTCCGTAACTCTAGTCATGCTATACAGACCTGTCTAGGATAACGGAAGTTCCGTAACACTAGTCATGCTATACAGAGCTGTCTAGGATAACGGAAGTTCCGTAACTCTAGTCATGCTATATATCGCTGTCTATGGTTACGGAAGTTCCGTTACTCTAGGACGGCTGTAGAGAGCTGTCTTGGATAACGGAAGTTCCGTAACACTAGTCATGCTATACAGAGCTGTCTAGGATAGCGGAAGTTCCGTAACTCTAGTCATGCTATATATCGCTGTCTATGGTTACGGAAGTTCCGTTACTCTAGGACTGCTGTAGAGAGCTGTCTTGGATAACGGAAGTTCCGTAACTGTAGTCCTGCTATATAAAGCTGTCTAGGATAACGGAAGTTCCGTAACTCTAGTCCTGCTATATAAAGCTGTCTAGGATAACGGAATTTCCGTAACTCTAGTCCTACTATATAAAGCCGTCTAGGATTACGGAAGTTTCTTAACTCTAGTCCTGCTATAAAGCCCTGTCTAGGATAAGGGAAGTTCCGTTTCTCTAGTCCTGCTATACAGAGCTATCTAGGATAACGGAAGTTCCGTAACTCTAGTCCTGCTATATAGAGCAGTCTAGGATAACGGAAGTTCCGTAACTCTAGTCATGCTATACAGAGCTGTCTAGGATAATGGAAGTTCCGTAACTCTAGTCCTGCTATATATAGCTGTCTATGGTTACGGAAGTTCCGTTACTCTAGTCCTGCTATATAAAGCTGTCTAGGATAACGGAAATTCCGTAACTCTATTCCTACTATATAAAGCTGTCTAGGATAACGGAAGTTCCGCAACTGGTCCTGCTTTACAGAGCTGTCTAGGATGACGAAAGTCCTCTATTGTAGTACTGCTATATAGAGCTGTCTATGGTTACGGAAGTTCCGTTACTCTAGTACTGCTGTAGAGAGCTGTCTTGGTTAACGGAAGTTCCGTAACTCTAGTCCTGCTATATATAGCTGTCTAGGATAACGGAATTTCCGTAACTCTAGTCCTACTATATAAAGCCGTCTAGGATTACGGAAGTTTCTTAACTCTAGTCCTGCTATAAAGCCCTGTCTAGGATAACGGAAGTTCCGTTTCTCTAGTCCTGCTATACAGAGCTATCTAGGATAACGGAAGTTCCGTAACTCTAGTCCTGCTGTATAGAGCTGTCTAGGATAACGGAAGTTCCGTAACTCTAGTCATGCTATACAGAGCTGTCTAGGATAATGGAAGTTCCGTAACTCTAGTCCTGCTATATATAGCTGTCTATGGTTACGGAAGTTCCGTTACTCTAGTCCTGCTATATAAAGCTGTCTAGGATAACGGAAATTCCGTAACTCTATTCCTACTATATAAAGCTGTCTAGGATAACGGAAGTTCCGTAACTGGTCCTGCTTTACAGAGCTGTCTAGGATGACGAAAGTTCTTCTATTGTAGTACTGCTATATAGAGCTGTCTATGGTTACGGAAGTTCGGTTACCTTAGTACTGCTGTAGAGAGCTGTCTTGGTTAACGGAAGTTCCGTAACTCTCGTCCTGCTATACAGAGCTGTCTAGGATAACGGAAGTTCCGTAACTCTAGTCCTGATATATAGAGCTGTCTATGGTTACGGAAGTTTCGTTACTCTAGTACTGCTGTAGAGAGCTGTCTTGGTTAACGGAAGTTCCGTAACTCTAGTCTTGCTATACAGAGCTGTGTAGGATAACGGAAGTTCCGTTACTCTAGTCCTGCTATATAAAGCTGTCTTGGATAACGGAAGTTCCGTAACTCTAGTCATGCTATATAAAGCTGTCTTGGATAACGGAAGTTCCGTAACTCTAGTCATGCTATATAAAGCTGTCTAGGATAACGGAAGTTCCGTAACTGGTCCTGCTTTACAGAGCTGTCTAGGATGACGAAAGTTCTACTACTGTAGTACTGCTATATAGAGCTGTCTATGGTTACGGAAGTTCCGTTACTCTAGTCCTGCTATATAAAGCTGTCTAGGATAACGGAAATTCCGTAACTCTATTCCTACTATATAAAGCTGTCTAGGATAACGGAAGTTCCGTAACTGGTCCTGCTTTACAGAGCTGTCTAGGATGACGAAATTTCTACTACTGTAATACTGCTATATAGAACTGTCTATGGTTACGGAAGTTCCGTTACTCTAGTACTGCTGTAGAGAGCTGTCTTGGTTAACGGAAGTTCCGTAACTCTAGTCCTGCTATATAAAACTGTCTAGGATAACGGAAGTTTCGTAACTCTTGTCCTACTATATAAAGCTGTCTAGACCTGTCTAGGATAACGGAAGTTCCGTAACTCTAGTCCTGCTATACAGAGCTGTCTAGGATAACGGAAGTTCCGTAACTCTAGTCCTGCTATATAGAACTGTCTATGGTTACGGAAGTTTCGTTACTCTAGTACTGCTATAGAGAGCTGTCTTGGATAACGGAAGTTTCTTAATTCTAGTCCTGCTATAAAGCCCTGTCTAGGATAACGGAAGTTCCGTTTCTCTAGTCCTGCTATACAGAGCTATCTAGGATAACGGAAGTTCCGTAACTCTAGTCCTGCTATACAGAGCTGTCCAGGATAACGGAAGTTCCGTAACTCTAGTCCTGCTATACAGAGCTGTCTAGGATAACGGAAGTTCCGTAACTCTAGTCCTGCTATATAGACATGTCTAGGATAACGGAAGTTCCGTAACTCTAGTCCTGCTATACAGAGCTGTCTAGGATAACGGAAGTTCCGTAACTCTAGTCCTGCTATATAGAACTGTCTATGGTTACGGAAGTTTCGTTACTCTAGTACTGCTATAGAGAGCTGTCTTGGATAACGGAAGTTTCTTAACTCTAGTCCTGCTATAAAGCCCTGTCTAGGATAACGGAAGTTCCGTTTCTCTAGTCCTGCTATACAGAGCTTTCTAGGATAACGGAAGTTCCGTAACTCTAGTCCTGCTATACAGAGCTGTCCAGGATAACGGAAGTTCCGTAACTCTAGTCATGCTTTACAGAGCTGTCTAGGATAACGGAAGTTCCGTAACTCTAGTCCTGCTATATAGAGCTGTCTAGGATAACGGAAGTTCCGTAACTCTAGTCCTGCTATACAGAGCTGTCTAGGATAACGGAAGTTCCGTAAATCTAGTCCTGCTATATAGAACTCTCTATGGTTACGAAAGTTTCGTTACTCTAGTACTGCTATAGAGAGCTGTCTTGGATAACGGAAGTTTCTTAACTCTAGTCCTGCTATAAAGCCCTGTCTAGGATAACGGAAGTTCCGTTTCTCTAGTCATGCTATACAGAGCTGTCTAGGATAACGGAAGTTTAGTAATTCTAGTCCTGCTATAAAGACCTGTTAAGGATACCGGGAGTTCCGTAACTCTAGTCCTGCTGTAGAGAGCTGTCTTGGTTAGCGGAAGTTCCGTAACTCTAGTCCTGCTATATAAAGCCCTGTCTAGGATAACGGAAGTTCCGTAACTCTAGTCCTACTATATAAAGATGTCTAGGATTACGGACGTTTCTTAACTCTAGTCCTGCTATAAAGACCTGTCTAGGATAACGGAAGTTCCGTAACTCTAGTCCTGCTATACAGAGCTGTCTAGGATAACGGAAGTTTCTTAACTCTAGTCCTGCTATACAGAGCTGTCTAGGATGATGGAAGTTCTGCTACTATAGTACTGCTATATAGAGCTGTCTATGGTTACGGAAGTTACGTAACTCTAGTCCTGCAGTATTGAGCTGTCAAGGATAACGGAAGTTCCGTAACTCTAGTCTTGCTTTATAAAGCTGTCTAGGATAACGGAAGTTCCGCTACTGTAGTCCTGCTATATAGAGCTGTCTATGGTTACGGAAGTTCCGTTACTCTAGTACTGCTGTAGAGAGCTGTTTTGGATAACGGAAGTTCCGTAACTCTAGTCCTGCTATATAAAGCTGTCTAGGATAACGGAAGTTCCGTAACTCTAGTCCTACTATATTAAGCTGTCTAGGATTACGGAAGTTTTCTTTACTCTAGTTCTGCTATAAAGCCCTGTCTAGGATAACGGAAGTTCCGTACTCTAGTCCTGCTATACAGAGCTGTCTAGAATAACGGAAGTTCCGTAACTCTAGTCCTGCTATACAGAGCTGTCTAGGATAACGGAAGTTCCGTAACTCTAGTCCTTCTATATAAAGCTGTCTAGGTTTACGGAAGTTTCGTAACTCTAGGCCTGCTATACAGAGCTGTCTAGGATAACGGAAGTTCCGTAACTCTAGTCCTGCTATATAGAGTGCTATATAGAGCTGTCTATGGTTACGGAAGTTCCGCATCTCAAGTCCTGCTTTATAGAGCTGTCTCGGATAACGGAAATTCCGTTACTCTAGTCCTGCTATGTAGAGCTGTCTCGGATAACGGAAATTCCGTTACTCTAGTCCTGCTATGTAGAACTGTCTAGGATAACTGAAGTTCTGAAGCAACTGAAGCAATGTCTCATGTAGTTATGTTGGATGACGGAACTTTCGTAACTAAACCTCGCCTCAGATGGGCGTGTACGAAAACGGATATTCAGTGACTGTAGTCTCGCCTCATATAGTTAACTAGGATTACAGAACTTCCATAACTCAAGATCCGGCTAGATCAAAGTTACCGTGACTGCAGCTTGTGTCAATTACATTTGGAGCTCCTCTTTCATTCAGTGAACAGTCAGAAGTGTTCCGAATATCGCTACTTTTTAAACACAACCAGTAGCGTGTTCAATCCAACAAAACGTTACAGAACGTTACATAACGATACATTCAGAACTCCTCGGCCATTAATTATCTAATCTAATACACAAATATGCGATCGTTAAGGCAATGAGTGATGTTTCAAAATTAACGGATTAAAGACAAAACATCACTCAATCCCTATACGACCATATATTTGTTTACTTTAACACCGGTAGTTTCTAAATAGCATCTAAATATGGAGATTATTCGTAGCAAATGGCCGAGGAGTTCCGAATGTATCGTTACGGAACGTTCTGTAACGTTCGTGGTAACTGAACTCCCTTCAGATATTGACGAGTCGTTCATAATTAAATTGTATTCAACTGTCTGTGGCGCATACATCTATCCCGAATTCCAACCATTTTTATACTTGCGATAGATAAAAGATAATAAACCCGTAATTAAGAACGAATATTATCGAGTATTTAAATAGGTAGGGTTCATGTATGAGGCACCGACAGATAAATAAAATTCAACCATGGACGATGCAAACATCTGTACTCTAAGATGCACAAGTAATGACAAATATCCGCCGTTTGACTCCGTGCAACAAATGTTGCCAGGGGATATGGTTGTGATACTTATGAATGTGTTCTAAGTAAAAAGCAACACCGAACATTCGAAAATTGTACTTGGACAACAAACATCGCAAGGACAAAATGTCCGAGACGACTTGTTAATTACCAGGCCAAATAATATCGAGGTCATGGAATTGGGCAACAAACATCTCAATGACAAAAAGTCCGAGACGACTTGTTAGGAATGAACAGGCCAAATTATAACATGCAAACGGATCTTGATATTCGTTCGTTCTTCTGTAGCAGTTGACTGAAGACATCGAAATTTCCTGATATGTTTCCTGAATCTTTGTGTCCATAGCAATTAACCTGAAATTATATATCAAAGTCTCATTAGAGTAAGTACTTTTTATACTAGGTTTAAAGCATTGTCAATACATTTTGGTTTCTTTACAGCGTCCAGCGCACCTAACCTATTTGTCCTGGGCACTTGTCTATAGCCAGTACTTGCCCACCTTTCCACAACGTCGGAACTTCTCCATATACCTAATAAATGGAGGAAAATTGACATAACTGTCAAATTTTCACGGAAGGATATAACCTTTCCGAGTGAGACTCGAAACAGTACCCCTTCGGCACACAGAGATTCCTAATCCCGGCGCGCTACTAACTGGGCGCAACCAACTCGGGTTAGAATAAGTATACTAAAAGATGCTAATAATAACTGATCAATACCTGTAAATTTTCTTTCTATGAAGAGTGACGCAATAGTACAACAACGATATTTTCATTGATGTTCATAAACAACATTAAGACTGTTCGATAACATTTCGGAGAATTTCATAGTACTTACCACTCTAGCTTATATCTTAAGGTAATGTTTTCATTACCTCGCCAATCCATCTCCAAATGGAACAAATTTTGTGTTTTCTTACTCGTCTAGATCCATACACATCCATTTCAACCTAAAATATAACATATGGGGGTAAGGACCA
Source organism: Mactra quadrangularis (assembly GCA_025267735.1). Taxonomy (NCBI): domain Eukaryota; kingdom Metazoa; phylum Mollusca; class Bivalvia; order Venerida; family Mactridae; genus Mactra; species Mactra quadrangularis. The sequence continues at coordinate 33,137,598 of CM046304.1, forward strand.
TACAGGAATGTTTCTCTATGATATAAAATTAGAAGCTGAATAATGTATAACCTCTGCGTTGCTCTACAGAACAAATCCTCTGTGCAACAACAGATTTTTGCAATCACGTTTGGCGCATTTGTAATGGAAGTTGACCTCTGCAGAGCAACAACCACCGAACAGCAACACATTTTAGTTCATCCCAGTGGGTGTTGTTTAAGAGAGGTTGTACTGTATCTGAATATAAAAATCAGGCAAAATTTCACAAACGAACTGAAGTAGGAATTCAATAACAGACACTAGCGGGTTTTTTTACTCTAGATATCGTGTCAATGCAGCTGGAACGACTGTTATTAGTCTAGATGATATTAATAATGAAAGTAGTACTACATAAAATGTTTCAACATAAACATTCTGTGGGTTTTATTGTAAACTTAAAACAATAAAACTCATATTTCACTTGAGACTAAACTACATGTAAACAGTTTATTAAAAACTGAAATCAATACTTTTGAATTAAAAAATCATCCAAACATGATCGTCATTTTTTATATAATAATTATGGCTTTAAAACAACTACTGAAATGGAATTTCTATTGACATTGATTAAATTAGCAAAATTATTGTCCAAAATAAAAACTTGAACTTAAATATAAAGTTCAAGATTTTGTTGTGAAAGTTGGGCTTTTTATTGAGAATTACCTTGTAGCATTGTCGTGTACATATTTCTTAACCCAAGGTATCAGTCAGAATCTGAAATAGACAAAACACGAGAAGAGAAACCCGAAAGAAATATGTATTTTAAACTGGCAAGTTATTATACCAAAGGAAATTAACAAAATATAACAAAATATATGCTGAAAAAGAAAAGCAGATTAGTAGGGGACACGGAGCACGGACAAGCATGCATAAGGTACAGGGAGGGGCACGGGCAGGGATTTTTACACCATGGGGGTTCACTGGTCCGTTTAGGGCGGTCATTTCCGCTACCATTCCCACCTATTCACCAGGGCTATAGAAAGTCTCTGATCACCATTATTCCAAGATGGCTGACTTGCAATAAAAATTATTTTACCTAATTAAGACAAAACATATCAATGTCCCCAAAAGCTAAGCCCTTATCTTCATGATCCTGAACCCACTCAATATGTATCACTGTGTTCTTAGCATTAACCTCTATGTTCCACCCAAGAAATCCTTAGTTTTGAAACATTGATAAAACTGCACCAAGCCATTCCTCTTAATGTGTATTATACATATACGCAAACGAATCAGGACTTAAAAGCACTTTTAAACATCACAACGAGTCGGAGGGTATCATGCATGAACTTAAGTTTCAACACATTGGTTAATACAAGTTTTTGTCAAATTCAATACCCCGGAAATGATTGATAAATAACTTTATGTCTCTACTTAAGATAAAGAAATCCACGGGTGACTCAAGTACAGTGTGACAAATTTAAGCAGAAACTACATTTTGTATACCCTTCCATAAAAACATCAACGATTATCTTAAAAAGTTATTTCTACAGCAGCAAGACAAGATTCAACAAATCTAAATACAATGTACAAATTTTCTCGACAGTTCATATTTTGTTTGGATAAACTATTCAATAGAGTTGATTCAAATTTTAATGCGACTCTTTATCTATGAAATGCGAAATTCTCTTTAACTATCTAGTGATTTCTATGGATCTTCTTATAAATTACAATGAGTATGATGTGATAGCAAAATATCATTTGTACGAAAGATATTTTAGGCCGCTGTGAACGTATTGCTCCCCTGCATCTGTCTGGGTATGTGTATTAAATGTTTTATTGTGTGATATATGTTTGATGTAGACGTTTAATTTTTTACAAGTATATGACACCCATGTTAGATTTATTTACTGCATAGTTTTTGTTTTTATATTTACCACTAACAATAATTTTTAAAGCCATTATACGAACTTTTGGATCAACCCTCGAATAACATGTAATCGATGCGAAGTAGTTTGTTTATTTCCCCTAAATTTGATCCTACAGCAAAAGTGGCTCACACTCTATCATACGATAGGAAAATGTATCATTAATTACAAATGTACCCAGCCTTAATATTTTAACAATATAGGGTGAACTATGAACCAATGGCAAAAGTACAAAATGAATGGCTAAATTTGGAAATATTGATCTCTATTTAAACTGGTTCTCTAAATTGATAGTTTTATAGTTATATACGTATGTTGTCACATAATGGAATCACTTTTTTATGGTGAGTATGTGTTTGCCAATGTAACAAATTCCAGAAATTGAATATTTATGGGTTTTTTTAAATCCCTCTGCAATTCCAAAGAAAGCTTAATCAGGTATTTCTAAGTTATACTATAAAATGTAGCAACACAATACCAAGAACTTATTTAATGTTTGAATTTTTTCCGTGGAGATAAAATAAACATATTCTAAACTCAAAAAGGACATGTTTTATTATAGAATAAGTAAATGCGGTCCTAGTTATGGGAATCCTTTCAAAACAATTGAAAAAGCAAAATAATAACATGTATATATGAGCACTGGTTGAGTTTCATGTTGTTGAGCTCGTTTCTAAGGTAACAAAAATCGCAGTTCTAACTATTACAATCATGTTACTTTTGACTTTAAATGGTGGATTTGTACTTTGCAGTGGGTATTAAAATGTGATTTGTCAGTATGCATAAAATTTATAATATTATCTGTATTATTCTAGACATAAGAAAGACAGGTGGCAGTGAAAACGAAATAAGAAAATACACACTGAGGCGAGGACTGGTATGTGTAAGCAATAACTATAATTATCATAGTTATAATTGTTATGATCATCATCAATACCACTATAATTATTATTATATGATTATACATTATACAATGCACTCTGGGCTATATAAGTTGTGATTCGCCAATGGGTTCCTGTGGTGCATGGTATGGGTGATTACATTGTCAGAGATCGTCTTTTACAAATTATTAGCGGTAAGATGCGAAGCAGTTCACCAGTTACATGACAATTCCACGTCTAACAAGAATGAACCTATAAGAGGACACTCCGGTTCGACAATACAGGGACGCAGCAAGAAAGAGAAGATCCAACGAAGAATATGTGCAATGTGGTGAAAGAAGAACATCCGTCAATGGTTTTAGGAGACCTGCAAGGGCGGCGGAATATTTGGAATTAGTGAATGACAGGCCCTTGGACAGATCCAGAAACAGAATGGGTAGAGAACACGTTAATTTTGGTAATGAAGAAAAGTTGCCTAGGAAATCAATGGGTAACATACCAAAAACTATGGTATTCAATAAAAAGAGTAACTGGTTTGCTTTTATCAGCAAATTTCAATTTTTTGCCAGACAAAATGGTTGGTCAGCAAGAGAGCAAACTGACAACTTTAGTTTCTGCCTTACTGACACTGCTAGTGTGTACTATGCATACCTAATTCAACGGAATCCTAACATAGAATTCACGAACTTGGTTGACAAATTCGAGAAGAGATTTGATAGTAGAGAAGAAAACCGAAGCATACAGGGCCAAATTGATGTCAATACGACAACACAATGGGGAAACCTTGAAAGAGTTCAGGGAAAGGTTTGAAACATTAGCTGTTAAAGCTGAAGAGTTCAATGATGAATTCATTGTTAGAAGGTTCTGCCATATGGTATTACCGATAAAGATGCAGTCTTATATGTGTCAAATCTATATGTTAGATCTATTGATGAAGCCATCAGGAAAATAAAAAGTTACAAATACAACTGGGCAGCTATAAGGGCAACAAGGGACCCAAGGACATAAAAAGGGTCATCAGTTGGGTTGACACCTGATGACATCAAGAGTTATTTATGTCATCAATATGCCCTCGTCAAATCTAAGCATGATTTGCGTTGGATAATTGACATACAGGAAATCTAAACTCCATTTTAAAGCCTCTTGGATCTTGGAACACATATCAAACCGAGACAAGGGAAAAAATAGGGTGCATGTTCCTAAGGTGAAGCTAGTACAGGATTGCCTTCCAACTACTATGTGCCAGGATGTGAGGTTGAGGACCCAAAGTCTCCCGAAGTCTGTGCAAGACGCAGCAATCGGTAGTGGCTCACATCAAAGATCCCCAGCATATGTAGACCAAGATATATATTCAATATCATCAGGTGGGAGGAACGACCCCAAGGAGGAGGAAATTCCCAACACATGTTAAGGAGGATTCACCTAAACGTGAGAAGCCCTTGGTGAAACCTACCAATGTGGACTACTATCTGGAATCACCTACATAAGTTAGGGAGGATCCACCCAAGAGTGAAAAGCCATTGGTGAGAAAACTCACAGGAAATCTATGTTTATATCACGGTGCGAAACTGTGACCAGACAGAGAGTTAGAGGTCAGTTTGCATTTTTGAAGTTTTAGCAGCATATTAAACAAATTGTGCAACATCAATTGGAAACCACATCAATAAAAACTGTAATTAAAATTAGAGCAAAAATCAGTCAGAAAAGATTGGCATAATCTAAGAACTTTTTCACTTGAATATACATACATACACAAAACACAGTATTGAATCATTGAAGTACATATAATAGTTGAAGGTCCTCATAATGTTTACTTAAAGAAAATATAATTAAATTGCATGTACTATAATATGATTAATTACACTGAGTTTATGCACACGTTAACTCGCTATTTCAAATATAACAATATCGTTTCAAATTAATTATGATAACACAATATTTACAAAACTTCCTGAATGCAGAATGCATAATATCACAACAATATCATATCAGTAAATAACGTCTATCTAATCATCAGCTACGAAGCATATAGCTCTATACCAATTACCAATGTCAGTTCACAATGCTATTTATGACACAATGCTGGTATTTATAAAAATATCAAAAATGATTCAGTTACGTATGATCTGTAAACCAATCATAAAGTTATATACATAAATGAGCTATACCAAAATACCTTTCACATCCTTGTTACCAACAACATAATTCATTATATAGAGATTGTTTTAAAAAACCAATAAATTCAATGAAACAAAAGGTTGCCGATGTTACATATACACTGGTGTCCAAACATAATATATAAAAACTAAGCAAAGTGTGTGTTTTTAAAACGAGGAGAAAATATGAAAAAAAAAACATATGTAAAGAAACTTTAGGACACCACTGTATTTTATTAAAATTTGTTTTAAGCATATACATGTAAGCAGCACCCTAGCAAGACTTAGTACTATGAACATCATTTACATTCAACCATACGAGAATAGTAACTAGTACCTATAGTATTTGGTACATCATTGCTGTTTTATAAGAGTCTGTTCTAGCTATCATCCCATAGATTGGGAACTATGTATTAATTTATAAGTTTTTAGTGTAATTCCGACCTAGTTATCCTCCCGTATATGGGCCCTTCACTAGATTGCTCAGAATTACCTGTTTTGACTCTATAATTCCGATCTAGCTATCCTCCCATAAAATGGGTCCTTCACTAGATTGCTCAGAATTACGTTTACAAAAAATTCCGATCTAGTTATCCTCCCATAAATGGGCCCTTCACTAGATTGCTCAGAATTATCTGTTTTGACTCTAAGATTCCGATCTAGCTACCCCCCAGTAAACTGGGTCCTTCACTAGATTGCTCAGAATTATAGACACTTTTCTTTTCTTTTAATTGAGAGCTATCAAGTTTCACACTTTTACCTTCATCAAGCCGGTTATCGTTTAGTACATCGTTATCAAGCATCATTAGTACTAATTACATGCATTTAACAATTGTTTTTTTATATTAATTTAAGGGTCGAAAACGTTATCAATATACTCTACATACAATGAATATGTTATTAAAACTGTATGTGATTGGGTATAAGTATAGATCAATTCTGTATGTTCAATAGTTATCTGACCATGTAGCTATTATACAGACTGTTTATATAGTTAGTATTGTGGCAGACGATTGGTACATTTGATACAAAGTCAAAAGCTTAATTAACTTAGTGATTTTAGAAAGACGTCATTCAAAATTGTGCCTATGTATGATCTAATTATCAAATTGTCATTGAATGTAATAAAAACAATACTACAATGTTTACGATATGCTGAAGTTTGGATTATTTTTATTATCTTAATTTGCATTGAATACAACTTCATAAATATATATTTAACGATAGATCCGAACAAATAGTATAATATAAAATGCCTACTGATTTGATTTGAAAAAGATTCAAACATTTCACGGATCTATTTATTTAAGACAAATATAGTTCTTAAAATTTTCCAATCTTTTACTGATACATTGATGTAGATATGTGTTGTATTATTCATTAAAAAATTGAATATGCTGTTACAAAAAACTCCCAAATGAAGACAAACCATACATTAAGATGTTTTAGAGAATCAAAGTTGTTTTATTTAAAAAGATAGAAACCTACAGGAACATTTGGACAGAAGATGTATGTTTTCTTTTTTAAGACAGATACTTACCCGATTATAAGGACAAAATGTCATGTTTTAGTGAATCTAAGTTGCTTTATTCAAAGAGATAGAAACCTACATGAACATTTGGACAGAGAATGTCACATGGTGTATACATGTGTTCCTTTCTAAGACAGATGCTTACCAGAAGACAAGGACAGAACGACTTATGTAGTGTATTAAAGATTTTTTTATTCAAAGATAGAAAACTACATAAACATTTGGACAGAGAATGTCACATGGTGTATACATGTGTTCCTTTCTAAGACAGATGCTTACCAGAAGACAATGACAGAACGACTTATTGTAGTGTATTAAAGATTTTTTTATTCAAAGATAGAAACCTACAGGAACATTTGGACAGAAGATAACATACTGTATGTATGGTTTCTTTTTTGAGACAGATACTTACCTGATTATAAGGACAGAATGTCATGTTTTAGTGAATCTAAGTTGCTTTATTCAAAGAGATAGAAACCTACATGAACATTTAGACAGAGAATGTCACATGGTATATACATGTGTTCCTTCCTAAGACAGATGCTTACCAGAAGACAAGGACAGAACGACTTATTGTAGTGTATTAAAGATTTTTTTAATCAAAGATAGAAACCTACAGGAACATTTGGACAGAAGATAACTCACTGTAAGTTTGGTTTCTTTTTTGAGACAGATACTTACCTGATTATAAGGACAGAATGTCATGTTTTAGTGAATCTAAGTTGCTTTATTCAAAGAGATAGAAACCTACATGAACATTTGGACAGAGAATGTCACATGGTGTATACATGTGTTCCTTTCTAAGACAGATGCTTACCAGAAGACAAGGACAGAACGACTTATTGTAGTGTATCAAAGATTTTTTTATTCAAAGACAGAAACCTACAGGAACATTTGGATAGAAGATAACATTCTGTATGTATGTTTTCTTTTTTGAGACAGATACTTACCTGATTATAAGGACAAAATGTCATGTTTTAGTGAATCTAGGTTGCTTTATTCAAAGAGATAGAAACCTACATGAACATTTGGATAGAGAATGTCACATGGTGTATACATGTGTTCCTTTCTAGGACAGATGCTTAAAAGAAGACAAGGACAGAACGACTTATGTTGTGTATTAAAGATTTTTTTATTCAAAGATAGAAACCTACAGGAACATTTGGACAGAAGATAACATACTGTATGTATGTTTCCTTTTTTGAGACAGATACTTACCTGATTATAAGGACAGAATGCCATGTTTTAGTGAATCTAAGTTGCTTTATTCAAAGAGATAGAAACCTACATGAACATTTGGACAGATAATGTCACATGGTGTATACATGTGTTCCTTTCTAAGACAGATGCTTACCTTAAGACAAGGACAGAACGACTTATTGTAGTGTATTAAAGATTTTTTTATTCAAAGATAGAAACCTACAGGAACATTTGGACAGAGAATGTCACATGGTGTATACATGTGTTCCTTTCTAAGACAGATGCTTACCAGAAGACAAGGACAGAACGACTTATTGTAGTGTATCTAAGTTGCTTTTATTCAAAGATAGAAACCTACAGGAACATTTGGACAGAGAATGTCACATCGTGTATACATGTGTTCCTTTCTAAGACAGATGCTTACCAGAAGACAATGACAGAACGACTTATTGTAGTGTATTAAAGATTTTTTTATTCAAAGATAGAAACCTACAGGAACATTTGGACAGAGAATGTCACATGGTGTATACATGTGTTCCTTTCTAAGACAGATGCTTACCAGAAGACAAGGACAGATCGACTTATTGTAGTGTATTAAAGATTTTTTTATTCAAAGAGATAGAAACCTACATAAACATTTGGACAGAGAATGTCACATGGTGTATACATGTGTTCCTTTCTAAGACAGATGCTTACCAGAAGACAAGGACAGAACGACTTATTGTAGTGTATCTAAGTTGCTTTTATTCAAAGATAGAAACCTACAGGAACATTTGGACAGACGATAACTCACTGTATGTATGTTTTCTTTTTTGAGACAGATACTTACCTGATTATAAGGACAGAATGTCATGTTTTAGTGAATCTAAGTTGCTTTATTCAAAGAGATAGAAACCTACATGAACATTTGGATAGAGAATGTCACATGGTGTATACATGTGTTCCTTTCTAAGACAGATGCTTACCAGAAGACAAGGACAGAACAGCTTATGTTGTGTATTAAAGATTTTTTTATTCAAAGATAGAAACCTACAGGAACATTTGGACAGAAGATAACATACTGTATGTATGTTTCCTTTTTCGAGACAGATACTTACCTGATTATAAGGACAGAATGCCATGTTTTAGTGAATCTAAGTTGCTTTATTCAAAGAGATAGAAACCTACATGAACATTTGGACAGATAATGTCACATGGTGTATACATGTGTTCCTTTCTAAGACAGATGCTTACCAGAAGACAAGGACAGAACGACTTATTGTAGTGTATCTAAGTTGCTTTTATTCAAAGATAGAAACCTACAGGAACATTTGGACAGAGAATGTCACATCGTGTATACATGTGTTCCTTTCTAAGACAGATGCTTACCAGAAGACAAGGACAGATCGACTTATTGTAGTGTATTAAAGATTTTTTTATTCAAAGATAGAAACCTACAGGAACATTTGGACAGAAGATAACATTCTGTATGTATGTTTTCTTTTTTGAGACAGATACTTACCTGATTATAAGGACAGAATGTCATGTTTTAGTGAATCTAAGTTGCTTTATTCAAAGAGATAGAAACCTACATGAACATTTGGACAGATAATGTCACATGGTGTATACATGTGTTCCTTTCTAAGACAGATGCTTACCTAAAGACAAGGACAGAACGACTTATTGTAGTGTATAAAAGATTTTTGTATTCAAAGATAGAAACCTACAGGAACATTTGGACAGAGAATGTCACATGGTGTATACATGTGTTCCTTTCTAAGACAGATGCTTACCAGAAGACAAGGACAGAACGACTTATTGTAGTGTATTAAAGATTTTTTTATTCAAATATAGAAACCTACAGGAACATTTGGACAGAAGATAACATACTGTATGTATGGTTTCTTTTTTGAGACAGATACTTACCTGATTATAAGGACAGAATGTCATGTTTTAGTGAATGTAAGTTGCTTTATTCAAAGAGATAGAAACCTACATGAACATTTGGACAGAGAATGTCACATGGTGTATACATGTGTTCCTTTCTAAGACAGATGCTTACCAAAAGACAATGACAGAACGACTTATTGTAGTGTATTAAAGATTTTTTTATTCAAAGATAGAAACCTACATGAACATTTGGACAGAGAATGTCACATGGTGTATTCATGTGTTCCTTTCTAAGACAGATGCTTACCAGAAGACAAGGACAGAACGACTTATTGTAGTGTATTAAAGATTTTTTTATTCAAAGATAGAAACCTGCATGAAAATAAGATCTAAAGATGTCAATTTGTATATCTGATTTCTTTTTTAGACATACCTACTGGAGAATATGGACAGAATGACAGGGTTCAGTTATTAAAATCATCTTATCAAAGGAAGAACCCAACATAAATATTTTGACAGAGGAAGTCAATTTGTATGAAGCCAAATACCTAACCAAGATTAATGACAAAATGCTAAGCTGTATAGTACGAGTTTTTTTTCAGAAATAGAAACCTACATGAAAATAAGGACAAAAGGTGTTACTAGTGCATATATAAGATCTTTTTAACACAGAAACCCACCTGCGAAGGACATAATTATGTGTTTTGAATATTAAGGTGATCTTATTGTAAGAGAGAAACCTACGTGAACATTTGGACAGTCAATGTCAATATGTATGCATGTTTTCTTTTTAAGACACATACCTACCTGAGAATAGGGTAAATAACATATTGTCTTAATATAAGATAAAACCTACATGAGTATTTAGACAGCAGAGATCAATTTATAGGTGGGTTTTCCTTATGTATGTTTGCTTTTAAGACAAATGCCTACCTGAGAATAGGGACAAAATGACCTGTTACAAAGATTGAAGATAAAACTGCATTTTTGCATATATGAAAAATGATACAAAACTTTACTTCATTAACAGTCTTCGTGATAATTCGAAGAAATAGATGTGGACTTAAAATATGTTATAAGGATTATAAGTTTACTATGATATCAGCATGTAAGTCACCAATATTTTTGTAATTGTACTGATAGTTCTATAGGCTTATGTGGTAGTGTTCGAACTTATCATGATGTAACAACAGAATCAAAGTGGGTACAGACCATAATCACTGACCAAATGAGTTGAAAACTAAAATACCTGGAACGAAAAGAGTAAGGAACAAATGCAATCAACTAATAGATAACAGAAAGTGACTTTACCTGAGTTTCATAAATGCAAGTCTCAAACTTATGAAAGTAAGAGTGAGCTAGTGTCCGTCTTCCAGCATTGAAGAACATAATATTTTATTTATTTATTTATTGGATTTAACACCGTATCAACACAATTTAGGTCATTTCACGGCGTCCAGCGCACCTAACCTAGCTTTCCTGGACCATTGTCTATAACCAGTACTCACCTACCTTTCCACAAGGCCGGAAACTTCTTTATATTGTCTAATCAATGGAGGAAAATCGACATTATTGTCAAATTTTCATGGAAGGGTATAACCTCCCCGGGTGGCTTTCGAACCCGCATCCCCTCGGGCACGAGTATCCAAATCCCGACGCGCTACCAACTGCACTATCGACCTTGGTTTTGGAGAACATAAAGAGACATGCCAAAATTGACGGACGTAGCCAAAGCGGCAAAGGACGCAACAGACATAGCCAAAAATGTGTCAGAAACTGTACACCACATAACTAACACTGTACACACGATAGCCAACACGACTGCAGCCATACAACAAATAGCACAAAATGCAAACTCTACATCGGTGTCCGTGCAGTTAGACTTAAACAGTTTAAAAGACGATCTAACTAAAGGGGTTATTCAAAATGGTTTAACATTGTTAAGTAATGGTGACATTTTATAATCTCAGATGTATTGCTTGGTGATATCAAACTTACCCAGCCATATAAACGCTGACTATATAGTACCACAGATCGTCGATCTTTCTGAGGGAGAACCAATTACCATGTCGGACGGTCACCTGAAGACCATTAAATATGATTTTAACAGACATGCACCCCTACAGAAGCAACTGATCGCAAAGTGGACAACTCCAAAAAGTCTTTACCAGAGTATGAGTACCAAGGATAGGACAGTCATCAATGCCTTAGAAACGTACATCAATGCCAACCAAGTGGCTATTACTTATCACGACGGAAACAGTGACAGCAATTGTGAATTCCATAATAATCATTTTCATCTGATCGTCAAGTGCAACAATCCAGCAAATCTCCAACACCTACCCGTACAAGAAACTTAGTAAAATCATGTTGAGTAACAACGTAGAAGTCAAAAGTCAGAAGATAGTGTCTCCAACTGGTTTTGGCAACTACATGAGCTTAAACCCGAGGATATATCTGGGATCCAACGATGAACAAATTCAAAAGTTAATACCTCCGCAGCACGACGGTAAAAAGAGGAAACACACAGATGGACAGTCAAACTACAAACCCAATCAGCTCTACAATCATATCCAGCAGTTACTACAGCTGATGACCAAATACCACTGCCAAGACAAAGATGAGCTCTTTAGACTCACAAGCTCCACCAAAAATCAAGACGTCTTCAAGTGCTTAAGAAGAATAACAAGAAGAATACGCTTTACCTGCAGGGGGCATCGAATGCTGGCAAGACTTTCTTGCTTAAGTTGTTGATCCCGATCGACTCAATCACCGGGTTTCACACAACGAGCAAAGAGTTTCCTTTCGGGGACGCTGTTTATGCAAGCATCATTCTCATCTACGAACTGACGATCGAGATTTCGGCCAAGTCCGAACTGTACAAAAACGTCCTTGGTGAAGAGCCGGCGCAGATAAATATAAAGAACAGGGCGTCACAGATTATGAACATAAAGCCAGTGATACTCACAACGAAAAACAATATTTGGAAATACGTTTCAAATGACAGGAATGCCATCTGTAATCGTTGTAACAATTACAGGAATTTAAAAGAAAGCAGAGTCGCCAAAAACTTCAGCAAGAAGGGAATTCCAAACCTTACATTCATTCAAGATGTTTTCCGCAAGATGGAGACTGACGAGTTTGAGAGCATTATGTTGGTTTAAAGACGACAAGTACAACAACAACAACCAGAACAGAAACATCAGCAAGACGTTGAACCCATGGACTTCGACCGGGCAACGCAGACAGATGTACAAGAGTTCACAGTCTCAACCACACAGACAGAAACCAAGACTAGAGACATGTCAAGACAGACAGATATAGAAATGTGTGTGATGGAAACACAGACAAGCCCAGTCAACGAGTTACCCAAGTTTACTACCTGCATCGGGTGCGCCACAGACCACCCTTTGCAACTCCATCACATGCACAAGGGTGGCTGTCTCGCTACAATAACAGAGTCGCCAGAAGAATGGGCTACAACTCCACCGTCTGAGAGCATTCTAAACAGCACGGATTGCATGCAAAACACTTCTACATCCCAGAAGTATCACCAATATCTCCAGTACAAGAACCATACCAGCCCAAAGTTTCTCCTGTGACTCCAACTGACATATACCAACCGATCGTTTCACCGATTAGTGTGTGTCTGTTATTGTATTGAAGGACAGAAACAACATAATGAATGGAAAACACGGCATGCTTATTGTGTACCTGTTATCGTTTTGAAGGACAGAAAAAACACAATAATTTGGAAAAACGGCATGCTTATTGTGTGTCTGTTATCGTTTTCAAGGTCAGAAACGTTTATGATGAATGGGAAAACGACATGCTTATTGTGTGTCTGTTATCGTTTTCAGGGTCAGAAACAACATAATGAATGGAAAAAAACGGCATGCTTTTTTGTGTCTGTTATCTTTTTAAAGGTCAGAAACGTTTTTCTTGAATGGAAAAAACGGCATGCTTATTGCGTGTCTGTTATCGTTTTCAAGGTCAGAAACGTACATAAAAGTAAGAAACACCGTCTTGTCTTTTCTGTGTTTGTTTTCTAATTCAAGGACAGAAATATACATGAGTCATAAAAAACAGCAAATCTTATTTTGTGTGCGTAATCGTTTCAATTGACGGAAACGTATATGATTAATAAAAACTGTATTTCTAATTGTGGGGTTGCTATCTAATTGAAAGACATAAACGTAAATGATTTATAGATAAAACAGAATGTCTTATTGTGTGTCTGATATGTAATTGGATGGCATAAACTAACATGAGCTAAGGAACAACAGTATGTCTTATTGAGTATCTGTTATCTTATTGTAGGACATATACTAACATGAGCTAAGGAACAACATCAAGTCTTATTGTGTGTCTGTTATCTTATTGAAGGACATAAACTAGCATGAGCTTAGAAACAACAGTATGTCTTATTGTGTGTTTGTTATCTAATTGAAAGACATGAACGTAAATGGTTTATAGAATATAACAGGATGTCTTATTGTGTGTCTGTGCTCTTATTGAAGGAGAAAAACTTACATGAGCTTAGGAACAACAGTATGTCTTATTGTGTGTTTGTTATCTTATTGAAGGAATTAAACTTGCATAAGCTTAGGAACAACATCAAATCTTATTGTGTGTCTGTTATCTTATTCCCAGACAATAGAAAAAAAGAAAAATGTCTTATTGTGTGTTTATTATCTTATTGAAGGACCTAAACTTACATGATCTTAGGAATCAAATCATGTTTATTATGTCTGTTATCTTACTGAAGGTTATAAACTAACATGAGCTTAGGAACAACATCAAGTCGTATTGTTTCTGTTATCTTATTGAAGGACAAAAACTAACGTGAGCTTAGGAACAACATCAAGTCTTATTGTTTCTGTTATCTTATTGAAGGACAAAAACTAACGTGAACTTAGGAACAACATAAAGTCTTTTTGTGTGTATTTTATCTTTTAGAAGGACATAGACTTACATGAGCTTAGGAACAACACTTAGTCTTATTGTTTCTATTATCTTATTGAAGGACATAAACTAACATGAGCTTAGGAACAACATCAAGTATCATTGTGTGTCTGTGTTCTTACTGAAGGACATAAACTAACATGAGCTTAGGAACAACATCAAGTCTTATTGTGTCTGTTATCTTATTGAAGGACAAAAACTGACATGAGCTTAGGAACATCATCAAGTCTTATAGTGCGTTTTTTATCTTATTGAAGGGCATAAACTAACATGAGCTTAGGAACAACAGTTTGTCTTATTGTGTGTCTGTTATCTTATTGAAGGGCATAAACTAACATGAGCTTAGGAACAACATCAAGTGTGTTTGTTATCTTATTGAAGGGCATAAACTAACATGACATTAGAAACAACAGTATGTCTTTTTGTGTGTCTGTTATCTTATTGAAGGGCATAAACTAACATGAGCTTAGGAACAACAGTATGTCTTATTGTGAGTCTGTTATCTTATTGAAGGACATAAACTAAAATGAGCTTAGAAACAACAGGATGTCTTATTGTGTGATTGTTATCTTATTCAAAGACATTAACGTATATGATTTATAGAAAAAAAACAGGATGTCTTAAAGTGTGTTTGTTATCTTATTCAAAGACATATAGTATATGATTAATAGGAAAAAACAGAATGTCTTACTGTGTGTTTGTTATCTAATTGAAAGACATAAACGTATATGATTTTTAGAAAAAACAGGATGTCTAATTGTGTGTTTGTTATCTTATTGAAGGACATAAACGTAATTGATTAATTGTGTTATCGTTTTGAAGGCAAGAAACGTAAACGGGATAAGAAACAAACGACATGTCTTATTGCGTTTCTGTTATCTGACTTACAGACAGAAACGTACACGAAGTAAGGAACAAAGGCATGTCATATTGTGTGTCTGTTATGGTATTGAAGGACAGAAGCAGCGTACATGAGGTAGAAATAAACAGCATGCTATAGTGTGTGTTTGGTATTTTATTAAAAGACAGAAACGTACATGAGATACGGAACAAACAGCATGTCTTATTGTGTGTCTGAAATATGAAGGACAGAAAAATGCATGAGCTTAGGAAAATATATACGCTTATTAAGTTTATCAATTGCAAAAATTATAAAAATAAATTTATGAGAGACTGTTTACAAACATAAGTAACTGTCGGCTTGTTGGAAGACATAATTGTTAAAAAAGTGTAAAAAACTATATCTTTCAGATTATCTCATTTAAATATTCAAATGTTGCGAAATATATGTGTTTTATATTCTATGTTAAGTCATAAACATTGGTCAATGATACGTCTATGTGATTTAATGTACACATACGATAATGACTTTAAAATAAAGCAATGCTTTACAGAAATTTGACTCTAGGTAAATTACATGAAATATGCTACATGTTTACAATGCTTTAGTTGTATTGTAGGAGTACAATTTGTATATGAAATAGAGCTTGTCTCGATTTGAGCCCTCAGTAATGATTCTTTAGAATTTACAAACATAAATCATATCTGTAAATGATAAATAATACCAATTTTTTGGTTATTTGATTATTTTTCAACAGACTGAAAACTGATCCACAAGGAGTCAACTACATCTTGCAATATTGAGAAAAATCTTTTTTTATTAGTATTGAATTGCTTGGGAAAGAAATGTAGTTTACTATAAGATTCAAGACAAACGAATAATTTACTTATAGGCCTACAATCTTGCTTACAAAAGCAAAGAGTCATCTGAGCGAAGTCTAAAATTAGCAGTAATATTAAATGTATTAATAAACGTATAATTCGAATTATGTCACATGGATAAGCTGGACTTATTCTTAATTTAACTGTGGTATGAATGATCATTTTTTGCTTGTATTTTTATTATTTCTCAAAGAAATTTGAGTGGGCTCTGCAAGATTGTATAAACTGGATTTAAAATTCCATGTCAACATAATTAAGGTTATTTCACGGCAGACAGAGGACCTTGATTAACAAGGTCAGCAAATTCTCCAAATGCATATCAATGAAGGAAAATTGACATTAATTACATGTATTATCACATTTTCATGGAAGGGTATAACCGCCAAGTCGGGATTCTAAATTCAATCCCCCCAGCGCGATACCAACCATGCTTCATACCTAGCTTAATATAATGTATGAGAGATAAACACAAAATGTCTAAATTGCGACTATTCATCATTGTAGTATGTGACAGGCTATGGTGTCTATGGGGCAATTGATACGACATACAAAATTGTTGGATGGTAGATGCTAGTTACAACTTAGTCAATATTGTATGTCTATACCTGAAAATGCTTCCTCAGCTATTAGTACATATGTAGGTTTATAATTGATTATTAAGCTTATCCAAATAAATCAGTCAATGCTTTAGTCTTACACTTAAGGCATTAAGTAAACAAGAGGCAGTGTTGAGGATACTTTCTATATTGAGCTATGTTAGCTAATTACTAGCCCAAAACTAAGCTTAACAAGAGCTCCGCTGGGCGGGGCATTATACGCCCGTGTGCAGTCCATGCTTTGTTCTATCTCATATGAAGTCCCTGTGACCTTGGCCAATGACCCCGGGTTCTCAGAATAAGTCCCACCCTTAACTGGAGGGCTACCCAAAGCAAAGATTTTGAGAACCTAGGTACAGCCATGGTTGAGTTATAACCGGCACAATATCTTTCGATATGATGTCCCTGTGACCTTGACCTTTGACTCTGGGGCTCTAAAACCAATGGGGCATATTCTTAAAACATGGGCTACTCTCGCATAAAATTTGGTGAACCTTGGTACAATCGTTGTTGAGTAATAGTCTGGACAAGATTTTTCCATTTTCAATAAGATGCCCCTTGAGCTTTGACCCAGGGGTCCCAAAATCTAGAGAGCATATCCTTGACACATGGGCTACTCTCACATAAAATTTGGTCAACCTAGGTACAGTGGTGGTTCAGTTATTGTCCAGACAAAGTTTTTCAACATGATGTCACTGTGACTTTGATCTTTAAACCTGGGGCCCAAAAATATATAAGGCACATCCATGACGCATGGGCTGCCTTCACATAAAATTTGGTGTACCTGGGTACAGTCGTTGTTGAGTTATCGTCTGCACAAGGTTTTTCATTTTCAATAGGACACCCCCGTGACATTGACCTTTGACCCAGGGATCCCAAAACCAATTGGGAACATCCTTGACACAAGGGCTACTCTCACATAAAATTTGATGAACCTAGGTAGATTGGTTGTTCAGTTATTGGCAGGACAAGTTTTTTCTCATATGATGCCACTCTGACCTTGACCTTTGACCCAGGGGCCCCAAAACCGATAGGGAGCATCTTTGACACATAGGCTACTCTTACATAAAATTTGGTGAACCTAGGTACATTGGTGGTTCAGTTATTGTCCGGACAAGTTTTACCTATTTTTGTCCCAGTGACCTTGACCTTTGACCCTGGGGTCTCAAAATCAATAGGGAACCTCCTCCACCCAAGGGCTATCCACACATAAAATTTGAAGAACCTAGGTGCATCCTTTCTTGAGTTATCATACGGACTAGCAATCGTCCTCGGACAGACGGACAGACTGACAGACGGACAAACGGACAACAGCATAACATATTACGACCGATTTTTCAAAACGGGCGCATAAAAACGAATTGTAACTTTTTTTAATGAAAAAATTAAAAATAATATTTTGCTATCACATTTTTGGAAACGCAACTATCAGAGCTATTTTTAAGATGGTAATGAGTAGCACCCACTTGGGTCAAAATTAAATAATTATTAATTCCACTTCAGCGTCATAATATACGTCATTTTCCCGATAATATCCAATAAAAAGCTAACTTCTGAATAAAATTTACTTGATAAAAACTTCTACTTAGGGTGAGTTATTATCTCACATTCGATATAAAAAAATGTTTTTTTATTTAAAAACAAGTTTTTAATTTACAATTAATTGTCAGAATACAAGATTTATTTTTAAAATCAAATTATTGTATACATTACAAATGTAAAATCTTGTAAATAAGGCAAGCCAATACATCTTACGTACAATATAATAGAAACATTTGGTTAAACCTGTACGAAAGAAGTACTTGTTTGTTTGTTAGTTGGGTTTAATGCCGTAGCAACACATTGTATAGGTCATACAACGGCGGTCAGTCAACCTACTCACTGTTCCTAGAAAGGCTAAATCTCTAGATTTAGCTGTTAACCATCTACTAAGCGCAAACTTTCGTTAGTGACTGACAACTGCCCAACATTACTCAAATCATTGGTAGGAGGGAGAATGGCAGTAGAAATAATTTCATGACTAAGCTCCACGAAAGTATGCTCCGCCCAGGAATCGAACCTACGATCCCTCTATCAATAGACTTGCGTGCTACCAACTGATCTAGCCGGACGGCTCGAAAAAGGTACTTCGTAATGAGTATGAAATCAAATTAATACTTTAATGATTATATCAAGTATTTGTATCAAATACAGTCGACTTTGTATTAATAATACTATTAGGATTGTTTGTTAATCATATATGTCAGAAAAAAACAAATTATGCGTTACAAATACATTTGGATAGAGCCCCCATAGAAATCTATCAACGTCCCCGTTTTATGTAGTATCATTCTGCATGAAGCGATTAAACCATAAACATGACAACAATAATATTCAAATATAAATCGCTTTCTATTGTACGATTATACTGAACTGTCCGATTGCATAATTACATGGTTATCACACACTGCATATATTAATTTCCGTGCTCTATTTATAAAACATTTCAGTAAAAATACAATGGATAAGTTAATTTATTATCAAATCTAACATGACTGAATAGTCGTGCGGTTAAAGTGAAACGCTACAGAACTTATACTTTTGAAATGCCAGTTACTAGTTTGAATGATAGGATGTCATTTTTCACTTTTTTCCTTACAATGTTAGCATCTTTTTTATTTTCTGAAAATCGTGTTTTGTTTTATTCAGTATCTTTTGAAAATAGATATATTGAAATACAATAAAACTAATAATTAAAAAAGTAATTTAGTTTCACTGGCAGTGTTAGTTCCACTACTGTTAGTGTTATATTCTCTTGAAGGGAAATCGACTAAATTTATAATTTGTTGAAATAAACTTTGAAATAGTATTGTGTTTTGCGCAATTAAAAGGAAGAGAAAAAAATCAAAAAAATCTATCGGGATTCGAACCCACGACAAAAAGGTTTGCTCACCGACCGTTTTACCACTCGACAACACAAACTGAGATAATCATTAAAAGTCAAATATGATACACCTGTGTTATGAGCTCTACGTGAACTACCAGCGATATCCGAGCATTAAATATACAGTGTTATGTGACGTTTTAATTTATGCAATCGGACAGTTCAATATAATCGTACAATATGATAGCTTAAGCAATCGCTCTATTTCTTGAGCTAGCTCAAAATAGCCCACCTCAATTGCAAGAAAAACTACCCAAATACATTCTCCAACTTCCTAAAAAGTTCCAACCTACTTCCCTCTCTTACAAAGTAGAACCCTATGCAAACCCTCCCATTTTTCAGTAAGCCACAACCTTCTTTACCTATATTCACCCTATCGCCTACCCCCACCTCCCCTATGGCATAGCTTTGTCTTAACTAGGTAAAACTGGTAGACAATTCTACAAGCCAGCAAGAATACAAATAATAGTGACCAAAGTATTTCGAACCACTGGTGCTGGGGGATATGAAGCCAATGACTCTTAAAAACCCCAACAGACCGAACCCTCTACATGGCGGGGATGGGACAGCTAGGATATGCATGCTGAGACCTGAGATATCGGTGCAAATCTCAGATCAGACACGGACGACCTGGAGACCAAAGAAAAAAAAACATAATTGATAATAAATTACATGAATCACAGTAAATTAAGCAACAACAAAATCTAAAAGTTGACTCAACTAGAAATGTCATTTGTTGATAAACAAAGTAAGTGCTATACACGTACATCAATTGGATAATGAATGAATCAGTTACTGTTCACAAACAAACGCACACTCGCCTGCACATACCCTCACGCATGCTCACTCACACACACACCAACATACCCTGACTCACACGCCCAAGCACACTTACCCGCATATACCCTCGCAAACGCATGCATGCACGTACACACCCGCACATACCGCACGCACGCATGCATACACGCACACACTACTTATGTTTCTCACCCACCCACACAGCAAGAGAAACTGACTTATTCAATAGCCAATGGAAGAATAATGTACAATTATAAATTAATGAAAATAGATATAAAAAGGGTCCGCCCATTTTATAAGGATGCATCATGGGCAAACACTTGAATGTGACTTTTTCATAAAAGAGTGATTTAGAGCCCAAATTGAGTCAAATTTTGAAAAATTCCTAATATAATTCATTTTAGGACAATTAATTATTTGCCAAAATATTCTCAATTTTGTTGTTGCCAAAGATGGGTAGTCTACAGATTGCTAACTCAGCACTACTAAGTTTGAGACTTGATCTCGTTGATGAACGATTAACAAATACTTAAGTTCACAAACAAATGACATATCTAGAAGATAAAAAGTAAATTAACACTCACCGATTCCTAGTCGAAATGTCTTCCAGCATGTCAGTCATAACCAAAGTGTTTCATATTTACCTCAAACTTACGGAAATCCTTCAATGGCAGGGGTTTAAATGCATGTATACATGTATCAGCTTTCATATTACTTAATACAAAAGCGCCTCAACTGACATCAGCTGAAAAGGAAAGAAAAAGTTATTAGTAAAAATTAAAAGTTCAAGTAAAGATGAAAAACTAATAACCTTATATTAGATTAAAGGGATAAGTTGGCAAATGACAATATTTCTTTTATTCAATCTAGTTACTTAAATATAAAGAAAACTTGCTAAAAAGTTATGCCGACAAACTACACATTACTGAACTTATCATAACAAAATCGCGCTATGACCTCAACTATTGTTTTCTTACACAAAAATATGAGAACACTTCACTTTATCCGCACGAAAGCAACTATGAGGGTCACCTACATGATGATAAATTCGATGTCAAGACCATAAAGCCGACTCAATGTGCATACATGAGAGCAGGATTTTAAACAAAACTTTAACTTTTAACGAACTTAATATTTAACATTAGAAAATATACTTCCTTTGTCATGATAGTGAGGACATTAGTCATTGTAATCAATCCAATGTATACACAAGCAGACGATTTTATCACAGCAGTATTTCCATATCGTTGATCCAATCCATAAAGCCATACAATCTGAAAACAAGAAGTTGTAAATACAAATGTATATAAACATGAAAGCAATGACATTAGTACTAACGGGAGACACTCAACCGTCGCAACACCGCTAATGCAAGAATAAGGCCTCAATTCCTGTCTATCTAGATCTAACCCAATTTGAATAAGCTTTTTGAAAGTTGATCTGAAGACGATCAAAATAGACACTGAGATAAAGTTTGTGGCCGCGAGAGTTATTGCATTGGACTTTAAGGGGATAGTAAAGGTACAATAATGGTTGCTAAGGAATTCCAGTCTGCTGCTATGGACAGTATAATTGATTCTTATTACCTTAGGGCGATTTGCATAAGGTAAAAAAGTGGTTGCTATGATCCAAAGGGTGGTTGCTAAGGAGATATTGATGGTTGCTACAAGTCTAAGAGTGGTTGCTTTGAAGTCATATTTGTCCTATGTAATACTTGTAAGTTGTTTAGGTTCGTTACTTTTATCTTCATACTAAGTGCGACGTTTAGCGTTAGTGTTGCTCCGTTTAATGTTAGTAGATTTTTTGTGACGTTTTGACATGTAACGGCAGGACGGTTAAGACGTTTAGCAGCGGTTGCGACGATAAGCGTTAGTGTTGCAACGTTTAACGTCAGTTGTAACGTTGAGTGGCGTAGTGACGTTTAACGGCGCTACATACTATATTGTATAGTTATAACGTGTACACAATAATGTATACAGACCGATTTATAATCGCGTTTTCTTGATATAAATAATTATTACAGTATATGTGTGCGTATTAAACGAGTTTAAAGAAAATCATATGATATAAATATAGATGCTTTATACTGTATATACCCTGGGATGGATAGTTAAGGTTCTGGAAATGTGTCTGAATCCCTTAACAAGAGCAGTCCAAGGACAGCGCGCTCGACTTTTCGGGTGTTTTGTTCATGGCAAGGCTTATCTTTAAACAAAAGTAATTTCAAGACAGGACATAATTTTTGAAAGTATATAATTCAGTCAAACAATAATTACCAATTCATATTTGTAAAATATAAAAGGGGCATTACTCCTAGAACATTCATCCATAGTAACGCCCCTTCAGAGTAAAGTAGACATAGTATCAACGAATAAGCATACCTACTTTCATTTAAATATCTATATGAAGAACTATAAATACATTGTATTTCAATTTGAACAAAATTCAAAATTAAAGTAAGGGGCATAACTTCAAAAAATAACATCATGAGTTATGTCCCTTTGTAGTCGCGTAGATGTAGTACTAATGAATAAGCATACTAATTGCCATTTAAATATCTTCTTAAGTATTGAAAACATTTCACTTCATAATACTTTCTCCCGAATTAAGAAGTTGAAAAGGGTCACAACTCCAACAATAATTCATCAATTATTACGTCCCATTGTATTCAACTAGATGTAGTACTGATGAAAAAGTATACTAACTTTCTATCAAACAAAATATATTAATTTTGAGCAAACATAACCCTTAAATATCAAAGTATAAAGGGGAATAACTCTGAAGTAATTCATCTAGAGTTATGTCCCTTTATAGTCCGATAGATGAAGAACTGACGAATAAGCATTCCAACTTTCATTCAAATATATTTATAAGTTCTAAATATATCCCATGAAAACAAATTTTAATCTTAAATGTTTAAGTATAAAGGGGCTTAACTCCAACAATAATTCATCCAAAGTAACGTCCCCTTATAGTTGTGTAGATATAGTACCCATAACTAAGTATACAAACTTAAAGTCAAATATCTTGATTAGTATTAAAGATATTACATATAGAAATGATTTAAACATTATATTTTGCATTTTTTCTTAAGTATAAAAGGGCAATTACTCCAAAAATAATTCATCCACATTTACATCCCTTCATAGTCGGGTAGATATAGTACCAACAAATAAGTATACAAACTTTAAGTCAAATACCTTGATCAGTATTGAATATATTCTACATAGGTGAAACTTTAACCTCATATTTTGCAATTTCTTAAGTATAAAAGGGCAATTACTCTAAAAATAATTCATCCACAGTTACGTGCCTTCACAGTCGTGTAGATATTGTACTGACAAATAAGTATACAAACTTTAAGTCAAATGAATTGATCAGTATTGAAGATATTCTACATAGGAAAAACATTAACCTCATATTTTGCAATTATCTAATTATAAAAGGGCAATAACTCATAAAATAATTCATCCAGAGTTATCCCCTTTCACAGAATGGTTAATATAGTCCCACTTAATAAGTACACCAACTTTCAATAAAATAACTTGGATAGTGTTGAAGTTATAAGTGTTTCAAAAAACTTTAACCAAAAACCAACGCCAACGCCAACGCCAACGCCAACGCCAACGCCGACGCCGACGCCGACGCCAAAGTGATAGCAATAGCTCTCATTTTCTTCGAAAAGTCGAGCTAAAAATGACCAAAACTCAGGAGCTTTTGGAGCCGCCGCCCCCTGGGCCTCTGATAAGGGCTTTGTCCAGGATCCATTGGGGGCACTTACGCCCCTCAGGATCCCCAGTTTGCTTGTTATTTATCCGCCCGCCTCTTAACTAGAATTGTCCGCACCCCCAACTAGAAGTTTCCGCATTCCATAACTAGAAATCCTGGTACCGCCTATGGATATCCAGTACTAGTTCACATACTTGTCGACATTACATTAAATGTAGAACAGATTCAAGATTGAAAGATAGATTCTAGTAGTCCGGGTACTAGGGTAACAAGTCTGAGCGCGTGAAGCCAGTGTTTGTCGAACAACATAAAGCATAGGCTACCTAACTTGTAAAGTAAATTGGAAGAATAAAAACCATAGGCACGGATTGAGAATCGAACTTGGTTATCCCGGGTGCCAGGCGAGACTCTTAACTGCGTCGCTAAAGGGTTAACCCAACAGCAAGGCTGTTGGAAATGACTATATAGTCACCTACGATCACCACACTTGATTACTTAATTTATTAATTTATTTATTTTCTGAAGGTAACATTTAGACATACAAAGTAAAACTACAACATATGCCTTAATTACCTCAAACAGTAAAATAATGTTGCATTTATTATTAATATTTTGTTTTTCTAATATAACTTTATAGCCGGTTTTTAACCTAACTGCCTTCGAACCTTATTTATTTGAATACGCAGGCGATCAGTGTTGGAAGAAAGACAGTGATCTGTGCAGTATAGTAAATTGAATAGTATATAATATATTAAATTACCTTGACTTATTTGATAAAATAAAATATTTTCCAATTTCATTATTCCTTGTTTCCAACTATTACACATTTCAATTTTAAAATGGTGGTAATGTTTTGGCCGTGTTTGATTGGATTTCAGATTGTTGTTGATTTGAATAAAAATAGCCAGAGGTTAAAGTTCATAGGTGACAAAACGCAGATAGGTCAAAGGTATAGACGTACTGTATCCTGTTCGAAAATCCTCGGCCATTCACAAGGAATAATATTCATTCAATGAATGAACGAGGTGATCCGAATGACTGTACTTTAAGCTGGCGACATGGGTTTTCTTAAATTTCGAGTCTATGGACCTGTTGCCTAAGCCTATCATCACGTATCGCTTCGCCCTCTGGTACCTTAGATTTTAACCACATACTTTAATCGTACCAGGGCAAAAAGAGCTACGTAGCGATATACTTAGTCAATATAGGCCCTACAATTACTAAATATTGGTATGCAACCATTCGGAACTCCTCGGCCGTCGCTGTGAGGTCGAGGTGTTTTGAATGGTATGTAACCTCGCAACCATCCATGACTGGAAATAAATTCGATATGAAGACTGCAGAAGTAAACAAAAAAGCACGTTCCAATAATAAAGCAAGCATGAGGTCAAAAATGTACATCATAAACGTGAGCAGTAAAGTTAGAAAAATAGAAAGAAGTACTAAGCTTATATAATTTTTAGGTACATGCATAACTATTAGTCCTAAATATAAGACCCTCCGTAACTCATTTCACATTGGAACATTATTCTGTTACGGCAGTCCCAATGTGAAATGAGTTACGGAGGGTCTTATATATAGGACTAGCATAACTATCCGAACTTCAAAACTTATTGATTCGGTATGTCCCAGGGTGAGAAAAATATGTAGCGTGAAATGGACTCGAACCCAGGACTTCATTCCGCTTTCAAGGCGATTGCAGTCCTGCCTATGCTTAATAGCCGCTTTGAATACATCCCCCTAAAACGTGAACAGGTAAGTACCGTTAAATTCTCCCCCACAAATTGAAAATCGTCACGAATTTCGGAATCCCAGACCGTTTGAGGAGCAACTTATTATCACAGGCATTTCTCAACTATTTAGTCGCGAACCAAAGTCGTGCACCGTTGTTACAAGGTGATAAATGAATTAGCCTGACTGGGACTCGAACTCGGGATCCTCTGCTTAGATAAGCTTTTCGGTCGCTTATAAATCCTCCCTAAAATTGAACATGTAAGAAAGCTACCCTGTCAAGTAACACGCACTAGTAATTCCAATTTAGATAGCACAAACGCACATTAAAAAGTTTGAAAACACTCACAGATAATTGTTAAATTCAAAATGTTTTGAAAGTCTTTCTATAACACTACCCCTTCCACTGAACAACGTATTCTAAATTGAATTGGATAAATAAATTACGAGCTAAAAACGGACACTAAAACCCGACTGTAAAAATTAAATTTTGTCTAAATATCTGCTTCAATGACTGTAACACACGTTATAACACACAGGCGTGGTAAGAAAATAATCCCTTTTATTGAAAGAAACCGGTAAAAAGAATTTAAATCTCGTGCGCGTTGTATCAACAGTGATAGACGCGTTAAAAATTTTCGTACTTTACACAAGCCATTCGGAAAACCTCGGCGATTGCTGCACAACACAATGATCCATTCGGAACATCCTCGACCATTCGCTTATTCATTCATGAAAGGTCGAGGGTGTTCCGAATGCACAATGATCGTCAATTCACGGAATCGCCCGAGTGGTTTTCCGAATGGGTACAAACGAGTCATGATTAACTCCACTTAATTATTATTTACATTATTTTAAAATACGCAGAATTTATTTGCTTTACCAGGTTTTACTTATGAACCCTTTCCTATCGATTCATGTTACTTGTACTAAACATTACTTATTAGCAATGTAAAATATTTTAACTAACAATATAATTTGTTGGAGATCTATATACACGTACATTAACATTTTTGAATGGGTTTAACTCCGTAGCAAAACATGGTATAGGTCAACTCAGAGCGGACAGTCAACCTACTCAGCGTTCCTGGAAAGGCTAAATCTCTGGACTTAGTTGCTAATCAGTGACTAGGTACACACTTCCGTCAGAGATTAACAACTGCCCCACATGATTTAGAATTAGAGGTAAAAAAAAGAGTTGCCTTTGAAATTCTTTCATGACCAAACTTTACAACGAATGCCCCGTCCGGGAATAGAACCTAGGACACCTCGATTGGTAGACTTGTGTGCTAGAGACAGAGCTACCAGTGTGAGCTATGTTTTTAAAGTTAATCTGAAAATTCTGCAACCTGGTTTCATAACACAAAAGGCTACATTCATAATTTCAAATCTAGCGCCCACACTAATAACTTGCTCTAGTCTCATCAAGTTATACCCTTTAATGAAACGAATATACTTATAACATAAACGATAGGAAGGACAAAATATTAAATTTAGCGAAAATCGACAAATTTGTATAACATAATGATAAATCTTAATTATCTGTTTCATACCTATAGTTTCATTTAGTCAAACCTCAAGTGAGGCTTTAGACTTTTGGCAAGTCAACCAATACAACAAGAATATTAGTAAAGGATTAATAAAAATTGATAAAAATATAAACAGAAGTATGGTTAAAGCACTTAAAACACAGGACAGGCAGGTTTCTGGTGTAACATGCTCAACCACAGGCTGCCGTCATAAAAACAGCCCCCCCCCCGAAAAAACAAAATGTTATACACACATATATAATAATATATAAAGGTCCGCTGCATACAGTATATTACTGAGCTTCGACTACGGTCAAACTTGATATATGAAACAGTTTATAAAGTAAAGGTATGTAACTCGTCACGAGTATACATGTGTGTACATTTTGGAGGGGGACTGTTTTGTGACGGCAGCCTGTGTGCTCAACCCCGCTGACACCCAGACTACACTTGATTTCTAGAGTAGTTTGTTTGTTTGTTTTGTTGGGTTTAACGCCGTAGCAACACATTTATTGGTCATATAACGGCGGTCAGTCAACCTACTCACTCCTCCTGGAAAGGCTAAATCTCTGGATTTAGCTGTTAACCAACTACTAAGCGCATACTTTTGTCAGTGACTGACAACTGCCCTACATAATTTAAAATCATTGGTAGGAGGGAGAATGGCCGTAGAAATAATTTCATGACCAAGCTCCAAGGAAGTATGCCCCACCCGGGAATCGAACCCACGACCCCTCGATCAGTAGACAGTAGAGCTAGCCGGGCGGCTCGAGTAGTTTGACAATATTATCTGGGGTAGATCGAAACCATCTTCAATCAGGTGATCCTCTATAGTATAATTATTTTTTTGACTTGGCATGTCAATCTTAAAAAGACTAGTCTTACTTTCAAGAACATGAAATAATGAATATATTTATAAATATTATAATCCATAAATGTTTATATAAAAACAAGTAAGTAATATCTTCCCTCTTATCTACTGAGCAACATGTATATACTAAACGATTAATTTGTTTTTCACAAGAATAAGAACACTGGAACTGCACCAAGATATCGTGGACTTACACCGAGTCAATACAATTGTTAGGTTATTAAATACGGCGTCTAGCGCACTTTACCTAGCTTTCCTGAACCCTTGTCTACAACCAGTACTTACCTACCCTTCCATAAAGCCGGAAACGTTTCCATATACCTTATTAATGGAGGAAAATTGACATCATTGTCAAGCTATCGCGGAAGGGTATAACATCCCCAGGTGGGATTCAAACCCGTACCCCCTTCAGGACACTAGATTCGAAATTCAGGCGCGCTACCAACTGCGTTACCGACCGGGTTATTACATGTAAAAGATACAAAAACATGCCATATTAATAAAATTGTATATTTGTCAACAAAAATGCAAGAATTCGCGAGATATAAATAAAAACACAAATCGTATACACTTTAGCACGTGGCCGTCTAACCCTGTAAAACAAATCTGGTCTACACATTATATTTTGCTCATTCTATGACTATTTAAGCATGCGAAATATATATGTATACTTCCAATAATAAATAGTTAAATAATAACAATCAAATTAGTAATTAAAGAATAATTAATAAATATCTTAACTCACCATTCCATGACCCATTCGGTTGTTTTCCATAACTGCACAACTACACACAACTTAATTTAGATAATTCAGCTATTGGGCACACAAAACCCGTGATTCACGCTCTATGTACTCTACATTGAATCGTCAATGAATCTAGTTGAGTTAAATAACTTCAACACACTTGTTCCAACCAATTGGTCACACTTCTTTTTACAATTCAAGCCGTTACTCAAATTAGTCTGTTTTTATTGGTATTTTTTTATTCAAGCTCATACATGTGCCCCGCTGATTTAAATACTCGATTATTTATGGTAAAAATAGATATATTGTAGCAATAATTTAAATGAACGGGATTGATGTATGCGACCCAGACAAGTGAAAAAAAAACAATTATATGTTTATACCTATAAATATACTGTTTAGGCTGGGGGTTTTTTAGGGGGGGGTTACACCGCCTTCTCCATATAATTTAACCAGTAACAACGTTTTGTTTATGCGTCAAATTTGTCATGACACTGGTTGTAAAAAGGCAGTCTTCGCGACAAACTTTTATCAAAATTGGACATTCGTTCTGGCAAAATGGAAATATTACTGGACAAAAAATCTTACCGAACTGATAGGTTTAAATGTGTAAGCTGTAAAAGTTAATGTATTGTCGGACCACTAAAATGGATTGACCGGCGGTATTTTAATGGGCACGGGTCGATAGTGCAGTTGGTAGCGCGCCGGGATTTAGAATATCGTGTCCCGAAGAGGGTACGGGTTCGATACCCTCCCGGGGAGGTTATACCCTTTCATGAAAAATTGACAATAATGTCAATTTTCCTCCGTTGATTAGGTAATATGGGAAGTTTTCGGCCTTGTGGAAGGGTAGGTGAGTACTGGTTATAGACAAGGGTCCAAATTCGAAAACTGTAGTAAATTGATGCTACGAGAAAATCGCAGGGATATGTCATGGGACCTTCTACGAGCGTGTGACTGTTCAGTGATCATTGATGAGAAATTAGCAATCATCGGACAGCAGCGTTTACGTTTACTAACCGACTGTAACAAGTTTCAATATTTTACTCTATCTTTCTGTCAAATTCACATTTTTATATAAAACGTTAAGTTTGCAGTGACACAGAAATAGCACTGAGATCAAATAATTGAAAACTGATAATACCAGTGATCTTTTATGTACAGTGCCAAAATAATAATTGTTTGATTGTCCTTTGCTTTAACATCACCACGTTTCGGTTTTATTTGTATAATGAAACAAACTTTTGTATAAAGAAACAAAATATTTTTATTGGGTTTAACGCCGTGTCAACACAACTTAGGTCATTTTACGGCGTCCAGCGCACCTAACCTAGCTTTCCAGGACCCTTTACTATAACCAGTACTCACCTACCCTTCCAAAAGGCCGGAAACTTCTCCATATTATCTAATCAATGGAGGAAAATTGACATTATTGTCAAATTTTCATGGAAGGGTATAACCTCCCCGGGGTGGGACTCGAACCCGTACCCCCTTCGGGACATATGGGAGTATTGTACTTGCTGCTACTGTCTGTCATACTGCTAACAGGAATTGCTGTAAGATTGGTCTTACTCCTATTCCTGCTATATTACTACTGTTACTGCTAACTTTACATTCATGCAAAGTTTAACGTCGCTGGTTGAAACATTTGTCTTTCAAATTTATCGTATGGGGAATAGGGCTGCTGCGAGTATCCGAGTACTAGGATTTTCGCGACCCCGACCCGAAAATCGAGTACGAATATTCGTCACGTCTGAAATCGTTCGATCGCGATCTATTTTTGGAGATAATGATAGAACATTTTCAGCTTAATTACCACTGAAAACGAGCCGCATTACTTATGAAAATTAAATTTAATAAATTTAATTCAAATTTTTGATTGATACACATTTGAACAACAATGTTATCTCTGAAAATGTCCATAATAGAAATGTTTTGAGTGCAAGGTTTTCCATATAGTAAAAACTTCTGTAATTCTTCACAATCTTTTTTTTGTTATTACATGAATTCCTGTGTGCTTCTCCATTAACAAGTGATTCGTGGTTCGATTCGTGAATCACTATACATGAATAGTGGTTCAGATCGGATCGCCACTTGCTCAACGATCCACAGCCCTTACGGGGAACATTATAACCGTTCATTATCCATTCTATGTTTGGTTATGCTTCGGTTCTTTTCCTGATTCTTGGTTCCGTACACAGAAATATATCATGTTAAACCGAGTTAAAATCATTCTAATGCGCATTGTAAATTGAGTAAAAATAAAAAATAAATTATAATTATAACACGTTTGTGTATGATTTGCCAGCATCAAGCAGAAATGAATTTGACGCCAAGATACATCGCTGGAAGACAAGATGCAACTCTGAAGAAGCTCCGACTAAGACACTTGCTGTTAACACTTCTTTGTACCCAAACGCCGACATTTGGCTGCATGTTCTTCTTGCCATGCCGGTATCCACGGCAACCACCAAGCGTTCTTTTAGTAACATGCGACGGCTCAAGACATACCTGATGTCTACAATAACAAGAGAGCGTATGAACGGTTTGACCCTTATGGCTATTCACAGGGAACTTTCTATTGACATATAGATAAAGTGATTGATACCTTTGTTTGCAAATAAAAGAGCGACGTTTTACTATTTTTTAATGTTTGAATGATGATTTGTACATTATTTGACTGTTTTCAACAAGGAAATAATGAGTTGATTGAAACCATGATTAGCAAAACCATTCATCTGCATATTAAACTTTGTCTGAGGTTATTATGTTTGATACAGTTTCCATTGTCTGTAAATGCGATCATGTCAGTGTTATATAAAATTCGAAATGTTCACTTTTATTTGCCCGTATGGGATTGTAGATTTCATCATAAAAATAGGATAGAACTAAGGGAATTTTTGCTGTTCAAATAGCATATAACCGGTGGTCAAAATACTGCCATGCATCTAACTCTTAGCCAATGTAGCGGAAAAAATCTGACGGGGGACATGCCCTGGACGCCTCTAGCATTTGCGCGTAAACTAAGAAACGACCTAGATACGCGTCTGTTATACTGGCATAGACCTGTCAAGTTGTCAAGTTGTTGTCGACAAAAAGAGTAATACAAGTATATAGATCAGTATTCTCGTACCCCGAGGTTTTCAAGATTCTCGATCTAACTAGTAGCTCGAGAATCCAACTAGACTCTGGGTACGAGAACGATAGATCAGGGGCGGTTCCAGGATTTTTTTCTAGGGTTTTCTTTTGGGGGGGGGGTCCGAACTTTCAACACAAATTATACACATTTTGCAGAATAATGCGGCATATTATTTATGAAAACTACATAACCATTAATTCTATGTTAAGCACCTAGAAAAATTGCTTCATGCTACTTAAAATGACTATATATCAGTCAAGAAATACACTAATGGACCGGTACATATTGGAAATTCCAGGGGGGTCCGGATCCCCCTGAACTCCCCCCCCCCCCCTACAACCGCCTATATTTATAGATCGTGCACTGTCGTGTCTCTATTATCGATGAATATTAAAACGGTTTTCATACATTAGCCGTAATTTTCCGGAACACATACTTTAACATAAACCGTCGATTACGGAAGTGAGTTGCCTCCCTTGGTTGTTTTGACAGCTTGACAGAAATGTTATTTAGATGTGTTTTTCTTCTTAATCTTGGAGAATGGATTTGAAAAATAAACTGAAATCATTCATAAAGAAGCAGGTCTCTATGAATATTCGTCAATATTTGAATGCTTTTTGTTGTGTCATTCTGTCTTGTACCTTTACATAAGTGAATCATTAAATCGGATAGAAATTTCGGATAATGTCACATCACAAATGTTCGGACATTATGTTTGTTTGCATGACTGTTATACTTCTAAACTCTATACATGATTTTACGTTAGATCTACCAGGGATATTGCTAATTTCCTGTAGTAAGAAATGTTCAGCTCTAACATTGCTTCATATCATTCATGATTGTCAGGTCCCAATATGACATGATTGCATTTACCATTCATTCGCTAAAATATAGATAACAAGTTATGTAACCTCTGACCAGTTGCTGTCCTCTTCGTACGTTTAACTAAATCCATGATCAGCCAATGTGCTAAAAATAGACATGGATGCAATTGACCTTACGCCAGAATACCTATGCTCCGCCCACCGATACACGTGGTACATTGTCCGACATTATCAGGGATTAATCTACATGATCTATGTCCCTAACCATTATCTATGTTTTGAAAGTAACAGGTTCAAATGCATGCTATTTACTTACTTGTCATCCGATTTCGATAAACTTAATATTTTTGAAAAGGGCATTGTCTCATCTATCAAATGATACATTATTTATGAATATCCATTCATAAATATTCAAATTAAATGTGAGTCCATTTGCTCCAACAAAAAATATACGCACAAAGAATGAGCAAGTTGAAAGAATACACTTAAATTTGAACGCTGGTAATAGTCGTTTGGATGTGCGGATTTTAAACAGTAAAACATGCAAAAATATTACATTATGTTAGCTATCAAATGATGTAGAGTTAATTAAAATATGTCGAGAAATAAAAAAGTTAAGGGGTGGATATTAGGGGCTATCTAGACGGAGTTGTGTTCAAATACATGCATATCATTTACTAGATAACATATTTCCTAAAGATTAATTTGTCTGAAAATGGCATTGTCATAACTTTCAAATGATTCCCTTTTTTATAATATCCATTGATAGATATTAAAAATAAAGGTAGGTTCATTTGCTCTAACAAAAACGTTATATGCGCAAAAATTATCAAAGAACGCATCTCACATTGAACGTTTGTAGAAATCCTTTATAAATCAGAAAACTGATGGGTATACACGAAAACAACTTTATATACATGTAATCCTTAAAATGGTGTATAGGTGATAAAATATGCTGAGAAATAAAAAGTTAAGGGGTGGGTCCATAGATCTTTGTGGTACATTTTGGGGGTAAACATGCATGAGAAATGTGATTTTCAACCTGATTTATTACATACTTGTATTTATTGTCGTCAGATTATTATTAGTTTATACTTTTATCACAGTATTTACAGACCCCGTATGTACATATTTTGACCATTCTAATTTGTTTTATTGAGTTTATTTTGTAACTTTCACTGAGAAACCTATATAACTGTACATAGGGTTCATGCTAACACATAAGAAATTCGATGTCCGTCAAGACCAGATGTCGGACAAAATGGCGGCCGATAAGCCGCTTATCTTAGATAAGCATCAGGGTATCAAATGCCGGACGCTGATTGGCTAATCGGAGCTGTCAATCAAATTCTGGCGTAAGGTCAATTTTCCACTGTCTAAAAATAGATCATATACCTGTGGTGTAGGAAATCATGCATGATCCGTTGATTCACATTTTTCTGTTGGCAGTATCAGTGTCATGATCCTTCATTATACAGTTTGTAGTAAATTTTAGACACTGCAAGTCCTCTTTCTAATGACACTACCAAATTTTGCCCTGTTAAATCCGTGTCCGGAAAGCGCTATCGGCGCTTTGATTAAACTAAGTTGCCGGGTTAGACAACCTGTTATGTGTTTTACTTGCCAGAACCAAATGTTTACTAGCAGTTACACGTTGTTCTGTAATCCAAGACAAGGGGAGGCTTGAGTTATTGAAGTTACATAACTTGAATACTTTGAAACTTTAAAGCATTAACAACGTGTTAACAGTAGTTATTATTCCAATCATGGCATCAAGCAGGGTTTTCACGATTGATTGCCATTGTTGTCAAATGCAACAAAATTGAATTTCTGGCACTAATTTTAAAAATTTAGAGGAAAAGTTTGGGGACTTAAAATCAGCCCATGTTAAATTTATTGTCATAAGTGACCAAATTCTAGGTTGCACATGATCAGAGATTGACTAAATTAATAATTGGTTTATAACCTGTCTGCAAACAATTACAGGCCTTATTAAGTTAATAAGGAATTAACTTGTAAAGCCAGTTATTCTAAAACACACATGGCTTATTAAGGATCGTTGGTTTCTATCAACTAACTCAGTTTGACACTTGTTATTTTGTGGGACCAAAATTTTCTGCAATTGATACACAGTAATGTAACTTGCAGTAAAATATTGTCCTTATTTCAACCATAAATGTTGTTCACTTTATGTACTTAACAAAGTGTCTTAGTATTGTTGTGAAGAGTTATCCTAGAATTTATTTTGTCAGCACAGTTTAAGTTATTTTAAGAAGGCCAGTGCACCAACCTAGCTTTCCTGGACCCTTGACTATAACCAGTACTCACCTACTCTTCCATAAGGCTAGCAACTTCTCCATATACCTTATTAATGTAGAAAAATTGTCATTATTGTCTAATTTTAATGGAAGGTTACAACTGCCCATGGTTGGGATTCAAACCCCTACCCACTTCCTAATTCACAATTCTGATGTGCTACCAACTGGGCTACACACCCAGGTCCCATTTTGAAGAAAATATGATTGCTTGGTACCCTAATGGTGAAATATATTATTATATACATTTTCAGGATAGTCATACTTCACCAAGTGAAGAAACTATAAGTCATGAAAATTTTAATGGTGAACCAGCAATAGCTAAATTCAAGGTAATTTATTGATGTTGTTTTTTGTTATTGTACTATCTGTGGTCAGACTCATAGTTGGGTATGAGACTTACCAAGGACTTTACCATTGATAACTTATTATACCAATGTAAAATGATAACTAAGCATTCCTTCCCAAGTTTTTTTTAAATATTTCTGCCTAACATAAAGGATTTCTCTAAGTCCAGTAAGACAAAACAATTTTGGATACAGATTTGCAAGGGCAAATTGTGATGAACAATTTATAATTAAGATCAGGGCATTTTTTTCCTGCAATCATGACTGAATTCCAGGCTGATTGTTACTGATATTGCTTCCAAGTTTTTGGGATCCTCAGAATTTTGGAAGAATGTAAGTGCCATACACTGTCATAGTTCTGCAGCATTAATCCCTCGCATCACACATACAACATGGTTGACTTCAGACTAGCAGTATGACCAGGGACCAGGAAATTCGCCGAAGTCAATCGGTCCAAAGTAGTCCGAGTACCAGATACGGGTTTTAACGTGTACTGTACGGACCCGACCGTTTACTGTACTTTATTCACGACCATGTTAGTACTTATTATTTGCTCCCTTTTATTAGGAAGGCATATGATACATTGGCATTGTTTGTTTAAATTTTTACAAAACTTAAATTCTATCTAGCATAAAAACGTGTTTTCCAAAATAACTCCCCACAATCTTCGTTCAATTCAATAAACTGAACTTGAAAAAGGCTGTTTCATCTAGTTCTAATGTTGTTGGAAAACTCCGTCATGTGGGGATATTATTTTAACTGCGCATGCCCAAAAAACGGGTTCAAAGTAAATGTCTCGCATTTTTAAGCATCGTTCGCTAAATTAAGAAAGAAAACGTAAAATAATGATAAGCTTTTTTAATTACACACGTAGATTAAAACGTTTCTCATACGAAGTGACGATTTAGCGTGGGTCTCGAAAATGTATGACATCTCATCACAATGGTTCAAGCGGTTTCGTTTAACACAAAAGATTATCAAATCGTGCATAGTACACCTATTTATAGATAAATTAATGACAAAACTGTTCGTTTTGAAGATTATTTTCGTTGAATTTGGAGTTTAATAGTTTCCTTTATCATTTGTTCATCAAAGAAGGGAGACGTGAGGTTGAATTTTGATCATCAACAACTGTACCTTCGATTAATAAGAATTTGCGTAGATACATGTCCTAAGATAATTTCTTATTATTCACACCTCAATTTAATTAAGACATAAAAATAAATCATGAATCAAGTCAAACAAATTAAATAATAAAAGAATACATCAATCAGGAATTGACAACAAAAGCAATTAAATTGTTTTCTTTAATTATTCATAAAACATTCTTTATAAAACATTATTGTTTTGTACAAGTTTACAGGTTTCAAACAGACCGATTGAAAAACGTAATCGGTTCGATGGACACGATTAAGTAAGAACATATTCTTCTGCTGTTCTTCAAATTAATCAAGTGCAAATCAAGGGTACCTTGCTGTGCTCGATCAAAAAAAATATCACTGCGTCAATCCCGGATGATACCTGTAACCATGGATACATATACAGGGTCCTTGATGTAATCTGTGGACAATTAAGCAGGATATTACCACAATAAACAGAGGGTTTATACAACTGATCGATGTATGATAATATTTTATCAATATGTTTTTTTGAAAATTATGGAAATTAAAGGTTTGAGGTCAAATTTTGCGAGTTTTTCCCAGGCCGATTTTTTTTTAGGATTTTGAAATCTCAATCGGTCCAAAATGAAAAAATAGGTCCGAAAACCGAAAAACCAGCGATTTCCTGGTCCCTGAGTATGACACATGAATAATATATCCATGGATAGGTGCAAAAGAAGTCTTAACCATTTGTATATACAGACTAATGTGGACTAGTTTTGTGCTTACCAATCAACATATAATTCAAATGTACATGTATATAATAATGTATTTATTATTCAAAACATTAATCTTTCATCTACCACCTGCAGGCAGTATACATTTATAAAATCACATCAAGCTATAAGTATAGAAAGTGTCATTTTTAAAGCTGAAATTTTCAAACTTCTGTTGTTACAAATAAAAAAGAGATACTATTTTCTATTATTTTAGTTTTGTAAATGTTTAGCTGATTAGAATTACATAATGCTATGACTTACCAGTTTTAGAGCAATTATTTTGATAATGTCTAAGTTGGAATCAGACTTGCCTTATTAATGATGGTAATAAATTTTGTTCTTTACTGAACTGCCAGGTCTCTACCTTATCACAAAAACATCAGGGACCTGGATAAGTTTGTCTGTGTGAATTGCTTTTAAACAAACAGATATTTCTGTCAGTGCTGTTGCTTGGATAAACTAATCTGGATAATTGTGTTGATGATGATAGTTACAAAGTCTAACAAGGATGATGATTATGTTATGGTGATGATAATGATGATAAAAGTGATTATGATGAAAATGATGTTGATAATACTGATAATTGTAATGATTATAATTATGAAATTGATAATGATAATGGTTATAATAATGATAGTAAGGATGAAAATGATAATGATGATGGTGTTAAAAATGACGATCTGTTAACATAATTAAATTTGTTCTTTGTTTTCTAAAGGTGAACTGTAAATATTCATCATAATTTAAACAATTATAAAACAATTACTTATGTATAT
The DNA here is from genome assembly GCA_025267735.1 of Mactra quadrangularis. NCBI lineage: Eukaryota > Metazoa > Mollusca > Bivalvia > Venerida > Mactridae > Mactra > Mactra quadrangularis. The sequence goes on from CM046304.1 coordinate 33,176,010, forward strand.
GTTCTATTTTACAGCATGAACAATATAGATCTAATCCACAGGAAGATCAGGAAATCATAGATCAAATAGATAAACCATATTATGATGATATTGACTGTAGTTTGTACGAACTTGAGGTATGTACTTCATTGCATTTCTTTGTGCAGCAAATGAAATGTTTGCTCTTTTTCAATCCCATGTCAAGTTCACATTTCTTTCAGTTATATTTTCCCAGAATGCAGTCTTGTGTTAGTACTTGTCAGAGACTGAAAACATGTTATCTTGTTAACGTTTTGCTTCCTTTTCTCCTTTCAATAGTCTTGTGATTATTTTAGTGAGATATCATAAAAACCTGTGGTGCTTTTCACAAAAAGTCTTACGAAAAAATCTTTGTAAGTCAAAAGCAAAAAACATTAATACTATGTTCATGTTTTGGCTTATCAATTCTGAATACCATACAAATTGTTTAGAATTGTGTATACTAGTACCTTTTGAATATCATATCATAGTTGTGCTTATTATCCGTCTGACTTCGAAGTGCTAATTATATGAAACTGACCTACGAAGATTTTTTTTTGGTAAGAATTTTTGTGAAAAGCACCACTGGAATCGACCAATAAAGGGTAAATATAGAAACCTTATCATCTCAAATTCAGTATTAAGGTCTTAAAAATGGTCAAAAATTGTATTATTTTGCAATATCCAAGATGGTTTGATTAGTGGAACTTTATTTGTACTTATACCCTCTGTTTATTTATAAGGTATGTACATCATATATTATAGTGTTAATCTCTGTTATAAAATATGTTTTAAATAATGAAATTTATATTACAGAAATTACCAGAACAATTAAATCTAGAACAGATAGATGATGATAGAACAAGGCTACGTAGACAATTACAAGCTGTATGTATATAGAACAAAACTTTACCTCCATTACCCCCATCAAGAACCACCCTCTTTTAGTGGTCATCCTGCTTAAACAGTCAATTTGGCTGTTTCTTTTGGCTGGCTACTTAAGAGAGGTTGGAAATTGATTTAAAAGAGAATTGTCATGATGTACCTGTTCATTGATTTCTAATGTGATTTCTGAGTTGATTTGATAAAGCATTGTCATGATTGGTTGATTGGTTTCTGATTTGATTTCTATGGTCCATAATCAATTTTGCCGCTGTAGATTTGGTGCATTGATACATGTAGAGCATAAGATCTCAAGTCCATAGGCCCTTTGATCAATAGATCTAATCCAGAATTCAAATTTATGGGTTTTTCCGTCCGTGCACAGGTGGTACAAACAGTTTTCTACACATTATTGCTAAATAGCACGAACTATGGATTAAATCCTATTGTTCTTTTTTTGCGTGTTTTCATTGTAACAGTGAAAGTGTGTTTGTACCGGAGGGGAAAACCCAAATATTTGTATTTGATATAGTCTATTCCCCAGCATGGCAGTTGTATCTGTCTATCAAAACTTAATTTTTGATATTCATTTTTCTCATTAGAGGAAGAAGTTGTCAACTCTTTATAGGAAGGTAAGGGAGTACTATTAAAAGAATGTGCATGAAAGCAGGTTAGATGCGTGGGCAGCCACACATTATCTCATGAAAAGTGTTGATAAATTTGTAAAATTCATGTAAAATGCAAGAATGGATTTAAATTTCACATCTGTATATTACTGATTTCTCGTAATGTTGTAAGCAAGCATTGACATGTTTAGATCAATGGCCATTAATATTAAATGAAAATGACTGCTCGTTATCTGATTCAAATAAATATAAAAAACCTTCATTAGACAAATTATTTTCATTATTTTTTTTATAATTTCGTGACAGCACTAATCTATTATTTATAATATTTGTCTAGTTGTAAAAGAGTAAATGTTTATATAATCATCAGAGTATTCAATATTTTATGTGTTGATTTACCGGTATGTAAATATGTGATTGTGTTTAGGATAATAAATTGATATTACCTCTCCACTGTATTCATCACCTTAGAGTTTATTGAACTTTAGCTTGATTTGTAGTATTTTTACAGTATGTACACACTTAATTAACAAATCAATTAGTCAAACTGAATGAAATAAGTAATTTTTACTTGCTCAGTTGGGAGCACTCGCCTTGTAATCGAGGGGTCCTGGGTTCATGTCCCCATCAGGCTGCATGTTTTCTTACCCTGTGACAAGTACTTGTCTTTGGGCTTGTGGGTTAAGGCAATGAATTCCTAGTTGTTTTAAACCCACTAGGGACACTGCTAGTTTCCTTGAGCATGAAATTAACTTACAGTTGTTTCACTCTCCTAAGTGTAAATAGGTAATGTGAGGGTCACCTGCTTGAAAATGAATTCAATGAGGAGGGGTTAATGTACACAATTGTAAAGTTGATTGCACATGTATATTGTATATGTATTTAACTTTTTTTAAACTTTTGTATTAAAGGTATCGAAGAAAGTGTCAGAACTCGTATTACAGAATCATCCAGCTTATGCTGCAGAGTTACAGAGAGTTATGGAACTACAGAAAACATTACAACTTGCTAGTATTATATGTAAAAATGGTCGAAGGTATGTTGTGCTCTCATGTATTATTTAAAGATGCTGAATGATAAATGAAGCTTAATGTTGCCATTGTACTGAAGACAACTTACTAAATCAGAATTATAATCCAGTCAGATCATTAATATTAACTTATCTCTTCTTCTTCTTCTCGTTCCCCTACAACCTCACTCCGGCCACATAGATGAAGGCTGCTGTCTTCTTTAGGTCCTCCATCACGCCGTACAGTTTCCTCCTCATCTCGGTCTCCACTGGCCACATGGCTTTTCTCTGTTGATCAAGAAGAGGACAATTTACAATATTAACTTATGCATTTGAAGTAGAATACCAAAAGTTTAAGACAGTATTTTTATTAGATTAATAAAGTCTATTACAGAAGATATATAAATCTGGTTCAAATGTGTATTGCTTGCCTGACAAATACTACTTAACAAATAGAAACATGACAGTATTTACTTGGACCTGGGTTTAAAGACCCACTCTTATAAGGTGACCTGTTTGGGATGGTTCACAAGAAAGTCAAGTCATATCTGACAAGTTTTACTGTTTAATATATTGTTTGTATTTCAGTCAACTATCTGAAGCTAGTAACTCATTCACTAGGACAAGTTTACATTTATTATCTGGTGTAAGAAAAAGACAACAATTACAATGTCTTCTTAAATCATTAAGAACTATTAAAACATTGGTAAGTAATTAAAATATTTGTAATATTTCTTATTATAATTACTTTATTGTGTTATTTCAAGGTAGTTTTTTCTTAATGCCCCTGATGTGACGCTGTACAAGAACCAGCAACAAATTCAAATACTCACTAACGTACTTCTGAATTCACTATCCCTTAAAAGAACACAATGTAGATAATTTTTATCTGCATGTTATTGTAAGGGGATTATCAAACTAATGTGGAATATTTAAATCAGTTGTCAACCTAGGCTAAAGCCTCAGTCAACATTACTTGTCTCTGGTGAACATTCCTTCTATCACCCTCTGTAGGATGTGATATTTATATATTATTATACCTCACTGGAATTAACCTATGCTTAAGCCCTATACCTGACAGGTGTTATTTTGTTTGATCACATTGATATATTACCCGCTATCTAAGGGAGACCACTTATTAACGATTATTAGCCATGATTTACAAGTTACTTCCCTTAGTTTATAAATAATTCAGTTTTTTTATTGTACTGATAGTTGTCTTTACTGTGTTGTTATTTGTTGTTCAATAAATATTTACATGTTACAGTTTTGTTCGGTAAAATAAAACAAATAACACATGGCAGTGAGAGTGACGGTACAGATTATCAACCCTTGAAAAATAATATCAACTGAGGCGCTATTTCCTCCGGTTGATAATCTGTACCATCACCCTCACTGCCATGTGTTATTTATATATGATCACCTGCCTATATAATAACAATGTAGTATTTGTTAAGCTCATTGAATTTAAATATTGTAAATAAACTATTAAACATACCTTTTCAGTTACGATCCTTTTTAGTCTTAATGCAATTTCCCTATTAATTTCAGCAAAGAACAGATTTACGTTTAAGAGAAATGATGGAGGTATGTTGTTATTTTATTACTTGCTAAATTAATGATGTTACAGGAAATGTGTTTATTTAGTGAGGGAGTACTATGTGCAAGATTTTGTTTGTTAGTAATAAATCAATATTGTGCTTATAGTTAATAAAAGTTGTAATTGGGCATGAAGTTTAAAGGCAAAAATTCACAAAGATCATTTGGTCAGAGGTCCACATGGAAGATTGGATTTATCTAAATGTGTAGCCTCGTCAAATAAAGTCTTTATTATTATTATTTGAAAATATGCTTATGATACAAAACTTGTCTACATCCTTCATTAGTTTTGTGCTGATTCAATGAAATATTAAAATTGTTAATTTGTTATTGTAGGAGGAAGATTATTGTGGAGCTATACAACTTTGTCTAGAGTGTCAGAAAGCTGCTGAAACTTTGAAACATTATAAATGTATAAGGTAAGGTGAATTCTACCAGGGATTTTATATAACAGGGATTTGTAACAATAAGTAAATGTAATAGATTTTCATCAAATTTCATTGTTGTCGCTATTATTTTGGCCCATACAGAAAACAAGTAAAACAAGTTTAAATAAAGATATTCACATGAAATTTTGTACAAGTACCATTCAAATTGAAATAAATGCTAGGAAAAAATGTGTTTCTAGATCATTTTCAGGTAAATTAAGCTCACAGACTGTTTCACAAAATGATGCATTTTCCTGCCGATCTGTCATTTTTAACCCCATTTTACATCCCCTAAAGTCATATCTTAGGTCATGATTGCAACAATTTTTTGTAAAAAACTTCAGAAACATTCACAAGTTGCATGGAAGACATGTACAAAAACATAAATCAAGTTTTTAAACTCTGGAATAGTTTGTACAGCCTGCTTCAGCCAGTTATAGACAGTGACGACCGTGAAAATTAAAAAAAACACTTTGTTACAAACCCCTGTTATATAGAATCCCTGATTCTACTTATGTTATATCTTGATGAACAGATTGGTTGGGTTTAAGGCCATAGCAACACATTATAAAGGTCATAATTAGATATAGGGCCCATTCTTCCATCAGTGACTGACAACTGCCCTACATAATTGAGAATCAGTGGTAGGAGAAAGACTTGTGTGCTATCTGCTGTGCTAGCAAGGTGGCATTGTTAATGAACACATGAGTGGTTAGCATGTCTGACTTTGAATCCGGAGATTGCGGGTTCGAACCTGGTAGCAGTAGGTCATACCCTATACATGAGTTGTCCGCCTTGTGGTAGGGTAAGTTAGTACTGGTGATAGAAAAGTGTCCAGGAAACCTATAGTACAAAGAGAGTACTGGTGATAGAAAAGTGTCTAGGAAACCTATAGTAGAAAGAGCTGGCCATTGTATATATTACCTACATATGTGTTGAATACGTCGTTAAAAAAAAAAGTATTGAGGTCTAGTCCTTAGGGTGTTTAAAATCTCAGAAAAGGTAATTTTCTCTGTAAAATACTGCTGAAATCCTGAATTTCTGGATTTTGAAAGTTTTGATTACAGGTTAATATAATGTGTAATTAAATATTTGTTTATAGCAGTGCTGTTGGTAGGGTTACAAACCCAAGACCTCTGAATCCCAACCACTGTGTCTTACCTCTGGACATCTTCTAATAAGAATGCTTCTCTTGTGATTGATATAAAGTTTAACTCTTATAAATGATGTATTGATTTCAGTGAGTTAAGTTCTAAATTACAAGATACATTAGAATTGATAGAGGAACAACTAGATACTGCATTATCTAAAACTTGTAATAAATTTGATGTTGATCATTATGACAAAATACAACAAGCTTATGCATTACTGGAAAAAAGACAGGTAAGTCATTTTATAGTACAGTCAAGTTTTGCTACTAAGACCACATTGGTGTTTGCAAAGTCATGCAATTTTACACAAATTATTACTTCACTGATACTCAAATGGAAATTCTTATGTTTGAATGTTTTATTTTTTTGTTATTTAAAGGTGATTTTACTATTTCTACATTGTCTATGTTTATCACCACAGTAACTATTCGCTATAAAGACCACATTGGTTTTTGCAAAATCATGCAATTTTTCAAGAATTTTTCCACATACCATATACTTAATTTTAGAGGAAAAAAGTTCTTGTTTTTAGAGTGTTTAGCTGAATGCATTCAGATAATTGATTTTAATAGTCCTTATAAAGGAATTTACTGCAGAATTTTGTTACACTTAGTTTTATTACTGTCCTGTATATATGTATTTATGTTATACATGTTTATACCTTCCTCCATGCCTGAGCGGTTGAAAATTATTGACTTCAAATCACTGTTAACTTACCTCTCACCAGAGACATAGATACCCTGCCTCTCACTGATTGAAAGTACATTGTAATGGGCCCAATTCCAACCATAAGCTTTTACATTAACAGTAGGCTTTTTCTTTTAGGATGGGGTTCTAGTACTGATAAACCACTAAAGGTTTAGTTACCTTAACTGTCCTCATTTGTCTTTGCTTATTGAAAATGGGCAAAAGCATAGATGAATAATTCTCATGATAAAAAAATTATATTTGTATTATAATTTTTGTTATGTTATAAACACCATGTGACTTCGATGCTTCTTTTTTCTTAAGTCAAGTCAAGTCAAAATATTTTATTGGCAAAAACAATATGTTCATTGCCAAGAAAAACTTTGGCAGTATTTTTACATATAACATATACTATGCAAAACTTATAATGCAAACAATAGTTTTCTTCACATGTTTTTTATTTTATATAATATATGGGTATACTTGCCATCATTAAGTCTCTCCGTATGTTCACACATGATGGCGTGTTTAAATTTTTTGTGCGGTCACGCTTGGGTGCACATCATCGGTAAATCCTTTTTACTGAGTTTCATGAATCCTGAGCAGCACATTAGTGTCTACACAAACATTTAAAGTTTGCTGAGAACTCTAGAGACCGCATGACATTGTAGCACTTGTCATCTTGGAAACAAGTCAGTAAATATGCCAAGATTGAGCATTGAAAATTGGGGATAAGCCGTTTGACTGATACTCCATTAACAATTACCATCAGTGTTAGCTAAAGTTACGGGTACGGGAAAACTCAACCTGAAGACAACTCAACCCGTGGATAACTCAACTCAAAGTTGTGACAACTCGACCCGTTAGTTGGGGATTAAATAGTCTCGAGTTGAGTTGTCTTTGGGTTAAGTTGTTCCGACCCTAACGTTACGGCATGTTACAGAATGCTCAGGGTTAATGATCAGGCTACAGGTCATGGAGCAAATTTATTCAAATAGTTGATCGTGGAGTGATATTGACCATTCTGGCAAGCTGGGTTTTGTAGTGATATATGGGAACCACAACGCCCAACGCTACCAGCGTGAAGTTTTAAATAACGTTTCTGTTTAATACGCCATCGGACATCCAGGTTCTTATAACATTAAGATTTTTAGACCTGTGGTCATTTTTAGCTGACAAAAATCCTAATGAACGTCTTCAGGACGTGTTCGACAGACGCATGTGTCACCGTCTTAAACAGTATGTGATGTTACCGGAACTAAACATTGCTTTACATTAGGAATGGACAAGCATCCCACTGCGTTTTTACGATGTCATACTGGGTCTTCAAGACTCAGGATTTTAGCAGTAGTGAATTCAAATTAGACACTTGTTCATTATCAAGTTTTGTTAACTTTTTTTCTCCTACTGGGCTTTTGATTCTGTAAATATTTTCTTTTCAGAAATCCTTACATATTGTTTTGCTGTTGAATACTCATGACAAATGATTGTTTTATTATCATGTTAAATTTCATATTATTAACATTAAAACTTATGCCAATATTTACGTTACTGTACCTATTTGCGTTATAACTTTTGCTTAGTATATATACAATATTAGATATAAAAGAAAAGCATGTACAATTAATATATATGGCTAAACACTTACTACCGGTAATAAAAGAGAAAAAATGTACAGTTGTATATATACAGGTTTATATTTTGACAAGTTGTAGATTTCAACTACAGCTGACTAGACTAGATTTACAATGAATATGTGGGTATATTAACACACCATTGAAAGTAACTTGTGACAAAATGTGACTTAAAATGTTATCTTCCTATTTATATTTATAGACTGCTATAGATCAGTTACATCTCCATTTTACAAGTGCTATACAGAATGCAGCCTTCCAGAGAGTGTTGGGTTATGTTGAATTATGTTCTAGCAATCAAGATAAAAAGTTTAATAGACTTCAATACTCAGATCTCTGTAAGGTAGGTTTAACCAATGTACGATCATGTACGATGTTCATTTGTTGTGCTTTTTGTGGAAGGTTAATTGTAAGGTTTTCTTTGAATGGCTTATAGTCCTTAACGTGCAATGAGTAACATATGCTTTATCTCTTGGCTTTTGTATAGACTAAACACAATATGCATGGTTGAAAGATTTCAGTATTAATACTAATTTCAGTATTTGGAGAATTAATTACTCTAAGTAATTTATATGAAATCTGTCTATTTCAGGATTTCGAAATCAAGTTTTCAGTATATATCCAAAACTTTCAACTTCTATCTATGAATATGTGTTTATCTTGGAGTTTGAAATTGGCCTATGAACTTATTATTCAGTGTATGCAAAAGATGTTTGTGTCATTTGAAAGAGCAAATCCTTAGACATCGGTGCATGCATAAATATGTGAATTAGAATCATTTATAATTGACACTAATTGAACTTAAGTAAAAAGCTACCATTTTTTGAGTAATCTACATGTACTTTATATTTATATAAAGTGTTTTTGACTCTAAACTATGCTGGCCATCTATGTTGACTGTCTGCTAAGATATGACTTATACAATGTGTTGCTATGGCTTAAAACCCTACCCAAAAATGTTCATCAAGGTATAATGTAATGAGAAGAAATGTTAACGTCTATGTTGCAATATATTTCCTTGGATGGTAACCCATATTTCTAATGTTGAAAAATGTATGAGTTTGTTCTTGATTATTGCTAATGTATGTGACTACCGTATGTTAGAATTATAAATCTATGATATGTTATATATTTCAGCATGTAACTATAGACAGTTTTATACCATGTCTAATTGATCTATGTAAATCATTATGGGGAGTGATGAATAGTTACTACAGTACAATGATATGGCATGAGAAAAATGATAGTTTACAAAATATTAACACAGGTAAGTCTCTGGTAGCCAGCTCACAAAATGTTAAAACAGGTGCACTTGTAAGTTTCTGGTATCCATCCTACATACAAACAGAAGTAAAAGTGTTTAAAAGATTTAAGATGTTTTTATTAGACTCCCCCCCTCACTTAACTCAGTAAGGTGTATGACTTTGAAGCTTGTCATTGTGGATTTGACCCCTGGGACTGGACATACATTGTACCCTTTGTGGAGATTTGTCAAGAAATGCTTTCTACAGCAGTTTCTTTCTAACTCTGTATCAATTAGGACAATTATTAGTTACTGCCAATGGGTTGTGCTTGGTAGGTCTATTAGGTTAAAAAGTTGGGTCTGTATTTAACTAAATGAAACTTAATTTTATCAAAATTGAATGGCATTCATAATGGAACAGTTTTTTCTTAATCAAATTTTTGGAACTGATAATGTTATATACATGCAGTTTTTTGTGACAGTGTTAAGAAATAAACTTTTATGAAAAGCTTTATTTTATTAAAGCTAACTTGAAAGCCTGGATAGCATATTATCAAAACTCTTACGATAATTTAACTATACAATATAGAAGGATTTATGACTAAAATCGGTCGTAAGATGCTTGATAATACGGGCCCCAGTATGGACATGGTGAACCCTATTAATTTAGGTTATCCTAATTGTCCTATATATCTTTGATTATTAACAAAGGTGGTGTAAAACAACAAAAATAAATGATTTGTATACTATTTACAGATGAAGCTACTAATGATCCCGAGAAGTTACATGTAATGTATATAAAACAGAAATTAGAACATGGACTAGGTAGAATATGGCAAGATGTACAACAAAAAGTTAGAACTTATATATTAGGAATAGATCTGTCACCTTTTAAACTTGAACAGTTTATACAATTCCTTGATATTGTGAATAGGTAGGTCATTGGTCAAATATTATAAATTCTTCATATTACAGATCTAAGATCTGAACAGACTCATATTATAAAAAGCTTAAAACATTACCATTATTTTTAGCTCAACTTTTTAAAGAATAATGAAAAGCAAGCTATATAAATATAGATGGTTATAAGCTATATAATAAGTTCATGTGAACATCTTGTAGGTATGAGACAACATGGCGATATATAGATACAATATTGATATGTCGGTCTAGGATACGTATAGTGGCCCAGCATGATATATCGCGATATGACCCTGACATTGGTAATCAGGGGAAGTCACTGTATTTTCAGTATTCAACAGGGTTGCCCTATTCCTTCAAGAAATAAGATCTCTGTGGCTGTTTGTAAGATGACTCCGGTACAGCTCAACCCGTGGACAACTCAACCCATGGGCGTTTCAAAACAAAATTTGGATAACTCAATCCGGCGCATTTAGAGACAACTCAACCTTTGGACAACTAGTAATCATAAATAAAAGAATATGAATCTTGTAATTTTACAATTACTACCCATATTGTAAATATTCATATTGTCTCCTTTAGTATCGGTATGTATTGTATCTTGTGATGACTGTATCATCTTGTCTCATCCCTAATACTTTGTAACAACAACATCCTTTATGCATTAAGCATTCATAGGCATAGTTTTCACTAACTGATGTTTACTGGCACAAATATGCTAGAAAGCAATGTAAACATGATATATAGAATTGATGTTAAAAAATTGTTATGTTAATGAAGTATTGAATCTGTTACAGATTGATTGATATAGGTGAAGATTTTTGTGATAGTAAATCAGAATATTTACAAGATTCATTAAAACAACAAAGTTTAAATTACTTTAAAAACCATCACAGGTAAGTTCTAAAACATTATTACTGACACATGGTATAGAGCTGTTACAGTGTCTCCAAAAATTCTTGGAGTAATGGAACTTTGAGAAATACTGATAATGTATATTGCTAGTAATTTTACTATTATAAACTTAAGACTTATTCATGTAACATAGTTTGAATCATTGATTTTGGTCTGTGCAGGTAACTCTTAGTCTTTTTTTTCATGAATTGGTTTATTCTAAAACAAGATTTTATCCATGGATTTTGTTTGTATGCCTTCTGCAGTCAATGATAGAGGCTAAATTTATTTTGGATTTAGATTGATATACAATCATCATTATATAACCTTTCCATAATGTGTTAAACATCCGTTTCATGGTTACACATATATACAGTTAAGTCTCGATTATCCGAAATCGGATCGAACGAATAACATGGATTATCCAAAATGATTTCTCGGTCCCGAACATTTAAAAAAGTCCATTTTATCCGAAATGGGTTATCCGAATACCATGGATTATCCAAACTAAAATTTTGGACCCTACCTAAAGAAAATTATAGATTTTCACACCCTTTATCCGAAGGCGGTCATCTATGACGAACAGTAAGTCCCCTTATTATGGAGACGTATACAAAAGGGCGTGAAAAACATACGCACCTGTATATTGTAAAGACGTGTCATAATTGATATTATTTTTGCAAACAGTTGAGCATAAGTTGTCTTTAATACGGTTGTAATTATTAACTAAAGTAAACTTGTGTTCACTATTAAATTGACTTATTAAAACTATTGTTTGTTTTCTTTTTTTTGTATTTGAATGAATGCCGTAAAATATCGAAGTTAAAAGTGTTCAGTATGTTTTGGCATACCTTTAAATTTGTCCTTATTTCGTTAAAAACTACAAACAAAACTTATATATAAGACTGGTCATTTCTGACTAAATCATTATATTCTCGAACATGAATTAAAACACTATAACACAAGATTTACTAGCCGAGGAAATTGGTGAAGGACCCAGTAACAGGTTTTTAAAAACTAGTGACTTTATAATGTGACGACAACGACTCAATGTTATTCGTCAGTGAGTTTAAAACCATACTTTCCGTTGTCGGAATCAATATTATTCGTTCGTGGCTTTAGCCTCAACCTTCTGTTGTCTTTATGTTTATAATGTTTATTGTTATGTGTTTAATGTATAAATAATTATTTGTTAGTTTTATAGAAGTGATTGTGTATGTTTTGTTAATAAAATATTTTAAACAACATACTATTTTGCTTGTTTTTTATTATACTATTTCTTTAGTTAGACGTGTATTACAGATTTTCTGACGTCATTAACTACACACAGTACGTCGATGTCAGATTTTAGCTTTCAATCACTTATAACCAAGAAAATACACATACTTTCATAGATATTGATCTTTAATCACATAGAACCAACACAACCAGGGAGTTTCAAATATAGCAGCAAGTTATACCATGTATAAACATACGAAGTATTAATGACCTTAACGTATATTTAGTAATGTAGGAAATTATTTCCAAAGACCTTCGAAACCCGCATTATCCGAAATCCCAGATTATCCGAAGTTTTTTTTCGGTCCCTACGAATTCGGATAATTGAGGTTTAACTGTATATAGATAGATTTATTTCGACATAAGAAACATGCAATGGCTTACATATAAATGTGAACTAATTGAAATAAATACAAAATGTACTACTAAAAATAATAATTAAATAATAATAAGTTTAAAAACAAAAATTACCTTGGAATGCTTCAAATACCAAGGATAATGAATAAAAGTGTGAAAACTTATTTCCATGGCATACCTTTATAAATTAATTTTAAAAATTATTATACAAATAAGATGTTATTTTCTATCAAATGCTTATATTTTTTACCCTAGAGCCAAGATGGATGAACTTCGAATGTTTTTAGAAAATGAAGGCTGGGAGTTATGTCCTGTAAAATCATCATTCCATATACAAAATCTAGTTGTAAGTATGATGTTATATTTTAGTTAACCATATGCCATTAAAATGTAAAATGTGTTCATTATATATTAATACTCTATGCCTCTAGTACAATGTATCACATTAAGCACTTCTAGTTGAATGAATTTGTTGAATATTGCAGTACCTGATATAAGACTTTCTCTTTACCAAAAAATAAAGGCTTTTTTCGATAACACAAACTAAGAAGAAATATTTTATGCTTATGAAGTTTACTTTTGAGGTTAAGAATGAAAAGTTTTTGAAAATGCTCATTGTGAATAGTTAGTAAAATGAATGAATTTGTATGTAATGGTACATACATGTATTTTCTTTATTTTTATTCAGGAATTCAAGTTCCTCAAGCAGATGGCATCACCGTCTAAAAGATCCACCAATCAAAATGGTAGCAAAGATAATTTGGACCAATCAGAGTCCAGTGTTAGAAGATATAAATATTTTGAAGAGTATTCAGGGAAGACAACTCCATTTGATGTACAAACTGATAATGATGATAATGAGGATGTGTTTGCTGGAGCTGGGGTAAGTTGTCTCCCCTGTGAGGAGTCTGAAAAGGGGTTATTAGAGAGCATTATAGAGGCTATACCATTTGGAATTATTTCTTTGTTTCAGTAAAGTGAAATGCTGTGTTTCTTAAACTGTTTCTACATACTTTTATGCTATGATTCTTTGAGGGTATCATGCAGGACAAAATTAATGTCTTTTTTATTGAAATAAATCACTGGCTTAGGGCAAAACTGTTGTAATCTACTCTTTAAATTATTTGAGTTACCACCAGTTTGTGCTAAGCCCACGAAATGCATGTTTACTCTGTTTACCCATGTTAACCATTTCTTCTCTATTGACGCATTGAAAATGTGATAACTTGCAGAGATAACTTGATAATAATAATGATAATGATAAAGACTTTATTTAAAGAGGCTACACATTTGGATAAATCAAATCTTCCATGTGGACCTCTGATAAAACATGTACAAGTTATTACCTGATTGGTTATATAAGGGTAATTCAATATCTTTAACTGTTTTCTGAGTGAACTGTTGACCGGTCAATAGTTTTGACTGTTGCCCGCACGTGCTCTGACGTCTCGTAATGACGTCACGTAATGACGTCACATAATGACGTCAGGAACTGTTACTGTACTTATGTAAAGGGAAGTAACTGCTATGGGATTTTAGACTTTACCAGACGCTTTAAACATGCCAAGTACTGTTAAAATAGTAATTGATCAGGTAATAAAACAGTGATTTTATGTGTGATTTGGGAACAGTCAAACGGTTGTCCCTCCATGTCAGGAATAGTGCTTTAAACTGTTTCCCTCGGCCTACGGCCTTGGGAAACAGTTCAAAGCACTATTCCCTCCACCTCGGGCCAACAGTTTGTCTGTTCCCTATCACACATGAAATAACTTTATATTATTTACAATATTTACATAGTTGATCATTTGTCTGGGCTTGTTTAGTATTGGTCTATTAATTAAAGTAATTGTAATTACTTTGTTTATACAGGATGATATAAGTGATCATGACAGTGATAGTGATTCTGATATAGCTGATGAATTAAAACAGGATTATATTGATGAACTGACGGGGGAAACACAATATAGGTAAATAGTACATTATTGCCTGTTGTCCCTGTATCTCCCCCTCTTTTCTTCTCATGTTATATGCCTACTTATTTTGGACATCCAATATCTGTCAATTAAATGATACCCAACTAAGTTTTTTTGGCTGTTGATAAATTCTAGGAATACTGATAGTTGATTGTATATACTATTTTTGCCATGTCAGATTTTGACATTATAATCAAGTTCACTTTTGTCAGTCCACTAACATATACATGTAGTAGACCTCAGCCTTCAGCTTCTGTTCTCTATATGATATAGGGCTGACTGGGAGGTCACTATAAGACCAGGAGGCCCTTAGTAGTGTGTACTATTTCTTATATATTATACCTAATTTTCATAATGTCCTCTATATTTAATGTGACGTCACCCGGTCCATAAATTTGTATATGGCCTGTCTTCAAGGAATGCTCAGCCCGTAGTCAAGTATATTGACCGTTTATGACATCATATTTTAATTTGCTGTAGACAGACTGGCAAAAATGTTTATTTACATGTAAGTGACACATATACAGTAAGCGCACCAGATTTTGTACCAAAACATTGTAAGTATTAACCCTCCCGATGGATTTTCCATTATAAAATGCCAATATTTTGCATTACATCCTAAAGAAAAGTTTTTTATGTATCAGTTAAAATTCTAAAAATCATAATCCTAGAAGGAACAGTTGAAAAATGATTGTGAGCAAAATCCAAGTAGAATCAATAAAAAGATATTTACTGTTTATAGGGGTCCAGGTTCAACGCAAACTGCCTTTACCAAATTTAGAACCACAAACTGTTACTATGTAAACTTCTGCATGGTTATAATAAAAATGACAGCAGCAAATGGATGAAAAGATTTAAATTCCGTAAAATATAACAAATTAAACATGACCTTGATGGGTAACATGCAAGAGGAAGGACTGTTTAGTCAGACCCTCGGAAGCTATATGACCCTCATCTATGCTTCAGGCCAATATACGTTCCTCAGTCTGACCAACCAATCTGTAAACTTGCATATTGTCCTCGACAATGCCGTGTATTATTTGTTAAATATCTTAATGTTATTTACAGACCTGGTAGAAGAAAGATATCTAGAAGTAGAAGTTATCAGAAACATGTTTCCATAGTAACAAATACATCATTAAATGTGTTCAGAGTAATAGGTAGGTTTTGTTGTATTTTTTCGCCTCATTGGTCTTGTCTAAAAAGGTCTTTGATTTCTAGTTATTGTAGCCTCTGAATGAAACTTGTTGGTCCACGTCCAATCTGATTTAAACCCAATCTAAATTTTTTTGTTTGCATACTAACTTATCTTACATCTGACCTTTGCTGGATCTATATTATACTATTCATGATACAGCTCACAAAAACGTCCAAGAACAGCACATAATTAAAATGCATCATCTTAGTAGCTCAGAAACCCTGATATGAAAAAAAAGAAATTAAAAACTTGTGTTGCTATTGAAAGTGTTTTTCTAGATAAAACTCTGCTCAATGTTGAGTATTTAAATCAGCAAATTTATCCATATATATAAGGACCACATTGATGATCAGAATATGTAGACTACATGTATATGTATATTATAGGTAAATATATACAAATGATGAGGTTATTAAAACCTATAGCATTTGATGTAATGTCTAGTATGGCTCAACTATTTGATTTCTACATGTATTCTGTAAGTATTAGCTCTGAAAATTTGTTTTTTTTTTGTCGTTTTTTTTGAGGGGCGGTTAGGTTTAATGCCGTAGCAACACATTGTATAAGTCATATCACAGCAGTCAGGCAACTTACTTAATGTCTTGGGATGGCTACATCTCTGGAATAAGCTATTAACCAGATTTTAGGCACATATCAGTGATGGACAATTGCCCTACATGATTTAGAATTAGTGGTAGGAGGGAGAATGACAGTAGAAATTATTTTATGGCCAAACTCTATGAAAGTGTATTCCATCCAGGAATCAAACCAACAACCCCTCGATCCGTGTGCTACCAGATAAGCTAGCTGGGATGACCCTATGTACGATGTATTTTTGTTGTCTTGCTCATGTATAAGTACACACTGGACATATGATTATAATGAACATGAATATCAATTGTTGTTGCCATTTTTAGAACAGTATTGTAATTTTCCTCTTTATTTTGATGTACATGTAGTTTAATAGTAAAGTAACATTTTATGTAGATTTTATTGATTGCAATAGTTCATATTTGGAATTCAAATTCATGTTTTTTTACTAGTCATAAAAGGTTTGTTTGTACTGCATGCATCGTTGTAGATTGAAGTTATTTCCCATATAACTCATGAGCCCTGTTTTTCTTTCTACACACATTTTTATTTTAACTTTGGTCCACCTTGGTTCTTCTGTAACAAAACTTTAAGCTTGAAAACCCCCGGTCTGCTTGAGTTCTGAATTAAATTCTGAATAGACTTAATTATGTAAGTTGTTTTACATGTTTTATATTAGTGTTTTATTTTCTATTTCAGGTGTTCATATTCTTTGGAACTTCTTTGGTAAGTTCTTATTGTCTTGAATATTTATATCTAGTAATGCTGACTCAACTTTCATCCCTTGTTGTTGCCCACTTAATGTTATTTTGGAATAAATTGGCAGATCTAGCAGGCAGAGGAGATAAGGGTGGTCCTGACCCCCTGTAAAATTTCCAAAACATACCTGTTCATGAGTGTATTTTGCCAACTGGTAACCATTTTTAAGTAGCATTAAGCATTTTTTTCTTGGGCTCAATTCGCTCGCCCCTTGTGCTTAGAATTGAATACAGTGAATACAAGGTTGAACTATTGACAAGCTGGTAACAAAGTACTGAATAAAAGACAATTGTGAAATAATTAAATACGATTGAGTTTAATAGGTATTGTTAGGTTTTGACCTTGAAATTACTTTGAGACTTAATATCTTTTTTGACCTTGAAATTACTTAGAGACTTAATATCTTTTGACCTTGAAATTACTTAGAGACTTAATATCTTTTTTGACCTTGAAATTACTTAGAGACTTAATATCTTTTGACCTTGAAATTACTTAGAGACTTAATGTCTTTTTTGACCTTGAAATTACTTAGAGACTTAATATCTTTTTTGACCTTGAAATTACTTAGAGGCTTAATATCTTTTTTGACCTTGAAATTACTTTGAGACTTAATATCTTTTTTGACCTTGAAATTACTTTGAGACTTAATATCTTTTTTGACCTTGAAATTACTTAGGGATTTAATATCTCTAATACTTTGTGGAAGATCATTCCATAAAGAACATCTTTTACAATACAGCCTAAATTTTTTATTATCGAAACTGTGTTTTACTTCTTGCAAATTCTTTGTATACTTTTTTGAGTGTTTCTGAAAAGTTGATATTTAAGTTGAAATCTTTTATCAATCAGCTTGTATGTGTTATTATATTTGCAGTCAACAATGGATGATAGACAAATAAATACAAGGTTGAGATCTACATTACAAAGAATACATGAAAGTTTAATACTAGATGTAAATACAACAGACAATATTGAAGAGAATGGACCTATTATACATCATGGGGTATGATACTCAGTTTATTAATACAGTACAACCTCTCTTGAGCAACACCTACTGGAAGGGACACAATGTGTTGCTGTTCAGAGGTTGTTGCTCTGCAGAGTTTAAATTCAATTAAATTTACACCTAGGTATGATATCCAAAGCTCTTGTTGTGCAGTGAATTTGTTCAGTAGAGGTCTGCTCTGCTGAGGTTATAATATACATGTATGAATACCAGAAGATCTTAGAGCAGTGATTTATTATGCCTCAAAATGGAAAAAAATGACAAGATTCCACAAAAACATGACAAAATATCTATTTCACTGCAAAATTATTGAATATTATTCTGTTAGTATAGCAAATGCAACTGTAAGCCAGTGGCAGTAAGACAAACTAGTAAGATGACCCTCTATTACTTAACAAACCATATTAGAATATGTGATATACACTGCCCGCAAAAAGATTGAATTGCACTAAATTCGAAGATCAAATTTGAAGAATTATTGTATCATTATTTCTTGATTGATCATCCATGTAATGGAAATGAAAATTCTTTTTCATTCATACTCCCATGTCTGGCCTAAATGAGATAGTACCCATGTATGCGCAATCAGTGATTTTAAATTTTTAGTTGAAGCAAAAGTTTTCTATCAGCGGCCGAAGATATTATAAAAGTATCTAGATGATTCAATCCCTAGTTTGAGTATTTTTTGTAATTTCATACTGCTGCGTTTTTTTCAGTACTTGGGGAAGGGGCCCTGGCCTTCTTATATTTAGAACATTTGGGGAAATTTTATTACAATTTCATTGAAAGGGGAACAAAATATTTAAGCTAAACTGCAAACTTGGAGAAATCTGCATGATTTTAAAGAAATTCCAAGAGGGGAAGGCGCCTTTTAACAGCCCCTGTTATATAAGGAAAAAAAGGCCTGTACTGAAAAGGGAAATGTAGTGATACAAGATAGCAAAATTAAAGATCATTTAACAATAAACTATTTACTTAAGTCTTTGAAATTGTAGTGAGTTCAATATAAATTGTTACTGTGTAAAGAAACTTTGGGAGGGCAGTGTATTATTTTAATAAAAGAACAAGAAAATATTGAATTTTTATTATTCATTGTAGCTATATGCTATAAAACCCAATACTATATCTATTATTAATAACTTGTAATGCAGATTAAAAAGCTATTTTTTATTATTGTAAGACCGTTTATAGACATAATTATAAGGTATAGTTTATGGTAATATATCCTGACTATGTGATTTTATATCATTTATAGTTTCATAGTGCACAGTATCCAATTTTTATTAGGATGAACTTCAGGGAAATCTTTTGGGGTTTTTTATTGGCTTTAATGCAACTCACTTTACTGGTCATATAATGGCAGTCAGTCCTCCTTCTAACTGTTCCTGGAAAGGCTAAAATTCTATATTTAGGTGTTCACCAGTTTCCAGTTGCACATACTTCCATCAGTGACTGACAACTGACATACATGATTATCATTAAGAATCAGTAGTAGGTGGGATAATTGCTGTCAAAACTATTTCATGACCAAATTCCCCTGAAGTATGCCTCACATGGGAGGTGAAAACACAACCCCTTTATCTGTAGACTTGCATGCTACAGACTGAGCTAGCCAGGGGTCTTTTAGATAAGAAAAAACAGGTTGTACACAGTATCAAATTTTATGAGATTGAACTTTCTATGGGAAACTTTCATCATTATAGGGATCGAGCGGTCCTGGGTTGGAATCCCATTAGGGGCATTGCTTATTTCTTTGAGCAAGAAATTTACCTGCAATTGCTTCACTCCACCAAGGTGAACCTGCGAGGGTGGTAAAATTCTGTTGCACTAATTTGTTGGCTGCACTAAGAAGCGGAGTGAAAAGACTCCCCAGGGAGATTGATAGATAGATACCAGTAGCCCAATGACCAGGGACAATAGCTGTAAAGTCGGTGAACGTGTGTAAGCATGAAACTTAGACTATAAAATGCCATTATATTACATTTATTATATGTATCTTATATACATTACAGCATGAAGATAAGATATTAACTCCACATATCTCACCTATAGTTGATTTAAATAATCCACATAGAATGTTTGGTTTACCTGAAAGAATAGTTGCTGCAGAGTCTCTGTAGGTATTTCATACTGTAAAGTTACACTATAAAGACTATCAAAATGGAAGACCTTATAAGATCATCAAAATCTATGGTCTAATTCTAAATAGCAAAATGTTCTAAAACAGTAAAGGTCCACTATTAGGACTCAAAATCGATGGTCAAAATCAATAGTCTAAAAGCAAAATAGACTTAAGTTCTGCTATTAAGACCATCTAAATTAATGGTGTAAATAGCAAAATGGTCTGAACCAGTCAAGTTCCTGTATTAAGTCCATCATGATTGATGGTCTAAATAGCAAACAAAAATATAGAAAACAAATCTATCTTATGTAAGTCTGTTGCAACTCAGTTGATTTCTGAATGATATAATATTGTTGGCCTTTATTTATACACAAATTAATATTGCACCAAATATCAATGTAAAGTATCTATGAATAAAGAGACATGCACAGCTAATTCAGCCAGTTTGAAACTTAGGTACATGTAGGAGACATTGCAAAGTTGATTTTTAAACATTTTGGTATTAAGCTTTTTCTTGTTGATTTTTATGCCAGTTTTTGTTGGTTTAAGAATTTATTAACTACACTGCATTTTATATTTTATTTTCACCTTTGTTTGATACTCTTTATTGTCCCATGTTTTAAAAAATGTACATGTAACTTGTTTGGAACATTTAATATAGAATATAGGTAGTTCTAACTATTCTTTCTAAAATTCTTACACTTTCAGAGTTTTTCTTGGAGAACAATTAGACTTTCTACAATCTTACTTAGAAACTATCATTCCACAAAACAAGAAAGCATTCCTAACACAGTTTTATTCTCAGGTTTGTTAAATTTTCATGTTATTTTGTTATGGATAGGACTTTTAATTACTTATAGCTGACTCAAATTTTAGTAATTGCATTTTGAGCCATTATATTGTTTTAAAATGGGCTTTAGAGTAAATTCTATTGCGACATTTTGAGGGATCCCATGATTGTGAGTGAATGTGTTTTAAGCGATTGCAAATTGACTGGAATTATGTCATTAAATGATTGTGTTTTAGGATGTCTTTCAATTTGGTCTATGAAATTGTTTAACAATAAATTTTAAACATGTCTTCCTATGCTATAATATAACTGTATAATACAAGGTCCACAATTAAAAAAAAATATTTTTCTCCTTTAGTTTATAATATTGATGGCACAACATTTTAATCATGTTTATTTTGTTACATGTATGATAATTTTTTTATATTACTGGTACATTTGTAATTTATAACTTTATACAGAAATAATCTATTTAAATGTCTATCAAATCTATATTTCAGACTGTAAATATGGCTGTAGAATTAAGAAAACCAATCTATTGGTCTGTATCGAGTAATGTTATCAATTATGATATAGTATTACAACATATGGCTAGTGTGAAGTGGGATGTTAAAGAAATTATGTCACAACATAATTCATATGTTGATATTTTAATGCAGGTTGGTGAATGTTCTTGTACAAAATAGCATGTAGCAGAGTACTTCAATATGTGCCTTTTCTCATTTGACAAGTTTTCTCTTTTTTAATTCCCAGATTTTAGAGATTCTAAAATCCAGATTGTGTGTATTGAAACCATTATCTTTATTATTATTTGTATGTATCCTGCCGTTCTAATGCTTATTTTGATTTCTTACAACTTGATCATGTATAACTGTCATTTACAATGAAGATATACACCATGATCCTTTAGAGGTTATAAAAATATAAATTTCAGTATTATCATTACCTCTGACCTTTAAAGGGCTCAACTATCAGTATTAAGGTGATCTGAATTATTTTGTACCTTAATTCAATTGATTATGTCTGTGTCATTTTATAGTTCAATATACCATGCAGTGAATATATTTTGCAATAAATATACCAAGCAGTGAATATACCGAGCAGTGAATATTCTGTGCAGTTAATATACTATGCAGTGAATGCAGTCTTTAAAAACTCATTTGATAAATAAATGAATAAATTCATGTGATAGTTACAGTTATAAAGTCTTACCTTTTATTTTATTTTCAGCAATTTTCAGGTTTTAATTCTCATTTAAATGATCTGTGTAGACATATGCCTGTACCTCGTGCTACATATGATCATATATGGGACCAGATTGTTAGAATTACTGCTAGAACATTCGTAGAAGGTTATGCTAATGCTAAAAAATGTAGTATAGAAGGTAGAGCCTTAATGCAGCTAGATTTTCAACAATATTTGAAAAACGTCGAGAAACTCATTGATCTGAGGTAAGACATTTTCTTTAGCTTAATTTTGCACAAAATGCTCAAGTTGAACAATTGTGGGCAGTCTATCGGACATCTGTGCATGCACGGTTCAGTTGTCAAAGTTTTCTGAAAAATATCTTTTTCAAAAAGCGATAATGCCTAGAGTTTTTTATATTTATGCTCATTCATTTTTTGAAAGCTTGGTTGATACCAGAACAGTGCGAGTTAGATTCAAGGTGCAGTTTTAGAAGAGTTCATATACAGTGCCCTCTAAAGTTCTTGAACAAATGATATGTTGAAGAAGAAAAAAAAGATCATTCTAACCACAAGTAATTTTACTGTTATGAAACCTTTTTCATGTTACTAAGTTTGAATCCCATGAACATTGGTAAACTTCAAAGTAATTTATGCTGAGTTTTTAAATTTTGCTCTGATGACTCTTTTGTACATTACATTTTACACATTGAGGGTTGTCCGCAATACTGTAGTAACTCGATCTTTTATGCTATGCACCTACTACAGTATTGCGGGCAACCCTCAACATAGATATTTATACTAATGTTGTATTTTTATCACTTGGTATAATATATTACAGACCCATTCCAGACAGAGAATATGTTGAAGGTTATATCAAAGCTTATTATTTCCCGGAAAATCAACTTGAATTATGGTTACCTGAACATAGGGTTGGTGTTTTCTGTTATAAAAATTATCTTTACTTCAGTTTTGATAAAAGTTTTATACTTAAATTATGACATATATTTGTATATGGACCCTGACTTGGTCTGTATTTAACAAACTTTGTTCGCTATTAATTATGAACTATATCTTCATAAAACTCAGCCTAATGTCACTCAAGTAGAATGTTTTATAAGTTCATACTATTCAACTTGTACCATATCAAGTTATTTATACCCATGTCAAAATGGATTGTTTACTTTCTGTAAACAGTTATGGTAGGTGTTTGAACACTCATGGTAGGCCATTAAATTCTCATGGTTGGTTACTGACCAGCACTAGTTAGATATCATATGGTCTGTGGTCACTGGCACCAGGCTCCACAAATTATGATCATAAATTAATGTGTACATCCCTATATAAAGTCTCCCATGTATACATGACTACTACACTACATATATATGATATACATGGTATTAATCATTTTCTAAAGTGCATTCAAGATGGTTTAAAATGCTTATTGTGTGACTAATCCATGTTATAATTTGATAATTTCATGTTTGTTAAACAGTTCTCCTGTCTACTGTAAATGAATATATCTTCATATAGTGGCTTTAATACCCAATCCACTGCAGTTTTTTTGGTCCATGAGCTATACAGCATATTGTATCATTTGTATGACATTATGATTATTTGTATCTATGCCTATGTTAACTATGGCGTATATATTATTTTTCAGGAGTATAGTATAAAGCAATTGTTATCGTTGGTAAATGCTGTGGATCATTTAAATAGAAAGGCAAGACAGAGATTAGTTAATATGGTTGAAGAAATGGATAAATCTAGTCGTAGATAGCCTGCTTGCATCAAGTGTGGATCGCAGCTTTGTGTTAGAGATGATATTCTGACCGTTTTAGTGTGATATTATAGAATGTTCTTGAACTGATACTTGGAATATTCTTGAACTGATACTTGGAATATTCTTGAACTGATACTTGGAATATTCTTGAACTAATACTTGGAATATTCTTGAACTGATACTTCAACTATGATATATAGAAGCATGCGTTGTCAAGCGCTTAAGACATTAGACTGGTAATCATCAGATAGCCAGCTTCATATTGGTTTGAATCCCATCCAGAACCTGCCCCTTTGTTCCCTTGAGCTAAAAACTTTGTCTTACTAGCTCAGTACTTGGGGACCAGGATGCGGACTCGAAAGTGATAAATCTTAGTTTGTTTTACAATCGAGCTAAAATAAAATAGTATACCATGTACCTTCTATGACCCTGCCTGATGTCATTGATTGACATTATATCCTGCATACATTATGATTTAAGTTGAACTGCTTTGGGTTTTTTGGTGCTTTACTCTGGTTTTTTGACAAATTTGATAACATAGTGATCAGTTAACTGAGCACATACACATGTGCTCAAAACAGTCTTAACTCTTTCTTTTCTTATATTGATTTACGACAGCTTTCCGCTTAACCCGCTATATGCTTGTTTCTGACAACTGTCACAATAGATTTGATTTAATGTTCAAGTTGATGGTGCTTTCCAGCTGAAAAACTTTGTTTGTACTGGATGAACCTGGTGGAACAAAGTTGAAATAAAAATGTGTGTACACAGAGCAATAGGATTTAATCTGTGTTGTATACCTTTCAGCAATAATATGTAAGATTACTAAGTTCTGCATAACTTTGATCTGCAGGGATGCATCGAGTACAGACAAACCTTATTCAGCTGCAAAAACCTATTTAGATTTCCAAAAATGAACTATTAATACAACAGAATGGCTTTAGAAAATACTTTTGAACAAACTCTGCATGGTATCTCCCAGTTTAGTTTCATTTACTACTGCTAGCAGTCAATAGACTATATCCGGAATTCAAATATTTGGGTTTTTCTATGTAGGTACAAACAAACTTTCACTGTTACAATGAAAACACGTGTACAAAAAACAATAGGAATTAATCCATATTTCGTGATTTTCATCAATAATGTGTAACAAACTTTGTTTGTACCTACATCGCATGGACGGAAAAACCCACAAATTTGAGTTCCGAATTAAGTCTATTCTTCTTGCATTGAGCCATTGAATTAAAAATAAAAGTACCATCAAAGTCATAAAGATTTACAATATCAGGTCAACGTTGTCTTATCATATCATGTATTATGTAACTTATATTGTTTTTATTTTACTGTTTACATTTACTGTAACTGAAGTTAATGATCAATCTATATTTTATTATTCATGATAATAACAATTCAGGTTTTGTTCATATCAAGAGTTGCCTGCTAGACTGTAGTAACTTGCTCTTTAACGCAGCACACCACAGTCTTGTGGACAACCCTCAATATGGCACTTCTGTTAGGCTATTTTGTATCTCTTTAATTAGACTTTTTTTTTATGACACTGTTTATCACCAGCTGGGAGTCACATGAAATAAAAACTTGAATCTTTAAAACAGATAAGAGTTCATGCTTTATGGTAAAATGTGGTGTTTTTCTATGAAAAATATATAGCTTGAATATCAAATTTTATATTTTCTTGGTAATAAAAATATAATCTTTTATTTCTCATTGTCAAAATGACATCACCTTTGAAGATAAATGATGTTGTATTATTTTTTTGTGTAACAAAATACAGAACTTAGCATGAATAAAACAGAATAATTGTCAATTTTGGAATTAGATCTTTTTAATTCTGCTATTGAGCTCAACGTATCAACGTATTAGAAACATTTATGTTTTGTACATTTTAATTGAAGTTAAATTTATTGAAGTATTAAATTGTAAGTTTAATTTTAGATCTGTATATCATCAACAAGTTGCAAAATGTTAGAGAGATGATTAGTTCACATATTTTATGCTCAGTATGCAGGGGCAGATCCAAGATTTATTTCTAGGGGGGGGTTCAAACTTTTTCTAGGGGGGGTCCAAACTTTCGAACCTATTATACACTGTTTGCAGAATAGCGCAACATATTAATAATAAAAACTACTGTTTAACACTCAGGGGAGTAAAGCAAGCTAGAGAAAAATTGCTACATGCTACTTAAAAATGGCTTACAGTTCACAAAATACACTACATGGATGGGTATATTTTGCTAATTAATTATTTTGGCATTTAATCATTTTTGCTCTTTTTTGTTTGCTATATATTATTTTAAAGTTCAAAATTCTTTTTTATCATTTATTTTTATTGAGTCAGGCTTTGTAGTTTTATATATTATTTGCAATCAACGTATTTCCTTTAAGTTTTGTTGTTGCTTAGTGACTGCATGGTTTTCCATTATGAAACATTTACTTTTTGTACAATTTAATTGAAGTTTAATTTATTGAAGTATTAAATTGCAAGTTTCATTTTAGATCTGTATATCATCAACAAATGACAAACTATCAAAGAGATTATTAGTTTCACATAATTTATGTTCAATATGACTTCACTGATGTTTATATTCAGTCATATGATAGCCTATCATCACCAGTGATGCAATAAAGTGTATGCTTATGTTTCTTAGGTTACAGCAATTAGATTGATTGTGTTTTTGCTTGCAGTTTTACTTGTCTGAACTAATCTAGCTCACCTAAACAAATTTACACCTTAATATAATAATAATAATAATAATAATAATCAAAACATATTTACATATTATGTACAGCAAGCATGATAAACATTGAAATAAAACATTTATAAATTATATACAATGAGAAAAATATAAGGTGAACTGGTTTTTGCCCATCATCTGTGCTTGTGGGTGTGTGTGTCTACAGCTTTATTTAAATGAACAATCTCTTAAACCTTGAGGTTTTAGCCTATCACAATACAGTGTCATCCAAAGTTAAGCTGGTTTTTTCACGATTGCGATTAAATTTAATTTTTGATATTTTGATTATAGAATTTGTTTGTTTATTTATTTATTTATTGGAGTTAATGCCGTGTAAACACAATTTAGGTCAATTTACGGCATCCAGCGCACCTAACCTAGCTTCCCTGGACCATTGTCTATAACCAGTACTCTCCTACCCTTCCACAAGGCCGGAAAATTCTCCATATTATCTAATTAATGGAGGAAAATCGACATTATTGTCAAATTTTCATGAAAGGGTATAACCTCCTCGGATGGGATTCGAACCCACACCCCCTCGGGCACGACTATCCAAATCCCGGCGCACTACCAACTGCGCTATAGACCCAGGTTTTATAGCATTTGAAAAGGAGTAATAATACTTATACAGTTGTATTTTTTATATGTTCATGTATATCTAAATATATGTTTTTAATTTCGTAAGAACTGCTGAAAATTTTAAAAAAAACAAATCACACATTTACTAGTAATTATGGATGACACTGTATATTATTTTGCATTAAAGCATTATTTAGTGACCCTCTCCTAAAATTGTTTAAATTATGCAAATAGCTGTATCCAGATATCTAAAAATATCTTCAAGTCTGAAATTCATTTACAGTAACTCTGAAACATGGAGGACCGACTGACAGACAAATCCTGTAAAAATTTAGGTCAGTCTAGATTTGCCGGTTTACAGGACCTACTGGCCGTTAAAAAAATTGACCTCATTCTTATTGAAGTTTTTGTTAAACCTTTAAAGAGAGTTGTGTTATATACCAACACAAGAAAAGTCAAATTTGAAATGATACAGTTACCATGAAACTCATAAACATTTATTTAGATTGATCAATATGCTTAGTTTTCAAATCATCAAGTATGTAAAATGTCTCCAGTCTTGTTAGCCTTGGTTTAGTTCTGTAAAATTTTGATCTTCACAGGATCTACTCTCCAGTAATAAACTGTAGAGTTTAACGGTGACTGTATTTAGATACTTAGATACTTTATTCAATAAACATAAGGCATGACGCCCAACAGTTTACAAGTTATGCAAATATTACTACATAAATACAATACAGAAGTAAATAATACATAATTATGTTATAAATACATTAAATTGTATAAATCGGTAATGGCGTATAAGTATAAATACAAATACAGTTATGATAAGGAAAGTGCAAAACACAATTTAACAACGATCAGATAGAGAAGATTATTGAGAAATATTTAAACATATACAACACCATCTCGTAATTTAATACTTTTGTAAATATAAACAGCTAAGTTTTGAATAGTATTAGAATCGATAGATGTAAACAGGTGTATGAATTTTGGTATATTTGGACGTTTCCAGAAGTAACAATCAATATATTTTTTTCTTAAACTTAAATGCAATGAACATTCTAATATAAAATGAAATTCGTCCTCTAAATTTCCACGAAATTTACATTTACGTTCGTCTCGAGGTACTTTATTCCAACGCCTTACTTCTACTTCTAATCTATGGCTTGACAATAATAATCTAGTAAAGGAAAATTTAGATCTCAGGTTAACTATCTAGCATCCCCAAGGTCTTCTTGTTTTAATAAGCAAAAGTCAAGCTGCTTGCTATATTTCAACATTTAGAGATTTTTGCTGTGAATTGATTTCATATTAAGAATAAATTATATAAGTTAGCACCTGCATGGCATTAATGTTACTTGAAGGTCTGAAATGATATTAATTCCCTAGTTTATTACTGTGAAGAAAAAGACAACAAACTCCTATGTAATATATACTCTGGATATATGGTGTAAAAAGCTATATCTGACAGATTATGCTTCATTTGATTTCAAAGCTTTCCTCAAGTCTCACATTATATTGACAGTAACATCAACAAATTTTTATTTCTTTGAAGACTTACTTTGAAGGTCATCATTTATATTGACAGTAGCATAAACAGATTTTTATTTCTTTGTAAACAGTGATTTACTTTCATGGGCGGATCCAGTGGGGGGTCAGGGGGTCCAGACACCCCCCTTAGAATTTGGAAAATGTATATGTCCATTAGTGTATTTCTTTCTTGTAAGTCATTTTTTAAGTAGTATGAAGCAATTTTTCTTGGTGCTTAACATAGATTTAATGGTTATGTAGTTTTTAAAAATCAGTATGTGGCATTTTTTCAGCAAAATGTGTATAATGTGGTTGTGGTTCAGACCCCCCCCCCCCACTAGAAAAGTTTGGACCCCCCCTAGAAAAAAATCCTGGATCTGCCCCTGACTTTAAAGGTCTTCATAACATATATGGTGTCCATTTCTGTCTTGGTTTTTTTGCTCCTAAGTAAAGTAACCATATGTTACATTGTATCTGTAAAAGATCTGTATAACTCTCTATCAGTCTGGATTATATACCTTTAATACTAACAAGACCTAATGTAAAAAGTTCCAATTGCAAATTTTAGCATTTTAACCATTATGATATGTGTACTGTAGGAGCTGTTGTCCAGTGGTAGGATGCGCACTTAGGGATAGAGAGGTCCTGGGTTCGAATTCTCTAGGAGCACTGCTAATTTCCTTGAGCAGGAAATTTACCTATGATTGCTTCACTCCACCCAGGTGTAAATGGGTACCTGGAGGATAGTATAATTCGGTTGGGCCAATTTGTTGACTGCTCTAAGCAGAGTAAAAGACTCCTCAGAGAGATTGATAGATAAATACCAGTAGCCCGATGTCCAGGGGTAATAGTTGTAAAGTCGGAGATCGTACATAAGCATGAAACTTAGACTATAACATACCATTACTTCACTTTTTAACTTTCCAATGTAGTATTCACCATTTTTTTATTTCAATGGGAGTGCATATCATTGATTGATTGTGTTTCTTCAAAAATCCTGAGTATTGCATTGTGTCATATGAGAACTGCTTTTGTTTTGCTTACTTCAGTTTATTGAACAGTTTTTTTCTACATTCCTCTCTTTTATTTAGATTTCAGATTTCCTCCAGACTTTCTTATGTCAACATTCCTGTTTATGGTTATTTCTTAACGTGGTTGTAGTATTTATATTTGTTTTGTGTTCAAAAGATTGCCATGATATTCTAGACTTTAATATTACAATTGGTTGTAAATGTTTTTTTAAGCCTCAAGTGTCTAGTTCCTCAACCTGTTTCTTTGTCTTGTCTGTAATGACAGTTTTGTGATATGTAATTATTTATTATGTAAATCTGCTTTGTTGGAAAGAAAGAAAAAAAGGGGAAAAAACATGTAGACAGTTCAGCGCAAAACTTGTGTAAATAATTGTAAACAAAAAAAACCTGGTTTTACACTGACCACTCAATATGAAATAGAATACATTAAGGGACATTTAACCTACCAGCAAAACTTTACACGGAAACAGACACCGGTTCGGTATTTTTAAGACTTTGTATACAGCTAATGCTTTTTTCCTTCTTTTTTACTCTCGGGGCAATATGACCTTTCTGTGTTGGTGCGCCGTAAAACCCAAACAAACAAACAAACTTTTTACTCAGCTAAATGCAATTAACTTGAAATTGCTCCAGACCATTACCTTTGGCTAATCTGTTGTTTACTATGTAACGAGATTCTAAAAGTATCCTTAGACTTTATGCCACATGATGCTGAAGAATCTTTTCCGTAAATTTGTTTTGATAGTTTCAAGAATTTAACTTGTGTTTGCTCTTTTTTTACATTGGTGTAGATAGGTACATGTGAGAGTGGTGTAATATTCCATTGTGCCAACGCTTTGGCTGAAAGTAATATTAAGTAAAAAGCTTCCTCAATGGCAGGTGTGGCCAAGTGGTTACGACATTTGTCTGGTAATGATTGGTTAGCCAGCTTGGTAATCATTGGTTCTGAGCCAGCTCCACATTGGTTCAAATTTCATCTAAAACCTATCCCGTTGTTTCCTTTTGCAAGAGACTTTTCCTTCTAGCTCAGTAACTGTGGCACCAGGAAGCAGACTAGAAAATGATTTATGCAGTTTTTTTAGAAATTGCTTCATAATTGCTAAAATAATTCTGTATAAACTTAACTCTCCCTGGGGGATTTAAAGTTAGGTACCAGTAGCCCTATGACTAGCTTACAGTGGGTTATAGCTCTTTAGTCAGAGTGTGCAATAGCTTAAAACTTAGACTAGAAAATGCAACATACTTTGTACTTCAGGGGCTTAGCCCTAAACAGTCATAACTCATTCTTTTTTTAACTTGAGTTACGATTGTTTTGAACTAAGCTTGTGATTAGTTTTATTTGTTATTTTGATTAAATCACAGGAATACCAAGCGATCACCAACCATATGTAGCAGTATAAGTTTATATTATAGGTATAGATGGTTGGTGATCATTTGGAATCCCTGTGGATTAAATTATTGTTTTGTTAGTGTCTATAAATCATGTGTTATATTTGTGTTACTTAGATTGAAATTTACCTTGAAACCTCTGCTTATTGTATATTAAATATAGAATTATAAATTATAATTAATATATCAATACTGTGTAATCTAAGAAATCTGAAAACCTTTGGAACTAAACAATAATACCAAGATTTTTACAGCAGTCTGTGAATTTATTGTTGAACAAAATGTAGTCCAAAACGTCCAATCATCTTGTTAATATAATAGTTTCCCCCTAATAAGTTTTTATAGCCAGACTTAAAATGTTAATGTCCCAGACATCTTGTTTTGTTTGACAGACTGGACAGGTTAATAGATTTCATGGATTGTTGTCATACATTCAGATTTCTAGTGCAAAACGGTTGTAACTCATTTTGAAAAAAAGTGAGTTACGACCGTTTTGTGCTAAGCCTGTGAAATGGGTCCAAAGAATTTGTTTAGAATTCAAAGACTTTCAGATATGTCTATTCAAGCTGTTTACATTTTCAGGTTGTTATATGAAATGTTATATTTAAATGTTATGTAATTATGTATGTATATTGTAGTATATGAATATTAAAAAAATGATAACAAACATTGTATTCTTCTGGCGTTTTTTTTACTTCCTTTAAAACAAGCTATAATATAATAATGACTATTATTATAAATAATAATATTAGATATAAATTAAAACTACTATTTAATTCTCCAGACATAAGTTTAAATTGCTATATCCATTTCTATGTCTCATATCTATTTCAATATTCTGATTGTAGGTTTTCAGTATTTTCAAAACTTTCAACTTCCATCCATGTAGATCTATATTGTGCAATTTTATAGAAAAATAGAAAATTTCATGTCACTGACAAGTCATGTGATTATTATTATTAAACTGGGCTTGTCAATTTAAAGCAAATATTAGAATATTTCCAATTCTTTTTTATTCACTATGGCATAAAACCATGTCATAATGATAATTTCAAAGGCATCACGTACTGCAAGTTGTTATCCAAAAACAGATTAACTATAAAATCATAACAAAAAAAATCTGAAATGCGAGTCTGGATCTTTAACATACCTCTGATGATGTATTGTTCATTTTTTCTCAACTGTCAAAACATAAATAAATTCACGGTGACTACGTGCTCTTTGTTTTACACTCGTGATATTGAGATAGTGTATAATCATCCACCGTGAAATTATTCAAACTTTGACAGTTGAGAAAAAACGAACAACAGATAGATAAAACTATGAGCAATTTTTTAACCAAGGGATTGAGAATCTTGATAACCTTTGCGTACTGCAATGACAGAGCATGGCACAGTCTATATTTACTTTGAATATAGACTGTACCATATTTAAAGTAAATATAGACTGTACGGCACAGTCTATATATGGCAGAGTTTATATTAACTTTAAAATTGGCACAGTCTATATTTACTTTAAATATGGTACAGTCTATATTTACTTTAAATGTAGCACAGTCTATATATGGTACAGTCTATATTTACTTTAAATATGGCACAGTCTATATTTACTTTAAATATGATACAGTCTATATTTACTTTAAATATGGCACAGTCTATATTTACTTTAAATTTTCTAATGGCACAATCTGTATATATGGTACAGTCTATATTTACTTTAAATATGGTACAGTCTATATTTACTTTAAATATGATACAGTCTATATTTACTTTAAATATGGCACAGTCTATATTTACTTTAAATTTTCTAATGGCACAATCTGTATATATGGTACAGTCTATATTTACTTTAAATATGGTACAGTCTATATTTACTTTAAATATGGTACAGTCTATATTTACTTTAAACATGGAACAGTCTATATGTACTTTAAATTCAAGGAGAGATTGATCCAGATGGTAGTTTACACTCACATCCGACTGACACATCAACGAGTATAGACTTCCATGTAGCTCGTATTTCACTGGGTACATGGATATCCACTTCCCCTACAGGTTCAGAGATGTTACGTCTAGTAAACACTCTTACTGGATAGTAGACTGGCTGACATTGATAGTAGCCTTGAACACACGGTATCTGGGTACAAACATAGTCTTGAACAAATCGTGGATATATCTCAGCTCCCAAATCTCGCCAATTCATCTGTGAGTAACATTTCCATTGTGGCCTATTGTTGATCATGATTGATCTTTTATCGTTCGTTATAGACAAGTCCATATCCAAATTACTAGCATTTCCAGCAACCCAATTTGCATCTGATAAAATTAACGTTGCCTCAGGTGATTGATTCGTTTCCTTGGTTTCAGAAAATTCGTTGTTAAGCTTGGCTTCAGAAAATTCGTTGTTTTGCTTGGCCTCAGATAATTGGTTCTTGTCTCCATTCATATGGTAGGTCAATCTTGGTTGATTTGTTTCTAAATCTTTACAACCATCTGTACTAATGCAAGCTATTGCCATGTAAACCATCACTGATATCAAACTGACCTGAGAAAAAAAGAAAATAAAACTTACTGCATGTTACTTCAATAATGCAATACCTTGTTTAATTTTGAAATTAATCAAAGAAATATGTAATGTGATCTTCCATTAATTGTCAAACATAATGTATGGATTTTATATACATATATATACATGTGATATAGTGCGTAAAAAATGACCCCGATCTGACCTTTCACATTTGCATCAAATAATTATCTACACATATCCCGAAGAAAATCAGTATCACGCCTATTTCTACACTTCGGCAGCGATTGTTAAATTATACAAGTATGTTTGTGTGTTAAATTTTAACTCATAATCCTCACGGCCACGGTCGAGCATTAATACTAAATTCGTATTCGATGTAATGAATATTCTTGCATAAAGGTCAGATCGGGGTCAAACTTTACGCACAATACAACCCTGCTAAATTGACCACTTATTGTAGATTTATTACGATGCGACACACACAAAATATTATTACTCTGATAACATTTTACAACATCATTTCATACAGTATGTTTAAAAATCAAAGGAAGGTCACATGACAAATCCCTGTGATTTAATGTAAAACTATTTAATCATTTATTAAAACTATACAGTAATGTTTTAAAGTATTTTATCTAATTTGATCATGGTCATTGTTTTGACTGATTAAATTGTTTTTGGGGAAAACCATCATTTTTATGTACTTTCTACCAATGAAAAATGCAGTAAAGTTTCACACTACAGCCAACTCAAAAATGCCGTTGTTTCCATACTATGGTCACTTTTTCCCGAAGCCAGTTATTTTGTGTCTTATTCAACACATGTAGCAATAGCATTGATACGACCACATGTCTCGATAATGTGATCGTATTGCTAATACATGTAACAACCATTTTTATACCATAGTTAGGACAACAAAAGGAATGCATTATTGTGTGCTTTAGATTTGTTTTAAATTTCGACTGAAAGATGTAAATTTAAGTTGTTTCATATTACGGACAGTTTTTTTTATAATAATAATAAATATGCAATATCCTAAATGAAAAATATTGCATACAATATATAAAATACACCACACCATTATAAAAATAGAGTAATGAATTAAAAAACAACAATTAATAAGTTAAAATAATATGTCTTTTTATCTGTCCTAAATTACTCTAAAACCATACAGTATAACTTCTGCAGAGCAGTTATCTTCAAAACAAATCCTCTGCACAACAACAAATTTTGATTATGAACATAAAGTTGGCAGACTCAGCAGACACAGCAGAAGGATAAACCTTTGCATCGTACTGGAAAAGGCATTCCGCAATCAGGTTCGATTCCTGGCAAATCGTATCCATCTATTAAATTCAATTATGGCATTACTTTCTTTCATATAGAGAAATAATTTGTTGACTTTTTTTGAAACAGTAAGTGACTAATGGTAGAAGTAGTTCTGAGGAAAAGCAAGCATGCCATCCACTGTATATTAGCAAATAAAAATATTTAGGAAAAAATGGAATAAACCAAAAATAATGAAGAAAAAATAAAAGGCATGATAAATATTTAAAGGACTAGCTAAATATTATAAGGCAATGAAGGAAAAAGCTGAACTAACAAATGAAAAATGAAAACCACCCTAAATAATAGAACATATATTATTAAAGAAACACTAAATAACAGAACACATAAGGAACACTAAATAATAATTAAAAATACATAGAAACATAAAGGCAAATAAAATAAATGTAATAGTCATATGAAACAAACACATACCTGCATTTTACCGATCTGTATCGTTTAAAATTATTAAATTGAAGACCATCCACTGGAAATAGTTCAACATATTTATAACCAAGCCTTTTTATGTAATATATAAAATGAAATCAAATAATTATAACTTCTGGCTGTAAGACTATACCGTCAGCAGGTGTTGCCATGGATTTTAATAATACTTGTGTAGTGAACACAAATTTTATGAAACCTCAATTGTAAAAATATTCTATCTTTCTATATACATGTATTGACTTCATCTTAAGGCCACAGGTAACAGGGGCGGATCCAGGATTTTTTTCTAGGGGGGGACCCTGTGTACAATGCCTGGAGATCCTATGACAATGGTCTACAGGATATGGTTATTTTGAAGATTGCAGGTGACAATAACAAAATAAAATTGCCTATAAAGTTTATTCAATGTAAACAACCACTACGTACAGTACTTATATAAATTATATTAATGTAATAAGTACGGAGCCTCTAAAGTGACATTTTGAAATACTTTTTTATGTTCACAACTATTTCGTTTGAACGAAAAATTATTTCTTTTTTACGAAATATTTCGTTTTTCGAAATATTATTTCGTTTAACGAAATATTCTTTCGTTTATTCGAAATATTATTTCGATTTAACGAAATAATATAACGTTTAAACGAAATAATTATTTCGTTTTTTTTTTCGAAATAATATTATTTCTTTTTTTTCAAAATAATTATTTCGTTTTTTTCGAAATATTATTTCGTATATACGAAATATTATTTCGTTTTTTCGAAATATTTTTTCGTTTAAACGTAATATTATTTCGTTTTTACGAAACAATTATTACGTTTTTTCGAAATTACTATTACGTTTTTTCGAAATAATTATTTCGTTTTTTCAAAATAACTATTTCGTTTAAACGTACTATTATTTCGATTGAACGAACTATTATTTCGTTTATTCAAAATAAGTATTTCGGGTTTTTTTCGAAGTAATTATTTCGAAAAAAAAAACGTAATAGTTATTTCGTTTAAACGAAATAATTATTTCGTAAAAACGAAATAATATTACGTTTAAAACGAAATAATTATTTCGAAAAAAACGAAATAATATTATTTCGAAAAAACGAAATAATTATTTCGTTTAAACATAATATCATTTCGTTTAATCGAAATAATATTTCAATTAAACGTAATACTATTTCGTAAAAACGAAATAATATTTCGTAAAAACGAAATAATATTACGTTTAAACGAAAAAGTTGTGAAAATAAAAAATAGTATTTCAAAATGTCACTTTAGGGGCTCCATAAATAAGCGACCTTTAGTGCATTTTATATACAACATTGTTACCTGTGATAAGGGCTGAGCATCTTGCCTGTAAAACAAAGCACTTACGTCATAGAAAGCTTACCACAGTGTTTTTTACACACATTTTTCTCATTTTCCTGAATATAAATTGATTCAATATTACTTTCAACTCAATAAATGCCAAGACACTTTAATACTGAGAATTCTATCATAGGCACGTGTGCGTTTTCACTCTTTTATTAACGTGAGGTGATGAGTATTGCTCAAGCCTTTAAATAAAGTATCTTTTCTGTTCTGTTCTGTATTTTAATATTGAACACATATATGACTGTTATAATTTACACCCTCGTTATTAACTTAAAGGTCAAATTATTTACTTTTCTATGTTAGAATTGAAAAAAACGTACAGTTTTTAATAAAACATTTTTAAAGACACTAGTTTTGATGTGCTTATTAAATAACTCGTGCTAAAGCACTCGATATTTAACTGTAGCACACAAAACTCGTGCCTATGTGTTATTATACAACAAAATATAGAAAACGGTGTGTTATCTCTTAAAATGTGTATAATTTGTAAATATGTTTTAGTTTCTTAATGTCACAAATGCTTTTTCCAGAATCAGAGGTTAAATTTTTTTCAGAGTTATTTTTCTATTATGAAAGTTGTATACACATGTAGTATGTAAATAGAATAATTCATGCTCTGAGTAAAACATTTTTATGAAGCATTTTTAATTCTATACATGTATATAATTGACCAGGAATTATTACTAGTAATGAAATTGCATTCCCACGGTGGCAATACAACGTGACTATGATATCACAAATGCTACGGTTTGAAGCAATCTCCGTAAACAGATATCCTGTAGAGCATTGTCGTACAGGGTTAGCGAGTAGGCGAGCGGAAAATTTTAGATCGGGTTTTAATCAGATTGGGTTTGAAGAAGAATCCTATGTTTATGGCTTCTACTTGTATATTGAATGTATCACATTTAGCCACATAAGTATTCAGCGTACGTTCAACAGATTGTTAGCTTGTTAATTAAAAAGACTACTATATCAGTACTGTTGTCTTTAAATGTTTTCAAACATAATATGTATGATAAATCTTGATAATAAATCAGTAGGCAAGGCAAGACAAACACATGTATATTATACAAGTCATATTGCAAGCATTTTCAAAGTGGACAGGGGCCAAGATGGTGTTTATTGAAGGCTTGCAGTATTGTCATGTATGAAAACAATGATTTTTCAGTCTGGTTTACTTTCAATCGTATTCCTTACCTAAGTTATACGCAGGTGTTGCTATACTTGTTCCAATTGTTGAAGGGAATTCAAACATTTATATCTTGACTTTCAAGTGAATACAATTAACACTCTTGATTACCTTTGGTCTCAGTTGTGCTCAAATCTCTATTTATGTAAACAACATGTTTTTTTAACAAATTATGCTCAGGTTGCATTATCTAACATAGAATTGCAGCATTTAGTATGTATGAAGAGGACCATGTTTTTACTATGAATGTACTTACATTAAAGACACTTTAAAAGATTTTTTTTAGTTTTATAGTTATTGTTTTATAGACATTATTGTCTTTTGTTTTTGTTTAAATTGTTCAGACATATCCATACATTTCAATATTTTAAATCGTCGAAATTTTCTATAATGTATGAAATCAATTTTTTAGTATTTTATTCTGTTCTTATGTTTTTTTACTCTTAATTGTAAATTTGTTTTATGCAAATATTAACACTTGTAATTATATGGTAATATTTGTTAATTTGTATTGTTAAATTTATGATAAATTATAGTCTCTCATATTTCTAAGAAAGGGTTGCATGTTGTCATTAGGCTATGATTTTATATGCATATTATAAACGTTTTGATTGTATTATATTGTGTAACATGCAATGTGAGACTTAATAAGTACTATGTAAATAAATAATACGAAATTTGTACAAGATTTTTCCATGTTTCAATCTGTATGCCATCTGGATTTTCTCCTGTTTAGTGTTAAGTTTTTACCAGGGCCTGTAAGCACCATATGGATGCTTTATGTGCAACTTTAAAGAACTTCCAACTTCAAAGAAGTGCCTAGAATAGACCTAATCCGGAATTCAAATTTATGGGTTTTTCCGTCCGTGCACAGCCGGTACAAACAAAGTTTTATACACATTATTGCTAAATAGCATGAGCTATGGATTAAATCCTTTTGTTTCATGAACACACCAGAGGGGAAAACCCAAATATTTGAATTCCGGGTATAATCTATAGACAAATTTGTTGGAAGATTTTTTTCCTCTGCTGTTTTTTCAGTAAGTTTCCAGTCAGTGTTGCCGTAAACATTTCTCAACCAGGCTAAGGACCGACTATAGCTGGTTTGTGATGCCATCTGGAATTATTTGATATTTAATAATGCATTCTTCAGTATCTAAAGTCATGTGATCTACAATAACCACTTATGAAGTAAACTAAAATTGTTTTTGTCGATTTCCGTATTCCAAAACACCAACAGAGAGTATTAGGTGAAAATATATAATGAGTGTACCATGAAAGTCATATTTCTATTTTGATAACATTACATTTAACAAAAACATAATCATGTGCTCTACTCTAAACAGCTTGTTTGAGGGACGCTAAAGTAAAAAGTGAAAATACATGTAAGTTTTCTGTTAAAATTTAATTCCCCAAAAATAGAGGTACATGTACACAAGACATATGAGACAACAAGCAATAAAATCTACAACAATAGCTAACCTTGGAAATTTGGGCTAAAAAATCAAAATAAAATAAAGATAATATTACTTGTGAAATATGGTAGCCCTATGATGTTATAGAATTCAACCAAGATGATTTTAAGATTCAATTCCATGATTATAAGTCTTTATCTATGAGTCAATACAAAACAAGTCAAACTGTATGGCAAGGGTTGCCTGCAAGACTGTAGTAAGTGCATTGCGTAAAAGAGCGAGCTACTACAGTCTTGCAGGCAACCTTCGATGTAAAAATATAGGATGTAAAAGTGTTGTACCGATGATCGGGAAAAACCGATTAACGACTAGTTGGAACCTTCTGATTCTGATTAAAATTTATCATAATCGATCATCGGTTAGAAAGGAGGATAGTCTATTTAAGGACAATAACATATTTTCACGTATCTGAACTGTTATTAAAAATATTTTGTCATTTGTGTCTGACTTGTATTGGACACTGATATATCTAGTTCAAGTTCCAAAAATACAGCTACTATACTAGTCAAGGTAACTAGGTAATTGATCATTTATTTTTATCGGTTTCTTTGATTTTTAATTTTTATTAGGTTTTTGACACATTTGGCTAAAGAAAAAATATTTCCTAATCCATAGTACATGAATTTTATAAGGATTCACAGTAAAACATGCATGCAAAAACAAACTTATCAGGAACCGATTATAATCGGAAGAATCGCATCGACAACAGAAACCGATTCCAACTGATGATCGATTACGATTTTCAGCCGATGTCCCACCACTAGGATGTAGACTAGTTTTGCACTGAAATATTGGTATGAAACTGATTACTGAAGGGTCAATTTGATCTTATGGTTATATACAAACAAACTTTGTCAAAAAGACACTAAATGATGCTACTAGATGATGAACTTTTTTTCATACAATTCAATCCAATGTTCAATATCCACCTCAACTAGAGGTAAAAGCATAGTTACAATCATGTACACATACATTGCACATAAAAGGATTTCACAAATCTGAATTAT
Source organism: Mactra quadrangularis (assembly GCA_025267735.1). Lineage (NCBI taxonomy): Eukaryota > Metazoa > Mollusca > Bivalvia > Venerida > Mactridae > Mactra > Mactra quadrangularis. Next base: position 33,216,740 of record CM046304.1, read on the forward strand.
CAATTAATTTCATTATTAACAGTTTGAATCATCAGTTTACCACGTTTTAAACTATCATCTATCCAATCAGATGTTACAATTTTAACACTTGTATCTTCTTGATCTTTGAGTAGTGATGATATGGTCTGGAAATATAAGTTAAGCCATCAATACAGAAAACAAATCTGATTAAAACCTGGTCTAAAATTCTATTCTCACCTACTTGTTAATACGACAACAGGATATCTAGGATATCTGTTTATGAAAATTAGCAAAAACACAATTGCTTTCTTGATATAGGATATCTGTTTACGGAAATTGGAAGAAAAAACTGCCTTCTTGCTAGTATGACAACAGTCTGTAGGATATCTGTTTACGGAAATTGGCAGAAAACAAGAAACAGTGCCATCTGTCATACATGACCCCAAAAATAAACAAGGATAAAAATTGTCACACAAACAGGGTTTTCCTGCCATGTTGTGAAGTTGTTCAATTTATTTCTTCATTCAAGGCACTTTCTTAATTTATCAATTAGAAGCATAACTATGTCTAAAAGAATCAAATATCAAAAACACCATCAGGATGTACCAGGAAATATGATGATAATACTTCTGTGAGAGTAGGTAAGAAATGTTAAAATGCAAGCACTACGCACGAAGGTTTTCCTGAATATATTACACATAGGGACATTCAGCAGCCTGCAGCAGTCAGTAATCCTAACTAATGTAATATTGCACATCCTCTTACCAAATATATGAGTTTTGTACCACTTATTTAATAACTTAGATATTCAGTTGTATTAGACTTAAAATAATAAGGGGAAATTTGAATAAACAGTAAATGTACTTATAGAAGTGTACCGCTGGCTAGAGGATAATAAGTCCGAATAATTCAATATTTTGAAATTATATTTTCCATTGAGCTATTGTAATAGATAAGTAATTCAACTTAGTCTGAACTCATGTCTATTGATCGAGGGGTTGTGGGTTTGTTATCTGAGCCTGGCATACTTTTGTAGAGTTTGGTCATGAAATAATTTCTAATGACATTCTCCCTCTTATCACTGAATCTTAATTATGTAGGGCAGTGCACAACTGCCAGTCACTGATGGAAGTATGCACCTAGTGACTGGTTAAAAACTATTTCCTAAGATATAGCCACTCTATGAATAGTTAGTAGGTAGACTGACTGCCATGATATGACCTATACAATGAGTTGCCACAAAGTAAAACCCAACAAAAAAGTAAATCCACTTACTTGTGTATCACAATGATCAGATATAACAACATGTGTAGTTTGATTATTGATTGTAGAATCTATATCACCATTGTATGTAACCAACTGTTGTGAACCACTTACTCTGGGCTGCCCCTAAGGACCAAAATAATGTAAAGACTCCCGCAGTAATAATGCTCCTCACTTATATAGTGTTTGTACCCGCGCCCCGTTAGTTTCAACCTAAACTAAAATTGGAAATCTCTAGATCATGATTCTGTCAGAACTGGTTCAAGTGACCTATAACTTAAGTAAATATTCATGTTTGCCAAAAATAGTAAAATGAACGACCCTTTTATATCAAGGTAAACCGCAAATTTGGGGAAAACTGTATGATTTTAAAGAAATTTCAAGAGGAGAAGGCGCCTGTAAACGGCCCCTGTTATATTAAATGAATATTGTTTGTAAAGCTTAGACTACATGTTGAGTCATGGCACTCGTCAATAATACTGGCACTGTTCACAGTTAAAATACTTATACGGTTCAGGAAAATAGTTGCTTTGATTGAATTTGAACTACAAATGGTTGAGATTGCAAAATATCGTATTCAAGAGAGGCAACTCTTACATTTAGTTCACAATGATAGTATTACTAGTTATTTCCCTTGTATACACATAAATTGCAGATCTAAGAAACCTGATTCTAATCAGATTGCAGGGGTAAATGGGTACCATCAAGAGTGGTATAATTCGGTTGAGCCCATTTGTGGGTCGTCCAAGTAGAGTTAAAAGACTCCCAAGGTAGATTTATACACAACCAGTAGTCAGTGTATGTAAAGTAAAACGTTCAAACCTGAATGGTGTATAGACCACAGTGTTTAAATCAAACATTGAGATAAAAAAGAGCTTAACTGTTTATTAACATTAACACAGTTTTAAACGAATTAATATCGACATAGCAATACTTTAATATATAACAGTTCATGTAGTGTGTATATACAGTGTACTAAGACAATCTTATAACAGACACGTGTCTGTATATGACGTAGCCAGGATTTTTGACATCTTCCCATGCTGCTATGATTATATACTGATAGTGACATGAAACATTAATCAACCAACCACGTCATTGCCTTATACTGTTTGAATATTGAATACCTTTTGTGCTTATTGTGTGTAAAATTCTCAGATGTTGAAATTGCTTTTTCAGTGAACATGGCACTGATCAAATGTTTTTGCTTGTGTTTTTCCGTCACATCCCTGACCTCTACCAGACACAGCAGCATCAACATCAAACGAGATCCAAGAGACTTGTGTGAATCATGCAATTTGTTATTTCATCTGTCTCCCTGGTTGTTGTAATATCATACAAAAGTGGTGTGAAGGAAATTATTTCCAACAATTTTACTGAAGTAACACTTGACTAACTTTTATACAATTCACACTTTACAAGAAACTTAGCAATATAGTTATTGCAGATTCTCAATGTAAAGATATGAATCATTCAAAAGTTGCAGTAATAAAATTACCTTGACACCAGTTCATGAAAGAACTGTTTGTTGCAAAGAGAAACAGGGATTTTATATAACTGGGATTTGCAACCACATAGATTTACATCAAATTTCACTGAAGTGGCTATTATTTCAGCTCATAGGGATATCAAGTATTACAAGTTTAAATAAAGATATTCACATGAAATTTTACATCATTATATGTCTAATTGACATAATGTTTAAGTAAAAGGTGTTTCCAGATGATTGTACAAGCTGTTTCAGCCAGTTTTAGACAGTGACACTTCAATAAAGCATTTCGTTGCAAATCCCTGTTATATAAAATCCTTGGGAGAAACAAAGACTGAGATGTTTAAATTTTTATTTATCAATACACATTATCATTGTAAAAGAATATGTGAGAGAAAAGTTCATACTTTAAAGTAAACAAATAAAATAATATCTTTCTCTTTTTTAGGATTGTTCATTATACACTATAGTCTATGTACACAATAGAACTAATAAAATAATATATTTCTCTTATTTTAAGATTGTTCATTATACACTATAGTCTGTGTACACAATAGAAATGTCAGTCGGAGACTATTCTTGATGCCAAAACCAATCTTGACGTGTTGATGGAGTTCAATCTGAAATGAAACAAAATTTTTACACCATTGTGCTAATGATTGATAAAATAGTTTTACAGTTGTCTCCCTTAATCCTTTTTGTCTAGTTATGACAATATATAGACTATTTGATGCATATGTAGCACACATCAGTACCACTTACTACATGTAGGATTATTGCAATAGTTTCATACTTCAACACAAAATTTCGCATGTGTACAGGAAAGCACTGGTATATCCATTGATGTATCACAAACAAAAATGTTTTGAGCATTTGCAAAAATATGATAGATTTATATAGTTGTATTTTAACTAATTAATTAAACTTCAAATCCATTGATGTATCACAAACAAAAATGTTTTGAGTGGTTGCAAAAAACATGACAGATTCATATGGTTGTATTTTTTACTAATTAATTAAATTTCAAATTACATCATTTTACTGGAAATGTCTTTTACGGGAACACCATTGTACAGTGAGTAAGAAAACACATATCTGCACCTTTCAGAAACACAATGTGAGCTAACGAGTTATAAAATAATGATCAAAATTGATCATTCATATTGAAAAGAAAGATAATACGTGTCTTTCAATTCAATGGTTTTACATTACTTCTCTCATTTATGCAAAAATGAATTTTTCAAATGGAGGATATATTTGTCATCAATAAAACAAATATCAAAGTTTAGCCTACCTCAATTTTCATCATCTGATATGTTTATAAAGCCATCAAACAGGGAAGGTGTCCTTATCGCCTGGGAGGATGACATCCTGGTAGATGTCGACGTCGACGTTCTGGTGGACGTTGACATCCTGGTTGAAGCGGCAGACAGTGCCACATTTCCTTGCCTTGGTGTTCATCTTCTAAAACGATTGACTGGATGACACACATACTCTAAGGTGTCACATATCACTCTTGACGCTGTTGAGCTGTTCGACGTAGATGACATCGGCGTCGGGATGTATGTCGTCATTGATAGCGCCTGTATAGGTGTTGGCGTGTACGACGCCATAGACAGCGTCTGTATGGGTGTTGGCATGTACGACGCCATAGATACAGTCTGGATTGGCGTCGGATTATACAACGCCGTGGATGCAGTCTTGATTGGCATCGGATTATACTACACTGTGGATGCAGTCTTGATCGGCGTCGGATTATACGACGCCGTGGATGCAGTCTGGATTGGAGTCCTGATGTATTCTTGACGAACTCGTTTTAGATTCCTATTTTTGCTTTTAAGTTTTTTAAGATCTCTTCCTTAAAAATTCAAGCATACAAACATCACATTTTTTAGGTTTTTCCCGTATGTATTCTCATGTGATTTCTTAAAATTCCTTTAACTGTACACTTAGAAATACACTCATCATATTAATAAGGCTTCTCTCCAGTATGTATTTTCATGTGACTTTTTAAATTTCCTTTTTCTCTAAACTCAGACTTACAAACATCACATTTTATGATTTATAAGGCTTCTCTCCTGTATGTATTCTCATGTGTTTAAGTAAGGATACTTTTTGTGCAAATTCAGACATACATTAACCACACTTATAAGGTTTATCTTTTGTATGTTCTCTCATGTGATCTTTCAGATGTCCCTTTTGTCTAAACTCAGACATACATACATCACATTTATAAGGCTTTCCTCCAGTATGAATTCTCATGTGCCTTAGTAAAGATCCTCTACGTGCATACTCAGACATACATACATCACATTTATAAGGCTTCTCTCCCGTATGTATTCTCAGGTGATGTTTTAAAGATACTTTATGTGCAAACTCAGACATACATACATCACATTTATAAGGCTTCTCTCCCGTATGTATTCTCATGTGTTGTTTTAAAGATACTTTATGTGCAAACTCAGACAAACAGACATCACATTTATTAGGCTTCTCTCTAGTATGTATTTTCATGTGACTTTTTAAATTTCCTTTTCCTCTAAAGTCAGAATTACAAACATCACATTTATAAGGCTTCTCTCCAGTATGTATTTTCATGTGACATTTTAAATTTCCTTTTACTCTAAACTCAGAATTACAAACATCACATTTATAAGGCTTCTCTCCAGTATGTATTCTCACGTGCCTTAGTAAAGATACTTTTTGTGCAAACTCAGACATACATACATCACATTTATATGGCTTCTCTCCTGTATGTATTCTCATGTGATCTTTCAGAGATCCCTTTTGTGTAAACTTAGACATACATACATCACATTTAAATGGCTTCTCTCCTGTATGTATTCTCATGTGTTTTTTCAGAGATTCCTTTTGTGTAAACTCAGACATACATACATCACATTTATATGGCTTCTCTCCTGTATGTATTCTCATGTGATCTTTCAGAGATCCCTTTTGTGTAAACTCAGACATACATACATCACATTTATATGGCTTCTCTCCTGTATGTATTCTCATGTGATCTTTCAGAGATCCCTTTTGTGTAAACTTAGACATACATACATCACATTTAAATGGCTTCTCTCCTGTATGTATTCTCATGTGTTTTTTCAGAGATTCCTTTTGTGTAAACTCAGACATACATACATCACATTTATAAGGCTTCCCTCCCGTATGTATTCTCATGTGTTTTTTCAGAGATTCCTTTTGTGTAAACTCAGACATACATACATCACATTTATATGGCTTCTCTCCAGTATGTATTCTCATGTGAGTTTTTAGATTACCCTTTTCTCTAAACTCTGACATACAAACATCACATTTATAAGGCTTCCCTCCTGTATGTGTTTTCATGTGTCTTAGTAAAGAAACTTTTTGTGTAAATTCAGACATACATAAACCACACTTATAAGGTTTATCTCTTGTTTGTACTTCATCTTCCATCTTTAATCTTTTATCACATGTACATATGTACAAACATAATGTCTAATAAATTATGCTGATTTTATCAGAAGTTATATTCAATTTTTGATGCATGATTTATTCTTTTATCTGAAAATAGATAAAATATTTTGTGAAGAGAAGACTTTAGATAGTGAAGAAATAACATTTGTATAACAAGAGCTGTCAGAGGAGACAGCATGCTCGACTTAGTAAGTGTTTGTCACAGGAGATGTGGTTGATGATAAGGAACATACATATTTTAAAATTTGAAAATATAACCTTAACAAATTCAAAGAAAAAAAAAAGAAATAAATAGAAAACTATAAGTTCAAGGGGGATAACTCTGAAAAAATGTATAAGGAGTTATGAATCTTGTCACATGAGATGTGGTTGATAATAAGGAACATATATCTAAAGTTTGAAGTCAATACCTGAAGAAATATAACAGTTGCAGTAAAAACTAACATTTTGTAAAGAAAACTCTAATATCAAGGGGAGATAATTCTGAAAAAAAATATATTTGGAGTTATGAACCTTGTCACATGAGATGTGGTTGATAATAAGGAACATATATTTAAAGTCAATACCTAAAGAAATAAAACAGTTGCAGTAAAAACAAATATTTATTAAAGAAAACTATAAGTTTAAGGGGGATAACTTTGAAAATAATGTATACGGAGTTTTGAACCTTGTCACATGAGATGTGGTTGATAATAAGGAACATATATTTAAAGTTTGAAATCAATACCTAAAGAAATAAAACAGTTGCAGTAAAAACAAACATTTTTTAAAGAAAACTCTAAGTTCAAGGGGAGATAATTCTTGAAAAAATGTGTTTGGAGTTATGGACCTTGTCACATGAGATGTGGTTGATAGTAAGGAACATATATTTAAAGTTTGAAGTTAATATCTTAAGAAATAACAAAGATATAGAAAAAAGTATTTTACTGCACAAAAACTTTAATCAGAAGTGTGGACGCGGACGCCGACGCCAGGTCGAGTAGGAGAGCTCTACATTACTTCGTAAAGTCGAGCTAATAAAATCAACATCCTCCCAAACTCCTTGATTTATGTGTTTATGAAGTTTATATAAGGTAAAGCTTGGTACTGCGAGTAAACAATATACTGTGATATACTACACTATTTGTAAGATACCATCGTAAAAACCACAGTAAATCATAATCTTAACATACAGTATCCAAAAAGTTTGGACACTAAAGAAATCTACAACAATTCTTGAAGTTTGACAATTATTTTTATACAATCATTATTTTAATATATAAAATTATTTAATAAGTATGATTTGTAAACAAACTTTATGAATGCAACACATTTGTAAGATAGAGGGGGGGGGTGTTAATTTCATTTTATATAGATAACCATGTGAGACCCTGCTTACAAGAGCTCCGCTGGGCGGGGCATTGTACGCCTGTGTGCAGTCCATGCTGTGTTCTATCTCATATGAAGTCCCTGTGACCTTGACCAATGACCCCAGGATCTCAGAATAGGTCCCACCCTTAACTGGAGGGCTATCCAAAGCAAAGATTTTGAGAACCTAGGTACAGCCATGGTTGAGTTATCACCGGCACAAAGTTTTCCCCATACAAACTTCCAGTGACCTTGACCCTGGGGCCTCAGAACCAAAAGTTCTCACCCTTGACCCAAAGAGTAAAAGAGTATTGATACATAAAATTAGGTGATCTTAGATAAAGTTGGTTGTTGGACAAGGTTTTTCCTCCTGATTTCCTTGTGACTTTGACCTTTAACCCAGGGGCCTAAAACCAAAGGGGCATATGCTAGATATTTAAGCTACCCTTAAATAAAATTTGGTAAACCTAGGTACAATCATTATTGAGTTATTGTCCGGAAAATGTTTCAATATAAATTCAGTCCCAGTGACTTTGACTTTTGACCCTGGGGTCTCCAAATAAAAAGGGAACATCCTCTACCAAAGAGCTATCATCACATTACATCTTGACAAATAGGCTGATCCACATAAAAATTTGGTTAACCTAGGTACAATCATTGTTTAGTTATTGTCCGGCCAAGGTTTTTCCATATGATGCCTCTGTGACCTTGACTTTTGACCTGGTTTTGACCCAAAACCAATAGGGAACATCCTTGACAAATGGGCTACCCTCACATAAAATTTGGTGAACTAAATTCATGTTACTTATTAAATATAGCATTATTTCCATTGTTTGCCATTTTGACTTTATTAACATATTGATTGAACATTTGAAGTCACTGCTTGGTAATTTGATATCTTCTGGATGATGGTTTAAACTTGACCCAGGGGCTCCAAAACCAATAGGGAACATCCTTGACACATGGGCTACTCTCACATAAAATTTGGTGAACCTAGGTACAGTCATTGTTGAGTTATTACCCAGACAATGTTTTTCAATAAGATGCCACTGTGACCTTGTCCTTTGACCCAGGGGCCCCAAAACCAATACGGCATAACCTTGACACATGGGCTACTCTCACATAAATTTTGGTGAACCTAGGTACACTGGTGGTACAGTTATTGTTTGGACTAGGTTTTTCCATATGAAGCCTCTGTGACCTTGACCTTTAGGCCTGGGCCCCAAAAACCTGTAGGGAACATCCCTGACACAAGGGCTACCTTCACATAAAATTTTGTGAACCTAGGTACAGTCGTTGATGAGTTATTGTCCGAACAAAGTTTTTCAATATGATGCCTCTGTGACCTTGACCTTTGACCCAGGAGCCCCAAAACCAATAGGGCATATCCTTGACACATGGGCTACCCTCACATAAAATTTGGTGAACCTAGGTACATTGGTGGTTCAGTTATTGTCCGGACAAGTTTTTCATTGCTTGCCATTTTGACTTTATAAACATATTGATTGAACATTTGAAGTCACTGCTTGGTAATCTGATATCTTCTGGATGATGGTTTAAACTTGACCCAGGGGCTCCAAAACCAATAGGGAACATCCTTGACACATGGGCTACTCTCACATGAAATTTGGTGAACCTAGGTACAGTCATTGTTGAGTTATTACCCGGACAATGTTTTTCAATAAGATGCCCCTGTGACCTTGACCTTTGACCCAGGGGTCCCAAAATCAATAGGGCATATCCTTCACACATGGGCTACTCTCACATAAAATTTGGTGAACCTAGGTACATTGGTGGTTCAGTTATTGTCCGGACAAAGTTTTTCAAAATGATGCCACTGTGACCTTGACCCTTGAACCTGGGGCCCAAAAACCTATAGGGCGCATCCTTGACGCATGGGCTACCTTCACATAAACTTTGGTGAATCTAGGTACAGTCGTTGAGTTATTGTCCGGACAAGGTTTTTCAGTATGATGTCCCTGTGACCTTGACCTTTGACCCAGGGGCCCCAAAACCAATTGGGAACACCCTTGACACATGGGCTACTCTCACATAAAATTTGGTGAACCTAGGTAGATTGGTTGTTCAGTTATTGTCAGGACAAGTTTTTTTCCCATATGATGCCCCTGTGACCTTGACCTTCGACCCAGGGGCCCCAAAACCAATAGGGAACATCTTTGACACATGGGCTACTCTTACATAAAATTTGGAGAACCTAGGTACATTGGTGGTTCAGTTATTGTCCGGACAAGTTTTACCTATTTTAAGTCCCAGTGACCTTGACCTTTGACCCTGGGGTCTCAAAATCAATAGGGAACCTCCTCCACCCAAGGGCTATCCACACATAAAATTTGAGGAACCTAGGTGCATCCTTTCTTGAGTTATCATCCGGACAAGCAATTGTCCACGGACAGACGGACAACAGCATAACATAATACGACCGTTTTTTCAAAATGGGTGTATAAAAATATGGTGCCATCAAAATGATAATAAAATCAACAACAAACAGTTTTGTGTGACCCCATTATTATGGGATACACTCCCATAATTTTTATCCATGACAAACAAAATGTTCATAAAAAGACTTTTTCAAAGATAGAAAACGTGACAGCAAAACCATGTAGCCAGAGACAGTGTCTTTCAGTGTCTTTCGTACAATTCTTGCTTCCAAAACTTAATTATGTCAAGGCAACTAGCTAAGGTCTTAATGTTGAAGTTTGTAAAACCAATTGAAAATTCCACAATTTGTAAAACCAAAAAATTTGGTTTTTCATAACTGGGTGTGAAAAGAACTAGATAAGAAACTGGGATGCTTGTTAAGGTCCATTGATACTGATCGCATTAATGGTTACTTGACAGTAGAAAAAATGCTTTCAACACACACCTTCACACCATTTTTATGAAACCTGATGGCCACTCTTCCTCAGTTGGGATGTATTTTTAGATATTCACAGCTTTTCAGACTTAAAACCTGATTATCATCATAACCACACATATTTTTTGGGCCTAACATGTGGACATAAATATGTATCCCTGCACAATTTTCTTTTACTATACATGTAGTTCACTTGCTTTAAAGTCAACAATATACAGTACCAATTAAAAGTAAGGGGACATTTTTACCTGGTAGGCCTACTAAATAGCTTTTATCTAAATTTTGACAACTGTTTATTTTGAAATGCTTTTTTAGTGATGCTTTATTTTTTCCTATCATCATACTTATAACTAAGACTACAAAATTAGCATAAAAGCTACATTGCGGAAAATAATTACAAATTTGTTTTCATATTGTCGCAAACCATACTTAAATATAAAATAATAAGGATTCTACAAAATCAATCATCAAAATTCAAGTATTGTAGTAAATTTCGTTTGTCTCCAAACTTTTGATGGGTACTGTATGTATCCAAGTACTATTTTCTTTTACCAACATAGACTTGACACACATAGTCAACAATATATATAGAGTCAACTATACTAAATATTTCTATAACCTGTTGCCAGACCCCCCTACCTTTGAACCCAAACTGTAATACTATTCTCTAAACACTAAACAAACAAATAAATAAATACCGTAAATAAACTGTTTACTCACAAGTTATAGTCAGTTATCATTTCTTTGATAACATCTATATATATATATGTGCAGATTATAAGTCAGTTTATTCTCATACAAAAGTTGTCCTATTTCAAAGTTGAAGGAACAAATCTCCAAGACCTAAAATATAAAATATAAAAAAAATTAACATAAAAATACAACTAATGTGCCAGTCCATTAGTTGTGTATTTTTATATTAACATGTATACTCAACAAAATCAAACAAAAATATATACAGTAACCACCCAAAGTTTTGAGACATTTTCATTTGGTAAGACTTCTACATAGATCTTCTTGAAAATTTGACTACAAATTTACCATTTATTTTCAAATGCGTTTTGGTTTTGCCTCTCTTGTTATAGTATCATTTGTAGTTGAATATGTTTTCATTTTAACACGTACCATAATAAATATATTAGAAGTAATGTATCTACCAAAAAAAATCATTGGAATTTAAGACTTTTATTTAATTTCCTTTGTCTCTCAACTTTTGGTGGGAACTGTATTCTATATATAAAAAATAACATAGAATAAAGTAACAAGTAAATATTCCATCAGTAGACATACAAGTATTATTCCATGTAGTAGACAAAATCACAGCAAAAGTAGATAATAACACACTAGTAAAATATCAATGGTTACACAAGTAGTGTAAGGCAATGACAAAAATAAACACTGAATGTTAAAGTAAACTTCTATATATCAATTCTAAGTTCATAGTGTGTATGAGCACCTCAACAATAGATGCAAGAAATTGTGAATGAGTTTCTAGAAGTCTGATAGAAGAATTTAGTTCCATACTTCAAAAGTCATCAGGGGTGTTCAAGTCTATGATTCTGTAACACATCTCAAACACACTGTAATGCATCTCAAACATGTTGAACCACATCTCAAACACAATGTAACAATTTTCAATCATGTTGCAACATATCTCAAACACACTGTGACAAGTCTCAAACACGCTGTAACACATTTCAAACACAGTGTAACAAATACGCTGTAACACATCTCAAACACAGTGTAACAGTCTCAAATATGCTGTAACACATCTCAAACACAGTGTAACAGTCTCAAATATGCTGTAACACATCTCAAACACAGTGTAACAGTCTCAAATATGCTTTAACACATCTCAAACACAGTGTAACAGTCTCAAATATGCTTTAACCCATTTCAAACACAGTGTAACAGTCTCAAATATGCTTTAACACATCTCAAACAAAGTGTAACAGTCTCAAATATGCTTTAACACATCTCAAACACACTGCACCACATCTCAAACACACTGTGATGCATCTCAAACACACTGCACCACATCTCAAACACGCTGCACCACATCTCAGACTTGTTGTGTCACATCTCAAACATGTTGTGTCACATCTTAAACATGTTGTGTCACATCTCGAACACGTTGTGGCCCATTTTAACCAAGTTGTAACACATCTATAACACACTCTTGTGGATTGAGATCTGGTGAACTTGCCAGCCAGACCATCCTTACAATGCCATGTTTCTCAAGGTAATGCTTTACAAATCTTCTTCTGTTGGAGTCGGGAGTTATCATCCACAAGAACAGAATTCTAACCTAGTTTTTATTTTACGATATTTTTAAGAATTGTATTTGTTAAAAAATGTTCACATCAGAAACATTGCAATCATCAATTAACATGATTTATTAATATTTTACTACAATGTCGATGTATATAATGAATAAACTCGGGTCAATAGGGCAGTTGGTACAGCACCGGGATTTGTAATCTCATGTCCGGAAGGGGTACGGGTTCGAATCCCACCAGTTGTTGGTTAAACATGAAGTTTTTCCTTTAAGACCAAAGTACTTATTTATAACAAAGGATGATTATGAACAATGTAAAAGTCATAAGTTAAAGTATTGTAACAAACAGAGAGTTGTTTATCCAGTAAATTTAAGCACGTCCTGTGTTATTGCATTGTTTTTGTCACATCGCCAGAACATTGACATGTATTGTAGTAGTAATGTTGTTTTAAATACCAAGTTACCATATGCAAAATACTTGTATTCGAATGAATGGGTTATTGGCACTGACATTCCTTTAAAATTTACAATTGTGTGTAATAATAATGTTAGTACAACAACAGATAAACCCCCTGTTAGTTTATTAAACTTAGGTTCGGGATGCAAAGCATCCAATGATAGAATACAGTTAATATCCCATGGTAAAAATGAAATGACTTATAAAAGAAGTAGCCCATATGATACCTTTATTTCAAATTATGAAATAACAAACAAGGTTGGCTAAGTGTTGCGATGATGGGATTACTAGTGGAAAAGATACTCAAGATACCAAACAAGAAGTTGTATCGATGAAAGAGATGAGTATTACCAGTACCAAAGTTGAGAAGACAGAGAATATTGATTCAATTTTTAAGTAGGTTAATCAAAGTCCTTCGGGATTCGTTCTCAAAACAACTCCGTGAAAACGTGAAAAGTGAAAATAATTTTAAGTTAGGTCAACATATTTAATAATGCAAGTCCTTGGGTTTACTCTCAAAGTGTTTCAAGGTAAAGACAACTTAATTAATCTTAGTATAAATTAAATGCTCTCTCAAGATAATTGTTAAAATTACAGATGTCAAAGGAAGTGTCAAAGTCGTTTGAAGACTTACTGAAATTAATTGACACTGATGAGGTCAACGACATCAACACTGAAGATGAGATGTCAGATGATGATAATGACGTCATCTATATTTATGAAGATGAACGATTGATAGGAACTTAGAACCCTGAAGTAGATGGTCATTATAAATATAATGAGTATAAGTCAATTAAATACTCATCATCCTCAGAAAAAGATGAAGTTGCCACAAAATCCAAAGATGATCGATCAATCTAAAACGATGTTAAACCGATACAGACATATTATGAAGAGAAGTAGATGTTACCTATATGTGAGGATATATATTTTCATTTTTTTTAGTGTGTGCATGCAAAGTGATTTAGTGTGCATGTGATTTGATTAAATATGAGAACATGAGAACATATTGCGTAAAAATTTTAACTTTATTATGAAAAAAAAATAAATCATGTGATCATAAACAATATTATGACTTTTAATTTTTATGTTTTTGTTTGTGGACAGTAACTTTATGTAAAGTGTTACTGAGAGACGTTCTAATACTGGGGAACTGAACATTAGACAGAGAAAGTAGAAAAGTCTTGTGACTTTGTGACATTATATTTTATGTTATGATTATGGAGGTCTTACCTCGTTGTTGTGCTTTGTTTGCGTTGTTATCGCGTTATTCGTATTATTTAAGTTGCCATAGCATGTGTCACGTGGTTAATCAGGTTTGTGATAACCTGTAGAGGATTTTTGATTATATTTGTATTTTAATATAATCGTTATCACACATGTTTCGTGAAGAGTTGAGCTTAGGTCACTATCCTAGTCACTAAGTAAAGGTTAACAATGAATCATGTTTTAAAATGTTTTGATACTAGTCATTTGTTGCAAGTATATATTCTAGTCGGAGTCGTGGTTAGATATGTATTGTATGTAAAATCCTGGTCAAGCATGTTTTATGCGTATATTGTTATAAATATAAATTTGATGGATTTAAATATGATCCATGTCAAATTTTGTGTAAATATTTTAAAATCCTGATCATGTTTAGTAATTATGTTAAATTCGCGGTGATGTGACGTTTTATTAATTCAAATGTATTTTGTCGCGATTCTGTTGTATTCGCGTCGCGTTTAATTACATGTGTTGTAATAATTGTTGTCTTTTACTATGTATTGTAGTAATGAGATCACTATGTTCATATTCAAATTGTTTGTACCTCGAAAAATTAAAAAGGGTTTAATTTTATTTTAGTAGGGGAGGAATGTAACATAGTGGTCTCAATACATGTAGCTAATTCTGGAATGTCGTTAGTATAAGTTTCAAAATTAACCAAATTTCTATACTCATGTACATTGGCTCTGAAACAAGTCAGTGATATTTGTGACCAAGCCAAGATCATGTGATGTTTACGAGGATGATGCACTTCATGTTATTCCAAAATGCTCGTCAAGATTATAATAATAAGTAAATTAAAGTGTCCAAGAAAATGACACTAAAGTAAGCTTTTATGTTCATTTTGGCAGAGTCCAGTAAACATGCAACTACACAATTGGCAAGGGTCATTTAGGGTTTTCCCTAAAAGGTGTTTAATAAGAAATAATTTGATTGGATAATAGAAGTTGTTATCTTTGATTTCAATGGGTCATTTTAGATGCCCACCAAAAGTAACAACATTTCAGGATTGTTATAAATATAGGAGCGAGAGTGTGAGAGAATGAGAAGGAGAGAAAAAGGAATAGAACGACCGAGAGCGTAAAAGTTTAGAAATTAATAATGTAATTATTATAGAAAACTATACGATCATTTTCATGAATTTAATAGACTTTGAAAACTTTTAATTAGTTTTGTTTTGTACTCAGTAATTAAAAACCTTGTGACTGAGACTATGTCACACTATCAATACCTTCCGACTGAAGTAGGCACCAAGTTAACCTTCAGATATATTGGTGTTTCGCTATCAATACCTTCCGATTGAAGTAGGCACCAAGTTAACCGTCAGATATACTGGTGTTTCGTTATCAATACCTTCCGATTGAAGTAGGCACCAAGTTAACCTTCAGATATATTGGTGTTTCGCTATCAATACCTTCGGACTGAAGTAGGCACCAAGTTAACCTTCAGATATATTGGTGTTTCGTTGTCAATACCTTCCGATTGAAGTAGGCACCAAGTTATTAAGAAAGTTGTTTAATGATAAAATCAGCAATGATCTAATCAAGTAGTTAAGGGCATATAACAAGGCTGCCGAACAACTCAAGATTCTGCTAGACAACAATTATGAATATCATAACTGATGATCAGAAGAAGTTTTTACCTCCAATGGACAACAATCCAAATACAAAAAATTTTGATATAACAAAGCGGATATGTCTTTACAGAACATACACTAGGGTCCAAAAGTTTCTTTACACATGCCATTTGTTCATATTTTCTTTTATATTTATTGCAAAATTATTGCAGATACATTTGTTTAGTATTTCTTTACAGGCCTTTTTTTCCTTATATAACAGGGGCCGTTAACAGGCGCCTTCCCCTCCTGAAATTTCTTTAAAATCATGCAGTTTTCCCCAAATTTGGAGTTTACCTTGGATATTTTGTTCCCCTTTCTAAGAAATTGCGATAAAATTTCCCCAAATGTTCTGTATATAAAAAGGCCCCAGGCCCCTTCCCCAAGTACTGAAAAAAAGCTCTGCTTTATTATTAGAATAAATACAACACACAATTAATTGATTATATTTAAGTATACTTCAAAACATCAAATTTTATTGAGTGTAAAGAAACTCTAGGACCCCAGTGTATGTAGCTTGATTTCATGAAATCATGTAATTGCTCAAGGTGTGAATATGTTTGTAAATTGTAAACATTGGTATTACCTGTGAGGACAATATCAAAAATTGGTTTTAACCAAAATGTTATCAATATCAAATAAAATTGTTATCATTATTATAAATTGACAGCAGCAATATCCAAGTTATGTCTATGTAGAGTAGAGAAATTCTATCAAAGTTATGAACTGTGTCAACAAATAAGAAAGAAATTAAAGAAGAGAATGTCTGTTTACAGCGGACACTTGATCATCAAGTTGATGCCAACACAGATGATAAAGTGAGCCAATAAAAATACATCTGCTGTCAGTTAAACATCAATGTCACGCCTCAGCAACAAGCACACCCAGTGCTGAAAAAGTTAGAGAATGTAAAAAGACAGCCATGGAAAGGCAGATCAATAGAACAGGGGACATCTGTGTCATGCCTTGGCAACAAGAACACCCAGTGTTAAAAAGGCTTCAGAATGTAAAAAGACAGCCATAGAAAGGCAGAACAATAGAACAGGGGACACCAGTGTCACACCTTGGCAACAAGCACACTCAGTGCTGGAAAAGTCACAGAATGTAAAAAGACAGCCATGGAAAGGCAGAACAATAGAACAGGGGACATCAATGTCAAGCCTTGGCAACAAGGGTGACCAGTGCTGAAGATGGAAACATAAGCTCTGGGATAAAAAATATTATTTATGTTAAAGAACAAAAAAAGTTCAGACGTCTTAGTAGACAAACAAAATATAAACTGGAGAATAAAGTTTAACATGATTGAAAGTGTACTTAATTATTAGTCTCTATAGACTCCTATATACAGAGAAACAGGTACCAAGTTACTACATGAGTGACTTCTAAACATATTAAGTTGAAAGGTTACATGAATGAGGAAGTCCAAGGATATTTTAAGAAATCAAAAATGAAGGAAAATGTGGTCATAACAACAGAGGTGATGGAAGACTGAAAGCCTTCTAGGCTGAACAGGAAACAAGATGCAAAAGTCTGCATGAAGAGCTGCAGTCATGTAATGCTTCATTCCAAGCAGACTTGTCTACCTACTTTTAAAAACGGGACTCCAATTATCTATGTTTTGGTTAAGGTGCACAGGGAACCTTCGCAAGTAAAGACGAAATAAAATGTCAGAGCAACAGATATAGAACTTAAGAAGCCACCTCAGTACTTGAAAAAAGATGATCGTGTTTTAACAAATAATAGAAAAAGGCAGTTTTTTTTCCAGCTAGTTTTTCGTGAAGAAAACTCACAAATGACGCCATATATCTTTAATCTGTATTGATATCGGATCGTGCTTGTTTCCGAAAATTTATATGTAGCTGGATGTCTTCGGGTTTCAGGGAGGCATTCAGCTTCATTAAGCAACTATTAGATTTGCTTTAACACAAAT
The DNA here is from genome assembly GCA_025267735.1 of Mactra quadrangularis. Lineage (NCBI taxonomy): Eukaryota > Metazoa > Mollusca > Bivalvia > Venerida > Mactridae > Mactra > Mactra quadrangularis. Next base: position 33,234,686 of record CM046304.1, read on the forward strand.
GTCATTTCATTTTCTAGAGTTTTTATGAAATCATAGGTAGACTACTTAGACAAGCTAAGACGATAAACAACAAACATAAAACTTTATTAAAATAAAAAACTTAGCTTGGATTTCCTTGTTAATCCCTCTGAAAAAACTGTATCAACATCATCATTATCATTATGGTTTACTTTATTCAACCAAACATCTCCAGTTTCTGTTATTCTACAAATATAAAACAATACATGATAACAAACATTTTCTTACAAGACAATTGAAAATTTTTCACTAAAAACAAGTAAACTGTTCGCTTCTATTTCTGCCTAACAAACCAAATTGACTTCCTAACAAAAAAAGCTTATCTTTTAAAAAAATGTATTAGTTTAGTCTCATACATCTATTGCACCAATAATTTGCTTAATATTGTATCATTACTTAGTAAATTTTGTACTTAGCAGCGACTGTGGTGTAGTGGTTAGCATGTCTGACTTCAAACAGTCAATGAATTTAGCCACCAGACCGAAGACCGAGTCCGTCTAAAACACTGACGGTCCGGTTAAAATATAAGGATCACAAGACCGACTGTCTGGTGGAAATTTCAATAGCAATATTACTAAAAATGCATAATCGAACATAAAACTTGCAGTTGCATGTACAATGTAACTTGTAAGTCAAGAAATTCTTTTTTCAATGTTTATTATATAATGATATCATATGTGAAGTAGAAACATTAGCAGTACAGTCTAAAATAACATATAAAAACAAAATATTATTGGTAAGCCTTTGGTCTGGTAAAAGTCTTTTCGGTCTGGTAAAATTTTGGCGTTTACCAGACCGAATGTCTTGCACTTTGAAAATTCATTCGTGAAGACTGTTCAAATCCGGAGATTGCGGGTTCGAAACCGTGTCGCGGCAGGTCATACCCTAAACATGAGTTGTTGGCCTCATGGTACGGTAAGTTAGTACTCTGGTGAAAGAAAAGTGTCTAGGAAACCTATAGTCAGGCTGTCAAGTGGCCTCTCATCAAAAAGAAGGAACTTTTTTACCAAAAAGTAGGAAAAAACTAGGAAATAGAAGGAGAATTTACTCAAAAAGTAGGAACATATACAGAGTGATGCAACAATTATGATAGCTTACAGATCTTGGAAAACATTGTCAAAAGTTAAGGTAGGAAGACAGTTGACTACTTGAAGTAGCATCCCCAGCTGATTTTTTATTTTACCTTTATATCATTTTAATTAACGGCAGATTAAGGAGCTAGTTAAAACTTGTTAGAATGCTAGCTTGCACATTTGATAGAATCATTTTATGCTGTCATGCAACATCAAGGAGACAGCCCATAAGACAACATTCTATTTAGTTTATCAAAATGGTGGGAAAATTAACAATTACATTATACAATGAACCTTCCAAAGGAAATTTATTTTCTATGTCAATTTTCAAAACACTGATTCATAACATTCTATGTATTATAGGGTATGGAAATAAAGTGTCATATCACTAAGTAATGAGTAGGGACGGATCCAGGTTTTATTATACACATTTTGCAGAAAATGCCTAGTTTTGATAATAACATGAGCTGTCAGTAGACATGCTCAACTAAGTAAGTATTTGTCACATGAGATTGGGTTGATGATAAGAAACATACAGTATATTTAAAGTTTGAAGTCTATACCTAAAGAGATAAAACAGTTGCAGTTAAGGATCTATCATTTGTTGAAATTGAAAAAAATCTATCAAGTGGGTGGGGTAACTAATTATATCAAAATATCCATAAATTCTAAATAATTTTAATTTATTTTGTAAGTGATGCATTAAGTGTATAGATGAGACAGTGAAAATATAAAGAACCCAACAAATAAGACATTAAGAAAGAAACGAAAACATTTATCCTAACCTGGAAATGGCCTTACGAACGTCGGTCCAAACACATATTTAAAGTACTGTTTTCATAATTCCAAAAGATGTAATAGAATGTCCATATAACATTTTACAATGTCCTAGGGTGAATCACACAATAAGTGATTCCAAAATGTAAATTTGATAATTGATCACAACACTCTTCACACATGATTTTATTTTCAATTTCACACAGGAACCCGATAAATTTTTCCTTCTTATTACACACATAGAACATACAATATGAGTAGAAAATTGCACTGGGAACTTGTGTGTAAACTGTAATTTAAAACGTGTAATGTTTGGTAATGTTTGTGTTGAGATGAATTATCAAATTTACATTTGGGAAATACATTTTGTGTAATTTACCCTAAGACATTGTAACATGTTACATAGACAACCTATATGATGCTACATCAACATTTGGATTTATGAAAAAAGAACTTTAAATATGTGTTTGGATTGACGTTCGGAAGGCTATTTTAAGGTGAGGTAAAATGTTTTCATTTCCTTCTAAATATCATATTTGTTGATTTTTTTATTTTCGCTATCACATCTATACATTTAATGCATCACTTACAAAATATATAAAAATTATTTTAGAATTAATGGATATTTTAATAGTTTAGTCACCACACCCACTTCATAGATTTTTTCAATTTCAAATCCCGATACACCCTTAAATCAAACATTTTTAAGTTTACGGGAGATCATTCTGAAAAAATGTATAAGGAGTTATGAACATTGTCACATAAGATGAGGATAATAATAAGAAACATATCTAAAGTTTGAAGTTATACCTTAAGAAATAAAAAAGCAATAGTAAAAAAATTTACTGTAAAAAAACTGTAATCAGAAATATGGACGCCAACGCTAGGGCCAGTAGGAGAGCTCTTCATTTACTTCGTTAAGTCAAGCTCAACACTATATAACAATTAAATTCTTCATGCTTCTAAAATTACGCACAGTCATGAAATACACTCATGGACTGGTACATTTTCCAAAGGCAGTGGCTAGAGTTACGGTACCGTAACTCTAGACCCAGGTTCTAGAGTTACGGAAGTTCCGTAACTTTAGACAACCCTGTCAGGGTTGTCTAGAGTTACGGAAGTCAAATAACATGCGTATGTTTCAACTTTTTAACATCGAAAAACTTGTTTATATTCATTATTACTCGAAATAAACAAATATTTACCGACGTGACTTATCCAATTGTTATTACATCCGCCATTTTGGATATGACTAATAAACTTACCGGATGTTTAATATACGGCGATATGTCGTTGTCGTCTTCAAAGTGTCACATACTTAGTTTACTTTTCAAGAGCGATTTGTTATATAGAGTTGGATTATAATTTGGACCGAATATGTTTAATTAAATTGACGATTCTTTAGTATTTTTCATTAAAAAAATTTAATTGTCCTGTAAGAAAAAACGGCGATTTTCGAATGCAAAATCGACCATATTTTTGAACAGAATCAAAAGCAAAATGTCTTCAATTTGATAAAAAAAAATGTTGATAAATGATATATTTTTACATTGTCACGTTTAAAAGCGGCGATATTTACCTAAAACATTGACCAATTCATTGACTATAAAAATCTCGGCAATTTTCCCCAAGATTTGCATACTAAAGAATTACGGCGTTTTACTTACAAGTATATTAATTGTACGACAAGTATACTGAGCTTTTTGGTGGAATTAGCGAATTTTAAATTTCGATGTTAAAAAGTTGAAATATACGCGTGTTATTTGACTTCCGTAACTCTAGACAACCCTGACAGGGTTGTCTACAGTTACGGAACTTCCGTAACTCTAGAACCTGGGTCTAGAGTTACGGTACCGTAACTCTAGCCACTGCCTTTTCCAAATTCGGGGGTGGGGTGGAGGGTCCAGACCCCCCTGACTTCCCGCTAGATCTTCCAGTGAATGAATCATAGGTCTACACGCATCATCACAAAATCATTTTCTCTATTCAAAGATGCAAATACACATGTAAAACTTTTATGACAGAACCATACTTTAATTTAAAAAATAACGTATGGTACAATTTTCTAATAATAGAATTGATGCAAGATCGTGAAAACTGATGACAATACACTCAATCGAGTTTCTATACAGAAATGAACAACTTTGCAACAAACCTAGTCTTTATCAATTAAACATAAAGAATATAGACAAATTCAACCAAATTTAGCCTAAAACTCACCTTTATTTTGCTAAATTTCAATATGAAAAAAACTAATAACACAAGGCTTGAAGAGGCGGGAGTTGATTATCTGTATGCAATCAGCCGAGGGGCGTTACCAGTATCCACTGAAACGAGTTTAAGACGCGCCCCTCATGAATATCGCTGAAAACGTTCGCCGGTAGGTCCATTCTGTACACAAACGGTCTGACTGATATCTTCACCATCTACGTATAGAATGCAGTAGGTCTGGGATCCCTCTGAGAAAGCAGACAAGATCCAACGCCGTGGAGCAAAGTTCGTGAAAAATAATTTTAGAAACAGATCCAGCGTTACCGACATGTTAACAGACCTACAATGGCCATATCTACAATACTACTATTAGTATTATTGTGATCATTGTTGTTATTATTATTGTTATCATTTATTGTTATCGTTATGATTATTATCATTATTATTATCATTATAAATTATTATTATTATCATTAATATTATTATCATCATTATTATTATAAATTATCATTATCATTATTATTATTATTATTATTATTATTATTATTATTATTATTATTATTATTATTATCATTATTATTATCATTATTATTATTATTATTATTATTATTATCATTATTATTATTATAAATTATTATTATTATTATTTTATATTATTATTATTATCATTATTATTATTATTATAAATTATTATTATTATTATTATTATTATTATTATCATCATCATCATTATCATTATTATTATTATTATTATTATTAATATTATTATCATCATTTTTATTATTATTATTATCATTATTATTATTATTAGGGACGATGTGTATAATTGTACTGTAACCACTGAGACGAGGTGTCTTATAGTACTGTAAACACTGCTCATCAAGACGATGTGTCTCATGATAGTACAGTTACCAATGAGACGATGTGTCTATATAGTACTGTAACCACTAAGACGAGGTGTCATATAGAACTGTATACACTGAGACGAGGTGTATAATTGTACTGTAACCACTGAGACGAGGTTCTTATAGAACTGTAACCACTGAGACGAGGTGTCTTATAGAATTGTATTTTCTGAGACGAGGTGCCTTATAGTACTGTAACCACCGAGACGAGGTGTTTTAAAGAACTGTATCCACTAAGACAATGTGTATAATTGTACTGTAACCACTGAGACGAAGTGTCTTATAGAACTGTAACCACTGAGACGAGGTGCCTTATAGTACTGTAACCACCGAGACGAGGTGTTTTAAAGAACTGTATCCACTAAGACAATGTGTCGAATAGTACTGTTACCACTGAGACGAGGTGTCTTATACATGTACTATGGTATAAACTGAGACTTGGTGTCTTATAATATAGCATCGACCAGTATCGATATAGTGACGAGGTATCCTGTAGTACTGTAACCACTGAGACGAGGTGCCTTATGGTACAGTTAACACTGAGACAAGGTGTCTTAAAACGTTGAATCTACTGAGGCGAAGTACCTTGTAGCATGGTAACCAGTGAGACGAGGGATCTTATACTACGGTATGAACTGAGACTAAGTGTCTTATAGTAAGGTTTTACAACTATTAGACTCATGTGAGCATTTTGTAATAACAAATGTAATAGATTTTTGTGAACTATTTGAATCTATCATAATTATTTTGTAACTGCAGCACGAACTTGACAAATACTTCATTTTTGTTTAATTTTGAAGATCACAAGAATATACAATAAATGTATATGACTACATGTTCATACTCTGTACATGCAATCAATTTATAACAGAACAATTTGTTCATTCATAAAAAAGAAGTTAAAACAAACAATACAGATCAAGTTCTACTTTCTTTTATTAAAAATTATACACAATTACACATGAAACTCATGCTACTAACAAAAACAGAAAGTGACAATAATGTCTATAAAAACAATAAATATAAAACTAAAAAAGAATAATATCACTTAAATGCCTAAAATTTATGTACATTTATTGTAAAAAACATGGTCCTCTTTATATAATATGCTGCAATTCTATGTTACTAAACAAGTCAATGTGGTAACAAAAAACAAACTAGACTACTTGTTCACTAAATTCTGTGCCCTCCACTTCTGCAACCACTCGCTCCCTTTACCCTGTTAAATACCTATCAATATACTAGTACATGTTTTTAATTCTATTTTGTATTCATTAACACACCTAGCATATTTGATTTGCTCATGTTTTTTCATGATTTGAAGAAGTAAAGGTTTGTTTTGTTCTGTTCTGTTTTTTTTCATTTAATTTTGATACAGTAAGTGGCTATACAAACTGAACACGTCTTTTCTGTTTAATTTTCTGATTGAAAAAATAATTAACAAGAAATTAAAACTAACATGAAAATATCACAGACACTGTCCCTTAATCCTGAGACTTTAAGCTTGAAATATACAGAAGAAAAAAAATTAATACCATCAAAGGCACTATTTACAATTGCAAACATTCATCAGAGAGTATTAGGTGAAAATATATAATGAGTGTACTATTAAAGTCATATTTCTAGTTTGATAACATTACATTAAACAAAAACATAATCATGTGCTCTACTCTAAACAGCTTGTTTGAGGGACACTAAAGTAAAAAGTGAAAATACATGAAAGTTTTCTGTTAAAATTTAATTCCTCCCCAAATAGAGGTACATGTACACAAGACATATGAGACAACAAGCAATAAAATCTACAACAATAGCTAACCTTGGAAATTTGGGCTAAACAATCTAGACCTATCACTGTATACCCCCAACGGCAATTTGTCAAGAAGTTTTAATCAAATCTGTACAATAGGTGCTGAGGAAATAAATGGACAAGATTTTTCATCGAAGGGCCATAACTCTGCAAAAAATCAATGGAACATAGCCAAAAAATATGCACATATCTGCTTGTATCTTGTCTATGTGTGGTTTGAATCAAATCCATACAATAGTTGCTGTGAGATTGACTGGACAAGTAAAAGCTATGAACCGACTGACCAACAAGCTGGCTCCTATATACCCCCATAACATAGTTTTTGGGGAGCATAATCAACAGTAAGGTCATTACTACATTAGATCACACAGGCTAAACACTATAAGATATAAAGAAATTACCTCTATTCAAAATAATGTTATGAAAAACTGTTCATCTCCGAGGCAGCAAATATCACAGGCTATCGGCGTGGGTTATGTCAAGATACCCCCCCCCTCTTTGGACCCGCTCAAGACCCATCTACAACACAAAAACCCTTAAACACATCTTATAACACATAATTCTTATTAAAAAACATATAAGAAAATAACAAAACAATTCTCAAAAAATAAACAACACCGATACTATATACTAAGAAGGTTTTTGGGTTGTAGATGGGTCTTGAGCGGGTCCAAAGAGGGGGGGATATATTGACCTAACCCATGCCGATAGCCTGTGGCAAATATAACATCAGCCTCATCAGGGATTTAATTTGAACAAGTTTCAAAGAATAAATAAAGATAATATCACATGGAAAATATGGTAGCCCTATAATCTTATGGATTCAAACAAGTTGATTTTAAGATTCAATTCAATGAATATAAGTCTATATCTATAAGTCAGTACAAAACTAGCCAAACTAGATGACGAGTGTTGCCCGCAAGACTGTAGTAAGAGCATTGCGTAAAAGAGCGAATTACTACAGTGTTGCAGGCAACCTTCGATGAAAAATTAAAGGATGTAGACTAGTTTTGCACTGAAACATTGGTATGAAACCAATCACTGGAGGGTCAATTTGATCCCATGGTTATAAACAAACGCAATAAATAAGTCACTAAATGATGCTACTGGATGATAAACGTTTTTTCAATACAATACAATCCAATGATAATATCCACCTCAACTACTCGTAAAAGCATACATGTACACACACATTGCACATAAAAGGATTTTCGTAAAATTGAAAAATCAATTAATTTTATAATTGACAGTTTTCATCAATTAATTTCATAATTAACAGTTTTCATCAATTTACCACGTTTTAAACTATCATCTATCCAATCAGATGTTACAATTTTAACACTTGTATCTTCTTGATCTTTGAGTAGTGATGATATGGTCTGGAAATATAAGTTAAGACGTCAATACAGAAAACCAATCAGATTAAAATCAAATCTAAAATTCTATGTTTGCCTACTTGATAATACGACAACAGTATATAGGATATCTGTTTGCAGAAATTGGCAGAAAACAATTGCCTTCTTGCTTACATGACAACAGCCTATAGGATATCTGTTTACGGTAATTGGCAGAATACATGAATAGTATCTGCCATACATGCACTCAAAAATAAACAAGTGATAAAAATTGTCATACAAACAGGTTTTTTCTGCCATGTTGTGAGGTTGCCCGATGTATTTCTTCAATAAGGCTTTTTCTTATTTATCAAATAGAGGGGCATAACTATGTCTAAAAGAATCAGATTTCTAAAACACCATCAGGATGTGAGAGGGAACATGATGATAATAATTCTGTGAGAGTAGGTAAGAAATGTTGAAATGCAAGCACTACACTCGGAAGTTTTCCTGTATATATTACACAGAGGGACATTCAGCAGCCTGCAGCAGTCAGTAATCCTAAATAACCTAACACTGCAAATCCTCTCACCAAAGGTCTGAGTTATGTATAAATTGTTTGATAACTTAGATATTCAGTTGTATTAGACTTAAAATAATTAGGGAAAATTTATATTAACAGTAGATGTACTTATAAATGTGTACCGCTAGCTAGGGTATAAAAAGTCCGAATAATTTGATATTTTGAAATTATATTTTCCATTACTTTTACAATAGATAAGTAATTCAACTTAGTCTGAACTCATGTCTATTGATTGAGCAGTTGTGGGTATGATATCTGAGCCTGGCATACTTTTGTAGAGTTTGGTCATGAAATAATTTCTATTGCCATTCTCCCTCCTATCACTGATTCCAAATTATGTAGGACAGTGCACAACAGCCGGTTGTCAGTCACTGATGGAAGTATGCGCCTAGTAACTGGTTAATAACTATATTCTAAGATTAAGCAACTCCAGATATAGTGAGTAGGTTGACTGACTGCCATGATATGACCTATACAATGTGTTGCAACAAAGTAAAACCCAACAAAAAAGTAAATCTACTTACTTGTGTATCACAATGTTCAGATATAACAACATGTGTAGTTTGATTATTGATTGCAGAATCTACATCACCATTGTATGTAACCAACTGTTAAGGTTTACTCACATACATTTATATACTTAAATAAAAGCAATAATTATGATGACCCTATATAATATCACCCATAAATGGCTTCTAAATTCATCTTTTGTATGTTCTTTTATATTATGACCTGCTGACCAATGATGCAATATTATGACTAAAATTCCAGATTTTGTTCAAAATCTCATTGATATTCTAAATCAAAACATAAGCTAACAAAACATGTGACATTTTTCTTCATTTATTGTTTAACCCTTTACATGGCTTGTACTTCTTGCCAGCCAAAACAGTCAGCTTTATTGTTAAATTTTGTCTAACGTTCAAAAAATATGAAATTTTGAAGAAGTACAGTCTGATTGACTATCAACTTGGAAACTGACCAGATGCCATGTTACATGATTGTACTCTGTATAGAACTGATTCAAAATTGTCTGCAAAAGCTATTATAATTACTCCCAATAGGCTAAGGGTGTGCTGTATGCCTAACCAAGATAAAACCAACAGACAAAATCCGAAGTAAGAATATATAATAATGATCATACAGTCTTGAAATCGGTATAATACAAATGCATGTACATGTATATATCTAACATTGTTTTACAAACATGTGTCTGACATTTTCTGACCCTAAGGCCTTCAATATCAGGCAAAGGTGATAACCTTTCAAATGTGCACTTAAAAGACTATAAAAATAATTGAATCAAAAAGGATATGCAATGATGAATCTCTTATACTTTTTAAAATCCTCCTCTGACATTTGGTTGTGATGTAAATATACAACTGTACCAGTAAATATATCTAATAATTTACAAGGTTTTGTATTTCTAGATGTTGATGGTGTATGCTTCATTTCATCATCGTTAGATTTCTTTACTGAAATAAAAGAGGAAGAAAATGTATACAGTTGAAGAACGATTAAGGTCTGGATCGATAAATATGTTCAGCCGACTTGAAAATTCTGTACTATAATCCCTGATCATTGAAATCATCTTTTAAGCTGTTAAACCTCACATTTCCTAATTACTCCTGAGTGAAATCAAACAACTGTAGGTAAATTTCTTGCTCATGGAAATTAGCAGTACCACTAGTGGGGTTGGAACCAAGAACATCTAATCCTTATACACCCCTCCTACAATCTTTTGGGAAAATTTTAATGGAGTCAGTCAAACATATTAGGCATTAAATCATGTACTCCTACATGTAACAGTTTTAGTATTTTTCTGATGTAAGATATCTGCTGTGTATTTAGGTTTCTACATGTAGCTCACCTGGCTAGCTCAGTTAGTGGCATGCAAGTCTACTGATTAAGGTGATGTGTGTTCTATTTCCATTGGGGGCATACTTTATTCAAACTTGATAAAAAAATATGATTGCCATTCTCCCTTTCACTACTCATTCTTAATCATGTAGGATAGTTGTCAGTCACTAATGTAAGCATGTGCCTAGTAATTGATTAACAGCTAAATCCAGAGATTTAGCCTTTCAAGGAATAGAGAGTATGTTGACTGACCACAATAACTGTAAACATGACATATACAATGTGTTGCTACTTTGTTAAACCCAACAAAAAACAATCAAGTTTTAGGTGTCTGAGTTGAAAGTCTTGATCCACAGGTGCAAGACACAACTGTTGCTACTTATTTGACATTATACTTATTCTGTATAATCAATAAAAAAAGGAAAAGGCAAGTTTTGTTGATTTAACTTGATTTATTCACAGCTAGATCAAGATGGTTTGAAATCCTCAATGGCTTACCTTTAGATGGAGGTGTGTCAGAAAACGTGACAGCTGGTTTTCTTTTTTGTTGTTTCCTCGGATAATAGTAACTATAGTAATATTAAAGAACAATGATTAAACGAGATTTTCTTTAAATTATCAACAACAGAATCTTAGAAGTTAAAATCATTAAGCTAAAACTAATACTCACTAAACTAATGAAAAAGAAAATTAAAATATTCAGATTAAAATCTAAATATTAAAGATAACCACCAGTCTGTCCCATTACAATTAATATTTTATATAAGAATTAAATTTACCATTATTTCATGATTATTCTATAATTATAAAAGGGCAGGAAAAAAATATTAAAATGGGGAAGGATGCATCAGGCCATTCATGTCTCAAAGTTAACATTACTACACATGAAAAGCCAGAAAGGGCAAGAGAAAATAGGACAAGGAGTGGCACCTGGCTCTTTTGCTTTTTTATCACCACCTTCACATTTCATTAAAGTACCAATTCTAACAATTTAATCAACTAATAACTGTAAGGCAAGCTTTCTATCACCATACTTTAAGGTTATCAGACATATATTGTATACATCTTAAATGGCAACACATAATCTAAGTTCAGTAGAGAAATTCTACTTAAAATAAGATTCCAACCAAACCATACAACGATGGTCATCTACAATCAGTCATATAAACCATTTAAGACAATACTTAAATCCACTACTATAAAGGATACATATAAGTAGGTATGCCCTTTGATGCTAGATGTTTCTTGATCAATTTCTCAGTACCATACCAGTTAAAACCTGCTGTATCATGACCAATACGAGGTAGATGTACACTTGCTGAAAACATACAGAATATACAGAGACATTCTAAAAGTTCTTCGACAAATGAAACTTAGCAAGAAAAAGTAACGCCTACCATTAGTAACTATACAGCAAAGTTCCGCTATTAAGATCTATTTTTTTTATTTCAAAATCATACGATTTTTGACAATTATTAATACCCAAATGCGTAATATATGAACAAAAAGGGTCTCTATATTAAGACTGTTTTGGTATTAAGACCATTAATTTTGCTAGTGGAACTTAACTGTACTAATAATTAAAGCTTATTCATGTAATATAGCTCAAGTCATATGTTGATAAGACTAATTAATACTGATTTGTAACTTGCTCAGATGACACTTGGTTTTCTTTCAGAGTTAAAACTGAATTGGCTAATCTTAAAAACAATATTTTGTCCAAGGACCTTTTTATGGCACTCCATATTGAATAAAACAAGAATATTTTAATCTAAACTGTTCTGAATTGACTTTTGTGCCATTTTTCGAATATGTCCCTTTCAAATGACACATCACTGATACAGTGTCACTGTGTGATATGCACATATTTCTACATGTTCAGAGGCCAGCAAATTTTAATTGTAGGAATCAACTAGATGCATTAGAACTAGCTTCCAGGTTCTACCATAAACAAATCTACAACCACCTACATTCTCACATGAAGAACAATGGTTGGTAGCTGGGCTTGAACACAAAAAAATTGGTTCGAGGATATAGTTATATGTGAAGACAGCAGCATAGCCCAAGGACAATGCAAGTGAGAATTCATATACAGCTATAGGTAGGTTCAGCAAATGATATACAATTGGCAACAAAAACACATTGGTTATTCCAAACTCTTGGTTTATAGTGTTTCTTAAGTTCCAAAAAATTTATTTGAGAAAAATGTTCCTATATGAAGACCATTTTGCTATAAAAACCATCAATTTTGACAGTCCTAACACCAGAACTTTACTCTAGCAGCAATGTTTATAAATACCTTTATATTCCTTTGCCTTGACATAAACTTTTTCTAGACCATATCTCAATGCTGATAGCTTTATTCCAGATAAATTATTTCTTTTATCACGGTGTTGAGCGATGATCAATCCAAGCTGAAAATACATGTATACATAATAACAAGATGCTCAATGTTTTGTTTTACATAATTTACATACAACCAGGTGAATCCAGTGGGTCATGAAGCCTGGATAACTTTCTAAAATAAATGTTGTCTCAGACTACTATGAAGCAGGTAGGTGTCTGATCGTGGAAGAAATGTAAAATATCTTGCACCTATGAATTTAAAAGATAATAAACTTACATAATCTTTGACATCATTTGAACTAGAATCATCATCTAATGGTATAAGATGACAATCTCCAAGGGCCAGATCTGTAATAATAAATATAAATCATATTAGCCTAATAATTTCAATAAAGGGAACTTTTTCTTCTCAAATTAAGCATATAGGACTTAGCATGATTTTTAAATAACCAATGTGGTCATTATAGAAGAATGTAACAGGGTCTCCATGTAGATTTAATACTTGTGAAAAAAAAATGTTTAATTGGACAATTATAACAATACTGTATCGAGTCACCTACATAAGTGTACAACTGTACCATACAGTATATGATGACTAAATGTTTATATCTTTGCTCATATCTACATACACATTTACAAATACATGCAAAGAACAAAAGTTAAAATAACAACTGAAGTATACAAATGAATTATGTACATAACAGCAATCGGGTTGAGCAACAAGTTTACGACAAAGAGTAATCAAACAGGGCAAGCATGACTTAAACTAAAGGGGATATCAGCACACGTATGCTTCTGTATAAGCCTGAGGGCTAATACTGGAAATTATGTTACTATTTATAGTAACATAGGCCCTATGCAATATATAGTTGTAATCAGTTTTAACTCAAAAACCTAAGGCCAGTTTTCTAAGTATATCGCTAACTAGCGCTTTGTCCTCTGATACCCTTCTTACACCAAAAGTTATTAGTATGTAATATCAAAGGTACTAAGGGACAAAGAGCTAGCTAGTGATTTGCTTAGAAACTTGCCACTAATCAGAAACAACTGAACTGTTACACATACCTTGCATGTTACCAGCTAATGTATAATGATCCTCAGGTATAGATGATCTAGAAGACAATGCAGTAAATATTCCACCTTTACCCCATCCACCAGAGTCATCTTAAATATTGACATAAATATTACATCATTTAATAATCACTGGTCATCAAAATATCACATGAAAATTGTTGGTACTATGTATAAAGGTGAGGCAGTGTGAGAGAGTGTTTGGTGTTGCATGACTCATAGTATGTTTTCTATTTCATTTATTTGTTTTACAAGATACATATATATATATGTTACTTGAATAAATAATTGGTTCTGTTCTGTAAAAATCAAATGAACAAGAAAATTAAAGGTTAAACAAAAAAACTCTGAACACACTTAATTTGTTTTGGTTTTTAAGTTTTAAATATATCAAATATATCAAACTATTTCATTTAGTAAGCACCAAAATATATTTCTATTTAGTGTTAAAAGATAGTAAGAGAAAACAAATGTTTGTTTGTTTTTTTTCCTATAAGTACATGAGAATTGAAATTGGGACTAAACTTTCTGTTCAAGCCCTTGAAACATAATTATTAACTTATTTATTATTTTTTATAGTTATATATAAAATTATCAACAAGCCCAACCATATGAAATCAGAAGTTTTCTCTAGCCCAAATCAATTTTCACACGTCCAAAACCTCAAGCTTGAGTGAAAAGCTTAGCCATGACTGTAACCCCAAATGAATTTCATTAGTTCCAGATTTTCAAGCTAGTGAGTAAAGGCAAAGACCATAACTTGATTAAACCATTAACTACAGTATACTCACCAGCACAATGTATTAATATGTTGACATCTCTATCAGTTTTCTTAGGTTTTGTTACATCACCTAATACATAATGTATGTCTCTGTGAGTTGTCTCCCCTGTGTCCTCTTCATCATCATATACCATATCAGCATCATCATCACCATCATCATCATCATCTGCATTCTCATTTATTTCAATATTTAAAGATTTATAATTGTTCTTCTTCCACAATTCCTCTCTGAAAGAAAATGTAAATATTTAATGAATAAGGCAGTCAAATTTTCTTTGCAAAATGGGGAGACAACTTTATCCAATGTTTAAGTAATCTGACATAATTGTTAAATTTTCATCAACTGGTATGACCCGTCAATGCCAGGAACCAAAATGGGGTCAATAAATTTGAACAACTGCACTAATTAAAAGCTTCGGCAATGCAAATAAGCAAAACAATATAATAGACGTTAAATTAATCCTTTAAAAACTTAGAAACTAGAAATTTTCAAATATTGTCCTAGGCTTACACCTCAACAGCTCCTGCTTCTAGTATAATGCTAACATTACACATGGTAACTTACACCTCAATCAAGTCACTGTTTAGACAACAGTAACTACACCTACTAAATTTTAAAGCTTTATGTAAATCTTTCATCTTTGAATTCTGTGATCAACTGAACACATACATTCATAACTTGAATAGTACAGTATAACCTCTGCTAACGGCACCTCTAACGAGCGGCAACCTCCGACGAGCGGCATATTAGAATTCCCCCCGTCGATTTTACTCTATGATTTACCTCTAATGAACGACACCGCTGCAGAGCGGTAAACGGCCGTTCAAATAAATTCCCAAAGTTAATCTTTACCTCTATACAGCGACACTAAGTCTAGCAAGGTTTACATCAATAATCGATAATTATCTATAACCGGATGATTTAAACAATAAGCGAAACCCCTTATCGTATAACACTACCCTCAAGTGTCATGTTGCTAAATCATTTGACTAACAGGGGTTAATAAACAAGTGACATATGGTTTCCATGACACCAACGAACGGACCTTAGATGAGGAGCGCTTTGTTTGGTAGGCTGACGTCATCAAGTATCAGATGCACATGTACGTGTAGCTAGTTGACGATAATAAATGGAACTTATTTGTTATTGTTCTTTTTATTAAAAGCTTCGATGAAATGAATTCTGTTTTAAGATTATTTGAGGTTTAAGGTAATATCAGATATTTACTCCCGAAAAGACGACGATAATTCATGCTAAATAGTATTCGCCATTAGACAAGTATAAAAACACTTGACAGTAACAGAATCGATTTCTCTAGTGTATTGCTTTCTTTAGCATAAAATTAACCTTCATGCTAGGAATTGTCAACCGTTATAATTATTTATTTAAAAAACTTCGTAATCTTATTAAAACTTTTTTTACTTTTGTCGATCAGCGCTCGCTAAAAACTGTATTTACATTACAAACGGATAAAGGCCAGTTTTCCGGACCGAAAACGGCCGTTTTCGTGATCGGTAGAAAAAGTCTACCTCTGCAGAGCGACACCTCTGCAGAGCGGCATTTTTTTCAAACTCCGCCAAAAGTCGCTCTGCAGAGGTTACACTGTACTCATATACATTGAAGTTCCACAATAAAGAATTTATGTTTTTAAGTCCCAAATATTTAATTTAAGAAGAAAAAGGTGCCTATATGAAGATATTTTCTCTATCAACCATCGATTTCCATGGTTTTTAAACTTGATAGTACAGTAAAACTCGGTTATTACATACTCTACAACCAATAGAAAAAAAGTATGTTATAGCCAAGTGAATGCTTTATCCGAGTAGGCTATAGCCATGCTGATTAAATATAAATAAAAGGAATGAAAAGTGGGCCAGAAAGAAGATATGTTATAACAGAGTATACTATAACTGAGGTTTACTGTAACACTTGTTATAACAGAGTATACTATAACTGAGGTTTACTGTAACACTTTACTATAAAATAATCAAACCTTCTCTTTCTTGCTTCCTGAGCTTTCCTCATTTCTCTCTCCTCAGCCTCTTTAGCTCTCTTTTCAGCAGCTTCCTTTCTCTATAAGTAAAGTAAAACAATAATGCATTTTATAATGTACAGTACATACTCTCTTGAATGACACTCACTGGGAGGGACTACAGTGTGTTGCTGTTTAGAGGTTGTTGCCCTGCAGAGGTTAAATTCAGTAAAAATTTACCTAAGGGAAATATCAAAAGATGTTGTTGTGAAGAGGAATTGCTCTGTAGATGGCCGCTCTGCAAAGGTTACACTGTATGAATACTGTATAATTCTGCTGCTGAATGCTCCATGACATAACTCCTATAACCACTGGTCATCTGGCAATCTCCATAAACAGATACTCTGTAGACTGCTATCATACAGGATCTCTACTGTCGCCGTGGAAGGTCACGTGGAGATGAACTTTGTGTCGACCAATCAAGGCATAGCTTTCATCTAGACAAAACACTATTAATAACATTTTGATTTCGTAATTTCTTTTTTTTTACCAAGGTATGCAAGCTAATTTAACAGCGGTATTATTCACAATCTGCCATTGGAAGGCTCATTTCAAATTGCGTGACGTAGATGATGTAAACAAGCTACGTGTCATAACAATTTTCGTAATTAATATTATGATGAGAAAAGGTCACTTGAACGTGACCCTCGTTTAAAAAAGGCCAGATCTAAATTAGCGAGTAGGTGAGCGGAAAATTTAGATCAGGTTTGAATCAGATTGGTCATCTTGCTACTATCTATCACTTTCCATGGGAAATGTTTTACTTAGTTTAATTAAACAGCAGCTAACGACCCAACAGAATAAAACCTCCTGAGCAGGTAACCTTTTACACATAGGTGAAATGAACTAACTACTGTTATATTATCATCAAGGAAGTAAGCAGTGCCCCGGCAGGATTCAAACTCAGAACTCAAAAATCAACACATTTTTTTTAAATTTTCCATGACATGGTATGGTCAGATCCATCAGACCTATGGCATGCTAAACACTGCTTGCAAATGTATCACTACTGCGGCCACAAGAACAGTTTCCTACCTTCTGTTTTCTTTCCTCTAATTCTTCAGGTGACATTTTCTTTCTTGGTTTACGTAATTCAGGTAATCCAGCCATAAATGATGTAGGTTGTCTTTTCATACGACTTGGTCTATCTTCTAATAGGACTTCTTCTTCTATAGCTTTCTGGGCTATCAAACAAAAAGAGGCCAAAGGTCAATCAATTGTAGTACATATACGTAATTGCAACAAAAAATGTTGAATTTGGATCCCACTGTTATTAGTATTTTACAAGCTCGGTGTCATCAACACATTGATAACATAGTGCTGAAAATGATTTAACTTAGTCTTAATATCTAACATACTATAAACTTATTAATATCTTTACATTTAATTCCCCACTTTAAACTATTGTAAGTTACATGTGACGAACAGTCAACCTAACCATCATTACCAGAAAGCATCAATACATGTACTACAATCCAATGAGTCTGATTCTTCTTAAGCACATGTTTTTCACTTAATAGCCAGGAGCCCTAGCTGGAAGATATACAAGTTTAATCCATACTCAGCCACATTTGTGTTCATGATTTGACTTTGAAACTGATATGTGTATCCATGGCTCATCTCACAGACCCTGGTAAAAACGTAACAGTCTGTATGGGTATGCAAGAGTTTGAACGGGTCCTTATGGAGCTTGATTGCACGACGCCAGTATAGTGCCCTCATGGCTATTTTATTATGGGACTGTAGCTTTACATTCTTTTGATTAAAAGCCAGAAACTTTAATCTCTATGGAGGAGGACCACAGGAGTGGGTCAATAGGCTAACAAGATACATGAATACACAAAGCTATATATATTTACCTTGTATTAAATCATCAAAAGCTTTCACATCGGCAGCAGTAGGTTGTTTAGAATAATCAGTACCTTCAAACATATACATACTTTGTGGTGCGTCATCCATCACACCTTCATCCTATAATAGGGATTAGACGAGAGATTAGACAAGAGATTATGTAAAACTGTTCATTGTTTAATTTGATTAAATGCCTGATTTTACACCAAGTATATTCACTGGTGTTGTACAAAGCATAATAATATAACAATATAGCCAATCCAATTTAAAGGTCTCAGTAGCAGAACAGTCCAACTATAAAAGTTATTATATTTTATAGTCTAAGGGTCGTGCTTATGCACTGTCACCAACTTTATAGCTTTTCCCAGCCAGCAAAACTATATGGGTCCCATATGGGTTCTCATGTGCGCCCCATGTGAGCTACCCATGGGGATCCCATATGGGGTATGTAACTGGGCTCCATTTGGTTCCAATATGGGCTATCAAAAAAATTACCCCTGGTCATAAGGATCCTGGTATCTATATATCAATGTGGATTGTCCCTAGGGGGTCTTTTACTCCACTTAGTGCAGCCAAATCATTGGCAGAACAAAATTATATCTTACTCACAGGTACCCATTTACACCAGGGTGGCGTGAAATAATTAGATGTTAATTTCTTGTTTAAGGAAAATAGCAGTACCCAAATGTGACAATAGACCAACAGAAACTCTCAATCCTTAAAGTGCCCCTGGTGGGGACAGAACCCAGAACCTCTAGATCCTGAATTGTGTGTCCTACCACTGGAATAGTGGTTCTAAATAAATACTACAGGGGCCTGTTTCTTCTCAAATTAAGCATTCTTAACTACAAATTGTCAAATATAGCATGATTTTGCAATAACGCATCACACCTAACTATGTTAGAATAAAGAATATAATAAAAAGATGGATCAATATTAATATTCAAACCTCAGAACCATCAGCCTCTGTATTCTTCTGACTCTCTCCATCTTCATCAGGTTGCCATTCACCATTCACTGATGGTCCTAATACACACTTAAAATCTATTTTATAATCATCATCGTCATGGTTACCACTCAACAGTTCATCAACACCATACTTTAATATATCCTGAAGCTGTAATACAAAGTGTGGGTTAAGTGCAAAATGGTTGTAACTCACTCTTTTCTTACAGTGAGTTACGACCATTTTCCGCTCAACCCACTATTTAATGTAACCTGATAGAAAATTCATGGCCAGAACAGGGATTAAACCCACAACCATTTAAGTCATGAGCGAACAACTTAATACATCACAATAAAAGTTAGCTTATAGTGCCTTTTAATACTTCTGCCTCATACATTTCCTTGTCTTTGAGTACTTGGAGCTTGAGTGTCTATGGGACAATCTAAGGCTGCAATCACTCTATATAGAGTAGGTTATTTATGTTGGGTTCCAAATGTAACCTAATAAAGTGTAAGACACAAACTGAGATCAAACTTACAACCTTCCTAGTCATAAGCAAACACTGAAATTAATGTCATATTTTCCACTACAAGACTTGTCTTATCTTGACCTAAGTAACTAGAAAAAATTGTATAAGTAATCCATATATATGTATGTTAAAGTTGACTATACTGATCAAGAGGTCGTAAGTTTGATTCCCAAGAGGGGCATACTTTTGTGGAGCTTGGTCCTGTTACAATTTCTATTGCCATTCTCCCTCCCACCACTGACTCTGAATCATATACAGCAGTTGTCAGTCACTGACAGAAGTATGCACCTAGTGACTGAATTACAGCCAAATTCAGTGATTTAGATTAACCTTTCCAGAAATTCTTAGAAGAAAGAAAGGCCACCTATACAAGGTGTTGCTATGGTGTTAAACCCAAACCAACCAGAAACAAAAATAAAGTTGACATACCTTGACTTTATCATCAGCAAATAAAGATTGTTTATTGGCACCTAGGGAGAATTCACCCTCTTTTATCACAGCACTAGTAAGTTTTAATTTATCTTCTGCTCGTTTTAATATAATCTCCTCAACAGTATTCTGTCCTATCAATCTGATTATCTTTACTGGTCTATAACACAGAATTACATTATTTATAAAACGATGGGTTAGTGCAAAACTAGTCTTACTACATGTAAGTAAAGAAGGATATGGACTAGTTTTGTGCTGAACCATTGAAAAATTCTCCCAAAAGATATTTCCTTGATTTTAAATTAGAATTTACACCCTTTATTAGGATTGTATTACTCGTTTTGTTTTTACAGTAGCTTATTCCCCTAAACCAGTATTCCAAGAGAATTTTTGATACCTAGACACTCCTGGTCAGTGCATAAAAGCAGACATGAAGACATACAAGATGCAAAACAGCGATCCTCTAGACAGTATTACATGGAGAATGGACGGCTGCTTTCTACCCCAGTCTCTGGGACACCGGCAGCAGATGACAAACAAGCAAATTCGTTGAATTAATATCCCCCGCCGAGTACTTGTTTTTACTAACACAACAACTGGAGATATAAGGCTTTATTAATAAATATAAAAATCCATAAAACCATAATAGGGAACATACATAACTCCATGTTAATAAAAATTATCAGGACATGCCAATGAGATGCAAATTTCTTTTCTGTATTGATGGTTTCCATAAAATCTTGTTGAAATCAATCCAGCTGTTGCAAAGAAATAGCAATATTTCTCTATATGAACACTGCACAATTAATCAAGGGCAATAACTCTGAGCTGAAAGGTCCGACCAGAACAAGGCGACGATATGCGTGTCTCCTCTAGATATTGATGATTCCCATAAAGTTTCGTTGAATTCCAGCCATTAGTTGCAGAGAAATAGCGCAGAAATTTTTTTCCCTCTATTATGCATACTGCATAACTAATCAAGGGCCATAACTCTGAGTTAAAGAGTCTGACCTGAACAAGGCAACGAAATGCCTATCTCCTTTTGGTATTGAAGATTCCCATAAAGTTTCGTTGAATTCCAGCCAGTAGTTGCAGAGAACTAGCGTGGAAACGATTTTTACTCTATATGCATACTGCATAACTAATCAAGGGCCATAACTCTGAGGTTAAAGTGTCTGACCGGAACAAGCTGACGATATGCGCATCTCCTCTTGGTATTGAAGGTTCCCATAAAGTTTCGTTGAATTCCAGCCAGTAGTTGCAGAGAAGTAGTGCAGAAACAACTTTTACTCTATATGCATACTACATAACTAATTAAGGGCCATAACTCTGAGTAAAAGGGTCTGACCCGAACAAGCTGATGATATGCGCATCTCCTCTTGGTATTGAAGGTTCCCATAAAGTTTCGTTGAATTCCAGCCAGTAGTTGCAGAGAAGTAGTGCAGAAACAACTTTTACTCTAAATGCATACTACATAACTAATTAAGGGCCATAACTCTAAGTTAAAGGGTCTGACCGGAACAAGCTGACCACATGCGCATCTCCTCTTGGTATTGAAAATTCCCATAAAGTTTCGTTGAATTCCAGCCATTAGTTGCAGAGAAATAGAGTGGAAACGACTTTTACTCTATATGCATACTACATAACTAATCAAGGGCCATAACTTTGAGTTAAAGGGTCTGACCCAAAAAAAGCTGACGATATGTGCTACTCCTCTTGATATTGATGATTCCCATAAAGTTTCGTTGAATTCCAGCCATTAGTTGCAGAGAAGTAGAGCGGAAACGACTTTTACTCTATATGCTTTCTATATAACTAATCAAGGGCCATAACTCTGAGTTAAAGGGTCTGATCCAAAAAAAGCTGACCACATGCGCATCTCCTCTTGATATTGATGATTCCCATAAAGTTTCGTTGAATTCCAGCCAGTAGTTGCAGAGAACTACTCCGGAAACGACTTTTACTCTATATGCATACTACATAACTAATCAAGGGCCATAACTCTAAGTTAAAGGGTCTGATCCGAAAAAAGCTGACCACATGCGCATCTCCTCTTGATATTGATGATTCCTATAAAGTTTCGTTGAATTCCAGCCAGTAGTTGCAGAGAACTACTCCGGAAACGACTTTTACTCTATATGCATACTACATAACTAATCAAGGGCCATAACTCTGAGTTAAAGGGTCTGATCCAAACAAGAGCTGTCAGAGGAGACAGCATGCTCGACTTAGTTAGTGTTTGTCACAGGAGTAAAAAATATGTATAAGGAGTTATAAACCTAGTCACATGAGATGTGGTTGATAATAAGAAACATATATTTAAAGTTTGAAGTCAATACCTTAAGAAATAAAACAGTTGCAGTAAAAACAAACATTTTTTAAAGAAAACTCTAAGTTCAAGGGGAGATAATTCTGAAAAAATTTATTTGGAGTTATAGACCTGTCACATGAGATGTGGTTGATAATAAGGAATGTACATTTAAAGTTTGAAGTCAATACCTATAGAAATAAAACAGTTGCAGTAAAAACAAACACTTTTTAAAGAAAACTCTAAGTTCAAGGGGAGATAATTCTGAAAAAATATATTTGGAGTTATACACCTTGTCACATGAGATGTGGTTGATAATAAGGAATGTACATTTAAAGTTTAAAGTCAATACCTAAAGGAATAAAACAGTTGCAGTAAAAACAAACATTTTTGAAAGAAAACTCTAAGTTCAAGGGGAGATAATTCTGAAAAAAATATATTTAGAGTTATGAACCTTGTCACATGAGATGTGGTTCATAATAAGAAGCATATATTTAAAGTTTGAAGTTAATATCTTAAGAAATAACAAAGATATAGGAGAAAGTATTTTACTGCACAAAAACTTTAATCTGTGCACAAAAACTTTAATCAGTTCAAGGGGAGATAATTCTGAAAGAAATGTTTTTGGAGTTATATACCTTGTCACATGAGATGTGGTTGATAGTAAGGAACATATATTTAAAGTTTGAAGTTAATATCTTAAGAAATAACAAAGATATAGAAGAAAGTATTTTACTGCACAAAAACTTTAATCAGAAAGGTGGACGCGGACGCGGACGCGGACGCCGACGCTGGGGCGAGTAGGAGAGCTCTACATTACTACGTAAAGTCGAGCTAAAAAAGCTGACAACATGCGCATCTCCTCTTGATATTGATGATTCCCATAAAGTTTCGTTGAATTCCAGCCAGTAGTTGCAGAGAACTCCTCGGAAACGACTTTTACTCTATATGCATACTACATAACTAATCAAGGGCCATAACTCTGAGTTAAAGGGTCTGATCCAAAAAAAGCTGACCACATGCGCATCTCCTCTTGATATTGATGATTCCCATAAAGTTTCGTTGAATTCCAGCCAGTAGTTGCAAAGAACTACTCCGGAAACGAAATTCAGACGGACGGATGGACGCACGGAAGGACGGACGGACAACGCCAAAACTATATCCCCCTCCCGATTTCATCGGCGGGGGATAATAAGCTATCAGATTTGAATGAATAATGAAATGATTGAGAACTGGCTTTTCACTCCTCAAACAGTAGACAAATTTTTAGATTATACAAAGAAAATTGACATTATATTTTAACTTTCAATGAAGGGTTTGACCAGGTAATACTGAGAATTAAAGGTTTGAATGTCAGGTCAAATTAAACAAACCACTACACTATAATAAAAACTAGACCTATCACTGAATGTGATAAAATACCCCCGATGTGTGTTTGAGAAAAAATAGGTGCTGAGATTATAAGCAATTAAAATTTAAATTTCACCAAAGGACCATAATTCATTGAAAAATCAAGGGACCCTAACTAAAATGGGATATGCAAATGTCTGTCCCATATCTGGTATATGTGCTAAGTTTGAAACAAATCTGTAAAATAGGTGCTGAGAAATTGAGCGGACAAGAAAAGCTACAGACCAACCAACTGACAAGCTGACTCCTATAAAACCCTCAAAAACCTTTTTGGGGGGTATAATAAACTTTTATCATCCAATAAAAAGTCCAATCTCTTCAAAAGTCGACTATTCAACAATCAATATACCCTAGGGTGCGTTGCTTAAGGAAATCGCTACGTATCGCTTTGTGTCCTGGTACCCTTCTTACAACAAAAGGAATGAGTGTGTGACATCAAATTTTGGGTACCAGGACACAAAGCGATATGTAGCGATTTGCTTAAGCAACGCACCCCTAGTATTACCCTACCACCAGTTGAAATAAAGATGTCTCACTATGTCATGTATAAAAGTTTACCTTGATTGACCTATCCTATGAGCTCTAGCAGCAGCTTGTAAGTCATTCTGTGGATTAAAATCACTATCTACAAATATCACAGTATCTGCTGATGTTAGATTTATACCTTGTCCACCTAAAATATATAACAAATCATTCTGTGGATTAAAATCACTATCTACAAATATCACAGTATCAGCTGATGTTAGATTTATACCTTGTCCACCTAAAATATATAACAAGTCATTCTGTGGATTAAAATCACTATCTATAAATATCACAGTATCTGTTGATGTTAGATTTATACCTTGTCCACCTAAAATATACAACAAATTATACAATCTGATTTCAAAACATGTAAGTAATAGACCTTATTCAGAACTTCAATTTATGGGTTTTACAATCTGTGCCCAGGTTTGCATAATTGCTCGAAAGCATAAGAGACAGATTGTACTGTACAGTACTGTTCTTTTAGACATATTTTCATTGAGACAGAGAAAGTTTGTTTGTACCACATTAAAAAGTCAAAATATTTGAATTCCAGATAAGTCTATTAAACATTAGGTAATTGATTACAAAAAATAATATGAATTATTAAACATAACCCGGGTCAATAGCGCGGTTGGTAGCGCGCCGGGATTTGGAATCTCGTGTCCCGAAGGGAGTACGGGTTTGAATCCTACCTGGGGAGATTATTCCCTTCCATGAAAATTAGACTATGTCAATTTTCCTCCATTGATTAGATAATATGGAGAAGTTTCCGGCCTTGTGGAAGGGTAGGTGAGTACTGGTTATAGACAAGGGTCCAGGAAAGCTAGGTAAGGTGTGATGGACGCCGTACAATGACCTAAAATTTGTTGAAATGGCGTTAAATCAAAGTAAAAAAAAATGAATTAATATACAATATGTAAATGTGTACACAATATGTAATTGATTTACACAAATTATGTAACTGATTACACAACATACATGTAATGAATTATACAATATAAAATTGATTACACAACTTGTCATTGATTACACATTATGTATTCAATTTATACAATATGTTATTGTTATATTACTTAAATAGGCCTGCCATTGACAACATATAGTCTTATACGCAAAGAAGACAATAAATGGAATCATAAACCTAAAATCATGCCCAGGCCTGAAAAATAGCTGGCCTGATAAAGTTTTTTTTCACAGCATATTATTGTTTACACCATGAAAATGTTTGCACAACATGCAAATTATTGATATTAAGTAGAAAAAAAAATATGAGTGAATATTGGCAAGCGAACTCTAGTGAACAAAAAATTAAGACCTTCTTACAAAAGAAGAAGAAAATATTCAGACTGTTACTCACCAGCTCTGGTACTCAGCAGAAACACAAATGTTTCATCATTAGCATTAAAGTTTTGTACAGCTAAAAATCTCTCTTCACCTCTCACAGAACCATCTAATCTCTCATATGTATAACCTAAAATTATTGACAGTAGTTAAAATATGATGTAAAACAGTCTACGGAATTAGGATATAAAAGTGGTTGCACAAATAGGTCATTTTAGCAGCTAGCACTATATCTTGTTAGTAGAAACTTTGTGGCCAAAAAGGAAATATTTTTTGCCTGAACTAGGAATTGGTTGTCAAGGGCAACCAAATACTCACTAGTTTTGTAGACAGATGTAAAAGTAATAAATCACTCCGACTGTGGATTCTTAACGGGGCAATTGTACTGCTACAATATGTTTTTGACTTGCATCAGTAAACAGAATTCTATCAGAATGTTGATTCATATAATAGCTATTTATACAGGGCTGGACATTGACTTTAAAACTATGTTGTTTGGTTAGACAACCAGCTATAAGTTTAACTTGCCCAAACCAAAGATCCAAAAAACTTGGGAAGAACCCTGGTGACTTTAGCACGAATTATTTCAGAACTCCTGAAAAATTGAACTGCTTATATGAATTTGAGTTTCCATGAATTGCAACTGCAAACTGTATCCTTTTTTTATTGAAGGAACCATTTGTGTAAAGGAGGAATTTCTGAATTACTGACTACAGATTCCTTTGGGATTTCAAGTAAAACAGTGGAGTCAAACCCTAATAAACATATAAACATGTGTGTATACCTCTATATCCTAGGTAATCTTGTAATATATCTAACATATGAGTCATCTGTGAAAACATTAATACTTTATGTCCAGTATTATATAAATATTTCAATAATTTATCTATCAGAAGTAGTTTACCACTGGACTCCACTAAATGTTCACCTAATATAAATGGTTCTGGTTCCACACCTGAACAAAAAAGAAATAAAACATTACTATTTATAACAATACTGATGAAGTCACTCTTAAACTCAACAGTTTATTACTGGACAGAAGGTCCTGTCAAGATCAAAAATTTTACTGGACATAGCCAATTCTTACATAACCCAATACATTTACATATATTGATGAATTGAAATTGAGTGAATGAGATCATTTTTTTCCGGACAGTCTGTCCTGTAAACCTGCAGATCTAGACAGACTTTTTAATTTTTATCAAGATTTTTCCATTGGTCTGCCATGTTTGGCGGTGACTGCAGGTGTTGTTGTTCTTCACATGTATTCAAATATATTCCTAAGACAGGGATACAAATTCCCACACTCCCAGTGGTCCCATTCAAGTGAATTGCAGCCTGGGTAAATA
This sequence comes from Mactra quadrangularis, assembly GCA_025267735.1. NCBI lineage: Eukaryota > Metazoa > Mollusca > Bivalvia > Venerida > Mactridae > Mactra > Mactra quadrangularis. Next base: position 33,262,176 of record CM046304.1, read on the forward strand.
AAAATAACAACTGACTGGTCAAGAAAGGTGTACATTCATAATACTTAGCTGTCCTGATCAAAACTTACTCCAGACTGTAAAAGGTTAAAACTTTTTTAAATCAGCAACCTTAGTTGTTGATTGTAGGTACTAGGTAGTGTCGTACTTATGTTGAGTTCAAGGTGGGCTCCTAGCGTGTTGATTTCATAATTTGAATGTCTGAAATATTTTCAACATAAAAGGCAAAGTTGTCAGTTTCTTGTAGAATGAAAAGTGAGTACTGGTAAATAGTCCAGGAAAGCTGGTTAGGTTAACCAATCATTGTAAATAAATGACAAAATGTTAAAAAACAAAATCTAAACCATTAATACTCACCGTCAAAGAGGTATGGATGATTTACACATTTACGTAACTGCATCAAAATATTCATTAATTTTGTAGAATGCTTCATACCACCAGTGCTGGTCTCAAATACATCTAAAAGTAGAAAGAACAATAATATAAAGAGACTGGTATCAACATTCAACATAATACAATAAAACAACTTGGCAATGTTGCTTTAACATTATCATTTTGTAAAACTTTTTGTTCCGATAAATAGGAGCAGTGGTCCACCGGTAGCACACACCTTTAGTGATCCCAGATTGAAAAGAAGTTAACCTTCAGATGCTCTATTCCAACCAGGTGTAAATGGGATCACCTGCCTAAAGATGATTTCAATGATAATAGGTAATTGTACCTAAGTCTGAACAAAGAACCACACTTTAACAATTATATTTACCTGTATCTTTGACTAGAATACCCTTATATAGTTTAGCTTGTAGCTTTGATATACCATGTGATAAAACGACTTCTGTTTTCTCAGGTAAGTCTTTTAATACTTCAGTCTTTCTTCTTAGTAATAAAAATGGTTTCATTAACTTGTGTAATTCTTTGGCTATAAAAAAATACAAAAAATAATTATTTGATTAGGAATAAGCCATAAATATAAGATTATAACAATAAACAATGTTATACAATGACACAAAAGCCACTGTTCAAATGGTTTGAAGTATAAGGCATAATACAGTCTATAAATTCAGCCAGTGGATGAGTCCAATGAAAACATCATCGGTCCAGTGACTTTTAAATTGTGAGTAATCTGATGGTCTACAATGTCCCTTGGTCAATAAAAATCAATATTTTTGTTACATTGTTTATTTAATTTTATGATATATTATTCTAAATCATTAAATGGACTGCACATTTTTACATATCTAAAAGATTGCTTGGTCTTGTAAACTGTTATACAGTCCAGTGAAAAATTCCATTTCGCTGGACCAAAAGCCCAGTGCAGATGATAGTTTGTTCTGAAGACTGAATAAACATGTATCATGCACATATAGAAATATACGACAAACATGCTCAACATGGGAAAAATAACTAGACCAACCAGTGAATATGATAAAATACACCCCCCAGTAGGTGTTAGTCAAAACCTGAGAAAATGAGTGGACAAGATTTTTAATCTAAGGACCATAACTTTGCAAAAAATCATTGGACCATAACTAAAATTGGATGTGCACATGTCTGCCTGATAAGTGGAATATGTGTGAAGTTTGAATCAAATCCATAAAAATAGGTGCTGAGAAAATGAGCTACAGACTGACCGACTAGTTGAATCCTATATACTTTTTATACAATTATTTTTTTTGAGGGGAGAGGAATAAAAATGAATTATAAAACATACATACATTTTTTATCTGACTTTTCCACAGAAGAAAACCTATTCACAAAATCTTCATATTCATCAACAGGAAATTTCTTTGGACATACAAACTTAAGAAGGGCATACAACTCCTGTAGATTATTTTGTACAGGAGTCCCAGTCAACAGTATACTTGTTTGTGTATCCCACTTAAATGCGATGAAAAGAAAAGTTATTGTATTTTATTGTCAAGGTTACATACTGTTTCATTCTCATTGACTTAACAACTATTACCCTATTACCCTCTGGTCACCAGTCAATAGGGGTGTAATGAGTAACAAATATACAAATTCTAACAGTTATAACCAGTTCGTTTTTCTTTGAACTGGTTTTTGTTGTTATATGTCGTACTGTTTATTTTGATCATAATCTTAGTCAAATTTTTAAATTGAAAAAATGTGTCGAATACTTGAAATAATCTTACTGTGCCTTAAAAGGTTAAACATGTAGTTAAATGAGCAAATATATCTTCAAAAGTCAGTTTCAAAATACGCATTTTTCTAGCATATAGACAAATAATTCAAACATTTGAATAAAGATCATTTGAAAATACACATTCGCGTGTTATGCTAATCCAATAAGGATGATGCGCATCATACTTTGCAAGTCTACTAAACAAGAGCTGTCAGAGGAGACAGCATGCTCGACTTAGTAAGTGTTTGTCACAGGAGATGTGGGTGATGATAAGGAACATACATATTTTAAAATTTGAAAATATAACCTTAACAAATTCAAATAAAAAAAAAATAAAAAAATAGAAAACTATAAGTTCAAGGGGGATAACTCTGAAAAAATGTATAAGGAGTTATGAATCTTGTCACACGAGTTGTGGTTGATAATAAGGAACATATATCTAAAGTTTGAAGTTAATACCTGAAGAAATAAAACAGTTGCAGTAAAAACAAACATTTTTTAAAGAAAACTCTAATTTCAAGGGGAGATAATTCTGAAAAAATATATTTGGAGTTATGAACCTTGTCACATGAGATGTGGTTGATAATAAGGAACATATATTTAAAGTCAATACCTAAAGAAATAAAACAGTTGCAGTAAAAACAAATATTTATTAAAGAAAACTATAAGTTCAAGGGGGATAACTTTGAAAATAATGTATACGGAGTTATGAACCTTGTCACATGAGATGTGGTTGATAATAAGGAACATATATTTAAAGTTTGAAATCAATACCTAAAGAAATAAAACAGTTGCAGTAAAAACAAACATTTTTTAAAGAAAACTCTAATTTCAAGGGGAGATAATTCTGAAAGAAAATGCATTCAGAGTTATGGACCATGTCACATGAGATGTGGTTGATAGAAAGGAACATATATTTAAAGTTTGAAGTTAATATCTTAAGAAATAACAAAGATACAGAAGAAAGTATTTTACTGCACAAATACTTTAATCTGTGCACAAAAACTTCAATCAGTTCAAGGGGAGATAATTCTTAAAAAATGTGTTTGGAGTTATGGACCTTGTCACATGAGATGTGGTTGATAGTAAGGAACATATATTTAAAGTTTGAAGTTAATATCTTAAGAAATAACAAAGATATAGAAGAAAGTATTTTACTGCACAAAAACTTTAATCAGAAATGTGGACGCGGACGCGGACGCCGACGCCGGGGCGAGTAGGAGAGCTCTACATTACTTCGTAAAGTCGAGCTAAAAAATGGTACATGTTGCAAGATATTACAATACTAGTTTTGTTGATTGTTACACTCCTATCAGTCAACTATCATTTATGTATCAATTCCCCTGAGAAGTTTTTTAATCCATTTATTTTTCAGGTCACATTTAGCACATCACATAAATCAGTTCATTTAGCCTGTCCCAAGCCCTGTTGAAAAATGATGAGGGCAGCACTGTTGATAAATCAAGACAACTTGCAGGGGATGAAGTTCTTCCAACAAAATGTTTACTTTAGACACCTAATTTTTCAGTCAAGTTCAAGCCAGGGTCTGCACATAATGCAGTGAAAATTACTTCACTCATAGAGTCAGGCTAGTTGATAATTTTGCTCTTTGTTATATACAATGTACTTTAATAAATTCAGCTATTTGAGCTCAAGAAAATTAAAGGTTATGTCTGTCACCCCAAGCCCAAAACAATGCAAAATAATAATTGCACAGTCAATTTGCAAATTGTAAAAGACATACAGACTTGAATAAGAGCACATATTAAAACTCAACTCAGTTAATTGATTTTTATCAAAGAACTAACATGTTTCACCACTGTAAAGCATACTGTAATTTAGCAACCATATAACTACAAAAATACTACAACTGCAAATATTCCTTACTTAAAAATCATGACACAATTTACTGGTTTACAGCATATAAGTACATTACCTCAGCTAAGGTTTTATGTAGTAAAGAATCCATATTCTTCAATCTATGTGCTTCATCAATCACTAACAGGTTCCATGGTATTGATCGTAAAAATGATGAATCTTTTAAACATATCTAAAATAAAGACAGTCAAAAATGTACATGTTTCTTTCATGTTTAAGGGTAAAATATGGGGTTATAATATAATGAAAATATACAGTGAAAATAAAAAATTTTAATTTCCATTGAAGTGAAAAGATAATCGCATGTTTTTATTGTAAATGACATCATCTTAGAAGATAAATGACATCATATTATAATTTGTGTAAAATATGATGGCATTTCACGGAACTAAGCATAAAAGTTGATATAAACCACACCACAAAAATTTCCACATGAAAACTTTCATAAAATACAAAACTTAAAGAATTTCATCAGAATGTTTCCCTGACAATCAAAGGGGAGTAACTCGAAAACTGCACAAAATAGAACTACATTTTTGTACACTGACATAAATCATGCAATCACAACCTGTGAACAATAAGCATTTCAAAGATTCTCGGAAAACCCAAGACATAAATTCTAATGCTGTAAATAGAGGTTCATCTAGATTAAAGCTATGCATTGATTGATCTACACAAAGGTTATCTGAACCTGACTCCGGTGACCCCCCCCCCCTTCCTAATATGTCAGTAGTTCCTAAGACAGCCGTCTATAGGATACATTGTTGGATATTTTCACGGAGATTAGAACTGAATAAAATCAAAAGTTGCATGTACCTCATATGTTGTAACAAGAACATCAAACTTCAAGTTTCCTTTTTTATAATCAGATTTGATTTGTTTAGCCAGATCTTGTCTTTTATCTTTGTCTCCAATAAGTATTTGTTTCCTTAGTCCAGGAGCAAACCTAGATAAAATAACACAATTATCATTAATTATTGTGCAGTACACACAGGGAAGCAGCAGATACCAGCATAGCAGTCTTTGGATCTGTTTCTCAAGGATGGTTTCAGTAAAGTATAATTATCTAAGTTATCAAAACTAAGCATTGACTGTGGCTAAGTGGAAGAGTGTATAACTATAGAATACACATAGAAGTTGTTAGCATCTTATGAAAGGTGTCAGCAAGTATGACAATTGTAATGATTAATGGTTTCTGTTTTAACTTTGAAGTCAAAGAGATGAAGTTAAATCAGCAAGCTTGGCATTATACATGTTACCATATTGCCAAGTTTTTTGTCTTTTATTTGACTTAAAAAGAAATAATCATCTAACACAATGTACTTGTAATGTATGTTTGTATAACTGAACTCTTATTTTCTTGTTAATTTTTCAGTATGTTCAATATTGAACCTTAATTCTTTTTTATTATTGTGGTTACTGGTTACATGCGTATACATAGTAAATATCTGCATAGCCCATATTGAAAATTGGTTGAAACCGAATATGTTATTCACAATAAATCAAGTCATTATTATTATTATTATTATTATACTTGCCCAAAGCACTACTGAAAATTGTTAAACATTATTCAACTATCAATGGCATAAGCAATTGCCCCACTGATTTAAATACCCACTACTGTACTTCTGTACTCAATTTAAATCAGCAGGGTTAATGCATATGCCACTGACAGTTGAAATAACCCTTAACAACTTAAATAGAAAAAAAACACTATGAGAAACATGATGGAAATGTTCATATATTCAATATAAATATCATACCTGCTAATTTCTTGTTCCCAATTCTCAAGTACAGATCTAGGACAAACTACAAGATTAGGGAGTTTTTTCTTACATTGATTGTGTATATAAGATATCACTGCAATAGTCTGAAATTAAAAACAAAAACCAACATTAATGTTCTTTTGTTGCTAATCTTAATGGTTGTCATAGTAATGAACCATTCCGAGTGCGACCTTTTTTATTTGAATAACAATACATTTACCCACAAATATATAACCATGTGCTCTTTTGTTAACACCTTGTTTGGGGGACAAAATGTACCTGTAAACCTTTGTTAAATATGCTAATAAGTAAGGTTATGGAAAGGTCCATTCAAGGGCTGAACAAACATTGCCCATATGTATAATAGAAAGATCTTTATTCATTCAAGCCATAAATCTATAAAACACAGCAGAATAAAATTGTTATACTTACAGGATACAACATCAATTTTGAAAGTAAGTTGCCCCGTTGGACAACCAGCTGTATAGTTTACTTGCACGAAACAATTGCTTTCTAGCAGTAACAAGTTGGGAACACAAAATATAGGTTGTCATGGGCAATAGGGGGACCTTTAACGTCAAGCCCTAGCTGTACATATTTTAATCAAAATGAGTAGACAATTTAACTGAGCAGTAGAAACTTAGTAAATATACCTGACAGGTTTTCCCAAGACCCATTTCATCACCAAGTATACAACCCAAACCATTGTTATATCGTTCTATCATCCAATTTACACCAACTAACTGATACGGACGTAACTCAATATCTACAAATAAAATAAAACAATACCATATAATGGAAATTAAACATGATTATAAATGATAGCAGTAAGATGATGCTATATCAAATGCATTTTTCACTCTAATTACATGTACTTCAAGCATTTCAAAGTGAAAGTAGGCTGAAACTGAAAGTAGAATTTAGATCTCAACACTTAAATTAGTAGTTTTGATTACAAAAATCAAAAGAAACTTCCTCAACAATATACAGTTTATTTATGTTTTTAAGCTCTTTAAAGTATCTTTGATCCAAAGAAATGAATGAACTGCAGATTGATAAAATGACCATCCAACTTAAACTGTGCAAGCAAAAAGGTTTGGCATGTGTATAGGGATTGTGTCTCTAATGTTTGTAACAAATGAATGACTTCACTGATTTCAGACATTTTCAAATCTGAAGGAAATGGATACATCTTCGTATAATGGCTTGCCCGAAACATGCTCAGTCAGCGCAATATCTAACACAATTATTTACATTAGTAAACATCTACATGTCAACAAATTAAACATCATATTACCTCCCCAGCCAACTTTCTTTAAGTCAGAGAGCGTTATCTTTTGTTTCTTGTTGTTATCTTCCAACGAATCATCAGGTCCTGAGTCGATGTCACTCATTATTGCAGCAACAAAATCAGTATATAAAAATACAAAAATTCAGCGCGATTGCTCAATGTTTGGGTATGTCTAAATCGCGTTACTTGGGAGAAAACCATTTCGTAGAGATACGCCTCCTACAAATGAGGCGGGGTTTATGTTCATTTTATAACTAGACACTAAAATTGAAGTGAAATCAAAATTTACATTTTTCTATACTTATTAAATTTTGTGTTATATTATTTACATAGATATTATGTAGCATTGAAAACTTAAGCTATATTTTGTACATTGCCATTGCACTTATATCATAAAATGAAATAAAAAGTTAATGACCTAAAATAATTCTATTAACATTTATTTTGGTTATTTTTATTTGTATGTGTATGGAATAATTATTAAATCTATTTTAAATAATAACACTATTTATAAGGAAGGTTTACGGAGATGTACAATTTATAATAAATGTTGAATGTCAAAGCACTTGGTCTTTTTAAATCTGTATTTTAATGATATAGATCTACATGGCCTATGTGCGTGCATCAGCTTATTCATCTATTTACTAATACATTGTACTATACTAATAGACAAAAGAAACTGGACACTTACATTTTGAGTAATATTTTTAAAATTAGAAAACCTATTGAAACGAAATTTAAACACAAGTTAGATATCATGTAATTACTATAATTATTTTGCGACATCCGAAATCAATTTATAGCGCTTTTGTTGAAAAACACGTTTTTCCTCGTGCACGTAGAGGAAATAAACTTGCCACTGCGTTGACATCGATTTTGAATAACTTTCAATCAGGGGCGGACACAGAATAGGGCTGCCTTGGGGGGCTGATAGACCCAACTTGGGGTGGGTACGGGAGGGTATCCCCTCCCGTTGGTGGGGGGTACGGGGGCCTCCCCCGGAAATTTTTAAAAATGAAGGTCTAAAATTGAACATTCTGGTTCATTTTTATTGCATTCATTATTGCTCAGATTAAACTTTAGCTGGTCAATCTCGCATTTTAGGGCCTTAAAATTGGTTATTTTTACTGGATTTAGTGAATTTCGTTGTAGGAAAGTCGTCCCACACCTTTTTTCGCACACCTCTCTCATCTAAATACGTCTCGGGGGTCCCCATGGGGAGATATGCCCCATTTGTCGCTGAGGATTGAAGAGAGAGCAGTCCCCCTCATCGCCAAGAAAGATCGGGTTCATTGTCTGAAAGCCCATCACCCAGGGAATAACTTGGCCAAGCTGTATATCTGTTAGTCAATTGGTAATGAAATAATCTTCTTGAAATAGCCCTGGTGCATTATGGTGAAAAGATGACCACTTTCACCCATGTCGCAACCAGTAAAGAGTTAACAAACAACCAGAATATATACTTATATAAAAGTAAGAAAGTGAGTAGTAAGTAAATTTTATTAAATGTCAAAAAAAGCCAATGATAAGTGAACATACGCTGTAAAGAGATTAACAACCGCATGATAGCAATTATAACTGCTTTGATAACGGACACACTATGGACCTTAAATGCAAGTTAGAGTATATCAGCTCAGCTGGAAAACGTATCTCTGGGCTGAGATGGGGGGGCTGCAGCCCTAAAGCCCGGGCCTAAATCCGCGGCTGTATAATAATCAACCCGACTATCGAAAATAAAAATCATTTCATTGCTATATCCACATGAAATATGCCAAAGGTAGATATGAAACTGGTCGTATCTGAGGTCTCACGCTACTGGCGTCTGTGCATAGCGTCATAGACGTTGCTCGTACGTTTTACTACAACCGGAAGACTATGCATATATTAAGTTTCAGTGTGGTCGTTATTAGACAAAAAGAATTGCAACTTTGCTTTAAATGACTTGGCTAGATTGAAAAGATTTTATCATATAAGAATCGTGTATTGTAATTGATTTGCAACCTTTAAAAACGTATTTATTGTGTTTATTAGACGTTTACGTTAAAGTTTGAACGTATTTTCAAATCATATTGTTATAAAAGCAAGGTTTAAAACATTATCTTTAATTTGATACCAAATTTATATGGAGATTCCTCTTCTTTAACATAAAATTTTAGGTTCATATAGATGTCCAGTTTCTTTTGTCTGTTAGTATAGTTGACAAGTCCATTGTTTAAAGTACAAAACGCCCATTGCCTAGAACACGATACTACTTTGTTTGGTATATATTTCATTTAAACAAATAATCAACACGTTCTTCAAATGATTTATAACTTCAACTTCAGAGGTTATACTTGGAAACATCCACAATAAAGACATCCACGCTAAAGAGGGTTCACTATGCATCGAGTTGGTGGAAGTATTTGGAACAACAATTTTAGTAAAAAGATCCGGCTTAATAGTTGCAATGGTATTGTCCAGTGAATTTAATATTATCCTCAGACCAACATGTACATGTATACATGTACACTGTACAAAAGCCATCTACATTTTGTATATATTTAGACAAGGAGCCTATATTACAGGGTTCTTGGTTTAGAATAGGATTGTTGGTACATGCTGGACATCGGTCTTAAAAGATTCCAAGTTTGTAGAAGTCACAACAGATTCAGATAGTATGCAGGTTCCAGAATTAAAAAGTTCTTGGAAAAAAAGAATGTCGAAATATGTTGATCTTAGTTTGATATTGAATGCATCAAATTTAAGACAATGACTCCGTCTGGTTGAATGAATTTCATTCTCGTACCCCGAGGTTATCAATATTCTCGATCTAGTATCGAGAATCTTACTAGGTTCTGGGAACGAGAATTTGTGCAGTAGTAAGATGATGAACAACTGCTATAGCAGCTAAACAGTTTATAACTTTGTACATTAATTTCTTGTAAGATCTGCCCATTGTCTACGTTGTTCTAGGCTTGCCCATTGTAATTTAATAATCATTAAAACTTGTCGGGTGGACATGACCAAGAACCTATAGAGTCCATAATATATGACTGTAATATGTGTTGGAAACCCACTTAGCAGCATTCTTTGAATTTGTTCAAGTTGTTTGGAGTCTTTTGAAATTGGCGAGGCATATTCAAGTCGTTGGGGTCTGACTAAACTAAAGAAAACCTTTTCTTTTACTTTGGATCATTTTCGTCCTCATAGGCTATCAAGATTCTCGAGAATCGTGATAGCCTTTGGGTACGAGAATGATTTAGATAGACGATAAAGTAAGTTTCTTCGCGTAACAAGACAAGAACACAAGCATATTTATTATAGTAATTGTAAGATTAGATTAAACTCACCTAAACTATAAGTTAACTGAGTTTTATCTAATCTTACATCGTATTAACATGTCATCTTATAAATTTTATAATGCCCATAGTATATGCACTATTAAATAATACAGCAGTTTGACTACAAAATGAATGAGGAAATTTTGGAACTTGTCCACTGCATCATCCATATTTGGGCATAGAAATCTGTGACATATTGAGATTTACATGTAATGCACATATTGACTCAATCCCATTCATTCTATCCTCTTTATTGCGTCAATACCTTTAAACTATAATAGCATGATACATGTAAATGCCACCCGGCTAGCTTGGTCGGCAGCATTCAAATTTACTGATCGAGGAGTCGTAGGTTTGATTCTCAGGCGGCGCATACTTACAAAGAGCTTGGTCTTGAAACAATTTATACATCTTCATAAGGTTTTTAAGCACATTGTTTTAGAACCCATGTCCCAAACACATCATTTAAGACCAATAAAGACATTTAACTAAAAGATCTTAAGTTTTTTGTCCACCGAAAACACTTTATACATGAACAAAAACTCTTTACAACTTCAACCTTAAAGTGGTAGTTTTTCGCATTTTCAGTTGAAATTTGTATACTTATGAATAGACAGCTGTCTGTTCGCACTCCACGAAAAGACTTCTGAAACCTTCTGAATAGATAGCTACGATTTTGCGGATAAACTTCTGAATAGACTTGTGAATAGACATGTGTCTATTCGCATTCTACAAAATAATTGACATTTAAAAAAAATGACTGCATTTTTGTTTTTGCGAAATTTTATGCAATCCGTCCAGTATTTTGCTTAATCTGAGACTAATTAAACTACATTCATGCTATGGATAGAGTTTAAACCATGATTTAAACTTGAGGTTGTATTATAAATTAAACTAGACTGATGCAATCGGCACAATGTCATAACGATTGTTAAAACGAGGGAGACAACTGTAGTGATATTGGAAATTAATTTAAACAATACAGACAGAATTATCTTCCTTATAAAACAAAACTAACAGATTTTGACCCTGTCACAATATATTATTAGTTCAATGAAATCTTTTTTTAGTTCTCAATTCAGTTTAAAAGTGTAAGTTTATCATGCAGGGAAAATATTATTGAAGTAATAGCAACGATTTTTAGAAAGTTGGTGTTTTTGTAAAATGAGACAAGTATGAAGTTATGAACTATGATGATCTCTTTAAAAATTTGTCAAAGATATTGATTTTTTTGCGGACTAAAAATCATTACACAAATTCCTTCACTAAATTAGACAGACAATAGATAAACATTTCTTTTGGTATATAAATGTGTGAACAACTCGTCTTAATTTGGACAAAATATATGTAAATATTAAAAGTACAATTTATCGCTCTACCACAGTTTGGTTTCATTTTTTTATTAAGAATGTGCAAATACTTGCTGATTACCAAGTCTAATTTTGAATATGTACATTTTGAACAATAAAATTAATAAACATTAAGGCCCATTTTCGAATGTGAATTTTGTGTTCGACTGACATCCTTCTGCTGTAATAAAAACATGTTTTATTAATCATTTCACCAATCTATTCTCAAAATTAAATTATATATAGAACAAGCTTTCTTTTGGTGCATAGATGTGCGATAAACTCACTTTAACTGCGACAAATTATATGTTTATATATCAAGTACGAAAATTCCCAGTACGGAAGTTCGGTTCGATATTACATCAAAAAGTGCAAATACATGCTATTTACCGAGTCTTATTTTAACCCACAATTTAGAAAAAACATGTGATATTATGCATCATTTTACGCTGATTGTTAGGAAAATGTTTTGACCGGTACATTTTGAATAAATAAACCATAAGGGCATGGTGAGTGAACAAAACAGGCCCATTTTCGAATGTGAATTTGTGTTCGACTGACATACTTCTGCTGTTAACAAAAACACGTTTTTTAATTATGTCGCCAATCTAATAAAAACAAGAAAGATAATGTGGGAGCCACATTAAAGCCGGATTTTTCTGCATATGGGAACATTGAGAACAAGTTTACGCTGTTACAAAAGAAAGTCATTTGATATATTGCTTATTAGAAGGAATACAAAGGGCAATAATTAATCTTAAAGGAATAAAGAGTTTCATCAACTATATATATGTCCTATTGTATCTTTTCTATGAACGTAAAGTTGGCAGACTCAGCAGACACAGCAGACACAGCAGAAGGAACGATCCTTCTGCTGTGTCTGCTGGCAGAAGGATAAATCTACAGCAGAAGGAATGATCCTTCTGCTGTGTCTGCTGGCAGAATGATACATTTACAGCAGAAGGATCAATCTTTCTGCTGGGTCTGCTGGCAGAAGGATTGAATTATAACAGAAAGATGTGTCTGTTGGCAGAAAGATTTTATAATAACAGAAAGATGTGTCTGCTGGCAGGAGGATTAAACAACAACAGAATCAATCTTTCTGCCACGTCTGTTGGCAGAATAATTGAATTATAATTTCAAGCCTCAATTTAAGCAAAACATGTGATATTATGCATCATTTTAAAGCTGATAGTTATGAAAATGTTTTGATGAGTACATTTTGAACAGTAAATAAAGAATAAGGGCCTAGTGAGTAAACAAAACAGGCCCATTTCGAATGTGAATTTTGTGTTCGAATGACATCCTTCTGCTGTTATTTAACACATGTTTTATTAATCATTTCATCTATCTGTTCACAAAATCAAATTTTATATAGAACAAGCTTTAATCTGGTATATAGATGTGCGATAAACTCTATTTAATTGCGACAATTTGAACGTTAATATATCGAGTACGAAAATTCTCAGTGCGGAAGTTCGGTTCGATATTTTCATTAAAAAAGTGCCAATACATGCTATTTACCGAGTCTTATTCTAAGCCACAATAAAGACAAAATATGCGATATTATGCATCATTTTAAAGCTTATACATAGAAAAAGGTTTAGACAGGTCGATTTTGAATTTTTGTATAAGAATAACAACAAGACGAGTGTATAAAGTAGCCCTATTTTCGGACGTACATTTCGGTTTGAGTGACATCCTTCTGCTATAAATAAATACACGTATTCTTAATTAATTTAAAAACTAAATCGCAAAATCAAACTGGCAATAGAATAAGCTTTCTTTTGATGTATATAAGAGTGAATAACTCGACTTAATTTGGACAAAATATATGTTTATATATCTAGTTCGTAAATTCACCCGACCACAGATTGGTTTGATTTTTTCATTGAAATGTGCGAAAACATGCTAATTACCGAGTCTTATTGTAAGCCTTAATTTAGGCAAAACATGTGATATAATGCATCATTTTAAAGCTGATTGTTGTAAAAATGTTTTGACGGGTACATTTTGAACAGCAAATAAATAATAAGGGCCTGGTGAGTAAACAAAACAGGCCCATTTTCGAATGTGAATTTTGTGTTCGACTGACATCCTTCTGCTGTTATTTAACACATGTTTTATTAATCATTTCATCTATCTGTTCACAAAATCAAATTTTATATAGAACAAGCTTTAATCTGGTATATAGATGTGCGATAAACCCTATTTAATTGCGACAAATTTTACGTTAATATATCGAGCACGAAAATTCTCAGTGCGGAAGTTCGGTTCGATATTTTCATTAAAAAAGTGCCAATACATGCTATTTACCGAGTCTTATTCTAAGCCACAATTAAGACAAAATATGCGATATTATGCATCATTTTAAAGCTTATTCATAGAAAAAGGTTCAGACAGGTCGATTTTGATTTTTTGTATAAGAATAACAACAAGACGAGTGTATAAAGTAGCCCCATTTTCGGACGTACATTTCGGTTTGAGTGACATCCTTCTGCTATAAATAAATACACGTATTCTTAATTAATTTAAAAACCAAATCACAAAATCAAACTGGCTATAGAATAAGCTTTCTTTTGATGTATATATGAGTGAATAACTCGACTTATTTGGACAAAATTTATGTTTATATGCCAAGTTCGTAAATTCACCCGACCACAGATTGGTTTGATTTTTTCATTGAAATGTGCGAAAACATGCTAATTACCGAGTCTTATTGTAAGCCTTAATTTAGGCAAAACATGTGATATTATGCATCATTTTAAAGCTGATTGTTGTAAGAATGTTTTGACGGGTACATTTTGAACAGCAAATAAATAATAAGGGCCTGGTGAGTAAACAAAACAGGCCCATTTTCGAATGTGAATTTTGTGTTCGACTGACATCCTTCTGCTGTTATTTAACACATGTTTTATTAATCATTTCATCTATCTGTTCACAAAATCAAATTTTATATAGAACAAGCTTTAATCTGGTATATAGATGTGCGATAAACTCTATTTAATTGCGACAATTTGAACGTTAATATATCGAGTACGAAAATTCTCAGTGCGGAAGTTCGGTTCGATAAATTCAGTAAAACAGTGCAAATACATGCTATTTCCCGAGTCTTATTTTAATCCACAATTAAGACAAAATATGCGATATTATGCATCATTTTAAAGCTTATACATAGAAAAAGGTTTAGACAGGTCGATTTTGAATTCTTGTAAAAGAATAACAGCAAGACGAGTGTATAAAGTAGCCCTATTTTCGGACGTACATTTCGGTTTGAGTGACATCCTTCTGCTACAAATAAATACACGTATTTTTAATTGATTTAAAACTTGAATCACAAAATCAAACTGGCAATAGAATAAGCTTCCTTTTAATGTATAAATGAGTGAAAAACTCGACTTAATTTGGACAAAATATATGTTTATATGTCAAGTTCGTAAATTTACCCGACCACAGTTTGGTTTGATTTTTTCATTGAAATGTGCGAAAACATGCTAATTACCGAGTCATATTGTAAGCCTAAATTCAGGCAAAACGTGATATTATGCATCATTTTAAAGCTAATTGTTGTAAAAATGTTTTGACGGGTACATTTTGAACAGTAAATAAATAATAAGGGCCTGGTGAGTAAACAAAACAGGCCCATTTTCGAATGTGAATTTTGTGTTCGACTGACATCCTTCTGCTGTTATTTAACACATGTTTTATTAATCATTTCATCTGACTGTTCACAAAATCAAATTTTATATAGAACAAGCTTTAATTTGGTATATAGATGTGCGATAAACTCTATATAATTGCGACAAATTATACGTTAATATATCGAGTACGAAAATTCTCAGTGCGGAAGTTCGGTTCGATATTTTCTATAGAAAAGTGCCTATACATGCTATTTACCGAGTCTTATTTTAAGCCACAATTAAGACATAATATGCGATATTATGCATCATTTTAAAGCTTATACATAGAAAAAGGTTTAGACAGGTCGATTTAGAATTTTTGTAAAAGAATAACAGCAAGACGAGTGTACAAAGTAGCCCTATTTTCGGACGTACATTTCGGTTTGAGAGACATCCTTCTGCTACAAATAAATACACGTATTTTTAATTGATTTAACAAACAAATCACAAAATCAAACTGGCAATAGAATAAGCTTTCTTTTAATGTATAAATGAGTGAATAACTCGACTTAATTTGGACAAAATATATGTTTTTATGTCAAGTTCGTAAATTTACCCGACCACAGTTTGGTTTGATTTTTTCATTGAAATGTGCAAAAACGTGCTAATTACCGAGTAATATTGTAAGCCTAAATTTAGGCAAAACATGTGATATTATGCATCATTTTAAAGCTGATTGTTGTAAAAATGTTTTGACGGGTACATTTTGAACAGCAAATAAATAATAAGGGCCTGGTGAGTAAACAAAACAGGCCCATTTTCGAATGTGAATTTTGTGTTCGACTGACATCCTTCTGCTGTTATTTAACACATGTTTTATTAATCATTTCATCTATCTGTTCACAAAATCAAATTTTATATAGAACAAGCTTTAATTTGGTATATAGATATGCGATAAACTCTATTTAATTGCGACAAATTATATGTTAATATATCGAGTACGAAAATTCTCAGTGCGGAAGTTCGGTTCGATAAATTCAGTAAAATAGTGCCAATACATGCTATTTACCGAGTCTTATTTTAAGCCACAATTAAGACAAAATATGCGATATTATGCATCATTTTAAAGCTTATACATAGAAAAAGGTTTAGACAGGTCGATTTAGAATTTTTGTAAAAGAATAACAGCAAGACGAGTGTATAAAGTAGCCCTATTTTCGGACGTACATTTCGGTTTGAGTGACATCCTTCTGCTATAAATAAATACACGTATTTTCAATTTATTTAAAATTTGAATCACAAAATCAAACTGGCAATAGAATAAGCTTTCTTTTAATGTATAAATGAGTGAATAACTCGACTTAATTTGGACAAAATATATGTTTTTATGTCAAGTTCGTAAATTTACCCGACCACAGTTTGGTTTGATTTTTTCATTGAAATGTGCAAAAACGTGCTAATTACCGAGTCATATTGTAAGCCTAAATTCAGGCAAAACATGTGATATTATGCATCATTTTAAAGCTGATTGTTGTAAAAATGTTTTGACGGGTACATTTTGAACAGCAAATAAATAATAAGGGCCTGGTGAGTAAACAATGCAGGCCCATTTTCGAATGTGAATTTTGTGTTCGACTGACATCTTTCTGCTGTTATTTAACACATGTTTTATTAATCATTTTATCTATATGTTCACAAAATCAAATTTTATATAGAACAAGCTTTAATTTGGTATATAGATGTGCGATAAACTCTATTTAATTGCGACAATTTGAACGTTAATATATCGAGTACGAAAATTCTCAGTGCGGAAGTTCGGTTCGATATTTTCATTAGAAAAGTGCCAATACATGCTATTTACCGAGTCTTATGTTTAGCCACAATTAAGACAAAATATGCGATATTATGCATCATTTTAAAGCTTATACATAGGGAAAGGTTTAAACAGGTCGATTTAGAATTTTTGCAAAAGAATAACAGCAAGACGAGTGTATAAAGTAGCCCTATTTTCGGACGTACATTTCGGTTTGAGTGACATCCTTCTGCTATAAATAAATACACGTATTTTTAATTTATTTAAAATTTGAATCACAAAATCAAACTGGCAATAGAATAAGCTTTCTTTTAATGTATAAATGAGTGAATAACTCGACTTAATTTGGACAAAATATATGTTTTTATGTCAAGTTCGTAAATTTACCCGACCACAGTTTGGTTTGATTTTTTCATTGAAATGTGCGAAACATGCTAATTACCAAGTCATATTGTAAGCCTAAATTCAGGCAAAACATGTGATATTATGCATCATTTTAAAGCTAATTGTTGTAAAAATGTTTTGACGGGTACTATTTGAACAGCAAATAAATAATAAGGGCCTGGTGAGTAAACAAAACAGGCCCATTTTCGAATGTGAATTTTGTGTTCTACTGACATCCTTCTGCTGTTAATAAAAACATGTTTTATTAATCATTTCATCTATCTGTTAACAAATTCAAATTTTATATAGAACAAGGTTTAATTTGGTATATAGATGTGCGATAAACTCTTTTTAATTGCGACAAATTATACGTTAATATATCGAGAACGAAAATTCTCTGTGCGGAAGTTCGGTTCGATATTTTCATTAGAAAAGTGCAAATACATGCTATTAACCGAGTCTTATTTTAAGCCACAATTAAGACAAAATATGCGATATTATGCATCATTTTAAAGCTTATTCATAGAAAAATGTTTAGACAGGTCGATTTAGAATTTTTGTAAAAGAATAACAGCAAGACGAGTGTATAAATAGCCCTATTTTCGGACGTACATTTCGGTTTGAGTGACATCCTTCTGCTATAAATAAATACACGTATTTTTAATTTATTTAAAACTTGAATCACAAAATCAAACTGGCAATAGAATAAGCTTTCTTTTAATGTATAAATGAGTGAATAACTCGACTTAATTTGGACAAAATATATGTTTATATGTCAAGTTCGTATATTAACCCGACCACAGTTTGGTTTGATTTTTTCATTGAAATGTGCGAAAACATGCTAATTACCGAGTCATATTGTAAGTCTAAATTTAGGCAAAACATGTGATATTATGCATCATTTTAAAGCTGATTGTTGTAAAAATGTTTTGACGGGTACATTTTGAACAGCAAATAAATAATAAGGGCCTGGTGAGTAAACAAAACAGGCCCATTTTCGAATGTGAATTTTGTGTTCGACTGACATCCTTCTGCTGTTATTTAACACATGTTTTATTAATCATTTCATCAATCTGTTCACAAAATCAAATTTTATATAGAACAAGCTTTAATCTGGTTTATAGATGTGCGATAAACTCTATTTAATTGCGACAAATTATACGTTAATATATCGAGTACGAAAATTCTCAGTGCGGAAGTTCGGTACGATATTTTCATTAAAAAAGTGCAAATACATGCTATTTACCGAGTCTTATTTTAAGCCACAATTAAGACAAAATATGCGATATTATGCATCATTTTAAAGCTGATTGTTGTGAAAATGTTTTGACGGGTACATTTTGAACAGTGAATAAATAATAAGGGCCTGGTAAGTAAACAAAACAGGCCCGTTTTCGAATGTGAATTTTGTGTTCGACTGATATCCTTCTGCTGTTAATAAACGCATGTGTTTTTAATCGTTTCATCTATCTGTTCACAAAATCAAATTTTATATAGAACAAGCTTTAATTTGGTATATAGATGTGCGATAAACTCATTTTAATTGCGACAAAATATATGTATTTAAATATGTCAAGTACGAAAATTCTCAGAACGAAAGTTCGGTTTGATATTTTCAAAAAGGCAGTGGCTAGAGTTACGGTACCGTAACTCTAGACCCAGGTTCTAGAGTTACGGAAGTTCCGTAACTGTAGACAACCCTGTCAGGGTTGTCTAGAGTTACGGAAGTCAAATAACATGCGCGTATGTTTCAACTTTTTAACATCGAAAAACTTGTTGATATTCAATATCACTCGAAATAAACAAGTATTTATCGACGTGACCTATTCAATTGTTATTACACCCGCCATTTGTTTAACATACGGCGATATGATGTACGTTGTCGTCTTCAAAGTGTCACATACTTAGTTTACTTTTCAAGAGCGATTTGTTATATAGAGTTGGATTATAATTTGGACCGAATATGTCTAATTTGGACAGAATTAATATATTTTTATTAAATTGACGATTCTTTAGTATTTCTCATTAAAAATTTTAATTGTCCTATAAGAAAAAACGGCGATTTTCGAATGCAAAATCGACCATATTTTTGAAAGCAAAATGTCTTCAATTTGATAAAAAAATGTTGATAAATTATATATTTTTACATTGTCACGTTTAAAAGCGGCGATCTTTACCTAAAACATTCAATTTGACCAATTCATTGAATTAAAAAATCTCGGCAATTTTCCCCAAGATTTTGCATACTATTAAAGAATCGCGGCGTTTTACTTACATGTATATTGTACGATAAGTATACTGAGCTTATTTGGTTGAATTAGTGAATTTAATTGAAAAGATAAAAAACGCGTTTTTTTACTGGATAACTGCCGAGTTTTTAGTAAAATTGCTGACCTTTGATTATGAATATGAATGGGTACTTTTTAACGAGATCGTTTATATTTTCGTTAAAATTTTAAAGATTTGGTGAGGAATGACAAGCTGGATTATTTTACAAAAACATCGACTTTCTATTCATTTAACGGTTTCTCCCAAGTACTAAGCTCTTTTTATCAAGCTTAGTTCCCATTTTTGTTCACGAAATTTAAGTCAATTTAACGTTCGAAAATCGCCGACTTTCTTACTAGATACTTGCAAATTATTCACAATTAAAATTACTCTAAGAATCGACTATTTCCTATAAATGTTTCCTTTAAATTCCGTACACAATATACATATTCAGTCCAAATTATAATCACACTCTATAACTTCTCGCTCAAGTAAACTTATTATGTGACACTTTGAAGACGACAACGACATATCGCCGTATATTAAACATCCGGTAAGTTTATTAGTCATATCCAAAATGGCGGGTGTAATAACAATTGAATAGGTCACGTCGGTAAATATTTGTTTATTTCGAGTGATATTGAATATCAAAAAGTTTTTCGATGTTAAAAAGTTGAAACATACGCATGTTATTTGACTTCCGTAACTCTAGACAACCCTGACAGGGTTGTCTACAGTTACGGAACTTCCGTAACTCTAGAACCTGGGTCTAGAGTTACGGTACCGTAACTCTAGCCACTGCCTTTCAAAAAATGTGCAAATACATGCTGACTACCGATTCTTATTTTAAACCACAACTAAGTTAAAACATGTGCTTTTATGCATCATTTTCAAGCTGATTGTTTGGAAAATGTTTTGACGGGTAAATTTAGAACTATAAATAAACAATAAGGGCCTGTCGAGTGTACAAACAGGCCAATTTTTGAATGTGAATTTGTGTTCGACTGACATCCTTCTGCTGTAAACAAAAACATGTTTGACTATGTATTTTACAAATCCATACACATAATCAGATTGAAGATAAAACAAGCTTTCTTTTGATATATATTAACATACAAAACTCGATTTTTATAAGGCCGAACGATACTAACTGGATCGATGTTTGAGTTTTTTCTAAATGATATTTGGGTTCGGTCTTTTTTGTGAAATGACTAGTAACAGGTCTATTTTCGAGAGCAATTTTCGAGAATGTTTCGACTTAAACCTTACACATTATGCATCAAATTAAAAATGTTTTGAAATGTCTATTTGGGAAAAAAATAATAAAGAATAACAGCATGGCGAGTGTAGAAGTTAGCCCTGTTTTTCGGATATAAATTTGGGTTTGACTGCCACCCTTCTGCTATTAATAAATACACGATTTTTTTTTATTAATTTACCAACCTATTCGCAAAATCAGACTAACAATAGAATAAGATTTATTTTGGTGTTATTTGGTGGTGATCCTAGCAAGGCAGTTAGAACCTCAGTCTATAGGGCTCTAGAGATCTAAATAGTAATCTACAATGAAAGACAAAATCTAGATCCCACAAATTCAGTCTATTTCATTTATTCCACCCAATTAAGTGCAAATACCTTATGAGTTACATAAACACTGCATAAAAACACCAAAATGCAGTTAAAACATCGAATTAAACTTATTTGAAAGTACTGAAAAGACTTAAAATCAATTCTGAGGTACCCAAAACCTCTAATTTTAATGCTATTTACTAGCAAAATTAAAAATGCCTTAACTTCATTGTAATTAGATATATCCTAGGATGCAAATCCTACTTAAATATACATTATCAGGGTCTTTTTACCCAGATAAAACACTATTACCAGACTTGCCGGGTTACTAAAACCCATAAATTTAACAAATATTCAACAAATCTGTTGAATCTTAAAATTATTTTACATTATTTAATTCCTACTATACAAGAATATATATATTTTAATCATATAATGTGGAAATTTATGTTTTTTACTACAAAAAGACATTATTTTGTCTATTTTAATACAAATTTTATACAATTTAGCCTTTTAAAAGGCTTTAAAAACCTTTAATTCAACAATTTCTTAAACTAATTATGGGTTAGGAACCTGTAAAAGAAACAAAAGACCTGAAATTACCATCTTAAACACAGTAATATATATATCAAAAACTTCATTAATATACCTAATGACAAAATTCTTTTAAATTAGAGCTAAAATGTCTTAGGTTTTAGAATTTCACATTATATTTTTACTAAAAAATCAACAAAAAATCTATTGGAACACCTATTAAAGTTCATTTTCTGTTCCAATACTGAAAAAAATTATCAAAATGAATAACTCTTAAGAAAATATTATAGAGTTTTCAAAAATATGTCAACAACTGACATATGTATACTAATATATCAACAGGTTCTCCGGTCCATAAGATCCAATTACCCCGGATATGTTTAATAAACCGGGGTAGTTACTTGGTATTTGCACTATTTTGGGATCCCCGCAATTAATAATACAATACTATTGTTTAACTTTTTCTATAGTACTTATGGATTGAGTCTTTTGTGCTCTGTACAGAAGTTTTCATTCAAAAAGTACACTACATTGTGTGTAACTTTTAATCTTTTGTTACAAAAATTAAAGGTACCAGTCAATGTGATTTTTTACAAGGAATCTTTTAACGTGCCCGGATTTTTTTGAATACTGATTTACTTTTTACTTTTTAGAATACTGATTAAAACAGTCTATTACTAATGTACAAATCTCTCACAAGATCAAAAAATGAATATGGAGCTGAAATTTATTCTGTAACTAGCCCCTCCCAACTCCAAAGACTAAATATTATACAGAATTAAGCATTGAGAATTGCTCTAAGGGCCTTACCAACCACCCCACAGCATCTTTTAGAAGCAGAGGCAGGAGTCATGCCACTCATTTTCAGGTCTGGGCAGGCTGTTAAATTCTGGGCCAGGGCTCAAACCAAAAAAATTTAAAAAAAACCAGAATGCCATCATTGGGACTGGTTCATTCTGCCACAGGAGCTTCCAAAATACTCCTACACCATTTGGAGCCAAAATTGAGCTCCTAAAGGCAACAATGGGTTTCAGTGATGTCCCCTTTGACATCCAGATCCTACTAGATCCAAGCAAGGCGGTCAGGAGTTCAGTCTATATGGCTCTAGAAACTTATATAGTTGATTGCCAAATGACCGATAAGATCTAGAGCCCCCATTCTCAGTCTATTTCATTTATATCACCCAATATAAGTGCAAGTACCTCAAGAGTTTCAATGAAATCTGTATACATAACACCATAATGCAGAAAATACCATTTAAATGGCTATTTTTCACATAATAAACTATAAAACTATAACAATGAGGTAATTTAAACCTCTTATATAAACTGTTATCCACTAGTTTTGTTTAAAATTCAAGTGATTTTTACTAAATAGCAAAATACATAGACCTAAAACCAAAAATTATTAAACAAAACAGGGTCAAATTCTTTAAAAACATCATTCTGAATAACTTTCCGGGTTAGGAAAACACCAATTTTATTATTTCTTCTATTTAATTACTACCTTACATATACTAAATACTGAAAAGTATGATATTTTTGACAAAAAGGACAATTTTTTGCCCATCTCCTTCAATAAAAGACTGCATATTAGGGTTAAAAACCTTAAATTTTTACAAAAAAATCACTCTTTATGGATTGGAGACATATAAAGATGTCATTAAACATAATAGTATCAATGAAACCATTGTAATATAAACCAAATGACATTAACAATATTAAAAACATAAGAATTTCAAATTTCAGAACTAAAATTCTCAATATTTTAGATTTTTCACACTTTGTTAACATTATATTCCACCCTAGAAATGAAAATAGCTGGAATATTAATCTTAAAAAACCTTTATAAGTATATATAGTTTATACAATTTCATCAATTAAAGTTTATTTCCCTAAATAGTTTTGATTTCTACATCAATATGTCAAAATTTGGCTTTAAACTTAATAAATAGAAAAGGATCTCCAATCCTAAAGATCCAATTACCCCGTTAAAAATAACCGGGGTAATTACTTGGTACTTGCACTCTGTTTGGATCCCCGCAACCATAGAAATAAATGTATTTCATGTACAAATATTGTTTTGCTTTTTGATTGAGGTTTCTGCACTATGTGCTTCAACCTTTGATCAAGAAGTAAATAACTTTGTACTCATTTGTATCTAAAACCAAAAGTAACAATCACTGTGATTTTTAAGGAGAATCTTTTAAGGTCCTCAGTTTTCTAGTGAACATTTTTCAATTTAAAAAAAATAAGTGTCAATTAGTGCATGTATGTGAAGACAGCAGTAACGGCAGTACAGCAGTACAGCAGTAAAGCCTTACTGTCAGAATTTCATCATTTTCAGGCTGATTGTTTGGAAAATGTTTTCACGGGTACATTTTGAAAAATAAGTCAACAATAAGGGCACTGCGAGTGGACAAAACAGACCCATTTTCAAATGTAAACTTTTGTTCGACAGATCGACATCCTTCTGCTATTAATAAATACATCTTTTATAAAATTAATTCACCAATCTATTCAATCTATAATAAAATTATATATAGAACAAGCTTTCTTTTGGTATACAAATGTGAGAAAAATTCGGACCGAACTTTCGTACTGAGAATTTTCGTACTTGATATATTTAAATACATATATTTTGTCGCAATTAAAATGAGTTAATCTCACATTTATACACCAAAACAAACCTTGTTCTATATAAAATTTGATTTTGTGAATACATTGGTGAAATAATTAATAAAACATGTTTTTATTAACAGCAGAAGGATGTCAATCGAACACAAAATTCACATTCGAAAATGGGCCTGTTTTGTTCACTCACCAGGCCCTTATTATTTATTTACTGTTCAATTAAAATGTACCTGTCAAAACATTTTTCAAACAATCTGCTTTAAAATGATGCATAATATCACAAGTTTTGTCTAAATTGTGGCTTAAAATAAGACTCGGAAATTAGCATGTTTCGCACATTTCAATGAAAAAATCAAACCAAACTGTGGTCGGGCGAATTTACGAACTTGATATATAAACATATATTTTGTCCAAATGAAGACGCGTTATTCACTCATTTATACACCAAAAGAAAGCTTATTCTATTGCCAGTCAGATTGTGTGATTTGGTTGGTAAATTAATTTAAAATTTGTGTATTTATTTGTGGCAGAAGGATGTCACTCAAACCGAAATGTACGTCCGAAAATAGGGCTACTTTTTACACTCGTCTTGCTGTTATTCTTTTACGAAAATTCAAAATCGACCTGTCGAAACCTTTTTCTATGTATAAGCTTTAAAATGATGCATACTATCACGTGTTTTTCTTAATTGTGGCTTAAAATAAGACTCGGTAAATAGCACGTATTCGCACTTTTTTATTGAAATATCGAACCCAACTTCCGCACTGAGAATTTTCGTACTCGATATATATACATATAATTTGTCGCAATTAAATTGAGTTTATCGCACATCTATACACCAAATTAAAGCTTGTTCTATATAAAATTTGATTTTGTGAACAGATAGATGAAATGATTAATAAAACATGTGTTAAATAACAGCAGAAGGATGTCAGTCGAACACAAAATTCACATTCGAAAATGGGCCTGCTTTGTTTACTCAATAGGCCCTTATTATTTATTTACTGTTCAAAATGTACCCGTCAAAACATTTTTACAACAATCAGCTTTAAAATGATGCATAATATCACATGTTTTGCCTAAATTTAGGCTTACAATATGACTCGGTAATTAGCATGTTTTCACACATTTCAATGAAAAAATCAAATCAAACTGTGGTCGGGTAAATTTACGAACTTGACATAAAAACATATATTTTGCCCAAATTAAGTCGAGTTATTCACTCATTTATACATTAAAAGAAAGCTTATTCTATTGCCAGTTTGATTTTGTGATTCAAATTTTAAATGAATTGAAAATACGTGTATTTATTTATAGCAGAAGGATGTCACTCAAACCGAAATGTACGTCCGAAAATAGGGCTACTTTATACACTCGTCTTGCTGTTATTCTTTTACAAAAATTCTAAATCGACCTGTCTAAACTTTTTTCTATGTATAAGCTTTAAAATGATGCATAATATCGCATATTTTGTCTTAATTGTGGCTAAAAATAAGAATCGGTAAATAGCATGTATTGGCACTTTTCTAATGAAAATATCGAACCGAACTTCCGCACTGAGAATTTTCGTACTCGATATATTAACGTTCAAATTGTCGCAATTAAATAGAGTTTATCGCACATCTATATACCAAATTAAAGCTTGTTCTACATAAAATTTGATTTTGTGAACAGATAGATGAAATGATTAATAAAACATGTGTTAAATAACAGCAGAAGGATGTCAGTCGAACACAAAATTCACATTCGAAAATGGGCCTGTTTTGTTTACTCACCAGGCCCTTATTATTTATTTGCTGTTCAAAATGTACCCGTCAAAACATTTTTACAACAATCAGCTTTAAAATGATGCATAATATCACATGTTTTGCCTAAATTTAGGCTTACAATATGACTCGGTAATTAGCACGTTTTTGCACATTTCAATGAAAAAATCAAACCAAACTGTGGTCGGGTAAATTTACGAACTTGACATAAAAACATATATTTTGTCCAAATTAAGTCGAGTTATTCACTCATTTATACATTAAAAGAAAGCTTATTCTATTGCCAGTCTGATTTTGTGATTTGTTTGTTAAATCAATTAAAAATACGTGTATTTATTTGTAGCAGAAGGATGTCACTCAAACCGAAATGTACGTCCGAAAATAGGGCTACTTTATACACTCGTCTTGCTGTTATTCTTTTACAAAAATTCTAAATCGACCTGTCTAAACCTTTTTCTATGTATCAGCTTTAAAATGATGCATAATATTGCATATTATGTATTAATTGTGGCTTAAAATAAGACTCGGTAAATAGCATGTATAGGCACTTTTCTATAGAAAATATCGAACCGAACTTCCGCACTGAGAATTTTCGTACTCGATATATTAACGTATAATTTGTCGCAATTATATAGAGTTTATCGCACATCTATATACCAAATTAAAGCTTGTTCTATATAAAATTTGATTTTGTGAACAGTCAGATGAAATGATTAATAAAACATGTGTTAAATAACAGCAGAAGGATGTCAGTCGAACACAAAATTCACATTCGAAAATGGGCCTGTTTTGTTTACTCACCAGGCCCTTATTATTTATTTGCTGTTCAAAATGTACCCGTCAAAACATTTTTACAACAATCAGCTTTAAAATGATGCATAATATCACATGTTTTGCCTAAATTTAGGCTTACAATATGACTCGGTAATTAGCACGTTTTTGCACATTTCAATGAAAAAATCAAACCAAACTGTGGTCGGGTAAATTTACGAACTTGACATATAAACATATATTTTGTCCAAATTAAGTCGAGTTATTCACTCTTATATACATCAAAAGAAAGCTTATTCTATTGCCAGTTTGATTTTGCGATTTAGTTTTTAAATTAATTAAGAATACTTGTATTTATTTATAGCAGAAGGATGTCACTCAAACCGAAATGTACGTCCGAAAATAGGGCTACTTTATACACTCGTCTTGTTGTTATTCTTATACAAAAAATCAAAATCGACCTGTCTGAACCTTTTTCTATGTATAAGCTTTAAAATGATGCATAATATCGCATATTTTGTCTTAATTGTGGCTTAAAATAAGACTCGGTAAATAGCATGTATTGGCACTTTTCTAATGAAAATATCGAACCGAACTTCCGCACTGAGAATTTTCGTACTCGATATATTAACGTTCAAATTGTCGCAATTAAATAGAGTTTATCGCACATCTATATACCAAATTAAAGCTTGTTCTACATAAAATTTGATTTTGTGAACAGATAGATGAAATGATTAATAAAACATGTGTTAAATAACAGCAGAAGGATGTCAGTCGAACACAAAATTCACATTCGAAATGGGCCTGTTTTGTTTACTCACTAGGCCCTTATTCTTTATTTACTGTTCAAAATGTACTCATCAAAACATTTTCATAACTATCAGCTTTGAAATGATGCATAATATCACATGTTTTGCTTAAATTGAGGCTTGAAATTATAATTCAATTATTCTGCCAACAGACGTGGCAGAAAGATTGATTCTGTTGTTGTTTAATCCTTCTGCCAGCAGACACATCTTTCTGTTATTATAAAATCTTTCCGCCAACAGACACATCTTTCTGTTATAATTCAATCCTTCTGCCAGCAGACCCAGCAGAAAGATTGATCCTTCTGCTGTAAATGTACCCTTCTGCCAGCAGACACAGCAGAAGGATCATTCCTTCTGCTGTAGATTTATCCTTCTGCCAGCAGACACAGCAGAAGGATCGTTCCTTCTGCTGTGTCTGCTGTGTCTGCTGAGTCTGCCAACTTTACGTTCATATCTTTTCTGAGTATTTTGTTGGTATTTGACTAAGATGGCATAAGACATGAAAACTATGGATGAAAATAATGCAAAGCTAATGATATGAAATTGGCGAGAGAATTTTGTTAAAAAAAACCTTGTATGGCAAATGGTGAAATTGTTGAAACAAAATGGCGGGAAAATATGACTGGAAAATGCCAGAATACTTGCTATTGGAGAGATCCAACATACTGAAAACTTTAACATAAAAAATACTAAGGGAAATAATCCATTTTTAAGCCAGGTAGAGTTGTTGTTACTGTCTAATTCTTTTCAACAGATCATATGTAATCATTGTATGAAATTTCATAAACATCTAACCATAAATGGCAGAGCTATCCAACAATTTGAAAACTTTAACACAAAAATAACAAAGGGAAATAATCCATTATTAAGCCAGGTAGAGTTGCGGTTACTGTCTAATTCTTTTCAACAGATGATATGTAATCATTGTATGAAACTTCGTAAACATCAAACCATAAATAACAGAGATATCCAACAATTTGAAAAATTTAACGCAAAAAACAAAGGGAAATAATCCATTATTAAGCCAGGTGGAGTTGCTGTTACTGTCTTATTCTTTTCAACAGATGGTATGTAATCATTGTATGAAATTTCATAAACATCTAACCATAAATGGCAGAGATATCCAACAATTTGAAAAATTTAACGAAAAAAACAAAGGGAAATAATCCATTTTTAAGCCAGGTAGAGTTGCCACTACTGTCTAATTCTTTTCAACAGATGGTATGTAATCATTGTATGAAATTTTGTAAACATCTAACCAGAAATGGCAGAGATATCCAACAATTTGAAAACTTTAACGCAAAAAAAACAAAGGGAAATAATCCATTTTTAAGCCAGGTAGAGTTGTGGTTACTGTCTTAATCTGTTCATCACATGGTATGTTATCATTGTATGAAGTTTCATAAAAATCTGACAATAAATGGCAGAAATATATGCTAAATTAAAAACTTTAACGCAATTGTTAACGACACCAGACACCCGAAATTACAAAGGGCAATAATCCATAATTAAGCAAGGTAGAGTTGCGGTTACTGTCTAATTCTGTTCATCACATGGTATGTTATCATTGTATAAAGTTTCGTAGAGATCTGACTTTAAATGGCAGAAATACATGGTACAATAAAAACTTTAACGCAATTGTTAACGACACGGACGCCCGCCCGCCCGCCCGTGTTCGCCAAACTATTAGCCGAATTTTTTCGTTGAAAAATCCGGCTAAAAAACCAAATTATATAGAACAAGCATTCTTGAAATTTTCTCCGCGGACTCTGAAAAATTATCCGCCGAATCAACTTCACCATCGTTACAGTAGAATGACTTCCGAGCAAATCCCGTGTTTTACATTCCTAAGTTTGCACGTGGTATGTACGACGCAATCTGATTGGCTCTTTCTCTCTCGATAAATTTAGCCCGAGGTGATGGAATGGTGGAATTGAATTAGCCGTTCTTATGTTGTTGCGTTTGGATAGATTTATGGAATTATTGTAAGTTTTTTATGCAATATTTATCTTAAAATATATCTGTACATTTCGGCTTTTTACCATGTTGCTTTATCTCATCGTTTCACTAGTGTTTTTGTGTTCCTTTCTTTCTCTGTGTTCATGCCACAAGGTGACTGCAGTGTACACGCCACGAGATTGCTGCAGTGTGCACATCTTGATCCAGAGAAAGAGGTAGACTTGATCGTTACCATTGCCACCATGTGACTTAGTTGGACCCGCTTATTGCCATCCAGCAACGAGGAAGGGGAGGTTCCATACCCATTTGAGGAAGCAAGACATTTCGACCCCAAGACATTTCGACCCCAAGCATTTTATGGAGACATTTCGACCCCAAGACATTTCGACCCCAGTTTATATACATAGCTAGAATTTGGTTAGCTATGTGGTTAGTGTACATGACTTAACTCATATAATCAAAATATTGGATTGTTAAGGAATCATCTGTATTATTATAAAAAAGTGACCTGGAATTCTCGATGACCCGGAACTAACTGTCTTGTTCTGTCATATTTCAGGCCCGGATTTACCGGGGGGGGGGAGCACAGGGGGCACGTGCTTCCCCACCTGGTCCCACAGATATTGTCACTCATACAAAGTAATGGGCACAAAATCGGCACCATCAAACCAATATCAACTAGACTTTTACAATAATTGTACTATAAAATCATTCATCTGATCTATCAAAACAATCTCCGTAAACAGAGATCCTGTTCTACTTGCATTGTCGTACTGGATCTCTACTTAGTCAATGCAAGGTCACGTCGAGATGAACTTTGTATTGACCAATCAATACGTAGCTTTCATCTAGAAGAAAACACTATTAATCACATTTTGATTTCGTAATTTCTATTTTTAGACCAAGGTTTGCATGCAAATTTAACAGCGGTATTATTCACAGTCTGCAATTGGGTGGCTCATTTCAAATTGCGTGACGTAGACGATGTAAACAAGTTACGTATCATAACAATTTCGTCATTAATATATTATGATGAGAGAAGGTCACCTGAACGTGACCTTCATTTGGAAAAGGCCAGATCTAAATTAGCGAGTATGCGAGCGGTGAAATTTTAATCGGGTTTTAATCAGATTGCAATCGAAATAGCTAATGATCTAAATTGATACATTCAAGCATCTCAGGGTACCTAGATCGGGCCTTATCAAGCGTTCAAATCATTGATCATGCAAGTGTATGGTCCTTCTTAACACTTTTACAGACACATAGATATCAATAGCTATGTATATTGTCTACATTGCACATACATCAACAGTATTTTTCAGACTGTCACCAACGAAATTACCATGGTAACAAGCTAACGAAGCCTAAATTTGGTTATTGTGCACTGTGTTACTTGTTTACTATTGTATATCATTGGTGTTTTCAGTTAGATTTCGAACCCAATTCAACGACTCCGTCGTTCCGACTAGAATGTTTGAGGACAGTGGTAGTAAATGGACTAACATGTTTTTAATTTGACACGGGGTATAGCCAAAAACTCGGATTTACATCATAGTTTTTATAGTGAGACTGTATTCGCGACTGTCCGATACGGGTGTATCGAATCGCGTCCTAAAAAATCGTGATTCAGAAGGCCCTTTACAAAAAATTAGTTAAAAACAAAATCAACTATATCTATAGCATTTAACTTGCAGTTGCAATCTTTACTCAAATTTACTTTTTATTCTCAATACTCATTAAACAAAGATAACATTTGTTTTGTTGATTTAATTTTGTGTTATGGGAGTAATAATAAACTTTTTTAATTTTATGATTGTTTGATAAAAGTATCATAATTTGTCAATGCATTCATACCATATTTATAATTTACATCGTATCACGATTAATATCGTAATCGTGAGGCATATATTGTGATATGTATCGTATCGCGACCTTGGCCAAGATACGCAGCCCTATCTCTTAGTATTTTCAGTTTTACAGCATCAATTTTGCAAATGCATCTTTCGGTAAATACTTTCATCTGAATTAATTACCAGCATCACATTGTATGTTTCATATGGAGCATTTTGATGTATAATACACTGCTCTTGATAGAAGTATAAAAAAAGTTCCAGCATTTTTCATTTTACTCTTTTGAATGCAAACAAAGACTTTCCTTGAACCTTAAATAATTTTGTATCATGTTATGTTTGATAAACATTAAAACAAAGTCGATTTTATATAGCTGTTTCTTGATATGATTTTACTGACGAAAGCAGACTATAAGATAAAAAGTTTTTTTTCGCTGAAAATAGTTGGAGGTCATTTCAAGTCCAAATGCATATGTAAGGATTATTTGGACATTCTCTAAAAATGCATCAGGCATTAATCAAAAATGAATAAATGCAAACAATAACCAAATTTTCAATAAACAAAATGAAAAGCGGTCAGTATATATACTGAACCAAAAAAGAAACTTTCGCAAAGTATGTGCCAGTTGTTCAAGGGTACCACTTAGATGTACACACATATATACATGTATTAGCTTGTAAAACTGTTGCTTATGTCATTAATACAGTATTTACAAAATCATAACGTTGATTTCAGCGACGACTGGCCCTCAAAAAGTCTGGATTTGAACCCAATATTGAACATCTTTGGGATAATCTGGATAGACGCATACGTCGACGTCAGAACCCTCCAAACAACATCAACGACCTTCAAGCTGCATTGCTTGAAGAATGAAATAATATTCCACAGGCTGACATTAACAAACCTGTGCGACGTCGCTGTCAGGCAGTCAGCATCGCCCACAGCGGTCATGCGCGCTACTGATTGTTAACTTTAACCTTTTTTTAATTTAAAATTCAACAATCAATATGATCCTTTCCTCCAAAATGACGATTTTAAAAGAACCACAATACATTTTTATTTACAAAAATGTAAGCTTTCAGCCAAAATAATTGAAACTGTACTAACATATCTACAATTAAACTTGGCGAAAGTTTCTTTTTTGGTTCAGTATATTACGGCTTTAAAAGATAATGTTTTGTTATCAAGAATGATATTGTTCATCAAGAAATTAATTACAATAGAATATCATCATATTCAAAAATTACCTTGAACTATCCGTATTACACAGGTTACATAGATCTACGTAAAGTCAGAAGATAATTTGCATTATGCAATAAAGGTTAATAATTTTTCAAAATATTATTTTGATATAGATTTGAATTACGAGGAATTATATTAATGTAAAATCAGATATGAAAAGATTTGATTAATATGTATAACAAGAGCTTAACTGTGAGAGTTAATCTATTTTCAAAATTCCAAGTGAAAATGAAATAAAATATCAACAATGTAATATGGGTATATGAATAGTTTTAAATATTGTGAAAATATCGGATGTGTTAAATAATGTTCTGAAAATAAGTTCAGGTTCAAAATTCTTAAACTAAAATATGTATAAAAATTGGATGGAATAAAATTTTGTCTGAATATTTTGACATTCTAGTATCCAGAGGTTAAATCGAGAATCTTGATATTCTCTATAGGTACGAGAATATGAGTATGTGATAATTGTGTAACATAGAGCATTTAATGCAAAATTTTTATTTTAAGAAAAACTTAATAATTCTGATATACTTAGTATCAATATTAAAATCTATATATTTTCCCAGCCAAGCCAATTGTTTATGTTAATGATCTTGGTAGATAATTAAGTTCTCAAATAATCTTATCAACATAAGCAGGGTTCTGCCAAGGATGCGCCCTTGCGTCATTGCCGCGTAAAAAAGATGAATGTCGCATAATGAATCACGCAGGTGCGCCATCGGCGCATCAAATTCCTGACTTATGAACCTTTCTGTGAATTTACTAAGCCGGTGTGTTGAATCGGCTGACCCTTCTGTTCGCCAGAGGTTATGTGATTTGGTTCGAGTCGGGGCATTCCTGCTAATTCCCCGTTACAAGGAGCCCGACTCTAAGTTAACTTCAAGATCTTCGACTTACTGGTGACAGATATCATAATTGCAGACTGAGAGAATGAGCTACCTCAGTGGAATTAGGTTTTTAAATAAAGACTGTAGAAGACAAAAAAATTATCAGTAATTGGCAATTAGGGTAGAACTATTTACTGGACAAACCTGTTAAACCACATCATCCTATAAAAAACACAAACTTTTTTAGTTTGACTTTTCAAAGAAATGAGAGCTTATGCTATCACTTTTGCGTTGACGTTGGCGTAGGGGTCAATGTTGCTTGTGAGGTTAAAGTTTAATATCTTCAACACTATCATAGATGTTTTATTGAAATTGGTGTACTTATTTAATGGCATTACATCAACTATACTGTGAAGGGGCATAACTGAGGGTACTTTTTTTTACTTATTGCCTTTTTTACTTAGAATATTGCAAAACATGAGCTTGAAGTTTTTCTTATGTAAAAGTCTTCAATACTGATCAAAATATTTGACTTGAAGTTTGTATACTTAATTATTAGTACTTTATCTGTAGGGCATGTATGGGATATAACAGTGGAAGAATTATTGTTGGAGTTATTCCCCTTTATACTTCAACATTTAAGATTAATATTAGTTCATTTTCATATTTTGATATCTTTAGTACCTATAAACATATTTGTATGAAAGTAAGTATGCCTTTTAATTAGTTTAACTACTATCTGACAGTGATAAGACATAATTCTTAATGAATTAGTTTTGGAGTCATGCCCCTATATTGTTTAAAGGTTAAATTTTGTTTGAACTGAGTTCAGTACTATTGAAGACACAAAAATGTATTTGATTGAAATTGGTACTCTAAAGAGCCGCAACTAAGACCACTTTTGTTATTTCTAAATCATGCTATTTTTGACAATTATTAAGACAAAAATGCGTAATTTGTGAACAGAAGGGTCTCTTAAATAAGATGTTTTGCTATTAAGATCATGGATATTGCTGGTCCTAATAGGGGAATTTAACTGTATGCTTATCAATCAGTTCTACATCTACACTACTATAAAGGGATTTAACTGTGGATGAATTATCTTTTGGATTTATTCCCCTTTAAGACTTTAATTTAAAATTTGGTTGTTTAAGAAGGAAATATTTTATAACTCACAATGATATGTAAATGAAGTTGATACACTTATTTATTGGTACGACATTATAGTACTATTATGGTACTATTATTTTCCAGCTATGCCGCTTTACACTTTAATGGTAAAGTTTGTAACTATAGGAATATCTTTTGTAAAAGTTGGCATGCATATTCACTGATACTTCATCTCCTTGAAGGGATATAACTATAGACATCAGTTGTTGGAGTTATGCCCCTTTCTTATTTTACAACTATTGTTTGACCGATTTATTTCTTTTGAAAAACTAAGACATGTCTTGAAAGAACTTTAGTTTAAAGATCAGCCTTACCATGAAGAAAACAAAACACTTGAAAAGTCAAGCACGTAGTTCTTGGACTGCTCTTGTTGCATTTTTTATTGTTTGTTTTTTTAACAAGAGAGTAGTGTCAGAATAAGGTTTTGTGCAATTTCATTAGCACCACCCAATCAGTACTTTGATTTATCATTTCAGATGTACAATTTAACTGCATGGAAGATGTTTCAGATGATTATGAACAGGAAATGTATGGTCATCAGAAAGAAGATAAGTGCAGTTATTTTATTATTTTTACAAATTTTTGTATTATTGCTCTTTTAAAGATGAATGTAAAACATAGTGAGCTGTCCTGCTAGCTCAGTTGGTAGCATGCAGTCTACTGATGAGGAGTGGTGGGTTGATTCCCATGCAGGATATACTTTGGTGGAGCTGGTCATGAAATTATTTCTATGGCCATTTTCCCTCCTACCAATGATTCCTAATTATGTAGGGCAGTTGTCAGTCATTTAGCCTTTCCAGGAACTGTGAGTAGGTTGATTAACTGCCTTTTTATAACCTTTCCAATGTGTTGCTACAGGGTTAAACCCAACAAAAACAAAACAAACTAACAAAGTAAAACATAGTGAGCGAGTGTTAATGTTTTCATACTTCAGATATATGAACCTGATGGTTCAGCTATTCTTTGATGCTGGAATTCACTAGTATAAGAATGCATCCTCTGTAAACAACTGTTCTCTATTACCCATAAATAGCCCTAGCAAGCAGTTAGTATATGTGATAAATGTGAGTGTTAAAGTATACACTTAACCACTTGACCACACACACATGTTACATACACAATTACTTTATCAAAAGTAATAATTAGTACTTAATTAAACATATTAGACCAAGAATTATCTGCACTGTTTTCATGGCTATAGTTTAGTATATAAGTATACACTGGCCTTCTCTCTTGCAATGGGTAATAATGCAGCAAACATTCATAATGATATACAGTAAACATTCAGTCTACATGTAACATAAATTGCACCTACTCTTTCTATTTCTTTGAATCTTATCTTGATTTTTGTCTTTCATGGGTAAGTATACAGTAAACATTCAATGTACATGACCATAAAATGCATTCACTCTTTCTATTTCTTTGAATCTTATCTTGATTTTTGTCTTTCATGGGTAAGTATACAGTAAACATTCAATGTACATGACCATAAAATGCACCCACTCTTTCTATTTCTTTGAATCTTATCTTGATTTTTTGTCTTTCATGGGTAAGTATACAGTAAACATTCAATTTAAACAATCATGTGGTAATATGCAGTTGACATTAAAGATATCTAAACAAGTACCCACCCTTTCAGTTTCTTTGAATGTTTTCCTCCCCTTTTATCTATCCATATGAAAATATGCATAAAAAGCATAATCATTATAAAAGTTCATGTGACAGTATGCAGTATACATTCAATCTATATTAAAATGTGCCAACCATTCCTATTATTAAATATTTTCTTACTTTCTTGTCATGTTTAATGTAAAAATCTTTTATAACATGCAGTTCATGTGGTAATAAGCAGTTCATGTGGTAATAAGCAGTTCATGTGGTAATATGTTGTTCATGTGTTAATGCACAGTTCATGTGGTAACATACAGTTCATGTGGTAATATTCAGTTCATGTGGTAATATGTTGTTCATGTGTTAATACACAGTTCACATGGTAACATGCTGTTCATGTGGCAGTATACAGTTCATGTGGTAACATGCAGTTAACATTGCATCTATCTTTAAATGTACCAACTCTTTCTGTTCCTTTGAATCTTTTACTAAATATTTTCTTACTTTCGTTCTTGTCATGTATAATGTAAAAACTCTTTAATAACATGCAGTTCATGTGGTAATATGAAGTTCATGTGGTAATATGCAGTTCATATGGTAATATACAGTTCATGTGTTAATACACAGTTCACGCGGTAACATGCTGTTCATGTGGTAATATGCAGTTCATGTGGTAATATGCAGTTCATGTGGTAATATGCAGTTCACACGGTAACATGCTGTTCATGTGGTAATATGCAGTTCATGTGGTAACATGCAGTTAACATTGCATCTATCTTAAAATGTACCAACTCTTTCTGTTCCTTTGAATCTTTTACTAAATATTTTCCTACTTTCGTTCTTGTCATGTATAATGTAAAAACTCTTTAATATCATGCAGTTCATGTGGTAATATGCAGTTCATGTGGTAATATGCAGTTCATGTGGTAATATGTTGTTCATGTGTTAATACACAGTTCACGCGGTAACATGCTGTTCATGTGGTAATATGCAGTTCATGTGGTAACATGCAGTTAACATTGCATCTATCTTAAAATGTACCAACTCTTTCTGTTCCTTTGAATCTTTTACTATCATATGTTTACGTCATGGGCAAGGATAAAGTAAACATACATGCATAATGTGAAAAATAATGTAGTAATATGCAGTTCATATGGAAATATGCTGTTAACATTCAATCTATCTTGAAATGTACCAATTCTTTCTGTTTCTTTGATTTTTTCTCTTTCTTTTCATGCTATAGTACTTCTACAATTGTATCTACTTCATATGTACAACAATGTCCAACAAAAACATTATTTCAGTAACAATCTATTCATTTTCTGATAGAATTGTGAAGAAGATGGAGTGCATTGTATAGTATACTAAAGTTTCATAAATCGTAAGCAATATTTAAAAGGATCTCAAAATATTTTTGTATCTCAAATTATCAAAAAAAACAAAGTACACTATAGCAACAGTATGAACATAGACAATATCATAACATTGTAGACCAGCCATTTAGAAAACCTCAGAATACCGAAACCTTGGAATACCAAAATTTTCTTCAGTCCAAAGGCTGTTTGGTTTTCTGAGGTTCCACTGTATACACAAACATATAGTCAATATAAAAGTTTATGTGACAGTATGCCATAAACCTTTAATCTTTCAAATACACATACCCATTCTTACTTTTTCTAAGTATATTTTCCTATTTTCTATCTTGTCATTGGTAAGTCTACAGTAAACATACAGTGTAAGAAAAGCATGTAACAATATGCAGTTCATGTGGTATAAGTTAAGTTTTTAACCTGGCACGTCAGTCTAACAAAAGAAGAGTTTAATTATCAAAAAGGGGGATGAACAAATAAATTTTCTATCATTATATATGTATAAATGTATAACCTGGCATGTTTACATATATATATTGTTTTTTTTTAGTCTTAAGGCAATTTTACAACATCAAAGTTTGTATGAAACTATCTTTAATTACTTTTTATGTTGCCTTTCAAAGTCGCTATCGACACTTGAAAACTTTCAAATAGAGATAATAATTTTAGTGCTAATTCTTCAGTATTGATATAGAGTTCGTGATGCCTGCATATTTTCTGTATTTTTGCTTATAAATTTTTCATTTTTTTTTTGTATCTTTTTCATGTTGAAATGATTTGAGTATAGATTTACTGTTTAACATCAATTTTGTCAAAGCATAAGGATGTGGTTTTTTTTACTTTTTTTCTGACTCTGTTAACATTACAAATTTCGTGTCTTTTTTAGGTTTAATTTTTGTTATTATAAGCATAGAGATTTTTTACTTAAGCATCTTAGATATTTTTGTTTTAAACTTATTTTTTTTCAAAATATTTAAGGTTTTACATGTGATAGACACTAGACACTTTTCTACTTTTACTTTGAATTTTTCACTGTTTTTAGCTATTTTTGCTAGTAGGTTTTTTATCTTAAATTTTTTCGTGTAGGTTTTTTGCTATTGATGTAGGTCATTTATTAACAATTTAAGGTTTTACATGCGATAGACACTAGACACTGGTCAAATGGAGATTGGTCGATATGACTTGGTCATGGAGTCTTACCTCTCCAATTGATATATACAGAGTTCGTGATGTGTTAGCATGTTTTTCTACTTTTACTTTGAATTTTTCACTTTTTCTTTTCTTTTTTGGCTATTAATTTTGCAAGAATTTTTTTTTCATCTTAATTTTTTTCTTGTAGGTTTTTTTTCTATTGATGTAGTTCATTTTTTAACAATTTAAGGTTTTACATGCGATAGACACTAGACACTGGTCAAATGGAGATTGGTCGATATGACTTGTTTACGGAGTCTTACCTCTCCAATTGATATATACAGAGTTCGTGATGTGTTAGCATGTTTTTCTACTTTTACTTTGAATTTTTCACTTTTTGTTTTCTTTTTATATGCTCGAAAGAATTTCAGGCATATTATGTTATACCCACTGGCGTCCGTCTGTCCATCCGTCCGTCGGTCCATATGGTCGTCCTTTTGTCTGTTAGCAATTAGGTGTCCAGAACATAACTTAAGTTCCATTTGGCCCGCAATATTCAAACTTCATAGGATGATAGTCCATATCGGGTAGAAGACCCATTCAGCATATAATTCTCCACCTAGCGGTGCTCTTGTTTAGCCATTAATTTTGATAGTAGGTTTTTTAATCTTAAATTTTTTTTTGTAGGTTTTTTGCTATTGATGTAGGTCATTTATTAACAATTTAAGTTTTTACATGCGATAGACACTAGACACTGGTCAAATGGAGATTGGTCGATATGACTTGGTCACGGAGTCTTACCTCTCCAATTGATATATACGGAGTTCATGATGTGTTTGCATGTTTTTCTATTTTTACTCAAATTTTGTTATTTTCTTTTTTAACTATATTTTTGCTAATTTCTTTTTCTTTTTTAACAATATTTTTGCTAGTAGGTTATTTTTTCAATCTTAGAAGTTTTTTTACAATTGAAGTAGGTTATTTTTTTACAATCATTTATTGATTTTTTTCTTGCTTTCAAGGGTTTTAAGATATACAATTATATTAAAATTAAGTAAATGTTTCTTTGTGTAGTGGAAGGCTTCGTGAGTGAACGACATTGCACGGACATGTTGAAACATAATGGTCAGGAAAACACCTGGCATTGTTCTGAACACTTAATTTTTACGAGTGGTCAGTAGGTCTTATGCCTCCTTTTTGCTCCTTGGGGTATTTTGGAGGTATATTTTTCGCCGGTCAGCAATGCCTAAGACAGTACTGGCTTGTCTTGTCAATCACTTACAAAGTCATTTTATTTTTGTTGTTACATTCAAGTGTAATTACTGTTTTATTTATGATGAAAAAATTATGACTCAGTTACAATTTTTTTTTGGTTTTTAGTGGAAGGCTTCGTGAGTGAACGACATTGCATGGACATGTTGAAACATAATGGTCAGGAAAACACCTGGCATTGTTCTGAACACTTAATTTTTACGAGTTGTCAGTAGGTCTTATGCCTCCTTTTCGCTCCTTGGGGTATTTTGGAGGTATATTTTTCGCCGGTCAGCAATGCCTAAGACAGTACTGGCTTGTCTTGTCAATCACTTACAAAGTCATTTTATTTTTGTTGTTACATTCAAGTGTAATTACTGTTTTATTTGTGATGAAAAAATTATGACTCAGTTACAATTTTTGTTTGGTTTTTAGTGGAAGGCTTCGTGAGTGAACAACATTGCACGGACATGTTGAAACATAATGGTCAGGAAAACACCTGGCATTGTTCTGAACACTTAATTTTTACGAGTGGTCAGTAGGTCTTATGCCTCCTTTTTGCTCCTTGGGGTATTTTGGAAGTATATTTTTCTCCGGTCAGCAATGCCTAAGACAGTACTGGCTTGTCTTGTCAATCACTTACAAAGTCATTTTATTGTAGATTTTCTGTTTAACATCAATTTTGTCAAAGCATAAGGATGTGTTTTTTTTTTACTTTTTTTCTGACTCTGTTAACATTACAAATTTCGTTTCTTTTTTTGGGTTTAATTTTTGTTATTATAAGCTTAGAGATGTTTTACTTAGACATC
Source organism: Mactra quadrangularis (assembly GCA_025267735.1). NCBI lineage: Eukaryota > Metazoa > Mollusca > Bivalvia > Venerida > Mactridae > Mactra > Mactra quadrangularis. Next base: position 33,303,311 of record CM046304.1, read on the forward strand.
TTAGATATTTTTGTTTTAAACTTATTTTTTTCAAAATATTTAAGACTTTACATGTGATAGACACTAGACACTTTTCTACTTTTACTTTGAATTTTTCACTGTTTTTAGCTATTAATTTTGCTAGTAGGGTTTTTTGTCTTAATTTTTTTCTTGTAGGTTTTTTGCTATTGATGTAGGTCATTTATTAACAATTTAAGGTTTTACTTGCGATAGACGCTAGACACTGGTCAAATGGAGATTGGTCGATATGACTTGGTCACGGAGTCTTACCTCTCCAATTGATATATACGGAGTTCATGATGTGTTTGCATGTTTTTCTATTTTTACTCAAATTTTGTTATTTTCTTTTTTAACTATATTTTTGCTAATTTCTTTTTCTTTTTTAACAATATTTTTGCTAGTAGGTTATTTTTTCAATCTTAGAAGTTTTTTTACAATTGAAGTAGGTTATTTTTTTACAATCATTTATTGATTTTTTTCTTGCTTTCAAGGGTTTTAAGATATACAATTATATTAAAATTAAGTAAATGTTTCTTTGTGTAGTGGAAGGCTTCGTGAGTGAACGACATTGCACGGACATTTAGACACATAATGGTCAGGAAAACACCTGGCATTGTTCTGAACACTTAATTTTTACGAGTGGTCAGTAGGTCTTATGCCTCCTTTTTGCTCTTTGGGGTATTTTGGAGGTATATTTTTCGCCGGTCAGCAATGCCTAAGACAGTACTGGCTTGTCTTGTCAATCACTTACAAAGTCATTTTATTTTTGTTGTTACATTCAAGTGTAATTACTGTTTTATTTATGATGAGAAAATTATGACTCAGTTACAATTTTTGATTGGTTTTTAGTGGAAGGCTTCGTGAGTGAACGACATTGCACGGACATGTTGAAACATAATGGTCAGGAAAACACCTGGCATTGTTCTGAACACTTAATTTTTACGAGTGGTCAGTAGGTCTTATGCCTCCTTTTTGCTCCTTGGGGTATTTTGGAGGTATATTTTTCGCCGGTCAGCAATGCCTAAGACAGTACTGGCTTGTCTTGTCAATCACTTACAAAGTCATTTTATTTTTGTTGTTACATTCAAGTGTAATTACTGTTTTATTTATGATGAAAAAATTATGACTCGGTTACAATTTTTGTTTGGTTTTTAGTGGAAGGCTTCGTGAGTGAACGACATTGCACGGACATTTTGACACATAATGGTCAGGAAAACACCTGGCATTGTTCTGAACACTTAATTTTTACGAGTGGTCAGTAGGTCTTATGCCTCCTTTTTGCTTCTTGGGGTATTTTGGAGGTATATTTTTCGCCGGTCAGCAATGCCTAAGACAGTACTGGCTTGTCTTGTCAATCACTTACAAAGTCATTTTATTTTTGTTGTTACATTCAAGTGTAATTACTGTTTTATTTATGATGAAAAAATTATGACTCGGTTACAAGTTTTGTTTGGTTTTTAGTGGAAGGCTTCGTGAGTGAACGACATTGCACGGACATTTTGACACATAATGGTCAGGAAAACACCTGGCATTGTTCTGAACACTTAATTTTTACGAGTGGTCAGTAGGTCTTATGCCTCCTTTTGCTCCTTGGGGTATTTTGGAAGTATATTTTTCGCCGGTCAGCAATGCCTAAGACAGTACTGGCTTGTCTTGTCAATCACTTACTAAGTCATTTTAATTTTGTTTCGAACTCTCTTAAAATTCTTTGCTTAATCACTTTTTCATCAAAATGTGTCAATAGCTTTAAATTTTTGAGTAAATTATTAAGACTTAGTTATCATCACATCCACTAATTATTTCTACTATTTTTTAAGTTTGTTGACGATATCTTCAGGAACATTGTTTCAATCATGCATGCATTTTATATATTTTAAAATTTATGAAGTTCGAAGCAGGCTTTTCCATAAAATTGCATTGTTTAGGCTTATTTGAATTTAATTGTAATTTGAAAAGTATATTAATCTGAACTTCAAAGATGTCATGGTCGATAACCGATAAGGCTCAAAATGTGTCCATTTTATTCTATACTTATTCCCTTCTAAATGCATGGTCAGCATCTAGGCCTTCTTGTCAAATGTTAAAGACTACTGCATGGAGACAATGCAGTCAACAAAGCCAGCTACAAATCACAGTGTTCATTTTGTTAGAATTCTCTTGTTTTCTATCTTGATAGTAGTTGTGAAAATAGATGGGTGGGCCCCAACTGATGGTTTTTGAATCCATTATACTGTACATTATGACATAAACATACCTCAATAGGTGTCAATGTTTCTTTGTCTAAAGAATATCAGAACTAATGTGTTGTGATTTATATAAACTTATTCTTATCCTTAGTGATACAAATATTGTAAATTGAAGTAAATATCGCTTCTACACTTACACATATGACTGGTGTACAAATTATATATTCTGATACATAACAACATCAGTTTTCCTTCAGCCATATCAAATAGCTTATTTGCCTATATGCACTACACATACCAAGCCATGCCCTTTGTCAATCAAAGTATTGGAATACAGAAAGAAGTTCGTGCACATTGAAACCTAACAAATCTATACTAATCATTACTCATTACACATTAGATTCAAGTATGAATCATGCAGGGCCAAAAAATGTGGGCAAAGTGTTTATTCAACCCTGGCAAATATCATAAAGATTTTCTTTTCCTCTTCTTGCCCAATGAAAATCTTGAAGTACATTTTTCCTTTGTACACCATGCATACACATTCTGTAGGTTCATTAGTGTATTTAAATATGATAGATATGGTACAATACTGTCAAGCAACTTAAACTACAAGTAATACTATGAATGACCACAGTATCATAAAATAAAACAGCTACAGACACTATTAATATATACTGCTTAGTGCATAAATAAGATTTGACTACGCCCTTTCCACATGCTTATCAATATAAGTTAACACTTGTCACTGAGTCAGATGATGGAACTACATTTATTGCCCAGAAATTGACTGCGTAGTAAATCAGAGACACATGTATCACTTCGCAGGTTAAACTGGTCAGGCATTTTCGTTGATAGTTTTCGATTTGTGGTATAACTTGAGCCTTTCGCCGAAAGTCTAATAAAGCTATTTTGACAGGCAGACTACTGTTATCATCTTTTTTTTCTTTAAAATATCTTTCTTCTTCTAGCAAGCCATGGCCGTGGCATAGTGGTTAGCATGTCTGACTTCGAATCTGGAGATCACGGGTTCAAAACCTGGTCGCGACAGGTCATACCCTATACACGAGTTGTCGGCCTCTTGGTAGGGTAAGTTAGTACTGGTGATAGAAAGTTACCAAGATGTGTAGAATGTGATGTTAAAAAAAATTCTTCTAGCACCTGTTTGACTCACACAACAAATACACATGTATACATTTAAAAAGACTCTTTAAAATCATCAACTAAACCTTTTAACTTGTACTAGCATATGCTACAATCACATCCAAAATCTGCACGACCCGAACTTCAGGTTTCTAGCTTATGGCCATATACCTTCCTCGGTCTGACCAACAAGTATGTAACTTTGTGGAGGAGGGGGGGGGGGGGTCCACGATTTTCTGGATCACCCCTTGTATGGCATGAAAAGAAGTATGTTTCTGGTTTCATTTTCCTAATATTAGGGTGGGTAGGTAGGCACTTTTTGAAATTATTTACTCAACAAGAAACTGTTCTTTTGGGTTTTCTCCCCTCTGTTTTTTTATATTTCAGGTTAAAATTATCACTTGTGGTACAAGGTACTGATTTCTGTGGACCAAGCAGGATAGGTCACTTTTGTCCACCTGGAGGAAACAAAAATATTTGGAAAACGGTCAACAGTCTCTAGGATAGAAGCTTAATAACGGTAAGATCAATATTATTGCAGTAAATTGAATTTTACTTCTTGCATTACTGGAGTTAGATTATATTTATGCTGTTACTGCTGAATTCACATCCATATCATAACAATTCTTTTAAATTTAGACCCCCTCAACAAAAATGTTTACACTCGGTGAAATATTTTTTGATGGACCCTGAAATTGGTGTGCTAGGTTAGGAGAATATAGATAACATTCTTGCCTCTATATTTCAAGCTACATAAACATGCTATATAAGGTCTCCTAGCAATTATATTGATACATCAGTACAATGTAAATAAATACATGTTGGACTAAGTATATGGAAGTCTGCCAAACTGGCAATATGAGCCAAATTAGTCTCTTGGGGCAATCTGAATAAAACCTGGGCCCATATTACAGAAACACCTTATCCTTATCTTTTTCCTTAAGGTGTATTTTTTCCCTTAAATATATAGAAAAGCCTTAAATTCCAAGGATAAAGATAAGTTGTATTACAGAAACTTCTTTCCTTAAGATTTTCCTTAAATAACCCCAAATTTTCTCCTAACATTTTAAGGAAGCTTATATAAACCTACCTTAACTGTTTCCTAACCATTGAATGAAGGTTTTATAATGTAGTAAACAACATTTCTTGTATATATTTATCTATTTATGTTGTTTTTCTGCTTTAATAATAATTAAATTTGTGCCTGGGCACTACAAGAAACAATCTGAATCTACCATATTATAGGTTTAAATACTCCATAATTTACAGTTTAATATATACCCTTGTTGAAACTATGTCTCTTCTACATGATGTGAAATGTAAAAAATTCCCTCTTCACGCATTTTTCTGTTGAAACCTCAATCATATGAGTAGTTTGGCAGCTTATGATTGTCTTATGTGTAAAATTCTACATGGAAATAAAACCTTATAATGGTAATGGAAAGTGAAAATAACAATGTTATATACGAGTACTTTGATTTTTTTTATTGCAAGTATAATCTGCAGCATAAAAACAACATGTACATTGCATCAAATGATTAAAAATGCTTCGTGTGCAGTATGCTTGCAACTGCCTCATAAGTTGTCATAATTCTGTACTTCTTATCATCACCTGAAATATACACAAATATGATTTTAATGCTTCAGAAAAAGCATGCCAATTACTTTTAAAATAGAAAGCAAACATTACTAGAAACTATTTGTAAGCATTGAATTATAAAATCAGCATACTAATTTGAACGATGTCTTCCAAATTTTTATCCAAGTCATCATTTGTCACAGAATGACAATAACAACAATATTTTAAATGTTTTGAGTTAATGACTTAATTCTAAAGTAGAATGCACTCAAATGTAAATATATATAACAACAAGTCATAGTTTACAGTATTTCATTTGGTCCAGCTTACCAGTGATAAACAATTAATTACCTTAAGGTACTACCAGTAAACAAAATACACTGTATGTTGATCAACTCATTATTCAATGTCATTTCATCAAGTTTTTCATTCATACAAATATTCTTCTTAGTCATACTCCATCACACTCAGATAACCTGAAAATATCACATGATAAATTCTTTAGAAAAATTAATTTATAATTACATATAATGATAAGTTTCATGCAACAAACTTCAAGTAAATGATGAAACAGTTGTATATGACGGACTTGGTGCAAAATGTTATTTCCGGATTCATACCCAAGTACAAATCGGTAAGGGTACAAATTTTCGTGACTCGAATTTTTGGGAAATAATTCTCTTGGCTCCTTACGCTTTTTGCTATGATTTTGTGGCAAGGGCATCATTTTCGTTGGTTTTTATTTCCTATATACTCTCTAGCGAGAAATGAAGCCGCGTTTTGACTGAAAAAGGATTCAATTACCGTATTGTTCCTATTAAACGCCCCTGCTCTAATATTCGCCCCCCCTCTTTTAAAAAAAAATCTGTTCAAAAACTAAACTTTTACGCAATTACTAATCCAAAGTTAAAAACCAACTGGGTTTCAATATCAAAACATTGGATGGACAACAAAAGTCTTCCCAACAGGAACGTTTAAAAGATTAGATTTTAAAAGGGGCATTAATAGATTAAATATGACATCGTAATTGTACTCGATAACCAACCTTGCAGGTGTCAAAAATCGATATGAGAAGCTGTCTTCCTTAAACATTAGTATGTTGGTATTTTAGTAACATCTTTGATCACTTACAGTTCAAGCAAGGTCATTAAAAGGACGCGCCGACAGTACAATTTAGAAGTAGCACAAATATCAAAGAAAACGGTCACTTACAGTTCAAGCAAGGTCATTGAAAGGATGCGCCGACAGTACAATTTAGAAGTAGCACAAATATCAAAGAAAACGGCCATACCTTGAAACAATCTTCTCAACTATATAGGGCATTACAAATATCACTAAGTAACAGTTAACACTAAACTTGTTTAATATGAACTAAAGTTGTGAACATAATTATTAGTTATAAGTAAATCTATACAAAATTCATAAAACCCTTTTTATTGAATCTATTGTCAACTTAAATCCAGCTGTGATTTTCCTGTGTGCTTTGTCAGTGTTTGTTCTCCGACATTTTGCTACACACTTGTTAAAATGCCCAGAATCTACTGCCGATCGACAAGGTATATGACATCACACCAAAATGACATCAATGAGATACATTCAGATAGTCGCGTATGCACTAGTGTGTTTACTTAATTTTGAAGCCCTACCGTACTTATAACCTTCGTTATTTATTTATATGCATGAAATTGTTTTGGACTCAAATTAATCTGTCATAATTAAGCAAAAAATGACTGGAAAAAAGCTTAAATGGAAGAAAAATAATTGCCGATTTTTCGCACCTATTAAACGCCCCCTCTTCGGAAAATGTAACGCCCCCGGGGGCGTTTATTAGGAACAATATGGTATGAATGAAAATGTCAACAGACAATGCGTTATGACAATGATTAATTTGTAAAGTATTTATCAAAAAATTGCCTTTACGCGAATATCTACTAAGAATATGAAACACAGAATGATAAAACACCTTGCACAGGGTTTGATTGATTAGAACCTTCATTAATGATTATTACTTCATTAAACTTTCTTGGTCAACATGTCTCTGTGCTCAAGATGATGCAATATTTCATGAGTAATTACGTCATACTAAATTAATGTCATCTACCGGAAAGTAGTATCGGTTACTTCCCTTTCGAAAAGTATACGTAATTAATCTGATTTTGAGGCCCCTCATATAGCAACTAGCTATATGTCTTACTTGCCCTAATCATGTATTAACTTGCAGTTACAAGTTGCTGTAGGTTTTCAGGGGAATACATGATTAGGGCAAGTGAAACATATAGCTTGTTGTTCAAGTGGGCAACATTAATGAAAACTAGATGGGATCCCATGCAAGCACGGGCTTAAGGTAATGATAATAAAGGGAAATAACCGCTGCGGGGAGTTTGGTCTATTTTTAGTTTTATCTAGAACTATTTTTAGACACAAAAAACCCCACTATTTTTATTGATTTTTGGCAGTTATTGCAAATATTAAGAGGCTTTGTCAAAAAAGAATTGTCAACTTGATATGCCGGTATATAGGTGCTCCAGCGACAAACAAAAGATTTATTCAAAGCTGCGCAGTTTCTTCCACAAAACAGGAAACTCGCAAATTTAATAGTATAGATTAATGTTGAGCCTTACAGCCCGCCTGGCTAGCTCAGTTGGTAGCTCACAAGTCTTCTGACCAAGGGGTCATGGGTTCGATTCCTGGGCAGGGCATACTTAATGGAGCTTGGTCATGACATAATTATCTACAGCCATTCTCCCTCCACTCACTGATTCTAAATCTTGTCGGGCAGTAGTCAGTCACTGACAGAAGTATGTGCCTAATAGTTGGTAAACAGCTAAATCCAAAGATTTAGCCTTTCCAGGAACAGTGAAAGGTGGACTGACTAGCATGATATAACCTATACAACATGTTGCTATGGCATTAAACCCAACAAAACAAACAAACATAATATTGAACCCTGACAAGAGAAAATTAAATTTGATAGAAAATGTTGATATAATTATTTTAATGTATTTTTTCAGATTTTCCGAAACATGTTAACAAAGATATGTCTATTGATATGCTATAAATAAATACAAGATAAATGGTAGAAAGTAACTTCTGTTGGTATCTATTCTGGTTTACATGCAAGACAGTTTAAGTATTATGTGAGTATATTATTGTTTTATTTTTACTTGTTCTGTATAAATGTTGATAATAACTTCAAGTAAATTACTTTAAAACATTTACTTCTAGTATACATACAATAGAATCTAAAATTCATGTGTAGTTATTAAGTAAGGTATACTGTATAAGTCTTTATATTGGCGGGTGCAAATATTGGCGTTTTTTTATGTTTTTATATTGGCGGGGTCAATATTTGGCGGTTGAAGGCTAACTGCCAATATTAACCCATGCTAGTTGTCTGAACCGCCAAAATTAACCCTTGCTTGTCATATTAGCCGCCAAAATTAAAACGCGAAAATTATTTGTTTTGAAAGGGAGGTAACACCGGGCATCAATTTCTCATGATATGAAATTATTGATACTCATTGATGCTTTAAAATCAAGGATTGTATTAAATATAATTAAAGACTAATCTATCTCATAAATGAATATTAATAACTAAACGTTGTTATTGTTTCTTACGAACGTTATTTTCTATTAATTGTTCGAATAAGAATCAATTTGGATAAAACGGGCGTTAACCTTGTACCTTGTGGTAATTGGACAATCTGTTCATTATATCATATGTTTATTGAGTAATTGATCTCATTTAATTGGTGTTAAATAGGATTTAAAACATCTGTAGTTGACTAGCGTTTTAACTGTTGTGTTCTATTAGACATTAGACAATGGTGACCCCCTCTCAGCCAATCAAATTGCTTAAAAAGTGTTTGATAAATCCCATAACACACGGTAAAGTGTTTGATATCATCAGATCGTTTTCTCCGTGCGTTTAACTTGAGAAAACATTGACTGAAAGTATGGGGTGGATCCAGAATTTTTTAAGTGGGGTGCACACTAAGAACAAAATGAAATGTTATAGTTTGTATACAAGCGGCCACGAACATTGGACAAGTCTAATTATGATCTTATTTGTTGACAAGCGTAAGTCATTAAATAGTACAACCCCTTGTTAAAAGTCTAGATCCGCCCCATAATCAGTTTAATACAATTAACTGAAATGCTTCAATAAGCTTATCTGTATTTAGTCTGGATTACCTGCCCCTAACCACTATCGTTATCAGGTCAGGCAAAGCACGATCATGGCTGCACTCCCAGTTTTTATTCAGATAACAAAATTATCGTATACGTTTTCTTTATCTGCGTGATCATTAGCTGACAATAGTAACTTATATAGTAGGAATTCGGTACTATATAAGAAATTCAAAGTCGATTTACTGATTGCTCGTATATTTAGCGAACAATTAAGCAAAAACCATGTCTCGAAGTGAACACAATTCAGACGTGAAATAGTCTCGTTAGAATTTCGGAAACTTTATTTATCATAAATGTAACCGAACTACTAATAAAGGTATCCACTGTAATTCTTGTACAATGATCTTTAGATTTAAGCCCGTGTAGTGAGAAATGTTCATATGAAAACCTTATTATCTAATATTTAATTCATTGATAGGGCGCGGCCATTATCATGCTTTGCCTGACGTTCTTTTACCTGTCAAAGTACGACTGGGAACCGGACAAATCTATTTGAAAGCTAACCGAAGTTTTGAAAAATTAACTGTCCTCATTGCTTATTACCGGGAGACAAGGAAGCGCATTTTTTTATAAGTCTAAAACTACTGCAAACGAATGATTTTATTGAATTCATCCGATCAAGTTGATACAACATGTTATGTTATTTTAAAGAAAACCAAGATCTAAAATTATTTAAGACAAAAAGCTTTTCGATCAATTGTATTTTGGATAGTTCATACTTTCAACAAAACAAATGTTTAGGCGTCATCATGCACAAATGTTTATAAAACATAATGTATTTAACAATGTAATTGACCTTACGCCAGAATTTGATTGACAGCTCCTATTAGCCAATCAGCGTCCGGCATTTGATACCCTGATGCTTATCTAAGATAAGCGGCTTATCGGCCGCCATTTTGTCCGACATCTGGTCTTGACGGACATCGAATTTCTTATGTGTTAGCATGGACCCTATGTACAGTTATATAGGGTTCTCAGTGAAAGTTACAAAATAAACTCAATAAAACAAATTAGAATGGTCAAAATATGTACACATGGGGTCTATAAATACTGTGATAAAAGTATAAACTACATAATAATCTGACGACAATAAAAACAAGTATGTAATAAATCAGGTTGAAAATTACATTTTTCATGCATGTTTACCCCCAAAATGTACCACAAAGATCTATCGACCCACCCCTTAACTTTTTATTTCTCAGCATATTTTATCACCTATACACCATTAGGATTACATGTATATAAAGTTGTTTTCGTGTGTATCCAACAGTTTTCTGATTTATAAAGGATTTCTACAAACGTTCAATGTGAGATGCGTTCTTTGATAATTTTTGCGCATATAATGTTTTTTTTGTTGGAGCAAATTAACCTACCTTTATTTTTAATATATATCAATGGATATTATAAAAAAGGGAATCATTTGAAAGTTATGACAATGCCATTTTCAGACAAATTAATCTTTAGGAAATATGATATCTCGTAAATGATATGCATGTATTTGAACACAACTCCGTCTAGATAGCCCCTTATACCCATCCCCCAACTTTTTTATTTCTCGACATATTTTAATTAACTCTACATCATTTGATAGCTAACGTTATGTAATATTTTTTTGCATGTTTTACTGTTTAAAATCCGTACATCCAAACGACTATTACCAGCGTTCAAATTTAAGTGTATTCTTTCAACTTGCTCATTCTTTGTGCGTATATTTTTTGTTGGAGCAAATGGACTCACATTTAATTTGAATATTTATGAATGGATATTCATGAATGTATTATTTGATAGATGAGACAATACCCTTTTCAAAAATGTTAAATTTATCGAAATCGGATGATAAGTAAGTAAATAGCATGCATTTGAACCTGTTACTTTCAAAACATAGATAATGGTTAGGGACATAGATTAATCCCTGATAATGTCGGACAATGTACCACGTGTATCGGTGGGCGGAGCATAGGTATTCTGGTGTAAGGTCAATTGAGATTTTCTACCATTTTTGTTCACGACAATCGTCTTGATGGTGAAAAAAAATATTGGTAGGGGTTGATTCAAAGGTCCACTTGTTCCTACATAATAGAACGACCAGTATTATGTAACACAATGCAATTCACATCTATCCACTCCCTTGATTACATATTAAACCGACTATATATGAGAAATATTGTCTAAATTGAATATTCGCAACTTTATTAGGTATGCAGAAAATGATGAAATTCGTAAAACAATAACATGTACTTACAGCCTAATAACACTCTTGGTTAGCCAAAACATTCTTTAGTTCTGCGATAAAGAATTATTCCTAAGACGACTCACCACTGTGATTAATTATCAGAAATGATTTTTTATTCTTTGTTTAGCCGATATGTACATGGGCACAAATATTTATATCCATGAATAACACTATCTAAATGTTGTTCATGAGTCACTTTAATTAGCTTTCGCACGAAATTCACAACACAAATATCGTACGCTTTAGATTAAGGCCAACCATATTTCTCTGCGTTTTATATGGCTTTAAGGTGACAGTAGTATAAATACGTGACAAAATAAATGAAAATGGACATTATAAACATATAATTTCCTACCCGTTGTCTAAGTAGGATAGAGTACTCGTAGCAGTTTGATATGAGATTTATCAACTTGCTTCGCTCGTTGATAAATCCCATATCAAACTGCTACTCATGCTCTATCCTATACATCGTTGTATACAAACTGACATACCAGGTAACCAGATTAATGAGGAGACAATTAATACGGTAGGCTTAAGTGTGACAAATAACGGGTAGTTTCTGTTGTACGTATTGTATACTTCACAACAAAACCATACCCTAGGGAAATTACATTGTAAAACTGTCATAATTGCGTATTCAAACTGGTTGCAATCTAGGTTCATATTAGTAAAAATATTGATTGATAGCCGACGTTGTCCTTTTATTGTTTGTCTTCTTTGTTCATTTTTCTGTATTAAAAGTTTGTTAATAGAACATTTGATGATGTAACCTGAGACAAAACTGTATAATACTACATGCAAACAATATCTCACTTTATCCTGAATGATCTGTGGCTGATCATCTTAAAACGATATATAACCAATAATATAACACAATGGCATAATTGATTATGACAGTTTATTACATATTCAAGCAAGCAAGAATAAGCAACAAAATGTGAAAACAAAAACCAAAGTGTTTTACAAATTTTCAAATATATATTTTGTAATTCTTTATTACGATAGTTGACTCGCGTTATGTTTTAAGTAAATGGGAAGTAACTAAATCATAGTAAGACAGTGATAGTAGCCTTACTTACACAATATTTTGGCGGTGTTTTATTTTGGCATTGTTTTATATTGGCGCAGCCAATATTTGGCGGTGTTTAATATTGGCGGGGCTAATATTTGGCGTTTCCGACATCGACCGCCAAAACCGCCAAAATAAAATGGGCGCCAATATTAAGACGTATACACTGTATAGCAGCCAACTGACTTAACCAGATTTCCTAGAAACTACATTGCCAGTACTTGCTTACCATATCACTTTTGAAAAAAACAACAAATTTTCACATGCATACCTTTATGCTGAACTTAGCATCATAGAAATCATATGTGACTGATGTATCAGCATAGTTTATCCCAAAATATAATAAATAACATACATGCAGTAAAATTATCTACATTAAACAGATTTTTTACAAATCATTAAGCTTCTTTTTTATATGCCCGAAGGAATTTCTGGAATAGTATGTTATACCCCCTGGCGTCCGTCCGTCTGTTAGCCATTTGGTTTCTGGAGCATAACTTAAGTTCCATTTGGCCCGCAATTTTCAAACTCCATAGGATGATTGCCCATATAGAGTAGAATACCCCTATTGATTTTGGGATTACAAGGTCAAAGGTCAAGGTCACTATTACCTTAAAACTGAAACCAGTTTCCGGAGCATAACTTAAGTTGAAATATTCCCATGTTTTACAAATGCTTCATCTTAACTAAAAAAAACAACACTTTCGGGCATATAATGCTACCCCTAGTGGTGCTCTTGTTAAAGCATATGGAATTTATAGAAATCATCATTTTCTGGATTTTGAAAATTCTGATTTTTCACATGTGTTCATATTTCAGGAAAAACTGACTACATTTGAATATGATTTAGAATGTGTGATAGATGACTGGGTATTAATGGGTTTTCTGGTTGGAAATGATTTTATACCTCATCTACCTAATTTACATATTAACCATGATGCATTGCCTTTGTTGTGGCAGACATACATCGAAACACTTCCTTCCTGTGGAGGTATGAGTACTTTTTCTTCTATTCTGAAATTTAAGTTTTTATGCAGTACTATTTTGTGAAAATGTTAGCTATCATCTAAGTACCTAGTATGTGGGTATTTCCTTCAGTTAGAAAGGACTTAACTTGAAAATGCATGATTTTGTAATTAAGATTGCAACTTCCTTGTAATGGATACTAGCTTTTTAGTCTCCTTATTGCCTTGAAGTAGCCCCGTCAGTTTACTGGACAGAACATGTGAGGCCATTTGTGTTATGACTTTGCCACCTTGCACTGTTAAAAGTTATTCTTTTGAGTTGCTCAAGTACTATGTAATGGATTTGCTTTGAATAGTGTTCTCAGCATATCCAGTTATTTTAAATGAAAAGATATTATTTTTGATATCCCTACAATTTGCATAGGAAGTTGCTGTTTAGCCATAATCCTATACAACTGGCTTCTTTTTATAAGGTCAGTGAAATGCAATGATAACTTTATGATTTTTTTTATTGTCAGAAATAACCTATACTTTAACAGTACTTAAGTAGATGTATGTTAAGATGAAATCAAAATGTAAAAATAAATTTTGGAAAATGCATTTTTACTTGTCTGTCTGTATGTTTGCTCCTCTTGTTTAAGTTACATTTACTTAAAATAATGATGAAGTTATTTGTGGGGGGGCCTTACATACCTAGATAAGTAATCTGTGAAGAGTATAGCCACCCAGTTCAAAACCAGTCAGAAAAATCAATTAAAACATATATGTAGCTACGTGTACAAGCAGTGGTCCAGTGGTAGGATGCAACCTAATGAATCCAGTGGTCTCAAGTTTGATCCCCACTTGAGACACTGCTATTTTCCTTGTGCTAGAAATTCTCCTACAGTCGTTCCACTCCACCCAGGTGTAAATTGATACTTTGAGGGATCACCTGCTTTAAGGTGTTTTCAATGATCAGAGGTTATTATACTAAAATTGTAAAGTCAACTGAACAGTGAACATGTATATGAAATCAGACTTTTAAACACTCTTTATTTATTTTGACATTTCAATATTAGCCACAACAATTATATGTTAAGTTACAAGTTGTATTATTTAGATTTTAGCTCATTTCAGGCTATATAAACAATGGAGGAATATTGGATCTTGAGAGATTTGAGAAATATTTAACTGCTTTATCTAAGGTAAATGAAAATTGAAATTGTCATAAGAAACTTAAAATTCAATGTATTTTTGTTACATCTCCCTAGGGATATTAAACTTTTTTAATTATAAAACTTAGTAGTGGTTATAGCTATAAGCAGCCACCTGCTATATGGCCTCCCGCCACATTTTCCTTCAAAAATGTCAATTTTCTGCTGCTATTAATATTTAAATATCAAAATATTCACCATGTTGTCAGTATTGTATAATCGCCTGACTGATCAATGCTCTAGGAATATATAGAATTTATAATGTCAAAATAAACCGTTTAATGCAAGTCTATGTATTTTCATTGCAGCCAAATTTAGCACTTGAAGAAAATAAAATGTTGACATTCAAGGGAGACAATTGTGAATTCTTCCTTAGACTTACAGTGTTTAATATTATATTACATCAAAAACTATATGTTTTCAGTTTGATTTTGATACATTCTCTGACCAAGTAGGAGATTTAAAATGGTTAGAATCTAAGAAATCTAACAGAATAGCTGAGAAAGCTGAACTTTTATCTGCTGCTAGAAAGTTAAGAAAAAATCAGGTAATGTTATTTGAAGTTTTCTTGTAGGTTTTCATGTTAGCTTGACATGACTTGACTTCTGAGTAGGTTTTGTCAATGCGTTTATTATGAATTGAGAATTCATTACTGTGCTAAAAATTGAAATGTATTATACTTTATTAGGTATGAGTTGTTTTTTTAATTTTTGCATAAGCTTATCATAGCTTACCTGGCAATTCCGAGTATATTTTATGGTTATCACTCAAATTGAATAGTTCTAATACTGACGACTGTATTACTTTTGGCATCATGTATATACCACCTGAAAACTCACGATTTTTAACCGAAGACCAATTTGTTACACCCGAAAATGAAATCGCAGAAAAATGTTCTATTTTCAAGTACGTTTACCTGTTAGGTGACACGAACGGTCGAACTGGTACAATGAAAGATTTTGTACAAACCGATTCATACTTTAACCATTTATTCGAATACACTGACCAACAAAACTTTTTTAATAAACATACAATTTTGCAGACATTAAATATACCTCTCAACAGGAACTCCCAAGACCGTAAAACAAATTCGAATGGATTACGATTTATCGAATTGTGTCGCAATAACAATTTGTTTTTGTTTAATGGCCGCTTACATCAAGACCAATCCGAGGGTTGCTTTACTTTCAGAAACAAATCCGTAATTGACTATGTTGCGTCAACGGCTGATTGTCTAGAACTAACCACAGATTTTGGCATAAGAGAAACAGACCCTTTATTATCAGACGGTCACAATGCCTTGTTTTTCTCAGCTTTTACCCTGATCTGCAGAAATTCGTCTGAAAACGAGAAACCGCAGTCAGAAACCCCTAAATGGGATAATAACTATAAAGAAGCATTTGTTGAAAACATTGATCAAGACCGATTGCATTATTTAATGGATTCACTCCAGTCTAACCCAACTTCAAAACAGTTAATAGATCACGTGACAAACGAATTATCTTCAATTTTTAAAAGTTCGGCTGACCATAGCTTTCCACGAAATCGAGTATATACGGATGTAAATAAAACACGTAACGTGAAATCCGATGACAAACCGTGGTTTGGATATAAATGTCGCAAAGCATGACAAAATTATCACGACGCAAAAGAGGCTTACAACAAATCACGATGTGATGATAATAAAGTGAGGCTACGTAACGCTAGTAAGCAATTTAAACGTACAATGAATTATTTCATCAAAAAGCATAATTTCACCAATCAGAGCAAATTGAGACAAATGAGTACAAATAACTCAAAACAGTACTGGCGGTTTCTTAACCACTTAAAAACTAAAACAAAAAGTAACCCTATGCCAAGCTTAGAGGATTTTTTCAATCATTTTAAATCAATAAACACGAACTCGATACAGGACGATAGATTTGACAATATACGTGATACTGACCAAAATGTGAACGATACACTAAATTGCCCAATAACTGAAGACGAAGTTCTCAAATGCGTCCGAAACCTCAAGAATAATAAAGCAACAAGCCCATTCGACAATATAGCAAACGAGTACATAAAGTCTACCATCCACTTAACCCTCCCATTATACTGTGCGTTATTTAATCGTATCTTAGACTTAGGTTATATCCCAATTTCTTGGCTAGAGGGTGTCATTAAACCCATATACAAACAAAAAGGCAGTCCTATGGATACGTCATGTTACCGACCCATAACGATTCTGAGCTGTCTCGGTAAGCTATTCACCTCAGTTTTAAACTTAAGACTTACGCGTTTTATCGAACAAGACAACGTACTGAACGAAAATCAAGCTGGTTTTCGCCAGGGATATTCTTGCTCTGATCATTTATTTACACTTCATGCTCTTATCGAAATAATGAAATCTCGGAAACAAAAATTATTCTGTGCATTCGTAGATTTTGCTCACTGCTTTCGACCGTGTATGGAGAGCTGGTTTGTGGTTCAAGCTTCTACAAAATTCAATTAATGGAAAGTTCTTCAAAGTTATTACGAACATGTACGAAAATATAAAATCCTGCGTATCGATTGGAGGGTCAATGTCGAACATGTTCTTATCCGAGATCAGAGTCAGACAAGGGGAGAATTTATCGCCGATTCTCTTTTCCCTATTCCTTAATGATCTGCAGTCATACATGCATATTAATGGTTCTGTAGGCGTAGAACTACTTGATCAAAACGACTTATCTTTGTGGCTTAAACTACTGATCTTGTTATACGCTGATGATACCATCATTCTATCTGACTCGTACGAGGATTTTCAATCGAGCCTTGATATTTTCAGTAATTATTGTAACGACTGGCACCTCAAAGTCAATACTGGCAAAACAAAAGTTGTTGTTTTTGGTGCGAGAAATGTAGAAAACTATAACTTTACTCTGAACGGCGAACAAATTGAAATCGCAAATTGCTACACATATCTTGGTGTCATTTTTAGTTCTAACGGCTCATTTCTTAATGCAAGGAAACAAGTGGTCGAACAAGCTAATAAAGCACTCCATTTACTTTTCACCAAATCAAACAATGCACATTGGCCCCTCGATCTAGTCATCAAATTATTTGATAATACGGTACTTCCGGTGCTTACATACGGATGTGAAATTTACGGCTATGAAAATACCGAAATGCTTGAAAAAGTGCACAATTTTTTTCTTAGAAAAATAATGAAAGCTCGTCGCTCGACACCAATTAAATTTCTCCATGGAGAACTCGGTCGATATCCTATAGATATCACTATTAAAACCCGAATGATATCATTTTGGGAACGCATTATTAACGGCAAGGAAAACAAATTCTCTTTGCAAATATACAAATACATGCTATCTATGACCAACACAAAATTTAAATGGATTAAAAACATATTTAATACCATAGGTAGGCCTGACATATGGATGAACCAATTCCATATCAACTTAAAAAATATACATAAGCAAGTTAAGAATATTCTTATTGGACAATATTTACAAGACTGGCACGCTAATCTCTCTTCGACAAATAAAGGTTTGATCTACTTAACATTCAAAAATGACATACAATTTGAACGTTACATCACAAGTCTACCAGAGCGAGATTTTTTAACTTTATTTAAATTCCGGTCAGCAAACCATGATTTACCCATCGAAACCGGACGACATGACGGCACTATCTTCGAAAACAGAACTTGTCCTCTGTGTAACAATGGTCAAATAGGTTGCGAGAAACATTATCTTCTACTTTGTCCATATTTCAAAGAACCCAGGCTCAATTTTCTAGGCTTTGAATTCATAAATACAGGTAACCGGGACCAAACATTTAAAAATATTCTTACGTCGACATCGCCTTCTTTTCTTAAAAATGTTGTTAAGTTCATTTCTATTATTTTCAAACAATTCCAAGTGTAACCCCCCGCCCCTGATTTTACTACATCAAATATAGACTAATTTATTTGCCATTATATTCATTCTTTGCATTGTCTTATTCTTAAAAATACCGTTGTTCGTATGAAGATATAGATAAGTGTATATGTATATATGTACGTGAGTATGTATGAATATATGTGTGTATGTGGTTATGCGTATGTGTATATGTGGTGATGTGTATGTGACAGTGTGTGTATGTGACTGTGCATTTAGGTGCATTATTGTGTAAATATGTATGTGTGTATGTGGCTATGAGTATGTGTGAATTATGTGTATGAGTGTATGTGTATGTCTACATTTGATCATTTTGCTTGTTTATAGATTGTATATAGTATGATAAATTCTCACATGTAGTTACAAACTGTAACCTGTGAATGTAAATAAAAGTATTGTTCTGTTCTTATATAATATTGTTTGTCATATTCCAAATTGATATAAATTATTTACTTTGGATCAGGGATGGGGCCATTTAATTGCTCTGAACAATTAATTGTCAATTAATTACGGTGTGAAAAACAATGGTAATTGTATTTAATTATTTTATCAAAAAATAGAAAACAATGGTAATTATAATTAATTACTTAGGAAATTTAGGCAATAATTAATTGATTTCAATTATCTTTCAATTACTTAATGATACATTTGCATAAGTTTCATTAAATGTTAAATCAAATTAAATCTTTTGTAAGAGTAAATGATGCATTCACTGATAATTTTAAAAATTGATTTTTATTCAGCTGTCAGTTGTGCATACATTAACCCTACTGATTCAAATACTCACTGCAGTATTTCTGTACTCACTACAGATTATCAAGCATTTAAATCAGGATAGTTAATGTATGTGCCACTGAATAAAATTTACCAATATCTTTGAAGTGAAGTATAATTTGTACAATATTCTATATTATTTAGTTTAGTTTATACTAATTATACCCCCGCTTCGAAGAAGAGGGGGGTATACTGTTTTACCCTTGTCCGTGCGTCCGTCCGTTACAAAATTTCCGTGGCAGTTTTCTCAGCAACTATAACATGCAGCAACCTAATACTTTGCATATTGCTTCATCCCATAGTCCCATGTGGTGTAAAGCAATTTCATGCTCCTTGCTCATCTACTTCCTGTTTGTCGCATATTTTTAGATTTTTGCGGGGGTATCACTAGTGAGCATTATTTATTTTAACTTGATTGTGAAACAAGTTCTTACAACTTAGATTATTCACTTTCAAGTTTGCTTCCTGGCCCCCCAGTACTGAGCTAATAGAATAAAGTTTCTTGCTCATCAGGTAGGTTTTGGATGGAATTTGAAACAACATAGAACTGGCTATCCTATGAGTTCCAGTCCAATGTCCTAACTGCTTGGCCACCAATGCTTTTATATTTATTTTCCTTACAATACATAAAGACATGCCATATCGAAATTTTGTTTTAGAGGTTTTAGAGTCCTCAATTAAATAATTCCGATGTTTTGGGATTTGATACGACAAATTAATTCAGGGAAAATTGTGTTCATTGTAAGCAATTTATCATAATTGCGTCATTAATACAATATATATTTTACATAAAAACACTAGTCATTTTCTATTAAGTTCAGACCATTGTTTCATATTATGATGATGTTATTCCATTGAAAAATATATATAATGAATGGGGGGGTTGCCTTACAAATGTTTGTGTTTTCATTTTCGGTTTGTGTGTTTTTGTGAATACGTACCTAGGGTTGACGCTCAACAGAATTCCAATTTGGCACGGCCTAATGTATTAACCATTTATTTCATCACTTCTTCAACTTGGCCATCATGTGAATATTTTTTGGATACCTGCACTCCAGGACAGTTTGTCTCAAAACCTGGTTACTTTATTTGATTGTTGTATAAATAATTAGAACCTTCTGTGCTCCACTTATAATTGATGATACTACGGTACCATATGATAATCTCTACTTTAATAATAACATTTATTACTAGAAAAACATTGTTGTTATTGATATACAGTGCCATCCAAAAATACATTTATACTTGTAAATCAACTTTTGTTTATTAAAACAATGATATTTTATTTCGTATGAAGTTACAGTTATGATAGTTATAATAGATTGTAACTGAAGTCATGATACTTCATATATTAGTAATAGTTATAAATGCACATGTATCTAAAGATTTGTTTTTAATTTCATTGGTAAAATTTGATAAAAAACAAATCATACATTTACAAAAGTGTATAGGTAATTATACGCCCGTTTTGAAAAAACAGTCGTATTATGTTATGATGTTGTCCGTCTGTCCGTCTGTCCGTCTGTCCGTCCGTGGACAATTGCTTGTCCGGATGATAACTCAAGAAAGAATATACCTAGGTTCCTAAAATTTTATGTGTGGATAGCCCTTGGGTAAAGGAGGTTCCCTATTGATTTTGAGACCCCAGGGTTAAAGGTCAAGGTCACTGGGACTTAAAATAGGTAAAACTTGTCCGGACAATAACTGAACCACCAATGTACCTAAGTTCACCAAATTTAATGTAAGAGTAGCCCATGTGTCAAAGATGTTCCCTATTGGTTTTGGGGCCCCTGCATGAAAGGTCAAGGTCACAGTGGCATCATATGGGGAAAAAAACTTGTCCTGACAATAACTTAACTACCAATCTACCTAGGTTCACCCAATTTTATGTGAGAGAAGCCCATGTGTCAAGGATGTTCCCAATCGGTTTTGGGGCCTCTGGGTCAAAGGTCAAGGTCATTGGGACATCAAATTGAAAAACATTGTCCGGACCATAACTCAACAACGCCTGTACCTAGGTTCACCAAATTTTATGTAAGAGTAGCCCATGTGTCAAAGATGTGCCCTATAGGTTTATGGGGCCCCAGGTTCAAAGGTCAAGGTCACATGGGCATTATATGGAAAAACTTTGTCCAGACAATAACTAAGACACCAATGTACCTAGGTTCACCAAATTTTATGTAAGAGTACCCCATGTGTCAAGAATATGCCCTATTGATTTTGGGGCCCCTGGGTCAAAGTTCAAGGTCACAGTGACATCATATTGAAAAACATTGTCCGGGTAATAACTCAACAATGACTGTACCTAGGTTCACCAAATTTCATGTGAGAGTAGCCCATGTGTCAAGGATGTACCTTATCAGTTTTGGGAAAACAGGGTTAAGTTTAAATCTTAAACCAGAAGATATCAAATTACCAAGCTGTGACTTCAAATGTTCTATCAATATGTTTATAAAGTCAAAAGGGCAAACAATGAAACACTTGTCCAGACAATAACTGAACCACCAATGTACCTAGGTTCTCCAAATTTTATGTGAGGGTAGCCCTTGGGTAAAGGTTATGCCCTATTGGTTTTGGGGCTCCTGGGTCAAAGGTCAAGGTCACAGGGGCATCATATTGAAAATACTTGTTGGACAATAACTCATCAACTACTGTACCTAGGTTCACAAAATTTTATGTGAAGGTAGCCCTTTTGTCATGGATGTTCCCAGTAGGTTTTTGGGCCCCAGACCCAAAGGTCAAGGTCACAGAGGCATCATATGGAAAAACCTTGTCCAGACAATAACTGAACAACCAATGTACCTAGGTTCACTACATTTGGTGTGAAAGTAGCCCATGTGTCAAGGTTATGCCCTATTGGTTTTGGGGCACCTTGGTCAAAGGTCAAGGTCACAGGGGCATCATATTGAAAAACATTGTCGGGATAATTACTCAACAATGATTGTACCAAAGTTCACCAAATTTCATGTGAGAGTAGCCCATGTGTCAAGAATGTACCTTATCAGTTTTGGGAAAACAGGGTTAAGTTTAAATCTTATACCAGAAGATATCAAATTACCAAGCTGTGACTTCAAATGTTCTATCAATATGTTTATAAAGTCAAAACGGCAAACAATGAAACAATTGTCCAGACAATAACTGAACCACCAATGTACCTAGGTTCTCCAAATTTTATGTGAGGGTAGCCCTTGGGTAAAGGTTATGCCCTATTGGTTTTGGGGCTCCTGGGTCAAAGGTCAAGGTCACAGGGGCTTCATATTGAAAATCCTTGTTGGACAATAACTCATCAACTACTGTACCTAGGTTCACAAAATTTTATGTGAAGGTAGCCCTTTTTTCAAGGATGTTCCCAATAGGTTTTTGGGCCCCAGACCCAAAGGTCAAGGTCACAGAGGCATCATATGGAAAAACCTTGTCCAGACAATAACTGAACAACCAATGTACCTAGGTTCACTACATTTGGTGTGAAAGTAGCCCATGTGTCAAGGTTATGCCCTATTGGTTTTGGGGCACCTTGGTCAAAGGTCAAGGTCACAGGGGCATCATATTGAAAAACATTGTCCGGATAATTACTCAACAATGATTGTACCAAAGTTCACCAAATTTCATGTGAGAGTAGCCCATGTGTCAAGAATGTACCTTATCAGTTTTGGGAAAACAGGGTTAAGTTTAAATCTTATACCAGAAGATATCAAATTACCAAGCTGTGACTTCAAATGTTCTATCAATATGGTTATAAAGTCAAAACGGCAAACAATGAAACAATTGTCCAGACAATAACTGAACCACCAATGTACCTAGGTTCTCCAAATTTTATGTGAGAGTAGCCCTTGGGTAAAGGTTATGCCCTATTGGTTTTGGGGCTCCTGTGTCAAAGGTCAAGGTCACAGGGGCATCATATTGAAAATCCTTGTTTGGACAATAACTCATCAACTACTGTACCTAGGTTCACAAAATTTTATGTGAAGGTAGCCCTTTTGTCAAGGATGTTCCCAATAGGTTTTGGGGCCCCAGACCCAAAGGTCAAGGTCACAGAGGCATCATATGGAAAAACCTTGTCCAGACAATAACTGAACAACCAATGTACCTAGGTTCACTACATTTGGTGTGAAAGTAGCCCATGTGTCAAGGTTATGCCCTATTGGTTTTGGGGCACCTTGGTCAAAGGTCAAGGTCACAGGGGCATCATATTGAAAAACATTGTCCGGATAATTACTCAACAATGATTGTACGCAAAGTTCACCAAATTTCATGTGAGAGTAGCCCATGTGTCAAGAATGTACCTTATCAGTTTTGGGAAAACAGGGTTAAGTTTAAATCTTATACCAGAAGATATCAAATTACCAAGCTGTGACTTCAAATGTTCTATCAATATGTTTATAAAGTCAAAACGGCAAACAATGAAACAATTGTCCAGACAATAACTGAACCACCAATGTACCTAGGTTCTCCAAATTTTATGTGAGGGTAGCCCTTGGGTAAAGGTTATGCCCTATTGGTTTTGGGGCTCCTGGGTCACAGGTCAAGGTCACAGGGGCATCATATTGAAAATCCTTGTTTGGACAATAACTCATCAACTACTGTACCTAGGTTCACAAAATTTTATGTGAAGGTAGCCCTTTTGTCAAGGATGTTCCCAATAGGTTTTTGGGCCCCTACCCTAAGGTCAAGGTCACAGAGGCATCATATGGAAAAACCTTGTCCAGACAATAACTGAAGAACCAATGTACCTAGGTTCACTAAATTTTATGTGAAAGTAGCCCATGTGTCAAGGTTATGCCCTATTGATTTTGGGGCGCCTTGGTCAAAGGTCAAGGTCACAGGGGCATCATATTAAAAACATTGTCCGGATAATTACTCAACAATGATTGTACCAAAGTTCACCAAATTTCATGTGAGAGTAGCCCATGTGTCAAGGATGTACCTTATCAGTTTTGGGAAAACAGGGTTAAGTTTAAATCTTAAACCAGAAGATATCAAATTACCAAGCTGTGACTTCAAATGTTCTATCAATTTGTTTATAAAGTCAAAACGGCAAACAATGAAACACTTGTCCAGACAATAACTGAACCACCAATGTACCTAGGTTCTCCAAATTTTATATGAGGGTAGCCCTTGGGTAAAGGTTATGCCCTATTGGTTTTGGGGCTCCTGGGTCAAAGGTCAAGGTCACAGGGGCATCATATTGAAAATCCTTGTTTGGACAATAACTCAACAAGGACTGTACCTAGGTTCATAAAATTTTATGTGAATGTAGCCCTTGTGTGAAGGATGTTCCCAATAGGTTTTGGGGCCCCACACCCAAAGGTCAAGGTCACAGAGGCATCATATGGAAAAACCTTGTCCAGACAATTACTGAACAACCAATGTACCTAGGTTCACTAAATTTTTTGTGAGAGTAGCCCATGTGTCATGGTTATGTCCTATTGGTTTTAGGGCCCCTGGGTCAAAGGTCAAGGTCACAGGGGCATCATATTGAAAAACATTGTCCGTGTAGTAAATCAACAATGACTGCACTTACGTTCACCAAATTTCATGTGAGAGTAGCCCATGTGTCAAGGATGTTCCCTATTGATTTTGGGGCCCCTGGGTCAAGTTTAAACCATCATCCAGAAGATATCAAATTACCAAGCAGAGACTTCAAATGTTCAATCAATATGTTAATAAAGTCAAAATGGCAAACCATGGAAATAATGCTATATTTAATAAGTAAAATGAATTTAGTTCACCAAATTTTATGTGAGGGTGGCCCATGTGTTAAGGATGTTCCCAATTGGTTTTGGGTCAAAACTGGGTCAAAGATCTAGGTAACAGGGGCATCATATGGACAATCTTTGTCCAGACAATAACTAAACAATGATTGTACCTAGGTTAACCAAATTTTATGTGGATCAGCCCATTTGTCAAGATGTAATGTGTTGATAGTTCTTTGGTATTTGATGTTCTCTTTTGATTTGGAAACCCCAGGGACAAAAGTCAAGGTCACTGGGACTTAATTCATATTGAAACATTTTCCGGACAGTAACTCAATAATAATTGTACCTACATTGTAGGTTTTCCAAATCTTATTTAAGGGTAGCCTTAATGTCTAGCATATGCCCCTATGGTTTTAGGTCCCTGTGTTAAAGGTTAAAGTCAAAAGAAAAATCATGAGGAAAAACCTTGTCCAACAACCAACTTTACCTAATATCACCAAATTTTATGTATAAATACTCTTTGGGTCAAGGGCGAGAACTTTTGGTTCTGAGGCCCCAGGGTCAAGGTCACTGGAAGTTTGTATGCGAAAACTTTGTGTCGGTGATAAATCAACCATGGCTGTACCTAGGTTCTCAAAATCTATGCTTTGGATAGCCCTCCTGTTAAGAATGGGACCTATTCTGAGATCCCGGGGTCATTGGTCAAGGTCACAGGGACTTTATATGAGATAGAACACAGCATGGACTGCACACGGGCGTATAATGCCCCGCCCAGCGGAGCTCTTGTTTATAAGGGTCTGATGTAAAACCAATCAAAATGAGATATAAGAAAAAAGTTTCTCTTTGATATTGCCCAAGTTTAGAAAGTGAAGACCTCCTACCCTGTCAAAATTTGCTTAAGATATCAACAGTTTGATTATACCCCCGCAAACGAAGTTTTCGGGGGTATACTGGAATCACCCTGGTGGTTGGTTGGTTGGTTGGTTGGTTGGTTGGTTTGTTGGTTGGTTGGTTGGTTGGATATGTGGTCTGTCCCAAAAAATTAATACATTTGTAGTATGTTTATTTCTTAATGTATTAGAATAGAAGCTGTTATATACTATGATTTAATGGTGTATACAAAACTCATGTAACTATGGAAACATACCTCACTTGTTTAAAATAATTAATTGTGTTATATATTTTAAATCTAATTAGATAGATGTATAGTTTGCTTTTTTTCTCAATAGAGTTTATTCTTATCTTGTTTTATAGAATTTGCACAGGCGTTTACATTTGATTTTTATATGCATGTTATATCAATTCCAATTCAAAATGGCCGACTTGCGGCCATCTTGAATTTTTTTTTTTAGTTTTATTACTGTATGCTTTTTTCTCAACAGATGTTTTCTTAACTAATTTAGATAGAATTTTGCACAGGCGTTCACAGTTGATGTGTACATACACTTTAACTCAATTCCAATTCAAAATGGCGGACTGGCTGTCATCCTTTTATCAGAATTAATACAGTCTTATATTGACTTATTACCATACATATTTTGAAAAGAAATTGCATACAAGGTCTAACTGATACAGTTGATCAGTATGACTATTCTTCATCAATTTATATTCAATATGGCTGACTGGCAGCCATTTTGAATTTTTATTTAAATTACTGTATAGTACATGTATGTGGTTTTTTTTTACTCAATTTTAGTCAAATTTCGCTCCAAAGTCTTTATTGATGTAGTTGACTCGTACATGGATTTACTCTGGATACAAATTCATTATGGCAGACTGGCAGCCATTTTGACTTTGTTTAAATAACTGTATAGTAAGCTTATTTCATTACCAATTTCTTCTTGCTGAAGTCTTGATTGATTTATTGATTGATTAATTGGATTTTACGGCTTATTAATGCAAAAAGGTCATTTTACGCGAAAACAATTGATGATACTATTACTTCAATAGATAATGAAGATTTTACGTCCTATATTTTATGATAAACATTTATTTTCTTTCAGGTTTGGTTTTGTTTTGGTTTTACGGCGCACCAACAAAAAAAGGTCATATCGCGCCGAAAGCAATCAATGACACTATTTATTAAAACGATATTAATGATGTAAAGCTCTATATCTTATTATATACATTTATTTCCATCAAAAAGTTAAGTATCGCATATGATGGTACAGACTCAAAAAGTTCTTTAAGTGAGTTAACTTTAAAATGTTTGTCACGGATGTCTTTAAGATCCTGACAGTCAAGGAGAACGTGTTTGACATAGAAATGCTCATCACAGGGTTTACATTTAGGTGCTTCCTCTCTTGTGAGAAGGTATGAATGTGTTAATCTGGTATGACCAATTCTACATCGCGAAATCACTATTTGATCTCGGCGATTAGAAAATATGATGGTAAAGACTCAATAAGTTCTTTAAGTGAGTTAACTTTAAAATGTTTGTCACGGATGTATTTAAGATCCTGGCAGTCAAGGTGCTTTCTTTCTTTTGAGAAGGTATGAATGTGTTAATATAGTATGACCGATTCTACATCTCCTAGTAACTATTTATCTCATTGATTAGCAAATATTATTGACGAAGATGAATCAAGGGTTTATGGCTTTATGTCATGTAACTTATTGAATATAGCATTATTCCACATTGTTTGCCATTTTGAATTGCTGAAGTCCATTATGTACTGCTATTTTTGTCAAATTCTTATTTTTGAACTTTTTTTTGATGTATTGATATTTTATCAAATTCATTATGGCTGATTGGCAGCCATTCTGAGTTTTTCTTTTTAAAAAGCAAATGATTTGATAATTTTTTTACAGACTTTGAGAAAGTTAGCAATTGTTTAAGTTGATGTGCTTGGCATTTTCTTAAGTGGAATTCAAAATGGCTGACTGGCAGCCATGTTGAATTTTCTAATATCTTGTACAGCAAACATCTTTTTTCTCACCTCATTTTGATAAAATTGTGCTTTACAAGATATTGTAAATACTAATTGTTTGATTTATATTGTGTACATTGCTGACTACCATTTTTACAATTGCCTCATTTTTTACTTATTTATCAAAAAATTACAAACACATTCTACATTTTGCTCATCTGGTTACAACATACTCATGATGAGTTTTAATGTGATCACTCTTTGTCTGTTGTTCCACTTTACATTCATAATGACCAAATGGTGTTCATTTTCATGTAAAAAATCATTTGAAATATGACAACTCTGTTCATTTTGCTTTTTCATAAATCTATAGTGAATTACACCGTAATTTGCTGTTTATTTCCAATTTGATATTTGCATCCTATTCTTTTAATGGTTTTTATGCTTCTTACAACATTTACCCTTTTGGACTTCCACAATGTTGACTTGCATTTATCTTGAAATGTTGCTGTTGCGGGGGTATTTTCGCCACTGGTGGCAGTTCTAGTTTCCTTTGTTTTGATGTTCTCTTTATCAAGCTTCGGACATTATTTACTCACTATAGCACTGCTCTGGGTGAACTTTTTGCATAGTTTGATGTCTTACATCAGTTCATCTATCGGTTTATCCTTCAACAATTGGCTTGTAAACACTATATGTAAATTGTTCTTAGATCATTGTATAAGTACAGGTGGTTCGTATAAACATTACAATATGTAAACATAGCCTGTTTCTTTAAAAACTAATATATAGGGGTGAAACATAATCACAATTTAATAGTTTAGTTAGTTTAATCATATTTATACCCCCACTTCGAAGAAGAGGGGGGTATACTGTTTTACCATTGTCCGTCCGTCCGTGCGTCTGTCCGTGCGTCCGTCCATTACGAAATTTCCGTCGCAGTTTTCTCAGCAACTATATCATGCAGCAGCCTAATACTTTGCATATTGCTTCATCCCATAGTCCCATGTGGTGTAAAGCGATTTCATCCTCCTTGCTCATCTACTTCCTGTTTGTCGCATATTTTTAGATTTTGGCGGGGGTATCACTAGTGAGCATTAGCTCACAGATTTACTTGTTTATTAACATTTTATCATATAAAATGTACAAGATACTTACACGTACTTATAACTAATATTGAATGTAAAAGCGGTCTATATTCAAATTTAAATCAGTAAAATGATGACCATGTATCAACTTATTCACCAGTTGAGTGGGCAAATCCATTATTCAAAGTAAATGAACATGTGTGACCTGTAAATTTATTTGATGTGTATGTATTGCTTTAAGGTGGTTTTCTTTAACAGGGGTTTTATTCATTTTCACATTTCATCAATTGTTAATTTCAGACTAACTAAAATACCAAAGGAAGGATTCAGGATTGATTCAAAGGGTAGGTTTAACAAATTTTATTTCAAGTTTGGTCTAGTTTAGGATAATAATAGGGTTGTTTTTTTGGGGTGGGGTGTTACTGTTTTGTTAGGACAAATACTTATATGAAAGAAATGCAACTTAATAATTTGATTGTATTGCATATTCCTTTGATTTATATTTTAATGCACAATACTTGCCAGTCTGTTTTCTGAGCTGGCAGCAATTATTGCAGTTGATCAAGTTTACCTTAATAGCATCTAGATGTATAAAAAAGAAGAAATTTAACAATTATTGCTACATAGGACATTAACTTTTCCTCTTATATTATTCATGTCTCTCTAGCAGGACATTTTCTGTGGTAGATTAAACATATTAAAGTGATATCACAAATACTGTGAAACTTGCTCTAGTGACCAGACATCCTTTGTGACCATTTGTACAAAGTGAAGTGGATAAATTGTTTTTACATGCTCGACAGAATTTCTGGCATATTATGTTATACCCCCTGGCATCCGTCTGTCCGTCTGTCCGTCTGTAAGCAATTTGGTTTCCGGAGCATATCTTAAGTTCCATTTGGCCCACAATATTCAAACTTCATACGATGATTGTCCATATCTGGTAGAAGACCCCTATTAATTTTGGGGTCAAAGGTCAAGGTCACTATTACCTTAACACTGAAAACCGTTTCCGGAGCATAACTTAAGTTCCATTTGGTCCACAATATTCAAACTTCATATGATGATTGTCCATATCGGGTAGAAGACCCTTAATGATTTTGGGGTCACAAGGTCAAAGGTCAAGGTCACTATTACCTTAAAACTGAAAACAGTTTCCGGAGTATAACTTAAGTTGAAATATTCTCATGTCTTACAAATGCTTCATCTTAACTGAAAAAACAACACTTTCGGGCATATAATGCTCCGCCTAGCAGTACTCTTGTTCATACATTGAATTATTTTGTAAACTTTATGATTTCTTATAAATTAGGTAAGTAGTGGCATCACAAAACTGGTGGACCATTGTGGAACCAATCCCATTGTTAAAGTCACTGGACAGTGTGTTTTTGTGGACTCGCTTCTCTGGATAAATTTCGAAGACTGTATGCATTGAAATGAGATTTTGATGAAGATAAGGTCAGATTGATTATGAAAGTGTCTACCAATGGTGACCTAATGTTTGACATCTAGATGTTATATATTATCAGCTATACTCAATAATTTCAATTGTGATCCTGTACAAGACAAGAAATAGTGAGCAGTTTTGCATTCATTATTTTATTTCTTTTTTCAAAGTTGACTTAAAGTGATTTGAGAAATTAAGCATTTGTTTACAGAGGACAGCATCCTAGTACTGATACTTTCCAGGAAATTCTGGTTTGAATGTTCACCTTATATGTCTCTGACACTAATACAAGTGCAAAGAACTAACACAATAAATATGTAGTCATGTACAAAGGGAGATAATTTGCCTTAAACTAATGAACATGTATTAGGGCCGGTAAGAATTACTTCAGTTATGAAAAGCATACTGGTAGACAGTTGATAAATGAGGGACCATAGTCCGTTATTTCCCTTGTATACTCTTCAAATAGGAAGGTCCAATTAATTGGATTACTTGGATTTTACCCTTACTTTCAATGTCAATTTGCCAAAATTAATCTCAAATAACTTTTTTGCAAATCCTTTTAATTTGTTTGAAAATCAAGCTTAGTATTGTTAGGGTAAAGAACTATCTAAATTCCATCACTTCTGTTAATAATCTTACTTAACAAGAAAGATATAAGTTATCCTTATATAGGACTTCAATGATAAATCAGAGGATTCCAAGTAAAAGGACCTACTTACCAATTGGACTGCTTCAGATTTTTCAAGGAAAGATAACTGACCAAAGTCCCATATTAGTCCTCATTATTATAAATCATAAAAATAAAGGCTAATGCTGAGTAGGGCTGGAAAATGACTGGTTTAGACTGGTAGTACATGTAGTAGGAGCAGTACTCAAGTGGTTAGATGTGTGTGCTTAAGGATCAAGAGGTCCTGGGTTCAAATACCACTAGGGGCACTGCTAATTTCTTTGAGCAAAAAAATAACCTGTGATTGCTTCACTCCATACAGGTGTAAATGGGTACCTGTTAGAGTCATGCACTGTATGCTGTGGCTGCTATTTGCTCTGTTTGTAAACAGTTTGTGTGTGACTCCAGGATTGGGGAAGTTAATGTCAAGAGTCAACTGAAAAGTGATACTAGAAGTAGACTACAAAACCTTGCTGAAACTTGAACTATAACTTTTATTTGAATATTTAAACATGTATATTTCAGTGTGATACATTCAATATTGGCAATAAATAAACCTTTAACAAAGATGCAGGAAGCTGCACAGTGAGAATAGAGGAAGTTATGATAAAAGTAAAAGAGGATTAATCTTTAATAACAGCTGCTGCTGACCTAGGTTAGTACTTGTAGCAATCTTTTATTTAACCGTGGCAATATCATGTGACTATGACATCACAAATGTTACGGTTTAAAGAAGAAAACAGTGGAAAAAAAACACCCTGGAAAACTATGTCTTATCAGCTTGCTACAGTGACAAGTAGGGCTGCAGCGAGTATCCGAGTACTCGATATTCGCAATCTCCACCAGAGAATCAAGGCCGATGTCGTAGTATCGCAATCTGAATGGCAATTTGAAAAAAATGGAAGAACATTTTCAGCTTATTTACCTCTGAAAACAAGTGGTGAAAACTTTAATTTTAAGTTGTTTCGATTGATGCACATTAATTTTAACAAAAACGTTACCATGAAAAATGCCTGTAAAACATCTGGTAATAGAAATGTTTAGAGAACATGGTTTTCCATTAGTATGTATAGCTTTTTTCCTATATTAAGTGATTATGACTAAAAAAATGTTAATAAAATCTTTGTTTCAATTTTACATCTTTAAATATCTTTTGAAAGTTTGAAAACATAATTTTTTGTCAAAATGACTCATACATCTAGCAATTTTGAAAAACAAAAGTCACATTTGCACCCAGAATCTCATATTCGCAAATAGGAGTCACAGTTGCTGTTGAGTCCTACCATACGCCTCAATTGGTTGTGTGTATGTTTGTTTGGGTTTTACAGCGCACCAACACAAAAAAGGTCATATTGCCCCGAATTGTGTCTCTTAATTGTTTCTGAGTTTTAAGGAGCATTTCGTATGAACATTAAGTATGTCAACCTGTGGTCTAATGAAGTTACATATCTTTTGGAATATATTAGTTATGATATTTTTCCTGTTTTTCACAGAACCTTGAAAACCATTCGGAACTCCTCTGCCATTCTCTATGAGTAACATGAGACATATTTAGGCGCCATTTTGAAACTACTGGTGTTGAAGTAAACAATTGTACATGATTGTTTAAGCGATGAGTGATGTTTCATTTTAGTCTGTAAATTTTAAATTACACATTTCAATGGTATCGCTGAACAATATTTGGTTCAATATACCTGTATAACATAGAAATATGTTTTGACAAAGATCTGTGTGCATATTACAAGAACTATTTGCATAATTGTTTCGTGCTTTGCCTGGCGTAGGTAGTAAAATCCCAAGCCGTCAGGGTAGACCCCAATGAATCCTTCGAGATTATTTATTCATAAAAGGTTGAGGTGTTCCGAATGCTTAAAAACAATATCATAATCACATTTTGGAATTATCAAAGGAAAATTACTCTTACAAACTTGAGTTGTGTTATAACCCTAAATCTTGAACTGTTTTTCTTAAAAAGTCTACATTGCTTTCCCTTGGAACCCTATAAATTTATGATATGAAAAGTTAATGTATAACTTTGTTTTTCAGATACAAGAGTGAAATAAACAAACTAGTTTTCACCAAATTGATTGTACAATCATGTTTGATGCTGAATTGTCTGGTGTGGTTAAATAATACATAGTTGATGAGCTACTGAATTATGTGTTGGACAACTTAGTCAATGGAATCTCCTTCAGGTATAATCCATTATTTTGTGTATTATGTTTCTCTATAAAACACAGGGTGAGCCATTGTAACTATCTTTGACACAGGTCACTAGCTAAATGATACTGTCATTCATGTTAATTATCCTGGTGAGTGTCAGCACAAGTTTTTAGGTTATTTTACCATGTCCAGCACACCTAACATTGCTTTCCTGGCCCCATGTCTATAGCCAGTACCAACTGCGCTACCGACCCAGGTTTCTATTTCATGTATAGTAATTAGAACATAAGGCCATGCCAAATTGGAATTTTGTTTAGCATCAACTCAAGTTAGACAAACCTAGGTACCTATTCACAAAAACACACAAACGAAAACAAAAGCATATTTTACGACGAAAGAAACAATTCATTATAATTTATAATATATACTTTTAATGGAAAACATCATTGAATATGAAACAATGGCCAGAATTACTTATGAAATTACTTTCTAAAGCTCAGACTTAAAACATGTGGTTTGATAATAAAATGTCGAGTGTTTTTTTCCACATATTAATGGAACAATTATGACAAATAGCTTAGGAAGAATAAAGTTGCTGCTGAACACATTATTCCCAGAATGAAATTTTGTTATCGAATCCTGGAACATCGGAATTATTAAGAAAATTTCACTAACAATTTTTTTTCATTGAGGACTCTAAAACCTAGGCTTACCCAGATGCTTACCAAAATGCAGGTATGGCATGGCCTAATGTGTTGTAACTATAATGGTAGCGCTACCTCATTTGAAATCAACCACTATATTTCTTTCTACTTGCACCTATTTTCTAATTTCTATACATTTAGCTTACCCGTTTATGTACATAACAATTGTAAGCTTTGCTACCAATTACAAATAAAAAGCAAGAAATCAAGTTAAATCAACAACCATCTTTCTGTTGGCAACATTGGAACTTGATTAAACTATTTTCTTTCATGCTTTATGGCTAAATGTGGTGTTATTGTATTAAAATATACAATGAAATTATAAATCTTATATTTTCATTGTAGAGAAAATCTTGCATTTTTATGGTAAGATGATATCATATTTGAACCTAGGTGGATAGCGCAGTTGGTAGCACGCCGGGATTTGGAATCTCATGCCCGAGGGGGGTGCGGGTTCGAATCCCCCGGGGAGGTTATACCTGTCCATGAAAATTTGACAAAAATGTCTATATTCCTCCATTGATTGGATAATATGGAGAAGTTTCTGACCTTGTGGAAGGGTAGGTGAGTACTGGTTATTGACAATGATCCAGGAAAGCTAGGTTAGGTGCACTGGACGCTGTAAAATGACCTAAATTGTGTTGGCACGGCGTTAACACTAATAAATAAATAAAATATCATATTTAAAGATAAATGTTATCATCGTGAAGAAGGAATGATGTCATGCTATAATTAGTTTTAAAATACCTCTAAGGAAGCTCAGAACTAAGCATAAAAGAAACAGAATATTTGTCATATTTTGTGGAAGATCTTGTTTTTTTCAATTCGAGGGTGAACTCAGAAAACAACATTTTCGCTGGTAACTATGCCACTCATTTTCTAAGCTCACTTGATAATGAATGAATTGATCTTTCCCAAAATTGACAAATGTATCTTTGAATAAATAGAACTATTTTTGAAAATCGTTTAACAATAAATTATAATACTCAGCAGCCTAATTTCCTTCATAAAAATGACAATTTTGATGTATTTTAAAGTATAGTCCATTTTTATATCAACTGTCAAAGTTTGAATAATTTCATAGTTATTGAATACGTTGGGGCTGTCACGATTTACTGGTGTACTGTACCCGCATTTAGCGATATTTTTTATTTTCATTGAAAAATTCTTTTTTTCAGTTTATTTTTATTTTCATTGAAAATGCTTTTTTTTCAGTTTATGAAAGTAGCGAAACGTCATTTTTCTATGGTTTATTTGATTAAAGCTCAAGTTTAAGAATTTATAGATCTAGGCGCATTCGGAATGTTCCCTTAACATTTAAAATGCTCAGTTTTTTCCAGTCTGCTATAGGCACTATCCCTACAAAATCGTATATCATACTTAGATACTGAACAGTAGAATAAGTTCTTCAAGACAGAAGTATTATGCAGCTGTGTCTTTGGTATACAAAGCAATATATCGTGGTACGTATCGCAAACGGTTCTAGCGCATCGCAATATATCGCAATAAGCTTCTGGTATATCACAAGTGTTTGACTAAGGTCAAGGTCACTATTAACTTAAAACTGTAAACATTTTCCGGAGCATAACTTTAACTTCCATTTGGTCCACAATATCCAAACTTCATAATTATGATAATTGTCCATATCGAGTAGAAGACCTCTATTGATTTTGGGGTCACAAGGTCAAAGGTCAAGGTCACTATTACCTTAAAATGAAACAGTTTCTGGAGCATGACTTAAGTTCCATTTGGTCTACAATATTCAAACTTCATATGATGATTGTCCATATCGGGTAAAAGACCCTATCAATCTAGGGGTCACAAGGCCAGAGGTTAAGGTCAGTATTACCTTAAAACTGAAAAAAGTTTTTGGAGCATAATTTAACTAAAAAAACCAACCATTTTGGGCATATAATGCTCCGCCCAGCAGTGCTCTTGTTTAATTTTGACTTGTGATGATTTTTATCGCAAGATTTTTTGTGAAAAGCGCCTCTGACTTATATATTTTTTGTTTATGTGTAAAATAGATATGACTGCTTGAGAGGGGTAGTTAGAAGTAAATAAACTAATACACCAGGTTAGATCATCATGGTTCTAATCACAGGTGATTGACACTCAATATGATTGTTTGAAAAAAGTCTGACTTGTGTTTTGTCACAAGAGGGATTTAAAAAATACGATACAGAATGTCAAGCTTCAGTGATACTGTTAACATTATTGAAATGAAAATTGAGCCGAAAAAGAAAACTGAACATGTTTGTAAGGTAGAATTCCCCCTAATTCATAACTATGTGAAAATCACACTAGACATTTCTCAGAAAACTGATATTTTACATGTAAATTGTAATTCTCACGTTTTCAACATATCAGGTTTTTAAATTATATGAACTTGAGTTTAGTATGGACAAATTTACACTGCTTTCATATCAAAGGGAGATAATTAAACTTAAATAATTTCACTTAAAGTTTTTATCAAAAATGTTGCAACAAAATTTTGTTTCATAAATCTAATTCATTCCAAATTATAAACATGATGTAATGAATGAAAAGTATTATGTTCTGTAAAAATTTATTTTGAAGAACATTAATGACTGTAATGGGAATAAAAATGGCATAATGGGAATTCTACCTTTAATATTTATAATTTCAAATATAATGAATAATTTCATGGTGACTTTGTTCATGTGTTAAACCATTGTTGTCTTCTTACATTTGTAATTTTCCAATGCTGTGTTTAATGATCCAATTGGGCTTTTGATATTGTATAATAAGCTTTTAGTGGGGATAAAATTATCCCATTTAGTCACTATGTAATTATTCAAGCTTTGACAGTTTTGAAAATTGAACTGTACATACATAGAATTAGAAATTCTATTGTTCAATTGCATTCAAATTTCAGTGGGGCATGAATTAACCCCATTTATTTAAATATTCTTTACAGTACTTCTGTACTCTTGATTGATAAATTAGATTTAAATCAGCTGAGTTAATGTATGCCCCACTGACAGTTAAATTGAACAATAGTTTACTGACTTTGAAATAATGCCCACTTATGTTTTTCGTTACATTGATAGTTACCTCCCTTTGTTATTTAATTTAGGAATGCATTAAGTGAAGTTATGAATGGTTATCTCCCTCTTTTATTTCAGAACTAGAATGTATTTAGTGAAGTTATGAATGGTTATGATGACAATAAAACAATGGATCTCTACACTTCAGACCTTTATCACCTGAACTTTCAACTATACAGAGCAGGTACTTAATAAGTAATCAAGGAATATAAGTCTTATATTCCTTGATTTATATTACATGGAATGTGTTATGTCAGGGTCCTATACAACTCCTCCCATGTACAACTCGACCCAAAGTAGGGACAACTCAACCCATAGGTTGAGACAACCCAACCTGTGGACAACTCATTTTGTATCATACGTAATTAGTTACGTAATTATTTTACCAAAATATACGATTATTTGGTATTTATAGTTTTTAAAAAGTGAGAATAGCTCGTGAAATAATACAAAATGGCAGTTGTAGACACTAACTTGCATTTATTTCCTGTTATGATTATTAATGCATTGAAAAGAACTTAACTATTAAATTAATAAGTTAATTATGTGGTTAACTGGTGGCAGAAATATGCCACCATAATCTGCACTACATACAAAACAAGTGTGCAATGTTCTTTTTATGATATTCTCTTCTTTAATTTTAGCTTTAAATTCCTAATAATTGTATTGTGATTTATTCTTAAATATATTTCATTAATTATCATCAAAATTATCATTTATCATTTTTTCAATCAAATAAATAATACCATATGATATGGGTTGAATTACTCAGAGGTTGAGTTGCCTATGTGTTGAGTTATCTCTTGGGGCAGCATTAGGGCTGTCACGATACGCCAGAAGTGTATTGTGATATATTGCAATACACTAGCACCGTATCACGATACGTACCACGATATATTGTAGGTTTTAGATACCTTGTACCTGTGCTGTTTTTACAGAAACATTTGCAAATCTTATCAGCAGAAACTGATAGATTCTAGCCTCTATAGATATATACGATCATGGACTGGGATATGTGTTTTGCATATAAAAAAGGCACTTAATTTGAAAGCAACAATCATATTTTTAGCTGCAGAACATCCTAGCCATCAAGCTCCTGGACGCCATGCTTTTTGTACAACTTCCTGTCCCTAAGTATTAGATTGAAGACTAAGTTTTGTACAAGTTCTGTACAACCAGTCAAACACGCCCCTATCGGATGAGTGAACAATAAAAAACTAACGCTTCGCTACTTTTATCTTGCGAAGAAAAGAATTTTCCAATTAAATAAAAAATATCGCAAAATACCGGTACGTAAAATTTGTACGGCAGTTCGTATTGCCACAGCTGGGTATTGCAATATACCGGTATATCGTGACAGCCTTAGGCAGCACGAGTTGCCTTGAATTGAGTTGTTACCTGTACAGTGGCAACCAAATGTTTGGAGACATTTTCACTTTGTAGGCCTTCTAAATAGATTTTTTTGAAAAAGTTTATTTTTAAGTGTCGTTAGTTATGGGTGTAATTATAGTTAAGTCTACAAAAGTGTTATAAGAACTTGGTTTATAGGAAAAGACATTACATTGATCATAGTTTTAGAGGCTTTGGTACGTATTGTGACATGCTGATTGTTATAAATGTGATGCATTTATGAAATATTGTTTTCATTTTATCACCAACCATACAAAATGTACTTAAGTAAGCAATGAATGAAATTTCAGAATTTAAGCCGTATCTATTCCTATGTCTCAAAACTCTTGGTTGACACTGTACTTATAAAGTATGAAACTCTGCATTGATGGTAGTGTTTTACCCAAGTGCAATTAGTGGCTAGTTAACTTAACTTAACTAGCAGCTAAACTGATAAATATTTGGGTAGTACAGCAGTAAAACCTTATTGCTAGAAATTTCAGCAGTACAGCAGTTAACTTTTGAAAATGATGGTTGTATTGCTTCAACATTCGATCATAATGGTATCGGTTATGATGGCGATGATGATAGTCAAATTTAATTATTGAAGATATTCTTTCTCTTACCACTGATTCTAAATCATGTAGGGCAATAGTTATTCACTGATCGAATTATGCGCCCTGAGGAGTAAGTTGGTTAACAGCTAAATCCAGTGATTTAGCCTTTCCAGGAACAGTGAGTAGATGGACTGATGGCTGTGATATAACCTATACTGTGTTGCTACAGCATTAAACTCAAAAAACAACAATCTTTAATGTTATACATGAAAATAACATATTTACATTTTACTGACAGAAAACGGAGAAGTAAGATACTGCAATCAATCCTAGCAGTTAAGGTTTACTGCTGTACTGCTGACGTTACTGCTGATTTAATGTTTTTATTTTATAAATACTTGCTGTATTGAAATTATAACTTATCTTTAATAAAAAAATGTTATTTAGTTACAATTCTAATTAAATTAGTATATATAAAACATGATATTATTTAATTTTTAAATAATATGCATAGTTACTCGCACAGGTGCCCATAGCATTACAAAACTCCATATAATTGTTAATTATTACTTAAACATGCTCTAATTATCATAAAAAACATCAAATACAAAAGTTCCAGTCAAAAGCCAAAATTTTGTTTTGTAAAAAAATATATTTTTTATTAAACAAATTTTTGGCTTTCCGACGCCACGGGCACCTTTGGTTACTCGTGCATTGATGGCTATTAAGACTGTGTCATTCAAATTAGGGAAAGGTATTACTTGGAAGAACAAAGTTATAAGCCTTCTATAATTCCCACGATCAGCTATTGTTGCAGAAAAAAGCATGGTAATTTGATGTAAAATGTCGTTACTTGTTACCATACTCAACATTTTTAAAAAGAATGGTTGTATATTGCCTTTTGAATAAACTGGCAATAGTTACAATGAGTAGTTTAAACCATTCTTTGGTTGATGTATTTAATGTGTTTGCTTTCATTGTATTCTTAATTTATTTGATTTTAATACTAGCCTTGCTGTAGACTTTTTAATTTATCATGCTTATGATTTTTAATTGGACTGAACAAAATCAATGATGATTGTTAAATGTTTTGTTACAGACACATATGCTTTTGTAGTTGAGTCTGTCAAAATATCGCTCTTCAGTTGAAATAGTTTTATTTCAGAATGTTATGAACAGATGTACTTTTCAAGCCTTCAAAACTGGTGAATGTAAAACTGTTGATCACTACAGAAGAAGAAACCCCCCCCCCCCCAATAAATTCATTATACATTTGGTCCATTTTTCTAACAAGTCATCTCGGACTCTTTGTCCTTGAGATGTTTGTTGTCCCAATACGCGTGGATTGTATAATTTGGCCCCTGATATTTAACAAGTCATTTCGGACTCTTTGTCCTTGAGATGTTTGTTGTCCCAATACGCGTGGATTGTATAATTTGGCCCCTGATATTTAACAATTCATCTCGGACTCTTTGTCCTTGAGATGTTTGTTGTCCCAATACGCGTGGATTGTATAATTTGGCCCCTGCTATTTAACAATTCATCTCGGACTCTTTGTCCTTGAGATGTTTGTTGTCCCAATACGCGTGGATTGTATAATTTGGCCCCTGATATTTAACAATTCATCTCGGACTCTTTGTCCTTGAGATGTTTGTTGTCCAAGTAAACTCATTAAATTGTGTTGTATTTTATTATTACCAAAACCATTAGGGACGAATCAAAATGTATCATTAAATATTCGTCCCCAAATATTTTCGTACCGAATAAAGTATAAAAATATTTGGGACGATTTGAAATATAAACAGAATTCTTCCCCGAATATTTTCGAGCCAAATTTATAAAAGTATGAAAATGCTGTGACGAATATAATTAGATTTGTCCCCTTATAGTTTCGAACAAAATCGCAATACTTAAATCTAAGGGACAAATCTTGACATTTGATTCCTCCCCATATACAATCGATCTATATCCGTTGAGGACGAAACATTGTAAACAAGATTCGTCCCCGAAATTTTTCGACCGAAATTCACGAATTAGTTTGAGGTAAAATATTTCGGACGAATCATAATGTAAACAATTTTCGAATCGAAGTAATTGAGTACGAATAATTAAAGGGACAAATGTTGTTAAAATTTTGATTCGTTCCCAAATAATTTCGAACCAAATTGAATTGAGTACGAAAAATATTCAGGACGAATCAAAATGTTAGTCCTTAAAATATTTTCGAATTATTAGAGTACGAACAATTGAAGGGACAAATCTTGTTTAAATTCTGATTCGTAAACAAACGTTTATTTGATTCAATAATATTTAGGGACAAATCAGAAAATGAACAAGATTCATCCCATATTCTTTCCGTAATCAAGTTTTATTTGAACAGAAATTTTTTTCGGAACGTATCTGGATTACCTTTTGTTTCGTCCTCCATATTTCTTCGTACTCTAATTAATTTTGACAAGAAAATTGAACATACCAAAATGAAGGATTCGTACTCTAATATTTTCGAACCAAACTCAATTGAGTACTAAAATAAGGAACGAATTTTGATTTTTCCCCCGAATATTTCCGAACAAAATTAAGTCCAGTACGATAAATACTGAGAATGATGAAAAAAGTCAACATTGCATTCGTTCCTAAATATTTTCGAAAAAAATGAGTACAAAAAAGAATGCAGACGAATCTTGTTTGCATTTTGATTCGTCCACAAGTATCTTCGAACCGAATTAAGTTGAATACAAAAATTAGTTGGTACGAATCAAATGTTAACAAAGATAAGTCCAAAAGTATGTTCGAACTAAATATCTTAATTAATTTTGTTCGTAAATATTTAGGGATAGATCTATATGTAAGCGAAAAATTCGTCCTATATATTTTTCGTATTCAATTTTTTGGTTTGAAAATAATTTTTAAGGGACGGGTTCTATGATTACATTTTGTTGCGCCCTCAATATATTTTGTACTCAAATTCGTCACACAAATATCGGGGACAAATCTAAATGTAAACAAAGATTCGTACTTTTAATATTTGGAACCAAATTCAATTGAGTACGAAAAATATAAGGAACGAATCTTTTTTTTTTCGAGGTCGAAAAATATTGAGGACGAATCGGTCAACATCCGACAATATTTTTACAAGAGTTCTTTGATTACATTTTGTTTCGCCCTCAATATATTTCGTACTCATATGTGTTTGTTACAAAATATCTGGGACGAATCTAAATGTAAACAAAGATTCGTACTCTAATATTTTCGAACCAAGTTCAATTCAGTACGAAAAATATAAGGAACAAATTTATTTTGATTTTTCCTCACGAGGTCGAAAAATACTGAGGACGAATTAAAAAGTCAACATTGCATTCGTCTCTAAATATTTTCGAACAAAAATGGTTACAAAAAAGAGGCGAATCTTGCTTACATTTTGATTCATCCACAAGTATTTTAGAACCAATTTATTGTTAGGGAATAGTTCACAATCTGGTGTTCGCGGAATGTTCACATTTATTGTTCGCGAATAGTTCACATGTTGTTCGCGGAATGTTCACACTTTCGTGTTCGCGGAATGTTCACATTTCTTCGCCGAATGTTCACATTTTGATGTTCGCAGAATGTTCACATTTATTGTTTGCCAATAGTTCACATTTTTGTTCGCCCAATGTTCACATTTTTGTTCGCCGAATGTTCACTTAGTGTTCGCGGCAAACCTAATTTGCATGTGAAAAGTGAACATAATGTGAACTATCCGCAAACAATTTCTACTGTGCATTGGTTTGTTCGCCAAATGTTCACATATTGTTCACTTATAGTTCACATTAGGTGTTCACTTTTCACATGCAAATTAGGTTTTCCGCAAACACTAAGTGAACATTCGGCGAACAAAAAATGTGAACATCGGGCGAACAACAAGATGTGAACTATTCGAATTTTTCTGTAAGGGAACCAGCCAACAAATAGCATGATTCCTATGATAGCCAATGGGAAAGTATGAATTTTATCACATAACAAGTAAAGGTCTTTGAATTGTAGTTTCTTAACTATCAAAAATGTTTAAAAAAACATTTAAAAGCAGAAAATTGGTTTTTAGATAATGACAATTTATTGCAAATTGACATACAATTAACTACATATGATGGTGTTTCAAGAAGTAAAATTCTATGCCTCTGGTAAAATTCTAGCCCCTTATGTCACGGTATAGACAATTTTTGTGGCTTTTATTGTATATTTCTTGCAATATATAGGTCAGTTTGTCTTAAAATATTAAGACTTAATTTTTGACACAACTACAGGCGCTGAATGGTATTTTGAAAAAATGAAAAATCTTAACCAAATCTTTGAACTACATGTAGTACCTTTAAGCTATTGGTGTGTAGGCCTACTAAACGCTATAGTCTTAACCAACATATCTACAATGTACATGTATTTGTGCTTTATTAAGTGTTACGAGGAAAAAAGACTCTAATACTTAAAACAAAATAAAAATTGTATGTACACTTATTCTCTTAAATCTCTGACTTTAAACACTCTCTTAAAAAAGTAGGACCTATATTTCTGACTCTTCCACAAACAGAAAACAGACTTTGAAAAGGTTCAAATCACATAAAAAAGTGAAATTTTGGTAATGTTTTTGTGATTTTTGTGGTGAAAATTTTTCATAGTGAAAATGCATAATTTCGCCTCGAGTTTGAGGCAAAAATGCTTACTTTCAATAATCACCAAGTAATTAGTATATGGTGAATTAAAAAAAATTATACTATACTTTTATAAAGTATGTTTTTTTTCAAAGAGTGAGATGTGCTGAGTAAAAAAAGTATCATCCTCAATTTTTCACACTTCCGGTTTGGCAGCCATCTTGAATTTTAAAATGGCCGCCAATTTTGACTGCACTTATCCATAAAAGACGACTTCATGGTTGTATTTATTGATGATTTTGAATGCAAATCAATTATTATAGAAGTTAAATCATGTTTAGAACATTTTTCAATGATATTATAACTATTGTGGGTATATAACACCATTTTCTATTATTCAAAATGGCCGCCATAGTTAAAAACAATGATTTTATCGAGTGAATTCCCTTTTTTCCTACATCTTGTTGAAAACTTTGAGTGATACACACAAATTTAAATATTCTTAGAGCAATAGGTTAGAAATAAAACAAATTAAGACAAAATTCTTTATAAATCATAACCATTTAACCCTTTTCTGATTGGGGCATGGGTAAAAATTGTCCATATTTTTGCAATTTAAGTAATGCAATAGAGCTATTTCAAGACGCTCATTTTTCATTTCTTATTGATTGCAACTTGGCAAAGGTATTCCCTGGGTGTGTTAACTTTAGAACAATTTCTTTTGGACCCTTATTCTATTTACCATGGCAACACTGAGGTAGAGCATTTTTTGCTCTTTTCAGCCTCAAATTTCCACTTCAGTTACTACTTCCCAAAACGAGGTCTTAGATGCTATTACTTTTCAGTAACTGTAATTCGGTCATTTTTCCATTTTGCCTCATTTTTTCTGCATTCAATGACCCTATTATACAGTAAGAAATGTACTTTATACAATCGAAAAACTAATTGATGTAATGCTAGCTTAATTTGCACAACAACATTCTTCACACATTTATACATGTTACATGATGTATAACAATCAAGGCTTTTTGTATAGGCCTTCATTACGTAATTAATTGAATTATATAAATGCTATCATCGATGACAAGCATGTTTAAATGTATTTACAAAGATATCATAAGTGTGTGACATGAAAAAATTGCTTGACATACATGTATTGAGCACTGAAAATATGTAAAAACGGTTGCCTTAAGGACTATGTAATAGTTGAAATTACAGAAAGGTACCTTTAAGTACCGGCCCTCAAAAAGTTGGTTAGGGTGAATGCAGTGCTAAAAATATCATATTGTTTAATTATCCCTCTTGCCTGAAATCTTTTGGACCAGGCAATGTTATCGTAGGTACTTCACATCACCTGTGAATACAGAAATAAGTACGTTATTTTCTGTGCAAG
This sequence comes from Mactra quadrangularis, assembly GCA_025267735.1. Lineage (NCBI taxonomy): Eukaryota > Metazoa > Mollusca > Bivalvia > Venerida > Mactridae > Mactra > Mactra quadrangularis. The sequence goes on from CM046304.1 coordinate 33,348,234, forward strand.
TTTCCTTTTATTCTAGCGAACAATTTCAGAATACATATGCAGATATTGAATGCACTAATATTACTCTAGATGAACTGAGGCTTACATTTTCTATATCTGTGACTGAATTTACATATATGAACAAACAAATAAGTGGGCTCTGTAATCAAAATTTTGGCGTCCATTTTGTGTGTATTAAAAACTTATTTATTACACATCTTTGCGGAAGTGAGGGGCTAATCACAAAAACGTGTGTACATACGCGAACTGAACTTTTATCTAAAGATTGCAAGATTTCGATGAAATGTCTTAAGAATGGTTTATTTTTTATGAAGTTATTACTATATATGCCTGTAGATTTGATGATTTATTGTTTTAAGGTATTTATTTGACGCCACGTGGGAACTTTTTTGTGCGTAATTACTTTATTTTGACATCCATCGGTTCCGTCTTAAATTGGTCGATGTTTTGTTAGCAGATTACCATTTATTGTGTCATACCACCTTTGTTTAAATTGGCCGTGTATTGAAAACTCAAGAGTATGGTGGCTCGGTATAGCCCTCGTGCATTTTCTTCGAGAGCTTCTAATCTCCGTTTGTGAAATTGTTCGTTGAAGTTTGTGGAACATATTGTATTCTTTAAATGTTTTGTAGTGTATAATGTATTGTTGACAACAAATCATGTGACCAAAATTTGAGGGCTTCACTACTTGACGTTGACTTAAGTCAGATCGTATTGTAGCAAAGATTTTAAGTTTCGAGTGTGTCTTTGAAATTCTCTCATCGTAAACGTAAGTTCAACGTAAGTAAGTTACTTCGGAAATTTCGCTACCTTACGTAAGATTCTTATGAAACAGTCCCAGTTCTTTATCAGCCCTGCGTTCAGTCAACATTTAAGGTTAGTCAATCACCGTAATTGAACGATCCGTTGAAGCGCGAACGTTTAAAGATAGCGGACAAGAGAATCTTTACTTCAATTTATTAGAAGAATTCGGAGAGGAGGAATTGTTTTCTTGTTTACTTGTTTTTTGTGTGTAAATTTATTGATCTAAATCAACGGGAGTAACACCGCCGACTTCGTTGTAATGGCAGTTACTAATTTGCACAATATACTGGAACTATTTTTTTCAGATTGTTTCATACTCGTGTACTATATCCTTAAACCGTTTGCTGTTTGCCTGAAACGTTTTCCGCTAACAGGCCGTTCAATAATGACATTAGTGAATTATACCTATTTTAAGTGTGTACCTTTCATTACCTGTGTCCATTATTGCACACCGTACTTTTTGTTTGTACTACTTCTTTTGTGTAAAGTTATATTTTGGACATGTTGAAATTTATAAATTTTAGTATATAGAGATATTTTAGTGTACTGATTTCAGACAATGTATGGATTAATTTGTATTTTTAACTCTTAGTGCATCTGTACGGAGGTGTACACAATCTGATTATAAGATTTTATTTTAACTTTTTTCACTGTACTTCATGTAAACTTGCACAAAAGTTTACATGTTTAAAGTCACTTTTTTCATAAAAAATAAATATTTCTAAACCACTTTTTTGATATTTTTTTATTAAACTTACTTATTTATTTCATTAGGATTAAAATGAAAACTGAAATCTATGAAACTTATTTGTAAATTTCAATTATTGCAACCACACCTATTTTAAAGCCATGAAGGACATTCGTAAATTACATAGTCCTTAAATTGTCTGTGCACATAAACTTATTCAAAGTAATGTTCAATTTGATGGAAATATATCAGAGATATTTGGAGTCAAGAGTGGTGGCAATCAAGGGTCTTGTCAACAACATAAATGTGTTAATCTGAGATCTACTCTTCCCAGGTTTAAGGCTATCTCATCTCCTGCAAGAGCCAAGAGGTCTCCAGTCATAAATGGACAAATTCTCTAACGCGTCCGACCCATTCAGATTTACTAAAAGCCAAAACTAGAATGTAAGGTCATGAATAAACACACACAGTAAGGCCACATCTCTGCTCCACTAACAGCAGTATACATAACATAAATGACTTGGATATTGATACCTACAATTTGGAACAGCATGTCGCCATCATGTTTAAATAGAAATTCCTTGTCTAAAATAGAATGTCAGTCAGTTATGGTTGAAAACCATGCTATCCAAAAGTTTTCTAACTAAACAAAAATGGAATAAACATATGCCTTTCAATTGATCTGCTTAAACATTCACTGACTAAAACATGGCAGCCATGTTATCAAACTTAATTTACATGTAAAGGACAATTATGAATGGTATACAGTGCCATTTCTGTTAGTTTTATCTATTTCAAGTGAAAGAGGTGGGTATTTATTTGGGTGATGAGTATTGCTCATGCAAGTATCTGTTCTGTTTTACAAGATATTATCAGTCAGATGGCTGTTAATGTTGTCTTATTTAGGGAATATAGGACCGGCAGATTTTAACTAAAATTGAATGCCAATTAGTTATGGTATTTTGTAGGGGTGTAACAGTTACCGGATATACAAGTTTATATTGCAATACAAATTTTATGTGTGTAACCGGTTCGTTTTTACTTGAACCGGGTTTTTAGTTATGTGTCATACTATTCGTTTTTATCACAATTTGAAAATTAAATGTTTAAATAAAAGTTAAAATGTATTGAAAACATGTAATTAAAATAATCTTACTGTGGTTTAACTACTCAAACTGTGACACGAAGTTCAAGTTGGAAATATTATGAAATGTTTATACATGTATGTATACAAGACATGACTTATCTGGGTCCTTTCATTTTATCAGAATTTAAAGGTTCAATATCTGCCACTACAATTCTGCATAAAGTTACTAGGCGCATTAAAGATATAATGTATACCACAGGCCATGTCATTGTCATATTGTTACAGCTAAGGGATTGTTGGTATTCCAGAGTAGTTTTTTAAACATTTTTGTATAGTACAACTGTTCTAAATGCAAAGTTTATATGGTCCACATCAGAATAATATTCCATTTTTTACCCCAAACTGATGGTGTATTTGGTTATATGAAATCATATGTGAAATTTATCATTACTAAAATCTATTATATGATTTCACCAAAATGATCATGGTTTAGACAGTTAAGTGGAAACCACATTCAAGCCAGATTTACCCTGTGAAGGTAAATTGAGAAAAAATTATGTAAGATTCTAACATAGGCACGTGCGTTTTCACTCTTTATTTAATGTGACGTCATCTATGCTTTATTATTCAACAAAATATAGCTCGTGACGGCTGTTGAAATTTTACTCCCCACGTTAAATGCGCAAAGCCCAATATGGCGACCGAGTTTATAAGGGTTGACTTTTACAATTTGGTTTCTATTCTATAATTAAGATTTTAATATTTTTTGTTCGGAATAAGAAACACCTATCCGTGAGAATTGTGTAAATAAATGCTATTTTTGGCCTTTGCACTGGGGTGGATTTCAACAGCATGACGTTTCTGACAGTTTAAAATAGTTCTATAAATATATCTTTTCTACGGATGTATTTTACGATGTTAGAATCGAAATAACTTACAGTTGTCTATATTTTGTTGTCTAATAAAATATAGGCACTCGTTTGATGCGCTTATTAAATCGCTCGTGCTAAAGCACTCGTGATTTAATCATACGCGCATCACAACTCGTACCTATATTTTATTAGACAACAAAATATAGACAACTGTAAGTTATTTCTTAAATACAGTTCTCTTTTGGTTTTTACAGCAACCAAAGCAGCATAGAGGAAAAAATTATAACATGAATTGTTCATGGAAAGATAGATAAATGGCAATAATCAAACATTAAGCAAGAAGCAGACAAAGTTATGGCATATTTATGATATTATTATCCTTTCATGGTATAAACATTCATGGTGTAAAGCTTCGTAAATGCCTGACGAAAATTAGCACTAAAATATACTAATAAAACTTTATAGCAAAAATTACAATGGGCAACAATCTTATAATGAAGCAAGGTGGGGGTATAGTTATTTCATAATTCTGCTTTTCACATGGTATGCTATCATTGTATACAGTTTCCTTAAGTTCTGGCCACAATAATTAAGATAAAAAACCTAGACACAATTGTTAATGACACTGGGGGGCCTGCCTTCACGAACGCCAGCCCATCTTTCTACCAGGGGTTTGCCATACTATAGACAACAAGTAAAAAATTGCTGCGAAATGCAGCAATGTGATTGTCACGGCAAACAAAAAACAGTTAAGTATAATCTTAATGTAACTTAAAATAGCATTGTGTTGAATTGTCATGTTAACTATTAAGGATTTTCAATAGTATAATGCAACTTGTTATAAAACGTTTTCCTGTTCATATGTAAAGGAAACTAAGAATTTTACTCACAACAATGAGACATGACTTCTGAACGAAGTTTGATGTTGTGGTAAACACTAATTTACTGACCAAATCAAATTATTGTACGAACTGGCATGGTGAATGTTTAACGTCGCTGAAGTTAGCAAAAAAATGGGATAGCAAAAGTGACACACTTGATCCACACGTATAGTTATGTAAGTGAGTAGATAACAACTGTTTCATATTGATTTCTACTGAAACCAATTGACCTGATTTCTCAAGAGGTTGTCTTGGACAAATATTTTCAATAAATCGACCGAGGCTATTTGTGCATAGTTTTAGTTAGAAAGCCTGGTGACTAGAAGTAATGTTTTTTGTGGTCCAGTAAACTTTCATAAGGTCCAGTAAAATATTTCATTTTGCTGAACCGAATGTCCAATGTCGATGAACGTTGTCGTGAAAACTGAAAGTTACGCTACTATTGACTTGTTTTTGGATAAATTTACTGTCATCACAGACGTACAAAAAGCGTATTTTTAAAAAAATACCTGAATTAAAATTGTTATTTATTATTTTTGACATGAAAATAAGGTAGTTATAAAGTAAAGACGCTATAGACGAGATACAATGTATGTGTGTAAATGGACATATTGACTTTATCGGTAAGTGCAAGTTAATTGAACCCCATTCGAACTGTATTGAAAGACTCACATGTGACATTTTTTGCAAGTCTGTTCGAGGATCACATGTGACAGCCTCGACTGTACTATAATGCACTCCTTTTAGGACAAACATTATTTTTCTTGGAAACGGTCAACTTTTCCTTTAATTTCAAACGGTGACCTAAGTCAAGTAGAAGGAAAGTTAAAACTAATGTACATGAATAGATAACAATAGTTTCAGTTAGATATTTACTGATAATGATCCATTTAGTTTCCCAAGAGATTGCAACACGGATGCAGCTCTAGTACTATAATAACTTTATTTTAATAATTGAAATGGTTAACTTCAAAACTACTTAAATCTTAATACCAGTTTCGATATTTTAATCTCCGCTTCGATATTCAAGTGATAGATGCTGATCAGATTGAATCAAGTTAGATACATTGCACTCTTGATATGTGAACGCTTGTAATTGAATTGTCCAAGGTTTTGAGGTGCATATACGAGTATCTATACAATATAAAAAATCATTTGTACTCTAATCAACAATTCCTACACCAGCACCCGGCCAAATCGCTTTAACTCGAGATTCGCTTACGGAAACATGGCCCATCTGAGTGCTGATATTATACGGATCAGGCAAAGTACCGACATTTATTGGTCTTTGACACAAGCCCACGGAATTTCCCCAGGGTAGCACTTTTGTCCACATGACAGCCCTAGGTCAAACCTCTTGCGTGGTATACGCCAGTACCCGGCCAAATCGCTTTAACTCTAGATTATAGCACGGAAACATGGCCCATCTGAGTGCTGATTTTAAATGCAAAAGGGAAAGTACCGACATTTAGTGGTCTCTGGCCCAAGCCCACGGAATTTCCCAGGGTAGCCACAAAGCCCACGTGATAGCCCTAGGTCAGACCTCTCGAGTGGTATACGCCAGTACCCGTCCAAATCGCTTTAACTTGAGATTTGTGCCCTGAAACATGGCCCATGTTAATTGTATAATTACCTTTTAGAGGCCTTATGCTCTGAAAATGGACTTGCCCTGTTTAATAATTCGAAGTGATACCTCGTTTTATGACTAAATTACTATTTCGCTATTCGTTATTAAAAAAATTGCTAGCAAAAATAGCAAATTGTGGCCGCTTTTGCTAGCAAAAGTTTTTTGGTATGAAAAAATAACTACAGCGACGTCTTTTGTTGCGGGATACTCGAAAGGATTTAACACTTATCTCGATCAATTCCGAAAGATGCGCCTAAATACAAAAGGCAAGCTATTTCAAATTGAAATCATAATTTTATAAGAAAGAAAAAAATAACATGCCAGCAAATATAGAAACTTAGAAATGTAAGGTTCAAAAGACATTTTTACACATGAAAAGATTTACTTGGATACGAGAAAACATAATCCATAAACTGGCGAGCTTTTCAAGTGTGTCGAAAGGATTTGCGGAATGTGTTAATATAAAACGCTGATATTTCGTTTGTTGATCAAACTATCGTTTATATGGTTTTGAAAAAAATGCTTTTTCTTATTAACTTTTAACGGAAATGGTCTGTACAATGATTGCATTAAAAACCAATAAAATGCTGGCAGTAGAAATCGAAAGGATTTTGTCAGGTGACTTTTGCCCATTGCTACAAAAAACTACCCATCACAATATCACGGCGTTGAGACGCCTTGAAATCAAACATATGTTTATTTCGTCAATTGTGGATGTGCAATTGAATAATTACTTTTTTTCTTAAAACAAATACAATGAAAACAATCTTTAATATATAGATCTTTGAAACTACCAGTTTTTTTACTAAGTTTTTTTCATGTACTAAATAATATGTTTTAAGAGTTACACTTCAGCACTTATGCAAATTAGATATCATCAAAATTACATTTATTTTTCGATGAAAGTCAGTTTTCTAAGATTTCAATCCTTAAATATATATGTTAACGCTATAAAACCTTACGAAGGTTTCCGCTTCTAAATCCAAAATGGTTGCCAGGATAATACAATGAGTAATTGGGTATGATGAATTATTACCAATTTCCTCATCACAAATGATAAAACATTGAAATAAAACAATTGTAAGTTCAAAAGAATGCTAGTCTCTGTAAAATAATCATGTTTACATAATTCCTTTGATCAAATTGAGCCAAACTTCTACCTGTGACCTTGATGAAGGTCAAGGTCATAAAGGATCAAGGTCACATTTTTATCTCCAAAACTTAAGGGCTTAGAATTGTGGTCATTGTGTCCAAGTATCAATACAATCTAAGAATAAATCAGGCAGTAAGGATTTTTATTTACATTAATATATATGTAGTCTAGTTTTTTATGGTGGCCATTTTGAAATCCAGAATAGCTCCAAAAATAAAACCATGAAAAGTTGAGGATAATACTTTTCCTGATTAAAAATGATCAAACAGGGAAATAAACCAATTATAAGTTCCAAAGAACCTTAGACACACAAAAATAATCATGTATACACCATATCTTATATAAAATTTTAGCAATATTTTTACCTTTGACCTTGGGAAAGGTCAAGGTCACAAAGGATCAAGTCACCTTTATACCTCCCAAATGTAAGGGCATATTATTGTGGGTTCTGTGTCAAAGTATGAATACAACCTGAGCATAAATGAAAAAGTCATGAACACATTAAATAAATATCGTATAGGTATTGTTTTCATAGAGGTCATTTTGAAATCCAAGATGGCCGCCAAAATAATAACATGAAAGTTTGAGGAGGATACTTTTTCTGTTAAAAAATGATGAAACATTGAAATAAACCATTCATACGTTCAAAAGAATGTAAAACTCAGAAAAAAGTAATGTACACATAATACATTCGATCAAAATAATACAATTTTAACCTGTGACCTTGAAGGTCAAGGTCATAAAAGATCAAAGTCACCTTTCGATACTTAAAATTTAAGGGTTTAATCATGTGGTCATTTTGATTAAGTATAAACAAAATCTGAGCATTAATAAAAAAGTTATGAGCATCTTTACAATAATATTGTATACTTATTGTTTTCAAGGCGGCCATTTTGAAATCCAAGATGGCCGTCGAAATAATGACATGAAAATTTGAGGATGATACTTTTTTTAACTACAAGGCCCATAGTTCAAAATAAAACTATTATAAGAAAGTATAGTATAATTTTTTTAACCCATTTTTTTAACCATTGGAAACAGACTAAATGACTGGCCAATAGTAAATATCTCTAGTCCACAAGCCGAGTTTCATTAGGTGGTATAAAAGTTGTATAGTTTCTTCACATTTTCCTATCATTAAAATTTGTTGAGCTTCATACGGTGTGTGGCTAAATAATACGTGATAACCTCAGCTGTAATAATTTAGCGTAAAGCTTTCATAGATTATAAACCCCGCCTCTTATGTAGGGGGCGTATCTCCCTCAAATGTTTTGGTGCGTGGTTTTCTCTCAAGTATCGAGATTTTGACTAATCAATAATGTAAACTTCATTCGAATATTTCGGATATTATCGTGTTGTTTGTTCCATTATGGGAAATAACTCTAGCACTTATACTTTAGATATTAATACAGAGTTAAGGAACATACACTATACTACAGTATGATAAATGTATATATATAAACGCATGCTCTCTATGATAGATATACACTCTTCTTTTAGTCTTTGAACATTAAACATATAGTAAAATACTACTGTTAATTATTATTTATTAACATAAATTATTGACATGAACTAGCCCAACATGTCAACATGGTGTCAGAAGTGAAAACAAATTAACATCAAATGGATTAATAATTTGTTAAATTCCAGTGGATAAAGGATAATTGTAGTTACATAAACAATTCACTTTAGCAAAGTTTAGTGACAATTCACATAAAAATATGGAATTAAATACTACAACTCCTAAAATGGATTGGCATGCTAGAGACCTAGCAGGGTCCTGGAAAGGATTCAAGACCCATTGTGACTTTATGTTTGGCGGTCCTCTGAAAAAGAAACCAGAGGAAGAGAAGTGTAGCTACTTAATGCTGTGGGTAGGAGACCACGGCAGATCTCTGTATTCCACTTGGAAACTGACTGACGAGGAGAAGAAAAACCTTGACACGTATTATGCTAATTTTGCTAATTACTGTGAACCTAAGTCTAACAAAATATATGCAAGGTACATCTTTCGCTCAAGAATTCAAACAGAAGCAGAATCGTTTGAAAATTACTTGATGGACTTAAGAGTGCTAATCAAGGAATGTCACTACCCTGCTGATCAGGAGGATGACATGATTAGAGATCAAATTGTCTTTGGGATTCGTTCATCAAATATAAGAGAGAAACTTATAAATGAAGGGTCCGAACTGTCATATCAAAAAGCTGTAGACATTTCACAAATGTATGAAATGACCAGTTCTCAGTGTAAATCTATGTCTGCAAAACAGGACGTTGATGCTATAAAGATGAGGAATGGTTCATCAAGCCAAATGTACCAGAAAAGAGCAGGAAAGGCTTCACCCAAACAAGCGTGGAGACCAAAACCACCGACAGTGCAGTCACGCAAGAGACCACCACAAGCCATGGGTAGACAATCTATGTGCGGAAAGTGCGGAAATCCTTCACATAAATCAGGAAATGTATGCCCAGCAAATGGACAAGTTTGTTTAAAATGCCACAAGAAGAATCATTTCGCGAAAGTGTGTAGATCCAAAGGAAATTCCATTAATGAAGTAAGTGATTTGATTCCAGATCTTGATAAATCCTGGGTTGTTGATTCTATAGCCACAAATCTTACCCAAGATCAAGTTTTCACCATATTAAAAATAGGTCCAAATGAAACCAAAGTTAAATTTAAGCTTGATACTGGTTCTCAGGTTAATATAATTCCCAGATCTGTATGGCAATCCCTAGGCATACAGAAACAACTGCAAAGGTCCACGAAAAACCTTACAGCCTATAATGGCTCAAGCCTAAAGGTAGATGGTCAAATCACCTTAGCAATCAGAAACACAGATCATAATAAGGCAATGCAAGCACAATTTCATGTTGTAAATGCAAACTCAAGTCCACTTTTAGGTCTGAAAACATGTTTATCAATGAATTTGATCAAACTTTCAGTAGATAGCCTTGATACCCCCCTTAGCAATGAGGAAGTTTTGTCTAAATACTCAGATGTATTCCAAGGTCTAGGTCAGCTACCTGGTGAATGTAACATACAGTTGAAACCTAATGCAATACCTGTAGTTCATCCACCTAGACGAGTACCTGTTTCAGTACAGGATAAGCTGAAAAATGAGTTACAAAGCATGATTGACAAAAAGGTGATATGTAAAGTTACTACACCTACACCATGGGTTTCTAGTTTGGTTACCGTAGAAAAAGGAAATGGTTCCTTAAGGGTATGTCTTGATCCCCGAGATTTGAATAAGAACATTCAAAGACCCCATTATCCATCCAAAACCCTTGATGAAATCCTACCAGACTTAACTGGAGCTACTGTGTTCTCCAAGTTAGATGCTAGGAATGGCTACTGGTCAATTAAACTAAATGAAAAGTCTTCATATTTGACAACGTTCAATTCTCCGTTTGGACGATTTAGATTCCTGAGATTACCCTTTGGTCTTCTGTGTAGTCAAGACCTATTCCAACTTAAAATGGATGAATGTCTAGAGGGTTTACCAGGAATTAAGACAATATGTGACGATATTGTAGTGTACGGGAAAGACAAATATTCCCATGATCAGAATTTTGATAGACTTATGACAAGATGTCGTCAGATGGGTATAAAATTGAACCCAGACAAGATGGACGTAGGAAAGTCCGAGATAGCGTTCTTTGGACATCTTTTGACTTCCGACGGACTTAAAATGGACCCATCTAAAGTAAAGGCAGTACGAGACATACCACCCCCTACATCAAAGGCAGAACTGGAGACTGTATTAGGCATGTTCTGCTATTTGCAGAAATTTTGTCCAAGTATGGCCGAATTGACATTACCCCTTCGGGCCCTACTGACAAAAGACGTTGAATTTTCTTGGGATAAACCTCAAGAAGAGGCATTCCAGAAAATAAAAGACCTAATAACACAAAGCCCAGGTCAAGTTTTAGCATATTTTGACCCGAAAAAGGAGATAACAATACAGTGTGATGCGTCTAAGCAAGGACTTGGATCTGTATTGCTCCAAGATGGCAAACCCGTGTGCTTTGCATCCAAAAGTTTGAGCCCAAGCGAGCGAAACTATGCCGTCATAGAGTTAGAACTCCTTAGTCTTGTACATGCAGCGAACCGTTACCATGATTACATATATGGACACCGCGTCAATGTGCAAACTGATCACCGTCCTTTGGAGAGTATATTCAAAAAGAGCCTCCATAGTGCACCTGTGCGACTACAACGTATGTTGTTAAAGTTGCAGAAATATGATTTGAATGTCACATATATCAAAGGATGTGACAACAAACTAGCAGACGCCTTAAGTAGAAAGTATATTCCTGACAATGGTCCAGATCTATGCGTAGACATGGATATACATGTACACACTGTGATGTCTAACTTACCTATCAGTGATCAAAAAATGACACAGATACTAAATGCTACAGAATCTGATTTACAAGCACAGACTCTTAAACAGACAATACTAGACGGATGGCCTGACAAACGTACGGACTGTAATCCAACTGTTCTAGAATTCTGGAATTTTAGAGACGAATTATCTGTTATACAAGGCATTATTCTTAAAGGGTCAAAGGTGTTTATTCCTAAAGAATTAAGGAATATGATGTTAGATAAGATTCATGACAGTACTCATTTAGGACTAGAAAAATGTACACAAAGGGCCAAAGATGTACTGTTCTGGCCTAAAATGTTTGATGACATTAAGCAAAGAGTTCTTAGTTGTCCAATATGTCTTGAACATAGACCCCAAAATATCAACGAACCAATGATTTCTACCCCTGTCCCAGATAGACCATGGCAAACAGTAGCGACAGATGTTTTCACATGGCAAGGCAATGATTTCATTGTACTTGTAGACTACTACTCTCGGTATTTTGAAATGAGTCAGATTTCAAGTACTAAAGCACAAGTTATCATACAGAAGCTAAAAAGTTTCTTTAGTAGACATGGAATTCCTGAAGTCTGTATATCTGACAATGCCAGTTATTACTCATGTCAAAGCTTTGCTGACTTTGCAAAAGAATGGGATTTTATCCATAGGACGTCCAGTCCAACCCATAGCCAAAGTAATGGTCTAGCCGAGAAATATGTATCGGTGTGCAAAAACTTACTTACTAAATCCCAGCAATCTAATACTGACATATACATGGCAATTTTAGAATATAGAAACAGTAAATTACCCTGTGGGAATACTCCAAGCCAACTTCTCATGTCAAGACAGTTAAGATCAATTTTACCTGTTACAAAAACCCAACTTGATCCAAAGGTACCCAGTTTACATGAATCTAGGCAGAAAATGCAAGCTATCAAGGATAGGTCAAAGTCATACTATGATAGATCAGCACGACCAATGCTACCTCTCCAAATAGGTGAAGGTATAAGAATTAGGCAAGGTAAAACTTGGAAACCAGCAGTTGTGTCTAAAAAGGTTAATAGTAGATCTTACATGGTACGGACGGAAGATGGTGGGGTTTACAGAAGAAATAGGTTACATTTGTTAAAATCAAATGAAAAACCCTTCCCAGAAAATAATGATATTCTTCCAAATCCTTCCCCAAATGTAGCAACCCCTCTTTCTCCGCCCAGGCAAACAGTGAAAACAACTACAAGTACCCAGTCCTCCAATTCTCTCACACCAGTTAATATGAATCCAATCTCAAGTAATACAACACCAGGTGTTTATACTACAAGATCTGGAAGACAAATTACTGCTCCAGTGAAATTGGATCTATAGACAATATAAACTAGATAAGTCGCTTAATGAAACTATCAAGTATAATACACTTAGTGGGTGAACTGTTTATAATGTAAAGTGTAAATAATTTTGTTCTGTGACTTTATGGCTATATTGTATTTATCTTTCTGGATTTATTATTCTTTCTAAACTTGTTGTTGTGTTTCATTTCAACAAAGAGATAAAGAGAAAATGTAAATTCTTTATTTCTAAAATGATATCAACCAGAGACAAAAAATTTTGTGGAAAAATGTGAACCCGAGTTGGACACTAATTAGTTTAGTTCATATATCAGACAGACATTATCATTTGGAATTACAATACTGACATTTAGGATAATGTTTATACAAACTTTACTCCCAGGAATTGTGATAACAAAATAATTGACTGTTAACACTAACATCCTGTGTTAGAGAATTTGTTTATTATGATTACATTTCATGCCATTATAATGTTTTTATAAGTTAAGTGCCGAGTTTATAAAAAAACATGCCATTCAAAGTTATGGTAAATTTGTACTTGAGGCAATTCTTTTTTAAAGAAGGGAGGTGTTCCATTATGGGAAATAACTCTAGCACTTATACTTTAGATATTAATACAGAGTTAAGGAACATACACTATACTACAGTATGATAAATGTATATATATAAACGCATGCTCTCTATGATAGATATACACTCTTCTTTTAGTCTTTGAACATTAAACATATAGTAAAATACTACTGTTAATTATTATTTATTAACATAAATTATTGACATGAACTAGCCCAACATGTCAACATTGTTCAAAGATACAGATTTGACAGGTAGATCAAAATATTTAATTGCGAAGTTTGATCAATATATTCTCTTGTATTTCAATTGAAACAGCACAAAATGAGATACTTTTATCAATTCCTTTTGATATTGACCGCGTTTAATGCATGTCATTCATCAGAAAATGTGTATGAAATGGATATTGACGTGAAGAGCAGAGCCTTTCATCCAAGACTGAAAGTGAAACAACCAAATATCAACAATGGACTGAGTCATACTGCTCAAGGTAAACTTTAAAATCCTCTATTCATAATATAACATTATATAACCTCTAATTAAGGTTGTTTTAACTTTTTTTGCAATAACCACTTATAGCTACTCATTCAAAAATTAGGTTTAATATATTTTTGATATCTATATATAGATCTAACTTCTAGTTTTAAGGGGTATCAAAACTTGTTTACTCACAATTATTTTCAGCTATAAGCACCGATAGTTTGTGCAAACGAAACTAAGGCTCTGATTCCAATCGACTTTCTAGAATGTGTCTCTGTTGCTCCAAGACAAAACAGGAAGAGAAATCTTCTACTCATGCACATGTATGTAGTCGACTAAACAGTTGGATCTATCATCAAAATTTTGGCCCTTATCCTGGTGTCACCACAGCTGTATAGTTAAAAGTTTGCTGGTATTTTCACGTTACTTCTACTTTCAATAACATAACATTGCATCATCGGCTATAAATTTAGAGCTGTAACCTGCCTTTATTGCTAGTTTAATACTGTACTAAAAACGGCTGTCACGATATACTGATATACCGGTATATTGCAATATGCAGCTGCAGCAATACGTACTGCGGTACGATTATATTATATATATTAATGTACCGGTATTTGGCGATATTTTTTATTTCATTGAAAAATTCTTCTCTTCCCTAAATAAAAGTAGTGAAACGTCAGTTTTTTCCATTGTTCATTCCATCCAACCTGATGTTGCAAGAATTTAACCGATTGGGGCGTGTCTCAGTCCTAAATGATCGTAAATACTTAAAGAAGCTAGATTCTATCACTCAGTAGCTGCATATAAGATTTGCAATTTTTTTGTTAAATACAGCGGAGGAACAACAAATCTAAAAGCCCACAATATATCGCGGTACGTATTGCAATTTACGATGACAGCATATTGCAATATATCACAGTATGCTTCTGGCGTATTGTGACAGCCCTAGTACTAAAGTGAAGGAGAAGTAAAACTGAAACATGTTAGTTATTCTACACGTGCAGTTTATTTATAATGGTCAAATAGGTTGTTTAATTGTATAGCGAAATTGCAGCAAACAGTTACTGTCATTAATTGACAATTACATCCCAGTGCACTTGATAAAATAGAGATGAATAGAAAAAATAATAAGAAAGATATATACATAGGAATTGGTCTGGAGAATCAAGATAGAAAAAAAAGTGTAACTTAGTCAAAAGATATAAGAAAGTACTTATTTGTTAGATATGTTTTATTTTAAATATAATAGTGACATGATGTTCATAGAGTGACATATCAAAGTTGCGCCCCACACAACTGTGTGGGCTCTATTATAAGGTTCCCATCAATAATTGTTTACAATAGAGTATTACATTAATAATGAACTGTTACTAATAGAATTAACTCTGTGAATATTATGAATCTTCTGATGTGGATGTTTGTATAATATATTGTCCATATATTGATCTAGGTATAAATATGTTAATTGGTTGTTGACCTCCACTGTCCATTTATTGAATCTTATATCAGATACAAAAGTATTGACTCATAGCTTACTATGTTACAAA
Organism: Mactra quadrangularis; assembly: GCA_025267735.1. Taxonomy (NCBI): domain Eukaryota; kingdom Metazoa; phylum Mollusca; class Bivalvia; order Venerida; family Mactridae; genus Mactra; species Mactra quadrangularis. The sequence continues at coordinate 33,363,662 of CM046304.1, forward strand.
AGAAAAAGAAAGCTAACCACCCACTACAGGGTTTGACACTAACTGTTTTTGCGAGGGATCCCAAAGGAATCTCTAGTCAGTTACTTAGGGATTCCTTCAATAAAAGACAAAAACTTTGGATACAGATTTGCAGTCATTAATTGTATCAAACAATTCATGGCAATTTTCAGGGGTCCTGACGGAAACCCTTAGCTAAGCATTACTGGGATTCCTCCCAAGTTTTTGGGATCCTCGGAATCCCTGGACACTGTTAGTGTCAAACCTTGCACTATATTAGCACACAGTTGTAGATGTGATCTGTCTGGCTTGTAAGGCACTACCAAGGACAAGTCCCAGTCTGCAAAGCCCAGTGATTTATTGAGAAACAGCAACTGGAGAAAATCCCTTAGAACACCTCTTTGAATTGTGCAAAAAAGGAGTTCCCTCAGTGTCTGTACTATAAATTGTGTTAAGAAAAGAATTCCAAATATTTTAACACAAACTTGTGTATACAGACTGCATTAAACACAGAATAAAAGTCACAAAAAGCACATTCAATTATGCTGAAGTATTTAAGATATATAGAGGTCATTCAGCTAATCATTACATGTAAGCTTCAACTATGGTCAACTATTTCAGGGACCCTACATATATAGGATCCTTGACTATTTGTAAGTGAAAAATTTAGACCAAAGTAAAAGCACTGGCACCAGAGTCCATATCTTATGATTATAATGCGTACGTCCCTGTATACATGTATATAGTTCTCTGTACATACATATATATAATGACTGTATAGATCTAGTAATAACTCGTACACGGTGATGAATACGGGAGCGATTTTTTATTGTGTTTGTTGACAAAATATTATATGTGCGTGCATTTTAAAGAATTTGAGGACTCAAGTGCCAGTGAGTAAAAGATAGACTCAGTATAACATCTGCAGAGCGACCTTCGGCAGAACAATTCCTCTGCACAACAGCACCTTTCAATATTTCCCTAAGGCATAGTTTTAATTGAATTTAACCTCTGCAGAGCTACGACCTCTTAACAGCAACAGCAACATACCTTAGACTCTCCGAGTGAGTGTTGTTCAAGAAAGGTTGTACTGTAGTACATGTATTTATTTACCTATTTTAATTTTTTTCCTGATCCCTATTACTTTCATTTACTTTTGAGTTTTCTAGATAACTTGAAGTCCCTTGTCTATTAACTCCTTTATTTTATTTTTAACAATTCTTTACAGGTTTCATAAGAAGCTCAAGACTTTCTGGTAACTTCTCATTTGCCTCATATTATGGAGACAACATGGTCCTACAGGGCGCTCCTAATAAAGCAACAATCTGGGGATACGCTCCTGAAGATGCCAAGAACACAACTGTACAAGTTCAGCTATCACCTGGGAACATAACATTCAACACCACTGTCATTTCTGACTTAACATGGACAGTACAGATAGGTATAATTTTATTACTATTGTTTAACCCTATATTTTTTGGAACTTGGGCAAAAAAATTGCCATTTTGTACCTTAATGTGGCCCACTTAACGCAAGAAGGTACAAAGATGTTCTTTAATCTTATATTAGATGGTATCTTTTTGCTTTAAGGTGACAATTGTTATGAAAAATAAGATATTTTTAGGAAATGCCCATCTGAGCTATCAAATTGTCTAAGTAAACAGAAGTTCTCAGTAAGGAATTTAGTAAAACTTAATGATTGAAAAAACCTTGTGGTACACACATGCGAAAAGGCAATCTAAAAATAAAATGAAATCCATTGTAAAGCAAGGATAATATTAAGTTGTATGGTGCTAAACAATTAAGAAAAAATGTGATGTAAATGAATGCATGTCAGTTTGCACATGCCTTAAGGTCTTTTTTGCGAAGATAAATGTAAGACGGAATGTGCATAAAATTGTTTGCAAAAAATGTTATGTTGGTAATTAATGTACCAAGACATGTATGTAACATACTTTTATAATACATACATGTGTACATGATTAAATATTACAATGCAGGTTGTGCAGGAAGTTAAGTATATTTTGTAATTAATTAGTGAACCGAAATGCAGACTTTATGTGAAAAGTATTTATTAGCAAATGTATGCTCATGCAAGTACAGTGTAACCTCTGCAGAGGCTAGCTCAGTTGGTAGCATGCAAGTCTACTGATCGAGGGGTCGTGGGTTCGATTCCCGGGCGGGGCATACTTTCGTGGAGCTTGGTCATGAAATTATTTCTACAGCCATTCTCCCTCCTACCAATGATTTTTAATTATGTAAGGCAGTTGTCGATCACTGACGAAAGTATGCGCTTAGTAGTTGGCTAACAGCTAAATCCAGAGGCCTATCCAGGAGGAGCGAGTAGGTTGACTGACCACAGTTATATGACCTATACAATGTGTTGCTACGGCTATAAACCCAACAAAAACAAAAATATTGCAGGTAGAAAAATGGTGTTAACAATGTCAGTCATCATCCTATTTAATTCCTACTTAAGAATAACATTAGTAGGTTTTCCCGAGTGTTTGCAAAGAGTATTAAACTAGTGTTGGAGATGTAATGCACTGCAAATAGTTTTCTGCTTAGCTAAGAGAAGGTATAATATAAATCTGACAAAATTGAAATACTTACAGCTCTTTAAAACTCTGAGTCAAAGCAGATTTTTCAATGTTTTCTTCTTGTAACAGTAGCATCTGCAATGTCATAGTCACATGGTATTGCCATCTTGATATAATGAATACAATATCATTTCAGGACCAATATCACCAGGTGGTCCATATCAGATTACTGTTAATCTGGAAACAGTTAATTTAACATTAAAAAATGTTATGTTTGGTGATGTATGGATTTGTTCTGGCCAATCTAACATGGAGTTTCCATTAATCCATGTAAGTACTTATTAATTCAAATATTTAGAAAATGTAGCAAATCCATGGTTTACTCATGATTGAATTTAGAAAATCCATGATAAATTTATGGTGAAATTTAGCAAATCCATAGGTTAAAATACAAAACAATACACAAAATATAATGTGGTTGGACAATTGTAATTCACTTCTGCTTCAGCTTATATTTAGTCTAATTTATTTTCCCACATTGTGATACAAATTTGAACAAATTAGATGGATCCACTTCCTGGTTCCCCAGTACTAAGCTGCCAGCACAAACAGGGAAGCAACTACAAAAATGTTTGTTGGGATGGGAATCTACAAGCTAGCTATCCAAAGAATAGCAGCTTCTATGGGAACTACTCTGTCATGCTCAATCTGAACCACTCGGCACTTTTTCTTTATATGACAGGGGCTGCCAAAAGGACCCCTATGAAATTTCTTAGAAATACTACAGTTTTTCTCAAATCTGGTTTTTATTTTTAATTTTTTTTTTCATATCAATTAAATTGTGATTACATTCCCATTTTGCACGGTATAAAAGAGGACCCCGGGCCCCTTCCTCAAATACTGAAAAATGGCATATGACTACATTTTTTATATACATTTATTCATATGTACAGGTATTTAACAGTACAGAAGAAATAAAAGATACAATAAACTACCCAGATATACGTATATTTAGTGTTAAAGACAATACTTCAACTATACCTCTCTCAGATTTTACACATGAAGGTATCATACCTTGGGCCATATCAAAACCAGGTACTCCTTAAGTTGTTTGTTTCAAAAGATCTTCGACATAACCAAAATCAGTATCTTTTTGACTTTTAATCCTTACATATCCAATGATTGTTTTGTGGATTCTCAGACAGGACCTACCTATTACCATAGGCAGCTGGCTCGGTATATTATGATTATGCAACTTCTGTGTCCATTAAACAAAATGTGTGTTGATTGTGGTGTTTGAAAAGGATCTATGAAGTATATTTGGAATATGCCTAAGCTATGCATATATACATACTTACAGTCAGAAGGTTTGCCAATGCTTGAGATCAATGTTTCTATATTGAAATTGTGGTGCCTGATATATACACTGGGGTCCAAAAGTTTCTCTACACATGCAATTTGTTTCATACTTTCTTTTCTTTTTTTATTGCAAATATTAATCCAGACCCAATTTGTTTCATATTTTTATTGTTTATTTATAATACAGTAAAGTTCCGCTATTAACACCAGCGAAATCGATGGTCTTAATTGCGAAACGGTCTTATTATAGAGACTCTTCAGTTCACAAATGAAGCATTTGGGTTTTAATAATTGTCAAAAATCGCATGATTTTGAAATAGCCAAAGTGGTCGTAATAGCAGAACTTAACTGTAAAAATATATAAGGTAGAACATAATTGACGGTTCATTATAAACTGTATATTAGTTATGAAACTAATAATGATAGTAAGTATACCTAAGTATATTCCAAAACATCAAAATTTAACAATGTGAATAGAAACTTTTGAACCCCAGTGTATGTAGATATGTATTGTATTGACTATATTAGAATGATATCTAGTCGTGCGCACCTTTTCTCATAAACTCTTACAAAAAATTGTTGTAAGTCCAAATGACAATTTTGCAATTCAAAGTCAGGATAATAACGTAACTATGATATGATATCCAAAAGATAAACAATATTCTATAAAATTCAATAATATTTGGAATTGGTAGGCCAAAAAAAATGACCGTATTTTTAATGTTTCTTGCGATTAAATTACGATGATTTTTATAGTAAGATTTTTTGAGAGAAATACCACTGATTATAATGAAGAAACATGACTTTATTTACAGAAACAATAACTAACTATAAATTTTCTGCTCTATGTTGGTTGTATGGAAAACAGTTATATCAGAAGTTGAAAAAACCTATAGGTTTGTAGACTTTCTTAGTTCTATAATTAATGTATTGAGTAATGCCATGCTATGGTAACAAAATCACAGAGGATGGTACTTGATAGAACAAGGCTCAACATTAAAGGTTGTCCAATTGCCCTTGACAACCTTTACTCAGGTTCGAGCAAGTTGTTACTTCTGGTATTTGTGTTGGGCAAGTAAATATATAGCTGGTTTTCCAAGGGGGCAATCAACTTCAAAAGGGTTTGAGCAAGTTGTTACTGCTTGTATTTGAAATATATAGCCAGTTATACATCCTCAGCATAGATTCCTCTGTTCCTTTGTGTTGACAGCTCTTTAATCTATGAACACACTGATAGCAGGTAAGACACTGTGTGTGGGTGACTGCTTCCATATTATCCTCTTGTTGTAACTATAACCAGCTTGTCACAGTATATGAACAGCCAACTGCTTGTCTTTGCCAGTAGATTACAGTAAAAATTGTTTACATGACTTTATTCCTGATATCTATTTAACCCATTCCACATCCATAGTCTGATCTGAGATTCAAACCCAGGACCGTCCTCTCCAGTCACAAGCAGACACCACCATATTGCCATAAAAGCTAGCTTGAAGGCAAGGCATGGGAGTACAAGTGTTGTATTATACCTCTGCAACAAAACCCTCTCCCTTACAAAATTCATCCTGCAATTCTTGGAGCATGATTGTCTTAGGATGAAATCACACAATTCCTAGTAGGCTATTTACATTTGGCACATTTGTAACCCAATTAAAATCCATGGTCCTAACTAAGATTCAAACCCACAACCTCTGGAGTTGTAAGCAGACACTCTACCATGTCTCCATAAAAGCTAGCTATAAGGCAAGAGAGTACAAGTGTTGTATCATACTTCTGCTACATTTATATGTTGTACAATTTTCAGGATTGGTTGAGACATCAGTTGGTGGTACTCCAGTTGAAGCATGGTCATCTAAACATGCATTAAATAAATGTGGACTAGATCCTGAGAATCAGTAAGGTTATCATAATAATATCATATACAGTTCAATTACAATTTTTTAAGTGGCATCAGTCTGGGAAAATCTTCATAAAATCTTGATTTTGAAAAATTGTAAATAACAGATTTTGAAAAAGACTCTTTCTAGTAACATCCACAAATTGTGACAATTTCTTTGAGTTAAAGTGCCAGAATTGGCTTTTGCATATCAGTGTGTACTTGTGGAATGTTATAATGGCACTTAAAAAAGCTGCCTGGCTGTCTCAGTATGTAGCACACAAGTTTCCTGAATGAGGGGTCAATGGTTAGATTCCTAGGTGGTGCATACTTTCATGGATTGGTCAGGAAAGAATTTCTACAGCCATTCTCCCTCCCACCACCAATTCTAAATCATGATGGGCAGTTATCAGTCACTGACAGAAGCATGTACTTAGTTACTTGTTAACAGCCAAAGCCAGAGACATAGCTTTTCCAGGAACAGTGAGTATGTTGACTAACCACCTTAATATGACATATACAATGTGTTGCTATGGTGTTTAACCAAACAATATGAAGTAAGAAGGGACCTATTGTTCACAATTCCTGAAGCTTTTGGTGCTATTTCATGAATGTTTTTATTTTTTCAGAAATTGTAAACCCTTTTTGCTTATGAACTTATGAAAATTTATAAATTTTACCTATGACCATGGCTTTGTATGTAGGCTGTTACTACCTAATTACAGAAGTATATAATTTGTTAATCTCTAGAACAAACATTACATGACCTGCCTGCTTCATTTTACCCTATCTGTTGAAAAAAGACTGAAAAACTCAAAAACCTAACTCATTTTACATACAGTAATTTCTCAGTATCTCAACTTTGTTTGGACCTTGAAAAACTGTCTAGCTAATATATTAAAGTTAAAAAATATTCAAGTTCATGTTTTGAAATTCCAGGTAAACATATACTTACTGTATACTAGTAGATGGAGAAAGCAAACTATTGGGATTTTGAATTTAGTTCAAGGTAGTGAAAGGGAGTGTTCATTGTCAAGTTAAAGGACAATGGGAAATGATTGTAGTATGAATGATAGGAGCATGCCTAGTAAATTTGTTATGCTGTTTGACCTGTAATCATCTGCTTTGGTTCCAATTCCATTCAAAACCTACCATGTTGTTTCTTTGAGCAAGAAGCTTTATCCTACTATCTCAGCACTTGGGGACAATGAAGCGGGCTCCAAAAATGTTTAATCATAGTTGTTAGAACATGAACTGAGCTAAAATAACTTAGTGTAAGATATTATTGACAAATCAGGGAGATAATGGGAGATATTTGTACCAGTTGTTAAGATAGTGAGAAATGATTTTACTTTGATATTTATTGATTATTTTTTCAGAATTATACCCACACCTGACCCTAATCCTATAGATGGTGTTGAGGGTCCATCTGGTTATAGTGTATTATGGAATGCTATGGTACATCCATTGATAAACATGACCATATATGGCGCTATATGGTACCAAGGTAAGATAAACCTTCACTATACTGATTGTAGGCAAATCTTCAAAGGTTTTGATTCAGTTGGGCATGGAAGTCCCTACCTTGCACTATTTGACTTTTTTGTGTTAGCCCAACTATGTAAGGGTTTTGCTTTAAGTTTATAAAGCTAAGATTGTGACCTTCACATGTTATAGAGTAGCAAAATGTTTTACTGGTTAGCATTACATTTACATTTAAACAAACTTGTACATAAAATCACACTAGTCATACCCTTATGTTAGGCCATGCCATATCGGAATTTTGTTAAGAGTCCACATAGATTTTAGAGTCCTTAATCAAAATAAAAAACAAAATTGTTGGTAAAATTTTCTGAAATAATTCCGATGTTCCGGGATTCGATTCGACAACTTAATTCAGGGAAAAGTGTGTTTGGCAACGACGTTATTCATCATAAGCAATTTATCATTAAACCGCATAATACAATATATATTTTACGTAAAAATCTCTAGTAATTTTATTTTTTATTAAGACCATTGTTTCATATTATGAGGATGTTATTCCATTGAAAATATATATATAATTAAAATGTATTGTTTTTGTTGTAAACATATTTGTGTTTTCGTTTTCGGTTTTTGTGAATAGGTACCTAGGTTTGTCAAATTTGAGTTGACGCTTAACAGAATTCCAAATTGGCATGGCCTTACTGGCACATGCTCAGACAGAATAGAATTGCAGGATAAAGACATGTAATTGCTTTTCAACAAGAGTGACCATGTACTGATTTCATACTGATTTCATTATAATTATGTTGTTATTGTTTCACAGGTGAAAACAATGCCGAATATTTCAGAGATAAATATAACTGTACATTTCCTGCTATGATTGATGACTGGAGAAAACAGTTTTCTGTCTCTGGTACAACAAACTCATTATTTCCATTTGGATTTGTTCAGGTAAGGGTTTTATTTGTGTTCAGTATGAAATGTAGTAAAGTGCAAAATTATCAACCAGCCAGAATATATAAAAAAGTCATTTTCACTAGCCCAAATTAATTTTCCCCAGTACTGGTCTTCAGGGTTATAGCTAGGGTTGTCATGATATGCCAGAAGCGAATCGCGGTATACTGCAATACACTGACACCGTATCGCGATACGCACCACGATATATTGTGGGCCATTAAATTCATTGTGCTGTATTCGACAGAAGCATTACAAATTTTTCATTCAGCTTCTGATAGAATCTAGCCTCTTTAAGTGTTTATGGTCATTTAGGACTGTGACGCGCCAAAATCGGTTAAAACTGACGTTTTGCTAGTTTTATTTCGCAAGGGGAAGAATTTTTCAATTAAATAAAAGATATCGCCAAATACCGGTACGTTAAAATCGTACCGCGGTATGTATTGCCGCATCTGCATAATGCAATATACCGGTATATCGGTATATTGTGACAGCTCTAGTTATAGCTCCTGAAGAATTATGCTTTGCAGTTTACCACTTTTATTTGTTAAATTTTGTGTTTGAGATTACTGAAGCAAAAAATGCTCTTGTTTTAAATCCTGTCCAGGGGTGTGGGACTCTTTATGTCTGCTGACAAGTAAATAATTCAGTCCCACTTGTCCACGGACAATGATATTTTAGGTGTAAATATACTAAATAATGTAAATGTTTAAATGTTTTAGTCAAATTCAACAGTGAACTACACTGTATTATATTGTACATTTTTTATTTTTTAGCTGGATTTTTCAATGAAAAAATTCAGCTAATAGTTTGGCGAACACAGGCGGGTTGTTGGGCAAGCGGGTGGGACCTGTCCGGCTTCTGGTGTTGTTAACAATTGCATTACAGTGTTTCTTTACCATATATTTCTGCCATTTATGTCAGATCTTTATGAAACTTCATACAATGATAACATACCATGTGATAAACAGAGTTAGAAAGTAACCATCACTCTACCTGCCTTTATTATGGATTATTTCCCTTTGTAATTTTTGCGTTTAGGTTTTTAAATCCGCCTTAATGTGGTTTCCACATTACATTTCTTGTACTTATAGTCTTTCCTTTATATCATAGTTCTCAATATGTCTTTTTGAATATTGAACTTCTGGACAAGTGCAGTTTGTCCCTATACAAGTATATTTTAAGATATCACTTGTCCGAGGACAAGTGGAAAAAACTAGGAATTCCACATCCCTGCTGTCAAGCATGAAGTGCCACAAAAATCAAGCATTTAGTCTTTAAACTGTTATTGTTAACTTGTACATCTATATAGCTTTCAGGTAATCACCCAGACCGTACAATATCAACAGGGTTTCCTGACATACGTTGGCATCAAACTGCAGATTATGGTTATGTTCCTAATCATCGTCTTAGAAACGTATTTATGGCTGTTGCCATGGATTTACCTGACTTTACATCTCCATATACTAGGTATGTATTGTCTCGAGTTTTATTTAGAGCCGTCATCGGAAATCACAATATTGATGTATCTCCTATTCTTAACAAGCGATTTGATATTGATTGCAATTTAGAATATGGATACAATCTACTATTATCTAACATTTAATAAAGCTATAAACTAAATGAAGGTGGCATTTAATCTAACATTATTTTGTTGTATTTATCCTTTTTCACCTGAATAGATGAAACGGGCTGTCACAGACACAGTTTGTTTTATGTCTGAAACGCCTTTAAACATCATGCATAACATCATGCGGGCATTATTTAGTGTACATGTATATATGTATACTGGAGTTCTAGCAGCTTCTATTACACTCTTCGTCTGACTCGATATATCGATATATTACCGATACTTGCTTTTGATATATCGATACAAAATATTCTATCAATGACAGCCCTAGTTTTATTACCATTTCTGGATAGGCTAAATCTCTCTATATACTTCCATCAGTGATTAACAAATGTCCTACATGATTTACAATCAGTGGCAGAAGGAAGGGAGAATAGCTGCAGATATTATTTCATGATCAAACAATAAATGTATGGCCCACCTGGTGAAGAAAAAAGAGTTACTGAAGAGTCAAGATGGAGGAAACCTTGACATTCTTGTCTTAAATAACTGGACACTGGGTTATAGTTAACTGCCATTAATATGCAGCATTTTCTTTGCTAAGTCATCAACAATTAAATTGAGTACATGTGTTATCTTGAACTCAACATATTAGGTATTTCAACCCTCACTGAATGGGTACAAACAATGTTTTATATACATAATGAACAAAAATCATGAAATGTTAAAGTAGTTATGTTATTCTCTTTAGATTATTCTCATAATTCTCTATCTCTTCACATAGTATTACTTGTAATTGTAATGGATAGTTTGTGCCATTGGAAAAACTCATAAATATGAATTCCTGATGAAATTTATTGAACATAACTATGTTTGATCTAGAAACGTGAACTACGTTAACGTTTTTAAATCTGGCTTTAATGTAGTTTCCACATTACATTTCTTCTTATTTTTAGCGTACATCCAAGAGACAAACAAGATGTTGCAGCAAGGCTAGCTCTAGGTGGTTTTGCTTTAGGTTACAATATGAATGTATCATATCAGGGACCTTATCCTGTACATGTGATAATCTCCCTGGCTGTACAGCCTTATAACTATACACAAGTCCTTATTGAATATACATCAGATCTTGAACAAAGATGGCTGGATGGATTTGAGGTTAGTTCATTTTGCTTTGAGAATATTATCCTGTCTTATTATTTGTGTTTTTCTATAGTTAATCAAGGGTGTGGAATTCCAATTATTTTTGTCTTGTCCATAGACACATGATTTATAAAAATCAACTTGTCCGGGATCAAAATGCACCTGTCCAGAGGTTCAATACTCAAGAAGAATTAATTAACTATGATAAAAATGCATATTTTAAGTAATAATAAATAATTGAATGAAATAGTTCAATGCTGAGTATGATTGAAACATTTACATTGTTAAGTATATGTGTTACTATGTTAGTGCATGGACCGCATGGACCACTGAAACAAGTATTATTCAAAAAGAAGTACATGTATTATCAAGATTTATTCAGCTGTCAGTTGCACATACATTAACCCCTCTGATTTAAATACTCTCTACTGTACTTTTGTACTCAAGACCAATAAAAATAGATATCTGTATCTATAGATCAGTATGTGGGGTTAATGTATACCCGGCTGATAATAAAATAAAATTTACCAATATTTGTGTACTTGCTTTCTCTATATAGATATGCTGTGCATTTGAAGATCCCCCAGTTTGTATACCTGGTAAATCTTGGTGGTTACCTACAACTACTATGCAAGGATATGATCAAGGTATGTTAACTCTAGTATATAAGTACTTGTATTATCTTTTTACTGTAAGAAAAATAAGTTAGGGGGGGGGATTTCTGTTAGAGTAAACTTATTAAATAATAATACTAATGATGATAATAATGATGATGATGACTCTAGTGATGGCAATTATAATGATGATTATAATGGTGATGATGATGATGACAATGATTATGGGAAAAATGATGAAGATTATAGTAATAGTGATGATTATGATGATGATGCGAATGATGGTGGGAATGATGATAATGAAGATGATTATGACTATAGTGTTTGAAGAAAGTTTGTAATCATTCAACGAAGAAAACGGGTATCGGCTCATTCATATTTTGTTTTAAAAGTAAAACAGTTAGTGCAATTTACATGCATATAATTATGAATGAAGACAAGTTTATAAAACAGTCATTGATGTCAAGATGTATGATTTCCTTCCCTACCTTTAAACAAAATTAATGCTTTATGAAAGACATAGTAATCGCATAATGACCTGGCTTTTTATTTTGTTAAATACTAGCAGATGTATTTTTTTGTATTTGTCAGCCTCACTTTGATATAGTTATCATTGACCTTTGACATTTAACCTTTGACCTTTTATTATATAATTACAGCAAATGTAACTCTAAGTTATGCCAGTGAATGTAGTGTAGAGAATGTTGTTGGTATACGATACTCCTGGAGGGAATCTCCTTGTCCATTCAAGAATTGTGCTATCTACGGAGCTAGTAATGGTCTTCCTATGCCACCTTTCACATATTATAGTGACTCTTTCAAGAAAATAAGACTTAACAATGATAAGTATATGGTCAAACTACCATAGAAACTGTTTAGTTACAGATGAAGGGACCAACATGATCATATACAGTGCCATAAATTATAACCTTTACGCTTTTGTAAATGTGTGATTAGTTTTTCAATTTTTCCAATGCTAAGAAAATAGATATATGTATATCTTTCTATACATGTACAATCAGGGACCAGGAAATCGCCGGTTTTTCGGTTTTCGGACCGATTTTTTCCATTTGGACCGATTGAGATTTCAAAATCCTTAAAAAAATCGGTCCGGGAAAAATTCGCTAATTTTGACCTCAAACCATTAATTTCCATAATTTTCAAGAAAACGTATCGATAAAATATTATCAAACAACTATCAGTTGCTAAAACCCACTGTTTACTGATGTAATATCCTGCTTATTGTCCACAGGTTACGCATCAAGGACCCTGTATAACGTATCCATGGTTACAGGTATCATGTGGAGTTGAGGCAGTGATATTTTTTTTGATCGAGCACAGCAAGGTACGCTTGATTTGCACTCGATTAATTTGAAGAACAGCAGAAGAATATGTTCTTACTTAATCGTGTCCATCGAACCGATTACGTTTTTCAATCGGTCTGTTTGAAACCTGTAAACTTGTAAAAAACAATAATCTTTTATAAAGAATGTTTTATGAATAATTAAAGAAAACAATTTAACTGCTTTTGTTGTCAATTCCTGATTGATGTATTCGTTTAATCTTCAATTTGTTTGACTTGATTCATGATTTATTTTTACGTCTTAAATTGAGGTGTGAATAATAAGAAATTATCTTAGGACATGTATCTCCGCAAATTCTTATTAATCGAAGGTACAGTTGTTGATGATCAAAATTCAACCCTCCCTTCTTTGGTGAACAAAATTAATTACTATTCCAAATTCAACGAAAATTATTTTCAAAACGAACTATCTATAAATGGTGTACTATGCACGATTTGATAATCTTTTGTGTTAAAAGAAACCGCTTGAACCATTGTGATGAGATGTCATACATTTTCGAGACACACGCTAGATCGTCACTTCGTATGAGAAACGTTTTAATCTACGTGTGTAATTAAAAAAGCTTATCATTATTTTACGTTTTCTTTCTTAATTTAGCGAACGACGCTTAAATGCGAGACATTTACTTTGGACCCGTTTTTCTGCGCATGCGCAGTTAAAATAATTTCCCCACATGACGGAGGTTTCCAACGACATTAGAACTAGATGAAACAGCCTTTTTTCAAGTTCTGTTTATTGAACGACCGACGATTGCGGGGAGTAATTTCGGAAACCACGCTTTTATGCTAGATAGAAGTTAAGTTTTGTAAAAAAATAAACAAACAATGCCAATGTATCGTATGCCTTCCTAATAAAAGGGAGGAAAAAATAAGTACTAACATGGTTGTGAATAAAGTACAGTAAACGGTCGGATCCGTACGGTAAACGTTAAAACCCGTATCCGGTACTCGGACGGCTTTGGACCGATTGACTTCGGCGAATTTCCTGGTCCCTGTGTACAATGTATAACAATTACAGTTGTATTAATTTTTTTTACTCTTCTTTCAAATTTTACAATCTTTTATAACTTTCCCAATGTATAAATATATCATAAATAATGAAAAACCAGCTTTTTTACTAGTAAAAAGGTAATTTTGGATGGCACTGTATATGTGCTACATTCTATAAGTCTATTGTTAGGCAGATCAGAAGCAGATTTAGACTTTTAGTGCTTTATAAAATGTATAATTTATCTATGCTTTGTTTATTATTACAAACTACCTACAATTTATGCATTTAGGAGAAATACTCATGACTGAAATGGGCAGCTTTCCATTTCTAGATTTGACTAAAACTAGTCCATTTTGTAGCATTTAAGGATGTACATAATCTTTGTATATTTTAATAAGATAAAGATATTTTTTATGCTAGCATTGCTTGAATGGTCACAATGATTGGTCAGTGCAAACATACTATTACTTTGTGTATATTATAAAGGATATAGACTATTTTTTTGCTGACCTATCGGCATGCTATGGTTGACTCCAGAAAATATACGCATAATGCTTGTACATAATAGCATGTGATATCAAAATATTTTTTATATTAAAGTATATTTTTGTATTTTATATATTTGATATTATTTGTAAATAGAGGAATATTAATAATTATTAATCTCAGTTTCTCTGTTCTTGATTTTTCATTAATTACTTTTTCTATTTCTCATATAAACAGTTTATGGTAAAAAGATTTTGGCTTAGTGTAGAGCAAAATTTACTGCAAAACTAATCTTATATTTTTTTTCAAGACAGTATGTACATCTACTGTCCCAATGTTAGGATGTCTAAATTTTAGGAACTTTAACCAGTATACATTTATAGTTGGTTGTTTATGTAAACATGATATTGTAGTCAGTATAATATATGCTTTATATTAAGTCGCAAAATGTTTCTTAGCCAATTGCCAGAATACCAAGACAAGAAAATAAGCCATTGTACCATATTTGCTGTGATTCAATGTCTTGTAAATGGTTGTAGCTATAAATGACCAAACATCTCAAGGTACAGAATTCTTTAAATGTTAGCTGGCTGTAAAATATTGTGTTTTTATTGTAAACATTCCTTTTTGTACCATTATGTACTATCTAGGTAGTCTAGTATAGTTTCAAATAATTCAACCTTAGTTATTACCTATAACCTATAGCCATAGATGGCTAGCATGGTTCTGAGTAAAAAAAACCCAAAATTTGCTACCAACAGTGTGAGTTGGTGGTACTACTTTATAGGTAAAGACTTAATTTAATGTGGCTACGCATTTGGATAAATCCAATCTTCCATGTGGTCATCTTTAACACCGCTTTTAGTGTTGACTGAACTAAATCTGTGTTGTTAGTGGTGTTTGAAATTAGCCTATGAATTTTTATTTGGTGTATGCAGACGATTTTTGTGTTGAAATCTAAAGAGCTAAACCTTGAGCTATGCATACTGATATGCATCATATTTTTAATTCTAACAAAGGCACGTGCGTTTACACCCTTTATTTAATGTGACGTCATCTATGCTTTATTATTCAACAAAATATAGCTCGTGACGGCTGTTGAAATTTTACTCCCTACATTAAATGCGCAAAGCCGAAAATGGCGCCCGAGTTTATTAGGGTTGACTTTTACAATTTGGTTTCTATTCTATAATTAAGATTTTAATATTTTGTTCGGAATAAGAAACACCTATCTGTGAGAATTGTGTAAATAAATGCTATTTTCGGTCTTTGCACGGGGTGGATTTCAACTGCATGACGTTTCTGACAGTTAAAAATAGTTCTATAAATATATCGTTTTTACGGATGTATTTTACAATGTTAGAATCGAAATAACTTACAGTTGTCTATATTTTGTTGTCTAATAAAATATAGGCACTCTTTTGATGCGCTTATTAAATCACTCGTGCTAAAGCACTCGTGATTTAATCATACGCGCATCACAACTCGTGCCTATATTTTATTAGACAACAAAATATAGACAACTGTAAGTTATTTCTTAAATCTGCACATGTTTTATGTTTATTCTTTAGGATCATAGACATCTTTACTTTGTCTATGAGTAGGATAATTCAATTCTGTCATGATATCTGCATGTCCTTACATATTTATTTATACATGTTGTTATTATTTACACCAATGCCAAATGAGCTTTCCATTCTCGTACCCTGAGGTTATCAAGATTTTATGATCTAACTAGTATCGAGAATCTTAATAGCCTCTGGGAACGAGAATGTAAGCTTTCATGCTTTGATGTCAACTTAAATATTTTAGCAAGATGTCAAGCTAAAATCTTGTTGGGCCCAGCTAGCTCAGTCTGTAGCGCACACGTTACTGATAAAGAGGTTGCGGGTTTTATTCCCAGACAGGGCATGCTTTCATGGAAAGTGGCCATGAAATAATTTTTATAGCCATTCTTCCTCCTACCACTGATTCTAAATCATGTAGGACAATAGTCAATCTCTGATGGAAGTAGGTGTCTAGTAACTGGTTAACAGCTAAATCCACAGATTTGGCCTTTCCAGAAACCGTGAACTGATAATGAAACTTTAAAGCACAGTCTGACCACAATAAAACACATACTAGTGATACTACACAAACTAAATACTACGCACAAAGTCTATATATACCTGGTAACAATGTGGCGAGCTGTCTTGCACAAAAAATGTTATATTCTCAGCTTACCATTACAACTTTATGTCTCTTTATAAATAGAATTATTTATACATGTACTTGTATAATATTTAATCAAAATAAGCTGGACGATTTTGAAATGATAAGTTGTGATTGAAATTATACAAATATGACACAGAATGTTTTGTTATAAATGGAAACTTTTATGAGAAAATTCCACTCTTTTGAAATTTGTCCCTGCAAATGGTGTACTGTTTACAAAGTAGTCCGCAATCAGAGTCCAAGTGTATTTGTTATTCAGCTGGGGCAAGTTTCTTAAGCATATCCCTAGCTAGCATTTAGTGTCCTGGTACCCTTTTTGCACCAAAAGGAATACATAAGTGATATCAAATGTACGTTACCTGGGGACAAACTACTATCTAGCAATATGCTTAAAAAACTCGCCTCTGGTCTGCGTAGTTGTCATACATTTTTATATATTTTTATTGTTGTAGTACGTACTTATTGTTATAGTTATTATATTAATTTTGAATCTCTGGCTTCGTGAATATTTTTCACAAATGTAATATTTTTATATGTGTAGCTTACTGAACATCATATTGTCACTGTTTTCATTTATAGTCTGTCAATATTGACCTGATATTGTTTGTAATACAATTTCCAATTAGCTACACTGTGGCTAGAATATTATTAATAACCATAACCACTGTCTTATGTTAATGTGAACAAGCTATAACTAAATAGTTTGTATCTGTAATATTAAAATATTTTGTGCAATGTTAATGTAATCAAATTATGTCAAGTTCAATGAAATTACATGTAAGTAAATACTTTACTTTGAAAATCAAACAAATATATTTGTGTAAAGTCATGAGTATGCTAGAACAAAACTGTTAATTGAAATGTCTATATTAAAACAAATGGGAGATAACCTATATGTTAGTTTTATTTGCTAAAACAAAGGGACATAATCTGTTGCATTCTTAGTATTAGTAGGTCCAAACGTTATGAAGTATTTATCATGTTGAATTGTTTTGTTTAAGTTTTTGAAAATTTAAAATTTATCTTGCCCATCTCGAGCCTGTTTTATGAACATTTTTATTCTATAATCTTGAATGAATGTATAAACAAGAGCTTTATTGTTTTGTTACTGTTTGTTTTGACACATTTGTTATATGTTTTTTATAAAATAAAGGGTACACAGATTATATCTTTGTTGTGTTATTTATGAAGTGCATGTTAATATTGCTAGCTGGAGTGATTCACTTGGAACAGTATAGCCTACATTAGCAGTCTTCAAGACAAACGTTTGTCAGCACTGGACATTCAGTCCTTAGGCTGCCGGCATTACAGTCACCCACCCCAAAAACAATTGTATACACACATAATTATATATATATGTGTATATAAGTTTTTTGGGAGGGGGAGGGGTGACTGTTTTATGCCGGCAGCCTATAATTTGGTCCTGCAAAATGAATTTTTTTACTGGACCAAATTAAAGTTTACTGGAAAAAATAAATCTTAAACTGATATGTTGAAATATGCTGGACATTTTTATAATTCAGCGTAATATATATCTTAAAATTAGATACACAATTTAACATTAAATAACGATTTTTATTGAATATTGGAAACGTAAGCTCTAAAGGTTGATGGACTGTTGGACTCCTCGAATTCTGAAAATCAGATCGACAGACGGTAATTTGAAATTTTCAGTGTTGGTCCATGGTCCACTGAATAAGATCGAAAACGGCATTTGTACTAAATGTTCAATGTCTTCCTTAATTGATATTGCTCTCAATTACAATGACTACTAATGATAGAATCTACAGATGCTTTACCCTTGCATAAGTTTAAAAGGCAACACTGCATGACCTTCCCTAATTGGAAGCACCTTGTATTGTGAATAATTGTTATGTGGCATATGCATGGTGAATTTTGGATCAATTGAAAAATATCCAAGGGGAATAGTGTGGTATTTTAAAACATTACAGACTAGAATAATTCATGAAAATTAATCTTAAGGTTCATCTGCATTTACGAGGATTATGAATTTCTCATCACGTTTTAGTACGACTTTGATTTTGTTTATTTGTTCCCAGGTTGTATTTGATATCGCAACATTAATGCATTATAACAGGGTGTAAGTTTTTTGCTATTTGAGTACAATAAAGTGAGCTACCGACTAGTTTACCAAGATTTCAGTTTAAACCAATAAGTTTAGGCCCAGTTTGTGAAAGTAACATGATATAAGACTGACCTCTATTATCAACATTATAATGTAAGACTAGTCACACTACACCACTCACCAATCTACTTGTAACATATGTTTGTATCTGATATCTTTATTAATGATTTTATCTATTATATGGCTTGTAAATAAACAATGCATATTTATTTTCTGGGTTCTATAAAGGTAAATTTTCATTGTTCCATTAACATAGCTAGGCCTACTTAAAACATGGACGTACGGTCCGCTTTTGCTTACTAGTCTTTACTGATCTTTACTGGTCAACCTCAGTTTTACGTGTCTGGACCCACCTTTAACATTACTTAAAATTAGTGATTGAATATAATTTCATTGAATTTCACTCAAGGAAAGTGGCCCCAAATAGTCAAAGGGGGGGGGGGTGGCTCACTGAAGACGTGAAATATCTTCTACGGCCATTTTTACCGCCTACCTCTGCACTCAGGGTAGTTATCAGTTTAAATATAGGTTAAACGCTTAAGTCTAGGCCCATTTATGGACCGTTATAAAATATACAGATATGGTGTTCCATAGGTCTTGGCTAATTCCGTTGATATGAAAATATTTGTATATGTAAATTGTCTGTCTATATTGTTTATACGAGATATTCTTAATTGTTTCCCGATATACAGACCAATAAATCCTTGCATAATAACTTGAAACATATTTACATTGTTATACATTTATAGGACGAAAAAGTTCAAGAATATATTTCCCTGGAATGTTTTAACTAGATTTCGTCTTATTGGTTATATTTTGTTAGTACGTCACCTGCTTTGATGAGATATTTGATATACTGCGGGCTCAAAGCAAAACGGTCGTAACTCACTCTTTTTTAATTGAGTTTTAACGACCGTTTTGCGCTTAGCCCGCAATACGTCCATTTGACATTTAACCTCTTAATTGTTACCTCTATCCCTAATGTTTGACTCTAATGTGATGTTTTAATATTTTGTATCTGCAATTACGATTTAGATAAGTCATGGTCGCTGTTTGTTTTCAGACAAGCCAACTGTGTCATCACCCATCCGACATACAATAAGATCAATCACAACACCGCAGAAGACGCTGTTGTAAATATCCCGCGGAGAAAGAGCTTTTTCTCAACAAAACGATTACCTTCTATATAGCCGGGGCCTTCACATAATGCACTTATATTGGGCGGACAGACACCATGGGGAACAACTAAACAACTAACATCATCATTTGTTTATTTATTCATTTGAATAATTGACATAGAGCGATAAGCAAACATTTATTGGCAATAAAAGTACATCGATTTTATATAATGTTATTCAATAAAATTCATGCTTGTAATGATAATAAGCAATAATGATAATACAAAATATAATGTTTTTACAATATTGTACTCATAGTGTTGGCGTGTTATCTGTAACATGTTTATTGTGTTTAATTCTAATCAAATCCCATGTGGAATAAATCATGCGTTTTCTAAACATTGAAACCAGAGAACATCACGATCATTGAACAGATAAAATAACAGACTGTATTTATAATGACCGCCATGAATCATTCCTGTGTACTGGTTTATATTCTATACAAATGTATGACGTCATGCGGATGTGATACGGACAAACTGGCTGATATACATAACTCATCGTGAATATTGATTTACATTGTATAACCATTTGTGATTTATTTCTAGAACAAAAACTATGCCAAAACTGAGATAATATTCAGACATAAATACTTTTAAAAAGATACATTGAAATATGCAGCCTTATTGATTAAGATAACCACAAATGGACACACAGACGCACGGACGGACGAACTGTATGAAAACGCTTAAATGCGTGCGTCCCGAAAACGTGTATGAAATCAATCTCACAAAGCACTTTGTAACTTGATTTTCAGTATTACATTTCTGACTTCGTCATTACCTATATATGGCTATAAATGACTATTATCAATGTCTCGGTGCTACATTAAGAATTGTACAAGACAGTATTGCTGCATATTGCATGTTTCTGCATACAACTGCATTTCTTTATCATTTTGCCAGCTTAATATAGTATTTGATTATCTAATTACGTAATTTGTTAACCACATACTTTAATAAACTTAGTTAATTAAACGATTTTCCAGTGACAGTAATAAGCCACTATATAAGACACTGATACGCATATTTTGTTGATACAGTTAATTTATTAATATTTACTTGCATGTCTTAGTGTTGGTTGAGGAACACAGCAATCAATACTGAACATTAAAATTGCCATTAAAACATGGTAGGGGCTACAGGTAATTTAGAAATGTAAGGCAAAAAACTAAAACGAAATTTGTGAAAAAGAAATAATTAAGTTCAAGCAAAAATATAAAAAGTATCAAAAATCGTAAAAAAGGCACTTGGAACATCAAGTTGTCATTTCTGATCACAAAATAAAAGTTGAATGTCGCCTTGGAGATGACATTATCAGGATTGCTTGTTCAACACTGTAATTTGAAACTCTTTTAGGATGTTCTACTGGTGCTGAAGCTTTTATATGAGAACCAACGCATCGCCTTGGACTTGAATCTAAGTTCCGCTGGCTTCCTTCTCTAGTAATTGGTCCCGAGTCACCCTGGCTATCTGAGTTTGCAGAGAGATCAACACTGTTGATTTCATCTTTCTCGGCATGCAGTGGAACATCTACTGCCTCATGCAAAGCCTGTAATTGTTTTGCTTTTTGATTTAGTTGAGAATTATGAAAGTAGTACGAAACGCACAGAAATATCACGATAAAAACCGTCACAACTGGTCCTGCTATTATAATATTCACCGGAAGTTGACGGTTTTCTAGTGTACTGGAATTTAGCGCATCTAGAATTTCCGCCATTTTGTCACTTGACCTTATTGAAGTCTGTGAAGAATTATATTTAATTGTCTCGTTTTTAATTGCAACACTGCTCATATTACTTAATAAACCATTTGGATTCTCACTGAACAACCCTTTTATCTCCTTACATTTAATTTTGTGAGCAGTCAACAGATAAACAAGTGAGTAACAAACTGCTAAATTTTTTATGTCCATGTCGCGAGTTAAGCTAAGCTCCAAAGATTAAACAGTCAACCATTATATCCATCCAATAAATGACTGCAACCATATAATGCAAATATGTCTGAATCACAAAATCATTCCTTATTAATGAAAATCAGTCTATGATTTGTATAGAAATGATTAAGGACCAATGTAACGCCATATACACACTAATCCCCACTACGCTCTGATGACAATGACTCTATATTCTAACAATTCCAGTGAACAATCGTGTTTGTTTATAAATTCAACGTGACAAACTGATGTCATATTGAATCTAGTCCCATCCTAATGGATTATTGTATGATAAACACAATGTAATCAGGAATCATGCGCAATCATAATGTAAATAATAAATTACGATCATTTATCTGACGAGGAATGTAAATGTTTGTTTCATGTATTTAAGTCCAGTCGTCACGTACGTTCGTTCTATAATAATCATATCGTGGATAATGTGTTTAATTTACTAATTAAAAGCATAATATGGCGAGAGTCTGGTCAGAATGAAATGAAATATGGGATTGAACAGATGAATATACTGTCTTATATGGTTTAATCACAATTCTGACATTCAGATGCTATGACCAGCAGATCTAGCACATACATAATCATCATTATCATAATCATTACCATCGTCATCATCATCACCATCAGCAGCATATGGGTCATGTTAAGTGCGTTGTAGTACCGAGTGTTTCCTTATACCCGTTGTCAATTGTCCTCAACGCTTCGCAATTCACTATTCGATCGTTTGAAAACAAAATATTCAACCAATGTGAAAAATATGCCATACTTTTGTTCGAATGCTTTGATAAAAACCTACGTCGCAAGAGGAAGAGGCTCGGTTTTCTGACTATATCCCGTCTGATAATAACAATGATGCCATCGGGTCGCGTGCATGATGCAAGTTTGTGTTTTGCAGTATGCGAGTGAAATGTATATATTTTTTTGTCCTTTTTTGCATTATTATCATTATTATAATATCACGCCATTCTTTCGTGATTTCATCTTATTACGTTGGAAACGACAACGCTTCGGTACTGTAAGCGTCGCCACAGATAAATACCCTGCACATGTGCACACCACCAATGACATCTCATTTTGTAGACCTAAATTGTTGCGTTCTTTCTTATTTTGATGATGTGCATCTTTGCAAAAATAAAGATACCTGGGGTTTTGCTCGACCAATCCACTATTAACAGTAAAAATTGTATTTGAATAAAAACAGGCTCTGAAATTTATAACTGAATCAAGATACATATTTCTGTACACAAATTAAAAGCCATAGTACGCTCTTTCCCACAGTTAAGTTATAATACGCTCTTTGCCACAGTTTAAGTAATAATACGCTCGTTGCTACAGTTTAAGTTATAATACGCTCTTTGCTACAGTTTAAGTTATAATACGCTCTTTGCTACAGTTTAAGTTATAATACGCTCTTTGCCACAGTTAAAGTTATAATACGATCTTTGCTACAGTTTAAGTTATAATACGCTCTTTGCCACAGTTAAAGTCATAATACGCTCTTTGCCACAGTTAAAGTTATAATACGCTCTTTGCCACAGTTTAAGTTATAATACGCTCTTTGCCACAGTTTAAGTTATAATACGCTCTTTGCCACAGTTAAAGTTATAATACGATCTTTGCTACAGTTTAAGTAATGCCATATGAAACTTCAAATAAATATGATCAGTCTACGAAATTAGTATATAAAAGTGGTTGTCCGAACAGATCACTTAAAGAGCAAACACAATATCTCAATTGCAGAATTTTGATTGGTAAAAGAAAAAGTAAGTTGCCCGAACTAATTAGGTTGTTCCGGGCAACCAGAGTTCCAGACACTCGCTAATTTTGTAGAATGTTATATTGTTAAGTATATATGCCTTTATTTTTGTGTTTACGGTATTTTGTTACGTTGAAATATTCCATAATGATAACAATATATTTGATAAGTAAATACACTTGACATAAAACTGTCTAATACACAAAATATGATTCCCTATTTGTAACTTATATAATTTATACAAACGAGGGAAACAAACTAATGTAATATCAAAACAGAGACTGAATGATATAAGCAAACACTGCTAATTGAATTTAAATAATCAGTATCTAAATAAACATTTCAAGTAATATTGAATATCATAGAAATAAAGATAATTGAAGTTTGTTTGCCATGAATTTAGAAATTGGCATGGAACATACAAAAAATTCTACCATTCTGGTCATTAAACTGATAATAAAAATATTTTATATTTGTTCTTGATTTAGTTGTCTGTATTCAGTTACATCAGAAGAAAGTTATGTTAATACATAATTAATCCTTTATGTAATAGACTATCGAAATACTTGATCTGCAGACAAGGTCGTCTAAAAGAATGCAAGTCAATGTCTTAACCGCTGAATACGCATTTAAGAAAGTATATGGCTGTATACAACTCATGGAAGCGATACAAGGAACCTTTACCTTACATAAACTAGATAAGATATACACGTGCTTCTTATCGTCTGCTTGTTATCGCGTAATGCGTACTATATCAATTGCAGTGGTAATTATTCCTTTATTTGCGCGCGCACAACCGAATGTAATCGTCCGCGACAAATTTTGATGTGGATTTGTTACAGTCCACTACTAAACATGGGGAAACCCCATTAAAAACTACTTAGAATGTCAAGCGGTTTACTTGGACAATATCATAATTTATTTGCAGTCCAAGAGACTGAATTTTATATATATACGCAGGTGTTTCCACCGTCTATTTATAGAATGGACAAAATTGGCATTCCCAGCGTGACATTGCGTTTCCATAAAAAAAATATGCTCTTCAGAGGTTAGGTTTATATAATAGTCGCCGCTACGTCTGTACGTCCGTCTTAAAGTCTTTTCCTATCGCTTCGCAACTATTATTTGAATTTAAGGAACTGGAATTTATGGGAAGTTTTGCGAAGATATTTAGCCTTAATTATTGCTTTTGTTCATGAATATAAGCATTGCATTGTTCGGTAAAACATCATATGACAGCGTTTAGTGTAAAGGAATCGACGTGAACTCTAAATAAATGTATATGTACAAGAAACATTGCTTCTTTGCAAATGTTTTTTACACGAGGTTTTCCCAAGATTTTTTAAACGGTCGATAGTGAATCCTCTATGCAATCCGCCGCGGACGATTACATTAGGCCGCACATGCGCAATTAAAGGGACAATTACTACTGCAATTAAAGTAGTCCGCTAAACGTGTTAACACACTGATGATGTTTTTGTGAAATTGAAATGCATAATTATATATCTTATCCAGTTAAGTTTTCTTATGCTAGGTAAATGTATGGAAAATTTCATTTGAATCGTCTCGTTTGTTGTATATTGCCGTGTTTATATAAATCATAAATTATATGTCCAAAAGCGCTATTAGAGCTTTGATTTTATTCCTCTTTAACCACACTGCTTAACAATGCCTGGGATGTCTGCATTTATCGTTAATATAAAATGGCAAGCAACTTCATTGTCTGTAACGTAAACACATACAGCTTACGTAATAACAGAGTTTATCGTAAACCAAGCATTTTAAAGGCAATTAAATTTGTATTTTATAGCGCAGCAAATTTTTCGACTAATTATAAAACAATTAACATTGGAATTCATTATATCTTTCCACAAAATGAGTACTTGTGTACCCTTATTTGTTCTTCGTGATATATAAATTCATTAATAGGTAATTGTTACATAAAAACAATATTTCCAGGTGGTGTTCATAAATATTTATTACTTAAAATAAATACATAAATATTACTTAAAGTAAATGCGTATTAGAATAGTTGCCAAAAGCATTATGCGTATGTTTATTCAATATTCACCATGAACAAATGTTTGATTGTAGATCTTAGAAGTAAACTTTCTGGTTCAAAATAATGTATAGAAATCTGAATAAATTATGCTGTTAAAAGCTAAGCAAAGTTTGCACATATACATTAATATTACCCTTAATAGTCTCCTTCCAGTACCAATCAGTATCAAGGCACCATAAAGTCACCTATTGTATGCGTAGATTAACACCTACAATAGCCTCATCTCAGACAATTTATTTTATTATTGTCAAGCAACAGGTTGTTATACCGAAAGATTTATCTATTTTGTTTGGAATCGACTATCCTATTGGCAGAAACGGCCATATTTTACTGGTTCTAATAACTTCGAAAATATGGTTTTTCGAGCTGATGTATGTCAAATTTAGAAAGCTTTTTCAATGATAAAAATTTTAATCGACATCCATATTGGCAGAAGCGGCCATATTTAACTGGGTTGAATAATTTTGGTAATATGCTTGTTTCAAACTAATGTATGTCAAATTCATACAGCTATTACAATTATAGCAATTTAATGAAATGATAGTCACAACTTTAAACACGTCATTCGATTGACGCTTAGAACATCGTTCAAATGACGGCTCAAAGATTTCAACCGTGTTTGTCAAAAAAGGGCATCATCTCACAAAGCATAGTTGAAGAACCATTGATTGAGAGCACTGGTAGAATGGCTTCCCTAAACACAAAGCAAGGTAATATCCAGGTCTAAATACAGATAGATATAAAGATGTTTCACTGTATACATAGTTCAAAGTAATCCAGCTATTATAATATGAATGTAGAATGTCTTCGAGGCGAAGATAAAGTTAAAATAGCCTGATCCACGTCCACACTTGAAACTGTATGCAATGATTGAGGCGAATACAAAGGTGGTTGACTTGATCGTCTAGGACCACATTCTTCTCTGTTAAACTCCATTTCGTCTTCAGGCACATGGTTATAGTGTGAAAAGGAGGGCATTTCTGGATTATCGCCCTTATCACTCAACCCTAAACTTGATCTAACGGCTAAAGTCATGGATAAACGTTTGGCTTTCTTGTTCAGCTGTGCATTGTGGAAATAAAACGCAATGCACAGAAATAGTATAATGCACAACGTAGCGGCAGGTCCGACAATTATCATTTTCACCGGAAGTTGACCAGGTAGATCTTCAGAAGAAGTCGAGTTTAGTGCTTCAAAAGATGGCGGAATATTTTGAATGTCGTAAATCGAGTTATTTGTATCGTTAAAACTTAACATGTGATCGTCAGTATTGTCACCGTCAGTAAGTTGAACATTTTTATGTTTGTTTGTATATTTCACTGCAATATAAGGCAAGGAATTGTTTGAAATTTCCTTTTTAATTCCACGTATGTTAACAACAGTTATCAGAAGCAGCAATAGAAATGTCACAAAATTCTTTGGCATCATTTGCCCTTTTTTTACACACAAACACATTGTCGCTTCTCTTAATGAGTTTTAAATCAAAACATAAATATCCGCACAAAAATAACTTTTTAATCAAGAAGTCACAACTTATACATCCAATCTTGCATTAATGTAATGAAATCTGTATATGTTTTTAATTCAATTTCAACATTCATCACAAATCAATCAAAACAAACGCAATTCAAGCAAAATGTTTATCAGTCGCTTTTCATTGTTTTGAAAAGAGACATTACACAGCAATGTGTCCTTTCCTTAATAAATGTTCTGCTTTTATCTGTTGTATTTCCACGACTGCAAATACTTGATAATGGATTGCTGTCATTGTCATGGACAGATATGTAAATTTACTGTCATAGATGATGTAGATTGTTTAGCTGATTCCATAGGTTTGTAATCTGATTTTGTTCATTAACATATCATATGCATTTTGCTTCAAACTAGAGTCCATTTTGACATCATTATGTTCTCTGATAATAGCGAATAAATGCTCTCTGGAAACCGATGCTTGTATTATATTTTATGGTGATTAAGTAATCCATTTAATTGTTATCATTTTCAATGTCCATGACCTATCTTGCTTTATTTTTAATTCCATTCGTGCATGATATTGTTGATGGAATGTATTAGATACAAACTGTAACTGCGCATTAGTACATGAATATGTTCATTATTTCAATATTAGAAAGCTGCTACTAATGGAGTGCCAACAGTGCAATACTTTAACTTAACATGTTTTTACGCAAAGTTGATACAATTTAAGTGATTCCACTTCATAGAGAGTACTGTGTAATGACACATTATTGTTAATGTTCTTCATGTATTTGAATCATTACTATTTGTCACAACATTCTAAATGCTCTTATCTGAAAAGAAAATGTAGAACATAAAATTACATCTGCCATAGCTTAAGGTCTTCATCATATCGGTAATGTTTGAAATTGGCCTACGACTTATATATGTGGCGAATGCAAAAGATGTAGGTGTCATTCGAAAGAGCATAGCCTATCTACGTGTGCATGTTAACATTTGTGATATAAAATTTTATACAGGAGAAATTGGTCTTTGATTGAACTTGGTAAAAACTACCTTTTTTGGGTAATATATCTTATATATATGTATAGTGTTTTTGATCGGGAGCATGCCGGCAGCCTGTAATAACAAGGTTTTGTGCTGCTGTTGACAGACTGAACTTGTAATCGTTCTCTTACGTACCGTACCCAATTAGATCAGTAGAGCTATATTTATATGAATTACGTAAGTTTGCAGGTTATAGAGGTTACAACTGTGGTCCAGTGCTCCAATGAGAAATCGATATATCGGGTATAAATCTCGCTTTTTTATCAGAACAGTCCTCATGTTAGGCTCTGGAAACAACGTCAAACATGCTTACAAAGAAAATGTAGTAAAACATGTAAAATGAAAAATCTAACGAAGACTTACAATGCATAGACTGAAGTTAACATACCTCATAAATAAGTTCACTTATTCAGACGTTATTAACTATGTATTAATCTCTATCCTGTTTTCCTCCTCCTATCAATGAATATTTTAAACTAATTATTGAGTTATATAATCCTTTATACAGAATTAGATCATTACTTCAAGTAAATTCCTATAGATTATAAACAACAATATAAAGTCATTTGATACAAGCTAAATCATTAGTTGAGAAATACTCCAAATATTTCTAGAATAATGGCCGTTAAAATGAACAATTCTTACATTAACTTCTTTTTAATTGAATTATTCTCAAAACAACATTCATGTAGTGACGTTTTACTTGTTAATTGTTGTTACGTAAGCTGTGTGCATATGGATTATGGCAGTACGTGAGTCTGGTTTCAAAAATACAACACAATAAGTTTGCAAATTGTCTGGTTCTTAGTGGTATTTTGATGGGTAAAGTACGTCAGGAAGAGCAGAATAATGACGGCGCCCGAGGTATTGAACAAGATATCAAATAAATATATTTTCAAATAAAGTAACTGCTAAATGAATTAAAGTTACTGTGTACAAGAAATACAGTGGATACATTTTGTAGTCGTTTGGTTACATAAATGCTAAATAAAGTATCCGAAAACCCAACAAGAAATAGTCAACATCCGAATCGTGTCACCTTTGCAGACATGGTTCTGAGCTAATCCTCCGCTAAATTTAAATGCACTAGTTCACAGAGTTGTTTTACTGTTTTCTATATGTTCTTAAATACCATTCAGTGAATATCATCATAAGAAAAGATCACCTGAACGTGACCTTCGTAGAAAACGGCCAGATCTAAATTAGCGATTTTGTGGCTGATTATGGCGACACATTTGTTTTATGTTGTTTTATAATAAAGGGTACACAGATTATATGCTTGTTGTGTTATTTATGAAGAGCATGTTAAAACTGCTAACTGTTCAGAGTGATTCATTTGGAACATTATATCCAACATTTGCAGTCTTCACGACCAACTATAATCATCACTGGTCATTTACTTCAGCAAATGGATTTTTACTGGACCTAATAAAAGTTTACAGGACCAAAACTCAAACCTAAGCAAACTGATATGTAAAAAATGCAGTCCATATTATTGATTTAGCATAATGTATCTAATAATTGAATGTACAATGTAACATTAAATAACATTTTTATTGAATATGGAAAATGTAAGCTGAAAATGTTAATGGACTGTTGGACTCCTCAAATTCTAAAATTCAGTGCACAGAAGTTTATTTCAATGGACTTTGTCCATGGTCCACTGGCTAGATTCATAGACAGCATTAACACATAATGTGTCATAATTCTTCAATTGACATTACTCTTAATTACAGTTGTTGATTGAGTTTACCGATAGTTTACATAGGCAGAAGTTCGAAAGGCAACACTGTATGACCTTTCCTTATTAGAACCATTCTGTATAGTGATCAATTGAATCTAGATCCTCTTTACTGGTTCATCAGAGAGGTTACATAATTCCGCGCACGCGGTATTAAAGAGATTATTCCTACTCACTGCATTACGCACTAACAGACTGGCAGTATATGCTGTTAATGCAATTTGAGTTCATGTGTTTATCTTATCTGGCTTATGTAAAGGTCCCTTGTATTGCTTCCGTTTGTTGTATAAGGCATATTCTTCATCAAACCCCCATGTCTGACAGCCCTATTGGCGATTTGATTTACAAGAGCATTCATGAGAACTAAAGTACAATATGCTTTAATAACACGAGAAATAATTTGAAATACAAAATAAATGTACATGGATTTGTTTATTTTCAAGCATGAAATACTAGAATTATTCATGAACATTAATCTCTAGGTTCATCTTTATTTACAAGGAATATAAGTCTTTAATCCGATAATTATTTTATAACTTGAGGTTTCAGTCTAACAAAAAATCTAACTAAAATCAAAAACAGGGAGAAATGATTATGTTATGAACTTTTAAATATATTTAAAACACGTTTTCATTTAGTTGATGTGTAGCAAAAAACAATAGAAATCAATTGAATTTGTTTTTCAAATACGTTGAGACTGTATCATATTATTTTGGACTTATGTGTTCCCCATAAAAGAATGAGTCTAAAATTAAAAGGATAATGACATATCATGTTTTCAAATTTGATTTATTCGACTTGGATTTTATTTATTCTCTGTTGTATTTGATATTATAACATTAAGTTAGGGATTAAGTTTTCTGTAATTTGTGTGTAATAAAGTGAGCTACGACTAGCAAGCTTTTACCCCAGTTTGTGACAGTTACACGATATAAGACTTTGACCTCTATTATCAACATTATAATGTGACTCTAGTCACACTACACCTCTCATCAATCTTCCTGTAACATATGCTTGTATTAAATATCTATATTAATGATTTTATCTATGGCTAGTAAATAAACAATGCATATTTATGTTCCGGGTACAATAAAGGTAAATTGTCATTGTTCCATTTACATAGGCCTATTTCAAACATGAACGTACGGTCCGCATTTGCTTACTATTCTTTACTGATCTTTATTGGTCAGTTTCACGTGTCTGGACCCACTTTTAAAATGACTTAATATTAGTGATAGAATTGGATTCATTGAATTTCACTTAAGGAAAGTGGGAAATAGTCTAAGTGGGGGAGGAGGGCTCACTAAGGATGAGCCAATCTATTTTATTCATATGATTGGTTATATTGCTCTTAAAAGACATGAAATATCTTCTACGACCATTTTACCACCAACCTCTGCACTAAGGGCTGCTATCAACTTAAATAGAGGTTAAACGCTTAAGTCTAGGGCCATCTATGGACCTTTATTAAATATGCAGATATGGCGTTCCATAGGTCTTGGCTAATTCCGTTGATATGAAAATATATGTATATGTAAATTGTCTGTCTATATTGTTTATGCGAGATATTCTTAATTGTTTCCCGATATACATACCAATAAATCCTTGCAGAATAACTTGAAACATATTTACATTGGTATACATTTAAAGGACGAAAAAGGTCAAGGTGAAATATTTCCCTGGAATATTATAACTTAATTTCGTCTTGTTGGTTATATTATATTAGTACGTCAATTGCCTTGATAAGATATTTGATATAACGCTGGCTTAGAGCAAAAAACGGTCTTTACTTAGTAAACTCTTTTTAAATTGAGTCTCAAGCGTTATGCGCTTAGCCTCCATTTGACATTCAACAACTTGCTACCTCTAACCTTAATATTTGACTCTTATGTGATGTTTTATTATTTTCTATTTTGTATCTGCAATTACGATTTAGATAAGTCATGGTCGCTTTTTGTTTTCAGACAAGCCAGCTGTGCCATCACCCATCCGGCGTACAATTAGATCAATTACAACATCGCAGAAGACGCTCATGTAAAAAATCTGCGGAAAAAAAGAGTTTTTCTCAACAAAACGATGATCTTTTACATAGCCGGACTTCACATAATGCACTTATATTGGGCGGACAGACACCACGGGGAACAACTAAACAACTAACATCATCATTTGTATATAAATTTATTCATTTGAATAATTGATACAGGACAATAAGCTTACATTTATTGGCAATAAAAATACATCGATGTTATATTATGTTATTCAATATAATTCATGCTTGTAATGATAATAAGCAATAAAGATAATACAAAATATAATGTTTGTACAATATTGTACTCTATCATATTGGTGGCGTGTTATCTGATACATGTTTACTGTGTTTAATTCTAATCAAATCCCATGTGGAATAAATCATGCGTTTTCTAAACATTGAAACCAGAGAACATCACGATCATTGAACAGATAAAAAAC
Source organism: Mactra quadrangularis (assembly GCA_025267735.1). NCBI lineage: Eukaryota > Metazoa > Mollusca > Bivalvia > Venerida > Mactridae > Mactra > Mactra quadrangularis. The sequence continues at coordinate 33,396,076 of CM046304.1, forward strand.
AGACTGTATTTATAATGACCGCCATGAATCATTCCTCTGTACTGGTTTATATTCTATACAAATGTATGACGTCATACGGATGTGATACGAACAAACTGTATGATATACATAACTCATCATGAATATTGATTTACATTGTATAACCATTTGTGATTTATTTCTAGAACAAAAACTATGCCAAAACTGAGATAATATTCAGACATAAATACTTCTAAAAAGATACATTGAAATATTCAGCCATATTGATCAAGATAACCACAAATGGACACACAGACGGACGGACGAACTGTATGAAAAAGCTTTTAAAAATGCGTGCGTCCCGATACGTGTATGAAATTAATCTCACGAAGCACTTTGTAACTTGATTTTCAGTATTACATTTCTGACTTCGTCATTACCTATATATGGCTATAAATGACTATTATCAATGTCTCGGTGCTGCATTAGGCATTGTACAAGACAGTATTGCTGCACATTGCGTGTTTCTGCATACAACTGCATTTCTTTATCATTTTGCCAGCTTAATATAGTATTTGATTATCTAATTACGTAATTTGTTTACCACATACTTTAATAATTTAGTTAATTAAACGATTTTCCAGTGACAGTAATAAGCCACTATATAAGACACTGATACGCATATTTTATTGATACAGTTAATTTATTAATACTTACTTGCATGTCTTAGTGTTGGTTGAGGAACACAGCAATCAATACTGAACATTAAAATTGCCATTAAAACATGGTAGGTTCTACAGGTAATTTAGAAATGTAAGGCAAAAAACTAAAACGAAATTTGTGTAAAAGAAATAGTTATGTTCAAGCAAAAATATAAAAAGTATCAAAAAGGCACTTGGAACATCAAGTTGTCATTTCTGATCACAAAATAAAAGTTGAATGTCGCCTTGGAGATGACATTATCAGGATTGCTTGTTCAACACTGTAACTTGAAACTCTTTTAGGATGTTCTACTGTTGCTGAAGCTTTAATCTGAGAACCAACGCATCGCCTTGGACTTGAACCTATGTTCCGCTGGCTTCCTTCTCTAGAAATTGGTTCCGAGTCATCCTGGCTATCTGAGTTTGCAGAGAGATCAACACTGTTGATTTCATCTTTCTCGGCATGCAGTGGTACATCTACTGCCTCATGCAAAGCCTGTAATTGTTTTGCTTTTTTATTTAATTGAGAATTATGAAAGTAGTACGAAACGCAAAGAAATATCACGATAAAAACCGTTACACATGGTCCTGCTATTATAATATTCACCGGAAGTTGACGATCATCTAGTGTACTGGAATTTAGCGCATCTAGAATTTCCGTCATTTTGTCACTTGACCTTATTGAAGTCTGTGAAGAATTATATTCAATTGTCTCGTTTTTAATTGCAACACTGGTCATATTATTTAATAAACCATTTGGATTCTCACCGAACAACCCTTTTATCTCCTTACATTCATTTTTGTGAGCAGTCAACAGATAAACAAGTGAGTAACAAACTGATAAATTTTTTAAATCCATGGCTTCGCGAGTTAAGCTAAGCTCCAAAGATTAAACAGTCAACCATTATATCCATCCAATAAATAGCTGCAACCATATAATGCAAATATGTCTGAATCACAAAATCATTCCTTATTAATGAAACACTGTCAATGATTTGTATAGAAATTATTTAGGACCAATGTAACTCCATATACACGCTAATCCCCACTACGCTCTGATGACAATGACTCTATATTCTAACAATTCCAGTCAACAATCGTGTTTGTTTATAAATTCAACGTGACAAACTGATGTCATATTGAATCTAGTCCCATCCTAATGGATTATTGTATGATAAACACAATGTAATCAGGAATCATGCGCAATCATAATGTAAATAATAAATTACGATCATTTATCTGACGAGGAATGTAAATGTTTGTTTCATGTATTAAAGTCCAGTCGTCACGTACGTGCGTTCTATAATAATCATATCGTGGATAATGTGTTTAATTAACCAATTAAAAGCATAGTATGGCGAGAGTCTGGTCAGAATGAAATGAAATATGGGATTTGCCAGATGAATATACTGTCTTATATGGATTAATCACAATTCTGACATTCAGATGCTATGACCAGCAGAACTAGCACATACATAATCATCATCATCATCATCATAATCATTACCATGGTCATCATCATCATCATCAGCATATGGGTCATGTTAAGTGCGTTGTAGTACCGAGTGTTTCCTTAAACCCGTTGTGAATTGTCCTCAACGCTTCGCAATTCACTATTCGATCGGTTCGAAAACAAAATATTCAACCAATGTGAAAAATATGCCATACTTTTGTTCGAATGCTTTGATAAAAGCTACGTCTTAAAAGAAAGAGGTTCGGTTTTCTGACTATATCCCGTCTGATAATAACAATGATGCCATCGGGTCGCGTGACACTTGTCACGTGCATGATTGTGAGTTTGTGTTTTGCTGTATGCGATTGAAATGTTTATTTGTTGTTTTTCCTTTTTTGCATTATCATCATTATTATAATATCACGCCATTCTTTCGTGATTTCATCTTATTACGTTTGAAACGAGAACTCTCCTGTACTGTAGTCGTCGCCACAGATAAATACCCTGCACATGTGCAAACCACCAATGCGTCTCATTTTGTAGAACTAAATTCTTGCGTTCTTTCTTATTTTGATGATGTGCATCTTTGCAAATATAAAGATACCTGGGGTTTTGCTCGACCAATCCACTATTTACAGTAAAAATTGTATTTGAATAAAATCAGGCTCTGAAATTCATAACTGAATCAAGATACGTATTTCTGTACACAAATTAAAAGCCATAGTACGCTCTTTGCCACAGTTAAAGTTATAATACGCTCTTTTCCACAGTTACGTTATAATACGCTCTTTGCTACAGTTTAAGTAATGCCATATAAAACTTCAAATAAATATGATCAGTCTACGGAATTAGTATATGAAAGTGGTTGTCCGTACAGATCACTTAAAGAGCAAACACTATGACTCAATTGCAGAATTTTGATTGCGCAAAAGAAAAAGTAGTTTTGACAAGTAAATACACTTGACATAAAACTGTCTAATACACAAAACATGATTTCCTATTTGTAACTTATATAATTTATACAAACAAACTAATGTAATATGGACACAGAGACTGAATGATATAAGCAAACACTGCTAATTGAATTTAAATAATCAGTATCTGAATAAACATTTCAAATATTATTGAATATCATAGAATTAAAGATAATTAAAATTTGTTTGCCATGAATTTAGATATTGGCACAGAATATACAATAAATTCTACCATTCCGGTTATAAAACTGATAGCAAAAATATTTTATATCCGTTATTGATTTACTTGTCTGGATTCAGTTACAACAGAGGTAAGCTATGTTAATATACAATTAATCCATTATGTAATAGACTATCAGAATAATTGATCAGGAGACAAAATCGTCTTGAAGAATGTATGCCAATGTAAAAACCGCTGAATACGCATTTTTATTGTGTATTTTGAATCATATCAAGGTCCTGGACAGATTTAATAATACGTAGTTTCAGCAATTTGCATTGAGTCAGTCCGATTAAAAATACTTCAATATCTAAAGCGGTTTACTTGGACAATATCGTAATTTATTTATAATAATATTTTCCTCTTTATACCAAACTGCTTTACAATGCCATAAATCTCTTCATTTATCGTTAATTTAATATGGCAAGCATACGGGAGTATCACAATGAAACTTCACTATCTGTAGCGTATGGATTCACACAATGATTGACTTTATTGTAAACCAAGTATTTTAATGGCAATAAAATTTGTATTTAATAGCGCAGCAAATTCTTCACCTAATTATGAAACAATTAACATTGGAATTCATGAAATCTTTCCACAAAATGAGTACTTGTGTACCCTTATTCGTTCTTCATGATATATAAATTCATTAACAGGTAATTGTTACATAAAACAATATTTCCAGGTGGTGTTCATAAATATATATATTACTTAAAATAAATACATAAATATAACTTGAAGTAAATGCGTATTAAAATAGTTGCCAAAAGCATTATGCGTATGTTACTTTAATATTCACCATGAACAAAGTTTTGATTGTAGATCTTAGAAGTCAACTTTCTGGTTCAAAATCATCTATAGAAATCTGAATAAATAATGCCGTTAAAAGCTAAGCAAAAGTTGGCTCATATACATTAATATTGCCCTTAATTGTCTCCCGCCAGTACCAATCAGTATCATGGCACCATAAAGTCACCTTTTGTATGCGTAGATTAACACCTACAATAGCCTCATCTCAGACAATTCATTTTATTATTGTCAAGCAACAGGCTGTTATACTGAAATATTTATCTGTTTTGTTTGGAATCGACTATCCTATTGGCAGAAGCGGCCATATTAAACTGGGTCTAATAACTTCGAAAATATGTTTTTTTTCAAGCTGATGTATGTCAAATTCATAAAGCTATTTTAATGATAGCAATTTTAATCGACATCCATATTGGCAGGAGCGGCCATATTTAACTGGGTTGAATAAATTTGGTAGTATGCTTGTTTCAAACTAATGTATGTCAAAGTCATACAGCTAATTCAGTGATAGCAATTTAATGAAATTAGAGTCACAACTTTAAACACGTCATTCGATTGACGCTTAGAACACCGTTCAGATGACGACTCAAAGATTTCAACCGAGTTTGTCAAAAAAGGGCACCATCTCACTAAGCATAAAGCAAGGTAATATACAGGTCTAGATACAGATAGCTATAAAGATGATTCACTGTATACATAGTTCAAAGTAATCCAGCTATTATAAAATGAATGTAGAATGTCTTCGAGGCGAAGATAATGTTAAAATAGCCTGGTCCACGTCCACACTTGAAACTGTATGCAATGATTGAGGGGAATACAAAGGTGGTTGACTTGATCGTCTAGGACCACATTCTTCTCTGTTACACTCCATTTCGTCTTCAGGCACATGGTTATAGTGTGAAAAGGAGGGCATTTCTGGATTATCTCCCTTATCACTCAACCCTAAACTTGATCTAACGGCTAAAGTCATAGATAAACGTTTGGCTTTCTTGTTCAGCTGTGCATTGTGAAAATAAAACGCAATGCACAGAAATAGTATAATGCACAACGTAGCGGCAGGTCCGACAATAATCATTTTCACCGGAAGTTGACCAGGTAGATCTTCAAAAGAAGTCGAGTTTAGTGCTTCAAAAGATGGCGGAATATTTTGAACGTCGTAAATCGAGTTATTTGTATAGTTATAAATTAACATGTAACCGTTTATATTGTCACCATCAGTAAGTTGAACATTTTTATGTTTATTCATGTATTTCACTGCAATATAAGGCAAGGAATTGTTTGGAGTTTCCTTTTCAATTCCACGTATGTTAACAACAGTTATCAGAAGCAGCAATAGAAATGTCACAATATAATTTGGCATCATTTGCCCTTATTTACACACACACTGTAGCTTCTCTTATTAATTTTAAATGAAAACTTTAATATCCACACAAAAAGAACTTTTTAATCAAAAAGTCACAACTTATACATCCAATCTTGCAATTAATGTAATGAAATCTGTATAAGTTTCTAATCCAATTTCAACATTCATCACAAATCAATCAAAACAAACGCAAATCAAGCACAATGTTTATCAGTAGCATTTCATTGTTTTGAAAAGAGACATTACACAGCAATTTGTCCTTTCCTTAATGGATGTTCTGCTTTTATCTGTTGTATTTCTACGACTGCAAATACTAAATAATGGATTGCTGTCATTGTCATGGACAGATATGTAAATTTACTGTCATAGATGATGTAGATTGTTTAGCTGATTCCATATGTTTGTAATCTGCATTTGTTCATTAACATATCATATGCAATTTGCTTCAAACTTGAGTCCATTTTGAAATCATTATGTTCTCTGATAATATCGAATAAATGCTCTCTAGAATCCGATGCTTGCATTATATTTTATGGTGATTAAGTAATCCATTTAATTTATATCATTTCCAATGTCCATGACCTATCTTGCTTTATTTTTAATTCAATTCCTGCATGATATTGTTGATGGAGTGTATTGGAGACAAAATGTAACTGCGCATAATTGCATGGTTGTATTCATTGTTTCAATATGAGAAAGCTGCTACTAATGGAGTGCCAACAGTGCAATACTTTAACTTCACATGTTTTTACGCAAAGTTGATACAATTTAAGTGATTCCACTTCATAGAGAGTACTGTGTAATGACCCATTATTGTTAATGTTCTTCATAAATTTGAATCATTATTATGTGTCACAACATTCTAAATGCTCTGAAAAAGAAAATGAAGAACATGAAATCATATTTGCCACATATCGGTAATGTTTGAAATTGACCTACGACTTATATATTTGGCGAATGCAAAAGATGCTGGTGTCATTCGAAAGAGCAAAGCCTATCTACGCATGTAAACATTTGTGATATAAAATTTTATAAAGGAGAAATTGGTCTTTGATTGAACTTGGTAAAACTACCTTTTTGGGTAATATATCTTATATATATGTATAGTGTTTGTGATCGAGAGCATGCCAGCAGCCTGTAATAACAAGGTTTCGTGCAGCTGTTGACATACTGAAATTGTAATCGTTCTCTTACCGTGTCCAATTATAATCATGAATGGAGCTATATTTATATGAATTACGTAAGTTTGCAGGTTATAGAGGTTACAACTGTGGTCCAGTGCTCCAATGGGAAGTCGATATATCGAGTACATATCCTGCTTTTGATCAGAACAGTCTAAATGTTGGGTTTTGGATACCACGACAAACATGCTTACAAAGAAAATGTAGTAAAACATGTAAAATGTACAATCTATCGAAGACTTACAATGCAAAGACTAAAGATGACATACCTCATAAATGAAATACGTTATTAACTATGTATCAATCTCCATCCTGTTATCCACTTGCTATCAATGAATATTGTAAACTAATTATTGAGTTGTATAATCCTTAAGACAGAATGAGATCATTACTTCAAGTAAATTCCTATAGATTATAAACAACAATAAAAAGCCATTTGTTACAAGCTATAAGATTGGTTGAGAAATACTCATAATATTATAAGAATAAAGGCCGTTAAATTAAAGAACTTTTACATTTATATCTTTTTAATTGTATTATTTTCAAAACAACATTCATGTAGTGACATTTAACTTGTTAATTGTTGTTATGTAACCTGTGTGCATATGGATTATGGCAATACGTGAATCTGGTTTCAAAAATACAACACAATAAGTTTGCAAATTGTCTAGTTCTTAGTGGTATTTTGATGGGTAAAGTACGTCAGGCAAAGCAGAATTATGGCGGCGCCTGAGGCATTGAACAAGATATCGAATAAATATATTTTCAAATGAACCTTTCACACTATACGAGCTTAATTAAATCAAAGGAACTTTGTACAAGAATTACAGTGGATACCTTTTTAGTCGTTCGGTTACATAAACGCTAAATAAAGTATCCGAAAATCCTACGAGAAATAGTCAACATCCGAATCGTGTCACTTTTGCAGACATGTTTTTTAGTTAATCCTTCGCGAAATTTAACTGCTCATAGAAAAAATAGACTTCCGATGTCCAATACCGTACCGAACTCTTATCGAATTGACCATCGTCAGAAAAATATTACAGCAAAATAATAGAAAAATTTGTAACCTGAAGATGCCCCGTATGGCCGTCGCCATTATTACGCTTTGCTAGAACCATCACCGAAAGTGATAAGGAGCATGTTATCCTGACTAGTTTAAATATTGATAGTATGTATATTCAAACACCACACACACATAATGAAATACTTTGATTAGTTAGGTAACCATACAGACATGTATTATAGATTTGTTCTAAGACACAAAGTAAGTTCTGAAACATAAACATCATTTAAAAGCCCATTCGATGTTATTTTTTTCTACGTATTTGTCCTACACTGGTACTTTTATTTTCTCAGCTAATGTCAGACGTGTTAAAATAACCTTGATATAACGTCGCTCATATAAAAGGGAGACAATCACGTTAATCATATTCTGCATAGAAATATTGTGCATGTAGTAATATTTATATGACAAGTTATCTCCCTTTTACCTGACAATAATGTTGACCATTATATAGATATGGTTATGCAACAGTCCCATAAACATAAAAATTGCCGTGAGGGCACCGTGCGGGCGCCGGGCGATCAAGCTGCGCAAGGACTCGTACGAACTCTTGCGTACCCGTACTACTGTTATAATTTTATCAGGGTCCGTGAGATTAGCCATGGATACACGTATCAGTTTCAAAGTGAAATCGTGAACACAATCGTGGCCGAGTATGGATTAAACTTGCATACTCCTCCAGCTACGGCTCCGTACGGGTGTGTTGTTTTGTGCCATGTGCGTACCGTCACCTTAATACACAAGGCTTCCCACGGCTTACAGCTGTCTGCACGTACGGGTCCGCAACAAGCCACGATTTCATGGGACTGAGGCATTACTCGTACTTGCTCGTGCTTTTAAAAGCACATTCAACAATGAAACAAAGCAATTCTAATTACCGGACTGTGCTATAGTTAATGACAAATTAGATAACAAAGATGAACGATATAACTGGATTCATGATTCTACTCTGAAGAGCTTAATTATCGTTTAAAGATTTGCAGAGGAGTTTTGCATATATTAACTGATATTACAAAAACATGGAACATAATAATCGAGACATTTCAAAACTAAATAACATCGATTTTTTATAATTTTATTCATAGCAGATTTCGTAATATTCTGATTTTGCATATCAAAAACTTTATCCTTTAATAATACACAATTTGCATAGAGACTGGGAAATGATACGTTGAAAATATCACTGTACTATGATTATATTCATATTATTTTTCGGCGCAGCTGACTAAGGCAACTTTTGACCTATATTTATATAAATACAATTTGCTCGTCCGTACCTCTTTGTCCAGTGAAATTCTCTTCTGATATAAAATATGGATAAAAGATATGGTATCATTGGTTATTTGTGATTAACAGGTGCGTAGTATGGACAGTAGTTGCTGATTATTTACTCTGTGTATTATGGGTGACTCAATATCCTAATTGATTATACTGTGTGTTATGGGTGACTCCCTATGCTAATTGATTATACTGTGTGTTATGGGTGACTCCCTATGCTAATTGATTATACTGTGTATTATGGGTGACTCACTATGCTAATTGATTATACTGTGTGTTATGGGTAACTCACTATGCTAATTGATTATACTGTGTATTATGGGTGACTCACTATGCTAATTGGTTATACTGTGTGCTATGGGTGACTCACTATGCTAATTGACTATATTGTGTGTTATGGGTGACTCACTATCCTAATAGACTATACTGTGTGCTATGGGTGACTCACTATGCTAATTGATTATACTGTGTGTTATGGGTGACTCACTATGCTAATTGATTATACTGTGTATTATGGGTGACTCACTATGCTAATTGATTATACTGTGTATTATGGGTGACTCACTATGCTAATTGATTATACTGTGTATCATGGGTGACTCAATATCCTAATTGATTATACTGTGTATTATGGGTGATTCACTATGCTAATTGATTATACTGTGTATTATGGGTGATTCACTATGCTAATTGATTATACTGTGTATTATGGGTGATTCACTATGCTAATTGATTATACTGTGTATTATGAGTGACTCACTATGCTAGTTGATTATACTGTGTGTTATGGGTGACTCACTATGCTAGTTGATTATACTGTGTGTTATGGGTGACTCACTATGCTAGTTGATTATACTGTGTGTTATGGGTGACTCACTATGCTAGTTGATTATACTGTGTGTTATGGGTGACTCACTATGCTAGTTGATTATACTGTGTGTTATGGGTGACTCACTATGCTAGTTGATTATACTGTGTGTTATGGGTGACTCACTATGCTAGTTGATTATACTGTGTGTTATGGGTGACTCACTATGCTAATTGATTATACTGTGTGCTATGGGTGACTCACTATGCTAATTGATTATACTGTGTGCTATGGGTGACTCACTATGCTAATTGATTATACTGTGTGCTATGGGTGACTCACTATGCTAATTGATTATACTGTGTGCTATGGGTGACTCACTATGCTAATTGATTATACTGTGTGCTATGGGTGACTCACTATGCTAATTGATTATACTGTGTGCTATGGGTGACTCACTATGCTAATTGATTATACTGTGTGCTATGGGTGACTCACTATGCTAATTGATTATACTGTGTGCTATGGGTGACTCACTATGCTAATTGATTATACTGTGTGCTATGGGTGACTCACTATGCTAATTGATTATACTGTGTGTTATGGGTGACTCACTATGCTAATTGATTATACTGTGTGTTATGGGTGACTCACTATGCTAATTGATTATACTGTGTGTTATGGGTGACTCACTATGCTAATTGATTATACTGTGTGTTATGGGTAACTCACTATGCTAATTGATTATACTGTGTATTATGGGTAACTCACTATGCTAATTGATTATACTGTGTATTATGGGTGACTCACTATGCTAATTGATTATACTGTGTATTATGGGTAACTCACTATGCTAATTGATTATACTGTGTGTTATGGGTGACTCACTATGCTAATTGATTATACTGTGTGTTATGGGTGACTCACTATGCTAATTGATTATACATTTGTTGAGATACGCTCCTGGTGGTAAGACTGAACAGTACAAATGAGAATTAATACTTCGAGTAAAATGAACTCTGCATAGCACCGTATATCTTTTAAAAGATAGTTCTTGTTTGTATTTTATACAGTGTTCTGTTGGAATGTAAAACAAGTTCGTACAAAATGCTTCAATCACTCTCGAGAACTCTTTACGTTGTTACAGTGCAAATCAATCAGATTTATTTTATTGCTCAGTAACAAACAACAGTACGTGCGCCGCTCTAAGACCACAGAGTAAATCGTTGAGTGATCGGGACTTAGAGCGATTGAATCGTCTGGTCAGTTATTGTTCTAAAACCGTGTTTCAATCAACTTAGATTAAGCTTTCCATTTTTTGTGTGAATCGAACATTATACATTTCTCTCCCGCCTACACCTCTCAGTGATGTTGTATCGTGGTTAAAGATCTAAACAAGAGGGTCACGATGGCCCTTAATGGCTAGCCTATTTAGTTCTATTGAAGTTTGTGTGACCTAGTTTTTGTCGAAGAACTAAACAAGAGGGTCATGATGACCATTTTTCGCTCACATGAGTACCATTGAAGGATGTGTGACCTAGTTTTTTTACCCCATGCAGGTGACCTATATTGGAACTTGAACCAGAAATAATCTAAACAACCTTTCAGACCAATTTCCAGGGTTTTTGGATCAAAACAGTAGCCTTTTGTGTATTAAACAAGATTTTTCTATCTTAAGCTCATGTGACCTAGTTTTTCATCTGAGTTGACATTTGTTAAAGGTCTTCCAAGCAATTACCTAGACAAGCATCCTCACAAAGTTTGGTGATAATTGAGGCAAAATTTGCCCACTTGAGGGTTCACAAACAAATGCGGCCGGACCACGGACGCCAAAACGATCCTAAAAGGTAACCATGAGCTAACTCATGAGAGCTAATAAGTAGTGTAACATGCTTAACACCGAATTTAAACTCTTGCGAAGGTCAGTCGTCATGCTCACGGCCCCTAAACCAAAATATGTCTAGTACTGAGGCTATACCCTCGCAAGGGGTTCTTTACTTGAAACAGTGGTATGCGGAAGAATTGTGGTAAAATGTATCACGATCACACTGCACGAAGGTGTGTAAATCTCGCCTGATGGATGCTGAACTTCCAGGATTTGTATATAGTCATTAGCGCTACCGACTAATTTAACCGAGTAGAGACAAAAGACAAGGCCATGTTAATTCATACATGTACCATGATGAAAGATGTATGTATACTAAAAAAACCAACAAAATTAAGTATATTCCATATCATTAATAAAACTGATCTAGTTTTGTTCTTACCTATTATTTTTTGTTCCGAAAAGTCATAATTTGTTTGAACGTACGTACATCCCACGCATGCCTGTGGATCGATCGCTCCAGTGCATTTTTCATTGAAACCATCGAGGAAACTGCCAATAAATGTACCATAAAAATGTTATGAAATCAAAGAGAAAGAAACAAAAAATTTTAGAAGTGTATAATATCAAAGAAACAAATAATCAACTATGTCTAAGAGAGTTTCGTATTTCATTGTTATTAAATGTTTACCTAATGAAGACGTGAAGTCGGAATGTTAAAAAATAAAAGAAAACTATAAAACTATGCTGAAGTTAGGACTCTTTTTATTATTCTATTATTTTAAATACTGTACGAAGAATTCCAAAATGTAATTAAACAGCTGTAATGTAATTATCTTTAAGAAGATTTTGTGTAATTTAGGTGAAATTTCTCTAGTATGACCACATATGTTTTCACAGAAAAATATATAGTATAGTATTGTATCTGATAGTGTATTATATTTTTTAACGTTATATAATCATGTCTGAGTTTTATAATTTAAAAATTAACTGTTACTTTATATTGACAAATTAAAACTATTCTATTTCCATATCAAAGGGAGATAATAATTCACTTTCATTATTTTTTTCATCAATAATGTTTGCAACGAAGTGATTTTTAAATTTGTAAGTCTTGTCCAAAAACATGTTTAACACGATGTAATGAATTTTAATTTTATGTTTTATAATCATTTGTCATGATTTTCATATACAATGACATTTAGGGAAGTCTACCCTTATGTTATAAGAATGGGCGTAACTAATGTAGTGCGGCAACATTTAAAGTTCCTCCAAGTCGAACAGTGTCCATGGCAACAAAAATGTCATTAATCTGGTACAAAGGAGACTTATTATTACCAAAAAAATATTATCTAGGTAGTTTTCTCTTAAATATTGTCATGTAAATTATAACATTTCAAATTAAAAGTGGGATGAATCAGAAGGTAGAACTTGTTTGTCAATCACCTTAAACAATAGTTTTTTTCACAAGATGTCGAAGAAAAAGTCTTGTAGTATAAACCACTTCCTCTGAATTACATATTTAAGCTCTAAAACGATTTTCGATCAAATATATCTATATCATATATTAGGAAAAAGTGAATATAATGTGCTCTTATAAAATGACCCCACTTTTTTAAAAGATGGGCACTTTGTCAAACTTAGACTTAAAAAGCAAAATGGTTCTATATGTTTATTATGTATCTAAATGCATGTTATATTTTGATAACATTAATGATATAAGGCAGTTATCATGTTTGCTGTAAATGTATATATCTTCATATATCTGCTTTAAAATGATCTAATTTATATTGTGAAGTCAATTTGTTCAGGATCAACAATATTTGTCAATTTTAGAATAGAATTATCAAGTTCAAGAAATAGATTCATGCTTGATTACATGAACACATATTTCCCGATAATGTACATTTTTGGAAGGATTTTTATTCTCAAAAATTCCTTTCTATGTCAGCGCTCTCAGAAATTTAAAAAAGAACGAACAACGCACAATTGAATTCTATTGCGACCCAAAAATAGTGCAACAAAATAATGTGTATACTATCAATCGCAGATGAATTGAAAAAAAATTAAACAAATACTTGAAATTATGATATTCAATGTTTTTTTTTCACATTAATCGAACATTATTCTGTGTACGGAAAACAGTTATTTTGTATTTTTGCGCATTTTCTATCTGCCACGCACTTATATATGGATACACATTTAGCAGGTTTTATTATTTGTTCGGGATAAGGAGATAATGAGGAATATCGAAATTGTATCTTTGAACTCTAAAATGATAAAATCCTTCAAAAATTCCTTCCAACAGTACTTTCAGTACTTTGATTTGTAGTATGAACGTGCATTGTTTAAATCCTATAGATATTTGTAGGTACAAAGCAATTAGCAGAAACACATTAATACATATTTGAATCATTTGCAAGCAATTATATGGTTCATTTCTGTTAACTAATTTTTAGAACCTAACAAATTGATCTAATATTTGAAATTCTTGTCTGGAATTCATTACTACAATAGACATTATCATTCATTTCAATAACTTAAACACTCACAAATGATAAAAGTAAACTGCATGCAAATGTAAAAGTTATGTTTTATGGAATTTTAGCACATAATTGCTGCAGTTATGTGAGTGCACTTATATTAGTATTGATCGGTTCTGGGATTTTTTCAGAACACTTTTTTGTATGGAAAATACTCCTAGCTGCTGCTACTTAGGGATCTAGCTTTGTATCCTTCAAGGAGAGGCCAGCCAACATAACCTTCTAATTAGGATTTCCAGTCACAAAGTATATCAAAAGAACGAGTCTGCATGTTATAATGTTATAAGTGAAGCTATTACTAGCGATAGTTATACTTATATGGTTATAGTGCAGTTTGAAGTATGGTTTCATATTCATGTACAGCCGACTTTACAATTTTGTAGGATTACCCCTGATCATTGAAATCTCCTACAAGTAGGTGATCCCCCACCGTGCAGTACCTATTTACACCTTGGTGGAGTGGAACAACTGTAGGTAAATTTCTTATCAAAGATATAAGCAGTGTCTCAAGTGGCGTTCGAACCTAGGTCTTCTCGATCCCTAAATGTGCGTCCTGCCACTGAACCACCGCCATGTAAATTACAGGGCTATAACACTATACTAGTTTCAAAATGGCTAAAGTGAAATAAGTTGAAAAGCAATGACAAAGGTCAAGTTATTCCTGGTTCTAACACCAGGCACAAAATACTGAAAAACATATTCCGCAAGTAGTACCTATCTAGTCTGGCATGTATGTTATTTATCAATAATTAAACATTTCCAAAGTAAACGATCATGTCTTCCAAACATATTGTATATCCAATCATATGGGTGTGTTAGTACATGAATAATCAATTACCACTTTCACTAATGATTAAGAAACTTCCTATTACTTTTATCGATCTGTTCTGGTCAACAATCTATTTTTAACCATTTTGCTTCAGTAGATCATTTCTTGTCGCTCCGATTTTCTCATTCTACTTCTTGTATTGCTTCGAAAAATAATTCGAGTTGTACGAAAAAAACTGTCAATAATTTCTGTTTTCGATGAATGTGACTATTGTAGTGCCGCTAAACGTCGCAATTAACGCTTAACGTCGCAAATAAACGCTATAAGTCGCAACACTGACGCTAAATTTCGCAACCAATGGTAAACGTCGCAATTGATAAATGTCGCAACGCTGAGGCTAAACGTCGTACCAAAAATGACTGACCCATAATGTAGCAACTTAGACACGTAAACGGCGAACCTAGATATAGCAACCACTTTAACACCCTCTCAGCAATGGTTGCGACATAAAACGTTAGTCGTGCGACGTGTATTGTCAACTGCGACGTTTAGCGGCGTTGCGACATTTAGCGGCGCTAAATTACATCAAATAATCATTACATTCAATATATAAACACAAAATTTCTATATTAAACTCGTTGATACTTTAAGTTGTTTCATATACATTAGGAATATTTTCTAGTTCATCAAGTATTCTAATTTTCTTTTTATACATATTAGCTTAAATAGGATTGTATGAAACAAAAACATCAAAGGAATAATAAACTTAAATGTGCTACAATTGCATGATTTAAATTATGATTTAAGTGATTTATAAGAACATTACTGATCGAATGTACTGGCTGATTTTTTTAGCAATAACTTAATTTGAGGTGATGTTGAATTCCACTAATTTCATTGTTTTATACAGTACCCTCTAAAAGTTGTGTAAGAGTAGCGGTTTAGTTGTATAGGACTGACGTGTCAAGGGATCGAAAGGTTCTGCGTTCGAACCCCACTAAAGGCACTGCTAATTTCATTGAGCAAGAAATTTACCTGCAATTGTTCTACTCCAACCAGGCGTAAATGGGTACTGTAAGGGATCACCTGCCTCATGGAGATTTCAATGATCAGGAGTTATCGTACAAAAATTGAAAAGTCGGCTAAATATGTGTATAGAAGCAGACTTTAAACCGCGCTTTAACTTTTTAAAGTTCTTGGACAAATGCAATTTTAAAACAAATCAATCATGCTCATTACAAGTTATTTCTATGACTAAAAGTTAGCTATTGATTAAACATGGTTCGAATTATATGTACATAAACTACAATATAATTACCAAGGAAGATATGTGATGAAGTATTTTATTATCCTCACACAAGACTCCAGTGATATAGTCCGAGGATTCCAACTGATAGGACCCACTTGCCAATATTATTTAAATACACCAAGATCCTGAAGATGAAAGAAAGTTGAATTTTATTCTATCATTTTAATCTTATCTTTACTAGTTTGGTTTATCTATGGATTACCCTCACATAAATACTTATTTGCCATGAATTTCTAACAATAACATGATTCTATTTTGTTTTATAATGGCGAATATGTTAAAAGTTTTGGAAAAACATAAGTATGGTCCTTTTTACTAGAATTATATGTAGCACAGTGTAATAGTAAATAATTAGGGCTGTCACGATACGACAGAAGCGTATCGCTGTATATTACGATATATTACCAAAAACACTGATCGGTTTAATTCTTGGGTCTTAAGTTTCAATCAAACGAACCAGGGAAAAATGACGTTTCGCTGCTTTCATTTTATGAAGGGAAGAATTTTCTAATTGAATTGAAATATCGCCAAATATCGGTACGTTAAATTCGTACCGCGGTACGCATTGCCACAGATGCATATTGCAATATAACGGTATACCGATATATCGCGACAGTCATATAAATAATACTAAACAATCATGTACTATCAACTAAATAAGTGGAACACAACATAAAAAACACCAAAAAACTTGAGATCTTGATTTGTTTACTGTTTTACTTGGCATGTGTCTGAATGTTGTTCTCAGTTATCAAATTCTGAGTAAATGTTCATAACTACCATAGTGCATGGACAATTGCGATTTTCAAAAATATCAATTGCAATACCTTTGGCATGACTTCGTTCACGACAGAAATCTACAATTTTAGCAGTTTTACTTGTCATTGACAAAATCTTACTCTAACAAAATGTTTATGATTGTACATGTAAACAATCAATTATCAAGGTTTTTCATTCAACAAATTATCATTTAGAATATCTGTGTAATAATAACTCTAAGAGATGTTCAAACATAACAGATTGTAATTATTTTGGCATCAATTACGATATAACTATTTTTGTTGATGTTTTATTAGACGTTTACAACATTCACATTGCAATAAATGTCATCGCTAAGAACGATTACAAGTACATGATGTTGTATAATAAAGCAAGCACAGCAATAAAATGAACGGGATATATGATAAAAATTATTAACTGATAGACCTACTTCGGAATTCAATTTTGTGGGTTTGTCCGTCCGTGCGCAGGCAGTACAATCATAGTTTGTTACATATTATTGCTGAAAAGCACGAAATCCAGATTAAATCCGATTGTTGTTCAGTACATATGTTTTCATTGATAGGGTGAAAGATTGTTTGTACCGCAAAAGTAACCCCAAACATTTGAATTCCGGATAAAGTTCATTGGAAAATATTGTATATTCAGCAGAAGTTCGAAAGCTGCCGGTAAAATTTGAAGACCGTTTAAATTTAAAAGCTATTTTATAAGTCATTTAAAATGTGAATTAAACAAAGACGAATAACAAGTTTTTGTTTACATTCTGAGGATCACGTGACTTTAGTCCCAGTAGATCAATCTAATATATTGAGTTCCGGATATTACCTAAGAATTTTTATGCATGAATTACACACGTACGAGCCTGCAGTTTACATTCTATACCATACTCAAGATATAAGCCTAATATATAACATGTTTTACGCTGTCCTATTATGCGTACATCTTTTGCATTGTTCGTGGTATAGTTATTAACTTTTTAAACTTAAACTTAAACTTTTTTAAACTTTTTCATTTGATTAAACGCCTATTTCTATGTTACATATTCAATGGCGTTGTACAAAAAAATGTTATAAAGAAAATAATAATAAATACATGTAAGTAAAAACCCTCCACCATAAAAACATATGTATATACAATAACACAAACAAATAAAAAGCCTTTATAATTTATATTTTTGGACATACATCCTTCACAGTTCATGATTCCACCTAAGTTTACATTTTTATCACTAATTTCTTATTTATTTCTATTTATTTTACATTGAAAATTAGTGTCCTGAACAGTATAACATAATGCTACTGTTAACCGGACATGTCCTGAACAGTGTAACATAATGCCACTGTTAACCAGACAATTCCCCAAAGGTGTCGAAACATCACCTTTAAAGGGCCCTTAATACATCCCCAAAGGTGTCGAAACATCACCTTTAAAGGGACAATTTATTTAGGTTGTCATTGCAGTCATATGAAACAAGGTATTAAATGACCGAGAGCGAGGCAATCCTCATTCCCATGTCACAATGCACTAACTCAATCACTTAGTATGTTTACCGTAATTGTAAGGTGAGGCATTAGCAAGCCATGTCAGTTTTAGAATAGATCATAGAAAGTAGAGAAATAATGAGTTTTCAATCGTTTTTTGAATACATCCAAAGTAGGTGATAATTTGATATCATCTGGTAGCTTATTCCATAGCATGGGACCAACTGTACTGAAGCTTCTGTCACTGAATGTTTTTTTCTTATTTATTGGTATCAAATAATTGAGGTCTTTGGATTTTGCAGATCTAAGACCAGATCTGCTTTGTACAGGCTTTTGAAGAATTTCAGTCAGGTATGCAGGTGCAGTTCCAGAAAAAACAGTTGTACATGAAAGTACATATTTTAAAGTTGATTCTTGCTTTGACTGATAACCAGTGCAGTGAGTACAAAGCATCCTTTGAACTGTCTGATTTTTTTAGCCTTAATACCAGTTTGGCACACATGTTTTGAATTCGCTGCAATTTGTTCAGATCACATTTTGAGATCCCATACAAGATTAGATTACAGTAATCAATGTGGGACATGACCAAAGATAGGACTAGTGTTTCTGTTGCTTCTTTGTCCAAATATTTTCTAATACTTTTGATACGTAAATAGTTGAACATAGCAGTTCTACTTTTTGTTTTGATGTGATCTTTAAAGCTTAAGTTTTCATCAAGAAAGGCCCCTAAATAGCGAATTGTCTTCACAGATTTTACAGTTTCACCAGCAATATTGATTGACTGGGTTAAGCATTTTTTCAACTGTGCTCTGCTTCCAAACATTATAAACTCCGTCTTTGAGTTGTTCATTTTTAATTTATTTTCATTCATCCACGAATTTATTGTTAGAGCACAATCTTCAAGATCAGAAATGGCATTTGCTTCTTCATTCTGATTATTAGGACAGAATCTTTTATTAGCAGTGTGGTCATCAGCAAAACCATGCACTGATATATCAGATGGTATAACATCAAATAAGGTCCCTGCATAAGTTAGATAATGCCACGGACCTAAACAACTACCTTGTGGAACACTGCAATCTAATGAACGTACAGATGATGAACTAGTATTGACGTTGACTCGACATGCCCGTGGGCGAAGATATGAATCAATCCAGCGGAGTGTACTATTCTGTAGTCCATATTGATTATTAAGTACTTCTAGTAAAATATCATGATCAACAGTGTCAAATGCAGCACTCAGATCAATAGCTATTAATGCAGTTACCTCTAATTTCTCCATACCACACAGTAGATCATTAACCAATCTAAGGAGGGCTGACTCACATGAGTGAAAACGTCTATATGCAGACTGCTTTTTTGGAAGAAGATTATTTTTATCAACATGAGTATTCAATCTATTTAAGGCAGCCTTTTCTATTACCTTAGATAAGAAGGACAAATTGCTAACTGGTCTATAATTAGCATAT
This sequence comes from Mactra quadrangularis, assembly GCA_025267735.1. Lineage (NCBI taxonomy): Eukaryota > Metazoa > Mollusca > Bivalvia > Venerida > Mactridae > Mactra > Mactra quadrangularis. The sequence goes on from CM046304.1 coordinate 33,416,064, forward strand.
TCCAGATCCAGACCCACCTTCTTAAGAAGAGGCTTAACAATTGCCTCTTTCCACTTGGAAGGGAATACACCATGTTTCAATGATATATTTATTAAATGAGTAATTAGAGGTAATAATTCTTTTAGATAACATTTTAGCACTTTTGTTGGCAATATGTCTAACTCAGACGATTTGGTATTCAAGTCACTTATAAGATCTCTAACCTCTTCCATTGTAAAATTATCAAAGTGATCAAGGCTAGGTACATCCTTTTGTTGCGGTGAATAAGTTGGAAATTGAGACAAGGATTCCCTAATTTTTGAAATTTTATTTAAGAAATAATCAGCAAAATTTTCAGCTATGGAGTGATCAGAATCGCCTTTCGGCATTGGATTCTCAGATCTTACTCCAGTCATTTCGGCAACAAATTTATACAATTGTTTTGTATCACCTTTAGCATCAAGAACTTTTTGACTTAGTGATTTGACCTTTTCTTCATTTAATTCATTATGATAACGGTTGCGCATAACCTTGAAAGCTTCTAATTGTTCAGGCTTTCCATATTTTCTCCATAATCTTTCTTGTTTTCTCATTGAGCTTTTAAGTAAGACAAGATTATCAGTAAACCATGGTTTTGGAGTTCTTTGAATTTTAATTTTTTCTACTAAAGGAGCATGTTTGTCAAGAGTAGTTTGAAGCTTTGACTCCAAAATATTTACATAAGAGTCAACATCTTCACACTCAATAGTAATGTCTTTCAAATCAGAAGCAAAATTTTCATGGTTGATTTTTTTAAGATTGCGGAATTTTACAGATTTGCTCACAATATTTTCTTTTTCAACATTTATTAGTACCTTTACTACACAATGATCTGATAAAAAAGGTCCCTGATCACATTTCTTAACATGGATACCATTTACTGCTTCAGTAAGTACAAGATCTAACATGTTACCACCAATATGTGTTTTAAAATTTACATGCTGTTCTAAACCAAAGGAATGGATACAATTAAGAAATTCAGACACAGCCGTGGATCTATCTTCAAGATGTAAATTGAAGTCGCCCATAATTAACAGGTTAGAGTAGTTAGGAATTAAATCTTCAATAAATTGATTGAAGTCTTCTACAAACTGAGAAACAGTGGCTAATGCTGGGGGTCTGTAAATTCCAATACAATGAAGGGCAATATTCTTGAAAATTAATTTCCATATACCATATTCAAAGCTCCTTGTACTCCCGCTCTTAATTTTATTAATATCAATTGTAATGCGACTGGCTATAGCTATCCCCCCTCCGACTTTATTTTGTCTATTGGATACTGTTAATCTGTACCCATTTTGGTTTAAATCAGAGGTATCGATTAAATGTTTTTTATCATCTGAAAACCAAGTTTCTGTTAGTAAGGCAAAATCTATTCTTTCTTCCCTCAAATATTGACCTATTACAAAATCTTTATTTACAGCGGATCTACAGTTTAAAGTCAAACAATTTACATTTTCACTAATCTGACTTACAGTGTTACATATTTTAGGGTATATTAAGTTGTTTTTATTAATGCCCTTAGGGGTTTTAACTGTACTTTTCACAACACATCTATTTTTTCTTTGTGACCGGTAAGGAGCTAATTTGAGTGAATTAATAACACTTAGAGTAGCGGTATCAACTTTGTATAAACAAGGATTGTTGTAAACATTTAAGCCTAAATCCAATAATTGGTCACGGTCATATTTCAATGAACAACATGAATTTGGTAAAAGGTGTGATTTTTGATGATAAAAATTATCAAAATTTTGAATATTGTTTTTAAGAATAACCAAACCCATGATTGAAAAAATAAAAATATAATTAAAGATGCACTTAGCTGAAGTGTTCATGAACATGCACATCCAAAAATATTCACAAAACTCTGTTGTTAACTTGAATAAATATCCAAAAACATCAGAGCAAATAAAGTGTGTATGGTCTCAGACGACCTTCACCCTTTTTCAACAAGCTTGAGGCATACGGAAAACTAGAACTAATTAAGTAAAATTTACATGTTCTAAAAACAACGTAATTCAAAGCAACACAATGACAGAACGTAGGAATGAATAATGCATTTAGTGTAACTAGATTTGTTACTGAAACTTAGAAATTTACTTGACAAAAATCGTGAAACGAATACCAGTAAATATACAAGCAATTTTAACTAAACCCATTGGTTATGAATTATGTAGACGGTTTATGCATCATACATTTATAAGACTAGCATTAAAGTTTGATTTAAAGTCACATCAGTAGTATACTGAAGCTAGTCGCAAGCCCGGTTGTGAAATGGCGAGGCAACGCTGACTGGACACTTACCGAAGACCACAATAGGAGGAAATTCTTTCAACGAATATGTCTACTCTTGGCAGCACGTAAATCAAAGTTTGAAGTTATAACCGGTTTCTGCGCTAATGCATAATTAGAAGCAGACAGACCCAAGTAAAAGCTATAGATACACCAAACAAAAAAAAAAAAAGAATTGCTTTAAAAGCACAATTTCATATTTATACATGCTCAGTTGATTTCATATTCTGTACGACAACCTCTTGTCATCATATTTGGTTTAGTTTTTAGAATGCTTTACACCACGCGTCATCACTTTCATTTATATTACAAGGGTCATTGTACCAATTTATTGTCTCTCGAATATTAAGGTTTCTGAACTTAGGCTAAGCATACAACAGCCTAAATATACCATTTTATTCATCAATATCACCTTGAAGTGAATTAATCTCACAATATCAGTGGAACACTCACATGTAAAAACCAACAACAAATGAAACTCAAAACAACCATCATCAGCATCAAAAAGACAAACAAATGTCAACATTCCTATCAACAACACTTAAAACCAACAGCCACGACGACTAAAACATCATAAATCATACACATGTAATTATATAAAAACCTACTTTTCAACAGTACTACTACTTTACCAACACAAATCATCCATTATCATTATGAAATGTGAAGAAGTACAAACACTTCTTCTATGACCATCACGATGAACAGCAGCATTGACAGCTCAGAACACCACCCATCATCTTCATTGTAAATTATAAACTAAAAGTTACACTAACGTCACAACCATTATGAACAACAAACCAACAACACAAAGCATCCTCATCATGATCATTATGAAAGACAAACAAAATCAGCACTAATGTCACCACCAATATGAACAACAGTACCAACAACTCATTACATTCATCATCATCATTACTGAGGACAAACAAAATCAACACTACTAGCAAAATCATTATAAACAACAAGATCAACAATACAGAACATTCATCATCATCTTCATTATAAAAGACAAACAAAAATCAACACTGTAAAAAGAACAGAATCTACAACACAAAACATCCATCATCATCTTCATTATAAAAGTCAAACAAAAATCAACACAATATCAACGCAAACTTATTTCAACACCGTTCATTAGACACACTAAGTTACCAGGTAAATAGTTGTAAGGCATCATTTCAATCTAAACAACAGCAATGATTTAAAACATATAATTGGACAGCAAACTTCTCAAGGACAAACTGTCCGAGACGATTTGTTAAATTTCAGCAGGACAAGATATATAAAACGACATTGGGCAACAAACATCTCAAGGACAAAATGTCCGAGACGACTTGTGTAATTTCAGCAGGCCATATTACATAATGACAAATTGGGCAACTAACGTCTCAAGGACAAAATATCCGAAACGACTTGTTTTATTTCAGCAGGCCAACTTACATAAAAACGAAATTGGGCGACAAATCTCTCAAGGACAAAATATCCGAGACAATTTATTAATAATCAGCAGGCCATATTACATAATAACAAATTGGGCAACAAACATCTCAAGGACAAAAGTCCGAGAAGACTTATTAATTATCAGCAGGCCAAAGTATATCAAGAACAGGAAGTTGGTTATTCCGTCAATTCTTGACTGCTTGCAGAAAGAACAATATTTAAAATGACCAGCTTGTTGACAACCATGTCGGTCCAACTATCCTGAAATGATGCATATGCAAGCTCTGGTGTATAGGTTATATAATGGCGTACAGCGCACCTAATCTAGCTTCCATGGACCCTTGTATATAACCAGTACTCACCTACCCTTGCACAAGGCCGGAAACTTCTCCATATACCTTGTTAATGGAGTAAACTGACATTATTGTCAAATTTTCATGGAAGGGTATAACCTCTAAGGGTGGGATTCGAACCCGTACCCCACCTTTTCGGGACACTAGATTCGAAACCCAGGCGCGCTAAAAACTGCGCTACCGACACGGGTTGACTCCTCTCCAAACCGGAAAAATCGTTAGGTTCGCATATCTTCCCTCTATATTTAAATCCTTAATTCCAGAGATGGTGCAACTTAAACAGAAGGATTTTGTTTTTATTTCAACTTAAATCTAGCTCCGATAGTGAGTCTGACTGCAAAAACCAGGTGTAGTTGGCTCGAACACCAGATGTGACTGACATACCTTCGTGGACTTTGGTCATGAACTACATGTACTTCCTACAGCCGTATTCCTGCCTTTCTCATTATCGATGTGTTCTAAGTACTTGGTGAAAAAGGTTAGATCCAAAGATTTAGGCCTAACAAGGGACCAGGAGTATGACGATCGACTGACCGCAGAAATATCACTGACAAAATGCGACACAGTGTACCAAAGTAATACTCGTACAATATGCGGTTGTCATGGTTTCGAGTCAATATTATACGTAACTATACGCATATTACTCGTTCATACATATATCTGTCTCTGTTATTTCTAAGGCGGGATCTTGACGGATGGCATCAAAATCTTGCAACTTGATTAATTACTTGATTGCATTCATGTCTTTTGTCTCTATCGTTGACATTTTATTATTATGTTATAAGCTTGGAAATAGGCATATGATTGATACTATCGCCATGAAACTATTGATATTTTTTTGTTTGTTTAGAACACAATTGTGTGCATTTGCCTTTACGTAAGGCTAGAAACATATTCTTAACTTAGGAACTAGTGTTCTCGAATATGCGTCCTGGGTCCTGAAGTTATAACTCTGTATTTCAAGGTCTATTAACTATTGATTTGTGTCAATTACTAAACTGTATTTCTAAACTTTTAACTATTATAGATACTTTAATAATGCCAACATTGATTTTTGATGGACACATTTAAAGTTATTCTATTTTCATATGCAAGGGAGGTAATTACTTAGCCATGCTTAGTTTTTTGTCAAATATTTAAGTTATTTGATAAATCTCCTCGATGCAAAATGATTAACATTCTTGTATTGTAATGAATGAAAAATATCATTTGTGCAAGATTTTATCATACTTTCAGGATATTTTTTTTAATTGTGAGTGGCGTTAGGGACTGCATACCTTAACATCCTTGAATTTCAATTCATTTTTTTACATTCCTACGTAGAAGTTATTCCAATTTAACATAATTATAAAATATAAATTACAAGACTTCTGTAGTGTCAATTACTTAATTAAAGAGATAAGAAGTACACGTTAATGTATTTCAATATTTTCTGTGGCATTTTGGCAATTTTAGTTTAATTTATAATGTAATATTGCTGTTCGTACTCAGTCACCGACGTCTTCTAATATTATTTATTATCCTTAGAGAAGCTAATGGGGAAAACGTCGTGTAATGCAAAGTCCAATTACGTAAGTTTTTGTGGGACATTTTTTTTACAGTTTACCATATTTTCATGCTATGATGTATGTATTTACATTGTATCTATCCCATTAAAATATTTAACATTTATGTTTTAGTTTTTCAAGACTTTATCAACATACATTTTGTACTTTTGAGTAAATGGATATTCAATTCCCACTTTCGTATTAGTTTTCAAGACTTAATTAAGATATTTAGGGGTAATAGGATATCTAATTTTCAGGTTTATTTTAGATTTCAAGATAAAAGCTTATTCATGTAAATTTACAACATAGAAAGTATCTACATCAACAAGTGTACGTTTGATTACATTATCGCATAACAAAAGTTTACAACAATTAAAATATTTACTGATTTATGTAGACTTCTTCGTTCGTTCTGTATAAACTTTATTACACCACAATTCCAGTCAAAGCAACGAAATGTGCTGTCTTCCGCAGTTCCTCAAGATTTCCGCATAGTTTATGGTCAAGTAGAGCTGCCCTTGGCCAATTTAGGTGGACCGTTTCGAAAGAGAAGTGAAAACCTAGTCGTATTTACATGTATATAAAGTAGGATTCTATCTACTTTACGCTGATCCAACGATGTTCCGTAATATGATAAAATTATAAAAAGGACAAGAAAAAACGAACATGCTTATTTAAACTTAATTCGTATGCCTATGCTAACTTTGAGCTTACCTATACAGAATGATATATTGTCTAAAACCTTTTTCTTGAAGGTTAAATCGATGATCTATCTGAATGAAATAAAGTCAAATCTGAATATTAATTTTTACAAATCTGATCATATAACACCAGTGCTCAGAAAACTTAATCAGTTCCTTGTCTGTCAGCGGATTAGCTATAAGCTCTTGATATATACATATAAAGCACTAATCCAAGGTCTAATACATGTTTTATACAAACCCATTTAAGATTTCCGTTCAAGCAATTCGCCATCTGTTACAGTTACTTTTGGCAATCGTAGTTTCAGTCATGCTGTGCCAAACCTGTGGAATGCCCTTCCGGACTCATTTAAGTATTTCAAGCATCTAAATATTTATCAATGGAGGAAAGCTGACATTATTGTCAAATTTTCATTGAAAGTTATTACATATCCGAATAGGGATCAAACCCGTACCCCCTTCAGGAAACTACACCTGTAATCCCGGCACTCTATCTAACTGTGCTGTGGACCCGGGTCTTAGAATCAGTTATAAACTTCGTCAAAACAATAACTTTTAAACATATATTGCAGCAATCAGCAAACATAGAAATACTTGCATATTAAGAAATATACTAATTTTCTAATTTTCCGTAAATTATGAATTGGCGGTTTTCCTCTTAGGATTCGAATCGGGAGATACAACTATAACCACCCAGCTAGATATATATACGTTTACTAAGTATAGATCTGTAGCCTGTTCAATTACACTAAACGTCACAGAACGTTACATAACGATACATTTGGTGGAACTCCTCGGCCATTCGCTGCGAATAATATAATCTAATACACAAATATGCGATCGTTAAGGCGATGAGTGATGTTTCAAAATTTACGGACTATAAACGAAACATCACTCAATGCCTAAACGATCATATATTTGTTTACTTCAACACCGGTAGTTTAAAATAGCGTCTAAATATGTCCGAGATTAATCGCAACGAATGGCCGAAGAGTTCCGAATGTATCGTTACTGAACGTTTTGTAACGTTCGCAGTAACTGAACGCAGGGCTGTTTTATTAACCTGTCACAACTTTAATAATTACACAGTCATTGAACCTGTTATTTATAACATATTATTTCCCCGATATTCAAAACCGCCACATATACATGTATAGTTAGTTCATCAATAATAAATATGGATCAGTGGCTGAATAATTAAAAAAAAATTAGTTAAAATACATTCAGCGATCGTGTAATCATTTAAGTTGTGACGGGTTGATAAAATAGAACCATAAATGTTGTGAATTTTGTTATGTTTATTGTGATTATGTAAACATAACGAATTACGTTCTATGTATTGTCCGTTTTTTCTCAACTGCCAAAGCTTGAATAATTACACGGCGACTGAATGCATTGTTTTTGTACTGGCGGCCTAATTGTTATTAAACATATCTTGACTAAAACATATCATACGGCATAAACAGCTTTACTCGATCATAATGCACACTTTGGGAAACTCATGGATGTATTACAACAATGATTTTAATAAACGCATTCACCGTGAAATAATTCATGTTTTGACAGTTGAGAAAAAACGAACAATACTTATCTGAAATAAATTATCTGTTCTAGTCTGTTTTGTTACAAATCTTATCGCAGCTTGTAGTACAATAATATAACATCACAATCAATATCTGAGATATGGTTTTACGTTTAGTTTTCATATAATTAGCTAGAATAAATGTTATAATATACACCCAATACCTTTGAATAGCCAGCTTATCTGACCGATTTTCTGATCATGTGATTAACCTAGCACAAATCCCGATGGGGATAAGAAGAGCTCCTCACCTCTCTAGTATTTGATGTGTTATAATTTTCTCGCACAAATTAAGTCTAAATTGATAAGAAGTAATAAAAGTAACGTCCGAACTCTTTGTTAGCTCATCTGTCACGCAGTGACGGAGTGATTTTTTGTGATCGCTTTTTCCGTCGTCTGGCGTCCGTCTGTCTGTCCGTTCGACCGTCCGTCCGTCCACATTTGTTTGTTAACACTCTAGTGGTCTCAATTGTCATCAAACTTTGTCCGGATGCTTGTCTGGTTAATTGCTCATATAAGTTTGACAATGGGTCACCTGAGGTCAAAACTAGGTCACACGGCCCAAATATGAAAAAACCTTGTGAACACTGTATAGTCAAATTGGTTTGAAAGTTTGTTTTTTAATTTTACTCTGATTAATGTATATATCAATGGTACTCAGATGAGCGATAAAGGACCATTATGGCCCTGTTGTTTTAAGTGAGGACTGAGTTTCCCTATCAAGTACTTATTGTAGGAGCTTGAACTCCTTTTTATCTGAAATTAATTGCGTTTGAGCTAATTAAAATACAAATATGAATACAAAGAACATATATATCATAAATTGGTAACACTAATTGTAGAAAAGTTTGAACCCTTTAAAGTACAAATCTGAATACAAAGATCATACTTATCAAGGATGTTAACATTTTTTCTAAAAGAACAGTTGTCAGAAATCAATGGAAATAGTTTCAGGGTTATAGATTTGAAAATAAATTTATCATAAAAATAATAAAATGTAGGCATATGTTTATAATTATTTCCGGCTTGTATGTAAGAGTTCAGACAACTGTTATCATCATAAAATCTCACCTTACTGTTTGTAAATCTATAATGATTTATTTCTTGATAATCCTATTTATTCTAATATACTAGTATTTTAATTGAAAATCTGAGGAGGCTTATTAGCAATACAAGTATAGCATGTATATTCTTGCAACAACCTGTTAGTATGTCTATGAAACCTTTATAGTTTATTTTTTACTAATTTATTTAAGCACATTTTGTAAAACAAGTTCTCACAACGTAAATCAATCACTTTCGAGTCCGCTTCCTGGTCTTCTAATACTAAGCTAGTAGGATAAAGTTTCTTACTCCTGTAGGAAACAATGGGTTGGTTGTGGATGGGAAAACAGAGCTGGCTATCCAATTATTACCGGTCCAATGTCGTAACCGCTCGGCCACACCCGCTCCATCCATTCATAAAAGGCGTCTGGTTTAGCTCTAAATATCTGTAAAATCAAAACCAACCCAGATTGATATTAACACCTTGTCCTTTTAAAGATGGACTTTCATTTATAATTCGCTGGACCTTATATGCACTGTTTAACCAATCAGATATCCTTAACTAAGAAGGAGCAGTATTCCAGTGGTAGGACGCGCGCTTTGGGATCGAGAGGTCACGGGTTCAAATCTCAGTAGGGGCACTCCCTATTTCCTTGAGCAAGAAATTTAATTGCGATTACTTCACTTCACCCATCTATAAATGGGTACTTGTTAGGGTCATGCACTGCATGCTGTGGCTGCAATCTGCGCCGTATATTAACAGTTGGTGTGTGACTCGATGATCGAGGATGTTAATGTCAAGAGTCGACTGAATAGTGATACTAAAACTTAAAGTAGACTTCAAAAACCATGCTTTAACTTTGACTTTAAACTTTATCTGTCAATGTATAAAACTTGGAACGAATATATGCCTTCCTAGATATTTATAACAATTAGTAATACAAAGAATATTTTGTTTCACTAACAAGCCAAATATACGTGTTTCTTTCATGCTTTACGGCGAAACGTCACGTTATTCGATGAAAATAAACGATGAAAATATAAATTTTATATTTTCATCGCAGTGAAAATATAACCTTATATTTTCATCGTTCATGACGTCATATTAGATGATAAATGACGTCATCTTGGAGTAGAAATGACGTCACGTTATAATTTTTGTAGAATACATCAAATAAAACACAAAACTAAGCATGAAAGAACAGAATATTCGTCAACTTTGGTGTAAGATCTTTTTTATTTCAACTCGTGAACTCAGAAAGTGGCATTTTCACTCGTGGCTATGCCACTCGTGAAAATATGTTTTCTGAGCTCACTCGGTGAAATAAAAATCGATCTTACACCGAAGTTGACGAATATCCTCTATTATTTTTTAACTAATCAAACAAGCTCCCGGAAACGGAAAATAAAAATATGAACCTAATTTGGTAGTAATTATACTTCCTCACTGCAATCCTAATTGCAAGCTACAAAACGACAGACACTTGTAACTGAATAAAACATTTGTTGTCACTAAATGCGATATATTAGTGTACGTCAATTCCATCTAGAAAAATACGACATACATATGCGGTTAAGATATTTCCGAGCGTTTCACAAAATGTACTACTCCATTTGCCATTTCTAGTATGTTCTAACAAACCACATTTAACACAACCAAATATGTTTTTGAAATATGGTATATGCTTTTACCCACAGGCGGTCAGCACGTTCCTGACTCAAAAGCACTAAAGGTATATTATATATGTATATACATGTATATAATGGTTTTGATTCGGGACCATGCCGACCGCCTGTGCTTTCACCTTTTAGAAGAATATTGTCCTAACTATTCAAACATAATGTGATGTGCAGTTGACATGTTCATGTATTTGTTCCATAGTTTTAAGAATATGTCTAAAGCCAAATAAAAGAATCAATTCAAAATAAGTGTTCAATGAACAATGCCCTTCAAAACATGTTTGACAAGATCCAGTTTTTTATAAACAGTTTCATATTTACTCGATAAATAAGAAAAAAAGTCATCATATGTCAAGTTCGAATATGGGACATCTTGGGTAAAAAACTCGGTCACACATCCTAAAATGGTACTCAGGTGAGCGATAAAGGGCCATCATGGACTTCTTGTTATAATTTAGCTTTATTACATGAACATAGCTAATTGAAGTTGTCACCACTCTAATTAACCAACTAACAAAGATCTGATACTAACTGGTATAGAAAACTATCTTAAATGTTATAGATTATAAATTAAGGAACACACAGCCCACGCAGATATATTGATCACAAAGCTTAATACATTGGAAGATTGGGCTAAATGCGTACCTACTTGCATTTAAGAGACATGTTCAATTATTGTCGAATACAAGAAATGATACTTAGAAAAGTGCTGGTGAAGATGACACCCTACGCTTTTATATAGATTACTTCATTGAAGTCGTGTCGTCTCCCTCGGGGTTGTCCGTCAGGGGTATACTCGTTTAAAGATTCTTGAATATAGTTATTGTAAGAACTATCAATCAAATATTGGCATGGGCTTAGATAATCTATGGCATTGTTCTTGTTTGTACTATAACTACGAATTATATTATATATGTATGTGTTTTAGAAATTTTACTTTTCAAGGAAACGTGTCAGTAATGTCACAGTAATATACAATTCTTACCCTATCATTCACACCCCTTACTTATGTCATTGTTTTGCCCCCAGAAGAAAGTGCAAAGTTCTCTACTCTATAGTTAATCGCTGTAATCCAATATACTAGATGCCAATGTCAAATTATCTCCCGACATCGCACAGAGGGTCACACAGCGACCTTTGTGACGACCAATCAATGCTTAGCTACCATCTAGACGAATGAGTATTTAAAACAGCAGCGAAATTTCGAAAAAGTACAATCCATGAATCGAACCCACAAACGCCTGGATTCGTAATCTGACTAGCTACCGACTGGATTAACTAGGCGGTCAAAGAGCTATGTTTTGAAAGCATTTTACAATGTCTAACCTGACGATTACGATGTAAGCTGCTCACAAGAAGTAGTGCAACTTCCCCCCCCCCAAAAAAAAAAATATATCGACTGTGAAGTTCTAGAATTAGAACCATGAGTAATTTGATTACAAAAGATGAAACGTTCTTCACGTTTTGTTTAATTTATCTCTACCGCATACATGTAATTGTTTATCAACACCACGAGGAATATATAACAGACTCACAGGTGTATGACATAAAATATTTATATTGGTGTGTGACTTATTGTTCAGTGAAGGCAAGAAAATTATAGACGGTAAGTTCTGTCTAATGAAAGTTATGTAAATGAATACGATTGCAATATATACTCTCATCTACTCGTGTGTCATCGAAATTGGCTTGGAAAAATTCCCGGAATTGTTTGACCCAAATATTAAGTACTTATTGTAACTAAAAATGGAAACGATCACATTTTATAGGCATCTATTTATATTTATGTGCATTTGTTTGGATACCAGCACTGTTTGTGTAACCGCATTGAAAACGAAATTAGATATTCTAACTTATTAAATGTAGTATTATTATTCAGTTAAGACACCACTGTCAGCATCAGGTACAATACATAATTAGACACATTAATTCAATTCTTAAAGAATTGCATTGGATGCCCTTTCAATACAAACTAGAATTTATAATACTTCATCAGATTTATGAAGCCCCAAATAGAATGTCGCCAAAATACATCCAATAAACGGTCGTAACTCAATATTAGAAAAGAATGAGTTACGACCTTTTTGCACCAAACCCGCTATATATAACACATAGATTAATAAAATAATTTCGTATAGAGTTTAAAGAGATATACAGGCAAATGACAGTGCAAAAAGTATAGAACCAAGTTTAGTCCTTAAAACAGTATTAAGAAAGTAAGAAATCATTTACTAATAACAATTTGTCACTTGTAACATTCAACTGAACGAATTAAAACACGTGGCATACACATTGTTGAAAACGAAAGTAGGATACTGAGGGAATCACCAAGCTATTTATACATTTGTTATATGTCGAACTTGCTGAAATTAAACATTTTCATTGGTCGCTTCTTGTCTTTTTAACATTCTTAGGCGGTTAGGATATCTTTTTTAATAGAATAATACTAATGTTGCACAATAACAAGCTTTAGTATCTTCTCATCGTTAATGCATATTTAAACACTAATCTATTTTTAGCTAACCCGACCCACGTGGGTCTAGTTAGAAAACACCCCAAATATTACGAGAAAATAAGAAATATTTTACCAAGTAATATAACAGTGTGTCTGTTGCATTCACAGTTATAAAAAATATATTTCAAAATCAGGATATAGGAAGTTGAACTTTTACCTGTATATCCCTTTAAAGCTGGCTGTTCAATGTGCATTTTCAAAAAAAAATGTGCCACAATCGTAAATCGTAAAGTCAATTTCATATGTTTGCAGATTTTAGTCTGGATAATAAAACTCATCATGATGTGACGTTCACAAGGTATATACAGTGCATGTAAATACACAATTTAAGAATATTAGGAATGGACTGGCCAAAGAAATGACCACACTATGAGTGTTTCTTGGCTTACGATTATTTTTATCGTAAGAGTTTTTGTGAAAATCGCCGCAGTTCTGTGAATCATTCCTCTAGTTGGCTAGTATAAACATACATGAGGTCATTGACAAGTAATTAGGTGAAATGTTTGACCTTTTCGAATACAGTTTATTCCAAGAGGAGTACCATTGGAATACATACAGAACAAATAAATAACTGTTTATATTCATAACATAGCTGTCATTTGTAGACCATATACATTTAGTAAACACTTATTAACTATGTATCAGGTACTTGGCGTTCCATGATATCTAATAGAACAGAACAGAATAGTACAACCCGGGTCGATAGCGCAGTTGGTAGCGCGCCGGGATTTGGATACTCGTGCCCGAGGGGGTGCGGGTTCGAATCCCGCCCGGGGAGGTTATATACCCTTCCATGAAAATTTAACAATTATGTCGATTTTCCTCCATTGATTAGATGATATGGAGAAGTTTCCGGCCTTGTGGAAGGGTAGGTGAGTACTGGTTATAGACAATGGTCCAGGAAAGCTAGGTTAGGTGCGCTGGACGTCGTAAAATGACCATAAATTGTGTTGACACGGCGTTAACTCCAATAAATAAATAAACAGAATAGTACAGGTTATACTGGCGAGTTCACATCAATGCTATCTGTTACCATATCTGATATTTGACCCGAATTTATTGATCACTACTCGTATTTTACATACAAGTATTTCTCTAATTTTCAGTTTCAATTAAAGCACCATTAAGAATTTTAATCACGAATACAAAATTGTCAAATTGGTATGGTTTTATCTTAGCTTCGATGTAAGGGTAATTTGTGTTTAAGCATTTGTAATTAGCAACTAATCATTTTACTTTTCTTACCCAGATTGATTAATATCAGAACCCACACGTACAAGAGTGATTAAACGTGTTTTATTACAAATAGTTGGCGATTACTACGCGAGTATCTGGCTTCTGCACAGCTGTTCTATTTATATTTGATAAATCGCATCTTACAACATAAACATGCATTAGCAATAGTTATTCAAATTAATAGTATAGTTTAAGATACAGTAAAGTTCCGCTATTAAGACCAACAAAATTGATAGCCTTAATAGTAAAACGGTCTTATTATAGAGACCATTTGGTTCACAAATCAAGCATTTGGGTCTTAATAATTATCAAAAATCGCATGATTTTGAAATAATAAAAGTAATCTTAATAGCGGAACTTAACTGTATGTACAAATTTTGCTATTAACAAAAGTTATTGGAATTACTAAGAGGTTGATACATGGTTAATGAGGGCCTGATAGCAATTTTAGTAGTTGAACTAAAGTAATTCTTTCAGCCCACAAGTACCCTGATGAAGGCAATTATAGCCGAAAGCTTGGGCAAATAAACTTAAATAAACTCATTTGTAGTTAGACTACTATTTTTCAATATTTATATCTAAATTAATTGAAATTTAATCTAGATATCATGTTATCTCCCCTGTCTCCTGTTGACAATAAATACGCAAGCAACAATTTAGTGGGCTAAATAGGAGAATCTTTAAGCTGATGAAAATGGTCCCAATTACTAGTAGTTGAATTTCTATCACAAATCTATTTCACTAATTAAGTGTACTCATATCATACCATCATATCATTGATCAGTGGTGCTTTTCACAATTAGCACTTCAAAGTCAGACGGATGATAAGCATAATTATGATATGATATTCAAAAGGTATACAAACTTCTACACAATTTGTATAATATTTAGAATTGATAAGCCAAAAAAATGAGTGTATTATTACTGTTTCTTGCTTTTGACTTACGAAGATTTTTTCGTAAAAATTTTGTGAAAAGCGTCACAGTTTCTTGCTTCGACTGATGCTGCGATATATACTGCTTCCACCAAAACTTTGTCGAAATTTACTAAAATTCTTAAATTTATATGACTGTTTTTGTTACAATTATTTTTTATATATTTGGTATGGATGGTGATAAAATGAAAAAATCATTAATGCATCAAATTCAGCATCTGACATCCCTAAGTCTCCCAAAACCATGTTCAATGTAATTCATTTCCGTAACATAGTTTTTAAAGTACTTAAATTGTCTCAACTCTGAATGAAACTGTAACAAAAAAAAACTAAAGCAAACCTTGAAAGTGTTTCCAAATAAACGATTATCAATTATTTGGTAAGCATACAAAGCAAATATGTCTCCACACTTTTGGTAGGTACTGTGTGTTACGCAACTATAATGAAAGATCAAATGAAATGGTTACTTGGAAAATTGATGCCCAATTAATTCCATTTTGTAATATTTGAACATCACTATTGGTACAACTCGTACAGAGATTAACAAGTATATAGATTCTTTTTATGTGTCTGCTTGAAATAACTTCTTTGAAAATGTACCCAGTTTTGTCGTTGAAATGTACTTTTTATGTATAAACATCATATTATTTGAATATGGAATGTAACATATAACATTTAATTCACTAAACTCAATATCCAATTTCTTTTATTCAACATCCATAATTTTAATTACTGTATGCTGGCTTTTGTCTTATAACTATTTTTGTCAGTGTTATAGTGTCCTAATGACTTATTTTGTTTATCAGCCAAAAGTTTGACTTATTTGTCTGCTCAAAATAGCATCGTTTTCACCAAATACGCTGGTACGTATTAAATTACAACTAATAAATTATCACGTCTACTAACTTAAGTTGTCAAACCATTATTGGTAAATGAATGTCATCACGATATATCCACCTAGGGAATAGTCTAGGACAGTTATCTGATATTAAAGTCGTTTCTTCCATCAGTATTAAGGAATTACAATACCATTGAGAGAATATATTTATCAGAGCTTAGGTTTTCAAACTAAGACCGTTGCCTTGGTAATTACTATGGTAACACACAGACAGTAAAATAATTTATTATGGTGTCCTTCAATTTATTCAGATGTAAAAAAGTTGTAATTCTTAATAGTGATGAACTAGTTAAGTCATTTGCTTTGAATATAGCGCAATTATGAACAAATTAACTGTAAGTCCTAGCTAATAACATCATATTTAAATGTACATGTATATATTACAAAAAATGGAATGCACTATACTTACTATACAATATCGTTCTGTAAAAAACAATTGCATATTAACTTTTCATTCTTGGATGTTTTAGATTTTTAAATTTTGTCCACTTGGGACACTGAACAAATTAGCATGTATAGTTTTAATATCAGTTATTGGTCATTTATTTGGGCAAAGTGTATTTTGCTCATGCGGAAATTTTACGAAGTGTTCCCTTTAACTATAGCACAATTATAAACATTTTTTTATCAGTCAATGTCATAATATAATTATATACTTTTCGTGAATATCAGAGGTTTTTAACAAGTCCCTAAAACAAGTCTAATATTTAACATGGATTGCAACCAAAATATACATGTTCAATTATCTGTTACAAACGTGTTTTGTATTACTTCAAACACCTCTAATGAAATAGAATACATCAAAATCTTCACTTAAATATGTCAATGCTTTTTATTGTATTTCAAAGTGAAAGTATATTGAAACCGAAAGTAGAATTTGTTGTCAAACCTTATAACATTAGTTTTGATTTGATTACAATAAGTTCCAAATGAAACATTGTGATAGTTATAAAAAAACTTCCTTCAAATTGAATTATCGACATGTTCAGAGATTAGATTGCACGAACCAATCCGAAATGTTCTGCAAGTAATTAGGCGACGTTGCTGACTTCAGGCCATTATTGTGGTAGAATGACTATTTAAGAGATCTAATTAGCCGTACATGTAATCTGTACATCAATAATAATTAGTTGTATCAGATAATTAATGTTATCAGATAATATGATAGTTTATTATCAAATGTATAATCATTACACATCAATCGTTTAATCATCCAGATCAATGTTTAACGTCTGTACATACATACGTCTGTTTGTAATGATTAGGCATTCGGAACAACCTCGGCGATCATTTACGAAGATATACCTCGGAAATCAGACGTAGTAGGAATACAATCAGGTTATAAGGTCCGGCGACAGTCATTTTCATGTCAACATTTAATAAAGACATTGTAACACGCTTTATCACATCATTTCATCAGTACAATGTCTCACACGTCGTATTTCTGTGTAGTTCAGACTATATTACCACAGAAACCAAATTCCTAGATCTACTTTTCACCTGATGATATCCGACGCTTATCTGCGTAAAAGTTTGCCGAGGTAGTTTCGAATGATGATAAGGGACCGCCGTATTATTTAAATATGGATTGAACCATACAACATGAAATTCACTATACAATCTCTTTTGTTTAAGAAATAATACAGTTGTCTATATTTTTGTTGAATAAAACATAGGCACGAGTTTTGTGTGCTATAATAATTAAATATCGTGTACTTATTTTTTTGTTGTAATAATTAAGGTGGGTCGGTACCTTACTCGGAGAAAAAATCGAAAAAAATATTATGTACTCCGAGTATGTTATAAGTTGGCAGGCATACACCTTCATGCTTCTTGTTTGTTTTTCTGGTAACCTTAGCGACGTTGTCGTTCTTTTCACGACGTCATGGACGTCACAATGGTTCGCGCTATAAACAGGCATGCAAGTACATTAAACCCACATGTTTAAAATAATGAATGTCCGAGCCCAATGATAATTATACCAAAATGTTTCTGAAATGTTGTTGCAAACAATTAATTTGTTCCGATTATCTAAATATCTCGTCAGGAGTAAAGATTCTACATTTCATCACTGAATTCAGGGTTTTCACGTCTAAAAGATTTCACCAATTGCCGAGTTATAACGTTTATTTTCAAATTAATGCAGAACGGTGGTCAAATTCTTATCGCAATTTTTGAAAACTATACACTTTTTGTGTCATTTTAATGAAATAAAAAAAGAAAGTGAACGTTCTCAGTTTTTCACAATATCGCTTTCAAAGTAAAATTACCTTCTAAACAACGACGTTAATATTACGTTGCGCTGACGTTATGATTTTGGGTTATGTATGTAATTTTCTTGTAAATTAAATTTTGTAGATTCTTTACTGTTATTAATTAATTTCTTTTGACTCTCAGCATCTGATCTGTTCAAAATTAATTTAACATAAGTCAATAGAAGTCCGCTTTTACTTATTTTTGCAACAAATGTTTTAATCATAACGTCAGCGCAACGTCGTTGCAATGATGGTAATTTTTCTTTGAACGCGAAATTGTGAAAAACTGAGAACGTTCACTTCCCTTTTTTATTGTATTAAAATGACATATAAAGTGTGTACTTTTCAAAAATCGTGATAATAATTTGACCACCGTTCTGCATTAATATGAAAATAAACGTTAAAACTCGGCAATTGGAGAAACCTATAGAACTGAAAACCCTGAATTCAGTGATGAAATGTAGAATCTTTACTCCTGACGAGATATTTACATAATCGGAACAAATTAATTCTTTGCAACAACATTTCAGAAACATTTTGGTATAATTAACATTGGGCTCGGACATTCATTATTTTAGATATGTGGGTTTAATGTACTTGCATGCCTGTATATAGCGCGAACCATTGTGACGTCAATGACGTCGTGAAAAGAACCACAACGTCGCTAAGGTTACCAGAAAAACAAACAAGAAGCATGAAGGTATCTGCCTGCCAACTTTTATCATAATCGGTGAACATAGTATTTTTTTCATTTTTCTCTTCGAGTAAGGTACCGACCCACCTTAAATCCAAGAACTTGTGGTAGGAACCGTATATTTTTATGTTGCATGTTTGTTTATGAGGTCTTCAAAACTTTTATAAATACATTATTACATTTGATTCAACTGTCGGTGATACATATATTAACCCCGATGATTTACATACTCACTACAATATTTCTGTACTCAGGATCGATATAAATAGATTCATGTACCCGTATTTGTGTACAGGGATCTTCGAACAAAACGAGTATTTAATACAGCGGGGTTAATGTATGGGCCACTGACAGTTAAATAAAAAAAATAACAATACTGACAATTGATTAAGCAACCAACACATGTATACAGTATGTAAGTTAAACTTATATTATGATAAAATACTCAGTAACATTTAACTTATTCTTTATTAATATAATTTATGGATAGCAAGTTTAATTCATAAATTATGATTTATTATATGTATATGTATTTATTCATGAATATAAATACAGTAAAGTTCCGCTAAAAGGACCACCATGTTAATTACAAAATCACGCGGGTTTTTTACCATTTTTAGCCCTAGCTCTTTAATTTACAAGCGAATGGCCCCTATATTTAGACCATTTTGCAATCCATTTTGACCTTCCTTATTGTGGAACTTTACTGTAGTTAGTTTCACTCAGAGAATGTTTTCCATTTTACATAG
Source organism: Mactra quadrangularis (assembly GCA_025267735.1). Taxonomy (NCBI): domain Eukaryota; kingdom Metazoa; phylum Mollusca; class Bivalvia; order Venerida; family Mactridae; genus Mactra; species Mactra quadrangularis. The sequence goes on from CM046304.1 coordinate 33,436,005, forward strand.
TACGTAACGTTTAATTTAGAGTTTTCACTCAATGTTACGTAATTGTTGACTATTCCTTTTTATCACTCATACGTGTTCACATCACAATATAATAAAATATTCAACAATTCTTCATAATAAAATGTCACATTTTTTTAATTCAAACTAAAACGTTTGGTGAAGTTTTGTAGTTGATAAACATTGGTCCTGTAGTTAAGGTGGGTGGGGTACTATAAATGTCAGCTGGAACAAATGGCGTTCATATGATAAAAGTGGAATGTCGTCTTGGAGCAGACAATGTCAGAATCTCTTGGTCCATACTAAAACTTGATATACGTTTATGATATAAATTTGGTGGGGGTCCCGACATGCCGTGTAAAGATACGACGCTTTTCCGACTTGGTGGCATCGATGAAAAGTCTTGAAAGCTTCTCTGGTTTCTTGGCAACCCTGGAACAGATTGCCGTCGAGTTGGATTATTGTAAACACTAATAGCACTTGTTGTACTGTTCGATCTAACTGTCGGATTAACATACAAAGTGATTGAAAGACGTTTTGCTTTCTTGTTTAATTGAGCGTTATGGAAGTAATAAGCCACACACAAAAACACAGCAATGCTTACCGCGGCGGTAGGCCCGGCGATGATAATTCTAAGCGGAAGTTCTTTTTTACCTTCTTGTATATGGTTAACCGAGTCTTCCGACGAATTATCGTCGGAAACAAAAATTATAGCTTTCGGAGATGTGATATTTTTGTCTAAGAGTCCGTTAAGCGTATCATTCATTTCAACAATATGGATATAATTGTCCGTAACGTTATCATAACTTGATGTATTCCCATACATAATAGTGTTATTATTTCCTTCAATTGCTTGTTTTATTTGCTTTTCTAATTCCTTCTCCATTAACTCCTGGCACAATGTGTTATCCATTAAAATTAATAGCAGTATTGATGTTATTACAAACAGTTCACATCGCATTCTTATGTCTACTTCTATCTGTAGCAACTATTAAAAATGAAATCATTCCATGACATATTAACGATAATGCAGCGGTTGGTATTAATAACAATTTGTGCAATTTGAAACATGCATGTTTCGTAGCAAAAAGGCAAACCTGTGAAATAATTCCAAATTTTGATAATTATACAATGATTTCCAAACTAAAAGGTTTAAATCCCGTTTGGAATCAAACATCAAACACTAACACCGGTATTACCAGTGACTTTAAGCATTATCACCAACACTAAAACAACTTTAACGACTTTAAGCACGTCCTGTCACCCTGACTACCAACCCAACACAACACTATATTACTACAAGTATATCCACTTTTATGTTAAATACTAAAAACTCTTTTCTTACATATAAATTATTAAATCACGAATTTCATACCCGTTCATACATATTATACATTATTTAACTTATTGATAACATGTTTAACAAGAGAGTGTATATAAGCTTAAGTTAATAAGCCACCTCCACAAGCCTGGCGTTCATATAATTATATATTTGTTCAATAAATTGTAGTTGGAAAAAATCAATTCTTTTAAAACAAGTGAGTAAATCCATGTGCAATTAAATATGCTGCAGATTTTTATACGAGCAACTCTACATTAAAAAATCCTCAAGTTACTCCACACTGTCATAGAAAACACGCCTAACATGTTTTTACGAGTACGCTGTTCAATACTTTTATTTCTTCTAGTTAGTTTTCCATTAAAAACAAATTTTCACATGCAAATCTATCTAAGGCAGTAAAATACGTTTCCATAGCAACTTGTATTGGTTAATTAAACAAAACAGCGATTTTCATCTAGAATGCCATTGACCATAATTTGCCTCCTTAAGAGACATTACCACCTAGCAGGAAATTCCTTATTTTTCAGAGAACATAAGTGACTTGACACTGCATGTAATATAGCAATAAATTATTTAGTCAAATTTTCGCACCATAATTATAAATGTACTTTTCATTAGTTAGATTTAGTTCCTTTGCTCTTGTTTCACTGTAAACGCTATTTTAACACTTTCACTATCACTAAACGGCTATGATTATATATTCCTTTGAAATATGGTAAATTAATTCCATAAAATCGGACCAACTATGAAAATCATAGCATTTTTAGCATTTTAGTATGCATCATAAAACGGTTGAATATAAACGCCGTCTTGTGACGTAACTGGTCCGTTTTTTATCTTGATCCGGTCTCTATTTACATTTAATCCCAGACTGAGCTGTTGAACCTTATCTCAACACAGTTCATGATAAATGAAGCCGATACCTTCTGTTCTGTTTTTTCTACCTCTTCTATGTTATAGTTATGTTGAATGCCAGGTACATGTTAACATTGGCCTCTTGTAATTGGTTTATTTATATATCAGCATATTGTATTGCATTACTAATTCCATCTAGTACTAAGTCCAGCTGTGCCGCCAATATTTAACAGAACTAAGTATACATATATCTGATCGACTCTTTGATCTGTAAATCGAACAGTGTTCCTGTTTATATTGATCTTCATTCGATCAAGAGATTTGTTTATTTGTCGGTATTGCTGGCTTAAAGTGTTATGGCTATATATGAAAATCAAGATTTTTTCGGTAGGACTATGAATTCTATGCATGCATATAAAACTCTAGTTGAAATGGTGACCTGAAAACAACAATCACCTGTAAACAACAGTCAACTGTGACACCAACTAGTTTCTGACGATAGTCGATAAATTTTGAAAAACATATTCATGTATATACACCTCTGAAAAACGGTCACCAACAAACAACAGTCAACTGTTGCATCAATTTGTTTCTGACCATAGCCACTTATTGGTAACAGCATTTTCTCCAAATTTACCATTTAACATTTTTATACCAAATTTGTCGCTATATGAGCATGCTCCAGAGAGAGTTTAGTACATTAACCTAAAAGAAGAAAGAAGAACTAGATGTTCTTTATTCCGGATTTATTAGAATGTAAAAACATATTTTACGACATTGCTATTATCTTATCCCAGTATATCCGTTTACTTGTTATTCACATATTAAACAGTTGGAATTGTAATTATGTTGACTTAATTTTGCAGTTTCCTCAGATGACTCGTCGTTTCTAGTTTGAAATGTTTGAATGTGATTAAGTTTATCAAAAAACCAGACTACCGTCCAAGGACATTAAGAGGACACTAGCACTAAAATATTGTTATGCAATGTTAAGTCTGAATAACATTTGTCTCTTATATTAACAGACATTAATTATTCCAGACTATGTTTTATTACTCTGTGATATTTGATATCAGCAGTTAATATTGTTTGTTTTAATATTAGCAGACATTTTAAATGTCAATGATTAAACACGATAAAGTAATCTTAAAGACTTGTAGACAAAATGAATTTGATCTTTACAAACAAGACTTGTAATATAAATGGAGAGTTTTGCTATATTCGTCGTCAATTAAGATCGGTTCATTAATTGTCCAATGCCCTTTCAAAGTCCTTGGAAAATTCCTTTTTAAGATGATATTCTGCTTTACAATTATCCATTGAAAAGAAAACAAAAATATAGTATGCAATTTTCAAAAAAAAGATTACATTTATCTATTTCTTAAAATAAATACATATATAATCAAAACAATTTAACACTTTAACTATTATAGTAAAACTACTTTCGGTGTTGAAGATCAGTTTTTTTCAGAACTGCATCCGAACAAACACTTTTGAAGGTCACTGCATCTATACATTAGTTCTTTTACAATCACATGTGTACATTTTAACATTTATTGAGTAACGCTAACTGGAAGGGACTTAAGTATGATGCAGTTTTCAAGTCTACTGTTAATGAATATACCTTCAAATAATGGCTTCAATTAGAATGTACAAAATATTTTTTACGACATTGCTATTATCTTTTCTAGTATATCCGGTTACAGGTTCACATATAAAACAGTTGGAATGATATTTTGATTTGACCTTTGCAATTTCCTCAAATGACCCATGGTTTCTTATTGGCTTTTGTTAAATGTAAATAGGTTAATCCTAAAATCAGAATATCGTCCAAGGACATTTGAAGGGCACCAGCACTAAAATATTGTTAAGCAATGTTAAGTCTAAATAACATTTGTCTCTAGATCGGTTCATTAATTGTCCAATGTCCTTTAAAAATCCTTGGAAAATTTATGTTTTCAAGATAACATACAACGTAACAAGTATCCACTATAAAAGAAATCAAATTGGCAAGCAATTTTCCAAAGCAGATTACATTAATCTATTTCTTAAAATAAATACACATATAATCAAAACATTTTAAACATTTAACTATAGTAAAACTACTTGCGGTGTGCAAGATCCGTTTTTTTTCAGAACTAGATCCAATCTGATTAAAACCCGATCTAAAATACTGCACTGCATCTATACATTGGTTCTTTTACGACCATATGTGTACAGTTCAACCTCTCTTGAGCAACATCCATTGTGAGGGACTAAATTGTGATGCTGTTAAGAGGTTGTTGCTATGTAGAGGTCAAATTCAATTTAAATATTGCACCTACGGGAAGTATTAAAAGCTGTAGTTGTACAGATTAATTGCTTTGTAGATGGCCGTTTTGCAAAGGTAATACCGTACTGTGTTTTTTTCAACGATCAGAGCAATGTCTCTTGTGTTATGCCTACATCACCCAGTCACGCGCATGGTACTTGTTGGCTACACACAAATATGGTACGTACGGATGATGCCGTACATGCAACTATTCTTGCAGAAGTTGCAACAAGTTTAAAATAGCAATACGGAGTGAAACCACAACCACGGATGATCGCAAATTTAGTCCGCATTCCATTCTTTCATAGTCACTTTCCTGTGACAAATTGCTCAATCTAGAACCTGGTTTAACCCCTCGGTGGCAACTATTGTGCCACTGTCCGTTCGAAGGCGGTTTTTGTTTTCGTTATTTGTTCGTGCCATGGCGTCCCTTTTATAACCCATGTTTTGAAATTGCCTCTTTGTTCTTTGCTTTTGGGGTAGATATGTGATTTTACAGTTGCCTTTTCTCATGTATTTACTTTCACACCTTTTCAACAATTGATAAGTTAGATAGACTACACTCCAAATGATCTCCAGATACTTGTTTGTTTGTTTTTTGGTTTTACGCCGTAGCAACACATTGTATATGTCCTATAACGGCGGTCAGTCCACATATTCACTGTTCTTGGAAAGGCTGAATCTCTTGATTTAGCAGTTAACCAACTACATTGTACTAAGCACATACTTCGTCAGTGACTGACAACTGCTCTACATGATTAAGACTCATGGGTAGGAAGGAGAATGGCCGTAGAAATATTTTTTTATGACCAAGCTCCACGAAAGTATGCCCCGCCCGGGAATCAAACCCACGACCCCTCAATCAGTAGACTTGCATGCTACCAACTGAGCTAGCCGGGTGGTCTTCAGATACGTATCCGTGTTCATCTTTCAGTGTGCAGATTTCTTGCCAGTTTACGGACCGAGTGACCCTGGCAAAGGATAATGAATGTAAAAATGTTTCCTAACGACGCTGTGACTTTTGTTCTCGGCAATATATGAATACAGTTTATTAAATACATTTAATCAGTCTATTATCTATTATAAACACAGACTACATGTAGTATAATCCTAGACTTTATTTAATTACATTGTGATATTAAATATCAACAAATATTGACTTTTATTGTTATATTTACAGACGGTAGCATGTTTTTGTTAATCCTGGAGTTATGTTATGAACTACTACACCCGACCATTTTCCCACCAACTTATTACATAAACTTTGTTTATTTGTTTATTTTGTTGGGTTTAACGTCGTAGCAGCACATTGTATAGATCATATATGGCGACCTGCGCGCCTAATTCAGCTTTCCTGGACATTTGTCTATATCCATTACTCACCTACCCTTCCACAAGACCGAAAACTTCTCCATATACTTTATCAATTAAGGAAAGTTGACATTATTTTCAAATTTTCATGGAAGGGTATAACCCGGGTGGGATTCGAACCCGAACCCCCTTCGGGACATTAGATTCGAAATCCAGGCGAACTACCAACTGCGCAATAAAAGCAGTTAAAGGTAAGTGCTCAGTAGTCTGGATTACCAGTCCCTTACCACTATCGTTATCGGGTCAGGCAAGCCGTGTTCATGGCGGCCTCCTCAGTTATTATTCAGGTATTACGTTTTCATGATCTTGCATGATCATTTGCTGACGATAGTTACTTTAGTAGGAGTTCGATACTATATAGTTCATTCGATTTCGATTTTTTTTATTACACGTATATTTAGTGTATGATGTAAACGTGTTTCATTAGAACACAATTCGGGCGTGGATTAGTCTCATTAGAATTTCGGATACTTCATATAGCATAAATGTATCCAAACAACTAAAAAAGATACCCACTGTAATTCTTGTGCAATGATCCTTTTATTTAAGCTTGAGTAGTGAGAAATGTTCATCGAAAACATATTTATCCAATACCTAATTCACTACATAGGGCGCGGTCATTATCATGCTTTGCCTGACGTACTTTTATCTGACAAAGTACGACTGGGAACCAGACAAAGTGCGCAGTACCTAGTTTAAACATTTCTTTTTTTTAATTTTTACAATGTATATGTTCAGACATAAGTATAGGGATGGGCATAAATATAAATGACATAGGTAAATAAACCTTGGACTTAGAGCTTAATAACGTTCATCATTATTTAATAAATTAAATACATTATCATATATTATCCGCGCAAGAAGTCTACCGATCAAAGGGATCTTAGGTTTGATTCCCTCCGGGCTTGGATATACTTTCCCGAACCTTTGTCATAAAATAATTTCTACGGTCATTTCCCTCCTACCACTGAATCTAAATCACGTAGTTGTCATTTAATGGCGGACGTATGCGTGTCGTATCTGGTTAACTGCTAAATCCTTAAGATTAAGCCTTTCTAGGAACTTTAAGTTGGTTGACTGACAACCGTGACAAGATCTCGTATACAATATGTTGCCACGACGAAAACCCAACCAAAAACAAACAGAAATGCGATATTAGGTACCATACATTATATTAATTACTAAGACAAATAGACAAATGAATGAATTGAAGCATTAATGATTAATGACCATAATGACCATACAAGTATTAGACAAGGTAACTGAAAACTATAATATTGTATAGAATTTCATTAATCACATATTATTCAATACATATAATTTCAGATAATTGGTGTTTTAAATTTCCATATTTCGACTCGGGTCCATAGCGCAGTTGGTAGCGCACCAGGATTCGGAATCTCGACGTGTCCCGAAAAGGGTACGGGTTCGAACCCAACCCGGGAAGGTTAAAACCTTCTATGGAAATTTGACAATAATGTCAATTTTCCTCCATTGATTAGATAACATGGAGAAGCTTCCGGCCTTGTGGAAGGAGCAGTGAGAACTGGTTATAGACAAGGGTCCAGGAAAGCTAGGTTAGGTGCGCTGGACGACGTAAAATGACCTAAATTGGGTTGACAGGTGTTAAACCCAGTAAAACATGGCTCTATTTCAAGATTAACACTGACCATGGAGTGCAAAGTTAAATTATTTATCGCCCGAAAACACATTTTTAAATGTACTCCGTTAACTTCATGCATTTTAAATTGAAAGTAGACATAACCAGAAGTAGAATTTGAATGTCATTACTTAAATCAATAGTAGCATATTGAGTCTTGTGAAATAAGAAACTTCCAAAAAATATGTAATGAAGCTCGTACAACTATTTTGGATCATGCATAAATATATAACGAACACGATATGAACATACTGCATACTTAGGACATAGGACCACATTCTTAAGAAGGTATCTCTTTGTCAAACTTGAACTTGAACTTGAGCAAAGTGGTTTGGCATGTGTTTCGTGTCTCATTTATATGTTAAAAAATGTTAAAGTGCGGATTTAAGATTGCTTCCATATACATGTTCAGCCGACTTTACAATCGTGTACGATAACTCCTGATCATTGAAATCACCATCAGGCAGGCGATCCCACACAGTTCCCATTTACACCTGGGTGGAGTGGAACAATTGTATATTAATTTTTTGCTCATTTAAATTAGCAATGACCCTAGTGGGGATCGAACCCGGGAGCCCTCGATCCCTAAGCGCGTGTCCTACCACTGGACTACTGTTCCTACATAGGAGAATATAACTTTTTTAACTTTAACTTTTATATATATGTGTTATATTTTAATGACTTCATTGTTTTAAGACAATTTTTATATCATAGGTAAATCAGTGAACCTACATGTATATACAAAACGTAGTTGACTTGCAACACATTGTAAACCTAATAACATCTATACATGCAATGTAAACATCCCATCAGTCAGTTAATACATCACTTGTCTAGTAGCATCACATCTAAAACTACTGTTGATATAGATAGATGTATAGACCTATTTAAAGAGATGTAATTAGATATATCACTATTTTTAAACATTTTTCGCCCATTTTGTCAGTCAGTAGAACATTTGACCACGAATCTAAGAACCAGCGATTCAATTTAAAGGAATTGCAATGCAAAAGTTCAACTTCATATTTCCTGATTTTGAATTATATTTTTATAAATGTGAATGCAACAGCCACACTGTTTTATTACTTGGCAAAATATTTCTTTATCTTTCTTGTAATATTTGGGGTGTTTCCTAACAAGACCCACGTGGGTCAAGTTAGCTAAAAATAGGATTAGTAAAATAATATGCATTTACTGATGAGAAAATACTAGAGCGTGTTATTGTGCAATTAGTATAATTCTATTAAAAAGATATCCTAACCGCCTAAGAATGTTGAAAAGACAAGAAGCGTTTAATTTCAGCAAGTACGGCATATAACAAATCTATAAATAGCTTGGTGATTCTCTCAGTATCCTACTTTCGTTTTCAACAATGTGTATGCCACATGTTTTAATTCGTTCAGTTGAATGTTACAAGTGACAAATGTCATTAGTAAGTGATTTCAAACATTCTTAAAATTGTTTTAAAGACTTAACTCGGTTCTATACTTTTGGCACAGTCAATTGCCTGTATATCCCTTTAAGGTCTTGACCTACAAACCACCGCTCCAAGAAGTTTGGTTATGAAATATTTTCTAATCCCAATCTTTTGTCTATCTCTGTATCAAGTAAGATAGTTGCGAGATTATGTGCTTTGAACTAAGTTTAAAGTTCGGATCTATAGATCTTGGTCTGCCAAGGAAACGTACTCAGGACTACTGACCGTTGCAAAATGAATGAAAACATGTTACAATGTAACGGCAAGCACCCTACACATTGTAACATTCCTTTTTTATCACAAATTCTCTTTAGCAGCTATGTGCGAGATCTTGGTTTCATAATTTAGCACGATTGCAATGATTAATTACTGAATAAGCAATTTAATCAAAATAAACAAGTGGTAAAGTTTCCCACGAAAACTTAAGGAAAACGGTAGGTCGAACAATTGAGGAAAGAATTATTGTTGTTATAATTGAAAACACCCATATCGTATCTCAATAACAATCTAGGTGTGGAACTACCTCGTATAATATTTGGTTGAGCGAATGACGTAAAACAGGCTAGCGCTGAAAGTTTATTCAGTAGAGAAATTAATGCTCTTGTTTTTTGCTCCTTTGGTATGTATTATTGACACATTTATTACAGTTTTATAATTTTTTAACCATAAATTCTGGACCAGAGGCGGTGTTGCTTCTTTTTTGTAACCTGTTTTATATGAAGCCAAAATTAACGACAATCTCTCTATACATAACGCTATATCTATGAAAGCATGTGCGTCAAATTCTGCATAAATTCGATGCATTCGTTGGGTACTTCATCGATATTTATTGTTCATTGTTTTAAATTGGCTTCTTATCAATCGTGATTAATCTGCAATTAATTTGTGCTACCGGTAGATATACAGTGCCCTCCAAAAGATTGTGGAAAAATAATATTTTGACACTAATGGATTATGCATACTGTAAGATATTTTCATTGTCTAGTTCCCAGTCGTACTTTGACAGGTAAATGTACGTCGGGCAAACCATGATCATGGCCGCACCCGATGTAATGAATTAGGTATTGGATAATTATGTTTTCAAATGACATTTCTCACTACACAGGCTTAAATCAAAGGATCATTGTACAAGAATTACAGTGGAAACATTTTTTAGTTGTTCGGTTGCATTTATGCTAAATAATGTATCAGAAATTCCAACAAGACTAATCCACGTCCGAATTGTGTTCCTTCGAAACATGTTTTGTTAATCCTTCGCTAAATATACCTGTAATCAGAAAAATCGAAATCGAATGACCTATATAGTACCGAACTCCTACTAAATTAACTATCGTCAGCAAACGATCATGCAAGTTTAAGAAAACGTAATACAACGTAATACCTGAATAATAACTGAGGAGGCCGCCATGATCACGGCTTGCCTGACCCGATAACGATAGTGGTAAGGGGCAGGTAATACAGACTATATTTTTTACAATGAATAAAGTTTATTCATGTAAACAAAATCTTACACTGTCCTAACCAAAAGGCTGGATACAATTTAAAATTGTAGCCCAAAACTAAAGCTTTTTTGAAGATTCGATTACCATTTATTTCGAAATGCTTTTTAAGGTTTGCTTTGTTGTTTTTATGGTTCTTGTTTTAGCTTAGATTAAAGATGTTATGAGACAGAACTTTATGGTTTTAGAAGCTTTGGGAAGACCGATGCTGAGTTTTATAAAAGTGATGTCTTCATGAAATTCGTTCTTAGTTTATCATTCAGTGAACAATCATACCAAATATTTTAAAAGTAATGGTTCTAGAAAAGCACTCATTGAAAAAAATCATTAGTCAAATTCATCATAACATGAATATAGTTTTTATGAACAACCATAAAATGGTTCTACGAAAACATTCATTAAAATCTAATAATTTTAGTAAATGTCCGTTGTCTCCGAAATTTTAATGGGGGCCGTTTGTTGATTGATCAATTAATATTGATTTTGGAATTTTCTCAAACGATTCTTTGTTTTTTTCATGGGTAAATGTCGGATGATCTTAAAACTACGGAAGCCCTGGAGGGACATTTTATGTTACTTGTTATGACTTATTTGCTATTACTTATTTGTTACGAGTGATTAATTTACAAATATCTGAACATAAGAAATAACAAATAAGGAATAACAAATAAGGAATAACAAATAAGGAATAAGTATTAGCTAATGAGTATAATTTGACTAATGGGCACTACACTCTCGACGAATGGAAATAAAATAACTGCTTGAATGGACACAAATAAAACGATTTTTGCCATCTTTACTTTGCAATGTACAAAATGGCCGAACGATCAGTCTACGTTTAACTTGAAAATAAATCACAACAAATAAGTCATAACAAATAAGTCAAAACAAGTAACATAAAATGTCCCTCCAGGGCTTTCGTATAAAACAGATTTTTGTCAAAGTTCTTCCAAGGAGTTCTGTATTATGCCAAGTTATGCCAACAAATTGTGGTGATGTAAAACAAAGATAATTTAGAAATTATTTTAATGGTTTAATACATGTAAATAGAGGATATTTGTTTAATTCGGTGTAAGATCGATTTTTATTTCATGAGTGAAAATAATTATAATAGCCTTAGCTCACGAGTGACATAAATAGATCTTACACCAAAATAAACAATTTTTCTGTTTGTTATATGCTACAAACTGGCGTTATTTATTGTTCAAGTCTGATAGGCCTCCTGAAAGGCGCATTTAAACAGTAAAAAATCACTAAATTATTTTCACTGTTTTAAAACAGTGGAAAATCGATCGATTTTTATTTCATCGATAAATCTCGGTATTCCCCTGGAAGGCATATACTAAATGGTTATTGTGTACCATATGGTTTAATTCTTCTATTTTATGTACATTTAGATCTGTACATACACATGTTTCTAATAACATGATGTTAAAATATTATCTCAAAATGACTTTATTGCACTATAACACTCTAAAGTATTGAGTTGAGAGTTTTTGCTATTTATGACAATAGTTTTATATTGTTCAAATTATTAACCACTTTTATGAATCAGATTTTTGAAGAAAAGGTTTCAATTGCAATTTCATCAGACAGTACAGTTGGGCTTCACCAAAATGCCAGAGATTTCACTACATACGCGAGGCGAAGCACCAAACGGTTATGTGTGATATAATACTATATCACTAACCAAACAACACAGTCCACCCTTATCAATTATCAGTGGTCAAGTTGAGACGGGCCAAGATTACAACTATCAAGTTGGATAGTTGGGGGAGTTTAAGTTTACCAGCCAGAGAGGAAGGTTGTTCCTAGACACTCAGCTGTGAGTAGCACTGAGTGGGAATACCTGGCTGAGTGTTGGGTGCTGTAACATATATGTTTAGTAGAACAAATAAACTTGGTAGAAACTATATGGACTATGTTCTATTATGTTACACCCTCTTTGTGGTGCCAGTGACCAGAGATTCACTGTGGATGTAGCGGACATAATGATAAATACTGACACTTATACTAGTAAAATCACGTGCCAAGAGATCGTATATTATTGGAGAAAAACAACAAAACATGTTTTAATGTTATGTGTACCATGAAAAATGCAGAGTGTAATGTGGACTGAATATTTTTCTGTTTTACAAGTACAACACTCTATTTTATCTGAAATTACGTGCCGAGGACATTATGTAACTTTTACTGTGTATTTAGATGATGGTGTACCGTGCTTACCAGATGAATATATCAAAAGGTCAGTTGTTTCCACTTGTTTTGAGATCCTGACATATCATTGCAAAAGTAAACTGGCAAGTTTAATTTATGATGGTGCTTTATAGTACTATTAAAATTTCAATGCAGATTTAATTATGTTAAATTTTATTTTATGATCAATGAAAGAAATTGTTTACGTACGAACATATATATTTAGCATTTTATCGCGTTTTTATTCTTTAGATTAAACTAATTTTAGTTCTACATTTTAAAAGATCATTAAACGATGTTACCAGGGGACTTAACTCCACATTCAATATTATTAAATTTTGGCAATTGTAATGTTCGAACACTCATTGATTCTGGTAGTTGTTGTTCTTTGTTGAATCATAAAATATTTGATACCTTAAAGCAAAAACCCCTACTTCAGAAATCTGATAATAATTTACAAACTGTTGATGGGAAAATAATTCAAGTTGTTGGGGTCGCTTATGTAAAATTCGTTTTGGGGTCAAGTGAATTTGAGTATCCATTTTATATTGTCAAAAACACAACAAAGAATGCAATTTTAGGAAACGATTTTTTGAAAGAACATAATTGCCGAATATTTTTTGACATAAATTGTATAATTATAAAAAATGAACAGGTCCCTATGCAATCGGACAATGTTATTAGTTCAATTGTAAGGCTCAAACAAGCTGTTAATATAAAACCGTTTTCCGCTCAGCAAGTTTTTGGAAAAGTCAAGCAACGTTGTAATTTGACGGAAAATCAATACGAAATTTGTTCTATAGAAACATCTTTTATCACAGGTGCAAAGTGCAATCTAACATACAAATATGCACAAAATAATTCAAACGTCATATCTGTGTGTATTGCAAACAATTCAAAACAAACTCTTATTTTAAAAAGAGGCTGCACATTGGGTAGAATTGTACACCATGATTACTCATTGCAGTCAATATCTGTCATATCCAAAAGTGAATCAAGCTATACGTCACCAAATGGTCAAGACATTGATTTGCAAAAGTCAAACAAAAATTCGCCGTGTACAAAGAAAATGAGAAAGCAACACAAACGTGCGTACACTTTGAAATCGAAGGTAAACAAAGGTTATCAATACAGTAAACCTTCGAGCACACACAATGGATGCAAGAATAGACAGGAAAGGTCATATAGTGCAAACAATAAACCATTGATGCCAACAGTTCGTTCAGGGTTTATCAGAAACAAGTCAGCACATGTCAATAATAAAGTCATAAGAACCAATGATAAATCAATTAAGCACAGTACAGATGTCAATAAATCTCTGTGCAGTCATTTCAATAGTAAAGATAAAAGGTGTACGGTCAGTTATCAAATTAACAATAAACACTACAATAAACAGAGAAGTCCAAACAAAGTTATGAAACATCAGTATGATAACAACGTAATGTTATCGACATTTCCAATATGTGCACAACCAAAGACAAGTACAAGTCCAACCATGATTAACGGTTTAATGGATCATAACACCAACGATGATAACAGCTCAGAAGCAGATGTTCTTATGGCATTTTTGCACAATTTAAGACGTCAAATTTTTAAGTAATATATTAAATTGACAGATGTTTATGTAAACATGTTTATCAACAGTCACTTTCATTTAGTTATATCATCATTTACAATATTTTCATAAAACTACAATTTGTACACTGTTTGAACAGGTACCTACAATTGAAGCAAGTTGTCAAATACAATTGTTGCCTAAAAAAAATCCGAATTAGTATTTTAATTGCGGTATTCATATGTATCAGTAGTAATATTTAAGGTAAACCATATGTAATGGTGACAAAATACTATTGTTTAGTCGCACTGTATTTGGATTAAATTTCATGTTAACCAATAAGTACATGATAATGTAATGTAATGTAAGCATTGCTATGTGGTAATACGTTCGTTTTGACACTTTTGAATAGTCTTGTTAAAGAAATACGCTATTGAATGAGTGTTTTTATATTTAAATTATTGTTTTAAATTATTAGGACGGTTAGTCTCGTAGATAAATTTTATTACACATTTTGATGATACATGAGGCTCATGGTTTACATTTTTAGACTTGTCATCAATGCTAATGTTTGCGATTCATATTGCAGTGTAGTAATGGTAGGACACACATATTGCAGGTTAAAATCAAAAACGAAAGTACTGAAAAGTTTTACTTTGTTGCTATATAAGTAATTGGAGGGAAGGAAATGTTTTTGATTACGTAATGGTAGCAGATAGCAACACTGCTGAGTAAAGAATCTAACACTGTACGGCAATATGTTTTTGTCACCGTGAAACACTAGACAATAATTTTATATGCAAGCAATTGATTCAATAGTGTTGCATATGATGACAACCTTTAAAATGTACGTACAATGACCTATTAGAAAGACGAGTGGTCTTGTTCAAGTATTAAAGTTTAAAGCATGCATTAGAAGAAATGATGCCTAATTGTTATATAAGGTCGTACTTTCGAAATACCTTATGCGGTTTGATATAAACTGAGAATGTTAGGTATTAGGCAACGGAGCCTAGATATTCTATGAGAAAAGATTTAATGGTAAATGTCCTTGCGAGTATATCGCTGGACATTATTCTTATAGGGTGTAAATGCGAGTATATCGCTGGTCCTTATTTTTACGGGTATAGATTATTTTATGGGTATAAATTGCGAGTATGTATATCGCTGAGAATTATTGATCATGAGTAAAAGAGGCTATTAGTTTATCTATGAAAGTAATGACAATAATTTTTATTATTTGTAGTTGCGTGCATGTTGCGTCTTATTCAATCATGCCAAGGTTTGCGAGTTTTCGCGTGATATCATGTTTCTATGACATTGATATTGATTTATATATAGTATAAATCTAACAGAGTTTATCTGTTGTAACACAATTCATTTTCATTGGTGTATTTTCACTTTTAACAATGACTATGTAAAGTGATACAAATTAATCTTATATGCAAATTAAGACGGTTAAGTCTTGTGACATTTATTTGTCAATTGTTGAGAACAAGTTGATGCGCGTTTAGCGATCAGTTTTAGTAAAGTTTTCATTGTTGACCATTGGTCATAGATAAGAATTATTAGTAAATTTATTGATCTTGTTAGTGCAGTCGTGCAAGTGCAAACATACTTAGATAGTCTTATCACATTTTATTAACTTTTATCGATTGCATTGTTATTATTATTTAATACTTGGGTTTACTGATTTTATATTGTTGTAAATATTTACTTTGTTTAGTAAAATGTTAAAATGTAGCGCATTGTTGAAGTATAATTTAAATTAATTGATTGCCAGTTGATTATGCAATGTATGTATGGGTTTGATGAACAGTGTTAACAAACTCCACTGCCCTTTCCATGAAAATGACAGTTTATACTCTAGTGGTCCAGATGAGGCATGACAAAACGAATCAACAAAGCCTAAATGATGACACATGAACTGATGAATAATTACAAAGTAATGTCGCTATAATGTTGAGCTGAACTGCTTTTATTGCCAAGTGATTGTTTCAAATATAGATTGAACATTTACAAATTAGAATACATCCATACCTCACAAATGAACTACTGAACAATAATTGAATTTAAGTAAAATGGAACTAACCGCACATATGAGTTATGGTGAACAATGTACATATGTCATAGAAAACAGTTTTCAATGATGAAATGTCAGATGGACTTCACCTGCAGATTATCACAAAAAAGGGTTTCCGGACGCTGTCAGTCACCGAAATTCGTCGTGAGCCAAGTTAAAGAATACACCTTCATTACTTTTAAACAAGTTTTAAAAATCGTGTGTTATATCCAAATTTTAACTGTTTACATTCAAATAAGTTATAGACATTTAAGTTTAACATAAGAATTGGAAGTTTTAACGATTATTTGTTTCAACCAACGATGTGTAATTTTGAGACGTTATATAGGAGTTCAATCATAGCAAAATTTAATTATTGGACTTGAATGATCATGTGTACAGACATTTACAGTATATAGTTTAATATAGTTTATTGATTCGATTCATTCAAAGAATCCCTGACACTTTAATACTGTACATAACAAAATTAACTATCTAATTTGCAATTTGAAGTATTTATTATCGAAAGTTCAAAAGATTAATGTTTTAGATATAACGTGTTTTATAATTATGTATTTGATATCATGTATTGGTTTTGTAATGTTTTAAGTGCCACAACACTTAGCCAGGAAATTCAAAAAAAATGTAGAAGAAAATGAGTGGTGTGATATAATACTATATCACTAACCAAACAACACAGTCCACCCTTATCAATTATCAGTGGTCAAGTTGAGACGGGCCAAGATTACAACTATCAAGTTGGATAGTTGGGGGAGTTTAAGTTTACTAGCCAGAGAGGAAGGTTGTTCCTAGACACTCAGCTGTGAGTAGCACTGAGTGGGAATACCTGGCTGAGTGTTGGGTGCTGTAACATATATGTTTAGTAGAACAAATAAACTTGGTAGAAACTATATGGACTATGTTCTATTATGTTACACCCTCGTTATGCAAAATAGTTCTCGTCTTGAACACATAAGGCTTTGTAAAGACATTTCTTCTGCTATAGTCATTTATTCGCTGAACGATATAGTCACACTGTATATCGTTCAGCGGATAATTTAGACGTATATAATTATAATAAAGGTAGTTCAAAAATGATGTGTAAATATGTCCGAGGTTATTCATAGTGAATGGCGGAGAAGTTCCAAATGGCACAATATGCAAACCCAACTTTAAATAGCTATAGCTTATTGTACCTTTAGAGTTTGCTAAAAGTTAATCAATGTGTCGATTAAAGATTATGAACGTGAGTCACTAGCCATGTATGATTGTTACACTGCATCTAAAATGTCTTTGAAATAACTTTTTACATAAAAAATACGTCGACATTCGACCTTTAGCAGCTAATGCTACAGTCCCATAAACATGAAACTAGCCATGAGGGCACCGTACGGGTGCCGTGCGATCAAGCTCCGCAAGGACTCGTACGAACTCTTGCGTACCCGTACGGATTGTTACGTTTTACCAGGGCCCGTGAGATGAGTCCAGGATACAAGTATCAGTTTCAAAGTCAAATCGTGAACAAAATCGTGGCCGAGTATGGATTAAACATGCATATCTTCCAGCTACGGCCCCGAGAGAGTGTGTTGTTTTGTACCATGTGCGTTCCGTCATCTTAATACGCAAGGCTTCCCACGGTCTATGACTGTCTGCACGTACGGGTCCGCTACAAGCCTCGATTTTATGGGACTGAGGCGTTAGATACGTGTTGTATATCGTGATCGTTTTTGTCAACTTTAGTATAACATTAGTGTATTTGTTTCTTTATAGATTACCAATGGTTACTTCAGTGTACCTGCGAGTCTTCTGAAACTTGCAATACTTGTTATTAAGAAAAGGTGCAATTCTTATTTGAAGAACGATTTAGTGAAACCATCTTTATAACGTGATATAAATCGTATTTAAAATCTGCGCTCATGCAGGTTTTTTGACAGTTTACATAAATACAAGAGTGTTTCAGGAGTAATCCTCATACATGGAACAATTCTGTAATCTGTACTAGTTACTGTACACAAATTGTAGGCCACACATTGAGGGTATCACAAATATGCATCGAATACAAGCATACAGCTATTTTTGTTTACTTCTTATTACAAAAATAGTATACATATATTTAATCTTTGATCTAGCCGCTTGTTAGAACACCGTTTATCATTTATGTCTGGCAGGATATCAGATGGAAATAAATCTCTCACTGAAAAGTTAACAGAGTGTGAATCAATTTGTTTTATTAGAAGATTTAAATATCTGACTTCGCCCCATACTACATACTTTGAATTATTCTAGACTTATTGGAATGTATGAAATAAAAAGCTAAAATTACTGGAAATTGGTTGGAAGTGTTTTAGTACATACGTCAATCACTGGCACTAGAGTCCATATCTTATGATCATAAAATAATGCGTACTTCCCTATATACAGTTCTCTGTGCATACATACATGTACACTACCTAATACTATACACCGATTTTTTATTGTGTTTGATGACAAAATATTGTAATTATATGTGCGTATTTAACGAGTGTGAGGACTCTGGTGCTAGTGATGTAAATGCAGCGTCTATACGTTGAATGAACAGAAAATGGAAAGGGTCGTAAACACAGGGTAATATGCAAAACGTATAAAATTTAAGAAAGGCCGCTTAGTAATATTGCATAATTTGACTGAATTATGGTAACTTTCATTTTGGTACAGCCTCCTATGTTACTTGTTTCAGCCTGCTTAGTTCTCAGAGATATTTTAGCGTATGATAATCATAAAACTTGTATTTGGTAACTATTGGGTTAAAACAAATTTATCTGCAAATGTTGTCCAATAATGACCTGCTTTTGTCTTGTTTTAAGCGAGCTTGTACATCTTTAACGCCGCTAAATGTCAAACTTGACCCTAAACGTCGCAATTGACGCTGAATGTCCAACGCCGCTAAACGTCGCAATTAACGCTGAATGTCCAACGCCGCTAAACGTCGCAATTGACGCTGAATGTCCAACACCGCTAATCATCGCAATTGACGCACATTACTTCATAACAACCACCGTTAGACCCTTAGATCGCCTGAATGAATTACGGAATGTTTAACAATCAAAGAACAAGTATGCTAAAACAAATATTAAGAGTTAGATAGTGTAAAGCAACTTCTAAAGCGGGCACTAAATAATCATGTTGTAATATAAATAAACACAATCCGGAATACGTTTGCGAATCCGGAAATCTTGCAAACTTACTTTTTTTGTTTTTCATCCGATTTATTAAATTATAATGTGATACCTTATAGAGTACATTGTGAAAGTATTGCTGACGTTTATTTTTCTATTGTTAATTCATGGGAGACAACTCTTCATCAGACAGAACTGTAATAGTAATGAGTTATGAAACTTTGTTCACGCACAAAGCTTAGTGTAGCAGAGATATGTTAAGACCATACTGAGAGAGATGGGCTGTTTTTAAAAGAGTAAGTTTAGCCATACATACCCGGTGTAAGGTATCGCTCTGAATCCCTCTGTTTTGCAGTTATACTTTGCATTGAAAAAAGTATTAAGATACATATTTGCTACATTTTGGGGTACCTCCTGTCAGTGACGAATGCATTCACCACGCTTGTTTGAAGTAAAATGAATACTGTATTAAGTATTTACATCAGTAGGGTTAATGTATGCACCATTGACAGTTCAATAATATTAAGCAAAAGTGTGCTATTGTCTTCAATATGTCCTTTCTATCTGTCAGTCTGTAGCATTTTAATCAAGACCTCGTCTTAGGAAAGGATTTATTTGTGCTCATGAACATAACACTGTATTATACAGTGCACTCTAAAAGTTCATGAGCACATTTTTTTAAATTGGATTTAACGCCGTTTCAACACATTTCAGGTAATTTTACGCCGTCCAGCCACCTAACCTAGCTTTCCTGAACTCTTGTCTATAACCAGTACTCACCTACCCTTCCACAAGGCCGGAAACTTCTCCATATTATCTAATCAATGGAGGAAAATTGACATTATAGTCTAATTTTCATGGAAGGGTATAACCTCCCCGGGTGGAATTCGAACCCGTACCCCCTTCGGGACACGAAATTCCGAATCCCGACGCGCTACCAACTGCGCTATCGACCCGGGTTAAACAAAATTTTGTTTTAAAGATAAACAAGACATAAATTTCAAAAATATGCAAAATTCTTTTTAGTTATAAGTATAAATGTTGGCCATGTACGACGTACATGTACCTTATATAGGGGTCTATTTCCGATTATAATAGAAACATTGACAATGAATTATATTTATATGTATATATGTATATCATAACTATTTACTATGTACACGTTTACCAAATAAAAAATGCTCTATTTGCTTGGTCAAAATGTATAAGTAGTTACCATATCTCGCATTGGGAATTGAAATAAATAAATACAGATAACCCCACACATAAAATTAATTTGAAATATAAAATTCATATTCACGCACTGAATATATATATTTACTGTTAGTTATACCGCCAGGAGCGTACCACGACGAATGTATGAGCAATTATAATTGTGAGACGCCCTTCATACACTTAGTAGATAGTCAGCAGCTAATGTCCGTGCTACACATATGTTTATCATAAACAACCAATGGTACCATATCATTAATCCGATTCTCAGAGAATCTCTATACCAGAAGAGAATTCCACTGAATAAACAGGAATGGTTAATTGTATATGTCAAAAATTGGCTAAGACAGTTGTGCCGAAAAAGACATATTCAAAACATATTCCAAAAAAAGCATTAATTAGTTTGTAAACACATAAAAAGTTTTTATGTATGAAAACACTTTTATTAAAGTAAATCTACTTAATCAGTTTTTTCTCAAAATTCCATAAATTGACGTACTCGGCCACGCAGCCCAAATCCCCTTTTTCTGACAACAGGTATAACCAATTAATTATATTCGAACTTATGAGAACGAAGTGCCGGGCATACTTTTGTTATGCTTGGTCATGAAAAGATTTCCACAGTCATTCTCCTTCCTACCACTGATTCTAATTCATGTAGGACATTTGTTGGTCACTGAGGGAAGTATATGCCTAGTAACTGGCTAACAGCTAAATCCAAGATATTTTGCTATTCAAGGAATGGTGAGTAGGTTGACTGACCGCCTTGATATATTCATTTCAATGTGTTACCATAGCGTTAAATCAAAATAAGACAGTAAAAACAATAAATTTATGAGGTATAATTATTAGATTTTATTACATTTTGTATAAAATATGATTATATAAATACATGTTTCTAAGTAACAAACTATGTAACAAACGTAGAAAACATCGCCTTCTTAATTTCTTTACATCAATAATGCCCAGAGTGAAAAAATATTATAGAAATATGAAAAACATATTATAGTGAGAAACTTTTGCCTAGATGTCATGATCGATGGATGATAAGATGTTGTATTTTATTACAAAGTAGAATTTAGTTTGGAGGATATATGAATGTACAAAAGTATGACATTTGCTTTAATAAACAACGTGAATATTGTTTCTTTTTTATCTAAGTAAGAAAATTAAAAAAAAAATATGTAAACATTTTCATACGGAATGGAGAAGTGGTTAAAGCTTTGTGGGTATGTTTGAAAGCCAATGACAGTTGAATTTTTTTCAATCAAAATGTGATCTACGTAACCAAAGACACTTGAGTTATATTCCATCAAAAAGGATTTTATGTAGTTAAAGACAATCGACTTATTTTCCAACAAAAAGTGATCTTGGAAGCCAA
The DNA here is from genome assembly GCA_025267735.1 of Mactra quadrangularis. Lineage (NCBI taxonomy): Eukaryota > Metazoa > Mollusca > Bivalvia > Venerida > Mactridae > Mactra > Mactra quadrangularis. The sequence continues at coordinate 33,458,078 of CM046304.1, forward strand.
AGACAATTGACTTATTTTCTATAAAAAAGTTTTTTATGAAGCATATAACAATTGACTTATTTTCCAACAAAAATTATCTGTGGAGTTAATGGCGGTAGGGTTATTTGCCACCGTAACTAAAGACAATTGACTTATTTTTCATCAAAAATATCTTTGAGTTTAAGACGATAGGGTTATTTACCACCTACAAACGTTCACTGTAACTTAAGACGGTTATGTCACTTCCCATCATAAAGTGCCTTACCAAGCCATTGGTTATTTAGCACTAAGACTGTGACAGCTAGTATATTCATCATGAATCCAACTCGAATCTGAAATAGATCAGTTGCACGGGTAACCAAAATAAAGTTTAACATTTTGGAAAGGTAAAACGGAGATAGATCATCACATTAAATGTTACTTCATATATTTAATGTAGAGTATGAATAAAATAGTTGTGTCCCTTGTTATATGAGTGCTCTTATGTTCAGTTCTTTTTTAAGAAGGCTAGAACAGTATCGTAGGATGCCACCTTATATGAGCTACGACTGGATTGACCTCTCATAATTTGTTTTGTTTTGTTGTAATCAGTACATTGTATTACCATGAGACAAAATGCTACAAATTATTCTTCAATTGTAAAGATGGTGTGTCTACATGAATCCAATAATAGCTATGCGCTTTCTTTATCAATTGCCCTAAATCATGGATGAATGGAACGGGACATCAATGTGAACACATCACTATGGCGAGCATTATCATTAAGATACCTCGACATATCTGACAGAAGGCACCACAGACTAACTTCAGCTACAATATCGGTAAGAACAATTATATAAATAATAAAGCATACAAGCCCCCTGACTAGCTCAGTCGATAGTACACTTATGGAGCTCGGTCATGAAATAATTTCTAATCCATACGCCCTCCTACCACTGAACCTAATTCATGTAAGACAGTTGTCAGTCACTGACGGAAGTTTGTGCCCATAGTAACTTGGTTTACCGCTAAATTAAGACATGTAGTCTTTCCAGGAGTAGTTAGTAGGTTGACTGACTTCCGTGATATAATCTATACAAGTGTTGCTACGGCTTTAAACCCAACTAAAATATATATTAAGTATAATTGTTTACCATGTCAGACATTCTAAGTCTTCCATATGAGAATATGGTGGCTGTTGAGATTGTAGAGGAAGGTAACATGAAACAAAAGCAGGCAGCAATATGACTGGAAAATATCAAAAACCAGGGTTCTCTACCCAGCTTTAAAGACTGAAATAAAATGTTTATGTATATATAGCTTGTTCACTTTGAACTATGACTAAGAAGTCATTGATAACATAAGTTAAATATCAGTTACATGCAACCACAGTGTGAATCATGAACTACATCACCGTTAAATCACGATTTTTCGACATTCGGGGAAATTCTACAGAGATCAGTGGTCCAACATTTTCTCCTATTTGACTAATGTTAAAATTTCGCGATAATTCGATGCTCAATTTTTCGAAATTCGGGCTAACTCGACAACTTTTCGAAGTCCGCCGAACTTAAAACTAGTATTTTTTGGCTGAATTTGGATGGTTTTGAATTTAAACAAATGCAAGACTATGTCACAACCCTCAGTGGGTTTCAAACCAAACAAATCATAGTTACAGATCATACTTACTGCATCATTGAAATGAATCAGTAGTTTTTAGTAAATAAGACAGCGTAGTGTAAAAAAACTAACAACAGAGTATTGTTAAAACAAATCATGCCATTTAACTCAACTAAATACGTGTAGACCTATGCACTGATTTTTGTTAACAAAACAATATTTGATAAATAATGGTGTATAGTAGTAGTAAAAAGGTAAATGAAGAAAACCTAGATCAAAATTCCTTTGTATTGACGTGATCACCTACACTGACCACGCCCGCCCGGCTAGGCTCAGACAGTAGCACATAAGTGCACTGATCGAGGAATAGTAGGTTCGATTCCATGATGGGGCATACTTATGTTGAGTTTGGTCATGAACTTTTTCCTAAGGATATTTATTAAGAGCATGTGTTACTCATTGAAGAAAGTATACGCCTAGTAAATGTTGTAAGCTAAATCTGGAAATTAGTCCTTTCCTTCCAGCAACGGCGAGTTGACTAACCGCCGTTATATAACATATACAAAGTCCTGTTGTATGGACACAGTGATAGTAAATCTTACCATTTGTTGAACGATTGGTAGTAACAAGGCTACCGTAGATGCAATGCTCATAAATTCTGTAACCGATGCAATGAATAGACACAAGAGGAAATTTAATGCTATAGGATGAAAGTTGAGTAGAGGGTCCAGTTGAGCAGCTATGACATCGGAGAGGCCAGATCTCTAGAAATAAGAAAACACGATTTATCAATCGAAATGTAGATATAGTGAAAATTGTGAACAAACACACTGTTTATCAAGATACAACATGCCATAGCACCCTAAGAAGCGAAATAATGAAAGGCCACTCATAACAAACGTAATTGATTGTATTTCTTGGCTAAATAAAACTAAAATATAAAATGGATACTTGAAATATTCTGAAACGGCATGGTTTGGTTTAGGTTTGACGCTCACTAGTTTAAACATTTAATAACAAACAATACACATTTACATCATAAATATATTATTTACACTGAAGTCCAAAATTTTCTTTACATGTAAATTTTTTTTTTTCGATTATACTTAGATATACTTAAAATGTTGTTAGTTTCATAACTAATATACATTTTAACACGAGTCTTCAATTATGATCTTTCATAGTATCTCCTTTTTTGTCAAAATTCAGTTTTTAATGAAAATGACTTTTATTGCATACTTTTTAAATTCTCTAAAAATTGTCAAGTTTCATAGAAAATATGAAAACATCAAATAAGTAAAGAAAATTATGGACCCCAGTGTATCTAGCATACGGTTGCCATTAAAGATGATGCAAAGGTATTGCTTTAGATCTGCCCTGCTTTTAGTTACCGCGAACGTTACAAAACGTTCCATAACGATGCATTCGGAACTCCTCGGCCATTCGTTGCGATTAATCTCGGACATATTTAGACGCTATTTTGAAACTACCGGTGTTGAAGTAAACAAATATATGATCGTTTAGCCATTGAGTGATGTTTCGTTTATAGTCCGTAAATTATGAATCATCACTCATCGCCTTAACGATCGCATATTTGTGTATTAGATTAGATTATTCGCAGCGAATGGCCGAGGAGTTCCGAATGTATCGTTATGTAACGTTCTGTAACGTTTAGTGTAATTGAACACGCTACTGGATTCTTGTGGTCAATCGCCATCATAGATATCATTGAATATAATGAATACAACCTTACCTGGGTACCTTCAGCAAGAGCGAATCCTCCTCCAATAAGAAAAATTAAACCCCATGGAACCTTATTTTTGAATGCTTTCCATGACAACAATGGCTTGGATTTCGGTGGTTTTCCTTTAATAAAATACAGAAATGTTCTGTGAAGTTTGTGTAAATATACAGCCAGTTGAATATATACAATATTGTTTGCACTATAAAAATATATTTTGAATCGATTAAATTTACTAACATACATTATGTACATTTTTTTCAACTTATTTTGAGGCAGAGGCAAATGAACGCATATTTCTTTTAAGCCAGTTAGTCACATTATACGTATATGTCTCAACATAAACGGACAGTGTAATAATTGCCTATTGCGATTATTTAAATCAAGAATTTGCAAGAAATAAAACATTGATGAATGCCTACCTGATTTGATTGCTGCTATGTTTGGTAATTCAGATGGAAATATAAACAGTGAAACTAAAATTAATGATGCTGGCACTGCATCTTTTATGTACCTACAAAGAAAAAACATAATGAGTGTCAGTCGCACAATAGCGGGCACTATACTATAAGGTCTATAAATTAATGATAAACAAGTTCAACTACAGGTTACAAGTACAAAATCTTTTTTTTGGGAGAGGGGGGGGGGGGCGGCGGCTAATGGCTTTAAATCTCCGCTGTTTAATCAGGTGTCCTAAAAACACGTGCATAAATAGTGAAGTATATTTTATCAACTTCCGCCATTCAGCAAACTTCTTCATAATTACAGCATGAAGGTGAATCACATGTAAAGTAACTCCTCAATATCTTGGCCAAATTGAATTTAAGAAAAACTGTCCATGCATACCGCATACTATACACATGTATATTATAAATTCTTACGCAAGGTTACACATTTTTTATTTTAATTCTATTTTATGACGGTTAGTCCAATCGGACGTGACGACATGTATATATGACAACTTGTTAATAAACGTTTTAGCGCAAAATTTAAATGAAAACAAGATTGCTGCACATTTTTATTTGGACAATCGCGGTGATTTGTGTTACATTTTTACACGCCGTTTTTTACATTTGTTTTTTTTCAATTTTCATATATCTAAAGAATTTATGTCTTCAAATATAAATAAAAATATGACATCAGAAATGTTATGTTTCACTGATTCCTGTGGTCATAAACATGAACGATTTTGTCAAATAATTATTCCGTCATTATGTAAAGAAAAGTTAATAAAGTGGCATTTTTTCATGTTACGGACGATTCCCATGTCTCAGTCTAGCTAAAGTTCTGACCTTTTAATTAGTCATGACCGAAGTGTACTAAATCGTGGGGGGGGGGTAGAAATGAACACTGAACCTTTGGCAACGTCAAAAATAGGAGAAATGCAAAATGGTCAATTTAGATCAGGAAGTATACCAGAATTAAAGATGAAAAAGAATATATATAAGTTTTATCATTTATTTGTATGAGAAGCAAGTTATAACACTTAAAAATGCTCGTTCTGATTTCAAGTTAAGTATTCACTTTTCTAAAATCTGACCAAACTGTATTGAAAACTTATGTAGGCAGGTAATCAGAGTCCTCATAATGCCATTTATAGTGCAAACTGACATTCAACTGCAAAATGGTTCATGCATAAATCCTACCCCGTTAGTAACAGATGACGTAAATGCGTTTGTAACTTTTACTTTACTCACAATTCATAGGTCAGTTTGCGTTATAAATAATTAATTTTTAGACTATAATGTTCAAATATAAAAAATAACCAAATCAGTGAAACGAGTTCTTATTTTCATTTGTGTCCTCACTTACTAAAGAGCATACGCTGCACATGTAGTAAAATCTAAAAAATGAACTTACTTTGGTTCAAAGAACTTGTACCAACCATTACCACTGAGATCAGCAGTAATCCACAAAACAACAAGTACAACTAGATGCATTATTGATGATACTTCAGCAAATCTAAACAAAATGAAAGTTAACAAACTTGTTACTATGGTAACAAAAACATGAACATTTTCCAGGTTGCTATCACGGTCACATGTCTACATAATACAAAAAACACAACTAGATGCATTATTGAAGATATTTCAGCAAATCTAAACAAAATGAAAGTTAACAAACTTGTTACTATGGTAACAAAACATGAACATTTTCCAGGATGCTATCACGGTCATATGTCTACATAATACAAAAACACAACTAGATGCATTATTGATGATACTTCAGCAAATCTGAACAAAATGAAAGTTAACAAACTTGTTACTATGGTAACAAAACATGAACATTTTCCAGGATGCTATCACGGTCATATGTCTACATAATACAAAAACACAACTAGATGCATTATTGATGATACTTCAGCAAATCTGAACAAAATGAAAGTTAACAAACTTGTTACTATGGTAACAAAACATGAACATTTTCCAGGATGCTATCACGGTCATATGTCTACATAATACAAAAACACAACTAGATGCATTATTGATGATATATCAGCAAATCTAAACAAAATGAAAGTTAACAAACTTGTTACTAAGGTGACAAAAGATGAACAAATTCCAGGTTGCTATCATATGTCTAACTACGTCTTTTACTTCATTTTCTATAAGTGATTAGTGATAAAAAACGCCCGAACCTTATTTGTCTTCAGTAATGGTTCACTCACTACAAAGAACACATTGGTGTTTGCAAAAGTATGCAATTTGTGACAAATTTGAGACCCAAACGCTTAACTTAAGAAGAACAGCCCTTTTATTAAGATATTTCGCTTTTAAGACCATTTATTTTGATAGTCCCTGTAGTAGAATTTAACTGTAATCCTGGTAGGTTGCAATAGACAATGAGTTCCAAAAGAGAAATTTCTTTACAAGCTGAACAGGTAAATAAGTCTATTGTGATTGCTATAAACAAAGTTAATAAACAAAGCCCGTAGGTTCACTTAAATGTTTTTAGATCATTTTAACGTCAATTTAACTTTGATTACCTGCTATAAAACTAGGTAAAGTTTTACTTTTAAAGGTGGCGCTGTAAGTTATTGTAATCCAAAAACAGCGAAATAAAATTGGCGCGAAAATGCCAGCAAGCACTAAGCTATGTATATAGGAAAATAAAATAAATAAATACATCAAAACCTCTATCATTGTATACCTTACCTTATTGAACCCAACCTTTTGTATTGTTCTCTTAAAATTTCTGTTATCAATTTTTCGTTTACTGTGTCCTTTTTACCAAAACACAACGCTCTGAAATAACAATATCAAGTTTGTCATTATGTCTGAACAATCTTTCAAATTGGTAATTCGTATTGTACATAAATTGCCACGTTCTTGCAAGTAGATGAAAGTAGTTATTTGAATAACATGTATACAACCTTTGATTGTTATAATTATGAGGTAATTATCATCAGTACATATACATGTATTTTTACAAAAAGGCCATGGTGGCCCTTTATCGCTCACCTGAGTACCATTGATATATGAATGGATAAAAGTAAAACAAGAATCAAGTAATGACATCTTTGTAATGACCCATGTTCGAACTCATTCGAGCAATTACCTAGACAAGCATCCTGTGATCCTGTCCAAGTTTGATGACAATTGAGTAAAAAAGTTGCCACTAGAGTTTTTACAAGGTTTGTCCATATTTTGGCTGAGTGCCTTAGTTTAGTGTTGGACCGTTGGACCCCAGATGACATTCGAATTTGTCCTAGAAATAATCGAAACAAGGCTCAGACCAATTTCTAAGATATTTGGATCAAAACAATAGCCAATGAAGTGTTAACAAGATTCATGACCAAGCTCCACGAAAGTATGCCCCGCCCGATAAAACTAGTTTAACTACATAAGTTTAACTACATATTTATTACATTAATAATAAAATACAAACTGACCAATCGAAATGCTTAGTTAACTTACTGTGATTTGAAACAGTATATTTGTAGCCATATCCACCCACATGTCATTATGATTAAAGAGTTAGGTACACCAAATCCCAACCATGTAGTAAATGTCACTGGATTTTGTCTTCCAAGTTCATGGTACATTCTGTAAAATAACAATTTTGCGCCACATTTCCCCCTCAATTTCATTATATCATAATTTTTTTACATGCCAATTATTTTTAACATTGATACTACAATAATCAAAGCGCCAATAGCGCTGTCGGACATTGGGTTTTGATAGAGTATATAGGCACAGGCATATACAACAAACGTACGCGATACGAGGCATATTTCCCTTACTATCAAGCCAAATTAGTTATACCACATATGTACATACATATGTACAATTGCACAAACAGCATATAGTCTGCCAGTTAACGAGTAATGCGGACTACATTAATTGAAGTAGTAACCATCCCTTTAATTGCGCGTGCGCAGCCTAATGTAATCCTCCGCGACAAATATTAATGAGGATTTGCAACAGTAAACATTGGGAACCCCATAAAAATCTATCATCATAAAGAAACGATTTCCAGTTACTAGAATCGCTATCCATTAAAAAAAATAATTTAACCATAAACAAGACATAGGTTTTTTACATCATACATGTACTTAGTGCAGATGATTCAGGGTTTAAAGTTTAGATTCACAGGCAGGCTAATGTTGGCATTTTTGTCAAAACGTTACATAAGTGTTTGCGCTATTTGGCTATTTATTTCTTATGTTGTGTCTTAACCATTAATGTCTTAACTATTTTCATTTTCATTTAAACTCGTATTTCCTAAGTATGTATATGATTCTGAAGCGCGTTTGAACATATATTCAATATGAAAAGAGCGCTATACAAAAGTGGTATATAATAATAATAATAATAATAATAATAATAATAATAATAATAATAATAATAATAATAATAATAATAATAATAATAATAATAATTGTGTCTATCAAATACTTACTCATCCAGATATCCCAATGTCACCACATTGATACTCATACCAGTCAAAGATGCAGGACCACCACATATTACTCCAAATAATACAGACAAACTAAATGTTGTATTCAGGTTGTCAATAAAAGTTAATGTTTCTTTATCTAGTTCGTCATCCTCAGGTTTATTGTCTGTATTCTCTTCACTGATAATGGCCTTCTCTTGGTCAGAAACACTGACAAAATAAAACACTAGTTTCATTACTCGGCGTGTTGATTTAATACGTTCGAAAAACAACTTTGTAAGGATTATCATTTCGTTCCAATCGTTTCCAAATAATGCATTGACTTATCGACAATGGTCTGTTATAAATTTTGTATGAATATGAACATTCTGAAAATATATATGTTTTAACAAAGGTTGTGGAATTCCTATGTCCGACTTGTCTGACTCGTACATTTATGTTCGTGGACATGAAAATATTTTAGCAGTAAACATACTGTATTGCACTTCTGGACAAGGGTACTTTTATCCCGGACAAGTTGGTATTTAGATGCCAATTGTCCGTGGACATGCAGAAAAAACTTGAAATTCCTCACCACTGTTTTTAATTACACAACATTTTACCATTACAAGCATGATTGACCAAGGGGTGGTGGATTTTCCGCCATACTAATTTTGTTAAAATGAATTATACAACTTTTATTTTCAATAATGCCTACCTCTGAAATGGATTGTTTCATTTTCAATGTTTATACAAACACGTTTTGTTATTTTATATACGACCTATATATTATTAAGTTTATATAACAGTCCAACAGTAGTATAGAAAGACACACTATTACTTGAGAAATGTCAAAGACGTTTACCATTTAGATTCTGTATGATTGGCTTGTTCCTCTTCTATTTCTAGTTCTAAAGTGGCTCCAGTGTTAGTGATACCATGAAGATCAGCTGAATTTTACCATGAAACCATGAATACAGGTTATAAGCATACAAAAATATTCAGAATGGTGATTCTAACGTGTGTATATCTTAAGTAGTACGATTTAAACTCTAACTATAACGAGGCATTGACTGTGAACTTTCACAATATAAAACTAAAATATGGGTGTAATTAATTCAAAATTTTCAAAATATATCGTTTTCTATACATTTTTGTATACATCAATGATGGAGAAAACTCGGCGTTGTAGTTGAATAGTCATCCAAGTTAACAAGGCATCTAGCCAGACTCCCCATCGGCCGGTGGCTGCTTTTCAATTGATAATCTAATCATTACATTTATCAATTGTATACAATATCGGGCCACTATATAATTATATTAATGGTTGGCGAAATGCGCGTGCGCTGTCGCTGATGGATGTTCAGGTGGGATTCTTGGACCAGAATTCAACTTTACACCTTGCAATCATTGATTTTTCCAGGGCATTTGACCAGATTCTTCGTCGACTATTGGCTGCCTTTCAACCAATAATCCAATTTATTCCCTTTTACAGTTCCAAGGTCAAAGACAGTTACTTTTGCAACCGAAGTGTCAGTCATGCAGTGCCAAACCTGTGGAATGCTCTTCCGGACTCCCTTAAGTGTGCCCAGTCTCTACATATTTTAAGGAAAAAATGAAAACCCACTTGTTTCTAAACTACTATGATCGCTATATTGACCATTAATCTTTATTTTTCATTAGTATTCGTTTTATTATTTTGAATTTATCATCTCTTTAATAACCAATTACTTTTATCTATAAGTATGAATATGATTGTGAAGCGCTTTCAAACATAATTATACTTAATATGAAAAGAGCGCTATAAATATGGTCTATAAAAATAATGATATCATAACAAGCCCGGTTGGCTCGAACCAACATCACTTTTGGGGCAGATAGATTCGTATGTCACTTATATTTGTTCTAGTATAGTGTCCGAATTTCGTTTATGTTCACGTTGTCGTATTACAGTGTGTTGAGGGGTTTCTATATAGTCACGTAGCCGCCCGGCTTGCTCAGTCTGGTCCCTATATGGTGCATAATGATTGATCGGATGCGCGTGCGCTGACGCTAATGGATGCAAGTCTGATCAAGGGTCGTGGGTTCGATTCCAGGGGCATACTTTCGTGGAGCTTTGTCATGGAATTATTTCTATGGCGCTTGCAGTCGTTTAATAGCCTAACAATTCGCAGAGCAGGCGCTTGCTCGAGCGCTCGCATTGTTAAACACCTGCTTCGTGAATTGTTAGGCTATTGAACGATTGCAAGCGCTCGATGTAAAATCCAAGATTGCGTCTAACAGCACATTATAAAAAATATTGGGTTGGGGAACAATTATTTCTGCTGATACATAAGATATTTCACATTTTTTATCATATAAGAATCATTTATTATACAATTTACCGTACCAAATAAATTCTATAATATGCATTGCGTGGATATGTTATGTGGAACAAGTAACACGTACACATTTGCGTCCCACTTTCAGGGATAATTCTTTGAGATAAAAATCTAATTTTTTCCAGCCGCCATCTTTGATATCTAAACACCTCTCGAGCTGAATTGCGAGCGCTCGCGAGCACTCGCGCAAACGCCCGCGTTCAGAACGAACATGCTCGGTGTCGCCCGAACGCTCTCATTGTTGAACGCACCACTGTATATAATAGGCTTACCTTTCTTAGTTCTCTTTTTAACTTCCACCAGTTCATCAATTAAAGCATATGCTACAGATAATACCATCACAGCACTAGCTGTGTTACTCATAAACATAGAGAGACAGAATGACGTTAACATTAGTCCAAGCATTAATCTGTTGATAAAATATTAAGATGTCATTAGATAGTGCTTTATTATTAGGGGTGTAACAATACGGTATATTATTGCAATATGCAAAACCCGTATTGCAATATATTGCGATATAACGATAATATAACGATTTTGGACGATCAATATTTATAGAAAAGAAGTCTCCGTTAAATTCTTTAAATTGTGGCAGTTGAGATAAACGAACAATACAAAGATGATAGTGAAAATTATTAAACGTAAGCGAACCGGAAAGTCAAAGTCGTTTCTGTGGTATTGTTGTTGTATATAAAGTTAAAATCTAAAAACCCATCTGCACTCATCCTCAACCAGAATGATTTCATGTCAGGGGGTTCACTGCATATATATAATATAACCTTTACCTGGCAGGACTTGATCCTAATGTAAGAAGAACTCTAAGAGCTATTCTTTCATGGACTCGACTTTCTTCCAGAGCAATAGCAACACCGATGGCACCGATAATTCTCAAAGCTAAACTCTAGAATTAAAATATATATAAAAAATCAAGAACGATAATAGACCTTGAACTTGATCAAATGTTAAAAGTTTAAGGTGAATAGTTTTGTATCTAACACGTTTGTCCTAGATGATTTAAAAATGTTTAAAATGTGATTGCCCGCCTACCCTTCACATCGCTAGACCAAATAAGTATCATCAATTTAATGACCGAGTTACATTTTTGTCGGACAAAACACTTGCAAGTCAGTTGGTATTAATAATATCACTAATGTACAGTACCCACTAAAAGTTTGAAGACATTTTCACTTTGTAAGCTTACTACAATGGTTTTGATTACCATTTTGGTTTTGCTTATTTTTTGTTATGATACTATGTGTGGTTGAGAATACTTGCTTATTTTTTTGTTATGATACTACATATGGTTGAGAATTCTTGCTTATTTTTTTGTTATGGTACTATATGTGGTTAAGACTACTTGCTTATTTTTTGTAAATGTACTATATGTGGTTGAGACTACTTGCTTATTTTTTGTTATGGTTCTATATGTGGTTGAGACTACTTGCTTATTTTTTGTTATGGTACTATATGTGGTTGAGACTACTTGCTTATTTTTTGTTATGGTACTATATGTGGTTGAGACTACTTGCTTATTTTTTTGTTATGATACTATGGTACTATATGTGGTTGAGACTACTTGCTTATTTTTTGTTATTGTACTATATGTGGTTGAGAATTCTTGCTTATTTTTTGTTATGGTACTATATGTGGTTGAGACTACTTGCTTATTTTTTGTTATGGTACTATATGTGGTTGAGACTACTTGCTTATTTTTTGTTATTGTACTATATGTGGTTGAGACTACTTGCTTATTTGTTGTTATTGTACTATATGTGGTTGAGAATTCTTGCTTATTTTTTGTTATGATACTATATGTGGTTGAGACTACTTGCTTATTTTTTTGTTATGGTACTTCATGTGGTTGAGACTGCCAAAGTAGCTTTAAATCTATATTACAGAAAAGAATTACATTGAATTTTGGTTTTGGAGGCTTTGGGATATGCTGTAGCTTATAAATGTTATGCATTAAAATTTGTTATCATTTTACATCTAAATGTATGTTTAAGACACTGAATGTACGTTTGTATCTGTATTTTTTATCATTCTTAAGATATTACACTGCATATCAAGTTTGTTTTTGGGACAATAGATTGAAAGTTTCTTTCGAAATGCACGTTTTATCGTCTAATCAGACATAGTTTGCTATATTCGTCTCTTCTTGCATGGCATGGCCATGTATTACACCATTTCCATACAACCACATACTGGTTGGCAAGTTTATACTGACGGCACGTATAATAAACGCTATGGCTTGTGAACTCAAACTTCTACATCTCACATACGGTCTTCCAAAGACTTGACCAAATGTTTTGAGCCATAAACACTTATTGACCCTGGTGACTGTCTCCATTCTGATTGGTTGGTAAAACAGGGTCAATATCAAAACCAGGTCCGTAAGTAGCTATTTAATAAACTCGGCACTAAATAAGTGATCTTACATAGGCTCTAAGTTTGTTTTGTTTGTATTACATATAAGGCATACTCCACCGTAGTTAAAGGTCAAGTTCACTCGATCTCGCGAACACTGCATGCACCCGCTGGTGCAGCTTTTAGTGAACATGTTACCAAAGAGTCAATAGGATAAAAACAAACTCATTTACTTGTATCTGTACAAAGACAATCAAATGTAAACCTTAGATTGTAGAAATGGACATACGTAAAAGTAACATGTATTGTATTAAAGTTGATACCTTCATGAATAATGGAGTAATTTCTGCCACTGGCATTATTCCAAACAAAGGAAATAAAATCACAGGAATCAAAGATGTTACTGGTATTGGGAAAGCTTCAGTTATCCAGTACACACCAACCAGTACCATGGTATACCCACACAGCGCTTCCTGAAAATACGTATTTGTAAACGTCATTTGAAATAGGTCATCCAGCTATACAGAATAGAACAGAACTTTTATTAACATTCACAAGTTATATAAATAACAATATGTGAGAAGTAAATACATATTGATATACGTGTACATAGAAATATTATACTTGTTTATGAGAAGGGTGTATACATTTAGAAAAAAAGCGGTAAAAATATATCAACAAATTTGATCCTCCGCTTCCAGCACGTGGAGTATTCAACCGGTGTAAATTTTATCCCTGTAACCATTGGAGCTTTATTAGGGTTTGATGCCGTTAAACGTGTTAGCTCACCCGAACACAAATCGCTCAATGTGAGCTATTGTAGTGGGTTTGACCAATGTGCGTTAGTGCGTGCGTGCGTGCGTGCGTGCGTGTGTCCGTCCGTCCGTCGTCAACGATTTCTTAAAAAAATCTTCTTGTCAAAAATCATAAAGTCTACAGTAATCAAATTTGGCATTTAGCATCACTAGAAGGTGCTTTGTAAAAATTGTTCAGATATACCGATGGGGTCAAAATTGGCCCGCACCGGGGGTCACAATATTTACATGGATCTAGTTTTATAAGGAAATGTTAAAAATCTTTTTCTCAAAAACTTCAAGGCCTAGAGCTTTGATATTTGGCATGAAGCATCCCTAAAAGGTGCTTTACACGGATTGTTCCAATTATGCCCCTGAGTTCAAAATTGGCCACCCCCAGGAGTCACAAGATTGACAAAGAGTTATATAAGGAAATGTTAAAAAAAATTCTCCTTAAAAACTTAAAGCATATTATCAAAAATCTTACGATAATTTAGCAATACAACAAAGTGCGGTTTACGACAGAAATCGGTCTTAAGAGCTTTGATAATACGGGCTCCTGGAGCTTAGGTATTTGGCAATAAGCATCGTATTAAGGTTCTCTACGAATATTGTTCATAATATACCCCGGAGGTCAAAATTGGCCCTGCTCTAGGGATCACAAGATTTACATTGAGTTATATAAGGAAATTATAAAAAAAGACTTCTTCTCAAAAAGACAAGGCATAGAGCTTTTATTTTTGATATGTGGTATTATTCTGAGGTCTTCTACAAAGATTGTTCAAATTATGCTCCCGTGTTCAAAATTAGCCCGGCCTCAGGGATCACTGTTTTCATTGGCTGAAAATGTTAAACAATCTTTTGGCAAATGCCCTGATTATCTAGTTCTCAGGGGCGCGTTTCATAAAACGTTTTACGAATCTTCATATGTCTAGATTTACGAAGTTGGAGCGTTTCATAAAAGTTCAAAAGCACCCTTGGTAACCAGTACATGTTTACTGACAAAACCGCGCACCTAAAAAAACTTCACGTAGAGTACAGATGATTCGTTTTTATATGTATATGACCTTATTTTTATATCTATAGAAGATAAATCACTTTTTATATCGCTTGACTTACTATGTACGGAGTTTTTGTTTGAATTTACGGGTAACAAACAACGTCCATTTTATTTTTTGATGACAACAGCATATTACGTCGCTCGCATTTCATATTAAGTTAAATTTAATGACATTCAGTCAATTTCCCACTTCTAAGGTTTCTTTAGTTAATAGTCCAATTTCACAGATCAGCAATTATGATAAAGATATATAACATTTCAGTAATACCCTGCTTCATACGGAAAAGTTTCATCAATCATTTAAAAACGGGAATCTGGGTCAAACTCAGCAAACGGTTATTATTATTAAGGATGTCAAGGTAGAAGGGTACAAATGGGTCATTCTTGCTTAAATCAACCAATGCTTCCCGGGTCACCCTGACAAAAATGGCTTTTTAAGTAAAGGGGGATACTTTTGCTGTTTCTGAATTTCGTTCAGAATTTATTTCGAATTTATTATAGTGAACGATTAACCGAAAACCATGTCTTCAAAGTTGACACAATTCGGACGTTGAATAGTCTCGTAAGCATTTCGAACACTATATTAAGCATGGATGGAACTGAAAGCCTAATATAAGTTATCCTCTGTAGTTCTTGTACTAAGATCATTTGATCTAAGCCTTCATAGTGAGACAGTTTCATTTGAAAACATGATTATCCGCTATCTTGTACAATACATTGGGCGCCGCCATTATTCTGCTTTTACTAACGTACTTTTATGCGTCAAAGTAGGACTGGGAACTAGACAATCTACTCTCAACAAACTGTATTTATTGTCGTGTTTTGTGGTCGTAATTCAATACGCTATCGAAGTAGCTGATGGTCACTTTATGTGCATCGTTGTCGTCACAATAATATATGTTCTATTCACTGTGTTCGTTGTTTTTGCCGGAATTTTATAGCAATACATTTAAACAGCTGTAGCACAACTCCGCTTAACTTCGCATTTGACGCTAAACGTCGCAACACTAATGTTAAACGTCGCACAAAAAAATGACTGACGCTAAACAGGTGGCGACGCATAACGTCGCACTTAGTAGGAAGGTGTAGCATGATAAACAACACAAATAAAATACGTAGGACAAATATGACTTCAAAGCAACATCTCTTAGACCCATAGCAACCAACAACGTATCCTAAGCAACCACCCCAAGGTGCAGAGCAGCCACTCTTACACCCTAAACCAACCGCCTTAAGGTCCAAAACATCCACTCTACCGTCCATAGCAACCGCTTTGAGTTTAACAGCAACCATTATTGCACATTTTCCATCCACTTCAATATCTATTGCCAAAACTTTTTCGGCCTTAAACTTTTTCTCAATGTTTATTTTCATCATCTTTAGATCAACTTTCAAACCAGGTCGAGTTTAGTTAGATCTAGGTCGGTATAGACACTATAGATGCCTTATTCTTGCTTTAATGCGCAGCGACGTTTAGCACTACATACATCTATTCATACAAGATAATTGATGTATCACTACATTCTAAAGTCATAACAAAGCATGACACCCTTTGATAAGAAACAACTGTATGTTATAGAGTATATAACAACCGGGACATTTCTTTCATTCTTTATGAGCGCTGAATAAAATCCATTAAAATGTACGCGACACTGCTCTAGTTTTCAACCAGCTTAAATAAATGACATCTACAATTAGACAACTCGGTTCACTTAGTCGATTAAGCGTCTGTTAAGTAGGGTTTTCGATTTGCCGTTTTCCACTGATGGTAGTATTCTTCTATTTTCAGATTAGGCTAGTTATAATCTTACAGGCCAAGAAGAAATCTAATATGAAAGCTTCCATACATTATGTGTTGGGTTTTTGTTGACGACGACTATTTCAATTTATTGAGAGACGGCCACATACTAGAGTTGCATTACTATCAACCTTGTAGGTACTTCTTATTCCTAATGAAATCTAAGTAATGAAATACAGAAAGACTTTCGTGCACATTGAAACCTAACAAATCCATACTAATGATTACTCCTTACACATTAGATTCATGTGCGAATTCTGCAGGGCAAAGAATGCACACGAAGTGTTTATTCTATCCTGTATTACTGGAAAATATAAAGATGTTATTTTCCTCTTCTTGCCATACTTAATCTTGAAGTACGGTTTCCCCCTGTACATTTTCATAAAAATTCTGTAGGTTCATTTGTGTAGTTAAATATGATAAATTTGGAACAATCCTGTAAAACAACTTAAATTTCAATTAATACAATGAATGACCGCAGTATAATTACATTATACAACAACAGACACAATCAATATATTAATTATTTTATTGCTGTGGTGATTATCAGAGATTTTACGTAACAAAAAATCCCTGTTATAAATCAAAAGATCAGTATACCGCTTGATTGATCACTATGTATACTACTAAGTGTATTAACGAGATTTGACTAAGCCCCGTCTACACGCTTATCAATATAAGTAAATACCTGTCACTGTTCAGTGAAACAATGACGAGTCAGATGACGGAACTACTTTTATCGCCTAGAAATTGGCTGCGTAGTAAATCAGAGACACATGTATCCCTCCGCAGGTTAAATTGGTCAGGCATTTTCGTCGATAGTTTTCGATTTGTGGTATAACTTCAGCAAAAGAAAATATGTGCTTCAAAATAGAGATATTGTCCTTCCATGATGTCATGTATGTATATGTATTTGCATTGTTTTTTTCTTTATAATAATAATAAATCATTGGGGAAGGTGTTGAAATATCTAGTATTGTTATAGTACAGTTATCTACAGTACTAAGCTATGTATATGTACATTATAATGTAGCTCATTAACAAATTCTAACTCCAAAAAAAACTATTTTCAACCAAAAATACTAATATTATTTATTATTCATCAAAATAACCAACAGAAGCCAAAACATTGACTGTTTCTGGCACTTTAATAAGATTAAACCAAATTCTAAGATAATAGCATATTCTAGTCGCGACTCAAAGTCTGCTGCTAACTCAGTAACAATATACCATACTCTGACAGATGATTTAATTCATTGATGCATCAAATGTACATTGGGAAATTTCTAACTTTATGGTGCAAAATTAGCAAACAGGAAATAACCTACCATCGGCAATAACAAAAACACTTTTGGCAATAAGAAACTATCCTGATTTGACTCAGTTTAGACCCAGAAACCAATTTAAGGGATGAAGAGTCACATCTTGGTGTCTGCATATATAATACATCCTTACGGAGCGGACGGGCACTTCTTAAAATCAAATAAAACAAACTAACATTAAATTAGGGATGATCGAATGACAATTGTCCATTTAGCTTCTAGTTACTAAGAGTCAATGACAAACTCATTTATTGTAAATAAAAAAAATAATATTTCAATCCTGTATAATCATTTATAGATCTAGTAAATAAAATTTAAAAAAAGTCCAATCCTATAAAACCATTCATAGTAAATGAAAAAAAAAAGAAGAAAATATTTCAATTCTATAAAATTACTTTGCAACCAAACGCATTGAGTGCCTAAAATGTTGGACTGCACTTTGTCATCGTATTGTACATTAACAAACATATATAATACTTAATTGACAATAAGACAATCCCTTAATAAATTATGTTTTCTTATTAAAACAATCTAATATAGTAGCTTACCTGTCCATCATAAACAAAAACTATCGGCAATAATAAAATAGGTGTTAACAGCACAATTAAAATGTCTCTATAATGCTTCAGAAATTGCCACAAAGTTAATAGTGCTCCCATAGTTATCCTTGTTAAAAGTGTCTGTCTTTAAAACACTCGTGCCGTGTCCTCATTCTCTGCTTACCAAACAGGTTATTACCCTTAACTTTTTTATACCCATCGTTAAAAATTTGTCAAGGTAAGTTTAACACGTTGAATGATTAAATTTTACCTTGAAAAAGTACGACAAAATTAATAAGTAGAGTAAATCTAACATCAAATGAATCTTTAAATGTTTTTGTTTTCGTTACTGAGCCAGTTTAAGTGACTATGAATAAATATAATAATTTATAAGACAAGATAAGTGAAACTATATGTCTAATTTAGTTTAAAACTCACAAACTTAATTGATAGGAAATTTAGGTCGTATTCTTCAATGCATAAACATTTAATTGATTATATAATACAAACAGTGATAATAATGGTGATTAATTTTATTATGACAACGATGATGATGATGAAAATAAACGTTTTGACGATGATGATGATGATAACGAAAATAAACGTTTTGACGACGACGATGATGATGATGATGGTGGTGGTGGTGTTGGTGGTGAAATTAAATGGTAATACATCAATAGTGGCTGTAACTGATGATCAGTTAATTAACAAACATTTTTTCATAAAAAGTGTTTGAATGAATGAAATACTGAATGAATTGATTTTTGGGGTTCATATAAACACAATGACCGATGTACAAACTATATTATACTTTATATACAAGTAAAGTACGTAAACAAGCTGTCATTCACCCTCATCATATCAAGCTATTCACAAATTATTTCCGGAGAGTTGGTCTTTTCATTTCCTGAAAGTTTCTGACAGTTATTTAGATTATGCTTATATTTTTAGATAAAATACCCTATAGTGCTATTTTGGACATGTTCATAAGTGTGTATCGAACAGTATAAAAAGTTTTTGTTCTTATGAGAACCTTTGAAAGAATATCAAATTCATAAAGCTGTATTTCTATGGCCATTCTCCTTTATACCACTGATTCTTAATCATGTAGGGCAATTGTCAGTCACTGAAGGAAGGTTACACCTAGTAACTGGTCAACAGCTTCATCGAAGGATTTAACCTTTCAAGGAACGTAGGATAGGTTGACTGACCACATTAATATACATGTTACTTATATAATGTATTGTTATAGTTCTAAACCAAATAAAATAAAAAATGTTCTTTTGTGTTTTTGGTATGTATAAGTGACATGATACCAATGGTAAAGCGTTAAAATTGTAAAACAAAATTTAAAACACAATAGCAAATAGTCTGTGCCATAAGCTTCATCATCAAACTTAATGTATTTATTCTTCTTGTTTATTTAGTTTAGCAAGTAATGCACCATCGGAAGAGAAAGTTCTTTAGGGGGGGATTCATTATTATCAAACTTAAGTAATTAAAAATGACCAAGGCCGTATTATCAAGCATCTTACGACCGATTTTAGTCGTAATTCCTTCTATATTTTATTGTTAAATTATCGTAAGATTTTTTATTATATGCTGTCGGTGTGTATACAGATGCCTTGCTGTTATACCATTAAGTTTCATCTTTTTAAATTGCAAAAAAGACTAGATTATTTTTTTTATTTTTAGATAAATGTTTAAAAGTAGATTTAATTTAGGAGTTCCGAATGTATCGTTACGGAACGTTTGGAACGTTTAGGGTAATTGAACAGGCTACATTGATGTGAGTTTTGCTGGCCATTCATTGGTCAGTTATATCAGTGTATAATCCAGCAAATTTTTGTTCGTTGCTTCCATCCACAATAAGCTATTACAAGTTGCCTGTATTGTCTGTTTTAAGTAGTTATGGAATGACGAGTTTCAAACGTGACCGCATGTTTTCTCTTTCCGCTTGTTAAATGAATGTAATCCGGAACTAAAAATATAGGGGGTTTCCACCAGTGTTATTTGGGACAGAGTATGTTTGCAGGTACTGTACTGTTCATTTCTATTTCGTATGAAGTATATTTGGCCGCTTAAAGCATCGCAATGCTTATCATATAAAGCAGATAATGATAGTGACGATGGTGATGACGATGATGATGATGGTGATGATGATGATGACAATGATGACGAAGACAGCGACGATGATGATTATAATGATGGTGATGGTAGT
Source organism: Mactra quadrangularis (assembly GCA_025267735.1). Taxonomy (NCBI): domain Eukaryota; kingdom Metazoa; phylum Mollusca; class Bivalvia; order Venerida; family Mactridae; genus Mactra; species Mactra quadrangularis. The sequence continues at coordinate 33,478,757 of CM046304.1, forward strand.
GATGGTAGTGATGGTAGTGATGGTGGTGGTGATGATGATGATGGTAAGAAGATGATGATAAGATGATGATTGCGATGGTGATGATGATGGTGATTTTTATGATGATTATGGTGGTTGTGTTAGTGATAATGATGATGATAATGATATAATTATCATATTCCGGACATGTATGTGAGGATCCGACTGAGAATGAGAAATATGAATCGTAAGCACGCGGTAACTTTTCGTGACCAGACAAACCCAATAGAGTTCAGGGTTGAGACATACCAGACACGTAAACATCTTTAATATAATTGTCTGATATGTAAAGATGTCTTATATTGTATTTGCTTTGAACAATCATTTATTGTAAACTGAGACTTGAAATCATACATATTCATTGTCTTCAAAGAATGAATGTTTATCAGTATATCATCGTTATTTGATAGACTTGAAAGTACCACTTGATGTAAATCAATCGATTTATACTAGATTTTATACAGCTTGTCTTTCATAGATCAACGATTTATATGATAGAGAATCTACATACTGAACCTATTTTGAACTTTGTATAATTATTGTCTGTTGTACGCGTGATTTTTGACATTCGAATATTCGGTGACGTTTCGAATATTCGAATTTTATCGCCCTTTGTACGCATGCTTTTTAACGTTCGAATATTCAGTAAAGTTGCAAATATTCGAATATATTCACGCGCTATATGTTTGCAAAAAGTATACGTAAAACGTTGGAGAAGTGATGCGCAGCAATAAGTATACACTTGTTTTGCTTAGCCTCGAGTAAATATCACGTAAATCTGACAAGAAATTTAAATAATTAAAGTTCTATTTAAGTCTTAGTTGAGGCGGATTCTGACTGTTTTCTTTTAGAAACCATGACATTGGTGATGTCATAGTCACGTGGTATTGCCACCGTGTACTTGGGAGGAACTAAATCTCAAAAATACAATCAATATGACTGGTTCATTCCTAAATGACGTAAATTAATCAAACATGTCATTTTTTAACAAAACCATGCAAGAAAGAGGAATAATAGCTGTCAATACATGATAAATAAGTTACTGATTAACCAAGCTTAACAATTAATTATGCATGAAACACATGTAATTTGTTCTGTTCACGTACTATGGAATTATTAATACCCTACGAACATGCAATGATGTAATTACAAATGTTAACTTTAGTCTTTGTGTGCCACTTAAATCACTTCATCATCTTTATTAATGCTCAATAACTTTAGTTCTTAAATGGCATTTTTTCTGCAATGCCAACTTAAAACGGATTGCTATCTCGTGTTGCTATGCGATGTTGGGAACTTGAATCACTTGAATTTATTATTTTTAATCAATCCGATTTCAAATATTTATTGCTATAATGTTTCTTAACACATCAATAGTCGATACATTAAAAAGAAGTTTTAATATTTTTTCCATTCGTAGCAATCCCTACTCACTAACGTACGCTCCTGGAATATTCTAAGAAATCTATGAAAACGCAGATAGATCTGACGCTTATCGTATTTTGCCGTTAATACATGCATTGCATATTTTTTAATTAAAAACTTTATTAGAACACATGTGTTAATGACTGTGTTGTCCACATCGTTTAATTGGCAATATAAAACCATTGGAAACATCTTGTTCGGAAATTTTCGGCCATTCTCTCATTGAATGATCGAGGTGTTCAGATTGGTGGCACCTATTTGTCTCCATTTGTCCATGTAAATCCTTAGTTCTTCAATGTGTTTTCGTATGTCTTCATTTAGCCATGCCGCTCACAGTGTGGTAGCTTTACTGCCTATTTATGTGCTACCCATCACTAATGTCTACTAGTATAGCATGAGGCAAAAAAAACCCAACAGAAATTGAAGTTGATTAAAAATGGGCATTATATATTAAAAAGCATAAACACAATATACAGGATATATACAAGCCGAAATGACATATCTGTGCGACAAGACCGCCAAAAGATAAATACCATCGCCAGACAGATAGCTTTACTGCTTATTTATAGAACACAATGAGAAGGGGATTGTTTTTAAAGTTATGAAGCCAATAAAATCGCATAATGTTATTCGAAACCATAACCTTCAAACACAAATAACCATAAAACAGAAGCGGTTAAAATAATTCATAGTTTTAAGACCAATTAGTGAAAAAATAACTTAATTGTAAATCAATAACATTTAAATGTTTCTTCCTGTTTAAATAAATTGATGTTAAAACAACAAATACAAACTGTTGCTAGACCTATGTTTATACTATATGGTAGGGGTGTAGGAATGTGAAAACTCTGTATGTCAATATAAACAATTAATTGCAATACGCAAAATCCATATTTCAATATATTGCAATACGTATCGGCTTTCTTTGCGTAGACAGTCGAAGCCTGAACAAATGCACATTTATGTCTTCATCGGATCAGCATTCCATAATAAAACTGAAGTATATGTAAAAAAATGATTAGTTTGAAAAACACATTCTAAGAGAATTACCCTTATATGACAAGATGTTTAACCTACAACAGTTTTCACTATATTTATTCCGTTCAAACCTTTAGATAACTACGTACAAAAACCGGTCGGGAAAAATGCAAATTTTAACCTACAAGAGTTATCAACAGATTTTTTTCATGATTTAGATTTTAGATTCAGCATGATAAATAACTACGTACAAAAATATGTTCAGGGAAAGTCGAGCAGGTTAAAAACCATCAGAATTCGTATTGCAATTATAACCGCTATGTATCGCTTAACCGCTACATCCCTACTGTATGGCATTTATTTATTTTCATATATTAATAAGACTAGCAAAGTTAGAAGTTCATTGCACCCTCTTATTTTTTTTCAAAACATTCATTGGGCTGAAACCTCTCACACATCTTAATGTAGGTAAGTAACCGCTAGGGGAATTTGCATCCTACCAGATTTTACCCCAACATTTTCTCAAGCAATAGACCAATTAATAAGTTTTATATAAGTGGGTACATTATCAACTTGCCCGACTATAACTTAATCATAATTTTGATTTTATATTATCCCGTTTATCAACATTTGTGTGTGAGAATTTGTTCGACACCCGACTCTTCTAATCATTTTCTATGGCCACATTTCTATTACCAGTACAATCTTACCTTTACACATGGGACCGTCAACATCTCATGATACGGATGTTAATTCACATTATTACCAAAGTTTCGTGTTTGACCAGCTGCGACAGAGAACCCCAGATTGCTGGATTTTAAGCCAAGAGTGCTACCTCTGCATCACGGCAAAGGCTATTGATTTTTTTATATTGTAAAAGTCCGGAAAGTTAGTTGAAAATCTTACGTATATACATACTTCTATAAGCTCATTTAAGTAAACGATAGGACATTGCTAGAGCATTGTTATTCAGTTAAGTTCCGTTATAAAGAGCACCTTGATTATGTAGTACAAAATTATGCCATTTCTGTCGATTTTGAATCCCAAATGTTTTATTTGAGAAGAAAACAATGTTCTTATATCAAGACTGTTACGCTATTAGGACCGTGGATTTCGATGATTTCGTCTAACAACATAAACGTTTATCTTTTACACGCCAACATCATCATTATGTATCAAACGTACGAAAGTAGGAAACAAATAAACACAATACAATAACTAAGATGTCAATAACATTCTCTAGGAAAATGACAGAAGAATTCCAAATGACACTTACTTCCGGAGAGTTAATTTACTCCATTTCCAGGGTAAAGATTTGTGTCGAACGAACGTTGCTTCTCTGTCATAAAGTAAACGCCTAGTAACCATATGATTTGAATTTGCCTCATGGTTACAGTTATGCCAGTCTGATTTCTTTTATGATCAAAATTTATAATGATTGGCCAATAAAACACAAACAGCGTAGAAACGTTGGAATAAAATATATGCTATAAATATATATGCTTGTTTGTTTGTCTACTTAGTAATAATGCTTACATGTAATCAACCATAGAAAGGATCAATTTCTTTACAGTCAGATAAGCAGATTTGTCCAACGTAAGGAGAAGCAGAAAACTGTATACTATTTGCTCTGCATCACATCTCCAACATCAGATATACTTTTTACCAACACCCTGGAATAATATTCCTTTTCAGTATGCTACAGTGAAAAGTTGTCGTCTTTTTTTTGAATAGGAAATTCGTTAACAAGTTTTCTTGGGTGTTTGCAAAAATTTGTATACATTTTGTAAGTGGCGTTAGAGATGTGATGCACAGCAACAGTGTACTTATCTGCTTAGCGTCGAGTAGGCACCATGTAAATCTGACAAGAATTAAAATAAATACGACTCTTTGAAACTCTGAGTCGAGGCGGTTTTTTTCTTCCATTCAATCAAAATTGTTGTAATGCTGTTGTTTCATGTGCGCCTAGCATTACCGATGAGAGTTTGATAAATTGCAGGAGCAAGTAGTAAAATGCAGGTGTGTGTCTAATCAAATGAACATAATCATATATACATCAATTCAATTGTTATAATGTTTGCTCAATAGGTTTGTTTGCAGGATGGAAAATTTTAACTTCTGAAGGTATCAAAGATTTGTTTATTGAATAAAACAATTTATACACCACTTTCACGGTGGTTATACTACGTGGTCTATGCCATCACTAATATTACGGTTTGAAGAAGAAAATGTGAGAACCGCATCGATTTAGAGTTGAAAAAAGCTGTAAGTATTTAATTCTTGTCAGATTTACATGAAACCTACACAAGACTAAGCAGAACGGTGTATACTATTTGCTGCGCAACACATCCCGTACGCCAATTTTATATTTTTGTAAACATCCCGGAAAACTTACCAACGATTTTCCTATTCAAAACAGGACGACGACTTTTCACTGTAGCATTCTAAAACGGAATGATTTTCCATGGTGTTAGATAGTAAAGAGAATATGCAGCACACAATCCATTCAATCAGAGTTGTAATGTTGTTGTTTCATGTCTGTCAAGCATTACCGATGGGAGTTTGATAAATTGCTGGAACAAGTGGTTGAATGCTGGTATGTGCTTAATCAAATGAACATAATCATTTTAATTGTTATAATGTTTGCACAATAGGTCTGTTTGCAGGATGAAAAGTTTTTACTTCTGAGAGTATCAAGGATATGTTTACTGAATTAAACTTTTAACACATCACTATAGCGTTTGCTAGTATTTATGCGACAATTTAAACTTCGGGAAATGCATGTCTGTTATTGGATAGCAATATCTTGCTGCTCCCTTTAAAATTGTAATGTTGACCTAGATTTATTGCCAGTTACTTCATCAAAGTGAAATACTCGAAAATTGAACTTAAAGCATATTAGTTAATTGACAACCTCTATTATAACGTACATTATAGTAATCACATGACACTGTACGAGGTCTTCGAAATGCCGTAAACACCTGCACAGTACACCTTTTCACAAAACTTCTTACGAAACAAGTTATTGTAAGTCAATATCATAAATTTTGCAGCTCAAAGTCGGAAGGATAATAAACATAAAATTCTATGCTTTGATATTTAAAAGTTATACAATTTTCTACACAATTGAATTATTTTTGAATTGGCCAATTAATTGGCCAAAATATGACCGTATTATTAATGTTTCTTTCTTTTGACTTACGATGAGTTTTATCTTAAGATTTTTGTGAAAAGCGCCACTAATAATCAAACCGTTATGTATGTCTGACAATTTAGACTAATTTACTCAAAACTGTTTTAATTCAGTAATAGATAGTACAAGAAGAACTAGAAAAAAACATTAGTTCCATATATTTTGTCTAGAATAGTTTATGTCCAAAGGGATAAAGAATAAGAAAAAAATAACTGCATACAAATGCATTTTCTTAAAATGTGAGGAAATCTATGTAGAACGCAAACATAGATTAATTATTTACCAAAAAAACCCTGTTTATAACAGATGCAAATTTTGATGTAAGCAAAGATTGCAATATTTATTTAACCAGGTGATTTGTTTACTACAGTCGAGATACTGTCTGCTAAATATCAAACTATTGTATGCGTATGTCGTCTTTTATTTGACATAGCATGTTTTCAATGTTGAGTCTGCAATGAGTTGACCTGTTCCAGATAACTGATGGACGGTTTTCGTGAAAATTGTGTAAAAGGTTTTAGCAAATATTTCGCCTTGCATTTTTAAAGTTAAAAGTTGGACATTACATGATATAACAGCATAAACAAATTTAGTTTTTGTCTAAGTATGTGTATGTTATGTGTATTAGCTGTAATAGGTTGGTTTATTTTATTGAATATGTAGTGGATGCAAAGTATATATTAGCCTAGTGAGCCTAAGTATACAGGAACTTGAACTGTGTTCTGCAATGTTCTGTTTTAAGTATTCTTGTTAAGTCTACATATGGCTTCACGAATACATCAATACTTCAAACGTGTAAAAGGTATGTTTTTATGATATCATACATGCCATTACATGTAAAATTGAGAATGTTCTCTTTTAAAACATACCGACAATACGCTACAGTAATTCACAAAAGTTGTTCGACGAGGCGTTCCATTTGATTAATTATGCATTTAAATTGGCTATTAATTCTTTATTACGGTGCAAATAAATCTAAATGTCGGACTTTTGAAGGCTGAAACTAAACTAAAGCTGACTTCATTGGTGTTACAGAAGAGATTGATTGGATTGCTAATTATTTTTATGGATTACAGTCTCTAGTAACATTTCTGGCACGTGACAGACCATTATAGGGGACTCGGAGATTTTATTGGTCCTCACTGATAACGTACTTTTAATTACTACATACTAACACTGAGCACTTTTCGTCCTACGCATCGGCATTAACATGCTTTGTAACCGGTATCCAACATTAAAATAGCAATTAATGTTACTCAGATGACACGTGTTTACAATCTAGAAAGATTAATTTTTAATAGAAACTCTTCTATTTTCATAATGTCCGCCACAGAAAAAATTGTGATATTTAAATATGTTGTTCCAAGTTTGAGAAACGACTAAGGTGGATACACAGTACATTATACATTCAATCATCGCTGATGTAATTTGAATGAATGTCAAGTCTGTTAGGAGTCACCATGGTTACTAATATAAATTGTTGATACATGTCGTTAAATTCAGAAATGCGCTTCATCAAATGAGCAATACTATCTTTGAAATCAATTTTTATATTTTATAGATTGTTTTATTGTAGAAAGATTTAATATTGGAAAATATATTGGTCTGGAAACTAAAAGCACTTTTTTGTTTAATGGTTAGTATTGTACAGAAATTTTAGTATGAACAAAATATATCAAAGCATATAAGATTCCTGTTACAGATAGTCTCTGGATTTATTTCTACTGTTGTTGTCTGAAAGATGTTCATTCTTATTGATTTCATGGTTAAAGTTTATACTATACCAATTTATTTTAGCTCATTTGTGAAACGAGTTCTCACAACTTAAATTTATTACTTTAGAGTCCGCTTCCTGGTCCCCCAGTACTGATATAATTATTTATATTGATGTATTTCAGTGTTTGTAAATATTATATATGTAAATATGGACAGTAAAAAGTTTTAAACTAAAGCAGATTTTTTATTATCATAGCACATGAATGAAACATTTACGACGTACTGAACTTTATATAAAGCTTGTCATTATAATAGGATTAGCAAAAACCTCACAAACCATTCCATTAGAGTATATTCAAATAAGCTAATGCTTGAAATATTTTTATCTAAAGCAACAATTAGTGTATCAAATTGAAAACTTAATTAAGTATGCATTAAATATAATCTTGTTTGTCAATATCAAGTATACAGGCTTTGCATTTGTAGACACGACTTAGAATCTAATCAATTCAATCATTTTAGATGCTTCATGCTCAAAATTCTTCTTTCGATTTTGAATTACATTTCCATTACATTATTTCCTACATTATGAGTAAAGTTTTTACCTGTATTAAAATTGTATTTAAAAATCAATAAATCGATCAAACAGGTGTTAACAATTTAGATGCATCTTATTTAACAATGTTATATACTTGTAAAACATCCCCTGGTACTTCTTACAAAACAAAATCTACTGTACTTGTAATGTGATTATATTACATTATTTCACCTTAAGTAATTGAACAAGGCATTTAACAGAAGTGTGGAATTTCAAGTTTTTTTCCACTTGTCTATGGACAAGTAAAAGCTGAAATCCATTTGTCTGGAATAAAAAAAAACACCACGAAGTTCAATACTAAAATAAAATACTGAGAACAAAATGATATAAAATACATTTTATCAGTAATAATAATTGATAATAAACTAGATTACTACTGAAAATGAGACACCTACATTATTTAGTATTGCTATGATAGAAGTGAAGGTGAAACTATTACTTATACGCGGACAAGTGAGGTCAAATTATTTTTATTGTCCACAGACGTAAATGTACTAGTCGGACATGTCGGGCATAGGGATTCCACGCCCCTGTTTAACTCACAAAAATGTGAAAGATGGAAATTAATATTCAGAAATATTTTGCGCTCACTATCATGATATGATCAACTTATATGTTAATCATCCAAAAGAAAGTCTCGAGATAATAAATACAACTAGGGATGTGAAATTCATCATTTTTTCCACTTGTCCCCAGACAAGTGATATCTTAAAAAATACTTGTCGGGGTCAAATGCACTTGTCCAGAAGTTCTATATTCAAAACGACATACAATGTACGTGTATTGAGAACTATGATATCAAATACATACTATAAGTAATAATAAATAATTGACAATATGATACAGTTATGTTCACTGTTGAGTTTGACTAAAACATTTATACACTTTCATTATTTATAGCTAAAACAACCCTTGTCCGCGAACTAGTAGGATTGAATTATTTACTTGGCAGTAGACATAAATTTATGAGTCAGACAATTCCGGCATAGGAATTCGACATCCCTGACAACCGTACGATTATATTCTCACTAACTCAGTAGGCCCTAAATTACAGTGTAATAGGCGTTAACAATAATTATCAATACCAGATCAATTTGATCGATCTTACAACACAAGACAATTGATATTACCAACTACAATGTTCACCAGACCAAAATAATATTTTGTCATTTTACAGTTCTGACATTCAGTGTTGATTATTTCTACAGACATTTGCATATATAGCTTCTTGTATGAGCCATTTCTATCTTTACAATGCGGCTTCCGTGTGCCATAACTAATATACCATTGGCCATAAAGCAATACAAACATTACACTTAGTCATATCGTGATATGTCTTCAGTATGGAAAATTTAAGATCCAACCCCTAAAAGGGTAAGTAAAACAGGCGTCTATACTTTTGTTGTACTTAATTTTTTGCATAATAGTTGACTTACAAATAATTAAAAATCAAGCCCCTTTATAACTCATTGATGGCACCCTGTATATTTATCTGACAGGTTCATTTGGTGATTTTTAAGTCAAGATCCAATACAGGTCACCTTCTTATACAATGTCTACATTTGAGGCATTGTTGTGATTTTAGTTTTGTCAGACCAATACTAAGATAAATCACGTCATGTTTCACTATTTGCATATTACTTGAGTCTTACTTAAGGGCCATCATGACCGCCTTGTTCTTTTTCAACATTAGTCCAATTATTCGAATAAAACGTTATGCCATGTAAAGATTCCAATGCTGATAAATCCTAATACAGAACATTCATTTTTGTTTTTGATGAAGTTTATATACCAGTTTAACCCTTTACCTCATCCTGTCCCCTTTTGTCCCCTGTATGTGATTCTAATATTGTCCCCTATATGTGATTCTAATACTGTCCCCTCTAAACTTTATGCTATCAAAATACATATTTCCACTAAATAATGTCAACATTTTTTACAGAATATTGTAGCTAAATCTTTTACCTAATGAATGCTCAGAAAAAATTAGTAAGTTATATATTGACTTTAATCACAAATTTGATTATAAACATACAGGTATACATCCAGATGTCACACTCATTATCTTATTTAATACCAACTAGCTAACAATGCTTTTATATCACACTCGAAATATAAACTTAAACAACAAATTAGTAAGACACGAAAAAGTCCAATATTGAACATATAGAGTGCTAATCGTAGAAACGCAAGTAGTACATATCCATCTAATGTCATGCACATTATTGCATTTAAATTTCGATATCATTATGAATGAATTTAAATATTAAAGCAGAGGCACCAATAAAGATACCAGTGGTAATCTGCATAAAAAGATATAATAAAAATCCGAATTCATTTGTTTTCATTACGTTACAGCTAACGATAATAAGGGAGAACGGGTATAGGAGAAGATTTAAGAAATTAAATCACATACAAACCATTTTAAACTAGATTTATAATTTAGATATTGTATTCAGATGTTGTCTTTAGTAGATTGATTTAATTTGTTTAACAATAATTGTTTAGTAACAACTAGAATTAAGTATTAACAGCTATCGATGGAAAGATCACGAAGATGAAAACTAGTGTTCACTGCTTCAACATGCTTAATGACATTATTATTGTCATTAATTACTTGTTTACTTGTAGACAGAAAGAGTACAGACATATTTAATCATAGAAAAGTGGTATTACAACATGTATCTTGTATTTACAATAACTGTCAGAATGTATATAGTTTACAATTACAGTATCTTGATCAGTACTAGCCACCAACGTATTTGCATGTATACATACAAGAGAATAAGAAAAGGAACCATTCTACGGAAAATGAAGGCCAATGTTTCTTTGCTCGATGATAAAGATCTTTCTATGAGATTACCTTAATCAGTCTCACGTGTTCACTTTTGTATTCTGCACTGTATTACGTCACATCATATTGCACTAAATTTTATCAATTGTAATGGTTTGTAATGTATCAGAGTGTTCTACATTGCAACTAACTTTGGTTAGAATCGTTTCCCAGTTGAAGCTTATCTAAAACCAGACGTATATATGCCTGTTTTTTTTTTTAATTTTAAGTTCCCATCATCTTACTTTGTAACCTGACACAAATACATTTTGCGATGAATAACGGCTTAAATTGCAAAAGAAATGTTTATATTTCAATCATTTACGGCGTTGTGATATGGTGCAAATTTATTCGCCGTAAATAAAGAACAGACAATCGACAAATATACTTTATAAACATATAATTTTTGTCTGAGACCGAAAGAAGACATCCATTGAAGTTTTATATGAAAGAAAACACCTTAAGTAAATCTTTAAAATTTAAACATGAATAATGTGTTGAGGGCGTCATAAACGAGTGAAAAGAATGTTTATACTCGTTTCAGAGTTTTGTTTTAACATTGATTTGTCTGCATCTAACACTTTCTTCATATAAATTAACACTTAAGTGTTGAAGGCACTTTTTTCTGAGATTTTGTTCTAAACCAGTATCAAAATGTATATTATGTACACCATCAGTACAAACAATACTGTTAGTAGACTATTGGTAATACGAGTTTAATCGGGTATGTCAAAAACATTTGTGGTACGACCCCTGCCTTAAGTTATATCATGTGTGTCATTAGAAGGCACCCGTGGCCGATTGTAGTAGCTTGCTAAACATATGTAAAAAACACGTCGTAAAAAGAGGCATGCTAATAATTATCAAGATGATTTTATAAAAATAAATGAATAAAATGTTGTTGTCCGAAGATATTAAGTCAGCTCAAAAAATCACAATATAATGACTTATAGAAGACAAACTTGATATGACCGTCGATAACATACGTGAGTTTTTTCACTAAACCATTTGGAAAGAGTATCAAGTACTCTAGACAGATTATACTGCCGAAGTTTACTGGAAGGTTCATGTCTGTCAGTAGTAATCATGGAGAAAAAAATCAACTGTTGAAGTATGTCGTTAAATGCCGAAATGCGCTTCATCAAATTAACATTAATATCAATCAATTTAGTTGTTATAATGTTTAAACAGAAGGCATGTTTTAGGATGAAATATCGTTTGAAATATGAATGTTTTAGCACTTTTTTTCTATGCAGGTAATAATGTATTAAAGTGTCAATTATATTAACCAGCACTTCACATGTATCTCAAACAAAATGTTTCATTCAAGCAAGACATCCTTTTTTTGTCAAAATATAACTAACAAAGAATCAATGGTGTACCCAAATTAGTTAATTTTTTTAGTTCTTTGTGAAATGACACTTTGTTTCTAACTTTTAGAGACGATGAAATACCTTTTGTAGATAGTCTTATTTAGTTCATTTATTATAAATACCTTGAATAAATGTTTTTTATTGACTAGAATAAATTCCAAAATTATTGTCTACATTATATCAATTCACAGAGATTTCTGAATAGTGTTTATATTTTAACCTTTGAATTTCAATTTAAGCAGATAACACTTGCTCATGAAATTAATGAACGCCACTAATGTCCTAATATATTTTGCCATTATTAAGTTGAAAATACAACAAATAAGAATATCCTATAATACAAGATTACAATGTATGCTTAACCGGTTGATATATTTACATCAGACAAGAAACATTTATCAAAGTAATTAAATGCTAACATCACATGATTGACATTACAAATTTACAACGTCGAGCCTCTAATTCGGTTAATTGTGATATAGCATGAAGTTATTCTGTTTTCATGGAATTCTACAAAATATGTTTGGCAAATATATCAAGTTTTAAATTCGAACCAGTCAAATTTATTGAAAGATAATTTAAGCTGTAACTTGAAAGCATACCTTTGATTCAGATATGGATATATCGTCACTCAATGAACATTCTAACGAATGAGTAAGCGTAAACAATCGTTGAAATAAACCTTGACTTAAACCAGCTCACTTACATTTAATCATTTAATCAAATATTTATTTCTTACATTAATTTGTTGAGTTATAATGCATGTTTGTTTGTTTTTGTTGGGTTTAACGCTGTAGCAACACATTGTATAGGTCATATAACGGCGGTCAGTCCACCTATTCACACCTCTGGATTTAGCAATTAACCAACTACTAAGCACATAATTTCGTCAGTGACTGACAATAGCCATACATAATAAAAATTCAATTGGTAGAAGAGAGAATGGCTGTAAAGAAAGTATGTCCCGCCTGGGAATCGAACCCACGACCCCTCGATCAGTAGACTTGCGTGCTACCAACTGAGCTAGCCGAACGGCTTGTATATTATGCATGTATGACACGACAATTTATCGTCATATTATATAGCTCAAATATAATAAGGGGGTTATGACTTTTGCCTCAGTTTCATTTAATTCCATAATATTTCGACACAATGATAACATAAGTGATAAAACCCATTTTCCAAGACATTTGTCGCCTCAGTCCTTAAACAATCCACTTTCAGAAAAGTTATTCAAATGTTGTTTACTGATTAAATCGTACAATCAAGCAGACATGTCCAACGAGTTCGTTTCTTTACCGAGTTTGTCGGAACAACAAAATACGAGCGAAAGTAATTCGATAAAAAATATATGCTTGTAACTTTTCTATGATAACTTTCACATTGTTGTTATATTAGGTTTGTCTGTCCGAAAAGCAGACACTGGGATTTAATTAATTTTGCAAAATGACAAAATATTCCAATATTGTCTGAATCATAAATAAAATGTGATCAGTATTCATTTTTTGTCTGGTTCTAGTGTCAATATCTTTATAATTCGTATTTAGACGTGAATACTTGCATACTGTTTTTCCAAGACATATGCCTTTTCTATATTGTTTCGTCATGACATTGTGGGAATTAATAATTTCAGACCGCACCAAATACATTTAGTTTACAGTAACACTTTATAAACCATTTTCCACTTCTTAAGGTTTTAATGGTACAAGTCTTTATCACCATCATAATTATATTTATTTATTAGCTATACGTGACTCGACCGCCGTGCATGCTATGAAAATGTTTTATGTGTTTTCTTGAGTTAATAATTTGAATGATCCGACTGCTTTAAATACTAATGTAAAATAAAAAAATGATCTGTCTGATCTTGAAATGAGCATAACTTTTGTCAACAAATGGTATTTTTTCACACAGCGTTTCGTCATTACATATTCAGTCATCATAATGATACGTTAAATAAATCTGAAAAACGTTTCCGAAAGAAGTTTACTTGTCGTAAGTATTATCGTTGCGATAATACTTACGACAAGAAACTAACAATATTCTCAATATTGCCTAAAACTGTATAATTCATCATGACAAGCTGGTCAATGATACAATACGTTGAAGGTTAACATTCGTGTCTGGATTCTGATATTTGACAGCGAATACTAATTTGTGCATTTGTAGAAGATTGGATGACAATCAATCATAGAAGCTGTATTGCGTCTAGTGAATTCATCAAGCCATTCCCTTGTTAGTTGTTCAGAGTGTTAGAAATTGTCCATGATGTGTCACTGACAAGGTATCATATAGTATTTAACAACAATATGTAAATCCTCATATAAAACCATCCAGTTTGATTTAAGATTCAATGACATTATTATTTATTACAATTATTACGCATCCTTTTTAAATCATGCCAAAAAGCATATCACATATACCTTTATAAAAGGTACCTTATATCGATGATATCAAATCATATAGATCTACATACAAACTTTTGGCAATGAAATTTAAATTCATTCTCTCATTGTCACCAACCTATTAAAATCAGAAGGTCACATGGTGTTTCATGAAACTAGTTTGGAGATTTATCAACAGGTCTTTAGATGAGTGTATTTACAAACCTGTTTTAAACATTTAGGTCTTTATCATTATGATCTAGTGCATGTTTACTGGCATAAATACCACAAACAAAATTACACATATAAAAAAATGTCTTTCATTATTGTCTTGATAATCTAACGTCTGTATTTTAAATAACAAATAAACATATGGGAGCATAATAATGATACTACAAAGACATTTTGGTGTAATCGAGTGTTAAGTTGATAGTCAGAGATACAGTGAAAGCTCAGTTTGAATACCACCATTAGGAATGGTTTTTAATTGCATTGAAATAGCAATAACCTGTTATCACTTGGGACAATAATATTCTGAATAAAACATAATGCAAAGTAGTTCTGTTGTGTAAAGCGTGGTTGTAAATATGTTAGTGAATTAATTATCCTACATCCCAGAGCGTCGTTGTCTGTGCATTTATCACATTCGCTTGATAATACAATGTCTTATTTAATCTGAAAATAGAGTGCACATTAATGCTGGTATTGCTCAAGTGTGCATGGGTATGTAGTTATCTTAGAGAACTACGAGCAAATATTTACATTTTGTTATATATATCGTGGTACACTTCTCCCATAATCTCTTGATTTACAATTATCGGTTCAAATGCATTATGCTTACTTTACGAAAACATATTGGTTTTAATACCTACCAATACAACAAACTATTATACCAATAATTAATAACACTTAAATATTCTACTAATAATTACTTACATTTAGAAGATATTTATCAAAACAGATTTGTCTTTATCGCCAATAAAGGCTGCATTAAGGATTGGCCGGCTTTAAACGTTAAGCTTGAAACTTTGTATGTTGCACCTTAAGTATATCAACAAACCATGATGGTGCATAAGTTGTGATGGGTGCTTATTATTTGTAACACATACATTATTATAGGTAGCTACTTGGAAGTATGATAAAAGACTACCTATTTGGCACATTTTGGCTTTCTGATTTATTCGTGTTATATACATCTTAACCAGGAGGCTGACAGCAAATAAAATTCTGTTAAAAAAGTATACCTTTTAATACTTTTACATTTAGTAAATTTAGAAAAACATTACGTCTTGTTAGGCGTCTGTAACGGAAATAATGTTTATAATCAATTTAGAAACGTATAGGATAAATAAACTTCAACCATGTTCGTCTGTGTTCTGTTTTAACACTGTTGCTTAGTCTGCACCTAGCGATCTTTTTATATAAATCAACACATCCGAATGTTATAAACTTTTTTCTGACATTTTGATTGCAGATATCCAAGTGAATGTTATACTTTACATCATTCACAGATACAGACAGTATTTGTATATTTTTAGTGTTCATTCACAAAAAGAGCAGTTGTGATTGTTATATAACTTTGAGAATACCAGCATATAGCATGTATAGGTTCTTCGGTGATTTTAAAGAAGACAAAGGAAAACACCAATATATATATAGTGAGAGAGAAAACAGGAATATTGACATTGCCATAGATATTGCGATGGTAATAAATGAGATTCTTACTTTTTTAATTGGACTCTAAGCTGCTTTGTCCACGTTAAGTAGATATACATATTTATACATTGTCATCATTCAAAATCTTTACTATAATCTTCTACCTGAGAAACACTGTATGTGTTTTCGAATTTTCTCTCTGTAATAGAAACTCAACGATTTTCGCTAGAAACTGAGTTTGATACAATGTGACTACATGTATATCAACACAATATAACACAATATAAAACAATATACTTTACTTTCGTCCATTTACATTAAATGCTGCAATCTCAAATTCAAATATTTTCTATTTAATGGTATGAAATATGTAACAGTAGGTCAATAACGTGAAACAGGGAGCTAGGTGTGTTTGCATAAACATTTCCTAGCGGATAAGTCTTTTAGCACATTTGATGAAATTTTGCAGCTCACAAAAACAAAATTGTTGTACTTTATATCTGTCAGGGGTAACTACGGTGAATGTAATCAATTGTTGATTTATGTCATTTAATGCTGACATGTACTTCATCAAATGAACATTAATATCAATTCAATCGTTATAATGTTTACACAGGTCGCATGTGTTAGACTAATATCTTATAGGAAGTATGAAAGACTGTTTATTTACTTAAAGTATAATAGATAGTATGTACTCTTACGAATATGGTAAAATCTACAACATATACCGTTATAATATCAACATATTGTTGTCGTTTTTTTGTATGAAAGCAATAACTATCCATTCATTCTCTCTTACTTTATTGCATTCTAAGACTTCCTCTTCACTCCTCTCTCAAATATCTGTACCATTTTTAAGAAATCTTCCAAAAAGCAAATGATTTAGTTAAACCATTACATGTAAAGCATTTAAGGTATACATAATTCATGATATCTTAAATACTAGATTAGTGTAATTGTAAACGTATATGTAAACTAAGTATTAGATTATGTAATAACAATTGTATTTTTCCTTCTTCTTTTTAGTATCTTAGAATGTAGTTAATGAATTCTTCTAATACATAGAATAAAAAAAAGCCTATAATGTACTCAAGAATTCCACATTTTATGCTGAAACCGTAATAAAAGCAAATTTAATACAAATAGAAATTTGATTTTAATGCAAAATTGTGGTAACAGATAAGAATATAGATATATATTTCTGTAAATACTGTGAATTTTATTGCCTTAATTGTGTAAGCACAGTCTTTTGGCAAATTCAATCACCTCTCTATGGAATTAGATTACATTTGGACCTCATTTTGGACCTTATTCTAACTTACACTTCAGTTTTATTCGTGTGTACTTGATTGTAACACATTTATCTCAGTAAATGAATGATTAATGCAATAATGCACAGTACAGTCGGATATTTCATGTTTTAAGGTCCATTCACTGACAAGTTGATGTTAAACATGGAGAAAATAAACGCGAAGTAAACGTACTCAAATGACAATGACGTTCTACTCAAGTATCATTAAATCAGCCCATGATAAAATTGTCCAGCTCAGACGTATCAAGTTTTGAAGTACAAATAACACGTGCTCGAGAACTTAATTGCCTGTACAGTTGTTTGCATCAGTTATGCATTCAAACTTGACAACTTGTATATGAAATATGTAATCAACCAGCTTGTCGATTATATTCTACATTGAGATGATTTATTCGACCATCTTTATATCTACTTATATAATCAGATTTAAAAAATAATAAAATCTGCGCTGAAAATATCTGATATATTACGTAACAACTTTTTATTACAAGATTCTTTCTATATATGTGGAAACATTTATTGATTTACTCTCGTATGTGCTGAATTCATATCATCTAAAACAATATATCGGTCATACAGGTGTTTGCAGTTAACATGCTTCCACTTTTTTAACATGTTTCTTATTCTAAATACACTAATCTTCCTTCAAACGTAAACTATATTATACTCAGAAATAATATACATGTACCTACATTATTGTGTGGGTGTGGGTAATGTGCTCAAACATAAATTCGGTAATAAATTAGATGGAATATTATTTTGTAGCAATTAAATGTGAATGTACAAAAATGTCAAGATAAGTCAAATTGTAACATTCAGGTTCAAAAAACGATTTCAAAGTAAATTTACTTACTCTTATTACTAATTTTCAACACATGTTAATTTTATTAAGGTTGTTATAGATAAGCAATTCAAACAATATCAATATAGTAATGAAGGCAAAACATTAAATATTACCAATCACATCGTATTCCAGACAGAACGAAATTTTTATTAGATGTTTATGCCCTGTGTTGAATAAGTAAATTTGACAAATTTAGCTAGAAGAATCATATTCGTATATGTATATAACATTCATACTAAAATACTATTATTAGTCATTTCGAACGGTATCTCTTGTTTTGAATGCGCACAAAATGAACCAACACGCTTCTATTATCCAATGTCTGGTACAACAAATATATTTATATATTTCTCATATTACTTCGCAATTGTTTAAGTAAATACTTCAAACATGAAATTTATGTTATAATCACTGACTGTAATATTTATTTAACCAGTTGATTTATTTACAGCAGTTGAGATAACGTCTGCTAAATATCGAAACAATCATATTCCTATATCAGAATGATTGACGTTACAGATTTTCAACGTTGAATCTACAAAATGCGGTTCACCGTGTTACAAAAAGTTTTGTTATTCTTGAGGAATTTTAGAAATTCGGTTTTGTAAATATTTCAAGTTGAAATTTCAATCATTGAAATTTGGTTGGCAATAACTTTGACTTTAAGTTAGATTAAGAACATACGCAGAATCATATGTTTTGTCACTTCGAGAATAACTTTAATGAGCGAAAGAGCTTAGCCAAAATATCTCAATTATTTTACTACTGTTCAAGGACTATCTACAGGCACGGCATCTAGTGCAACGTT
This sequence comes from Mactra quadrangularis, assembly GCA_025267735.1. Classification (NCBI taxonomy): domain Eukaryota; kingdom Metazoa; phylum Mollusca; class Bivalvia; order Venerida; family Mactridae; genus Mactra; species Mactra quadrangularis. The sequence goes on from CM046304.1 coordinate 33,497,895, forward strand.
ATACATACAAATCAAGTTAATGTATTTCTACAACTTTGCTTTGTAGGGTAAAAATAAGAGGACGAAACTTAACTAAAAGTAACGCAAGTGTTAGTGTAATCATGTTTTTATCTCTCAAATTGTTTAACTGATTAAAAGCAGACAAATTACTATTACATAGTAATGTAACAAGTAATGCACACTATTTTATACTTGATTGATTAAGATATCAAATACAACCATGGATTAATATCTGAAAAATGCTATCATCATCCGTCTAGATATATATCCAATTATTATGTTGACAATGCGTATACAGTACTCCAAGACACGTGCCTGTCATCTGTTCTGTCATAATAGTGTGGCAATCGTATTTCCTCGGAAATTTCTGGAAACTGATTTAATTTGACATATCCGATTGAGTTCAGATTGAATAGTGCAGATGTTGTCTACTCTAAGGCCATACACAGCAATTGTTTGTTTGCCATAGCCAGTGCTGTTGAGCTTATCTTTTGAGGGGTTTTTTTTCAACTGTTTAATGATCACTCAAAACTACATTTATTAACGGTATGTTGATGAAACGGATATTGATATACATGTAGAACGGTAAATACTTAACTTACGTACAATTATGTACATATAAACTAACTATGTATAAAAAAAATTCTCGTTATCCGCTTTTTACGCCAAGTTTAATTGTACAATTTATTGTCGATAGCTGTCAACACTTTATACTGTACTCGTACACATGTGGATAAATGGATAGATATGTAACATCACATGTATAACAACATATTGAGTGCACTTGTTGTATGCTATTAGTTTCCACAAACATCGACCAAGAACACTTGCTTAAGACATCTCTAAACCATGCACAATTTAAAACGATATAAGAAATAGGATAAATTTCTTATGTAAATTTATCAAAGCATGAATTACGATTACATACTGAAAGTAATGTCGATTCTCATAACAAGAAACTAACTATATTCTCTATATTGCCTAGAACTGTATAATTCATCAGGACAAACTGATCAATGATACAATACGTTGAAGGTTAACATTAGTGTTTGGATTCTGATATTTGACAGCAAATTCTAATTTGTACATTTGTAGAAGATTGGATGACAACATGTGTTTATTGACGATTTGTTGTTTCTGGTGAAACAACATGAAACTGTCTGATCTCGTAATTTGAGATATTCAAACAGTCTCATATTATATAACATGTACTGCTGAATGGGCGTGCCTGTGGCTGGTATTGTTGAAAGGACCCTAATCACATGTTTAAAAAACAAATTAACTGTATATTTGGTGTATTTTTGTACAATTCCTGTCATAGTTATATAAGCGAATGAATGGCTTTATTACATTTGCGTTGTTTCACTTTAATTTTAATATTAAGTTATTGCAAACAAAATATGAATATATATATACAAGATCGAGTTAAGTTTACTGAAACATGCATTCAGTCTTAGAAATTAAAACACGAGCTAGCGAATGAAGTTTGTAGACAAAAAAAATCGAAGTGTCACATTCACCGTTTACTCCTTCTTTTAATCCTGATCTTCATTTTCTGTTTTTCTGTACCATTTTGAAGTCTTTTAGAGTAGTTCTTTTTAATGAAATCTAAATAGAATTCTGAACTTCTGAATAATTACTTATTTTTAAAAGTGTAAACACTAGTTCGTCCCTTGATTGCTAATGGTTCAACGAGTATGGTATATGTATTTTAATTTAAAAATGTAATAAAAGTATATAATGAGTACTCGAAACATGAGTGATCCATATTGCCAAGGGAAACAAATCTATGACTCACATCAATGATTTTTTAGATTTAAACTTTTCTATATCTATCTATTTTAACTATTTACCTCTAGTTTGTTTATTACCAATGTTTACAATCTATTTAGAGAAAAGTTGAGTACATAAACAATCATCTTAAGTTTCGCTTCTGTTTCAAAGTAAACTTCTTTCAATTTATTGTGTAAAAATCCTTTTTTCCATAGTAATCAAGTTTGTTTCGTTGGCATCTTTATGTGAAGATATTCCTCAACTTTGACCAGCTCTTTAAGTAAACGGTTTTAAACATGTCAACTTTTTTCAGAATCATCGGTCCTACTCAATGATAATCACTAAATTATTGTTGTTCAGATTGAAAACAGTTTTCTTATAGATAATGAGACGCTAGTTTCTACAAATCTGTTTTGCACATGGATGGCTTTATCTTTATGCTTAAATGCTTGTTTACTAGTAAAACTACCACAAACGAAATTACTTCTGCAAGTTTTCTGTCATTACAGCAATTTTTTCACAGTTAACACCTGCATTCACAATTTCTCAAAGACATATGGGAGTATTGAATATTAACTACAAAGGATTTATAGTTTATTTGCTTGTCAATTTGATATTCTGGAATACATCGAAACCTTAATATAAAGATTACTTATCGAACTTTTTCTCTCAAGCATACTGCAATTGACTTCAATATTGAAAGTGAATTCACTTTTACTAGCATTTATTTGAGAAGTGTAGTTAATTTGTAACTATTCGCAGAACTCTGATTAAAAGGCTAAACTAATTATTTAGGTGGTGTTCTCCTTGCTCAGTTAAATAATTCTTTTTGGTCTGTTTCTATCGAGCATATTTCAATTGAAGTAAATACTAAAAATGAAAATCACTTTTACTAGTTTGTGACTGAGATATATTGTTAGTTTGTTGTGTGCAACCATTCGCAGTATTCTGAATAGAAAGATTAACTAGTTTTAGTGATGGTGTTCATATAGCGAAGTTATGTTTGTAAATGATTTGATTAAATGGTTTTACATTATTATATTACACAATATATACATTTTCTAATGATAACAATACAAATATAAGTATTTTTCAATACAACATTCTCAAAGTTCACTAGCTACTAAACTGTGCGCGAATTTGCATTAATCTCGGTACGTGTAAATGTTAGCAATTCAATTTACTTATTTTGATAATGTTCTACTTTACTCCATGATTACCAAGGTCATATCATTAGTTTAATCTACAGAAATAAGGCATTTATTCCAATAACTGTCATGATTAAATGATCAGTACTATATGTACATACAGTGCATGGCGGTTATCATGGCTGTTATCAAAACATATATCAAGATTAACTGTTGCTGTACAGTATATATCTTTGAAGTATTATTCTGGATTTGTATGTTGATAAGTCTTAGTCTTAAACTGGTACTCAATTTATTTCCGTTTATTTTTAAAATATCTGGATTGTATCCTTCAATCAAAATATATAGAAGTAATATACTGGTGATAGAGAATTTGTTTTTGATCCTTCGATCAAAATATGTAGAAGTAATATAATGGTGCAGAAATGAAATTATTCTACAGTTTACGCAATGAGGACGCATTTCTAAAGAAGATATTTGAAAAGCGTATCTTATGAAGAATTATATTAACAACGTGAACGTTTTTCCAGTTCTAAATTTAGGTCTATCTAATCTTCAGAATATCGATCGAGTGCCAGATTATTAATTTATTGGTTATGTAAGTGTTAGGTCATCAATCCAATACAAAACTGTAATCTTCGTGTTCATATAATTTGTATCATGAAACTGTAACAGTTGTTTCAAGTATATTCTAAAATGTAATGCACTAACATACTACAGGTTTTATCATGTTGCATTGACATTACCAGTTTTGTAATTAAAACCCAAATTGATATGATTATTACAAAACGAGTTATAGTCTTAACCATTTTATAATCACACCTTTTGTAATACATGTAGTTATAACAGTTTGGATTTTACCACAAACCGAATGTAACTCGTGTAACAAAACGTGGAAAAGCAAACTATTCATACTTACTCAAGATTCAATCTGACAATGGTAGGCTTTTTTCTGATGCAGGATACGAAATTTGCCGAATGTTACGATTGTTTCAGGGTCCAATCAGCATGTATGTAGGTTATATGAGTGGTTGGGCAACATGTTTCATAAATACATACTTAATGTTATTGGTCATGTAAATGGAATAATAATCATACAGAAAATATCCGCTGTAAAGACCACCCTTATTATTATATTTAAGATTTTGAAGTCCCAAATACTTAATTCTAGCAGAAAATGGTCCTTTTATTTACACCAATTTACCAATGAGACAATCGATGTTCTAGTCCAAACAGTAGAATGTACTGTACAAGTGTACAACTGAGACCTTTATATAGCATGAGCGCAGGTGGGCTTAAAACGTAACCAGACAAACTCGGAGTTGTATATTCTAACTGCAGTTCCATATATTATTTATTTATGAGACAGGCCTATCAAATAACGCTGTAAAATGATAAAATCATGCAAAACAGATATCTTTATATACCGCGGGTTCAGCACAAATGGTCGTAACTCACTCTTTTCTTATATTGAGTTACGGCCGTCTTGCGCTAATATCCCGGTGTATTGTATCAGTGTAACACAACTGTATCTATATGTAAATGAAGAACTTGTTGGAATTGTTTTAAACAGAGTCCTCGCTATATGAAGTTAAAAAAATAAAGTAATAATTTTCATGCAACTCAAGAAGAATTTACATATTCAACCACATGTAAATTTCACAGGTTTTATACGCAAATTTAAATAATACGTTTATTGTCAGTTGGAGATGTACAAAAATATATCAATATTTTTATAAACAAAACGATACACTGGCGTCGCTTGTACCCTTTGCAAGATAAGCGCATTTATTACTTACGGGAACTATGACGTCCTCCCCGTTTATTAACTATCCTTTATCTTACGCACATGAGTACTGGTCTATGAACAGTTACGTCATTTTAATACACTAAAGTGTTGTGTTTTCTTATATCAACACAAAATCTAAATCGCTTATACATTTTTGATAAGGGGTATGTTCCATCTAAAATCATGAATGAAATTGGTGTTAATTAAATTAAAGTTTAATGAGAATCTTCTTACATAATCCATAAATGCTCACTGTACTCGATCGGATTTGTCACGGACATTGTCGAGTAATTACGATAATCGTAAATGAAAATCTACAGTATTGGAAATATTGTAGATCAGTGAGTATTAGATGTAAATAATGAAGCAAGAACATACAGAGATGGGACGGCAACAAGGGGTAACAGCGCTGGCTGCTAAACTGTGCAGTATAGACTTTCCATTGATATTTAGATTATAGTAACCTAATATTCAAGATTTGACACCAAAATCATTGATAAATCCCTAAACTAACTCATTTCAGGAAAAAACTGAAACCGCCCCTGATATCTATAAACAACATATATAAAACATGATATATCTTACACTCAAAAAACACTAACTATTCTGGCAATGAAGATTTCACAGAGCAGTCCAGTTAATAAAAACACATCAAACATCATTATAAATCTAAATTTATCAACCCATTATAAAGACATTCGAAACTAAAAACTTAGTGATTGGTTTTAGAAAATAAATTACTTTTTAATTGAGGCACGTTGTGTTCTGAGCATTAAGAAGAAATTATTTAACGGAACTAGAGAACAATCGGTCATTACAGATAGTAATTTCTAATTAATATACTTATCAAGCACATAATTGTTTTACAAAACTCTGTCTTAAGATCACTCTCTGCTTACTCATTGCTAAACAGTAAACAATCAGGCTTAATTCATTTCTTATACGACGAAACTACGATGTTTATATATTTTATATATATATATTTATATCGTACTAGCAGCAACTGACATTCTGTTAAAAGGAATACACCTCTACTTTTAAATTGAGTGAAATTTAGAAATACATTACGTCTTGTTAGGCGCCTGTAACGGAAATAATGTTTATAATCATTCCAGAGAAATAAAGAATAAATAAACTTCAACCATGATCGCCAGTGTTCTGTTTTTAACACTGTTGCTTAGTCTGCACCTATAGATCTTTTTATATAAATCAACACTTCGAAATGTTATAAACTTTTTTCTGACATCTTGATTGCAGGTAACTATGTAAATTTTCTACCCTACATCATTCACAGATACAGACAGTATTTTTTTTATATTTTTAGTGTTTATTTATTTACATATAAGTCGTTGTGATTATTTTATAACTTTGAGAATGCCGATAAATATTATGTATGAGGGGATTCACTGATTTTGAATAAGACGAATGCCAAAGCCAATTTATATTGAGAGAGAAAGAAATAAGCGTATTGATCAGCAACCTGTTGTTTGACCCTTGTTTGTATTGACTTTATCGTAAATGTGTTTATTGCGATGGTAATAAGCGCGATTTTTTTATATTTCTATTGGGCTTTATGCTGCTTTGCTCCACGTTTAGTACATATTCATATTTATGTAATGTCATAATTTATAACCAGTAAATTTGAAGCAAATACAATTTAAAAGAAGTATAAGCTTTCTGCCTGATTCATTTTAAACGTCACGTACACATGATATATGATAATTTTCATATTGTTGTTATGTAAGACTGTTTGACAGCAGACACTGGGATTTAATTAATTTTGCAAAATGACAAAATATTCCAATATTGTCGGAATCATAAATTAAATATGATCAGTAATCATTTTCTGTCTGGTTCTAGAGTCAAACTTTTTATAATATTTTATTCTGACGTGAATAGTTGCATATTTTTTCCAAGACACATGCCTTTTTATAATGAAGTGGTATGGTATTGTGGGAGTTAAAAATTTCATTTTATACCAAAAATAGTTTTTTTTACAGTAACACAATATTTAAACCATTGATTCATTTCTTATCGTTATCATGGGCATGTTTTATGGTACACGCCTCATCGCCATTATGTATTTATTGGAAGGCTATACGTGACTTGACCGTGCATGCTATAAAAAACTCTCTGGCGTTTTTCTAGTGTAAATAATTTAAATGATCACAATTTAATTTTGCTGTTATGTCTGTTTTGAAAACTAATGTAAAATAAGATTGATATGTTACTCTTGTAATGTGCATTTCATATTGTCAACAAACGTTGTTTTTTATCGCAACAGCATTACGCTATATCATAAGGTAGTTATTAGTTAATTTGCATACCTGTCGTCATAATTAAACTTATAATAAATCTGAAATAAGTTTCCCGACAGCAGTTTACTGAAAGCAATGATAATACTTATGACAAGAAAATAACAATATCTAATAATTGTCTGCAACTGTAATTCTCAGAACAAACTGATCAATGATACTATGCATTAAAGGTTAACATTCGTGTCTGGATTCTGATCTTTGACAACCAATATTAATTTGTACATTTGTAGAAGATTGGATGACAACATATGTTTATAGAAACTGTATTGTGTCTAGTGCATTAATCAAGGCATTTACGGTTTTGTTGTTGTTTCAGAGTGTTAAAACATTGTCCATGATGTGTCACTGATTAAGTATGGGCATGTGTGTAATTATGTAATAGATCAATATTTTCCAGGGTAGTAGGTTCTGTCAGGGTATAAATAGTGTACCTCCTTGTGTTCATAATGAAAACTATTTTCATAATTATCAATACTACGTATTGCAAGTATTGTATTTGATTCATCTATGAATGAATTATTATTGGCCACATAGTATAGTTACGATTAAATTGAACGTATTTGGATATTTCGCTCACTAGGAGAACAACAAGTTCACAAATTTATTAAAAGCTGCTTCCGAGAATCAAGCATTCTAGTGTTTACTCACAACATATTTTTATGCAAATTGATATAGTCAATAACAATGTGTCAATCTTTCTATGAAACCATCCAGTTAATTTAAGATTCACAACCCTTTTCAGTCTTTCCAAAAAAGTGCCACATTTATTGTCGTAAAAAGTACTTTATATGGACGATATTAAATCATTTACATATCATATATTAAATCATAAGTTGTTTTGGTTGTTTATCATTTGTAACTCATAAATTACTATAGGTTGCTACTAAGTAGTTAGTAAAATACTACCTACTTGGAACATTTTGGCTTTCTGTTTTATTTGTGTTATAATCATCTTAACCAGGATGCTGACAGCAAATTAAATTCAGTTAAAAGGTATACATTTATTTTTAAATTTAGTAAAATTAGAAATACATTACGTCTTGTAAAGAAATAATGTTTATAATCATTTGAGAGAAGTAAAGGATAAATAAACTTCAACCATGATCGCCAGTGTTCTGTTTAAACACTGTTGCTTAGTCTGCACCTATCGATCTTTTTATATAAATCAACACGTCCAAATGTAATCAACTTTTTCTGACATTTTGATTGCAGGTAACTATGTAAATTTTCTACCTTACATCATTTACATATACAGCCAGTATTTTTTTATATTTTAAGTGTTCATTTATTAACAAAAAGAGAGAAGTTGTAATTGTTATATAACTTTGAGAATACCAGCATATATCATGAATGAGTGCTTCGGTGATTTTAAGGAAGACAAAGGAACCCACCAATATATATAGATAGGGAAAACAAGCGTTTTGATCAGCAACCTGCTGTTTGAGTATTGTAAATATTGACATTGCCATGAATCTGTTTATTGCGATGGTAATAAATGAGATTCTTACTATTCTATTTGGACTTTAAGCTGTTTTGTCCACGTTTAGTAGATATACATATTTATATATTGTCATCATTCAAAATCGGTTACTTTGAAGTGAAGATAATCTTCTACATGAGAATCATTGCACGTGTTTTCGAATTTTCTCTCTCTAAAAGAAACTCAACGATTTTGGCTAGAAACTGAGTTTGATACAATATGACAACATGTATATCAGCATAATATAACAAAATATAAAACAATAATACTTTACTTTCGTCCATGTACATTAAATGCTGCAATCGCTATGTCCAAAATTTTCTATTTAATGGTATGAAATATGTTACAGTAGGTCAATAACGTGAAACAAATAGTTAGGTGTGTTTGCATAAGACATTTCCTAGCAGATAAGTCTTTTAGAACTAAGCACATTTGATGAAATTCTGCAGCACACAAAAACACAAATGTTGTAGCTTATATCTGTCAGAAGTTACTATGGTAAATGTAATCAATTGTTAATTTATGTCGTTTAATGTGACATGTACTTCATCAAATGGACATTAATATCAATACAATTGTAATAATATTTAAACAGGTTGTCTGTTTTAGAATAATATATTATAGAAAGTATGAAAGATTGTTTATTTACTTAAAGTATAATAGATAGTTTGTACTCTTAGGAATGTCGTAATATCTACAACATATACTGTTATAATATTAACATATTGTTTTTTTATAAAAAAGCAACAACTATCCATTCTCTGTTTCTTTATTGAATTCTAAGACTTCATCTTCACTCCTCTCTCAATTACTCTCCAATACATCGGTTCGAAAGATTCACTCGTTCACTATCTACCTCTGCTAAAATACTACGTTCAAGCTGATATTTCTATTTTTAGACAGAGTCGCATAAACATTTAAATCGCATGCCTGTCACGTGGTTTTTAAAAAAAGATGCAAAAAATTATCACGCCAGTAATTTCAAAATGTCGAAATGCAAACATGTTTGACAGTTTTGCATTAGTTAGATAAAGAAAAATTAACAAAAATGAAAGTAAACATTGATCTTTTTAAATGTGTATCTCTGATCTTTTAAATGTGAACAAAGAGCACTTTATTGAACTTAAATACGAAGTGTAGCCACGCTATATATATGACGTCATACGAGGTTGCATTCGTCACTAGTATGATCATACCATATAAGGTGTTGTTTACTCGTTCAACCAATGAAAATGCGTATAAAGTTTTTCAGCTAAATTGAAATTTGGTAAACTTTCATTGGACGTTCAAAGGTTCATAGTAAAGGTCAATACCATAAATCGACACGTTTTAAGGCAGTGGGTGAATGTAATGTATTCACTGAGCTGCGAAGGGAGCGTACTCTCAAATATCTTTACCATTTTTAAGAAATCTTCCAAAAAGCAAATGATTTAGTTAAAAAATTAAAGCATTTTAAGGTATACATAATTCATGATATCTTAAATATTAGATTAGTGTAATTGTAAACGAATATGTATACTAAGTATTAGATAATGTAATAACGAATGTATTTTTTCTTCTACTTTTTTAGTATCTTAGAGTTAATGAATTCTTCTAATACATAGAATACAAAAAAGCTTATTGTGTACTCAAGGATTCCACATTTTATGCTAAAAACCGTAATAAAAGCAAATTTAATACAAATAGAAATTTGATTTTGATGCAAAATTGTGGTAACAGATAAGAATATAAATATATATTTCTGTAAATACTGTGAATGTTATTGCCTTAATTTTGTAAGTACAGTCTATTGGCAAATTCAATCACCTCTCTATGGAATTAGATTAAATTTGGACCTCATTTTGGACCATATTCTAACTAACACTTCAGTTTTATTCATGTGTACTTGATTGTAGCAGTTTCGTCTCAGTAAATGAATGATTAATGCAATAATGCACAGTACAGTCGGATATTTCATGTTTTAAGGTCCATTTACTGACAAGTTGATGTTAAAACTAGAGAGAATAAACGCGATGTCTACGTACTCAAATGACAATGACGTTCTACTCAGGTATTATCAAATCAGCCCATGATAAAATTGTCCAGCTCAGATGTATCAAGTTTTGAAGTACAAATAACACGTGCTCGAGGACTTAATTGCTTGTACAGTTGTTTGCATCAGTTATGCATTCAAACTTGACAACTTGTATATGAAATATGTAATCAACCAGCTTATCGATTATATTTTACATTGAGATGATTTATTCGACCATCTTTGTATCTACTTATATAATAAGATTTAAAAAAATAATAAACTCTGCGCTGAAAATATCTTATATATTATTATTGTACGTAACAACTTTTTATTACAAGATTCCTCCTATATGTGTGGAAACAATTATTGATTTACACTTGTATGTGCTGAATTCATATCATCTAAAACAATATATCGGTCATACAGGTGTTTGCAGTTAACATGCTTCCAATTTTTTAACATGTTTCTTATTCTAAATACACTAATCTTCCTTCAAATGTAAACTACATTATACTCAGAATTAATATACCTACATTATTATGTGGGTGTGGATAATGTGCTCAAACATAAATTCGGTAATAAATTAGATGGAATATTATTTTGTAGCAATTAAATATGAATGTACAAAAATGTCAAGATAAGTCAAATTGTAACATTCAGGTTCAAAAAAACGATTTCAAAGTAAATTTACTTATTCTTATTACTAATTTTCAATATGTGTAAATTTTATTAAGGTTGTTTTAGATAAGCAATTCAAACAATATCAATAAAGAAATAAAGGCAAAACATTAAATATTACCAATCACATCGTGTTCCAGACAGAAAAAATGTTTTATTAGATGTTTATGCCCTGTGTTGAATAAGTAAATTTAACAAATTCAGCTAGAAGAATCAAATTCGTATGCATGCATAACATTCATACTAAAATACTATTTTTAGTCATTTCGAACGGTATCTCTTGTTTTGAATGCGCACAAAATGAACCAACACGCTTTAATTATTCAATGTCTGGTACAACAAATACGTTTATATATTTCTCATATTACTTCGGAATTGTTTAAGTAAATATTTCAAACATGAAATTTATGTTATATTCACTGATTGTAATATTTATTTAACCAGTTGATTTATTTACAGCAGTTGAGATACCGTCTGCTAATTATCGAAACTATCATGTTCCTATATCGGAATGATTGACGTTACAGATTTTCAACGTTGAATCTTCAAAATGCGGTTCACCGTGTTACAAAAAGTTTTGTTATTCTTGAGGAATTTTAGAAATTCGGTTTTGTAAATATTTCAAGTTTAAATTTCAATCATTGAAATTTGGTTGGCAATAAATTTGACTTTAAGTTAGATTAAGAACATACGCAGAATCATATGTTTTGTCACTTCGAGAATAATTTTAATGAGCGAAAGAATTTAGCCAAAATATCTGAATTATTTTACTACTGTTCAAGGACTATCTACAGGCACGGCATCTAGTGCAACGTTATACATACAAATCAAGTTAATTGTATTTCTACAACTTTGCTTTGTAGGGTAAAAATAAGAGGACTAAACTTAACAAATAGTAACGCAAGTGTAATCATATTTTTATCTCTCAAATTGTATAACTGATTAAAAGCAGACACATAACTGTTACATAGCAATCTTACAAGTAATGCACACTGTTGTATAATTTATTAAGATATCAAATACAACCATGGATTAATATCTGAAAAATGCAATCATCATCCGTCTAGAAATATATCCAATGATTATGTTGACAATGCGTATACAGTACTCCAAGACACGTGCCTGTCATCTGTTCTGTCATAATAGTGTGGCAATCGTATTTCCTCGGAAATTTCTGGAAACTGATTTAATTTGACATATCCGATCGAGTTCAGATTGAATAGTGCAGATGTTCTCTACTCTAGACCATACACAGCAATTGTTTGTTTGCCATAGCCATTGCTGTTGAGCTTATCTTTTGAGGGGTTTTTTTTCAACTGTTTAATGATCACTCAAAACTACAATTAAATAACGGTTTGTTAATGAAACGGTTTATAGAAGGGTAAATACTTAACTTACGTACAATTACGTACATATAAACTAACTATAAATAAAACTTTTTTCTGGTTATCCCCTTTTTACGCCAAGTTTAATTGTACAATTTATTGTCGATAGCTGTCAACACTTTCTACTTTACTCGTACATAGGTTGATAAATGGATAGATATGTAACATCACATGTATAAAAAACATATTGAGTGCACTTGTTGTATGCTATCAGTTTCCACAGACATCGACCAAGAACACTTGCTTAAAACAGCTCTTAAACATGCAAAATTTAAAAAGATATAATTAATAAGATAAATTTCTCATGTAAATTTATCAAAGCATGAATTACGATTACATACTGAAAGTAATGTTGATTCTCATAACAAGAAACTAACAATATTCTCTATATTGCCTAGAACAGTATAATTCATCAAGACAAACTGATCAATGATACAATACGTTGAAGGTGAAACATTCGTGCCTGGATTCTGATATTTGACAGCAAATACTAAATTGTACATTTGTAGAAGATTGGATGACAACATGTTGTGTTTATAGACGGTTTGTTGTTTCTGGTGAAACAACATGAAACTGTTTCATCTCTTAATTTGAGATATTTAAACAGTCTCACATAATATAACATGTTCTGCTGAATGGGCGTGCTTGTGGCTGGTATTGTTGAAAGGACCATAATAACATGTTTAAAAACAAACAATTATACTTAATCTTTGGTGTATTTTTGTACAATTCCTGCCATAGTCATAAATTATAAGCTAGTGAATGTGCTTTATTATATTTGCATTGTTTTACTTTAATTCAAATATTAAGTTATTGCAAACAAAATATGAATATATATATATACAAGATCGAGTTAAGTTTACTGAAACATGCATTCAGTCTTAGAAATAAAAACACGAGCTAAAGAATGCAGTTTGTAGACAAAACAAAAAAATCGAAGTGTCACATTCACCCTATACACCTTCTTTTAATCCTGATCTTCATTTTCTGTTTTTCTGTACCATTTTGAAGTCTTTTAGAGTAGTTCTTTTTAATGAAATCTAAAAAGAATTCTGAACTTCTGAATAATTACTTATTTTTAAAAGTATAAACACTAGTTCGTCCCTTGATTGCAAATGGTTTAACGAGTATGGCATATGTATTTTAATTTACAAATGTAATAAAATATATAATGAGTACTCAAAACATGAGTGATCCATATTGCCAAGGGAAACAAATCTAAGACTCACATCAATGATTTTTCAGATTTAAACTTTTCTATATCTATCTATTTTAACTATTTATCTTTAGTTTGTTAATTAACAATGTTTACAATCTATTTAGAGAAAAGTTGAGTTCATAAACAATCATCTTATGTTTCGCTTCTGTTTCAAAGAAAACTTCTTCCGATTTATTGTGTAAAAATCCTTTTATTTTCCACAGTAATCAAGTTTGTTTCGTTGGCATATTTATGTGAAGATATTTCTCAACTTTTACCAGCTCTTTTCGTGAACGGTTTTAAACATGTCAACTTTTTTCAGAATCATCGGTCCTACTCAATGATAGTCACTAAATTATTGTTGTTCAAGTTGAAAACAGTTTTCTTATAGATAATGAGACGCTAGTTTCTACAAATCTGTTTTGCTCATGGATGGCTTTATCTTTATGCTTAAATGCTTGTTTACTAGTAAAACTACCACAAACAAAATTACTTCTGCAAGTTTTCTGTCATTACAGTACTTTTTTCACAGTTAACACCTGCATTCACAATTTCTCAAAGACATATGGAAGTATTGAATATTAATTACAAAGGATTTATAGTTTATTTGCTTGTCAATTTGATATTCTGGAATACATCGAAACCTTAATAAAAAGATTACTTATCGAACTATTTCTCTCAGGCATACTGCAATTGACTTCATTATTGAAAGTGAATTCACTTTTACTTGCATTTATTTGAGAAGTATAGTTAATTTGTAACTATTCGCAGAACTCTGATTAAAAGGCTAAACTAATTATTTAGGTGGTGTTCTTCTTGCTCAGTTACATAATTCATTTTGGTATGTTTCTATTGAGCATATTTCAGTTGAAGTAAATACTAAAAATGAAAATCACTTTTACTAATTTGTGACTGAGATATATTGTTAGTTTGTTGTGTGCAACCATTCGCAGTATTCTGAATAGAAAGATTAAATAATTTTAGTGATGGTGTTCAAAAAGCAAGCGAAGTTATGCTAGTAAATGATTTGATTAAATGGTTTTACATTATTCCCGAAACTTTTTATATTACACAATATACATTTTCTAATGATAACAATACAACATTCTCAAAGTTCACTAGCTACTAAACTGTGCACGAATTTGCATTAATCTCCGTACGTGTAAATGTTAGCAATTCAATTTACTTATTTTGATAATGTTCTACTTCACTCCATGATTACCAATGTCATATCATTAGTTTAATCTACAGGATGAAGGCATTAATTCCAATAACTGTCATGATTAAAGAATTATAATTATATGTACATAGAGTGCATGGCGGTTATCAAAACATATATCTGTTACTGTGTAGTATATCTCTTTGAAGTATTATTTGGGTTTGTATTGTAGATAAGACTTAGTATTGAACTGGTACTTAATTTATTTCCATGTAGTTTGAGGATATCTGGATTTGATCCTTCGATCAAAATTCCTAAAAAATAATATACTGTTGTTAGAAATTAAACTGTTCTACCGTTTTAAGCAATGATGGCGCATTTCTAAAGAAGAATTTGAAAAGTGTACCTTATGAAGAATTAGATTAACAACGTGAACGTTGTTTCCAGTTCTAAATTTAGGTCTATCTAATCTTCAGAATATCGATTCGGTACCAGATTATTATTTTATTGGTTATGTAAGTGTTAGGTTATCAATCCAATACAAAACTGTAATCATGTTTATATAATTTGTATCATGAAACTGTAACAGTTGTTTCAAGTATATTCTAAAATGTAATACACAAACACATTACAGGTTTTATTAATGTTGCATTGACATTACCAGTTTTGTAATTAAAACCCAAATTGGTATGATTATTACAAAACGAGTTATAGTCTGAACCATTTTATAATCACACGTTTTGTAATACATGAAGTTATAACAGTTTGGATTTTACCACAAAACGGATGTAACTTGTGTAACAAAACGTGGAAAAGCAAACTATTCATACTTATTCAAGATTCAATCAGAGAATGGTAGGTTTTTTCTGATGCAGGATACAAAATTTGCCGAATGCTACGATTGTCTCAGGGTCCAATCAGCATGTATGTAGGTTATATGAGTGGTCGGGCAACATGTCTCATAAATACATACTTAATGTTATTGGTCATGTAAATGGAATAATCAGTACAGAAAAGTTCCGCTGTTAAGACCACCCTTATGATTATATTCAAGGTTTGGAAGTCCCAAATACTTAATTATAGAAGAAAATGGTTCTTTTATTTACACCAATTTACCAATGAGACAATCGATGTTCAAGTCAAACAGTAGAATGTACTGTACAAGAGTAAAAATGTGGCCTTTATATAGCATGAGCGCAGGTGAGCTTAAAACGTAACCAGACAAACTTGGAGTTGTATATTCTAACTGCAATTCCATATATTATTTATTTATGAGGCAGGCCTATCAAATAACGCTGTAAAATGATAAAATCATGCAAAACAGATATCTTTATATACCGCGTGTTCAGCACAAATGGACGTAACTCACTCTTTTCTTATATTGAGTTACGGTCGTCTTGCGCTAATACCCCGATGTATTGTATCCGTGTAATACAACTGTATGTATATGTAAATGAAGAACTTGTTGGAATTGTTTTAAACAGAGTCCTCGCTATATGAAGTTTAAAATAAAGTAATAATTTTCATGCAACCCAAGAAGAACTTACATATTCAACCACATGTAAATTGGACAGGTTTTATACGCAAATTTGAATAATACGTTTATTGTCAGTTGGAGATGTACAAAAATATATCATTATTTTTATAAACAAAACGATACAATGGCGTCGCATGTACCCTTTGCAAGATAAGCGCATTTATTACTTACGGGAACTATGACGTCCTCCTTGTTTATTAACTATCTTTTATTTTACGAACATGAGTACTGGTATGTAAGGTATGTAAGGGGTATGTTCCATCTAAAGTCATGAATGAAATTGGTGATTGGTTCAGTTAAAGTTTAACGAGAATCTTCTTACATAATCCATAAATGCTCACCGTACTCGATCGGATTTGTCACGGACATTGTCGAGTAATTACGATAATCGTAAATGAAAACCTACAGTATGGGAAATATTGTGGATCAGTGAGTATTAGATGTAAATAATAAAGCAAGAACATACAGAGATTGGACGGCAACAAGGGGTAACAGTGCTGGCTGCTAAACTGTGCAGTATAGACTTTCCTTTGATATCTAGATTATAGTAACCTAATATTCAAGATTTGACACCAAAGATCATTGAAAAATCCCTAAACTAACTCATTTCAGGAATAAACTGAAACCAACCCTGATATCTATAAACAACATATATAAAACATGATATATCTTACACTCAAAAAACACTAACTATTCTGGCAATGAAGATTTCACAGAGCAGTCCAGTTCATAAAACACATCAAACATCATTATAAATCTAAATTTATCAACCCATTATAAAGACATTCGAAACTAAAAACTTTACAACTTAGTGATTGGTTTTAGAAAATAAATTACTTTTTAATTGATGCACGTTGTGTTCTATGCATTAAGACGAAGTTATTAACGGAACTAGAGAACAATCGGTCATTACAGATAGTAATTTCTAATTAATATACATATCAAGCACATAATTGTTTTACAAAACTCTGTCTTAAGATCACTCTCTGCTTACTCAATGCTAAACAGTAAACAATTAGGCTTGATTCATTTCTTATACGATGAAACTACGATGTTTATATCGATCGTACCAGCAGCAAATGACATTCTGTTAAAAAGAATACACCTCTACTTTTAAATTGAGTGAAATTTAGAAATACATTACGTCTTGTTAGGCGCCTGTAACGGAAATAATGTTTATAATTATTCCAGAAAAATAAAGAATAAATAAACTTCAACCATGATCGCCAGTGTTCTGTTTTTAACACTGTTGCTTAGTCTGCACCTATAGATCTTTTTATATAATCAACACTTCGAATGTTATAAACTTTTTTCTGACATTTTGATTGCAGGTAATTATGTAAATTTTCTACCTTACATCATTCACAGATACAGACAGTATTTTTTAAATTTTAGTGTTTATTTATTTACAAAAAGAGCCGTTGTGATTATTTTATAACTTTGAGAATGCCGATAAATATTATGTATGAGGGGATTCACTGATTTTGAATAAGACGAATGCAAAAGCCAATTTATATTCAGAGAGAGAGAAATAAGCGTATTGATCAGCAACCTGTTGTTTGACCTTTGTTTGTATTGACTTTATCGTAAATGTGTTTATTGCGATGCTAATAAGCGCGATTTTTTATATTTCTATTGGGCTTTATGCTGTTTTGCTCCACGTTTAGTACATATTCATATTTATGTAATGTCATCATTTATAACGAGTAAATTTGAAGCAAATACAATTTAAAAGAAGTATAAGCTTTCTGCCCGATTCATTTCAAACGTCACGTACACATGATATATGATAATTTTCATATTGTTGTTATGTAAGTCTGTTTGACAGCAGACACTGGGTTTTAATTAATTTTGCAAAATGACAAAATATTTCAATATTGTCTGAATCATAAATTAAATGTGATCAGCATTCTGGTTCTAGAGTCAAACTTTTTATAATATTTTATTCTGACGTGAATAGTTGCATATTTTTTCCAAGACACATGCCTTTTTATAATGAAGTGTCGTGGTATTGTGGGAGTTAATAATTTCATTTATACCAAAAATAGTTTGTTTGCAGTAACACAATATTTAAACCATTGATTCATTTCTTATCGTTATGATAGGCATGTTTTATGGTACACGCCTCATCACCATTATGTATTTATTGGTAAGCTATACGTGACTTGACCGTGCATGCTATGAAAAAAACTCTCTGGCGTTTTTCTAGTAAATAATTTAAATGATCACAATTTAATTTTGCTATTATGTCTGTATTGAAAACTAATGTAAAATAAGATTGATATGTTACTCTTGTAATGTGCATTTCATATTGTCAACAAACTTTTTTTCTTCGCAACAGCATTACGCTATTACACAAGGTAGTCATTAGTTAATTTGCAAATCTGTCGTCATAATTAAACTTAAAATAAATTTAAAATAAGTTTCCCGACAGCAGTTTACTGAAGGCAATGATAATACTTATGACAAGAAAATAACAATATCTAATCATTGCCTGCAACTGTAACACATCAGAACAAACTGATCAATGATATAATGCATTGAAGGTTAACATTCGTGTCTGGATTCTGATCTTTGACAACCAATATTAATAATTTGTACATTTGTAGAAGATTGGATGACAACATATGTTTATAGAAACTGTATTGTGTCTAGTGCATTAATCGAGGCATTTACTGTTTTGTTGTTGTTTCAGAGTGTTAAAACATTGTCCATGATGTGTCACTGATTAAGTATGGGCATGTGTTTAATTATGTAATAGATCAATATTTTCTAGGGTAGTAGGTTCTGTCAGGGTATAAATAGTGTACCTCCTTGTGTTCATAATGAAAACTATTTTCATAATTATCAATACTACGTATTGCAAGTATTGTATTTTATTCATCTATGAATGAATTATTATTGGCCACATGGTATAGTTACGATTAAATTAAACCAATTTGGATATTTCGCTCACTTGGAGAACAACAAGTTCACAAATTTATTAATAACTGCTTCCGAGAATCAAGCATTCTAGTGTTTACTCACAACATATTTTTATACAAATTGATATAGTCAATAACAATATGTCAATCTTTCTATGAAACCATCGAGTTAATTTAAGATTCACAGCCCTTTTCAGTCATTCCAAAAAAGTGCCACATTTATTGTCGTAAAAAGTACTTTATATGGATGATATTAAATCATATACATATCATATATTAAATCATAAAGTGTTTTTGGTTGCTTATCATTTGTAAAACATAAATTACTATAGGTTGCTACTAAGTAGTTAGTAAAATACAACCTACTTGGAACATTTTGGCTTTCTGTTTTATTTGTGTTATATTCATCTTAACCAGGATGCTGACAGCAAATTAAATTCAGTTAAAAGGTATACATTTATTTTTAAATTTAGTAAATTTTGAAATACATTACGTCTTGTTAAGAAATAATGTTTATAATCATTTGAGATAAATAAACTTTAACCATGATCGCCAGTGTTCTGTTTAAACACTGTTGCTTAGTCTGCACCTATAGATCTTTTTATATAAATCAACACATCCAAATGTAATCAACATTTTCTGACAATTTGATTGCAGGTAACTATGTATAACTATGTAAATTTTCTACCTTACATCATTCACAGATACAGCCAGTATTTTTTTTTATTTTAAGTGTTCATTTATTAACAAAAAGAGAGAAGTTGTAATTGTTATATAACTTTGAGAATACCAGCATATATCATGAATGAGTGCTTCGGTGATTTTAAAGAAGACAAAGGAACCCACCAATATATATAGATAGGGAAAACAATCGTTTTGATCAGCAACCTGCTGTTTGAGTATTGTAAATATTGACATTGCCATGAATCTGTTTATTGCGATGGTAATAAATGAGATTCTTACATTTTTATTTGGACTTTAAGCTGTTTTGTACACGTTTAGTAGATATACATATTTATATATTGTCATCATTCAAAATCGGTTACTTTGAAGTGAAGATAATCTTCTACATGGGAATCATTGCACGTGTTTTCGAATTTTCTCTCTCTAAAAGAAACCCAACGATTTTGGCTAGAAACTGAGTTTGATACAATATGACAACATGTATATCAGCATAATATAACAAAATACAAAACAATAATACTTTACTTTCGTTCATGTACATTAAATGCTGCAATCTCTATGTCCAAAATTTTCTATTTAATGGTATGAAATATGTTACAGTAGGTCAATAACGTGAAACAAATAGTTAGATGTGTTTGCATAAAACATTTCCTAGTCTTAAGCTTTTTAGAACTTAGCACATTTGATGAAATACTGCAGCACACAAAAACACAAATGTTGTAGCTTATATCTGTCAGAAGTTACTATGGTAAATGTAATCAATTGTTGATTTATATCGTTTAATGTGACATGTACTTCATCAAATGGACATTAATATCAATTCAATCGTTATAATGTTTAAACAGGTCGTCTGTTTTAGAATAATATATTATGGGAAGTATGAAAGATTGTTTATTTACTTAAAGTATAATAGATAGTATGTACTCTTAGGAATGTTATGATATTAACATATTGTTCTTTTATAAAAAAGCAACAACTATCCATTCTCTCTGTTATTTATTTAATTCTAAGATTTCATCTCCACTCCTCTCTCAAACATACAATTTTAAAGATGAAATCTAACAAGAAGCAAATGATTAAGTTACAAAAATGAAAGCATTTGAGGGTAAACATAGCTCATGATATCTTAAATATTAGATTATTGAAATTGTAATAGTATTATGTATATTAAGTATAAGATAAGTGTAGCTGTAAAAGTATATGAATATAAAGTATTAGATCATGTAATTATAATGAATGCATTATTTTCTTCTTATTTTTAAGTATGTTAGAATGTATCTTCTTACAAATAGAATTGATAAAAAAGCCTTTTGTGTACTCAAAGATTTCACATTTTATGCAGAAAACTGTATTAAAAGATAATTTAATACAAACAGAAATTTGATTTCGATGCGAAATCCTGGCCACAGATAAGAAAAAATATATATCTAATTCTGCTTTAGCAGTGTAAATACTGTATATGTGATTGCCTTAACTTTGTACGTACAGTTCTCTGGCAAATACAATCACCTCTCTAAGAACTTCACTAATTTCAAACCTCATTTTGTAACTTATTCTAACTTTCACTTCGGTTTTATTCATGTGTATTTGATAGGTACAGTTTTTGGGCTAAGTGGAAAAATGAGAAATGAAATAATGCACAGTGCAGTCGGACGTTCATTGTACATATATTCACAGACAAGTTGATATCAAACTTAAAATGACAATGACGTTCTAGTCAGAGATCATCACATCAGCCCATGATAAGCCTGTCCAGGACAGATGAATCGTGTTTTTATACAAACAATGCGTGCATGAAAACTTTTTCTTGTACAGTTGTTTGCATCAGTTATGCATTCAAACTTGACACATGTATATGAAATATATTATCAACCAGCTTGTCGATAATATTTTACGTTGAGATGATATATTCGACCGTCTTCGTATCTACGTATATAATTAGATTTAAAACAAATAATGAACTCTGCGCTGAAAATATCTTTAAGATTACGTAACAACTTTTTATTACAAGTTTCTTCCTATAAGTGTGGAAACATTTATTGGTTTACACTTGTATGTGCTGAATTCATATAATTTAAAACATTATATCGGTCATACAGGTGTTTGCAGTTAACATGCGTCCAATTTTATAACATGTTTTTTTATTTTAAAAAGAACTTATCTTCCTTCAAACGTAAACTATAGTATACTCAGAAATAATATACCTACATCATTATATGGGTTTTGATATTGTGCTCAAACATAAATTTGATAATCAGTTAGATGGAATATCATTTTGTTGAAGTTAAATATGTATGTAAAACAATATTAAGATAAGTCAAATTGTAACGTTCAGGTTCAAAAAACGAATTCATAGTGAATTTACTCATTCTTATTACTATTTTTGTTAGATACGTGTCAATTTGATCAAGGTGGTAATAGATAAGTAATTCAAACAATATTAATATAGTAATAAAAGGCAAGACATCGAATATTACCAATCACATCGTGTTCCAGACAGAAGGAAGTTTTTCAAAGATTTTTATGCTAATGGACCGCCTGTTTTGAATAAGAAATTTTGATAAATTCAGATAGAAGAATCGTATTCGTATATAACATAGATACAAACACTAGTATTTGTCTTTTCGAACGATATCTCTTGTTTTGAATGCGCACAAAATGAACACGCTTCTATTATCCAATGTCTGGTACAACAAATACTTTTATATATTTCTCATGTAACTTCGCATTTGTTTAAGTAAATACTTTAAACATGAAATTTATGTTATAATCACTGATTGTAATATTTATTTAACCAGTTGATTTATTCACAGCAGTTGAGATACCGTCTGCTAAATATCGAAACAACCATGTTCCTATATCAGAATGATTGACGTTACAGACTTTCAACGTTGAATCTACAAAATGCGGTTCACCGTGTTACAAAAAGTTTTGTTATTCTTGAGGAATTTTAGAAATTCGGTTTTGTAAATATTTTAAGTTGAAATTTGAATCATTGAAATTTGGTTGGCAATAACTTTGACTTTAAGTTAGATTAAGAACATACGCAGAATCATTTGTTTTGTCACTTCGAGAATAACTTTAATGAGCGAAAGAATTTAGCCAAAATATCTCAATTATTTTACTACTGTTCAAGGACTATCTACAGGCACGGCATCTAGTGCAACGATATACATGCAAATCAAGTTAATATATTTCTACAACTTTGCTTTGTAAGGTGACAATTAGAGAATGAAACTGATACAAAATGTAACAAAAGTATCAGTGTAACCAATTTTTTTATCACTCGATATGGTTGTATGTATACACGGTTTTGCCATTTATTTCTCTGCGTTATTGTTCTCATACATTTGTTATGGAAATAAATGAAATATCTCTCTAACTATTTAAAAAAACAGGCACATAACAGTTTGGTACTGTGGTTGATTACGTTATAATTGTAACTAGTAATGTGCATTTTATACTTAATTGATTTACTTATCAAATACATTCGTAATGAAATGTCTGGAAAGTGCAATCATTGTCTGTCTGAATATACAGTCAAGGTTTATGTTAATAGTCTATATGATTCGAACAACCCACATAAAGTATTTCAAGACACGCGTCTGTCATCTGTTCTGTTATGATAGTGTGGCAATCGTAACTCCTTGGAAATTTCCGGAAACTGATTTAATTGAACATATCCAATCGAGTTCAGATTGAATAGTGCAGATGTTCTGTACTCTAAGACCAAACACAGAAATTGTTTGTTTGCCATAGCCATTGCTCTTGAGCTTATTTTAGTGGGTTTTTTTTTCAACTGTTTAATGATCACTCAAAAATACAATTAATTAACGGTTTGTTGATGAAACGGTTTATAGAACGGTAAATACTTAACTTACGTACAATTATGTACATATAAACTTACTATGTATAAAACTGTTTTTCTGGTTATTTCGCTTTTTACACCAAGTTATTCATTAATCAACATGTATAAGTAGAAAATGTTAACAGCTATCGACAATACATTGTACAATTAAATATGTAACATCACATGTATAACAACATATTGAGTGCACTTGTTGTATGCTATTAGTTTCCACAGACATCGACCAAGAACACTTGCTTAAAAACATCTCTAACCATGCCAAATGTAAAACGATGTAAAACTACCTCCAATCTCTCATGGAAATTTATCAATACATGAATTATGATTACATGCTGAAAGTAATGTCGATTCTCATAACAAGAAACTAACAATATTCTCTGTATTGCCTAGAACAGTATAATTCATCAAGACAAACTGATCAATGATACAATACGTTGAAGGTGAAACATTCGTGTCTGGATTCTGATATTTGACAACCAATATTAATTTTCACAGTTGTAGAAGATTGGATGACAACATTTGTTTATAGACGATTTGTTGTTTCTGGTGAAACAGCATGAAACTGTCTGATCTCGTAATTTTAGTTATTCAAACAGTCTCATATTATATTATTGTCGAATGGGCGTGCCTGTAAAGGGTATTGGTGTAAGGACCCTTATCACATATTTTAAAATAGCAAATTAACTGTATCTTTTGTCTTTTTGGTACAATTCCAGCCATAGTATGAGCGAGTAAATTTGATTTATTTTATTTGCATTGTTTCACTTTATTTTTAACAAATAATGAATATATACAAGATCAAGTTTTATTTACTGAAACATACATTCAGTCTTAGAAAAAAACAAGAGCTAAAGAATGAAGTTTGTATACAAGAAATAAGTTAATTGAAGTGCCACATTTACCCTTTCCACCTTTCTTTAATCCTGATTTTCATTTTCTTTACCATTTTGAAGTCTTTTTAGAAAAGTTTTTTTTTAATAAAAAACTTACAAGAACTCTGAACTAGTTCGTCTCTTGATTGCAAATGTTTTAACAATTATGGCATATGTATTTTAATTTAAAAATGTAATTAAAATATCTAATGAGTACTTGGAATACGTATTGCCAATGGAAACAAATCTATATGACTCACATCAATGAATTTCACTTTCAAACTTTTCTGTACCTATTTATCTTTACTAGCTACCTTTAGTTTGTTTATTAACAATGTTTACAATCTATTTAGAGAAAAGTTGAGTACATAAACAATCATCTAAAGTTTCGCTTCTGTGTCAAAGAAAATTTCTTCCAATGTAGTTTGTAGAAATCCTTTATTCCAATAGTAGTCAAGTTTGTTTAGTTTGCATCTTTATGTGAAGATATTCCTCAACATGAGGCCAGTACACCTTTTCACAAAAAAATACAAAAAAAAGTTATCGTAAGTCAATTTTATAAATTTTGCAGTTGAATGTCAGAAGGATATTAAACATAACTATATCATGATATTCAATATGTATAAAATATTTCACATAATTAATTGATATTAGGAATTGATTAGCTAAAAAATAACCGTACTATGAATGTTTTTTTTTGCTTTTGACTTACGGTGAATTTTACCGTAAGACTTTTTGTGAAAAGCGACACAGCTCTTTTAGTAAACGGTGTTAAACATGTCAATTATTTTCAGAATCATCGTTCCTACTAAATGGCAGTCACTAAATTATTGTTGTTCAGATTGAAAACCGTTTTCCTATAGATCATGAGATGCTAGTTTCTACAAATCTGTTTTGCACATGCATGGCTTTATCTTTATGCTCTAATGCATGTTTACTAGTAAAAATACAACAAACAAAATCACTCCTGCAAGTTTTCTGTCATAACTGCACTTTTTCTTATTTAACACCTGCATTCACGAATTCTCAAAG
Organism: Mactra quadrangularis; assembly: GCA_025267735.1. NCBI lineage: Eukaryota > Metazoa > Mollusca > Bivalvia > Venerida > Mactridae > Mactra > Mactra quadrangularis. The sequence goes on from CM046304.1 coordinate 33,523,754, forward strand.
ACATATGGGAGTATTGAATATTAACTACAAAGGTTTTATAGTTTATTTGCTTGTCAATTTGATATTCTGGAATACATCAAAACCTTAATATAAAGATTACTTATTGGACTGTTTCTATCAGGCATACTGCAATTGACTTCAATATTGAAAATGAATTCACTTTTACTAGCAATTATTTGAGAAGTGTAGTTAATTTGTAACTATTCGCAGAACTCTGATTAAAAGGCTAAACTAATTATTTAGGTGGTGTTCTCCTTGCTCAGTTAAATAATACTTTTTGGTCTGTTTTTATCGAGCATATTTCAATTGAAGTAAATACTAAAATTGAAAATCACTTTTACTGTTTGTGATTGAGAAATATTGTTAGTTTGTTGTGTGCAACTATTCGCAGTATTCTGACTAGAAAGATTAAATAATTTTAGTGATGGTGTTCATAAAGCGAAGTTATACTGTATGTTTTGTGTTTGTAAATGATTTGATTAAATGATTTTACATTATTCTCGTAACTTCTTATATGACACAACAAATACATTTTCTTATGATATCAATGTAAAACTAATTATTTTTCAATACAACATTCACAGAATTCACTTGTTACTAAATTGTGCACGAACTTGCATTCATCTCGTTACGTGTAAATGTTAATGATCAATATACTTATTTTGATAATGTTCTACTTCACTCCATGATTACCAAGGTCATATCATTAGTTTAATCTACAGGAATTCATTCCAATAACTGTCATGATTAAATAATCAGTACTATATGTACATACAGTGCATGGCGGTTATCAAAACATGTATCTTCATTAACTGTTGCTATATACAGTACCCACCAAAATTTTGGAGACATTTCAGATTGTAGGCCTACTGAATAGCATTTGTCCAAAATTTGATAACTGTTTATTTTAAAATGCTTTGTAGTTTTGCATTATCTTTTTGATTATGATTATGATTATAACCAATACTACAAAAATAACATTAAAGCTATGTAATATAAAGTAATTACACTAAACATGATTTTAGAGGCTTTATGATGTCAGATGCTGAATCTTATAAATGTGTTGCATTCTTGAAATTTGTTTTCATTTTATCACAAACCATAGTTAAATATATGAAAAATAATGATTCAGCAAAAATAATTATCTAAATTCAAGAATTGTAGTTAATTTATTTTGTCTCCAAATTTTTGGTGGGTACTGTAGTATATCTCTTTGAAGTATTATTTGGATTTGAATAGTAGATAAGACATAATATTCAACTGGTACTCAATTAATTTCCGTATAATTTGAGAATATCTGGATTTGATCCTTTGATCAAAATAATTATATACAAGTAATGGTGATAGAAATAAAATTGTTTCACCGTTAAAGCCCTCAAGGCGCATTTTTTACAGAAGAAATTTGAAAAACGTACATTATGAAGAATTTGCTCCAGTTCTAAATTTCCAGTTCTAAATTTAGGTCTACGAAATATTCTGAATATCGATCGAGTGCCAGATTATTAATGTAACGATTATGTAAGTGTTAGGTTATCAATCCAATACAAAACTGTAATCTTGTTTATATAATTTGTATCATAAAACAGCAACATTTGGTTCAATTTTATCCTCACTTGAAATACACAAACATACTACAGGTTTGAGTCATGTTGCATCGACATTACCCGTTTTGTAATTAAAATCCAAATTGTTTTTATTATTGCAAAATGTATTACGGTCTTAATAATTTTGTAATCATCCGTTTTGTAATACATGTATAACTTTTTGGGTAGAAATTTAAAACGGATGTAACTTATGTCACAAAACAGGGTAAGGCAAAATACTCATACTTACTTAGGAAACGATCAGAACCAGGTCGTTTTTCCAGTTGATATTTCAGTGAACAGAAATAGTCGAAATAGAAACGATTGTCTTAGGATCCAAACAGCAAGTACTTAGTAATATGACAGCAATTCAAAACTAAGATTGTTTTCAATACCACATTCACAAAATTCACTTGTTACTAAATTGTGCACGAATTAGCATTAATCTCCGTACGTGTAAATGTTAACAATCAAATGTACTTATTTTTATAATGATCTACTTCACTCCATGATTACCAAGGTCATATCATTAGTTTAATCTACAGGATGAAGGCATCAATCCCAATAACTGTCATGATTAAAGAATTACAATTATATGTACATAGAGTGCATGGCGGTTATCAAAACATATATCTTCATTAACTGTTGCTGTGTATGATATTTATCTGGATTTGTATTGTTGATAAGACTTAGTCTTGAACTGGGTCTGAATTTATTTCCGTATATTTTGAGAATATCGGGATTTGATCCTTCGATCAAAATATATAGAAGTGATATACTGGTGATAGAGAAAAATTTTAGATCCTTCCATCAAAACATATAGATGTTACTTGTAGAGGGTATTTGAAAAGCGTATCTAATAGAAAATTAGCTGTGAACGTTGTTTCCAGTTCTAAATTTAGGTCTACGTAATCTTTAGAATATCGATTTAGAGCCAGATTATTAATTTATCGATTATGTAAGTGTTAGGTTATCAATCCAATACAAAACTGTAATCTTGTTCATATAATTTGTATCATGAAACTGTAACAGTTGTTTCAAGTATATTCTAAAATGTAATACACAAAAGGGTTTAATTATGTTGAATTATCAGTACCCGTTTTGTAATAAACCCGGATTGTTATGATTATTACAAAATAGGTTTTTGATATTCAATATTTTGAAATTGTCCGTTTTGCAATAGTAATAACTGTTTGGGTTTAAATTCAAAACGGATGTAACACAAGTAACAAAACAGTGTAAGGCTAAATACTCATACTTACTCAAGATTCAATCTGACATTGCTCGGTTTTTTCCGATGCAGGATACGAAACTTGCCGAATTGTTACGATTGTCTCAGGATTCAATGAGCATGCAAGTACTTAGTAATATGAGTAGTCGTATGCCTGGGCAAATTGTCTTATAAATACTTAATGTTATTGGTCATGTTCAAATGAAATAATCACTACAGAAAAGTTCCGCTATAAAGACCACCTTGGTTATGGCAAAACTTTGCAAACATTTAAGATTTTTTAGTATCAAAATACTTAAGTTTAGAAAAATATATCCCTATATTAAGACCAATCCACTGATAAGAACTTCGATATTATAGTCTTATAATAGTAAAAATTACAGCTCTTGAAATAAATTCTAGTGGGGGGGCGAGAGCTTTATATAGCATGAGCGCAGGTGAACTTAAAATCAGACAACATCTGAGTTGTATATTCTAACAACAGCAATTCTATATATCATTTTATTTATGAGGCAAGCTTGTCAAATAATGTTTTAAAACTTGTTCTTAAGCGATAAAATCATGCAAAACAGATATCTATATATACACTGTGTTTAAGATTCAGTGTAAAACAATTGTATCTATGTGTAAATGAAGAACTTGTTAGAATGGTCTTAAACTAAGTCATCGCCATATGACGTTTCAATATAAGAATGTAGTTTTCTTGAAGTACAAGAAAAGCTTACATATTCAAACATGTGGAAATCTGACAGATTTTATACGCTAAGTTTAAACAATACGTTTATTGTCAGCTGGAGACGTAAAATATATCGATGTTTTTTATGAACAAATACAATACAGTGGCGCCGCTTGAACTCTTTGTAATATACGCACAAGTATTACTTACGAGGGTGCGCTCCCTAGCATTCACAATCGTGAGGCTAAATGTAAAGTTTCTAGGAAATTTTGACTATGTCTTCTTCAACACAACCAAACACTTAGTTTAACTGTTTTCCTACACATATTTTTCAAGAACAAACATGTTTATACAAATTGTACTGTACTGCACTGTACTGTACTATATTAGGTGTAAATAAAGAAGCAAGAGCATACATAATGAAGACGATCACAAGGTGTAACAATGCTGGCTGCTAAACTGTGCAGTATAGACTTTCAAGTGAGATTGTCAAGAACAGATGTCGGACAAAATGGCGGCCGATAAGCCGCTTATCTTAGATAAGCATCAGCGTATCAAATGCCGGACGCTGATTGGTTAATAGAAGCTGTCAATCAAATTCTGGCGGAAGGTCAATTATAGATTATAGTAGCCCAATGTTCATGAAATTTAACATAAAAAATCATCAATATATCCTCAAACAAGCTCCTTTTAGAAAAAGCCGAAAACCGCCCCTGATTTCAGTAAACAAAATCTACAAAACATGGAAACTATAACACTCAAAATCACTAACTATTCTGGCAATTAAGATTTCACAGAGAGGTCCAGTTTATAAAACACACCACTTTAATCATTATAAACCTATATTTATCAAACCATTATAAAGACATTGGAAACTAAAAACTTCACAACTTGGTGATTTGTTTTAGAATAAATTACTTTTTAATTGAGGCACGTTTTTGTTCTATGCATTAAGAAGAAATTATTTAACAGAAATAGAACACAATAGATCATCACACATAGGAATTTATGATTAATTTAATTAGCAAGTACACATGTATATAATTTTTATAAAAGTTTTTTCTTAAAACGACTCTCTGATTACTCAGTGCTAAGCAGAACAGAACAGAACATATCTTTATTTCACCCACGTAAACAATTACAGTATGGGGTACAAATACAAAATTTTAAACATGTAATAAGAAGTAAACAGTCAATGATATAAATTACATTTTAGTGTTTAAGTATGGGGGAATTTGCTCGTATGAGTACGGAGCATAATTAGTGTGACATTAAGATATGAAAGTAAAATAGTGTTGTTTAACATGCTATGAGAAGTAGTTCATAATAATCAAACGGAGTTTACATATGTTTTTCAAAAGTTCTGGTGATTTTGATTCCATGTAGTTTAATTAAGATGTTTAAGTCAGTATGTCTGATATTTGGCATATTGCCTAACAGTTCAAGTCATTTATCAATAAATAAGGACATTCTAATAAATAATGTTCCTCGGAGCCAATCTTATTCATATCGCATAATGAACAAATTCTATCAGCCAAGGCTGTACCGTCCCATCGTCCTACTTCAATAGGTAGTTTATGGTTAGCGATGCGAAATTTATAGAAAATGAGCTGGTCGCGATGACATAAAATTTTGAAATAATTTTCAAATTCGAAAGATTTTCTAAATTAAGCAACACGGCTCGATTCCTCTCATATACGATGAAACTACGATGTTTGTATCGAATAACGTAAAGGTGACTATAAATGAATGTATACTTATTCAAAAAACCATAACTGCTCGACCAAGCGCCTCTAAACGTCGAAAAGCCAGTAACAAAAAATGTCGCAACCCACACTTAACATCGGAATTGAAACTAAACGTCGGAATTGACGCTAAACCTCGCTGCACTAACAAGAAGTGTCGCAACCAACGCTAAACGGCACAATTCCTCTAACTATTAGCTGTGTTGCGACGTTGGTGGCGCTTTATACGATACAACAGATATTTGATTATGAATTTTACAAAACAAATCACATGGTTACCCCATATGGTTCACTAATTTTGATCTATAGATGGTGAAGTCATCTTAGTCTGTGTGAGAAGTCATTTTATCGTCATTTAGTTGTGGAAATGACCATGTAAAATTGTAATCAACAAAACCTAAGTTTTATTGCTACCAGAGGAGTAAACACTCGTTATTAGAATTACAGACGGAATTTTGATGCTGATAAAAGTCTACAAGAGTCAAATGGCACATGATGGCTTAATAAATAATCTACAGACAGAGACTTATCTATGTAGATTTGTCAGGTCCAATTAGGATGATACATAACATGACTATTCAAGTATGCAACGGCTGTTGTTGTTATTGTTGTTGTTGTTATTGCTGTTTACAATTAGGAATATGGTCAAGCCAACCGCAGATAATATCTGCATCATAATATCTACGTCTTTATGCCACACGTGGACCAAGTAAGATCATTATCAATTAATTGCGATTGAAAACAACAAATGATATCCCATAATGCACTGTTAATCAATAAATAACCAATCAAATTGTTTGTTTCAGATACGATCACAACAAGTATAGTACGTGTATCCCATGATTCATAGTGTATTGACAAATTAATTAAGTACGTTTTTCACTGATTGTCTGACCACATTCAATATTTCTTGTTTAAAATAATCATAAAGTAGCATTGTTGTTAGGAATAGTGCCGTTTTTACCAAATAATGTCAAGATTAAAATGATTTTATTTCCGCTGGTGTCTTCCAACTGTTTGTTAAGTGATTTATTCTGTTTAAGACTATTTGCCAACTAAAGTAAATATTCCAAGATAAATTCGGTAAAGTTCTGGGTATTTCAAAAGAACAACGCAAAAACATTGTTTATGTTATCCAATATCTTATCCAACTTTAAACTAAATAATGACTTTAACGTAAACATAATGAGGAAAAAAATGCTTTGTTGCTAACAAAGTAACAACTTAATGTTTAACTAGCTTTACATAAAGAACAAATATTGTAAGTTACGGAAAAACTGTATCCATAATGTCAGTTGAAAATACCATTTGAACACGACATGTTCATTGTATAGACATTTTAAGAAAGTGCTGAATGATGAACATTGTTGTTATATAGCATATTCGCAATTTACAAATTTATAGTCTGTACAAAAAAACAAACTCTGTTTAGGCCCGGGCCAAAACAAACGGTGCTCTAGCCAATACCAAAACAAACTTTGTTAAGCCCGTATCGAAACAAATAAATGCTTAAGTCCGTAACGTTACACACTCTGTTTGAACCCGTACAAAAGCCAACTATGTTCAAGTCCGTTCCTACTCAAACTACGTTTTGCCTACCCCTATAAAAAAGTATGCATTTAAGCATGTGCCAAAGCAAACACAATTTTAGACCATACCAAAAACAAACAATGTTTTAGTCCGTAACCAAAACAAACTGTGCCATAGCTCGTACCAATACCAACTACATGTATATTTAAGTCTGTACCAACACAAACTATGTTTTAGACCATACCAAAACAGGGCTAGCTCTGGCTTTTTTTTTTCTTTGAGCCAATTTTCGCGACAAAATTTAAGTCGCGACAAAAAATATAGTCGCAACAAAGAACTTGAATAGGAGCTTTTCCTTGTCTCATTGGATGATGATATGAATAGCTGAACATACCTAGTTCTCTATGAAAACACATGTTCAATGACAATGACTTTGTTGTTTACTTAAATATTTGATAAATAATTCTATGCTTTTGTCTATTTATGACAGCATATTTCTATATGTTTTAATAGCATTTTGTAAACTGAAGACCTTTCACATGTCTGTTGAAAGCCAAAATGTCAAACATATAATCAGATTATACAGCACCTTTTGATACCCACTATCAGCATGTTTTGTGCTCTTTGATTTGTACTATACATAAGCATTAAAACAAGAATAGTTAAAACTGATGTTTTAGAAATAGAACCAATGCCTATGATTAATATAAACATAACTGACATTATCATTAATATTGTTAACAATTCAGACATAACATGAATTTCTGGTAAAATTGACTAATGTACTTGTATTCTTATAAAGCAGTGTACATTATTGATGATGAAAAAGAAATTTACAAGTGAAAATGCAATAGTAACGTATTTTCGCGACCCCACAAAAATGATTAAGACTCTCAGTGATATAACGTAGATCGACGTAGGTTCTGTACGTCTAAAAGCATTTTATCTAGTTGTCCTATTCATTTGATTGTTGCGCTGTGAACGTACAATCAAATTTGTGTATTTAAAACGCTTGCAAATACGAATTTCGCTGATATTTGACCCGACGATAGCGCATGCTTTTTAATAAATATGCGACATTCGGCTCTTGCGCGGTAATGACGTAAGGCTGGTTCTTGGCAGAATCATAACAAAAAATGAAATCAAATACATGTTGATAATACGATCAATCAACGGTTTAAAAAAAACGCAAATTATAAGGCCTCTCAGACAAAATGTTATTACATTTAAAACTGTGAAATTTTCACAATTATTTAGAATAATTGTGATAATTATCCTACTTACCAGCTAATTTTTTAATTACCCTTTGCAAACTTGATGTGTAATAATGTTAGCTTTGTTAAAAGAAAGTGCAATGTGACCTTGTTATTTTTGGAAAACGTGTTTATAATGTCATCAATTTTGACCTTTCTTTGTTTAAAAAGAATAGATCTTAAGAAATTCATTTTCATCAAATTATTTGTTTCTGCTACCGAACTTTTTGTAAATATTATTTTACAAGATGTATACCTGTTCTATGCACGCACAAAAGTCGAAATTTTCTTTCAATTATTTTTTTTAAACAAAAAACGATCACTATTACGGAGATTGTACGGCCAATACGGGCGTTAAACACGACCCGATATGGGTAATTTATAATTATTGGATCATAAAAGTGTCACTTTGTTGATTGTATATGCGACCACCTAGTGTGAATGATAGCTAATTATCGATTTTAGAGCCTTACACAATACTTGAGATGATAAATTATGAGACAACGCACATCCGGGTTCTGATTTGGCGAAAATACGATTTTTAACGATTTTCGCCAAATTTGATTTTTTTGAGCCAAATTCTATAAATTGTCGCCAATGGCTCAAATGGCGATCGGCAGCGCGAGCCCTGCCAAAACATACAAAATAGACGTATCCACAATCTCTCGTCCATGATTCAAAATTCACCTACACTCAGTGACCAAAACAAACAAGAAGTTTCACAGACGTGCAAAAATAACTTCACATTTCCACCCCCATCAAGTTAAACCATTAACTAGGTAGATGTCAGCAGGTAATAGATTTCATACGTAACAGAAACAAGGTACATATTGTATACTATACTGATTTATAGGCAGATGGTAACTGATTAATGAAAGATTTTTATCTCATATTGAAAGTATTAAAATATACAGTAAACACTTCAGTTTACAGTAGATGCGTAGACCCAATAGCCCGACGCATGGGCCTTGTTCATGAAAATTGATTCGGACTGGATGAGTAAATACGCAGTAAACACTGACTACAGTCATTGCAATATCCCACTAGCCCGACGTAGGGGACAAGTACGTGAAAATAATTCTGGCTGGTGAAGTAAATACGCAGTAAACACTGCCTACAGCCATTGCAATAACCCACTTACCCGACGCATGGGCCTAGTTCATGAAAATTGATTCGTGCTGGATGAGTAAATATGCAGTAAACACTGACTGTAGTCATTGCAATAACCCACTAGCCCGACGCATGGGCTTTGTTCGTGAAAATTGATTCGGGTTGGTCAAAATTATTTATAAACTACTTATTCTACTTGAGCTAGCCGATAATTGTGCCTTAAACTACGCTGTAAGTGACTCATTTTAAAGTAATAAACCAAGCGAATACATGTTTGTGGGCATTTAAGTCTATGCCAGCTGAGTATATGAACACAATAATAACACAATTATTTTTGTAATGATAAATAAACTTCGGGTGTAAAATTCAGCTATTTAATCAAATTGGGGTTTTTGCAATTCATAATATATAAATTTTTGCGCCGTATAAATGGACTATGATTTGATTTGACTGATATCTTAATGAAATGAATAAGTCTTATCGAAAATTTTACAAGGAATTATCTAAAACGTATAATATTTCATTTAAACGAAATAATCGTAAAAATTAAAAAAAAAAAACGTATTTTAAAAATGTCACTTAGGGGCTCCATAGAAAAGTAGTGTCGGTACATACGTTTTTGCTCGGCTCAGACCATAAGGTTTTATTGTATATCTTAAATCCACACAACAACAGCTTGGTTCGATTATTTATAATTATGTTAACTAAAATAACTGGATTAATGATAGACATTGATATGAAATTGTTTTCATCTTTTCTCACGAAAGTCACCGGTGGATACCGAGGGTGTTCGGTGATTTTAAGACAAAATTTTAAGTAGTTCGAATCTTGTGGGTGCGTAGTTTATTTGCGTCAGCCGTCCACAATTTGACAAATTTGTCTACGTTTTGACCTCAAGTTTCAAGTTACCTTTAGGTCGAAGTTCCCTTTGAAAAAACACTAGATCCACCAAAATAATCGATAACTTTTGAAATTTATACGAATGAATCCATCGTTTACTCTAATATCACGTATTATGATCCTCTATGACCATATAGTTGATGTTTGTCTGTATTTGTAAAACGGAAACTTAAGATTGATTATTTAAATTTAAAATTATTTAATATCAATAACCCATAAAGTTATTGTTGGTTGGCCATAGAAAGGTGAATGACCCCTCTATACATTTTACGTAAACAAGTTACCCTCAATATGGCCCTATATAGAGCAGTCATAAATGGCTCATAAATTGATAGATCTTTTTGGTAGTTTTTTGTATAATCAGACATTAAATAGAGAAACTATTTATTTTATAATGATACTGAAGACAAGAACATGATTTTCATATTAGTAATTCTATAATAATATATAATTAATATGAAATCAATAAAAATGGGAAAGGCTTTCATTTTAAAGCTTTGAATTGTATTTAGCAGTAGCACGCCATTTCGTGCAGAAGTTTCGTGTTTTTATACACTTGGCATAATAGCCAACCCACGGTTATTGACTTATCTTTTTATCCCGGAAATATAATGCTATAAAAAACTAAACTACGTAATTATAATATCGAGGGTTGCACGCAAGACTGTAGCAAGTGCATTGCGTTAAAGAGCAAGTTACTACAGTCTTGCGGAAAACCTTCGATATAGAGTATGTTCCTATAGATATATCTGTAAAAATGAGATCGATTTTTATTTCATCACATGAGCTCGGAAAGAATATCTTACAAGGATTTGTATAGCTACGAGAGAATATATAATTCTCTAGACTCAAGAGTTTCAACTTAACGTAAACTATAGTTCTACAATAAATTTTCTCATTTTAAACAAGTATAGGTAGCATACACTAACTATATAAAACTACATACCATTTTCAATTTTCCAACATTTGGAAATTATTATGTTTCTTACATAAATAGCAGTAAAGATTAACTCGCGTTAAGGCCATCAAATAGATGTTATAAAGTGCGGAGTTGTAACAATAAAAGGGCCATTTCCTGCACAAATGAAACATTTTTCAATAATCAAGGTAGTCCTTATAGTGGAACAATACTGTACATACATGTACTTTCAATCATAGACGGCCTGCACATTCTATAAATAGAAGGTGAAGATATCACCTCTATACTAAGACGCACAACGCTTCGCAGAATTCGGCGATTTGGTACGCAACAGAATATAGTGCGTTGGATATTTTCGTTTGTTTGACAAAATCATTGTTAAATGTAATATAAATGATCACTTAAAACTACAGGAATATAAATCCTTAGATACAAAGTAATCTTAAACCTCCAAAGGTACAGATGCATAGTTAAACCGTGTACTCTACTTCTGTGAGACCGTTTGTGTACAGAATGTGGCCAGCGTGGTCCCGAATTATACTTTTTTATTTTGGACCGTGCCGGCCGCCTGTGCTATCAATTAAATCAGTTTTGTCGTATCATAGAGATTTTACAGTTTTTAATAAATATATTCTTGACACTGTTTGCAGAAAACACTCTTTCACAAGATGTTGTCATAAATTGAATAACATAGGGATTATTGACAGAACTTTGGATATGAAACCGCTGGTGATAGAGAAAGATCTTTTAGTGATTAACCAATTAAGTAACGACATATGAACATTTTATATTCTTTTATTTATCATGAAAATATTTGCCATTTAACATTCAATATAATAACCAATAAACAATTCATTAAAAAGAAAATACATAATTAAGTTCAGATATATGGCGAGTGAAAATCATAGAAAAAATCTTATGAAGTGTATAAATCTACAGTTCCCACCAAAAGTTTTGAGACAAAAGGAAATTCAATAGAATTTTTGAAATTTTGTTTTTGATTATTTTCGGTGAAACCACTATTTTAATATGTTTTATATGGTTGATGATTAAATGATTACAATTTTTAAAGGCATCACGTTTATAAGATTCAGCATCTCATATCCCAATGCTTCCATAACAAAATTCAATGTAATTATTTCCTATGGCCTTAGAGATAGATTTTAATCTATTTTTGGCGGTCTCAACTACAAAAAGTACCATAATAAAAATTAGCAAAACTAAAACGCATTTCAAACCAAACAGTTATCACTTTCTGATAAAACCTAGTAGGCTAACAAAGTGAAATTGTCTTTAAACTTTCAGTGGGTACTGTATATCAGATGACATATGATATCATATCAGATGATATGAAACATTTCAATGACCAAAATCAAGGCAGAGTATTATCTAATACACATTATGTTTCCAGATTTGTTTGCTTATTTTGCATTCAAATGTCACGATTAGGATAATGTATTCGTTCAGTGGAAACTGATTTTCTTAGAATTCAGATTTCTGAGGTAAAGCTGTAAGTTATATAAGTGAGCCACGAAAATACTTTGTAAATAATTTGTAACCTATCTAATAATTTGCTACCCTATAGGTTTTTTATTAAGATAACATTCTTCAAACTGTTATTGACAACAAGAAAACTTATTTTGAATAAATTTGATAAATGCAAACATATCACATTTCTTTAAAAAATTATTCAACAGGTTTCTGACTTCTTGAGTGATTATTTATATCCCTTTGTAGATATGAAACTTGGTAGGAGTGTAACCGTTAAACGATATACCGATTGATATTGCAATACGAATTCTGACGGGTTTTAACCAGTTCCTTTTTTCTCTTAATCTGTTTTTGTACGTACACATGTAGTTATTTGTCATGCTGAATCTGAAATCTAAAGGTTTGGAAAAAATAAATGAGTTGATTTTTTTTGTAGATTAAACATTTTGTCATATAAGAATAATTCTCTTCGAAAGTTTGTTTTAAACTAAGCAGTTTCTTGCATAGTCCTAATTTTACACAACTCATTCAAACGTTTGTACAAGAGAGCATTTAAAATAAAATGTCCACAAATGTGTGTAATGTTAATCCAATGAGGACATAAATGGGAATTAATTCCTGCTTCGACTGTCTATGCAAAAATCGATTCGTATTGCAATATATTGCTATATGGGTTTGCAAGATATTGCAAAGATGATTTTTACCGCATTGTTCATGTTGTTACACCCCTAAAACTTAGTTTCTTGCATAAATTCTTATCAACTTCAAAATTAAATATTACCTCAACCTGTTACATGGAGAATTATATTTACAAGTGCAATTAAGTCATAACAAAATATCCATGCTCCAATGACCCATTGATAGATAGAAAACGAAAGTGCACTTCTTTGTATTTTGAGGTTTTTCTTACCATAAGTCAAACATATGAGTAATAGTAATACATGTATAATGAAAAAATAATACAGTGTAACCTCTGCAGAGCAGCCCTCTACAGAACAAATCCTCAGTCCAACAACAACCTTTGATATTTCCCGTAGGCGCTATATCGTTTGAATTTAACCACTCTATAGCAACTTTCACTGATCAGCAACAACTTTCCGTTCCTCCCAGTGGGTGCTGTTCAAGAGAGGTTGTACTGTAATAATGAAATACACAACGTACTGCAGTCATGAGTCTGTAAATTGTTGACGCAAGTAAATTACATTAGATTAATTTAATATTCAAATCAAATAAAACATACTAATGATGACACATTGAACTAGATAATGAAAGTGGAATGTCGCCTGGGAGCTGATAATGTCAGAATTTCATGATCTGCAATGGCATTCCAATTTTGCGATCCTCTTTTACCCTGTATATTGGATGGAATACTTAATGTATTAGAAGTTAATGTACTTTTACGACGTTGACTGAACATATCCGCATTATCCACAGCTAACCAAGCGTTTGGTGAAGCTTCCCGCGAAAATCTGGGTACCGGGGACGCTTCTCTAGAAAGTCTAAGACTCGGTCTTGGAGAGTTCGGAATGGATTTTGGCGCACGAGTTAATCGTAGAGAATCAGAGGCAATGCTATCAGAGCTAGGCTCAGGTGAGACATATATTGTTAATGATAAACGTTTAGCTTTCTTGTTCAACTGAGCATTATGGAAATAGTACGCTATGCACAAAAATAATGCGATGCTTACTGCAGCAGTACCTCCCACTATTATTATTGTCAAATGTTGATTTTTCTTCGGTATGTAAGGAAAGTCTGTCGTTAGTTTTTCTTTAACACCAATATTTGAGAAAGACGAAGTATTTTCAATATAACTTCTGTTAGTGGAATCTGAAGTTGTAATATTATAATCCAAAGAATTATTTAATGCCACTTTATTATTTTCCATTGTCACTATATCACTTTTAACTCCAGTCGATGTTTCAGTACACAAACTTGTGTTTTGATCCATTTTCCCGCCATTTAGGCATCCTCCATTTACACAATATATGTACATAGTTGTTATAATGATTGCACTATTAAAAACGCATCTCATGCTTCGATAAAATCAGAACTTTGATTTAAATTGAACAATTTTTTATAAAATCAAAATTTGTGTTGATCGCTTAACTAATAAATCGAATGTAGTCGTTTCTATGGCTACACACCTCGCCGCTCTTCGAAAACCCCAACGTCAAATAGACGTAAGTTGTCGTTCGTCACAAGAGCATTTAACACTTCATTCTATTAAAACTGTATTCAAGCATTTATCTTAAAAGTTGTTCCTGTAATATGTTGAGCGAAGAACCTGAATCCAAAGCTAAACTACGAATTTGTTTTTCCCAACACTTTATATCCAAGTAAATTCAAAGATAGTACTAGTTTAATACGAAAATTCTCCGTATGTGTATTTCTCTAGCAATTACTTTGTCCAAGTTAAAAATAAATCTTTAAAATCTCAATTAATCAAAGTTAAAGCCATAAAACCATAGAATACACGAAATATAATAACAAAAACAAAGAAATACTGTTTTTGTTTCAAAGTGACTTACTCGCTCTTCCAAAAATATGAAATAACTAAAAGTTTACCATAAAACAAACTGTAGTTAATTGTCTTTATATAACTTGGTCTTAGGATTGATCAACTCTTGCACGAAACTGATCCCAATAAAAGAACTCATCTGAGTAATCCATGAACATCAAACTGTCATTAGCATCATAATAGTGTTATCCTCATTTCATCACAGTGCGTTCCGATAAAACAACACGTCACGGAGTGGTCCATAAAACAGATATGATGAAAATTAGATTAATTTTACCAATTTATAGTCACAGTTATTTAAGCACTCAGTTATATATTCTACTTGGTTTCCAAGTTATCAAAATGACGTCACAACTTCAAAATTTCACATAAACACTTGTACACTAGTATCAAAACATCAAAAAATAAGCAATTGAACAATCACTACATCGCAATAACGATCGACTTTGAAGTGTTCGAAGTAAGAAAACTCATTACAAGAGGAAAGTTCTCTGTTGAACTCACTAGCTGGACGGTTTTGTTTATCAATTGTTGCTTAATAACATCGTATTTACGAAACCTTAAAAATCGTCTGCATACTTATAAAATCGTCTGCATACTTAACACAAGTTTTTTGTGGCACAAGAGTATAACAATCCTTTGGCTTACCACTCAAGTGAACAATGTTCATGAAAAAACTAGCATTAATCCAACGCTGTATAATAATTTCCTGAATCTAACTTAAAGTACTCAGTTCACTTTAATAAATAAATATCCATCACCGATTTCAATTACATAGATCTATTTGAACCCATTAATTCATTGCCTTCTTTTATAGGTGTAATTCCCCTGGTATCATTTATTCACCAATTGATAGAAAATTGCTAAGTAATAAAATATAATAACTGTTTCGCCCTACGATGATATCATAACACCGTTAACACGCGATATCACAGAATTATTTTCAAATCACAATATTTCCTCTAGAACTAGCAAATTTTTATATCTATTTGACGTGACTTTTGCCTTTTTTCTTAAATTTCGGTTCAATTGTTAATCGCTCAGTGCTGAGTAAAGTAATGGCCAACAGTCTTTAAAAAATATTTTCTCGGCAGTAATCAGCTCTTAACGTGATAATGAATGTTTCTCATTCAGTCATACTATCAGTTCTAATCGATCATAGCTAAACAACCTGAGCAGTACCAGGTTTTCACGGAGATATGGAATCAAAGCACATGTCTTATGGACAGCTCTTCAGATTGGAGGTGATGGCGTATGGCGTCTTCCGGGTGCATCTATTTTTAGTAACAGAGTTTGCGGTTTGAACGTACACTAATGTTCATACTTACTCGATTTTATTATGATTCATCTGGTTTTTCTAATGATTATAATCAGAGGTTATATCTTAACAAAAATGTTAATGGATTTGTATTTTTAGAATATTTTAAGACGTCAAAATGTAATGCAACAGCTGCAAATATTTGTTCAATGATTCTCCTACATGATCATTTGTTTTTCCAACAGCTTGTAAGTTACATATCTATGCAACGAGTTAATCAACCTTTAAGTATTAACTCATTCTACTGTTTTGTTTTGTTGGGCGTACGTAGCAACACATTGTATAGGTCATATAACGGCGATCAGTCAACATACTCACTCCTCCTGGAAAGGCTAAATCTGTGGATTTAGCTGTTAACCAATTACTAAGCGCAAACTTTCCCATTCTACTGCGGAATAGAATTTAAGAGACATGAACATTGATGGATTTATATCACGTGAACATGCGTAACATAACATTACATAGATAGGCAATAACCGAACATTTTCTAGAACATTGTCTTGATGTGTGTATAAACCATAAATTATAAGACCTTGCATTGGAGTGGATATAGAATCATATATTTTATAAAACCTGACCTTGGTGTAACTAAAAACAATTTATATTTCCATGGATCTTGTCTTGGTGTGAATTTGAAGCAATGCATTTTCCGTTACCTGTCATTGGTGTGGATATTAACCATACATTTTCTAGAATCTTGCCCTAATGCGAATATAGACTATACATGTAAGGACTTTCCTTGGTGTGGATACATAAGTATATCTCGAACCTGGCCTTGGTGTGGACACATACTACGTCGCTGAGGGAAGAACTGAATTTACTATATCACTATTCTTTATAAAAAACATTTTGCTAGCCAAAATAGCAACTTGTGGCCACTTTTGCTAGCAAAAATGTTTTTGCTAACTTCAGCGACGTACATAAACTGTTCACTTTGATATGTTACCTAGCTCTGGCGTGATGGCTTGGATTTTAACAATACAATACAATTTCTTAGACCTGTCCATGGTGCGAATATAGAAGCACTCATAGTTCCTTGTCTTGGTGTGGATAAAGAAACACTTCTTGAACCTGGGCTTAGTGTGGATAAAGAAGCACTTCTTGGACCTCCACTAGGTTTGCATATAAACAATACATTTTTGGTACCAAGTGTTGGAGGAATGGCCTAGATTTTAACTATTAGTTTTCTTGGACCTGGTTATGACGTGGATAAACATTCACACAATTTGGTACCTGACCTTGTTGTGGATATAAACCATACATTTCTGGAACCTGGCCTTGTTGTGGATATTAATCATGCATTTCTGGTACCTGACCTTGTTGTGGATATTAACCATACATGCCTGGTACCTGGCCTTGGTGCGGATATTAACCATACATTTCTGGTACCTGGCTTTGTTGTGAATATTAACCATACATGCCTGGTACCTGGCCTTGGTGCGGATATTAACCATACATTTCTGGTACCTGATCTTGTTGTGGATATTAACCATAAATGCCTGGTACCTGGCCTTGGTGCGGATGTTAACCATACATTTCTGGTACCTGGCTTTGTTGTGGATATTAACCATACATGCCTGGTACCTGGCCTTGGTGCGGATATTAACCATACATTTCTGGTACCTGACCTTGTTGTGGATATTAACCATACATTTCAGGTACCTGACCTTGGTTCGGATATTAACCATACATTTCTGGTACCTGACCTTGTTCTGGATATTAACCATACATTTCTGGTACATGTCTATCTTGTTCACAAATCTCCCACGCATGATAACAGAACAACTAGCTAATACACGTCAGAACTGAGATGTTCCTGTTAGACGTCTGTACAAATTAACATCATTAAAGATTGCTAAACCACTGTAATAAGTATCATCAAGCTACTTTAATATCTCATCACCTAGGTTAGTGTGCTTCTCTACGAAGCTTTTACTCATTCGGAACTCCTTGGCGAAAGCTGCTCTAAACAGTTTACGGAATCGCCCGAGTTGTTTTCTGAATGCTTTTTACGTAAGTTACTAAATGTCCGCTGATTTATAGGTTAAATGGTTTAAATCTCAAGGCAAGTACTCGCGATTCCTCGACTTATTCTACGGTATTTCTCGTGATGGAAGGTGTTCCGATTGTTTATCATGATGAAAAGATGCACCCTGGTGATTTTCACTATATTTTTATTTTACCCACGTTCACGTTGAGTCTAATTCTGATGTTTAATATAATTTGCTGAAGCACGTTAAATTTAATCACGTGACGTTTGATTGAAATATTCAAATGCCGCCAGGCAAGCTATAAGTCAGTAGCACACAATTTTAAGTCTACTCATCAACTGGTCGTGGGTCCGATTCCCATGCGGTCATTTCTACGGCCATTCACCTAGCTCTTACCACTGATTCTAAATCATTTAGGGCAGCTGTCATTCACTGACGGAAGAATGCATTTAGTTACGGGTAAACAGCTGCTAATGTGTAGGCCCTACAAGACTATGTAATTGTGTATCTCTGATAAATGGTTTTCATACCCACGACTGTCGCATAGTTTGTTCTTATTTCTTCCCGATAATATAGTGTCCATCATACCGTATAAATATAAAATTCAACGACTAGATCGGCGTACAACATAATATTTGATAAAAAAAGTTTATACGTCGTACAATGTACTTGTTTGTATTTCAGGTAACTTTCATATTCCGGTTTGTTAGTAGACAACGTTTGGTTTTAGATGAGATAAGGACGCACGTCATAAGGATTCCCTAACATCTCAAAATTTAAAATTACTTCCTAACCGTACAAAAGAACAATAACAAAATTATACATGTGTTAATTTCTTCAGAGTTTTGAAACATGCACTGTTTGAAAATATTCGATCTTGTCCAACATGGCTTTTGTATGTTACCAAAATTTATATCGAAAACCATGCCTTGGCGTGTCCCAGTAACTACATCTATGGGCAGAAAAAATTCTCAACCCAATTGCTCTTACGTGGTTATAAAAAAAAACATTTATATAATTAAATCCCTTGTATATTACATGGAATCATACATTGAGCAAAAGTTCTAACCGATCACTTTTCAAATTTTGATTATTTTATAACGAGCCAATGGATCCTTATTAAATTTTGCAGAGGTGAGTTTTGTGTCATTTTCTACCGATTTGTGGGAAAAAATAATTTGATACGGTCCGATGCACTCTATCGGCTCACAGAGTGTGTTTTACATTTTTGACACGGAATGTTCATGCAGAGGAGAGGTGAGTATTAAATTTTGCTTTGCATGAACCAATTGTTAACTTTATAAGTGAAAAAACATAAAACATTAAAATCACATCTGCAAAATTTAATAAGGATCCATTGGCTCGTTATAAAATTATCAAAATTTGAAAAGTGATCGGTTAGAACTTTTGTTCAGTGTACACATATAATCATGTTGTTTTATGTATTTAAGCAGTATGTAAAATCGAACGAGTTGTAAATTGCTTAAGAATTAAAGAGAATTTTGCAAAATGACTGAAATATCGAGGATTTTTACAAATTCCGCTATTCAAATTAATGCATTGAATGTTCTACATAAAATGAGAATCTCTGTTTTCGATATTTCGGCCGAAGCCTTTATTGAGAAATATTTGATGACTTATAAATATAGGGCCTACAGTTCACACCCTGACACCAAAAAATACATCAAGAAAAAAGTCTTTATAAATGCTTCATTTTATATGGAATACATTTAAACTGCACATTATTATGGGGTTGCACAATATCGTATTCAAGAGAGGCAACTCTAACATCTAGTTAACAATGATAGAAGTATAGTTATTTCCCTTGTTTATGATACGCATTTCCCTTCAAACCATATCTTTAGGCCTAAAGACTGCTGGAAAATTATGCAATTTTGTGGCTTGGAACCAATCCCACAACATAAAATTTTGTCTTGTGTTTCATCTTAAATTCAAATGTCCCAATAAGAAGATATCGGTTGTTATTCTTGTAATTGGCCCATTACTGACATTTTTCCTGTGGTACGAACGATAACTCTGCTTTGACAATACAAATTTTGGATTTACTCGGACTTCGCCGGCTGTTGTATATCAGGATAACGGCAAGAAGAAAATGTGTCTGAGTCACACTGTGATCAAAATCGAATTATGAAAGGGTTTATTGTTGACATTGAATGTTTCTGGGTTTAATCAATTACTTAAACATTGAGCATTGGAAGGACTTCACCATCCATGTGCTAACATGTTTCTGTAATTTGTTAGAAGCGATCAAACTGAACGACTTATGCATGTAAACAAACTTCATTTTTAAGTTGTACGAGTTCTTCCAACCAAAGAATACTTAGTTCAACTTCAACACTACACATTGTAAAGATTTAAGTGACAAATGTCTTTCAAAAGAGATGGTGATGATGCGTGTGCCTTGTCAAACCAGAGGGTAAGTTGGTTAAAATAAACTTTCCTACCATTAACGTTGTATATATATATATATAAATTTATATTCGTCATCAAATATTTTCGTACCTTGAATCTTCGGGCCGTACCAATTGGCATTGGTCCGAATTATTGTCATGTGAATAGAAACACCGGAAAGCACCGAAAAACACTCAAATTTTCAAAATGATATAAGAATGAAATCTTTTATTGATGTGAAAGTGTTGCTATTCAAATGATTAGGTCAAAATTTCTTTGAAATCATGTGATTTATAAATATTGTATGGACTGATGAAAATTGATATATTGGTGGACGAAAGTTTTGTGTATTTTTTGCCACAATATAAAATTAAGCCTTTCCTCTTATTTGTGCCTGATACCCAAGTATAGTCTTAACCCCCCGAGAATACGAGAACACAGGATAATGTTTAGGGCTAGTGAAAATTACCTTTTTAATATACTAAGGCTGTTAGATAGTTTTGCCTTTTACTGTAATTTGATAAATCAGACTAGTGCTTGAGAACTTTTAAAAGACAATAAGAAGCTAAGAGGAGTTGATATAAACTAACTAAATGTATGTGTTACTGTATTTTCAGAAGAAGAGAGTGTCTGACTTGCTTCATGAAGATATTTCTGACGAAGAAATAGCAAAATTAAGTAATGGAAGGTATAATAATATTTAGAATATACTTACATTGAAAGCTCTGGTAGATTACTTTTTATTATCATCTCAATTTTATATGAAGTCAAGCACCTGTCGTAAGTCTCATACAACATCATCACTCTTCTTATGTTGTATGCTGCTACTTAACTTACTGCTATCGCATAAATCATGTTACACTATTTGTACCATGTGACTAATGTTTACATTTCATTGAAGGCACATCAGTGTGCTTATTCAGCTTGTCTTCACCCCATTAGGAATGTGTCCGGTACCCCTCCCAATTGGGAATTTTATAGTCAAGAAAAATCACAATAATTTGAGATAAATTGGAAATATCAATAAACAAGCATTAAAATACAAATATTGTAAAATATCTGTTTCATTTTGCCTTTTATCTGTGATGATATGCTTTAGGTAATGTAGTTTAAAGAATATTCTATAGCCTGAAATTACTATATTTGTTAGGTGTTTTAATGGTCTTTTGAATTTTATCAGTAGTAAGAAAAACTTAAAAGTATCTTTGCAGAATATTTTATTATTGTTTTTAGATATACATGTAAACTATGTGTACATGGACCTGTGTTTGATACACTGGACATGTTTTATGTTCATAAACAAGGAAAGAAACACCAAGCAAGTAAGTATACACAAGTTGTACTTTATTATTATTTTGTTGGGTTTAACACCGTAGCAACATATTGTACAGGTCATATAACGGTGTGCAGTGCCCCTAACCTAGCTTTCCTGAACCCTTGTCTGTAACCAGTACTCACTTACCCTTCCACAAGGCCGGAAACTTCTCCATATACCTTAATAATGAAGGAAAATTGACATAATCATCAAATTTTTGTGGAAGGGTATAACCTCCCCGGGTGGGATTCGAACCCGTACCCCCTCCAGGATACTAGATTCAAAATATTGACTCTCTATCAACTGCACTACCGACCAGGGTTACAGGTTGTACAATAGTTCATGTGTATATGTACATGTGTGTACTAGTAATTATTCTATATAATGACAGTGGATGAACCCTACCTTTTTATCTCCTTGCCTTTTTGCCCATCCTTATATGCAACAATAGCCACTTGAAAGCATCAACTCTTTTTGTGTCCTGTTCCTTTTTTTTGACACTCTGCCCCTTTCTTAGATCTAGAATAATCTCTAGTGTGTACTTTAAACAATCGACTTGCCCACACCATTGATGAATATCGGTAATGTACATCATTTACTCATTAAAACAGACAGTTTTGACAGTCGACATATGTTTTGAACAGAGTACACTTGGTCCATCAATCAAATCCAGGTTTATTTTAATCTGCTGCCAGTATCCCAGGAACTGTGGTAGGAAGCAGGTGGCTAGATCTTATGTCTATGATTTGATGTCTGATCTCTATAAAAAGCTGTTTAAGGGATCACTGTTCTGCAGGAGATATTTATTAAATATTGTAATGTATATGTATGATATGCCAATATAAAATATGCTTACACTAACTAAGCTTTATAGTAAGCTATTAAATTGTAATGATGTGTCAACCCCCCTAGAATTGGTTTTGAACAAAACAGGTCTTGAATTTTACAAAATTGTGGACTTGCAAATTTTTGCGAGTGGGTTTTATTTAAACTCAAAAAATGAAAAAAATCACTCCCACCTGATCCTCATTAGTTAAGACAGTAATATTATAATGTCGATTTCAACGCGTGAAAATTTTCAAAATCCAGTCGTATTTTGCAAGTATGTGAGCTAAAATTCGAGCCCTGCAAAATGGAATGTTTGAAAATTGTCTTCATGAAACTCTTTATGAATCAGTTAAGATTTGCTTCTACAAGCCTTGACTGTATTACTATCAATAGGGACTGTTTAGAATTAAGATTGTATTTATATTTTATCATTATTCACCTGTACGTGTTTTAATTGTCATAACTACTCATAACTACATTAATTTCTTATTTTATTATTCAATTTTCACATTTAAGGTATTCAGTTTGCTGAGCAGAAGAAGCAAGAGTTATGGGACTTGATACAGAAAAGAAAACACAACAATGCTCTTAAAACAGCTAGCACTTCTATTACTGATCAGGTAATGTCTTGGTATTTGTAGTTTTCATGTATATATATTTAAAAATCTATTAAAAGTATAAAGGGGTTTATGTATGTTACAAATTATAGACTATAGTCAATAGTTACCTATACACCCTCCCCCAGGGTAGTTTATTGATAGCAGAGGAAAGCCTAAGCCATCAGCTTATATTAAAAACTCAGGTCAAATTAACTACGATTATTATTTTGTGTATGTGAAATCGGCTTAATAAATGAAACTAATGAATTCATTTTTATTTGTTTGTCTGCTATTATAGGCACTTTATTTTCTAAACTCCTTACAGACGCCTAAACCACAATCATTTTATTTTTTAAACTCCTTACAGACGCCTAAACCACAATCATTTTCCTAGACAGTGCTAAATCGCTGATAAGTGCCATGCATCTAAGTATAGATGTTTACATCATCTAGTGTAATGAAACAGTTATATTGATTTGTTGGTACTGTGAAAATTTAAAAGTCTGGATTGTAAAAATTCAGGTCAGAGTTGATTAATTTGAATAGCACCTGAATAGTGTTGTTTTTTTGCTAGCATAGGGTGTAGCTGAATAAATAAGCATGAATAGTAACTTTAATATATGATTGTTCCCTGTCTAACTATTGACTTGTATTTGTCTTTCTTCAGACTTGCCAGTCAGGAACAGATGGTTGTAGAAATAATGAAGTTGTGAAAAAGCCACGAAGAAAACCATATGACCGGAAAACCATCTTGGATGTTAATTCTTTATCCTCATCTACACATCAAAACAAAGATACCAATACAGTATCTGAGTCAGAACTTCCTGGTTGTAGGTTCAATTCTGAAAGTGGTCACTCTGGTTTCAAAGGCAATGGGTCAAATAAGTCCAATAATCAGATGTTTCGTATAAATTCTAACAAAGATACAAAAGCTTCTATATTTCATCAGAAAGATGTAAATAGAGACTCTAAAAGCAAGCTGAAAGGTGTTGCTGCCTCTAAAGGAACTGATACAGATAGGATATTAAGTGGTAAAGATGTGCAAAGAATTGTTGGTCTGTCTAACCATAAACATAGGAATAAGTTCTATTTAGCTAGAAAACGAAACAATGACAATAGTACTGAAAGTTGTGTGACAACCAGGACTGAGGATTTACCCAATCAAACAGTTTCACCTTACCAAGTATGGGATTATTATAAAAATTTCAAGCCTAAGTCGTCAGCTAATATTAAAGATATAAATGAGACAGTGACATCTTGTGAAACTGATGATAAAATTGAGGATACAACAAATGACACAGCTAATAATCCTTCTCAAAATTCTCAGATAAACAAAGAAAGAGCTGAAAAAATGCTTAATGCATTTGGGTAGGTATACCTTTCAAATAACAAAATGTAGATTTTTTTGTAGCTGAGGGCACTTTTATTCCCTTTTCCTCAAGCAAGCTTTTATTGCAAAGTGGTAGAGTGTCTGCTTATGACTCAAAATGTTGTGAGTCTGATCCAAACTGGGACCATAGATAGTTAACAATTGCAACAGTATTGCATACAAGTGTCATAATTTTTAGCTGGATTTTTTGACAAAGTTGTTTACAATTGTGTTAAAATATTTTTACTACCACAAATATCTGCCATCTATGGTCAGATCTTTATGATTTCTCGTACAATGACAGATTACTGTATACCATTGGATGAACAGAATTATGACATAAGTGTTACATCTCCCTCACTGGCACTAGAGTCCTCACATTCTTTAAAATACACGTACATATTATATTTTGTCAACAAACACAATTAAAAGTCGCTCCCGTATTAATCACCGTGTACGAGTTATGTCTAGATCTATACAATCATTATAATATTCACATGGTATTGAACCATTTTGACAGTAGGTACAGTCTGACAGATTTATTTTACCTTTACCAATATATTTGGATGCAAATATCGGTCTCGTTTTGTAGATTAAACATTTCCTTACAAAACTGACTATTCAAAAACTTTATATCTTAAACGGTTATTATGAAATTAATCGTAATTTCAATACTTTCACTTTGCAGCGATTAAGAGTCACTGTTCACTTTCGGTTTAATTATGACGCGTTTACCAGCGTAAACTGATTGGTTGATAAACTCCTCGAGACTTTTCCCGTACCTTGTCAATGAAGCGCGCCAAATTTAAACCCAATCGGAGCGCACTGCCTAGGTAAACATTTTACGTGTCCCTGGTTCTATAAATAGAATATATACGTAATCAATGATATGTTCTGCGTCTGTCTACGTAATCATTAATATCCAGGGAACCAGGTTAAGTTAAACCGGAAGTCAGTAGTGACGTTGAATCGCTGCAAACTAGTGATTCTGAAATTAATATAAATTTCATGAAAACGGTATCAGATACAAACTTGTAACTTTGCATGATGTTAGAGTAATGTTTAATCTTTAAATTGAGACCGACATTTTCTTTCAGGTACAAGTCGAATTGAAGAAAAACGGTTTGGGCCGTATGCACTGTAGAAAACGTTCAATACCATGTGTATTATATATGTATGTACAGAGAACTATATATAGGGACGTACGCATTATAATCATAAGATATGGACTCTGGTGCCAGTGATCTCCCTGGCTTAAAGTTGGATTATTGCCTTTTGTAGATTTTGCATCATGTAATCTTTGCTAGCCTTAATGAAACTTTATACAATGAAAATTTACCTTGTGATAAACAGAATTATAATATGATCCAAGAATGGTCTAATTAGGGACTTTAGTCAGTTATCTTTCCCTGATAAAATCTGAAGCAATCCAATTGGTAAGTAGGTCCTTACAGTTGGAATCCTCAGATTTTTTCATTGAAGTCTTATGTAAGGATAACAAAATATTTCATCTAATATCTGTCTTGTTAATGAAGATGTTAACAGAAGTGATGAAATTTAGATAGTTATTTACCTTAAAAATACTAAGCTTGAATTTCAAACGAATTGAATATTAATTTTGGCAAATTGACATTGAAAAGTAAGGGTAAAATCCGAGTAATCCAACTAATTGGACCTATCTATTTTAAGAGTAAACAAGGGGAAATAACTGACTAAAGTCCCTTATTATATATCTCTTTTACGTTACATTGTAGATCAGGATGGAAGAAAGACTGGACTGGTAAATGGATTAAAGATGATGATGTTGAGTTTGACTCTGATGAAGAACCCCCTGATGTTTCCTGATCTCTAGATGTATTGATACATGGTGAAAACTTCTGTGTAACATTACACTTTCCTTCCCTGAATGGTTTGGGATCAGATACGTCTCCAATTTGAGAGAATGGTTCTAGGAAATCATTATCATCAAAGTTTTGTGGCTAATACATGTTTTGGCTGGTTGGTTATTGTTTGGTTGGTGTGTTTATCTTAGTTTAATAGTCCAAAAATAAAAGTGGGGGATGCAATGTCAGTCGACTCAGTGAACAGTGAACACATACACGGGCAAACATTTTCAGTATTAATACATGTACTGATTTCAGTATTTTTGGGAATGAATTATTCTTATGTAATTCAAATGAAATCGGTCTATTACAAGTATTTCTATGTCAGTATTTTGAATGTAAGTTTTCAGTGTTATCACTTTTAACTTTGACCTTTGCACACAGGAACTCCCAGACTTAACAAAACATTTGTCGGGTTGAAAAATCATCAACTTGTGTTACATATCAAATCTTTTTGGTCTTTTAACTTGTCCCAATATGTTGTTTCTAATAGTGATTATTCTAGAGCTCGGGAAAGAGCAGAGGGCTGAAAGAAAATGCAGGTTAAATCAGATGGTTGATGTGCTGGTGTTGAAGTAAATGTTTCTGCTTAGGGAGGATCAAAAAGGGATGAGAGGAGAGCGAAAAAGGGGTAGCGTGCAGGCCCTTCTAGTCAGCTTATTTATAAACACTATCATTAATATTATTATTTTGTTTGGAAATCAGTTTTCTGATATAGCTCATTTAGGATAATATGAGACATTGTTTATATGATAGAATATTGTAGCAGAGGTATAATACGGCTCTTGTACTCCCATGCCTTCAAGCTAGCTTTTATGGCGACTTGGTAGTGTCCGCTTACCACTCCAGAGGTCGTGGGTTCTAATCTCAGTTCGGACCATGGATTTTTATCGGGTTACATTTGGCGCCCAACGTAAATAACCCTCTAGGAATCGTGTGATTGCACCCTTAGATAGTCCCACAGACAATCAAGCTCCAAAAATTTGAGGACAAATTCTGTTAAGGAGGGGGTGTGTGTAGCAGAGGTATAATACGGCACTTGTACTCCCTTGCCTTCAAGCTAGCTTTTATGGCGATGTGGTAGAGTGGCCGCTTACGATGGATTTTTATCGAGTTACAATATCATTTAGATTTGTCTCTAAACAACCTATACATGCATGTCAAATGGCTTGAATAAATAAAGATAATTTCCATTCAACTACATTGTCTGTAATAATATCTTTTATTATATTGCTTCACCTGTATGAAATATGCAGTACCTACCAAAAGTTTGGAGACATTTTCACATTGTAGGCCTACTGAATAGCTTTTATCTAAAATGTGATGACTGTTTATTTTGAAATGCTTTTTAGTTGTTTTAATTTTTTGGTAATCATTATTATTGTAATCAATACTACAAAAATAGCATTAAAGATATGTTATGGAAAATAATTACAATAATCATGGATTTGGAGGCTTTAGGATATCAGATGCTGAACTTTATAGATATGTTGCATTCCTGAAATCTGTTTTCATTTTATTGCAAACCATTCTTAAATACATTTAAAACAATGATTTAACAAGAAAAATCATCAAAATTCAAGAATTGTAGTAAATTTCTTTTGTCTCCAAACTTTTGGTGGGTACTGTATATGTACCATCAACATATTTACACTGCTCCCAAAAGTTTCTTCAAAATACAAGTAATTGAATCGCTATTGTTCGTTTTTTCTCAACTGTCAAAACGTGAATAATTTCACGGTGAATGTGTTTGTTAAAATTATTGTCGTAATACACCCATGGGTTTCCGAAAGTGTGTATTATGATTGAGTAAAGCTTCTTATGCCATATTATAAGTTTTAGTCAAGATATTTTTAATAAAAATTAGACCGCCAGTACAAAACCAATGCATTCAGTCACCGTGAAATTATTCAGGCGTTGACAGTTGAGAAAAAACCGACAATACAATGTCTAAATTCAATTTTGAAGAATTATTATATTATTGTTAATTTTATTTATTATTCATGCAAGTAGAATTTCTACTGGTACATTTTATTTTTTGGGTTGCGGCAAAAAATCATGTATCAGGCATCTATCATGACCTATACAATGTGATGCTTAGGTGTTAAACCCCAAAAATGTGTCAATGCAGTTCTAATACATTCAAATATATATTTTATTTTCTCTTAACACATTTTTATCATAAATGTATGACAAAAACTATTTTTCTGAAAAAAAAACACGTTCTATTCTGTTTGAAGAGAAGTCGGCTTAAAAAACAAGTCGTGTTAGATCATTCCAACCATTGTACCATATAATACATTTTATAATTACATGTATATGTAATATTTACATGTATATGTGATGCGCAGCAAATAGCTTTTCTGCTTAGCCTGGCGTATGTATCATGTAAATCTGACAAGAATTAAGACTTTCAACTCTTTAAAACTTTGAGTTTAGGCGAATTCTTTACAATTGTCTTCAAACCTAAGCATTTGTAACGTCATAGCCATATGGTATTGCCACCATGTACTCTAAACTTTAAAACCACAATTATAATAGCAAAAACTTCACTGAATGTGTTTTTAAATTTCATTGCACGTGATACACATAATACACAAATCTAAAATAACTTAATATAAGTAAACTATATACATTTTTTTTATAAACAACTTGAGCAAAATTTACAGTAATGGCATAGAATGTCCTTCTCAAGATTGAAATACTTATTAATGGTTCTACACTTGTACTATGTTGGTGATAGATAACAACAACTTGTATTGTTACCTTCAATATTAAACATTTGACCTATTACATTGCAAGTGGCTGTGTCTGAGAGAAATACGTGTAGACGTAAAAATGAACTGAAAACATTTTAATGGATCAACATGCTCAGTTTGTTAATTTATAGCACCGATTACATGACTTGTTAGTCGTTCAACATATCTAGGTCTACCGCCAACCCCAAAGCATCACGCAACAACTGTGAGGAGTGAGACAATGTATTTCAAAAATATTTACTGACTTGTGTTGAATAAACTTTTCGCGTATGTTATAGAGTCAGCTCAGACCATATTCTTTTAACATTATTGATAAGAATATCGCCGTACTTATCTGGTAAGGTTTTGTCAACCTTTCTCACCGTACCGTCGTGATCTACACCTTCCCAGCTTCTGTAATGATGCAAGAGAGCCATGGTTTCAGGTATGTATGCTATTCTATGTACTCTATGTAGCGCTGGAACACTATGAATCGCTACTCTTTCCGCAATCGATGTTCGAACAAAACATTTTGATCTGTGTCCAAGTGGAAATACTTTTGCCTCCCTTTCTAAAGTCTGCAATGTTATCAGTTTGAAATTTTCTGCCATTTCTTTATTAGCAATCGTTACGTCATTATTTGTCCAGTCCTTTCTAAAGAATGTATTTCTTACCATATAAGCTCCGGATTCCTTTTTCGCATGATTTAATACGTCTGACCACGTGTACATTTTTTCTTTACGAGGTATAATAAATTCATCCAGGTCAATGTAGACAACGAACTCGGAATATTGTTTTTCTCTGTACAAACAATCATTTATTGCAGCTTCCTGGCCATAATAATGTATGTTGGAATCATTCTTAGCTGACCTTTGCAACTTGGCGGGAAGATTCCATTGTATAACTTCCGTTATGCCTCGTTTTGAATAAAAATCCAGAACTTTTCCTACCTCACTGTTAGAAGAGTGATTATAAATGACAAATTTCTTTGCACCGGTTATTCTGTTCATTTCTATCCACTCAATGAGTTGATGGTGGTTGCTGAAGTTGTTATTTATTGGTGATAAGCACACTGTGAACGTACGTAGTGGTTTCTCGGACGTGATAACGCTTTGTATGTTCATCAGATGATATGGTCTATAGCACTTGGTGCTAACTAAGGAAACATAATCTGGAATTTCTTGTCCTTTCAAATCACAAGTAAATATGTAAGTTGAATATCTGCAAAGGCAAAAAAAGATTTAAAACAACTTGAATACTCAATTACATTTTTGGTCAGAAGAGGGCATTTTGCTAATGTTGTTATATAACTTGTGGCTTAACCTTATTGTTAGCGTGAACAGTGATATGCAATCAATACTATTATATTCTGTCTTCTTTTCTTCGTACTACATGCATTAGGCAACAAATAGCATTAATCTAGATTTAAAACGCTGCATGTATACAGTTTTATTAATAGTTTAATTCCTACTAAACACTACAATAGGTCCAACATAAATACATTTTACCGTGATCATGTATATTGCTTAGCTACATAACCTATATCTATAATATTCATTGTTAAGTTTTTTGGGGGTTTTTTTTTTGTTAGGGCTGCATTAACCCTACTTCCGTACATGAATATGGGTATCTATTTTTATCAGAACAGAACCGTTCTGTTCTTCATTTTTATCGGTCGTGAGTACAGACGTTCGGTAGTGGGTATTTAAATCAGCGGGGTAGATGATTGCTCCACTGACAGTTAATTCTTAGTTAGTTTTGTAGTAAAGACAATTTTAATTTTCAACTCTGCAGCCCAGAAAATGACATTTCTTAGCGTGCTTGAAGAAATAAAAAATGATGTTTCACCAGAATTGGCAAACATCTTCAGTAACTTTAATGATATAATTTTAAATATTACCTCAAGGCTCGTCCTTCTGGCAGTTTAATGTGTCCAGTTTCGACTTTTACCGAAGAGTAAGAGCCGTTGGTATATTTATACACCAATAAACATATTAGGGAGACATCTGTGGCAGCCCTTGCGCCAATGATCACTATTTTATTCTTAGAAACAACATAATAAGCCGAAAATACATATCCTGTGTTTTCGTCGTCGACTGGAAGCCATGTATCCTTTCCTGATGGTAAATCGTGTACAAGTAAGTCCTTAGTTTTGCAAGATTTATTTTCAACTTTGAAAAATTTCCAATATATTCTCCCTAATAAACCACGTCTATCTATTTGTTCCTCCGCATTGATATTTGAATATTGAGAGTCCGTCGTCTCCGTCGACGATGTCCATTTAAAAGCGTAATACAAGATGCAAAAACTTATTAATAACAGGCATCGCTTATAAAGTCTGCTGCGATATCTCATCATCGTAAATATTTTTTCTTTATTGTACTTATCCAACACGTTTTATTTGTACAGTAAGTTTGAGATCCATCCATAAATATATTTTTTAAAAGCACAATACGGTCACCCGATAATATCAACTCCATAAACGCACGGTACTATAAATTACTAAGACTAAGTCTTTGACTACGACTTTAAATTTATAAATTACAAAATATCGTTACAGTAAGTCAGGTTTATTAATTATTACTATACATGCACATTTATAATAGTAAACATAACATGATTATTGAATTGGATCAAGCCTTATATCGATTTTGAGATCAAATAAAATACCTATTGTTAACGACTGTAACAGACTAACGTATATAAAACCGCCCTTGTGTGATATTATGACAGTATTCTATGAATAATTTATATGTATGTATTTATTTATTTTAGGATTAATCTGTGTACGTCTACTATACATAAAACAGAAATATCATATAACAAAGTAGCTTTATAATGACCACTGTTTGTAAAGAGTAATAAAAGACTATTAATAAAAAATACAACAGTAAAAACACAATTAAATAAAACATCATATAAATTGAAAAATAAAGTACATTTTGTATAGTTAAACAATTAAGTACAGATTTCATTTATGGTAAAATACATATTCATTGAATAAAAGTTTGTTCGATTCCTCATACCACCCTGAATGCCTAGTGGTAGAGCGTCCGCTTTAGATGTGGGTTATATGTCATATGCTTTTAAATGGTAAAGATACAATCACCCAAGCAGGTATTCCAAATAAAGTTGCCAATGGGTAATGTGACAGTCACGCGATGAAATGAAAAAAATGTGTAACATTCGAGCATGGCATCTTCATTTCACTGGTTATTTTGAAAACTTTTTTTATTCTTCCACGGTCATTAAAGTTTTTTTATAAATTGTTTATCATCATTTAAGTGTATGAATTTTAACTCATTCTGTCTATAGGCTCATTTCAGAGTCATGTGATTTTCTAGGTAAAAAACTTGAGTCAGGCACGTTTTCTTGACCGACTTGACTAGAGCGTACGTATACCTATCACAAAGATCATTTCTGCTTTTGGCGACCATGTATATACACAAATGTACTAGCTTACATAGGCGGATCTAGCGGGGGTCAGGGGGTTTGGACCCCCCCCCACACACACACTAAAATTTCCCAAATGCACCTGTCCATTAGTGTTCTCTTGCTAGTAAGTCATTTTTAAGTAGCATGAAGCTGAATTTTCTCGGTGCTTTGCATATACTAAATGGTTATTTGGGTTTTATTACTAATATATGTTGCAATATTCTGCAAAGTGTGTATAATGTGGTTGTGGTTCGAAAGTTTGAATTCCCACTAGAAAATGTTCGGACACCCCCTAGAAAAAATCCTGGATTCGCTCCTGAGCATGTAATAAGAAACAAACAGGGTGACATATTTGGAAGAATCTCCGAGTTTCTTAAATGTCAAATAAAACAATGATGCTTGTACAATGTAACAACATGTTTATTATCAACTGAGGTATACAAACTTACATAAAAAACACTGAATAATATAAAAAAAAAAATATAAATATGAAATGTTAATACAACGCATGTGCATAATTAATATACATTGTACAAATGTACAATGTATATATTTTTCAGGTGGCGGTTTCTTTTTGGCGTTTTCTTTTGGTCCACATAATTTGTCATTCGGCACAAATGCTATGTATAGTTTATTAGCTAATGGACATTCTTTAGATTTTGAGTTATGGCATTAAAATAAATGCAATCAATCAATCAATCAATCAATCAATCAATCAATCAATCAATCAATCAATCAATCAATCAATCAATCAATCAATCAATCAATCAATCAATCAATCAATCAATCAATCAATCAATCAAAACGTACATTTTGAATCCATTATACTGGTACTTTTATCAGTGTACCGGAATCATTATCGTACTTTGAGTAGTCGTCGTTTACAATTATTATATCACAACACAAATGCATAATCGAACATAACCTGAGTAGATTATCTTAACGCCGTGTTATATGCTAAATATGTAAGTTCTATCATATGGTGTATGACAAAAAGATTTTTTAATAAAGATTGGTGGGGATGGACGGACGGACGGACGCGGGCATATGTAAATGCCGGATTGGTCGTTCACAATACTGTCAATAGATTACGTTGAGCACTCAGTGTTCATAAAACAACTGTCAAAAGCCAACGCAACAAATATAGATTGTGTAGGCTATATCACGACATCCTGGATGCCAACATTGAAACACATCGTTCATCTTTTCGTTTAATGTTTTGTTTGCGAATATGACCGAGGTGTTCTGGTTAAGACGCCTCGACTCTTCCGAATCGCATTTTTATCACAGAAATTGCGTTTACATGAACACATCTCATATCTAGTCAAGTCAATATCTTGTTTTGGATGTCTTTTTGAATTCCTTCACCAGGCCTGATAAATGACTCATTCCATCGTAGACACCATCCCCAGTAGTAGCACATGTTGCTTGAACATACCATTTACGTCCAGTTAATTTGTGTAATTCTAATTGTTCAGTTACCTTGGAAACACTTAATGAATCTGTAAAGTGAGATTGAGAAAACATAAATGATAGTTTAACGATTAGTGGGTATGACTAACAAAACAGTGACAACCAAAAGTCATTAATCAAAATTTTGTTTTTTGAATGATTTCAAGAGTTCAAGGTTAATAGTTTGGAAAAAACCACTCCATTATCATTCTTTTACATCTGTTTGTCTTCGGTTATGTTCCTTACTTTCAATAAATCATTCAGTGTTTTCATTAGTATCAACTGACTCATATTTATCTATAGAAAGTTCATTCAAACTACATGGCATGAATACTCTTTTATTATAGTACACTTTCTGGCGGATTTATCATAGTACAAGTACTTGCGGTAAGCATGATAAGTTATTTCTCAAAAATGTCATTTTCCCTATAACTTTGAAGAGTCCTGTTTTAAAACAACTTTAAATTGGACTTTGAATGATGTGACTTAAAATGCCGTATTTTGAAGTCAATTCTTGTTCGGCTCACACACAAGAGCAAGAACAATGAATTTCATCTGCTTAGCCTTTTTACCACTGTAAATATTCCACGTCGATTTCACAACTCAGAGTTCGAGACTATAAGCACACAGCGAAATGATATATAATGATAAGTTATAAAATAAAGGACTATATCAAGATAAGAATACATACGTGGTAAGTCTTGTTTATTAGCTAGCACTACAACAGGTACGTTTCTCATTTCATCATTTTTTAAAATACCATATAACTCTTCTCTGGCTTCGTCCATTCTTTCTCTATCAGAGCTGTCTACTACATATAACAGACCTGGAATATATAAACATGTTACAATAGACTATATCCGGAATTCAAATACATGTATATACGACCACCTGCTTTTTGTCCATAACGACGTCTATTAATTTTGTACAAAACAACATGCCATTTGAGGACAACGAACAAAACAATAAACCTATAAGACAGTTTAGGCGTTCCATTGGCGTTTTAGTTAATCTTGAGTAAACATAGTTCTAAAAAAGTATTATTGCATGTATAATATTTGTACATGAATATTTATGTTTGGTATGAAAACAATGACTCATTTGTTAAACCTAAACAGTCGTTGCCTTCTTGTGCACTAGCCCTATTTATTATATTATATTAACCATGCATAAAATTATTAACTAGCCCGCTATTTAAGATCAATCCTTTTCACTAGTCCAAATCAATTTTACTAGTCCTGGGTTCAGACTATCAGTTAAGGCAACGACTTCAGAATATCGAACAAATATACAAAATTACACCTTAAAAATTCACAGGTCTTAGATAAAAAGAGCTAGCTTAGCTAAGTTTAAAATTATTGAGCACCAATTACACAAAATCAAAACATTCAAACATACCATCTACATTCTGCATGTAATGTTGCCAAAGTCTTCTGATTTTTTCTTGTCCACCGACATCCCATACAGTAAATGAGAGACCTTTCACTGGTGTCACAGTTTCAACATTGAACCCAATCGTTGGAATAGTGCTCACAGTTTCATTTAGTTTTACCTTATACAGCACTGTAGTCTTTCCTGGTAAAAATAAGTAAATATTTTGTTATGTGTTTGAGTATTTATCATTATTTTGTTTGTTTTGTTCAATTCTAATACTTACGAACATCTTTATTTGGCAAAAACGGCATTGACATATGCAATTGACCCTTTACAAGACTCGTGGCAAAGACCACACATTCATAACAAATATACATAACAAATACAAAATTCACTATTATAAAACAGTTAAATCAATATTGTAATAAAACAATTCATCATATATGAAACAGTTATTAAATATTTAGACAACAATTTCTGATGTATATAGATTTTTTTATAAATATGGCGATATCACTAATGTTCTTTTTAGTCTTAGATTTCATAAAATAAATCAACAGTAGGCCAGGAACATAATAGTATAGACAATGTATATAGTCCATTTTGGTAACAATAATGGTATTATACATGTAATACATCATTCTCGTACCCAGAGTCTAGTAGGATTCTCGATACCAGTTAGATCGATAATCTTAATAACCTCGGGGTACGAGAATGGTATACATGTATAATACTATTATTGATACCAAGATGTGTCATATGCTGATTCTGTCTCATGTCTCAGTCAATTTGCACAGACTTTCACAAAGAACAAAGTTAATGCTATCGATGTATACAGTAAATCAATCTAGAACATATCGATGGGTCATTGCAAATCTAGTCTACAACTTTCTTCATTTACATGTAGCTGGACTAGTTTTGCGCTATCCATCAAAATATCATAACCTGAATATGTAGAATAATACTCAAAAGATTGTTAACATTACGAATCGTCGGCGACCACAGTTCTTTAATTCTTCCGTTACACGCAGCATAGCGGAGTAATGTACCGTGGGATAACCGACGATGTACATGTAAGATGCACGCATAGGTGGATCCAGCGGGGGTCAGAGGGGTCCGGACCCCCCCCCTGAAATTTCCAAAATGTCCAAGAAGCAACATGCTCATGCTCGCATTTTGGTTAACATAGATCTAATGGTTATGTAGTTTTTATCATTAATATGTTGCGTTATTCTGTAAACATTGTATAATGTGGTTCTAAAGTTTGAACCCCACAGAAAAAGTTTGGACTCCCCCCCCCCCTAGAAAAATCCTGGATCCGCCCCTGCTACGCATGTATAGATGATTAAATTTCTTGGTAACAAAACTCTTACCTGCGGCATCTAATCCCAACATAACAATCCTGGCTTGTGTTGTTCCCCACTCATCAAAAAGTGTCGCTAGTTTGGATAAAAACAATCCCATGTTTTCTATAAATTTTGTAGATAATTTTAATATGTAATAATTATAAAATATATTATGATATTATTTTCTTCTAAAAAAATTAACAAATTTAGTAATAAATGCCCAAACAACAGCCTCTATGAAATAGTTTTGTTCTCAACAGCTTAGAAAGTTGAATGATAAAAATGAAATAGACTTTTTGTATTTAAATGGTTTGAAATAATCGTCATTTTTAGCGCGTATTAGTGTATATCGTATTTACTTCCAGCGTGGAGGTTTCACCGTGGTGTGTGTACTGATTACTGATTGGTTGGTCGATATAAATAAACTTAAGTGTAACAGTACTAAATATAGAAAAAGTTTTATTCTAAATATAGAAGACGTATATAAAAGTCATGTATGCACGTTATGATGACGGATTTCACAACTGATTTACATAAAACGAATAATTAATTCGTGACCGCCATATCCGATCGCCAAATTTGTATTTTAAGTATCAAGTGTAATAAGTGTGTGACTTAATTGCTAAAGACTTTTACGCTACATCAAATGATGTTTTTGGAAGTTAATTCAATGAAGTATGGTTATAGTCGATATTCTTCAAGTGCGGCTCTGAGAACAGTGCGGGACTAGGGTTCAAACACCGGCGGTTGTTAAGTGGGTTCGGTGAGATTCGGGTCAACCCTCCTAAGTTTCGAAGAAAAAGGTCTCAGGTGCTTTAATCTGGTTATTTTCAAATTTCTATTCAAGTAGATAGTATCTATACACAATAAACATAGAAAGCAAATTACTTATCACTAATTTAGTTTAAATAATTTAGGAAAGTTAGTTTAGCTAGGAAATATAACTTCTGTGTCTGCCTTCATTCCAAAATTTCCCAGGGGAGTATATGATTTATATACCTCAATATATGCTTGTGAAAGATACAGAGAAGCCGTCAGTTAGTAGCACACAAGTCTACTGATCTAGGGGTTGCATATTCGATTCCCGGCAGGGCGGGGCATTGTTTCGTTGAGCTCGGTCAAAAATTATTTCTACGGTCATTATTATTCCTACCTATGATTCTTAATCAAGTAGGGCAGTTCACTGTCACTGACAAAAGTATGCGCCTAGTAGTTTGGTTAACAGCTAAATCTAGATATTTAACCTTTCCAGGAACAGTGAGTATAGGTTGACTGACCGCTGTTATATGACCTATACAATATGTTGCTACAACATTAATAAACCCAAACAAAGCAGGATACAGAGATTTTAGTCTAGTATACATTTAACTGTTTAACGATACACGTGTATTTTATTTGAATACAAATTCCAGGGTATAAAAACAAGTCTGCGTTTTTGAAAAAAAAAGCAATGTACAACCAAACTCGGCTCGGAGTATGTTTTAATTACCACGTCTTTCAACTAAACATAGCCTACGGAGAAAACTTTGGAAATCAGCAAGGAATAGTT
The DNA here is from genome assembly GCA_025267735.1 of Mactra quadrangularis. Classification (NCBI taxonomy): domain Eukaryota; kingdom Metazoa; phylum Mollusca; class Bivalvia; order Venerida; family Mactridae; genus Mactra; species Mactra quadrangularis. The sequence continues at coordinate 33,562,319 of CM046304.1, forward strand.
TCTTTGATTGTTAACCTTAAATATCTAGAATGTGTAACACAATAAATGAACGAGCACGTCTAACCCCACGCCCAGAAGTAATCTCGTCGATCCCACTAAGAAATCCTGGAGCCGCACCTGCTAAATAATAGCGGCTCTGTCTATGGAGCTATGATTTTCGTTTCTGAAACTGATCTATGTATACATGTGTCAATATAAATATTCTCCATAAGGCTCTTGTTTGTCCGTGCTTTCTTTTTCCCTGTTTTTTTTTCCCTGAAAAATCGACGTGTATGGTAACTGTGAAATAGGGACCGCAGATGTACTGTTGTGACTTCCAATAAACAATTTTACATTACAGTCTTTCCGGTTCCGGTTTCTACTGGACAACAAACGAAATGGTAATATGTACATGTAATTTACTTTTCCTTGGCTATTTAATGAGTAAATGACATTAGATCTTAAAAAAATATTGTTAAGACGACAGTCTTCATTACAGAAATGGGTTTTTTGCCCGATGGTTCCGGATACCCCTGATTAGAAAGGATCTTGGGAATCGAGTTGCTCTGAATTTTTTCTCGCAATTCGTATGCTTTGAACTTTTTTCCGTAGTGTTTGCCAATGTATCGATACTTCTATCGAATAGGTAGATCGTTGTCTTGTCTCCTTGATATTGCATCGCTTTTCATTGTCACAGTATGCAAGACAGTACCTTAGTTTTTAATCTGAAGTCTTGCCCTGAGTAACTTCTTAGTTTTGTTTACATGTGGCTTGAAGTAGAACCCATGACCCCCTACTTGGTAGTCAGTAGTTCTGCTAGTTCAGATGGAAATTCATTTATAGTTGACTAGAAAAATCTGAGACTGAGGTGCGTTCAACAATGCGAGCACTCATGGCATGAACAAGTGCTCTGGTTCTGAACGCAGTCGGTCGCCCGAGTGCTTGCGATTCAGCTTAGAAGTTAGATATCAAAGATGAAGGCTAGAAAAATTTAAATTTTTATCTCAAAGAATTATCTCTGGAAAGTGGGACACAAACGTGTGTTACTTGTTCCTCACAACATATCCACAAAATGCTTAAAATAGAGTTTATTAGGCAGTGTTCTCATTAGGAACCGGCTGCCGATAGATTAGAAAGACTAAAAGGCATATTATAATTAGCAAAAAGATATAACGATAGAAAGAAATTGCGTCCGGACTGCCCTGGAAAGCCGATTACTTTTCTATTTGAGCCTACTCAAAAAATCTTTCTGAGAACACTGTTAGTTGCAGTAAATTGTATCATAATGATTCATATAATATTATGAAAAATGTGAAAGATCTCATGTATCAGCAGAAATAATTGTTCCCCCACCAACTGTTTGTGCTTGCAATCGTTCAATAGCCAATCAATTGGCGAAGCTTAAACCTTTGTTAGGAATTTTTTTGTGATGTATGATTTATTTCCAACAATTAGGGTACATTGGGAAGCAGCTCAATATAACTTGAAATGAATTTAATTAGGAAACTTGCTTGTGTTAATGCACATTATAATTTAGCTCCAACTGTAGTGCAAATTACAAAGGATATTATCCACATTTTACATTTGCAGATAAGTTTAAGCACAAAATATCCACTGTCTTGGCACAGATTGTACCGACAACCTGTGTCGTAAATTGACACTACCACATAGCCATAAAAGCTAGTTAAAAATCTATGGAGTACTGGTGCTGTATTATGATAGTTCCTCCACTAGATAAACTCTCAAATAGCCTTACTCATAGAACATAACAGTAGAGTTGTTTAATATTTTTCAGTCCAACTACAGTTAGGTAACAAAGTAAATGACTAAGCACCTACTTACCCTTTTTTGCAAAACAAATTAATGTAAAGTTTAGAGACTTCAATTTAATGACAAATTGATGAAGATATCCATTCTAAGTAGCCTTGTTTGGTGTATGTTGCCTTATTTGGTTGTATAAGAATGGTATAATAATTCTGCCCATTGCCTTCGGTGATTATATGTTTATATCACTGACTGAATAGGGCAGTACATGTATAGCAATACTGTATACTCTGTATATTTGTTTTTGTTGTTCCTTTAAATTACTCTTGGTTCTCGATTGTGTAAGGTACTTATTTAATTTCTGGTTCTTACCTCATAATATACTGAATTTTGAAATGAACTTTTATATCAAAAAGACTACCTTTCATTCTAGCATATAATCATTAACAGTGCAGATCAATGTAGTAAGCTTCATTTATCATATTTTTAGGAAAAAATAAAACACAGTCGGAGTCCTTGACCATAATGTTTTTTAAAAGCTAGCCTGTCGGACTACATGCTAGAAAATTAAGGAAGTCCGTCCAAAGAAAATATATCTTGGACAATTGGATTAGCGTAAAGATCAAAGCCTGGATCGTAATGTTACAAACTTTTAAGTTTAACTTTATATTTTATGTATTTTCAGGCGGCCCATAAGTCATTTAGAACCAAGACGCGTCTTGCACGCAAACAAAAACAAAACAGACCAATCCCACAATGGGTCAGAATGAAGACAGGAAATACCATTAGGTTTGTTATATGATTACAGCATATTTAATGTTCATATTACCCATTTAAACTAGCCTTGTTTGGTGTATTTCGCCTTATTTGGTTTAAAGAATGGTATAGTAATTCTGCCTATTGCCTTCAGTGATTATATGTTTGTATCACTGACTGAATATGGCTGTACAAATAGTACTACCAGTACAGTCTTTGTTAATTAGCCTAGGTCTAGTAGAAGCTGATTATTACTGCATAGTTTATAAAATCAGACTAGTTTGGCTAGCAATGATTAAGCTAATATTTTAAGCACATTTTATTACTTTGTGTAAAGTAGACCTACAAATCAAGAAACTTGTAGAGTTGTTTTAGACTGTATCTGCTGAAGAGTTTAAATCTTGTATCAGAACTTGGGATTTATTGTTAATTGGTTTATTTGACTGACACTTTGTTACTGTATGTATAGTTATAAATAAAAAGGGTTTGACTAAGGATCAGTGTAGTGATTTGTCAACTAATGTCACTACAATATATACAATTACTGTTGTGAAATATAATCAACTATTTTCTTATTACTTTATTTCATTGTGTGTTTTCAAATGTGTATTTATGAAAGTTGGTTGGGTTTAATGCCTTAGCAACACATAGTAAAGTTAATGTATCAGAGGTCTGACAACCTACCACATTCCTGGATTGGTTAAATCTATGGATTTAGCTGTTAACTAGTTACTAGGCACATACATCCGTCAGTGACTTACAACTGCCCTACATAATTCTGTAGAACCAGGGATATGAAGGAGAATGGCGGCAGACATTATTGCATGACATAGCTCCAAGAAAGTATGCCCTGTCTGGCGATTTTGGACCTACAAACCCTGAATCAGTAGACTCGATCAGTAGCAGTACTAACTGAACTAGCTGGCCGGCTTTTCAAATCTGTATTAATCAACGTTATAAATTTTTATTTTCAGATATAATGCTAAGAGACGTCATTGGAGGAGAACAAAGTTGAAGATGTAATGGCCTGCCTGTTATATTCACTACATTATATTAATTACTCTGGAACTACGAACATTAGAAATAATTGTTTAATAAATTAAACATATTTAACTTATTGTGTTCCTTTGTGAAAAATAAATGTATGTGGAAGTATTCAGTTGTGGTGTTTTCTTTTCTTATCCTTCAGTCATTATGGAAAGCTGTTATTTACTGAACAAAAAAATGATTGTTCTTGAACCAGGAAATGGTTATACAGGTTTCGTAAATACTAATTTCTGCAATAGATCATATTCTGAACTCGGACTTTATTGTTTTTTTTCTAGCTGAAAACTGTACGGGATGCATCTGTGCAGAACAATTTATTTTACATATTACTATAAGGCATGCCTTTACGTTAAATTCACACTTATTTCAACTTCGTTCTGCCCAGGTTCATCCAGTACAGTTTTTTCAACTGGAAAAATCTTTCAACATGAGTATGGAGGGTTAGGTATTGGAACACTGCTACTAGTATTCTGCTTTACTGTCTTGGTAATAATAATGGACCTAATCAAACTGGATTGTTTGTCTGGACTAAAATATTCTTGGGGCTTCTTGGATTGTTTTTGCTGTACCAGTAGATGTTGGAAATGTGTTAGTGTCTTAGTATAGTTTATTTTTTCTCAACTGTTGGAAGTTTGAATAATTTCATGGTGATTGAAAACACAATATCACAAGTGTTAGACAAAGAACACAAAGTTGCCATAAAATTATTCATGTTTTGACAGTTGAGAAAAACAAACTACAATTAACAGCTGCTGATGGGAATAACATGAGATTTGTTTGACTACCATGATAGTATTTATAAATTGCATTGTTGGTGGCTCATATGTTTACCCTGCTTTTTTAAATGCTCGCTCAGTATTTCTGCTTGCTATTGACGATAAAGTATTCTTATCAAAGCTAATGTTAGTGCTACGACAGTTGAATAAAATTTAACAATACATGTAGTTTGATGTACCAATGAACTATTTGTGATCTTCCAAACATGCCTGCATCAGAGAATTCTAGTTTATAGTTGACTAAGTAATTCACACAGCAATTAGGGCTTTGTACCTCTAAATGTACAACTTATAGGTTGTGCATAGCTTATTAAGTAATTTTGCCTAAGTTTATCTCTAGCAATTTGCTATGCAATTGTTTGCTACAAAGTGATACCATTTAGAATTTGTGACATTTCTAGAGGTGGCAATCCTCGTTTTGGAGTATGGGTGGATCAGTAAAGTATCAGTACTTGCTCCAGTAAGTAGGCATACAATCAATTTATCAGTACCATGAAGTCGGACAATGTTAACCCGAGCTTGAACTACCTTATTATGATAATTACACACTTCACTTACAATAAAACCTAAGTTTCCGTATGTATACGATTATATGCGTGTTTATAACAACCCATGTGACTACGCATCAATTATGTAAATATAGCATGTAATTATTGTTCTTTAAATTTTGGACTCGTTTATGGGGAAACATGTTAGTCCGTAATATTGTGGCACAGTTTCGAAGTATTTATTCTTATAAAAACAAATTTGTTTTATACATGCATTTTGCCGGATAATGCACAATTTACAAATAAAAAAATAGACAGTAAATTCTGAGTTTAAAATATTCTTGCATTAAGGTCAAGCTTATGTTAATATTGTCGGACTATATCTAATGAGCAAAAGTCTTGACAAGTTATAATGTTATTCATGGTAGACAAAAGTATTCTTTTCAACAATTATTTCAAGTTTCTTGGACATCAGATTGAATAAGGTTGCAACTTTCTAATCACTAATCTTTCATTAATTCAGTGCATTTTGAAACAGGCTGTGAACAGGATCTAATAACAGATAAGGCAGTTAGTAAAACTCAGTATCGCTTGCAAAGAGCTAAAACAATAAAAACAAGACTATATTACATGATATACAGTTTATTCATACAATGTAACAAAAAAGCACAATCCTCATATCATGGCAAGTTATATTTTCTCAACATCTCTACACATGGTACAATATACCCTGACAAAATATTGTGTTCAACAGTTTTAGCAAACGTTTTATAAATCATATAATGTAATGATTCTGAATACACAATGACGAGAAGTATAGAATTGGCACTCAAATTCCATTTTAAATTATAACAAGTTTGGCTATACCTGTGGCATACATAAAACAACAAAAATATTTATTCTAAACATTTACACAGTTTACAAGGTACAGGTCGTATTCTGGGTCATTTATGTTTTTGTACTTTAAACAATGGACTTGCCCACTTAATAGGTGAATAACCTAATGCATGAACTGTATTTTAATTATTTAACCATACCTCTTTGATATTTAACATTTATTTTAAATAGTGTATATGCACATTATAAATTTTACATGAAGATGTGTGTGTAAACTAACTAAACTATAGATTTGTAAAACTAAATCACCCCTAAACACAAGTGTGTAATGAAACCGGCAATGTTTGTATACGCAATGTTTACGTGGACGACCTGTAGCTTTTAATTCTTTATTAAGATCTATATAAACTTATAAACAAACATGCATTCAGAGTCAGTTCAATACTTATAGACCAATAAAATCACAATGTAATCAAGACAAATACGGTTTGCAGCAAAAACCTTCATTGTAATAGTGCTCTATATTCCATTGATAATCTCAATTCTTTAATCAAATTTAACATGACAGCAGCTAAATACCCTAATTATGAGTAATTTCAATACAAGAAAACAAGAATATTTTAACATAATACATTGCTGTAAGCCTAACATGCACATTGGTAATCCCAGATCCAGTGGGAGCCCATTGTGAACCCCTTGAATTTTAAAATACTTGAAAAACACATTCAATGGGACCAAACCTATCATTTATGTGTCAAGACTCTAGAAAAACAAGTTGCCTCCCTTTCTATAAAATAGATGCGTAGAGAACAGATAAATAATATACCATAGGCATACACAGAAAAATAAGTCAACAAAGTAGACATAAACATTCATATTGGACAAAAGAACACATGCTCTTGTAGTGGTTAAATAGCAAATAAAAAAGAGTTTTTCATTCAGTTTGTCTCATTAATTTAATCATTCAAGACACTTCAATATGAAATTCAAGTACCTTTAGGGCCCTAAATAAAGTCCTAAATTTTGCCTCAGAAAAGGTTTGAAAATAAAAAAAAAATAATGAAGGCCTAATGAAGAAAGCTATAAAAATGTCACTGCATTTGGTTATAAGCATATGGATTTTCAAATAATAACATACAATCACTGTGTTGTAAAAATGGAATTAAACTTGCTGAGTATCTATAACAAAACCAAAAATACTATACAAAGCCATGCATAATAAAGATGGATAAACATTTAATAAATATGTAAACAGTAAAATAGAATAGAAATAGAGAGAATCAAAATACATTGTACACTAATTATATAGAACTTTTATTGATAAACTATACAATAATACCCAGTAACATAAACTTAGAAACTAAGAGTGAATTTATAAAACCAATAGAAAACTAAGTGATTTGCAGAGCCATCATAGAAGGCAAAGTCAAAGGTAGAAAATATAACTTATAACAAATGAAACATCTTTAGGAGATATGCTAAAAGCAGACTTAAGCTTTTTATTCCACCTGATGCATTTTGTCAGACCAAACCTAAATTAGTACTTGAAGGTTTATTTCTGTACTTTAAGAGTCAGATTATGGTCTAGACATTTGATTGAACGCAATAAAGATGGCTTAAATGTGAAAAAAGGTACTAACAACACAAAGAATAAACAATAGACTTTAAAAAATAATGCCACACACATTTTTATCATTCCTAATACCTTGACCAATCACTGAATGAATAATCGCTTAAGGATTCATGAGGGTCCACCAATAATACTGGGTTTTTATGTTAAAGCATGTAACGGTTATGCAAAATAGTTTTAGCATAAACACAAGGTTTTGTAAATACATTTCTAATGCTATATATATATATATATGTATATATATGACTATATATTGTTCAGTGCATTTCAAATTTATGGACAAAAAATGACATTTATCACCCCCTAAACAACCATGGAGTTGTTTACTTCAACACCAGTTAAAGTATTTTGTTTGGGCATGTGAGGCAAAGGTAGTTCCAAAATGGTGTCTACATAATTATGAACACGGTTATTTCTAGTGAATGGCCAAGGAGTTCCGAATGAAATACTTATAAAACAGGTATACACTTGACATGCAAACAATACATCAAATAACGATGTAGAGTCATGGCAAACAGACTTAATAAAACTAACAATAGCAACATTTAGAAATGCTAACATATATATTAGCTAGCAATACATAAAAGTTTAAGTTACCAAAAAAATGAATAACTTACACACTACAACATGCAATGTATACAAACAAAATACACAATAGAAGACATACATGTATACACTGACACATTTAATACAGGACATGGCAATGTTGATTTAGAGTTTTATAATAGCATTCTCTTTGACATAAAATTATAGCTAATGAATATTCGCATGGGCAGAAGTTGAAAGTTATGAAAATACTGAAAACCTACTTTCAAAATACTGAAATATGCAGATTTCATATAAATTACATACGTGTTTGTCTATTCTCAAAATACTGAAATCAGTATTAATACTGAAAACTTTCAACCATGTATTTGCATCATTTTACTATGATATTGGTAAATTTGATTCAACTATCAGTGGAGCATACACAATACCCTGCTGAATTAAATACTCAACATATGTTAGATATTCACCATACATAAGTAAAATATTTATAATTATCAATAAAGAGTACTGAAAACCATGCAATGTTATATCTAAATCAATGGGATTGATGTATGCACCATATACAGAAGTTTAAAATTTACCAATAAACCCCTAATCAAAATTTCATAATTTTTCCAGGAAAATAATTTTCCATTAATTTTTTCAAGATTTGTACGAAACCCTGAGTATTAATGCTTATTGACAACCTACAAGGTTTGGTTCTCTACCTTCAAGATTTCATGATTTTAGGAACAAAATTCAATTATTTTAAGGCCACCTATTTTTCTTTTCAAAAATATCTTCCCACAGAGTTTTATACTGTTCACTGCTTTTAGATACAAATATATTTCTTAATGCATTAAGTTGGAATGGTTCTAGGAAGTAATAATATTTCAGAAAGTCTAACACATCAGGTCAATTTAATTACACAATACAACTTACAAAATAGTATAGTCCAACAATATTAACCCGAGCTTGAACTACCTTATTATAATAACTACAGACTTCACGTACATTAAATTGTAAGTTTTCATATGCGTTTTTACAATTATACCCATGTTTATAACAACCTATGTGACTATAAATCAATTTTGTAAATATGGCATGTTATTGTACTACAAAATTTCAACTCATTTGTTTAAGGGAAAATATGCAAGTCAGCAATATTGTGGCACAGTTTTTAATGTGTATTCTTATGACAACAAAAGTAATTGTTCAACACATGTATTTTGCAAAAAGCTTCAGATAAAGCGCGATTTACAAACACAGACAAAAATAGAGCTTAATACCGAATTTAATATATTCTTGCATAAAGGTCAAGCTCAAGTTAATATTGTTGGACTTAACGTTAACAAAGCAGCAAGAAACTTAATAATTCATGAAAAAGTAACTCTAAATTATAATTTTCCATTATTTATTTAAACTATGACTCATAGACAGCATAGATAATATACAGCAGACAGAGTACTAACAAGACTAGAATTTCAAGCACTAACAAGCCAACTTAAAACTGACATATTTTAAAAATTGACTACCCGTAATTTTGTGAAAATATCAACCTACCAGTGGAAGTTGAGAATCGATAAGATAGAAAACATTTAGATCTTAAAAATCAAATTGAAGATAACTCCAACAAGATCTGTAGCATCAATTGTACTCCTCTCCTGCGCATCAGTCAAATGTTTCTCTCATTCACTTTCTACACTCTGCTAAAAGTCTATGTGCAAACCAATAATTCTATCATAGTAAAGGTCAATATCATAAATCTACACTAAACAAGAAATGTAATGTGAAAACCACATCAAAGCTCGATTTAAAAAATCTATAGCAAAAATCACAAAGGGAAATAATCCATAATAAAGCCAGGTAGAGTTGTGATTACTTTCTAATTTTGTTCATCACATGGTATGTTTTAATTGTATTAAGTTTCATATAGATCTATTTTTTGTTGTTGAAAAATCCAGTTTATAAAGCAGTGATGTAAAGCAACAGTTGAGTATTCACTGAGCTGCAAAGGGAGCATACAAAGACTGTATTAAATAAAAAAAATTCAAGGGAGTTACAATAGTGTTTTGTTTAGCCCTCTATTCCATAATACAGAATTTCAATAACAAAGAAATATTGAAGGAAGGTAGAATCCCAAAATACATTTTTCTTCTAAAGATGTTTATGCTGCTTACAACAATTTTTAATGCCCTTTTTACTTAAACAAATTCTCAAAACAATAATATAATCATAGATCCTTTAAATAGTAATCAAGAATGAAGGAATGTTTAATAGAGTAATTCATTATGAAAAGTACATGTATGTGACAATATTTTCAACCTTTATTAAAAATCAATATAACATGATCATTAGTACATGTATATGATTTTTCTGTCAAAACATAATTTCTTTAATAATACACTAGATGGGAGCCCGTGCAAGCACAGGCTTTAGGTAATGGCAATAAAGGGAAATAACCGCTGCGGGGAGTTTGGTCTATTTTTAGTTTTATCTAGAACTATTTTTAGACACAAAAAACCCAATATTTTTGTTGATTTTTGGCAGTTTTTGCAAATATCAAGAGGCTTTGTCAAAAAAGAATTGTCAACTTGATATGCCGGTATATAGGTGCTCCAGCGACAAACAAAAGATTTATTCAAAGCTGCGCAGTTTCTTCCACAAAACAGGAAACTCGCAAATTTAATAATATAGATATGGCAGACTAAGCACAAAACGATCATAACTCAACAAAAGAGCAAGTTACAACCATATTGGGCTAAGCTCGCAATATTTACATTATTTACATACATAATCTTACAATAAAAACCATTTTTCTTCAATTTCAAATATAATTTGCATATAATTTCATTGTCAATTTGGAATATCATCAAATGTACATAAATGCATCAATTCATAATGGCATAGTTAATAAGTAGCATATTTTTAGCTGGGAAGAATTTCATAACAAAACTTTTAATCCATCAATGTACATGTAGGGGACTGTTGTTTTCTCTGGTTGAATCAGGAGCTGGACTTCTTCTTTTCTTGTTCCGACTAGGTCCATCTGTTCCGTTACTCTCGAACGATGGTAATGGGGTATTCATGTCATATCTCATGAAGTCTAGGTAACAGGGTAGAAAGTGTTCTACGAGGGATTCAAAATAATTTCTCACAGATTTACCAACAGCAAATACATCTGAAGTTGGCTGATTAAATTTGAAACAATTCTTGAACACTAAATTAACGTCTGATATAAAATCGTTGATAGTATTGTAGTGAGCGAAGTTCCCTTTTCTTAATTTGGATTTGATGGTACTTAAATCCATAGGTGTATGAATTATCTTGTGGTAATTAGGAACCTGCAGAAAATAAAATAAATAACAAATATAAATCAAGTACAATCTCCGTAAACAGATATCTAATAGACTGCTGTCAATTAGGATCTCTTAGGGTTGCTCAGAAGGCTGGCATTGAGATGACCTTTGAGTTGAACAATCAATGCATACCTTTTATCTAGACAAAACACAATTAATAACATCTTGATTTTGTAATTTCTATTTTTAGACCAAGGTTTGGTAGGTAATTTGGCAGTAGTGTTATTCACAGGCTTTGATTGGACAGCTCTTTACAAATTGTGTGACGTAGATGATGTATACATTAACAAGTTACGAAACATAATAATTGCATTATGAAAATTACAATGAGAAATGGCCATCTGAACGTGACCCTCATATCAAAACAGCCAGATCTAAATTAGCAAGTAAGCAAGCCAAGATTTTTAGATCGGGTTTTTATCAGATTGAAATCAAATATGTCAATATATAAATCTTTCATCAGGATCAAAGACTTATTGACTTATGGTTGCCACTAGGTACTCTGACGGTCAAATTTGGTCAACAAAATTGATTTGTGGACATTTCATTCGAGTGATCAGTAACTCGTGTTTGCATAACTTCAAAAAAACACAATTATGGGATAAAATATTCAATTTGAGACCAACTAACAAGCATCAATATAAAAACATAAAATTTCATTTTCAATCACAAGCTGGGTCATCATTTCAATATTTTAGTTGCCCATTAGCAATGTTGGTCACCATGCAAAATTTGGCAGGTGTTAATATATGGTCCTGTCTTATTACATGCATCATGTATGGTGTCATGGTTAGTGGACAGAATCATACCATTTAGTGTTCAGTTCAAATAGTATAATGAAGTGGTTGTCCAAATAGTTTATTTTAGCAGCAAGGACAAAATCATATTTCGAGGGTTTAGGGGAAAAACGGTTGTAACTCACTCTTTTGTTACATAGAGTTACGACTGTTTTCTGATAAACCTGCGATTTGTAGATTTTTGTGTTGCCCAAGAGAAATTTCAGGTTGACCATACATGGTTGTCCTGGACATCCACTTATTTTTTAGACTATATTTTCAAATGATTATAAGAGGCTAAAATCAGTTGATCCTAACAAAATTGGCAGGACAGGAGTAACTTGTTTGAACCTTTTCTCTACAAAAAAGGGTTGAGCTTTAAGAAATTTGTATGAAGCAAATTACAATTATTAACCCTATACTTACAGATTTTGGAACTGGCTCATGGAATACTACACTGATTTCTAAACAAAATAACTCCAACAAGATTCTCTCACACACCTGAAATACAAGTACAAATACAAATAAGTTTATGGTGATATAGGCCATCGGCTTCAGACACATTACATACAATAGAAACATAGTCAAATATTTTATAAATATGTGCATAATATAACGGTATACTTATTGGTTTAAGATGGTCATTCTAACAATGCAGATGCATGAACAAAATTGATTTTGGCAAGTAAAAATTACTAATTTCATATTATCTAGTCAGGCAAGTTCATAATTTTGTCTCTTACTGTTTAACATAATAAACTGAGCTAGTGCTTTAAGAAAATTAAAGTGATAGTTGCTAAAGAGAAAACAGATTCATCAGTCAAACAAAAAACAAAAATTTTGGGGAGGGGCCTAGGCCTTTTCTAGGAAAAGTTAGTCTAGTTTTCATTTATTTAAGGAAAATGGACCCAATTTACTGCTAGTAAACAAGGGGATATATTTATTAAAATATAGGTGTTACAAAAAACAACCTTAAACTGTTTTCAAATTGAAAAAAAATCAACTATTGCCCCTGGCCTATTGGGCCTAAGGTAGTTTGAGGATTTTTTATGGGACAGGGGCATTAAAAGACCTAACATCAAAAAAGGGGTTAATTTTGTTTGGAGAAATGGCCTTTTTTGGCTTCTTCCAAGAATAGTGTTTCAGCCCCGACTATACAGAAGCCTTTGGACAGAAGGAAAAGCATAACAACACTAACATTATCATCCATATAAGCTAATATAAAGACAAAAAAACAAATTTCTTACTTTAATTTCTTTATCTAAGAGCCCATCTAAAGCTTTACGTTTTCCTGAGCTATTTTCTACATCTCTGGATAGTGGCGATGTTATAATTAATTCATTGTCTGGTATACACATAGTACATGACCATACCTCACTGTGAATAAAAATAACAACAGAATATAACACCTGTATAGATAGTGTACAACTATACTAACTAGAACATGTTGCTTTTTTAGACCAACAGCCTGTAACACTTGGAACAAGTCAAGACTTGAATTTCAGTCCTAACAAAATTCTACATCAAATAATAAACTGGTAACAAACCAAACAACAAGTCACGACTGATGTTCCTTCTTACATTGTACTGATTGTAGCTAACACTACACTTCTTTCCTGATGCTTGTGATATCTGAGTTATCATAAATCTAGTAAAAGGGATCTGTATGAAGTACAACAAAACAATAATAATAGTTAATTTTAGGACCGTCATCGGAAATTGCGATATTGATGTATCAACGATTCTTGACAGACGATCCAATATCGATTCGCAATTTGGAATATCTATACAATCTAGACTTTTATAAAGCTATAAACTAAATGAAGGTGACATATAATTTAACACACTGTGTTGTATTTATCTTTTTTCACCTGAATAGATGAAACGGGCTGTCACTGACACAGTTTGTTTTATGTCTGAAACGTCTTTAAACATCATGAGGGCATTATATAGTATATAATATACTGGAGTTCTAGCAGCTTCTATTACACTCCTTGTCTGACTCGATATATCAATATATCACCGATACTTGCCTTTTGATATATCGATACAAAATTGTCTATCAATGATAGCCCTAGTTAAGTTATAGATTATTCACATCTTGTGAGTGCATCTTGTCTCCAGGTGAAAGTTAATCATTATGATGAAACATGAAAATATGCATATTTTACAAAATTTCTGAAATCATGTGGAAGTAACACGTTAACAGAAATTAGCCATACCAGTTTTCAAACAGTTCAACAGTCATACAAAAAGTACCAAAAAATAAAGCACAAAATCACAATACCGATGGATATATGGTAATGATAAAAGTTGAAATAAGAATAAAATCAATTATAGGATGAGAAAAGATGATATCTACTCATACAGTCTCTATAATGTTTAGTCTTCACCTTAATCCACTAGCCCAATGCCTAAGATTAGTGACCATAAGCCCAAAGCCTGAGACAAGTGAGACCAGTGACAACCAGCCCAATGTCTAAGACAAGAGACCACTAGCCCAAAACCTCCTAAGACCAGTGACAACTAGCCCAATGTCTTAGACTAGACACCACTAGCGCAAAACCTAAGACAAGTGACCACAAGCCCAAAGCCTGATACCCGTGACAACTAGCCCAAAGCCTCAGACTAGTGACCACAAGCCCAAAGCCTGATACCAGTGATAGCTAGCCCAAAGCCTCAGTCTGGTGACTACAAGCCCAAAGCCTGATACCAGTGACAACTAGCCCAAAGCCTCAGACTAGTGACCACAAGCCCAAAGCCTGATACCAGTGACAACTAGCCCAAAGCCTCGGACTAGTGAAATTTTATTTGGATAGTGAAATTTAATTTCATATACTCCAGACTACATGTAGTTAATAATATGGCTCATTACTATAAAACAATAAATTGGGCTAGTGCTTGCTTGTTAAAATTTAAGGCAAAGACTGTAATGTATGATAGGAAAACACAATACAACATGTAACAAGATTATAGAAAATTTTACATTCAAACACGAGTCTGAGTCTAACAAGGATTTCTGCTCTACCATGCATTTTACTATAGAACATAGTCAAGTTGGGGTCTTGTAATGGGTTATACCTTTTATACCTTTTAGTTGGGTAAAAAATGTACAGTGATTTATACTTTGTGCCATTATAGGTAAACAATACCAAGTTATCAATATCAATAAAATGATAGGTCAGGGCAAAACCAGTCTAACTACATGTAAATTTATTAAAGATAGGGAACTATAGCTCATTTAGGATAACCTGAGACAAAATACAACGATACCATTTTTATACACAGGTGGATTTAAGTTTAGAACACGTAATTATCGACTATTATCAGTGTGTTTTTTGATGTATTAAATTTAGTACAAGAACACACGTTCCACGCATTATGACATGTTTAAGACTTTCATTACACAAATCAGCTGACCTCCCTGTTTCATGTGATACCCGAGTCCCAAATATGTAAACAAACTGAGTCGTTAGTCTTAAATTATCCTAAACGAGCTATACATTCAAATTTATTAAAGACAGAATCACCGGTAGACTAGTTTTGCACTGACCCATCAAAATGCCTCTTTAAGTTACTATTCATTTTATCAAATAAAAATTTAATTTAAATGTACAAAAATGTAAAAAAAGTAAAAAAATCATTTACAGAGCTTTACACTTCATTTTAACATTTTTTCAACTATATCGCAGCAGTCACATAAAAGAGGTGTGGATAGTGAGTATATCTTCATATAGTCAAGGAGAGTATGTGCCTGCATTGAAAGCTCAGAAGAAAACTTACAAAATATGTGAAATGGTTTCAGGGGAAACTGTATTGATGCAAGTGAAAAATTGGGTCTAAAATTGTAAGTTGGTACTTTAGATACAAAATGATAGACTGAGAATGATAAAAAAACAACAATATGACCACACACAAAAATACAATAATAACTTAATATACGTATTGAAAGCAGATTAGTAAATGATACTATTAGCTAGATCTATCTAGGATAAGTTGTAATAATGTGTGCGTCATGTTACACCAACATTATAAATTACCTTACAAAAATAAACAATAGTATATTAAACTCATAAGGACTTAAGATCTTGTTTTTAAATGATGAAAAAAATGTTCGTTAAGACCCCAGCTAGAGATGTACCTACATTAAGGGAAATACTTATATTGTCGTGTAGGTTTAGAATAACTCAAATGTAAATTAAGGAATACCATAAAAGAAAAAAATTGAAACAGTCATTAATTTATAATTTACTACAATCATGACAATTTGCTAAGTTGTTGAACTTGTCCCATCTTACACACAACAATCTGACCAGGCAAACTATCAATCTCCATAAACAGATATCCTGTAGAGCGTTGTCGTACAGGATCTCTACTTTCTCCATGGAAGGTCATGTCGAGATGAACTTTGTTTCGACCAATCAATGCGTAGCTTTCATCTAGACGAAAACACTATTAATCACATTTTGATTTCGTAATTTCTAATTTTAGACTAAGTTTTGCATGCTAATTTAACAGCGGTATTATTCACAGTCTGTGATTGGGCGGCTCATTTCAAATTGCGAGCGGAAAATTTTAGATCGGGTTATAATCAGATTGGCAAACTATAGATCAGATATGAACATTAAAATCTTGAATCACAGCTGTGAAATAGCCATACCAACTGCCAATCAAGTGTGTCCATATAATGACATCTCTTAGGCGGGCGTAAAAATGAAAAGCTCAATAATAAATTTGTCAAAAAAACAAAACCCTTGATAATAAAAAATACCAACATCTCAAGGTTATCTTTTCACAAGCAGAAAACAAACCCTAGACCACACTGTACTATCAGTATGAAAAAGATCAGAGCGTTCCATAGCAAGCAACAACAGGCAAGAAACACAGTATTATCCAATCAAGGAACAAAAAATTGACTCCTGAATATATTCAACCCCAATTTTAACAGGCTTCAATGCTACTTATTCATAAAACAACTATGATATTTTTACAAAACACATGCAGGACTGAATAATAAAAAAATATATATAAAAATTATTGAAGAACTAAAAATGAAAATTTGAACATTGCTCTATGTTGGTGAAACACTGTGTTATTATAGTATATAGCTACCATTTAGCTTCAGCTAGTGGATGTAACAATGCAAAAGTGTAGCTCTTTTGTTTGATTCCTCTTCTGCAGTTATAGAAACATATGAAAGTAAAGTAAATGTAAAGAAAATTTGTCAATAGAATGTGTTTTTATGTATTCAGTATCTCAATACAAATATCATATACTAAATTATTTGAAACATTTTACAATAGCAAATAATATTATAGTAACTTGTTGCCACTATTCAGCATAACAATTTGATATTGATTGAACAAAAAAAAATACATTGTATGTAAAAGCTCAAGAATAATCAAACAAAAAAGTTCACAATTTTTATGAGAGGTTAACTTAATACATATAAAATTAGAATACAAGTTTAGTGACTCAGGGTAAAAAGAAATAAAGAAAAATTAATAAACTTCGTATGTTGAGTACAGATCATGATGTATGAAATCCCATTAGGAGAAAGAAGGAGTTAATTGACAGCAACTTTACTTTGAATAAAAATAATGGTGTTCATACATACAGTGACAAAAAGATAAACAATTATATTCATTTTTATTAACATGTATGTCAAATGGTCTCAATATGAACATGTATATGGAAGCAGACTTTTAAACCGCACTTTTTAATAGTTTTCCAGCTTATCAGAGCAAAAAATCTGAGTTTACAATGTGTTTACCTTATGAAAAGTGACAGGAGACAAAAATACAATTTATATTATTTACATACATTTATTAAATCAGTAACAGGGCTTGACATTAACAGTCGTTCTACAGGCCGGACGACCTATAAGTGGGATCAAGCAACCTGTTATTAAAGATATGGTTTGGGGAAGTTCAAAATATAACTGGCAGTCCATTCAGGCTACATATATTTTAAAACTTAGTGTCAAGCTCCAACTTATGAATAAAGTAGTTACCAAAGTTGTACTGAATTAATTTTACTAATTCCAAGCTTTGGGCTAGTCCAGCTAGAGAATTAAGAGAATGACAGCAATTGATTCATACACAAGTCATTTTTATTACCAGTGAAGACACCTTGTGCTTTTTAAGCATAGTGCTACATTACGTATACATGAGATTTTCTTATCTGCTACTTTGTAAGTGTTAAACCTAAGGCCACAACAAGTTGATCATATGTTCTATGGATTCGCTCACACCCTAATTTTGACGGTTTTTTACACCAAAAAAATATTTTTATTTCCTTGCTCGCTCAATTTTTTTTGTCGCCCGCCCCATTTTTTTCTCAGAAAAATCCATAGAAAACATGATCAACATATTGTGGCTTAAGAAAAAACTTAGTGTTACACCTAAGTGCAAAAAAATGACAAAACTATCACACATTTAGGTAACAAATGAGTAAAGTACACAAACCTCATACCCTTTTTTCTATCACAACTAGTTAGTTGTTCATTGTGACATATTTCAGGAACAAAAAAAAGCAATACACCTTCGAAATAGACTATCCGGAATTCAAATATTTGGGTTTTTTCCTCCAGTACAAACAAACTTTGGCCTTAACAATGAAAACATGTGTACAAAGAACAATAGGATTTTATCTATAGCTCGTGCTATTTAGTAATAATGTGTAACAAACTTTGTTTGTACCGCCTGTGCTCGGATGGAAAACCCATAAATTTGCATTCCGGATTAGGTCTAATGAAGTATTAATAACAGAAAATGTAGTCATCATAATATTCGAAAACACAAGTCTAGTGAAAAGCCCTAATTAATGCAGACTATTCTCATCACATGGGTGGAAGTTTTGAAAATACTGAAAATTTACATTCAAAATACTGAAATAGACAGGTCTCATATGAATTACATAGAAAAATTTATACTCAAATTACTGACATCAGTATTTATACTAAAATCTTTCACCCATGACATCATGATATTTTATAAGATAATTAAAACTCACCTTGATGATAAATTAGAATTGATGACAGGTACATGACACTGTAGATGGAATACTTTAGGACATCTATCACAACACAGTAGATCTCCACCATTATGACACACACCACAATAATCTTCAGATGGATCACTAGGATCATGTTTAGGATGTAAATGATAAGCATTTATTCTTTGACCACTTGGGTGTACTAAACCTTGTAATAATTCATTCCTATCTGTATCCATTACCTGTTAATATACAGAAACATTTAAATATAGAGTGAAGACTCAACCCCTTACAGGCCTTTTTTCCCTTATATAACAGGGGCCGTTTACAGGCACCTTCCCCTCCTGAAATTTCTTTAAAATCATGCAGTTTTCCCCAAATTTGAAGTTTACCTTGGATTTTTTGTTCCCCTATCTATGAAATTGTGATAAAATTTCCCCAAATGTTCTATGTAAAAAAAGGCCCCGGGCCCCTTCCCCAAATACTGAAAGAAAGCCCTGCCTTAAATTTAAAATTTCTTGATTTTAATATACCAGTAAATAGCTACAGGAAAATCAGCACTTTTATCAAAAGAAAGGCAATTTCGAACAGTATAACAAGAAATGTAATGTGGAAACCACATTTAAGCTGGATTTAAAAACTCTAATACAAAAATTACTAAGGGAAAATCCTTAATAAAGGCAGGCAGAGTGGTAGTTACTTTATAATTATGTTCATGACATGTTATCATTGTATGAAGTTTCATTAAGATCTGCAGAGTGGTAATTACTTTATAATCATGTTCATGACATGTTATCATTGTATTAAGTTTCATAAAGATCTGACAATTGGCAGAAATAAATGGTAAAGAAAAAGTTAAACGCAATTGTTAACACTGGATTTTTTCTTAGAAAAATCTGGCTAAAAATCACACTTTTTCAACTTATCAAAAAGCACTCAGCTTTTCCCCTGATAAATCTTCTAGTAATGGATTACTTAATACAGGGAACAAACACTATACTTTATCCCATTAAAATGGCAAAATGATCTTTATCTGCCTCCATAATACAGGTAAAATCACCTGATTTTTTTTTAGCCCAAGCCCAAATTATTTTTCATACTGTCAAGAGCAAAATTATAATAGCCTGACTATATGAAATAAGTTATCTGCACTGACTGCAATCAAATTTTCCCTAGTCTCTGCTTTAAGCAAGTGGGCTAGGGCAATGGCCGAAATGCAAAACAAAATAAGTTAAATGAAAAATTCTAATTGTTTAATGCTTACATTTATATCTGGCATAGTATGTGAAGTAGTAGATGGAGCATGGTTAGGACTTGGAGTATGTCCAGGTGTATGGCTTGGAGTATGACCAGGTGATTGATGTATACCAGTAGTACTTGTAGATGGTGACTGTATTCTTGGATTCGTTACAGAACTTGTCACAGTCTGAAAAAATTTATAAGATTTAATATTTGATTTATTATAATTCAAAATTCAATAATACTTCAACTCTATGTTATTAATATTATATTGACATGGACCAAAAAAGTGCTATCATTTTCAAAATGTTGAGTTTCATAAATTTTACTGATTTTACCAAGAATAAAGAACCCTTTTGAGGTCTAAAAAATCTTGAGGTTTAGGACCAGTCCCGAAAACCATCACCCATTAACTATGCTGAGGAGGCTAAATGAGACAGAGCAGCAACACACAACTGACTGACAATTAAATATGTGGATTTATCAAACTTGATGCACAGACAACGCAGATCTTCTCAAAAGGTTTTCAGATGCATGGGTGTAAGTTTTGAAAATACTGAAAACCTACATTGAAAATGTTGAAATACACATACTTCTTAGTTACATAGAGCAATTTATTCTAAAATACATAAATCAATATCAATACTGAAAACTTTCACCCATGATGTTGTGAGCTGCCATAAAGTCAGAAGATATTTATAAAAAGGTTATAAACCACGAACATCCAGTACGATTATTAGACAGATAGTTGGTAAATTCTTGTAATCAAGTACTAGACTAAAAAACACAGCAGTTGATTGTGCCAAGGGTCGACTTTAAACAGTCACCTGATTGTCAGTGATGACCAAACTAAGGGTTTGGACAGTTTTTCATCACAAGTGGTCTGATCAGACAACCAGAATATAAATTATTTTATAACTCTCAAATTTTGTTCAAAAGTAACATTTTGTTTGAGCATGTTAAGCTTAACATTTCATATGGGCAAGTTAAGTTAATATAGAGACTCAGAGTGGACAATCTGTTTTTACGTAATAGTAGCGTTCTATGAGTGAATTTGATGCTGTGCATTGAAACAAATACATAATAAATGAATACAAAATATTCTTACTGTTTGTGACTCATAAGCACATGGTGTGAAGTCACGATCTCTTGGTTCTTGCTTTACACGAACAGGTTCTGCACTACCTCCTCGTAAATTTAATGGATCAATACTGAAAAAAAGGATTTAAGATGAATCTAACTACCAGTCTACGAAATTAGTGTATGTCTGGTTGCCCGGGACAACCACTTTTTATTTCAAGCAACCAACGATTTTTTTGGCAACCAAAATTCTACTGAGATAAAGTACTTGCTCTTAAATAATAAAATGAACTGTTCAGGCAACCACTTTCAGACTGTGAGCAGACTTTTTTCCTTCTTAGTGAAACTGTTGCAAGGCCCTTTTAGAACGAAATAGCAATATGAAACTGGGTGTCTTTTCTTAGTTTAATTTAAGATAACATACAATAACAGAGAAATATGTTCAAAGGAATATTTACGTCTTCATGTCAGGAAATTTCAAAAGAATACGGAACAGAGCAGGGAAATAATACATTTTCATTGTAGAAGGGCATACAGACTCAAAATGAACCACTGAACTTATTAAGTTGCAATTTATATAAAATCATCCATCCCTCAATATTAGCACAAACACACTAGACAGAAATAGGTCTGTATAAATAAAGAAAACCAAGTCAGACCTATATTTAACCAAGTAATTGTTTCACCCCCCGGCATTGCTCTTACTTTTTCTATATATGAATTAATTATGATAATAATTATTCATTGTCTTGTAATTTTCTACTAGAAATAATAAGTTAACACTTTTTACACCCCATAGATTTCAGACAGAGCATACTTTGTGATAATTTTCACTTTAAGAAATAGTAGTAGTAAAAAATTCTCACTCTATTCTTCCAGGTGGTAATTTATCCCCAGGTATTAATGCAGGTGGTTGATTACGCTGTACCATTGTATTGTTTGGATTTTGATTACCTGAAAATGTAACAATGCAACAAATGAGAATTTGTAACAGTCTTTGTAACAACAACAATACCTTATCTCTAAATTTATCAAGTGGCTTGAAATTGTTCTTTATAGATTCTATTATATAAATTTATGATATATAAAAAATATCATATCTGCTATAGCCTTAGTCCTCTATACTATCAGTGTGCATTTTGCTATATCAACCTGTACGGGAGCCGATATGACCCTGCCAAAACAGAATAATGTCCAAATGTGTAACAAGTTAAGACAAATCTTAATTCTTATGTATATAGATCTACTGTAGCCTACACCGTCACAGTCATGAAACCAAGCATTGCTGTCGTTACGTGAATACAATAAATAGTGCCATTTACTTATGTTCATTTGAACTACTAATAATCTATTTCCAATAGGACCAAGACTTAACAATCTTTCTCTTAGCGAAAGCATTCAATACATGAATTATAGAACAGTATGAATATGGCTTGTATATAATTAAGATAACACATACTTAACAATGTTTTAAACGCTCAGTTGGTAGCCTGCGAAGGGTCTTGGGTTTCATTCCTTGGATGGGCATACTTTTGTGTAGTTAGGTCATGACATCCATTCTTTGGCCATTCTCCATCCTACCACTTATTTTAAATCATGTAGGACAGTTGTCAGTCACCGATGGAAGTATATGCCTACTAACTGGTTAACAGCTAATACCATACATTTAGCCTTTCGAAGATGAGTAGGTTGACCGACAGCCATGATAAAACCTTTACAATGAGTTGCTATGACATAAAACCCAACAGAAAAGCATCTAGCTATTAAAACTCACCTTGCCCTTGCCAGTTAGGTAAACCCATACCAGTAGCACCTGGTCTAAATTGTTGTGGTTGGAAGGTACCAGCAGGTCTCACAAGTTGCTGCTGTTGTTGCTGTTGCATTTGTTGAGGATGAAAGAATGGTCTTAGACCAGTTGGTCTTTGATTCC
Source organism: Mactra quadrangularis (assembly GCA_025267735.1). Classification (NCBI taxonomy): domain Eukaryota; kingdom Metazoa; phylum Mollusca; class Bivalvia; order Venerida; family Mactridae; genus Mactra; species Mactra quadrangularis. Next base: position 33,585,504 of record CM046304.1, read on the forward strand.
TGCCAGAATACAAATCTCTAATAGCACTGCTATCAGAATTAAAGTTTGAATTATAATTTGATGGTCTTTGCATAAAGGCAGCCATGGCTGCTGCTTGTTGAGGGTTTTGTTGGACCTTCTGCCATTTTTGTAGCAGTTGGTTAACAAACATCTTTTTATTTTCAAATGATAAACCTCTATATTTTTCTTGTATGTGTAGTGGCTGTTGTTTAATAAGTTCTGCAATATAGTTTTCTCTTGATTGGTTGGCCTGGTTCTGAGGTGATGGTGCGGCTGCTGGCGGTGTTTGAGCAGGAGGTGGTGGGTTTTGCTCAACGGGATTAATATTAGGATAAGATTTTCCATTCACATTGATGAATCCCATTTTACTTACATGCTTGGATAGGAAATTAGCATCATTTTCATATTTAATATTAAAGTCTAGTATAGTATTTGGAAAATTTATTGTTTGTTCTTTAAGAGTATTGATATTTTTAGCCATGAATCCTTTGGCAAGGAGCACAGAAAGATCATCGCCACTTTCTAAAGCTGACTCAACAAACTGTATCGTATTCTTGGCCTTCTTATCAAATGTGGCAACTTCATTTTTCTTAAACGTCAAATCTTTGATTCTGCCATGGCATACACCTTGTAAAAAATTCAGTAACTTTTTACACCAGCTGATTAATTCATTAGTGATGACATCAGCAACTTGTCTCACTTCATTGAAAACTTCTACCTGTTGCTTACTAATACTGCTTTCTTTTTCGATAATTTTTCTGGACATTTCTCGGGTTGAATCCAACCTTTTCTTTAATTCATCCACTCCTTCCATCAACAATCTTTTCTGTTCTTCAATGGTTTGTTCGATATACTGATATTTGTGGTCTTTGTGTTCGTTTAATTGACAATCTCGACAAGTCAAGGTTTCACAAGTCAGACAGAAAAGTTTAAGTGTTTCAGTTTTATGTGTTTGACAGAACATCTGTCTATGTTTCTGGTCTCCAACGACTCCATCTTTAACTTCCTCAGGTTTTACATCAGACGACACATTGTGGTCTTTTGTCAATTTCACACGCTTGTGTGCAATTACACACGGATCACAGAGCCATTCCGAACACTCGACACAGAAGGATGAAGCACGCTCATTTTCATCACAAGATGTACACACAGGGTTCTTTTCCTCTGCCGATGAATTCTCCTCAGTATTTGTGTCAACTTTCTTGCTAGTTTGTGCAAAGGGATTGGACATAACATCTTTCTCAGTGTATACAGTACCACACTCAGGACAACACAGTTTATCTTCACCAGTTGAACTGACTAAAAAAATAATAATAGACAAAAATGTTGAGTAATATTAATTTTACATAAAATTAGTAGACTAGATTTTATTTATAAATGTAAAGGTGTGATCAGGCCTCGTCATCAATGGTTGTCAGTAACCACAGTGTGCCTGTGACCACAAAACATAGTATTCGAGCACAAAAAGTCGATCGATAGGCAAATAATTATATTTACAACCCACAATTTTTTTTTAACCATACTACTCTGTTCAGGCAAGTTAACATTTAGTTTGGGCAAGTAAAATTTTTAGTAATACCAGGATTTGGTTCGAAATCTGGATTACAGACCTGACTATTGGCCAGTATTGGGTCAACTGCACAAGCTTGACTAAAAGAGTTCTCTTCCTATTTGTCTTAGAGCAACAGAGACCAGTTCAAGAGAGCTGATAGGAATTCAAGCTGTTTAGTTCTCCTTTGTATGGGTGCGCATAACCTGAGATATTCATGAAATGTGAGTAGACAAATTTCAATACGCTTAAAACATGTATAATATTTGTTGCAAATAAGTACACTAATAGTATTGTGCACAATATATCCTGTCTTTCACATGCCATCTTAAATTTGTACTCACATTTTTATCAAAACTTAAAAAATCATAATGATATAAAAATTATCAATTTTATCTCTGAACAATGGAGCCCTACTTTCAGTTTCATTTTAGCCATTTTCTAAAATCTTGCAAAAAATGGAAATGCATAAATCAATGAAGCTTCTAAGCAGTTCATATATATCAATTCGATCATTGTGATGCACGATGTTAAGTGCCATGCTTTCAAATATATGATCAAATATCACCCCCTTCCTGAATCGAGTTCATTCATAGTTCATCATCATGAATACTCATTTGATAACAAAATATCAACAGGACCGATATTTGCATTGACAATGATTCAATACTCATGTTTACACCATAAAATAAATAATAAACATGCAATCAACAAACACAAATACCTTCTGGTTCGACCAATTTCACTTTAGATAAAGTGGAACTCTCTGGATCCTTCGATTTGTCGTCAGTCCCATTACTTGCAGTGGTTGACTTTTTCTGCGCTGAATATTCATTGAGACACGCCTCGCAAAAACTGTGTAAACAATGCAGTAATTTAGGATTTTTCTCAAGTGTCAATAATTCCTTGCACTTAAAACATTTGAAAACTTCCTCAGTATTCTGAGTTTCATTATTTGAACTTGAGTTATTCTCCGGCGGTTCGGCCATTTTCCTAGATCACTTATCATGTGTGTTATGAGCTAAAAATAGAACACATAACATTATACAGATTGAGCTTTGGCGCGCGATTGGCTGGCGGTTTATCAGAGTGATAAAAATCCGGCTGGAACCGGTCTGAACTGGATATAGCTAGACTGAACCAGATATTAACCAGTTTCTAGCCTGTCTTTAGACTAAAACTGTCTGGTTTTAGTTTGAATGACATTGTAGGCTTTGTGTTTCTGAACAAAAATGTCATTATCAAGCCCATTTATCAAGTCTGACATGACATTTTACACAAATTGCGCTGTAAATTAACCGTATATATCTTATATGTCTTATTTACAAACACGCTGACGACTATAAATATAATTGGCAGACGATTTTTTCGACATTCGAGACATTTGAATTGTAGTCAACAGTGAAAAATGTTTGACATGACATAAATCAATGTTAAAAATGGCTACCTATGTCATAATATATCCGAAGATTAAGATATTGCCTACAGATCTACTGCATGGGTATGAGAATGCCTGTCTATAAACTAGATCTGCCACATTTAATCAATATGATATGATATTTATGTCATGCGTTAGTGATTAAGCCACAGGCACCAATACATGTTTTCTCTACCTAAATTCATAATTAGATTCTAGACGGTTCTGTAATGGAGTGGAATGAACACATCAAAACCAGACGTAGCCGGTTGAGAAGTGGTGAGGACAACATTGATTGGTTATACTTACCGAAGACCAGCACAGCACAGGCGGATCTAGCGGGGGGTCCGGACCGAAAAAGTTCGCCCCCCCCCCCCGAACAAAAATCTTGGATCCGCCCCTGCACAGGAAGAATTCTTACACCTAGCAGAAGACCTTTGGAAGTGGGATTAACTTTTTCTGGCACATGAAAATAACGGTGCACAAGTATTGTCACTAACCAAAATTATTAATTTAATGTAGATCCCGGTTTAATGTCACGTTTAATGTCATAAAACTTGATGTATATCTAAAGTGGTTAATATAAAGGTGATTCATAAATGTCACTTAGACAGGTATATGAATGCGGAAACGATGCCTTAGGGTTTTAATTTGCATATTTACACATTATATATGTATTATAACTTGCTCAGGGCAATTGGCTACTACATGGATCATATAAAATTGAATAATGTTATATAATTGCATCGGTTTGTTAATTATTATCAAATTACGCTTGGTTAGTCTTAACATTTAATCTAGACACACGATGTAGGCTTACTGCCTACCGCACCCAAGGAGGGCTTCGCCTCAATCTATATAATTAATCAAACCATTAATTGTACATAGCGTATCAGCTCCTCGCAAAAATAGTTTGGTGTACGTTTAACATAAACCTTTCTTTGCTAACGAGATTCAGCATACGAAATTCCTCGACCATACACTACGAATATTCCGTCAATGAATGAACGAGGTGTTCCGTAAACTTCCGGGAGAACTATGACGTCATGCAAATCGTACACATCGTTCTTAATAAAGAACGATAATGTACGACATTCTAAAAAATCGACGATGTACGTCATTACATGTATATTCATACACGTCATTCTAAATAGAGATTGATGATGCATTCTAAAAATAGATCGATCATAACATTCAAAACACGCACGTCATTCTATGTATAGAATAATGATGCATTCTAAAAATAGGTCGATTATAATATTCAAAACACAGACGTCTTTCTAAAAATTATATAGATTGATGATGCATACTAAAAATATATCGATAATATAACATTCAAAAACACACGTCATTCTAAATATAGATTGTTAATGCATTCTAAAAATAGATCGATCATAACATTCAAAACACACACGTCATTCTAAATATAGATTGTTAATGCATTCTAAAAATAGATCGATCATAACATTCAAAACACACGTCATTCTATATATAGATTGATGATGCATTCTAAAAATAGATCGATTATAACATTCAAACAACACACGTCATTCTATGTATAAAATGATGATGCATTCTAAAAATATATCTATTATAACATTCAAACAACACACGTCATTCTATATATAGAATGATGATGCATTCTAAAAATAGATCGATTGATGATGCATTCTAAAAATATATCTATTATAACATTCAAACAACACACGTCATTCTATATATAGAATGATGATGCATTCTAAAAATAGATCGATTGATGATGCATTCTAAAAATATATCTATTATAACATTCAAAACACACACGTCATTCTATATATAGAATGATGATGCATTCTAAAAATAGATCGATTATAACATTCAAAACACACACGTCATTCTTTATATAGAATAATGACGCATTCTAAAAAAATAGATCGATTATAACATTAAAAAAACACACGTCATTCTCTATATAGAATGATGATGCATTCTAAAAATAGATCGATTATAACATTCAAAACACACACGTCATTCAATATATAGAATGTTGATGTTTTTGCCTTAAAGGATTGTCTGAAAATGACGTCACTGATGTCACATGAATAGTGACGTCACATTTAGAAAAATGAAATATATTATAGTATTAGCTGTTTGAAGTTTTCAGACCTTTTAACGCTACGGGCGGTATCATAACATTCGGAACACCTTGGTGAGTAATGCGTTACACACTTGATCGTCAGAGCTTTCACGGAATCACCCGAGTGGTTTTCCGAATGGGTATCATAAATGATGATCGAGAAGCTTGTATATAAGAACATATGTACTACATTTGTATATACTTACAGGCGCCGGGCCCCTAAAGTGACTTTTTTATTATCACAACACTTTTTGTTTCAACGTATTTATTATTTCGTTTTAAAAACTTTGAGTAACTTATATGATCTTACGAACGATATTGCTGTCGTAAATCCTTTTACACTAAACGAAAATTTTTGCTAATTAAATACCCCGATTTCATTATTGTAGGAAATCTTTATGATGGTTTATAAAACCTGACTAAAAATTTCCGTTCGCCTATACTCGCTAACGATGACAGCGCTCCACAGGATTTATATCTGCGTACCAGAAACCCAGATAGAGAAGCGGCGGTGTTACACATGTATTCGTGCATCAGACACAATCAAGGGAAGTAACTAGTACTTAAAAAAACTATATTTGAGTAAGAGTTATTTCTCTTGTGTTCAATATCAATAAAATAAATATATCGGAATTTAGCAAACATTGCTAGAAGAACTTCACGTTATCATTAACGTAAATAATTCAACATACATAAATATATTAGAAACAGACAGCTTTTCATTTTGATGGCAAAATAGTTTTAGTACATGGGAAAATTAAGACTATGAATCTTGGTTCAGTTGGTGCATGTTGGTACTATTTGCCTCCATATTCATACGAATTTTGGTCACGCCGGCATCATTTAGAGGCTAATACACGACAGAGGTGGCAAATTATTCAAACAAGACGTAATAACAACCACAACTGACGTCCTCAAATAAATTTTAGCTTAATAATATAATTATAAGCTAGTTGTTATCATCTAGCTAATCATTTCAACAAAAGTCTTATTTTGTATTTGCATGGGTAAACTTATGGGCGGATCCAGCGGGGGTCAGGGGGGTCCGAACCCCCCCCCCCCCCCTAGAATTTGGAAAATGTACATGTCCATTAGTGTTTTCTTACTGGTAAGTCATTTTTAAGTAGTATGAAGCCATTTTTCTCGGTGCTTAACATAGATTTAATGGTCATGTAGTTTTTTTATCAAATATGTTGCATTTTTTTTCTGCAAAATGTGTATAATGTGGTTGTGGTTCGAGGTTCGGACCCCCCCTCCCTCTAGAAAAGTTCGGATCCCCCCTAGAAAGTTCGGACCATCCTAGAAAAAAGTCCTGGATCCGCCCCTGATACTTGGGTCCTTATTGTTTCTAAACGACCATATTCTTAATTTAATAGGCAATTAGGCACAGTTGGGGACCATTTATAATATATTATGTACATTTTCTATCCATTATTCATTCATACCCATAATCTATACATGTAGATCACTATGTCGCTGAAGTTAGTTAAAATGTTTTCCTAGCAAAATCCACGTAGTTATTGTTAAAATTAATATGATCACATTAGGTACTGAGGCACTCCGAACACCATGGTGTTCTTCTGAGAGGTTATACTTTAAATATCAGAAGTGACACGTCAAATATGGTATTATCTCTTCAGATACACTGTAACTCCCAGTGTGAGACGTTTTGTGAAATGAGTCATTTTTCAACTGTACTTGTTTGTTTTTTATGAGGAAATAAGAAAGGACAAAGATGTATATGTAGGTTAAACACATTATATTTTGTATGTTGATAAATAAAATAAATAAATATCCATCACAGATCAATCACTAAATCATTCCTTGTTTTCACTTAACCTGAAAATAGAAAAGTTCATATAGATCTATTAGAACATTTTTTAATTCAATATACTGTGATTTAATTGTTTACTTTAAAAGTTTGTGATATTTTGTTTATTTCGACCAAGGACCCCATATAGGGTCATTGTTTCGACCTGTTTTAATGGCATGCATAAATGCACGTAATAATAATAATAATGACAATTTCGACTTTAGTTAAAGAGGCCACATATCTTATCTGATTTAAACTTATTATTACTATTTCCATTTAGAAATATAGTTTCGAAAATTAATAGATGTTACAAAGGGAAATACACACCTAAATATTCTAATCACCTCGAGCATAAACCCCTAAAACACCTCCAAAATAGTCATCATCATCATTATCATCATCATCATCATCATCATCATCATCATCATCATTATCATCATCATTATCATCATCATCATCAGCATAGTCATCATCAACAGCTATAGCATTTTTCAAGGTTACAGAAGTCTGAACTTCATTCTCTGCTTCTCTTATATTGGCAGCAATTGTCTGGTTTTCGACTGTGTCTGCTATACATGGAGCATTGGTCCTGGCTACTAATTCTACGTCTGAAATTTTGAATTAATAAATAATAGGTTAAATACATCTTCATTGCGTAACAAACATAATCACATGTATACAAATTATAAAACAATGGACGTAAAAAAGACATAGTTTGTTCCAATGTTTGTGAAAGCTACGTACGTTACTGGCGGTGAGAAAAATATACTGAAAGCCAACACTACTTTTAAAGAGACCAATGGCTATGAAATTATAATTAATTGTACAAGTATATCAAATACAATTAAAATGCTGGAGTACACACAGATAACCAGTACATTGCAACGCTAAAATTATAGAGATTTTGACTTGGGTCGTGTCAGCCGACTAAAAATAAACAGATATATGTGTATCAAAATAACTTACATTCATTTGCTTTATTTTTCTGCAGATCGGTTTGTTTCCCAGTCATTATGTCCAATCTTATTCTTTCCATTAACTTGTTTCTTCTTTCTTGAAATATCTGTAATCTTTTCTTATCAATTTTCTTTCTAAGTTTGTTTTCTGCATTGATGTAAGTTTGCTCTGGTATTGGGAATTCTGTAATAAGTTGTTTGAAGACTCTTATGTCTTTATATGAAGATGTTGGGAATTCAATGTCTGAAAATAATGAATAGAATATTTAGTAAAAGTTAAACCAGTATAGTTTAGCATTCTCAAAGAGTATTCAAGTTTGTTTTTTTTTATTTCAGTACTCTGTCGTATAATTAGTATGTTTGGCTGTGATCAGATAGGCTTTGACAAACATACGTCGAGTTAAAATTTCATAGATTTAGAATCGCAGTTTTTTACACAGCCAAGGAGATTGACGTAGTCAGGAATCTGGCTGCAATTAACAAGTTTGCGTACACCATTTTATATTGTATATTCTACTGTTCAAAGAGTTTAGCCACTTTATATTTTACAGACAATATTCCAAATAGTTTGACAATTTAATTCTGTATACTTTAAACAAGTCAAGTCAAAAGTCAAAATATTTTATTAGCATAAACTATGATCATCGCCAAGAAAAACGTACATACCATTTGGTCGGCTGACTTCTAAATCATAGAATATATTATATGGAGCTCTAATATCAGCACAAGCAAGTATGGTGTACTGTGTATGCTTTCTATGGAAATATCTCCTGACAGGATGTGTAACAATTCTTGACGTATCCATAGCAACACGATAATCATCTGAAATATGGAAGTACATTTTGTAGTAGAATTATATATTCTTCTTACATATGGTCGTCATGCTGGCCTTTAACGACTACGTTCTGGTCGCCGATAGAAAGTACAGTAAGTACTAGTGACCTAATGCTCGTATAACTAGAATTAAACACTTGTTTGAGGTGTTAAAGTAAAACATGAAAATAAAAGTACCTTAGTATCAAAAGAGAGAACGGTAAATTGCTAAGAAGTGGTTGAAAACGAAGTTGACAGAAAATTAAGTGAAATGTAGGAGAAACTTATATGTTGGCCAACTACATGATTGTACATATCACCCAAGAGATTTACAGTGTCACTAGGTTAAGCATTCCAGTGGTCTATGGTTCTTGTTAACAATAAGACTCTATAGTGATCAGTTTAGGTTTGCACGAGTTAGAATGCGTGAAAAATGCAATGAAACAACATGTAAAGGTAGGCCCTCAAAAGATAAAAATACTTTTACAACGTCGTTAGAAAATTTATACATACCTTGTACTTCCTTTACAGAACCATCTGGTTTGAAAATTTTAATGTACTTCATTGTTTAAAATAAATATTGCATTAAATAATGTAAGAGAAAAAAAATCAACGTCTGTATCCTTTCTAACTTCCGCCCGTAACTAAGATAGTGACGTTGAACGTAATGCATATTATGACGTCATAGACGTTACGTTTTTTTAAACGTCATAACCCAACGTCGAAGCTTTGACTGGCGGACATGAGTAATACAAATATAAAAAATACTTTTTAAATAGTTTGATACAGACATTGTAAAGTTCATGAAGAACATAAACTAATGCCGGATTGGCTTGAATTGTTTATACTCATTATTTTCATCCAGCGTTACATGTATTCTACGGCATTTATACTCCTTTGCCTTCCAGCTTGCTCTGTTGAGACGTGGTAGTGTGTCTGCAAACAGATTGCAAACGACTCAGACGGTCAGGAGTTCAATCAAAGCTCTTCGATTTTTCAAGGTTACAAATGATGCCGAATGCAAATAACATGCTAGAAATTGAGTGATTTCAACCTTAGATAGTCCCGACGACATTCAAGCTGCAATGAATGCTGGTCACGAGGGTAGTGTATGTAGCAGATGTATTGTACGACACTTGTACTTCCTTGCATTCGGGTTAGGGCTGTGGATTGTTGAGCAAGTGGCGATCCGATCCGAACCACGATTCATGTGTAGCGATTTACGAATCAAACCACGAATCACTTGTTAATGGAGAAGCATATTAAATTCATGTAATAAAAAGAGTTAGTGAAGAATTACAAGAGTTTTTACTATAAAGAAAACCATGTACTCTAAACATGTCTATTACCAGACGTTTTATGAGCATTTTCAGTGATAACATTTTTGTTTAAATACGAATCAATCGAATTTTGATATAAGATTGTTCCATGCGTTCGGTCCCTACATAAATTTTAGTTTACATTAGAAGTGCGACTCGTTTTCAGTTGTAATTAAGCGGAAAACGTTCTCTCATTTTTTCAACAACAAAAATCGTGATCCGACGATTTCGGACGTGACGAATATTCGTATTCGATTTTCTTGTCTGGATCGCAAATTATCCGAGTACTCGGATAATCGCCGCAGCCCTAATTCGGGTAGCTTTTATGGCGACGTGGTATGGTGTGGCTGCTAACGACTCGAAAAGTCGTGGACCGTTGGATCCAAGCTCGAACCAGGAATTTTTTACCAGCGATACAATCCACTTTATATAATAAGAGTTTATATGTAATTACAAGTTTATTTATTTCCTCATTTTGCAAACACATCTACCTGTGACAAAATAAGTGCATGTATATGTTAACAACATAAAATCAAAATACTCTATTCAATTTTTTTAATTATCCCCTTTTCGTTTAAAAAGGTCTGCATGAAATAAATACGTAAACATTTAAATACCCATTAACATAAATACACGTAAACATGAATACACATAATATTATTCTCTGCTATCATGTCAATAAAACAAGCTAAAAAAATGTTGACATTGGAATTTTTCTGCTATATCTAAAGGTGTTTGATTGCACAAATTCATGTCATATAAACCTGCCCCTGATTGTAACAATATTTTGGCAATTGTGGAGTAACTTGACTCAGAGCGTTCAGCAAGATCCATACCCTCTTCGTTTGTTTCAGACTTATTTTTGGTAGCAGACGACTCCTCAATTGAGTAAAGTCGACCATTTGAAGCTGTGACGTGGAGTGGTGTGTTTCCATCGTGATCACGTGACTTTGGTGATACACCGTGTGAAAGCAGAGCCATCGTGGGTTCAACAGCACCATAACCACATGTATAATGTAATGCCGAGCGCCCTCTTCTGTCTAAAACATTTGGACAGCAACCTTTCTTTAACAGGTACACCATAACAGTAAAATGACCATTTTCAGCTGCTTTAATTAACACGTTCTCATTATTAAGTTCATCTTTACAGTTAACATTAGCACCGGTGGATAACAGTTCATTGATTAGAGGAAGGTCCCCACCAAGACCCGCCCAATGTAACGGTGTCAAACCTTGATTGTCATAAACATCGACATCAGCGCCATTTTTAATCAATAATTTGCATATTTCGATCTTCCCTGATGTCGATGCCTCTGTCAGAGGAGTATGGTCCACCATAGTAAAGTTTAAGTCAATGTCCGAATTCAAGATGGCGGTAATTTGGTTAGAATCATCCTCTTGAATTGCTAATATACATTCGCACGATTTGATTGGATCCTGGTTGGCATTACCGGACAGTGACACATACTGCTTCAAAGAATTTGGAAGAGACAACCCCCATATTGAATTAAACATATCTGATTTGATTGAGTTTCGTATAGCTTTCATACAAATCCATTTTAGGCTAGATGGTCGCTGATTCGCAAACAGACAGCTATAAGTAGCTCCGTTAACCTTTCCAAACTCTGTTTCAAATTCCTTTAGTTTGTCTGAAAGATCTTCATTTTTTGAGACAATTTCATTCACTAGAAGCAATAACATGCGCCTTCTTTTTGAAGAGTAGGGAAAATATTTTGTTTCAGCATGGTTATAACCCCTAAGAATTGTAAGCAAAGGATGTTCATTAGAACTGACTTTATCCACGTCATATCCATAAAGTATCAAAGCGTAGGCAACGTCGTACATTTGTTTATTTGGTTGAATTGAATCTTCAAACGCCGTATACCCAAACTTGTTCTTGATATGAAGGTTAGCACCATTTTTGGCTAAAACGCACACAGTATGAACGTCATTACACTCGGCAGCCAGATGTAAAGCTGTATTGCCATTCCAAAACTGTGCATTTATATCACAACCATTTGAAATGAGATGTTGCACTATTTTCAGCGCTTCTGATTTCCTTATTTCTTTGATTTTTATGTTGTAGTAAGATGGCAATGCGACCATTAAGGGTGTATGGTCAGCTCCAGAGTGGAGAGCATTTGTTTTGATGTTGATGTTTGCACCTTTTGATACTAGATATTTGACTATTTCGAAATTCACATTACTGCATGCTTGATATAAAGCAGTTTCGCCGGAACGAGAGGTTTTGTTTATTTCTGCACCACATTCACACAGATACTTAACAACATTGTAGTGATTTAACCTTGAAGATACCATTAATGGAGTTTCATCCCTAAAGCATGTCAGGTTGACGTCACATCCGCACAAAATCAACATTTCAACAATCTCAAGATTACCAAATTCAGCTGCGATGTACAATGCCGTTTTGTCATCGGCATTTCTACTGTCTTTGTCGATCTGCTTGCTTTGAATGATAATCTTGGCGGTTTTGTTGTCAGCACTCTCTTTTATAGCGCGTGTACAAGCAGTTTCGTACTGGAAAATAGTGTTGACGTCATTTCCTGTTTCAATCAATGACTGTAGCACACTGTGGTCGCTCTGTGTGATAGCTTCGTGTAGCGATGACAACTCTAGAGACATTATAAAGTCAGCTCAGATCTGCAAATACAAACAACAACATATCATAACTTATTTCAAGTTATCTCGTGGTGGTCGCCATTACACATAGTCGGCTGTATCAGAAAAATGAATCACGTGATTTTAGGCCTTGTAAGGCATAATCATTACAGAAAATAACTGACTTAGTTAACGTTAAAAATGAACGTCTTTAATACGTGTTGATCAGATAGAAAAGGAAGTTCAATGGTCAGCTAGTCAGTTAAACTCGGTTAGATTGTCTTCTATAATCAGCTGAACTCAGTCAGATAGTCAGCTGAACTCGTTCTGAAGCTAGTCAGCTGAACTCGGTCAGATAGTCACCTGGTTAGCTGAACTCGGTCAGCTAGTCAGATGAACTCGGTCAGATATTCACCTGGTTAGCTGAACTCGGTCAGCTAGTCAGATGAACTCGGTCAGATAGTCACCTGGTTAGCTGAACTCGGTCAGCTAGTCAGATGAACTCGGTCTTCTAGTCTTCTGGACTCGGTTAGCTAGTCACCTAAAGTCAGCCAGCTAGTCAGATGAACTCAGTTAGCTATCAAGCTACATGTAGATAGCTAAAAGCGCGATATGACCTTTCTGTGTTGGTGCGCCGTTAACCCCAAACAAACAAACTGATAGCTAAAATGAGTCAGTCAGTCAGCTGTAGCTACTCAGTTAGTCAGCTGACTTCAAACAGACTGTAACAAGTCATATTACTGTTAACAGGTAATGTGTGTCACATGCTACATGTATATTCCATATTTACATTTTATTTATTATTTATACATCGATAGTATCTCAGGCGATGAAAATTGTCGTCACAGATGGATAATTTGCTATAGTTGTGTTAAGGTAGTCCTTTCTCCTGATGCAAATCAGTCGTTTGATAGTCGTAACGCCCCGCTCTCATTGAGAAGCGTTTATTTCCACTCTATTTCTCAAAACACAATTTAAAACTATACTATGAGAAGAAACTATATTATACAGTCTTTGGTGAATCGGGACCGCACCAGCTGTCCCTATTCGGTTACCGGATACCTACGATTGATTAACGTAATCGTGATCAAATGTTAATGGTTTGGTCGTGGTTGTCCAACACTGCGGCTGCCCGTGCATTGAAATATTTTGTTACATTGTCCATTGCCGTTTTTTTTGTTTGTTTGTTAATATGCTTAGCATTACATTTTCACTAATGATCATTCTAAAAATGCCTTTTTATCATTTTTCAAAACTTTAATTTGAATCAGTACTGGACTACCTTAAGGTATAGATCTTTAAAACACTGGGATGTTGAAAACAAAGAGTAGTAAATATAACAATACTATACTAGACTAGTAATTTACATGTACAGGTCGTATATATGGTCATGCATATTGATGTACATGTACTTAAAATAATGAATGTACTTGCTTACATAATAGATGAATACGGTGATATAAGCACACTATTTTACTGATCATGAAATTGTATACCTACTTGTAAATTTGTTTTTTGACCAACGGTAATGTTTTGTGTTGATATCAATAAAATATAGAGTAAAGTAAAAGTGTATTTTAAAATACCCTTTTGATATTCAAAAATGATTGTAATATAGTGAATTTTGAACATTAGACACTGTGTATGATGGTTTTCCAATAAAACATGTTAAAATTAACTGAACTATCGATTTGTTAAAATAGGTCACACCCAAATATTCTTTTAATGTAACCGGGCATGTTTATAAACACATTGCTTACAAAAACGAGCAGTATATATAGATACATGTATTATTAAAACAACTGGTCATAGATGTATCCATGATAACATATAGTATTGTATTCACTGCAGTGTTTTGTTTTAGCGTATATACATTGTACATGTAAGAGCTATATACATGCACTTCAATTGTGTTCATGGCTCTGTTTTCATCTTTTAAATGCGGAGTCATTATCATATTGTGTGAAGCTCATATACAGTACCCACCAAAAGTTTGGAGACAAAAGAAATTTACTACAGTTCTTGAAGTTCGATGATTATTTTTGTAGAATCACTATTTTTAATATATTTAAGTATTGTTCGTAATAACACGGAATCAAATTTCATGAATGCAACATATTTATAAGATTCAGCTACTGACATCCTAAAGCCCCCAAAACCATGTTAACGGCAATTATTTTCCATAACATAGCCTTTATGCTTAATTTGAGGTCTTAGTTATATTCATATTGATAACCAAAAAGTAATTTAAAAAACTAATAAGCATTTACAACATTTTAGATAAAAGCTATTCAATAGGCCTACAAAGTGAAAACGTCTCCAAACTTTTGGTGGGTACTGTATATATATCATATATAACTCCTTCAGTTTAATATGTCTTATAGTCAAGTACTGCTATGAAGATCACAATGTCATAATAGTTGTTCCAAATCATGCGCTTTTAAACAAGTTTTTGAGTCCGAAGTTGAGAAGAGCAATGTCCTTATATATTAAAACTGATTCGCTTTTAAGACTATCGATTTTGATGGTCTTGATAGTGAACTTTACTGTAGTACTATTTTACAATACCTTCGGGAAAATTTGTCATCAA
This sequence comes from Mactra quadrangularis, assembly GCA_025267735.1. Classification (NCBI taxonomy): domain Eukaryota; kingdom Metazoa; phylum Mollusca; class Bivalvia; order Venerida; family Mactridae; genus Mactra; species Mactra quadrangularis. Next base: position 33,600,696 of record CM046304.1, read on the forward strand.
ATAGTTTCTATACGAGCATGTCTTGTGCGCTTAAAATCAAGAATGTTCGACTATTTGCGAGCATACATTTTCGATTTTCGTATAAGTAAGTAATGTACATGTATAGTTTGCTAGATTTATTGCGAACACCTGAAGGAGATATTTTTTCCAAATCGTAGGCCTATTGACACACTAATATACATAAATAATAATTCGATATAACATGCATTTATTCAAACCAATTATTTAAGTAAAACTCGTCATCTGTTTGATTGATATTAGTCTCTCAGATTTTACCTAGTACATGCATATCCTTGAAATATTAGAACGCACACTTAATGCCAAAGTAATTAAAATACGAACATGTGATTGTCGATAAATGCTGTAAAACTATTATAATAAATAAAGAAACCTACCTTATATAACTTTTCTTTCAATCCAAATTTAAACTAAACCAAAGCATACGCTAAAACTGTATTGACAGTAAAACGCGATAATTTATAAAATTTAACTGTTTCACGAGTCATTTACCATGGTGATGGTTAATGTATTTTAGTTGAGTATGTATATGTTTTCCTTTAAGCTAAATTATTCAACATGATAAATCGATGTCGATATTTCAATTTTATAAAGAAAAAATACAGTTCACGTAGCGACCATCATAATTAAAATGTAAGTAGGCCAACAGTATATGATTGAATGTTCAAAACCATTGATTTTGAGATTTTACTTTTAAAACAGAAATGTACAAAATGTGAGACGATGTTGTAAAGTGTGAAGTTATATAATATGACACCAGGTATTTAAAGTAAATTCTCGTCTGTCTGTTTATTGTGCATCGAAAACATATATGTATAAAAGAATGCGCACATAATCATTTACACATCGTACAAAAGTAACAAAACCCTCATTCTCATACCCAGAGTCTATCAAGATTCTCCATACTAGGGTTAGATCGAGAATCTTGATAACCTCTGGGTACGAGAATGCAAAACCCAATACAAAGAACCAATTTACGACAGGGGATGCTCAGGTTGACAATAAATTATTATACATAATGTCAGTATTAATTCTAATGTGTTTTTGAGTGTTTCGTTGGTGTTATGGTAAAGAGTTCTACCATAACAAGCATGGTTAACTATAAGGGTGGGGAGGTTTATCCACCACTCTATTTTTTGTTAGAATAAACTATACAACCTATATTTTTAATAAAATTCCCCTACCTTTGGAATGGATTAGTTTATTTTGATGTTTACACAAACTCGTAATGTTATTATATACGAACTTTTTAAGGATTACGGACTCTGAAACCTCGTAATTTTCCGTGTTATTTCGATAATTCGCTCAATCAGAGTAACTAGTTCCAATGATCACTGATTCCATTATATTATGTTCTGATTGAATGCTTCCAACAATTGCATGTTTTACCTGAAAAAAAGTTTGTTTAGTTACAGAATAGATAATAAAGCCCAGGGGCGGATCCAGGATTTTTTTCTAGGTGGGGTCCAAACTTTTCTAGAGGGGTCCGAACTTTTCTAGGGGGGGGGGGGGGGTCCGAACCTCGAACCACAACCACATTATACTCATTTTGCAGAAAAATGCAACATATTGATAATATAAACTAAATAACCATTAAGGTAGCTCCAAGCTTTACAAATGAATTTCCGACTTTCCTTCGATCTTGCTCAAATTAAGTACACTTGTCTATTAAAGTTTCGTCTTTTCGGTTTTGGTGTTCAAAATGATTAAAACGTTGCTTTGGTGACGTCGTGCCGCGAATTGGCGCGTGACGTATTTTGCGGTTATTTCTGCGTTTCAGCGTTCATAAAATGGACAACAATTGACCGAAATTTATCAAACAAACTTGTAAATATTCCACATACACATGGCTAAGCGATGCAAAGGTCGGTGTTAACGAATTACAGTATATGTTGTGTTCTCATAGCTTTAAACGTCGTGAGACGACGATTTTGTTACCTCATACAATCAAATTTTCAGGGTATGTCACCGGACGATTTTTTTCGTAAAATGCATTTTAACATGAAATAATTCCATTTGTATGAGGTAACAAAATCGTCACGCACTGATTCGCGGCACGACCTCACCAAGGCAACGTTTTAATCATTTTGAACCCCAAAACCGAAAAGACGAAACTTTAATTGACAAGTGTACCTAATTTGAGAAAGATCGAAGGAAAGTCGAAAATTCTTTTGTAAAGTGTGGAGCTACCTTAAATCTATGTTAAGCACCGAAATGTATTGCTTCATGCTACTTAAAAATGACTTACAGGCAAGAAATACACTAATGGACAGGTACATTTTCAAATTCTAGGGGGGGGGGGTCCGGACCCCCTGACCCCCCCCCCCCCCGCTGGATCCGCCTATGAAAGCTTTGAATTAGTTATTCCATTGATTAAACTAAGTTTGTGTCGGTGATTTAAACTTTACAAATGTTTACAACCAGTGCTCTCGGAGGGTCACTGCAAACGTGTCCGCTTCACCTGGTAGACTCTCAGGTACCGCCTTAGGCACAGATTATCACTTCTGGACCATAGAAAGTGACTGGGCACAATTTGATTCTTTTCAAACACGTGAAATATACATCAAGGAAAATACGTTGATTTCTGACAAAATATTATCCCCATTATTTGGATCAAATTTCGGAAATAAACCGGCCACCTAAATGTACTATTTTTGCGGCCCTTTACCCTGGAGAACATAGACTCTTTTCCGATGGGAAATCATCCTCTTCGATAATAATATACTGTCCAATTACCAATTTCAGACAGAGTTGTGTATGAATGACGACTGCTAAATGATGGCCTTGCAAAGATGTAATTAAAATGATTTTAGACCATAAACAGGGATGCAAGTATAACAAAGTGAAGAATCCTCATAGCCCTGGACCAAGTGGAACTGGGGGGGGAACAATGTCCCCTAATCTCTTTGTAAAGTAGACGTTTTGCAGAGCCTAACAGCTGCATTTTTTATTCTTTTGAAAATGATACAAAAAATAAAGTGCAGTTTAAAGTCTGCTTCCATGTACAAGTACAGACGATTTTTCAATTTTATGATAATCCCTGATCATTGTAATCACATTCAATCAGAGGATCTCTCACAGTACCGATTTATACCCAAGTAGAATGGAACAACTGTAGGTAAATTTCTTGTTAAAAAATTTAGCAGTGTCTCTAGTGGGGTTCAAACCCAGGACCTCTTGATCCCTAAGTGCACATCCTATCACTGGACCACTGCTCCTATATAAAATACACTTGTTGGAGCTTATAGCAGATGTTAGGTCCTGTTAAAACAAGACTCCATGTCAAAATAAATTCTAACAACATTTGAATCATCCAGTTTCTTATATACTTACAAACATGTATTGCTCAAGATAATTGATTCAACCTGACAATAAAAACCTTTAGGTCAGAATGTTCCAGGATAAAACAAGACTCTAACATAATACATGTATATAAATAAAATTGTTTATTAAAAAATAAATAGTAAATACACAGACAAAAACACAATATATAAACAGCTGTGCAGTAAATCATTAACAATATGGACTTAATGTAAGAAAAATGTATGAATACATACAAGTAAAGTCAAGACTGTCATACAATTATATGTATACATGTATATGTATTGTAAAAAGTCGCTTAGTATATATGACTGTCAGACTGACTCTCCACAGAGTCTTTCAATATAGACAAACATTTGAGTATAGTTTTATAAAATGCTAGTGCAGAAAATGTCAGAATGTTCACTGCCCCATCCAACCATACTACAGTTTATTGTGTTATTTTATCAACTTTTATCACATATTCCAACACATTAATGTCTGTTTGCAATATACAAGAACATCAAATAACACCATTCATGTATATTCAACAATAAGAATGGGCTACTGTCAAATTGTATATTTTGTGATATTATAATTTACATTCAACTTTGTTGTCTCCAAATAGCAAGAGCCAGCTAATTTACTTTAGAATAAAGCTACAGTCCCATAAACATAAAAATAGCCGCGAGGGCACCCTACGGGCGCCGTGCGATCAAGCTCCGCAAGGATCCGTACGACCACTTGCGTACCCGTACGGACTGATACGATTTTTCCAGGTTTGGCGAGATGAGCCCAGGATACACGTATCAGTTTCTAAGTCAATTCGTGAACAAAATCGTGGCCGAGTATGGATTAAACTTGTATATCTCCCAGCTACGGCTCCGTACGGGTGTGTAGTTTTGTGCCATGTGCGTATCGTCACCTTAATATGCAAGGCTTCCCACGACCTATGGCTGTCTGCACGTACGGGTCCGCAACAAGCCACGATTTTATGGGACTGAGGCATAAACACATTAAAACACCAGTACTGCTCTCACATCTGAACTCATACCTGAATTTCAATCCACAACAAAACATAGACAACAGTCAATTATATCTTTAACAATGGACAAAAAAATAAATGACAACATACATAAATATTTCATTACATGACATAGCAACTTTAGCAAGTGCATTATTTATACATTGCATAACATAACAAATTGCAGGCTTAGCGCAAAACATTAGCTCAAAAGAACCGTTTTGTGCTAAACCTGTGATATATATCATATAAACCATTCCTATAAGGTCATCAATTCACAAAACATTTCTCATTTAATCTCCAATTAGATTGGATCCATGCATTCAAATAAATACTTCACTTTTCAATAATGTTACTTTTGATAGAACACAACTTCACTACACCAGTAAGTGTTACATTTGCAGCTGAGTAGGTTAGCGCCATTATTCTCAGAATAGTCAAACTAAAGAAAGTAAGGAGCAGCAATCTGTTATTCTACATTAGAATAATCACGATTTTAAGACGCCTGACTGGAGATCAAAAAGTACAATCATTAAATATTTTAACACTACTTGTTCCTCTTATATATTTTCTTAACAAAAGTTTTAAACATTTCCTGTGGTAAATTTCCACTAGAAGTTTCTATTAATGTATTGATTTCTTGATAACTTCTTTCTTCAAAGTCTTTGAATGATTTCTCTAGATTTAAATCTTTATATAAACTTTTAACTCTTGCAACTTTCTCTGGATCTGTACTTCCATAGTTATCCTAAAGAGATAGATAAAAGACAAGTTATTTTAAACTTTGTTGACATGGCAACAATATTATATGGATATCATTACCTAGCTATTGTCTATGCAACCACTTGATACTATGTTTGTTTGTTTGTTGGGTTTAACGCCATAACAACACATTGTATAGGTCAGTCAACCTACTCACTCCTCCTGGAAAGGCTAAATCTCTGGATTTAGCTGTAAACCAACTACTAAGCGCATAATTTCGTCAGTGACTGACAACTGCCTTTCATAATTAAAAATCATTGGTAGGAGGGAGAGTAGCCGTAGAAATAATTTCATGCTGTAGGGCTCGACATTAATTTTTAAAGTAGGTTGCCTGCATTGACAACCAGCTATATGTTTTACTTGCTCAAACCAAATGTTAACTAGCAGCAACAGGTTGCCCAAACCAAAAATAAAGGTTGTCAGGGTCAATCGAACGACCTTTAATGTCAAGCCCTGTGCTACATGATTATTAAATAGGTGGTCATTTTTGGATGCTGTAACTTGGTTCAGCTAAACTACTGAAGTTATTGCATACTTGATTTCTTCAATAAAAAAATTAATGAAACTTTTTTTCATAGATGTTTGAAATTAAGCGTTTTTAATAAAGAGCATTGGATTATACTGATGGTAACACTGACACATCCAACTTTAAAACCCACTAATAAGCAACTAAGAAATGCCACAAATATAAAGATGTATACAGTAAAATGGTGTATAACACATTTTCACTGCATACAGGAAGATACACAAATGAATTACCTAATATAGATACCTTAATTTGATTTTCATATGTAAATACAATGTAATATGTTTTACTCATGTCCCAGCACAAACTTTTTTCATTTTTTATTTTTTAATGTTTTTAAATCCATTTATCATTATGTAAACACTTACTACATATGTACTTGGTAATATGTTTAATAGGGGAGCCCACATGGAAAATTGGATATATCCAAATGTGTATTTATATAAAAGAAAAAAAAAACAGAGTAACATAATGATGAAACTAAGTGCCTATGATTTTACCTTTAATATTTGTGTTTGTTCTTGATTGGCTTTTTGTAAAGCTGTTATAACTAACCAACTACATTTATTATCTTGTATATCTGTTCCTATTTTACCTATAACATGTTCATCACCATAGCAATCTAAATAATCATCCTGAAAGTAAACAAACATACATACATTAGAGCTGCAACGATTCACTGGAAAGTCGATTCGATGCGATTCGATATTTTTTCTTTCAATTCAATTTTTTTCGATTCATCTATTAGAATAATTTACTCCAAATATGCATTTATACATTTATTTGAGACTAAAACTATTTATTATTGATAAAATAAAAGTGTTACTCAAATTAAATTCACATGAAACCCGAAAATCTGCTAAATTAAGATTGCTTCCTTAAGTCGAAATGGACTGGGTACGAATATAAAGGTCGCGAAAATGTATCATTAATGTAACATCAACTAAAACGTATCTATGTATACAACATGAAACATAAATTGTTCCAGAATATGCAGCTCTTAATATACTGCAGATAACGCCTTGCTACTTGATTTAATAAAGGGAAATAACCGTTGCGGGGAGTTTGTGTCTTTTAGGTGCCCTTTTGCTTTTATGTATATAACTTCTGTAGATACGTTTAAAGGTCAGTATCGAATCGAAATTCATGGGTCCGGAATCGAAATCGAATCGCCACCCTCCCAGTCGAGTTTCAATGTATCGAATCGTTGCAGCCCTAACATACATGGGTTGAAGTTGGAAAGTATTGAATACTGAAAATGTTCTTTCAAAATACTGAAATCTACATATTTCATATAGATTACATAGAGTGATTTAATCTCAATACACTGAAATCAGTATTAATACTGAAAACAACTTTTACCCATGTACATACAATTAACACAGCCTTTTATTAGGTTCTTTTGTCATCTATCAACAGGTTATCAGGATAGACAGCTTTCCAAGATATACAACTGCTTGCTTTCCATTCCAAAAGAACTGAAAGTTTGTCCTATTTAAAGGGATATGAAGCACAACAAAATATTGGTATATATTATACATACATTATTATAATACAAAGCTCAGGTAAAACCAGTAGGTTACTAACCTGTACTTGAAAGTATTCTCCCATTTTCAGTAAAATTGTTCTAGCACAATTATGATTTGTATCATCATTTATATCAGCCTAAAAAGATAAACAATATTTTAATTAAAGTTTATTTTGAATGTTTTTAAGAGAAAATCAATATACAAGAATTACGAACTTTACTTACATTAGACTAACATTTAAACAAAATCTGTGTCAATTGTGGTGTTTGGCCTATGAATTTATTTTTTAGGACTATGCAAAAGATATTGATGTTATTTAAAAGAACAAAGCTTTAGCTATGCATGTACGTACCTATCATTTTTTATAGAGAAACTGGCCACTAACTGAACTTTAGTAAAATCTACCATTTAATCTTAAATGTATAAACAATAAATACCATTTTTTGTATCTGACTTAAGCTGGCTGGTCATCTATGGTACCTACCATAAATGGCAACTCTAGGTCTCAAGTTTTGGTAACTAGTAGGGGTGTAACGGTTAACCGATATACCGGTTAATATTGCAATACGACTTCTGACGGTTTTTAACCAGTTCGTTTTTCTCTGAACCGGTTTTTCTAGTTATGTTCAATACTGATTGTTTTTATCAGAATCTGAATTTTAAATGTTTGAATTAATGTTAAAATGTGTTCGTAAACTTGAAATATTTTTCGTAAAGTGAAAGAATAAATATCCTAGAAAGTCCATTCAAAACCTTTTTTCTAACTTATTCAAACATTTGCGTAATATGCGTAGATCATTTGAAAATACAAATATATATGTACAATGTTGATGCACGTGCTATGCATGTATGCGCAAAGAACAATATGTATTGCAATAAATTGCAATATATTGCAATACGGGTTTCGTGTATTGCAATATATTGCAATACGGTTTTTACCGTATTGTTACACCCCTAGTAACTAGAATGACTGTTTTACGAAATATTAACAATGAACAGTTAAGGGATATAAATGAGTGACAATAGCTCACAATAAGAACACAAAACAAGATAATCTAAAAGTAAATTCTTAGAACAAACCTACCATATACATAGCTACAGCCACAGGTAAATAAAATGAATAAAAAGCTGTCTTCCATTTAATAATTGCACGATATTTATCTTCTGTATAACCAGTAAAGTCTACAACACCTTGTGGTGGAGCTACTGTCATATCTAAACATTGTCCAGTCACTGTACACATAGTTATCTATTTAAATATATATTATATTATATTATATCAATTTTGTATCATGATAGGCTAAAAGGATGTATCTATAATCACATATAATTGGTAGTCTTCAAATCTAGCCATTAGACCATGGACCAAGTCCACTGAAATTGCTGTTGGTCCAGTGACTTTTAGAAAGTGAGAGGTCCGATGGTCCACCAACATTTTACATCCACAATTATCCTAATTTAAAAAGAAAAAAGTTATCTGTTGATATATTGATAATTTATTTAGAATATTTTATTCAAAATCGATTACCCTACTTATGGTAACAAAACTTTGTGTGTTTTCTGACACACATGAGATTTTTTAGGATAATTAAAAGTAGACAAGTTTGGGATGAGCTAGATATTCTAAAATTAACAGAACATTGCCGCTTTCCTGATAGTGCAAAACCTTTGAAAATACATGTATCATATCAAATAAAATCAGTATATAAACAAACAGACTCACCTCATGAAATAGTTCCATTATATAGATATAATAAGGTTTATCTCTAATATAATGTTTGAGTATTTTATAAATACAAGATTCTAGGTATAAAGAATCATTTATTGCTTCCATTCCTACGTTCTCCTGTAATAAATACAAAATAGAAAACAAGTAAATCTGTGAGCTAATGCTCACTAGTGATACCCCCGCAAAAATCTAAAAATATGCGACAAACAGGAAGTAGATGAGCAAGGAGCATGAAATCGCTTTACACCACATGGGACTATGGGATGAAGCAATATGCAAAGTATTAGGCTGCTGCATGCTATAGTTGCTGAGAAATCTGCAACAAATTTTGTAACGGATGGACGGACGGACAAGGGTAAAACAGTATACCCCCCTCTTCTTCGAAGCGGGGGTATAAATATACAGTACTTCAGTCATCATCTAAATTTATTTACACACCAGCCTGATTTATCATAATATACAGTATGGCTGAGTAAAGGGTAAAATTGTCAACTAGCCCAGTCAAGGAAATTAGAATATGAAAGTGGTTGTCCAAACAGGGCATTTTAGTAGCAAGCACTATATCTAGTTTGTAGATTATTGGTTGCCCAAAAGAAATTATTGGTTGCCCAAACTAGAAAATATTTGTTCCAGGCCCCGGGCAACCAGACACCCACTAATTTCATAGACTGCTAGCCAGACTTTTTTAAATCAGTAATTTTCACTAGCTTAAATCCATTCCAACTATTCCTTGGCTTCAGACTAGTATGTCAAGGTATAGCACCATCCATAATAAGTAACACCTAAACAGTAAATTATATATATATATTTTTGTTAAAGCCTTCTAGCGGCAGTTATCTCCCTTGTATAATCTTGTTCAGGTAAAATCGTCTGTAATGTGTCCCAGCCTCAAGTGTAGTATACAAAAAGGCGAATTACACAAACAATATGTACATGTAGTTTTTTTATCTTCCATATTTCTTCATACAAGTCCATACATCATTATAAAATACAAACAAAGATTACCTTTCTAAACCAACAGGGTTTTCCTCTTCTTGTATAAGAATTATCCATAACATCATCAGCTATCAGAAAAAATGCCTGCAACTGTTCAAAATATATATGTTTTACATTATTCCAGGCCTCCTAGCAGGCCAAAACAAAAATAAAGATTTTTATAAAGGCTCCAATGTATGAAAATAAAGGCCTTTTAGTGTAAAATATGAAAAAATAAAGAGTAAATAAAGGCTATTTTCGTCGAAGTTCTCATTTCTTTATTAAACCCACAGTCATACCAAAGTCATTTTTTGATGTTATATACTGTTTGAATTATGCAATATAATACATACCTTATTTAAGGTGGGTCGGTACCTTACTCGGAGGGAAAAACGAAAAAAATATTATGTTCACCGATTATGATAAAAGTTAGCAAGCAGATAACTTCATGCTTCTTGTTTGTTTTCTTGGTAACCTTAGCGACGTTGTCGTTTTTTTCACGACGTCACGGACGTCACAAAGGTTCGCGCTAAAAACAGGCATGCAAGTACATTAAACCCACATATTTAAAGTATTGAATGTCCGAGACCAATGATTATTATACCAGAATGTTTCTGAAATGTTGCTGCATACAAATATTTTGTTCCGATTATCTAAATATCACGTCAGTCGTAAAGATTGTACATTTCATCACTGAATTTAGGGTTTTCACGTCTAAAACGTTTCACCAATTGCCGAGTTATAATGTTTATTTTCAAATTAATGCAGAACGGTGGTCAAATTCTTATCGCGATTTTTGAAATCTACGCACTTTTTGTGTCATTTTAATGAAATGAAAAAGGAAAGTGAACGTTCTCAGTTTTTCACAATATCGCTTTCAAAGTAAAATTACCTTCAAAACAACAACGTTAATATTACGTTGCGCTGACGTTGTGATTTTGGGTTATGTATGTAATTTTCTTGTAAATTTAATTTTGTAGTTTCTTTCCAGTTCTTAATTAATTTCTTGTGACACTCAGCATCTGATCTGTTCAAAATTAATTTAACATAAGTCAATCAAAGTCCGCTTCCACTTATTTTTGCAACAAATGCTTTAATCACAACGTCAGCGTAACGTTATATTTACGTCGTTGTAATGAAGGTAATTTTACTTTGAACGCGATATTGTGAAAAACTGAGAACGTTCACTTTCCTTTTTTATTTCATTAAAATGACACAAAAAGTGCGTAGATTTCAAAAATCGCGATAAAAATTTGACCACCGTTCTGCTTTAATATGAAAATAAACATTATAACTCGGCAATTGGTGAAACCTTTTAGTCGTGAAAACCCTAAATTCAGTGATGAAATGTACAATCTTTACAATTGACGTGATATTTAGATAATCGGAACAAAATATTTGTATGCAACAACATTTCAGAAACATTTTGGTATAATAATCATTGACCTCAGACATTCAATACTTTAAATAAGTGGGTTTAATGTATTTGCATGCCTGTTTTTAGCGCGAACCATTGTGACGTCCATGACGTCGTGAAAAAAAACGACAACGTCGCTAAGGTTACCAGAAAAACAAACAAGAAGCATGAAGGTATCTGCCTGCCAACTTTTATCATAATCGGTGAACATAATATTTTTTTCGTTTTTCCCTCCGAGTAAGGTACCGACCCACCTTAATGTGTATACCTATTTTCTCTGCATATTTATATCATACATAGCTCCTGTTTTACAGTGTAGGGAAAATGCAGAACCAAATCCATTACTTGCTTTAAGCTAGCACGGCAACCAGTCAGAGCAAAATATAAAGGTTTTGAGTGAGAATTACAGGCTATTTTGGCGTTTTAAAGGTTTTCTGGGGAAATGTAAAGGTTTTAAAGGTTGGCTCTGAAATTAAAGGTTTTAAAGGTTTCACTAGGAGGCCTGCTTAAAGCTATCATTTACATTTTCAATTCTAAACAAATATAGTGTACACGCACAGTACAAGTTAAACCTCTAACAGAGCCTGAGAGAGTGTCAACTTATTACTACCATTAAGAATTATAGAAATACAAGACATAAATTCTAAACATTCAATACTCAATAGACATATTGTACTCCATGTTAAACAGAACTCCAAAGTGGCATATACATGTATGGCAATATTTGTATAGAACCTTAAGGTGATGGACACAAGCACAAACGTCTGGACAATAGGCAAAGACCTGTCACAAATTCAGTTCACCATATTAAGTAACAAGACCCTTTAAGCCCTTTGAGCACATTGAAATTTTTATAATAGAGACTTCAGTTTAACCAAAGTTGACAAGCGTTTGCATAAACATGCATGCAGAATGTTCTCTTTATTACCAAAGTGTTTTGTGTAGAATGATTCTACATTATATAATTAATACAGACTGTAATACAAGGTGGTACCAATAATGAATTCAACCATCATTGAATTACATTAAAATTTACAATCAGTTTGTAACAATAAGGCCACTTAACGTGGGTATCATATGACAAGACAGACCTTTTTTTCCATATCTTTTTTTCATATACAGGGACGGTTTACAGACGCCTTCCCCTCTTGAAAATTCCATTACATTTTCCTCAAATTTGGAGTTTAACTCAGATTATCTATGAAAATGCAATAAAATTTCCCCAAATGTTCTAGATAAAAAAAGGCCCCAGGCCACTTCCCTAAATACAGAAAAAAGTCTGCAAGAAGAAGAAAGAATTTACACTTACTAATTCAATACACCATCCTAAAATTCTAGCTAATCTAATATCTTCATACTTTGGTTCACTAACTAAACATTTATAAGCCATTGCCACAAACATACCACGATTCTTCTTCCCATGAGGAACATTGTACTCTAACACCTGAAACAAACAGCAGAGTTCACAGAAAAGACAATATTATTGCACTTATTTTTCAAAGTAGAGCAACAATTGATTGTAACAGTAAATTATTAAAACATCAATAAGAAATTTACATAACTTAACTAACTTATTTATGATTCATTCTTAACAACAGTTAGAAGTAGAACGGTGTTCCATACTTAAATTACATTCACATTGATGAGACTTAGTGAGTGTTTTTTGCAACATAAAAGATAAAAATGTGAATCTTATTATTCTTGATAACAAAACACAAAAGTATATCTTTTTGGAATAGTAAAGAACAAGGCTCATCATCACCATCTTTCTAGTTAGGGACAGGAATCCAATCTGGATTGTACTAAGCCCCGCGGGAGGTTGAGCACGACAGTCACCTCTCAAGGTATATATTTACAAGTAAAACTAGCATGATATAAATTACAGGTTAAAACTATGTACACCCTCTACAAGAGGGATGGGGGCAGGGCTGTGATCCTGGTGTGGAGTGCAGTTTTGAAGGCCTCTAGAGATTGGATGTCTGTGATGGATGTTGGAAGATGAATCCAGTCCTGGATTGTTCTTGGGAAGAATGGTGTCTAGTATTTTAGTGAGTTATTGGTATAAGGAACATAGAGTCTCTTGGCTCCTCTGATCTGGCTGTCACTTGTGCGGATGATGTAACTGGCATCCGGTATTTCTACAAGATGATGAGTGATCTTGTATAGCATTGTAAGACGGAGGATTTAACGCCTATCAGTAAAAGATTCCCAGCCTAGAGAGTTTAGCATTCTTTGGACGCATCCAGGTAACTAAGTACTTTTCAAAAGACAATAAAATTAAAGTGTTCATATATAACTAATAATAGTATGAAATAAAAAAATAATAATTAACCTCCTTAAACCATTTACAAGCATATGATGTCTCAGTATCTTTAAGTCCAGAGTTGATGAGAAAAGAAACTAGTTCAGGAAATAATTCATCAAATTCATCAAGCTCTGAGACCATCTTCTGCTTCTTTCCATTACTAGATACAAAATAGTAAAAAAGACAATTAAGAGTATGTAGGTAATACTTTTAAGTCACCAGTTGTACGGTCAGCATAAGCACAATAGACCAGTTCACAGATGACCTGCTACTTATATTTGGCTGATTTACTGGTTGGCAGAAAGAAACCAATGTTTACATACATTTGATAGAAGCAGAATTTTTAAATCATGATAACTTTTTTATTTGTAAGCCGATTTTTATGATAATTATATTGATAGAAAGCTTTTGAAATTCATATATTTCAAATAAGGAGATTGCCAAAATTTTGATTTGAAAAAAAATATATTAGGTGATTTAAACCTGTCTTTTGAACAATCTTCTTAGCGGTTTGAAGCACTTGGTTTAAACACTTGCTAATAAAAAAAAATCTGTTTTGACAAATAATTTTTAAATATTCAAAATATGAATTTCAAGACCTTTCTAGTGATATAAAATACTAAATTGTTTGATGAAAAATGACTTAGTAATTGCAATTTTAAAATTACTGTGTTTTTCATTGTATCTACTCGCTATCATTTCTTGCCAACCAGCAAATGGTTACCTGTATTTCTTATCAGCTACTTGTTACTATTTATAGACTTCATAACAATAACAATGAACTGGTCAATAAAATCAATGACCAAAAATCAAGCTATTTAAGTTATTGATGCTATTATATTACTCTTCATTTATTTGTTCACGGTCTAGATCTTGAATAAGTGACTGGTTTTTCACAAGATATATCAAATTTTAACAAGTATGACTTGATAATATAAATTAAATTTATTTCAAGCAAAGAATGCTGAGAATCGTCAATTGCTAATTGGTTTGGGGACGAATAGACTGTATCGAAGGTGGCTGGGGACGAATCAATTTCACGGGAAATTTTCTTAAGATCGAACATTCGGATGTTTCGAAGCTTAGATCCATGTGAGTCATTATTTTGTTGATAAATCTAAAAGGTCCTGATAGAATGTCATGTTACTGTTAAACAACGCGCTCTAAATGAATCAAACTAAATCAGGAAGGTCGAAAGGACGAAACTTCGTACCCGAAGCTTTATACAACAGAGAAATTATAAAATTTACCTTAAACCGTTCACTTCTCTACTCATTGTGTGAAATATTCAATCTTACTAAAATTCGATGTAGTTTGTTACTTTATATACATTACAAACAAATTTCTAAAAATAGGAAGGTTATTTTTTCACGTGTTTATTTTTAGCGTTTAGGTTACATACCACTAAATGGTTACCGGAAGTAGGCATTTACCAGAAGTAGAAAGTGTGACATGGTCGTTATTTATTTTTTGAGAGTGCATGGATGCCTCATTTGTGGTGCTTTTTAATATTGAAGAGTATGTATGTCTTTGACAATGCTTTTCCTATGAAATTATGCAGAAATTCAATGGATCCGGTAAGTTTAGTCGCGAAAACTGGTTAAAAGGGGAGATGACTCTCTACGGCTGGTGAAGAGTTAAAAACCAGGACATTTTCAGGATAGTAACTTTCAATCGAAATTTATTTTCTTATAAGTAACGTAACTTTTTTTCTAATACTGATCATTTTGAGGGGAATAGATAGATCTTTCAGCCTATATATGGTTTTGGGTATCTCACACCCCTGGGTCATAGTGTAATTTTTCATTGAAAATGAGACTTTTTATATACAACAAAGAAGGATTTTATTTAGTGGTATGTAACCTTTACTTCCCGTTTCGCCCTTTCGGCAACACTTCGGTCAGTGTGGGGCAAATATGCGGGCCATGAGACTTAATCACATTTATCTCCCTTTTAGTAAGAAGTTAATTTAGTATCGTGGCAACTATAAGCGGTCCTAGCGGGGGGGGGGGGGGGGTCAGAGGGTCCAGACCCCCACCCTGAAATTTTCAAAATGTACCTGTCCAATGTAACTGTATGCAATTTTTAGAGGCATAAAGCAATTTTTCTCTAGCTTCGCTCGCCTTTGTGCTTAGCATAACGTAGTTTTTATTATCATCATGTTGTGTTATTCATGTGCATCATGTGGTTGCGGCTCGAAACTTTGGACCCCCCCCCCCGAAAAATATAATAGATCCGCTCCTTGAAACGATGGTCAATACGTGCTTTCAACTATTTCTTTCTTCAAAATGTTATAAAAGTGTATTCAGTGTACATAATACAAATACATTTCTAATGCTTGCAAGAGTTCAATTTCTAATTAAAAGATGACAAGACCAACTTTGCATGCTACAATATATATCATATACATCATTATGATAATGAATACGATGTATTTGCTTTCTTGAACAAACAATTAAGATAGTTTAAGTTTGTTTTAAACGATCCTTTCATGAATCAAATGAAAATTAATGGGCACAGGTTTCCGAAACATTATTTTTTACCAAAATGCTCACTTTCTTGCTCTGAGGAAGATTCTAAACTCAGTAAAACAACATCATTTAAAAGTTCTACCATTTAGTATCAAAAGAGTGGTCCAGTCGTCCCAGAAATGAATTCCGCCATGGAAATATTTAGAATTATTGCCACCTGATCCAGGTGAATCAATTTACATTTTACCTGCATGGGTGGTACTGTTCCGCTGCAAGAATTTGTCGACAGCATAAATGGTGAAAAAATAGTTGCATCCATCAAAATCTTCATTAAGACGTCGTCATGCTGTCAGAAATTTATCTTTTTATCCCTAGTATCTAGCTAGAAGCATAAAATTTCTTGCTCAAAGAAACAGAGAAGTAGATTTTGGATATGATTAAAATAAACACGAAGCTGGCTATCTTATTGTTACGAATACAATGTCGTAGCCACTTGACCACACCCGCTCCTATACAATGCTTTCAATCTCTTGGTGAGATTGAAAACCCTATGAATTTCCTCATGATGATCGAGCTGCCTATATCATTCTTAGTCTGTAGTACTGGCTTTCTTTCATTCTTATTCGAAACAATAAGTCTTGATATGTTGATAAATGGTACGGCATACTCATCGATGATACTTCAGTAGGGCCGCCCATATAGTACATGTATATGTTTAATTTGTCTGTGTGTAATATACATTAAGCCAATTAACTGGTAGAGCATGCAGTGCGCGTTAGCAAAATGTATAATACAAGCGTTAGAGATGTGATGCGCAGCTAATAGTATACACGTTTCTGCCTAGTTTCGCATAAGTATAATTGAAATCTGACGAGAATTAAAAGACTTACAACTCTTTAATCTTTGAATCGAGGCTGATTTTTCACTGCTTTCTTCTTGAAACCGTAGCATATGTGATGTCATAGTCGCGTGGTATTGCCACCGTAAGAACGGTTAAACCCAATACATGTAAATACATTATATATATGTTACCCGATAAAAATCCATGGTCTGAACTGGGATTCGAACTCACGACCTCTCGAGTTGTAAGCGGACACTCTACCACGTCGCCATAAAAGCTAGCTTGAAGGCAAGGTAGTACAAGTGCCGTATTATACATCGATCTGCTACACATACACCCTCCTTAACATAATTCGTTCTCGAATTCTTGGAGCTCGATTGTCTGTGGGACTATCTAAGGTTGCAATCACACAATTCCTAGTGGGTTATTTACGTTGGGCGCCAAATGTAACCCGATAAAAATCCATGGTCCGAACTGGGATTCGAACTCACGACCTCTCGAGTCGTAAGCAGACACTCTACCACGTTGTCATAAAAGCTAGCTTGAAGGCAAGGTAGTACAAGTGCCGTAAATACCTCTGCTACATATACACAACTATAACATGTTAGGTATGCTGGGACCATGCTTTTTTATTTACACAAGCACCCAGCATATATATACATTGTATACCAACCAAGTAGATAAAAACAACAACAAACAAACAAAAGTTCAACAATCTTTTATTAGCAACCTATCCTAAGCCAAATAGAATGTTGTAAGAAAAAACTAATTAAATAACATAGATATTTATAACATTTAACAATCAAGGGTTAACAATAAGAAAACAAAACAAAACAATAAATGGCTGATCATAAAGTTTCATTGATAAACCATTGAACAAGCCATTGACATATAACTTTAAGTTAAGAAAGAATATGAACAAAACATTCATAACAAATGACCAGTATTATCATTAACTATAACTCAATAATCCAAAAAAAATATGATTTTCAATCTTTTTCATCATCAGATCTTCTTTTTGAGATCATCTATTTAATAATATTTCTATGTTTCTTATGGAGTGTAAAGGAAGAACAGTGGTTGCCGACGATGCCAAAACGGCGAATTGTATGAACGTAAAAAAAGCTTCTTTAATGAATTTCTAGATAGGTTACGACTTAACTGCAATAAGGTCGTAACAGCAACTAGTTTTTTACTACATATTATGTAATTGTCTCTTTGTATCTATTCATAGCTGGATCCAGCGGGGGGGGGGGGGAGTCCGGGGGGTCAGGACCCCCCCCCCTTAGAATTTGAAAAATGTTCCCGTCCATTAGTGTATTTCTTGGCTGTAAATCATTTCTAAGTAGCATGAAGCATTTTTTCTCGATGCTTGACAAAGATTTAATGGTTATGTGGTTTTCATTATTAATATGTTGCATTTTTTCTGCAAAATGTGTATAATTTGGTTGTGGTTCGAAAGTTCGGACTCACTAGAAAAGTTCGGACCCCTCCCCCTGGAAAATTTCGGACCCCCCTAGAAAAAAAAAATCTGGATCCGCCCTTCTATTCGGCACTTCACGGTGACCTTCTACGATATTTGTGCAGAAAATCAGCAAGGAAATTCGAATGATCTATATGCTTTTATATAAAACTGACGTCTTCAGTACGTATTTACATTTTTTATTCAATAAATTGGAAGACAATTTTGACTTTTCAATAATTTCCCTATCATATAACATTTAAAAGCAGTTAGATAAAATCAATTGTAATATTGATCTTTCCAACATTTTGCCACAATTATAATCACGTCCTTGAAAAATGCTAAAATAATTATGGACGTCATAAGCATTGTTTCCAAATAAAACGGAAGTTATTGTCTGCCATATAAGACCAAAAAACGAAATTTAATAATTTTGGCGGCCATCTTGGTGGCCATCTTGATTTCGTATGCTCTTGCCCTGGCAAATGTAAATACAATGTACACTGTTCTTCATGCTAATAATGTTTCACTGTTTGATAAATAAATTACAATGAAGACAACCATCTCTAGGACTTTCAAAATAAAAAGATAAAATTATGCGAAAAGAAATATTGCACGTTATCATTTACATAATTATAATTTCATGTTAAAGTTTTTATTGCCCACATATTTTAATAGTCAAGTTAAAGGTACATTGTTCACTTTCGAGAATTCGTTTTTGTTCTTAGTATATTTTCACTCACACAACATGGTGCATAAAACATCCTTGAAACTGGAAGAAATTTACGACACAGAAATCTGCCATGAAAAACTTTGTATTCTTTACACGGTCGCAGTTCCCATCGTGACTAGTACAACTTTTAGTTCCAGGGTGTTTTATTCACAAGAACTATGACATCAAGGGTAACACCAACTTTATCTTACATATATCTTGATTTTAATGTTATTTTTTGCTCGTAGAGTAATTGAATGAGAATTGTCGCAAATTGAAGACAAATTAAATTGACGAACTCTCCATAGCAGCGACGTCACCCGTTGCTACTTTATTCGTTCGATAAATGGAAATAACTGCTGTGGAGAGTTTGTTATACACTAGTAGACATTGGATTTCTGTAATCTCAACCTTTACCCCCACAACAGCTTGATGTTTTCTCCATAGTATCATGTAATTGTAATCCTGACGTTTTCATTTCCAAATCTTCATTCGCACGCATTAACCTAAAATTCATTAAAAAGTAATCAAAGATGAACCTCATCTAATTTCTATCTGAGTTCCCTTTGCAATGCAGTAAATTACCGCTATAAGAGTCATCAATAACTCCTCATAGCAGTCACGTCTTCCGACTTCAATAAAGGGAAATAACCGCTGCGGACAGTGACGTTTCATGACGTAAATACTAAATAAACTTATCAATCTAACCTCGATCGGATTTAACCAAGGAAAGCACCTCTGATAAAAAATGGATACCACAATAGTATTATTACGAAGTAAACATGTCACCTCACCGAAATAAAAAAATCCAACTTATATCAGTTTGCTATGAAAGGACAATTCTATGACGACTATTACAATAGGTGCTATTAAGTCCAATATTAGAAGATATATGTCATTCGTATATAGACATTCCACTGAAAGTTTGAGAAACCATACAAGTGATATACATTTATATGGTTTAACAGAGAAAATATACACACCTTGCAAGTTCTGCCACTGACTCAGATATATTTGTACCATCTTTAGCACTTGTCTCTATAAACAAGGCACCGTATTCCTAAAATTATCATTAGAAATATTAGTTATACATTATATGACATTGAGATATATACCGTGGTATCACATTTGGTATTACACGGTATGTTTATCAAATAAAGAGACCATTTTCTTCATTTTTCTATGTTTATTTCCCTTGTTTTAAGCTAGGTCATACTTACATATACATGAAATTTTCAGAAAGATTAAACTATGGCAGTAGATTCACACACTATTCATGTTGATGATCACGTCAAACCTCTGGTCATAATATCGTTTTGAAAACGTCCTTTGCCGTTTTGAATTTTGTATTGTTGGAGCACACTGGAAACGCCTGGCCGAAAGTAGTTTTGCCGGTACTGTAATGACCAGTGCGTGAGAAGAGGCCTTTTTCAGAATATTCATGTTGACATTATACTATCATTGAATAATCAATTTACGATCTAAAAGCTAATAGTGTTAATAACAAGCGGCAAATCTAACACTAATTTTTCTCCTCATTTTCCTATCCGTTTTCCTTACTTTAAATACATGTATTTAATGATCGTGCATATGCCATTTTGTAATTCCAACATTTTAACCATTTTAGACACTCAATGAAAAAGTAGAAACATACCCTAGCTAGTCTTTGACCATCGTCGTATGTAACAACTTTTCTTCCGATCTGTTCGGCTTCAGTGCGCATGTCTGTTTTATTAGCACAAAGCATTATGGGTAACTTCTTGATGGAACCATCCTGTGAACACTTCAAAAATCGTAATTATTTCCATATTTTTACAATGATTATTTTATTATGAACATAGTCAGAGTTTTTTCTAGTTTCAGCAGCAACTTGTTTCTCATTGTAACATGTTCAATACTGTCATTGTCGTATTGAGTGTGCGGAACAAATAATTTATACTTTATAAGACAAATATTTGGTACGCTTTCAAAGTAACTTGGTAAACTTTAGTGTATTTGTCAAGTTTAATATGTTTAAACCTGCATGTGGTCCAGTGATAGGATCGAAAGGTGCTAGCTACAAGTCCCTCTAGGGACACTGCTAAATTCTTTGAGCAAGCATTTACCTATAGTCGTTCCACTGCATTCGGATGTAAATGAGTTCTGTCAGCGATCACCTGCCTGATCGAGATTTCAATGATTAGGGGTTGTTGTACAAAATTGTGAAGTCGGCTGAACATGTACATGGAGCGTTTTCTTTAAACCGTATTTTAACTTTAAAAGTCTGAAGCATAAAAAGAAGCCTTACTTTAGGTGCGGGACACACATTTGGACATCAGAATGAAAAGCAATCCCTAGGAATCCAGAAAACCTCTGGAGTAAGACATAATTATTTGTTTGGTTTCTGAGATCTCTAATGTTTCACAGAATTTATAGATTACCGGATAAATGAACAACCTACCTCGATAGATTCCATCCATTCTCTAACACTGATGAATGAACGTTCATATGTACAATCATACAATAACAGAACACCATCTGCTCGCCGGAAATATGACTTGGCTATACTACGAAATCTACAACAATGAGAGATTATTATTATAACTAATGAAAATGTATAATTATATGGAACTTATCTGACCATGCTGTGGTCGAGGAAATCAGGGGAGATAATGCCGATAATCTGATTAAACACAGCACTACCAGGAGTTGATACCCTTAGGATAGATTTTTACTTTCTATTGTTCTTAAACCTGTTAATGAGAAGCTAAAAGCTTCACAAAATTAAGATAGTAAACTAATAATTTAGGAATAGAATCAGCAAGATTGCACAAGCCAAATAAAATACCATATGTTGATAGAAAATGATGTTAAAGACAATACATGATTTCCGTTTGAAACTAGTTAAGCATGTATATACCTTTCTTGACCAGCTGTGTCCCATAACTGTAAAGCTATTGTCCTTCCATCTAACTCTATAAGTTTGGTTTGAAAGTCAACACCTGAAATATGTTTTTCATTCGCGGTTTTAACAGGGTTAGATTTTCAACATGGTTAAATACATTATATAAGAGACTTACATATATGTCCTAAAATATCATTTGTACATGTCTGAATCAATTGCATGTACAAATTTATGTGAACAGTTTTAGACAGATCTTAAAATGCTAATTTGGAAAAGCTTCAAAATGAGTATGGTTTGAAGTAAAACTATATACTCATCAGTTGATAGGTTGGTTATCCTACGCAAAATGTCCAATCAAGTAAGTGCACCATTTTAATCAGGGGAAGGTCAACGAAAAAAGTTCATCCGAGTAAATTATAAAATCAGCATTAATGAATTAATATATTTTTTCAAGAACGTTTGGAGAACACTCTATGTATATAAACTAACCTAATGTTGAACTCAAATTTTCAAAGAATTTTCCTTTACAAAGTCTCATTATAAGACTAGATTTTCCTACCGCCGCATCCCCAGCTAGTACAACCTTAAACATTCTCTCAGGATCTTTGTTTATCCTCGCCGTATTCTGTAATATTGCAAATACAAAAAACTGCCATAAAATCATGTTTAAATATATAAATTCATAAGGTCACGGGGTCAGCTTCATATATTTCAACCTATAGTGCCTATTCTCTAAGAAGGGTGTAAATGTATAACAATGTATAACTTTGATGCAATAACAATCCGTACGTATTAAATGCCTATACGTTTGTTAAGTCAAATTTTACTCGAACCTTTATCGTTTAAAATAAACGTGGTAAATCTCGTGTAAATACAGAAGTACTTGTATGGTAAAGTTTCTCTTTTTTGAACGTTAATTATATTTTATATTTATTAGTTAATCACCAACAGTTTATCTTTACTTAGATAATTTCTTCTTGTCTGACAGGCTAAATTAGAAAGCCTAGACACTTCTTCAACACTTGAAGTAGTGAGATTCATTACATGTAGTGTCATATTACTATAAATTGGATGATTCCATATATCCAACTGTTCAACCATTTTTTCAATGCTTAGGGCACCTCACATGATCCCCCGCTGAGTTTGCATACATAAATTGTACAAGTGAGTAAACAGCAGTGCAAAAGTTACTGAAAGATAAAATTGAAGCAAACAAAAAATAAACTATATGACGTCACTTACATCTTGTGTTAAAGTACTCTGACGTTTCATTTTACCAACAGAGCCGTCACGTGACCGTGAACTTCTCGACGATGACCGACTGCTACCAGAACCTACACGTCTCTGGTCTACCACATTACGATATAGTCTGTTATCTACATGTTCCGAATGTATTTCTGATTCTGTTTCCAATTCATCGTGTGAATCTACGTCCTACAATAAAATATATTAAAACTGTTTGGTGGAATGAATGCTACGGTCATTCTTCCTCCTACCGCTGATTCTAAATAATGTAGGACAATTGTCAGTCACCGACGGAAGTATGTGGTAACCAGTTAACAGCTAAATCCAGAGATTAAGCCTTACCATTATCGTTGAATAGATCGACTGACTCAATAATATAACATATACAATGTCTACGCCTAGTAAATGGTTTACAGCTAAATCCAGAGATTTAACAGTTAGAAGTTGACAGACCGCCGCAATATGACCCATACAATTTGTTGCTACGGTGTTAAAATCAATCAATAAAGTGTAGAGGCTTAAAAAATGCTGAAACTGACAAGTTATATCAAGGCGATCAGCATACCCCTATCCACCAAAAACACAATACATATTTGTACATGTGTTGTCATAGATGGATAAGGGTTGTGCCTGCCACTTTTGAGTTATATAGTAAAGGTCCACATCTTTCATTGCTGATAATCCGAAAAACTCCAGAAAAAGTTCAAGAATTTCAAAGAATTAAAAAGACGTTAAAAGATATTCATAACACTGCATTTGAAAAATACTTCTATCTTGCTTATATCCAACGTGGTTGATTTGTTTTGTGTCTGCTTCAGACGTCTAGTACCACGTTAAACTAATACTTATCATACGAAGCAGGCAGTTCATTAGAAAAAGGTCAACGTAAACTTATTACATATATCCATGAAAGTCATTTTTCTGCATATTTTGATTTAGAATGACACAATTACTTATCCAGAAAACAGTTTAATCAGCACATTTCGATATCTGTACCACGGAATAACATTAAACTCATCACAAATTCATTGACGTTTAAAGCTATTACTCTTAATATATACCTACATGTATGTATTGTTTACGTTACTAAATTGCAGTAAAATGAAAGGAAATATATTCAGTTTTGCCCTGTTCTGTTCTTTATAAACTTAAGTACATCTTTATATTTTCCGTTGAATACAGATAGTTTAACAATGCTTTACCAGTTATTTCACACGATTTTACTAACTTATCCCACACAATGACGTTAGTTAATCATGTCAAATTACAAATAAAAGAGGATTTATTTACATATATTTATATATCGTAGAACGTTCAATGAGAGTTTTTATTCATTCAATGGACAAAGGAATGTAAATAAATGTATAGGAAATATCTTTAACGTTGGAAACATTAAATAATGTACTACCTAATATAGTTCGATTTTAATTCATATTCTAAAACCTTAATGATGTTAGTATACAATAGATCGTCAGTTTACGGAATCATCCGAGTGGTTTTTGGAATGGCTGTAACACTCAGAACACGAGACATCAATCGGAACACCGCAACCATTCATCAAAGTGAATGGCCGAGGAGTTCTGTATGACGAGACATGTGAACAGCCGGACAAATGTCCCAACAGCGGTTATTTTCCCTGTCTTGAATGGATTCTGTTGAAGTAGCAACGCGTAACATTGATTAACGATGTTAAGCCAATATCAATCATAGCGCTGAAGCAATGAATTTATTTATGTAACAAACAAGTGATTTTTAAGAATTAGAATATTTTTTTCAGTTTGGAAAAAATGCCCTTTGGCTAGGACTACGGGTAACTAGAAGCTAAATTTAAGGTTTCATACTTCGTACAATTCCATAACCCTTGGTTTAAAGTTACCATTCAACATAGTTGAGAGTATGAAACAATAATTAGCTTTGACATATATTGTCAATTCATATACATGTATGTACATACATATGAGATGCATTGATGCATTTTATAAGATAATTTATTACATGTATATTGTAAGATAATTCTTTATTTTAAGTCGGCAAGTATACCATAAACAACAAACATAAGTCCTTGCTGGGCTTTTGAACGGACTATAATGATATAACAATGTTTTGGCAGATTGCCAATTTATATACATGTATACATATGAGAGAGATGCAATAATGCATTTAATGACATACACCTACAAGATTAACACACATCAATGCACAATAAATGCACCCAGACAATACAAGATCGACAAAGCATGAATCACTACATTGGAATGAAACAACATGTAAGCAACATGTCGTATCATCGTATGATAAGAATGACCGACCGATAAATTTCATAACACACATAACTGTAATGTTGATTTTAATTACAGGGTGTTCCAAAAGTGTTTAGCAAATCATTATGCATGGCTAAAAACGAACGCAATGAGCATTATATCAGAAAAGTGCTCAAATCAATCGAGTTTAAGGGGTCTTAAGTTCAGTTTTACCCAACAAGTATAAACATGCGAGACAATGGATTAATAGTACAATTTTTGGCATGGTATCACAAAGAAAAGTTTATTTTTCAGAAGACTACGCAACTAGTTGCAAATATTTTTAGGACAGTGTTTTGCAGACAATTTTCCCACGTAGAACTATTCATGATGACAATTGATAGAAAAACATAAGGTAACCGTTGCAATATTTAGCTTGACTGTTTTCTTTAGTCGTAACTATAATAATAGATATTTAAGAGTTATAGTTAGTCGTCCATTTCACCGCCTTGGTACATAAAACCGCCTCAGAAAATAGTTCCATTGAAAACACGATGGGAATATGGTATATTTGCATATTTTTCGATTTCAGTTGCGGGGATCTTCAACTTTTTTTAAAAAGAGCATTAGATGATGAATTTTGTCCACCCCGTACTATAAATGCCATTTATCTAGTCTTATTCAAGCCATGCTATCTCAGGGTTCCATAGTAAATCGGGACCAGAATTTCGTATAGGAAACTTACAATCTTGAATTGACGATTCAGCTTCCGATCAAAAATAAGGTAAGTGTATTTATATTTACGTTTGTTTATTAGGTGTTGATTTCAGATTCAAATACTAAGTCTTATGTTACACCTAAACCAAAACAATACATTTATAGCTTTTAAAGGGCCATAATCCAGTCGAAATTCTTTTTAGGGGTTAATGTACTATGTATTTGGACTCCAATAGATACCTGGTAGACATGTGTAAAGTTTCAAGCGAATCATTCAGTAGTTTCAAAATTAAGGAGCAAGATAAGGTACTTATAAAACTTAACCAAGATTAGTACAAATGTAACGTCGACGTCGGCGTCAAAGACGACGCTAAGGCAAAACTGAATAGGATAGTCCTATTATTCTTGGAATATTCGAGCAAATTTTGACTTCATTTGTCGTTGTTATGAGGCACCCTGTATATAATGTAGATCTCTATCATAAAGTGTTATACCAGCTGTTACCATGTAGGTATAATAGAAATGCGTAGGGTTATATTGATTGGATATCTCTGACTCATTTTCTCATTTTATCTTTGTTATTTTTAGTCTCTTGTTTCAAGGTCCATTCATCAAGAATAATTATAAAACAGTCTTTATTAAGAAAGTGTACAGATTTCACAGCGAGAAACATTTATATATAACTCATTATAATTGTTCATATTTGTTCCTCACAAATAATGCTGATTGGCAATTTTAGTAATATATCTCATTAAAACATTTCTATTTTGGTGGCATTCATTTATCGGGTACATTGTGGCTCTGACACCTATCTCTATCAAAATTTTCCCAAATAAGACAAGTCAAATCGATAGTTCAGTGCAAAAAAGTCAATATCCTTCTATATAAACATGTAGATAGAATAGTTATGTGCTAGCCCTTCAGAATGAAAATACTAAAGCCATTTATGTACATCTTGGTCATGAAATAATTGCCATCCTCTCTCCAACCATTGAATCTGTATAATGTAAGGCAGTTGCCAATAATTGACGGAAGTATGCACCTAGTAGTAGGCTTACAGCTAAATCCAGAAACTTTGCCTTTTCTAGGAACAGGGAGTTGACCGACTGACCGCAGTAATAAGACCTATACAAAGTGTTGCGTTTAAACTTTGACCCAATAAACCTAGAAGCAAATATCTGATTCTGATATGTTGTATTTTAGAAAGAACTATCATAAGGTATTTACCTCAATGACGGTCTGTTCTCGTAACGCTCTTGTTCTTTGACTTCTTTTACCAGCAATAATTCTCTGCATTGTTTCAGCATCATTAAGAAATGCATCATTATCAAAATCGTTCTCACCACCATCACGTAGCGTAGAATGTCCACTGTCTGATATAATATAATGTAATGATGAATGGTTTGAACATGGACGTTGCCAACTTTTTCATCTTATAGGCCCATACCATGTACAAGGGGGTCCCCAGAGGCCAGAAAAAATTGGAGATCAAAAAGAACATTTAAAGTACTTTCCAATAATTATCAAAATAAACCATTCTATACAATGAATTGGACTCGATTCAAGCTGAGCGTGTCCTAGTGGTTACGACGTTGGACTGGTAAATATTAGATAGCAATCTCCACGTTAGTTCGAATCCTATCCAAAACATATCCCTTTGTTTCCTTGAGCAAACTTTATTCTACTAGCTAAGTACTGGGGGACCTGGAAGTGGACTCGAAAGTGATAAATCTATGGTGTAAAATTTTGTTTTGCAACTGAGCTAAAACAAATTATTATAAACTTTCCAATGTAGGCCTAGGACTTACACTCTAAATGCATCATAATTATTGCTTCCTAATTTTGTGAACTATTCACTTTTAAGATAGATATTCATACAAAGTATCAAAATTTCTATGAAACAATTTCTACCTATATCCTCTAAGAATCCATTGTCTGATTCACATGTATCTTGATGGGTCATTTTTAATGGTAATGTTCTTGGTGGATTTCTAGATGATGATGTCATTGATGACGTCACTGTTTCTGGTTCTTCTATCAATGATGCTTGAGATCCCATACGAGACCTTATCCTATAGATGGAAGTTAAAATATTAACCATTGTTAAATAAGGAAAGCATCGATGTAAGATAAAGAAAGCATTGACCTAAGCTTTTGTGTTTCAGTCAATGTTACCAAGCACGAAAAGCCATGCGATGGTTAAATTGTTTGAATAGGTCTTAACTGTGTTGCATTAAACAAGAGGCATTATAAGTTTTACAGGTGAAAACTGGAGTTTCTTGAAAAAAAGAAATGTTGATTTATTTACTTTATGTTGTTTTTTGGCGCATCGACACTTATTGGTCATGTAGCACACATTAATGAAATGGTGTTGATGCATTTTCAGCACCGACAGATCCATGCATATGAAGGGGCCTACAGTCCTTCACACATGTGAGACAAACTTCGGCTTCTCAACAAACATAAATTAGGATGTAAGAATATTTTGCTAGACTAACATATTTCAAGTATTAGAGAACTCATCAGCTAAATGACGTTCCAGACAATGGCGAACATCTGAAAAATCAAAGACGTTAAACTAATCAATTATTGATTAATGAAAATTAATAATCTGTAACCGCTGTGAGGAGTTTGATTGCACGTGTGACACAATTAAACCTGTGTGGCAAACTTCCAATTTATCTCCCGACCATTCTCATTCCCAGAGGTTATCAAGATTGTCGATCTAGAATAGCCTTAGGGTACAAGAATGTCTCCAGACCGGCTCTGCAATGTTTACAATGTATCATTTCTTATAATTTCTCGATTGTGACAAATAACTTACATTGGTGTACTCTGGAAATATTCACTCATAAGAGAACCCCTTCTATAGTCGGGTAATGTTCGTACAGTGCTTGCATTAGACTGAAATGAAAAGCACAGCATAAGTATAGTTTCTGCAAATGGACTTGATACAAATTATTTCATGGGCGGATCCAGCGGGGGGTGGGGGGGTGGGGGGGTTCAGGGGGTCCGGACCCCCCTAGAATTTAGAAAATGTACATGTCCATTAGTGTATTTCTTGCTTGAAAGTCATTTTTAAATAGTATGAAGCAATTTTTCTCGGTGCTTAACATAGATTTAATGGTTATGCAGTTTTTATTATCAACATGTTGCATTTTTTTCTGCAAAATAAGTATAATGTGGTTGTGGTTCGAGGTTTGGACCCCTCCTAGAAAAGTTCGGACCCCCCCTAAAAAAACCTGGATCCGCCCCTGTAATTCATTATACATTGTATGCTACAGTAACCGCACTACTTTTCAACATATTTTGGTTATTTTACGGCATCCAGCCCACCTAACTTAGCTTTCCTCGACCATTGTCTATAACCTAGTCCTCACCTACCCTCCCGCAAGGCCGGAAAATTCTCAATATACATTATAAATGTAGCAAACTAGACATAATTGTCAAATTTTCATAGAAGGGTATAACCTCCCAGGGTGGGATTTGAACCCATATTCCCTAAATTCGAAATCCCGGTGCGCTACCAACAGCGCTTCCGTTTTGGTACGCTATCTATTAGACATAAGACTGGGTATGATATGATTGAAGGGTACTTACAAGACAAACAGAAGATTGACGTATAGGTGAAGATCTTCTAACTACTTCTACTGCTTCACGTAAATCATCATTTGTATCATGTAAACGTTTGTTAGCATCACTAAATAAATATATAATAATACAAACAATTTCAATATCATGTAAACGTTTGTTAGCATCACTTTATAAATATATAATAACACAAACAATTTCAATATCATGTAAACGTTTGTTAGCGTCACTATATAAATAATTATATAATAATACAAACAATTTTAATATCATAGTTTTAGAGATATCAGAGTTCGTAAGTAAAAATGCTAAATATATACATGTATGTTCAATCTCAATTGCTTTTGTTTATTAGAAAACACTATCTATCTACACTATTTAAATGCATCAACTAAACTCCATATTTTCCCTTATTTGGTGTTATGGAACAAATTTCCTTAAAGTAAATACACAACTCATAAATACAAATGATCTCACGTGTACGGCATGATATACATCCACTGTTAAAAACAAGTTCACTTTAAATATCTATAATAAAATGTCATTAATATGACATTCACATCAGGGTAATACTAGGAAAACAAAACGCATTTAGATGCAGTAATACAGCAATATAAATTAAAGACTTTATTTAAAGAGTCAACCCAGAACATCGCTATCTTTCCTGTCAGTCTCTTACTGCATTAAAGACACAATAGCACATAAACTTGAAGTGATAGAAATACTAAAATTGAACACGCATACAAACTTGTATTATCTATATTCCATATTAAAGCACAAACCACCAATACATGTGTATAATGTACAGTCACACATGAATATTAAAGAAAATACACGTATCATATACGGGAAGCATTAGATATCATTAAACTTAGTTTCATTGAATTAAATACTTCTTTATAAATCTAGTGCACCAATACTAAACATTATTGTATTCATATTTTCAAGTAATTGCTGTTGTAAGAAAATGTTAATGATGGTAATTAGCAAGGGGAAAAATATATTAATTTCAGTACGATGTATAATTAAATAAGTCTTATAGCGTAATTATGTGAGATTACCGTGGAACCGCCGTTGTAGGACCAACCTCTGGTTAGCGAGATCAACTTAGAAAAGGCGATTATGATAATGGTTTTGATATGATTGTGTATGTCAATTTTAAACCAAAATTTGATATATTTCCTCATTTATCCGTGTTTAAACTGTAATTTACATTACGAAACTTGAAGTGACATTATTTAAAGTTGTTCGTTCACACTTTCAACGTAAATATCAACTTTTCTAAAACTCAAAAAATGTAAAGAAACATTTTGGAAGTTGCAATACGTAGAAAACAACGACAAGTTTAGTTCTTGAAAATTAAAATACAAATGTAAAATTTGGTGATTCTATGTAGAACATTTCCATTATGATAACACACAATTTTAACTAATTTAGTTAAGACTAACACTATAAACTTACTGTAATAGATGAAGTTGTCTTGTTAAATTTTCTTGTTCACGTTGATACTCCTGTGCAGCTTCTTTTTCTCTGTTAGAGAACAAAAAAACTACAAGTTTTACAAATAAATTTACTCATGTACCTTTAACAATGTGTATAGTCACGTGATCTATAAAAAATACTAGTAAGGTTAACACGCATGTCTTTTTGGCATCATAAAGCGCATAAAATAACTACTGCCTTTCTTTTTACCCCAAAAATCCAATTGATCAAGTGAGTTTTTATTGTTAGCTTAAAATCCGCCGCACTAAATTTGCATCGGACTATAAACTAGATAATTTGCAAAATTTATTTGTGCAGATGATTCATAATAAACAATTACAATTCACAGATCAACATGGTGATTTTCGGACATAGAAATGTAAGATAGTCTATGCAGCAAGAGTTTAACAATGTTTCAGATGTTTCCGGTAAGCTAGAAAATTTTTTGTGACAAATAAAAAAGTAAAAATGGTCCAACTTGCCATGAAATCGAAAGAAATGTGTACAAGTTTGTATATGAAACGCATATAAGCATTATCAAAGTGAAATAGGCGTAAAAATGAACTGACAAAAAGTTAGTAAATCGAATAGCCCAAATTAGTTATACATGTACATGCAGTAGTCACATGGCGTGGAAATAACTTGGAAAATCAACAAGCAATTTACATTATATGAGTCTTACTTTGAACGGGATTAGAGACGTGGACTATTTTAAAGATTGCAAGAGAGTCAACGAAAACAAAATTTACAGCAACTTCGAAGACAGAAATCTTTTTACACTTGTCAAGTTTTCAGGCCGAGATACTGGTAAAAAGAACAAAAGTGATAATGATACACCGGATTCACTGCTGTACTTTGACCTGTTATCATATTTTTCTGTTAATATTTCAACTTACACTTCAATTTCATGAGTTCTTTCATTCAACAGTTGTTTAGTAGAAACAAGATCACTTTTCATCAGTGCTAAGTTAGTCTGTGCATCAGTTAGTTCACTTTGTAATTGTCTGTTAGCAAATGTCATTTCTTCTACTTTACCTTTCAGTTGTAATAACTGTTCTTCGATTGCTTTACTTCTGTCGTCTGGCCCTTCCTAATATAAAGAAAACAATATTTTCATTCTGGGTTTATCACCGAGTCAATACAGTTTAGATTATTTCACGGTGTCTAGCGCACAATGAAAATGTGACTAAAATTATCCTTAAACTATTTTATAAATCTTACATTTTTTTAGAAAATGATAATATATGTCGACTTCCATGATGCAATTTTAAAAATGGCGGAAAGTTTCAAAATGAGGATGGACTATGGTATGAAGTTTGGCATGATTCTCAACACGGATATTATATAAGCCTACATGTCTTAAAGGTGTAATTATTTAAAAGGTTGCTTGAAACATTATCAAGTTCATATTTCTCTGTATTATGATTTGAAACATGAATTGAAATCAAATAAATCGATATAAAGCATCAACAACGTAAAAGATGACAAATTATCTCAACTGTCGTCTTGGACGACATCCGTTGCTAGAGAATTGACAAAATCAGTCAAAGTTCATTAACTACAGTTTATAAGATCAAAAAAACAAAGTTTGAATGATAATTATATTTATTTATTTACTGAATACCTTATTTAATAGCTATTTATTAGACAATAAAATTAAATTTTATTTAAGGAGAATTCTGGAAACTTGTATACAATATCTGACCTGTTGTAAACGTTTTAAATGATTTTGTAAAGTATTTATTTCTTCTTGTACTTGTTGTCTCATCTCAGCTTTCTCTATTTCTTTCTTTTCTTCTTCCTAAAATATTGATAGATTTAAAGTTTAACAACGATCATAAAAACATAGAATGGACAATTGGATCTTTCACTAGTATTTTATTTGTCTCCATGCTATTGTAGATGGTCAACGATCAGCATTTGAAAGCCATTCAAGATGGACCACTTAGACGCGTTATGAACAAATAACACGTTATCAGAAGTATTTCCAAGAATCTATATAATGCACCGATGGGTGAAAGCAACTTCTGCAATTAAATATCATTATCCGGATGTATACAAATATTTGATGCTGTCGGATTCCTCTTATACCTAATCGACGTAATATGCTGACTTCATGACGAAAACATGGAGAAGCGGACGGAATCAGTGTGGTTGTAGACTGTAACATTTATCCTAGTTAGTTAAAATATTTTTTCTCATAATTCTAGTTTAAGTCTCATGGAATCTATATAACCCTGAATCAATTGTTTAATATAAAGTTAAATGTTTAAATTGATTTCATTAATGCTAGCCATTATTATTATCAACATACCCTTCTTCTCACCCTGTCCTCTACTCTCTGTACTTGTAGTTCCATTTCTTCTTCCATTTGTCGCATATGTCTTTCATGTTGTTCCTTTTCTCTAAGATTAAAAATGAAAACATGCTAAAGTCAACTCCAGTATGTACTCAGACATAAACCCTTCCGGAAAGACCAAAAAAGACATACATGAATTGACCATTGCAATAAATTGACCATTGGATTATTTCTTTTAAATTTTAGCATGAGAAAAATAAGGTACTATGGACATTAAATTGGAACACAAATTTCAAAATCTACTTGTGATGAGTGTTGAGTTACTTGTATCTTCTCTGAGCGACATAAGTTTAATGTTAGAGGCCATGTGTTAATAGTTAGTCTTTGGTTCTAGTCACTAATGTTCTTGACTTCATTATGATTTATGAGAGATTTATCTTTCGAAAGTTTCATAATATGAAAAAGGGATAGCCGTTCGTATTGCGATTATCCTTTAGATTACGCTACGGTTCGATTTCTTATAAAATGACATGCCGTTTGATATGTTGGGCAATGTACATTGTTTGGACGATGTAGTGTATAAGCAATGACCAACGCAAAATATACGATCAATATGCTCGCCCAAAGTCAATATGACATACGGGCGAGCCTCAACAAACACACATCTGATCTGATATTTTCAATATAATGACCCACTGTACCTCGTGTACCTAGTACTGGCTGACAGTTCAAAGTTTTAAATTACCTGTATCGTGGCTTTGATGCTTGCAAACTTTAACAGTTAAAGCTATTATGGACTTATATCTAGGTATGAAGAACCTCAGAGCGCAATATAAATCTAGTGATCAAATGTATGCTATATATTTAGTCACTCAAATGTTGAAATGTTTAACAACAGTACTTTCAGCGCTTTGATATAAAAGATAACCAGTATTACCTTCTGAATGATTTTTCAATTCTATCATTTTCAAGTTGTTGTGTTCTAAGATCTTTAAGAACTCCAAGTATGACAGATTCAAATGTTTCTAGTATCTCAGGGTTACCTGATCTATGTAGTTGTTGATATAACTCACATACTTGCTCTTGACTGAAATATAATATAAAATCAAAGTACTGTGACTACACTTAGATTAATCAAAGTACTTTGAGTACACTTTGATAAAATCAAAGTACTGTGAGTACACTTAGATTAATCAAAGTACTGTGAGTACACCTAGATTAGTCAAAGTACCTGGCGCTAAAGCGGTGTGAAGATTTATTCTTGTGAAGAGTGAATTTCAATAATTTATTTCCGATTTTAACAATCGATACTAAACTCGCTAGGATTCTTGCATTGTAGATAGAAAACATGATTGCTTACAGCGTTATTAATGCTTTAAAGGTGTTATCTAGCATGTAAATGAAATAATTAGAAATAATACCAAATTCATTTTGAATTCAATGTCAATTTATAAACACATTGTATTTATAAACGAAGATAATTTATATATGAAGTCTTTCTCATGCGTGTGCTTCATTGGTAAGCTAACTTCATTTAGATGTACCGGAAGTCGAATTTCCTAACAAATATCGCATCTATGTTGTTAAACGCTGTAACATATTTACATTAAATAATAGCAAAATATTTACAAATCCTTCGTTTACGCTTTCTATTTCATTTTGCCTTTCATATCCGGTCAAGTACCTACTGGCCAAGTTTGTATATTATTCCGTATATTAACGTATAAACACTAAGTTTACAACAATAAATTGAATAAACAATCTCTTTGTCTATTTTCTTTTAATAGAAATTTTGTTTGATTTTAATTATTCAGACTTATAAAGACATTTGGAATTAATGAAATAAATATACATATAATTTATAAAAATATAGCAACTATATCAGAATTATAAACATGATAACAGAAAAATACAGGACCACACATGCTTTGGTAAAATTGTTAAAATTAATAAGAAAGTTCACCGAAGTAATATAACCATAAACAAGTATTATGCACCTTTTTTCGAAGAAAATGGTGGTATTTTATTTCACAGGGGCAGGTCAATCAGTTGTCCAACACTTGTTTATCCGATATCGGAAACCCCCTTTTGTATTCAAACTGCATGGATTTGTATTGACCAAATCACTTGGTCAAAGATCATCGGTTATTACATACAGAGGATTTGTGTTGTATTTTTTATGTTTATAAATATGTTTCTGTAAATCACGTTTAAACATATTTAATGAAAATGATGTGTGAATTTGGTAACATAATGATTAAATAAAGATACGAGTATGGAATAAATTGCCTTTTGCAAATCAAACGAAGTTTCTGTTGTTTCTTGAGCCCAGGCCAGACGAGATAGACCTTCCTGAGATATATAACTGCCACAACACATACAATGAGGATAAACAGTATCTGGTCAAATTGTCAAGCTATAACAGTTTAAACATTGTTTATTATTCGATTGTCGGGCAGGATTCAGTATTATATGTATTTGTATGACTTTGTACATATCGAGGGATGTCTGCAAGACTGTAGTAATTTGCTCTTTAACGCAATGCACTTACTACAGTCTTGCAGGCAACCCTCGATATGTATGATAAATGATCTAATACAACGTGTTACCATCTCAACATCCATTAAAGGACAGCAGCTGGTCTGTAACTTGATGTTTGTTTTATCAAATTAATCTAAATTCCTATTGTTTATATGATACATTGTCATAAAGTATCTATGGTTAATATATTCGTCTCTTATTTCTAATGTTACAAAGTTTCGAGTTAACTTCATTTTCAAACAGTGGTCGGCTAGCATTACCAAATTTTTCTGGGCAATTTTTTGAGACATTCACTCATTTACCTTTTCAAATGAAGCTGACAGCTTCTCCATACGCAGAGGAAATCGACACTTCTCTGATTAGGATGAAGTTATCTATTCCTTGCAAGACTATAATGTATATTCTTTTTATATGAAAATTGTGA
The DNA here is from genome assembly GCA_025267735.1 of Mactra quadrangularis. Taxonomy (NCBI): domain Eukaryota; kingdom Metazoa; phylum Mollusca; class Bivalvia; order Venerida; family Mactridae; genus Mactra; species Mactra quadrangularis. The sequence goes on from CM046304.1 coordinate 33,637,190, forward strand.
CATAACATCAAATTCATAAAACGTATTATGTCTGCAACTTCCATTGTTCACCGAAGTAGCATATCGAGAGTCATTCGTATGTGAGGTCTCGAGTTTTCTTATTTTGCCTATAAAGCACAAAAACAAATTCAAAGTACCAAAGCATGAATTTAAATTCCCCTTGCATCTAATGCCATGCAAAAAAGTTTTAAAGAACCATCACCAGTAAAGAAAGCATTGTGATAAAAATGCATGCATGATGGGCCTCACATTGTCTGTACCTATAAAAATAAAGAACTAAAATTTTAATATTTGATGTGGCATCTGAATGATTAATCTTATGCATGTACTTGAAGACTAAATACGTATTTTTGTACATAGAAAATTATTATTATTCAAACACTATGAACCAGTTAAGCAAGAGTATCCTTTGCACTTCTTAGCAAGCTCCTATTCAACGATTTGCTAAATAGTTGCGATAGCTAGTATAATCATTTTCACATTTTAGGGACAGCAATATTGGTTTTGCTTTATTAAAGCATTAAAGTCGTATTTTTGAAATTATAAAAGGACGTTGTATTATTAACTTCATAATGAAATTTAGGCTTTTAGACGAAATTAGCTATACATTGTATAATCATTCAACTGATTGCATTGACTATTCTGAATTAAATCTTTATACATGTACAATACTTACCAGTCATTGTTCAACATAGACAAGTCATCACCAAGTTCGGTTAAGGCATCTATTTCAGACGGACATCTTTCAAATATTAACTGATCCCTGTCAAGTGTTTTACGACGTAATTCTGATGACGTAATAACGCCGTCTTCGTCACTATCCAATGCAGTGAATATAATATCTAACTCTTCATCGGTGAGGTTTAAATCTTCTGATATCTTTGATAAAGAATTGCGCGTGATTTTTATTTCTCCCGCCGTCGGATCGTCTGCGTTAATCAGTTCCAGAAGTCTTGATGCGTCTAATTCAAATGAGTTTTGAGAAACTATACTAGTGGCTCTTGAATTCTTGTAATTTGTTCTGTTCACAGACATCTTAGTTTAAACAATTTCATTCAAATTATTGCTGATGTTTTCTGTATATTCTGTATATTCTCCAGAATGTCAGCTAATGTGTCAGCTAGCTACCTCAGTCATCTACGCACAAGACAACTCTAGAATTTATTTTTGAAATCTGTCACATTTAGATTTTCGAAATTGAGATTTTTCGTAGTTTTAACAGTACGTTGGCTCTTCGAAAAATCGTCGCATTAAATCTTACGTCTTGACCAATTGTCCTATTCCACCGTTTGTATATATTGCTCACAATTTTTACTTAAACATTTTCTATTTCCAAACAGTAAACGCCATTCCATTGATAAATGTACATGTATTTACTATAGGATTTAGTTCTCCGTGTTTAAAGTTCAAGTCACATAATATACAAGTACAAACTATGGATATGGAGAGAGGTGGTCATATAAGCGAAGTGCAAGTCTGAAATTAATTTTGAGTTCTCAATAAAATGCAGATTAGAAGAGCTCTATATAAAGAGTGCATATCTCATTATACATTTGTTTATTTCAGTTTATAGGAGTGTTACTTTTATGACACTTTTTCTTAACAAATTTGATACCAATACATGAGACACTGGTGAGGTCATCTTTCGCTCAGGACTATGAATTGATAATAATGATACTTATACAATAAAGTTCCACTGTTAAGACCATGAAAGAAATCTATGGTCTTTATAGCGAAATAGTTTTGATATAGGGACCATTTTTCTTCTCAAATTAAGCATTTCGGACTTCAAATTTATCGATAATCGCATAATTTGGCCATAGCCACGGCGGCCTTTATAGCTTTGCCTAGAAAGCCATTTAATGTAAGAGATACCTAACCTCATTATAACTTGACTTGTTGAAACATAACAAATGTTTTTAAAGTAAACTTAGTATTAAGTATTGCATATAAATCAGTATTTAGTATTTATACTAATGTTGTAGATTCGTCTATTCCAGTGCATCGATTCGTCCGCACAAAATGCATTGGGCTTAGTTACGAACTCACGGAAGCGCTATTTACGTGGTATTTTTTAAGCCTATGTGGTTTGGCATAAACCCGATCACTTTTGCTTCCGAGTACGTTAAAGCAAAATCGATAAGACAAACGGACCCGTTTGAAAAGACGTTACATTTAAGACTATAGGCGGTCAGGTCAGCACAGCCCCGGTCATCCTATTAAAACACTATGATTATGTACATTTCGTAGGTGTATCAAAACCGTGTCAGATGCCTTTGTTAGTGACCTTGTATTCAGCCTCAACATCAAAAGTACACAACACAAAATTCAGGATTTATACAAAAAGTCCATATTTTCCTTAATATGAATTTTCCTTACACATGTAATTCCGGGATTAGAAAACACAAGTATATAATATTACATCCATCTAAACGTACCGTAGCCTAACCAACTTATACGTGTATGATAAAAAGCCGAGATAATCTTCTTATGTACAAAATATCATAAACAGATAATAATTCCTTATACATCCCTATATAAATAACAAACTAAATAATACATATACATATAAGAAAAAACAAGTACTGGGGTAGGTTCAAGCGCTTCTTCGAGGGGCTGGTAATATTTATGGGGTTTGGGTCCAGTCATTAAATATAATATTGAATACTATGTTGAACCTATGAAAATATGTTTTCCACAATTAATGTTATCATTTTCATCATTTTTATCAAATGAATCATCAAACTATAGTTCGTATATTAAGTCATTCATAATTATGTACTTTGAATAATTGACTTGCGCAACCAATGAGTGAATATATAAAGTAATACACCTGCATCGTCTTACTAATATAAATAGAGCCCTTAAATATGCAACATTTATTATAAAATAGATAGCGCATATGCATATATCGTAAATTACGTATGATGACATGTCAATTACATATGCTTCAGCTATTAAATTGTTAAGCTGTTTACCCAGTAATATTTGTTTAAGGGAACCGGCCATGTTTATAAACACATTAATTTGTTTACCTAATTGAGCTGTATTGTTATTTCTGTTGAATAGAGTATTAAATCTGGATTATAAACTTATTTTTTATTTGTTTTCGCGTACTGCAAGATATATATACTTGTGATTGCTTTATTTCCTGTATATGTAATGCATGCTTGTGAGGATTGTGTAAGTCTGCTGTGACATTGGCCAGCTGCATAATTAAAGCCACTTTATGAGGATATATTCATCAACAGTAGACCTGATAACTGTTTTACAACCATGGAGTTATAAAAATATAACAAGCATTAGAGACACAATAAGCAGTTTGTACCATTCTGCTTTCTAAATTTGAATTTGACAAAGTCTCCATTTCTTTAAAAAGTGGTGTACTTTTATTAGAGCGCACTATGTTCGTTTATATACGCTGACGTTCAATAAACCTGGGGCTTAAATTAATTGTGTAAAATTTGAAGTTGTAAGTTGCAGTTTTTTTCTATAACAAGACTTCATCTGAACCATTCTGTGATCAAAACTATTGTTTCAAGTAATGATAAACACATTCTACTTTCGGATGGTTTCGATCTACTTTCACTTTAAAATTCAAGAAAAACATAAACATATTTAAGCAATATTTACATTTAATATAAAATCTTGTTCATTAGAGATGAATGAAATAGATAAATGTCTACTTTCTTTGCAGTCCAAAAACAGAGTTACTTTTGATTATGAGGCTTTAATAGAGTATAATCTAAATAAAATTGATAAATATACTGATAAAGATCAACTTATTTTGATATGCAAATGACATTGAAATTGTAAATTTTGTCTTGGGTCACTTATGACCAGCTGTAACCGTCGAGGAACGATAAACAAGTATTTTGGACTTGAAATTGTCAAAATCGCAGCTATGATCAAGCTTGGTCTTAAGCGGAACTTTACTGTATCTCGCTTTGCCAATTTGTGTACAGACATGCTTTAATGTTATTGATTAAATTGACCATTTCACAAACTTAAGTTAAGACTTTAAATATTCATACATTGAATAATATATGTGAACAACCAATCTATGAATACAAGTCATGTCATAAACTTTAAACAATTTATTTTATAACTTTGAAGCTTTATTCAATATAGGATAATTTTACTTAGATTAAATTCTTTTATCAACACTGTTACTACAAGTTTTTATATATTGTCTAGCTGATTATCATCATTGTTACTATACGTTTTATATCTAGCTGATATTAAGTTATTCATAGACTGTCCTACGATCGTATTTTATGTTTCTAATAAGCTTAACCCACATATAAGTTAATATAAGATATTCAAGATTAACTTATAACCATTGAATGTCGCTAGGATACATTTAATAAAACCTTTGGGCGGATGCCATATTATTTGAAATGTATGATTTTATAGCATAGAATTCACTATACTTACTAATTGCAAGAAGCAACAGAACTGAACAGAACATCATCTTTTATTTCGTCACAGTTTAAATAGTAAAACATGTGAATGAATTAAATAGTAATACAACATGACAGTACAATTATCAATAGTCAACAATTAACTGTTAAATTTGCAATAATATAGCTGGCATTCAATGTCATAAGATTCATGAAATATTGAGAAAAAAATTCTCACGTTCCTTTGTATATCTAACAAGCATAGCAAATTTTATGTTATATGATTGATACATTCCTCATTCAAAGAATATGGGATTTTTTTCTATCTTCTTGTAGGGTTCCATTCAGAGGTTTCAACAATTTACTTTATATCATCGTATATTCAAATTGTGTAATTTTGGTTTTAGTTTTAAATACTTCTTCGATAGTCAAGAGTCATAAGAAGTGGTCAGTTTACTCACAGGAGCTTGACATTCTGTATCGTTCTTTTAAATATATCACTCCTTCTTTATTATAAGGCGGAGGGAAAAACATGTATTTCAAAGTACGATACCAAATGTCAAGCTTCTGTAAGGGTTTTTACCATCTATGCAAGGATGTATCAATAAGACTTTTATCTTCCGTATGTAAACACTTAACTGTCTACTTCCTGACATAGAGAAACGTTTTCTGCAGCTCGACTCGAACCCACAGCTCTCATTGATTGTCCTGTAGTAAATAGCCATAATTTACACATGAGTCCCTTCAAAGGTTTTTGCATCGTCGGTAACCCACGGTACTCTACATTATCGTTGACGTAATACCCTGGGTTACCGAGGATGAGGTTTTTGCTGCTTCTATTATCTTTAAATGGTGTCAATTAAAAGATAAATATTAGAAGTTACAAAGATTTGAATTCAGCTACATTAACCACCACATTAACAGTGGCAAATGAGTTAGTGATAATGACATTTTAAAATAAGATTAGTGTAAAAACATATCAATGCATTACAACCAATAAACATATCGTATAATATTTACGTTACCTACAGGGCGATATAATACAGTGTGACTCATGTAATATCTTATTATAATTATTGAGGTGTTTTTAGTTTAAAAATATTTCATCATGAATATTGATTAGATCATGTATCAACCCTATTGACGTCAATATATTCACCACTAATATTTAACCATAGTTTAATAAGACATTTTAGAATATAAAGTTGTCCCCCAAATAGATTTCCACATCCGGGTATCTTATTATTTACTATTAAAGGTATGGTGAAAGTATAGAATCAACATTGCCGTAAGCTGGACATAAGATTTTTATCAATCTACATACAGAGTCTTGTTTCATTATTTACAATTATATTACTCTATATTATATAATGGGATATCTCCAATTTACATAGAGACTGTTAGATGAAGAGTCTTGATAGTTTTTAACCTCTGGTTACGAGAATAAGAATATATGTGCTCAAATTAATTTAAGAACTTGCTGTACAAAATCACACAAATGTCTATGCCATGGTACGGATGACAATATTATTGGAACTATTCAGGAATGAATAAGCCTTAAAATGGTGTAGACTGTTTTAAGAACATGTATTAAGAGGTTCCATTGTTTGCCATGGATTTAAATTATACCAAGTCTAATTGTCATTTTCTCAAATCGACATAAGTTAACATTTACAACATAATCTTAAATACAGAAAGAATGAATCTTATTTTTAGTAGTATCGAAATGTTCAAGACATTAAGGCATCTTCTAACTTTAGTCGCACTTCATTGCGCGTACAGATTTTATCTTTACAAAACATTGAGCCAATCAGCATTACTTTGAGTCACATGATACAGCAGATGAGATTTGAAAAAAAATGAAAACACTAATGAGGATTTTATTCGTATAGCCTATCTAAGCAGATACGACCAGAACGGTCCTTACCCACAAAACGACACTATACATATTTGATTGAGAACCGTGTCGGTCGGCGGTCACCTTTGAATCTAAAAGTTATACAGAATCGGAAGCCAAACTAAGGACCATGTAGCATTGTCTGCTTCCAAAATACAAACTATATACATAGCATTTCCATATAATCAAAAACATGTGATTTCAATATATACAATGTAATTGATGTAGAATTAAATCTTACTTTCATTTCTCCCTACTTTCTATTAACATACATACATTGTAATGTATCCTTAATCCTAAAGGCTAAATTAACGTATCACTTTCACGATTTCATATAAAAGTACCTGTACACTAATCATCCCTATATACAAATCTAGGTTTTATATTCCGCCCACTTTCTTCACAAAGTTCATATATTTGTTTAGTCAGTAGTAAGATGATTTTGTCAGGTTTTCAAATCCAATATGTTAACTTTAAAGCCCAATTACCGATACTACAACTATAATCAATGCAATCTGGGCCTACTACTCGTATATATACAAGCCCGAGGTATACTAAAAGTGTATTTGTCAATTACTAAATATAAATTGTTAGATGAAGTGTTTCAGTTTTCGGATGAATGATTTCAGATGATATGTAATACAGTGGATATAGAGGTAATGTATATTTGTGAAGACATCAACTTTAAACCAATGTATATGAGCATATATACACTGTATTTTAAATACAGCCAATTTGTAATTCACATTAATATACGCTTATCTTAATGCAACGCAACATCATAACGATTTTAACAAAAGCTAGTTACATGACTTTTGTATAGAAATAATACACCTACGAAGTATCAATCAACTGATAGTTAGCTTTTAAAAGGTCTTCAACGTATCTGTGTATATACTGTTAATGAACGTGTATACCATGAAGACAAATCTGTAATAATTTGAATAAAAGTCCACCAATAATCGTGCCAGGAATCTACCATGCTTGCATCCATACATCGTGGGTACCATGGGATTAAGTGAAGAAATTCTAGATAAAATGATGTATAACCTTTTGAATTACCAAATATTAACTTATGAAAAGCTCATTCCAATAAAAAAACATACAGTTTCGGTTATGTCTGCCATTGAGGTCAAAGATCAGTAAAATTGATGCTTCTTGTCGAAATACGCATATATATTTGTATTCAAATTGCAAGTTTTGGAGCCAGAACTAACTTATAACCAGTAAAAACTGTACTACCATGGCAAAAACAATATTACCACTCCATGAAAAGCGCTGACTTCAGTCATCTTTAAATGTAATATATTTATTTGTAGTTCGCATAATTTGATAGTTCTGTTGTTTGATCAAAGATTATTTTATACTGGGATCCAATTGTTCAGTTTTGAACAACGCATTTCAGCTTTCTTTGTAATGCAATTGTTTTCATATCTGAAGTACTGATCTTAATTGAATGTTATGTTAAACATGTAAAGCTGTACAGCGTCAATCCCTTCCAAGTTTTACACGTTAATAACTTTCCTATAAATAATGAATTCATTACATTAATATTACATTCGGATCGAATCCATACATGTACTGAAAGGAACATGGCAACTATAATTATGGCAAATACATAATTATATATAATTTTTCTTCCCGTCTATATCAAAACTCTAACTGTAATTTTTCACACTGGTAACGGGCCTAAGTAGTGTTTTGACTTTATATCATGCCTAAGCCTAGATTTGATTGTTTTTTATCGAACACCTCGAAATGCTTATCTCACATTATTGGAAGTATCAACATAACTATACTACATAACAGGTCCCAGTTTCACATACAGACTGAAGTGCTCAAAACTGAAGTGCTGAAACTCAATAAAGGACTCAAGCGTTTATGGTCTCTAAATAGATTCCAAATCCCGGCAAGCTACCAACTGCGCTATCGACCCGGGTTTTGATGTTAATGGACAATGTCCAATATCAGTCACCACGAAACATGGCGGACCAACGGACAAATCCTGAAAAAATAGCTTCTGTTTAGATCTGCAGGCATACAGGACCGACTGTCCTGCAAAACAAATGATCTCATCTACTCAGTTTTCAATTTATCAAAATATGGAAAATGTGTCCTGTCCTGTCAGACTTGGTATTGTTCTGTAAAATTTTGACTTTCACAAGACCTACTGTCCAGCAATAAACTGACGACATTCGCGGTAACTGGTCAAATAATTATACGAAACAGAATATTACTCTTAATATGGTGTTACAATTCTAACAGGTTTAATAGGTTGTTACAAAAATGTAACAGGTTGATATTTCTACGACAAAATACGTCGTTTTATTACAACATTTATGTATTTATAGCTACGTCGTGTCATAACGGCATATTCAATCCTTTGTATGACCGACTTTTTTGTACATAAAGTACACTGAAAAGAAACCATTTTCATATAAATATGTACAAAGATCAACATGAACTATGTTATTTTCAGTACAGTGAACGACAACAACATCAACATAAAGTTCTATACCGTCAATGAAACCACCATTCTCCACATTCCGTGGTATGTATGTTATGTTGGTAACAGATTGCAGTCGCCATTTAAACATAGCCTTAATTCTAATGAAATATTTAAGAAACAAATCGTAACAATTACAAACTTGTCAAAATAATGCAATATGATTGGCTCAATTGATCACGTGATTGAAAAAGTTCAACATAAACGCCCTTGTGCAAGAATATCCGAAAAAAGGGTTTTTTTTTCAATAAAAGGCGGTCATTAGGAATTCGTTCGTCATTTTACAAGTTTAAAATCTTATTTCCCGCCTAAATGAAAAATGGCAGTCGAGATCACAGGGATTCCTAGCGATAATCATTTATACCTATATGTCCGCGGGTGCCTATATATGACTTAAAAGCAAATGACGATGTTTGTTCAGCCAAACGTTCCTCTCTATAGCTTATCCCTCAATTCGATTTTCATCATGGAGAATATATAGTTGTTGCCGTTTATTCTTCTTAAATAAAAAAATGTATCTTCTTATCAAGAACTGACATCATTGTTTCCTCATTGTGGTTCCAGACGTTGACATGTACCCTGTCAGCCTTTCTCATCGACGCGGCCTATCTGAACTTCAAAGTTGGTTCGACATCGGCATCTGTACATGTATATACCTGGGCAAATTACCCCCGTTTCGTTTCCTTTCTCATTATCATGTGGTATTGGAATGCAATAGATTGGAAATTTCTCGATAAGAGCGGAGAATTTATGTTTATTTTTTTAACTTAAACAACAGTAACTAATGAAATAGTCATCGTTGATTATTATGTTGATGTTGGACACTTTATTTTCAGTAAAAGTTAATGACTCTGTAAAATACATTATAGTAAGAACAATACAGAAAGTGTACGTTTTTAAACTATACACACAGGGACACGTCACGTGACCTCAGACCTTCCTTATGATTGCCTTCAACAGGGATGTGGAATTTCAAGTTTTTTCCGCTTTTCCTAGGACAAATGAAATCTGAAAATCTATGTCTGGAATCTAAATGCACTCATCCAATACTCAAATAGAAATATTGAGAACTACATGTATGCTACAAAATACGCATCAGATTGAAAGAAATGTAATACTAAATACATGTAATTGATAATAAAATAGTTCACTGTTCATAATTAAGTATTACTATGTAAAATTATTTCACAGCTAAAATATAACTTGTTCGCGGAAAAACTGGTTGGAAATATTTTCTTTTCTGCAGACATACGAGTGTACGAGTCGGACAAGTCGTGCATAGGAATCCCACCCACCTGGTCTATAAGATAAATACATACGTGTAGGCCTAATTATGCATTTGTCTACATGAAATTCATACAGCGAGGTCTTGGCAGATCACATGAATTGTCCCTGTAGTACATGTTACAAGCGATTTGTAAATTCAGCCATTTTGTAGGCATTTTACAAATTGACATATCTCTAAACTGTCTGTAACATATATAAACAATTTGAAAGAGTAAAACTGAAATGTAAATCTTTAAAAATGAGTTGTTTTCATCATTTTTGCAAAATTGTTTTTCATCAATGAATCGGTTTTTAATGTACATGTGATTATAGTTAGATATAACTAGACACATTTAGACATTACATGCTTCGTTAAATATAATATTTGTATCTGAGATAATCTCAATGTGATTAAAACCCGATCTAAAATTTTCCACTCGCTAATTTAGATCTGGCCTTTTTCAAACGAAGGTCACGTTCAGGTGACCTTTTCTCATCATAATATTCATGACGAAATTGTTATGATACGTAACTTGTTTACATCTTCTACGTCACGCAATTTGAAATGAGCCACCCAATCGCAGACTGTGAATAATACCGCTGTTAAATTAGCATGCAAACCTTGGTCTAGAAATAGAAATTACGAAACCAAAATGTGATTAATAGTGTTTTCGTCTAGATGAAAGCTACGCATTGATTGGTCGAAACAAAGTTCATCTCGACGTGACCTTCCACGGAGAAAGTAGAGATCCTGTACGACAACGTTCTACAGGATTTCTGTTCACGGAGATTGAGATAATCTAGACAAACCATAATTGAGTTGTATTTTGTCTGAGGTCAATTTTCTAGAGTTATAATAAACTAAAAACATTGTAATAGGGATAATGATCAACAAAACATTTGCATTTGCTACATCGTGAGTTATAGTCCGTACAAAATGTAGTACGTGTTTGTGTTTACATTACAATTAAGCAAACCATTCCAAAGGTATTGCAGTATTGAAAATAAAGGCTATGTAGTTTATTTTAACAAAATCAGCGGGCAGATAATTTAAACCATTACCCTCTTAGAATGTTTTACCATTACACCAACAAATCATTTTTTAAATAAAACATTAAAATAAGTTCTGTAGTTTATTTTAACAAAATCAGCGGGCAGATAATTTAAACCTTTACCCTCTTAGAATGGTTTTCCCTTACACCAACAAATCATTTTTTAAATAAAACATTAAAATAAGTTCTGTAATATATTAAATTGTCATCCTGAGTATCCCCTGTAGTGGATTAGTTCATTGTATTGTTTACATTAACAATTTTTTTTTTGTTGGAACTGTAAATGGAAATGAAAGCTATATATTACTACCACCACCACGTGTCCATACTAGCTAATACCGTCACCAGATATGTGTCAACCATAAACCATTGACTTAATACATGTCACTCACCAACTTAATGTCTGTAGGCCTTCATCTAAATCTCCAATGAACTCTTCTAATGAAGATTCGTCCAAAGAATTAGAACTCTGGATCCTAGATCTTCGTCGATCTCGTAAAGTCTCGCTGATCTCCTTGAAACCTCGCGAGAACTCCTCTTTTCCTATTTTACCGTCGCCATCTCTATCAAGTGCCTGGAAAACATCTCTTATTTCAGCTGGCGTTAACTCTGGACAAATATTTGCAAGTTCTGCTTCGTCAATAAAACCGGAACCATCTAGATCGCATGCGCGAAACAGAGACGACACCGACCCGGCTCTATCCATGTTGAAGAAAGTTTAGACCCTACCTATGTTTGAGCATGAGCACTAGCGGTAGATTGTTGCAGTCACGTTTGTATATTTCAATGCTTTTTCTGCAAATAAAAACATCAAACAATTGATCAAAAATTATGTTGTTTGTTTTTTTCATGCACCTCATACTATTTTTATCGCCAATAATTTTGTTCAAGTTTATTGGTTTTAAAATGTATTTCCATTCGCGTGCTTTGCATTTATAATTTTGTTCATGATTTTCATTTTATACGCAATGTGCTTTTCACTATAGACACTCAAATACATGTAATAATTCACAAAAGTTAAAGAAAGAAAATGAAAGATATGCTAACCAATAAAGTAATTTCTATTTATAAAGCTATTTATATATCCAACATTACAATTCATTGTACACCATGTCATTTCTTATTTGTCAAACATTTGTCTCCAAAATCCGCATATCACGTGTAGTAAAAAGCACAACGATTAAAACTATTCAAAACAGGTTGTCAACTACAAAATGACTTCTTCAAGCTACATTGTGCATGTTACAATAAATGTTATCTTAAGCTATAAAAGTGATGTAGTTATCAGTAGCCTATTGAATCAAACATCTCTTTAAACTAAATAATAAAAATGTTAGCCCAGTACAAGATCAATACAAACAAACTATGATGATGAATATCGGACATAGCTTTCAATTTATTTTATAATAATAACATCAGGTGTGCTGAAAGATAACAAAATGGATAGAGAAATAGATAGCTTGTTAATGAACTATCTTGCTACGGCTTGATTTCGTGTCAACTGATTTTAGTTACAAGTATACCATGGGCTCGTGTTGGAAATGATGTTTATTTTTCTTGTATAGTTTTTACATTGGTACTTCCGCACAATACGGGTGCTTTATTAGCAGACCCAGGCTAGAAATCTACAAATTTAGTGACTAAGAGAGAAATGTCATCAGAAGAATGTTTGGCCTCTGCTAATCTTCTTCTTTAGCGGTGGTGACCAAAGGCTCGTTTCATAACGGTCCATAAGATAGGGAAAGGGAAGGAAGGGGGAAAGGGGGGTAAAAAGAACAAATAGTACGATGTTTAGTAAGACGCCCCCAAGGACTTTACCACTGCAGCGTTATTTTTCAACTGGCCCCGATACAGTATTTCCATCCTTGGCAAAAAACAGAGCCTAAAGCTTATTAAGATATCATCTGAATAATAACATTTACAACCGGCTGGCTCAGTCGTTTGTGCACAAGTCCGACGATCTAGAGTCGTATGTTCAATACCCGGACTGGGTATAATTTTGTGGACCTTGGTTATAAAATAATGTTTGCGGCTATTCTACCTCCTGCTACTGATACTAAATCATATACATCAGTTGTCAGTAACTGATGAAAGCATGCGCCTTGTGAATGGCTAAAAGGTAAACTCAGAAATTCGACCATTCCAGGGACGGTGAGTAGGTTGACTGACTGCTGTTATTTCATTATGTTTTATGAATTCCGACGGACAAAGGGTTAAGAAAATGAGGTGTTTTTGTCGTGAAATATCGTCTATGCAAGGATTACAATGAAAAAAAGTTGACGGACAAACGGGGCATATGATTTTATATCGTAATTGTCGTTCGTCGGACGCACTTCATTCTCGTGCTCAGAGGTTACAAGGACGCTCGATCTAATTGAATATTTCCTTTAAAAATTATCTCTCTCTGAATTCAAGAAACAATATTTAGTTCATAACAAATAGTAATAAAGTCAAATAGCGTAGGCTCTCTCTTTAAATAATCAAAAAGTATACAGAGGAATTATATAAAAACAAATGTCTGTGATTCCTCGTTAAAATTATTCTCTTGGACAAACAGTGTACCATCATTCCAATATGTGTCACGTATATCAAACAATTCTATTAAAATAACAAGCACTGCTTACCAATAATTTAAATTCCGTCCTATTTCAAAAGGAATTTAAAGTAAAAACATAAATATAGTCCTTTAGTCGTAGTTGTCAACTATTTAGTTCCTTCTAAATCGTTTCAAAACGTGATTCATAATGGACGATGTAAAAATGAAATTCTAACATCCCAAATGAAATCCCGGTCTAAAAAATCAATGTTTGTCCCACACAGCACAGCTGTCACCAACGTTATATATCAATACTAGATATACACTGTAATCGGCTTTTGTTATTGTATATTATTTATGTTTATATGGTAACGTTAAAGAGAGCATTCCTCATTCTGCTCATTCGAAAGATGTAAATTGTTGAACATCAAACCACGTGCCTCAGTGATGGTAATCATGAAAACCAGCGTCATTAATATAATCGAAAACGATGCCCTGAAGACTCTTGAAGACTTCTTCATTTTTACGCCTTGCTTTTGCACAAACTATGATTTTCAGTAACGTGTCTTGGAACACCAGCTCCAAATTTATATTTATATAGACTATGCCCGATCCGTTTTGCTATTCGTGTCGGCGTGATTGGACTTTACCTGTTCTAACAAGCGGAATTTCTATCTAATTTAGCTAATTAACTGCCACATTAGAGAAAGGTTGTCAGCTGAGGGCATTAGGTATTTCCCCACACGCTTAACAGCAAAGCCTCTACAAAGCCCTTTAATTCTACTACTGAATACATATGTAGATGTTACCAATTAACTTACTTCCAATTTAATTTACCAATTGACTAGATTCTAAAGTTATTTTATAAAGATTCTAAAGAAACCATATTATGAAGACCTGGGGCGTGTTTGGTTCAGTCTACTCCGAGTACTCCGGTCTACTCTGCGAGCACCAATGAATCAAATGTCCCAATTTTGTAGCAAAACTACAGAATGGTGGAAAAGGTTACAGGATGCTTTTTGTTAGATGACAGCAGTTCATCAAAAGAGTGATGACGATCTGACACAAAATATGTTAAAATATGGTCAAAAACAACATTTGCAATCCTCTCATTTAAACACGAGTCTCTTTTCCACCATCTTGATTACGTCATACTTGCTTACACCTTCTAAAAGGCAGGTGTATTCGGAGTACTCCGAGCGTGTGATCTGAAACGTTTGATTCAATTTTTCAGTGATCGGAGTACTCCAATTACTCAGATCTCGCGAATCAAACACGCCCTCGCAAAACTACAAGACTACATCTCTTATACGAAGTGGTGTGAAATTGATGCTTTTAATATTTGACTTTAGTGCATTTCAACACTTCCTTTCATAACTAGAGCGTAAAGCCAACCGTGCACGACAGACAAAAGCCATCACAATACCTTACCCTAAAGAGACACCTTATCACTTAGAGCTTAGAATAGTGCTTTTGGTGGATCTGGACTTAACCAGCCACCTGTGCTCTAGACAATTTTATATACTGGTAACGGCCCCTCGGCTAGCTCAGTGGATAGCACCCTACTCTCCTAATCCAGGAATCTTAGTTTGATTCACTGGCGGAGCATACTTTCATGGAGCTTGCTCGTGAAATATTTTCTACAGTCATTCTCCCTCCAACCACTGATTTTATATCATGTTGGGCAGTTGTCAGTAACAGATAGAACAGCACAGATGAACGATAACATACACATAACAAATATATTTTATCATTTATTTTATAAAAACAGTGAAATATAGTCTGACATCATGATAATGATCATACTATCAATATTATAGCATAGGTTGTTTAGGATAACTTGAAACAAATGAAACAATATTCTATATAGACTATTTCACATACAGTACCCACCAAAAGTTTGGAGACAAAAAAAATTCACTGTAATTCTTGAATTTTGATGATTAGGCCACAACA
This sequence comes from Mactra quadrangularis, assembly GCA_025267735.1. Taxonomy (NCBI): domain Eukaryota; kingdom Metazoa; phylum Mollusca; class Bivalvia; order Venerida; family Mactridae; genus Mactra; species Mactra quadrangularis. The sequence goes on from CM046304.1 coordinate 33,652,806, forward strand.
AATTGATCATATGTTCTATGGATTCGCTCGCACCTTAATTTTGACAGTTTTCACCAAAAAAATATTTTTATTTCCTTGCTCGCTCATAAAAATTTGGTCAAACCGCTATATAAAGCAAGTGAATTAAGATTTTTTTTTCTTCGCTCGCCCCATTTTTTTCTAGAAAAATCCGTAGAACATATCATCAACTTGTTGTGGCCTTATTTCTATAGAATCATTATTTTTGATATATTTAGGTATGGTTTGTGATAAAATGAAAACAAATTTACTAATGCAACTCATTTACAAGATTCAGCATTAAAAATCCTAAAGCCTCTAAAACCATGTTTATTGTAATTATTTTCTATAACATTGCTTTTATGACATTTTTGTAGTCTCGTTTATAATTATAATAATTACTAAAAAATTTAGCCAACACTAATAAGCATTTCAAAATAAATTGTCGTAAAATTGAAGAAAAAAGCTATTCAATAGGCTAAAAAATGTCTCCAAACTTTTGGTGGGTACTGTATAATCCTAAACAAGAAATTACAAAAATCCTGAAATCCCTGATTTCATGATTTTAGGAGTTTTTTACATAGGAAAAGAACACTTTCTAAGTACCCCGAAATCCTTGATTTCAGAATAAATCCTGAAAACTTTTACCCATGATATCATACCTTGGATTTCTATTAACTTCATAATTTCCACATCCAATGCCCAACTTAATAAAACAAAAATTGTTCTGAGTTTTTTTTACAAATGATTTCCTTATATAAATGAATATAATAATTTCAGTCCACATACGAACAAAGAAATTACTAAGAAAAGAAGAACTCTACATAATCATGTCATATAGGATTAAAGATTAACAGTAAAATAATGACTAGTAAAATACAGTGCCATCCATAATTACCTTTACACTTGTGTAAATGCGTGATTAATTTTTATTTATTTACTGAGAAATGAACAACATATCCTTATATACAATCATTTACATGCAACACTTAACAGGGTTGGTTGCACAGTTGGTAGCGCGCTGGGATTTGGAATCTCGTGTCCTGAGGGGAGTACGGGTTTTAATCCCATCCGGGGAGCTTATACCCTTCCATGAAAATTTGACAATAATGTAAGAGGTAAAATGCCGTAAAATGACCAAAATGAGTTGACATGGCATTAAACCCTGTAAAATAAATAAACACTTAACAATTGTTTGAAGTATTATTAATTTAGTCTTCTTTCAAATGTTACGATCAATTATTACTATCCTAATGTGTAAATATATCTGAGAAAGAATTTAATTGTGTTAATAAAAAAATATAATTTCACAAGTGTAATGGTTATTTTGGACGACACTGTACATTGAATGGAAACAATCACATGCAGTAAGATTGGAATTCATCTTACCTGTCAAACAAATTACAGGTTTTTCCAGATTTAAAAAGTAAATTATAAAGGTTTATCAATTTCAAAATAAAGTATCTTTGGAGTGCATCCCCCCAAAACAAGAGCAAACTGGTCTTATCATGTTTTTATTTATATCCAAACATTATCAGGCCCATAGTTGATACCAACCCAATATTGTCAACTTATGATTTGGAACAACATTCTAAAGAACTCAAAATTGACCATTAAAAATTTAAGTCTATGAACACTGTCACAACAGTCTATAACACAATAATAGTTAAAAATGATACAGTATTTTTGAAGTATTTTTTTTCAGTTTTAAAAGTTTTCTTGGGAAAATGAAGTTTCAATAGATTTACACTTAATTAATGACATTTGAATTTGCATAAATATTGTAACAATTTAAATAAATACTTACTGATTAATATACATGTACAGATAAATAAAATGATAGAAATTAAATCATAAATTATATAATCATACAGTAGAGGCTGAAAATTTTACATATGGTGAAAAGCTGAGAGTTGAGAAAACTGCGCAAAATTTTGGTTTCGGAAAGTATTTCTTAGTTGTATGTCACATTGAGAAAACTAGACAGGATTGTCAGTCCTTGGGCTGTGGGGTATGGTCAGCATCTATTGAACAATATATACATACACAGTTAAAAGGCATAGTTGCAAGATCTATCATTTATTTTAAAAAACATTCTATCTATATAAATAACATTTTACATACAAACATAATAAGTAAATCTGTAAGCTAATGCTCACTAGTGATACCCCCGCAAAAATCTAAAAATATGCGACAAACAGGAAGTAGATGAGCAAGGAGCATGAAATCGCTTTACACCACATGGGACTATGGGATGAAGCAATATGCAAAGTATTAGGCTGCTGCATGTTATAGTTGCTGAGAAAACTGCGACGGAAATTTTGTAACGGACGGACGGACAAGGGTAAAACAGTATACCCCCCTCTTCTTCGAAGCGGGGGTATAATAAGTTTCCAGAATGAGGTGTCCTTAACTCTTTCATTCCTCTACTTTTACATGTGATATTTTGTGCCAATTTTTATTAGCACCAATTTTGCATATCTATACATTTTAAAATTTCTGTATTAAATAATATAATAACCTCATATTTACATCCAAGTTATTGTTAGAATTTAATAAACTGTCAGTAACGCATAAAACATTAACCTTCATGGTTTAAATAAAACAAAACTTAAATACAGTACTTCTGTATTCACAATTAATAAAAATAGTTGGCCATATTTACATAATGGCAGCGGGGTAAATGTATGCACCACTGACAGTTGAATAAAAATTAAAAATAAAAACATGAATTACATACCAACTTGGCATAAAAAATGATTCACATGTAATAATATAAAATCTTGATTTTTAAAAATGAAGAAAAATAAAATTAAATTGAACATCAGGAGCGCAGATGAAATGTTGGCTAAGAAAATGAACAAAAAACAATCATAACCCTGATTTTCATTATTCAGCACCAGTATAGCCTTAAACTTTTCTCAATCACTAGGCCAATTTATTATGTTATATGGAAGGGCTAAATTATCAACAAGCCTGACTTTAGTTTTCACAAGCCCATCATTTTTCACTAGCCCAAGGCTTCAGCCTAGTGGGTTAGGTTAATGACTGCAGAAGCCTTCATATAGGAAATGAACCCTTACTCTGGTCCCAGAAATTCTGAACTCTTAAGACTAGATCTGTAAACGCTTAACCATACATAAAATAATAAAAGAAAACTATGACAATGAGCATAATAATTGTGTTTACACACAGAATATTTTTTAGGGAAACAGTTTGTTTGGTTGTTTGTTTTGTTGGGTTTAACGCCGTTGCAACACATTTTATAGGTCATATAACGGCGGTCAGTCAACCTACTCACTCCTCCTGGAAAGGCTTAATCTCTGGATTTAGCTGTTAACCATCTACTAAGCGCATACTTTTGTCAGAGATTTACAACTGCCTTACATGATTAAAAATCATTGGTAGGAGGGAGAATGGCCAAAGAAATAATTTCATGACCAAACTCCACAAAAGTATGCCCCGCCCGGGAACCCACGACCCTTCGATCAGTGGACTTGCGTGCTACCAACTGAGCTAGCCAGGCGGCTTTAGAGGAATCAGACATAGAAGATGTTTCAATAAACATATTAAGATACACATGTGTGAAATACATGCAGTATTCATAACACATTTGTAGCCCTTTTGTGCATTATATTATATACATGTATAATTCATTTGTACATCAAAATAGTCATCAAAAGTATGAATTGTTCATACTGAAAACAAAAATTTATGGGGTTTTCCAGCCAAAAAAAAGTTTGTACCAGATGCATCCACATTCAACGAAGTTACTTTACATAATATTGCTGAAAGGCATGCAAAACTGAATATTTTTTGTTCTGTGAACACATATTTATTTTTCAACTTTGTTCTGCACAGGTACATCAGGTATATACTAATTTTTATGCTGGAAAAATCCATCATCTTCATTTCAAAAATCAAATCTATATTCTGTTATACTCTTATAAAGAGAATCAAAGAATATCTTTGATATAAATAAATCTTTTATTGCCAGTTTATGAAATAAACAATAAATATTTTTTGCTTAACATGTGAGAGAAGGAAGCAGTCCAGTTAATATATTGTGACCAAGTGCCTTGAAAACAGTGAATTTGATTGGACAAAATATTGAACATTTTATGATTATTCTGCTTTTGACCAAAAATGATTACAAAATGTTCAGACCATACAAAACAATTTTATGTTTAATATTCCTGAGAGGGTAGGTTTTTGACCTTTAAAACAATCTCAACTCTCATAATTTAGACAGAAAATATGACTTTTGGATGGAAAAAAAACAGCAAAAAATAAGTTATTGACAATGGCCAAACAGATTAATTGAACTTAATGTATTGTAACTTGTTGATCCTGCTCAGGGTTCGAAATTAAAGGTTGTACTATTGCCACAGACAACTTAATTTAGGTTCGTGCAACATTTAACTTCTACAGAACATATGGTTCAGGCAAGTTAATATATAGCTTCTAGTCCAACTGGGCAATCTACCGGTAGTTTAAAAAATAAACATCAAGCCCTGTCTGCTTCATGGCTAGTTTTAAATTTTTTAACAGAATGCTAAACATAGAACCAACTTGGTATGATCTAAGTGAAAAATACTAACAATATTATTACTACAATAGTTTCCTCTAGAATATCTAGGGCTGTGGATCGTCAAGCTAGTGGCGATCCGTTCCGGACCACGATTCATGTGTAGCAATACACGAAGCGAACCACGAATCACTTGTTAATGGAAAAGCATATAGGAATTCATGTAATAACAAAAATAAGTGAAGAATTATAGATGATTTGACTATATTGAAAACAAATCCATGATAACATTTTTTTTCCAGACCTTTTATGAGAATTTTAAGTGATAACATTTTTGTTCAAATTTGTTTCAATCAAAATTTTGAAACAAGATATTACGGTCCCTAGATTAATTAAAGTTTTCATTAGTAGTGCGGCTCGTTTTCAGTGGTAATTAAGCTGAAAATGTTCTTTCATATTTTTCTAAAAAAAGATCGCGATCCGATGATTTCAGATGGGACTAATATTCGTACATGATTTTCTGGTCAAGATCGCGAATATCTGAGTACTTAACAACATTCTAGTCGAACTTGGCTTTCAATTTCTTCTTGAATACAACAGGTAACAGTGATATAAGAGCAAATATAGCTAATATAATCATAGATTTATATGAGACAGCATCACCTGATGATGTTAACTGATGTAACGTTGTACCTCCTTGTATAGCAACAAATGATGGTGGAGCTACACCTGTAATATATAATAAAATTATTTATTTATTCATATTGGGTTTAATACTGTGTCAACACAATTTTTTAGGGTGATTTTATGACATCTAGCGAACTTATCCTAGCTTTCATGGAATCTTGCCTATAACCAGTACTCACCTACCCTTTTACAAGGCTGGAAACTTCTCCATATACCTTACTAATGGAGGAAAATTTACATTATTGTCCAATTTTCATGAAGGGTATAACCTCACCAGGTGGGATTCAAACCTGTACCCCCACCGAGACACTAGATTTGAAATCCAGTCGTGCTACCAACTGCCCTACCAACTGTGCTACCGACTCGGGTTGATAATATAAGATGAAATAAATTGACATAAAATGTAATTTAACGCACTTGTTATTAAGTATAGTAACAAATTTTGAATATTTTGCAGACGAGAATAAAGGTCATGTGACTCCTTATTTCTCTCCTGTCTTGTCTTAAAGGTATTATTGTTATAAAGAATTAAGTTAGAGTTTACTTACCAAAGAATGTTCCCATAAAGAAAGGTAACAGAGGTACATTGATGACAGGTGATGCTATATTGATAAACCAATTAGGTAGAAATGGTGTAATTCTTAGAAATATTATATAATTTAATAAATGTTCTCTATGATTGTTTACCTGAAAATATAAGTAAATCTATATAATATGCGGTCAATGAAATTAGGATTATGAAAGTAGTTGTCCAACTAGGTAATGTGCTAGCAAGTACTGTAACTTGTTAAGACGATGTTTGTCTCTGACAACTGGATACCCACTAATTTCCTGAACAACAAGTGTATTTCAAACACTTCATTACATTAAATTACAATAACTTTTTACACTCTATATCAACATTCTCATTCATTTACATTGAAACATAGCAGGTTTTCTTCCTGTTAGACTCCTATCACTAAAGTTGAAATAACAATTTAAACACAGTCTTCCAACAATGACAAAGGCATGTCAAGGGCAGTATGGAAATTTTATCTCAGTTATAATTTTAAATGAACCACACCAAAATTTGATTTCTCTTCAAAAAGTTAATGATTTCCAATTCTTTAGGAAGAAAATAAAATCTGACAAATTCTTCTTCCCTTGCTAACTTGTATGAACAGAAATAGATATTAATACAGACAACCTTGTCAAAGATGCCAATATGAGAGGTTTCACTTTGTAATAAATACTTACATGAGCTTGCCAATCAGCTACTTTGTCAGGAATGTATTTCTTCACTAGTCTTCTACCAACCAAATATGATAACAAATAACAAAATGTTGCACCTATCCCTGAACACTGAAAACATTAATGTACACTTCATGATGTAACTCTGATAAACACTGCTATGGCTAAGATACAGATAAGCATGTCAGGTACTGTTTTAATTAAAAATTGAATGTGGGTGTTATTGTGGGATAGACAAAGAGTATCTAACATGTATACTTCTGACGCTTATTGTAACATGTAGTGGTACTGATAATAAGAACCAAAAAGACGATCATACTATCAATCTATTTGGCCGTTTCCATGCTTATTTGAGTCTCATTTACTTAGACAGTCATATTTTTGTCGCGATGTCAACTTGCAAAAATTTGCGAGTTGGAATAAAAGTTACTCGCAGTTGTCAAATCTACTCGCTTTTTGAAAGTAAGTGAGCTTAAATTTGAGCCCTGAAGCATGTGTCATTACAAATCCCTTTGTCTGAGTTTGATTTCCAGCTATGTCAGAGACTGCAAGTCACATCCTCACATGAAAATTAGACAATTATGTTGCAACTGATAATTAAGCACTTGGAAATAGTAAGGTTGGTTAAAAAATAAAAGGTACAGCCGCCTTGCTCATTCAGGTGATAGTGCACTAGTCTTCTGATTGAGAGGTCATAGGTTCAATTCTCAAGCCGAGCATACGCTCGTAAGGCTTGGTCATGAAATAATTTCCATGGTCATTCTCCCTTCTACCATTGATTCTAAATCATGCAGGGCAGATGTCAGTCACTGACTGCAGTATGGGCCTAGTAACTGGCTAACAGCTAAATCTAGATATTTAGCCTTTCCAGGAGCAGTTAGTAGATTGACTGACTGCCATTATATAACCTATACAATGTATTGCATCTGCATTAAAACCCAACTAAAAATACATTTACACTTTAAAAAAGGTTTAAAATCAAATAATAGAAAATAGCTCACTTACCATACAAACCATAAACAAAGCCAAAGGAAATGAAAACAAGAATCCTGATAATATAGACAAAAATATTGATCCAGGTATAGCAAATGATTGCAGACTGAATAGAGTGTTAAGGATTTATTAGAACAGAAAATAACTAACAAACTTGGTAGATTATTGCAATGCGCCAACTTCCACACTATGGTTAAGTTCAAAATAAATATTGGTAAAATTTTGAAATCCAAAAATTCTTCATATTCCATGATTTCATAAGCTATTACATAGAATCTTCAGAAAGTTGCACTCATGTAAATTAGGACTCAGATAACCCTTTCTCAATGTCTCTCAGTCAATTATCAACAGAACACATAAAATCCTACAACTTTTTTTCAAGAGAACCAGACATAACCTGACATTTAAGGGAGCACACAAATTCACATCCTGATAGTGAAATGAGAACAAATTAATATGTCACACATAAGTGTGACAACATACATGTATTTGGTGATAATGTGACTCCTATTAATTGGACAGTGCAAAACAGACTTAGTCAAACAAAACATAAATAAAGGAGGATGTTGACTAGTTTTGCCCTGACCCATTAAAATATCATTTTGTAACAACATATTTACATTATATATTATAATAATAGCGCCAAGAGTGCTGTCAGACATGGGGTTTTGATTGAAGGGGTTTTGATTGAATACATGGCTTATACACATAATGGAAGCGAAAAACAGAACCTCTCCCTTATGTAAGCCATATGTGATAAGCATGTACTTCAATTGCACAAACAGCATATGGTCTGCTAGTTGGCACGTAATGTGGACTACAATTATAGCAGTAGTAATTGTCCCTTTAATTGTGCATGAGTGGTCAAATGTAATCATCTGCAGCAGATAATGATGATGAGGGATTGCTACAGTCCCCTACTAAATATTGGGAAACCCATTGTAAAAAATGGCATATTTAAAGAAATCAATAAGAAAAGGATACAATATATATGTTACAAAATAACCAGACAAAACTTGAGCATAGTATTTATCTTTATATCTCGATAAAACAATGCCTAGATTCTTAGCATCATCTATATTCCTTGGTAACTTCATATGTACTTTCTCTTCACTGGAAATATATATAAACAGCAAACATGATTTATAAATAGATAAATAATAATCAGTAAAAGGTTAAACATACATTTTACATGCAAAAGATATTGCAAATTGCTTTAAATAATCTCGAGCACCACTCTAGTCCAATTTATTATGTTTTACTATAATTTGGAAAAATTAACAACACGCTAGACTTTATGAAATTTGCTATTTCCACTAGCCTATTTTTCTCTTGTTCCCTGCTTTCAACTAGTGATGAGGCAATGACTAATATAATGTTATATAATTTACAAGCCAAAAATCTATTTTCACCAGTCTCCGGCATCAAGTCATTTCTAAGATAAAAACAATCACAATAGAGACAGGATATACTTACGGAGAAAGTTGAGGAAAGTTTAGATAAACTAGACCAAGACATCCTACAGCAGTTAAGAATATAAGAAGTAATAATGCCAGAGATTTTCTTGTACTACCAGAGTCATCTTCAACTTTATCAGGTTTAGATTTTAATTGTGTGAACTCTTTCTCGTCTGAACCTGAAATCATCAGAAAATTACATTGTAAAAATCTACTCATAGAAATATGTGCTGCAAAATTATACCCTAGCAATAGACAACGTACAAATGTTGTGTATATTTAATTAAGAGTTGTACTAAATATATGTATATGATCTTTCTTCTCATTTTATGAACCAAGAACAAAGTACATATTTAGTAATTCCTATGTCAGAAAGGTTTGAGGGTACACTCATTACTTTAGGGTAAGTAAAAATTCCCTCAGCTACAGAGAGTACAAATTCCAAATTTATATAGAAAATTAAAAGAAATTATCACCTCATACAAAAACTGTCAAGGAAAAATAATACAAAATTACATTTTGACAAAAAAGAGTTTTCTCCATTTTTGAAACTGACCCAAGATATGTGCTAGTTTATCACAATTTCCCATGGACTAACTTGCTTTAAACATGTCACAGAACATTTAAATTAAAGAACAGAAGAGAATGTATATTTTATTTTGTAACGTATTCATATAATGTATCTTATTACACATAAATCAAAGTATATAAAGTAATATAAATTAAAGAACACCCTCTATCTATTATCTTTACAGTAATACAGTTAGATTAAATGTATTCAACCCTATTTCTATATTACAACATGCTAAATGTACATTACAATGTACAGCTCTAAGCTACAGAGCCACAGACAAGAAATTTACATTTAACTTCTCTGGAAGAGATCATTTATATGGAGCGGTTTCTGATTATACCAATCTCCGTAAACAGAGATCCTGTTCTACTCACGTTGTCGTACTGGATCTCTACTTAGTCAATGCAAGGTCACGTCGAGATGAACTTTGTGTCGACCAATCAATGCGTAGCTTTCATCTAGACGAAAACACTATTAATCACATTTTGATTTCATAATTTCTATTTTTAGACCAAGGTTTGCATGCAAATTTAAGAGCGGTATTATTCACAGTCTGCGATTGGGTGGCTCATTTCAAATTGCGTGACGTAGACGATGTAAACAAGTTACGTCTCATAACAATTTCGTCATTAATATTATGATGAGAAAAGGTCACCTGAACGTGACCTTCGTTTGGAAAAGGCCAGATCTAAATTAGCGAGTATGCAAGCGGTGAAATTTTAGATTGGGTTTTAATCAGATTGTGATTATACATGTATCATAATTTATAAAAGACTTCAGGACATTGATCATTTATTGTAATTTATTCATAGACATACACAAACCATTAACACACTGACATCGATTCACCTACATTAGATTTAACAGACCTGTTATAGAGGCCCACATGGAAAATTGGATTTATCCAAATGTGTAGCCTCTTAAAATAAAGTCTTTATTATTATTATTATTTATTGTTACAATACCTAAACATTATAGAATATGTGTAAGTGTTACAACATTGATTTTTAAATGTTAATAAAATTAAAATAAGGTTTTAGCTATGGTATTATCAGCTAAAAGCTGGGTTTTAACAAATAAAGATGAGGCTAGCAAGTAGTCAATTGCTAACGGGAGGTTATGGCAGTTTACACTATGTAAGAAAAAGAAACAATGTAAGCAAATCGTAGCCTTTGAATTAATATGGTAGTAATATGTAGCAGCTAACAGTAACAGACCTGTTAAGTAGTTTGAAGATTAGTGGGTGCTAGTTTAAGATGTTTCATTCTGATTAGTAAGGTCTTTTAACGATTGTTATTATTAATTCACAACATTTGATCTGTCAGCAGTGGTTAGTGTGCTGCATTTTCCGTAAAGAAATTTGAGAAAGAAACCTAGGTACATATCTAGATGTCATAATTTACTGACCGTTCACTATTAGGCCATGCCAAATTGGAATTTTGGTAAGCGTCAACTTAAGTTTGACAAACCTAGGTACCTATTCACAAAAACATGAAAACCTAAAACGAAAACATGTCCATTCTATCTATTCACACAAACAAATACTTAGTAATATATGAATGTTTATGACATTAATGTGAGATTAAAGTATTTCTATAAAAAAGTATATACAACATACACATGTACATTTTCATTAATCAAATACACAGAAACAAGGTACTATCAGTATTTCTTGAGAAAAATCAGCTATCGAATCCCCAAACAACAGAATTATTTAAGAAAATTTCATCAACAATTTCTGCTTTTTAGATTGAAGACTCTAAAACCTACGTGCATGCAGATGCTTAACAAAATTTCGGTATGGCATGGCCTAACATATAAGGGCAGTTGTTACATTACAGTGACTTAAACAAAACAGTGACAATCTGATGAAAACTATGTAATGTAGACATATGCACATGTGTAGAGCTTTGTTGAGCTTGTTTATAACAGGTTTATACAGAATTACAGAATTTACATAATATAGAAATCTGAACATAGTAAGATTAAAACCAAGACTGCTGAACACTTCTTGTATAATAATGTAGGCAAAATTGATAAAACAAAAAGGGATCATGCCTGAAGTCTGTAGCTGTTTCAAGAATCACTCAATCAAACAAGATTGCAGACAATCGTTCCCATATCCCATTTGTCTTATAGGATCATCTGCCTTTAATGGCCACCCAGTTAGCGCAGTTGGTAGAGCACACATCCACTGATCAAGGGATTATAGGTTCAATTCCCTGACAAGGCTTACTTTCATTGAGCTTGGTCTTGGAATAATTTCTACAACCACTCCTTCTTACTACTAATTCTATATCATGTAGGGCAGTTGTTACTGACTGAAGCATGCACCTTGTAACTGGTTAACAGCTTAATCACAGATTACATGAAAGTCTTTCCAGGAACAGTGAGTAGGTTGACTGACAGTCGTTATATAACTTGTATACAATGTGCTACTACTACAGGCGTCGGAGACAATTCTTCCTTCTTTTTGTAAATATAGAGAATAAGAAGGGAAACTTGTCTCCAGCACCTGTGGCAGATACGGTGTTAAACCCTACCCATGAAAACTTATCTGCCTTTAAATGATCAATCAAAAATCCATTGAATTTCCTTTCAAAGATTTTACTTAAGGGGATTTTACAAATGAAAAACATCATTCTATTAATTATGAAGGCATATTCTGTTGTTTCTAAAGCAGATGCTAGAGTTTGGGCAGAGTATCTTAACTTTAGCCTTTGAGTCTAAGGGGAGTCCTTTTACTCTAGACAACCCTCTGAGGTGAGGCTAGAGATACACGAGTCTTATAAAATGGCTATGTTGATTACATTCAATCAGTAATAAAACGTTTCTTTATCTTCATTATGGGTGATATAATTATTGATTAACTAATAATGATGAAAGAAAATATGTTGCATCACTCTTCTTATTACCAGTGGACCTTAACCCAACCAATATGGGGACTTATCCATTAAAGGTCATAACTATTGAGGACGGATTATTAAAGGCCATAACAGTCTTTGTGACGGATCTACCGTCTTTTCGTCATGCAGGGGTTGACAACAAAGCATCAAACGTCAACAGGTGAAAACAGCAGATCACACATGACTCACGTATGAACTTATTTCCCGAGGAAGACCGGTCCCTCTTTTTTAAATACCACTGATTGATAGGCGGTCTTGGTTTTATATCCAAATATCTCAGATAAACGCTACCTGAATCCGGAATTTGACGTTTTTTCACAGTTTCGTGATGTGTCTTTTTCGTGCTGGATGAATCCATTTTGATCGACTGGTTCTCTGCAGTAAAATTGGAGTTGTCGTTCTTTCGCTGATTCAGATAAAGATTGGTACCCGACTTACAAGATACCGGTACGATAAAGACCACAGTTACCGTCAATCATTGCAGAGTTGTCGTTCTTATCCCACAATTGCATCTGCTCTATATTAAAATAATTATACAGGTCTATATGGAATTGACCCATTCATAAAAAGACTAAAAAAAACAAAATATTGATGAGTGACTACTCATTAAAAATACATGATACATTTTGTAAACCAGCAGATTTCAATATTAAATTATATATTATATCATAGACATATTAATATGTGTATGTATTATATAATGGCTAACTCTCAATTAGTTGCTACAACTTTAAAATACCTATGAAGTAGTCTTATCTAGCTCTGCTGATTCTTATGTTTAAATCTCTGACTGCAACAGTGGGACAAGTATAAATATTAGTCTTGCTATCAGCCCTGTTTTCAGTAACTACTGTTAGCTAACGTTAAGGGTACAAGAAAACTCATCCAGAAGACAACTCAACCTGTGGATAACTCAACTCAAAGTTGGGACAACTCAACCCGTTAGTAGGGGATAGTTGTCTTTGGATCGAGTTGTTCCAACACATCCATTATGGAACGTTCGGGATAATTGAACAGGCTACAGTTATATCAATTAAAGTAGCAGATTGAAATTGTACATTACCATTTTTTTAAAATTGTATTGCCTCGAGGAATGTAATGAAATGCTTTGTCATGCCCCTTTTTCAACATGTTTTCAGTCATATCATGTAAGTCATTTGTCAGACTTTTGTTCATTGAACAGAACTACATGTCTGGACCTTAGCTTTTAATCTAGTATTAAGAACATACCCTTAACAATAGCTAAAATCTGCCCTACTTAAAACAGGTTATTGGAGAATGATGGTCTAACATATTTAATGACCTAACTTCAAGAGGGTATGTAGATCTCACCCAGGAATCTAACCCATGATTTCTTGATTTAAAATCAGACACACTACTGACTGAGCTAAAGGGGTGGGGTAATGACCTTAAGTAAGACAAGCCTCACTTTCTCTAGATCTACACAAAAAATAAATAAAAATTTTTACAGTTATCTAACACTTTTTATTTAATATTGTATAAACAGCATAACCATGCACCTCTTAAAACACTTTTTATTAATTTACTGCTAATAAAACACATACAAGTATTACAAAACATTAAACATATTAGAATACAACCTATAAAACTAAAGTATAAAAAATAATGACTTGGTATGAATGTTCGATAATACATTATCCAATGCATTACACAAAATAGTAAATATAAAAGCATGCTAAAATGAAAATTATGACTATAAAGAATGAATGTCAGCTAACTTGGTATGACTATAACTGGATTATTCAATAGCAAGGTAATATGTGATTGTGTTATACAGTAAAGTTCCGCTATTAAGACCAGCAAAATCGGTGGTCTTAATAGCGGACCGGTCTTATTATAGAGACCCTTTTGTTCACAAATTAAGCATTTGGGTCTTAATAAATGTCAAAAATCGCATGATTTTGAAATAACAAAAGTGGTCTTATTAGCGGACTTTACTACAACATTTATGATTTTTTAAATGGTAAATTAATATTTATTGCCTTATATTATTAACCTAAACCCAGGAATAATGATTGATTCATGCTAATGCAAACTACTTATTCAATACAGTCAGGGTAGATGATTATTTTGACTTATACTAAACAACAAGATAAATCAGGCTAGCACGCGAGAAAATTGAAGGCCGTGTCTGTACTAGTAAGTTTAATTTAAGATATATTCATACCTTACATGTCATGATTAACTCGGTAACAAGAAAACAAAAAATTATTTTTTTTACAGAATAGACCTAAGCTATTTGTCAGTTTACATGCTTCAAAAAGCTTATTTGACCATCTTCTTAACCTAATTGATTAAACTTATTTTCTAGACTCAAAATAGACTAGAACTCCGAATGTTGGATGTGTCCCCCCAAAAAAACCTGTGCTTCTCTTCTATGAGATCAATCCATCATGTACTAATGCTCTGGACAAGAAAATTGCAACTAAGGGCAATAACCCCACAATCATGAAGCAGAGTTATCATTCCTGTACTCTGTACTTCTTCACTATGAGATCTAACAACCTGTAAACCTATAATAGCTTAAATAAAATTGGACTGAAGCTAAGGATGAAATGAGTGGATATGAGAATAAAACAATGAACTTTCTATGGCCAACAATTGGTATCAGTTTAAACAGTGACTGGTTAGATACAAGTGTTACAATCTGTGAATTTCTGATGTACAATCTCTAACAGAAACTATGGTTTTATGGTCAGCAAAACAATATAGGCATAATGCTATCAATTTTGTTTGTATGTTTCAAAATGTCAGATGCTTTAATCATCATGCCAATTAAAAACACAAATTTTATCAATGAATACTGACTAGTATGGATAACTCTAACATACATACATATACATTGCAGTCTAAATTTATCAATCTGCTCTTTTAAGTACCTTAATTTTTGACTTAACAAATAATTTATTCAACCTTACAGTCTCTCAGAATTTTGCACTTAACACTCCCCTGCTTTATCTGCTATTATTTGCCAGGCATGTAGGAATGGGGGGGGGGGGGGGTGCTTACCCCCTCACCCAACATTTTTTAAAAATAATGCAATTTAAAGTAAACAAGATAACCACACAGAACAAATCTGCCCTAAAAAATATGAAGTTCCCCATCTGAAAATGTTTCCAATGGTCCTGTTTGCTGTGATGTTAACAGCACTATCCCCTGGTTTGTTCTCACAGCTAACAAGGTCAGTTAGATAATGGTATAAATCACAGAGAGAGCCCTGCATCCCTGCATGATATTTTTTACCCTGACCTTTTTCATATTTGTTTTAAAACCTCTTCACTGAAGATTTAAGCCTATTTGTATCATTGCCATTCATTGTGTAACATATTGATAAGAGCAGATTAGTAAGTTTTGAGTATACACACAGTTATACTATATTGTATAATTAAAACATACATAAAAACATAGATAATTGAATAAATGCCATTTAGAAACAACTAAATTCAAACAAAATACAAGATATAATGTTACATCCTATGACATTTAGCTTTATATTAAAAAAAACATGTAAATCAAAACTGTATAAAGCTTTATCTGTGATACAATTCTTCACAAAAGACATAAATCTAGACATGCAAACAGTGCCATATATAACTAGAGCTGTGGATCGTTGAGCATGTGGCGATCAGATCCAAACCACAATTCATGTGTATCGATTCACTGAATCGAACCATAAATCACTTCTAAATGAAGAAGCATACAGGAATTCATGTAATAACCAAAATAAGTTAAAAATTATAGAAGCTTTTACTTTATGGTAATCCATGTACTCCAAACATTCCTATTATTATTGTTTATTTTCTGATTTATTGTGAAGTCGAGAGGTGTGCATAGTACATTAATAAAAGTTTTGAGTTTTTTTATTTGTAGTGCTGCTCGTTTTTAATGGTAATTATGCTGAAAATGTTCTTTCATTTTTTCCAAAAATAGATTGCCATATGATGATTTTCAAACGTGACAAATATTCGTACTCGATTTTCCTGTCTGGATCGCCAATATCCCAGAACTCGGATACTACAGTAACAGCAGCCCTATATATAACGAATACTGGCTAAAGACCAAAGCCACTTTTCACAAAAATTCTTACAATAAAAATCATCGTAATTCAAAAACAAGAAACATTTATAATACCGTCATTTTTTTTGCCACTCTATTCCAAATATCATTGAATTATGTAGAATATTGCATACCTTTTGAATATCATATCATAGTTATGTTTATTGTCTACTGACTTTGAACTGCTAAATGATGAATTTGACTAACTATAGCATTTTTGAAGTTTATTTCATAAGAATTTTTGTGAAAAGGTGCACAAGTTTTTGGAAAACAATTTTTTTTGCATACATGTGCTTGGCAAATAAAATACAACCATGTACCTAAAGGATATAAACATAATTCTAAAATACATGTACATCATAAAACATCAATTTATACTATTATAATAATAATGAAATACTACATAATAACAGATAAATGTGATACATAAAATGTAAAATAAATGTATATAAAAAATACTTTAAAATGTAAAACATCCTATAAAATAGACTAAAACCAGAATTCAAATATTTTGGTTTTTCCAAGCGGTACAAATGAATTTTCATCACTGCAATGACAACATGTGTACAAAGAACAATAGGATTTGATCTGTGTTTCATGTTTTTCAGCAATAATGCTTAAAAAACTTGCGGAGCTTCAATGGAAAATTCCATAAATTAGAGTTCAAAAATAGGTACACGTATATTGTTCAAATACACGTACATGTATAATCAAATATTACAGTATAGTCAGGAATTGTAACAATATTCAGATAAATTAAAGAAGAATTATAAATTGCCTGAAGGAGATTTCAATGACCAGGAGTTATCCTACAAAATTGTTAAGTCAGCTGAATATGTAAACAGAAGCAGACCTTAAACCACACTTTAACTTTTTGAACTTCTATGCTAATGTTATACATATTGACCATTCCTGAATACCATAGGTTGATTCAGGATTGCTGGTAAGAGGGGGTGGAAAATGAACAATCAGAATGGGGTTCCAAGGGGCAGTAAGGGCCCCAAATGGTCCAGAGCAAAAACCCTGACCAGGGATCAGGTGACTGGCAGCCCCAGAAATTCCTAAGTTTTGGTTAATTCTAAAGGACTCGGGCACATTTTCAGAGCCTCAACTATCCTTTTCCAGATTGTACAATATAACGCATCTAGACATATCATATAATTTTCTAACAGCCACTGAATCATCTTAAAATCTTACAATAATGAGAAGGAATTGTTTTATAAAGTATGCTATGTTGCATGCATTCGAAAAAAAATTGACATATATAATATTTCTTAAAAATATCATATTTCATGATAGACCTATGCTTGGGCAATTTTATGGGGGGGGGGGGCGTACGTCAGGTGCCCCCCTTGAATCTGCCTATGAATACAGTAACCTAATACATCTTGGGGTTTTAGTATACTGTGACAAATTTTGTTAAATATGCTCTAAGCCCTTTGTATGATGTCTATAAACAAAATGACATGTAAAAATAATAATGAGAATTAGTAATTAATATCACAATAAAAGCACTTGTTATCATTGATGTAGCAGTCAATAGAGGCCTATATTTCTAAATATATAAATCTTTAATTCTTGAATATTAACTATTGTGAACAATCTGGGCATAATTGATGCTTGTAAGTACATATTTTAATTAGACAGTTTTGGTATTTTTTTTTTTAAATCTAAACCATTTTAACATTTATCAATATTTGGATGATTTCAAGCATAAAGAAATGTTTTGTCATTAAATCCATCAATCAATCAACTTGATCTAAGAGATTCATAAAAACTAATTCACAATTGGATTTTGAGCACCCTTTGTCACTGCAATAAAAATAGACCAATAGGAGGAGAAAGTTTTTACTCAAGATGAAAAACAACACCAATACTGGACTCGACTTAAAGGTCGTCCTATTGGCCCTGTCGTAGTTAAAATTTGGTTTGGGCAAATAAAATATATACCTTGTGGTCAAACTGGGCAACCTACTCAAAAAATTAAGGTCAACCTTGTCATATTCACATCCATTACATTTTAAGAGAAGATTACTTCAGAGGTTGTCAATAACAGACCAACAAACATTCTGCATACAAATGATGACCTCTGACTAGGTTAGCTCTCTCTGAACACAATAGACTCAGTTGAGCTAAAAATGTAAATATTTTTTTTAAAGTATCAAAAATGATGACAAGGCACAAATGAATAAGTCAAAACACTTCAACATCATATACAAATGTATTATAAAAACAATCATTTTTTCCTTGTAAATGTAATATACTGAGGGTAATATACAAACTTGATAAAAAATCTAACATCACAAAAGTACAAGAAATCATGATATCAACTAATACGTTCATTCAACAGTAAATAAATACAAGTGCCCTCCTAAAATTCTCGGATTAAGTCCCATTTTTAGAATAAACAGATTCACATTTACATATGAAAAAAACCAAAAACATCATCTGAGCATTAGGGCTGTCACGATACGCTTCCATAATACGCCAGAAGCGTATCGCAATAAACGGCAATACGCCACCATCGTATCGCGATACATACTACGATATATTGTGGGCTTTCAGATTTGTTGTACCTCCACTGAAATTAACAGAAACATAGCAAATCTTGCATGCAGCTAAGTATATATGGTCATTTAGGACTGTGACACACCTCAATCGGTACAATTCTTGTAACTTAAAGTTAGATGGAATGAACAATGGAAAAACTGATGTTTTGCTACTTGTATTTCATGAAGGGAAGAATTTTGCAATGAAATAAAATATATCGTCAAATACAGGTATGTTAAAATCATACTGCCGCAGCTGGGTATTGCAATATACGGGTATACCAGTATATCATGACAGCCCTACTGAGCATATTCTAAAATCAGCATACATAAGTATACTATCATAAGATAAAAAATTACACAAATAAGCTTTAATCATAGTAGAATTACTTGTATTAGTATTAATATACATTTTTTTTCAAACTCGTGTTTGTCCAATAAGTTCTAGAGGTGCAATGTACATATTCAATAACAATACAAAACATTGAGATCTTACTGATGTATTTACAACTTTCATTCAACAGCAGCTTTTCCATAAGAAAGTCTATCATAGTCTCATGCCATGTTTTTTCAGTTTTGTGTTTTATTTACTATTTCAAAACAATCCCTGCCATTTAATTTTTGAATTTTAACACTGTATTTGGCAAAATATTGAAAAATGATAGAATTCAATCACTTAATCTTTATTCAAAATTAGTAACACTAATTAAGTTAAACTATTTTTTCTGACTCTGCCACATTCAATCTAAGTATTGGAATACAGAAAGACTTTCATGCACATTGAAACCTAACTAAAAATCCATACTAAAAATTACTCCTTACACATTAAAGTACGGATCAAGCAGTGCAAAAAATGTTAATTTGATTGTATATTACTGGCAAATACTACAGTGCAAAATACAAAGATTTTATTTTCCTCTTCTTCCCATACAAAATTTTGAAGTACAGTTTTCGACTTGTGGTATAACTTAAATAAAGCCTTTCGACAAAATATGGCCGAAAGTCTAAAAAAGAAAATGAATAGCAGCAATTAAATTTATAATAACATTGCTGATGTTTAAATTTTGGTCATGTTTTAGTGAATATTTGGCTTTTTTTCTACTGTGGAAAGTCAGAATGTTGTCCGTATTTTAGGAATAAATCATGAAATCTCATGTGTTCAGTATAATATTGTATGAGGAACAAACATGCTCATATTTTATTCTACTATAAAATCATGGCTGTTCCCACTTACACTAGTTGAACAGGATTTTTTAGGTAGAATTCCCCTAAATACATAACAGTGCTTATGACCATAGAAAATTTCTTAAAAAAACTGATATCTAATCATACATCATATTTCTGATGTTTTTTTACCAAGTTAGATATTTAAATCACATCAACAATAATTTTGTATGGACAATTTTTAAAATACACAGTTTTCATATCAAAGGGAGATAATAACTCACTTTCACTGAGACATTCGGAACATCCTCGGCCATTCGCTACGAATAACCTCGGACATATTTAGACGCCATTTTGGAAAAACCGGTGTTGAAGTAAACAAATACACGATCATTAAGGCGATGACTGAAGTTTCTTTTTTAGTCCGCAAATTTGAAATTGCACATTTCAATGATACCGATGAACAATATTTGGTTCAATTTAAAACAAATAAATATGTTTAGACAAAGATCTGAGCGTATACTAGAAGAATTATATTGTGTAACCGTTATGTGCTTCGCCTCGCGTAGGTAGTAAAATCACCAAAATCCAGTGAAGACCCCCCACGAATCCTTCCGAGATTATTCATTCATGAAAGGTCGAGGGTGTTCCGAATGTTTCACTGATGAGAGTTTAAACAAAAATTATCCAACAGAATGTTATTTTATAAATATAATCCAAGCCAAATTATAAACACAATGTTGTGAATGAAACATATTACTTTTTGAAAAAATCAGTAATCACAGTTTTTACATATATACACTTCCCTCCAAAAGTTCCTTCACACATCCACAGTTTACATTGTACCACATAGAATTACATTAGTTGTAAAAGGTGTTTACTGTAAAATGGTTTCAATTTTGCTTTCAGAAATCAGTACATTTTTCTTCTGGCCATAAAATTACAAAAAGATCTGAAAACTTAATTCTGGTCCATTGAGATACATTGACCATAGTTTTGGAGGCTGATAGATAACTTTTGTTGCAACTCAAAAAATGACATACCAATTGAAATTTAGTTTCCATGCTTGATTAATGAATAAAATAAACAATAGTATAATAATTCTTCAAACTTGAACTTGGAATTTGTAGCTATTCAATAAACTGTACTGTGAAGGAAATTTTGGAGGGCAGTGTATGGATTGTAATTTGGTATAATGGGAACTCTACCTTTAAATCAACACTACATGTAAATTAAACTTTGAACAAATCAAAAATTTTGAAATCAGTCTTGTCTACTTTTGTCTCTCCCCCTCCCACCCCCTGAAGGCCAGAATTTCCTTGCTTTATAAAACTAAAACCTTATGATGTGGATGATAATATATTTAACTAATAAACTGACAGCCCTAATCTCTGTATTTAAAACATCACATTTTTCTTTCATTCCTCTAAAAAGTTCATCTTTCAACCAATTGACCTATATTTAAAACTAGTATAAATATATATACAATTAAAAATCTCAAAGTCAACTAAATGGTGAGCTATATATATCTCTGTAGTCTGTTAGAATACAATACTGGAATGATATCAGATCTAGACATGATGACTTCATCTAAAGTCTCTGGAGTCCTCAGAAGACAATTGTCGGTAAAAGAAGATAGTTACAATGATGCTGGTTAACTGAAATAGAAAGAAATTGATTACAAGGATATTTGATGTATAGTGACCTGTGACTGGGAGCTCGCAACCCAGTCATCGCCAAACTCAACAATTAATTACTGGACAGCAGGTCCAGTGAAGAATAAAATTTGACAGGACCAAACCAAGTCTTACAGGACCAGAACCATATTACATGAATTTTTGATGAATTGAAAACTGTGGATCAGATCAAATTTTTGGCCAGACAGTCAGTCAGCAGATCTTGACAGACCTTCCAATTTTTTACAGGATTTGACCATCTGTTTGCTATGTTTCCAAGTGAATGTCTAAACTTGTTATTGACAGTACTGTGGACATCTCTGACTGGTTTTGTTCTGCAGTTGTGAACTCTTCAATGGACTTCACTAAGTGGATGGGCAAGATGTTGATGTGTAGTTTATTGTTTGCACAAGTCTTTTATGCTCTCAAGGTATATGCAAGGTTGAAATTTCAAAATGATCAAAATCTTAAAATTCATGAATTTCTTGTGTTTGCAGTTTAATAGTACCAACAAAAATAATACTTTCTCAGACTCAAAAATCCTGAACTGTAGGATCAGTCCTGAAAACTTTAACCCATATTTTATAAATGTGAGGAAACCTAGCTAGCTGTCTGCACTGAAGATCAATTGATGAGACCAATCAGTGTTTGTTTAATTGCATCTTAACCTCACTTTGCTGTATCATTGAGCATGGTTCTTCATTTTAGTTGCTTAGTATTTGGGAACAACTAATGTATACTGAGGTATTGTATGGTGTTTTAACATCACAATCCGGGTCAGTAGTGCAGTTGATAGCTCATCAGGATTTCAATTCTAAAGTTCGAATCTCACCTGGGGAGGTTATACCCTTTCATAAAAATTTGAAATTTATGTCAATGTTTCTCCATTAATAAGGTATATGGAGAAGTTTCTGGCCTTATGGAAGGGTAGGGGAGTACTGGTTATAGACAAGGGTCCAGGAAAGCTAGGTTAGGTGCGCTGGACTCCGTAGAATAACCAAAATGTGTTGACACTGCGTTAAACCCAGTATAAATAAATATTTCATCACCTTTTTAGTCATTTAACAGTAGTTAGTTGTCTTTATCAATATCCCTAGACAGACAAACTTAGATCTTTGAACCAAAGTGTTCAACCTAGTACTTGAGTACATACCTTTATCAGTGTTTGAAATCTGCCCTACTTGATACAGAGTTATGAGAATATCTTTGTTCATATTCCACAATTTAAATTTCACAAAGGTATGTAGGTCCAGCCCAAGAATTGAACAAAATTGACCCCGGGATTTGTAATCAGACTTTACACGGACTGAGCCAACTGAGCAGGTTCTCAAATGTATAATCGTTTGTTTGTTTTGTTGGGTGCAAGGTTGTAGCAACACATTGTATAGGTCATTTAAATGCGATCAGTCAACCTACTCACTGTTCCTGGAAATTAAGGCTAAATCTCTGGATTTAGCACACACTTTCGTCAGTGACTGACAACTACCCAACATAATTAAGAATCATTGGTAGGAGGGAGAATGGCCGTAGAAATAATTTCATGACCAAGCTCCATAAAAGTATGCCCGGCCCGGGAATCGAACCAACAACCCCTCAATCAGTAGACATGCATGCTACTGACTGAGCTAGTCGGGCAGGCTCAAATGTATAAAAACAAACATAGTGTAATACTATACTTACAAGAAATACACAAAATGAGAATCCTATACCAAGTATTATATTTGAATGTTCTAAAATTAATTCTCTTGCCACTGTATAACATCCCTACAATAAAACATTTCAAATATTTTATAAACAATATTCTACTGACAAACAATAGTCTTCTGAGGATCACACAACTTGAGGAACCTTAGGTCACTCAACTTAATAGCCCAGGGATCAATGAAGCTGAGAAAATGCTAGATTACTCAATCTGAGTACCCAGGATCAACAAAATTAAGGAGACTAGATCACTCAAACTTGAAAACTCATAAATCACTCAAGCTGAGTGCCCCCAAGACTACTCAAACTGAGGAGCTAGATGTGATGATGTGATTTTTCTTCCATGAAATAAACAAAACAACACAAGTGACGTAATGTCAACATGCAAAAGGGACGTTATGTCAAACATTTTTGGTTCAAGAAAAATCATCAAAAATCATATACAGAAGCCCTAGGGCCAATACCTAAGCAAGTTTGCCGATACCTTCTGTATTACTTAAAGCACACTTGCCCTGTTTAATCATCTGGTATTATTAATGTGTATAAAGCTATAACTGTTCAATTCATTTGTAGGGCTGCGGCGAGTATCTGAGTACTCAGATATTCGCGATCCCAACCAGAAAATCGAGTATGAATATTCGTCATGTCCAAAATCATCGGATCGCAATCTTTTTTTGGGGAAAAAAGAAAGAACATTTTCAGCTTAACAAGCAAATTCGTTGAATTAATATCCCCCGCCGAGTACTTGTTTTTACTAACACAACAACTGGAGACATAAGGCTTTATCAATAAATATAAAAATCCATAAAACCATAATAGGGAACATACATAACTCCATGTTAATAAAAATTATCAGGACATGCCAATGAGATGCAAATTTCTTTTCTGTATTGATGGTTTCCATAAAATCTAGTTGAAATCAATCCAGCTGTTGCAAAGAAATAGCAATATTTCTCTATATGAACACTGCACAATTAATCAAGGGCAATAACTCTGAGCTGAAAGGTCTGACCAGAACAAGGCGACGATATGCACGTCTCCTCTAGATATTGAAGATTCCCATAAAGTTTCGTTGAATTCCAGCCACTAGTTGCAGAGAAATAGCGCAGAAATTTTTTTCCTCTATTATGCATACTGCATATCTAATCAAGGGCCATAACTCTGAGTTAAAAAGTCTGACCTGAACAAGGCAACGAAATGCCTATCTCCTCTTGGTATTGAAGATTCCCATAAAGTTTCGTTGAATTCCAGCCAGTAGTTGGAGAGAAGTAGCGTGGAAACGACTTTTACTCTATATGCATACTGCATAACTAATCAAGGGCCATAACTCTGAGGTTAAAGTGTCTGACCAGAACAAGCTGACGATATGTGCATCTCCTTTTGGTTTTTAAGGTTCCCATAAAGTTTCGTTGAATTCCAGCCATTAGTTGCAGAGAAGTAGTGCGGAAACAACTTTTACTCTATATGCATACTACATAACTAATTAAGGGCCATAACTCTGAGTTAAAGGGTCTGACCGGAACAAGCTGATGATATGCGCATCTCCTCTTGGTATTGAAGGTTCCCATAAAGTTTCGTTGAATTCCAGCAAGTAGTTGCAGAGAAGTAGTGCGGAAACGACTTTTACTCTATATGCATACTGCATAACTAATCAAGGGCCATAACTCTGAGTTAAAGGGTCTGACCAGAACAAGCTGACGATATGCGCATCTCCTATTGATATTGATGATTCCCATAAATTTTCGTTGAATTCCAGCCAGTAGTTGCAGAGAAGTAGCCCGGAAACGACTTTTACTCTATATGCATACTACATAATTAATTAAGGGCCATAACTCTGAGTTAAAGGGTCTGACCCGAACAAGCTGACGATATGCGCATCTCCTCTTGGTATTGAAGGTTCCCATAAAGTTTCGTTGAATTCCAGCCAGTAGTTGCAGAGAAGTAGTGCGGAAACAACTTTTACTCTAAATGCATACTACATAACTAATTAAGGGCCATAACTTTGAGTTAAAGGGTCTGACCGGAACAAGCTGACGATATGCACATCTCCTCTTGGTATTGAAAATTCCCATAAAGTTTCGTTGAATTCCAGCCATTAGTTGCAGAGAAATAGAGCGGAAAAGACTTTTACTCTATATGCATACTACATAACTAATCAAGGGCCATAACTTTGAGTTAAAGGGTCTGACCCGAAAAAAGCTGACGATATGCGCTACTCCTCTTGATATTGATGATTCCCATAAAGTTTCGTTGAATTCCAGCCAGTAGTTGCAGAGAAGTAGAGTGGAAACGACTTTTACTCTATATGCATTCTACATAACAAATCAAGGGCCATAACTCTGAGTTAAAGGGTCCGATCCAAAAAAAGCTGACCACATGCGCATCTCCTCTTGATATTGATGATTCCCATAAAGTTTCGTTGAATTCCAGCCAATAGTTGCAGAGATCTACTCCGGAAACGACTTTTACTCTATATGCATACTACATAACTAATCAAGGGTCATAACTCTAAGTTAAAGGGTCTGATCCGAAAAAAGCTGACCACATGCGCATCCCCTCTTGATATTGATGATTCCCATAAAGTTTCGTTGAATTCCAGCCAGTGGTTGCAGAGAACTACTCCGGAAACGACTTTTACTCTATATGCATACTACATAACTAATCAAGGGCCATAACTCTGAGTTAAAGGGTCTGATCCAAAAAAAGCTGACCACATGCGCATCTCCTCTTGATATTGATGATTCCCATAAAGTTTCGTTGAATTCCAGCCAGTAGTTGCAGAGAACTACTCCGGAAACGAAATTCGGACGGACGGACGGATGGACGGACGGAAGGACGGACGGACGGAAGGACGGACGGACAACGCCAAAACTATATCCCCCTCCCGATTTCATCGACGGGGGATAATTACAATTGAAAACGACTCGCACTTCTAATGTAGACTTAAATTTATGTAGGGACCGAACAATCTTGGGTCAAAATTTGATTGATACACATTGAAACTTAAATGTTATCACTGAAACTGCCCATAAAACGTCTAACAATAGACATATTTGGAATACATGGTTTTCCCTACAGTAAAAAATCCTGTAATTCTTCACTAACTCTTTTTATTAAATTAATTCTGTACGTTTTTTTATTAACAAGTGATTCGTGGTTTGATTCGTGAAATGCTACACATGAATCGTGGTTCAGATCGGATCGCCACTTGCTAAACGATCCACAGCCCTATTCATTCATGTGGTATTTGTGGGGATATTTACTTGTTGCTTATTAGGTAAAAAATCCAATCCACTTGCGGAAAGTCTGTTGTTGCTGGGTGGCTGATGTGAAATGACCAGAAGTCACTTTGATATGAATTTCAGCACACTAGGAAGTGAGCCAATGTCATATTTTTGCACACTTGCTCAATACTGGAATTTATTGCATATGTTACTATAAATAGAAACAAAATTGACATGGAAGTGTGCCAATATAGCCTTAATGTGGGCAATATATTCCAGTATTGAGTAAGTGTGCCAAAATATCGAAATTGAGGCAACTTCAGGTCATTACACACCTGCAGTCCAACAACGGCAGACTTCCCGCACATGAAATTTGTTACGTAACTAGCAACAAGAAGCTATCCAATTTTTACATGGGTTTTTAACTTTTTTTCAAAGTGAAACAAGATTATCAACAACAAGACTTACGTTTTATAATAAGCATTCATGAGATTCCAACCTTTCGGCATAGAAAAAACAAAACAATACACGTGACGTAACATCAATGTGCAAAGTAGCCCGTTACGTCGGAAAAAATTTATATTTTGTTTTAGAAAAATTATTATTACATGGAAGAGTCAACATATGCAATGAATACTAGGTAATGAAACAGGGCAAGTGTGCCTTAAGTTAATATTGGCACACTTTTCTTGGCATTAGCCCTCGGGCTGAAGCCCTTGGGCCAATACCTAAGCAAGTGTGCCAATATCTTCCTTCAGGCTGATTGCCCTGTTTAATAACCTTTAAATATTGATGGCATTAAAGCTATATCAGCACACTTTCTCTGACATTTTGTAACTATTTAAGGTAACATAATTGTGGCTGTATCGCAAAACGGTTGTAACTCAATAAGAAAAGAGCCAGTTACGTTCTTTTAGCGCTAAACTGGCAATATGCAATTAGTAAAATATAAGCTAGAGTCTAACCTTATAATGGACAGCATCATTATATGCCCCAGTTAGATATCTGGGTGGACCATGTTCATAAGATTGACAATGAAGTAAGTTTGTATATTGTTTCAAACGTCCTTGATATACACAGCAACTTTCTGGTACAAATTTCTTGTAATATTGAGCTGAAAGATAAACATAATCCACTCTTGAATTATTAATTCCATTACATCAATGAAACTTACCAGGGTTAACACATACACAATTTTAGTGACTAAGTTCAGGCACTTTTTAAGCACTTTTCAATGACAAAAGTGCCAAACTCAAGCACATAAATCTTTTAATGGCCGACTCGCCAATGCTGGCGATTTCTATTGTTGAGGTGTGTATCCTACAATGAGCTAGTAGGTTAGAGTCCTCTTCTTCCACCCAGTGGTACTTAGAAGACCAAGACTTTTTATAGACACATTTATTTGCCCGCATGTTGTCTGTAAACTGACAACCGGAATACATAACGAATCTGTGGCACATAAATTGTTCTCTAATTTTAATGCAGAGTTATCGTTCATTCTTTTCAAAACACAGCTCCAGAATAAGATCATCTATAGTAACCAATCTTATTTTTTTTATAAATATAGCACTGTATACGTCTTAATATTGGCGCCTGTTTTTATTTTGGCAGTCAGGGTCGGAACTGACAAATATTGACCCTGCAAATATTAAACGCGACCAATTATTGACCCCATGAATATAAAACACCGCCAAAAAATACCAGTAATCAAAGTTAAAGGCTACGTTAACTTTGATCAGGTTTTTTTTTTTTTACTTTTGTACAATGTTTCTTTTTTTTTTTATTCAAGAAGTCTTTTTTAAAGATTACATGTATGTTTAATACATGTCAATTTAAATATGGCTTATATGGCCCCAAATTATCTGTCCTAACTTTGGTAATAGATGGATCAGGAATGCAATGTTCTTCGCAGTTAATAAATAAAGTGTTTGTTTTACACATGTCAATTAATTGATGACCTATTAAACTGTCAAAACTTGGGGTATAGACTGTACCCTTCTTCACAGTTTGCTTATATAGAGTAAATGAATACTTAAATACTCTGCTCGATGATGATATAATGTGGTAGAAGGTGCTCTGTTTTTTGGGAACACAATGAATAACTGATGTTAATTATTGGTAAAAAATGCAATTCTGAACTCCTATCTCAAGTCATTAACAAAGCAATTATACTTCAACTTTCTAAAACAAAGAAACATAGAATTTGTATAAACAAAATTGAACACGATAATCGAAAATTGTTCATGTTTTAATTTTGGTGGTTTTGAAAATGAGTATGGCCGGGTTAATATCGGAGGTTTTGAAATCTACCATGGGTTAATATTGGCTGTTAGCCTTTACACTGCCAAATATTGACCCCAATATAAAAACATCTTAAAAACGCCAATATTTGCATCCGCCAATATAAAGGCGTATACATACAGCATTTAAAATTAGAATATAATCTGAATATTATTCATGCACTCTTAGACTAAAAACTTAGCATTTTTCAAGGTTGCAAATGAAAATATGCATTTTCAAGCATTCAAAATCGTTTGTTTTAGCATTTTTCAAGGTAGATCTTAAAATTCAAGCACATTTCAAGGTCTGTACAAACCCTGCTTATATTTTACTGGCTAAATTACTTATTTAGTGATATGGAACAATTCTGTACACTTCAATGTTAAGTTTTACTATTTAATACTTACTATTATAAGACTAATGTACTTATCTAAAGATATTTTTAGTATTCTTCAATGATGACCACAGATCAATAAGTTTGAGTCTAAATTGTCAAATGTGACAAGCAGTGCCATTCAAAGTAACCTTTATACTAGTAAATATATATAAAGTTAATTTACTCACTATATTGAGCAGAAAACCACCTTGAACCTTGATATAGCATCCACCCTTGATCTTCAACGGCACAACAGTGTAACTGTAATTGTAATGAAAATATCATTGTAATTTAATTGTAATTCAAAATAATATAATTGTAATTTACTTGCTATGCAAGCAATGTAATTGTAATGCAATCGCAATGCAATTGTAATGTAATTGTAATGTTTATTTGTTTGTTTATTGGGTTTAACATCATAGCAACACATTGTATGGGTAATATAACCGCGATCAGTCAACCTACTCACTGTTCCTGGAACGGCTAAATCTCTGAATTTAGCTGTTAACCAACTACTTAGCCCATACTTTCGTCAGTGACTGACAACTGCCCTACATTCTTGTAATCATTGGTAGGAGGGAGAATAGCAGTAGAAATAATTTCATGACCAAGCTCCACCAAAGTATGCCCTGCCCAGGAAATCGAACACACAATCAGTAGACTTGCGTGCTACCAACTGAGCTAGCCAGGCGGCTTAATTGTAATACTGTTGTAATGTAATTGTAATGCAAATGCAATTGTAATGTGATTGTAATGCAATTGTAATGTTATTGTAATGCAACTGTAATGTAATTGTATCACAACTGTAACGCAACTGTAACGCTATTAAAATGCTATTGTAATGTAATTGTAATGCTATTGTAATGACATGTAGTGAAATCTAATTGTTATGCAAAATAATGTAATTGTGATGTTATTGTAATGTAATGTAAATGTTACATTATTGTGACTTAAGTGTATTCACTAATAATTCAGTAAACTAAAAAAGCAAACTTACGTAACTGACTATTTCACCTTCAAAAGTATTCAAAAAGATAAGTTTTAAGAGAATGTCATAGACATGAGTCAAATCATAAGTGAAAGCCTTAAGTACCTTAAAAAATGTGACAAATGTTGCATCCAAACCCTCAACAATTTAAGTCTTAAGTCTACATACAACTCAACTGAGTCTTATAGCTCTACCATTCTCAAATTAGCTAAGCAAAAATATAGAATACTAAGCTTAACTCAGAAAATGATAAAACCTAATTATATACACTGTTCATTTAATCTTTTGATGTCATTCAGTCAATGTACTTGACTAGGGTTCAAATGCTAACCTCACTAGAGGATATAAAACAAGTAAATCTGTGAGCTAATGCTCACTAGTGATACCCCCGCAAAAATCTAAAAATATGCGACAAACAGGAAGTAGATGAGCAAGGAGCATGAAATCGCTTTACACCACATGGGACTATGGGATGAAGCAATATGCAAAGTATTAGGCTGCTGCATGTTATAGTTGCTGAGAAAACTGCAATGGAAATTTTGTAACGGACGGACGCACTGACGGACAAGGGTAAAACAGTATACCCCCCTGTTCTTCGAAGCGGGGGTATAATGATTTATGGACACAATTATGTTGCAAGAATGAGATACTATTATATTGGGTTTTCCCATGTTTAGTAGCCGACTGTAGCAATAATAAAATTGAATCTTCATTTCAACAGTCTCGCAGCAGACAATTACATTAGGTTGTACAAGCCCATCTAGATAACTTCTATCACAATTAGAGTAGTGCACTTGACGTGTTGACATGCAGCTCATGGGGTTTGCGCAATTAAAGTATGTTTAATATCTAAAGTATTATAATGATTGGTATAGTTCGTTTTTTCTCAACTGTTAAACATGAATAATTTCACGGTGAATGCGTTTGTTAAAATTATTGTTGTAATTCACCCATGAGTTACGGAAAGTGTGTATTATGATCGAGTAAAGCTGCTTATGCCGTTTAATATGATTTAGTCAAGATATTTTCAATAACAATTAGGCTGCCAGTACAAAAACAATGCATTCAGTCATCATGAAATTATTCAAGCTTGGACAGTTGAGAACTGTCTAGAACGGACTATAAATATAAGGGAAATGTCCCTTGTTTTGCTTCTGTTTGATGCAAAATTCAATGTTATATACCGGTATTCCATCAAAACCTTATGTCAGCCCTATTAGCGCCATTTGATTTAGATTTATCAAAAAAACTTGATAATAAGAACTTACCCTAGTTTGTACAAGGTTCCAGGCATCAGTAACTTGTTGATTTTCATCATCATACTCTACATTAAAACCATACTGGTCTACTATAGCTCTTCTCATGTTATTCTTCATTTTACCTTCAATCTAAAATGATTACATGTAACGATATATAATCTTTTTCATCTCCATTTTACACCATTCATTCACTTTTATACCATTCTTGCACTTTAATACCACAGATATAGCAAAAAAAAAAATTCTCAAAGAAATATCCACTCAGCATATAAGAGTACAGTTTATATGTTATTTGTTGAGGCCACAGAAATAAAACACTTAACCATTTTTGTAAAAAAAACCACCAGAATTTGAGTCAGCAGAAATTTTTAGGTCTAGAAAATTAACATACATTAACCTCCCAGATTTGAATATTTATAACTATAATTTTTTGTACTCACAATCAACAAAATCAGATTTTAATCAGTGGAGCTTGTGTATGCGCCACAGACAGTGGAATAAAATTGAACAATTTAATAACAAGAAATGTAATGTGGAAACCTCGGGCACGTTGCCTAACAATTTCGCCACATATCGCTATGAAAAAGTGCTTTCTTGTAGCTCTTGAAACGGCTAGCTACTTACGTCACAAACCAAGATGGCGGCCTGTACCGATACACACTTTTGCGCTTATTGCAATTGCATGTTTTTGGGGCGATTTCAAACTACTAGTATATAAGTCTTTAAAAAGTATAAAATCATTGCAAAAACAAATGTTTATATGAACAATTACAAATATTCATTAATTTCAATTCATCTATAGTCAGTCAAACATAAAAACCAAATTGTCGGCAAACAAGAAGTCATGCGGAGGCAGCCAATTTGATTTGTAACAGCGCTTTAGGGTAGTGTAGATTTTTACGCTAGCTTTCGCTACGTAGCGAAATGAAGCGATATCTTGTAGAAAGTCGTTTTCTATGATTTTGCTACGAAGTGATACCTAGCAAAATGCTTAGGCACACTCCCCACATTAAGCCGCATTTAAAATCTTTAACGCAAAATTTACAAAGGGTAATAATCCATAATTAATCCAGATAAATTGTGGTTACTTTCTAATTCCGTTCTTCACATGGCATGTAATCATTTTATGAAGTTTCATAAAGATCTGACAATAAATGGCAGAAATATATGCTAAATTGAAAACTTTAACACAATTGTTAACGACACCGGACGCCTGCCGGACCAACCGACCGCCCATGTTTCACCAAATTATTAGTCAAATTTTTTGTTGAAATATTCGGCTAAAAAGTCAAATAAACCTACATGTTCCTGGAACACAGCAGCAGCAATACCAGCTGACATCAGTAACACAAATACCACACTGAGAATTAAAATATGCTGAAAATAGAAATAACATGGTCCCTAATACTATTATATCCTATTATTTCCCATTAAAACTTGCCAAAACATTCCTTTAGTAGAAATAGTGGTCTAGTGTTAGAATGGGCACTAAGGAATTGTGAAATCCCGGTTCAAACCCCACTATGTGTACTGCTAAAATCTTAGAGCAAGAAATTTATCTACGGTTATTCCACTAGACCAAGGTGTAATTTGGTACTGTAACAGATCAGTTGTCTGACGGTGATTTCAATGTTCATAAGTTATTGTAAAAAGTTGTAATGTTTGCTGAACTTGTACATAAATATGTACATGTATATGGAAGCAAATCTTAAACCACAACCCCCAGCTCTTCCTACTATAGGTTTCCTGGACACTTTTCTATCACCAGTACTTACTTACCCTACCAAGAGGCCGACAACTCATGTATGGGGTATGACCTGCCGTGACTGGGTTTCGAACCCGCTATCTCCAGATTCAAAGTCAGACATGCTGACCATGGCCCCAGCTTCACTTTTTTAACATTAACAATTCTATGCTTATATAGCAGAGGTATAATATAGAATTTTTTCTTGCTTGCCTTCAAGCTTGCATTTATGGCAATGTGGTAGTGTCCACTTACGACTCAAAATGTTGTGGGTTCAAAACTCACTTTGGACTATGGATTGTTACCGGGTAACTTATGGCACCCAACAGAAATAACCCACTAGGAATTGTGTGATTGGCACACTTAGACAGTCCCACAAACAATCAAGCTCCAAGAACTTCGGACAAATTCTGTTATGCCTCAGTCCCATAAAATCGTGGCTTGTTACGGACCCCTACATGCTGACAGTCGTATGCCGTGGGAAGCCTTGAGTACCAAGGTGATGGTACGCACATGGTACAAAACAACACACCCATACGGAGACGTAGCTGGAAGATATGCATGTTTAATCCATACTCGGCCACGATTTTGTTCACGCTTTGACTCTGAAACTGAAACTGTGTATCCTGGGCTCATCTCACGGACCCTGGTAAAAATGTAACAGCCCGTATGGGTACGCAAGAGTTCGTACGGGTCCTTGCGGAGCTTGATCGCACGGCACCCATACGGTGCCCTCACGGCTATTTTTATGTTTATGGGACTGTAACTTTAAGGTGTGGATGTGTGTAGCATAGGTATGATACAGCACTTGTACTCCCTTGCCTTCAAGCTAGCTTTTATGGCAATGTGGTAAAAGTGTCTGCTTACCACTCAAGAGTTTGTGGATTTAACTCTCAGATCAAACCATGAATTTTTACCAGGTTACACTTACAGCAAGAATCTTGCTATAAGTGTAACCTGGTAAAAATTCATGGTTCTTGCTGCAAGATCCCATGACATTTGCTTACTATAAAAATATACCAATAAAATATAACTTACAATTATGGCAAGTATTTTCTTCTCTGAAATAGCTGTTATACATCCTAAGAATGATGTAAATATGAGAATCACACCACATATGATCATCAATATAGCAGCAGATTTGAACAATGTACTCCCAACAACACTTACTAAATAAACTTTGTCAACAACTGCCCATATACCAATACCCATGAAGATACCACCACATAACTGTAACATAACATAACACATCGTGAGGTCAGCATAAATATAGTCTAATTGTACAGAATTATCCATAATTACTAGGGGTGTAACAGTTAACCGATATACCAGTTAATATCGCAATATGAGTTAAAACGGTTTTTAACCGGTTTGTTTTTCCTTGAACTGGTTTTGTAGTTATGATTTGTACTGATTGTTTTTCTCAGAATCTGAAACTAAAATGTTAAAATAAATTCTAAAATGTATTGAATACTTAAATTAATCTTACTGTGCTTTTAAAGGTTAATTGATCGAAAACTATTTTCAAGAGTCTGTTTCAAACCAAGCATTTTCCTAACAGACGGTTTTACACTAATAATTCAAACATTTGGATAAGAGATCATTTGAAAATACCCATATGTGTGCTATGCTGATCCAATTAGGGCGAGGTACATGCTATAATTAATGCTTTGCATTTCTAGGCAAAAAAATGGTACGTATTGCAACATATTGCAATACGGGTTTTGAATATTGCAATACGGGTTTTAACGTATTGTTACACCTCTAATAATTACTTTTACAGTTTACTCATAATTTTTAAGTTTTGATTTGTTTTAAATAAATTTATCAAAACTTTTTTAATATTCATAGAAAGGTATGACTTGTCATTGCACAGCTTTAAACCAAGATCCTCAGATGCAAAGTTAAGGATGCTTACCACTGCCACAAATATATACATGAAGTACAATCTCTTGGTCAGTTTTCAATTCAGGGAGTCTTGTATCAAATATGCTTACTAATGTTTTTAATTCTTCCTGATATATCACAATCCTACAACCCAGTCAATATTTTGTTACAGTAGCAGTCATCGCCATAACACACTGACTAGCCTCAAGATCAATGGACCAGTGGATATTGATAGGCCAATGGAAATGACTACAATGTAATTTGAAATTGTAAACTAGTTGATAAATAAGGTCTCTACTATATAACATAATCAATTAGACTTGTGCTAAAAAATAAAGACTGCAATATGGTAATGAGCAATATTGCTAGCTGAGCCAGTAAAACACAAGACTACATATCAAAGGGTCATGGAATTTGATTCCAAGACGAATCATACTTTCATGGAGTTTGATCATGAAACAATTCCTAAGGTCATTCTCTCTCTTACTACTGAATGTAAATCATGTAGGGCAGCGGTCACTCACTGACAGTATGTGCACAGTAATTGGTTAACAGATGTTTACAGAGATTTAGCCTTTCCAGGAACCATGAGTAGGTTGACTGACAATCTTGATATAGCCATTACAATGTGTTACTACTGCATTAAACGCAATGAAAAAAACTTACAAATAGGACAACGCCCATTATAAACATGAAGACCTTAAGGCCTGACTTCGGTAAACACATCTTGGAACAAAATCTGAACTGGAATCACCTGAAAATACAAGAACTAGATACATATATATCATGCATGAAAAATATAGGGATGGCACAATATAACAGTGGTAGGCCTATATAAATGCATCGTAATATTGTTTAAGTTCTTATTTAAATGGGATACAAAGTTTTAAATAAGTACATAATAGGGCTGTCATGGTTCGGTTCAAACATGGGTATTATTTTATCTCTCTTTTCAATATACCGGCAGTTTGACGCGCACCTGTCTATGTCCCTGCGAGGGGTTATGACAGTAAATGAAGATAAATAGATAGTATGAATATGGATGCTGTGGGTCAGTGATGATTCAGTTAATATATTATGGTTCACAAAAATGAATAAACAACTGACTAAATAAAATCAATATGGATTATTGATTTTATTTAGGAATTAAATTCAGTGACTGCTCTCACTTATTCAGCATCAGGTTATTCAGATGTTTTTAATTGGCTCCTGTTATATAAGGAATAATGAAAGCACATGATCTACATCTGCATACATAATTATCATAATATGAAACATTATTTACAGGTAATCTACCTGCTACAACATCCCCACTAGATATGTCCCTGTATTACTGTATATACATGTATGTAAGTTATCTAATGAAGTTAACTGACAATTCATTAATTGTAAAACAAGGTCATAACATACATAAAATATGTCAGGAATTCTAGGGGTCATAAAACCTGAAACCTGAACTGAGGAGATTCTCTTCATCATGTGTAAAATTTAGTCACTCTATATAGATCTAATTTAACTAGCTCAGTATTATCTGATTATAACAAACACAATGTATATGTAGCACTGATTAACAATAGTTTGATTTCATATGCGAGCATTTTGTAACAATAAACATGTCAACAAGTCGTCTATACAAACATTCATGACAATTGCACACCGGTGTTTTTATATGTCAATTAATTAACACAGGTAAACAAAGGTAAGAGATCGTGGAGCCTTATAAGATTGGTATAAAATACATCCAACAACATTTATAAACATACAGAACAACCTACCAAAAGCTGGAACAACGAAATTGTTTCATAAACGCAAAAATAGCTTACCTATTTCAAATTTGAAATCTCCTTTTCTAAAGGTAAAAACAGTCTTAACCCGGTAGTATTGCAGTCGGTGTTATGAATTTTCGTTATGACAAAGGTATCCCGATCGCTAAAACGCGTACCCAGTCTATTCGCACCTGACAGGTGCGTCATTATTACAATTGATGACTCAAAGCGAGGTCGCGTTTATTCTTTTAATGAATTTATCAGACTCACGTAATTTTCAGTTTGCTACAAAATTAGTTAAGATCGAGCTCTGATTATCATTTAAAACCCGCATTGGAGCAGAAAGGGGGAGGATGGCTGGGGGAAGCGTCAGTCCATTTTTAGCTCACCTAAGCACTTGCGTGTGCGTGCGTCCGTCCCCCAGCAAACACGTGACGTCGTAACGACGTCATTTAGACGTTGGATTTACGTTGCGACGTCGCAAACTACAATCCAACGTCAACCTGACGTCTGAAACACGATGTCGTCCCGACGTCACGAATCGACGTCGCTACAACGTCATTTAAACATCGGATTTCCGTCACGACAACGCAAACCACAATCCAACGTCAGATCGACGTCTGAAATACGATGTCGTCCAAACGTCGCGAATCGACGTCGCTACAACGTCATTAAGATGTTGGAATTCCGTCACCACGACGCAAACTACAATCCAACGTCAACCCAACGCCTGAAACACGATGTTGTCCCAACGTCACGAGATCGACGTCGATACAACGTCATCTTAACATTGGATTTCCGTCACGACAACGCAAACCACAATTAAACGTCAGCTCGACGTCAGAAATATGATGTCGTCCCAACGTCACGGATCGACGTCGCTACAACGTCATTTAAATGTTGGATTTCAGTAATGACGACGCAAACAACATTCCAACGTCAACTCGACGTCTGAAACACGATGTCGTCCCAACGTCACGAGATCGACGTCGCTACAACGATATTGAAACATTGGATTTCCGTCACGACAACGCAAACCACAATTAAACGTCAGCTCGACGTCAGAAATATGATGTCGTCCCAACGTCACAAATCGACGTCGCTACAACGTCATTTAAATGTTGGATTTCAGTAACGACGACGCAAACAACATTCCAACGTCAACTCGACGTCTGAAACACGATGTCGTCCCAACGTCACGAGATCGACGTCGCTACAACGATATTGAAACGTTCGATTTCCGTCACGACATCGCCAACTACAATCCAACGCCAACCCGACGTCTGAAACACGATTTTGTCCAAACGTCTCGAGATCGACGTCGCTACAACGTCATTGAAACGTTTGATTTCCGTCACGACATCGGCTACCACAATCCAACGTCAACCCGACGTCTGAAATACGATGTCGTCCCAACGTCACGAATCGACGTTGCTACAACGTCATTTAAACATTGGATTTCCGTTATGACAACGCAAACCACAATCTAACGTCAGATCGTCGTCTGATACACGATGTCGTTCCCAACGGCACGAGTCGGCGTCGTGTCGACGTTGGGTTTGATGATTTTATATATTTCCATTTGTTATTTCTGTAGATCTAATTGTATAATATTGAACAATGTTTTGTTTTATGTAATGTGATAGATCAGCTAATACAGGTAATCAGAATTTATTTGCATTGTTTAATGCTCCCAGCAAACACGTTACGGCTATAAAACGCCAGAATAACGTTGGATTTTATACGCGACGTCGCCGACTACGAGACAACGTTAACCTAACGTCTAAATCATGACGTCGATCCAACGTCGACAAGCGACGTTGTGTTGACGTTTGAATTTAGTTGATAAATAAATTATTTGGAACTGTTCGAAACATGAACAACTATTTTCATGTATTTTATGAAGAAAAGTGAATAAATGAGAAAAGTCCTTAATAACCAACACGCCACGTCGATTACACGCGCGCTTTTACTCTGTATTGATTTTCACTATCATGACGTCATTCCATTTAAACTTTCCTGAATCATAAGTGTAGAACATTTGTGTAGCGTAGTCGCTTTTTCTGGAAGGTTGATATTTAACGGGCGGGTAAATTTATTCATCACGGTAAAGACATTTCTAGTGATACCAAAAGGAATTTAAAGTAATTGGCGTGTCTGGGATGTTTTAAAGAGTTGGACAGCATCGTTTCAAGAAATGCCCTGACTTAAAATTGAAGAGATCCTGAAGGTGTTTAAAACAATCTGTGACCTTGCGTGCCAAATTCATTTAGAATCAACGTGAACGAACTTCAATGGATTGTAATTGAAGAGGTAAGCGAGTTTTATGTGTTTGTTGAGTTTATGCCTTGTGTACGTTTGTTGACGCAATTAAAAAGTTGATCATGTATGGCACGACGCTGTATGCCAACATGAAGCTTTGAGCGCACCCACCCATTTTCTTATTTATCGTAAGACAAAAAGAGACATGGAAGTATGGTTTGACAACATAAATGATCAAAGCGCTGAATGCACTGGATTTGTTGGACATAGAAAACAAAATTATCCAAGCGCTAATAGCACTGGCGTTTTTCGACGTAGAAAAGTCAAATGGCTAAGAAATTAAAGGGCATTTTTTTAAATGCGTTAGTTTTATTTGTGTTTTAGAAGAATATCCCGCTTTAATGGTTGAAATTTGCAGATATCATTTGAAAAATATAAATAAGTACTTACTTTGAGTGAAATGATACTGCCAAAACTCAACCATTTTCTTTAATTAAGCCACTTTCTTATATTTTCAGAACTAGTCAAGGTCTATGTCAATGGAAACTACTGTGTATAGATGATCTACACGAACATTCAGGAACGATTGTCCGGATCATTTTTTTAGAAATTACACCCCTGTTATTATAGAACACTTAAGTATTTTTTAAAATTGAATGTACATTTTATTCTCCACTCTGATGATATATTTAACTTTTGAAATCTTTTACACATTGCCCTTTGTGATATGTGATATGTACATACTTCCTTTAAGCAATGGTTTGTTTGTTTGTTTATTTGGGGTTTTATGGCACACGTCAACAAGCAAATATTATTGACGAATATGAATCAAGGGTTTTATGTCATGCAACTTATTACATATTGCATTATTCCACGCAGCGACTTAAAAATGTTCGATAAATTCGATAATTAAGTCAAAATGGCAAACAATGTGGAATAATGCTGTATTTAATAAGTTACATGACATAAAGCCCGTCTTTGGTTCATCTTCGTCATCAATATTTTTAAATCGCCGAGATCAAATAGTGATTAGGCGATGTGGGAGAGGTCAAACCAGATTGACACATTCATACCTTCTCAAAAGAGAGGAAGCACCTACAATGTACATGTCTTCCATGTGACGAGCATCTCAATGTAAAACACGTTCACCTTGACTGTCAGGATCTTAAATACATTCGTGACAAACTTTTTAGAGTGAACCCCCTTAAAGAACTTTTTGAATCTGTATCATCATATGCGATACTTAACTTTTTGAAAGAAATAAATGTTTATAATAAGACATAGAGAATTACATTATTAATTTCGTTTGAATTAATAGTATCATTGATTGTGTTCGGCGCGATATGACCTTTTTGTGTTGGTGCGCCGTGAAACCCAAACAAACAAACGAACAGCATTAATCCACATTGTTTGCCATTTTGACTTAATTAACGTATTGATTGAACATTTGAAGGCGGTACTTGGTAACTTGACATCTACTGGTTGAAGGTTTAAAGATTCTTTAGCAATATTGTCTACTTTTTCATTTCCATGTACGCACATATGACTAAGTATCTAGCAGAGATGTACTATTTTAGATTTCAGTATTTCATGTAATCTTAACTCAATATTTTTAATAAGTATATTGTCTGAGCTTCGATTTTAATGGCCAGTAATACAGATATAGAATCTTAGAACAAGTGTTGATAACGTGTTTTTTCATTAGACATTATGAATGTTAATTTAAAAATCAGCATGTTAAGTTCGAAACATTTATGTGTATAATTGTAACATTTAATTGTATATTTAATGTCGTATTCATTGTGATTTTATTTTTTATCCTATTACCATCAAACAAAATTAAAAGTAAAATTACCAATAATAAACTAATTTGTGTTGTTTTTACGTGTATATTCTTGTCATGCAATTGTT
Source organism: Mactra quadrangularis (assembly GCA_025267735.1). Classification (NCBI taxonomy): domain Eukaryota; kingdom Metazoa; phylum Mollusca; class Bivalvia; order Venerida; family Mactridae; genus Mactra; species Mactra quadrangularis. Next base: position 33,694,042 of record CM046304.1, read on the forward strand.
TTATTCAGGTCTGATTTTGGTTGGATTTATCTTTGATACATATTGATTGTACCACGTTGTATATCCGTTGGACATCCAACAGCTAAAAAACTGTCAAATCCAACCAACAAACAACATTAATACGACGTCGGGGTCAGACGTTAATACGACGACGGAAATCTACCGTCTAAAAAACTTTCAAATCCAACTGTGAGGCGACGTTAATACGACGTCGGGGTCAGACGTTAATTCGACGTCGGAAATCTACCGTCTAAAAAACTTTCAAATCCAACCATGATGTGACGTTAATACGACGTCGGGGTCAGACGTTTATACGACGTCGGAAATCTACCGTCTAAAAAACTTCAAAATCTAACAACGAGGCGACGTTAATACGACGTCGGGGTCAGACGTTAATACGACGTCGGGGTCAAATGTTAATACAACGTCGGAAATCTACCGTCTAAAAAACTTTCAAATCCAACTGTGAGGTGACGTTAATACGACGTCGGAGTCAGACGTTAATACGACGTCGGAAACCTACCGTCTGAAAAACTTTAAAATCTAACAACGAGGCGACGTTGATACGACGTCGGGGTCAGACGTTAATACGACGTCAGAAATCTACCGTCTAAAAAACTTTCAAATTCACTTATGGGGCGACGTCATCCCGACGTTGGGACCCAACGTTTATTTGACGTCCGTACGACGTCATTTGTTTGCTGGGCCGTCGTCAACAATTTCTTAAAAATTCTTCTTGTCAAAAAACATTAAGTCTGTACAATCATTAAATTTGGCATGTAGCATCACAAGAAGGTGCTTTACAAAGAGTTTTCAATTTATGTCCCTGGGGGTCAAAATTGGCCCTGTCCAGGGAATTAGATATGTCTCTGGCCCTGCCCCAGGAATCAACAGATATAAATAAGCAAATTAAAAAAAATCTTAGAACTCTAAAACATCAAGGCCGGACCCCCTGACCCCCGCTAGATCCGCCTATGCTCTTGTTAATACCATTTTTGACAGGGATGGCGGTTTAGACTTACAGTAATATCTTTCTGATAGTCATCATTCTATTTATCTACCAAGCAGGCAAATCAAAATTTGTATAATCTAGATTATACCTATCAACAAGTGGAATACATACAAAACTACTCATATCTAGTGCATAATTTTAAGTATAGATACATTGTTCGTTAGGAAAACACTTTATTTTAAAATCCGAATCTATAGTTATGCTGATTAAGTCAGTAAAAGATTAAGAGCGTGCTATTGGCACAAGGTGGACTCACACACTAATAAAATTCAAAAGTTGCAGACATCACGTACGTCATGACATGAAATTAATCTATTACAAATGTATGAAGTACATTCAAATAGATTAAGGCTACAATGGATGTCAACGAATAAAATAAATCAGGTAGTAAATATAGAAAATGTTGTTTTCTCAATACATCAGTGCATCATAGAAATATAATCCTCGAAAAATAATCCTGGAGTTAGAAAATTTATTAAGTCCAAGTATATGCAAAAAGAACAAATAACGCTAGTTTATTAAGGTTGAAACAATTGAATTGTGGCTTCCTTTATCGTATAGAAATATTATTTTTATATCATAACAAACTACATGTAGTAGGAATTTTAAGTATATATAAGGGCTCTCATTCATGTACATGTATGATCATCAAGAATTTTGTCAATAAGGTTTCTCATCATACGGCTACTATTGCATGTTTTAAATGCACATATATATAGACAGCCGATTAAATAGGGAGGCAATTAATTGTTTCCCATACAGCAAAGGTCGGTTGGGACGTCGACGGGTTTACGTTGAAGCATAAAACTGTATCTTAGTTGGCCCAACGTTGGGCCAATAAAGATTATACATTGTACTTCAACGCCAAACCGTAATTGGGCCAATTAATGCAATTTGGGATTCTCATTATTGTAACGAATTATATTATCGCTATCATGTTAGCCAACAGAGTCAAAATCAACAAATCGTAGAAGAATTTTATCCAGAGAAATAAATATAGACTCAATGATTACATTCAAAAACATGTTACGGTCATTGAGCCTTACAGTAGCTAGTCCATTAGTGTTTTCACTTATCTTTTCAGTCATCGGTCATCAACAGACCGATAATTGGTTTACTGCAGTTTTTTCATACAATAAGCCTTTGTTGTACGTGCCAACAAATAATATTACTGCCATTTTTGTGTGTATGACAACCCATCGCTTGACCCAATGATGGGTCAAGGTACATTTGAATTATAATCTTGAGTATAAACAGACGTCTGCTATCGGTATCCATGCAAGCTACTGTACAGAACCAGAACAACAATGAATGCTTATCATGATACTGTAATTAGCCGTGAGCATATTAATTAATGCTTATGACGTCATAGTAATGACATAAGAAATATGAAAAATGTAAACCTTTAAATGAATGCTAATTAACTAATTAATTCAACAAATTAAAAAAATCGTGGTGTTTCTTAATTGACACCCAATAAATAAAGATAATGTTGTTTTTGTGACCTAATTTCCTCTTAAATTCAACTATCTTATATGTTCTTATTGATCTTCATCGAGCTACTAGGAAGACATATCAAATATCTACTTTGTAGATTCATTGAACACTTTTAGATGGCATAAACCGATTATTACAAATACGTTGCATTATTTTCTCAAAATTTGACGACTTATCTTCACAGAAACATTAAAATATCGCTTAAAAAGACGATGTACATAAACTTGTTTGACATCTTAAAATATACAAGTATAGATGCATAGGCGGATCTAGCGGGGGAATCAGGGGGTTCCGGACCCCCCCTAGATTTTCCAAAATGTACCTGTCCATTAGTGTATTTCTTGACTGTAAGTCATTTTTAAGTAGCATGTAGCATTTTTTCTCGGTGCTTAACATAGATTTAGTGTTTTTTTAGATTTTATTATTAAAATGTAGCATTATTCTGCAAAATGTGTATAATGTGGTTGTGGTTCAAAAGTTTGGACTCCCTCCCCCCCCCCCTTGAAAAAGTTCGGACCCCCCCTAGAAAATAATTCTGGAGCAGCCCCTGAGATGTTTCTGCTGAATTAGAACAAGGACCCTATAAATAGGGTCCTTGATCAGAATGAACTCGCTTGAACAATATATGTCCTTCAGTGCTTTGATTTCTCAAGTGCGTTAACGGTATGTACCGGGTTTTAATGCAGTCTTATTGGTAAAAGTTATTTCCCTTTAGACTGCAGGTGCGCGCAGTGCAGGGTTGCTATGCCGCCATATTTGTTGTTTACATTGATTTCTACTTTCAATTTGTCTGAGCAAGTTGACACACGTGCTTTACCGGCATATAAACAAACTTGACCATTAGGTTTGTGTGACTTCTTGTTAATATTTTACTCTTTTTTATTTATATTTAATGTAATATTCATTGATTTATGTTAAAAAGAGTATTCTTAACTAATTTAATGTGTTTTGGTTTCAGGACGACTTGTTTAGAATTTTGTTCGATAGTTTCATTATCAATGAGAAACAGTTGTTTTGATTTTGTATTCAACGGATGACCTACTTTGGTATTCTAGAATTCTCTCCAAAGTTCTATAGTGTTAATGTAGATTATAGTCAAGATACCTGGGATTTTAGTTTTGTTAGTTGGTGAATTATTTTTAAATGAGTTAAGCTTAAGTCAAGAGTGAAAATTCTGTTTCGAAATAAAGATATTTGGATAAAGGTAATTTACAAATTACGTAATGTCAATAAATAAAAAATTGTTTTTATTTAAGAATTATGCTTTAAATAATCATTCGCAAAAACATAATTGTATGTTCATTTCTAAAGGATTTTAAGCACTCTACATGTCTAATATAAATGTCAAAATGATGTTTTTATTTTTTGATTTTTAGATACAAATACAATCACAATGCCATTAATTGAAGAAATAACAGAGGAGCTCCAAGTGGTACAGACAGCTCCTGCTGATACATTAGAAAATCAAGTCACTATTGAAGTTGTCAATGTTAATAAATCAGGTATGATACATTGAAGAACGCAGTGTTTTCCCAAGGACACTAATTTGCACCTTTGACACACTTATTCAGATTTATCCTAAACTATGTTCGAGTAAAGTTATATGCTCATATTCCTTGCAGCAGCTGCACGGAAGTCTTCTACATCCATAAATAGTTGTACAGTGCCTGTACTGTCACTCTTACGATTGACCTCACATGTCTAAAATTATGTGACTGCTAACCCGTAGACACACCTACCATATGCAAGGCTTCCGACGGCTGTCTGCATGTACAGGTCAGCAACAAGCCACGACTTATGGGACGATTTATTGACTGATGCATAAGAGGGCTTTGTTATAATCATATATAATGTTAACAATATTTCTATTTGACAAATCACAACGCTTGTACTATGTACATTCATATCATGAGTCATACGACTGTCGGTACCATAAAATGTACTTGTTCATTTTTTTTTTCACAGATGAAAATGAAGAGATGCCTGCACTTGAGGAAGATGGCGGTGGTGATGTAGTCATTAAGAAAGACAAAATAGATGAGAATAGTTCTATAAGCAAAGACAGTAATGTTGAAAAAGGAAAACAGGATGAGAAAGAAAAAGAGGAAAACAAATATTTTAGGTTAGCTAAGTTTTTAATTTTTAAAAGGAGCAGGGCAAAACACCATTTTTGAGGAAGGGGCTTAGTGTGGTTTTCACTTACTTGGGAAAATTCGGCCCTGTTCATTGCCAGTTAAAAAGTAATAAATTACTAAAGTATAGGTGTTACAAAATCAATGAAATAATCCAGTAAATTATTTAGTGAAATAAAAAACATGTACTGTGTTGTAAAGAAATCTTTCCCTTACCATGTGAATTTTTGTTCAACATTCTTTAGAGATTTTTTTTATGGAATTGGGGAGTTTTGAGGACCAAACTGGGGAAAAAGTGTTAGTTTTGTTTGGTAAAGCCTGTATTAGCTTCTTTCATGTAACACATTATTTCAATATTGATTTATTTTCAGGTTAAATAAGAAATTTCTACGTCAACATTGTAAAGATATGCAGCTTTATCTTACACCAGCATTAAATGATGTTTTATATCTTCATTACAAGGGTATTTATTTTTTGAGTATCAGTTTCAACTGAATGTATTACTGCTGTAACTCAGTCTTTCAAAATGTTATTATTATTATAAGATATTTTACATGTACATTTGTGTATGCTGTCCTGTGAATATCTGGAATGTGTTTAGTATTTCATGCACCAAAGAGTCATAATTCAATATTCTTAAAACATCAAAGCAATTTTATTCTTATGCATGTATACAATCACAAGAACACTCACAGTATTGTAACTCAGAACTCTTAACTGTAACCAGATAAAAATCCATGGTCCAAACTGAGATTTGAACCCATGACCTCTGGAGTCTTAAATGGACACTATCACGTCCTCATGAAAGCTAGTTTAAAGGCAAGTGAATAGAAAGTGCTATATTATACCTCTGCTACATACACCCTTAATGGAATTCATCCTCAAATTCTTTGAGCTAGATTCAAGGACTGAACGAAACACTATTGTCACTCCATTTGAAAATAAAGGGAGTTACAAGAATGTTTTGTTCAGCCTTTGGAATGTCTGTGGGACAATCTTAGGATGCAATCACACATTTCCTAGTGGGGTTGTTTACGTTGGGCACTGAATCAAACTCGATAAAATTCCACGGTCCGAACTGAGTTGTAAGCAGACACTCTACCATGTCCCCATAAAGGCTAGCTTGAAGTCAAGGGAGTACAAGTGGGGTATTATACCTCTGTTATATAATTTTATATATTATTCAGGAATTCACAAAATAGAATGCTTGGAAGAATATACTGGATTGAAATGTTTATGGCTTGAATGTAATGGTATAAACAAAATTGAAGGTCTTGAAAATCAGGGAGAACTACGATGTTTGTATCTACATCAAAATCTAATCAAAGATATTGAAAACCTTGAACCTTTACAAAGACTTGATACTTTAAATCTAAGCAACAATCTTATTACTACTATTAAAAATATATGTAAGTATATTTTATCAATTTCTTATCTTTTATTAAAGTATGTTTTTCTAATTATTTATGAATTAAAATAAAAGATTGCCCAATGGTCACAGAACAGCTTGGTTCCAAATCTTGAAAGAGAATATCATATGTATATTAATCAATGAAACACTGCTGTAAGGATTAGAGACAACTGTTTACTGAAATACTAGTTATAACTAGTAATTATAGTTTTACCATTAATGGCAAAATGATAATGTGACTGCTTCTTTATTTGTAAGACTTTCCAGTCAAGAAATATGTGATCCAAATTTAAAACATACAATCCTAATAAACATTTTGAGAATTATGCTTTAATCACTGAGATATGTTCACATTGTATTTATAATAAAAGCAATCAAAATGAGCACAATCTACCACTGGAAAGCTCTAAAAAAAATTAAATGTTATCATTATATCCTTTGGTGTTTGAGAGATGAGTTCATTCTATATAGAGCTGCAGTCACTGCTAAACATGGCGGACCGACAAATAAATCCTGTTAAAAAAAGGTCTTTCTTGATCTGCAGGACCGACTAAGTTAGTAGCAAAGGATTTGATCTCATTCACACAGTTTTCAATTCATTAAAATATGTAAAAATCACTAAAATGTCTTCGGTCCTGTAAGGCTTGGTTTGGTCCTGTAAAATTTATTATCTTCACAGGACCTACTGTCCAGTAATAAACTGTTGAGTTTCGTGGTGATTGCAGCTGTGTTTAAAAACAACACATTATCACTTGAGGACTATACAAAATAAACTTTGTTATTATTTTACAGCTTGTATACCAGAACTACATACATTACAAATATCACATTGTAAATTGAAGACAGCTAAGGATATAGAACATTTGGTTGAATGTAAAGAATTGAGCTGTTTAGATTTATCTCATAATAAACTTACTGATCCTGATATTGTGGATGTCTTTGAGAAAATGAACAACTTGGTAAGTCTGATGTGTTTTTTATTTCTAATACAACATTGTTTATCTTGTCATTGCCCTAACCCACTAGCCTGAAGCCTGGAACTTGTGAACATTTATTTAGGCTAGTGAAAAATAACCCATTTTATAGTTTGACTATTTGATTACTTTACCCTTTACTACATAAGATAATGAATAAGGCTTGTCCTTGAAAAAAATTAAGGCAATGACTGTTTATCTACAATTTTTATTTGGATATTATTTGCAGACTGCTAAGTTTAGAGTCAGCTTTCCTGGACCTTTTCATTTTGATTAACAGTACTTGCTAAGTCATATTGAAGGTAGAATGATACTCTGTTGTAACTCCATTTGAAAATAAAGGGAGTTAAAATTGTGTTTTGTTCAGCTCTCAATATCTAGACCTGATATTTTCCTTGTAAATGAAAATCAATATTTATATGTTGATTTTTCAAAGAAGATTGTTTTACCAGCTGCAGTGGAGAACTTTGACCTCGGATAGCCCAGGTTTCAAAGTCAAGCATGTCAATCTCTTCATCTACAATTTTTCTGATGTCCAGCTCAATACTTTTCAATACTTTTACTAATGATTTTTTATATAATAATTCTAAATAGTAAATTAAAATTTCTGTATTTGATACAAATTTTGATTATCTTACATCTAGACATGTATTACAGATTATTAACTTTTTAAATTTGTATTTTATATTTTAGAGAGTTTTGAATTTGATGGGAAATGAAGTTATTAAGAATATAAAGAATTACAGAAAAACACTCATTGTTAGATTGGTAAGTACAATTTATTTGGTAGAATAAGAAGAAAACTAATTAAATGGGTAGCACAATTTAAAGCTAGTATATGTCCTTCTTTATTTACATGTAGTTTAACTACTTTTGCACTGCCCCATCAATACAATACTGACATCCAAAAATCATCTTTGTTATTTTATACTGACTTTGCTGATAGATTGGTTGCAATATTCAATGATTTAAAAGCCAACTTTCATTGATTTACAATCTGTTTCTAAAGTAATTCTATTCTTTTCTTGAGTGGCTTTTGTTTTAATTATTAATATTTTTTGAAGATAATTTTGGAGGATACTCACTTGATGATTATAAAAATGCTTATCAGTTTTGGGGGGTTTGATAATATGTCATCGGGTTGATGACCTTAGAGCACATAAGGAACATCAATAATTCAATACTGATCAGTGATGTCATACTTGCCTTAGTTGAGTATCAAATCCCCTCCCCCCTGCTCTACTAGCCATTCTCAAATAATAATTTGTTTTGCTGGTTTCAAAGTTTGTGACACGTATTTTAGTCAGTCACTTAAGGCTCTGTAAAGGCTTCTACGGACCTAATTTCTCTTCATAATATACACATTTAACGTACATTATGTACTATAATATCTGATTATTTCAGGTAAATTTACAATATTTAGATGATCGTCCTGTATTCCCAAAAGACCGAGCCTGTGCTGAAGCATGGTAAGTGTTGTTTTATGTTTTTGGTCTCATTTTTGATGATCCATAGGGTATTCTTTTAAACAATTAAAATCTGCAGTCATGGCCAGACATGGGGGACCAACAGACTATTATAAATCCTTTAAAATAATAGAAGGTCCATCTAGATCTGCAGGTTTATGGGACCAATTGTGCAGCAAAGAATTTGATCTCATCCACACAGTTTTCAATTCATCTAAATAGGTAAAATGTCTTCAGACTTGTAAGACTTGGTTATGTCCTGTTAAATTTGGATCTTTACTGGACCTACTGTTCAGTAATAAACTATTGAGTTTCGCCGTGGTGACTGACAATGTAATCTTACACCAATACACATAGTTTTAAAAATGTCAGAATGATACCCCAAGTTGCTGTCACATTGTATGGTTTGCACCAGTTTGTAAACGGTTAGTCAGTCCAACAAAATATTTTGCTTGTACTAATTGACTTGACAATAAAATTTCAATGGGCATTCAACCTAACCGATATACATAACTTCCATCAAACTTCTGCTTTAATCTTTTAATTACAACTGAGCGTCTAAATTGAATAAATTTAAATCAAGTCATGTCTTGTTTTAATCCAGCCAAAGCTAAGTCCTAAGCCTGGCTGTGAAATGTAGAGAGCAACATTGACTGGAAACTTGAAGAAGCCCAATAGAGGAAAAGGGTTCTTCCAATAAAATGTCTCCTTTGAGCATTAACTTTCAGGCTTGAAGTTAAAGGAGTGGATGGACCCCAGTTTAAATACTAAACACCAAGCAGAAGAAGTCTTGTTCTTTATTGTTTCTGTATGAATATTTTGAATATTTACTTTGTATAGGAATAGAGGAGGTCTTGAAGAAGAAAGAGCTGAAAGACAAAGATGGGTGGATGCTGAACATAAGAAAATGCAAGATAGTATAAATGGTAAAAAAATTTTACATTAGCTTAACTTTGTCCAATCTTTTTTGTCAAGAACCATAAAGCTAAGAGTTGTCATATGTGGCATCAACTTAAGGTTCTCTACAAAGATTTTAAAATTATGCTCTTTATGGAGCAGTTTTACATCAAGCTTTTGGACTTGTAAGATGACTGTCCAACTATCAGTGCTGTACATACATGACTGTATGTACATGATCCACTGCGACACAAACTCTGAACACAAGCTTTTAAATATTGAACACATACCCTCACCAATGCCAGAGAATGATTGACCACTGTCCTACTTAAAGCAAAGGTAGAAGGAAAAACAGACGTAATAATACTTCATGACCAAACTTCTCTTAAGGTACTTAGGCACCCTCCTAGGTATGGGACCCATGATTGCCGGATTAGAAGTCAAATGACCTACCAACTAAGCTTACCAGACCAGGGCTTGACATTAACTTTTGAAGTAGTTTACCCAGTAGAACGATCAACTTAAAATTGTTTTGCTCATTCTAACTGTTTCGTTGCCCTTAGACAATATGATTCTTTAAAATGTAAGAGTTATAGTTATATTTTGGGTACCCTATCAGATGACTTGCAGCAAAAACTTGTGTCCAAACTTAAGTAACGTTGTCACAGGCTATCAGATGACCATTTATGTTGAGCCCAACAGTCGAGTGCAAATATGATGTAAAAATATAATATTTGTTGTATACATGTATAAAATAGATAAAAAATTATAATCTATTTCAGCATTAAGTAAAAAAAGAATGAGTAATATGGCTAAACATATACAAGCAGATTTAGATCAGAAAGGTGAGGGAGAAGAAGTGGATGAAACTACTATAGATTGGTTATCTGGGAATTATAAAACTAAATCTCAAGTTGCTAGAGAGAAAGCTGAAGAAGAAAATGATGAGAAACAACCAAATAATGATGTAAGTTATGTTAGTTTTACAATCAAGTTTTGTTATATAGGCCACCTTGGTTATTGCAAGGTTTAAAGGGCACGTTCCACTAGGTGATTGCTAGCAAGCGCTTTTTGAAAGCATTTTTTGTAGCTTAAGAGGTCTACGGAACAGTTTGCTTCAAGCTAGCAAATTCAAGATTGCGACTTTATCAAAGAAAAAGATCAGAATGGTCACAAATGAAAAATATTCAAATCAGTGATCACCATAATTATTCCATTTAACCGCTTTGACGAAATTTATGCATTAAATAAAATGTTTATCAGTATTCTTGAAAAAAAAAACATTCCCACAGGGGCAGCCATTTTGAAAAAAGCAGAAGTGTTCTGAATGATACAGCTAGCAAGAAAAAATGTTGCGACATATGCCTAGCTAGCGATTCAATTTGCTTGATCATAGCAGATGGTTCTGTAGGAAATCGCTAGGTAGCGATACAAAGGGCTCTCCTTGCGGAACGTGTCTAAAGATAAGTATTTCTGGACAGTAAAAATCTTGCTCAGCCTTTTTGATGACTTTGAATCTAAATAGTGTTTTTTTGTAGGGTTTTTTTTATGCCAGCATACAAGTGAAATAGATGAAACATGTATGAATGGTAACTTTAACTAGGGTCACTGAATAGTTCTAAGATTGATCCCATTATCTTCTGGTGTCAGGAACCAGGAGTCAAAGTCTAAGGTCATTTCTTCCAAATTGAAAAAAGTTTCAATCCTATAAAACTGTACTAACTTAAATCTAAATAAATTTAGTGCTTCATGCTTTAATTTAAATTGGCTTATATTTAAGGATCTACCAGATCTGGAGGATGTTGATATATCAGATCAATTAGTGAATGAACCAGGTACCAGGCTTGTTATAGAAGATGTAACACAGGAACCAACACAACAACAACAGGACCCAGAAGATTTACCTTTAATCAAACCTAGAAATCAAAATGACGAGGAAGGAATATTTACTTCAAAAAGTAAGTCAAACTTTGATTTGAGGGGTATAAATTAAAGACCCTAAGAAATATGAAGAAGCAGTGCTCCAGTAGTGGGACACAAACATAGATATCAAGAGGTCCAGGGTTTCGAAACCCCCACGAAGGGCACTGCCAATTTCCCTGAGCAAGGAATTTACCTACAGTTGATCTTCTTCACCCAGTAAATAGTATCTGTGAGGGATCACCTGTCCGAAGGTTATTTCAATGTTCAGGGGTTATCTTACAAGATGGTAAAGTTGGCTGAATTAGTATATGGAAGCAGATTTTAAACTGCTCTTTAACTTTTTACTTTATGTAACTTATATTCAAAGTTTGAATGCTTTCATATTTAAGCTAAAAATGTATAAATGGTATATCTGATGATATATCATTTGACAGAAAAAATATTCATATAATTACAAGAATCATTATAGGCTTAATTAAAAAAACAATTTAATACACATCAAGTTCTATGACATTTGTATACAAACGTTAAAATTTATAACATATTTCATGTACACAGGTAAATTTCTGTTGGCCAATGTTTTGATATTTTGTCATGATCAATTGCGTCTATTCTATCACCGAGTCATATTTTTATTAAAGTTCATTATACATTTTCAGAATCCAAACCAGTTGATAGTTCACAAGTATTTATCACAGAGATGAGTGGTGAGTTTACTATTTTATTGTTTCTATGTTAAGGTATTTAAGTCTTTGTTTTAACTGTATTTTGGGGTTAAATAGTTTTTAGTATTTTTAGTGGACATGTGAAAGTAGTTTTCTACTTAGACATTTCACGGTTGGATGGACTGCCAATTTTGGGGTGGTTTCAGCCATTTTTGGGCTGTTTTTGGTTGAAATGGGCCATGGGTGAATTTAAAAATATTTTGTTGTCATCCTGAGCATCCTTATTGTGGATTAGTAAATTGAGTTGTTTACACAAACAGGTTTTTGGTTTTTTTCTTGTACAAACTGTAAATGATTTCTGTATGTCTCTACAATGTATGAGGAACATATTATTATATATTTATTTCAGATGAGAAGTCTATTGAATCCATCAGTCTTCCTGCATCAGCTAGAAATGTTAAAGATACATTTAAACCTAAGATTGAGATTCTTGATGATGAAGATAGTGACAGCGACAGTGATGGTGATGATGATGATGATGACAAAGATGATGACCAAATATGGGCAAAACCTGTAAAAGCTAACCCTAGCCTTGTACAAGAAGTTGGAGACTCAGATATGGTTAAAACAAGAAAGTTAATAGAAGATGTCTCTATTGATAGTATGCCTTCTGAACCTCAGAGAGGTCTACATGGCATGGGTCAAGTGATAAATAGTCCTGGGTCATTGAAACTAGCTCAGGAATTCGAGGAAGATGAAAAGAAATATGCTGCTATGAGCAGAGAAGAAAAGATTCAAGATTTAGCTGAGAATATGGGTAAACCTTCTGCTAGAAAACTAGATAACATGGATCTATGGAGCCCTGATGATGATTTAGACTGAGAGAGAAAGAATGAAAGGTTTTATTGGGTGGCAGTTATAAGTGACTTTGTTTGTAAGTCAACTTGATGGGTTTTTCCCTTTTGGTGCAAATGAATATTTATTTTTACCTGTGTAAACTATGCATGCAGAGAAGAATATGATTGATTTTGTGTTTGTAATTTTTTAAGTAATTATGTGTGAACAATAATGATTACACTGTGTCATTGCAAGTGGAAAGCCCATTACCTTATGCTCAGGATTACATGTATTTATTAAATTATTATTGTTTGTGAATATTAACCCCGAACTGATGAATACATTACACGGTAGTTGCACATGCTTTGTTTACTTACCGCATTTATATTTATCAGTTCAGGGTTAAATAAATCGCATAATACCCGGTAGTCATGGGGCTGGAGCTGTTGTTGTTATCAGTTTTTTTGTTTAAGAAGAGTTTTCTTATCTACTATTGTATAAATGATATGTGTTCACACTGAGAATATAGTATTACATGAAGTATCATGATACATCATAAATGCAAGGTTGAACAAATCTAAACAATTGTAAAATAACCTGCTGTATACATAATCAGTTTTTCTCAAGATTGCTTTTGTCCAAGATATTTTGTATGGCACAGTAAAAGTAAAGTTGTATACTTGTAGCCCATTGCCTTATGATGTTGCTTTGTAGTCCTTTTTAAAGAGCACTACCTGTATTTTTTAACAATTTTGCATAAAGCTATTTAATCCAAGATGTTGGCCTCCACCAACAAGTGAATGAATGGTTACAAATGAAAAATAGACAAAACAACAAGGTTTTAGCATGTTTATAGACCTTCATTACTTGTATGAAATAGGCATTAAAAAGATCAAAAAGTCATTTTTCTCGAAAAAAGGAATCCATACTCCTTGATGTTCTAAAAAAGCTTGGCTAACTAGCATAGCAAGTTGCTAGATAGTATCAAATGTTGTATGGGATATTGCAAGGTATAGTCCAACAGAATTAACCTGAGCTTGATCTACCTAATTATAATAATTACACACTTACATTAAATTGTGTGTTTACGTATGCGTGGATACGATTATACACGTGGTTATAGCATCCGATGTGACTAAGTCAGCAATATTATGGTACATTTTCAAAGTATTTATATATATATATATTTATATAAACAACATTAATTGTTCAGTACGTGTATTTTGCCGAAAGCTTCCGATAAAGCGGGATTTACAAACAAAGACAACAATTGGACTTAAATACCGAGTTTAATATATTCTTGCATAAAGGTCAAGCTCAGGTTAATTCTGTTGGACTATAGCAATAGATAGATATCCATATATTCTTGCATAAAGATCAAGCTCAGGTTAATTCTGTTGGACTATAGCAATAGATAGATATCCATATATTCTTGCATAAAGGTCAAGCTCAGGTTAATTCTGTTGGACTATAGCAATAGATAGATATCCATGGACTATGGGCTTCATATCAAGCCAAGTCACTAGTTGATTTTGTTATTGTTTTAATATTTTGCATTATGTTAAATTAAGTATTTATATTTCAATTGTGTTTCATATTGTATATAATTTATCATATATTATGTTATTTTACATGTTTGAATAGTTAAATTATTTATCCATGTACATAACTTCCATTTTTTTTACAATGTCTAAATTTTATGCCCATTATTTATACAGATATTATAATAAATTCAGTCTACAAATGGATATGTGTTTATAAAAATTATATTTTTTAATGTCTTCCTGCATATATTAAGAATCATTGGAAGATTTAGTAAAATGGGTACTTGGGGTCTAGAATAGAGCATGTTTTGAATCCCTTCCCTAACTGAGTACAGAAATAATAAATTTGGTCTACAAATGGATATGTTTCTATAAGAATGACATATTTTTAATGTCTATTTCTGTACATGTAATGAAACATTGGAAGATTTAGAAAGATGGGTACTCGGGGGTCTCCCTCGACCAAACTGAGTATCAATTGTTAAAAATGCATTAAAGTAAAAAATTCAGATTTTCATGTGTAAATTCCAAGTTTACTCTTGTTTCTTTTAAAGGTTATTATCAAAATAATATACAGCAATTGCCAATATACCTTTGATTATAAGGTAAACCAGACTTTTTTAATTGAATTATATTTTAAGTGTAAATACAATGTATTTATTATGAAACTATAAAATCGTACACTATGTATGATACCATATATTTATTTTGTTTTGTTGACATAATTTGGTGTGTTCATGAAAATTGTAAGTGATATATTTTATGACAATAAAACATTCCAGGTTTATCTGTTACTTCATTCAACTTATTTTTTTCTGTCATAATGGACAGGAACAGCTATTATTGACTTTGATGGGTCAGCACAAAACTAGTCCTACTCTATTGAATAATTCAGATGTAGACCAATCGGCTTATTTCACAGAAAGAATAGTCACTTCAATTAAATTTATGTATTTACTCAAGGCTTCCCTTATGAAAGAGTGATATTTATTTTGTTGGGTTTAAAATGCCGTAGCAACATATTGTATAGGTTATATAAAGACATCCAGTGCACCAAACATAGTTTTCCTGGACCCTTGTCAATAACCTGTACTTCCCTACCCTACCACAAGACTAGAAACTTCTCCATATACCTTATTAATGAAGGAAAATTGACATTTATGTCATATTTTTATGAAAGGGTATAACCTCCCTTGGTGGAATTTGAACCCGTACCTCCCTCAGGACACTAGATTCGAAATCCATGTGCGCTATCAACTGCGCTACCAACCGGGGTTTGAAAGAGCATTAGTAAGTTAAGATTGTGGAAGATAAATAAAGATACAAGAGTTTTATATAGGGCAGAATTATCCAAGGTTTTCTTACTCCTGAATGGATGTATTATGTTTAATTAATAATTGATATAGTAACATAATTTATGCTGTTATGACAGTCATGTGACATTCTTGTCTTGTCTAAAGATGATTATTATAAATAATCTCATAACTGAATGAACATGAATGGTAAAATATGTCTTTGTTGACCCTGGGTTTGAATAAGCCAAAGCTCACAGGGCATAATTCGTATTAGCAGGATGATTATCACCATCCTGTTTAGGAGGGTGCGTGGCCGAGCGGTTACAATGTTTGATTGATAATCATTGGATAACCAGCTCCACATTGGATCAAATCCGATCCAAAAACTACTACGATGTTTCCTTGAGCAAGAAACTTTACCCTTCTAGCTCAGTACTGAGAGACCAGGAAATGGACTTGAAAATGGTAAATCTAAGTTGTACTGTAAAAACTTTTTTCACCATCGAGCTAAAATAAATTAGTATACCATACCATCCTGTTTGCCTCTGCCAAGTACACAATAAAACTCCTTAACCATTGTTTTTACACCTATCAGAGATAGAGTAAGAAATGCAAGATCAGCATCTTCACGTATATCAAGACTTAACTTTATGTTGTTATAAAATAGTTTTATCAAAACACTAACAGCATGTCTACCATTCATACCAAGGCTAGATTTCAAACCATAATTTGTTAAAAATGCTGACATAAAAAAAGAGAAACTCATTTTATCTGGGATTAATATTTAATCAATCATTCCTATCTTACATGCTTATTTACTTAATACAAAAAATCCTGTAACAGTTTCATGTAATTCTTCTATATCACATGCTTTCATGGTCTGCCATACCTCGACATGGAGGTTTTATTGCCTTCCCTTACGAGGCGAGAGCTAGGGTTTAAATACAGTCTTGCCATTCCTCCACATGGAAATACCACTGCCATCCCCAGGAGGTGCTTGATTTTAAATAAAGTCTGCAGTCTTAAAAATTATAAATTCATTTTTTTTTTGAAGTACAGCTTTCCCTTGGTATTTCAGCCCAGAAATCATGTGCTATAGAAGAACTATAAACTGTAACATTATTTCTAGATTTTATACAATAAGAATTTACAATTAAAAAATGAAACAAAATATACAAAACACTTGAAAACCTTGACAATCACAGCTTTCTTGATTACATTAAAAAAAACAAAGCATATTATATAGTTTCTGACTCGGGTTATAATAGTATAAATCTAATATGGTTTTGTTGTCATCTCTCAGAAATATTCACCATTCAGCATTCAATAACTACTGGACTATCAATTATGAATATGTACATGAATATAGAATTCAAAATGGAAGAACAATTTCTAAACAAGAGATTAAGTACATACTGTATGGTTCCATAGGTGTAAAACTGAAATAAAGAGCTTGATGTTGCTAAATGAAGATTTAAAAAGAGTTTTTTAATTGAGAGTAACAGTGTAGAAAAACGGTAAGCTCTTTAAAAGAAGATAAGCAGATTGTTAGCTCTTTAATAGAAGGTAGAAAGATTGAGAGCTCTTCAATAGAAGGAAGAAAGATAGTACTCTCTTTCAAGGAGATTTATAACGAAGTCACTAGATTGGACATCACAATGTTACTTTCACCAGATATCTAGCATACTGATATTATATTTGAGACATCTATGAATTGAAATAAGCATGACTATCATTATGGAATTATGACAATACACATGTACAGTAAGCATTGTTTCAAATGAACACACTTTTTATCATTAATACATATCAACTATTAACATGACTGTCACTCGTAAGGCCTGTTATTGACCACATTTTATTGACCACATTTTATTGACCAAATTTTCCTAGGTCTAAAAATGGCTGGAATAAAATCAAGCCTGTTAGTGCTACAGCAGTCAAGCAAATCAAGGGTTTACCGCAAGACTACAGTAAAAGCATCCTGTAAAAGAGCTGAGTTAATACAGTCTTGCAGGCAACTCTCAAAATGTCCAATACAGTATAAAATATCTATGACTACTGACAATAATAACACTAAGCATCAAAGTGTAACATGTAAAATATTATTGCAGATTTACATACATGTACACCAGTTTTTTTGACAACATGAAAACAACATGCTAAATAGAATAGTTATGCATAATATATCAATTTGAACTTTTTTGAAAAACCTAAAAGACATACAAATCATGTCAAATGATGCTTGTTCTTCCTGTATATAGCAAGATCTTGTGACTATGTAAGAATTCACTCCTGCATCAATTCAACTACCAACCTTAGCTAGATTATTACACAAGAAAATTACTTCACTGCTTTGTTATTATATATGGGACTATTTCTTAGACAATACATCAAAAGAATAATTCCAATAATAAGAGAACAAATATAAAACAATGAGACCCGTCCTTGGCAGGGCTAGACAATAAAGGTCTTCCGATTGCCTCTGACTACCAATATTGGAAGTTTTGGCAACTTGTTACTGCAGGTAAACATTTGGTTGGGCAAGTAAAATATATAGCTGGTTGTTCAACTAGGCAACCTACTTGATAAATTAATGTCCAGTCCTGCCTGGACAGTACAACAATGGATTTCATATAAAATGGAATGTCATGTATATTGGAACCATATAAACATTTTCTATGACTAGACAATAAGATTATAATAACATATTGTATAAAATATTAATACATAATAATTATAAACAAATAGAACAACATCACATCTATTTCAATCTTAGTCTTGCAATGTTTAAATTTATTTTTTCAAGTTTATATTGTGTGTAAATATTGACCCCAACCTGACATTTATGCAAGAATATTCATTACATTGAATACAAGGGTAGTATTAATGCTCACTTACACCGTGACAGTGAGGATTATGAGTTAAAACTTAACACACAAACATACTTATATAATTGCTGCCAAAATGTAGAATAGGCATGGTACTGACTTTTGTTGGGATATGTGTAAATAATTATTAGATGCAAATGTGAAAGGTGAGGTCGGGGTCAATATTTACGCACTATACATACATTTATACACATGTATAAAAAAATTGTGTATATACAAAGAGAATACAGATACACAAGTAACTATGTTAATAGGTTTACTTTTTAACTCCTAAATAAAGTACAATGAACCAGACTCGGAATATGAAAATTTGAAATTTGCTGAAGGGGGTCAACCACTTCAGAACACAGGTCAATTGGAGTCTGTTTTTATTCTAATGAAAGTAATCTACAAAACATTATTTTAGGTGGCCATACATAAAGTTGAAAGTTTCATCTTATTTAATTTCAATTTTAACTACATGTCATCAGAGTAAAAAGTCCTTTAGAGGATTATGATATGAGACTTAGATCAGCATAAAGATGAAATGTCTTAAGACAGTTTTTGTTTACCCTGACTCCATTATTGCATTAGAATTTATTCTTGAAATCCAGTTCATAAAAGAATTGCTAAGTTCAAATACATAACTTGAACCAACCTGTCATCAATATGATATGATATATCCTTTCTTTACTAAATAAAACTTATCTTTCCATGGTCTATTAACGAAATTGAATTTATGGACACTTCAACCGTAACACAATGGTTATTACCCTACTTTGGAACATAAATTCCATGCACATAGATTACATTGTTCTTTAGGCAAATCTGGATATGAAATGTCCTTAAAATTCAACATACATGTATATAAAATCAAGAAGAAAGACCATATAATAGCTCTCAATTTCATCTTAAGTCAAGCTAAAAACTATGGCACAAAAACATGTATAGTGTCAGTAACATTTTCTTATTAAATCTGATTTTACTGTTTATCTGTTTTTGAATAACAACTTACAGCATCACCTTTGACATGGAAAAAATGGCCCAGTTGTTATTGACAGTAACTGTATTAAAGTGAAAGAGATATATGATCTGAACACATGTGAGTGAATCAACAAACCCACTTTATTCATAGTTTTATAGTGAATCCAAAATAGCCAGCACTATGGAATTTAGTTTTTGGCTAGAAAGAAAAACATTTCCTTACTAGCACTGGCTAGGAAATTTAGATTTGGACTAGCAAGAAATAAATTTGCTAGCTAGCGCTGGTTAGAGATTGTATTTTCAGTATGTAGCACACCTTAGCACAGGAAAACACTAGATAACGCTTTTACGAAACAGCGGGCCTCATAATATATTATATAGTTAACCGTAAAAATGTCTTAATAATTTTGTATATATATTATATAGTATAGCACAAACTTTTAACATAAACTACAAATATAACATATCTACAATGATCTGGTTTAATATTTGCCTAGATATATTAAATTGTCGATATTTTTAATAACAAATTTAAAAACATATTTTATATACAAGTTTTCGTAGACCAAGTTTGGTTTCAACAACAAAACTAAGATGTTCTAGAAACTATCACAATACAAAAGAAACATGTTCCAATTGATTTTAAATTTATTTAGTAATAAATTTCAAGGGGGGTTATTATAAAAATTACTTAACAACAATCACTGTATTAGTACGCCAACTTCATGAATTTCCCACAAAAGGCCAGGCTATCAAAATAATTTTCTATTAATATATATCAACTTTTTACATATTTACACCAATCACCCTGGTTCATGCCTGTTTAGAACTAACAAACATAATGTGGGAAAATGCTCAAAATTTTCAAAATCCTGAATTATTTTTACTCTATGATTTCAGCATCTTTCTTACATTAGGCAATTACCTCTTTTCAGGTCCCAAAGTCCAAAACTTCAGAATCAGGCCTGATAATTTTTACCAAAATCGTTAAGGTTTGATTATTTTAAGAAATTTTTTACAGCTATTACTAGAATTAGTTTACAAGGACTTTGTTGTTAGATGCTTGGACCCTCCCCCTATTCCTTAAAAATACATGTAGTATCTAGACCGTAGTTTCTCAGTAAAACCCAAACTTGGTGAACCTTGTATAATATACATTAAGATGTATACAATTATCAACAAAATAATGTCCAGCATATAAAAGATGATGTATACAATATTATCAATGTCCTAGTCCAGTCTCCACTAAATCTAAACTAATCTTGTAATAAACATAGGGATAATAATCTGTTCCCATGCCAACCAATCCAGGTATCTCCATGGTACCAGCCTGTAAACATACATAAACATTTATTTACACATAAAATGAACATAATAAACATGTTATTCAGATCACAATCAATACTGACAAGACATGAACAACTTTTTTCACATTATAACTGAAAACAAGAAATGCAATGTGGAAACCACATTAAAGCCAGATTTAAATCTTGAACGCAAAAATTACAAAGGTAAATTATTCATAATAAAGCCAGGTAGAGCTGTGGTTACTGTCTAATTCTGTTGATCACATGGTATGTTTTCATTGTATGAAGTTTCATAAAGATCTGACAATAAATGGCAGAGATATATGCTAAATTGAAAATTTTAACGCAATTGCACCGGATGCCTGCTCATTGAAAAATCCGGCTAATTATGAATCACAAAGCTATAGTATACATGTTTTGTGTCAAAGACATGTAAATGTGGATATTTCACACTAAACTGAAACTGTAACGATTTGTTCTCCATATACATACTTGTCAATGTAATGGTACAAGTTAGTTAATACCACAGCTTAAAAACATAAGTTTTAATTGAAGATGAAGATTATAATATCAATTTTACTTCAACATCAAGCACATCCAAAATATTTTCTTTGTAATTTTGCATAGACATGTGTTTCTACAAATAGTACATGTACATAGGACTAACAAAGGTAGTGAAAACAAAGTAATATCATTACAAAGCTAAATTTACAAAGCACTGTTATTCACATTTTAAATAAGTTGAAAAATGCCTAGTAATTTAAAATGCAAAACTAGAATCATTAAACAAATTAATACATACGTCAACATTACTCATTTTAGAGTTATCCAGATTAAAGTATAATCTATTTAATTCTTCTCTAAGCCTTCTTTGTGTTTTCTTATGTGGTAACAATAACATAGCTTGAAAATTTACAGGTAAACCATATCTAAAAAATAATTATGATGATGATTTATTGACCAACACCAATTTCCATCTCCAATGGTTATGATCACATTTACTGACCTCACTTTATCATACTCCAAGCATACACCAGCAATAATTATATTGTATGACTGGCAAATTTAACGTTGTTATTCATTCAGGCCCTACAATTTCTTGAGCACTAGCCCAATTTATTATGTTACGCAGCAAATGGACAAATTAATAACTAATAACAAATAACTAATCTAACAAAATCTACACAAAATAAGTAATTTTCACTATGCTAAATCAATTTTCAAAAGACTGGGTGAAGGCAACAAATCTTCTTCTGTTGCCCATGAATAATTGTACTCTCAGGTTGTACAATTATAATAGCAAGTAGTTATTTATTCCTCCAATATCACATTGTAATGTTTTTTATCTATTACAAATAATACTACATTATAATATCAACAAATAAAATGTTTTCATACACCCTCTTCTTTAAAATGGCCATAGAGCTCCATATCCCCCCCCCCAAAAAAAATAGCCTTTATTATGCACATCTCACATCAAAAGATAAATCATGGGTCCTAAAAAGGAAGAATGGGTGACAGAATAAAAAAGCAAGAAGATATGTTTACCTCAAGACACTTTCTACAAATACTCTAAGAGCCTTTGTATGTATCCATGCTGTAAAACATTCACCAAAATTAACCTTTAACCATTTTACTAGTGGTCCCTGAAATAAAGAAATAATAAAAAATATATTAAATACAATTTGTATGCCAAAATTCTAATCTGAAATGAAGAAATAATAGTTATTTATTATAACCGTAAAAAAAATGTTTACAACATTTAAATTGTGCAAATTGTTATTCAAAGGCAGAGATACTTTTTCAAAATATATCACTATAATCCAAATAAATTTAGAATGCAAAACTTCCAATCAAGTATTTTCCATGTATAAAGGACCATAATTCAGTAAAATTCATACAGAAGTTAAGTTATCAAAAAAATTTGACTTTTGATCTCCAATTTCAACCCTGTAGACATATGTGAAATTTAAAGTAAATTCCTTTATTCGTTCCTAAGATAATAAAAAAATGTAAGAATTGTTGTTACAACTGACTCACAACAGAGAGGGAAAGTCCCACTTGTTTTAAATTTGGAGCAGTCCCTGGACAACCACTTTTTAGTATGGGCAACCAACAATTTCTTTTGGGCAACCAAAATTCTGCAAATGAGACATAGTGCTTGCTTTTAAAATGATCTGTTTTCACAACCACTTTCATATCCTAATTTCATAGACTGGAAAAGATAGACCAAAAGGCAGCCATTATGAATCCAGTTTCACCAACTCCACTTAAACAAGAGGGGTATGTTTGCAAGAGAGAGAACTTACAAATTGTTTCTTTCTGTCAGCATCCAGTTTCTTTATTTCATTTTTACCAGCAGCCAACTCCTCCTCATTGTATGTGAAATCACGTACAACAAATCTACAAAAAGACAACATCATTGTTAAGTCTTAAACAATTCAATCAGTAAACAAAACCATTTTAGGTGGATTCTTTTCTCATATAGAAGCTAAATATGTCTGAAACATGTTTCTACCATACTTAACTATCACTGTCTTAGTCCCATGCTGGTGCATGCTTAACAACTTTACAGCTATTACCTGGTCACTGGGCTGCTGGTATCTATCTATCAATCTCTTTGGAGAGTCTTACTCTACTTAAGTTGACTTATGACACATTGGTGCAACAGAATTAAACCATACTTCAATGTAACCATTAACATCCAAGGAAAGTGAAGCAATCCCAGGTAAATTTCTTGCTTTAGGAAATTATCAGTACCCCAAGTGGTTAGAACCAAGGACCTCTAGATCTCAAAAATCTACATTCTACCACTGATCCACAGCTAGGGTATATAAGAGAGATAACTTATTAAAAACTTACTTATTTTCCCGACATTTATGTCTAAACTCATCTTCAACTCTTCGGAACAATGTAACAGTACATAAACAATTCTCATCATCTTCATATATGATGCTACAAAATAAATATATGTATGTTAAAGACAAAATATAGCAATCAATAATTTAGACCAGTACATCCGAAGTCAATAGCAATCACAATTTTGACTTGAAGAAGAAAAGACAACAATGTGTATAATCTTTGCATTGCAACTTATCCATATACAAAGTTTCTTCAATACAGCTTTGATACTTTTTTAAATCTTGGTGTGACTTGACAGACAGACAGACAGACAAACAGACAGACAGACAGAGAGATGGATGAACAGAGGACAAGCCTATAGATCCTACTGTTTGAACGCCAGTAGGGAACATATAAATACATCAAAACAACCAATGACCATTAATACTTAATTTTTTATAAACACATTAGTCCTTACCATACTGTATTTCTAACTACTGATAAGCTCAGCCCACTGCTATATTAATTAAGCTGATATTGATCAGGGTGATTACCTGCAGTGTGAGATTAGGTCGCACTAAGCAGTGAGAGGGTGCTAAGATAGGCGCAACCTGTAGTCCCTCTTAGCATGATAAAAGTTAAAGTTAAAAAGTTAAAGTGCAGTTTAAAGTCCATCTACATGTTCAGCCGACTTTACAATCTAACACGATAACTCCTGGTCACTGAAATCACCCTCAGGCAGGCGATCCCTCACAGTACCCATTTACACCTGGTTGGAGTGGAACAATTGTAGGTTAGTTTCTTGCTCAAGGAAATTAGCAGTGCCCCTAGTGGGGATCGAACCCAGGACCTCTCGATCCCTAAGGGCGCATCCTACTACTGGACCACTGCTCCTACAA
The DNA here is from genome assembly GCA_025267735.1 of Mactra quadrangularis. NCBI lineage: Eukaryota > Metazoa > Mollusca > Bivalvia > Venerida > Mactridae > Mactra > Mactra quadrangularis. The sequence goes on from CM046304.1 coordinate 33,718,596, forward strand.
ACGATAAGAGTCGATTTGAAATTTCAGAACTTACTTTGAAGATCGTGGAACAATCATAGTGGTCATTCTCTCATATTTCTGCTTCCAGTCATGATAAAAAGACCTAAAATGAGGGAAAATATAATATACATACTAACCCATTACATTCGGATTACTCGTGTGTGCGTATTTACCCTTTAAAATCGGGATACTCGTCCGTGCGTAGTTTCAGGTCGTTTTACACTAGTTGTCTTTCTCATGTCATACCGTCAAAATCATTAAAGTTAAATGTATTAAACTATACATTTTTGGAAAGCTTATTAAATTCTGAATTCAATGATCAAACTTTTATTGTTGTGCTATTTCAATTAAAAAAATATTGCAAGTTAAAAACATGCATGTTACGTAATTATTTTTTTTTTGAATAAGCATTTTCGTATTTTATACTACTTGTCTTTTTCATATCATACCGTCAAAATTATTAAAGATAAGTGTATAAAAATGTACATTTTTGGAAAGACAATTAAATTATGAATTCATTGGTAACAATTTTATTATTGTGCTATTTTAATTAAAAAAATAACACTAGTTAAAGACATGCATGTTACGATTTTTTAAGAAAAAAATTAGAGCACTCAAAATAAATAAATTTTACCGGAAAAAAATCAATGGTAACCCTAAAAACTGAAATGTACATTAGTTGCAGAATTTAACCAGCTTTTTAATATTGAAAACAAAATTAAAATATTCCAGATAGAAAAAAAGTTACAGTCATAAATATCAGAAAGAGTAACTAACGGACTTTGCTAGTTTTCTCAAGGCAATTATGACTTACTATCACAGACATAGCACTGCATTGAAAAGAAGCTCTATAACACTCTCATGTTATGTGTTAACTCTTATCTTGTTTAATTATTTTCTTACCACATGTTGAAAGAAGCTGGCACTGGTCCAAATTTTAATTGTGACTGGTATATTGTCCCCATAATTTCATGACCCCTTGATGATTGATGTTAGCAGTTTGTGGCGATCATAGTGTCATAAACTTGCAATTACATGCATGTGCTAGACATTGTTTGGTCTTATACCTTAGGGCAGTTTTATCTTAATCTTATCTCATTAAAATCAAAGATTAATATTGTATATCATTATGTGATTATGAAAGTCATGTTTATGTATATATAGGGTGTTTTAGAGCTCTCTCCAATGCATGTGTTTGGTGAATTGTTTGTCATGAGAAAATTAGCAAAGTCCGTTGGTTACCTGTCCTTACATTTATAGCTGTAACTTTTTTTCTGGAAGGAATAATTTAATTTTGTTTTCAATATTAAAAAACTGATTAAATTCTGCAAAAAATGTACATCTTAGTTTTAGGGGTTACCATTGACTTTTTTTTCAGAAAAATTCAATTATTTGCAGTGCTCTATTTGTTTTCTTAAAAAAAAATGCAACATCCATGTCTTTAACTTGTATTTTTTTTAAAAATAAAATAGCACAATAATAAAATTGTTATCAATGAATTTGTAATTTAATTGTCTTTCCAAAAATGTATATTTTTATACAGTTATCTTAAATAATTTCAATGGTATGATATGAAAAAGACAACTAGTGTAAAAATAAGAAAATGCGTATCAATTACAGATAAATCTTCAGATATTGGGAGGACTTTATCTGATGAGGTCATAGAATGAAATGGGCTAAAATCAATAGACCTTATCTGGAATTCAAATTTATTGGTTTTTCCGTCTGTGCACAAGTGGTACAAACAAAGTTTTCTACACATTACTGCTAAACAGCACGAACTATGAATTAAATCCTATTGTTCTTTTTACACATGTTTTCATTGTAACAGTGAAAGTTTGTTTGTACCGGAGGGGAAAACCCAAATATTTGAATTCTGGATATAGTCTATTGATAAATAGTATCAATGTCAAGATATAAGGCTGACACATAGTTTTTCAAATTTTATGGACTTTTACTTTAAAAAAGACAAGTTTAAGAAAAACCGAACCCATCCCCGAACGAATAAGCTTTAAAGTCAATTATCAAGCATTTGAAAAAGTTGCTTTCATCTTAAGGCAAATACATCATAACCTGCAATAAAAGCCACCTGTTATCAGAAATCACCTGCTTTAAGTGGCTAGTCTGGATTCCTCTCAACAAAAAATCACTTGGTTTTGAACCTTAAATAAGCAGCCACCTGCTGTATGAGGTCAATGACCATCTATTTCCTTAAAACATTACCAATTTAACTTTATCAATTGGTCATAGTCTATCAAATTTTTTGAATAAACAAGTTAATAGTTTTGAACTATATACATGTATACAAAAACAAGTTAATAGTTTTGAACTATATATACACAACAAAATTGATGAGCAAACAAAAGCATAAAACCTAGATTATCAAAATGCAATAATTCCTATCGTACTTACTTTTGAACAACAACTAACAATGTGACTAGATATTCTGAATCTAATACAAAATGTTCTTTCTTCACTATGTCACCAAGGTAACGTGTAATTAAATTTCCCCTAGAAAAGAAGAAAACCAATTTACATATTCATGCACAATCATTAAGGCTCTGCATTACTGGTCCTATTGCCTCTGATGACCTATATTTGGGTTCCGAAAGCATTTTGTCCAACAAGGCATTCTAGTTTAAAATTTAAAGTTGAGTTCCGATAACAATGACTTTAGTCAGCGTTTATTTATAAGATTCTTGTAAAAACATTTGGAACATGAACAATTTGTAATAGGATGAATACGATTTTCATATAACAGAATAATTCTGCTACCAAATAAAATGGATTTTTTTAAATAAATGGCTCCTTATTTATAACAAAATCTATGACAATGCAAGAAAGTTTTGAGTATAGATTCCATTCCAAGTCTAATAAGCCTGTACACTCAAACTACTATTGCGGATTCAGTCACTAATTAATGTCTTTACAATAACAAATTAATGTAAAAATACTTACGAAGCCTTTCTCTCTAAGTTCTGTAGATTTCCTTTCAAGTTATTGTAAGATAATGATTTGATTCTTAAATCTGCTTCTATTTGTGATACTTGCTACAAAGTACATCAATTGAATATATAATTACTTATAAACATAATAGATAAATTATAAATGATAAAATCGACATGTTATCCTGTGACTATCTTTAATTATATACTGGACTGACTTCTATCAACAAGTTTTACTATAAAACTAACAAATGTGTTTTTAATTAGTTCGTAACTTTTTTATCAGAGACTATCTTGATTTTGTTCTTATAGTACATGTACCTATTTATGATAATTTCATTATGAATCAGTTTATTATAACTTCTTATAACTACAAGAGAGATAAAAATTATGGTCATGTTTGACCAGCCACTCAAGGTAGGAGCTACGGTCCAGTGGTAGGACATGTGCTTAGGGACCGAGAGATCCCAGGTTCGAACCCCACTAGGCCCATTGATAATTTCCTTGAACAAGAAATTTGCCTACAATTGTTCCACTCCATCCCGGTGTAAATAGGTACTGTGAGGGATCACATGCCTGAAGGAGATTTCACTGAACAGAAGTTATCTTACAAAAATTCTAAATTCAGGTGAATATGTACATAGAAGCAAACTTTAAACCGCACTTTCACCTTTAACTTTTTTACTGTCAGGCATGAAAACCAGATCACCAGATTCTAAGTCCAGCAAACTAACAAGAGCACCTACAGACCTTATTCCATACTAGTTTTCAGTAATTGTCAAGTCAATGGGAGATATACAAGTATGACCAGTGTCTGAATATTTAGGGTTAAAATAACATTGTTGTTTGATGTCATCAACAATGACCATGGTTTCAGTTTGTTGAGTTGATTCTATGTGTCCAGAGTTGACTGAGGATACCAATCCAGGCCCAGATATATCCTCCACAAGTTGGACATCTTATAATAACATGCTTAGGGCATAGGGATCACAACAGAAATAAGGGCTAGTCCTTTTTTGTGTTATCCCTGGTGTTGGTGTGCTTGACATAGTAATATTTGTGTTTCTTTGTAATTTTACTATGTGTACACTATGCCAAATAAGAATTATTATTATTATTATTATCAATATTATCTTTATCATCATCATTCTCATCATCGCCGCAGCCACTGCCGCCACCGCCACCCCCACCACCATCATCATCATGATTTTTATATTATTATTATCGTTATTATTATTATGCAAGAAGCAAATGAACCAACCTTTGAGATGATTTCTTGTATATTCTTCAGAGATTGTTTGATTGGGTACTTGGCTAAATCCCACTGGAATCTTGTAAGATAGGTATTTAAATCAACTGTAATTAAAACATATATGTCAGATATTGTAACACTTAAGACAGAATATTTGTTACACTTAGTGAAAATATATGATACTAAATTTCTCAAGTAAAACACTAAATAAACTTTTAAAAAATCACATTTCAATGTTGGGTGAACCATTAGAACAAACTAAAAGAGGATCATTAAATGAAACACATTTCTAATAAGATAAATGATTATTTTCAAGAATGTGTTCAGATTGTCCAAAGGGTGTAACATATTGCATTTTCCAGATCACCAGTTTTGATTCACACCCAGAATAAAACTGGAGTAAGACACACCAAAAAGCATCCCTATAAATACCCAATGTATACTTTTACTACAGATGTCAAACTACAATTAATTATTGTGTTGTTCAGAACTTAACATCAATATATTTAAAAAGAAAATATATTCAGCAAGCTTACCTCCATTTGCTAGAAGATTCTCATGTAATTTATCTCTCTGATCATCTAAAACTTCACCAAGATAAGCCGCAGTCTTCCTTGTGATACTGAAATATAAACTCATATATAATACATGTATAACAAGTACAAATACACTCCAGTGTTGACTTATACAACCTTGGGATAAAAGTCTCAGGGCCTGTCCCTCAAGGAAATCATCATGTAACCCTTTTTGAAAGCACTTCTTTGTAGCATATGAGTTCAACAGAATGGTGAAATGGATGGTATTAATAAGAAATTGGATGATGGACTTATCACATAATAATATAATAATAGGTACGGCCTACTGATGGAAAAGACACACAACTTAGTAATGTAGTTAGTTGGTTGTAGAGCCTATATATTTAAACAATTAAATCTCCACTTCACCAATGTCTACTCTGTTTTGCCAAAAATTGTCTATTGCGTATTTTAGTCATGCCATCCCACAATGCAGCAAAAGAACGAGAAGCATTCCTAATGTGCAAATTTAGTAGAAAGACCAAAGGAAGGTAACTAAAATATATTGACACTCAATTCAAATTGGACAGTATACAGAAATTAATCCGCCAAAACTCATGCGATACCTTAAAATGGAAAAGACATTCATCTTTCCATATAATGCTCATCTTAAGAGGATGCTATAGAGGATATTCGTCAACTTTGGTGCAAGATCGATTTTTATTTCACCGAGTGACCTCAGAAAACATATTTTCGTGAGTGGCATAGCCACGAGTGAAAATGTCGTTTTCTGAGTTCACGAGTTGAAATAAAAAAGATCTTACACCAAAGTTGACGAATATTCTGTTTCTTTCATGCTTAGTTTTGTGTTTTATTTGATGTATTTTACGTCATTTCTACTCCAAGATGACGTCATTTATCTTTTCATATGACGTCATGAACGATGAAAATATAAGGTTATATTTTCACTACGCTGAAAATATAAAATTTATATTTTCATCTTTTATTTTCATCGAATAACGCGACGTTTCACCGTAAAGCATGAAAGAAAAAACATAATTTGTGATAAGTAAAATAATTCTAAATCTTACCTTTCACAGTAAACATCTAACTTCCCTAGATCATCTGACAGTCCAACTAAAGTATCTAAGGTACCAACCTAAAATATGTAAATTGTTAAATTTTATTCTACTGTCAGTGGTGCATACATTAACCCCACTGATTTAAATACTTATTATACAATTGATTATACTGGTAAATAGATCTGGGTAACTGTTTTACCTATAATGAGTAGTACAGAACTACTGTAGTGTAGAACTACTGTATAGTGAATTAAATTATCGGGGATAATATATGGACAGTTGAATAAAATATAAAAACATATAGAAAATTTTCATAGCATTTTTATTTGTTCGGGACGTCAGTCCTGAACACAGGACCAGTGCTGGTCTACCTATCAAACTAATATCACTGAACTGTTCTTTGTGAACGAATGTTTTGTTGGAGCCGGACATTGAATTCCACTTTTCAAACCCGAACAAATTCAGTGCCTTCAGCACTTTGATTAATATTCAAAACAGCATAAAATGTGGAATCATAATAATACATAATTTGTCATAAATTCATCTGCAAAGCATTGCACTAAGATTTTAATAAGTATGAAAGGGACATAATTCTGTCAATATTCATATTATAGTTCAAGAACTTAGTATTTGTAAATATGTGTTTGTTCCAAATGATGCACAGTATATTAAACCTTTATCAAGTAGTTATTCTGACACAACATCTGAGCAGGGTAGCCTCACTGTTTTAGTTCAGTTTTCAAAACCTTCACAGTCATCACCTTATTTTTCTCTCTCAAGTACTAGCTTGATTTATCACATTGTATAGAAATGAGCAAACTTATCAACTAGCCTGACTATAAAAATTATGCCATTTTCACTAGCCCAAACTAGTTTCATTCACTCAAGGCTTTTGGTTAGTGGGCTAAGGCGAAAACTGCCTTCATTGAAGAAGATGTTTGATAAAAATGATTTCTTCAATATTAACTGCAACAAATTATTCAATTGTAAACAGAGATGTTTTCATTAACACTAATTCCAACATACCTTCAGATCTGGTAGATTAAATTTGTAGTTGGTAGAAAGATTAAACTGTCTGGCAGTTACAGCATTCAGTTTATCAAATGTTTGTTGACAGGTCTTATCACCAGGAGCAGAAATCAACCAAAATTCTGCCATTTTGTTAATCTTTCAGTCTTGAAAGCCCTGCCAAATTGTAAATATTATTGAATTTAAAACAATAGAACATGAATACACTGTAACTTGATTCATTGTTAATTTTTTTTTTGTTGTACCAAAAAAACCAAACAGACGTAATTAGAAAATATCTGGTAGACTTGATTTTTAAAGGTAGAGGCAACATGGAACTATAACTCTATCTTTAGAGTCAGCAGAGTCAAGTTGGTTAAGTCACAACAGTAGATAATAAAATGTTTTTTTAAACAATAATATAAAATTCAATATCTTTTACTATTGTTTAAAAGTTGGAGATTATCCATGCTCAGTCACCAAGATAAGTTGGAAATTATCCATGTTCAGTCACCAAGAAACTCAACAGTTTATTACTAGACAGAAGGTTCTATGAAGATCCTAATTTTACAGGACTAAACCAAGTCTTACTGGACCAAAGGCATTTTAGTGATTTTACATATTTTGATTGATTGAAAACTCTGTGAATGGGATCAAATTCTTAGCCCGACAGTCAATCTTGTAAACCAACAGATCTACTACTTTTTAAGGATTTGACCATCAGTCCACCACGTTTGGCATGTTAATAAACTCAGGTAGCTCTAGCAAGGTTGTTTAAGATAAAGGAATTTTATGACCAAAGACTAGGGTTATGGTTCCATAACCACTGCCTTGAATAAAGGGGTTTAGCACAGCTGTCCCAATTTTATGAGGCAGTGGCTAGAGTTACGGTACCGTAACTCTAGACCCAGGTTCTAGAGTTACGGAAGTTCCGTAACTGTAGACATTCCTGTCCGGGTTGGCTAGAGTTACGGAAGTCAAATAACTTTTTAACATCGAAAAACTTGTTTATATTCAATATAACTCGAAATAAACAAATATTTACTGACGTGACTTATTTAATTGTTATTACACCCGCCATTTTGGATATGACTAATAAACTTACCGGATGTTTAATATACGAGGGGTGTCCCAGTAAATCGTGGACTCTGTTTGTTGCAAAAAAAGTACGCGCAACTTTAGCTCCAACTTTTAACTGCGATTAAATGCATGTGTTGTGAGTAAGTATGCTAAATTTTTAGACGGTTAATTAAAAAATGAATGTTTTGCTTCAATTTATAAGACACTAGGTATGGAAACGCGGCGCAAGACAACGTCATATTAAGACGTCAGGTCTATGAAATCATTTTTATTCACTCTCCAAGTTCGCCTTGTTGTGAACAGTGACATGTACAGACAATGTATTTAGTTCATATTTACTTTAACAAATTTATTATTGTCTTACTTTTGTAACAAAATTATTACATCTGTCTCAAAATATTAGTATGGTCAATAATATAATGGTCCATGGGTTAAGCATCCAACTTAATTTTGAATGACACTTTCAATAGATTTTGGTACGATAAATTCAATGGCTATATTACACTATGAATAACTTCTCTACCATACGCAATATGCACGAGGTACACGTAATGATTCCTTTCATCTGTCTGTGTGTTTGAATTCAAACTTATACCCATCCATGTTGTGCCAGGCTGATTATGAAACTAAGTTACAAATACATAGACTCAATCTGGTCCTGACGTCACGTTATCTCGTTAATGTCACATTTTTGTGTTTCAGTTCAAATGCGTATTGCACTCTTGTGTACATATTTTATGATCTGAAATTTGGCGTGACAATATATTGGTAATTTCTGCGAATGTCTATGTAAAAATAAAATGCAATCAAAAAGTTTAAGTTTAAATTTTGCTGTTCACTTGAACTCAGTATGAACGAATATACAAGTGTAAAAGTGGTTGCGCCGCATGCACATACCTTGTATTAGTTAAACATTAAAATGACGCCTTTAATACAATTTCTAATTGGTCAAATGCATAATTTGTATAAAAATATGACTAACAAACAGTCTTGTAAATTATGATCATCATGTGACGTAAGGAAAAAAAGTTATGGACAAAGTACACGATTTACTGGGACACCCCTCGTACGGCGATATGTCGTTGTCGTCTTCAAAGTGTCACATAATAAGTTTACTTGAGCGATAAGTTATAGAGTGTGATTATAATTTGGACTGAATATGTATAATTTTGTACGGAATTTCAAGGAAATATTTATAGGAAATAGTAAAGTCTTAGAGTAATTTTAATTGTGAATAATTTGCAAGTGTCTAGTAAGAAAGTCGGCGATTTTCAAACGTTAAATTGATTAAAATTTCGTGAACAAAAATGGGAATTTAGCTTGATAAAAAGAGCTTAGTACTTGGGGAAAAACGTTAAATGAATATTTAGAAAGTCGATGTTTTGTAAAAAAAATCCAGCTTGTCATTCCTCATCAAATCTTTAAAATTTTAATAAAAATATAAACGATCTCGTTAAAAAATACCCATTCATATTCATAACCAAAAGTCAGCAATTTTACTAAAAAACTTGACAGTTAACCAGTAAAAAAATCGCATTTTTTTATCTTTTCAATTAAATTCGCTAATTCCACCAAAGAAGCTCAGTATACTTATCGTACAATATACATGTAAGTAAAATGCTGTGATTCTTTAGTATGCAAATCTTGGGGAAAATTGCCGTGATTTTTTAATTCAATGAATTGGTCAATGTTTTAGGTAAAGATCGCTGCTTTTAAACGTGACAATGTAATAAAATTTTATTTATCAACATTTTTTTATCAAATTGAAGACATTATGCTTTTCATTCTGTCCAAAAATATGGTCGATTTTGCATTCAAAAATCGCTGTTTTTTCTTACAGGACAATTAGAAAAATTTTAATGAAAAATACTAAAGAATCGTCAATTTAATAAAAAGATTAGAACCAAATTAGACATATTCGGTCTAAATTATAATCCAACTCTATATAACAAATCGCTCTTGAAAAGTAAACTAAGTATGTGACACTTTAAAGACGACAACGTCATATTGCCGTATGTTAAACATCAGGTAAGTTTATTAGTCATATCCAAAATGGCGGGTGTAATAACAATTGGATAAGTCACGTCGGTAAATATTTGTTTATTTTGAGTAATAATGAATATAAGCAAGTTTTTCGATGTTAAATAGTTGAAACATTCACATGTTATTTGACTTCCGTAACTCTAGACAACCCTGACAGGGTTGTCTACAGTTACGGAACTTCCGTAACTCTAGAACCTGGGTCTAGAGTTACGGTACCGTAACTCTAGCCACTGCAATTTTATGAAGAAAATAGACGGGCAAGTGTAAATCAGCACACTACAACTGACATCACAGCTCGGTGCTTATTAAACTGCATGGAATCTAATACACATTGCTGATCAACATTTTCACTGACAGCAAGTATCAAAGGATTAACCACAAAAACTGTTCACTGCCTAGCGAATCTGTCAGTGAGTGAAAAACGGAAAAGACCGGTCATTAATTGAAACTTATTAAGACACAAGCTTCAGTACCCGTTGTTATAACAAATATAAACTTACAAAAATAAATGTTTATCAATCGCAAACTACAAATTGACGATTCAGTGAGTAAATTATCAAGATATTTGCTTAAAATTAAATTATTGCCAACATCGCTGTCAAATTTCGACCATTTTGTTTATCACGTGATCATGTGACTTCCGCTACAAATTTTCGCTGTCACTTCCGGTCGTCCAAACCTCGAAACTCTTTAGACCGCCAACGCTTTAAATAGTCAATGTGCTTTGTAATACCCTGCCTTAATGACTTTATCCGAGAAAGAAATTTAATGTAAATAATTCATTACAAAGTGACACCACGATATATGAAAATTGTTTCAAATGGTAACACATTCAAAGTGTGAAACAACCTGGTACGAATCCAAGAGTTTTAATCGATTGCAAACTAAATTAAGGTTTGTAGGAGGTTTTCTCCATTCGGAACTACCTCGGATATTACTGATCGTCAGTTTACGGAATCACCCGAGCGGTTTTCTCCGGCTTCATTTTGACCACGATACGCGACGTACATTTTTGGGGTTCACTTGACTAAAAGTTTTTTTTAACACAGATTTGTTCTCCTGACGTACATGAAGGTGATTGCACAGGACAAAATGGGTTAAATATTACATGTTTATTTCTTGAGGAGTGAATCTTTGAACAGCATATGTTATAGGCAATTTGTAAACTTAGGCATTTTGTAAAATCAGAGACACATATATCTTATTCCCTGGTAAAAAGCCTGAAAACTTTAAGCATTTTATAAATTTTACAAAATGCCTAAAAAATAGCTAAATGTTTTACAATTATCCTAATATTGCATAAATAAAAAGTGTTTGATTTGAGGATTACATTTCTTTTGATCCATATAGCATTTGAAAAAGGTTATTTGTTCCTTTGTTAACAAAAATATAGTCGATTGTACCCTAAACCACTTTAAGCAGCCTATCACATAGTAATCCAAAGACAATGAATGATTAAATTAGAAGGTTAACGTGCAAAAGGCTGAATTTTTCTTAATTACAGCATAGTTTTGGTCTCATCTGCAAAATTTTAGACGTAACAAAGCAAATAGAAATTTTTCAACAACTTGACTAATGTCGGTCGGCTGCCAAAAGGTCGTAACTATGATTTTTGGCAAAAATGACTTTTTGACTGCACGAAGTACGCCAAAGCGATTCCTGTCTTGTCCCAAAACGTCGTACCTGTAAGCCAATCAATACCCGAAATATTGTCATGAGATGAAATATCGTAACTCCGATTTATTTTTTGAACAACGGTCAAAATATCGTATTTCACACTTAACACTCCATTGTTGATAAAAAAATGATCATGCAGTTGGATTCTTCTTTTTAAGAGGTAAAATATGTTTGATTTCAACCACTTTATTCATTTAACTTTAGTTTTGTATGCTCATCTTGTATGATTTGTATCTTATGACTTATAATTTCGACTATTTTTTAAAACGATTGAAAATAGTTTGTCATTTCTGGTAAACTAATAATGACAAGTATTCTACACTAGTAATTAAATTAAGAAGCAGAAATAATGCATTTATTACATTTTTATTGTTTGCAAACATGGGAAACAGTTATCTTTGATGAATGTTGTAATACATTAATTTTATGGGTGTCAAATGGTAGTTACGACATTTTGAAACGAAAAATTATTATTTTAAGTTTGGATAATTTTGAGATACAACTTTTTGATGAAATAGTTTTTTCCTTCTCCTGAAAACCTTGAAAAATTGAGATGCGAGTTTTTGGCAGCCGACCGACGCTATGTCACATTGTGTATCATGACTGCTGAAATTTCTAGAATTTTTTTTGTCACCAATCGTACATTAACTTTTCTATATCAACAGTATGCTCAAGTCAAACTGATAGCTACTGTACCAATATCAAACATGAAGCCTATGTTAAGTTTGCTTCAATGTATTGATCAGAAGATTAGCAATTAACATGAATGTTCAGTCGACTTTTCAATCTCGTACGATAATCTATTCACTGATCTTTTATAAGCATAAGACCGGAACAGTTCTACATTAACACCTGAATGAAGTAATTGCAGGTAAAGAGAAATCAATTAAATTAAGAGAGGACCCCTTACTCTTAATAACACCAGCATATGCGGATCTAGCGGGTTCAGGGGGGTTGGGACCCCCTAGAATTTCCAAAATATACCTGTCCACTTGTGTATTTCTTGATTGTAAGTCATTTTTAAGTAGCATGAAGCAGCTTTTCTCGGTGCTTAGCATAGATTTAATCGTTTTGTAGTTTTTGTTATTAATACGTTAAATTATTCTGCAAAATGTGTACAATGTGGTTGTGGTTGAAAAGTTTGGACCCCCCCCCCCCCCCTAGAAAAGGTTCGCCCCCCTCCCCCCTAGAAAAAATACATAGTTCCGCCCCTGACCTGACAGTATATATTAGATCCTTGTCAATTGATTTTACTAAACATGGTTATTCTGAACCTATGAAACACACTCTTGTGTACTTTAAATGAAGAAAAAAGCCTAGGAGAACAGATTTAATAAATATTTCGCGAAACTCAAGTTTCATGATTCTTGTGAAATAATTGCGAATTCACGATTACAGGCCGTTTGCAGGCGGTGCATAAGTATGTATTTTTGTATAGAGCACGCTTCTTAAGTGTCAACATTGCTTTTCCAACTCAAGGTATCTTAAATTGTTACACTTCCAGCCAGCAACCCTTTTATCGGGGTAATTAAAGAACGACCACTCTGGCAGTATTTTACCGGAAGAAGAAGAGTTACGATTTGCTTAATCGAACACAGCCGTTATTGACCCGTTTGTTACAGGTCATATGCAAATTAGATGCAAACGACAGCACCGCACGAAGCGTCTGCGTTAAATGGTGTAAGATTTTAGTGAAAATGGGATGTGGAGGATCTACAAGTAACGATAAAGGGCAAAATTCAGATGATTGCAACAAAACTTCATATTTTCGGCGGCAGCCTAAAGTCAGCATAAGAGCTGGGGATGGAGTTAGTTTATTGGAAAATAATCCGAAAGTAATTTTTGTGTTTGGTTAGTAAGTTGCATGTTTATTATTATTTTTAGTTGAAAGTAAGATAGTGTGACTATCTAACACTGTAATGGCTTGAACCATTGAAATACATTTGTGCGACAGAAATGTTTTCATCTTATTTTGTAACTTTCCATTCAAATTCTCAGTGGTCATTTTGGAGAATTTTCTCTTAACATCTTCTATCTTTGCATTATCCAGTATTGATCTTTATTTTAGTATTTATCGTATTCATAGGGAGGAATATATTGTTGTGTGACATTGCTTTCACGATTTAGTACCAGCTAGGGTGAGAAAATCTGTCGTATCAGGGCTGTAGATGCAGAAGGGAGGATGGAACCCAGCTCCCCTTTAATGCATGTTAATAGTAAAATGTTTTAAAAACTACTTTGAAAACACTGAAACAAGTTGTTTGGTCTAAAACTTTACATTAATTAAAGAATATCAATTAAATAATTAAAAATAGTACCAAGATACAAAGTTTCAACATTATCATTGAAATAATATGTAGAAATAGAAGTAAAATAAAAGAGGCCGGCTGGTCCAGAGTTTGGGAATCCCATTTCAACTCTTAATAAGAGTCTTAATTATAGCATGTATTTTAATTGTCATTCTGTTTAACATAGATCTAGTATTTTTGTAGCTTTAATTAGTTATATGTTTCATTATTCTGCACACTGTGTATAGTGTGGTTGCGGTTTGAAAGTTTGGACCCCCTAGACAAAAATCCTGGATCCGCCCCAGAGGTGAATTATCATTAAATCCACTTGTTTGTTTAAAGATACAGGATATAACAGGAGTCTGCTACACCATGGTTCTGTCAGTAAAATATTAAATCTTCATAATTCTTGTTTCTATAAATAAATGTGTAGGTGTTCAATTAAGTCTAAGTACACATTCAATAAACATTGTTTCAATTTAGGCCTTTAGGAATGATTATTATCATGCTATATGAATTAATAATTTGCTAAGTATTATTCTTCCAGCCAAAGATTTATACTTAAGGGCAAATATGTATTCTCATTATACTTAATCTAGTCAGCCATGGTTACCATAGCAAAGCTTGGGCAGATTAAAATGGGCAGAATTTAAATTTTAGCACCCCCTTCAAAGCCATTCTAGAGAGGGGACAAAACACCTGACCCTCTCTAATGAGGCTGATTAAAAAGTTGTCAATTTTTTAAAAACTTCCGTGAGGGAAATTCACCTTTTTCTGTCGGAAACAGTATGTTTAGTTTAAGGGAAAAGAGGGATCAGTGGAGACATTGTTATTGGTGATCATTTCAGAACACAGAAAAAGGCAGGGTGTCAGAAAAAAGGGCTGTACTAATGTTACTATTTCCCCATAGGAAGGAACAAAAATTAATGGTAGAGAGGATAGAAAAGGAGCACTGAGTGCAACACTCTGCTATTCTGTTTATCTCTGTAATTACAATTGTGTCATGGTAAAATTTAACAATGTACACACACTGATATTGTACATTTCAAAAACTCTTTAAATGAAAAATTATGAATATAGTTTTGCTCAATTTAATTGTCATTTTCTTAGCCAGAAGTTGTTGGTCAATTAATTTCTATATTGGGATCACACTCTAAGAGTGGTATTAATTTATTTACATGTATTATAATTATGATTATAAGAATATTCCCTGAAACTTTTAAAGTAATATCCTGAAAAATAAAGAAAATATTGCAATTTATAAATCAAGACTTTTACAGCACTAAATTAACTTTTTGCACAAATTGGCCTCGGGGCCATTTTCCAATCAATATTTCTCAGAAAAGGAAAAAAATAAGAATATCAATGATTATTGAATTCAAATATTTACCTAAATGTGAGTACATATATGGAATTAAAGGACTCTTAGAGCTCTCTTTCTTTAAAAATGTTGCCCTCAAAGATGGCTCAAAACTGACCAATTTCTTACTTCAATAATAGTGCAATACGTACCAACTTCAAACATCTGTATCTCAAAAACTATTTTGAGCACAACACTAAAACTTTAGATTTCTCCATGAATAAGATTAAATTTGATGTGGTTAAAATTTCAGCAAAATCTAAGACTTGAACTGGGAGGCCCTGGGTGACTTGGTATGGAATGACCCAATTAACAATGGATATAATTTCATTATGACTTTTAATTAATCAATATCATAATCTACAGAAATGTTAATTATTAAGTTATTTCATAATAGCTTTGAACTTGCACTCCGACTCAGAACACTAATGTCAACTTGAGGATTAGGCTGGGGATGAATATACAGTAAATCTTGCGTAAGCGACCACGTCTCCTAAGTGATCTTTTGCACTAAGCGACCACCCAGAGTTCCCACAGACCATTTTTACTAATTAAATCTTTGCCTTAAGCGTCTTTTGTCTAACGCGACCAGCAACCACAGATTTTGGTCGAAACTGACTGACTTATTTGTGTTAAACGACCGGCTCAAATAAATCGAATTTGGCGAAAATCGTTAAAAATCAGTAATCAGAAATATACACCGGTAGTACGTCGCCTCAATGTCTATCACCTAAAGTCGTATGTCAGACTCTAAAAATCAATAATTAACAGTCATAAATACTGTAAGATAAAGGGGTAAGTGGGAACAATCAACAAAGTGACACTAATATGATTCAATTAGTATGTAATTACATTGAACAATTAGTCCCATATCGGGGTCGATTAAAACATCTGTTCTGTCACCGTAGAGAGTTATCCAAAACATTTCTAGAGACTGCAAATTTGACTTTTTATACGTGCATAGAACGTGTAAAGTAATATTTATTTTTTTTAAAATACGAATGCAGAAACAATTTGTTTATTTAAACAAAGAAAGGTCAATATTGAGGACATTATAAACACGTTTTCTGAAAATAGTGTCACGTTCTACTTTCAATTTCAAACAAGGCCAACATTTTTACGCATGAAGTTTGCAGCGTTGGTTAGAACAAAGAATTAGCTTTTGTGTTGACAATATTATTACAATTAATTCTCAATTACTGTTTAAATTTCACAGTTTTAACTGTAATAGCCTTTTATCTGTTGACCTAAATATATTGGTTGTTTTTATGGCGAAAATTCCGGAAAATGTCCGGATTTTACTTAATTAGAATAAATTATTGCAATTTAAAGCTGAATTTAGGATGTTAAAAAGAAAGCAAAACGATTTGCCCATCATTTGCATGCATTTGACGACATTTGAATTAAGGTCCATCAGTTAAAATCGTCCCGTTGACAGACTATTGTTCTACGAAAATGACGAATTTTAGAATGTCAGAACGGCTTCAAGGTCGGAATCAACATTTGTCTTAAGAGACCATTGTCTTAAACGACCACTTTTAGTCTCTCCCTTGGATGGTCGCTTAACACAAGATCCACTGTACATATATAATAGACTAAAGTTATTAATAAGAACATTGCTATTGTAACCATAATGTATGTTTGGTATCACACAAACTGTTTAACCAATGGAAAACTTGTTGGATCAAATTCAAAATGACAAAGTGACAATAGAATTAATGATGTTTCAACTAGTAAAATACTTCTTAGTTTTACTGCATTAAGTTATTGATAAAATTTATGAAATTATGAAAAAATATCCTTATTTACATGTATATCTTACATATTGTGAATTGTTGTAGTTGTACACTAGTGATTATTATGGCTACCAAAATTTTTGTTGACCAACTTTATATAGTGAAACAAAATTGTTCCTTTTTAGGAAATCGAATTATTATAACTACATTTATTTATTTTAACCAAACAGTTTACTCAATAGTGATGAAAATTGGTTGTTACTTCTCTACAGTTGAAATAATGCAAATATATACATGTACCAACCTAGGTCATTTCAAGTTTAATGTTTGAATTGTTATATGTTTGATTTTAGATTTTATTTGCTTAGTTCATATGTTTAGTAAATGTATTTATTGATCAATTATTTGATCAGGTTAGATTTATTTGCTGCAAAATATTGCATTGATTGGTCATTTATGATATTTAAATGTAAATGTGACAACATTGACTTTTCATTAAGTTGGAATTTTTATTATCATGATTTATTCATTTTTAGGACAGCTGCAAATATCTAGGTGTTCTAGTTTGATTGCCTTTTCTGCTAAATAAACTTGTTTTCAAATAAGTTTCATTCATTATAAGGTCATTCCTTCAAGTACAAAATACTCCTTTGTAATTTAATTCAAATGCCCTTTAGATAAATAGTAGCTTTACCCCAAGGGTTGCTAATTTATACCAAAATTAGAAGTGTAGACAGGCTAATCAATGTTCTCTGTTGATCTAATAAGCTCTAAAATCAATGATAAAACAGGAGATTTGCTTCTATAATAACCTGTAAGCTGTCATATACTCATTAAGTATATATTGTAATCCCTGTTTGTAACTTTAGATATTTGCATGTTCATTATAAAACTGTACCGAGGTTTAACCCTAAACTGGTAAATCCATGATTTTATGTGTCTGGACCCCCTCCCTTTAAAATGGCCGCCACTGCCATAAAACTGGTGTATTTCAACTGGATTTGGAAAATTTCACTTCAGGAAGGTTGCAATCTGATTAAAACCCAATATAAAATTTTCCGCTTGCCTACTCGCTAATTTAGATCTGGCCTTTTTCAAACAAGGGTCACGTTTAGGTGACCTTTTCTCATCATATTATTAATGACGAAATTGTTATGATACATAAATTGTTTTCATCGTCTACGTCACGCAATTTGAAATGAGCCGTCTAATCGCAGACCATGAATAATACCGCTGTTAAATAAGCTTGCAAACCTTGGTCTAGAAAGAGAAATTACAAAATCAAAATGTTAATAATAGGGTTTCGTCTAGATGAAAGCTATGCATTGATAAGTGGACATAATGGTCATCTCGACATGACCCTCCATTGAGATAGTAGAGATCCTGTATTACAATGCTCTACAGGATATCTGTTTACAGAGATTGGGAAGGTTGTCCCTAAGAACCAAAGAAATGACCTTTTTTCCGCGCCTCCCCCATCAAGAGATGTCTCAGGGGTGTTCTGAAGGGGGGATGTGTCCCCCTTTGTTGCTGGGGTTTGAAGGGGGCACAGTGCACCTCATCGCCAGAAAAAAATCGGGGTCGTTGATTGCAGAGAAATGGCACAAAAAGTTGTTAAGAAATTATGTTTTCAGTAATCGAAAAGAACTGGCACTTTAGACCTCAATTTTGGAAAATATAACTGAATGAAACGTGAAGTTGGGGTTCAAAAAGAGCAAAAATTGCCCTTTCTGCCCCGCCCCAGCATTGCCATGGTAACTGGGATCGGGACTCAATTTGGTTTTTTTGAAAGGCAGTCACCCATGTGGGGGATACATTGCTTATAAGCAAGTCCAGCATTAGCCCTGGTAAGCTATTTTGAATAAGTTGACATGGTGAAGAATTAGATATTTATGTAGCATGTTTAACCATTGAAATGTATTCACTTGGGCAGGTTAATAAAATTGGGTCGATAGATTAATGTTACTTTCTAAATTCTATGTAACTTTCACAAGGAGTGTAATAATTCGTTGTTTAAACCCACTTGTAACTAAACTAGGCAATCTATTATGTGTAGTATTGATTTTTGCAAGATTCCGTAGCCAATTTTCTTTCTCTATGTGACAATGCTCTCCGCCGATAGTTGAAGAAATTGAGATCTAGAGAAGCTGAGTTTTAGGCTATATGTCATCTAATGAAATGTTTAGTTTGCTCTGGAGTAATATTTATATTGTGGTTTGTGTTCGAGTTTTGTCATTTTTCTCCAAAAATCCAGTCTTAGTTGATCCTGAAAAGTAACTTGTGTCATGTAAGACCCAGTCTGCTTGCATTATAATGGCGTCTACTAATGATTCTATATATTATTATGTGACATTTTCAGTAATAACAAGACTGTTGTGCATTTAGTGATTCTATGATAATATGAAAATACTTAAAATATTAGTATTTTTCATTTACAGTTTAAGGTAAACATATATGTTAGTCGTCCTATTTTCAATGGAAGGTATATCAAAATCTGTATATTAAATGGAGGGCTGAACGAAAAACTATTGTAAGTCCCTTAATTTTCAAAAAGACTTACAATACAGTTTTTGTTCAGCCCTTGCAATATACATTATGATTATGTGGAAAAAATATTAAATTAAAATTTTAGAGGTAATAAAATGGAAAAAGTCCATTCAAATTCAATCCTAAATTTTACATAAATGCACATACTGTATAGCGGGTATTATCTGCAGGGGTTTTATTTTGGCTTTATTGGCGGTAAATGAAAATGCGCCAAATATAAACACCGCGAATACAAACCTCCGCAGTATTAAGTCGCCGCCATATTGTTTACAAAGGGACATTACTCTTAATAAATTTTGTATTCAATAAAATATGTATGTATTAACTCCCTTAAAAACAAGAATTATGTAGTGAATTAGGTGAGATTTATTATGTTAATGAACTAAATTTGGTATTTTAAATAACACAATGGAATTGATTCAAGTTATGTATGGAGCAAACGAAAATACAGACAGACAACACATTCATTCTAACAATTAGACGACAGGTTCCATCAAAACTCGGTTACGAAACTCGACGACGCTGTCGCCATTTTGTTTACTTTATAAACCTGTATGCCGGTCATTTCCGAATCTTCACGAGTTTAGCTCAAACACTAATAGGTTTGTCGTAAAAAACAAAGTCATCTTTAGTAATGCAATTAATTTAATTGCTTGCTATCAAACCGAAGACAAATTTCTCATCACCTTATTTAACAAATTGAGTAAAAATGAGCGGAGTAAGTGTTTATGTAGCTTATTATTTATTGATATTCAAAAGAAAACTATTTTCAAATTCATTTGTAGATTGGAAATCTAACGTCACGTGACGACGCTTTATAATTGATATAGTCTGTTTAAAGACTCCACTAGGTGGGTTAATTGTACATTGTTTGTGACAAGCTGTTGATTTTACATTTGTTTGGACCTTGACCAATGGATTTAGGTAAATTGATGATTTTTAAGGAGTGTGTGGGCGCAAACTTTAATACCAATAATTTTTAAGTAAGACAAAAGCGTTATTCACGACTATAAACAAACATGCGAAAATTTTGATTGTTCATTACAACTAATTGTTATTATTAAAAGACTCTCGCGAGTTTGGCTTACTTATGCAATTTGTCAAACGATCAAACTTAGCGGCACCCAGGTGATATTTTTTAAAAAACATTCACATTTTATGGCGATTCTTATCACATGATTAAACTTGTTCCCATCAATACATTGTCATACAAATAGATAATCTGCCCTGCAAGCGTTGGTTTTTCACACGTCCGCTAAGATTATGCAACTTTGGTGACAATTAATTAATTCAAATATTTAAAAAGTCGCGGTCGGTAGTGACCGCCTATACAGGTAAATAGACCTGTTTTGTGGAAATGACAGAGTTATGTACCTTTGACCATCTTTTACCGGGAGGTTTAAAATTGGCGCTCAGAGTAATTTCCGCCAATATTTAGCATCGCCAATACAAAACTCTCTTGTTTACGCGAAATTTTTGCCCCGCAGAAATAACCCGCTATACAGTAATGACATGATAAACCAAATAATTTCACAAACTTGTAGTCAACTCCTTAGTTATTATAGAGAATAATGCAGATAGAAGACATCTTTCCTAGAATACTAAGATTAAAATTACTTAAACTGGATTTCCTGTATATCTAGCTGTGGAACATGCTCCTAACTTGTTATGAAAAATTGTGGTATGCTATATATTTATGATAGTGCCTACAATCTGGTTTTAAGTTTTCATTTCTTAGATGTTGTATTACATAATTTTTTTAAACCTGGGTCGATAGCCCAGTTGGCAGCGCGCCAGGATTTGGAATCTCGTGCCCAAGGGGGTGTGGGTTCGAATCCCAACCGGGGAGGTTATACCCTTCCATGAAAATTTGACAATAATGTCAACTTTCCTCCATTGATTAGATAATATGGAGAAGTTTCCAGCCTTGTGGAAGGGTAGGTGAGTACTGGTTATAGACAATGGTCCAGGAAAGCTAGGTTAGGTGCCCTAGACGGGTAAAATGACCTAAATTGTGTTGACATGGCATTAACTCCAATAAATAAATAAATACTATTTGATTTTACTAAATTAATTTTCCTCTCTTAAGTAAAATTAAGTTGCTTTACATAAAATTAAATAACACAATTAAAACTATTATTGCATATTTGGAATATACTGAATTATTAATTAAATTCAGGGATTCAGTTACAGTTACTAAATCATGTGATATCTTCTCTGATATTAATTAAACAGAAGTTTTTGTGTAATTCTTTATTACTATTTTTTTCATATCTAAATTTAATACATGTACACAGAATACAATGATATACAAGAGATCAAATAATTGTTAGCAGAATGCTGTAAATTATTAAAATCGTGGTTGAAAGTTTTTAGTTTTGGAGATATCCACTAAAAAACTATAGTCTAAGTATTGTGATGTAAAACATATATATAATCTATCTAGGTAATTTTTCACACAAAATCATCATTCATGGTTAGAAATTTAAAGTTTTGGAGATATTAAATTAACAGAAGTTGCCTTAGCCAAACATTTAGAAGACAGGCTTGGGGTAACAATTTAATTTGCCTTTTGTCATATGAGTATTCTCATGAATCCCTTTAACCCTCTTAAACTCTAAGAGTAGTTGTAAAGAGTACTATCCTCTTTTTGACTTTGATGGATGATGAATAGTCAGATATTTAATCTCAGAAATCTCACTGTTATCATTATTTTGCATTTAGGAAAATCCAATGTAGAACCATCTAGTATGATTAGAGTTTCTTAGAATTTAGAGTTTCTTAGAATTTAGAGTTTCTTAGAAAATCTTTTTAACACTCTCTTTCAACCTATTTATCATCAGATTATCATTAAATGTATTTCCATTTAGAAATGAGTTTACTTAACATTTGTTGGACTGGTTTATAACTACATGTATAATCACTAAGTGTTTTGCATTCATTGCAAAACTCAACAGTTTATTACTGGACAGTAGGTTCTGAGAAGATCAAAATTTTACAGAACCGAACTAAGTCTTACAGGATGAGAGACAGTTTACATATTGTGATGAATTGAAAACTGTGCACGAGATCAATTTTTTGCCGGACAGTCGGTTCTGTAAACTTGCAGATCTAGACAGACCTTTTTTACAGGATTTGTCCATTGGTCCACCATGTTTCGCTATGACTGGTTTTATGAATATATCCCAAGTATTCTCTGTAAATAGTGAACCAATGTTTATCTGTCATCATATCTAGACTAAATACAATCTACGTGTGGTTACAAAGCAGACTTCAATCAGATAATATGTTGTCTGTCTTGTAATTAAAACAGGCTTACTTTAACTTTTCATCTATAATGATAGCACTAGGCTTTAATCAGATTTTAATGGGCTGTTTCCTTTTGATGTATTGGTAACTAACACTACTATGTGAATGTAGTTTATACAGCTAACTTCTGTCCTCACTCTTCACTCTATAGAATCTATGTTCTTGAATAAAATTATATGACAATGATCAATATTCTTTACTTCATTATATAGACATGTCTGCTAATTAGACTTTTAATTGGCCTCTCAAGTCTCGTATAAACAACTCTCACATAGCATTTCTTTATTATTCACTATCACAAGTTCTCATTTTGTTGGTTTGATCAATATTTTATATCAGCTGAAACATTGTCATAGTCTATTATGATTGCTTGATATTTAACATATTAAAACGAAGCATGTCTGGTTTTATCTCAAGTACATCTATGAGGGTTATTTCTCTTCATTTGGCAGTGGGTGTAGCATATTTATTTTAGTTGAAATTTAATCAGTTTGCTTATGGTACTTTGTTCTGAAAAATACTTTAATTTACTGTCTTTGAATAAAGCTGGGCTGAGTTCAGTTACCGCGAACGTAACAGAACGTTCCGTAACGATACATTCGAAACTCCTCGATCATTTGCTGCGAATAATCTCGGACATATTTAGACGCTTTTTTTGAAACTACCGGTGTTAAAGTAAACAATTATATGGCCGAGGAGTTCCGAATGTATCGTTATGTAACGTTCTGTAACGTTCGCGATAACTGAACTCAGCCCTGGTATAGTTCTATTACATTAACCTGTCACAACTTGAATAATTACACACTCACTGAATGTGTTATTATTTAACCTCTTTTAAAACATTGAGCCACCAATCAATATGAATTATTGATAATCTAACAATGTATGCGGCGATTTTGAATATCGGGGTTATAACAAGTTTGAAAGGGGTTAAAAATAACAGATTCATTGACTGTGTAATTATTTAAGTTGTGACAGGTTAATGTAATAGAACTATACTCTAAGTTCATTGAAATCACTGTCATTCTAGTGACTTTTAGAAGTGGTCAGAAAGTCCACCAACTTTTTACAGCTACCTCTCCATATACAATAAAAATCTTATATACAAGTATGTCAAAAATTTGATATTTGTCGTTGTATTGCTTATTTAATTTTTGGATATACTTATGTACTTGTATTATGCTTAATCATTAAAATGGACTGGATATTTTAACATACTGCAATTATATATTTTGGTCCTGCTAACTTTCATTCAGTCCAGAAAAATATTCCATTTTGTTATACTGAGTGTCCAGTGCTGATTAAATTTTGACGTGAAGACACGAAAATTTAGTTACATGTATCTGTTTTATGATTTCAGGAGGGCCAGGTACAAAGAAAGGAAAGATTTTAGATAATTTAGCCAATGTATTTGGTATTGAAATAATTAATGTTGAAAATATAATACTTGAGAATTTAGCTAAAAAAGTGGAGAATCCAAATCCTAATAACATTGTACCAATGATACAGTCACTACTTAGGGTAAGAAAATTTTCATTGTTTAACTGATCATCTTTTATAGACTGCCTATTTTACAGTTTGCTTAATCTGAACCTCATATGCCTGACTCAATTTTTCTTCTTATTTTATGTATAAAGAGATATGTTACTGTACAATAGTAGAGAAAATTGTGTCTGGCCCCTGTATTCAGAACCAAGCCCTGGGAAAAAGATGTTGAAGAGTTTGATTTTTATTTCAGTGTTTGAAAACTTAGTATTTTTTTCTGTACAGTACAACCTCCCTTGAACAACACCCACTAGGAGGGACTAAGGTGTGTTGCTGTTCAGAGGTGGTTGTTCTACCAAGGTTAAATAAATAAAATTACATCTACAGGAAATATTAAAAGCTGTTGTTGTGCAGAGGATATTTTCTGTTGAGAGTACCCCTCTGCAGAGGTTATACTGTATTGTATCTTAGTCTTACACATTTTAAAGCACTATTTTAGAAATTTCACTTTTCCCTTTAAATATTAAAGACACTTAGAGTTTGAAATGGTATGGTCTGGTATGGTATGGTACATACACATAATAATTTCTGAAACATTGTGGACCTACTACAGTGGATCTATAGCTGTCTGTTAAATGTTATAAGTCAGAATGAATATTAGACAGATGTATCACGCTAATCAAATAAATCTATTCAATAATTGATGTTAGCTTGTAGTTTTTCTCTTCTTACATGACAATGGTAGTTGAAATGATTGATAGATTAGTTAGAAGTATATAGCTCATTTAGGATAATGTGAGACATTGTTTACATAGAATATTGTTTAAATTTGTCTCTACCTATACTTATAAACCTAAGGATATAGATTTATTAAAGTTAAGGTTCTTAAGTTTTTAAATCTGGATGTTTTTTATATGAAGGCTGTCAGTCAACATTTTCACTGTTGCTAGAAAGGCTAAGTCTCTTGAATTAGCTGTTAACCAGTTACTATTCACATTGTTTCTTCAGTGGCTGACAACTGCCTTATATTATGATGTAGAATCAGTAGTAGGAAGGAGAATGACCATAGAAAGTATTCATGATTCAGCTCCACTAAAGTATGCCCCGCCTAGGAATCTAACCTATGGTACCTCAAAAGGTAGATTTGTGTTACAATGACTAAGTTAGCCAGATAGCTAAATGGCTGGATGTATTATTGTTTGAATCACAGGGTCTGAAGTTAAATTTTTCAGTATCTATTCTGATTTCAGTACTTTGAGAATGAATTATGCTATGTTTTTAATTAAAATAAATTTTGTCTAATTCAGTATTTAAAAGTAGGTTTTCTATATTTTCAACACTTTCAACTTTCACCTATGGAATCATGTTTTTTTATACATTAAATCATATTTTATTTTTCAGAAAGAGGAAGCATTTTTACGACTTGATGCTGTCTTACGAATGGTTTCTAGAGCATTAATTGACCATGGTAAATCAGACTTCTATGTTATAGATTTAATGCCAAATTTAAAATGGATGCTAGGAAATCCGATGTTTATTAAAGAATGTTCTGAAGAATTTAAACTATTTGAAGAAAAGGTAATAATTATTTTTTACATTTTTAACTTTCTGTTACTATGTATGCAGTATAGTATAGTGTTTAGTCTTTTATTTTTGTGGATTTTTCAGTTTGATCAAGTCTCAATCGTTTGAATATACATGTAATTCTACGTGAAATTTACCAGAAATTTAAAGACTTTACCTTAACCAAGATTCTATATAAAAATGCTTGATCAAAAGCTCTGTTTTCTGGGCATTCATTGTCAAAAAAAGGACATTTGCTCCAAAATTGATATAATTATTTTAATGATTAATAATTATTCAAGCATAAAATTTCAATTCTTTAATTTCTTAAATTAACCCACTAATTGAATGTGCTAGTAAATCCATTTTTTTTTGGTTTATACAATGTAGTAAAAATAAACATTTTCAGATTTCAGTAGTGAACAGTTCAGTCCAATGTAGTACCAGCCCAATCATTGTTCATTGATTTTATTTTGTCAGAAAATTAATTCATCTATTTACATAGATTACTTTACAAGGATTATGAGAATTAAAAGTAACTACATTTACGATCAATCAATACAGTCCAAACTTTTTCTAGGGGGGGTCCGAACTTTGGAACCACAACCACATTATACACATTTTGCAGAATAATGCAACATATTTATAATAAAAACTACATAACCATTAAATCTAAGTTAAGTACTGAGAAAAATTGCCTCATGCTACTTAAAAATGACTTACTGTCAATAAATACACTAATGGAAATGTACATTTTGGATATTCTAGGGGGGGGTCTGGACCCCCCTGACTCCCCCCCTCCCCCCTCCTGCTAGATCTACCTATGCAATATACATGTAGAGTGAAGAGGATTCCTCCAATTAGTTTGAATAAAAACTCTGAAAACCGGACCCTCTGAAAACCGGAATCCTCTGAAAACCGGACGATTTTAAAAGTCCCATATTTTTCCCTATTAAATGCATTGAAAAATATCCTCTGAAAACCGGACACTCTGAATTCCGAATACCGGACCTTTTGCCATGGCTACTAATGATAAATATGCATAAAAAATCCTCTGAAAACCGGACACCAAGTGTCAACTTTCTGTGTATTTTAACAGTCAGTTAATCTTAATCCCTGACAGATGTCAATTGTTAATTAAATATCCAAGCATTTTATCTATACAGGTGTGAAAAACACTTGTCTGTCATTGTTTAGGAGTCTGGTAATGTTTGTTATGTATAAACATGTATTGTTGTACAGACATAATTTGTGAAAATATTTTAATTTCAAATATAGTTTTTATACAAATAAAAAGGCTACATATTTGTTTTCAAAATTACTAAAGTTTGTTAGTTGTAAGAAAATAATGATGTCTATCTTTTTATTTTGAGTAAGATATTGGAAAATAGTTTATATGATGTTGTAATTGTTGTTATGTGATAATATGCATTCATTTTATTGAGAATAGCATCTATATTTATGGGTTATATATTTGAATGTATTTAAAGTCCATTGATAACAATCATGAACATGTAACTACAGAAAAGTTATAATATTTTAATCATCTTTTTTCTCAGTAAA
This sequence comes from Mactra quadrangularis, assembly GCA_025267735.1. Lineage (NCBI taxonomy): Eukaryota > Metazoa > Mollusca > Bivalvia > Venerida > Mactridae > Mactra > Mactra quadrangularis. Next base: position 33,746,049 of record CM046304.1, read on the forward strand.
TTTACACTTACCAACCCAAAATTGACTAAACTTAAATAAAAATGAATTAAGATATAGCTGAACTATCAATTTAATGTAGGGAAATGTCCCAACAAACCCATAGCTATGTTTAATTAGTGATTCTATATAAACCTCTGAAAACCGGAATCCTCTGAAAACCGGACTTTTTGGTCAGTCCGAGCCAGGTCCGGTTTTCAGAGTTTTTACTGTATACAAATATATGTCATGTTTATGTACAAATGTATATAGATCAATAATAATATCAATACTTCCAGTTACCAGAATTAAACTAAGTATTACAGTAACTGTAAAATTGTATTAGTTAAGTGTGAAGATATAGTGCTTTAGTGGTATCGCACTTTATTTTATTTTTGTTGGGTTTAATGCCATAGCAACATATTGTGTAGGTTATATCATGGTGGACAGTTAACCTAATCATCGTTCCTGAAAGGCTTAATCTCTAGATTTAGCTGTTAACCAGTTAATTGACACATACAATGTACTTTTGACTGTGACCGACAAATACCCTAGATGATTAATGATCAGTGGTAGAAGGAAGATAGATTGATTGGACAGTGTCTGACTAGTCATGCTATATCAAAAGAAAGGATGTAGACTAGTTGTGCACTTACCTTCTAATAAATAAAAGATATCATGAATTGAATTACTTTAACTAATAAGAACAAGTTATAAAGCTGTATCTGTGATCCTACCTAAACAAACAAACAATGACATGTGCAAAAGCATCTGTGGTGAAAAAATAATCTGAAAACAAAGAAAGATTGTCAGTACTGTAGGTCTCAGTGTCTTGATACTTTCAGCATACTCACCCTTCCCATATACCCAACTGCTAAGAAAGTGTTAACAAAGGGGTTTCTGATATTTTTTCTGGATTTGCATTTCGTGGGTTTAGCACAAAACAGTTGTAACTCAATATATAAAGAGAGTGTGGCACTACCGTTTTGCGCTAAACTCGCAATTTGCTGTCTTGTTTATTGCTAATCAATATATGAAATTATTACTCTGACTTATCTGTATTCTAGTTGTAAACTTCTACATGTGTCATATCAGCTGATAATTAAAGCTTTTAAGTGTTGATTTCTTTATCAAGCCAGAGGCTATTGAAATCTTAATTGACTCAGATAAAAGTGCTCTTGTCCTTTGCATAACCTTGATTTCCTATGGGAAATCTGAATTATTAACAGTTTGTGGTACAATGTTAAGTCTTAAATCTGAACAAAGAAAAAAATCAGGACAAAGAAAATTTCTCTTTTTTTCATCCACTGTATCAGCTGTGTATTGTTTGAAATACCAGAGCACTGACACTTCAAAAATGGGTCATATTGCATAGGCTACTTCACACCATATCATACAACTAGTGATTATTCTAAAGCAGGATGCTGGCTCTGCTAATTTTCTCTCTTCTCTGGCTGCCTTTTTTGCTCCTCCATATGCAGAAATAATTAACCTATTACATGAACCCTCTTATAAACACTGCCAGTTCCCTCCTTTACCCTATCTGAGTTTCATAATAATAACTAATATAATTGAATTTAATCTAAATAATCAAAATTATGTATATAATTAGCTGCTTCCGCTTTTCAATTTATAATACTGTTTCTTGTTCCATAATGTTACACTCTCAGTAGACCCAATCTGTTAGCATTAAAATTAGTAACAACAAACTGTTTAATTAATTACTGCTACAAATAGTTCAATACTGGAAGGCTCCCCACATGCCTAGAGGATTGGCAATACATTAGTATATATATTTTCTTAATTGCTTTTTAACTCAGGTGTTGTCTAACAACACATATTTGTAGTATAATTAACTTTGCTGACTTATTAAAATCTAACCATAGTGACATTCTTGACTTATTAGAAATATACATGTAGAGTGAAAAGTTCATTGCAGTAGAGCTCAGTATTCATTTATGTCAAGAAATGGTGCAATTCTATTTTAATCAATCATATGTTTACTTTTTTCTTCCAATATTGTCTGTGAAATGAATTCAAAAAAATGTGACACAATTGTTTATCATTATTGCCCAACTACTGTTTTTTTCACAAATTGTATTTTGACATAGTTGTCATGTGTCTATCCAGGGAGCCCCCTAAAGTGACATTTTGAAATACATAAATTTTATTTTCACAATTATTTCATTTAAACATAATATTATTTGGTAAAATGGAAATACTATTATGTTTAATGAAATATTTGTGAAAATCTAAAAAGTATTTCAAAATGTCACTGTAGGGGCTCCGTATCTATCTAATTGATTTTGACTAAACATATTATAGTGACTTCAAACTCTCTTGTGAAGGTAAATGTCCATAAGAAGAGTATTACCTTTGGGGATCACTTAAAATCTGTGACATCTAGAAAACCTGAGATGGCTGTGAGGACAAACAAAAAGCTTTGGCAGACCAGTGACACCCATGATACTTACAATTTTCTGTGATGTAATTGCTATTAATTATCATACATACTGAAAATTGGTTGGGCATTTTAAATATATTTACAACAATTGGTCTGTATTATCATTGAGATTGCTATGAAATACTTGATGTTATCATGCAAGGGATTTTCCAGTACTGATCTTGAACTTAGAAATTGTTGCATTATTAGAATTAGGGGTTTAAATTTTTTTATCTTTCTACCATAAAAAATTGTAATTTTTGCCTTGTTTGCTTTCAGTTCCCAATTTCATTTGCTATACATTTTGTAATGCCCAAAGATAAAGTGTTAAACAAATTAGAAGTAGAATGTGCCAAACATCCTTCCACACAAAAAGATCCAAAGAAACCCGATGCACCAAAACAGTCAGATGAAGCCGATTCATCTAGAACTCAGGTATGTCCTTCCTTGATCCACTTTTATTATCTCTTGTCATTTCAAACTTTGTTGTGTTGACTCTTGCAAGTTGCAGTCAATATAAATGAACTTATTAAATGCCTGGTTTATGTAATTATAACCCCCCCCCCCCCCAAAAAAAAAAAAAAAAAAAATTTATTTAGGAGACAGCTTGTTGGTCAGTTGGTGGTCTGTAGCTTAATTTTTCTTGTCCGCTCAATTTCTCAACATCTATTTTACAGATATAATTTAAACTTCACTATACTAGATATACTAGTGCATATATCCAATTTTGGTTACAATCCATTGCTTTTTTTTGCCGAACTATGGCCCTTTGATAAAAAGGTTGTCCGCTCATTTTCTTAGTACCAAATTTCTTTACAAATACCAGTTTGGAGGTGTTTTATCACATTCAGTGAAAGGTCTAGTTGAGTCTGCTTCTTAAAAATTTTAGCGAACTGCGATAGGAACTAAACCATAGTGCCCTTACTGTAGTTTTAAACAAACCTTGATGTGGACAAACCACTCTAGCCCTATAAAAAAATAATCTAAACAAAAAATTGTCTGTTTGTACTGTATGATACTTTTTTCATCACTGATCATTATAAACCTTTATGTAAACTTAGTTCAAAATTACATTGTACTGTAACTGATAAAGTGTTTTTCACATGTTTTTTTTCTTTTTCAGAAAAGAGTAATATTATATGAAAACAGTGTCAAACACTTTATGGAATATTTTGAAAAACAAGATAAAGTTGTTACTGTTGATGTTTCCTGTGGTGTTCCTCAGATTATATGGTCTAAAGTCTGTGATTTCTTCACTCAATTTAACTTCCAATCTAGCAGCATTCCTGAATCTGTGATTGTTTTTGGATTTGGTGAGTATATGTATTGAAACTTTTCTTGTCTAGATAATTATAGATAAATGACATTGTAAGCTGGATATGTTTTAATCACAGATTTGTTGGTAAACTTTGAGTTTTTGTGATTATTTGTAATCATACTTCTTTATTATACCCCCGCTTCGAAGAGGAGGGGGGTATACTGTTTTACCCTTGTCTGTGCGTCCGTCTGTCCGTCCGTTACAAAATTTCCGTCACAGTTTTCTCAGCAACTATATCATGTAGCAGCCTAATACTTTGCATATTGCTTCATCCCATAGTCCCATATGGTGTAAAGCAATTTCATGCTCCTTGCTCATCTACTTCCTGTTTGTCGCATATTTTTAGATTTTTGCGGGGGTATCACTAGTGAGCATTAGCTCACAGATTTACTTGTTTTTGCTTGAAAGTGAAACAAGTTCCTACAACTTAAATTTGTTACTTTCAAGTCCACTTTCTGTTCCCCCCAGTACTGAGCTTGTAGGAAAAAGGTTTTTGCTCAAGGAAACAACAAGCTTTGGATGGGTTTTGAACTATTGCATGTCCAGTCAGCATCTTCCGCACTACTTTTAACATTTTCATGCACGATTTTTGAGATGATTCTATTCCAAAATTGTTTAAAAATTAGAAAAAGCTAATTGAATTCAAAGCAATAATTTTACATGAATCTATTGTACTTACATAATTGGAAAGAGTTTTAGTTAAAGGGAAGCAACTCATTGCAAATTCAATGTAAACGTTTTATGTAACGAAGTATAAGATACTTTGTTGTTATTGTTCGTTTTTTCTCAACTGTCAAAACATGAATAATTTTACGGTGACTTCGTGCTCTTTGTCATACACTCGAGATATTGAGATAGTGTGCAATCATTCACCGTGAAATTATTCAAACTTTGACAGTTTAGAAAAAACGAACAATAAATAAAAGGTACACAGCTAGCTTTGCTTTAATAGTCAGCAATCTACTGTCTTTAGGTCCCTATTTTTTACAATTAAGTTCATTTTACACAAATGAAGTTATCAGTAAAATGTTACACATGTTGTATATTGAACATTGTTTTCAGACCAACAAGATTTAGAAGATATACAGATTGCTAATTACAGTTTGTCGGTCATAAAACTCACAGAATTAGTTAGTGATCCTAATGCCTCTGTGGTGAGTTACCTTCTTCACTCACAATTATTTTTAAAAAAAGATACATATATTCTGCTATTCAAACATAGAACATACATAAAATATTAAATTATAAATACTGCTGTGATCTATAGAATGTAAGACAAATAAAATCTTTAATGCCTTAATATCCACCCCAATGTAAAATTCCTATAGACCTACATTCTTTAGGGATGCAATGTGATTGAAATGAATATCTTTTTCATGGTATTAACTATCACCCCATATATGCGTGTAGTTACATGTAATACCTTTTGAAACACATACAGTGCCCACCAAAACTTTGGAGACATTTTCACTAGGAAAGCTTACCACATATGTTTACGGTAATCAAAAATTTGATTACCATTTATTTTGAAATGCTTTTTAGTTTGGTTTATTGTTTGTTAAGGTAGTTTTTGTAGCCGAGACTACCTAAGTAGCTTAAAATTTTGTTATAGAAAAGAATTACATTGAAGTAGGTTTTAAAGGCTTTGTGATATCAGATGCTGAATATTATAAATGTGATGCATTTAAGAAATGTGTTTTCATTTAATCATAAACCATATTAAATATATTACAAATAATGGTTCTTCCGGAAACAATCAATGAAATTATTTTTTTTATCAAAATTCCTTTGTCTCCTAACTTTTGGGTGGGTACTGTATGTCATGATACTTCAGTAATGATATGATTCTATTTAACACAAATATTTTCAGGAATTATTGATGAATGAAATATGTAAGTTTGTTGATGGTAGTGATCCAACAAGTCGTGTGTTTGCAGTAGATGGTACAGATACAGCATTAACCAAAGATTTAAAAAAAGTGGTTGGTAGATTTCTTATATAATATATTCAAGGATAAGTATGATTTAGGGTTTTAATTATATCCCCAAAAACTCTGTTTAGGGGATATATAGGAGTAATTTTGTTGGTTGGTCAGTCGTTTGTCGGTCTGTAGCTTTTACTTGTCAGCTCAATTTCTTAGCACCTGTTGTATGGATTTGATTCAAACTTCACACATAAATCGGATATCAAGCAGTCATGTGCATATCCCATTTTGGTTACTGTCCATTGATTTTTTGCAGAGTTATGGCTCTTTGATGAAGATTCTCGTCTCAGCACCCAATTTCTTGACAAAGATCTGTGGGGGGGATATTTTATCATGTTCAGTGATAGGTCTAGTTTTCTAACCTTTATAGTCAAGTGTGACCGAGACGACGTAAAATGTAGATATATATTGTGTAATTGTAACATTTTTATATTCATTATGGTGAAAATATATGGTTTTTTATCACTGCATGTTTGTATTAAATAAAACTACTTTCCATAGTAAATCATTGAAGGTACATATTTTGTTTTTTACAGAAATCAGTGAGAGCTATACAGTTTCATGAAAGTGGTGATGATTGTAGACTTGGTAGATATTGTTCTGTGAACCTTACAGATAAAGATGCTCCAGTACAACTACAAGCTGTCTCAACTATACAAAATGAAGTCTGTCTGTTCCCGGCTAATGTCTCATCAGACCTTTGTAAATGGATTGCTGGAACTATGGTGGAATGTAGGAAGAAACAGAAATCAAATAGCTAATATGAGATATATGATTGTAGCATAGACTAGATTTTCATTGTTCCAAGTTCGGTTTTTTATACTCTTAATCAAATTTATTCTCAAATACTTATTATATATAGTTATATATAGTTTTATTTTATATAACAATACATGTATTTCCATGTAGCATCATCAAACATAATGTACATTCCTTAGATTGCATTTTAGTCCCATTATTTTACAACTTCTTGTATAGTTCTTAGGCAAGGAATCTTGGGTCTTTACCATTTGTTTTTATAATGTTCTTATCATTTGATATTTTTTCTTTAATACTGTTTTATTAAAGGTCAAAAGCTACATTGACAGGTTATTCATGTATCATATAAATTTCAAATTTACATTGTATAGATCTTTATTTGCTCATTTCATTTTCAACATTTCATTTATAAAGGTGATTAAAGCCCTGCTAACAAACATAGTCTATTTCATTAAGGCCTTACATGTATCCTATCAAATTGTACACTTGTCGTATTAGTCCAGTTGAATTGAACTAACAGGTCATTTTTCTTCGTGATGGCTCAGTTGTTTATTTGTTGTCTTGACTGGGCAATTATCAAGATAATAAGTCTTGACAGCTGATTAATAATTGTGTATATTTGACCTTTTATATAAAGATAAACTTCAGATTTGTATTTACATAATTATTTTCAGTATTGTTTATTTTTTTGGTCAACATCCCTAGTCAAAATTCTATTAATTTTACATTGTTATCAGACTCATTACCATCACTGTAGGCCTAGTCCTGATATTTTATTATATGTACATGTACATGGCCTAATAGACTATATCCGGAAATCAAATATTTGGGATTTCCCCTCCGATACAAACAAACTCACCGTTACAATGAAAACACATGTACAAAGAACAATATTACTAAAAAGAGTATTTTTATATTTATTTGTGTATTTATTTATTTTGGAATATTAGTTTTATTTTGTTGATATTGTTTCCTTATCATGTTATAGTTTAACTTGGCCTCAACTTGTCATTTGATCTCAATCTGTGATCCTATTTCGTAGACATCTCACTGTCCTATCAGGGTATATAGTCATATGATCTACCAAAGGTAAACACACTTCTAAACTTATTCATGAACATGTTTTCATAAATCTGCATCAAATAACAGTGAAAATGTTTGCTACCTTTCTCTTCAAGTAACAGTGAAAATGTTTGCTACCTTTCTCTTCAAGTAACAGTGAAAATGTTTGCTACCTTTCTCTTCAAGTAACAGTGAAAATGTTTGCTACCTTTCTCTTCAAATAACAGTGAAAATGTTTGCTACCTTTCTCTTCTTGACTTTCTTATATAATTCTATAGATTTTTTTTCCTGACTTTCTTATATAATTCTGTAAATTTTGTGGTCATTTACTCTGAATCCTCCATACATAATTTTAGTTGAGTGGTATAAAAGGTTACTGGCAAAGCTACATTATGTGGAGGATGTAGACCGAACAGTCACAAGTCCTAGACTAATATGAGCATTTCTTTCATGCTTTACGATGAAATGCTGTGTTATACAATGAAAATAAACGATGAAAATATCGGTTTATATTTTCACTACGGTGAAAATATAAAAAATGACGGACTACTTTTTTCAAGGGAGACAGACAAGCTAGAGCTTTTTCAAACATCATATAAGCGAGTTCAATGGTGACAAATGCATTAGTTGATGCTAAAGCAGGAGATGATATAAACAAATCCAACATATCCTGTTGCTAACTAATTTTTAAAACGAAAGTCTACAAATTTTGTCAACTCAGCTCAGTCCAGATTACACGGCAATCACGCGACTGCATAATGGAGATTTTTTGTACATAATTGGGGTCAAATGCGAGAGTTTCGCGCTTTTAATGAATAGTCGGATACAGGTTTTCATGAGAAAATTCATTACAAATCTTAGAATAACTTACGTCACCATTCAAATCCAGCGAGGAAAAACTCAAACATGTCTGAACGTTGACTGTATCAAAGCTGCATCGTGTGCATTGCCATTGGATTCCATTCGTTGATTCATTTGACGAATATCCAGTCATTATACGGTAAATACAAAGGTTGGCTAGTATAAATCCAAGCCAATCTGTGCATAAATTAGATATAATGAACTGGCTAAAAATCATCGGCTTTCTTGAGTCTTCGCCATTTTGACAAATCAATGAAATATCCCTTCAGCGCGTAGATCTAGATTCTATGTGTTTCCTTACATTATTTTTATATCCATATCATAATTGTGAAACATGTACTTTCCAGTCGCTTGATAATATCGTTTAAATCCTTCCGTTTAACCGCGTAATATGACATCACAATAAAAACTGTATTGATTTAAAATTCGCGTAGACCAACTCAGACGTAAACATTTACCTTGACATTGACTGTTCATGCAGTACACATTTGTCTCCTTCCGCGTGAGGAAACTGTTACACGATTTTCGAGTTTAAAATTGTTTTCCCTCATACTTCTTTAATGTAACAAACATGGATTAATTAAATTTGGATGGGTAGTGTCTTAAGAAATGAACGATTATATTAAATAAATTATGCACACTGGAACTACTTATTTTCGCTCTATCACATTAATAATGAGTCATACGGTCTGTCCATGAACTGGCACAGGTAGATCTAGATAGTCTTGCATCATTTTTCAGGTGAACAGCATGAAAGAAACAGAAAATTCGCCGATTTCGGTGTAAGATCGATTTATATTTCACCTTGTGAGCTCAGAAAATGACATTTTCACTCGTGGCTACGCCACTCGTGAAAATATGTTTTCTAAGCTCACTCGGTGAAATATAAATCGATCTTACACCAAAATTGGCGAATATCCTCTATGTCTTGTAAGAGAAATACAAGGAATTTTGCGCATTGTTGGATATATATATCATTTGTCTTGAAAAATTGATCCATATTAGACTTTAGTTTGCCTACCTCCTGTAAACCATATGAATAAATACTCTGTATACTATTGTACATACATACATACATACATACATATTGTACCATACTGAAATGAATCTCATATTCATCTTCTACTTTGCAGAAATATTTGTCACTATGCAGCCTGGGAAAAAAGTTTAAATTGTTTTATATCAACTCATTGTTAGAGAATATTTATTTTGTTTTATTAACTCCTTGCACATTTTTATTTTAATATGGTTAATGATAAGAAGTCAACAATGACATGGACACTTTCATTTGTTTAAAGTGCTCAAGAATTTTTTTCACCTAAGTTTATATTTTATTTTATAACTATGTTTTCTTTTTCTCATTTACATGGAAAAAAACTAAATTTAGTCATTGTTTATGAATCAGACCAAAAGAAACATTATGGGGCCTATTGCTTAAGCCTATCGCTATGAAATGCTACGAATGTGTGATGGTACCCTTCTGAAAAGGAATAAGTATGTAATATCAAATCAAGGGTACCAGGGGGGGGGGGGGGCAAGTGGTAGATTATGGCAACAGGCTCTATATGTCTATGTAAACAAAATAGAATATTAACCTTACTAATTAAGTGACAAGTTGGACATAGTTGATAATTTCGTGAGCTAGTTTGTTAAATACAAATTTTGCTATGCCCAACCCACTAGATGGGCTATTTTTTTCATTGTGTATGTAAGATACATGTTCTTTGTTCAAGTAGTATCATCAATTTTGTTTTAAATGGTCTCATGAAAATTTGATTTATAATTCTTCTACAATAGGAGAATGAACTGTAGTTTCCCTCCATATTATTGGAGCTAGTATTGTAATATAGTTAGACTTCTCTCTCTTTATTGAAAAAATAAATATTTTTGTACTGTTAGTGAATTTATACATGTTTGTTTGTTTTTATCATTTTTACAAAGTTATTATACTTGTTTTATATTTTTCTGTTACAAAGTTTTAGTGTTAATGACTTGTTAGTATTTGAAATAAATAATAAAAGCATTTCTTAACATTTTGTTAGTGTGTTATCGATCAACACTTAGGTGTTTTCATATGGTCTCTTTAAAACAAGATATACATAACATTTCAACCCAAGTTATATCTCCAGAAACACTGCCCTCTAAAAGTTCATTTACAGTACAAATAATAGAAATGCTGCAAATTCCAAGTTCAAGTTTGAAGAATTACTATATCATTGTCTCTTTAATTCCTTATTCATGCAATGGAAAGATTTTCTGTGGGTACATTTCATTTTTGAGTTTCAGCAACAGTTACCAACCAGCCTTCAAAACTATAGTTGATGTTTCACAATGAACCAATATCAAGTATCGATATTTAGATATTTTTGGAATTTCACATCTAAAAGAAAAATGAACTAATTTCAGAGAGGCACTTTAATTATCATTTAACAGTTATTTGTTTTAACAACTTTTTATTAAACTCTGTTGAGCTCATTGTAAATATGTGAAAGAACTTTCGAAGGGCAGTGTATACTGTATAGTACCAGTATGGTTTTTTTACATGTATTTGGCCCATACTTCCTTCAGTGACTGACAACTGCCTTACATGATAAAGAACCTGTGGTATGAGGAAGAATGGATATAAAAAATATTTCACGACCAAACTCTACACAAGTTTGTCAGGCTAAGGTATCAAACCCTCAACCCCTCCATCATGATCAGTAGGCTTGAATGCTTCCAAGCTAGCCTGGCGGGCTCCAAGTACAATAAATCGCCCCATGAAAATTGTTATACATTTAATTCACTGTTGTTGAACTTCAGTAAATTTTAATAAATATAAATTTTACTTGTAATGAGATGTATTCAACACAGATATTAGTGGAGTGTTATGGTGTGAACAGATGTTGACCTCCTCTTACATGTTATAGAATAAAAAATGTCCCCCAATCAGAAGACATACATGTACTACTTATCCCAATATAGAATATAGACCCAAAATATGTCAAGTAAGTATATGCCCTTATTAAAGACTTAAGTTATGAAGTCAAATCCATAAATATGAAAATAGAAGCCACCAGCACAAGTATATTACTACCTAGCAATACATAGGGATTTTTAATAGCTAAATAAAATTTGAACACTTAGGCAGGCTGCAATCTTGTTGGATATACTGGCTTGAAGAAAAACCCTATAGAATTTGGCAAACACTAAAAAGTCTTGGAGCGTGTTTGATTCCCAAGATCTGAGTAATTGGAGTACTCTGATCAATGAAAAATTAAATCAAAAGTTTCAGATCACACACTCAAGAGTACTCTGAATACACCTGCCTTTTAGGAAGAGTAAGTGGAGTATGATATAATTAAGATGGTGGAAAAGAGAACTATGTCTGAAAGCTAGTATTGGTTATGGGGTTTTTTACCATGGAAGTGTTGGTAAAACATTTTTTGTCAGATCATTATTAGTCTCTCTTGATAAACTGCTGTCATCTAACAAAAACAATCCTGTCTTTTTCCCACATTTTGTTGTTCTGCTACAGAATTGAAACATTTGATTCAACAGTGCTCCAAGAGTACACCAGAGTACTCCGAGTAGACTGAATCAAATAACCCCTACATAGAAATATCCTTGCCCTAGGTGCCTCTAACAATGCTTTCAATCATCCATCTTTAAACTGGCAAAGCCATTCTCATATTTTGTGTAGTGACACAATGTCATGACAATAAGCTTTTGTTACTCAATTTCAATAGAATGTGCATCAAATCTACTATTAGATGGTAATTTAATTACTATAAAACTATATCTGATATGTTACTTGACAAAATAATAATAATGAATTAGTGTGTAATATTGATACAAATATTATTTTGTGCTTTCTCTACATAGATAATAAAAGGGACACAATCCTAATGTAGTAGAAAATTTGAATAGATTTATAAATCTCATATCAACTTTATGTATCATAAGGGGTCAGCACAGTTCTGAATCAAAATCACTCCATATACATGTCTATGTAGTGTTTTTTTTATCCAGACCTGTGCCAGCCACCTATGATCTGTATTAAATTACCAAGACAATTTTTAAAAATCTGTCTGCAGTTATCATATTAAGAGATATTATAACTGCAGTTATAGTTTTATATAGTTCTATTTTATTAACCTGTCACTCATACATAATTTCATGGCGAGTACGCACTCTAAAATAAACACTATTTAAACTCAGTAAACTAGATTAAGAGTGTGTACACACCATGAAATTATATTCATGTGTGACAGGTTAATTAAGTAGGACTATACATATAATTTAGTTTTAAATGTAATGTCAACTACTTACAGTAAGTTTAAAGCTTCATCACCATCATGAAGTTTTGAACTCTAAAACAAGGGAAGTAATCACTCAATCTTCATAGTAGTCTTTGTCTAGAACAAGCCTATTTTTATATTAAATAGTAATTCCCCAGACTTCAGTCATTTTCACTAGCCTAAATTCACTTTCATAAGTCCATGGGTTAAGGTATGTGGGTTAATGCAAAATCTGTGATAGAGGTCTGGAGTAGAAACAGATGTAATTATTCTAGAAATCTGAAAGGGGCTGCGAGGCAGCCTTCATCAGAGGACTGATTTTCAAAGTAATCATTTCAGAAAAGGTTGAGCAAAAAAGAGCCATAAGGAGAAAAAAACCTAGTGCAGTGCCCTGAAATTCTGATATAGAATTGTCACCTCAGATATATAACAAACATAATAATAAACTATAAATATTTATTGTCAACATTTATGTTAAAGTAATTTCTCAGTCACAAAAAAATACACTTAAGTAAAACCCTAGTGTTCTTTGTTTCAACTAGTCTAGACCAACAGGATGTAAAAATTTCAGTCACATCAATCTATTACTGAAATTCTCACACAGATGACAATATATTCAATCACTGTGTTAAATTCATCGAAATATCATGACAGAGTTCATGCATAATTTCTACGCCAAGTTTATACTGCACACAGAGTATACACATTAAGTCCAGATCTGCAGCAAAAAAACAAAACTACCCCTGCACAAGGAGAAAAATTGATTGAAAGTCAATAAGCACAATAGTTCCATCATTTATAACAGTCATTTCATCAGATATTTATTCCAAACTAACTGCATCAGGTCCTTTAGGCTGCATTAATACACCAACTCTCTCTTTAAATATCCCAGCATCTAACCAAGGTCTATTTAAATATCTCATCATATCTTCAATATCTCTAGGTTGTACACCAAGATCATGTAACGTTGGTAATGAGGGATCTACTACATCAGATAATGTCTCCTAATAAATATATAAATAAACATTTAGAAATATATACAATAAAAAAAATGAACAAAATGTACTCTAATTAAAATATAATTTAGAACAAAGACATATCAAAGCTAGGTTAGGTTTAACACCGAAGCAACACTGTGGATATTTTTCATATCACAGCTGTCGGTCAATCTACCCACCATTCATGGAAAGGTTAAATCTTAGATTTAGCAGTCAACCTGTAACTAGGTGTATAGTTATGTCAGTGACTGACAACTGCCCAACATTATTTACAACCAGTGGTAGGCGAAAGAATGGCCATGGAAATGATATCATTGCTAAGCTTCATGCAAGTATGCCCCTCCTAGGAATTGAACCTCCATCAGTAGACTTGTGCAATTAAATGCTAGTTCTTGTAAATGTCTTCTTGATAGAGGTTTTCAGTCAAAACATCCCAATAAAACTTGTTCATATTAGATAAAACTTTAGTATTCTAATGGACATAGATTCTAAAAACACTATAATTTTTTATTTGAAACTTGCATACTTACGCCTTTGACCAAACATACTAAAACATTTATTGTTAAAATGGCATAGCCCAACAGTAGTGATTACTCTAAAACAGAATAGCAGGGCACTGGGCCCTGCCCTTTTTGCCCTCCCTATGCAGAAACAGTTACTTTGAAACATCAGCCCTCTGATGAGCCCTGCCCCTCTTTTTTTGCCTCCCTGTCCTTTTCTGAGCCCTAGAATAATCAATACCAAGTGACAGATTTATACCTTTTAAAATAAAGTAATAAATTTTAAGTAGAATGATAATAACTTATCACTGGGTAGATGAAAACTTCTTAAAATACCCACCCTTTCTAACATGTCTACTGTCAATTTAGGATAAGGAAAGCCAATTGTCTTGTAAATTTGTTCCATAGCTTTGGCTTTAGCTCTAAAAATAGAAAAGGAATAACATGATAATTACTATATCACTAGAACGATGGTCTACATTCTGAAATCCAAATATGGGCATAAAAAAATTTAGTGCGCATGCTCGAGGCGAACGATTCCGAACTTGGCCGATTAAGAAAATATATGCCGCCATCTTGAATTTTGACTCGTTGGCAAGAAGTGTTTCTTAGCCCAAATACAACGACAAACCTGCCTTTTTGACGGTATTATTGGTGTGAACTGATTCTAAACAGGTAAGATATTTGATTCAATTGCACCTCAACGTAAATAATCTCGGCCAACTCCTAATATTCATTAATCAAAGTTGGGGTTTCCCTCGCTTAAAATTGCGGACGATGTCATAATTGAAGCTAGAGAATACCTGTTTACAACCACATTAAAAGTCAAAGTGAAATATAATGCTCTTTTCTTAAAACAAAATTCTCAAGTTACTGTGTTTCTGGTTAACGGTTCGATCTTACATCATTTTTTGGAGATGTTTTTTTGTTATTATTCATGATGTGATTTTCGGATAGGACTTTTTTCGGATGGTAACCGAATACGTTGTAAAACGTGTTGTGAGGCGTTGGCAACACTCTTGACTGTTATAATAGCATTGAATGTTTTAGTCTACGTCGGATCTTAGTTGTTAAACATAGCCCAGTCACTGAAATTAGTGCCAAAAATAGATATCCAGCCTATCATGATTTTTTCACAACGCCTGTCTGTCATACTGAAACGTTCCTTCCCTTTTCAAACTACCCGGTAGTTTATTCTGATTATCAGAATTCACAAAAAGGATAAATCAATACTTCCTATGTACAGCTTTCCGCTTGTTATCAGTGAGGAGTTTTAGGGACAATTGCAGTTTACCGGTACGTAAAATAATCCGCGAATTTGTAGTGTTTATTAGTAACTAAGCCTGGCATATCATTAAAGCTAACAATCAATGAAAATGCAGGATTTCATGTTATATCAGGGGCTACCGCCCCCGAACCACCGTTTTTTATGTTTTAAACGAGAAAAAAGAAACGGAAATGCATCTGCTCTGACTGGTTAGGCATGCGCAAAAGTGGTAAACAAACTCGTACCGGTAAACTGCAATCTAGCCGAGTTTTACTATATCTGACTTATGCCATGGGCATGGCCTGGTGTGAGAGTGAAAAATGCGAACCAGTTAGGGTACGAAATGAAAATCATGCTGTGTTAATTAAACGGAGCACCACTACAGTGAAAGGTTTGGCAACCTTGATCATTATGACAAAGCAGTGTCTGCTATCAACAATAAATATCATTTTGGAAATATGACATGCTTTATAGACAATAAAGTACCAGTAGTAAGTTAAGTTATACTTATCCGACAAGAAGCATGACGTCTGAGTGAGACTAGTTCATACTGTCACAAATTTTGCCAAGAATCATTAACTGTGGCCATCCAACTGCTGTATCAACTGATGAAACGGTAAAGGCATGTACTTAATTAGTACTGATGTATGTAGGAACAATGGTCAAGTGGTTCATTGTAGGACACATGCTTATTAAGGGATCGAGAGCTCCAAGGCTCGGTACTCACTAGGGGCACCACGTAGTCTGGAGCAAGAAATTAACCTACATTTTTTCCAATTTTGGATACTGTAATGGATCGATCGCCTACCTGAAGGTAATTTCCATGACCAGCACTAGTCTGCAGTTATAGTACTAGATTGAAAAGTCGGCTGATTATGTACATGGAAAACCTCACATTCAAGTTGTAGCAGAGGTATAAAATATAATACGTTACTTGCCAATAAACCAGCTTTTATGAGGACGTCAAAGAGGATTTACTTACAATGCAAGAGATCATGGGTTGGAATCTCAGTTCGGACCAAACTGATTTTTATCAGGTTATATTTGAGTACCTTTTATAGTTTCATCATCTATTATTCGGGCATTTATCTTTTTCTCATCAAATGAGTAGCGATGACTGTACAACTGGTACTTTTGGAACAAATTAATTTAATTAAAACTTTTCTTTTGATTTATATAAACAACAACTGCTATCACTGTTTTTTATTACTTACAGCTTGATGTATGCATGTAGTAAGTTTGGTGCTGAGAAAAACAGGTTTATTCATGTATACAATGTATATTGTGTTCACTGTCATGGACTTTGTAAGGTTTGTTTAAATCATTAATGTATTATATTAGTACTTTTTATTATTTCATATGTTACTATGGAAAAAAAATTTGCCACATTTGTTTGCAAATATAGCCTCATAGTCAGTAAAATATTCCAGTATTGAGCAAGTGTGCCACAATATGATATTTGCACATTTCCTAGTGTGTCTAAAATCCGCATTGAGGCAACTTCTGGCCTACTTGTCTTAGCTAGGTTAGGTGCGCTTGACCCCATCAAATGACCTAAATTGTGTTGACACAGCATTAACTGAGTAACTCCAATAATAGTAATAATAATAATCATAAAACTTAGCAGTCCAACAACAGCAGACTTTCTGCATGTGCAAGAAGTAAAATATCCAACATTTCAATGTGATTTTTTTCTTCCATGGAATAAACAAAACAGCACAAAAGAAATAACATCAACATGCAAGATGGCACGTTCCGTCGGAAAATTCACATTTTTTTTGTTTTACAAGAATCATTGTTAAGAGTCAACATAAACGATAGAAAGGTTATGAATCAGGGCAAGTGTGTGTAAAGTAGATATCAGCACACTTACTTAGGCATCAACCCTTGGGCCAATACCTTAGTAAATGTGCAGATATCTTCTGTAAGGCACACTTGCCCTATTTAATAACCTCTTATTATTGCCATGTAATCATTATTATTGTTTATAACCTGGTGAACAATCACAAATTGAAATATAGGTATTTCACCTTTTAGCAGTCATTTCCTTTACCCGCCAGCTCAGGGTATGTACAGGACTAATGGGAAGGTTTATTCGGATAGTAAGATTTACCAGTATGGTTGGGGTAGTTGATAGTTTTTACCATGTCCTCTGTGACAGAAGGAATATTGCCGCTTGAACTTTTAGATGACTGCTCAGTGCAGACAATATAAATTATCATTATAATCGATTATTTAAATTATGTCATTATTATATTATTCAGCCTCTAAGATGAAGTATATTGCTTTAGAAAAAAATAATTGTATGGAAACATCATCAAGCTGGCTTCCCAGACATGTTTTCTGCTGTCAGGTAACTTAAATATAACCAAATTTATATGTGTGTAATGTATACCAGTCCTGTATTGTCTATGCCATAAAATATATATCATAGAAACCTCAAAACCTGTCAGACAAAGTTTTGAATTGTTTGACAAAATTAATTAGATTCGTGCACAGGCATGTTTAAAGCCATTTAACCAGAAATTATACTGGCTGATCTGTAATTCGGATCACAATTTGGGTTGGTGGAGCTCACTATGTAGATTTATACATTTATGGGACGATATAGTTATATATTATTGTGATTCATTCATGAAACATTAACAATTATAATTTGAGGAATATCAATTAATAAATTTCATACAATTTTGTTCAATTTGTCTTTATTTGAATTGTTGTCAAAATTACCACTCAAAGTTACTCTGAAACAGTTCATTTATACTTGCATTTCAGGAATGAAGTATATTACATCAAGTTTAATGATATGTACTTTTAAAGATACCATATGGTGAGAGTTGGG
The DNA here is from genome assembly GCA_025267735.1 of Mactra quadrangularis. Taxonomy (NCBI): domain Eukaryota; kingdom Metazoa; phylum Mollusca; class Bivalvia; order Venerida; family Mactridae; genus Mactra; species Mactra quadrangularis. The sequence goes on from CM046304.1 coordinate 33,764,339, forward strand.
AGGAGACAACCCAGCTACAGTTATCCCAGACTAATGTGTATAACATCATTTAGGCTGAATGTCGTATTATGGTGCATGTTCAACTTCCTTCAGCAAAAGACAGGGTAACAATTTTGACAATTTAATTCATGCATGACTTGACAGTAGTTTAAAATAAATTGTGCATTTGTACAACCAGCTATATATTTCACTTGCCTTTACCAAATGTTTACTGGAAGTAACAAGTTGTCTTTACAGAATGATTAGCTGCTCATCTAAATTTTGTGAACATTTAAGCTTATGCTTCTGTATTTGTCATCAGCATCATATCAGTTTTAATATTCTACATACTGACAAAATTTTAGTCAATATAGCTAAAGGATCATTTGGGGGTTCAAGAACTGGATAACTCAGTTAAACATACCTTGAACTTGTGAACAAGTATCTTTAGGTGATTAATGCTCCCATTTTCATCTGTATTTTAAGGGTATGGCTTCATTTGTTCTTGAACAAAATGTTTTTTGTATAAGATTATGTGTTCTGAAAAATCTACAGTTTATTAAACTTCAGACTGGATAACTTACTTGATCAAGTCTCTGCAGTTTTAAACATGTTTCTGTTGTATTCAAATAGTTGTTTTCCAGGATACATAGTGAAACCTATTTAAAAATCTTTTTTAATGCCAGATAAAATTTAAGAACAACAGAAAATGGTGTACAGCATCCAACATGCCTTGATAATCATGAGAAACTGAATGTGCCACTTATGCCATTTGAATATGATATTGTTACAGCTCCACTTTATGACTAAATAATCATGTACTTTGTTTAATTCCAGATAATTTTATGTAAAAATAAAACTAAATATGGTGTGAAGGATCAACTGTCCTTGAAGGTATGCTTACTACCTGATACTTCATTAGTTTTCAGGTACTTATTATCAGTACCCAATTTCATCATCTGATATGTATTAGTGCTTCACTGTCTAGTATATGTACTAGTGCTTCACAGTCTAGTATCAGTACTAGTGCTTCACTGTCTAGTATCTGTACTAGTGCTTCACTGTCTAGTATCTGTACTAGTGCTTCACTGTCTAGTATCAGTGCTAGTGCTTCACTGTCTAGTATCAGTACTAGTGCTTCACTGTCTGTTGTCAGTACTAGTGCTTCACTGTCTAATATCAGTACTAGTGCTTCACCGTCTAGTATCAGTACTAGTGCTTCACTGTCTAGTATAAGTACTAGTGCTTCACTGTCTGTTGTCAGTACTAGTGCTTCACTGTCTAGTATCAGTACTAGTGCTTCACTGTCTGTTGTCAGTACTAGTGCTTCACTGTCTTGTATCAGTACTAGTGCTTCACAGTCTAGTATCAGTACTAGTGCTTCACTGTCTAGTATCTGTACTAGTGCTTCACTGTCTAGTATCTGTACTAGTGCTTTACTGTCTAGTATCAGTGCTAGTGCTTCACTGTCTAGTATCAGTACTAGTGCTTCACTGTCTAGTATCAGTACTAGTGCTTCACTGTCTGTTGTCAGTACTAGTGCTTCACTGTCTAGTATCAGTGCTAGTGCTTCACTGTCTAGATCAGTGCTAGTGCTTCACTGTCTAGTATCAGTACTAGTGCTTCACTGTCTAGTATCAGTACTAGTGCTTCACAGTCTAGTATCAGTACTAGTGCTTCACTGTCTGGTATCAGTACTAGTGCTTCACTGTCTAGTATCAGTACTAGTGCTTCACAGTCTAGTATCGGTACTAGTGCTTCACTGTCTAGTATCAGTACTAGTGCTTCACTGTCTAGTATCAGTACTAGTGCTTCACTCTCTGTTGTCAGTACTAGTGCTTCACAGTCTAGTATCAGTACTAGTGCTTCACTGTCTAGTATCAGTACTAGTGCTTCACTCTCTGTTGTCAGTACTAGTGCTTCACTGTCTAGTATCAGTACTAGTGCTTCACTGTCTAGTATAATCACTAGTTCTTCACTGTCTTGTATTTGTACTATTGTTTCACTGTCTTGCATTAGTTCCAGTGCTACACTGTCCAGTATAACTACTAGTGCTTCACTGTCTAGTATTATTATCATAACTTAACAGTCAAGTATCATTACTAGTGCTTTACTGTCTTGTATCAGTAATAGTACCCAACAGCCTAATGTCTACTGCCATTTTTCATCTTTTGAACTGCTATATTTTAGCAGTCACAATCTTACTACAAATGTACAAACATAATGGATATGAATTGATTAAAAAACTCCATCATTGTGAAACATTGAACGAAATGGTTTGTTATTTTTTAACATGCCTTATTTACATTTGTCTTAAAGGAGTTGCTTTTTGTCATTTTAGATAAGCTAAAATAGAATATTAACAAACTGATATCAAAAGAAGACAAATCTGAAATGTTTAAGGATGGCAGAATTAACTATCAAGGTATAAAACTTCTTAATTAGTCGCAGATAAAACTTGAAGAATGTTTAATATACAGCTTTTCAATACATCTTCTATAATCTCTCTGTTGTGATATATAACTCACCTCTCTCTCTCTCTCTCTCTCTCTCTCTCTCTCTCTCTCTCTCTCTCTCACTCACTCTCTCACTCCCTCTCTCCCTGTTTTGTACTCTATCACTCAGTTCTCCCTCTCTCTCTTTTACCCAATCACTCAGTTCTCTCTCTATCTCTGTTGAACTACTACTCAGTACTCTCTGTTTTTCTCTACAACTCAGTACTCTCTGTTTTTCTTTTCCACTAAGTACTCTCTCTTGTACTTAACTTTTCAGTACTCTGTCTTGTACTTTACAACTCAGTACTCTCTGTTTTTCTTTTCCACTCAGTACTCTCTCTTGTACTTAACTTTTCAGTACTCTCTCTTTTACTTTACTACTCAGTACTCTTTGTTGTATTTTACCTTTCACTTCTCTGTCTTGTACATTACTACTCAGTACTCTTTCTGGTACTTGACCACTCAGTACTTTTGTTTGTACTTAAACACTCAGTACTCTTTGCTGTACTTTACCACTCATCACTCTCTATTGTACCTGTCTGTACCCCTCACCTCTATAATTTGTACTCTACCACTCACTTCTTTTACTGGTGCTCTACCACTCTCCCCTCTTACTTGAACTCTACAGCTCACCCCCTTACTTGTACTCTTTCACTCACATCTCTAACTTGTACTCTACCACTCATCTCTCTAACTTGTACTCTACCACTCACCTCTCTAACTTGTACTCTACCACTCACCTCTCTATTTTGTACTCTACCACTCACCTCTCTAACTTGTACTCTACCACTCATCTCTCTAACTAGTACTCTACCACTCACCTCTCTAACTTGTACTTTACCACTCATCTCTCTAACTTGTACTCTACCACTCACCTCTCTATTTTGTACTCTACCACTCATCTCTCTAACTTGTACTCTTCCACTCACCTCTCTATTTTGTACTCTACCACTCACCTCCCTTACTTGTACTCTACCACTCATCTCTCTAACTTGTACTCTACCACTCACCTCTCTATTTTGTACTCTACCACTCACCTCTCTAACTTGTACTCTACCACTCATCTCTATAACTTGTACTCTACCACTCACCTCTCTAACTTGTACTCTACCACTCACCTCTCGAACTTGTACTCTACCTCTGACCTCACATACTTGTACTCTATCACTCACTTCTCTAACTTGGTCTCTTACACACACTTTTTAAATTTTTACTCTGCCACTCACTTAACTACTTTGTACTCTACCACTCAACTCTCTTACTTGTACTTTACCACTCACCTCTCTAACTTGTACTCTAACACTAACGTCTCTAACTGGTACTCTACCACTCACCCATCTTACTTGTACTCTACCACTCACCTCTCTAAATTGTACTCTACCACTCACGTCTATAAATTGTACTCTAACACTAACGTCTCTAACTGGTACTCTACCACTTACCCATCTTAATTGTACTCTACCACTCACCTCTCTAACTTGTACTCTACCACTCACCTCTCAAACTAGTACTCTACCTCTCACCTCTCTTACTTGTACTCTACCACTCACTTCTCTAACTTGTACTCTATCACTCACCTCTCTTACAAGTTTTTAACCACTCACCTCACTAATTTGTACTTCAACACTCACATCTCTTACTTGTACTCTATCACTCACCTCTCTATTTTGTACTCTACCACTCACCTGTCTTACTTGTACTCTACCACTCACCTCTCTAACTTGTACTCTATCACTCACCTCTCTAACTTGTACTCTTTTATTCACCCCTCTAATTTTTACTCTATCACTCACCTCTCTAACTTGTACTCTATCACTCACCTCTCTTACTTGTACTCTACCACTCACCTCTCTATCTTGTACTCTATCACTCACCTCTCTAACTTGTACTCTACCACTCACCTCTCTAACTTGTACTCTACCACTCACCTCTCTAACTTGTACTCTATCACTCACCTCTCTTACTTGTACTCTACCACTCACCTCTCTAACTTGTACTCTACCACTCACCTCTCTAACTTGTACTCTACCACTTATCTCACTACTTTGTACTCTACCACTTATCTCTGTAACTTAAACTCTTCTACCACTTAACTATTTGCATGTACTTTACCACTCAATACTCTCTCTTGCACTTTACCTCTAAGTGCAGGCTCTATTTCTCTTGTACTTAACCACACAGTACTCTCTTTATTCTTTACTATTCAGTTCTCTCTCTATCAATTATCTTCCTTGTACTCTTGCTATCTCTCTTGTTCTCTACTACTCAGTTAACATTTTAGTACTCTTCAACTCACCTCTTTCTCTGGTTCATAACCCCTCAGGTCTCGGTCTATTTCTGTTTTACTTTTCTACTCAGTTGTCTTTCTTGTACTTAACCACTCAGTTCTCACTCTATCTCTATTTTACCTCACTCTCTGTTTTCTCTTGTACTTTACCACTCAGTACTCTCTCTCTCTTTTACTTTTCTAGTCAGTATTCTATGCTTTGCTTTACCACTCAGTTATTTGCATGTACTTAACCGTCGACCAATAAATGCGTAGCTCTTATCCAGACGAAAACACTTTGAATCTCATTTTGATTTCGTAATTTCTACTTTTACAGCTCATTTCAAAATGCGTGAAGTAGAGAGTAGACAATTTCGTTATGAATATAAAAAAGGTCACCTGAACGTGACCTTCGTTTGAAAAAAGCCAGATCTAAATAAGCGAGAAGGCGAGCGAAAATTTTTAGATCGGGTTTAATCAGATTGAATACCTATCAGCTATCTTTTTTTTGTACTCTATTACTTAATAGTACTCAATTTCCGAGCTCTCTGTATTTCCACTGTCTATCTGTTGTCTTTTTTAATCAATTTACTTTCTGGCAGCATATCACAGTATTCTCTCTTTAAAACCATCTACATGAGCTTCAAATTTGAGTATTTAAGGTGACCTTACGCCAACTTGTATATTTTATGCCTTCACATAAGATAGCTTTGTATTTGCAGTTTAAAGTCTGCTTCCATCTACATGTTCAGCCGACTTTACAATCTTGTACGATAACTCCTGGTCACCGAAATCACCCTCAGGCAGGCGATGCCTCACAGTGCCCATTTACACCTGGGTGGAGTGGAACAATTGTAGGTTAATTTCTTGCTCAAGGAAATTAGCACTGCCCCTAGCGGGGATCGAACCCGGAACCTCTCGATCCCTAAGCGCGTGTCCTACCACTGGACCACTGCTCCTACTATTAAAGTATTAAAGTTTGTTTCGTTTAAATTTTCCATGAATGCTTTCTACTTGAAAACCTTTTTTATAGCATTTGAACATACACTTAATCTAAATATCATATCTTTTCTTTCAGGTTTTTACTACAATATGCCAGGCATTTTAATGATTGTGTACAGTTGACAACCAATACATTGTTCAAGAGTATTAAAACTTATATCTAAATGTGTATTGAATTTACAATATTGCAAATTATCTGTGAACAAACCAAATGTATTATTTCTTGATCAACCTCTAAATGTTAAAAATCTATTTGTTTGTTTTAATGCAATCAATAAAAACAAACAATACATATCATAAAAAGCATCAAATGCATAATTGTGTTACACTTATATCTTATACATGTACATGTAATGTAAGATATTTTTGGCAATATACTATAAGTAAAATACATTTTGTGGTATGACATGTTGTGTAAGAAACTTTTTGTGATGTACAGTGTGTATGAAATACTTTGTGATGTACTGTGCGAGAGATACATATTGTGATATTATGTGTGTATGATAAGATTTTGATATTGTTTATTGAAAAAAAAAGTTTTACATGTACATTATGTATATTGTTTGTAATATTACATAACACACACATATATATTTATATTTGCCAGCCCCTTTTGTAATATAAATACTCATGAACTTACTAGAGACATTAATTGATGGTATTGATTTAATGTTCAGTTAATAAAGATTTTATATTTGTCAGATTTTGAGTTTTTGTCTTTTAATCTTTTAAGTCATATGAACATATATTAAGTGATGTAAAATTTTGGTTATGAAGCAAATGCAATTAGATGTAGTTTAGTTGTTGGCCAAATTTGACAAAGGCTTCTCTGCTCAAGTAGTTCTATTGATAAATAAGCAGGTATAACTTGTTGATAAAACTGATTTGTGACAGGTAAGTATAATTTACAAGAATAATCACAGAATGAATTACACTTATATCCAACATGTGGATCCAAATGTAAGTGCCTATGCCATGTAATAATTTGACTTTTAACAAGTCCAAATACTCACATTTGACTTGCATTAAGGTTTACAATGGTGTTTCTTTCTCATGGAAAATTTACAATGGTGTTTCTTTCTCATGGAAAATTGAGGATGACTTGAACCATAGATGTATAGAATATACAATATAAACAAACAAGTACATTAATCTTATGACCAACAGTACAATGTTTGCCAAATTTATTGCCTGCAAACACATATTGTGGTAATTATATTAAAATGGGCGAGTCTATTTGATTTGTTAAAAAAAATAGCAAGGCCACACAATGCGAGTAAAAATATATGCTCGAACTTGGCAAAACTTAAGATACACTAATTCAATAATGATTAGAAAGGATGGTCCCCCAAGCATTTATAAAGTATGCCCACATTCATTGCATTTCGTTTGAGATTGTTGAAAAGGGTAAATTTGCATTGACAATTTGATTTTCTACTCGCAATTGTGCTATCTAAGTGAAATTTGTAAACTATACCATGGTTTTAACAGCCTCTGTGATACTCGTATAATTGGGATCCATGGTTTTTACAATATCTTGGATGTAAGTATGATTTGGACCTGGTGTACTTGATGTAAGTTAAATGACTTTAAGAGACATTTACAGCTTGGTTATATGATAAAACATATTAAAGACCATTTTAATTCCCTTTCTGTCAATAAATAACCCATTTCATGAGGTACATACGCTACTACAACGTTCTCATGAAATGTTGACAAATAAGTGTCCAATATTTAAAAAAAATCTTTTTTAATAAACTATAAAAATATCATGGGTTGATACAACATTAAAAGCTCGAACTTAACTATTAAAACATAATTTATGAAAATTTAAAATTCATTCCATGCGTCTTTACGCGTCTTTACGCTTCTTTACGTTATTTGACATACTCCATGTATATCTACTTACACGGACAAAATTTGCAAGTTTTACTATCCTATTAACTTGAGCATGTTACAAATATGTTACAAATATATTACACAATCCTTCATAACAACAATAAAGTAGTTATTTATTTTGAAATATATTCATTTTTACGCATTTTTGTAATAAAAAAAAATTTGGTCGCTCCGGAGTTGTCGTTCGTGGATTTAAACATAGATCTTAATGTGTCTTCCGTAAGTTTTCTTCGTACGCCGTCATTTAAATTCAATGCGTATCGATATGGCATTTTGGTTAAAATCTTTCACACTCACGGAATCCATGCATTCAATGTAAAATTTGTATTATTTGCGCCACAACTGTTGGTTTTCAGTAAAATTAGTTTCATACAAACAGGACCCTTTCATTGTATTATTTGCGCTACGGCAGCCGAAATTCAGTAAAATTAATTTCTTACATTCTGCCTTGTGCATTCTACGTAAATTTTGTATTATATGCGGTTCAACTGTTGGCTTCGTTCAAAATTTTTTTCACACACACGGGACCCGAGCATTCTATGTAAAAGTTGTATTTTTTGTGCTACAACTGTTGGTTTTGATTGAAAATATGTTTCGTCATATCCAACTATTTGTTCTTTCGTGACTTTCTAATTTGACAACTCGAACAAGTCGATAATTAACCAGATCACCCGTTCTCGCGCTCGGTATTATTCGGAAAATTCCGATATGACACCCTGCTAGGGTCATAAATTTGATAAAACTGATCAACATCATCAATATACATGTATCGCATGATAGACGCTGCATGACGTATACATCGGCAACATTTAATATTTGTTATACTTTCATGTTACAGTAAAATTAGATCACAGAGCGCGGCAAGAATAACATATTATATTCCATGGAGTTTTCTGTTTTAATCTTGTCTTCTTCTATCAAAAGAATTAATATTCATATAGCCTACTATGTATTATGATACAGATAATTTACATTACACCGTTTATATTTACTTTTGCAACAACATAAGAAAAATTATATATTTTAAAATCTTTATTTTAGACACAAATTATTATTTCAATGACAAGGAAACATCAATCAATATGCATATTCATTTTATATTCATTTAACAGATGCTATAACTTAGAAAATATACGCAAAAATAATTGAATTTACACAGAGTGCACGGGTCCAGTGTATGACACACGTCCACCGTGCACTCTGGGTAAATTTTGTATTTATGGCGCTTCAACTGTTGGTAATGAGCAAAAAATGTTTTAAACACACGGGATCCGTGCATTCTATATAATATATGAACTATTTGCGCAACAACTGTTGATTTTGAGCAAAATATGTTTCATTAACAAATTAACGGACCCGCGCATTCAGTATAAGACTTGTTATATTTGCACTGAGCAAAATACGTTTCATATACATGGGATCCGTGCATTCTGTATGAAATTTGTATCATTAAATTTTGTTCAACAATTGTTGGTTTGAGCAAAATGTGTTATATATACATCGGACCATGGCACAGCGCGTTCAATATTTTTTTTTAATTTGCGCTAAAACTTATAAAATGGTATTGAGTGTTGACGCGTATCTAGGCCGTTTTTGGAGATTACGTACAAATGCTTGGGACCTGAAGGCTTACCCCTTTCCCGGTAAATAACGACAATTACTGTTCGTTTCAAAAGTTTCAATATACACAATGAGCAATAGTGATTAATTTGTGCATTGCTTTGTAAGACTTCTTTTATATGACATTTTCATGGAGTAAAGTTATCACAGTCGAGTCAAACAATGCCTTAACCGGATTGGGCATCCAATTTCTCTTGGTTTTCGACACTTTTAGATTTCTGGAATCAAGGTTACGCATGTGCGTAAAATGCATGATGGCAGATACGCGTCTGATTGAGTGAAATGTATTTTTTGCGTATATTTTGTATTATTTCGCGCTGCTACTGTCGGTTTTGAGCAAAACATGTTTCATATACACGGGATCCGTGAATTCTATACAAAATGTGTATTTGTTTGCACTACAATTGTTAAAATTGAGCAAAGTATGTTTCATCTACATCTACATCTACATCAATACGTTAAACTGTCAAAATTTGACACTTCTTTAACGGTGCGCAAGAGAAATCAAGACAAAAGAGAAATAAATAGGATAGGTTTGAGTTTGCATGAAATAGGTTCAAAGAAAGGAAGTAATAGTAAGTTTTGCACAGTCATTTTCTGGCCATCCAGGCAAGACCAATCCAGCTACCGTGGCGGTACCCGGGTTCAGAACCCTGCTGGCATAGCTCAAGCCCTTCAATTGACCATACTTTGTGACTGTGCTGGAAAGTCCCCTTAGAAGGTTAGGTTAGACAGCCCATTCTTGAAGGATGCCAAAGAATGAGCCTCAGCTTCAGATATATGAATCCCGTGCATTGTATATAAAATTGGTTAAATTCGCGCTCAAACTGTTGGCTTGAGCTAAGTATGTTTACTATCACGTGACTCGTGCAATTCATTTGTTAGAGGCATATAATTTTTTAAAAGAAGCAATTTTGATACATGTTAAGGCTCACTAATACTATAAACTTACCGATTCAAATAGAGATGTTGTATTGTTTCTCTTGTCATCCTAGTAACCAAATGGTTATCGGGTATTGTTTGATAAGCTGTGGGTTATCATAATTTCCTTGCTTAAACTGTAATATGTGTATATATTCCGAGTTTTTAACTGCTAAACACATTTATATTTTACCTTATACATACTTCAAATTTATAATTATTTAATCAGCCGAGAAATACATGTACACTATCGTATGTCCGCCCCGCCATTTAACACTTCTTTAAACATTAAAATACAGCTTGTATTTATCAGGTAGAGCCAACCTGGTACATAAATATCACCTGTACCAATTTATGTGTGCTCGATGTGTTTTTTCATACACATGAAGTTGACTCAGTTGGCAAACAGTGCCAAAGACAAATTATCCAGTGACATGGCGTTAGACTTTCTGATACATCCATCGTGATGTTTACTGGACTTAAAATGCCTTCAACACCATTCTCACTTATAGAGTATTAAATAGGTCAGATGTTAGAAATTGATAATGGTATCTACTTTGCACAGGTAAAAAACATAGACCAAAGCAATCCTTAGCCTTTCTGTAGACAGTGAATAAAATTGACAACAACAAATGGGTCAGACTGGTATTGTCCCTGCATGATGTATGGATGACTTGATAAAACTATAATATCGAGGGTTGCCCGAAAGACTGTAGTAAGTGCATTGTGTGTTAAAGAGCGAGTTACAACAGTCTTGCGGGCAACCCTCTGTATAATCCTCATCAAATTTCCTAAAGCATTGCATTATTTTTCTTTGCACCCTTATATTTTAAACTGTACGGTTGTTAACAATACTGTTGTGTAGATAACAATCACACGCGTACATCTTTGTTTACACTAAGAAAAGCAAGTTGTAAATATTTCATAATATCCAACTCCATCCAAAACATCAAAACTACAGTTCGAATGTACATTTGTAATAGTTTTCTATTCAAGAACTCTGGGGTTCCATGAAATGAAACGTTATACAACAATGAGTAGACAGCAATATTATGCCAATATAATTTATTATAATAAAAACAGATAACAAACTAAATCCAATAAACACATTAAAAAGAAGACACGCAATTCAGCAAAATGGATAAAACAAGATTGATCAGGGTGATGTTCATGAGCAAAGAGATGCTCAAGTAAATTCTAAGCTCATTTCATATGACATGTATACATATTAAAACTTCCTAAATTTCAATTCTTGTTTTTATCCATTATAAACAAATCTGAGATCTATACTAAGTAATACATGTACAATCACACATACATATTTTAGTAGCTGCGTTCTTTGCAATCAATCCAATTTATTCTCATATAGTCATAGTCTGTATAATTGATTTTCTTTATCTTGAATCACATCAAATTATATTTAAATCATTTAATGTTTTTCATGAAATTTCGAGAAAAGATTAGTTTTAAGATATAGTTAGAATATCTTCTGTTGATTTCAGTAATTTTGTAGAGTGTTCAAGTGTTTAGCTAAAAAGCTCAGTTAAGAAAGCAGGTGCAGTATTGTCGACAATTCTGTGAATATGAAATGAAACTTTAACTTCAGTCTTGCTCTAACTGGTCACTTATTACATTCACTCCTAAATAACCATATATCTGAAAATAAATGAAATCATCAGGTTATACAATATGACTATAAAAAAATTAGCAATATATAGGCAACAAAAGTGTTCTACATAAAACTCTATCATCAATAAAACTTTTAAGAAGCTGTCAACAGATCATATTGTTTCAGAAAAAAAACAATTAAATATAGTCGGATAGGCTTATTATGAATTTCTATCAACAATTTATTAATAAAAAAACATGATTTAAAATTGTTTGCATTAATTAGTTTGAACAAATAAGTTACAATCAATAAGTTAAGAGAGACTAAGAGATATATATAAGAGGAAAGAGAGACTAAGGAAGAGATCTTAGAGAAAAGACCACACAAAGACAGAGATCTAAGAGAAAAGAGCATTAGACAGAGTTCTAGAAGAAAAAAGAGCTGTCATAGAGACACTATCACAGAGAGACTGTCATAGAGACAATATCACAGAGAGGCTGTCATAGAGACAATATCACAGAGAGGCTGTCATAGAGACACTATTAAGAGACTGTCATGTAAAGACTGTCATGTAAAGATGTCATGGAGAGACTGTCATCAAGAAACTGCCAATGAGAGTCTGTCATGTAGAGACTGTCATTGAGAGTCTGTCATGTAGAGACTGTCATCACGAGAGTCTTTCATGAAGAGACTGTCATGGAGAGACTGACATGGAAAGACTGTCATCAAGAGGCAGTCATTGAGAGTCTGTCATGTAAAGACTATCATGTAGAATCTGTCATGTACAGACTGCCATTGACAGTCTGTCATGTCGAGACTGTCATTGTAAGACTGCCATTGAGAGACTGTCATCAAGAGACTGACATATAGAGTCTGTCATCGAGAAACTGTCTTAAAGTAACTGTCATGTAGAGAATCTCACATAGAGACTTACATGGATAGACTGTCATGTGGCGACTGACAAGTAGAGACTGTTGCGCAGAGACTGACAATAACAGAATGCCATCAAGAGACTGCCATGGAGAGACTCTCGTGTAGAGACTAACATGGATAAACTATCATGGAGAGACTGACATGTAGAGACTGACACAGAGCGACTGTCATGTAGAGACTTTTGTGTAGAGACTGACATTAAGAAAATGCATCAAGAGACTGGTCATGAAGAGACTGTCATCAAAAGTCTGTCATGTAGAGACTAACATGGAGCCACTGTCAGGTAGAGACTGTCATGTAGAGACTGTCATGTAGATACTGACATGTAGAGACTGTCATGGAGAGACTGTCATGGAGAAACTGTCATGTAGAGACTGTCATGGAGAGACTGTCATGTAGAGACTGTCATGGAGAGACTGTCATGTAGAGACTAACATGGAGTGACTGTCATGTAGAGACTAACATGGAGTGACTGTCATGTAGAGACTGTCATGTAGACACTGTCAAGTAGAGACATACATGAAGTGATTTTAATGTAGATAGAGTCATGTAGAAACTGTCATGAAAGGAATGTTAAGGAGAGACTGTCATCAAGAGACTGTCATGGAGAGACTATCATGAAGAGACTGACATGCAGAAATTGTCATTTAGAGACTGTCATGGAGGATACTGTTAGTGAGAAGATCATAGCATGGACTGACAAATCAAGATCATTATACAGTAATACTGACACAGAGAGACTGACAAAATGAGACTATTGCAAAAAGACTGAGAGTAAAAACATTGACAAACAAAGAGATACTGTTACAATGCGACTGAACAGAGAGACTGACGCTGTGAGACTGACACAGTACCACTGACACAGTAAAACTGACCCAGAGAGACTGACACAGTAACACTGACACAGTAACACTGACCCAAAGAGACTGACACAGTTACACTGACACAGTAACACTGACCCAGAGAGACTGACACAGTAACACTGACACAGAGAGACTGACACAGTAACACTGACACAGTGTGACTGACACAGAGACACCGACAAAGTGAGACTGACACTGAAGGACTGACACAGCTAAACTGACACAGTGAGACTGACACAGTGACAATGACTGACATATTGAGACTGACACAGTGACAATGACACTGCGACAATGAAACAGATTGATTTACACAGATAGACTTTCACAAAAAAACTGACATATTGAGATTGACTCAGTGATACTAACACAATGACACTGACACAGTGACTCTAACACAGTGACACTGACACAGTGACTCTGACACAGTGACACTGAACCAGTGACTCAGACACAGTGACACTGACACAGTGACTCTGACACAGTGACACTGACACAGAGAGAGACTGACACATAGAGAGACTGTTACAGAGAGACTGACACAGTGAGACGGACACTGAGTTACTGACACAGTGACACTGACAAAGTGGCATACAGTGACACAGAAACAGAGTGACAAACACAGAGACACTGACACAGTGACACTGACAAAGAGTAACTGACACAGAGACACTGACACAGAGTGACTGACACAGTGACACCGACACTATGAGTCTGACTAAGTGTGACTGACAGAGAGTGACTGACACTGTGGCACAGACATAGTGAAACTGATCCTGAGGCTGACACAGAGAGACTGACTAAGTGAGACTGACACAGGGAGACTGGATCAGTGTGACTGATCTAGAGTGTTTTACACAGAGGCTCTGACACAGAAACAACGACTCAGTGACACTGACACAGAATGACTGACACAGTGAGACTGGCAAAGAAAGACTGACTTATTGAGACTGTTACAGAGAAACTCTCACAGCGACACTGCACAGTGACACTTACACAGTGACTCTGACACAATGACACTGACATAGTGACACAAGCACAGAGTAATTGACACAATGACACTGACACAGTGACACTGACATAGTGACTCTGACACAGTGACTCTGATACCTGACACTGACACAGTGACACTGACAAAGAGTGACTGACACGGAGACACAGACAAAGTGAGACTGACACAGTGAGACTGAGGCTGTGAGACTGACACAGTGTGACTTACACAGAGTGACTGACACAGTGAGACTGACACTGTGAGACTGTGTACAAAAAGAGAATTCTGAAAAAATAAAAAAACCAGACAGAGCACTACAGAGAGTTCTGAGATATAATAGAGCACTACAGAGAATTTTGAGATATTATAGAACACTACAGAGAGTTCTGAGATATTGACACACATACACTGCCAAAGAGGTATTGATAAAGAGAGTGTGACAATGCAAGACTGACACTGAGATACTGAGATACTGGCACTGAGAGACTAAAGAGACTGACACTGAGAGACTGGCAAGACTGACACTGAGATACTGGCACTGAGAGACTAAAGAGACTGACACTGAGAGACTGGCAAGACTGACACTGAGATACTGGCACTGAGAGACTAAAGAGACTGACACTGAGAGACTGACACTGAGAGACTGTCACTGACAGACTGACACTGACAGACTGACACTGAGAGACTGACACTGAGAGACTGACACTAAGAGACTGACACTGAGAGACTGACACTAAGAGACTTACACTGAGAGACTGACATTGAGAGACTTACACTGAGAGACTGACACTAAGAGACTTACACTTAGAGATTGACACTGGGAGACTAACACTGAGAGACTGACACTGAGAGACTGACACTGAGAGACTGACACTAAGAGACTGACACTGAGAGACTGACACTGAGAGACTGTCACTGAGAGACTGACACTGAGAGACTGACACTGAGAGACTGTCACTGAGAGACTGTCAATGAGAGACTGACACTGAAAGTTTGACACTGAAAGACTAACACTGAGAGACTGACACTGAGAGACTGACACTGAGAGACTGACACTAAGAGACTGACACTGAGAGACTGACACTGAGAGACTGTCACTGAGAGACTGTCAATGAGAGACTGACACTGAAAGTTTGACATTGAAAGACTAACACTGAGAGACTGACACTGAGAGACTGACACTGAGAGACTGACACTAAGAGACTGACACTGAGAGACTGACACTGAGAGACTGTCACTGAGAGACTGTCACTGAGAGACTGACACTGAAAGTTTGACACTGAAAGACTAACACTGAGAGACTGACACTGAGAGACTGACACTGAGAGTTTGACACTGAGAGACTAACATTGAGAGACTGTCACTGAGAGACTGACATTGAGAGTTTGACACTTAGAGAGACTGACACTGAGAGACTAACACTGAGAGACTGACACTGAGAGACTGACACTGAAAGACTAACACTGAGAGACTGACACTGAGAGACTGACACTGAGAGTCCGACACTGAGAGTTTGACACTAAGAGACTAACACTGAGATACTGACAATGAGAGTCCGACACTAAGAGACTGACACTGAAAGACTAACACTGAGAGACTGACACTGAGAGACTGACACTGAGGGTCTGACATTGAGAGTTTCACACTAAGAAACTAACACTGAGAGACTGACACTGAAAGACTGACACTAAGAGACTGACATTGAGAGTTTGACACTCAGAGAGACCGACACTGAGAGGCTGACACTGAGAGTTTGACATTGAGAGTTTGACACTGAGAGTCTGACACTGAGAGACTGACACTGAGAGACTGACACTGAGAGTCCGCCACTGAGAGTTTGACACTAAGAGACTAACACTGAGAGACTGACACTGAAAGACTGACACTGAGAGACTGACATTGACAGTTTGACACTCAGAGAGACTGACACTGAGAGGCTGACACTGAGAGTTTGACATTGAGAGTTTGACACTGAGAGTCCGACACTGAAAGACTAACACTGAGAGACTGACCCTGAGAGACTGACACTGAGAGACTGACACTGAGAGACTGAAACTGAGAGACTGACATTGAGAGTTTGACACTGAAAGACTAACACTGAGAGACTGACACTGAGAGACTGACACTGAGAGTTTGACAATGAGAGACTAACACTGAAAGACTAACACTGAGAGACTGACACTGAGAGACTGACACTGAGAGACTGAAACTGAGAGACTGACATTGAGAGTTTGACACTGAAAGACTAACACTGAGAGACTGACACTGAGAGACTGACACTGAGAATTTGACACTGAGAGACTGACACTGAGAGACTGACACTGAGAGACTGACCCTGAGAGACTGACACTGAGAGACAGACACTGAGTGACTGACTTTGAGAGACTGACACTAAGAAACTGACACTAAGAGTCTGAAAACTAGAAACTGACACTGAGAGACATACAACTAGAGACCAACACTGAGAGTTTGACACTAAGAGACTAACACTGAGAGACTGACACTGAGAGACTGACAGTGAGAGTTTGACACTGAGAGACTAACATTGAGAGACTGACAGTGAGAAACTGACACTGAGAAACTGACACTGAGAGACAGACACTGAGAGACTGACACTGAGATACTTACACTGAGAGACTGACACTGAGAGACTGACACTGAGTGACCGACACTGAGAGACTGACACTGAGAAACTGACACTGAGATACTGGAGAGACTGACACTGAGAGTTTGACACTAAGAGACTAACACTGAGAGACTGACACTGAGAGACTGACAGTGAGAGTTTTACACTGAGAGACTAACATTGAGAGACTGACAGTGAGAAACTGACACTGAGAAACTGACACTGAGAGACTTACACTAAGAGACTAACACTGAAAGACTAACACTGAGAGACTGACACTGAGAGACTGACAGTGAGAGACTGACAGTGAGAGTTTTACACTGAGAGACTAACATTGAGAGACTGACAGTGAGAAACTGACACTGAGAAACTGACACTGAGAGACTTACACTAAGAGACTAACACTGAGAGACTAACATTGAGAGACTGACAGTGAGAGACTAACATTGAGAGTTTGACACTGAGAGACTAACATTGAGAGACTGACAGTGAGAGACTGACACTGAGAGTTTGACACTGAGAGACTAACACTAAGAAACTGACACTAAGAGTCTGACAACTAGAGACTGACACTGAGGGACCGACACTGAGAGACTGACACTGAGAGACTGAAACTGAGAGACTGATGAGACTGACACTGAGAGACTGACACTGAGAGACAGACACTGAGAGACTGACACTGAGATACTTACACTGGAAACTGACACTGAGAGACTGACACTGAGCGACCGACACTGAGAGACTGACACTGAGAAACTGACACTGAGATACTGGAGAGACTGACACTGAGAGACTGACACTGAGAGACCGACACTGAAAGACTGACACAGAGAGTCTGACACTGAGAGATTAAATTGGCACTAAGAGACTGACTCTTAGAGACTGACACTGTTATTGGCACAGAAACACTGATACTGATATTGGCACAGAGAGACTGACACTGATATTGGCACAGAGAGGATGACACTAATAATGGCACAATAGTGAGACTGACATGGTGAGACTGTTGCAGAGAGGCTGACACAGATATTGGCACATAGTGAGACTGTCATGGAAAGAGTGTCATGTAGAGACTATAATGTAGAGACTGCCATGTAGAGACTGTCATTAGGAGACTGTCATGGAGAGACTATCATAGAGAAACAACCATGGAGAGAATGTCATCGAGAGACTTTGACGTCATCGAGAGACTGTCATGTAGAGTCTGTCATGTAGAGACTGTCATGTAGAGACTGTCATGTAGAGATTGTCATGTAGAGACTGTCATGTAGAGACTGTCATTGAGAGTCTGTTATGTAGAGACTGTCATGTAGAGACTGTCATTGAGAGTCTGTCATGTAGAGACTGTCATGTAGAGTCTGTCATGTAGAGACTGTCATTGAGAGTCTGTCATGTAGAGACTGTCATGTAGAGACTGTCATGTAGAGACTGTCATGTAGAGACTGTCATTGAGAGTCTGTTATGTAGAGACTGTCATGTAGAGACTGTCATTGAGAGTCTGTCATGTAGAGACTGTCATGTAGAGACTGTCATGTAGAGACTGTTATGTAGAGACTGTCATGTAGAGACTGTCATTGAGAGTCTGTCATGTAGAGACTGTCATGTAGAGACTGTCATGTAGAGACTGTCTCTCATGTAGAGACTGTTATGTAGAGACTGTCATGTAGAGACTGTCATGTAGAGACTGTCATTGAGAGTCTGTCATGTAGAGACTGTCATGTAGAGACTGTCATGTAGAGTCTGTCATGTATAGAGTGTAATTGAAAACAGTGAAACTGACACAGAGAGATTGAGACAGATAAACTGGCACAGAGTGACTGACACAGTGAGATTGACTAGGAGAGACTGACACTGAGAGACTGTTACAGAGAGGCTGGCCCAGAGAGACTGACACTGTGAGACTGACACAGTGAGACTGACACAAATAGACACAAATAGAGACTGACAACGACAGAAACTGTTACAGAGAGACTGACACAGTGAGACTGACCCAGTGAGACTAAAACAGAGAGAGGCTGACACACAGAGATACTGTTACAGAGAGACTGACAAAGAAAGACTGACACAGAGTGACTGACACAGTGAGACTGACACAGAGTGACTGACACAGTGAGACCGACACAGAGTGACTGACACAGTAAGACTGACACAGAGTGACTGACACAGTGAGACTGATACAGAGTGACTGACACAGAGTGACTGACACAGTGAGACTGATACAGAGTGACTGACACAGTGAGACTGACACAGAGTGACTGACACAGTGAGACTGACACAGAGTGACTGGAACAGTGAGACTGACACAGAGTGACTGGCACAGTGAGACTGACAGATTGACTGACACAGTGAGACTGTTGCAGAGTGACTGACGCAGAGTGACTGGCACAGTGAGACTGACACAGAGTGACTGACACAGTGGCACAAACACAGAGTGACTGACACAGTGAGATTGACACAGAATAACTTGCACAGTGAGACTGACACAGTGACACGGACTCAAAGTGACTCAAATTGACACAGAGTGACTGACACAGAGTGACTGACACAGTGAGAATCACATAGTGAGATTGACACAGACAGAGAGACTGGCACTGTGAGAGTGTTACAGAGAGGCTGTCACTGAGTGACTGACACAGAGTGACTGACACAGTGACACCAACACAGAGTGAATGACACAGAGTGACTGACACATTGACACCATCATAGAGTGACTGACACAGTGAGAATCACACAGTGAGACTGACACAGACAGAGAGACTGGCACTGTGAGACTGTTACAGAGAGGCTGTCACTGAGTGAATGACACAGAGTGACTGACACAGTGACACCAACACAGAGTGATCGACACAATTTTAGGTCATTTTACGGTGTCCAGCGCACCTAACCTAGCTTTCCTGGACCATTGTCTATAACCAGTACTCACCTACCCTTCCACAAGGCCGGAAACTTCTCCATATTATCAAATCAATGGAGGAAAATTGACATTTTTGTCAAATTTTTATGGAAGGGTATAACCTCCCCGGATGGGATTCGAACCCGCATCCCCTCAGGCATGAGTATCCAAATCCCGGCGCGCTACCAACTGCGCTATCGACCCAGGTTTGTGAGACTGACACAAAGTGACTGACATAGTGACTGAGTACAGAGTATGAAAGCAAGAACAAAGAATGCTGAAGCAGTTTAAGTGAGATATGCAAGTGTGAGGACATCAACATTTAGAGAACTAAAAGCAAGAACAGAGAGAACAAAGCAGTAAATGAGAGATCTGGTAATAACTTGGTAAGCATTCAAGCAAATAATTTAAACAATACCTGTCTTCCTTAAAGGTAGAGCAACATTTGACATCATCATAGAAATAGTGTCTTATATTCTTAGATAGATTTACAGTCTGAAAATATATTAAAGTAAATAGTCACAGCCAAATCATGTGAACAATTAGAAAGTCTGTTTAGATCTGCAGGTTTACACGACCAACTGTCCAACAAAGAATTTGATCTCATCCACACATTTATCAAAGTAAGGAACAACAAAATTTTTTCTATAAGATTTGATGAAAACATTGATTTTCCTCACCATGTTATACTGGAAACATGACCTCAATAATATAATTATATAACCGATAAAAATCCATGGTTCCAACTGAGTTCAAACCCTCGACCTCTTGAGTCCTAAGCGGACCCTCTACCATGTCACCATTAAAGCTAGCTTTAAAGCAAGTGAGTACAAGTGCCATATTATACCTTTGTTACGCACACACCCTCCTGAAAAGTATTAGTCCAGGAATTCTAGGAGCTTGATTGTCTGTGGGACTATCTAAGGGTGCAATCACACAATTCCTAGTGGGTTATTTATGTTGGGCACCAAATGTAACCCGATAACAACCCATGGTGTCCAACAACCTCTTAATTTGTAAGCGGACACTCTTTCACATCATCATTAAAGTTAGCTTGAATGCAGGAGTACAAGTGCCATATTATACCTTTGTTACATATAACATGTATGTAAATGTTTGACTATATACCTGAGACCTACCCACACAGATATTAGGTGATTTTTTTATTCGTTGAATTACTGGAATCAACCATTGATCAGATTTCTCCATTTAATCAAATAAATACATCAATAATAATGCATATTCCCTTGCTACCATATAAGATAAACTGAAATTATAAACTAAGTCTATCAATTAAAAGCAATTTAATACTGATGTAGTAAATCAAGATGATTTTTATCTCTCAAATATTAATTAATATATATTACAGATTGAGTTGTCTGCGGGTTGAGTATCTCTTCTAACGGGTTGACTCCTCCCTACTTCAGGTTGAGATGTGCATGGGTTGAGTTGTCCAAGGGTTCAACTGTTGAGTTGTACCGTATAAGTCAAACTACTCACTGTTCCTTGAAAAGCTAAATCTCTGGATTAGTTGTCAACCAGTTACTAAGAGCATATGTTTTTTAGTGACTGGCAACTACCAACAATATTTAGAATCAGTGGTAGAAGGGAAAATGCTGCGGAAACTATTTCCTGACCAAGCTTCACTAAAGTATGCCCAGCCCTGCAGCGCTCAACATTAAAAGTTCGTCCAATTGCCATCAATGAGTCACTTATTATATTTTGGGTAACTTGTGACTGCCAGTTATCATTCGCTTTAGGCAAGTAAAATTAAAACAGAAGTATATATGTCACAGGGAAAGAAATATATGCAGCCTGACCGAGGCTTGAACCCAGAACCTCATGCTTACAGGGCGAGTGCTCTTCCGACTGAACTATCCGGCTGCTTACATATCCTTCTTCCCATAATTTGAACAGGTAAGTGCCGTGTTATACTCCCCCAAAAACTGGAAATTCGTCTCAAAGACGAATTTCAGAATTCCAGGCCGTATAAAGAGTATTTACTTTTTTACAAGGATTTTTCAACTGACCTAGTGGTTGTCACGGTCCACATTGGGTGCCAAATGTCACAGGGTAAGAAAAATATGCAGCCTGACAGGGATTCAAACCCAGGTCCTCTTGTTTACAGGGCAAGTGCTCTCCCTACTGAGCTATCAGGCCCCTTACATATCCTTCTTCCCATAATGTGAACCGGTAAGTACCGTGACTTATACTAGTTATAGTTAACAGGGCAGTCCATCATGCCCTGCCTGGGAATTGAACCTACAACCACTAAGTCAGTAGACTTGTGTGCTACCAACCAAGACAGGCAATCACTATAATAAAGTTTGTACAATAGTGACAAGAAGAACATGTTGCCCAATTGTTAAGTAAAATGGGGACAAAAGATATCCACAAACTAGGTCATGAATCCAGTCACTCCTGACCCCTCATGAATCTATCAGCAAAGTACAGTTTCGAACACTGGTTTTCGATGTCTCGATTCCGGAGTCGTCCTGGCAGCACTGACACTCTTGGGCAGTCATTTGTAATCCAAATCAGACCCTCGCAAGGTAGGTAAAGGATTTAAAGGCAATCACGGTCACGTAAATACAAAAAAACTGGGTCGCGAAAATGAAAGAAATAAGTAAAATGAATAAAAATGCTTACCGTACTGAAGAAAATACCACGTCATCATTCAATACATATTTGCAGTGGAAGATTACATACAGTCGCCCCTTTGAAATTATCTTTCATTCGGAGTTTGCTATACGTTTATTCTTCTACGTGCAGACGAAATTACACGTCCGCCATCATGCTGCGATATGAAGAGACCGAAGATATCCGCATTTTCCGATATACTCCGATCGTTTCCGAACCTGCCACATCTTCGTAAATTTCCGTAATTTTCTATGCCCATATTTGGATTTCAGAATATAGACCAACAGGCCTCTCATATTATACAATAATTGAATTACACATTGCTGAAAGGTCAAAATTCATTAAAATTATGAATTTCATGATGACTTCAGCAGTAATAACTCAGGAAAGAACCAACTTAATGGGTTTTCCATCTGTGCACAGGCAGTACAAATGAAGTTTTTTACACATTATTGCTGAAAAGCATGGAAAAAAAAACGCAGATCAAAATCCTCTTGTTTTTTGTACACATATTTTCATTGCAACTGCCATTCATGAAAAAGAATCATTGAATAATTTTATGACTAAGCTTCACAAAAGTATGCCCTGCTTCGGGAATCAAACCCACAACCCCTCGATTAGTAGACTTGTGTGCTACCAACTGAGCTAGCCAGACGGCTTGATAGGATTTCTAAAATGTGTTATAAAACTAAAACTAAACAAAACAACTTACATGACTACAGGTAAACCATTCTGATTTACAGTGACATCTTGTAAACGTAATCTAAACATAAAATCTATTAATTCACTCAACTTGTAAAACTTTGGCCTGAAAAACAAACACAATAATTATATTAGTACCTAACTGACATTATGCTGGACCTCCCATTTCTAAATATTTTTAGTTTGCTCACCAATGAAAGGATTAGGGTATACTTGGACAAACATAGTCACATGCCATTGGACACAAAGGACTAACTTTATTTAACAAATTAGCCACTTGTCTATGAGCCTGGTTTAAGAAGCTTCAGTGAAATGCCAATTACAATGATGTACAACAGGGCTTCTAGTCTTAAGTGGATCCGTGGGCTTTTTTTCGTCTACCTTGGTCATCAGAATGAAAATCGAGAAGTATTTATTTCAACTATTCAATGTTTGCTTTGTATAATGTATTTACAATATGTAGTCATGTTAAGTTAGATATTCTCGAAAAAATTTAAGTTGATTGTCTTGTAAGATCAATATTGAACTATGGCACCAAAGTTATCAGATAAGATATTGTTGAAACAAAACAAATCGCCTGTAAATTTTACGCTAAGTCCTATGTGTCAGAAAATGAAAAATCACCCCTGAATGATTTAAGATTTCCTGTATTGTGGTTACTTATGATAATAAGTTATAATTCTTACCCGACACATTGAAAGATCTTGCCAGCAGCCTCAGGATCATATATGGCATTAACAATACCTTGTGCAACATCTGCTGGCTACAAATAAATATAAATACATGTTATTATACACTACATTGTGTCTTTACTAGTATTGTATACATTTATATTCATAAGTTATTTTGTCCAATACAATATCATGTTGTAGTGCAACCTGGTCATCATGACATGGTATTAGATTATCACCAAAACTAGCCTGGTTTACTATACTTTATAGTAATAGCAAAACAATCAACTTGTGCAACTTTATAAAATAAGTATTTTTCATAAGCCCTAATCAATTTTTACCAGTCAATGGCTTCAGGCTAGTTGGTTAAGGTCATGACTGGTGCAATCTTTTCTGTAGCAATGATTGCAGCACTATATTTTCAAAATCTGGCATCTACCTTCCTCCTCCCTCCTTAAATCTCAACATATTTATACTAATCACAATATTGCAGTCTGGGAAGTTCAAAATTTCTGTAAAATTCCTGAAAGTTGATGTATTTTATTCAACATTTCATGGTTAAATCCTTTGTCATAGAACTTCTTTGATATAAAAAACCTTTTTCATATAATAAAAATAAAAAGCTCATATATTGACAGTATAATTGTATAAACTTACTACAACTGGTGCTTTGATAGTTTCATCACCACCTTCCCATAAATATACAACACGATTTCTTTGTGAATCACGATAATTTATTGACAGTCTTGCTGAAAGATTTAACATATACTGAACATTAGTGAAGGCTATAAAATAAAAATAGTAAAAGAAAATCAATAAAATCAAATGAAAGGTATCAAAGCACTTACAGCACTTTCAGACTAGAGGTTTTGATGGAGTACATAAACAAGGAGTTAAAAAACGGCAGCAATACAATGGGAAATTTTCCTTATTTTTATCAATCATTGAATTACAAACCAGATTAGATATACTTCCATTGCACAGACTGCAAAGTCTACTTGTTGCATATAAAGCGGACTATTTTGATTGCAGTAGTAACTAATTTGGCATGTGCAGCCTAATGTAATCATTTTCGGCCGATTATAACAAGGATATTCCACAGTCTGCTACCAAACATGGGAAAACACCATGTAACAAAGGAAATTAAATCAAAATATCAATCACTCGAATAACTAAAAGAAAGATTTTCAAAGAAATATCTACATAATCATTGTAAAGAATATATTTTTAAAAATCTATGACCCTTTTGGTAAGATTGGTCAATAATCAATATTAACAAAAAGTCTATTCTTTTTTCTTTCATTTGCACTTATTGATAGGCAAATGAGACGATCCATACTACCGAGCTCATGGAACTATGATGTTTATACAAACTTGTGGAATATGAGGTAAAATAAGAATAAATTATATATGTAGACAGTATAGTTTTATTTAATGTGTCTCTAAGTACACTGATAGAAACATAAATGTATAATAGCCTGATGCAAGAAATCAAACAAGCAGAATGCAACAAATCAAAAGATGAATTAATTTGTAAATAAGCTGGTGAGAAACTAAGTATGCATGAGGACAAAAAAGTTTGTAACTCTAAAGCTCTAAAATTAAGGGTTGCTCGAAAGACTGTAGTAACTCGGTCTTTAACACAATGCACTTACTACAGTCTTGCGGACAGTCCTCAAAATACATGAGATAATTTCAAACTTACGTTTACTGGTATAAAAGTTAAGAAATCTATCATTTATATCAACAAATGCTGACGGTCTCATGATAACAGCTTCAGGAAATTCTTCTAACACGGCTTTCTCACCTTCACCCTATAATTATAAAAAACTTTATCAATATACAACAGTGGTCCAGTGGTAGGGCATGAGAGGTCCTGAGTTTGAACCCCACGAGGGGCACTGCTAATTTTCTTGAGCAAGAAAATTAACATACAGTTGTCAGTTGTTCCTCTCTACTTGCGTGTAAATGGTTATTGAGACCCGCTTGAATATGATTTCAATAATCAAAGGTTATCATACAAAATTGTTAAGTACCGTAATCTAAACATGTATATGGAAGCAGACTTTAAATTGCACATTACTTTTTAAACTACTTAATACATCAAGATTACATAGGTTATAATATATATATACATGTATAAATAAGATAATTATAAATCACACTTATCTGATTAATTAAAAAATTGAAAAAAAGGTATTTGGCTGCCAGGAATCACTATTGTTGTATTTTAAAGCCATCCTTGTTTGTATAAACAAATTTATAGTAATTACAAAATTCAACAGATGATAAACAAACCTTTGACTTCAAAAATCCAGAACCTGAGTTGGTTATATTTCTAGATCTTACACCAGCATTCATAGTTGATACATGAATAAACTTTTCTACTTCCATTTCTTTAGCTAACTTAGCAATCCTTCTTGCACCTTCTACATGTACGTCATTAAATTTAAATGCTCTGTAAAAACATCAACAAACAGATTTGGTACTTGTAATGATCAGTTACATCATGGCAAATATAATGATTGAGCTGTCCTTGGGTTGAGTTGTACTGCCTATATAATCAAATAAGTTTGGTTTTATCCTAAACTTCTTCGCAAACTGGATGTCAATGAAAAAACACACAATAATTCCATGAAATAGATTTCTTATGTAACAAGCATCAAATCATACCATTTTTATAATAAATCAGTCATCACCAAAATTCCTAGCCTGAGACAAGTGATATAGATGTGTGCTAGAGAAAATTACATATTTTGTATAGTTGGGCTAGCTAATTAGGCATTCTACTATACAACAGGGCTCGAATTTAAGCTTGCATACTTGCAAAATGCTAGTAGATTTTGAAATTTGTGGGGAACTTTTATTTTAAATTTAATTTGCACAATTTTATGAGTTGAAATCCTCGCAAATATATAACTGTCGAAACTAATGAGGCACAAATCAGCATTGAAACAGGCAGATTCTTCAATGGTATAATATAATTAAAGATTCACAGTAAAAACAAGTCTTTTTCTTTGCCTATCCCACAAAAACGCACTTGTTCTATCTATAGTTATGTATAGTACTAACTTGCTTTTATATTGCATATACAAATAGATACTATGTATGCTATTAAAATTTGGAGAAAAAAATGTGAGTTGAAATAAAATCAACTAGCAAAAATTTGCAAGTCCAGGTCTTTGTTATATTTGAGCTCTGTGTACAACATGATAAACCAGGCTTGAGCTCGAGAAAGCGATTACTAATTCATAGAGACAAGAAGAACAAGTAAATCTGTGAGCTAATGCTCACTAGTGATACCCCCGCCAAAATCTAAAAATATGCGACAAACAGGAAGTAGATGAGCAAGGAGCATGAAATCGCTTTACACCATATGGGACTATGGGATGAAGCAATATGCAAAGTATTAGGCTGCTGCATGATATAGTTGCTGAGAAAACTGCGACGGAAATTTCGTAATGGACGGACGGACGGATGGACGGACGCACGGACAAGGGTAAAACAGTATACCCCCCTCTTCTTCGAAGCGGGGGTATAAAAAGACAGTATTGCACAAACATACATGAATTGTAAAACTAAAAGTTGTTATGAATATAGGTACCTTGTCTCAAAATCTTGTCCAATTAAATTGATAACCACATTAGAGTACTGCATACATTTAGCAATTGAGGCTTCATCTCTTAATTCAAATTCCTGAAACAAATATATTCAGTAAATGATAAAAAATCATTCACTATAATCCCCTTTATAGATATCTATAAAACCACAATGATGGCCAGGTTTCACAAACCTTCTCAAAACTAGACTTGTCTAAAAAAATTTATCAAAATGTTGCAAATTTAAATTTCAGCAAAATAACCTGTATGTATACAGGTTGGTCTGGAAACTAGGGCTGTCACGATATACCGGTATACCGGTATATTGATACCGGTATATTGCAATACACAGCTGCAGCAACACGTACCGCGGTACAATTTTAATGTACTGGTATTCAGCACTATTTTTTATTTCATTGGAAAATTCTTCCCTTCACAAAATATAAGTAGCGAAACGCCAGTTTTTCATTGTTCATTCCATCTAACCTGAAGTTGCAAGAAGTTAACCAATTGGGGCATGTCTCAGTCCTAAATGACCGTAAATACTTAAAAGGGTTAGATTCTATAAGTAGCTGCATATAAGATTTGCAATTTTCTGTTAAATACAGGGAAGGAACAACAAATCTAAAAAACCCACAATATATCGTGGTACGTATCGCGATACGATGACAGCGTATTGCAATATACCGCGGTACGCTTCTGGCATATCATGACAGCCCTACTGGAAACCTCAGTCAGTAGTGCTTCTGAGCTCTGAGTTTGTTGCAAATCAATTGCCAGGTTAGTATACCTAAAGAAAATATGATCATGAAATAATTTCAACAGCCACCTTGATGTGTCTAGTAGGCCAGTTTAGAGCCACTTGAGTTGGTATGTGCTTAGTTCTAAGAAGTTGGGAACATCAACAATGAAGGCCCAATAATGATAAACACTGGCCCAAAAGCATCATTAAAAAAGGCATCATTAAATGGCAAATAGAAAGTCACATAATTCAGTAATTATCAGCCATAATGAACCCCATGAAACATATACTTACATTAAAGAGTATCTGACCTAAGTCACCCATAACTCTTAAATCACGAAGATTGTTGGTATCTCCTCTGTATGGTATGATTATTTGTGATCCAACTTTACCTGAAATTATCAATAATACCGGTAATAACTAATTTAAGTTTTTTTACATTATATCTCATAGTCAATGTTGCACTACTCAGAAAAGAATGGGCAGGCAAAAAAGAGACATGGCTTATTATTAAGACACAAAATTTTTAGCATTTGATAAGAGAAAAGGGGCAGGGTTATTGATTGAAGAAAGGGTTTGAAATAATAAGAGGGGTTGCTGCAATATACTGCAGTTCTGATTAAATGATTCAGTTCTTAGTTTCAAAATTGACTATGAAAGTTCCATCCATTTACACTCAGTGTTACAGGGTCAAGGTTAACTTCTATTTATGCCTGGATATAATCACAGTTTTAATTGAGTGTTAATGGGTCAGAATGAACAGGGTGACAATTAAGTCAATGTTAACATGAAAAACTCAGTAGATATTTTTATTAATTTCTACTAATTGCGTAGGATTTTCTTCACATGGAGCACTTATTTATTATGGTTCTTCATTTCTACATAGAGTTAGACATATGCCAATCTAGTGGTAAATAAATGAAATAATATGGATTATGACATTTAGTCGAAACCTTATTAATTTTAGTGGACCTTGGTATGAATCTAACTGTAGCACTCCATATAGCAGTTTGAATCAAACTGTGAAGTGGTTGAAAGTGGGCAGACTGTGAAGTTGTTGAATCT
This sequence comes from Mactra quadrangularis, assembly GCA_025267735.1. NCBI lineage: Eukaryota > Metazoa > Mollusca > Bivalvia > Venerida > Mactridae > Mactra > Mactra quadrangularis. Next base: position 33,793,852 of record CM046304.1, read on the forward strand.
GGGCAGAAAGTGTATTACCTAGTCTGTTAACAGTCAGGTGACCCAATGTTGATTTGGCACCAAACACTGTAGCAACAATGCCACTAAAAGATGATCTTCCACCAGTGCCTCTCTTGTAGTTACTTGTTGTCAACTTTGTTGCCTTGTTACGTCTAGAAACATACATACATCCTACCATCTCAGGGACCCTAGGGGCTAAAATCAGATAAATTATCATAACTATATAATTGACCTTACGCCAGAATACCTATGCTCCGCCCACCGATACACGTGGTACATTGTCCGACATTATCAGGGATTAATCTATGTCCCTAACCATTTTGAAAGTAACAGGTTCAAATGCATGCTATTTACTTACTTGTCATCCGATTTCGATAAACTTAATATTTTTGAAAAGAGCATTGTGTCATCTATCGAATGATACATTATTTATGAATATCCATTCATAAATATTCAAATTAAATATGAGTCCATTTGCTCCAACAAAAAAATATACGCACAAAGAATGAGCAAGTTGAAAGAATACACTTTTAAATTTGAACGCTGGTAATAGTCCTTTGGATGTACGGATTTTAAACAGTAAAACATGCAAAAAATATTACATTACGTTAGCTATCAAATGATGTAGAGTTAATTAAAATATGTCGAGAAATAAAAGAGTTAAGGGGTGGGTATTAGGGGCTATCTAGACGGAGTTGTGTTCAAATACATGCATATCATTTACGAGATATCATATTTCCTAAAGCTTAATTTGTCTGAAAATGGCATTGTCATAACTTTCAAATGATTCACTTTTTTATAATATCCATCGATATATATTAAAAATAAAGGTAGGTTCATTTGCTCCAACAAAAAACATTATATGCGCAAAAATTATCAAAGAACGCATCTCACATTGAACGTTTGTAGAAATCCTTATAAATCAGAAAACTGTTGGATACACACGAAAACAACTTAATATACATGTAATCCTTAAAATAGTGTATAGGTGATAAAATATGCTGAGAAATAAAAAGTTAAGGGGTGGGTGCATAGCTCTTTGTGGTACATTTTGGGGGTATTAGCATGCATGAAAAAAGTAATTTTCAACCTGATTTACTACATACTTGTATTTATTGTCGTCAGATTATTATGTAGTTTATACTTTTATCACAGTATTTATAGACCCCATGTGTACATAATTTGACCATTCTAATTTGTTTTATTGAGTTTATTATGTAACTTTCACCGAGAACCCTATATAACTGTACATAGGGTCCATGCTAACACATAAGAAATTCGATGTCCGTCAATACCAGATGTCGGACAAAATGGCGGCCGATAAGCCGCTTATCTTAGATAAGCATCAGAATATCAAATGCTGGACGCTGATTGGCTAATAGGAGCTGTCAATCAAATTCTGGCGTAAGGTCAATTATTTTATTCTTGACTTAAATTGTATACAGTAACGGTTTTAACTTTATTACAGGCCTTTTATGTTACCTCATTTCAAGCAGTATTTTTTAAGTAAAAGTTTCAATTTGTTTAATAAACAAGTTCACAAACATTCATTCCACTTTTCTTTATTTAATGTCATAAAAGCACTACCAAATGCCAAAATAAAATCTATCAATGAAATGATTAATCTATGCTATAACAAGCCTATGAGGATGCATTTATCAGTTTGATAATTCTCCGAATAGACTTGCTGTTGGGTGACCTTTTAGTGACTCTCTTAGGTTCTCACCTACCACCCAGGATAACAAGGTTTGAGTTCCAGTCAGCCTTAGGCCGCAATCTCCAAAATTAGGTCATTTTTCTGAATGAGTAAATAAGATTCAACTTGAATTTAACCATTCAAGACCGGTTAAAGTAATTATTCAAAACCAAATTTAAAACTAACAGGGAATTATTCTCCACTTTATTCATGTCTAAACCGCGAGTAACCTTTCTCTGTTTGTTTACGAAATTTTGGGTCGAATCGTCAGTGGGCCTAAAACAACCGGTGGTCACTTGACAATAAAGAAATAGAGCACAATTCGTCACATTTGTGCAATTGATATACAAATATATGCATAAATTTGCGTTTTCATAATAAATCAAGAAACAAGAAGCCTGTAAGATTAATATATTTACCCCCTGAATAGGCAACACGGGCCAGAGAAGCCATTTTGCCCTTCACCGACAGTTGATGATAAAACCCGTCAAATACGTATTCAACAAAAGCACGGAATTCGTACGTATTGTCACACAACGTAAATTGGACGCGTTAGCCTAATTATAGATTAGTCTAGATAGATTACTTGTGTTTGTATTTTTTTTTTAATTTAGACAGGATGAATATCTCGTACTGCATACGTGTATCATAAAACATCTACACAGCTTATAACAATTTACAAATAAATTGAATATCAAGCCAAATTGAATATACTAAGTTAAAGACCAAAGACAATCTACTTGAACAAGTGTAAATCTGTTTCTTTCACTTATAGAGTACTGCTCATGTACGCACAACACCAACATACTTTTTTCTTTAGTAAAAACTATCCTATTTCATGAGATTTTTTGTCGACGCAAACTACTCATCATGCGTACGTCACAATGTCATGTGACGTCATCATTTGACCCAACGTCATCTCTAAGCAACGCTGGTAACAGTAACGCCGTTGTTGGCGTAACAATCTTGTTTTTCAGAGAACCACAAATTCGACAGCTTTATTAAAAGATTTAAATTGCGTATTTCTTTAGAGTATTAGAAACGCGTTCCGAAGCAATATGGTACACAAACGTGTGTCGGAGGCCTCACAGACTAATGCGTACGATTTAAGAAATGTTGCCAACTTTTCAGAGACTTTGTTGGATAAATGCAATGAGATACAAAGTTTTTATAAGCATGCACACCATGAGCTTCAACATGGCAGAGAACTTATTAATACAGAAGAAAAGAAACTGGACAAAATGCTGAAGTCTGTTGGAGTATTTGAAGAGCAAGTAGACGCTTTAGGAGTCAAACTTTTACGATGTAACGCCGATGTTTCAAGCAAGAACACTGAAATCGATCAACTGAAAACTCAGATAGGTATAATATACATATTTTTTTTATTTAACTCATTAAAAACGTCACTCTGAGCTGAAAGAAAAAACATCGTCTTAGATGGAATCGAACCCACCAGGGAATTAGATATGTCTCTGAACCCACGTAAGCGGACAATTCAAAAGCTAGTTTGAAGGCAAAGAAGTACGAAGTGTTCAGACTACATTTATTTTAATGGATTTCTGAAAAAAAATCATGGTTTCATAAGCACTCTAGATGTACTCAGTTATTAGAATTTGTTACAGTATTTTGTTTGTATCAAGTTGCTTGAAATGTCGGTTTACAAAATGTAGTTGTAAGTTTCATTGATGCATGTCGTACATACTATATACCCATCATTGTAAATACCATATAGAGTGTTAAAGTACAATGTACTTTCAAAAGTACTAGCACAGGAGCTTGGCATTCTGTATCGTATCATAATATAGACCCATGCTCCTTCTTATCATAAGAAGAAGGGATAATTTTTCAAAACATGATACAGCATGGCTAACTCCTGTGGTAAAAGTTCGAAATAAATCTTTTGAATCCAGTTAACAATTCTTTCTCCACAACTTTCGGTCTCCTACTTGACATGTCTTCTGGACCTTTCTTTATAAGAGTCAGTCATAGGCGAATCCAGCGGGGTCCGGCCCCCCCCCCCCGAGATTTCCAAGATTTACCTTTCCAGGAGTATATTTTTTAACTGTAAGCCATTTTTAAGTTACAAGAAGCAATTTTCTCTTGTAAGCCTTTGTGTTTAACATATTACATATATATATAATATAGTTTTTATAATTTAAAATACATGTATGTATCGTTATTCTGCAAACAATGTATAATGTGGTTGTGGTTTGAAAGGTTGGACCCCCCCCCCCCCCCCCGAAAAAATCCTGGATCCGCCCCTGGTCAGACAATGGTTGATGCAGTTATTATATAGAATCATTGACATTATATTTCAGCTGCAAAGAAAGAAGCAATGGCACAAGAACATTTACCACAGTTTGAGTCAAAGTATTTAAAACAAGAGAGATTACAAGAGCTGAAAACAGAACGACGTAAGCTAAATTACCTTTCTTATATAGTTAATGTAAGGTATGGTGGTAAATTTCTGCCACCATGCAGATAACCACACAACTAACATGTTAATTTGTTGGTTAGTTAAAGTTTCGTACATTCTGACAAATAAGATTGTTTAAAACTTTAAACTAGAAGTTTATAATGATTCTAGCCTAGCAGCCCCATAGCTCTTCGACCAGCATCAGGGTTGTGTTAGAAGATATAGCAAAGAGATGAAGTAGGTCTTTATTATTTGATACATTGTTCGTAGTATAAATCTACTTTTTGTTGGTTGATAATAATTATTCACCCTTAATAAAGCTTCTTTTATCTTTGTTAACAGAGGAACTGGAGTTATTATTACATAAAGTAAACCTTGATATAGAACAAACTTATGAGGAAGTGTTTGAAGCAGAAGAAAGATTGAATGGGTTGAAGGTATGTAGAATATCTGAACATTTAAAAGGTGATATCTAACTAAGTACAGAGTATTTTGAATGCTCGTTGCGGCTTGTGTGCTTTTAAAAAGAAAATATTGCAAAAATAATTATAGGTTATTAAACATTTTAATGTACAATACGGAAATATATTTGGACGAGTACACAGTTTGAAAAGGTATATTGGACGATCCAATAGGCAAGTCCAATATGACTTTTCAAGCTGTGTACGAGTCCAGATATAAGCCGTATTGTACAGTAAAATGTATAATAACCTTTTTATTATATATCTTTCGTTTACTTGATATAATCATCATCGCCATCATCCCCAACAAAGCAATCACAGCAGTTCTTATCACATCGTTTAGTGCACATGTACCCAACCGTCCAATACGAAAGTAATATATATATATTTGGATCCAATACGGGAATATATTGGACGGTCACGTGGTACAAATTCAGATTGTCGATTGGTTAGATTTATTAGATATATAATGAAGTACTACATTGTACTACTAAGATGGAACCTGAAAACTACAAACTGACGACGCTGAGTGAAAATTTAGACCGTGTAAAAATATTATTAAAAATTTGCGAGTATAGAGATATCTTTATATCTGACACAATATATACAAGTATATACATGTACCTAAAACATCAGAGAATTCAGACTTGAATATTGTGTAAGCATAATCGTATTGATATTGTCTTGATATAAACTCTTTGCCAATTGTATATTTCAAGAAACTTAAATTATTTATATGTCCAAATTTTTTATACGAAAACCACTTTTTGGATTTGAAATAAAAGATAACTACGAGTAGGAACAGAATTTTGGGAAATATTGGATGGGGAATGAGAGGCATGTAGTTAACTTTATATGACATATAAATGTAACACATATACGTGTACTTACAGGAGTTGAGAGCGCAGAGAAAAGATGAAGAGACCAGGTATATGGAGAACTTAAAGGAGAAAACTGACAATGTAACTAGTACAAAAGAAAAACTTCTCGGAGTTGCTGATCGAGGTATTTACTTTAAAACTGATACCAAACAAGATGATCGTATCTTCGAATCCGCTAAGCAATTAATTTCCTTAAGAAATGACAAGTAAACATTGAGATTTAATTTATTTAAGTTTGTTCAAGACCCTTTTTAGTGGCTCAAACAAGGGTTAGGATCACTAGCATTGAGGCTGTTTACTGTGCTTCCCGATTCCAGCTCATTTTACGTCTTTTCACTCTGATATAACGACTGGCAATAAAACTAGGTCATTCTTTTTAATTTCCGGCTTTACGCTGAAAGTTATTCTTATCTATAAACCAGATTTACCACAAAATTAGAATTAACTAGACAATTCCAGTAGACACGAAATGTGTTATGTCACCGCGAACGTGCATACATGCAAACTGTGTTTCAAATAATTGATATAGTTTTACAAGTATAAAAAACATTATGTCATGAAAATTGAAAAAAAAACCAGTTGATTAGAACTGGAAAATTCTATACAGCTCAGGTTTTATTGATAGGCTATATGTGTACTAACGAAGAATTGTTTACAATCAAGAGTAGTATTTTTTATTTGCAGGAAGGGTTGATATGTCTAAGATATATGCAAGTCAAGAAGATTTCCATAGGTTAGAAATTGATATAGACAAGATTAAACAAGAGGTAAACAATATATCTGTCTTTTATTATGCATTCAAAGACATATATATATTTATATCACATTTTATTTTAAAATAACTTAAAGAATTGACCAAAAATGCAAACAAACAATTAACGTCGCACATTGTGTGCTATTATGCCATAGAGACAGTCATACATGTAACTCGTCGTCATTGTCTTATAACCCAAATACAGTAAAGCATAGAGCCAATGCATTTAGAATTTCATCATCAGCTCCAGTCCCCTAAAACTGACCCTTACAGGAGTCAACAGTTTTATATACTTCTATGTATGTAGAAATTGCATTGTATATTATCATCATAATTTTTATCATTATCATTACATCATCGCTATTATCATTTTTACAATTATGGTCATTTTTATCATTGCTATCAACATTATTTTTGTTTTTATTATTTTTACAAGTTAGTATTTGTATTTATCAATTTTACAAGTTACTATAGTAAATGCAACAAGAAAACTGTCAATAAGTCAGTCACGGTTAGCTCCCTTATTAAATATAATGAATATTATTAAAGCAGAGTTAGATAATATGCTATGTACAATGACTACATCGTAGAGCAAAATATTTCACCTGATAATATGACTTAATTTTCAGCAAATGTTGATATCTCTGAACATCAAGTCACAGACGAAAGAGAGAGATTATCTACGAGAGGTCTCCCAGGACATCTTCCAGCGTCTATACAACTTAGAGAAGAAAGCTCTGAAATTAGACCGTGCCCAATGTGTGCTCAATAAACCAACTGATCCAAACTTGTACCAAGATCTGTCAGGTCCTAGTGTTTGGTATACTTCACCACCATTGACCGTTCTACAACTGAAGAAACTACAGGAAGATCACCATTGGAAATATTCACATGTTGGTGAAAATATGGACCGTAGTACAGATGAAACTAGTACCTCCCAGAATGCAGTTGATATTAACAAAGTTGAAGATCTTGAACTACAGTAACTAACTTTGAGATTATCCTTAGAAAATTTATGACATATTTGTTTCGTTTTTTTTCTGTTGATGAAGTTTTTTTTTAAATGAATTGAGTAAAATTTCAAATTGACTTCTGTTGTTTCTAACTTTCTACCCCCCCCTGCAACTAAACGTCTTAGTACAATTTAATACCGAGGAATAAGATTGGTGCATATAGGCACTAGAAAATTGACGTTGTTGAATTTTGGAAATGATAAAACCGAAAACTTCAGGAAACCAAACATTTTGATGGGTACAAAGGAAGTTAGAGGTCTGTAGAGGTTCATCTGTAAAAGGTTCTAACCTGGCTAAACATTGGATGGCCTATATTTCTTTAAACTAGTCCTATATGTTTTCGTGACACATGCACTGCGGACATAAATCATATATTATACCTTGTATGTGTTTTTACTTCAGGTTAATAAAGGATCAGTGTTAGAGGTACTAGTTCACAGATTTTGTTTAAAATTTTCAATATTTTCAAAATAACTTTCAGTGTCTGTAATTGTGTCAAAAAAATAAAGTCTTAATATTTTAGGGCAAACGGATCTATAGATTGTAAGAAATAATAAATAAAAGTCACAAAATTGCACAAAAAATGTCTATACCGTGACATACGGGGTAGATTTTTACTACTTGAAACACCATCATTTGAACTTGTACGTCAATTTGCACTAAAATTGTCATTATCAATTGTCATTACACTTTTAATTTTCTGCTTAAAAAATGTTTCCTAACAATGTTGATAGTTTCAGAAAAAGTTGTTTAAGTTGAAATCTGTGAATGAGTACCTTTAACTGAGCACCGTGTTTGTTTGGTGATTCGTCGACTTGTTTGATTTCTCGTATTTTTCGTTCGTTGGTTCGTTTGTAGTTTCGCTTGATGGTTCGTTGGTTGGCTTGTTGGACCATTTGATTGCTCGTTGGCTGGCTTGTTGGACCATTTGATTGCTCGTTGGCTGATATGTGTTTTTGTTTGTTTGTTCGTTCTGTCGTTACATCGTTCATTGTTACTTCTGTATGTTAGTTAGTTCGTTTGTGTGATAGTTGGTTTTGTTTGTTGGTATATTCGTTTGCTCGTTCGTTGCTAAGTCTAGACATTCAATAATAAAGTATATACATGTGAATGTATTAAACACATAAGTATGTACATACATAACAGGGGCGGATCCATGATTTTTTTCTACGGGGGTCCGAACTTTTTCTACGGGGGGGGGGGGTCCGAACTTTCGAACCACAACCACATTATACACATTTTGCAGAAAAAATGCAACATATTAATAATAAAAACTACATAACCCCTAACCATGCTTCATGCTACTTAAAAATGACTTACAGTCAAGAAATACACCATTGAACAGGTACATTTTCCAAATTCTAGGAGGGTCCGGACCCCCCTGACCCCTCCGCTGGATCCGCCAAAGCATAATATTATTATCATACAGGCGCTGGTAAAATAGTTATACAACTTAATTAATAACAGTATCATGACTTGTATAGTCTACCGGTAAATTCGTCTGAAAATCGCTGAGTCACATTCTGTGACAAATACATGTAATCAGATTGAATGAAACACGCTGCGTCTGCTTTTAGATTCCATGAAATATAGCAAACAAGTATTAACTAAAAACATTAGTGATTTATCAGAGATAATACGATCAGTGACATAGATAACAATATCAATGTATATCTGATAAGATTTATTATTTAATTAATTAATTACAATTGATAATCCTTGGACATTGATCTACATTTGCTTCGGTCAGATTATGTTTCATTGGTTGGTATCATTGGTAGGTCTGTTAGCGACATATTTCATGGCGGATCCAGCGGGGGGGGGGGGATCAGGGGAACCTGACCACGCCTGAAATTTCCAAAAAGTACCCGTCGATAAGTGTATTTTTAATGTAAGCCATTTTTTCAGTAGCAAGAAGAATTTTCTCGTGCTCGCAAAGTTTGGAGCCGCCTAAAAAATTCCTGGACCTGCCCCTGTATTTCATGATATTTCTGTTAATAACTGTCAAGAAAGACATCTATGATATGAACATGACACTAAAAGGGCAAGCAACAACATTAAAAGATTTTTTAAAACAACAACTTTAATCATTATGAAACAGCAAGCTTACCATTCACAACATTACGAAACTAGGGTCTGTAGTAATGTGATAACAATTCATTTATGAGCTTCATTTAAACAAAAACTGTTTGCCGATTTCTCTTTTATGTTGGGTTTAAAGCCGTGTCATTGCAACTTTTTAGGATATTTTACGGCGTCCAGCGCACCGAACCTTGCTTTTCTGGACGCTTTGTTTATAACCCGTACTCTACCCAGACAAATAATGAATGACATCAAATAGTGCATAAAATAAACACTTCTTTTCTTCTTTGAACAAATTCCGTTGAGCCTGTCCACGAGTTTTGATCATTAACTCTTGATCTTCCGCACAAAAATTTAGTCGTGCAATTAACTAGGTTATCTGCTTTGTTTGTTGGGTTTTAACGCCGTAGCAACACATTGTATAGGTCATATAACGGCAGTCAGTCAACCTACTCACTGCTCTGGAAAAGCTAAATCTCTGGATTTAGCTGCTAACCAACAACTAAGCGCATACTTTCGTCAGTGACTGACAACTGCCCTACATAATTGAAAATTATTGGTAGGAGAGAGAATGGACTTAGAAATAAATTCATGACCAAGCCCCACGAAAGTATGCCCCGCCCGGGAATCAAACCCACGACCCCTCGATCAGCAGACTTGCGTGCTACCAACTGAGCTAGCCGGGGGGGGGGGGCTTAGGTCATCTGCAAAAAAGGATTTGTGTGGAAGATTCAGAGCAAAAAATAACAACTCATTTGCTAAAGGGGATGTTTCCGAACAGAGAAAATGCACCGGTTATTTTATGCGCTACGAGTATGGTTTTCTATCTACTTTTTGACTGCTGCAGGGTTAGGGTATGACGAGAATATGACAAACAACAAATTTGTTAACATTCTGAAGATCTCTAGACTAAAATTATAAAACCTACCGCGTGTAAGAGAATTTTTTAACTTTGTGCGTCAATTTAACAAAAGAATAGTCTAACTGTCAAAAATAGGGATTCATGAAAATATTAAGAAATATTCGATGGTAGGACAAAAGGTCCCATGGACAAAAAGTCCCATGTCATTTTGGACAGGGGTGGACAAAAAGTTCATGTAGTTTTGCCACCCTGGACAAAAAAATCCCATCTCAGTTTGTCAGGGGTGCCCGAAATATTCTTATATTATCTACATAAAACAAGTAAGTAGTATACACTCTAATGAGCCAATTGTACTAAATTATACATGTTGTCAATTTGTTTTCACCAGAATAAAAACTTTAAAACATGCTACACATGCTTCCCCCCATTAACTGATGAACCTAACATTTTAAAGTACAATACCATGCCATGTTATGAAAATCGATTTATAATACATGTTAATGACCTTAAAGCATAATTACAAAATATCTAGAGAAAACAATGGGAAATAATGAAGTCAACTATAAAAGGTAGGGGATTATTACCACATGAGACACCAGTTAGATGAACAGAACAGACATTGTATTGATTAGAGAAAACATGTTTATTATTATATATCTCTTATTTCTCTAATACAAATTAATGATACTTAATCTGCGTATGATCAAAGACCTGATTGTTGATAAATATAGTTGACGGGATTTACACCTTCATTAGTTATCTAATAATGAACAATCGGGGAAGGTTTATACTGAATATTGTAGATTCAACAGGAGAAAATGTCATTTAAACTAACATGTTAGAGACTTACTGGTGAATTCTAAAATAATGTACATATTTTCTCTACTTAACCCCTCACGGAACAAAAATGATGACAAGATACTATGTTTTCAGTATCTGAAAAGAACGAGCACTTTAGACCTCATTTTGGGAAAATATAAACAAATGAAATGTATAACGAGTGTTGTAAATGTGCAAAAGTTGCATTTTTTGCTCCGCACCTGCGTTGCCATGGTAACTGGGATTTGGAATTATATGACTTTTCTGAAAAACAATCTCCCAATGATTAATTTGTCCTAGTTTTATATGTGTATGTCAATTAGAAACGAAATAAGAGCATGTTGAAATAATCACATCATGTAAAGGTGAAAAATGGCCACTTTTTCGCCCATGTTTCAACCAATAAAGGATTAAGGTAGAATTCCCTGATACGAAACTAAACTATGACGACTGTAATTTCTAAAACAAACAAATGCCTAATTGTAAATGCAACTGTCGGCTGCACATAACTTAATCATTAAGTTATGTGCAGCCGCCAGTTGCATTTACAATTAGGCACTTGTTTGTTTTACTGTATTTTGTCAGGAGTTTATCAACGCATTTTTGTAGTACAAAAATGCGTTGATAAACTCCTGACAAAACACAGTAAAATCAATGTGCTAGTCTACGTTAATACAGTACAAATGTACATGTATTATATAAGCTTAAAGGTACTCATTCACAGATTTCAACTTAAATATCAACTTTTTCTAAAACTATAAACTATAAAAATTGTATTGACATATTTTTGGAATCAGGAAAGTTGTGTTCTGATAATAACAATTTTAGTTCAAATTGACATACAACTACAAAATGGTGGTGTTTCATGTAGTAAATATCTACCCCGTATGTCACGATATAGACATTTTTAAAGTGAATTTTTGTGACTTTTATTGTATATTTCTTGCTACAGATAAGCCAGTTTGTCTTAAAAAAGAATTTAGTTTTGACCCAATTACAGACATTGAATGGTATTTTGAAATAATAGAAAAAAATAAACCAAATCTGTGAACTAGCACCTTTAATATACTGATTGGTCACAACTTATAGACTTAGTACTTTACATATTATCAGTTTGTTAATTAAGTGAAAACGAGGCTGAAATCACATGTACTTATCTAAAATCTACTTACATAACCAGTGTAAAGGTTCTAAATTATGATTCTTATCATACCATGTACTAGGCACTTAGCAAAGTCAATTATCATTCTAAACTCTACGAAGCTATAACTAATAGATTACACAACATTAAATGTCAAATGTATAAAACCTTACATGTCTTTCAATCTACGAACCACATGCCTATTTTAAAAAAATGAACAATCGGAACTCCCCGGCTATTTATTACGAATAACTTTTTAACCAATGAATGATCAAGGCGTTCCTTATGTTGTAAAAAATGGAGCCGTAGCCTGTCCCAAGCCAGGTTGAGAAATGTGCACAGAGGAATCAACACTGCCGTAAGAAGCGCAGCCAGCAGAACTTCCCAACTTATGTCTACTTCTAGACACTCAACTATTGTAGTTAAGTTCTAGCCGGAGTCTGCACATAATGCATCCCTATGGAGCGGACGGACCCCGGTGAAAAACTACACTCCAATCAAACAAATTATGTTGTAAAAATGTATCTCTAATACACGCAGTTGATCATGACATTAGAATAGAATCACAGAACTTTGCTACTTGTTACATTATAAGTAGAAAACCACGACCATATTTCAGACATGTTTTATTGATATTATACATTGTATACAATAGTCATATGCACAGAACATAATATGCAATAAGTCAAAGAGGTCAGCCCCTAACAATTTAGTAACAGGTATTTGCAAGTCACAGTACAAAACAAACAAAAATCATATATTATATAAAGTAAACTTAACAAGAAGAACATACATTTACATGTATATAAATTCTATGTTCGATAACTGGCAAGTTGAAGTCTAACGATAAGGCTTAATGAACATCAAACATTTTTGTATCAGTATAAAGACACTTTGGGGAATGCTTATTGCAAAAATTATTATATTAAAAATATAAAGCTATAACTGAGGTATCACGCAACTTACATTTAATCAGAGCGCTGACAGCATTAGATAATTATTAATTACAAACAATACGAGATTCTGTTGACTTTGAACTGATAACCTAGTTCTTTTGGTAAAAATCAAAGAAACAAAACTGGAAATTGACCGAATGTATCCAACTGCAATTATGTTAGAGGAAGTGAGCCGAATACATATATAAGAACAGGAATGACAATGAGAGTTGATTTTCCAAATTCTAACTTTGAACTCTTTACAATCGTTCGAAAATGCATCATTCTATATAAGTCTCACATTATAATGGCCACAGTGTAAAGAGAGGTTGTAAAAGTATGCCTTTGTGATTTAATATACATGGTTGACTATGACATCAAGATAAAATACAATTCAACAGTTTGCCCGCCATTCTCGATTGTGTTCCCATCTATATATTAGGTATATTTTAAACGAAAAATATGGCTCAAATTTCTTCAATAAAATCGAAGTACGCATTTTATTATGTTTGTTTCGATTGAGATATTCAAAATACATTTCTAATCCTCATACAAATAAATCACTTTGTCAAGTAAACTGTCATCAGATATAACTTTTACACTTTATATCACTCTATCACTCAATGTTGTTTTCAAGTTCATAGATAAGTAGTGGCTTGGCTAGCCGCAGCAGGCCAAGCAACTCTATCTGAAATAATTGTCCGATTAAACACAAAGTTCGGAGACCTTAAAGTTGACTGATGTACATTATCGACTGGCATTATTCCAACATGGTTCTTTTTCCCCATACTAGACGCTGTTGTTATAGCATAAGTATGGCTTCTGTAGCACTTCATATTTGACATACAAAATACTTCCCGACAACCACGCCGGAAGTTGGAATTATACAGTATGTAAATGATTGGCTTCAGCGTCGTTGTTAAAAATAACAAGAAAAAAGTCAGAGAAACCAATGTTGGGTTCACTGAACTCACAGATGAGAAAGTGTAATATAGCTGAACAGTATAGTACGGTGTCACACAAGCGACTGTCATAACCGACACTATTATTAACATTTTCAACATTTTAACTTTGTTCCTTGCAACTGGGTTTGTGGTCCTCCGTAAATGTCTATGCCGTACACCTGTTGTCCAAACATATCTGAACAATCTAGTGTATACGATGAACATATATAATTCTGGAATTACAAATGTTAGAATTACTAAACTGGCACCAAATATCGAGCTAGCTACATCATTATTTGGAACAAACGGTGGGCAAATCGTTATATTGGCATCCAGCGTTGTATGATAAAAGTAAATTGAAAATATACATGTCAAGAACGCTAATAACCAGCAACCGGATATTAAATGTTTTGCCGTCCCTCTAGTAATCTTGAAGCTTAAAGGATAAAGTATTGCATAAAATCTGTCAATAGATATCGACACAAGTGTAAGAATAACAGATGTTGGTGCAATCGTCTGAATGAACCTGACCAGACGACACATCACTGATCCAAGCGTCCACGAGTGTGATAGGATTCCAAACGCAGCGAATGGTATACAGAAAACACTCAAAAGTAAGTCAGATATCGTCATGGAAACTACAAAATAGTTAGTTGTTGATTGCACTCGTCTGCTTCTATATATTACAACACAAACCAATGTGTTAGTAACAACACTGATGACCCAAATAATTCCGAAAACGAGGCTCTGTATGACTATTACATAAGTTGGTTGATTGGGTTTCGAATCTGTAATATTTTCTCCAAATCCAGCATCGAGTTGAATGACCATACCATCAGAGGTGTTAAATGTAAATCCCATTACTTGTGGTGAGTCTGAAATACAGAACAGCGTCTTTTATAATTACATGTACATGTATATTGTAGTTGTCATTAGAGGTTACAGTGCAAGTAGAAATTATGTTTTAGCTTGGTTAATTTATCCATAAGCGACAGACAAGCTTCTTAGTCTTAACTATTCGTGTATGAATATATCTGTAAAATAAAATGACTAATGACAGAAAATGGCACCTCAAGATAATTGGATAAATCATTTAAATTTAAATCATCAGAATACCTTATACGTGTACACAGAGTTTTTGACTCGGAACCGTGCTGAACGCCTATGAGTTTACCAATGACATAAGTGTCCAAGATCGGCTATATATATATAGAAATGCGGTTAAGCTTAATTACTTTATTTATTGACATAAAAGGTTACAGGTCAGTAAGAAATATCTGTTCATTTACTGACTTAGACTGTTTTATTATGGACATAATAAGTTACAAGTTGATTTGAGATTATTGTTCAGTTTAATTGTGTTTTTTCATCTTTTTTATTAATGCCCAATCAGTGACATTTATGTTAAATCTTATTTTCATGTTTTTATGTTTTGTTCCGAAGTATTTTAGAATTTTTAATAAAAATGTCTTTAGAAATAGATCTATATAATTTATTACAAATTAATCATTTGTTGGTTTTGCTATCAGGCTCATGCAACCATAACAACCAGTGTCAATGACATTTGTAATAATCCGGAACACAAAAGTGATGAAGATTATATGGCAATGAAAGATATAATAATAGTAATAATTTCAACCTTCAAGATTACTTAAAGTTCTATATAGAATATATCTTGTAAATCCCAGAAATGTTTTGAAACAAACAAATAATTGTAAAAAGTAATTTAACTTCAGCAAGTTGGCTTGTACTAGAACGATACTCTTTGTCATCTTTACTCCTGTATACGTTGTTTTGGGGTGCTTTTATATTGGCAGGGTCAAAATTTAGCGTTGCAAAGGCTAACCGTCGATATTAACTAAATATTGTTTCGAGGAGAGAGACGTACCAGAGCATGTACTTCTATATACTCTCAGACGCTAAAGATAAAAAAGTCGTAGACTTAGTACCGACAATGTAAACAAAATTTTGATAAAACGAACATAATACTTATCGGAATAATATCGTAAGTAAAATAGTAAGATTAATTTTAAGAATACTTCTGATAATACGCTGCCCTGAACCTTTTCATAATAAACATTAATATACATTAACATAATAAACATTTAAAACTCAATATTCGTAAACAAAATCGCATGCTTTTATAATGACAATGGTTGCTTGTATTAAGGAACTTTCCTGTACATGTAGTCGCAACCGAGAGTGTTCACTTTATACAAGGGTTGAGAAATCAGAAACCTAAATAAAGCAGAAGACAACAAAATCAATGATTGTTTTTATTCTGTCTAAGATAGGTATTGATTCGTACTTGCAATGTTTCGGAAATGAAAATGGAATCACGCGACATATATCACGTGATTAAATAGTCAATGCACGCCACGTGATCAGTGATATTAAAACATAGCCAATTACATTAGATCAGCTCGCGTGCAACCGATTTCTTGACTTACTTAACGCAAGAAACAGACAGAAAAATACATTCGTATGTCGGATGTTCTTCTGTGCGATTTCTGTTTTATCAGCATCGCATATCATAATAAATGAAATTACGTATGTAAAATATTATAAGTCATTTAAGGATTTTTTGGTCGTTTGCGTTAAAGCTGGACCCCTAAAATCATAAAATATCTCAATAACTATCGGATGGAATTAAATCAAATTTTGTATGTGATCATAACTAGCATTTTCCTTCTCAAATCAAAAAATTCAGAATTTTTCATTTATTACATAACATACTTCCCATAGACATGCAATGCAAATTTTGAAGCCAAAAAGAGACTTTTGTTAAATAGGTATGTGCCATAATCAGAACAGCCACATAACAGTAGATACAAAATAATAGCTAAATATGAGGCCCGGTTAGAAATTTTATTTGATAACAAAGTATAGCAGTATATACAAACTCAAATATCATCATCACTGTCGTCTGTATCGTCAAAATCTATACAAATTCTACACGTACGATTTTAAAGACGGGCCTCTGCTTTACAATTCAGTAGACCGTCGAGTGTTTATTTAAGCGACAAATTTACAGTAAACGCACGGGATTTTGTATAAATACACTGGAAGTATGACAATGTTATAATCAGAACAGCTTATTTTACCTCCCGCCGGATTTTTGATAAAAAAATCCAAATATTTTGCATTATACCTTATGGAAAACTTTTTTATTTATCTATTAAAAATTCTGAAAACTTAAATCCTAGAAGGAAAAATTGAAATAAGATTGTATTAATTTTTTTAGCAAAATCGCTGTTATAGTTTAAAAGATATTTACGGCAAATAGGGGTCCAGCATTAACGCAAACGACCTATATATGTCATTCTCGTACCCAGACGGCCAGAGTCTAGCAGGATTCTCAATACTAGAATGGTATATGTATATTATAGTGTTTTCTATAGGGCTGTCACGATACGCCAGAAGCGTACCGCGGTATATTGCAATACGCTGTCATCGTATCGCGATACGTACCACGATATATTGCAGGCATTTAAATTCGTTGTTCCTCGGCTGTATTTAACAGAAAAATTGCAAATCTTATATGCAGCTACTAATAGAATCTAGCCTCTTTAAGTATCTACGGTCATTTAGGACTGTCCCAATCGCTTAAATTCGTGCAACTTCAGGTTAGATGGAATGAACAATGTAAAAACTGACGTTTTGCTACTTTTATTTCGCGAAGGGAAGAATTTTCCAATGAAATAAAAAAAATATCGCCAAATACCGGTACATTAAAATCGTACCGTGGTACGCATTGCTGCAGCTGCGTATTGCAATATACCGGTATACCGGTATATTGTGACAGCCCTAGTTTACTACATGTGTTTCCCAATGTTTAGTCGCGGACTGTGGCAAATTTGTCGCATACGGTTACATTCGGCTGCGCATGCAAAATTAAAAGGGGAAAATTACTACTTCCACCAATATAGCCCACAGTATACACTGCCCTCTAAAAATTCATTCACAGAACATTTTATTGAATTGCTACAAATTACAAGTTCAAGTATGAAGAATTATTCAATCTTTGTTATGTTATTCATTATTCAAGCATGGAAACTAAATTTCAATTGATAAATTTAATTTTTTGAGATGCAGCAAAAGTTGTATGTCAGCCTCCTAACTATGGTCCAGGTATTTCAATGATCCAATATCAAGTTTGAGATAACTTTGGCATAGGTAAGACCCGAGTCTGATTTCCATACAGCCACTGCAAATGAAAATGAAAAGTTACGTGTTGAACAAAAACTAATACGTTTAAACGGGCATTATACTCGTATGTGTGTTTATAATTAAAATAAAAGTTTTTACTGAATGCCTTGAAGCAAACATCAATGAAAATATAACATACGATTATTTGTCCTATACTTGGTTGTTTTGTAAATTAAGTATTTATAAACAAGCTATATTATGAGCTATGTCAATGTATTTATGCACCTGCGTATAAACAATGTATTTGTTGAAATTAAGGTAATTAATACAAATATATATCTTGTACTAATTGAAGATGTTAATTAAGAATTGACTGTATGATGGAATCACCAGTGTTGATATTCGAGGAGCGGTTACTTTTTAATAATAAACATTCAATAACACATGTACTAACTATTCACAGAAATTATCAAGAAAATACTTTCTTAGACGTGGTGAAAGGTTTATTAAGAACCATGTTGCTAGCTTGTATGTTATAATGATTATGTGAAAGCTGAATTTGAATAAAAGGCTGAAAAAACCCTTTCATATTATGTAGGGAACGATTATGAAAACACATTACATGAATTTGCTATCATATTATATGTGAAAGATGAATTTTAATACTTAAGTAGAGATCTAACGATTTAGATAGCACAAAGAACTATGATAACATCGACAAGAAACGTACATACACAGATGACAATTGTTGAAAAGGTGATAGGCACATTATATGAGTCATTGATTCAGAGTCTTCCCATATACGGCGTCACTATAGGTATTTCAAAATGGTGGGAAAACATGTACATGCACTAAATGCATATTAACATTGTTAGAGGTCCAATTAACACATTTAAAGATACGATTTTAGTCGTCTTATTTGTAGGGTAAAACTCCACTGAAAGGCAAATAGCTTTCTACTTATTGGTCAGTTAGATTCTGTAAATGTTTTCAAATTTTCGTACATTTCTACGATATTTAAAATTATTTAAAACAATACCGTTAGAAGATATTTATACATTATTTTTGTATACATCTACTGAACTTGGTTGAACATTGACCCATTTTCACCTTAACGAGGAAGAGCTATTTCAAGCAGCTCTCAATTTCATCACTAACAGAGTGTCAGAAATGCGAGTTGGAAGAATCTTTTCTGGGCTATTGTCTTTCAGAAACAACAACATTTCTGACACCGTAGCAACACAGGGTGGAGCTTAAAGGGCAAAAACGCGAGTACTTTTAACAGACTGAAAATATGCTATCCTGTCTCCATTTTCGCCATTTTTAAGTACCCAATGACTTCGGGTTTTTTTTGGCAATGTGCGCCCCCTCCCCCTCTGTAACCCCCCTCAAATATCTACTTTTAAAATCACTACAAAGTCGTGTGATTTCTCTAACGATTACTTTTGAGAAGAAAAATGTCCCTTTGTTTAAACCATTCTTCTAACAAGACTAATTATTTGATGGGCCAAATAGTGGAACTTTAGAGTACAGTCATGTACTTACAAAATTTATACGTTAAATGCATCTGACTGTCTTTAAAATAATCATGCAGTCCATCCATTAAATATTCTCATATTTTTCGTCATGGTTTTCTATTTAGCCTACTTTTCTCATTTATCTGACTTAATATATAGTTCTAATGTATATAATTATGTGATTTGATAATACAGATTTACTGATAAAAGGTCTGTTGTTAGAAAAGCATGATGTTTTGGGAGCGGTTTCGTAGTTATATAAATTATTATACATGTATAATTTCTTGCATGATGATCAAAATTTCTCTTTCTTAAAGCCCCGATATCAAGACTTTTAGTATCTATGGACTACGATAAAAATAAACATTTATCTGGTGCAAATGATATTTCAAACACCTTTAAAGGAAAAATAATCATCTTTATCAATGATTTTTGCTAAATATATAAAATTTATATGTTCTTTATTGCATTTCAAAATTAAAGAATATCGAAACCGAACTTTGAATTTTATTGTCAATACTTAAAACATTAGTTTTAATGACAATATGTTTAAGATGAAGTCTTGTGATAGAAATAGAGAGCTCCCACCAGATCATATAAAGTAAAGCTCTAAAAAGATTTTGGATAAAGTAAAGTTAACCATTATGAAAAATGAATACATGTATACATTGTAAAGTAAGTTCTTACAAAATGAATGCCCTTTCCAAGAAATGGGCACTTAGCTAAATTTAATCTTAGCACGCAAAATGATTTGACATTTTTATTGTGTCTCTATTGCATGTTATATTTTATAGCAGACCATATTGAAAATTATTATTATTATTATTGTTATCATCATCATCATCATCATCATCATCATCATCATCATCATCATCATCATCATCATCATCATCATTTTCATCATCGTCATTGTCATTGGCATTATTATCATCATTATTATCATTATTATTATTATTATTATTATTATTATTATTATTATTATTATTATTATTATAGTTTCATTATTATTATTATTATTATAGTTTCATAATTATTATTATTATTATTATTATTATTATTATAGTTTCATTATTATTATTATAGTTTCATAATTATTATTATTATTATTATTATTATTATTATTATAGGTTCACGGTATAAGCCAAATGTCATATCTGCTGTAAATACGATATCTGTATCTTCATATTGTGGCTTTAATATGAACGTATTCGTGCCTATTGTTGCTCTCTCATAGAAATTCATTTTTTCTTAAAAAAACATTATAGGCTATAGGGAGTGTTTGTTATTTTGTTATACATTTTCGTTACATCATCAAATTATTGTTGCTGACGACATTTAAGATTGGAAGAAATAGCTTAGATAAACAAAACAAAACTATAGGTCATACCAATCCTAAGTAGCTCATCATGGTGCACCAGGAGTTTGGACATAGACTCAATCACTGTCCATAGAGATACTTAGATTTAATCACTACTGAGCATGCGCATACTGACGACGACCGATGGTTACTACATTGTTCTACATATACATTGTTGCATTGAGCTGTCACAGATTGACAATTCTTCATTAGTGCGCAAGAGGACGTTGGGAAGGATAGTGAAAGAAAGAAAATAGACCCACACAGATAAATGCATGCAATGTTAAAGAAAAAATGTAGAAATAATACTACCATAGGCGGTCAGCCGGGGTAATCAACGCCCCGATACATCAAATAGACAAATACCATATTGCCTTTAGTGGACAAGACCGTACCATCGGCTTCCTAGGTGGATCGGGATCGTGTCAGCCGCCTATATTTGATACAGGGTGTATGAGGGAATAATGACCATTGAATAGTGTTCCATGAATAAATTCCACGAACCATAATGTGTGATATAATATCATTCTGGTACCCCGAGGTTATTAAGATTCTAGAGAATTCTATTTGACTCTGGGTACGAGAATGTATTGTATTGAATGAACAATGGAAATAAAATATTAAAACTGAACCAGTAAACTGCAGTATGGAAGAGAAAACACCAGAAGGAAATGCAAACTGATTTATAATGCGTGATTTATGTTTTAATATTCTCTGATATAATATTACTGAACGACTTGAACAAACAGCCACGCTGGTGATATATTGTAGTTTCCCAAGCGTACAATCAATCTTGTGGAATACAAACCGCCTACATACACAACATACTAAAGGCGGTTTGTCTGGTTCATATGCTGGCTGATTTACACCATGTCGTATTTTCGTTTCTTCACCGCGAAGATTAGATTAAACGAAAAAAGAAGGCACGACAAATCCAAAGTCTGTCGTATCTTCGCATTTTCGTTTTTTTCCTAATCATCGCGGCGAAGAAACGAAAATACGACATGGTGTAAATCAGCCACCATAGGTTCCTACTCAGAAAGACTGCAAGTATATAAACATAACTTATAAGATATACAAGAAAATGAGTGGCTAGTGTCCCATTACACATTAATCTGTTTCAATCTGTTTTCTCTATATGACCGCATAAATAAACCTTTGCTTACCGGCACCAACATCTTTTGCATTGGCCGAATAATACATTAATAAGCTGATTGCAACCTGCTCTTAGTCTGGATTACCTGCCTCTTATCACTAGCTAAGTTGGGACAGACAAATTGCAATAAATGCGGTGCCCACCAGGGCATCTTCAAACAAAATTGGCCTTTATTGTCTCTTTATTTTGCATGAGCACTTTTTGAGGATGGTCAAATGGGTAGAAATTCGGCGTTATATATTATAAGTCCCTCGAAGTCGACTTTTCTTTTCGCACATAAATTTAGCGAACGTCCACGATAACCAAAATCTATATCTTCAAAGTAGACACGATTCAGACGTTGACTATTTCTCATTAGAATTTCAGATTCTTTATTTTGCAAAAATGTTACCTATATAACGACTAAATTCACGTAATGCCATTATTCTTAGGTACATTCACCAGTCAAAGTACGACAGGGAACCAGGCAAACCATCATATTGAAAGGCTTTAATTTTATTCATTTTTATCGAACTTAGCATTTTCATGACAAAACGATACGCTGAAAAGCTGACATGTTGAATTTAAATTCCAGCCCCAGTTCCAAAACTGTCTTTCTAAAATGAGGTCGGTTACAAGTGAAATATAAAATACCTTTAAATATTATCAGAAACAATGGGTTCATTTTTTACGCCTTACTAGTACATGTATGTAGTTTGTTTAGTAATTTTGTATCATATATAGTTGTATGTTACTTATTGATTTTCTCTATGCCTTTTTACTAGCAAGTAACATTCAATATGGAATTACTATGCCCGACAATTGTAATTTCTAACCCACTTGTCCGTGGACGAGTTAATTTTTTGAGCTGTAAACATTTAGTATTGCACAAGGACATTTTGATTCGGTACAAGTTGATTATTAGATTCTACTTGTCCGAGAACTAGCAGAAAAAAAACACTAGAAATTCCACACCCATGTATTCAGCTCCCAATATTCTAGCACAAACATAATAGTTTTGTGAAATTTTTTAATTTGACTTAAGCTCATTGAAACCGAATCTAAGAGCTTAACTTATTTATACAATTTTTAAAAAGACTAATAACCTTCTGGTATTTAATATATAATATAATTATATACATTGCATCATATTTCATCTACTATCTCATTAGTAACTCTACTTACGACAATTATCTGGAAATAACAGAAAATATAATTGTCATATTTTAATGAGATTTACTCTATTCTGGCGCGACCATCCTTGTTTATTCTATTTTGTTTTGTTTTTGTTTGTTTGTTTCTGTTGGGTTTAACGCCGTAGCAACACATTGTATAGGTCATATAACGGCGGTCAGTCAACCTACTCACTTCTCTTGGAAAGGCTAAATCGCTGGATTTAGCTGTTAACCAACTACTAAGCGCTTACTTTCGTCAGTGACTGACAACTGCCCTACATAATTAAAAATCATTGGTAGGTGGGAGAATGGCCGTAGAAATAATTTCATGAACAAGCTCCACGAAAGTAAGACCCGCCCGGGAATCGAACCTACAACCCCTCGATCAGTAGACTTGCGTGCTACCAACTGAGCTAGCCGGGCGGCTTTTTTTTAATTCTATACAAATTAGGCAATGACATACTAACAACTTCTTCTCTAACTCCACAACTATTTTCGAGGGATAGTTCTATGATTCACTGATGTATGAACAGCAATTTTCTTCATTTACCGCCTGATTTATTTAATTAGTTGACAACCATTGTAGCCTAAATCTATTTGTCATGACCATAATTGACCAGCGCTTATCTGTTCTATTTTATAAATACATGTACAATGTACTTAACTTCGCAATTAAATTTTGTAAAAAAAATAAGTTTCTACATTTACCGCCTGATTTATTTAATCAATTGGTAACCTTTTGAAATCTAGTTGTGTATCTATTTAATGTAAATCTACTTTATTTATTTGTAATAGATTTTATGTCATGGCGCAATGTCTGCAACTTCGAAATTTACGGCGTATGTGTCCATCTTGAGTCAACAGCATGCTCTCTATCTTCTTTAGAAATCCTCGCCATAACTATAACTTCGGGTTTTAAAGTGAAGTGTTTGTCGAACGTATATGTACGTACAGAGACTAGATATGGGTAGTTTCGTATGTATTCTACTAGTTGGTAGCAATTGCCAGGCAAAATATATGAAATTCACATCCATAATGAGCCAAGGAAACTATGTACTTTACAATCAATTTTATACACAATATCTGTGAAGCTTATCGTACTTTGAAAGTTGTCTATGTTTGAATATTTTACTATTAAACGTAAAGAAATAGTAGGTATTATAAATCTAGTTAGACAAGTTGTCGAGCGTATTTAACTTAGGTATACCGGTTGGAGATACTGAATTAGAACAACCCGGCATTGGAACAGTTGATGTACAGTTTTAAAAATGTTCAAAATCAATCAAATGTTGCTTATCATATAGGCATTTGTGTTTCAAGCATAAATGACATTAACATGTTTTCTTGTGTATTTCAAGTTGAAATTTTCAACCGTACTTTGTTTTGTTATAGAAAAAAATTTAAAATGGCATTTAACCTTTTATAATGAAGGTATTTGTTGTTGATGTCTGATGGGAGACCTCTCATTGTAATGTCTCTAATGTCTACACGAAATAGAAATTAACAGCAAATTTTTTAATCATGCTAACAGATATGGGTTTTTTTTCTTCTACAATAAGTAGTATAAAATTGAATCTGTTTAATGTCTGCGGTAAATATCAACTGTCAAAAGTGTTCCACTTGCAGGGTACAACACATTCTCGTACTCAGAGGTTATCAAGATTCTCGATCTAGATCTAGAATCTTGATAACCTCTGGGTACGAGAATGGGTACAAAAGAGCAATTAAATCATATCAATTACTAACCGCCTGCACAGATCTCACCGAAATTTGAGTGGAAAATAGGGATTAAACAATTATCGATTATAATCGATAATCGATCGTTTCATTCGAAGTGGGAGACATTCGAGTATGAAGTTTAATGATTGATTATAATCGGAAACATGGAATTTGCCATTATTGGACAATAAATAGCGCTTTTTCCATACTGTATGGGTACTGAAAATGTCCGAAAATTATTCTTTTTATCAAACATAAACAACTACTAAACCACTAATTATAAGTTTATAGTTTATGATTTAATATTCTAATATATGAAACAAAATCTCTCAAACCATTGCAACGTATTGTCATATATTTTTCGAAAATTCTGAATGAAAATCCTGAGTAAATGTTTCGATTATATGATCGATGATTGATCGAAAAGGGTTGTCCGATTATTTCGATGATCAATTATGATTTTTTCCGATTTTGAAACCATAGTGGAAAATGTCCAAAATTATAAACTTTACAGTAAAAAATTACAAACTTTACAGTCAAAAATTATAAACTTTACAGTCAAAAATTATAAACTTTACAGTCAAAAATTACAAACTTTACAGTAAAAAATTACGAACTTATAGTTAACAAGAGGCAAGCCTTGTTGGTCTAGAAGTAGGAGATCTAGTCTAGGATATTCGAACCCAACAAGTTTATAACCGTAATTTGAAAAAAAATCATATCCTAATATGTAATCGCTTTTGTTAATCATGTGTTGAATTTAGTTTGCTTTTAATTTGTTAATGGATTGGAAAGCAGATAAATAGATACACAGGTGTACTTGACAGGGGTCGAAATATAAACTGCGTATTTCTTATTGTGGTCCCATAAATGAAGATATATAATGCCATTTTTCATAAGTTTTGATATTAATGGTTTCGTATATTCTTCTGTTATCAGGTCAAGTTGTCGCTAATAGAACCTTATCTAAAAACTCACAAGAGTTCCAGCCTAACGCAAACAAACATTTTAATACCTTACCTGAGTCACTTTTCCAATATTTTCCGTATTCCTTTCAAAAACATGTTGTTTACGTGAGAATCAAGTTCGTCTGATTTGTCAACAGATTTTTTAAAAGTAAAGTAGAATATCAGTCTGTGAAATAAAATTTTAATCAAAATAAAACAATACGTAAATAGTCAACTAAACATATTTTTTCTATGAATGCTCATAAGTGGTGAACGTTTTCATAGGATATTTGTAAATTACTGTTCTATCGATTTCTTTATCAACGTATTTCTGCACGTCGCTAGGCAACAGAAAAGCTCTCAGTGAAGTGACGTCATTAAAACATACATAGTGTGAAAGTCTCTTGCTAGAGCACAAGGACTCGAGAAAAGTTTGATAACAGACGACCTAGTTCTAATTTGTATAAAAGTAACTAACAAGCTTGCATCAAATGAATGAAATGAAAATATATCGCAGGGTGTATCCAGCGTCAATTGATTTATTTTTCTAAATGTCGTGAAAAATACGATTTTGTGACAGAGAAAAACGTTTAGTACGGTAATCAGGGATTTTATATAACAGGGATTTGTAACGATAAGTAAATGTACTAGATTTTCATCAAATTTCACTGTCGTCGCTATTATTTCGGCCAATACGGAAAACAAGTATAACAAGTTTAAATAAAGATATTCACATGAAATTTTGTACCAGTACCATTCAAATTGACACAAATATTAGAAAAAAATGTGTTTATAGATGATTTTGAGGTAAATTACGCTCAAAGACTGTTTAATGCATCAAATAATGCATTTTCCCGCCTATCTGCCATTTTTAGCCCCATTTTACATCACAAAGTCATATTTTCGGTCATAATTGCAACATTTTTTTTTGTCAAAAACGTCAGAAACATTCACAAGTTGCATGGAAAACATGTACAATAACATAAATCAAGTTTTTAAACTCTTGCATAGTTTGTACAGCCTGCTTCAGCCAGTTATAGACAGTGACGACCGAGAAAATTCAAAAAAGCACTTCGTTACAAAACCATGTTAGAACCCCTGGTGTAATTTTAGGATAAATAGCCTATAATAACTTTTGAAGTGTTAACGTCCGGCGTTCTTAGTGTAAGCTATTGTAGGAATAGAAAATAGAGTTGGCACAAAACCAGCAAAATATAGGCCTACAATGGGGTCCAAGTTTTTACACAGTATTTTTTTTCATATTTTCTCTCATTTTTTATTCAAGAATTGTTGCAGAAACATTGTCAAGTATTTTCATTTTATATTCATAAAACATAAAGAGCATATTTGAGGGCTTATATTTATCTGTTTATTAAAATAAGTTGTGAAACTAATAACTTTTTGTAAAGTAGGCCTACCCGGGTCAGGGCCCATATTCACTAAAATAAATCTCAAGCTCAGACTCAAACTCAGTCTTGAACTTAGAGACTTAGACTTCCCTGAGCAAATTTTAAAAACTGTATTTACGAGCGTTTTAGCATAGACGTAGATATTATTCTACGTCATTGACTTCGATCGTACCTAGACGACATCGATATGAGGATGTATTAGACCATACCAAAGATGTCTGCGCCCAGGCAATCTTGTTTGTTTGTTTTAACTTCTGCGAATGAAGGTAATTTATCCGCATTCACTTAATTTTATTTCAGAATTATCATGAATTACTGTCATTCTATTCATTTCATTTAGACTAATTTTGATTTTCTAATTTTAACGATCTGCCCCGCCCCCTTCTAAAGAGCATTAAATTTCGGACACGTCCAATTTCGGATAACGTTAAATTTTTAATGAAATAAAATTTTAACATTAATTTCTATGTCTTGGAAGTTATGTAATATATGATATTATAGAGGATATCATAAACATTGATAAATTTATATAAATAAACAATTCTCTATCAATTGGTTTCAGATTCGTGTTAAACTTCCAAGACATAGAAATTAATGTTAAAATTTTATTTCATTAAAAATTAGTTTCTTTTATTGATATTTTCTGAGTAGATCTCATATACTATATGATGTTGTAACTCACCATTGCAGGTCTCATCTTAAAAAGCAAATCAGGGTGCTTTGGCCATTCCTATCATCATAATAGTATTTTGTTAGAAGACTGTTTTGAGATTCAATGGTAGAAGGACTTAATAATAAAAACATTAACATCTATGTCAACAATGGTTCCCTATAGTATGCATCTGTAATGTATTTGTGAGAAAATGCAAGTCTTCACATTATTTGTATGTTGTATTTTTTTCAGGTGTATCAGCTCAGTCATTTGTACAGGCATATAACATCAGTTCACCAAATTTGAATATACAGCTTGCCTCACCTGGTGTAAGTACTTAATAAATATATACATTTAAGGCAGATCCATAGATTCACCTTGACTTACCTTGATCTGTGCTGGCCTTCTGCGAGGGATGCTCATATTGGCCCAATTAAATCAATTTCTCGCAATAAAAATAAAGTTATTTACATTGCACTTCACGCATTTAATGTACTTCTACTAGTTCACTGATTAATAGTGTTTTTACGGTAAAGTCCCTTTGAATTTACCAGTCTTGGTTTTCCATTCGGTGTTCAAACAGCTTTTGACAGTCTAGATATTTTAACAGATTATAAGTTCCCAAACAGTGCAGATGCCAGAAACAGAAGCTCTTGACAATATTCACAAATTAACTGGATTTAATTGTTGTTTTTTCAAATTTCATATGTGCAGTTCATGGATAAGGGATAATATGAACTTAGGTGCTACCTATGGCGCGGAAAACAGACTTACATGTATTATTTAAAAATAATAAAATAAGATTGTTACTTTGGCAAAATAAAATAAAGAAAAGTGATTCGGCGCTGTGAAGGATTTATTTTGTTTGAGGGCCTATTAATTAGATAAGCTAGGGGAGATAACTGTGTAATTTATTGCATTCAGAAAAATCAGACAACATTTCATTCTTTTATGTCGGAATCATATATCAATTCTGAAAGAAATGTATTGTACATATTTATTTATCTTATGAATAGAGATGAAGATAAAAAAGCCTCGATAAAATATTCATTTATGAAGATAGAAATGTTTTCCTCTTTCCGTAACGTCAAGTTACGCAAACGTGCCGGTTTTATCATGAGGGTCTCTTAGCGACGTCACGAACGGTGCGTTGGTAAGTATTTCCAATGTAAAAAGTCATGAAAAATACTTTAATGAGGAAACGAACGAATAAAACGACCAAATATATTTTGGATTGTTATCTTGGAATAAGCATGGTAAAAAAGCACATTTGAAATTATTTTGTAAGCGGAAAAGGCCACGAGTAAGCTGCCAATATTTTTATCCAATGAAAAGCCGCCAGTTGCTTCATTTATTGATCCGAATTGTTGAACGCTTGTTGTGCAATTTTCTATAGAGCGTCTTTAATCTTGATTAGCAGATGTTTGATTAAGCGTCTAATAAAATTGATGAAAATGGCGGCCCTCATATACTGGAGACGTTTTTCAAACTCATAGGACTATATATTTTTCTTTAATTTTATCGTTTTTTTCAATTTTAAAGAATTAACGTACGTCATACACGTTGTCTAAAAGCGCTCAAAGCCCTCGCAGGCCTTCGGCCCCGCTCGGGTTTTCTGCGTATTATTATTTTTATCTTACAAATACTTAACGATTTTGTGAGAATTAAAAAAAACATATCAATTGTATTTTTTTTCTATAAATTATAGTTTACAACAATATTAAATAAATGATATACATACATGTATTTACAAGTAATTTACTGTAACATATGACAAAAAATAGAGGAATATTTTTGTCTTCTGGTTAAAAAATTTTGATAACTAAGAATATAGATGCATTTTGAGGTTTCTTTTTGATACTTCAAAATTTGGCATTGATGCTATGAAGAGAACAGGATTGACTGCAATGAACAAAAATCTATACTCTTTGAAGTGATAAATGGGGTTGAATTTCAGTCCCCCTCCAAAAAAAACTGCTGGAACTTTTTTCTTTGTGAACCTGACAGATCCTATTTATCATATTGTTTAATCATTCTGTTCTCCATTCCAAGGCAGAAACCTCTTTAGATTCTTGTTTTTGTTCTTTGTTTGTGGCGTCCCTTTTATAATATATTTTTCCAAAACTTCGTAAAACTTTTCCCTCTTTGCCTTTTGGCTTTGTGGCAGGCCTGTGTTTTTAGATTGTTGCTTTTCCTGATATGTTGTCATAACTATTTTTAATGTTATTATATTGTAGGGAAAGCATATAGAATATGTAAACCAAGATGAAACCAACAGAAGATGGTTCAATGAATTTCGTGCCAAATCAAGTTCTAATCCAATAGCTCTAGAGACAATAGACTCAGCTAGATACTCGGCGATAATTATACCAGACTGTCCTGGAGCTGTGAGAGATTTATACAATGACTCTGATCTTAAACATATACTTATCAGCTTTGTTAAAGATAAAAGTAAGTAACAGTGTTCTGCTATACAAATTCCCAATTGCCCAATGCTTGTAGAATTTCGTCAAGGCAATTAGAATTTACATTTGACGGGTTCAAGTGATGAATGTTTTTGTTATTATTGAGAAAATTAATCAGAACCTACAGATCTATAATAAAAGAACTAAGCAGTAACAATTTCTATTGTTAAAATTGGCTAGAGTTTTTCATTGAGTCTTAAAGGTACTCATTCACAGATTTCAAATGAAATATCAACTTTTTCTGAATCTACCTAAATTGTATGGAAACATTTATTGGTGCTGGAAATTATTGTTTTGATAATGACAATTTTAGTGCAAATGAACTTATGTCTACAAATGATGGTGTTTCAGGTAGTAAAAATCTACCCCATATGTCATGGTACAGACACTTTTAGTGCATTGTTGTGACTTTTATTGAATATTTCTTGGAATCTATAGGTCAGTTTGCCTTGAAATGATAAGAACTTTTGTTATGACACAAATACAGACACTGAATGGTATTTTGAAAATATAAAAAAAATCTTAACCAAATTCGTGAAATAGTACCTTTAATTTAATGGTGAGGATTTGTCATATTGTACACTCTTCAAAGGATTCAGAATCTCATATGCCTATGTGTCCAATAGGAATGATTTTCCACTTGTGTAAATTGAAATAATTTCTGGCAGGCTCAAGTGGCTAGTGTGGTCAGAATAGTTAGCTACCATGATCTTAAGATAGTCCACTTGTAAAATTTTATAGATATTTGAAGTCAGCTACCTTAGTTGACCATTTGATCATGGAATTTAAAAATGCTTTGCATTATATTTTTAGGGTAAAACTCTAGTTGGGCTCCTAAATTCAAATCTTGGCCCTAAGATTCACCTATCCAGGACCCAAGTATCCCTTTCTATCATGTTAATGTCGTTATTTATTTCAGAACCAATATGTGCAATAGGAATGGGTGTAGCAGGTTTATTTCCTGCTCATGATAATAATCAATGGTGTTTTGAAGATTACAGTATGACTTCAGTAAGCAAAGTTTACTTAGTTTTAACTATCTGTTTGTATGGCTGTTAATGTATACTATAAGAGGCTATCTTTTTAGCTTATTGTTGTTGCTGCAAATGTATACATGGCTATCTCGAGAAATACAACTTTATGCTTTAAAGCCACTGTACAGAGATATATTTATATACCTCCGATATACATGTATATAAAACCTGTCTTAAAACTGAAGTCATCAAAACATGACATGCATTAGAAACACAAATAATTATTTCTTTGTGAATGTAGTTTAAAGAGCTTTATTTCATATTGTTAAGGAAGTTTTTTATTTCAGAAGACATTGCCGTAAAAAACCTCCTAGATATTTTGTTTTATCCTGTATTGCCATGTACATGTATGTGGCTAATCTGAGTAAATATACAAATTTAATTATTTTTAACATCCATGAACACCATGTTAAATCTACCTGTATTGTATAAGAGTGAAGTAAGAACTGATTACTACATGTATGTTGTTATTTTTTACTTCAGACATCTTTGTATGAACTTGCTAGAAATTCAGATTTTCCTAATTTACCTGTGATACCAGAAGATTATATAAAAGACCATGGAGCCAAATATAGTTGTAAGTACACTATACCTGAAACTAATGGGGTATGTGTGACCTGTTGGGGTAAGTGTGCGGTTGGTGCACCCTAGGACATGGTTTAAATCCCCAGTGGCAATCATTTTGCCTCTGTTCATTTTAAGGCAGAAACCCTTGTTCTTGTTTTCCCTATTTGTATTTGTTTTTTATAATTGAAGTTTAAATCTTATAAATTGACTTTGTATGCTTTGTATGTTACCTTTTTTGAAAGAGGATATTATCATTATTAATTTTATCATTGTGTTTATCATTATTTTGTTTTTATTATAATTATAATTATTATTATCATCATCATTATCATTATAATAATAATTATTATTATTACATGATTGTATTATTATTATGATAGTGATGATGATGATGATGAATAAGGAATTTCATGATTTTGAAGATTTTGAACTTTCACTATTACAGGTAGTGGTGAACCAGATTCAGTACATATTGTTGTAGACCGACATCTTATTACTGGACAAAATATACAATCTACTATAACAGCTGTACAAAACCTTATATTAATGTGCAATCAAAAGTGAGTTGTGGTTTTAATATAAAAAAAAGTTATGATTACATGTATATACATTTTTTCCCCAGACCAGACTAAATTTAGAAGTACATTTCGCAGGTTTAGCGCAAAAGGGTCATAACTCACTCCTTTCTTATATTGAGTTACAACCAAATTGCACTTAACCCTCGATTTGTATACATGTATGTATTATGTTTATTAAAAAAAGAAATATTTAAGTACAAATGTATTATATAAAATGAACAACACTTTTTCTGATATTTTTACCAAAGCCTTTAGCAAGAAAACAATCTATGGCGTTATCATTTCGACTGTACAAAGTTTTAGAACTTACTTAAATTAATTCAGACCAAGGTTTATAACAAATTGAAATATGTATGCTACATGTGTTTGTAATTTGTACATACTGAAATCATGTGGTGGGCATGAATTGTGAACTATTGACAACTTGTTTTTATTTCAGTTTTTAACCATGTTATTTTATATAACATATGTATAACTATATAAGGTAACATTTGGTGTATGTATATATACTATGCAATCTTTATTTATCTTTTATTATGTTCATTCAGACTGAATTCATGTCAATCATCGCCTTAACCCACTAGCCCAACCAGAGACTTGTGAAAATTAATTTGGTCCAGTGAAAATTACGTGCATTTATATAGTTGAGCTAGTTTGTAATTTGCTCCTTATACGTGTACATTATGTAATATATACATGTATTATATAAGGCAGGTGCTCAAGAAATTTAAGGCGATGATTGCATTGTTAAATTATATCATTTATCTTAACTTTTGGACTGGGGTATAGTGTTGAGGAAGAAATGTTGTTGTTTTGACATTCTAATGGAATAAAACAATAGTTAGTTTGTCAGACAGACTAAAGTCAGGCTCACTTTGGACAGACTGACCTTGGACAGGCAAACTTTAGTCAGGCTCGTTTTAGACATGGGACTTCACAGGCACACTTTGGTCAGAAATCATTGTTTAGACTCTTATTGGTTAGATATTATACATAAAGTTGTTTTCATTCTGTGTTAAGAGTTTTCTCATCAATTCAGTAGAATCAGGACTTTACCCCAAGCTCTGTACATGCACTGATCTGTTAAGCTGATTATTTTCAACAACTATATTTTCAAGGCAACTTTTTACTCTCATTGTCAGGGCTTTTGTTGTTGTAATATTTTCTTATCTGAACACTGAATAGACTTTAGATGTCCTCTCAATTCTACCTGGGTTAGATTTGTGAATGGAAAATAATGACAATTTTTGCCATAAAACCAATTGAAAAGTTGTCTTCTCTCTCTATTGAAGAGTTGGTGAGTACAGGAAAAGAGAATTGTCAAAGAAAGGTGCTTAGTTCAGCTGTAATAGACCTACTCTTTCTATACTTGGTTTAAAGCCGTGTCAACACAATTTAGGTTATTTTACAGCATCCAGGGCATCTTATCTAGCTTTCCTCGACCCTTGTTTATAACCAGTACTCACCTACCTTTTTACAAGGCTGAAAACTTCTCCATATACCTTATTTCAAGGTTTAATCATTGAGTCCCAGTGAGAGGGGTCTTAGATTCAGCCTTATTCATCCTCAAGCTTTATAATGGACAAATTTTTCATTTTATTCATTTAAGATTGTATTCATATTCAGAAGCTGAGAATGAACCATAAAAGAAAGAACAATCACTATAGTATTTGCACTGACCAAGTGTGAGATACAAGCACAACATTGAGCTAAACAAAACCATTTGGAGTTTTTTTTCCATTTTTGCCATTTTTTTCCAGTTATTGTCGGTTTTTACCAGTTTTTGCCACTGGAAAGGAAAAAACTCATTTTTGCCAGCAAATACCCAACCCTGTCTTATTAATGGAGGAAAATTGACATTTTTGTCAGATTTTCATGGAAGGGTATAACCTCTCCGGGTGGGATTTGAATCTGTACCCAGACACTAGATTTGAAATCCAGTGACCCAGGTTAATAGACAAACTACACCAATTAATCACTGTATATATTTACTAATGGGTGATTTTAATTTCACAGATTTATTTATACATTTATTTTAAGAGACTTTATTATGCCAGCTTCTTATTCAGTTTATATCAATTTTGTATTGAATGTACGGAAATAGATTAAAATTGCACCTAGTATAAACATTGTATGTATACTCTTGCTTCAGTTATTGCTTTATACATTGTACTTTTACTTTGAAGATTTTTATTCTACTGTTTTGTAATCTCAGTTTGTAGGGGTCTGAATAGGGGTTGTAAGTTTGATTCTTGGGCAAAAGCTTCGTGGAGCATGTTTTTGAACTATGTTCTATGATCCTTCTCCCATCTACCTTTGTGTCAAGAAGGGAGGTTGTCAGTTGCTGACAAGCATATGTGCAAAGTAATAGGCTAAAAGCTAGGGTCAAGTGATCTGGGCCTGTCTAGGAATGGTTAGTTGAATGATGCAATAAAACTAAAATGTTTTAATGTGCTGTAAAACAACATATATGTGCATTGCTAATTTCTCTGTTATGTAAAAATAAGTTGCAACCTAATCATGTAATTATGAAAATAAATAAAAAGGAATTTTAATACTTAATGTTTAAATATATTAATATTATTATTTTTGTCCTTTAAATCGTCTCTGTAGTCCTAGCGAATTAAAAATGAAACTTATATGAAAAAGACCCAACAAACTAATTGGTATCTGTTATAGCAAAAAATATCTTAATTTGAACTTTAGGTTCTTTTACATGTTCTAAAATATGACTGTTCAACTTAAAAATAGTCTTTACCCTTTGCCTTTGATCACATGCAGTTAAGACTAGTTTTGGGCTGACTGGTTATATTGTCTTAATTTCTCTGAATATAGCTTTTTGAGCTAAGCTAATGTGGTGATACATTGTATGTTAACTGATGTTTGGCCAAAGTAATGAATATTATATTCTTATTTATTTCAGAACTACTGGAAGATTATCTCCTAGAGTTTGATTTATCTGATACTATTGTGATTCATCATATAACATGTATACAACTATCAACTAAGACATTCATCATACAGTATTTCTATGTTGTCGAAAAGGTCATAGACCCATGTGGATACAACTAATGTACTTTAAAATATATGTACACATAAATCCATTCATTAATAAACTTATATGAAATTGCCCTCAATGCATGTTTGTTTACTAGCTATGCATGGCTAACTTGTTGACTACCGTATGTACCAAGTTAAAGTTTGGTAAGTTTATTCCATAACCGATACAAAAGTTAATCGAGGGCAAGTTCAATATTGTTTACTGATACATTTTGTTCTATGTATAACCATTATATACAGATTTCACATGTTTTTACCATATATGGTATTATTGTAGATATTTTTTGGTTCATGTATAAACCATGTGTAGAGTTGTTTGCATGTGTAAAAGTGTTTTGAAAATACTGAAACAGACATATTTTATATAAAATCACATAGTGTAATTTATTCTCTAAATACTTTTCAAAATACTATAATCAGTTTAATACCGAAAACTTTCACCCATGTGTTTTTCATTTGAGGTCTAGTTAGGTTTTGAACAACTTGTTTTTATATGAACAAAGCCTACCAGACCTGTAACTCATAGTTCCTTGTTTTTACGACCTGGTAATAATAGTCAAATCACAGGAACTTGGCATTCTGTATTATACTAAGTAAACCCATTCTTCTTTTCAATAATAACAAAAGGAAGGCGATAGTGTTTTATTGTATAAATAATGGAAGATTTTTTCATAGACATTGGGTACCAACTTCTATTACATATGTAGGCACATGCCTGTCTTGTTTATGTGAAGCTTTATCTGTAAGTGTATGTTTAGTGTGATTATTATTTAATTAAATCAAAATGTAGCTATGTTGTAATTAATAAATTTAAAAAAATTGTAATTAGTGTTGTTTTTGAAGATAATCATAAACTTTTATTAGGTTAATTGTCAGTAGAGGCAGGAAGGATGGCAATAATTTGTCTGCTAGTTATGGTTGAAAACCTGTGATACTCATACCTTATTAATATATTATCTTTGACAAATAATACCCAGGGTTACTGAGGATCATGGATGTTTGCTTGTATGAATAATGCCCCAAGAGCTTTATCTTGAGTCCATACAATTTTCCATTCGGAACAACCTTGTCGATCATATACGAAGATATACTTCAGAAATCAGTCATAGTAGGAATACAACCAGGTTATAAGGGTCTGCGTTTAACTCTCTAGCAAGTAGTTCTTAATAGTTTATACATGGACGTGTAAAGTAAATATTATCTAACAATTTGCATGTTATTATCTTAATTACCTACAGAACAACATTCAGAAGTCTTAATCATTTTTTGTGTAGTTCAGACGGTATTACCTCTGAAAGCAAATTCCATCAGTCATGATTTCTACATAATCCATGTTAGATATGCTTTTTCACCTTATGATATTTGAGGTTTATCTTCATAGAAGATCACCGTGGTAGTTCCGAATGACAACTTTCAAGCATTTTTTTTACACCACTTATATTGAGACAAGGAAAAAGTAGGTGTTTTGCTGCAACCAAGTTTGTCAGTTTTATCAACACTGTTATATCTCTCAGTCTGACATGCTGACTTAAGGCTTTTCAACACAGTAACTTACTCTAATATATAGACTGAATCACATGATTTACCTGCTACTATCATATCAACAATAAGCTAGTCTTACTACCCATGGATACATCTAAAGCCAACTGATTTGAAAGTTGTAACATAAGTGTTTAGATGTCAACTTTTCTTGCTAATATGGCAGAGATATAATAAAACACTTTTACTCCCTTGCCTTCAAGCTAGTTTTATGGCAAGGTATAGTTTGTTATATTAACCTGTCACAACTTGGGTAATTTCACAGTCACTGAATGTGTTATTGTTTAACCTCTTTTTAACCATTGGCCACCGATCCATATTAATTATTGATAATCTAACAATGTAGTAGTAAGTAGGTAAGTAATCTAACAATGTATACGGCAATTTTGACTATCGGGAAATAACAAGTTTGAAAGGGTTTAAATAACAGATTCAGTGACTGTGTAATTACTTAAGTTGTGACAGGTTAATAAAAAAGAACTATAAGTTAGCTTTTATGACTAAGAGATTGGGCGTCTGCTGATGAATGCAAATGTAACAAGCTTGATTCCAATTTGGATCATGTATAATTTGATCAGGTTATCAACCTTTCTATAACTACATAACAAATACAGAAATAATAACAAGAAAATATGAAATAGTAACCTTTATTTCCAACACCCACTTAAGCAAGAAAAAATGGTTACAAAACAAATCATCACTTACCCATTACAAACTATAAATGCTACAAACTGTAAGCATAAATTCTGAACTTGATTTTAAATATGGAAAACAAACATAAAATAATCTCTAAAATGCATGATCATCAAATTAATAACATAACACATTAAAGTACCATAAAACATGCAACATCACAACTTTTTATAATGAAGTAAAATTCTCCGCACCAGAATTCTTACCAATGAAGGATTAACTCTTTACAATAGAGGTTGAACTCTCCACAGTGGATGTTAAACTCTCCATAATGGAGGTTGAATTCTCCTCAGTGGAGGTTAAACTCTACACAATGGAGGTATAACTCTCCACAATGGAGGTATAACTCTCCATAGTGGAGGAGCAACTCTCCGCAATGGAGGTTGAACTCTCCATAGTAGAGGAGCAACTCTCCGCAATGGAGGTTAAACTCTCTGCAATGGAGGTTGAACTCTCCATACTGGATGTACTCTTCACAATGAAGATTGAACTCTAAACAATGGATGAAGCATTCTTCTTAAAGACACGACTTATA
This sequence comes from Mactra quadrangularis, assembly GCA_025267735.1. Taxonomy (NCBI): domain Eukaryota; kingdom Metazoa; phylum Mollusca; class Bivalvia; order Venerida; family Mactridae; genus Mactra; species Mactra quadrangularis. The sequence goes on from CM046304.1 coordinate 33,832,387, forward strand.
AATCTTGGACATCAAAAGAAAATTGTAGTATAGCGGTTACATCAAATAGAGGTGAAAATTTCAAGTATTACATGTTTCATGACTTTTTCGTGTTTGTTAGCAAGTGAAATAAATTGAGGCCCATGCATAGTTATTGATAACGTTACTAGTACTGTATCCATGAATATCTTCTGACAAAATTGAGTAAGTTAATTGTTTTTGGGTCGCCTGGATCCAAACTGTTTGTCATTCAGACAATATTTCCACTTTTTTTTTCAAAACAATGGATAAAACATTAATTTAGCAGACGCCATTTAATTTAGCAGATGGCAGTTTTCTTCGTAGCTGGTCAACGATTAGACCAATCTGATTAAAACCCGATCTAAAATTTTCCGCTCACCTACTCGCTAATCCACAATGCTCTACAGGATATCTGTTTACGGAGATTGCGATTAGACATGTGTAATACATATGGAAATATTTTTCTATTCACAATTTCATTAAAGTCGTCAATAGATTTCAACAAAAATTTCACTGAAGTATTGTCACCAAGTGTATTAGGGTACAAAATCCTCTTTATCGTCCATATATGGGTCACATATGGCTTTTCTAAGAGAATGAGAGCTTATTACTGTCACTCGGGTGTCGGTATCCAATGTCTCACCGCTTGTGTTGGCAGGCTTTGATCATTTCAGTTGTATCTAGGTAATAACTTAAACTAAAACAGCAAAAATTGTAGTCAATTAGGGACACATAAGTTTTTTGCCGTTCGATACAAAGATCCATTTATATAAACGCTACATTTGAACTAGGTTCATGCACTCATTGCAGGGCCTAAATTATTATATCCATTCTATGTGATTCACTGAAATTCTAATGTTATATCTAGCCACGAAAAAGCATGCAATACATGTGTCAAAATTTATGATAAGTTGTGTCTTTAATGAAGGAATAGAAATTATGAAATTTATGAATGAGATAAAACAAATATGACTTTTTATGTTGACAAATCTATTCTCCAACACAATTTATAATTCATTGAGATAAAATTGATAAGATTTTCTTCCAAATAATATTTTAAATGCTAGGTAGGGTTTCATTACTATTATACATGATATAGCTATATATAAAGTTAGCAATTAATAAAGTTGTTGTGTAAGCATTTAAAAAAGTTGTGGTTAAAATTAGGAGATGGTTAATGAGCAGTTCAAAGTATTCAGTTAAACAATAAATATATTCCATCATATGAAATAAGGCCCACAATAAGCATGGGTTAAATCCAAGAAATATACACCTACATTGTATAATAAATATGTAATTGCAGTATACTGAAATCATATAAACATTAAATACTGATGTTCAAGCAAAAACTTAACAAATTGAATATACATGTAATTTGATTGAAATAAATGGATAAAAGTTCAAAATTTTAAACCCCTGATTTCAGCAGATTTTTAACATAGGAAAAGAACTCTTTCTCAGAACCAAAAATTCTGAACTCGAAGATAAATCCAGAAGACTTTTACCCATGAAAATATACAATAATAAGGCATGCAGCTTAAAAAATAAATACAATATTGTAGAATAAAGTTTCAAGTAAATAAATATAGAATAATCTTTCTTCTGTAACATTTCTCTACTAATATATATATATATTAAGAATTAATTGATATTGTTGTAACAACTTTCCATTTAATAATCATATAATATACATGTGTACAAACCATAATTTCTTATAGATAGAATAACCATCTATCATTCGTTAAGACCAGTTGCTTTTTTATGATTCACAGTACCCACCAAAAGTTTGGAGACAAAAGAAATTCACTACAATTTTGCATTTTGATGACTATTTTTTGTAGAATCATTGTTTTTGATATAATTATAATATATAAGTATGGTTTGTAATACATGTAAAAGAAAAACAAATTTCATGAAAGCAATACATTCATAAGATTCAGCATCTGATATCGTGAAGCCTCCAAAACCATGTTTATCGTAAATAATTTCAATAACATAGCGTTTATGCTATTTTGTAGTTTCAGTTATCATTTATAATGATAACCAAAAAATAAAGCAAAACTAAGAAGCATTTCGAAATTAACAGATGTCAAATTTTAGAAAAAAACTATTAAGTAGGCCTACAAAGCAAAAATGTCTCCAAACTTTTGGTGGGTACTGTATATTTAAATTATTTTTCTAAAACAGGATGACAACCAGCTATTCATTGAAATTTTCTTTCAGAAAATCACTTTTCATAAAACATTCATAATATTTGTATGTACATTTTTTTTTTAATTCAAACTTCATATACATGTACATTTGTATATTTCATTCATAAACAACTTTTTTGGTAAAATGTTGACACTTTTAATACATACTTCAAATAAATTTCATTTAGTACAATTTTACACAAGCCTAAAGACTAGTGAAATTCATGCTGGTAGGTCGAGATACAGACTGTAATTATTGAAAATTTCATGTTTTAATTCAAAATAGAAATACATGTACATGTAATAACTCTTGGGTTTTTCTGTACATATAAAATTAATGTAAGTCACTCAATAAAAATATAATACATTAAACATTCTGGCTTTAAAAAAGGGACCTTAGTCGGTTATTTTCCCTTGTATACTCTTCAAATAGGTAGGTCCAATTAGTTGGATATTTTACCCTTACTTTTCAATGTTAGTTTGCCAAATTAAAGTGATACAAGTGACAAGGTAACTTTTTCGTAAATCAATCTAAATTGTTTGGAATTCAAGCAAAGGGTAAAGAACTATCTAAACTTCTCCACTTCTGTTAATATCTTCAGTAACAAGAAAGATATTAGATGAAAAATTTTGTTATCCTTACATAGGACTTCAATGATAATATCTGAGGATTCCAACAGTAAGGACCTACTTACTAATTGGATTGCTTAAGATTTTATCAGGGAAAGATAACTGACTAAAGTCCCTAATTCTATATAATAAAACTGGTAATTTCTGGATAGTAGATGCTCGTGACAACACCTGGCAACTGGTCTGTAACACTGTAATGTTATACTGGGTACATTTTGGTTAAGCAATATTCATTTTAAATAACACATGGTCTTATGACATTGCACATCAATAGACAATAGTATGGCAAGCAAATATAGACAAATCAACACAAAATCTTTATAGATAAATCATTATATAAAGTGATCCATTGTAAGTACTTTGACTTAAAAGCCAGGCCCATTGGTCCCAAGCTCAGTTGAGAAATGGTAGGGGGTGTCCACTGCTGTCTAAGTAACCAGCAGAAAAAGATCTTCTCAAGATATGTCACTACTAGACACATAACTTATGGTTAAGTTCTATACTTGACTCATAATGAAGATACTTTGACTGTCCTCCTTCAATATTTAGAGAGTACCAATCATTTTGTAAAAAGTAGTAAAAATGCCTCCTTTATTTAATAGATGCAGGTGATAATGATGTAAAAATAAAACATTAGTCCACTGAAATTTAGCAGTGTATGGAATAACATTAAGTATGCCATTGAAGTGTTTGAATGGTGAGAATGACTTTCATGGAGCGTATAAAATTGCCTTTGTCTTGATTTAGTCCTTCACAAAGGATGTGCATCATAATAGAAATAATTATTTTATATATATTTTATATTAACTGGAATATCATGAGATATAGGTCTAGTAAATAAAAGGTTTTACATATAATGGAAAAAGTTAATATTAATTACAATACAGTCTCACAAGAGAGATGGAAAATGGATGCAGGGAGTAAAACAATACAATAATGTCTATAACACTGATTAAGTATTTACAGTGTGATAAAATCAGAACTGGTCTCCATTGAAATATTAGAATGATAATTACCATATGTACCAAACATACATCTAAAAATATCAAGAGGTTAACAAGCCCAAAGACCTGGACTAGTGAAAATTACTTATTTCAGGGTCAGGCTGGTTGATAATTTTGCCCCTTTACTATATCACATAATAAATTGAGCTAGTGCTTGAGAAAATGTAAGGCTATGGTAGTCTAAATGTGGCAGCTGTAGCTCCCTTTTATTAGAGGTTTTAATGGCACAATATTCCTGGTGGGTTCAAAAACTGTTCTTTATTAAGTACACATTAATAATGCTCAGTTATCAGGAAGTAAGTTGTTATCTGGAGTTAGGTCATTATCTTCTCATTTTTTTCTTGGCCATTTTTCTCTTCAACTCTTCTTCTTCTCTTCTCATATCTTCAAGATCCTCCATCTTACCAATCTTGGCACTATAATATATAATATGCAACTATACAAGTCTATCTTTATTCCACACGACTGACATATATGTAATTTGAAAATGATAAAATGATATTGATGACAAATTCCATTTTATTTGTACATGCCCTAAGTATCTATCTATCCGTAAAAAAGTATTTTTAAGTAAAACCTTCAATGTTTAAATTTATTGAATTATTACTTTCTGGGAACAAATGTATTTTATTTAAACTGTCTAAATATATAAAGGAGACACTTATGATTATGTCATCTCATGTTAACCTTTGATTTATTAACCTTTTAATTCTTTTACTGAATAAAACTAACTTGTTTATTTATCTCTATGTAATTTTTTCTTCTTTTTTGTATGTTTATATTTAAAAAATATGTTTTCATGTCGCATGTAATTGTATATGTATGTATATTGTATTTATATGGGTGATGAGTATTGCTCAAGCCCTTTAATAAAGTATCTGTTCTGTTCTATAATATTATATAATATATCATATAATTGTTTCAAACTAAAAGCATTGGTCTCACATTCCAGAGATGACAGCTGTGGCGGTGATGATATTTTACTGGTAATTTTTATTCAACTGTTAGTGACGTAAATATTAATCTGAGTGACTTAATTACTTAAATAGTTGATTAGTTAGATACTTGATATTTTTAGTAATCCCTGTACATAAATACTTAAAGGAGTTCGTCAGGAAAGAGATTTATAATGGAATTTTTTGTAAAATCTTCATAAATTTGTTTATTAGCACATTTGAAGTAAATTTATCGAAAAAAAGATAGATCACCAAACTTTTTAAAAAGTTACAGCCATTTTAAGATGAACTCCCCAAAAACGAGGTAAATTTCCCACCAAAAAACGTCAAAAATACCATATATCAGGCAGATGCAGAGGAAATAGTCTATTTGTCATTAAATTATGATTAATCCTATATTCACTATCAATAAAGATAATCTGTTTTATTGTATTATCAAACAAATAGCAGACATTACTTTCAATATCAGTGGTCTTAATAGCAAAGTGGTCTTAAAATGGAGACCTTTTTATCTCAAATTAAGCATTTGTGGCTTACAAATCATCAAAAAATTGTATGATTTTGTAGTAACCAAGGTGATGTTTAAGTGGAACTTCACTGTGTTCATTTTCACCGTTCATAAAAGACTGTAACAAGAGATGGAATGTGGAAACCTCATTAAAGCCAGATCTAAAAAATTTAATGCAAAAATTACAAAGGGAAATAATCTATAATAAAGCCAGGTAGAGTTATGGTTACTTATTATGTTTATCACATGTTATGTTATTATTGTATGAAGTTTCATAAAGATCTGACAATAAATGGCAAAAATATATGCTAAATTAAAAACTTAAACGCAATTGTTTTAGACACCAGACCCCTGCCCGACCACCCGCCTTTCTGTTGAAAAATCTGGCTAATAAAAGACTTTAAACATGTCATTTAACTACCAATCAGACCTAAAACAAATGTAGTAAGACAAACCTGCGAGCCTCTTCTTTCATAATAGTTGTAAAATTAGCTTCCATATCATCAACATCTTCATCAATGTCTTTATATCTGTAAAACATATATTGTATCAATATCAATGTTTGATGTTTAAGTATACATTAGTCATCACCTGACATTTCATTGAGCACAATAAATATGTGTACAGAGAACAATAGGATTAATTTTGTAATTTCTGATGTGTCACAATACATGTGTATGTATCCTAGGTAGCACAGTTGGTAGCGTGTCTGTATTTCGTATCTAGTGTCCTGATGGGGTTACAGGTTCGAATCCCACCCGAGAAGGTTATACCCTTCCATGAAAATCTGACAATAATGTCAATTTTCCTCCATTAATAAGGTAAATGGAAAAGTTTCCAGCCTGGTTGAAGGGTAGGTGAGTACTGGTTATGGACAAGGGTCCAGGAAAGCTACGCTAGGTGTGCAGGACGCCTTAAAATAACCTAAAAACTTGTATTGACACAGCATTTAACCAAGTTGAAGTACATAAATAAAGAACAAAATTTCCTGTAAAAAAAACACCTGTTAAGCCAATTAAAAGTTTTATCATATTTCAGGGTCTCCTACTTAAATTCAGTCAAAAAAGTTAAAGTTTGGTTGATAGACTGCCTCCATATACATGTTAAGTCAACTTAAAATTTTCTATGATACCTCTTCGTCATGGAAATTACATTCAGGCAGATGATCCTTCACAGTACCCAATTGCACCTGGTTGGACAAGAACAACTGAAGGTAAATTTGTTGCTCCAGGAAATAAGCAGGGTCCCAAAAGGGATTAAATCTTGTGACCTCCTTCTAAGCGCCAGTCCTACCACTGGACCACTGCTCCTACATAAATCCAATCAAGTATTGTATGGATATGTGACTTACTTTCTTTTATCATATCCAAATATACTTCTTATATGAGCAGAATAATCTTCTCCACAATCACCATCATCAATAAAATCATCATCTTCATCATACTCATCTTCCTCTTCGTCAGAACTTTCAAATACAGGACGCTTTCTTTTCTCTATAAATATATTAGTATTAGAATACTATAGTCACATTATGTAGAAAACATAGTCCTAATTTTACGGCAGAAAACCAGTGTCCAGTTTCCTTAGCAAAGAACTAGGTAGTGTATTACCATCTGTACCCTCGATTTGATATCACATAATCATTACTTCTGGTGTAAGAAGGGTACCAGAGGAGCACTAGGTAGTGATATTATAGGAAACTTACCACAAGGCACTACACTACTAGTCATTTTATGCTCCATCCTATGCAGAAATACTGAAATAAAGGCTTTAAAACATCCACCCTCAAGTCTACAGATCGATTCCCGGGCGGGGCATACTTTCGAGGAGCTTGGTCATGAAATCATTTCTACGGTCATTCTCCCTCCTACCACTGATTCTAAATCATGTAGGGCAGTTGTCAGTCACTGACAGAAGTATGCGCCTTGTTGTTGGTTAACAGCAGAATCTAGAGATTTAGCCTTTCCAGGTACAGTGAATAGGTGGACTGACTGCCATAATATAACCTATACAATGAGTTGCTACGGCGAGAAACCAAAAAAAAACAACAAAAAAACACATACCTGGTTTAGGGTTTCTTTGTTTAATCTCTCCATAAATTCTATCCCAAGGATTGGTAGCTGTGTTGTTATTAACAGGTGGAATCTTTTTCTCGTTTGATGAAACTGATGGTTTTCTAACAGAATGATTCTCATTAACTTTGTCGCATTTTGGTGGTTTCTTATCATTTAAAGGTTTTTGTTTAGAACTTCCACTAGGCAGACTTGATATTGCAGATTTTCCCGTTAAAGCACCTTTAAGTAAACTTGAATCACTTTTAGATTTTATAGTACTTGTATCACTTTTCTTGCTATTATCACAGGCTCCGCCTTTTTTAAAAGACTCCTCCTCCAATTGTCTTTTTCGTTTAACTTCCTCAGCACGTTTACGGCGATCAAGTTCTTCTTGTGTTAATAATCTCTCTTCCGTCTTTTTTGGAGGTTTCATGGCCGTAATGACATCGGGTACTTGCTCTTTACACTTTTGTTCAGCAACTTTGAGCAGATCAGTAAAGTTCATGGGTGGAGGTTGTTGCTGGAATCTTCTAACTATCACAGGTCTCTTGGGTTTAGATTGTTCATTAGAATTACTAGAAAAATTACTTTTATAATCATTTCTCATCATTTCTTTCATTTTTTCTCTTTTATCCTTAAACTTATTTTTTAGCCGATCTTTCTCTCGGTTTTTACTCTTATGAAGCATTGAGTACTTATCCTTCACTTTGGAAATATCTTTCCGGCTACTTGAAGACTTCACTCTTTCCTTCTTCTCCTTAGCCGGTTTATCGGGAAAATTATAATTTCCAAGTTTTTCATCAATTTTTTTCTTAATATTTTTCATAATATCTACAGAAGATTCATTTTTCATGAGATCTTGATTAAAACTAAGATCCAGTGATGTATTTGGTTCATCATCGTCATCGTCATCATCATCATCTTTTATCATACATTTAGATTTTATTTTGTCTCCATCTTTACCCTCTCTCCTTTCTTTATCATCTACAAACAGAAATAATAAAAAGTGTTTTATATTTGTACTATGTGTATGTCTATAGTCCAAGGAGCAAATGGTTACAATGTGTGACTGGCAATAATTGGAAAGCCAGCCCCTTGTTGGTTTGAATTCCATTCAAAACCTCAGTCATACTAAAGGAGCATTTCCTATAACCTCTGGAGTGGGCATGGCCAAATGGTTACAATGTTGGACTGGTAATAATTGGACAGCCTGCTTCGTGTAGGTTGTAGGGGGGGCCCCAAGAAGTGGACTCAAAAATGATTTTGACAATTTATAATTTTCTTATGCACCATTTATAATATAGGTTGAATGTTAAATTGGTCAGTTTAAATCAGCAAAATGATGTGCGAGCATTAACTTATTCACCTATTGCGTAGGCAAGTTTATTGTTAAAGTACATGAATATGGATCACCTAATATACAACCTATATTTGAATACATTTGTAACAACATTTCTACAGAAATCATGATATATTCTTACTTGATCGTCTCCCTTTCTGTCTTGGTTGTTTCTGCGCTTGTTTTTCCTCAGCTAGTCTAGCTTTAGTTCTTTCTAAAATCATCTGTGTTTTAGATAATATCTTAGCTTGTCTAGCCTCTACTTCATTAGATTGTACACCTGATATAATAAACGCAACATTTTATCACTAGCACAACAAACACAATAATTTTTTTATCTTATCATTGGTACAATATATCTAATTGATAGCAGGGCTCAACATTAATCTTTAAGGTAGACTGTGCCCGGTTGGACAACTAGCTATATGTTTTACTCGCTGAAATCAAATGTTTACTGGCAGTACCAAGTTTCTGAACCTAAATATAAATTGTCAGGGGCAACTAGAAATCAAATTGTTGTCTTCTTGAGCAACAAACTTGGGCGTCATTGATAAAGAAACAGTCTAAAGAATTCAATAAACCTTGCTTTACAATCAACCTTTAATATGTTAGGAAATTTATATGTACAGCGCTTGTACTCCCTAGCTAAATGGAGAAAAGCTAGCTTTTATTGTGACTTTGTACAGTGTTTACTTACAACTTGGAATCTTGTGGGTTAGATTCCAGTTAAGACCATAGATTTTTATCAGTTTACAAAAAACAAATCTATACTTACCAGCACGGTTCTTTTGTAAATCAGTTGGACCCATTTCTGCTTCCTTTTCTAGTTTAGCAATTCTAGCTTCTTCATCTTTCATCTTCTTAACCTGTATTACATAACATATACAAACTATACTGTATGTCATAGTGTCACAATATATGAAAGTCTAATCAGGTTTCAAGAAGTGGTGACTTTTAGTTTTATCAGTGCATACAAAAACTAGAGCAGTCCATGGACAGCTCAACTATTCGAGGTGGTGGTGTAAACAAAATTAATCATTGTTAAGCAAGCCATTTGAGATAACTGAAGTTTATAGTGAATACATTTATTGACTGATAAAATTTGCATGCAAAACTTCTAGCAAAAACTTTTAAGTATATAAAGGCCACAATCCAGTCAAAGTTCATGCTAGATTTATGCAACTTAGTATTTGATCACCAAAAGTAACCCTGTACACATGTGTTAAGTTTTAAGAGAATCCCTTAAGAAGTAGCAAAATTGCTTACAGTATTTCATAAAATTAGGCAAGTTAAAAGTTATGCCTTTAACAATTTAACAAAATACATCAGGCTCGTGCTCAAAAAATTAAAAAGCAATGACAACAAATGAAATATAAAATCTACAGCGGAAATTTTCCCTCCATTCTAGATCTACCAATCAAGAATATTATAACATTAACCTGTGCTCTAAGTTCTTCAAGACTTAAATCTTTGGCACTTTTCTTCTCTTTACTGTGACTAAGTGAATCCAGAGATTGCTTGGACCTTTCTTTACTTGAACTGTCATGTTTAGATGTAGATGAACTGGATGATTGATGTTCATGTTTGGAAACAGAATCATGGTCTCTATGTGAACTGGACGATCGGTCTTTGTGAGAACTAGATGAATGATGTTTAGATGACTTAGAATCAGAGTGGTGACTAGAATGTTTATCTGTAGACTTATCACTGTGTTTACTACTCGAATGTTTGTCACTACTTTTACTACTCAAATGTTTATCGCCACTTTTACTGCTCGAATGTGATTCACTGTGTTTACTACTAGAATGTTTCTCACTCCCATTACTACTTGAATGTTTATCACTATGTATACTACTTAAATGTTTATCGCTACTTTTACTGCTTGAATGTGATTCACTGCTTTTACTGCTTGAATGTTTATCACTACTCAAATGTTTATCACTGTTTTTACTACTTGAATGTTCCCTATCTCTACTACTAGAATGTTTGTCGCTACTTTTACTACTTGAATTTTCCACATTTCTGCTACTAGAATGTTTATCACTACTTTTACTACTTGTATGTTCCCTATCTCTACTACTAGAATGTTTGTCACTACTTTTACTACTTGAACGTTCCCCATTTCTACTGCTAGAATGTTTATCATCAGTTTTACTGCTAGAATGTTTGTCACTACTTTTACTACCGTGACTTCCTGTAGAATCTGATTTGTGTTTATCACCCTTGTGTTCACTATAGTCTGTTTTATATTTACTTGATTTATAATGTTGATGTTTATTGTGATCAGATCTATCTGCTTTATTGTCTACATGGTTATCTTTTGAGGGTTGGTATTTATTCACACTTGAATCAGTCCCTTCAGAATCACTATCTAAATCCTTCAGTAATGTATCAATGGTTTCTTTTTTCTTAGGAATAGTAAACTTTTTAGGCTCTCTATCACTAGAATGGTGGTGTTTATGATCATGTTTCTTCTTGTGTTTATGTTCAGCCATTTCTGGAAAACAAAAGGTTATTAGTTTAGTTTACACTGATTTAGTTAAGGTTGGTGTGAAAGAAGTTATTACAACTTAGATTAATCATTTTAGAGTCCAATTCCTCGTCCCCCAGTTCTAGGCGATAAGGATAAAGTTTCTTGCTCAAAGAAACAACTGGGGTAGAATTTTGAAGGGATTAGAACCAACATGGAGCTAGCTATCCAATGATAACAATCGTAACCAAACGCCTACAACCAACAACCTAAAAGGTCATTAACACATAAATTATGTTACATTTACAAAGAACATTATTAAAAGATTGTATGATACTGATTATGTATACATAATTGTAACATAGACAGGAAATCGTAGTCTAATTTACATGAGGTAGACATTAAGGCTTATTGTTAAGGTTGTGGCATTTAATTATAAATCATAAAAATTATCATATTTTATAGTGTGGAGCTTAATGATAATATTTTTTCAATGGTCACAAAATGGCTTCCCTGCCTTCTAAAATGCACATACAAAAATACTATTTGAAACTACATTTGTATTGTCAAAATATTGTTCCCTACTTGAGTTTTCAAGTGTTTTGTTGTCTTCAGGTCGAGTTTTTTTGGTCCTCTAAGTCTAAGATCTGGAATCAATCCTAGTTCTGGACATAGATTATAATATCACTATCAGGTTACAAAAATATACTCAAATCAATGATTTTTACAGGGAGAAAGCTGTTTTATAAACAAGTGATTTGATATGGATTGAAATAAGAGATGATGGCATACTTTTTTCATAAATATTGGAACTGTAAGAAAATGAAATATATAACGTTTAGACTAAATGTCCACAAGGAGTATACAGTTAAGCAGGAAGTCACCTATACCTTTTTCTTTCCTCTTTTCTTCTATCAGTTTTTGAACAATTGGTGACCTTGACTTCTCCCTTTTTTCTCTTTTGGCTGATGATAGTTCAACTTTGTAGCCACCAATCTCATTCTGAAGTTATAAAAATGTACTCAAGTCAATTCATAGTGTAACACATTCCTATGCTAAGCAGTGACTTCTATCTATAGAGTGCCAAAGACTGTAATCAGATGACTATAAAAACTATTCAAGATGAGAATCTTTAAAAACTTTAAATACGAAAACAATGCAGCTGATTTCAATCACAAATATCAGACAAACAAGTGAACCCTTATCATCACTGCAATATCTCACAGGCTCAAACATAACTCTAGCCTCTGATTTTAGGGTTACGAAATTCCTAATAAGGCAGTGGCTCAAGTCACGTACAAAACTGTAAGTCTAGCCTCAGATTCTACATTTAAAAAGTGCCAATTACTAGTCTTGTCCCACTAGGTTAAGCTGCAGTTATTAGCTTTTTTATGTTATTTTTCACCTTTAAATAAACATTAAAAAAACATGCTAATTTTCAATATTACTCCTAAGACAGTTTTTTACCATCATGACTTAACTATCTGTGATACAACAGTTCACACCAATAATTAGGATACTTGGGTGGAAGTTGAAAGTTTTGAAACCTTCACTCAAACACTAGAATATGCATATTTCATATGAATGACATCGAGATGTTAATTCTCACAATATTACAATCAGTATTAAAACTGAAAACTGTCAGCCATGTGGAAATAATTGTGGTGATACCGGGATATTGGATGAAATCTGGAGGATAGACTTAACCGTTTGGTCGACTGTGCATGCTTGCCTGGAAGAGTTCTATTCCCTTTTCGTCTTGAAGCAACAGACGCATTCTCTTATCTAAGTCTATTGGAATTCAAACTATGATTTCTGTTGCCCTAACTATCGGTGCACATGGCCGACGATAATCAAGAGTAAACAAGTTTCTATACCCCTTAAAACACAATATAGTTAATGAATTGGTATCCATAGGTACATGGCAAAATATCGGTCTGATCAAATTTCCATAACTGCCGCCAAGCCAAGTGAGCCTATCTAGGAATATAGCACGGCCATAACCCTAGAATCCAAGTCTTGCACCAATGCTTTATACCAGTAAATAACATCGTGTGTACTTCTCGTGTGTCGGACTAACTTCAAGACTACTACTCCATAACAAGGTGAACTCATTAAAACATTAAATATAGTTAAGTACCAAAGTCAGAATGTAGACAGAAAAGTAAAAATAGAGTTCAACTTTCAGCTTTACGCCAAGATAATCATAAATGATAAACGACAATTTTTTTCGAGATGATGGAACACCAAGTCCAATGACTACAGTAAACAGAAAACTAAATCTAGAGTGTTATACCGATTTATTGATTTCTTCATTCTTTTGGGCGATAGATAGAAGTGCCGAGAAATCCATAGTTAACAATTGGGGACCAATTTTCTCGGAGAATCTAGACTAATTCCCATCCATCCAATTAATGTGAAGCTGCGCTATTTTATACTCAGCGAGGTTACTATGAGGTAATCCACTTGCACAACACGTTGAAACGGTGCTGCGTGAAAACTGTTCATCGTGAGAATAGGTATCTGGAGACTTCGGTAAATGACTATATCGGTAAATTGATTTTATATAGTAAATCGTTTGGAGAGATCGGTAAATTGATATTGTATAGTGTAAATTAAGTAGGTGTGAATAACAGTGGCTAATGATTAAATAAAAATGAATTAATATACAAATGTACTTACATTAAAATATTTATTATTTAAGTTGTCCTATTTGACAGTTTATATATTTTGAAATTTACCGTCGATATATTACAACGATTTATTAATTGATACATACAATGTACTTTTTATAATGACATTAGTTAATGTATATTATATGTATTTTTTTATACTTTGTTCTAATTTTATTTCGTTTATTTCAGGTCTGGTAAGATTCCCGTCGAAAATATTGGAACAAATTATTTATTTATATAACAATCTTTTTATAATTAATTGTTTCACGACGTGCTATCAACTGTTATCATTTTTTTAAAATATGATGTATTATGCATGAAATATTTAATAAAACAATAAAATAGATGAATTTATGTTTGTTATTTATTATTCTTATATCTTATTTAAAATATGCAATTTGATCTGAACTCCATGACTTATATGAATCACTCGTATATATCAAGAAAAAGAAAATATTATTCAATATTGAGAAATTATGATTTTATTAACATATAACAACATTTAACAAACAATTTCAAACAATAATGTACAAACAAATCATAATGAACATTGATTATCACACATTCAGAATAATTACACTATACAATATCAATTTACCGATCTCTCCAAACGATTTACTATATAAAATCAATTTACCGATATAGTCATTTACCGAAGTCTCCATAATCCTGAGAATATACTTTTTATAGATTTTGTTTATACTTCGGATCGGATACAATCTGCGGCTGTAACGGTATTTTTATTTTATACGGGTCCACAGATTATCAAGATTCTAGATATAGATCTACGGCGTATTCTGTTGGTACTAAAACTTTTAAAGAAAAATATATAACTCTTATAATAAGTTCATAAGGAAGCTCTGTTCTAGGAAACCAGGAATAGCACAGCCCCGTTAGTAATTGGAATACAAGTTGCAAGAATTTGTTTCAAGAACGAGCGGAAATAACTAAGTATAAACTATAGTCTCCACACTAAAATGCCATATAGCTTTAAAATTAAAATTAGAACTGTCATCTTGAGTAAGCAGCTGTAAACACTGGCTTTGTTTTCGAGCAAATGACAGTTTTGAAGAAAATACACCACAATCGAAATTTCATTATAATTCATAACATACACATGCATCAGTGAGATCTGAATCTGAATCTGAAGGTTTACGTCGATAGTGACCAGATCTGGCTTTAACTCGACGGGGGAGGTGCGCGATTAAACACTAGTACACGAAATATAGGTTTTAAACTGTTCTATTGACTTAGATTTCACAATATTGTCACTTAATTTGTTCCACTCAGGTACAGTTTTTACAAAGAATGAATTTTTAAAATTTACAGTTTTTGCAAATAGTGGTTGATAACACTGGCTGTTGTTGTTTATAGAATTTTCTATAATGTTATCATGTATAAAATGTTCAAATTGTTTAGCCCTTACTGTACGTTTAGGCCTTAGTGGCTTAAGGTAGTGTTCATGATTAATGGCCGGTACGTGCCCGTTCACCACCTTGTAGAGGAAAGTCAGCCTCTGTTGACGTCTCCGCTCCTGGAGTGGTACCAGTTCCAGTTGGTGTAGCATCTCGGTGATGCATCCATCATGTCTGGATCGATAGTTCCGTATGATAAATCTGGCTGCGGATCGTTGAATTCTTTCCAGGCGGTCAATGTCTTTCTGGATGTAGGGATCCCATATGAGACTACCATATTCCAGCTTGGATCTGATAAGAGCAAGGTATGCATTCTTCCTGCAGCTTTGTGGACAGTACCTCAAGTTTCGACGGAGGAAGCCAAGGGTGGAGTTGGCTTTCTTAGCAATGTTGGTGATGTGTGTTTGCCATTTCATATCATCGGAGAATGTTATGCCTAGATATGGGTTTTCTTGGACTTGTTTAAGAATGATGTTGTTAATTCTGTAAAAGTATGATGACTTATTCTTGGAGCTAAGAAGATAACATTTCTTTTCATTAAACTTCATCCCCCAGTCGTTGGCCCATTGTTGGAGGCTTAGTAAGTCTTCTTGGAGAACCTCATGATCTTTGTAAGAGTTGATGGGACGATACAGTAGGCAGTCGTCTGCAAACAACCTGATGTTTGACTTAACTCTCTCAGGTAGGTCGTTAATGTGACACAGGAATAGCAAGGGTCCGAGCACTGTACCTTGTGGGACGCCCGATTCTACATGGACTTGTTTGGACTTCTCCCCATCGATGACTACACACATCTCCCGTTTAGTGAGGAAGTGGGCAATCCAGTCTAATAATGTTCCACGTATTCCGTAGTTTTCAAGCTTCCTGAGGAGGCGTTGGTGGGGTACAGTGTCGAAGGCCTTGCTAAAGTCAAGTATTACTGTATCAACTTGCTTGTTCTTGTCGAAATACCCAAGAAGATCGTGAGCTGTGACAACTAACTGTGACTCGCAGGAGTATCCTGACCTGAATCCATGGTTAAGTGATGTTAAGATATGGTGTTTGTCTAGGTGGTTCAAGACGTGACGGCATATGATGTGTTCGAGAAGTTTAGAGATGACACAAGTTAGTGACACTGGGCGATAGTTCTCAGCTAAGTGACGGTCCCCTTTCTTGTAAACTGGTGCTACGTTGGCATTTCTCCAGTCGTTAGGTAATTCACCTGTGTCGACAGAGCGTTGAAATATGGCTGTGATGGCGCTTGCAGCTTCGTTTGCACAAGTTTGTAAGACTCTGTTTGGAAGCCCATCTGGTCCAGCAGCTTTGTTGATCTTGATGTTCATCAACAGCTTGTGGACTCCTTCTGCTCTAATGGTGAGATGTGGTAGATCTTCTTCTACATGTTTCGACAATGGAGGTTCATGTTGGGTGGGGTCGTCTTTGGTGAACACTGATTGGAACTGTTCAAGAAGGATTTCAGCTCTTCCTTTGGTGTCACTAACAAGGTGGCCATTCTTTCGAGATCAGGGCGGATCTAAGATTTCGTGAAGAGGGTGGACAGAATGATTTCTGGAAAAAATCGAAATTTTTGCCTCAAGTCCTCAATCTTCCATACTAGCGCTCAATATATTTGTACATTTTTCTTATGGTTGTAACTTTTTGCACCTTCCTTCCATTCGTAATCACAAAAGAATTTCACATCTAGAATAAACAATGTGACGTAATAAATATTTGGAATGAAGTGTTTACAACATTCAACTTATAGGAAAAAGCAACATTTTTTTGTAAAGTTTGTGCTTCATGCCTGATAACACATATATCTTGGCTTTATGAGTATAGCACTTTTATAAGTACAGTATTGACTGACATATACAGCTGCAATTTATTCACAGGTGAGTTTTTATTTACGAGCGATTCAAAAATTGCATTTTCAGCACAAAGATAATGCACCTTATTATTTTTATCCCATACAATACAATGTGATGTACGCAATACAATACAACTCTATTCGATGTGATGTGTTGTGATACAATGTGCTTGTACATGTACCCTGATCTAGAATCTTGATAACCTCAAGGTACAAGAATGTGCAATCATGTGATAAATGGATCACCCTTATAATGGATATTGAACGTGATAATGCAGTACAGACAAACCTTAAATAAAGAACTATCTAGTTATTTGTCCTTGCTAAAACCAGGCATTAAAAACGGATAAAAACTTATTTAACTGATTCATTTACTCATGTTTAACGCAGCTACCTCAGCCTACCTGGCTTAATGTTTGTATCAGTAACATTTTTGTGCCGCAAATGTCTGGTTGCTAAGCACAGGTTTTACTTAATATATATCAATGCTCGTAGATAATGTTTTTGATGTACAATAAAAAATGTAGAAATTGTTGTTTATATTCCTATTTATCAACATCTGTCACTTTATTGTTGTTACAGTAAACATATAAGATGTATTTTTTACTTAACTCAACGACGTATGCATACCTTACATTCATACAGTAATACAACTTTACATGTACTAGTCAGTTTATCGTACTGTCAAACCTTCATTAACAACCACTTTGCTGAACGATCACCTATCTTGGCAACCTTTACAACCATTCTTCTTGACAGCCCCCTCTCTTAACGACCATCTACCTTAACAAACACAATCCTTATCGACCACCTCCATTAACGACCAAATTATACCGTAACACACACATTCCTCAAAGACCGGCTACCGTAACAATTACCTTCCTTACGATCACCTCCCTTAACAACCACTTTCCTTAACGACCGCATTCCTTTAACAACCACCCTCCTTTACTTCACCTAACTTAACAACAACATTCCTCAACAAGCAACTGCTTCAAAGACCACCTCGCTAATCGTTATACTCCTGTTACGACCACCTCGATTAACGGTAACTTTCCAACATAAGCCATCACTTATCAACAGTAACCACAAATTCACTCCTGTCGGATACTTTCAGCTTTAGACAATGCGCCTTAAAGTAACGCTTATCTTTATTGAAGCGATTGGTGTTAATCGAGACATTCGTGCGAAATTCGCCTGAAAGTTTAGTTTACGCTAATTCATTTAAGCTCGATTGTGAAACAAGTTCTTACAGCTCAGATTAGTCATTTTTGAGAACACTTAATTCTTTGTCCCCCAGTACTGAGACAGTAGGATTAAGTTTCTTTCTCAAGGAAACAGTGGGTAAGCATTGAATGTTAACCAGCCCGAAAGTCTAAAATTACATATACACATGAGTTTCAAGCACACGTGTCTATGTAATTTAATGTTTTCTACAAAATGCCTCAACCACTTACAACAGTGGGTAATAAACAACATGTTTACATCATTGAAAGTAATAGCACTTTACTTTTATATTTATTGTAATGTTAGAACGTTCTATATAGACAATTCTACCTGAAACTTAGATTTATCAGTTTATTGGATCTAACAACCACATAGCTTTGGTGTTCACTTTTCATGAATAACCTCCCATTTTACTAGAACAATATTCCGTAATATTTGATCCATGGTTTATATGGCCATAATCTAATAGAGCCGCCCAAGTTGAAATACTCAGCTGCATGCTCAAGAAATTCCAGTAAGAATGATATAATTTTGTAAAGCCATTCGGAACTCCTCGGTTATTCACTAAGATGAATGGTCGAGGTGTTCCGAATGTTGTCGAACGTGCTGTCTTCGGATTGCTTAAGTTCATCTTTTAAGTCCTTATTTTTTTTGCAAAATCATGTGATTTAAAACGATATTTAAGCCACAAAATGCTTAATTTGAGAAGACAAAAGTCGTTATATTAGGACAATTTCCACTGTTAAGACCATCGAGTTGATGGCCCTAATAGTGGAACATTTCTGCAGTTCTATCAGTATACTCGTATATGATATATCTGTATGCTTTAGACTTTTTACCACTATTATTTTCATGTTCAATTACAAGGGATGAAACGTATTAAGCATTTTGTCATTGACGTAGTTTGACGATGTAGATAACATTGATAGCGTACAAAACATTATTTAAAACTGTATGCTTGTAAATTCCTCTGTGGTAGATCTACAACCGACCTTGAAACTATACTTGAAGACGTTTGGATTATCTTCAAAAGTTTGTCACAATCTCTATCAAAACAAACAAACAAATAAAGGTGCATAAATACAACGTTTATCGTAAACTCTGACTGAGGTTCGTGGACTCGAGCCTTGATATATACAATGGCTTTTAATATTAGAAAGTAAGCGATTACTTACCCGGGACGAGGGGTACAAATTTCCTCTAGCCTTGTTACCCAATGTAAGTGGACTTGCAACTGAGTAAGTGAAAATAATCTTTCTGATTGGTCAAGTTGGCGAGTACATTCAGAATACTTGACCTGAACCTTAGCTTCTTCATCTATGAAAAAGATATAGCTATTCAAAATCAGTTACCTTGTGCCGTATTTTTGTGGTTAAGTTCAAGATGCGCTCCTGGCTTCAAAGTTGGGTCCCTAAAATCTACCTGTCGGGGTCCATAGATGACCGCTTGCTGGAAATGAGGAATATGTACCGCTGCTGGACTGAACATGCCAATAAAAGTTAATGCTAGATACTTTAGTGCGAACCTCTCAGATAGGCCATTACTGTGGCAGTACGAGAATACCTTTTATATGAATAACACATCCATCAAAATACTAAGTAATGATAAGATATATAAGTACAAAACAAAAATAATTACTACATCACTTTAGTAAGTATATAATTATATGACTGTCATAATGTTATGTTCTTGTGGAATGAAGGCGTATCAGTCTGTCTGAATCAGATAATACTAATTGCTAAATGTGTTTACAAGAAAAAAATTAAATTATTAGTTCAAAGTCAGGTTATTGACGCGAACTCATAGGTTAATCTTTGTGAAGTATGGAACGCCACACACGTCTTACATATGTGTGTACATTGTATAGCAGAGTTCATAATAGTGTCACTTGAATAGTTATGGAACGCTACATATGTCTTATATAATCTGTAAACATTATAGAGAACAAGAAGTACACATATAACTGGAGGGAATATGGAACATCGCATCTATCTTCAATGTATGAACAAAGTAAAGTTAACAAGAGTCACAATACCAATAGTATGATGTATGGAACGTCGCACCTGTCTTACATTAAGCGAATACAACATAGTAAAGTACTATTCTGGATTACCTGCCCCTTACCACTATCGTTATCGGGTCAGGCAAGCCGTAATCATGGCGGCCTCCTCAGTTATTATTCATGTATTACGTTTTCTTGATCTTGCATGATCATTTACTGACGACAGTTACTTTATTAGGAGTTCGATACTATATAGGTCATTCGATTTCGATTTTCTGATTACACGTATATTTAGCGAACGATTTACACAAACATGTCTCACTTGAACACAATTCGGACGTGGATTAGTCTCGTTAGAATTTCGGATACTTTATTTAGCATAAATGTAACCGAACGACTAAAAAGGCATCAACGGTAATTCTTGTACAATGATCATTTGATTTAAGCCTGTGTAGTGAGAAATGTTCACTGAAAACATAATTATCCAATACCTAACCCACTACATAGGACGCGGCCATGATCATGCTTTGCCTGACGTACTTTTACCTGACAAAGTACAACTGGGAACCAGACAAAGTAAAGTACAAAATAATTATAAATAGTATATAATAAATCATAATTAATAAAGACATTCTTTCGCTTCTCCGAGATGATTTATATCATACGTACTTAGATATTTACTACTTCACACATTGTTTCTTTGCTCCTACTTATGAGAGACAAATGCTTTGAATAACATATGCCGTAGTAAGTTAGTAACAGTGTTACAGGCCCGGGTAAGGCTTTAGAGTTATTGTCTATGAGGAAACATTCTGGATCTTCGACAGTTTTACTCCAAGTGTGACTATATTTTATAAGACAACTACTGTATTTAAATCATGTTAGAATGACGAGTTGTTTTGTTTGATTATTTCAACTTACGCCATTTTTTTCAGCAATGGGCTCACGTCAATGACTGCCTCGCCAGATAAGGTTTGAACAATATATGTGCAGTATTCAATTTTCAGGAGACATACAACATAAGGCACATCGAGGCAATGTTTTTGTGCCTTGTTTTTTGTGCAATCACTACAATATAGTTTTATCGCAAAATGTGGCACTTGACACTGATGCTTTACATTTGCACGACAGCCACGTGTAACTATTCAATAGGTGAATCTCCTCACCAAATTCTGAACGTCATTAACCGGTCCTGAATAAAAAAACATTAAATGTCTTAATTGACACTAGAGAAATAAAAACAATTTTTCCTCCATAAAATCTTAAGAGTATTGTTTTATGTTCATGTCACGTGATCATTGTGAAGAATTCCAGTTTGATTGTAGTTTGGATTGATACCAACAACTGTTGTATGTACGTCATCTATCTATCTAGACGTTAAGAATGTCCAGACGAGCCTTGACGTTACAACACACAACATACAAGAAATGTTTGTAGAATATAGAATCATACAGTGCTCGCCATATGTCCTTGGGACGAATGAAGTTTTGAGAAAGAAAAAAATAACCATGTATACCATAAGTAATTTTACTTTCAATTGTAATTTCATTTGTATAACAATTGTGATATGTAATTATGAATTTTATAGTTTGAATTATATGTTGTTAAGTTATTTCATATATTCATATGTATACATTTGTAGTTTATTTTCAAATCAATTAGGCCATTTGGCCCATATGATACCATTACAAATTTCAAAACAATATGTTTATATGGTACAGTTTGAATCATAAGTTGACAGATCAATAAAATGCTGGAATTTGCTCCGATGACTTGTCAAAGATAAACATGAATCGGTACATATATCCTAAACAGGATTTTGTACAAGGATTTTTTATGGGCGCTCAAACTCTCCCGCAGCGGTTATCTCCCTTTATCAAATCAATAACGTAGCAACGCGTGACGTAACCGCTGTGAGGAGTTTGATGGGCGCTGTGTAATAGTTTTTACCGCCGGCCTGAAGGCCGGTGGTATATTGGAGTCGTCAGAATCTGATGACCATGGTAGGAGCAGTTCATGATCTCTTTACTGGCGTCCTCCTTTTTTATTTACTAATGTTGACAGTGCTAAATTATATTAATTTTCAGTTTTATAGTACTGTAATGAAATTTTGTGCTTGGGGGGGGGGGGCATTTTAAAGAACATTTTATCCTTAATTTATATTTTAAGACATTGTAAAATATCTGCTCCCCTAAATTGAGGTTCAGGCTAAAAAGCACACACACCGTACGTATTTCACGCACGTCTCCGTGAACAGATTTGTTACAGACTCTCGTTTATCGTATACGAAGCCCTAAATTCATGATGAAAAACTTATTATTAATTTTGTACTGTCTGTAGTAAGTTTGATACTGTCTCTGCATGCTGAACTTTTCAGCTGTTACTGTATTATAACTGTCAAACTCACTTTCTCTTTGAGGCCACCATTAAGTCAAAATATGTTCCAAAAAACGGCAGGACAAGAAGTATTAGATTACTGAATTATTAAATCTGGTGTGTTTTTGATTACATTTTATTTATTCTGTAAAGCATTTATATATCATGTTTAAAAGGAGTTTCTCCAAAAAATTACTAATTGTCTTCTCTTCTAAACCCTGCAGCGTGTTCAGTAACGACTGTTAGCGAACGTAATGGATACAGGACAACTCAACCCGAAGACAACTCAACCCGTGATTAACTCAACTCAAAGTTGGGACAACTCAACCCGTTAGTAGGGGATTGAGTTGGCTCGGGTTGAGTTGTTCCTTATATATCTTTGTTTTCTCTTTTGTGTATGTACACATAATGTTATCACTATCCGGCGGTATTTAATGCTTTGCATTAATCTTTTCTTGTATATTAATAGAACAGTGGCCCTTTTGTACAATTTTTTCGATTTTTTTTCCGCAAGTCCATAGTATGAATTTGTTTTAAAAGGTCTTGAATTCTATAAAAGACATTTATCGTACTAAAACTCGTGCCTATATATCTACTACACCGCTCATATACCGGAAGTGCATTCTGGTGGCCTTTAACTTGCCTTGTATACTTACAAAGTCGGATATTTCCGGGGACAGACTGCTCTAGCATTCGAATCCGACATGAGGTACACGCACGCTGATAGAATTTTGTAAGATTTTGTCACGCGAGGTGAAAGTGTTAGGACTCAGTCGCTGCAATGGAAATATTAAATTTCAGCGTCCAGAAACTCAAAATGAATCGTAGAAGCACTTGTCGATGTTTATAATGCCCATTCAATTAAATTAAAACAAAATCAAAAGTCTACAGCCGCGGTATATATTTTATAACAGAAAATATGTATAGATTCAGTATAACTCGTATTTAAGCCTATTTAACAATTGACTAAATCAAGATGACGCTGAGTAAACATTTTCACAAAGTGACAAGTATAAGATTTTTATATAATTATCGTGGGCCTATATTTTCATGGAAAAATACCACGCTTTTTCGTAATGCGTGAAAAATGCATGATTATCTCTACATCTCGGCGTTTGCATGTTCAAATATATAACACTACACAGAATACATTTATAGATGGGTCATTTTCTGTTAGAACTTAATTTCTCAAATTTTGCTGTCCCAGCATTCTAATTTCGTTATTTAATGTATTACAAAGACACTTTTTGTTATGCAATTTACATATAGGTCCCAGATGAAGACTACTTACATTTGATTACACCATTATACCAAACAAAAGAGAAATATGCATATTTGGTATCGAGTTTGACTCCGTCACGAAATAGAAATTTTACGTGACGGTAAAATAGAATAAACGCTCATGCACTTTTATAACTAAACATTAAACTTTGCTTTTGTTGTAAGTATACATGCTTACATTTCTCGATTTCATAGAATTATATATTTTGTCATTTAAACAAATGTACAATGCATAAGATAGCATTTTTAGAAAGACATATTTTACCGTCACGCAAATAATTGACATTTGTCCCAATCATGGTTGTGTGTTCAAAACTTAAACCATTCAAAATCAGTCAAATTAACATTTATGGTTTTATTTATTATAAACATAGAAATGCTTAATATTCTGGTATATATCATTTATTCTACAATTTGTATACTTAATTGTGTATTTTTTCCATTTTCCGTAACAAAAAAATGTCCCACCGTTTTTCTGTCCCCCTCCGTAACATTTTAAAAATATAGAATTGCTGACAGTACTTTGATAGAATGACATCGAACATTTCGTCATAATATGGACGCTGTTTAAGTGACGTAATTTCCTTTTCGTTTGATTTGAAGAAAACAATGGCTGCTGAAAAATCGGAGGTAAGATCCATTGTCTCCAAAACCGTATGATTTTGTTTGTCTTTACCGAACAGGCTATAAAGCATGCATATTGTACTTGATTGTTCACAACCTTAGCTTTGTAAGTACCGTTTATGGTAACTAGAGTATACTATGATGTAACATCTGTGTAAACATGCAAGTATCATCAGTTAAGCGCATGTTTTTTAAAAATTGTCTACCACCGTCACTGTCTCCCTCCGAACATTGTAGTTCGTGACGGCAAAGACAGCATGTGTGACGGTGGAGACAAATTCAAGCAAATTTCAAGAAGATGTAGTTGCTGTATTATTTTTTAATACGTCAATTATCATGATTAAAATATAGCTGGTCTTTTTTTCTTTCCTACTTTAATTATAAATTTTAGGAAGTAACAAAGAGTTGTTTAAGTGTTTCAATTATCTTTAATTTTGAAACTCAAAATTGGTTTTTGTTTAGTGTGTTACTGCTATTGAATAATTCTTTATCCATGGGGTTATCATTATTTATTTTACATTGAACAGGGTATTGAAAGCAGAAGTGAAATTTATGAACCGTATTAGACATAATATGTTCTTTTTATCGGATGGACGACATTATCTGGTACAATTGGAATGACGACATAATGTTGATAACAGAGCCAACCAAAAGCACAGACTGACACTGCCAAATAGACCCAGACAAGTTAGCTGTTATGAAGGCGTATCTAAACATCTAGTTTTCAATTCCAGGACCAACTTGTTTGAACCAATCAGTGTATATTCTAGAAGTCTCAAAACAAAGGGGGTTTCCATATTTTTTTTCTTCATTAATGTGCTTTTCTTAATACTGACGTAGATTAAGCCATGTCTCATTTAAGGTGGGTCGGTACCTTACTCGAAGAAAAAAAATGAAAAAAGTAGAAGCGGACTTTTATTTCCCCACAACATTCTCACAATTTGATGCAATTTTTCAGCTTATAGCCTAACACCAAAAACGTTTAAGGATCTATCATTTGTTGAAATTGAAAAAAATCTATCAAGTGGGTGGGGTAACTAATTATATCAAAATATCCATAAATTCTAATTTCTAAATAATTCTAATTTATTTTGTAAGTGATGCATTAAGTGTATAGATAAGACAGTGAAACTATAAAGAACTTAACAAATAAGACATTTAGAAAGAAATGAAAACATTAATTATTAATTAATTACACATTTACAAAACATGAAAGTTAATTATGGATGGGAAACTATGTATGGGGTTTAATATTTGGACAAACTGTATTGTGCGTAATTATTGTCAATGTTTGATTGTATGAACGTTCATTAAAGATGATGATAGTTTGAAATAAAATGTACAATGGCATTCTCTAAGTTGTGTGTTTTTTGATAACTGATTAAATATGAAAAAGTATTATTGTCACACTCCGTCACATAGCTGTCCTCTCCGTCACGAAATGTCTTCTCCATAACAGCACTGTTTTTTATATTTTTTCTCATTCATTTATACAAAATAAACACTAAAACATCATTAAGCAAGAGAACATGTGCACATTAATATTTTCTAGAACAATACCAAATTAAGGTCAATTCTAATCAACCTTCTCAAGATTTTAAGTGTGCGTTTTTTGCTATGTTGTGAACCACATCTCAAACACTTCTAAAAATCTTGATTATTTTTTGTGTAAAACTCAACTGGTTACACATTTTAACTTGTTTTCGCACATATCATACATAAATGAACTTTAAAACTTGCCAAAAAACACACATTCCTGCTTTATAGAAAATTTTCTAGTCCGTGACGGAGGAGACAAATTTACTTTTTTGACCTCAAGGTCAAGGTCATTTCTAGGAAATCAGATGTACCACTGTAGTCCAAACACCAGTCAATGAAATTTCAAACATTTATCTTGCTCCCCTTGGTAAAATAAATGAAATATATAAACATTTTCTTTTTTTCAATTATCGACAAACCTTAATTTGAAATCAGAAAATGGCCCAGATACTGTATAGTTGTACGTTGGCCACGTTCCTAAACATATCGCTAGCTAATGCTTCGCCCCCTGGTACCCTCTATATGATATCAAATAGTGATTTCTTTTGGTGTAAGAATGGTACCAGAGAACAAAACGCTGGGTAGCGAATCCTTAGGAAAACTGTAGCCTGTTCAATTAACCCGAACGTTCCAAAACGTTCCGTAACGGAAGTGTCCGAACAACTCAACCCAAAGACAACTCAACCCGAGACAACTCAATCCCCAACTAATGGGTTGAGTTGTCCCAACTTAGAGTTGAGTTATGCTCGAGTTAAGTTGTTTTCTGGTAGAATTTTCCCGTACCCGTAAAGTTAGCTAACAGTAGTTACTGAACACGGGGCGAGCCACGTAAGTTCTCTTAATATTTTCCACTCTTTGTATCAATTCTCATGTACTATCACTAATCTAGGGAGATGTAATTTGAGAAATAAATTAACCATACTGTTCAGCACTATACAAGATCATATCTCACATTTTTACAGAACTCTCCCATCTTTCCAACAACTATGATGTTTTGAGGCTATAACCTTGAACGTCTCAGACATTGACTTTCTGGCAAGGAGTCTTCCACGGACGGTGCAAACGAGGTTGGGGCAAATTTTAACATATTAATATCGAGGGTTGCCCGCAAGACTGTAGTAAGTGCATTGCGTAAAAGAAAGACTTACCACAGTTTTGCGGGAAACTCTCGATATGAATGCTCTTTTATGGCGGTATATTATGAAATGCTTCTTTTATACTCTTAACGCTTTTATGCAACTAAGATTCTTATAAAAATTCTAAAGATCTTATAAATGAAAATAAATTTTGAATAATAAGAAATGGTCGTTATGCAATGGTAGCACACTTGAATGTGAATCTGGCGGTCCGTGTTTGATTCCCGAATGCGGCATTACAAACAATTCCATGAAAAGTCAGAAATTATGTAAATTTTTATATAAAAAGTTGGTGTCTACTTGAGTAAAAGTATGTTTAAGATAGTAAAAGCTTGTCACGTGAGACAGTAGACATTGCTTAACTTGAGAAAAAGTGTTAAAAAATGGCATTAAAATAGAAATAAATATAATGTCCTATATCCAAACATTGTTTGTTTGTGTCCACGACCGCCTGTAGTTCTTTCCTAGATCTGCCCTGGCTGTTATGGTACAACTCTTTTATGATAAAAATGTATGAGGTCTGTTGAATGAATTATATTTTATTCACATGTTAATTGCTAAAACATCACAGTTGCATTGAGTACAAATATATTTATGTTTTGTACCAGACCCGTACTTATGTATAGTCCGGAAATACGTACAATTTATATACATGCTTGATTGCATTTTAGTTATCAGTTTAGTCTAAACAAATTAATTTTATTCTTCTTTATAGACTGTAAAGCAAATTTAGATTAACAGTTTTCATCAAGACAGTTCTAAGCTATATGGCAACTTTATTGTAGTGACTAGTTTATAGTTACAGTCAATTCGCATTATCTCGACTACTCTTGTGTCGACATTTCGTTGTCTCGATTGAAAATCAAAAGTCCCGATTTTTTTCCTTCTTTATCTATATGAAAAAATCATGTTTGACTCGATCTTTTTGTCTCGACATTTTCGCTCTCTCGTCTATAAATTTGAGTCCCAAAGTGTTATTTTACTATAAAATTATAATGTTTAAGTCGACTAGACAAAGATATTATCGGCGATCCGTTGAGGTGCGAAAAATAGCACAATAATGTAATTGTTTCAGCTCGATCGTAAAACAAGTTCTTGCAACTTAGATTAATCACTCGCGAGTTGGTGTCTTGGTCCCCTGTATTTAGCTTGCACGACTAAGTTTCTGGATGGAGGTATTAACGAGGTTTGTTTGGATGTGATTTCAAGCAACACGATGTTGGTTATCAAATGCCTACCAGTCCAACGGCCTAGCAACTGGGACACGCCTGCTCCTTTAAAGTAGTATTCAACTGTTGCAACCAACCTATTTGGTACATACGTACCACTAATGGCAAATGTTACATAAATTGACGCATACACATATAGAAAATGATTACTAATGGAGGTGGTTAATGATTGCTTGACTTATGGTTTTGTCTGTCACTCTTTCAAAACTTTCACATCGCGGTCGGTTGCCAGTCGATGTACTGATTGCACATGTAGAGGTTTTGATAACAACGCCGAAGCTTTTTAACAGTACATGTATATAAATTGCACATACATTTCTGTATTTTCGCCATAACTGAAAAGTGTCTTTCTTGATACAACCGTAGTTCTAGAAGAACAAACACAGAAAGTATACTATTATCAAACAGGTGAAAGGCATATGGACTCCTCATAGAAATCAAACCCTTAACTCCTGGGTTGACAGCCAGACGCACTATCGATCGAATGAGCTTCTTATTCTATTTCCTGTACTGTACAAAATCAATCTCTGGTGCATTGTCACACAGCTTTCTAGGTAGATACTTATACGCTACAGCTGTCATATGAAAAACTTTTCTGCATTTTATGAATGATTTCTGCCTTTGACTTAAGACAAGTTTGGTCGTACGATTTTTGTAACAATACGTACGTACTGTTCTTGATAATGTACAAGTACTCTTTATTATTACCTGAATCCTTATGTAAGTGTATTTCGATATTTTTAACTGTTTTTTTTAGTGAACTGTTGACCGGTCAATATAGTTTTGACTGTTTCCCGTGCGTGGTCTGACGTCACGTAATGTTATTCGAACTGTTACTGTATTGATATAAGGGGAAGTAACTGCTACGGTATTTAGCACTTTATCAGACGCTTTCGAGAACATCAAGCGTCCATCGATCTTCTTGATTTAGCAGACGTAAACAAGTCAAGTACTGTTAAAATAGTAATTAATCAGGTAATAAAACAGTTATTTTATGTGTGATTTGATTACAGTCAAACTGTTGTCCCTCGGTGTCAGGAATAGTGTTTTAAACTGTTTTCCTCGGCCTATGGCCTCCCTCCACCTCGGGCCAACAGTTTGACTGTTCCTAAATCACTTATGAAATAACTGTATACTAGTACTAGAACTGTGTACTATTCTGCATAGAGGAAATAACTAAGTTATACGTAACACCTGTATAACAATTACAATACCTGTAATAACCATTTGCTACTAGCTTATAAAAACATAGCAAGGTTATTATCCTATTGCTAACTTAGAACTGTATGCCAAAATATCTGTTTTCTATGAGTTTTTGTATTTAGGAATGGTTTATCAGCATTCTGTTTATTGTTTAATTCCTTGCCATATAATCATATCTATCGAAAAATCACTCGACGTGATTTCGTAATTTGATAATCGACGTAGAGTGGTGGCCAGTTTCCTAAACAAATCGCTAGTTTGCGATTCTTCCTATTTTTTCAATCTATATTTAAGACCTTTTTGCCCAAATCCCCAAAAATTAACTTACAATGATCGCCTGTTTCCCCATAAGTAGCATCTACTTTCCCCATTTTAACACAGTGGATTTTTCTAAATCAAGTAAGAATGAACAACAATCTGAACATGTATACAGCAATATTGCAAATTGGTTGATATGACTCTTTGCAGAATTAGCCTAAGTTCTCCGATTGAAAGACCGAGAGTCAATCGTAACTACTCGGCAATAATCCATGAACTCGGTCGAGATTGTCCAGTGAACATAATTCACATTACGGAAATATCCGAACAGTTAGGCCTACTAATGATCGAGAGTTTTCGAGGCTGCTTTCATTGTGATGTAATAAATCTATTTTCATTTCGACATGCTATTCATAATTCAGGATGCTTGCATCTTGCCATTATTAAATCAATAATGATAAAACTGTATTGATATGGTAATTGTATTCATAAAATCTGGATTCTAATGTGCTTTCTCTATGTTGTTCAATGATTTATACTCCATATAGCACAACAAGTCGATGTATACGAGTTTATCGACTACTAGTATTTTATTGATACATGTAATGGGAATTCCTTCACATGCCTTACATAGCAGAGGAATGAAAAGAAACGCTGTAAACAACATTGTCTATTTGATACATGAGTCACCTTTATACTTTACTATACAACTTAAGGTTTCTTGTCAGAGAACAGGAATTTTCCAGATCTCCACGTGATATTAACGAGAGGATTAGTAAGGTGATTTCAAGCTACATGAAAGCAATATTCGTGTAGTATATAAAACGAGCGTTAGCACATTGCTTCTTCATAATTATTACACTGTTTGCTGAGGAACGCTAACTGTTGGAGGGACAAATAAAACAAGGATAATTTTGAGACTATAACATTCTATATTTGTGGGACAATCAGAATAAATTTTAATCATGTCTTGGAGTATGGTTCCATTGTTTACCAGGGATTTTGGATTTTTTGACAGACAAAGAGATTTATTCTCTAATTGGGTGAAGGAATTCGATGATGAATGGAAATCTATGGAATTAGAGGCTTCAAGATCTCGTTTTGATAATGAATTAGCGAGAATTAAACGAGATTTATTCAAACTGGACAGCGGCTCGTCTTCATTGAAAGTAGAATCTCCATTTATCACCGATCCCACTGGAAAGAAGAAACTCTCCTTAAGGTTTGACTGCAGTCAATTCAAGCCAGAAGAAATCAGCGTGAAAACCATGGATAAGAGATTATGTGTTCATGCCAAACACGTAGAAGAATCCCCCGGCAGGAAAGTCTACCGTGAGTTCACTAGGGACTACACCTTACCACAAGCCGTTGACCCCTTAGCTCTCACCTCCACATTATCAAAGGATGGCGTACTCCAAATCGAGGCTCCAGCCCCCGATAGCGTCTCTGCTCCTAGAGAATTTTTGATTCCAATTGAGAAATTGTAACTTTATTTTTTTAGACATTTTCTATAATTTCGCTCAGTTTCATGCAGTGTTCCGTAGAATAGAATCGCCAAAAAGAAGACAGAAAGAGCTTGGAAAGCATTCCGGATGATTTGAAATGACTTGTACATTAACTTTTCAGACTTGAAATATATTTTTGGTAACACATTAGATTTTCATATCATAAAACATGACAATTTTATTTATTATTAACTTGGTACAGTGAAAAGAGAAAACCGGAAAATCTGTACTAATTTGAGAGACCATATTCAAAGTGAATATAACTACTCGTGCTTTGGAGTTTTAGGGAAATAAGTGTATTTGATCAATGTACGTGTATAATAATATTGTTATCATTGTTTGTATGTATTTGAACTTTTAAAACACAATTTGTTTATTAAACTATACTTTTAATTGTTTATTCATTTTATTTTAAAAATACATTTGTATCTTGAATTTAAGTACATGTACATGTTGTATGCCAATTTTTACTTTTGATTTCATATTGTTACAGTTTTAACGCAATGTTGTTCATAATCAAATGAAATTAAATTTTATTGTTCTTAATTATATGCTTCAGTGTTGTTGATTAATCCAGATGAATTCTTTCCTCACTCTATCCACCAAAAAGTTTCGGCCAAAGGCTATTATCACGGGTCTCGTCTTTTTCATCTGTTACGCCCAGTTTCGACCAATATGCTCCGTTTGTTTCTGGTTTAGAATAAAAAGTAAATTAAAAGAATACCATTTTTATAGCAAAATAATGGACTCGTGATAAAAGCATTTGGCCGAAACGCTTGGTGGATAGAGTGAAAAAGAGATGCAAATATAATTGATTTTTTTACATGATTGTTGTTTTACATGATGAATGGTTATATACTCTTGGTGCAGGATAGGAGTCAAGTACCATGCGTACAAAAAAACCTGTCTTAAGACAACAGATTAACGATATTAGCCTATTCATTAAGCCTGAAAAATTATTTCCAATTGGTACAATATTCATCATTTGAATTTTGACAAATTTGAAAGTGTTAGATTTTATACTTTCACAGAGAATTGTCATAGAATGACATCGAATATCAAAATAAGGAGTAAAAGAAACAAACTTTGAATCGGTTACAACTGAGCTAGTATGGTTCACATTACGTTAGAACCACAGGTTAAAGTTCTTGAGCAAGAAATTCACCTGCGAATGCTTTACTCAATCCAGGTGTAAATGGGTTCCTGCGAGGACGGTATAATTCCGTTGGGCCAATATGTCGACTGCACTAGACGGAGTAAAAAGACTTCCCATGGAGATTGATAGATAGATACCAGTAGAACAGGGGTAATAGCTGATAAGTCGGTGAACGTGCAATAGCATGAAACTTAGACTATAAGATGCAATTACTTTACTTTACTTATTACTCGTCGGAACGATGAACAGAGCAGGTTTAGTTCATTTTGATACGATCACTTGTGATAAGAACGTTGTCAATCAAAACCTGAGACTAACTTACGTCTATGGATGATACATTCTACAGGTATGCGGCTTTGCTTCCATGACGATATAGTGTGTAGGGTTAAATATGTCGTTAAAATGTTGTTTACCTCACCTGTAATCAAATGGATTTCTATAGTATTTACATAGAGTTACAGTAAGAGTCTCACCTTTGATGGAGTTAGTTTGGTTATATATCAGTAGGTCATACAAAATCTACTTTGTGTCGAGTGTTTGTAGGCGGTTAGGTTATGAATCTTTTACACGAAAATAAAAATACTCTCACATTAACCATGCAATAGCAGTTACATGTACTTGTACAGTTTTCTATAAACTTCATTGGCTATGGAACCGCCACTGTAAAGTGCGTAAATATTGACCCCGACCTGACCTTTATGCAAGAATATTCATTGCCTTGAATACGAATGTAGTATTAATGCTCGATTACACAGTGGCTGACTTGGTCGGGGTCAATATTTACGCACTATTCATGTTTTGTTAAATTGTATTCAACTGTCAGTGGCTTACATTAGCTCCGCTGATTTTAATACTCGATATTTGTTCTTTAAGACCCGTTTATATATACTCATTATAATGCTTCAAGATATGTACTCACTATTGATAAAGATGGATATCTACATAAATGTATGATGATTATTGAACAAATGTCTAGTAATTAAATCAGCGGGGTTAATGTATGCTCCACTGACCAAAATTTACCAATATTTTGCTCTTAAATGTATGATGATTGTGACCTCATGTTTATATACAGAGAATATTTGTTTATTTCGGTGTAAGATCGATTTTTATTTCACTCGTTAGCTAAGGATGCAATATTTTGAAAATGAAGCATCCTAAGCTTACGAGTAAGATAAACAGATCTTACCCAACGAAAAAAAAAACAAACAATTTTTCTGTTCATTATATGCTTCAAACTGGCGTTATTTATTGTGCAAGTCTGATATGCCATCAGAACGGCACGTCTAAACAGTGACAACAACAAAATTACTTTCATTGTTTCAAAACAGTGGAATATCGATTTTGATTTTACCGATAAATCCATGTATTCCTCTGGAAAGCATAAGAAAATGTTCTCATAGACTGGAATTATTCTTAGAATTCAGATACATGTACATAGTATTTTCTCATCAGAATAAACGTGTTATATCTACTATAATACTCAAAGTTTTAACTAAGTCTTTGATGTAATATTTCATCGCAGTTTTTTATCATCAAAAAGATATTATCATCTGGTTAAATCATTATTTTAGATATAATATCGTACATTAACACATCTTTCATATTTCTACACTTTATATATCTTCGTGAATATTAATCACTTAATTAACATTCTTGCCATGAATAAGGAAATTATGCAAAACTGAAAAGAACCAGAAAGCAGACAAATACCACAAAGAAAAAAGTACCAAAAAGATCAGAAAAGTACCAAAAAGATAAGAGAATTACGAAAAAGGTAAGCTACGAACTAAAAAGATCAGGCAAGTACCAAAAAGGTCGGTAAAGCACCAACATGATCTTAATTAACCAGAAAGGACAAAAAAAAGGAAAAAAATAGTATCATGTGTAATCGAAAATTATTGGTCTTGTGGTACAGTTATATGTATTCTTAATGTTATATTATGAGAAAATAATTCACTGCACACTGTTAGCTATCAAAAGGAACCGTGCTAAATGAAATAGTTATGCTAAAACAAATATTGAAGTCATCATTCCGTGAACTCAAATACATGCTTATCAAATTAACTAATATAAAAAACAACTAATATCAACGTCGCTCGCTTTTGTCTCGATAAGTTACGATTTTTGTTCACTTTAATCTAAAAATGATTTGACAAAATATGTCTTAATCTAAGACTTTTTTATGTTACGTTAAAAGCGACAGACATCCAAAATACTTGTTTTTTCCTCATCGTATTTCCAAGTGCCGAAGAATACATTGACTTAGAATTGGAATTGGCATAAACAGTTTCCAGACAAAAACACCTGTCTTTAGAAACGTTTTATAACGCTGTTAGTATCTTACTTTTGTTATTGCTACCTGTGTACTTTTCGTCAAGACTTTTTGTGAGAAAAATAAATGCAGAATGCTGAAGCTTCATTATTCTGACTATACTGATTCTATATTTGATGATTGACATGCCTCGTTAGCAAATTGTGTTTGAAACTACTGCAAACACACACAACGGCTGATGACAATGGTGTCAACAGAATTAATAAAACTTAATGTATAGTTGTTTTATTACAAAAAGGAAGGTACAAATGTACGCGTTTTATGGCGTCCCCATCTATAACTATCTTAACACTTTTGTAACTGTGCGATTCGTTTTTAAATTTTAACAAAACGTATACTAGAGAAATAAAAACATAATTGATATACATGTATAACAATTGCAATTGTATAAAGTATCATTACTCCCCTTTTAGGTGGTACATTGTATAATCTATTAATTGTCACCATTCTAATGCGTAAATACATCTTAATAAAATATAGCAGTTTAATTAATCACCATCTTTTTACAAGTGTATAGGTAATTTTGAATATCACTGTATATATAGAACGTCAAAGCTACTAGCTCATTCTGAACTTGTAACAACTATACACTAGAGGGAGATAACTTATGCTTATCAACAACTTAAATAACACAGTATTACTTCCCTTTAAAACTAGTTTATACGCTACCAATCTCCGTAAACAGAGATCCTGTTCTACTCGCGTTGTCTAAATTAGCGAGTATGCGAGCGGTAAAATTTTAGATCGGGTTTTAATCAGATTGATACGCTACATACCTGTACATGTATTGTTTTCACATGCATGTTTAGAAAGAATGGTGCTTTTGGTTTGGTACCGCACCGGTCACCTTTGTTTTGGACGTACAGTGGTTTTCTTAAAGAATGACGAATTAAAATATGACCAAACGAATCATGCTTGCTATTCCTTTAGAAAACTGCCATGCATTGTCTCATTCCCACTGTAGCCTATGTCTACGTCTGTCAATCTCGCGTACATGTAATTCTACATGAACTCTACAGGCACGATAGATATAGTAAAAAGAAAAAAAGTTAAATACGTTTTATTAAATGAATCTTTCTTTGAAGAATTAACCAATCTTTTATTTGCCATATTAAACTTTATTGAAAAAATACAAAAAAAACTAATTACAAAAAGTAAATTTGCTAACTTATTATGATCAGGACAAAAAGTCTTATTTTCGGCTACCATCATAAATCAAAGTACTGAAAGTACTGTTGAAAGGATTTTTGAGATATTTAAGAGTTCAAAGTTACTATTTCGATATCCACCTTTATCTCTTTATCATTCATTGTCAACTGTGTTTCATATTTCATTTCACATGCACATTATTCTACTGATCGAGGGGTTGTAGGTTCGATTCCCGGGCGTGTCATATTTTCTTAGAGATTAGGTATGAAAAATTTTCTACAGTCATTCTCCCTTCCTACCACTGATTTTAAATCATGTAGGGTAGTAGTCATTCACTGACTTGTGGGTAGTAGTTGGTTAACAGCTAAATCCAGAGATTTAGCCTTTTCAGGAGCACAATGTGGGCTGATCACCGTGATAATATAATCTATACAATGTGTTGCTATGGCGTTAAGGCAACAACAAATTGATCATAATTATGTTCTATGGATTTTGTCTAAAAAATTGGAGCGAAATGTTTTCCCCCATTTTTTGGCATTTTGAAAAGCGAGCAAAAGGAGAATAAATTTGTGATATTTTCATGAACATTTATTTACCAAATTTAAAAACGCATGCTAAATTAGGACTTTTCACAGAAAACAACATCATAATGTATAATTCAGAAAAGCATTATAAGTTACCTTTTTGAACTATTTTATTGGGCGCATTTACTCATTGTTAGGTGTTGTTCGTTCTTTTCAAATTTCGCAGAGCGCTGACATAGAAAGGACTTTTTTGAAAACAAAAATGCCTTCCAAATATGAAAAATGGCTGTTATCTTTAATTTGAAGGTGGAAATCGAGCTTTTTATGCAGTATGAACAACAAGTTTATCAACTTTGATGCTTTTATCACTAAGTGAAGGATACTCGTAAAATGGCACTTATCAATCCCACTAGTTGAAAACGACAAGGGTCGCATTCTTGTTTACATCATGTGACTAAAATAACGCTAATGATGGCCATTTAAATTTGTTTTCATGATATTTATATATGAAAGTCGTCTACTAAATGACTGGTTCTAGTTCAAATGTACCTGTTGTTGTAGTTGATTCTTTACAATAGCACAGTCGGCCTATATTCATTATGATAATTCGAAGCCGTGAAACAAAAAGTAATGTATCACGGATGCTTACACAACATTTCAAAATTGTTTCCGTCATATCACGAATGTCAGTTGTTCCACTTACGTTTCCGGTGTTTTCCGTATTTATTATATGGTATATATAGGTTCTAGAAAGAAATGGTGTTGCAAAACCCCTTTTGAACTGTACATAGTGGAAACATATAGCGTATATGTAAGCAATCCCAAAAGGGATAAAAAACAAAACACCAACGGTGATGAACAATTAATGTAACTGTAAAAATACACATTTTGGAGACATGGATATTATTGATACATGGTTGGTGTACGTGCAATGTGTTATGTCTAGATAGTTTCATTCTATGTCTTTTCTTAATTTGAGAAGTACGAGTCAATCGGGTCTTGTATGGTCGAGTCCAATGTACAAGTATTTACCAAGATACTCAAGATTTCAATTGATAAAACCCTTTTATTTCTCACTTACACTAACTACGCACTTGTTATAGTTTTGCGCACCACAATTTGAACGATACTTAAAAATGCAGTCAAACGTGCATGAAGTAGTCATTCTTTGAAGTTCTTAAAATGGTCGCTTTGTGCAAGTAGCTGGTTAGCACAGACATACATTAGAGCGAACTAAACGTTAGGATGTAATACTTTCGTCGTTACATAAGACACGAGGATATCGTCTCAGTAGGACGACTGTCTCAAGTTTGAGTGTAAATTAACTATAGATCTATTACAAACATATATATATACTAAGGAAACTAATTAATTAGATGAGTTATTATAATGTATACTACTGTTTAAAGTGACATAAATGAGATATAATAATAAAGGCATTGTTACGCAACACTTGTGAACAAAAATAAACTTTGTACTATATAATTCTCAATATTTTATATACATTGCGTACACGTACGGTGAGCAGTCATTCAGTCGTGAACTTCGAGTGTTAAACACAATGAATATGCAGTGGAGAGAAATTTGCATTTTGATATATATTTTATATACATTTGGATTGAATGAAGGTATGTGTTAAATGCTTCATATTATTGAATACAACTTGTTTAATTTATTTGAGAAGAAGCAATGCGCCAAGATTTTCTCTTTCAGGTGCTATCCTTGAATTTAGTGAAAATATCATGGAAAATAAGTCACTGATTTATTTGATTTGATTAGTCATACATATTTATTTATTTATAAATGTTTTCATTTCATGCACCATTGCATGTGTAACTAGTATACTTATCTGAAATATATTTACATGTATGAATCTATATTGTGTATCACAATGTTTTTTATCTCTCATGAATTTAAAAAGTTGGACCAGTTGCCAAATAATTTCTAACTATTCGTAAGATAAATAAAGCTTTTGTAAATCGAATCGGCGCTATTGCAATCGAGTTTCGATGTATCGAATCGAATCGTTGCAGCCCTAGATATCATCTGAGTAGAAGGACGACTGTCGCCAGTTTGAGTGTAAATCAACTCTAGATCTATTACAAACATACTAAGGAAACTAATTAATTAGATGAGTTATTATAATGTATACTACTGTTTAAAGTGACATAAATGAGACATAATAATAGAGGCATTGTTACGCAACACTAGTGAACAAAAATAAACTTTGTACTATATAATTCTCAATATATTATATACATTGCGTACACGTACGGTGAGCAGTCATTCAGTCGTGAACATCGAGTGTTAAACACAATGAATATGCAGTGGAGAGAAATT
This sequence comes from Mactra quadrangularis, assembly GCA_025267735.1. NCBI lineage: Eukaryota > Metazoa > Mollusca > Bivalvia > Venerida > Mactridae > Mactra > Mactra quadrangularis. The sequence continues at coordinate 33,871,360 of CM046304.1, forward strand.
TGCATTTTGGTACTTATTTTATATACATTTGGATTGAATGAAGGTTAGTGTTAAATGCTTCATATCATTGATTACAACTTGTTTAATTTTTTTGAGAAGAACCAATGCGGAAAGAAGATTTTCTCTTTCAGGTGTTATCATTGAATTTAGTGAAAATATCATGGAAAATAAGTCACTAATTTATTTGATTTGATTAGTCATACATATTTATTCATTTTTAAATGTTTTCATTTCATGCACCATTGCATGTGTAACTAGTATACTTATCTGAAATATATCTACATGTATGAATCTATATTGTGTATCACAATGTTTTTTATCTCTCATGAATTTAAAAAAGTCGGACCGGTTGCCAAATAATTTCTAACTATTCGTAAGATAAATAAAGCTTTTGTAAATGAAAAGAATGAAAACGTGTTAGCCTATAAGTATTGTTTCTAGAAATTGACATAAAATGTTGCTGTTTATGTTTTGTGAATAAATTCTTTCATTTACATACTACTCATAGAATTGCCTACATGTGTTACATTGTCATGTCATGTCATGTATACAGAACAGAACAGAACAGAACAGAACAGAACAGAACAGAACAGAACAGAACAGAACAGAACATAATTTTATTTAGAAAAGTACAAAGTACATATTCATAAATAAATACAATAATTAAAGCATAATTACACATAATCAATATAGTAACGTATACATGTGAATTTTACAAGAAGATGAACATATATTCAAGTATATATATATTTAACTAGTAGTATCTCATGTATTAAAAATGTATTTTTGAAATTAAAACGATTAAATTACAAAATATTTAACTGAGTTTTCATTTTTAAAGCTTCTTTAACAAAAATTGAGACTTTGATTAATGTCGGAGCATACTGACAATTTAATAATTCAATAAATTTAAACATTGATGTTTTTTTGTAAAAATATGGTTTTAAGTATCTTTTACGTATATTAAGATAAAAAGGACATATACATATAACATGGAACTCGTCTTCAATTTCGTTTTTTGTACAAAATCTGCATATTCTTAAATTTTGTGGAGTATTACTATTAAAATTTCTACCAGAATTAGTATGGAATTGATGCCCAGCAAGTCTTAATCTACAAAAATCTTAATCTACAAAAATAAAATCTATACTTGCTGGGTAAAACGTTTAAGTATTCTTCATAATGAAACAATGTTTTACAATAAAAATAATTCTTCAACATATTACATTGTTCTAACTTATACAGTACCCACCAAATGTTTGACGACATTTTCACTTCGTAGGCCTACTGATCAGCTTTGTTGAACCTCATTTTTCACAACCTGTTTTTTTACAACTTGTGAAAATGCGTACGTATTTTTCACAACTTGTGTGAAAAATACGTTACATTACAAATTTCATATGAGGATAGAAACGCATTTTTCACAACTTCAAATGTGACGAAAAATGTGTTTGAAAAAAAAACCGCGTACGCAATTTTCACAAGTTGCGAAAATTACTTACGTGTTTTTCACAAGTTGTGAAAATTGCGTACGCGTTTTTCACAAGTTGTGAAAATCACGGGTTGTGAAAAATGAGTTTCAACACAGCTTTAATCTAAAATCTGATTACTGTTTATATTGAAATGCTGTTTAGTTTTGCTTAATTTATGATTATCATTATAATCATAACATAGATAAAAAATAGCATAAACGGTTTGATATGGAAAATAATCACAATATACATGGTTTTGGAGACTTTAGGCTGTCAGATGCCGAATCATATAAAAGTGTTTCATTCACGAAATTTGTTTCTATTTTATCACAAACCATACTTAAATATATTTAAAAAAAAACAATTCTACAAAAATAATCATCAAAATTCAAGAACTGTTGTGAATATCTTTTGTCTCCCAATTTTTGGATGGTACTGTATACTCCAGCATGTCCTGGATTCCAGGTATAATGTAACTAACTTTCAATAACATGCCAGTTAGCTGAGCTCTGACTCATTCTACGTAATATCTTATTGTAAATACGGATTTACGAAGAAAACGGATATACAAGATATATTATGATTAAGGCATCTTTATTAGAACAGAATAAAACAGAACAGAACATACACTTTATTTCCTTACCCCAAGATACATGAGAACAAATGAATACAACATAATACAATTATTAACATAGATCACATGACATACAAACAAGATATATATATATATATATACATACAAACATACATTCATCTCTCTTACTCATTCACACTTGCAACCCAATGTCATAAGAGACTATGAGATGAATTACATTTTCAATAAAAAAAGGAAAATTAATTTTTTATATGATCAAAAATATTTTTTATAAATTTATAGGAGTGTTACGGATAACCGATATACCGGTTAAGTTACAGTCCCATAAACATAAAAATAGCCGTGAGGGCACCGTATGGGCGCCGTTCGATCATGCTTCGCAAGGACCAGTACGAACTCTTGCGTACCCGTACTGACTGTTAGATTTTTACCAGGGTCCGTGAGATGAGTTGTGAATATTTTATCTAATACTTATTCGGAACTCTAATTTTTGGGGTTTTCTTGCTGAATATAATAAGTTTTAAGATTTTTCCCCTCAATTTATCTCCCGTTGATATGGATTTTAAGTCAGGTTTGAAAGCGTTCTACCATTTTGGCCAACAACACGAATTGACATATCGGCTATCTTGGTTCTATTTCTTGGAACAGCTAATTGAGCACTTCCAGAGGATCGTGAGTTGTATATGGTGTTTTTATCGTCGAAAAGCTCAGTTAACTGAAATGCCTTGATAAGTTTAAAATCCCAACCAAAGTTAAAATTACTTAACCTTGGCACGTCTCCATACTCATGGTGTGTTGATAGTGTATGGTCGGATGTTTGGTTGTACATTAACTATTGTTTGTCTGCGTCTTTATTGATACATCTGTTTGTTCACATGTGCTTTGTATTTTTGCAATTTACATTTATATATTACACGGCTTGATTTGAACAGAAATGAACTATCACTACTGTGTCTTTATTGACACATCTGTTTGTTCACATGAGTTTTATATTTCGCAATTTATATATTACACGGCTTGACTTGAATAGACATTAACGATCACTACTGGCGCAGCTACGTTTTTGGCACTCTGCCTATTAGAGTTGAAACTGTTAGTGCTGCAACGATTCACCGGAAAGTCGATTCGATGCGATTCGATACTTTTTTTTTCGATTCGATTTTTTTCGATTCGATTCTTTTATAAATACAATTTACTACTAATATGCATTTATACACATATTTAAGCTTAAAACTAAATAATATTATTTAAATTAAAGTGTTACTAAAATTGGATAACACGAAACTCGAAAATCTGATAATTTTTTTATATTTGCTTTATTCAAGTACGAAATGGATTGGGTACGAATGAAAAGGTCTCGAAAATGTATTATTAATGTAATATCGAACAGAGTTTTTATTCATGCTACATAAAATCGTAATAGAAATTTAACAGAAATGTAACAAAGTGAAACCCAGTTTCACTGTCAACGCATACTTTGACTTTTAGGCGCGCCTTTGCTTTTATCGTTTTAACTTATGTAGACACTTTTAAAAGTCAGTATCGAATCGAAACTCGCGGGTCCCGAATCGAAATCGAATCGGCACCCTTGCAATCGAGTTTCGATGTATCGAATCGAATCGTTGCAGCCCTAGAAACTGTTAGTTATAACAGCGAACCTTTAGACCAGAGACTGTTTTTGTTCTGTACAGCCTTCTTATTAAATTATTATTGTTTTTTCAACATTAGAGATACAATTTTTCATGATATTAACTTTTAGAATTTTTAGATAAAAATAAACCCTACTTTTAAACTAACCACGTAAAGTCGCAAAATATCTTATAAAATCATACCCAAAGAGACAGAGACAAATTGCTTATAATAGATGTGTGTACGTACTTGTTTATAGTGAATTTGTATATAATTAAGCATAGTGACTTATTGGTCCATAGGGAGGGAGGTATTCTGTATCTTTTTTCATTGTTCTTTATACATGTATATTGTATCTTGCGCATGTTATCTAAATAAAAACCTTACTTACTTACTTACTTGCTTGCTTGCTTGCTTGCTTGCATGCTTGCTTGTTTGCATGCTTGCTTGCTGGCTGGCTGGCTGGCCTGCCTGCCTGCCTGCCTGTCTACCTACTTATCTGCCTACCTACTTACTAACCTATCTATCTATCTACCTACTTACTAACTAACTAACTTACTAACTTACTAACTTACTTACTTACTTACTTACTTACTTACTTACTTACTTACTTACTTACTTACTTACTTACTTACTTACTTACTTACTTACTTACTTACTTACTTACTTACTTACTTACTTACTTACTTACTTACTTACTTACTTACTTACTTACTTACTTACTTACTTACCTACCTACCTACCTACCTACCTACCTACCTACCTACCTACCTACCTACCTACCTACCTACCTACCTACCTACCTACCTACCTACCTACCTACCTACCTACCTACCTACCTACCTACCTACCTACCTACCTACCTACCTACCTACCTACCTACCTACCTACCTACCTACCTACCTACCTACCTACCTACCTACCTACCTACCTACCTACCTACCTACCTACCTACCTACCTACCTACCTACCTACCTACCTACCTACCTACCTACCTACCTACCTACCTACCTACCTACCTACCTACCTACCTACCTACCTACCTACCTACCTACCTACCTACCTACCTACCTACCTACTTACCTACTTACCTACTTACCTACTTACTTACTTACTTACTTACTTACTTACTTACTTACTTACTTACTTACTTACTTACTTACTTACTTACTTACTTACTTACTTACTTACTTACTTACTTACTTACTTACTTACTTACTTACTTACTTACTTACTTACTTACTTACTTACTTACTTACTTACTTACTTACTTACTTACTTACTTACTTACTTACTTACTTACTTACTTACTTACTTACTTACTTACTTACTTACTTACTTACTTACTTACTTACTTACTTACTTACTTACTTACTTACTTACTTACTTACTTACTTACTTACTTACTTACTTACTTACTTACTTACTTACTTACTTACTTACTTACTTACTTACTTACTTACTTACTTACTTACTTACTTACTTACTTACTTACTTACTTACTTACTTACTTACTTACTTACTTACTTACTTACTTACTTACTTACTTACTTACTTACTTACTTACTTACTTACTTACTTACTTACTTACTTACCTACTTACTTACCTACTTACTTACCTACTTACTTACCTACCTACTTACCTACCTACTTACCTACCTACTTACCTACCTACTTACCTACCTACTTACCTACCTACTTACCTACCTACTTACCTACCTACTTACCTACCTACTTACCTACCTACTTACCTACCTACTTACCTACCTACTTACCTACCTACTTACCTACCTACTTACCTACCTACTTACCTACCTACTTACCTACCTACTTACCTACCTACTTACCTACCTACTTACCTACCTACTTACCTACCTACTTACCTACCTACTTACCTACCTACTTACCTACCTACTTACCTACCTACTTACCTACCTACTTACCTACCTACTTACCTACCTACTTACCTACCTACTTACCTACCTACTTACCTACCTACTTACCTACCTACTTACCTACCTACTTACCTACCTACTTACCTACCTACTTACCTACCTACTTACCTACCTACTTACCTACCTACCTACCTACCTACCTACCTACCTACCTACCTACCTACCTACCTACCTACCTATTTACTTACTTACTTACTTATAATGTTTCTGTCTCTAAGTTTGCTTGGTATATAAATTGTTAGTTATGTAATATGCCCTCCGGCTGGGGGGAATAAATGTATATATATCATTACTAATCATCATTACCAATGCAGCACAAGCCACCTAGTATGTGAAGTCGGTAGCGCTTTTGTCAATTTACCGCCATTTTATAATTAAAGAATACCATTGAGCAGGCAAAGCACTATCAAACAATACAAATAACCCACTTTGACTTAGAACACTAATAATTCGTTATGCTAAAGTGTCGGTTTTGACTTCTACGTTCGATTTTATAACTCTTACTCCATTCACTACGATGGATTTTTTTGGGTTTTATTCGGAGCTTTCTGTATTTCTAAACAAGAAGGACAAGAGGACTGCAGTCTGCTCTCCTTCATTCTAAGTGAATATGCGTTAAGTAGATTTATTGTAACAGGATACATACGGTGCAGAGACCAATCACAATCGCGGCTAAACCCCTAAAAGGGATTTTGTTCAAAGCATTTTAAGGGAACTTGTACATTATGAATGTGCAAGCATGTAAAGCGGTTCGACAAAGACACATATATTTTTTGGCAGTATGTTTATTGTGAATGTTTTTGGTTATAATCTGATGACATGAAACTTAACAAAGTTTTAAAAATCATTTTAAAATGTCAAACTGTAAACAAATAATATTTAACATATTTTAAACGTGACGAATTAAATTGCATGTTAAACGAGACATTACAACTTTGGCAGGCAGCCCAGACATACTTTTTCTTCAAGGTCTCTCATGTGATATTGCATACGCATGTTTCATATCGTTCTTTGTGACTCGGAACGCATTAAAGGCGCACCACATTGACAGTACTGTAAATCGTACGCATGATCCAAATCGTTCTCTAAGAGTCGGAACGAATAAGAGGCTTACCACCTTAACATTGAAAATAACATAAATCGTATGTATGTTCCAAACCGTTCTCTAAGAGTCGGAACGAAATAGAGGTGTACCACCTTAACATTGAAAATAACGTAAATCGTACGTATGTTCCAAACCGTTCTCTAAGAGTCGGAACTAAAATAGAGGCGTACCACCTTAACATTGAAAATTTGCATTTAGGTCATGATTTTTCCGTGTTGATAAATGGAGTCTTAAAAACTTGGACTTGTTAAATTGTTTGAGATTTAGAGCATATTATCTCTGAGTAACCGGATACTTGTACTTACTTAATTCAAGTGATGTACTTGTGATTATCAAGCTCTGATCTTAATTAAGGCTCACACATGATGGTATAAAGGAAAGTATAGTTTCAAATTAACCAATAAACAAACTTAAGTTCTTAATACATATGTATATTTACATGTACAAGGAATGAATGTTGTTTTTCTATGAATTATGATTCGTCATGTTTTTATGGTTCGAGAATGGTACGAACAATATCATTAGAACTATGGTTTGTAAGTACTTTACTCATGATGTCGTGAGCGATCTTTCATTCTCTGTACTTTAATCTGTGGTTATATGATACCGACTGGTCTTCCGCCTCCAATAACATTTGTAATGAAGAAAAAATATATATAAATGAATGCTGTGCGTCGCTTTCAAAGTGTCCAAAATTTTGCAGTCATGTCACGGCGGTTAGTCGACTTATTTGACTGTCTAGATCCAAATGCCATAGGGTTTCAGTAAATACCCCATCACTGACTTCTTTTCCCTTTTCTTAAAATGGTAGAAAGGAGATTGATCATAAGCCGCCCGGCTAGCTCAGTTTGGTAGCATGCAAGTCTACTGATCGAGGGGTCGTGGGTTCGATTCCCGGGCGGGGCATAAATTCTTGTAGCTTGGTCATGAATTATCTTTACAGCAATTCTCTCTCCTACCAATGATTCTTAATTGTGTAGGGCAGTTGTCAGTCACTGACGCAAGTATGCCCTTTGTAGTTGCTTAACAGCTAAATCCAGAGATTTAGCCTTTCCAGGAGGAGTGAGTAGGTTGACTGACCGCCGTTATATGACCTATACAATGTGTTGCTACGGCGTTTAACCCTACAAACAAACACCAAACAGAATGATCATATGTATTTCATGACTGTCTTTCACGAAACTGTGGCCACTCAAGCAATAAATGTACTTGACTTGACTTTGACTCAGCGTTACCTGGGAAATGAACCTATGATCGATCTTTTGACAGTACATGTATTTAGTGATATAAAAATCAGCGGATTGATACATAACTTAAAATTGTTGTTTTTTTGTATCGACACAGAAAGTGTAGAACGTTTTTAACGGTCATTAGCTGATCGTTTGAAAGTGCAAGGAAATATTGAGCTTGGCTTTTTTTCGTGAAACCGTTATCGACATGTGGGGCTGTCACTGTGTACCGTTCTACGATAGACTTACTATTGTTCATAATCCACAGTTCTACTGACGGCTCAGAACTTCCCATTTTGGCGTTGATAGTTTGAATCGCAGTCAATGTCAAAATTAGATTCCACTTATGTTTGTATATAATGACAGTTTTAGTCGACTGTAAATACTAGATATTCAGATTGACACACTCCTCGTTTTGTTAAATCAAAGCACTGGAGTGCTGGAGGAACGATGTCCTGAACTTATTTTTTGATTAAAGAATATATTATTATGTATATTATCTATAAAATAATGTATTAAGTATCAATTAACAGAATTTAACAAAAGGATAGCACTAGACTTCTCAAGTGGTTTGCTCATGGCAAGGTTTATCTTACTTTATCAAACAAAATAAACTACTCAAAGAATTAATTTTCATCAACACATTTTAGGGTCATGTACAGCAGCGATCTCGCCAAACCAAAGATTATTCTGGACTATTTTTTTTAACCAAAAGGAGCTGACAACTTCTCATTTTTGGTTATCAATGGGTATTTTTTAACGAGATCATTAATATTTTCGTTAAAAGTTTAAAGATTTGGTGTGGAATGACAAGCTGAATTTTTTCACAAAAACATCGACTTTCTAACAATTCATTTAATAAGGTTTTCCCCCAAGTACTAAGCTCTTTTGCATCAATCTACATTCCCATTTTTGTTCACGCATTTTAAGTCAAATTAACGTTTTGCACTTGCAATTTATTCACAATTAAAATTACTCTTAGAATCGTCTATTTCCTATAAATATTTGTTTAAAATTCCGTACATACTTATACATATTCATTCCAAATTATAATTAAACTCTATAACTTAAAATTCGCTTAAGTAAACTTTTAATGTGACTCTTTGAAGACGACAACGTCATATCGCCGTATATTAAACATCCGGTAAGTGTATTAGTCATATCCAAAATGGCGGATAAGTCACGTCGGTAAATATTTGTTTATTTCGAGTAATAATGAATTTAAACAAGTTTTTCGACGTTTAAAAGTTGAAACATATGCATGTTATTTGACTTCCGTAACTCTAGCTAACCATGCCAGGGTTGTCTACAGTCACGGAACTTCCGTAACTCTAGAACCTTGGTCTAGAGTTACGGTACCGTAACTCAAGCCACTGCTTAATATAATACGATCATTTAATATTGTTTATTACTATCGAATGATGTAATTATGTTACGCATATAACAGGCATTGTCAAAAACATCGTAGGCCCTTTTTACTCCAACAAGTAATCATTGCAGTTGTCACGGTTTGAGTTGTCTACGGGTTGAGTTGTCCCGTCTCCATTGCAAAATTTATATGTCCTGAGAGTAACCTCCCTTTTCCTGAATAGTTTCAAGAACGACAACACAAGCTAGCGTTGTATTACATTTAAATGAGATGTTAATGAGTTTCACGCTTGAACTACGCCTCTTCGTCTATGTTGAAAATTGTTGAAGCGTGAAAAGAGTAATCTTATACTTTCTTGTTACCATTGGAACGATGCTAAATTAGCATCGTTCCAAAAACGAGTGAAATTGTTGCTATATATAGCTAAAATGCAGCGTTAATGGCAAAAAGTATAGTCTTAAGCTTGCTAATAAATACTTCTATGGGAATGCGAATGTTACTCGGGCCCTGGCGGAAGGGCTTCAGTGACCCACCCATGAAATTAGACATAGGCATATGGAACACCTCGATCATTCATTGAATGTAAATATTTGTAATAACTGGCCGAGGATTTCCGAATGGAAGTTAGGAGCCCAACTATACCGCACAAGGGCAGCATATTATCAAAAATCTTAAGATAATTTAACAGTACAATATAGAATGATTTACGACTAAAATCAGTCGTAAGAGGTTTGATAATACTGAAACAAGGTGTGTAATAAACAATCTTATTTTTTCTATTACAGTTAATGGTTATTGTACAACAAGACAGTTATCAATACAAAATGGGTACTACTATCTACGCTCTGGTAATTCAATAGCTAATTATGAATGCGATGAGGGATATGAACTTTACGGTATCAAACAACTTGTGTGCTTTAGTAGTGAATGGTCAAGTCCTCCGCCTTCATGTATAGGTAGGTACATACTTCTTATTCAGGCCCCAAATAAACACCAGCCATAGATATACAGTACAACCTCTCTTGAGCAACATCCATTTGGAGGGAATGAGGAGTGTTGCTGTACAGTGGTTTTTGCTCTGCAGAGGTTTAATTCGATCAGAATTATGCCGAAGGGAAATATATCAAAAGATGTTGTTGTGCAGAGGATTTGTTCTGTAGAGGGTCGCTCTGTATAGATTATACAGTTCTACTGAAAAAAATCAAAGCGCCGATGCATTGGATTTGTTTGAGTTACAAATTCAGTAATTCAAACAGCAATTGATTTTTTTTCTTTTAGTTTCTAGTATTTTATATGTTATAGGCAATTTGTAAAATGCCTAAAATTTCAAAAGCTTCTTTTACAAATTGCCTGTGAGTGCCAGTAAAAATATTTTCATTGATATATTTATACATACGTGAATACTGAACTAAACAATGAACGCATAACTTGATTGGTCCCTTTATTTTTCAATTTGACTCAAAATGTAAAGTTTTAAAGACAATGTAAAAGTATAACATGTAGTGAAATTAGGATCGGTAATGGTCGAGTAGGTACGATGTTTCAGTCTACGAAATTACGATATGAAAGTGGTTTCCCGAACAGGTCATTTTAGCAGTTAGCACTATATCTTGTTTGAAGAAATTTGGTTGCCCAAAAGAATTTGGTTGCCCGAACTAGAAATTGATTGTCCCTGGCAACAGGACACCTACTAACTTCGTAGACTGATGTTAGACTGGTAATCATTCGATTTAATCTCCATGCACTTTAAATTACTCAACAAAACTCATTGATAAAAAACATGGTTCTTTTGAACTCTTTATTGTGTGAATTCATCTTGTTGATACACTTAATGTATAAATGTATACGTGATGACTACTGGGATACATTTACGTATTCCTAGAACATAGTATAAACATGTACATATCTTGATAATGATCGTATAAAGGGTCACTTATATATTGAGGTCAATATACAAAGTAGTTTAAGTGTTCTATATCTATCTAAAGAGAATAACTAACAAAGTGGGGAGGATCAATACAGTATAATTCCGCTATAGAGACCTCCTTGGCTATTCTCAATTAGGTCACAACAAATTGATGATGTGTTCTACGGATTTTTCTGGAAAATAATGGGGCGAGCGAGCCAAAACTCTTAATTTAGTTGCTTTATAAAACGACTTGACCAAATTTTTATGAGCGAGCGAGGAAATAAAATATGTTTGTGCTTGTACATGTAAAACCGTCAAAATTAAGGTGCGAGCGAATCCATAGAACACATGATCAACTTGTAGTGGCCTTATTGACAGTGTGTACATAAAAATGTTCCTATATTAAGAACAGAACAGAACAGAACAATACTTTTATTTACATTCACAGGTTACAGTTTGTAACTACATGTGAGAATTTAACATACTATATACAATCTATAAACAAGCAAAATGATCAAATGTACACATACACATACACTCATACACATAATTCACACATACTCATAGCCACATACACACATACATATTTACACAATAATGCACCTAAATGCACAGTCACATACACACACTGTCACATACACATCACCACATATACACATACGCATAACCACATACACACATACATTCATACATACTCACGTACATATATACATATACACTTATCTATATCTTCATACGAACAACGGTATTTTAAGAATAAGGCAATGCAAAGAATGAATATAATGGCAGATAAATTAGTCTATATTTGATGTAGTACAATCAGGGGCGGGGGGTTACACTTGGAATTGTTTGAAAATAATAGAAATGAACTTAACAACATTTTTAAGAAAAGAAGAAAAGAAGAGACTACATGTATTTAAATAATCTATTTTGATGGTCCTAATAGTGAACTTTAACTGATATGGTGATTATATTTGTTCTTGTTGACCGATTCGTAGCACGTATGTTTTTTAAGGACATTCATTATCTAATAGGGGTGTAACGGTTAACCGATATACCGGTTTATATTGCAATACGAATTTGAACGGTTTTTAACCGGTACGTTTTTTCCCGAACCAGTTTTTGTAGTTATGTGCTGTACTGATTGTTTTCATCAGAATCTGAATCTAAATATTTGAACAAATGTTAAAATGTGTTTAAAACTTGAAACTATCTAATTGTTCTTTATTATGATAAACATTTCTTCGAATGAGAGAATAATTCTTTTCGAAAGGTCGTTTCAAAATAAGCGTTTTTCTAACATAAAATCCATTTTTACAAGTTCATGAAATATTTTGATAAGAGTTGACTTGAAAATACGAGTAACGAATGCAATGTACGTGCTTTGCTTCATGGTTCGCATGTTTACTAAAACCCGATATGAAATGCAATATATTGCGATACGGGTTTTGAATATGGTTTTTACCGCATTGTTACACCCCTATTATCTAATAATAATACTCGTCTTCGAGGTTATACCCTTCTATTAAAATTAGACAATTATGTCAATTCACCTCTATTAATAAGGTACGATATGGAGAAGTTTCTTGCATTGTGAAAGGTTATGTGAGTACTGGTTATAGACAATGGTCCAGGAAAGCTAGGATAGGGGCGCTGGATGCCGTAAAATAACCAAAATGTGTTGGCACGGCATTAAACCCAGTAAAAATAAATAAATATGCTCGACTCCACGTGGACATTTAAAAAACTATAACATCAATTACTTATAGGTTGTAATCTAAAAACCATGTATCATGTAACATAAATTTTTAAGTCTATGATTAAATTGGCACATTTTGTCCTAAAATCTACTTTCCTTTTTAGCTCTCCTGAACAAAAAGTGTTCATAAAGAGCTATTGTTGTCGGACTATCCGCCATTATTGTGTGTGTTCGTTGGTGCGTGTATGTGCGTGCGTCTGTCCGTTAGTCTACAAATTCTTAAAAAACTCAATGTCAAATACTATAAATCTTACAGTATACAGTGCATGTAGCATCACCTGAAGGTCCTTTACAAATACGAGTATTTTTTTAACTTAGGTCTCTATGATTAAAATTGGTCCCGCTTCAAAAGTCACAGATTTCCAACAACTAATTATGAAAGTGTTAAAAATCTTGTGTCAGATGCCCATAAAATCTAGATTTATGTTAAACAGAACAAAACAGTAAGTATGCGGTCCAGGCGTATATGCGTTTATATGGTGTAACATGAGAACTTCATTTTGACCCACAAAAAGTAAGTTCAAAGAAGAGTTCGTGATTGTTCAATGTACTTTCATATTTCCTAAGTACAATATGGGATTGTGAAAATCCTTTTGATTTAGAAATGTTTGTCTTACTCACGGGTTAGAACTCTCAACTAACAGTGTGTCATATCATAGGTACTTGTATTTTGTATTTTGAGTCACCATGAGTTTTAAAAGGTTTCATCATGATTCAGTTGTTTTAAATGAGTTCTTGGAGTGTATGTCATGTGCATCTTAGTTTGAATTAATCGAGTTTGTCGTCACCACTTGTAAGGATAGTTTAGACAAGTATGTTGATGAAATAATGTGACATAATTGACACAAATAAAGAGTACATGCCACTTAACTAAATAACAGTCATTTCAAAATAACAATCTACGGAGCCCCTAAAGTGACACTTTGAAATGCTTTTTTCACAATTAATTCATTTAAACGTTATATTGTTTCGTTCTAAAACGAAATATTATTGCGTTTTTTAAAAAATATATTACGTTTAAACGAAATAATTATGATTTCAAAATGTCACTTTAGATACTTCGTACCCGTCTGTGTATTATTACGATGTTTATTATAGAGCTGTCATCGATTCCAACGATATCGCTGTATCGTCGATATTTATGTTCCAATCAATAATCGATATGCATTTTGAAATATCGATAATAGAGTCTATATAGGTAAATAAGTAAATATCACTCTTAAGCGGAAATAAGTACGCTGTCATAATATGAATTGATAGGTCTAAAACGGAACCCTGATTGAGGAAATAGCTCTAGTTCACAGAAGGTATAACATTCATGACAAATATGAAGTTTATGACTACATAAATGGTATGTATAGTACTGCAGTGAAGGTATCGGTATATATCGGTGTACACGTCCATATTAATTTCTCGATACATCGATAGATCGTCGAAACGCTTCGAGCCCAATCAATGACAGCTCTAGTTAATTATTAACTTTATCCTATAGTCATTAAAAATGCTATCCAAAAGCCTCTAAAGAAAATCGAGTTTTTGGAATAAACCAGTTGACATCTACCAATTAATACGTATAAGAAACACGGAGACATATGAGCCAATTCTAAACTTTGCATTATTAAGTTCATCAACACATGATTCAAACCGTGTTACATGTTGAATAAGCTTTGATTATACATGAGGTAAAATTACTTTCGGTAAACACAATCAATTTTTCTGCAAAATTCAATTGTCAAAGAATGTTGGAGGACACTGTTTATTGGTACTTATGTGGCTTAATTGCTCAGTGTTGAAAATAATCATAGTCATATATAAACGATATACCGGTACATGTATTCTCGTACGATCAGAGGCATCAATCTTTAATTCTTTAAAATTACGTACAAGTATGCTTAGATAATAATAGTTTGTCAACGAATCAAAAAAAGCCCCCGAAAACAAAATGTTTCAATTTTATTTCGGTAACAATGTCATAACACAAGGCGTATTAATTTTTATTTCACTGTGGTCCCCGAAAAATTGAGTGAGTGGAGGATCCGGGTTCAACCCTGATACCAGTGCTTACGATGTTTATAAATTCTCATGATGAAACCAAGGCGACAAAACGTTGAGATGGAGACATTTAATGTTTTAGTGTTAAATGTGATGACTTGCTCTAAGAGGTTCATTATAAACACCAAGTGGTTAACACTTAAAATCATGTGTATCTATACTTGAATCTAGTTTGCTTTAGACTCTGATAAATGCTCATTATTGTTATAATGTCTGTAAGTTTGTCGTGATAGAACATACCAGGAAGAATTGTTTATGTCGTCATATAGTTTTAGTTAAGCCCCTTATAACAGTCAGAGCCATATTATGCAGTCAATTCGGTGCACCGAGCCATACATTTTTAATAGAGGCACAGTCCCGAGACGTTCAGTCTCTGCGAACAAATGTTTACTTCCTTAAATAAAGAGCCGTGGCAGGTTTTCTGGTCTTGAATTTTACAACTCTTCATGGGTGAGATGTTAAGATGACACCAAAAGTTCTATTATTTTTATGGATGATCTTAATTAAATCATGTCATTTTCATAAATGTGCTCTAATGTGACATTAGTCCCAAGGTTACATCGTAGGAAAATACTTAAACAAATTTTACTTCAGTTGAAATACTATACATTTCCACGTATAGGGGAGCTATTTACTGTAATATCTACGTTACTCTTTGATGTAATTCATCTCAATGAAATATAGTGTCTAAATACCAGTACATTTCCGCTACAAAGACCATCATGGTTATTGCAATGCCATGCGATAGTTGGCCGTAGTCCTAAATGCTTGAGTCGACCAAAAAAGATTCCAATATTTAGAACGTTGAATTTTGATGGTTCGATAAAGGTCAAATGGTAAACCCCATGTCCAAACATATTTTTACATTTCAGCAAATACATGTAAAGACATAACACTGACAGAGGCATTGAAAGTGACCTACTCTTACAATGGTGCAGTAGCCAAATTTTCTTGTGATGCCAACCACAAAATAGAAGGAGTTAATGAAATTTTGTGTCAAGGAAATGATTGGAGTCACCCACAGCCGACTTGTCAACGTAAGTCAGGTTCAAGTTATGATAGTACGGTACCCACGTGTTGCCACCATATTTATGCTCGAACCAACAAACTCAGCCAGGGTAACGACTCTGGATTGGTATGCTTTGAACCATTCGGAACAACCTCGGCGATCATCTACGAAGATAAGTGTATCTGCGTAGAAGATCGCCGAGGTAGTTCCGAATGGCTTTGAATTAGGACTGCGGTTGAGAAAATACGTTTAGATTAAAGGTGAAGACATTGTCCATAATGGTTCATATCATAGGCGACCGGCACGGCTCCGGTGCAATATCATCATTTATACATAAAGTATATTACAAAAATTAATTGTAGATTTTTTATCCAAGTTCAATTAGTCACTACTTCCTCAATTATGAATGAGTCTACTTCACATTTTTATAAATGAATGCATTGCTACGGCTTTTCTTTTGATGGACAACAACATCTTTTGAGGAAGCCGAACAATTTTAAAAGTCTTAAGCCAATATTACACACCACGATCAATGGAGAAAATAAATATTCATAAGCGAGCTGACCTATAGATTTTGAGTATTAGAAAAGTAAAAGTCACAAAAATCGCACTAAAATCATCTATACCATTTCTTACTCCTTTTTTTTGGGGGGGGGGTTAATGCCGTAGCAACACATTGTATAGGTCAAATAACGGCGGTCAGTCAACCTACTCACGGTTCCTGTAGAGGCTTAATCTCTGAATTTAGCTGTTAACCAACTTTTAAGCGCATATTTTCGTCAGTGACTGACAACTGTCCTGCATTAGTAGGAGGGAAAATAGCCGTGGAAATATTTTCATGACCAAACTGCAGGAAAGTATGCACCGCCCGGGAAGCATACCCACGACCATCGATGAGTAAACTTGCGTACTACCAACTGAGCTAGCCGGGCGGCTCCATTACTAACGGGGTGTATGTTTATACATAGAATCAACATCTTTTACAATTGTCGGTTATTTTGCACTAAAATTGTCAATATCAGAACACTGCTTCGTTGTTTCTTAACAATATTGAGAACTTAAGAATAGCTGATATTGAAGTTGAAATCTACGAGCTAGCAGCTTAACCCAAAACAAACAAAAAGCGAATAAACTATGGCGATCTTTTTAAAAGTTATATGTATAGTATGTATCATGTATATATATAGCCTGGGTTCCACCATTATCTTGTGACTTTGAGAATGCTGATATATGTGGATGGACACATGATGATAGCGGTGAGCAAGAGTGGAAACGAAATTCTGGTCCAACATCTACTTCTAGAACTGGTCCAAGACACGATCACACGTATGGTGACAATGGCAGCGGTAAGTCGTTTTATATGTTATGTGATTATTAGTAATCAGCTCCCTGTTATCAGTTTTCAGCCTAGACTTTCAAAATTTCTAAAATGCTAAGAGAAGCAAGTTGATAGTGTGACATATCCAGTTCCGGCGTCAGAGCCCATCGTTACCCACACGTTATATGAATATAATACATGTAATACCATGGGATACCGTAGATGGCAGGATTCCTAGTTCGACAAGTGTATCAAATACAAACATTACAATCGAAAATTTATGTATGACAGAACAATACCCAATTTGTAATAAAATTTAAACTGAAAACGGATACCCAACTGCGCAAATGACATATTTCTTTTTGTTTTTGGAAATAACTTTTTTATAGTTGATGAGTTACCTATTAATGACAAGGTTATTTCAAAAGTACAAAAATATACTTGATTATTTGACGAGTTTTATGTATATTTTTAGGTATAACTACACCACTATACATGTAGTTTTAACTTTATAATGCAATCAAAGAATATGTGACAATGCGTAAATATTTACTGCTTACGATTTTGTCAAATACAACATGAATTTATTATTGTAGAATTTTATTCAATTGTCAATGACGCAAACATGTTTCCTACTGATTTAAATACTCACTATGGTACTTCTGTTCTACATTCCCATAAATATAGTTATCTTTACCTTTGTACCGGGATCATGAAACATAAATTTAAGTATTTAATTGTTTATTTGTTTTTTGGGGTCTAACGCTGTAGCAACACATAACATAGGACATGTAACGGCGGTTAGTCAACCTACTCACTCTTCCTGGAAAGGCTAAAACTCTGGATTTATCTGTTAACCAAATACTAAGCGCATACTTTTGTCTGTGACTGATCACTGCCTTAGGAAGCAGAATGTCCGTATCTTATTATTTTAATCAGTGGGGTTAATGTATGCGCCCCTGAGAGTTGAAAAACATTAACATTTAACATTACATCGTTTTCAGGTTATTATATGTTCTTTGAATCATCAAGTCCTACAAGAACTGGCCACAGAGCTATTCTGCTGTCACCATTATATACAGAAACCAATTATAAACAATGTTTTCAGTTTTACTATCATATACATGGTGAAAAAGGTCAGTAAAAGAAGTGCATATTACATGTTTACTTAATTAACAACTTTTCTAACTACACACTTATTTTATTTTTGATAATATTCATAATATTCTAGGATGCACCGATGTATTAAAAACATTTTTTACATTTACTACCTGATTTATTTCATTAGCTTACAACCATTGTAAATCTATTTGAATGTACTTCATGCAGATTTCATGTCATGGCATGATGTCTGCAAATTCTAACTTTTATGGCCTGTGTGCCCACCTTGTGCCAACAGAACGTCATCCCTCTTCTGTTGAAATCATCGCCGTTAATTACATGTATAGCCTCAGGTTTTAAAGTGAAATGATTTCCTTACATATCTATACTTTCAGACTAGGTATGAGTAGTTTTGTATGCATACCCAACTTTTAGACCCATCAAGATTTTCGCTTTATAGATAGATAGAGTTTATTCAATAAATGAAAATAACATACATAGCACAAGAATGATTAAAACAGTAAAAACAAATAATATAAATAATACTGTATTATATTACATTCATTGTACTAGGACATATTTCCATCTATTAAGGATAGCACAAAAAAGGAAATATGAATTTCCTTGTTTCCATTATGATACAGCCATATAGCTCTGATTGTAGATACGTCTGTTTTGCGATGATATAATCTACAAGCTGACCCCATGTAACTTTTTACTTGTCAATCTCGATTTTTACCTATCTGTACCCCCTTTAAAATGGCCACCACAGTACTAAAGATAAGTTTTTACACTCGATTTAGTGAATTTCACTTAAGGAAAATGCATAATAAACATGAACTCGCAGCAAATATATTACAAAGAGAGATAATTAATAACTTAGCTAAGTTTACAAAATATCTGTTAATTGATAAGAAATACATCCCCTTCATTTAGCATTGGACTCCTTATAGCCATCGCAAATACTCAAATTATCGTTTTTAAAATTACTATAAATGAAGTATACTCTAAACTTGATGCGTATTTTTTTCTGTCTTGCAGATATAGGAACATTACAAGTATTTATAAAACCATCGAGTTCTGATATATCTCAGCTACAATCACAATTTCTTGTTAATGAGGCTAAAGGTGATATTTGGTTTGAACATACAATACCGGTACCAATACAGACTGAGCCATTCCAGGTTTGTCAACATTTTAACTTCTGATCTTGTAAACACTCGTTCAATTGTTTAGACTACAACAACCTTATTATGAAACTGTACTACAGGGGCCAGTATTATCAAGCCTCTTACGACTGATTTTAGTCGTAAATTCTTCTATATTGTACTGTAAAATTATCTTAAGATTTTTGATAATATGCTGCCCAGGGCTCGAATCTAACAAAAAATGGACTAGCAAATTTGTGCGAGTTAATTTTATTACAACTCACAAAATGAAAAAAAAAATCACTTGCATTTTGTTTCCAAATTGTAATAACATACATAGTAACTATTCATATATGAAATATAAAAACGACATAGTGCTACATTTAACTATTTATAGAACAAATGTGTTATTGTGGCATAGACAAAGAATATCGAACATGTTTTTTTTGCTGTGAATCTTTAATTAATAGTAACTACCGACCTATCTGGCTGTTTCAATGCTGATTTGAGCCTCATTAGTTTGGACAGAAATATTTTTGCGGCGATTTCAACTCGCAAAAATTTGCGAGTTGAAATTAAAGTTACTCGCAATTTCTAAAATACACTCGCATTTTGCGAGTATGCGAGCTTAAATTCGAGCCCTGCTGTAGTACCATCTTTTTATAATGGTCGGGATTAGACTAAAATACGTAATTAAGTGATCAATCGCAAGTATGAAGTTCCTAATTTTGTGGTTTACTGATTGAATTGTTCTATCAGATATTTTTGTATATTCGATTTCATTTTTGGTCTACCATTTGAACACCATATTTAGAAAACATGAAATGTTGGCGGTTTAACATACATACATACATCTTCATTTTGGCAACAAAAATGTATTGAATACAAATCATATGTTACATTTTCCTTTGTTCTTTGATGCTTTGTATTGAGTACAAACGATGGATTAACACTTTTCTTTGTTCTTTGATGCTTTGTATTGAGTACAAACGATGTGTTAACACTTTTCTTTGTTCTTTGATGCTTTGTATTGAGTACTAACGATGTGTTAACACTTTCCTTTGTTCTTTGATGCTTTTTATTGAGTGCAAACGATAAGTTAACACTTTTCTTTGTTCTTTGATGCTTTGTATTGAGTACAAACGATGTGTTAACACTTTTCTTTGCTATTTGATGTTTTATATTGAAATACAAAGGATGTGTTTACACTTTCTTTTGCTCTTTGATGCTTTGCATTACTATATTTTCCTGAACGTGTATTGTTTTATATACTTGTATAGATTGCATTTGTTGCCACTAGAGGTTCCCATTACAGAAGTGACTTTGCTATTGATGATGTGTCCTTGACCAAGTGTCCAGGTAGGTTCAAAACTAAAAGTTGCGAGGCTATAAATGAAATTGGTAATTTGATGTACAAACGATACAACAAGCACGTGTGATCAAACCCTTGAATTTTCTTGCCGTTCACTCCACTATCGAGCCATATTCTGCGTATTGAACTCACATGAATTTAATAAAGTTATATTACTATAAGCGGAATTAATTAATGTTATAATATATGCGTAAGTGATATCAAACATAAAGGTATAATATGAAGCTGTAATACGCCAGTATCTACATACAAATGTAGCAACGTTGTTTCCATGTGTGCATGGCCGTATTGCGTATTTTGCAATTAATGCTGGGAACAACTATGTGAATAAGTGACCATATTAATAAGTAATCATTCCTCATTGGGTCATCCACGATTTGAATAGCTTTTTCTAATATATGAGAACATATAGCAACATATATATAATGTATATCTAAATCAAGCCTTTGTTGATATTTAGGTGCATGTATATAACTGTAGTATAGTTCCACTGCAAGGTACGTCAAAATCGCTTTTCGTACTTGTAATATTGCGGGACGGTCTTTATGAAAGGTCTTTTTTCTTCTCAAGTGTAGCTTTTTGGACGGTGGCTTGAGATGAGGGATACTTCAAACCTATTTGTTTCCTCTTTTATTGTGATTGTTATCTCTTTATTACAGATTTACCTGTATCAACAGAGGTCCCAGTGGCAGAAACCTCAGCTCCTTCAAAATCAGAAACTACTATTACCAGTAAGCCTACAGTGATTCCAAGCACAACAACGCCACGTCCAACAACTAACACGCCCCGCCCTACAACTAGCACGCCTATTCAAACAACTAGCACGCCCCGCCCAACAACTAGCACGTCCCGCCCAAATACAAATAAGGCACAGTCAACCACAATGTCAAAATCTACGGTCGTAACAACAGCAAAACCAGTTGAAAAAACTACTTCAAAGATCATTGTTCCTTACACTGTTGATCAAAGAGCTGATAATTCTTCACTAACACCGATTGTCAATCCTAATTTGAAACCTGTACGTTTAGAGAAAGTCACATTAAGAGAAGATAGACATGGTACCACGAAGATTGTATATATTATACTCGGAGTTGGTTTAGTAGTGGCTTTGACTGGGTTAGTATTCATAGGAATATATATTTACCGGCGTCGACAGAGAAGGCGTCTGCCTTTAGACAGTCTAAGTTCTTCTAATCCATTATACAGGGCTGTCAATGGTGAAGAGGCTGTCAATTTTGCTGATAATCCTTATGAAAACTGAGATTTTTCTTCTAAAGAAAGGCTCACAAAGGCTCAAAAGGGCCAAAATTTAGTTGAAAATACTAAGACATAACTGTAAATGCATGTATATATTTTCTTTCATTCCAAAATCATTTGATAGTGTTCTTCATCAACCTGCTCTCAACTTTTGCAAGATAGGCACTGAAAGGTGTGAACTTTATCGCAATGTTGATCCATCATAAACTTTGCTCTATTTCTAGCCATATATAAGCAATATTTGTGCAATATTTGTATATACTATGTTTGTTACATACAATGTATGTTTATGTTTAATGATATTGTTTATATTATCCAAATCAATTTTCCTTAAATACATATACCCTTTTTTATAATTTGTTACATTTGTATAGATATATATTTTATAAAAATAAAATGCTTTTGAAAGACAGTGTTTTTTTCGTGTTAAGAGTTTTTCTTTGCTTCATTATCTAAGGCTTAGATCGCGCGCTTAGCTGCTGAAATATCCCAGGTTCAAATTCCACCAGCGACACTACAAATTTCCTTTTGCAAGAAATTTACATACGATTGCTTCACATTCACTAAAAGTGAATTGTAGCTTGTGATGGTGATATAATAACGATGCGCCAATGTGTAGGCTGCACAAAAGCTGACTACCTCCCAACGGAGATTGATAGATTTGTACCAATAGTCCGAAAGCCAGGTAATTGCTGTTCAGTGATTGTACATTAGCTTAAAACTTAGATCATAAAATACAAAAAAAAACTTGATGTATGATATATATATTATATACAATATTTAATTCTATTTACAATGAACAAATCTATATAAAACATGTATACAGTTCTTGACGATTTACAATGCAATTCTAAAGACAAGTTAAATTCCATATACAATATACAACTTTATACAAGATAACATATTTTGCAATATCAGTATAATTATTTTTTTAAAGTCAGCCACTAAATATTTTTTTTATTTCTGACAATTAAATATGAAGCGTGTGTGGCCGAGTGGTTACGACGTTGGACTGGTAATAATTGTATCTTCAGCTCCGCGTTGGTTCAAATCTTATCCAAAACCTAAGATATCCCGTTGTTTCTTTGAGCAAGAGACTTAATCTTACTAGCTCAGTACAGTGGAACCAGGAAGCGGACTTCAAGGTGATTACTACAAATATATAAGTTGTAAGAACTCATTAAACAATCGAGCTAAAATAAATTAGTATGTACTACGACTATTCAATAAAAAATTAGTACAATAAATTTTAGTCCAATATTAGAATCCTTCTCAGTAATTGACATTGGGGCCTTATCACAAGCCTCATATCCTGATTGAAATGGACCAGGACCAGTGACAGCCAGGAAATATTTCCCTTTGGTAAAGGTACATGTACAAGTTTCTCATTCAACATATGGACACTTGAACGAACTTTTAACACGATCTTCTATCATTGGTTTGAAAATAACATTTAAACATTAAGCCACAACAAATTGACTATATGTTCTATGGATTCGCTCCACCTTAATTTTGACGGTTTTTACAAAAAATATTTTTATTTCCTCGCTCGCTCATAAAAATTTGGTCAAACCGCTATATAAAGCAAGTGAATAAAGACTTTTTTAAATTTTTTTTCGCTCGCTCGCCCCATTTTTTCCAGAAAAATCCGTAGAACTTATGATCAACCTGTTGTGGCCTTATTACATTTAAAGGTAATATCAACTCCAAGTTTGAAACTCAAAATAAGAAACAATTTTGTTATTGATATCATCTATTTCACGCGGTTCGATGGTATAGCTCGAAATATTTGTCTTAACGCGACGCAGTTTTCATACAGTGATTGTATTGGTCAGTTGCACGAGAAAAGCGTGAGAATGTTTCTATTTTAATATGTGTAGTAATTTAGATTTGAAAATTCTACCAGGCGACTTCACACTGTCAACACCTTGTTTTGTATCTACGTGGCAGTCGGCATGGAGGAAAATCAACTGTTATCCCATTTGGAACAATTAATTTCGACTAAGTTATACGCCTTCGAACAGCGTTTAGATGCAACACAGAGAGAGCTTTCACATGCGCAAATGTCTAAGCTGCAAACTTTGACATGTTCTGACGGTAATACGTTTCGGCGAAAAGCTAATGAGGAACAACACAAGGTGAACGCCAAAATTTTGGAAAAAATGAGAGAAGCGGAGTGCTCCGTTAACGATATTGCATTAACAAGTTCAAACGACGCTGTTGAGACCGCTCACAAGAAAATTTCAGAAGGTATAGACATTATTTTACACCGTCAGAAGTTAATTCGTTTAGCAGACTCGTCAGAACACGGTTGGAGGGTTGTTAGCGAATACGAAGCTCATCCACTCGCCGAAGATTCTGAAGATGAGAAGAAGATCTTCAGGGCTCAACTTCGTGCAGAACGCAAGGCTAAACAAGACAAGCGCAAAGGGAGACGATTTCGACCGTATGAAACACTTCCAACAACTACGGCTTCATCTACTAGTCAGAACTTCGCACCAACACCAAGCAAGAAACCTGGTTTATGTTTTCGATGCGGTAAGCCCGGACATTGGCGGGCAGACTGTAAATGGTATGCAACTGAAACTAGCCAAGCAAGCAAAGTTAATCAGATAAGTAAAACTATGTTACTTTCTTTAGTACATGAGTACAATGATTTTAATGAGAAACAATCGTTTAAGATAAAGAATACGACCTCAGATAAGTCATTTGATGATTCAGAAGGTCAAAAGACAAAAGCGGTCACGTCATTAGCATCTCCCTTTTATAGACTGAAAAATTGTTATATGCATTGGAAGTATGCCGGGGCAAACGAATATATTTTAGATATGCTTGATAAAGGTTATAAGTTACCTTTTAAGACTCTACCTTCGTCGGTTGATGTAAAAAAACAATATGTCCGCTAATAAGCATTCTGATTTTGTCCAAGCAGAAATTTCAAAGCTGCTACATAAAGGCTGTATCAGTGAGGTTTCGACTGTACCGCTCGTTGTTAACCCGCTTACGGTTGCAGTAAACAAGTCCGGTAAACCCCGTCTGGTTTTGGACTGCAGACATATAAATACTGATCTTTTTAAATTTAAATGTTGTTTTGAAAACCAGTCAGTTGCAAGACAGTTATTTCAAAAAGAAAATTATCTCTATAATTTTGATATCCACAGTGCTTACCACCATATAATGATTTTCCCTGAACACAGAACATTTTTAGGTTTCGCTTGGGAATACAAAGCCATAAAAGGTATTTCGTGTTCAATGTGTTGGCTTTCGGGCTCTGTACCGCTGGAATGATCTTTAAATAGCTTCTTAAAATACCATTGGCTAAATGGCGATCCAAAGGCCTAAAAGTTGTATTATTTTTAGATGATGGTTTTGGTCGTGAAGACAATTATGAACTTGTATTAAAGTCTAGTCAGTATATACAGCAAGATTTGCGCGAATTTGGTTTTTTGATAGCAGACGAAAAATGTCAGTGGGTACCTAGTTTACAAGCAGTTAGGCTAGGGTATATTTGGAATATGGAAACCGGTAATATACATGAGTAGGTACGTTTTGGGGCTCCAAATACTACCTTGGGGCCAGGATTACCTTTTAGAATGGGGGGAAATACTACCTTTTTTGTTTTTGATTAAAAGGAGAGTAATCTCGCTAATGTTGCGTTTTACTTTCACGGAGTTGTCTTTCTTTCCATAATATATTCGATTTTAAGGTTGGAACGTGTGAGGTGGGGATGAAACCGTCGGATGGCTATCAAAAAGCTGGTTTGTGAATGCGTGAGGTTCTGTATGCAGATTGTTTAGAATCTGGACATGATTTATGAAACACCCTGTATATACCTAACTATTTTACAAGTTTACTGTGAATTCAGAAAAATGAATAAGAACAATTGATATTGAATGAAGTAAAGAATGATTACCTTAGACGTTGTCAACATTCATGGTTGTTGAATGTTAATTCTACTTCGAATGCGCTGAGTAAAAATATCACTCTTGGATAGTTACAGCGACGATTAAACCAATTGTTAAGAGAATATTTTTGTTTGCATGATGGACATCTTTTCAAGTTCAAGAAGCAGAAAATACAAACACTAATTTCACAATGACCTACAAACTTATTTCTGTTTTTTACATTGTGAAATAAACGTACGCCACTTTTGAAACTTTTATATATGTTAAGTAATATTCCAGAAACATCATACTATCTAGGACATGGTGAGTAAGTCAAAGTCATCACCTACGCACATCATGACTACAGAAAAGAACGCCCTTCAAGAGGGTTCGACAATTTTGATAAATGAGTTTTCAACAATTCAACCCTCGCACATCATTTTTTATACCATTCTAGTTTCCCCTTCCTAATGACGATGTTTTATTAAAATGTCATACAATTTATACACCCTGTGACTTAATATGATGAAATCTGAGATAACAATAATTAACATTCTGTTCAATTCGTCGCTCGGGTAACCATACCCATTTAGAGTATGTAAATAGCTGGCCATTGATGTGAAACATAATGACCTTATTTGACCTAGCTATACAGTGAACACTCACACGGTTGAACTGAAAACATGCAGTTTAAAGTTGATTGCAGTTTACGTCGCCGGTTCTTTTAAGAAGGAAATCAAACATTATCCTTGCAGTCTACCATACAACACTTGTCTTTGCAAGTACAACAATAGCATTCAAATGTATGCCTTAATAGTTAGTAGTACCCCTAGTACTTCTCAAGTTCATTGGGGTAAAGTCAGTATTTTTGCAATATCATAGTAAACCTTTTCTTATTTGGAAGTTGATCTTATCAGTAGAGGGTAAGACATATGACCTATGACGCATCAATCACAGTTAAAGGTGAAAATATATAATTATCACACAACTTTCAATGATGCTTCATATTTGCTTACGTAATGTTGAAAATGAGTAAATAGTTGCGTGAGTGAATCCACCTACAAAATCTCACGATTTTGATACATTTCTCCAAGATTAGAATGTAGGACGATGCATAATCAAGATATGTTGAAATGTCTATGTAGGTTCGAGTCTCTATAAAAGCCCAGTTTTAGATTGTACCTGTTATAACACGTTTTTGCATACAAGTTTGAACTTACTTGGATTTACATATGAAAATTGAATTATCGCATTGGGATTATAAATAATTTATGAACAATGTTGCGTAAACAATACATATGGTTTTTATGATATGTGAATGGATTTACATGTGAAACTTGAATTATCACATATGGATTATTAATAGTTTATTAACAGTGTTGTGTAAGTTACAAAGAGCATTAAATTTTAACAGCAATAAGTGATCACCATTTTTTATAAAATGTATAGATTTATTAAAAACATAGAATGCAAATTTTGAAAATTACCACTTACATGTTTTGTTTTTCACTCTTATGAATACTACCATGTTTTAAGAATTTAAGTCACACGTTTATTATATGAAAACATTTAAAGCAACTCGCTCACAAATTTTGTTTATTTTTGATACTTTGAAATTACCTGTCCGTGTTTGTAAATTGTGTTAAGAAAATGAATTCTTAATATTCTAAGACTAGCTAATCTAAAGGTTGAAAGAAATATAAGATAAATTTCACAAAAAAGACGCTTTAAATACTCTATACCGTTACTAACGGGAATCAGTTTTCTAGACATAAAATCGTCATATTTTACATCCGTATATCAAAGAGCACTCAAATGGACAATATCAGAACACTGCTTTACTGTTTCCATAATGTTTCTATACAATTTTGGGAGTTTTATAAAAGTTGGTATTTAAGTTGATATCTCTGAGTGAGTAGCTTTACTTTTGAAAGGTTTTTTTATCTAGCTATTTATCAAATCTATTTGACAAGCGTTAGGACATTAGGCCGAGCTCTTTACATCGTTGTTTATGATGTTGAACAATATATGTTTTTATATATATATTAGGCATTTTAGACAAGCGAGCATGATATATCTCTTCATATTTGAATTTTGCTAATTATTCTTAGTGAATCATTGTTCAATTGATTGTTTGAAACATATTCTTACATTTTTCGAAGACAATTAACCTAAGAGCAAATTTGCATGACCTTGTTGCTTTTAATAGTATGTTTAAAAACATTTATTTAGGGTCATCAAACTTTTAGTAAAAAAACAACAACAAAAAACGGTAAATGGTTATAGGGCGTTACATATAAAATAAAGTTTACAATATACATATACACTAATTATCTAAGTGGTATCTCCGGGCGGGATTCGAACCCGCACCCATCGGGCACGAGTATCCAAATCCCGGCGCGCTACCAACTGCGCTATCGACCCGCTAGCCAGAATACTACAAACACAATACCAAACATACTTTAGTTATGATCCTATACTCTAGTCTTAATATACAGCACCGTTTGTCTCTTTCATTGTTTTGTTGTTTTCATTGGTCACTGGCGAAAACACAAAATTCTATTTATGTATGTTTAAACATGTCTGTTTGATAAAAATTCGAATCACACTGTTGACGTGTTGTTTACAGAAACAGAGCGTGCGTTCTTGTAAGAATCGATCCCCACAAGAAGAACACAATGTATGTCCACATGGAGTTAAAGCCACCGAAATTCTTTCGTTCATACAAATTTTACACTCCGTACTTTCATCTGTGTTGCTAGTCTCACTATTTTCTACTTGCATGACCGTATTTTTGAGCGTAGAACTGCACCATCTCTACAGACATCGTGTCACCTCTGAAAACCACTTTTCTCGACAGATCAAATCTTTCACATCCTTTATAATTCTAACATGTGCTGACATGTCTAAACATGCTGAGTCAGTGGGCGTATATCGTTACGCCTACCTTCTTTCAACGTTACATATACTGAATGTAGTGTCTTGCACATTAGTTTGAGCAAACTTGTTTGAATGAATTGGAAGGATATGCTCAACAAATAGAGTCAGAGCAGGTAAAATTCTATTTAACTTAAAATGTATTTAAAGTTAATGATATAAATGTAATACAATTTTATAGTTCAATGTTACTCTTTGTGAACATAAATTCAATTTAAATAATATAGTAATTATGTTTTATATTTTCATGTTAGAGTTAATTTATGTTAATAGTTAAATGTTTCATGTTTCAATGTAGTTTTACTTTATATATTTTACTAGTGAAATCTTAATTGGTAAAATGTATGATATATACCATATGGTGTTTTCAATTATTTGCACTATTGATTTAATTTGGATTCATTCAAACTCCCCGCAGCGGTTATCTCCCTTTATCAAATCAATAACCACTGCCACCACAAGTAAAATTCGTCCCTCAGAGAGCCGAAAAAACTTTTTCATCTTTTCTTTTACAATTCAATATTTTCAATAAATTTAGTCTTCTCATAGTAAAATATGATGTTCAAGGTACATAAAGGGAAAAAATAAATAGTATGAATAAATAACTTGTAAAAAAAACAAGATTAATTTTACCCTGACACCGGTTACCTAAAGTACGTAAAATTGCATGAATAACAAAATGTTACGCAAAGTAAATATTAAATGGATATTTGTACTCATTTTAGTCATTTAATATATAAAGGTTATATTATTCAGTATAATATACATATAATTTTATCATAAATACTTAAGATATCTCAACAAAAGCATCATGTAAAGCAACGCAGCTCATTCCCGACCTTGCTCACTTTCAGTTGTAATTTATTCATGAATTAAACAATTTTGGTACATAATGATATATTTCTATTTAATTTATCTTATTTCTTTGGCAGTACTTGTAAATCAACCACATTTTTTATCATTCAATGTTATTTTTCGCTACATTACGCCTAACACATTTTAGGCTTACCGTTATTGCTCGTTTAAATTTAAATATTAGTCACATGGTACTACTTGCGTCACGTGATTCATGTGAAGGCAGTGGTTAAAGTAGTAACGCGTGACGTAACCGCTGTGAGGAGTTTGGGATTCATTTTTATGTTTTAGGCGACGGGATTACCGTCTAAAAATCAACAGGCAATGCTTGATCAACCTTTTGCTGTTTCATCGATAAATACACAAGCGGTACAAGATCAATCGTATGCCATTCCACTGGCAAACAACACATTAGCTCAGAAGACTGTCTACCATAAAAAAGAAAATAGACATCACCCTTATTAATCTGTAAATCGTGAACATTAATATTATCCAATGAAAACACGACATTCATATAAAAGGAGGAGCTATTTTCATATTTAACTTTGATATTTAGCTCATATGTGGACTATTCAAGACAGCTGTAACATGGATTGTGTAATAAAGGATAGTATCAAGTCAATATTTTGTTCTAATTGTGAAGTATGGATGACAGAATTTTACGTTATTCGCCACTTAAAGAGTAAACAGCATTTAAAGAAGAAGTATTGCGGATATAACCCATTTAATATAAACAACGTTAAGGCATCACGAAAGAAACCTAGAAAAGCGTTAGAACGTGCAAGGATAAGATTACGAGGGAACAAGATTGAAACATGTAAACCAACATCTACCGCAAAAAGTGATAAGAAAAAGCGGCAAACTAGTAAATCAACGACAGCTACGTGTGAAAATAAAGAGCGTCAAACTGATTGTGCGCCGTCTTCGATCGCACTGGATGGTATGATAAATGACTCGCCTGATATTGTAATGGTCTATGATAGCAGTGGAAGTTTTGTGCTCAGCGGGAATACACTAAAATCGGAAAGTCAAATAATAAATAATGGACCCAAAAGTTCACAGGACATCTTTGAGAAAGCTGGGGCACGACAAATGGAGCGGGAAGAAGCTCAATATGCGAAATATGAAAATGTAAACGCATTACCACAAAACTTTTTGGGCTTGTGTGAATACGGTAACTTTGATTTTGGAAGCTTGCTAAACGACGATGGCGCCAATCAAACAGCCAATGCTGTATCACATGGCGCCAATGAAACAGCCAATGCTACATCGTATGACACCAATGAAACAACTAATGCTGTGACACATTTGTTGTGTTTGGAAAATGACAGTTTAAACACGTCGACAGATTTTCCTACTGAGCTTTTGAGCGGCGTATTTAATCAGCAATGTAAAGATTCTCATGACAATCAGATATCATTTTACAAGTGTCGTTTGTGTAATCCAACTACAT
This sequence comes from Mactra quadrangularis, assembly GCA_025267735.1. Lineage (NCBI taxonomy): Eukaryota > Metazoa > Mollusca > Bivalvia > Venerida > Mactridae > Mactra > Mactra quadrangularis. Next base: position 33,902,768 of record CM046304.1, read on the forward strand.
ACAAAGACTACGCAGATTGGTAAATATAACTATTTATGAAAATGAATTTAAACAGTACATTTCTGTTCGGAAGCAAAGTAAAATCGGGTCGATATATGAAATATGAAGATCGACTTTCTACTTATCAAACGTGGCCAAGACAAATGCAGCAAGATCAATTTGATTTGGCTAATGCAGGATTTTTTTATACGAAGGAAAGTGATATCGTCGAATGTTTTGCTTGTGGTGTTAGAGTTTCTCAGTGGATGAAAGAGGACGTGCCAGCTAATGAACATTAAAAGTGGTCTCCAGATTGTGTTTACATTCGACTTACTGGAGTTAAAGAAAAATATTCAGAATATCAACTTTTCCCAGCAAATTTGTGTTGTTAAAAGCCATGGATTCAAGTGGTGTTTCTTTTCTTCAGTCTTATTTTGATTTTTTCTACGCTAAAGAAATAAGTCTAAACATGTATGCAGTTTTCAAAAAGAAATGTGTAGGATGTCAACACTTTCGTTTGTCTCAACTTGATCATACGTGCATTAATTGACAAATAAACAGCAATTGGAACTTTATTTTGAAGCTATTTTGAAGGAAGTTGACGAAATGCAAATATTAGTGAAATGGAATGAAGCGATATCTGTTATGGATTTTTCACCGGAGCTGATTGAAATGTTCAAATTAAAAATCTATTGTCGCGATTGGCGTGAAACAGACATGAAAACATTGCAGTGGAGAACTAAAATGATAAATATGACTACTCAACTACTGTCGTAGGAAAATAGACTTTGTTAAAGTGTTATCGTTTATTTCACATTTTCATGTATATATCTAAAATTTCACACATTTGTGTTTTAATGTCTTTTATTTCACTTTCCTATTTTCACACGTTTTATATCTAAGTTTCATACTTGTTTATTATGAAGTATATATGGTGTTAGTTTATATATTCAAAATAAAAATCTGTATTACGCTATTTATGTTTCTGTTTTATTTTATATATCACTTTAAGTAAATCTTACAAATATGTTGGTTATGAGCAAAAAAATGTATACACATACAATGCAACAGTATTTAAAGAGGTGTTATCAATTTCTCATGTCATTTTCTTACGTATCTCGAAAATGGAAAGTGTCGTTCAACTGGAAGTAGACTCCACTGCTCAGGTGATCGGTGAGTTTATGTATTTTTAATGAAATTGATATTTATGATACGTAAGAAATTGATCGTGAGATATCTGATAACAATTCTTTAAATTACAGGTCCGAGTAATGTTGGAAAGACGAGTTTCGTGTTTCAACTATTGAAACACACCGATGGAGCGTTTACGAAACCCATCAAGGCAATATATTATTGCTACAGCGTGGATCAACCTATATACGCTGACATGAAAAAAGCCATACCGTATATTACGTTTTACGAGGGACTACCCACAAAAACGGAACTATAAATTTGGCATATGAGTGAATCGGTAGAAAAAATCCTAGTGATCGACGACATGATGATAGAAAGCGCTAAAAGCAAAGATGTGGTAGATATTTATTGCAAATATGCTCACCATTACAAATTTTTTTGCATTCTCGTTTTGTCCCGGGAGAGAATTCCGTTCCATCAGTTTGAATACGCACTATTTCTTTTTATTCAAAAACAGTCGAGATGAATTGCAAATACAGACTTTAGGTCGGCATTTATTTCCCGGTCAAGTTAAGTATTTTATGGACACTTATAATAAAGCCACTGCAGAAAAATATGGTTACTTGCTGATCGATTTGTCTCCACATTCTAACTCCAAATATAAGTTGCGAACCAACATTTTACCAGCTCAGTTAATGATTGTTTATCAGTCTGAAAAGAAGCATGAATCCGCTCATTAAAAAGGAGAGGGATTTTTTGCGTTTGTTACTCGTATTGATACGTCTGACAAACAGAAAAAACTGTTATTGGAAGGGATAGAAAAGTCTCAAATAAACGCTATCGTGCAAATTGTGTACAATAAACTGCACGGCTATCGAACATTAACAGAAAAAGATAAAAAGCAGGTAGCGAAAAAAAAACTGTTATTCGACAATTGGTTAGTAAGGGAGTGTCATTAAAACGTAGAAAGCAAATTCTTGTGCAACATTTTAAGTCTATTTTACCTTTCATCAGTGCCATTCGAAACAAACTTTACTAAAATGGCACGTGAATTAGTCTTGGTACCTAAAACTAAGTATGAGCGCTTACTGACACTTGTCGATGAGGTAAAGCCGCTCGAACAATCTGGTGGACAAATAGACAATAAGGAAGAAAACAGTTCGATCCCTAGCACTGCATCGTCAGAACCACCTACAAACGAGATTTGAATGAAAGCAGAATAATTCCGCGCGAAGGAGAAAAACCAAGACTGTATATAGATAAACCTTTATCCAAAATGCATTTCGCTGAAAGACAGTTGATAACTCGCGCCAAAGTGTATAGAAAAACAGCAACGTCAACCGATGGAAAGAAGAAAGGCGCTAAATCTAGAAGATGGATTAACTACACTATATGAGCAGATTCTATTTCTCACGGTAAGTACAATCCTTTGTTAACATGCACAGGTGTGCTTTGAAAACAAACTCACATATCAATCTTTATCTGAAAAGATGACAGATGTGAGTGGTCGTTTTCCACTCATGAAAAGAAATGGGAGACACAGTGACATCGTTTAACAAATATTAATGAATTTGAGTGTAACAATGTAGTTGTCTCATTAATCAACTTTTGTCTGATTAAGTTGACAGCCCGTTTCCTATCATGAAAAGAAACGTAGGACACAGTGACGCCGTTGTAACCGCAAAAATGTTAATGTATTTTAGGTGTAACACTTTAATAGTCTCATTTATCAACTTTTATCTGATTAAATTGACAGCCCGTTTCCTATCATGAAAAGAAACGCGAGACACAGTGACGCCGTTTTAAACGCAAAAATGTTAATGTATTTGAATGTGCTCATATAGTTGTCTCATTTATCAACTCTTATCTGGTCAAATTGATTGTTCGTTTCCTCTTATAAAAGAAATAATATATGTGCTTAACGCACGAGTGCTTCAATCAACCAAACGAGTAGCAATTGTGAAGCATTTTGAAATGACATCGACGGATAAAGCCATAATTATAATGTGTGTGTTTTATAACGTTGGAATAAATAGGATATTTTATTCATTTATCAACGATGAAAAGACAACACAGTCGAAGTAATAGTGAAAGCAGAGACGGTGAATCATTTCCAAAGGTTGAAAAACATACATGGATTTGTGAAATCTGCTCTAAGCAATATCGGAGAAAAAAATCTTTACAATATCATGTAAAAAGTCATCATTTAAAGTGTAAATGTGAATTTTGTGAAAAATCTTTCGTCTTTTTAAAAAATCTGCGCATACATCAATACAAAATACATGGATTTTTGAAAGAAAAAAGACCAAAGTCGTTTTCATTTACATGTAATCTGTGTGATAAAACGTTCAACAAAAGGTATCACTTGACTCGACATTATGCTTCAATGCATAACCGTGCTACATCAAAGAAACGTAGAACACAGTTTCATGTAGACATTGCGATGACGAATTTCAAGAATATAGTGACTTGTTTCAACATGTAGTGGCAAATCATCCTTTGAATTAGCAAAGCGATGGAGGATCAAAGACACCACAACCAAATGAGTGGCAACAAAACGATGCTCAAATGCGAGATAGTGGTCAGAACAAGTCAAAGCAAATTGATTCGATACAACAACGATCCGCAGAAAACTTATCGACTTCGTATCAACATAACGATGAATCTGCATTAAATAACCGAGTGTTAAATAGAATTGTATTATCAAGAAGTAGTGAACGATATAATGTACTAACTTTTTTCGGGAATATTAGAGAGCAAGTAAGATCTTTCTTAGAAGCTCGCGTATCTTCAATGGGTGGTATAAGGTTCAATTTATGTGTGCAAGTCGAGATGCAGCGCGATGATGGTGGGGAAGCAACAGTGACATCACCTTACTTCAGGAGCAATACGCATATAGCATTGTCCTTAGACAATGTTAATGAACATGTTTTGAATGAGGCAATGCAGAAAATGTATGCCAGTTTAGAAACATTTATGCGGGAAGGGTCTGGATGGTATATCAAAAGAGTCTTAAAACGGGAAATCCATACTGTAGTATACAAACCTTCACGTGGCTCGGCGTACATACCTCTACTTATAACTCTAACACGAAGTCATTGCTTGTTAAATATCGAAAACAAAGATGACAAATGTTTCTTGTATTGCTTGCTGGCCTATCTGTTTCCAGTAGAGGAAGAAGAAGAATGTGTAGAGCATTATCTTCAACATGAGCATCGTGTCAATATGACAGACATCACGTATCACGTCACTTTATCGCAAATTCGTAAGGTGGAAAAGCAAAACAAAAGTATCTCTGTCAACGTCTTTACTTGTGAGGAAAAATCGATTATACCTCTGCGAATTACAGAACATCTTCATCGTCTCAACCATGTTAATTTATTGTGGTTGACCAAAGAAGAACAGTCCCATTACTGTCTTATTAAAAACCTATTAAAATCGCTTTCTGTCTCGCATCAACACTCATCATGGGCAGTTGTATTTTTGCTGTTATTGTCTACACGGATTTTATAAGGAAAAGTTGCTGAAGGAACATCATCCGTACTGCATGCCTAACGAAGCCCAACGAGTAGAACTTCCTATTGCGGGTAAAAACGACATTTTGAAGTTCAAGGACTTTGAAAAAACGTTAAAAGTACCCTTTGTCATCTACGCCGATTTCGAAACCGTCAATAGGAAACTACACACATGCATGCCCAATCCCGAGCATTCCGCTACAACGCCCACAACTAAATTAGAAGTGTGTAGTTTCGGCTATAAGGTGGTGTGTGAAGATGATCAATATACCAAACCGGTTATCATTTACAGAGGCGAAGATGCCGGTAGCAAAATGATCGAATATTTGTTGCAAGAACAAGAAGAAATACAGCAAATCCTGTCGAACATCATGCCGATTAATATCACTGAGGATGAAATCAACTTGATGTGTGATCCTACTCATTGCTGTCTCTGTAAAAAGCAATTCAGTATTTACGAGAAGGCAAGTGATAGAGTAGTCCGACATCACAATCATTTAACTGGAGAATGAAAAAATGTACTTCCAAGCCCACCAACAAACATACTACCATCTTCAACGAAGGGCTGGTTGCTGTTGAAATGCACAAGGCAAAGGTCAACTTATTTAAACCCATCTACTGTGGCATGTGTATACTAGGTACTTAAATTTATTTCTAGATTTATATAGCACTATTATCATATAACACTTCATTCATTTAGATACATAGGTGTTTTTTTACCATTATTTCAATGATTAAGTAAGCAATCTCTTAGTGTTTTAATGACTTAGTTCATAGACTTAATTAATATTTTTATTAAGTTGATGTTCATGTTTTACTCACAGATGTTCAATGTTATCTCTATTTCAGATTTGAGTAAAAGTTTGATGTACGACTTCTTGTGCAATTATGTCAAACGGAAGTATATAAACAGCGCACAACTGCAGATGACAGATACGGATAGCGTTCTCTTCTTCTGTGAAACCAATGACATCTATGAGGACATGAAAACCTCTATTGACTTTTTCGATACCTCAGATTACCCTAATGAGCATTTTCTACATAGTGATAGAAACAAAAAAGTGTTAGGGAAAATGAAGGATGAAACCAACGGCAAACCTATTTCAGAATTTGTTGGTCTGAGATCCAAAATGTACAGTTTTGTTTGTGACAATAAAGAAGAAAAACGGGCGAAGGGTATTTCAAAAGTGACAGTGAAAAAAGAATTGAAACACGAGCATTACAAAAATGTTCTTTTCAGTGAGACAAGTGTGGTTGTCAAATTAACCATTTTTATGTATGAAAAAAAAAACACAAATTTCAACGCCATCTTATTATTATGTTTTGACGTTGCTATGACGTGACGTCAACAATGGTGTCTTCTCACCGGTTCGCGCTTTGTATATATATATGTATGTTTTTTTGTTAATCAAGCGGAGTGGTAAAAAAGTCAGTTCGGAGAATAGACCTCTCGATGTCAAAAAGTGAAGCAAGTCTAACAAAGTAGACTTGCTTCCTATATAATAGGAAGCAGACCTTTTTGGTGGAGGCAGACCTTTGGTGTAGGCAGACCTTTGGTGTAGGCAGACCTCTTTGGTGAAGCGGACGTTCTGTGGTGAAGCAGACCTTCTTTGGTGAAGCAGACTTTTTTTGGTGAAGCGGACCTTCTTTGGTGAAGCAGACCTTCTTTGGTGAAGCAGACTTTTTTTGGTGAAGCGGACCTTCTTTGGTGAAGCGGACCTTCTTTGGTGAAGCAGACCTTCTTTGGTGAAGCAGACTTTTTTGGTGAAGCGGACCTTCTTTGGTGAAGCGGACCTTCTTTGGTGAAGCGGACTTTCTTTGGTGAAGCGGACCTTCTTTGGTGAAGAGGACCTTCTTTGGTGAAGAGGACCTTCTTTGGTGAAGCGGACCTTAATTGGTGAAGCGGACCTCCTTTGGTGAAGCGGACCTTAATTGGTGAAGCGGACCTTCTTTGGTGAAGCGGACCTTCTTTGGTAAAGAGGACCTTCTTTGGTGAAGCGGACCTTAATTGGTGAAGCGGACCTTCTTTGGTGAAGCGGACCTTAATTGGTGAAGCGGACCTTCTTTGGTGAAGTTGACCTTCTTTGGTGAAGCGGACTTTCTTTGGTGAAGCGGACCTCCTTTGGTGAAGTGGACCTTCTTTGGTGAAGCGGACCTTCTTTGGTGAAGAGGACCTTTTTTGGTGAAGCGGACCTTCTTCGGTGAAGCGGACCTTCTGTGGTGAAGCAGACCTTTCTCAAAGGCAGACCTTATAAAGAGGCTGACCTAGCAAATACCTCAAAAAGATCGTCATAATATACGCACACAAATAGCTTATTAAAGTATTTACACCAAAAATCTTGACAATGGTTTCTTCGATGAATTCATTGCGAAGCCATAAACCTCAACTCTTTGGCGAAACAATTAAAAAAACTGGATTATCAGCTTTCGATGATAAACGTTACTTGCTCAATGCAGTGGAAAGTTATGCCTATGGACATTATAAGATTAACAATGATTCAAACACTGAAAGTGAGCCAAACAGAAACTGATACTGCAATGACTGAGGACATTATGCATGCGACTGATCAATCTGAAGTCTCTATTGTGCAAGTGTCTGATATTTTATCAGAACGTGCTGTAGGCTTACGTGCATTACATGAACAATCGTTCACACTTAATGGATTAACTGTAATTCCTTGCCAATATATCGATGATGTTTGATATCATATCTATTCATATTTTATCATTACAATTAAATATATGCTAGAGTTAAATTAAAATATATAAATATTATGCTAGAGTAAAAATAAAATATAACAAACATAATTGTGTTTTCACGTTTTATTGATTATATATGATTAAATATTCTTATAAATGTTGTATCAAAGACGTACATATTTGATTAGTTTCACATTCATTTGAAACACATTGGTTGTACACATTTATAATAAAATTAAGAACAAATGTATCATTAACATCTAAAGCATTTGCATCAAACACATTCAAAAAATCCTGGTAAGAATATCCAGACATATCTATGATGAAGAAACAGTATGCAATACAGTCCGCATACTTTCAAAGAATCACTTTGAATTTGTATGTGATTAATATGAACACTATCTGCATTTTTATTCGACCATCGCTGAAAGTAAACACTGTTTTCACTCGCTGATCTTCCATAACTATCAAAAAAGTCAACATGTCCACGCACATCGCTGAAAAATGCACACCAATGGCGACCAGGTTTAGATTGAGTGTCAGTGTTAGCAATGAATCCAAAGGGGGGCCGGTGGAATTTCAATCGGTAGTCTATCCGCAGCGAACACACCGATCACTCGTTTGTTCAATATGGGATCGCAATCGATCATACACTGTAACTGTGACATATCCATTATGGAATGACGATATCTCTTTCACGGTTGATTTCAAAATAACCAGGTCCTTCGCTGTAAGCGATGCAACTCATGGGTTCTGAAAGATAAGATATAACATTATTGAGTTTAAATTTACCTTATGCAAGCACGACTATATCTGCACGTCTAGATAATTAACCATTGTATGAGAAATATTAAATTTAAATGTGTTTAGCAAAGAGATATTAAATTTTAGAGAAAAAGTGGTGAAAGTAAAACGAATACAACATAAAGATGAACAAAATATGTCTTACCTGATAATGGAGTCTTGAACACTACGTCGAGACGAACATTGCCTGTTTTCACCAACGACAGGTACTCGCCGTGCTGTGAGAAATCGGGCTCTAACTGGAAGACGAACAATGTTGAATCCTTTACATAGTGCTCTCTATCTAAGAGATTGCCTTCGTCTTGTCTCCATTTGCCATTGGATGCGAGTAAATTGGTATAGGCACGCATGAACGTCGTACCACCCGCTGCATCGAAATCCAATTTTAGCGGATTGCCACCTACAGGCAATCCATCGCAATACACAGCAATTTGTTGTATGGCGCAGTTCTCGAAATTAAAAGGGTTGGTCTTGTAATCACCGCTCACTGCTTTGCTTTTCACAAATCCCAAAATGATTCTGTTGGATCGCCTTCCTTGAAATATGTTTTCCCAAGTGTAATTGGTTGAACCTGTTGCGATGCTCACTGATTTCACTTCCAGTTTATTGTATGGGTACAGCGCATTTTGCTTTTCCAATATTTTTGAATGACCGTAAATGACGGCAGGATTCACTCGTATCTTCTTAGCCAAAATGTAGATATCTTCGATGTTCACTCTGTAGTCGTTAGCATCTCCCGTTAACAGACAGAAATTCATGGAACTTCTATACATTTTGATTTTTACGTCCACTTGATTTAGCAAATATCTCGACATCGAAAACAAATCGTGAAAGATGGGTCCTTGTAAATCGATGTGTTTAGATTCGGCGATCAATGCAGCTCGTTGATAAAGTCCGTTGTTGGACCCTTGAGGATCTGTATCTCCTGGACTGTCGGCATCATCTCGGATGAATAGCTGAGTGGTCAGTTGACTTGGAACGGCGTCAGACCCGAAGTTTAAAAGAGCGTTTATGTAAGCTCTGTACGGATTATAATTGCAAGTGATGGTAGCTTTGTTCTGTAAAGTGACTTCAGTCGTCGAAAACAGTGCTTGCAAAAACAAGTTGGCAGGTCCGATTTTCATAGAAGTTCCCACAGCCGGAAGAGCCGTTCCGTCCGTTTTTTCCACTTTACATCTGACGTAAATCTGCGAATTTTTCAAGTCGAGATAATCCATAGAATTTTGCCCGCTGATTTTAAACTCGAGCGGACTATCATATCATATCATATCATATCTGGATTTATATCCTCCCTCTCCAACTCCGATTTAGCCTGCGCAGTGGTCTGTTCGGCCGGTAACACCGCTTTTATAGGAAACGTTTTGTCTTCTGCAGCTTTTGATTCGACAACGGGGTAGATAGATTGTCGTCTACCGCCACCTGATTGGTTCAATGTCGTTTGTCCGCTGCTAACTCGATCGAAAAATTCGACCCACTTTTGCGGTTTCGGCACGTACAATTGCATTTTAATAAAACGGATACTGCTTTAAGTGAAGTGTTTAGTGTGCAGGCTCTTTCAAATGTGTCGCGTATGAACCATCCGCTCCTTTTATATAGATGATAAACTCACGAAGCTCTTGCTTTTTAACGGGAATGTAGTATGGCGCATCGAACAAATAGTCCCAGCCGTCTTTTTTATTTTTCTCCACCCGTCTCAACAGCGGTTGTTCTGAACCATGCACGATGCTTTCTTTACATAGATCGCTGTAAATGAATAAATCTTGATTCTTGGTTTTAGATTTAGAAGTTGTGCTCGTCTTGGTTTTAGAATCGTCTGCAACATAAAATTCCATCAGGGCGACTTTCCAGTGCCCACGCAACGTCAACGACAAGTTTAAATGAACTTTAAATAGGTAACTCTGATTATCAACAAAGTAATCGTTGCTGTCGTCACTTTTGATGTATAGATATCGATCCATGATGTTTATGTCGTTCTGGTCTGCACGTCTTTGACATCGTCTGCATCCACCCAGCTATTAAATGTTTTTGGAAATCCCTGCCATTCGACGAAATATTGAAGTTTTTTGTTTCGCTTCCGTTTTTTCAAAATACGCTCGATAAACCACAAACTGTTTTCGTCCTTATTCACCTTTTGAAGTTCAGCGTCGTAAAACAATCCAACGATGCGCTCGCCTCTTAAATCGATCAATTTGTACATGGGAATGCCTTGTTTCAATAATCTGTCCACCACTTTAAACACTTCGGTGGTGTACTGCTCTTGATAAGCACGTTGAAACGACTGTTTCGTAAAACTGATGCGTGCGAGATCTCCTATTTTGAATTTAAATTTAGGTTTCGGTTTTCCCTTTGATTTTTTGAGATACACTTGTGCCCACACGTCGGCCTCATTATCTTTGTTCACGTCGTTCGGTGATAAACCGTTCAAACTGCGATGTGGGGTTGCATTATAGCTATTCACCACATTCTGCAAATCGTCGATATATCGATAGGTCCTTTGATGTCTCATCATTCTGTACAGCTTTTCTTTCAAAGTTTTTTGCACTCTCCCGACGTAATTGCTTTTTGGTGGATTATTGGTAGTGAACAAATAAACGTTTTCCTCCTTCATATACTTTTTGAACCACTGATTTGAAAACTCGCTACCTTTATCCGCGCGAATTTTCTTAATTTTCGTGGGAGAAATGTCTCGCAGGATGTCTTTTATGGCGTTTAATACCACTTTGGCAGTCTTGTTTTTTAACGGTTGCACCCACAGCTTTCTTGAGAGTATGTCTATAGCACAGGAGGAATCGAACGCCGTCGTTGTTCTCTGCTAAATTGACCATAGACAACAAATCAATATCTAGTTGTTCGCCAATTCCAGAAACTCGCACGCTGGCCGTCTTGAATCTGTGTCTCCTCGACTTCTGTAGAGAATAAGCATCTTGATCATTTAGCCACTGCTGTATAAATTCCACAGTAAATGTTCCAGGATACTTCTTATCTAGAACGTTAAACAATTTCTGAGCACCGGTAAAAGCAGCGGGATTTTTGGTGTTAAAATAATAACGTTCCAAAATCTGTTTTTTCTCCGCATCTTCCATATTTGCAATCTAACGCGAGTGAAGCTCTAAGAAGAAATGAGTGCCACATGTTGACCACCCGCTTTTTGATAGCCATCCGACGGTTTCATTCCCCACCTCACACGTTCCAACTTTAAAATCAGATATATTATGGAAAGAAAGACAACTCCGTGGTAGTAAAACGCAACATTAGCGAGATTACTCTCCCTTTAATCAAAAACAAAAAAAGGTAGTATTTCCCCCCCCCCATTCTAAAAGGTAATCCTGGCCCCAAGGTAGTATTTGGAGCCCCAAAACGTACCTACATACCACTTTGATAATTAGTGTATATGTATATTGTAAACTTTATTTTATATGTAACGCCCTATAACCATTTACCGTTTTTGTTGTTTTTTTTTACTAAAAGTTTGATGACCCTAAAGAAATGTTTTTAAACATACTATTAAAAGCAACAAGGTCATGCCAATTTGCTCTTAGGTTAATTGTCTTCGAAAAATGTAAGAATATATTTCAAACAATCAATTGAACAATGATTCAAAATTCAAATATGAAGAGATATATCATGCTCGCTTGTCTAAAATGCCTAAGATATATATAAAAACATATATCGTTCAACATCATAAACAACGATGTAAATAGCTCGGCCTAATGTCTTAACGCTTGTCAAATAGATTTGATAAATAGCTAGATAAAAAAACCTTTCAAAAGTAAAGCTACTCACTCAGAGATATCAACTTAAATACCAACTTTTATAAAACTCCCAAAATTGTATAGAAACATTATGGAAACAGTAAAGCAGTGTTCTGATATTGTCCATTTGAGTGCTCTTTGATATACGGATGTAAAATATGACGATTTTATGTCTAGAAAACTGATTCCCGTTAGTAACGGTATAGAGTATTTAAAGCGTCTTTTTGTGAAATTTATCTTATATTTCTTTCAACCTTTAGATTAGCTAGTCTTTGAATATTAAGAATTCATTTTCTTAACACAATTTACAAACACGGACAGGTAATTTCAAAGTATCAAAAATAAACAAAATTTGTGAGCGAGTTGCTTTAAATGTTTTCATATCATAAACGTGTGACTTAAATTCTTAAAACATGATAGTATTCATAAGAGTGAAAAACAAAACATGTAAGTGGTAATTTTCAAAATTTGCATTCTATGTTTTTAATAAATCTATACATTTTATAAAAAATGGTGATCACTTATTGCTGTTAAAATTTAATGCTCTTTGTAACTTACACAACACTGTTAATAAACTATCAATAATCCATATGTGATAATTCAAGTTTCACATGTAAATCCATTCACATATCATAAAAACCATATGTATTGTTTACGCAACATTGTTCATAAATTATTTATAATCCCAATGCGATAATTCAATTTTCATATGTAAATCCAAGTAAGTTCAAACTTGTATGCAAAAACGTGTTATAACAGGTACAATCTAAAACTGGGCTTTTATAGAGACTCGAACCTACATAGACATTTCAACATATCTTGATTATGCATCGTCCTAGATTCTAATCTTGGAGAAATGTATCAAAATCGTGAGATTTTGTAGGTGGATTCACTCACGCAACTATTTACTCATTTTCAACATTACGTAAGCAAATATGAAGCATCATTGAAAGTTGTGTGATAATTATATATTTTCACCTTTAACTGTGATTGATGCGTCATAGGTCATATGTCTTACCCTCTATTGATAAGATCAACTTCCAAATAAGAAAAGGTTTACTATGATATTGCAAAAATACTGACTTTACCCCAATGAACTTGAGAAGTACTAGGGGTACTACTAACTATTAAGGCATACATTTGAATGCTATTGTTGTACTTGCAAAGACAAGTGTTGTATGGTAGACTGCAAGGATAATGTTTGATTTCCTTCTTAAAAGAACCGGCGACGTAAACTGCAATCAACTTTAAACTGCATGTTTTCAGTTCAACCGTGTGAGTGTTCACTGTATAGCTAGGTCAAATAAGGTCATTATGTTTCACATCAATGGCCAGCTATTTACATACTTTAAATGGGTATGGTTACCCGAGCGACGAATTGAAAAGAATGTTAATTATTGTTATCTCAGATTTCATCATATTAAGTCACAGGGTGTATAAATCGTATGACATTTAAAAAAAGACACCGTCATTAGGGAGGGGAAACTAGAATGGTATAAAAAATGATGTGCGAGGGTTGAATTGTTGAAAACTCATTTATCAAAACTATCGAACCCTCTTGAAGGGCGTTGTTACAACCCGTTTTGTAATAATAACCCGAATTGTGGTAAATTATTACAAAGTGGGTTACGATGTCAAATATTGTAACATTTCGACAAAACCCGTTTTGTGGTTATAACCCGAATTGTGGTAAATTATTACAAAGTGAGTTACGATGTCAAATAATGTAACATTTCGACACAACCCTTTTTGTGGTAATAACCCGAATTGTGGTAAATGATTTTAAAAAGAACTTAATCAACAACTTGAACAAAGAAAATAAAAAGAAATCATGTTAATATAGTTATTATAAGGTAAACCAAGTTTTCAGGCTAAGGAATTGGAATTTTCAGCGAAAATGGTGAATTCTAACAAGCGTGTGAAAAGACAAACTCTTCACATTAAAGACAAAATATTGCTTAAGTGTTGACTATTTAGCTTCGAGAGGTTAGGGAATGACATATGTAAGTGACAAATGACTACTTCAACTTGTTCTAAAAAATTGCTCAAAATGTAATAAATTGTTACAAAGTGGGTTACGATGTAAAATGTTGTAACAGTTCGACACAACCCGTGTTGTGGTAATAACCCGAATTGTAGTAAATAATTTTTAAAAACAATTTAATCAAAAACTTGAACAAAGAAAATAAAAAGTAATGATATTAATATAGTTGTTTTGTGATAAACCAAGTTTTCAGGCTAAGGAATTAGAATTTTCAGCAAAAATGGTGAATTCTATGAAGAGTGTGAAAAGACAAAACTATTCACATTAAAGAAATAATATTTTTTAAGTGTAAACTATTTAGATTCGAGAGGTTAGGGAATGACATATGTAAGTGACATATGACTATTTCAACTAGTTCTAAAGAATTGCTCAAAATGTAATAAATTGTTACAAAGTGGGTTACAATGTCAAATATTGTAACATTTCGACAAAACCCGTTTTGTGGTAATAACCCGAATTGTGGTAAATTATTACAAAGTGGGTTACGATGTCAAATAATGTAACATTTCGACACAACCCGTTTTGTGGTAATAACCCGAATTGTGGTAAATGATTTTAAAAAGAACTTAATCAACAACTTGAACAAAGAAAATAAAAGAAATCATGTTAATATAGTTATTATGAGGTAAACCAAGTTTTCAGACTAAGGAATTGGAATTTTCAGCAAAAATGGTGAAGTCTAACAAGAGTGTGAAAAAACAAACTCTTCACATTAAAGAAAAAATATTGCTTAAGCGTTGACTATTTAGCTTCGAGAGGTTAGGGAATGACATATGTAAGTGAGATATGACTATTTCAACTTGTTTTAAAGAATTGCTCAAAGTGTAATAAATTGTTACAAAGTGGGTTACGATGTAAAATTTTGTAACATTTCGACACAACCCGTTTCGTGGTAATAACCCTAATTGTGGTAAATTATTACAAAGTAGGTTACGATGTCAAATAATGTAACATTTCGACACAACCCGTTTTGTGGTAATAACCCGAATTGTAGTAAATGATTTTAACAAGAATTTAATCAACAACTTGAACAAAGAAAATAAAAAGAAATCATGTTAATATAGTAATTTTGAGGTAAACCAAGTTTTCAGGCTAAGGAATTGGAATTTTCAGCATAAATGGTGAATTCTAACAAGCGTGTGAAAAGACGAAACTCTTCACATTAAAGAAAAAATATTGCTTAAGTGTTGACTATTTAGCTTCGAGAGGTTAGGGAATGACATATGTAAGTGACAAATGACTATTTCAACTAGTTCTAAAGAATTGCTCAAAATGTAATAAATTGTTACAAAGTGGGTTACGATGTAAAATTTTGTCACATTTCGACAAAACCCGTTTTGTGGTAATAACCCGAAATGTAGTAAATTGTTATAAAGTGGGTTACGATGTAAAATATTGTAACATTTCGACACAACCCGTTTTGTGGTAATAATCCGAATTGTGGTAAATTATTACAAAGTGGGTTACGATGTAAAATATTGTAACATTTCGACACAACCCGTTTTGTAGTAATAACCCGAATTGTAGTAAATTATCTTAAAAAGAATTTAATCAACAACTTGAACTAAGAAAATAAAAAGTTGTGATGTTAACATAGTTAGTTTTGAGGTCAAACCAGTTTTCCGGGTAAGGAATTTGACTTTTCAGCAAAAAAGGTGAATCTTAAGAACACTTTGAAAAGTTGTTTCTTTTGTTTAACTTTGGCAAACACGACGTCCAAGGTAAATATATGATATCAGTGTTACTTAAGATCTTCGATGCATGTCTGGTTTTACTTGACGACTTAAATAATGCAGTAGGTTTAGTTACAAATCAAATTGAAAAAACCCTGGTCTGACCATATTCTGAAGGTACCTCTCTGCCATATCATCTATATAAACGTATCTTATTTCAAAATGATTATTACTGTTGGTTAATTACGCATTTTTTTATTCTAACGGGACTTCTGTCCAGAACAAATATACTTACCATAATTTAGTGTCTATCCGGTTTTGTAAGATACGGCGTCTAAAAGAGGTTCATAGGTACATTAATTAGTTGAGATCAATAAAAAAGAAAGCCTGCTTCTGCTACCACATACATACTCAATAATTCCTGACATACAGTCATACACTTGAAAACCGAACTATATCTTAGTCCGGTGTAGGTATAAACATTGATATGTTGTGCATCTCAGATGATTATGTCGTCTTATGGACATGTTTCACCGAAGTCGGAGAGAGGAAGTTTAGAAATTGATGGTATAAACACAAGGAATTTACTAAACTTATTTGTATGAAACCTCTGGGCAGCACGAAGCAAACTGGATGTAAAACAGAATATGCATATTTGCCTGAGTTTGTACTTAGTAAATACTTCGATGACATACACTTAATTCTACGACCGTGTCTTATAGAAATGATTCTATGTACATGCGTTTTATAAGAAAGAGAAGTGCGATAGGGTGTGTATACTGTATTACTTCGACACATTCGTTCGATAGTATCCTAGTCTGGTTTCAGCAACTGAATTTGAAGCCAAATGTTTAATGTACATGTATTATTATAAGGTACAATGAAATTAGCTGGATATAAAGATAAAGAACCAAGGAAATAATACAAATAGAAATTAAACAAAATAAATCATAATGCACAACAATCATTATATACTATGATACGTACAACTATGAAAGAATTTTATAATAAATTGGAAAATATGGAGGCGGTGAGGTTCGAACCACTGCTGTAAAATTTATGCATTTGCCATAAGTTTTCGACTGGTTACCGACTGCACTATTTTTAACAATGCTTTTGAATTATTACATCATGCATATATATTTGGGATATTGTAGTTTTTATTGTTTTTCAGTGTAGTATTTACTGTCCTGTGTTCTGTAAGCATTTAACGTTAGACCACCGTTACCGTAATGAACGGTTAATTGAACGATACGTTAAAGCGCGAACGTTTAAAGATAGCGGAAAAAAGAGTCGTAACTTCTATCTTATTAGAAGAATTCGGACTGAAGGACTTGCTCTCTCATGTAAATGTTCATTAGAGATTAGCAATGGATGCTATATACTAAAACATAGTATTCAAGCTCCCTTAACCATAACCTCTGATCAACTGCCACTAATACGCTCCTCGAATTCACCGACCTTTTGCAACGTCAAGTTGAATAGACTCGCCCTACTTTTTAAGCAAATCTCTGACACCAAATATTTTTACAGTTTTCCTCTACATTGTGACTGTTAATGTTTTTTGTAAATGTATTGATCCAAATCAACGGGAGTAACACCGCCGACTTCGTTGAATTCGCAATGACATTTACTAATTTTCTTAATGTACTGGAACTATTTTGTTTTAGTTTGTTTCATACTCGCCCTACAGCCCTGCGTTCAGTTACCGCGAACGTTACAAAACTTTCCGTAACGATACATTCGGAATTCCTCGGCCATTCGCTGCGAATGATTTCGGACACATTTAGACGCTATTTTGAAACTACCGGTGTTAAAGTAAACAAATATATGATCGTTTCGGCAATGAGGGATGTTTCGTTTTTTATAAATTTTGAAATATCACTCATTGCCTTAACGATCTCATATTTGTGTATTAGATTAGGTTATTCGGAGCGAATTGCCGAGAACTTCCAAATGTATCGTTATGTAAAGTTCTGTAACGTTTTGTGTAATTGAAACGCCACTGGTTATACCTATCGTCATGGTCATGATTACATTCATCCAACTTGTCACGGCTCACCGAATAAAATCGGAATATACCATTTTTATTGAAAAATACGAAATGACATGAAATGAGTTAAACATTTATGTCAACTTAAATGCAATACTTCTACATAAGTTATATATCTTTCCTTTTGCGAACTAATGCAATTCATTCTATCTGACTTAGACAACCAGTAACTTGTATAAAACATTTACATGTAGTTTATTATGCATAAATATCATGTATACTTATTTTGTCACCTATTTACGATATAACAGCATTAAGTTAATCAAGATAAAAATCAAGATAATATGATTTAGACTAAATCACATTCGTAGAGTTAATTACGTGCGAAAAACTAATTAAAAATTAACACATAAATACATTCTGACGAGAAAAAGAAACGCCTTATAAAAGGCTTAGGCATACAGGTACGATTGCTGATATACCACGTTCCTACGGACGGCATTTATTTTCAGCACGACTAGACACAATATATAGATACGTCTTTTTTATTTGCGTGAAAGATTTTTCACGTCAATATATATGTCACGTGTGGTAGAAGGGTACAGTGGACGCCAAAATTTAGAGAACGGCGAATGGTCTGGTGTATTCCGTACTCCGTACTGGTTCTTAAGTTTTGCAACCATATAAATTTATCACGACGTATACGGGCTCATCACAATCTCGGCCAGTTTTGGCAGGATGTTGACTTATGGAACGTCAAAGGACGTATCGGTCATGAACTTTCGACGAAACAAACCTTATTACAGCGTTAGAGTCTGGACAGCCCCTATCTACAGGTGTTGACAAAACTCGTTGTTTGCCCATGTAATCTCAAAAACATTACATTGGCCAGCTTTTACGTCCAACAATTGTCTCTATATTCCAGCAATTAAGTTTATCAGCCTGTCCTAGGGCGACCACAGTCTAACTGCATATATATTTACCTTGGACGTCTTGTTTGCCAAGATTAAACAAAAGAAACAACTTATAAAGTGTTCTTAAGATTCACCTTTTTTGCTGAAAAGTCAAATTCCTTACCCTGAAAACTGGTTTGACCTCAAAACTAACTATGTTAACATCACAACCTTTTATTTTTTTAGTTCAAGTTGTTGATTAAATTCTTTTTAAGATAATTTACTACAATTCGGGTTATTACTACAAAACGGGTTGTGTCGAAATGTTACAATATTTTACATCGTAACCCACTTTGTACTAATTTACTACATATTGAGCAATTTTTTCGAACAAGTTCAAATAGTCATTTGACACTTACATATGTCATTCCCTAACCTCTCGAAGCTAAATAGTCAAAACTTTAGCAATATTATTTCTTTAGAGAAAAGATTTTTGTCTTTTCAAACTGATCTTAGAATTCACCATTTTTGCTAAAGAGTCCAATTCCTTAGCCTGAAAACTTACTTAACCTTAAAATAACTATATTACCATCATTACTTTTTATTTTCTTTGATCAAGTTGTTGATTAAATTCAATTTAAAATCATTTACTACAATTCAGGTTATTACCACAAAACGGGTTGTGTCGAAATGTTACAAAATTTTACATCGTAACCCACTTTGTAACAATTTATTACATTTTGAGCAATTCTTTAGAACAAGTTGAAATAGTCACTTGTCACTTACATATATCATTCCCTAACCTCTCGAAGCTAAATAGTCAACACTTAAGCAATATTTTTTCTTTAATGTGAAGAGTTTTGTTCTTTCACACTCTTTTTAGAATTCACCATTTTCGCTGAAAATTCCAATTCATTAGCCTGAAAACTTGGTTTACCTCATAATAACTATATTAACATGATTTCTTTTATTTTCTTAGTTCAAGTTGTTGATTAAGTTCTTTTTAAAATCATTTAACACAATTTGGGTTATTACCACAGAACGGGTTGTATCGAAATGTAACATTATTTGACATCGTAACTCACTTTGTAATAATTTACCACAATTCGGGTTATTACCACAAAACGGGTTTTGTCGAAATGTTACAATATTTGACATCGTAACCCACTTTGTAATAATTTACCACAATTCGGGTTAGTACCACAAAACGGGTTGTGTCGAAATGTTACAAAATTTTACATCGTAACCCACTTTGTAACAATTTATTACATTTTGAGCAATTCTTTAGAACAAGTTGAAATAGTCATTTGTCACTTACATATGTCATTCCCTAACCTCTCGAAGCTAAATAATTAACACTTAAGAAAATATTATTTCTTCAATGTGAAGAGTTTTGTCTCTTCACACTCTTTATAGAATTTACCATTTTCGCTGAAAATTCCAATTCCATAGCCTGAAAACTTAATTTACCTCAAAATAACTATATTAACATGATTTATTTTTATTTTCTTTGATCAAGTTGTTGATTAAATTCAACTTAAAATCATTTACTACAATTCGGGTTATTACCACAAAACGGGTTGTGTCGAAATGTTAATATATTTTACATCGTAACCCACTTTGTAAAAATTTACTACAATTCGGGTTATTACCACAAAACGGGTTGTGTCGAAATGTTACAAAATTTTACATCGTAACCCACTTTGTAACAATTTATTACATTTTGAGCAATTCTTTAGAACAAGTTGAAATAGTCATTTGTCACTTACATATATCATTCCCTAACCTCTCAAAGCTAAGTAGTTAACACTTAAGCAATATTGTTTCTTTAATGTGAAGAGTTTTGTTCTTCACACTCTTGTTAGAATTCACCATTTTTGCTGAAAATTCCAATTTCTTAGCCTGAAAACTTGGTTTATCACAAAACAACTATATAATCATCATTACTTTTTATTTTCTTTGTTCAAGTTGTTGATTTAATTCAATTTAAAATCATTTACTACAATTCGGGTTATTACCACAAAACGGATTGTGTCGAAATGTTACAAAATTTTACATTGTAACCCACTTTGTAACAATTTATTACATTTTGAGCAATTTTTTAGAACAAGTTGAAATAGTCATTTGTCACTTACATATATCATTCCCTAACCTCTCGAGGCTAAATAGTCAACACTTAAGCAATATTTTTTCTTTAATGTGAAGAGTTTTGTTCTTTCACACTCTTGTTAGGATTCACCATTTTCGCTGAAAATTCCAATTCCTTAGCCTGAAAACTTGGTTTACCTCATAATAACTATATTAACATGATTTCTTTTATTTTCTTAGTTCAAGTTGTTGATTAAGTTCTTTTTAAAATCATTTACCACAATTCGGGTTATTACCACAAAACGGGTTGTGTCGAAATGTTACATTATTTGACATCGTAACTCACTTTGTAATAATTTACCACAATTCGGGTTATTACCACAAAACGGGTTTTGTCGAAATATTACAATATTTTACATCGTAACCCACTTTGTAATAATTTACCACAATTCGGGTTATTACCACAAAACGGGTTTTGTTGAAATGTTACGATATTTTACATCGTAACCCACTTTGTAATAATTTACCACAATTCGGGTTATTATTACAAAACGGGTTGTAACATAGCTTTGCTTGAAAATAGAGTCAACAAATATGTCTTTTCAGAATGAGGTCTAACATTCAAGCGATACGGCATTGACAAATAGACATAGGTTTCCAGAGTGATTTTTAATTTTTTTTTATCTCTGGTTGTTCCTGGGCGAGTCGAATCGCAAACGTGAAAAGATCTGTCATAAAAGGATTCATTTATTTTGTAGCATATATTATAAGTACGCTTTCGTAGAGCCTGCCTCTTACATATATGGTTAAGAACGATTGCAGCTTTTGTTGAAATACTTTAAAACCATGTTATATATATTTATAGTGATAGCTATGTACATGTTTATATTTGTATTCATGATATTGTTAATCTGCCGACTGTTGTTCCACTTACGTTTCCGGTGTTTTCCGTATATATATGGTATATATAGGTTCTAGAAAGAAATGGTGTTGCAAAACCCCTTTTGAACTGTCCATAGTGGAAACATATAAGTATATGTAAGCAATCCCAAAAGGGATAAAAACAAAACACCAACGGTGATGAAAAATTAATGTAACTGTAAAAATACACATTTTGGAGACATGGATATTATTTATACATGGTTGGTGTACGTGCAATGTGTTATGTCTAGATAGTTTCATTCTATGTCTTTTCTTAATTTGAGAAGTACGAGTCAATCGGGTCTTGTATGGTCGAGTCCAATGTACAAGTATTTACCAAGATACTCAAGTTTTCGATTGATAAAACCCTTTTATTACTCACTTACATTAACTACGCACTTATAATAGTTTTGCGCACCACAATTTGAACGATACTTTAAAATGCAGTCAAACGTGCATGAAGTAGTCATTCTTTGAAGTTCTTAAAATGATCGCTTTGTACAAGTAGCTGGTTAGCACAGACATACATTAGAGCAAACTAAACGCTCGGATGTAATATTTTCGTCGTTACATAAGACACGAGGATATCGTCTCAGTAGACTTGTGCGGGTTAAAACCCGACGTGAACATGAACAGTGGATATGAGAAAAGAATGGGGGGTTTTCTCATAGGAATAATACATATTCTAACTGAACATCACTTTTAAGGCCACGCTTATTAAACATTTGTTATTTGTGTTGACTACGGTGGTGCCCCTCAGCCGATTAAAGCGCTTAAAAGTGTTTGGAAAATTGCACACTTCACTGTTAAAATGATGGATACATCACATCGTTTTCCCGAAATTTATTCGAGAAACCAGAGCGTGAAAGTCTATGGACTTCACAAAATTTAAAATGATGCAAAAAGAAACGCCTCACACAACTCGGAAATATTTTTTAGAGTTACGTAAAAGGCAACAAGAATATCTGCTTGCAAGTTATATTATCTAAAATAAATCGTAGTCATTAAGAAATTATTTTACTGTCACAATTTATAAAGACAATACAAATTGCTTCACATGCAGATATCGTTGGATAAATCTCAATCCACTTCCTGAAAGTCAGCTGTTGTCGACGTAACCACCGTTACGAACATAGGTGTTCAATCAAATTGTTAAAATAAATGATGAAAGCTTGTGGTCACTTTTAGATTGTGGTCGCGCAATGTCATTCTGATAAACAAAGGCATTGCCAAAATATAGAGGAAGTCACAGGGCGTAATATCGGGCCGATGTAACGTCTTTGAGATTACCCTAGCTCACAATGACCAGACTATGACAATGCCACCACTGTAATAAGTTTTTTCTCGAAAGTCCATGACATCGTTTCTAGATACCGATACGTCTGTTGACGTTCTATAAGCCGACATTCTGCCAACGCTAGCTGAGATTGTAACAAGCCCACATAAGTTGTTCTAATTTAAGATGGTAACAAACATTTAGAACAAGTACGGGGTACGGCATACACCAGACCATTCGCTGTTCTCGAAATCATTTTTTTGGCGTTCACCGTTACCATTTAACCACAAGTGACATAGTGATAAATTTATCACTCTAATGAAGTTGGTGTAAATATTTGCCTGGTCGTACCGACAATAAACGCAGTCTGTATGAGCGTGGCCAATCAGCAATCGTTTCTGTATCTCTAAGCCTTTGATGAGTCGTTCCTTTTTCTCGTCAGTATGTATATATGTGTAAAACTATCTACGCGTCATAACGAGTTTTAATAAGTTTTCGCACGAAATTCACTACACAAAACTTGTATGATTTAGGCTAAATCATTTTATCTTGAGTTTTACATTACTTTATAACCGTAACTGTGTAAATATGTAATAAAATAAGTAAACAGTAGGCATAATTAACAAATGCTTTTATTCAATTCACTCGTTGTCAAAATCGGAAAAAATAAATCGCGCAGATAAAGAAATACAAGTGTAAAAGAAGTATTTGGAGGCATCCGCGTGGCATGCTGTCCGTGTGGTATTTGTGTTGCACTATTATGCAGAGGGATGGATATAGGAAGTAATTATATTGGTAGTATTGCAAATAAGTTAACATAAGCGATTAACCCATTACATGTCTTTGTACTATATAATTCTCAATATATTATATACATTGCGTACACGTACGGTGAGCAGTCATTCAGTCGTGAACTTCGAGTGTTAAACACAATGAATATGCAGTGGAGAGAAATTTTCATTTTGATATATATTTTATATACATTGGGATTGAACGAAGGTATGTGTTAAATGCTTCATATCATTGAATACAACTTGTTTAATTTATTTGAGAAGAAGCAATGCGGAAAGAAGATTTTCTCTTTCAGGTGTTATCATTGAAGTTAGTGAAAATATCATGGGAAAAAAGTCACTGATTTATTTGATTTGATAAGTCATACATTCATTTTTAAATGTTTTCATTTCATGCACCATTGCATGTGTAACTAGTATACTTGTCTGAAATATATCTACATGTATGAATATATAATGTATATCTCAATGTTTTTTTATCTCTCGTGAATTTAAATAGTTGGACAGGTTCCCAAAAAATTTCTAACTATTCGTAAGATAAATATTTTTTTAAAATGAAATTAATGAAAACGTGTTATAAGTATTGCTTCTATAAATTGACATAAAATGTTGCTGTTGATGTTTTGTGAATAAATTCTTTCATTTACATACTACTCATAGAATTGCCTACATGTGTTACATTGTTATGTTATGTATACAGTACCCATCAAATGTTTGAAGACATTTTCACTTTGTAGGCCTACTGATCAGCTTTGTTGAACCTCATTTTTCACAACCTGTGTTCTTCACAACTTGTGAAAAACGCGTACGTATTTTTCACAACTTGTATGAAAAACACGTTAGCATACAAATTTCATATTTTTTTATATTTATTTATTAAAGTCTCACATTGCATGTTACACAATATAATACAATTAAAACATATATACAGATAAAACTCAAACTAATAACAACATGCAATCCTTTCTAAATAGAAATATGAGAGACTGTTATCAATTTAAACAATACAAATTAACAAATATTACATTATAATCAAAAGTAAAAATATACGCATGAGACAAATTTTATAATTAAGAATACATGTAGTAAAAATAATAATTTAATAAAAATACTAAAAAATGGATTACTTACACAATAAGAAATTTCGACATTTTAAAATATTAAAACAGGTTTTTGCACTAATCCTTATTAAATCTGGGTGGGTAAAAATTACTGTGAGCTGTTCATTACATGTTAAGCTAGTAAAATCATTAAACACTTGTGATTAGAGATTAAAACGTATATCATCATATAGACAACAACATAACATTACATGATACTCGTCCTCCACTAACCCACAAGTCATGCAAATTCTATCACAGATCATACGAGGATAGAAACGCATTTTTCACAACTTCAAATGTGACGAGTAAAACCATACAGTCTGTTTTTGTGAAAGTGACATAATTTTACCAAACTTTTAAAAAAGAGGAACATTAAACTATGCTATTGATGAAATACCAAATCTCTAGGCTTAGCGGTTTCATGCGAGAAGATTTGTTTCATCATCATATTTGTTCTTTGAAAAATGAGGTTCAACGTAAAACCTGATTTTACAAAACGTGTTTTTCACAAGTTGTGAAAAACGCGTAATAAAGTTCAACGTTTGTTACAATCCGTTTTGTAATAAAACCCCGAATTGTATGAATTATTACAAAACGGGTTATTACAAAAGAGATTGAACATACAAACCCATTTTGTAATAAAAACCCGAAATGTAATAAAACGCCTAGTTGTATCAATTTTAGTATAAAATATAGTTAGATACTTTAAATTATTGGTAAAGAAAGAAAACAATGTTTAACAAGCAAACATAAAATGTTCAAATAGACAAATTACTTACATTTCGCCATGTTAATTTGAAGATTTCGACAGAAAATCAAATTGTCATATTTTATTGCAAATCGAGTTTTTACAAAAGTGGTTGAACATACCAACCCGTTAATAATAAATTATTGTTACAACTAGGGTTTTTATTACAAAACGAGTTGTAACAAATGTTGAAAAAAACACGTGCGTAATTTTTACAGGTTGTGAAAAACGTTCAACGTTGAACCTCATTTTTCACAGAATGCGTTTTTCACAACCAGTGAAGAACACGTTTGTAAAAAACGAGGTTCAACATGGCAAACTTGCTCAATACTGGAATATATTGCCTGCCTCGAGGCTTTATCGGCACACTTTCACAGCAATTTTGTTACTATTCATACAACATATGAATTCCAGTATTGAGCGACGGTAAAAAATCTAACAATGAAATCTGTACCTCTGTGGCCACTGTGTAACAATTCACAAAATATAACTCACAATTGACAAATGTTTGCATAAATAAAAATACAATGACCTTTAATTTTATATAATTTATCAATTATATAAGCTACAATCATATTTTTTTAAGTTTAATATGCATGCATCTTCCCAACATGTAAACCTTTTTTTTTACCAACGGTATATCTTACCAAAATATGAAATACTGCAGAATCTTCATGTTGCCATCTATGCATAATAAATAAATATTAGTGTCAGGGCGGATAATGGTTAATGTGCTTCATGCTTCATGTCCCAAGAGTCGCTAGTTTGAATCCCTCTCCTCCACTTAAAAGACTTAGGCTCGATAGAAGTTGTATGGACATAAATGTTAGCATGGATATTCGTGCTGTTGCTAGGGAGCGTACGTAGGATGCTAGAACCTAAGTGTTTGCTAGAAGCATAAGGGGAAATTACTATGGACAACGAAACTTCTTTTCTTTCATTTACTGGAGTTCTTATTGGTTTAACCCACCTGCCAGATTCTATATGCAGTTTATGAGACGAAAGCGACTTAAAGCTTGACAAAATTTATTTACTGTGAAAAATTCTAAATATGGTTGAAATCTAAAATTTGAAATATTATTATAAAATCTTGCTCTATCCGAATTTTTCATTCTGGAATTCCAATTTTGAATAAACTGATCATTTAATCTTTGCTTAACAAGAGAAAGAAATATTTTATCATTTACAACACCTTGATAGATCCAAGCTTCTAATAAACCCAATGAACTAAGTAAATTCTTAACCTGTAGGCACCAATTAGATTTATTTGGATATGTGTCAAGATCATTTTTTAATAAATTATATATAATATGTACATATTTGTTATCTTTATGATATAATATGTCTAACGTGATTTTCACATTGCTCATTTGTGAAAAAACGCGTGCGCAATTTTAACAAGTTGCGAAAAAAACTAACGTGTTTTCACAAGATGTGAAAATTGCGTACGCGTTTTTCACAAGTTGTAAAAAACATGCCGGTTGTGAAAAATGAGTTTCAACACAGCTTTAATCTAAAATTTGATGACTGTTTATATTGAAATGTTGTTTAGTTATACCCCCGCTTCGAAGAAGAGGGGGGTATACTGTTTTACCCTTGTCCGTCCGTGCGTCCGTACGTCCGTACGTCCGTTACAAAATTTCCGTCGCAGTTTTCTCAGCAACTATAACATGCAGCAGCCTAATACTTTGCATATTGCTTCATCCCATAGTCCCATGTGGTGTAAAGCGATTTCACGCTCCTTGCTCATCTACTTCCTGTTTGTCACATATTTTTAGGTTTATGCGGGGGTATCACTAGTGAGCATTAGCTCACAGATTTACTTGTTTTGCTTAGTTTATGATTATCATTATAATTAAAACATAGATAAAAAATAGCATAAACGGTTTGATATGGAAAATAATTACAATAAACAAGTGTTTCATTCACGAAATTTGTTTTTATTTTATCACAAACCATACTTAAATATATAAAAAAATAACAATTCTACAAAAATAATCATCAAAATTCAAGAACTGTAGTGAATATCTTTTGTCTCCCAACTTTTGGTTGGTACTGTATACTCCAGCATGTCCTGGATTCCAGGTTTAATGTAACTTTCAATAACATGCCAGTTATCTACGCTCTGACTCATTCTACGTATTATCTTATTGTATTTACGAAGAAAACGGAAATACAAGATATATTATGATACTGGCGATCTTTATCAGGCGTGTAACGGTTAACCGATATACCGGTTAAGTTACAGTCCCGTAAACCTAAAAATAGCAGTGAGGGCACCGTACGTGTGCCGTGCGATCATGCTCCGCAAGGACCAGTACGAACTCTTGCGTACCCGTACTGACTGTTACGTTTTTACCAGGGTCTGTGAGATGAGCCGTGGCTACACGTATCAGTTTCAAAGTCAAATCGTGAACAAAACCGTGGCCGAGTATGGATTACACTTGCATATCTTCCAGCTACTGAGGCATAAATATTGCAATACGAATACTGACCGTTTTAAACGGTACGTTTTTTCATGAACTGGTCTTAGCAGTTGTTAGCCGTACTGATTGTTTTTATCAGAATCTGAAATTAAAATATTAAGAATGTGCTGAAAACTTCAAATAATCTTATTGCGCTTTAAATTGATAGATATTTCGTCAAATGTGAAAAGACCGTTTCAAAAAATTAATTTCTAAATATTCATTTTACATCAGTCATTCTAATATTTTGATTGGTGATCATTTGAAAATATACATATGTGAGTAAGGAATGCAATGTACGTGGATTAAATCATGCTTCGCAAGTTTATTAAATAACTGATACGTATTGAACTATGGGTTTTGCATTTTGCAATATATTGCAATATGTTTTATAAAAGATAGCGAACTCTGTTTTCAATATTTCGGCCGAAGCCTTTATCAAGAAATTATTTCATGAATCACATTACATTTTGAACATAGACGCCACATTATTGTTTATTTAATAATGACATAACGTCGTCATTGACGTCGCGATGTCGTTTGGCGTTGTAACGTCATTTGGCGCCAAAATGTTTATTTAAACACTGTGGGTATGCATTTGAAGCTGTCTTTAACATTACACCCATATGGTTTTATTGTATGAAGTTTCTCAATCCATACGCCCTCTGCTAGTTGCCGTTCGGTTCTTTCGGCTGCATACATTTTTTGTAGAACACCAAATGCAACATCCTTCTCCGTATGTCCCAACAATCCAAAATGCGCATTTATAGGTCGATCTTTCTTAAGTCTTACGTCCCTTAGATGTTCCGTCATCCTCGTACCTAACTCTCTTTCCGTTTCCCCGACATATAAAGGAGGTTGGCATCGTTTACACAAGATAACATATACTATATTTCTTACACGGCAAGTAATGTTATCAACCAGGTCAAATAGCACTGAACTTTTAGTGTCACGTATCTTACTTTTGTATATCATGTCACATAATCTACAACCGTCTTTACAACATGCTTGAGTAGCTCTACATAAAGAGTTCGTCTTTCCGTGGACCAATGAATCGTTCAAATTTCTGTCCCTTCTAAATGCAACTAGAGGCGGTTGTTTGAAAATATTTTTCAGTCTCGTGGAACGGTAAAGTACACCCATATGTTTTCTTGTTATTTCATGTACGTTAGGAAGAAGTTTTAAATATGTTATTACAAGCGGGACTCTATCCGAGTTGTTATTTACTTTAACCTTTTCTTTTAATAAGTCTGCCCTACTTAGTTGATCTACTTTTTGAAGTTGATTTTCAATTAGTTTACCACTATACCCCCGCTTTCTTAACTGAAATTTCAATTTCTTTCGTTCTCTCTCATAATCTGTTCTCTTTTCACATCTTCTTTTGATTCTTATTCCTAGGCCATATGCTAAACCTCTTTTCGTGTTAGGTGGATGATAAAGGCTTCGGCCGAAATATTGAAAACAGAGTTTGCTATCTTTTATAAAAAAATATTTCTATATTCCCTTTGGAATTACATTGGACAAAATATTGCAATATGGTTTTTACCGTATTGTTACTCCCCAAATCTTTTTGACTAGTATATTGAGAGTAATTAAAGTACATGGGTCTACGATTGTTCTCTTACAGCCTCTGGGTCTAGACTGTGAAAACGTGAAGAGAAAACGAGTTTTTATTTTTCGACTTTATACACGACATTGTGAATATTTTATCTAATACTTATTCGGAACTCTAATTTATGGGGTTTTCTTGCTGAATGTAAGGATTGTTTGTACCGGATGCATCCGTGCAGAATAAAATTATTGTACAAGTTGTTGCTGAAAAGTATGCAACACATCCTGTTGTTACGTGGATACAAATGTTTATTTCAAATTTGTACCACTCGGGTGCATCCGGTACATAGACATACTAATAGATCCGGTGCATACAATGTTTTTTTTCGGCTGAAAAAAAACCTCACATCTTGCGTTCCGAATGAAATCTATTATAGATTTATAGATATGAACATCATTTTTGTATTTGAAAACTGAATTGTTTTAAAGAATATTTCTGCAAGATTTTGTCTAAAGTCAATCAGCACGACCCCAAACCTAAGACACTGTACATATACCAGATGGTTTTACTTATATAATGGTAGTTTCTGCCGAAGTTTATTCAGTGGTCTATTTCTTAATCATTAAATCAGCAATCAAATCAAAGTACATTCATACACCGGAAAAAATATATAGAACATTTATTTGATTGGGCTTCACATTAATTCACATATATAGGACACATTTAATCACATATAGTTATACAGTTCACATTGGATCACATAAATTTCGGTTTTAAAACATTTTATAAATTTTAAGATTTTTCCCCTCAATTTATCTCCCGTTGATATGGATTTTAAGTCAGGTTTGAAAGCGTTCTACAATTTTGGCCAACAACACGAATTGACATATCGGCTATCTTGGTTCTATTTCTGGGAACAGCTAATTAAGCACTTCCAGAGGATCGTGAGTTGTATGTGGTGTTTTTATCGTCGAAAAGCTCAGTTAACTGAAATGCCTTGATAAGTTTAAAATCCAAACCAAAGTTAAAATTACTTAACCTTGGCACGTCTCCATACTCATGGTGTGTTGATAGTGTATGGTCGGATGTTTAGTTGTACATTAACTATTGTTTGTCTGCGTCTTTATTGATACATCTGTTTGTTCACATGTGCTTTGTATTTTTGCAATTTATATATTACACGGCTTGATTTGAACAGAAATGAACGATCACTACTGTGTCTTTATTGATACATCTGTTTGTTCACATGCGCTTTATGTGTTGCAATTTATATATAACACGGCTTGATTTGAACAGAAATGAACTATCACTACTGTGTTTTTATTGATACATCTGTTTGTTCACATGTGCTTTATGTGTTGCAATTTATATATTACACGGCTTGACTTGAATAGACACTAACGATCACTACTAGTACAGCTACGTTTTGTCATTCTGCCTATTAGAGTTGAAACTGCAGCATGTTCAGATACCTTGAACGTTCCAAAACGTTCCGTAACGGAAGTGTCGGGACAACTCAACCCATAGACAACGCAACCCGAGACAACTCAATCTCCTACTAACGGATTAAGTTGTCTCAACTTTGTGTTGAAATTGCACGGGTTGAGTTGTCTTCGGGTTGAGTTCTCTCGTACCCGTTACGTTAGCTAACAGTAGTAACTGAACACGGGGCTGATCGTTATAACGTCAAACCGTTAGAATAGAGACTGTGTTTATTCTGTAGTACAAATAGTGTTGAACCAGAGACAAATATCTTATTAAATTGTTATTGTTTTTTCAACATTAGAGGTACAATTTTTCATAATATAAACTTTTTAGAATTCAAAGATAAAAATGAACCCTACTTTTTAACTAACCGCGTAAAGTTGCAAAATATCTTATAAAATCATACTCAAAGAGACAGAGACAAATTGCTTATAATAGATGAGTATGCGTACTTGTTTATAGTGAATTTGTATATAATTAAGCATAGTGACTTATTGGTCCATAGGGCCGGAGGTATTCTGTATCTATTTTACATTGTTCTTTATATATTGTATCTTGCGCATGTTATCTAAATAAAAACCTTACTAACATACTTACTTGCTTGCATGCTTGCTTGCTTGATTGCTGGCTGGCTGGCTGGCTGGCCTGCCTGCCTGCCTACCTACCTACCTACCTACCTACCTACCTACCTACCTACCTACCTACCTACCTACCCACCTACCTACTTACCTACCTACCTACCTACCTACCTACCTACTTACTTACTTACTAACCTATCTACCTACTTACTTACTCACCTACCTACCTACTTACTGACCTACCTACTTACTTACTTGTTTGCTTGCATGCTTGCTTGCTGGCTGGCTGGCTGGCTGGCTGGCTGGCTGACCTGCCTGCCTGACTGCCTGCCTGCCTGCCTGCCTCTCTGCCTCCCTGCCTCCCTGCCTCCCTGCCTGCCTACTTACTAACCTATCTACCTACTTACTTACTTACTTACCTACCTACCTACTTATTTACTTACTTACTTACTTACTTACTTATAATGTTTCTGTCTCTAAGTTTGCTTGGTATATAAATTGTTAGTAATGTAATATGCCCTCCGCCTGGGGGAAAATATATGTGTATATATCATTACTAATCATCTTTACCAATGCAGCACAAGCCACCTAGTATGTGAAGTCGGTAGCGCTTTTGTCAATTTACCGCCATTTTATAATTAAAGAATACCATCGAGCAGGCAAAGCTCTATCAAACAATACAAATAACCCACTTTGACTTAGAACACTAATAATTCGTTATGCTAAAGTGTCGGTTTTGACTTCTACGTTCGATTTTATAACTCTTACTCCATTCACTACGATGGATTTTTGTGGGTTTTATTCGGAGCTTTCTGTATTTCTAAACAAGAAGGACCAGAGGACTGCAGACTGCTCTCCTTCATTCTAAGGGAATATGCGTTAGGTAGAGTTATTGAAATACGATACATACGGTGCAGAGACCGATCACAATCGCGGCTAAATCCCTAAAAGGGATTTTGTTCAAAGCATTTTAAGGGAACTTGTACATTATGAATGTGCAAGCATGTAAAGCGGTTCGGCAAAGACACGTATATTTTTTGGCAGTATGTTTATTGTGAATGTTGTCGGTTATAATCTGATGACATGAAACTTGACAAAGTAGTTTTAAAAATCATTTTAAAATGTCAAACTGTAAACAAATAATATTTAACATATTTTAAACGTGACGAATTAAATCGCATGTAAAACGAGTCATTACAACTTTGGCAGGCAGCCCAGACATACTTTTTCTTCAAGGTCTCTCATGCGATATTGCATACGCATGTTTCATATTGTTCTTTGTGACTCGGAACGCATTAAAGGCGCACCACATTAGCATTGAAAATACTGTAAGTCGTACGCATGTTCCAAATCGTTCTCTAAGAGTCGGAACGAATAAGAGGCTTACCACCTTAACATTGAAAATAACATAAATCGTATGTATGTTCCAAACCGTTCTCTAAGAGTCGGAACGAAATAGAGGCGTACCACCTTAACATTGAAAATAACGTAAATCGACGTATGTTCCATTTCGTTCTCTTGAATTCGGAACGAAAAAGAGGCGTACCACCTTAACATTGAAAATTTGCATTTCGGTCATGATTTTTCCGTGTTGATCACTCGAGAATAAATGCAGTCTTAAAAACTTGGACTTGTTAAATTGTTTGAGATTTAGAGTATATTATCTCTGAGTAACCGGATACTTGTACTTACTTAACTCAAGTGATGTACTTGTGATTATCAAGCTCTGATCTTTATTAAGGCTCACACATGATGGTATAAAGGAAAGTATAGTTTCAAATTAACCAATGAACAAACTTAACTAACTTAATACATATGTATATTTACATGGACAAGGAACGAATATTGTTTTTCTATGAATTATGATTCGTCATGTTTTTATGGTTCGAGAATGGTACTGGTCTTCCGCCTCCAATAACATTTGTAATGAAGAAAAATATATATAAATGAATGCTGTGCGTCGCTTTCAAAGTGTCCAAAATTTTGCAGTCATGTCACGGCGGTTAGTCGACTTATTTGACTGTCTAGATCCCAATACCATGGGTTTTCAGTAAATACTCCATCACTGACTTCTTTTTCCTTTTCTTAAAATGGTAGAAAGGAGATTGATCATAAGCCGCCCGGCTAGCTCAGTTTGGTAGCATGCAAGTCTACTGATCGAGGGGTCGTGGGTTCGATTCCCGGGCGGGGCATAAATTCTTGGAGCTTGGTCATGAAATTATCTTTACAGCAATTCTATCTCCTACCAATGATTTTTAATTATGTAGTGCAGTTGTCAGTCACTGACGAAAGTATGCCCTTTGTAGTTGCTTAACAGCTAAATCCAGAGATTTAGCCTTTCCAGGAGGAGTGAGTTGGTTGACTGACCGCCGTTATATGACCTATACAATGTGTTGCTACGGCGTTTAACCCAACAAACAAACAGCAAACAGAATGATCATATGTACTTCATGACTGAATTTCACGAAACTGTGGCCACTCAAGCAATAAACGTACTTGGCTTGACTTTGACTCAGCGTTACCTGGGAAATGAACCTACGATCGATCTTTTGACAGTACATGTATTTAGTGAAATAAACATTAACGGATTGATACATAACTTAAAATTGTTGATTTTAAGATCGACTTTACGTAGTAATGTAGAGCTCTCCTACTCGCCCCGGCGTCGGCGTCGGCGTCCACATTTCTGATTAAAGTTTTTGTGCAGTAAAATACTTTCTTCTATATCTTTGTTTTTTTCTTAAGATATTAACTTCAAACTTTAAATATATATTCCTTATTATCAACCACATCTCATGTGACAAGGTTCATATTTCCTTATACATTTTTTTCAGAGTTATCCCCCTGAACTTTTAGTTTTCTTTAAAAATATTTGTTTTTACTGCAACTGTTTTATTTCTTTAGGTATTGACTTCAAACTTTAAATATATGTTCCTTATTATCAACCACATCTCATCTGACAAGAATCATAACTCCAAATACATTTTTAGTCAAAATTGTCCTCTATAAACTTACAATTTTCTTTATTTTTTATTTATTTATTTACTTTAAATTTGTTAAGGTTATATTTTCAAATTTTAAAATATGTATGTTCCTTATCATCAACCACATCTCCTGTGACAAATACTTACTAAGTCGAGCATACTGTCTCCTCTGACAGCTCTTGTTTGTATCGACACAGAAAGTGTAGAACGTTTTAACGGTCATATTAGCTGATCGTTTGAAAGTGCAAGGAAAGATTGAGCTTGGCCTTTTTTTCGTGAAACCGTTATCGACATGTGGGGCTGCCACTGTGTACCGTTCTACGATAGGCTTACTATTGTTCATAATCCACAGTTCTACTGACGGCTCAGAACTTCACATTTTGGCATTAATAGTTTGAATCGCAGTCAATGTCAAAATTAGATTCCACTTATGTTTGTATATAATGACAGTTTTAGTCGACTGTAAAGACTAGATATTCAGATTGACACACTCCTCGTTTTGTTAAAAACGAGTGAAATTGTTGCTATACAGTAAGGCGCGCGAATAACTAGAATTTTTTTGAGTATTTCGTACGTATTTCGTACGTATATGGTAAGTATAACGTGCGTGCGAATCACAGCGTATAAGCCGTACGTGCGTATAATTCGTATATCGCATCGTATCGTATCGTATGATTGTATCAATACATGGTATAAATCGTATGGTAAACATCGTATGAATGGTATAATCGTCTTGTTCGTATCGCATCGTACGTAAGACAAGTATTATCACACAAACTATTGAATTATCATAATTTAGCGGGGTATTTTCCCGACAAATTATTTATCAATTTCCGTCAAGTGTTTTTCACAATTAAATGGAAAATACGGACACCATAAAACTTGTTCATCATGAAAAATGCTTTTTTGTCAGCGATTAAGCAGGATATGATTCTTTTTCATCGGAAAGGAAAGGCAATTTCTGATTTTGAAATAAAGAAAATTGGTCTTCATAGCATAAAAAGATGCTTGTACCAAGAAATAAATAATCATTTGAAACGATACGGAAAACTGGCTCAGTCTCTCTCAAAAGTAATGATAATTTACTTTCAGTTTTAACTGGTGTTAATTATTTGAGGATTTACAATTTTACATACAAGTAGTGTCTTTAGTCTTACAGCATACATAGACATATTATTCAATAAAAAATATGTCAGTTACAGATTTCGATGCATGTGCACTATATGTTTGTTTGTTGAATTACACGCCATAGTAACACATTGTATTGTTCATATAACACTGGTCAGTCAACCTACTCACTCTTACTGAAGTCTTAATCTCTCGATGCAGCTATTAGTATGAACCAACTATTTAGCGCATGCTTTCGTCAGTGACTGACAACTGCCCTACATGATTACAAACCATTGGTAGGAGGGAGAATGGATGTAGAAATAATTTCATGATCAAGCTCCACGAAAGTATGCGCTGCCCAGGAATCGAACCCACGACCAGTTGACTTACATGCTACCAAATAAGCTAGGTGGGCGGCTATGAACTAAGATATAATTTAGTTAAGAACTGATAATATGCCTATTGTGTGCCTATAATAAGCTAGCTTAGTTCATGAGTTGTTTGTGTAAATCTGAAAATAAATACACTAGGCAAAAATTTGGTATTCTAAAACACTGTCTTCTTCTGATATTATGAGTTACCTTTTCTCTTGATTTGTCCTATAAGTATCCATATAAAAATCTATGGCCCTCACTGAGATTCATACCCCATTCAACCTCTCAAGTCATAAGCGGACAATCTACCATGTCGACACACCAACTAGTTTTAGGGCTTGGAATATAAATGCTGTTATTTACCTCTGCTACATAAACCTCTCCTTCATAAACCACTCCTTAACACAAAATAAAAGAGCTAGAATGTCTGTGAGACAATCTTAGTATGCGAGCGCACAATCCCTTGTGGGTTATTTACATTGGGCGCCAAATGTAACCCTATGAAAGTCCATGGTCAGAACTGAAATCTGAATCCTCTATCACTCAAGTCCTCAGCTCAACTGTGTTGCTATTCATGAATCTAGCTAGCAAGGGAGTACAAATGCAATAGTTAACCACTGCTACACAGATTTGTTTACTAAAATAAATTTGCCTCATAGGCAGATCTAGCGGGGGTCCGGAACCCACTTGAATTTCCAAAATCTGTTCATATGTTTACTTGTTGACTGTAACTCACTTTTAAGTAGGAAGAAGCAATTTTTCTTGGTTCTACTTGACTTGTGTTGTTTAGCATATATAAAAACTCAAGAAAAGAAGATGACAAACATTTATAAATTCAATCTTTTAATGTTAAACCAAAAATAAAATTAAAATATAGTAGTTTTAATTTCTATATCAACTACATATGTATGATAATAGATTCATGCCAAAATTAAATTATTGAGTATAATACTATAGTCTTTCTCATTGTATTATGTTGAATTCTTGTCTCAAACACTTCCTAATACAAATACAGTACCCACCAAAAGCTTGGAGAATAAGGAAATTTGTTTTTAACTCTAATGATTGGTTATTTTAAAATTATTTCTTTCAATACTCTAATCAAGGATTATTTATGATGAAATGAAGGCACATTTCATGAATGCATCACAATCAATAGCTTCAGCATCTCCATTTTAAAATCTCCAAAACAATGATAAATTAATTTTGTAAATCTTTTCAAAAAAATATTTTTCGGCTTCTTCAGTAGTATCAACTGTAATAAAACAATATTAAACAAAAATTAAACAAAACTGACTAGTACTTTACAACAAATAGTTAGATAAAATATTTGAATACAGCTATTCAGTAGGCCTATAAAGTTATAATGTCTCCAAAATTTTGGTAGGTACTGTACGGACAGGGACAACTCAACCCGAAAATAACTCAACATAGAACAACTCAACTCATAAGCCCGGACAACTCAACCAGTATGTACGGAAAACTCAACCCGTGGATAACTCAATCCGTATGATATAATATAATATAATAATTAGTAATTCATTATAAATAATCAGAATAAAACGTTACATTTAATTGATATTCAGATAAAATTATTGTTAATGAAAGATATCTAAGTATGAAAATAACAATGAAAATCTTAACCTAATGTTTGCATATCAAATTGGAAATATGTCATTCATAAGGAGCTCTCCAGTTTGTCATTCTAGGGGTAATTCTCCACTCAGTCACTAAGTAAGTAAAAGCTGACTGAATAAGAAACTGGGCAAATCTTGCTACATTTTTTACTTTTCTTTATACATATACCACTAATCAAAGTTGTTCACAGGTTGAGTTGTTCCCACTTTTGGGTTGTGTTGTCCTAACTTCGGGGTAAGTCGTCCATGGGTTGAGTTGTCTACAGGATGAGTTGTACTGGACCAGTACATTTCATGTCACTTATATAGCCCAAGCAAATAGTCATTTACTTGACAAACAATGTCTTATAATTATCCTTGGAATAACATTGAACTAAATATTATGTCTTTAGAATTTATCCTAATTAATCAGAAATTGTTGTCAATCATTGAACTGTGCCCAGGTAAACATTTTTGGAGATACATCAGCTGGAAATCTATCTGCTTTTTTGTTCGCCATACAGGAATAAGAAAAGTATATCGACTTCAAGATCTTGTTGGTATGAACACACTTGTACAACCTTTAGCAGCTTTAAAATCCATATATTGTCATCTGAAATAATCAAAATGGGAATTTTAATGACATTATCATACAAATAACATTCTAAAGTCTGATTTGAAGATCAAGGTATCATTGCATTTCCTCAACTGAATGCAACTCGGCAGGAAACAGGCATGGCCGAGCATTTATGACGTTACCCTATTTATAAACCGGATTATATACACTCCCTGTAAAGTGAGAAATCCTAGGTTCCAGTCCCAGTCAGACTGCATATTTCTGTCTGACATTTGGCATCAATTGTCGGTCGATGACAATAACTAGCTCAGTTGAAAAACACTTTTAAACAAAATAAATGCTCCAAAAACAGCATGGAATTCTGAAATTTGAGACAAATTTCCAGTTCACAGGTGAGTATGTCACAGCCCTTGCCTGTGCACATGATGAGCAGAAATAAATGTAAGTATCAGCATGGCTAAGTTGCAAGAGCAATCGCACTATGAGTAAAAGGTCCAGCTAGGCCTAGGGTTCCAGTCCCGGTCAGGCTGAATATTTTTCTTACCCGTAATGGGTCGCAATAACTGGGGACGAAAAACATTGAGCAAACTGTGAGACTGATGTTGTTAACACAGTCATATTATGCAGATTACAATCACGCTTACCTAGTCGATCATAATTGATGAATTGTTGAATATTTACACTTGTGACTTGTCTGTCCATCGACTCCGATTTGGCAAGTCGTTTTTACATCAGAAATCTTAAGATTTCACCTTAACTTCACCAAGCGACCACATTGTTGTTTAAATATTGACGATTGTTGGTCATTATTGGCAGTCCCCGCGTCATTTCCAAGTAACTTTTGTGCAGTGTAAGGTTCCAACTTGACAGACCTGTCAGTTGAAGTGTTTAGTTTGCCGGACATTTAACTTTCGGCTACTTTTCGAATATGGGTACCGGGACAAAACGGACCATGAGACGAAACGGACCATGCCAAAACGGACCAAAGTAGGGACGAAACGGACCATATTTGTGGGAAAAACGGACCAAAGTCGGGACAAAA
Organism: Mactra quadrangularis; assembly: GCA_025267735.1. Taxonomy (NCBI): domain Eukaryota; kingdom Metazoa; phylum Mollusca; class Bivalvia; order Venerida; family Mactridae; genus Mactra; species Mactra quadrangularis. The sequence continues at coordinate 33,941,965 of CM046304.1, forward strand.
CGGACCATTGTCGGGACAAAAATGACCATAAGAAAATATATATAATATAACTAAACAAAAATATATTGATTCAATGAAATAAAAGTTGAAGTAGTAAAGAGTAAAAATATTGATATTTTTCATAACAAAACACAACAAATCTTTATTTCACCCTTTCAAACAATTACAATAATAACTATTGAGTAATTGGGTTATTCTTTGTTTGTTTGTTTTTTCATGGAAAGCTTCTTATTTTAAATAACACCAAACTGATGACAATTATTGACTAAAATGGAAAATATTTTTTGTTAGTTAATTTCATTGGTTTTTTTAGATAACATCCAACTTAGGACAATAATTGACTTCAAAGTGATATCCTTACATCTGATAATTAATGATACCCAATTGAATAAAATTGTTTGTTTGTTTATTTCATTGACAAATTATAATATTTTATGCACAACATAAAATTTTTTATGTGATGGTCAAACGTCTTATTTCCTACTTACAAAGATTTATATCCCGTATTAATTTCTTAACGGGCCGAATGGTTTTTACACTTTTGGCTCTCATCCAATGGGGGCTTAGAATTTGATCACGTGATCTAATTCAGCCAATCAGGAGCTCTAAAATCACTTCCTTTGTTTGATTCTAACAAGTCAGTCGAGAAAATTTTTCTCCACAATTTTGTCAATTATTGGATTGATATTCATAATTATAAGGTTATTGAACTTTTCCTCGTTGTTTATTTAAGTTTAATCTTACTCGAGGACTATTTCGTTAAGGCGGCGATACTGTGTTAAGGTGAAAATTTATGTGCTAAAAGGTGGCAGTGAGCTTTCTAATTATAGCTTTTCTAGAGGGCGCTATTCACGCGTGGCTTCTAACGAGATTTCTCGCTCACGTGATCTGTCATGGCGGCTACGCAGAAAATTCAGTTATTTGGACACTCTTTTGTGAAACGTGTTAAGACATTTATCGGTGTTTCAGAGAAGTTTGCATACGATTTAGGTTTGATGGACAAACATTTGGTACAGTATTCTGGTTTCCCTGGAGCAACGGTGGACGATTTGAGAAGACATTTAGATGTGATTACTGATTTTAATCCGGATGTTGTTATTTTAGTGATAGGAACGTGTGATATTTATGACAAACAGTTAACATCGGAGCAAGTTGGGAATAAGATAACAGACCTTGTGGACACTATTTTATTCATGTGTAGAGTGGATAAGGTGATAGTTTTACAAACTCTCCACCGATGCGAGCCGAAGAGTTACACAAGATATCCAGTTGACATTTCTTGGTACAACCACAGGGTTGATGATTTAAACGATTATCTCATACGCAGTTTGAACAACACTTCCCATAATAGATGTCACTTGTGGCGTATGAAAGGGTTTTGGTCAGCACAATGTAAAGAAAGAAACTTTGATTCAGACGGCTGCCACCTTACAGAGCATGGTCAAGCAAGGTTCATAAGTAATGTCAGGGCTTCAGTGATCGCCGCCTTGAACGGATCTATCTGCAATCCGTCAGTTATGTAGTATTTCTATTTTTTGCATCTATATATTAAGTTTGTCATGAGCAATGTGACTAGTCTGTCAGTTTACCAAATTCATGCAATTTTGTCATGGTCACATATAACTTTGTTATTATAACAATTATTTATTATTTGAGCTTCATATTCAGATCAATCAGAGCAGTTTGCTGTCTATTCTAAATGGGCCATTGGCTCTATGATTTTAATGCTCAGTTTAATTACCTATCTACCAATAGGTTATTCATTGGATAGTACAGCTTCTATTTATAGCCATAATATTTATATTTATAATGAAATGTATTTATACACACCTTTACACATAATTTTTCATGGTGGCTGCTGACTTAGATACTCTGTGTAACAGCTTATAAATAAACCCTCTATGATATAGTATAGACAGGGCACTTTGATGTACTTTGCTTTGTTGAGGGAAGTGATTGCTGTAGTATGTGTCCATCGGTTTTTATGCCACTTTGATGGCCTTGGTTTATTTCACAGTGATTATACAAATTTTCAGTGCTGTGTAGTGACCCCCTTTTCAAGTGGTCACCACTAATTTTGGGACAAAATGGTGTCAAGTTACTGGCTGTTTCAGTTTGTCATGGATCATTACTATATATACAATTTTAGTCGTTTTATTTTTCCATGATAAACAACCTGGGGTTAACTTTTTTGTTTCCCTAGGATATTTTATGAGTACTTCACCTTGCTCCCAATTTATTATGATGCACTTATTTGTGGTTGTGTTAATGCAACCCTTTAATAGTTATAATTCACTGCATAACCAATTATTTATGTAGTCATGTTTTTTGACTGCGGTTGATGGCACATTTGTTTTGGTATCTTTAATAGGTCAGCTTTACCGGCATTTTTAACCATGGTTTATATATTAAAGATGGGCAGGTGTGGTTTTCGGGCTCTTTCAATATGACTCGGAATAAACATTGTGTGTTTTAATGCATATTATAATATATATTTGTAGATGAAGCCATCTAAAAGAAAAATAACATCTACGTCAGGATGTCCTTGTTGTAAGACAACATCAGATAATGGCGGAAAAAAGAAAAAGTCTATTGAACGGGCAGCAATGAACGAGGGTACAAACACCTGCGCTTCCCCTCTTGATGTTACACAGATTTTAACCGGCTCTACCCAGCCTTTTGGTTTATTTTCTTCTTCTCCTCAGTATACTTCAACAACAACATGTGCAACGGTTAACAGCTCATCATTACAGACTATAAACTTACAACCAATACAATCCGCATCCAGATCTAATCCAACATCACCAGATTTGAACTTTCCACCAAGTTGTCAGCAGCCTAATGGTTTACAGCATGTTAATTTATTAGACAATGATAACATAGATGAATCTTCTGATTCTGATTCTGTGGTGTCAGCAGAGAACTTCTCTTTTGACAATGCTGTGCATAGGCATTTACAAGACGTTCTACCAGGTAGTAACATTCAGTACCAGGAGCCAGTGAGCACTCCTATAATACATCAAGTTAAATCTTCTATATGCAACAAAATTTGGTCTAATAAGTTCATAGACCTTGCCACTCTTTTACCTACTATCTTTGACCACGGTACCCCTAAATATGCCCTGCAGATGGATGGTCAATCCAATTTATCTCTGACCCCTATGTCTAAAGTCAGAAAGATATCCTCCATCGAGCAATGGACCTCCGCATTCATTAAGTTTGTGGCAGTTTATTGTGAAAGATACCCCCTGGAGACCCCTAAGCTGATGAAGTACATGGAGATTGTACGGGATATTGCTAACAGGAAACCAGGGTTAGCATTTATGTACTACGATGTCCATTTTAGAACCCTAAGGGAGACAGTTGCATACCCTTGGGATGAACTTCACACAGAATTTTGGTTAATGGCTTGTACGTACACAGTCTAACCAGTCCTTTCAGTCCCAAAGAAGGTTAAAAAAATTTGGCTCCCATTCTAACTCAAAGAGATTCCTACCCAAAACATGCTGGAACTACAATAGAAAATCCCAATGCCACAACCCAAGATGCTCTCTCCCCCATGTATGTGGCTACTGCAAAGGCTCACACACTGCATACAACTGCCCATCCTACTCCTTCAACAACGACCAGCCTTCCCAGTCCAAATCAAGGCCTGAATCTTCAAAATCCAGCAAGTAATGTCCCAGTTACCCCTATCATTGTATCAGCATTAGCACAGTTAAAGGTATCTTACCCTTGGAAAGATTATTTGATACAAGGCTTTTCAAGTGGTTTTAGATTAGGTTATACTGGGCCCCGCGTGTCTACCCATTGCTCAAACCTAAAATCATGTTATGACAACTTGGATGTTGTATCAGCTAAGCTCCAAGTTGAAATAGACTGTAACAGAGTTAAAGGCCCATTTGAAAGCCCCCCCCCTTTTCACCTCTCCATATCAGTCCTATAGGACTAGTCGCTAAGAAAGCACCTGGTCAATTCCGTTTAATACACCACCTTAGCTATCCCCAAGGGTCTTCAATCAATGATTTCATCACCCCTGAGTTGGCCACTGTCACATATGTCAGTTTTGACGATGCAGTGAATCAGTTATTACAACTGGGTCCTAATTCGTTGATGAGTAAAACAGACATTGACTCGGCCTTTCGTCTGATCCCTATACACCCCGATGACCACCATCTGCTTGGCTTTATGTTCAATGGGTTCTATTTTTATGACACATGCCTGCCCATGGGAGCCTCTTCATCTTGTGCAATTTTTGAACGTTTCAGCAATGCTTTACAATATATTTCTGAGAACCTGTTAGGTATCAACCACATGGTACATATACTGGATGATTTCCTTATTTTAGGTCCCCCTGATTCAAATACTTGTCAAAATAACCTTGATAAATTTTTGTTATTTTGTAAAACAATTGGTGTCCCTATTAAACAGGAAAAAACAGTGCAAGCTACAACAATCATTACCTTCATGGGTATTGAACTAGATTCAGTTCAAATGCAAGCTCGTCTACCACTTGATAAGTTGGATAAACTACGTTCTATACTAACAGACTTAGTTAAACGCAGAAAAATTACTTTAAAAGAATTACAGTCAGTTTTAGGTTTACTAAATTTTTGTTGTCAAGTTGTCATTCCGGGGCGTTGTTTTTTACGCAGGTTAACTGATTTAACTAAGAAGGTCTCAAAACCTCACCATAGAATTACTTTAAATAGTGAAAGCCGTAAAGACATCAAGGCATGGATGCTTTTTGTTCAATATTTTAATGGGAAACAGTTACTACTTCAAAAACGATGGATAAATAACCAATGTCTCCACCTTTATACTGATGCATCGGGTGCAATAGGTTTTGGGGCAATATACAAATGTCATTGGTTTTATGGTACTTGGCCTTCACAATGGGTTAGTTTCAATATTACTTTTAAAGAATACTTCCCAATTGTACTAGCCATAGAAGTCTGGGGCAGACTTTTAGCTAATCGCTGCATAGTTTTTCATACAGACAATGAAGCTGTAGTACATATTATTAATAGACAAACTTGCAAACAACCTGAAGTGATGTCTCTTGTTCGTCGTTTAGTTCTGGCTTGCATGAAACACAATATACTTTTTCGCTCGGAACATATTATAGGAAAATCAAATGTGTTACCAGACCTTCTTTCTCGTTTACAGATTCAGAAATTCAAAATTTTGGCTCCTCAAATGGACAAAGAACCAACTATTGTACCGGAAGAACTGATCACTCTATACTAAACAGTGCTGTGACTCATCTTCTAAAGTCTTCTTTAGCTCCTTCCACTTATTCATCTTACAGAAACGCACTATCTAGATTTAATAGATTTCATTCAACATTTTATCCTAACACCCCTCTATTTCCAGTTCTACCACAACAATTGGCTCAATTCATAGCATTCTGTCATTATAATCAGCTTAAAGCATCTACAATTACCAGTTTCTTGTCCGCCATAAACTATGTACATAGAATTAACAATTACAAATGCCCTTCTGAATCTTTCATTATAAAGAAATTGTTACATAGTGTCAGACGCAATAATCTTCCTGATAAACGTAAACCATTCACTTTAGATCATTTATTACAATTAACCACTCAAGTTAAATTAAAGTTTTCAGACAGTTTCAATCAGAAATTATTCAAAGCTATGTTTTTGACAGCCTTTTTTGGTCTATTCAGAGTTGGGGAAATATCCTCATCTAAAAAAGGGAAACATAATGTTATACAGAGGAAAAATGTATCTCTCATTTACAAACATAATTCTCTTGTATCTATTGAAATAACTCTTCTTAGTTTCAAACATTCACAAGGTCATACTGGAACTATTCCATTTAAACAACAACAAAGTAAAACAATTTGCCCCGTAAGAGCTCTCTCTAAATACCTACATGTATCAAAACACCGGGAGGGTCAACTTTTTCAAGACAAAAATGGACACAGTATCACTTCATCTAATTTCAGAACTGTTCTACGCTCATGCGTAGTATCATGTAACTTAAACCCCCTTCACTACACATCACACTCATTTAGAATAGGGGGAGCAACTTACGCATATGAAAACAACATGTCATTACAAGAAATTCAAAAATTAGGCCGTTGGAAGTCTTCGGCATATGTGAAATACATCCGCTCAAATCCCATTCTCATGGGCTAAGTTAGTTCTTTAACACTGCAAACAAAAATGCTTATATAAGTTATAGGTTGTTAAATCTCCATGCGTTTAATGTAAACATTGAATACAATGAAATTTAATTCATTATTTATGTTTTACTGTATGTTACTACCTGGTACTTATTATAAAACAATATTATACTTCACATACTTCTGTAGAGCTTTGTTAAGAGCATTTATAAATAGCCTTTAGCCTGATATTGGTAATTTCAATATTACTTGTAATAATATTGTTTTGAGTAATAGTCCTGACGGTATGAGGCCGCAGGGTCTATTTCTATATATACATACTGTATTACACTCAATGTATCAATAGGTTGAAGAAAAAAATTCATGTTAGTACGGGGGCCAGAGGGGTCCACCATGCACCCCCCTCTAGACTTTTTGCCACCTATGCTAAATTGTTCCGTAGAGTCCACTGAATCAGAATTTGCGTTGTTCTCAAAAATAAACTCTTGCGCACTACCTGAAATGTCACAGTTTCCATGGCAACCCCTTGTTTTTTGTCGAAATTGTGGAGGCTAGAATAATATCATTAGTGTCATATCAAAGCTGAGGCACTGACCTTTAGAAATATATGTAACACTATCCGCTAAAATACAGTTTAATTCATGAAATTAACCGAAAAACATGAAAAAATGCTGAAAACTATCGATTTTTTTTTTAATTTCATGCATATCTTTTAATTTTCAAACCCTATTTTTGAGAAATAATACATTTATTTTGTAACAAAATATTTTAGAAAGGTCTACTCATTCATATTCAAAATTATTTTTATGACAGAAGTACTATTTTTGTATGTAAAAACCGTTGCCATAGCAACCGCTATTTTCAAGTAATAACTTCTATTTGGTGATTAAACTTGATTTTTTTGCTCAAATCTAACGATAGGATTGCCATATTGATATCAAATGATACCCGAGACTCATGTCTTTAGTATTATTGCTGTTATCAATAAATGCAGTATCGATACCTTCATAGATATTGTTAAGAAATGTTAATCAAAGCGCTGAAAGCACCGATTTTGTTTTCGGTTTGACAGTAATATGTCATAACGTTTGAAGACGATGGTTATTGTGCAGTGGTGGTCTATTAAATGAAGAAATAATATAATAAGACTAAAGAGACTCTTGTTGTTTTGTTTTTGCTTTTACTGAAATAAAATTATGTTGGAATATGATTTTGTAAATTTAGATTTTACGCTGTATATCATTACTTTTTAAAAGGTTATGTGCGGCGGCAGACTTTTTTAACCAACTTTCCCGGACTTGTTTCTTTAACATTAATCGGTTTAGCATCTTATCATTACGTGTCAAATGCATAGCACTGTCAAACCCTGATACTTTTATTTACTCAATGACTGTTAAAGTAAAATATTTGTATTAATAAAAGAGTAACCAAACTATATAACAATGAGTCGTAAAACCAAAATCAACATATGCGTAATATTTGTTCATGAGTTTACATCAACCAACTCGTTTAGAAAGTTTTCCTGGACCATTTTCTAACAAGTGCCTACCTTCCCTACCTAAGGAGCTGGTAACTTCGCTACATATTGCGGATTAAAGGCCATAAGGCAATTTTCAAGGACCATGACCAGCCAAAACCGGGGCTGAACCTTGAACCGCATGATTTGACGAACGCCAAACGAATAGAAAATACACAACCTATTATTTTATATACGTATTTATACATGTCCAATATCTTTGGACATTTTTCTGAATAGCTACCAGGTTATCAAATTTTTTGATTTGCTGTACTAAACACTTGTTACACGGTGGTAATGCTCCCATATCAACATTGCGAAACGCATCAGCTGGTTTGTCTTAAACTTAGCTATAATACAATTGTATAGTAATAACTCAGGTGCCCTGACATGTGCTGTTTGCATGGAAGGCATTCTTTGTATCTATACATATTATCTCTTTTTGATAAAAAAATTTAAAGATGGATATTTTTTCAAGAAAGTAGTCTGAGGGTTTTGTTGTACTTCTACACAAACATGGTAGTATAAATGAAGTAAACATTTTCAGGGTCGAAACTTCATTGAGTTTGTTAAGAAAACTATTTACAAGAATTCTTAATAACCGTTCGACTGGCTGGACAGTAATAAGAAACATTTGATAATATCTTTGTTTAACATTGTATAATAAATCACATACATTTGTACTTAATACTGTATTACGCCTATCTTATTTGCACTTTTTAATGAAATCGGGGATATGCTTATTAGTAATGGTCTTGCTGGTATAAAAGTTGATATGTTTAACATATTTTCATTTTATATGCTGACGACATAGTTATTTTCGCTAATTGTAAAGACGAGTTACAACTAAGTATACACGTTTTTGAAGATTATTGTAAGTTATGGAAATCAGTGGTACACACTAGTAAAACTAAGGTTATGATTTTCAAAAAAGAGGCAGGATTTCAGAGAATACTGATTCTATTAAAATGATATGAACTGGATTTTGTTTAACAATTTACATACATTGGTGTAGTTTTCTCATCAAGGGGGGTCATTCTCTAATACTAAAATTGTTTTGTTGGCCAAACTTTAATAGGTATTTTAAAGTAAAACTTTAAAGTTGGTGATTCGTCCAAGGAAACTCCATTGAACGAGTTCATTTACATTTCTGTGAAAGGTTACTCGGGATAAAACAATAATACTCAAAATGATTTTAATCACAGTGAGTTTGGGAGGTTGAATTTTCCAACAATTCGCTATTTTAACATTATTGTAAACTATTGGGTAAAATTATTGCAAACTGATATAAATTAAAACAACAGAGATTTGTACCCTAATAAACCCAACTTGTGTTCTTTGTTGAATTCATTTTTGTTCTGTCTTTGGTTTTTATGATGCATGTACTTTTCAAGATATTGGTAATGTTCATATATCTTAAGCAATGTTAAACACATACTATATGATAATTTAATGCAAAGTTTGAACATAGGTTAGCTAATTCTAGTAGAGCATTATTTTACAAGAATATATCAAATTTTAGTTTCAGTCATATTCAAAAACATTTCAACATTTAAGATTTAGATATTTTGTGGCTATAGACTTAAACTGTGTTCTCATAGACTACATTTTGAAAACGGTAGATGGAACAAACAAAGATCCACACCTACATGTCTGTATAAATTGTCATATATTAGGAGACGAGTTTCATGTCATTACAGAATGAAAATTATATTCTGAATGAAGAAATATTAAAATCCCTACATAGTTTCCTTATTGATCCTAGCATGTTTAAATTGATTGAACTTATTCTTACTGAAATTAAAGCTTTAACAATTCAGCTTGGTACTTATTGTTACCAATTTTCCCTAATCATGGCGAAATTATTTAGAAATCCCACCACTGTGTTACCAATTTTCTACAATCATACTGGAGGTCTTGATATGTCCGATGCCACCATTTTATACATTATTTGATGTCCATATGTCTACTACAAATTTATTTCACTCACATTAACCTAGTTATAACGATAAACTACAAGAATTAAAGTCATAACAAAAGACAAGAAAAATAACAACCAGAGCTAGAGAACCCAGTTAATAAGTAAACTTTTCTATATATACAAAAATGTATTTCCTATTGACCTTAAAAGTTAGGTATAGTGACCGTAAAAGTCTCGGTATGAACCATAACTTTTGAGGTTCATAATCCAATTTCTAACCGTAAAAATAAGATTAGTGAGTCATACATTATACCACAAATTTTAAGGTAAATTAGATACTTACAACTTCCTTTGCCAAAATATAAATTTGTAATATTATATACAAAAAGCTTTAAAATTGGAAAAAAATAAGCTAAAGATGCTATAAAATTATCCATATGCTTTACAGCTAACATATGTCTTGAGTATCATATGAATGTATGATACTACATGTCTATAATATCACGTTTAATATACTGCAGTATTATTTTTATGGTAATTTTATATTAAACTGACATGTCAATGTACAGGTATGTTTCGCTTTGGTCAAAGACTTGCCTGTGTTTATATGAACAAACTTGTAAGTTAGGATAAATTTGTAGAAGTTAAACCGATAAGCATGCCCAGGAAAGTTGGTTTACTTAGTAAATAGCATAGCAGAGCATAGCATATTCTTTATTTGGCATCAAATATACTTTTATAGCCAACAGAAAAGTAATATTACAAATACATACTGCCCGAAAATAACCTTTTAAAAAGTAATGATGTGCAGCGTAAAATCCAATTTACAAAATCATATTCCAACATAATTTTATTTCAGTAAAAGCAAAAACAAAACAACAAGAGTCTCTTTAGTCTTATTATATTATTTCTTCATTCAATAGACCACCACTGTACAATAACCATCGTCTTCAAACGTTATGACATGTGAATCACTTTAATACTGTCAAATCGAAAACAAAATCGGTGCTTTCAGCGCTTTGATTAACATTTCTTAACAATATCTATGAAGGTATTGATACTGAATTTATTGATAAAAGCAATAGTATTAAAGATGTGAGTCTCAGATATCATTTAATATCAATGTTGCAATCATATCGTTAGATTTGAGCAAAAAATCAAGTTTAATCACCAAATAGTAGCTCTTACTTGAAAATAGCGGTTGCTATGGCAACGGTTTTTACATACATAAATAGTACTTCTGTCATAAAAATAATTTTAAATATGATAGAGTAGATCTTTTTGAAATATTTTGTAACAAAATAAATGTATTATTTCTCAAAAATAGGGTTTGAAAATTAAAAGATATGCATGTAATTGAAAAAAGATCAATATTTTTCAGCATTTTTTCATGTTTTCGGTTAATTTCATGGATTAAACTGTATTTTAGCGGATAGTGTTACATATATTTCTAAGGGCCAGTGCCTCAGCTTTGATATGACACTTATTATATTATTCTAGCTTAATGCTTGTTCAAGTTATTAATGATTTTACAAACACCGACAATTTCGATAAAAAACAAGTGGTTGCCATAGAAACTGTGACATTTCAGGTAATGCGCAAGAGTTTATTTTTGAGAACAACGCAGATTCTGATTCAGTTGACCCTAAGGAACAATTTAGCATAAGTGGCAAAAAGTCTAGAGGGGGGTGCACGGTGGACCCCTCTGGCCCCCGTACTATGTTTAAATCTTATTTTATTTCTTAAATTTATGTAATTGACAAATGTTATAAGTACTAGTATTATTTTGTTTTTTAGTATCTTAAAGATGTATGTGACGGGTACACTGATGGTTGAGGCCACATGTGTGTTAGTTGTAAATACATGTATATAATGTTTATTGATACCACAATTGTTAATTGTGCGCATATACATTTCACCTGACGGTTGAGGCCGCAGGCTTGACAGGATTATGTGATCATTAGGTACGGAGATCATGTGTCAAATGCCTGGTGTATTTGTTATGAACATTAAAACTTGACGGTTTGAGGCCGCAGTTCAAAATATTTTTTGAAGGGAATGGGTTTAATATATATATTCATATAATTTCTCTTTAAACTTTATTATTGTCTTTTTGTTTCCATTATAGTTATATTGGGATACGAACATCACCAACTAACTTGTTAATTCCTTGTTTCTGAATCTGCCAGTTGAGGCTGCAGGTTTATAATATAGTATGATGTAAATATTTCATATATGTAAATTTTATGTCTGACGGTTGAGGCCGCAAACATGTTTTGATTTTGTTGCCATGGTTGTTAGTTCATTTTGTTTTGTTTTATTTTTATACTATCTAGTGTAATTTTTACAGTTAACAATGACGTTTAGGGATACAAGTACACATATTTTATCTTACTATTATAGTAGCAAATAATTTAATTTTTCTTTTCAACAACAATTTTTCTATCAATTTCAATTTACCTAAATTGCGGTATATTTCTACAGTTTGGTGGAACTTAGTTAAGTTACACTGTTTGTGACAACAATCACAGGTTATCATGTTTTATTCACAGCATTATAAGAGAATAGATTAATTATTTAACAAAACACGTCTGGGTTTCTCTGGCGGCGTTTTACTTTTGGCGGTTGATTGCCGACAAGATATGTTCTAAGTTCTAACTAATGTATGTATTTATCTATGTCTTTTGCTATGTCTATGGCATTTGAATAAATGCCCCTTATCAATCAATCAGCATTGTGTTTGTGTTATAACTTATCCCATACGAGTTCAACCTAGTCAGTGTTTTCTGTTTCAAATTTTGGACAATACATAAATAATATTTTATGCACAACATAAAAATTTTTATGTGATGGTCAAACGTCTTATTTCCTACTTACAAAGATTTATATCCCGTATTAATTTCTTAACGGGCCGAATGGTTTTTACACTTTTGGCTCTCATCCAATGGGGGCTTAGAATTTGATCACGTGATCTAATTCAGCCAATCAGGAGCTCTAAAATCACTTCCTTTGTTTGATTCTAACAAGTCAGTCGAGAAAATTTTTCTCCACAATTTTGTAACCACCACCTTCCTCTCCTCCTCCTCATATAAGACGTTTGTCCAAGTATATCATTTCGATAAGATATTCAGCATTAACATAGGTTCATTATTTATTTAATTTATGGCGGCAGTTACTTGCCGACCAGTTATGTTTTTAGTTATAACTTATGTAAATAATTATTCATGTCCTTTGTTATGTGGCGGTTGATTGCCGACCAGATATGTTCTAAGTTCTAACTAATGTATGTATTTATCTATGTCTTTTGCTATGTCTATGGCATTTGAATAAATGCCCCTTATCAACCAGATATGTTCTAAGTTCTAACTAATGTATGTATTTATCTATGTCTTTTGCTATGTCTATGGCATTTGAATAAATGCCCCTTACCCCTTATCAATCAATCAGCATTGTGTTTGTGTTATAACTTATCCCATACGAGTTCAACCCAGTCAGTGTTTTCTGTTTCAAATTTTGGACAATACATAAAATCTTTTATTAACACCAAACCGATGATGATTATTGCTTTCAAACTGAAATCCTTACATTCGATACGAATTAGTAGATCATAATTGAACATCATTGTTCGTGTGTTTGTTTCATTGACAAATCTTTCTATAATTAGCACCTAACTGATGATGATTATTAAGTTCAAAGTGAAAAACTGTGATAATTGCAAAATTCTATTGTTGTCAACGTTGTTAGTAATATATCATTTCACGAACTGGAATAAAATCGGTATAATAGATTTGTGAATCTGTCCATCTCATCATAACTGATTTCATGATAATTGTGTTAGTATTTTTTTGTCATTATTGTTCCCAGCAGCTATAAGAATTTCAAAAACTATCTAGAATCATGACAACCTCTGGGTACACGCTGATGTATTAGCTAATTAGCTCAAAGAAACGGCACAGAAAAGCTTAAAAACAATGCACAAACTGTCAATCACAATTGAGCCTATTTTAATTACTATTTACACACAATTTAATTACACCATGACATAAACTATATATGTTGTCATTATAATCACACACATAATGATTTATAATAATAATGGTTATATTTTTTCTTATGGTCCGTTTTGTCCCGACAATGGTCCGTTTTGTCCCGAGGAGGACTAAGTATAGGTTAAAAACAACGCACAAACAACACAAAAACTGTTAATCACTATTGAGGCTATTTTAATTACTATTTACACACAATTTAATTACACTAAGGCATAAAAGAAATATATGATGCTATAAATCACGCACATAATAATTTATAATAATAATGATTATATTTTTTCTTATGGTCCGTTTTGTCTCGACAATGGTCCGTTTTGTCCCAACTTTGGTCCGTTTTGTCCCACAAATATGGTCCGTTTCGTCCCTACTTTGGTCCGTTTTGGCATGGTCCGTTTCGTCTCATGGTCCGTTTTGTCCCTAATCCCGAATATGTACCAACCCGGAGGGCAAAAATCATAACCATTGAGACTGATCCCGCCCACATTTATCATTGGAGTCCGCCTTGAAATAATATCGATAATCAAAGTTTTGAATGAGAACCGGCTGTTATTTGTGTATTTTTTATTGCATCATGGCTGATTAAGATATAGAGATACAAGCAAGTCGGACTGATCGCAAGATATATATCGTATCATTCGTATCGAACTAGTGGTATAGTAAACAACCGAACGTATGGTATAAAACGTATAGAACGTATGGTATAAAACGTATAGAACGTATGGTATAAAACGTATAGAACGTATGGTATAAAACGTATATGGTAAGAACTTCGTATAGATCGTAATACGTATCGTACGCATTCGACTTCGGGAATGGTATAACGTACGAATGGTATGCGTATTGTCTTCGTAAATGGTAAAGATCGTATTTCAACTATTACGCGCGCCTTACTGTATATAGCTAAAATGCAGCGTTAATGGCAAAAAGTATAGTCTGAAGCTTGCTAATAAATACTTCTATGGGAATGCAAATGTTACTCGGGCCTTGGCGGAAGGGTTTCAGTGACCCACCCATGAAATTAGACATATGTAACACCTCGATCATTCATTGAATGTAGTTATTTGTAATAATTGGCCGAGGATTTCCGAATGGAAAATAAGCCCAACTATACCGCACAAGGACAGCATATTAGCCCAACTATACCGCACAAGGACAGCGTATTATCAAAATATGATAATTTAACAGTACAATTTAGAAGGATTTACGACTAAAATCAGTCGTAAGAGGTTTGATAATACTGGCCCAAGGTGTGTAATAAACAATCTTATTTTTTCTATTACAGTAAATGGTTATTGCACAACAAGACAGTTATCAATACAAAATGGGTACTACTATATACGCTCTGGTTATACAATAGCTAACTATGAATGCGATGATGGATACCAACTTTACGGTATTAAACAACTTATGTGCTTTAGTAGTGAATGGTCAAGTCCTCCGCCTTCATGTATAGGTAGGTACATACTTTTTATTCAGGCCCCAAATAAACACCAGCCATAGATATACAGTACAACCTCTCTTGAGCAACACCCATTAGGAGGGAATGACGAGTGTTGCTGTACAGAGGTTTTTGCTCTGCGGAGGTTTAATTCGATTAAAATTATGCCGAAGGGATATATTAAAAGATGTTGCTGTGCAGAGGATTTGTTCTGTAGAGGGTCGCTCTGCAGAGATTATACTGTACTACCGAAAAATCAAAGCGCCGATGCATTGGATTTGTTTGAATTAAAAATTCAGTAATTCAAAAAGCGATTGAATTTTTTTCTTTTAGTTTGTAGTATTTTATATGTTATAGGCATATATGTATACTCTTCAAATAGGTAGGTCCTTGGTGACGTCGTGCTGCGAATTGGCGCGTGACGTATTTTGCGGTTATTTTTTCGTTTCGGCGTTCATAAAATGGACAATAATTGACGGAAATTTATCAAACAAATTTGTAAATATTCCACATACACATGGCAAAGCGATGCAAAGGTCGGTGTTAACGAATTACAGTATATATTGTGTTCTCATAGCTTTAAACGTCGTAAGACGACGATTTTCTTACCTCATACAAATGAAATTATCTCAAATTAAAATGCATTTTACGAAAAAATTATTCTGGTGACATACCCTGAAAATTTCATATGTTATTCTCAGATGTACATGTAAAGATATTATGAAATAAAAAAGACATGTCTTCGAGCTACTTTTTCCGTAATTCAACGTTTTAGAGAAGTAATGGTATGAAATAAATCCAGTTTTTCTCTGACGTCGTAGGCGACGTCGCGTAAATTGGATGTGTTTTAATCTTTAAAAATACGTAAAGAAAAGGTAACTGCATTAATAATAATGAGAAAAAATAACTCTTAAAATATAAAATATATATTATGTATACACGGTATGTGTGTATATATATACATACATATTTTTTATCAAATATAATTTCTTAGGCTAGTAAGACTAAAACAAACAAGACTTTTACAAAATACATGATACAAAAAACATAAAATACGTAAAGTATGAACAGTAAAGGTACTTAAAATACATATATGTCGTATTATATTTGAATGATGGATGCATAAGAATGCAAGAAAAATACTTCCTTGCGTGTTGGCGTAATGCAATACTAGAAATGGCTATCTGTTTGTTTGTTTGTTTGTTGAGTTTAACGCCGTAGCAACACATTATATAGGTCATATAACGGTAGTTAGTCAACCAGCTCACTTTTCCTGGAAAGGATGAATCTCTGGATTTCGCTGTTAACCAACTACTAAGCGCATACTTTCGTCAGTGACTGAAAACTGCACTACATAATTAAAGATCATTGGTAGGAGGGAGAATAGCCGTAGAAATAATTACATGACCAATCTCCAAGAAAGTATGCCCCGCCCGGGATCGAACCCACGACCCCTCGATCAGTAGACTTGCATGATGGTACATTTTACTGCTGTGAATTTCTAATTCAGTTAGTCGACGTACATTCTCAGGAATGTATCCATTTGCCGGTTTAACATATGCACTGATTTTTTCACGACGAAATGTCTACCGCAGTTATTTAAAGAATATCTGAAGAATATGCTGTAAAAAGATTATTTTGATAATAAAGTGAAGAATTAACAGAAATACCATTTAGTGTGTATTCATGTATACAAAATACAAATTAAACGTACGCAATATTAATCGAATAGTGCGTTGCAAATGTAGCCTCTGGAATATGTCTTTTTTTTCTTTTAGTCTTAATAACCTACTATGTATATATATTCACACATACCGTGTATACATAATACAATGTACATATATTTTATATTTAAAGAGTTATTTTTTCTTATTGTTATTAATGCAGTTTACCGTTTCTTTACGTATTTTTAAAGATTAAAACACATTCAATTTACGCGACGTCGCCTACGACGTCAGAGAAAAACTGTCTTTATTTTATACAATTACTACTCTAAAACGTTGAATTACGGAAAAAGTAGCACGAAGACATGTCTTTTTTATTTCATAATATCTTAACATATTAAATTTTCAGGGTATGTCACCAGACTACTTTTTTCGTAAAATGCGTTTCAGTATGAAATAATTTCATTTATATGAGCTAATAAAATCACCGTCTCACGACGTTTAAAGCTATAAGAACACAATACATACTGTAAATCGTTAACACCCGCCTTTGCATCGCTTTGCCATGTGTATGTGGAATATTTACAAGTTTGTTAGATAAATTTCCGTCAATTATTGTCCATTTTATGAACGCCGAAACGCAAAAATAACCGCAAACTACGTCACGCGCCAATTCGCGGCACGACGTCACCAAGGCAACGTTTTAATTATTTTGAACACCAAAACCGAAAAGACGAAACTTTAATTGACAAGTGTACTTAATTTAAGCAAGATCGAAGGAAAGTCGAAAATTAATTTGTAAAGTGTGGTGCTACCTTAAATAACTTTTTTGTAAATCATTTAATTTGTTTGAAATTCAAGCCAAGCATTTTTAGGGTAAAGAACTATCTAAATTTCATCACTTCTGTTAATATCTTAATTAACAAAAAACGATATTTGATGAAATATATTGTCATCCTTACATAGGAATTCAATGATAAAATCCGAGGATTCCAACTGTTAGGACCTACTTACCAATTGGATTGCTTCAGATTTTATCAGGGAAAGATAACTGACTAAAGTCCCTAATTTGTAAAATGCCTAAAATTTCAAAAGCTTCTTTTACAAATTGCCTGTTAGTGCCAGTAAAAGATATTTTCATTGATATATTTATATATACGTGAATACTGAACCAAACAATGAACGCATAACTTGATTGATCCCTTTATTTTTCAAAATGTAAAGTTTTAAAGACAATGTAAAAGTACAACATGTAGTGAAATATGGATCGGGAATGGCCGAGTAGGTACGATGTTTCAGTCTTCGAAATTACGATATGAAAGTGGTTTCCCGAACAGGTCATTTTAGCAGCTAGCACTATATTTTTCTTGTAGAAATTCGGTTGCCCAAAAGAATTTGGTTGCCCGAACTAGAAATTGATTGTCCCTGGCAACTGGACACCTACTAACTTCGTAGAGTGATGTTAGACTGGTAATCATTCGATTTAATCTCCATGCACTTTAAATTACTCAACAAAACTCATTGATAAAAAACATGGTTCTTCTGAACTCTATTCTCAATTAGGTCACAACAAATTGATGATGTGTTCTACGAATTTTTCTGGAAAATAATGGGGCGAGCGAGCGAAGAATTTTTTTAATCTTAATAACTTAAAGGTAATACTCTAAATACGATGTATCATGTTACATAATTTTCGAAGTCTACGATTAAATTGTACTTTTTGACTTAAAATCTACTTTCCTTTTTAGCTCTCCTGAACAAAAAGTGTTCATAAAGAGCTATTGTTGTCGGACTATCCACCATTATTGTGTGTGTTCGTTGGTGCGTGTATGTGCGTGCGTCTGTCCGTTAGTCTACAAATTCTTAAAAACTCAATGTCAAAAACTCTAAATCTTACAGTATACAGTGCATGTAGCATCACCTGAAGGTCCTTTACAAATAGGAGTATTTTTCACAGATTTCCAACAACTAATTATGAAAGTGTTAAAAATCTTGTGTCAGATGCCCATAAAATCTAGATTTATGTTAAACAGAACAGAACAGAAAGTAAGCGGTCCAAGCGTAAATGCGTTCATATGGTGTAACATGAGAACTTCATTTTGACCCACAAAAAGTAAGTTCAAAGAAGAGTTAGTGATTTTTCAATGTGCTTTCATATATCCAAAGTACAATATGGGATTGAGAAAATCCTTTTGATTTAGAAATGTTTGTCTTACTCACGGGTTAGAACTCTCAACTAACAGTGTGTCATATCATAGGTACTTGTATTTTGTATTTTGAGTCACCATGAGTTTTAAAAGGTTTCATCATGATTCAGTTGTTTTAAATGAGTTCTTAGAGTGTATGTCATGTGCATCTTAGTTTGAATTAATCAAGTTTGTCGTCACCACTTGTAAGGATAGTTTAGACAAGTATGTTGCTGAAATAATGTGACATAATCGACACAAATAAAGAGTACACGCCACTTATCTAAATAACAGTCATTTTAAAATAACAATCTACGGAGCCCCAAAAGTGACATTTTGAAATGCTTTTTTTCCACAATTAATTCGTTTAAACGTTATATTGTTTCGTTCTAAAACGAAATATTATTTCGTTTTTTAAAAATTATATTACGTTTAAACGAAATAATTATGATTTGAAAATATCACTATAGGGACTTCGTATCCATCTGTGTATTATTACGATGTTTATTATAGAGCTGTCATCGATTCCAACGATATCGCTGTATCGTCGATATTTATGTTCCAATCAATAATCGATATGCATTTTGAAATATCGATAATAGAGTCTATATAGGTAAATAAGTAAAAGTCACTCTTAAGCGGAAACAGGTACGCTGTCATAATATGAACTGATAGGTCTAAAACGGCACGTACCCTGATTGAGGAAATAGCTCTTGTTCACAGAAGGTATAACATTCATGACAAATATACATCTGTTATGAGTTTATGACTACATAAATGGTCTGTATAGTACTGCAGTGAAGGCATCGATATATATCGGTGTATCGTCGATATTAATTTCTCGATATATCGATATCGTCGAAACGCTTCGAGCCCAATCAATGACAGCTCTAGTTAATTATTAACTTTATCCTATAGTCATTAAAAATGCTATCCAAAAGCCTCTAAAGAAAGTCATGTTTTTGGACTAAACCAGTTGACATCTATTAATTAAAACGTATAAGAAACACGGAGACGTATGTAAGCGAATTCTAAACTTTGCATTAATTAGTTCATCAACACAGTCATGATTCAAACTATGTTACATGTTGAATAAGCTTTGATTATACTTGAGGTTAAATTACTTGCGGTAAACATTATCAATTTTTCTGTAAATTTCATTTGTCCAAGAATGTTGGAGGACGCTGTTTATTGGTACTTATATGGCTTAATTGCTCAGTGTTGATAATAATCATAGCCATATAAACGATATATTCTCTTACGATCAGAGGCACCAATCTTTAATTCTTTAAAATTACGTACAAGTATGCTTAGATAATAATAGTTTGTCAACGAATCCAAAAAAGCCCCCGAAAACAAAATGTTTCAATTTTATTTCGGTAACAATGTCATAACACAAAGCGTATTAATCCTTATTTCCATTGTGTTCCTCGAAAAATTGAGTGGAGGATCCGGGTTCAACCCTGATACCAGTGCTTACGATGTTCATAAAATCTCGTGATGAAACCATGGCGACAAAACGTTGAGATGGAGACATTTAATGTTTTAAGTGTTAGATGTGATGACTTGCTCTAAGAGGTTCATTATATACACCAAGTGGTTAACACTTAAAATCATGTGTATCTATACTTGAATCTAGTTTGCTTTAGACTCTGATAAATGCTCATTATTGTTGGAATGTCTGTAAGTTTGTCGTGATAGAACATACCAGGAAGAACTGTTAATGTTTTTATATAGTTTGAGTTAAGTCCCTTTTAACAGTCAGAACCATATTAGGCAGACATTTCACCGAGCCATACATTTTTAATAGAGGCACTAGTTCCGAGATGCTCAGTCTCTGCGTATGTTTACTTCCTTAAATAAAGAGCCGTGGCAGGTTTTCTGCACAGGTGACATTTTCTCTATATATACTATAATAAGGAAAAATTGAGTCTGTCACCTGTGGTTTTCTGGTCTTGAATTGTTTATGTCTTTAAGGGTGAGAGGTTAAGATGACTTCAAATGTTCTATTATTTTTATGGATGATCTTAAATCATATAATTTTCATAAATGTGCTCTAATGTGGCAATAGTACCAAGGTTAGGAAAATGCTTAAACAATTTTTACTTCAGTTGAAATACTATACATTTCCGCGTATATGGGAGCTATTTACTGTAATATCTACGTTACTCTTTGATGTAATTCATCTCAATGAAATATAGTGTCTAAATACCAGTAAATTTCCGCTACAAAGACCATCATGGTTATTACAATACCATGCGATAGTTGGCCGTTGTCCTAAATGCTTGAGTCGACCAAAAAAGATTCCAATATTTAGAATGTTCCGCTATTAATTATGACCGTGAATTTTGATGGTTCGATAAAGGTCAAATGGTAAACCCCATATCTAATAATATTTTATACATTTCAGCAAATACATGTAAAGACATCGTACTGACAGAGGCATTGAAAGTGACCTACTCTTACAATGGTGCAGTAGCCAAATTTTCATGTGATGCCAACCACAAAATAGAAGGAGTTAATGAAATTTTGTGTCAAGGAAATGATTGGAGTCACCCACAGCCGACTTGTCAACGTAAGTCAGGTTGAAGTTATGATAGTACGATACCCACGTGTTGCCACCATATTTATGCTCGAACAAACAAACTCAGTCAGGGTAACGACTCTGGATTGGTATGCTTTGAATCATTTGGAACAACCTCGGCGATCATCTACGAAGATAAGTGTATCTGCGTAGAAGATCGCCGAGGTAGTTCCGAACGGCTTTGAATAAGAACTGCGGTTGAGAAGATACGTTTAGATTAAAGATGAATACATTGTCTATAGTGGTTCATATCGTAGACGACCGGGACGGCTCCGGTGCAATATCATCATATATACATAAAGTATATTACGAAAATTAATTGTAGATTTTAATCCAAGTTCAAGTATTAAGCCTACATAAAACACCACGATCAGTGGAGAAAATAAATATTCAAAGGCGAGCTGACCTATAGATTTTGAGTATTAGAAAAGTAAAAGTCACAAAAATCGCATTAAAATCATCTATACTATTCCTAACTCCTTTTTGGGGGGAAGGGGGGTTAATGCCGTAGCAACACATCGTATAGGTCATATAACGGCAGTCAGTCAACCTACTCACGATTCCTGTAAAGGCTTAATCTCTGAATTTAACTGTTAACCAACTTTTAAGCGCATACTTTCGTCAGTGACTGACAACTGTCCTGCACAATTAAGAATCATTGGTAGGAGGGAAAATGGCCGTGGAAATATTTTCATGACCAAACTCCAGGAAAGTATGCCCCGCCCGGGAAGCATACCCACGACCATCGATCAGTAAACTTGCGTGCCACCAACTGAGCTAGCCGGGCGGCTCCATTACTAACGGGGTGTATGTTTATACATAAAATCAACATCTTTTACAATTGTCTGTTATTTTGCACTGAAATTGTCAATATCAGAACACTTCTTCGTTGTTTCTTAACAATAATGAGAGCTTAAGAATAGCTGATATTGAAATCGAAATCTACGAGCTAGCAGCTTAACCCAAAACAAACAAAAAGCGAATAAACTATGGCGATCTTTTCAAATCTTATATGTATAATATGTATCATGTATATATATAGCCTGGGTTCCACCACTATCTTGTAACTTTGAGAATGCTGATATATGTGGATGGACACATGATGATAGCGGTGAGCAAGAATGGAAACGAAAATCTGGTCCAACAACTACTTCTAGAACTGGTCCAAGACACGATCACACGTATGGTGACAATGGCAGCGGTAAGTCGTTTTATATGTTTGTGATTATTAGTAATCAGCTCCCTGTTATCAGTTTTCAGCCTAGACTTTCAAAATTTCTAAAATGCTAAGAGCAGCAAGTTGATAGTGTGACATATCCAGTTCCGTCGTCAGAACCCCACGGTACCCATACGGTATATGAATATAATACATGTAATACCATGGGATACCGTCGATGGCAGGGTTCCTAGTTCCACAAGTGTAGCAAATACAAACATTACAATCGAAAATTTATGTATGACAGAACTAAGAATACCCAATTTGTGATGTAATTTAAACTGGAAACGGATACCCAACTGCGCAAATGACATACACTGTATTTCTTTTTTGTTTTTGGAAATAACTTTTTTATAGTTGATGAGTTACCTATCAATGACAAGTTTATTTCAAAAGTACAAAAATATACTTGATTATTTGACGAGTTTTATGTATATTTTAAGGTATTACTACACCACTTTACATGTAGTTTTAACTTTTATAATGCATTCAAAGAATATGTGACAATGCGTAAATATTTACTGCTTACGATTTTGTCAAATACTAAATGACTGTTCTAAACAGTAGAATTTTAGTCTAAGTATTTATTTGTTTATTTGTTCTTTTGTTGGGTTTAACGCCGTAGTAACACATTGTATTATGTATAGGTTATATAACCGCGGTAAGTCAACCTACTCACTCTTCCTGGAAAGGCTAAAAGTCTGGATTTGGCTGTTAACCAACTACTAAGCGCATACTTTCGCCAGTGACTGACAACTGCCTTACATAATTAAGAATCGTTGGTAGGAAGGAGAGAGTGGTCTTATCTAATTTTTTTAATCAGTGGGGTAAATGTATGCGCCCCTGAGAGTTGAAAAACATTAACATGTAACATTACATCGTTTTCAGGTCATTATATGTTCTTTGAATCATCAAGTCCTACAAGAACTGGTCACAGAGCTATTCTGCTGTCACCATTATATACTGAAACCAATAATAAACAATGTTTTCAATTTTACTATCATATACATGGTGAAAGAGGTCAGTAAAAGAAGTGCATATTACATGTTTACTTAATTAACAACTTTTCTAACTACACAATTATTTTTTGGATAACATTCTATGATCCACCGATGTATTAAAAACATTTTTAGCTCGACTTTTCGAAGAAAATGAGAGCTATTGCTATCACTTTTGCGTCGGCGTTGGCGTTGGCGTTGGTTTTCAGGTTAAAGTTTTTTGAAACTCTTATATCTTCAACACTATCCAAGTTATTTAATTGAAAGTTGGTATACTTATTTAGTTGGACTATATTAACCATACTGTGAAAGGGGATAACTGTGGATGAATTATTTTTTTAGTTATTGCCCTTTTATACTTAGAAAATTGCAAATATGAGGTTAAAGTTTTTCCTATGTAGATTATCTTCAGTACTAATCAAGATATTTGACTTAAAGTTTGTATACTTATTTGTTGGTAATATATCGACACCACTATGTAGGGACGTAACTGTGGATTAATTATTTTTTTAGTTATTGCCCTTTTATACTTAGAAAATTGCAAAATATGAGGTTAAAATTTTTCCTATGTAGATTATCTTCAATGCTGATCAAGATATTTGACTTAAAGTTTGTATACTTATATGTCGGTACTATATCTACACGACTGTAAATGGACGTAGCTGTGGATGAATTATTTTTGGAGTTATGCCCCTTTATACTTTAAAATTTAGGATTAAAATTTGTTTTAATGGGATATATTTAGTACTTACAAATATATTTGAATGAAAGTTGAAATGCTTATTAATCAGTTCTTCATCTATCTGTCTCTAAAGGGACATAACTCTGGATGAATTACTTACCAAGTTATTTCCCGTTATACTCAATGTTTGAGGTTAAAGTTTGCTCAAACTGAATATATTTTGTTTGATAGACAGTTAGTACACTTTTTCATCAGTACTACACCTAGTCGACTACAATGTGACGTAACCATTGATGAAATATTTTGGAGTTGTGCCCCTTTTCAACTTTAATTAGGGTGAAAGTCCTTTGAAGTGAAATATTTTCAATACTCATCAAGATATTCAAATGACAGTTAATATGCTTATTCATAAGTACTACATCTACACTACTAAAAAGGTAATAACTCTTGATGATTTTTTGGAGTTATGCCCCTTTACTTTTATGTTGAAAGTTCAAATTGAAATATCTATAGTTCCTTATAAAGATATGTAAATGAAAGTAAGTATGCTTATTCATTGATGCTATGTTTACTTAACTTTGAAGGGACGTTACTATGGATGCATGTTTTAGGAGTTATGCCCCTTTTAAATTTAACAAATATGAATTGGTAATTATTATTTAACTGATTTAGTTCCTTTCAAAAATTGAGTCTTGTCTTAAAATCATTTTTGTTTAATGATAAGCCTTGCCATGAACAAAACACCGGAAAAGTCGAGCGCGCTGTCCTTGGACTGCTCTTGTTTACATTTACTACCTGATTTATTTCATTAGCTTACAACCATTGTAAATCTATTTGAATGTACTTCATGCATTTGTAATAGATTTCATGTCATGGCATAATGTCTGCAAATTCTAACTTTTATAGCCTGTGTGCCCACCTAGTGCCAACAGAACGTCATCCATCTTCTGTTGAAATCATCGCCATTAATTACATGTGTGACTTCATGTTTTAAAGTGAAATGATTTCCTAACGTATCTATACTTACAGACTAGATATGAGTAGTTATGTATGTTTTCTACTCGTTGGTAGTAATTTCCAGGCAAAAACAACGTGAAATGCATGTGCTTCGTGGACCTAGCAAACTACGTGTTTCACAATCAATTTTACACACAATTTCTGTGTAGTTTATAGTAATTTGAAAGTTTTTTGTTTAAATTTATTACGACAAAACGTAAAGATATTTAATATTTAAAATTTGTGGTTAGAACAGTTGAGTATAATTTTATATTGTATTATAACGGAAATCAAATTGGGTTAATTTTTTAATAGAAACAAATAGTGTTTTCTTTCTTTATACTCTTTTACTTTTTACTTGTCAATCTCGATTTTTACGTTTCTGTACCCTCTTAAAATGGCCACCACAGTACTTAAGATAAGTTTTTACACTCGATTTAGTGAATTTCACTTAAGGAAAATGCATAATAAACATGAACTCGCAGCAAATATATATTACAAAGAGAGATAATTAATAACTTAGCTAAGTTTACAAAATACATGTTAATTGATAAAAATACATCCCCGTCATTTAGCATTGGACTCCTTATAATCATCGCAAATACTCAAATTATCGTTTTTAAAATTAATATAAATGAAGTATACTCTAAACATGATGTGTTTATTTTTCTGTCTTGCAGATATAGGAACATTACAAGTATTTATAAAACCATCAAGTTCTGATATATCTCAGCTACAATCACAATTTCTTGTTAATGAGGCTAAAGGTGATATTTGGTTTGAACATACAATACCGGTACCAATACAGACTGAGCCATTCCAGGTTTGTCAACATTTTAACTTCTGATCTTGTAAACACTCGTTCCATTGTTTAGACTACAACAACCTGATGAAACTGTAGTACAGGGCTCGAATCTAACAAAAAATGGACTAGCAAATTTGTACGAGTTAATTTTATTACAACTCGCAAAATGAAAAAAAGTCACTTGCATTTTGTTTCCAAATTGTAATACATGTAACATACATAGTAACTATTCATATATGAAATATAAAACAACATAGTACTACATTTAACTATTTATAGAACAAATGTGTTATTGTGGCATAGACAAAGAATATCGAACATGTTTTACTGTGAATCTTTAATTATGTAATAGTAACTACCGACCTATATGGCTGTTTCATTGCTGATTTGAGCCTCATTAGTTTGGACAGAAATATTTTTGCGAGTTGAAATTAAGGTTACTCGCAATTTCTAAAATACACTCGCATTTTGCGAGTATGCGAGCTTAAATTCGAGCCCTGCTGTAGTACCATCTTTTTATAATGGTCGAGGATCAGACTAAAATACGTAATTAAGTGATCAGTCGCAAGTATGAAGTTCCTAATTTTGTGGTTTACTGATTGAATTGTTCTTGCAGATATTTTTGTATATTTGATTTCATTTTTGGTCTACGATTTAAACACAATATTTAGAAAACATGAAATGTTGGCGGTTTAACATACATACACACATCTTTATTTTGGCAAAAAAAATGTATTGAATACAAATGATATGTTACACTTTCCTTTGTCCTTTGATGCTTTGTATTGAGTACAAACGATGTGTTAACACTTTTCTTTGCTATTAGATGCTTTGTATTGAGTACAAACGATGTGTTACACTTTCCTTTGTTCTTTGATGCTTTGTATTGAGTACAAACGATGTGTTACACTTTTCTTTGCTATTTGATGTTTTGTATTGAAATACAAAGGATGTGTTTACACTTTCTTTTGCTCTTTGATGCTTTGCATTACTATTTTCCTGAACGTGTATTGTTTTATATACTTTTATAGATTGCATTTGTTGCCACTAGAGGTTCCCATTACAGAAGTGACTTTGCTATTGATGATGTTTCCTTTACCAAGTGTCCAGGTAGGTTCAAAACTAAAAGTTGCGAGGCTATAAATGAAATTGGTAATTTGGTGTACAAACGATACAATAAGCATGTGTGATCAAACCCCTTGAATTTTCTTGCCGTTCACTCCACAATCGAGTCATATTCTGCGTATTGAAATCACATGAATTTAACAATCTTATATTACTATAAGCGGAATTAATCAATGTTATAATATATGCGTAAGTGATATCAAACATAAAGGTATAATATGAAGCTGCAATACGCCAGTATCTACATACAAATGTAGCAACGTTGTTTCCATGTGTGCATGGCCGTATTGCGTATTTTGCAATTAATGCTGGGAACAACTATGTGAATAAGTGACCATCATTCCTCATTGGGTTATCCACGATTTGAATAGCTTTTTCTAATATATGAGAACATATAGCAACATATATATAATGTATATCTAAATCAAGCCTTTGTTGATATTTAGGTACATGTATATAACTGTAGTATAGTTCCACTGCAAGGAACGTCAAAATCGCTTTTCTTACTTGTAATTGAGGGACGGTCTTTATGAAAGGTCTTTTTTCTTCTCAAGTTTAGCTTTTTGGACGGTGGCTTGAGATGAGGGATACTTCAAACCTATTTGTTTCCTCTTTTATTGTGATTGTTATCTCTTTATTACAGATTTACCTGTATCAACAGAGGTCCCAGAGGCAGAAACCTCAGCTCCTTCAAAATCAGAAACTACTATTACCAGTAAGCCTACAGTGATTCTAAGCACAACAACGCCACGTCCAACAACTAACACGCCCCGCCCTACAACTAGCACGCCTCGTCCAACAACTAGCACGCCCCGCCCAACAACTAGCACGTCCCGCCCAAATACAAATAAGGCGCGGTCAACCACAATGTCAAAATCTACGGTCGTAACAACAGCAAAACCAGTTGATAAAACTACTTCAAAGATCATTGTTCCTTACACTGTTGATCAAAGAGCTGATAATTCTTCACTAACACCGATTGTTAATCCTAATTTGAAACCTGTACGTTCAGAGAAAGTCACATTAAGAGAAGATAGACATGGTACCACGAAGATTGTATATATTATACTCGGAGTTGGTTTAGTAGTGGCTTTGACTGGTTTAGTATTCATAGGAATATATATTTACCGGCGTCGACAGAGAAGGCGTTTGCCTTTAGACAGTCTAAGTTCTTCTAATCCATTACTACTAGTATACAGGGCTGTCAATGGTGAAGAGGCTGTCAATTTTGCTGATAATCCTTATGAAAACTGAGATTTTTCTTCTAAAGAAAGGCTCACAAAGGCTCAAAAGGGCCAAAATTTAGTTGAAAATACTAAGACATAACTGTAAATGCATGTATATATTTTCTTTCATTCCAAAAAGTTTTGATAGTGTTCTTTATCAACCTGCTCTCAACTTTTGCAAGATAGGCATTAAAAGGTGTGAACTTTATCTCAATGTTGATCCATCATAAACTTTGCTCTATTTCTAGCCATATATAAGCAATATTTGTGCAATATTTGTATATACTATGTTTGTTACATACAATGTATGTTTATGTTTAATGATATTGTTTATATTATCCAAATCAATTTTCCTTAAATACATATACCCTTTTTTATAATTTGTTACATTTGTACAGATATATATTTTATAAAAATAAAATACTTTTAAAAGACAGTGTTTTTTTCGTGTTAAGAGTTTTTCTTTGCTTCATTATCTAAGGCTTAGATCGCGCGCTTATGTGCTGAAATATCCCAGGTTCAAATTCCACCAGCGACACTTCAAATTTCCTTTTGCAAGAAATTTACATACGATTGCTTCACATTCACTGGAAGTAAATTGTAACTTGTGATGGTGATATAATAACGATGCGCCAATGTGTAGGCTGCACAAAAGCTGACTACCTCCCAACGGAGATTGATAGATTTAGGTGTAATTGCTGTTAAGTCAGTGATTGTACATCAGCTTAAAATTTAGACCATAAAATACAAAAAATGTATGATATATACAATTTTTTATTCAATATTTAATTCTGTTTACAATGAACAAATCTATACAATACATGTATACAGTTTTGACGATTTACAATGCAATTCTAAAGACAAGTTACATTCCATATACAATATACAACTTTATACAATATAACATATTTTGCAATATCAGTATAATTATTTTTTTTAAAGTCAGCCACTTAATATTTTTTATTTTTGACAATTAAATATGAAGCGGAAGAGGCCGAGTGGTTACGACGTTGGACTGGTAATAATTGTATCTTCAGCTCTGCGTTGGTTCAAATCTATCCGAAACCTAGGCTATCCCGTTGTCTCTTTGAGCAAGAGACTTTATCTTACTAGCTCAGTACAGTGGAACCAGGAAGCGGACTTCAAGGTGTTTACTACAAATATATAAGTTGTAAGAACTTGTGAAACAATCGAGATAAAATAAATTAGTATGTACTGCGACTATTCAATAAAAAATAAATACAACAAATTTTTAGTCCAAATAGTAGAATCCTGTCCAGTAATTGACATAGGTGCCTTATCACAAGCCTCATATCCTGAATGTAATGGTCCAGGACCAGTGACAGCCAGGAAATATTTCCCTTTTGGTAAAGGTACATGTACAAGTTTCTCATTCAACATATGGACACTTGAACGAACTTTTAACACGATCTTCTATCATTGGTTTGAAAATAACATTTAAACATTAAGCCACAACAAATTGATTATATGTTCTATGGATTCGCTCGCACCTTAATTTTGACGGTTTTTACAAAAAAAAATATTTTTATTTCCTCGCTCGCTCATAAAAATTTGGTCAAACCGCTATATAAAGCAAGTGAATAAAGACTTTTTTATTTTATTTTTCTTCGCTCGCTCGCCCCATTTTTCCCCAGAAAAATCCGTAGAACATATGATCAACTTGTTGTGGCCTTATAACATTTAAAGGTAATATCAACTCCAATTTTAAGTTTGAAACTCAAAATAAGAAACAATTTTGTTATTGATATATGTTGTAACATTGTATGTCAAAATATATCTAATCTAAATCTATAGATATATAAAACTTTTTTAACAAATGAAAATAATATTTACATATTGCGCAAAAACGATTAAGAACAGAGAAAACATAGATAATAAACCCTGGGAGTATAGTTCATTCATTGTATTAGAACATATTTTATCTATTACGGATACCATGAAATGGTCATGTACAATGTACGTGAAATAGCTTGTTACCATTGAGGTCCTTAAATAAATTAAATTAATACATGTCCAAGCAAGGCGTTTTTAATAATAAAACATTTGAAAGACAAAAATAAACCAAAATGTATTTAAGGTCACAACAAATTGATCATGTGTTCTACGGATTTTTCAAGGAATATAATGGGTGAAAGAGCGATGAAAAATCTTAATTCAGCTGCTTTATATAGTGGTTTGAACAAATTTTTATGAGCGAGCGAGGCAATAAAAATATTTTTGTAGAAACCATCGAAATTAAGGTGCAAGCGAATCCATAGATGAAAGAGCACATCATCAAGTTGCTGTGGCCTAAAAATCAGAAACACTGCAACATCTAGGATAAGGTAGATCTGAATTGTTTTGAATTTAATTAATTTTATCATATAATACAATTACATGACAAATAAATTAATTACCTTCTTTATCAGAAAGATAGAAATTACTAAGAGAAATTGAAATAAAGATCTATCTACTGATAAAAGTTTATATACATACTTAGCCGTTCTGAACGGTTCAACACCGTGCATAAAAGTACTACATTAAATTTAACTTATCACTATCTATTAACAATGTCTTTAATCCTATAAAAAGCAATTGTCTGAGTAGACATTATTTAAATGGATAGTATCATTGAAGATACATTTACAAATGTAACTGTGGTGGTAGATCTAAATACAACGGCGAGTGGACGTTTGTAATCATTCTCGTTCCCAGAGTCTAGTATAGTGCGTACAAAAAACAAAACACTGTTTATAATAACAATACAATGAACTAACCCACGACGAGGGATGCCCATGATGACTTAAAATAAACAATTGTGATATGTTTTACGGTGTCTTAGTAGTTGGTGTAATGGAAAGCGTTCTTCCATAACAAGCATGATTTACAATGGTGGTGGTTTATCAACCATGCTAATTTTGTAAAAAATGAATTACACAAATTTCATTTTCATTGATGCCTACCCCTGAAATGAATTGTCTCATTTCTAATGTTTACCAAAACACGTTTTGTTTTTTTGTACGCACTATAGGTTTCTCTATACTAGTATTGAGAATCCTATTAGACTCTGGGAACGAGAATGGTTTGTAATAGGCATATTATTAATGTGGCAATAGCTGTCATGTTTCTGTACGTTATGTTTAAGCTACTAAACTCAAACAAGTAAGATCCAACGATGTACAATTTTATTTTAACTCTAAGACAAAATAGAAGTTTGGAGCAACCATTACAGATCAATAGAAACAAGGACACTGTATAGTTTTTACCTTTTATTGAAAATATTTTATTTAAACCTCATGTATACTTACTCACCCCAGACTAGTATTAGCCACCTCCATCATTGGCTGTATGAGTTACCATTCTTTACAACCTTTCAAAATTATTGGTATTAAAAAGCCAGCTCAGTACTGTATTGATGTTTTTTAGTCAGTGAAGATCGTTTTAACAATCATCTTACAAGTTATGGGTTTCCTAACCCAGTTCACTATAGACCAGTTCATTGTTATTGTTATGATGTCTATAAATAGTAACAAGGAGCTGATAAAGACTACAGGTAACCGTTTGCTGGTTGGCAAGAAATGATATCGAGTAATTACAATGAAAACACAGTAATTTTAAAATTGCAATTACTAAGTCATTTCTCATCAAACAATTTAGTATTTTATATCACTAGAAAGGTCTTGAAATTCATATTTTGAATATTTAAAAATTATTTGTCAAAAAATAATTGTTTTTTATTGGCGAGTGTTTAAACCTAGTGCTTCAAACCGGCAAGAAGATGGTTCAAAGGACAGGTTTAAATCACCTCATATATATTTTTTTAATCAAAATTTTGGCAATTTTCTTATATTATAAAAATATGAATTTCAAAAGCTTTCTATCAATATAAATATCATAAAAATCGGCCAATAAATAAAAAAGTTATCATGATTTAAAAATTCTGCTGCTATCAAATGTAGGGTTTCAATTTTTTCCAAGGCCTTTTGTAACACGCTTAGAGTCTATGAGATTTTGTAACATTGATTGACAAGTACTTGTATAGTGTAGTAATACATGAAAATGCAACTATTTTATTAAGGCGCGGAAATATGATTTACTGTGAAAGCTTTAAGCTAAGTTGACATCAATTATGTACATTAACATTTTCGAAACCAGAAAACTATTTATTTTGCTCTACATACAGGAAACTAACGGACATAATTTCCGTACTATTTTTTTCTAGACCCCGCCTTTTCTGATGTTCAGACTGCGGCGCGTATACAGACTAACCGCGTACTTTTGTAAAATAATCATAAGTATATAACATTGTATTTCGGACATCAACATTTTTGTAATCAATGAACTCTCTTACATATTCTTGGTTGTCCTACAAATTCAAGATTTTTTAAATCAGTCTAAAAATCGTTCCATGAAAAACAAATGATATGAACAAAATAACAGTTATGAACGTATGTCAAAATGATTATTAAGATGACATGTTCGACAAAAGTCGACCAAAATCATGTAGTTCAGGACTATAAATTCTACAATTAAGTGTATAATATGTAGAGTCTGGATGCATTTAAGCCAATTCATATGTTTAATGCAAGTCAACAGATGTAATGAATGTAAAGTAGACAAATAATATTAATTTTTGGAACGGACTATTGTGACAAATCATTATATCGACACTGACTTCATGTATACTCAAATATGTAATGTTATGGATGCATATAAGACAATTTAAATATTTATTGCAAACAAACCGATGTATTGATGTAAATTTAGTTGACAGAAATCGTGAATTTTGAAACTTAAGAGGCGACACAAACCTAAAAAAGTGTATGTGTAGAGTATAAAATGTGAAGAGTATAAGGGCGTTTGTCACATATCGTACTATCCACTCTTGCATCAGGTATACTTACATATATAAGAGATTCTGAGGTCATTTATGTCACTTTTAATCTCTAAATAGAGGATTCTCAATATTTATGCATGAATTTCAAAACGAGGTTAAGATGGGTCAGATGTAAACAACTCTCCTAGTAGTATAAATGGCAGGAGGAGGTTACAGGTATCAGTCAGTAGATTTATAAGAAAATACAAGTTTAACAATTAATGTTGATGTGTTTGTGACTGTAACTTGAACAGACGATATTTTATGTTGATACTCATGTTTAATCTTTTACTTATATTCAAAAGACAAAAATATTAACAAGTGTTTCCAGGTAATATTTAGTTCTGTTTTTTTTCGTTAGGCAGTCTTTTTTTAAAAAGATTAAGCTTATTAAATTGTCTTACTTCAACACATATAATATCTTAAGTTTTTTTTCACAGTTAATACAGTTAATACATTATCAAAAGTAAAAAATACAGTTAAATGTAGATTTATATCAATGAAAAAAATACAAAACCTGAACCTATATTACTGTAAACATTCATGTAATTTATATTCAGAATCCAGTATCAACTAATGCGTTCAAATCAATTTATGTGTGTCAGGAACACACTTAATGGACCCCCAAAACAGAAAATTAATACTTTCCAAAATGTGTTTGACTGGTCCATAGCCAAGAATACCACAAAAACATAAGGATAGAAAAAACTAGCAATATCAGGTCATTCTTCACAACTGTATGAGCATCTTGGTATATACAAGTCAAAATAAAGCATTTCCAGAAATTAGGAATAATCAAGATTCGACTGAAGAAAGGCAAAATATTAATATACCTAAGCAATGTCTATTTGAAAACAAAACAACTTTAATGATTAAGTTTGAAACTATTTTGGAAAGGAATGATAGAGATAGGGATATACATGTCTATCATGATAACAAAGTCACTATCAATAACGTATAATCTCATATGATTTAATTTACTATACTACATAATTATAGTCACTACCTAATTATTGTCATGGTTCTGTTTTTTAGATTAAAAACAATTTTTTGAAGGAACTGATGATATTTCAAATAACATATAAATATTGAAGTCATCAGAAGGGTAAACAAATTATTGGCAATCTATTTTAATGGTGTCTCTTGGATAAGTCAGTTGGGATAGTATCAGTTCTCATTTTTAAGGTAACGCATGTATTGTTGTACTAAAGACACGTCCACCAGATACAG
The DNA here is from genome assembly GCA_025267735.1 of Mactra quadrangularis. Lineage (NCBI taxonomy): Eukaryota > Metazoa > Mollusca > Bivalvia > Venerida > Mactridae > Mactra > Mactra quadrangularis. The sequence continues at coordinate 33,976,628 of CM046304.1, forward strand.
TTTAAAAAAAAAAATTTTTTCATTCCTTCCCTTACAAACTGTTCAGAAGTACATTTTCTCTGTAGACGTTATATAGGTTCATTAGTGAAGTTGAATACAATGAATATAGAACCATGCATACAGTAAACCAACTTTATCTTCATACAACTAAATAATTATACTATCAATAGTTACGTCATTTTATTGCTCTTTCTTAATAAACTTCCTTAGCAATGAATGTTAACCTGATAGCCTTTGATTTGCTATGGTAATTATTAAAAGATCAGATCTACAACAACATACTGTAATAAAATAAACAATTGGTCAGTCTAACATTATACTGATTGCTACATAAATTGCCAAGTGTATTTACACTGTATTTTTGTTGTTTTTGTTTAATGATAGGTATAATAGGTAAAAGTTTTTCATATCAAATAGATAAATAAAAAAATTATTTTTATTATTCAACATATTTCAGTAACAACCTGACGAACAAATCAATACTTCTCCCAAGATCTCTATATCACACAGTGTAACTACGCTGGCTTATCAGTTTGTTTACATTTGACCCATCTAAACCTCGTTTTCACTACCTCATGAATTATTCATGAGCATAATATTAAGAAAGGTCTATACTAGACAATAGAGGTAGGTATTGATCGACAGGAAAAAATAATATTAGGGACTGTAAACTCTACATACAAAAGTATATTTGTAGAGTCTAAGGCCTTTTGTGACAAATCGTAATATCGACACTGACCTCAAGTATACTCACATGTATAAAATTATTTGTGCATGAAAGACATTCGTATGTGTTGTATACAAGAATATAGGTGTCATGGATGTAATGTAGACAGAAATAATGAATGTTGGACTTAGACAGTAGACATAAAAATGTGTATACATAGAGTCCAAGGGCTTTTGTGATATATCGTACAATGGACCCTTACATCACGTACACTTACATATGTGTAAGATTCTGGGATCATAAACCTCACTTTTAATCTGTAGGCACTAGCAAATCGATGTATATTGTATTGATAAAAACATTGCTGAAAAATTGTATTAAGAACTATAAACTCGACACACTAAGGTATAGTTGTAGAGTCTTAGGGCGTTTGTAACATGTCGTACTATATACTCTGACCTCATGTATATACACATATATAAGATTATTTGTGCATGGAAGACATTTTTTATGTTTAATACAAGCAAACAGACGACATGGTCGTATATTAGACAGAAATAATATATTTGGAACTCTGCAGTTGACATACAAAAGCGTATACCTAAAGTCCAAGGGCTTTTGTAACATATCGCCAATCGACCCTTACATCACGTACACTTATCTATGTGTAAGATTCTGGGTTCATTTATCTCACTTGTAATCTGTAGGCACTAGCAAATCGATGTAATGATATAAAATGACTAGGAAAAATGATATTAAGAACTATAAACTCGACACAAAAGGGTATAGTTGTAGAGTCTAAGGGCTTTTGTAACATGTCGCACTATATACTCTGACCTCATGTTTTTACACAAATATAAAATTATTTATAGTTAGAAGACAATTTGTATGTTTTATACAAGAAAACAGATGACATGAAAGTAAATTAGACAGAAATAATATATTTGGAACTCTGCAGTTGACATACAAAAGCGTATACCTAAAGTCCAAGGGCTTTTGTAACATATCGCCAATCGACCCTTACATCACGTACACTTATCTATGTGTAAGATTCTGGGTTCATTTATCTCACTTGTAATCTGTAGGCACTAGCAAATCGATGTAATGATATAAAATGACTAGGAAAATGGTTTTTACAACTACATGTATCAATTTGACACAAAAGGGTATAGTTGTAGAGTCTAAGGCCTTTTGTAACATGTCGCACTATATACTCTGACCTCATGTATATACACATATATAAGATTATTTGTGCATGGAAGACATTTGTATGTTTAATACAAGCAAACAAATGACATGGTCGTATATTAGACAGAAATAATATATTTGTAACTCTGCAGTGGACACCCACAAGTGTATAACTAAAGTCCAAGGGCTTTTGTAACATATCGCACGATCGACCCTTACATCACTTACACTTACAAATGTACAGATTCTGGGTTCATTTGCCTCACATTTTATCTGTAGGCACTAGCAAATCCATGTTATGATATAAAAGGACTAGGAAAAATGATATTTATAAGAATTTACTCGACACAAAAGGGTATAGTTGTAGATTCTAAGGGCTATTGTAACATGTCGTACTATATACTCTGACCTCATGTATATACACATATATAAGATTATTTGTGCATGGAAGACATTTTTTATGTTTAATACAAGCAAACAGATGACATGGTCGTATATTAGACAGAAATAATATACATGTATTTGGAACTCTGCAGTCGACATACAAAAGCGTATACCAAAAGTCCAAGGGCTTTTGTAACATATCACACGATCGACCCTTACATCTCGTACACTTACATATGTGTACGATTCTGGGTTCATTTATCTCACTTGTAATCTGTAGGCACTAGCAAATCGATGTATTGATCTAAAATTAACAGGAAAAATGATATTAAGAACTATAAACTCGACAAAAAAGGGTATAGTTGTAGAGTCTAAGGGCTTTTGTAATATGTCGCACTATATACTCTGACCTCATGTACATACACATATATAAGATTATTTATGCATGGAAGACATTTTTTATGTTTAATACAAGCAAAAAAATGACATGGTCGTATATTAGACAGAAATAATATATTTGGAACTCTGCAGTTGACATACAAAAGCGTATACCTAAAGTCCAAGGGCTTTTGTAACATTTCGCACGATCGACCCTTACATCACTTACACTTACAAATGTACAGAGTCTGGGTTCATTTACCTCACATTTTAATCTGTAGGCACTAGCAAATCCATGTAATGATATAAAAGGACCAGGAAAAATGATATTTAGAAGAATTTACTCGACACAAAAGGGTATAGTTGTAGATTCTAAGGGCTTTTGTAACATGTCGAACTATATACTCTGACCTCACGTATATATACATATATAAGATTATTTGTGCATGGAAGACTTTTTTATGTTTAATACAAGCAAACAAATGACATGGTCGTATATTAGACAGAAATAATATATTTGGAAGTCTGCAGTGGACACCCAAAAGTGTATAACTAAAGTCCAAGGGCTTTTGTAACATATCGCACGATCGACCCTTCATTCACGTACACTTATATATGTGTAAGATTCTGGGTTCGTTTATCTCACTTGTAATCTGTAGGCACTAGCAAATCGATGTAAAGATATAAAATGACTGAGAAAAATGGTTAATGACAACTATCAACTTGACACAAAAGGGTATAGTTGTAGAGTCTTAGGGCTTTTGTAACATGTCGCACTATATACTCTGACCTCATGTATATACACATATATAAGATTATTTGTGCATGGAAGACATTTTTTATGTTTAATACAAGCAAACAAATGACATGGTCGTATATTGGACAGAAATAATATATTTGGAACTCTGCAGTTGACATACAAAAGCGTAAACTGAAAGTCCAAGGGCTTTTGTAACATATCGCACGATCGACCCTTACATCACTTACACTAACAAATGTACAGAGTCTGGGTTCATTTACCTCACATTTTATCTGTAGGCACTAGCAAATCCATGTAATGATATAAAATGACTAGGAAAAATGATATTAACAACTATCAACTTGACACAAAAGGGTATAGTTGTAGAGTCTAAGGGTTTTTGTAACATGTCGTACTATATACTCTGACCTCATGTATATACACATATATAAGATTATTTGTGCATGGAAGACATTTTTTATGTTTAATACAAGCAAACAAATGACATGGTCGTATATAAGACAGAAATAATATATTTGGAACTCTGCAGTCGACATACAAAAGCGTATACCTAAAGTCCAAGGGCTTTTGTAACATATCGCACGATCGACCCTTACATCACTTACACTTACATATGTGTACGATTCTGGGTTCATTTGTCTCACTTGTAATCTGTAGGCACTAGCAAATCCATATTATGATATAAAATGACTAGGAAAACTGATATTAAGAACTATCAACTTGACGCAAAAGGGTATAGTTGTAGATTCTAAGGGCTTTTGTAACATGTCGCACTATATACTCTGACCTCATGTTTATACACATAAATGAGATTATTTGTGCATGGAATACAATAAGTGTGTTTAATACAAGAAAAAAGATGACATGGTCGTATATTAGACAGAAATAATATATTTGGAACTCTGCAGTTGACATACAAAATTGTATACCTTAAGTCCAAGGGCTTTTGTAACATATCGCACAATCCGCACTGACATCACTTACACTTACAAATGTACAGAGTCTTGGTTCATTTATCTCACTTGTAATCTGTAGGCACTAGCAAATCGATGTAATGATATAAAATGACTAGGAAAAATGATATTTAGAAACAATTTACTCGACACAAAGGGTATAGTTGTAGAGTCTAAGGGCTTTTGTAACATGTCGTACAATCGACCCTGACCTAATGTATACTCACATAATTTAGATTATTTGTGCATGGAAGACAATTTGTATGTTTAATACAAGCAAACAGATGTCATGGACGTATTTAAAACAGAAATAATGCATTTGGAACTTAACAGTCGACATACAACAGTGTATAGTTGTAGAGTCTAAGGGCTTTTGTAACATGTCGTACTATCGACCATGGCCTCATGTTTACTCACATATATAAAATTATTTGTGCATGGAAGACAATCTGTATGTTTTATACAAACAAACAGATGTCATGGACGTAAATTAGACAGAAATAATGAATTTTGAACTTTACACTCGACATACAAATGTATATACGTAAAGTCCAAGGGCTTTTGTAACATGTCGTACTATCGACCCTGGCCTCATGTTTACTCACATATATAAGATCATTTGTGCATGGAAGACAATTTGTATGTTGTATACAAACAAACAGATGTCAAGGACGTATATTAGACAGAAATAATGCATTTTGAACTTTACAGTCGACATACAAAGTATATACGTGAAGTCCAAGGGCTTTTGTGACATATCATTCTATCGACCCTTACATCACGTACACTTACATATGTATAATCTTAAGTCTGGGCTGATTTACTTCGCTTTTTATGTAGACATATTGATGTGTTGATCTAAAGTTACCAGAAAAATTATATTAAAAAAATTATATTAAGAATTATAATGAAATAATGAATTTTGAACTTTACACTCGACATACAAAGTTATATTTGTAGAGTATAAGGGCTTTTGTAACATGTCGTACTATCGACCCTTACATAAAGAATGATTACGTATATGTAACATTCCGAGTATATTTACTACACTTTTAATCTGAAATACTAGCAAAAAGAGGTACTAATATAATTAGTCAGGAATTATTATGTTAAAAACTAAAACATTGACATATATAAGTGTATATGTAAAGTCTAAGGCCTTTTGTGACAATATTGGTAATATTGACCATGACTTCATGTATACTCACATATATATATAAAGTTATGGGTGAAATAAAGAAAATTTATATGTTTATTGCAAGTAAACAGATGTCATGGATGTAAAATAGAAATGATAAATTTTGGAACTTTAGAGTCGACATACAAAAGTGTATATGTAGGGTCTAAGGGGTTTTGCGACAAAACGTACTATCGAATCTTACATCACTTATACTAACATATATATGACATTTTGGGTATATTTACTACACTTCATAGTTTACGTTTTATTACAAAAGCCCTTAGACTACGTATACATCGATTTACCATTGTCTACAGATTAAAAGTGAGTTAAATGAAACCAGACTCTTATACATATGTAAGTGTACATAATGTTTGGGTCGATTCTATGATATGTCACAAAAGCCCTTGGACTTTACGTATACACTTTTGTATGTCGACTGTGAAGTTCCAAATTCATTATTTCTGTCTAATTTACGTCCATGACATCTGTTTGTTTGTATAAAACATACAAATTGTCTTCCATGCACAAATAATTTTATATATGTGAGTAAACATGAGGCCAGGGTCGATAGTACGACATGTTACAAAAGCCCTTGGACTTTACGTATATACATTTGTATGTCGAGTGTAAAGTTCAAAATTCATTATTTCTGTCTAATTTACGTCCATGACATCTGTTTGTTTGTATAAAACATACAGATTGCCCTCCATGCACAAACAATTGTACATATGTGAGTATACATGAGGTCAAGATTGATAGTACGACATGTTACAAAAGCCCTTAGACTCTAGAACTATACACTGCTGTATGTCGACTGTTAAGGTCCAAATGCATTATTTCTGTCTTATATACGTCTATGACATTTGTTTGCTTGTATTAAACATACAAATTGCCCTCCATGCACAAATAATCTAAAATATGTGAGTATACATTAGGTCAGGGTCGATTGTACGACATGTTACAAAAGCCCTTAGACTCTACAACTATACCCTTTATGTCGAGTAATTTTTATCTAAATTTCATTTTTCCTAGTCATTTTATATCATTACATCGATTTGCTAGTGCCTACAGATTACAAGTGAGATAAATGAACCAAGACTCTATACATTTGTAAGTGTAAGTGATGTAAGTGCGGATTGTGCGATATGTTACAAAAGCCCTTGGACTTTAGGTATACGCTTTTGTATGTCGATTGCAGAGTTCTAAATATATTATTTCTGTCTAATATACGACCAAGTCATCTGTTTGTTTGTATTAAACATAAAAAATATCTTCCATGCACAAATAATCTTATATATGTGTATATACATGAGGTCAGAGTATATAGTACGACATGTTACAAAAGCCCTTAGAATCTACAACTATACCCTTTTGTGTCGAGTAAATTCTTATAAATATCTTTTTTCCTAGTCATTTTATATCATTACATGGATTTGCTAGTGCCTACAGATAAAATGTGAGGTAAATGAACCCAGACTCTGTACATTTGTAAGTGAAAGTGATGTAAGGGTCGATCGTGCGATATGTTACAAAAGCCCTTGGACTTTAGTTATACACTTTTGGGTGTCCACTGCAGAGTTTCAAATATATTATTTCTGTCTAATATACGACCATGTCATTTGTTTGCTTGTATTAAACATAAAAAATGTCTTCCATGCACAAATAATCTTATATATGTATATATACGTGAGGTCAGATTATATAGTGCGACATGTTACAAAAGCCCTTAGACTCTACAACTATACCTTTTTGTGTCAAGTTGATAGTTGTTAATAACATTTTTTCCTGTTAATTTTAGATCAATACATCGATTTTATAGTACCAACAGATTACAAGTGAGATAAATGAACCCAGAATCTTACACATATGTAAGTGTACGTGATGTAAGGGTCGATCGTGCGATATGTTACAAAAGCCCTTGGACATTAGGTATACGCTTTTGTATGTCGACTGCAGAGTTCCAAATATATTATTTCTGTCTAATATACGACCATGTCATCTGTTTGTTTGTATTAAACATAAAGAATGTCTTCCATGCACAAATAATCTTATATATGTGTATATACATGAGGTCAGAGTATATAGTACGACATGTTACAAAAGCCCTTAGAATCTACAACTATACCCTTTTGTGTCGAGTAAATTCTTATAAATATCATTTTTCCTAGTCATTTTATATCATTACATGGATTTGCTAGTGCCTACAGATAAAATGTGAGGCAAATGAACCCAGACTCTGTACATTTGTAAGTGTAAGTGATGTAAGGGTCGATCGTGCGATATGTTACAAAAGCCCTTGGACTTTAGTTATACACTTTTGGGTGTCAACTGCAGAGTTCCAAATATATTATTTCTGTCTAATATACGACCATGTCATTTGTTTGCTGGTATTAAACATAAAAAATGTTTTCCATGCACAAATAATCTTATATATGTATATATACGTGAGGTCAGAGTATATAGTGCGACATGTTACAAAAGCCCTTAGACTCTACAACTATACCTTTTTGTGTCAAGTTGATAGTTGTTAATAACATTTTTTCCTGTTAATTTTAGATCAATACATCGATTTTATAGTGCCAACAGATTACAAGTGAGATAAATGAACCCAGAATCTTACACATACGTAAGTGTACGTGATGTAAGGGTCGATCGTGCGATATGTTACAAAAGCCCTTGGACTTTAGGTATACGCTTTTGTATGTCGATTGCAGAGTTCCAAATATATTATTTCTGTCTAATATACGACCATGTCATCTGTTTGTTTGTATTAAACATAAAAAATGTCTTCCATGCACAAATAATCTTATATATGTGTATATACATGAGGTCGAGTATATAGTACTTGTACGACATGTTACAAAAGCCCTTAGAATCTACAACTATACCCTTTTGTGTCGAGTAAATTCTTATAAATATCATTTTTCCTAGTCATTTTATATCATTACATGGATTTGCTTGTGCCTACAGATAAAATGTGAGGTAAATGAACCCAGACTCTGTACATTTGTAAGTGTAAGTGATGTAAGGGTCGATCGTGCGATATGTTACAAAAGCCCTTGGACTTTAGTTATACACTTTTGGGTGTCCACTGCAGAGTTCCGAATATATTATTTCTGTCTAATATACGGCCATGTCATTTGTTTGCTTGTATTAAACATAAAAAATGTCTTCCATGCACAAATAATCTTATATATGTATATATACGTGAGGTCAGAGTATATAGTGCGACATGTTACAAAAGCCCTTAGACTTTACAACTATACCTTTTTGTGTCAAGTTGATAGTTGTTAATAACATTTTTTCCTGTTAATTTTAGATCAATACATCGATTTTATAGTGCCAACAGATTACAAGTGAGATAAATGAACCCAGACTCTTACACATATATAAGTGTACGTGATGTAAGGGTCGATTGTACGATATGTTACAAAAGCCCTTGGACTTTACTTATATACTTTTGTATGTCCAGTGTAAAGTTCAAAATTCATTATTTCTATCTTATATACGCCCATGACATATGTTTGTTTGTATAAAACATACAGATTGTCTTCCATGCACAAATAATCTTATATATGTGAGTAAACATGAGGCCAGGGTCGATAGTACGACATGTTACAAAAGCCCTTGGACCTTACGTATATACCTTTGTGTGTCGAGTTTATAGTTCTTAATATCATTTTTCCTGTTAATTTTAGATCAATACATCGATTTTATAGTGTCTACAGATTCAAAGTGAGAAAAATGAACCCAGACTCTTATACATATATAAGTGTACGTGATGTAAGGGTCGATTGTACGATATGTTACAAAAGCCCTTGGACTTTACGTATATACTTTTGTATGTTCAGTGTAAAGTTCAAAATTCATTATTTCTATCTTATATACGCCCATGACATATGTTTGTTTGTATAAAACATACAGATTGTCTTCCATGCACAAATAATCTTATATATGTGAGTAAACATGAGGGTCGATAGTACGACATGTTACAAAAGCCCTTAGACTAGATACAAATAAACCTTTGTGTGTCGAGTATAGTTCTTAATATATTTTTTCCTGTTAATTTTAGATCAATGCATTGATTTGCTAGTGTCTACAGATTAAAAGTGAGGTAAATGAACCCCGACTTTTATACACATGTAAGTGTACGTGGTGTAAGGGTCGATAGTTCGATATGTTACAAAAAGCCTTAGACTCTACATATACTTTTGTATGTCGACTCTTGAGATCCAATATTTATGATTTCTATTTTACATGCATTACATCTGTTAGTTTGTATTTAACATTTAAATTGCCTTAAACGCACCCATAATCTTATATATGAGAGTAAACATTAAGTCAGGATCGATATTAAGTTTCGTCACAAAAGGCCTTAGACTCCACATATATATTTTTGTACATATCAAGTTTATAGTTCTTAACATTATTAGTTCTGTATCATATCAGTACAACTATATTCTACTATCTTAAGACTAAAAATGACGTAAATGTACCCAGAATCTTAATTATGTGAGTATGTATGCATGAAGTCAGGTTCAATTGTACGGTATGTAACAAAAGACCTTACACTCTAAGTATACATTTTTGTATGTAACATTTGTAGTTCCATTTTTTCATATTGATGACTATTGTACATCCATGACATTTGTTTATTTTTAAAAATAAGTAAATTGTCTTTATTGCACAAATAACCTTATATATGGGTTCACGTGAAGTCAGGGGTCGATAATACGTATGTTACAAAAGGCCTTAGACTCTACATATACATTTTTTGTATGTAATATTTATAGTTCGAAAATTTATAATTTGTGTCTATTCTTGCATTTTTCTTGCATTTAACAGATACATTGCCGTTATTGCACATATAATCTTATGTGTGATAATGTGAGAATGTATACATGAAGTCAGGGTCGATATTACGATTTGTCACCATAAGCCTTGGACACTACACAGATATTATAATGTTGATAGAATTTATAGTTATAGCGTTATTTCTTTCTAATTTATACCAGTTGTTTAAAAGATTAAACATGTCCTTAATGAACCCCGAGTCGTATTTAGGCCTATATGGGAACAGGGTCTTTCAACGCAAAAAAACTGATGAGAGGATACATGAAGTCAGGGTCGATATTATGATATGGGACAAAAGGCCTTAGAGTCTTGATAAAATATTTTCATTGTGTCAAGAATTCATAGTTCCACATTTCATTGTACATTAAAGAATATTTTATAATTCACAATTAGCTGATATTTAGCTAAGACATTACCAGCCAAAGTTTCAAAATGCTGTATCATTGATTTTTATTTAATTTTAACCTTAGATCTACAGTAATTATATACAATTAAACGTATTATCTTAACCCCCCCCCTTGTCCCATCCAATATGTTTAATTTAAATGTAAGACTCATTTAAACACAACCAGTACTTGTAAGAAGGCGGGGCTAGGGGCGGTACTAGTGACGGACTACTTGTTACAAAATACCATAGACTCTTAGAGTGTTACAAAATCCCTTGGAAAAAATTGAAACCCTCAAATGTATGTAAACATTGGTTTCTTTCTGCCAACCAGTAAATAAACCAAATATAGGTAGCAGGTGCTTGTGACGTCATCCGTGAACTGGTCTATGGGTCCTTAAATTACTTGTAGAACCGGAAAAACGTTGTTTTAATCTCATCTTTCTCTTTTCTTATTTCACGCTTACTAGACTAACACTCTATCCTCTTATCTTAGTTTCACCGTGTTTGATGTCGGCTCCGACTCACAATACTAACACTTCGGCGCGCAGACCTGCCTAGAGATTACTCGTGAGAGATGTTGGCAGTATTGATAGATAGATAGATAGGGTCCTTGATAAATATAACGAACGACTACTCTGTGATGCTTAGTTATATCACGTGATTTCTATTTTTAGATATTACTTTAAAGTTATTTTTCAAAATATATTAAAACATGAAATTTGTATATGACTATACATACTTTTTAACAAATAAACAAATAATATAATTTATGTACCATTATGTACAAAATAATAGAAAAGTTGAGAGGGTCACGTGATTTATAACATTCAAAATGGTGGACATACCAATTTACGGAAGTTCGTCAGCAAATTAATGTTATCTCTTTTTGCGTGTTATTTATTCCGTTACAATGTGGGTTAAACCCGAAGAGGTTTTACTTGCAAATGCGCTATGGTATGTTGATGTTTAAGTTGTCATATTTTTGTTCAACATGCCTATTGACATGATAATCTTTGATTTCATTTCTGTAGCTTTGAGTCTGACTAGGCGTACCATTTCTAATTCGTAACCATCTATTATACTGACTGTCTTGTTTGAGTATCATTTGGGATCAGATGCATGGTTGCCAAGCTGAAAATTTGAAATATGTTTCACTCATGTATTGATTTTGAGAACATTTAAGAATGTATAGTTTACCAAATTCTCTGTAGACCTTTTTGAAAACATCAAGGATTATTACTAATTTTAGAATTTAGAAATAAGAGTTACAGAGTGGTGTTGTGTCCCAGTCAAGTCTCACACATTCAGCGTGAAACTCGCGCATCTAGAACAGAAATCTCACTCTCATGCACAGGATTGAACTTCTCACTCAATTCATGAAACTTTCAAATAAATTATTTTTAAATTGATTCTTTTGATACTATATACTATTTAAGTATTTTGAATGTGATAAATTCTGCACATCAGCTTGCTGTGAGGAAAAAAGCCAACTCTTCTTGATAATCTTGAAGATTGAAAAGTGACCACACTTCCTGAAAGAATGCATCAAAACTGACATCATACATGTAATGCAATCTGGCACAAACTTTTCTACTTTTAGACATACATAATACTAAATGGTCCATTTTCCAGAAATCAGCGAGAATACCCCTTTGGCTTCAGGACCCACCCCTGTTTTGGACCCCCTACTACATGTAGAAGCAACCGTCTCTTATGAACTACTACTCGCGCTTTGACTCCTTCCACCCTTGACAGGTATGAAGTTGCCATAGTATTTTCTTGTGATGCAGTCCATTCTGCCTATTAATCATAATGTCATTAAATGTGCTCTTGTTTGATAGGGTTTGCTTCTTACTCAATGAGTTCAGGCAGTTGCTTATCATATCAGAGAACACTTAATTACTATGAAAGTTACAAAGTGTTGTTTAAAAAATTAAATGTGTGTCTCGTAATGTTCACCTTAATATATTATTTTCAGGGTAGCAGAGCGTGCCAATCCTTTCTTTGTTTTACAAAGAAGAAAAGGTTATGGTGGAGGTGGTATTGCTGGACTTCTTGTTGGAACTTGGGATACAGTGCTTGATAATAAGGTGAAAATATTATGATGAGCCCTGTAATGTAGAATTTCCATCATAAATATGAAGTAATATTTTTGACCACCAAATATGACCACTGACAGCAAATAATTTAAACAAAATTTGTATAGTGCTCTATTCATATTGAAAATTGTATTTCTTAAATCTTATCTTTTCACCAGCTCAGATTATTTTCAAGTTTTTTTATACTTACTTTAGGCCACAACAAATTGATCATATGTTCTATGGATTCGCTCGCACCTTAATTTTGACGGTTTTTACAAAAAAAAATATTTTTATTTCCTCGCTCGCCCATAAAAATTTGGTCAAACCGCTATATAAAGCTAGTGAATAAAGACTTTTTTAAAAAAAATTTCTGCTCGCTCGCCCCATTTTTTTTCCAGAAAATATAAGATCAACTTGTTGTGGCCTTATATCTACAAATTAAAATTATTTCTTATTACAAGTGGAGGAGTTTATCAAAATTACAAAAACTACAGTTTTATATAGTAATTATGTTGGCAAGTTGGTCTATTAATTCAATTTGTCACAGTTAATAACATATAGTGATAATTAAATAAAAATACCATCTTTTGCAAACAATTATCATGGATTTCATGCACCAATTGTTCCATAGATATGCTGGTAGTAGTAAATTCCTATTCCATGTAAGCAATTGTCTACTTTCATAATTATAGAACCTACTCGTGGTTGGTTGCCGACTGTAACATGTGAAGCTCTATCAGTAAGTGGTTATAATTCTAATTTCTATTATTTATTACAGACTCCTCCTTACAGAATATTACATCAAACAGCAGAATCTGAAGTTAGCTATTGTAAGTATACACTATATATACATTGTCAACTCTTAATTGCTGTCTTTTATTAGCTTTTTGTTTGATGAATAATGCATTCAGTGAGCATTCTCTTTAACTAGCCTCTGGCTAGATAGTGACCTCTGTTGTCTGTAATAGGTCTGCCTTGTCTAAAAATATGGTCCACTTTGTCATGAAGTATGGTCTGCTTGTCATGAGCCCCTTTGTCTTATGGTCTGCTTTGTCCCTACACCCCTACACAGTTGTGCAGTGGCGTCGGCGTAACACTTCTTGGTTCCGTTTTAAAATGCAACATATTTTTATCTTTGAAAGAACCAAAAGGATTCACTTGAAATTTCACACATGTGTATGGGTTGACCATTGAAGGTCAAATCCTAAGTTGCATAACTCTAGCATGACTTTTGACTGGATTATGGCCCTTTTATACTTAGAAATTTCTTGGTTAAGTTTTTTAGTGCAACATTTTATCTTTGAAAGTACTGAAGGGATTCACTTGAAACTTCACACATGTCTATGGGTTAACAATTGGAGGTCAAATATCAAGTTGTCTAACTCTAGCATGGTTGTTGCTGTCATTTACACTAATACCCTGAACAGTCGAGCCCGCTGTCTGAGGAGCCCGCTGTCTGTAGACTACTCTTGTATATTATATACTAATTTATTTTAGCTCAATTGCGAAACGAGTTCTTACAACTTATATTAATCGCTTTTGAGTCCACTTCCTGGTCCCCCAGTACTGAGCTAGAAGGATAAAGTTTCTTGCTCAAGGAAACAATGGGATAGGTTTTGGATGGGATTTGTACCAACGTGAAGCTGGCTTCTCTAATGGTAACAAGTTCAACATTGTAACCACTTGTTCAAGCCCGCTCCTTAATGAAACATTTTATCATTGTAATATAATTGTAATATGTTGATTTGTTTTAGCTGTGTCTGTAGCCAACAATAAGAAGGACATCATCAAAGATTGGGAATGGATTGAAGCTAATATGTTAGAAACATTAGGTAAATTATTGAGATTTTTATTGTAATTGTTTATGTGTAAGGTAAACACATGGGAGCTCTATTTTGCAAGGCCTTTTTGTTTAGTAAGTTGACTGACAGCCATTTTATGATCTATACTATGTGTTGCTATGGTGTTAAACCAAATCCCCCAAAAATACAAAAATTAATATCATAATTCTGTTATTTTCTAGGATCCTTTGAGACTGATGATGAGGCTACAGAGTTTGTTAGATGTAAAATAGAAAGTATGATAGCTAATAAACTAGATGTCTCTAAAGAAGGTAATATCACTAATGTGTCTATTTAATTATTGTTTGATTGTACTAGTATACAGTCCAACCCCTCTTAAGCAGCCAGCCAAGGGAAACAGCAAAATTGGCTGCTTAAACGGGGTGACCACTTAAGAGGGGGTTTGACCTTGACTTGAGAGGGGGTCTGGAGGTAGTTTTGATGACATAGGGCCTTTTTAATTGAATGCTTGAATTATGCTTTATAAGACATGGGCAGTTCACGGTAAATTATTTCCAGTCTGGGTAATATTCTTTACTTATGTTGAAAAGATAAAAAAATACTTATGGCTATATAACCACGGTGGAAAGATTTTTTTTCTAAAAAAAATAAATAATTATAAGTCGTTCAGACTAAATGCCCTATTAGGTAAAATACGAAAATCAAACTGAAATTTATAATATTTATTAGTATTTAGTGTGATAAAAGTCTTATTATGCAACAGATAATTTCATAACTAGTGCTTCTATAACTGTGTAAGAATGTTGGCCTCGTTTAAATAAATTGAATGTAGAACGCAGCCTATTTTCGGAAAATGCGTTTAAACGTCCTCAATTTTGACCTTTCTTTGTTTAAATGGATTGATAAGAAAATCACTCATTACGAACAAATAGTGCTTAATAATTCTCGTCGTCATCATACTTTTTCAAAAGTTCACTGTATATCTACACATGCAGCAAACATGTTTATGTACGCACTAAAAATCTATGCCGTCGAATAAAATATTTTGGCAATAATCCTGTACTCTTTCTAAGATCGAACGGTCAAAACAGGGTTTTAAACCATGTAGGTTAATTTTCAATTTGAATTACCTGATACATAATTATCGGATTATAATCGGTGTCACTCAGTTGATTATTAGAGGTGAAAGGATTCAAAAATTTTCGATTCGATTCGATTTCGATTTTTCATCAAACGATTCAATTTTTCGATTCAATTCGATTTTCTACTGGAATTATATAGGACATAACAAAAAATAAATTATAAAAAGAATTAAGAAAGAGATACAACCCAAAGACAATAGAACATATATATATATATATTTAAGAACACTGCATTTTTATCTGAGGGATCTCCCTCCCGGAAGACGAAAAATTCTAATTCTAATTCTTTAATAATACCCATTTTACAGGTATTAGTGCTTGAATAGTTAAAAATATTTTACTGCATTTTAGCATATATAAATGACAAATCGTATTATTTCCAACTTTTTAATGAAAAGTAATGCCCATGGACAAATTGTTTATTTCTCCGTACCTACATGTACGTACAAACAGTATATGACTCACGTCATTATCAAAGTAAAATTATTCATCAGTGCATCAATGCCATAATTGATGACTAGTTAAGGTTACGCTTAGACAATAAAAAATTGCAAGCATTCAGCAAATGTACATCACTATGACCAGCTTAATTTAGTTTGTTTCAAAATATTTTCTTTTTGCTCTGGCATGATTTAAAATAATTTTCATCACATTATATACGTTAAATTAATTTTTATCAACTCTAGGTCTATATGTATAACTTTCTTACACTAATGTTTATTTCAAAATAAAATTATTTTTGGGCTTAAATGAACGTATTAGTGAAAATATACAATTATCTTCGGACATTTCATAGAATTCATTTCCAATTTATAGTAAATAAAATCTAACCAACCACGTTTTGCCCGATTTTAACAGTTAAGAAAAACAAATTACTAAATTACTTTATCATGCTTGATTTAATTTTGTATCATAGGGAACGAAATCGCTTCAACCATTTCGGCGTTATGTCATTCATTTTCGCGACCCACGCTAGATAGCAATTTCATATGAATCATCTTTTGTGATTAAAAAACTTATTGTTTTCAATGTTTTCATCTTGATTTAACAAATGATGCTTCAGGAAACGACTATGTGAAAAGTTTAATTTGTTTTTCTTACGAAAAATCCCCCAATATTGCCGATCGTGTAAAACTAAATCGACTGGTTATATCTTGATGGCCCCTTTATCACTATATTCTATCTAAGTACCAGTCTTAGGTATATATGAATGATATCAAGCTTGTTAACTAACTCAACAACTCCATTGTCGATTTTCTGTCAGCGAGTTAATCTCCCAGCGTGTGACTGACAATAAGGTTTAATTGACATGTACGCGTAATTAACTTGTATAATTGCAGCAGGCAGTCTCACTTTTTACAACTCTTATCTGGATTAACAATCGTCGGTCAATAAGGGAACACTATTTTAGTTTACTATAAAAATGCTTATTTTAACCTAAAAGGGGCGTTTCATTCAACTCACAAAACTACTGAAAAAGACAGTATTTAAAAAAAAATCGAATCGAAACTGCCTCTTCCGAATCGAATCGAACCGAACCGAATCGAGCGTTAAAAATCGCGATTCTTTGTGAACCGCGATTAATCGTTTCACCTCTATTGATTATACACGCTAACAACAATACGATAGCTATTTATTGATTTTAGAGCCTGTCACGACTAATTGATAAGATAATGTAGCGATTTCCTTTGTATTTATAAGACACGGGTCATTGCAATTATGTCCGCGGTGACCGCTTAGTAATAGGTAATATTCGTAGGTGCGAAATACACAACAAGATCAAACTATGGTTTAACTTTTATGTGCATTTTCTTAAGTTCTGTAATTATCGATTAGCAAACCGCGAAAGGTGTGTCTAAATTAACTGCTCAGATTGACTTTCTCGATCATAAAGGGACTGCTTAGTTATGTTGCCATCGGCAACGTGATAAAGTTTATTCGATAACGTTGACATGTGTATTATGTATTACGACAAAAGATGACACGCTCTGATAAATTTTGTCAATATACATAACGGCCAGACTCTCACGTGGCCGCTTACGCGAGGGGAATATTTGGTTTGGGATGCAAAATGGCTGGCCTTTGGCTGGAGAACGGGGGTGACCGCTTAATAGGGGTACATTATAGAGCGTTTTCCGATGGTCGCGGCATGAGCTGGCCGCTTACAGGGGGTGACCGCTTAAGAGGGGTGGCCGTTAGGAGGGGGTGGACTGTATTACATTGTTTAGTATCATGTTTTAAGTCATTTATGTAGGATGGCTTACTTCAGTGTTAAAAAATAGTGGTAGCCGGATTCCCCAAGCCTTGTGATTTTCAAGTTGGGCTTGTCGATTTCCCGTCTGATAAGCCTGATCAGGCTTGTCACAAATTAAGTCACAACTTAACTTAATCATTTCCTTTGAGCTAATTCATTACATACTAGTTCTCAGTATCTACCCACAGTATCATTTCATCGTGTAGCCAATATATTATGTAGCTCTTGCACTCTCTAGCCTTCAGGTTAGCTTTTATGGCAATGTGTTAGTGTAGTTTTATGACTTGGAGGGTCATAGTTTTTATCCAAAGTTGAAATGAAGATTTTTTGGGGTTGTGACCTGATATAGTAAAAAATGAGAAAAATATTGTTAAATTGGGGCCTGCATTTTTTGCTAGTTAGTAGTTAATAGCCTTTTTTCCAACGAAAAAATTTGGCTAATACTTTGGCGAAACACGGGTAGGTTGGGTGGGCGTCCGGTGTCCTTAACAATTGCATTAAAGTTTGTGTTAAAGTTTAATTTAGCATATATCTCTGCCATTTATTGTCAGATTTTTATGAAACTTCATACAATGATAACAAACCATGTGGTGAACAGAATTAGACCGTAACCACCACTCTACCTGGCTTTATTATGGATTATTTCCCTTTGTGATTTTTGTGTTTAATTTTTTAAATCCGGCTTTAATCTGGTTTCCACTTTACATTTCTTGTTTTGGGGGTTAGTTTACCAAAGCAACCTTCCTAAACTATTTGCTTTTACTAGTACTCAACATTTCCACAATACTTTTGAATGTTTCTCACAGAATTTTCAGAATGTCACATAAAGAAGTTTAATCCCGGAACCAGTTTGATTTTTCCTTGGGTCCGAGCATAGGCCACTGGCATTATTTATTCAGGTATTACACATCAACAAACTAATCACATTTCATTTTAAATATCAACTACAAATGTAATTACTTTCAATTGATTTTCTAGATGATGAAACGAAAAGTTTTAAGTCAGCAACTAGAAAATTTATGAAATTGTTTAATATGCCAAAAGAGGAAAAGTTAGTCAATCGTAAGTTTTATTTCTATATCTTTCTGTTCCATTTGTTTTGTTCTGTGCTTTACTTGTATATTGTAATGAATGATTAATGTCATATAAAGGCTGCTCACAGGTTGGTACATGTAGGTTGTTACAGACACAAGAAGTTAGCTCAATAATTACTCCAATTCATAACCAGTAATGGTATCAGTCAAAATTGAGATAAGTTACATAAGTGATATTAAATGTCTATGTTAGTATGCTAGACAAAACATGAAAATAAGTAAAGATGACTTTAGATAAGTTATTTTTTGGTTAAGTTATTTTATTTAATTAGATTTTTGCATTTAACTGCATTGTTTCAATGCTTCCATTAAAAACTGCTGTCTATGTTCATATACCAGTCACAGCCACACATGGCAGACCTATGGACAAATCCCGTAAAAAGCTAGAAGGTCCATAAACTTTTCAATAGTCAAAGGACTTACTCTCCAGTTATGAACTGGTGAGTTTTATGGTTACTGCATATTTAGTCTTTATATTGGGGTAGCAGTTTTACCATTCATGAATTTTCAAATTAATAATGAAAATAAGTTTTTTACCTTGTCAGATCATATACAAAATGTATATTTGTAGATTACTCCTGTAGTTATTGGAAAGGTAAAGTGCCACGTCAAGGTTGGATGTATTTAAGTATAAATCACATGTGTTTTTACTCATTTTTGATTGGTCGAGAAGCTAAGGTCATCATTAGATGGACAGACATTACAGTAAGTATTTAGATATCTCATTTAAAGAGAATCTTGTAATTACTTGTTGAATATGTTTTAGTATTGACCTACTGTGAGTTTTTAGTTCAATCAAACGCCTGCCTTTTTATATATGAATTTTCACACTTGATTATCCAAAATTGTAAAAATAATTGAGGGGGAATATCAATAAAGTTTTTAAAGAATGCAAGCTTATTATCTTCATTCAAAGTCTTTTAAACACTTACTCTCTTAAAAGGTACTTGCAAAAAAGTATTAATGTTTCTGACCCTGTCACAAACAGAAAACTGACATTAAAATTGCTATTATATTTTAAACTTGAAGTCATCATGTTATTAATTGTGAAGCTATGATCACGTTTTTGTGATTTTTTGCCATTTATTCCATTGTAAAAATGCCTAAGTTTGGTCCCATTTTGAGGGAAAAAATCACTGACTTTATACTATCTATATTTATGTAATTTCATGACTAGGGGGTCTTTGACTCTGCTAATGTGCGACACTTTGGCACTATGTAATGATACCACTGTTTTGGATATCCATTTACAACTGGGTGGGGTGAAGCAGTCACAGACTCACAGGTAAATTTCTTACTCAAGTTTTGAACCTAGGACCTCTTAATCCCCAAGACCACATCTTTTGACAAGACCACTGCTCCTTCAAATGTTTGTGCTAAATTCTTGGTTAAATATTCTAAATTTGGTGTTTATTTTGTTGTAGAAATTAGAACGTGGTAATAATATGTTACTTCCTGAAAGTATCAGAGTATCTACTAGAGAAAGTGAGGTAAGGTTTTTATATACTATCATTTAGCTATGATCATAAAGTAATGTTGCTAGTGAGTTAAAGATATGATGAACTTGTTTACATAGTAGCACAAATAAATTTGTACATTATTACATTAAAATAGCACTATAAGTACAAAATAAGAATATTTAACATGGTAATACATGTATGTGTACAAATAATTTATTGTTAAATTTTATCCTACTGTCAGTGGGGCATATATTAACCCCATTGATTTAAATATTGTATGTTTGTTCAATAATCTTCATACATAAATACGGGTATCTATTTTTATAGATTGTGAGTACAAAAGTACTGTTATGAGTACTTAAATCAGCTTGGTTAATGTATGTTCCACTGACAGGTGAATAAATTTTAATGGCCCCATTTTACATATAACTACCTGTTAAACAAAAAAAAGACATTCTATTGTTTCCCTTGTGGTCTTTGGCAACACCCAAAGTTAAGGATATCAGAAGTTAAAGCAGAAATGTTTTCTTATACTGTTGGGAAAACATTTTCAGTATTTAAAGCCCCTGTACTAAATAGAACGCTGATAATTGTCAAGTATTATGCTTTTGCTTAAAACGCATGCAAACATTCAATGAATATATAAAACGCATCTAAGATACAAAAAAACACAAGTATTTGCTCCAGAATTTATACTAATATTATTTTGAAGTTAGCGATAAAACCCAACGTAATGACTGTACGGAAAATCACGGAACTCAAAGAACTGGATCGGAACATTCCGTCGTGGCTAAAAATAACCACAACTTTAAATCTTAAGTCAACAAATCTTCTGCTTTGATAAATACACGTTTTGTATGGTGAATTTCAAGCGAAAGCCAATTAAAACTCACGAAATCATGTAAGTAGTTTCATACATGAACATATATTGACGGGAAAAAGAAACGAACCTATTAAGTCTTACGTTATACAAAAACGTTTGCTGAAAGGCCACGTTCAGGTAGAATGAGTGTAATGTCGGTAAGCCAAGACAACTAGATAAAATATATATTATCGCCAACGACATTCGCGTGACAGATTTTCATGGCAGTATCTACGTCATGTGTGGTGAAAGATAACCGTGTATGTCAAATAAGTCGTCAAACAACGGAAATCTTCAAATAAGTCGACAAACAACGAAAATCTTCTTGTTTGGCGTAAAGAGTTCTTAAGATATGCCACCGTCATCAACGTTTATCTCTGCTCGTATCATCGCGGCCGTGGTGTTGAAATAATGAAGAGCTCAGTAAGGATTCGCGTCTTGGCTTATGTAACGCCCTCAGATTTATCAATGTTTCAAAACAAGTTGAGGCCACAACTTGTTGTTGGTTAAGGTAATCTCGTGGACACATCACATATACTAGCTTTTATGCTCTGTGAGTGTCTCTATATTCGGGCAACGTTATGACTGTGTCTATCAGCATAGTAACGACATACCTCACGTTGCGCATGTCACCAAGGACTTCTTACTGGGTGACAACATTAATGTTTCCTTATATTATTCTTAATCACGAAAATTATGTACCGTGTTGAAATGAGGCGTTTCTTTTTAGCATCAGTTTAGATGTTTGCGTACTCAAAATTTGCACTCACTGATTCCTCGAGTAAATCACTGGAAAAACGATATGACCTATCCAGCACTTTACAATTTTGTGTAAGTTTTATCAAACACCTTTTAAGCAACTTGATTGGCTGAGAGGATATCTCCGTAATCTAATTTGCATGTTATAAAAGTACCCTACTTTTATAAGAAATTGATATTTTGAATAACTTGATCCCTAAAAGGGAACCCGCTAGAGAGTGGTATTATAATCCAAAGGCAGTTATATTCTATTGTCTTTTTGATGGTTATACTTGTTTTTAAATAGATGATAAAGATTTTGTCTTCGTTTAGTGGCTTTAAGTACTTTGAGGATAAATAACTGCAAAATGTAATTTACATGTATGAAATCTGTCTATTTTAGTATTTTAAAGTAGGTTTTCAGTATTTCCAAATTGTTCAATTTCCAACCACTGTATTTTATTTATCATTTATGATATATTTACAGTATGTATTCTCAATGTTTATGCGTATAAATGAGACATATAGATTAATGGAACAGTTAGCAAACATGGCCATGAAACAATTGATGCTGGAAGGTGGATTTGAGGAAGATAAAACTATCTTAGATCGTACAAAGTAAGTAAGATAAAGATTAAGAGGAAATAGATGACCATAATGATAAAATTGAAAATTAGGTTTAGTTTATAGTAATTTATTTTAGCTTGATTGTGAAACAAGTTCTTACAACTTAGACTAATCACTTTTAGGTCAGCTTCCTGGTCCCCTGTGCTGAGCAAGTAGGATAATGTTTCTTGCTCAAGGAAAAAACTGGTAGGTTTTGGATGGGATTAGAACCAACATGGAGCTGGCTATCCAATGATTACCAATCTGAAGTCATAAGTGTTTGGCCACACCCACTCCTGTTGAGAATATCTAAGTAAGGAAACACCTAACAAATATGTTTGCAAATAAGCACAGAATCACAATCACAAGGTAGCTTGGCCTTGTTCTTAAATTTTTACCTTGAATGTTTGTTCAAAAATACTGTAGTTTAACTTGAAACATATGATTAAGATCAATTACATGTAAATACAGTATGTGACAAATAAACGACATTAACAAATGTTGGACTTGCTATTTCTTCTTCACATTAAACTGCAGGACCCACCCTTAGGCTACGACACTCTTGATATTTGTATATATATTGTATTTTGCCATTGATTTATCTAGTAAGAAGTATAATAATTCATTTCAGGAGGAAGACTCCTAAGAAAATGTCTATGATTAAAAGAGATCTTGATGCTAGAGCAAGAAGTGATGCCTACAGGTAAATAATGATAATGATGGCTTGATCGTTCCAATTGATTCTAGTCAAACCCCCCCCCCCCAATATCATTTTTGGACACATTTCAATTAAAAAACTAACAAAGTCATGGCCTTACCACACTAGCCCAAAGCCTGGGACTTCTGAAATTTATTCAGGCTAGTAAAAATTACTTTTTTTACATAAACAGACTAGTTGATCATTTTGCTGTTAACAGTATAATATTATAGATCAGGCTGAATTGGACTCTTGAGCAGGTGACAAAGTTTTGATTCATGACTGCTTGTCACATCATGTTGAAAAATAGTAAGCTCTGATAAAACAGTTAAACTGCATCCAGGAAGTTGGTAAGGTGAGCCAGCCTCCATGAGTTACTGAAAAAACGGTTAATAGCAAACATAGAAACATTTTAGATCAATGTTGTCCTTTATGTTATTAAATAAGTGATTTGATATAGGCCTTGTTATTTTTCCAAGGGCAGTTAGATTGGCTCGAGGCTGAAGGCCGAGGGCTAATATGACTGTCCATGTGTATATCAAATCACCTTTTTAATGACTATTTTATTAAATAACTGCTTAAAACTTACGGACATTGAACTGAATCCAAATCTTCACAAAACTATTGTTAGTTTACCTGCTGATGTTTGTCGACATTTGCACTGTTTTTTCTACAAAATGTGATGAAAAAAGACAGACTTAAAACGACCCATGCCATGAACGTACTGTCATGTATGAGACTCCTCTATGTCAAAGACATGACTGCTACCGGTCTCTGTGGGAAGAATCAATTATAAATAAGGTTTGAACTCCATCAAAAACAAAGTGGCAGCCATTTTATGTGATAATCGTAATTGATATTGGACCTGTTTTGTCAACCAATCAATGCGCAGAAATAAGTGTTATAACATATTTCATTCCGGTTTTCTGTTTTATTAAACACATTTTGCTGTATTGTGCAGTTAATTTGCCACTTAGCAGCGCAAATAAGACATAGTTATTTAATGAATTGTGTTATTATATTTATTTCACAGATTAGCCTTCAGTTTACCAATACAAGAAAAGTTGGATGGGGACACAGAGTGTGTTATATTTACTCCTTATAATAAACAACATGTATGGGGACGTCTTTATTTATCACAAAATTATATGTGCTTTGCTAGCAGGGTAAGTTGTACATATAAACAAATATACATGTATTGAAATGCAAATTATTATTACATTATGTTATGCTACTTTGGCTTACCACCTTCCAGTATAAATTTGACTATTACCGGTATTTATGGTTTGTACTTTTATTGTCACATTTATGTAATATAACTCACCTAGTTTGGTCA
This sequence comes from Mactra quadrangularis, assembly GCA_025267735.1. NCBI lineage: Eukaryota > Metazoa > Mollusca > Bivalvia > Venerida > Mactridae > Mactra > Mactra quadrangularis. The sequence goes on from CM046304.1 coordinate 34,001,455, forward strand.
GTCAGAACCTACATACCTTTGTGAAGTTTTGTCATTCAGAATTTTTTTATCTGTGGTCATTCTCCTGCCTTCCTCCAGCCATTAGTCAGGGTGTGTGTTTAGTACTAGGTTAAAAGCTTGGGTCCTGAGATCTAGCCTTGCCCTGGAAACATGAGTTGTTTGACTGACTGCTGCAATATGACTGAACAAGTGTTGAAAGGCGACGTAAAGCACCAAACTTGTTTACCCTAAACTTATTAAGTCCGAAATATTTCCTATTCTGAAAAAAACTTCAGTGACTTCTGATGATAGATAAAGCTCTTTTAACCACTTTGGAAATATTCTGAATAAAGTTGGAGTATCATGTTATAATCTGTCAGATCATAAATCTTTATTTACATATAAAACATAGACTATATACAGTGCTGTCCAAAACTACCTTAACACTTGTAAAAAAGCTTGTTTTTCATTTATACATTTATATGTTATTTTTAGATGTATTTATGCATTAGGATAGTTACAATAGGTTGTAACATTTGAAAGGGAAACAATGATACTTTACATTATTATAATTGTTATACATGTACATGTTTTAAGGATATATGTTTAATTTCTCAAGTATGTGGATTGGTAAAAAAATGGAAAAAAATGAATCAAACATGTACTGAAGTGCGAAGGCAATAAAAAATGGCACTGTAATTTATATTATATGTATAAAAATGTAAAGGATAGTTTAGATAGTCTTTTTTAATGTTTTATGTTTATTGTTGTATATTTAAGGTAAAAGATTTAGTGACTGTTATTATACCATTACGTGATGTTAACACAGTAGAGAAAGTGGACAGTCCTGTAGCTGGTAGTACTAACTCTAATGCTATGGTTGTTACCACCAGAGGAAAGGTTGGTACATGTTTATATATACTTAACAAAACTTCTAAGTACTGATTAATAATGGAAATGTACATAGGACCATACTGTCATCTGCTTACCTGGTTTTCATGCTTCTTTATTGATGTACTGGTTTTGTCATGCATGTGTTGGAAAACAGAAATGGGCACATGCTTCTAAATTTTTATTTTTCAACATTTATATCAGATAGATAATGCAAATGTACAAAGGACTATACTGTTGTCTGCTTGCATGATTTTCATACTTCTTAATTGATGTTAAACCTGTTTTGTCATGCATGTGTAGAAAAGCGAAAATGGTCATATGCTTCTGGTAAAAATTTACCTCATGGTTAGTTTTTTGAAAATCATTAGTGTGTTGAAAATCTTTCAATTAAATCCCATGAGTATTGGAAAAAAATGGAGTTAATAATATATTATATACTTTCAACAACTTAATAAACTTGTTTATGATAATTTACAGGCAACAATGATGTTCACACAGATAGGACAAAGAGATCTAATACTTGAGAAGATATCAGATTGTTTATCTAGACAGCCAGCTACACGTAGTAGGTTAAATAGTCAAATGTCTACTGTTAGTGATAAAGAATCTAATACATCTGAAGGTATAATAGCTTTTTATGATTTGTCCAAAATTTGAAACAGAAAACACTGACTGGGATGAACTAGTATGGGATAAGTTATAACACAAACACATTATTGATTGATTGATAAGGGGCATTTATTAAAATGCCATAAACATAGTGGAACACATGGATAAATATATACATAAGTTATAACTTAGAACATAGCTGGTCGGCAAGAAACCGCCAAAAGAAAAACGCTGCCAGAGTTTTATAGTTCCTTCTTGGAACTCAAATTTATGGGTTTTTTCTTTCAGCCAAATGAGGTTTGTATCAGAGGCAGCCATGCTGAACAAAGTTTGTTTTTACATATAATTGCACAAAAATATACAACAAAGATTAAATCCTATTGTTCTGTGTTCACACATTTGTTCTTACTTTGTGCATTGGAACATCTGCTACAAGCTAAGTTTTTCTGCTGGAAAACCCATTAACTTGAGTTCCAGATCATATCTATTGAAGGGAAAATAATTGAATTTGTAGTACATGTATATGTATTATACTGATGCATTTTCATCGACTTTACAGCTTACCGGTTTATCCTTGGCCTACCTGCTACTGGTATCTGCCTATCAATCTGACTCCATGGGGGAGTTTTTACTCTGTTTAGTTGCAGCAGTCACATTGGCACAATGGAATTATTCTACTCTCAAAGATACCCATTTACACTAGGGTGGATTGTAGCAATAATAGTAAATTTTATTGCTTAAGAAAATAAGCAGTATACAGTATAAGACAATGAAATTGGATGAGGAAATATTTATTTATTTTGATACTGGTACTTTATAAGTCCATTATTTGAACAGAACAGATAATCTATTTAAGGGCTTGAGCATAACTCATCACTCATCTATAATATAGATATTTATCATTCATTCAATTTATAAATCAATGAATTTGTCTGTATTTTATAGAAGAAGAAATCCAATTCCAACCAGCTCTGGTTAGTTTATTTTGTCGTCGTGGATCTGATGAACTCACTGCTAAAGAAGCTATCAAAGAACATTTATGGGATGTTTATTATTCTGAATATGGAAGGTAAAAACTAGGGCTGTCATGATACGCCAAAACCGTACCATGATATATTGCAAAACGCTGTCATCATATCGCAATACGTACCACGATATATTGTGGGCTGTTAGGTTTGTTGTTCCTCTGCTGTATTTATAAGAAAAAATGCTAATCTTATATGCAGCTACTGATAAAATCAAGCCTCTGTAAGTATTTGCGGTCATTTAGGACTGAGACCCGCCCCAATCGGTTAAATTCTTGCAACTTCATGTTAGATGGAATGAACAATGGAAAAACTGACGTTTTGCTACTTTTATTTTGCAAAAGAAATAATTTTCTGAAAAATATCCCCAAATACCAGTACGTTAAATTTGTACCACTGTATGTATTGCTGCAGCTGCGTATTGCAATATACCGGTATATTGTGACAGCCCTAGTAAAACTTTATTATCTAACAATTTTTGATATGTAGATGTCATCCTATGGTCCTCTACCAAGCTTAATTAATGATGTCCCCTGCAGTATTTTATTCTTCATTTCATTTTAATTGTTCATGAATTGTACATTGCTAGTGTTCAATTGTTAAACTGCTGATTTTAAGAATCTAAATCTTATTAAACATATCTAGTGATGTTAGGTCATCTTAATGTTTATTACAGAGGTATGTGTATGTACAGGACACATAGAACACATGAACTAATGTTGAAAGGTCTACCTGAAAAATATAGAGGTGAATTATGGTTGTTGTTTTCAGGGGCTTTAAATGAGGTAAGTCAAACACTTTGTTGTCTTCTTTGTTTTCAAGTCTCTCTAAAGTTGGCTGATTTTTTTTTTTTTTCATCAAAACATTTATTCATTTATAACACTTCCCAAAGTTAAGAGGTTATAATTATTATTAATTTTATAATTTTGATTAATAGAATGAGGTAATTTAAATATAAATATGAATTTTGTATAAAATTAAACTGTTATTGTTCTCATAATTTTTGTTTGCAATTTTCAGATGTAAACCTATTTTTTAGCTTCAAATGTTAAGAAAGTTCTTAAATTTTTCAGATGTTAACTAACCCTGGTTACTATAGTGATCTTGTACGACAAAGTTCTGGAAAGAATACATTAGCTACAGAAGAGATCGAGAGAGATTTACACAGGTAAGGTATTGTTTATTATATCTGTCCAACTCAAAGGTATTAAGGTACACTTTATGTCATAGTGTATAGAGAATTAATGAATGACTGAATTAATTTGGAATCAAAAATCGATTTACCTCAATTTTCAGCTTATCTATGGAACAAGTTTTTTACTGCTTAAATTAATCATCCTTGACTGGGCTTCATGGATACCCAGTGCTTGGCTAGTAGGATAAAGTTTCTTGCTTAAAGAAACAAGGAGTTTTAAGTGATTTGAACGGATGCTGATATTCATATTGGTCCAAGCTCTGCAACCACTTGGCCACCTCCATTTATCACAAACACTATGTACATTTTGATTTCCCTTTTTACACTTATTACTTCCATTGAGTTAAGCAGTTATTTCGACCTTAAAGTTGCTCTATTATACATGTATACTCGAGTATATGTTCTTAGAAGCAATATGCTGACTAATATGTATGTCTTTGTAATTCAGGTCATTACCAGAACATCCAGCCTTCCAGTCAGATCTAGGTATAGGAGCTCTTAGACGTGTCTTAACAGCATATGCCTGGAGAAATCCAAGTATAGGTAAACATTAGACTTGAATATGTTGAGTTATTTGAGCAAAGATGTCTCCCTCTGTTATTTCATTGATGATGACTTTATTGTAGGTGAATTTAAGCACTGTGTCTGATTGCTAAAACAGTGGTAGCCTTACTACTGACCATTATAGAGAAGAGGATTGGAATCAAATTCTTGGGCATGCCAAAAATGCCTGTCAATTCTTAAAATGTGAATTCACTGTTGATACTTGACTGCCTGCCCAGATGGGCAGGTGTGGTCTTACCACCTTTTCTATTTTCAATGATCTTAAATGCAAAAAAATTAATGAAAATCAAGTTTTATTTATACTTTAGGTTATTGTCAAGCAATGAACATTGTTACAAGTGTATTATTGTTATATGTTACAGGTTATTGTCAAGCAATGAACATTGTTACAAGTGTATTATTGTTATATGTTACAGGTTATTGTCAAGCAATGAACATTGTTACAAGTGTATTATTGTTATATGTTACAGGTTATTGTCAAGCAATGAACATTGTTACAAGTGTATTATTGTTATATGTTACAGGTTATTGTCAAGCAATGAACATTGTTACAAGTGTATTATTGTTATATGTTACAGGTTATTGTCAAGCAATGAACATTGTTACAAGTGTATTATTGTTATATGTTACAGGTTATTGTCAAGCAATGAACATTGTTACAAGTGTATTATTGTTATATGTTACAGGTTATTGTCAAGCAATGAACATTGTTACAAGTGTATTATTGTTATATGTTGCAGGTTATTGTCAAGCAATGAACATTGTTACAAGTGTATTATTGTTATATGTTGCAGGTTATTGTCAAGCAATGAACATTATTACAAGTGTATTATTGTTATATGTTACAGGTTATTGTCAAGCAATGAACATTGTTACAAGTGTATTGTTGTTATATACAAGTGAAGAGGAAGCATTCTGGTTACTTGTTGCATTATGTGAGAGAATGTTACCTGATTATTATAATACTAGAGTAGTTGGTGCTCTTATTGATCAAGGTAGGTTTTTATATTAGAAAAGAAACTTATGATCCCATAGCTCAGTTGGTGGCACACAAATATACTGACTGAGGGGTTGTGACATACTTTAATGGAGTTTGGTCTTGAAATAATTTCTGTTGCCATATTCCCTCCTTCCACTGATTTTGAATCATGGAGGGCAGTTGTCAGTCACTGACTGAAGTATGCACCTAGTAAATGAAAAACAGCTTAATCCAGAGATTCCAGGAACGCAGAATAAATAGACAGACTGCCATTATACTATATATACTAAGTGTTGAATTGAAATTTACTTTGTACAGATTTCAATTTCTGGTCACAGAAAAGCTCTTCTAAGTCTATGGATCACAACATTTTTTATATTTTGCCTTATCAGATTTTAAAATTATTGCAGAGATATTTTGTTAAGCTATTTTATATTTGTAATACATAAAAAACATAATTGATGGTTCATGTTCAAGCATCTATTAGTTGTGATACCAATAACTACAAGTAAAGTATATCAAAGTACAATGTATCAAAATTCAATGTGTAAAGTAATTTTTGACCCCAGTGTACAGTTAGATGGTATACTTTTTTTATTGGGTTTAACACCATGTCAACACAATTTAGGTCATTTTACGGCGTCCAGCCACCTAACCTAGCTTTCCTGGGCTTTGTATAACCAGTACTCACCTACCCTTCCTCAAGGCTGGAAACTTCTCTATAAATCTTATTAATGGATAAAAATTTATTGTCAAATTTTCATGGATGGTGGGATTCAAACCCATACCCCCCTTGGGACTTGACATTCCAAATCCCCGCGGGCTATCAACTGTGCCACTGACCAGGGTATACTATTACAATTTTACATTAGAACACTACTACATATATTGTTATGCAATTTCAGGTGTGTTTGAAGAATTAATCAAAGAAAATCTTCCAGAGTTACATGCTAAACTTGAAACTTTAGGTTTATTAAGTATGATCTCATTATCATGGTTTCTGACCATATTTCTTAGGTAAGTACACAGTTAGTTGTTAGTTAAACTAACTGAAACTTTGAAAATCTCAAATAGGCTACTAAATGATGTTTGATCATTTAGTATTCATGTACTAAGTATGATCTCATTATCATGGTTTCTGACCATATTTCTTACGTAAGTGCACATTTAGTTGTTTGTAGAGTTTAACAAGCTGAAACTTTGAAAATCTCAAATAGGCTACTAAATGATGTTATACAAAGTATGATTTCGTTATCATGGTTTTTTTAAAGTTATTTCTTAGGTAAGGGAACTGTTGTTTGTTAGTATAGTTCAACAAATTTAAACTAATACTTTATTTTCATTTATGTAATAGTTTCATAGTTAGTAAAAAAAGTATTTTAATCTTCATAAGACACACTGATGTGCATAATTTTAGAAACACACTATCTTGTCAGTGTTGTTATTCCATGCCCACACACTAGGTTAACTGGTTGGATAGAATCTAGTTAGGTATCAGGTCAAATACATGTATGTCTGACTACAATTATTGTTTGCAGCAGCCACTGTGCTTTCTTACATTTCACATCATATGAACTCATACCTGGCCTCTGTTTGTGTAGAATGTTTTTATTAAAGTTATAGAATACATCATGTATGTGTTTTCTCTAATATTTCAGTGTTATGCCTTTCAATTGTGCTGTGAATATTCTTGATTGCTTCTTTTATGATGGTGCAAAGGTAAATATGAATTGTAACACTATTTAATACATTCATGATGTCACATTAATTGTTTGGTTCTTTGTAATTGTATATTCAGATGAAGACATTGTGCCAAAATGTAGCAATCTTATATACATTTAATATAAAACATTATGTGCTTTTGTTGATCATTTAATTCAAATGGCAGATTCAATAATATTTTGAAAAAATGGTGAACATGAACCATTAACTATGTTCTTTATGTATTATAAATGTGAAATAAAAAATAATTACTAAAATGTATCTGCAATAAATTTTTAATAAAAGATTAGAAAAAAATTCATTTGTAAAGAATATTTTGGACCCTAGTGTAAATCAATCTTGGTAGTTGACATGAAATCTCTATTTCTGTATTTTGATATAAGTTTTTCAGTATTTTCAAATTTTTCAACTTCTACCACTGATAATTTACATTTTTTTATATTAAATTATTACAGGTAATTTTTCAAGTGGCTTTAACTATACTATCTTCACGTAGAGAACAACTACTAGAATGTAAGGATGACGGTGAAGCAATGCCTGTACTTAGTTCATATCTAGAAAATGTAACAAGCAGAGATACAACTATGCCTTCTGTAAAACATACCAACATGATGTGTTCTGAATACGCCAAGAAAGAGGTTTGTGTACTTATTGTATAACATGCGGCTCTGGACTCATTAAATGTCATTCTTTTGCCACTCACAACCTAAATTTGAGTTCGGGTAACTTGTTACTGCTATTGAACATTTGGTTGAGACAATTAAAACATGTAGTATGTTGTCCAATTTAGTTTAAAAATCAATTTTGAGTTCTGCATGCTGGTTTTGAAGTGTATAAATTAATATCTGATGATGTTTTATTTACAAAAAAAAATATAATCAAGTATTGATTCAAATCATTTTAAAAATGGGTAAACTTGAGAAAAATGAATTCACACTATTTAGTTCAGAAATGTTTAGCTGTATTGCCTATGGTGCCGGTTTGCACCAAGTGACAATTGACAAGTGACATTAATAAGTTGCAATTAAGCAATTTTGTGCACTACCTGTTAATTCATATTCTGTTTCAATTACATATGTAGTTGTGTACTTCACATGTAATTGGATGTGGTTATAAAAGATTAATAAATTTTTGCAAAACATGTCTCTGAACTACTTGTTTTGTAACAGTTCAACCAGTGTGTGCTGTTAAAATATGAGACAATCCCTGAGATGCTTATTTAAGTCATAAATTTAAGTCATAATGATGATAACTCATCTGGAAGAGGTGTGGTGAAGTGTTTATCATGTTGGACTGGTAACCATTGGATAGCCAACTCATTTATTTCAGGGTTCAGTTGATGTGAGTGACCTGATAGAAGAAAGTTATATAAAGTTTGGTCACCTAGACAACCAACATATTGGTCAGTTACGTTTGAAATATAGATTACGTGTTGTACAGACCATAGAAGATCACACAATGAAGAATATATTACGATCTGTCTCAGAGATTACTTTAGTTAAAGGGAAAGAATTAGAAGACCTCTATATGTTGTTTAAGGTTGGTACAGTTTAATATTTAACAAATAAAACATGGCGTTGCTAGCAGTATGCAAGTGTACAGACAGGTTGGTCAGGCTGAGGGAGGTATATGGCCCTAAGGTCAGCTGAAATTATGATATGACATCATGCACAGTCAATAGACTTGACTATGGGTGGAACTTTGCTTGACTATTGGCTTTATACAAATTTATGGACCAGGTGACATCACAATTATTATAGAGGACATTATGCATTTCATGTGTAATATTACAATGTATGAAAGTGGCTTAAGAACCGCAAAATACTTAGAAATTTTGCAATTCAGAAAAATCTAGAATTGATAGAATTCTTATTATTGACCTTTCAATCCAGTAAGACTTACAGTTGTAAGGCATGTGTGAATGATTTGTTTAAATTTGCTTAAGCTGAGTGAACTAAGTTTCTCCAGGTACTGTGAACAAGTTGACAGAATTTCATGACAGAAATGAAATGTAGTTGAAAGTGGCATAGAAAAACCAATTAAACACACCAATTAAGTAAACATGTTAACTAATAAAGTATCCTTACATAAATGACAAAATTTGGTTCTGTGCAGATATAAAATACAATTATTACTTATAGATTTATAATTTGAAAAACCAAGTATAGGATACAACATATTTGTACTTAACCTAAAAATTTACAAGAGTGAATGTTTCTTATAATTATTATTTTTATAATTTCAATGGGTTTTATATGAGAAGAAAATCCTTTCAGTCTAAAAAAATTCCTGACTTTCGGAACCACTTCCGAAAATTTTCACCCATGCATTTATATGTTTTATACCAAAAACCAATGTTTTTTTCAGGAGGAATATTTAACATCATGTTATTGGAGGACAACACAACCCCCAGCTGATCTAGCTGACAAATATGACCCTACACGACCATATTATGAAATATATAAAGTAGATTTTGATCAATTTAAAACCATGTTTTTATCACTTTCACCTTGGGCTAAAGGACAGAGAGGCGGAGTTATGGCTCTTAGAGCTTTTAGGGTATGTACCATTTTATAAGTATAAGTTTATTTTACACTCACTGTTGGAGATTTTTATATAAAATTTATATTTAAAGATTGTAAAAAGTTTTTAGCTCTCTATTTCAACTACTCATTTTGCAATTGCTGTAATCTGAATAGCTCAGTCAGTGGTGCATTTCAATACAAATTTCGAGTTTTTGGGTTTGATTATGAAATATTTTCTATGACTATTTGCCAGCCTACCTCTATGTCAAGTAGGGCAGTTGCACAAGGAAGTCACTTTGTAGTTAGCACTTTTAGATATCATATTTTTGTATTAGACTAGTTCTATGCAAAGGTTTTGCATCAAACGATCAAACCCAAGATTGTGGCCTCTACAAATGTCAAAGTGTTCCTCATGTATTCTACTCGCAAGAAAAAAGTGCTAGCCAGGAAAAGATTTTAGCAAACCCTTGCATAGGAAATCATTATCTAGAGCTGGGTACTGGCTGCAAGAATGTAACAGGCTGTCAACCAGTTCCTATATTCCTATATTATTCCTATATTTTGGGTGTCATTCCTATATTTTCAAAAGTGTCCTATATTTCCTATATTTATACTATATTTTGTCCATTGTTCCTATATTTTTTCAAAACATTTTAATTTGAACATGTTAAGTATGTTGAATTGTATTTTATTATTTAATAATTGAGTTATTTTCTTAAACTGCCTACAGTTGATTAATTTAAGTGCATATGATGATTTCTTTGGTAGGTGGCTGTCAGTTTTCACACTTTTGTAACAATTTATCACATCCCTTTGAAAATAGTCAAGAATTTAGAAAAGTTTTCCTTAGCAGGGAACTTTTGAATAATTTTTTCCAAAGAATTCTGTATAATGTAGTTGTATTTTTTAGTCCAGTTTATCTATTGCACACTCTATGCAGCCTATAAAATACGCTGCCAAATTATACCACATTTGTTTTTACTTGAAGCAATTATTGGTAGAATATTTCATGTGTCTTACTGTTGTAAATTATCAGTGCCTCTGGTGGAACCGAAGAATAGGGGACATCTCAATTTGTAGAAATGCATCATTCCTCTGCTCATTCATTACTTTTTTTCCATGGTTAGTGAAAGGAACCTATTTTCCAAAACTGGCAGGGCAAGAATTTGATAATTTATGTTAAAACTTTGTCTCGCAGACCTCTTAGATGACTATGAGTGTTCAAATGAATTAAGTCCCTGTTCAAAACTAGCTGTGTGTGGGCATGAATTTTTCCCTGTATGTATTATTGTACAATGTTTGTTATAGTTTTTCTACAAGTAAATTAAATCATTTTAAACCCCCTTTGATACCATTAGTCAAGAACATCCATACTTGGCAGAGTAAAAAGATTGTTCAAATTACTCTTTTCTTGCCAAAGGTGACCTATCCAGGGGTCTCATTTTTTGCTTATAATTATGTATAGAAATCTTGAAAATATTATCTGATTAAATTATACATTGAAATTTCATATTTGGCATGGAGCATCTACAATGTTTAAAAAGTAAGATCAAAATTCACCTGACAGCAGGATTTACAGCTTTTACGTTGAAACATTGAAAAAATAGAAATAATAAAATTAAAATATTCTTGTCTGAAACCATTCTGCCTAGTGCATGTAAAACTTTCATGTAACATCATTTAGGCGTGCTATACCCTACACAGATTTTTCATTGAATCATAGACTGCCTTGGTGTCATTTAAAATTTTAATAGCAGTGGGTTTTTTTCACAATTTTGGGAATATGACCCATACCCCTAGAATTGGGTGTCTTATCGACAGTTTGGTTCAAATTTGGAAAATACAATAATGAATGTCAAGCCAATTCAATGGCATTCAACAATGGCATATGTTACATTATTTTTAGTTTTTATTCTCCATTAAGTTTGTTTGCTAGAACTTTACAAAGCAAGATTTCTTGAACACATTTTCTTATAGCAATCACCACAAGCCTCAAGCTAGAGTTCTGCTTGTATCAGATCAAATAGTGAATGAATTGATCTTTCTAAAGACAAGTTTTTAAACTCATATACCACAATACATTCATTTACAGTTTATATGAAATGCAAAAACTGTTTGGGGGGTCAGCTTGTCATTAGTTTTTACTTGTCTGCTCAATTTTTCAACACCTATTGTACAGATTGGATTCAAACTTCTCACATAGTCTAGGTATTAGGCAAGCATGTGCATATTCCATTTTGGTGACAGTCAATTGATTTTTTATAGATTTATGTCCCTTCAAATTAAAAAAGTTTGTCTGCTCATTTTCTCAGCACATATTGTACAGATTGGATTCAAACTTCTTTACAAAATCCGTTGGGAGGTATATCTTTACATCCAGTGATAGGCTTAGTTTATTTCAGTATAGAACATGTAATTTGAAATACTATACTTTTAACTATATTTTGTATCAGTTCAGCACTTATTTTGCAGTCTTTTAGCAATGTCAGTCTTGGCATAGGAGCCTTACCATATTGGAATATCACTCAAAAGTTCCTATATTTTTACTCGGATATCTCTAAAAGTTGCTATATTTTGAAAATAAAATTCCTATATAAATTCCTATATTTTTATCACTTGATGGTTGACAGCCTGATGTAAGAGTCCCTAAAAGTAATATAATGCAAAAATTATTCTGAGGGTGACTCTTCATGACAACAGCCTTTAGAGCACTACCCTTTCTTGAATGACTTTTAACTTCATTACTTTATTAGATAACTTATTATATTTTCAGTATATTGACAGAAATGCAGACAATATGATTAATTTTAAAGAGTTTGTAGAATTATTATGTAAAATGTGTAAAGCTGATTATACCCAAAGATTAAAGTTGTTATATGAACTACATCAACCACCTTGTCTACTGGATACTGATGACTTGGATGAGGAGAGTATATCATCACCTAAATCAGGTACAGCCTTTTTGTTTCCATCACCTAAATCAGGTACAGTCTGTTATGTTTCCCTTCAAAATTATGTTATAATATTAACTAGGCTATTTATGGGAGCTATCTGTATTTTCTTTAAAAACTGCAGCTTACAATTATTGTCGGTATCTTATATATTCATGAGCACAAGTCATATTTATTATGTTTCATAGTAATGAGCAAAAAATGACACTTATTGGACCTGGTCCAATAACAAATTTCTGCAGTCTGATTGGTTGATAAATCAGGGCCAATATCAAAATCTGGTCCTTAAGTAGTTATGTAATAAACTTGCCATTAAATAAGTGATCTGATATAGACCTTGTTATTTTTCTTCGGGACAGTCATATTGGCCCTTGGCTTTCTGCCTCGGGCCAGTACCACTGCCCTTGGAAAAATAACACGGCCTATATCAAATCACTTATCTAATAACATATATAACAAAAAAAACATATCTTTTGATCAATATGAAAGGTATGGACTGGTTATAACATATATAACAAATAAAACATATCTTTTGATCAATATGAAAGGTATGGACTGGTTATAACATATATAACAAATAAAACATATCTTTTGATCAATATGAAAGGTATGGACTGGTTATAACATATATAACAAATAAAACATATCTTTTGATCAATATGAAAGTTATGGACTGGATGGTCAGACCACGGAAGGTCATGTTTTATTTGAAAAATATTAATTTTAGCCAGATTTTTCAACGAAAAACTTCGTCTAATAATATGGCAAAACACGGGCAGGTGATTGGGCGGGCAGGCGTCTGGTGTTGTTAACAATTGCGTTAAACTTTTTCTTTTCCTTATATTTCTGCCATTTATTGTCAGACCTTTTTGAAACTTCTTACAATGATAACATACCATGTGATAAACAGAATTTGAAAGTAACCACAATTCTACCTGCCCTTATTAATGATTATTTCCCTTTGTAATTTTTGAGTTAAAGTTTTTAAATCTGGCTTTAAATGTGGTTTTCACATTACATTTCTTGTTATAGATTCAACTGAGAGTGCTGCAGAAGCCACAAACTTTTTTGATGAAGATAATTCACCAGATAGAGATAATACTGATGGTATGATATTGTTATATGTATAAAAAAAATTGTTTAACACCATAGCAACACATTAATAGGTCATATAACTGCAGTCAGTCAACCTACTCACTGTTCCTTGAAAGGCTAAATATCTGGATTTAGCTGTTGAACAACTACTATTTACTACCAACTTTTGTCAGTGACTGACAACTACCCTACATGATTAAGAATCATTGGTAGGAGGGAGAATGGCTGTAGAAATAATAGCATGAGCAAGCTCAACGAAAGTATGCTCTGCCCCGGAATCAAACCCAGGACCCCTGAGTAAAGATTGAAAAATATTTGTATCTATAATTTGTAAATTTGTTTTTACACCTAATATTTAATTTACTTATTTTCATTCACACCAGTAATTGGGGAAAATATCTATTAGTAAGGAAACTTTTTGTTCTAAAACTTGAAATAAAATGTATAATAGTAAGAATTAATATTTACTATTAGAATTAATTTATATTATTAGAAAACTACCATCAGAAAAAGTACCTTTACCTTTTTACTAATTTATTTATGTTTTATGTATTTATTTTAAAATTCACACAGATAGAAACATTGTTTGAACTTTGCTAAAAAGCAATTTGTCAAACACAAATGTACACACTTATAATAATTACGTTTTATTAGTATAAAACATACATAGACATGCAAAGCAAACACATTTACATAACAAACATGCATGTGTATACATGAAAAGCAAGATCATAGACATAAACATGAAAAGCAAGCTCATGAACTTAACATGCATATAAATGTATAGTAGCATTTCATATTGATGGTACCGATTCTTGCTTCAGATATAGAGTTACCAAGTTGTTCAGATGTATTAGATAGTAGTCAGTCTATAACTGAAGCCAGAGATATACCACAAACAGATACATCTATGTCACTTAGTGTGGTATCATCTTTAACTGATTCAGATCCACCTAGTCCAGGTGATACACACAGGGATGTGGAATCTACTATTAAAGATAGAAATCTATCTGATGTCAAAGGTAGGTCAGATTTTATTCAGTTCAAAGTAAAACATAGTTAGTTTTACTAATTTACATAGTCATTTTTATACAGAGTTTAACACTGTGTCTACACAATGTTTTAGGTTATTTTACGGGGTCCAGTGCACCTAACCTAGCTTTGCTGGACCATTGTCTATAACCAGTACTCGCCTACCCTTCCACAAGGCTGGAAACTTCTCCATATACCTTGTTAATGGAGGAAAATTGACATTATTTTCAAATTTTCATGGAAGGGTATAACCTCCCCAGGTGGTAGTCAAACCCATACCACCTTCGGACACTAGATTCAAAATCCAAGCATGCCACCAACTGCACTTCTGAGCCATGTATATTTACTTTGTAGTTTAGCTGAATTGTGAAACAAGTTCTTACATCATATATTAATCATTGCTAAGTTCATTTACTGGCCCCACAGTACTGAGCCAGTCGGATAGTTTTTTTGATCAAAGAAAAAGTAGTAGATTTTTTATGTTGTTTGAACCAACATGACTCTGAACACCCAATTATTACAAGTTGAACATCATAGCCACTTGACTGCACCTGCTCCTAGTTATGCAGTTGGTAAAAACGACCCATGAACATAGCATATTTTATACAAAGTATGAATATACAGTGTTCAAAGGTAGATTCAATGTATTACATTTATGGTAATACATTGTACAATGTAAAACAAAACACTATTGAAAATTATTTTATGTATTGTCTTGTAAATGTATAATGCAGAGATGTGGATTTACTGTGCCCAACTTGTCTGACTCGGGATTTTTTGTTTGCGGACAAGTAGATTTTCCAATAGCATTTGTCCAAGGGCAAGTGATTTTGAAGCTAGAAAATAAAGCTACCAGATGTCTGATTGTCTTTATTAAATCTACAACATCTAAATCCTCCTTGCAGAATCCATGTTTTACGTGCATAATTAGTCATCTCACAAAAACACCAAATTTATATTTAAAAAAAAACAAAGAAATGTTGGTTGAAATAAGATTAAACCATTGTATAACAATGATTGCTTACTTCTCTGTTTATTTTAGCAAGTTGACTTAAGCTGCAGACAAGTCAAAATTTCCAACTTGTCCCTTGGCAAGTGGAAACAATCCAGATTTCCATACTTCCGTAAAGGGCATATATGAATATAATTAAATATATTGTCATGTAATAGTCATAGCCATGTACAAAAGTGGCTATTGGTTCCTGAATTAAATAGTATCTTTGTAATTATTTTTCAGGTGAAACACCAGTAAGTACTCCACTTGGAGAAAGTCCTATGGGAATGTTTGATAGAAGACGGGATATTATACGTGAGAGATCAGGAAGTAAAGAAGAATTTAGAAATGTACCAAGGCTTAGTCAGGTTAGTTAACTTATGAATCATATCTAGATTTCACATTATATACATGTGATAAGAATAAAGATATTTTCACGAAATGAGTTTCAATTGGAGTTTTTTGGAGTCAGAACTCTTTTTTGACTGAACAGTTTGCTTGCTGGCGACTTATAATAGTTACTTTGATATAAAACTCGCAGTTTTAGTTACAGGATCATATTTGCTGATCAAAAACATATTTTTATTCTAATCTTCATCTTTATTTGTTGTTGAAAAGCTGTTTATTGAGCCATACAATCATGCACAAAGGGATTTAAAACTGTTCTCAATAACATGTTCATTTTACTTCAGCCCACCAGCCCATTACAAATGTAATAAACTACATGTACAAAACAATTTCACAATGTTTTCATTATTCTGTCTTCAATCAGGACATTTAATGTTTGGAAATTTAGAATATCAGAATTTGTGCTTAATTATATTGAGCAAACTTTCCTTGTTTAGTATGTATATTACAGTAACCACCATGAAAATCTTCTTTTTGAAAATTTCTTATAACCTTTTCAATTTTATTTCAGAATCAATTTATACAGATGTGGAAGACATTGTATGATATGTTTGGTGGGGAACCAAATGAGCAAGAACTATATCATGCCATAGCAACAGTTGGTACTCTTCTTTTGGAGATAGGGGAAGTAGGTAAAAAGTTCTACCTCCAAAAAGAAGATGCTACAAACTCAGTAAATGATATAAGTAATGAAAGTGCTAGTGAAACTGGAAGTTTGTCACTTAGTGGTGTTCCAGAGATAAAAGAAGAAGTCCCATTGGCCCAAAATGAGAATGATTCAGCCAATCAAAATGTAGATAACACAAACAATGAAAATCCAACTTGTTCAGGTGAGGCTGTGGTTGAAGATGTTTCCAAAACATTGAAGGGGATCAATTTAGAAAGTACAGATGTAAAAGAAGTTGATAGAACTTCGGACTCAGAAAAATCGGACCAAAGTAGTGATTTATCGAATGCTAACAGTGGCTTGTCTCTTGGCAATTTACGACAAGGTGAACGGACCATTTCTGCATCATCATCTAAAGTAGATGTGGACTGGTCTATCAGTTTTGAGCAGTTTTTAGCATCAATGCTTACTGAGCCTGCTTTAGTGAAATTCTTTGACCAATCGATGGATTTGCTTGATGCAGTTGATAAAACAAGAAATAGAAGACTGCTGATGCGTCAACAAAGTGCACCATTTGAGTCATTGAAGTCTTCATAATGTGATTAGAAAAGTGTTTATGTGATATCTAAGTGTGATTATGAACCAGTCATTTTTTTGTACACAGAATTAATCATACAAATATATATTTATAAATGACGTGCTAGTATGACTTGTTGGTGTACCCATATTCTAAATAATTGTAAAAAAACAATAGTATGTGGATTATATGAAACATTTGAAAACTACATGTACATTTATTGCAGTAATATATGTTATACTCTCAACTGGACTATGCTATTGCCATGAAGAAAAGAAAGTTGAATGGAGATGTTTCAGTCCATTCAAAATTGTGCTTGACATTAACTTTTTTTGGAAACTTTTCATGTAATCATTTCCTGTTACTAATACAGTCATTTTCTCATACACTAGCCTCATTTATTAAGCAATTTATGAATTGGTAAACTTATCAACTACATGTTGTTCAACTGTATGAAATAAGTTAATTTCTGTAGTCAGAATCAATTTTCTTAGGCTTCGTGTTAGTGGGTTTAGGAAATTACTGTACTATTAAAAAAAAGATGACATTCCCAAAATTTAACAATTTGTATATCATTTAGCACATTTAGCACCAAAAATTTTGTATTTACCTGGTGAAATAATTCTTGATCGTTAATTTGATTCAAATTTTTATTTCTTTCTAAACGTCATGATTAATACTGGTAGTTGAACAGGGTGCAGATTTCAAAATCTTAAGATTTTTTGTATGCTAGTATGATAGGCAGGGATCAAATCTGTGTAAAATTATTTACTATTACTTTTTTGTCTAGGTATAGTGTAAGCTATAGATTGAATGGTCAAATTTAAGACATTGGATTATAAAAATAAGAAGAAGTGTATATGTAAAGCTAATGTAGTGATGCGAAAGTGTTAAACTTTGTGACGTGATATGTTAAGACGCTTTAGTTATAAGAATAAAACTTGGTATGAATGCTACTGCATGAGATGAATGTACAAAGAAAGAAGACTTAGTAAAAGGGAAATGTGTATTATAGGGTGATGAAAGGGTGTGATACTTAACTGACATTGGTTGAAATTATTGAATTACTCATTGCTTGGTGGAAGTTACAAGCTACTATGTTGCATGATATATAAAAATACATAGAGGGTATACAGTCAACAGCATCCTTTTTCATACTTGTACATAATATTTATTATACCCCCGCTTCGAAGAAGAGGGGGGTATACTGTTTTACCCTTGTCCGTCCGTCCATCCGTTACAAAATTTCCGTCGCAGTTTTCTCAGCAACTATATCATGCAGCAGCCTAATACTTTGCATATTGCTTCATCCCATAGTCCCATGTGGTGTAAAGCGATTTCATGCTCCTTGCTCATCTACTTCCTGTTTGTCGCATATTTTAGATTTTGGCGGGGGTATCACTAGTGAGCATTAGCTCACAGATTTACTTGTATTTAGCATGTTCAATATTACTTTTTATTAAAAATTGTGTTCTTTCAAAGTCTCAGTTTTATTTCTGTTGCAATTTTCATATTAATATATATTATTTTTTAATAAGGTTATATAATTTGTCGAGGGAAGTCAGTACAGTCCCAATCATCATCTGGCCACCTGTATTCAGCTAAGGGCAGTTGGTTTGGACCTAATTCATTGACCACCTGTATTTAGCCAAGTGTCGTTGGTGTATTCCTAGTCCATTGGCCTTCACTATATTGACCCTAAGGTGGCCAGTATGGTCCCATTCTACTGGCTGCCTGTACAGTTTGTAGATTTAGCTAGCAATAATAGTGCTGGGCATTGTTTGTTATCTAATATTACTCATATCTACAATTTATTTATAGTTTGTTTATTTCTTAAGAGGCATTGTTAAATTTATATAGTTTTGTTGTGTAAGTTATACAAGTATATTTGTTAGGCCACAACAAATTGATGATGTGTTCTACAGATGTTAAAGGAAAATAATTGGGTTAGCGAGTGAAGAAAAAAAACCTTGATTTAGTTGTTTTATATAGTAGTTTGAACCAAATTTTATGAGAGAGCAAGCCAGGAAATAAAAATATTTTTTTCATAAAAAACGACAAAAGTAAGGTGCAAGCGAACCTATAGAACACATGATCAACTTGTTAAGGCCTTATAAGGTTGTATGTTTTATGAAAATTATTGTATCAATTACACTGACATAGAGTATCTATGTCTCTGATCAAATAATTATGACGAACTCTGTAATTTGTTTTTGTATGTAATTGTTGTAATTCAAAATAAACCTAATCAATAAAATTACTTTCATCATATTGTTTGAATATAAATATTTGTATTTAAATAAGTATTAACCTTTGAAACAAAATGTCCATAAAATCAATTTCATATATTAAGGTATTATGATTATTTAATTGAGTCAAAACCTTTGAAACAAAATGTCCATAGAATTAATTTTGTACAGTACCCACCAAAAGTTTGGAGACAAAAGTAATTTTTCCACAATTCTTAAATTTTGATGATTATTTTTGTAGAATCATTATTTTTAACATATTCAAGTATGGTTTGTGATAAAATAAAAACAAATTTCATGAATGCAGCACATTTATAAGATTCAGCATATGACATCCTAAAGCCTCCTAAACCATGTTCAAAGTAATTCTTTCAAAAACGTAGATTTTATGCTATTTTTGTAGTCTCAGTTATAGTTAAAATGATAACCAAAAAAAACATAAGGAAAGCTAAAAAGCATTTCAAAATGAACAGTTTTCAGATTTTAGATAAATGCTATTCAATTGCCCTACAAAGTGAAAATGTCTCCAAACTTTTGGTGGGTACTGTATATTAAGGTATTATGATTATTTAATTGAGTCTAACAAAATCATTTATAGCTTTACAAGACTAAGTGTTAGGTCACCAGTACTTTTTTGAATTGCCAAAATGTGGCAACCCTGGAAAATAGTTTCATTGGTGAAAATTGTCAGTATCTATACTGATTAAAGTATTTTGAGAATTACTTTTTTTAATTAATATAAAATCTTTATAATTCAGTATTTAGAATGTAAGTTTTCAGTAAATTGTATTTTCATAGCTTTCAACTTCTACTCACATTGTTAGTTTTTGCCCCTGATATGATATTACATACATGAAATGAATTGTATGTCTGTGTTAATGAATATTGTATGCTGTGATAATTTTTTATGTATAAAATTTTGTTTTGTCCGAGATCACCTAATTCTTTATTGTTTAGTTTTCATATATTTGTTATGCCATTCACTGCCTCTTAAAATTATTGTTTTTGGATTAACACATACATATACTTGACACTATCAAGCAGGATTTGGTGAATAAAAAATACATTTTTAATGCCCTGTAGCCCAATAAAAGATACTCTAAGAAAGTCTCTGGAGGGTACTGTCCCACTTTTTGTGCCTGTTGTTTGAAAAGGGCGTAATAATCCTACCTCAGCCCAAGACTACAGATGTTTGTATCAAAATGATTTATCCCATTTCAATTTTAATTGTACAAACTATTATAAATGTGGAAAGCTGGTCAGATATTTTTTTAAAATTATTTTTCTCATGTGACAAGGTTCATAACTCCTAATACATTTTTTTTCAAAATTGTCTCCTGTGAACTTAAAATTTTCTTTAAAAAAAAATATTTTTTTTACTCAAAATTTGTTAAGGTATCATTTTCAAATTTTTAGCTATGTATGTTCCTTATTAACTACATCTCATGTGACAAATACTTACTTAGTCAAGCATGCTGTCTCTACTGATAGCTCTTGTTAGTATCTTATTATGAAGTTGCATTATTTTATTAGCGGGTTTCCTATTTTGAACATTTTGTACATCAACCTGTTTCCACAGCATCACAACAAATTGATCACTTGTGCTGTGAATTTTCTCACTTTTAAAAATTCAAAAATGGATTAGAAATGTTTTTAATTTGTACTACAAGTTTCAGACTAAAAACTAAACATAGGTCTATTATGTGTTCCAAGTTATAATTGACTAACTTTGAAATGCATTTTACTTCCATTTTTTTATCTTTATCATACTTGAATCAATTTTCCCTAGTCCTGGGGGTTGGGCTAGTAGGGTTAGGGAATGACTGGTTATAAAGTTGACAGATATTTTTGTAGTGACCTTTTTACTATCAATAAAACTTGGAGAGTGCATTTTTTTGGGCTTATCATTTTAGTGTTCTAACTGTATGTCCCTATTTTACAGCAAAATATGAGGTTCAAAATAGAGTTTGTGTAATTATGCATGGGTACAACATCTTCACTTTAATTCTTTGATTTTTACTGACCTGAGACATTACATTAAAGTCCTGCTTTTTATAAAATCCATAGAACTTGATCAATTTGTTATGGCCTCGTTACTAGAAATATATCTAGTCTTAGGGTGCTGAAAAATGGCACAAAAATCATTTTATTTACAACAATTGGCTGCATGATTTTTGGACAACCCCCATGTACATTTAAAACATGTTCATATATATTATTTTATATTGGTACTTGTATATTATAATAATAATTTTTTTAGATGTTAATGGGTTTATTATGATTATTATTGGGGTATTTTTTTTATTTATTTGTGCAATGAATTTACATGTAAATATATTGGTGATTGCTCTAGGGCTAAGAAAACAAAGGGGATCATAAAAAAGGGATCAGGGTTTAGACACTGTTGTTTTTTTACTTTAGAACAGTCACTAATGTATGCTAATGTCAATGTTCAGGAGAATGTCAAAATTTAAATAGACTGACACAAAATACCAAGGGTATAAAGAATGTTAAATCATTTTCATAGTTTAGTACAAGTCACTTGCTAGAGTACTGGTTGTAGTAAACTAAAACTCCATGGTGTCACCTAATGCATGGGCTTTTCAAAATGAAAAGAAGAACAAAAGCTACTGAGGAGATAATTAAGTTGACATATTAGGAAACTGATCAGATACCAAGGGTCAGTTGATTATGGAAGTCCCTACCAAGTGCTTTAAAAAGCCTCTTTGAGTAAGCCAAACACTATGCAATGTTTTGTCTTCATGTTTGCAAAATCAATTATACTGTGGCCTATGAAAAATTATATATAATGATATTATACAATATATAAAACATTTGCATAGAAAATGACTAAGCAGTGCTAGGTTGCAATGCCCTTTCTTAACTGACTCCAAGCCCTATTGTGTTTAAACATTTCATATGCTATTAACTGTTGGATCCTCATATTTAAATTTTGGCATTCCTTTAGATACTGTCCTATGTATATTACATGTAATATATTCTGCTATTGATATTAGTCTTTATATACGTAGTACTCAATAAAAACAACATTTTTCAGACCTGATACTCGTTATCTTCATCAATACACTTACATAATATACATTTACAATGGTGTAGTTTGGTGTTGTACAAAACATCACTTTGTTTTAGAAAACTGTTAATATATCTAACTTGAGGATTGGACATGGTTGGTGATTACCTCACATGTAGTTATTGTTAAACTTTATTCAACTGTCAGTGAAGCATGCATTAACCCCACTGATTTAAATACTCCCTTCAGTACTTCTGTACTTGTGATCATTTTAAATCAGAGGGGTGAATGTATGTGCAACAGTTGAAAAAACACAATATGAAAAATTCAAATTCTGCCGTGTCCATCCAATAATTTCTAAATATATAATGTATCTTTTATCTTGAGATATTTTTCATTAAATCTCTTTTAACTTGGTTTTACAGTCTTAAACAATGTTTGATCATCATTAGACGGCTGCACATATAGCAAAGAATCGGGGGATTGAAATCAGGGTTCATATAATAAGGTTTTTAATTTGTTTTTGTAAGGTGAATAGGTCTTTATAATTTTGTATTAGGTTACTGATGTATTTTTCAATTTGATTTTGTTTTGGTCAATATCTTTATATGATGCTATGTACAAGTAAAAATTTTATAAATTGATCCAAATGTGTTTCTTGTGTTTTTGATTTTTCTTTGCCAGGGTTGTATCACTCAGTTGCAATCATTTGTCAGCAGCGTATAAGCAGAATAAAAGACTCCCCAGTGTAATGGACCTTTCCATGATTTAAGCTATTTGCATCACAGGCTGCTGGCATAAAACAGTCCCCACAAAAAATATTGTGGACTGTTTTATGCCGGCAGCCTGTGATTAGTATAATACAACTTAACAAAGGTTTATAGTTGTATTCTGTTCCACAAATAAGGTGTTAACAAAAGAGCACATTGTTATGTTTGCAGATGAATGGATTGTTATTAAAATAAAAAGGTCATGCACGGTAAGGTCACTTGATAGATACAAACCAGTAGAATAATGACCAGGGGTAATACATGTAGCTGTGGTGTTGAAGAACTTGCAACAGCATGAAACTAAGATTATAAAACACATTTACTTTTTGGTTGGTGCCCTATTAAGTAGAGCTGTCATCGATTCCAACAATATCCATTTATCGACGATTTTGTTTTTCAGATCAATAATCCATATGCATTTTGAAATATCAATAATATAGCTTTTATAGGTAAATAAATAAAAGTGTCAAATTTGCAAGACAAACCTATCGTGAGCAGAAACAGGGAAGCTGTCATAATATGAACGGATAAGTCTGCACCCCCATTGACAAAATAGCCATATTCCACAGAACTAATGGTACATTGTTGCATTTCTTTCACGACAAATATACATTCATTATGAGTTTGTGACAACATAAATGGTCTGCATAGTACTGCAGCCAAATATATATTGATGTATGATCGATATTTATTTCTCGATATATCGAAGAAGCCCAATCAAAGACAGCTCTGCTATTAGGTACTACTGGACAGAGTTAACAATCCGTAGTTTCAACAATTTTGCATTGGTTCTTATGAACAAAACAAAGTCAGTCCGATTCAAATTACTACAAAATTTCATTAGGATTACTTTGGTGATATCATTATAAACAGAGAGTGATCACCTGCAGCATGATATTGTTTCTAAAAATGCACGCAACTCGTCAATAACTACTTCACCAATTTTTTTAAAACTCTCACATTGCCTAACGGTTTCGCCATGTATCGCTTTGAAAAAGCGCTTTCTTGTAGCTCTTCTTCTTAGGAAATGGCTTGCTATTTACATCACAAACCAAGATGGCGGCCTGTGCCGATACACACTTTTGCGCTTATTGCAATTGCATGTTTTTGGGGCAATTTCAAACTAAATAAGTCTTTTAAAAACTATAAATCAATGCAAAAACATATGTTTATATGAACAATTACAAATATTTATTAATTTCAATTCATCTATATTCAGTCAAACATAAAAACCAAATTGTCGGCAAACAAAAATCACATTACTTGCGGAGGCAGCCATTTTGATTTGTAACAGCCCTCTCGGGTAGTGAAGATATTTTACGCTAGCTTTCACTATGTAGCGATATCTCGTAGCAAGTCGTTTCCTATGATTTTGCTACGTAGTGATATCTAGGAAAATGCTTAGGCAACATGCCCTAGTTGTATATTAAGGGGACATGATTCAAATTTCATCATTTACTTTTGGATTATTTCCCTTTTGTATATTCTTACATGGGATTTCTTGTGCAAGAAATTCCTCCTTTATCACTTCACCTTTATTACTGGAGCTTTTTTCTTACGTCTCTCAATGATGATAGATAGTGATGTCTAGTTGTCCATAAAGGGAACATTATTCAAATTTCATCATTACTTTTGGATAGTTTCCCTATTATATACAGTATACTTATAAGCAAATTCTTATATGGACAACTCCTCCCTTATTTCATGACCTATGTTCTTTGAAGTCCCACAAGTGATATATATTGATGTCTAGTTGTGCGTACAGGGGACATAATTCAGATTTCTATATTTATTTTTGAATTACTTTCCTTTTATAT
This sequence comes from Mactra quadrangularis, assembly GCA_025267735.1. Taxonomy (NCBI): domain Eukaryota; kingdom Metazoa; phylum Mollusca; class Bivalvia; order Venerida; family Mactridae; genus Mactra; species Mactra quadrangularis. The sequence continues at coordinate 34,026,478 of CM046304.1, forward strand.
ATACTTAAAAAGGGACATCATTCAAATTCCATCATTTTCTTTTGAAATATTTCCCGTTTTATGTACTATAAACAAGTTCTTGGGCAGACAACTCCTCCTTCCTTCCTTGCCTTGAATTTTCATAACTCTCGTTTCAAGTTGACCCATCTTCAGACATATTTTGCCCTGCTCAGCAGAGATCTTGTTTAACAAATTTTGTAGCCCTATCCCATCAGCACTATCAATGCTTTGATTACAGCCATTCAATGAAAACAAAACAATGGAAATATCATGAAAGATTTTAATTGTAGCACAATAAATACACATACTGGTATAGTGGAATTGAACGTGTTCACAAAACTTAAGTACCATGTAAACCAATATACATTTGAAAATGTAAAGACAATTGCCTTATGACACCTATAATGTAGTATTTCTAAACAGTACATGTAAAGAGTGATTATAAAGCAGATCAGCCTATGTTTTCTACTAACAAAGATCTTGCATGTTCAATATATTGAGTGTTGTTTTCTCTTTTATTGAGGCTACTCAGACAAATAGCCATAGTACAAAATGCAGTCATGTAACAGATTGACAAATATTTTTGTGACCATACATTACCAAACATACTTAAAATGTAACACAAATTTGATATTACAAAAACATGTATATTGATACAAAAGAAGAAAGACAACAGAGAAAATACAAAGTAAAGTTTTCACTAAGTTAAGATATAAGGAACTTAAATCAACATCTTCTGAAAAACTTGTCTAATGGGATTGAGAACCCATTTTGAATGATTTACAATACCCAAAATCAGAGGACAATACACAAAATTTTGAAATTCAAAGCATGTGCTTAATACGTTAAAGTTCCACTACTTGGACCATCAAAATAAATGGTCTTAATAGCTTAATGATTTTAGTATATGGACCTATTTCTTTCAATATTATTCATTCGGAACTTAAAATTTGACAAATATTACATAAATTTGCAATAACCAAGCTGGTCTTAGAAGTAGAATTTACTGTATATAGAATCAAAATAGTTGCATCTCAAGATAAAATATAATTGCTGGAGACTACAATAAGTCAACACCTGTTGATACACTAAAGATTGACAGCCCTGTCTTCACAATTCAACTCATGGTCTTAAACTTTTTATATCTAGGCATTTTTATAGGTTGAAGGTATGGATTGTCTATGGCGTCATTTTCTGATTGATCAAGTTTACTAGAGTTAGAATCTAATGTATTAGATCCATGAGTTATCCCCTGTACATCAGAGACCTCTAACGTATCTAAATCTTGATCTTTAGGTAATAATGCTACAAGATATGGATGTGGATGTGGTTGAACTGCTATCACTGAAAATATAAAACATTTAATTAATTTATTGATTTATCTGTACAATATGTGGGTGTACAGTATAATAAATTTATATGAAAATGTCTAGGGCTGCAACGATTCACTGGATAATCAATTTGATGCAATTTGATTTTTTTCTTTCGTGCTGATTTTTCGATTCGATTCATGGAATAAGAAAGTTTATTCAAAATTTACATTAAAGCTTACAACTGACTAATATTGATCAAATAAAAGTGTTATTCATTTAGTCAACATCAATTCAGAATAAGATAAAAAAAACAAATGAATGTTCATACTGATTCATTTTTCACTAGTTTAACATTGTAAATAAAATTCTTAAATTCTTAATATTTTTTATAGACAAGTTTAAAGGCAAAATTGAAAATCACAAGTCCCAAATCGAAAGTAAATCGGCACCCTTGCAATCGATTTATAAAATTGAAACATTTCAGCCCTTATAATTTCAGTCATCACTTTACCCCACAACAGTTTATGAATTAAGTGGGTGTTTGTTTGCATGAGACAATCACTGGTCAGAGCAGTAATTTAAGTTCACTTAATATAGTCATATTTCCTTCTCAATTTTGAAATGATTCTCAGTCATCAGAAACAGATATTAACACTTAACCCCCACTTACATGGAAATGAAGATGTATCGTCTTTAAATAAACTTTGTGTACAACCAGTTTTAGCCACATATCTTGTCACAGCTCTCTCTGTATCACGTTTATACGACGCTGCTTTCTCTCGTATTAATTGATATTCTGATACTGGCTGTTTGTGAGACTGAAAGAATGAATAGAATATTCAATATTATTCAACTTACGTGGTTCTGACGTCTAGTCATGTACAAGTATAGTATTATGTAACATATATCAAGTAATTACTTATAATGTGTTAGTTCATGATCAAAATTACATACATATGATAATCTTTCTAATCGTTTCTATGGCACAAACCGAACATGCATATGTCGTTGATGTCGAATCAAAACCTATAGTCCAACAGAATTAACCTGAGCTTGACCTTTATGCAAGAATATATTAAACTCAATATTTACAGTCTATTTTTGTCCTCGTTTGTAAATCGCGCTTTATAGGAAGCTTTTGGCAAAATACACGTGCTGAACAATTAATGTAGCTTTCATAAGAATAAATACTTTGAAACTGTGCCATAATATTGCTGACTTACTTATTTCCCCAAAAACTAATTTGTGCAAAATTAAAAGTACAATAACATGCCACTTTTAATAAATTGATTAATAGTCACATCGGTTGTTAAAAACACGTGTATAACCGTATACACGCATTCAGAAACTCACGATTTAATGAAAGTGAAGTGTGTAATTATTATAATAAGGTAGTTCAAGCTCAGGTTAATTCTGTTGAACTATAACTTCAATTAAAAAAGGAAAGTTATGAGGTTATGACTAGACAACAGCGATGATATATATTTGACTAGGAGTGTCGTTTTAAAACTGTATATTATGTGTTGATTTTGTTTTTCCCCTCTTTGTATGAAAATGTAGATAATTTGGAGAATAAAAGTTATAGTAGTAAGTAGTACATGTAGTATGTAACAAACCTCTGTTCTAATGTATGTATGTGGGTCAGGAAATGGAGGTAAATGATCCGGTATATGTGCATGATGTTCTTGTTTTTCTCCTGCTGATAATACTCTCTGTACAGGTTGTGGAGTACTTTGACCAGCTGAAAATATATTAGGGAAACCTACAGACATTACCTTAAATTTTCGAAAGCACTATACCGGTGGCACTTTTCACAAAAAGTCTTACGTAAAAAGTTATCGTAAGTCAATTTCATAAATTTTGCTGTTCAAAATCAGTAGGATAATAAACATAGATATGATATGATATTCGATAGGTATAAAATATTCTACATTATTCAATAATATTTGGAAGAAAATGGCCAAAAATGACCCCGTTATTAATGTATCTTGCTTTTGACTTATAGAATTTAAGATTTTTTGTGAAAAGCACAACAGTTTATTATGTTATGTAATAAGGAACAAATCATAAACTAGCCAAACTACATAAAATAAAGAAATTTCACAAGCCCATTTCAAGTTTTACTCGTCACAAGCTTCAGGCTAGTGGCTTAAGGCAATGACTGAACCTCTATGACCACCTCCATGCATCATCAACTTTTACATCATCAGTTGGAAGATTCTATCATGTTCAAACAAGTCCTTTACTTTAACTGAGTCATGACAAAAATGTTGGAGCAGATGTGGCCAAGTGGTTATGATGTTGGACTGGAAATCATTAGATAGCCAGCTCCACATTGGAATCAAAATCTAACCAAAACCTACCCTATTTTTCTTGAGCAAGAATCTTTATACTACTAGCTCAACTGGTGGACCAGCAAGCGGACTCTGAAGTGATTAATCTAAATTGTAAGAACTTGCTAAAAAATTAAGATAAAATAAATTTCATTGTAACATTAACTATACTTAATGTTAAAATATGGTGTAAAACACAAATCAAAGCTAGTCTAAATATGCCCATGCTTCACATCAAATAGTAATACCTTAGCCAGTGGTAATCTGCTACGTACTAGATTAAAAACTTGGGCCCAGAAATCAAGGTTTGTCCAGGGAAGGTAAGTAGGACATCTGACTGCTGGGATATGACAGAATAGAATGTTGAAATGTGATGTAAGGCACCTTACATCAGAAAGATAATTTTATGTTTTTATTTTGGATAACAAGAAAATGTTCAAACTTACGTGGATTAAAAACTGATTTATTGTTTCTGAATGCATGAGCAGGAATGGACTCTATGTTGATGCCTATAAAATATAGTAAAATAAAAATAATAAATAACCAATCTGAAAAAAAATCATCTAAAATATCTGCTATGATAAGATTTTGAGTTTACGGGCCAGAATAATAAAATAACATTATGCTCTGCTGAGCTCTACTACCTCCAACTAACAAGGACAATTTACAGGAATAATTCAAACATGGAGACATTTTCTTTTAAAACATTAAACCAGACAGAATCATTAATGAATGTTCATTCCTAGAGAAGAATCAATCCAAATTAGTAATTTAATTACATCAGGATATCTGAATTCAATCAGGGAAAACTTTTCTAAACAAACTTTTAGCAGCCTGAATAGCCACAAGTCCTGTAAATATGCTGAACATCTTACTGGCTGAAGTTTTCCTTAAAAATAGAAATACTGATTGTGGCATTCTTAAATTTTACTGGTGGATACAGATCATTGTCCACAGGCACAATTACAAGACAGTACTTTTGTTAAATTTTTACCAAACAGAAATTATAAATCATGAACACTAGCCTACTACAGCAACAATTGGATTCAATACAACAAAAATTGATAGCAAGGGCCCCCATTCGACTTTGAATAGGAACCTACAATTTTTTATTTGAGCTTTTAAACTTGTCAATTATCACAATACAAGTTATAAGAATGTAAGATTTTTAATTACAATGTTAAATGTTATTTATCAAAATAAGTTAGTTTTAAGCTCAAATGAATGTATTACTGTACATTTTGTGTATAAAATGTACTATTAAACAAATCGAATAAAAAAATTGAATTGCATGGAATCAACCTTCCAGTGAATCACTGCAGTCCTAATGAATACTAGCATTGTACCAATATTAAACAAACCTTGATCTATGAGAGAAGTTAAAACATCCGTAACCAATACATCAGTCCTGCCAGATAATTCTGTGTAAGCTTTTGAACTCTTTCCAATCTCAGTTAATACTGTAAATATAAACAAAGATAAAAAATAAATTTTAGCATGGATGATATTTTGTACATGCACACTATATCATATTTTGGCCTATGAGTGAATTATTGTTATTTACATAGATAATATATAACAGTAACGTCTGCATCATGGCTCTACATTAAGAAGGTGATCAATTACTCTTTCACAATATTTAAAAGTGATCTCTTACATCTAACCTTCTGCAGAATCTATTTACTTGATCCACATGCTCTCTTTTGAATGACAAATTGATGTAAATGTAGACAAGCCTCCCCACCCCCTGTATTGAACTTGAAGCAAATGTATACTTTCAGATAATAAAGTGCAATAGGCAGAAGGCGAGTTCATATCATATGGAAAAGATGAATGTCTTTTCCACATTAAGGGACAGCGAGAGTTTCGGGGAATTAGTTCCTGTATACTGCCCTTACTGAATTTTGTGTTGATCACTTACGGTTTCTAGTTACCTCCCTTTAGTCCTTCTAAAAATCATATAAAAGGGAGATAACATACCCTCATTTTTTCTGACTAAGGGCGTTTCGCTACGTTTCGCTATGAAAAAGCGCTTTCTTGTAGCGATTCGTCTTAGGAAACGGCTAGCTATTTACGTCACAAACCAAGATGGCGGCCTTTGCAAAGAAAAACTTTTGCGCTCATTGCAATCGCATGTTTTCAGGGCGATTTCAAACTAAAGAAGGCTTTAACAAGTATAAAATCACTGCAAAAACATATGTTTATTTGAACAATTACAATTATCAATTAATTTCAATTCATCTAGTCAGTCAAACATAAAAACCAAATTGTCGGCAAACAGGAAGTCACATTTTTGCTGAGGCAGCCATTTTGATTTGTTAAAGCGCTATAGGGTAGCGAAGTATTTTTTCGCTAGCTTTCGCTACGTAGCGAAATGAAGCGATATCTTGTAGCAAGCCGTTTCCTACGATTTTGCTACGAAGCGATACCTAGCAAAATGCTTAAGCAATGCGCCCTAAGTTTGCAAGTTCAGAAAGCTTCTGTATCCTGTGCTTACCAATCGTTGCATTGTGGGACCGTATGCCTGTATTACTTAAACACACAAAGAAGCGAAATGAAGCAGACATTGGCGAAATGGAGATTTATTGTTTATTAAACACATGGCCCTTACGACCAACTTACTACTTTACTAAATTGCATGTCTTTTCCATAAATAGTCTGTGCCTATAATTATATTAAGACTCAATCAAACGTGAAATGATTTTGATTTGAAGTCAGAATCATTCTTTTAATTTCTTTATGAAGTCTCAGTTACTCACAACTTTGAAGCATTTCTGTCAATGTCTCGATCGCTGATTCCTCAGCCATTCCAAATCCAACTTCCGTACATAATGCACCGACTACGACTTTTAATGCTTTACGTCTAGATCTTGCATGTGCATCCATAATTGTCAATTGGCATAAAAATTTAGCTTTTCAATTTATTTTGTGATGGAAGCAGCCATTTTGGAAAGGGAGATAACTTCTGAGGATTTGGAGTGTATAAAATCTGTCCGAATCCGGACACCCTAATATTCTTTTTGCGTTCTTGATGAAAACATGGACCCTATTATAGTTTATATAGGGTCCTTGCCCTTGGTGCCATAGTTCACTCCTTAGGAAACATTTACATATTTATATTATCAATCGCCTTTCTTACTGTATTTATTTCTTCAAAAGAAAGAAATAAAGATGTTGATGCAGGTTTTGGTAAAGGCGTTGTTATGATAATGATGCTGATGCTGCTGCTGATGATGCTGATGATGATTGTGGTGGTGATGGTGGTGGTGATGGAGGTAATGATGATGGTGATGGTGATGATGATGATGCTTCTGCTAATGATGATGATGATGATGATGGTGGTGAAGACGATGGCGATGACGACGACATGTTGATATTTATGATGATGATAATGATAGTTGTTGTTGCTGTTAACTGTGATGATGATTGCTGTTTTACATTTTTGTGTTTTTTAATAAAATGATGGTGGTAGTTTTGATGATTTGCCCTGTTGTTTATTATGATGGTACTTTGAAGGGTTGATGCTGTTGTTTAATATGGGATCCTCAAGTACATTTAACAAATATGTTATATATGTCTCTGGGCCTAACACCCAGTTTAAATGATTTGAATTTGAATTTATTAATTATCAAATCACTTGATTATAACCATATTGTTAGGACCTATCTTTTATAAATGGAACCCCTTATTGGATTTAGCAATGACTCGAGTAAAGTTTGAAACCAAATAGATAAGTAAAGTGCGAGATTCCAACCTCCTAGGCCTATATCTAAGTCTGTGTTTGTACCTTCGACCATTGATCTATTTATGTCCTCGACCTTAAATTACGTCAATGTACCAGTAACTAGGTGTATTGAACGAAAAACTAAGTTAATTATTTTAAAAATGTATGTATGAGTTCTTCAACGTTTTACACTGCACGTCCATGAATCTAGTTTTCTTTGCATCGATATACATAGCTACCATGAATGTCTCTGTTTGGTTTGGACTATCTGGAAAAGACTAGTTCTTAATGCTGGACAATAGCTAATGAGACTAACACTTATTCAGTTATTAAGAATCTGATATTTTATCTGTGGACCACATATATAAGTTACGACAGACGATTAATTAACTTTCTATTGTTACACCTGTAAATGTGTTCATCATTGTCTATAATAATTATCACTTGTATATGATAAGTGACTTATAGACCCATTGGGTCGGTTGTACATGTATTTATTATATTGGAATGTAATGTATATATGTTTTATTGTACAAACGTCCCTGTAAAACCACAAAATATCATTCTGTCTATCTATACTAAAAGACAAACCAGCTACTTAATTAAGTGTTGTTCTTTAAATAAAGAGAAGTTACCGCTTCAAGAGTTTGCATGTAGGTATTACTTCTTATAATTCGATATATCCATTATAGCTCGTTCAGGATAACTTGAGACAAAATACAACGATACCATATTTATACACAGGTGGATTTAAGTTTAGTACACATGTAATTATCGACTATTATCAGTGTGGTTTTGATGTATTAAATTTAGTACGAGAACACACGTTCCACGCATTAAGACATGTTTAATACTTTCAATACACAAAATCAGCTGACCTCCCTGTTTTAGACAACGGTGACCCCCTCTCAGCCAATCAAATTGCTTAAAAAGTGTTTGATAAATCCCATAACACACGGTAAAGTGTTTGATATTATCAGATCGTTTTCTCCGTGCGTTAAACTCGAGAAAACATTGACTGAAAGTATGGGGTGGATCCAGACTTTTTTTAAGTGGGGTGCACACTAAGAACAAAATGAAATGTTATAGTTCGTATATATACAAGCGGCCACGAACATTGGAAAAGTCTAATTATGATCTTATTTGTTGACAAGCGTAAGTCATTAAATAGTACAACCCCTTGTTAAAAGTCTAGAACCGCCCCATAATAATTTAATACAATCAACTGAAATGCTTCAATAAACTTATCTGTATTTAGTCTGGATTACCTGCCCTTTACCACTATCGTTATCAGGCCAGGCAAAGCACGATCATGGCTGCACTCCCAGTTTTTATTCAGATAACAAAATTATCGTATACGTTTTCTTTATCTGCATGATCATTTGCTGACAATAGTAACTTTAGTAGAAATTCGGTACTATATAAGAAATTCAAAGTCGATTTTTCTGATTGCTCGTATACTTAACGAACAATTAAGCAAAAACCATGTCTCGAAGTGAACACAATTCAGACGTGAAATAGTCTCGTTAGAATTTCGGAAACTTGAAACTTTATTTATCAAAAATGTAACCGAACTACTAAAAAAGTTATCCACTGTAATTCTTGTACAGTGATCTTTTGATTTAAGCCCGTGTAGTGAGAAATGTTCATATGAAAACCTTATTATCCAATACCTAATTCATTGATAGGGCGCGGCCATTATCATGCTTTGCCTGACGTTCTTTTACCTGTCAAAGTACGACTGGGAACCGGACAAATCTATTTGAAAGCTAACCGAAGTTTTGAGAAATTAACTGTCCTTATTGCTTATTACCGGGAGACCAGGAAGCGCATTTTTTATAAGTCTAAAACTACTGCAAACGAATGATTTTGTTGAATTTATCCGATCAAGTTAATACAACATGTTATGTTATTTTAAAGAAAACCAAGATCTATATTTAAGACAAAAAGCTTTTCGATCAATTGTATTTTGGATAGTTCATACTTTCAACAAAACAAATGTTTAGGCGTCATCATGCACAAATGTTTATAAAACATAATGTATTTAACAATGAAATTGAGATTTTCTACCATTTTGTTCAGGACAATGGTCTTGATGGTTTTAAGGGTTGATTCAAAGGTCCATTTGTTCCTACATAATAGAACGACCAGTATTATGTAACACAATGCAATTCACATCTATCCACTCCCTTGATTACATATTAAACCGACTATATATGAGAAATATTGTCTAAATTGAACATTCGCATGTTTATTAGGTATAACAATGCAGAAATTCGTAAAACAATAACATGTACTTACAGCCTGATAACACTCTTGGTTAACCAAAACATTCTTTAGTTCTGCGATAAAGAATTATTCCTAAGACGACTCACCACAGTATTTATTTATCAAAAATGATTTTTTATTCATTGTTTAACTGCCGATATGTACATGGGCACAATTATTTATATCCATGAATAACACAATCTAAATGTTGTTCATGAGTTTTAATTATGTAGCGTTCGCACGAAATTCACGACACGATATCGTACGCTTGAGATTAAGGCCAACCATATTTCTCTGCGTTTTATATGGCTTTAAGGTGATAGTAGTATAAATATGTGACAAAATAAATGAAAATGGACATTATAAACATATAATTTCCTACCCGTTGTCTAAGTCGGATAGAGTACTCGTAGCAGTTTGATATGAGATTTATCAACTCGCTTCGCTCGTTGATAAATCCCATATCAAACTGCTACTCATGCTCTATCCTATACTTATGTAATACCTCAGTCCCAAATATGTAAACAAACAGAGTCGTTTGTCTCAAGTTATCCTAAACGAGCTATACAATGCTGTGAATCAGATTAATCGCTTTCTTTTGTTTGAAATTTGTTTATTAGTCAGTTTTAAGTCTGCCGACTTTACATTCTTGTACGATAATCCCTGTTCATTGAAGTCATCTTCAGGCAGGCGATCCCTCACAGTACCCATTTTCACCTGGGTTGAATGTGGAACAACTGTAGGTTAATTCCTTGGTCAACGAAATTAGCAGTGCCCCTAGTGGAGATCGAACCCGGAACCTCTCGATCCCTAAGCGCGCGTCCTACCATTGGACCACTACTTCTACATACAGGCAAATAAGACGGTGCACACGTTAGTAATTTTCATAAGTTGTGAAAATTGCGTACGCGTTTTTCACAAATGAGCAATGTGAAAATTACGTTAGACATATTTTTCGATTTTTAGTCTCAACGCAATTTTCACAACATGGGTCAATATCATAGTATATCTTAAAGTATATAATAAACAAAACTAATGTTTCAGTTACTTTCAAATATTTTACTTAGATGGTTAACCTCGCGACATGGGCGCAAGATATCACAACCACCCTAAGGTCTTCAACAAGCCAGTATTGTGCCTTATTTAACCACCTTTACGTACAATCAACCACTTTAGCACATAGAGAAGCCATCTTAAGGTACATAGTAAGCACACATGCCCCATGGTACTGTTACAATGTCCGTATTAACAAGTTTCGCATCTAAACAAACCGCTTCGAGGTCCATAGCAGCTGCTCAAGCACACTTAGCAACAGTTTCATTATCCATTGTAATTTCCCCTTATGCTTCTAGCACACACTTAGGTCCTAGCATCCTACGTTACGCTTCCTAGCAACAGTACGAATATCAATGCTAACACTGATGTCCATAGCAACTTCTATCGAGCCTAAGTCGTTTAAGTCGAGATAAGGGATTCAAACTAGCGACTCTTGGGGCATGAAGCATGAAGCACATAACCCTATTTATTACGCATAGATGGCAACATGAAGATTCTACAGTATTTCATATTTTGGTAAGATATACCGTTGGTAGAAAATGTTTACATGTTGGGAAGATGCATGCATATTAAACCTAAATAAATATGATTGTAGCTTATGTAATTGATACATAAAATTAAAGGTCATTGTATTCTTATTTATGCAAACATTTGTCAATTGTGAGTCATATTTTGTAACACAGTGGTCATTAATTTTCAGAGGCACATATTTCATTGTCAGATTTGTTACCGTCGCTCAATACTGGAATTCATATGTTGTAAGAATAGTAACACAGTTGCTGTGAAAGTGTGCCGAAGAAGCCTCGAAGCGGGCAGTATATTCCAGTATTGAGCAAGTTTAACATATTGATACTCGTTTTTCACCAACGTGTTCTTCACAGGTTGTGAAAAACGCGTTCTGTGAAAAATGAGGTTCAACGTTGAACCTCATTTTTCACAAACCGTGATTTTCACAAGTAATGAGGTTCAACGATTGATAGAACCCGTTTTGTAATAAAAACCCGAACTGTAATAATTAATACAAAACTTAATATTGTATATACATGTACCTATCATGTCAACCTGATGGTGACAAATAGACCCATTAGGTCGGGCGTTTGTCTGTAAATACTCTTCATGTTGTATTCATGTTTGTAATATTGTCATAACACATTTCACGAAAATAAATAATTTACTTGCTTACTTTTACTTACTTACAAATTTACTTACTTACAGCTGGCAACTAAAAAACTAACATGTGTGAAAAATACGTTCATACCAAAAAACTCAAATTTTTCAAACACTTTTTTCGTCAATTTTGAAATTGTGAAAATGCGTTTCTATGCTTGTATGAAATTTGTATGCTAACGTTTTTTTCACACAAGTTGTACGCGTTTTTCACAAGTTGTGAAAAACACTGGTTGTGAAAAATGAGGTTCAACAGAGCTCCGAATGTATTTCACGTTTTAAGTTTTTGGTTTCAGTTAATTATGCTGTTAATTTTATGAGAAATTAAATCAAACTTATTTGTGAAAATAAAACGATTATTTTAACTTTGCTAGAGCTACGTTAATTGACGTAAATAGTGTAAAATGTATATTTATTATACTCTTCTTCTATGACTGATAGTCATTAGCTTCAAAGCAACTGGCGTAAAGTGAACGATGCAGCTTATTCAAAATTTTGCTCTGGTATAAGCAATTTTGAAGCAGATTGATTTATTTCTATACATAAACAAAAGTAGTGTATACCTTATAGTAGCCAAGATTTTTCACATTAACAACATTACTCTTAGACCATATAATGTTCATTTACGCTACATTACGCCTAACATACTTTATGTACATCGGTCTTCATTCGGAACTACCTCGGCGATCATCTACGAAGATATACTGCGGAAGTCAGACGTAGTAGGAATTAGGGGTGTAACGGTTAACCGATATACCGGTTAATATTGCAATACGACTTCTGACGGTTTTTAACCGGTTCGTTTTTCTCTGAACCGGTTTTTCTAGTTATGTTCCATACTGATTGTTTTTATCAGAGTCTGAATTTTAACTGTTTAAATAATGTTAAAATGTGTTCGGAAACTTTAAATATTGTTCGTTAAGTGAGAAAATAATTATCTTTGAAAGTCCATTCAAAACCTTTTTTTCTAACTTAAGCAAACATTTGCATAATACGTGTAGATCATTTGAAAATAAGAAATATCTATGTACAATGTTGATCAAATAATGACAATGCACTTGCATTAATTATTGCAATGCATGTATGCGCAAAGAACAATTATTATGTACTGCAATATATTGCAATATATTGCAATACGGGTTTCGTGTATTGCAATATATTGCAATACGGTTTTTACCGTATTGTTACACCCCTAGTAGGAATACAAATGTACAACCAGTAGCGTGTTCAGTTACCGCGAATGTTACAAAACGATAATCTCAGACATATTTAGACGCTATTTTGAAACTACCGGTGTTGAAGTACACAAATATAAGATTGTTTAGGCATTGAGTGATGTTTCGTTTTTAGTCCGTAAATTTTGAAACATCACTCATTGCCTTAACGATCGCATATCTGTGTATTAGATTAGATTATTCGCAGCGAATGACCGAGGAATTCCAAATGTATCGTTATGTAACGTCTAACATTTAGTGTAATTGAACACGCGACAGGTTAATTACGTCCAGCGACTGTAATTTTCATTTCAACATATAATGATAACATTGTTACACACTCTAGCACATCATTTCATCAGGACAATGTCTCACACGTCGTATTTCTGTGCAAGTCAGACTATATTACCATAAAACCAAATTTATATAGATCTACTTTTTCACCTTATGATATCCGAGGTTTATCTGCGTAGAAGATCGCCGAGGTAGTTCCGAATGATCGGTCTTATTCCTTTAAATGTAAACACGTTTCGTGTGGTGATACATTGTACTAGCATCACGGTGGTCGAGCTAAAATTCCAAAGAGCTTGAATCCTAGTTTACGGTGAGTTTCCCAAGTATACCGCTAGCAAGCGCTTTGGGCCTTGGTATCCTTAATTTGAAATCATATACGTATTACTTTTGGCGTAAGAAGGGTACCAGGACACAAAGCGCTAGGTAGCGATATGATTAGGAAACTCTCCTACGTTTAACACTCCTTTAGGTTACGTCGTTTATACTACAGCCAAAAGACGTTGACCAATTTAACTTTTACAGACAATGATCCAAAAAGTTTATTTATGGCATATTGTATAGCACAACCTCTCTTGAACAACACTAACTAGGAGATTCTAAAATTGGTTGCTGTTCAGAGGTTGTTGTTCTGCAGAGGTTAAAGTCAATTAAAAGTATGCAAAAGGAAATATCAAAATACATAGTTGTGTTGAGGATTTGTTCTGTAGAGGACGCTTTGCATCTAGGTTATACTGTACATTATTATCGTACTTAACTATTCAGCGATATTGTACACTTTTCAAAAATGGTCAGACGTTCTAATTACAACTTCTAACTCTTCGGGAAAAACTGGTCAAAGCCTTTGGAATTTTAGCTTGACGAGTCACGTGACGGCAGTGGTTTATGAGTGACGTAAATGTGTGAGGAGTTTGGCATCACCAATTGAATATCAATATATTGCAACGGTTTTCTGATCTGAAACGCCTAAAGACAACACTTCTTAACCCATTCGGAACACCTCAACCTTTCATGAATGAATAATCTCGGAAGGATTCGTGGGCGTCCACATAGAGTTATTGCTACGTACGCGAGGCGAAGCACATGTGAAGCACGTACTAGTCAATGCAAAATAGTACTTGTCGTAAACACGCAAGGCCTTGTAAAACACGCGTTTGCATTTCATATTGGCGACTATGTATTGTTCAGCGTTATCAAGAACTCGAGTATTTCAAATTTATGAACTAAAATCGAGACATTAATCTTTACCTAAAAGATTGTGGATTTGTTTACTTCGATACCGGTTATTGTTTCAACATTTGACACAAAGGTAGTTTCATAATGGCGTCTAAATAACTCCGAGGTTATTAGTAGTGAATTGTCGAGGTGTTCCGAATGATCTTAACCTTGAGTCAGGTAGTCTGTTCAATTATCCCGAACGTTCTATAACGTTAGGATCGGAACAACTCAACCCAAAGACAACTCAACCCGAGACAGCTCAATCCCTTACTAACGGGTCGAGTTGGCCAACTTTTGGTTGAATCATCTTAAGAGTTGAATTGTCCCTTACCCGTAACGTTCGCTAACAGTCTTTACTGAACACGCCGAGGGATTCAAAATGAGAACTGGGTCCAAGGTTAGAATACTAAAGAGGTGACTCCATACTCAAAACTAAGTTCAGTTCTCAACAGTTTTTTTAAATGTGAATCAGGAAGCGTCTAAGAAAACGCAAGTAAGAAGCTAGCAGTATGTATAGTGCGTACAAAAAAACAAAACGTGTTTTGGTAAACATTAAATTAAAGTCATCCAGTAGCGTGTACAGTTATCGCGAACGTTACATAACGATACATTCGGAACTCCTTGGCCATTCCCTGCGAATAATCTAATACACAAATATGCGATCGTTAAGGCAATGAGTGATGTTTCAAAATTTACGGACTATAGCTCTTTTAGGATAACCTGAGACAATATACAACGATACCATTTTTATACACAGGTGGACTTAAGTTTAGTACAATTAATTATCGACTATTATCAGTGTGTTTTTGATGTATTAAATTTAGTACGAGAACACACGTTCCACGCATTAAGACATCTTTAATACTTTCATTACACAAAATCAGTTGAGCTCCCTGTTTTATGCAATACCTGAGTCCCAAATATGTAAATAAACTGAGTCGTTTGTCTCAAGTTATCCTAAACGAGCTATAAACACGAAATATCACTCAATGGCTACACGATCATATATTTGTTTACTTCAACACCGGAAGTTTCTAAAGCGTCTAAATATGTCCGAGATTATTCGCAGCGAATGGCCGAGGAGTTCCGAATGTATCGTTAAGTAACATTTTGTAACGTTCGCAGTAACTGAACACGCTACTGGGCAGCCCTTGTCGAGGGCTAATTCATTGTATTGTTATTATAAACAGTGTTTTGTTTTTTGTACGCACTATAATGATATTTCTGTTTTTTCAAGGAACTAGCTTACACTCGTCATAAATTTGTATAGTTCGTTTTTTCTCAACCATCAAAACATGAATAATTTCACGGTGACTTCGTGCTCTTTGTGTAACACTTGTGATGTAGAGATATTGTGTAATCATTCACCGTGAAATTATTCAAACTGACAGTTGAGAAAAACGGACTATATTTGGAGTTTTGAGTATGAAATCTCTGTTCAAGTATTATAACCTCGGTCCAAGATCAAGTGAACCCAAACCTCATTCGGAACAACCTCGGCGATCATCTACGAAGATATATCTCGGAAATCAGACGTAGTAGGAATACAACCAGGTCATCGGGTCCGGCGACTGTCATTTTTATGTCAACGTTTAATAATAACATTGTTATACGCTTTATCACTTCATTTCATCTGTACAATGTCTCACACGTGTAGTTCAGACTATATTATCTTAGAAACCAAAATTCCTAGATCTACTTATTCACCTTATGATATCCGAGGAGTATCTGCGTAAAAGATCGCCGAGGTAGTTCCGAATACCCAAACCTATGGAAAATGTGTATTGTCTATGTATTCAATGCCAATATTAAGCTGTTATAGTTTTTAACTAATTCAGTTTTCTCAAACTTGCCAAATTATCCAGTAGTCAAGTATAATAATTGGTGCTAATCTTTTTGTTGGGTTGAATGCCGAAGCAACACATTGTGAAGGTTATATATTGTCCGTTTTTTCTCAACTGTCAAAGCTTGAATAATTTTATTGTGACTGAATCCATTGTTTTTTTAATTGGCCGCCTAATTGTTATTAAAAATATGTTGACTAAAACATATCATACGGCATGAGCAGCTTTAATTGATCATAATACACACTTTCGGAAATTCATGGATGTATTACGATTATAGTTTCAACAACACACATTCACCGTGTAATTATTCATGCTATGACAGTTGAAAAAACAAACAAACATTTAACGACGGTCGTCAACCTCCTCATCCTTTCTGGAAGAGCTAAATCTCTGGATTTAGCAGTTAACCACTTTTTAAGCACAAATTTACTTCCTTCAGTGTCTGACAACTGTCCTATAAGATTTACAATCAGTTGTAGGAGGGAGAATATCCGTAGACATTATTTCAACTTTTCTCAACTTTCCTCTTTTCACAGCGTGCGAAATTCTCATCTTCCACTGTTCCAGGATCGGTACTGTCACGTGGTAAACAAATCTTGTTTTTCGCCAATTACCAGACAAATAATTGAGATACATTCGATAGCACTGTATGAAATAATTATTACTAGTACCAGTTCTTACAAGGTCATGTGCAAACAATCTGTGCAGAGGATTCAAAGTAAACGATTACAAGTCACAGATAAATGTGGGAGTTTTCGGACAAATAAAATTTAATGTGATTTTTGTTTATGTTCTATATGGACATTTCTATTGTTTGTCTGCTGCAAGAATTTGACGAAATACAACAGTTTGTTTACATTCTGAAGGTCACGTGACTGTATACCTTACATTCTGAAGGTCACGTGACTGTATACCTTAAATACCAGCAATAGGGAGATATTTAAATGTAACAACTGCGACTTGTTGATTTCAAGGCGAGAGCATTAATTCGATTTCGTAATTTACTTATGTCTCTTTTTCATGCATGTACTAATTTAAATGTGTAAACCATACGCACATTATCTAGGGCTGAACGAAACACTATTACATCTCCCTTTATTTTGAATTAGACTTACAACAGTGTTTCTTTCAGCCCACGAATTTTAACGTTGCCATTTACAGAACAGTAAGCAAAACATTAGAAGGTCCATGGAACTATCATTATATCATATACCAAAATATTACCTCTATTGGTTACTTGTAATACAATAGCTCGGAAATAATACTCTCGCTTTGTACAGCAAGCCGAATAAGTTACAGTTAAATAGCTTCTACATTTGTAAACAGAAAAAAGACAAACACTCAGAAAGCACACCTTATCGTAGAGCAAAATATGCCCAGGTGCGCTTAAAGACCATGCAAATATAATTTAATAGGTACAAAATACATAAAAAACATTCTGATGTAATAGTCTTATGTATATATGCATAAATAATGTCTGTGATCGTTGGTTTGTTAATTTGTTTCTTGTTGACTCATACAATGACATTTTGTATCTGACTTGTTTATGATTAGCTGATAGTAAACGCACCTGAAATGAATATAAAACAAAAGTTATGTACCATTACAATACAAAAATTCAAAGATTCAGTGTTTAAAGGTAGAATTCCTTTAATGACAATCACAATTAAAAAAGTGATCGACAATAACGTTTTATTTCATAAAGGTAAATGGGAAATTCGTCGGTCAAATGGAACGGTAGGTGAGTAATAGTTATACATGTATACTAGGGGTCCAAAAAAGCTCTAGTAGTTGAGCTTACATCTATAAAATTGCCATAATATGTATCAGTATATGTATGTATTACATAGTTCCATGTTTTATCAAAAATAGAATAACACGGCCAAAATATCTGAATAGATTTAAGTTTTCACATATTTAATGTACAACCATGAATACAATAGTCATCACACATAAAAAAATATTAATGTGCTTGATACTTTTTGGGTCATTCCAGCTCAAATCAACCGAAATTTTATCAGGGAAAAAAAAATCGTGAACTCAAAACTTCACGAAAATTGCCTATGTTCGAACACAAAATGGCCCAATCAACAGTTCGATATCATTTTCAAATTAGGTATTAAGTATTTTCACACATGTCAAGACGATTAGTATTTCAGAAAAAAACACGTAATATATTACTCTTTCAGAAATTGCATGTCCAAATGCGTGTAAAAGTTCAACTAGATCTGGGAGAGGGACATGGGACCCTCCGGTTATTTGAGCTGAAATGGTCCATTTTTAGAGTGTATGTTGCTTATCAACACGCTATAGGGTTATTTACTGTGGCTAATTCACCCAACCAACTTTATTTTAACCTTTCACGATGAAACTGCAATTGTCTCTAAGACTCTATACGGTAGAAAATCGTGATGATTGTCGAATTTCATGGAATGGTATGACCTGTCGTGATTGGTTGCTGGTCAACAATTCAGAAATTTATTCTTTAAGACAGACAAAACAGCAATGAAGAAATGCTTTCAGACAGTTTTTCATAAGTTAAATTCCAACACTGTATTTCACTAAATTTATGGTGGCTGGTTTACGCCATGTTGTTTTTTCGTTTATTCGCAGCGAATATTAGAAAATAAGAAAAAATCGAAAACAAAAAGTAAATACGACATGGCGTAAATCAGTCACCATACTAAATCTCCAACAGTTACCAGGTAGATATTATTAAGGTCTGTGAAGTTAGCTATCTATTGTCTATTCTCTATTCAAAAGTTTATTCGCACTATACACAGCTATGCATTGAGAAATCTATTCATTCAGAAGTCTATTCGCATTTACTGTATACATAGATATAGGTTAGTTCAAATATCTGTACCAAAATCTATTCACAAAATGCTGAAACGACAGCTGTTTATTCGGATCTCTATTCAAAAGTCTTTTCGCGAATATATAGCTATGCATTCAGATTGTTCCTGGGGTTCATTCGTGGGGTGTGAATAGACAGCTGTATATTCGGAAGTCTATTCAGAAGTCTATTCGAAAAAAGTCGGTAATGCAATCAAAGAGATTAAAAAGTCTTTTTGTGGAATACGTAAAGAGACAAATGTCCATTCAAAAGTCAATTCAGAAGTTTATTCGCACAAACATAGTTATGCAATCTGAATGTGCAAGATGTCTATTCCCGGAATGCGAAGCGACACATGTCCATTCAAAAGTCTATTTGGATCTCAATTTAAAAGTCTTTTCGCAAAAATATAGCTATGCATTCAGATTGTTCCTGAGGTTAATTCGTGGGTCGTGAATAGACAGCTGTATATTCGGAAGTCTATTCAGAAGTATATTCGAAAAAAAGTCGGTAATGCAATTAAATACATTTAAACGTCTTTTCGTGGAATACGTAAAGAGACAAATGTCAATTCATAAGTCTATTCCAAAGACTATTCGCAAAATCATTCATATGCATTTAAAATGTGCCAGAAGTCTATTCAAAGATTAGCGAATAGACAGCAATTATTGCAAATGTCTTTTCAGAAATCAGTTCGCAAAATCATATATATACATTTCAAATGTGTCAAAAGTCTATTCAAAGAGTTACGAATAGACAGCTGTCCATTCAAATGTCTATTCAGAAGTCTATTCGCAAAATCATGTATATGCATTCAGAATGTGTCAGAAGTCTAATACATAGTTGCGTATAGATTGTTGTCCATTCAAATGTCTATTCAGAAGTCTATTCGCAAAATCTTTTATATGCATATAGAATGTGTCACAAGCCTATTATAGAGTTGCGAATAGACAACTGTCCATTCAAATGTCTATTCAGAAGTCTATTCGCAAAATTAATATATATGCAGTTAGAATGTGCCAGAAGTCTATTCAAAGAGTAGCGAATAGACAGCAATTCTAACAAATGTTTTTAATAGACATCTGTCTATTCGCAATCCTACAATATACTTCTGACACATTCTAAATGCATATACGCGATTTTGCGAAAATACTTATAGGAAGACTTTTAAAAGAACTGCTGTCTGCTGGCTACTCTTATAATAAATTTCCGACACTTTCTAAATTTGCGAATAGACTTCAAAATAGATATTTGAAAAGACAACTGTCCATTTGCAACCCGAGAATATACTTCTTACACATTCTAAATGCATATACACGATGTTGCGAAAAGACTTCTGAGAAGACTTTTAAAAGAACTGCATTCCCGAATAGACGCCTGAAAGTGTCCAAATACATAGCTATATTTTCGCAAATAGACTTCTGAGTAGACTTTTGAAAAGACATTTGTAAGAATTGCTGTCTATTCGCTACTCTTTGAATAGACGTTTGGCACATTCTAAATGTATATAAATGATTTTGCGAATAGACTTCTGAATAGACTTTTGAATGGACAGTCTCTATTCGATACTCTATAATAGACTTCTGACTCAATCTGAATGCATAAACATGATTTTGCAAATAGATTTCTGAATAGACATTTGAATGGACAGCTGTCTATGCAAAAACTTTATACATGTAATAGACTTTCGACACATTATAAATGCATATATATGATTTTGCGAATATACTTTTGAACAGACTTTTGAATGGACAGCCGTCTATTCGAAACTCCATAATAGACGTCTTACACATTCAAAAGGCTTTTACATGATTTTGCGAATAGACTTCTGAATAGACATTTGAATGGACAGCTGTCTATTCGCTACTCTTTGAATAGACTTTTGACACATTCTGAATGCATATACATGATTTTGCGAATAAACTTCTAAAAAGACGTTTGAAAAAAATTGCTGTCTATTCGCTACTCTTTGCACAGACTTTTGGCACATCTTTGATGCATATGTATGATTTTGCGAATAGACTTCTGATAAATAATTTGAATATGTCTATTTAACATTTTACAAAAAGTAACTTCATAAAAAAAACTTCTGCTACATTCTGAATTACTTCTGAATTGGCATATGAATGGATAGCTGTCTTTTCGCAATCCAAGAATATACTTCTGTCACAATCTACATGCATTTACTTGATTTTTTGCGAATACACTTCTGAATAGACATTTGAAAAGACAGCCATCTATTCGCAATCCTAGAATATACTTCTGACACATTCTTCTGAACTTCTGAATTGACTTTTGAATGGACATTTGTCTCTTTACGTATTCCACAATAAACATGATTTTGCAAATAGATTTCTGAATAGACATTTGAATGGACAGCTGTCTATGCAAAAACTTTATAATAGACTTTCGACACATTATAAATGCATATATATGATTTTGTTAATATACTTTTGAATAGACTTTTGAATGGACAGCCGTCTATTCGAAACTCCATAATAGACGTCTTACACATTCAAAAGGCATTTACATGATTTTGCAAATAGACTTCTGAATAGACATTTGAATGGACAGCTGTCTATTCTCTACTCTTTGAATAGACTTTTGACACATTCTGAATGCATATACATGATTTTGCGAATAGACTTCTAAAAAAACGTTTGTAAAAATTGCTGTCTATTCGCTACTCTTTGCACAGACTTTTGGCACATCTTTGATGCATATGTATGATTTTGCGAATAGACTTCTGATAAATAATTTGAATATGTCTATTTAACACTTTACAAAAAGTAACTTCATAAAAAAGACTTCTGCTACATTCTGAATGACTTCTGAATGGGCATATGAATGGATAGCTGTCTTTTCGCAATCCAAGAATATACCTCTGTCACAATCTACATGCATTTACTTGATTTTTTGCGAATACACTTCTGAATAGACATTTGAAAAGACAGCCATCTATTCGCAATCCTAGAATATACTTCTGACACATTCAAAATGCATAAACTTGATTTCGCGAATAGACTTTTGAATAGACATTTGAAAAGACAGCTGTCTGTTCGCAACTTTATAATTGACTTTAGACACATTCTATTTATTTATATTTTATTTATTTATTGGAGTTAACGCCGTATCGACACAATTTAGGTCATTTCACGGCGTCCATCGCACCTAACCTAGCTTTCCTGGACCATTCTCTATAACCAGTACTCACCTACCCTTCCACAAGGCCGGAAACTTCTCCATATTAACTAATCAATGGAGGAAAATCGACATTATTGTCAAATTTTCATGGAAGGGTATACCCTCCCCGGGTGGGATTCGAACCCGCACCCCCTCGGGCACGAGTATCCAATCCCGGCGCGCTACCGACTGCGCTATCGACCCGGGTTAGGCACATTCTATGATTTTGCGAATAGACTTCGGAATAGACTTTGAATGGACATTTGTCTCTTTACGTATTCCACGAAAAGACTTTTAAATCTCTTTGATTGCATTACTGACTTCCGAATATACAGCTGTCTATTCATACCCCGATGAATGAACCTCAGGAACAATCTGAATGCATAGCTATATATTCGTGAAAAGACTTTTGAGTATAGATCCGAATAGACAGCTATCTTTTCGGCATTTTGTGAATAGATTTTCGTACAGATTTTTCAACTTACCTATATTTATGTATACAGTAAATGCGAATAGACTTCTGAATGAATAGATTTCTCAATACATAGCTGTGTATTGTGCGAATAAACTTTTAAATAGAGAATAGACAATAGATTGCTAACTTCACAGACCTATATTATTAAACTATACAGGAGACAAGTGGCTTCCAGAAAATAAACGTCAACAAAATTGTTCCGGCAGGGGATTACTATTGGTGAACATTGTGTATAATTCATTGAATAATAAACTTTACCTCATTTAAATTTTGATATTCTTCCATTGAATTATGTTGAATAACTTGGAACACTGTACAACTATATTATGATGTTAGGCCTATATTACATTTGAACATTCTGCAAAAATAAAACGATTGAACAAAAGTTAAGTTTTCAAATCAATAAAATTAATAACAGAATAACTAGGGACTTTTGTCAGGTATTCCCCCCCCCCCGATAAAATAAAAAGCAATCTAATTGGTAAGTAGGTCCTTACACCTGGAATCCTCGGATTTTATCATTGAAGATCTATGACAGGATAACAAAATATTTCATTTAATATCTTTCTTGTTAATTAAAATATTTACAGAAGTGGTGAAATAAGCTAGGATAGTTCTTTACCCTAAAAATACTTAGCTTAATTTTCAAACAATTTAAATGATTTACAAAAATGTTATTTAAGATTAATTTTGGCAAACTGACATTGAAAAGTTTGGATAAAATCCGAGTAATCCAACAAATTGAATCTATCTATTTGAAGAGTATACAAGGGGAAATAACTGACTAAGTCCCTTAGATTTATAAATGGTTTACCTTTCTAGCCATATCAACTACATTAATGTTTCTCTATTATAAAATAAGGGACCTGCCTATATTTCGCTGAATTCTCCGATTTATCATAGCGTCGTGGCTACAGACTATGTTTATTATGTAAAAGTGAATGCAGTTGTTATAAATAATAGACATTTAGTAATGAACCATCACATAAACGATGGATAGCTAAACTACACAGTGTATAGATTTCTGAATAATCTACAACCAACTGTTTTACTTGATATAGAGATAGGCAAAAGAATGGTCGTACAAAATATTCCAATACTAAACTCTACATAGGCTATAGCTTATTAGCGTAATTTGCATCGCTAAACCGCAACCACTTTGCTGGGGCGCAATGATTTCTCGTGCGCTGAGTGTGTTCACAAAGCATAGCGACATAAAATAGTTCCATTTCATAGGAAAGAAATCTCTGGATTTAAAGACACACTTTCGAAATTAAAATAAAATGTTTAAAAAAAATAAGATTTTGTTTCGTCGTGACTCAAACGCTCATTGTCAGACTTGTACAATACAAATTTATTTTTAATTTGTTGCTTAGCAATCAGAACTAATGCATTAATTAATTGCAAAATTAATATTAATACGTTCCAAAATAAAACTTTAACAGCCTAATAGTACTGATGTCAACTCGTTGAAAACTGTCTTCGACTCTCGAAATACATGATATATCGGTTGCGACATTTAATTTAAACTTTTAAGTAGATAAATTTTCATACAAATAATTGTACACTAGGACATGTGTACCAGTGTTTTTGGCCTCATAGAAACAAGCAGTTTCAGTTTAAATGTTTTATTTTATAAATGGAAAATTAAACCTGTGCAGACGGAGTATGCGTGACATTTCGCGTTGGTTGCGCCACTTGAAGTCACCCTTGTGACATTTACGTTGTTTCCATGACAGGATCGTAAATCAAAGCGCTGAAGGCACTGAATTTGTTCGGGTTTGAAAAGTGGAATTCAATTTCCGACTCCTTCAAAACATTCGATTTCCACGGTCACACGGTGTCCTAGATTGTATTTCGAACCGTTTTGACCCTCGCACTGCTGCTATAGTTGTAGATAGACAGTAGGTCTTATAGCAATGAAAAGAATATTTATTTCTGAGTTGATTAAGCTCGGGCTGACTGAAATCGGCCAAAAATTGACTGATCTATGAGGCATAGATTACAACCATGTCTGTTTTTCTACAGAAATAAGCTTGAGAGTTACATACCTTTTCTTAGTATATAGTATCAGTGTTGTTTATTTTTTGAGAATTGTTTTGTTATGTTTTGATATGTTTTTTTTAATAAGAATTATGTGTTATGAGATGTGTTTAAAGGGTTTTGGGTTGTAGATGGGTCTTGAGCGGGCCCAAAGAGGGGGGATATCTTGACCTAACCCACGCCGATAGCCTGTGATTTGAATAGATAAATGTTAAAATTTCATTGAAATACTCAATTTGCATATGCAACTTTTATTACCTCATTAAAATGGTATCATAAGAAAGATATACCTAACAAATGTGATACCGATACTCATTCTAAATTTCTGTCATACATGTAGTTCGTAATTAAACTATAAGCAAAAATTGGTATTTTGATACAGTGGAAAGTAATTTGCATATTATGCAAAACACTTAATGCTGACAGGGTGTCATCACTCAATTTCTGAACCAGCTCTGTTTAACATATATAGAAACTTCGTTAATTTAAAAAATTTTAGTCAGACTGCAACAGTTTGTTTGTTTGTTTGTTTGTTTGTTTTTGTTGGTTTAACGCCGTAGCAACACATATAAGGTCATATAACGGCGGTCAGTCAACCTACTCATTCCTCCCGGAAAGGCTAAATCTCTGGACTTAGCTGTTAACCAACTACTAAGCGCATACTTTCGTCGGTGACTGACAACTGCCCTACATAATTTAAAATCATTGGTAGGAGGGAGAATGGCCGTAGAAATAATTTCATGACCAAGCTCCACGAAAGTATGCCCCGCACGGAAATCGAACCCACGACCCCTCGATCAGTAGACTTGCGTGCAACCAATTGAGCTAGCCGGGCGGCGACTGCAACAGAATGCTAGTCAAATGGCAGAAACATATTCTACAATTCAATGCATTTTGCATAAAAATTAAATCATCATTTACTTATGCATCATTTTAATTGTCATACATGTATCTGTATCTTATTTTACATCATTAGCGCATCGTAATCATATTTCACCCAAAAATATTGTTGTAAAAATTAAATGACATTTATTTGTACTGAAAACATGTGTTGCATTACGTAAAATATTTAGTTTTCTTATCAAGCTAAAATTTATACCATAAAAATGCTGAAGAATGGCTGGGTGTCATCACTTGGATTCTTAAAGGTACTCATTCACAGATTTCAGCTTAAATATCAACTTTTTCTAAAACAATCAAAATTGTATGGAAATATTTTTGAACGCGGGAAAGTTGTGTTCTGATAATGACAATTTTAGTGCAAATTGCGAACAACTATGATAGTGTTTCATATCTACCCGATTTGACATGGTATAGACGCTTTTAGTGTATTTTTGTGACTTTATTGTATATTTCTTGCAACATATAGGTCAGTTTATCTTAAAATTATACACAATAAATGATAAGAATGATTTTTTTGCCATCATTACAAATCTGAATGGTATTTTTGTATTGAAAAAAATAAACCAAAATCTGTGAACTAGCACCTTTAATCAGAACTATTTAAAGGGACTCAAGCGCACGGTTCACCTCATATGCTGTAGCCTGTAGGACTAATGTCAAATGCTCTATTATATAGGTTTCAATAAAAGACGTCGTTTGTGAATGTCGCTTCCTTTTTATGACATATTTCAGGGGTATTCCGTTTTGCAATAATTGACATTTTAAAATGGCATTATCATGATTCGTAAAAACATATAATTCCGGTTTACATAAATATTATCAACATTTCTGATTAATAATACTAATGTGCTTACCAATGGTACTTATACCAGAATGTCATGATACCATTTACTTCTAAACTGAACTCATGTTGAACAAATCTTGTATTTCTTTTCTGTCTTGAGCCATAAACATAAGTCACAATCTGTAATATATATAACGTACGAGAAAAACCAAGCAGAAATGTTTCATCGGTCTTAATTTGTACTTAAAACTTACATGTGAGTACAAACCTAGTTGTATTTATAAATGTATAGCACGTTCACTAGTTAGGATAAAAATTGGAAAAAAATAGAAGGTCAAATATAACTTTGTTAACGAAGAAAAATCCTGCTATATGTCATATTCTTATTATGCCACATTTAATATACATGTATATATTTATGGTCAAGTGGCTTCAGTCATGTACAGTCACTTTGCCCCTACCCTCTACAAGCAGGGGTCATAATTAAAAATATCGTACAGCAAAATCATCTGAAGTCAATCTTATGAATTTGTCGAATAAGCTTTTGTGGTAAAACAATTGGTAGAATAATCAGAATTTATACTATGATAAATTAATCTGTGTATTTTAGTATCAATAGGAATAAATATTGACCATATAATAAATATTTTCCGATTTTGGCTTAAGACGGGTTTTGTCGTAAGATAGATTTATAATGACCCCAGTAGCTAAATATTTGTCTTGTTCTCGTTAAGAGATTTCTTGTAGATTGTCTTGTCCTGTCTAACTTTCTTGATTCAACCATCACAACCTGAAATAGACAAAACACGAGAAGAGAAACCCGACAGAAATATGTTGTTTAATGTAAAAAATATGATTAAAGAAATGCTGAAAAAGAAACAAATTAGATTAAACATAAACAAGAATAGTGGGAAACACGGAGCACTGACAAGCATGCAATAGGGCCAGGGAGGGGCACGGGCAGGGATTTTATACACCATGGGGGTTATGTGGTCCGTTTAGGGCGGTCATTT
This sequence comes from Mactra quadrangularis, assembly GCA_025267735.1. Lineage (NCBI taxonomy): Eukaryota > Metazoa > Mollusca > Bivalvia > Venerida > Mactridae > Mactra > Mactra quadrangularis. The sequence continues at coordinate 34,054,146 of CM046304.1, forward strand.
CCGCTACCATTCCCACCTAACTACCAGGGCTATAGGAAGTCTCTGATCACCATTATTCCAAGATAGCTGACTTGCACAAACTATGTTTTTACCTAGCTAAGACAAATCGATCAATACCCCAAAACCAAACCCTATACCAAAAAAACTCCTTAAAATCATAACCCCAACCATGCAGACAAAAACCAAATTAAGCTTTAATGATCCCCCCCCAAGTTTTGTCATATTTAAGTACTCAGCCACTTGTAATTTCATTGAAATCTAAAAAAAACTTGTGAAAAAATTCGATTCTAACCATAATGATAATTGACTTAAACACTTATGTGGTTATGTCAAAATCAAACCAGAAGGTAATATACATACTAATAAAAGCTATCGACTTAAGTTGTATCTAAACTGTGGAAGAAAATCATATTAAACATTGACTAATGTGCATAACAGCTACTCATTAACACTTGATATAAGGATTCAGACATAGAGACGGGTGGAGTAAAATGACACTCAAAAACACAAAAGTTTTGCGACAGAATCGTTAATTTGAACTTGCTTCTAGACTTTTTATCTTAGGGTCTTATATTAGAATCCCATCTGTTGTTTTCTTTTTCGTCTTTTTTCTGGATTCTCTAATCTTGCTTCTGATTGGTCAATATGAATCTGCGGGAAATTCGACGCTATTTTGATGCCAGTCAACACTAATTGCTTAGCACCAATATGCACTTAATATTTCGTCTAGTTATAATATAAATAAAGATTAGTATTGGACCTCCATGTCGTTAAAAGTCATTTCTATATATTTCTTTCTTGCTCTCTTCCAAATTTCGTCCCTAAATTTGTTTTAGGCGATAGTCTAGTTTTGAGTTGCTTGACTTCGTGTTTCTAATTATTCGAACCTTGGAAATTGATGGCTTTCTAAGATTTTTTGATAATAATTTTAACTTATATTCAATAAGGGTGGACTGAATAATTATACAAAATAAATTTACCATTCCATTAACTTACAATCACTAATGTCCACATGCAGTATTTCTTTTGAGAGGTGAGTTGGTGGAAAATGTTTTCATCCCATTTATGGGCAAGATTTTTATTATCATTGATGTTTTATTTTGTTTAATTGTGAAGGGTTTTTAGAAAGTAATTTTAGATGAGTCACTTGAATTATGAGTATTTTATGTGTATTGTTATACTTGCATGTATGTGTTTTCAACCTTCAACCAAAAAGCCTTATCACCCGTAGCGTAGTCGAAAATCTATAAAACTGTTGTAATACCCAAACGTCTTTACGGCTGTAAACTGTGGAACAATGTGTCACAGTCTGCCCTAGAACGGTTGGATAGAAACAATAGATTCTGTGTTAAACTTATACAACATTTACCCACATACTCTAATGTACATACATCTTTGTGCTCTCTTGGTATCAACTCAATCATTAATGAAGTAGAACACAAAACTTCAATTCTTTGGTCAATCGTGTCGCTTGTCACATGTATATTTGCCAAAAGCATTATTTATCAAAAGACTAAAGCCCAGTACTAATGACATTGTCTATCATATCATGTGAAAGTTAATTTTATTTGAAGTTATGATATAGACCGACATGAGAATAAGGACCGAATGACAAGCCATATTTTATGTACTATCTTTGCTATCTGACATACCTTAGAAAAAGGACAGTCTGACATGCATGTGATAACGTGTGACTGTTATTGAATTAAAGTTAAAGACCAACTGAGCGATTGAATCGTGTGGCTTGTCAATTCAGATGTTAGGTGAAATTTGAAAACAGAAACTATCGGATGTTATGTCATATTGTGGGTATGTTATTCTAATTAAAGACGGAACCCTGTATGAGCGATGGGACTATATAAATGCTAATTATGTACATCTGCTCAATCTGCTTTATCATAAATACAGAAGAATCAGGAAAACTGCAAGAAACAGGATGTCAGTTAAAGGACATGGTGTTAAATAACCCAATCAAAGAACAAGAAAGTTACAGTTTACTCACAAATAAACTTTTGAATAGTTACTTTGAATAGCTTACTACTACTAGCTTAAGTCTGGGACCTCGTACATATTGTAGTTTGTAAAGGCGTGTGTAATAGAAACAAGTCATAAATGAGAAAAGTTCGGGCCGCTTATATATTTCCAGGAAAATTGTCAACTTTCTTTCATTGATTAAGTATATGAAGAAGTTCCCAGACTTGTGGAAGGGTAGGTGAGTACAGAACATAGACACCAGTCCTGGAAAGCTAGGTTAGATGTGCTGGCTGTAGTAAAATACACTTATCTGTGTTGATACTTATTCAGTACAGTTGAACTGGGAAATTATCAGAATATAAACATTGTCACGTGTTTCAGGTAAACAAACAGTTTTACCCTAGATGACCAGCGTCTGCGTACAAAGGTCATGTGTTTGTGTACAAAACGAAAGTGTTTAAGATCATTAAAGTTTCTTCCATACAAATCTAACCAATCATTATAAAACTGTAGTCATAGTTTGTTTGTTGTGGGGATACCTTTTGAAAAAAATCCTATCTAGTATTTAAACAATCAGAACCAATACACGAGTGTAACATTAATTGAGAGTCTAATCACTTATCTTAAAGAACCAAAATCGGTATGAAAACATAGGGGAAAAAAACGAAATATTTTCCACTTGACTTTACCAATAAGCTGAACTGAAGACATTGGAAGAATAAAACTAATAAAGTGCATGCATTATTCTAAAAATCATCAGAATGGTTTCGTAGTAAAATTATATTATATCATTACTAAACAATGTATCTTAAACAAAATACTTAAATTGCAAAAACACAATCAAGTTGAAATAATTATAATAATACGTATATTAAAAAAGCTGTTAAATAATAATAACGATCATGCGATCATTTAAACTGATTGTATGTACAAGTTAATTATCTCTTTCAAAACGTAAAAATATGATGACGCTACATTACAATACGCCCTAATTACATTACAAAATTGCTTTATCATACTAATACATATATAGCCATGTTCTATCAAATCATAAGCTGTGAAGCATGTTACTTGATACCATTGACCACTTCTGTGCACAGTACAAATCATTAGAAAATGCTGTAGTTTTTAAAGTTTTTGTAATATGTAACAAACATGTACATAAATTAACTATACAATATGCCTTCCACATCCATGTGAACAACAACATAATTCATTATACGTAGTTTAAATTGTTAATACACTTATTTTTAACAAAATTTTCCAAAATTCCAAAAGATATTTTTTTTTCAAATAAGTGAAACATTTCTACATGTAATTAGCATCCTAGCCAGACTTAGTACTTTCATGACCATGTCAATTATGTTTTGTAAATAGTACCTTTAATATTTGGTACATCATTAAAAATTGTTAACAATACATAATATCCGATCTAGCTATCCTTCACTAGATTGCTCAGAATTATGTATGCTATATTTTAGTATAATTCCGATCTAGTTATCCTCCCATAAATGGGCCCGTCACTAGATTGCTCAGAATTATGCGTGATATCTTTTAGTATAATTCCGATCTAGCTATCCTCCCATAAATGGGCCCTTGACTAGATTGCTCAGAATTATGCGTGATATCTATAAAATAATTCTGATCTAGCTATCCTCCCATAAAGGGCCCTTCACTAGATTGCTCAGAATTGAGCGTGATATCTATAAAAATAATTCTGATCTAGCTATCCTCCCATAAAGGGCCCTTCACTAGATTGCTCAGAATTAGGCGTGATATCTATAAAAATAATTCTGATCTAGCTATCCTCCCATAAAGGGCCCTTCACTAGATTGCTCAGAATTAGGCGTGATATCTTTTAGTATAATTCCGATCTAGCTATCCTCCCATAAATGGGCCCTTCACTAGATTGCTCAGAATTATGTGTGATATCTTTTAGTATAATTCTGATCTAGCTATCCTCCCAAAAAATGGGCCCTTCACAAGATTGCTCAGAATTATGTGTGATATCTTTAAAAATGATTCTGATCTAGCTATCCTCCCATAAAGGGCCCTTCACTAGATTGCTCAGAATTTTTTGTCATATATATATAAGTATAATTCCGATCTAGCTATCCTCCCATAAATGGGCCCTTCCCTAGATTGCTCGGAATTGTTTATTTTGTTTGTTGTTGTTTTTTGTTGTCGTTTTTTTATTCGAAGTATATAGGTTTAAACTCACTTACTTAACAAATAAAAAGTCTTAGTACATCGTTATCAAGCATCATAAGTGATAACTACATGTATATAAAAAAGAAAGAACAATAGTTTTAGTAGTTTTTGACCTACGTACAATAATTATGTTGTTAAACTCATTGATGTGATGGTATAAGTATAAATCATTTATATATTTTCAGACATTTATTTGAAATTTAGTCATGCTACACAGTGTATCATAGTTTGTATTGTTACAGAGAATACAGACAGTTGGTACCAAGTCAACAGCTTTAATAACTGACTGACAAATGAAATAAAAATCTTATTAAGTATTTTGTAAAATAATCCTATGGGTGATCTAAATGTCAAACACTTACATTGAATATAACATAGTTAGACAAAAATGTAAAACAAAAAAGTAATGTAAACAATAGATCGAAAGTTAACATAACTTAACATTTCAACAGACCTGCTTTTACAATTTACACATTTATATATCTATTGCAGATCAACAATGTTTTAAATTTTCCCATTTCTATATATTTTGATTAGTATTAACTATTTTTTAATATTTAATAAAACAGCTTTTCACTGCTACCACTATCAGCACATTTTCAAAAAAACAGTAACAATATGTTACAAAAATGCAAGACAAAGCATGGGGACAAAAAAGGCTAAATAAAAGCTTACACTTTTTTTCTGAATAGCGATTAGAACTAACATACCGGTACTTTAATGCACAAATTGCCCCCATTTAACAAGGTTTAAAGGTGGCCAACTACCATAACCAGCTTTTCTGGACACATATCGATTATCCGTACCGGCTAACCCTTCGAAACAATTTCACCCAATACGGAAGACAATAGCCATAAGAAGATTATATTTCATGAAAGGAAATATCCTATGGAGCCTAGGAATTAAATCCGGATAATTCGAATACCACTAAACAACGACCCTGGACAAACCTACATAAGAAATAGGACAAAACAACTTGTAATATGTATGTCTGATATACAAATGAATGACAAAAAACACATAGGCAAACACCATTAATCAGTTTACAATATCATTATTGTTTTGGGTTCCATGTCACAGGTCAAGAAATTTAAAAGATTTAGAAGCTAATAACGGGATGCCTGGATCAAAATACATGTAGAAAGGTGCTGAAGACTTATCAGAAGCATGCCAGATAGAATGCAAGCTGTAATTGCTTCAAAAGAAGGCTACACACGTTATTAAAACTGAATGAGTGACAGTGTTGCTGAATTGGTTGTGAATCAGTATTTTTGTTCTATGCTTTAAAAAAAGTTCTTTATATTGTCTTATTATCAAGTTGTCTTAATTAGGACCAGATGCTTACCTGGAAGAATGAATATTTTGACATATGTCAAATGGGTAAAAGTTTTAATTAGAAGACAGAGACCTACATGGCAAAGGATAGAATGACATGTGGAATTGTGTGTAATATTAATGAAGACCGAAATCAACATGACAATTAGGAATTACTGACATGTCATATAGTGTGTAGGGTTTTTAGTTGAAGACAGATATCTGCATGAAAATAAGGACCGACTGACATGTCATATTGTGTGTAAGATTTTAATTGAAGACAGAAACCTACATAAAATTAAGAATAGAATAACGTGTCATATTGTGCGAAGGTAGTCTTAATTAAGAATAGATACTTACGTGGGAATAAAGAAATTCTGACATGTCAAATTGAGTTAAGTTTTAATTTAAAGACAGAAACCTACATGAAAATAATGATGGAAAGACATGTCAAAGTGTGTGTAAGTTTGTTTAAGTTAAGGACAGATATCTACAAAAGGAAAACTACCGGTTGACATGTTATATTATGTGTAATGATTATTAATTGAAGACAGAGGTCTACATGAGAATAACAACCGACTGACAAGTCATATTGTGTGTAAGATGTTTAATTGAAGACAGAGACCTACATGAGAATAACCATAGAATGAAATGTCGTTTTGTGCGTTAGGTTTTGAATTGAAGACAGAGATCTACATGAGAATAACAACCGACTGACATGTCATACTGTGTGTAAGGTTTTTATTTAAGACAGATATCTACATGAAAATAAGGACCTACAGATATGTCATATTGTGTGTAAGATTTTTATTGAAGACAGAAACCTGCATGAGATTAAGAATATAAACATGTCATATTGTGTATAATTTATCATAATTAAGAATAGATACTTACCTGGTAATAAAGAAATTCTAACAGGTCAAATTAAGTTTGATTTTAATTTAAAGACAGTAACCTGCATGAAAATAACGATGGAAAGACATGCCATGGGGTGTGTAAGTTTTTGTTAATTGAAGACAGATATCTACATAAGAATAACAATCGATTGACATGTTATTTTGTGTGTAATGTTTATTAATTGAAGACAGAAACCTACATGAGAATAACTACTAGCTGACATGTAGTTTGTATGTAAGCTGTTTATATAAAGACAGAGACCTTCCTGAGACTAACGACCGACTAATAGGTCATATTGTGTCTAAGATTTTTATTGAAGACAGAAACCTTCATAAGATTAAGAATAGAATAACGTGTCATATTGTGTGATAGTTATCTTAATTAAGAATAGATACTTACCTGGGAATAAAGAACTTCTGACATGTCAAACTGAGTTAAAGACGGAGACCTACATGTCAAATTGAGTTAAGCTTTAATTTAAAGACAGAGACATACATGAAAATAACATCAGAATGACACATCATATTGTGTGTAAGGTTTTTAATTGAAGACAGAGATCTCAAGAGAATAAGGACCCACTGACATGTCATACTGTGTATAAGGTTTTTATTGAAGACAGAAACCTACATGAGAATAACGACAGACTGACATATCATTTTGTGTGTAAGGTTTTTAATTAAAGACAGAGATCTCAAGAGAATAAGGACCGACTGACATGTCTTACACAGTGTATAATGTTTTTATTGAAGACAGAAACCTACATGAGAATAAGGATAGGAAAACATGTCATATAGTGTGTAAGTAAAACAGAATAGATACTTACCTGGGAAAAATATCTGACATGTCATTTGAGTTAAGTTTTAATTTAAAGACAGAGACCTACATGAAAAAAACCATAGAATGACATGTCATATTGCATGTAAGATAGAAGATAGAAACCTATATGAAAATAACAATGGAATATTGTGTGCGAGATGTTAATTGAAGAAAGATACCTACATGAGAATAACGACCGAATGACATATCATATTGTGTGTTAGATTTATATTTGAAGACAGGGATCTACATGAGAATATGTATTGAATGAAATGTCGTAATGTGTGTAAATTGTCTTAATTAGAGTCAGATACTTACAAGTCAAATTGTATTTTTTATTTGAAAAACATAGACATGCGAAAAAACCCGATATTATGTCAAATTGTGTGTAAGCTATTTAAATTAAGGTCAGCTACTATTCCAGGAGTAAGCACATTTTGACATGTCAATTGTGTGTAATTTTAAAATTGAAAACTTACAATGTGAAAGGCAGCTAGATAAACAGTTTAAAAATTAAATTAAATTTAGAATTAAATTTGATATTATTAGCGAGCTCGAAGAGCGAGCTTTACGGTAACGCGAATATGTTTCTATACAGTATCGTATTTTGACAATGTACCGGAAGTTGATTTTTGAACCCGCCCTGCGCATCCGGAAGAGAGTCAACGCGGCGAAGTAAGTGGCGTCTTTTCATTGGCTTAAAAGATTAACAGCTGCCTCGTGGCCTTTTTCACTTACAAAATAATTTCAAAAGTGTTTTTTACGATGCTTATTCCATAATAACAATTCAAAATATATTTGGTCGTTTTATTCGTTCTTTTCCTCTATTTATTAATGACTTTTTTTACATCGAATATACTTACCAACGCACCGTTTATGACGTCGCTAAGAGAAACCAGCACGTTTCCGTAACTTAACGGTACCGGGCATTGTTTAAAGAGGAAAAATATATCTATCTTAAAAAATGAATGTTTTATTGCGTTTTTTTTTCATCTATTCAAAAGATAAATAATAATGTACAATACATTTCTTTCAGAATTGAAATATGATTCTGACATAAAAGAATGAGATGTTGTCGTCAGATTTTTCTGAATACAATAAATTAAGCAGTTATCTCCCCTAGCTTATTCAATTAATAGGCCCTCGAATAAATATATCACTGAAGCAGCTACATTAAGGCCATGTTTACAAGCGTGGATCTGCAAGTTCATAAAAAGTGACATTTTTAAAAGTACCAAAAAAAAAACAATAGAAACAGGGGATATGTTTTGTGGGTTGAAGCCGTATATACATGTATAGTCTAATCAAATGTTTTTACAAGTCAAAAAAGTTGGTTACGTCTCCGCATATAAGTTTGGATTCGTCGAGCTCGCTTTGAGGCTTTGCCTTAGTCATATTAAAGAATGCACATGTTTAATATCTCAACGTGAGAATGTGTGTAAGTACACGAGTGAACGTGTGCATTAACATATTTGCTCTTTGTTTTGTAATATCACATTGCGCCAAATGTACTTCATTTTTGCACACCCCTGCTAACTGTTTTAATAAATGTGAAAATGATGTTTGGTATAAAATCTAAACGTATCATGTACATCCCTGTTAAAGTTTTAATATATATAAATGAAATTTGATCATAAAAAAATCATAACCTCGTTTTAATTTGAACGTTCTGTAATGTTATGTTCAAGTGTCACACAGAATGATTTAATGTGAACAAATCTTCATAGTAAGATGTGACAAGCATAAGAATATTGGGATTATTAACTACACCATATACGAAATTGTGGAAAAGTTGTTAGACATCTGGTATGTCGCATTGGTACAAACAATATTTCTTGACTCATATACATGCAAAATTAGTATTGCCATTTAAAGTGTGCACACTTACTTTTAATATACTACGTAAGCAACATTACAAATATCAAATTATTGTTTATGAAGTTTGGAATAAATATTTAGCTTTGTAATGATACCATGTACATGTAAAAGATTTTAGAAAGTTCATAAAAACATTTCTACGATTAACAAAAACATGATTATTACAACTATATTTAGAAAGCGCCGGCTACGTAATTTTTATAAACGTTCTTATTTCTTAGTAGTAATTTTCGCCATTTCCTAAGTAAACTCGATTAAGCATCTAAATACATGTATACCATTGTTTAACCAAAATTAACAAACCCTTGTTAACAAGTTAGTTCAAAACATCCTTTCTCATGTCCATGGTATAAACATCCCCTATTTCACTCATTTGAACCCCAAACAAACACCCACGTTCCTAAGTAAGCCACATAATACATTCTTAAAGTAAAACCACAACAACATGTTTTCTTATAAAGTTAAATGCCATCAGTTCTACCCTTCCTCCCCCCCAAATAAAACCTCTACAATCCTCCCAATAACCCAAATCGCCCTCAACCGGCTATATTCTAAGGCCCCAATTTTTTATGTCTTAACTAGGTAAAATTAATGTAAAAGTTGGCAAGTCAGCAAGAGTACAAATAATAGTGACCAAAGTATTCCGAACCCTGGTGCTGGGGGATATGAAGCCAATGACTCTTAAAAACCCAACAGACCGAACCCTCATCATGGCGGGGATGGGACAGAATGGAAGGGAAATGCATGCGAGGACCTGAGATATCGGTGCAAATCTCAGGTCAGACACGGACAACTAAGAAATAAAATTTAAAAAACAAATAGAAAAAAAAATGAATTAAATAACAACACAACTTGAAAAATTAAATAAAAAACTAGAAATGTCATTTGTCAATAAACAAAGTACATGTATGTAAAAGCACACTCGACCCCCCCCCCCCCCAAAAAAAACAACAACAGACAAGCAACACGCGCCCTAATCCCTACACAAATTTAGATTCTCCAATGAGTGTAAAGTTAACAAACACTTTAGTTTATAAACGAATGACATTTCCAGAAAATAATCAATAAATTTCAACTTACCAGTTCTTCTCTGTTTCTGTGAAATCGTCTTCCAGCTTGTTAAATCATAACTATTTTTAATTTACCTTCAGAAAATGTTCAATAATAGATTTTAATATCTAAGTTTAAATAATTACTTAACTCGAGACACCATGCTTTCAAGCACCACAATACCATTAGCTGAAATAAAGAAAACAAATATCAGTAAAATGTAAAGACAAACTTTTTCTTTTACCTTAATTTTAATGAACGCATAAAACGAGACGAGATTATCCAAGCATAAGACTTAATCCGACATTATAACGTCATGTAATTCAGGGTGCAACATGACACAATTCAAAATTGTTTTCATTCACATTGCCGCGGTCATGCATCCTACTCATAGTCCTAGACCTCTTGACCCAAGGCTCAGACCAGTACTAGGCCAATACGTTACGTCACTGACTGACAATTGCCCTACTTGATAGAGGTGAGCGAATGGTAAATACTAATTAATGACCAAGCTCTACGAATGTAAGCAGACATTATAATAACTTATCGTATAGAAATGGTAACGAACTAAAAGCCTAAAACAAATAAATAGACATGCAAAGATTTTTAAAGTAGATTAAAAGCGTATTTCAAATATGAACAAAATATAGAAATTACATGTGTATTAAAATCAAGGATTTATCTGAGTTCCCTTTCAACTGAAGAATATTAATGAATAATATAAAAATCCATTAAAACTTGTATTCAGTTCATGAAAATCACTATTCTTAAACAGGCATAAATCATCAAGATCTTAACTTTTTATTGGTTAATCGCCATAGTAACACTTTGTAAATGTCAGATCACAGCGGTCAGTTAACCAAATCACCGTTCCTGGAAAAGCTATATATGAGTCAGCTGTTAACCAGTAATTAGGTGAATACTGTCGTCAGTGACTGACAACTTAACTACATGATTTAAAATCATTGTTAGTAGGAAGAAATGCCGTAGAAATTATTTTGCAACCAAATTCCACGGAAGTATGCCCCACCCGGGAATCGAACTTTGGATCAGTAGACTTGCGTTCTACCGACTGAGCTAACCGGGTGGGTAACTTTGGATTTGTTTTTTATATTTAATGAGTTTAACGCGTGTAGTAACACATTTTATAGGTTCCTGGAAAGGCTAAAGCTCTGGATTTAGCTGTTAACCAACTACTAAGCACAAACTTTCGTCAGTAAATGACAACTGCCCTACATAATTAAGAATCATCGGTAGAAGAGAGAATGGCCATAAAAATAATATCATAACCTCTACGAAATTATGCCCCGCCTTGGAATCGAACCCACGACCCCTCGATCAATAGACCTGCGTGCTACCAACTGAGCTGGCCTGGATCCTATTTGTACACAAAATGCCTTTCTTATGAGCTGACAAGAAGGGTTGCAAACTATATGAAAATCTCGAATCCCTTATACATTTTATACACATATTTTATATACACATTTACATACTTATACATAGTATACATGAGGAGAATAATCTATGGTAGCTTAATAACATATTTACAACATTGTACCTGTATAATGTTACAAGATAACAGCAGACAAAATGTCATATATACTTAAACGCAAAAGTTTTGCAACAAAATTAGTTAACATTTAATTTCAGACAAACAACAACTTAACTCAATTTGTTTTTTATTTATATAAAATTCATTCATTTGACCATACTATTTCATAAAAAAAGTTACATTTTCATGGTCGAATCATGCTGTAATTCGATTTAAAAGTAGTGCACCCCAAAACGAAAAGTCACATATAGTAAGCCTAGTTATGGCACGCACCTCAGTACCGTTAATGGCCACATCTGGCGCGAATAACAGCGGTGCATCATTGCCGCATTGAACCCACGAGCCTCCTGATAAATTCATGCGGCATAGCATCCCATTCTCGTCGCAAAGCTACCTGCAATTCTCCAACGTTTTGTACATTTATTCCACGCAGTTTTTGCTTTAGGTTGTCCCGAAAATGTTCAATCGGTTTAAGATCCGGTGAGTATGCTGGCCATGGAAGGGTAGGAACATTGTTATCCGAGAGGAAATGCCGAGTTACACGAGCCATATGAGGTCGAGTGTTATCTTGTTGTAACACCACGCCGGGGTTTGCAGCAAAATATGGTAAAACAACATGGCGCAGAATCTCATCCAAGTAACGTTGTGCAGTGAGTTCTTGGCGTTCACGTCCGTTACGCCGCATTGCCCCTCGTCCACGACCGTTGATAAAGATGAGGCCAGTTTTCTCCAGGAATCTCTGCTGCAGTTCGTGTTGCTGTCTTCTTGTGGTTTCATAGTTGCATTAAACGTATAGTCTGGCCCTGACGTAACGTGGTGACACGTGGTCGCTTGGTACGTGGTCGGTCAGCTACTGTGTCAGTCTCGCGAAATTAACTCTGCAAACGACTTATGGTCGACTTTTGCACACCAAATTCTCTAGCAACAACAACCTGGTTAAGGCCCGCTTCCAATATCCGCAATGCACGTGCACGTTGCTCATTTGGAAGCTTTATGGCGTAACCATAAAACCTAAACCTGTCAATATTGTATTGTTTTTCATACAACAACACTCTCATCTTTCAAATTTGTTGGAAGAATTGAATAAAAATAACATTTTGAATTCGTGCACGTGCAAAGTGAGAAAATGGAGGAAAGTGCATTTCCGATACGCTCCATAAGTATATCGATGAAAATTACACACGATGTTTTTGTGAGAGTCCTGCACATCGGATCTTAGTCAGGACATATTTTTATGAACATTGACTCGTGCCTAAAATTGACCATTAAAATGTTGCAAAACTTTTGCGTTTAAGTATATAAGCAATAATCCAAAATTAGAACATGTGCTTTGGAGTGAGAGGTCACTGGTTCGAATCGAATTTACAATGAGCAAAAAGAATATGCGACTGTTTTATCCAGTTGTAAATTAGTTATATAATGATATCCATCATGATGGGTAATTTGACCCATAAGAGATAGCATGCTAAAGATTGTTAAGTCAATTGAATGTGCATAAAAAAGAAGATTTTAAAACCGAACTGCCGTACTTTTAATGTAAATATTGATGAAAATAATGTAAAATATACTTCCTTTATCATATAAGTGAGGACATTGATCATTGTCTTCAAAACCAATCTATACACATAACAGTTCATTGTGTCACAACAAAACTTCTATAGCATTGATCCACGTTGTAATCTCACAGAATCTGAAAACAATAAGATGTAAATATAAAAGAAACGTGTAAGCATTGGCACTAGTACAATGGAAGTTAAACATTGGGAGGTTCAGGATCTTAACTCCAAAAATGAACACTGGTTACCTTTTTACCAAGAAGTTTTCCCACAGTGTGTCAGAGAAAATTCCGATGGTAAAAATGCACCTGTCATTTCAGCACATTACCACCAATCTTTTTTTTGTTGAAACTTTTCTCTGGCCATGTCCCTCTTTGAAATTTTATGACTTGTAAGTATGATACTATTGAATAAAACAGATATAGTTTCGACAGCATTGCAAATGCTCCAGACACTTTGCGAAATGAAAATGAATGTACCATCCGAGTGATCGAACCCCAACCACTGTGATCACACATACAGCATGTATAGTTTCTACCAATAGGCCACTGAGTCAGATATAGACGGCGGAAAAGAACGGACAGGTGTATTCCCCGGACCCACCTATACATTTAACGAATTTGGGAACGATTACATGGACCCACCCCTTAACTTTCTTAATAATGAATATATTTCTATATTTCTGAAGGTACCGTTGGAAAGATGAGACAATATGCTTTCCGAAAATGTAAACAAAATAAAAATCCGACGGTGATAAAGATATATTTATTTAAGTTGAATATGACTCATTTTTCATCGATATTTTACCCCAAAAATATCGCAAAGATTCCATGGACCCACCCCTTAATTTTTTTATTTCTCCACATATTTTTTAAATTTTTACATCGATAGAATGCTTAGGTAATGTAGTTTTCAAATATGTTTTACTTTTTAAAATCTGATTATTAAAACGAATTTTACGAACAGCTATGTCCAGTGAAAGTGTATTGGTCGTTATATATTCCCATACACGGATATTTAACCCAAAAAATATCGTATGGATTCCATGGACCCACCCCTTAACTTTTTTGTTACTTAATTTATTTCTTAAAACTTGTTAACATTTCAAAGCCTAGATAATGTGGTTTTCGCGTATGTTTTAAATTTTAAAATCAGATAATTAAAACAAAAACTAGACTTGTTTAAAGTTAGATGTATTCTTTCCTATTTTCGCGCATATTTGTTGAAGTAAATGGACCCATCTTTTATTCTATTTCTTATTCATGCATATTTATAAATAATATATCATTTTAAAGCTATAAGAAAGAATTTTTCAGAAATGTTACGATGAACGAAATCGGACAGCTACTCATGGAGTTGTATAAATTTCAACATAACTATGTTCAATTCAAAACATGACAATTATCGCTTATCATCCTGCATGAAACTTATTGAACACATGAGCAATATACCCACCTATATAAGCCATTTATTTCAATATCCTATTCTATTTTTTTAAAAGCAAGCACTTTATAATGTTGAAATTGGGTTACAATAAACTAACTTATAAGCATTTGAATAGCACACTGTCATGCGCTGATGTTCTCAGATACGATTTCAATTTACTTTTTATGGAAGTCATTGTCAAGTCCATATAACGATTTATGTATGTATATCTTTTAAAATGAATAAACAAGATTATTGCTTATCACACGGTGTAATTCGTACGATTATATATTATAGTATACGTGCATTTGAATAAGGGACTTAAGTCAGTTATTTCCCCTTGTAAACTCTTCAAAATAGGTAGGTCTAATTAGTTGGATTACTCGGATTTCACCCTTACTTTTCAATGCTAATTTGCCAAATTTTATCTTAAATAACTTTTTTGAATATCATTTAATTTGTTTGAAAGTCAAGCTAATTATTTTTAAGCTAAAGAACTATTTAAATTCCTTCACTTCTGTTAATATCTTCATTAACAACAAAGATATTAGATGAAATATTTTGTTACCCTTACATAGGAATTCAATGATAAAATCCGAGGATTCCAACTGTAAGGACCTACTTACCAATTGGATTGCTTCAGATTTTATCAGGGAAAGATAATTGACTAATTCCCTAATTGAACTCGGCTGTAGCGCGCATTTTCATTGTAGGCCTACTGAACAACAATGAAGAAATATAATATTGTCAAGTTGTTCTCAATCACAATCACATAGACTTTTAACGATCTATACATAAACTTATAGAATGGGGATTAAGTCAATTATGTACCATACAAATGACGCGGGGTATTTAATGATACGATAAAATTTTGTATTTAAACATTATATTTGTCATGGAATAAGAGGTTATTTCAATTCAAATACATATTGCTTCAATGAGTAAGGTACATACTTCTGATATAATCACGGTGTATAAACGACTGTACGACATCCTTGATTGCGATGGGTAGTGAAATTACACAGAAGCACAATTGATTAGTTTTTATGGGATAATTAAATCTTCTGATACATAGACAGATTTTTAAAATAAACAATAGCTCGTGATAAATTATTTGCAACAGTTTTGATGATTCCATATCGTTCTATAATAGGTATAAACGTTAACAATCACTTAAAATCACGAACTAGTTTGCTTTGTTGACATCCATAGCTTGTCTTGTAAACTCGATTTGAAGAAAACAAATCACATTCATGTTATTGTATGAAGACTTTTTTGGTATATAATAAATTATTTATTGTATAATATCAATAATTTATCAGAATGTTGAATGCAACTATGTGTAAACTTGACGTTTATGTCGTGTGCATTCGCCGACATACTGTACGACTTCCACAAATGATTGTGTACGACTACTAACGATTTCATATAAAAGTCTTGTACGACTTCGTTTGATTTATTTACAAGTGTGTATGTGATTTAATATGAGGATATTATTGCGATTACAAGTCTTTAGTCGTGTATCACTATTTTAAGAAATACATAATTTGTAAAACAGGTTATATTAATTGTACTTTCGTACCCTTTGTTTGTGCCCACCTACATGTAATTAAAGTATGCAGTGCCTATTTAAACTAATTTTTACAGACAATATATGACCAAACATCAGTTTTTTCTGCATGGTAAGGCCTAAACACTACATTTTAAGAAGGGAGATAACTGTCCATTAAAGGAACATAATAAAATTTTAAAAAAATAAAAGGGGTAATTTCCTTAAGGTACACAATTTCATAGGTTAGAAGGATACTTTTTCAGTATTCTGCAGTGAGGGGGGATTGAAATTTTGTTTACTTTTGGTACTCATCAAATGAATAAAATGCCTTAAAATAATGGTATTAGCAGCAGTTCACTTTTACTAACACTTATCTTCAAGAAGAAAAGTGATAATGTGACAAACAATTGAGCAGAAGGTTGAGTGTGTGGTCAAGTTCCAGCAAAGGGTTAGTTGCCAAGATTGTCGAAGACCTGGGAGTTACAAGGTGAGGTTTTGCTTAACATTTTCTTTCTTCTTTCACTTTCATTGTTGCATTGACCTGAAACAATCTCCGTAAACAGATATCCTGTGGAGCGTTGTCGTTAAAATTAGCGAGTACGCGAGCGGAAAATTTTAATCGGGTTTTAATCAGATTGTACTTGAAACTAAGTGCATTACACTTTTAGCCTATTTAACTCGGGTAAACATTTTTCTATTGCAGAATGACAGTGTACCAGACCATAAGGCATCACCAGCAGACCAACAGCTATGACGACCAGCCTAGATCGGGTCGACCAAGGGTGTTTTGTTCTAGGAACAATCGGCATTTAGCACGGCTAAGCATCCAGAACTGTCGAGAGTGCATTTCTGCTGTGAGGGCAGCCTGACAGGAGCATGGAGTCCAGGCCAACAATTCCAATGTTAGACGGCGTTTGCAGAGTGTTGGTCTCAATGGCAGAACAGCAGTGAAGAAACCACTCTTGACAGCTGTTCATCGTGCAAAACTGATGGAATTTGCCAACAATCATGCAGACTGGACCAAGGTAGACTGAAGTGCTGTTCTGTGGACAGATGCGTCCAGATTAACTCTCTACTAGGATGATGGTAATGTTTACGTTCACAGGAGAATGAATGAACACTTAAATAGAAAGAGGATAATGACATCATGGAACTGATATGTTGGCCCCACAGAGCCCAGACTTAAACCCTATTGAACACTTGTGGTTTGAGTTGAAAACAGCAGTGCGCCAATATCGCTCATGTAACCTTACAGAGCTGGAGGCAAATCTTTAAACGGACTAGTCCAGAATCACTGTGGAGAAGTACCAGAGGCTGGTTAGAAGTATGCCACGCTGGATTGATGCAGTCATTGCAGCCAGGGGGGTTACACCAAATACTGACTATGTTTAAGTGTAATTTGAATTGCAGTCGTGGACAGACCTTAACGGACCTCTCTTGTGATTTTGATTGAAATATACTGACACTAAAAAGAAACTGTGCACTTTTATATCGATTATAACATTCTTATTTCTAAACAAGGAAAAATAAAATTTTCCACCATGCGTGATAAAGCCATGGTCTACATATTGCTCAACTCGACTGTCTTTTTCAGCCAGTGGTCGTCCTTGAAAATGACATAACGCTTTTATGCAATTTTTGGCACGTGCAGCCTGTGCCGTGTGTGTACAAGGACAGTTTGTTACTGACCGATATCTTTAGAGGTTACCAAATGATAAAATCACTAGTCACTTGAATTTCACTAGTTTTAAAGATGCCTCGGCTTCGAGAAAACGAGAGAATTCAAGCACTTTTGCAACTTGCATCTGGCGTCAGCGTCACTGACGTCGCCAGACAATTCAATTGCCATCGAAACACCATTACTAACTTGCGTCAGCGCTACCGACAAACTGACACTGTTAAAGACTTGCCGCGGTCCGGTAAACCAAAGGTAACGACAGTACGTCAGGACAGATACATGACGTTTACGCACTTACGTTATAGGTTCAAAACAGCAACACGCACTGCTGTAGAGCTTGGGGTGAGTAGGCAAACCGTTTTAAACCGTCTTCGAGCCAATGCTTATCCATTAAGGGCTAGGAGACCCTGTGTTGGTCAGATCCTCACCAATCGTCATCGTAACCTTCGATTGGGCTGGGCCCGACGTCATTTTCGTCAAGGGGTCGGGGTGCTCTTTAGTGACGAGTCGCGTTTTAATCTGAGCATTGCTGATTAAAGAGTTCGCGTGTACAGACGTAAAGGTGAACGTTTTGCCCCAAACTGTTTGTTGAAGAAAAACCGATTTGGAGGGGGAAGTGTTATGGTATGGGGAGGTATTATGGGTCGGAGAAATACGGAACAGCAGTTATTCCTGAAAATTTAAATGCCCAGGAATATGTGAACCAAGTGCTGCGTCCAATAGTCGTCCCGTTTTTTGAGACAAAATCCCGGTAGTTAAATGCATGATAATGTAAGACCACACACGACCTTTTTAACCAGAATTTTCCTTGCAAGACATAACGTCAGTGTCTTAGAATGGCCTGCATGCTCACCAGACATGAATCTCATCGAACATCTCTGGGACTGGCTGGGACGGAGGGGCTAGAAAACACCATGTCATAAACAATATTAACGATCTCAGAAGAGCACTGATTAATGAATGGGACGCCATACCTGATGACGTCATAAGACGCTATGTCAGGTTAATGCGTTCCAGAATTACTTGTACTGATGCGCGGACAAATAGGACATAACAAATGTTAAATAATTGTTACATAACTTGATGAACAGCAATGACAACCACACATTTGTAAGAATATAAGAGATCTGCATTTTTTTTTAATTTGACCCCTACTTAATTAAAACTAAAACAATCAAAATATGACTTCATCGATTTGAATGGAACGTGGCAGAACATTATAAAAAAAGATTTTTAAACAATTTGGTACAAAATTTAACAAGGTTTCTGCATAAATTATTCAGAAATTTGATATTAAAACAAGTGCACAGTTTCTTTTTGGTGTCAGTATATGATAATTGAGTATTGAATTTGGTGTTATTGTATTGAAATAAATGTTTTGTATGCTCTTTTTCACTATGTTATATAAAATTACAAAAGCATTAGTAAAAAATATTAGAATACTATATAATGCAGAAAAAAATACAATTTTATGGACTGTATACTTTCTTTTGGTGGTCAGTGTTTGAAAATCTTTGTGTATCTACTGCTCTCAAGCTTACAATTATTATTGTACAAAAATTAAAGTGAAATATCTCCCCTATCTAAAAGTCTACCAGAGTTTATTTTCTTTATGCACATCTTCACATCATGGTCTACCACTTTGTAAAGCTTTCTGAACCCTTATCCGTCAAGCAATTTAAGAGGAGCTGCGCTTCAAGCATTTTTGCACTGAAATAAAGTTAATTATCTCGCTTTCTAAAAGTCGAATCAGGCCTATTTAATACAATACGTAAAGTTGATAGTTCACGCATGCGGGACAGAGTTGTGTTCAAATGCACGTTTATAAATTACTACTTATCCGATTTTGTTAATCTTAATCTTTTGAAAATGGCATGTTCATAGCTTTCAAATGATATATTATTTTCAAATATATATTCATAACTAAAAAAGATAAAGGTGGGTCCATTTGCTCTAACAAAAAAATATACGCGAAAAAATTATCCCCGAATTCAACTAAGTTTGAACATTTGTAGAAATCGTTTTAATCATCCAATTTTAAACATACACGAAAACTACATTACATTGGCTTTAAAATGATGTAAAGTCTTTTAAAATATGTTGAAAAATAAAAAAATTAAAGGGTGGGTCCATGAAATCTTTGCGATATTTTTGGGGGTAATTTATCGATGAAAATGAGTCATATTCAACCTGATTTAATATACATATTTGCCGTCAGATTTTTATTTTGTTTACATTTTTGAAAAATTCATTGTCTTAGCTTTCCAACAGTATCTTCATATAAAAAATATACTAATTATTAAGAAAGTTAAGGGGTGGGTCCATGTAATCGTTCCATTTTCTATAAAAAACATAGGTGGCGCCGTGGAATACACCTGTCCGAAAAGAACGACGAGGACATGGGACGCATTCAGTAGCGACAAATTTAGAAAAACCTACTAATCTACGAAAGACTTTCAACGTTTCTTTGAAAACTGAGTGACATTGTTTCAATCTTATCAATACATATTGTTTTGTTGTTACAGTCACGATTTGTTTGTTCCTGTGCAGACAAACCCTCAAAAAGAGAGATCCGGACTAAGTCTATTTACAGTCTGCTTGTTAACACTAAGGGAGATAAATCTGTCAATTTCATTATTTATCGTCTGTACTAGTTGTCCCCCTTGCAATGTGTAATGTATTTTGGTTAACTGATAAACCATTTACTTCAGAATTATAGGTGATTTTGTTTTCCCCCGATATAACTACATTATATCATAACCATGGATGATTTAATATTACATAATTAATAAATTATCAATTAATAAAACAAAAATACATTACTCAAGATGCGATTGGCTATGGATATATATAAAATGAAGAAGTATTTTTGTGATACAATCTATGCTGAGGATTCATAGATCACAGGTTCGAACTGCACTAAGGGCATGGCTAATTTCATCGTGAAAGAGAGATATCTCCGATGGCTTCATTTACCAATTTGTATATGTGTGCATTTAAGTCCGGGATGTTAAACAAAATTGTCTACTCTATATTTAAAGAATTAAGTATATCATATGAAGATTGGCGAAAAGATGCTAGAAGCCCAGCGACCATGCAGAGTAAAATAGCTTCAGCATTATAAACAACTCTGGGCTAAAAAACATAAAGCAAAATCTACTTGGTTGCATTAGCTCGAACAAGAAAATAGTGCTACAATGAATTAATTTAACAAAATAACGTTACAGAACTTATCAAAGCTGAGTAGCAACTAGCAAGCTATATGGAACAAAATAAAAAATAAATTACCTTGAACAATATAATCAAATAATAAATATAAAATATCTCTTTCACTATAAACACTTGTTTTCACATTTTACAAATTTCAAATTAAAGATGGCGGTAGTGGTTGGTGGTGTTTGATTGGATATCAGAAAAGTGCTGATTTGAATAAGAATAGACAGAGGATAAAGTTCATAGGTGACAAATGTAGACAGGTTAAAGTTTATGCCGTACGGTATACGACCGTACATTGGTCTGGCATGACAAAAATCATGTTTTATTTTACCAAGGACCACAAAATATAACTGTATATATAGGATCCTTCATTTTACATGGTAAACCCCCTACCAAGTCACCATTAAATCAAGCTTGAATGCAAAGGAAAACAAGGGGAGTATTTGACCTTGGCTGCATGTCACAGGGTAAGAAATATATGCAGCCTGACCGATACAAGAATATGGGACCCCTCGCTTACGAGTCGAATACTCTCCTGACTGAGCTATCCAACCGCTTACATATTTTTCACCCCGTAATGAAACTGGATAAGAACCGTGACATACTCCCCTACGAAGTGGAAATTCGTCTCGAATGTCAGGACCATTTACCGTTTAAGTAGCAACCATTTATCACAAGCGTTTAACAACTAACAGTAATTAAGTTACGTCATTCATTGGCGGCATATGGCGCAAGGCGAGAAAAATATGCAGCCAGCCATGGACTCGGATCCGGGACCCATCGCTTACTAGTATATGGCCAGTACTTTACTGACTGAATTATCCGACAGCTTACATATCCCCCCTTATACTGACAACTAATAAGTAACGTGACATATACGTATATATTGACATTCGAACTTCAAAACGTAATAACGTCAGTATAGCCAGCACTAAGTCCAACTAAATCACACAGAAACACACACCTGCAGAAGACACTCATCACTCACTGATATTCACATTATTCCAAATATATTCATAACAATCCAAATACACTAACCTATCTGTATGAATAATTAACACGTTGACTGTGTGAATGATAAATCCAAAATAAATGAAATGATCACTCGTACGTGTCTTTTAAACATAACCGAGAATGTCCCCGTAACGGCGTTAGTCCTGGTCATAGCTGCTAGGCGCATAGATGTTTTAAATGATATACAATTTGAATTATCTTTAATAGTGTATATTATTTTTTTTAAAAGCTATGTGCCCACTGCCAAGCATATGTGTTAGGCACATTTTCTTTTCAAAATAATTGTACACTAAATAAAGTACTTATAATAGTGTATATTTTGAAAAAAATGTGCCAACACCTATGCTGCCAAGCGCCTTTTGTCCTGGTCCTTTTTAAGAATACAAGAGCCACCGTGACATGTTTTTCAGTTGGACCCAACCTTGGATATTATCCGAATGTGAATCGAGTCACGGCATGTCTTATAAGAAGGAATAACTGTCTCTTATTAATAACATATCCCACGGAATGAGTTAAATTAATTAATTAAAATTAAATACTTACAAATAAATCACTGAAAAAACTGTAGAGCATATAAAAACTAGTCTAAAATCACATTCACTAAATTTAATACACGTTTAAAATAACACAGGCGTGGTCAGAAAATAATCTCAACCATCGAAAACACGATTTGTAGACCATTTTAACCACGCCCCAAAACTCGTGCGTTACATGTTGTGTAAGCCGTTATATTTTAATCAATGCTTGATGTGTAAGTGTATCGGTTTTTGAACAACTGTTGTATAGCGCGTTTATGTAAACAATGCGAATATAAACAATTCACTTGGTGAAACATTATAACCCATATACAGTTCGTTGAACAGGTCATGTGTGTTTTCATACTTTGAACAATAGAAGTGTCCACTCAATAGGTGAAAAATATGTTACACATCCATCATTTTACTGATTTTCAGCAGACCACTTTAACATTCAACATTTATTATACAAAATGCACATTGAAACGATGGTGTGTCACTAAAATACGTTTAAACTGGTTAAAATATTAAATTGTTATAACATTTCACCCCTAAATATTGGTGTGTAATGAAACTGGCTATGTTTTATTTACGCAATGTTTTCGTGGACAACCTGTAATAATTTTTAGTGGAAACCTGTTTTATTGAAATATCAATATTTACAATTAACGATGCATTATCATATATTATTATATGCATTAATATTAATAAATGATGAATTTAAAGTACATGTGGTTAAAATTTGCATTTATAATCTAAGTTTCATGCTTATGCACGTTCACTGACTTTACAGCTAATACCCTTGTCATTGGGCTAGCATAAACTGGTATCTATCTTGCAATCTCCCTGGGGAGTATTTGACTCTACTAAATGCAGACGACATATTGGTGCAACGGAATTATACCACCCTCGCATATACGTAGTATACCTAGGTGGAGTGAAGCAATCGCAGGTAAATGTCTTGCTCAAGAAAATTAGCAGTGCTCTTGGTGGGGTTCGAACCTAGGACCTCTGGACCCCTAAGCGCGCGTCCTACCTCTGGATTACTGTGATCAGTTGAGATCTGTAAAATGATGTACGCGCATTATTCGCCTAGTAATTTGACAAAATAATCAACTATTTTAAGTACATAAATATGCATGACCTATTATACGACAAATATTTGCCAGAATTGTATCATACACAAATATTTTTACTGGGTTTAACGCCATGTCAACACAACTTTTAGGTTATTTTACGGCGTCCAGCGCACCTAACCAACCTTTCCTGGACCCTTATCTATAACCAGTACTTACCTGCCTGTCCACAAGGTCGGAAACATTCTCCATATACCCTAATAATGGAGGAAAATTGATATTTTTGTCAAATTTTCATGGAATGGTATAACCTCTCTGGGTGAGATTCGAACCCGTACCACCTTCGAAACAATAGATTCGAAATATAGGCGCGCTACAAACTGCCCTGCCGACCCGGGTTCTTTAAGTTCATGTATTATTGATGTTGATGTATGAAATATTTAAGATAATAAACGAGAATTGTTTTGATGAATTATTGAATTAATAAATAAAACAATCATAATAAACAGACAACAGTCAGATTTTTAGTCCTAACGCAATTTTCACAACATGGGTCAATATCATAGTATATCTTAAAGTATATAATAAACAAAACTGATGTTTCAGTTACTTTCAAATATTTTGCTTAGATGGTTAACCTCGCGACATGGGCGCAAGATATCACAACCACCCTAAGGTCTTCAACAAGCCAGTATTGTGCCTTATTTAACCACCTTTACGTACAATCAACCACTTTAGCACATAGAGAAGCCATCTTAAGGTACATAGTAAGCACACATGCCCCATGGTACTGTTACAATGTCCGTATTAACAAGTTTCGCATCTAAAGCAACCGCTTCGAGGTCCATAGCAGCTGCTCAAGCACACTTAGCAACAGTTTCATTATCCATTGTAATTTCCCCTTATGCTTCTAGCACACACTTAGGTCCTAGCATCCTACGTTACGCTTCCTAGCAACAGTACGAATATCAATGCTAACACTGATGTCCATAGCGACTTCTATCGAGCCTAAGTCGTTTAAGTCGAGATAAGGGATTCAAACTAGCGACTCTTGGGGCATGAAGCATGAAGCATAAAGCACATAACCCTATCTATTACGCATAGATGGCAACATGAAGATTCTACAGTATTTCATGTTTTGGTAAGATATACCGTTGGTAAAAAAAAGGTTTACATGTTGGGAAGATGCATGCATATTAAACTTAAATGAATATGATTATAGCTTATGTAATTTATATATAAAAGTAAAGGTCATTGTAGTTTTATTTATGCAAATATGTGAGTTATATTTTGTGAATTGTAACACAGTGGTCAATTTCAGAGGTACAGATTCATTGTCAGATTTTTTTACCGTCGCTCAATACTGGAATTCATATGTTGTATGAATAGTAACAAAATTGTTGTGAAAGTGTGCAGATAAAACCTCGAGGCGGGCAATATATTCCAGAATTGAACAAGTTTGCCATGTTGAACCTCGTTTTTCACAAAAAAACGCGTACAGAGGTACAGATTCATTGTCAGATTTTTTTACCGTCGCTCAATACTTGAATTCATATGTTGTATGAATAGTAACAAAATTGTTGTGAAAGTGTGCAGATAAAACCTCGAGGCGGGCAATATATTCCAGAATTGAACAAGTTTGCCATGTTGAACCTCGTTTTTCACAAAAAAACGCGTTCTGTGAAAAATGAGGTTCAACTTTAAACCTCATTTTTCACAAACATGTTTTTCACAACCTGTAAAATTACGCTCGCGTTTTTTCAACTTTTGTTAAAACCCGTTTTGTGATAAAACCCCTAATTGTAACAAAAGTTAATAATAAATCGGTTGGTAAGTTCAACCAAGTAATAACTCTTTTTGCAATAAAATATGACAACTTGTTTTTCTGTAGAAATCTTCAAATTAACATTTCGAAATGTAAGTAATTTGTCTATTTGAACATTTATGTTTGCTTGTTAAACATTATTTTCTTTCTTTACCAATAATTTAAAATGTATTGTACTATATTTTATAATAAAATTAATACAACTAGCCATTTCATTACATTTCGGGGTTTTATTACAAAACGCGTTTGTATGTTCAATTACTTTTGTTATAACCTGTTTTGTAATAGTTTTTACAATTCGGGTTTTTATTTCAAAACAACTTTGAACCTCATTTTTCACAAAATTTGTCTTTTTATAGGCTGTGTTTTTTACACCCATTGGGTCGGGTGTTTATCTGTAAATACTCTTCATGTTGTTTTCATGTTTGTAATATTGTCATAACACATGTCACGAAAATAAATAACTCACTTACTTACTTACAGCTGGCAATAAAAATTTACATGTGTGAAAAATGCGTTAGTACCAAAAAACTCAAATTTTTCAAACATTTTTTTCGCCAGATTTGATGTTATGAAAAATGCGTTTCTATGCTCGTATGAAATTTGCATGCTAACGGGGTTTTCACACAAGTTGTGAAAAATACGTACGCGTTTTTCACAAGTTGTGAAAAACACGGGTTGTGAAAAATGAGGTTCAACAGTGCACGTATATCATTTAACTGATTAAAAGTGACCACTTTGACATTCAATATTTACTATACGTACAGTACCCACCAAATGTTTGGAGTCATTTTCACTTTGTTGGCCAACAGGGTAGCTTTTATCTAAACTTTGATAACTGTTTATTTTAAAATGTTTTTAAGTTTTGCTTCATCTTTTGGTTATCATTATAAGTAGAATTTAAACTACAAAAATAGCGTTAAAGTCAAATTATGGAAAATAATTACACTAAACATGGTTTCGGGGTCTTTAGAATATCAGATGCTGCATCTTAAAGATGTGTTGCAGTTATGGGATTTGTTTTCATTTTATCACAAACCGTACTTAAATGTATTAAAAAATTGTTTCTACAAAACTAATCATCAAAATTCTAGAATTGTAGTAAATTCCTTTGTCTCCAAACTTTTGTATGTACTGTAGTGTAAATAATCACTATAAATTGTGCATGTTGATATTCCAATCAAATATGTTTTCGGGAACAAACAAATTGTCTTTATGTTCCATCCCCAAATAATGGTGTGAAATTGAATCTGGATATATTTATACACGTGGACGACTTGTGAAAGTGACAGCTATTGACGTTTCCTAGTATTATCGTAACTTACGTTGAATATTTACGAAAATGTTGATGAAACGGCACCCAGAGGTACATGGTATAAATAACATCTATGTTTCTGCTATTGGTATACGGTTCACCACACTACAATCATGATTCAAAGTTCACGATAAGTTACACCTATTTTTGTATCTGACCCTTAAGTTCAGAGAAAAAAAGTCTTTATTAATTTGTTAATGACATCAACAGCTGCAAACATGGTATGGTAGCACCAGTAAATACAATGAATCTATAATAAATAAATATGTTTATGTACGAGTACATGTTGATTAATATTTCCAACCGCATGCATATTTCAGGAAGAGAGCCAAGGGCTTCCAAAAGTACAGGGATGATAAGGAGAGTGATTTTCGAATGGTAACATTGGTCTCTTTTCAATCGTTAAAAAGTATGATGTATACATGAACATGCATATACAGAAAGCATGTATAACAGAAAATTCTCATAATAAAAGACAAATAGAATTGCCAATCAATCATAAAATGGAATAATTTCATATCCGTTCGTAAAATACATTCGTAGCACATCGGGTGTTTCCGTAGCACATCGGGTGTTTCCGCTGCACATCGGGTGTTTCCGTAGTACATCGGGTGTTTCCGTAGACTTCGGGAATTTTGGTATCATCAGCAAAGCACTCTTGTCGGAAATGATCGGGAATTTTCGTATCAATCTATCGTATAGTACGAATTCCATGATGATCTGATTTAACTGCCAATAAACTTTAAGTTATTGCCTTCAGTCCTATAGTTTTAGTATTGTGATGTACGTAGCTTGGTGTATTCCCTTCTAAGTGGAAAGAGGCAATTGTTAAACCTCTTCTTAAGAAGGTGGGTCTGGATCTGGAATATGCTAATTATAGACCAGTTAGCAATTTGTCTTTCTTATCTAAGGTAATAGAAAAGGCTGCCTTAAATAGATTAAATACTCATGTTGATAAGAATAATCTTCTTCCAAAGAATCAGTCTGCATATAGACGTTTTCACTCATGTGAGTCAGCCCTCCTTAGATTGGTTAATGATTTACTGTGTGGTATGGAGAAATTAGAGGTAACTGCATTAATAGCTATTGATTTGAGTGCTGCATTTGACACTGTTGATCATGACATTTTATTAGAAGTACTTAATAATCAATATGGACTACAGAATAGTACACTCCGCTGGATTGATTCATATCTTCGCCCACGGGCATGTCGAGTCAACGTCAATACTAGTTCTTCATCTGTACGTCCATTAGAGTGCAGTGTTCCACAAGGTAGTTGTTTAGGTCCGTGGCTATATCTAACTTATGCAGGGACCTTATTTGATGTCATACCATCTGGTATATCAGTGCATGGTTTTGCTGATGACCACACTGCTAATAAAAGATTCTGTCCTAATAATCAGAATGAAGAAGCAAATGCCATTTCTGATCTTGAAGATTGTGCTCTAACAATAAATTCGTGGATGAATGAAAATAAATTAAAAATGAACAACTCAAAGACGGAGTTTATCATGTTTGGAAGCAGAGCACAGTTGAAAAAATGCTTAACCCAGTCAATCAATATTGCTGGTGAAACTGTAAAATCTGTGAAGACAATTCGCTATTTAGGGGCCTTTCTTGATGAAAACTTAAGCTTTAAAGATCCCATCAAAACAAAAAGTAGAACTGCTATGTTCAACTATTTACGTATCAAAAGTATTAGAAAATATCAGGGATGGGGTCAATTACTTGCAAAGTAATTAATTACAATTACCATTATTCTCAATTTCAGTAATTATAATTAATTGTTAATTACCCTGAGTAAGGACTATAATTAATTACAATTACCATTATTTACATAAACAATTAATTATTAATTAATTATTTCAACGACGTATTTAGGCAAAAATGAAATTCCAGTTACTGACATGTATTGATTCAGTGATTTATTACCAACTCATCAGTGTGGGCCCTGGGACTTGCTGGGCTATAAATCTATGAGTCCCAAAACTTAGCCAACTAATCCAAGTTGCAGGGCTTAAAGCCCCTATATCAAAAGTGACATTGCAATGAAAATAGTCATTTATCTATTTCAAACACCTCTAATGAACAAGATTTTTCACATAAATGCAAATATTGCTTAGATATGTTTATGTTTTTTATTGAATTACAAAGTGAAAGTAGATCGAAAACGAAAGTAGAATTTTATTGTCAATTTTTGAAATAATAGTTTTTGACCCCAATATGTTAAAGATGAAGTCTTATTAGAGAAAAACTTACTCCGAATCACAAAATTAGCTTATAAACTATTATTTATCAGGTATATTAAACGTCAGCGCATAAATGAATATAGAGTGGTCTTATAAGAATTGGACACTTTGCCAAACTCAAACTTAGAGAGCAGAATGGTTTGAACTTTTAACTGTGTCTCTAATGCATGTTTTATTATGATAACTATATGGTTGTAAAACAGATTTCAAGCTTACTGTTAATAAATATATCTTCATATAGTGGCTTTAATATTGCGTTGTAGATAAGAAAGGTATATTAACAATGGAATGAAGAAAAAATGAATTTGATTTCTACATTAATTACAATGCTTCTGATACTAAAATTATTCAAAACAGTCAAATAAATTTAGAAAGTTTATTTTCATTAATTTAGTTTGTGATTAATCAAAACTTCTTTTTCCTTAATATGTTTATGCTTATCTATAGTAAAGCACATTATTATTTCTATCTGTACATAGAAGATTTGCAGACCTAGAATATGATTGACATAACTTGAACACAATTTGGTATTAACATCCATTACCAAATTCCTGTCAGACAAGACTCTATTCTCAAAAAAAGTATACATCCAAAAGATGTACATTATATTTTGAAACTTTGCATCCACAGCAAATTCAATGAGTCCTGGACTCAGGATGCAGAGGTAAAAAAATCACTGTTAGTTATTGTCCTTAACTTTAAAACACTAAATAAAAGATAACTCATATGGTATTATGCATGTACTTGATATTTATTTTCTTATAATAATTCTAAGTTGTGTTTAATATATACATTGGTATTCAAGATTATCACCTCAATGCTCAACTGTCAGTGACCAGCCAGACAATCTAATCTTTTACTAACACCATGGAGGGTTATCAATCAATTAGCTATACATTTCATATCACAAACACTATTGTTGTGATAGTAAAGAACCCTTTCATCAGGTGTGAAAGGTGTGAAAAACAGAAAAGAGGGGCCAGTTTGGAAACTAAGTCACATTCAATGAAACATATGCAAATGTATCCTGAAGTAATTGAAAAATAATTGAAAATCAATTAATTATTGCCTAAATTTCTTAAGTAATTAATTATAATTACCATTGTTTCCCAATTTTTGATAAAATAATTAATTACAATTACCATTGTTTTCACTCAGTAATTAATTGGCAATTAATTGTTCAGAGCAATTAATTGGCCCCATCCCTGGAAAATATTTGGACAAAGAAGCAACAGAAACACTAGTCCTATCTTTGGTCATGTCCCACATTGATTACTGTAATCTAATCTTGTATGGAATCTCAAAATGTGATCTTAACAAATTTCAGCGAATTCAAAACATGTGTGCCAAACTAGTATTAAAGCTAAAAAAATCAGACAGTTCAAAGGATGCTTTGTACTCACTGCACTGGTTACCAGTCAAAGCAAGAATCAACTTTAAAATATGTACTTTCATGTACAACTGTTTTTCTGGATCTGCACCTGCATACCTGACTGAAATTCTTCAAAAGCCTATACAAAGCAGATCTGGTCTTAGATCTGCAAAATCCAAAGACCTCAATTATTTGATACCAATAAATAAGAAAAAAACATTCAGTGACAGAAGCTTTAGTACAGTTGGTCCCATGCTATGGAATAAGCTACCGGATGATATCAAATTATCACCTACTTTGGATGTATTCAAAAAACGATTGAAAACTCATTATTTCTCTACCTATTATGATCTATTCTAAAACTGACATGGCTTGCTAATGCCTCACCTTACAATTACGGTAAACATACTAAGTGATTGAGTGAGTGCATTGTGACATGGGAATGAGGATTGCCTCGCTCTCAGTCATTTAATACCTTGTTTCATATGACTGCAATGACAACCTAAATAAATTGTCCCTTTAAAGGTGATGTTTCGACACC
Source organism: Mactra quadrangularis (assembly GCA_025267735.1). Taxonomy (NCBI): domain Eukaryota; kingdom Metazoa; phylum Mollusca; class Bivalvia; order Venerida; family Mactridae; genus Mactra; species Mactra quadrangularis. Next base: position 34,085,172 of record CM046304.1, read on the forward strand.
TTTGGGGATGTATTAAGGGCCCTTTAAAGGTGATGTTTCGACACCTTTGGGGAATTTGTCTGGTTAACAGTGGCATTATGTTACACTGTTCAGGACATGTCCGGTTAACAGTAGCATCATGTTATACTGTTCAGGACACCAATTTTCAATGTAAAATAAATAGAAATAAATAAGAAATAAGTGATAAAAATGTAAACTTAGGTGGAATCATGAACTGTGACGGATGTATGTCCAAAAATATGAATTATAAAGGCTTTTTATTTATTTGTGTTATTGTATATACATATGTTTTTATGGTGGAGGGTTTTTACTTACATGTATTATTATTTCTTATAACATTTTTGTACAACGCCATTGAATATGTAACATAGAAATAGGCGTTTAATCAAATGAATAAGTTTAAGTTTAAGTTTAGCTAGTTAAAACATAATCAAAACTATAAATCAGGGTGGGGCGTACACGAGGTAATTAAACACACGCGCCAGCCGTTTATCCAAATTATCAAAAATAAACTTTTATCATAAATTCAAATTATTATGTTTTCATAAAGTTTGATTTCACGATATATTGATAACTGCATTTCTATGAAAGCCGATAGTCTGTGCGTGTACGAAGGAATTTCGAGAATATAGTCAATTCGGAAAATAGTTCTATCAAAATATACGTTGACCCATTAAAATTGTCTGAATGTTTGAAATGGTTTAGTTTCGGTTTGATGTTTGAACATTTATAAATGATATAAGCTCATTTATTGGAACGAAATACCAACTTTGACGTCAATAGCATGTGTTCTTATAAAATTCTGACGCAAAAAAACAATTTCACAGCCATCTAATTGAATACCAACCGTCATAAGCTACCACAAGACAAGACAAATTCTATTCAAGAAAATCAAGACCACCTACGAAAGACATTCGAAATTCGTCCCGATAAAACAACTGATCATTTCAGCTTGTTTCAACATAAATTACATAATATGGCCTAAGAATGAACATGCATAGTTTTACAATTAAGCATTTCCTTACGGCAGCGATATTGAACTGTTACTGTTTGTTATATAAGTAACATTACATTCACGTAGGTAACATTTTCGTCACAGGTTCATACGCATTCCTCAACACAATCTATGACTAACATCAAGAAAATTTCGAATACCAGTCTATTTCTAAATCAATTTGTGTACTAAAAGCGTTTGATTTTCATCCTTTGTAGACAACAGTGTGGGGGAGTATGGAACCGCTATCATTACCTACATTATTTCTAATAGGTATAATACACGAGTACTTGGTGCCTTTGTCTACAAGTTTGTATACAAATCCTGAAATAAAGATTTTAAGTGTTTTTTCCTGAATCATAATGGATTTAATACACACCTTCATAGATGTTTAAATATTTAGTTGATGAAATATTGTAATATTTAGATAATAATAACAGGCCCACCATGAGCGCGTGGGTGAATGTTTTGTAGGGTTTGCTTCAAATGTAGCCAGTGGACCATAGACCGAGTCCACCAAACTCGTCATCGGTCTAGTAACTTTTAGATTGTTAGTGGACCGATAGTCCACCATTTTTTTACGGTCAGCTTTTTCATAATTCAATAAAAATAATTGAATTTATAAGAAGATTCCCTTATTTTTTCGGTCCAGTAAACTTTCTTTCCGTGCAAGATAAAATCCATTTTGCTGGACCAGATGTCCTGTTCTAAATAAAAGTATTTCGTAAAGACTGGTCATAGTAGACGAATAATTCTCTGGGAAGATCTATATTTAGAACACTATACCTTTAAAGCAATAGATCCCATAGAATGCCAAGATGGACAGAATGATAGGCTCGAAACTACAACCCACATTTTTTAACGAGAAAGCGGACAGTTGTTTACAGCAGGTGTGTGTCTAGTATAAAGGCATCCCTAGAACAATGAATAGGCGATCTGTCTATTCCATGGATACATACAAAAACCGTCAAGCAAAATCAAGCACGCAGACAATAACAGAAAACTACTTCAGCCAAATCTTTTTTTATTGAGCGAATCCGACATGTTAAACTGCATTTGTATTCTAAGACATGTAGGCAGTGTACATGCACAATGAAAAAAAACATCTGTGGAATTTCAAGCCAAACTGTCTGTTTTTCTTAAACTTTGCCACAAGAATTTCCACAGAACTTTTCCGCAGAACTGCCATGATTTATTTTGAGCGGTTTAACTTTTTTACAATCCTATAGAATTAACTATCTCATTCAAACCAAACGTCTACATATGATGCTGGTTGTATTTCATCAGAATAAAGATAAAAATATAGTACTCCAGGTATTTCAAGTCTTAAATTAGTTGAACCACTTTACAGCCCCGCACCTAGTTTTTGTGGCGAGCATAGATAATTATCTTTATCTTTATATTGAATCTCAATGGTAGCAGTATACGTTTAGAATAGGAGCGTACCTATAAGTAATTTTGTCTAGAAAAGATTTCCACCGTGTATAACCGTACACGATATTTACCCAGGTATGCTACACGTGTATAGTGCGTACACATTGAACCCGACCTTACCTTTCTCATTTGCATCTAATTATCATTTGCACGTATCCCGGCGAAAATCAATACCACGCCTATTATATGCTTCGGCTCGTTACGTATTTAAGATAAATAAGACATGTAAATAGTATACACAGCCCGCATGTATAACAACTCACGATTCAAATGCAATCAAACGGGAAACTCGTGTTCTTACATTTTTGAATATAATTAAGAATAAAATGGATGGGGGATGGCGGTTGTGGGGCTAAAACCCACAACATTTGAATTGGTAGCTAGCCTCATAGTATAATCATCTGGTCCAGTCCATGTGTAATAAACACTCATTGTACGCTTTAAATGTACTTTAAAATTAATCCCTGTGTAATAATTACATTCAAGCCTTGACGATATAATCCGAGCACTAATACTACATTCGTATTCAATGTAATGAATATTCTTGCATAAAGGCCAGGTCGGGGTCAACTTGTACGCACTATACCGCCAATCAAAACACAGCGCTGAATAATAGTGCTACTCAAGTCTATGGGCGAGTTGCTTAATATGCTTAATATCGCTACGTATCGCTCTGTGCACTGGTACCCTTCTTACTACAAAATGAATAAGTGTGTAATAGCAAATTATGGGTACCAGGGCACAAGGCGATACATAGCGGTATGCTTATTGCTTAGACAACTCCCCATATATTTCTGACTTCATGTATGCAATTGTCAACGGAATTATTCGAGGTTGTTTGTTAAAAAGTACCTAACATTATCGTAATAACTGAAGTTCTGACAGTTATAGCTTAGTATAGTCTCTGCAACTGAGTGACCAATTTTTACATTACTCCTTATGAGTTCGGTGTAGATTGGAAAAAAACATCTGTATTTATAACCTGCCGATTTCATAGAGCACGCAATTGTATTTACTTGCTTCCTAGAAAGAGGAATCGACAATGACTGTTTAACCTGTTTCAAAATTGAGTAAATATAGATTTAAAAGAATGTGACTTGGTCATTAATTCGAGACTTTAAAACACATAATGTCTTAGAGATTTACAGCACAGGCATAAAATGGACGGGTACCTATGCCTATTGTCTCAAGTCTTACTACCTTCATATAATTTCGAGAATTTCCGAAGCAAGAAACGCCACCTGTTTAGAAAATAAAAAGATTAACACCTATATCGACTTTGCTGTGAATGACAGAGGAGTTTCGCATGACCGATGACGCACCGCTATCGCAAAACCAAGTACCGCTCTAGGGAACCTAGGCAACATGGGTTGTACGGTTAGATAGGGTGGATTATCAGGAGGTTCTGTAATTGTTACCTTGTCAGATATTGGCGGTATGTAGTGAATGCCTAGAGTCAGTTAGGATACGACCTACCTATGTCATTCAGGCATCTCATATCTCACTGATATGTGGTTTCTTACACTATTGTTTATATACGATTAACAATGAATAACCGACCGGTAACAAAATGGAAAGTGACAAATGTTGCTGGAAAATACGAAAAATGTACTAATGGTTCGATCTCAAACGGAGGACATACTATTTACGAACAAATTGTTAGTATTAACAGCGTTCAAACGACGGTTACGACATCCAACAATATGACTATATCTAGTGACAGTTTTGAAGAAGAATTGTCAAGTGCTACAAGAAAAGAAGTGAATGACATTGGACTAAGTGATACTGACGTAGTGGATGATTTTAATGAATTTATGGATATAACGGAACATAGTAAAACTAAAGAACCCAACGAAGGTAAAATAAAAGGACTGAACGAAAGTAAAATAAAAGAACCCAAAGAAAGTGAAAGAGCCGAAGGTGTAATAAATGGTGATATAAGACTTACATTAAATGATAATGACACTCCTGTTGTCAATGGTGACAGACGTAAAGATTCCATACTAAGTGATCACAGTGAATCTGAATATTCTAGTGACGAAGATAATGGTACTGATTCCAGTAAGAAAAAATCTCGTAATAAAGGATTAAACATATGCCAGTACAAATTGAGGTACGATATTTACAACTTCTTATTTTGAGTAGGCCTACACAAGGGTCACAAGGTTTAAATACTAACACTCGCCAATGACGGCAAAAGATTTTAGTTTGCGAATAAAGATTTTGAAGTTATTGTCCAATTTTTGTCGACATACGTACTACAATGTATATTGTTTTAGTACATTACAAATTTTGGAAAGATAATTTTAATATTATACTGCCCAGGGAATTATTTCACATTGGATCTTAAGACAAAATTTATCGTAAACTTAAACCAGAAAATGTTCATGAAATGCTCTGTACTTATATTGATATCAGTTTTAAATAACCGGTTATTATGCTGAATTTTGTATAGTCAAACTACTGAATATCATTTTACTTGAAAAGTGATATTTTGATATTAGAATATCCAGAACTGCGTCAAATTCATGAAATGAACTTGCGATGATTTTTTGTGTAAGCTATTTTTGTGTCAAGAGTTACTGATATATTGGATAAAACGACTATTTTTTCTTGATACATGTATCATCACTTTAATCAACTTGTATATGTACACATTGAATTCATCATCTTGTTCTTTGAACTTTAGTATTCCATTCATGTAGTTTGGGAGAATTGTCAGCCATTAATCTGGCAACCATACGATTCTCTTAAAACTAGGTAGATGTCAGTCGTAAGACCCTTTTAAGATACCTTAAGTACTTAATAAACGACTTGAATTTATGTCAACTGTTATATGGACATGGTAGGATTGTGCTTCACTTTATGATAATGATAATAACTTTATTTAATGAGGCAACTCAGTTGGCCCAGTCTTGCCTTAGAGTCTCAAACAGGAGACACGGTATAGCTCAGAGGCCATACATTGATCTTTGATATATATAAATATATTAACAAATAATCAATAACAAAAACACGAACTCTGTAAAGACATGTTATTAAATTAGTCATTAACAAAACAAGGATAAGTTAAAACATTTGTTTTAACCACATGACCATTATTCATTCTAGTACACAGGGATTATTAAGATTTTCTATCTATAATCTTAATAACCTCTGGGTACGATAATAACCTATCTTATGTAGCTAAATGTAAAATAAACTGGTCATTGAATATTGTGACAACATCAATATCATGTATTATTATAAATAAGTTCTAATTTTTATGGCACCAAATATAGCTAAAGATTAAAACTGAATATTTAACATGGGCTTCGTTCCCCAACTTTTATTGGACCCTGGTTTTAAATTCAAGACAAGCTTCTGTTCATGTCCTATACAAGGCATGTCGCAAACACGAGTTGTACTTTGAAAATATGTTGTTTACTATGTTCAGTTCTGTTCTTTAATAAGTTTAATTTAAATCGAGCAACGAAGCACAAGTGAGCCAAAATAGCCAAGGTGGCAGTGATGTACTATAATATATGCTTGGAATACTCAATAACAAACAACAAGGACTATCATAAGTTCTGCATACATTCTGTATAAACACATTTAACAGTAAACTTTCTAGTTGATGTTTTAACCTCTCCTTGATTTAAACATTCACCTGTCTGGGTATTAATTAACTATTAATCAACATTTTGCCAGAAAATGCACACATTCCGACATTAAACAGATGTTCGGTAGACTCCAAAATTCCCCAAACCAATAAAAAATGTCCGTTTTTTGTTTAAAACTGTAATTTAACCTCTCAGGTGTGTAACATTTCTTAACGCCAATCTTTCTCAATCTAAAATGCCTATACTGCAGTATATGATTAAGTCGTCATTTGAATTTTAAAAAAAAGAACTCGCATATTTGAAATTTTTCTAGTAGAACCGTTATATACTTCGCGATATTAGGTCATGAAATATTTTCTATGGATATTCTTCCTGCTGCTTCTGGTATCAAGTAAGGTCTTTCTGTCCCTTGTGAATACATGAGCTCAGTAGGTTTACAATTTACTTGTAAAAGATGGAAAATTTTGAACATGTAAAAATGTATTGAGAAACAATATGCCAAATTTCATAAAAATCTGATTGTTAATGTTTACAGTTCAAGATTTTCTCTCTTTGATTTAGTATGTTCACTGCGCAGGGAGTCATGAGAGTATATTTGGACCACGGCGTTAAAAATCTTGATTTATTAGCCTTTTCAAGGGACTGATAGTTGGTCGATTATAGAGCCTGGTTGTTGTTCGACCTATTACCGAGACACGACTGAAATTTATCGACTGAAGATCAATTTAAAGCGCAAATACAAAACAAACACATCCAAACATTATATAGTGTAAGATTTCACAAAACACAACCACCTCTTTGCATTATTTCTTAACGAATAAGTCTTTGAATCAAACACTTAAACTTCATCAAAACCATTCTCACTCTTCTCAACTCAGTGCGAATACTGAAGATCAAGCGGACTTAATAAACATCACAGCATAATATTCTACCCTCGTAGTACAGAGATTTTCATGTTTCTAGAATCAACTATACGTTATAAGATATGAGATTATATATTGTGATAACGTAATGCTACAAATAGTAATATTCATGTTGTCTTGATAAATCATCTTATTATGATCCCACTGCGTTTAAATCTTATCTTGTAGGTTTGTGTGTCTCTCATAATGAATCCTTGTTATACGAACGATTATTGTTTCCCTCAAAGATCCCTCATCAGTATTGCTTTCCTCTTAGGTCCCTATTTTATGTATAGATTAATTCTACTATCTTTGATGTCAAGTTTTGCTTTACTCTGCGTTCCCTGTTTCAAGTAGTTCTTTACTTAACGCTCTTTAGTCCAAGTATAAATTACTTCACGATCTATATTTCAAGTATTTATTTACTTTACGTTACGTGTATTAAGTATGACTAAACTTTACGTTCCTTTTTTCAACTTTTACTTTACTCTACGTCCCTTGTTCCAATCATAACTTTACTTTAAGTTCTATATTTAAAGTATCTACGTATTTCATTTACGTTACTTGTATCAGGAATTACTTTACTCTACGTTCATTGTTTCAATTATAACTTCACTCTATGTACCTTGTTCCATGTATTACTTTGCTTTCCTTTATTTAAGTATTACTTTACTCTACGTATCTGTTTCAAGTATTTCTTTACTATACGTTTCTTGTTTCAAGTAGTACTTTTCTCTATGTTACTTGTTTCAAGTAATACTTAACTCGTCGTTTCTTGTTACATGTACTACTTTACTTCACGTTCTCTGTTTCAAGTAATACTTTACTCTACGTTCCTTGTCCCAAGTATTACTTTACTTTACGTTCCCTGTTTCAAGTATCACTTTACTTTACGTTCTCTGTATTATGTATTACTTTATTCTACGTTCTCTGTTTCGAGTATAACTTAACTCTACGTTCCCTGTTTCATGTATTGCTTAACTCTACTATCTTTGTGGTCAAGGTTAACTTTACTCTACGTTTCTTGTTTTGAGTATTATTTTACTCTACGTCCATTGTTTCAAGTAATCATTTACTGTACGTTCCCTGTTTCAAGTAAAATTTTACATTTTTTGTATCAAGTATTATTTTACTCTACGTTCCCTATTTCAATTATACGTTTACGGTTTTTGGTCCAAGTATTACTTTACCAAAAGGTTTTTGTACCAAATATTATTTTACTCTACGTTATTTGGTCCAAATATTACTTTACTAAAAGGTATTTCTACCAAATATTACTTTACTCTTCGTTCTTTGGTCCAATTATTACTTTACTAAAAGGTTTTTGTACCAAATATTATTTTACTCTACGTTCTTTGGTCCAAGCATTACTTTACTAAAAGGTTTTTGTACCAAATATTATTTTATAGATACGTTTTTGGTACTCTACGTTGTTTGGTCCAAGTATTACTTTACTAAAAGGTTTTTGTACCAAATATTATTTTACTCTACGTTCTTTGGTCCAAGTATTACTTTACTGTACGCTTCTTGTACCAAATATTACTTAACTCTTCGTTATTTGTTTATTACTTACTTAACATTCTTTGAATTACTATACTCTTCGTTATTTGTTTCAAGTATAACTGTCCTCTACGTACCTTGTTTCAATTAAGATTACTCTACTCTACGTTACTTGTTCCGATCATAACTATACTTTCCTTGGTCCAAGTATTATTTTACTTTACGTTCCCTATTTTAATTGTTAGTTTACTTTACGGTCCTTGCTCTTCCTATTACATCTTTGTATTTTACATTAAATTATTTCTAAAGATAGACTTTCCTTTATTTAGAGTTTTCTTAAGTCATGTGGCTTTTTGGTATGAATAAGTTGTAGTCAAAAAGTTTTACAACACTTTACTGTTGTCAGCACACTCTATTTTCGAACGGTTTTAATCGCTGACTTCAATCCATTCACTGCGTGTCCCAGATTTAAGCCCAGTTACTCGCTATGGCTAATTATTAAAGAAAGCAGACATAACTTTACGAAAGGTTTAGACATCGGCGTTTAGTACTTGTGCTTCTAAGTAATAATGTTTAGACAAAATGGCCGACTTGTATGACTCTCACTCATGAGAAGGGTCAAATAACAAACAAAGACGCTATGTGCAGATTATAGGATTGATGTTTGCAAACTATTTTACTTACTTTGATAAGTTCTAGTAGCATAAAATCTAGACGTTTCAACTTCATACAGTATGCATTCATTATCTATACAAATAAAATAAATTTGTTTGAAGTAACAACTGACTAGGTTAATTCATGAAATATATACATGTTTGTTAGTTTTATTTATAGAAACGCTGGTTGGTTTCTTAATAAAACCGTCTGTGTGCAATAATGTGCAACACTTTTGTTGTGTTTTACAACAAAATATTTCTTTTTTTCATCACTCTTTGTATATAAAAAAACCTCAGTTTCTAACACATAGCCTAAAAGTTTTTTGCGTAAGATCAGTAGAACAGCAGGAAACGAAGGTAAAATATTTCTGTACAAAGATATTGGTTGCTTTGTAATGTTATAAACACAACCGAGTGTGGGTAATTTATGACTATAAATAAAGAATAACAATACAATCATTCGCATATGTTTTATCTATTGTTTCTCCCTGGTTTCCTGGAAACGTACTTGGTATTGATGGGTATGTTTGCGTCGGAAAGTAAAAATGCTTGCCAAACCAATGATAATAACACAGCCGCTTTCTTAAAACAAGAAAAAATCCAACCTGGATTCAGTTAATGTTTCTGAAGTCACGTGACATCAACTTGAGGTTCAACAATGTGATATAAGACTATTTACAAATAGACGTAATTTCCATTTCTTTTCATTAGATCATAGTATAGGTAATTCTATCTAAAGTAAATATCACTTAGTTTCATCAGATCACCATTTTACCTACAATATCTCTTGAACGCTTTCCTCAGGTAAATGAATTGTCAATAACAAATAAACAGCTGTATAAACATAGTACTCCCGGAGCGATTTCCGGTCGATGGGGGATTTTAGCATCTTCTTTGTTTACGCATACTGATTCGTGCATTTTCAGCCTGTCTTAGTTGTCTATGTCTGTCGATCTGCCTGTCTGTCAAGTCAGAGCGATCTAATTTTGAATATAATTAGTAAAGCACAAATTCTGTGATATTGTGAGGTACGTACATAGACTCACGTGGAATAGATAAATCAGGAACCGCGTGCATAAATGTTAGTAAGAGTCAACTAACGTACTAGTAACCAAATCATTGTACGTAGCGAGTACTTCTATAAGAGTTGGAGTACCTCAACCATTACACATAATAGGCAATTAATAATAGCACGTTCTACTTATCAAACATATCAATTAACGGAAGTCACTAATTACAGAATCAAGGAGCGTGCACGCAATCTTGATTCATTTCTAGATAAATTAAGATGTTATAAAACGAGATATTCCTAACCGGTATTAATGCATGTTATATATTCATTCTGAAGCTTTGTATCAGGATCATTGAACATACCCCTGTGGTTTTATTTATAACTGCATTAACCTGGGTACAAATTAATAACAGACGCCGAAGTAAAGGTAAAATAGTTCTAGACAAATAGACGAAAGAATATTTTCGTTTTGTTTTATGTCTGGTAAAAATAACACTTTGTCCATTCATAAAAATATCGGGTATTTCTGGCGAATTGTAGTAAATACATGTTGCTAACACGCATGTAGCTGAAAGTGGCAATCATAAGTAACAAATCTTTATATATATATGTTACAGGGAATGTGTGTAATCAGGGATTTCACGTAATCCCTAAACAAGTCAGGGAATTCATGTAATCCCTGGTGATTTAAGGGAATACGTGAAATCCCTGATTTCGCTAGGGATTACAGCAAACAGCAAAAACATTTAACTACTAAACCCTTACAGCAAAATGAATCATAGTTTACATTTATAACATGGTAATTTTGTGGTCATATGTAAGGGAATATGTGTAAAAATTGAAAAAAAAAATCAGGGAATACATGAAATCCCTAGAAAATTTCAGGGTTTACATGTATTCCCTGAAAGAATTTTGCGTCGCTTGGGATTACATGAAATCCCTAAATTTCAGGGATTACATGAAATCCCTGGTTACACACATTCCTTGTAACATATATATTACCACCAAGATAATCTGATAGGTGTGATGAGAAATAACATAGACCTTCTTTACATTGTACATGTAATTATTATATATGTACAAGATTAGTGGTTGATATTATCATTGAACGAACATGAACACTATGGTGCAAAGCAATACATACGTTAGCCGATTTAAAAGAGACTAGTATTTTGGAAGACTCGAATTCAGTGTAACTGTGTTTTACCGGTTTTGACGCCGTTTGTAAAATTTATTACTTATTATCAGGTTGGTACGGCGGGTCTATTCACCTTAACAGTGTTCTCGGCGCTTTCCTTTACCAGTATTGGTTTTACCTTTCACAATGAGCTGACAAATTCTCTCTCTATGGTAGAATATTGGTGTATTGTGTTTATGGTATATAAGTTGTATCTTATATGTCAAGGGGGACAAAATCACTTATCGTGACACGAAATTTAACACTAAACATGGTCAATTTTGGTCCTAACGCGCTATCGTAGTAAAATATTTCTATTTTTCAAGGTCGTCGCCAAAAAGGTATTTTTAATGAATTTACTGCCATATATAAAATTAATTAAATGTAAGTATACAGGTTTACATGGAAAAGTCAACTCAAAATCAAAATACTGCCGGCATCCATTACTTTTAGTGATCCAACAGCTATATTTACTGCGGGACAGAAGTACGGAAGCGTTGCAGCGCCTTTTAATATAAGTAGAAAATGCATTTTTTAAAATTCATTTTTCATCACTTTCCCCTCGTTATTTGGAGTGCAACTTTTTGTGTGTGTTATTGTATTAATGATCTTTCGTACAGTATAAACATATTTTCTGTTGCAATTTTGTCTAGGTCAAAAGTTGTATTGAATGGACTATGAGGTTAAATTCGTTCATAAATTTTCGACCAACAAAAACTTAAAGCTGTTACATGGTAACAGTTTTATATAAACAAATTTATATGTTTGGCCTTGTGTTACCTCTAAAATTTGTATGATTTTATATAGTACCTTATATGAATGATAGATTAAAGTTATGGTGTTAAACAGTGGTAAGGCTGGATGTCGTGGGACAAACATTAAAACACATTTTTCGTATTGAACGTTTTTGTATATAATACTACATGTTGCAAATGCGCCAACGTTCTGCATAGAAAGTATCATAGCTTTTTACAGTTTACAGTTTATTTGGATAGTATATCAGTACTTATGGCTATAAGCATAATTATAGCAGAGCAGAACAGAATATTTTATCAGCAGAACACATTGGTGTTCGTCGCCATTACAATAAGTTGGCGGTACATCCATATATAAATACATATAAATAAAAGACGAGTGATAAATAAGCAAATAAGAGAAAAGTGTGAGTAATATTATACTTATGGTTAGTACATTGAAACAATATCTAAGTATATAGATATAATACTATATTTACGAATCGAAAGAATTCAGAAATGATATGACTGATATCAACTTCTTAACAACATAGCTTTATAGATAAATTTTGCTAATTTAATTGTAACGGATTTAATATTGCAACAGATTTTCAAATTTAATTAATGTTATTAAATTTGTGTTATGCCAGCGAGTATAATATTTTGGAAGAATTATTTCTTGTCGAAGATTCCTGTAAAAAGGACATACAATAACAAAATTATATTCGTTTTTAACTCACTTCATGTAACATTTTGTACAGATTCTTTCATTCATTTAAATATTATTATATCTACCTTCTTCGACAAATAACTTATGAGCAGAACGAACATCTTAAGCGTGTCAATGCAATGGCATACATATTTAAACAGAATGAAAAGCAAATAGGTCGGATATTTCTACGAACAAAACAATATTTAAATGTACAAGCAGCAATATCATGGACATATACCGGTAATATGATATGAAACAGACATGGTTCGTTCCATCAAAGCAGTGGTCACTGAATGTATCTTATCATAAAAACTGCTGGAAATATCTAGCTATAAATCTTAATGTTTGTTCATACATATTATCTACCAGGCTAATCTGTTTTAAATAGTGAATGATATCCCTTATATCTTATCATATAATGTTTTTAGCTAATTTATCATACTGTATGATAATTTGAAACAAGTGTTCTTTGGAGAAAATGAGATCCCAGATCTTGCCTATGAAACAATTAGAGCACTTTTCGTACAGCACCTCGGAATTTTCCGTAGAGCACCTAGGAATTTTCCGTTAAGCCCCTCGGTATTTTTCGTAGAGCACATCGGAATTTTTCGTTGCATGTTTTCGGACACCATCTGTGTCATAATTTCAAAATCTTTAGCAGCCCAAGAGAATTTTTTGGCGCCGTGAGATATTGGGCGAGCGTTCATTTGGGTTCCTTGATTCAGTGGACTTTATCCAGAATTCAAAATGAAATGTATGGATTTTCCTTGCAGTATTCCAACAAATATTGACAGTTGCAATAAAGTATATTTTATGAAGAAAAACACATTAGGATAAACTGTGTGCTTCATAATTAAGCTTTGTTTGAACCTCGTCAGTACAGGGCGAAAGAAAACAATATTTTGAGTTCATAATTGCATATTATATTTAAAACAATGGTTATTGTACTCATGGTGATGGAGACAAGCATAGCTAGTATGTTGGATAAGAAAAGACAGACACAGATATAGAATTGAAATATGGGCGTTTATTTATAAAGCCATAACATACAACAAGCCATAAAAACTAAACTGGTCAAAAGAAAATAAATTGAAATGTATAAAACCGACCTATCAGGACAGAAAAGCATAATCTTACGTATGGCTTAATTTACTGTACAATGTACTTAATCTTTGTATTTCCTAGTCTTAGACGAAATATTGAATCGATTGGCATATGTTTGGAATTTTGTTCTGGGAGACTAATCTTCAATCCAATAAGCTATATCTCTCCCAGTATAGATTAATACATACCTGATTCTTGCTATGAAGAAGAATTTCTTCTGTTTTATATACTGAGTAAATATTTTATATATTTATATGACCTATATACAAGTATGTTTTATTGTGGAATGTCCTGTCGGCCGTGCGCTTGGGGACAGAGATGCCCCTGGTTCACAGCTTAGCGTGTTCCTATGCTTGGCATCATTTTCTATCTTCATTTTTTAAATAAATGAGGTCAGTGTAGATGTTATTTGCTATGTAGTGCCGCTAAACGTCGCAACCCCGCTTAATATTGCAATTGACGCTAAAAGTTGCAATTGCCCTGACGCTAAATGTCGCAATTGCCCTGACGATTAACGTCAGAACGCTGACGCTAATCGTCACACTAATATTGACTGAGGCTAAAATGTCGCAACCATGCCACTAACACTTGGAAGGATCACAGGCGGTCGGCAAGGTCCCGAATCAAAAACACTACAATATCTTGAACTTGATTAAACAACTACCATTCTTTAGTGAAATACATAATAAGGTATATCACTAAAAATGGTAGATTTTTAACCAAGTTCTATTAACCAGATGCCAGTTTCTCCATTATAATTAATTCTATTTCATAGATTTATACATGCACACGAGGCTAAGGCTTTGCTCTTTCGATTGACATCAACATCTTTTGCATACGCCAAGTAATAATGTCGTAGGCTGATTTAAAACACTGCAACTGCCCTTAAGCCCATAGCAGCCATCCACATATCAATAGCAACCACCTCAGGATCCATAGCAACCAGTGCTGCATCCTTACCAGCCATAGATTTTGTTTGTTTGTTTAAAATAGAATTTGATATTTTACTGCAGAACCTAGCTCATCACGTGCATTTATTAAGAACAACAGCATCAGCAACAAAAAACAACAACTATTTATTTCACCGTTTATTCACCTATAATTAACCACTGACGCAAATCATATAAATAGTGTATTTTTTATTGTCTATAGTTTATTCAGGCTAATAAAACTAGCAGCATACACTTCTATAGACTTCCAGTATGAAGAATCAGTTCCTGATAGTCTAATACTGTAAACAAAACTCTCACCTGTCATGCATGTATCTTATTTACCTTGAAGAAACAACAGCACTTGCATACAGTATAAAGTATAAGTATGGAGTTGGTGCTTACATTTTGTTGCCAAAAGTGATTATTGCTATCAGAGTTATCAATTTTTAATTTTCCTTTTTATAATAAATTTGTTTAGTGGCTTCCTGGAAGTGTAGTTTTTTAAAACCATTTCGTGTACAGTTATATAGGGATGAGACAATATGTTGATACATCGCTACAATATCGATACGTCGAGTCACGATACGTATCGCGGCCCAGCACGATATAACGCAATTGGACACTGACATTTATAATCAGGGAAAGCTACTGTATTTTCAGTGTTCGACAGTTTTGCTGTAATCGTTCAAGAAATATAATCTCTATGGTTGTTTTTTAAACAGGTCCAATACAACTCAACCTGTGAACAACTAAACCCGCAAACGTCTCAACCCGAAGATCGGACAACTCTATACGCAAGTAGAGATAACTCAACCCTTTAACAACCCTAGATCATAAAGAAAAGAATATCAATGTTTGTAAATTTACAATAACTACCCGTATCGTATCGTAAATAATCATATCGTCTCCTTTCGTATCGATATTCGATACGTATCGTACCGTGTGATGACCGTATTGTCTCTATGGTCATAACTAATGAGGCTAAAATGATCAAATCAGTTTTGAAACAGCCAGATAGATCGACAGTTTTAATTAATGTTCACCGAAAAAAATGTTTGGTTCTAACTTCTATCCATAGTCAAGTGTAGTGCTATTTTGTTTTTTGTGAGTTGAAATAAGATCAACTCGCAAAAATGTTTAAGTCCAATATTTAGTTAAATTCGAGCCCTGAATTATACCAGTATGCGTCACTGACATTTGAATAAAAATTTAACAGTATGCATATCTTTTGTTTCAGATCATACATCATCAACTTAAGATTTATAAACTTTATATCATACTTCCTGAGATTTCTTTATATAAATTACCCAAAGGTTGCCAAGGAAAAACTTTCCTAAAAATTCCAATGAAAATATTTCAGTTAGTAATAATTTTGATTGGCGTCTAACACAACAATAAAGTAAAAGAATACATGTTGTAAGTTAACTGACCGCTACCAATCAATCTTTGAATCCTCAGTATATTTATACTTTCTGTTTCTGTATCAAAATATTTATTCTAAGAATGTTTTTCCATGTAATTATAAATGTAGAATCATGTTTCATTCGTTCAACAAACCGTTCGGTCATTCACCTAATAAGTTAAATAAAATAAACTTATAGATAGTTTTACTTCATAATTAATATACATTCACATGCACGTGAAGATATACAGTAACACATCATTACGAAGAACTCAGAAGAACCGTGTACAAAGTTCAGATAAATTACGTTATTAAGACCACATCAGAAATTGTAAAACGTGCGATTTGGGCAGTTTTTAAGTACCACATGCTTAATTTCAGGGGGAAATGTGCCTATATTAAGACGACATTTCCGCTTTGAAGACCATTAATTCTTATAGTCCTTAGAGTGGAACTGCCCCACTTGAAACAGAGGTAGGCAAGAGAATGGCGGTAGAAAATCTTGATTTTAAACATGGATTTTAAGACTCATATAGTATACGGCAACGATATGGAATTTCGTAGTCTAGAACTTGGATCGGTCGACCCAACATTCGGGGCTCCTCGGAGATATGTAAGGTGTTGCAAAATGCGACAAGGTCTTGTTTGATGGTAGCAGTCTACGAAATTAGTGGGTGTACAGTTGCCCAGGACAACCACTTCTTAATTCGGGCAACCAACAATTTCTTTTAGGCAACCAAAATTCTGCAATTGACATATAGTGCTTGCTCTTAATTCTTAAAATTATCTGTTCGGACAACCACTTTCATATCCTAATTTCGTGGACTGTGGTAGTTCTAATTTTCTATCAATTGTGAGGGATTGATTTAAGAGAGTAAACGGGAACTTAGGAAAAGAGATCATGGGATACCGTCTACTGTTAATAGTTATCTTGTTACACCGGGCTAGTAATATTACAGCATCAGGGCGATTCAAGTTCCAGCTAAACACCAAATGAACACCAAAGGTGAGTAAGAAATGCCACAAGTCGCCATAATCAACGCTCTAAAACTCACGCGGAATCACGACGATTTTATTACCCTTGCAATAACAACTATGAAAATCATTTGCCCAAGCAAGGCATCATGTTTTTGTTCCGCTGTATGATAATTTTTGTATACCGGAAGTAGATTTAGCGGCACACATTTACCTGACATATGTATATGATGAATGTAGTGCAGTTGTTATCAACATATGGTTTTATAATACAAGTATTGTTTATTTCGACAGTTATTCCAGGATGCTGGCATACTGATAGAGATTTTAAAATACGGTCATTGATCGCTGTAAACTATAAACACACTTATAATTTTGTATATTATAATAAGAATGCAAACACTATTAAGTACTTCTGTTGTTATGCCAAACAATTTATTTTGTTAACATAAAACGTTCATATATATAATTATATCACAAACTTAAGCCTTCTGTACTAAACCCCAGTTTATGAAAGTATTACTTAAAGATTTATATAAACTAATCTAATAATATTTCCAGCCTTGAAAACCGCTCTAATCAAATGCTCGTATTTCGTTCAGTTGAAAGACCGCTTGTAACTTTATAAAGAATGCTATGTAGTATTATTGAATTCTATTCAACTGACAGTACCGCATACATTAACCCTCCTGATTTAAATATTAACCTTTGTACTCACAGTCGAAATAATGATATAAGCATGTATGTAATGGCATTATCGAAAAATATCGAGTATTTAAATATGCGGAGATAATGTATACACACTGAGAATATGTAATGGCATTATCGAAAAATATCGAAAATTTAAATATGCGGAGATAATGTATACACACTGAGAATATGTAATGGCATTATCGAAAAATATCGAAAATTTAAATATGCGGAGATAATGTATACACACTGAGAATTGAATACAATTTAACAGCACAGTACGTTATATAAGGCTGAAGCATGGTTGCCTCGTTTTCTCTCATATACTCTGAAAGTACATGAAAAACATCGAAAGACGGAAATACACGAAAATCCCTTTACGAACCTAGTGTTTATGTGATATAAACGTTGGAGTCAACCTCTGTAGGATATATGGGATACAACCACCTGTGGTCTTAATCATTATTATAATGTCAATAATTAAGTGCTTTCATAGAGTCCTCATTGTTTGGCTTCAGACAGTCTTATTAGCCTTTGGTCCGAAGCCTCAGTCTAATATGACTGTCTCCAGCCAAATAACAATGCCATTTTGAAAACACATTACTATTGACAATTTTATTAATTTGTGAAAAAGTACAGTATATAAAGGATATCGCTTAAGGGTCCCTATCAAAAACACACAGATTGTACCAACATTCAAAATGGAGGCATTTTTATGTGGAAAGAAAACACACAGCCTTTATGAGAAAACTCGACCATTATGAGATTCGGAACCAACCAAAATGCATTAATCTCATACTAGCCGGGGTATTTAAAAAAGGCAGTGTTTTTCCCATAATGTCCGAGTATTCTGTTATGATGCCGTAGTGAACGCCATATCAGCCCATACATACCGGTGTTTATGTGGTTCACATTGGTCTCAACCTCTATGTGATATATGTGATACAGCCGCCTGTGGTTCTAAGCATTTTTTTTTAAACTTGTTAATGACGATCTTGGTGCCATCATGGCCATGCATCGTGCAAAATGATCTAAAGAATGCCAACGTTAAATGAGATCTATTTTTTCTTGCATACGATATTTTATCTTTTTAAATATTTTGGTATTTTGAATTAATTGATTAAAAATTGCAGCATCCTATATTTAATTTTAGAAATAATTTCCATTGCCTATATTTTATAGTCGGATAAAATATAGGAATGCATTTGGTATCATTGACAATTAGTGACGAGTGCATTATCATAATTATAGTGACGAGTAATTTAACAAACATACACTATAATAGTTTCTTCATATTTTTTCACAACACAGTTTTGACAAAAATGAGAAATTCATTGTATGTTTAAATTATGTGTGTTTTATATTCATCAACCCGGTTGGTTCAGTTTGTAGAGTCATTCGGAACACCTCGACTTTTCATAACTGAATAATTCTGAATGGCCGAGTAGTTCCGAATGTTTGTAGAGTATTTTGCTTGCAAGAATGAGGTTGCATGTTGGAGACAACATCGGGTACTTATCATTTCTTTCTACCATTACTAAGACTTTGATACTACGTTCTTATTGGTATTCTTCCTCCGCAACTAGTTTCACGCAAAACATACAAAATACACAGCGTGAAACATTTAGGGGGAAATATTTCTAATTCTAATCACCCAAAACCATTATGAGAGTTATAAATAACCACAGACAAACATTTTATACATCTGACTGCCTGCACACTGACGTAAAGTAGCTCTGTTATTTTTACAATAAAAGTATTCATACGCCAGATGAATGTTGGCAAAAAAGTAGTTCCTGGAAAATCTGCAGAATGTAACTAATATCTTTAATTATCGTCAATTTGCTGTGTTTTTGTTGACAGTAAGACACCAACTGTAAAATATAACATAGCATATCCTGAAGTGTGTTACAGTTGGATCAAATACCAATTAAACGATATCGTCTGCAATCAATATCGTTGGTAACAAAAAATAAATAGTAATATTTTCTGTAGACAGTTAATTACCGTTTGCTTACATAATGCATACTTTATTAGATTCTTGGGATAGTGTATGGCTCATGTTTTATATCACCACTAAGTAAAGGTATTCCTTGTTTTCTAATAGTCGATGTTCAATATAAACGAATGGTTTCTTTGAACTAGGGTATATACTCAAGTAATCTCCCTTTTCTCCTTAAATGAATTAATATCCCGATTATCTTTGAACTTTATTTGTTTGGATAATAGTATCAAAATTTCCGGGGGAGGCCCCCCGTACCCCCAACAATGGGAGGGGACATCCCACCTGTACCCACCAAGTTTGGTCTACCAGCCCCCCCCCCCAAGCAGCCCTATTCTGTATCCGTCCCTGAATACTGTCGGTCACCATTTAAGTATGGTACTATCATCCCCCTTAATGTAAAATGTATCATAGTGTTCTTAAATCTTATATATGATGGAACCTTTTTTGCATTTAGGGGGCGCTATAGAAGCAGAAGAGGAGTAGTGGGGTCCACGCTTTGGGATCATCAGATCTTTGGTTCAACCCCATCTGGAGCACTTGAACGAGAATTTACCTAAATGTGTTCTGTAACAGTTTTAGGACACAATTGGCTATAAACGAAACTTTTTGGCTAAAAATTCATTTGACAGGCTTGATATTTACGCAGAATTTCTTGACGATGAACGAATTAATTTACCTAAAATAAGTAAGCACCGTCAGTGTAATATCATGTTATATCGCCGAGTATACATTTAATAACTTACCGTAACAATATTATTTATTGTAAATGTCTGGTGCTCTTTGCATCATTCTAATATATTTTCGCCATATTTCGGTGGTCTGTTGTACTACTAACAGTCCCTGGATAGATCTAGATCTCGTGATCCAAGCTTCTAAGTTAGTATTGTCCATTTTTTTCTCAACTGCCAAAGCTTGAATAATTTCTCGGTGACTGAATGCATTGTTTTTGTACTGGCAGCCTAATTCCTATTAAATATAACTTGACTAAAACATATCATACGGCATAAGCAGCTTTACTCGATCATGATACACACTTTCGGAAACTCATGGATGTATTACGACAATAATTTTAACAAACGCATTCACCGTGAAATTATTCATGTTTTGACAGTTGAGAAAAAACAAACTATAGTAGGCATGCATATATCTTCATCAATGGCTAACAAATTCCCTGCTTGATATTTATAGTGGTAGGAGGTGGAATGGCCGTAGAAAATAGTTCATAGCCTAAAATTCACAAATATATTTGATTCCTTCTCTGGAATCGAAGCCATAATCCATGGTTTCCTAGTCGGACCCTCTACCGGCTAAGCTAACAAGATAGGTATGTACTATTGTGTTTAAAGTTTCCTGAACAATTATTTGTTTCCTCTCGAATGTGTTCAACGAATTATTCATTATACAAATAGTAATTATTTACGAAATTACGTATATTTTCATACAAGTCTATTTTGTTATCACTAGACACGTGTTTCCTGTCGTCGTAAGTTCGAGCTCAGGTCATGCAAGGTGGAGTTATAGTTGAGATAATTACTTTACAACCTGATGCTAGGGAGGGTCTAGAGATAGGATTGAGGTGTCGATGTAATCAAGTATTTTCAAAAAAGAAAGACAGTAAAGTCGTCGTGGTTCCGCATGATATCTATTCATTTACTTGCCTACTCTAGTTTCAAGCAGGACAATTATCAGCCATTGGTTCAAATCCTGGTCAAGATGTTTTTTCATGTGACCGTGAGTAAGCATTTGGAACACTTCGACCTTTCATGAATGAATAATCTTGGAAGGATTCGTGGGGGTCTACCCTGGAGACTTGGGCTTTTACTACCTACGCGAGGTTATACAAAATAGTTCTTGTTGTACTCGTATACACACAGATCCTTATTCTATGTTATATATTGAACCAATATTGTTCAGCGATATTATTAAACTGTATTATTTCCATCTTGATATGTCTATGAGTTACAAGAACCTTAAGTGGCAAGATACTGCGCTCAAAACAGTAATACGCGTATATTCAATAGCTAATCAGTTCGGTCAATTGTTTATAAATGCATGATTGACATTGATTTCAAACCGATTACCAATCACTATCTCCACCTCCCTGTATCCACACCAGGAAGTTATAAGACAATGTGTTATATATGTTGGTAAAGTAATCAAGAATAGAAAATATGTTGACTGAGATAAACGATTATTTATGTTCCAATGATTATAGGTATTTGTTATTGTTGCTATAGTTTTGTTTGGCATTATATTACTTTAGTTCTGAGGGTTAAGTAATTACTGTTGTGTGAGAGGAAAAAGTGTCAAAAGTGTAGGCATTATGATCATATCAGACTTTAACCACGAATCTAACAATTGTGGAAACACAATTACATGTATCAATAAGAAATTACGCAGACACAAAAATATAACTAAATTTCTAAAGCTAAAATGTTTACACGTACTTTGTTTTGTTGTGTTGTTAATTGCAATACATTGTATTTATACTAATTATTTTTGGTCATCGCATTTCTTACACTAATTAGTACTAATTAGTTAAATGACGTCTTTAAAATTCTCAATAAAGCGATGACGTCATGTCTGATAAAGACGTCAGTATCAATTATCCAAGGCAACGCCCACCGAACCAAACAACAACAAGATGAAGTTTTAGTACTACTGATAGTCATTCTCGTGTTATTAAGCTATGAAGTCATGTTAGTTAATTATCTCGACGATTAATGTCCAAATGTTGACGTTTATACCTGCCTTATTGTGTTTTCTTTTAACTAGAACAGACCGTTTTGATTCATTGTAACAGTTTTTTGTATGACTGTAATATAACATAATCTATCATTGCCAGCACCAATTTTCTAATTCATGTCTTCAACTTAGCCTTGAACTGATGTTTGTGTCATGTGATGACGTCATACATGTGATATTATTGTCTTTCTATCACGTTCGTGTCTTTGAACTATTTACTAGTTTGTATCAGAAATAGAACAGTATACGCTGACTTTTGATTGGTGGACATTTTTTCTAACTTCGAGCGGTTCATGAATATAGGTCATCCGGAACTCAAAATATTGGGGTTTGCCGCCCGCTTTGACGAGATACATTCGACTTTGTACTACTTTAACGCACTATTTTTGAAAAGCAAATACAAAAATGATGGACCTAATTTCGTTTTTTGTACACTAAACCCCACAAAAATGTCTATTGGTTCATTCAGTCGAGATTTAGATTTTGCCAATTTTACCAATTTTTCCTGTGTATTGTTAAATTTGATTCAACTGTCTGTAATGCATGCACCCCAATGATTTATGTATTGAATGCAGACTGTACTCATGGTCGATAAGATATGGATCCGTATTTTTGTGCGAGGCTAATCGAACAACTTCAAATATCGAGTATTTAAATCAGTTTGGTCAATGCATGTGCCACTGACAGTTGAATAAACTTGGACACTAGCGTGTATAGGGTGTATCATAAACAATAGGCACCTAGATTGGTCATTCATAAAGAAAATGTGTGTCGGCGATTGAAACAACAAGATTTTAAGTTGATATATGAAAATTATTGATCAATGTTGATCATGAACCGTTAATTGAGTTTTTAAATTGCATAATTATTATTAATAATTTAATATTGTGTTTCTTTTAATAAAATGTTATAATTACGTCATTGGGACGTCGATAAAAGATGGAAATATAAACCTTTATAAAATGCTCATTTATTTCTTAATAATCAACCAACAATTAAAAACGTCCTTAAGTGAAAGTTTCACACACGTGTTTTTTTGATGCCTTATTATATAAGCTTAGAACATTTTTGTCACTTTAGTAAGTCTCCCGTTGATAAACAAGCTGTTGCTTTACAGTTTTAAGGTTGATTCAAGGAACGGTATAATTATCAATATTATCATACCTACCTTCACGTTCTGAGATAGTAAAGTGCTGTTGTTGTTGTTGTTAAATCCAACAACAGCAAAAACATCAGTAACTTGACGTCATACGATGTTATTGCATACGTATAGAATTATTATCTTTAATGCAAGATGTTAGGTTCATAAAGACCACACGAGTGTACATATTGGTACCAATTAATTCATTTCACCTTTAGCAAATAGTAGAAAACAACAGATAATGTTGTTCTATGTTGTTTTTATGTTGCTTCTATGCTCCTATAATACACTTCATTGATTTGTTCCAGAAATATAGGTTTTTTGGCTTCTCTAGTTTTTTACACGTACTTCTCACCTTTACTAACCTACATACTGTTTGTACATGAATAGATGTATGTGTGTGTATTTATGTATTTGTATGCTTGTATAATACCCTCCAAAAATTATTCAGATCTTACAAAAGTTTTTTCGAAAAGCTGATGATGCAAAACCGCAAGTGATTTTATCATGATTAAAAAGGTAATGTAAAGTAGTTAAATATTTCTTTAATGTCTTTTATATTTACGCCAATCACTTTAACTACACAATGTATATATGTATATATACAATGTTGAAATAAAAATGAATAAACTAATGTAAAACAGTCTGAGTCAAATATTAATGGACTGATTATGCTGATTTTGAATTTGCTCAGCTGACTGTTAGTTTCTTTGTTTACATGAGTAACTGAGAATCGGTTTATCTTAAAAATATTTTTTGTTCGAAGACCTTTGAATGGCGCTGTATGTAAAACTAGTTACTGTATGAAGTCGTGTATACGTGTATCATTGAGGCAAACATGTTTACATATAGACTCATGCTCGCACATACAAGGGCACAAAACTGTAAATAAAGGTCATTGGATGTGTTGCAGGTTTTTTATCCATAGAGAAAAAAACTTATGGATGTCAATGGGAATGAAAATAGAGAGTATGGCTGTGTAGCAATATTTACTACATTGAACTTTGTGCATTGATCAGTCTGACTAAAACCCGATCTAAAATCAAAGCACTGGAGTGCTGGAGAAGCGATGACCTGAACTTAATAATCATTTTGTTAAAAATGGCGCATCACTTTTCCCATCCAAAAGCTAAGCGAAATGGAGATAATTATATTTTATCATTTCTTGAATCTCAGACGATTTTCCAGCCATGGGACTTCGCATACTGTAAGATCGAGAAATAAACTTCTCTTTAAAACTTTGAGGTGAAAATATTAATAATTGTCAATTTTGTTCAGTAAAAACGGACAAATCTGTCCAATCTAGGGTCACTATCCAGTACATTACTTATGAAATCGTCATTTAAATAAGATTAGTAGTTTAAAAAGTTTTCTTTCATATCCAGATTGACCACTTACAATTTTTTGTTAAAAAAAACAAGTTAAGAGCGATTGAAGACAATATACTGTTTTACATTTGGATTCTTACATTCCTCGTGATGTACAACTAGATTACTTAACGCCTCCACTATTTTTTCGCTATATTGGTAATATGTAAAATTTGACTTGAATAAGATTGTAATTTCGTTGACATGACGATAGTATTAGTCTATCAGAGCGCTTATTCTCATAATGACGTAAGCAGGGATTATCAAGGTTCATAATCTTAAACCTAAAATCTTGATAATCTCTATCGCACTTGAATGGTTCCAAATGTGGTAGCGCACAAAAAAGTAGTTAAGTTTAAGACCCATGCTTACCACAGGTAAACTTATACATCACGTTCTAACATTGAACAAGGAAGGCCGCATATAACCTAATAACTAAGTAAGTAGGATAGTATTGTTCAATCTTTTATTCAACTTTTGGTGGCGCATATATTAACTGCGTTGATATAAGTATATGTTATCTATCATGAGAACAGGAATGCTGTAGTGAATATTTAAATCAGTGGAGTTAATGTATGCGCCACTGACAATTTAATGAAATAAACAATAATTGTGTATAATTGATATGACTGTTGTGCATCAAGCAAAGCAGAAAATGGAGAAAATGGTGGCGCCCGATGTATTGTTCAATACACCATGTATACCAGATTATGTTTTCAATTGAACATTTCCCACTATAGACTTAAATCAAAGGAACTCTACAAGAATTACAGTGGATACCTTTATTTTTAGTCGTTCGGTTACATTGATGCTAAAGTAAGTATCCGAAATTTTAACGAGTAATAGCCAACGTCTTAATCGTGTCCACTTTGCAAACATGGTTTTGGTTAATCGTTCGCTAAATGTAAGTCCACAAAGAAGAATCAACTTCAAATGACTTGTCTATTACCAAACTCCTAACAAATTGACTATCGTCCGAAAATATTCATTAAAAAAGGACATTTTGTAACCTGAAGATGCTTAGTGTGGGCGCCATCATTATTGTGCTTTGCCTGACCCATTAACGATAGTGGTACGGGGCATGTAATCCAGACTAAATTAGACTGTGACAGTGTAGCCTCATTTTGATACAATCACCTGTGATATTTGCTATATGTACATACGGTTTTATAACTTATGTTATACTGGTTAAATCAGATATATTTTATAGTACCTGCACCTTTAACTGTGAGGTTTTCTACGTAAAAAATGATTTCTTATCTGATTATGATTATTTTACCAGATTTATTATATTTTTGTAAGTCAAACTTACCTTTACACGTTTATTTACACATGTAATTGATATAACAGAGCTTGGTTAAATGCGTGGGTTTTCAAAGTGGTACTATATGATTGTATAGTTCGACAGAATTCTGAGATTTCCTTCAAAGTTGATTGTCATAGTGTTGTATAAATACTAGGGCTCTACACCAGTATACGATATATATCGAATACCGGTATTGTAGGTTCGATAGATATATCGGATCGAACGTTTCCATATCGAACAAAATATCGATCAATGGCGGTCATACAAATAAAATACATGGTCTGCAAATCATTTGATATTTTGCATCGCCAAATCAACATTCTACTGCTTCCAATTCGGTATGTAATAATATGTGGACGAACAATATCATAATTTGACATTCCTTTAAGCAAATGTCTTACATCAGATACGCTATGTTATGTCCCTTTTCAATCAAAGGGAAGTAACTGTTGCGGTTTGAATGTACGTTCATTTTCAATTAGTCTGGGAATCATTAAAGATCAGTATTTTAAATACAGATCAATTTTGGCAGCCAGAAGTCTTTGTTCGAGTAGATCGGCTATGTAAATAGAACTTTAATGACCAGAAACAATATTCTTGTTAATAGCTGAAGTTCTGAAAGAGCATGCTTTTCCTTTTGCCGATCTTTGTTTAGTGTTTTGTAAATATGAATTACTGGAGATAAATCTTACTAAAACGAAGCAGTAACAAAATGATTTCATTTTATGTAAATCCTGCACACAAGTACATAAACGATCGATTATCGAACGCACTTAACCAATGTTGATGTTAATACACAGACTTTTCGTGTCACAAAAACTCGTCTGCAACATAACATTTGTCCGAGAATATGCTGCCTCCGAAAAAATAAGTTTGGGGTTATCAAGTTGTCCAAATAATGGACGGGCTAGAGTGTATTATATGTTGCAAAAATGCTGTAAGCAAAGGACGCAATACAACAAACTTGGCCGTATATGTCACCCTGTCAGCAGACAGATCATGTCTAGTCACAGACCCAGTCATTCTCATACCCAGAGGCTATCAAGATTTTCGAGTAAGATCGAGAAGATAACCTCTGGGTACGAGAATGAGACTCAATAGATGCAATGATATTTCTTAAAAATGCAAACCTCAAAGACTTTAACATTTAAATTATTAATAAGACAGTGCATTTAGTAGTATGGTGTTACAACAATCAAAATAAATGAACTAAATATCACTGTTTTGCAGTTTTATTAATCTATTATTAAAATATCATATGATATATCGAATATCGATCATTTTGTATCGATACGAATAGCGTATCGATCATTCTGACCAATATAGAGCCCTAATAAATACTAATTACAATCATAATTATATTATATCGTTGTACAATGAACACTGTTGCGCCGCTAATCGCCGCAAAGCCGCTAAACACCACAAAATGCTATTGTCTTGAACGTCCCTCAAAAATTGACTTACGCTAAATGTCGCAACCTTGACACTAAACGTCGAACTAGATAGGAATGTCTAGTATCGAACCTTAACATTAACAACACATAATACTACTTAGGACAAATATGACTTCAAAGCAATCCAAGATGTATTCAAATTACTTCGAACTATGTGCAGATTGGAATTTGTGTTTAGCTAGCTTTAAGCAAAACCATTGAGCAGTAAACCGTAAAAATTTAAAATTAGAATTATCTATCATCTCTGCCGTAAATCGGGTCGTGGTTAAGTCGTACTACAGTCGTAGATCAAGAAGTTCGTAAGCGTTGAAGAAAAAGTAACAAACACTTACTTTGCTGGGGCATGCATTAAACTGTTTTTATTTAATAAAACGGTAAGACATTACATTCTGATACAAACTGGAGATTATAATTAATGTTTACAAGGAATTTAATTACACAACATAATGATGTAACAGGTATCCACTTCAAGTAGAACCCTGCAGTGTATTGTATAATAGCTGCATGCGATGCATCATGGAATAGTCTTGATATTTATAATGTACCTTCGAAGAGTTTGATTATTATATAGATATCACATCCTACAGAGGGTGTTGAACGGAATTTACATCCAAGACAAGTAATGTCTACCGACGCTTTGGTATTCAGCAAACTCCAACGCAGTGGTCTCCCATCGCTTTAAGCGGACCGATAAGTGATGTCAAGTTGACCGATAGGTGATGTCAAGAGGGTGCCATTATGAATTGTCACCCAGTGACGTCACATTAGGCTATACAGAAAAAACCATCACGTGAGGTATAATAAAAATATTGTCTACGGCCTTTATTCTTCTGACATCTGTAAATATATTGAGTACTGGGCAGCGGTCAGCTACTGATACTCTAGGGTACTCGGAGATCAAGCCAACAAGGTCCTTCATGGGACAGTATAGATAAGCCGACTGACCACCACACTTGGACTGAAAGTAATGTTGAAAGCACCATAACTTTACAATAGATACTAAAATTGTACATCAAGCAAATGTATATTAAATGTTTATTACTTTTGCTTTGTTAACAATTAGATACTCTAACCTCCAATCTTATTCACTTGAACGAAAAATTCACTAAATAAAAAAGCCACAAATACTTGAATTGTATTTAAAATCTTCCGTACATATTTGATGCTTATATCAGTCAGCTTGAACTTAGGGTGATACAGAATGATACCTGGGGTCTGATTGGTCAACGACAAAGCAGGTAGTTAAAGTTTGGACATCATGAGGCCGTACATATATGAAGAAAAGCACGTGCTGTAAAGTTACAGTAACTGACCCTGAACAACCTTTAGATCTACTCGTGGTAGAGAAAACCAAGTGCTTAGGTCGTATTGGTCTTTAAGCTACATTAATACCGGTTATTAGATTCAAAGTGTTACGTATTAAGTACAAACAGGTGTTAACCAAATGATAATCATCATACACACAATGTTTCGTAGAATGTATTTACATTTTCTTATAAAAAAAACTTGACTCGTCATAAATCAATTATATTTTACTTTCAAAAAATGATTTATTGAATTGAACTAGGTATATAACAATTTTCTCTCACGTGTCAATGCTATGGTCTGATATTTGGAACATTCCACACATTTGTTTTACATTGGGTCTAATTTCTAAGAAAATTTGTTAAGGTTTACCTTTTCTACTTATGTAATGTTTAATCTATTTTTGATGAATGTTGAAATATTCATTACTCATACGTATTTCTAAACAATTCATTAAACTATTGTTGCAAGTTTTGCTGATTTAATTTTCAAACTTATTTATTTACTAATTCGCATCTCGGTTTTCAACAACAAGCAACAGTTATGTGAATGTTTCCTCGTAAAATTTAGTAGGTTTGTTTTTTAATCTTGGAAATGTCTCTGTAATTAAATACACACAGTTGATCATGGCCCATTCAAGTACATATATAGTACTGCTCAACATTATAAAATTGCTGTTACTTATGGCTTGCGTCCTCTTGTCTATGCATAGAATTACATGAACATGTTACTCGTTTATAATGATTGTACAATAAAGTCAACGCTCCCCTTGCAGCTCAGTAGCAAAGAAGAGTAAGTAAAGTCAGAATATAAGGTGTATTAAATTATGTTTGTCTGTATTAAGGCATGAGAAATGATTCAACTGATTTAATTTGCCAATTGTTTATATCATCCTATCTATATTCATACCCTGCATATTTCCGCTATGAAATGTGTACCAGTCCTGCGAGCTCAATCGGTAGAATACCTGACTATAAATCCAAAGGTCGTTGGTTGGAATCCTTCGTGGAGTTTGCACATAAAATATTGTCTACGACAATTCAACCGCATATCTTTGTTGCAAATAGGTCAGAAAAAAATATGTGCTTCGAACAAGGGACCCGTTGCTTAAGAATATTGCTACGTATCGATTCGCGTCCTGGTACCCTTGATTTAATAATTAATATCACATACTTATTCCTTCTGGTGTAAGAAGGGTACCAGGGGGCGAAGCGATATGCAGCGATATGCTTATCGAACTGTCCCAGAGTTAAACGTTTGGGTCCAGAGATTATGGCCTATCCAGCAAACGTAAGTATGACAACTGGTCGCAGCGATATTACTGAAGAAAGTGCTGAAATGCGGCATGAAGCACCGTGCGATGTTTTTTATTGAGTAAGTTAGAAATGCAAGTCCTTAACCCAGTCGTCAGTGATATCTAAAATGTTTGATATAAGAAATGTATGTAACATATGTTTTACGTCTTTCAATATATCAACCTATTGATCTTTAAATATAGATATTGCTTGATTTGACATTCCCCACTGACTGACACCATTTAGAAGAGTACACATGCACCGATCATGCAGGTTATTTAGATGGTTTCAAATTTTGTAAGAAGTATGTGATTTAACATAGGCGGCCTGTGCAGTTCTGGGTAAAAAAGTACAAAAGATGTTGGTGTGAAGATGCTGGTGTTATTCGAAAAAAAAAACAAAGCATTGCAAACATGTGTAGCGATTTGACTCGGAACCGTGCCTGCGATTCGTGTGCTATATCTATCTTCCCGATTTAATCATTAATTAGGGCCGGGAACGAATATTAATTTTGATGTTCGAATATTCGTTTTTGATATTCAAATATATTCGAATATTCGTTTTTTAAAGTAAGAAAATGTTCCAAGTACATTTTGTATATTAATGCCTCATAATACGATTTCGTGTCCGACTTTGTATATCCGAATACCATACGAATTCGGTTAATATAGAATTGACAATATCCAATATCCTATAAAAGTTTCAATGAAAATTTTAAATAAATAGCCATTTCCTCTAAATCGAGTCTGGCGTTTAGATTTACTTTTCTTTACAATGATTAACAGCAAAAGTAAATTGTGTTTAATTGTGAAAACAAAATTTGAAAAGCCGATTTTTCTGTCGAGAATTCCGAATATTTATATTCGTTTTTCAACATTCGAATATTCGGTGACGTTCCGAATGTTCGAATATTCGAATATTTTTACCGGCCCTATCATTAATTAAATATATAGTATACTTGTATAATATTATGTGTGATTCTCATTTATTATAAATGTATAACTAAATGTCATCGTAACACATCATGAATCATATTTCTAGATACAGTAAACTACACTATGTGAATCTCTATTTCCAGTCCTAGGCCTACCAAAATGGTCAAGTGGTTTCAGGATGTAGACTTCGAATCATTATAGAACAGAACAGAACAGTACTTTTATTTCTCAATTTACATATACCCAGAGTAATGATAATACAGTGGAATTTATGTATGCTTATTCATACATATATGTATACCTTTATATTTCAAGGGTTGCCCGCAAAATTGTAGTAAGTGCATTGCGTTAGAGACGAGTTACGACAGTTTTGCAGGCGAACCTTCGAAATATAAAGGTACGATTTGAACATAGGCGACCGGGGCGATTCATGACAGTGACTCGATCTGTAGTTGATATGATAAACGAAGGAATGGGTTCTTGTCTTGATGCATCTCAGGTATTCAGATTTTATGAACTGTTTTGCATACATGGGGTCTATTTTATCAAGCCTCTTACGACTGAATTTAGTCGTAAATCCTTCTAAATTATCGGAAGATTCTTGATAATATGCTGCCCTGATTCTTATATTGCAAAAATCCCTAGACCAGTACTAAAAGGATCGGCCAATACAATGATAAAATACAGACTATAACGAAGAAGGGTAGATAACTACGATCAAACCTCATGAAGACAGATAGAGTTTTCTCCCTTGAAAATTATCAGTCAATATAGTGATATGTTTTCTAAGAAATCGAATGACCTTTGACTGAACAAATATATCTGATTTTATAGGTTTTCGGATTTTATGTGTTTTCCTGATTACAAATGCATTTTCTTTCTAATCATTTAAATGTGGATCGAGTTATTCGTTGCCAGTTTATAAGATTTGCTACGTCTATTGCTTTCAGGTTCAGAATTTCTCAAGTAACAAAAGTTCACGCTCATGATTAAATCATCAAACGCTTCGCGATTTAGGACTTTCACGAGAAGTCTCGCGGTCTACCACTGTAACACTTGCACTTAGTTTATTTTTTTTTTAAGTCTGACAACAAATTTCTGGACAAAATAAGTATTTGTTTAATGTTAAGAATCATTTCAAATGGCCAAAATCAAGACAAATATTTAAATTGACACATTTACTGTGTACTCCTACTTCACTGTTGGTGAATTATATTTTACTGTCAATGGCATATACATTAAGCTCACTGATTTAAATACGCAAGTATATTATCAAAACTGAAATACTTTTGTGAGTATCAAAGTCAGCGGGGTTAATGTATGCGTCACTGACAATTGAATAAAATATATCAACTCACAATTTTTTAAAACATGCAGCGTAATAATTAAGTATTTTGATTTACTAACTTAGAGCATTGATAGTCAAGGGACACATTGATAAGGGAAGTAAATTCATTTTTTTTGCAGAATTTTATTTTAAAATCATATTCACCAGTGTAAATTTAACATGAGAACAATTTTTTTTTAACGTCCTTTGCTGGCGTAAAAGTTTTGAAAATGAAGCTGGTCCTATATATCTTTATTGATTTTCAACTAAAGCTAATTGCATACAGGTTAATCGACTATTACCATGATTATTAACAAAACTTGTAACTAGAGTGTCTGTTTAGCACTGTTTACGGAAAACTCCGATGTATGCCGAGTATTAACGAATATACACGTGTACTACCAGTATCTACAGCTTCTGTTTACATGTTACGAAAAATTCCGAAGAATGCCGAGTATAAACGAGTATAGCAGTACGAAAGGTAATAAATTTAAGAAGCTCATTAAACCCGTTCTTTATTAAACGTTTTATCTTCTGCACTATATCCTTGAAAATTACATACTCAATGTACATAGCAATTTGATAAGAAACACATGCTAACGTTTTCAATGTAAAATTTTCCGAAGAAATCTGAGAGAAGAACGCACGGTGTCACGTGACTTATGCCAATCCGGAATTTGGCTCTTCCAAATTTTTCAACAGGTATATTATTGTAGTTAGTGTACGTGTTAGGTTTTTTGAAGACCTATTTGTGTGTATTCCTACTCTAGACATTTGTCGGATAATTTACATTTGATTGCTATGACTGACTAGGTTCTTAATTGTTTGGAAATTTGGATTTTACTTGGGTGAGTGTTAAAACCATTTTATAACTCAGCGGAAAATATTTCCGAGGAAAAAAAGCTATTTATAGACACTTCAACTTACAGTATTTTCTGATCTTTTGTGAGTTCTCGTACCGGTTGTTGGTATGTTTGTCGGAATAAGTTCTGAAAGAAACAACAGGGAAACATACATACTTACAATACTTATACTTTAATGTACATTCCTAAGTCTGTGAATATCACATTGTTTTTGTATGTTCACGTCATTGTCTGGCTTGGTTGAATATGTTGTTTTTGCTGTTGTTGTTTTTTTGCTTTTTTATTTTACGCTCTATTTCATCAGTATAACTATGAGACTGAAAGTTCAAATAACTATGTTTTAGGATGTATAAGTGCTAAAGTCTAGACTACCGTGTCGTGCGTTCGATTCCCGGGCAGGACATACTTTCGTGGAACTTGGTCATGAAATTATTTCTACGGCCATTCTCCCCCATGCCAACGATTCTTAATTATTTAGGGCGGTTGTCAGTCACTGACGTAAGTATTCGCTTAGTAGTTGGTTATCAGCTAAATCCAGAAATTTAGTCTTTCCAGGAACAATGAGTAGGTTGACTGACGGTCGTTAATGACCAATACATCGTGTTGCTACGGCGTTAAACCCAACAAAAACAAACAAACTAGACTACCTTCTTTTGTAAGTGTCAGGTTGGTGCACCTTACAGAACCTGGTTAAACCACCCTTGACATTTATTTTGCCACTGTCCGTTTCAAAGCGAAAACCCAATATGTTCTTGTTTATGTAAGATGTTTGTAGTGTCCCTTTTATACCAAAAGATTAAAACTATAAATAGATCTTCCTGTTTGCTTTTTTGGCTGTACAGTAGGCCTGTTGGTTCTTTTTACCTTTGCTGCTTCTGATAATTATGTTAGCTTACATCTTTTTATGAACTCTCTACTTCCTAACATGACACGTCTATGTAAGTATCTGGTCCAGCTTCATAAACAAACTTATGAACGAACTCAATAACAGACTCATGTGTTTTAGTCTCTAAAAAGTATGTAAATGTAGCTAGAATGGCTATTATTTGATGATTGTACTAATGAAAATATATAAAAATGTATCTCATGGGTTTCATTATAAACTTAAAGCTACAAACTCAATTTTCACTTGTGATTAAACTCATCAGTTCATGCATAGACTCAAATAAATACAATTAAATTAAACCTTATCCAAACATGTTAGTCGATTTTATTTGATAAAATATAGCTTTTAAATCACTATTGGGGTTTCTAATTGTAAATTTGTTGTTAGATTGATTAAAAAAGTAAAATTAATGAACAAAACATAAGATTGAGTTTGAGTACAAAGTTGAGATTTTTTTTGAACCCACGACCCTTCATCTCTGATGGGTTCTGGCAACATTATTGAAATCAGCTCAGTTTATGATATGTAATAAAGAACCAAGCAGATTGGAGGTCCTGATGAGTTTATATCGATGACCTTTAGCTCTCGACTTCGAAGGCGAATCACCTCCTCGTAGATGCATGTATGTTAAACTTTGTATTGTCATGACCTCATCAATGGTTTTATAAATTTCT
Source organism: Mactra quadrangularis (assembly GCA_025267735.1). Taxonomy (NCBI): domain Eukaryota; kingdom Metazoa; phylum Mollusca; class Bivalvia; order Venerida; family Mactridae; genus Mactra; species Mactra quadrangularis. The sequence continues at coordinate 34,120,301 of CM046304.1, forward strand.
TCTAATATTTGAAATGTTCTGAATATTTGATAATTGGATCATATCTACACTATGTAGGAACACTGTGCATTTCGTGTTTTTTACCAGATTCGTTTTAAGCATTCCCTTAGTAATGGGGGTTCTTGAAGTAATATCTTGTATAAAACCTGTTTTCCTCATGTCATTTGAGTAATTTGATTATCTGATTTGAGATAAAGAAACTCTATATAAATACATTGTGCATGTTTATATAACGTTTTTTTTTACTCTGAGCAGTTCCAACCGCCATTGGTCCTAAGCATAGAGCTAAGTATTGCAGTCAATATCTTAATGAAAAACGGACTACAAATTACATTGGCTATATAATCACCAGTCGCTTTAACGCTGTTAGCTCTTAATTCTTAACTCTTAACTTTTAATCGTATTCCATGGCACTGGCTAAATTTGTACCGTATCTATGACCAACTAAAACGCTCGGTATCCAATGCCATTACCTGACCAAAATACCATAGAATAACGTAAAAATATATCATGAACACATCAATACAGTTGTTATATCTCAATATTGATCAGTAAATATATTCGGATGTAGGTCAGCATCTGTTTATAGTTCTAACATTGGCGTATGGTGATTTAGTCTGACCTCTGGAAACATTAGACTTTCATATCCCTGTAATGTTCGCTCATAGTTTATCTAAAGGCTTCTGAAATCACGGCATCAACGGTTCCTAATGTTTTGTGGAACATTTTTGAAAGATTGTAAGTGTAGTTGTTTACGATATATTGTAACATAACTCACACAGCTCAGTTGGTTTAATTATGATTATTGATAGCATAACTATAAAGTTACACTGCGCCCTAGATCCAGCGGGGTTCTATCCATTCAGTAATGCACTGCCGAGTGACCCAGACCCAATCGCCCTGTAAAGCTTATTAACTGAAGCTGACCACGCATTGTATAGGTCATATTACGACCTGACACTTACTCACGGTTCTTTGAAAGGTCACATCTCTGGATTTAGCATTTAACCAGTTACTAGGCACATACTTCCCTTACTGACTGACAACTACCCTACATGATTTAGAATCAGTGGTATGAAATGCCTACATATCACCATGAATACAGAAAATAGTGAACTATAGATACTTATTTAAGTTATGTTATACAGTATAATATCAACATTAAGCATATCCTAACTTTCTAAGTTTCTTTGAATGAAGCAAGATCTAGCAGGTATAGCACTTATAAGTTATTAAGAAATGTGTCGGCCATATTAAGTGTTGAAGGATTTCTTGCATGTCTTCCAAGTAGCTTAAATGTCAAAAGGCACTAAATGACTGCGAAAATAAGCCTGGAGTTGTATATTTCTATAGAGGATGATTGTATTCAAAAGGTTATAATCAAACCTAATAACTTCGAGTAGATAGGAGGGTTTCGATGTTTTCAATATTTTAAAACATACATAGTTACAATCACAAATGCAGTATTCATACTGAACAGTTGAACTGGTACTAAAAGCCTAACTTTTAATTCCACACATTACAATATGGGATTTCTGTGCTTTTGACAGAAATGCCATGGAGTTATCCTTTTCTTATTCTTAAAACATGATTGAAAACGTCTAACTATCGCTTAAACAAAGTATCTATTTTGTTTATATAAGACTTATTTTGTTCCTATGAGGGGAAGGTGAAGGATGGTTATTTTACTTAAAACGGTGGACATTTGCGTTATCAATAACAAGGGAACAAGAGGTCCCGGGTTCGTACCCTACCTGGGACTCTACCAATTGCCTTGAGCAAGCATTTTTCTTGCAACTGCTTCAATCAACTCAAAATGTAGTGAGTATCTACGATGGTAGTAATAATTCCGTCACTTCAATGTGCTGGCTGTGCATAAGCCGAGTAAAAACTACTCAGGGAGATTAATGGACAGATATCAAACTCCTCACAGCGGCTACGTCACGCATTGCTCCTTAATTGATTTAACAAAGGGAAATAACCGCTGCGGGGAGTTGTGATAGATATCAGGTTCCAGTGACCAAGATTTATAGCCGTAAAATCAGTAAACATGTATCAGCATAAAACTAAGACTTTTAATGGACCAACTTTTTACAGTTTTAGCTTGTTATTTAAAGGTACTTATTCACAGATTTGTTCATTTTTTTCATAATACCATTCAGTGTCTGTAATTGTGTCAAAAATGTTTGATGTTTAAAATCAAAATGAACTATAGGTTGCAAGAAATATACAATAAAAGTCACCAAAATGCGCTAAAATTGTCTATACCGTTACATACGGGGTAGATATTTACTACATGAAACACCATAATTTGTAGTTGTGTGTCAATTTGCACTAAAATTGTGGTTATCAAAACATTACGTTCCTGCTTCAAAAAAGTTTCCATACAATTTTGATTATTTCAGAAAAAGTTGATTTTCAAGTTGAAATCCGTGAATGAGTACCTTTAAAGTAAAGGAATCTAAAATAAATAAGTGTTAACGGAATGAGACTCACCAAATTACAGAGGCTGTTGGACCATGACGTAACTTATCTCAGACTATTAAGTATAAATCAGCGGAACAAAGCTTATCATATAAAATGTTTGATGTATGGTGGAATTATATCTTATAAAACTTTGATAAACCTAACATCTTATCTCTTCATCGTACTTAATATCCGGTCGTAACATTTCTCAATATGATATCAATTCGCTTGGCAAGACAATGAGTTTTAAATCTAATAAATCATAGACGAATCTGGGCTGAACGGATTACAGCAATGAGCTGATGGGGCCCAGGAACTGGTAGTACAAACGGACTTACGACTGACTTTAATCGTAAATCTTTCTAATATAAGTATTGCCATACAATCGCAAGATTTTTGATAATTTAATATGCTTCCCAGAACCTCCCCCTCCCATCATAGGCCAATAGAACAGTTAATATGTACGGCTCAAATCTTGTATACAGTGGTTTAGTGGTTGGGGAACGTACCGTCTAACCCCTGACGTGATACACTTAGGTCACATTGACCTCCTCCGACCTCCTTACGCAACGGTCACTTCCCTTTATTGATAAATAGCAACGCTTGACGTAACCGCTGTGTGGAGTTCGACACCGATTTCGTCGAGCGTTGCAAGTCTTTCGATAAATGGAAGTAACGGATGCGAAGCGTTTGTTGTCCGATTATCATTCCCCATCGAGGTTTATTCTATGAATATTACAAGTATTAGCATTTCTAAAAATGCTTGAAATCGTCGGTTAGCCATGAATGACATATCCTTTAATAAAGCATTCAAGAAATATATGTGTCAGAGTTTAACAATTTCGTCATGTTTCGGCCGAGCACGTACCAACGCATTTTAGAGGTAGGCTTTACAATTCACCAGTCCTTTTGGCAAGAAACTTTATTTATTGATAAGCAAACCAGATAATTCTATTCAAGACCATGTTCTGTCCCATATTCCGACGGCTAATCGAGCGTGGTACATTTTGTATATATAGCCATGCCTCTGATCCGGCTGTATGATGTCAAAGTAGACGTTCGTGTTTTAGTCTTAACTTTATAAACTCGCCCGGAAGTAGGGAAGATAGGTTTGCTTTTTTCAACAAATGCATTTTTTTTCAAGAAATGAACATTTAAAAATTAGTTATGCATGTTTTTTTTTTGTTTTATATTGCAACTTCCTTAAAACTGGTACGCGTTCATTTATTGATAATGATATTTTTCTGGTAATACAAACATGTAACCGGATAATATACGTCGAAGACGAGTCCATGCACGCACCCCTATTTTGACTGTTTGACGTCATTTTTTTTATCACGTGACCTCAAATGCATCGTTCTGATTGGCTTAAGGCAACCGGTGTCGACACAAAAATGCTCAAATCTTGATAATTGTTATTATCGTCGGTCAGGTACCGACGATAATGATGAATTAAGTTAGGAGTTAAGTTGATATCTGTTTTATTTTTATCTTTTTGGTTTAGACCTCTTACAGAACAATCATCCGCCCCTGAATGGATATTTTCAGTGCCACTCTTTAAAATTTGTATCACGTTAATTCTAGTGATTTATGAATCATTTTGAAGTTTTGCCGTGATTTACTTGGAATGTTTTTATGTTTTATTGGTTTCGTAGGGGAATATTTTGTTATTTAACAATGATTTAATGTTATATATTTAAAACGGTAATGACGTCACGATGATAATAATGGTAATGGCTCACGTGGTGATGGGATAATGTACTAAGCTCAGAACCAGTTTATATAATAATATAATACTCGACAGCGAACTTTGTGCTAGAAACTGATTTTCATTCACAAACTATATTACAGTAATAACAGAAAACTAAGATCTATTTAATAGTTAGGCCACACTTTTTTTATATTTTTAGGCTTACAATATTTTTTGAAAAAAAATCAGTATGGTAGGTCGAAATAAAATTAAAAGAAATATATAAGACGTCAATCACAATCTACTTTCAAACCCATTTTGTACAAGCTCTGAGTTAAATTAATATTTATCTTAGAAATTCACTGACATTTTCTCAAACTGGGTGATAATTGACACGTTGAGCTTATTTGTACTGGGATGGGTTCGTTTTTTTTCTTTTTGGTGCAAAAATAAGTACGATGGGTATTAGAAAACCAATAATCAAAGTTTTTTTTTTCATTTTCTGAAAAAAATAGGGTCTGGATTTATGTATGACGAAAAATATAAAAGGTCTAGCCTTATACAGAAGTATTGTTGGACTATGCAATAAAAATACATTCAAATATTCCCTACTTACAAAGAAATCCATTAATAAAGAAACATATTTCCGTAGGGATCAAACTCAAGTTTTATAACCTCTGTAACATATTATTGTTAGATTTTAATCAATTATCAGTGGTGCATACACTAACCCTGCTGATTTAGATATTTGGTATATGTTCGAAAATCCTTGCGCTGAATTTAGATATGTATATCAATGGATTGTGAGTACAGAAGTACTGTAGTGAGTATTTAAATCAGCGGGGATAATGTATGCATCACAAACAGTTGTATATAAGTGAACAATTTGTTAATGCAAGAAAAGAAACATATTTCCGTGGGTGGTGCATTTTCAATAAATGTTTTTTTTGTCCATTTTTTCTGCCCTAATATGTTGGTTTTAAGCATTTATTTTATTATGTTCAGTTTTTATTTTCACTTTGTTATATGTTATGGCTTTTGTAAATAAAAGCCCATATTTCAATTCTATAACTGTGTCTGTTTTTTCTGATCCAACATACTAGCTTTGCAAGTCTCCATCACCATGAGTACAATAAATGGTTTTTTGTCCATAATTCGGAACATTTAAATCTTCTCTCTTCAGCTCTGTTATAAGAAGTGATACTGTTTGCTGTATCTGGATTCGATGACAGAACTCCATGATATTTTTTCAACCCCCTGTTGCTTTTCAATTTTTGTCAATCTATCGTCTGCTGCCATAACACTTAATTGGTCAAGTTCATTGAACTCAGTATCTCTGCAATAATTGATATGGTACTATACTCATTCTCGTACCCAGAGGCTATGAGAATTCTCGATACTAGTTAGATCAAGAATCTTGATACCCTCTGGATACGAGAATGATCATATTATGAATGAAATGAAAATAATGATGTTTGTTAATATACCTGTATATACTTTCAGATGTATGGCATTGGACCAAAATAAAATGAATCATTCCAAAGTCCACGTAGACGAAAGTGAACCCACCGGATGTAAGTATAGTGTATATGTATAATATTGTATAACCTGGGAAATCAGAGTTCAGTTCTAAGAAATCAAGAATCTCTGATTTCCATGTAATTTCCTCGGTCTTTACATAGATATCAGTTTGAATTTAGATAATACCTAGGAAATTCTGAAAAACTGCAAAAATCAGACTGTTGTATAGTAGATTTATATCCAAAGATCTTTGAAATCAGGAATCATTTGAACCTAAGATCTATTTTACTGCCTTTACTCGGACAACTGTCTAATCTAACTGCGGAAAATACAGAAGAACTGCGAACACGTGTAAAAATCGAAATTACGCCTATCCCTAAGTACGAGTTTTTGGGTTAAACTGGGCTTCTGAATACTGTTTTTCCGTTTTGTAATCAGATAATATTGTCTATTAAATTGTAAAGCATATAAGAATATTTTACCTCTGAATATGAAAAATGCACCGTCTCTTAATAACTTCCGTATTTACTTAAACAATTCCTATTTCAAAGCAAATTAGATAAGTTTTCTAACCTATTCTCGTATTGCAACTATCTGATATCATCTCTGTATGTACTAGTATTTTTTTTGGGGGGGGGGGATAAATTCTCCAGATTGCTGCTTGATACTTTTGTGTTTTGGGGGTGTTTTTTTTTTAATTTATTATTTAATTTTTGTTTTGTTAAATGCTCTGATATTTGTTGTAAAATGGTAATTACATTGTATTTGTTAGATGACCTTCTGGGAGATAAGCCTTGTGCTTAAGAAGTATTCATCTTTAGATAAAGATATATTATTATTATTATCATTATTATATAACTGACATAGTATATTAGTTGGTTGTTTTTTTTCGAAATCAATGCAGTTTTATTTGTCTCTTTCCATCAGTATAACCATTTTCGAACAATTTTCGCCATGTTTTATCCTTTCATAAAATCAACTAATAAAAGAGTTGATTAAATTCATGTAGAATAATTTTTATATTGTATAAATTTATATATTTTATTCAACTGTCAGAATTGGATCTTTTTCCCCCGCTGATTTAAATATTCACTACAGTATTTCTGTACTCACTATCGATAATCGAGTATTTAAAAATAGCGCTGTTGATGCATGTGCCACAGACAGTTGAATAAAAATTGCCAATATCTATCATGGAAATAAATGTTAACTACTTTGTACAATGGTTTTTCATTTTACATGTTTTTCCTGTTTTCCAGATGAAGAGGCTCCATTTGAGTCACGTGATGTACAAATCCGAAATGGTTGCTGGATAACAGACGAATATGATGTATCAGACGTCTTATTAGGAAGGTAATATAATGATCTTGTTTTATAATGTATACATATAGAGCTGTTTTGAACAAGTTGTCATATGTCTGACGCTATTAGGCCCCTACACCATTTTGTCCGGTTGTCTTACAGCTTGGATTTCCCATTCTCGTACTCAGAGGCTATCACTATATCTGGGTACGAGAATTAGCTGATAGTATTTAAAAATGACTGTACAGAGATACTAAAATCACAACAACATTTATTACAATGTACTTGCAACCTTTCAGGAATACATCATATCCAAAGTACACTTAAAGTATAACAAACGCATGCTATAAAAATAGGATACAGAAGGACTCACTGGGCTATTAACAGACTATAATATATAATATAATTTTCCATACTTAGAAAGTTCTATTCATTGCTTCTTGTCATTTTTTAACGCTTTGTAAGGTTCAAGTTTCTCTGTGACAGAATTAAACATATGTCGCACAATTATAAATACTTGTATCTCCTCATCAGTACATGTTTATTTTCACATATAATTTATATTTAGTCACAAGAGCTTGTCATTCTGTATTGTAGTTTGAAAACCCCTCCTTTTTAATAAGAAGGAGGGGTTTTCAAACTACGACACAGAATGTCAAGCTCCTGTGATTTAGCTAACATAGCCCAGGTGGTTCAAGTAAGAAATCACACAAACTCTAAAAATATTTTGACAACGTTTTGTTTACATGAAATATTGTTTAGATTTGTATCAAGTTATCCTAAATGATTGTGTTGCAATCACAAAGATGATAATAATAGAATGAATCATTAGGAAAGGGAATGTAAGAGTTAATATTTTGTATATTGATTCCTTAAAATCGTTATACATCATTTCCAACACACATTTTAATACGATTATTTTGTATCATCCCGGTATTATATTCTAGTTTATCTTATCTTAGATCATACTTGTAACATGCTAGGACAAGATAGTCGTATCTTTACTATGCTTGCTGCCAATGATGTAACCTTGTTTCTTGTCTGCCAGAAAATCGGAACAAATCTAAACAACATCAGTGGAAAAACATTATAACATGTTTTGTTTCAAGAATATCTCATGTTGTTGTGTTGTTTTAAAACAAATGTCTGATTGTGTTCATCTAAACAGTGTCAATCGATAAGACAAATTTCTGTTTTGAAATCAGTGGTACATTGTATTATGTGACGCACTGAAATGGCGCATTTTGATTGGTCGAGAGTGATACACGTAAAACCCCATTTAATGGTCTTGATATGCATATCAAAATCATATTAAATCGAATTTTTTTCTAGCAGACGTGTAATTATTATACAATTTAGGTTCATTGTTTTTGTATTTGCCTCACGTAAATGTAAATGTTTCCATGTTTACCTGAAAGCGATTCCCTCACACCCACACAAAAGCGACACCTGGTCCATTCACGTTGTGAAATGGAAGGAACTCAAAGACTTGTAAACAGTATGGTGGTTGTTTATACATACATTTACCCATTTACCAACTTTCAGGTGTTTTCTTTTTAAAACAAACCCTGCTATGGGATTGTGTGAGCTTTATTCTTCAAAATGGGAACAAAATTGAAAATAATGTTTGAAAAAATCATTTTCTTAAATAATGGCTTTAAACACATTAAATTTTATATTTCTGACCCTGCTACGAACAGAAATCAACATAGAATTGTTGCTTTGGCATTTAAACTTTCTGGCTCTACATAATCTGCTATGAATTGTTAAACTTTGGTCATGGTTTGGAGAAATCTTGTCATTTTTTCCCATTGTGAAAAGACCTAATTTCGGTCCTATTTTGAGGCAAATAAAACTAACGGTACATTCTATAACCTATATTACAGAGGTAAATTTGGTGAAGTGAAGCAATGCAAAGAACGAAAAACTGGAAGAGATCTTGCTGCTAAGTTTATAGAAATCCATGGTCCACAGGATCGATTTGATGTACAGAATGAAATAGAAATGATGAAATGTCTTCAACATCCACGACTGTTACAGTTATATGATGTATTTACTAAAAGAAATCATTTCTGTTTAGTGCTAGAACTGTAAGTTTATTTAGTGACCTATGATAATTGACCTTACGTCAGAGTTCGATCGACAGCTCCTATCAACCAATCAGCGTCCGGCATTTGATAAGCTGATGCATATCAATACCATTAAGGAAGAATTTTCAATCGTTATCACATTATATTTTTTAAACAAGTATTCAGGGTATATGCATGTAGTCACGTGACCGACAAAAGGGTAAACAAACACAATAGAAAAGTCCCATAACGCTTGAAAAAACATGTACATTGTGTCGTGATTTCGCTCCTCGCCAGACTAAGAACAAAAAAAATAACAATTATGCAATATGTCACAGTTGCTCCGTTGTTATCCTTTTCTTTTGATAAAGGGACATAGATCGCAGCTCGACATATTTATATCGAAACCACAACACTTAAAATGGTCAATGTTTTTGCTTCTTGTTTTAGTATTAGTGGGGCGAAAGGATATAAACTCGAATTTACTAAAGTTTAGTTTGCCATGCTGTTGTGTTTTCTACATTTCCTTTCGTCCAACCATAACAATTGTATATTATATTTGCAGGATATCTGGTGGTGAATTATTTGAACGTGTTATAAATGATGATTTTATACTAACAGAGAAAGCGTGTATAATGTTTATGAGACAGATATGTGAAGGAATTGAGTTTATGCATAATAATAGTATTCTACATTTAGATCTTAAGGTAGGTTCGACGTTTTGAAACTTGTAGATTAGATAATTAGTGTGCATGATTTTATTTGTATCTATCTACACATATACATGTTTTGATTTTGATTGTATTTTTTAACGCATTGCCTCTATGTCTTGCTATGTGTTTTGTGCTTCTATTTGAATAGCTACTTGTACACTGTCCTCCAAAAGTTTCTCCACAGTACAATTCATTAAATTGAACCAATTTCTAAGTTCAAATTTGAAGAATTTGTATATTATTGTTTATTTCATTCATTATTCATGCAATGAAAATGGATTTTCAATTGGTACTTTTTTCTTTGAGTTGCAGCTAAAGTTATCTATCAGCATCTGAAACTATGGTCAATGTATCTCAATGAACAAGGATCAAGTTTGAAATAAATTTATTATTTCCTATCCATAAGACGTACGTCCTGATTAGAAAAAGCAAAGTTTAAATCCTTTAACAATAAACCCCTTTTATAACTTTTTGAAATTCTGTTTAGTACAAAATAAATTGGGAATGTGTGAAGAAACTTTTGGAGGGCAGTGTATTTATTGTGTACGTACAGGTTTATAATGTTTTGCTCTCCAAATCAGGAAGATTGAAAGAATGTAAGCCATTGGCAAGTTACAAATCAAAATGTCATTTTCCGAGAACTATGGATAATTTATCCTTACATATCTGGCAACTTTTTATTCCATTTACAAAGAATGTTCCTGAAAGGATGATAAGCGTAAACACACATAATGGTTATGTTGAAATGTTTCTAAAGGGGAACAACTCTAAAATGAAAGATGTACTATTTCTATTGCTTATCTCCCTTTATAGCTTACATCACTATAAGTTATGGGTTATGTGAATCCTTTAAAAAACATAGAACTTTGAGACCACATTTGTATGACCATAGGATAAAGAAAGTTTGTGAATATGTGGCACTTCTGCTCAAAAGCAAGTTACTGTCTTTATCGATTACATACCCTTGTCAATGTAAACATGCTACTCGGTACATAATATAATATGTTCAATATGGTCCATGTATCCTTAAGTGTGAACAAATATTTGTTTAAACTTCAAAGATATAATGAGAAATGCTTTGCTTTTGTGTGAAATCCCATATCTGTTCGGATATGTTGTGTACACGTAAAAAGAGCCAAATATTAGCTTGCGGGATCAATACAGCATACAGTGCCAACAAGCAAACAAAGCCTACACTATTAACTTAGCTGCGGGTGTAATACAGTAGTCACAAAACATTGTTGGTAGCTATGAAAAAATGTTGTAAGAAGTTGATAACTCTGTGTTAGGGTTAAAGAACTTGAGTGTATTTCGATCACTTGCACCAGTGTCCGTAAACTTGTTAAATACGCACATGTATGTTCTAATAATAATATTTTGTCAACAAACACCTTTCATGAAGACTCTAGTGCCAGTCAGTTCGATATATTTATTACAATATGGGCCATTACAAGGTGTCTTATCCTTACATTTCTCATATGAATATGTTAATCAGTCAAAAAACTGGAATCATCAAATATCGTTATATGACCATTTAGTTTCTTTCTTGATTTCAGCCTGAGAACATTCTATGTCTTACAAGAGAGGGAAACAGAATCAAAATAATAGATTTTGGTTTAGCTAGACGTTATAATCCTGAACATGATTTACGTATATTGTTTGGTACACCGGAATTCATGGCACCTGAACAAGCTAACTTTGAGACTATTTATCCAGCTACAGATATGTGGAGTGTGGGAATTATTTGTTATATTTTGTAAGTGTATATAACATCACTGTATACATGTAGTAGTAGAACACACGCTTAGGAATCGATGGGTCCTGGGTTTGAACCCTACTAGGGTTAGCATAGTTTCTTGAGCAAGAAATTTACCTACAGTTGTTCCACTCCACCCAGGTATAAATGGGTATTGTGAGGAATCACCTGCCTGAAGGTGAATTTAATGACGAAGGGTAACATTGACTGAACGTGTATATGAAAGCAGACTTCAAATTACGAGTACACTGTAACCTTTTAATTTAAACTTTATCAATACATTTGTACTAACCTTGTTTTGAGCTGCCTAATTAGTTGATATATGAAATTGGTATTAACAATGACCCTATATACTAGCACGTGTATACCGTCTTTGGTGAAAATTGATGTTACATCAGTTCAAATCAGTGTACTGCTATGAAAGTTAACCTAGTTATTACAGCGCAGAAATATCCCTAACAATGGTATTTCAAAGTGAAAGTAAATCGAAACCAACTTTAGATTTGAAGACAATGATTGTGATTTCCATAAATTTGGATTCCCCGGCCAATTTGGTCTGCTAGATAATTCCTCCTAGCTGTCCTAGTAACATAAATTCAGCCACAGTTTAGTAAATATTGGATGATAAATGTTTGATTCAGATGGTGAATTATGCTATCACATCCAGTCTCCATGCAATTGAGTTTCGCCGTTGGTGATAAATTAATGAAACACGTCTTTCGTGGAAAGCAATTTTTAACACATACTAGATAAGATTGGCTATTATGGCAAACCTATGAACATCTCTTTCAGAAGCTCCCCATCCCCATCTTTCAATTTAAGATAAAACCCATAAGCCAGAAAATATAGTTTGGCAGGGAAAATGTGTTTCTTAAGAGCCAAAAGTAAAAGAACTTAACAGAGACATACAAATGTAGATAACAATATCTATGTCTCTGAACTAACCTTATATTTTCACTCAAAATAAGATGACCGTTTCCAGATCGGCGAGAAAAAGGCTTAAAAGTTCTTGAATGTGAAATCGTACTTTTTACAGAACTTGCCTTTTACAATCAACCATTGTACACTCTAGATATGTCCTCAGATGTCCTGATATACGAGTTTAAATAAATCGATACATTTACCGGTAATGTTTTAGCTCTAAATCGATATCTAGATTTCATTGCAGGCTGTCACTACGGATCTCATGTAAACTGTTTTTCTGATCAAGTTTAATCGATTATTGCCATTTAAACATTCTAACAACTCATAATTGTAGATTAGCATGCAACACAACCCAATTAGATGATTATTAAATCCATAAATCACAAAAAAATGGAATTATCCAATCCATGAAATGAGAAAAAAGGATAGTTTTCTATTTCTATAGCGGCCATCTTGGTAGCCATCTTGAATTATTTCAAACGAGACAACTTTTGATATGGTCTACCAAACATTTTGTCTGAATGGGCTGACGTTAGTTTTCACATAAATGTTTAAAGTACCATAATCGCAATAGTACACAACACCTTTCAGATTGTTTTATTGTTTCTACAAATTTCAGGTTGTCAGGACTTTCGCCTTTTCTCGGCGACAGCGAGAACGAGACTATAGCAAATATTACTGACGCTAAATGGGACTTCAAAGCAGAAGAGTTCGAGAGTATTTCAGCTGAGGCTAAAGATTTTATATCAAAGCTGATACGTAAGGATCACACGTAAGTACACATATACTAAATAGTACAGATTGTTTATTAGGTCAGAATATGTATGTACTCTAAAAATGGAACTGTCCTCTTAATAGAGGTGAAGGAGATGGTGTAGTTACGTCCCTTTACTGTTTAAACTGACCCCAGCAAAACAGTCAATATGTCCATAGTAATTTTATACGACGATATGTCTATAAAATATGTTTGAAATAACTAAAAACAGTTTGTTATAATGTTTCAGTTCCAATTATAGATTGTTGGAACAGGCAATGTTTAAAAATGGGTTGTTGACATAAATGGCTATATAGGTCGTTTATGTTAACATGATACATCGTTTGCATTGTCTCAGGTTAACCTAATGACCTATACCTTTGTAATTGTTGTTTGAACTGTTTACTCTCGAGAGAAAATGATTGACTGGACTATATAAAGACTCCAATTAGCTTTAAATAATCAAAGCACACGTAGAACAGATAATTTACAAAAGTTATCAACTTTAGCATTGTCTTAGCGAGAACGTTCAGAAACAAACCAGATGACATTTATATTGTTAGTATTAATACATATAAAACAATATAATTACTGTAAATTAAATGTATACACTAATTCTAATATAGTGACTGAAACTCTAGAACGCTATTTATCTGGATAGAACCATCATTAGTTTATTGTAGATAAAGACCATGTATATCCTCATTAAATAAATAAATGTTCTATTTTAACCATGGTGTATGTATAAAAGTGTTCAATATCAAGTCATCAATGTCAACATTAATGTAGACTGTATTGATTACATTGGAGAAACTAGAAGTTACAGTTATATCTCGATCACATGATACCTCGGATAACATTGTCAGTTGACTAGTGGGAACCTTGGTATAAAATGGCACCGAAAAATATTATATGAAATTGCACATCAATATCAAACCATGATATTCAAATAGTGCACCTCTTATAAGACATTGCATTCGAATAGTAAACCCCCTTTAAACCATGATATTCAAGAAGGTTGCTTCTTTTAAATGATGATATTCGAATAGTACACTTCTTCTAAATGATGATTTTCGATTAGTATAGTTATTATAAACAATGATATCCGAATGTGACACTTCTTTTAAATGATGATATTCAAATAGTACACTTCTTATAAACAATGATATTGGAATGCTACAATTCTTATAGGCAATGTTATTTGAATGGTACACTTTATATAAATAATGCTATTCGAATAGTACACTTTTTTACAAACCATGATATTCGAAAAGTACACTTCTTACAAGTAATGATATTCGAATAGTAAACTTCTTGCTAACTATGATATTTAAACAGTACACTTCTTATGAATTATGATTTTCGACTAGCAAATGTCTTATGAACAATTATTTTGACTAGCGCACTTCTTATAAACCATTATAATCGGACAGTACACTTCGTATAAATTATGATTTACGACCAGTATACTTCTGAAAACAATGATATTTGAATAGTACACTTCTTGATATCAGTACGTTGCATTTCTTATTAAAGCTAAGGAGTTTTACAGATGACCTATTTTGATAAAATTCAATGGTGTTTTTGTTTATTTTCAGTGAAAGAATGAAAGCTACAGAATGCTTAGAACACAAATGGCTCAGGGTATGTATCAATATGTTCATTATTTATAAGTTTTCGAGTTATAATTCCACCATATGATATTTTACAAACGTGTAATCCAGTTATGCTGCTACATCTCTCGAGCATTCAATACGAATAACTATTATTCATTCAATGAATGATCGAGGCATCCCGTATGTTTGTCATTGAAGAATAGTATTGTTGAAACCAAATAAACGCACAAATCATCGCTTATAAATTTATCATTAACATTGCAGACTATCCAGAGAACTGTGAAACCATCGTATGTTTTATATTGCATGTTGTATGCTGGCCTTTATCAAACTACTTACACCCGCTTACGTCATGCCACTTTACTTTAATTCTCTTAATAAAGGGAAGTAACCTCTACGTGGAGTTAGGCATACGGAACAACCCCGGCGATCTCATACGTTTATCTGCGTAGAAGATCGCCGAGGTAGTTTCGAATGGGAGAATTGGGAGTATATCGGATATTATCATTTTTCTGGGTAATCAAACAATTAGTTTTTACATTAAAAAGACTGAAACCTTTGGGGTTTGTCTGTAAGTCATTAAGATTGATGTATTCATGTCAGGGAAGGAAGTCAAGTACTCACGAACTAAGACTACATCCTGCTGTACACAGTTGTCGTTCTTTATGCTGGTGGTGAAGTTTATTTCTATTGATTCTCATTCTGTTTCAGCGATCTGCCAAACGTGAACGCATTCCGACAAGATCTCTGTCAACCAAACGCTTGAAAAAGTTTGTATACAGACGAAAATGGCAAAAAGCGGTGAATGCAATGTTAGCTCTGAAGAGAATGGGTGTTAAATTATAGAAGACTTCTTGTGGAGATAGTTTGTTTTGTTTTCTTGGGTAATGAGGGCAAGATTATGAAATATTGGTCGTCTGCTGTGAAGAAAATAACGTCATAACATTCTATTTATAATACAATAATTAGTGTGGTGGCTTCGTGGTTAAGATTTCCAGCTTAACAAATTATCCTGGCGGAAGTCAATTTTATAAATGAAGAATAATGTCTGAAGTCGTGAGTCTCATTGATAATGAGATTGTGAAAGAGTACATTTGGTCAACACTCTTTGTTGTTTGACCAAAAAAGTCTGTGAGACTGTATTAAGGTTTACCATGAATTGCTCTGGTATGGAACTTCTAACTCATGTTTCAAATTGTGTTTAACAATGTCAAACATCGAACATTAACAAAGACCTATTCGGCCCAAGTACCTTAACTTCATCGATGGACATAAAATGATAGAAAACTATGAACTACTTTCATCGTTGAATTGCATCACTTGGCACTGCGGGTTTGTCTGGTGTGACCGTCTGGTAATTAAGGCGGGTATGTTCTTAATTGATCTACATGTATCTAAGCATTGCTACTGAACTTTATGCTCTTAATCTCCATCGCAATGAGTACATATAATCATATGGACTTAACATAGTCGTTCACTAAACGCTTCACATATATGCTCCATACAGGGAAGTAAAGGTCTTAACTTTAAGATAAGTGTGTACGCTCTAATTTTGGATATATGTCTAATCAACAATCCATTGTGGCAAATATTGAGTATATTGTCATATCAGTCAGGCGGACTCTATACGAGGCCACAAGTGCCTTATTATCAATTAAGTGAATGTTTTATGCCATGAGGAACAGATATACCACCTTAATAAATTCATTTTGCTTATAAACTATGATTAATATTTAATTATAACATTATTGTGTGACCTGATTCATCCAGCTCCACATACAACATACATTTTGTACTTTGTACTTGTCACTTAAGTTAAAATAATCCTGTTTCCTTAAACCAGAATAACCCACGCTGTTTATATAACGGGAACACCCTTTTTACTATGCATATACACTCTGTTTGATCCTGATTTTGCTCCAAATTTAGATTACTCCATTTATAAAATGTGTCGTAACCATCGTTGTTACATTTTATTCATGACACTCATTGCACGACACTTTAAGAAATACTGCAGTACTATTCTCTGTGCACTTATACATTATACAACATAATTATATCATATCAACGAAAAATGCATAGCTTATACATTGTAATGATAGTCAAACATAAATAGATAGAATTGTTACGTATAATTTACCAACATATAAATTGACCATTCCCTGTGTGATCTATTTAATTTTGATAATGATATATCGTTTTGAACAGTTGTTTATTATGCTAATATATGCAGTCATGGAAAAATACATTGTGAACCATTGTTAAATATGCTAATAGATAAAATCATGGAAAATTCATTTACGGCCTCATTGTGGAAAACTGGTCCAATATCACAGTCTTTCTAATTTGTCCGCAAAATTTGACTGTCTGGCTCTTGCAATTGGCGCGAAATAAAATTAACAACGGAATCTTCAAGGACCAACATTTGCTAATGGTTTCAGTTTAGAACTAAGCACAGTACGGACAAACCTACATATCGAAAAACATTATTTCATTTTGTAAATACATGTAATTTCAATAAAAGTTTGAATTTTATGCCAAAATGTAAACTTCTACCCGAAATGTTCTCGTAGCATGATTCACCTACTGCTCTTAATATTTCCCAAGTAAATGCGATACAAACCGGCCACTTACTTGAGCTAGTTAAGTTTTTAAAACAAAGTGACGATGATTGCCGACTTAACGCGAGTCAACCTTCAGTAGCCTCCCTTGATTTACCAGAATTATGTAATTTATGTTTTCAATTTATTATGACGTCATTGATTGATATATCAATAATATGTATCATAGATATATAAATGCCGGCAACCATTGACCTATATAACTGGGTAAGACGTCACGTGACTTCCGGTGTGGTTGTTTATGACGCCATTTTGATTTTTGTTTTTCAAGAGGTGTTTCTAAATATGCTCCAAATCTCCTAGCCCGCGTAGGCTATGAAAAGTTGTGTTCCAAATTGTCAATTTCGTTCTTAGATTTACCTTAGAAAGGAACGATTCTTTATGCTTAGAACAAAGAAAATGTTTAATTACTATTATCATAAATTTATGTTATATAATTTATGTAAAGGATCTTTAAATTTAATTTGAAACAACAGGTCGAAAAAAAGCGTAAAATACATCTAGATGACACCTTTCAAAATGGCCGCAACAAGTGCTCAGCCTCGTTTCCGTTAGCCAATGTTAACGCTATCTTCATTTATATAGACCAATGGAGACCTTTGTTTTTGAAATAATATATTATATAAAACCATGACTATATTTCAACCTATGTAAATATTATTTTCCCCAGATTGTTTGTTTGTTTATGACTATAAAAACATAAATGCATTCTGTGGATGCTGTGAGACTTTGGAAATAAAAAATAAAATAACTCATTTTGTGTTATTTTTTATTGTAAACGATTTTATTGTGTTTCCTAAAAATGAAAATACGTGTCAAAACAGTCGTGCCTGCACTTGTGATTGTGATTCAGTATCAAACAATTCACAGTAATCTAAGCTATAATTTTGATAATCGAGAACTCACATATAAAACCCGTTTTATCATCTGTATTATATTGTATCAACTCGCAGGGGACTGAAGAGATATCAACTTATTCGACACGCAAAACTGTAACTATTTATATTATGGTCTCTTTGGATTCATTTCAGTTGGTGCATGGAAACACTATCAACACTCACTCGTAAATATGATGTTAGCATCTCACTGGCCCATCCTTGCTTCCTAAACCCTTGTCCATTATATGTGACACATAAATGTCATTGGTTATATAGATAGAACTTGATCACAAAAACTTTAAAAGGTTTATTGCTTCGATGAATTACGCAACGGTCTCAGAACATGGAGAGCTTTGAAATAAGCTCGATAGTTATCTTCTAAATTCTTTTAGTATAAAAATCATATAGTTATGGTGGCATATTTTTGCCACTAGATAGCCACATTATGATTAACCACTTAATAAACCTGTAAGTTGTGTGGCAATCTGAAGGCAAAACGATGCCACCTTATATAATTGTTCAATGTTTTGTGTGGTTAATTGGAAATAAAAAAATAAGCATTGTTTTACCAACATCTTAAAGAAAAGCAGGCCTATCACAAAAACTCTTATCGTGCATATGGTTATCTAGTGGCTAAACTATGCCAACATATATATTTCTTCAACGTTTGGTGTACATGTATGTACACGAATATTTGTCATTTCCAACAAGTGTTTCTCGGTTTATCCCGAGTCATACACTGAGAGACAATGTGAACTCATTAAGTTTAATCATATGTTTACACATGTATGAATTGATTACGCTTCATGGATGTTATGACAAAAATGGTTGGTTGGTTTAAAGACAACAGTACCTATATAGTAATAGCTTCGTCTGTTATGCTTGCAATAGAGGTATGCTACATACGCTTTATTTCTTTACACCATAAATGGCTGTATAACAACGTAACCTGGAACCATTCAAACAGCAACAATAACCTTTACTGCTGTAAACAACTACAATTTTTTAATGAAAACATAATTAGATAAAGAAACACATTCAAACGCTGAGAAAATCAAAGATTGCTGAATACAGAGCATTTTTCTTCATTCCATAACGGCGAAGTAAACATGCCTGGCAAAATTCAAACACGTATTAAATTCAAGCCTTTTATTCCCTAAAATAGGTACACGGAATCCTAAGGTTTAATTGCATTGTATTGATACTTTTCATCGATTGGTTACATTGGTGTATGGTCGAATTTAATTTCACCGAGTGATCTCCCTCTAAAAATTCTCTATAAACATTTGTTAAAAGGTTTCGTAGCCAAGGGTCAAAAATTAATTTCTGAACTCAAGAGTTGAAATAACAAGATCTTTTTTCCAAAATTGACAAATGTTCTATTTCTTTCATGTTTTTCTCCGTCGACCCAACACTAGACCTTTCCATATTGTAAGGCCTCTGACATCTTGATAAAATATTTAATGTTTTTTCAGGTCTTCTCCTTTGTGTCAGCATTCATTATTTGTCGGAAAGCAGCAAAATTAGCGAAAAGGAAGGAAGAAAGAAGCGAAACGCAACAATTTAGCTGAGAATAAACAAGGGATAAATGTTAGGTCGTGAACAGAACACTTAATACTGTAATATAAAATGTGCCAAAACTTGTTAACAGTACATGTTGTTGATCACTCCTAATTATTCGTTTCTATGAAAACGTTTCAGAATGTTAATGCGGGCATACATCACAGATGACAGTAATAAAATGAGGTTACATGTAGCCCCATATCCTGCTAGATAGTTTAATTTTACCGTGCTTGTATTTGACTTTTCCATTTCAAATCTCAATACCTTGCAAACAAGAAAGTATCCAGCAATAAACAAAAAGATGCGTTCGTTCGTGTTTGATGTATAAGAACAAGAAATAAGCCACAAGAAGTGTGAGTGAAAAAAGCATTTATTTATAAACTGAAGAAATAAAACATGTACAATAAAAAACAAGAATTTAGAATATTACCAAAAGCAATGATAAATATTGTGTTAGCACAAAGGTGAAAAAATTTAAGAGTCATCTGAGTTTATTCCTAAATCAGCTTTATTAGTTTACCAATAAACGATTATAACACGGTTTCACAAATAAGCTATGATTACAGTATAACCTCTCTAGAACAGCACCCACTGGAAGCGACTAAAGTATGTTGCTGTGCAATGATTGTTGCTCTACAGAGGTTAAATACAATTGAAATTACATTGAAGGAATTTACCAAAAACTGTTGTTGGGCACAGTACTTGTTCTGCAAAGGGCCTGTCTGCAGAGGCCGTTTACGATAACCAGGTTTGCTCACATTTCACGGAAGGCACACATCAAATTGGTTTTTTTCAAGCGCCACAATGCTCCTACGACACAGACTCACAAAGCACAGAGCATGTACTTCAAAGGTGACCACTCTCAGACATGATTTGAACGGATATAGAACCGGAGACAAATCCACTTGAACAACAATTGGATGGAAAGCAAAATAGCTTAGAAAAGCAACCTATTCCATCGCTGTGGGTGAAATGATGGTGTGATCGTTATTACGAACAAGAAGTCAACAATGTATATTGTTGATTTTAAACTAGCAATCCGGTTCAGGTGAATCCTGAGTTGATAATACCTACATGTATCCAGGACTACATGTACAATGTATACACCCAATAATGATATTATTGGGATATGCAATATATACACCTGCAATGATTAAGAAAATTCTTCAAATAATGATTAAGAACATTTTTCAAATAATGATTAAGAAAAATACTTCATATAATGATTAAGAAAATTCTTCAAATAATGATTAAGAAAAATACTTCATATAATGATTAAGAAAAAAACTTCATATAATGATTAAGAAAAATACTTTATATAATGATTAAGAAAATTCTTCAAATAATGATTAAGAAAATTTTTTCAAATAATGATTAAGAAAAATACTTCATATAATGATTAAGAACATTTTTCAAATAATGATTAAGAAAAATACTTCATATAATGATTAAGAAAATTCTTCAAATAATGAGTAAGTAAAATATTTCAAACAATGATTAAGAAAAATACTATAAAAAATGGCTGAAGGCTAGACTTTGTCCGATCAGTTCTTAAGGTACCCACAACAAATATTACACAGCATGAAATTGCAGTCATAGGAAAAGACGAACATCATTATATCACACAATATAAATCTTAGATCAACTTTGAACTCAGCAAAGATTACTAAAACATTCTAACTGACACAATGATTATTACGGGAGTATTTTTCAATAGGTTTTCAATGATAATATATTACTCATTCTCGTACCCAGAGTCTAGTAGGATTCTCGATACTAGCGTCAAGAATCTTGATAACCTCGGGGATACGAGAATGATATTACTATGTTTATGTGATCAGTATTTAATATCTTGAATATTTTCTTAATCTTTTGTTGGTCTTACGCCTTCGGTAGAGTCAAACACGTTACAAACACTATACTGTTCTTTTGGTGGTCCTTATGTAATACCATGGCAGTTCATAACGTCATAGTCACTATCAGTACCGTGACCTACCGGGTACCCATACACGTGCCCTTCACAATTAACCGCTGCACTTTGTTTTTCATTTGATTGCATTTTTGTAAAACCATGAGAGATCAATACATCATACTGGTCATTTGTATTCAATTGTTTATGGTAACCATAGACGTGTCCGTCATCAGTTTTCTTCACAATAGGGGTTTCACTTTCTTGAGACATATATGATCATAATCGTCAGAAGTTAGCTCAACAGGCTCCTTTAGTACTGGTTCAGAATATTCGTATCCTTCTGCATTCTCAGTTGGTTGTTCAAGGTGTGCTTCTTGTGGCTCACCGTGGACTCCAAGATTGTCGTCTGCTGTCCCGTCTGATGATGTTGGTTCTCGTTTTGAACTGCGAGATTTTCTAACAATCACAATGGCAACAATTGCAATCAAAACTGTAACAAGAATTGCGGAACATATGTACACAATGTTTATATGATTAAAACCAGGGTTCGTGCTGTTTGGAGTGAACGTTGTGTCAGTCAGTAGATCATCAGCGCAAAGGTATCGTTTTGGCGTGGTACAATCATCAGGATCTAAATATAGACGTGCTCCTACACGAGTTACTGCGAGGCAAGATTTTGATTCACTGTGTATAGTGTCTGTATTGTCTACTACCTTAAAGACACGGAATAAACCAGTCCAAAATGAGTAACCTCTTTTTACAAATATTTTCGTTGCTTCATTCTTGACAAATGGAAGCATGCTTCCAGAAATGTTGAAACACTGTGATCGAGCAGCTGACAATGTCATTTGTTTCAAAACATAACAATAATGATAGAGATCAGTGACCTCTTTATCACACGACTGTCTATCTGAAAAAGGTCCAGAAATATTTATGCATACAACCCCATTTACGCCCAGAGTTATAGGATTTGCATGACATGACACTTCATTGTGTTCAATATTTCCATTTGGAGCCAATTTTGCGAAGGAACATTCGCGTTTAACAGCATTATTCATGGACCATTTTTCGTTACGGACTGTATACAAACTTAAAATGTCAGTATAATGGTCTTTCTTCCAATTAGTTGAAAAATGTGGAATGTAATGAGTGCACTTTGACGCTGATACGGTTGTGAACTGGCCAGAACTATCAAAACAATAGCACATAGTCCGATTTTTACATTTTTCTATTCCTATATGAGATAGTTCCGATTGAAGCTTAGTCTTGCTACATATATCCACACATTGGTATAAAACAAAATCAGTCTTTTCAATTTGTAGGTTTGGTACTTCGGTATCTATCAATTCACCACACCCGTGAAATTGAAGCCAAGGTTTGGTGAATTGTACACCGCCTCGTATCCAAGCACTCTCCCCATCCTGCAAATTGATACGATTAAATTCACTGGGTTCCAAAGAATCAAAACTCCCTATATCCCTTAATTGTGTATATCTAACTAAACCAGTAATGTTGTTACAACGGCCTTCAGCCTCACTAGCAGAAACTTTGTCACCGAGAACTTTTTGATCACTATTAGAAACGACCAATAAATGAAGTATCCAAATTGTTGACTTGAATTCCATAACATCAAAAGTAAACAGCATCATAAATTGTTCAACGGATAAAATCCTTTACTAATCTTTTGGAAAGCTTCTTGTCATAGTTAAATAAAACTATAAAAGTCGAAGAGTTGCATCCCCTGAGGTTCTAGTTTTTTTTTATAAATCAGTGTTATATTCCATGCGTAATATTCAGGCAAAATCATGACTATGGATATACATTATTTATCTATAAAAAACGGCTATTGTAAGTTCGTTTATTTATATCCTTATTACTCAGAATTTAACATCGCATTTGAGGAACAATTAGCTAACAATTAGCTTGACATTTTTTCAACGACTTTTCCTGTGCTTGTTATGGTTAACACGTTAATAAGCACTCTAATCTATTATATTTTTTCATTCTTTGTACCACCGTCGTCATTTAAGCAAGGGTTAAATTCATTAAACATGTGATGAAAGATATGTTATGGACATTTAAGTGACAGAGGAAGAGGGTGAGATGAATGGTAGAGAGACAGACAGATACACAGAAAAAAGTGACAGTATGAAAAACAAAGTGACATTCCTAGACATTATTATGTTTGGCTATTGCTATTTCTTTAGTTTTTAATTTAACTAGTTTTCATATACATGTATAATTTTAAGCTTATGTTATGTATTTGCCTGGCTTTTGAAATTTAGATTTGCAAGTCTTTGTTCCATTAAAGGATATTGATAAAAGAGCACGTGACAATGTTTGAGGTCCAATGCATCAGGGTTTTCCAATAAACTGTCATATTGTGGGAATGTCAAGTTTAACTAAATGGGAAGAGGTTTGAGTAAAATGAAGTCCAAAATTGTCAAAATATTCCGATTTCGTTTTCATCGAACAAGTTCGAATTCCTTTTCCTGCAAATGTGAAATATAGCCGACCCGTTTCGTTAAAAAAGTTCTGACTGAATTAGTTAGTTAGAATAGTGTTTAGACATGTTCAAATGATTCACTATTAAAACAATTAGATTGCACAAAAATATGATTTTATTCAATTGACCTACTGACCTAGTTTTGTATCCTAAGCGATCTTCAGACAACTCATTACATCAAATTTCCTGGTTTATTGTTCTGTAAATTTCCCTGATGTTGTCAAGCAGGATTCAGGAAATTTATTAAGCAAACAATCAAGATCTCTATACACAGCTATTCTAAACATCACACGCACGGGACCTCCAGACATTGCACGAGAATAAGGGTTGAGATAGCCTTTTTGCAAGTTTCTTCTAGACGAAACGCTATTAATTGAATCATGATTTCGTATTTTTATTTTAAGATCTAGTTTCGCGAACTTATTTTGATGGCGTGTGTATATATGCTGTGATTAGTTAAACCCAACAATCAAACAAACATCAACGACTCTGTGAGTTGGCGTCACAATATATTTGTTGTTTGTTTGTTCGGTTAAACGCCGTAGCAACACATTGTATAGGTTATATCACGGCGGGTAGTACACTTACTCACTGTTCCTGGAATGGCTAAATCTCTGAATTTAGCTGTTAACCTACTACTAGGCGCATACTTCCGCCAGTGTCTGTCTGATGCCCTACATGATTCAGAATCAGTGGTAGGAGAGAGAATGGCCGTAGAAAATTAATTCAAGCTCCACGAAAGTATGTACCGCCCAGGAATCGAACCAACGACCCCTCGATCAGTAGACTTAATTGTGCGCTACCGACTGAGCTACCCGGGCGGGCTCACTATTTATAGAAGAAGTAAACAAGGCTGTGAGCAAAATGACTGCCATACGAATATTATTAAGATGTTATTAGCAAAGGTCAACTGTACGTGACCTGTACTGTGAGCTTGTCAGATATTACCTGACGCGGTCAGGAATCGAATCCCAATTTGACTACAAAGGCGGACATGCTCTCACTGTACTTTGACAATGGATTATTAACAAAAATAGATATGTACATGCATCTTCACACATAAAATGTAGACAACAACTTGTGTAGTGGTTTATATGTGGATATTCTTTTTATGCAAAGTGATCAGGAAATTACCTAATTCTATTATAATATAATTGTACAGTATAACCTGCATTAACAGCCACCTGTAATAAGCGGTCACCTGCTGTAAGCAGCCAATCTGGCTTCCTCCCAATAAAAATCACTCTATTTTGCACCTGTTATAAGCAGCCACCTGGTCACCCATTTCCTTACAAATTTATCAATTTACCTGTATTAAGTGGTCAAGGTCAATTAAATTTTAGAATTAACTAAGTGTCACCATCATTGTATAATGGTCCAGATGTGTGAAAAACTCACCCAGTTAATTCTTTAAACAGTCAAAATTTATCAACCAAGTGTCATCACATAAATTAAGACTCCCAATATATACTAGGCGTCAATGAAAACTTACCACTTACATGAACATAATTTTTTTAGAAATGAAAACCCTTACAAATATGAAAATCATACATGATTTTAAATATTATATAAGAAAATAGGATTTATCTTTGCAAGTACGAAATCTAAGCATAAACTAACAAACTCCGCAAACCAAGACGACCACCTCGAAAATGAAAGTTACGGAGCTCAGTAGCGGGTATGTCCTCCCTCTGCATCAAGCTCAGCTTGACATCTACGTCTCATATTCCGTATCAGACGCAGGATTCTGTACTTTGTGCATCCCACTCCTCAGTCAGTACTTGTATACGTTGCTGCAAAGTATTGACGTGACGTCTTCCGTCATAAACCCTTCGGTCAAGTTGGTCCCAAAGATGCATTATAGGGTTTAATTTGGGACTGATCAAGATCAATGCTGGTCAAGGCGATGTGTGGACATTATTGTCCTTGCTGGAGAAGGTTGACGTCAGCGTCAGTCTGAATAAAAGAAAGAACTACTGGCCTCAGCACATTATCAATGTAACGAAGAGCAGTAAGTGTTCCAGGCAATACAATAGGTGGGGTCTTGTGCCTCAAAGGAATGCCTTCCCACACAATGACACTATCACCACCCCAGCGTGCACCAGGAGACTTTGACGATCGGTACGTCCTGACGTCACCTTTTCACGACCTAGTCGTGACCTACCTCTCACTGAGCCTGTTTGTTAATGTCCCCTTACCAGATTCATGATTGTCTGATGGGAGCAGCCCATGCGGCGAGCAATATCACGAAATGAAATCCTGGCGTCAGCAATGCCAAGGACTTGGTGACGTTTGAATTCTCCTGAACGTGGCATTTGAATAGCAATAGTTATACAAAGGATATTTTAGTTGTTCGCTTGTCGAACAACTATATACGCCAATTTGAGAAATCGGTGTAGCAACCTTACCACGGATTTTACTTTTTTAGGTACACGACGGGGCTCAACTCTTCAAACCTATGATATACAGAGATTTCATTAATTGTTCGAAGAACAACTATATACGCCAATTTTGAGAAATCAGTATGGCAAGCTTACTACAAAATCTACTTTTTGAGGTACATGAAGGAACTTCTTCAAGCATGTGTATGACTGAGAAAGGTTTTAATAATTAAATTGTAATAATTACATTTAACCAAACACTGAAAATATATACGACAGTGAAGATTCCCTGTGGTGAACCCCAATTTGAAAGGGCGTGACGCATTAATATCTCATTCTATACGTAGACGATAAAACATATACAGATTGCTAAAATGGTTTATATGTAAACATATGACCATGACATAAGGAAAATAAATATATAATAGTGTCTACATGTTATAAACGATCAGAACATACATTTTAGTTGCCACCAACATACTTGATACATGAGAATTACAAAATAGTTAATATATACAACATGGTACAAATATTTACATTAATCACTAGAGATACAATGAGCAGTCAACAGAATGCAAACAAACTTGCATACGAAAGTATTTAAATCCTTACTGGCTGGGACATGGGCAATTTGCATATTTTTAGCTTAATCCGACAGGGCTAATTTAATAGTATGCCCTTATTTCACTAGTAGTGAATTGAACGAAATGCACATTGGCCAAGTTATTACATGGGCAATTGTCTATCAGAGAAAACAATTTCCTAAACCAGTACATTGGCCTCACTGAGGGCGAAATAAAAACTGCATTTTTGTGTTTTGTAAACCTCAATTTGCATTTATTAAGTTACATGCTCCTAAAAAGACAATGACTCTGTTGTTTTCTGGCTATGAAGGCTGCAGCCCCCCCCCCCTTTGATTCAGATTGAGGCACGCGCTATTTCTGAAAAGACCGTCAATTTAAAGTGCGTGTAAAGTATGTAAATATTCCTCAACAGCTTGTTACATCATAATCATTACTAATAGTCTGTCCTTTTGGGTTATCATTCAGTTTCATTGCAGGCTTGACGAAGCCATATTCTTGACTCGGAGATCTTGTTGAAGCGCCTTGTGAATTTAAAGTATCATAATCATCACTAGGTTTCATACCTTCGGGATAACCGTACACATTGTCATCAATTCTGGGTTTTGCATTTTTGAAAGTATTTTTTGCGGTTCCATGAGAGTTGAGAACATCGTAGTCATTGTCCATGTCGGCCACTTTTGGAAACCCGTATATGTGTCCATCATCGGATTTCTTATTCAAGCATGCTTTTTTACTTTCTCTAAGACAAATGTGATCATAGTCATTACTAGATTTTACATCTTTTATCATTATGGGCTCAGGATATACATTTGATGAAACATTCTCACTGTTCCTGTTCGTGCCATTCACTTGATAGCTTACAGCCAATGGGCTTTGATCAACTTGCTTAGGATTTGTCTCCTGTTCCTTTTTTAGAATTATCTTCACTAGTTTCTAACCTTTCCCTGTGCATTTGTCTTATCTTGTAACATATACAAATAACAATGATTATAACAATCAACATGCCAGAACCAATGTAAACAAAGACTTTTAAATTATCAGTATCATTTTCAGCTTCTTCTTGGTCAGCTCTTGTATCATTTCCTTTATCATAATTTTGAGTACTTTCGATGTAAATGCTTGGCGTCGAATTCAGATAAGTTTTCTGTGTATTTTCGTCGTTGATGCTTGGTTTTGAATCTAGGTCAATTTTCTGTGTAGTTCCTTCGTCAATGCTTGTTGATTGTGTGGTTGTTTCTTGGTAGTTTTGTGTTGTGTCTTGTTCTGTTAGGCTATTGACTTCGTATTCATTATGTCATTTGCACAAATATATAGTTTCTCTAAATGACAATCATCAGGTTCCAAATATAGACGTGTTCCAACTCTTATTACGGACAGACAAATCATGTGCTTATCAGTTAAGTTGTAAGAAGAATTTGTCACAGTAAAAGGACGGAACAAACCAACCCAGAATGATTTGCTAACATGTGATATTTGTAAACTTTCAACAGTTTTTTCCACTAAACCATGGTGACAACCTCCAACCAGGGATATTAAAACAATGTGACATGGCAACAGTCAGGATGGTGGATTCAAAACAAGACAATTGTTATCACTCTTAATGGTGCATGTCTGATTGTTTGAATGTGAATCAAGGACGGCCTTGCATGCAAAACCTCCGATGTCATGACTTGTTGTATTTGCATAACAAGATACTTCCTCATGTATAATAGTACCATTCGTGGACACCTTTGCTGTCAAGCATTCACGAGAAGAAGTGTTCTGTTTTAGCCAATGATCAACGTTGATTCTATACACACTCAAAGTGGCACTTTTAACTTGAGTTGTCGTACGTGTTGATACATTTGGTATGTAATGTGTGCACGTTGACGGTGGTTCAATGTCAAAATAACCAGCACTACGAATACAATAGCAAATATAATTATTACTATTTTGTCCTATTCCTACAAAAGAAAAATCAACGGCTTCAAAATTTTCGCATCAGTCTACACATCTATATAGAGCAAAGTCTCCATGTTCAAACGTTTCTGCGTGCCCGAGGGGGTGCGGGTTTGAATCCCACCCGGGGAGGTTATACCCTTCCATGAAAATTTGACAAAAATGTCGATTTTCCTCCATTGATTAGATAATATGGAGAAGTTTCCGGCCTTGTGGAAGGGTAGGTGAGTACTGGTTATAGACAATGGTCCAGGAAAGCTAGGTTAGGTGCGCTGGACGCCGTAAAATGACCTAAAATTGTGTTGACACGGCGTTAACTCAAATAAATAAAATAAACAAACGTTTCTGGAAACGCGTTGGTGTGTTCTTTCAAACGAGCGCACCCATAAAAGTACAATGCAGAATCAGTGAATTTAACTGTACCTTCTATCCAAGCATTTTGGCCATTCTGTAAGCCAATAGGTTCAATAGTGTCTGGTTCTAAATTGTCAAAACTCCATTTATCTATGATTTCTGTATATTTTATCAATCCGTTCTTGTTCAAACATTGAGTAGCTGCTTTCCCCTGCGAAGCTACATCTGTAACTACATTTGATGCACCATTACAGAAAACTACTAGTACAATGCTGAATAAAATAAATACTTTCATAGGGTCCGTTTTACCTTTGTCGATGCGAATTTCTTTCAATGAATGAAACAATATTTTTATCCAATTGTTGTGAAATAGCACATTGATTTATAACACATAGTTTTAATATTTAAGGTCAATTCCGTCTCATAAGTTTTATCGTACTTCTTTTCAATTTCATGTATTCAAATGAAAATAAACAATATACATTGTTTTTCACCGTAAGTCTTTAAGACTAGCGAGCCTTTTCACATAAAAATCCTTATTACGAAAATCGCCGTAATTCAATTCCATAAAAAAGTCGCAGACAGTCGCAATATTAATAAAGATAAATACAATGCGATGTCTAGATGATACTTAATATTCTGCGTGTTGTGGACCAATTTGGGATGGAAAAGACAAAATATTGGACATTTATGAATGTTTTATGAATTTGATTTACGACGAATTTGATCGTAAGAGATTTTGAGAAAATAACTTACAGCACGACGCTGTAGTATAATATGTTTCATACAGCACTGTATCATTGAGTGTATATACTTATATCTACGTTTTACTTCTATAAACACCGACTTATTTGAATATATCATTTAACATTGAATTTCTTGGTACTCACTTTGTCGAACATGTTTTAGACATGAGATTAATTTTTTATATCTAGGTGTTTTTTGATAAAATATCTTTTTATGTATTTTAGTTATTTGATGTTACGACATGTTATAATATTAATGCAATTACTTAGAAAATTGAATATGTGAGACTATATCAAACAATAATGTATTATATTATTTTGATAATTTTAACATAAGTGTACTTGAAAAAAAACATAATGAAATTCGATAGTTTAATCGAATCGAAGGTATCATTTTTTTAGATTTTGTTGAGGTGATGAACAAAATTCTCATTCATACTTATAAATTATAATACAAGCCATTGGTCAATAGAGACTTAAGTGATTTATGATCATGCGCCGCATGATCTAAAGTTTGGGTTGAATTTCAAAATTTTGAATCTTGTTGTTTAACCCAAGTCGAAAGCGCAGTTGGTAGCGCGCCGAAATTTGGAATCTCGAGTCCCGAAGTTCGAATCCCACCCAGGAAGGTTATACCTTTCTATGAAAATTTGACAATAATGTCAATTTTCTTCTATTAATTAGACAATATGGAGACGTTTCCGGCCTTGTGGAAGGGTAGGTGAGTACTGGTTATAGACAAAGGTCCAGAAAAGCTAGGTTAGTTACGCTGGACGTCGTGAAATGACCTAAATTGTGTAGACTCGGTGTTAAACCCAGTAAAAAGAGAATTCTGTAGTTTGATGTTACGACAACTGTGATTCAATCAATACCTGTATCATTGAAGGTGATAATAAAATGGAAGTTCAATTTCACAATCTATGAAAGGTAGTAGAACTAATGAGTCTATCGATATCCATTAATGTTGAATAAAAGAGATTGTATAGTGAGTTTAATGAACTCCATGCTAAATGATGCATACTACATGTATATCTAATTAATATTGTATTTATACTCTATCAGTCAGGGTACCTTAGTACCTTCAAGTGCGCATGTATCCTATATATTAAGTTATTATTTGATTATGAGACAATCTGCTCGGACAATTTGTATTACATGCATTATATAAAGGGTCAGCAGTTGAGCTGTGGAGCCCAGAGTGCTCACTGGCCAGAACTGGCACCAGAGGTTATATCTTAATGATCACAAAATAATGCGTACGTCCCTATTTATAGTTCCCTGTGCATACATACATGTACTCTACCTTATTATATTATATTATGTGAAAATTGTAATGAAACTCGTACACGGTAATGTATACGGGACCGATTTTTAATTGTTTGTTGACAAGATATTATATGTGTGCGTATTTAACGAGTGTGAGAACTCTGGTGCCAGTGCTGGTCAGCTGTACCTTTAGGCACGGTGGCAATACCACGTGACATGACGTCATAAATGCCAAGGTTTGAAAAAGAAATTGGTGAAAAACCCGTCTTGATTCTAGGTGTTTGCAAAAAGCATAAAACTGGCTTTGGAGATGTAACGCACAGCAAATAGTATACACTTTTCTGCTTAGTCTTGTAGTACGGGGGCCAGAGGGGTCCACCGTGCACCCCCCTCTAGACTTTTTGCCACCTATGCTAAATTGTTCCTTATGGTCCACTGAATCAGAATCCGCGTTGTTCTCAAAAATAAACTCTTGCGCACTACCTGAAATGTCACAGTTTCCATGGCAACCCCTTGTTTTTTGTCGAAATTGTCGGTGTTTGTAAAATCCTTAATAACTTGAACAAGCACCAAGCTAGAATAATATAATTAGTGTCAAATCAAAGCTGAGGCACTGACCTTTAGAAATATGTGTAAAACTATCCGCTAAATTACAGATTAATTCATGAAATTAACCGAAAAACACAAAAAATGCAGAAAAATATCGATTTTTTTTAATTACATGCATATCTTTTAATTTCCAAACCTTATTTTGGAGAAATGATACATTTATTTTTTACAAAATATTTCAGGAAGGTCTACTCTATCATATTCAAAATTATTTTTATGACAGAGGTACTATTTATGTATGTAAAAACCGTTTCCATAGCAACCGCTATTTTCAAGTAAGAACTACTTTTTGGTGATTAAACTTGATTTTTTGCTCAATTCTAACGGTATGATTGCAATATTGATATTAAATGATATCTGAGACTCATGTCTTTAATATTATTGCTGTTATCAATAAATTTAGCATCGATACCTTCATAAATATTGTTAAGAACTCTTAATCAAAGCGCTGAAAGCACTGATTTTTTTCGGTTTGACAGTATTAAAGTGTTTACGTATTAGAACGTTTGAAGACGATGGTTACTGTGCACTGGTGGTCTGTTGAATAAAGAAATAATATAATAAGAGATAAGAAGACTAAAGAGACTCTTGTTGTTTTGTTTTTGCTTTTACTGAAATTAAATTATGCAGGAATATGATTTTGTAATTTAGATTTTACGCTGTATATCATTACTATTTAAAAGGTTATGTTCGGGTACTATGTATTTGTAATATTATTTTTCTGTTGGCTATAAATAGTATATTTGATACCAAATAAAGAATATGTTATGCTATGGTATGTATGACTTATTTTACCAATTTTCCTGGGCATGCTAATCGGTTTAATTTCTATAAATTCATCCTAACTTACAAGTTTGTTCATATAAACACAGGCAAGTCTTCGACCAAAGCGAAAAATACTTGTACATTGACATGTCAGTTCAATATAAAATGACCATACAATATTATTGCAGTACATCAAACTTGATATAATAGTGAGTTAATTTATAGACATTTAGTATCATACATTCATATGATACTCAAGACATCTGTTAGCTGTAAAGCAGAAGGATAATTTTAAAGCATCTTAAGCTTATATTTTCCAATTCGAAAGCTTTTTGTATATAATGTTACAAATTTATATTTTAGCTAAGGAAGTTTAAGTACCTATTCTACCTTAAAATTTGTGGTAGAATGTATGACTCACTAATCTTATTTTTACGGTTAGACATTGGATATGAACCTCAAAAGTTAAGCTTCATACAGAGTATTTTACGGTCACTATACCTAAATTGTTAAGGTCAATAGGGTATATATACAGAAGGATACTTATTATCTGGGTTCTCTCTAGCTCTGGTTGTTCTTTTTCTTGTCTTTGGTTATGACTTTTATTCTTGTAGTTTATCATTATAACTGGATTTATGTGAGTGAAATAAATTTGTAGTAAAAAAATGAACATCAATTAATGTATATAATGATGGCATCGGACAAATAAAAACCTCAAGTATGATTGTAGAATACTGGTAACACAGCGGAGGGATTTCTTAATAATTTCACCATGATTAGGGAAAATTGGTAACAATAAGTACCAAGCTGAATTGTTAAAGCTTTAATTTCAGTAAAAATAAGTTCAATCAATTTAAACATGCTAGGATCAATAACGAAAATATGTAGGGATTTTAATATATCTTAATTCTGCATATAATTTTCATTCTATAATGACATGAAACTCGTCTCCTAATATATGACAATTTATACAGACATGTAGGTGTGAATCTTGGTTTGTTCCATCTACCGGTTTCAATATGTAATCTATGAGAACACAGTTTAAGTCTATAGTCATAAAATATCCAAATCTTTATAATGTTTAAATGTTTTTGAATATGACTGAACCTAAAATTTGATATATTCTTGTAAAATAATGCTCTACTTGAATTAGCTAACCTATGTTCAAACTTTGCATTAAATTATCATTTAGTCTATGTTAAACATTGCTTAAAATATATCAACATTACCAATATCTTGAAAAGTAATGCATCATAAAAACCAAGGTAGGACACATATGAATTCAACAAAGAACACCAGTTGGGTTTATTAGGGTACAAATCTCTATCCAATTTAACATTTTATGTACTTTTCTGTTATTTTAATTTATATCAGTTTTATATATCAGATATACTTTTACCAAATAGTTTACTATAATGTTAAAATAGCGAATTGTTTGAAAATTCAACCTCCCAAACTCACTGTGATTAAAATCATTTGGAGTATTATTTTTATCCCGAGTAACCTTTCACAGAATTGTAAATGAACTTGTTCTAGAGAATTTCCTTGGACGTATCACCAAACTTGGATTGCATAGTACAGAATGAGTGATATCAATTTATCTAACAGATCTAATTCATGTTTTAGAATACCTGTAAATTTATACAAATATTTGTTAACTTTAAAATACCTATTAAAGCTTGGCCAGCGAATCAATTTAAACATTAGAGAATGACCCCTCCTTGATGAGAAAACTACACCAATGTATGTTAATTGTTCAACAATATATAGTTCATATCATTTTAATAGAATTTAGTATTCTCTGAAATCCTGCCTCTTTTTTGAAAATCATAACCTTAGTTTTGCTAGTGTCTACCACTGATTTCCATAACTTACCATCATCTTCAAAAACGTTTATACTTAGTTGTATCTCGTCTCTACTATTAGCGAAAATAACCATTTCGTCAGCATATAAAATAAAAAAACATATTTAACATATCAACTTTAATGCCAGCAAGACCATTACTGATAAGTATATCCTCGATTTCAGTTAAAAAGTGCAAATAAGATAGGCGAAATGCAGTCCCCTTGTCTAACACCTACGTAACATGCAATCAAATTGGTCACTCACTTGATTATGTACTTTAACTCTAGATTTTACCGATGAAAACAATTATCTTATACATAATATACTATCTTTTATACCCAGTTTTATTAGTTAAAAGCTTTAGTGAAGTCAATAAATGCACAAAATAACTATTTGCCAGTATTAAGTATGTGATTTATAATCCAGTGTTAAACAAAGATATCAAATGTTCCTAATTACCGTCCAACCAGTCAAACGGTTATTAAGCATCCTTGTAAATAGTTTTCTTAACATACTCAATAAATTTTCGACCCTAAAATTGTTAACTTCATTTATACTACCATGTTTGTGTAGAGGTACAACAAAACCCTCAGACAAACGTCTAGAAAAATATCCAACTAAATATAAAAAAATATCAAAAAGAGATAATATGTATAGATACACAGTATGCCGTCCATGCATACAGAACATATCAGGGCACCTGATTGTTACTATTCAATTGTATAATAGCTAAGTTTAAGATAAACCAGCTAATGCGTTTCGTAATGTTGATATGGGAGCGTTACCACCTTGTAACAAGTGTTTAGTACAGCAAATCAAGAGATTTAATAACCTGGTAGCCATTCGGAAAAATGTCCACGATGCTGATCCTAACATACCTCCCGTTTCAGAACAATTTGGTCAGACGAATAATGGCGTGTATTTTGAACCTTTATGGTTTAAAGGTAACGTTTTTCAATCTCAGCTGTTCGATACCCTTGATAACGATAATGCTGACGAAGAACAAGATAAAGATATATCTACAGATGTTGAATTAGATAAAATCATGGAGTGGATAGACGCATAAAACGATTGTTAAGATATTGGACATGTATAAATACGTATATAAAATAATAGGTTGTGTAATTTCTATTCGTTTGGCGTTTGTCGAATCATGCGGTTCAAGGTTCAGCCCCGGTTTTTGCTGGTCATACCTTCCTTGAAAAAATTGACTTTTAGCCTTTAATCCGCAATATGTAGCACAGTTACCAGCTCCTTAGGGAGAGAAGGTAGACACTTGTTAGAATAGGGTCCAGGAAAACTTTCTAAACGAGTTGGTCGATGTAAACTAATGAACAAATATTACGTACAAGTTGGTTTTGGTTTTACGACACATTGTTAATATAGTTTGGTCACCCTTTATGAATACAAATATTTTACTTAAACAGTCATTTAGTAAATAAAAGTATCTCGTTTTGACAGTTCTATGCATTAAATATGTTAGGGTAAGACGTTAAACCGATTAATGTTAAAGAAACAAGTCTGTGAAAGTTGGTTAAATAAGTCTGCCGCCGAACATAACCTTTTAAATAGTAATGATATACAGCGTAAAATCTAAATTACAAAATCATATTCCTGCATAATTTCATTTCAGTAAAAGCAAAAACAAAACAACAAGAGTCTCTTTAGTCTTATTATATCTTATTATATTATTTCTTTATTCAACAGATCACCACTGCACAATAACCATCGTCTTCAAACGTTCTGATACGTGAACCACTTTAATACTGCAAAACCGAAAACAATCAGTGCTTTCAGCGCTTTGATTAAGAGTTCTTAACAATATTTATGAAGGTATCGATGCTAAATTTATTGACAACAGCAATAATGATATAAACACGAGTCTCAGATATCATTTAATATCAATATTGCAATCCTATCGTAAGATTTGAGCAAAAAAATCAAGTTTAATCACCAAATAGTAGTTCTTACTTGAAAATAGCGGTTGCTATGGAAACGGTTTTTACATACATAAATAGTACTTCTGTCATAAAAATAATTTTGAATATGATAGAGTAGGCCTTTCTGAAATATTTTGTAAAAAAATAAATGTACTATATCTCCAAAATAGGGTTTGGAAATTAAAAGATATGCATGTAATTAAAAAAAATCGATATTTTTCTGCATTTTTTGTGTTTTTCGGTTAATTTCATGAATTAATCTGTAATTTAGCGGATAGTTTTACACATATTTCTAACGGTCAGTGCCTTAGCTTTGATTTGACACTAATTATATTATTCTAGCTTGGTGCTTGTTCAAGTTATTAATGATTTTACAAACACCGACAATTTCGACAAAAAACAAGGGGTTGCCATGGAAACTGTGACATTTCAGGTAGTGCGCAAGAGTTTATTTTTGAGAACAACGCGGATTCTGATTCAGTGGACCCTAAGGAACAATTTAGCATAGGTGGCAAAAAGTCTAGAGGGGGGTGCACGGTGGACCCCTCTGGCCCCCGTACTATTGATACTAGTAGGTATCATGCAAATCTGACAATAATTGAAGTATTTACAGCTCTTTAAAACACTGAGTCTAAGTGGATTTTGCTGTTTTCTTCTTGAAATCGTGGCATTTGTGATGCTATAGCCACTAGTATTGCCACCGTGCCTATAGGATAACTGTGTTAGTTCACAACTCGTTGATGATTTCTATGAAATTGATAGAGTACAAAGCTGTAACGCTAAGTTGTTATGCTAGAAACGTGACCTGTCGTAGAAATTGTCTTCACCGCCAAACAATTGATTTACAAGAATGCCGAAGTCACTTAAGTTGGTCAAAACCAATTTACGTTAACAGCAGGATAAGAAGATATAAGACATACTTAGTGTTGTAATCAATGTTTTGTGAAGAAACATCTTTTATACAAGCTAGTATATAAATTGTCTATCGTACAATCAATATGTTATTTCAAGAAAACTGTTTATGTGACAAACTTGAATGGTAGCGGAATTCATCCTGCTTCAATAAACGTTTTATTTTGTTTACTCATTGTAATACGTTTTGTTTAGTTTATACTGAGAACTGACAAGTTCTTACAGCTTTTATAAAAGAACTGTGGGTAATTTTCCCTGCAAAGTAGAAACATTATTGCAAAATACTGCAAAACCTGCTTCATAGAAAGGAAGACAGGGTCAAATTTGTTATAGGGACAATAACACTTACTGGGCCTAGTCCATTAACTAATTTGTGCGCTCGGATTGGTTGGTTGGTAAAACAGGGCCTATATCAGTCATGATTATCGTTAAAAATGACTGTATCAAAGCATTTAATTAGAAATATATACTACAATGTATGTCACGTTTGTGAATGTTTAAAATTCATAAAGTATAATGAAACATTAAGTTTTGCAGGTTCTGTAACAATCTTCTTTGTTACTCAAGTCTAAAATCTCTTTTCTTTGAACTACAGATCTTACCCATGGTTTGTGAATGCAATGATAAAAATGTATTCTCATGATAAAAATCACAAGAGATTATAAAATCGATAGCAAGATTGTTTTTCCATTGCGATTGTAAATCGATAATCAATGTTACTTTCAATAAGAATATCTCCTTATCAATCTTTCTTATGTTACAGAACATGTCATCATATACAATGAATGTATTGTGAACGATTGCCAGTGTTAACACTTCAAGTGGCGCCGCTATACGTCGCAATTGACGCTAAATGTCGCAAAACAAACGGTAAACGTCACAATTGCCTTGACAGTGAACGTGAAAAAGCTCACGCTACCTCGAGCAGCAATTAGCTTACGGATTTGCAGCGTAGTTCAATAGATCAATGATATTAGAAGCGGAAAGGTAGAACACCCCCCCCCCCCTCCAAAAAATTACGTTATAGGAACTTTAAGCTGTAATATACGTGATGAGTGAGTATAATATAATTATAAATCTGCTTTCATCATAAATAACTGTTTGACGCTATATCTCTAAGGTACACTTTTCACGGCTAAACCTGTTTTATGTAGACAATAATTCGTTCTACAAATGTCATTTTCATTGTAAAGCAAAACAATATGTTGAAACAATACACCTATATATCTGTTTTATATCATAATGATTCTTCAGTCATTTGAATTTTTCTTTTGTTTCAAATCCACGTCTCGCCCTTAAAAACCCGTAAATCAGAAAACCGGGATGTCTCATTATTTCTTAAAATGACATTAATAATATTAAGATGTCAAAATTCTAAGAATTATAGTTTTATGGCGTAGACTTCTATCTTAAGATGTATATATGTTGTGACGTATGCCATAACTCATTTCTTGAAATTTTGTATTATATTTCATAGCTAGACTATGCCACCAGACAATTCTGCCAAAATATAAATGAAAAATATTTCAACTGCACTATTTTTATATGCCCGAAAGAATTTCGGACATCTATGTTATACCCCCTGGCGTCCGTCCGTCCGTCTGTCCGTTAGCAATTTGGTTTCCGGAGCACAACTTAAGTTCCATTTGGCCCACAATATTCAAACTTCATACGATGATTGTCCATATCGGGTAAAAGACCCCTATTGATTTTGGGGTCACAAGGTCAAATGTCAAGGTCACTATTACCTTAAAACTGAATACAGTTTCCGGAGCATAACTTAAGTTCCATTTGGCCCACAATATTCAAACTTCATACGATGATTGTCCATGTCGGGTAGAATACCCCTATTGACTTTGGGGTCACAAGGTCAAAGGTCAAGGTCACTATTACCTTAAAACTAAAAACAGTTTCCGGAGCATAACTTAAGTTCCATTTGGTCCACAATATTCAAACTTCATACGATGATTGTCCATATCGGGTAGAAGACCCTATTGATTTTGGGGTCACACGGTCAAAGGTCAAGGTCACTATTACCTTAAAACTGAAAACAGTTTCCGGAGCATAACTTAAGTTTCATTTGGCCCACAGTATTCAAACTTCATGGGAGGATTGTCCATGGTATCTTTTTTCTCTACTTTGTTTTCCACAATTATTCATAATATGATATTCATATGAAATATTCTCATGTCTTACAAATGCTTCATCTTAACTAAAAAGCAACACTTTCGGGCATATAATGATCCGCCTAGCGGTGCTCTTGTTGTACATTGTATTTTTGTTTGGTTGAGCACACGTTGTTTAATCTAAACCTACGTACCTTCGATCCATGAACTTGTGCGCTACTGGCTGGACTAGGTAGGCGGCTTGCACTTTATAGATAGATCTGAAAAGCTCATACATGTAATAATTATATCATTACTTCACGCTCATGCTCAACTACAAAGCCGCATATTACCATTAATATTACAAGGCTAAAGTAGTTTCACGCGTTGGAGGATATGTTTGGAATTATCAACGATTTCACTAAAATATTGCTGACTGGCGAGTCAATGTTTTGTCAATTAAAATGTCTTGTTCTGACGCTAAAAGCGTCGCCATGGTTATGACTACGTCTGCCATACGGGGAAAATTCTGTTTCAGATTAGCGTTTTAATGGCTGTAAAATACAAAATTTTCCACCGCCAGGGTCATTTAAGACGAGCATTTGTAAACTAGTTATCATAGTTCATAAAAAGCACCAGTTACTATTTGAGCATCCTGTCACGTATGAGCAACCGTCTACTTTTTACTTGAAGAAAGTTTTCAGAAGCTCGGCTCGAACACAAAACCGTCATTCAGTACACGAGTACATTATGTAATTAAAAATCTGAATTCATCATAAATGCATTCAGTTAAAGTTAGAATAGTTGCTACTCGCTACCATAAGCTTACGGATCATTTGGTGCGTAGTTCGCGTACAGATTAAGGATGTTGGTAATGGAAAGGATGAACATCTCCTCCCCCCTCCAAAAATACGTAAATGGAACTTTAAGCTGATATATACGTGCAGTAATTTCTCGATAACTGTTTAAGCTTTAAATCTAGTAGAGCTGTGCGCACTTGGATGTATCATGAACTAAAATTTGTAAAACATCTCAGTATAGCTTAGAAAACTCGTTTATTGATACTCGCCCACGTGCTTCCGTATGACTTGTGAAATATGGCGTCTGTAAACGTGCCTAATCTAAAGTTTAACAAGACAATGCAGATATTTGCACAAAAACGTGCATGAAGCAATATCGCTAGGACATTCTAATAATTCTATAATAAGAAAAGTGATATTGTGATCATGTTGTTTAACATTGCTTGGAAACAGATTTTGTTTGTTGGGGATTTGATTTACTGCTACATTGTTTAAGATGACAACTTAAATACACTGGTGTCCGAAAATTACTTTACATGTGCACATGTATGTGGTTTCATGTTTTCTCTGAAAACTTAAACTTTTGTATAGAATTTATTAAGAATGCAATAATGCCCATATTTCATTAAAAACTGTATTTTGACAAAAAAGGGAGATACTAATATGAAAGAACATAATTGAGGATACATGTTAAAATGTGTATTAGTTGTGAAAATATATATATAGTTTGAAGTATATCAAAGTAAATTCTATAGCATCAAAATGTTGTAAAGAAACTTTTGGACCCCAG
This sequence comes from Mactra quadrangularis, assembly GCA_025267735.1. NCBI lineage: Eukaryota > Metazoa > Mollusca > Bivalvia > Venerida > Mactridae > Mactra > Mactra quadrangularis. The sequence goes on from CM046304.1 coordinate 34,161,628, forward strand.
TGTACTTGATTTATAATCTGTTTTATATCAGGAAACTTTAACTACGACAGTTTGTTTACTTAAACTTAGAATACATTGAACCTTATATAGTTGCACATCTAGTTTTTTACAAAATATCTCCCTCATAGAATTTATTGAGCGTTATATACCAGTACTCCCCTATATAATGATTAGAATCAAATTAGGCAGCGAGTGTTCAAAACTTCCCGGTGATTTTCAACTACGCCTATATATCTGCCTAGATGATAGCTGAGATGTTCCCAATGGAAGGCAAGATAATGTAATCGTCGTTTCCGAGAAGCACACGTTTTTGCATTAGACTCCAGCCCTTTTTAAGCAGCTGCCTACGATGTAACTCAAATGGGTATGGTTAGAGCTAGATCCCAAAAGTTGCTGACTTTTAATGGTAGGGTAGGCCAGTGCAAGAAAAAAGTGTCCCAGAAAGATGGTTATGTGAGTCGGTCGTTTGATAAAATAAGATAAAACAGTTTTGATAAATCCGTAAAATCCTAAAAAATCCAACAAAAATTTTCAATGACGTCATGCTTCAGATGACCTTATCACAGCACCAAGGACTAAATAATTATCCAGTGATTTTCTATTCTGTACAATAGAGCACAATAAAATCTCTGAATTTTCAAGAGAGCAATTTATTGAGTTAGTCACGCTATCTCATATGGATGCACCATGAAGCTGTAATCAGCATACTCGGTTATATATTGGTAAAAACACAACATCGTAGAATTATTTACCGCATGAAAATCTTGTCTACTCTCTGAGAGAACTGACTTCTTAGATAACATAGGGATAACAGACAAACCAGGTGTGAGTATACATGCATATATACTTTGTATAACAGACAATATGTTGATTGTCACTCGTCAGCCAGTCAGGATAATGTTTTAATCATCAAGGTTAGTGTTTTGTGTGTGTCTTTAAAACTGTATGGATATGACGTGTTTACAGCCTAGGTCATTCACTCACGGATGACGATGCCGGGCGGTACCGGTTGGGTACGGACGATAAAGGGTACGGAGTGTGCCGATTATGCGGATCTACTTATTATTTTTTTGGAATATGTTCTCTAACAAATCTTTGGAATAATTATGTTCTAAAGCTTGACATTGTCAAAACATCACTTCGGATTATTTTAATGTAAATACTGAAAGTCATTTTGCGATAGCAACCGTAGAAAGTATAAAACTGCCCTGGCGGATTAACCACGTATTTCTACAGACGCTGTCGAATTGTGTTCAATTCGGAACTCTTAGGCCATGCTCTACGAATATACCACCGTAGTATTCCGAATAATTGAATCCGTGTAGATTCCGGACGATCATCCTTAAACTGTGTTACCATGGAATAACTGGGATCCATTACAGACTAAAATTAATGACGTAATCGTTAGAAACATAAGCTGTCCTATAAGCTATGTCGGTAGCGCGCTTGACTTCAAATTTGTCGTTGTGTGGACGTTTTACTCAATAGCCTTGGATTAATAGGGAAACGCAGTACCTATGTTTTTTTTTTATTTTAGCACATATAATTATACTATTATATATATAGCTGGTTGAATGTGCAGCCACTCTACTGGACACAGTGGTAGGCAGGAGAATGGCTGTAGAAAATGTGGATCTTATTCGCTAATCGAACCCACGATCCTTGATTCATAGCTAGACGCGCAACCGAATGTTCTAACGACGCGTGTCTCGCAAGTTTGTACTAGAATTCAAAGTAAAAATTTATTTCGCTGAATGCAATGTATAATATACATGTATGATGTAATATGTATAGCTATTAATGAGAGCGTTTATATGGCTGCAAGTCTGTGGTAAATCATTGATCATATCACGGTCTACTTTTATATGGTTTCTTTGTTTAGAAAGATTCGGAAATTAAGTGCGACTGATAGTTCTGTATAAAATGATCGGTGCATCTAGAATTGTCCAAAAACATCAAAATCCAATGTTAATAACTTCAGACTTGGCGAGTTGAATAGATAACAGAACAAAGGTTTAGACGGTTTTGATATACTCTTAAAAGTGCGGTTTAAAGTCTGTCTCCATATACATGTTAAGCCGACTTTACAATCTTGTACGATAATTCCTGATCACTAAAATGCTCTCAGAGAGGCGATCCCTCACAGTACCCATTTACACCTGGGTAGATTGGAAGAATTGTTGGTTAATTTCCTGCTCAAAGGAATTACCAGTGCCTCTAGTGGATATTGAACCCGGGACCTCTCGATCCTTAAGCGTGCGTCCTACCACTGGACATCTGCGTCTACTTTGTGTCTTTAAATTGTTAGTTTTGGTTACACTGAAAACATTTGCTAGTTAAAATGTGTTTATTGCTTCGGTACGAGAATGATATATCATGGTATATGTATTGTTTTTGGCTTGTTCGCGTGTATGTTTTATTTAGGTAATTTATTGTTTAAAACAATGCTAATGTTTTAACTAGTATAAACTGCATGTGTATTGTCTTCCACATTGATTTGTTTCCACTAACTTGATTGGGATTCATATTAAAACGCTGTATTATTTTGATATGGAATGCACCTTGTTACATGGAATTCAGTTCTCAATCTCTTTTCATTTAGCATAAAAATAGAACAGAACAGATGACTTGAATAATACTCATCACCCGAATAAATACAATATACATACATATACAACTGCATGCGACATGAAAACATATCATTTATATTAAACAACAAGAGGGCAAAATATACATAGATATAACATAAGTTATTTTTATTCAGTAAAAAATTAAGAGCATATCCGCCCTTCATTCGTATGGGAGATCCCAGGATTTTAAATTTGTTCATAACAAAATTCACATTCATAGGTAATAATAGCAGTTATTTGTCAATAGAGAATTAGTGATTTTTGTTCATGCACAGCATGAACTAATAAACTTAAAGTCAAACTTCATAGTTGTAATCCTGTTGTTACATGTTCTGGCAACAATGCATGTATCATTAAAAGTGATAAGGCCACCGCAACTTGATGATGTGTTCTATGGATTTGCTCGCACCTTAATTTTGACGGTTTTTACACACACAAAAATATTTTTATTTCCTCGCTCGCTCATAAAAAATGTTCAATTCACTATTTAAAGCAATTGAATTAAGATGTTGGGTTTTTTCACTCGCTCGCCCCATGATTTTCCAAACAAATCCGTAGAAGATATGATCAATTTGTTGAGGCATAATAAGATGGTTGTTTAATTTAAAAATCTAGAAAATGTAATATACATGTATATTTAATGAGCCATCCGTAATTGAGCTATTATGTTGAATTAAAAAAAGATTGTATGGTGAATATGGTGAATTCCATGTTAAATGATACATTCTATATTCAAATAATATGCTATTATAAGAAATGTCATAGCTTCGAATAGATTAAACCAATTATATATACAAATAGAAATGTTTCCCTGAAATTATTGATCTCGACAATATTTAATTGAATATGAATTATTAACGTCATTAACGTCATTATAGTATAAATGAGAAACAAGACTTTTAACTGCCAGCATTTCTGAGATCTTTATCTATCTTTGCCATTTCCGTTCTTCTATACATAAATACTAGGTATTATATTTGGCTTTTAGGTTGAGCGAAGCTGAATTCCATACCGTTCATCTCCTTCACATTTTCTAAAAAAACGAATTTTAAGCCATTTTAAGTTCCTTCCTTACTGTATTATGAGATCACCCCCTGACTCAGATGAGTTGTCTCCCCTTTCCCATTTTTACACCCCTCTCCTCTCACTTTCCTTCCTCTATTTCCCCCTTTTTTCTCTTCTACCTTTTCCCCATTTTTGACACCCCTCTCACTCTCTTTCCTCTTTATCCTCTCTCTCTTCTCTCTTCTAACTCTTTCCCCACACTTTACACCCCTCTATACTTACTCTCTTTCCTCTATATCCCCTCTCTTTTTTTTTCTTTTAACTTTATTCCTACTCTAACTTCTCTCCTCCTCTCTCACCCCTTCCTCCCTTTTTCTCACTCAATTCCCCCTTTTTCTCACTCCTCCCCCCTATTTCTCACTCATTTCCCACTTTTTCTCACCCCCCTTTTTCTCACTTACCGCTTTTTTCTCACTCCTTTCACCCTCTTCTCTCAATCGTATACTTTTGTTGAGACAATGAGAGGAGAAAAGAGAGGTTACATTGACGATATGTTAGGCTTAATTATAACCTTGTTATCCTATAAATCGGAATCGAGTTTTTATCGACATTTTCTGCCAAGGAGAAAGAATTGATTTCGGATACAAACATGAAACGTGTTTTGTCAGTAAGTTGGATGTATTGAATGTTGTGGGTTGCTAACCGCTTTAGCTTTAAGATATTCGTGCAACAAACTAACATTACTTGCATTTTTATTACAGGTCCAACTGTTTTTACACAAGGATTCAATTTTGTTATCTGCTAAGCTTTGTGTCGTCTGGTGAAACAAAAAAAACAATAATGATAGAACCATCGGTTGGTAATGTAAGACGGTGAGTACATGAAAATACTCTCGTAAGAAACAGATGAATAAAACTTCAGTATACTGTGAAGATCTTTAGCCACAAGATCTATCTTCCGGACATAAAAACAGTGTGACTAGAATATTTTAACATCGTGAATGGTATAAGGAAAAACTAAATGGTAAACGGAAATTGTTGTGAAGTTATTTAGATAGGAAATATTTCATTGTAATTTTCACATTTTTTGGTTACAGTTAAAACCTCGTGTGGCTCGAAGTTACTTAATTTACAAAAACGGTATTTTGTGCTTAGGAACTTTATACGTCCCTCTTGGATTATATACTTGTGCCAAATATATTAGTGTTATAGAAATATTGTCATTTGGTTATGGATAAAGCCTCGTGTGAATAGAAATAACCTGATTTACATACCGGATTCCGTGTTTATGAACTTTATTCACTCCTATTGGATTTTATGGATTTTAAACCTACATCAAGGATCGAAAATTTTCTCAAATAATTGTCCCATATTGTTAATATAATCAATTTATGGGATATTTAGCAGGAGAGTTCCTAACACCTCATAGAAAATCTTCATGAAATATAGGATTGACATAATATATAATATAGTGAAAAGAGACGTCCATACAATAGTGTTTGATTCCCAGGCTGATCATCATGGTATGAATACAAAATGAGATAAATCATCTACTCATGTGAATGGAACATTAATCGATCGTAGTGACGCAAACGCTGGGGACGCATGAAACTTAAAACTATTTTTTTTGCTATTAGCAATATTGGCATATTTGAAGAGGTTTAAGTACAAAGCAATAAGATTGAAATCGATAATAAGTTCAATATCTATGAATGACCTGAGATTGTCTGAAGCACATTTTGTCAACGTTCCAATTTCAAATCAAACAGCTCCGATTTACAGCAGCAAACCCGTGTGAAATTATACACGCAATTTACCAATTATTTGACAATTCCCTGGTGAATAGAAGTTCTGATGGAGCATCGTGAAAACAAGTCACGGATAGACAGACGTGAAGTACATTCTGTGTATGTACCAGTTCCAACAATTGTGTTGAATTCATCAAACGAGAAGAATGACTCATCTCTCTCTCACTCTAGATCAGCTGGAGACTTGGACATGACTTTAAATGACACAGATGAATTCCAAGCGTCTGGTTTACCTAAGGGCATGTCTAAATTTTCAAGTTCTGTCGCGGATGGAATACAGGAATCGGATTGTATAAACGCAATTGGACTTTATTGCTCGCCTAGAATGTTGCGAAAAACAGCAAAATCTCCAGACGAGGAGCCTCAAAAACATTCTAGAATGTTTCTGGAGTCAGTAAACGCTTGCAATTTGAATTGCCTCGATCCCGGAAGTCGAGTTGGTAGTTCTATTTCACTGAATAGTGAGTATACGTCTCGTAGCATTGGACTAATATCAAATGATTCTAGCTCGGAGTGTTCAAACCAACATTACGGTGCTGGCGCATTAGAAGGTGGTGCGCATAAACATGGAGTTTTAAAACGATTTTATTCTACCCCGGAAAAGGACGGGGACATTTTGACGTATACGTCAACCGTGAGAAGAAATTCTAAATCTATGGGAAACATGCAACTAGATGACCTTGATAATTTCGTGTCTTTTGACTTCGGTAGTGATTCAACTGAGGAAAATTCACGTCATATCAACGAACCAAGTTGTGATATAGACGAATCTCTGGAAAAAAGGACTGCGTACGCAGATGAGGACACTTCTGATGTGTCAACAGATAAAACTCTTGTCACCGCTGTGACCGGAAGTTCGTCATTAAGAGATGGTCGCATTCGAAAATGGTTGACTGAAATCTCGTCCCCGGACGAGAACTCAAATTCCTAAAGGTTTAAGTGTCGTTCGCGAGGACTTCAAAGTTTGTTTTGTTTTTCGACTATATTTGTTTGGATATTATCATCCAAATAAGATAACTATGTTGAAGTTTAACCATTTTTAATTAGTTTTGCTGTGGATTTAACCTAATGTTGTGTTTCAGAATCTTCAATGATTTCCATAAATGGATCTATTTTTTCATAAATGATGGTTACAAAACCCTTTTCCTCTTTTAAGACATGTCTCGGTTCTATGAAACCCTTACATGTGTACTGTTTTCAATTATTGGGCATATTTAACTCTGGGAATTCAGTAAATTGGTGATAAGTATGCTTTAATTTCATGTGATTTGAACCTTATGCCTTTGTCTGTATTAAATGTACCATATTTTTATTGTATTAGAAAATATATCTTTTTTGTTAATGTCAACTTATTTCTTTATCTGATATTATTGTTTTATGCTTCTATACATATATGGACCACTGGTGATAAATTGACACATATTCATACACAAATCATTGGTTAAAGCTAGAAAACATTAAACACCCCTACAATAGTTTCTTCACTTTTAATGAAAATTCACATTTAAAGCAGAAACGCGTGGCGTAATGATTAGTTTTAGAATCAATATAATATAGCATGACTAAACGACTCAATTATCCTAAAAGCATTGACTGACTAGTTGTTAGTAATACAACGTTTTGTGCTTTACGCCATATTTTATCATATTTTGTTCAGTCACAATGCGGTGGTCAATTATCCCACGTATGGTCCCTTGATAGACATATTTTCTGGATCCAAGATTTTAACTTAACCAGTACTTAGCAATCCTTACCCAGAGGGTGAAAACTAAACTGCTTGATACAGAGATAAGCGAAATATTTCATGACCTAACTTCACAAATATGTAGGCTTCACCCGGAAGTCGAAACCACGACGCCTGAAAATTGAATAAATAGAGGGTATTTGGTTTTTTTTCGGTGTAAGATCGATTTTTATTTCACGATTGAGCTAAGGATGCTTTATTATTAGCTCACGAGTGAAATAAATAGATCTTACACTAAAATAAACTAATTTTCTGTTTATTTTCTGCTTCAAACTTATTTAAACAAACTTATTTTCATTGTTTTAAAACAGTGGAATATCGATTTTTATTTCATCGATAAATCCCGGTATTCCACTGAAAACCATATAATAAAACAAATTACTAAAGTGAATAAAGCTATATTTGCTTATATATTGCTTGAAATTTATGTGACATAGGCCGTCAATTATATATCAATACATTTTAATAATGATCTAACATTTTAATTCTATTCAAAAGTGTAATGGGTGACCATATATAGTTTTTTAATTTGTGTACCCAGTGATATACGGTTATATAATGGTCACAGATAATTGTGTATTTTGTCTTCTCGGTAATATCATGTTATATAATGGTCACAGATAATTGTGTATTTTGTCTTCTCGGTAATATCATGTTATATAATGGTCACAGATAATTGTGTATTTTGTCTCCTCGGTAATATCATGTTATATAATGGTCACAGATAATTGTGTATTTTGTCTTCTCGGTAATATCATGTTATATAATGGTCACAGATAATTGTGTATTTTGTCTCCTCGGTAATATCATGTTATATAATGGTCCAGATAATTGTGTATTTTGTCTTCTCGGTAATATCATGTTATATAATGGTCACAGATAATTGTGTATTTTGTCTCCTCGGTAATATCATGTTATATAATGGTCACAGATAACTGTGTACTTTGTGTACTCAGTGATATAATGCTATATAATGGTCACAGATAATTGTGTACTTTGTGTACTCAGTGATATAATGTTATATAATGGTCACAGATAATTGTGTACTTTGTGTACTCAGTGATATAATGCTATATAATGGTCACAGATAATTCTGTCCTGTGTGTACTCGGTGATATCATGTTATATAATGGTCATAGATAATTGTGTACTTTGTGTACCAAGTGATATAAGGTTATATTATGATCACAGATAATTGTGTACTTTGTGTACTCAGTGATATATAATGGTCACAGATAATTGTGTACTTTGTGTACTCAGTGATATATAATGGTCACAGATAATTGTGTACTTTGTGTTCTCAGTGATATCATGTTATATAATGGTCACAGATAATTGTGTACTTTGTGTACTCAGTGATATAATGTTATATAATGGTCACAGATAATTGTGTATTTTCTGTACTCAGTGATATAGTGCTAGATCACTCTTAATTGGTACAAATCCATGCATACACGCTGAATAAATCTAGTTTAAAATATTTGCAACTTAATCAAATTTATTTTCTTCATCTGAGAACAATATTAAGACAAATCTAGGCTGTATAACTTTAGTGTAAAATATTGGCAACCAAACCAAGTTCATTTACATCTGCAGTGGGAATTGCCTGAAGCTTATTGAATGGTATCATGTACATGAATAAATAAATAAATAAAATGATGACCAGACATGGTTTTATACGATCATTCTATATTAATTATGTATTGACTTCAGACTGGAGGGTTTGTAGAGTCTGTTCTAATTAGAGGAATACAAACATCGCCAGGAACTGTGCAGTTTCTTCTTGCGTCTTCTATTTAAATCTCTAAGTCATAGATCTCTCACACCCAAATAAACCAAAACAGTGCTCTATCTATATACAATACCCTCCAAAAGTTTGGAGACAAAAGAAAATTACTACAGCTCTTGAATTTTGAAGACAATTTTGTAGAATCATTATTTTAAATATATTTAAGTATGGTTTGTAATAAAATGAAAACAAATTTCATGAATGCAACCCATTTTAAAGTTTCAACACCTGACATCCTGAAGCCTCCAAAAACATGTTTATTGTAATAATTTTCCATAACATAGCTTTTATGTTATTTTTGTATTCTCATTTATTATTATATTGCTACCAAAAAATAAAGTAAAAACAGAAAGGCATTTAAAAATAAACAGTGATCAAAATTTAGATAAAAGCCATTTAATAGGCCTACAAAGTGAAAATGTCCCCAAACTTTTGGTGGGTACTGTAGTATGTGTTATATGAATTCCTGTCATGAGGAAGCGTGTATAAAACACTTCGTCTTTAAAGCATACATGTTTTGTCGGTACATTTCTGTCTGGGAAGTAAACACGCGTACAGTGAAACCACCCCAGAACAGCCCACTATTAAAATACTTTTAAAAGTGGTTGCTTAAGTAAAGTGACTGTTGTAGGAATGGTCATATGGAATGAAGAATACCTTGTACGTAAGATTTATGGGAAAAGGGACGGCTGATTTGAGAGCACCATTTAAAATAAAGAAAACATGGGATTTAGGGGGAGAGGGTGGCTGTTGTGGGAATGTCATTTGAGATGAAGAACACATAGAATTTAAGGAAAAGGGACGGCTGTTGATGAAAGGACTATTTGAAATTAAGAATGTATGAGAATAAAAAAACTTTAGTAAACGTTATAAGAGCACCATTTGAAATGTTGAAAATATGAAATTTAGGGAAACTGGGGTGGCTGTTGTTGAGAAGATTTTTTGAAATGAAGAATACAGGCAATCTTTAGAAAATGTTCTGAGGAATGGAAGTTGTAGAGGGTGTTACCGTATCAAAAAAGGATTAGTTAGTACAAGCTGAAATTCAGCCCCTAGAACATCTTATCAGCATTTGGTACACGTAAGAGTAACAGAAAAATACTAAAAACGGTACATCAGCACAGATATATATAACAGAAAGTAACTGTCTGTTTGCTATGTTTACTTTAATGAAATGTATTGTTATTTTCTTCATGGAGTTTTATTAACTATGGTGGAGTACTTCTGCCACCAATAAAACACCATGTAGTGAACTAGTTACTTAAGTGGCTAACTAGTTATGTAACTAGTTTCATGTTTTCGATTAAAATATCACAACGAAAAAATAACTGCAACTTATTGACTTTAACAGCAAGCCTTGTATTATTTTACCAGATTTATTTTAGCTACGTAACTAGTTAACAACACTCTCAATTAATTAAGTAATTAGTTAACTAATTGCGTAACTATTAACTATTAATCACTTTAATTTGTCCAAAATATGGCTAGCTGGTATGTTGTTAACTGGTTACGTAGCTAGTTAACCACAGCGCTAACTACGTTAATTATGTAGTTACATGTGTAACTAATTTCTTTACTAGCATTAAGCTTGTGAAATAATATAAGAATTGCAGTTGTAGGATGCATAAATTATATTTTCTGTTTTAATTTTCAACCAATTAAATGAATAACTAGTTACATAACTAGTTAACTAGTTAACCATTTAACTATAATTAAAATTATTCAACTGACAGCCGCGCATACATAACTCCAGCTAATTTAAATACTGACAGCAGTACTCCTGTACTAACTATTGCATGCGTCATTGACAGTGAAATGAAATTTAACAATAACTGTAGTAAAGTACAGTGTACTTGATTGTCTGGTGTCATAAATACGCCACCATACTATACTTTACTGTGATTTTACATAAAATCTTCCCTTGCCTATAATCATGTAAATCAGGACTTATGTATATGGATATCTGGGTTATTCCTTGTTCTGTATTCAAAGCATCTTCTCTAAACAATTTACATCATTGATCCAAGTTAGAATTTATTGTCTTGTAAAATAAAACACGATTTATTCTATAGCATTCACTAATGCGTAGCCTGATAGGACGTAGGGAGACAGAATACAGTGTAACTAGTCAAATTTTAACACCTTTGGGATCGGAATCAAAACCTTGCTAATTAACGAAGAGTCACCATCTGGTACGCGAATATTCAAATTTTGTGCAATTGTGTGAGTGTTATTTTGTGGTCGTGTTTGGAAACTAACTTAAAATGCGGAAATTAGGCTTATAAGCAGATTTCTTTGGGACTCGATTTCATAATGGGACTGAGAAACACATTCGAAATGCAGAGAGATTTTGATTCGGGACTCAAGGTCAGAAAACTTGAACATAGTCTGTTGTTCAAACTCAATTTCGTTTAAGAAAAATCTCTATGTAAATATCTTTTGAAATACAATGTATATGAAATAAACAATGAGACAATATTCAATGATACTTTTTTACTATAATGGATATATAGTTTTGTTTATGTTTAGTTTTGTTCAATCTAAAGAACACTGCTTGGAAATGATAGAGTTTATTGCACTGAGTCCAATTTCAAGCTTTATAACCCCCTGACCTGTATTTCTCATGTTTTACTTTATATGCCAAACGTTTCCGGGGACTAGAAATACTGGACAAAACTGCGAGTCACTTACTGGTATATCTTATACAATATAGTGTGGTTACAGATGTGTTTTCATCGTCTATGAGTAGAACGCCTAATACTTCATGCCCGAAAGGACAAGACGATTAGGTAATTGTTTTCTTTCCCAGCGGACAAACTTCTCTCCGAAAAAAGATAAACCCCCATCTGAAAATGCTTCCCATGGTAATGTACATGAATAAATTCAATGAATATCTGGGAGCTATTAAAGATTTGCTATTTTATACACTATTGGTTTATTTTATAGGCCTACTTCCATAATGTCCAGTTTAGTTCGTACAATCCCCTACATGTATATGAGTTGTAATAGCTTTGTGGAAGACCATTTGAGGATCTGCTATTCTTCACATTGTAGGAAATGAAGAATGAACTAATCTTTCACGATCGAGAACCAAACCTAAGTCGCTTAAATTGATATATATGTATTGACAAATCTGTAGAATATATATTCAACACTCTTAAGTTGGTATACTGAAGGATTTCGTATTGATTTGAAATAACGCGGAATGGTTTTCAGTTCAATACAATAATTTCTCGGCTACCAACCATGACTCTATATATGTGTAAGGAAGTAAACAGTAACGTGCGAAAGATACACCTGATGCTTCCTTGGAACAATAGTACGGTTAAATTGTTGGCACTTACCAATCATCATTCTCGTACCCGGAGGATATCAAGATTCTCTGTCGAAAAAGATAGATAACTACTAGGTACGGGATAAGCAGTAATATGACAGCAGATTGCAATCAAAAATGAGATTACATGCTTGTAAACTGGTTTCATATTCATATATTATTGTCATTCATTCCATATTTAGAATTATGAATGTAAATACATATCTACCATTTGAATAATGTGTCCATAAATCAAGTATAGCGTCAGCGTAATACAGTAATATGATCGTTTTATTGAGTCAAACAAAAATGATTGATCTAGTAATACAAGTATGGATAATAGTGATTTCTCTGAGAACCCAAAACTTGAACATCAGAGACTGTGATATAACTGACAACACCAAACTAATTTCCTAGACGTTTATTACTACTTGTAACTATTCAGTACCCGCATAGAACAGTGACTAACCACTGTGGACCCCGCAGTCATGATGCGGCTTCCTTATATAGTGTTTGTACCCACGCCCCGCAAATTCAAGCATACATGTTTTAACCTAACAAAATTTTGAAATATCTAGAACATAATTTTTCGTCCGAACTGGTTCAAGTGACCAACAGTTTAAGTAAATATTAAATGTTTGCCAAAGATAGTAAATGAATGACCATATTACAAAGACACAGATGGTGACAATGCGTAATAAAACCTACAACGCTGCTATAGCTGTTGAAATATTGGGACGTAACACCAAAGCAAAACACAAAACAAAAACAGATATCTACGGATATCTGCCACCGTATGTTAGTCACAACTGTGAGCAAATACTTTCTTCCATGTAAGATATAATTATTCCTGAAATGTAATTTGGCACAGGGGAATAACATATCAATCATATATGTCAAACTGTTTATCAAATAAACATAAGAAAAAAAAGCTCATCGACATAGATATATAGAACAATGTAAGAAAAGATTATATGCGAGCATAGCTACTTATAGATTTTCTTTTTCCCTTTAAAAGGAGTGTGGAATTCCTAATTTATTCCGAGTGATATCTCAAAATATACTTGTTTGGAGTCAAAATGCTAAAGTTTATTGCACTTTCCAATTTCAAGCTTTATAACACCCTGACCTAAATTTCTCATGTATTACTATATATGCCAAACGTTCAGCGATTAATTTCCGGAGATGATAAATATTTGATAAAACTGTGAGTCTCTTACTGGTATATCTTTTATCTAAGTGTGCTCACATGTACATCTATAGTTTCGTCGTATACTAATAGAACGCCTGAAACATCATGCCCGAAAGAACAAGACGATTAGGTAATTGTCTTCTTTCCCAACGGACAAACTGCTCTCCAAAAAAATAGTTAAGTACATGACACACGAGTAAATTCAATGAATATCTGGTAGCTATTTAAGAGAAACTATTTTATATTTCAGCTCAATAGCCATTGGATTTATGGCATGACTTTTTCTGTGGCTTTTGTTGTGCAACCGGAATTTCTTTGTTCGTGTTTACCTTAAACATAGTTTTGAATCAATTATATTTTGCCAATATTTTGCTTATGTATACATGTTCGTCCGGGTTGTCAGCAAAACGTTCTACAGAAAATGAAAATCCTGAAAATAATTATATAACCTGTTCAGTCTGTAAAAAACTAAATAAACATGAATTAATACTAGTATACAATGCTAAAGATGTCAAAATGTATTATAGTACACATGCAATATAAATGTTAACTCCTATTTAGCAATTAAAATGTAAACAATATAAAAGGCTCAGAAGCAGATGTTCATCTTTGTTTTAGTGAGATATTGGACATTCTTCACATATCAACATGATATATACAAGAGTGCATTCTATAAACAGACGGCAAAGACAGTGAAGATCGAGGTGTGCATGTTTTAGTTTAAATCGCAGTTTAGAAGAGAAGGTAATAATTTCTTGAAGAAACTCCATTTAAACGTAATATATAAATGCTAAACAGAATTAACACAATAAAACGTGTAAATGTAAACCGTTTGGCTCATATAAGTAAAAGGCACAAAATTCACGTGCAACATCGAGGTAAGTAACTATATAGTGGATATTGACGTATTTAGTGCCACATGAAAGATATAGTATCCCATATTAGACACACGAAATTTTGTTTGAATAATTTAATAACTGTTGAAATTATCTGTACGGAAAATGTGTATAATTAGAAAAGTCGTTAAGTGTACATTCATAACCCTAGAAAAAAACCAAGCATTTTTCAATAGTATCACTTTGTCTAAATCAAAATACACGTATATTGGTTTATTTAGAATATAATAATACTTATGTTAGATGAAATTGTTTTATTTTCAAGATTTTTTACAAAGGCATTACAATGAGACCAGAGAAACTTGTAAGTGTATCTCCATATACAGAGACCCTATCATGTCTCTCTGTACGTACTGATATTCTATCACCTATTTCTAAGAATGTAACAACAGTGACAGCACCTTGATTATATGTATCAGCCGGACCAGCAGAGGAAGCAAAGGCACCAGCTATTTCAACACCATTCTTCTCAATATCAACGTGCAAGGGAGCCGATGGATTTTTCAAAGTGACAGATGTCGAAAATAAGTATATACCCCGAGCAGGAGCAGTGAATACACCGTTAGCTTTGTTATAGCCATGTCCCATGTTGAAGATTACAGAATCAAAGATGATATTTCGATCAGCAGAATAGAGAACAACTTTACTATCGGATATAGTTGCTTCAAATGCTACAGATTCATCCCGCATTGTGTAGACACTTGACGATGACACATTTCTTTTAACCATACCATCTGCAATAAATGCAATACACATAAATGAATTCAAAACATGTTTGAACCATTAAAATTACTTCGTGCGCTCCAGTGATTATTTCAAATTTTGATGCTTCGAATTTGAATTTCGTCCTTGGACAATTTTCCCCATGTAAATTGAACAATAATTTTGCGAACTACAAATGTACGTGTTAAGCCAATGATAGTAAATAAAATACTGGAACTAAGGTACTATCATCGTCACAAATATTAACTGAACAAATATATAAATGTCGTAATGAATTGAAAGTCTTGATACAAAGCGGATAAAAAGGCAACATTTAAACTAACTAACTAACAATGCGTACGTTTTCTGTTTGACATCACAGGACGTTGTATGTTGTTTTCAGTTGTTGCTTCATCAGATTCAGAGTTTAGTGTCTCCATGATATCTCTTGTTTCAGCGTATTGTTGGATGGTATGTTCCAGGTCAGATATTCTTCTGTCTTGACTTTCAATGATTGTATGTAACTTCATTGTTTCATCTTTTAAAGCTTTCTCGTCAGCTTCTTTCTCTTGTAGTTTTGTGGTCAGTTTTGTAATGAAATCTTGTTGTAAGGATATAGTATGTTGCAGTTCTTGTAACCATTTTTGCTGGTGAGTCACTGAAGTTGTAATGATTGGATTGAACTTAATAATATGATAATGAATTGAGTCAAATTTTAACGAAGTTTTTTACTTAATATCATTGTATTTTGTCAGTTTGATTCGCATCTTCAATGAGCACTCGTTGTCAATGCGATTGACCATTAAGATGTGTTGATGTGTCGCCTGATTCCCTAGGCTGCACTAGAGATGGAATTATTCAGAAAAACTCGTTTTTACACGACTATACTAACACTTCTCAATTGAAAACCATTATCATGTCAGATCTTTTTTACAATACACTTTGTGCAAAGAGAATTTTACAACAATATCTTCTTCTTCATTTAGTACTTTCATGTATTCATAAACATTTCCATCCTTATCATAATCATCATTATCACCATTTTGTATCATCATCATCATTCATAAACAATCATAATTATTATTTTCATCATCAATTATCACCATTCATCATCAGCATCTTTATCAAAATTGATCATCATCATTCATTGATAATTAATATCATCATTAACATCGGCACCTAGTTCTATCATCATAATTGATCAAAATGTTGTATTCTTGCACAGGACATTGCACTTCTCGAAGTTAACTGACACAATATGTAGTTGAATAATCATAGTAAGCATGAACTCATCATAAAGTGTTTTCATTTCAGTAATAGCTCATAGTTGAAGACAACTGTATAAAAAAAAAACATTTAAATTACCTTGATTTTCTAGCAGTTCTAATCTCCCTGCCTCTGGTTCAGCTCTGACCTCACCAAGTATTAAAATCATAAGAAGAACCCAAATCATTTCGTCTGGATAGAAGTAAGAAATAAAGAATAGAACATATTACATAGTCTTATCTCAGACAAAATGTGTCATCTACGTACAACTACAGGTCAATGTAAATAGAATGTATAATTTATCATAGCACTGAGGACCCTTAGGAAGAAAGTTAAAATCTTCGAAGTTTTAATGTGCTGACTCGTGTTCTAGTAATACAAGTATGGGTATTAATAATTTCTCTGAGCGTCTAAAATTTGAACATTAGAGACCCAGATGACGACAATGCGTAAACAAATTTTTTGACGCAGCTGGCTGTTGAAAATGGGATGTTACACAAACACAAAAAACAGATATCTACTAATATTTGCCATCTCATGTGAGTCAAAACTATGAGCAAATGTATTCTTCCAAGTAAGCTATAGTTATTCCTGAAAAGTAATTTGGCACTAGGGAATAACATATCAATCATATATGTCAAACTGTTTATCAAATAAACATGAGAAAACTCATCGACATAGATCTATATAATGATGAAAGAAAAGACGATAAGCGATCATTGGAACTTGTTTTTCATTTTCTTTATAGATACTTAAATTCATTTCGATGTACTTATAATGAGACAATATGGCATACTTCATAAACCATAAATACAAGTTACAACTAGAAACAGCATGCGAAAATTACTGAAAATCCATGAAAAACATTATACACAATGCTTGAGGGTGACACAGCAACATTCGGAACAACCTCGGCAATCATCTACGAATATACACCTCGGAAATCAGACGTAGTAGGAATACAACCAGGTTATAAGGTCCGGTGACTGTCATTTTCATGTCAACATTTAATAATAACATTGTTACACGCTTTATCACATCATTTCATCAGTACAATGTCTCACACGTCGTATTTCTGTGTAGTTCAGACTATAATACCACAGAAACCTAATTCCAAGATCTATTTTTTCACCTTATGATATCCGAGGTTTATCTGCGTAAAAGATCGAGGTACATGTAGTTCCGAATGCCGCCACAAAAGTAAAAATCGTTTTTTCTTTAACGTTAAGTCCGCTATGAGCGTCTTATTGATAAATTCCCATCGTTGGGTTGGAAAATTAAATATTTTCTAGGACCATTATTTTTCCTCTGAATCAGGTAGGATGGTTGTTAATCACTGGCGAATGCATGTGCTTTGTACTGCTTGAAGGCTTAGATCTAGAATGTTTTAACACAACGAGTAAGTCGAATGACATGATATGACTGAAAATTTGTTAAAAAGATCAAGTATGTCTGAAGACCGAGATACGTGTAACCAGACTGATTCGAAATCTCTGATTCCAAGCACTACAAGTTTCTTTACAATCATAAAAAAGTTAATTACAAGACACATTGTACTTCTATGAAAGTATAAATCTCTAGTCAATCTATCTATTTCTAGCGGCAAGTAATTTATTCTTAATTAATTAACTTCCCGTATGCGTGATTTGATCAATAAACTGCCTTATAATGCAAGACGATGTATATAAATGAGATTATCGTCAAGTCTAGTAACTTATACGTTAGAAGTATTCAGCTGGTTTGAAACATCATTATAAGGAATGTCCAAATCGTGAACACAGTATAGCTGCTTTCAGATTGTCCATATTTTTCTGTACAAAATGATAATAATAATATTAAAATAGTTCTGATGCTTTTTAGAAGTACAACGGCAAAAATGTTAAATGGATTCTGTTGAATTTCAAAACTAGCCAGATAAGACCGAAACCAGTCATGTCCACTGTCCAGCTTCAATACTTTACTTGAATACATGCAGCGTAAAAAAATATCCATGAACTTTCCTTTATAAAATATCTCGAGCATCTATTTATATGTTAAAAGTGCTTAGTACCTACCCATTCTAGTTGTGAGATTCAAAATATTACCAGTAAGGTCATTAATGATTTATAAACCCATATCGATCGTCAGGAACACAACATAGTTGGTTAACTCGATACAAAGACACAAGAACATAAACTACAAAATAGACTGAACCGTGTGCGGAAGGACGTAGAAAATGTTTTTGATTTTCTTGAAGCTAAGCGACTGGATGATGCCACTTCGGTACTCTCGGGCAACTCCCAAAATCCAAGATGGCGGCCAAAATCCCGGATGAGAGCTGATTAATGTATAATAAATCCATCTTTTACAGTCTGGTCATTTAAAAAGCTAAAAATGGTCACTATGAATACACACAAGTTTACTATTGTTGTTATGAATGGAAAACGCCGATAATGAAGAAAAATAATGAATTTCGCTTTTTTGACTACTTCTTGAATACTCGTACGATTTGATTGCAGGAAACATTCGATGATCGATTGTAAGCATTAATATCCCTTTTTACGTTGTTTATTCAAATTAACGGTGCCAAATTGCCGTCAATAGTATGTTTTGTTCTTGCGACTTCCGTATCGAGTGAACCAAATCTGTTTAGTTTGTGGTGTTTCATATCGTCCCTTGTGCTACACACGGTTGGTAGTCAGTTGAATCTTGTAAGTGGCTTTCTGTATGATCGACCGTCTTACCGCAGCAAATTAGTAGGCTACTATGAAAATTTTAAGCTTACTTTCTTAAGAGTTATAAGTGCTTTGATAAAATGTACATGATGATTACAGTGACCTGTTGTAATATATAGGTGACACATTTTGTCTTAGATAAGACTATATAATATGTTCTTTTCTAACTTCTTCCTTCCATCTGGACGAAATGATTTGGGTTTTTCTTACGATTTTAATACTTGGCGATGTCATTGCTGAACCAGTGGCAGGGAGATTTGAAATCCTAGAAAAGCAAGGTAATTATAATGATTTTCGAATACAGTTGTCTACAACTAAATGCAAATTTCTGAATTAACTACACTTTATTAGGGTAAATTGCCTATGATTTCAAAACTTTTATGGTTATTCAACTTTATATAGTGTCAGTTAACTTCAAGATGTGCAATATCCTGTTCGAGCATGCAACAATATGATCACGTTTGATGATAGTGATAGTGGGTTATAGTTGATGATGATGATGATGATGATGATGATAATGATGATGATGATGATGATATTGATTATTCATGTATGTTAATGATTAATGATATTTGATGATGAATATGATATTTATGAATTATGATTGCTTATGGATGATGATGATGCAAAATGGTGATAATGATGATGATAAGGATGGAAATATTTATGAGTGCATTAAAGTAATATATGAAGGAGATAATAATATTATAAAATTCTCTTTGAACAAAGTGCATTGTAATAGAGATACTGACATGATAATGGTTTTCCATTGTGTAAGTGTAGCAAAAGTTGTGTAAAACCGAGTTTTTCTGAATAATTTCATCGCTAGTGCAGACATTTGGGGGAATTTGACAACACATCAAAGCATATCTGAATGGATCATTTTATCAACAACGAGTGCAAATTGAAGATACAAATTAAACCGGCATGATAAAAGGGTACCAAGTAATTTGTTAAAATATTACTGTTTCAATTGTTTAAGTGCAATCTAATCAATACTACTTCAGTGACTCACCAGCAAACATGGTTACAAGAACTACAACATACTATAACCTTACAACAAGATTTCATTACAAAACTGACCACAAAACTACAAGAGAAAGAAGCAGACGAGAAAGCTTTAAAAGATGAAACAATGAAGTTACATACAATCATTAGAAGTCAAGACAGAAGAATATCTGACCTGGAAAATATCATCAAACAATATGCTGAAACAAGACATAACATTGAGACACTAAATGTTGATTATGACGAAGCAACAACTGAAAACAACTTACAACATCCTGTGATGCCGAACACAAAACGTACGCATCTTTTGTTAGATAGTTTATTTTTTGCTCCTTTATCAACTTTTATTAAACAATGTACCACGTTTGTATTGCGCTTTTTCAATATTGAAAATATGTTCAAAGGCGCTTTTGTCAGTTGTTTGACGCTGTGTATCAAGATTTTCAAATAATTACGCCATTTATTAGCATTTTTCAATTAATATTTGTGAATGGTAAGAATAATTATAATCCCAGATTTTCTTTACTATTATTGGCTGAACGCGTTTATTTGTAGATCGCAAACTTTTTCACATACGGGAGAAAATCAAAATGATTATTCTATTTATACAGGGGAAATGGTCCCAAAACAGGGTTCGAATTGGGAACATTCAAAAATCAAAGTTTGATATTAATTATCACTGAAGTGCATGTAGTAATTGAAACCTTTAATGGTTCAAACATATGTTTTGTATTCATTTACGTATATTGCATATATTACAGATGGTATAGTTAAAAGAAATGTGTCATCGTCAGGAGTCTACACAACACAAGATGAATCTGTAGCCTTTGAAGCAACTATAGCCGATAGTAAAGTTGTTCATCTTACTATTGATCATAATATCATCTTTGATTCTGTAACCTTCAACATGGGACATGGCTATAACAAAGCTAACGGTGTATTCACTGCTCCTGCTCGGGGTATATACCTATTTTCGACGTCGGTCACTTTAAAAAATCCATCGGCGCCCTTGCAAGTTGATATTGAAAAGAATGGTGTTGAAATAGCTGGTGCTGTAGCTTTCTCTGCTGGTCCGGCTGATACACATGGTCAAGGTGCTGTTACTGTCGTTACATTGTTAGAAATAGGTGATAGAATATCAGTACGTACAGAGAGACATGGTAGGGTGTCTGTATATGGAGATAAACTTACTAGTTTCTCTGGTCTCATTGTTATGCCACTGTAAACACTCTTGAAAATAAAGCAATACCAACTGACATTACTTACTATCATATTTTTATAAAAATATTACAATTTTCATTAAGTAATAAAATTGATATCAATCTGGTTCCCCAAGGTCCAACATGTGTATATTAGTAAAAGTTCGCTGACTCGAACTCGAGGGGACATGAAAAATGATTCGAGAGAGCCAAGTGTTCGACCCGGCCGACTTTCGTCCAAGTACGACGTTATTAATATAGGTCAATGGTTTTTAAATTTGTTATCTCCCTTGGTTTAGTATATACCCCGAACACACGGTTCATTCATGTGTCATGTATACGTAGTTAGTAATTACTGCAAAAAAAATGCCAACTTCATATTTGTTGTGCGTTATTTTTACATTTAAGAACATGATTACGATATAGGTTAGTAGTAGTAGATGAATTGATAATTTCTTTAATGTGGTTACATGTAAGTGAGAAAGGTTTGATGTGACCGGGTCCTCCAGTAAGTTTTTTTCCGCCGTTGTATATGTGTGTATATTCTGTTCTAACATTTCGATCCTTAATTTGGACTTATTTTTTACCGAAATTGCACGAACTTTTTTATCAGTTTTTATTAATTAAAACTAACATACACGCTGTATATGCGCTAATTAATTTTTAGCGAGACCTTATTTACTTGTTTTGTCTTTTTTTTTTAATCATACCATGACATTTTATAATATGTGCCTGTCTACAAGTTGCAGTCAACAAACAATTCTATTGTTAAGCAATTTTTATGCAATATTATAAACAATATATTTACTAATCACACTGTGTTGGGCAAATTAACATCAATTAACAAATCTATTGTTAAGCATTTAAAATCAATTAACAAATCTATTGTTAAGCGATTTTCACGCCCTGTTATTATCACGCGTCACAAACAATGACTGCGGTCAAGATTTTACGGCCGATGTGTGAAAATCTATTGTTCGAGAGAGACAATTGTATTTAAGTGTATTTGTAAACCACGGGGCCAAGATATTGGTTCGAGAGTTAGACTCAGTCCTGTTCGACACAAGAGAGGTTGACTAATATAGATATAGAAGGGAAATTGATCGGTGCCAGACAATGTGTTCGACTCGGCCAATTAATTCGACCCGGTGGTGTTCGAGTGAATGAACTTATACTGTATTTGTAGTCAGGATCACTCTTGCAGTGACGTGGCTTCACCTAGAAAAGTATATAGTTTCTTAAACATCATATAAGCAGGTAAAAAATAATGTTTGGAAAGGGCACTACGTTAGCATGCCAAGCACTCCACGAAGAAAATTGCAGGGGTGTTCTTGAATTGTGTATCTCTGACAACGATGCTGGTCTTAACAACTACATTTGTAAATTAGAGTTTAATAAAGTCTATATTAGTCGGTTTGGTCTTCAGATAAGTTTTATAAGGATCTGGAAAATAGGTAGGTTTTGACATTTCAGCATAAATCAACTTTCTCCATCTTCGTGTATGCATACCAGTTTGCTAACCTCTATTCTTACTTTATGAAAAAATGTTCATTATTTTATGTTCATATACTTGTTAACGAATGAATGAAAACGTAATTGGCGATACTTCATGAATGTATTTCATGGTAGCCGCCCGGCTAGCTCAGTTGGGTAGAACGCAAGTCTACTCATCGAGGTGTCGTAGGTTCGATTCCCGGGCGGGGCATACTTTCGTGGAGCTTGGTCATGAAATTATTTCTACGGCCATTCTCCCTCCTACCAATTTTTTTAATTATGTAGGGCAGTTGTCAGTCACTGACGAAAGTATGCGCTTGAAGTTGGTTATCAGCTAAATCCAGAGATTTAGCCTTTCCAGGAAGAGTGAGTAGGTTGACTGACCGCCGTTATATGACATATGCAATGTGTTGCTACGGCGTTAAACCCAACAAACAAACAAACAGTATTACATGGTGCAAATTTGTTATTTTGTTTATTCACTCAAATTATTAAGTGTGAAGAATGTCCAATATCTTACTAAAACAAAGATGTTCATCTGCTTCTGAGCCTTTTATAAATCATACAATATCTGATCTGGCTATAAAGAAGAAATTCACACTGACGAGTACATTTTACATCTTTTTTAAAAAAAAATGTAAGTAGTTGATATCTATTTTACATGTGTACTATCACACATTTTGATATCTTCACCATTGCATAGTAATATTTCATGTATATCAATCTGTTGCAGACTGAGCAGGACATGTAAAATATTTCCATGACATTCTATTTTTGTAGAAAGTTTTGTTAACAATCTTACCTGACATACAGGGATTACTATATATATATATACGTATAAACGAACTTTTTGCACTTTAACTCGTTTAAATCAATAAAATTTTATTTTAATGATAGTTTAAAGCAACTTGACCTACAGTAAGCATAGAATTGACCTATGGCACCAAAATATGTCTAGCAATCGAGGTTCCTACCTTTTGTAACTCGCAAAACATGTTTTTCAACTGAAAATGAACTTCTGAAATCAATAGGTTACAGTTCAATTTTAAAATGCAAACTGGGCCGCCATCATACGCCAACATATGACTTGACCTTCAGTAAGCAAATAATTGACTTGTGGCATAAGATGTTCGTCGCAAAATAAACGTCGGTTCCTACTTTTTATAAGTCACAAAATATATCTTTTTACTTAAATTTCTCTTCTGTAATTATTGTTTAACAGTTAATATTAGAACGCATAGTTGAAAGGTTCTTCAAGTACAAACTAGGCCGTCATCATACGCCATATATGACTTGACCTTCAGTAAGCAAAGAATTGACCTGTGGCATTTTATTATGTTATGGATATAAGATCGCTTACTACCTTTTATAAATCACAAGATAATGTTCTTCCAATGAAATTGAACTTCTAAAGTCACTGTGTAACGGTATGAATTACAATCGCACAGATTAAAATTATCTTAAGTTGCAAACTGGGCCGCCATCATAAGCCACAATATGACTTGACCTTCAGTAAGCAAAGAATTGACCTGTGGCATAAAATGTTCGTCGCGAAATAAGCGTTAATACATACCTTTTATAAGTTTTAAAATGATTTTCTCCGCCGGAATTGAACCTCTGAAATTACTGGGTAACGGTATAAATAACAAACGCATAGTTTAAAGTTATCTTGAAATGAAAACTGGGCCGCCATCATATGCCACAATTTGACTTACCCTTCAGTAACCTTAACCTGTGGCATAATGGTGGCTAAGAACAATGTCGGTTTATACATTTATTAGTTCAGGAACTTTGTTTTGGAACTTTGTTTTCGTACTACAAATGAACTTCTGAAAACAATGTGTAGCAGTATTAATTGCAATCGCATAGTTTATAGTAATCTTAAATTGCAAACTGGACCGCCATCATATGCCACAATATGACTTGACCTTCAGTAAGCAAAGAATTGACCTGTGGCATAAAATGTTGGTCGCGAAAAAACGTCGGTTCATACCTTTTATAGTTCAGGAATTTTCTTCTGGTACTAAAAATAAACTTCTGAAAACAATGTGTTGCACTATAAATTGCGATCGCGTAGTTTATTGTTATCTTAAATTGCAAGCTGGGCCACCATCATATGCCATAATATGACTTGACCTTCAGTTAGCATGGAACTGACCTGTGGCATAAAAGTATAATGTGAATAAAAGATCGGTTTTTAACTTCTTACCTTTTTTACGTCATAAAATATGTTCTTCGATTGAAAATAAACATCTGAAATCCTTGCAAAGCGGTATTTAACACAATCGAATTGTTGAAATTTGTCTTAAAGTGCAAACTGGGCCGCCATCATATGCCACGATATGATTTGATCTTCAGTAAGCAAAGAATGGACCTGTGGCATAACATGTTCCTTGCGAAATAAACGTAAGTAAATACCGCATTTAAATCTTCAAATATGTGCTTCCACTAAGATTGAACTTTTTGAACCATTTTGTAGCAGTATAACTTACAAATACATAGTTCAAATCATCTTAAACAGCCAATTGGGTCGCCATTGTATGACTTGACCTTCTGTAAGCAAAGAATTGATCTGTGGCATAAAATGTTGGCCTAGAAAAAAAGTCGGTTCACACCTTTTATAGTTTAGGAACTTAGTTCTTGTACTAAAAATGAGCTTCTGATAACAATGTGTAGCATTATAAATTGCAATCGCATAGTTTATAGTAATCTTAAAGTGCAAACTGGGCCGCCATCATATGCCACAATATGACTTGACCTTCAGTAAGCATGGAACTGACCTGTGACATAAAATGTTGGTATAAAAAAACCATAGGTTCCTACCTTTTATAAGTCACAAAATGTGGGGGGGGGGGTTCACTAAAATTGCTCTGATGTTATCATTTAACAGTAAAAATTAGAATGCATAGTTTAAATTTGTCCTGAATTGCAAACTGGGCCGCCATCATATGCCATAATATGACTTGACCTTCAGTAAGCAAAGAATTGATCTGTGGCATTAAATGTTGGCTTAGAAAAAAATGTTAGTACATACCTTTTATAAGTTTTAAAATAATTTCCTTCGCCGGAACTGAACTTCTGAAATTACTGTGTAACGGTATAATTAACAAATGCATAGTTTAAATTATCTTAAAATGCAAACTGGGTCGCCATCATATGCCACGATATGACTTGGCCTTCAGTAAGCAAAGAATTGACCTGTGGCATAAAATGTTCGTCTAAAAAAGTCGATTCACATCTTTTATAGCTCAGGAACTTTGTTCTGGTACTAAAAAGGAACTTCTGAAAACAATGTGTTGCACTATTAATTGCGATCGCGTAATTTATAGTTATCTTAAATTGCAAACTGGGCCGCCATCATATGTCATAATATGACTTTGCCTTCAGTAAACAAAAAACTGACCTGTGGCATAAAATGTTGGCGTAGAAAAAAATGTCGGTGCATTATTTAATAAGTTTTAAAATGATTACCTTCGCCGGAATGGAACTTCTGAAATTACTGTGTAACGGTATAAATAACAAATGCATAGTTTAAATTTTCTTAAATTGCAAACTGGATCGCCATCATGTGCTACAATATGACTTGACCTTTAATAAGTAAAGAATTGACCTGTGACATTAAATGTTGGCCTAGAAAAAAATGTCGGTTCATACCTTTTATAGTTTAGGAACTTAGTTCTGGTACTAAAAATGAACTTCTGAAAACAATATGTAGCAGTATAAATTGCAATCGCATAGTTTATAGTAATATTTAATTGCAAAATGGGCCGCCATCGTATGCCACAATATGACTTGACCTTAAGTAAGCAAAGGATTGACCGTGTCATAAAATGTTCGTCGCGAAAAACGTCGATTTACACCTTTTATAGTTAAAGAACTTTGTTCTTGTACTATAAATGAACTTCTAAAAACGATGTGTAGCAGTATAAATTGCAATCGCATAGTTATCTTAGATTGTAAACTTAGCCGCCATCATATGCCACAATATGACTTGACCTTCAGTAAGCAAAGAATTGACCTGAGGCATAAATCGTTGGCCTGAAAAAGTGGGTTCATACCTTTTATAGTTCTTGAACTTTGTTCTTGTAAAATGAACTTCTGAAAACAATGTTTAGCAGTATAAATTGCGATCGCGTAGTTTATAGTAATCTTAAATTGCAAAATGGGCCGCCATCATATGCCACAATATGACTTGACCTTCAGTTAGCATGGAATTGACCTGTGGCATAAAATGTTGGTATAAATATAAACACCCGTTCCTACCTTTTATAAGTCACAAAATGTGTTCTTCCACAATAGCCCTTTATGTTATCATTTAAACAGTATTAATTAGAACGCATAGTTTAAATTTGTCCTAAAGTGCAAACTGGGCCGCCATCATATGCCATAATATGATTTGACCTTCGGTAAGCAAAGAATTGACCTGTGGCATTAAATGTTGGCCTAGAAAAAAAGTTAGGTTCATACCTTTTATATGTTTTTAAATGATTTCCTTCGCCGGAATTGAACTTCTAAAATTACTGTGTAACGGTATAAATAACAAATGCATAGTTAAATTCATCTTAAATTGCAAACTGGGCCGCCATCATATGCCATAATATGACTTGACCTTCAGTAAGCAAAGAATTGACCTGTGGCATAAAAAGTTGGCCTAGAAAAAAGTCGGTTCATACCTTTTATAGTTGAGGAACTTACTTCTAGTACTAAAAAAGAACTTCTGAAAAAATGTGTTGCACTATAAATTGCGATCGCGTAGTTTATAATTATCTTGAATTGCAAACTGGGCCGCCATCATATGCCACAATATGACTTGACCTTCAGTAAGCAAAGAATTGACCTGTGGCATAAATGTTTGCCGCAAAAAACGTCGGTTCATACCTTTCATAGTTCAGGAATTTTGTTCTGGTACTAAAAATGAACTTTTGAAACAATGTGTTTCACTATAAATTGCGATCGCGTAGTTTATAATTATTTAAAAGTGCAAGCCTGGGTCGCCATCATATGCCACAATATGACTTGACCTTCAGTAAGCAAAGAATTGACCTATGGCATAAAATATTGGTATAAAAATAAACATCGATTCCTACCTTTTATTAGTCACAAAATGTGTTCTTTCACTAAAATTGCTCTGATGTTATCATTTTAACAGTATTAATTACAACGCATAGTTCAAATTCGTCCTAAAGTGCAAACTGGGCCGCCATCATATGCCATAATATGACTTGACCTTCGGTAAGCAAAGAATTGACCTGTGGCATTAAATGTTGGCCTAGAAAAAAAGTTAGGTTCATACCTTTTATAAGTTTTAAAATGATTTCCTTCGCCGGAATTGAACTTCTAAAAATTACTGTGTAACGGTATAAATAACAAATGCATAGTTAAATTTTAAATTGCAAACTGGGACGCCATCACATGCCACGATATGATTTGATCCTCAGTAAGCAAAGAATTGACCTGTGGCATAAAATATTCGTCTAGAAAAAAGTCGGTTCATATCTTTTATAGTTGAGGAACTTACTTCTAGTACTAAAAATAAACTTCTCAAAAAATGTGTTGCACTATAAATTGCGATCGCGTAGTTTATAATTATCTTGAATTGCAAACTGGGCCGCCATCATATGCCACAATATGACTTGACCTTCAGTAAGCAAAGAATTGACCTGTGGCATAAAATATTGGTATAAAAATAAACATCGATTCCTACCTTTTATTAGTCACAAAATGTGTTCTTTCAATAAAATTGCTCTGATGTTATCATTTTAACAGTATTAATTACAACGCATAGTTCAAATTCGTCCTATAGTGCAAACTGGGCCGCCATCATATGCCATAATATGACTTGACCTTCGGTAAGCAAAGAATTGACCTGTGGCATTAAATGTTGGCCTAGAAAAAAAGTTAGGTTCATACCTTTTAAAAGTTTTAAAATGATTTCCTTCGCCGGAATTGAACTTCTAAAATTACTGTGTAACGGTATAAATAACAAATGCATAGTTAAATTCATCTTGAATTGCAAACTGGGCCGCCATCAAATGCCACGATATGACTTGGCCTTCAGTAAGCAAAGAATTGACCTGTGGCATAAAATGTTCGTCTAGAAAAATAGTCGGTTCATATCTTTTATAGTTCAGGAACTTTGTTCTGGTACTACAAATGAACTTCTAAAAACAATGTGTTGCACTATAAATT
This sequence comes from Mactra quadrangularis, assembly GCA_025267735.1. NCBI lineage: Eukaryota > Metazoa > Mollusca > Bivalvia > Venerida > Mactridae > Mactra > Mactra quadrangularis. Next base: position 34,190,576 of record CM046304.1, read on the forward strand.
GCGATCGCGTAGTTTATAGTTATGTTAATGTGCAAACTGGGCCGCCATCATATGCCACAATATGACTTGACTTTCAGTAAGCAAAGAATTGACCTGTGGCATTAAATGCTGGCCTAAAAAAATTAGGTTCATACCTTTTATAAGTTTAAAAATAATTTCTTTCGCCGGAATTGAACTTCTAAAATTACTGTGTAACGGTATAAAGAATAAATTGCATAGTTTAAATCATCTTAAATTGCAAACTGGGCCGCCATCATATGCCACGATATGACTTGACCTTCAGTAAGCAAAGAATTGACCTGTGGCATAAAAAGTTGGCCTAGAAAAAAGTCGGTTCACACCTTTCATAGTTCTTGAACTTTGTTCTGGTACGTAAAATGAACTTCTGAAAACAATATGTAGCACTATAAATTGCGATCGCGTAGTTTATAGTTATCTTAAAGTGCAAACTGGGCCGCCATCATATGCCACAATATGACTTGACCTTCAGTAAGCAAAGAACTGACCTGTGGCTTAAAATGTATGTATCAAAATAAACATCGGTCCCTACCTTTTATAAGTCACAAAATGTGTTCTTCCACTAAAATTGCTCTGATGTTATTATTTTAACAGTATTAATTAGAACGCATATGTGAAATTTGTCTTAAAGTGCAAACTGGGCCGCCATCATATGCCACAATATGACTTGACCTTCAGTAAGCAAAAAATTGACCTGTGGCTTAAAATGTTCGTCGCGAACTTAACGTCAGTACATACATACCTTTTTTAAGGCACTCAAACGCACAGTTAAAAAATATCTTAAATTGCAAATTGGGCCGCAAGCATATGCCATTATATGACTTGCCTTCAGTAAGCAACGAATTAACCAGTGGCATAAAATTATAATGTGAATAAAAGATCGGTATTTTACTTCTTATCTTTATAAGTCATAAAATATGATCTTCGATTGAAAAAAAAACATCTGGAATCCTTGCAAAGCGGTATTTAATACAATCGAATTGTTGAAATTTGTCTTGAAGTGCAATGGAATTGACTTATGGATTAAAATGTTCGTCGCCAAATAAACGTCAGTACATACCATTTATAAGTTTAAAAAATTGTGCATAGTTTAAATGATCTTAAATTGCAAACTGGGCCGCCATCATATGCCATAATATGATTTGACCTTCAGAAAGCAGAGAAATGACCTGTGGCTTAAAATATTCGCATGGAAAAATATACCCTAATACATGTACCTTAATGATTCACAAGATAGTTTCTTCTCTGTAAATCACAAATTAAAAAACTGAATGGTGCACATACCTTTTCGTTTTGTTGACAGCTTCTTTTGGGCATGCATAGGGCCCCTACAATATCTAGAAACAGAATTGATTATCTGAACAAACCGTCCTAAAACTATTGCATTAGATCTAGTGAATAAAAAAATGTGTCAGATTTATTTATTAAGATTAATTAATTTAATTTAAGAAAACCTTTTTCAGAATGTCAGTAGATTTATAAAGCATTTATATTTTTTCTACTGACAGTCTTAAAATTTGATTAGTGTGTACTATAACATGTTCATAAAAGCATGTACATTTAAATTAAGTATTGGTGTCAAAACAGAAATGGTGCTTAAACTTATCCACGACTATTTATTTACTATAATGAATAGCTTACGTGAAACGGTGAAATAGCTTGATTATCATTTTTTGCCTTTTTATCGTATTTATACAATTTTTTCCAACTTTGCTGTCTTTCACGTAGGGCCTAGATCTAACAGAAATTAATCTATCTCCCAAGATCAATGCATGTAGAACTACGGAATCTGTGTTGTGTTTATTCATTGGTTTTAATAGCGTAAATTTACGATCATTTCGTTAATACAAATAACATAAGTGTTACAAACCTTTCAGTTCAAACAGAGAATGCTCTGGTTGATAAATATTGTAGTATTTAAGACTATACAACGAAAATAATGACAAATTGTGTCCTGCACCTTTTTCCGTGCCTGATTCATGTAACTCCCGTCGGTAACTAAGGACGTCGCGTCTATTGTTTTATGACGTCATGGCGTCATTTACATATTATTGACGACTAATTATTTACGTCGTTGTCGGACCGTCGACGTGTCATTTGGTCAGGAATAGCTCATTTATTGTTTTTCAAAAAATCCGATGTTTTAGTCCCCTCGGCTCGTAGATATTATCTAAATATGTACTTGGTGTGACCTAATATCTGAATGTATTTGTTGTTTGTATTTTACTTTTTAGAAATTTATGAACTAAATTATTGAAATGGTATAAAGTTAGAATATAGTCTCAATTAATTTACACATTTTACACTTTAAAATCGTGTTAGAATTTGTATAAAATGTATCATGTTATTTTCTAAGTTTGATAAGGGAAGTAACTGTAAAATGTTTAGTATTACAATTTGTACGAGTTACTTCCCTTTGACCAATATAAAAATTCAAAAGTCAATCGTAATTATTCGTCATTTTCCGTAAAATGTAGTTTTCACGATAAAGTAGATAAAACGAGAGGAAACATGGCGATACCATTGTATCTTGTCAAATATTATTTACAAAAACATTCCAAGTTTGCTTCTATATCAGTATGTCTGTTGATAATAACCATCATTTTCTACAGGTAATGGAAAATTACACCTAATGTGACCATTTTACCGTAAATAGCATTCTTAATATAGTCGATTTGTCAGTTTATGTTAACTGCACAGCTGTCAAAATCTAAATCAGATGTGGTCAGAAGTGACACCCCTTGAAATCCTTGACTGCATTGAGTTTAGCTTTGTCAAATAACTTAAAACGATTGATATACCAGATTACTGTTTGACTTTATCAGAAATATAGTAAATTGGTGGATTAAAAACTGCATGCCTTAGCTTAGTCATTTATATAAGACCCTCCGTAACTCATTTCACATTGGGACAAGTTATGAAGGGTTTTATACATAGGACTTGCCTTAGCTAGGAGTAAGCTGGTTCTCTGAGTCCTGAGATGGTTCTGTGTCGCCAACCTGGTATAACCCAACATCATGCAGGCCTGGACACTAACTTTTAAACTAGGTTGCCCAAACCATATCTTAAGTAGCAGTAACAGGTTATCCGACTCCAAAATGAAAGTCGTTTAGAGCAATAGGACAACCTTTAATGTCAAGCTTTGTCATGGCTGTTGAAAGTGACTATACAGCCATCTAAATAGGATCATCACAGAGAGTCCCATTTTTCCCATAAGGTAAATAAAGAGAATGAAAACAATATGCCTATGCTGGGAATCAAATCCAGTCCTGGGGAGAAGCAAGACACTCAACAACACCGCTAATGGGTTAAGCCACCGTGCAGCAAGGCTGTTGAAATTGTATGTATAGAGGATTATGGAGACGTCTGTAAATGATAATGTTGGTAAATTGAGATTATAGAGTAAATTGTTTAGAGAGGTTGGTAAAGTAATAGTGTACAAGTGTTCCCTGAGACTTTAGATTGTTTTACTTCTATTTCAGATATATTCTGGTCACATTGTTACTTTGGTCCTTTATATTTGGTGTTGCAGTTGCATATGTATTTCTAAGGTAAGAAAAAAAAACAGAAAATTATTTGGAGTTATTTGAAGCTGAAAATTCTTGTGTTCCTGCTAAGCTCTGATCTTCGCTTTTATATTAGTTAGTGTACAGTTGCTCATTGGTACAACACAGAAATGATGGTGAGGTGAAATTTCTGCCTGATACAACTTGTAATGACTGTAGCTGTAAAAAAATGGATAACAGTTAGTGATGTTCCGATTATCGCCGACGTCGCCGAAATCGGTTAGAAAAATTTCAGCAACGATTAATTGATTACGATTTCTGGGGATGGCGACGCGTCGCGGAAAACTAGCCCGTATCAAAGGGAGATAATTCACTTTCGTGTGCGCGCTATAATAGTGGATTCGGCAGAAAATGTGTTCAAGAACAACTTTTCTTCGACGTAACCCACGTGCCCGAAGCCTGAGACGAGTGATTTCGCCGACGAGCGAGCGAAAATCTTTGTCAGTAGCCCGATCGGGCGAGTCCTCTTTACGTATCCGAATCATGTTTGATTCCGAAAAAGATGTACTCGAACGCACTTTTACGTTAACTTTTATCTGAGAGTTTTGCGAAATTACTCTTTCACACATTCATATGTCCGTTTTGTAATCAAATTAAAGGTGGAAAATTTAATGTTGACCTACAAACTCTTTTGTCTTACCGCTTCTAAATGATAAAGCTTAACTTTTGGTCAAGGTCATTTGTCATAAACGAATTTTTCACGGAGCGCGATTTTAGGCTACCATTTAAATAAAACTAGCTGTTATAAAGCATAGAGATTGAAAGCCGTTCATTTCACGATGATTTCTTTATAATGATGTTATGGTTGAAATCATACAACAGTAATTTGAAGTATTAAAAATGTCAGAGTAAATGTAAAACATTCGTCCCCAATAATTTTCGTACTCGGCACGTTATGGATTTTTTTTCAAATATTTTTTTCATTGTTGGAAAATGAGCCTATTCAAACGAATTTGTGACGCCCCACGGAAAAACCAGGCCAATGGCGAAAAAATCACAAATTTAGATTTTAACATTTTCTGAAACTATATATTTTCAAACATAATTTGTGAAAATTTCAGATGATTTTGACCAGTGGTTAAAAAGTTACAGGGTTGTTAAGAATGTATGATGCACGAAAATATTTTAGGGCAACCGGGACGAAATTTCATCAGTTTTTATGCATACTACGGATATATTCTACAACAAAAACGAGATATCTTATATGTGAATTCCCTTTTAATCAATATTTACATAATATCTTAAGACATAATGACAAAAAGTATATTATTCAACTACACAAAGTTCACAATGTTTCCATGGCAACCATTTATTAGTGGTTTATAGCACTATTTATGTGAATTTTGAATTATTTGTTGCGAAATTCAATGTCACTACTGCATATAACAGGATAGAGTATATTCGAAAGAATTAAGTACAATTGCACACAATAATTTTATCAAATGATAATAATAGGACATAAATTGTTAGTGTTCTAAAGAAACCACGATGAATATATGGAAGACAAGTCAGAATAGAGAGGACATATTGTTGCTGTTTTCGTCATGCTCATAGTTTTAGTAAATCTTAGAACACTTTACATAACTGCTGTGTAAATTTATTCAATTATCAAATTAAACATGTTCACATATCTATCCATTTATAATTTTTCAGAACAAAAACTTTACCATAGCAACCATGCCAGACATATTTAGCTAGGCCAAACTATTTTTTTCATGAAGAAATGTGAACTTTTGTGATTTTTTAAACAATAAATTACAAAAAATAAACTTAAATCAAGTTAAAATTTGAAATGTATCAACTTAAAAGCAGTTAGAATGCACATGATCATTTTAACATGCTTTAAGTGGTTAAGTTTCAAGCTTTGGAAGATTGGAATGAACACAATGGTGAATAATTTTTGCAGTCAAAATTAGTGTAGCTGTAGCAATACATGTACATTTCTTGAGAAAGCATTGCAACTAGGATAACTCAAATGATAATTCGAAATGAAGTTTTTCCATTACTACACGTAGATGTGTATACATAAAAATGTTAATGGGTAGGCGCATGCTATATCAAATATCAATGTACTACCTATGTCTACACGTTTGATTGTTGACTGAGCATAAAATTATGTTTTTACACATTGCCTGAACATAGAATAATTAGAACAAAATGTATATTTTCAATATTTATTATGTTGTTTGTTTCATATTCCATTCATTTAGATATTAATTAATATTCAATTAATATTATCTCATTTTCATGAAAGTCAAATATTATGCAATGCAATAAAGTTTTGTAAATGATTTTTGTATCATCTCTCATGGTGGTGAATGTGACATTGATTTTTCTTCTTCATTTAACACATGCTGAAGTTAGCTATTCTGGTGCTTGTGTTCACATCACAGCATGGTTTAAGGCTGTACTCAACTATGTATATCATCTCTATCTGTAAAAAAATAGAATAACACTCAATAGTTTGACGCAAGAAAGATAAAGCACATCAATCACTAAATCAGTCATAAGAAATACAAGTGCATCAATGTATTGGCTCTTCTGTTTGTGTATTGTAGAACTTATGAATATGAGTGGTCATACAAATATGCAAAATTTGAATAATTTTTTATGACCAGTGAATGATATTACACATTTGTATACACATGAATGATTAGATAAGAACCAAAATATATAGAAGGCCTATGTAAAATATTAATTACTTACTATGTCGTAACAACAATATTTTTTCTTTATTTCAACAGGAAGTTTTGAAAGACATTAAGCATACCAACAGAACTAACTAGAAACAAAATTCATAAGCCATAACATGTACTGAGTACCCTCATAATCAAAGTATATATTTTTTATAATAACAGCACTATATATTTATTGTCTTCTTACTTTTATCAGTGAACAGTACACATTTAAGCAATCATTGTGACTTATTAAACTACAAACAGATCTGTCAAATTAAAATACCATTTGTAAAACAATCGGTTAATTATAATTAATAATTAACTTTTTCTCATTTGTCAGAAAAATACATGAAATTTATACCTACCCTATTACTACTGAATCATGACTGGTAGACCTATGGTCAAAACACTGCTGAAGTAAGTCCCAATAGTTGTGTAACGTCTTTATAAAGTATCAAGTTGTTGTGCTTCTCCTGAGAAAAAGAAAAAAGAAAAATCAAAATGCATTAACATTGTCTTTAGGGAAAATACCACCCATTCAGAAAGTTTAAGTTTAAAATCCATATGGAAAAATAAAGTTGGGGGGAGTGTGGTGGGAGGAGCGATGTGGGCGGAGCTTAAAAACGAAATACGATTATGTCATTGAAATTTAATGATATATCATAGCAAACTCATCAATTCTTGAAGATTTGGATTCTTAAACATTCGTATAATCTTAATTTTCATTGAAATAAAATTGCCTCTTGATAGACCTAAAAAACCAGTCCCAAACTGACAGACGTGATCGATGTCCAGCACTCGGCATAGAAACCATGAATAAAACACGATTGTTGTTCTATTCACGACATAAATTTACAAACAAAGTTTATGTTTCTGTATTCATAAATCTAAGTGACTAAATAATTTAGTGATGAGCATATTACAGTCCAAATAGATAGCTTTTGACAGTAAACAAATTGCAGACGAAAAATGTTACTTTCGATTTCGCCATGTAAAAGTTTTCAACAAATGCTGTGTGTTTTCGAATCTTTACCGTTTTTTCAATTAAATCGTCGTCAAAACGTAAAAACATTTTTAAACACTTACATAATCAAAATCGTATAGCCTACAAGTCGGATAATTGGGCCAAATTTACAGAAAATACAACTCACCTTGCTTGACAAGAATCAAGATGTCGTCCATTTTCGCTACTTCGTCTTTGTGGTTAAAGGACACTAAATTAAAAAATACTGTCGTGACAGTTATTCCCCTTACCATTTAAATATCTGGGAATGTTCGGTCTAAGATTTTGCCGAGTTTTAATGAGAATAATGCACATTTTATATGAGAAAACGAGTTGAATTTTCGAGGTTAGTTTTTGAAATCTAAATTTCACGTGGTGTTTGAAAAAACACGTTTTTTAACGTTACGTCATTTGCGCAATTGGCCTGGTTTTCGCAGCCGACGTCACATTTACAATAATTGTTTAGTTCAAAATTAAAAATATGTTATTTGATTTAATTGATCAGAACGGATCTTTGGTGGCTCAGACCCTGAAATACTGGTAGCTTCCTCATTTGTGGATTATGTAATGCCCTATCATTTGATTTCATTATATCATAAATTACTGGTTACTTTGAACACAATTGTATAGCTATAGTAGATAAAGTGACTTAAATTATTTTGAATGACATTTCCCAGAAGTATAAAAAACCAGATTAGTTATATTGTTTGATGCCTTAGATGTACAAAAATAAGATATACATTGTAAAGGACATTTCTCTGTAAAATGCCTTAGGCTAGTGAATTTTGATTCGAGTTAGTGAAAATTGCTACATGGTAGCCCAACCGGACTAGTGCTGTAAGGCAACTAAAGCGCAGACTCATGATGATATCCTTCTGGGACAATCCATTGTCACAAATAAACTTAAAGACATGTAAAATACAGTTTATTATGTTTGTTTTTTCATTCAGATGAGTGAACTGGTGCCATATTGTTCACATTAAGCTAAGAAGCGAGTTAAGAAAATAATAAATAATGTATACAACATTTAAATCATTGAAATAGATGTATATTTTGCATGTTTATGTAAGACAATGACCAGAATTTAGCTGTATAAATTTTGGCATCCAACCGATTATAATCGGAAAGTCAGTCGGTTGAGCCAAACCGATTTCCCCGATTAATCGATTGTGGATTTTCCAACCGATTGCCATCACTAATAACAGTTAAACAAACAAAAGAAACTTTGACCTAATCTTGAACTTTTTAACTCTTAGCCATCATTCAGCAATATTGTTTGAATTCTTTAATACCATTAAACACATTACTATTTTATATTAGCATATTACGATCTATAAAGATCCTGCTCAATATTGGTAGAGGAAGGGAATATTATAAATAGCCCATGTACTACAAATCTGGGGTTCAGGGTTTGATTCCTTGGCAAGACTTAATTTGTTGGAGATTGTCAGCCATTGACAAGAATATGCGCTAAGACCAAAAGCTTAAGTCCAAAGATCTAGGCCTACTCAGGGACCATGAGTTGGAAGAAAGACTGAAGAAATGATGAACTTTGGTAAAAAGCACCATACATTAACTGTAATATCAAATTTGTTTTGTTTCTGTGTTTCAGTCCTGATTATACTCTACCAAGTTTATTGTCACTGTTCAAGATTGAAAGAAATAAAGAGGTAAATTACTAAATATTTTATTCAATTAGAGAGAAATCCATGCCATGTACTTGATTGTTTCTGGCTGCATCAGTGTCTGGTCGCACTAGCTCTTGCCAAATGGTAAATATTCCCTTTATGCCTGCAGTGAAATTTGTTGTTATTTGATTTAAATATACAATGACAATATAAACTCTTATATTTTCATGGTAGTAAAAATATAACATCCAAATGATATCATCTTAAACATTAAATGACATCAACTTTGAAAAGATGGTGTTGCTTATACATTGTATTAGTGTAAAACATATCTCTAACAGTACACAGAAAAAAGCATGAAAGAAACAGAAAATTTTTCAATCTCAAAAGCTTATGAGCTCAGGAAATGATATTTCCATTTATGGCAATGCCACTCTTAACATTATGATTTGAATTGTTTTCTGAGTTCACTTTGTCAAAATCAATCTTACAACAAACTCAATGAATATTTTCTATGTCATGTTTTTTACTAGTGGGATTCCTTTCTAGGTTTGTCATGATTAACTGTGCTACATCACCTTCTACCAAGCAACAAAGGGGCTCACATTTTCCTGACCCCTAAAGTTGTCTTTAAATGGGTGAGACATGTTGGGAAGTTATTTTTACCTATCTAAAGTGAAGTTTACCATTTCTTATTCTGGTTTTATCATATAATGGTCACCCCTGGACTTGAACACACATTTAAATAATTTAAACAGGTCTAAAGGCAATGAATAGTAAATAGTTAGCAAGTAAGCTATGAGAATTTGAAGTTGTAGAATTATAAATTTTACTATGTCTCTGTTATAGTCACAAAAAGAATTAGATGATGAGTTTACATTAATGAAGACAATATGTACTGTATGTGGACAGAGGAGATGTCCTAGACATAGGTTAGTATAAACATCTATATAGCAGTCATGTGTTGTATATGGTATAATTCTATAACTTATGGTTCAATTACAGGTCTTGTGTTATTAACCTGAAAGATATCTGTTTACACATTGCCTTTAATCATTGAAAATTGTTAAAATTCTATGCTACTTTTATGTTTATTCAGTGACCTTTCTTTTTTAAAGTGACTGACAAATAGTACAGCATATATATCAAATTTCATAAAACTTTATTGGTCTCACATTCAACTTCAACATTTGTCTGCCATAAAGTTAACTTTGATTACTCTTGCTAGGTGCATGTCAGGAGCCTTATTAGCTAAGTAAAAAAGAGTGCATCAAACAGGTTAATTTTTAGCATGTACACAAAGAGAGATGAAGAAAAATAGAGGTTAAAGTAAAAGTTTTAAAACATTCATGTTGCTAATTAAATTGTAATGGAGTCTAGCTTAACAACATTCAAATGACCACAGCATAAAGAATGTTGTTATTAATTGTCATTTCATATGTTATCTAAATAATTGTCTGCTCAAAAGAAATTCACTTACTACCTTTATCAATTTTGTTCACCTAAAACATCAATGCTTAATTTTTCTACATAAAATATGCTACTCATGTAAATTGACTTATCCTTATAAATATTTCAGACCAGAATTAAATATATTAGCATTTCAACCATGGACAGGTTTAGAGATAAGACAGTCGGTTGATGAAGCTTTAGAAGAGGTAACATTTTCACTTTGTAGTCCTTCTAAATAGCTTTCATCAAAAATTTGATAATCATTTATTTTGAAATGCTTTTTAGGTAGGTCCTCTCTGTATTTTTGTTATGGTTCTATTTATTGTTGAAACTGCAAAAGTTCATCTGTTTATAAAAATCTTCAGACACTGTGGCTAAAATGAGTGGAGCAATGGTTATTATGAGATTGCTCCCTGAAGCTTCCTTTTATTTTTAGCTCGACTTTACGAAGTAATGTAGAGCTCTCCTACTCGCCCCGGCGTCCGCGTCCGCGTCCACACTTCTGATTAAAGTTTTTGTGCAGTAAAATACTTTCTTCTATATCTTTGTTATTTCTTAAGATATTAACTTCAAACTTTAAATATATGTTCCTTACTATCAACCACATCTCATGTGACAAGGTCCATAACTCCAAACACATTTTTTCAAGAATTATCTCCCCTTGAACTTAGAGTTTTCTTTAAAAAATGTTTGTTTTTACTGCAACTGTTTTATTTCTTTAGGTATTGATTTCAAACTTTAAATATATGTTCCTTATTATCAACCACATCTCATGTGACAAGGTTCATAACTCCATATACATTATTTTCAAAGTTATCCCCCTTGAACTTATAGTTTTCTTTAATAAATATTTGTTTTTACTGCAACTGTTTTATTTCTTTAGGTATTGACTTTAAATATATGTTCCTTATTATCAACCACATCTCATGTGACAAGGTTCATAACTCGAAATATATTTTTTTTTCAGAATTATCTCCCCTTGAAATTAGAGTTTTCTTTAAAAAATGTTTGTTTTTACTGCAACTGTTTTATTTCTTCAGGTATTGACTTCAAACTTTAGATATATGTTCCTTATTATCAACCACATCTCATGTGACAAGATTCATAACTCCTTATACATTTTTTCAGAGTTATCCCCCTTGAACTTATAGTTTTCTATTTATTTCTTTTTTTTTTCTTTGAATTTGTTAAGGTTATATTTTCAAATTTTAAAATATGTATGTTCCTTATCATCAACCACATCTCCTGTGACAAACACTTACTAAGTCGAGCATGCTGTCTCCTCTGACAGCTCTTGTTATACCCCTGCTTCGAAGAAGAGGGGGGTATACTGTTTTACCCTTGTCCGTGCCTCCGTCCGTTACAAAATTTCCGTCACAGTTTTCTCAGCAACTATAACATGCAGCAGCCTAATACTTTGCATATTGCTTCATCCCATAGTCCCATGTGGTGTAAAGCGATTTCATGCTCCTTGCTCATCTACTTCCTGTTTGTCGCATATTTTTATTTTCTAAATGTGTTTTGTTTATATATTTTCAGTTTGTAAATATTGTACTGAATGAGTTTGTTTATACCTGGTACAAGTAAGTTTTCTTGTATTTATTCTTGTTACATTTGTTAGTCAGATTATTTCTGTACTATTAGTCTTTTATGTGCTATCAGCTGATGGAGATTTCTTAATTCTCTAACCATCAGTGAATCAGCTGATGTTGGCAGAGTTCAGCCCACTATAGTTTTTAGCTAAAAGATTTTGCAATTACATTTGTAAAGGCTTTGAAATATGAATTGATGGGATAGTGCAAAACTTGTGTAACTACTTGTTGATAAGGAAAGATGTGCTGATCCATTAGTTTGTCTTTGTGACTCATTAGGATAAAAAGTAATCAGAGATCTTGATTTGATTTCTTAGATATGACATGTCATATCAGTCCAATTATAATTAGTCAATAATGTTGATTTTTGACTTTGTATGAAAAATTTGTAAACTCCATGTGGAAAGGTAAGAACATCTTTAAAGAAAAGACTCCATGAAAACTGGATAGATGAGAGGGCTGTAAAATAACTGGACAAAATGTGATAAATGGTGTATAATCTAAACATAGACATAATATTATACATGTGTACACATGAAATGATTTTAAGAATGTTATTTAGAAAGGCTACACATTTGGAGAAATCTTCTATTTGCAGAGATTTAAGTCAAGATGAAGAATTTGTTGATGAATTACGTACATCTATAAGATTTCTACTTTCTGTATTGTTACGAAGATTAAAAAAGGTAATGACTTCAATCACAATTGCCTATTCTAGTAATAGTAGGGCTATTCTTATAAGTTGTATATTGGTATTCGGTTTTATGAAGCTTTGTGTGCAGCATTTTACAGGCTTTAATTTTGACTGATTAATGTCTTTTTATATATAAAAATTCTAAATTTAGTTTCTGCATTCAATTAGGTGTACACATTCTTTGTGCGTGTACTTACATGTACTAGATTATTTTTTAGTCCCATTTGAATTGACACTAAATATGATGTGAGTTAGGTATTTTGCTTTTAACTGTTTCAAGATTTTGTGGGAAATATTACATATTTTAAGATATTCTTTTCTTATACTTTTAGATATTTTTATATTATATTTTACAGGTTGATATGCCAGTTATGGTCACACAAAGAATTATAAAAGCTGGTATACAACATCTCCATGCTTGTATACAGGCTAAATTAACAAGTAATTTATTTTCATTTTTATAATTATATCTATACCTTTATTATTTATAATAACTTGTATACTGTACATTTAATCTTTACTTGTTGAAATATTATATATACGTTGAGATGTAGATTTTTACGTGATAAAGACGTTCACATATTCACTTGTTCATGGGCAAGTGTAATATTTTATGATAGATATATCTGTAACTGAAAATATTAGGTTTTTCAGCCCATACTGACTAGGCACAAATGAACTTGTTTTACGTTATATTGCTGTATATTATAAATTACATAATAAAATAATAATAATAACAATGATAATTTTATTTAATGAGGTAATTCTGTTGGGCAAGCCCTGTTTTCCCTAAAAGCTTCCACCTAAATAATCCTATTGTTCTATGTACACATATCACAGGCTTGGAGCAAAATGGTTGTAACTCAATTTAAAAAAGAGTGAATTACAATCATTTAGCTCTAACCCCACGATATATCCATTGTAACAAACCATAAATTTGAATTCTAGATAAAGTCAATTTCCACCTCCATGTTATCATTATTTGTATATAGGTGTCAGGGCCTGGTGACCTATATCTCAGTAAACTTATTTGTATACTTGTAGGTATAGAAGGTACAGATCTACAAGAAGCTACACTCAATTATCTAGGACCACATTTACATTATGCCATGCACAGTAGAAAATCAGAACAAGAATATATACGTAGAATGGTTGAAAAACTCTTCCCTTATATATTGAGACCTCAAGCTTTACAATCAAAGTATAAACTTTAAACTTTTGTATTTATTTAATATTTGGTTCAATTTTAAGAAAAACTTATCTTGCATACTGCTATAATTTTGCTGTTATTTGTAAAAATAAATGGAATCATACGTTTGTAAAAAATTGGAATCATATGTTTGTTAACACTTTATTTCTGATTTTGGAAATTGCTTGGTTGGTTTCTTTGGGTTTTATGTCTCGGGTAAATGTGAATCTGTTTATTTTTAAAATATGATTTTGTCTAAGAACTTTTGAATAGCTCTATAGTTTTTAAGAGGTTATTTTCGAAATACATTCTGCAGCCATCCTCTCTTATATTACTGTATGAAGGAGGACTGCTACCAGTACTGATTATAGGTTTAAGGTTTGGTTTTAGAGATAAAAGCTTCACCAGGAATAGAAATTCAACCTTTCAATATTTCACTGTTATAGTGAAATTAATTGGTTTATTTTTATGACATTGTTATGTCCAGTTCAAATAATTACATATTAAAGTGTTCATCACATGACCAATTTGCATGTATAATTGATAAAGTTTATAACATTAATTTGTTGTATATTTCAGGGCTATGTGTGCTTTATTGAGAGAAATTTTAGCTGCATCCGTTATAATGCCTGCCATGGATGCTATAGCAAACCCTGTATGTATTGATGATATAGTTATATCTAGTTACTTCTTTCTATGTAGAATATTGAACACATTTTACTGTAACTATTGTTCAAACTGAAAATTTTGCAAGGATAGAACTCAGTAATTTTTTTTTCAAAGATTAAGTTTCATTTCTTGCAGTCTACACAAATTTTGAGAATTGATATTTCTGTCTCTGCAATTTTAAAATGTATGATATTTTGGATCTGATTACTGTTTACATTGTCTTTGTGATGTTATTTGCAAAGAACTGTCCAATCACAGCCTGTAAATATCATTACCACCATATTAGCTCACAAATCTGAGTCTTAAAATAGAAATTCTAAAAATCATGATGCTTTTAATAGTGTTTCATCTAGATGATGGTCAACCCAATGATCATCTTGATATGACCCTGTGGGGAATGTCAGGACGTCCTATAGGACAGTAGTCTAAGTCTATATAAGATATCTGTTTAGGAAGATTGATATCATTGCAGAATTACACAATTACACTTACACATATTCTCTTTAAACTCAATAATTTGTGTACCATAGGACATATAGTTATTTTATTTTATATATTTTAGGATATGGTAAACAATATGATCTTAATATTCCTTGATAATACTCCTGTAAGTATTTGTAATTTTATTCTATATTATTAAAATCCCTTTTGAAAAAAGACCTGGTTTGACCTGAGATTAATTAATACATTACATGCTTATGCAGATTATTTATTTTAGACTGATATTACCATTTTTAGCAGGATTTTTCAGCATCCGGTGTCATTAACAATCATGTTAAAATTTTTCATTTATCATATATTTCTGCCATTTATTGTCAGATCTTTACAAAACTTCATACAATGATAACATACTATGTGCTGAACAGAATTAGAAAGTAACCGCAACTCTATCTTGCTTTATTATGGATTTTTTCTCTTTTTGTGTTAAAAGATTTTAAATCCGGCTTTAATGTGGTTTCCACATTATATTTCTTGTTAAACATATTAAAATCCTAAATACTTAACTTGATTAGAAAAATGTCCCTAAATTAAGACCATTCCCATGGGAGAGAGTTTTCAGTATTAATACTGACTTCAGTACTTTGAGAATAAATTACTCTTAAGTGATTAATAAGAAATCTTCTCATTTCAGTACTTTTAAAGTAGGTTTTCAGTATTTTTAAAACTTTCTACTTCCATCCATGCCATTACACTTTTTTCACCATCGATTTTGATTGTCCAGATAATGGGAGTTTATTTTACATGTACTTACACCATACTTACTATCAATGTAATATGATGATGGTTTATTTTCTACCTATTATACATAATACTTGTTACTGCACTTATGAACATTTATACACATATATATATTTCAGCCCCCAGCACCACCAGTACAACCTTCACCTAAAGTATCATTTCTTGCTAACTTCAACAATCAAACACGAGGATCATTAAGTGATCCAGAACTGTCTGATCATCCTGAGAAAGTCAGCAAGTCGGTAAGTTATATCTTCCATCTATTTATTTATTTATTCTTGGTTGAATGCTGTGGATTACAAACTTAACCTAATCGAGCTTTCCTGGACTCTTGTCTATGACCAGTACTCACCTACTCTTTCAAAAGGCCGGAAACTTTTCTATATACTTATTAATGAAGGAAAATTGACATTATTGTCAAATTTTCATCGACGGTATTACCTCCCTGAGTGGAAATTGAACCCATACCCCCTTCGGGACACTAGATTCGAAATCCAGGTCACTACCAACTGGGCTACCGACCCGGGTTTTATCTATCTTTTACTTCTGTGGTAGAATTACAGTCTTCACGACAAAATTTAATCAGCATTGGACAATCAGTCCAGCAAAATTGAAATTTTACTTGACCAAATGAAAGTTTGACAGACCAAAAATGTTTTAGTGATTTAGGGAATTATGATAATTCTAAATTAAATTAACAATATAACAACTGATAATGATTGTTTTATTAGATTAGGATAATTGTAAAATATTGGTGAACCATTGGACAACTCACTTTCTAAAAGTAACTGACAGACAGCAATTTCAATGGACTCAGTCCATTGTCCACTGGCTAAATCCAAAGACTGTTATTACTATGCTTGGCTGAAAGAATTTATTGCAGCGATGGTTTCCCTTTTAGTAAGCTGACTGGCTGCATGTCATTGTCTATATTTATGCTATCTCACAATTTCTAAAATTACTCTTTTGTAGGCAATATTCATAAAGACAGCCTTCTGTGTTGTAATATTGAATAATTATGATCTCTTTTATATTGTAGACTTTACGTTTTGTACTTGGTGATGTTATGGATCCAGAGAATCCTAAAATGTTGTATCCATTCATGCAATTCTTGAAATCTGAAGCTGCTATCAATGTTCTACAGTTTGCTTTAGCTTGTGGTTAGTATTTTATAATGAATATACATAGACTATTAACAATCTTACTGAAATCATCTAATAGTGATTGTTGTCATTAGATCTGGAGGGGGACAAAGCTTCAATCACTTTCTGAATGTATTTTGCTTTTCCAACTAGAACCTTGGGGCGCATTGCCTAACGATTTTCGCTACGTTTTGCTATGAAAAAGTGCTTTCTTGTAGCGATTCGTCTTAGGAAACGGCTAGCTATTTAAGTCACAAACCAAGATGGCGGCCTTTGCCAAGTAAAACTTTTGCGCTCATTGCAATCGCATGTTTTGGGGGCGATTTCAAACTAAATAAGGCTTTAACAAGTACAAAATCACTGCAAAAACATATGTTTAAATGAACAATTACAAATATTTATTGATTTCAATTCATCATTAGTCAGTCAAACATAAAAACATAAATTGTCGGCAAACAGGAAGTTACATTACGGCGGAGGCAGCCATTTTGATTTGTTAAAGCGCTCTAGGGTAGCGAAGATTTTTTCGCTAGCTTTCGCTACGTAGCGAAATGAAGCGATATCTTGTAGCAAGTCGTTTCCTAGGATTTCGCTATGAAGCGATACCTAGCGAAATGCTTAAGCAACGCGCCCTTGTTTTCTGATAACAAACTTTATGAAAGTTATTTAAGAGGTTATTTAGTGGTAATAATGTTATTAAATGTCCATAATTGTATGTTGCCATGTTTTAAATCTAGTATGGTTACTATTGCTTTTGTTGATACTGCACTGGCTAAGTATTGACAAAGCTGATTATAGGCCCAAAAAAGCAACATTTGGTTACTGTCAATTTATTTTATGTAGCTGTCATTTCAGAAACTGTATATGATGTTTTATGAATATTATGAATTAAGGTAGAAACTGATAAATAATAATCATTTCTAATATTGAGTCAAAATTTAGATAAGACTATGACTCGAGGGTTGCCCACAAGACTGTAGTAACTTGCTCTTTAAAGCAATGCACTTACTACAGTCTTGTGGGCAACCCTCAATGTGATTGACCGCTTTTGAAAGACTTGAACCAGCCAAACTATGTAAAATAAGGTATTTTCACTTACCTTAAGTCACAGGCTTCAGGCTTGTGATACAAAGCAATGATTGCACCAAGGTTAAAGCAAAACTGGCACTAAACATTATGATTATTGTATATTTTCAGAGGATTTCAACAAACGAATATTAAATCCAGATTTAAGTACACAAGATCTATCTAAACTACATGAAAATTTAAAAGATTTATATAAGAATTATTTCTCGTCATCTTCACCAGATAAAATCAACTTTGAACAAATGATTATAACAGAAGTGGAGGAAAGTTAGTACTGCTTTTATATCATATTTCTTTATGCTTCATACACATTAACATGGCTGGACATTAAAAGTTGTCCTATTACCCCTGTTGACCTATATTTGGATAGGGCAACTTTTTACTGCTTGTAGACTTTTCGATTTGATAAGTATAACATGTAGCTGCAGGGCTGGCGAAATCAAACATCTGTGTTGTCCCAAGGCAAGTATGGACAAGCGGATTTTTTCAGTAATTTTATTCTATAATGTTCATACGGACAAGTAACTTTACCAGTTGGCAAGAATGGACAAGCTAACAATTTTAAGATTTCCCCGGCCCTGAGCTGGTTGTCCAACTGGGCAATCTAAGTTAAAGATTAATGTCAAGCCCTGCTATAATACTCTGTTAAGCAGTGTAAGATGAAATGATAAACATTGTACTACTAAGGCTAGGTTCTGAAGTTAAACTTTATTTACTTAAATATATAACAATAAAGCAGGTTTGTAGGTACAAGGGAAGACTTAGCCCCATCACATCAATTTTCCCATTAATTTGAAAGTACAATGTATTGTGATTTCATCTAAAGCAACTTACTACATTGTAATTTATTTTCCCACTGGACAAATTTGCCCTACAAAAGGCCCCTCACTTTCTGAAAATGTTTTATAGGGGTACTGTCCTGTAAAGTAATTGCATTTCATAGTCTCCTGCCAATTTGACTTTCCAGCAATTATAAAGACTTACATGCAGCTGCACAAAGATTTATTAAATGATTTAAACATATTACAGTTATTGAAGGACCACCTGATGAAATATTAAAATTAAGAAGATCCACACCAATGTTTAGAGCATATGAACATGTATATAATCTACTGAGTAAAAACTTTCTACCTTTATTTCATCAAAGTGAAGAGGTATAGTAATCATATATATATTTCATGATATAAAGCCAGTTTCTCATAAGTGTATCACTGTCTAGTGCTTTTAGATAGCCCTTTTTGTTTTAGCCTAGTTCTATGCAATGGTTTTGAAATTCAAGCCAGCAAACAGACAGATTGGGGCTTTGGTAAATCTCAAAGTATTTAAAATGTATTCAGCTAGCCAAATAATGAAACTATGGGCACATTCCTCAAGACGAATGCTTTGTATTGCTAGCTAGCAATTTCCTATGGAACGGTCTGCTACGATCGAGCAAGTTGTATCACTACTTTTCTGCATTTTTCAAAATGGCTGCCCCCTGTGGGAATGTGTTTCTTTTCAAGAATACTGATATATATTTCATTTAATGCATATATTTCGTCAAAGCAGTTAAACAGAATAATCATAGTGATAATTGATTTGAATGTTTTTCATTTGTTACAATTCTGAACTTTTTGTTTGAGAAAGTCGCCATCTTGGATTTGATAGCTTGAAGCAAACTGTTCCGTAAACCTCTTATTCTACAAAAAATTGCTTGCTAACGATTGCCTTGCGGAACGTGACCTATTTGTATTAATAACAATAGACTTAAATCTGTATTTCTTTTTTGTCAGCAATAATGTGTAAAAGACCTTTTTCTTCCACCAGTGCACTTTTAGAAAAACCCATAAAAGGTATATTGTTAAAATATAATATATTATATTTTCAGTATTATACTATGTTATGTGGTGAGAAGATAGCAAAACAAGTATTTAATCGCCCCTCATCAAGGTTTGTTCATTTCTTTCATAGTTTACAGGGTTCAACACTAACAGTGTCCTGGGATTATTAGGATCCCAAAAACTCCGGAGGAATCCCAGTGATTCTCATCGAGGTGTTTGTCAGGATCCATTAAAATTGCCATAAATTGTTTATCACGATAAGTGACTACAAATCTGTATCCAAATCTTTAAACCTTAAAGTTGAGGAGAAACCCTTGAATCACTGACTAGGGGTTTCATGTGGATCCCTGGTAAAAACAGACGGTGTCAAACTCTGGTTTACTTGGTAATCAAAAATTTTAATGAAAATAAAAAATCTCAGTTGGATTGAAATGACCATTTGCTTTAGAGTTTTTTTACCATGTTTGATTGACATTATACATTTTTATGCTATATGCAGGCAACTGGCTAGAAGAAAGGAATATGGAATATCTAGTTTTGGTACAAAGATAAAAGAAAAGGTTTTCAAACCCTCAGGTAAGTATTTGAATTTATTATATAATGCCATTCATAATTACCTTTGCGCTTTTATAAACATCAATACTTGAGAAATGGACCTTTCCATGACCTTACCTATTAGCATACTTAACAAAGGTTTACAGTTATACTTTGTCCCACAAACAATGTGTAACAAAAGAGCACATGATTATATTTGTGGGTAAATGTATTGTCATTCAAATAAAAAGGTCGCACTCAGAATGATCAATTAGAAACATGTCTTTTAATGCAAGTACTTAAAATAACATCTACAATTGTATGATGTATCATTTCTTCCTTTTTCAAATGTTTTTGTAAATATCCTAATGCCTAAATACATTTGAAATACAACTTAATTGCATTAGTGAGGAGACAGATGTTTTACGACTGTATGGACTTTCTGCTCATGATAGCTACAATCTTTATAATTATAATTGTAACAACAGCACACAATTTTAATAATAAGTAAACTAATAGACCTTTCAATGACCTTACCTATTACCATATTTAACAAAGGTTTACAGTTACATTTTGTCCCACAAACAAGTTGTTAACAAAAGAGCACATGGTTATATTTGTCGGTAAATGTATTGTTATTCAAAAAAAGGTCACACCCGGAATGATCAATTGATTATGAGAATGCAATAATTTTCAATTGATCAAAATTATGTTGCATTGATGAGTTGGTGCAAAGCTAGTCTAGAACTACATGTAAATAAAGGCTATAGAATACTTTCACACAGAGTTGTCTATATCATATGTATATACAAAGCAATAGTCCAATGGTAGGATGCACGCTTAGGGATCGAAAGGTCCTGGGTTTGAATCCCACTAGGGGCACTGCTAATTTCCTTGAGCAAGAAATTTACCTGCGATTCCTTCTCTCCACATTCTGTTGCACCAATTTGTCAGCTGCACTAATAAGCAGAGTAAAACGACTCCCCAGGGAGATTGATAGATAGATACCAGTAGCCCAATGACCAGGGGTAATAGCTGTAAAGTCTGTGAACGTGCGTAAGCATGAAACTTAGACTATAAAATGTAATAACTTTTACATTTTACTTTATATATACTTGTAGATACAAGATCTATATCCTCACTAGATATGTTAGATGTTGAAAACAATGATGAGGCTGATACAGCAACTATAGCTGTAAGTTTTTTTATATATTATCTTTATATACACTATGTTTTATTCTACATCTACATTTTGATGTCAAGCTGTCAGGAAGTTGACAATTCTTTGACAGTGTGCAAGACATAAAGTACAAAGAGATATAGAAAAAGAAAGAAAATAGAACGGTCAAGATATAAAAAGCGTATAAGAGAAATAAAGTTAGATGTAAGAAAAGATTCACCCAGTTATTTTCACCCCATTATTTGTAGCTACTGCATGACTGGGAAAGTATCCCATTAAAAGGTTAGGTCTTGGAGGCCACTCTTAAATGATGCCAAAGAGTGGGTCTCAGCCAACAAGGCTGGTAGTTGATATACATCTAGGGAAGAAGCTGTTACAGTAAGAGCCTGTTCGAGTCTAGTTTTTCTATGGTGATACCCAATATTTTGATTTCAATTGAATGTAAGCAGTGGAGGGTAATAAAATTTGCGTGTAGACAAGAGTGTTTAAAATTTGACTGATTTTGTGTATCATTCAATGATAAAACTAGCCTGTTATAAAGACCATGAAATTACTATGAGTAAGGGTAAATGCAGCCATAGCCTGTCCCAAGCCAGGTTGAGAAATGTATAAGAATCAACTCTGCACCACTGCTGTAAAAGCACAGCCAGCAGAAGAAGGAAGACTTCTCAACATATTCTTCTAGACATTAAACTATTTTTAAGTTAAGTTCTAGCCGAGGTCTGCACATAATCCATCTTAATAGAGCGGATGGACCCCGGTGAAAAACTAAACTTCAATCATCGATCGTTTAGAAAGGGTAGAGTATCAGGTTAAATTGTTAAACAGTAATTTAGATGACAAATAATAAAATTGGTATATGATTTCAGTCAACTGGTTCACTGGATGATGATACTTCACTGGAAGATATTGAAAGTACAATAGAACAATTTCAGCCACATGATTTAAGTACATGGAGAGTTACTATTCCTAGATTAGGGGCCAGACCTGATCCTGAGAACCCTAAAAAACAATTCTTTGTATTTATTGTTGATATAAAAAGAGTTGATGTACCTGATGGTAGGACATTGTTTTTACATTTTTATGACGTGACATGTAGATTACATTCCAAACATCCTGACCATTCATTGAATGAAAAATCTCGGAAAGATTTATTCGGGTTTTTGCTGCATATACAAAAAGAACCTCTGGTCAAGCACATAACAGTTATGCACAATTGTTCTTGTCCTAAACACACAAGGCTTGTTATTTTTTGAATGTTATGTATGTTATTTAATATTGTTCATAGATATCATTGAATCTTGCATTTAAAATCCATAGACTAAAAATGAGACAAAAATCATTGCCTAAACAATCATGAATTTGTTTACTTTAACTCATGTTAAGGCATTTTGTTTAGGCATGTGGTGCAAAAGTAGTTCCAAAATGGCTTTTAAATAAGTCAAAGGTTATTGGCAGTGAATGGTCAAGGAGTTCTGGTTGTAATATGAAGTGACATGTAGATTCTTTGACCTTGAAAGTGACCTTGGATAGAGTTCAAATTTTGATATTGCTGATGTACCTTTGACAGGTTCTCTCTCACCCTTTCTGAACAAATATATTATTCTTATATGCAAATGAGAGCTATATAGGACACCATCTTGAATTTCCAGGTCTGCACATTTTTTGAATTATGATATATTTTGATATATGACTAATTTTGTGACTTTTTATATACATTGAACAACAGACTTAGTGGTTATAACTTGTTTCAAAGTTAAGCTATGCTAATTTTATTGATTTTTTATTCGTACCAAAAATAATATTGGGGATATATAGGAGTCAACTTGTTTTAGCTGTAGTCACTTCTCTGTACTACTTAATGTTCATATTATTTTTATGTAAATTTGTTAACTTGTACATGTATTATGTATTATATTATAATATAATTTTAGAGGGCAGATCAACGTGGACAGTGGCTAGAAAGTATACAGAATTTTACACATTAGAACAAAAATTGAAAGAATTCCATGGAGAAATGATGGAAGACTGTTTACTTCCTCCAAAAAAAATCATGGGAACTAAGAATCAAGATTTTATTGATGGGAAGAGAGAACCATTTGAACAATATTTACAGGTAAATGTTTGTTTACATTGAGTATATAAACATAGCCTGTTTTATTAAAAACCAATGTTTTGGGGTGAAATATTTCAACATTTTTATAAATTATTTAGTTAGTTATTTAATTAATATATCATCATATTAATTTAACAATGTTTATAAGCACTTTTTATTATAAGTGTTGATTGTCAAAGTGGATAAATTGTTTAATTTCCTTGAGCAAGAAACTTCATTCTGTTGGTTTAGTCCTAGTGGATCAAGAAGTGGACTCGAGAGTGATAAGCATAAAATGTGAGAACTTGTTTTACCATCAAGCTAAAATAAATTTGTATAAAACTAAATAATACCTGTAACAAAATACTTCTAAGTGTAAAAGTAACAAAACATTAGCAATTTGGACACTCGGTCATTTTATTAGAGTAGAAGAGGTCAATATCATATTTGACAATGTCACTTTAAAAGACATGTTTTCAGAACTCATCGAAATTGCCATTTAAGTTCTATATTATCATTTATATTTCAGAAACTTCTAACCAAACCAATCTTAAAAGGAAGTCAGTTACTATATAACTTTCTAACAGCAGAATCAGCATTTGACTTTGGACTTGACATTAATATTGGTAAAAACTTTACTTTCTATCTTACATACATTTTTATTGTGTTTAATAATGCCTCCCTCACTAACCTTTTAATATTTTTTATTGACAATACACTGCCCTCAAAAAGTTCCTTCAGACAAACACAATTTACATTGTAATAAATAGAATTTCAAAAAAGTTGTATTGTGCGCAAAGTTGACCCCGATCTGACATTTCACATTTGCATCTAATATCTCATATTGTATAATCCTCTTCGGCCATTGTGTAATAGACACTCATTGTACACTTTAAAGTTTAATACATTTTAAAAATTAATCCATGTAAAATAATTACATTCAAGCTTTGACGATATACTCTGATCGGTATCGAGCATTAATACTACATTTGTATTCAATGTAATGAATATTCTTGCATAAAGGTCAGATCGGGTTCAAACTTTACTCTCAATACTAGCAATTTGGTATTGATTTTCTTTAAATTTTGCTTTTTGCAATCAGTACATTTTCACTATGAATATGAAATCACAAAAATATCTCAAACTTGATATTGGCTCATTGAGATATACTGACTATAGTTACCGAGGCTGATGAATTACTTTTGCTGCATATCAAAAAAGAATGTACCAATATAAATTCAGTTTCCATTGCACGAATAATGAATAAGACTGGTAATGATATAACAATTCTTCAACTTTGAACATAGAAATTGTAGCAATTTAACAAATTGTATTGTGAAGAAACTTTTGGAGGGCAGTGTATATTAGACTACAATAGTACAAATATTACCATGTGTTCTTTTGTTCACTGCTTGTTTGTGGGACATATTGTAAAAGTAAACTTATGTTAAATATGCTTTTTGGTTAGATCCAGGAAAGATCCATTAAGCTATGGTTGTTGTGGTTTTCACATTGTATTTCTAGCATTTGAGTTTATTCCTGATTGTTTATTGAAAATTTTATAAAAATGTTGATTAATAGCTCCATTTAAAAGTGTTGATGTCCATGTAACTTGCTTATTGATCTATACTAGTTTAGCTTGGTGCAGTTATGTGTTTTACATATATTGTTGAT
This sequence comes from Mactra quadrangularis, assembly GCA_025267735.1. Lineage (NCBI taxonomy): Eukaryota > Metazoa > Mollusca > Bivalvia > Venerida > Mactridae > Mactra > Mactra quadrangularis. Next base: position 34,215,835 of record CM046304.1, read on the forward strand.
TGTATCAAAATCTATTAGTTTAAGACAACATTTTATACAATAATTTAATTATTTATTATTGCAGGACGTGTGTTGAAATCTGTTCCAAGAAAATTAGTGAAAGAGGTTGGTTGATTTCTTGTATATTAAATGAGATAGTCTTATGGGATTCTTGTTATACTGTGCCATCCAAATCTACCATCACACATGTAAAAAAACTAGTTTTTAGCCAGATTTTTCAACGGGCGGTCGGGCGGGCATCCAGTATCGTTTACAATTCATCTGCGTTAAAGGTTTTCTTTACCATATATTTCTGCCATTTATTGTCAGACCTTTATGAAACTTCATACAATGATAACATACCATGTGATGAACAGAATTAGATAGTAACCACTACTCTACCTGCCTTTATTATGGATTATTTCCCTTTGTAATTTTTGCATTAAAGTTTTTACATCTGGCTTTAATTTGTTTTCCACATTACATTTCTTGTTCATTAATACATTTGAATAAAAGTTCAGATGTCATTATGTGTTATAATAGTTGTAATAGATCGAACCCAGGTTGGTAGTGCAGTTGGTATCACCCCTGGATTTCAAATCCAGTGTCCTGAAGAGGGTGTAGGTTCAAATCCCACTCTGGGATGTTGTACCCTTCCATGAAAATTTGTAAGTAATGTCAATTTACATCCATTAATAAAGTATATGGAGAATTTTCCGGCCTTGTGGAAGGGTATATGAGTACTGGTTATAGACAAGGGTCCAGGAAAGCTAGGTTAGCTGCACTGGACACCATAGAACAATCTAAAAAAATAAGATGACACAGGGTTTAACCCAGTGTAAATAAATAAATGTAATAGATTGAAAGGGGGGTAATACTTTAAAAACATCACACATTTACAAAAGTGCATAGGAAATTATTTAATACAATGTTTATTATTTAATTTCAGAAAGGTCAACATCTTGAAACATTTCTTTCAATGTTTGAAAAATCCACAGATCCTCCTAAACCAAGACCAAGGTATTTTTAATTTATTTTTAATTTTCCATTATGTAAACTGTTGTGTTTTTGTTCAGAATACAGGGCCTAATGATGTTTTTGTGAAGAAACATCATTTTTGTATGTTGACGTCATTAGACTGTGGGATTTATAAAGATTTGTAAATTTTGAAATTTTTGTGTATTAATCCATCAGTTGTACATTGAGAAGCCAGCACAGCTAGCTCAGTCAGTAAAATGCGAGTGTACTTATCAAGGTGATAAGGGTTCGATTTTAATATTGGGCATACTTTCGTTGAGTTTGGTCCTAAATATTTTTTCCATCATTTTCACTCCTACCTCTGATTCTAAATCATATTGGACTGTTGTCAGTTACTCACCGTCAACAGCTGAATCCAGATTTAGCCTTTCTAGGAATGGTAAGTAGGTTGACTGACTGCTGTTATATAACCTAAACAATGCGTCGCTATGGTATTAAACCCTACCAAAAAAAGATTTTAAAAATCATTTATAATTAGCTGGATTTTTCTAAGAAAATATTCAGCTTAAAGTTTGGTGAAACACGGTCGGGCAGGCATCTGTTGTTGTTAACAATTGTGTTAAATTTTTTCTTTACCATATATTTCTGCCATTTATTGTCAGATCTTTATGAAACTTAGTACAATGATAACATACCATGTGATGAACAGAATTAAAAAGTAACCACAACTCTATCTGCCTTTATTATGGATAATTTCCCTTTGTAATTTTTGCTTTAAAGTTTTTAAATCCGGCTTCAATGTGGTTTCCACATTACATTTATAATTTATTTATGTTTTATATATATTACAGTAAAAGAGAAAGAAGAGATTCAGGAGCTTCATTACAATCAACATCAAGTCTTAAAGTAAATTATTTATATTTCTTTTATACATCACCTTACTATACTTTTACACTCAGGTCCTAAACTTTCTTTTCACATACTAAATTTTGATGTTTTGAAGTACATGTATACTTTGATATGTATATTACATGCTCTTGTAGTTATTAGTTTCACTACTAATATACAGTTAAACTTGAAACATCAATTATGTTCTATATGTATTATAAATAAACAAATAACAAACAAAATATGTCTGCAATAATGTTTCAATACAAAATAACAGAAAATGTGAAAACTACATGAATATAGAAACTTCTGGGGCCCATATTATCAAGCATCTTACGATCGATTTTAGTCGTAAATCCTTCTATGCTGTATAGTTAAATTATCGTAAGATATTTGATAATATGCTGCCCTGGACCCCAGTGTATATTTTAATTTCCTTTAACAAACTTCATTTATTTTATCCTTTAAATTTTAAAGCATTGCAAAGAAGTAAGTACTATTTATCGTCATTTCCTATGTCATAATATTTTTAATGTTTTCATTGAAGGTCTATGACCAAAATGTTAAATGAAGCACAAATGAACTTCATTATATTTTTTAATGTGTTTGTTTGATTTTTTGTCTGTTTAAGGAATGGCAAATTTTCTATGTTTATAAACAATAATGCAATCTGTGTTTTGTCTGTTTTTTCTCAACTGTCAAAGCTTGAATGATTACACGGTGACTGAATGCATTTTTTTTGTGTTCTGGTGGCTTAATTGTTATTATAAATATCTTGACTAAAACATACCATACGGCATAAACAGCTTTACTTGATCATAATACACACTTTCGGTAACTCATGGATGTATTACAACAATGATTTTAATAAACGCATTCACCGTGAAATTATTCATGTTTTGACAGTTGAGAAAAAATGAACAATAATGAACCTTAATTTTTGTTGGAACAAAGTAATTTACATTTTATAAATGTATGTATTCTCAATCACATAGAATCAATTAGTAGATTCTCATTACTGCAACTATCTTATTCTCCCCCCATTTTTTCAAGGATCAAACAGTTAGTTTTTGCTTATTCATTTTTAGATTGTGAAACTAGTATTTACAACTTAGATTAATAACTTTTAAGTCAGCTTCCTGGTCCCCCAGTACTGAGCTAGTGGTGTAAAGTTTCTTGTTCAAGGAAGCAATGGGGTAGGTATTGGGTTGTGAATCAAACCAACATGTAGCTGGCTATCAAATGGAAACCAGTCCAACATCATAACCACTCAACCATGCTCACTACTCAACAAAAACATTCAATGTTAATTGGCTTTTCAAACATGATATATTTCACTACATTACAGTTATGTATGACTATGTTTGAAAATAATGCCAATATAAATGATAAGCAACAACTACAGCAACCTGATGATAATGTAGATGGAAGTTATGAGATTGATGGTATATATGATGTAATAATATATGTAGGTTAGTACTTTCATATACATTTGTTCAATCTGGACTTACACATTTTCTTATATACGTGTATAATTCTTAAGACAAGGCTTTTTGCTAGTTAAGTAATCTATAAGGCCTTACACAACATTTCAATTGTCATCCTATCACTGCAGTCAGTCATACAACTTTCATTGAGTGAGCAAGCCTAAATCTCTGGCCCAAGCTTTTAATCTGATAATAAGCATATACCCTGTTTAGTGTCTGCCAACTGCCCTACTTGATATGTATGGTAAGTGTTGGAATGGCATTAGAAAATATTTCATAGCCTAAATCGACAGAGGTATGTAGGTCCCGGACGGGAACCCGCAATCCCTAGATTCATTGTCAGACACTTCTGACTGATCAAATTTTATGATGAAGTCAAACACAATGAAATTAGACAGTAAGATTAGACTCCTAAACACAGCATTATATTTCAGCCGCAGTAAATCTGGAGGTGATTTGCTTGCTGGTTGTGTTTTGTTGAACTTCATTCAAACAATTTTGTATGGATCGACGTTGGATATGGCAGCCCATGGCTTCCTAGGAATTCTCATCCAGTTTTGGATGATTTACTTACAGTTTGGTGAAAGCAATCTTGCTATTTCAGTGCTAAAAAGAGACACTGACAGAAAAGTCAGTATAATACCATCACAGGGTGTCCGTGGACTCTGAAAAACAGGAAAATGCCATTAAAATGTCCCTGCATGGAAATATCTGAGAATGGGAAAGTTTGCATAAAAATATGGAGTTTCAGTATGGGATTTCTGAGGCCACCCTGCATCAAATTGTATAGCAGTAGCTTACTGCAGGGCTTAGCATTAAAGGTTGTCCAATTGCCCCTGACAACCTATTAGGGGTGTAACAATAAGGTAAAAACCGTATATATATTGCAATACACGAAACCCATATTGCAATATATTGCAATACACGAAACCCGTATTGCAATATATTGCGATACATATTGTTCTTTGCGCATACATGCATAGCATGAATTAATGCATGTTCATCGTTTTAATTTGATCAACATTGTAAATAGATATTTGTATTTTCAAATGATATACACGTATTATGCAAATGTTTGAATAAGTTAGGAAAAAAGGTTTTGTATGGACTTTCAAAGATTCTTATTCTCTAATTTTACCCAAAAAAACAAGTTACCGAGCACATTTAAACATTTATTCAAACACTTAAATTTCAGATTCTGATAAAAACCTCAGTATGGAACATAACTAGAAAAACCGGTTCAGAGAAAAACGAACCGGTTAAAAACTGTCTGAAGTTGTATTGCAATATTAACTGGTATATCGGTTAACCGTTACACCCCTACAACCTATAATTGATTTCAGGCAACATTTTACTTCTAGTAAATATCTCATTAGGGCCAGTTAAACATAAAGCTGGTTGTCCTACTAAGTAACCTTGTTTAAAAGTTAATGTTGAACCCTGCTTCTATTACTACTACTAGTAATAATAATAATAATAACGACTTTGTTTATTTTAAGATATTACTCTATAGGACCTTTCGTATAGCATCCGTTGATAATCCACCAAGGGATGCTATACGAGATTTGTATACATGGGGAAACAAATGATGAAACAAAGTGATATAAGTTTAGATGCCTTTATTAATTGGATGGGATACTAAGGCCGCAACACATACATCGCAAACAATGTGAGATTTTAGCAGATGGAAGTTGGAATTGTGTGTGGAATGAGCAGCATAGCATTGTAATTGTATTTAAGCAACCCTGCATTTCGGCTGTGAGACACAGCTAGTGTAATAAACTGTTATCTTAGCAACTTTGTAATGCAACTCTGTATAGCAGTTATGAATATAGGGCAAATAGCAACCAATAATAGCTTGAACAGCAAAATAGCAACCGTTGATAGCAACCTATTGTGTAGCAAAATAGCAACCGATGATAGCTTGTACTGCAAAATAGCAACCGTTGATAGCAACCAATTGTATAGCAAAATAGCAACCGATGATAGCTTGCACAGCAAAATAGCAACCGTTGATAGCAACCCATTGTATAGCAAAATAGCAACCGTTGATAGCAAGCAAGTTGTATAAGCTTGGAGGGTACGCGGGTAACTGCCCACTTCAGGATACCCTGCCTCCTTACTTAATAGCAATTCAAGCAACCGATGAATCTATGTGGAATTTACATTTGCAATCTACATAGTTAGACATTGTCTCTAGGTGCTGGTTCAGAGTATTTGTCCATTTTACTTCTTCCAGATACCTAGAGTATGAAGAACCTGTAGTTTATTGACTAGAAACACTAAACCAACTTCCATCCGGCTAAAATTTCTCTAGAATTTTGGTTGCGACGTGTGGGTTATGGTTTGTATGAATGAAATCAGAATAAAAAAAAAAAAACTAAAACAAAAACCTGAAACACAAATCATTGTCTATTGGAATCTGAAAGCTCCTACTTCATAAAACTTAGCTTTTAGTTCATGAGTGTTCACTTAAGGTGAAGAGTATAGTTCTTGTTGCTTATATGATATTAACATAGCATGATAACACATTCTTAATTCGAATGACCAATTCCATGGTTTACTGTTTCCATTCTTCCATATACTGTTTGAGTCCTTAACTTTGAGCATCTTTACACTGGTACTCACATCTTTGATAACTTGTAAAGTCAAATTGTTAGCATCTTTAAACTGGTTCTCACATCTTTGATAACTTGTACAGCCAAATTGTATGACAAACAATCAAAACTGAAATGTAAGTAAAATCGGCAGCAGTACCTTTGCCAAGAATATGTTTCAAAATATTATGGTGAAGTAAAGTAGGAAATACATGGGTTGGGTGGGAGGGATGTCCTTTCTTGGTGGCAGACAGTAGGAAGAGGAAGTTCCAGGCAGATGCCTGATGGGAAGTCTGTGAGTTATTTATAGCTCAACATTAATAGTCAGAGGTCAAGATATCATGTGATATCTATATTTAGAACAAAACACATGAATGAGGTTAGGAGAATTTGTAACTTGACATATGAAATCTAAAATAAAGGGCAAATATTACTCAATGCAATATTTGGTTTTATTTTAAGATATTACTCTATAGGACCTTTCGTATAGCATCCGTTGATAATCCACCAAGGGATGCTATACGAGATTTGTATACATGGGGAAACAAATGATGAAACAAAGTGATATAAGTTTAGATGCCTTTATTAATTGGATGGGATACTAAGGCCGCAACACATACATCGCAAACAATGTGAGATTTTAGCAGATGGAAGTTGGAATTGTGTGTGGAATGAGCAGCATAGCATTGTAATTGTATTTAAGCAACCCTGCATTTCGGCTGTGAGACACAGCTAGTGTAATAAACTGTTATCTTAGCAACTTTGTAATGCAACTCTGTATAGCAGTTATGAATATAGGGCAAATAGCAACCAATAATAGCTTGTACAGCAAAATAGCAACCGTTGATAGCAACCTATTGTATAGCAAAATAGCAACCGATGATAGCTTGTACTGCAAAATAGCAACCGTTGATAGCAACCAATTGTATAGCAAAATAGCAACCGATGATAGCTTGCACAGCAAAATAGCAACCGTTGATAGCAACCCATTGTATAGCAAAATAGCAACCGTTGATAGCAAGCAAGTTGTATAAGCTTGGAGGGTACGCGGGTAACTGCCCACTTCAGGATACCCTGCCTCCTTACTTAATAGCAATTCAAGCAACCGATGAATCTATGTGGAATTTACATTTGCAATCTACATAGTTAGACATTGTCTCTAGGTGCTGGTTCAGAGTATTTGTCCATTTTACTTCTTCCAGATACCTAGAGTATGAAGAACCTGTAGTTTATTGACTAGAAACACTAAACCAACTTCCATCCGGCTAAAATTTCTCTAGAATTTCCGCCACAAAATGTTAAACATTTTCTCCAAATTCTAGACATTTATTAAGAAATATTTGATAGTGGAATATTGTTCAATTATAGTTATTGAACATTTAGGGGTTGGACAGTTTTTAATGAATCAGAGTGGGTGAGGTTTGGCCAGCAATTGTTCTAGTGATGTTTTAAGTGTCTGGAGGTAAACCATATTTCCCATGTCTGATAGGTGCACACCATCATTTTGGAATAGCTCTGTCATGTGCCAGGGGATTTTAGGGGAGATAAAAGAAGCATTGTTCATTTCATTAATGTATTGGCGTGCAGCACGGTTGACACGTTTGCGTTTGATATTCAGATCTTTTGGTGATGAGGAAGTATTATCTCTCCACTGTAGCCTTGGTAGAATATCGCACCATATAATGTGGGTATTGATCAATGTGTTTCTGATATATTTTAGGTCATGAATAATTGATTTTATAAGTTTAACTTGCTTAACATTATGTAAATTATTACCTCCTAGATGAATTATTAGTATTTTTGGGGGTCGATGATGCAGCAGCTGGAGCTGGGTGGTTTGAAGCAGTTGTTCCCACCTCATGCCTGACTTGCCACACCACCATATTTTGGCATTAAGCTTTAAGTTCGGGGTGGATTCTTTGTCTGTGTAAGCTTTGGCTTTTTTCACTATGGAATCACCCACTATCCAAATTTCTGCAAAAGTTTAATTAACATATATCTATATATATTTATATGTATTTATTTAGCGATGATATTTACTTTCTTATGTATTTAAGATAGCTATTAGAAGACCACCTGCCCATTTTTTTGATATCTTGTGCTTCTGTCCCCTGACGTGCTAAGTCAGTTGCACGACCTATTTCAGGCCTACCTGGACCTTGTGGTTCATTGTCCTGATCTATTAGAGAATTTAATTGAATTCTCTCCACTTCTGGAGCTAAAACAGGTTCCTCCACCTCCGTATGTTTTCTTTTCTTCCCTTTACCTCTTCCAGGCATTATTAAATAGACTATTAGATTAGGATTGTAAAGATTTTTGAAGCAGATTTATTTTATGTCCTTTCTTGGTGGCAGACAGTAGGAAGAGGAAGTTCCAGGCAGATGCCTGATGGGAAGTCTGTGAGTTATTTATAGCTCAACATTAATAGTCAGAGGTCAAGATATCATGTGATATCTATATTTAGAACAAAACACATGAATGAGGTTAGGAGAATTTGTAACTTGACATATGAAATCTAAAATAAAGGGCAAATATTACTCAATGCAATATTTGGTTTTATTGTTGATAACATATTTTGTGTAAATCAAAATAGAGACTTTTGTCAGTTATCTTTCCCTGATAAAATCTGAAGCAATCCAATTGGTAAGTAGGTCCTTACAGTTAGAATCCCCAGATTTTATCATTGAAGTCCTATATAAGGATAACAAAATATTCCATCTATTATCTTTCTTAATAATGAAGATATTAACAGTAGTGGTGAAATTAAGATAGTTTTTTTACGCTTAAATTACTTGGCTTGATTTTCAAACAAATTAAATGATTTACAAAAAAGTTATTTAAGATTAATTTTGGTACATTGACATTGAAAAGTAAGGGTAAAATCCAAGTAATCCAACTAATTGGACCTACCTATTTGAAGAGTATACAAGGGGAAATAACTGACTAAAGTCCCTATTACACCACTCTATTACAATATTGTTCATAGGGTCTAATAGTAAAGACATTTATGATTATTTCAGCAAGATATGTGTTTCATATTCCTGACTGGGTTCATCATTGTATGTATACAGCTCGTATGTTTATAAAATCTAGTTTAGAAGACTATCTGGAATGGTTTATTGAACAGAAAATAAATCAAGTCACACAGGAACATAGACTTGTCTCATTTGTTCATCTATTAAGAGGTAAGATCAGTGCTTGAAGTTATAAACCTTACTGTCAATCTCCAGGCTCAAATTTCAATTTTGTTCTTTGGAAGTTTTTGTAATTATGGACCATCTATAAAGCCTATCCACTATTCAACTAATAAATTTGTCGACATTGATTGGTTGATCAGACCCACAAAAATATCCATATAACCATCCTACAATGGTGCCCATGAACTAAAGCCTCAGGGTCATATGTACCATTGGGGTAGAGTGGCAAAAATACACCGTCAAAAATCTTAATAGTTATGTAAATTTTGAACACCTATATGGTACAATTATTGTGAAATTTTATTTTTTGTAATGTGTCTGCTCAATCTGATTAAAACCTGATACAAAATTTTACACTCGCCTACTTGCTAATTTAGATCAGGCCGTTTTCTTACAAGGGTTACGCTCAGGTGACCTTTTCTCATTATGATATGCATGACGAAATCGTTATGTTTAGTAACTTGTTTACATAGTCTACATCATGCAATTTGAAATGAGCCTTTCAATGGCAGACTGTGAATAATACCACCGTCAAAATAGTTTGCAAACCTTGGTCAAAAAATAGAAATTATGAAATCAAAACGCTATTAATAGTGTTTCGTCTAGATGAAAGCTAGGCATTGATTGGCCAACATAAAGGTCATCTCAACATGATCCTCCATGGGAACCTTAGTGATCCTGTACAACAACGCTCTACAGAATATCTGTTTACGGAGATTGGTATCTGCTATGACTATATACAATATAAAATTCCTGTTTGTTTATTACTCTTTCTATTTATATTTCAGATGTTCTATTCTTTGATAATGATCCTCCAAGGTAAAATATTGTACATATTTTTTGGTGAAATGTTATTTTGTGGTGAAAATGCAAATTTAAAAAGCCACTCAAGGAGAAAAATAATGTCACTTTACGTTTTACATTTGTGAAAATACAACACAAAAAAAGCATAAAAGAAACCAAATATTTGTCAATTTTGGTGTAAAATCTTTTTATTTTGCATTTTAAATGACCTTGAACATTTTGATGGTTCAAAGCAATTTTTGAGTCCCTCAATGATAGAATTGACTGAAAATTATGATGAAAATTATGCAATGGATTGTGGGAATATTATTGATCTTCAAATAGTCTTACTCTTTTCGCACTAAATTTATTACACAGTGACTATCATTGTGTGGGGAAATAATTAGTCAGCACTAAGGCTGATCTGTGGATGTGATCCCCAAAATTGTTAATACTCAATGTGTTGACTGTACATGAGTCTATATGAGCAAACATGAATTATGACATAATTATTATAAAACCTATAATTTCAGAACGGATGATGATAAAAAGAAGAGATTTGAAGATACTGTTGCTGGATGTTTAGAATTTCTCCCAAGTATGAGTTCTAGACATTTTATTTTTGATTTATAATGTTGTTACTACTATTTGTTAAGTCTGCAAGCATCTTATTACAGGTCCATAGGAACACCCCCCCCCCCCTTCTTCCTGTAATTTTGAAAATTGTAAGAACTACACTAAACCTGATTGGGAAATCACTGATGTTTTTCCCAACATCTGAAATAACTAAGACTATGGTATTGCTAATCTTAACAATTGATCACACTTGATTATGTTCATATACCCCTGGTAATATACAACTTGGAGTGAATTTCTATGCCAAGGAAACTGCAGTAACGTGTATCAGTTGTTTCTTCATTACATAGGACTCAATGCCATTCAGTGATCTTAATAGTTAATCCAAATGAGTGCCTATGTTTAGTTTTTGACAAACATTTACTATTGTAAGGTGATTTATTATAAAAGTTTGAAAAATATTATTTGACTGTAGCCCTAATTTTAATGTTTTATGTTTTTTGTTCTTTTGTATAAAGTAATCTGACTGTTGTTAAACACACTCACATATAATACACAAGGGAAAAATGAGCAAGAAATGGAGTAAAAAATATCCTAAACATTGAATTTTGCCCGATTGCAATTGCCCCATATTAGAAGAAGAATGTTTGAATACTTGATAATTTTGAATTTTATTTCTATATTAAAGAACCTGCAGTAATGGCAATGGGTGATATAAATCATCATGAAGGAACTTTACTTGTCTTAAATATACTACAACAACCTAAACTAAACAAACAGGTTTGTCAACATCTTAAAAAATCATTTGACAAAAATCCATGGTTGAAACTATTCATAGATTATTTTATGATTTTTCTTCTGAATTTAAAATGCCTGCCCTGCTAGCATAGTTCGTAGCATGCAAGTCTACTGATCAAGGGATTGAAGGTTTGGTTCCCGGGTGGGACATACTTTTGTAGAGTTTGAAATAATTTCTTCAACAATTTTCCTCCTACCACTGATTCTAAGTTATGTAGGGCAGTTTTCAGTCACTAGTGGAAGTATGCATCTATTAATCTAGTAAACTGACCATAAATAACTGATTTTATATTGATAAGCAGTGTAAAACATTAGTCTGACAATATTGATCTTAGGGCTGCCATGATATACCGGTATATTGCAATGCACAGCTGCGACGATACATACCGCAGTACGAGTTTAACGTACCGGTATTTGGCAATGTTTTTATTTAATTAGAAAAAGTCTTCTCTTTGCGAAATAAAAGTAGCAAAACGCCAGTTTTTTCATTGTTTATTCAATCTAAGCTTAAGTAACAAGAATTTAACTGATTGGGGCGCGTTAGATTAGTTGAACGGAACTGTTGCAAAACATGTCATAGAATCGAATACTTCGGGACATGAATTTGTGAACCAAGCATGACATACAGGAACTTGATTGCTAGGATATTCTGCAGCTAAGAGGGTGATTGTTTCCTTCAATTTTAGCATTTTTTATGTGCAAAACACATATCACAGTCCTAAATGACCGTACAGACTTTAGAGGTTAGATTCTATCAGTAGCTGCATGTAAGAATTGCAATGTTTCTGTTAAATACAGCGAATCTAAAAACCCACAATATATCATGGTACGTATCGCGATACGGTGCTAGCGTATTGCAATATATTGCGATACGCTTCTGGCGTATCGTGACAGCCCTAATTGACCTGAGCTTGTCCTTTATGCAAGATTATATGAAACTCAGTATTTACAGTCTATTTTTGTCTTGGTTTGTAAATCGCGCTTTAAGGGAAGGTTTCATCAAAATACACTTACTGAATAATTAATGTAGTTTTCATAAGAATAAATACTTTGAAGTTGTGCCACAATATTGAGGACTTATGTTTTCCCCATAAACGAATGAGGCCAAAATTAAAAATACAAAAACATGCCATGTTACGTTATTGATTACATGTATATTTACATTGGCTTTATAGACATGTGTAAAATCATGCACACATACGGAAACTCATGATTTAATCTAAGTGAAGTGTAGTTCAAGCTCAGGTTTATATTGTCAGACTATATATATTCTTTAGTATATACATGTTTACTATCATTTCTTACATTTCAGTTGACCTATGTGTTCCTGGACATAATAATTACTGAATTATTCCCAGAGTTGAAAGAGTAAGAATTATCATGGAATGGCATTATCAGGTGGTTTAAACTGGCAACGATAAACACATGACACATTACTTGATAAAAATCTGTGGTCCAAACTGGAATCAAACCCCTGACCTACCCTCAAACAAGCTTTCATGGTGACATGGTTGTGTGTCTGACTATGTGGTAATGTTGAAACTTTGTATTCAGGCATACTACCGCATCAACATAAAAGCTAGTTTAAAAGCAAGGGAGCACAAGGGCCATATTATATCTTTGCTACAGACATGTGCTAAGTGAAGAACCAAACCAACCAGTCTTGCATGAAAGGACAAAGCGATGAGGAATATGCTCTAAATAGACTAACGACAAAGCATATCATTTTATATTTTGTAAAAGTGACCACAGATTGTTATGATGATATTAGTTTGTTTATATGCATTGAGGGTTGCCTGCAAGACTGTAGTTACTTGCTCTTTAATGCCATGCACTTAATACAGTTTTGCAGGCAACCCTCAACATGTAAATTGTATTGATATAATATTTTATATATTTCATTGATTACCTGTGATAAGTTATTATGTTTTTAGATGGTTATACCTGCTGGTCTCAAGATTATTAAACTTTACTATCTTTGATTCAAAATACCAGTATACAAATGTAGTCTTACTCAATAGTTTTTTTGAGGGTATACTCCATAGCAGACACCATTTAAAGGTACTAGTTCACAGATATTAAGATTTTTTATATTTTCAAAATACCATTCAGTGTCTGTAATTGTGTCAAAAAATTAATTCTTTATATTTTAAGACAAACTGACCTATAGATTGCAAAAAATATACAATGAAAGTCACAAAAATGCACTAAAATTGTCTATACCATGACTTACAGGGTAGATTTATACTACATGTACTTGAAACACCATCATTTGTAGTTGTGTTTCACTTTGCACCAAAATTATCATTAATAAATCACTACAGTAATTTTCTGTATCAGAAAGTGTTTCCAAACAATTTTATAGTTTCAGAAAAAGTTGATGAGTAAGTTGAAATAATTCATTTATTATGTGAATGAGTACCTTTAAAATCATTCTCGTTCCCAGAGCATAGTAAGATTCTTGATACTAGCTCTAGATCGAGAATCTTGATAACCTCGAGGTACGAGAATGCTTTAAAATTAGTTCTTTATATCTCCCTCTGTTGTACCATTATGGGATGCTGAAAATCAAATACAGTTGTAGAATGATATTGAGATTTTGCCTTTTTAAGTTTATAAATCTTAGGCCAGATTTTTTGGTTTATTATTTTGTATTTTGGGACCATATTATATACATACTCATTTTTTTTTGCTCCAGATTTTATCATTTATTTTGTGATGTAAAATTTGTGATGTATATGTCAATAAATGTGCAATATTATTTATAGTTGCTTATTTTTTACTTAGATGCATTGCTTTGTTTATGCTAAATATGCATTGTCCAAAATAATTGCTTTAATTAAGCTTTATTATCTAGTTTGGAGTTTGTTTCATCTGTCATATGGGTTACCTTGCTAATGGCTGCAATGAATGATGCTCCCCTTACATATTCCCATTATACCCTAGTGAATTAAAGAAATTGCCGGTATATTTCATGATACAGAAAATCAGCAGTGTCCCTGATGGGCTTCAATCTAAGAATCTCTTGTTCCCTATACTCCATGTCCTACTCTAGGCTGCTGTTCCTGAAAAAAAAGTTAAAAAATGGTTACTTGAGTTCAGCTTCTACCTCGGCAACACATGAGCCTGCATTTTTTTTTTTTTTGGCAAACCAAATCTAAATATTCCTTACCTGGGCTACAATTAAAACAGTATTGCTCCACGAAAAAGCAAGATGAAACTTTAGATGAAGAGAGGTGCAGCCAACAAACGGGCATTGGAATGGCAACTTTCTTATGCAAATCATTCTTCATGAAGTAAAAAAAAACTAAGTTTTTCAGCCTTGGAATGTTTTAGTATTAAAAAGGTGTAAAGCTACCAGATTATGGATGTCAATTTTATTTTTTTAATATATAACTTTATTAGGCTTTTAAATTTTGAGAGGATATCTATTTTTGTGCCAATCTAGATCTATAAACATCCTATGTGAGAGGGTCCCTAAGTTATATATTAGAAAATTAAATTGACATAATCTCCTATGGATAAATGTGCACATAAATGCTATATTAAAACTAGTTTTGCGTTGAATGATTAGTTTGAACAAAATCCTTCTAGGGTAAGGAGTAAAATCAAATGTACATTGATATGGCAAGTGACTGAGCATGTGGCTAAAACTTCCATTGTGGTCCTTAGAAATACAGCTTGATTGGATTCCTAGTCAATTTTATGGTTACTGCTGCAGGCAATGCTAAATGCATTGTAATTCATTCAAGGGAGATAAAAACTGAAAGTTGTTTGGCTCCAAATGGTTAAGATAACTATTATGAATAAATAATGTAACAAAGGGTACTATAGACTAAATAATAAGCAAGTGTAATTAAGTTGATCCAATTAATATTATTTATTGGTGGTAAGAAAGTCTTCATACAAGATTATTAAATAGATTCATAAAAACTAAGCACAAGGTGATCGCGAAATTATAAGACAAACTTAAAAAATGGGCATAGTTGCCTCCCCTCTTTGACTCAAACCGTCTTTTGAGTTGTTCTTTATAATAAGATAATCATTTTGAAATTGAATCGAAGGATAATTTAAAATCAACTTCATATTAAAGGAGAAACCTTATTTTTTTGTAATAAAATACATTGGATTCATCATAGAAAAAAAAGAAATTTGACCATAGGCCCTATGCAGACAATATATCATTTTTCCAATGAGTGGACATAATTTTAATAAATTTCGTCAGTATATGTGAGTGACACTTACGTTCTACGTTTACATTGACTTGTATGTTAAAAATACTATACTTTTAAACATTCTCAAGGCAACAAAATGTTTGTTTTTACTGATACCTTTAATTATGGTCAAAAAGTGACAATGCCTGTATATATTGTGTACGAATTTTAAAGGTACAGCATATACTTCTATAATGCTAAAAAATAAAGGAGATTATGTTCTATCAAAACAAAGTTTAGTTGAACGGCAATATGGATTTACTTGAAAATTGAAAAACAGCATATAATTTTGTTGATTGTGTAAATAGAACTTCATGCAAATGTATTGAATTTGAAGTTTGGAGTGGTCGATATTAAGTAGAATATCGTATTAAGTAGATTACACTGTATATAGTAAGCAGTACAATCATTTATCACTATTAACTGGTCAGTCTTATCCACCAATAGGCTACCTAATATAAATCTTCATAAAATTCACAATCGTAACTTACATAAATTTAGCCATAGTGTTGAGAGCATGTCTGTTTTAGAGATTGATATCGAGTTAACTCACTTTATCTACAAGAAATTCGTCTCTGTAAAACTGTTTTTATCGTCACTTTGGGAGTCTGATTTAATGGATGGGTCAGACTCATGTATATACATGTCTTTTTGATATTTCACTTTTGAATAAAAGAATCTGATGCATACACGTTTTAAACCATTGTAATACTGTCGTCTAAAATAAGTCTCTCCACTCTACGAAAACATCAATTATGAAGCAAATAAGGACAAAATCAAGTTTTCTATAAAGGGGATTAATTTAATTCCAAATTAAAATTTAACGCATGATTTATGAAAATGTATCTTATAACTTGACAAAAATATACAGGAATTACATTTGCCAGAGAGAAGTGTATACTCGTCTAAACTCTGTCTTCAGTCTATACCCGAGGTTAAAAGGTTTGTTATGGATCTATAAAAAGTATGTTTCTTTTTTCAGAAATTTATGTCTCAGAATGAATATTTTATCACAAGATATTGCTATAGCATTATTTCAAATAAATGCAGCTCATTGTCGTCGTTTTGCACTGCACTCTCTGGTCTCGAACCACATAAAGCCAAAAATAATGTTAGCTAAATAAAATGTTATTCAGTCAGGCACGTATTTGTACATGGCACAACAATAAAGAAAGTGGAACTTACATTCGATTTTTAAAATTGGTCATTTGTTCAAATCTCAAAATAAATCTTAGCCTATTGATCAACAACAAAAATCGCCATTTTGGACGCCATCTTGCTTTACATCTTTTAACTGGTAACAGTTGTAATGGCAGTCTTTCGAATACGTCAAAACAAAGAAAAGAGTTAACTACGGGTGCACTGTAAGCAAGAAAACAACGATGTACATGTATTTCTATTTACACTTTTTGATTTTTATGCTTATGGACATTATCATTGGTTGCACTCGGTGCAAATGTGAGCTATTTCGGGTACAGAAGAATAATAGAATTAAAAGTAGAATTAAATTGTTTCATTTGCCTTTTTCGTTTGAGAAAACATCTACGAAATTCTCGGTGCTTCATGATGCAAACCTGGGCTACTTTAAATACAGAAGGAAATAGCATTATGGTTAATACTTGGTCGCATTATCTAGAATCTATGCAAAAACTCAAGTTCTTTGTTGTAGTCGTGAAAATCTGTGATATTTTAGAAATCAAAATCATTTTATGAAACAATTGTACACCATCTTATGACATTTACTTTACCTATCTTTTGCACTTGAAATGGCGAATGCAGAATTGCATCATACAACTTGACAGTTTTGCTAACCTGGGTAGAACGTATAAGCAATTTAATTTGAGCGTAATTTCATTACAAAAAACTCCTCTGAAATAATTCAGATTTGCACCACCTGCTCGATGTTATACTTCTATATTTAGCGTCCGAAATAGTTTATATATACATGTACATACATATATAGTGTAAAGTCGACACCTACCCCTTGTTATCATAGGAAAAAAAGAATGTTGCAGTTTATTGCATTTATTGTTTTATTCATTATCATGTGAGTCGGGAAGTGCTCCAAATTTTCACTTCAATAAAGTGCATGCATATATTTTCAGAAATACATTGACTTCTTCAGTAGCGAGATATAATAAGGAATGCTGTGATTTTTCAGAGTTTCTGTGTGTCCAGAAGTAATAAGATGTCTTTTTTTTCAATACATGAATCAAACTTCCATGCTTCATCGTTGAAGGAATTATTCTCCCGTTCCCGCTCCCACCTGAGCCGGGTATCTTTGTGCAACCCCTGGATCCGCACCTGTCTATCTAAATAATTAATAAACTAAAAATTAATACACGATGATCTCTATAATTGTGTCGATTTCAGGTTTTTATATACATGTATATAAATCTACTGAAGATTTATTTCCAGGACTAAAGAGCCAGTCTGGGGCACGAGCCCTGTGTGCCCCGCGGAGAAATCGGACCACACATTTCTTAATTGAAAGAGACTAGCTGTTTATTAAAATAAACTGTACCAACTTTATGCTTTATATACATTCACGTGTACATGATAATTAATATTTCTATAATATACAATAACATGCAGTCACACTTAAAGAGACCAGGGATGTTAGGCCTATATATAAAATCCCTGGAGAGACCTATTGAATAAAGAGATCTAGATTATCTATGTGTAATTTAATATATTTATAGAATAACGAACGCTGAAAATTTGTATTTAATTTGCATAACATAGAAAATAAAGCATTAGAAGAGTCCATCTATTTTGTTCAAATCAGGAATTCACCTAATACAATATAAATTTACTACTATTTCATATAAATATCGTCGAAAACCTCAATGTACGCGATTGACCCGACAATAAACTTTTGTGCGTTTTGTCTTCCCGCTAAACTATCTACCAATCAAATTTGATAAAATTATGACGTCAAATTCCAAAATGGAGGTCGACAATTTCTGAGTGAAATTAAAATTTGAAAGCAGTGTTATTTTTCGGATTTGCCGCATTGGTTCAAGTTGTAAGTAGTTTATGCACTGGAAGTTATTGTTGAAATAGTAGCCTGTCTTCTTTAATTGTTGATTAATTAATCCTTTATTGGATACTTTTAGACAGTTAATTGATCGCAAGGTGCGTGCCTCTTGTTTCGTGTGGGCTTTGTTTAGTGGGTGGGGTAACTGGTATACAAATGTTAGTTTATAGAGAATATTGTGTTTAAGTTCAAATATTGAACATACAAATTGTGTTTTGATAAGAGAAATGTAAATGATTGAGTTGTGTACGAGACATTTTAATGATTCAGTTGTAAATAACACAGTGGTACCTTTGTTGTGCAGGTCTACAATGTACATAGAGTTGTCTTTATTTATTGTTAGTTTTAGGATCCTACCTAGATTTTATACTATTAGTCACTCACTCACTTACTACATATGAACCTATCCTATTTGAACTATTGTCTCAGGGAGTTGGGATCTAAATATATTTGATAGAAAGTCACATTATAAAATATTGTGTTTATTTATTTATTTAATTGTGTGTATAAACACTTTTTTCATCATCATTTTGGCGCATGATTCATGTATCCAATTTTAGATTGACATTTTTGTTGATGTTTTAGTTTGTTGTCATTTGTTTTGATCTAACATTCAAACTCTCAAACATTTTCGAATGTTGACAATTGTAATTAAGTTCTTTGGGTGAAGTAATACAATTTGTCCATGTCAATAACAGTATCATGTCCGACTCCTGTTATTTATTTATTATTGCACATTATTCTCTTAAGTCGGGACATGGACCTGTGATATTGTTGTTTTGTTCATCAATTATCCCTATCCAAATTGACCGTACACTACTGTATCATCTTACTGTATTATGTTTAGTGTTCCATTACTTCTACTGACCACTACTACTTTCTCAGTACAATCTTACCATGAAACATGCTACCTGCAACAGTAGACACGAAGAGGCCTCTGACCTAGTATCTTTAAGTTTAAGGGGGGATTAAATAATCCACTCTTAGTCTTACTTTCTATAGCTTTTGGACTCCAACTGTATGAAAAGCGTTGCTTATCGCTTGTTGTGCTGGCTCTGAATACTGTTGCTTGAAAGGCTCAGAGAGAAAACTTGTTTCTGTACTTTCGTATTTCTTTGTATTTTCTGTCTTATGACCAGCAACCACCCATTGCGTGATAGTCAAGTGTGACTATGCAGTCACCACTAAACTCAACTGTTAATTACTGGATAGTAGGTCCTGTGAAGATAAAAAATTTTACAGTACCTAACCAAGTCTTGCAAGACCAGAAAGACATTTAAAATATTTTGATGAATTGAAAACTGTGATCAGATCAAATTTTTTGCCAGGCAATAGTTCCTGTAAACCTGCAGATAGAGATGGACCTTCTACATTTTTACAGGATTTGTTCATCGGTCCGCCATGTTTTGCGGTGACTGGACTATGCCAATGTAATACGTAGATGTAAACAATATTCTTGCATCCTGATAAAGCTGTAATTATTATATAGACAGTTAAACAAAGCGTGTTCAGTCATTTAAAGTTGAGTTACCCCCCTTTCCTCATTTTACTGGACATACTTTGATATGAGAGGTAAAAAAAAATTAGTAATCCATGTTGAAAATTATACTAGGCATTTCAAAGTGAAAGTAGACCAAAAGCGAAAGTAGAAATTTAAGTTAAAATGGGCTTAGAAAAGGTTTAGGATCAGGTTTAGGTCTTATTACTGAGGAAATATTGTAGCCTTCAACTTAGATTGTTAAGCTGATAGCAAATATTCTATTAAATTTCTTAGGTGAAAACAAAGCCATGAATTCAGTATGTTAAGTGATTCAGAGTCAATGTCACTGATGCTATAATTTAAGTGTTAGTAAAAACATAGTTTGTGTTAACATTTCAAGATTTTTTACATTCTAGTATATCTGGGGCTTCAGAAAGTTATGTTGTTGACACCCCCTCCCACTTACAGGGCTCATGTTATAAATGTATTTCATTTGATAATGAAAGGAAATGCCATGTTTTAATTAAAGAATGCATCTTCAACACCTTTGTAACAAATAACAATGTTGTGCCATTGGAGTGATAGCATTAACTTATGTTTCATACTTGATACTATTTTCATATTTGTGCTTACACACCCAAGTTGGCTGAAACATTAAGTAGACTAATGTCACTAAAATTGACATCATATCATTCAATGGTTGTTATTTGTAGGGCTGAGGATCGTTGAGCAAGTGGCGATCCAATCCAATCCAAACCACGATTCATGTGTAGCGATTCACGAATCGAACCATGAATCACATGTTAATTGAAAAGCATACAAAATTCTTGCAATAAGAAAAATCAGTGAAAAATACAGAAGCTTTTACTAAATAGGAAACCACATACTCCAAACATTACTATCAGATGTTTTATGGGCATTTTCAGTGATAACATTTTGTTGTTCAAAAGTGTATAAATCAAAATTTTGACACAAGATAATTCGGTCCCTATATAAATTAACATTTTTATTAGTAGTGCGACACATTTTCAGTAACAATTAAGCTGAAAATATTGTTACATTTTTTTCCAAAACTAGATCTCGATCCGACGATTTCGTACATGACGAATATTCGTACTCGATTTTCTGTTCGAGATCGCGGATATCCGAGTACTCGGATACTCGCCGCAGTCTTAGTGATTTGGTCACAAAAAATATTTTCAGTTCATGAAGCAATGTTACCTGTGATGACCATAAAAATATTTCAGAATTCCTGGACAGTTTGTTTAAGGTTTCTCATACAGAATGGTAAAACTGCAAAGTGCTTCAAGAAATTCAAGAACTGTTATATTTTAAAATATAAGATAAGACTTTGTACCTTTACTGGTAGTGTCTTTCAAGATGATTTTACAAGGTAGTTATACTTATAGTAGGTCAAAAAGTGGGAGCTTTCAAGTAGCATTGTTTAATGTAGTAAATAATTGTCCTTGTTATAATTGGAGGAAATTAATGGAGCTTTATAATTAATAACTTATGACATGTGGTGGTTAGAATGTATATTCAGCTTGATACTGCCTGTAATGATGTAGTAACGTGCTAGCTGGTTAGTATTAGTAATCATAAAGCAGAATAGCAGGTTGCTGCAACCTGCCCCTTTTCTCTCCTTCCTACCCTTCTCTCCTCTCTGCCTTTTTTTCTCCCCCCATGCAGAAATAGTTATTTTGAAACACCAAGCCTCTGATTGGCCCTGATCCTTGTTGGCCTCCTTGTCATTTTCTGAGTTCTAGAATAATTACTAGGTGGTGGTATTTCTGATTGCAAATCATGGGATAATAGGTTTAATTCCAAGGTATAACATACCTACCTTTCATCCATTGTTATTTTATGTTTAAATTTTGGTGATGATGACTTAGCATTGCTGTTTCACATTGATAGTTTTGTTAGCTGGATTTTTCAACGAAAAAATTCAGCTAATAGTTAAGCAAAACAGAGGCAGGCGGTCGTCCTGTGTCGTTAACAATTGCGTTAAAGATTTTCTTTTCCATATATTTCTGCCATTTATTGTTAGATCTTTATGAAACTTCATACAATGATAACATACCATGTGATAAACAGAATTAGAAAGTAACTACAACTCTACCTGCCTTTTATTATGGATTATCAGCTTTAATGTGGTTTCCACATTACATTTCTTGTTGATTTTTAGTATAATGTAAGGTTGAGCATCAGGATCTCTGTTATAGCTTCACATCTTCTGGAGCACTGCTCAGTATTTCAGCACTTTGAATTTTCTAATCGCATGGGACAAACAGTTTTTCATTTGGACTGATTAATGTTCTGCTTTTATCAGCCAAAAGTTTGCACACACATTATAGAATGCACAAATTGCTTGGAAGCTTGAATAATAAATTCAAGGACTGTTACCATGAAATTGTTTGATTGGATCGCAGCAATCATGTAAAAACTTTAATACCATGGACTTTCCCAAGGCCAGAGGTTAGACTACATCATTTTTGTCTTGACATAATATTTTTTCATGTTTAGAAACACCTCTAAGTCTTCCCCTGTGAAAGAAACCCACGTCTTGACCTTTTCCTAGTGAAACCTATTTGTAGATGTGCCCCAGTTATATACCTTATATTATCTCCATAATAATTGTGCCTTCCAAACTTCTCTGTAACATTCATCTTGAGATATGAGAGAAAATATACTCTTTACAAAATATTGGAAAAGTTTTAGAGGGTGTTTTTTTTGTAAGGATATGAAGTGATGTGTGGAAAAGTATGAAAATTGTGTCATAATCTACAGTGTATGTACTAGGTTGTAGTTTTATTGTAACAAATATCAGGAAACGTTGAATTGTTGCCCAATGCTAAACTTCTTTGATTGACAAAGCTACAAGAACATGATTAAATGATTTAATATATATGTAACATAGAGCATTTAATGCAAAAATTTTATTTTAAGAAAAACTTAATAATTCTGATATATTAAGTATCAATATTTAAATCTATATTTTTTTAACCAAGCCAATTGTTTATGTTAATGATTTTGGTAGATTATTAAGTTCTCAAATAAGATTATCAACATAAGTAATCAGTATGTTTTTTTTGTTTGTAACAAATTATCTCAGTTTGAAACACCTTCTGGTGATGTCTATTGTTAGATAAATTATATAATCAAAATTCTTGATCAGTCTCAAGTATTGACATATGCTAGTCTGTTTGTTCATAATCTTATTGATAAGATGTCAGATCCTGACATTTGCTACTTAATTATTTTACAAGTAATTGTCAAAAAGTAATATTCTTATTGGCTGATTAATACATTAGATAATTTTATGTTACCCCGCCTCTAATTTTGACTTTCCCTATAAAACTTTGAAGTTATAGAAAAAAAGAGAGAATTGAATATGTAGGCAAACGTTATATTTAAGTTAATAAGTTAATGTACATAGGAAGTTTTAACTATTAACATAATTTGGACATTACTTCTGAATACTTGCTTTATAATTCATACTGTTATTCTAATTGTTATTGATGATTTGAACTCATTAAAATTAATAGAAATTGGAAACAGTGTTGTGATTTATCATAGAACATTTATACATAGTTTCTTAAGCCGATGTGTTGAATCGGCTGACCCTTCTGTTCGCCAGAGGTTATATGTGATTTGGTTCGAGTCGCGGCATTCCTGCTAATTCCCCGTTACAAGGAGCCCGACTCTAAGTTAACTGCAAGATCTACAACTTTCACTGGTGACAGAGTTTGGTGGGAATCCGAAGGTATCAGATCATTGTTCTGGATCAGCAGTATTCAACATAGAAGACAGGAAAATACAGACCATGCTGGAATTGAAAACCACTTCAGATGTGAGTACAAAATTACATATGCATGCTTCCTGATTCTATATCTATGTGTGACCAATTTATGTTAATTGTTAAAATTTTTTGTTATGTATTGACCCCTCCCCCCTTTTACATTGTGCTATAGATTGTTATAATATTTTTGTAATAGTATTTTTGTACAAGCAAAGAATATTTGTTTACTTTAAGTAATTAAAAGCTTACAATTTTGAACATTAAAAGGTTAAAATTAAATTTTTGCTACAGATTTACTTTTATTAAATTATATTGTTGATAACAAAATGGCTCCAAATAAGTCTAAGTATAATTATCAATGGATATGCAAGAAAAATAGATGTGCTAAATTAACAACTTACTGTGCTACTTCCAAAGTTCAATTTGTAGAAACTTTGGAAAGAAACTATGCCAAAGTTAGATTTGATAATAATGAGGTTTCATGTTTAATAGATACTGGTGCTTCAATTAGCTGTATAAGTTCAAGTCTTTTAAAACAAGTTCAGAAAAATGAACGCATCAATACAAGTCAAATATCAAATGTTGTAGGTGTCTGTGGTGAAATACATCCAGTCTTAGGGGAAATATCATTGAATTTTGAGATAGGTGGTGTAAAGATTAGACATAATTTTAGAATTTTTGAAACTTTACACGCAAAATTGATTTTAGGTTTAGACTTTTTGAAAGCACATAAAGTTACAGCTGATTTTAATAATATGACACTAACAATACCACAACATTCAGGAAATCACAGTAGTAATTCATCAAATGTTCATGTAAACAATGTCACAATACAGACAACATGTGACTCAAATGCACCCACAACATTCGCAAAGACTACATCACATACAATAGTACCTCCACATTCAGAAATCATTTTACAAGTGCAAGTAGACAAATTTCAACATAATTTAACCATTTTATTAGAACCTTTAAGTAGTTTATCAAATAAATTAATGTTAGCTGGTGGTAAAGCAGTTTCTCATGTACAACAAGGAAAATGTAATTATATGGTTATGAACCCAACAAATTTACCTGTGTCTATTCCAAGTAATACTCAGATAGCAAAAGCTCAATTAATCAATAATAGTGATGTCTATGATTTAAAGGAAACCACCACAGTACCAATGAATTCAACCACCACAGATAGCACCCACTCAGCCAAAAATTACAAAAAGATAGTACAAGAAGAATTAGGCATAAATTTAGATCACAGTAATTTAACGCATGAACAAAAGGCACAATTATACACTTTATTAGGACAAAATAGAGATATATTTGCTAAAGACATGTCAGAGTTAGGTCAAAGTAAACTTCAACAGCATACTATACACACAAAACATGATACCCCAATAAGTACAGCACCCTATAGACAAACGCCACAGATGCGAAGAGAAACAGACAAAGTGCTAGATGAAATGTTAGAAAATGACATAATAGAAGAGTCTACTTCACCATATCATAGCCCAATAGTACTCGTTAAGAAAAGAGGAACTGGTGACTACAGATTCTGCGTTGATTTTAGGAAGTTAAACAAGGCCACTGTCCCTATGTCATTTCCTATTCCAACATTAACTGATGTGTTTGACACTTTAGCTGATGCTAAGGCTCAGATTTTCTCATCTGTAGATCTAAGGTCAGGTTTTTGGCAGGTCCCTCTCGATCCCGCTACAAAGCATAAAAGTTCCTTTATTTGTCATAGAGGTGTCTTCCAATTCAAACGCCTGCCATTCGGTTTAAGGAACTCGCCAATTACCTTCCAAAGTTTAATGGCTAAGGCACTAGGTTCATTGAATTTCCGTGTAGCCCTGGTTTATATTGACGATGTGCTTGTTTTTAGTAAAAATTTTGATCAACATTTGGAACACCTAAACCTGTTGTTTACAAATTTACGGTCAGCAAGCCTTAAACTTCACCCTTCAAAATGTAATTTTGCAACTGATACTGTAAAATATCTTGGTCATGTAATAAGTAAAGATGGAGTGAAAGTTACCCCTGATAATGTTAAAAAAATGACCAGTTTCCCTACCCCAAAATCAGCTAAGCAATTAAAGAGCTTTCTGTCGGCCACTAATTTTTATAGACGTTTTATCAAAGATTATGCTAAAGTTGCTTCCCCTTTATCTTGTCCTCTCCGCAAAGATGTTAAATTCAAGTGGACCCCCAAATGCCAGCAAAGTTTTGATGAACTTAAGCATAGACTTACAACGGCACCTATCTTGGCATATCCAGATTTCCATAAACCATTTATATTGCATACAGATGCATCTGATAGTTCTATTGGTTATATGCTTTCTCAAGTACAAAATGATAACAAAGAGCATGCTATTGCATATGGAGGCCGTTCGCTTAGAGACAATGAATTTAAATGGCATATAACTGAAAAAGAGGCTCTGGCTCTAGTTGAAGCTATCCAACACTATAAAGCTTATTTGTCCAGTCAACCATTTACTGTTTATACTGATAATGTCTCAGTTAAATATTTAAAAGATATTAAGAATTGTCAAGGCAGACTAGGTAGATGGAGTTTAGTT
Organism: Mactra quadrangularis; assembly: GCA_025267735.1. Taxonomy (NCBI): domain Eukaryota; kingdom Metazoa; phylum Mollusca; class Bivalvia; order Venerida; family Mactridae; genus Mactra; species Mactra quadrangularis. Next base: position 34,242,224 of record CM046304.1, read on the forward strand.
CTCCAAGCTTATAATTTTGATATTGTTCATAAGGCTGGCAAATATAACCCTACAGATTGTCTGTCACGCCGTACATATTCTAATTCTCAACCTGAAAAACCTTATGATTTAGAAGATCAGGTGTTTTCAGTTAGCCCCTCCCCTAAAGAACTCACCCAAGTTACTTTTGTTTATAATGGTGAAACAGAAGAGGCTGTTGTGGCCAGCATACAAAATCAAGTACCTGTCCTTGATGTCTCAGGGCAAGATTTAGCTGACCATCAACAAAAATGCCCAGATTTCTCCAGTATTTACAAATACAAAAGTACTCAACAAGTCCCTGATGACCCAGTACTAGCTAGAACAGTCGTTGCTGAGTCTTTCAACTTTGAGCTTGAAGATGGCATTTTAGTGCATTTCTACTCAAAGAGAGCTAAAAAGGTCTCACAAGATGAACGACTAGTTAAACAAGTAGCTGTACCAAGGGTTCTACGGGATGATGTTTTACGTTCATACCATGATTGTATTGCTGGTGGTGGTCACCAAGGTTTTGAACGAACCTTTGCAGCTCTTCGCAACAAATATTTTTGGCCGTCCATGTTTGAGGATATCAAACGATATGTCCAAAGTTGCGAAATCTGTCAACAGGCTAAACGGGATTACCATGCAAGGCCACCCCCTTTACAACCCCATCCTGTTGAGGATGTACTTAACAGATGGCATATGGACATTTTGAGTGGTTTACCTACCACTAAAGACAATTACAAACATATACTGCTTGTAGTGGATAGTTGCTCAAAATGGACCGAAGCTATTCCTTTAAAGACCCAAGAAGCGACCGAGGTTGCTGCTGCCCTTTATAGAGAAATCATATCTCGTTATGGTGCCCCTAGAGTCCTTATATCTGACAGAGGCAAGAATTTCATGTCTAATTTAGTAAAAGCCATGTCAGAATTGTTTCAAATTACAAGACATATGACAAGTAGTTATCATCCGCAATGTAATGGTATAGTAGAACGAATGAATTCTGTTATACTTCAAGCTTTGAGGTCATATACCAACAAAGATAAACAAGATAATTGGGTTGAATTATTACCAGGTATAATGATGGCCCATCGTGCAACTCCTGCAACCCAGTCCACTGGTTTCTCCCCATTTTATATGTTGTTTGGTAGAGAAATGAAACTCCCCATTGATACTAAATTGACCCCAAAAGAACACTTGTCCCAGGATAGTAAAATGTTTCTCAGTAGAATTTTAAACAATTTAGAAATCACAAGAAAGATAGCACAACAGAATATTCAACAAGCCCAAAACAAATACAAACAACAATATGACAAACATACACAGCCAACACAATTTTATCCCGCACAGCGTGTCTGGTTGTATTGTACAAAAGTACCATTAGGCACAGCCCCCAAGTTACACAAAAAGTGGGTTGGTCCCTATTATATTACACAATTATGTCCGAACAACACTTTCAGGTTAAGGAACTGTGCAACAAACAAGGAACTGAAATCCCTGATTAATGCACAAAGATTAAAACTTTACTTTGACCCTGCAGATAGACCAACCAACCCACCACCTGCTCATGAACAAGATGAACAGGAACTTGATCCAGAAGAATTACATGATATACAAGATAATAAACAACAAACAAATCAAAATAGCACACAAACAAATAACAAACGACAAGCAAATAATAACAACAAACATAAAAACAACAGTCAGTCATCAGTTCAACAGAAAAATCAAAGGGCACAAAATACTCAAAACAATGGTAATCACTCGCAAAATCAGCAACAACCAAACAGCTCACAACCCAGATCTCGGCCTGAACCAGTCAGTACAAAACCATCCTGTCTGGATTGTAAACATGGCCAATGTGTTCCATTTACAGAAAATCAGATACATTCCATTTTAGCATCATCTAGAGGTAATGGCACATTGTACTATAAAATTAAATTTAATGACCCAAATACCCCAACAGGCTGGTTCTTTACATGTAAAATACCATCACATTTAGTTAGGCAATTCCATACAGACAGAAACATGAAAGGGAAAAAGAGAAAAAGACCCCTTGCACAAAATCAGCACAAATTTTTCAATCAAGTCAACAGTGTTCAAACACAATCACAAAATTATAAAGAAAATACAGAGTCAAGCAAATTACCAACAGAAAAGGTAAACAAAGATACACAAACTCAGAAAACAGAGATTTTGACTGAAAGTATAAATGCAACACCAGAAAATATAAAACTACCAAGATTACTAGCAGTTAGAATCATAGATAATAAACCTTACTATTACATTGAGGAACGACTTGGACAACCACGCTGGCATAATGTACATTACGCAAACGACTTGGCTTTAGACTTTATGTGCAAACAAAAAGATGAACATGAGAATAGGATAATTCAATCGAAAATAGATTCCATCACTCACAGACAACAGCGTCTTAGTAAGTGGGAATATGAAAAAAGGAAATTGCGTCATACTATTACTCAAAAAGATGTCCAAGAAGTTAAAATAAATTCAAATGAAAAAAATGAATATTTAGTTAATCACCAAAACATTGATATTTCCCCAGAATGGTATACACTTGATGAAGTCTCTAATGGTAGTTTATATTGGTTTTGTGACCTATTAATGAAAGATTATAAAGAGTGCATGGGTACATCATTTGACCCTTATTCTTCATAACAAATTACATTTTTCATTAAGGAAATCATTTGTAATATCATTTCAAATTTTGTTAAACGTTTAGTTTTGAATATAATTGCAAATTAATTTTAATAATAACAAATACTATTCATACATTATTTTATAGAATATTGTCCTATTGCTTTCAGTCAGCTTAAGCCTGATCAACTTAAGTAGGTCCAATGGATATATACATTGTTCCTTTTGATTGATAAGCAAATGGGTAACAATAGTTAAAAATGTTTTATCTAATAGTTTGTTTCTGTCAGATAAAGTAGCATTATTGTTACAAATAATACAAGAATCTATAAATGTTTTGGTAATTCATACCTTTTACATGTAAGAGAACTAAGAAGTAGCAAGTAAGGCTGTTATGATAATCAGTATTATGTTGTTTACAAAAGTTATTATATTTACTGTCCATAGAATTTACTTATTGTAATAACATCAAGGTCTGCCCCCCCCCCCCTCTCCGGTTGTATGATACCTTAAATATATGATTAGGCTAATAAGATTTTTGTTTATTTGCTCATGATATTTTTATTAAATTGTTGTCTTCATGCTAAGTTTAATGGTCACACACTCTAAGATATCAGGAAGTTGCTATGTATTTTGTCTCAAGATGAGCCATCCAGTCCAGTATTTCAGCATGGTTAAAGATGATTGAACCTGGTTATTACGGTAAATGGTCATCAGCACAGAAGACATCATAGAACATTTTTTAAATATCTATGTGAACATTATTATTTCATTGCATGGAAGAGTCAACAAAGTATACATGATGCAGAAGGAATAAACCTAAATTTGAAGGGACCTTATGGAAGAATGGACTGACTTGATGATATATGTGTGTATTAATCAATAATATGTGAATTATATAATAAATAGAAGAATATGTGATGTATATGAAATATAATAGAAGAATATGTGAAAGATATGAGATAATAGAAGAATATGTTAATTATATGATAAATAGAAGAATATGTGATAAATATGATAAAAAGAAGAATATGTGATGTATATGATAAATAGAAGAATATGTGATGTATATGATAAGAATATGTGATGTATATGATAAATAGAAGAATATGTGATGTATAAAATTATGATAAATAGAAGAATATGTGATGTATATGATAAATAGAAGAATATGTGATGTATATGATAAATAGAAGAATATGTGAAATATATATGATAGTAGAGAATATGTGAAATATATGATGAAATAGGAAAATATGAGATGTTGAGTAAGATGATTACAAAAAATGATGAAATTATAGATGATGCCGATGTTAAATGTTATAGAAGAAATAGATGATGTAATTATGTTATAGAAGAAATAGAAGATGTACATAGTATCGTAGTGGAAAATTATGATGTTGTAAATATAAATATATGCAGTTGATAGAAAAGAAGAAGTCATTAAGTGTTGAAAAAATCTATAAATATGTGATTATACGAAACGTATTTCTAAAAAGATTTTAATAATATTCCAATAATAACTTTAAATTATCATACCATTCATTAGGTAAACACACAAATGATGTCATAAAGATATGAAGATGAACTATATTTATATTTTGTCAAACAAGAGGACACTTTTAGCAATATTGGATTTAAAGACTATACTATTTGTTAAAAAAAAAATCAACTTTATTTATATAATGATTAAGTGAACTTTATAACAGTGAAAAGTCACATCATAATTAACTTGACTGATGAACAATATTAAATAAGACTATTTATAAAATTTGGTTAAAAACATATCTTTTATTGTTTTTATGTTTCAGAAGTTACAAATAATGCTTTAAGCATTAGTATCATATTATTACTGTATATGATGTATATAAATGATTAACATGTTTATTGAACTTTGTATATATAAAAACAACAACAAATTAAATGTATTCGTGATAACTTTTCTTTTAAAGAATATTTAATGAAAAGAAAACGCATTTATTTCAGTATTTATAGATTATTCTTTAAGAACAGACATAATTATGTTTCATATAATTATAATTTGTTTTAATGTTGGAAGACAAATATATTTGAAGTAGGTAGCAATTGTAACAGAAAGCATATTGTAACATAGAGCATTTAATGCAAACTTTTTATTTATAATTCTGGAATATTTGAAATTATAACAAAAGAAAGGAATACTGTATTAATAATAATTTTGTTTTAATGTTTGAGGACAAACATATTTGAAGTAGGTAGCAATTGTAACATAGAGCATTTAATGCAAAAATTTTATTTTAAGAAAAACTTAATAATTCTGATATATTAAGTATCAATATTTAAATCTATATTTTTTTAACCAAGCCAATTGTTTATGTTAATGATTTTGGTAGATTATTAAGTTCTCAAATAAGATTATCAACATAAGTAATCAGTATGTTTTTTTTGTTTGTAACAAATTATCTCAGTTTGAAACACCTTCTGGTGATGTCTATTGTTAGATAAATTATATAATCAAAATTCTTGATCAGTCTCAAGTATTGACATATGCTAGTCTGTTTGTTCATAATCTTATTGATAAGATGTCAGATCCTGACATTTGCTACTTAATTATTTTACAAGTAATTGTCAAAAAGTAATATTCTTATTGGCTGATTAATACATTAGATAATTTTATGTTACCCCGCCTCTAATTTTGACTTTCCCTATAAAACTTTGAAGTTATAGAAAAAAAGAGAGAATTGAATATGTAGGCAAACGTTATATTTAAGTTAATAAGTTAATGTACATAGGAAGTTTTAACTATTAACATAATTTGGACATTACTTCTGAATACTTGCTTTATAATTCATACTGTTATTCTAATTGTTATTGATGATTTGAACTCATTAAAATTAATAGAAATTGGAAACAGTGTTGTGATTTATCATAGAACATTTATACATAGTTTCTTAAGCCGATGTGTTGAATCGGCTGACCCTTCTGTTCGCCAGAGGTTATATGTGATTTGGTTCGAGTCGCGGCATTCCTGCTAATTCCCCGTTACAAGGAGCCCGACTCTAAGTTAACTGCAAGATCTACAACTTTTACTGGTGACATATATCATGCTTCGGTTTATATATATGTGAATCTTCTAGGCAAAAACTTTATAGTTTGAAGTTTCATTTTTTTCAAGTTACTTCACTCTGGGGTTGATACAGTACACTAAGGATGTTAGGTCAACAGTATTTTATGAATATTTCATAAGCATTGAAAACTGAAAATAGTTAAAACTTTGATTTCTTTTACTTTACCCTAGGTCAGTTTATGATTAGCAGTCCAGATGAACACGGCCTCATCATTTTTCAATCATGGCGAGTGAAAATTGCGCAAATCTAGCCACCTTTAGGGTTTTTTTGTAAATGAATCATTAATCAGCAGGTGCTCGCACTCGTGTGCAATAGTAGTTGACAACAAATCACTAAGTTTAAGTGCTACTTCATCATTAGTTTGCAAAACTGATCATGTTATTAAAGTTTGAATTAACGCCATATTACGCCGGATATACAAATTAGTTAATGTCCTTCGTTTTGACTTGTATTATTTTTGCTTGAAATACGTGGATTTTCGCGTGATTGAACATGCTGCTTCCAACAGCTCTGGTAGATTTGGATAAATTGGATTTGATTTGAATCATGGCAGAACTGGCTTTCCAATGATTGCAACAAAGTATAGAATCCTAAGTATTTCTTACTTTTTGGCCAGAGTCACAAATGCTTTGCTTTACAGATCCATCTTCAGTTAAGTTAGTAGAAGTAGTGTCTTTTCTTAACTAATTATGGTGTAAAGTATTTTCATGTATATTAAATGTGTATTAAATTGAGGTGAGCCAATAAATAGAGAGAAAGAGAGTGAGTGAAAGTTTAGTAGATAAATCATGAAACTAATTTGTTTTAACAGTAATACTTTTATTCAGTTGATACTTTTACCAATGTACGTAAATAGTGTCAATGAACTTCTCTTATTATATTGGTCTTAAATGTTCATTTGTTAGGATGATACATAAAACAATGTAAATAAATATTTTTATAAAGTATACACTGCCCTCCAAACCCAAGGACAAAATTATTAATGTTTTAAGGATAAACTGATTCACATTTGCCCTTGAAAAAAGAAACAAAGAGTCATTGGAGCATGTTTCATAAATCAGCATTAATTAGTTTATCTAATAGCTACTTATGATTCAAACTGTGTTACATGAATGGATGAAGTGTATTGAGTGCATTTGATTGCTTACTTAGATTAACTAATGTCTGTAGCTGCTCTAAGTAAAAGAGTCATGAATCTGAGCCCATCTTCATCATTTATATCAAGCTCATTAGCTGACTTCAGTTTAGTTCAAGAATGAAGTTGTTTATTTGAATGGTTGGTCATTGTAGTTGCATGCCTACATATGCTATTTATTCTGATAATCTACTAAAATCCAGTCATTTCCTTAACCCACTTGTCCAAAACCTTGGACATGTGAAAATAGGTTTAGGCTAGTAAAAACTACTTATGTCATATAATCAGGCTAGTTGACTGTTGATGATGTTGTCGTATACAATGTAATAAGCTTAGCTAGTGCTAGAAAAAAAATATGGTGATGATTTTTGGTTGTTAGTGAAATACAAACGTCTGGTTGTCTGAGCTGAAAAAAGGTTGTCGTTGGCAATTGCTAATATTGTAGACTATAATAGAGTTGGTCACCTTAGAGTCTGTATGTATGCCAAGTGTAGTGTCAGCTCCTTGTTGAATTGTGTTAAGATATACTTTTATACTGTCCACAGAGTATTGAAAAATCTGATTGCTTGGTTAAATTATTGATAGATCTTCCATCTTAGACTTTATAATGATCAAATGATATAAGACAACTAAGCCATGTAGGTCAGTCTTTCAGTAGAAATCTCCCAAGTTTTTTTCTCTCCGTAATAAATCACTTGTATACTTTACAGTATTCAGGGAAAATCTAGACTTCATATTTTACAAGAAATAAATTTCTCTCTACAATTATGACAGTCTATATATAGGAATTTATAAAAAGTTTCTTGAATATTTTTTAGTAAGTTTTGATCATGAAATAACAACTTTTCATCCTTTCTATACCCATGGGCAAGTTTTCGGGATTGATCTTGAAGTGAAGGATTTCTAAGACCTGAGAAAGGTGGTATTATCCAATTCTAAAATCGTCTAAAGTCATGCTATCAAGGTGTTGAAAATAAGTGGAAATTTTGAACTTTGACCTATAAATTTTGTATCTTTCAATTTGTATGACCTTAGCATTCTCTTCAGTGATCCCCCTGCACTTTCTGCACTAGTTAGTTAATTTGCAATAAATGTGGTATCTACAGGTCAAAATTTTGAATTAGTCCCAACTATTTGAAATGGACAATTTATCACTAGATGGAATCACTTTACTTGTCCTAGGTTTCAGACTAGGGGGTTAAGATGAATATTTCTTTCTGTTATTATCGGTGAATGGTGATGTTCTGTGCTTCGTTGTATATCAGTCATGAATAAAAAGTCTTATTGACAGTATTTTTAGTTAAATGTTATTAAATAAGTTATTTGCCTGGCTAACTCTATTAGTGGCACTCAAGTCTACTGATCGAGGGGTTGTAGGTTGGATTCCAGAGGAGCATACTTTTCATGAGCTTGGTCATGAATTAACTTCTAAAGCCATTCTCTCTCCTACCACTGATTCTAAATCATGTAGGGCAGTTGTCAGTCACTGAAGGAAGTATGTGCCTAGGAACTGGTTAACAGCTAAATCAAGAGATATATCCTTTCAAAGAACGATGAGTATGTTGAAGTACTCCCATAACATGACCTATACAATGTGTTGCTATGGTGTTAAACCCAACCCAAAAAAGTTCTGTTATGTGACCTCATTTTTTCTCTTGGAGGTCTGCTAGGAGACTTCACATAATATGTTTGGTTGTCATGGTTGTCAGACATGTCTGATAGAGTATATCATGTTCCTGATACATCATACCATGTAAGGTTCTGTTGTCTGCTAATTTTAAATCTTTGGGAATAATCTTATGTATAAATTCTGTACCAGTAATCTGACAGATTGTTCAACAATGTCAGACATAATGACTATCATTTCCTAGTCTTGTAATGGTGTGATGTAGGTTGAAATTTATTTGAAGCAAAAAATGTATGACTTGTTTAAACTTCATTGAGAAGGGGGTCAGTCACTCAGACTTGTTAACCAGAAATTTTGCTTCAGTGGTTTTTGCATGCCAGGACGGTGGTTCCAGATGATGCCTTAGTGTGGTTTATTTAACATGAGGTCTAATCGAGGGCTGAACGAACACTATTGTAACTCCCTCTTATTTTCAAATTGAGTTACAACCGTGGTTCGCTCAGCCCTCGAAATGCTCCTCTGGTATTGTGCAATTTTATTCGAGTGTCAGTGGTGCATACATTACTATATTTATATACTTATTCAGGGATGAGCCTGGGTTCCAAATTTAGGGAGAAGTGACTTCTCCCTCCTAGTAATTTAGGGAGAAGTGCTGTGGTGTGAGGGAGAAGTTGGGAGGATAGACCAGCGGGAAATGTCGATGACCGGAATGGAATGTTTTGAACAGTATTCACAAACTTCTCTAATGCAAACTTTTCTAGAACTTTTATCCTTTAAATGCATGTTATTACTATTACATTTAGTAAATGATATGTCTGCTGTAACTCACAAGTAGTGAGAGTATTAAAACACACCCTGGATGTTTGGTTACTGAGTTATTTGTTCTATGTTTTACACAAAATTCGAAGAACACATTGATATGGTATCATATTGTAAACTTAAATATCTAATTTTCATTTCAATAAAAATTCTTCTTTTTGGTATAGCATTTTTACTTGCTAGTATACATTCATCAAAAGAGATTAAAAATGCATATAAGACCATATGGAAAATATACTATCAGTGTCCTTGTTTTTGACATTTCTTTGTTTAAATATTTTTTATTTAATTATTTCTGCTGTAAAGGACAGACCTTTTCTTAGATATGACATATTATGTAGCAATAAATGCTTATTATTGATTTTTTAGAGTCTGCAACACGACTTTAGCGGGTGGATTACGTGACGAATACTTTGACAATTTTCATAAATTCAATTGAACCACGCGGTGTTTATTCCTGAAATCGAAAAAATTGAGGGAATTTCCCCGTTACTTATTGCTTAATTAAGAAGAATTAATAATCAAAATAAGATTATTGAAATACTGATTTAACCTTGTTTCGTTTAATTGGCGATAGCGTGGATCGCGAAGTATATAACATCACGCTTAAAAAAACAAATAATTGCAATCATTAGCAAACTGCTAATTACGTCTTTTTAACTGCCTCATAACATGCTCATAATTAGATACAATTATCAATTGAACGGCAAACATCCAAAAAGCTTAATCTACTTTAATTATTGTCGAATCACAGTTTGACACGTGTTTGTTAATTTCAATCGTTTAATTACGATATCAATTTATCGGGCCGACATATAGCACTATTGAATTTTTAAGCGGACGCTGGTTGGTCATAAAGGTGACAAGATTACACAGGGGCCATCAATAAACGCTCGAGTCACTTATTATCGGCTTTTGAAGCATGTATTTACTAACAGCACACCTCCCGCGTAGTTGATTGGTCGATTACATAAGAAATGCGGATGTAACATACACTCCATCCGTCGTTTAATCAAGGTCTCGAGGACTGTCATAATCTGGGTCATAATTTGTTTCATTGATTTTCCGAAAATGACGGCGACTTCGATTTCGCTTTGATGTGCTAATAGAGAGAAGTTTTCACAGACAGGGCGACTTCTTCGCCCGAATCGCCCTCTCGGCTCATCCCTGCTTATTGCAGTACTTTTGTACTCACTATCAATAAAATAGTTATTCATATCTTGGTAAATTAGAGCGGTTTATGTATAAGTGTTGGGTTTCTAACTTAATTTCTTGCTCTAGGAAATTAGCAGTGCCCCTAGTGAGGTACAAACCTCGGACATCTCAATCCCTAAGTGCATGTCCTACCCCTGGACCATTGCTTTGATGAATCATTCTTTTTTTTGTTAAAAAAATATTTGTACGATTATAAAGCCTGAATTTAGACAGATTTCTGATGTCTCAATTTTACTACACTAACATTCTAAGTACAGCATATTTTATGCAAGTCAAATTTCTGTTGATTTATTTTCATGCCATGATCAACTGTGTGTACTAAACTACAAATACATATTGCTAAATTTCTTCACAATGTGATCATAAGAATGTGCAACTGCAACCATATTTGAATTTTTAAAATTTATGTCGTAAAATTCTTCAGTTAAAGCTTTATACCCATTTAAAGTAATATCATGGTGCAGTTCAAAGCCTGCTTCTATGTACATGTACAGCAAATTTTACAATTTTGTATGATAACCCCTGATCATTGAAATCACCTTCAGGCAGATGATCCCTCACAGTACCCATTTACACCTGGGAAGAGTGGAACAACTGTAGGCAAATTTCTTGCTCTAGGAAATTAGCAGTGCCCCAAGTGAGGTTTGAAACCAGGACCTCATGATTCTTAAGTGTGGGTCCTACCACAGGACCACTGCTCCTATTAAGTGTGATAATTGATATTAGACTTTCCTACTTATATTGAATATAATAATCTCTTTCAAACTGTAAGCTAACACAAGTTGATGAAATGCAAGTTTAAACATTGTCACCCTACTTTTCATATCACACACAAAATCTCGAAGCCATGTTTAAATCAAGGTATAAAATACATTATTATGTTATTCTTGCAATCTATGTGGGTATACAAAAGTCAAAAATTATCTAAGGGTTTATTTTATACATAGGTTTAAAATGAAGCGTTTATCTGTATGCCTGTATCCAAGATTATCTTTTTATATACCTGTGTATAATTGATTTTTCAACAGTTTCTCTGTCTTGTCAAGGTTTTGTTTGTTAGATAAAGCTGAGAGGAAACGTAAGTAAATATCACTTTATCACTTTAACTATTTATCACGGGTAACAGATCATCTTATATACTACTGGCTCTGATATACTAGCGACTATATGTTATATATACCCTGACATTGACAATGGCTTATCCATTGAACCATTTTTATTAAGTGTATAAGTTTGGGGTCATTATAGGGTAGATTTTTGAGTTATACTACTTTATACACTCCTGTCAATACTAAGGCAATACTAGCGATAGTATTTTTATATGTACGGCTTGATGGATCAATTTTACAATAGTCAATGTTTTTTAACACAGTTCAACAAAGTATACTGTTTGCCTCGACTTCTGTGTCAATTTCCATCCCTTTATGCTCTCTGAGCTTTTAAAATTAAGTGTTTAAATCTTTGATAATTTCTACCCCATGTTGAGCCTCATGTTTGTGGAGCAAAATTATTTTTAGAAAATGATTATCTCTCTGTGAAAGATAGCGTTTTTGTGGGACAGAGGAATTTAGGGCACATGAAGGAGAATTATTGACTAGTGAAAATAAACGAAATAATTGTGTGTTAAATTTTATGAAAAAAAAATTTTGTTTGGATTGTATTTCGACTAAGTACGGTAGATCATGTATAGTAAAGTTAAGAGTATGATAGAGAAAGTGAAATTATAAGAAGTTAATGTGTTAGTATATTAGATAGATTAAAAGAAATGATTTATATACATATATATGTATACAGTGTATATATGTATATATCTATATGTTATCACAGAGTGATTTATATTGTACATGTTTTATATAAAAAAATCACTATTTTCTTATTATCTTGAACATCGATATGAAGCGTTGGTAGTTTTTGTTGAAAATTGATTAATACTGTAGCTGTTATGTATGATTTAAATGTTTTTCATTGAATCCTTTATACTTTATACATAACAATTCTACATGTGTGGTAGCTTGAGTAGGTTAAAATATATGATAAATTCACTGTTAGATTTTACTGATAATCAGGTTTTTTTGCTACAAATAAGCTCTTCCTTGCTATTATAGTAGCTATTTATTTATTGGAGTTAACGCCGTGTCAACACAATTTTAGGTCATTTTACGGCGTCCAGCGCACCTAACCTAGTTTTCCTGGACCATTGTCTATAACCAGTTCTAACCTACCCTTCCACAAAGCCCGAAACTTCTCCATATTATCTAATCAATGGAGGAATATCCACATTATTGTGTAATTGTCATGGAAGGGTATAACCTCCGCGGGTGGGATTTGAACCCGCACCCCTTGGGCACGAGATTCCAAATCCCGGCGCGCTACCAACTGCGCTATCGACCCAGGTTATATTATAATAGCTGTAATAGCATTGCTGCAGCAGTAGTGTGTGTGTGCTGTTAGTGATCACGAGGTCCCTTGTTCAAATCCTGCTTAGGGCATTAGCACATTTCCTTGAGTAAGAAATCAACTTCCATTTGCTTCCTCTTACTGTGGTGTAAATGGGTACTGTGAGAATTGCCTGCTTAAAGGTGGTTTTCATGATCAAGGGTTATCTTACGAGATAAGTTAAGTTGGCTGAACATGAATATAGAAGAAGAAAAAAAACGTAACTCTAAATTTTACATAGGTGAAAGTTTTTAGGTTTTTCTCGAATGTAAAATTTGTTAGAATTGTAAAATCAGAAATTTCAGGAATTTGGAAATTTCTAATTTTCAACCATGTTATTTAACATAAAACAGTCAAAACTACCGTCAAAGTGGGGTCATATTTTGTAAGCATAACTGGGAATGTTAGATATTTTTACCATAACTGGGTAAATTAGGACTTATGACTGATTAAACAGTGCCCACCAAAAGTTGCAGACAGAGGAAATTTACTGTACCAAAAAGAACCATTAGCCTGTTCCAATAATTAAACTCAATTTCTTATTTAAAATGAAATTTGATGTGGAGTTGATTAACTGTATAATCATGACAGACCTGTATACTGTGCCCACCAAAAGTTTGGAGACGAATGAAATTTGATAAAATTCTTAAATTTCAATGATTGTTTTGGTAAAACCACTTTTCTTAATATATTTAGTATGGTTGGTGATAAAATGAAAACAAATTCTTAAACACATCACATTTTTAAGATTCAGTCTCTGATATCCAAAAGTCTCCAAAACCAAGTTCAATGTACAAATGTAATTCTTTTCTTCAACATAGATTTAAAGCTGCTTAGGTACTAGTTAGACTTAGCTACAAGTACTACCTAAACCAAAAAGTATAAGCAACACTGAAAAAACATATCAAAATAAATGGTTATCAGTTTTTTTTATTAAACCTATATAGCAGGCTTACTTATTGAAATGTCTCCAAACTTTTGGTAGGAACTGTAAGTGGTCATGCCCCTATTGTTGTTACCAGTGTTTACTATACTTAGTAAGTTATGAGTTCTGGTTTTTTGTATGAAATCGTAAGTTGTGTAATAGAATTTTGACATGCATTGTAAGAATGCATACTGGAATGCACTTTTGTAACTTGTAATTTGGCAACACCAGTAAAGTTATAATAATTTATTTGGCACCATGGATACTGACATGTTTTTAGAACGTTATTATGTTGAGGGTTATAAAATATACCTGTATTGATATAAGTGTGACACTTTGGTAAAATTATTTATAATATTGGTGTAGACAAAATTATTTGGAGGGTTACTATATTTTGACCTATACTTACTTGGAAATCTCAGAGTGCTATTATCATGCCGTTGTTGTTGGATTTCGTATCGTGGGCATAGTTCAAAACGGTCGTAACTCAAGTTAAAGAAGAGTGAGTTACGATCGTTTTGCTCTAAGTCTGTGATATATGATATTTGTGAAACCATCGTTGTCGAAGTTATTTCTTCCAAGACATTTGCTTTAAACTTGATATAACTTTATGAATTTTTATTTTAAAAAAATTAAATTTTTTCTCTAATAAGTTGAATATTTGTACTGTAGAGAGTATTTAAACCAGCAGTGTTAATGTATGTGCCACTGACAGTTGAATAAAATTTGACAAAACAACTATCAGTCATATTGTTTTGGCTCATCTCATAACCAATCATACTTGAAATATGTCAGAGTAGCACCTGCCTTCTCTTCCAAAAGCCTTAACCCTAACCCTCCACTTTTTATTTGGTTTTCTAAAATATTACCCAGGATTCAAAAAAATTGCAAAGAAATCATTGAAGGGAAAGCTCAAAGGCAGTTTTGGCGCCACCATTTTTAAAAAATCTTTAAATAGCCGTCTGGTTAGCTCAGTTGGTAGCATGCAAGTCTACTGATATAGGGGTTGTGGGTTGTTTTCAGGGCGTGCATACTTTTGTCGAGTTTGGTCATGAAATTATTTCTATGGCCATTCTCCCTCCTACCAATGATTCCTAATCATGCAGGGCATTTGTCAGTCACTAAAGAAAAGTAGGCACCTAGTAGTTGATTAACAGCTAAATCCAAAGAAGTGAGTAGGTTGACTGAGTCACTGACTGCCATTATATGACCTACACAATGTGTTGCTATGGCATTAAACCCCCCCCCTCCAAAAAGAAAAAAAATCTTAAAATCTCTGACTGAAATTGTTAAGTCATCTTGGTATAGTTTATCAACTGTTAGTACTAAAGTGACACTGTACAGATATAGCGACACAGTAGAGTATACTTGTTTGTGATGATGTTTTTATTATATATCATAAATGTCGGTTAATAATTACTTAACAACATTTAATTATATATAACACATATAGGATAATTATGTATAATTAATATTGTACTAGTATGCATAAATATGACAGGATTGTATTGTAGTTTTCATCATAACTGACTATCTCCCTTGTTTTACCAAGCCCCTTTCTCTTCTCCCTTGCCCTTTTTTCTTATTATTCATACCTTATGCAGAAATAGTTACTATGAAGCATGAACCCACTGACGTGCTCAGTCCCTTGTTCCTGCCTGCCAGCTTTTTTATGAGTTCTAGAATAATCTGTATAACGACAAATGTTCATCAAACTTGGTATATGCTTATAATAAATTATTTTGACAAAATCTTGGCTAAGGAGGATAATCTTCATGTTAGCAGTGAAACTTAGGTCACCACAGAAGCTTATATTTATTGAAAGTTGTGTTAACTCTTAGATGGCCAAATATTAAGAACATTCTTGATGGAACTTGGTAAGAAGCTTTGTATTGATGATATTTTTGGACTAATATGAGCTTGTCTCATGTTTGGTTAAAATTAGGTCATTATGGTTTTAATAGTAGTAAAACTTGGTTATATGTCATGAACCAAAGTCCCAACTTTTTTTGCCAGGCCTTATAAAACTGTAGTAAAATCTTGCACATGTATCACTCACCCAACTTTTATTTTACTTAGGCCTTATAAAAGTTTTGATTCTGTTGATAAGACTTTGTTATTGTGTTGTACAATTTGGTTTTATAGAAAACAGAACTGTTAGATGGTTGGATGTATTCATCATATTCATAGTTTAAAGTATTAAGAGAGAAAATTTCTACAAATTCCTCAAGTATGCTGGCTTGTAGGAAATATTACTGAGATAAAAAAAAATGAACGTCTTTGTTTAATGGTGTCTAGAAATGTCACGAAGCTACCTCTTAGTTATATGTTTTATGATCGCTGCTATTTCTTGTATAATTTCTAAGAAGAAATTTTAGGAATCTTGTATTTTAAGGTTTCTAAAGACACAGATGTGTTTAGGATACAGACAAGCCTTGGTTTGATATTACTATTGTTAAAATATCGTCTTACTTCTCTCCTATGTTGTATATAAGTGTTCAGATTTCAAACTTACTTTTCATGTGGTATCTACTATGATCTTTGTAAATTAAATATAGGTAGACACTTAGGTCTGATTTTGCTTGAAAAATATTTCAAAAAATAGATGAAATCTACCTTTGTGGTTGAGTGGTAAAGATCCCTGACCTCAGTATACTTAAACCTTTTTGTGTTATAATCATTCCTAGAAGTTTTAAATAAATCCTCGAAATAACTGCTCTTTGATATGTCAGCACAAAACTAGTCTTTAAGGCCACAACAAGTTGATCATGTGTTCTATGGATTTTTCTGGGGAAAAAATGGGGCGAGCGAGCGAAGAAATTTTTTTTTAAAAAGTCTTTATTCACTTGCTTTATATAGCGGTTTGGCCAAATTTTTAAGAGTGAGCGAGGAAATAAAAATATTTTTTGTAAAAACCGTCAAAATTAAGGTGCGAGCGAATCCATAGAACATATGATCAATTTGTTGTGTCCTAATAACTATACATTAAAATGAAGTAATATGTAGACTAGCTTCCTCTATTGATGTTACCTATCAACTTCTGTAATTTTGAAGATATTTCTGTCTTTTATGGTTAATGACGAAATGCCTGTATTGAAGGATTGTTTGTTTAAACCATGCTACAGGCCATGACTTTATGTGTTATAAAGTAGGCAGTTGTAGTGACAAAGAATAAAATAGAAACCCAGTACATTGATTCATGCTAGATACAATGGTTATGTTAACTGTCCACCACATTTATAAGACTTTGACTGTTTAAAAGGTGTTGAAACAATGACATACACAAACATTAACTGTGAAATATATGTGAATTTATTTTGATTTGAAATTGCCATGCATCTGGCTAGAATCAGACAAGAGGCCTGATATCAGGGATGTGGTACTCATACTCTAGTATTATGAGTACAAGTACCACTTTTTCCAGTACTCGTCTGTACTCACTACACAGGAAAAGTACTCATACTCGTACTTACTCATTACTACTGAAACAGTAGTACTGGATATGCATGAGTATTTCTGAAATTCTGAGTACTGGCCATCTATTTTTTTGTTTTGTTACATTTTCATCATATCAGGCTGATAAGATATTTTTTAACTAGAGGAGAGGGTGTCACTTTGAACTCCCCTCCCATGCCTAGCTTGATCTGTCAATGTATACATTGTACAATATATCCTAGCAGCCTTGTATATTGATATGTCTACCACACATAGAAGGATTGGCACTAAGTATTAAGTAATAAGTTATAGGTTGAATGATTTTATATATTTTCAATGATGGGAGACATATCAATAAATCAGTACAATACTAGTCTAACTTCAGGTAAATAAGAATGACTTAGGCTAGTTTTACATTGATCCATCAATATAATAATAAACTTATATAATATAAATGGTACTGTATTATAATATAACTGTTTAAATGGCAACTTGTACTTTATATGTACCCAGTAATACAAGAATAGTGTGTTGATGCATTGAAGCATATCTTGTATTCATTGAGGCTCTTTTTCTTTTACTTGATTCTTTTCTCACTCTATTCGCAAAATGTACCAAGATTTTTGTTAAATGTTTTGTGCAACTGAGTTTTTTTGTTGTTGTTTTTTTGTCACAAAATTGGTATGATATGACTTTTTTAAGTCGGCATGCTGTTAAAAACAAACTAACTACTATATAGACATTTCACACAATTGGGACATAATGTACTTTTTGAGATGTTTTGCTAGTTGTCGACAAATTAAGATATTCAACATGCCAATACACTATCAAACATGTTTTTATATTAGCAGTCTTTTCCTTTACACACTAGCCCAAAAACCTTGGACTGGTGAAAATTTATTTGGGCTTGTGAAAATTTCTTATTTCATACAGATGGGGTTATTTAAAATTTGGCCCATTCAGCTTTGATACAAAAAAAAATGGGGATACTTGCTTGTAAAATATAAGGCAAATGATGCTTTTGCAATATGATAATGATATTTTTTTATTTGTTATTTCTTATTGTTCATCATTTTTAAGACAGTCCAAAAGAGGACATTTGTATCAAAATTTCATATATGCGAGGCTTGAACATGTTACTATCACTGTTCTAACTAAGGTCATGGATGGGCAAATCTTGTAAATGTAAACAAACAGATTTCACATCATTGGAGCATATGAAGTGTTGGTCATTCTAACAGGGCTCAACATTAAAGGTCATTGATTGCCCCTGACAACCTATATATGGGTCCGGGCAACTTTTTTGCTGCTTGTAAACATTTGGTAGGGGCAAGAGAAATTCCTAGCTGGTTGTCCAACAGGGTAACCTACTTCATGTCGAAACCTGTGAATAATGAGTATATTTATTCTATTATTATAATTTCTGTGTTGTTTATAACGTAACAATGGCTGTGATAACCAGTCTTTGTCTTTATTTAATTTACAACTGTCTTAATATAATATGCAGTCTCTCTTCTCAGAATAGCTCTTAAAATAGCTCCTAGAAAGTTGATAATTTGTAACGTATGTGAAGATTCATTGGAGTTTTAAATGATACCTATATTTTCTACAAAACACTGGGGGTAATATTATTCGTCAACAAAAAAGCACTAACTTCTGTAACTTGGTTGCAATAAATAATCTCTCTTTCATACTTTATGATGAAAATGCCTGTGTTATTCCATGAAACTTTTCTATGAAAATAAAAAATCTTATATCTTAACTGTAGTGAAAATATATATAAATTGCGTTTTTAGATCTTTGTTGGTTAAAGCAAGCACTGGTGAAAAAAAGTCGAGAAAATTTGAGTTTAAGCCAGTTTTATCATTTAAATGAAAAATGTTGATAAAGGCAAATGTTTCCAAATTAAGTCATGAACAGAATAAAATATTTACTGCTGGCTTGGCATTAATTTAAAAAATGTTTCCTAGTTCGAGCTATATGTAAACGTGCCCGAACAAAATGGTAAGCAGCAGTAACAAGTTGCTAGAACCCAATTTTATGTTGTCGTGGCAATAAGACCATCTTTAATGTCAAGTCCAGTATTACTATGTAATTAAAATTATTTTTTATTTATTTTTTCAGGTTGCTGAGTCATTCTCCCTACTAACACTGAACAAATAGAATACAACACAATAATTTGATTTAAAGAATAAAGTGTGAACAAATCTTGACAAGTGTATAGTTCAAGACCAAAAAGTGTGTAATATTATATGAAATGTTGTGAAAGGATATATGTGAATATAAAACTAGCCACAGAAATGATATAAGAACCAACAGAAGCATGTTTTAATTACCAGGGGTAAGTAGATCTAAAAAATGTTCAGGGGCAATAACTCTTATAGTGACTTCAAAGGGAGATTATCTCTTATAGTTACTTGACTAGAGCATTTGCTCTTATAGTTTCTTGACTAGGACATTAGCTGTAATGGTCACTTGACAGGGAAAGATAGATAATATGGAGAAATTTCTGGCCTTGTGGAAGGGTAGTTGAGTACTGGTTATAGACAAGGGTCCGGGAAAGCTAGGTTAGGTGTGCTTGGCGCCATAAAATGATCTTACTTGTGTTGACACAGCGTTAAACCCATTAAAAAACAAAGAAACAAAACAAAAAGCATTATGATATTTTAATTTCAAAATGTCCATTGTTAGCTATAGATGCCATAATGATGATATTAAGCTTATAATTTATAAATAGCACCCACCTTGTTATCTTGGTTAGTAGCACATCTGAGTATGAATCAAATAGGGGTGTGGGTTCACATCCCAGGTGAGACCTAGATACTTTTGTGGAGTTTGGTCATAAAGTATTTTCTACTGGTCCAGAAGTTCAGGAATTGAGAAAGGGTCCTTTACTTTAAGCTGCTGAAATCTTAAAATTCAGGATTTTGAAAAAAATGTACATATTTATGAAATATCTTGGAAACATGTTTGGTTTGGTTAGACTGTATTATTTATACTGAGAAATCATATATATAACTTTATTTGTAGATATAGATCTAAGTCTCCCAAGCTTACAGAATGTGTAAGGACTTTGAGTCTTGAGTATTGGAGTTTCCTTCTATATATGGGTGACAAATACACATTGTCGTATTACAAAGTTGTTTTGATACAATGTATTGAACTTAATCTCAAATGTCATGATGATATATGTATATTGTATGTCCTTGACTGTGTGGATCAAATTATCTATAAAAAATTAGAAGACTCTAGAGGAGTGAGCAAGTATTGAAAAAAACACATTGAAATATAAGTCCATTGTTGCTGAGGAAAGTGTATGAACGTAACCTCACCTGTCATAGAGAGTGATATAGTCTAATGATACACGTTGTTACACTACAGTGAACATTAATCACTTGATTGTCCTCCCTTTGTTATATATGTCTTTAAATAGAAGTTGAAAAAGTAGATACTTAGTTGTTTTTTAGCTGTGATTTCATCCTGCCTTGAGATTTGCCACCAGTCTTGGCCCAAAATCCCACCAGTGCTATCCTGATTCAGTATGTTAAATGCCAAATTTTTATACTAGTATGGCCATCCAGCTAGCTCATTAGGTTGCACACAAGTCTACTGATCAAGTGATCACTGAGATTTAATTCCCTGGCAGGACATACTTTTGTGAAACTTGGTCATGTAATTTAATTCCTTCAGCCATTATCCCTCCAACCACTGATTCTAAATAATTCGGGACTGATGGAAGTATGTGCCTTGTAACTTGTTATCAGTTAAAACCAGAGACTTAGCCTTTCCAGGAACCGTTTGAAGGTTGACTAAATCCCTGTAATATGACCAATACTATGTGTTGCTACAGCATTAAATACCCCCCTCCCTAAAAACGCCTAGTAAGACTTTAGTATTATAATAATGATTTAAGTCTAGATAGCTTTCACCTAAAGATGTAAATGATACTGCTCAGCTTTACCCTCTGTATTCTTTTTGATAAAACCATCACTTGCCTTCTAACTATCTTCACTTTTTCTATAGCAACTACTTGTTTTGTTGAGGGTTTTAAACAAAGTCTTTCTTGAAGCTATTGTTTGGGTCTTTTATTAAAAAAGTTTTGTGGGGTTTGAATGAAAAAGTTTGAAAAATTGATTTTTATGGCATTTTTTTTCTATAGTGTCAATGTGCTAACTTGCCAGCATTCTTGGTCTTTTGATTTAAAATAAGATTTTGACGAACTGGGATGTTTATAGGGGATAGGGGGATAAAAGGTCTGACTTTCGATAAGTTATGGTGCACTGGGTTTGATTTCTAGGCAGGATTTATCTACCTTTGAGGTGATAAGTTATGAGAAGTCAAAGTTTTTTGTCAGCCACTGAAAAAGGTATGTCCTAAGTACTGGATAACATCTAGAGATTCCAAGCTTTCAAGGGATGAGGTTGTTGACTGACAGCTGCAATATGACTGAAAAAAAATGACAAAAAAGTGTGAAACAGTGAGGTTGGTTTTGGATGGGATTTCAACATGGAGCTCAGGGCTATACAAAACTTACTAGTCAATTTACTTTTAAACCAGTAAGCATCTCAGTCCTTCTAAGATCATAAATGATAAAATCTTACCTTAGTGGGTCAGAATGTAGACGACTTAGTGCTGACCCATCAATTCAAAATGCTATGAAGTAATGCTCAACCTTCAAAAACTTCTTTTTCTTTATTCTTGAAGTTTAGTATAACACAAACCATTCATAATAAAAGATCAATAAATGTTACAAAATTAAAGTCAACTTCATATTTTCTTTGTTGCTCGGTAACTGTTTATAAAAGTCATACAAGCTACAGATTCCTTATTGTTGGAAGATTTTGAGCTAATTTTACAGAATAGGGGAAAAAATTGTAGTATTTTAATTGTTGCAATTTCGTGTTGTGTTAATCTTTAGCATTAATGAAATTAATATCTTAATTATTGTCAAGGCTTGCATAGTGAAACTTGACACTTGGTCTTAATGTTGAATTGTATTTGAGAGATAGAGTGAGAAATGTGAGAATGATGTGCATGGCTGAGAAAGAGAGATGAAGAAAGAGAGGGGGGGGGGAGAGAGAGACACAGACAGACAGACAAACAGACAGACAGGCTGGAAGAAAGACAGACAGACATGGACAAGAGAGAGCGGAAAATTAAGTGTGGGAAAGTAAGACTATGAGAAATATTATGAACAATAAGAGGTCTTAGAAATTGTGTCTTAGATTAAGACAAAACATTTTATAAGATATGTCTGGTGTGATTTAATGCACACAGTTGGTCTTGAGTTTGTATGTGTAATTTAAAATTCTAGATAACTTAAACTGTGACAAGTTTGTGTTTCTGGTGTAAACCATTTTACAGGCAATTTAGAAGGGAGAATAGTGGCCCCATTTTAAAGCAAAAATTGCTGTATAGTGCTTAGTTCTTATCTCCTTGTTTTATGGCATTGTAGTAGCAGTGAGGGAGAGTCATAGAAAGATGTTACGCTGAGCTGACTTCCGTGAAAGACTGAAAAAATTGTTTGTAGTGGTTTTTATGTAGATACACAAATAACATTTTAGACACATTGTACATGCTAGACAGTCACTGTCTAACCACTAGTAACCAATTAGTATTTCAATTATTGGTACAATGTCAGTCATTGCCTTAACCCTTTACCCTGTAGTCTGGGGCTGGTCAGAACTCATTCAGGCTTGTAAAAATTACTTATTTCATATCTTAGGGCTTGTTGAAATTTGCTCTTGGGCTAGTAAGAATTCATTCAAGCTAGTAAACATTACTTATTTCATATCTTAGGGCTTGTTGAAATTTGCTCTTTATTGTATAACATATAAAGTCAGGCTAAAACTTTGCAAGGTAACGACTGCAAGGTAGACAGAACTTAGTTTGTAAAATAAGTTTTCTTTTGTAGATGCTTAACAAATTCCTTAGTTTTTTGTTATTAAGTTATTACAAATTTTAAAAAATCTGGAATTTGAAAAAATTGGTTTATTTATAACTGTCTTGCTATCATTCTGGTGATAGAGTTAATATTTGTATACATATAGATGATCTCTCGCTCTCTCTCCATGGTGAATTGTTGTAGAGTAATGCACAGAGATATGTTTAACATTGTTGATGACTCATCTGATACCGGTACAACCACACATAGTATACATTCTTTAAATAATATATAATTCTCTTATATTGAATCAGAAAATATAGTGTTTTAAAATCAATAGAGTAAAAACCTTAACTTAATGAATTTTATCAACTTGCTGGTTGACTTTTTGATGCACTTAGTTATGTAGTGTTATGAATAAATTATCTCTGGGTTGTTGTTTAAAACTTTAAATCTATGTGTTTTAACATTGACTTTATACCTATTATTTAGAAATAAGAGGTTAAAACGAAGTATGTTACCTATGTAATTGTTTTGTGAAGGTATTTTGATAATAATGTTTAAACAGAAGTTAGAAAGTTTAATGTTTAAATCTGTAAGATAAGTGTTATAGGTTCCCATTGCTGTACAGGTTAAATAGACAGATATGTTATATATTAATAAAATGTTGAAGGTCTGTAACTTTGTCTGAGTCAATTCTAACGTTTATAAGGACACAATGTCAAAAGATTGATTTAATTGTTAATATGAGTGAAGTTGAAGTTTGTTGGAAGAAATCTAATATAAGTATAAGTAAAGTCTAAAGATAGTATGAATGAAGTCCAAAGTTAGCATGTCAGTTAAGTCTGAAGTTTGTATGAGTCGAGTCTTAAGTTAGTAAGAGTGAAGTCTAAAGTTAGCATAAGTGAAGTCTAAAGTTAGCATGAGTGAAGTCCAAAGTTAGTATTATTGAAGTCTAAAGTTAGCATGAGTGAAGTCTAAAGTTAGCATGAATGAAGTCTAAAGTTGGTATGAGTGAAGTCTGAAGTTAGTATGAGTGAAGTCTAAAGTTAGCATGAATGAAGTCTGAAGATGGTATGAATGAAGTCTGAAGTTAGTATGAGTGAAGTCTAAAGTTAGCATGAATGAAGTCTGAAGATGGTATGAATGAAGTCTGAAGTTAGTATGAGTGAAGTCTAAAGTTAGCATGAATGAAGTCTAAAGATGGTATGAATGAAGTCTGAAGATAGCACGAGTGAAGTCTAAAGTTAGCATGAGTGAAGTCTAAAGATGGTATGAATGAAGTCTGAAGATAGCACGATTGAAGTCTAAAGTTAGCTTGAATGAAGTCTAAAGATGGTATGAATGAAGTCTAAAGTTAGTATGAGTGAAGTCTAAAGTTAGTATGATTGAAGTCTAAAGTTAGCATGAGTGTAGTCTTAAGTTAGCATGAATGAAATATAAAGTTAATATGAGTGAAGTCTAAAGTTAGCATTGGTGAAGTCTAAAGTTAGCATTAGTGAAGTCTAAAGTTGGTATGAGTGAAGTCCAAAGTTAGTATGAGTAAAGTCTAAACTTAGCATGAGTGAAGTCTAAAGTTAGCATGAGTGAAGTCTAAAGTTAGCATGAGTGAAGTCTAAAGTTAGCATGAGTGAAGTCTAAAGATGGTATGAATGAAGTCTGAAGATAGCACGAGTGAAGTCTAAAGTTAGCTTGAATGAAGTCTAAAGATGGTATCAATGAAGTCTAAAGTTAGTATGAGTGAAATCTAAAGTTAGTATGATTGAAGTCTAAAGTTAGCATGAGTGTAGTCTTAAGTTAGCATGAATGAAATATAATGTTAATATGAGTGAAGTCTAAAGTTAGCATGAGTGAAGTCTAAAGTTAGCATTAGTGAAGTCTAAAGTTGGTATGAGTGAAGTCTGAAGTTAGTATGAGTAAAGTCTAAACTTAGCATGAGTGAAGTCTAAAGTTGGTTTGAGTAAAGTCCAAAGTTAGCACAAGTGAATTATAACGTTTGTCTATTTAAAGTCTGATGTTACTATAATAAGTAATGTTTAAAATTATTTGGAGTTTAGTACAAAGTTAGTATGTATAAAGTCCATTATGTTGAAGTGATGCTAATCCATAAAGCTAACCATTGGGCATTGCTCATGATGTTATATCAGAATGTCTGTATATCAATCTGTTGGAATGACTGAAAAAACTGCTATGATGTCTGAAAATATACATTATTATGATAGTTTGGTGTTTTTTTCCTATGTAATCTAGTGTTGTAATACAGTGAAGGTATATATGTTATAGATATAAGATTGTTTGTAGGTTGATAAATTAGTCTTGGTTTTTGTGTTTATACATCTTACCTCTTAACTGATCTGAATTAAGGTTGAGTTTAAAACATTGATCTAATATTTACCACTGTTATGTTTAAAATTAACTTTTGAAATTTATGATTTTACATTGAATGGACTAAGAAATTGTTTTCTCTGCATATAAAGCCCTTTTTCATGTGGAATCTTATCATCAACATTGTAGATAGAGCTGTGAATCGTTGAGCAAGTGGCGATCCGATCCGAACCACGATTCATGTGTAGCGATTCACTAATCGAACCATAAATCACTTGTTAATGGAGAAACATACAGAGTTCATGTAAAAAAAAGAGTTAGTGAAGCATTACAATTTTTTACTATAAGGAAAATCATGTACTCCAAATATGTCTATTACCAGATGTTTTATTGGCATTTTTGTTTCAGTAATAATAAAGACTTTATTTAAAGAGTCTACACATTTAGATAATGTGTCCAAATGTGTATCAATCGAATTTTGACACAAGATTGTTCTGTCCATACATAAATTTAAGTGTACATTAGAAGTGCGATTCGTTTTCAGTTGTAATTAAGCTAAAAATGTTCCGTCATTTTTTCTAAAAGATAGATCGCGATCCGACGATTTCGGACATGACGATTATTCGTACTAGATTTTCTGGTCGGGATCGCGAATATCCGAGTACTCGGATACTCGCCGCTGCCCTAATTGTAGATGCCTGGGACTAGTGAAAATTAATTTTGGCTAATGAAAATTACTTGTCTGGCTTGTTGATTATTTTGCCCTTTTCTATGTAAGACAATAAATTGGTCTAGTGCTTGAGAAAATGAAAGAGAAGATCTAACAGTTTGTAGCTTGCCTCCATCCCGAGTAGTTCAAAATTCACTGATTTCAAAGCAGTGTAAATGATACATCAGGAATCAAAGCTTTAAGGATTTGTCGCATTGTGGTTTTTTGTGTGTGAAAAATGTTTTTTTTTATATGTTAAAGCTGCTGAATTGTAAAATTTTAAAAAATCAACAACTTTCACCCAAGTTGATGTGAGAAAGTAAGCAGTTGCCTTAAGAAGTATTATAAGTTGTGCTTGTAAATCTCAGGCATTATGCTTTAGTGACCTGTCCATCTTACTGGATCTTGATATTTAGGATAAAAGGGTTAATACGGCACAATTAAAACACAATTTTAAGTACGACTGTGACATATGTCTATCATAATGTTGAATCATTTAACAGATTAATCTTTCAACTACATTGTATATAAAAACTAATAAATCATTTAATATATCTTCTATATAGAACATTTTATATTTATATACACATAGTATAGCGGTGTGTGTGTTTGTATGGGATACTTAATTGACATGCCCTATATTTAACTTAAAGCTATGTATATTCGTAATGTAATCTGTCCCGTACTCAGTATTATGACTGTATTATAAAGGTGCTACTTGCTCGATTGTCAACTTACCTCATGTTTTGTTCCTTATAAAGTATTGTTTTAAACAAGAAGTAGTAGTTTTTTGTATGTTTGGTATTTTTGTGTATGTTTGTTGAAAATCATTGAAGTATAGATTGACTATACTGATTAGAACAATTGATTTAATTCTGTCAATATAAACTCCATCATAGTTTTATAATGGACTGAGTTGGAGACATGAACTGTTTAAACTTGGTATGATACAGTTAAACTTCAATGTTATCATCCCAGACTGGTCTGAGCTTTATTTGTGTGTTTTCACTCTGCCATCCAGGACAAATATGATATGAATAGCTATTGTTAAATTCTTCTTAACTTTCAGAGGTGCATGCAAAAACCCCACTAATTAAAATACTCACTACAGTAGCTCTGTACTTATAATTGATGAAAATAGATCTCTGTATATATGTATGTGGATTATCTTATAATTATTGAGTATTTAAGTCAGTGAGGTAAATATTTTGGCCATTAACAGTTGAATAAGATTAACAATGTATGCATAGTTGACTGGGGATGCATAATTGTGTAAGTTTAAATGTCCTCTCTTTTCTTGAGTTTTTCATCCTACTTTTACCTGACCAAGTCATGTTTGCAGCCAGGATAACTCAGGCTAGTTTCCCTCCAAGGCTAATATTCCTGGGCACAGGAGTAAATTTTGGGGGCGGGGGGTTAGTGCAAAACGGTCGTTATTCACTCTTTTCTTATATTGAGTTACGACTGTTTTGGGCTAAACCGGCGTAATTTTCCTTGCATTATGCAACAGGTTTATTTTTGATGTTTTGACTGTTTGTGAATAAGGTCAAACCTCATTGTGAAGATAGTAAAGTACTTGAAATATCTGATATGAATAAAAAATTGATTTGAATATTGAGGTATATGTTAAAACTTAAGTCTGATGCTATTATTATACATATTCAGACAATAGTGAACAGTAACCCATGATCTCAGTCATTGCCTTAAATATTTACAAGCACTTGTTCAATTTATGATGATTGGAATTATTAGGCCAAATTATCAACTTTATCCAATTCTATAAAATAAGCAATTTTTAAAAGTCCAAATCATTCACATGTACCTGACTGAAATGGCTTAAGGTGAATATTTTGATCATTAGGAAGTAAACCCTCACCATTAACTAGGGCTGTCATGTTATACCGCTATATTGCAATACATAGCTGTGGCTACTGGTGTATTGTGACAGCCCTACTGTTAATCCATTTAATCCTGACTGGAGTAAAACTATTGAAGACAAATTTGTTGCTAATGGATACAGGCAGTGCTTTTGGTCTTGGTTGGATTTAACTCTTAAGTACTCTCATATCTTAAAGGTACTAGTAATGCCTGTTACAGAGATTCCAACCCAGGACCTCTGGATCTCTAAGAATGCATCCTACCACAGACCACGGATTCTACTTATAATTATCAAGGGTGGTCTAGTTATAAGGTTTGACTGTATTTTATATATCTCTTAACTGTCTACAGATATATTACTATGTTATACTGTTGTAAACAAGTATGCACTAATTTATGCTGCAACTTTTCAAAGGTCTCTAATATATAAAGGCCAACTAAACTAGATTCATGTTTTATCGTGACAGTCATGGTTTGTGAATGTTTAATCATGTCTGAAGATGTTCTTGGACATCCCCTATGGATGGTTTTTTATCTGATATATAGATTTAGTGTCCTGTGATGACATTAGATCATTAGTTGCTTGCCTTTGTTGTTCCTTGACCTACTTTTTTGTTGTTCTTTGACCTAATTTCTATGATGTCAATTGTGTTGCTTGATCTTGAATCTGCTGTTGCAGACATACACTCCTGTGCTCTTAGTTTGTTTCCTGTTTGTTGCTGGTCATTACTTTCCTTAATGATACATCAATAATAATGACAATTTTCCTTGATGAAGTGTAAAATTAGCGGTTACTTGTTTAAGGACAGACCTTTTTTCCTTTTTTAACAGGGGCTGTTTACAGGTGCCATCCCCTCCAGAAATTTTATAAAAAATCATGCATTTTCCAAAATTTGGATTTTACTTTGGATTTTTTTGTTTCACAATGAAATTGCAATAAAAATTCCCCAAATGTTCTACATAAAGAAAGGTCCCAGGTCTCTTCTCCATGTACTGAAAAAAAGCTCTGAGGGAAGGCAAGCTCTAGTAAAGAAATATGTCATAGGGAAAGGTATATGTTGGTGAGCTGACCACTGCATTCAATGTAGAAATTGTTGAACAGCTCATGAATAAACAATTAAACTTTTGATCTCTTTATTATGATGTCATGTGACATAGATTTCACATGACTCAGACCTGATGAGGATGTTTAGTAGGAATATCATGTGTGATGTTAAACAAATATATACCTTGGTACCTTACCAAGTTGGTAGTGCCCTTGGGATTTCAATTCTATCTTTCCTAAACAAGGTACAAACTTGAATCCCTAGGCAATTATATACTTCCTTAAAAATTTGGCAGTAATGCCAGTTTTGCTCCATTAACAATGTATATGGAGAGGAAGTCAGCTTTGTGGAAGAAGGTCCGTTCCTGTTGTAGACCTTAGTTCAGAAAAACTAGGTTATGTGTTAAGTGCAATTGCCTCGGTAAAATGACCATAATTTTTGATGACACAGCACTAAAGTCAGTAAAGAAAAACCCAAAATATATTGTTTGGCCTTATTCTATGACATATTTTATTCAAGTAAGTTGATCAGTGTAATGTTGTATAACTTGGTACAGATACAAATAATGGTAGAAAGTGTAATCATGATACACTTTTATACAGTGAAACCTAACTGCAGTCACCTCTCAATACACTTTTATACAGTAAAACCTAACTACAGTCACATCTCAACTACCACCCCCCTACCAGTACCATCACTTTCCTACTAAAGTCAACCACCAATTATGGTCACCTCAATAGTAGACTATGGTCAATTACAACCAACTTCCAAACAACAGCCATGTTCAAGTAACAGCCACCTCCCAACTACTGTCTTTTCTTCATAATGCTTCCTCCCAATAACACGCTGCCACCTAACAAAAAGCCACCCTAGTCCTCTTTTTTTAATTGGAACGAAATTGTTTTTTTTTCTGGTCAAAGAAAGTTTTCTTGCTAAGGTCCTAAGTTGACAACCATACAGAAGTTTCTCAAGTTTTTCAACTTTTTGGGCAAGCTAAAGAAATAGTAAAACATGAGCTTTAGGTGTGCAGATTTCTCTTTAGTCAATGAAGTTCAGAGTTTTTTCAGGGGGTTTAGGGAAAAAGGCCTCTGCCTAAATTGGGATTTTTTAACATGGTAAATACTCTGAATTAGGAAAAAAATATTGACAAATCAACCCAATTTGGAAATTTTATCATTAATGTTTCTGCATTAAATCTTTATATGCCTTGCTTTGGTGTCTCTGAAAGTGTTGCAGTGCTATTAAAGAGTTTGTTCTGACAGTTCAGTGAGGCTTTCACTGCAAATTCTCATGTATTTATTGAAATCATGTTCAAAGGGAATTATTTAACAAGATTGGGAAATTGGGAAAAATGGTCATTTTTTGGCATTGGGAATGGGGCTATATTCGGCCCCGTGAGATAGGCTGAAAAAGCCCTGAAGTTACACACATGCACTCTAGCTGTCTGGTATGGTTTAGAGTTCAAGTATGGATATAAACAACTTATTAGGTATTCACTTCTGTTTTGTCTGGGTTAGTAAACTAGTAGGAGTGTTGGATATAAAATGTTATGATTTGAAGTTTTATATATAAAATGTTGAAAGTTAACATTATTTTGAGATGATGGAGAAATTTTGTCTGTGTTTTATCATTGTCTTATTTCTCAGAATTTTCTATTGATTTTCTAGTAATATTGTATACATCATGTATATAATACCGTCTGCCTACCATCTACTTTGAAAGTAGGCATAAAATAGCCACACCTTTTTTTCTCGGTTCGATGAAAATCAATACTTACAAAATGCCATTTTAGAATCGGCTCTCTGAGTATAGTGTTCCATCGGTTTAGATTAATATTTGATTGTTAATAATTTCTTTGTTTTCAATTTTTTCTAACGTATTGTTGTCGTCAAGTTTTTTTTTATAATATCAGTCCATGCACTAGAACATTTAAGGAAGAAAGTTCTCTTATATTAAAATTTAAAATTTTCATTAGACTTTAATTTACTCATTTTACTGTATGGAAAACAAAAGGAACATAATACTCCTGATAATAATTCCTAAGTATCGATTGAAAACCTAGATTTGTATATGTTTTAGGGTAGACGATATATGAGTAATGCACAGGCCGCGACATTTAAGCCATTCAACCTATAGTTGGGTTTAGGCAAATTCGTGCCTCGCTCTAACAATGCTCTAACTACCAAATTTTTATTTTTGGGAAATCATCTTCAAAAGTTCAAAGGGTCATATCTTCATTGTTTCAATCTTTATAGACATCATACTTGGCATGCACATTAACAGTGTATAGAGTCAAGAAACTTTTTAAGAAGATGGAGCAAGGTCATACTAATAGCTTGGGATGTTTATCTCATTTTTTTAAAAAATGGAGATAGGACATTGTTAGATTGAGGCGACGAATTGTTACTGCTACTGAACATTTGGTTCAGGCAAGTTAATATATAGCTGGTTGTCAAACCTGAGTCAACCTTTTTTTTAAAATTAATGTCTAGCCCAGAGTGCATGTTAGTTATATCACTGAAGATGTCATTGAATGCAACATGAATTTATATTTGTCATACAAAACAATTTGTTATTGAACATTGATGATCAAGAACTGTTGTCTATCTAATGTTGTCAATCTAACTTTACTGCACACGCTCATATCTGAGCATTATGGCAGGATTGTTGATGCTTAATCAGAAGAATTCATTATAATAATTTGAAAAAAAATCAACAGTTATGAGTTTTAAGGTTTATAAATGGATATCTGATGGTTTGTGAGGTGACAAAATCATTATTTATGTATTGATAATAATCATTTTAAAAAAACAAAAATAAAGACAAACATTTTCAAACTCACTGTGCACTTCATCCAAACAAATTAAATATGTAGAATAGTTTATAAGACATTCTTTACTTAGTCAAGTTTCTGTTGCCTAATGTTTTATTATTTTTCCAATGGTCAACTTAGTATGCTGTGGTCATTTTAGCATCAGGGAGTAATAACGAAATATTAAATTTAAAATTTATTATGTGGCAGAATCATCAGTTATCAGTCTCAGCAAAACATGGCTGACCAATGGACAAATCCTGTAAATCAGAAGGTCTGTCTAGATCTGTAGGTTTACAGGACTGACTGTCCGGCATTTGATCTTATCCACACAGTTTTCAATTTTTTCAAAATATGTAAAATGTCTTCGGTCCTGTAAGACTTGGTTAGTTCTTGTAAAATTTTGATCTTCCCAGGACCTACTGTCCAGTAATAAATTGTTGTGTAAAGCGGTGACTTAGTTATAGATTTATAACCTTTGAATACTCTAATACATGTACTTTATTTTTTATTTTATTTATTGGAGTTAACGCTGTGTCAACACAATTTAGGTCATTTTACGGCGTCCAGCGCACCTAACCTAGCTTTTCTGGACCATTTTCTATAACCAGTACTCACCTACCCTTCCACAAGGCCGGAAACTTCTCCATATTATCTAATCAATGGAGGAAAATCGACATTATTGTCAAATTTTCATGGAAGGTTATAACCTCCCCGGGTGGGATTCGAACTCGCACCCCCTCGGGCACAAGTATCCAAATCCCAGCGCGCTACCAACTGCACTATCGACCCGGGTTCTTATACATGTACAATTCTGTATTAGTTTATTTCAAGACAATAAATGAAAACAATGTATGTAAGAAACAAAGTGAGATGATAAAGTTATAGCTTCTTAAATGGAATGAATTATTCATGAAATGCAAACAGGATTCATGAGTGAAAGTTATTAGGACAAAGTCTTGAAAGTTCAAGATTTTTGGGTCCAGTGCGAAAGTATTCTTTTCCAATAGACCTAATCCGAAATTCAAATTTATGGGTTTTTCCGTCCGTACACAGGCGTTACAAACAAAGTTTGTTACACGTTATTGCTAAATAGCATAAATATGGATTAAATCCTATTGCTCTTTGTACATGTGTTTTCATTGTAACGGTGAAAGTTTGTTTGTACCCGAGGGTAAAACCCAAATATTTAATTCCAGATACAGTCTATTAAAAGCTCCTTAGATAGCATGAAAATGCGAAATTTCACTATATAAAATTTTTAACTTTTCCCAATGAGAATAAATAATTATTTTTTTTTATATTTCTTTTTACCTTTGTGTAAAAGCTTCTGATAGCTTGAAAGTCAGGAATTTCCCAATTTTAAGATTTTAACTTTTTTACAAATTAGAATTAATTAGTTTTTTTTCCGACCATTGCGTAAATGCTCCTGATCGCTTGAAAGTCAGGAATTTCCTGATTTTAAGAACATTTACCAATGAGAATTAATTAGTTATCTTTTCTTTTAGTGACATCATATAAATACAGCTGTAGTAATAATGTTGTATGTTTTATTGTGTGTCCATTATAACATTGTATTATATTTATATATGATATAGTTACCATAGTGATTAGATTTCTAGAAATAATATATAGATTAATTTTTATACTGTGAGTATCTACATCGAGGGTTGCCTGCAAGACTGCAGTAAGTGAATTGAGTGAAAGAGCAAGTTACTACAGTCTTGTGGGCAACCCTTGAATATACATGTAGATATATATACTTATAGTCTTATTACGTCATGTTGAGAAATCTAAGGATAGTTCACTGGACTTAGAATCTTGAGATTGAGGTTAAGTCCTGTTTGGACGGCTGTCTGACTGACACATTTTCTAATACATGTATAGATAGAATTTATTTAATAAATGAAAATAATGACATGTTATAAGATAGATTTAAACAGTAAAATCTTAGAACATAAATACTGTTATTGTACTAAGACATGGCATGGTGCATTTGAAAATTTGTTCAATTACATTGTGGGGGTCGGCCATTATACTCACAGTAACTGGACATGCCTCAATCTTTGGGTGCAAGCTTTAAATTACACCTAGTAGAAGGCACTTATTTTCACTAGTGACTTACAACCAGTCTACTTATCGCAGAGGTAATGGGAGAATTGTTAGCCATTGAAAACTTTAATAGCAAAACAACAAGAACTCTGCTACAGAAAAATGCATATTTTTTGTATGATGAATGGGGCCAAATTTCTGATTGAAAAATGGCCTGATAAACACTGATTACTAAGAAAAGTAGATCCAAAATACTTGTTATGCTCATACTACCTACTCAGTTATTGAGTTAATGTTTACAAACAGCATAATGAAATATTTCATTATACAATGTATTTTCTTTGAAGATGGTAAAAGTTGAATTTTTAATGGATTGAAATTTTGTTTCAAGTTATTTTATAGAAAATATTTCTATCTCCTTCATATTTCTGTCAGAATTCAGTATCAGGAAAATTTATGACATTTTGTTTTCTCCTAATAAAGTTATGTCTCTTGTTTTTAGCTCGACTTTACGAAGTAATGTAGAGCTCTCCTACTCGCCCCGGCGTCGGCGTCGGCGTCCGCGTCCCCGTCCACACTTCTGATTAAAGTTTTTGTGCAGTAAAATACTTTCTTCTATATCTTTGTTATTTCTTAAGATATTAACTTCAAACTTTAAATATATGTTCCTTACTATCAACCACATCTCATGTGACAAGGTCCATAACTCCAAACACATTTTTTCAAGAATTATCTCCCCTTGAACTGATTGAAGTTTTTGTGCACAGATTAAAGTTTTTGTGCAGTAAAATACTTTCTTCTGTATCTTTGTTATTTCTTAAGATATTAACTTCAAACTTTAAATATATGTTCCTTTCTATCAACCACATCTCATGTGACATGGTCCATAACTCCGAATGCATTTTTTCAGAATTATCTCCCCTTGAACTTAGAGTTTTCTTTAAAAAATGTTTGTTTTTACTGCAACTGTTTTATTTCTTTAGGTATTGATTTCAAACTTTAAATATATGTTCCTTATTATCAACCACATCTCATGTGACAAGGTTCATAACTCCATATACATTATTTTCAAAGTTATCCCCCTTGAACTTATAGTTTTCTTTAATAAATATTTGTTTTTACTGCAACTGTTTTATTTCTTTAGGTATTGACTTTAAATATATGTTCCTTATTATCAACCACATCTCATGTGACAAGGTTCATAACTCGAAATATATTTTTTTTTCAGAATTATCTCCCCTTGAAATTAGAGTTTTCTTTAAAAAATGTTTGTTTTTACTGCAACTGTTTTATTTCTTCAGGTATTGACTTCAAACTTTAGATATATGTTCCTTATTATCAACCACATCTCATGTGACAAGATTCATAACTCCTTATACATTTTTTCAGAGTTATCCCCCTTGAACTTATAGTTTTCTATTTATTTCTTTTTTTTTCTTTGAATTTGTTAAGGTTATATTTTCAAATTTTAAAATATGTATGTTCCTTATCATCAACCACATCTCCTGTGACAAACACTTACTAAGTCGAGCATGCTGTCTCCTCTGACAGCTCTTGTTTTATTTCTGTTTCCCTTCCTAACACTTATAATTAGCCGAGTAGCTTTAACGTAACATTTCAGGGATAAAACATGAACAATGCAGACGTAGAATCATGAATAGTAAAACTGTGGCTAAGATATAGTTGTTAATATACTGGACTTTCAATCCAGTGATCTGCATTATAGATTCCTTGGTCGTGAACTTCATGCATTACAGAACTCAGTCAGTAGCAAGCAAGTCTACTTATTGAGGGGTTGTGGGTTTGAATCCTAGGCAGGGTATATGTTTATTGGAGTTATGTATTATTTCTACAGCCATTTTTCTCCTGCCATTGATTCTTGATCATGTAAGGCATCCAGGGATTTAACCTTTCCAGGAACGATAAGAAGTTTCAGCTGTGATAAGACCTATACAACATATTGCTACACCATTAAACCCAACTAAAAAAGAGTCATTACACTTTAAGGCCATTCTCCCTTCATCCTTTCTGTCATGTAGGACAATCAGCAGACTCTGTTGTAGGTATGAGCTTAGTTCTGCTTAAAATCTTAATTTTAGAGATCTTAGCCACTGACTGCAGCAAACACTGTCAAGAGAGCCACTCTAGGCACTGGTAAACTGACTTAGACCTTGTTCTTATTGTTACCTCGTTACCTAGTCAGAGCTGTGGAAATAGCTATAATATAAGTCAGCAATATTGTATGTATATATATTATACAATGAATATGATAATGTTATAAACTTAGATTGAAATAAAAAGCGTTAAGTTCCGGCTGCTGAAAAGTGGTTATGTTTGAAGAATAAACTTTCAATGTATAAAATAATTTAATGTGAAATCTTTCAATATCCAAATGACTGTTAATTATTTTGGGCTCATAATCTGTGACGGGCTAGGCTTTTAAAGTTGTCAAAATATTAAAATGTTGTAGAGTACAGTATGTGAAGCATATTGTTCCACTTGAGTGAGTATCGATAATGAACCTTCACTGAAAATGTTTTTAATAAAGTTTAGCATTAAGAACTAAAGTGGTGACTTTGTGTTTAAATTTCATTGTGAGGTGTATTTGCTTATTAAACAGTAGTAAAGAAAGAAATAACTGGTAGCTTGCATATCAAGTTGTGTAGAATATTTGACTTTGATATTTGTTCTCCCTTTATTTGAAGGGAAATAATAAAGGGGTCAAAGGTCAACGGTGCACTAGTGTAGATGTAGATGAGGTGTTAGTTTAAACATCACTGTAACTATATAGGTAGACAATACAGTAGTGTAGCTGGTAGACTTTTCTATGTATAAAATATAGGGGAGTGTAGTCGGTAGACTGTTCTATTTATAAAATATAGGGGAGTGTAGCCAGTAGACTGTTCTATTTATAAAATATAGGGGAGTGTAGCCAGTAGACTGTTCTATTTATAAAATATAGGGGAGTGTAGCTGGTAGACTGTTCTATGTATACAATTTGGGGTGTGTAGCCGGTAGACTGTTCTATTTACAAAATTATACAGAGGAGTGTAGCCATAGGGCTCTTCTATGTATGAAATAAAGGGGAATTAGGGCTCGACATTATATTGTGTCCTATTGCTGCTGACAACCTTTATTTGGGGTTGGGCAACTTGTTACTGCTTAGAAGTAGATATTTGGTTAGGGCTTGTAAAATATATAGCTGGTTCCCAGAGTGGACCACAGACTTTAATTCTGTGCCCTGGGAGTGTAGCTGAAAGCCTGCAATATTTATGATATAGAGGAGTGTAACTGGAAATCTGCTATATAACAAATATGAGTGAGTGAATGAAGTGGGTTGAGAAGCAGACTTTTTCTGTATTATATATGATGTCATAGTATGATACTATTCTGGGTGTTTGGGAGTGACCAGGGATCATATAGAACAAAGTCTGCTAGTTATGATAATAAGGTGTGGTGTTAAGTGTTAATGAATGTGATGTAGCAGATTCTGCTATGTTTACAAAGTTGAAATGTGGTTTAAAGTCTGCATCATCATACATGTTCAGATGACATTACAATTTTTGTACACTGACCCCTACTTATTGGAATTATATTGGAATTGTGACCCTTGCAGTTCTCATTTACTCCTGGGTGGAGTGAAACTAGTTTAGGTTTAAATTTTTTGTTCAATGAAATTAGCTGTGTACTATTTGGGGTTTGAACCTTAAGGACATCAAGATCCCTAAGTATGCATCCTACCACATCATTATATGATAATATACTGAGGCTGGGGATGAACAGAGGTCATTATGTTGAAAGTATTGTTGATATACAGTGGAGACTGATACTAGTTTGCAGAGTTTCTAAAACAAAAATATAAAATAATGTGGAAAGTTTAAACAGGAGATTATCAAATTCTGAACTCTCCTCTCTCTCTGTCTGTCTCTCACTCTCTCACTCTCTACACTTGTATATAGTGTATAGGTTATATATACATACACAAGTTATCAGTGATACTGGTGTAATAATTTACCTGAGACTTTTAATTCACCTTACTGTAGCTTTCAACTGTTATACTAGAGCAAGATATGTCAGTAGGTTTATGTTTTCATGTTTATATATATATATATACACATAAATCCATAATGATAAGTAACATTACATTCTTTTATTGCCTTTAACTGAGAATTCATATACATCATATGTGTTGGCTTTTTGTTTTTTCCGTCACCTCCCTGCCCAATAAGCTTGGTCGGTAGTGCACCTTGACTACAAATGAGGATCGTCACACAGGGTTCAATTCTTGAGCTGGACCGATATACTTTAAGTGAACTTTGATCATATGGGGTTTGTCATGTGGAGTTCGGTCATGTGGAGGTTGGTCAGGTGGAGTCTGGTCATGTGGAGGTTGGTCATGTGGAGGTTGGTCAGGTGGAGTTTGGTCATGTGGAGTTTGGTCATGTGGAGTTAGGTCAGGTGGAGTTTGGGCAGATAGAGTTCGGTCATGTGGAGTTTGGTCATGTGGAGTTTGGTCATGTGAACAGCATGTTCAATCACGCAAAAATTCGCGTATTTCACGCCAAAAAAGCAAAATTTACGCGAAAATTCAGACCCTACCGGGTACGAATACGCGGACCGAAATATATCATATTGTAACGAACAGTAACTCTGTTAAGCTTATTACGTGTTTACTAGAATTTAGCCTTTACCCAAATGACGTCAGCAACGCTGAGCAGATTGTTTTTGTCCCAAAAAAAGAATCATGTCATCGATAGTCTTCTGCTCTAGAGCGATGATTTTGTCCCAAAAAAAGAATCATGTCATCGATAGTCTTCTGCTCTAGAGCGATGACGACACAATTTTTTGTACCAATAATTATGTCAAAACAAAGGACTTTAACAGATTGAATTACCGAATTAAAAAGGCGTTAATTTAAATTTTAATAATACGATCAGATTTGCGTATAAACAACGAAGAAACACTTAAACTTAGTGATTTGTTGTCGTCAAGTATTGCACCTGAGCGCCATCTAGCACCAGATTCATTTACAAAAAAAATAAAGGTGGCTAGATTACACGATTTTCACTCGCCATTCGATGAAGTTGTGTTTATCTTGACTGTTTATCATAAACTAATGTGGGGGTAAAGTTAAAGATTTGACGAAACTATGTTTTTAGGATGAATCGTCTAAAGACGAATGTGACTGGGGACAGATCGTCTCGTCAGAGAATAGGGTAGAAATAGTCTTGCACTTATGTCAAAATATAACTATTTAAACTGGTGTACCCACTTTTATTTCCTCATACCCACATTTTTCAACATTGGCGGGTACAATACCCACTCTAAAAAAAGTCACTGAACATGCTGGTGAAGTCTGGTCATGTGGAGTTTGGTCATGTAGAGTTTGGTCATGAGTTTGGTTATGTGGAGTTTGGTCATGTAGAGTTTGGTCATGTGGAGTTTGGTCATGAGTTTGGTCAGGTGGTGTTTGGTCATGTGGAGTTTGGTCATGTAGAGTTTGGTCATGTAGAGTTTGGTCATGTGGTGTTTGGTCATGTAGAGTTTGGTCATGTAGAGTTTGGTCATGTAGAGTTTGGTCATGTGGTGTTTGGTCATGTAGAGTTTGGTCATGTAGAGTTTGGTCATGAGTTTGGTCATATAGAGTTTGGTCATGAGTTTGGTCATGTGGTGTTTGGTCATGTAGAGTTTGGTCATGTGGAGTTTGGTCATGAGTTTGGTCATGTGAAGTCTGGTCATGTGGAGTTTGGTCATGTGCAGTCTGGTCATGTGGAGGTTGGTCATGAGTTTGGTAATGTGGAGTCTGGTCATGAAATATTTTTCTTTAACAGTTCTCACTTCTACCTTTTGTATCATGTATGGCAGTTGTCTGTCATTATTAGTTCTAGGCTAAAATCTTAGGTCCAGATGCCTAATGGTCTGTCCAAGGAAAATGAGTAGGACACCTGACTATTGCGTTATGACTGAACAATGTTGCAATATGGCGTTTTTTAAGCAATCATGCCTTGTTACTACATTACTTTAACTGAGCAAATTTTTAACGTAAAAGTTTGATTCCACTTTCTTTTTGTTGCCTAACATTTTCAGGAGAGTGCCATGTGGTCAACAGTTCATTAATTTACCATTATAAGTTCTATTTATCCTTTGTATCTTGAGTTTAAGCTTGAGCTTGACATTATCTCTTGAGAGTTGTTTAATTGAGTTAAAAGTGGGTGGTTACTTCAGTCTCTGAACCATGGGTAAAAGTTTTCAGGACTGGTCCTGAAGTTTAGGATTAAGGGGTCTTGAATAAGGGTTCTAATGTCATATGTAAAAACTAGTAAAATTATAAAATTAAGGAATTCCAGGATTTGGAGGAAGTGAAATTTCTCACATGATGAACGACTTTTAATCCATAATTAAAAAAACAAGACCTGTTAGCAGGTTAAATTCTATGAGACTCTAAGATTTCAAGGTTTTCATTGAAGTTGAAAATAATCGTTTGAATGTTTTCATGTATTTATTTGTTTACTATATATAGTCTGTATACTGCAGTATCATGTATGTGAGTCATACTAGAAGCTATGTTCTTTGTGGTGTTTAAAAATTCATCTTATAACTGTTTTACACTTAGATTTAAACCACATACATTGACACTTATTATAATTATGTACTAGAGAAATGAGTTGTATAATGTAAACTTATACTAATGTAGGGATCTTTGGTTTGGGACGATCCTTTTATATTTTTTTATAAGTTTTGGGACTTTTACTTGTATATGTGGGACATTATGTGTAAGCTTGGGCCATGGTCTTGTGGTTATTAACTGGACTGTTTGTTTGTTTTGTTGGGTTTAGCAACACATTTTATAGGTCATATAACGGCGGTCAGTCAACCTACTCACTCCTCCCGGAAAGGCTAAATCTCTGGATTTAGCTGTTAACCAACTATTAAGCACATACTTTCTTCAGTGACTGACAACTGCCCTACATAATTAAAAATCATTGGTAGGAGGGAGAATGGCCGTAGAAATGATTTCATGACCAAACTCCACGAAAGTATGCCCCGCCCGGGAATCGAACCCACTACCCCTCGATCAGTAGACTTGCCTGCTACCAACTGAGCTAGCCGGGCGGTTTCTCTTCTACATAAACTAATTTAATGTGTATGGGTCATTTTGGATAACTTGAGACATTTTAAACAATATTCTTTGTAAGCAATGTCTCTTGTTATCCTGAGCAAGCTTGAGAATATTTCATGTTTGTCTATACATTGTCCAGTTTCTGTTTACTATTATTTATTATTTTGTCATGAACAACTGTGTCCATTAAATCACAGAGACATATTTTCTACAAAATTTCTCTTAGCTGTGGTCTTTTGAATAAAAGACCAATTAGGATTTATACATTTTAAAATTTGTGTGGCTGATAATCTGTCAGTTATTGAATTATACTTTTCAAGACTTCTAAATGAATTAACTAGCAAAAGTGTTTTTCTTGAAATTCAACTACTGCTAATATGTATATCAATCCGATTAAAACCCGATCTAAAATTTTACCGCTCGCATACTCGCTAATTTAGATATGGCCTTTTCCAAACGAAGGTCACGTTCAGGTGACCTTTTCTCATCATAATATTCATGACGAAATTGTTACGATACATAACTTGTTTACATCGTCTATGTCACGCAATTTGAAATGAGCCACCCAATCGCAGACTGTTAATAATACCGCTGTTAAATTTGCATGCAAACCTTGGTCTAAAAATAGAAATTACGAAATCAAAATGTGATTAATAGTGTTTTCGTCTAGATGAAAGCTACGCATTGATTGGCCGACACAAAGTTCATCTCGACCTGACCTTGCATTGACTAAGTAGAGATCCAGTACGACAACGCGGGTAGAACAGGATCTCTGTTTACGGAGATTGTATGTATATGTATGTGTAATTACAAATTCATCGACTGTTGTGTTCCAGTTGTTCCTAGAATTATATTAGAGTTACTCCCCTTTATTTAAATTTCAATTTTGGTAATAAATTCTGAGAGTTGAGGACATTATCTTTGTTTGCCACTAATCTGTGCCCAGGCGAGAAATTTAATTGTTTTTCTCTATCCTTTTTGTTTCAATCGAGATTTTTATTGAGCTGTAGTCTATATTAAGAACCTGGCTTGTATATTTTGTAGTATTTATTGATGAAACAAGTCCTGTTGTGACAGTCTTTTGTGTAGGTATCGGTAAATTACTGATTTAGTTTCAGGCCAACCAAAAACAGAGATTGATTGTCAATTCTCTATAAGTTTTATTAGCTCACCTTAGCCTAACATACTTAGGATGAGCTATTTTGATAGGCGACTAATTTCTGTATATAGAATAGTGTTGTCTATCTATTGGCTTATGCTGAGC
Organism: Mactra quadrangularis; assembly: GCA_025267735.1. NCBI lineage: Eukaryota > Metazoa > Mollusca > Bivalvia > Venerida > Mactridae > Mactra > Mactra quadrangularis. Next base: position 34,284,674 of record CM046304.1, read on the forward strand.
TATTGTGATTGATTGGGTTTTTTTCATTTATTATACCCCCGCTTCGAAGAAGAGGGGGGTATACTGTTTTACCCTTGTCCGTGCGTGCGTCCGTCCGGCCGTCCATCCGTCCGTCCGTCCGTTACAAAATTTCCGTCACAGTTTTCTCAGCAACTATACCATGCAGCAGCCTGAAACTTTGCATATTGCTTCATCCTATAGTCCCATGTGGTGTAAAGCGATTTCATGCTCCTTACTCATCTACTTCCTGTTTGTCGCATATTTTTAGATTTTGGCGGGGGTATCACTAGTGAGCATTAGCTCACAGATTTACTTGTTTTTTCAAACACTATTACTTAAATCACTTTGTTAAAGATGATCTTTTTCTGATTCTTCAGCCAGCTAAATTGTTCTATAAAAAATTGCAGTTATCAATTTTTTTATAGATGGCCTTTTAAAAATTGTTGGTAGAATTTAAATAATGAACACAACTCTAGTTGCCATGGTAACCAGGAAACTTTTATAGGTTTATGTTTTATAGTAATATAGGAAAACATCTTACTTAGTATTTGAAAACAACAAAATTTTAATGATTATACCTCTCTGACACTTCTGGTGTAACTTCTGGCGCTAACAGCAGCCTACGGACGATTCATTCTTTGACCATGGCTGTACTACCTGCATCCTATGAACTCTATGGTTCATTCTATGACCATGGCTGTACTACCTGCATCCTATGAACTCTATGGTTCATTCTATGACCATGGCTGTACTACCTGCATCCTATGGACACTATGGTTCATTCTATGACCATGGCTGTACTACCTGCATCCTATGGACACTATGGTTCATTCTATGACCATGGCTGTACTACCTGCAGTCTATGGACTCTATGGTTCATTCTATGACCATGGCTGTGTTACCTGCATCCTATGGACTCTAAGGTTCATTCTATGGCCATGGCTGTACTCCTAGCAGTCTATGAACACTAAGGTTCATTCTTTGACCATCGTTGCACTACCTGCAGCCTATGGACACTATGGTTCATTCTATGACCATGGCTGTACTACCTGCAGCCTATGGACACTATGGTTCATTCTATGACCATGGCTGTACTACCTGCAGCCTATGGACACTATGGTTCATTCTATGACCATGGCTGTACTACCTGCAGCCTATGAACTCAATGGTTCATTCTATGACCATGGCTGTACCACCTGCAGCCTATGGACACTATGGTTCATTCTATGACCATGGACTACCTACATCCTATGAACTCTATGGTTCATTCTATGACCGTGGCTGTACTTCCTGCATCCTATGAACTCAATGGTTCAAATCTTGACCATGGACTACCTTCATCCTATGAACTCTATGGTTCATTCTATGACCATGAACTACCTACATCCTATGAACTCTATGGTTCATTCTATGACCATGGCTGTACTACCTACATCCTATGGACTCTATGGTTCATTCTATGACCATGAACTACCTACAGCCTATGGACTCCATGGTTCATTCTATGACCATGGCTGTACTACCCAGTGTTTAACACTAACAGTAACTCTGGATTCCAAGGATCCCAAAATCTTGAAAGGAATCCCAATGATTCCCCATCCTGCTACCTGCAGCTTGATGGAGAAAAAATGTGAGACTCAAGTAAAGATAACTTGAGTGATAGAAATAAATGTCCTTGAATCATAAAAAAAATATTTCAAGCTTGCACTCATCACTTTAACCCATTTACCCAAAGCCTTGAACTAGTGAAAATTGATTTAGGCTTGTGAAAAAGCATATTTTATATAGTCAGGCTAGTTGATAATTTTGCTCTTTACTAAATATACCATGATAAATTGGTGTAGTGTGCAGGAAGTTAAAGGCTATTACTGAGCTTGGCCAATATCAACCATCAGATGTTTGATATTATCTTAACTTTCATTGTATTGAGTCAATTTGTGTCACTTAACAATTTTACATGATGAATTCAATTTTTTTTCATGAAAATGTTGAAAATAAAAAAAGTTAAAGAAAAATCAAGTGTCTTGAGACGTCAAATTCTTGCTTGAAGCTTGTCCCTAAAGAATACTGTTGTAGAATTAAGGAATCAGTTTTTATCTTAGAATATTAAATTAAAACCTCATGTTTTAGGAAAGGAAGTTTAAAGAAAAGTAGCTTAGATTTTATATTTCTTGAATTTTAACTGGAAAATATTGAGTTCTGCGAAATGATGCTAAAAGTTTCAATCAGCCTTTTAAAGTTATTCAATATTTAAAGTTTTTTATTCATGTCATGTATATCTACCTGCCAGTGAGGTCTAAGGGGTAAAGATGCTGATTTGAAATTCACATTAATCACTTACTGATAGAGGGTTGTGAGTTTGAGTCAAGCTTCAACTGTGATGAAATAAGAAGCAGTACAAATTAATCTTTACTCCATATGTACAAAAAATGGCGAAGACTTGTTTTGCGCCGACCCATTGGTTTTCAAATCACCTTGTAGCTTTATACCGGTAAAAGGGGAAGAATTTACCTAGTGACCTTGTTTCTGGACTAAGGGAATATTTAGTTAAATCTATCTCAAAATACTTGCTTAGAATATCGTTCGCTTTTCCTCAAACTTTAATGTAAATATGAGGTAGTCAGTGAAAAGTAATATCAGATTTTGTAGAAAATATGTTCATCTTTTCTAGGCCATTTTTATGTGGGTCGTTCTCAAAATTTTATACTTGTTTTTGTTAAACTACCATTATATAATAATAAATGCTGTTTGTTTGGGGTTTTCATCTTTTCTTTTCTACAACATGTTTTATAGGTGGTTCAAAATGTTAACAATTTTTTAAAACTTTATTTTTGTTAAAGTACCATTATTATGAAAGTATGGTTGGAATTGAGAATATATACTCATCGACTCTATTAGACTTCAAGCTTGTTGGTTTGGGTTAAATGGAATATCATTTTAAGGTGGTGTTCACATGTGTAGGCATCCCCCTCCGCCATCCACGTATGTCACCGGCTTCCGTCATCCCGCAGCATGTTCACATGTACACGCTTCCGTCATCCGCCAAATGGTTTTTTTTTATATGAAATTTCTTGATGAGAAATGAAAAGTGGTCAAATCAGCAGAGCAGATTTAGTCATGTCACTTTCAGCCTAATAAATTGAATTACTTACATGAAACATTAATTTCAATAGCCTCCACTGTTGACTCAAGTATGATGTTGTTTTGAGGTCGTTGTTCTGCAGAGGTTAAATTCAATTTAAATTATGCTTAAGGGAAATTTCCAAAGTTGTTGTTGTGCAGAGGATTTGTTCTGTTGAGGACCACTTTGCCGAGGTTATACTGTATTGTCTATATACTGTATGTATGTTTTATTTTATACTTTCAGGACTCCTAGAAGAGTAAGATAATGCAACAGTTAAGTGTTGGTACAAGATAAACTGTTATGAAGTTTACAGTCAATATTACACTAGCCTGTCATGATCTTTCTAAAGGTAAAAACATAATACTTTTGTCTTTATCATTGGTCAGTGCGAATCTAGTCTTAATTATTACATGTACCTAGAAATGACAAAAGGGTGTAGACTACTTTTGCATTGACTCATCAATATACTGTAGAAATATGATAGTTGAAGGTGCTTCGATAGGTACAAAAACCTGAAAAACTAATTTCAAAATATCGTGAATTGACAGATTTGACAGAAAAATCTGATTTATTAAGTCTTCTTTACTGCTGGCTGATCTTACAGTCGAAGAATGTTCTGCTGATGTATATTACATTCAGAGCTGATTTCAGCCAATTTTAGCTTTCTATGGTCATCAGTGAATAGGTAATACCTCATGTGAGATGAAATCAATCCATTCTTCAATTTTATTAGCAGATGCTTAGAAACGTGACATAATATATGACTATTTGATGAAAGACTTGTGAATTCATTCAAAATAAGAATTATGGAATGGAATTGACCAAGTTTTCTGAGATGGTTGACTCTTATACATAGCTGATTTCAAAATTCATCTCCTTCCTTATAATAATGAGGAACCTTAGTTAGTTATTTCCCCTTGTATACTCTTCAAATAGGTAGGTCCAATCAGTTGGATTACTCAGACTTGATCCTTACTTTTCAATGTCAATTTGCACCAATTAATCATAAATAACTTTTTTGTAAATCATTTAATTTGTTTGAAAATCAAGCTAAGTATTGTTAGGGTAGAGAAGTATTTAATTTTCATCACTCCTGTTAATATCTTAATAAAGAAGAAAGATATTAGATGAGATATTTTATCATCCTTACATAGGACTTCAATGATAAAATCAGAGGATTACAACTGATAGGACCTACTTACCAATTGAATTGCTTCAGATTTAATCAAGGAAAGATGACTGACAAAAGTTCCCCATTGATTTCATAGAATGTGAATGGTTTGTCATAGAAATTAAAATTATCCTGTCAGTACAACTTGACTATGTAGGTAACCTAACCCTGGATGTTGTATGATCTATTTTAGTATTTTAATATTGGTACAACATAATGTAAAGCAGGGCTTTTTCAGGGGGTTTTGAGAAAAGGCCCCTGTCCAAATTGGGAATTTTTAACACAGTAAATAGTCTGATTTAGGAAAAAAATATTGACAAATCTACCTAATTTGGAAATTTCATCATTAAGTTTTCTGTATTAAATCTTTACATGCCTTGCTTTGGTGTCTCTGAAAGTGTTGCAGTGCTCTTAAAGAGTTTGTTCTGACAGTTCAATGAGGTTTTCACTGCAAATTCTCATGTATTTATTGAAATCTTGTTCAAAGGGAATAATTTAACAAGATTGGGAATTTTTTTCCTGAAATTGGGAAAAATTGTCGTTTTTGGCATTGGGAATGGCGCCCATATTCGGCCCCGTGAGATAGGCTGAAAAAGCCCTGTCAAGGGTTATGGCATTGATAAAAAGTGTTTCAACACTAAATATCCACTGTCACATAAGCATTAACGGAGGGCTTAATGGAGTTACAATAGTGTTTCATTCAGCCCTTGAAACATGGAGTGGCTTTGGTCAGATTTGAATTTATTTGCGTTATAGAATGATATAATATTGTATCATGTATTACAAGTATAGGACATACAAGATCTAGTATGATTGTTCAGAAAACACTTTCCTAGAATGGAGAAATCAGCCATTGATTTTAGTTATGTCTGATTAATTTTTCTGTTCATGGAAATAAATCATGACCAACTAGAAAACCTTCTGATTGACCTATTTTTTGTATTATATAGGTGACTCATGAATATATGTATAATATTTAAACTCTCTTAAAGACATCACTCCTCCCTCTTAGATGGTAGATTGAATAATGAATAATACTTCACTTAAATCTCATTCATGAGTCAGCGCAAAAAAACAGGGCTATTCATCCTTCTTTATTTACTTGGAGTTAGACTAGTTTTGTGTCGACCCTTGGACTCGTTCTCCCAGTTTCTACTATTATTTAACATTATAAACCTGAGGGTCGTTTCATTGATTTGTTAGACAAGGCTCAACATTTAAGGTTGTCCTATTGCCCTTGGCAACCTATATTTGGGTTTGGGCAACTTGTTACTGCTAAAAAACATTTGGTTTGGGCAAATAAAACATATAGCTGATTGTCTAACCAAGCTACCAAGTGTAAAAATTGATTTTTAGTACTGCACATCTTGTTATCTCATCATTATGAATACTGGTAATACTTGATTTTATGTTTTAGACTTATTTTGTTTATTACTTCTTCTGAAGAAATAGTATAATCAGGTGTATAAATAATTAAAAGAATATATTTTGAAATGTACATATAATGACTGTTATAAACTGATGCAAATTTGAAAACATGTACTTAGAAAATAGTGTCCACAATTTTTAAGAATAGAAAATACTTTATAAAATGTTTGTAACACCCCTCCACCTACACTATGTCTTCACCAGAATGATTTGTTCATTTAGAATAGAAATGGTTTCAAATTATGTTATATTTATAGAAACATATATATGCTACTCTTCTTGCTATGTCTCTTGAATTCCTTTCTCCTTATACTCTTCCTTCCCTCTTATTTCTCTCTCCCCGATATTCTCCCTGTTCCTCGACGTCTCTATCAATCTTCTCCCCTCGACTTTGCCTCTCCCACCCCTCTATCACCACTCTCCCTCTTTCTTCCTCCCCAAATATCTTCTTTCTCTCCCTCCCTCTCTCTCTCTCTCTCTCTCTCTCTCTCTATCTCTATCTCTCTCTGTCTCCCTGTAATTCCTGACGGAAAATATTGTATAAGAGAAATTTCTACATGTAAGATATGATTGTAAATTTACTTTTATCTATGTTAGATATTTGTTCTAAAGATTGTTATACCTTTCAATTATAATGATAAAAACTATAGTAGATGACAACCATATTGTTTGATGAATACTTAGTAATACAGTCATACATGTTGTATGTTTCATAAATAACAAATACAAAATTTATAGTATTTATGACCTAATGGTACCACATTGACTTTTGAGTCAAGAAGAGTCCTGGCTGCTGTAAATAACTGGAAAGATAAATGAATGAACAGTGTAAAAGCCATGGCTAGACCCCGATCAGTAATCCTGATAGATTCTTTCAACAGTATGAAGAAATAGCTATAATATGATACTCCTACATAGGGGAAAAGTTGTTGGCTCTGTGATCAGGAATGACAAGTCTGTGAGAGTAAATGAAATGTGTACAGAAAAGCTGATGCAGTCTGTCCGTACTAATAAAGGAAAACATGTTGAAAATCTTAAATAACTAACAGTGTTTTTCGAAGTATCATGAATTTGTTGGTCAAACTATTGCAATTATGATAATGATAATGAAGATGATGATAATGACAATAATGATTATGTTGATGATGATGACTATGATTATGTTGATGACTGATTATGTTGATGATGATGATGATGACTATGATTATGTTGATGACGATGATGATGACTATGATTATGGCGATGACGATGATTATGTTGATGACGATGATGATGATGAAAATAATGATTATAGTGAAAGTGGTTGTTGTAGTAATAATAATAATGATAATATTGATTTTAGTTATGAAGTAATACAGTTAAGTAAATACCTTATAACTTGAGGTCTATGAATCATTCTAGAAATTTCTTATATTTCATACAAATACAACATGTAGGTATGTAAATATAAAGGACATAGATTGATTTCTATAGTTTGATTAAATAGTACAACAATTTTCTATTATGTTGTATAGGTAACATGTTGTTTGTTGAATGGTGTTCAGGGATGGATCAAGAGGTATTGTTGTTGATATAGTTAACAGTGTTTTCTAGGACCCGACATTGATTTTAGGTTGGCCTGTTGAACATTCTGCTGTATATTTTACTTGCCTGTGTCAAATGATTACAAGCAGTAACAAGATACCTGAATGCAAATATAGGTTATTAGGGTCGATCAGAGACCTTTATTGTCAAGCCCTGGTTGACAAGTCTTGGATACCACAGATTTTATTTTGAATTAAATGTAGACAATCTCATCTTAAACAGAGAAGTTTTGCTCCTCTTTAAATCTTGTCCAGTCTGTGATATACACAGTTAGTTGTTCAGTTGCCTCTGCCAACCAGTTTTATGTTGGGAAAACTTAAAACTCTGTGTGACCATTGTTTTATAGAGAAATTATCTAGATGGAAGCATAAGAGGTAGTTTCATGCAGTCACATTTTTAAAATCTTAAAACTTGCAGACAAGTCATGTCCCACTTGGATGTTGCAATGTTTTTTATACAAATATATCAGGGCAAAACTAGTCTACATTCTGCTTGATTTGCATGTAGCTAGACTAGTATCGCACTGACCTATTGATACAGATTTTAGAATTACAAAGCTTGCCAAATGTTTACCATATCTAAGTTAGTGATAGATTGGTAGAAATCCCCTCTGAACAATACTGATCTAGTCTTTATACAGAGGGAATCATCTAATTTATGTATGTCTTTGAAAGTGAGCTACTGTATTATCTGATTACTACAGTTTTTGGAGCTGGCATATATAGCATAGCACTGGGGTGTGCCATTGGACTGGAATGGTTGGATAGCAAGCTCCCTGTTAGATGGATTCTAAGACACATTCAAAGACCAACCTTGTTGTTTTATATACTGTACTGTGAATTAGTTACACTGAGAACATAACATGTTGTATTGTAAACTAGTTATATTGTTAACTAGTTTTGATATTATCTTGTTATAGTAAAAATTAGCTACACTGTGAACTATCAAACATGCAAACTGTCTTCACTGTTTTATTTAGTTCTGAACTAGTTATATGACACTGAACTAGTTATATGACATTGAACTAGTTATATGACACTGAACTAGTTATATGACACTGAACTAGTTATATGACACTGAACTAGTTATATGACACTGAACTAGTTATATGACACTGAACTAGTTATAGTGTGAACTAGCTACACTGTGAAATAACTTTTCGTTGAACTATCTACTCTATGAACTAAACAGTGAACTAGTTAAAGTGTGAACTAGTTACCATATGAACTGCTTTGTAATACTTTGAACTAGTTTCTTTGAGAACCAAATTCTTTTATTATGAACTGCCTGTCCTGTTAACTAGTTCCATAATGATCTGTTGGCACCATTAACTAGTCATATTGTTAACTAGTTATTCTCTGAACTAGTTCTGCACATAGAACTAGTTGCGCTCAAACTTTTGAGTTTAAAATCAAATGACAGTTCAGTCTTTGCCTTAACCCACTAGCCCAAAGCCCAGGGCGAGTGAAAACTTTTTTGGGGCTAGTGAAAATTACTTATTTTATATAATTGGGCTAGTTGATAAGTTTGCCCCTTACTATATACATGTAGCATGATAAATTGGGCTAGTTCTTGATAAAATCAAAGGCAATGACTGCAGTTTACTATGAAAAACAGTATACAATGTACAGTACTATAATAATATAAGTATATAACTAGTATAGTTAAAGATTTCAGTTTATGTAGCCTATGATTAGTTTTACTCTGAATCCAGGGAGAGATAATAATGCTTATACTGGAAAGCCAATGTAGACACATAATTTGTAATCAATATATACAGTAAGAATAGTGGTGATAACTCTACACTCGCAAAAAAAAACTAATACGTAGATAGAGTCTAAATATAGGTAAAGAGCAATGAATGTGAAAATACAGCAAAATAAATATTGATCCAAAAACTTGTGTTTAAATGATCAATTGTTAAATGAAACAAGAAATGTCTTTAAAAAAGACAAACGGCGTCGATTTAAGAACAAGAGGGCCCAAAGGGCCCTGGGTGCTCACCTGAGGAAAAGGTCAAAGGTCACAGAAGAGCCATTTACAGAGGACCACTAATGTTAAAACCTATTTTTGACCAAGTGACCTACTTATCCAACCAATCAGACCTATTTGAACAATTTTGGTAGGGAACCACCCACGGACCATTCCTGTTGAGTTTGGGCAAATTATCATAAGCGGTTCAAGAGAAGATGTTGTTTGAACTTTTCCTTATATAATTCAATGTAATATTGTGATTCATGGGGTGGGGTCAATTTTGACCCAGGGGCATAATTTGAACAACTGTGATGGAGGACCTCTAGATGATGTTATATACCAAATATGAAAGCTCTAGGCATTGTAGTTTCAGACAAGAAGATTTTTGAAAATTGCATTGTGAAAACCGGTGAATTTATTCTTAAGGTTCTGGAACTGTAATGGTGACCTTCCACAATTCTTATACTGATATTGTTTCTTGAATCTATACTATTAAAGACATTGAATGCTGAAATTTTAAAGAAATTTACCGTTTGTAACTTAAGTTATGAGCATTTCTATAACGTGACCCTTGATTTTCAGAAAGACCGTAAATTGTGCTGGGACAAAAAGTGAAAGAACTTTTTTTTCAAATTCTGCTGTTTTATTTCCAAGTTTTAATCCATTTTCTTGTTATACAGTCATGTAATGACAAATCAGAGCAACCAGGTTACACTTTGGACATATACATATAAAAATACAGAGATTTGCATACATGTACCCCCAAGCGAAAATCCGAGTTTTTGAGAATGTTAAAGAATTTACCCTATCTTTAAAAGCAAATATCTCAAGTTAGAAGTTAGTTAGACACATGCAACTAGTTTTAAAATTTTCTGCAGTATTAACTGTGTATTAAATTTTACCGTTTCTAAAAATTTTTATAAGAATTTGTATGAGATTACTGTTCTGAAACTGCAAGAAATTTTATAGAGAAAAATAACGTCAAATGGTTAATTACAAATAATACTACTTTTTACAAATATATCATCTAAAATTGGTATTTGAAATGGAAAATGTATGTTAAACTCTGCATTATCATATAAAAACCTTCTCTCCATTGCTTTTTGGCAAGCTTGAGGGGACTATTTGGGGATTAAACTTGTACCAGCTATGTTTTCTGCTGTTGTCGTTTTTTGCACTAACAGTTGGACACTAGAGTTAGTAATGTTGGCATATTATGTGCCTTAGCTTTCAAATTATGCTGTTTATTGTATTGTTTTTTATAATTAGAATATGATGATATTAAAAACAGAAAATGTGCAACGATTTTGTCTTTATATGCTGACTTTGGTACGATTATTTGTGGGAATTCGGCAATAAATCAATATAAGTTAAACATTCTTTCCAGTTTATCGATATTTGTATAGTTTATTTTACCTTTGTTCATTTTCAGTACACAAAATAGATTAAACAATCAAAACCCCATTTTGCCCCAAATTCTCCATTTCGTCCATTTCGCCTCAAAATCTCCATTTCGTGTTTCAGTCATACCCAATTTACATCGCAAAAAAGATGAAAAAAAATGTATTTTACACCTGTACAAACAGAATCAACGCAAAAGTTATGATCCACTACGGCTTTTCATTGTTTTTATGTCGATAAACCATTATTTTTACGATAACTAACTACGATCACGCTGTAGAGCGTCTGGTTTCGCCATTTTCGGAAAATGCGTTACCCTATGACTTCTGGAAAAACCCACGTCAAGTGGTGAAAATTTCTAAAAATAGCAATTACGAAACTTGACGAAGATAGGTAATCGGGAAAAAACCGGATTGTATCGAGTGTCGAAGTTTACCGAAGTTAGTTACAGTTCCAGAACCTTAAAAGTTACGTACCAATAACTCTACGGATTAATAAATATATGTGGAGCTGTGACTCTCAAAGTGTAAACCCCGGAAACTCGACGTAGTGAGGCTAACTTAATAATTATTGGGTAATATGTCAGACTTTTTACTAGAAACCGGTTCACATCTGGGGACGTAATTCATTTTACCCATAAAATAGTGTGTTTGACACGTAACTTTTTATTGTTACAATATAAAAAAAACACTTTGGAAAGCAATAGAAGTCTACCCAAAAAAAAAAATCTACGAACGAAGCAAAATTTCGTAAAACACTGCATTACAATAGTGTGGCCTTTATTTTTTCGCGCATGTCAGGGCCATCCAATCGAAGAGGGGTTTTTCTCTGTTTCCCCCGTACGTCATTTTCAGTGCTTATAAAATCATCCAATAGAACGGCGGATTTCCGAAATCCCAGGACAGACGTCATTATACAGAAATGTAGGTCAAAATCCAGCTTAGACAGCTACGCCGAAAAAATCTCCCTGTGTGTTAATAATAGGTATAAAAATGGTGATTTGTCGTTAAGTCTTTACTGCTGTATTTGATTACGAGTTCTTTGAGTGGTTTTGTTACTGTATCCGAGAGTTGATATTTTATCATGATATTAATAAGGAAATCTTAGTTATTATTGTTTTAATATTGAACACAACACTAGAGATTATATCACAGTATAGATTAAATGTTAAATATAACATGAAAGTAAATACATGATGTATGCTGTCTTCAGTAATGTCAGGTAGTGGTTTTGTGTTAGTATGGCAATGATTGTAGGTATCTTCATAATTATAGTGAGTGACTCAGTGAGCTTAATGATTATTTTAAACCAGAATAGCTGGATGCTACAGTACCCTGTCCTTTTTCTCTCCTCCTTGCTCATTTATGCTTTTCCATATGCAGAAATAGTTAATTACTTCAAAATATCAACCCTCTGATGCACTCTGCCCCTTTTTCTGCCTTTCTGCCCGTTTTCCGATCGCAAGAATATTCATTAGAGCTGGCTGATGACGCTTCTTGGTCATGATGGTCTGTGAAAACTTATCATCAAACATGTTTACTTTTATCCTGATCCAGTTGTAATGTTATGTAATGCGAAGTTTGGTGCATAAAAGCCACAACATTTTTTCAATCATATTGCTGCAGTCAGTCATCCTACTCAAGGATTGACTTATACCTCTTAACCCAAACTTTTAACCTAGTACTAAGCTCAATTGACCAATCCGTGTGCAACCTTTTGATTTGAATAACAATACATTTACCCACAAATGTAACCATGAGCTCTTTTGTTAACACCTTGTTTGTGGGACAAAACGTAACTGTAAACCTTTGTTAAATTTGCTAATAAGTAAATTCATGGAAAGGTCCATCCGTTGTTAGTGACAGAAAAGTGTCCTACTTGATTCAGAGGTAGACAAGGAAATGGACATAGAAAATTTTTCATGACCAGACTCCACCACTAAGGTATGTAGGCCCTGCTGAGGGATTAACCCCCTCCCTACCTGGATTTGTAGTTGGAGGCTATTCCACTGGAGCAAACTGAAAAAGTACACTTTATTTAATAAATCAAAAATAGTTGTTCACTGGGAACTATTGGTTTTAATGTTCTAGTTTAAAGCAAGCTTATATTATTTAATTTTTGATGACTTATATTTAAATCAAGGAGGATACATGGCTCATTAACTTAGTTGAACCTGATTGGTTTTATTTGTTAGCAATATTTGTAATCATCATAGTTTAACTAGGCACACGTTTGATAAAGCTCTGAAAGTTAAGATACATGTGTGAAGGTTTTCACAAAAGGTCCTGAAGTTCAGGAAAGGGTTCTTTTTCTATGTAAAAGTAGCTGAAATATTGAAAGTCTGGAATTTCAGGAAACTGGAATTTAAAATTATCTCCCATATGAAATTGAAAGTGATTGACAATTGAAAATCTGAAATATATATTTTTCCAGGGTTTTTATTGAAGATAAATGTAATGGAATTGTCTATAAATACATAAAACTGCCTTGTTAAACTATTACTTGCAGCATTCATTTTGATTTTGGAATTACCTTGAATTTGAAACTGTCCCTTGTCAAGTCAAGATGGGGCATAATTTCAAAAATAGTCATATAGAACAGTTACTAGTATATAGCCAGGTCAGACCGAAAGTTTGAAATAATGAAATAATGTCCAACTGCCGAAAGGCTTTACTGATTTAAGTTTGAGATGTGCATTGGTTTGAGACTTTAGAAAGACATTTACTTAATTTCTCACTTTGATAGGACTATTACATTACTACCATTGAACATACAGAGTTATTTCCCTTATATTGTTATTGACTGAGTCGGACTATACAAATCATTTAAGTCTTTACAATTCATTAGCTACTAGTAACTGGATATAAGAATTGATTCCTATACTACTAAATATTATTATTAAAATCCCTTTACTTTTATGGCTATTATAGTTGAAATAAAATTTTAGGTAGAAAACATATCAATGGGTTGGGGTGAAACCAGTCTAACTACATGTAAAAAAAGGGAAGGATGTAGATTAGTTTTGCACTGACACCATCAATATGTTAAGGTAACTTTTGAAATGAGATTTACTGATAATCAGGATAAATGATTATGTTAATATTACTGTAAAACTTGTTGTTAGCAACCAGACAAGGGAAAGTTCGAAAAATGGCTGCCTTTAAAAAATGGTGGCTTAATATATACATGATTAAAAAAAATTGAATCTAGGAGATAATTTTTTCTCAAATTTTTCAATGCTAATGTCATTCATTAGGCAATATTGCTGAAGTGAGCACTAACTCAGGTTTGACAATAGTTTTAATGGAACAAAGACAACTTATATTATAATGCTTCGTTCAGGATGATACACTAAATTAAACACATAAATGGTGAAAAATTTAAATTGACTTAAAGATGGAAAGATCATTAATTTATGTGGGATTTAATATATCTTTAATGCTTTATAGTGAAATATTTTTTGAAATAAAAAGAAAATGCTAAATGAATTTTATAGTTTAATTTTCATACTGATGCATGTTCACTGATTTTTTTTCATCTATTACCCCTGGTCACATTGGGCTACTTGTGTCTAGTCCATCTATCTATTTCCCTGGGGATGGTCTTGACTCCACTTACTTGCAGCTTACACATTGGCTCAACAGATTTATTCTGCTCTCTGATTCACATCTGATCTGAGCAAAGTGATTTAATTGTTGGCTTTTTTTTGTTTAAGAAAATTAGCAGTGCTTCTGATGGGTTTAGAACCCAGGACCTCTTGGTATTTAAGCATGTGCTCTACCACTTGACTACTGCTCCCATGTTGTGTTGTTCATTGAAATTAACGAAATAGGCCATGAAAACATAAAATCTGATAGTTTTACTGCAAATGAAACAGAAATGTGACATCAATGTATGAATTTATGAGTTAAGTACAACTTTGAGTCAAAAAGACAAAGAAAACAACAGATCAATGTTCTTATAAGAATGATTGTTTTTATTTCAACATTTGACCCCAGAAAATTGTTTGACATATGGAAGGAGTCTAGGAGAGTTGGAATTTTAAAATTTAGCACACTAACTACTGTACAATGATAGAGGCTATATTGATAAATCTCTTGCCTTGTAAAATGTCCTGTCTTATAAATATATATATATATTATTTAAAAAATATTCCCCAGATGATCAAGCTGGCAAATCAAACAAAGAGCAATAAATATTGTTTTAATCATGTTTAGATTTATTTTGGTTGGTGCTGTGACAATATTTTATCTAAGTTACTAGCATTATTTATGTGACCTAATAATTATATTATTCAAATGATTTGGTTGACTTTTAGAACAGTTATCATGAAACATTAACTAGAGTACTTCCGGCTATTTGTCATGGAAACCACAAAGAATTTTCATCAGTGAAAATCTAAGTGACTGACTTATGTCTTTGTATTATGGTGTGATTATAAGTTATTTATATTTTGTGTTTACTAGTTTTCTACTGTTTCCACTCACTGTCTAACTTATATATCTAACTAACGAGGCTTCAGTCGCTTCAGTCTCCTATTGATTTTTGTCTGAGAAAAACAAGATAGAAAAATTATTACAAAGACTATGGAGAAACTTTAATGTTGCTGCTAAAATCAGAGTTTTGAATGTCTGACTAGTTTAAGGGACATGTATGCATGAATTATTAATTCTCTGTTTACTGTTAGATATAACCATCTGCTAACTAGACTTGCTAACTTTTCTTTATCGTTTTTGTATACTTTATGTTTTGTTAAACTTTTTTTTCTAGGTCTACCTTGATGAAATGTGACTTTTGAAGTATTTAGAAGTATTTGTGATAAAACAAGTTTTGTCTAGTTACAACAACAACAATAATAAACAAACAACAACAACAACAGCAGCAGCACCCATTGTTTTACAGGAGATTTAGATTGTTATAAGAAATTATTAGAATATTTAATAGTCCTCCAAATTAGATGGACGATCATTCGCCACATCATGAGATATAAAGGTGAGTCTGGCTTTTATTATACACCCATTACTTGTATTATATAAATACCATAGTGAACACCTGACAGTGTTTGGATGTGCAGGGCTCTACATTAACTTGTGATGAACATTGCCCAGTAGGATGATCAACTTCAAATTTTACTTGCCCATTCCAAATGGTCAGTTGCCAAAACAAAATAGTACTTAAAAATTTGAGAGTTAAATATATTTATACTAATTGCCCATTTGGATGACTTGCTCTCTATTGTATTCATATAATTTCTTGTTTGGAAGCCCTTTTCCAACTCTCTGATGGATTTTGTGTTAGTTTTGGTGTACTTAATGTTTCTAACTTAGGGATCAAAATTGATGGGTCTGCACTAAACTAATGTAGCTACATGTTAATGAAGAAGGATGTAAGACTAGTTTGGACTGAAACATCAAAATGCTTTAGTGCTTTATTTTTAAGGAAAAACATTACCTTACAACTTTTGGGTGAACTACATTGGATGAACTTTTAAAGACGTGCTACTCATAAACCATTAACTGTGAATGAGGGCTATACCCTGGTAGCATGAAATCATTGTGGTTCATTTTCTTTAAAAAAATATCTTATGAAGGAACATCTTCCTTATGTAAAGTGTCTTGTAAAGATCTTTATATATTTAAAATTTTGTCCTACCAAATTACATTTTGTGAAGATTTTCTGTGTGATGGTTAATGAATGTCCCAATGGTATGTTATAAAACAAGAGCCTAGCCTGCATCTTTGATCATACTGTATAATATTTCTTCCAATATTTCTGTCACTGGAATGGTTCTTCATTCATTCTAACAGAATCTCTCTCCTTACTCTCTACTCAAGTCTATAATAAATGCAAATTTTAGGACAGAAAATACTGGAGACTGATTTTAAATGTCAACTGTATAAAACTGTCACAGTATTTCTGGTAAGGTTTTTTGCTAGGACTCTGGTATACTAGGTAAATAGTTATCAAGTTAAGTCTTTGAGGAAATGGTAATTTGGGCTCTCTGAATTAGTTATAGAACAAGCTCCCTACTGACTCTCTTGTGATAGTCAGTTTTTGGTCATTAGAGATTCAGGGATTTTTTCCCTTATATAACAAGGGCTGTTAAATAGGCGATTTCCCATCCACAAATGTTCTATATTAAGTAAGCCCCCAAAGAACATAATATATTTGAGCTAGTATTTGAGAAGATGACAGCTTCCTTGTTACAATGCTGTGTGATTGTGCTTCTATTGTAGATAGATTTCAAACTTTTAAATGCTGATTAAAAGTGGGTAGTGTTATTTTAACTAACTTTCTGGATAGCTAGTTGGTTGTGCATCTTGGCCTCTGGGATGCCTGTTCTTTTAGTCCAAAATCATTATGCTTGTTCCCCAAAGGTTTGCTTGGATGTTTTATTTGTTTGGGGCCATCAGTCTGGTTCCAAGGAGTCAAAGTCAAAGGCCATTTCTTAGAAATATTCATTTGGATCTTAGTTTATCAAAACTGGTTAAGAAGACCCTATTTTTATAAGCCAATATTAAAGTATTAGCTGGGTGTACTGGGTTTAACATTGTATCTACACAATTAATGTTATTTAATTATAGGCAGCACACCTAACTTAAGCTTTCCAGGACACTTCTTTAAAATATCCAGTATTTGCCTACCCTTCCACAAGGAATAGCTCTATGTAGCCTTCTTAACTATCCAGCTACACCACTGACAGTTGAATATTTTGTGACACTTTAAACACCTTGGTACTGTTTTATAGATTGTTGTTGTTATAAAATGTTGCTCAGTTATCATGGAAACTGTTTCCTGGTTCCTTAGAGATATAAATTATCATGAATGCATCTGAATGCAAAACTCGACATTCTGACTACTGAAATAAATGTATTATAGTTGAATGGAAACAATTCCCTGTGTGTACATCATTCAGTGAATGTTGTAGCTAGCTCTCTCTCTAATCATTACCTCTCTTTTAAATATAATTATAAACATTGTAAAAAGTAACCTTGAATCATGATGTAAGATGATAAAATATGGTTAGAATGCTAAGCAGCTTTTGTTGTACTTTAGTCGGATGTCATTAGAGTTCAAAGAAACTCATATTTTGGTTGTGATTGTGTCCAAAGTAGGCCCTTTTCTGCTTGCTGCCCCTTTCCAGGGTTCAATGTAACTCTTTGCTTGATAGTACTCCCCTGCTTGGTTGCAGCCCCTTCTTAGCTTGCACTTCCAGGATTGACTGCAAGACTGTAGTAACTTGCTCTTTAATGGCAATGCACTAATTATAGTCTTGCAGACAACCCTCCACTTGAGTGCAAAGTATATCCTTGCTTTATTGAAATCTAATACTGTAAAATGTATTTTAGTATTTTTCTGAAATATTGGAAATGACCATATACTGGAAGCTGTCCTCTGATGCATTTTACTAAATCTCCCTTGAATTATAAATGGACTGCTCCAAATTAAAGACAAGACTAGTTCATTAAGGTGTAGCAGGTTAAGAGTTAAAACAATGATCTTGGTGACCTATATAAGATGAACGTATTGTGCAACACTATGATGAAAGTTATGATAAGTTGTTATACATATGATACAATCTGTATTGTTAATTATATACCTACACTATACAAACCATTATCTTAACTTTCATACTTTATGTCGAGAAAACCTGGAATATCCATTCAACCTGCTGTTAGTTAGTTTTGTGCTCTAACAGAAAATTTCTACAGTTTGTTAATTATAAATGAGAAAAGTGTGACTGTTTCCCTTTAATCTGTGTAAAATATTATAGATCTATGTATGTATTATATAGTTATAATGGTACTGTTATATTCTAATGTAATATACATGACGCTTAATGTATTTCCACAACAATGTTCATTGAAAATTTATATTCGTTATAGTTTTAGTTTTTAAGTTGTTTGTGTTTTATTAGTTATGTACACTGTAAGTAGTTACAATTCGCAGGTGTAGCGCAAAACAGTCGTAACTAAGTTTTTTTCATTTATTGTGTTACAACCATTTAGCGTTAAATCCGTGAATTATTGTATAAGTTGGTTGAGAGAAGATTAGGTGAAGGGAGAGAATTGTGAAAATCATGATAATGGTTTTGCTATCCTGTAAATTTCATGAAAAATTGGTTTTACACAAAAAAATGGAATTTTAGGATGTTAGGAAACCAATTTATTTATTGGCTTGAAGCTTCGTGGCTCAACAGCTGTCCTTTTGACTAGCTTCGATTATTTAATAAGATTATCAGAACGCCCATCTGAATGCAAGGGTATTTTTTGAAAACCGAAATCTAATAAAAGAGTTCATCACCTATGCAATAATTTTATATTCATGCATGACCATGACTCATAGTCATAATGATCTGTTGATCTGTGGACTCTTAACTTCATGTCCCCTACTAATAGTCGTAATATCCATGTTATGAAACATGCTTTCATTTAGTAAACAGGTTGATTTATTAAACTAATCATAATGATTAAAATTTGATTATCATTATTATTAATTTTGAAATTAAAATTGATGATAATTATTGATGATACCTGTAATAAGGATTAATAATGGTTACAATAAGGATAAATGTTGATGATATAAACAAACATTTATTTTGATGATTATAAGGATTAATTTTGATGATTATAAGGATTAAATATAATAATAATAATTAATATTGAGGATAATGATGATTAATATTAATGAGAATAATAATGAATAATGTTTACTATAATGAAGACAATATTTTTGTGGATAACAGGATAAGTTATTATTTGTTGTAGAAGCAATATTTAATACGGCCTACCATTTAGTCTTAGCACAAAATAACCAATAATGAGATTATGTGCCGTAAAATATCAAAACAAAACCAAACCAACAAACATGCACACAGACACTATAGTCCCAGTTATAGACCGCTCTTAATAGTGTTCAGTGACTATTATGTATATATATATATATATATATTATATGTAAAAAAGTCAATATGTATATTGTTTCACTTATCTCCCTTGCCTCCTTAACTGTTTTGTTCACATCCTCTGATGATATTATTGTCAATGTAGAACTCAATATTGATCCAAGCTTCTATTAGATCAACATTGCTATATAATGTGACATTGGCCAGTTGTCTTTTCTCCTGTCTATATATTTTCTCAGCAGTGATTTTAAATCTCTTTGCCTTTCTTCATATTTTACCCTCTTTGTGTTAGTGCCGCAGCATTTACTGTGAAAACACGGATTTAATTGTTGATCTGTGTGATCGGGAAGCTTTCAGTGACAAATCTTGTATGGATTTAGGTCTACTAACATGCGGCTAGTATCGGTGAATAGTTATATATAATCAATTTGGGGGGTAGTTGGTGATATTCCTGTAGAGATGTAATATTGTTTAAGAACTCGACTCAATATCATTGTTATGTTGTTGTTGTTTTTTATAAAATACTGATTTCCTATTTTCTATAATATATGTTGTTTATTCTTGTGGTATGTTGTTGTATGTTGTTTTTGTTGTTGTTACTATAAAACATGTTTCTATCTAATGATTGAGATGTGGTATATATTATAAATATATATATATATATATTATTGTATGCCTATGTACTGATCTTTCCTACTATTTTTTATTACTGCAAAATCCTTATATTAAGTTATAGAGAGAGAGTGTGAGTGAACGAGAGACCGAGAGCATGTCATTTATTAACAATAATAAATAAGGCATAAAACAAGGACATCATTGTATTAAATTTAGTTCTATAAATATGCTTTTATTAACAGTTCACTAATATTTATGTACGTTTAAAATGTAGAATGTGATGATGTTTGTTGGTACATTTTGATCAATATATAGAAATATTATGACCATGTAGGAGTTCTGTAAGGATTGGTATTGTTAATTTTAAAGGTCACAATACTCACATGTTGATATAATTAACTTTGTTACATAAATACAACTTGTTGTTGTGAATAAACACTAGATATGATCTAGTTGATACTACTCTGGACTTGTATTCCAGTGTATACAGGTTTGATTCCTTGTCAGATGGACTTGTACTCATATGCCTTACATCTTGGCAGTATGAACTATAGAGCTGTCATTGATTCCAACAATATCGCTGTATCGTCCATATTAATTTTCCGATCAATAATTGATTTGCATTTTGAAATATTGATAATAAAACCTATGTAGGTAAATACATAAAAGTCACTATTTAGGGTCAAATTTTTAAGACGAACCTTCTATCAAAAGTGATAACATTCATGACAAATTTACATCTATTATGAATTTATGACAACATAAATGGTATGTATAGTACTGCAGTGAAGGTATCGATATATATCGGTGTATCGTCGATATTTTTTTTTTATGATATGGTGATACACTTCGAGCCCAATCAATGACAGTTCAAATGAATTATATTACTGAAAATAATGTTGATCATGCTATGTAAAAGTTCTGTACCCTGAATACTGTGCACTATATATTAACTGGTGAATGCTTTTAGTGCTTTCAAAATTTAAACTTGCATGTAAAATCATTTAAACCTTTATATAGTAATTTTATCTTCCTACAAAAACTAAATTTATGCAGCTTTATAGTTTAGGGACCTTTAAATGGCCTCTACCCTTTTAAGAATAGCAAAAAATCATTCAGTTTTCCTAAAAAATCAGTTTTACCAAATGTGCTAAATAAAGTAATGTTCTTTTCCTTAGTAATGTAAAAAGCATTTTAAAAATGGTTGGCAGTATATAAAGTTAATAACATGTCCCTATATTGCAATAGAAAAAGTGGAAACTTTACCAATCTAATTAAGTTTTTACTAATTTAGTTCACCTCAATTGTGAAACAAGTTATTACAACATAGATTAATCACTTACAAGACTGCTTCATGGTCCCCTAGTACTGAGGGTACTAAAAAGTACACGAAAAATAAGTATTTTGCTCAAGGAATAAACATTTTGAACCTATTTTGTCATAAAGGCAACTAACTGCCTAAATAATCATAACAGTGCTATTACATGGTTGGTTTAAAGCCGCCCGGCTAGCTCAGTTGGTCGCATGCATATCTTCTGATCCAGGGGTTGTGGGTTCGACTCCTGGGAGGAGCATACTTATGTGGAGCTTGGTCATGAAATTATTTCTACATTCATTCTCCCACCTACCAATGATTCTTAATTATGTAGGGCAGTTGTCAGTTACTGATGAAGTAGTTGGTCAACAGCTAAATCCACAGATTTAGCCTTTCTAGAAACAGTGAGTAGGTTGACTGACTGCTAATATATGACTTATACAATGTGTTGCTATGGTGTTAAGCCCAACAACAACAACAAAGTTTGGCCTGTAAGTATTTAGAAGTGTCTATGTATTCGAGTGTATACTGTATATAGGTAATATAGTTATCAATTATTTATTGTACAGTATTCTCTCAGCTCTCTGCATATATGAATGTTATCATCTTTCATCATACATACCACTAATTATATCAATAGAAAATATACTTGTTTTATTATTTTCAAAATTTTATAATAATGTTCTTCTTTTCATTGGAGTCTGTCCACTCCAAATGATGCATTATGTGCTGACCACGGCTAGCACTTTACTCAAACAAGTTAAGTGTCTAGAGTAGACATTTTGTTGGAAGAACTTCACATTTTGCTGGTTTTCTTGAGTTCTAACCAGTGTTGATTGTCCTCACTATTTTTATCTGGGCTTGAATCTGGCTTTGGTAGTTTTTATTATGAGAGCATGTTGATTGTTCATCATACAAGGAGAAGCTGTTCTTTGTATGGGGAGAAGCTGTTCTTCGTGAAGGGAGAAGCTGTTCTCCGCATAGGGAGAAGCTGTTTCTTTGTATTAAGAAAAGCTGTTCTTCGTATAGGGAGAAGCTGTTTTTCGTATTAGGAAAAGCTGTTCTTCGTAAAGGGAGAAGCTGTTCTTTGTATTAGGAAAGCTGTTCTTCGTATTAGGAAAAGCTGTTCTTCATATAGGAAGAAGCTGTTCTTCATATAGGGAGAAGCTGTTTTTCGTATTAGGAAAAGCTGTTCTTCGGATTAGGGAAAGCTGTTCTTCATATAGGAAGAAGCTGTTTTTTGTATATGGAGAAGCTGTTCTTCGGATTAGGGAAAGCTGTTCTTCATATAGGAAGAAGCTGTTTTTTGTATAGGGAGAAGCTGTTCTTCATATAGGGAGAAGCTGTTTTTTGTATATGGAGAAGCTGTTGTCTTCTTGTGCTAGCATATGTTAAGACTTCTGACAAAATCTGTCAAGCTGTCAGAAATAACACTTACATTGCATCAAAATAAATAGTCATTTTTTTTATTTATTTCAAAATGTGTCAATTGGATTTTGCTTGTCTTTCATATTGGCAGAAGTTATTTTCTCCTTGTTAAGGGAGAGGTTGTTTTCCTAGTTAGGGAGAAGTAATGTTTCCCATTATGAAAGGAGAAGTTGTTTTCCCCTAATTAAGGGAGATATTGTTTTCCATTGTGAAGGTAGATGTTGTTTTCCCCTAGTTTAGGGAGATGTTGTTACCCATTGTAAAGGGAGAAGTTGTTTTCCCCCAGTTTAGGGAGAAGTTGTTTTCCATTGTGAATGGAGAATTTGTTTTCCATTGTGAATGGAGAAGTTATTGTCCCCTAGTTAAGGAGAAGTTTTTTTACCCTTGTTTAGGATGAAGTTGTTTTCTTGTTAAGGGAGAAGTTTTGCCTTTGTGAAGAGGTGAGTAATTGAGAAAGATAATAAGATAGGAAAGCTCAAAATTTTAACTAGTGAAAGCTACAACTATGCTTATCCTCAGCAAAATGTCAAAAGTTTCAGTTCTCCGAATTCATAAGTGGCAACATTATAAACAACAGACATGACATCTACTATATCTTTGTAAGCGAAAGACAACATTTATAATGCTACCAAAATTATCTGTTATCATTATGCCTATGCATTTACAGCTTTAAAATTATAAAAAGCTGTTGTTTCACTACAGACAAGCAAGATGAAATGCTTTACTTGTCTGTTACCTAAAATAATATGAGTGGGACTTTACACAGTCTAGATTGAAATGTATATGATATTGTACGTTGAGTTTTCAATTCAGCAGTCATAATTGGTACATATTTTATAAAGTTGAGTATTTAATTCAGCCATCATAATTGGTACATATTTTAAAAAGTTGAGTATTTAATTCAGCCATTATAATTGGTACATAGTTTATAAAGTTGAGTAATTAATTCAGCCATCATAATTGGTACATATTTTATAAAGTTGAGATCATAAGTTGAGTATTTAATTCAGCCATCATAATTGGTACATAGTTTATAAAGTTGAGTATTTAATTCAGCCATTATAATTGGTACATATTTCATAAAGTTGAGTATTTAATTCAGCCATCATAATTGGTATATATTTTATAAAGTTGAGTATTTAATTCAGCCATTATAATTGGTACATATTTTATAAACTTGAGTATTTAATTCAGCCATTATAATTGGTACATATTTTATAAACTTGAGTATTTAATTCAGCCATTATAATTGGTACATATTTTATAAACTTGAGTATTTAATTCAGCCATTATAATTGGTACATATTTTATAAACTTGAGTATTTAATTCAGCCATTATAATTGGTACATAGTTTATAAAGTTGAGTATTTAATTCAGCCATTATAATTGGTACATATTTTATATAGTTGAGATCATAAGTTGAGTATTTAATTCAGCCATTATAATTGGTACATAGTTTATAAAGTTGAGTATTTAATTCAGCCATTATAATTGGTACATAGTTTATAAAGTTGAGTATTTAATTCAGCCATTATAATTGGTACATAGTTTATAAAGTTGAGTATTTAATTCAGCCATTATAATTGGTACATAGTTTATAAAGTTGGGATCATAAGTTGAGTATTTAATTCAGCCATCATAATTGGTACATATTTTATAAAGTTGAGTATTTAATTCAGCCATTATAATTGGTACATATTTCATAAAGTTGTGTTATTTTATTCAGCCATCATAATTGGTATATATTTTATTAAGTTGAGTTTTTAATTCAGCCATTATAATTCAGCTCCTAGTTTTAACTTGTATATTTTATGTATAATGTATCACCCATTTGTATCAGTTACTAGAGTGGTTTTATATCATGTTATTTGATTCCTTACATTTCAAATAGTCGACTTGATTGTTAGATTTGAGTTTTGATTGTTGAATAGATAACCTGGTAGCTGATTGTGTTTTGTATGTGTGTGTGCTGAATGGATAGTTAACGCTTGGTTAACTTGCTGCACTGTATAACATTGTAAGGTTGATGAAGACGTGATCGTATTGTCGTCAGAAATTCTCTTCTTTTTATGTACAAGTGTTAAGCATTTAATATGTAGTTTAATATGTTTAAAGATTCATGGTATCCGAGTATTACAATGTATTATATCCTACTGGGTTATATATGTGATATTATATATGTATGTATTATGTATGTATGGGTTTTAATGTATAATTTAGTGATATAGTATAATTAATTATAGTATAAGTTATTGTTTGATAAACTTTTTGATGGATCTACTAATGTATTATGATGGTGAAATATAAACTTCTTCTTTGATATAGTATAAAATTTATTAAATTTTTTAGACTCATCACAAAATGAATGACTGAATACATGTATACTAATCTTGATATATATCGATGAATCTGTGAAAATCTAGTCTAGCTACATGAAAAATAGGCTAGATTTGCGCTAGCCCGTCAATTTTATTTTTATTCTATTATAAATAACTTGTTCATTAAACACTGGTTGAGAAGTAATAATACATACCATTTGTTAGAGAGTAGTGGTAAAGAAAATAGTCCAAGAAAGTTGACCAGTTCTAAGGTTAGCAAGTCATATTGAAATACTGAAGAAATTTGTAGATCATGAACATGCCAACAAAAAATATGTTTAGACTTTAAAGTCTATATAGTACATTTTTTTGAAGTCTACAAAGAAGAGTTGTTGTAATTATTATACCCCCCATAAAAATATTTCGAGGGGTTTATAAGCTTGTCACTTGGTTGGTCAAACTGTAGCTTTTACTAATGTCACCTCAACCTCTCAGCACCTATTGTACAGATTTGATTCAAACTACACATATAGAATGGGGATAATCAATCAGACATAAGCATAAATTTACTTTCATGACGGTCTATCGATTTTTTGCTGAGTGATGGCATTTTGATGAAAAATTTGTCCTCTAATTTTCTCAGCTCCCGATTTCTTGACTAACACCCATTTGAGGGTATTTGTAAAAGTAATTAAAGTAAAGTAAAGTAATTGCATGCAAGTTTCATGCTTACGCACATTCATCGACTTTACAACTATTACCCCTGGTCATTGGGCTACTGGTATCTATCTATCAATCTCCCTGGGGAGTCTTTTTACTCCGCTTATTAGTGCAGTCGACAAATTGGCGCAACAGAATTATACCACCCTCGCAGGTACCCATTTACACCTGGGTGAAGTGAAGCAATCGCAGGTAAATTTCATGCTCAAGGAAATTAGCAGTGCCCCACATTAACTGTTGGCCCTAGGTGGAGGTGATAGTGTTTTGAACTGTTTCCCAAGGCCATAAGGTAGATGGAGGCTTGATCCATTCGAAAGATTCTGGTAAAGCTTAAACTGTCTGTAGCAGTTACTTTCCTTATTACTTTGTACAGTAACAGTTCAAGTAACTTAGTGTGACATCAGAGCATGCGCAGAAAATAGTCAAAACTATTATTGTTCAACGGTTCGCATCGTTGATAGTTCTTAGAATTTAGGAAAATGGTTAAAAATATCAAATTACATTTATAAAAGGAATCGGGTTATAATGTCAGTTTTCTTTTAGAAATAGATGCTGAAGTAGAGTTTGACAAACTTACTGCATGCAGGATGAGCACATAATTAAATAGTACTTCACTTTAAACTGATGGTCTGTCGTCAAATAAAAATGCTTGAAAAACATTTTACAGTTTCAAGAAATACTTGAAAATCACTATAATATGTCTTCAAAAGTACTTGAAATTTGCTTTGCATTCATCAAAAAATACTTAGATTTAAGTAATTTAGGTTAAGATTTGATGAGTATCCTTTAGTTGTAAAGAATCTGTTTAGAGCGTTGAAAAAGACAAAATATGAATTTTGTCATGAATTATTTCATTTGTTCCATACTATTTGTGTTTAAGTGTATATATCTTTAGAGTTTGTTGTTATGGTGAAAAGTACAAGGCTTAGAAAAATCTCAAAACCGAATGACAAATTAAGTCATTGACATGAAATCTTGTCATGCAGTCCTGGAAATGACCTTGAAAGTTACCTTGATTATATCAACTAGGTCTTTCATGTATAAGTACTTATCCTATTATGTATAAGGTTCATGGTCTATGGATCTTGAATGTATGGCCAGTCTTTCTTTATGTTCTTATAATTCTTTGTAATACAGAACATGATACAGAGTATTTTTGTGTCGACACCGGTTGCCTATAGCCTATCAAAACGATGCATTTGAGGTCACATGATGAAAAAATGGACGTCGAACAGTCAAAATAGGGGTGCGTGTATGGACTCGTCGACGCCATGTTTTGTCGGGTTACCTGTTTGTATTACCAGAAAATACCATTATTAATGTATGAACTAGTACCAGTTTCAAGAAAGTTGCAATATAACATCAGATATATGCATAACTATACTGAACCAAAAAAGAAACTTTCGCCAAGTTTGATTGTAGATATGTTAGTACAGTTTCAATCCTTTTGGCTGAAAGCTTACATTTTTGTAAAATAATGTATTGTGGTTCTTTAAAAATCGTCATTTTGGAGGAAAGGATCAGATGATTGTTGAATTTTAAATTAAAATACGGTAGGGGTCATTTCTAAAGTTAACAATCAGTAGCGTGTGTGGCCGCCGTGGGCGATGCTGACTGCCTGAAAGCGACGTCGCACAAGTTTGTTAATTTCAGCCTGTGGAATATTATTCCATTCTTCAAGCAATGCAGCTCGAAGGTCGTTGGTGTTGTTTGGAGGGTTCGGACGTCGACGTACACGTCTATCCAGATTATCCCAAAGATGTTCAATATTGGGTTCAAATCCGGACTTTTTGAGTGCCAGTCGTCGATGAAATCAATGTTATGATTTTGCAAATACTGTATTATTGACACGAGCAACAGTTTTACAAGCCACTACATGTATATATGTGTGTACATCTAAGTGGTACCCTTGAACCATTGGCACATACTTTGCGAAAGTTTCTTTTTTGGTTCAGTATAATTGTAACACATTTTTTTTTCTTTTTTAAAACTCGCATCTGTTGAAAAAATGCAAACCTATCTTCCCTACTTTGGAGCGAACTAAATCAATGGTTTTAAATATCGTTACCTGGGCACACTAATTCCTGGTATTCTATAGATAAACTCAATAGTTTAACATATGGTTACCGGGGCACGTTAATTCCTGGTATTCTATAAATAGACTTGGGACGATTTAAAACGCTGACGCATATTGTTTAAATGTTTTTACTCTAAGGAGAATACACGGCTAAACGGCGATTTCAAGCATTTTTAGAAATGCTAATACTGGTTTTTTTGTTTCATTTTCATATATCGAAGAAAATTGACATTATTGCTTAATTTGGATTTGAGTGCAGGGCTTGACATTAAAGGTCTTCTTATTGCCCTTGACAACATAATTATATTTGGGTTAAGGTAACTTGTTACTGCCAGTAAAAATTTGGTTTGGGCAAGTTATATATTGTGGGTTTAGCACAAATGGTCGTAAATCAATACTAGAAAAGACTGAGTTACAACCGTTATGCCCAAAACCTGCACTCTATAGCTTGTTGTGTCCATCTGAGGCCCATTTAATTAATATTGTGCCCCTAGAGTAGGATGACCAGCAGCTGCAATTTGATTGAAACACAAGTTGAAATGAGGCATATAACACAAATATTATTTACTGAATTAAAGTAGTTTTATCTGGTTTGATATCATACAAGGGGTTGTCTGTATTACATGAATTGACATCAAGGACAATTAATTAATTAGTAATCATATATTCATGTTTATATGACCTTCTCCATGTTCTTGAAAATTGTAAATACAAGTACAAATACTTCCTGGTTAACATATTCACTTATCTCGTATTGTTTTAATATTTATTGTAGTTTTTTCTGAGTCAAAATCTTGAATCTTCAATTCCTAAAAGTGAAGTTACGAGGATTTGAGTGGAGAGTTTTGTTATACTAATGGAGATAAGGTTTTGTACCATGGTTTATCAATTATATGTACAAGTTGACTGTGACATCCCCTTACTTTTTTCAAGCACTAGCTCTGTTTATTATGGCAAATATAGACAAAATTATCAACAACTTGAACAAGTCTGACTAAAATTGTGAAGTTAGTAACTTTATCTAGCCTGAATCTATTTTCATATGTCTTAGGTGTTGGGCTAGTAGGTTAAAGTGATGATTAAGTTAAGGATTGATACCATGTCATATTTAAATCTCTTATATAATTGTAACTGTTGTCTTTATTGTTACATCATAAATTTTTTTATTTGTTTGTTTGTTTGGTTTAATGCCGTAGCAACATATTATATAGGTCATATATCGGGATTAGTCAACCTACTCACCGTTCCTGGAAAAGCTACTTCTCTTGATTTAGCTGTTTACCAACCACTTGGCACATACTTTTGTCAGTGACTGACAATTGCCCTACATTATTAAGAATCATTGGTAGGAGGGAGAAAGGCTGAGAAATAATTTCATGACCAAGCTCTAAGAAAGTATGCCCGCCCGGGAATCAAATCCCTGGATCAGTAGACTTGCATGCTACCAACTGAGCTAGCCAGGCAGCTAAAATTTTGATTTAAAATCAGTTATAAGATTTTAAGAATTTTTTTCTGGGTTGGAAGTCTAGTGATTTGTGTAGAAATCATTCTGAAGTTTGAGTATTTAGTAACACACTGAGATTCAGTTTTATAGTTCAATAGTTAGTATGTGAATATAATTCAATTAAACATGGAACTTTACATTATATCACTTTAAAAAATCTTACATTAGTCTACAAAACACAGGGCTTGTGTCTTAAACTTTCCCCAATATGCGTGTAATTAAGTAAAAAAAGATAAACAGTAGAAATGTTCCTAGACTAAATGTTAATTTTTAGCATGTTTATTGGATTACATGTGCGAACTACCCTAGGTGTTATATTTTGAGAATAATTGTTGTAATACTGTCTTTTCTTATCTTAAACATATTGTAGTTTGGTGACAAGTTTTACCAGAATTAATTCTAACAACTCACTAGTCTACTCTATAATTAAGATCTTAGTGTTCTCTTTGCTTTTACTTCACATCGTTTAATTAGCAAAAAATGAGAGACTTTTGTAGCACAAAAAATTGCATTTTTAGTGAAGAAAGAATTATTTTGGTCTATAAGCAACAGTCTCTCAGAATGTTTTGATTTTACATGCATTTTCTTTTATGGTATGCTTTAAATGTCTTGGTTCTTAATTGTGCCACCTGTTTAGGGAACATAAAATAGTTGTGTGTCAGGGGGCCTGCTATGGCCCTCAAATTAGAATAATTGGCTGGGGCTTAAATTTGCCATCTTTACTTTAAATGGCTGTAAACTAGGTATTTGTCAAATTTTATTCAACTGTCAATGGCTTATACATTAACACTGCTGATTTAAATAAAGACTTATAAATATTTTGATTGATTGTGAGTACAGATGTACCGTAGTGTGTATTTAAATAAGAGGGGTTAGTGTATGCTTTACTGACATTTCAATAGTTTTTTTGCAATATGCATTTCCTTGCATAACGCCTGGCATATCTGGCATTCCTTTACAATGGATCTGAGTGCAAAACAAGTATAAATATATAAAAATGGAAAGGCATTATCTAGTTTGATCTAAACATATGAATGAGGTATAAATAAGGAAGGACATAAACTGGTTTGGTTTGAGCTGAATATATGAATAAGGAAGGACATAAACTGGTTTGGTTTGAGCTGAATATATGAATAAGGAAGGACATAAACTGGTTTGAGCTTAACATACGAATAAGGTATTAGTTAGGAAAGACATTGACTGGTTCATTTGTTATGCAATTATTTTTCTTTGATAGATTATCAAGCTTACAGTGTAACACATCTAAGTTTCAGAGTACATGTTAATTTGTTGTAGCTTCTTAGAATAAATGACATAAAGATTATTGTTAATTATCAACTTTATATGACATTTTTTGGAAGGCCCAGTGTTTTCACGTAATATAAGTCTACAGTTTTAGACAAAGTCTCTGAAGGTTTTAATGTCCCCACTCCTTTGTTTTAAAGTTCATCACTGTGTTCTAGTTACTTGTACTCGTACAAGCCTCAATTAAACTTTGTCATATCAAAATTTTATAGGACCTAGCCAGGTCTTTCAGGACCAAATACATTTTACATATTTTGATGAATTGAAAACTGTGTGAATGAGATCATTTTCTTTGCCAGAGAGTCATCCTGTAAACCTGCAGATCTAGACAGACATTCTAATTTTTTACAGGTTTTGTGTGTCAGTCCTCGCATGTTTGGTGTTGAGAGTGAGTTATTAAAGGAGTTTACAGGCATTTTGTTCCAACTTTTTACCTATGTTTATTATAGTAAATCAATGGGTCAGTGTAAAAGTAGTTTAACAACATGTAAATAAAGGATATAGGCTTGTTTTGCTTTGACCTTATAATATATTATAAGCAAACATTTTAGATTATTATGCCAATGCATACTTGGCATAAAATCTCTTCTTTTTTTGTACCCATAGAGGATTCCTTACTCTACCCACATTAGTAAACTCTGTAAAACCAAGTATAAAAATAGAGGATTTTGTTGGAAGCCTAGAGCCATGAGTTGGGATGATATCAGATACCCTGATCAGTTTCTTTCAGCAGTTCTGACCTCTTTAAAAGTTTTTGCCTAAGTGGATTTGCAAAAATGGAATTGTGAATGTGTAATATAGTATTTTCATGGCAACCTTGGCCATTATAATATTCTAACTTATATGATACATTAAGTACTTCCTGTTGCATCAGGGTTCAACTCTTACTGTTTTTACCAGGGATTCAAAAGGAATACATAGTCAATTATTCAGAGATTCCTGCTTAACTTAAGGGATTCCTTAAAAAATAAACAAAAAAGTAAAATAAATACAGTACCCACCAAAAGTTTGGAGACATTTTCACTTTGTAGGCCAACCGAATAGCTTTTAACTAGAATATGATAACTGTTCATTATGAAATGTTTTTAACTTTTGCTTTATTATTTTTTGTTATTATTATAATTATAACTTAGACTTCAAAAATAGCATAAAAGCATTGTTATGGAATATAATTACAATAAACATGGTTTTGGAGGCTTTAGGATACAGATGCTGAATCTTATAAAATGTGCTACATTCATGCAATTTGTTTTCATTTTACAAAAAAAACCCCTTTAAATATATCAAAAATAATGATTCTACAAAGATAGTCATCAAAATACAAGAATTGTAGTAAATTTCTTTTGTCTCTAAACTTTTGGTGGGTACTGTATTTGCAGTCAAATTGTGATGTACAATTTATCCTTGTAGTTTTGTTCTGTAGATCAAAATTGTGAACTTTGATTGTTATATTAATTTTATATAATGCTTAATGACAGTCTTAACTTGAGACAAAGAGATGATTTATTCTTAACTTTTATACAAGTCAACTGGAGTTCAATTCTTACCACTCACATAAAGGTGTGCTAGGTTACATAGACAAACTGTGAACATATAAACAGGACTTTCCCAGCTAGTTCCAGAAAAAGCTTCTGTCAGCAAGAAAGACTAAATTTAAAACAATAGCTAATAAATATACCTTACATATCGAGGGTTGGGCACAAGACTGTAGTAAGTGCATTGCGTTAAAGAACAAGTTACTGCAGTCTTGAGGGCAACCCTAATGATATAATGACAATGTTAAAAGTGTTGATTTTGATGCTATAAACAAAAATGACGTATTATGCAACTAGAACTATCCTTATTTAACTTACTTTCATTCTATTATTAATTCGTTTGAATGAGAATATACTATATAAGAAGGCAAGTTATAATATTGTAGAACTATTTCTGTGTATATGAAATATCAGGAAAAGTGTTAGTATATTTCTTTATATATTATAATTTATGCTGTATTTTAAACATTTCTTTTAATTGTTTTTTGTTTTATTATTTCATTATGTCTTTTTTATGTTTAAATTATTATATTATATTTGTACTTAATATTCATGTATTTTATGTTTTGACCAATATTGTATATTAATATCATTTGTCATATAAACTAAGTAATGTTGTATATTAATATTCTATATCTATATTATTTTGAATTTTATTATGCTTTTGGAACTTATTTGATATTTTTTTTAAATATTGTTTTATTGAAATGTTATATTATAAACTAAATGTTATATACTGAATGATATATTATGAACTAAATGTGATGTTAAATGTTACATTTAATACTAAATGTTATATTGTATACTGATTTTTTTATCTTATACTAAATGTTGTATTTTATACTTTAAGTTATACATTTGTATATAAATTATTCTAAATGATATATTTTATACTAAATAATTTACAAATTGCTATATTTTATACTAAATATTATACTTAATCTTATATTTTTTACTAAATAATTTACTAAAAGTGATATTTTATTCTTAAAAAAATTACTGAATGTTATATTATACTAAATAATTTACTAAATGTTATGTTTATACTAAATATACCAATTGTTATTTATACTAAATATACTAAATGTTATATTTTATACTTAATAATTTACGTTATGTTATGTTGTATATTAAATATTATACTAAATGTTATATTTTATACTAAATAATATATTTTATGCTAAACAATTTACTAATTGTTATATTTTATACTAAATAATTTACTATTTGTTATATTTCATACTAAATTTTGTACTTAATGTTATATTTTATATTAAATTCTATATTTTATATTAATGTTGTATAAAGTCGCTGGGCTAGCTTAGTTGGTAGCGTGCAAGTCTACTGGTTGAGGGGTTGTGTGTTCGATTCCCAGGTGGGGTATACTTTGTTGGTCATGAAATTATTTCTACAGCCATTCTCCAACCTACCAATGATTCTTAATTATGCAGGGCAGTTGTCTGTCACTGACAAAAGCATGCGCTTAGTAGTTGTTTAGTAGTAGATTTGGCTTTCCAGGAACAATGAGTAGGTTGACTGTCCGCCGTTATATGACCTATACAATGTGTTGCTATCGCATTAAACCCAACAAAAACAAAACAAACAAACTAATGTTATATAATTGTATATTTTCAGAGCTGGGAGTTAGATGTTGGACACCATGCATACAACTTCACCTGCAATAATGGTATGTCTTTACATTTATTACTACTGATATAAGTTTTCAGGTCTGGTCCGGAGTTTGGGGGCATGATAGAAAGAGATTAGGAAAACATGTCGTTAAAAGCCACAGTAAAAACACACTGACCTTCCACAGAGCCAATAGACTAAGTGGGAAATGTTTTTTGTTGCTTAAAGAATATTATTAAAGGGACACCACAAATAAATAACTAAAACAAGAAGCCAAAAAGATTCTTTTCCTATGTTATAGTTGCTAAAATCTTGAAATTTTGGAATTTTATGATTTTTATAGTTTTGATTTATATAATGTTGATGCATTATTGTTTTTTAAGACTGTTGATGTTCTGTGATAATTGACAATGTTGTTACAAGAAAGACGGTCTAAATATAGATTTTAGTTAAAATTGTCAATAATGTTGGTAGGACAATTTTGTTTTCACTGAAAACTTTGTATCTACAGTGCCAACAAAAAGTTTGTGGACAAAATCTTTTATGGAGGATAAACTGATTAAAATTACTCATGAAAATAAGAAACAACAATTGATTTTAGCAAATTCCAAAATCAGAATTAATTAGTATATCAAAATTTGATTCAAACTATTATACAAAAATAAGCTTTGATTATAGTTTAAATTGTTATTGGTGTGCATAATCAGTTTTTTTCTCAAAATGTCAACTGTCCCAGGAATTAACTCATGAAAAAGAATGATTTGAGCAAATTCCAAAGCCAGAACTGATTAGTATATATATAACTATTTTACATGAATAAACTTTAAGTAAAAATTACCTGGTATGCATAGTCAGTTTTGTCTCAAAATGTCATTTGGCCAACCCGGCTCGGGCAGTTGGTAGCGTGCTGGGATTTTGAATCTAGTGTCCCAATGGGGACAGGGCTTTTTTTCAGTATTTGGGGAAGGGGCCTTGTTTTATATAGAACATTTGGAGAAATTTTATCGCAATTTCATAGGTAGGGGAACAAAAAATTCCAAGTTAAACTCCAAATTTGGGGAAAATGCATGATTTTAAAGAAATTTCATGAGAGGAAGGCGCCTATTATATAAGGAAAAAAGCCCTGGGGGATACAAGTTTGAATCTCACCTGGGAAGGTTATACCCTTACACGAAAAATTGACAATAATGTCACTTTTCCTCCATTAATAAGGTATGTGGAGAAGTTTCCAGACTTGTTGAAGGGTAGGTGAGTACTGGTAATAGACAAAGGTCCAGGAAAGCTAGGTTAGGTGCGCTGGACGTTGTAAAATGACCAAATTGTGTTGACATGGTGTTAAACCCATTTGAAATAAATAAATAAAGTAATTTGTTCAAGAATTTTTGGGAGGTACAGTATGTTACGTGTATTGTTGGTGTTCTTGTCTGGTAGGTAATTATCAATTAAAACTACTGATATAAGATGGCTGTGTTCTAGTAAATTGTATTATAGTAAATAATATATGAACAATGCCTATGTTAGAACCAACACAGTATAGAAACTGATGGTAGTATATAATTTACAGACTTGACAACACATGTACTATTTTGTCATGTTACTTCTCTATAGTCTTCTGTACCTGACGTCTTAACATGCTGCAATGTCTTTTTGTGTCGTCTGCTTGAGTGAGAGAGTCTTTCTGATTGATCCTGAATTTTTTTAATTTTTGGAGACCGGAGAAGAGGTTTTTTTTCCTATTTAAAAGCTTTTAAAATGATGAAAATACAGGAGTTTGAAACTTATCAACTTTCAGTCAATGTTCTTATTCTTATGCTAAAACGTATGAAATTCAGCTATGCAATATTTTGAAAATGATTAATTTAGGATAACTTGAGATTGTTAGGATAGCTTGATATAAATCTAAACAATATTCTATGAAATGGATTGTCATCGCTTTATCCTAAACAAGCTATCACTGATACCTTGCAGTCATTCACTGGTAGAGGGTAATGGGTTCTTGCAAAGCTTCTGCCTATTGCTCATCATGTTTTAAAGTAGTCAGATGCTTTAGGAAGTGAACAGGTCGGTGGTGCAGTTGGTAGTAAACATGGATTTGGAATCTAGTGTCCCAAAGGGGGTACAGGTTTGAATCCCACCTGGGGAGGTTATACCCTTCCATGAAAATTTGACAATAATGTCAATTTCCTCCATTAATTAGATATATGGAGAAGTTTCCAGCCTTGTGGAAGGGTAGGTTAGTACTGGTTATAGACAAGGGTCCAGGAAAGATAGGTAAGGTGCACCTGATGCCATAAAATGACCTAAATTGTGTTGACACGGCCTTAAACCCAGTAATATATTCAGGAGCTGTAAGCAAACAAGAACAGTAAAAAACAGACCTAGTCTACCACTCAGCCAAAAAGCAACGAGAGAGACTTTAGGAGAATGAAAGGATATTACTGTTGTATCCCTTATAAATGTGTATGTTAATTGTTCTGTCTAAAGTTACTCTGACTGTTAAGAGTCGATAAAAATTAACAATAAACCTCTTAAAAATTGGTGCAAAGCCAAATGAATAGAAGAAAATAATTTTGAAGCAACTGGACATTTAGACTGACTTTAGTTTGAAGTTTTGTCCATAAAACAAAAAACTAGCAAAAATTACTTTATTTGTTGTTTGTATAACTTCAGTCCCTGGAACAGACTAAAAACTGTGTTGAGGAAGACAACGATGGTGATGTTCTTAAACAGGAGAACCAGGACCTGGCTGGTTTATTGTCATCACCGGATGCTAAAGCCCGTGATAATAACACACCATCAAATATCAAGGTTGAACATACTACAGGAAACAATGGGAGCGATATTAAGGAAGAAATTAAAGAAGAAATGCCAATTAAACCAGAACCTGGGAATCCTGCAAGTGTTGGCAAGATGCCAAATGGAGATACTAATTCAGGTTAGAAATTTTTTATTCTTTTTTAATTTTTATACTAGGGTTTCCTGTTGAACAACCATCCATATATTTCACTTGCCCAAACCAAATGTTTTCTAGCAGTTGCAAGTTGCCTGAACCCAAATATGGGTTTCAGGGGCACTAAGACGACTTTTAATGTGGAGCTCTGACTTTTTGAGAAAGAAGGAATACATTGTAATATAATTACTGTATAAGACCACAACAAGTTGATGATGTGTTCTAAGGATTTTTCTAGAAAAAAATGGGGCAAGCGAGCGAAGAAAAAAAAACTCTTTATTCAGTTGCTTTATATAGCAGTTAGACCAAATTTTTATGAGCGAGCAAGGAAATAAAAATATTTTTTTGTAAAAACGGTCAAAATTAAGGTGAGAGCGAATCCATAGAACATATGATCAATTTGTTGTGGCCTAAATTTGTTCATTCTTAATTTGTCCCTCTTTATAGTCTCTTGATGGATCTTCACCAAACTTGGTCACAATGTTTATTTCTATGACAGTCAGAGAAAGTTTGATAACCAGGCTAGAGACATCTGAGTTATGGTTCTTGTCAATGGATGTTCTTAAAACTCATTTTACATTTCAATCATGCACCCTTAAATCTTTATGGTCTAAAGTTAAATACACATGCTGTCATATGATTTTGTCAAACATCGGGTACCTTATGTCAAGTGCACTTATAGAATTTTACTGTACTGTCAAGAAATGGTGGTTTATATGTGTAGTTTTTAAGTTTGATGTATTATACAGTACCCAACAAAAGTTTGGAGACTAAAGAAATTTACTATAATTCTTGTATTTTGATGATTATCTTTGTAGAATCATTATTTTTAATATATTTATGTATTTTTTGGTAAAATGAAAACAAATCGCATGAATGCAACACATAAGATTCAGCATCCGTATCCTAAAGCCTCCAAAACCATGTTTATTGTAATTATTTTCCATAACAATGCTTTTATGCTATTTTTGAAGTCTAAGTTATAATTATAATGATAACCAAAAAAAATAAAGCAAAAGTTTAAAGCATTTCATAATAAACAGTTATCATATTCTAGTTAAAAGCTATTCGGTTGTCCTACAAAGCAAAAATGTCTCCAAACTTTTGGTGGGTACTGTAGATGATTTTGATGTCACTTTTGCTGTTAAGTCCATTTTCATTTCATCTAATTGAGCTCAGAGTGAAAATATTTTCTTGATGCTTGAGGAGATGAAATGAAAAATGATCTCTACTTTAGTTGGTGACAGTCCTGTTTTTTTTTCATGCTATTCAGCATTTTGTAGCATGCATAAGACATACATAAACAGTAAACATGTTTTGCTTGAAATTTGTTTTCCTTTCACTGGACTCCATTTTTAACTCTATGTTGTTCACTGTTAACTTAAAGTTGTTCACTGTTAACTTAAAGTTGTTCACTGTTAACTTAAACTGTTAAGTCTTAAGTGGTAAAAAATGTCAGCTTTTATTTCTTTGTTTGGAATGTTGCTTATATAAGCAAAAACTTTTCTTTGTTCCAAGAAATTATTACTAGGTGTTAATTTGCATCATTATAAAAGTTGATGACAAGATATTCATATGAAATGCAACATGTTATTAAGTAAGTAAACAAGTTTTAGTTAAAGGAGAATTCACTTAATGTCAATCATACTATAGTTTTTAAAAACCACAAGATATGGTAATGTCTTTAAGTTCTTTTTATGAAGTTGTTATGGAACAGTTAGTATTTACTTTTGATATGAATATAGTATTTGATATTTTGGTGATACAAACAGCGGTCAGCTTAAACCACTAGCTAGAATCCCTGAACTAATCATAGTTGATTCAGACTAATGAGATTTATTTAATTTGCAGACCTTTTTTTCCTTATTTAAATAACAGGGGTCGTTTACAGGAGCTTTTTCTTTAAAATCATGCAGTTTTCCCCAAATTTGGCATTTAACTTGGATATTTTGTTCCCCTATCTATGAAATTACGATTAAATTTCCGAAATGTTCTATGTCCTTGAGCCCCTTACCTTCATAACATCGACATTAATATTAGGTTGCGCTAACTTTGTGATTAAAACATTTGTTGCAAAAATAAGTAGAAGCGGGCTTTGATTGACTTATGTCAAATTAATTTTGAACAGATCAGATGCTGAGTGTCACAAGAAATTAATTACGAACAGGAAAGAAACTACAAAATTTAATTTACTAGAAAATTACATATATAACGCACAATCACAACGTTGGCGCAATGTAATATTAGCGTCGTTGTTAGAAAGGTAATTTTACATAGAACGCGATATTGTGAAAAACTGAGAGCATTCACTTTCCCTTTTTATTTCATGAAAATGACACAAAAAAGTGTCTACTGTTAAAAAATTGCGATAAGAATTTGACCACTGTTCTGCGTTAATATGAAAATAAACGTTTTAACCTGGCAATTGGTGAAACCTTTTAAACGTGAAAACCCTGAATCCAGTGATGGAATGTACAATCTTTATGACTGACGTGATATTTAGATAATCGGAACAAAATAATTGTATGCAACAACATTTCAGAAACATTTTGGTATATATTTGCATTGGCCTCAGACATTCAATACTTTAAATATGTGGGTTTAATGTACTTGCTTGCCTGCTTATAGCTTGAACCATTGTGACGTCCATGACGTTGTGAAAAAAACAACAACGTCGCTAAGGTTACCAGATAACAAACAAAAAGCATAAAGATATCTGCCTACCAACTTTTATTATAATCGGTGAACATAATATTTTTTCATTTTTTTCTCCGAGTAAGGTACCGACCCACCTTAAGACATATGAAAAAATTTATATTTTGATTGTCTGTCCTTTCATACATTAGTCATACCTGATACTTAGGTAGGCAGAGAATGAATGTAGAAAATATATCATCGATAAGTTAAGTCAAGGTATGTTGGCCCTGTTTGAGAATCTTTTCAGACTTAAAATAATAAAATTGTTATTTGTATAAAATGTAATATTTTTTATTTTTTTCAGAAATTGATAAAAATGTAAATACACCTGGTGAAGTAAAACCCTCAGACAAAGGTAATACTCTTGTTTAGTTTTAACTTACTATGTTTGTATCTATTTTTATATCCCCAAAAAACATTTTGGGAGGTAAATAGGAGTCCGCTTGTTGTCAGTCTAATGAATAAATAAGAACAGCCACGCGAAACCAAGAGGGGGGCCTTCTGCTCTTCGGACTGTCCGTATGAACTGGCGACCGAGGTCTTTGGGGTGTGTTTTCTTTGTTTCCTCCTGGTGGCGCTACTTTGACAGGCATGATTGCAACAAACATAAAGCCCAGTTTGGATAATGGGCCACAATCACAATACTTGCATGTCAACACTACCCTGGTATAAGTAATGTAGGTCACTAGGTCAATACCTAAAAATAAACAAAATTAGGTCATGACCCAATTCAAACACACATAAATAACACAGACTAGCAATCACCAACATCCATAATACAAAACCACAATACACCAACCAACAATCAAACATACTCAGGCAAAACAATTAATCAAACAAATGCCTAGAGTAACAATATATCTATACAAGGAAAATCCCCATACTTTAGGTGCTGAATTAGCAAAATAAGGGGAGAACCTATCTTTGGCTCACCAAATTACCACATCTTTGGCGAACTAAGTAAAACAAACCCAATATGAATTATATTAGGAACTATTCAACAAAATTTGACCTAATTTCGATACCAAACACTATATTTAAGGGGTGACGGGTCACACTCCGGGGTCTGCACATAATGCATGTTTATACAGCGGACAGACCCTTACAAAAACCTAAATCAGTCAGTCTGTTGTTGTCAGTCGTTCTGTAGCTTTTTCTTGTCTGCACTATTTCTTAGCACCTATTCTACAAATTTGATTCAAACTTCACATTTTACTAGATATCAGGCAGACATGTGCATATCCAATTTTGGTTATGGTCCATTGCTTTTTTGCCGTAGTATGGCCTTTTGATGAAAAAATCTTGCCTGCTTATTTTCTGAGCACCAAATTTCTTGACAAACACCCATTGGGGGGATTTTATCACATGATTGGTCTAGTTAAATTACTTATAAGTCAAGCATGCTATTTACCAAGGATGAGAAACCCCATATAAATTATTAAAACCTTCAATTTTGATGGATTTTTCAGCATCAAACAAGAACTGTTACTTCTTAAATCATATGAAGATATTTAAACAATATGAAGAATAAATTGCATTGCTTTGTTTAATTTCAGGGAAGCCAGAGGCTAATGGAAATCCAAATACACCCCTTATGGGAGACTCACAGATGCAGAGTCCAGCTAACATGGGGCAGATGCATCGTGGGAATATGTCAATGGGTATGAGTCCTGGTTCTGCTGGAATGGGACCTCATATGGGTCCACAAATGGGACCTGGACCTCAATGTGGTCCACAAATGGGTCCAGGACCAGGACCTGGGCCAGTACCGGGTGGAAATCAAGGTGGAATGATGGGCCCTATGGGACCTGGATGTTCTATGGGGCCAGGTCCTAATGGAGGGTTACCACAGCAACAGGTAGCTAGCGAGGGACAGTTGGTTCAACAACAGAGTGAGATTTTTGTCTTCACAACTCAGCTAGCGAATGAGGCAGCCCAAGCTGTACAGGGTGGCCAGTATAAGAATATTATATCTTATCACATGGATCAGCCTGCTACTAAATCATTTCTTCAGGTACCGCCATCTCTCTACATTCAACACTGGGTTACTTTTCTACCTTACAGTCAACGCACCCTTATAGTTGAACTTTGGGATTTTGTATTTAAGAAGGGATTCTTTCCTTTCGTGTTAAGTTTGCTGTAATCATGAAATTTTGGGGTCTTTAAAAAATAGTGTACTGTCACTCATGCAATTGTAATTCTACCTAGTGAAGTTATTTGTTTCTTTTTTGGGGGGGGAGTCTTAAAATTTGAAAAATATTTATCTTTTATAATGTTTTCCTTATGTTAATTCTTTTATTTGAATATTACAACTTTTTGTATAAATTAGAGCTAAGGACATTGTTTAAAGTTGTTTAGAGCTATAACTGGCTGATTTTACTACAAATATCACAATGTATAAAATATTATTTGTCTCACAATGACTACCGCATGAGGAAATTCTGTAAAACCCTGTTTCCTCTCTGTTCCTGTTATCAAGTTAGAAAATAATTATGGTTTCTAAATAAAATTTTCCTCAAAAGTAATAATCACTTTTATGGATTGTGTCCCTTTGATTGCCTACCTAGTTTATCAACAAAAAAATACATGCTACATATTGAGAATGTATCCAGTGTGTTTCTAATTATTTTAGTGTTGATTTTAGCCATTTTGAATGATTTTATCAAATAATTATCAGACTTAGATTTATGCACTTTGAATTTTCAACATTTTAGTGTGACCTGTTTGGGGAAGCCTTATTAAACTTAGTGTTCTAAAATATATTATTTATTGCAAATTGTAAACCTATCTATTAACTAAAGTAAAACTTTTTTTGTTAAAAATACACTGTAAGGAGTAAAGACATTCAGTGTTGAAAAATAAGTTTGGCTCACTTGTCTTAAGGCGGTTAGAAAAGGTTTAAATTTCCAAAATATAATCCATTGCAAAATGCGTAGGTGATGAAATTGTGAACTAGTTAAATTCTCACTATTCTTGGTTAATTTGGATTCAAATTTCAATATATTCCCAAATGACTTGTGAATAGAGCAAAAACAATGATAATTTTTGTGAGTTTAAGCGACTGTGTTGAGAAATGAAAGTTGAAGACGAAAACCATTCATTCTGTTATTTATAAAGCTACTGTCCTGCATGCCTGAGTGTTTGCTGACACTCTGCTATTACATTACTTACTGCACTCTTACAATCCTGCATGTCAAGACTGGCTCATTCTTAGCGCAGCAACCATGTCTTCTGTATGGGCGGATCCTGGGTTAGTGTCTGGTGCCATCCATACCCACTCATTGGAGGTATTTCTAGAATACATTTAAATGTATTAAAAAATAAGAATTTAAAGGATTGGACAGTTCTTGGAAACAGTAATTTTTGTCCTGGATCCGCCCTTGATCTCTATGTTTTTATTAAGGTGATGGCTTGTTTTGTTTTTTCATGGCTAACAATATCTTACCAATTATTCATCTTTTACTCTGTAATCAGTCATTTTAACATATCTTTTATCATTTGTTGGATGCTGAAAGAATAAAAAACGTATGAACTATATTTGGATATTTAACCCTTTTCCCACCTTATTGCAACTGTTTTATCACAAGAATGTGTATATTTGTATATACTGTTTGTCTTCGTATGTATTTGTTACGATATCTTATATTTATACATGCATATATCTCCAACATTTTTATTAGTCTATCACATATGACTATACAATGCAATGTGCTTGTGAAAAAAAACAACAATTTTATATTCTTTGTCATCTGTAAGCAGTGAAGTGAAAATGACTAAGAAAGAAAATATCGCGACATTCTAATAGGTCATTACAAAACTAGTCTACTTCTATCTTTATTTACATTTAGTTAGACAATCCTCGGCCGTGGCATAGTGGTTAGCATGTCTGACTTTGAATCGGGAGATCGCAGGTTCATGCCCGGTCGCGGTAGGTCATACCCTATATACATGAGTTGTCGGCCTCGTGGTAGGGTAAGTTAGTACTGGTGACAGAAAAGTGTCCAGGAAACATATAGTAGGAAGAGCTGGCCATCGTATATATGACCTAAATATGTGTTGAATACGACGTTAAAAAAAACAACCAAAAAATACCAGACTAGTTTTGCACTGATCCATTAATTTTGAACTGTTACTAGTACTCTGAGTATGTGTCTGTCTGGTAAGAAAAGGTGCCAATCCTAACTACTGACTGCCTGATTGATGATCGAATTCGTTCCATGGAGTCTAAGTCTGTTTGATCCTTAACTTGACTAGTCAGGTCTTATGGTCTGTAGAAAGAATTTGACTTAATCTGGATTATCAATTAAACTCTGTAGATAAGTAGACAGCAGAATCCAGGGGTCAGTGAAAAAACTAGTCTCCATCCAGCTTGAGTTTCATGTCTTAGTATGAGTTTTGTGCTGACCGATGCCTAAGCATAATTATTGCTATATACCACTCTGTGCCCTGGTACCCTTCCTGCAACAAAAGGAATAAGAGTGTGACATCAAATTAAAGGTACCAGGACACAAAGTGATACTTAGCGATAAGCTTAGGCATCCAGCCCCTGGTCTCCTTGTAGGTCAGTTTGTTATAATAATGTTGCCAGTGGTTATTTTACATTATTTGATCTAATGCTATATTATATCTATGAGTATTATAGTGCTGGCAAAGTTTAAAAGATTTCTAAAAAGATGCATGATATGAAAAGATGGGTCAGAGCAAAACTAGTCTACATCTTTCTTTGTTTACATGGAGTTAGACTTGTTTTACACTGACCTGTCAAGATGTTTTATAGACTGTTGACAGCATGTTACACATATAACTATACTATCATCTTTTCTTCTTTTATTGACACAAATAAGGTTCATTATTATTATAACCAGATATATTTACAATTTGTCATAAAAATGTATAATATATAAAGCCCTTCAGTTTGTATATCGTGGGTTAAGCGCAAAACAGTCATAACTCAATATAAGAAAAGAGTGAGTTAGACCATTTTGCACTAAACCCATCATCAGCTCTTAAGCTGTTGTCCAGTGTTAATGAAAGTGGTTAGATCACTGGACTTACAATTTAACATCTTAGTTTGATTTCTAAA
This sequence comes from Mactra quadrangularis, assembly GCA_025267735.1. NCBI lineage: Eukaryota > Metazoa > Mollusca > Bivalvia > Venerida > Mactridae > Mactra > Mactra quadrangularis. The sequence goes on from CM046304.1 coordinate 34,329,438, forward strand.
CTATAAAAATATGACTGGAATATTGGTTTTCATAGGGAGTAGTGTTCCATCCCTTGGTTTCAGCAATATTTATTTTCAACTACTAAATTTATTGAACAAGTAAACAAATTATTACATTATCATATTTGAGGAGGTCGATAATAAGCTTATATAGAACCTCTCCTTTTTAATGTTTTGCTGAAGGTTTAGAAAGTACTGGTAAAGAAAAGTGAGTCCAGGAAAGCTGAATAACTTAGTAGAGTAATTGTTTATAAATGACATGTAATTGAAATTTGAAAGCAGGAAGCAACACAACTTTAGTTGTAATTGGTCAATTATGAAACACTGTACAATGTAATTTTGGTAAAATAGAAGTCCGCCTGACTTGCTCAGTCAGTAACACTCAAGTCTGCTGATGGAGCGATCATGGGTTCGGTTCCTGGGCAGAGCATCATTTCCAAGATTTTGTTCTGAAATTGTTTCTGAGGCCTTCCTACCTCCTACCACTGATTCTATTTTCAATTTATTACTTTATCTACTTATGTTTCGAATGAATTAGTTGGGCATTAAGCTAGAATTTTGAAAATTCATTAAATACTTTGGAAAAGAGACAACATTTTAACCTATACAGTATAATTTGATTTATATACACCACTTGGTATGTCCAGTTCTATGGGTTAATTGTTATTTTCTTTGAATTTCAGAAAAATCCGAAGTTGCAACGAAATGCTGGAATGTATGGAATGCCAAATATGAGAAAACCAATGAATATGATGAACAATCCAATGGGGCCTATGGGTGGTATGCCAGGAGGCCCCAATGGCCCAGGAGGTCCTAATCCAATGGGTTATGGTCCGGGCCCTAATTCTTCAAATAGTGTAGCACAGTGGGTGCAACAACAAAATCAAAATTTACAAGAGCAAGGACTCAGTATGAATGAAGGTGATCCCCGTATGATGATGGGCCCTAATAATCCAAATTTCTCACAAATGATGATGGATGAAAGAATGTTTGATGCGGAATTCGGTCCTGGTGGACAAATGAACAATATGAATTTAATGCAAAATAAAGTTCCTAACGAAAATTTGACTCCTGAACAATTGCAACGAAGGGAAGAACATTTAGCAAGTATACGAAAACTTCAACAAATGTTATTCCCAGAACAACGGAATCAACAAGGTTTTCCTCCAGGACAGGGTCCTGGAGGGCCGGGGGGACAGGGTATGATGCCAGGAGATATGGGCGGTAACATGGGTATGTATCAACAAAATATGATGGCACAAAAACGAGCGATGATGTCTCAACAAAATATGATGGGTTCACCACATGGCATGATGGACTCACGACAGGAAATGATGTCACAAGAACAATTTATGATGTCACAGGGTATGTCCCAGTTTGGGCCTGGGCCTCATCCGCAAAACATGCAGAACTTATCACAAGCTCAGCGTGAATGGATGAGACTACAACAAGAATATTTAGCTGAGAAACGAGCCCAGCAACAACAACAGAGGCCTCCTATGGGTCCTAATGGGCCACAAATGGGGCCAGGTCAGCCCCCACCATCTTATTACAGTTCCATTGCTCAAAAACAACGTCACGGGTCTGTTGGAATGGGCTCACCTACCTCGCCAAACATGAATGGGCCAATGGGGTCACCATCTGTTGCTGTATCAGGTATGAATATATATCTTGAAAGTAATTTGTTTGCTCATTAATTAAGTCATAGTGCTGTTTAAAATCAGCTTCCATACACTTGTTCAGCCAACAATACAATTTTGTAAATTTTGATCATTGAAATCACCTGCAGCCAGGTGATCCCTCACAGTACTCATTTACATTTGGGTGGCGTGGAACAACTATTGGTAAATTTCTTACTCATAGAAATAAGCAGTGCTCTTAGTGGGGTTCAAATCCAGGACCTTTGTCCCCAAGCATGTGTCCTCTTATTAGACCACTGCTCCTGCTAACTTATATTATAAATCTTGGCTTTAGATAAAAATTCATCTTCAAAAATTTGAAAAGGCTTTGGGCAAAGTTTGTTTGAGGTTTAATTTCTCCTACAACACAAATGTGAAATCATGCCAATGTGGACCAACTATATGGCAATAAATTGAACTAAACAAAATGAGCTAACAGCGTTTCAAGGTGTTGCCTTTAATCATGTGAAATGTCTTGTTTGCAAAATTCCAAATACATGTAACCTACATATGTAGGTAAGGAAAGTATCACTAGCACAGTTATAAAACACATACCATTACCCTTTTTTTTTTCAAAAAAATAGCCAAAGATTATTCTTATAGAGTAGGTTTCTTTAAGAATAATATTTGTCTATGTTTTTGAAAAAATAATATAGAGTAGGTTTTGCACAGTGTTTACTGTGTACATATGAACATGTGCTTGTCCGCAATTGAATATCACTCACCTGGTTAAGCTGGTTAGGCTTTTTGTTGACTAGTTTTCAACTTAAGACTTGGTAGCAAAAATTGCCTGAAAGTCTAAAAGGTGGTCAGATTTTGGGGAAATAAATTTACACTTACAGAACTTAAATGTCAAAGTAATTTTATACATTTATCTTTTTGTGTAATCTTTAAGTGCTTTACAAATGCTTTTTATTTATTAATAAGATTTTACCTCTCCATGAAGGTATCTCTCGTATAGACAAAAAACTTTCTGAATTTCCCTGTCCTGCCCTTGGTATCAAGGTTAGATTGTATATTTCTGAAACCTTTGGTTGCCAAAGGAAGGTTGTCTACTGAATGCATATATGGCAATATAAAAATGAGGACTCCCTAGCATGACATTAAACTATGGTTATCTTATAGTCAATAGAAATGATTAGAGAGGTTTCAAGTCTTGTAAGGGTTAACCATAATATCTCCAAGTCTAATACCATTATACCATTATATTTGACATGAGTTATGTACATGTACTTGTACAAAAGAAAGGAGTGTCTCCTAAAATAATGATAGGTCACCACAAAACTAGCCCACATCCTTCCTTATACACATAATATAGCTAAACTAGATTTGATAGATGAGATCATATCTAGCCTAAATATGTTCATGTAAGGAAGAACATGGTCTAGTTGTGTGCTAGTCTGTACATAATGCATCCTTATGGAGCAGACTGACCCTAATTAAAATTAAATATAGTTTTGTCCTGACCCATCAAAATGTTTCTGATAACTATTATTATTGTTACCAATGCCATATTGTCAATGATAAAGCAGGGTGATAAACTATATTCATTAAGTTATTTCTTTTATCATTTATGAAGTTTTATTGCTGAAAAGCACTTTATCCTTTTGTTTTTAGGACACATATTTTCATTGTAATGGTAAAAGTTTATTAGTACTGCAGGAAAAAACCAAACATTAGTGTCCTGGATATAGTTTATTACTTCAATGTTGTTTTGTTCCAGCAATATTACTTGAACAACATGATTTTCATACCAGCAGTAACTCAAACCATTTCAATGAAATGTAGGGTACCAATATTTATATTAGATGTCAGATTCTATACAATATTTTTATGTTTTTCAGGTCCTGATCCCAATGATCCAATGATGTTTCCTGGGCATCAACGGAAAGGATCTTTTTCGGGGATGGATCCAATGGGTGGTCCCATGGGTCCAGGTATGGGCCCAGGAATGGACCCTATGATACAGCAGGGATCTCCAATGAATCACAACATGGGCGGACATATGGGTAACATGCCGCCATCTCATGGAATGAAAAACTCTCAGGTGTCTTTACAAAGAGCAGGTAACCCAGAACAATTTGTGCCAGAAATGCCACCAGGACCTGTGTCAGGTTCTACAACATCTGCTAGTAAACCTCCTCCGAGCTATGCACAGTCTCAGTCAACAAAGAGAAAACGTGATGACATGGAAGAATTGTGTAAAAATCTACAACCGACACCTTCTCCTCAACATATAACTTATCTCAATCAGTTTGATGGACAAGAACTGACTATAACAAAACAAATCAATACTGCATATCGTGATACTAATACAAGTGAGCCCCAATCAACCCATTATACTCAAAATAATCAAATGGTGAACTCGCCTTTACACGCGCCTGGGTCAAATAAAGGCCCTATGTCGAACTCAAGTCAGACTTCTAGTGGTCCTTTAGCTAGCCCTGGTCCGGTTAGTGTTTCACAGGGTTCAGGTCAGGGACCGGGTCCGAGTCCCATGTCTGGGGCAAATATGCGCCTTTCTCATTATGATCCTCAGCAACAACAGCAACAACAAAAACCTCAAAATAGCAGTAGTATCTCAAATTCACCAACCACACCTACTGGTAAATCTTCATTGTCTAACATAACATCAGCAAGTCTAGCTAACCTAGCTAAAGGTGTGGAGAATTTATCCAATCAAATGCAGCAACACATGATGCAGGGTGGACCATTTCATAGTATACAGATGCAGAGCCAACAACAACAGCAGCAACAACAAGTACCTGGTGGACCACAGGTACAAACACCACCTCAACAACAACAACAATCATTACAATCAAATAATCCACAACAACAGCCGCAGCCACCCCAGCAACAACAACAGTCAGTGGTGCCAAATTCATCATTGCCCCCTCATAGTACTCAAAGTGTGAATAATACATATGTGAATGCTAACTTATCTATACAACAAGTAAACATACAAAGTGTTAATCATGGGCAAGGAGCTGGAAACAATAATTTTAACAATGGAAATAGTTCCACCTCTATGCAAGTACAACAAACTAATATGGAGCAGACGCAGATGAATATGCAACAACAACAACAAAGTGGCGCCAATATTAATATGAGTGGAGGTTCTAGTATGACACAGACCTGTAGTATGTCACAAAGTAATTTGACACAAAGTACTAATATGATTTCTAGTTCAGGCATGCCTCCAAACAGTAAAATGCATTCTGGCAATATGCCAATGAAAGACGGTAACTATGGTGGTATGGGTCCGCCCCCTGGTATGCACAATAGTCGGTCTCCATTTGCTCAGTCCCAGAACCCACAACAAGTGCCTACATCTGGGAGGCCTGGGTCACCAGGTTTTCCACCCAGCTCAATGGGAAATGCTAATGTTCAGATCCAACAGAAAGCTCCTAATACTATACAATATTTGCCTGCTAATCAATCTAATATGGTCCCTGATAACAAACCAATGGGTAAACCAGATTTGGATTTTATGAATCAATTTACTGGGGGTCCTGGTCCTAACATGGATGGGAAAGTCCCTACTTCTAAGATGCAGTATTATGGTGGCCCCGGTGGTGGACCAGTGGGCTCACCTTATGGCCCTGGTAACATGCCTGGTCAGTGTCCGGTCTCTGGCTCTGGACCAGGGGATGGTAGAATGGGTCCTTCTATGGGCGGTATGGGTCAAGATCCAAGATTTGGTAATCAGTCCATGTCTGACCCCAGAATGGACCCTAGAATGGGACAATCAATGGGTGGTGATCCACGTATGGGTCCAATGGGACCTGGTGGGGACCCTAGAATGTCTGATCCACGTATGTCTAGGCATGATAGAATGGGTCCTGATATGGTTATGGGTGGTGATCCAAGAATGGGACCTGGTGGTATGGGTCCCATGTCTGATCCTAGAATGGGCCCTAATGCTAACTCCATGATGGGTATGGGCCCTGGTGTTCCTAATTCAGGTCCTATGGTCTCAATGAGACCTGGTTCCAGGGGAAGTCCATTTACTGGACCCATTGGCCCTGCTGTACAACAATCCATGATGATGCGTCGTGGAAGTCCAGACTTACCAATGAGTGGGACAAATTTCAGTCCTGATCCCATGAATATGTCAAGTATGAGTGGACCAATGTCGGCCTTATCATCTCTAAGTGGGAATCCAATGACATCTATGAGTAATATGTCTAATAGTATTATGAATGATCCAATGGGGCCTATGGGTGGTGGTCCTCCTGGTAATATGGGACCAAACATGCCCTACAATAGCCCACCATATAGTGGTGGACCCATGGGAAGTCCAATGATGTCAGGAGGTCCAGGTTCAATGTCCATGCAGGGAGGACCAAGAATGCAAGGTCCAGGCATGCCAGGTATGTCAAGATCTGGTCCCTATTCTCGACAACCAAGCCCAGGGATGAGAATGTCAGGGGGTGGTATGGGACCTGGGGGTCCTTTAAGCCCTGGTGCTCCTGGTTATTCAAGTGCCCAGTATCAACAATTTCAACAACAGTTGTATTCTCAGAGTCGGCCCCGTCAAATGTCTCCGATGGATGGAATGATGGGTAATCCTGGTGGCCCTGGTTATGGTCCAATGGGTCCTGGAATGGGGGCTGGTATGATGCCTAATATGCATGGAACAATGTGACTTTAAATCTATATTATGATAATTATGGGAATTTAAATGTTGGTGGTTATACCACTTAATTGAAGTGAGAAGTTAAGGAAAATGGCAAGGATTGTATTCTTCTGATATGGTGGAATATAATGAATGGATATAGTTATATGTAAGGGAATGAATAGGTTTGAAGGAAGGATACATAGTTTAGTTTGAGTGTCACCGTGATTGTAGGGCTATGATAATATATAGATCTCGTGTTGATATTAAAGTGTGAAATATTGAATGTTGAGGAAGCAAGGAGTGATTTAGGTGAATTATTAAATGGTTGTGATGAGATGAGAGCTGGTTCTGGTCTTATAATGAAAATAATGAAACTAAGAGAAAACAGAGCCAGGTACCAGTGTTCCGAATACAATGGTGGTAAAGGGAGGTAATTTATGTATTAACTAAAGGGAGACTAATATGTCCCAGTTATTAGTTTTTTGTGATGGAGAAGAGAAATGACAGGAGATAAGAATGGAGGGAGGAGAAAATGACGAGTAAAACATTTTTTTATGATATTTATGAAAAAACTTGAAACTTGAAGAGATTTTTGAGTGATTTTATTGTACAGTGTATACATACCCCTTAAATTTACACCTGAAAACAAACAATTTCGAGAGCTCAAGATTGTTCTATTGTGAACATAATTATAAACAATGTTTTTTGACAGACTTTTATTGATGTATTTTTATTATTGTATTTTATTGAGGCTTGTACTAAAAACAAGCTCAGACTTACAGATGCCATACTTAGTGAATATATTTAATGTTTATATATTATATAGACATATTGTCCAAAGATTGAAAATATGTCCATATAGACTGAAAATACTGATAGCTTTAATACAGGAAGAAACAATGTCTCTTATGTTATATAATGTACTAGATCTTGAAAGTTTCAATGATTTACAACATGTCTCTTGGTTAAAATATGGTAGGGGTTTGTTTTAGTTATGATCTTTGAACAAATAATTTCGTGGGTGACAGTTTTCAGGACTGGTCCTGAATTTCAGAATTTTTGGACCTGAAAATTTATTTTCCTATTATTTTTCATTCTATCTGATGAAAACATGAATTTCAGAAATTTTGATAATTATTAACAGAAAAAAAATACCTGAGGAAGCCTTAAATGGCGAAACGATGTGAATAAACAATAAGAAAAACAAGCTATATGTTAGTAGTGTTTTTAAAGTCAATATATGATAATTATTCACAAATCTCTTTACTGAAATGGGCATGATTTACAAGCAAAACCCTAAACTGGAATGGGCATAATTCTCATACAAAACCATCAATTAAAAAGGCATGATTTAATTTACAATCAAAACCCTTTTCTGTCACAAGCTTTGTATCGTTTTTACCTTATACTTGTGGTGTTTCTTTGGTTACAGAAATTTATTTCTTACTCTAAAACTTGATAATATTAATATATTATAAGGAAATAGTGATTTAATTAATAAATGATAATAATAAGTCAGACTTTCACTACTCAGTTTTTGTTTAATATTATTTCATAAGCACCATTCTTAGCTCAAAACTATATGCTGTATTTATTGTGTTGTTTTTGCTCAGTATATTAAATTTTAAATGACCAGAAAAATAATATTTTAATATTTTTGGTTTTGACTTATTTGAAAAATTTCAATGTTGTATTAACTAGTGCTCAAAATTTATGGTTAAAAAATTAAACTTGGTGCATAATTAGAGGATGAGCATAATATCTTACATTGACCTTGTGACCTTGACCTCATGACCATGGTGTCATAGCATTTAAATATTAAAATAATTTCTTCTATTGATTATACAGAAAGTAAAACAGTATATTCAGGGCTCAACATTAATTTCAAAGAAGTTAGGTTGCCTGTTTGGAAACCAGTGGTGCTTTTCACAAAAATTCTTACAAATAAAATCTTTGTAAGTCAATTTCATATATTTAGCACTTCAAAGTCAGACGGATAATAAGCATAACTATGATATGATATTCAAAAGGTATACACTATTCTACACAATTCTATAATATTTAGAATTGATAAGCCAAAAAATGAGCATATTATTAAGGTTTCTTGCTTTTGACTTACGAAGATTTTTTTCGTAAGAATTTTTGTGAAAAGCACCACAGCTATATATTTGCTTGCCTGAACCAAATGTTCAGTAGCAGTAACAATTTGCTTGAACACAAATTAAGGTTGTTCACGACAATCAGACGACCTTTATTGTGGAGCCCTGATTTTAGTAATTGATGTTCACATATCTTACATTTTTAGACTAAATGTGTGTAGACATTTTAAACATTGTATTAAAACTATAAGACTGAGACAATACAGACAATCTTTATTTTAACCATTTACCTGCTGAATGTATACCATGGACTTTTCTCAGTTTTTGGCAGTTTATAGTGAATTCAAGGAAGATATAGTTCAAAATGCACAGTTGATTAAGCAGCCATCAATATGGAGTCATGTCAGACTGCATCAGTGTACAGGCTGGCTTGACTTTATACTGATGGCAAAAACTTAACTGTTTTGCCTTTACCACGATATGAATAAATATTAGGGACACATGTGGATAGTTTTCTGACTGGCAATTTCTGATACAATATAACACTGCCTATCTTTTTTTTTATGTATGGTGTATAATTTGTGATGAAAAAAGGAATGCTCATGGGTGAAAGTTATATTGACTAAAATCTGAATTTCAATATTTTTCGTACCTGAAAGAGGGTAATTTTCGCATGTAAAAGCTATGAAATACTGAAATTGAGGATTTTTTAATTTAAAACTTTTAACCCATGAATGCTCTTAAATAATCATTAAGCCCATGTGGGCTGTCTTTTCATGATAAAGTTTCCATATACTACACCAAAGCTGGTTGTTTCTTTTTATATATCTGGTTCTTACTTATACATGATATATAATGCCTTCAGTGTTATTATTTCAATCTAAATGGACTGACATCCAGTTCTTTGGATGTATTATTTGTGTATTGATGACAATTTATAAACATTTTTGTTGATGTGTATCTTGTTTGTTTTCTATGAATGTTTGTAATAATTATTTGTAAATAAATGGAAGTTATTTTGTACATAGAATATAAAATCTTATCATCCCACAGTTAAGGTTTTTTGTCTAATGTATTTTTCTCAATGTATTTTTTCATGCATCAAAAAATCAATTTTTTTATTCTATTTTTCTCTTTGTTTTCATGTATCGTATATAATATAATTTATAGATGAACTTGTACATGACCATGTATTAAATATTTTCAATGAAATTTTAGAGCATATAGAAACATTTTTTTATACAAAAACTACATTATTGTGTCATCAATGATCATTTACTTCATCACATACACATTCTACTGTCTTACATTATAGTTAAATGATTTCATTATCGTCCGAAACTTTGAACAACAACTTTACAACATGTTAATATCTTCGCTATCTGTAGCTCACCTGCTGTAACATTGACATTACAATGGACCTCCCATTTCTAAATTTTCATAATTGGTTTACCAATGAAAATATTAGCGTATACTTGGACAAACATTTATCATAGTTGCATGTCTTTGGAAACAAAGAATTACCTTTGTTTAAATTATGAGCCACTTGTCTAAGGGTGTGATTATAGTGTTGTTAGACTTGTTTAAAAATTAGACATTAAAGCTCAAAAATAATTTATATCAGATAAGATTCGTCATATTTGTACTGGTAAATACTTTAAGAAAAAATTTCCTTTAAAGGCATGAATATTTAGTTGATATTTTAATCATTAGTGCTCATACAAAAATGGAAACACAATGTTTTGAGTCTTGTGATTCATTGTAACCAGTCTAATTACATTATTTTGTTAAGGGTGTAATTCAAATACATAATTTTAGTTGGTAAATTCTTATCAGAAATATGATAACTGTCTACTGAAACTTGCAAAGTTGAAAGCTATTATAGCTGAGACTGCAAAACAAGCATTATGATAATGTTATGGAAAATAATTACAATAAACATGGTTTTGGAGGCTTCAGGATGTCAGATGCTGAATCTTGTAAATGTGTTGCTTTCATGCAATTTTTTTTCATTTTACCAGAAACCATACTTAAATATATTAAAAATAATGATTCAGCAAAAAAAGTCATCAAAATTCAAGAATTGTAGTAAATAAATTTCTTTTGTCTCCAAACTTTTGGTGGGTACAGTATACTGAAAACAGTTTATTTATAATAGAAAACTGAATCCAACTGACATGATTCTGATCAACTTTCAACTAAAACTCTAAGTATTGTCAATTTTATTGACATAGGTTTAAGTTAAACAAGTGTTGAAGTGTGGCTTAAGGTCTGCTTCAATTATACATGTCCAGCCAACTTTACAATTTTTGGACATACCCCCAGATCATTAAAATCACCTTCAGGCAGGAGATACCTCATAGTCCCATTTACATGTGGATGGAGTGGAACACTTGTGGATAAATTTCATGATCAAGTAAATTAGCAGTGTCCTGTGTGGGGTTGGAACCAGGGACATCTCCATCCCTAAGCTCACATCCTACCACTGGACTATCATCCTATACTGTCATTACTCCTCACGGGGACGTAGACACGTTGACCACAGCTCCCAGGTGAAGATGTTAACATGTTGTATATTTGTTGTTATGTAATGATACAAATGCTTTAATATTTCACCCCAGATTTGAATGGTGCAATATCAGTATATATAACATAGCTACATACATTGATCATTTAACGTTTTATGAGATATTTTCATTGTTACAATCAATCCCAGCACTATTCATGTATAGCGGTAATCATCTGTGTCTTCATTCATCCATTCATTCATCAAAGATTCCAACTATCAACATCACAATACATGTACATTGTACATATTCAATCTATTTTTGTTTGACGAAAATGGTTCTACATTTTACAACAGTGAATGCTTGATTCTTATAAATATGTATTTATTACAGAATTTTTTCTGCAATTATTTTTCATTTTTGTTTTTAGGTATTGTCACCAAGTTATTTTAACATTGTTTAGTACAATCATTATCAGAAAAAAAATACTTATTTATGTCCCTTATTGTTTCATAGAATGAAAATTTTTTCAGCCATAGTCCACTAATTATACAATGAATTTTATTAACAAACATTATGACCACAATAGGATTTAAGGCAAAACAACACACCTGTAGGTTTGTTAGGTTTGGTATTAACATTCAAATTATTTTTCCTGTCCTTTAATGATTAGTTTTGTTTTGTTTTTAAAACTGTCCTCTCCATAACATTTTACAAGAACTTGATATAACTCCTCTCTTATAGAGAGCCAATGAAGGATAAAATTTTCAATTAGCCAGTTTGTATTATTTAAGATATCTCCTCTTACCTAATTAATTTTCACAAGTCCCAGTTTTGGGGTTAAAAAGGTTATTATTGAATTTTATTCAACTATCAGTGATGCATACATTAACCCTGCTGATTTGAATATTCACTACAGTATTTCTGTACTCATTATCAATAAAAATGGATATCCATGGTTATTGTACAAGGATTATCAAACATATATGGAATATTTAAATCAAAGCAGTTAATGTATGCACCACAGACTGTTGAATAAAATTGACACTTTATTTGTATATGTTACCCTGTTAGCTTACATTATTAGTTTTACTGTTTACTACAAATTATGATCTACATTATTACCTGTGAACAAAACCTAAATGAATCAAGCATTTCTTGTTGTATAAGAACAAAGTTTTTATTGCTGAACAAATCTGGGAAAATTTTTCATTGTCTTATACATGTGTTTTTTTTCTATGTGTGTAATTTGTATGATTATTTATATTTTAGAATCTATTGAAAAGGTTATACTTCACTTCATGTCATAAAATTGTATTATAGTTAATTTTGTTCTCATTTAATGATACTGATTTTTTTATTTTTCTCTTTTATATGTCACATTTTGATAAACACTTTCATGTTGCACTGTCAGTACTTATAATTAAACATAAATGAAAGATACTACATGAATTACATCTCAGAAGCTATGAGCCAAAATTTGAATTTCTTTAGTTTATTTTGATTGGTCGCATTTCATGTCATGTGACAAGAAAACTGCATTTTGATTGGTTGTAGATTTGTAGGTTATGACCTTGATTGATATAGTATATTTTTGATATGTTTTATATAAGTGTATACACTGTTAACTTGTCTAGAACAGTGTTAATGTTTGTATAATGGCACAAAAATAAAATATAAATAAAACAGGAGATATTTGGGGAAAAGGGGGGATAACTAATGTACACAATGTCCACATCTTTCATAGATGAACAAGTTAGTAAATCATGAATCAATTTATTATGTCTTTGTTTTTTCTTGTATTGTATTTACCAAGTTTGGAGTGTAATTTGAATGGAGTCTGTCTGCTGACTTCATATTACTGTTGGCTTGAGTGTTTGAGCACAGATTCCAAGTACTGGTATGACTTTATGTGAGCATCATTTCAAAAAGAGGTTGACTGTTAAGTTCTGGTGCATCCATACTGTGGTTAGGTGAGCTGTGCACCTCATAGAACTCATTGAAAAAAGAACTTAAAGCTCCATGGAAGGAATCTTGTTCATTTTATCCTAGAAAAAAGGGGTCAGAATACACATGACATGGCTTATTGGCAAACTATGTACTGTAATTATGGATGTTTTATGGTTCGACTAGTACTAATGTTTATCATGCGATATTTTGTGACAAGACTCAGAAGTTTGAAGCACTGGGATATGAAGTTAATGATAATAAGAATTCAGATTTAAGATTGCAATGTATTATACAAACTTGTGAAAAGTTTTGTGAGGCTAAGCACTGAGGTACAAGAACAGTCCAAAAGTCAGACCAATTGATCATGGTACCATTCTAACTTTCAGTCGAACTATATAATTAAGTGTTGTTCAAAGTCTGCTTCCATATGCATGTTCAGTTAACCTTATAATTTTAGTAAACCCTGTTTATTGAAAGCATCTTCAGACTGGTGATCCCTTACAGTGCCCATTTATGTCTGGGTTTAGAGGAACAACTAGATTTTGAAATGAGGAGGGCCCCATAGTGGGGTTTGAACCAAGGACATCTTGATCCCTAAGCACATGTCCTACCACTAGACTACTGCTCCAATGCTTCTACTTAAAATATTTCTTGCATTATGATGATCTTTGAGTATCATTGTGAATCAAGAGATATAGATGTCTACAGTACAGTAAACACAAAATGGTTTCAATCTATTTCTACTAATTTACTGTATCAAAGAAAACTTAAATAAGAAACAATAAGTACTGGAGAAGCTGACTACAGTGTTGTAAATATATGTTCACACTCATAAAATTGAGGAGCGAAATGATCAGAAACTATTTGAAAAAAGAATGTATAACATTAGTGCTTTACACCTCGTATCAATATTTTGTCAGTCCTATTGTTGTGTTAGCTAGTCTATTTGAGTTCCCTGGACAGGCCAGAGTTGCTGAATCCATGCTTTTAACCTAGTTCTAATCACATACCCTTGCCAATAACTGAAAACTGTCTTACATGATAACTGACTTATCTGATACAATAGCAGTTGGAAGAATGGACATCAGAAATATTTCATGACCCAACACCACTATGGTATATAGCTCCTGCCTTGATTTGTAGTCAGATGTCCTACCACCTGAGCTTACCAGATGGATGTCATCTTGGGTAACCCAGAGTATTATTCATAAGTTGTGAATACTGCTGGGTTTCCAAAGAAGATGGATATGAACTATATTTACAGTCATACAAATTATAAATGTATCCCTTTGTTTTATACTTCAGTGTAATAGAAGGGATACATAGCTTGATCAAGAATCCAAAGAACTTTGCATTTTATATCATTTCAGAGACCCCTGAAACACTTTCTTATAAACACACAAAACCACAGATATCAAAAGTCATTTCATAAAACCAATACATTTGGAATGTTCATGTCCATTCTCGTACCCTGAGGTTATCAAGATTCTCAATCTAAAGCTAGTATCGAGAATCCTACTAGACTCTGGGTACGAGAATGGTTAATGTCTGGTATGTCCTGATGTTCGATTATATTGAAGGTGCGCCTATTCCTTAAGGTTGCATTATCAATTTATGTGCAGTCCAGGTAAGTTCATTCTTGATCAGTTTTTATTTGATAATTACAATTCAATGTTACGATGTTTGGCACAAGAATATCTCAGCAGAGTGTATTCTTTAACCAGGTCAATCTTCCCACACTTGCGTAATAACATACAGTTCATGCATTGCTCTTTATAATGCTAGTATTTTAGCATGAGACATATTTCTTAAATTATAATAATTCTTTGTCAGTTGATCCTATGTATTTTACATTTCAAAGCTTCGGCCATAGAACTGATGAATTCATCAAGTAACAAGTACAATGTATCTATATTGGAGCAGTTGTCCAGCAGTGGGATACACACTTGAAGATCAAGATGTCCCAGGTTTGGATCCCACCTGGCTTATATCCTTGAGCAAGAATTTACCTGATATTACCCCACTCCATCCAGGTGTAAATTGGTACCTGTGAGGGTGGTATAAATTTGTTGTGCCACTTAGCTGCACTTAGCTTAGTAAGACTCCCCAGAGATTGCAATTACCTTTTATATTTGTTGATGATCTTAGAAGACTAAAATCATCAGTGGTGCTTTTCACAAAAATTCTTACGAAACAAATCTTAGTAAGTCAAAAGCGATAAACCTTAATAATACGCTCATTTTTGGCTTATCAATTCTAAATATTATAGAATTGAGTAGAATAGTGTATACCTTTTGAATATCATATCATAGTTATGCTTATTATCCGTCTGACTTTGAAGTGCTAATTATATGAAACTGACTTACGAAGATTTTTTTCTGAAGAATTTTTGTGAAAAGCACCACTGATCTGTTGAACAATGGCAGCCATGTTATCTCTAGGATTGCCTCCTTTACAATTAGTCTACATGTATTCAAGGTTGAGGACTAAACAACATGTCTTTAGCATTTAATATCAACCTATGAAAATGATATCCCTCTTCATGTCCTTGTCAATCCTGTGACTGAACAAAAGAAAAACAAAAAACTGTACAAGTTTCATTTCTATATTTTATTTTGATCGTCAAATTCAATAACATAATTCTGTATCGTCCTCTAGCTTTGAATTCTAATAAAACAAAATATGAGCACTAATAGACAATTCACAGTAATATATAAACACAAAGCATACATAGTATAGAAGATAAGAGGTGCTAAAACATTACAACATGTAGTATACTAGAACAACAATGAAGTGACTGATGTACATTGACTTTTGTATTCAGATTTTACTATGTTTTATGCCAATTCTGTATACATTGTATTTTCATTTAGTCACTGGCTCGCTATTATAACTTCTTAGGTGAAAGTTGAAAGTTTTGAAAATACTGAATACCTACTCACAAATACTGAAATTGACAGATTTCATACAAATTTACATAGAGTAATTTATTCTCAGAACGCTGAAATCAGTATAAATACTAAAAACTTTAACCCATTTCTAACACTAATGGATCCAGGTACATCATTTTTCATCAATAGTTGGACATCTTAAAAAAATGGTTAAAATATGTCTTACAAAATGCAAAATAAGGGTTTAACATAGTGGTTGTCCAGAAGTCTTTATCTATGTTGCCCTAGTAATCTTTCAAAAGTACACTTTGATTGGTCAATTTACATTTTGGTTATGGTTGTCCTGGGCAATACTAGTATTATTTCTTATACATGTACATATAATACTACAAAAGCCAGGCCATCCAGTCACTTCATCATTTGTGATTTATATTTTTAACATTGCTATAATAAAAAAAACAATCTGTAGTCCTAGTTTATCAACCTGCCTGTATAAATACATCAACAGTGTGGCTAACTGCATTATAAATAATTATAATAATCACTCATTAATCACACTTAAAATTACTCTCATGCTTAAAACAACTAGGTAAATGTATTCATAGAGGCAGGTTAATAAATTTCAGACTTGTACATGAATTAATGAGATGATGATAATGTTATGTATTGCATCAATTTAGTAACATACACACACAGCCTCAGTCAGTGAAGACTTTATACTTTACACTATGATAGATAACTGAACATCATTTGTTCGAATGAGTATCAACTTGCAAGAAACCTTGATAATGTTAGTATTCTAAAAAGTATTAATACACATAAATATATCATAGTCATGTTTATTTTCACTACACAAACAGAACATTTTACTCCCCAGTTTATCATAAAACATGGCTGCTCCCTTTTACACCCCAGTTTATCATAAAACATAGTTGTTCCCTTTTACTCCCCAGTTTATCATAAAACATGGCTGCTCCCTTTTACACCCCAGTTTATCATAAAACATAGCTGTTCCCTTTTACACCATTGTATCATAAAAACATGGCTGTTCCTTTTTACACCCCAGTGTGCCATAAAACATGGCTGATCCTTTTTACACCCCAATGTATCATAAAAACATAGTTGTTCCTTTTCACACCCACAGTATAATAAAACATAGCTGTACCTTTTCACACCCAAGTGTAATTAACACATGTGTGAAAGTTCAGAATTTTCAAATCTTGAAATTTCCTATATTTCATCATTTCAGCAGCTTAAACATAAGAAAGAGAATCTTTTCAAGGTCCATGAAATTCTGAACTTCATGACCCGGAAAGCTATCACCCATGTAAAATGATAAAATCAATATTTGGTTTTTACCTATTGAGGGAAAAAGAGGAATATAACTTTCTGGCAATATGTGTTACTTGGTAAAAAAAACTGTTTCAGAAAACAGTACCTTTAATGGTAATTTATGTAACATTAGAATTACATATATTTTATTATTAAATAAAAAATACGCACTAATGATTAAATTCCTAGAAACCCAAACTAGTTTGTTACATTATTTAACACATTGAAGTTACCAATTTAAACTTGATAATTGAAATATTCAATTCATAAATCAACAAGAAAACAGCATAATTTATCACCAGCATTAGTTTCAACATTTCTCTAATCTAAGTAATATTACAATGTAACAATTTCTGTGAGCACCATTCTTAACGCACCAATAAAAAGTATAGACAACTAAATGAGAAAACAACATACAAAAATCATAATAGAACAACATTGATACTTTCAAGTAAAACAGAAATTATACCATAAACAATGTTTGCTATTCAATGATCAACAGCCATTAATAAGGTCCCAAATTAACACTCAGTTAATGCATGCACCACTGACATATGAATAAAGTTCATCAATAACTACAACTAATTATGCTGAACCTACCATTTATTATGCATCATCTAGACTATAATGTTATCAATTATGTAAGAAGCCATGAATATGATTTTATTCTACAAGTTAATGCCACTATGTGAAAATATATTCATCAACGGTAGCCTTGACAACTGTTTTACAAACATGAAGTTATCAGAATATAACAAGCATTAGAGACACAATAAACAGTTCAATAAACCACTATGCTTTCTAA
Organism: Mactra quadrangularis; assembly: GCA_025267735.1. NCBI lineage: Eukaryota > Metazoa > Mollusca > Bivalvia > Venerida > Mactridae > Mactra > Mactra quadrangularis. The sequence continues at coordinate 34,347,322 of CM046304.1, forward strand.
ATCTGAATAAGTATCTATTTCTTAAAAAAGTGGGATACTTTTATAAGAGCACACTATATTCATTGACATTTATACTATAAAACAGTTTAAGCAATACTTGCATTTAATTAAAAAATCTTGTTTATAGGGGAATTGAACCCGGGACCTCTAGATCCATATGCACACATCCTACCACACTATTACCATTGCTACTATCCCCCTTATCAACTGTCAGCCACTCAGTGTAAAATTAGGGGGAGGGGGCAGTTCACTTAACATGACTTCAATTTGAGCACCTTTTACACAGACATATTATTAGAAAAAAGGACCTTTTAAACAATAGCTAGACTTGAACCTAAGATTCTCTACTAGTGAAATTATTGAACATAATTCCCCTCTATAATTGATATGCTGTGGAGATTTCACACTTCAAATTACAGTATTTCTAAGTGTGACAGGATGGACCAATAAACTTAAATGTCTGTTTTTGTACATATAGAAGAATACATACATAACAAAAGTGACCTGACATGAAATACTGTAACAGAAAATTATAAAAATACAAAAACCATGCACAGATCAACTGTATTAAACAAAGAACTAGTATCAAAATACAACTGACCCCTTTTTATGATATTTACATGCTTGTATACAACCCATTAGACTTCATTCATACAGGGAACAAAATGTGAAACTACATTGAATACAGTGCCATTCATAATCACTGTTACACTTTTGTAAATGTTTCGGTTTTAATGTTCCATTTTTACCAATACTCAAAAAATTAAACCAAACTCAGTGAGTAATAGCTTAGCCAGTTCTCTGCAAAGCCCTAACATTGTAATTTTTAGGATTCAGGCGTTCCATCTAAGACCTTTAATAAATATATGACAGTGTATATATTACAGTAAAGTTCCGCTAATAAGACCACTTTTGTTATTTCAAAATCATGCGATTTTTGACATTTATTAAGACCCAAATATATATGTATTTTATATATTTTTTACATTCATAAGTCTTTGTATACATATATATATTAGTTGTTCTTATTTTTCTAAGTATACACTTCTCTCCCCTTTGTATTTATCGTAGTACTACTAATACAATAGCTTCTATTTGCACTTAAATCTATTTATTTTCCATAGCAATCTGATATATGTTAAACACTTTAGTATACATACAGTCTGACCTGCATAAGTGACCCTCGGCATTTAAACATACTATTAAGTTACACAAAGCAGTCTTGATGTAATTCTGTGATGTTATCATATTAGTTACTCAGTTGTCCTGAGTCTAGATTCTCTATCTATATGACATAACCGATGGTCATGATATGCAGGTCAGACTGTACATCACATTATAAACAACATTTTATTAATACATGTATTGATATTGTTGCTGAAATTTAATGACCGTCACTGGAAAAAATTGTTTGTATATTTATATGTATATTACATGTTTGTATTGCCTATGGACAAATGTCTTTTTTGCAAAAAAATTATGTCTATGTATATAAAGGATACGGTTTATAGGAGTGTTACAACATTATTACATTGAGAAGTACAACATTGATACATACACCTGGAAGACATTGTTTTCTGATCATATCAAACAATAAACATGAAGTTTTAGCAACAGATCATTAATTCATTGTTTTTCATATAGTGATTCAATAATGAGGTATATCATCTATCGACATAAATCTTATAAACAAATATATGTAAATTAACTTAAGTAAGAATTAAATTGTATAGTGTTGTATTCATATTCTATTTGCATTGTATTGCAACTAAGCTTGTTGTAAGCAAAATGTTCAAACTTTCTGAAATCAATAAGATTCTGTTTAAATGGGTTTATCAGCACATTAACTATAATGAGTTACATTGTGCTAAAATTTCTGGGCAGCATGTACGACAAGTGTATCAAAAAGTTGATAAATACAAGTATAAAATATTTTCTACTAAAAAATAGACTTTAACATAAAATAATAACAGAATACAGTGATTTCAGTTTAAGCATATAATACATGAAAGTAATATTCGTATAGAAATAATCAAGTATAAAAAAAACAATATCAAATCATACTTAATAAAAAAATCCTGAATTTTTAATACTACAGAACAGTTTTTAACAAAATACAAAGAAAAATGCTGTGATTAATAGATATATAAAAATGCCTGCCTTAAAACAGTGATAAAACAAATGTGATTCAAAATATTGATAACAAAAAATGGTACTCATAAATTTATTGCTCAAGAAATTTGTATCCCACATCATGGCCCCATACATTTCTACCTTTCTCATTAAACAACGATTTTCTACAGAAAGTTCTAAATATTGCATATCTAACATATGAATTTCAATCAGAAACCAGTATACATAGTGTATACTGCATACACAATATTCAAAATCTATACCTTAACATTTATCACAATGAAACAGTTTAGTATATTAAAGGTACTCTGTCACAGATTTCAACTTAAACATTAACTTTTTTCTAAACTATCAAAATTGTTTGGAAACATTTTTAAGCAGAAAATTTGTGATTCGATAATGACAATTTTAGTGCAAATTGACTTACAAGTACAAATGATCGTGTTTCAAGTAGTAAAAATCTACCCCGTATGTCACAGTATAGACAATTTTAGGGCATTTTTGTGACTTTTATGGTATATTTCTAGCAATCTATGGGTCAGTTTGTCCTAAAATATTAAGACTTAATTTTTTGACACAATTACAGACACTGAATGGTATTTTGAAAATATTGAAAAATCTTAACCAAATATGAGAACTAGTACCTTTAACATCTACTGTGACTATAAATGTAGTTCTCAAATCATAATGTGATTATATAAACACTTTAAAGTGTATAAATCTATAACTGACAGATTATATCATAACATTTCAATATGTATTAACTATGTAAGTCTTACTTTTAAATGGTCACAAAATAAATTAATAATAAATAATTTGAAAAAAAATATGACTCTGCAATTTATTACACACAGTTGGATATGATTTCAAAATAAAATATTGCTGATAAGATATTTACAACTCATATTGATTGTGTTTCCTTGGCCATCTGAGCTGAATTATCAATATAAATATGCTGTATGTTTAACTGTTTGTGAAGAAAAGTCAAGGTCCACAGCATGTATTTAATCATGTTTTTATTCAATTAGGCCGTATACTTGAGTTTTACCATTATACACAGGGATGTGGAATTCCTAGTTTTTTGCACAAGTCCTTGGTGAAGTGATATCATAAAATATACTTGTCCAGAGTCAACATGCATTTGTCCAGATGTTTTATATTCAAAAAGACATATTTAGAACTATGATATTAAATACAGACTAAAAGTAATAAAAAATAATTGGCAATATAATAGAGTGTAGTTCACTGTTGAATTTGCTATATTTACATTATTTTACTACATTTACAGCTAAAATATCACTTGTCCACGGACTAGTGGGATAGATTTATTTACTTGTCTGCAGACATAAATGTACGAGTTGGACAAGTCAGGCATAGGAATTCCACACCCCAGACACAAATTATTACTTTAATGAATTATCATAAATAGCTTTATATGAATACACTTAATAGAAAATTAAGACCTAAATAATGTCCTTACGAAGGCTAGACTCCTATCATTCATACATGACTTGCACTGCTCTATTTATGATAAAAATGCCAGAAACTACCCTTAAACCCTTGTTTAACCCTTCACACTAACACTAATAAACAAATGGTCCCAATTTTCATGGTGATATATTTTAGAATAAAGAAACAATATAATTATGTTGTAGTTAGGCAACAGAATATGTTTCTGTTAGCACACATAAAAAAATTGCACACATCTATGGTAAAGTATTAAAAAATACAACAATGATAATTTTCTGATGTGAGTATGTGAACACGTCAACCTTACTGAAACCCTGGTCACTATAATAATGAACCTGTTTTGTGGGTCAAAGTTCAAAATGTCCTTAATCCTGAAATTGTTGAAATTAACAATTTCAACCCTTAAATTTCAACCCTTTTTACACTTAAAATTAACCAATTTCTCAGGGGCCAAAATTCCTGAACTCTGAGACCAGACCTGAAACGTATGACCCATGCTGTTAAAATACTGATGGGTCATTGACTCAAAAAGGGGCCTTCTGATAGGCACATTTAGAAAGATCCCAAAGTTACTTGTAACCCAGAAATAACAGCCTCTTAATAAATCAGTGCTAAAAATAGATATGTAACCCATATATTAAACATACCTAAAGACTCTCATTACAGACAAAATGCTCACTTTGCTGCAAGATTGTTTAGAAATAGAAGACTTGAATTAAAATAAGGTTGGAGTGTATAATGAAATCATTACTATTTTATAACATGACAATATAAGGTGATAGATCAAAGTTCTTCATTCAGTTACTGAAAAAATGGTACAAATAATTAAAAGTCAGAACAAGTAAATCTGTGAGCTAATGCTCACTAGTGATACCCCCGCAAAAATCTAAAAATATGGGACAAACAGGAAGTAGATGAGCAAGGAGCATAAAATCGCTTTACATCACATGGGACTATGGGATGAAGCAATATGCAAAGTATTAGGCTGCTGCATGTTATAGTTGCTGAGAAAACTGCGACGGAAATTTTGTAACGGACGGACGCACGGACAAGGGTAAAACAGTATACCCCCCTCTTCTTCGAAGCGAGGGTATAATAACTATATTTCTATTGTAAAAAATTATTACACTCAAATGTATCTCATGTCATTCAAGTCAATTGTATTATGTAACTCTTATTGCTTTAAATCTTTTGACTAAAATGCTAGCCACCACCTAATGTTTTAATAGGGGTTGAGCATACATGTTATTGAATATAATGACCTTAAAATATGCCATACCATCCCCTTCGGCCATTTTCCCTTTCTTTCATAGTCAACATTTAGATACTACCTATTCAACTTGCTTCTTTGAGTGATTGGATAACACATCTTTCTTTAGTGTCATCACTGGCTTAACAAAGCAGAGTAACATGAGCTTGAATGCTGAATACTACAATACATTCCAACGCTTGCTAATATACATATTATCATTGAATTTATTTTGGCTTATGAAATGTCAATAAAGTAACTACATTGTAGCATAATAAATTGAACAATATTTAATAAACTGATTAAAATAACCAGTGACGTCTAAGAACAATAACAAATACTGTAAATATGAACATTCATAGTCCTGTACAAGTACAGTTAAAACAAACAAAAAACATTTACATGTTTATACTGAAATAAAATAAACCCATCCACTACAGTACTTTGCTACATTGCTAGTTAGCAAACTCTCATACTATAATTCATACCATTGTCATCTGCCATTGTTGTTTACCATGTACAGTATGTTCACTTTATAACTTGTTGCACTTGTTATGGGCTGGAGGCCTGCAGTCATCGAAATTTAGATTAATATTCACAAGCAAGTCGGGCTAGTAATTCAGGAATTTTTACAAGCCCGAAAATATTTTTACTAGCCCAAACTTTTTCATAATGGTTGTCCAATAAACACATGAGAAATTGATAAGAAAAGATGTTCACACCCTGTAGAAAAAAGAGATTTTAGTAGCAATGCTAAATGATTTTTTTAATAAATGATTTCTGAAATCATTTTTATAAAAAGTAAAATGTTTGTTTGAAAAACAACACTTAAATGAACAAAATAAAATACAACTTACATATTGAAAGTAAGATTTTTAACGAAGTCATGTGTATGAAACATATTATAATGAAAGACTTTTGTGACAATTAGTACCAGGTTTGTTGTATATAGTTTTAGGTTTTTAAGTTTAGCAACTGTGTTTTTATATATAATGGAATTGATTGATAGATCAAAACATAATTCAGAAATAAGGAGGCTACCAGTACTTCATGGTCTGTAACAGAGACATGTTGCATATGTCTTTGGTATGAGACTGTATATATATCAGGACATTCTGATAACTTTATTCCAATATACTGTTTTTAATTTTCAATTATAAAATCTATCTGAAGATAAGTTTAACTTCTTTAAAAAAAGTCTATATTTTCCCGTAATTAAAAAAAATGAAAAAAAATACGGAACGTGTCGGGTACGAAAATTATTGGGGACGAATGTTTACATTTTACTAAGTGAAGTTTTTAGTACTTTAAACTACTGTTGTATGATTTAAAACATTACAAAACTTTTGAGGGGGCATTATGACATGAAAATCTTTCAATCCCCATGCTTAATTGCTGCAAATTTCATTAAAAAAATCATAAAATCTTGGACGAATACAATTTTTCCGTTTCGTACCTGCCGCCATATTGGATTTTTGTTTACAATTGACAATATTTTACTGAATTATTACCTTTTCCGATTGTTTTTATGTATAAACCTGGTCTATATCAATACAATACACTCAAACCTTACAAAAACACAAAATTTGAGCGAAATACGCCGATTAATGAACAAACGATGTTTTGTAAACAAATCAGTTTTGCGGCTTTATTAATAAACGCAAGCACGTCGGGCTAGCACAATCGGATTTTTTACAAGCCCCATGGCAAAACTACTAGTTTTTTGCTGTCGGGCTAGCGTGAATTTCGATGACTGGGCCTGATACAAAATAAACATGTTGTTGTTGTTGTTGTACAGTACTTAGACTTTCTATCAGCACAAGTATGGCCCAAGATGGGCAATCTTAAATTAATTACTAAATAGGGATGAATACAGTCAAATTACCCATTTAGGCCACAACAAGTTGATACTGTGTTCTACAGATTTTTTGGGGGGAAAAAATATGGCGAGTGAGCAAAGAAAAAAATCTCAATTCAGTTGCTTTATAAAGCGGTTTAACCAAATTTTTATGAGCGAGCGAGGAAATAATATTTTTTTGTAAAAACCATCAAAATTAAGGTGTGAGCAAATCCATAGAACATATGATCAACTTGTTGTGGCCTTACACTGACAATTATCACACTGTACCACCCTATTTTGATGCTTACTGACCCTTATTCTGTTTACAATGATTCTCAAGAAAATAAACCATAACAATATACGACTACAAGGGTAAATATACTATTTTATTCAAATTTTTTAAATTTCTGAAATTTAAGATATAAGCTTAATGGGATCCAAAAAAGCTTAAACTTTAAAACCAGTCTTGAAACATGTAACCCATGAAACATGTTAGGGGTGTTTCTTCATATATTTAACACAAATAGGTCCAACATTCAGAAGGATAGATTTATTTTATTGTTTATATAAACATGTAATGTTTTTAGTATTAAAACTGTATAATCAACTTTACAATCACAACAAGCTCATACCTTATACACAAAATATACACAGTCACTCTATTTAAAGATTATTCATAAAAAATGAATAAATTGAAAACAGTAAAATCTCTGACAAAAAAAACTACTGTGCATGAAGTTAACTACATACTTATCAATGATTCAGCCATATAATTGTATACTGATCAACAATAAATAACCTTAGTCAGTTATTTCCCCTTGTATACTCTTCAAATAGGTAGGTCCAATCAGTTGGATTACTCTGATTTTACCCTTATTTTTCAATGTCAATTTGCCACAATTAATCTTAAATAACCTTTTTGTAACCATTCAATTTATTTGAAAATCAAGCTAAGTATTGTTAGGGTAAAGAACTAACTAAATTTTACCACTTCTGTTAATATCTTGATTAACAAGAAAGATATCAGATGAAATATTTCATAATCCTTACATAGGACATCAATGATAAAATCTAAGATTCCAACTGATAGGACTTATTTACCAATTGGATTGCTTCAGATTTTATCAAGGAAAGATAACTGACCAAAGTCCCTCATTCAGCTATGTTATTGTAAACAGATTGTTGATCAACATTTCAGCTACATAGCTCCATACATAAACATGCTATATTAATTAACAAAAACCACTGATCTATGGTCAACTATAAAATATGAACGAAAAAAATTTCCAGCTAAAATCTTTCATAGTATTATAATGATAGAGAAAGAATCAGCCAGAATTTAGAACACTGTATCTTTATATTACTTTCACAGAATATTTCCATCCATACACCTCACACATGTGTTTGTCTCCCATTAGTTAAAGTCTTGATATATTGTTTAATAATATATTTAAATCACTACGAATCATCTAGAAATTTTACATGTGTAAACGGAAATAATCCAACTTTTCCATTTTCACACTGACCCTCCCATTGTCCATTTGGATTAATTTTTGTTACCATAATATATTCACCCTCCTACAAAATACAAAATAAAAGGATTAAATTTATAACATTCAAGATCCTAAATTTCCAGTATAGATTGATTACTTCAACACAAACATAAAAAGATTAGACTAAAATTTCTGAACTTCAGGATTAGCCCTAGAAACTTTGATTAAAGAGAATATCAAATACAGTAAAGTTCCTCTAATAAGACCACCTGTCGGTCTTACAGAAAGTGGTCTTAATAGCGAGTCGGTCTTAATAGCGAACCCACCTATTTACATATTGAGTATAACAGTTAGGTATCAAAAATTATTAACGTTGCCAGTGACTATTCATATAGTTATAATGGTTACAATGTACAAATAGAAAGTAAGAATATTCATGCTATTTTCCCAAACATCTGCATTTAACTTATTAATTTCAGACACTGTTTAAATCACAGTCCTTTCAGGGGCAGATCCAGAATTTTTTTCTAAGGGGGGAGGTTCTTAACTTTTTCTAGGGGGTCCAAACTTTTGAACCACAACCACATTATTCAACTTCTGCAGAATAATGCAGCACTTAAGTAATAAAAACTACATAACCATTAAATCTATTTTAAGCATTGAGAAAAACTGTTTCATGACTTAAAGTCAGTAAATACTTATGGACAAGTCTATTTAGGAAATTCTAGGGGATGATCCAGACCCCCCCTGACCCCCCCGCTAGATCTGCCTATGCTTTTAATGATATTTTGTTAATTAATAATCTAACCAAGAAACTGACTGACAATTTAATTTCCTCACCGCAAAATTCACCAAGTCCGTACCGTCCCAGCACTTTGTACCCATCGTGCTGTTCCGTATACTGGAGTTTATACCTTTCCAACACGATGCTTTGTTTAATTTTAATTTTGGCAGTTATTTTAATTATAACAAATTAAAATTAGATTTGTACGCAAAATAATCAGATAACTGGAACATATTTGCTCAAAACCGTACGCAAATTAATGAGACAGACGACTTTTCACATAGTTGTAAAGGAAATTCTACTTTCGTTTTCTTTGTTTAGAACGCTCTGTAAGAACGCTTACGTAAGCAGACGAAACGCATTCTTAACTAATTTAAGTTTGATATTTCAAACAAAAATCATAAATTATCGCAGTCCGTCTGTTTAACTTTCTTTTTAATTAATCTTAAATTATCAAAAATTAATTCGCAACGAAGTTTAGTTGATTTGAGGGACTAATCGCCGTTTCACTTCATCAAACATTTGCAATCATTGACAATTACATTTACAAACAATTCTTTTGTTATTGATCAATGTTGACGCTGTTTTATCACTTATTTTGTGGTTACTATGGGTATCTTGTCATACCTATTACGTAATTGTATACATGTCAAAATTCAATTAAGTTGTATATACTCGATAAAAAGTTGTTACACAACGTGTCAACGACTGCTGTAGACTGGTCGTATTATTGGACCCCAAATGAATGCAATTAGACTTGTTGGGTCTAAAAAAGCGGTCGTATTACGGAATAGCGGACCGGTCTTATTATCGGACCTCACGACTATTGAAATATATAGGAAATAATTCCGGTCTTTCAAAAACTGCCCGTATTATGAAGTTGGTCTTATTATCGGACCGGTCGTTAGGTGAGACTCTACTGTATAATCATCATTATCCCCAATTCAGTCTACTCATATACTCCAACTGCATATTTTCTCAAAAAGAAATCTATGGTTAAGTAGCAAGCTGGGCTCATTCCCAGTATCCTCTATCAGTGAGAGGTCCAAGTCTGTGAAATAAGCATTTGTACAATCACCAAGTACAACCAATTTTCATTATAGAAAAAAATGCAATAATGCCAAAGAGCAGATAGCATTAATTACAGTTTTATGTCAATCGTTTTTCAAATCTAAAATACAACACATTGCTCTACATCAAGGTTTTATAGACTTCATGTAGAAATAGAGATGTCCATAGAAATTCCATGTCAGTGTCATGCCATCAATGTTGTGGACCATAATGGAAATAAGAGATTTATCACTTTTTTGTGTCATCCCGGGTGTTGATGTGCATTTTTGTGTCAACCAGGTATTGATGTGCATGTCATATGGTATTTATCATACTGTGATACTCACCATTTGTATGCCATGTGTCATGTCATTGTAATCGAAATAAAACAAGTAAATCTGTGAGCTAATGCTCACTAGTGATACCCCCGCCAAAATCTAAAAATATGCGACGAACAGGAAGTAGATGAGCAAGGAGCATGAAATCGCTTTACACCGCATGGGACTATGGGATGAAGCAATATGCAAAGTATTAGGCTGCTGCATGATATAGTTGCTGAGAAAACTGCGACGGAAATTTTGTAACGGATGGACGCACACACAAACACACGCACGCACGGACAAGGGTAAAACAGTATACCCCCCTCTTCTTCGAAGCGGGGGTATAATTATTATTATTATTAATTATTATTACTAGATTATAAAATGAATACTTACATTTAACTGTAATTGTGATTTATCATAATGATTTGGTATTCTTGTTTGAATTACTAAAGCTTTGGCGGGTAGATGTTTGGGGATTTTTATTGAAGGCTGCAAAAATAAGAAAAAAAGACATAAAATAAATGTACATCAATGTAAGGGTATAAATAATTCATCATGTAGAACAGTAAATTTTATATGGTAGAAATTGTTAGAACAATTGCATGTATGTACACAGGGATGCAAGAATGATCAACTGAAAAAACTGAAAATGTAGCTGTGTGGTATGGCACGAGTACCCCACCTTATCATATTTACAAGATTTGGAAAAAGGTTTCTAGGTTCTTTGAAAAACTGGAAATCTGGTATAAACCAGAAACTTTGCATCATACAAGCCATAAAATGATATTAAAATACTATACAGCTGGCCTGGCTAGCTCAGTCAGTAGCACCCAAATACATAATTTTGTGGGGTTTGGTCATGAACAGGGACCAGGAAATCGCCGGTTTTTCGGTTTTCGGACCGATTTTTTCATTTTGGACCGATTGAGATTTCAAAATCCGTAAAAAAATCGGTCCGGGAAAAACTCGCAAAATTTGACCTCAAACCTTTAATTTTCATAATTTTCAAGAAAACGTATTGATAAAATGTTATCATACATCGATCAGTTGAATAAACCCACTTGTTTATTGCAGTAATATCCTGCTTAATTGTCCATAGGTTATATCAAGGACCCTGTATATGTATCCATGGTTACATGTATCATCGGGCGTTGACGCAGTGATATTTTTTTAAGATCGAGCACAGCAAGGTACGCTTGATTTGCACTCGATTCATTTGAAGAACAGCAGAAGAATATGTTCTTACTTAATCGTGTCCATCGAACCGATTACGTTTTTCAATCGGTCTGTTTGAAACCTGTAAACTTGTTAAAAACAATAATGTTTTGTAAAGAATGTTTTATGAATAATTAAAGAAAACAATTTAATTGCTTTTGTTGTCAATTCCTGATTGATGTATTCGTTTAATCTTTAATTTGTTTGACTTGATTCTTGATTTATTCAGGGAATTAGATCTATGTCTCTGATTTATTTTTACGTCTTAAATTGAGGTGTGAATAATAAGAAATTATCTTAGGACATGTTTCTACGCAAAATTCTTATAAATCGAAGGTACAGTTGTTGATGATCAAAATTCAACTTCACTTCACTCTTCTTTGATGAACAAATGACCCGTTTACGGATGACGTCACAAGCACCTGCTACCTATATTTTGGCTGATTTACTGGTTGGCAGAAAGAAACCAAAGTTTACATACATTAGATAGCAGCAGAATTTTTAAATCAAGATAACTTTTTTATTTGTTGGCCGATTTTTATGATATTTATATTGATAGAAAGCTTTTGAAATTCATATTTTTAAAATATAAGAAAATTGCCAAAATTTTGATTTAAAAAAAATATACGAGGTGATTTAAACCTGTCATTTGAACTATCATTTGTCTATCTTCTTGCCGGTTTGAAGCACTAGGTTTAAACACTCGCTAATAAAAAACAATTCTTTTTTTACAAATAATTTTTAAATATTCAAAATATGAATTTCAAGACCTTTCTAGTGATATAAAATACTTAATTGTTTGATGACAAATGACTTAGTAATTGCAATTTTAAATTTACTGTGTTTTCATTGTATTTACTCGCTATCATTTCTTGCCAACCAGCAAACGGTTACCTGTAGTTTTTATCATCTCCTTGTTACTATTTATAGACATCATAACAAAAACAATGAACTGGTCTAAATTCCAAATTCAACGAAAATAATTTTCAAAACGAACAGTTTTGTCATTAATTTATCTATAAATAGGTGTACTATGCACGATTTGATAATCTTTTGTGTTAAACGAAACCGCTTGAACCATTGTGATGAGATGTCATACATTTTCGAGACCCACGCTAAATCGTCACTTCGTATGAGAAACGTTTTAATCTACGTGTGTAATTAAAAAAGCTTATCATTATTTTACGTTTGCAAACGATGCTTAAAAATGAGAGACATTTACTTTGGACCCGTTTTTTGCGCATGCGCAGTTAAAATAATTCCCCCACATTATGACGGAGTTTTTCAACAACATTAGAACTAGATGAAACAGCCTTTTTCAAGTTCTGTTTATTGAACTGAACGACGATTGCGGGGAGTAATTTCGGAAAACACGTTTTTATGCTAGATAGAAGTTAAGTTTTGTAAAAATTTAAACAAACAATGCCAATGTATCGTATGCATTCCTAATAAAAGGGAGCAAAAAATAAGTACTAACATGGTCGTGAATAAAGTACAGTAAACGATCGGGTCCGTACGGTACACGTTAAAACCCGTATCCGGTACTCGGACGGTTTTGGACCGATTGACTTCGGCGAATTTCCTGGTCCCTGGTCATGAAATAATTTCTACGGCTATTCCCTTCCTACTACTAATTTTCTAATCATGTAGGGCAGTTCCTTTTAAATGTGTTGCTATGTTGTTAAACCCGACAAAAAATACACTTTAAAAGAATACAAACTATAGGAGGTGAAGCTAATCCACCATCTTGTTGATCTGGTTGTTGTTGTTGTTGTTGTTGATGTGATATAATATCTGATTGATCTACTGATACTAATTGTTCATCATACTGTAATATATATAATATACATGATATAATAGATGTAATTCATGTATACTTAAATATATATAAATTATTACATAATAGTATAACAGAGGTATAATACAGCACATGTACTCCCTGGCCTGTAAGCTAGCTTTTATTGGGATGCGGAAGAGTGTCTGCTTACATCCTAAGAGTTATCATGTTCAAATCTCATTTGGACCATGGATTCTTCAATAAAATTCTTTACCTTAATTCACATGTCTAAAGCTGGGGACCATTGAAAACTTAATTGGCCTTGTGAAGATTACTGAGTTCAACTGATGGGGCTAGTTGAGGCTCAATCTGATTAAAACCTGATCAAAACTCTTCACTCCCCTACTGGCTAATTAAGGGTTCGGGATATCTGTTTAATGAGATTGGTTGAGGCTTTCACACATTGACAGTGCAAAATTTCAGTTAAAGCTTGTGAAAACTTATGTTGAAGATAGCATTATAATATACAAGATAAAATCATACAAAGATCAAAAGTTATAGTTATTAATCAGAGTTTGTAACAATACTTATTTCATATTTCAGAAATATATGTTCAGTATTTAGCTTCTACTACTAATTACATTCAGCTGCTCATCTTGATACTAAAGAAACTGCTTCTATAATTGTGCATTTGCACTAGACAAGACGTGCTTTAAGCTTATTCTGGCATGTTTTAATTTTATACATTAACGTTGGGACAAAATTGCAGTATTGATTAATGATAGCCAAACACAATGATAGCCTGTTGTACATAAGTCAACTTTAAAAGAACTAATGCTACAGTCCCATAAACATAACAAGAAAGATAATGTGGGAGCCACATTAAAGCCGGATTTTTCTGCATATGGGAACATTGAGAACAAGTTTACATTGTTACAAAAGAAAGTCATTTGATATATTGCTTATTAGAAGGAATGCAAAGGGCAATAATTAATCTTAAAGGAATAAAGAGTTTCATTAACTATATTATATATGTCCTATTGTATCTTTTCAGAGTATTTTGTTGGTATTTGACTAAGATGGCATAAGACATGAAAACTATGGATGAAAATAATGCAAAGCTAATGATATGAAATTAGCGAGAGAATTTTGTTAAAAAAACCTTGTATGGCAAATGATGAAATTGTTGAAACAAAATGGCAGGAAAATATGACTGGAAAATGCCAGAATACTTGCTATTGGAGAGATCCAACATACTGAAAACTTTAACATAAAAAAATACAAAGGGAAATAATCCATTTTTAAGCCAGGTAGAGTTGTTGTTACTGTCTAATTCTTTTCAACAGATGATATGTAATCATTGTATGAAACTTCGTAAACATCAAACCATAAATGGCAGAGATATCCAACAATTTGAAAAATTTAACACAAAAAACAAAAGGGAAATAATCCATTATTAAGCCAGGTGGAGTTGCTGTTACTGTCTAATTATTTTCAACAGATGGTATGTAATCATTGTATGAAATTTCATAAACATCTAACCATAAATGGCAGAGATATCCAACAATTTGAAAAATTTAACGCAAAAAATCAAAGGGAAATAATCCATTATTAAGTCAGGTAGAGTTGTTGTTACTGTCTAATTCTTTTCAACAGATCATATGTAATCATTGCATGAAATTTCATAAACATCTAACCATAAATGGCAGAGATATCCAACAATTTGAAAACTTTAACACAAAAATAACAAAGGGAAATAATCCATTATTAAGCCAGGTAGAGTTGCGGTTACTGTCTAATTCTTTTCAACAGATGATATGTAATCATTGTATGAAACTTCGTAAACATCAAACCATAAATGGCAGAGATATCCAACAATTTGAAAACTTTAACGCAAAAAAACAAAGGGAAATAATCCATTTTTAAGCCAGGTAGAGTTGTGGTTACTGTCTTAATCTGTTCATCACATGGTATGTTATCATTGTATGAAGTTTCATAAAAATCTGACAATAAATGGCAGAAATATATGCTAAATTAAAAACTTTAACGCAATTGTTAACGACACCAGACACCCGAAATTACAAAGGGCAATAATCCATAATTAAGCAAGGTAGAGTTGCGGTTACTGTCTCAGCGTTTTTTTTCACCCGATTGGGAATGGGTCCTGTACCCCTCCGATTGGGAATTTTTTAGTCGTGAAAATGGGAAAAATTGGGAAAATCATACACAGCTTAGAATAAATTGGGAATATCAATAAACAAGTGTTTAAATACAGAAATTGTGAGATATCTGCATCATTCTGCCTTTTAACAGTAACATTAAACTAGATTTTGTAGTTTTTGAGACATGCAGAGGTAAATTACACAAAAAAAGGAACTTTAGAATTGGGCCATCCATATAATGACCCCTAGAATTTGGACACTCCAAACAACAATATAGTGCCATTGTTAATAGGGTATAAGTGAGCCAGGTTATGTGACAAGCTGTTTATCCTAACATTTGGGAAATGTCATAAAAATTATCTTCAGTCACATTATCCACTCAAGCTTGTTGGAAATGTGTTCAAAGTTACCAACAACTTATCTTCTTATGTAATGAAACTATCTGATAGACCACAACATAATTCAGAAATAAGGAGGCTACCAGTATTTCAGTGTCTGAGTCGTTTTTAGATCTGTTATGATCAATTTAATCAAATAACCTTTCTTATAGTTTTTACTCAAAATCTTCCTTAAAAGCAATTCAGCTTGGTTCTAAAATGTCTCATTTTCCCACAATAAAAAATCATTAAAAATCATTAAATGTCCGAAACTGTCGGGTACGAAATTATTGGGGACGAATGTTTTACAATTTACTCCGAGTAACAATTTAAACTACTGTTGGATTATTTCAACCATAGCTAAATTATTGAGAAAAGTATTAAGAAATCATCGTGACATGAACAGCTTTTAATTTCTATGCTTAATGGCAGCTAGTTTCATAAAAAAATCATAAAATCACGGGTCCGTGAGAAATTAGTCAATGTAATGACCTTGACCGGAAATAAAACTTAATCACAATTTTACGCGGTAAGACAAAGGAGTTTGTTTGTAAACATTAAATTTTACATCATTAGTTTGATTGTAAAACTAATGAAGCGGAACAATGGTTTTGTGAAAGAGTGATTACACAAACTCTCAGATGATAGTTATACAAGATGACGCTATTCACCAACATTAACGGATTAGCGATGTCGTAAAGAACGGCATGAATAAAGATTCTAATTTATTTTTAATTGATGATAAGTGATATTGATTATTGAAATTTGCGGACTTTTGCCCATTTAAGTGATAATTGACACACGGTCATTAAATAACTGTCAGTTACGATACTTAGACAAATAAACAAAAGTAAAATTTTATTAATTCCAAAACCCGTTTTCTTGCCGATTTTTTTAGTTTTGACAACATATGCTGTTTTTTCTCTTGATTTTGGAAATACCAATAAAAGAAACGATTGGGAAGGGTCCGTTGACACAATTGGGAAGGTCCGTTGGCGTGATTGGGAAGGGTCCGGTCGTCGTTGGGAATGGGTCCGTTTTCCGGACCCATTTTAAGAAGGAAAAAAAACGCTGTGTCTAATTCTGTTCATCACATGGTATGTTATCATTGTATAAAGTTTCGTAGAGATCTGACTTTAAATGGCAGAAATACATGGTACATTAAAAACTTTAACGCAATTGTTAACGACACGGACGCCCGCCCGCCCGCCCACCCGCCCGCCCGCCCGCCCACCTGCCCGCCCGCCCGCCTGTGTTCGCCAAACTATTAGCCGAATTTTTTCGTTGAAAAATCCGGCTAAAAATAGCCGTGAGGGCGCCATGCGATCAAGCCCTGCAAGAACTTGTATGAACTCTTGCATACTTGTACGGACTATTACGTTTTACCAGAATCCGTGAGATGAGTCATAGATACATGTATCAGTTTCTTAATCAAATCATGAACACAATCGTGGCTTAGTATGGATTAAACTTGCATATCTTCAAGCTACGGTTCCGTATGAGTATGTTGTTTTGTGCCATGTGCGTACCGTCACCCTTATATGCAAGGCTTCCCACGGCCTATGGCTGTCTGCACGTATGGGTCAGCAACAAACCACGATTTTATGGGAATGAGGCATAAAGTAAGACTTACTTTAACAACATATGGTACAGGTATCTGACCCACTCTACCATCTTTATTTTTAGCTTGCCACCATTTCTCTTCATCTTTTGATATTATTTCCAATACTTCACCTTTTCTAAATGGTAAATCTTCTTCATCCTATCAAATATAAACAGCATGTGATTAAGTTTGGTTGAGGTGTATTTAGATATAAATAGTAGAATACTTAAAGGTCATGCATCATGTCATTATGTCTATTGGTAACAAGTTTGAGATTCCTTTTTTTCTATCAAAGTAATAAAATAACTTGAATGTAAACAACTACTATGACCTACTAAAATTGATCATTAATGGTATGTTTACACAGGTTTTGACTGTATGGCGGCTTCCCTTTAAAATGATTCATATTTCAAACAGAACTAACAAGAAATAAAACTTGTAATAAGTAATACTCTTGATACTCAATACTCTAAACTAAGAAAAAAACAAACATAAAACAAGAGCACTGTGAGTTGGAGCTACAACCTAAGGCCATGCCATATTGGAATTTTGTTAAGCGTCCCCATGCGCATAGGTTTAAGAGTCCTCAATCAAAATAAAAAACAAAATGTAGGTAAAATTTTCTTAAATAATTCCGATGTTCCGGGATTTGATACGACAATTTAATTCAGGGAAAATCGTGTTCGGCAACGACGTTATTCATCGTAAACAATTTATCATAACTGTGTCATAAATACAATATATATTTAACCTGAAAAAAAAACAAGTAAATCTGTGAGCTAATGCTCACTAGTGATACCCCCGCCAAAATCTAAAAATATGCGACTTACAGGAAGTAGATGAGCAAGGAGCATGAAATCGCTTTACACCACATGGGACTATGGGATGAAGCAATATGCAAAGTATTAGGCTGCTGCATGTTATAGTTGCTGAGAAAACTGCGACGGAAATTTTGTAACGGACGCACGCACGGACAAGGGTAAAACAGTATACCCCCTCTTCTTCTAAGCAGGGGTATAACAATAGTCATTTTATATAAGATTCAGAGCATTGTTTTATATCATGAGGATGTTATTCAATTGTAAATATATATATAATGCATTGTTTTTGCCGTAAAAATACTTGTGTTTTCTTTTTCGGTTTGTGTGTTTTTGTGAATAGGTACCTAGGTTTGTCAAATTTGAGTCAACGCTTAACAGAATTCCAATTTGGCATGGCCTAAATATAAGCAGTTTTAAAATGACCTTCGCCCTCAGAGAGACCTTGACCTTAGAGCTACACATCATCTCAATGTGGGGATGATTTGTGACTAATGAATTAGAAAAACTCTGTATAAGTAACAAAATTATGGTCCAGAAACACAATTGCTAATGGAGGACAAAGTGACCCGCCAACAATGCAGACTGTAGCACAATACAACCAATCAGGCATATAAATAAACATTAAACTTACCTTGCCAGGAAAATCATATTTTGTAATTACTTTCATTCGAGGTGCCTGTGAAATAAAAATAGTTCAGCTTATATAGAATTTACTCTACTTAGTAGAGAATGATACATGAAACACAAGTCAACAAATAGTGCTTTCCTACATATCATAACATAATAAAAGCTGATATTTTGAACAATGTAACCAAAATCTTTTGGTTAAAATGGATATATATATATAAATAAAAGTGGAAATCATGAAGGTTCTTCTTTCTATATTTATTCTAAATGAGCGTACATAACACAGAATGTTGTCAACTTATTGTGGTTTTTATTATAAAAACTAAACTGATCTTTGACTTTCTAATGAATAATGTAATAGGAAAAATTATTACTGTATTTTCAGAGGCAACAAAGTTAGGCTATGCCCTATTTTCTCTGTGAACCTCTTAACAACAGTATTTGCATAAATTGTTTTTGCCTGAAATATTTTTGTGAATATTCTTATTGTTTATGAACATGGATATTCCAAGGGCCCGTGGGCGTGGAAGACCTAGAAAATCTTGGTCTGATTGCATCAAGACCGATTTATGTGTATGTGGTATGGGCAATACCAGTCCACACAATAGGGACGGATGGAGAGCTGGTGTTAGACGTTCTAG
Source organism: Mactra quadrangularis (assembly GCA_025267735.1). Taxonomy (NCBI): domain Eukaryota; kingdom Metazoa; phylum Mollusca; class Bivalvia; order Venerida; family Mactridae; genus Mactra; species Mactra quadrangularis. The sequence goes on from CM046304.1 coordinate 34,366,887, forward strand.
CCGCCTGCTGCCTACCTCAGTATCTGGGACACCCGCAGCAGATGACAAATAAACTCAGGATATGATGATATGATGATGATTCTAATTAGTTAACACTTCTTGTTCCTGACATAATTATAGTATTAGTCTACAATAATTGTCTAAAAATTGCTTTATAATAAATATACATTAAATGTTACATACAGGATGTGTAAGAGCAGTAGTATCTAAGTAATGAGTCTTGTAGAAATTTAAAAGTGCTGGTATATCAGGGAACTGTTGATCTCCTATACGAAACATTTCATGTCCACCAACTTGTATACGATTTATTATATAATGACTGATTTTACAGTCTTCCCTACAAACAGAATAAAAATATAACTAGATAAAGTATCATTATGCATCATTTTTTACTTAAAATCAAAATAGAGACAGAAATCTAATTCAATTAATATTAGTATAACTACTCTGTCTTAGTTGCATAGCTGTAAGAGTATACATTTGAACTGAAAACACTAGAGATTTAAAGTTTGACCAATAGGTCCTGTTGTGGGTTCAGGGCAATGCCAGGGCTGGACTCTCAAGGGGGCCAAAAGTCCAAGAGAGGCTGGTCAATCTAATATGCAAAGTTACTCCCTCTTCATGAAAAACTCTCCATTTATGAATACTTCACAGTTCTAGATGATTTGAAAAAGACAAAGAAATTGTTTGCCATTGTTATTGTCTTGACAAGAACACAAAATTACAAGTTGCGGTGCTAAACAAATACATGTATTCTACCTTCAAAAAGGGACTTTGATTTCTACCATAAAACAGATCCTTGTAAATAATCTTGTCAAAAATTCTTTAATCTCAAAATGTACTAGATTATGACCTTGACATTATCTTAGATCTAATTTTAATTCTATATTGAATAAGGAAGTACAATATACAGCAATCTGAAGTACTATCTCAAGCTCTTTTTTAACTGATAATTTATAATACATGATATGCCAGCAACTTCACCATTTAAGAGTTTTCATATACAAACACAAGTGGTTTTTTTATAATACTAACTAATGTATTAATTGTAATATGTTAAGAGTTCTTCTGCATTAGTTATGATAGATAGTATACAATAAAAGGATAATTATTAGTAAAGCAAATGGTACTGAACATAAATTTAATTAATGAAAGCATATTCTGATAAAAAAGAATATTCATTCTAAATAACAAGATGTATGATCTTACCTAACACACAGAACAAAGTCTCCTCTAATAGACTGACTTTCTCGTACAAGAAACACACCATTTGTGTGCACATGATCAAGTATTTCATTTGTCTCCTCTCGACTTAAAGGACCAAAATACCAACTGAAATAAAAGACAATTAAATCTAATATGAAGATCTACTTTGAAAGATATGTCTAGATAATTTGTCCAAACAAAAATCAAGCTAATTGCCAATGAAAATGTTGTTGAGTACTACCAAACACCATTCTAGGATACCCACGCTTGCTGATTCTGACCAACTATAACTGACCCAGGGCTAATCCTGGGGTAAAATTTTAAGGTGACTTCTCCCTCCAACTAAGTCAGGGAGAAGTGGCACCGTTCGTAAGAGAAGTTTCCGAGCGCATCCAATCTCAAAAGTAACATTTAAAACAGCCATCATTAGTTTGAAATACTTTTGTTCTACTGAACACCAAATTTCATTGAATTATAACCTAGTGATCACTATAGATTTGCTGATGTAGTTTTTTTCCAGTACATTGTTTATTATATGCTGGTCAAAGTAATAAAATTATTTGACTTGTTATTAATTGTATCTTGAATTCATTTAATCTTTTTTTTCTATGCAAATGGAAGCATCTTTCAGTGACTTTATGTCTTCATTAGCTAATAATTGTATTGAAATCATTTCAAAGATTAAAATGTAATTTTACCTAATATTTTAAGTATTACAGTGTATCAGTCTTCACTGCTACAGTGAAGTATTTATCAATTCAAGAATATTAGTGAACATATGATGGATTTAATTTTTATTTCTGTACATATCTAACTTTGCTTAAATTTGATTTTTTTTCACTCAAAATATGTAACGATCGGACCCGGGTACGAAAGTTATTGAGGACAAATGTTTCACAAGTCCATCGCCGATTTTTAGGTCAAATATATGATCTAATCACTTATGTAATTAAGACATCATTATGAAATGAACGGGGTTGGATTTCTGCATTTAATAGCCACAATATATCATTATAATATATAGTGTACAATCGTAATATTCGACTAATAGTGAAAGAACGGGCTGTTACAGAAATTATAACTTCATTCGTTTCGTCCCCAATGTGTGAATTGTTTGTAAACTAAAATTTGACTGCTTTGCTAATAAATTGATAAGCGTATCAATTCATGTGTGAACTGGTTACCATTATCACAAATAGCGAGCGCCTGGATAGTGTCCATGACATAATGAATCTATTTTTAGTAACACTTTTTGTCATTTTTACTCGCCATCGAACGTACCTATTTTCGAACAAAGGTTCATTTTATATGTGTTGTTTTTAGACTAAACTTAAAATTAAACTTCTTTTCTTTTGATAAAATAAGCGGCAAATGATTTTACGAGGGGAAAATGGTATGCTAGCATTGTTTTGGGGACATGTGAAAAACTCGCTTCCGCAAGCCTTTACTCTTTCGCATGGCCGACTGCACATTGTATCGTTTAAATTAAGCTACTGAAGCCTGCTAGATCATTATAACGTACTGTCGATCTTGATTGGCTAATCGACTTTCGATGTTAAGAAACGAGGCTCTGATTTGCTGCGGGTGTAAACTAGGCGGAGCGTAATTAATAATTGACGTCGACACAATATTATTCAATCGCCAAAAACAGAAATACTCAGTGAAGTGAACTTCTCCTTGATGTTTTGATAGAGCCAAATGGTACCACACAAGGCGACATTATCGCCCGAATCGCCCACGCAGTGGAGCCCTGTGAACACTCAAGTAAACAAAGTATGAGAAACAATGAATAGGACAAGGTCATAATCATAATTATCCTAGTCCTAAAGATAAGACCCTACGTAACTATTTTATCATTTGGACATTATTCTGTTATGCAGGGTCTTAACGAATTGCTTCAAAAATGCATAGCAAAAATTTTAGTGTACAGACATCTATTCAGGTCTGAAAGTTCTACTCGTTTAAATTCGAAAAAATTTGCAATAAAACTATTCACTAATGGAAAGATAAATGAAAAATACACATGATAAATTACACATGAAAGTATAATTATTTCAAATTCTAACCTTATAGACAGTTAATTAATCCATTTAAACTCCTTCATTGACAAGTACTGGCTGTTTGCCAGAGTAACTGTACAATAATAGCCAATTCAATTCGAATTTAAATTGGGTTGCGTCATTTGTAAGAATTGATTTTGAACAAATAAATAAGGTATAAAAGCCAGTATCAGGACCACTTCGTGTATGATATTGACTGTTGGTAGTAAGAGCGACTACTCTGGATAGAAAATGTTTTTCTTTAAGCAAAGCGAAACTTTATTTACCAGCACAAATTCAGTTCAAAATGGAGGAGAGCAGCAACAACCCTGGATAGCAGGAAAAGTAATAAGTGTTTTAATAAGCAAAAAAACAGATTATTATCTTCTGCTTTATGTAAAGAATAAAAGTAAACTTTTATTTATTGATTGGTGCTAATTTGACCCATATTCATTCACTTTTTGAAAAAAATATTTTGCTATGCATTTTTGAAGCAATCGGTTAAGACCCTACATAACAGAAGAACGTCCATATGATAAAAAAGTTATGTTGGATCTTATATTTAGGACTAAATCATATCCCCATATATAGTAAACAGCCCGATAGTTAATTACCAAAATCCAAAATTGTGTACTTGATGACAAATTGTTGAGTTAAAATGTTAAATATGCCTTTCTTTTGCATAATAACAAATATTAATAAGTATTTTAATGAATAAGTTGAAAAATATCCATCTAATAAATCTATGGTAACTCTATTCTCACCTCATAGAGTTGTCTGAAGTTTTGTCACTCGCATAACTTGACTCCAAGGCTACAGTACCATTTAGTTCTAAATATAAGACCCTACATAACTATTTTATCATACAGACGTTCTTCTGTTATGTAGGGTCTGAACGGATTGCTTCAAAAACGCTAGAGGTGAAACGATTCAAAAATTTTCGATTCGATTCGATTTCGATTTTTTATCAAACGATTCAATTTTTCGATTCAATTCGATTTCCTACTCGAATTAAATAGGACATAACAAAAAATAAATTTTCAAGAGGAACTGTATTATCAAATAAAACTGTAAATCCTGATAATAGAGTCAGCTTTCATAAACATTTTATAACATCAAACTATCAACACTTTTCAGATCACAGAGCGAGAGAAGGCTACTTGGCTACTTAAAGTCTGTTAGCTTCATGTGTTTCTTCAAAAATATTAGAACATCGACATTGTCATTGCTCACTGTACCCCTGTTTGCATAATTCAGAGCTCCAGATGATTTATTTTACAAAAGAGTCATCACTCCCTAGTTTTTTTATTATAAAGAGTGACAGATTTTTTGAAAAGAGTGAAACTCCGAAAAACAATAGAACATAAATATATCTATGAACAGTGCATTTTCATCTGAGGGACCTCCCTCCCGGAAGACGAAAAAATCAAATTCTAATTCTATAATAATACCCATTTTACAAAGTATTTAGAGCTTAACTAGTAATAAATATTTCACTGCATTTTTGCATATATATAAGACAAATCGTATTATTTCCAACTTTTTAATGAAATGTAATGCCCATGGATAAATTGTTTATAAATTTCTCCTTACCTACATGTACATACAGTGTATGACTCAAGTCATAATCAAAATAAAAACAATTCATCGGTGCATCAATGACGTTATAATGCCATAATTAATTACTAGTTAAGGTTAAGCTTAGACAATAAAAAATACAAGCATTCAGCAAATGTAGATCACTATGACCAGCTTCATTTAGTTTGTTTCAAAATATTGCACCACACTTTGTCCGATTTAAATGGTTATGAAAAACAAAGAGGAATTTCCAGGTAAATAAACGTAAATAACCGTCAAAACAAACTATTAAGTTTACAGTTTATCTCTAAATTACTTTATTATGCTTGATTTAATTTTGTATCATACGGAACGAAATCGCTTCAACCATTTCGGCATAATGTCATTCATTTTCGCGACTCAAGCTAGATAGCAAATTCATATGAAACATCTGTTGTAATTAAAAAGCTTATTGTTTTCAATATTTCATCTTGATTTAATAAACGATGCTTTAGGAAACGACGATGTGAAAAGTTTAATTTTTTTTATAAGATAAATCCCCCAATATTGCCAATCGTGTAAAACTATATCGACTGGTTATATCTTGGTGGCCCCTTTATCACTAAACTCTCTCTCTAGGTACCAGTTTTAGGTATATATGAATGATGTCAAGCGTGTTAACTAACTCGACGACTCCATTATCGATTTTCTGTCAGCGAGTTAATCTCCCAGCATGTGACCGACAATAATGGTCTAATTGACATGTATGCGTAATATACAAGTATAATAACCCCTGGCAGTCTCATTTTTCAACTTTTATCTGGATAAACAATCGTCGGGTCAATAAGGGTACACTATTTTAGTCAACTTTAAAAATATGCTTATTTTAACCGAAAAAAGGGCGTTTCATTCAACTTACAAAACTACTGAATAAGACAGTATTTCAAATTCGAATCGAATCAAAAATGCCTCTTCTGAATCGAATCGAACCGAATCGAGCGTTAAAAATCGCGATTCATTGTGAACCGCGATTAATCGTTTCACCTCTAAAAAACGCATTGCAAAATTTTTTTCTATGAGTAAATTAATGTGGGTCAAATTAGCACCAATCGATAGATAAAAGTTAACTTTTATTCTTTCCATAAAGTAAAAGATAATAATCAGTTTTTTCGCTTACAAAAACACTAATTAATTACTTTACCTGCTTACAAAAACACTAATTAATTACTTTCCTTGCTATCAAGGGTTGTCGCCGTTCGCTGCCATTTTGAACTGAATTTGTGCCAGTAAATAAAGTGTCGCTTTGCTTAAACGAAATTTTTTTCTCTCCAGTGTAGTCGTTCTTACTGCCGACAGTCAATAGTATATACGGAACGGTCCGGATATTGGCTTCTATATTCGTTCATAATCAATTCTTACAAATTGTGTGACCCAATTTGAATTTGGATTGCCTTGGCTATTTTTGCACGGTTATCGTGACAAACTGAAAGTACTCGTTAATAAAGGATTTTAAATAAATTATTTGACTGTCTAAGGTTAAAATTTGAAATAATTATACATTTATCATGTGTATTTTTCATTTATTTTTCCATTGGTGTATCGTTTTGTAGCAAAATTTTCGAATTTAAACGAGTAGAACGTTCAGACCTGAATCGATGTCTGTACACTAAAATTTTTGCTATGCGTTTTTGAAGCAATCCGTTACGACCCTACGTAACAGAAAAACGCCCAAATGATAAAAAAGTTACGTAGGGTCTTATATTTAGGACTACGGTACCATTATGCTAGCTACTGCTTTCATTCTTACTAGCAATATGTATTCTACAATACAGTACTCTTTTTTCAGTATTCAACTTCTGGACAAGCGCATTTTGATTCGTGACAAGATGATTTTCAGATTTCATAGACAAGTCACTTGTCAAGTGGAAAAAACTCAAAAGAGTTCCACACATAAGTTTTAATGATGTTCAAGAGAAGATCATGTTTCACATATTATACAAATTAGATTGTGCGTAAGGCAACAATAGTGGTCACAAAAAAATATTAAAAATTGACGTTGTTGGAACCTAACTTGTCAAATAGGACACTTGACTTGATCTATTTGACATTTAATCGTTAATTAGCCGAAAAGAACTTCCTGGGCCGAAATCATAAAGGTGAATTGATATCGACTCATGATTAAGTAAAATCATACCATAATTTGTCGTTTGGATCAAATCCAATATCTTGAGCCATATTTTGTCGTATTTAAAGATACATCTAGTAAAAATTTTGGCAATTTCCTTAATTTTCGCCAAATATGGCGGTGATGCATTCACAGTTATCCCCCTTTGCATAAATAAACCCAAAGATATTTAATCTCCACAAAGTATGTACTTATCTACAAAAACACCATTCTATAAATAGACGGTAAAGATATCGTCAGTCAGACCGTTTGTGTACAGAATGCAGAAACACCGCAAACTTACCGATATCTTCATGTATTTTACCCACAAGATGTGATTAAGAACAGACAGCTCTTATGTTCAAAAAGTGCTGGGTTACCATAGTTTTGCATAAAATGTTGAGCAACAAAAAGAGCCACACACTTTCAAATAAGCTTAGAAACCACGTCATGCATGTTTCATTGACGGGTTAGGACAACTCAATCCAAAGCTTTGTATCCACTATATCATGTCCATTTTACGGGATATACTTGAAAAACATCCGATTTTAATCTTCTGTACTCTGGACAAGGTAGTTCTATCTCAGTCTATCACAACCCAGACATTCAATACCTTTGATAATGCGAGTGGCTTTTCTTTGCAGTAGGTTTTCCAGGACCGGTTCCAGGATTATTTCCTCGAACCTCAACCACAGTGTATATACTGTTTGCAGCTCATTGGTATTTAAAACTACATAACCATTAGATCTATGTTAAACACAAAGGTGAACGAATCGAGCCCGAGGAAAATTGCATCCTGCTACTTAAAATGATTCACTGTTAAAAACATACACTAATGGACGGGTACATTTTTAAAATTTCAGGAAGGTCCGAACCCCTAATTCCCCCCCCCCTGCTAGATCCGCCTATGTTTTCTATTTCTTTTTTGTCTTTTTTAAGCATTGGCGACCAAACGGTATTTAAAAGCATACTCTATATGTGGGCGGACTAGACTACTGGGCTTAAATTTAGGTATTATGAGCAAAATGTTTACATCACTCTTTACTTTAGAAAATTCACAATAGTTCACAATAGTTCACAATAGTTCCGAGCCGGATGTGTAAACACATAAACACAACGGTTTGTTAGGCTCTTCATAGTTTTAATGAATTACTGATACTCATGTTACATGAGTTTAACTTGTTTGACTTCCGGTTCAATAAGTTAGATATTTGATATTTCACATCACAGAATAAGTCACATTGAATATACGAATATTCCTCCTATGAAACATAACACACTGTTTAATGTCACACAATGTTAACAGTCACTGAGATTTAAAACTATTTACAGTAATAACAACACTTATGTACTATTTACAGTCACAATCCATGTCCACAATGAAAGTTCGATTGATATGAATATGAACCATCCCAATTATCCATTACCATTTAAAACCTTTAATGAGGTTTGTTAGGAAATTACTAGACCCTTACTCAAAATGCACTATACTTAGTTTAAGAACATGAGAAATGAATGACACTGGACCCGATTTTTAATGTACAAAACAATGTACTATACTTAGTTAAAGAACATGAAAAAAACAAGGACACTGGACCAAATTTTTTGATGTACAAAACAATATACTATACTTAGTTAAAGAACATGAAAAAAACAAGGACACTGGACCAAATTTTTTGATGTACAAAACAATTTACTATACTTAGTTAAAGAACATGAAAAAAACAAGGACACTGGACCAAATTTTTGATGTACAAAACAATTTACTATACTTAGTTAAAGAACATGAATAAAAAAGATACTTGACCAAAAATTTTTTTGATGTAAAGTACAAACAAGATACAATAAACTTTTTGTATTAACTAAGACAGGTGGGGTGGAATTTTTCGACGCCTCCAGTCCATTTCTTGTTCAGTCTATTTTTGAATGCATTAATTTAGGGGGCGGTAACAATATCATTGTATAGTGTGTTCCAGTTATTAACGACCCTCTGGCTGAATACATTGGATCTAAAATCAGTTTTGGATCTATTCTTAAATATTTTATGTGAATTCCCTCTTATGTTATGCATGGGATCATTAGCTTGTTCAGGAAAGAAGAAGTTATGATTTAGTTTATCATGGCCATTTTTAATACGGTAAACTTGGATAAGGTCTGCCCTAGTGCGTCTGTATTCCAAACTAGGTAATCCTATTTTTTTTAACCTTTCACTGTAACTAAGACGGAGGTTATACCCTTCCATGACAATTTGACAATAATGTCGATTTTCCTCCATTGATTAGATAATATGGAGAAGTTTCCGGCCTTGTGGAAGGGTAGGTGAGTACTGGTTATAGACAATGGTCCAGGAAAGCTAGGTTAGGTGCGCTGGACGCCGTGAAATGACCTAAATTGTGTTGATACGGCGTTAACTCCAATAAATAAATAAATAAATAAGTAACTAAGACCTTCTAAACCTTTAATGAGTCTGGTTGCTCTTCTTTGAACTTGCTCGATTTCTCTTTTGTCCTTTTTTAACCTTGGTGTCCAAACTGAAGCAGCATATTCTAAATGGGGACGAATACGTGTCTTATAAAGACTTAAAAACATGTCTTTAGATAAGTAAGTAAAATTTTTTGTAATGATTCCTAAATTTCTGTTGGCCAATTTAACTTTGCCATGAATATGGTTTCTGAATGTCAGTTTGTTGTCAAAGATCACACCCAGGTCTTTTTCTTCCTCAACCATTTGTATTTTTTCAACTACATCATTTTGATTTTTCATAAAATAGTCATTTTTTTCACCTTTGCCTATATGCATTGATTTGCATTTTTTACGAAAATTTTTAAAGAAAATATACTTTAACATAATTAAACAATCCGATAACACTTGAGAACTACATTCTAAGGGCATCTGACACAAAATCTGTAAAAAAACCCTTTCATTTTAGCTGTAATAAACGGTGACATTGAGGTGAAAAATGAAAGTTCTAGGCATTTCAGTATTTGCTAAAAAGAGTCTCACCATTTTGTTATACATTGTATATAACTGTGTGTATCTTTTGGGGCGGGGATCAAATTTGAGTTTGAACATTATTTGTCGAGGATTTATTTGTAACATACCAAACATGAAAACTCTAGGCCTAACAGTCTAAGAGAAGATTTTTCCAAAAAAAATTTATATAAGAGTAACTCTATACTAAACTTGTCACCCCGGGGTTGGGCCAATATATGACCCCAAGGGCATCATAGGCGGATCCAGGATTCCAGTTACGAGGGGGCGGAAAATTCAAATTACGGGGGCGGAAATGAACAAGCAGACTGGGGGTCTGGGGCCGAATTCAAGGGCCCACTATGGGTCCTGGACAAAGCCTTGATCAGGTATTCAGGGTTGCTGCGACCCCAAAGCTCATTTCTAAGGGATTCAGGCACATTTACAGAACCTAAACTACCCTTTCCCAGGGTATACGATAAAAGCATCTAGATATATATACAATTTTTTACATTTCTTTTGATCATGTCAAAATCTTACAAATACTGAGAAGGAATTGTCCTTGAATCATTGTACGTTATGTCATTGTTTTAGTCAAGTTCTACAGTAGTCTTGTTATAAATTGCACATTTATATTTATATATTTTTCTATAAATATATTTCATGATAAAAAAAACCTTTGCTTAGACAATTTTAATGGGGGTAGTACGCCGAGTCCGCCCCCCATTGGATCCACCTATGGGCATAATTTTAACAATTTCTGTGGAGGACCCAGCGAAGTTGCCACATAATAAATATGAACGTTCTTGACCCAGGGCCGATTCCGGAGGTGTCATAAGTGCAGGGACACAGGTAGGTGAGTTCGGGAAGGGTATTCCCTCCCTAGGTGGAACAATTTTGAATTTTCTCATGGCAAAGGTTCAAATGAGAGCTTCGGAAAAAGACTTGAAAAAAAATGAAGATAAACTCGGATAGTTATCATTTTATAAGCCCGTTTGAAAAACGGGACGTATTATGTTAATATGATATTATCCGTCCGTCCGTCTGGCCGTCTGTGGACAATTGCTTGTCTAAATGATAACTAAACAAATGATGTACCTAGATTCCCTAAATTTAATGTGTGGACAGCCCTTAGATAGAGGGTATATCCCATTGGTTTTGAGACCCCAGGTTTAAGGGTCAAGGTCACTGGGAATTAAAATATGAAAACTTTGACCGGACAATGACTTAACAACGACTGTATCTAGGTTCACTAAATTTTATGAGAGAATAGCCCATGTGTCAAGGATGCACCCTATTGGTTTTAGGCCCCAACGTCAAAGGTCAAGGTCACAATGACATCATATGAAATAACCTTGTCCTTGACGATAACTCAATAACCACTTTACGTAGGTTCATAAAATGAAATTCTACGCGGAACACGTGCTCTTCGTGTATTTGTGAACATCATTGTGACACACAACTACACCTTACATTATATTATATAAAGTGAATTCTTCAACTTGGTGTGTCGATCTAGCGAAAGAATAGTCTAACTGTCAAAAAGGGATGCATGTTTATATTCATAAATATTATTATATTTTCTATATAAAACAAGTGAGAAATATCTACACTAAGTTTACTGAGACAAACACGCAGAATTATTAATTATGTTTCAACAAGAATAATAGTTTGAAACTTCTTCACACGGTATAGTGTGGACTGGTGTTTCCCCCATAAACTGATGAATCCAAAGTTAAAAGTTTTAAAAATTGATTTATAGAGGCACAGTTAATTTCGTGTGTTAGGATTACGATGGCTTAAAGCTGCTCGCTCACAGAATTCAACTAAAATACCATTTTTTGGGCCTTTTTTAAAGCAATAAAGTTATGTTGTAACAATTTTAATGAAAATTGATTTGCAACTGTCATAAATTGTGATTTTAAGTAACTAGCCCGTTGGTAACGATATAAATGCTTTTAGTGAGGTTTTTCAGACCTTTATTATACATTTCTTACTAACTGTAGGTCAGTTTGTCTTAGATATGAATTCATTTCTTATCACAATAATAAACACCGACAGATACTATGACGCTGAAGTTAGCAAATTATTTTTGCTAGCACAAGTGGCCACAAAGTGCTACTTTTGCTAGCATTTTTTATATACCGAATGGTGAAATAATAATTTAGGCCTAAAACGGCATACATTAACAAGCTATTTAACATGGCAAGTCCATTTGTCCGGCCTAAGTCCACTAGTCGGTATTATGTGTTTTGTGTATAAAATCGGCCCATCTGAGTGCTGATTTTATATACAAAACGTAAGGTACCGACCTTAAGTGGTCTTTGGCCCAAACCCAAGGAATTTTCCCAGGGTAGCCGCTATATACACGTGATAGCCTTTGGTCAGACCTCTAGCGTAGTATACACCAGTACCAAGCTAAATTGCTTTAACTCTAGATTCGAGCCCTGAAACATGGCCCATCTGAGTGCTGATTTTATACACAAAACGTAAAGTACCGACCTTAAGTGGTCTTTGGCCCAAACCCAAGGAATTTTCCCAGGGTAGCCGCTATACACACGTGATAGACTTTGGTCAGACCTCTAGCGTAGTATACACCAGTACCCAGCTAAATCGCTTTAACTCTAGATTCGAGCCCTTAAACATGGTCCATCTGAATGCTGATTTTATACACAAAACGTAAAGTACCGACCTTTAGTGGTATTTCGCACAAGCCCTAGGAATTTTCCCAAGGTAGCCACTATGCCCTAATGATAGCCCTAGGTCATACATCCCTCTAACGTGGTATACGCCAGTACCCGGCCAACTCGTTTTAACACGAGATTCGAGCCCTGAAACATATCCAATCTGAGTGCTAATTTTATACAGAAAACGTTATGTACCGACTTTGAGTGGTCTTTGGCCTAAGCCCACGGAATTTTCCCAAGGTAGCCACTATGTCTACATGATGGTCCTATGTCAGACTCTTCGCGTGGTATACGCCAGTACCCGGCTAAATTGCTTAAATTCGAGATTCGAGCCCTGAAACATGGCCCAACTGAGTGCTGATTTATACACAAAACGTAATGTACCGACATTTTGCGGTCTCTGGCCCAAGTCCACGGAATTTTCCTAAGGCAGCCACTATGCCCACGTGATAGCCCTAGGTCAGACCTCTCGCGTGGTATACGCCAGTACCCGGGCAAATCGCTTTAACTCGAGATTCGAGACCTGAAACATGGCCCATCTGATTGCTGATTTTTTACTCAATACACATAATACCGACTTGAGGCCTTAGACCCGACAAATGGACTTGCCATGTTTAATAGCTCGTTATTGTATGTCGTTTTAGCAGAGAATCTTATTCCCTGGTTTTAGGCCTAAATTATTATTTCGCTATTCGTTATAGAAACTTTTTTGCTTGCAAAAAAGCAACTTGTGGTTACTATAGCTAGCCAAAAAGTTTTGCCAATTTCAGCGACGTTATGAGAATAGATTTGTGAAATAATTCGGAAAAAAACACTATTTTGAACAGCAGAAGGATGTCTTTCGAACACAAATTTACATCCGAAAAAAGGACTACTTTCTACACTCACGATGTTATCATTGTTTTTTTTCTTGTACACGTATATGTAATTATTTCGTACACATTTTTCTGCTGTTTTGTTTTTTTCTTTCTGTCAACAGAACCAGCTGAAAGATTAATCCTTCTGTATTTTTTATCTTTCTGCCAGTAGACACAGCAGAAGGGTCGATCCTTCTTCTATGCCAGCTGAGCCTGCCAACTTGTTGTTCATACACAGTTATAAAATTGAAATACATGTATGGGCTTTTATAAAGCCAAAACACACGGCAATGTGAAAAATTAGACTGTTCAAATGCAAAATAATCAATTTGCAAAAAATTTGTATAATTGAAACGAAATAACAAAGCAAAACTAAATTGCCATTAAAAGAATTCTGAACAGAATATGGAATAAAACTTTTTTGAAGAAAAAATGTTCCATATTTTTTTATTGTAATTATTTTTATTTTCCTTATAGTTACAGAAGTTATACAGAGCTAAACATTTTAACAAAAGTATAAAATAGAATATAGGTTATCTGTTATCATTATATTATATAGGTTGAAACACAAACTGATATACAATTCTAATTCATCAATAATTAAGAAACCAGGATATTCCACTCACAACAAATGTAACAACTACATGTATACCAAAACATTCTTAATTCAAAATAAGAGTGATCTACTTTTAGAGAGAGGTAAGAAAGACATAACTCATCAATACTTGTCTCCCTTATTGCTTATAAAACATAGAAAAATACTAATATGACAACTCTAAAATATGTTGGACAGTGGAGCAGGTCGTATTCTAGGTTATGCGTGTTTTTGTACTTTTAACAATGGACTTGCCAACAAAATAGGTGAATAAACTAATGCATGAACAGCATTTTACTGATTTAAACAGGCCCCCAGCAGGCACACGACGTTGATTCAACGTTGTTACAACGTTGAAAATGAGACAGTACGTTGATCAACCAATTTTAAACCACAAATAAATATTTTATCATCGGATGTTGATAACCGACGTTGAAACAACGTTGATAATGGTTGTAGACTCTAGTATATTTTAAATTGTTTTCTTATTTCTTTATAATATTGCGATTATTTAGATGGTATATTATCTTCACCTCAAAGTATGTCCAAAATATTTTCTATTGACTATGAAATATAGAAAGTTAAAAACTGTTACTCTCTCACTATTTTGAATATTCTCTAACGAATATTCTAGAAAGTGCTTTTCGCGCGTTTAGAAACTGCGCATGCGTGACGCATTTAGAAACGCGCAGTGCTGACCTCGACTTTCTAAAGCGTTGACGCAGATCTAGTCTGGAAAACATTAGTTTGAAGGTATGTACAACGATATTATACTAACATACTATACTTGTCATTGTTCTGTTTATAGATATCATTTGTTTTTAACACCCACGACTGGTTTAAGAGTTGCAAATGATGTGTGTGTTCAAGTAAGCCTTGTCGGCGCCATTATTCAAATCAAATATTCTATTTTCTTTGTCTTACGCTTGCAAATAACATTCTATTAAATGCATTCTGTGTTTAAAAATTATGTCCGAATTCTGTTTGTTGAAAAATTAACAGAAACTTATCCATTGTATAATGTAAACATCAAGTAGACCCCTGTGGGTTTAAGACGTTTCGTCCCGATGTCATTCGACACAATAGGCAAAATTGCATGGAGACGATTCGACCCCATGCCGATTTAACCTTGGCATATTTTGTGCAACAGTTCTTTTTGTATTCTTATGATTCATATTTTTGATTTCAGAGTCAGTTTTACAGAATCACTAGGGAGCCACGAAGTGCAAAGTCAATGGAACCATAATGAAGTTTTTAAAATATGCCCCAGAAAGGTCTGGAGGTGGGGGCAGAAGAGACCAAGCTTAATATTTGTTACATATAGTTTTATACATATAGTTTTTAGTTAATGGTTTGCTTATTTGTATGGGTTAATGACCCATTCTCATTGACATAGTGATTAAATTGTTAAATTATTGGATCTTTTCTCATGTTTTTTATTTGTCCATATTATACAGTTTTTCAGTCGGCAGATACCTAGATCAAATATATATCTAGATCAAACTCTGAAAAAGGGCTAAATACAGCTTATATTCAACCTCCTTCAACTATAGTTCAACTAAAACCAACCTTAGATCAACATTGAATCGGCTATAAATCACCCTAATAACAACCTATTATCAACCAGATTTCAACCATTAACCAACCTAATGAGCGTTGAAGTAACGTTGATTTAACCTTGTATCAACGTTGAACACAACGTTGAATCAACGTTGATATTTCAACGTTGGCACAACTTTCAAATCCTAAAATAAATCCAACATAAAAACAACGTTGTGGTTGAACGTTGAAACAACGTTGTTTCAACGTCGGTTTGCCTGCTGTGCCATTTTTATGTGTAACATTTCTTTTAAATAGTGAGTATGCACATTGTAAATTTTAAATAATGATGTGTTTATAAAATAAGTGTAAACTAACTAAACTACAATGTATAAAATTGTAAAATAATTCACCCCTAAATATTGGTGTGTAACGAAACTGGCTATGTTTATGTACGAAATGTTTACGTGGACGACCTGTTACGCATTTACAAGAAAATATTTATTGTAAATTGTGAATGTGTGTTACAATAGCTATGAAACTCTTATATACTTTTACTTTAAACATATTTTATTGTCAAATAGTTAACATAGTTGATATACAACAATGACAGATACATATGTACAAAAATGACAATGGGGTCTGGCCACAAGTTCTCACAACTTAGTTACGGTCATTCCCCGACATTTAATTCTTTGGTTATACATGTAATGATTTATCTTTAATCGTTATCCATTAATTTTTCACGCCCCCCTTTTAAGTTAAAATCTCATTAATTTTTCATTTCACCGTCAAGTGACGACAACGATGCTGCATTGAGTCGTTTTCTTTTAACTCTTACAACACGCATGCGCATTTGCACAAAACGGTGCACGTGAATTAGTACAATTTCTTTCGAGTTTCGCCCTGTCATACATTTTATTAAATGGTTGCATATTTTGCTTATATTTGCAGGTACGTAAGTTTTGTTATTGTTCACATGTTTCCATTGTTTATTTTGCATTACTTCATTGTGGTTGTCATTGCCATTTTATTTGCATTTTTTATTAAAATGTTGGAGCACACTGCACATAGTCCACCATGCTCCCCAGTCACTGCACGTGTGAATGTGGTCTCATGTCTTGTCTCACTATTTTATTACATATGTGCGTCTTCTGTCTATCTTTGCAGACCAGAATATCAACACATCCTTCACCTAGCTTAGGAGATGTATATTATATGCTTCAGAAACTGTGACAATTGGGACCGATGTGCTTTTGGAGTGTTTTCCGTGATACGGAACGAAACCGGTTTGTATGGTTTTTATATTTTCCTGACGTCATGAGATTAGCTGTATCGACCAATCAGATTGTATGAATTTGGGAAACCCAATAGCAAAGTTGCGCGAAGTTGTGATGTACAAGAGGTTTGTTTTTATTGTTAAGAAATTAATTAATTTATACTTGTTTATTTAAGCTTGATCATGAAAGTTCTGACTGTTCATTATAATTATGAACTTTTAAGTCCACTTTCTGGACCCAAATACTGAGCTTAAGTTCAGGATATAGTTTCTCTTAAGTATATGAAGTAAACAATGGGGTATTTTATCTGTAGATGGCTCAGGCGAATCTAGCGGGGGTCAGCGGGGGTCTGGACACCCTAGAATTTCAAAAATGTACCTGTCTATTAGTGTATTTCTTGACTGCAAGTCATTTTTAAGTAGCACAAACCATTTTTCCTCTGTGCTTAACATAGATTTGATGTTTATGTTGCAGACTCCGAATTGATACTAGTTGAAATTATCAGTGACCCTTGGTCATGTTTGATGTTGATCTTTTATTGCTCTATATCCTTTCGACCGTCTGCTTTAGTCGGGTTAATTTCTTAGCAACTATTTGCCACGTTGTAAATAATGAACTAAATGACACTTTAGCATGTCCGCTGATTGTCTTGGTGTTAATTTAGAGCTTCCTGGTTGTGCTAGGAGTTCCGGTGTACAGAGGGGTATTGTTTCCCATATTTAGATTTCAAATTTGAATTTAGACGTTTGATAAATGGCACTTTCCGCCTTGTGATTGGTTAGAATAGTTTCAAGAAACATCAATTTGGAAATGCGAGATTTGCCGCCTTGCCACTGTGCAGTTCGTGTTAAGCTTTCAGAAGAATAAGAACGAAAGTATAAGTTTATTTCAATTTTCACTTCGTTTGGACAAGAAACCATTGTTCAGTAAGTTTTCTTTTTTGTGTTATTTGCATTTGTGCAGAAGTAATTTTGTTGAAATACTTAGTTCAAAATACTTAGGTTTTTATATTGTATAAGTAAAATAATTACATTTATGATACTTAGATTAATAAATTTGTAGTTTGTAAGTTATACTTTTTTAATGTGAATATTGTGTTTTGTATTTTGTTTGTAATTTGTTTTCTACTTTGTTTTTTACATAATATGTAAATTTTGTTACTGAGAGTATTGTTTTAACTTTCAGATAACCGCTAGTTATTGTCAGCTATACACAATAAAGTTGAAAATTAGCGCGTGTGTTGACTTGTTCACATCCAAACCAAGTGAAGCTGCCCACTACAACAGTGTTGTGGTGTCTTAGTCTTGTTAAGTGTGTTCTATTGTGAACGACAGGCTAAGAATCCTACAGTTATTGAACAATGTTTTGAACAAGTGTTCAAATTTTTGGAATAAGTTATTGAACAAAATAACGTGTGAATTAGTTTTGTAATCTGGAAGTTCCGGAAAGTAAATATTATATGTAATTTGGATTTATCTGTGATTCTCAGACATTGAGGAAAATTAAGTAATAATAAATTTGTATTTTTTGTAACTTCGTTTGAAACACGTGGACATTAATTGGACACTATCTTATATTGTAAGTTTGTTTTCATCTATACAAACACAGTATTCTTAAAGTATCTATTATAATTAAAAGTAATTAACTGTTATATCAAAATGAGTGATAAGCGAAGTGTGGTCAGTTGTAAAAGTAAAAGCAGTGTAAGATCTTCAGTATGTAAACAGCAATTAGCTGAACTGGAATTAAAGGAGTTAAAACGTAGGCATGAGTTGGAAAAGAAACAGAAAGAGATTGAGTTTGAAATAGAACAGAATAAGTTAAAATTTGAGATCGAAAGATGTGAGATAGAGAGGAGCGAAGAAGGAGAAGAAGAAGAAATAAGCATTCATGTCAACAGAGAAGAAGACATTATTCATGAGTCCACTGCTGACTGGATTAACAAACATAATACTAACAATATCAGTAATTTTAATAACCTTTTTTATGAACAATTAAGTCTTCCCAAACCTGAAATTTTAACTTTCAGTGGGAATCCACAGGATTATACAAAATTTATTCGTAACTTTGAAACTAATATTGAATCAAAGGTTAATAGTGATCAGTTAAAGTTGAGTTATTTAATTCAATTCTGTGCTGGTGATGCCCGACAAAGTATAGAGGATTGTGTCATCTTGCCAAGTGAGGTTGGATATCATAGAGCTAAGGGTATTCTATTAAACAGATACGGTAAGCCCCATTTAGTAGCTAGATCCCATGTAGAAAAATTGATTAATGGTAGGAATTTAGGATCCAATGATGTTCAAGGTCTGATGAATTTAGCCTTGGACATGGAGAAGTGTCACATTACACTGTCTGCTATTGGGTTTGATTCTGATATAAATAATACAGAAAATTTACGTAAAATAGTCAAAAGGCTTCCAATTCATATTAGGTCTAAATGGGTAGAACTGGCAAGCAATTTGATAGAGCGTGGTTCTGAGCCCACATTCAATGATCTCCATAAGTTTATTCAAGGCAGAGCTATGGTAGCTAACACGATGTATGGTCAAGATTTAGCCAATGAGTCTAAACTTTCAAAATCAAAAACATCTGGTAATAATTCGCAGCACGCGAAGGTTACAACCTTATCTATTAATTCTAGTAGTAACATTCCAGATAACAGCACACAGGTTAATAGGTCTAGATTATCCTGTGTTTATTGTAAGCAAGGTCATAAATTAATTGACTGTGAGGAATTCAAGTGTCTTAATCATGATAATAAAATTAATGTATTAAGGAAGCACAAAATGTGTTTCAATTGTTTATTTTTTAAACATTTTGCCAGTAAATGTCGTAAGGACAGTTGCTGTGAAGTTGTTGGGTGTAATGGAAAGCACCATACTCTTTTGCATAAGGTGAGTAGCCCCTCTGATGAAGCTCATGGCCAAAGTAATTGCTGTGCAGCGTCGGAGGTGAACTTATCATCGACTTGTAAGGTAAGTTTACGTATTGTCCCTGTGGTTGTTTCTAATGGGTCTGTCCAAGTAAAAACGTACGCCTTACTTGATGAAGGCAGTGACGTAACGCTATGTAGCGAGAGTTTGAAGAGAAAATTAGGCGCGACAGGGACTCCTTGTAATTTCACAATAAGTACTGTGAATAAGACCTCTGAATGCAGAGCAAGTCAGAGGTTGAAACTACAGGTAAGTGCGTTAGAAAGTAGTGATTTTATTGAGT
Source organism: Mactra quadrangularis (assembly GCA_025267735.1). Classification (NCBI taxonomy): domain Eukaryota; kingdom Metazoa; phylum Mollusca; class Bivalvia; order Venerida; family Mactridae; genus Mactra; species Mactra quadrangularis. Next base: position 34,387,000 of record CM046304.1, read on the forward strand.
TGGACAAAGTGTTGACTATTGATTGTCTGCCAATCTCAATTAACTCGCTGCCTGATCGCTCTGTGATGGGTAATTGGAGCCATTTGAAAGGGATTCATTTGCCCAAAATAGATGCAAGCAGTGTCGAATTACTTGTTGGAAGTGACTGCCCAGAGGCGTTTTGGGTGGAAGAACAGAGGCGTGGTGGTAAGGGTGAGCCCTATGCCATTAAAACCTTGTTGGGTTGGACCGTTTTTGGACCAACAGGGAAGGTAAGTAGCTCGCCTTCTGTTAGTGTAAATTTCCAGCAGACAAGTCTGGAAAATGATATTAGTAAGTTGTGGAAAACAGACTTCCCTGAGGTAAGTTTGGAAAATAATTTTGGCATGTCTGTCGAAGATCGCAGAGCTTTACGCATTATGGAAAGCTCTAAGGTAATTGACCAGGGTCATTACAAACTAGGTTTACCCTGGCGGGATCTTCATGTAAGACTACCAAATAATAAATGTATGGCTGTAATGCGGCTGCGTCATCTAGAGCGTAGGCTTAGGCGGGACTCGAACCTTCATTCATTGTATAATAATACCTTGAGTGGATACATTGATAAGGGGTACGCCTCTAAGATAGTTGAAACTACAGAACCAGATTCAGGTAGGGTCTGGTATCTGCCGCATCATCCTGTGTTGAACGATAACAAGCCTGGTAAGGTGAGAGTTGTGTTTGATTGTGCAGCCAAATTTAAAGGTAAGTCGTTAAATGACCATTTGTTGCAAGGACCGGACTTAACAAATTCTATTGTTGGGGTCCTCATGAGATTCAGACAAGATCAGGTGGCTATTGTAGCCGACATAGAGGCTATGTTTCACCAGGTCAAGGTAAGTGAGTGTGATAGGGATTCTTTGAGGTTCCTATGGTGGCCTGGTGGTAACTTTGACTTACAGCCTGTTGAGTACTGCATGAACGTTCATTTGTTTGGTGCAACGTCATCACCTAGTTGTGCAGCTTATAGTTTAAGATGTACAGCTAGGGACAATGCAGATGTATGCAGTAACGACACTGTGAACACCATTGAACGTAACTTTTATGTTGATGATTTGTTGAAATCTGTAACAAATTCAAAGGTAGGTATAAAGTTATCTACCGAACTTCGTGATGTATTGTCTAAGGGAGGCTTTAGGTTGACAAAGTGGTTGTCAAATAGTCCTGAAGTGACTGAGTCTTTCCCTGTAGCAGAGAGAGCCGAGTCAGGTAAGTTATTTAATGTTGAAAATGATCCTGAGTTAAATCGTGCTCTAGGTTTGCAATGGCTCGTACAAAAGGACAAATTTGTTTTTAATGTGAGTCTAAATGAAAAAAGTCATACAAGACGTGGCATACTGTCAGTTGCTAGTTCTTTGTATGATCCTCTCGGGCTAGTTGCCCCAGTAACTCTTATTCCAAAATTAGTTTTACAAAATGCATGTCGCATGAAATTGCAATGGGATGAAATTATTCCTGAATCCGATTCTAGTAAATGGTCGGATTGGTTACGTAATCTTCATGAACTTTCTAAGATTAAAATTGATAGATGTTTGAAACCAAATAATTTAGATAATAGTTCAGCTAAGTTTGAACTTCATATGTTCAGTGATGCGTCTGAAGTAGCTTATGGTTCTGCTGTGTATTTAAAGGTTTATGATGCCACAGGAAATAGTAAATGCAGTCTCGTGATAGGTAAGTCTAGACTAGCGCCAATTAAAGCTGTTACTATACCTAGGCTCGAGTTAGCTGCAGCAGCTCTTTCTGTCAAGCTTTATCAGTTGGTGTGTAAAGAGCTTGACTTCAGTATTGATCGTAGATTCTTTTGGACAGATTCTATGATAGTGTTAGGTTATATAAGAAATGAGAAGCGTCGATTTAAAACCTTTGTTGCAAACCGTTTAGCCATTATTCATGATGTCACAACTGTAGATGATTGGAGGTATGTACCCACTGAAATGAATCCGGCCGATCTTGCATCAAGAGGTATTCATCCTCAGTCTGCTGAAAAACTTGAAGCCTGGTTAATGGGTCCAACGTTTTTAGGATCAGATGAATCAGGGTGGCCGCAAGTTCCAGGTCAAGTGGATCTGGATAACGATGATGTAGAAATAAAGACTGTCTGTAATTTGCAACTGAAGGAAGGTAAGAACGTTTCTGCTTTAGATAGATTATTAGTTAGATATTCTGACTGGCATAAATTACTCTGTGCTGTAGGTTGGTTACTAAAGTTCAAAAGTTATCTTGTAAAGAGATACTTGATAAGAGATAGAAACTACAATGTAAGTATCAAAACTAATTATTTAAGTGTTAAAGATTTGCGTGAGGCTACAAACGCTGTATTTGTAATGATACAACAAGGTGAGTATAGTAAAGATATTCTTAGTTTACAAAATACTGGATGTGTTACAAAGACTAGCTCTATTTTGAGTTTGAGCCCAGTGTATATTGATAGTCTCTTGAGAGTCGGTGGGCGTCTCCAGAATGCTGACGTACGTGCTGACGTAAAGCATCCAGTCATTTTGCCTGGTAATCATCATGTAAGTAAAATTATTATTCGGAAATACCATGAAACAAATGCACATGCTGGTGCAAGTCATGTATTATCTCTCATTAGACAGAAATATTGGATTGTAAATGGCATGCGAACAGTTAAAACTGTTCTAAGTAAATGTATTAATTGTAAACGTCAAAGGCAAAGATTCGAAACCCAACAAATGGGTCAACTTCCTATAGAAAGACTAACGCCGGACAAAGCACCATTCACGTATGTTGGTGTTGACTATTTCGGTCCTATGTATGTTAAGTCAGGCAGGAGACAACTTAAAAGGTATGGTTGTTTGTTCACTTGCTTGACGACTAGGGCTGTTCATGTAGAAATTGCCCATAGCTTAGAAACAAATTCGTTCATATGTGCTCTCCAGCGTTTTGTTAGTCGACGCGGAAAACCCGAGAAGTTGTTTAGTGACAATGGATCAAACTTCTCTGCAGGAGAACGAGAGCTGCGAGAATCCATCAAACAATTCAATCAAGCCCAAATCTATAAGCATCTACATCAAAGGGAAATTGAGTGGCACTTTAATCCACCGTATGCAAGTCACATGGGTGGTGTGTGGGAGAGATTGGTAAGATCTTTTAAGACTTCCTTGAAATCTGTTGTCAAAGAGCAGTTATTAAATGATGAAGCCTTGTTGACATTGACAGCAGAAGTAGAGAAGATTTTGAATGATCGACCAATTACAAAGGTAAGTAATGATATCCGTGATTTAGAACCTATTTCTCCAAGTAAACTTCTGACTCTTCGTGCCAACTCATGTATGCCCCCTGGCCTCTTTAACAAAGATGATAACTATTGTAAACGTTGGTGGAAGCAGGTACAGTATTTATCAAATATTTTTTGGAGAAGATGGACAAGGGAATACTTACCCACTTTACAGGTAAGGCAGAAATGGCAAGTTGCCAAGAGAAACCTTGCTGTAAATGATCTTGTGCTCGTGTGTGACGAGACGTCAAAGCGTGGTCAGTGGCCATTGGGTATTATTTTAGAGGTAAGTGAAGGTCGTGATGGACTAGTAAGGTCTTGTAGGGTGAAAGTAAATGGAACTGAAAAGGTTCGACCAATATCAAAGTTATGTTTACTCGAGGCCGATATGTAATTGACCTTGTTGCAATAAGTGATTGTTTGGTCTGATAACTGTTAGATTGACTGTATTGTAAATTAATGTATTATGTATGATATTATGTAAATATTTGTATTTGTAAGATTTCAAGTTGATATTGTAAAGCTACCATAGTCTCTGATGTGTTGATTGGACTTCTGTGGAAGGTCTGTTATTAAGTACAGATGTATCCCTAGATCCTAAATTTCACCTTATCACTGTTTCTGTTTAATTCCGTGGCTCTAGAGGTATCCAACTCCTGACTTGGTAAGTTCTGGGCTGACCAGTAAACACGTAAATTTGTTATTTGTATCTATACCGTCTGTTTTCGTATTTTGGATAATGTAACCAGGGCATTGCTCAGTGAGAGTTGAATTAAATACTTAATTCTAATTAAGTTTTTGGATAATTGATTTAATTATAATTTTGATAAATTACTATTAACATGTTTTCTGTTTATATTTCGATAATGTTGTATTTTGATTGTATTCTGTGTTTTAAAATGTAGTCCGTTTGCTACAGTGTTAAAAGCAGAAATTCTACAGATAAGATAAAGGTGGTATTATCTTTATAGAATGTGGCCCTAAGTGACCTCATTCTTGTCCGTAGAGAGCAATTATCTCGGGTTAAATGGTCATTAATACCTGTTCTCGAAATCGAGAAAAGTAGAGACAGGCTAGTAGGGTCATGTAAGGTCAGAGTAAACTGATATGTGAAATAACATTGTTGTGTGTTTTAGAAAAAGAATCATGTAATGTTTACTGATATCAATTTAGCCTGAAGAGTGAAATGTTTGTATTGTAAAAAGGATAAAATGTAACTGTATTGTATATATGTATGTTTGATTATGTATTTTTTAAGAAGTATAACCTTTGAAATTCATTGAAAGTTAAGTTTTGTAAATTAATCATTACATTCGTCGTCTACCCTAAGTCTATAAGAATGAACTTATGTATGTAATAAGGTTCATTGAGGGCCGGTGTTGCAGACTCCGAATTGATACTAGTTGAAATTATCAGTGACCCTTGGTCATGTTTGATGTTGATCTTTTATTGCTCTATATCCTTTCGACCGTCTGCTTTAGTCGGGTTAATTTCTTAGCAACTATTTGCCACGTTGTAAATAATGAACTAAATGACACTTTAGCATGTCCGCTGATTGTCTTGGTGTTAATTTAGAGCTTCCTGGTTGTGCTAGGAGTTCCGGTGTACAGAGGGGTATTGTTTCCCATATTTAGATTTCAAATTTGAATTTAGACGTTTGATAAATGGCACTTTCCGCCTTGTGATTGGTTAGAATAGTTTCAAGAAACATCAATTTGGAAATGCGAGATTTGCCGCCTTGCCACTGTGCAGTTCGTGTTAAGCTTTCAGAAGAATAAGAACGAAAGTATAAGTTTATTTCAATTTTCACTTCGTTTGGACAAGAAACCATTGTTCAGTAAGTTTTCTTTTTTGTGTTATTTGCATTTGTGCAGAAGTAATTTTGTTGAAATACTTAGTTCAAAATACTTAGGTTTTTATATTGTATAAGTAAAATAATTACATTTATGATACTTAGATTAATAAATTTGTAGTTTGTAAGTTATACTTTTTTAATGTGAATATTGTGTTTTGTATTTTGTTTGTAATTTGTTTTCTACTTTGTTTTTTACATAATATGTAAATTTTGTTACTGAGAGTATTGTTTTAACTTTCAGATAACCGCTAGTTATTGTCAGCTATACACAATAAAGTTGAAAATTAGCGCGTGTGTTGACTTGTTCACATCCAAACCAAGTGAAGCTGCCCACTACAACAGTGTTGTGGTGTCTTAGTCTTGTTAAGTGTGTTCTATTGTGAACGACAGGCTAAGAATCCTACAGTTTATGTAGTTAGTACTATAAATTTGTTGCATCATTCTGCAAAATGTGTATAACATTGTACCTAGTGGTGCGAAAGTTTAGATCCCCCCTAGAAGAAGTTTGGACCCCTCTAGTCCTATATATATAACCCTCCGTAACTTATTTTTCATTTGGACATTGCTTCTGTTACGTAGGGTCTTATCGACTTCCATACAGGTTGAGGTAGCAAAATGCGCAGGGATTCCCTTGCGCGACAAAAGCGAGCATTATTCAATATTCTTGAAAATAAGTTTGTTTTACCCATTCCTAACACTAAGACACATTTATCTAGCTTATTCCAACATAAAATGTAAAATAACCAACCTTATTTTGTAGAATTAATCCATTGTTTCCATTGTGACTTTCGTTAACACTAAAGTTCGATTAAGCTGTAACCGATACCGGACTGGTCATGATAAACGCCACACAATCCGTTTCCAATCCGGATTACAAATTCAAAACATTTGTACTGAACATTTTTTCCGTCGTTGTTGAAATAAAATTACTTTCTAACCATTCAATTAACACAATAATAGTTGCATTTAGCTATATTTTTTGTCTCCCGAAATTAAAAATAATCAAATTTGTAATCCGGATTGGTACAACTAAATGGCATTTATCAGTAACAATTCGGGAAATGGTACCGGATGACTGGAATTTAGCGTTGAAAGACAGGATTTTTTGGACTTAACTTAACGGAAACAATGGAATATTTCTACTTGCTGAGGTGACCTATTGTAATTCTTACATTATAATGTGATTAATTATTGTATGTTCTGGCGGTCTTTTAAGGTTTGTTTAGGAAATTGCTTAATAATAACGAATTTCACTCGTTTAAATCGCGCAAACAGTCGTGCTCGTTTTGCTACATCAAACTATATAGAAGCCGATAAGACCCTGCCGTAACAGAATAATGACCCAATATGAAATGAGTTACGGAGGGTCTTATATATAGGACTAGGACCCCCCCAGAAAGAAATCCTGGATCTGCCCCTGGATGGGATTTAAACTAACAAGGAGATGGCTATTATATGTCTATGATCACAAGTCCAACATTGTTACCACTTGTCCTGCTCCTTTATTTTTTGTAGTGCAATTGTCCCCATCATTTTTTTTGTTTTATAGTTATCTGTATCGGTCTGTTTTACATTTGAAAAAAAAAACTCCCAAGTTATTTCTTGGATAATTTAGACTGGTGTGATTCTGGCTTTCAAAACAAATCTGTCAGGTAGAGTCGTAATGGATTATTTCAAAAACACAATGGATTGTGTATAATATTGACACTGTTGAATAGAAATTTTTTTTGTCCAAAATGGCTGATGGCAGTAACAACCTTGGATAGTTGGATAAGTAATTAGCATTTTCATCAGCAAAAAACCTGAATATTATCTTCTGCTTTATTGAAGGAATAAAAGTATACTTATAGGTTATTAAACATTTTACTGTACAATACTGAAATATATTTGGACAAGTACACAGCTTGAAAAGTCATATTGGACGAGCTGATATGCTTTACAAGTAAGCTACAGTTATTGTTAACATTTTTAGATCTGCTGTTGGGTGTTGATATTTTATTTTTTCAGGAATTGGTTATTGAGATTTTAGTAAATGAAAAAATTTTGAACTTGAAACTACACAGCACTGAAAAAAGCAAACAATGTCCAGAATGTTTGTAATATCATGCTATATTCATTGGTAGAGGTGAGTTTTATCTTTATTTATTCTTATAGCATTATAATTCATATTGATCATTGGTTTTTGTATTTTTATGCGCATGTTTTGAGGCCCAAGCGTCAAAGGTCAAAGTCACAGGGACATCAAATGGAAACCTTTGTTTGGAAGATAACTCGATCAACATCCACTTAACATATGTTCACCAAATTTTATATACATGTGGAAAGCCCTTGGTTCAAGGGTGTGTCCTACTGGTTCTTAGGCCCCAATGTCAAAGGTCAAGGTCTCTCATACTTCAAATGGAATAACTTTGTCCGGATGGCGGATGATAACTACACAAGGGATTCATGCCGCCTGGCACTTGAAGTTTATTAGGGAAACTTTGTGCCAGTGATGACTTGACTACAGCTGTACCTAGGTTTACAAAATCTTTGCTTTGGATAGCCTTCTGGTCAAGGATGTGTTTTCTTCTGAGGTTCAAGGGTCATAAGTTATTCACCCGGACTTTATATTGGACAGAACACAGCATGGACAGCATACAGTAAATAATACCCTTCCCAGGCAGTGGTGATCTTGATGTGGTTGGAGGGAGAATGTGGGCAGAAATTTTTTCATTACCAAACTTCGCTGAACTATGCTCCACTGGAAAACCAACCCACAACCCCTTGATCAGTAGACTTGCCTGCTACCAACTGAGCTAGCCCGGGGGGCTCACTATCTTCATACTCTGATAACAAATACCTTTCACCAAAGCAATGACAGGCAACTTTCATGACAGAAAATTGGTAGTGATACTGGTAGGGGTTTGAACTAGGAAACTCATCCTTTAGCATGTAATTTATCATCAGACTATTGTAGTCATCAGACTGTTGTATAGTGTGTAAATTTTGACCCTGTTCTGATATTTTACATTTGCTTCAAATAACTATCTACACACAATCCCGACGAAAATCAGTACCATGACAATTCTACACTTCAGCAGCAAAAGTAAAATTTTACAAGTTTTTTTATGTGTTACATTTCTACACATAATCCTCACGGCCATGGTGTAATCGAGCATTAATACTACATTTGTGATCTATATTTGAATATTCTTGCATAAAGTTCAGGTCGTGTCAAACTTTAGGCACAAATTTACTTCCCCTGTGTGTATATGTATTGACCATGTTTTTTTTCAGATTGTTTGAAGTGGATCAATGTTCTGGTGATATTGCTGTCATATTTTTTTTTTCTTTTTTTAGCTCATGGAAGTTGATGCAACCTGTTTTAAGTTAAGTATTGATTCAAGTTGTTATATTAAAACCCTGATATGTTATAACTTCCATTAGATTTGAAAAGTGAATAAACCCCATGGTTACGATTCAACACACTGGAAGACATTTTTACAGTAACAGTTGACAATTGGTAAGTTTTATTTTGTTTTATTTTCTAGATATGCCATTTGTTTATAAACTTAAATATGTGTTAACTGTACATAGCACATCCATTTGGCTAATGAATAAGTCAACTTCTTGTGGTGCATTTAGTACAGGTATGTGCAGGAGTGTTCCAGTCTGTAGGTTCAATATATGACTTATTCTTTATCTAATGAATGTACTTGTATGGCTTGTACATACTTTGTTTATTAGCAAATGACTTTTCTAGTTTATTTAATTAGTTCTTACATTTTTTTGTTGTTTAATTTACTGTATGTAATGTTTTGATTTCATTTTTGCTTGATCGGTCCGTGTCTGACCTGAGATTTGCACCGATATTTCAGGTCCCTGCATGCATATCCCATCCCAGCTGTCCCATCCCCCCATGGAGAGGGTTTGGTCTGTTGGGGTTTTTAAGAGCCATTGGCTTCATATCCCCCAGCTCAAGGTTCGGAATGCTTTTGATCACTATTATTTGTATTCTTGCTGGCTTGTGGAGTTACATATTAGTTTTATCTAGTTAAGACATAAATATTGTGGGGGAAATTTGGGGATTGTCATGGGAGTAGGGTTGGGTAAATGGGAGGGGGATTGGGATTTAGTTTTAGGGAAAGTTAGGATTGTTGGTGTTGTATTTTAGAATTGAATTGGCTAAGCTTGGTTGTTACTCTGAAAAAGTGACATTGTAAGATTTACAATGAGAGTTTGCATGGGTTTTACTTTCGAAGTTTGGAAGATTATTTCTGAGCTAGCTTAGTAAATGTTGAGGTTGATTGAAGCATACTGGAAGTCGCGCGGCTAGCTCAGTTGGTAGCATGCAAGTCTACTGATGGAGGGGTTGTCGGTTCAATTTCCGAGTGGGGCATACTTTCATGGAACTTGGTCATGAAATTATCTCTGCAGCCATTCTCCCTCTTACCAATGATTTTTAATTATGAAGGACAGTTGTCAGTCACTGACGAATGTATGTGCTTAGTAGTTGGTTAACCGCTAAATTCAGAGATTTAGCCTTTCCAGGAACAGTGAGTAGGTTTATGATCTATACAATCAGGGCTTTTTCAGGGGGTTTTGGGAAAAAGGCCCCTGCCCAAATTGGGAATTTTTAATGTGGTATATAGTCTGATTTGGGAAAAAATATGGAAAAATCTACCCAATTTGGAAATTTCATCATTAATTTTTCTGCATTAAATCTTTACATGCTTCGCTTTGGTGTCTCTGATAGTGTTGCAGAGTTCTTCAAGAGTTTGTTTTGACAGTCCAGTGAGATAGGCTGAAAAAGCCCTGACAATGTGTTGCTACTGGGTTAAACCCAACAAAATAATTATGTCTACTAGTGACTTTTTTGTCCTGAATGGCTTAACATATGTTGTTAAGCGACTGAAAATCAAAATACATTGGCCATCAGCAATGATTGTTTTTATACAATTATTAGGTAGCTGAAACCATCAGTTGCAAGCTTACAGCCTGTAAATTACCTGTCAGTCATCATTTGAAAATTCCCAATTTTTAACATGATACATTATTGTATCTATAACTCTTTATGGTTAGGGTTCTGATTGATGGACTTTTAAGAAGTTAATAAAAAGCATGGAGTACATTAGGGCTGTGAATAGTTGAGCAAGCCGTGATCTGTTGTGTAGTGATTCACAAATCAAACCATAAATCACTTGTTAATGGAGAAGCATACAGAATTCATGTAATAAAAAGAGTTGGTGAAGAATTACAAGTTTTTACTCTAAGGAAAACCATGTACTCCAAACATGTCTATTATCTATTATCGTTTTATTGGCATTTTCTGTTAAAACATTTTTGTTTAAATGTGTATCAATCGAATATTGACACAAGACTGTTGGGTCCCTACATAAATTTAATTTAACATTAGAAGTGTGACTCGTTTATAGTTGTAATTAATTTAAAAATGTTCCTTCATTTTCTAAAAAATAGATCTATTGAGATCTGACAATTTCCGACGCGACAAATATTCGTACTCAATTTTCTGGTAGGGATTGCAAATGTCTGAGTACTTGGATACTCGCCGCAGCCCTAGTCTACATGTTAAATAAATGAACAATATGTTGTTACTTAGAACAGAACAGTACAGTAAGTTTATTCAGAAAATTTTGTACTTGTACAATAATCTAGTAATCTATAAATAAGAATTTTGTCCAGAATATGAACTTAACAATACAACTTGATTGTTATACACATAGTCAAACTATAATATGAAACCACTTTATTCAGAAATTAAGATGATAAAATTACTCATTACGTATTTTAGTTTTCATTTTGACAGCTTTCTAAGTAGACTTTAAGACTTTAATAATAGTAATCAAACTTATTAAAACTGTAAGAATGTTTTTAGCTGTACTTTTCATCAGTCCAGTGTCGTTAACAATTGCGTTAAAATTTTCAATTTCGCTTATATCTCTATTTATTGTCAAATCTTTATTGAACTTCATACAATGATAACATACCATGCCACTTCGGAATTAGAAATTAACCACAACTCTACCTGGCTTTATTATGGATTATTTCCTTTTGTATTTTTTGCATTAAAGTTTTTAAATCCGGCTTTAATGTGGTTTCTATATTACGTTTCTTGTTTATCAATGACATGTTTAAAGATATGACAAGATATTATGGCAAGATACTTTTCATTTATTCTAAATATAGCTTCTTTTGTCACCTTAGGTTATAGAATACTCTATATCGCATGTTTGTGGTTCTTTTTGTTCTTGTAGGTTTCTGTCTTCAATTGAGGTAACATAACATGGCAGGTTTTTGTTCCTTATACTTGTTGTTTCTTCAATAAAAATGGCCTGAATTAATCAGTAAAATGCTGTTCATGCATTAGCTTAATTACCTACTTAGTGGGTTGTTAATGTTGCCAGTCATGATGTAGTAATAGCATGCTTGACCTGGACAGTTTAAACACTTTAAGATAGTGGCAATTATAATATTTCCCCTGTGTAGGCAAACCTTTCTCGGTCTGTTTTTGGAAGGATTCAAGCAAGCTCAAATTAATAAACTATGTTGGTTTCTGTATCAATTCAGAAAAATACATAATGGTAAACTAATCAGTTGTTATTTTCATGCATTGTTTGTTTTCTATTTGGAATTTTATTTAAAAAATGATCAAAATACTAAAAGTGATAGAAGTTTATTAAATTTTACTGTTAAATGGATCAATTATGTATCATGAAAACATTGGACTGTTTTAGAAAACATGATTATTCTGTTGTAAAATAAGCCTTTGAAGTTAACAACTTTTTGTCAAAGCAAGTCATCAGAAATGTAATGTTGTACTTTTGCCAAGATTTATTGCTTGCTTGTGCTTTGTTCGACATTGTTTAAATTCATTAGAAATTAGACATGTCACCCTAAGGATTAATTTTAACTCGTCTTGTTGAAAATTATGTAGTCATTAAAACTGTCAGCTTAGCATCATTTTTTAAATTTCTATGACAATACAAAGTATAAACAAGCTTGGTAAAATGTATAAATGGTTCACTAACTTTTGAACATACAATAATCATTTATACTCTTACCTTCTCTTCAATAGATCTAACAACGTATGTCATTGTGCAAAGTCAGTATTTTGTAATGGTTTTTTATATTTTAGGAATTAATGAGGCTTCTTAATGAGATTACTTTTTTCTTTTTAGATGCATGTAATTAGTACTAATGATGCTTGATAATGATGTTCTAAGTATATATTTAATATATTTGTTAGTAAATGAAGATGCAAATATATATTAATTAATCAATAAACATGAATATCAATAATTCTGAGCATTCTAGTGAAGGACCCATGTTTATGGGGGGATAGCTAGATAGGGATTATACTTTGTTAAACTCATAATTCTGAGCAATCTAGTGAAGGACCCATGTTTATGGGGGGATAGCTAGATCGGGATTAGAGTTAAAAACATAATTCTGAGCAATCTAGTGAAGGACCCATGTTTATGGGGGGATAGCTAGATCAGAATTAGCTATTAAGTACCATATAAAAATGTGCTATTTACCATGCACAAAAGAATATGGACATTAGGATCATAGAACTAGTACCATATAAAAAAGTGCTATTTATCATGCACAAAAGAATATGGACATTAGGATCATAGAACTAAGTCTGGCTAGGGTGCTAATTACATGCATAAAGTCAAATTTGAATATTGAAAAACCTTGGTTTGCTCGTATTATGATTATATTAATGACTAATAAAATGTACTATGACTTTTGTTGTTGTTTACATGAGAAGTGAAGGTATTTAATGTAGATCATTGATTAATATAACAATAATTTGCTTACTATAAATTACTGAAATTGTACTTTCAGATTTGTTTATAAAAGCCAGCTTATTTATTATTTGTACTGCATATAGAAGTTGTCATGATGGTTTAAAGTAACATGTTTTGTGACTGATGATTTAACTTGACTTTATATTTATTAGTATGATGTTATTATTAGTCAGATTTTTCAACGAAAAAATTCGGTTAATAGTTAGGCGAAACACAGGCGGGCGGTTGGGCGTCCGGTGTCGTTAACAACTGCTTTAAAGTTTTCAATTTAGCTGATATTTCTGCCATTTATTGTCAGATCTTTATGACACTTCATACAATGATAACATACCATGTGATGAACAGAATTAGAAAGTAACAACAACTCCAACTCGCTTTGTTATGGATTATTCCCCAAAGTGATTTTTGTGTTAAAGATTCTAAATCTGGCTTTAATGTGTCCACATTACATTTCTTGTTGTATCATGCTTTCAGAATGTATTCTAAATATTGTGTTGTATTTTTTTATTTTTGAAATAGATGATAAAATTGGGCGTACCAACAATGTAAATGATAATATTTTCCTAGTTATTTTCTTTTTTATAATAAACATTTTTTTGTCAACTGGGTTGTGTAAAAATGATGTTTTTAATTTTTTATACATGTAGTATACAGTGTATAATGTATATTTTATGTTGTAATGATATAATTTAAACCACTTTTAAACTTCTTAAATAGTTCATGCATTTGAATAACTTTACTTTTCCAATGTATTTTCTGCACAGTTGATAATGCAATTAAGTTTTCAGAATATCCCAATGTTTTCTGACTGATTTTTGATCAGCTGAAGTTTTTAGTCGGATTTTTCAAACGAAAAAATACAGCTAATAGTTTAGCAAAACACGGGCAGGCTTGGGCGGTAGGGCAACTGGTGTTGTTAATAATTGCGATTAAGTTTTTTCTTTACCATACATTTCTGCCTTTTACAGTCAGATCTTAATGAAATTTCATACAATGATAACAGTCCATGTGATGAACAGTATCAGAAAGTAACCACAGCTCTACCTGCTTCTATTATGGATTATTTCCCTTTATAATTTTTGCATTTAAGTTTTTAAATCCGGCTTTATTGGCATTAATGTGGTTTCCACATTACATCTCTTGTTATAATAACATTAATTGATTTGGCTTTCTTTATAGCTATATTTGAACTAGATATCAAACAAAAAACAACTGTGACTACAGTATTATTTCCGTTGGTTAGAAATTTCATTTAAGGCTCATTCTTGCTAAAGCTTGATATATCCTTCCTTCAAAATGTGACAAAACCTCTTCCTGTTCAGAAACTATTGACCTCTTAGCCAAAACTATAGAACTGATTAGAATACTGTACAGGAAAAAACATGATTTTGTAAGAACAGGTATGAATTTCTAATAAATTGCCTCTCCTCTTGTAATACAATACCCTGAACAGTTGAACTTCTTTTAATATTATTGTAAACCAGGTTGACTGATGAAGAACAATGAGGGTGTGTAGTTTCAAATTATTAGTTATTTATCAACATAAAATACAGCCTGAAAATACAATTGCATTAAATTCTAATGAGCCAACATGATATCTTATACTCTAAATTCGCGACAAATACCACCAATGATATCAAAAATGTTTAAATTAAAGCAATATTGTAACAGTACCGAAAGTTGGGTTAAACTTAAACAAAACTGAAGTAAAAATATATAAATTACAATGTTTCCATAAAAATACAAGATCTGAAATAAATTTAACTCACCAGGCTAAAATGATTCTGTTGATAATAATCATAGACAACGCCAATAATAATATTCTAAACATACGAGTGAACCAAACCTGAAATGATAGTAAAACAATGTATACGTGTACTTAAAAAGGCAATATTCGTGCCAACTGCACAGATTTCACTGAATACATAAAATCTTTACAACTAAATCCCTAGATACCAGAGAACTGTCAGTTTATTTCTACAATAAAAATAGCTACGCACGTAAATTCAACAAGTCCCGTGCAGTACACTGATATGAACTTTAAAAGTTTAAATACAGTTACACTACGTTATGCATAAACTAATAAAATAAAATAACTACATAATGTTATGGCTACCTACATCTGTACACATAATATATATTATACACCAATAATTAAAACCTGGGTAACATTATTTATAAATGTATGCTTGTTGTAAATTAATCATTCAATTACTGCTATTCCCCTCCTGAGAATTTACAAAACAAGTATATTATTGCAGGCCCACATCAGTTTGTAAGCATCCGCTATATCTAGCTCTTTGCTCTGCTATTCAAGTTTTTAGCCGGATTTTTCAACGGGGGTCTGTTGTCAATAACAATTGCGTTAAAGTTTTTCTTTACCATATACTTCTGCCATTTATTGTCATCTTTATGAAACTTTATACAATGATAGCATATGGTGTGATGAACAGAATTAGAAAGTAACCACAACTGGACCTGACTTTATTATTGAGTATTTCCCTTTGTAATTTTTGCGTTTAAGTTTTTAAATCCTTAATGTGGTTTGCACATTACATTTCTTGTTTGAAGTTTTAGTTTGGTATAGTTTAGTTTGGGGATGAGGGTATGGCAAACACTAATTTTTGGCCTGGTATTTGACTTTTTGGATGGGGTCTTTACATAAGAAAGGGGGTATTTTCTGATAGAATGTGGGAATTTTTATTAGGTATTTAATCCTGGGAGGATGTTAATTGGGGATTATTAAGACTCCGATAATGTTTGTTTGTTTTTGTTTGGAAGGTCGTCAGTCAACCTACTCACTGTTCCTGGAAAGGCTGACTTTGGATTTAGCTGTTACCCAACTACGTACTGCCCTACATAATTGAGAATCATTTGTAGGGGAGAGAATGGCCGTAGAAATAAATTCATGACCAAGCTCTGCGAAAGTATTCCCCATCTGGAAACCGAACCCATGACCCCTCGTGTTATCGACTGAGCTAGCCGGGCGACTTAGACTCAGATAATGTCTTGTTTGATCAAGCAGTTTACTGGGGTTTTGCAATGTTAATGCCCATGGTTTCTCAGGTGTGAGTTCAATGCTAAGAGGATTGATAAATGGGGGGGGGGGGGGTCAGGGGGGGAGACTTGTCTTTGGGGGTGTTGATACATTTGTCTTAATTAGGTAAAACAACTTTTCGTGCAAGTCAGCCATCCTGGAATAATAGTGATCAGGGACTTCCTATAGCCTTGATGTATAGGTGGGAATGGTAGCGGAAATGGCCGCCCTAAACAGACCACTAACCCCCATGGTGTAAAATTTCCTGCCCATGCCCCTCCCCTGTCCCTGATGCATGCTTGTCCGTGCTCCATGTCTATTATAATTTCTTTCCTTTTCAGCATTTTGTTTTGTTATATTTTAATATTTCCTTAGCTATAATGTCATTTTACAAAATGTTTCTGTCTGGTTTCTCGTCTCGTGTTCTGTTTATTTCAGGTTGTGACTGATGTCTACGGATGAAGAAAACTAGAGAAGACTAGAAAACTCCTGAAGATTGTTCCTAGTGAAAATCAGACAACTTCATCCCAGACAAACATTCAACGGGTCATATTACAAAAATCTTGCAGCAAAAATTTTCGAACATTTGATTAAAAAAAATTCATAAAATGTTATTTGTATTAAATATAAAAAGCATAATTAATGTATAATAGTGTTGGTCTATAACTTATGAATGTAGTATTGATTTAAAGTTTATTTTAATATTTGGGACAAACTCACATAGCATTGATGAAAATTTTATTTTAATTGTCTGACCAATTGATTTTTGTTGTAAGATCTTTGGTATCATGACCACGGCCTTATGTGGATAAGCACCGAGTTCCAGTATCCAAAATATGACTTTAACCATTTGACCTCAATTATGGATCAAATATGTCTTCAATAGAATATGACTCGAACCAGGAACTTCTTTGTTTCCAATGTCAAATTTTGACTTTTTATTTTATAACTGACCTTACTGTAAATTTTTATTGAATGAAAGCATAATTGTGACATTTTCTGTTTGGTTTGTTGTCTCGTATGTTTTATATTTTAGGCTGCGACTTGTGTCTATGGATCAAAATCTAATAAGGAACGGAGAAATCTCTTTGAGTTTGTTTTAAAAGTAAATGGAAACATCAAGTTCAGATTTAAAAGATTCCTGTGGTAAGGAATAGAGATTATTTTATCAATTAGCATGTTTGATTATACAGAGTCATCAGATTTCTCAATTACTTATTGTTAGCGACATAACAAAACCTTAAAGATAACCCGGGTTGATAACGCAGTTGGTAGCGCGCCAGGACTTGGAATCTTGTGTACTGAAGGGGGTACGGGTTGGAATCCCACCTGGGGATGTTATACCCTTCCCTGAAAATTTGGCAATAACGTCAATTTTCCTCCATTCATACGATAAATGGAGAAGTTTCAGCCTTGTTGAAGGGTAGGTGAGTGCTGGTTATAGACAAGGGTCCAGGAAAGCTAGGTTATGTGCGCTGGACTCTGTAAAACGATCTAAATTGTGACACGGCATTAAACTTAGTAAAAAGCAACCAAGAAAACATTAAAGTTAAATTTATTCAACTGTCAGTGGTGCAATCCTTGCCACTGATTTAAATATTGGAAACTCGCACTACAAAATATGTACATAAGTATTTCCTGCAGTACCACTGTACTTCTTTACTCACGATCTATGAAAATTGATATCTATATTTCTGTACAGGAATTGTAAAACAAGTATTGAGCATATAAATCAGCAGGGTTTATTTATGCCCCATTGACAGTGGAATAAAATTTAACAATAAGCAATAGTTCTGATCTGCTGAATTAATCATTTCAGACAGTTTTTGATGATCCTTGCTTATATTGAGCCGCCAGGCTAGCTCAGTTGGTAGCACGCAAGTCTACTGATCAAGGGGTCATGGGCTCGATTCCTGGCGGGGCATACTTTTGTGGAGCTTGGTCATGAAGTTATTTCTACAGCTATTCTCCCTCGGACCAATGATTCGTAATTATGTAAGACGGTTGTTAGTCACTGATGAAAGTATGTGCTTAGTAGTTGGTTAACGCGTAAATCCAGAGATTCAGCCTTTCCAGGAGTGAGTACTGACTAACTTGACTCAGAGTAGCTTCACTGACTGCCATTATATGACCTATACAATGTGTTGCTATGGCGTTAAACCCAACAAAAACAAACATCAAATAGTTATCTTACAGATTGATCATCAGATGATATCAACTGGATATAATTATACTAGCATTTGATGATACCATGTTGTGTAGGGCACTACATTTACAGAGAAAGGTGAGATTGTTTTTATTTATTTATTTTTCTCTTTAGCTTCTATAGATAAGTTTGATTTGCAAATATATGATCAATTTTTTGTTCACAGCCATCCTGAATAGTCGAGCCCGCTGTCCATGGACTGCTTTTGTTAGTAGTTATTATTTAGTTTTTTTACTAGAAGTTTGTTATTCTATTTTGTAAACTATGCTTATACTCCTTGCTAAGTACAAAACCACACCACAGAAGAAATGGTGGTGATACATGAATACCAGGACATGGCCTAAAAATTCTTCAGAACTAGCATCTGATGGCCGTAGAAATAATTTCATGACCAAGCTCCAAGAAAGTATGCCCTGCCCAGGAATTGAAACCCACGACCCCTTGATCAGTAGACTTGTGTGCTACCAACTGAGCTAGCTGGACTGCTTGACTAGCAACTGAGCATCATAATTTGACACTTCTGTACCAGTACATTTACTTAGTTACACATTCACAAGAAGTTGACAACTTGTCCCTCTATGAAGAAAAATTGATAATAATATAGCATTTTATGATTTAATGTTCAGAGCCAAAAATGAAACCTGGGACTGTCAGATTTGCTAAGTCTAGATAATAGGGAAGCAACTGTAATGGTCAGTAATACCACGCCCCCATGCTATCTAGCTAACCAATGGAATATCTTGATGCATGCATGTTGTAGTATAGTATGAATGTTCTGAGTATTATAGTTATCTTACTGTTAGAGTTCTAGAATAAAGGATATACTATTAAACATCCCTTTTGGGTCTGTTATTATATACAATCCCTATTCAGGGTCGGATAAGTTATAAGAACATTACATTGGCGACGAGGATAAACTTAATCAGTGATTTATCAGTTTGACAATTTCCAAGGGGAATCTGACAATTATTCAAGAAGTTAAACATTTATCTGGATTCAATTTAATTGTAAAGTATGGCTAGTTTAACACCGTTTCCAAAATTTGATGTGTACTCAGAAGAAAACTCACTGGGAGTCAGGTGGAACAAATATGTGTCAAAATTAGAGAATTTATTTGTTGGACTTAACATTGATGCTAGAAAAAGGAAAAAAGCATTATTGTTGCATTATGCGGGTGATGAAGTTTTTGATATTTATCAAACTTTGAACCTGGAGGACAATGACTCAAATTATGATGAAGTCAAGGATGCTTTAACACGGTACTTCAATCCAAGGAAAAATAAAGAGTTTGAAAGGTACGAGTTTAGAAACTTAAATCAACAACCAAATGAATCAATTGATCAGTTTGCGACACGACTTCGCCAGAAAGCAAATAATTGTGAATTTTTAGACAAAGAAGGAGAGATCAAAAGTCAAATTATTCAAGGCTGTACATCTAAGACACTTAGAATGAAATGTCTCCAGGAAGACAAGCAACTTAATGAATTGTTAACATTAGCTCGAACCATGGAGATCTCTGAAAAGCAGGCCAACATTATGGAGAATCATGACTCAACCCAAGTTGATAGGATTAAACCAAAGTCAAGAAATCCAAAGTCTAGATCACATAAGCCAGTACGGATGTCAGCAACCAACAGATCATGCAGAAATTGTGGAAAGAACTACCCACATCAAGACAAATGTCCAGCTTTAGGAGCAACATGCAACTACTGCCATAAGAAGAATCACTTTATTGCAGTTTGTCGGAAAAGAAATCGGGTCAACAAATACCAGGGTCAACGGGTAAATGAAATAGAGGAAAGTGACAGTGAATCAAGTGAAAATGATCAAATTTCAGAAAATGCAATTACCTTCGGAATGTCGGAAATTATTAAATCTGTGGGTGATAAAGTGCCAAAAGTAACAGTATCTATTAATGGCGTATCTTCAAAAGTTCTTGTGGACACTGGAAGTTCAATTAACATAATCAGTGAATCTTTAATTAAGAAAATGATTCCAGAACCTAAAGCAAACAAGTCACCAATCAAGGCATATGCGTTTGGACAGAAGAAACCCTTAACCATGAAATGTAAGTACACCTTACCAGTAGAATCGAAATCAAAAATTATCATTGCTGATTTTCATGTCGTTGCCGGAGCATCGGAAACATTATTAAGCTATAAAACTGCAGTGGATCTAGGCATCGTTCCTGTAATCAACTCTGTGCAACCTGACAAATACAAGGAATTGTCTGAGAAGTACAAATCAGTATTCACGGGTCTCGGTAAACTCAAAGACTGTCAAGTAAAATTCCACATTGACGAATCCGTTATACCTACAGCGCAACAGCCGAGAAGAATACCGTTTCATCTAAGAGATCAGGTCAATCAGGAATTAAAGCGACTCGAACAACTCGATGTAATAGAAAAAGTCGAAGGTCCGACACCATGGGTCTCAAACATGGTCATAGCTCCGAAACCCAAAACAGAGAATGAAATCAGGATATGTGTTGATATGAGAAAAGCCAATCAAGCGCTCGAGCCAGAACATTATGTAACACCAACTATTGATGATATCATACATGAGTTAAATGGATCAACTGTATTTTCGAAAGTAGATTTGTATAAAGGCTACCATCAATTAGAACTGCACGAAAAATCGAGGAATATCACGGCCTTTAACGGTCCAGACTCTCTGTGGAGGTATAAACGTTTAAACATGGGTGTCAGTGTAGCCCCATCCATTTTCCAAAGGGAAATAAGACAAATCGTACAAGGACTTAAAATGACATTAAATGTAAGTGATGATATCATAGTGCACGGCAAATCTCGTGAAGAGCATGACGAAAATCTCGAAAATCTACTGAAAACACTTCAGGAAAAACATCTTACAGTGAATGAAGCTAAATGTGAGTTTGGAAAAAGTAAGCTCACGTTTTACGGCTATGTGTTTTCAGCTGCAGGAATTTCACCGTGCCCCGATAAAATTAAGGCTATCAACAATATGGAAAAACCCCAAAATCAGTCAGAAATAAAAAGTTTTTTAGGACTTACTAACTACGTGTCACGCTTCATTGATGATTACTCTACAATAACTGAACCTCTCAGACGTCTGCTAAAGAAAAACACTCAATTTCAATGGTCAAATGAACAAGAAATCTCATTTAATCAGCTCAAAAACTCATTAGTCAGTGACCAAGTAATGACATTCTTTGACCCATTAAAACACTCAGAATTATGGGTTGATGCAAGTCCTGTGGGAGTATCAGGCATTTTAATCCAGAATAACAAAATTGTATCTTATGGAAGTAGAGCGTTAACACCAGTAGAACAACGCTACAGTCAAACAGAGAGAGAAATGCTCGCTTGTGTCTGGGGATGTGAACATTTTCATATATATCTGTACGGTAAACCATTCAGTTTAATCACGGATTGTAAACCACTGTTGTCTGTGTTTACCAACACAAAGCAAATACAGTCAGCACGTCTTGAAAGATGGCGTTTGAGGTTATCTGGATATAACTTTAAAGTGAAGCACCATCCTGGGAAATTTATGATATCAGATTACTGCTCTAGACATCCAATAAATGGTCATAGCAATGACAACATTGCCGAGGAATATGTGAAATTTATTGCTCGTTTATCAGTGCCAAACTCATTAAGCCTGTCCGACATCGCAGCAGCTTCACAGAAGGATTGTATTATCACATGTGTTATGGACGCAGTACAAAACAACACATGGACAAAGCAAACTTGTTGTAAAAATGACAGTTATAGTTTGTATCAACAGTTATCCGATGAACTTTCAGTTGTAACCGAAAATGACGGACGTATTTTATTACGCGGAACAAAACTCTGTATCCCTGAAAGTCTCCAGAGACAGATTGTCAATCTGGCTCATTTAAATGGACATCAAGGCATAAACAGATGCAAAGCATTACTACGAGAAACCTGCTGGTTCCCGTTCATGGACCGACTAGTTGAGCAAGTTTGTAAAAGCTGTATTCCATGTATGTCAGTCTCACCAAAATCAACGCCGGATCCTATCAAACCAAGTCCGTTACCAAAACAACCATGGGATGAAATTTCTATTGACTTCTGTGGTCCATTTCCGACTGGAGAATATTTTATGGTTCTCATATGTGACTATAGTAGATACCCTGTCGTTGAAAAGCTTAACTCGTTATCTGCACAAACTGTTATACCACACATTGAAAGATTGTTTTCACTGTTCTCAATTCCAAGTATCGTTAGAACAGACAACGGTACACCTTTCAATAGCCACTTATTTACTGATTTTGCAAAAAGTTATGGATTTACGCACCGGAAAATAACACCGCTTCACCCAATGGCAAATGGTATAGCCGAAGCTTTTATGAAACCACTAGTTAAAGCAATGAAAACTACATCAGCTTCTGGAGAAAACTTCAAATCAAATTTATCTGGATTTCTTATGAATTATAGAAGTACGCCACACCCTAGCACTGGCGTGTCACCTTTTGAACTGATGTTCAACAGAAAAATGAAGACAAAACTGCCACAATATACTGTACCAAAGAATGACAAAACCATCAGAAGAAAGGATCGAGAAACAAAGGAGAAAAACAAATTGTATGCTGATAATCGAAGAAAATCAAGACCTTGTTCGTTGAAATCAGGTGACAAAGTATTAGTGAAACAAAAGGTACACAATAAGCTAGATACACCTTTTAGTCAGACACCCGGGACAGTTATAAATCGGAAAGGTTCTATGATAACAGTTAAATATCAAGACAGAAATATTACCAGAGATGCTTCTCATTTCAAATTAGTGCCTAACCAAACAAACAACTCGCAAGATAAACAAACTCAACAAAATGCTAATAAAGAACAAATGATACGACGAAGCAAAAGACAACATCGTGTGCCAGCCCGTTACATGGATTAATCACCATAACTGTGTGAGTGCCCGCGTTAAAAGACTATTCAACGAGCTCCGAGATTATTATCTGTGAAATTTGCAGGTCACAATAAAACCTGTATCAAGTTGGAATAAATTGTTTCTTTGTATTAAAAGTGTTTCAAGCACAGGTCATAATAACACCTGTTCTGTACTAAATAAATAGTGTCAGTTTCATGCTGGATTAATGGTTTACAGTGTTCTCAAAATTGTTTCTATCAATTTAATGTCTTCAAACCAGACGAATTTTCAGACATTTGTGGATTGTAAATCTTTACTGCCACACACGGGAATGACTTAATCTTCTCGCCAAGAAAACTTTAGGACATGAATAGAGATACTAATTGACCATTTGATAAACATTAAATCAAAATTTCATGCTGATTTTGCGGTCAAACTTTCAGACTAATGAACTTAAATGTGTTATCATCAACTGTAGAAAATTGAGATTTCAGAAAACTGTGGACAGTTTAAATTAATTACTTGAACTGTTTGTAATATAAACCAGATGGTGTTTTTTTTCCAAATTGTGGGAAGGAAAACTGGACTATAAACTAGACTTATAATGATTGTAAATAAAGCCGGACTATATAGACGATTGTGATAGATGATAATACATTATTACATATGAACATTGTCAATATGAACATGAATAAATTTTGTCATACATACTTTATATTATTATAATGAAATTGAGTTAATACTGGTTAAATGCACAACTTTTATTTCAGTCTTATTTTACGTCATGTTTATGCTTATGTTATTGATTCATATTTGGTAACATGATTCCAATCCAAACAAAGGAGGGATGTAATGGTCAGTAATACCACGCCCCCATGCTATCTAGCTAACCAATGGAATATCTTGATGCATGCATGTTGTAGTATAGTATGAATGTTCTGAGTATTATAGTTATCTTACTGTTAGAGTTCTAGAATAAAGGATATACTATTAAACATCCCTTTTGGGTCTGTTATTATATACAATCCCTATTCAGGGTCGGATAAGTTATAAGAACATTACAGCAACTGTATTAGGCTCCCATTTCAAAGGGTTGTTCTTGGAGCACAATTATTTGAGACGAGTATTTATTCTCTAAAATTATTATTGGCTGTGTTCTCATGTTTATTATCTTTTCAGGATCTCCAGTCAAAGGAGTTGCAGAGTTATCACCATGACCTATTGTTTTATGCATCGTCTTGTATATTTTTATTGGTTGCAGCCATAGGAATTTGTTCTTCTGATTATTAGAATATTGTACAATGTGAAATGGTGAAAATTTTCATCAGCTATTCAGGTAAAAACTATAACAATTTTGTATAAATTGATAAGTATGTAGGCTTTCTTTAAAACTAGTTAGAGCTTAAAGATCTCTACAAAACTTTATACGATGATAACATACCTGTGATTAACAGAATAAGACAATAACCACAACTCTACCTGGCTTAATTATGGATTATTGCCCTTTGTAATTTTGGGTGTCTGGTGTCGTTAACAATTGCGTTAAAGTTTTTAATTTGGCATATTTTTCTGCCATTTATTGTCAGATCTTTACGAAACATCATGCATTGATAACATACCATGTGATGAACAGATTAAGACAGTAACCACAACTCTACCTGGCTAAATAATGGATTATTTCCCTTTGGTTTTTTTTGCGTTAAAGTTTTCAAAATGTTGAATATCTCTGCCATTTTAGGTTAGATGTTTATAAAATTTCATAAAATGATTAATTACCATCTGTTGCAAAGACTTAAACATACAGTTTATGTGCCGACTTCTCAGTGTTTTCTAGGAGCTAGGAAAGTTATGGGAGGGACTTTTATAGGACTACTGTCAGTGTTTGCATTTTCATTGCTATTCAAGTTTTGATATTTTGGTACAAAGATTTAAAGTATTTTATTATACCCCCGCTTCGAAGAAGAGGGGGGTATACTGTTTTACCCTTGTCCGTGCGTGCGTGTGTGCTTCCGTCCGTCCGTCCGTCCGTTACAAAATTTCCGTCACAGTTTTCTCAGCAACTATACCATGCAGCAGCCTGAAACTTTGCATATTGCTTCATCCTATAGTCCCATGTGGTGTAAAGCGATTTCATGCTCCTCGCTCATCTACTTCCTGTTTGTCGCATATTTTTAGATTTTGGCGGGGTATCACTAGTGAGCATTAGCTCACAGATTTACTTGTATTCATTATCAAATAAAAACGATTTGTTTCTTCTGCAGGGCTTTTTCAGCCTATCTCACGGGGCCGATATTCGGCCCCGTTCCCAATGCCAAATAACGATCATTTTTCCCAATTTCAAGAAAAAAATTCCCAATCTCGTTGAATAATTCCCCTTTGAATAAGATGCCTTTGGACTTAAGAAAAGAAATCACGAAACTTCAACTTTCGCGGATCGTTTGTTTACTTTTGATCGGTGACCCGTAAAATCCGCTGTCCATGAAAATCATAAGTAAAATTTATCAAACTCCCCGCAGCGGTTATCTCCCTTTATCAAATCAATAACAAGTAGCAAAGCGTGACGTAAGCACTGTGAGGAGTTTGGAAATTTGTTCGTCGCACTGCGGGTTATTCAACGTAAAATAACAGTTAAAACTAACAATTTTGTCATCAATTTACCTTTTAATAGCATTATTAAGTTTATAACGCACAAACTTATGTTCTATTGTTTGAAACGAAATCACACGAACCATTACAATGTATTGTCATATATTTTCGCGACCACCGCAAGATCGCAAATTCGTTTGAAACATTTTTGATCCGCGTTTGTTATGAAATAAATATTTGTTTATATTTTTTATCTCGATTAAACAATAGTTGCCTCAGGGAGCGACACAAACAAAAAAATGATTCTGTTTTCGTACGTGTGCTCTCAAAATAAACCCTAAATAACAGTGATTTTCTTCTTTGTCAACAATATCTTAACTGGTTTAGTTTTAAGAATTTTCGTCTGACATATCTGCTTGTGTTTTAATACAAACAATTACAAAATTATTTGATTTAACGCCTATACACCTTGGCAGAACCCATTGTGAAGTGTAGTTCAATACTGGAACTTTCATTGGTTACCAACTTACCAGGGATGCACAAAAATGTATTTCATTATGTTTGAAAATAAAAATAACTTATTATTTTACTTGTAAAGAGAGCATGGAATTTAAGAAATAAGGAAGTAATCAAGTACAATCAAAATAAGAATCATAAAAATAATGGATACATGAGAATTTGCAATGAATACTTTACTGTATTGTCAGAACAAACTCTTGAATGGCACTGCAACACCTTCAGAGACACCAAAGAAATTGTTTATGCATATTGTATAAAGATTTATTGCAGAAAAATTAAATAATGAAATATTCAAATTGGTTTGATTTGTTAATATTTTTTCCCAAATCTGACTATTTACCGCGTTAAAAATTCCCAATTTGGGCAGGGGCCTTTTTCCCAAAACCCCCTGAAAAAGCCCTGTTCTGTATATCTATGCCCAATAATTTTGTACATTACACCAGGTACTAAATTAAAAAAAAAGGTGTAGTTGTAGAAACATGAAAAAATTGTAAAAGAATACTTTCTGTTAAACAGAATATTTATATAAATAATACATAGACAACCCTGTAGATTAACATCTTATTGAACTTCTTTTGCTTCCTGTTACTGAGTAATTAAGATCCCTCTCTGGGGTATTGTTTTATAAATGAAAGGTTTAAGTTGTGGTGTGACGCAAAAAAGTAAAATAGGTACAATCTACTAAAACTGTACATTGTAGTTTATATCTCAGCCAACCCTTGCTTGAATAATTTATCTTTTTGTTACTTTCAGAATGTCAGAGTTAATTGTTTGGTAACTGAAATGTGGATACTTCAATAATTAAACAATGTCTAAAGCAGCAGTATCAAAATCCAGGGCAGAGAAAGGTGGTAAACCACCTGCTGCCCAGACACCAGTCGTTTTACATGAAATTGTTCCAGAAAAATTTAATGATCATGACTGGTGAGTATTATAATGATAAAGTTCTTGGAACTTATACCACCCTGGATAGGGATGTTTAATAGTACAGTAAAGACCACTTTTGTTATTTCAAAATCATGCGATTTTTGACAATTATTAAGGCCCAAATGCTTAATTTGTGAACAAAAGGGTCTCTATAATAACACCATTTTGCTACTAAGACCAACGATTTTGCTGGTCTTAATAGCAGAACCTTTATTCTAGAACTCTAACAGTTAAGATGACTATACTATTATACAACATGCATGCATCAAGATATTCCATTGGTTAGCTAGATAGCAAGGGTTTGTGGCATTACTGACCATTACAATAATGATAACTTACTGTAATAATTTCTTTGCTTTATTCAATCAATCAATAACCAAAGGCAAGTTCATCTTGATTTCTGAGAACCATGATTAAAGGGCTTTTATTGATTGTCTCTTTTGTTAAATAAATATAGACTTATAGTTTGTTGTGGTATCAAAAAGTGATGCTTAAATTATGTATGCAGTGTTTGAGATAATGCTTCTTAAGTTGACATTATGGAGATAATGATGTCTGGTTTTTTAACTGAAATAGTGCTGATTGGTAGCGAAATGTTTCAATGCCATCTACTCACTGATTGAATGGGTTTGTGTACAAGCCCTGCTACTGACCATGGCACTTTACTTTACAAAGCTGGCAATTATTTATGGGAACCCGGGTCGATAGCGCAGTTGGTAGCGCGTCGGGATTTGGATACTCGTGCCCGAGGGGGTGCGGGTTCGAATCCCACCCGGGGAGGTTATACCCTTCCATGAAAATTTGACAATAATGTCGATTTTCCTCCATTGATTAGATAATATGGAGAAGTTTCCGGCCTTGTGGAAGGGTAGGTGAGTACTGGTTATAGACAATGGTCCAGGAAAGCTAGGTTAGGTGCTCTGGACGCCGTGAAATGACCTAAATTGTGTTGATAACTCCAATAAATAAATAAATTATTTATGGAAGTAAGAGTTTAATAAAGTACTGGTACATCCAAGGAATGATGTTTATTGGAGAGCTAATTGTTTCAATGAGTATAAAAAACACCACTCAGTTACAATAGCATGGAAAATTAAGAACATAATCTGAGTTGTTGCTTTCTTTGTATAAAAGAATAATGTATTCAAAGTTGTTCTATATTTTTTATTGTAGGAATGTAATGGTAGATCCTGATAGTTCAGAGGATTTTGTTGAAGAAATTGTTGATGATTTGATAGGAGTTACACTTGATAAATGTTTTGATTTATACATACAAAAACAAGTTATACCATTTACTGTATCTGAAGCTAAAGATGCCATACTTAGCATAATAGAGGTAATACTTAGTTGTTTTTTTAAATACACTGTAGTAAAAGAGTATTCATTTAAGGCAGACATGAAAACTATCTTAATAAAAATGTACTGTGAATTTATTGAAATATATGTATATCATGCATTAAAGATGCAATAAACATGTCAGACCATTTTGCTTTATAAGGCAACAACAAATTGATCATTTGTTTGTTGGATTAACACAACTAAAACGTTGAAAAATGAAAACAAAAGTTTACTTACAAAAGTTTAGAAAAAGTCTTCCTATGTCACTCATACCTATTAATTTACTATATCTCAAGGACCACAACAGAAATAAGAGTTTATGCTTTTACTCTTTTGTGTCATCCGCAGGACTCGACATTAAGGCGCAGTCGACAGACATTCACTAGTTCAAGTTAGGTCCGGTCTGGTGGAGTTATCTCGTAGGTAGCCCAACCGGGTTACTTTATTTTGATCAAAACTTTAATTACTGCAAAAAGTCAATCAGATTTTAGTTAAACAATCTCAAATTTAACACAACAAAAGCTTGTTTACACTTAATTACAAGCATCCTAAGCAATCTGGTGCGTATGCGTGTGTTTAACCGAGCCGTCTTGAGGTGTACTAGTCCAGGGATTTCCTTACACACATACACACACTTCTTACTGGCCATTTTTAGCGTATCATCAAACAAAGGATTAATATTGATTTAATTGCTGCAAAAAAGTATTGACTTCCCGGGGTACATGACCATTAGTTACCTACATTAAGTCAAGATTACTACTTGAAATATTAGTATGACATACTGATATATACTCATAGAGTACAGTAAAAGTTCATTCTCTCGAACACCACCAGCTCGAATTAATTGGCTGAGTCGAACACATTGTCTGGCACCGATCAATTTCCCTTCTATATCTATACATAACAACCTCTTCTGAGTCGAACAGGACAGGGTCGAACTCTCGAACCTATATCACAGTCCTGTGGTTTACAAATACACTATAATACTATTTATCTACTATTGTCTCTCTCGAACAATAGATTTTCACACATCAGCGACAAAGGTCTGATCGTCGGTATTGTTTGTGACGCGTGATAATAACACGGCGTGAAAATCGCTCAACATTAAATTTGTTTATTGATTTTATTTGTCAAAACATTTTGTTGTGTGATCACATTGTCGCACAAATATGCTTAACAATAGAATAGTTTGTAGATTGCACATTGTTGATGGACATAAGTTATCAAGTGTCATGGTATGATTAAAAATCAAGAATAAACGAGTAACTAAGGCCTCGCTAAAACAAATGTATCAGCGCGTATACAGCTTGTATGTTTGTTTTAATTGATGAAAAATGCAAACAAAATGTTAATGCAATTTCAGTATAAAATCAGTGCAAATTTACGATCGGTCTCAATTCAAAATGTTAGAACAGAAAATACACACTGATTCAACGACTGAACAACTTAGTGAAGGACCCGGTTACGAGCCATTCTTAATGAAACACATAACAAGGACGTTCATCTCATATACTACTACTCACCTAAATCATAACAATGTTCATAAATGTATAACCAACGAACAACAAATAAGTTATAAGCAAATTAATTTGCAGTTGGTACCAACTACGTTCACAAAACACTTAATCGAACAGTGTGTTCGGGTTTTATATTAAACCAAGGGAGATAACGAATAAAAACAATTTAAAAAACAAAGGGAAGTAATAACGTCGAACTCGGACGAATGTCGGCCAGGTCGAACACCTGCCTGTCTCGAAATTTTTTTCACGTCCCTCTGAGTTCGAGCCAGCGAACTTTTACAGTAATTATAGTAACTGAATTTCACGATCAACTTATTTTGGGAAATAAAGACTGTCGGCAATGTTACGTTCTTGCCAATTATGTGACACATTGGCTCGGCGATTGTAACTATGTACATCTATTTATAACTTACATGGCGTTTTAAAGGGGTCATTTTATTTTTAATGAAAAATGACTAGTCAGGACCTTGGAAAATGTACATCTCAGAAAAATCGGACAGTTGATTTCGTAATCCCCGATATTTTATTGAAGAAATCAAAATATTCATTCATTTTAAATTCTTTCCTTTATTAGGTTCTTCGTGCATATTTAGCAGTCGACTTTAAAGTGCTTCCCCACCACATTTTCAAGCAATAATTAAAGTAATTTATCAGTCCAGACTTTTATGATAATTAAAACAATTTATGTATGCTAGATATATTTTTCAACAATAAAAACTATGACTGCTAAGAAATGAGAGGTATTGTCAATTTAGATGATAATAATTGAAAGAGAAAAAAGTTGCAGGAGGAAAACTTGGAAAGGTCAGGGCAAGGGTCCTTGGTCAGGGCTAGTGAAAAATTGGTCAGGGCTATTGGATTTGGGCATTTACTAGCCCGACCGGGCTAGTAGGATAAAAAGTTAATGAAGAGGCCTGTCATCCTTGATGTATAATGTTGTTTGTTATGGCTATTCAGTAATGTATATATTATACTGTTTATTATTGTAGCTTGTATGTTATTATTGTAACTTGTTTGTTGTGCCATGTTGTAACGTTGCATGTCAAAAATATATCTAAATCTAAATCTACTCTCAAACTTTGACTTTTTACCACATCAAATTTTTAGAATAGTCTTTTTTTGACAGGAGTAAAATCTGCAACCGTAGCATACAGGAATTTACTGTACATTCTAAGTAGACTTAAAGTTTTGAAATGATCTGTTACTATAAGCCTAACCTTAAAATCTTAGAGGTTATTCCATGCATAAACCAGGTTCTCCCTAACCAGGTTCTCAGTGAGAACCTTATGCCAAGACTCACATAATCTGAGACCTAAGTTGGTAAAAAAATATGCAAACATTATGTAAGTCAGTAAAAAAGTTAGAAATGAAATATGAGAATGGTATCTTTTCTCAAAATTAGGTTTTATATTTGAATAGAAATGGTATGATGATGCATTCATCAATAATTATTTTAATATAAATTACTATGGTGACTTATAAAGACTCTTAAGTAATTACTAAAACTGTTCAAAATTACACACAAATGATTGAATATAAGATGACACCTGGTATTACTTTTGGTTAAAGGTTATAAAAAAGTATAAATTTATTTTCACTTTTCACTTGTTTCTAAAATTTCCTATAATCCAATATAAAAATACTGTTCTGTTCACTTGCTCTAATTTTTATACGCCCGTTTTGAAAAAACGGTCATATTATGTTATGCTGTTGTCCGTCTGTCCGTCTGTCCATCCGTGGACAATTGCTTGTCCGGATGATAACTCAAGAAAGGATGAACCTAGGTTCCTCAAATTTTATGTGTTGATAGCCCTTGGGTGGAGGAGGTTCCCTATTGATTTTGAGACCCCAGGGTTAAAGGTCAAGGTCACTGGGACTTAAAATAGGTAAAACTTGTCCGGACAATATCTGAACCACCAATGTACCTAAGTTCACCAAATTTAATGTAAGAGTAGCCCATGTGTCAAAGATGTTCCCTATAGGTTTTGGGGCCCCTGCGTCAAAGGTCAAGGTCACAGTGGCATCATATGGGAAAAAAACTTGTCCTGACAATAAATTAACAACCAATCTACCTAGGATCACCAAATTTTATGTGAGAGAAGCCCATGTGTCAAGGATGTTCCCAATCCGTTTTGGGGCCCCTGGGTCAAAGGTCAAGGTCACAGGGACATCAAATTGAAAAACCTTGTCCGGACCATAACTCAACAACGCCTGTACCTAGGTTCACCAAATTTTATGTAAGAGTAGCCCATGTGTCAAAGATGTGCCCTACAGGTTTATGGGGCCCCAGGTTCAAAGGTCAAGGTCACAGGGGCATTATATGGAAAAACTTTGTCCGGACAATAAATGAAACACCAATGTACCTAGGTTCACCAAATTTCATGTGAGAGTAGCCCATGTGTCAAGGATATGCACTATTGATTTTGGGGCCCCTGGGTCAGAGGTCAAGGTCACAGTGGCATCAAATTGAAAAACATTGTCCGGGTAATAACTCACTAATGACTGTACCTAGGTTCACCAAATTTCATGTGAGAGTAGCCCATGTGTCAAGGATGTACCTTATCAGTTTTGGGAAAACAGGGTTAAATTTAAATCTTAAACCAGAAGATATCAAATTACCAAGCTGTGACTTCAAATGTTCTATCAATATGTTTATAAAGTCAAAATGGCAAACAATGAAACACTTGTCCAGACAATAACTGAACCACCAATGTACCTAGGTTCTCCAAATTTTATGTGAGGGTAGCCCTTGGGTAAAGGTTATGCCCTATTGGTTTTGGGGCTCCTGGGTAAACGGTCAAGGTCACAGGGGCATCATATTGAAAAACCTTGTTTGGACAATAACTCATCAACGACTGTACCTAAGTTCACAAAATTTTATGTGAATGTAGCCCTTGTGTCAAGGATGTTCCCAATAGGTTTCTGGGCCCCTGGGTCAAAGGTCAAGGTCACAGAGGCATCATATGGAAAAACCTTGTAAAGACAATAACTGAACAACCAATGTACCTAGGTTCACTAAATTTTATGTGAGAGTAGCCCATGTGTCATGGTTATGTCCTATTGGTTTTGGGGCCCCTGGGTCAAAGGTCAAGGTCACAGGGGCATCATATTGAAAAACATTGTCCGTGTAGTAAATCAACAATGACTGCACCTAAGTTCACAAAATTTCATGTGAGAGTAGCCCATGTGTCAAGAATGTTCCCTATTGGTTTTGGGGCCCCTAGGTCAAGTTTAAACCATCATCCAGAAGATATCAAATTACCAAGCAGTGACTTCAAATGTTCAATCAATATGTTAACAAAGTCAAAATGGCAAACCATGGAAATAATGCTATATTTAATAAGTAACATGAATTTAGTTCACCAAATTTTATGTGAGAGTAGCCCATGTGTCAAGGATGTTCCCAATTGGTTTTGGGTCAAAACTGGGTCAAAGATTGAGGTCACAGGGGCATCATGTGGACAATCCTTGTCCAGACAATAACTTAATATGTAATGTGTTGATAGCTCTTTGGTATTGGATGTTCTCTTTTGACTTGGAGACCCCAGGGTCAAAAGTCAAGGTCACAGGGACTTAATTCATATTGAAACATTTTCGGGACAGTAACTCAATAATGATTGTACCTACATTGTAGGTTTTCCAAATTTTATTTAAGGGGAGCCTTAATGTCTAGCATATGCCCCTTTGGTTTTAGGTCCCTGGGTTAAAGGTCAAAGTCACAAGAAAAATCATGAGGAAAAACCTTGTCCAACAACCAACTTTACCTAAGATCACCAAATTTTATGTATCAATACTCTTTGGGTCAAGGGCGAGAACTTTTGGTTCTGAGGCCCCAGGGTCAAGATCACTGGAAGTTTGTATGGGAAAACTTTGTGTCGGTGATAACTCAACCATGGCTGTACCTAGGTTCTCAAAATCTTTGCTTTGGATAGCCCTCCAGTTAAGGATGGGACCTATTCTGAGATCCCAGGGTCATTGGTCAAGGTCACAGGGACTTCATATGAGATAGAACACAGCATGGACTGCACACGGGCGTATAATGCCCCGCCCAGCGGAGCTCTTGTTTTGACAAAATCTGTAGAAAACCTGATCAATTTTTTGTGGCCTTAGTTTTAACTATGTTGTTGTATTTTCCAGTGGCAATTTCTTACAAGAGACGAAGGAGAAAAGAATCCAGAAGGTGATTCTGGATGGTTACAAGATGAAGGTATGTAATTCTAACATATTATACTGATACAATTTATGTACTTACTCAGATACAGTTATATATTTATATATATATATATTATTATATATCTAAAAAATCTAACCAATCGACTATCTGCATTTGTACCATGTGACCGTCCAATATATTCCCGTATTTGATCCATAAAATACTTATTATTTTCGTATGGGACGGTTTGGTACATGTGCACTAAACGATGCTAGTCTGGTTTCCGATTTTAATCTTGAAACTAACCAATTCTAACAAATCGAAGACAAAAGTAATCGAAAGATATATAATAAAAAGGTTATTATACATTTTAGGGTACAATAAGGAGTATATTTGGACTCGTACAAATATATATTTCCTTATTGCATATGTTACTATAAATAGTAACAAAATCGACGAGAAAGTGCGCCAATATAGCCTCAATGTGGGCAATACATTCCGGTATTGAGCAAGTGTGCCAAAATATCGATATTTGGCTCACTTCCTAGTGTGCCAAAAAACCGATATTGAGGCAACTTCCGGTTATAACACACCTGCAGTTTAACAACGGCAGACTTTTCGCACATGAAATTTGTACGTAATTAGCAACAAGAAGCGATTCAATTTTACGATGTGTGTTTTTTTTTCATATAAAAAATAAGATAATCAACAACCAGACTTGCATTTTTAGCTCGACTTTACGTAGTAATGTAGAGCTCTCCTACTCGCCCCAGCGTCGGCGTCCGCGTCCGCGTCCGCGTCCACCTTTCTGATTAAAGTTTTTGTGCAGTAAAATACTTTCTTCTATATCTTTGTTATTTCTTAAGATATTAACTTCAAACTTTAAATATATGTTCCTTACTATCAACCACATCTCATGTGACAAGGTATATAACTCCAAACACATTTCTTTCAGAATTATCTCCCCTTGAACTGATTAAAGTTTTTGTGCACAGATTAAAGTTTTTGTGCAGTAAAATACTTTCTCCTATATCTTTGTTATTTCTTAAGATATTAACTTCAAACTTTAAATATAT
The DNA here is from genome assembly GCA_025267735.1 of Mactra quadrangularis. Classification (NCBI taxonomy): domain Eukaryota; kingdom Metazoa; phylum Mollusca; class Bivalvia; order Venerida; family Mactridae; genus Mactra; species Mactra quadrangularis. Next base: position 34,422,168 of record CM046304.1, read on the forward strand.
GCTTCTTATTATCAACCACATCTCATGTGACAAGGTTCATAACTCTAAATATATTTTTTTCAGAATTATCTCCCCTTGAACTTAGAGTTTTCTTTCAAAAATGTTTGTTTTTACTGCAACTGTTTTATTCCTTTAGGTATTGACTTCAAACTTTAAATGTACATTCCTTATTATCAACCACATCTCATGTGACAAGGTGTATTACTCCAAATATATTTTTTCAGAATTATCTCCCCTTGAACTTAGAGTTTTCTTTAAAAAGTGTTTGTTTTTACTGCAACTGTTTTATTTCTATAGGTATTGACTTTAAACTTTAAATGTACATTCCTTATTATCAACCACATCTCATGTGACAAGGTGTATAACTCCAAATATATTTTTTCAGAATTATCTCCCCTTGAAATTTAAAAAATGTTTGTTTTTACTGCAACTGTTTTATTTCTTAAGGTATTGACTTCAAACTTTAAATATATGTTTCTTATTATCAACCACATCCCATGTGACTAGGTTTATAACTCCTTATACATATTTTTTACTCCTGTGACAAACACTAACTAAGTCGAGCATGCTGTCTCCTCTGACAGCTCTTGTATAACAAGCGCTCATTAGATTCCAACGTTTCGGCGTTGAAAAATCAAAACAATACATGTGACGTAATGTCAACGTGCAAAATAGCATGTTACGTCGAGAAAAATAAATGTATTTTTGTTTTAGAAAAATCATCGTTACATGCAAGAGTCAACATATGCAATAAAAAGGTTATGAAACAGGGCAAGTGTGCCTTAAGTCGATATCGGCACACTTTCTCCAGCATTAGCCATCAGGCTAAAGCCCTCGGGCCAATACCTAAGCAAGTGTGCTGATATCTTCCGTAAAGCACACTTGCCCTGTTTAATAACCTCTACATATTGTACAGTAAAATGTATAATAACCTTTAAATATAATCTGTATGGTATTTGCAAATGTAAAAGCATCTTAATTTCTCTTGCTGAAGATATTTGAATTTTTTCAACCTTTTGTCTTTCTGACCTTTGTACAGAGTCATGAGTAAAATGTTTATCTACTATAAAAGCGATTTCGAAAACAGGCCGTCATTTTTGTTCAAGTTAAGCTAAAAACCTGTTATCCTATCTTTTTCCGTATTTTCCGTATTTTTCATAAACATACCATCTAGAGTACGATTTTATTAGTTATTATCAAGCTGTAGACAGTTTTCTCATCTCCTTATTATAAAAATATGTTAATATATCCTTTTATTGTTAAATTTATATGTAAATTGGGAGTAAATTATGTCATGTGATGACACTTTGTTAATTAGTTTTGAATGTTTGGAGACTCCACTGGGATTGTTTTTCACACGTTCAGCAGTTAGATAAATGTTTGTGACACACTGTTAATTCCAAAATTCGTTCAACTGTGACCGCTAGAAACAGGTAAATTGACAACTGGGATAAGTTAGAAATACTATACAAAAGGTCAGAGTAATGAAAATTTGTTAATGTTGAGGGCATAGCATAAAATGTAGCTGCAAACAAAATATAACTGATTTCTTTGTTTCAGTCATTCTTTGTTCAAAGTTTTTTTAATTTATAGTCACAACTACAATATTGAAAATGCGAATAATGAATTAAGATTGAAAATAAACTCATTTCAGTTTTTGATAATTAATTCGTTTAATTATGAACTCTGTCCATCAAATCTGACCAAACTTGGTCCATTCGTTCCTCCCTCTGAACAAAGGCCATCTGTGAACAAAGGCCACTTTTCTCGTTTTCCTTGGCCGGCTGTTGTTCACAGGTTGGACAGTACTGTGTACCTATGGATTGATATTCCTGTAGTTATAAGCCATCAATTATTTTACAATTTGATAATGATTATATTGAAAACAGAAAAAATACAACTATTTTCTCTTTATAAGTCACACTATATTCTGCTGCATACCAAATGGCAAAATACTGTGATAAGTTGTGTGTTTTAGTATAGAGGTGATATTCTGACCATCATTTATAGAATGTTTATTCAGCCCGCCCGGCTAGCTCAGTCAGTAGCGCACAAGTCTACTGATCAATGGGTCGTAGGTTCATTCTCTTGATAAGCTTGGTCATGAAATAATTTCTATGGCCATTCTCCCTCCTACCAATGATTCTTAATCATGTAGGGCAGTAGTCAGTCACTGACAGAAGTATGTGCCTAGTAGTTGGTTAACAGCTAAATCCAGAGGTTTAGCCTTTCCAGGAACAGTGAGTAGGTGGACTGACTGCCGTGATATAACCTATACAATGTGTTGCTACAGCATTTAACCCAACCCGAAAAAAATGTTTATTCACATGTATCTTAGTTAAACATTTTACAGATGTCTAGGTCACAGACAATAATGACCTGAGATAGATTGATTGCATGTACACTGTTTTTAAATGTTTATATTCATTCTAATGAATGAAATAAATGTTTTCAAACTGTGAGACATGTCGTGTCGGAGGCTAGTATGTGAAAGCTTTATTCTAGTTGAACTGTTGAATGATTCTTATTGTATAAAGGTACTGTTATGTCTCTATCACAAAGTTTATGTATATCCAACAGAACCTGATCCAGCAGAGACAGATTGTTGGGCCCAAGGTTCAGTACCTAGAACATATATACCAAGTCCTAAACCAGAACCTATAGAAGAACCTGAGGAGAATCAAGAAGTCAAAGAGAGAGATATGGAGCAACAAACAGCTGAAAAGTAAGAACATTGAGTGGGCGTGGCCATGTGTTAGTGGTTACAAAACTGATCACATTATAATCATTGGATAGCCAGCTTTCAGTTGGTTTAGATCGCATCTAAAAACCTACCTCATAGTTTATTATACCCCCGCTTCGAAGAAGAGGGGGGTATACTGTTTTACCCTTGTCCGTCCATCCGTCCGTCCGTCCGTTACAAAATTTCTGTCGCAGTTTTCTCAGCAACTATATCATGCAGCAGCCTCATACTTTGCATATTGCTTCATCCCATAGTTCCATATGGTGTAAAGCGATTTCATGCTCCTTGCTCATCTACTTCCTGTTTGTGGCATATTTTTAGATTTTGGCGGGGGTATCACTAGTGAGCATTAGCTCACAGATTTACTTGTTTAAGATAAAAACATTACTATACTAGCTTTACAGCGGCTAATATATTCCATGTTGCAATTTTGTTTCCAGAGGCATCACATAAAAACATATAAGTGCTACAGAGTGGTTATTTTGTCATATTATCATCTCACAGGGCACATGCAAAAATACAATTGTGCAACATTTTAATCATTTGTAGTGCAATTGCCCAAAGAAGGGCAAAACAAAGGTAAAGCCCTTATCAATGCAGCACCTAATGTGGCCCTAACTCAGTTGGATCCATGTCCAGCCATTGCATGTCCAGCCTATGCTATCAGCACTTTAAATATCCTAAAACAAATTTCACATATTAATGATTGACCAATGTCTTAGCTGAATGATATACTATATGCAGAGGGCCACCAAAGATATTCAAGTTGATTTATACATATATATGCAGGGTTGTAGACAACTGCTTTAAGTACTCAACTTACAAAATGCACAGTTTTTCGTAGCAGGTGTGGCCATGGGGTTACAATGTTGGAATGGTAATCATTGGATAGCTCTCTCCGTGTTCGAATCCCATCTAAAACCTACACTTTTGTTTCCTTGAGCAAGAAACTTTATCCGAGTAGCTCAGTATGAGGGACCAGGAAGTGACTTGAAAGTGATAAATCTAATGTGTAAGGACTTGTTTAACAATCAAGCTAAAATAAATTAGTATAAACTAAACTTACAAAATTCATTTATAAATGTCAAATATTTATACCCCCGCTTCGAAGAAGAGGGGGGTATACTGTTTTACCCTTGTCCGTGCGTCCGTCCATCCGTCCGTCCGTTACAAAATTTCCGCCGCAGTTTTCTCAGCAACTACGAGGGGTGATCCAGAAGTAATGAAACAAACGCCATAAATCCCAAACCGATTGTGGAATAAACTTGAAAATTTCAACAGTTGGGTAAAAAGTAGTTTTCTATATGCGTGTGAAAAATCCTGCATGTGCGTATTCAAAATCTCGAGCTATACCTTCCTGATCTATGTAGGGTAACACAATCCGCCGCAGACCACAGATATTTGACGTCAACAACGTCTTGATCAATTATAATAACCTTTACTTACATAGGGTCACTCTTTCTCAAAGGAGTTCCATTGGCTGCGATACATCATTCATGTCTATGAATCAACTAGCTGAACGTATCTTTAAACCAGCCTGAGTCCAGTGATGACATAATAAATGCCCAAGTTCTTTGTACACAGTCTAATTGAGAGACAAAATTGCTGCCGTAAATGTTTCGAAAACAAGGGAGCGGGCACCTGCTTTGATTTAGAACTTGTGCTGGCGCTTATAAAATATGGCGGACGAACTGGTAAAATTCAATCTACGAAATTCGTTTTCTGATTAAAAAAATCATGATTACTTACATTATGTTATTTATTCTAAACTTGTTTCATTTGAATTCTTGAATTGAATCAGAACTTGAAATTCACTGCATAACCTTTTGGTACTGTAAGGGAGAGTAGGACACCTTGCATATAAAAAACGTAATGATCACGTGCATACATGTACCAACTGTTCTAGATACCCAGGCTTTTATAGGCGGAGGTGAGGATGAGTGTTTCAACTGAATGGACTGCGTTTGCTTTTCTATTTCGTCTGCTAATTCCCCAATAGGCATCGGCCTATTATCGTTAATTACGTCGGATGCGCGCTTTACATTACAAGTTTGTCTTCTCTCTGACGTTCTTTCTGGTTTATTTTTATCATCTAGATCTTCCTCACCATCTTCAAACCTCCTAAACCGGCGGTTGACAAGTACTCTGCTTACAGACATTTTCACCAATGTTTTATTCAACATTTCCAGTTTTTTTGGCGTTCCTCCTATTTTGTAAAACAAATTGAATAACTGTGGGTCGCGCCATTTTGTCTGATTTTGTCATATTTTCTTCTTCCGTAGGTTAAGTATTTATAGTGTGGAACGCAAACGTTTGCACCAATGTCAATCAAATTTTATCCGTCAAAAATATGCACTTTTGACGTCACGTCGTATGTGTTTCATTCGTTTTGGCGTACTATTTGATAAAAACTGTTACTGAAAGAGACCGTAGTGATTATTGAGAAATGACGCTATTATGGCATGCGGCGATATACCGAACCATGACCAATATAAAGCTATATATTTTTTTCAATAATTGAAGAAACAGTATAATATTTGGTGAGTGAATAGATAATTAAAAATTGTGACGCATAATGATGACTTTATAACTTTATTACACGAACTTTGAAAGCTATAGACATTGTCTCATTACTTCTGGATCAACCCTCGTATATCATGCAGCAGCCTAATACTTTGCATATTGCTTCATCCCATAGTCCCATATGGTGTAAAGCGATTTCATGCTCCTTGCTCATCTACTTCCTGTTTGTCGCATATTTTTAGATTTTGGCGGGGGTATCACTAGTGAGCATTAGCTCACAGATTTACTTGTTGTTTTTGTTTGAATGTTATCATTAACTTGATATTTATAATTTACAGAGATGTAGTTGTAGAAGAGGATGCTGAATTAGAAGATCATGTATCAGAACATGAAGATATTAGTAAACAAGAATCTGAAAGATTAGCTAGAGAAGAACAAGAAAAAGCTAAGGTTACTATATGCTTGTAAAACGTAACAATTGACTATATTCGGAATTCAAATATTTGGATTTTCTTCTCTGATAAAAACAAACTTTCACAGTTTAGTAGTCTCTTCATGAATTTTGTCACTTGCCCGACCGATTTTATGCAGTTGTCCGTGGACGTGATTCGTGACTAGCAATCACTTGCCCGACCGTGGGAAGTCATTTGTCCCGGACATCGGGCTATCCAATTTGTCTAGCCCTGAGTTACACTGAAAACATGTGTACAAAGAACAATAGGCTTTAATCCATAGTTTGTGCTATTTAGCAAATTTGTTAAATGTTGTACCGCCTGTGCACAGACGGAAAAACCTATAAATTTGAATTCCGGATTTGGTTTATTTTATCATAGCCTTAGTTGTCTGTAACAGGATCCTACCCTTGGAGTAAAATACAATATTAAATACAGTAAAAGCTTGATGGCTTGAACATCATTGGGTCAAACTACCCGGATTGCTTGAACACTTTACTAGGCACCAATCTTTTTCCCTGTCGGGGCGAATTTAACTCGGTCAAACTATCAAGCCCAAGTCCAGGTCCTGTTACATATAATTTCACTGTAAAGTTATGGACACTCTTGAACAATAGATTTTCACACTTTGCAAGTAAAATCTGTGTTGAAATCTCTCTTTGTTACATAGGAAAGTAACACAGCATAACAATTGTTTTACAATAGATCCTACCCTATGAGTTAAATACAATTTTAAATACAATATTAAATACAAATGTAGCTTGAATCATCAATCTACCTAAATATACATGTACTTATCAAAAGATACTTTCGCTGTTTTTGCAAGTTTTTCTGAACTTTTTTTTACCTATGTATCATTTGACAAAACAATTTGCATTTGTTGAGTTATATTTTTCAAATCACAAACAGAAAATATCTTGATGCTTTATTCAAAACATGTTTCCTTTAGAAATAGAAAATGATATCAGACTAAACAAGTCATAAAATTAAATTCTCTATTGAGCTGATATAAGTTTAAAGACACAAAATGTGATGTAGTTATGTGAAATATTTATATGATTTTATTATTGAGATGGTTTGGCTGAATGTAGCACAAGCTGGACCTCCCAAGTCAGAGATTTAAACGTTACTACACATTGGGGCGAGGCAGACCAAAGCTAACCTGGGAAGACCTGGTTAAGCGTGATTGGCTGGTACAGAAAATGGATGGCGTCAACCCTCAAGACCGCCAATCATGGAGAGGAAGACAGGCCTCACCCTTGCCTAAGGAATAATCAATGGCCTGTTTAAACTACACTAGATAATGATGATGATGATGATGATGATGATGATGATGAATATAAATTGTTTTTTTATTATGATAAAAAATAAGGTCCATTTGAAGAGGCTTAAGGATGTAAGTCTGCTTCATGATATAAATGTATATAATAATTTATTTTCATAGGCTGAAGCAGAGAAAAAGAAGAAACGAAAGTTCAAGCCATATACTGTTCGTATGAAATCACCAAGTCTCAAAGTAACTGAATCATTAGAACAGACAGAGATGACTTTACTTACACAAGAAATTATGGCTAGTATGCCACCACCACCTCAAGAAAAATGTCATTCTATATTAAAGGTTAGTAGGTTGTTGAGAGGTCATCCATTACAACGATATCACTGTATCATCGATATTTATTTTCCCATAAAAAATCAATACGCATTTTGAAATATCGATAAATATGCCTTAGTATATAGGTAAATAAATAAAAATCACTATTAAAAGTCAAATTGGTGAAACGAACCTTCTATAGTAAGTGGAAACAGGTGCGCTGTCATAATATGAACTGATAGGTGTAAAACATTGACGGCACTCCCATTGAGGATATAGTTAGGTATAACATTCATGACCAAATATACATCTATTATGAGTTTATGACAACATAAATGGTCTGTATAGTACTGCAGTGAAGGTATCAATATTTATCGGTGTATTGTCAATACTCAATTCTCAATAATGTTGATATTCTCAGAGCCCAATCAATGACAGCTCTAGTAGGTTGTACTTGACTAGATTGTCAACTTGAATTGTTTTAATGACCTTGTTATGCTCATTGATTATAAATATTAGGGGTGTAACTATATGGTAAAAACTGTATTGCAATACATGCATATTTCTATACACAAAACCCTTATTGCAATTTATTTAAATACATATTTTTTTCTCTGCATGGACAAGGGAAGCATGAATTAATGTACATATAACTATCGTCTTTATTGGATCAACATCACATATAATTATGTGCATATTTTAAGATGATCTCTTAAACAAAGGTTTGCATGATTTGAGTAAAATGGACTATATGTTAAAAGTAATAAATAATCATGTTTATGAAATAAGTAATCAATCTGTTTCCTGTATGATATCTTTTTTGGAACCCTTTCTGTCCATCCCCAGAGGTCAAGAGAAGTTTGATCTATATTGGTTTGTTTCTGACAAACATATATAACTCACAAAATAACATTTAAAAAAATGAAAGTTTTTCATCATGTGTCAGTTTAATTGGTTGAACTGCAGGTCTCAAATTTAACAGAAATTGGACTTGCAATTTTTTGCTAGTTGGTTTTATTTCAAATCACTAAATGAAAAAATCCCTTGCATTTTTTCCTCCAAATTGTAATAGCATACACAGAAAATATATGCATTATAAAAGCAACAACTTCTCAAGTACAATACTTAATTATACATTGAACAAGTGTGTTATTGTGGAATAGGCAAAGAATATCAAACATGTGTTACTGTGAATCTTCAATCATATTAAAACATAGATCCAACTGGCCTTTTCAATGCCCACTTGAGGCTCATATTTTGCAATGATTTCAACTCACAAAATTTTGCCAATATTTTATAATTTAGATTATTTATCATGTGTTAAATATTCCTATTTTTTGTATAGGTACAAGCAGAACGACCACCAGGAAACAAAGATGTAGAATATGATGATTACGGTAGTGTTGTAGCTGTGATAAAATTAAATCCTGAAAGATTACCTAATCATAGAATCAAAGTTAACTATCAGGTAGTTGATCCTGCAGTAGAAGCTGCCCAAGCTAGATTAGAAGCCATGAAAACTGGTAGATACCTAGACCTAAAAGAAAAATACAGAAAAAAGAAGAAAAAGACGAAACTATTCAAAGTAAGTGGATTTTTACACATCTTTTATCCTTTTACTGGTTGCAACATGAGTGAAAGTGGCCATTTTTTCACCTTAGCGCGCTAGGAATATTTCAAGATGCTCTTATTTCATTACTGATTGAGTCTTTTTTTATTAAATAAAAATTATTTCTGTGTTCTGAATTGCTGAAAAAAGCAAAAGTAAAAAATTTGCGCTAAATTATTTTACCTTTACTTTTTTGGGGGCATTTCAATGTATTTATGAAATATGAACTAACAGTTTCTTACCAGAGATATTAGTTGAATTTCTACTATTACCCTTTATCAATCCTTTATTTTTTGCCTAAAATTAAGTATTTAAAGTCTTGTTTTTACTAAAACCATATTTGAGGGACTGTGATGAACAAAATCGTCTATATACGGTATTCAAATATTTGGGTTTTTCCCTGAGGTACAAAATTATACCATCAAAATAAAAATACATTTTGTGTGTGTACAAAGAACAAAAGGATTTAATCTGTATTTTGTGCATTTTAGTAATAATGTGTTAAAGACTTTGTTTGTACCATCTGTGCAGTGTGCACAGATGGAAAACCCATAATTTTGAGTTCCAAATAAGGTCTACTAATACCATGTACATGTATATTGTTATATATTTTCAGCTGAAACCTCAAGTCAATACCCAACAAAGACACCACTGCCTCCTCCAATGGTAAATATATACTTCTTTATTATCTTTTAGTATAGCATGCTTTGATAAGTATGGTTGATTTGATTAGTATTGACAACTAATTGATTATATGTTTTATTGTTTATGTAGAACACTTTTAGACAACATAAATATGAATGATGGTATTGGTCCTCACTGTGGCACTTTAGGAGAAAATATAAATATGCTCAAGTTCTTCTGTTATTCCTTATATGACAGGGGCCATTTTCAGACACCTTCCCCTTATGAAATCATACAATTATCCCAATGTAGACATTGTAGAATGAGTCATTTTAACCCGTATCATGCTGTATTCCTAACTACTGTTAAGCTCAGCTCACTACTGAATTAATTTAGATAATCAGAGTGATAATCTGCATAATGTGTCTAGGATGCATCAAGCAGTGAGAAGACAATAAGATCGACGTGACCTGTAATCGCTCTTAGCATGATAAGGGTTTAAGATCATATTGATCATTCACCCAGGATTTTAGATGTCTTGTAGATAAATCATGAACATATGTATTTGAAGGCATTTTCTATGGTTATTCTTAGATAATATAATCAAACAATGATAAAATGTTACTCAGTCTCCTGAAGGTGCAACTACACATTGAAATTGTTAACAACACTTCTAAATTTTGGAATAGCAAGGCTTATTCATTCTCGTTTTAATCATTGGTATAATGTATAAGAAAGCTTTATGAAGTATCATACCATTTCATTGTCCATTTTAATGCTGCTTACTATTTTATACTTTATTTCATGTACACATATTGAAAGTGTGATGAAAATTTGAATGCGAAATTGTTGAAAATATTTTCTGTGAAGTTTACACAGAGAATATTTCAATTGAATTTTTTATTTATCATTACAGATAGAGACTATGGAAATTGCCCCTGGTGTTATGGTAAAAGAAGGTGGTAGAATAAAACAAGGAACAGCTAGGGTAGGTTATACCTTTTGTGAACAAGCTACTTACTATAAACTATATCATTCTAATAAACTTAATCTGGAATTCTATTTTAATCTGGAATTCTATTTTGGGTTTTCCTTGCAGTACAAACAACTTTTCATTGCTACAGTGAAAACATGTACCAAGTACAATTACCGGTATAGGATTTAATCTTATCTTGTGCTTTTCAGCAATAACTTGTAAAAATCTTTGTACCGCCAGTGCACCGATGGATAAACCCGTACATTGGAGTTCCGAATTTGGTGTATTTTTAGCCGGATTTTAACGAAAAAATTCGGCTAATAGTTTGGCGAACATGGGTGGGCGAGCGGGTGTCCGTGTCGTTAACAATTGTGTTAAAGTTTTTAATGTACCATATATTTCTGCCATTTAAAGTCAGATCTCTACGAAACTTTATACAATGATAACATACCATGTGATGAACAGAATTAGATAGTAACCGCAACTCTACCTTGCTTAATTATGGATTATTGCCCTTTGTAATTTCGGGTGTCTGGTGTCGTTAAGAATTGCGTTGAAGTTTTTAATTTAGCATATATTTCTGCCATTTATTGTCAGATTTTTATGAAACTTCATACAATGATAACATACCATGTGATGAACAGATTAAGACAGTAACCACAACATTACCTGGCTTAAAAATGGATTATTTCCCTTTGTTTTTTTGCATTAAAGCTTTTAAATTGTTGGATATCTCTGCCATTTATGGTTAGATGTTTATGAAATTTCATGCAATGATTACATACCATCTGTTGCAAAGAATAAGACAGTAACCACAACTCTACCTGGCTTAATTATGGATTATTTCCCTTTGTAATTTTTGCATTCAATTTCAAATTGTTGGATATCTCTGCCATTTATGGTTAGATGTTTATGAAATTTCATACAATGATTACATACCATCTGTTGAAAAGAATTAGACAGTAAAGGCAACTCTACCTGACTTAATAATGGATTATTTCCGAGTTGAGATTTTTGGTCTGTTTTTTATGTTTTTGAAACTTTAATCGTATTAATGATCTGCCCTATGAAACATTTAATATTCATAGCTCGAAGAGTTATGTTTAATCAATTTAATCGTGCGGTTAAAGTGCTACTAGGGTATCAGTATTTTTTGTGAGCCACAAAATAAGAAATCTAGATGAATCGGTCTAGTAAACGCAGTTGTACCTCTTGTATATAAGTATATTAAAGGTATGTTGGAAAAATCAAAGGGAGGTAACTTGACAATTCCCTGTGGCATTTTCCAGTCATATTTTCCCTCCATTTTGTTTCAACAATTTCACAATTTGCCATACATGTTTTTTTTTAACAAAATTCTCTTGCCAATTTCATATCATTAGCTTAGCATTATTTTCATCCATAGTTTCCATGTCTTATGCCATCTTAGTCAAATACCAACAAAATACTCAGAAAAGATACAATAGGACATATATATAGTTAATGAAACTCTTTATTCCTTGAAGATTAGTTATTGCCCTTTATATTCCTTCTAATAAGCAATATATCAAATGACTTTCTTTTGTAACATCGTAAACTTGTTCTCAATGTTCCCATATGCAGAAAAATCCGGCTTTAATGTGGCTTCCACATTATCTTTCTTGTTGGTAATATTTTATCAAATTTAAACTTTTAACTTTCAGATTCATCAACTTGTCAAGCTGATCGCTGTTACATTATGGTAATGACAGAAAACAAGAATGAATAGACAGAATGTCATTTTTTGTACATGATATAATTCTGGCCTGCTCCTACATTGTATTTAACAAGTCGTCTCGGACATTTTGTCCTTGAGATGTTTGTTGGCCAATTACATTTTTCAAAATTGTTGACTTTTTATTCAAATTGGTACAACTTGAGGCGAATCGAGATGTTTACAGAATTCTTACTCGGAACTTCATACCCAGAAAATTCAAGGGTACGAAATTTTGAGCATGATTTTAAAATGTCGCGAATCTTCCTCTAGTTTACCCAATCTTAATTTGGTACGAAATTTGTGAGGACGAATCCTGGATTGTATATGCGAATATAGCCTTTCGGCTTCAAAACTTTCGAACCCTATTGAGAACCAAAGTTGTAATTGCGAATCAAAATGTCGCCATTCGTCATACATCTTCACCCCATTGTCGGCAACCACAGTACTTCCGTTATACTTCATACGTACCGTGGGCAATTTGACTGGGAAAATCTCATTTATACACATGAGGCAGGGGAGTCTAATCATCTCCCAATAAAATCGCGTGTTACAATAAAATGCACTTCATTTACTTTTTTTAAAATAAAAACCAATGCACGTTTATTAAAAAAAAATGGTGTTATTGGCTACTTTCCCGTAATTATTTTTTTGCGAAATTGCATTTATTCATGATAACGAGATTTTTTCTAACCAAATGGCCCACGGAACATAATGCGGCATAGTGGAGTATTGTATCGTGGGATACTCGACGAATGTACATCCCAATATAAGAGGTTATGAACTCTGGCCTTTCTCCAACCTTCAGAAGTTACAAATACGGATGAATGGAAATGAGCGATCCAGTCTCGCTATTGGGTTCGAAATTTCTATGGGTGAATCGTTATATTTCTGTTCGTCCTTTTAATTCCTTGCTCCCGTCCTCAATTTTCTCATTAGTACAAAATTTTAATGGAAGAACTGGCTCCAAACTTATAAATCCTATTACATGTATTTGGGTACGACATTTCCGTTCGTCCATAAGTATGTTCGTGCTTGCTGAAGGTACCAGAGAAAGAACAAATTGAAATGCCTCTAGACGTGTATTGAAATTTCGTACCTATTTAATTGGGAATCATTGGAGAATTTCTCGACCAAATGGCGAGTTCTATAGGTACATGTAATTGTAACTGTGATATTTCTGTTCGTCTTTGCCAAATTCGTACCTACTAAGGAAAGGAAACAGAAAATTGAGATAAACGGATTTCCATTCGCACCTAAATTTCGTAAATGCTATTTGGGTGCGAAAATATTAAGAACGATTTGGAATGGGTGAATTCTTATTTGTCCTTTAATTTCTCGAACCCTATGCGGCTTTCAAAATTTCTTAGAGCGAATCGGAAATTCCTATTGTCCTCTTCTCACATAATGTGGATACGAATTTTAAAAGACGAACGGAAATGCAGGTATTCAACCTCGAAACTTCAAAACCCCCATACAGTATTTGGAAGATTTTTAATTCACAGAAATTTCGTACCTTGGGATGCCAGTATTGTAAGGACTAATATGGAATTTCTCGCACCATTATTGTCCTTTAGTTGTTCGCATCCTGATCAAGTTGTTACGAATACTTCAGGATGAACAAAAAATATCGTCTTTGGGTCTTGAAACTAAGATGCCGATGAATTGGGTGTGAAATTTCTATGGACTCCTTTTTATTTCTCTCACCGTCGGAAAGTACAGATACTTAACCACGAAAGGAAATGTCGCCATTATGACTTCATTTACCCACCTTTTGTAATTACTAATACTTGCGATCAAACTGATATATCGCCACTCAGCCTCAAATCTGGTCTGACATGAATTTGGTACCAAATTCAGGCGAAAATACTGCAATTCTAACTCTAAATTTCGAACCTTTTAATCTGGTTTGACATTTCTATGGGAGAATTGAATTCTTCCCATTCGTCATTTAATTGCAGCTCCCTTATCAACGAGGTACGAAATTTCTATGGGCGAATCGTAAATCCAATCTGTCGTCTTTTTTCATAAATGGGTACAAACTTTTTTAGTGACAAGCAGAAATTAAGAACTCCATTTTATGTATTTGGGTATGACATTTCCGTTCGTCCATGAGTATTCGTGCTCTTTAAAGGTACGAGAAATAGAACGAATATGAATATCTCTAGAAACTTCGTACCGAATTAATATAGATTGGAAAGTTTGAGACTGCATGGCGTTCGTAACCACTTAATTGGTGTAAGAACCACTTAATTGAGAACAAATTGCGATATTTCCGTTCATCCTTAAAAAATTCGTACCCACTTGGTAGGCAAAATATGCAGATGTAATTTATTTGCACTTCGTAATCTTCTTCGTACATGTTTACGTAGAATGCGAGAATTTAAAGGATGAATGGGAATGTTTTGATTTTGTCGCATTCAATTTTTTGCACACTTCTCAAGTTGTTAATATTAGATGCTAAAATCGCCGTTCGGCCTCAAAATTTTCGAACAGCTATACCAAAATTCTTCAGGTGAAAGGATTGTAATTCGGCCTCTAAATTTGGTTTGACATTTCTATAGGCGAAATGAAATTTTTCTATTCGTCATTTAATAACCCCTCCCTTATCAATGAGGTATGACATTTCTATGGGCAAATCGTAAATCCCTATCTGTCCTCTTTTTCTTACCCAAAGTGGGTACGAATTCTAAGGGACGAAGAGAAATACAGGCCATTGGCCTCCAAAATTAATTTCGGTACATTTCCGTTCGTCCATGAGTATTCGTACTCGTAGAAGGTGCGAGAAATAGTACGAATAAGAACATTTCCATTCGTCCATAGAAATTTCGTACCTACTAAATGGGCATTGTAAAATTTTGAGACCGAATGGCTGTTCGTCAATAGGTATTCTTAAACACTTAATTAGGATGTTTGAGTCACTTAATTGAGAACAAATGGCGATATTCCGTTCGTCAGGAAGCAAAATGTTAAAATGAATAGGAATTTTTTATTCGCACCTAGAAAGTTCGTACCTATTTACATAGGATTTTCGATTCGCACCTAGAATGTTACATATTTACGTAAGATGCGAGAACTTTAAGAACTACTTAATTGAGAAAAAAATGGCGATATTTCCGTTCGTCCTAAGCTTATTAAATTCGTACCCACTTAGTAAGCAAAATAATAAAATGAATAGGAATTTTCGATTCGCACCTAGAAATTTCGTACCTATATACGTAAGATGTGCGAATTTTAAGAATGAATAGGAATATTCGGATTTGCCTTTAGTACAAAATTTATATGGAAATTTCTATTTTTCTCAGTAGGTACAAATACTTGTGGACGTACGGGAATGTCGCCATCAGTCTGAAACTTTCGAGCTGCTTTTGACTAGGTACTTAATTTTTGAGCGAATTTCAAATACCTTTCCCCCTCCTAAGTAGGTACTTATTCTTACCATTTGGCCTCGAAATTTTCGAAGCGCTATGAATTTGGTACGAAATTTCTTAGGGTGAAAACATAGTTTTGTGGTCTCAAAATTACGAACCTCTCGTACTTTGGTACGAAATTTCTATGGGCGAATCAAATTTCCAATTTGTCCTTCAATTTCTCACTCTTATCAAGCGGGAACGAATTTTTAAGGGACTAACAAGTCGATACATGTTCATGTACTTTACGTTTTGTGAATAAAATCAGCACTCAGATGGGCGGAGTTCTAGGGCTCGAATCGTGAGTTAAAGCGATTTAGCCGGATACTTGCGTATACCACGCGAGAGGTCTGACCAAAGGCTATCACGTGGGCATAGTGGCTTCCCAGGAAAATTCCGTGGGCTAGGGCAAAAGACCAATAAAAGTCGGTTTTTTAGGTTTTGTGTATAAAATCAGCACTCGGATGGGCGATGTTTAATATAAAGCGATTTCGCCGGGTACTGGCGTATACTACGCGAGGGGTCTGACATTGGTCTATCACGTGGCTATCGTGGCTACCCTAGGAAAATTCCGTGAGCTTGGGCCAAAGACCACTAAAAGTCAGTACTTCACGTTTTGTGTATAAAATCAGCACAGAGATGGGCCGAGTTTCAGAGCTCGAATTAAAGCGATTTCGCCGGGTACTGGCGTATACCACGCGAGTGGTCTTACCTAGGGCTATCACGTGGGCATAGTGACTACCCTAGGGTTATTGCTTGGGCCTAAGACCACTAAATGTCGGTACTTTACGTTTTGTGTATAAAATCAGCACTCGGATGGGCCATGTTTCAGGGCTCAAATCTTGAATTAAAGCAATTTCGCCGGGTACTGACATATATACCACGCGAAAGGTCTGACCAAGGACTATCACGTGGGCATAGTGGTTACCCTGTGAAAATCCCGTGGGCTTGGGCCAAAGACCACTGAAAGTCGGTACATTACGTTTTGTGTATAAAATCAGAACTCAGATGGGCCATGTTTTAGGGCTAGAATCTCGAATTAAAGCGATTTTGCCGTGCACTGGAGTATACCACGCACGAGGTCTGACCTAGGGCTATCACATGGGCATAGTTGCTACCCTTGGAAAATTCTGTGGGCTTGGGCCAAAGACCATTAAATGTCGGAATTTACGTTTTGTTTATAAAATAAGTAATCAGATGGGCAATGTTTCAGGGCTCGAACCTCGAGTTTGCACCTAGTAGTTTGTTAACTGCTAAATCCAGAGATTAAGCCTCCAGGAACTGTGAGTAGGGGGACTGATCGCTGTGATATTACCTATACAAGGTCTTGCTTCAGCGTTAAACCCAACAAAAAATGCAATAAATCTAAACACATTGAGTACCCAAGTACTTTTAGTGCTTTGATTTCTTTCTAATCCACGAATATCGCCAAGTCAGAAATTATTTACGTCAATGCGAGATATAAGCCCTAAAATTGGAACCATCTGAGTGCTGATTTATTAAGTAAACGCAAGATACAGGCAATAAAAGGTTTAAGGCCCATGTCATCATCTTTTCGGGGTAGACACTGTGGTCACGCAATAGCCGAAGGTCAGAACTAATGCTAAGAATAGACCAGCACTCGCATGACTCGGTCAAATCGCTTTTAAACGGCCCATCGAAGTGATGATTTTATACGCAAAAGGCGAAGTACCGCCATTAAGTGGTATATGGCCCAAGTCCATTGAATTTTCCCAGGGTAGCCTCTCTGCCCAAGTGAAGGTCTTTGTCAAACCTTTCTCATGGTATTCGCCACTCACCAGTACCCGGTCAAATCGCTTAAAATTCGAGCCCTTAAACATGGCCCATTTTAGTGCTGATTTTATACGCAAAAAGCAAACGTTTAGTGGTCACTGACCTAAGCTTTTGGAATTTTCCCTGGGTAGCCACTATGCCCATATGATAGCTCTAGGTCAGACCTCTTATGTGGTATACGCCCGAATCAGGTTAAATCGTTTCAACTGAAGATACGAGCCAAGAATTACGACTCATCAGAGTGCTAATTTTAAACGCATGAAGCAAATTACCGACATTAAGTGTTCTCTGGCCCAAGCGGACGGAATTTTCCAAGGGTAGACACTATGCCCACGTGTTAGCCCTAGGTCAGACTTCTCGTATGATATACGCCAGTACCCGACCAAATTGCGTTAACTGGAGATTCGAACACTCAAACATGGCCCATCTGAGAGCTGATTTTAAACGGATAAGACACGTTACTGACATTAAATGGTCACTGCCCAAAGACCACGGAATTTTCCTAGGGTAGCCACTATGCCCACGAGATAGCCCTAGGTCAGACCTCTCGCGTGGTATACGCCAGTACCCGGCGAAATCGCTTTAATTCGAGATTTTAGCCCTGAAAAAATGGCCCATTTGAATGCTGATTTTATACACAAAACGTAAAGTACAGACTTTAATGGGTCTTTGGCCCAAGGCGATTGAATTTTTCCAGGGTAGCCATTATGCCCACGTGATAGCCCATGGTCAAACCTCTCGCATGGTATACCCCAGTACCCGGCGAAATCGCTTTAGTTCGAGATCCGAGCCCTAAAACTCGGCCCATCTCAGTGGCCAAAGACCACTAAAGGTCGGTACTTTACGTTTACGTCTTTGGCCCAAGCCCACGGAATTTTCCTGGGTAGCCACTATGCCCACGTGATAGCCCTCTGTTATGTCTTCAGCGTGATATACGCCAGTATCCGGCGATATCGCTTTAACTCGAGATTCGAACCCTGAAACAGAGCCTATCTGAATGCTGATTTTACACTCAAAAACGTAAAGTACCGACCTTTAGCCCAAGCCTACGGAATTTTCCTGGGTTAGCCACTATGCCGTCGTGATAGCCTTCTGTCATGTCTCTAGCGTGATATACGCCATTATCCGGCGAAATCGCCCTTAACTCGAGATTCGAGCCCTGAAATATATGGTCCATCTGAGTGCTGATTTTATACACAAAACGTAAAGTATCGACCATTTATGCTTATTCTCAAAATTTGGGCCGAAAACGTGTCACAGGTACAACTTCTGTTATGAAAGCATATTTGCTAATATTATCTAAAAATTTTGAATATTATGTTACTGGTACATCATATCAAAGTAAAATAAAACACAATTTATAAGGATCACAACTCATTTTCGTCTTTGGCCCACTAAAGGTCGATACTTTACGTTTTGTGTCTAGGTCATGTCTCTAGCGTGATATCCGCCAGTATCCAGCGAAATCGCTTTAACTCTAGATTCGAGCTCTGAAACATGGCCCATCTGAATGCCAATTTTATACACAAAACGGAAAGTACCGACATTTTGTGGTCTCTGGCCCAAGTCGACGGAATTTTCCTAGGGTAGCCACTATGCCCACGTGATAGCCTTAGGTCAGACCTCTAGCCTGGTGTACACCAGTACCCGGCTAAATAGCTTTAACACGAGATTAGAGCCCTGAAACATGGCCCAACTGAGTGCTGATTTTATACACAAAATGTAAAGTACCGACCTTCAGTGGTCTTTGGCCCAAGCCCACGGAATTTCCCTGGGTAGCCACTATGCCCACGTGATAGTCTTAGGTCAGACCTCTCGCGTGGTATACGCCAGTACCCGGCCAAATCGCTTTAACTCGAGATTCGAGACCTGAAACATGGCCCATCTGAGTGCCAATTTTTTACTCTAAACACATAATACCGACTTGAGGCCTTAGGCCCGATAAATGGACTTGCCATGTTTAATAGTTCGTTATTGTATGTCGTTTTAGGCCTAAATTATTATTTCGCTATTCGTTATTGAAACATTTTTGCCAGCAAAAATAGCAACTTGTGGCCACTTTTGCTAGCAAAAAAATTTGCTAACTTCAGCGACGTGCAATTCTTTGACCCTCTGGTTAAATGATTAATTTATATGGTTTGAAATGTTATACATGAAAACTAAGTATGTACATGTACATCTATTTCATCATTCGGAAAACATAGGCGGATCCATAATTTTTAGTTAGTGGGGCGGAAAATTCTAGTTAGATGGGGCTTAAAATTAACAAGCAGAATATGGTTTCAAGGGGCCCCAATTGGTCCAGAGTAAAGAAAGCACTGATCAGGGGTCTAGGTGACCGGCGGCTCCCGAAATTTCTGAGTTTTGGTTATTTCTATGGGATTCAGGCACATTTCAAGAGCCTCAACTATCCTTTCCCAGGGTATACAATATAACGCATCTAGATGTATATAATTTTCTTACAGCCATTGGATCATTTTAAATTCTGACAATAATTAGAAGGAATTGTTTTTAGCTCGACTATTCGGAGAATAGTAGGGCTATCCTACTCAGCCGTGCGTCGGCGGTGGCGTCGGCGTAACACTTCTTGGTTAAGTTTTTAGGTGCAACATTTTTTTATATCTTTGAAACTACTGAAGGGGTTCACTTGAAACCTCACACATGTCTACTGGTTATCATTGGAGGTCAAATACCAATTTACATAACCCTTGGATGAATTTGGACTGACTTGTGGCCCTTTTATACTTAGAAATTTCTTGGTTAAGTTTTTAGGTGCAACATTTTATCTTTGCAACTACTGAAGGGATTCACATATCTACGGGGTTACTAATTTATGTCAAATACCATGTTGCATAACTCTAGCATGAATTTTGACTGGATTATGGTCTGCTAATACTTAGAATTTTTTGGTTAAGTTTTTTGGTACAACTTTTTATTTTTGAATCTACTGAAGGGATTTACTTGAAATTTCACACATGTCAACAAGGTTAGGAATGAAGGTCAAATACCAAGTTGCATGACTCCAGCATGAGTTTTGATTGGTTGTTGCTGTCGTTTACACGAATACCCCGAATAGTCAAGCGCGCTGTCCGTGGACTGCTCTTGTTAATTGTATACTAGGTCATAGTATTTCTGCACTCCCAGATTGTAACTTATTGCACCCTTAGAGCGTGAATTTTTTTACATATCTATGATTGAAAAAAAACACCTTTGCTTGGGCAATTTTAGGGAGGCATTTGCCAGGTCCCCCCCCCCTTGGATCCGCCTATGGAATACCACCGAGGTGTTTACGTAAACTGACGATCAGTGAGTCTTGGGGCAATAGGCGATGTGTTCTGAATGCCATGAAGTGTTATTATCTCCCTTTATTAGGAAAACTATTTTGCATAGAAACAAGTATTACCTCCCTTTGATATGAAAAATATTTTCCCGCCTTCTACATGGAAACTGTGATTTCCTTCTTTCAAGACAAAAAATGAACTTTAGAAAAGCCATTACTAATGAAAATTTACTCTCAGATGCAGTCACATTGTTTAACTGAAAAGCATTGAAACACTAAAAGTTGGTTTACACATTTAAGTTAAGTAAAAGCTTATGTTATACTGGGTTTAACGCCGTTTCAAGACCAAAGTTATTTTACTGCAGCCAGCACACCTAACCTAGTCTTCCTGGAGCCTTGTCTATAACTAGTACTTACCTACCCTTCCAAAAGTCTGACAACTTTTTCATTTACCTTGTCAATGGAGGAAAATTGACATTATTTTCAATTTTCATGGAAGTGTATAACCCTCCATGTGGAATTTGAACCTGTAACCACTTCAGGACACCAGTTTGGAAATAATGTGGTACTACCGAGTGCACTTCAAACCTGGGTGTAAAATCTTGTACCCCAGAAGTGGGGTCTGAATTAAAAAAGAAACACAATTTAAATCATAAGTTACTGTATTTATTGCACTATTCATTTTATATTATAAAAGAAATTAATGAACTAAAAGATGCTATGGAAATTTCAGTGTGTATCACCTATTGATGAAAGTGGTCGACTTGTTATGCTAGGACTGACTATGTCTCTATGTACAGAACTATAAACTTGATAGTTTTGTGGGGTATGAACACATGGACTAATTCTACCAAATCTGCTTGTACTAGGTAAACTTTTTGTTGACCTTGCTGATGTAGAAGTTTTGTAGCTTGTAGATCCAGTAAATCCAGGCTGTGGTGAATTTGGAGCACTGAAACTTTGAGGACTTTGCATTTTAAGGAATCTGAAAGGTCCTGGTTTCCATGGACACACAACAAAGGCTTCTTCTTCACGATGTGGGGAATAGGCACTGTAAACTACTTTAAAGTTACGAAGTAGTTTCTCTGGGATGACATCAGCATACAATTTATCCCAGTGTTCCCATGCATTCTTGATCTCAGCTTGTCTTAAGTTATGGTAGTAAGCATCAATAGCTTGCTTTGCCTGCAATTCATATAAACATGAGACTTGAGAAAATTAAAAAAAGTTTCAGATCTTATACCATGTTTCAACACCAGCTGTTTTCACGAGGCATCCTAATGGAATCCCTAATCATTTATTCAGATATTCCTCCTAAAAGCTAGGGTTCCTCCAATTAAAGGTTTTGGATAATGATTGTAGTCACAAATTGTGATAATTTATTCATGAAATCTGAAGAACAGGACAATTTTCAGGAACTCTGACAGAATTCTCAGTTAAGTAACACACTGATTCATTTTGGGATCCTTGAAATCCCTGGATACTTTTAGTGTTGAACCCTGGTTTCTCTTCAAACAAAATGTCAAAATACAATAAAATATGGTCCTCTCAGTTTTCACTTCACAGAGCAATGCAAAAACCCGTATGCTATGGTACAAGGATAGTCCAAAGATTTTGCAATCACAATACATTTGATATAATGAATAAATTATGATAATTATATGGACAAGCATATTTCTGAACTAAGGGGCATATAAATCCATACTGAATTGACATATCAAATCAATATTTGCCATTTGTGATTGACGAGTAGATGTTAACTATGCACTTTAAAGAATGAATAATTAGATTCCTACAAACAATGTAGGGGTTGCTGCCTCAACTTGGAGTGATAATCTTACTTAAACCCTTATCAAATGACACATTTTTAAATTCTATTAAACTGTTAGTGGCCCATATATTAACACCACTTATTAATAAATACTTTGATATTTATTTCTTTACTGAGTGATAACAAAAGTACTGTTGTGAGTATTTAAATCAGCAGGTCAAATGTATGTGCGCCTTACAGTTTAATTAAATTTAGCATTACCAAATAAATCAAATCCATATAGCTATGAACCAACCTTAGCTCTAATCCTGTGTAAATCATTAAATGTAGGTCTCTGTGATTTTACTTTCATTTTCAAACTAGGAAGTGGAACATCTAAATATTGTATCCTTGGAGTTGTCCATCCGAATCCCTGGTAACCAACTTTCTTTTCTCCTGTCAAAGAACATAACAAATGTATTAGTGTATAAAGCTATAGAGGAGCAGGGGTGGCTGGGTGGTGATACCGTTGAACATACAATCATTAGATAGCCATGTTCATGTTGGTTCAAATCCCATCACAAATGTATCTCATTGTTTTCTAGAGCAAGAAACTTTATCCAATTGTTTAACATTGACCATTCATGTAAGCTTAAACTATCAACAAAATAAATACATTTGTAATACATATTCAAAATGTTAGTGTTGTAAAATTAGAGTGCACAGTGGGTATGTATTTTTATTTGCCTCAGTCTAGGCCTTCAGAATAATACTTTCATTGATATGAAGAATTATTTGTTAGTACAAGTAATAATATTATAAGGTATAGATTTATACACTTTAACCTTTGACAGGCATCAATGACAGCTGACTTTCAGGTACAATGAACTTATTGTTTTTATTTGACTGTCTTTCCAAAATTCCAAGCCAATTCACTGACTATATAGATGACAAATTTCCCTGATTTTTCTGACCTACCTTCAACATCCTTGGCAGACTTTGCTCTGTGTAGTTTGCCAGGTTTATTGTTTCCTTTACATTCTTCAGATATTGTCAAATTTTTTACAATAATTGCAGACTTAGGTTTTTCTAAGGGTATTGTAGGGGGTGGTGCTAATGAATTCCCTTCATCAGTGCTATCTTTACGATTCTTCATTTTAGCAGCAACTAAAAAACGAGAAACTATAAAAGACTAAAACAGTTGTATACAAGTATTGTACATAAAATTTGACCCCAATCTGACCTTTATTCAAGAATATTCATTACATTGAATACGAATGTAGTATTAATGCTCGTTACCGATGGGAGTATATCTACAAAGCTTGAATGTAATTATTACACAGGGATTTATTTGATGCATATATGAAAGGTTAGATGGGGGTCAAACTTTATGCACAATATATTAATCTTATTCTTGGTATGAAAAATCATTATGTTCTGAGTACTAAAGTAGTCCAAATTCCATATTTATAAAAACTAGACATTATACATGTTACAACATCAAAATGTTCAGTATGTTTTTAAAGTTCAGTACATGTACAGTCAAGTTACTTCCCCTGAGATAGCAGGGTAATTAGAATTTTCTACTTATCTTTGTGAAGCAAAGGTAAATGCAGCACTTGTATTCCTTTGCCTTCAAGCTAGTCTCTTTCAACTCAAGAGGTGGTGGGTTTGAATGCAAGTGTGGACCATGGATTTTTATTCAGTAACAGTTACCTTAGGAATTTAGATAAGAAAATTCTGATATGTTTGATAGGCTGCACTACAAGGCAAGAAATCTCTGCCAACTGAACATTGTGGTAACTATTACCACTTTATAGTATGTCACACTAAGCTTTGTTACCTTTTCTGCTGCAATCACTCCCAACAAAATTCTGTCAATCATTGGTAACATGATATGGTTAATTAAGCCAATGTTTTTTTGTTTTTGTTTTTTTACTGAAATATATGTAACTAGTTTTTGACTAATGGTTTAACACATCAGTCAACATAGATGGGAAATTAAGCATTATTACACTCACCAGATCCTAGTTTCTTCCTAAGTTGCATGATGATATTGGCATCTTGTGGAAGTATGGTTTCACTTCCTCTTTTCTGTGCAAACATCATCATTGTATCTTTTATTTCTCTGTTCAGATTCTCAACAGCTGGATCAACTTCATCCTTTACATAATATACAAGGAACACAATTTTACAACAAACAATTTCCAACAGTGTTTGCAGTTACTTACAAGTTTTGGTATATATGCTTCCCCCTAAGTTTCAAACCAAGTAGTAAGAACTTATTTTGGAATGACATTAAGAAATACGCGGTAAGACTTGAACATCAAACTTCAGAGTAAAAAAACTTATTTTGCCAATATAAAAAAGTCAGTCAGAAATCTTAAGACTATTCTGTGGCCATAATTAAATACTGCTTCAGAAACATAGAATGTCAATCTTGCCTGTCACATGAGCAATGTAAATTAATGGAAAGTAACCAGTGGTCAACACCTGGATCAAGCCAATTGACTTCAGTTTATTGTGCCAGTGTTTATGATTTAGCCATGTATCTCTTTCACTACATTTCTTAACTTTACACTGGTTTTGTAATGTTTAAGCCCCTTTTCAATTGTCATTTATAGGAAAAGGACAATTCACCTAACCATCATTCCTGGAATTCACCAGTACAAGACTACCATCCACCACAAGCCATTGCCTTCTTTCTCACAAAAGTTGTCAGCAACTGGTCCACAAGCTTTCTTCGGTGTGAAGTTACAATGATTTAAAACCAGAGACATCAATCACATGACCATGTGGTTAGGTTTGATAAATTATATTTGACAAAAATCAGTCATTGCTATAAATTCTCTCAAGCACTAGTCTGATTGATTATGTTTTATAGTTGAGGGCAAACTTACAAACCAGCCTAACTTTGGAAAAATGTGTAATTTTAATTTGCCCAAAATCAAATTTTACTTGTACCTGGCTTTGGGCTAGTGGATTAAGCTGATGATTGAAATATAAAAGTGTGTAATGTACCTGCATTTCTTGATCTCTTAGATCTCGTGATGAACCGCTAGCTTTATCTACAGTTTGAATTTTCTTTCTTTGCACCCTACCCTTGCCTCCTAAATGAACAAACAACAAGGGTTTTGCATAAGGGGAGTCATTCTTTTTAGCGGCCTTTTGCATCTTTTTCATCTGGCGTTCTAACTGTCTTGTTGTTAGTCCAATCAATCTAACGCCAGCTGTGTAATGACTGATAACATGTGGAGCTTGTTTACGAAATGTTGTTTCTATATCAGCTAGCGTTTGTTTTATAGAAAAATGTGTAATAGCATTATAAAACAATTGTTTTCTTCGTTTATTCTTTTTCTTTTGTTCATCATCTGTAGAATAAAATAATACAATACTTGTAAGGTAACAATGAATTGGCTGTATTTTTACACCCTTTTTCGACTGCAATATAGGCACATAGTTTGTCTAACAAACAATTGTGGGATGCATTGTACTTGACTCCCATTTTATAAACCAAATCCTTATTAAGATTTTCTTGTAAATAGTCATGATATATTACCAGACAATATCTTATGCTCCTCTATTGGTAAAAAGTTGCAATGATTTGCAGTTTATAACCTTAACCACTTGATCATAGGCTATAATTAGCCTGTACATTTCATACAGCAGACATTTGCATAAATAAGGTTTAATATACCGGTAGCGGTCATTTCAACAACCAGTTGTACTGAATTCTACTCCCTCAGCTTACCCTTTCATAAAAGATTCTATAGCTTCTCTTCATATAAAAGAAAATTAACATAACCATGACTAGGAATCAAACCAATATCAAAGAATTTGATGTCAGTGGCTTTTCTTAACAAAAAAAATCTTACAGAACAAGAAATGTAATGTGGAAACCACCTAAATATTACAACAAATTATTAAGATATACACTAATCAGTGCTGTTGCAATTCCAAGATTTTTGTGTGAAAAAAGCCAAGCTGCAGCTAAAAAACTGATTATATCATACTATGAATACATACCACCGCTATCATCACCAAAGAGATCTCCTCCCATTGTTGTCATATGATGCAAAAATTCATCAAAATCTATCTCACCATTTCCATCTTTATCAACTTTACGTAAAACATCTTCAACCTCACTAAACGTAATCTCGCTATCAACCCGACGTAATTCTTCAAACAAATTATCAGCTGTTATAATTCCAGTGTTGGACTGATCTAATGTGTTGAATAACTGAAGTACAATAATTATTACCGGTACATTGTAACTAGTTACAAATTATTTTAAAAGTCATAGTGGTTAATTTACAAATATATACATGTAGTGTATACTTGGAAATTTCTACATGAAGTTTATTTCAGCTATGTCTGTGGAATAAGATGTTTAAATTGACATCACTTACTTGTAAAATACAGAAATATTTTCCAACTTTGTTGTTGCCAACATATTTGTATGGTGCGCTAAATCATAATTTGAACAAATTTTTACATTTAGAATAAAAAGCAGCCCTTATTAATGAAAAAAGAAGAAAGTATGACTTATATGGTAGAAAAACCTAAAGTGATATGGTATTTATACAGTGATTTGCACTTTGGTGTATTAGACAATTCTGAATAATATCTTTGTACATGTGTATGCTACTATTGATATAGTTGCTGTAGAATATAATAGAAACTTGTCATGCAATTCTAAATTACATGTGCCAACAATCTTATTAAACATCCAAACTTATCCCTACACTTTATTAAATGACAAAAGGTCATGAAAGTAAATTCTAAAATATAAATAACCTAACACATACATCACGAAATGTTGCAAGTGTTGCTTCATCCATCTCATAATTAATCCAATCTTCATCTGTAGTAGGAACACAAGGATTCTCTAAAAAAGTACAAATATTTTTAAATAATGATATACTTTAAGGCAATGCAGTCATTTTATAGTAAGATAATGTAAGCATTTTTAAACATGAAAGTAACATGCCTGGTAAACATGGTATGAACTTTCACATTTTTAAATGTGAATTTATATGTGTTTGAATATTGAAATCATATATGTATTGTTAACATAAAAATATTTTTACATTTTTGAATATTGAAATGATATTAACATTTTAAAGCAAAAGATTTTTGCAAATCACATTCTATACAGTTATACATATAGTACAAATTTTGGACATTCTTCCCTTGTTAAAATGTTCAGATATAAGTTGATCAATCCACTACTGGTACAACTCGGAAACTCCTGGAATAAGCTGTTACCTTAATAATGCTATCATAGGACTTTTACAATTTTCTCTGCACTATATTTGAATTCTGTACAAAATTGTGAGGCTACATTTAATTGGTAACTTAACTGTCTTACATTTTCATGAATACAGTCTTACCTTGGCCCTGAGGTTGTTCTTGTTTTATTTCTGTTGTAACAGCGTTGCTTGGTTTCTTATGAACCTTTGCCTTAGATTTTCCTTTATTTTTATCTTTACTATCATTCTGAAATAAAACATTTAAAAATGATTAGGTATATATTAATTAGACATTTATATCTTACTTGAATTTTAAAGTATTAATCACATGATTATTTCAATCATTGAATTCTTCATAATAAATAGCTTGAAAATAAAAATGTTTATAAATTCAATTAACAATTAATATTCTGGTTCAATTATGAGGTAAATCTATTTAAAAGAAATAAAACTTGGTGTCTCTTGAACAAAGAAGTATGTGCTAGATGTCTTAAAAGATATGCATGTTAGCTTCATTATTTTTGGTGGGGGTTCTGCTGTCAGATCATGTGTTGTGAATTAACTACACCGTTCTTTAGAAAAATATGTATCTAAACCATTCTAAACTGTAGAAAAGAAAGAAATCTAATCCAGCCACTTGCTATTCTTCCAACTGAAAGCAATAAAACTAACAAAAGCAGAGCATCTGTCCTTGCATATTTTATCTCTTTCTAAAACTCATGCATTATGTTTTATGTGAAGTTAAGCTCTAGCGTGGTTCGCGAAAATGCATGACATAACATCAAAATTGCTCAAGCAATATCTTTTTATATAAAAGAACTCTTATGTATGCAAAATAAACGCATTTAAAAGTAAACTGATCGCATAATTGTTACTATTGACAGTAATTTTTTTTTTTTTTTGAAAAACTATTTTCTTCATTTTTATCAATAATTAAAGTGGGGAGGAGTGTTTTGGATTAATTAGTCCTAGAATTTGGCTTAGCTCGGAGTTCACCTTCAATAAATCAGAATAAACAATAACAATTGTCCAATAATTATTTCTTATTTTTCACACATGGATTTAAAGTCTAAACATTAATTAATTTTGACATAAACTTAGATCTGCGTATGTTATAGATCTATAGTTCAGTAGAGCTACGTGCACGTTTATGATGAGGTGACTCTCAATTAAAAGCATGTTAGAGCAAAAAGAAAACACTGTGAAACGAAATTATGTTAAGTTAGCCGAATAGATCAGTACATTTACTGAATACATCTGGTTTTAATCACTGGCTCTCAAAATTTGAACTGTCCTGTACTGTACAGTACTTAATTATTGGCTTGTCTACGTCATGATGATGTCATAAACATGCCTGCTTTATTATCATGTACATTCACCGCTATTGGGTTAGAGGAGAAAATGTTAGATTTTGAAGTAAGTGATGGTTGTTTTTTACTCAAATTTTGCACAGTAAGCGATATATTGTTACTTTATCGATTAGCTAAATAATTTTTAGTGTATTGTGTTTATTTATAAAGGAATTTTATTCCAATTCCCGCTGACTCAAACGTCCGGTTTATATGTCGCTCGTCCGTATTTTACGGACGATTCCCTCTCGAGATTAAGACCCGATTTTGAATAAAAGAACCGTGTGTATTACTCTATCTTGATACATAAATGAACTGAGCGGTGACCGAATTATATTATGTCAAATTTTCAATTCAATACATGTTAAAACAAAAAAGTTATCACTTAAAATGTCCAAAAAACGTCCGGAAATAGGAATGAGAGGAGTACAAGTCCAATCAGACAAATGTCAAATTTTAGAGTCTCCAATCAGTAGAACTATGAAAAATACGAACCTCTCCTTTCTTTGTTGGCTTCCCAGCAAGCCGCAACAACATTGCACCGGCATCTACTTGTGACACTGACTGTGTCAGGTTATAACCGGGCGCTGAAAGGTTGCTTGACATTTTTAAATTTTGTGCGGTTTCACAACTCCATCTTGTCGCGACCCGTTGCTATCATCGTGTGACGTCACAATATCTAACTGGTGATTGATTCTTCACAGAGTCCATTAATTAATCGAGTCATAAATGTCACAAATAGTACTATTGCGTTGAATATAAACTCATATAATCGAACACTTGAAAAAAAATATTAAAGTTTAAGGATTAACTGCTAATAGTGGCTATTGTATTAAAAAAAGTTACATAATGCGGGTGTATTGAGAAAAGAATCGCGTTCCCAGCATACTGTACTCTTCATTTGGAGATGCGTTTGCTTCTGTCAACAAATTGTTTCACATCGTCTGCTTTTAGTTTATTGATACCTTTTGTTTCTTATTTGTTAATTTCCCAGTCCATATTTACTCCTTTTATGAATTCATGTAAGTAAAGTTATTCATAAGTGTTTCATTTTAAAATTTCCTTTTACATATTCCAGCTTAGTCGATCATGAAGCCCTGAATCGGTAAATTTTACTCTCTTAATTGCCATTTTCCAGAGACCTTATGATGGCTTATCACTGCTTATTGCCTGTTGATTTTTGTGAAATTGTTGCAAAAATTGATTACTTGTGGAATAAAAATATGGTGTAAGTTTCGATTGTAGGAATTGTTTGATTTATTACTTGTCTTAGCCTAAGTTTGAGTGAAAAAAAACTTCTTAAGCCTTATGCCTACCAGATTTCTAGTGTCACTAGTAGTGATAGCATTTTTTACAAACTGTGTAGAACTCTGATACAGAAATACAAAAAGGAAGAACAATTTAAAATATTTTATTCTTTTTTAGAATTAGGCTGACATGGATATCACTCGCTACATGCCATGCAAGAAAAAAACAAGGCGATCAACAAGACTAGAAAAAAGGGACAAAGAAGAACAGAAAGAAAAAACAATAAAACAATCTCCCCTTGGTTACATTGATATGCTTCCATTGGAATTGAAGTTTTTACTTTTTAAGTATCTTACTAGTATGTATATATCTTATCTTGCTCAACTATTTAAAAATAGTAATGTTAAACCTGATTTTATAGAGTTAGACAATTACAGATGTGCTTGCATATGTCTTAGTCTTTGTGCATTTCATGCCTTTGTCTTGACTGTATAACTGGAATAACCCATTACAACCAGTTTACATAACAAAAATTCCTGGAATGAATCAATATGAGATTCCTAAGCTACATAAGCAACTATCAACTTTTTCACATAAACAGATTTGGTTGAAATTTATACTAGCTCATGTCATTAGACACTCTACTGGTTGGCGACCTCTCGATCACTCGAGCGCTTGATTTTGTAACAGCCGGTACCAACAAAGTCACCACTATGTAAGTATGATTGTTGAAAATACAATATTTACATTTGCGTGTCATTTGACCTGTTTCCTGTTCGCGGGGGGGGGGGGGGGGGGGGGGGGGAGTTACGTGTAATGCACTGAGCATGCGCAATTATTTTACAGTGGCCAGGACAATTGAAAAGGGATCAAGTGCAAGAACATTTAAGTAAAATGTTTAATCAATTGATGTTTGACAGTAAAATGTCAATTATCTTATAAATTTCAACTTAAATGAATGTTGACGGACCGTCAGGAAACATGGTACAGTTTGAAACAAAATTTACACAATTTAATGACCCTTTGCCAGGGCCTCAAAACATGTGTTCTATATTTAGAAAGTAGAAAACCCGATGACATTAGAGAGACCTTGAACCTAACTTCTTCCAGGTAAAAAATCTAGCGTGTAGTACAAACAGTTTTAAAGTTATTGTAAAAAAAGTTATAAAAACGTCCGGTTGTAGGACGCCAACCAGTATTAGAGACAAGTCACAATGAAAAAATCGTATTTAAAAACTAAGTGGTCACATGCTTCAGGAGTTGAGATAATATGAATTGTGTAACAAATTATACATTTCTATTTAATACTTGTAAATGTATGACATGAAATGATTCTGTTTATTTATTAATTTCAGTTGAAGATTTGAGCATATTAACTATATCTTCAAAGGCATTACGAAATCTAACAGAAGGTTACCTGACCCTATATCCAATACTAAAAAGAGATTTAACCAGCAGACTTCATGTTTTAAGTCTTTACTTGCCAACACCTGTTGCAAAACAAAGTGATTTGGTCAACATTTTTACGAAGCTAGGTATAATAATATTAGAATATTTTCAAAAACAGACCATCTTGTGATGGCTTGACCTTTAAAAAGTTTTTAGAATTTTAAAAATTTAGCCAAGTGCATTATGATTTACGAATGAACATTTCATTTGCTGTTGAAACTATAATTTTCTTTTGGATGGTTTTACATGAATAGATAAAATTTATATCAGGCAAATGAGGAATTATGTAGGTTATATGAAGCCTAACAATGCTATTAATGTTCTCTTTCAGGATTATTAACCAAGAGATCAACATGTTTATATGCTACAAAAGAAAGATTGAAATTTATAAATGTAGTTTTGTCAAAAGTAAGTAAAGTAGAGCTACCCAAGGTCCCTTTTAAATGCTGGAGACCTTTTAAAAAACAAGTTCAAATTGACAAACATAATTACGTGGATAATAGATGTGTTCAGGTAGAATTTTGTAATTTCCTTTTCCCAATTATTAGCAGTGGGAACTATATTTTGAAAAGTGTGATATTTGCTAGCTAACAGGAATTCTTTTACTAATCTAAATCTGAGTGATTTATTACCTCCCTTAAATATGAAAATAATGTACCATTCAATTGTTCATTAATCTACGGATTAAGCATTATTTAGAAAATTATACATGTATAGAAACTGGACATTGGGAAAATCATAATTGAATTGTGCAATTAGATATCAGGATTTTATGTTGGCCCAAGTATTGCATGCTTTTCTATGACTGTAAGGCCGACAAAATTTTGTTTTGCAAAGATGTTTTAGTCCCTATGATTGAAATTACTTACAATCCTTCTTTTTGAAAGTTAGTTTAGTGAATTAGTACAGCCTGGATCCCGACTGTTAATGCTATTGTTGAGACAACAATTATTTAATGGATATTTTTTGTTTAGCTGATGTGCAGCAACTTTGTAGAAAGATGTGAAGATCTGAAGAAATGTATGGCATTAACTTGTTATGGTAAATTTCTACATACAGTAATTGCTGGTTGGGATGATTGTGAATGTATAAGAGCTTACAATGCTATCTGTGATCATACAAGTTTACTGAAGAATGTAAAAATGGTGGTTGGCTCTAAACCAGGTAAGACATTTTGCTTTACTCTTACCATGTTGAAAGTATAGTCTTTGCCACTTGTATAGAACCAGGCCTATTTGCCCTTGGGTCATGTTTAACTGGATTTTTGTGTTCTCACAAAAATGTCTCTCTTTAACATCTGTACTTAGTACATTTTCAAATAGTTGTCTTTAGATACCAGAAAAGAACAGCTGTGGTGATCCTGAAAACAATGCACTGATTCATCAGGTAAAAACCACATAAACATAAGAGTCAATGAAAGACCATCAGGCTGTAGCATAAGATTGATTTTATTGAGATAGATCTTATTCCTAGAGTTTATTCTTTGATGAATTCTATGCACTTGTCCATGCAGTGTTTTCCATACTTGATGCCATTTTATAATTTGGTTTTAGTCAGATAAATCTTATACTTTAAATATATCCTAATATTTGCGCTAAAATTTGTTTCAGGTGGTCATCAAAAACTTGAGTTTGAAATACGATGCTTTTATAGACGTGTTTTTCTTGACCAATGTTCATCATTGCATGATAGAGCATTTTGGTTAACACGGATACTTAAACCATGGCCACTTGTTTATCAAGCTAGATTACTGTTTTTGTTATATGGACCATTGCTAGGAGGTATGTTCCATTTTACAATGAAGATTTTTATCTACTTTGGTGTAAAGTGATGTTTATTTTAGTTTGCTGCATGTGCTCAGAAACCTTATTTTCAGAAGTGACAGCAATCATAGTGAACATATGATTGAATAGGGCCGAAATTGGACAAAAAAAATATTATTTCAAATAATAACCATATTACCATATAACAATAAGATTTGGAAGAAAATATTGCTGAACTGAAAGAGCAGAACCAATAGAAGTTGAGGGAATGTTGGTATCAACTAAGTCAAACTATTAACCACTTAAAATTATCTCTAATTGACTCTGAAAAATAAAGGGTGAAATTTTCCTTGGGCTTATTTTCAAAACCCCTCAATGAGTTACTGTGCTGCAAGCTAGGTAACCACTAATATAACTGGATACCAAATTGCCTGCAACTATGGTAATTTATATGCTGACTGACTGAGCTAACCAGGCAGATCTCACTTTAAATTGTTATACAGACTTGAAAAAAAAATCTTAAATGTTTTTTTTTCTAGATGAGATATTATGGTATGAACTAAGTGAGAGTACGCCTGGTACACCAACACAATCTATACAACATCTTGGTGAACTGGCTAATGCATTACAAATATTACATCATTATAAACAAGAATGGTCTGAAGATGATATTGTCAGCATAATTGATGAACTTACAAGTAAATTTATTAGTACTATAATCATTCATAAAAGGGATTGAAGATAATAAGAAAAATCTGATTTATTCTTTATGTACATTGCCTATTGTTTCAAACTGTCTTAAAACAGGGTGTCCACGGACTCGGGAAAACAGGGAAAACAGGGAAAATGACAAAATAAAATTCCCTGAATGGAAAAATCAGGGAATTTTAAAAATTGGCTTAAAATCAGGGAATTATCAGGGAATTTCACAACCAATTGAAAAAAATGCTTTTTGTCTAATTTGTTCGATCTTTGATTATGGTATTTCACGGGCTGTACTTTATTCAATTCTTATATAAAATTCAGTAATTTTTTTTCTATTACATTCATTATGGAAAACTGGAAAACATGGAAAAGTAAACTGTTTTTCAAAAAATTCTTGACAAACTAGATTACAGATAAATGAAAAAGTGACTGTTACTTTCAAATGTTCTGAAAATCCATTATTTAAATGAAATTCATCCATCACTTATTAAGGTTTATAATAAAGCAAGACTGGAAACAATGGGAACAATTGACTTATCACATGATATGTACATTATATATCTTATATCTTAATTGGATGTCTACATTGTACAAAAAATTTCATTCAGAGAGCTTTTATTCGAATTAGTAAATTTACAATGAAGATGATTAACTGTCAAGGTATGGCTATTCCTAAATTCATGGTATTTTAGTCAAAATGTTACTAATGATATGCCTTACAAAGTATAAATGCTTCCAATCAAAGTTTTTTAGAGAAAAGTAATACACCAAATTGTATGATACAAATACAATGAAATTATTCCATTTGCATTTTGTTTTGTCTTGTGGAAAACAATTAAATATTGCTCACTGTTGGTAAACATGTTGGGGCATGAAGATACATGTGTTTCACTGATCAGCATTTTCCAGAAAAAAGCATATCTGATTGTTAACATATTTATTGTATGATATTGGGGTATGTATCTTTACAATCACATAATAGCAAGATGAATAAGAGAAGTTTAATAAATAGTAAATTAATACTAAGTGGTGAAGGTTTAGCTATACAGGGATAATATATACACAACTAATAGTACAAGTGCTTATATGC
Organism: Mactra quadrangularis; assembly: GCA_025267735.1. Taxonomy (NCBI): domain Eukaryota; kingdom Metazoa; phylum Mollusca; class Bivalvia; order Venerida; family Mactridae; genus Mactra; species Mactra quadrangularis. Next base: position 34,457,508 of record CM046304.1, read on the forward strand.
CTTGCAAAGATCAGGGAATATTACCGTTATGTCAGGGGAAAATCAGGGAATTATCAGGGAATTTCATTTTAGAAATTCCATGGCCACCCTGTAAAAACAATCTGTTACATTTCTTCTCTGTCTAGTTTTCATGTCAAGGTAGATCCCCCATATGTATTTTTGGCTACAAAGTGTAAAGTGTAATTAGAATTGAAATTTAGTTGGTTTCCAAAAAGTTAGGTTTTCTAATATTGTCATGACCTTGTTAATGCAGTCTTCCAATGCTTCACATTATTTGACAATGGCAGGGATCTAGTCTCTCATTTGCTGTAAAATTTTGGTCTGTGTTGTTGAGACTTTGATTTTCAGGACAATTCGCTATTCTTATATAGAATATTTATTTTGAAAGTTTTTAATCCACCAAACCTGTTCAACTGAAGATTCATTTTTTTCCTCTGATATTAAAAATGGAAATCCATGTACTCAAATCAAATTTTTTACAGGTGATCCAGATGAATGGCTTGCTGAAAATGTTGCTCGTCTGTTAATACTTAGTGGAGAAATCATAACATCAAAATTACTTATAAGTAAAGCTATAAATGGTAGAGTAATGGAACTATCAAGCTTGACTGCGTCATTTTGTGTGGTATAGTATTTTAATACTTAACTAAGAGTGGCAATCTTTGTAAACAGATATCCTGTAGAGCATTGTCGTACAGGATCTCTACTGTCTCCGTGGAAGGTCACGTTGAGATGAATTTTGTGTCGACCTATCAATGCATAGCTTTCATCTAGACGAAACACTATGAATAACATTTTGATTTCGTAATTTTATTTTAATAATTTCTATTTTAAGACCAAGGTTTGCAAGCTAATTTAACAGCGGTATTATTCACATTCTGCAGTTGGACAGCTCATTTCAAATTGCGTGACGTAGAAGATGTAAACAAGTTACGTATCATAACAATTTCATCATGAATATTATGATGAGAAAAGGTCACTTGATCGTGACCTTCATTTAAAAAAGGCCAGATATAAATTAGCGAGTAGATCAGGCTTTAATCAGATTGAATGAGTGGTTGCCCCAAACTGCATATTAAGCTTTCTGCAGTAGGATTTCTTGGTTGACATATCAAAATTTTTAGTAGGTCAACTGCTAATTTATAATAGAAATCAAAGAATCAGTATATATTTGACTGCAAGTACCTTGAGCCAGTTAAAAACATCACAGATTTGAATCAGTTTATGTCAATAGGTCTGTGGTTACATTTGACATTATATAAGTTGTCTTTTTCAGTTTCATATGAAGCAGATCTTTTATCTGATGTATTTGTATTAAATTTGTGTCGCAGTAAATTATCCCTTTCAATGAGGGAGTTCACTTTCTGCTGGCTGTAAATCAAGTCAAAATCACCAAAGCTGTTTTTCATAGAAGCTTAATATGGCCAGTTTGGTTTTTGGTACACACAAGGATATGAATCTGTGATAACACTTAAGATGTTGAAAGATCTATATAAAAGTGTGACATATTCATTTCAGGCAAATGAAAGTTGAATCAAACAGGACCCATAGACAATAATATCCCTCTATGGATTGGAAATGTAGTATTTTGTTAAATCATATCTTCTATTGTTTGTTACAGGTTTGTGTAAAAAATGAACTTGACTTGAATTATGTAGTAACTGTGATAAGACATATATTATCTGTCATGGATGGTACTAAAGAGAGACAAAACTTCTTCTCAAGTATTATGGAAATGTTCAAAGAACTTATAATGGACTTGCATGAATTTGGTAATTACAGTTAATTTTTCTTCATTTCTCTGCTAATATTCAATGCCCCATTGTGAGAAAACTACACAGCTAGATCAGTGTTTGTGGGTAGACTTCTTGGTTCAGTGGATGATCCAGAGTCCAGGCAGTTTGATTTCACAAAACTAGAGATTTTTCTTTACTTTAATTTTCAATGCATGAATATTCCAAACAAAAACCACTACAGACAACAGGCTCTCAACAGTTCTCTCTGAATGGCTCTGAGACCAAACTGAGCATGGTGATAAAACTGCGTGAGTTTATATACTGTTAGGAAAAGACTGGTATAATTTAGCATACACAGTCACTTTACAAGCACTCAAGATAACACAATAAGCAATAACAAACTTTCTATTCAATAACATATCATTTTGATTTCATATTCAGATGTGTTTATTAAACTGCAAAGACAGTTTTTTAAAGTTATTTATGTTGTAGTCATAAGAATGTGCGACCAATAAAGTTTTGAAGTTGATGTGGTATATTTGTCTCTTTTGAAGTGATTCTTGTTTTTGGAACGATGTCCTAAGACATCGTTCCATTGGTAACAAGAAAGTATAAGATTACTCTTTTCACGCTTCAACAATTTTCAACATAGACAAAGAGGCGTAGTTCAAGCGTGAAACTCATTAACATCTCATTTAAATGTAATACAACGCTGGTTTGTGTTGTCATTCTTGAAACTCTTCAGAAAAAGGGAGGTTACTCTCAGGACATACAAATTTTGCAATAGAGACGGGACAGCTCAACCCGTAGACAACTCAAACCGTGACTACTGCAATGATTACTTGTTGGAGTAAAAAAGGTCTACGATGTTTTTGACAATTCCTGTTATATGCGTAGCATAATTACATCATTCGATAGTAATAAACGATATAAATTGATCGTATTATATTATGATACTTATGTCAATACATTGAGGATGATTTTGGTAGTTTTTGGGAGCACCGTTCTGTGCATATCAAAAACAAACACGAGGTCAACATTACAAATAAGGCAGTGGCTAGAGTTACGGTACCGTAACTCTAGACCCAGGTTCTATTCTAGAGTTACGGAAGTTCCGTAACTGTAGACAACCCTGTCAGGGTTGGCTAGGGTTACGGAAGTCAACGTGCATACATTGTATGTTTCAACTTTTAAACGTCGAAAAACTTGTTTAAATTCATTATTACTCGAAATAAACAAATATTTACCGACGTGACTTATCCAATTGTTATTACACCCGCCATTTTGGATATGACTAATACACTTACCGAATGTTTAATATACGGCGATATGAAGTTGTCGTCTTCAAAGTGTCACATTAAAGGTTTACTTGAGCGATTTTAAGTTATAGAGTTTGATTATAATTTGGAATGAATATGTATAATTTTGTACGGAATTTTAAGCAAATATTTATAGGAAATAGACGATTCTTTGAGTAATTTTAATTGTGAATAAATTGCAAGTGCAAAACGTTAATTTGACTTAAATTTCGTGAACAAAAATGGGAATGTAGCTTAATGTAAAGGAGCTTAGTACTTGGGGGAAATCCTTAAATGAATTGTTAGAAAGTCGATGTTTTTGTGAAAAAAATCAGCTTGTCATTCCACACCAAATCTTTAAAATTTTAACGAAAATATTAACGATCTCGTTAAAAAATACCCATTGATAACCAAAAAAGAGAAGTTGTCCGCTCCTTTGGTTAAAGAAAATAAGTCCAGAATAATATTTGGTTTGGTGAGATGGCTGCTGTACATGACCCTAAAATGTGTTGATGAAAATTAATTCTTTGACTGGTTTATTTTGTTTGATAAAATAAGATAAACCTTGCCATGAGCAAACCACTTGAGAAGTCTAGTGCTATCCTTTTGTTAAATTCCGTTAATTGATACTTAATACATTATTTTATTGATAATGTACATAATTATATATTCTTTAATAAAAAAATAAGTTCAGGACATCGTTCCTCCAGTGCTTTGATTATTGATATACAATCAACTATTTTGTCCAGTGATATATGATCAGATATAGATTTATTGTTTGTAGATGATGAACAAGGGAATGAGATGTACTACATGGTAACAGCACTGGTTGAAATTACCAAGAAAATCCTGAATTTAGCATTCAAAGATCTACAGTCGACATGATTGAGCTAAAGTATTCAATACAGTGATGAAAATAGTTGTAAAATGAAAGTTAGAATGGTGTATTCTTACTCACTTTTAAGTTTAATGCTTAGAATGACCAGTAATGTAAATGTATCCTATGTGTCCCTCGTACTGGTCATTTCCCATCAGTGCTTAAATTATATCTAGTGATTTGTTCGTACACAAGTCATACTGACTGTACTATTGGAAATGTCTCATATGATGTTATGATCTGTGATAAAAATGTTTCAAAATCTTTATCTATGTTGATATATTGACTTGTAGAGTACATTTTAAATTCTTACTATATTTTGCTAATCATTGGATCTGTATTTTTATTTTTTTTATCTTTGAAAAATATCTTTTACTTTATTTCTTATTGCAATTCATGCAATGATTATACATTTTTGTATTTATCTCAAAATATGAGAGTACTGATCATTGTATGCTATGAAAATTTTGTAACTTGAGTTAGACATAGTGGTGGTTTATCAATCTGGAGTTCTGTACATTATGATTGTATTGTTTAAAACTACATATATATATGTCAGCTGCTGCATTCTGACCAAGAATTTCAATAATGAGGGCAGAGTGTAAAACACTACCGTTATAAAATAATCTTATTTTTGGTTTCTATCATTGGTAAAGTCTGACAAGCTGATTAACCTGAACTTGAACTACCTTATTATAATAATTACACACTGAACTTACATTAAATTGTGAGTTTCCATATGTATGTAAACGATAATATACATGTTTATAACAACCAATGTAACTATAAATATCATTTGTAGACATGGCATGTTATCATAACTTTTTGTTTTGGACTCGGTCATTTATGGAGAACATGTCAGTCTGCAATATTATGCACGATTTCAAAGTAATTATTCTTATGAAAACAAAATTACAAATTTAATATGTGTATTTTGCCGAAATCTTCCGATAAAGGGCGACTTACAAACCAAGACAGTAAATACTGACTTTAATATATTCATGCATAAAGGTCAAGCTCAGGTTGATATTGTCGTACTATATATATACATATGTTACACTGCATCTAATATGCTTACTTATTGCAAAGACTTGTATGGTAAATGGAATTAATTCATTTCTCTAAAAAGGGTTAATAAAACCTATCCCTGTTTCACTCCTTATTTATCTATCACTTACATGTAATAGAATGGTAACATGGAACTGGGCTATTGTGGAGTCGAATGCATCTCAATGTAGGAATTAAGATTTTTGTCAAATGTGTAAAAAATGTGTTTAAAAAATACTTGTTTCCTCAATTATAAAATTATTGAAATTCCCAGTTGATCCTCATAATTATTTCTAATAACATTGGTTCATTGTATTAAAATATTTTGAGGGAACTTCTACTGCAACACTTCTATACTTCTTTTTCTGGAAGACAGCAGATGATAATATGGAATTAGAAATGCTTTTAAAATGATTCATACATGAATATTGAGTATTATTATTGACTGTGAGGACCTTTTTTTCAAGAAAATTGAGTTTTGAAAATGTTGTGTTACAAGTTACTCTTAATTTACATTCTAGTGATATTTTCATCTTAGTAAGATATTTTCATTTTGTAAAGGTATCCACTGGGTTGTATTAAGTCAATATTGGTGTTTTCTCAAATGTAAAAACATGAATAATTTCAGTTTGACATTATTGTCTGTTTGATTATAATTATGTATCTTGTGTTGTCATATTCTAAGAAATACTTGGTAAAAACCATAACTCATATTTTTGTTTAGATTGTCTTAAACCTTCCTCATTATTTTATTTGTTATCTTGTATTTGTTCTTTTTCTTGAATTATGCTTCTATTTTCTGTGATATTATTCTTATCTTTACATTTTTGTTTTACGTTAAATAAAATGGATATGTGAAGAAATTGCTGTTCCTCTTGTACCATTATAACTCATTCCAGCTTACAGTGAGTCTTGTTACATACAGTTTATTTCACTTCCTTTGACCAACTCCCTATTTCAGGGCAGACAGGATTTGAATAAAGTCGGCCAATCTTGGCCTTTTTCCAGAATGTCTCTGCTCACTCAAAAACTAGTGTTACTACTTTAATATAAAAAAACTTATTTGAAATTTGATAAATATAATTATAGAAGTTATTGAATGTGTGGCTTGGGCTCACAATTTTGAAATTTTTACCTCGCTAAACTTTGACCAATTTAGTGGTGTTACACCTTAGTAAAACTCACGCAAAGGGAGATAACCAAACCCGGAAGTGAATTCAAGATGGCTGCCATGTCAGAACCTTTACACTTGGACAGAGGTATTTTAGTCAATTGCACTTTTAATTTATCTTTTTAAGTTCTCTTTATAGTATAAAAATGTGAATAGATTAAAGTGTATTTGTTTGCACGTGTATCATTTCATGTAGCACTACTCAAATGTCGTAAATAATGGTATAAAATTGTGTCATTAGTTTTCGCGATTTTATTGTCATAATTATATGATTATTAAATTCGATAATTTAGCTTCAAACATCAAGAAATCGTTATAAGCAATTCCTCACTGTTTCAATGGTTGGGTTAATTGTATTACATCTGTATCATGTTGAGTTTTTATATCTGAATGTTGTCTGATTTTCTTTGTAGATATAAACAGAGCTATTGAGCTTCTAGATGCATTGCAAAAAAGTAAGTTAGTTTACCAGTTCTTATATTTGTGGTGAATGATCACAAATTTTTAAGGATTTTTTTCACTAGTTCTTTGCCTAGTTGATAACGTCAGAGTTGATGTAGCCATTTGTTGCAAATTCAAGTTCAACTTGCTCATTAAGAAGTTTTTATAGCTCGGTGTAGCACAGTCAGTTTTCAAGTTTTCTAATGATTCAGTTTGGTGTTAGTTACTCATACATGTACCATAACCCTTTTTTTCCTGGATTGGTTATTAAAAAACATAATGAAATGAGGGAACAGAATTTATTTTTAGTGATAGGGATTATTACTAGTTATCATTCACTTTTTGATCACAATGAGTGGTAGTGGTCGAGTGGTTTCAGTGTTTGGATGGTATTTATTGGATAGCCAGCTTGGTGATTATTCAAATCACATAAAAACCAACCTCAATGTTTCCTTGAACAATTAAACTACATCCTACTAGCTTGTACTGGGAAACCTGGAAGCAGAAGCTAGGCGTGGTTATTCTAAGTTGTAAGAACTTGTGTTACAATCAAGCTGAAATAAACTAGTATAAACCATTCGTTTATTTTATTACTAAATGTTAACTTTATTGAGTGTATGCTTTATTTTTATTTCATTAGGTGGACAGGTACCTCCACAGAAACTTGCTGCTCTTCAAAGAGTTCTTCAGAGTGACTTTCTAAATGCCGTGAGAGAAGTATATGAAAGTGTTTATGAGACTGTAGATATTTCTGGTAACCCTGAAGTTAGAGCTAATGCAACAGCTAAGGTAAGGTATATTACTGGATTTGTTAAATGATTACTGTCTCTTAAACAGTAAAAGTTATAAGAGGCAGATAGTTTACCTGAACATCATTTCTGGACCGCGCTAGAGTAGTTAGATTCCCATACTTTGCCAGCAACTGCCTACTTTCATACATGTAGAGCCGACATAACAGGCGACATAGCTGGTATGAATGGCCCTTAAGTGAGAGGTTGATTACAGTGAATTATGATGTTCAAGAGTTGTTCAGGGCCTATTTTGTCTAGACTTGAAACTTTGACTTTAAAAGATTTTCAGCAACATAGTGCTGTATATAGATCATGATTAAATATTTTGAATTACAAACTTTCAGGCAACAGTTGCTGCATTTGCTGCTAGTGAAGGACATGCCCATCCTCGTGTTGTAGAATTACCAAAAACAGAGGAAGGTCTTGGTTTTAATGTAATGGGAGGAAAAGAACAGAATTCTCCTATCTATATATCTCGTATAATACCTGGTGGTGTGGCTGATAGACATGGTGGTCTGAAGAGAGGAGATCAACTCATTTCTGTTAATGGAGTGGTATGTTTAAATTGATAATCCAAATTCTAATTATACCCCCGCTTTGAAGAAGAGGGGGGTATACAGTTTTACCCTTGTCCGTGCGTGCGTCCGTTTCAAAATTTCCGTTGCAGTTTTCTCAGCAACTATAACATGCAGCAGCCTAATACTTTGCATATTGCTTCATCCTATAGTCCCATGTGGTGTAAAGCGATTTCATGCTCCTTGCTCATCTACTTCCTGTTTGTCGCATATTTTTAGATTTTGGCGGGGGTATCACTAGTGAGCATTAGCTCACAGATTTACTTGTTGTTCATGCAAAATTCTTTTGTGAAACAGATTTCTCTCAACTTACATTAATGGCAATCACTTATGTGTTTATTTCATGGTCCTTAGTACTCAGAAGTTAGAATAAAGTTTCTTTATTTAAGAAACAATGTCACGGTAGATTTTAATCTTAAGAGAACAAAAGGTCAGTGATAGGACATGCTCATAAGTATTGCAGTGAATGGCATTTTTACTTTTCAGTAGGGCTGTCATTGATAGAAAATTTTGTATCAATATATCGAAAGGCAAGTATCGGTGATATTGATATATCGAGTCAGACAAGAAGTGTAATAGAAGTCGCTACAACTCCAGCATATATGTAACATATAATGCCATTAAGGCTTATGATGCATGATGTTTAAAGGTTGTTCCAGATGAAAAACAACTGTATCTTCTTGTTTTAATACTTAATATAAAAAGATAAACAGAACGCAGGGATGTTAAATTAAACATAAACAAATTAAGCGTGTATAGCTTTATAAAATGCTAGATTGTATCGATATTCCGAATTGCAAATCAATATCGGATCATTAGTCAAGAATCGGTGATACATCGATATCACGATTTTCAATGACAGCCCTACTTTTCAGCCAGAAATATCTGCTTTACTTTATCAAAGTATGAATGGGTATCTGCTATGGCAACAGTAATCAATGTTGACTGCTAAAAGCAAAGTTAAGCTAAGTTTCTTACTAAAAAAAAAATTAATACCTCAACACTAGTGACCAGGAAAATAAGTGTAAAGTTGTAAGCAAGATTACTATGTGTTAGCTACTGGATTTTGTTGACATTTTGCTAACATTTCTGTCAGCTGCCCCTACTTCCTACGAACCTGGTTTATATTGATCAAAATGTTTGATAATGACAAAAGGTATCAGAATTTTTAGTCTTTTTCCCACGAAGTTCTTTTTGTACTGTTTGAACATTTCTAACTATAATATTTTCTATGTATTTTTTACAGAGTGTTGAGGGAGAACATCATGAGAAAGCTGTTGATCTTTTAAAACAAGCACAAGGTAATACATTTCATATGCATCATATAAATTTGTATATGATTGTTCTAAAACTCTGAAATTGACTAGGAGATTTAACAGGCAATTCTGCTATATCACAATTGCCAATTAAATGCAATATTTAATTCTATATGCACTGTGCATTTGGATTTGCTAAACAGAGACAATAGTTTTAAAAAGTTGAGGAAAGAATTTATTGTTTTGAGCAATTTTATTAAAAAAGAGACATTTTATATACACCCATTGAAATTTATGTGAACACAGGAGGCAGACTGCTAGTTAACTTGGACAGTAACAATAACAAGCAAGTGTCTGTAATGTCAGTCCTCTAGTTTTCATCAAATTGTCTTATAACTAGTTCATAATGTTTATCACCTGAATAGCTTGTTTTAGTTGAACAATCAGTCCAATCTACCCATTGACACTAGAGTTGTAACCTTAGAATTGCTCAACTGGTATATATTGTCACATGATGACCCCTTGTTCATATTGTAAAGTATTTTCTCAATACTTAAGTTCCCTGTACAAATTGATACCAGTTTTACATAAGCCAAATTATACATGTTTAGTACACACGTCACCAAACTTTAGGCAAATAAAGTAACCATATTTAAGCTAATTTCAGGCAGTTATAACTGTTACATGGCTCACTGGTTATTCCTTTCTTGTATTGTCTAAGGGTGATTCAAGACATTAGTGAATTTATTCATGCTAGTGAGATGTATAATTATCCACATTTTGTTCACCTCTACCATGTATTCATCTCTAGATATTATTATTTTAAAACAGGTAAAGTTCGACTGGTTGTAAGATACACACCACGTGTTCTAGAAGAAATGGAAGCCAGATTTGATAAGACAAGATCTTCAAAAAGACGTCAAACACCATGAGAGCATTGTACAGCATTTATTTGTGTTGTAACCTTTTTTTCTCATATTTTTACTGAAGACACAATGTTGTACAAGATGGTTGTAACTACTGAGATTAAAAGTGAATGAGTTCTTTCTAACATTTTTTTCATGTGTTTAAAACAAAAAATTATGTCAGTCATCTATGGAAGAAGTTTCTCTTCCTCAAGTATTACTTGGGCATGTGATGTCTTCAAACAGTTGAAATTTGAAAATTAGGAAACTTTAGAAAACCAAAGTTTTTGTTTGGTTCAAGGGTAGTCATGTAATCTGAGGTTTCATTATTCTAAATATTCTACTACATTTGTATATAAATGAAAATGAACCTTTAAATGGATATGCATATTATATGGTATTATTAGACTTTTTTTAAAGTGGTAAAATATTGTCCAAAATCAGATTGAGCCATTCAGGTTTCCGAGCTATGATTAATTATGAGGTTGACTTGATAGTCTACAGGTTGTGAATCTAAGTGTAACTAGAATTTTGTTTCATGTATTAAATGGTAGAATTTCCCTAATGTACTTGATATTGTACAGCATAGGAAGACCTAGTTTGTATTGTTACATTAATTAAAAAATATATAGCTTTTCTGAAAACTTGCATTTTTCTATGCTGTATGTATTAATGTAAGACAACAACAGAAATATTAGTAATTACCATAAACACATAAGCATGGGTGTACATTTTCAGGACTGATCCTAAAATAAAAGTAAAAATTTGCTCTGACAATGGGATCTTTTTCCTTTAAAAGAGCTACAGAAATTCGTTAATTTTGGTAATTTAAAATTTTGAACATACACACATAAGGGGAAATTTTACCATACAGGCATTGGCTTTGTATACCAGATAGAACTTAGTTGAACACTGACAGTATATTTTAATTGTGTTATTTAAGATTTGTGTATTTAGATCATAGGTTTTTACTTATTAATTACTATTGTATTTTATATATTTGTATATTGTTTTTCCATTTACTCATTACGCATTCCATATAGACATTTTTATTTAGGTATAGATTGTATGTACCATATACATGGTCAAGTTTGTTTGATATTATTTTATATTTAAAGATGTATAAAAAAACTATAGCTGGCATTGTGTTGTATGAATTGGCAAAAACAACCAGAAAGTTTCACATTCTCAATTTAACCTTTAAAAGTTAAGTAATATGAAAGTACTAAAATCTTTTGTTATAAACCTTTTTTTTTAATCACTAAGAAATCGAGATTTCTTTTCTTAATAAAAATTCCATCAGCCTCAGAGTTATAAAATTCATTCCAAGTTATGTATGTATAGTGAATTTTATTATCTGTTAATTTCTTTTTTTACATTTATTATTGTTTATTGTTCATAAGTATGAAAGGTTTAGAAACATGTATTTAATCAAACAAAAGAATATAATTGGAACAAGTCAGAATGAATATAAACTAGCAAGTCAGCTTCAAGTTTGTTCTCTTTCAGATTTATATGTAGCATGAAATGTATTATAATATCATTTGAATAAAGAGATTACAATTTATTTGAAGTCTTCATAATCTATCCCAAGAAAGTTGTAGAGTGCAAAACCAGGTGTTATTGGTTAATTCAAAAGTAGACACCTTCATAGTGCACTCTGTGAAGTTCAGTCATGAAATATTTTCTGTTGCTATTATGCTACCTGTGGATGTGCCAAGAAGGCAGTTGTTAGTTTATAATTTATTGAATGGAAGCTATAGCAAGTATATTTCTTGTGCAAGAAACTAGAAGTGTTGTATTTTGAGTTGGAAACTGGGACTTCTAGGTCTGTCCCTTGGTGCATTCTACCACTGCTACATATATACATACCTGCAGTATGTTATAATCTTCATGAACACAATCTACGACATCAGTAGGTATCTGGTTGCCCAGAACAATCACTTCTTAGTTCAGGCAACCAACAATTTCTTTTGGACAACCAAAATTCTGCATATGAGATACAGTGCTTGCTCTTAAATTATCTGTTTGGACAACCACTTTCATAACCTAATTTCATAGACTGTATATACCAGTAACACTTCATTGTGCCTACTTTGGGCATGTCATGGACTTAAATAGATCAAATGTAGAATCATGGTATCACCTCGGGTGGTATTTTATAAACTGTTTAATTAGAGTTTGATTTCATAGAATCAGAGACAACTTTACATCACACATATGGTTCCATTTGTCGGAATATTTGAAAGAATAACTTATGTATACACAGCTTTTCAGTCATTTGAAAAAGATGAGTCGGTGCTCTGTTAGTAAATGGGTAGACATTCAGAAGGGGGTTGAGTTTGATTGTCACCAGATCTTACATGTGGTAGAAAGGATGAAGGTTTCTAATCAATTTTTCAACAGTTATAGTTAAACTGGGTGGATTGCAAACTCCCCGTAGCGGTTATCTCCCTTTATTAAGTCAATAACCACTGCCACCACAAGTAAATTCGTCCCTCAGAGAGCCGCAAAACATTTTTTAATCTTTTCTTTTCAATTCAATATTTTCAAAAAATTTAGTTTTTTTTTAGTAAAATATGATGTTCAAAGTACATAAACGGAAAAAATAAATAGTATGAATAAATAATTTGTAAAAAAACAAGATTAATTTTACCCTGACACCAGTTACATAAAGTGTGTAAAATTGCATGAATAACAAAATGTTACACAAAGTAAATATTACATGGGTAATTGTACTAATTTTAGTCATTTAATATATAAATATATAAATGTATATTATTCAGTATCATACACATATAGTTCAACACAGCTCATTCCCGACCTTGCTCACTTGCCAGTGTAATATATTCATGAATTAAACAATTTTGGTACATAATGATACATTTCTATTTAATTTATCTTATTTCTTTGGCAGTACTTGTAAATCAACCACATTTTTTATCATTCAATGTTATTTTTCGCTACATTACACCTAATGCATTTTAGGCTTACAGTTATTGCTCGTTTAAATCTAAACATTAGTCACATGGTACTACTTGTGTCACGTGATTCATATGATGGCAGTGGTTATAGTAGCAACGCGTGACTTAACTGCTGTGAGGAGTTCGGGTGGATTGAGTAGCCTGGAAGGACTAGCGCTTGATCTTCTTTATTATAATCCCCATGCAGAGTCATAATTTTAAGAATGAGATGTGTGCGATTATAAGAGATGTATTTGAGTTGAGTTGAGTTGAGTTGGCTTGGTTCTTTGGTGGTCCAATGACTTATTTTAGTGATGATACAAGCACACTAAGTCACGGTACCGTGACAAAACGGACCATGAGACGAAACGGACCATGCCAAAACGGACCAAAGTAGGGACAAAACGGACCATATTTGTTGGACAAAACGGACCATAGTCGGGACAAAACGGACCATTGTCGGGACAAAACGGACCATAAGAAGAAATGTAATCATTATTATTATAAATTATTAATTGTGTGATTAATAACATTATACATATCTTTTATGTCTTAGTATAATTAAATTGTGTGTAAATAGTAATTAAAATAGCCTCAATAGTGATTAACAGTTTTCGTGTTGTTTGTGCGTTGTTTTTAAGCTATACTGTGTCCTCCTCGGGACAAAACGGACCATTGTCGGGACAAAACGGACCATAAGAAGAAATGTAATCATTATTATTATAAATTATTAATTGTGTGATTAATAACATTATACATATTTTTTATGTCTTAGTATAATTAAATTGTGTGTAAATAGTAATTAAAATAGCCTCAATAGTGATTAACAGTTTTCATGTTGTTTGTGCGTTGTTTTTAAGCTATACTGTGTCCTCCTCGGGACAAAACGGACCATTGTCGGGACAAAACGGACCATAAGAAGAAATGTAATCATTATTATTATAAATTATTAATTGTGTGATTAATAACATTATACATATCTTTTATGTCTTAGTATAATTAAATTGTGTGTAAATAGTAATTAAAATAGCCTCAATTGTGATTAACAGTTTGCGTGTTGTTTGTGCGTTGTTTTTAAGCTATTCTTAAGCTATTTTAAGCCGTTTCCTTGAACTAATTAGCTAATACATCAGAGTGATTTAATTTGAAGTTGCTTTTATATTGTCCATCACAGGTTCTTTCCTATGTACTGCACGCCACTTAAAACTCTGGGAAATGATTATATGATGACAAACTTGTTCCAGATAAATTATAATTACTTATACGCACAGTTACACAGATCATTCTCGTACCCAGAGGTTGTCATGATAGTTTTTAAAATTCTTATAGCTGCTGGGAACGATAATGACTCGTGATAAGAATAAAATAAAACAAAAAAAGGAGAAAAACTGTTATAATTATATACTTTATTATAAATTCATCATCAATAATATAACAAAACATACTTATACTTATAATAATATCATTAATTATCAAATGTAAGGATATCACTTTGAAGTCAATAATTGTCATAAGTTTGATGTTATTGAAAAAAACAAACAATGAAATTACTAACAAAACATATTTTTCAATTAATATTAGATCTAGTCTATAATTGTCATCAGTTTGGTGTTATTTAAGATAAGAAGTTTTCCATGAAAAAAAATAACACAATTACTCAATAGCTATTATTGTAATTGTTTGCAAGGGTGAAATAAAGATATGTTGTGTTTTGTTATGAAAAAATATCAATATTTTCACTCTTTACTACTTCAACTTTTATTTCATTAAATCAATATATTTATTGTCTAGTAATATAATCTATTTTTTCTTATGGTCCGTTTTGTCCCGACAATGGTCCGTTTTGTCCCGACTATGGTCCGTTTTGTCCCACAAATATGGTCCGTTTCGTCCCTACTTTGGTCCGTTTTGGCATGGTCCGTTTCGTCTCATGGTCCGTTTTGTCCCTAATTCTAAGTCACCTCAGTACTTTGATTAATTTCCATATTTGATTACCTCCCTTGGAAGAACAAAAATCGTGAAGAGTAATCTCCCTTGCTTAGATTGTTGATAGAGGGCACTTTATAAAATGAATGAGAAACTGCCAAAATTGATGAAATTTACACCGTTTTAATGGATTGAATACGAACAAATCAATTTTGAGCATGTAAAATCACGATTGACAGAAATATGGAATTTAAAAATAGTGATATTTTTATGGTTTGGATTGTAGCGTTGCAAATTAAGAGTCATACGCACAGCGGACATTCCTGTCCTTACGAACTTTGAGATATCGGGTCAGAAAACTTGGCACCTGTGGAAGTCGTCGAATCATGAGCGACACCGAGGACAAGAAGGAGGATGACACCTCTGTCAGGGTGGCACTTAGGTATTAAAATGTCAATTATATTTTTCTTCATCGCCTGTAGTTGACAATTCATATATTTTACTAGGCTCAGCAGTCTGAGTGGTGAGATGAGTAGGCCCTACATAGTCAATGAATTGGACTGTTAACATGTGCTGTCATGGTGTTTTAAATCAAGGTTGCATTCAATCGAGGGGTACAATACAACATTGTACATAGCATAGTGTTGCATATTGAAACAGAAGTTGACTGAATGGTCTGTTAGCCTCTGCCATACGCTATCATTGGATAATCAATGTCATTGAATGTGGGAGGCAGTGTACATAATGTTTTGAGATGAGGAGACTTAAGTGTTGAGGGATGTACATTTTAGATCGGCAGATTTCCATTTTTATGATCGTTTTTGTAAATCTACAGAAAAACCAAGGCAATTTTTGAGGTTCAAAGATGTTTAGTCAAATACAAAGCAAACTTACTCAGTGACTGACAAACTGACTGACTAAATCTTAGAAGTTAGTAGTGGTGGGACATCGGCTGAAAATCGTAATCGATCATCAGTTGGAATCGGTTTCTGTTGTTGATGCGATTCTTCCGATTATAATCGGTTCCTGATAAGTTTGATTTTGCATGCATGTTTTACTGTGAATCCTTATAAAATTCTTATACTTTGGATTAGGAAATAATTTTTCTTTAGTCAAATGTGTCAAAAACCTAATAAGAATTAAAAATCAAAGAAACCGATAAAAATAAATGATCGATTGCCTCGTTCCCTTGACTAGTATAGTAGCTGTATTTTTGGAACTTGAACTAGATATATCAGTGTCCAATACAAGTATAATAATAATAATAATAATAAAGACTTTATTTTAAGAGGCTACACATTTGGATAAATCCAATCTTCCATGTGGGCCTCTATCAAACATATTACACAGCATATACAATATTTACATAATGATGAATGCATATTAGACTTGAGAAAAACATGTTATATACATAAGAAAATCAAAATTAAGAGCAAAGTAACCTGAAAAAAAGGAACAATAGGCATGAGATGAGTTTAAGGTGGACAAAGAACATTTCAATCTTTTTTCATTTTCCATTTAATGTACTGCTTTTTGAATGAGCTAAGGCTGTTAGCAAGACGGATGTTTAGGGGTATTTCATTCCAAATGACTGGTCCTGAGAATGTTATAGATTTTCTAAAGAATTCAAGTCTAGGTTTTGGGACATTCAGTTTTTGTGTAGAACTTGATCTTAATTGGTGATTATTACTTAAGACAAATCTGTTATTTAAATATTCAGGACTTGTGTTATTAAGAGATTTGTAGACAATAATAGCCTTTTTATAGTTAACACGGTCTGGAAATTTCATCCAATTTAAGTCAGACACAAATGATATGTATTTAAAACATTTTTAATAACAGTTCAGATACATGAAAATATGTTATTGTCCTTAAATAGCCTATCCTCCTTTCTAACCGATGATCGATTATGATAAAGTTTAATTGATTGTCAGAATCGGAAGCTTCCTACTAGTCGTTAATCGATTATTCCTGATCATCGGTACAACACTAGAAGTTAGATACTAGGAATGCCATGATGTGTTCGTTATGGATGCAGGTTAAAATGTCACATGTAAATTTAGTCATTATTGACAACAAATATGTTGGTATTTGCAAAACTCCTAAACTGCACTTTGATGGATTAGACCAGTGTTACTGAAAAGTTACTATCATTTATTATTCTATTGTCACTTTACAAACTTGAGCCAATCTAAAAATATTCAAAGGACTTGTATTCATCCTGCCTACTGTAGTCCAACTGATGATGCTTACATGTAGTCTGCAATCTATGTTAAATATCGTTATTCCTTTGAAGCCTAGAGGTAACTCAAAGTTAAACCATCTTCTTTCTTTCATAATCACCAAACTGGGCAAGAATGTTTAACTCTAGAAAAGAGCCAGAAATAGCTCAAATGAATTGAAAACTAGACCTACCCACAAGAGTTATGGCCCTTAAAGTTGTGCTATGTCTTAGTAAAGAATTTCTCTCTATTCCCTCTCAGAAACCATGTTTGGGCATATTTTTAACACTTTGTTTTTTACTGCAAATTCTTTTTCTTACAGAATACGTCCTCAATTGGCACGTGAGCGTATTGACATGTGTCAAATATGTACAGCTGTTATGCCCTCAGAGAAACAAGTGATGTTAGGAAAGGATAAAGCTTTCACATTTGACTATGTGTATGATTTGCCTTCTTCACAGGAGTTTATTTATAAAGATTGTGTTGAAAAATTGATAGAAGGGTGAGTATCTATATTATATTAGTTTATGATAAGCATGTAGTATGAGATATGTTGTATAAGGAATGAAAGCAAAACAGATAGGACATTTTTTTCAAAATAATTTTACTGTGTATTTATCTCTATGCATGGTGTTTTTTCTAGAATTATAAATAAAAAAATAATGTTGCCCAAGCAAAATTTAGCCCAAACTAGTCCAAAGCAGCTGGACACCTGTTAATTTTGCAGCATACTCTTGTTATTATCTTATATATGTTTTTAATTTCATCATGCACTTAGAGCCCCATGTATAACTATTTACAAATAGAGTGAAACCTCTTTATATCAACCAGTAATAGGAATTATAATTATTTAATGAAGCATTGTATGAAAAGGTGACTGCTGTGAAGATATTCATTTCCATTGAGAAATGCATGAAAGAAATGAACCAAGGTGGTTGATTGGGAAAAGTGACTTTTATTGGGAGTTGACAGATATATAGGTTTAACAGCATATGAGGCATATATACATGTTGTCATTGGAAGTGGACATATAAAGAAGGTTTCAGTGTACACAAGACATATACATGTCAGGGGCGGGTCCAGGATTTTTTTCTAGGGGTGGGTCCAAACTTTTCTAGGGGGGGTCTGAACTTTTCTTGGGGGTCCGAACCTCCCTGACCCCCCCTGCTGGATCCGCCTATGCATGTATACATGTTGTTTAATATATAGACATGTTGTATAGATGGTTATATAAATAATGCATGAATCAATTATTACTTGATTGAGTGTATATTATATATGGTATTATATAATTGTACTTTGTATTCTCTAAGTCTAGACTCTTTGTCTAATATGAGTTTATTAGTTTACCAATATCATGTATACACATTATATATGGAGATTATTCCTAGAGTTTAATATCTTAAAGTCTCAAAGTTGACAATTCAACAGTGGCTATAATTTTTTGTTACTGTGATCTTGTGTGGGTGCATAAAAAATAGTATATCTAGTTTAGTTTTGGGCCATGTATGTTCACTGCATGACTTGTGTGTGCTGTTAAACCCAGACAAAATATTCAGGACAACCATATGGATCACTAGATCC
Source organism: Mactra quadrangularis (assembly GCA_025267735.1). Classification (NCBI taxonomy): domain Eukaryota; kingdom Metazoa; phylum Mollusca; class Bivalvia; order Venerida; family Mactridae; genus Mactra; species Mactra quadrangularis. Next base: position 34,476,300 of record CM046304.1, read on the forward strand.
AAATGTTCAAGTTCTCTTCTTCATTGAAGCTTGTTTTATCCTGAAGTTGTTGAAATTTGACTGAAGTCAAATATAGGGCAAGGACATTGGATGAACTGATTTGTTTCTCTATGGAATGCTCTGAATTTAACTGCTTTAAGTAAAGTATACATTAATTGATATGTTAATGAACATGCTGTGAATAAAAATGACTAACATCAGAAATAAACATTTATTCCTGAACACTGTAAGAAAATAGTAAACTCTCAGTCATGATAGATTAACTTTACAAAACAGTCTTATTTTAAGATAGTTATCAATCATGTATTAAACCCTTCAATTGAGGAAAATTTACCTTTATGTATAGTCTAAATAATGATACTAAAATTACATGTTTTACAAATCCCGGTGAGGTTTGAATTACATTTTAAATTGTTCTTCTTGTATTTGTTTGATTAAATGCTTTATAACTTTACTAAATTGATAGATGTCAATCAATTAGGTAGACACTGAGAGATACTTGTTTGTCTTTGAATGTAAATCAACCAAGATTTTACAACCATTTTGAACAAGGTTTTTATAGTGTATTTAGTCATGAATCTCATTTTAGATTTACCGAATATATAAATGATAATTCATTAAGCAAATACATAATAGTAGCCAGTTATTTGCAAATGTTTACATCTGAAAAATCATCTGGCTTGAAATGTAGTCCAGGAAGGGAATTTATGTGTATAGTATCCTGACATTGTAGTATTTTTGAAAACTGTTTAGTTCTAGTTGTTTGGACATAATTTAGTCCAGTGAAATGACAAATTTTACTGTTTAAACATTTTATTTACATCTATTTTTATTTTTATTTAATCTATAGTATTACTACTAAGTTGGGGGCATGTATTTGTTATAATTCAATTTTGTGCGTACCACAGTCTAATTTGTTGTAAATGTTGTCCAATTGAGGCATCTGAAAATTAGAATTGGATTACTGTAGTCACTACTTGTACCTTAAGTTTTGCTATAAAATTATTGAGTTGGTTGCTTTAAAACCTGTTTTTGGCAACTATTCTTCAAATCTTGAATTTAAAGACTGGTTTACTGCCTGAAGATGATTCTGTATTGATTCTTTAAAATGTTTACTTTAGAGAATAACCATTATTTTAAAGGAGATGAAATATTCCTAACTTTACTTAATATGTTTAGAATTGCCTTTGATGTCTTTTAGATAAACTTGAAAGCTGTTTTTGCCATTTATAGAATATCTTAAATCTAAACCAGTTTTTTGTGTGAATGCATCCTTAGATAACATCTTTATGAATCACATGCAAGTTTATATGAAATAGACTGAAACCAAAGATACTGTGAAACCTCTTTATGATAAATAGTCAATTTCCTATATCAGCCAGCTTTCAATATCAGCTGACTCCTTACAAAATCCACCTCCCAGTATCAGTCAACTCTCAAGTATAATGGTTTCTCCCTATAGCAGGCACTATTCAATAACAGTCATCTCTCAATCTTATCCAACTTCAACTAACAGCCTTATCTATTGAATAAATGCTACTCCCTACAGGCTACAACAGCAACCTCTGTAAAACAGTCATCTTTTATGACAGCCACTTCTCTACAATAACTGTGTCTCAATCACATCCACATTTATATAACAATCTTATCTAAAAACTGCTACACCCTGCTACAGTCATCTCCCTACAACAATCACCTCTCTAAAACAGTCACCTCTCTAAAACAGTCACCTCTCTAAAAGGCCATCTTTCAATAACATCCACTACCCTACAACAGTAACCTTTCATTATAAGTCACCCCCAACTACAGCAATTGGTCAACAATAGCTTACTTTAAATCACATGTAATCTGCTTTTTGGATGAAAATGATTCTTCTTCCTTAGTTTTTCTCTTTAACTGTGGAGTGTTCGTGTAGCATAGCCTTGCAGACTCTTGCCTCTGGCTGTTGTAAAGAAGTTTCATTGTTTCATACACCTGTGATAAAATTCCTTATACTGAATATGTCAATAAATCTACATTTGCTGGACAATACACTATACTGTATGCTGTAAATGTCTAACTTCAATTCATATACATTTATTTATTTTACTGGACTGTATACAATACTGTATGCTGTAAAATGTCTCACTTCAATCCACTTGTTTATTGTATATCAAAAGACATTGTTGGTTTAAATCAAAACTCTGATGTTTCTTCGTCAAAATATTTAACCACTTGAGTCATTTCTAAAGTAAGCTCCAAATGGACAATTTAATTGACTATACCTTATGTAAATAAGGCTTGTTTTATCGAAGGTTTTAATTTGTTTGAATAACGGGAAAAGATTGGACGCAAAGTGGACATTGATGGTTTCATACAATATTTGATCACTTATTAAAGATTTCAGAACCTATTTTGGTCCCTTTAATTTATTACTTGTTACAAATTACAATAGATATCTGAGCTCTGAACGCTGATTGAACTTGTGAATTTTCAATTTTCAAATTAATTTCAAATATGCATGAGTAAAAGCTTTCAGCACAGAACCTGAAGTTATTTAATTTTGGGACTTAAGGGTTCTTTTCCTATCTAATAGCACAGGCTGTCACGATGAATGAAATTCTCTCCAAATGTTTTTCTTTTATTCACACATATATTTTAATGGTAGTAAACATTTTTTGGAAGGCAGGGGCTTTTTTTTGCTGACAGTCTATTTGTAACAGGTACTGAGGTCAAGTAATTAATAAGTTAGTTAAAGATTTTGAAATTTTTGAACTTTTATCCATAAATGGGGAGATGAGTGTAAGTTGTAAGGTATACTGTGTGCTTTACTTGACTTTGTGTCTGTGAAAGCCTAAAGTTTGTTAAAATAAAAAACCCACTCACTCACCTTTCAGATTAAATTAAATCACCATCTATTTTGTAATAATGAGCCATTTAATAAATAGACTAAAACAATGTCTCTTGTGTAATATGGAATGTTTGACTGGAAAAATATACCTACAAAAATGTCCCTACAATAGTGGTAATAATTTATTTACAACAATTGGTACTTTGTTATAGGGTTTGTATAAAAACATTATTATGAAATATGATATAAATTGCTCAAATATTTTTGACTATGGATATTTTTAGGACAATTTTTATGTTTTGATATTTAAGGTCAATGACCTTAACTGTTTTGTTTTTATACTATGAATCTTGGTTATAAACTTGTATACATGTAAATGTTAAATTGTCAGTGGTGCATACATTAACTCTGCTGATTTAAATATTCACTACAGTACTTATTTACTCACTATTCATAAGAATATATTTAAATCAGCAGACACTGCTGGGAAGAATTAATAAACCATGTGACCATATCATATGCTGGAGAAATACTCAGTGTTTAGTAGCAAGTTTAAGAATATAAAATTATGAACCTTCAGAATATGAAATATGCCATTAAAACTAGTCGCTCATCATCTATGCAGCTCTTTTTATCTACTTTAAAATCACAGGAATATTTAATAGCTGTTGCTTATTTTGGTCAATTATATTATAATCACTAGCAGGTGCATTTAGGCAATGCATGTGATTTTTTGTTGATGATGATATAAATGATTGATGTAACTACTTATAAATGGTTTAATGAAACATATTTGGTTACGAAATATAAAACCTGCTATACACTGCTAGAATCATTGAGTGATGGGTTAATATGACAAACTTTTCATCAATAGAATCATTTTGCATGGTAACTTTGTAAGGGTATGATTTATTTGGCAATGAAATAAAAAAATTACCCTGCTAAATATCATTGAGAGATAGATTCATGTGATAGCCTTTATATATTTAAATGCTGCATTGTTAATGTATTGCAAAAAATAAACTAGACATTCCAGATGGCCATGAATAAGTGGAATAAAGATATATTATAATGGAGGGGGTAATACATGTATTGATTCACAAGTCTTGTAGGCTGGCAAAATGCTTGATAATGTCAAACATAGGAACTCCTAATAATTTTACATTTAAGTTTTTATTCGCTTGAATGAATCACTTATTCTAAGTATCATTGATTGACTGTTGTATTGTTTTAATTTTTAATGTAAATAGAGTGTTTTTTGATAAAAATCAGGATACCCTAAGGATTATTAGATTGATCTACTGTACATAAATAGATAATGTAAGACTGAAGACATTGACAATTTGATTATTATCTCATCCTCCCATCTCCTCTGACCTTAGGTGACCTTCACCTTTCATTGTTTTTGTTGCGCTCAAATGTAGAATGTAATAAGGGTAGTTTTATATTGAGAACCAAAACAATCATCATTTTTTTTCAAATAACATTTTTGTAAAATGTTTGTTATAATAAAGTCTGAAATAGCTGAGCTTGTTATGACATATGTATCATGGGGTCATTGGTTCGCTTCTGTGTTGGTAATCATACAACCCTGTACCATTTTTAATTTTGGTCATGAAATAATGAAATACTTTATTTTGCTAAAATATCTCCCATTGCTTTGGATCTCTTGTGAACTATTTTAAAGTAAGGCATAATTGGTTTTGCTTTCATCCCCTTGATGATTTTATATAAAAATCTGCATATATAGATTATCTTCCATGTTGATTGGTCAGTGCAAAACTAGTTTACATTTGTTTTACTGGAATGAAGTAGTCATGACCTTATATTGTCTAGCCTAATGTATCATGATATATAGAAAAGGACAAAAATAAAATCAATCAGCCAGAGTATATGTGTATGAAAGAGTAATTTTCACTAGCCTGAATCACTTGTTCCTGTCTTTGGGCTAGTCAGTTAAGGCAATGATTAATGTAGTTTGACTAGTTTTGTGCTAACCCATCTATAATAATATACAGTACCCACCAAAAGTTTGGAGACATTTTCAAATTATAGGCCTACTGAATAGCTTGTATCTAAAATTTGTTCACTGTTTATGTTGACAATGCTTTGTAGCTTTGTCTTATTTCTTGGTTATCGTTCATTCTTTGTAATCATAACTGAGATTACAATAATAGCATAAAAACTGTGTAATGGAAAATAATTACAATATACATGGTTTTGGAGGCTTTAGGATACCAGATGCTGAATCTTATAAATGTGTTGCATTCATGAAATGTGTTTTCATTTTACCACAAACCATACTTCAATATATCTAAAAATAATTATTCAGCAAAAATAATCATCAAAATTCTAGAATTGTAGTAAATTTCTTTTGTCTCCAAACTTTTGGTAGGTACTGTATATTCATCACACTGACATATTGAATACATGTAGTTACAGCTTCTATTGTTTGATATACATGAAAGAATTCATTATCTATGCAGAAAATTGTATTGTTATATAACATTGATCTTACAATTGTCTGACCTTGTATAGAATGATAGATTTCATACTGTAAACATTACTATATTTGTTTAATATTGAAGATATTGTTCTTGCATGTCTGTGAATTTATGAATTGAAGAATGATTTGCCTGGAAATAACTTTGTGCAACATCCTGTTGTATGATTGATTTCTAAGATTTGGTTAAAAAGGCAGTATACTGCAATGCAGTAACTGCATACATACACGTTATTCTGGGTTTTTTTTAAATACTGATTTTCCTGGGAAACTGGACATCACATTTTATACAAAGACTATTGAGTCCATGCAGAGATATTCTACGCTTCGTTGTCAAGTGGTTCAGGCACTGACCTCAAAAGCACTATCCAATGATTGAGAGGGTAATGGGTTCCATTCTAGCTATTGAGCATTGACCGCAGGCTCCATAGCTCTTAATCTGAGGAAAACACTACTGCTTCTATACAGGATACATGTCTGCAACTTGAAATCCCAGAACAATTGTTTGGTGACTTGTGTCACTTCATCTGACTCCTAATTGTTCCTTTGATTTACCGGTAAGTGTCTGGGTTAAGAATGATTGTGTTATTTGTTAGTAATGTTTTCTATAAAAGTTGAATGTAGAAGGTTGATAAAACTGGATCAGTGAAAAACTATTCTACATGCTTTCACATCCTTCTTTATATTGTCCGATCAATCCCTGGATCTTAACTTATACATGAAATTATTATATAAAAATTAGTTTTACATGGGTTTTATTTTATGTTTCAGATGTTTTGAAGGTTATAATGCCACAGTATTTGCCTATGGCCAGGTAAGTTGAAACTATTTTTTTGATTTTGATCCTTTGTCAATAGAGATGGTATATTACATAGTGAACATTGGACGATCAAATTGACATTATTTATGAACAGTATCGTTGATATGGGTGTCTACTAGCTGGAAGTACCAAAATATCTTGAATTCATTGGGATGCTAAGTGGCACCCAGTTGATTTTAATGTAGAACCTCAAAGCAAGCATAAGAGAAAGGTCTGACTGATTAGTACCCGCATATTAAATAAGTACCATAAATCAATATGAGGTCTAATTATGATGCATTACCAAAGCCCCAAACATCCAACATTCTTGTACATTGTATTATGTCACATCATGAGTTTTAGAAACTATTTTTTCGGCAGAAAAATGTTTTTAGAGTTAGACCTCATATTGGCTTGCATTCACATTACATTATGCATAGCAACACCTCTATCTGTTTATGAGCTTATAGACACATTACTTTGATAGGTTGGCACAAAACTAGTCTAAACTATGTGTAACTAAAGAAGGATGTAAGTTTGTAGACTAGTTTTGTGCTGACCCATTGACTTATCATTTAAACTTCGCATTATAATCATCTTAAATATATACAATACATAATTTACATGATGTAGTTATTTCTTGCCTTATGTCATAGAAATATGCTTGTAATCATAAACATACTACAAGGAATGTTATCATAGGCTTGTATGAAATGCTTGCTGTAACAATTGTTATCATAGTATTACAGTTTAATCAGACGGAAACAGGGTAACTTCAACTGTGAAACATACCTTACTTTCCTTATCATGATAAAAAAATCTGGTTTTATCTTTGTATTACATTGTCTATGTTTTTTATCTGCTTGGTATAAATATAAATATGACTTATGGCAGTTAAAGACATGGGTACTCCTGACTTTGGATTTATGAAGTTGAAAATACTCCCCCCCCCCTCCTTGAAAGCATAGATTATTTCAAGGGTTGCCCGCAAGACTGTAGTAACTCGCTCTTTAATGCAATGCACTTACTACAATCTTGCGGCAACCCCTCAATTTGTTTGCTGTGTCTGTTTATGCTGAATAAGCAAGTTTTTATATATTACAGATTGCAGGTTTAGCGCAAAATGGCCATAACTCAATATAAGAAAAAAGTGAGTTACCACTGTTTTGCACTAAACCCATGAAATATGTTATCAAAAAATGATCAAATCTAATTAAATGGATCAAACAGTTTTTAGCTCACCAGAGCACAATGTTAGTCATGAAATAGTTTCTTCTGCCATTCTCACTCCTAACTCAAGTAGAGCTGTAGGCAATTATTCGCTAGGGTAAATTGTGGTTAGTACTAGGTTAACAACTTGGGTCCAGAGATCTAGGGTTGTCAAGAGAATATGAGTGAATTGACTGATCAAAACAAGTTGAAATGTGTTGTAAAGCACAAAAAATACATGTCTGTCTACAGAAAGGCAATTAGCAAACAATTGAAACTTGGTTGCTTTCTCAGTCAGTAGCACTACAGTCTACTGGTCAAAGGGTTGTTGTGACGATTCCTGGACTGGGCATACTTTGGTGGAGTTTGGTCATTAAGTAATTTCTATGCCCATTCTTCCTCCTACCACTGATTCCTAATCATGTAGGGCAGTTGTCAGTCACTGACAGAAGTATGCACCTAGTGACTGGTTAACAGCTTAATGCAGAGATTCAGCATTTCCAGGAATGGTAAGTAGGTTGACTGACCTCAGTAATATGACCTAAACAATGTGTTGCCAAAGGGTTTCACACAACCAGAAAAAAGAAAAGAAACTTAGTTGTCTTCAGATCTTACCATGGCAGGAAGATGTGCTTTTATTAGATTTGTATGATTATCCAGGTGTTATATGAACAGACTTGAAGACTGTACATTTCTCTTTAACTAATTTATAAACAGAAAACAGACTGTGAGCAATGCTTACTGTGAGAGCAAATATTTACTTTATGAATTAAGACAGAGATAATTATAAGATTCACCTGGCTTTGTTATGAATGGTAACTTCCTCTGTAACACATTACATGTGAGAAACAATTATTTTGTGGTTTTCATGGGTTTTGAAGCTTCCTCTTGCTTATCTTTAGACTACCTTGATAATGCTTGTTTTATGAGTTTTTAAGACAAACCACTGTCACTGGACTATCATAATTATGCTTATCATAAGTCATTGGCTTTATTATGTAAATGCATTACCAGTTTTGACTTCACTAAAAGTAGACATTTTGCCATTTTAATGCAATGGGGCATTTGTGTGTCTGAACTCTCATGTGCTATTTTGGTTGTGAGAAATAGCCATTAGTGCCAAAATTCTGGCTATCATCACAATGCTGGGATAAGGCAAAAAAGGTGGAATTTCAATCTAATCTATTTGCAATTCAGACTGTTTTATTTGCTCAAAATGATGGCAAATTGGCCTCAATTTTAATATCCAAGTTTTCACATTGCACTTTTATATTGAATGGAAATAAGCAACTGCTGGGTTTCCTTAACTTACTGAAATTTACTGGGTTGGTACATGGTAAGCTGAGCTGCCAACTGTGCAGTCAGCCTGACCAGACTGAAAGAATGAGCTCAGTTACATGGCTCAAAATTGCTGACAAAGACTTGACTGTTTGGTCTTCGGCATTGTATAGGTTAACAAAATTTGTTATACTATATTACAAAACATATGTTGAAGTTCCTATGATTCAATACTCTAAGGAGACAGTAAAGTACAATTATTCCAAGATTTCTTGAGACATGCTGTAGAAGAATCTGTCTGTTCATTATATCTATTAAACTTATGGGATGAGTTAGACATAATTGATATTCATAATATAGTCTGGTACTATACAACTTGTCCAAATTTATGTTGGTAATCAGTTTGTTTAGATGAATAAATTTATATACTGAATCAAGTTGAAATTTGCCAGGCTATGAGAGTCTGTGAAATGAGGAATTGCTAGGTGGCTGTTTAAGAGAGTCCCTATGACTGCCTTTGTTATATTTTCTTTATAACAGTTAGGTTGTCCATCCTAAAACTTTTGGCTTGAGTTTTCTTAGGAAATGGAAATTGTGTAGTACTAGATAGAACTTTGTCCTCTGGTATCCTTTTTACTGTAAATGATATTAAAATCAGGGTACTAGGGGTAGAAGAGTTAGCTAGCAATTTATATTCTAAGAAAATGGCAATTATTTGTCCTAATTAAAATGAGTTTGTTCAGCCATCATGATGGATGCTAATTTTGTGGGCTGCTATTCCAAGTAAACTAACAATATATTTAATACAGCCTGATTAAGTATTCTACATGTATGTGTACAACAAGGTACAAAGGATTCCAACTGTTTTACTAGGTTAGAGTTTGTTCTGTTGAATCATCAGTTTTTACTTTAATGATGGCTCATGTATGTTTATTATACTGTGTTACATTTATAGTAGATGACAATATCTTTGTGGTATATATAAACATTATATACTACAATCATGATATTTAAATCAGACAAAATTCATCTAGTCTTTTAAGTCGGGTTTTAATGCCATAGCAACACATTTTATAGGTCATATAGTGGCAGTTAGTCCACCTACTCACTGTTCCTGGAAAAAGTCTAAATCTCTGGATTTAGCTGTTAACCAGCTACTAGGCCCATCTTTTCCTCAGTGACTGACAACTGCCCTACATGATATGATGAAGAATCATTGGTGGGAGAGTGAATGGCCGTAGAAATTATTTCATGACCAAGCTCCACGAAAGTATGCCCCATTTGGGAATCGAACACACAACCCCTTGATTAGTAGACTTGCCTGCTACCAACTGAGCTAGCCGGGCGGCTTTATCTGGTCTTTATGAATACTATTACATGTGTAATTTACTAAAACATTCAGGTACTTCCAGCTTTCATTATATTGATTCTCCAAAATTTCATCAGGAAACCCTTTTTATAGATCTTCTGTCCATTTTACCCTTGAAAATGTAGAGTAGTGTTAAAACCTATTGTCTGTCAATAAATTCTGATAATAAATCTTTATCTCTAGCTATAATCTTTATACACAAAGAATCAGTTTAAGTCAATTAGTGTTCTAAACTATTGAAAATTATGCATTTTTCGGCGTAGCTGTCTAAGCTGGATTTTGATCTACATTTCTGTATAATGACGTCTCTGGGATTTCGGAAATCCGCCGTTCTATTGGATGATTTTATAAGCACTGAGAATGACGTACGGGGGAAACAGAGAAAACCCCCTCTTCGATTGGATGGCCCTGACACGCGCGAAAAAATAAAGGCCACACTATTGTAATGCAGTGTTTTACGAAATTTTGCTTCGTTCGTAGATTATTTTTTTGGGTAGACTTCTATTGCTTTCCAAAGTGTTTTTTTATTTTGTAACAATAAAAAGTTACGTGTCAAACACAATATTTTATGGGTAAAATGAATTACGTCTCCAGATGTGAACCGGTTTCTAGTAAAAAGTCTGACATATTACCCAATAATTATTAAATTAGCCTCACTACGTCCAGTTTCCGGGGTTTACACTTTGAGAGTCACAGCTCCACATATAGACCAGTTCATTGTTATTGTTATGATGTCTATAAATAGTAACAAGGAGCTGATAAAGACTACAGGTAACCGTTCGCTGGTTGGCAAGAAATGATAGCGAGTAAATACAATGAAAACACAGTAATTTTAAAATTGCAATTACTAAGTCATTTTTCATCAAACAATTTTGCATTTTATATCACTAGAAAGGTCTTGAAATTCATATTTTGAATATCTAAAAATTATTTGTCAAAAAGAATTGTTTTTTGTTGGCGGGTGTTTTAATGATCTGCCCTATGAAACATTTAATATTCATAGCTCGAAGAGTTATGTTTAATCAATTTAATCGTGCGGTTAAAGTGCTACTAGGGTATCAGTATTTTTTGTGAGCCACAAAATAAGAAATCTAGATGAATCGGTCTAGTAAACACAGTTGTACCCCTTGTATATAAGTATATTAAAGGTATGTTGGAAAAATCAAAGGGAGGTAACTTGACAATTCCCTGTGGTTATCAGTGTACAGCAATTGCATTGGCTGTCATATTGTTTACGGTAGGCAATCATGTGCCAAATCTGCGAAACTGGTCTGCAAATGTTGTTGATGAAGTGATGATGCGTTGTCACAACTTGTATGAGCAAATACTAACGGAATCTGGCAATCCATCACCACGTCAAAAAATAGGTTTTAACATTAGTGGTCCTATGTAAATGGCTCTTCTGTGACCTTTGACCTTTTCCTCAGGTGAGCACCCAGGGCCCTTTGGGCCCTCTTGTTTTTAAATCGACGCCGTTTGTCTTTTTTAAAGACATTTCTTGTTTCTACTTATTTAACTTCATTTCAATTTGTTTATATTTTAAGTGGCTGAGTTTGAATGGCTGTAGGGTTACCACATTTGACTGGTAATGGTTTAGTTTTAAACTGCTCTGTATCCAAAACTTTCTTTAATGTTGCCTCACACTAAAGACTTTGTTTGTACATGCTTAGTAATGGAGAACCAGGAAGCTGCTGATCCAATAGAGAATTATTTAAGTTGATAAACTTGTTATACATGTATGAAAACATTATCATAAAATGTGAGAAAATTTTAAGGAAATATTTTCAGTCCTTCACATTTGTTATAATTGATGGTTTGTTTTGCATGGTTTCTTTTTTTACATTTTACCATGGTTCACACATTATTACATGATGTATATATTTTAAAGCAGGCATATACTAAAATAATGTTGGTTTCTCTGCCCCACAAATTATCTTAATAAATATCTATGCCCATAGCCTTTTTTGTTGTGACTCATGGCTACTTTTATCAATGCATGTATATTCTAATATTTAACTACCCTTTACAAGTTTGGTTTATTGTTTAATTTTCTAGATTTCAAAAGCTTTTTTCTTGCATAAGGTGTAGCCAAAGTTTTAGTTGTAAAGGTCGTCCAATTTACCTTGACAACCTATTTTTGGGTCAGGCAACTTATTACTGCTATACATTTTGTTCGGGCAAGTGGAATATATAGCTGGTTGTTCAACTGGGCAGCCTACTTTCAAAATTATTGTTGGATTCCTTGCTGTAGAAATTTTGAAAGTTAGCAATGAACAGACTAAAAAAGTATTTCCCTACTTCCGAAATAACTTCCATAAAACCAGTTTGGTAACCTTAGTAATATAGTAATGAAACTTGTTGTAGCAGCTGTAGTGTATGATATAAACATGTGGGGAAAATAATTATGTACTCAATATAATACTTGCCTGTTGTGTTATAATTAAAAAAGGTGTTATTGTTATCACCATGATACCTGCCTAGGATAATGACTTCTAGTAGCTGGTAAAGGGTCATTGGTTCAAGCCCAGCTTTTAGCTGTTGATTCCACAATGATACCTGCCTAGGTCAATGACTTCTAGTAGCTGGTAAAGGGTCATTGGTTCAAGCCCAGCTTTTAGCTGTTGATTCCACCATGATACCTGCCTAGGTTAATGACTTCTAGTAGCTGGTAAAGGGTCATTGGTTCAAACCCAGCTTTTAGCTGTTGATTCCACCATGATACCTGCCTAGGTCAATGACTTCTAGTAGCTGGTAAAGAGTCATTGGTTCAAGCCCAGCTTTTAGTTGTTGATTCCACCATGATACTTGCCTAGGTCAATGACTTCTAGTAGCTGGTAAAGAGTCATTGGTTCAAACCCAGCTTTTAGTTGTTGATTCCACCATGATACCTGCCTAGGTTAATGACTTCTAGTAGCTTGTAAAGGGTCATTGGTTCAAGCCCAGCTTTTAGTTGTTGATTCCACCATGATACCTGCCTAGGTCAATGACTTCTAGTAGCTGGTAAAGGGTCATTGGTTCAAGCCCAGCTTTGATTCCACCATGATACCTGCCTAGGTTAATGACTTCTAGTAGCTGGTAAAGGGTCATTGGTTCAAGCCCAGCTTTTAGTTGTTGATTCCACCATGATACCTGCCTAGGTCAATGACTTCTAGTAGCTTGTAAAGGGTCATTGGTTCAAGACCAGCTTTAAGCTGTTGATTCCACCATGATATCTGCCTAGGTTAATGACTTCTAGTAGCTTGTAAAGGGTCATTGGTTCAAGACCAGCTTTTAGCTGTTGATTCCACCATGATATCTGCCTAGGTTAATGACTTCTAGTAGCTGGTAAAGGGTCATTGGTTCAAGACCAGCTTTAAGTTGTTGATTCCACCATGATATCTGCCTAGGTCAATGACTTCTAGTAGCTGGTAAAGGGTCATTGGTTCAAGACCAGCTTTAAGTTGTTGATTCCACCATGATATCTGCCTAGGTTAATGACTTCTAGTAGCTGGTAAAGGGTCATTGGTTCAAGACCAGCTTTAAGTTGTTGATTCCACCATGATATCTGCCTAGGTTAATGACTTCTAGTAGCTGGTAAAGGGTCATTGGTCCAAGTCCAGCTTTTAGTTGTTGATTCCACCATGATATCTGCCTAGGTTAATGACTTCTAGTAGCTGGTAAAGGGTCATTGGTTCAAACCCAGCTTTTAGTTGTTGATTCCACCATGATATCTGCCTAGGTTAATGACTTCTAGTAGCTGGTAAAGGGTCATTGGTCCAAGTCCAGCTTCAAGCTGTTGGTCTTTGTGGGATAAAGTATGCCGGATATGGAAATCAAGCTTTGGTACATCCTAGATGTATGGACTGTTATGTATAATTCTGACTGACACTATTGAAACAGTGCATCTGTAACAACACTAACAACTATAAACAAAACAGCAATTGATACAAATGAAAGAGAGGTGAATTATCAGGTTTCAGTTCTTAAAATGAGGTTGGTCTCAAATGAAATGTTTTACTTTAAGACTTAATTATTGAAATTAAGGGTTTAGTCAGTTTTATCATTGTTACTAAGGGGACTAGTGAAAATTAGCTATTTCATGAAAAATAAAGTTAAAGGCAATGGCTGTTTTTATAAAACCCCTTCCTGGACTCTACCAGCTCACACATTACTGGTACTTTTTAGTTCTCATAAGTCTCCTGATAGTATAGTGGGGAAGGGGGAGGGAGGTGAAACAAACTTTTATTATATCAGTCTAATATATGTACAATATGGTTGTAATGGTGGTGTAATTGATGCAGGTATGATATAATAGAATAGAAAATATTCATAATAATGTGCAAGGAGGTATGTTATCTTGTTTCCCATCTATGTTTAAACTTTTTATTACAGTTAGGCCATGCAAAATTAATTGTTCAATGCTCATCCTGATTTTGTTAAGTAAAAATCCTTCTTTTACTGAATCCATTAAATGCTAAAATACTTATTATTTATCATCAAATTTTTCTTGTTGCTTGAATATTAATTTAAAAAAAACCTTACCTACCTACCTATACTCAAATTCTGTATCAGGGGACTACAAACAAATACTTTTTGAAGAACAGCCATATGCCTGGAAGGATTTATTACAAAATATTCTAGATCATTGACAAGCTATTTTGTTACGGAAATTAGATGTTGAAGTAAGATGTAGAAAGCTTGTGACAGTGTCAGTTCAACCTTGTTAAGCAAATATAGATTTAGTTTTTTGGTGTCATCTGTCAAGTTTATTGTTTGACTATCATAAAATATAGCTTAACTTATTACTTTAAAAACTTAAAATTGTGGGCGTTTCTCCTACACATAGTAATTTATTAAAATCTTAACTTTTACTGTTGAAAATATGCATTGAAAAGGTTATTTTGATTGAAGCAATATAAAGATATATAGTCTGTTAAAAAAGCACATTAGTATGAATGATTATATAACCAACCTCCCCCTCCCTGTCTGTGTTGTCATATTTATATTAATTTATGATTTAAGTCAGACCCACCTGGTAAGCTTTGTCAGTAGCATGTCTGGGTATGAATCCATGGTTCAATACCCAGGCAAAACATAAACACATTTGTTGAGTTTGGTCATGAAACATTTTCAACAGCCATTTTCATGCCTTCCTTTGTATCAATAACATGGTTGCCAAGCAATGACTAAGCTCTAGATTATAAGCTTATGTCCAAAGACTTTTCCACGGAATGGAGTTGTATGACTGACCTCCACAGTATTACTAAAAAAAATGTCGATAAATGTCCTTAAAATTTTTGTGTTTTCCAATTATTGATGTGCTTGGCATATGGCATTTTACAAACTGTAATATATACCATTTGTATGGCATGTGTCACGTAATTGTTATGTTACTGAAATAAAATTATTATATAATAAATAACTACTGATATTTTTTTGATGTTTCAATAATAGCTATAGTTAGTAATAAACAAGTGATCGATAACTGACATGACCTAGTTAGAGGTTATAAGGTGTTTAAGTGTTATGATATTGTCACCAACCCTTCAACAGGGCGTTACAAGTATATTGTAATACATGTAGATAACAAACAAAAATATCATCTACAGATATTGATACAGATTATATAGGTTGATTTTGATGTAAAATTGATTTTTTTCACCAAGAATAAGCTCAGGATACATCTTTTCGAGAGTGATGCAGCCACACATGAAAATATCATTTTCTGGGCTATGAATTGAGTATTTAGCATCAAATTTAAGAAGTATGGTTTCTTTCATGTTACTCAGTTTTTTGTTGTTAATACAGTATAGACAAATACAAAGTGCCATCATTTCTCCTCTAATGCAACAAATTTTAAGTTTTAAAGATTCATTGTGATGAAAATGTATGATTTTTATCATGATAACTAATGTCGGAGCAATAGTATAGCTGTAGTGGATGGGATCAAGAGTTTCCCAAGGTTCAAATCCCACCATGCTTATTTCATTAACCAAAAACAATTACCTATGATTGCTTCACTTCACACAGATGTTTAGGCTTCAGTTAGGTTACCTGCTTGAAGGTGGTTTCTATGATCAGGGTTTATCATACAGGATTCTAAAGTCTGCAGGTCATGGTAAAAGAAGCAGACAATAAACCAAACTTTATCTGCTTATTTTCATCTATTTTTTGGCATTTCACATCCTAGCATTATGGATAAAAGGATAAATCAGTGGATAAAAGCCCTGGGTTGTCAGGGACAACTTCCTTAATATGCACAAACTGAAGTAAATTTGACTGGTTTGTTGATAGGTTGGCTTATTTTTAGCTCGACTTTACGAAGTAATGTAGAGCTCTCCTACTCGCCCCAGCGTCGGCGTCGGCGTCCGCGTCCGCGTCCACACTTCTGATTAAAGTTTTTGTGCAGTAAAATACTTTCTTCTATATCTTTGTTATTTCTTAAGATATTAACTTCAAACTTTAAATATATGTTCCTTACTATCAACCACATCTCATGTGACAAGGTCCATAACTCCAAACACATTTTTTCAAGAATTATCTCCCCTTGAACTGATTGAAGTTTTTGTGCACAGATTAAAGTTTTTGTGCAGTAAAATACTTTCTTCTGTATCTTTGTTATTTCTTAAGATATTAACTTCAAACTTTAAATATATGTTCCTTTCTATCAACCACATCTCATGTGACATGGTCCATAACTCCGAATGCATTTTTTTCAGAATTATCTCCCCTTGAACTTAGAGTTTTCTTTAAAAAATGTTTGTTTTTACTGCAACTGTTTTATTTCTTTAGGTATTGATTTCAAACTTTAAATATATGTTCCGTATTATCAACCACATCTCATGTGACAAGGTTCATAACTCCGTATACATTATTTTCAAAGTTATCCCCCTTGAACTTATAGTTTTCTTTAATAAATATTTGTTTTTACTGCAACTGTTTTATTTCTTTAGGTATTGACTTTAAATATATGTTCCTTATTATCAACCACATCTCATGTGACAAGGTTCATAACTCCAAATATATTTTTTTTCAGAATTATCTCCCCTTGAAATTAGAGTTTTCTTTAAAAAATGTTTGTTTTTACTGCAACTGTTTTATTTCTTCAGGTATTGACTTCAAACTTTAGATATATGTTCCTTATTATCAACCACATCTCATGTGACAAGATTCATAACTCCTTATACATTTTTTCAGAGTTATCCCCCTTGAACTTATAGTTTTCTATTTATTTCTTTTTTTTTCTTTGAATTTGTTAAGGTTATATTTTCAAATTTTAAAATATGTATGTTCCTTATCATCAACCACATCTCCTGTGACAAACACTTACTAAGTCGAGCATGCTGTCTCCTCTGACAGCTCTTGTTTATCATTTCAGACTGGTTCAGGGAAAACTTATACAATGGGAACAGGGTTTGATGTACACATTCCAGAGACAGAGATTGGTATCATTCCAAGAGCCGTGGACCATTTATTTAGAGGTATAGAAGAAAGAAAACGACAGGCTTTAGAGAGAAATGAAACACCACCAGATTTTAAAGTTAATGCTCAATTCATGGAGGTAATTAAATCTTGACATTGTCTTGCTTATTTTGTAATAAGTTGTATCTCCAAGTGTATGTTGGTCTTTGTTCAATGGTTAGTATGCTGGAATTAATAATTGTGACAGGTCATACCAATCCTTATACTAAGTTTATACTCATTCATTTTAGCTTAATTGTGAAGCAAGGTCTTACAAGATCTTACAACTAGTGCCCAGTACTGAGCTAATAAAATAGCTATAGGGTAGGGTTTGGATGGGATTCGAACAAATGATTACCAGTCCTACGTTGTAACTGCTCAGCCATGCCTGCTCTATAGTCTATACTGTGGACAATACCAATCTTTGAAAATAATTTTATTATTGGGAGAATATGATCTTTTGATTCAGATGTTCACAAGCGCTATCCCAATTTATTACATCTAATTGTAATTCAGCAATTTATCAACCATCCTGATTATATGAAAAAAGTAATATTCACTAGCCCAAGTCAATTTTCACTTGCCATGGACTTTTGGGCTATTGGGTTAAGACAAAAGCTGGAATAATGTAACTTATTCAATTGTTAGCAGGCATAATACTTAGCTTGCAACCTCTTAAGGGACTTTAATTGTAACTCAAACTAGTCTACTAGGTAACCATTTGAGGTCAAATACTAAGTTCCTTTACTATACATGAAGTTTGAATATTTACTGAAATATGCTCCTTTTATACAAACAATCCATGCATGTCAAAGGGGTTGCAAATAGGTACTGCTTTTGTTTGGCCAGGAAATAAATAGTAAGCTGTCCAGCAGGAACTGCTATAGAATGATGTGCTTGCAAATAAATATTGTGTAATTTATTGTAATTACTATCAAGAACCAAGAAACTGTTGAATGAGCCGTCCAGTGTTGTGCTACTTGGTTGTCTATTCAACTAAAATTTTATTGTAGAATTTCTCAACATTTCGCCACATAGATCTATAATATTACTTCTCTGTATAATCTTTAAACCATATTAGCCATGTTTATAATTAGCGTGTGATTATTATTCAAAGGTCAATAATCCCTAAACCATCATATTTCTCTATATTAGCTCTTAGGTTAAATTTCCCCTGATAGTTTTTGTAATAGATATGATCAAATTTGATGTAAACTGTGTAATAAATGAGGAATTTTCATTATTAGACATGTCTCTGTATCCTGGCTTATCTTTGTATACAGTACCTCCCAAAAGTTTTTGGACAAATGATTTTTTTAGAAAAAACTTATCATGCATCCCACAAGTAATTCTGCTATAATTAAAACTTGTTCATGTTAAATAGTTTGAATTGTATATTGATACACATTTTATAAATGTTAATTTGGGATTGCTATAGTTTGAATTGTATATTGATACACATTTTATAAATGTTAATTTGGGATTGCTATAGTTTGAATTGTATATTGATACACATTTTATAAATGTTAATTTGGGATTGCTATAGTTTGAATTGTATATTGATACACATTTTATAAATGTTAATTTGGGATTGCTATAGTTTGAATTGTATATTGATACACATTTTATAAATGTTAATTTGGGATTGCTATAGTTTGAATTGTATATTGATACACATTTTATAAATGTTAATTTGGGATTGCTATAGTTTGAATTGTATATTGATAAACTTTTTATAAATGTTAATTTGGGATTGCTATAGTTTGAATTGTATATTGATAAACTTTTTATAAATGTTAATTTGGGATTGTTCAGAGTTGACTTTAATTTAAATTAAAGTATGTTGCCTGGATAACCAGCTATATATTTTACCTGCCCAATCCTAAACGTTCAGTAGCAGTAAGAAGTTGCTTAAATCAAAATTTAGGTTGACGGGGGCTATAAAAGAATCTGTTATTATGAGCCCTGTTAATATGAATTAGTTAATCTTCAAACAGGATTTTGTTCAATGACTTTTCGCAGGCACTATATTATTGTATTAAATTGTTGGTGAGGGAGACTGAATGTCGTAACTAGAGGAAACAAAAAATTAGAGATACAATATTTGTACATCTAATCCAGGATATTATATTGTTATGTTAGACAATGGTTGTCATAAATAAGCCTGGATGATAAAATTATTGATATTGCTTTGATATTATTTTTACTTAAAATATTACATTTTGGATGAGTTAGTGCAAAATTAGTCTACATCCTTCATTATTTACTTGTAGTCAAAATAATTTTGCCCTGACCTATGGATTAGTTGTATATTTTACACGGTTTTAAAACTGTCAACACAAATTAGGGTTAGGGATAGGGTCACCTACTTTTTTGCAAGGCCAACAACTTCTCCTTGTACCTTAATAGTAGAGGAAAATTGACATTTTTGTCAAATTTTCTTGAAAGGGCTGCCACATCACTGCCCAAGTTGGTTTCGAACGTATAGTACCCCTTCGGAAAACTAGATATGGAATCCTGGCACAACCAACTGTGCAGAAATATCAAACTATAGGTCATTAAGATAACTTAAGACAAGCTGAACTATACTTTATGTAAACATTGTTCCCAGGTTATCATAAACAAGCTTTAATTAAATCCTGTACATAGATGCTGGTCAAAATAGTGGGTCAGTACCAAACGTGTCTAAATACATGTAAATAGAGAGGGATGTTAGTTGGTTTTGCACTGACCTTTCAATATGAATTATAAATACTTATATAAATTAGAATAATGTAAAACAAAATTAAAGCGAAGTAAAATATATAACTACAGTAGTAGTTACTTTCTTACTGCATCAATGTATGTATACTCATTTAATATGTAAATTTAATTCTGTTCTGTTTAAATAATGAATATTATATTATAATTAAGTCATTACCATGTATGTTATATGTTTTGTATAATATTTATTATAATGTATATAGGTGCTATACCATGCTCCTGTTTACAATTACAAACTTGGTTAATTATTTTACAAAATATTACATTACCTACGTCAGTGAAATTATATCAACTCAACATAGCTGTTTTTAAATGCAAGTTTTAATTAACCAAGACTCAGTGATATTAATGTAAATTTTCCTTAATTTGTATACATGTGTGTAAAATAACACATAGCCACTTTTCACTAAAAATAATTTTCTTCCATATACATGAAGGGAGAGGTTTTTGACTATTGAAGAGAACTGTTTATTCACACATGGTGAGATGTTGAATTGGCAGCTTCCTAAATATGTGGATTTCTGGTTTTATTTGTGATCTTGGCACGAAACAAGTCAAAATGTCTGCTGCCAGAATACCTCATATAAGCATGTAAAGAGGGCCAAACTTCTTGGGACACCAGAGTTATGGCATTTACGTTGTGAAATGATTCAGTAAGCTTCATTAGAGAGTGGCCAATGAATTGCATTACTGCCATATTTTGTGGCTCATCTTGTCTCTCCAAGAGTTTCTCATATTTTTCTCTGACATTAAAATACTATGTTATTATATTTACAGTTATATAATGAAGAAATATTAGATCTACTTGATACAACTAGAGATCCTGAAAGTAGGGTAAGTAACTATTACAGCATTATAATATGAACAATTGGGAGCTAATACATAGGTGAAGTTTTCAATATAAATCCTAGAGTTTGGTTTTTTGGGACGTTGGAAAAAGTTCTTTTCCCGTTTTAATAATAGCTGTTGAAATGATAACTCTGGCCAATGCTTATAAACTATCCATGTCTGTTTGACTGTTCATTTGTCACAAACATTTTCACATTCAGAGTTTATATAATCTTCATAGATAATCTATTGTCAGGTTAATTTTATGCTTGAAATTATTGAGGCAATCCTAGTCAATTAGGCAACAAAATGTGTTAATTTACATAAATTATGTATTATCAAAATCTGCATACCTATACTATAATATTTTATCTTTATTCATCTTGTTTAAAACTAATAAATCAAATACATTGAGTCCTTGGTTGCATATTTGAGGTTTAGACTTGAAAATCAGTGTAGCATCTCATTAGGAGGGTTGTAAATTCAAACTATTGACTATGACTTGTAGAGACATTAGACAGGCTGTTGCTCATTTGTATCTATTACTGGTAAATTCTAAGAAGAATGATTTAGTGGACAGTGAACTCTGTAAGATTCTTGACAGTACACAGACGGGTGTAAAACAAAAACAAAATGTTCATTTTGTTTGAAAGTAATAAATCATGATAATTGCATAATTTATGTATACAAAAATGATTGTGGTTTTATGGTTGACAAAGTTACATCACTTTTGTGAGTAACTGGGTTGTTAGGGATGTAGTTTATAAAATTATATTGTGTAAAATATTCTAATTTTCACCAACCTATTTAATGATCAGATGACTTTAATGGATTTTGCCTCCCATAATCATTTGCAAGTAAATGGGTCAGTGCAAAATGAGTCTACATTTTTTATTTAAGCAGTTTTGCTATGATCCATCGATGTTTGTTTTACCTGTGATAAGATGAAAAAGGCTCCTTTTGAGTGAAATCACAATAAGTGTGGTATCTCCTAAAGAAATTATAAATAAAATTTTAAAAAGTCTTAAATTGTGTATTTAACTATTTTTAATGTGATCAGGTCATTGACTGTTGACCTTGAATGATGTCCTCTGAACTAAAAAATGTAATGGCATTTTATAGTCTAAGTTTCATGCTTACGCACATTCACCGACTTTACTGCTATTACCCCTGGTAATCAGGCTACTTGTGTCTATCTATCAATCTCCCTGGGGAGTCTTTAACTCCGCTTATTAGTGCAGCCGACAAATTTGCGACAAATTTGCGCAACGGAATTATACCACCCTCACAGGTACCCATTTACACCTAGGTGGAGTGAAGCAATGGCAGGTAAATTTCTTACTCTAGGAAATTAGCAGTGCCCCTTGTGGGTGTGTCCTTCCTCTGGACTACAGTTCCTAACTACCAGTGTAAGTGTATATTGTATGTATAAATGTACTTGTTATATTACAGGGCCGTAAAAGTAATGCTAAGATACATGAAGATGCATCAGGTGGTATATATGTTGTTGGTACTACTACAAGACTTGTCTATTCTTTACAAGAGGTACTTATTATTTATCACTTTTTGAGAACCAGTCTTTCTATGTTAAACCCTAATAATATTTATATTGACTTGGCTGAACTTAATTCTTAATGGAGACTGTATTTTTTATGGATCCCATAGTTGCCATTTATCTAGGTTTATTTATATTGGGTTTAACACTGTGTCAACAGTAGTTTGGGTTATTTTTACTGCGTCCAATGCATCTAACCTAGTTTTCCTGGACCCTTGTCTATAACCAATACTCACCTACCATTCCACAATTTTTTTTAGATTTATATGCATACATAGTGCGAGTAATGCAACACTTTTGCCTTTATAATAAGTCTTGGTATATTGTGACCTCAATAGGTAATTAGAAGAGGTTATTGCATCATGTTCCTTGGCAATGTCAAGTCACCGTAGCATCAAGCTATCAGAGGGTTGTGGGTTCAATTCCTTCTGCTGATCTTGACTCTTATTATGAAAATGTTGAGAACAATTACTTTTAAGGTAAGGCACAAGTCCAGCAATGGTTAGGTAAAGTGTCAACTGTAAAAATATGACTCTGACCTTTACAAAGCAGCATAACACAAAACACAAGCAAAACAAAACAAATGTGATGTAAATCATCTTATTACTATTATTTCATCACAAACATAATCTCAATTTCTATTTATACATTTAATCAACAACCCATGTATCAATATTCATAGAGAAAAAAATACATCTATACTACAGAGTAATAGAACTAACTAACATTGATTGACTGCTGGTTTCTCTTGCCTATTAGATTCTCTCCTGGCTTGGGATCTATTTGTAAATTGGTTGTATATGTTTCTTTTTATAGAGATAAATGATAATACAAATCAATAGTAACATGTGAAAGCTCAGTCGTCCATTCAATATAGGTTCTGGCTTCCAGTCTGTATTGTTACTGTTAGCCTTTGTTAGCTATTGTTAGCCATTTGAGGGGTTAGCACAAAACTGCAGTAACTCAAGCTAAAAAAAGAATGAGTTATGGCCGTTATGCGCTAAGCCCTTGCATTGTTTATTATTGTTTAATATTCCATATTGTAAATTGTTTTATAGACAGTAATGTAAATATTGTGTGTTTGTTTGAATTGACTTGTATGTTTGCTTGAATATACTGTATAGAATTTTCTTGACTAATCCCTTAAGACTATTTCTGGTATTGATTTGTAATTTTGGATTTATTATTTTGTTAACCTGTCACTAGTTTCTGGTTAAGGGACTAAGGTTGCTGACTTCTGATCAAAGAAACCTTGCACTGATTTAGGGTTGCTGGTAAACTGTCAAGTTTTGAGGGTCAGTCAATAAGTTCATTGTTTCAAGACTCATTGTATTATTCTATTTGAGGGCTGTTTAGTAATTTCATGGAAAGAGATCTCATTTCACTTAGTTTTAGTGTAGTACTCTTCATAAAAGTTTGACAAAAATGTTGCTTTTTTAAAAGTGGAGTAGTTCAGATGTCATCTTCGGTTGAATTTCGCCATAAGCTCTGACATTTTCCTCATATCTTTGTATGTGTTAGTCTAGGATGTGAATTGATACATAGAAAACGCTACATACTAGTAGCTTAATGACCAGGGTTAATGGCTTTAATGTTGTTGAACATACATCAATAACTGTAAAATGCAGTTATTTCATTAATGAATAAGTTTTCAGTTTTTACTTAGAAGTATTCAGCAATTAACCTTCTTAATGTTTACTAGAAAATCAATGTTATGTTTACCATATCAGGTCATTCTAACACTATGCCATTATCTTAACCTTGGTCAGATACATCTGTATTTTCTCTTGTTATTTCTGGGATAGCTATATTACATAGAATAATCTATAAACTTGTTGTTCTTTTGTACTGATTGATTGATTAGCCCTTATAACTGTACTAGTTTACTGTAAAACCTGGACTTTTTATTGTCAGAGGGGGTGGGGCTTAGCTTGTTGTTCTGTGGAAAAGTAAAGTTGTAAAATTGATTATTTTGGTAAAAATCTTCACTTGCCTCAAACAATTTTCTTTTCCTTGGTTTCAGGCCTCAATCACTCTTCAATGACCGCAATCTCTATGTCAGTCACTCATTTTTGTCTGACTTTATTCCAATAAACTTGACCATTTTCATAGCAGTGACCTCTTCATAATATATAATATCATATAATGTTTTTACTGGTTATTGTTGATAGGTTTTACTGTATATATGTAAATGGTTATATTAGATCTGAGAAACATTTCCTCTTAGATGGTTATATTGATATAATTGAGACACATCCATAATGGCTTTTTTCATAATCATAA
This sequence comes from Mactra quadrangularis, assembly GCA_025267735.1. NCBI lineage: Eukaryota > Metazoa > Mollusca > Bivalvia > Venerida > Mactridae > Mactra > Mactra quadrangularis. Next base: position 34,501,157 of record CM046304.1, read on the forward strand.
TAGGGATTGCCCTCTTACAGAATATTGATAGGTCAGAGCAAAGCTAGTCTAACCTCATGTACATAAAGAAGGATGTAGACTAATCATGTGCTGTTTTAATGTTTAAGTAAAAAAGAAATATCTACGAAGCACTAAGATTTTTTTAATGGTTTTCTGAATTTTTCAGTAATCTAGCCCTAACTTTTATCTTTATATTAAATTTATACACAACAACTGGCAGATTCTTAAAGTGACTTATGTTATACTTCTCATACGAGATTATTTTGTTTTTACAAATTGAAATTTTATTTTACTGTAAAAATGTAATAATATTTCATGAAAACAAAATAATTATGACAGTACACAAGTCTACATTTCATAGGATGTGGAGTTTGGTCTTGAAATAATTTCTACAGCCATTCTTGCGCATTATAACCTTTCTGTGTTGATGAGCCGTTAAACCCAAACAAACTAAACTACAGCCATTCTCCTTTTCCACTGATTCTTAATTATGTAGGGCAGTTGACGGACACTGACAGAAGTAAGCACTAGTAACTAGTTAACAGCTAAATCCAGAGATTTAGCCTTTTCAAGAACAGTAAGTAGGTTGACTGACCAATGTGCTATAACCTATACAAGTGTTGCTACCTAATTAACCCCCCTCCCTCAAAAACTAATTTCATAATTAATGTCTTTTTATGGACTCCATAGAATCCTTCTTATATTGTATTGTTATAATAGAATGTATATGTATTTATTTCAGACTATACAATGTTTACAAAGTGGAGCACTATCTAGAGCTACAGCTAGTACCAACATGAATGCTACATCATCAAGATCTCATGCTATATTTACATTACATATAAAACAACACAGGGTAGTTAAAGAAGAGGTAACTTCACTGTTATATACATAGAACATTTCAGAATTTACTGTGGTGCCTTTGTTTGGGTAGAAGTCACAAAATGCATAATTATGTTGCAATGTTATCCTGTATCATGTCATATTTAAAGATTTTTCATTTGTAACATCATGTTGATTTAAGATAATTAAGCTTATCTGTATCCTACTTAGTTTCAGTACTTGATACATTAGGTTGCTTAAACTTGTATGAAAAATACCTTTTGCTGGTTTGGAATTGGCTTATTTTTTTTTCCCTTTTCCAAGCTGTTGCCTCATTGTGAATGGTTTAGCAAGTACTGTTAAAATCAAATTGTCCAGGTAAAGCTTGTGATGAATTGGCTGCTTTAAATAACCAAAAAAAACCAATATTGATGAAAGAGTAAAGACAGGGTAAAAATATTGTAGTTTTGTTTTACTATATTTCAGGCTGTGATACTGGATGATGAAAATTCAGAAGTAAAAATGGAACAAAGTTCAGATAGTGTAAATGAATTTGAAACATTAACAGCTAAGTTTCATTTTGTAGATCTAGCAGGATCTGAGAGATTAAAACGTACAGGTGCTACCGGTGATAGAGCTAAAGAGGGTATTTCTATAAACTGTGGTTTGGTAAGTTGTGTTATATATTGGCCTTGTATAGATAATGCGTTTGATTTAAAGCTCTCGGGGTATTATTCATGCTAGTGCATGGGTTAACATTCTCAGTATCTATAATACTGATTTCAGTATTTGAGAATGAATAACTCTTATTTAATTTATATAAAAACTGTCTATTTCAGTATTTTGATTGTAGGTTTTTCAAACTTTCAAAATCCACTCATGTTAGTGGTCTGATGTTGCAATCCTGCTTTCCTGTGCTGTGTATAAGCCTCTTAATAATGTTTTTATTATTTTTGTGACTATTCTGTGTTGCACTATAGATCACAGATCCCTACGCACCCCAAACTTCCTTGAGAGACTTTCTGTTGGGACTTATGGTACATCTAATGACCTTGCATCATGTTACTTTAGAACCTTTTCGTCCAAGTGAGATCTCGAGGTCAATTTTGGCTTCGATATCAAAGTTACCTATGCTAACTATGCTATTTTCGCCTCCGTCATTATTAATTTCTAACATATCCATTCATGGAAAAGGAATATATTTGTCTAAATGTTCATAACTTTTTACACAACTATGAAATGAAGACTTCATATACATGTATAAATGTACAGATACAGCTAGTACAAGCTTGTTTGAGTTATAATCTTCAACTTAATAGAATAATTTCAAAATTAAATTTTTATGATTAAAGAAAACATTTACAATACCTGCAATGCATCAAAATCTATAAACAGTAAAGCATTTAAAACCAGTAGATGGTTTGTTTTTTAATTATTAATAATAGTTTAAAGTCATTATACAATTAAACAGAAAGAGCTGCATAGCTCGATGAATGCAATTTGGTTATTGCTATTAAAGCTAGTACGTGTATACTTAATAAAGGTGATAAAAATTCATTCTTAGTAGCATTAATATAATCAAAAGCTGAAATAAGTATGACAACAGTAATATGCAAGCTGAAAAAAACAATGAAAAAATTTATAGGAAATTGATTTAATGCAAAAGTAAATATTATTCTACGAAATTGTGTGATTTTGGCTTAAATATTTTATAAATTATCAATAAATATAGCTTCCCATGCATATTTTGTTATTTTTAACCTCAAAAACGTGTTTATCATCCTTAAAAACCTACAAAATGATATATTATAAGCTATGGTGAAAATATAAAATAGTTCTACATAACCAAATTCGGCCATTTTGGTGGCCATTTTGAATTTTCGCAAAAAGTGAACCTAAAACGTCACCGGAGACAATTTTAAAGGTCATATTTGGATTCAGTGCATCATTTGGCCATAAAAAACACCCGTTTCAAAAAAAAGTTGGTGATTTGCCCAACCCTATTACTAATATGTTTAAGAAACAGAACTGTAATTGTTATTATTTTATTGTATTACCAACTGATATTATGTTAGTATATTTAACTATTTCAGCTTGCATTAGGAAATGTGATCTCAGCGTTGGGTGATATGACAAAGAAAGGATCTCATGTGCCTTATAGAGACTCTAAACTAACTAGATTATTACAAGATTCTCTTGGTGGAAATAGTCGGACATTAATGATTGCATGTGTTTCACCATCAGATAGAGATTTTATGGAAACTTTGAATACATTAAAATATGCAAATCGTGCTAGAAATATTAAGAACAAAGTGATAGCCAATCAAGATAAGGCCAGTAAACAATTAGCTATTCTACGTCAAGAAATAACTTTATTACAACAAGAATTATTGGAATTTAAAACGGTGAGTTGTATTTTTTCTTTCTGTTCACTTTGATAGCTCACCTGGCAGTTCGTCATACTCTTATTGTCTATCCACTTGGTATGGGTTTGATCCAGGGTGGGACCTACATAATAATTTGGAGGTTTAGTGATATTACACTCTTTGTACCAATTCTTTTTCCTAGCTTAAATTTTACTATGATGTCTGCCCTGTGTGACTTTTTTGTCATTGTACAATTTACTAGTGGTCAAGGTTTTCCCTTGCTATTGACAAATGGGGTCATTTGGACCCCTGACTCTTTTCAATTAAGGGTCATTTGGAAAAAAGAACACTTTGATTGTTAGCCAGAATGAACATTTTTATTTTTACTGTTTCTATGGTTACAGGGTAAAAGAATAGTTGACAGTGAAGGAATAGAAACAACAAGTGATGTATTTCATGAAAACAATATGTTACAAGCAGAGAATGATAAATTACGTACAAGAATCAAATCATTAAATCTAACGATAGAACAACTTACAGCTAAAAATGCTGAACTTTTAGCCACAGAAGCTTTAGCAAGTCTGGGTAATGCTGCTGGGGATTCTAATAGTGATCAAGTTAAAACACTTATACTTGGATATATCAAAGAACTAGAAGAATTAAGGTAATATTTTAACATCCATGGGTGAAAATTTCTTAGGACTGTTCCTAAAGTTTATGATTTTTATGACCTCAATAAGGTGTCTTGTTTTAAAAAAATGCGGTAATAATAAAATTCAGGAATTTCAAGATTTTTGAAGGAGTTTTAAACTTTCACCCTAAGTTGTCTGTCTTTTTTATTATTCTGAAAATAGTTGGAGTTATCCTACTGAGATGTGTGTAAGATTCTAGGGCACAGTAAAAACTGTTGTTATATGGGTGTCAATGATGGGTTATGTTATGTAAATACCTATGGCAAGCTGGTTGGTGGCTGGTTTCACTGCTGCATGTGGAAATGTCTGTGATATCAAACAGTTTCTATTTGATCTTCACTAAATATGGTCATAATGTTCTTTACCAAGACAGTTTAGATGAGTACGGCGACCTGGTCAATCTTCACATACCTTAAACATTTGGGGTCATATTTAAAGACATTTTACATTTTAAAATCAAATTTATTAGCTTCTGTAAATAAAAAGAAAGGAACTTCATTCTACTATCAGTGCTTGAGGGTGACCACAAGAGTGAAATATATAAGTTGAAATAACTTGATTTACCAAGCTAAGATAAATTGGTATTAATTAAAATTATGTAAAATCGTCATCACATTTCAGAACCAAACTTGCTGAATCCGAAGCTATGGTAGAAAGATTAAAGAGAATGAAAGGTGGCTCATCACCTGGTATGGCTGTATCAAGACTAGGTTTACTATCTCCTGTACATAGTAGTATGATGTCAATGTCTAGTCTATCACAAAGTTATGAAGCTCCTCTGTCACCTGATAATAAAATATCTAGTATTATAGAAGAAGCCAAGAAAGATGTTAAAAGACAAAAGAGGAAAATCAAAAGAACTACCTCACGTATTGAGTGAGTTTATTTTCTATTTTCTTGGATTTTTTTCTCCACTTTTAAAAATTAATCAAGCCTGTCTGGTTTGCTCAGTTTGTAGCACATCTGACAAGGAATGGAGGTGTTGTGAGTTTGATTCCTGGATGAGAACAAGCAACCTTCATCATAAAATACTTCTTGTCACCATTTGCCCACCTACTACTGTATCTAATAGAAAAATTGTCAGCCCTTGGTGTAGGTATGCCTTTGATAATGATTAAATACATGGGCTCCTTAAGGGTTAGTTTGTAATGAGTTGGTTGACTGAAAAACTGAATTTTTAGTATCAGATCATCCAACTGCTGGAGGGCATGTACTTTAGTCAGAATGAAATTTTATTAATCATGATCTAGAATGTTTATTGTTATATCCTGCACTTTTTGGGGGTTGCATGGGTTAAAGTTTCTGTACTGGCTATAAGTTCAGGATTATTTGGGGGACCAGTGAAAGAGTTCTTTTCATTTAATTCCTATGTGAAATGTGATGGAGGCATGGAACTCAGGAATTTCAGGGTTTTGTAATGCAATATAATGTACTTGTATTTTCAGTGGTAGTGATAAGGAGAATGAAGGATCTGACAATGATAAAGCTGCTGCTGATAATGATGGTGAGGTTGCTGCTAATGGTGATAATGATGAAAATAATGATGATGTTATTGAAAAAGATAAATCAGAAAAATCAGAGAAAGATGAAGCAGAAGAAAATATTGATGTTAATGGAAACCTAGATTTGGTTAGTTTAGACTATGGTGTTATATTTCATAATGATACGCTAATGATAATTTTTGTCTCTTATCTTTTTGCTAGATACTGGTTTTAGCTGATGACTTATGATAGCAGTTATTCTATACTCAGCAAAAATAGAAACTTTACATTGTGTAAACCTGAATTTCGATGCTAAATCATTATGTGTAATAAAGAAAACTATCTAATCTTATTGGCAGTTTTCGTGCAGTTATATGCTCCACGAGCGACTTAATCCGCCATTTCTGGTTTCTTACACCGACCACACCACAGACAAACTCAAGTCATGTGGAGTAAAACTTTTCTCACAGAAATGTTTGCTTGTTTTTAAAACCAAGAAAAAGCACCTTTGTTTAGTCTTACGACTTTCAGAAGCAATGCCACGGCTCTCTGAAAATCAAAGAAATCAGGCTATTGGGATGCTCCAAGCGGGTGCCAGGATTATGGACGTTGCGCAGCACTTTGGTTGCTCTCGGCAAACCATTCATAACCTTAGCACCCGGTTCGATAATACTGGGTCCGTACATGACCGCCCGAGACCCGGTGCACCACGTCTGACGTCACGTAGGGACGACCGCGTCATCGGCTTAAATCATCTACGTAATAGGTTTTTGCCAGCTACAGCTACTGCTCGTCAATTTGGTGTGAGTGCCCAAACCATACGGAACCGCCTATGGCAATCTCATGTTCCAATTCGTGCCCGCAGGCCTTATACTGGGCAGATTATGAGACCCCGCCATAGGGTCGCCAGGTTGGCATGGGCACAACGTCAGGAACGCTGGACACGTAACCAGTGGGGAAGAGTTATTTTCAGTGACGAATCTCGCTTCAGAATTGGCCATGCCGACGGAAGGGTGCGAATTTATCGTCGCAGAAATGAAAGATTCGCACAATGTTGCATCAGGGAAAGGGACAGGTTTGGTGGGGGAAGTGTGTTGGTATGGGGTGGAATTATGGTGGATCAAAGGACACAACTTGTGGTAGTCCCCGGTAATCTGAATGCACAAGGTTACGTGAATATTCTCACGAATACTCTAGTACCTTTTATGCAGGCTCATGATCCTGGACTAACCTTCCAGCATGACAATGCAAGGCCACATACTGCCCACTTGACAACCAATTTTCTGGCGCGTAACAACGACAACGTCTTGCCATGGCCCGCTCTTTCCCCAGATATGAATCCCATTGAACATATCTGGGATGAACTTGGACGAAGAGTAAGGGCTAACCACCATATAAACAGCGTGAACGACCTCACTAATGCACTGCAGGTGAAATGGCAGGCGTTGCCTAACGTCCTAATTAGACGTTACGTACGCTCCATGAGGCGGAGAGTTAGAGCGTGTATTGCCAGATATGGGGGGGGGGGGGCACACACATTACTGAGGTGTTCTAAACAACATTAAGGACTCAAATAAAAATAATCAACGCATCCAAACTTTTGTTCACCATCACCTTTAATTCCTGTATTTTTCATTCTGACCCCTAGGTTAAACTCTTACGTCGTATTCATGGTTCGTACAAGTTGTATCAACACAAATGTAACTAAAGGGATGCAATGTCTTCAAGAAATAAAATGCATTAATTTTTTTTAGATATTCCGACGGAAACTCAAATTATGCCCACTTAAACACCATGTAAAGTTTTTTATTTTGCTGAGTATAGTTCTAGGAGACAAATCCATCTTGTATGTATTCAAAAACTGACAACTTTCCTTTGAGGGTCAGGTTTCAAACTAGTAGGTTAAGGCAATGACTGCAATAGAATTTGATGAAATTATATTACCTGCCATGACCATAAAGGTGAACCTTATAGCTGGATTCAAAATCTGTTGTGTCAACCATTGACCATGGAGTGACTTGATGTTGAACCATGTGATATGATATATTACTATTTGACAATAATGTCAATCTTCCATTTGTAAAGTATTAAGACGTTAAGAATCTGTGGTAGGATGAGTGAATACTTGCTATAGAAAAAGGTCTAGGAAAGGTAGGTTGGTTGAGCTGGCCTCAGTGGGATGATGATAATTAGTGTTGACACATTGTTAAAACCAAAATGAAAAAGAATCTTATTGCTGGATTTAGAATGCATTGTGTCGATCATTGACCATAGAGACAATTGGATGTTAAGCCATATGATAATTATAAACTATATACAATATATTATAGGATAAAGAAGATGATTTTGGTGATGAAGAAGATGATGATGAGGAAGAACTTGAAGCTATATCTAGTTCAACTGATTCTGACTCGGATAAAGGTTTGTATTAAATATATACTTGACTTTCATCTTGGACTTGGTCATCTTATGTCATTTTAAAAACATTCATCTGACTTCATTGGACTTTGTTCTCTTATGTCATTTGACTTTATTAGACATTGTCATCTAATATCACCACTGATGATGATAATGGTGTTACTGCTAATAATGATAATGTGAAAATAATGATGATGTTATTGGAAAAGATAAATCTGAGTTTATTTTTATAGGTGCGTAGCATTCCGATTGCTTGAAAGAAAATGGTTTCATTGGATGCTTGAAATTGCCCAAATTTCTCAAGTACTTATACCAAGTATTGATTGTTGGACTTTTTTGTATTCTGTCCAAAACAAAATAAATATTTGTGAGATTTTTCATATTTGTGTAAGCTTTTTCATGTTAATGTAGGAGTTATTTTTTTTTTATTTAATATGCATCAAGCCTAAGTATATTTCCATCAAACTTCATAGTTTTTATATTTTAATATTGTGCATATCAGTGGAAATGTTTCTTGATTACTGGAGTGTCTGGACAGGTATAGTAAATGTAATGTTTGTATTGTGTTGTATGACATCTATCATTATTTATATATGTGTGTGTCTCTTTTCTCTACTTTTTTTTCATCTATGAATTCATTTTTTATTGTGAATTATTTTTACTTCATTATTTTTGTAGTTGTGAGTTCTTAATGTAGGGTTTACTTTTCAAATTAAATTATACATAATGATGATCTCGTCATATCTTCAAAATACATTTTTATTACAGCCTGTCCCATTTTAAACAAAGAATGTAATTAGCAGCTTTAAATTGCCAAAATAGAATTGATAAATGGACCTTAGTCCTTGAGGAGAATACTATATTTTGAGGAGGAGATTTCTAGCAATTTCAATAACAAGTCAAAAGTATATTTGGTCCACATGGAAGATCAGATTTATCCAAATGTGTAGCCTCGTTAAATAAAGTCTTTATTATTATTATTATTAGCCGGATTTTTCAACTGGCATCTGGTGTCGTTAACAATTGTGTTAAAGTTTTCAATTTTGCATATATTTCTGCCATTTATTGTCAGATCTTTATGAAACTTCATACAATGATGACATACCATGCCGGCTTTAATGTGGGTTCCTTATTACATTTCTTGTTATATTTTATTTCAAAATTAGAAAAAAATATCCAGCGTAGAAAGATAAGAAATTATAATTATGCAGACAATTCATTAAATTGAGGGGAGCCCTGCCTGGTTAGCTCAGTTGTGGGTTCAATATCTGGGTGAGACCTACCTATGTTGGTGAAGTTAGGTCATGAAATATTTTCTATGACTATACTCATGCTTATCTCTGTATCAAGGCAGTTGTAAGCCACTGGTTAAAATATGTGCTTAGCAATAGGTTAAAAACTTGGATCCATTGGTCAAGACCTGTCTATGCTATGTGAGTTGAACACCTGACCATGGCAATTTGACTGATAAGCAAAGTTGAACTTGGATCCAATCTCCATCCATTGGTCTAAGTCTGTCCAGAAAATATGAGTTAGAAAACTGACCATGGCATTATAACTTATAAAAAACTAAGTTGAAATGCACCATGAAGCTACATGCATTATTACAAGTGAGGGAGATATACAAAGGGATGTCAGAACATTCCTTCTGTAAGACAAAATGTCTGAGGTGAAAATTGTTTCTTGTAAACTTTCTTCTATTTTTTGTACATTTTTATTTTTTGTACTTTTGGCTTCAGTAATCTGTTATGTATGTTGTATAGAATAGGTTTAGATTTAATTGTGTGATTATTGGACATTTGTTATTTTATCAACTCTTGACAAGTTTTGTGTAATATTATTATCAAATTAATTTTCTTTTTCCATGTTTTAAAACGCTAAATAGTTAATAATATTTATCTCAAGCTCAATGGTAAAAATTATTAAAAATATTTTTTGTTAAGAGTTATTATTACCTTCAAAATTATAAAAAAAAATTATAAGAAAAGTGTATTAAATAATGTTTTGGCATTAAGAGTAAATATGTGTTGAATTAACGATAAGTGTGTTCACACAAAATTATGTTAACAAGAAAGCTTAGGGTCACCAGGTTTTTTTTGCAGTAAAATTTTGTGAAATGATGAAATAGTTGAGTTTACATCTCAACCTTAGAAGATGTTAAGCATTTCTTTTTTAGATGTTGGTACTGGCATATTGTTTTATGTATATCATAGGCCAGAAATGTGGTTCAGTCACTTTCTGGTCCTGGCAGGTCAGGTCATACCGCTCATTAATTTTTCTACAACATTGATTTTTCTCCATTTAATTGGTACAATTTGGTGATTCCACCTTGAAAAGTGAGCAAAACTTTTGATTTTATCTGCAAAATTGATGGTCAAAGAAACTATCGAGTTTGAGTCCAAATTGAGCTATTTTCTTTAACAATGGCATTAGCTGGCAAAAAAAAAAACAAGGGAAACTGTTTAAGTGTCCTGATCACCATAATAAGCTTAACAAATGTTGATAAAATTGTGTAATTTTCATGGGTGAAAGTTTTCAGTGTTAGTACAGATTTCAGTTTTTGGAAAAATAATTACTATAGACTATGTAATTTATGTGAAATCTTGTCTATTTCAGTATTTTGATAGAAGGTTTTCTGTATTTTCAAACTTTCAAATTCCACCCATGAATTCCTTAATAAACAAAACACTAGTGTTCATGTATAAAATTTCTAGATTCAGACAACATACATGAAGATTTAGCTGAGTTAACATGTGAGATTTCCATTAAACAAAGATTGATAGAAGAATTAGAACAAAGTCAAAAACGTATACATGCCATGAAAGTACAATATGAAGAGAAAGTAGAACAACTTGTATTTAAAATACGAGAGACTGAGATGGAGAGAGATAAAGTATTATCTAACATAGGTAAATATCATAACAGTCATGTATACACATTAGTCTTAAGCCAGGGACTAGCGAAGAATGTTACAGGTTTGTGAAAATTACTTATATCATATTATTTGGGTTAGTTATTATTGGGTTTGTTTATAATTTTGACCTTGTAACATAATAGATTAGGCTGGTGCTCTAAAAACATTTAATCAATGCCTTTTATTATTACTGTGAAACCTTCTTTAAAGACAACCTTTTAATAATTGACTACCGGGTGAACCCTCATACATTATGTTGGTGATAGATTACAATTCATTGTTTTGGGTAAAAGATTTGAGGCTTAAACCTTTACTGCAGGGTTATAAGGAGTTGAGAAATGTTTTTTTATTTAAAAACTGTTGAAATCATGTCATCAAAAAAGTTATTAACACAAATGCATTGTGATCTATTAGTGAATAAATCTTTTTCTGCAAGATTCTTGTTTGTTCAATCAGGGCAAATAAACTTGTGTCAAATCGCCCCCCTGGTGATAAGAATTTATAATCCATGGGCAACTGAAAACTAATCATAAAATCAAATCATAGCCCCTGCTGACAATTGGCAACATCCTATGTACAGGGGTCTGGAAATCTGATGCCTGGCTTGTTCTACTCGTACATTTTTATGGGTGAACTAATAGTAGTTTTAAGCTGTAAACATGAAGTATTGCACTTCTGGACAAGGGTATTTTGATCTCAGACAAGTTGATTTTTAGATTCCACTTGTCCTCAGACAAGCAGAAAAAACTTAAAATTCCACACCCCTGATGTATATGTATGTATAGTGTCTCGTCTGTTTGTGACTTTTGGAATTATTTTTACAGGTAAAGCTGCCGAGGCAAATAAAAGTGAAAATAGTAAAAAAGTAAAAGAAACATATGAAAGAAAATTAAATGATATGCAGAATGAATTAAAGAAACTTCAAGCTGCTAAAAAAGAACATGCTAAACTTGTAAAGAATCAATCACATTATGAAAAACAATTAAAAACTTTACAACATGAACTTGGGGAGATGAAGAAAACAAAGGTACATTGATTATTTTATATATTTGTTGAATAAATGTCTATTCACTGGTGCAGTCAACGTTAAACTCAACAGTTTATTACTGGACAGAAAGTCCTGTGAATAGCAAAATTTTATCGGACCAAACCAAGTCTTTCAGAACCTGAGACATTTAATTTAACATATTTTAATGAATTGAAAACTGTGTGGATGGGATCAAATTTCAATTTTCAAAAGTCAGTCCTGCATGCTTGCAGTTCTTGATTGACCTTCTATTTTTTTTACAGAATTTGACTGTCAGGCCGTCATGTTTCATAGTGACTGCTAGTGCTACAAACCTGCTAGTGTGCAAACTTTTTCGCATAAAAATCCATTTATTCAGATTTGATTTTGTGTTACTTACACATTGTTTGAGACATGCTTATGTTATGTAAACAACTTTCTCATTTTCCTGCCACCAAGTCATTATCTATGCTACTAGTAGGGTTTGAACCTAGGACCTCTTGATCCCTAAGTCTGCATCCAATCACTGGACTTCTGCTACTATGACTGCACTAATAAGCAGCTGAACTAAATCATATAATGAACTTTTTGTCAGTTCTCACAAAGAATGTGATATATTCTATATGACACTGTATATATTAATGCAGTTGTATATATTACTCAAGTTGTTTCTATTACAAGGTACGCTTAATGAAACAAATGAAAGAAGATGCTGATAAAAATAAACAATTTATGGTAAGAAAGAATAAAGAAATGGCTATGTTGAAGAAAGAACAAATAAAGAAAGAAGGATTAATTAGATCTTTAGAGAATGAAAAAAGACAGAAAGATATGGTATTAAAAAGGAAACAGGAGGAGGTAAGACCTTGAGTTGTTATTTTATTGAATGTAGAGATAATAGCCCAAACATGACCCACAATGAAAATGAATACAGAGATTACGGCCCAAATATGTAATATAAAAATTGTAATAATGGTGAGTGAGTGTGTGGGGGAATAATTATCGCATCTTGTGTACATGCAATAGGCTATTAAGGGTACACATGTATATGGATGATGTTTGTTTCAGTCATGTTATTTCATTTTTTTGATAATTTGATAAAGTACATCCCTGCTGTGGCCAAGTGGTAAATAATTGAACTTTGAATTTGGCTTTTATGCATGGTCTTTTGTGGTGGGTCATACTTAAAATGTTTTTACTTGGAAAACAAATAGCATTTTTATGTCACTGCTACTAGCATGACAAAAATACAATTTTGCCAAGTTAGCTACCTGGGCATATGACTAGTAGAAATAAATGTTTCTATACATATCCCTGTTACCTTATTTTGTAAACATTGCCTAGATTGTATATTTATACATGTTTTTATGTATTTCAGGTTGAAACTCTAAGAAAAAGAAATCGCCCAATGTCTTCCAGAACCGCTGGTCGTGTTGCCAACTACGCTAGACAACCTCTTATAACAGGTTTGTTTTTTATACAGTATCTGAATCTATATGATTTACATTATATAATTAGAATCTATTGTAGGGCTTGAGTTACACTTACAAAATAATTTATATTTACTAAACACTTTTCGAGCAGAAAGATGGGAAAGAAACATGTTTCAACTAAAGCAACATTTTAAAATGGTTTTGCTTGCTATTATCTTTTTGTCTTTGAGTGAAAAGGTCATAACCAAGCTTAATCATAATAAAAGATTTAAACTAACTCTGTAAGGTTTGTCCCACCCTTATCAATACAAACATTGACATTAACCTATTTCTATTACAGCTCCTATATCAACATCATCACCAATGAGACGTAGAAGACGTGGTGATTTCTCTGCTAAAGTTGCTAATAAAAAATGGTTGGCTTTAGAGAAAAATGTTAATGCTGTGATAAATAAAAAACAAACTGTTTCAAATATTGAGAAAGACATGGATGTATGGTTGAAGGTATGTACCTCTTTGAGTTAATTTATATGCCTCAGTTATTTTCGTTAAACCAGACTTCTTGTATTTTGAGTGATTTTGACCACTAAGTCAGGTGAAAGCACATGCCAAATGCAAGTTTTCAACTTCAGCTGTTTATTAATGTCCCTAATTCATACATGTATGCTCATTGAAGATTCATTCATTTAATCCAGTTTAGATGATTTGGGGTGATAACATCTTGCACATACCTGCTGTGTATTGAACTCTTTAAAGAAATCTTTTTTATTTATTAAGATAAAACAATATGCTAAGTTGTAGTATTTCTTTGTTTGTATAGTGGAGCTGATATGAACTTTTATAGATACAATAGATGTTGGGGTAAATATGAGTTTTTTATGTATATAAAAATACCATTTTATTACAGCATAGAGAAAAACTTGGAAAAAAGATGGAAAAATGTCAGAAGAAAAAAGAAACAATGATTGCATTAGGAAATGTAAGTCTTAACATAGGACTCTATATTTTTATCATGTTGGTGAATAAATTACAAAGGATTGCTTGAGATGAAATATTTTTGTTCCCATAGACCATTGCTCATTCTTTTTTATGACACTTTGACCATAATCTTAAAAATTTCCACATAGGAAATAATTACTTGCTTCTAAAGGAATGGTTACAAATTCTTACTTAACTTAAAAAGTCTTTAAATTTCTACTAGAGACTTTTATAAGAATTTTAAATATATTTTTTCATAAAGAGATATCAAAAAGTACTTTAATTCAACATTTATGTCATTACACTTGGTTTTTCATTGGCCCTTAAGGTAAATTAAACAATGAAATAATATTAATCAGCCTCAAAAGTCACAATGAAGCTGTTATCAATATCTTACTACACTTGAGTGTGAACAAAAAATGTGAATTCTTCTTGCGATGTCATCAATGTAGTAATTATAGCTTGTTTTAATTTTGACCCATAGCTGCATAGCAACATGTACCCTCTGATTCTATTCTCAATGACTTCAGCCATTTTGTTTACACAGGGGGAATATTTTGGACCTTGAAAAAGGGTTGTTAGTCCTGATAAGGTTCTAGAATTTGAAACTGGGATTTCTGTACAAATCTTGAAGAAATCAAATCTGTATTTAAGGCTTGACATTTCTTTTAAAAGTTGGTTGGACAACCTGCTATAATTTCACTTGCCTGAATCAAATGTTTATTAACAGTAACAGGTTGCCCTAAGGGGCAATAGAATGACCTTCCATGTTGAGCCCTGGTATTTTATTGTGTATTTTATATTTATACAGTCTGATGCAGAGATAAAAGAAGTTACTGATGTGATTGACTCATTAAAAAGTCAAGTTGAATTTGCTCAAGAAAATATAAATGAATGTCAAAGTAACATTGTACAGGTTGAAGAAGTTAAGGTTAGTACTCTTATATTTGTTGTCTCTTTTTTCCTCTTTGTGTTTACTCTGTAGGAGCAGTGTTCCTGTGGTAGGACACACACTTAAGGGTTGAGAGGTAATTGTTTTAAAGCCCTACTAGGGACATTGTTAATTTCTTTAAGTTATTTCTTCACTATAATAATAGAAGACAAGCTGATCAACTAGCATCACTTTATGAAATAAGTAATCTTCACTAGCCCAAATCATTTTTCAATAATCCCTGGCTCAGACATGTGGGCTTAGGCAATGACTTGTCTAAAGTACGGTTTTGTTTATTTCAAACTTGTAACTTGGTATGAAATTTGAATGACTAGTATTAATGAGTAAGTTGTATAATTTCAGGATGAAGCAGAAAAGTTTGATCCAGCAACATTAGTTAATTCTGTGTCACTAGAAGAAGCTAAATATTTGTTGGAACATTTTCTTACAATGTCTATTACAAAGGTAATATTTGATTGTACTCCCTTGTTTTCTTGCTTGTTTTGATGGTGTTGTGGTAGAGCCCACAATTATCACTTAGAAGGTTATTGGTTAGTGGACAGTTCAGATGGTGTTTTTTATTGAGTTACATGTACATAATTTATTTATGTATTTATGTTGTTTTAATGAAGAATCTATTTGTGTTATAAAACTCACTGACCTACTGTCTTTGATTTGAATGTATATAACTGTAAAGAACTGATAAGAGTGCCTTATACTAGAATTCACCAACAGTTAGCCTTTTTGTGAGAAAGTTTGCAGGGACATATATAGAAGATAAGTAGCTAGTACTCATGATAAAATGATTCAAATTTACCCATAAAATGGTAACAAAGAGTCATGTGAGCAAAGTCCAAATGCAACAATAATTAGTTTATCATCATACAATTCAAACTATAGGCAAGTTGCCTAAGCATATTGCTATGTTTCACTTTGTGCCCTGGTACCCTTCTTACACCAAAAAGAATAAGTATGTGGTATCTTATTAAGGGTACCAGGGAGCAAAGAGCTAGCTAGCGATATGCTTGGGCAACTCATCCCATGTTTCACAAATAAGCATTGATATAGTAAAATTATATGCAGTATGCATGATCAGTTTTACTCAAAATTTCTTATGTCCTAGAACTTTTGGAGGCCACTGTATATGGTTGTTATTTTATTCATTGTAGAGAAATCCTATATTGTACATTTATCTACTACAGGGTTTAGCATTATCTGCTAAAGAATCAGAAGTTAGAGAATTAACGGCTAAATTACATCAAACAGAATTAAATAATACATTACAACAAGATTTATTAAAACATATGATGGCTGATAGAGTTGACATAGAAGTTGATAATCTAATGACCAATCAGGTGGATGGTAAGTTACACTTTGTTATATTACTAATTAGGCCTTGGTTAATTTGTTGTTGGATTCTTATGCTAATTTTGGAAATGAAATGGGGCAGCTGTGTTCCTTTATATTTTATTTTGAAAAAAGACATCTAAAACATATCAGAAACTACAACAGTCAAAATGACAGACCTCAAAGTAGCTAAGAGGTAGATTTTATAGATTTTTAAACTTTTGTTGTAAATAGGATACCACAAGCAAAAATGAAAACAAGAACTTCAAGGGTTTCTGCCTTGGAATAGGCAGTGGAAAAAACAATTTAAACAAATTCCTAGGGTGTACCAACTTCACACTTGCTCTAAAGGTTCCATGTAAAAGCTAACAATAACAATTTGAAAGCAATGAAATACTTGTACCTTACCTTGTATGAGTGAAAAAAATCTTGAATGCTTTATAATGTTATCTTTCAGCTACATGTCAGTTTCATGGTGAAAAAGGGTATTTCTAATGTCTAAAACATTTCAGGGTTTTTTAGAATTTTAGCGGCCTGAGAAAGGATTGTCTTCACATATTAAATCTGTAAAAATCATAAATCAAGAAAATTTAAAGAATTTCAAACTTTTCCCCATGATAATATAATTATTATTCTGTTTCTTTGGGTGTATTGGCAAATTTTATTTGACTGTCATGAACTTTTACAATAACCTTCCCCTGATTTTAATACTTGATTGTTGATAGTGAGTACAGATGTACTGTAGTGAGTATAAAAATCAGCTGGGTTAATGTATGCCCCACTGACAGTTAAATAAAATTATTAATAATTAATATATATTTTAGATATGGATAGTTCCACTAGTTCTTCATCAAGCTCACCTGTTGACAGGTAGGTTATCTATGTTCTTGTACATAATGATACTTTAAAATAAGATTATGGTTTAACTAAAACTGAGGTCACACCTTCATGATTGTAGCCCATGACGTATGTACTTGTCTACCATATTTGGTCATTCATGTTCAGTCTAATTGCAGTCTGCAAAGCAGTTAAATAATAAATTATGTTCAGAGTAAATTTAATGCATTTACTTATTCAACTTCATTCATTTATTCTACAATATTGATGCTTTGCTAAGAACAAGTATCAATAATTGCTTGTAAATTATTTTTAATGATGAATTATCGCAATGAGCTAATTTCTTACTGTTTTTACTTTACATTTTGATATGTACTTTATTGTAGGCTATAGTCATGAAGGTGTGACTGGGGTTTACATATACAAAATACTTGTCTAAATAGGAATTGACTTATTTAATATTATTATTTGTTACATAGTCTGACTGTAGTTACCTTTCCATCTTGTCAAGTGAATACAATGTCAAAATTTCTGTTTAATACAACCAATAAAGGGCAAGGTAATTCCTGTCAGACATGACATGTTCAGGGATATAGAAAGTAGACACAGGGAGACATTACCACCACTCCTAATTTGATTGCAATGATTCACATATTGATGAGTGGTAACACAGCTGATATTGCTTTATCATACCATGAAATGCTTCTTTAACTTATTCTGAACCTATGTTGTTTAAGTCATAGTATACCTAAATAATTATATAAATCTGGCTTAAAAGAAGTCTTATATTTGGGTCTCTTTAACCCTTACAATGCGGGAGCCAAATGTGAAAAGCCTTTGCCACCAGCAAAGAGCCAGGTCAGCTGACACAACACATGCCGGATGACCAGGCTCTTTGCTGTTGGCTGCTCATTGTCCAATATTTATCCTGTAACCCCAAAAATGACTATGGATAGGTCGAAAAATTAAAGATGGATGTTTTGCTCAGGGATGTTACTTGATAGTTCTTCCATTATGTAAATACAATAAAACCTCTCTTCTACTTCCTATATGCTTGCATGTCTATAATTCTACTGACTTGATTTGTTGAAATATTTGTCCTGTTATTTTATTATAAAATTGTATTATTTGTTTAATCAAGAAAAATCCCTCATTTATATATACATGTATTTATTATTAATTAATTATCAAGTTTATAAAATTCTAATATACATTGCAATGTTATTAAAATTCAATTTTGTTAGTTACTTTAAATTGATAGGTTATTTTTAGTAGTCTTATCTTAAATAATTTTAAGATTATGTAGATCTATTTTTTAATGATTATTTTACACCCCAACAAAGTATCACTGTTTGGTTGCTATTCTCCACTTCAGTCAAATATTTATTATTTAATTTCACAGAGCACTCCTTATAGAAATGAAATACATGAAAGCATCTTCACAGTTTTTATAATTCATTTTTGAAAAAAAACTACTTTTTGGTGCATGTAATCTAGTGGCCATATGTTTTAGTGTATTTTTTGTGATTTGACATTATTATGGCTAAGTTCTTTCACAATTATGATGTCATTTATGATGGCTTTTTGAGCGTCAAAAGTATAGTATTAAGTGGTCAATGGAGGGAATAAAGATCCTATGTACTTGAATATTTATCTAGCGACTTTTTATTGGATATACATGGAAGATAATTATTAATAATGATAGAATAATAATGGTTTTTAGAGGTTATAAAATAATTTTTATTTCAAATAAATGTATTTCAATTTTAACTCTGGTTAAATATGTGTTGAGTTTATTTAAGGGGAATCTTACTATTTGTTACTTTTACTGTGATATAGAAATATTTAGTCAGAAGAAATATTTGATGTCTGTTTTTTCTGTGTATGCTTGTAGAGGGTGGCTTTATATGTAAACTAACTGCTATAAGTTTAAGCCCTTCTTCTAGAAATCTCAAAAGCCATTTGTTGTCATTTTTTTGTAATCTATTTGCTACTTTAAAATTGTTCAAGTAGGACTTGTGTTATACGATCCATTGTTTTTGAACGCTACTCAGAAGCATAAAATTATTTCTATGACTGACTTATATTATAAAGACTTTTTGTATTATTAATATTGACCAATCAGAACGCGGAGGTCACAGTTACTTCGGTGAGTTATTTGGGGTCAAATGTAAATCCTAGTATAATGTACTTGCTCATGTAATGGTGTAAATTAATTTTTTGAATATTTTATGTGCGTCAAGTCCCCCTGCATGTTTGTCATAATTGCATTGTATTTTCTTTACAAAATATTCATGTTGAAGTTTTTTTGCAATTTTTTTGTCTGATTTTGGAATTTGATTTATTGAGGGGTGGTTGACAAAAAACCTTACATTTTTTATTATGTTTGCTTATTTTGATACTTATAATTGCTGACCATTTTATGGTGGGCTGGTATATAATTCCTGGCATTATTGTTATGCATTCAATGGACCCCTCCCTGACCTTGCATATTGAATTTTTTAACAAAGGTCTAAAGTTAAATATTGTTCCATAGACAAGCTGTTAGCAATAAGAATTAATGGATGTAATAATGACAAAATATATTTATACTTAAATATTATTTAGGTCAGATTGGGAACATGAGGCAGCTAATCTATTGCTATATATAATAAATATTTTTTCTTATGTTTTAATTTATTGTTTAAAGGACCATTTTGTGTGATTTTGATATGACTTAATCCATTTATCAGATGGGTCGATTAGTGATGTTTTTCAATCAAGTAAAGCTGGTATAGTAATTAAGTCAATGTAAATAAATGAAACAAAAGTTGATTAGCAGCATCAATTCCTAATGAACAAACCATTTATGTTATGCATAGGTGAAAGTTTTCCGTATTTTTACGAAATTTTGTATTTTCGACAGCCGCCAAGTCATTTTGAATTCAAATTCTAATGATTCTATTGGATGAAACTTTTTCAAAATATTTTTGAATAAACAATTAGGGCTACTTAATAAAAAAATCTCTACCATTATGATCAAGTTGTTTATTTTATTGCTTTGCTTATAAAATTATGCTATATGCTCACAAAATGTCCATGTCCACTTTAGCTTTATGTTTTAATATTCATAAACATTGTGTGCTTTAAATGAGCTTAAGTGATTGCTTTATGTCCGTCTTATCAGTACTTGCTTCTATCAACGTCTAAATAATGTTCTAGCTATGTTCAAAGGTTGCTTTTAGTCTTAAGAGCAATGCTTTCCAACTTGAAGCATTAGCTAAAAGAGTATTATGTTAAGACTAGGTATGTTAAATGGATAGAATTCTAATACCATCCCATGGTTAACTTAATATGTGCCAATTTGGTCAATTTATGTGAAAAACTAAGGTGGCTGGCTTGACAGGCTGGCTTTTGACTGGCACTATTTACTACTCTGAAGTCATTAAGTTCTCATCAACTCTTAACCAAAAGGGGTTGCAGTAATTGTTACTGGAGTTGTTTTAATATGCTTGCTGATAAAGCCATTGTATTAAGGGTTTCAGATCAATTGAATCAATTAACAAGTGTATAATACTCTGTAAGCACTGTCTGGTCTAGGGCTCAGGTGAGTGATTTAGGGATCCCCAGAGATCCCTATGCTCTTATCTTATATCTGTTTACACTTAGCCTTTTGTGATCAAAATTCTATCATGTCCTTCATACATTATTACAGACAATACATTTTGTTTTATTTGTTTTTGTTCATGAAATTATGAAAAGTTAATAACTGTACCAGTAGATATAAAAAGCTGCTCAATTTATTTGCCTTTCACAATCTTTGCCTGTTTAATTGTTGGCTTTTTTGTTCTCTTTATTTGTTATATATGCTAGAAACAACATTGCATAAAGCAAAAGTCACTTAATATACATGTATAAAACTGGTTATTTGTAAGAATGATGAATAGATGCTTTTAATGGCAATAACAGCTTGTATGTTAGTAAATAATTTCTGATTGGGTATAAACTTATAATTTTAAAGGCTCACCTTTTAGTAGTAGGTTTATTCATAATTGCTTGACTGCTGGTATTCTTAAGACAGGCTTCAAACCTGGACAAACTTGTCCATGCTAAGGAACGTGAAAAATGCTGTATTTCACATCAGTATGCCAGCATTGGTGCCAATAAATTGCTGGAGATTCATGATTTTTTTCATTCTGGGTTATGATTAATAGGGTTATTTTTGTTGTATTTTTGGGAGGAATGATGCTAGTTGTTAGCCCTTTTATATAATAAAAGTATTGTAATTATAATAAAATAATTATACGCTAGAGACTTTGTCTGTAACAAGAAGAAAACAAAGTGGTAATAATGTCACTGTTTATATTGTTTCAATTGTCTAATGTTTTTGTTGCCATGGTATCAGGAGATTGTTAGGGAGTTGTTTGGTTTGCTGTCTAATGCATTGGATGTACTATTGTTTGGTCTTTGTATTGGATACATTATTGAATCGGGAGATAAGGATTGCACTTAAGTAGTGGTATTATATCAAAATTAAGATATATTATTATAAATATATCTGTTACAGATTTTTTCCATGAAAATAGTTATTCTGATCGTAGGTTTTTTCTATAGATGCGTTAATTACCCTTTTTTATCTAGGTTTGTAAATTAACATTTTTGTTTCATATTTAGATTTATTAAGTCCATTGATGGTGATACTGTTAGTTGTGCCTAGATGGGCATTTAAATTCATATTTTTGCGTTAGGGGTAATTTTTTTAACAGAACTGATTAATTGCGAGAAACTTTTTTATAAAGGGTAAGTTATGTTTAAGCTGGACAAATTTAATTACAAACTACAAACTACAAGCATGACCTGTAAAATGAACTGTATTTATTCTATATTTTATTTAGTACAATATTTATTAATTCCAGTGTTTATTGTTCGACTCTATTATGTTAAAACTTGAAGGTATCAACATTGAATTAATTATTTTATTTATATTTGTTGGGAGTATGGCAGGGTTATAGAATGTTTGTAGGTTATAATACCAATATTTTATTTGTTACATATTAGGATCCTTAGGTTTTAATGCCTAGTGACCTTCCTTGAATTTTTGCACCTATGTACCCAGTTTAAAAAAGCTATTTTACTAAAATCCTTCCTTACATTTTTGCTCCTTATATACTTCCAGTTTAAAATATGCTTTCTTTTTATCAAATAGAATGGGTATTGGTCCTGCACTGACAATATTGTCTTAATTAGATCTTGCAACAACAAATAATGATAGATCTATGATTTAGAAAGATATAGAAACTGTGGTTTATTGTACAATTATATCGTCTTAAAGAATTAACAAAAATTATTAACAATTTTTTCTCTCTTTTTTCCTTTTTCTCTATTTTTCGGCTGTCACCAATTTGGATTTGGAATTGGAATGGAATTACCTTCCTCTACATACGATATCTGGATAAAAAAACAAACAGTGACTTTTGTTTAATTGCTTTTGTGCTTCTCTGTTGCCTTCTTGTCTTTGAGGTGTTTTGGGTGTAACCAGTGCTGCCCTTTAATCATATATCCCTTGTATGTAAAACATAGCACATTTATCATTTTTATTGTAATTTTTAATTCTAAAATCTAAGGGTTGTTATAAGATTATGGTAAATTTTGATAAAATAAGTCAGATGATGAATTTATCTAGATTTATGTAAAATATTATTGCCTCCCAGCTTTTGTCTAGTGATGGGAATGGCGGACGGTGAATGGTGTGATTCTGCTTAGATTCAATAACAATTCCTGCAGGTCATGTACGGTTTCATCAGATTTTGGCATTAGATTCACTTTTTCTAAAATTTTGGCCTTTTCTTCTAATATATTAATTTTCAATGTCATGGACACTATCTTACAATGTCTAGAAAATGGTTTGAAAAGTTTGGTGACTAAACAAGGGTGTAGGGATGGATGGGGGGGGGCTAATTTAATGTTCATAAATTCAAGGGGCAGTTCTGTGCTAGACAACTTTCTGCAGTCATTAGTAGTTTGCGCTAATGCAAGCATAGAGATATAAAGCTCAAATAAGCTAGCATTCAAATATTTCATTGCCTCATTTAATAAGCCTAATTTGGTAATTGGATCACTACATTGTCTTATGTGTCGCTGCTTTCTGTTTGCTGCAAAAGACTTTCATATCATAAATCATGGCTTTTATAACAATAACTTATTCCAGAGTAATTTTTGGAACGGTATGCAATTAAATACTAGCTATAATAGGTGAAGGATTGAGAAATCAGATTAAAGGTGTCCTAATTTTCCTAACAATATCAAAATGTTGTCATTTATAAGGATTGTTCATTTAATTTTGACTGCATTGTTGGTCTGTGTTTTTATCAGCTGTCCAGTTGATGCTGACAATGATTTTTAAGGGCTGTAAAAGCAAAATTACCTGTATGGCTGAATGAAATAAGAACTTTTCACAAGCTCAGAACAATTACCACTATTCTCAGACTTCAGGCTAGTGGGTTAAGGCCATGGCTGTTTACTATTGGACCATTATGGAACTTTTCTTGATTCCATTAAATTAATGAGTTAATGTTAATTGTCCAGACACATAAAATGTGGGATTAATTGGTTAAGGAAACCCTATCATCCAACTATGCTAGATTTGATAAAATGTCATCTTTTATCATTAAACCCAATAATCTTGTAAACAACCCTTAGTGTAGAAAACTGTATGCATTGCCAGTATAGTACAAAATTTATTTTGTCTTCCAAAAATTTATATTTTTTATATTATTTATTTTGTGTAATATTTTATCTGTGATATGAATGTACGCTACAACACATGTGTTTGTTACGAAGCACATCATACAGTTTTTATGTGATATTATCAGTATTTATCTATATTTATATGTCTATATAATCAATCATTTATTGATCTTTCTTTGGAGGCTTTCTGATATTAATTTTTTTTTAAAAACACAAAATTTTGATATTTTTTTAGTAACATAAACATTTTAGAATTGGGAAACTTATAACTATAAAATTGTTATTTTAAAAGTGTTTTTCTTTGGAACTCTAATAGTGCTCTGCATTTTAAATATTTTGTATATTAATGTTATCTCAGGAAGGTTTCTTACCTCCCTTGAACACATTTTATCAAAATTGACCTGCATTATTTGGGCAAATCTTTAAAAATATTGTCTGGCGCTGTCTAGACTCCCAGCTCAACAATTCCATGGTCCATGTCAATTCTCTAATTTATCAAGTGACAGATTCATGAAAAATAATTTTAAGCCCTGGTCTTGAAGTTCAAGAAATTGGGAAGTTAGGAAATTTTGTACCTTAGAAATGGTTCAATTCTATGCCAATGATGCAAATATTTTGAAATTCAGAAATTTCTGGAATTTTTTAAAATTTTGAACTTCCATCCATGCATAATAATAGTAACTCAGATTTTTTTTAAGTTTATGAAAGCCTTCAAAACTTGTGTTTGATATGAGTATTGTTTTGTCACCTATGTATTTGTAATGATGTGTATGCCTTCTGATTCATACTCTGTGATGGCATTTGTTTCATGAATGTGGTTTACCCTATCAGTATGTCATCTATTTGTTAGCTACTGGTATGTTAGCTGAATGACTATGACTTCTACTCTTCCTTTTATTACCTGGATGATTCATAGAATATCTAAGCTGCTGCAAGTCACCCATGTGTCAGCTGTCCTGTGGTTAGATTTGTTTGTGCAAGCTGGCATCTCTATAATTACTGAAGGGAATGGATTAAACTGAAATTTCAAAAACTGGACCATGAATTTCAACTGAAATTATTTCATTTTGATAACTTAGTTTTGTTGTCTCTGATTATGATGTTATTTGTTCTTTTAATATATGATCCCCGTGATCTCATGGTTCAATTCTTTAGTGTGAGTCGTTTAAAACTGCTTTGGTATTAATTTCCCCTGGAGCTCAGCTTGTTTTCTTGAGTTTTGTTGTTACCCCTTAAGGTTAGTGTCACATTGTTAATAGTTAATAGACAATGTTATTTCATTTATGGGTCACCCACATCCAGTGTAGTAATAAATTAGTGATTCCCTTTTGCAAACTCATATTTGAAATGATAGTAAATGTCTTTGTTTGTTCATCACTTGACTGGCTTTCACCAGAATGATACCTGCTCATGTAAATCACACAGTCCCATTGCAAAATTGTCTTCCCTTTCAATTGCTATTGTTTTGTTTTGTATGATTGTTCTCATTTGATGGTTTTATTTAGTTTCTATTGTATTTATTATTGTAAGGCTATATTATGCTGTACACTTTCTGCATGGTCAATTTTAAGTTAATGGCTGTCATCTCTTCTTAGTTTCTGTTATGATTACCTCCCTTTGTCTAGACTAGGATACATGATTGTTGGAGTTGTTTCCCTTGTTTTTCTTTTTTTTTTCAAATATTTAATTTTATCTTTATTTATTAAATGAATTCTGTATTATTATGAGATAATCTTAATTCATTGATAATTCATTTAGTATAATAAGATATTATAATTATATTATAATTAGAGCTCATTATAAACTAACTTATATTTATAATGTAATGCTTTTTTATTTACGCAGAAAGCTACTACATGTATATGTTAAAGTAAGTCATATGTGTAATAACCATTTTATCATTTATCTACTCTTTTTACTCAAGATGTCTGAGTTGAGAAATTCTAGAATTTTAGTCCACTATTCAACTACTGATTAATCTTTCATATTACAATGGATCAATTGATTTTAGAATATCCATCTAATAATCAAATGATTTATCAATTACAAAATGACGAATTAATCACCAATTTATCAATCAATTCTCTCCTCCTCTTCATTGAAAATTTTGATTATTTTTTAAAACAACAATAAAAACACCAATGTTATGACATAATGAAGAGAGAATGATGTCATCAACATTTACTTTACACCGTAGTTTCTCAGCTCAGACGTATCATTACCTTGCTGGTATGGCTGTATGCTATATGCCTTCATGCTACTTTGTAAATACAACAATCAAATATGTATGCCGAACTTTGCTTTAACCATATTTTTATTTCTTCCTTTCTTCCCCTATTGTCACTTTGACATCAACAGTATGTTTGAAAGTAAAGTGGAACCATCTGTACCTGCTCAGAAACCAACTCTTATGTCAACACTAAGCTGGGAAGCTGCTGTAAAGAAAGATAAGGTAAGTCCTGGGAACCAGTTAAATAGTAATTTTATGGCTGGTTACCGTTTTTTGTCACTTTATCATTTTGTTAAGTTAAATGGTAAGAATTGAAAGGTTTCTGTGTGGTTTTATGGACATGCATAGAACTGTAGTAAAATTTTAGCTCAACCATGGAGATTTAGAAGTACTTCAACTTGATATTTGAAATATATAGGTAATGATTTCCGTTGATTGTGCTTTTACTCATTCAATGACTTCAACCACTGAAAGTATTCACTTGAAAACTTACTCATTGTGACAGACTTGTCAATCAGAATTGGTCTCTTGGTTCAGCACAAAACCAGTTTACATCTTTCTTTATTTACATGATTAGTAGATACAGTCAGGACTCAATACATCGGAATCCGTTATACTGACAAATTCAAATAACGACAGTGAATTAGTGGGAACCAATTTTTTTCAACGTTATTATAATCCTTTATAACGGAAAATTCGTATTCCGACTCCGACACAATAAAATTGGAAACCAAACATGTTATTTTGTATACAATCAATACCCGTTAAACTGACACTGACACTTGGTCAGCCAAGCGTATAATTGAGCCGCAAACAAATCCGCAGGGTGTTAACACAGGTATTAGGAGTACATGTACATTGTAGTTTGAACAGTTGATTGTTACACCTTATTACAATATCAACGTATTGTTGTTATCAAAGACTTTTTTCGCTAGATGACAAATACAACAAACATAGTGCAATCCATTTTTTAAAGGTTTTACTTTTAAAAGGCCAATCATTGTTTGTGCTTTTTATTTTATTAAGTTATATCATTTTCTTACCAATCTTTAACTATTTTAGTTGTAATTATTTTAATAAAGTTGTTTTATTATGTGTATGATTTATAATATGTTTAATAAATGGAACACATAAACACAAAAATCTTTTTCATTATAGATGTTTATTGTAGATCTAAATACATAATGTTCACATACCAGTGACTACGCATATCATTACATGAAAATAATGAAATTCAATATACTGACAAATTCAATATACTGACATAACTTTTGGGAACCAACAGTGTCGTTGTAATGAGTCCTGACTGTAATCTAGTTTTGTGTTGAATCATAGATTTTTAGGTACATTGGTTTCTGGAGGAAATAAGCTACACATACTCATAGTAGCATTTTTTGTCTAATATGTACTGAGCCCAACCTTATACCTGTAGTACTCGAAAGGAAACTATCCTTTAAGGTTGCAAAGCTGCAGGATTTGTACTAAAGAAATGTCTTGTCATGTTTTTGCTTGGGTTATTATATACATTAGGATTTGTTGTCATTTGAATGAAAACCTTCTGTTGTTTACAAATGAAGTTGCTTCAGTATAATGTAGATTGAGTCTGTACCATCATATACGATACTTAACTTTTTGAAGGAAATAAATGTATATAATAAGATATAGAGCTTTACATCATTAATATCGTTTGAATTAATAGTATCATTGATTGTTTTTGGCGCGATATGACCTTTCTGTGTTGGTGCGCCTTAAAACCCAAACAAACAAACAAACAGTATAATGTAGAATTAAATTGTTAATCATCACAAACATATTTATATCCTTCAATATATCTACAGAATCAATTTTATGATGAATTCTAGTAGCACAAAATTGTTGATACTTGAAAGGTAACAAAAGCATGATTCTGTTCGGTTGTATATATGAAATGATGGCTTTATTTATAAAATGTATGGATTTGAAATAAATTAAAATCAAGTGTGATTGTTGTTCCCCAACCAATGCCACAAAAATCTACTAATTGGAGTGAAAATATTTTATTTTCTTGACCCTCTTGTTTATTTAATTGAACAAAATTATTTATATCATAATTGATTGGTGTTGGGTTGGGAAACAACAATTGAAGATACTTTTATGTATGGATCGATGAAATGTATAATGTAAATGTTGATATGCCTGCTATCATTGACTGACTAGTTTATTTTGAAGAAAGTTTTTGACCCTGCTTTTTGGATTCATGTTAGCTATTCTTTCTTTGTATGTCCAATTAAAAAATAACTGTCCTACATTAACACTCCCAAAGGAAAGATTTTGACCCTGCTATCTGCATCATTGTTGCTTTTACCTTCCTTTATTGCCCTATTTGGGAAAAATTGCCAGTGTGGAAAACTATTGCAATTTATGTAAACCGAAATGCAAGGGTGAAAGACTGATCTAGTAGTTTAGGATTTAAGAAATTCAGAAAAAAAATCTTATGTCAAAGATTCTGAAATGTGAGAAATGCAGGAAACCTTTGAAAATATCATTATTGCGTAATAAAACCCCTTTTGATGAAGTATTGCCACCTACGTTGGGAAAATAAACTTGCCTTTAAAGAGTAGTTTGGTGATTTTTCTGGTAAAATAAAAGTTATCAAAAAAGATAACCTGGCTGCTGTGAACAACTGAAACAATGCTGAGTAAGCAATGTACTAAGTCCACTCTTTAGGTGACATTGATCTTGTGATTTTTAAAATGGGAACATGGCTTCACATGAAATACAAATGTTATATAATTATGCTCTTATGATGTTGGTTATGTAGGTTGCATGAAACACTTGCATTAATATTGATTGGTTTTTATATGGAACTGAATGACAGATTGTATCTATGATTATTGATATACTTTGTGGTGATATTATGTCTTTAACCATTTGCCTGCTGGGCTTTGCTAACAGCTTTGAACCAGACAGGATGCATCTGGCCTGGTTCCAATCTGTTTGTCATTTAGACAGTATTTCTACAAAATTTCTCGATGGTGCAATTTGACAAAACCAAAGTCAAATAATGAAAAATTCTATGCTTAGTCTATATATGTATATTAGTAATATACTTAAGCTGTTCTTGATTGTACTTGGTTCAGCATATTACTTCGTTACTAAACTTGGTCATTATAGACTTTGTGCCTTTTAAGCAATATAAATCAGGTGTATTTTAACTTTTATTTAGGACTTCCATAGACTCATTCCGGTAAGTGGTAGAATATATAAAACAAATGTAATATATAGTCCCTTTGTTACAAAAAGTACTTTTGAAACCAGTCTATTAAAAGCTGCCTCAGGATTGGTTGATTCAAATAGATAATTTTGAAATTCAACCAATCAGCAGCTTGATTGTTATAGACTGGTTTTGTGAGTTAAAAATGTAACATAAACCATTGTTGTTGTCTGTGTCTGTTTAATTCACAGTGGAGGGAAACATGATGTCACTTTTAATGATCAAATTGTGTCCAGTAAGAATATTTCCATAAAAAAAATATTGGTCCCTCTTGATTTGTTATAAGGCCATTGCAAATGAGATTTATTCTAGATTCAACCTGATCTTGGTAAATCCAAATTTCTGATAATGACTGGTTACGCATCTCCATGAAAATGGGACAATACCTTTGCATTTATGCTTATAGAGAGAAGTTGTCTGCTCAATGTGGAAAGGTTAGAAGGTATGGATAGAGAGTTCAGAAAAGATGGTAATTAAAATGGTTTAAGCTCAAATTTTAATGTAAATGAGCAAACCTGGGTTGTGGACATCACAGCATCACATACTTGACAATGTCATGGCCATCTATTTCTGAATATCAAGATTTATCAACTATTTCATGGACATCCCTCATATTGCTGAACATAATGTGATAAAAAAAAGTTACTCATTGATCCACCTTCAGAGTTCATAAATTTGTTGTCATTATTTTATAAAGTATATATATAACCTCCTAAATAAGTTGTTTTTAGAAAGTTAACAATAATTTATATTATCTAATATATTTATAGTCAACATATCATAATTATATTGCATAATTTATCTAATTTTTGTGTACCTACTGTTCTGTAGTGAAACCTCACAATAACCTTTGAGTCAACCCTTGACAACAGTCTCCTCAAAGTCACCATATGTGTGTTTTATAATAAAATGACCATTTCCTCACCAGTCACCTAAGTATGACCTATTTAGCTGAGTCATTCTAGTGACTGTTGCAGAGAGGTTTCACTCAATGTTCTAATTATTGTATGCATGAAATTAATATTTTATTTATACCAGAGATGTAACATAGTATATTGTGTTGTTTCTTAAAACAATAATAAAATGAATAAAAAGTAACAATGTTGAGAATTGTTGTAATGAAGGTTTTGATATTGTAAAATACTGATGACCAAGTTGTGACTCAGTTAGTATTTTTCTGTAGATTTATTTTAAGTAATGAAGTGTAGAAATTATGGATTTCATCAACCAATTAGTTTTATTACAATTTATGATATTAGTCAAAATGACAACTGTTTCTAGAGGCTTTGCTTTAATTGTTTTGGTTTGTGAAGCCAATATGATAGTAATTACATATTCAATTGTTAAGTAATAATTTCTTGCCCCTATTTGTAAGCATGTCTTAGATTGTCCTTTTTTGATGACATCTTTAGGGTAGATGGCAATGGAGAAGGGAACTTTTTTTGTTTTGTTTTAGGGGAGGGGGTATTTAAGATGTTCCCTTTTAGTTAAACGATTTATAACTGATTTCCATCATATCTGAACCTATAAGGTGTTTTCAGCTGGTATTGTTGGAACAAACTGAATTGAACATTTGATCGGCAGAACAATATTTTTTGCTCCAAAACAACTATTTTGATGAGTTTGACAATAAGGCCAAGCTACCCATTGAGACCAGAGTTACAGTCCTTGAATTGCATGCTAGGCATATTTTGTATTACTTTGACACCCTTTTATAGTGTAACTTACATGTATAAATTGTATATAATTTTGATATTATAAATAGAAAGAATTGGAGAGATATTACCGACGATCATTTCCCTTACATAGTCCTGTGAGTATTGTATCACACAAATAATAAAAACCACCAGGGAACAGGAAACTAGGTTCAAGATATCAGATATTGGCCTAAAATAACCTTCAAAATGAAGATTTCCTGATCCCTGATTAAACCTGTATTGCACCTATATATTATACTTTTTTAATATCACTATTATTTATTTTGTTATTTTTTAAAACATTATTTACAGTTTATATTATTTAAATTAGATGATATACCCTCTGCAATAAAGTAAATTGTAGTATCATAGAATATTCACAAATGACAGCTTGGTCGGTCTTTTAGACATTTTTGTTCATCCTCAAAATCACACTGAAAGGTCAAATGTCAGTTCCCATCCTCAAGGTCACACAGAAAGGTCAAAGGTCAGGGTTTCCATCCTCAAGATCACACTAAAAGGTCAAAGGTCAGCATGCAGGTATTCAATCCCTCAATACAAATTTTGGTCATATTAAAGGTCAAAGGTTAAGAGAAGCATCTTTGATATATGTGTACAAATAACCTGGTAAAAAATGATGACTACAAATCCCAGATAACCTCTGTCTGAGTGTTGTAGTTTTGTGCTTCCTGCCACTAACCTTTAAGAAAGAGAAAAGGCAGCTGCTTATAGTGCATATTGAGTACTGGTGCATTCCATTGATAATAAGGTAAACTGTTTCCCTTGAAAATAGTGGTATAAACCAAATAAAACTTTGACTGACAAAGTCATTTTGGCTCTTCACAATATTTACCTGAATAGTTACAATATACAATGTAGTCTGTAATATATAATAGTCACTTTGATTATATCAATTGTAGAGTTATATCCCTTAGACCCCCAACTATTTTGTTTTCTATCAACCCAACACCCAGTCTGTGTTCATTAAATAAATAATCATGTTTTAAATTGAGATTTAGCTATTTTTATCAAATTCTCTGATTCAAATTATTTTTGTTAGAGTTGTAAGTAAGTTCATGTTAATGTTTACCTTACCTGTAAGTTTATAGCTCACCTGAGCATGAGAGTGCTCACGATGAGCTATTGTGGCTGGCTGGATTGTCTGGCCTCCTGGCATTGTTAACTTTCCACATAAAACACTGTAAAAGGCAACATTTTTGCTCCAATTTCCATTAAACCTCACTCAGGTGAGTGATATAGGGTTGTTTTGGTCCTCTTGCTTTTTATTTCTCCTCAGAAATGATATGGAATAAGTGTAAGAATTATATTGAATTTAAAAGGTCATGGCGTCACTGCTTACAGTCAAGTGAAAGTTGCATGTACTAGTTGTGTCACCAACACTATGATGAGTCACAGTTCTTAGTCTTATAGAAAGTGGGTTTTTGTCTTGAAAGACATGTAGAATAGTTCAACTTTGGTGTTTCCAATTTTTACCATCTCACATGAATGATGCATGACTCTTAACAAAGTAATTATTTTTTAATCTGAGAGCACTTGAGTTGAGCTTCTAAGAATACTCATTTGCCGTTGTTTTATGCTTTGTCTGTATTCAAAATAGTGCTGTTGATATATAGGTTAAATCTTATAATTAATAAATGGAATTGCAATATGTAACACATGTAATTGAACTTCACTAATTTTGATATTTTAGAAAGGTTCATAATGCAGGTTTAGCGCAAAACAGTCGAAACTCACTCTTCTAATATTGAGTTACGACTCTTTAGCACTAACCGTGCAAATAAGTATCAATGCACCAGTCTACACACAGTGTATCATGATTAAACAGTGTATAATGTAATGCTTAAAGTAACAGTTTGATAGGTCGGTGCAAAACAAGTCCACCTACTTGTGAATATAGAGGGATGTTGACTAGTAAGGCCACAACAAGTTGATCATATGTTCTACGGATTTTTCTGAAAAACAAATGGGGCGAGCGAGCGAAGAAAAAAATGAAAATGTCTTTATTCACTTGCTTTATATAGCGGTTTGACCAAATTTTTATGGGCGAGCGAGGAAATAAAAATATTTTTTTTGTAAAAACCGTCAAAATTAAGGTGCGAGCGAATCCATAGAACATATGATCAATTTGTTGTGGCCTAATGCACTGACCCATCGAGTTAAGTAATTGCATTTCATAGTCTAAGTTTCATGCTAACGCACATTCACCAACTTTACAGCTATTTACAGCTAAGTTACAATGGCTTTTGCTAAAAGGTATATTGTATATGATATGTCTAAGCTTCATTAGTACACTACTATGTCACCTGTTTCAAGGAACAAGACAGTGGATGCTCAAATAATGGGTCCTGGAGATCTAAGCTATTGTGACTGATCCTCTGTTTTTTATAACATTGCTTGTCAAGAACCTTAATGCTATAGTGACTATATTTTGTATGCAGCATAACTTAAAAGCCTTGAGAGGTTGTGAAAATTATGTTCCAGAGGTAAAATTGGGAACTCATATAACAGTTTAATATAAAAGTGTTAAAAAATCTTGTGCCAGATGCCCTTAGCATCTAGTTCTCATGTGCATGAATGCAGTTTGATTTTGAATCCCTGAGCCATGAAGGCCCAATCAAATAAAATATCATCAATAATGTTGATTTATATCTCAAATTATTGATAAGTTGTTTAAATTTTTTTAAGGATGGTAAGTGAGTACTGGTAAAAACATAAAAAACCATGTATAGAAACTTGTTGTATTTGTCTGGTGACATTAACAATTGAAAACAAAGTTTTTTAGTTTGTAAAATCCAAACTGATGTAAAATTTGATTTTGTATTTTTTGTTTACATGGCTGAAAGTTTTGTGAATTGGTCCTTAAATTCAGGAATTTTGGGCTCAGGATTATTTGCTTATTTCAAAGCTGCTTAAATTATAAAAATTAGGAATGTTCAGGAATTTGAAAAAAAAGAACTTTCACCCACATGTTTAGCTTTTTTATACTTAGTTATTTAAAAGATCAATTGTAAAACAAATTCTTACAACTTAAATCAAACACTCTCAAGACCTGTTCTCAAGTACTGAGCAACCCAGATGAGGAGTGTATTAATAAATTATATTCAACTGTCAATGGAGCATATATATTAACCCCACTGATTTAAATATTGAATATTTGTTTGATAATTCCTATTCATAGATACAGATAACTGTTTTTATTGATACATAGTACAGAAGTACTGTAGAAAGTATTTAAATCATCAGGGTTAATGTATGTGCCACTGACTGTTAAATAGAATTTAATGTTTAGTAATTTATAATGAATGATTATTTATTATACAAATACATATATATTCTATGTAGACTTTAAGAAGAACATCCAGGGTTATCAGTTGTTCAATGCGTTGGTATCGTGAGGTAACAAAATAAAAGTGATGAAATATTTTTACTAATTATATTAAAAAACAACAGATTTTTTTTATGTACTTTACTTACAACTTTGAGTCTGTGTTTCTGGTTTGTAGGATGATACAGAGATTGACTGTTTATATATCAATTTCTTCCTTGTAGATATTTTGTTGCTTGTGTCAATTCAGCACCTTAATAAAAAGCTTCTATGAGTTTAAGATTTGAAAATGGTTGCTCAAGTCTGACTAGTATGGCTATGTATAATCTGTTAGTAAAAGTATGGTTGGCTGCCCTTGCATAATTGATAAATTTCTGCTAATGAATAATTGGTTGTCCCACAGCAACTTGCTACGTCTCTTGTGCTGTGAATAGTGACAACAGATACAGAATGCTTTGGCATCAAGTTGATAATAACATTATCCTTGTTACTTTAAGAGATAATGATATTGTTTGAACTTAAAAGCCTAAAGTCTGCTGTTGTTTAGAGTTTAATAGAGCAACTAAAATTATGTTTGGATAACCAAAGGAATCTATAGAGCAGAAATCTTAGATTGAAACCTACAGGCAGAGCATGATCTTTAGTATATCATTGTTTACATATATGTCTGGGATCAAATCCTTCCATTGGGTCAGTGAGTAAATACCAGGTCGAGCATTTTATTGTTATAGTTGCATGAAATAGTTTGTTC
Source organism: Mactra quadrangularis (assembly GCA_025267735.1). Classification (NCBI taxonomy): domain Eukaryota; kingdom Metazoa; phylum Mollusca; class Bivalvia; order Venerida; family Mactridae; genus Mactra; species Mactra quadrangularis. The sequence goes on from CM046304.1 coordinate 34,536,385, forward strand.
TAAAAAGACTTTAACTTGCTTTCCTATGATCTCTGCAACTTGATTTCTGATAAAACTACAAAATAGATTAATGCAGTATTTTTCTGGTTTTCAATCTTATATGAGTGCTAACTGATGAATAACTGTATTAATTATTGTTTTTTTATTGTGTGCTTTAGTTAATAGTAAGAACTTAAATGGTCTTGTTGAATTTTTTGAAGGGTACTTAGATTTGTGTGCTGTTTTTTTCTGTCGTCATTTGAATGATTGATTTTACTGGTTTTATAGATGTGCTATTGACTAAATAATATTTAACGTAATTTTCAAACTGATAATTTTTACTATGATTTATATTTCTATCTCAGATAATCTACTTAATTACTTTAAATATCTTCTCGGAATATTGATGCTGCTTTATTCATAGCTCTGGATGTCTCAATCTAACCAACCAAACTAAAAAATGTCATATTTAAGTTTGATCTGCCATACTTTTGTTATAAAACTATATGTACCATAGTTTTGTTATAAACCTAAACCTTATGGTCTGTGATATTTTCTGTTATAAGTCTCTACTATGTGAATATAGCTACATTTTTGTTCTAAACTTCTACCGTATGGTCTATGCCATTATTTTTATAATTCCTTACTATACTGTCCATGGTGTATATTTGTTATAAAACCTTACAAGTCAACTTTTAAATCTTGCACTGTCCCTTCAGATTGTAATGTTTATCCCTTTCTTCTTTTCTGTTCACCATATTTGAATATTTTAGAATATTATATTTGTTTTAATTTTGCTATAGTATTGTTTGGCTTACGTCTTTATTGTTATTTCAGTTAACAATTTGTTAAAAGAAACATAATTTGATGTGTGTTTTCTGTAAACTTGGTTCATAAATTCTTAATTAAGTTCCAAATTATTTTTATTTGTTAATATATTTATTAAGGGAATGTCATAAGTTTAATAATACCTTATAAGTAGAAGTTTTTAAGGATGTTGTCATCTATATAATGGGGTTATAAGCAGAGCTGCAGAAATTAAAATTGCAGACAAAAAACCAGAGTTTGCCTAGGTGACATAATTTTATATCTACAAAGAAACCCTGTTTTAAGGTAAACTGGAAATTTATCCCTGACTACAAAATTAGTAGGTGTCTGGTTGCCCGGGACAACCACTTTTAAGCTCAGACAAAAAACAAATTTTTTGGCAACCCAAATTCTGCAAATGAGATTTGGTGCTTGCTTTTGAAATGATCTGTTTGGACAACCACTTTCATAATCTAATTTGGTAGACTGTTATCATGTAGACATTTCAACCAATATGTTATATGTTGACAGTAGAACTATAAGATGTTATATTGGTTCTGTTACAGGCTAGAAGACGTCAAGCTACACCTGAAGATTTATTATTTGCTGGTAGTGAAGAATCTGTTACTAATGTTTTAAATACAGTACCAGAAACACCTGATGAGACTAGTGTTTGTGTTATACCACCTGTAATGTCTATGAGTGCTCCTGCTACCACTACTACAACTAATAATGAAGGTTGCTTGATGCCACCTCCTAAAACATTACCACCACCTAGACAAACTAGCTCTTCCAGGTAAAAATTATAATAACTTACCATTGGTATGAAATACATAATTAATTTTTAAAATGAAATACCAGTAAATTGATCTTGGTTGGGTTTATTGCCATAATAACACATTGTATAGGTCATACCATGGCAGTCAGTCAACCTACTCTCCATTCCTGGAAAAGCTAAATCTCTTGGTTTAATTGTTTACCAGCTACTAGGAGCATACTTCCAACAGTGACTGATCACTGCCCTACATCAGGCTACATGATATAGAATTAGTGGTATTATTATTTTTTTCAATTATTTTTTTCATGACCAAGTATGCCAAGCCAAGAATCAAACCTATGACCCCACAATCAATTGACTTATGCACTACCTACTGAGCTAGCAGGATTGGCTTAAACTGATCTTGGATTACAAAATTTAGATCTTGTTAATTATTAATTGCTATCACTCCTTACCACCATTTGGCTGGTCTAAGCATGGAATACAACTTTGCCAGTCTATCAAGAGACATCATTTATTATCTTAATTACAAGGACACCAACCCGGGTCGATAGCGCAGTTGGTAGCGTGTCAGGATTTGGATACTCGTGCCCGAGGGGGTGCGGGTTCGAATCCCACCCAAGGAGGTTATACCCTTCCATGAAAATTTGACAATAATGTTGATTTTCCTCCATTGATTAGACAATATGGAGAAGTTTCCGGCCTTGTGAAAGGGTAGGTGAGTACTGGTTATAGACAATGGTCCAGGAAAGCTAGGTTAGGTGCGCTGGACGCCGTAAAATGACCTGAATTGTGTTGATACGGCGTTAACTCCAATAAATAAATAAAATAAATAAACAAGGACACCAGAGTTGAGGCCCTTGAATGATTAGATAGACATTTTTGTCTAGCATATATAATATATCTCATATACAAATGAGATGTTAACTTGTTTTTTTGTGTATATTATAGACTACCAACAGTGTCACCAAGTATGAGACGTAAAGATTATACTAAACCAAGTCCTTCACCATCTCCTGTATTACGTAGAAAAAATAGTTTTACATTGATACCTAGATCTAACTCTATGTAAGTATATTATTTCTTTCATACTTTACATGAGTGGCATATTATTAGCTGGATTTTCAACGATGTTGTTAACAATTATGTTAAAGTTTTTCTTTTTCATATATTTCTGCCATTTATTGTCAGATCTTTATGAAACTTTATATATTACAATGATCACAAAGTAACCACAACTCTACCTGCCTTTATTATGGATTATTTCCCTTTGTAATTTTTGCATTGAAGTTTTTAAATCTGGCTTTAATGTGGTTTCCACATTACATTTTTTTGTTTATCAAATAACACCATATGACAAATGGTGTTATTTGATAAATATGCCACTCATGAAAAATGTTTTTACGAGCTCACTTGATGAAAGACATATTGATCTTACACCAAAGTTGATGAAAATCCTCAGTTTATTTAATGCTTTACATTGAAACGTTGTGTTAATTAACAAAAATAGACAATGAAAATATGAATTTTTATATTTTCGTTGTAGTGAAAATATAGTCTTATATTTTCATCTTCAATGACTTCATCTTAGAAGATAAATGACAACATCTTGGAGAGGAAATGACGTCAAGTTATAATTTGTGTAAAATACTTCTAATAAAACACTAAACTATGCATGAAAGAAACAGAATATTCATCAACTTAGTGTATGATCTTTTTTATTTCAACTTGTGAACTCAGAAAATGACACTTTCACTCCTGGCTATGCCACTTGTGATCAGCTATCAGTGGGATTACTGTATGAACCCCTGACAGTTTAAAACATTAACCAATTGCAGGGCCCAAAATCATCACTCATTCAATTGTCAATGGAGACCAAATATTTAAAATGATGGCCCCAGCTGGTGATTAAAAATTAAACTACATTGTACATTTATTTATATTGATTTAAATACTTTTGTTTTACATTTATGATTTAAAATCATTGGATAAGATTAGAATACAGATATACGTCAAACAGCGTTGGTCTACTGTCTAAGGAAATAGTTTGATATGATAAGTCATATATAGCATTTAGTCAATTTATGACGTAAATTCATATATACCCATCTTTAAGGAGGGTATATTGAAGTCAACCATTTTAGCTGATAAATGAATTTAGCTTATTAACAAAATACCAATGTTACCTTATAATGTCTATTATAAATGTTTTTTTAACTAGAATTTATCCAGGCACTCAAGTATTTAATTAACTTTATAAATATGTTTTGACAATGTCTTTTTTAGGGATTATGAACTTTTCATGCTTACTTAATAATGATTTCTTAAATTAACAGTTTTCAAAGACGTAAAGTTAATATTTAGTTTAATTATTTTCCTTTTAACAAGAATATTGAATTTTTCTATTACAATTTTTTAACACATAGACAGTCTGAACTCAGTTGTAGTCACAATTGTTATTTTACCCCTAGCTTAAATGTTTTGGTGCTACTGGATTCACTGGGGAGGTTTAAATCTCTAACATGAGCTTTAACCAGTACTTAGCATATACCTTTAGTGTTATTCAATCATCCAATGCGTTCTATATATAACTTAATACAAGATAATATAGCTTGTCTCTTTCTTGTGGAATATAAACTTTGTCAAAAAGAAAATATATCCGTAAGCAATGTATCACTAAGTCCCCGACTTAGCGCTAAATACGCAGAAACTTCACCCGATTTAGCCTCAATTTTTATGTACAGTAAACTAGAACGGCGATTTCTCAAAAAGTATACAGTTTCAAGGGTTGCAAATTGACATAATAGTAGAAAAGGGACAGCTCTACAAGACAAACACAAAAGTTACACTTTTCGTTGCCAAAGTGTAGGTAAAAAATGACCATAATAATGACCAACTTGAAAAAAGGGGTTTTGAATGGTTCCTCTGTCTTTAAATCACGTTTCCTCCCTTAATTTTTCATTTATGGAAAATATAAAGCTATGTGCTAAATCGCCAAGCCCAGCCTGACAGGTCAGTGCCACTTTTATAACTTAAAAGTAAATATATAAATAATACTTAACGAAAATCTTACACTGATTATGATTTAAAAATGTATCGTATTGGATATCGCCCGAATTAGCCTCTCTCGCCCGTTTTAGGGGGTTACCTGGTGTGGTAATGGTCATCTAACTTATTATTTCTTTCTTGCTTTAGATTGCTCTAAAGATGATAATTTAAAAAAAAAATATTAACTCTACTGAATAAACTCAAAGGTATCACTGTACTATTATAATAATAGTGTACATGTACATGTATTTGGGACAGTTTTGTTATATACATGTACTGTTATACATGTATACTGTATGCTTATATATCTGATCTGATTAAATATTTAATATAAAGATTATAATTCTACCAGAAACTTAATCATTCCGTCTGTTCTAGATTAGGCCAGGGTGATAAATATATGTTTTATGTTTTTCGGTCTTATAAGGCCAAAACTTAGTTGCAAACTTTATAATGACTTGAGAATGTATTGATTTTAACTTATTACAGTTCATTTATGTAAATATTTTGATTATAAACATTGCTCATTCCATTAAAGCTAATATTTGTGAGTGAGACATTATAAAAACCAGGCGTTTAGGAAGGAACTGAATATTGGGGCCGCAAATGGGGTTGGTACGAACTTTTTTGTGAATGAAAGCCTCTGAAACTCGATTTCCATCACTTTCAGTACCCCCTGTTTAAGAACAAATTTTTGTATTCGACCTCAAGATTTTCAGCATGTGTCATGAAAAGTTAACTCGCGGTCCCATTGCGCCTGCTTGCCAGAATATTGGGGCCGCAGCACCTGCAGCCCCAACTCCTACGCGCCTGAAAACTTAATTGTTTAGTTAGTTGAAACATATATGTACTTTATTGACTTATTATCAAATATAATTAACAATTTTTATTTACACTAGTTAAAATAAATGTTGAATGTCAAAGTTGTCTGCTTAAATTAGTTCATTTTTTAAAGAAAATAAGTATGCATTACCTATTACATGACTTTTAGTTTGTGACTTTATGTTCCCAATTTATTAAGAGAACAAACAATGGCATACATTATTCTACTACAAAGATATGGGAAACTGTCTTCAATGTGACATAATGTCATGGTAGAATAAAATACTTTATGTTTGTCGACGTCCTATAAAGTAATAAAATATTACAACTTGTTTAGTTGCATGTATTAATATTGTGTTACCATTTAGATATAATTTCAACACATAAAAAATCCAGCCTATATTTTATTTGTGTTAAAACGAAGACAATTTTATGTAAGTTACTTTTCTAATTAAAATGCTCATGACCAACATTATAAACTGAGTTTCCAAGTACTGACTAAGTAAAATATACAATTAATAAATTCATGTCCTACCTAACATACTTTAGACTGTGGCCTTTTTATACTAACACATTTTTGGCCATAATTAGACTAATCTATTGACCTTATGACCATAATGTATAGAACATAATAATTTACATTATGGCTTTCAATTTATAAAATATGCTTGGAATCCTGCCCACAAAAAAGTTCCTTTGTTGTGACTTTAGAAAGTGCAGATTTGCCATATAACAAGGTGTAATGCATTGCAACGTTTTGCTTCAAGTTGGCAAATCTAAGAGTACTATGTATGTCTTTTTATACATCAATTTAGAATGACTAATCCTTTAATAAAAGAAAAGAAAATCATTTAGTATCCCTATTTGTTAACATTCAACTGCTTTGATAAAAATTGTGGTCATTAAAACACTGGTATCAATCTGTTTTATTGGAAAAGATATAACATAAAGGAATCAAATTCTTTCTGCTAGCATGAAGTTTTCTAATTAGTTATCAATGTACTAGATTGAGAAATAAGCAAACAAATCAGAATATTTGATTAGTGCATATATTATTTAAATCCTGTAACAAATTCACATGATATTAATGTGTTAACCATAATGTGATGTAACAATTCAATAAAAGAGAACATATGAATAATGTACATGAACAAAAATATCCGACTCTGTGAAAATGGTTTTAGTTTCTGTCTATTTATACAACAAACAATAATGCACAAGTACTATTAACACATTGATAAATGATTTTTAAATCTTCAATATGAAGACATTAATGTTTCATGTTAAAGTCTTATGTTTTTTGACTTGAGAAAAATCTCAATTTTTGAGAATTTTTGTGAACTAGAGCATGGTGTTAGTAAAAAGAGGTCAATTGTCTGTTTAGTTGAAAGTTTTCAGGACTAGTACTGTAATGCATAAATTTTGAGACCAGTGAAAAAATACTCTGGAAAAAGCTTCAGAAACCATGAAACTTGGAGTTTGAATATTTTGAACTTACAGCCATCACAGTGTTTGTCATTGTACTCTATACATATATTTTTCTGCACTGGTGTTTATTATGCATACTATGGCCTCCATATCATATGTAGTAAGTGCATTGCATGAAAGAGCAAGTTACTACAGTCTTGTGGTCAGTCCTTGATATGCAGTATCACTTCTTCTGCAGGTAGCTAAAACTGGGCTTTATCATTCATAGCTTTCACGTGGTTTGTAGGTTCATTAGAAATGACTATGGAATGCATCATATCAAAACCTTTACTTATGTTAATATTGCACATGGATGGGGAATGAAATAAAAACAATGAATTATGTCCAACACCATTGTATGAAATAAGCTATGAAATAATGATTTCTGTTCATGTCTTTATGGTGATTTGTGGTGGTAAAACTATACAAAAATACACCTCGAAAATATATTAATATTTTTATATATTTTCATCACTGTGAAATGTAACATCAAACTAGTGGCATTAATAAATGATCAAATATGATAGCACTGATAAATAATGAAGAAAAAACATGTAACAAAATATGCAATGCAATAACAAAATTTGAACAAATCGAAAGTAAAAGCATAAATTTTGTTATTTTGTTAGCATATCTTACAAACAAATACATTAGACACCAGGTCAAGATCCCTACAACTTTACCTTAGACAGAAGTCAAAGTCACAATGACAGTTTCTCATTCAGAAATTATTGTTATGTTGTCTGTCAGTTGATGATATCCAAGAGTGAGAAAAAGTCAAGGTCACAATGACAATTTCTTAGAGGTCAAGGTTGTAATGATAATATCTTTGGCATAAGTGAAGGTTATATTAACAAAGCCTCAGTGATGCAGAGGTCAATGACATTATAACAATATCTCACACAGAGGTCAAGGTGATGTTGTCAAAACCTCAGTTAGACACAGGTCAAGGTCCCTATTGCAATATCTTACAGAGAGGTCATGGTCATATTGACAAAACCTCAAAGTTATACAGAGGTCAATGTCAAGGTCGCAAAATCAATATTTTACATGGAAGTCAAATAAATTAATAACAAAGTTTAGACAAATTAAAGTCTATATAGATAGTATTCCTCAACCCTGAACTGGAATAGGTGTTGGTTCAACTTGATGTCTCTCAGAGTGTGTGTCCGAGTATTTTCCTGTATGTAGTGGGTCAATATATTTTCTTGATTTTGATAATTGTTTAAGATAGTTTTGTAATTGTAATGTGTTTGGATGACCTGTTGATAGTCTGGATACTGAGCTACATCTTGATAGTGGTATAATACCTCTTCTTGTCTGAAATATAAAGTAGCATAGAGTCAACATTCAAACAGAGTTATTACTCTGGTCGCCCTGGGTAGTTTTATCTGGCTGTTGAATACATCAGAGCTAATACAGTGAAAGTTCCAAGGCTCAAAATCAGCTAGCTCAAACTACCCAAATTGTGGACCATCCTGGCACCAATGTATTATCCTTCTTGGTATGTATAAAAAGCTAGTAGAAAAACTAGTAGGAAACAAAGGGCAACAATAATAATAAGTCTAACACCTAATGAAAACCAGATTAAAATTCTGTTTAACGTAAAAAAATGAACCATAATACCCCAGTACTTACATACTGAGCCAGTCAGTTGTGCAAATTTAAGTTTACCTCATTTGAAAGAAACAGCTTTGAAAATGGAATCAGTTCTTAAGTTTTATCAGCTCCAGCCTGGAGTTAATCTGATATAATCATAACTGGAGTAATATTAGCCATTTAACCTGAGATCAATACACTACACAATGTTGAAAAAATAAATTACCTGTCTGTTACAAAATTAATTTTTGTCCTTAAATGAACTGTTTTGTTAGAATAGACTACAAGGATAAAAACATATGATTGCTATAGATGACGGAAATCCATTGAAAGTTTAGTCCTCATATAAAAACTGTAATCCTTGAATTCAATGTTTGATTGAGTAGCTTTGTAAACAATGATATATTTATTATTAGACTTGTTACGGAAGGTGCTTATTGATCTGTTTCTAACCTTTAGAATACAGAATTATTGAAGTATAACTCTCAATGATGTTGCTTGAGAGTTTATCATATTTGTTTTACTCTTCAACAAGATTCCCGACACTGTTTTATTATTATCTCTGTGTTTTTCCTTTTGTGAATAAATAAATTTTTTATTGTAGAAAAAATTTCTTTATTGATTTATTGCTTTATGTAACTTATATTTTGAATAGATTTCATAAAAGTTAATTCTAATTTAAGCCTTAAAATGCCAGAGCCAAACATGAAAATCCTTGGCCGCAAGCAAAGGGCCAGATCACCCGACACAACAAGTGCCAAGTGACCAGGCTCTTTGCTTTGGCTGCTCATTGTCCAATTTATCCTAAAATGGATAGGTCTAAAAATTAGACGAACTAGTTCATTGTGAAAATTCAGCATTGAAAGTTTTAATAAAGGCTAACAATAATGGTATATAATTAAAGTATAAGTGGTTGTCCAAACTGGTTATTTTAGCAGCAAGTGCTATACCTTGTATGTTGGTTGTTCAATACAACCGATAGTTGCCTGAACTGAAGAGTGGCAGTCCAGAGCAACCAGATACCCACTGATTTTGTAGTCTGGTATATAAATCAATGAATATGACATGGAGTATAGTCTGGCAACATTGATCTGATGCTAGTTGATCAAATCATTAAAATTTTCTGCAACCTGTTTGACTTCTTATGTAAATACATGTGTGTAGTTCCAAAACTGGACAAAACATAGAATTCAATCACTGAAGACATGGTGTTTACTTAAAATTTCATTAAACTTTAGCTTTCTTTATTATTAGCAGTTATTATGATAATGCCTAAACATTTATTAACTACTGGTCAAAGTTACAGTTGGAAACAACTGACCATGTACTGGGAGATGTAGATGAACAGACATAATTTTGATAAACTAAGCATTCTATATGTAGACAGTCAATGGGGAAAAAGTTGATAACCATTAGCTAAATGTTAAGGGAGCTTGCAAATTGGTTTACTTTGATTTTGTATTCAACTGTGAATTTAATTGCCAAGACAATTTTTTTTACAAAAATGCACTAACTCAGAATATGAGACTTAATTTTGTATGAATTATGTAAGTTTTATGTTGCAATATGTCGTTAATAGCTTTATATTGAATACATTTAGAATAACCTGTCTTTACTCAGAAATAATTTTGAAAAGAAATATTGTCACCATTTAAATTGAACATACTGTAAATATTGACACAAATATAAAGAAAGTGGCCTGTTATAGCTCCTTTTATATTGTTTGTACAGACAGGATTTTTTTTATATTAAAATACATTATCGTAGTTTGTTATATTGAAGAGTAACAAGTGCCGGTATGTTATATCCTAGGTTTTGATTAATGGGCACAATCTTGATTAGATCATTTTGAAAGCTATAGATATTACTTTCAAGTATTATGTATTGAAGAAATATAAGTGCTTAAGTTTGTCAATACAGTCTATGTAAACACTTACTCAAATTTTCAATTTAGTAAAATGTATAAAATTTATGCTAATGTTTTTATTCTTCACTATAAAATGCCTACCGTATTTACTCATGATAATAAAATGAACTAGTGCCCTGACAATGGGTTTGACCTAAAAATACTATATTAATATTTTAGTTTTACACATTTCACTATTATGTATAAAAGGTATAAAAAATTTCAGGGTCTTGGTTTCAAGTTTTTCTATTAGACTAACCTGGACAAAGAAAAAATTGGTGCAGTATTTCATTTAATATTGATGAATCAAGTTTGTGTATGTAGTTAGTTTATAGTTTATAAAAATAATATAGCTCTAAACTAGTTCAAGGATCCATGATTAGGATGATCAGACAATCTACCAATGAATAGCACATCAAATAATTCCTTATTTCAAAACTTTTCAGAAAGTCTAAATAAAATGAAATACATGTATGTTCTTGGTTGTAATCAGAACAGAATTGCTTTTTCCAGCAAGAGGAAAGTGCCAATTTGCCCCTTATGTTGTTCTTTAAGCAGTAGTCTAGTTTATCCAATTTGTCACGATATGACCTTTCTGTGTTGGTGCGCCGTAAAACCCAAACAAACAAACTAGTTTATCCAAGAAATTGTGTTATGTATCATCCTAAAAATATTATATAATTCTATGATAAGAAAATTGATCAGATTGTGAACTCCTTCTGTGTCTGTTTTTTTTCAGTCATTATTTCATAGTTGGCATGAATATAGGACTTTTTAAAGAGTACTGTTTGGGTCACAAGTTTATCTTACTTGAAAGAGAGTTGATTATTTATTAAATTTGGCAGAGAATGTGTGAATTAGTTATTTAAAAGATTATATAAGATTTCAAGTATTAAAAGATTGATCCGGTATAATTCTATGAAAGAGTTTTGAAGTAATACTTTGGATATTTAAAGACAGTCCTAAAATCTACCCTAGTCCTAAAATCCAACCTTTCTTCTAAATTGTTCAATTTTAACTGTTAGGTGTTTTTTTTCTTGAGATCAGCTGTCTTTTAATAGAGACAATTGTGTCATGTCTCTTGTAAATGCCATGACAATGTAGTTATGGGTTGACAATTTTCTTTCTGGAAAAAATAAGTTTACATAGCTTTTCCCTAACAATAAATTCAGTGAATGTCACCTGCTTTAAAGTGAATTAGCTTGTGATACTGTTTAAGATACTGAATTAGATGGTAAATTATAATGCTGAACTCGTGTTTTTTATAAAAACAAAAAATAATAAAAAAAACAACATTATCTATATATGGAAGCAGACTTTGAAATCACACTTTAAACTTCTGATTTCTCAATAAAGTAAAGGTCTATTTTTTATATTCCCTGGCCTCATGACATTGTGTGCTAGCTTTCCTTCTGTATTTAGAAAAGGTCATAGTATTTAGTGACATAATTATACAATGGAAACCCTCTAAACCGGAAACCCTCTAAACCGGAATTCTCTTCAAACCGGAATTTTCTTCCGGTCCCGAAAATTTCTCCTCTTTATTTATATAACAAAAACACCCTCTATTCCGGAAACCCCTGCATTCCGGAAACCGGACGAGTTTTAGCTAAAACTTCATATTTCGTCACGCAAAATGACCCCTGTATATCGGAAGTCGAAATGTGAGAATTGATATCGGCGAGGTAGAGACACAATTCTCGATAAAGTGACATCTTTCTTTGTTTAACAGGTGCGGCGTGAAATTGACTATCTGTGATAATCGCTTATAAATTTAAACATTCAAAGGTGACACTTGATTGGGTGCGAATATTTCCTTAGTAAGATAGGGGTTTGTTTGGTATTTTTGGCGATAATTACGTAGCTTGATCGAACATATCCATTGTAATTGATAATTAAGGATTTAATTGAATCGTAGATTGCATTTTGACTTGATTTGAATCAACCTGTGGCAAATATGCATTGCCGATGATTTGAAAAAAATCAATTGATTTTCGGCGGTGTTTAATTGATATACGATTGACCAATAATTTGTAAAAGAAAGATGAATGTTCTTTATTTGAGTCGTAACAATGACCAATTAAACATATTTGTTCACAAGTTAACTTGTTTGAGTAAATTAACTGGTTACAATTTTTTCAAAAAATCACCATACTATTGGAATTTTCATTGCTGTAAATTTCGGAAAATGTCTCAGCCACAGTCTAATTGTTGACCGTTTAAATTGTCATTAGATGATTAAATGAAAATAATTTATGTGTCTGAATTGGTTCCATAGGGTACAATTATGGTAAAACCTTTTTGTTTATTTGTTAAAAAAGTTGTTTCAACTTTCAGCCTTCCTACAAAGGCTTTTGTCTCTTCGTACTAAGCAATAAAAAGTTCGGTAGTTGCTGATAGAATCAATTATCTATACATGTATTATAGAAAGAATGTAAACTACAATGTAAGCGGAATTTCAATGATAAATAGTCAAATGATTTGGCAATGCCCTGAAAGATTTCCAGCATGAAATATCAGGATGCATGACAGATATTATATAGAAACAGGACAAATATATTCACAACACTAAACTACATCTTAAAATACATGTACATTGTATTTGTACTACTTGTAAAAGATCACACACACTTAAAACAAGATCATTGTAGGTGTACCATCAAACGAATATGTTAAATTCATAGTCAGAGGGAAAACCCCTCTATTCCGGAAACCTCTCCAAACCGGAATTTTTTCTTGGTCCGAAGCAATTCCGGTTTAGAGGGGTTTTACTGTACATATAAAATATCAGATTCTGCATTTAATAGTGAAAATTTTTGCAGGAACTTCATGTTTTTTCTGTGATATAGGTCTAGCCCCAGATTTCATGACATCTAGACAAAATATCTTGAATTATAGAACTACAAAATTGAATAAAGAAAGATGAAAACTTCAGTAACTTAATTCAAAGTTCGTAGACCATATAAATTTTGTTTGCAGAAATAAAAACATGTCTTATTTTTGAAAGTTGCGGAATTTACATCACACAAAAACTATTCTTTGATGTGTAATATGTACTAATTTATAAGTATACTTACATGACCCTGTTCATCTTTATAAGCAATCTTGTTTGTTTCATTCATTGCCATGAAATCATTCATGGCATCCTCAGCGTCTTTTGGTCTTGGTTGGTCACCATATTTCATTGTCATCTCGTTTTCATATTTCTTTAGGCGAAGAACATTCATTATATCAGTAAGAGCTCTGGTTTTCTCTTCTGGGTCTACTATACTACTATACACTGTCTTCCAGTGATTGAGGCCATCCGTAATCTTCTGTGGGTTGTGCTGCACTTCGTATGGTGATACTTGTATTGGTGGCAAGAGTGATGTTTTCCTAGGTCGTCTGGGACGTGACACGTGTGAAAACTGGTTACCTTTCAGTTTTAACATTGGAACTTTACTTAAAGAGTTTTTTGGCTCATGTTGAAGTTTATTAAAGTCAGCCTCGATTTCAGTCACTGAATGTAAAGATTTGTGATTCTCATCGGCAAAAGTCACTTTTTTCGATTTTTTTGTTTTTGCCGTGTCAATTGCTGTATCCGTACGCTGTGGGTCATAAATACTTGGAATTTTCATTGTCTCTGATAACAATGCTCTGGCAGCATTAATTCCTGGCATTGGTTCCAAGTTGGTATAATGCTCAGTTTTAATTGTTGACACAAATTTTCCTGACTCCCATTCTGACCTCTTTGTACTCGCTGAATGAATAACAGGTAATTTCAATAAATCCTTTTCTTTCTTAAATTTGTCTCCAAAAAGATCTTTCTTTTCCTTCCATTTCTTGTCTTTGGAGTTATTTAGTGAATCTTTGGAAACATAACCACTTGATAGGCTCGCATTACTTGATCCAGCCATCATGTTCGGTGAACGGAAGTAGTTGGATCTTCGTGGTGAAGATTTAGCACTAAAGCTTGGTGGGAAATCTTTAAATGAACTCATGGAAAGATCTGTGTGACTTCTTTCCCTGTGTTGTATGACTGTGCTAAGACCAGATAGTTGATAGGTTAGTCTTTCTTTGTCATAGTCATAAGTTTTCATGGTTGATTTCAAGTCTGCTTGCAGACGATTGGTCATGTTGTTGTTACGTCTGTATTGGTCATACATGGTTGGTTTCTGAAATTGAATGTTACAAACTTTCATTAATGGTTTAGATACAAAAGTGCAAGAAAACATCAGTAACAGCATCAGTAAAAAACCACAGCCTTGCCCACAGCCTTGCCCACAGCCAGAAAGCTAAGAATGGAAAGTGGCAAAAAATTGCCCCTGAGAGTTTAAACCAGGTTCTAGAGTACACCAATCTCCTTCTTGTCCCCCCAAAACATCATTCTATATTTAGTGTGCTTAGTTTGTATTTTCATTTGTGTTGTAATGCACTTTGAAATTAGGAATTTAAGTGTCCAAATTTGTAAGTCACTCCTATCATAGTCATGTATTACATTCTTTTTATTTATATTTTATATTATAATTTATACATTTCAGGCTGGACAAAAATAGGTAATTTATAAAAGGGGGTTTGAAAATTGGATACAAAAAGGGGTTGAAATATCACAACACTTTTAACTGTCCATTTTTTAAGCACTGTCCCAATCATATATCAGATTTTTATTTCACTTTGAACTAAATATTGTGTATAATCATTTGGTATTTGTAAGTAGTATTTAATACATACTTGCAAAATTTTTATTGAATTTTTATCTTTAAAATGAAAAAAAAGAACACTTAGCACAGTTTGAATCCTAGTCTTTTATATTGTATCACTTATAATCATTTATTGCACATATTGGCACTGACAGAGTGTTCAGTTAAGGTTTACATTGGCTACTGTTTGGAACCATGAGTACAAGCATTTACATGTACCAATGCAAATAAATTTTGCAGCTTAAATTCATGTGTAAGAAGCTCTTACAATGTTATTAACTAAAGCATCAATTCATCAGAGCAGTTACAGACTTAAATAATTCTTCTAGCATACATACATGTTGCAGACTGATAGATTTTAATCTGCTTTGTTAAATTCAGAAACCAGCTTTAACAAATTTATTAGACTGTAGAATAAATAGTGTATAGAAATGTGTTAGTATCAGCAGCATGTTCTGTAACGACTGTTAGCGAACATTAAGGGTACAGGAAAACAACTAGACAACTCAACCCATGGATTACTCAACCCAAAGTTGGGACAACTCAAACCATTAGTGAGGTATTGAGCTTTCTTGGGTTGAGTTGCCTTTGGGTTGAGTTGTCCCAACTTTAATGTTTCAGAATGTTTCAGTATGCTCTGGGTAATTGAACACTGCAGGTCTTAGAAAGTTTGTTGATATGTGTTGAGTTAGTCAGACAATAGATAATGTACAGATATGTGTGGTGACACTGTTCGTTAATTTTGACTGTTTAGAGACTTTAGTGGGCATGATTTTTTGCATCTCTTGGCTGCTGAGTTTACTATGTTGGTTACTTCAGTTAATTTTAAAGTTTAATTGAAATACAAGAAAATTGTTTTTAAATAAAAATTAGGTAACCACTGGTCACATACAGTTGGTTGCTTATTACAAGTGCAAAATAGAATGATTTTTCTTATGTAGGAAGTCAGGCTGGCAACTAGTAGCAGGTGATTGCTGATAGGAGATGATCACTAATACAGTACTGTGCAGGACAATCTTGAGTGTTTCTTTTGTTAATGTTAGAATTGTTGAGACATGAATTAAATAAACTGTAGTTGATGATTAGTTTATATATTAGGATACTGGTTGTTGTACTTTAGTTTTCTGGATTGTGATGTATGTTCTTACCATATAGATTTTATGCTTAGAATTTGATGATGGGTAGGTTTGTTGCTGATGAGTGTTAAGTCTTGATAAATCCCAGAAATAATAGTAAGGACATGGAACTGTATGCTTTATGTAACTCTTAGCATGAAACTCTCAAAAACTTGTGAAACATTAAGGACTCTACTTATGGGGTGTCTGAGTATGTAAACTCTTTAAAGTGACCGACAATATATATACACGTATACAGATGTTCTATTAAAGACAATTTTAATGCTAAGACTTTTTTACATAGACACCTGGCACCACCACCATAATTAGTTTTTCAGCGAGCAAATTATTATCTGAAATGATCTTGTTCAATATTAGTTGGAGAAGATCAGAGCCGGACAGGCTAGCTCAGTCAGTAGCACACAAGGTTACTGATCAAGGGTCGTAGGTTTGATTCCCATGTAGGGCATACTTTCCTGGAGCTTGATAATGAAATAATTTCTATGGCCATTCTCTCTCCTACCACTGATTCTAGATCATAAAGGGC
This sequence comes from Mactra quadrangularis, assembly GCA_025267735.1. NCBI lineage: Eukaryota > Metazoa > Mollusca > Bivalvia > Venerida > Mactridae > Mactra > Mactra quadrangularis. Next base: position 34,553,132 of record CM046304.1, read on the forward strand.
AGCAGTCAGTCGCTGATGAAAATATGCACCTAGTAGTTTGTTTACAGCTGAATCCAGAAATTAGCCTTTCCAGGAACAGTGAGTAGGTAGGCTGACCACCGTGATATAACCTATGCAATTTGTTGCTACAGCATTAAAATTCCCCTCCCCCCATAAAAAAAGGAGAAGAACAGAAGAAACTTTTGAACACCAATGTCTTTAAAATTGATATAATATTTCATTCCTTGACCTCTCTATATCCTGTTGACTGACGGTATTATAATTTTACTTTATAATTTCTATTTTCTTTAATGAAAATAATTTACAGAATTGTATAAGTAATGTATATGTATTAAATTATTGACAAGTGTATGTTTATAGTAATATAACACTTAAATACAAGGATAGTTTTATAATCTATAAAAATATTGATAGATTTAAGATCTCAAAGTTTAAGGTTACACAGTTTTGTTAATTTCTTAGGTGACCTAGGTGCTATTCAATTTCATTTGATATATTTTCTGATTTTTTTAATTTTTATGCTGAATTTATGATATTTTTATGTACTCTTATGATCTATAGACCGGGGGGGGGGGGATTGCCCAGTACTTTTGGACCAGGAAGCATACTCAAGAGAGATTGATCAAAGATGTCTTAATTTGTTGCACTATCTGAAAAGCTGATATAAATTATTCTTAGATTTGATCGAACTGTTGTATAGATTTGCATATTTTGAATGTTTGATTTGTTTTTAAAGTTTTATAATTTTCTTTGGTACAATTTCTTTGGTACCAAAAATTTTACTGTATTGCATAGTTTAAATGTAAATCCCAGAAAGTTTCAATTTAATCAGCTAAAGCTAAAATTTTATATTTAAATCGGAATATGCAAATAAAAGTTACGTATACATTCATCTGTGCACACACAAATTGATATTTAATGTATTGTACTTGAGAAAAAGATGAAATTTTATTTTGTATTTACATTGTATATGGAAGCATTTAAAATAAGTTTCCGCCATGTTAGTAAGTGTAGATTGGTTATAAGATTAACATATAAATAATATGTTAAATCTAAATATTATAACAGCTGTAAAATAAATGATGAAAAAATGAAAATTGTATTCAGTTGATCACATATTTATCTGTCTGGAGTCTGGACATATGTTATAATTATACCACAAATTATACCCAAATCTGTTCGGAAAGGTTATAGGAGTCAGCTTGTCGGTCTGTTGGTCAGTCTGTAGCCTTTTACTTGTCTGCTCAATATCTCAGCACCTATTGTACAGATTTGATTCAAACTTCTTGACGAGATCCCTGGGGGGTATATCATCACATTCACTGATAAGTCTAGTATTATGTTTAGAATATGTTAATTTGCTCTTTATTTATTACTTGGAATATCGAAATTATTTTCTTAAAAAGGTTAGAGTTTATTATCAAGTTGCTCATTATTGTTCTAGAAAAAAATAATTAAAAATCATAACTTCAGTACAAAAAATTGCACAGTTTTCCTGAATAAGATGTAGTCACACAAAAAATATCATATCATTATTATCAAAAAGCTCTTTATTGTTTAAGTTAATTTTCCAAAACATTTTCAATAATTCAGAAGAGTTAAACTATGCATTTTTTTTGTTAACTGTACTTTTACATCTCAAAAAGAATATTTTAAAGTACAAATATTTATTTATTACAGTATGTAAAGCCATTAGGTTTACTTTGATATTAAAGTAAACTAATTACCTTCAGTGTAGAAAGTTTTTATCCGTCTATTTTGATTAAATGATTAAATGTTAAAATCTTTCTCCGATGTTATAAATGATATCATATGTTGATTAACAATTCATTATATATCAGTAACAATCTCTCACTCACTCTCTGTCGGTCTTGATACAATATCCGCACTGTTCAACAATACCAGCACTGTATATATTGATTAAAATGATTTACTAGTTTTATCGTCACCTAGGTCAGTGTTATAAGTTCATAGATCTCCAGTTATCCTATTGATCAAGATTTAAATATCCACTCACTATGATTTGCTTTAAAATGCTTTTTTTCTACCGAGATCCTGTGATTTAAAATTTAAAACCTTGAACAATAATGTCAGACTAGGTAGGAACCCACGTCATTAAATTGTACCAGTTTTGTATGGGTAATAATTAATGAACTACAAATTGGTTCTTAGTTAAATGGACTTTTTATTGTCTGGGAACCTTGGTGTCTATTCATTAGATTCTGTTACATCAAAACTTGCAAAATTTAATTGAAAAGTAATTGAAAATATGATAACTTCATTCTTTTAATGAATTGGTTAATAGTATTTATTATGTAATTATAAATGATTTCATAATGGCCTTGTTATTTGAGCTGAAGACACTCATTGCAGGTTTTTTTACCAAGCATTTTGGGCCAAAATTCTGCCTGCGTGTACACAATGATGAAACTTGGCATAAATATTACCACCAACATTTTACAGCCGCCATCTAATTCTTCCTAATGCAATAAAATCATTATTTGTTTTTTGTATTGACATATGTGTTAACATAAATGTATCACTAAGACTTTCCTTTGATCCAGTAAAAATTCCATCTTGCTGGAGCAAATGTCCAGTGATGATAAAATTTAAGACTGATATTATACATGTATGTTGTCTATATATTAGAATATTGTATATTTTCAGGGATAATGCGACATCGTCTGATACGACACCACCAACATCACCGCAGCCATCTAGACGTTCTGAACGTATTATAAATACTGATACTAATGTATTCTCTAGATTAACTAGTAATACTGCCGGCATCTCAGATCTTAATATTAAAAGGTAAATTGTTACAAGAATTATTACCTCATTGCATACAACCTCCTGGCACACTGATCCCCTGAACAGAGTTTCATGAAGAAGAAGTGTCAGACGATCTAGCCGCCTCCTGCCTACCCTAGTTTGTAGGATGCCCACAGCAGATGAAAAATAAAATCTATATTTGATTAATGATAGATTGATTGGTTATATTATTTGTAGACCTAGTGTCAGTAGCTGGCTTGCTTGAACAGGAAAGCAAACATGTGATATGGTTGCTTTCTAATAGATGTCACCTGGAACTTAAATTTTAGATTTTTTTAATGATTAAGTACCAACAAAGTTTTTTTTACATTTTATTGCTGAAAATCATGAGATTCAAAATTAATCTTATTATACTTGGTACACATACAGTTCATTGAATGGTTAAGTTTTGTGATAGTAGTAAGCATATACCTTTGCCAGTGGCTGACAATAGTTCTCTTTGATAAAGAGGTAGGCATTAGAATGACAGTGGTAATATTTCATTACCAAACTCCATGAAGATATATAAGTCCCCCATGGAATCAAACTATCGACCCCTTGATTCTTAGTTAGGCATGCTACTGACTGAGCTAACCATGGGGATATCGTTTAGTTTTATTCAACTGTCAGTTGCCCATACATTAACCCCCACTGATTTGAATACTCACTGCAGTCCTTCTGTACAAACCATGGCTTTAAATTAGCTAGGCTAGTGTATGAGATACTGACATTTGAATAACGATCATTTTTTTAATTAGAGAGGCTAATGTATGCACTACTGACAGTTGAAATACAATATACATGTATATGATACATTTTCTATTTAATTTTAAATTTAATAAAACTATGATAAATGGATATATATAAATATAATTACAGAGGGAGTATAATATCAGCAAGTACTAAAATCAATATAAAACAAACAGGACCTTTAACATGTAGTCATATAGCTGAAGGTCATACTAAAGCTGTGTTATCTGTTACTGCTACTGAAGATTTACTGTTTACTAGTAGTAAAGGTAAGTTTATACATTGCATTGTTCTGGTTGTAAGGACCCCTAAATTAGACATGCCTGATATACTGTACTGGTTGTAGGGACCCTAATTTAAACATTCCAGATACACTGTACTGGTTGCAGAGATCCCTTATTTAGATGTGCCAGATTTTAACTGTAAAATTAACTATTACAAATGTACATGTATTTTGATTACCTACTTTCTGCTTTAATTTTGTATGAAACAATGTCAGTTCATTAGTTTTTCAGTACACTAAATTCCATGTTCTAAAATTACATTTAACTTCTTATTATGGTCTGTAATGGGGTTTGAGAAATGAGTAAACCATGAAATTAAAACACTATTAAGCACATTTTTAGACAGACTGATGCCGTTTGAAAATTGGTATTTATGTAAACTCTTTTGAGTCCATTAGTTTTCATTCAATCTTCACTTCACTCTATCCAAATCTTGATCTGTTTGATAACTTGGATCAATTCAATTTTTAGGCTAATCTACAAAGACTCATGAGTTATGTCCCTTGAACATTTTGATGTTTGTCAACTAAGTAGCATTGATAAATTCAGTTTTCTTGATACCTTACACAGGTACTCAAGAGTTATGTCCCTTCAACATTTTGATGTCTGTCAGTAAGATAGCACAGATAAATTCAATCTTCCTGCTAATCTATGCAGAGATTTACTTAGTATGACCTGTGTACCTCATGATGGCTATATTTAATGACACTGACTCCTAGTTATATTTATAATGCTTTCATTGCTTGTGTTTCAGATCGTAGTGCCAAATGCTGGGATTTAACAGAAGGAAGAGAGATTGTTACATTTTCTGGTCATCCTAATAATGTTAGTGTAGTAAAATATGTCCCAGATCAACATCTAGTGTTTACTGTATCCCAGTCTTATATTAGTGTGTGGGATATTAGACAATATACTTCTAAATGTATCAAAACTTTAAGGTAAGTCTGATTCTTTGTTGTTAGAATGCAAGGTTGTATTATGTGAACTCCCTGACAAAGTCAAAAACTTTTTGATGTATTTCACTGAAGAAATTTATTGCTTTGAAAATTTACCATTTTGAGTAGTTTGAAAGTTGATTCCAACAAAATGAAAAAAATGAAACAAAAAACACAAATGATCAAAAGTTAGTTATTAGAACATGAACCACCAAAAAAATTATTAAACAAGAACAAAAATTGTTATAAAATTGTTAGCTAGTTACTAACTTACTCACGTGGGATGACCAAAAATGTACAAAAAATAGTTATTTGGTTTGTTCTTATGACTTAGTCCTGAAGTTGAAAATTTTTAGTACTCGAGTAACGGTTCTTTTCCATTGTAAAATGAAGCTAGAAATTTTGAAACCTTTGACCTACAGCAATGTACTTGAATGCTAAAATAAAAAAGTTTAGAAATTTAGAAATCATTCAGCTTTCTCTAATGTATATACCTGTATATGTTATATTTCATGTATATTTATAGTTCATCAGGACTAACACAAGATGGACCAGTAAATAGTTCAACTAGACAAATAGATTTACCAAGTGGTGAACATCATATAAATGATATAGCTTTAAATCAATCTGGTGTATTATTATATAGTGCTGGTGGTAATGTTGTTAGAGTATGGGATCTTAGAAGGTTAGTTTACTCTCTGTTCCTTACATGTAACAAGTCGACTATGTGATGGTGTAGTACTTGTCCTTCAAGTTTTTAGGTGCAACAATTTTGCATGTTTGAAACAACTAAAGGGAATTATTTGAAACTTAACACATGTTTACTGTGTTACCATTGACGGTCAAATACTAAATTGCTTAAATCTAGAATGAATTTTGTCTAAATTTTGGTCCTTCTATACTTATCTATTGCCCTGTTAAGTGATAGGTGCAATTTTTTATCTTAGCAACTTCTAAAGGAATTATGTTTCATGATTACCATTGAAGGTCAAATACCAAGTAACACATTATTGAATTGCTGTGAAATTAATGGAGTTAAAAGCTGTAAAGTTGAGTTGTTCTACAGTATATTTTTGAAAAGTAACATGAATTTTCACTATAAAACATAAAAGATAATTTACATAATTATGTTACAGATTTGCTGCAGTAGGTAAATTAAGTGGAGGACATCAAGCAGCTATCATGGTTATTGGTGTTGATCAACAAGATGAGAATGATATTGTAGTTACTGGTTCTAAAGATCATTATATCAAGGTATGTATATATCAGAAATGTTATATAGGGCTTGTATTGTCTTGCCTTTTAACCTAGCTTTAACGGTGACAAGGTAGAGTTCCACAAACTGTTCTATAGGTCAAAGGCATGATCCTAGCTCAGACCAGTTATTTTGTTACATTTGGCACATAAAGTAATTAACCCACTAGGCTTTGTCAGACCTTCTGAAAAGTGTTTTGACATTACTGGACATTCAGTCCAGTGATCTTGGAAGAATCACTGGACAGAATCAGGTTTCACTGGACTGGAAGAAATCATCAAAACGAAAGATTTTTACATCTTTATTAACAACATTTTTTTATAAATAGATAACTAATTGGAGTATTAAGGGGAATTCAAAACATCATGACTTATCATAAATTAGGCATTCTTTTAACTTTTAACTGAAGAGAAACATCAAAATTAGTTCAATATTAACTGAAAAATACAATAAAATAGCAGATAGCTGTCCTCATTTTAATTTTTTTAAAAATGAAATTTTACTGGACATTCAGACCAGCTATGACAGACTTTTTACTGGACTGACTGGAATATTACCGGTCAGGTCCGTCGGACCGGCACTTTTCGGAATGTCTGCTTTGTGTGATTGCCTCCTTAGAACGTTCCACAGACATGAAAGCTCTACAAATTTGAGGAGAAAATCTGAAAATTTGGTAAGGAGGAGATATATGTAGCTTATGTATATCATTATACAAAATATAAGGTCATATATATTAGTGCTCTCTTGCTGGTGATAATGAGAGATATTTTGGTTTCTTGTTGTACTTGAGTGTAAAACACATATAAAATGATGTTGGATTTTGTGGTTAAATAAAATGTACAGCTTGTTATATTTCACATATTGTGTCATATTGTAGGTATTTGAAGTAATGTCAGAGGGTGCTGGTGTACTTACACCTAAATATAATCTAGAACCTCCACATTATGATGGTATACAATCTTATATTGTAGGTATTTGAAGTAATGTCCGAGGGTGCTGGTGTACTTACACCTAAATATAATCTAGAACCTCCACATTATGATGGTATACAATCTTATATTGTAGGTATTTGAAGTAATGTCAGAGGGTGCAGGTGTACTTACACCTAAATATAATTTAGAACCTCCACATTATGATGGTATACAATCTTATATTGTAGGTATTTGAAGTAATGTCAGAGGGTGCTGGTGTACTTACACCTAAATATAATCTAGAACCTCCACATTATGATGGTATACAATCTTATATTGTAGGTATTTGAAGTAATGTCAGAGGGTGCTGGTGTACTTACACCTAAATATAATCTAGAACCTCCACATTATGATGGTATACAATCTTATATTGTAGGTATTTGAAGTAATGTCAGAGGGTGCAGGTGTACTTACACCTAAATATAATCTAGAACCTCCACATTATGATGGTATACAATCTTATATTGTAGGTATTTGAAGTAATGTCCGAGGGTGCTGGTGTACTTACACCTAAATATAATCTAGAACCTCCACATTATGATGGTATACAATCTCTAGCTATACAAGGAAATACTTTATTTAGTGGTTCTAGAGATACTTGTATTAAAAAATGGGACATGCAGAAACAGACTCTTGTACAGGTAAATACTTTACTTTTTGATAATTTCTCATTTGGCTGTGGTAGGTTGATTGTGATAGCACGGGCATGGGGTTGTTTAAAATGTGCCCAAGGGGTTGATCAATGGTGGACAAGGGTTGGTCTGACCCTTGTCATATTATGTTCCTAGAGTCAAACCTAGCCCCACTGTTGGACTATTTCAATTAACATAAATTCTACTGAGAAAATCTATGATGATATTTTGACATTCAAAGGTGATAGACTAGGATGATAGGTCAAAGCTAAACTAGTCTACATCCTTCTGTACTTTCATGTAGTTTGTAGGAGCAGTGGTCCAGTGGTAGGATGGGAGCATTGGGATCGAGAGGTCCCAAATTCGATTACCACTAGGGACACTGCTAATTTTTTTGAGCAAGAAATTTACCTAAAATTGTTCCACTCCTACCAGGTGTATTTTGGTACTGTAAGGGATCACCTGCCTTAGGGTGATTTCAATGATCAGGAGTTATTGTACAAGATAGTAAAGTTGGTTGAACATGTATATGGAAGCAGACTTTAAACCGCACTTTAACTTTAGTTAGACTAGTTATGGTCTGCCCATAAAAGACTGTTTATAATTGGCTTGTTTTGTTTAGACTTTTTTTGGTATCCTTTATAAATCCCTTTTACCCGGGTTGATAGCGCAGTTAGTAGCACGCAGGGATTTGGAATCTCGTGCCCGAGGGGGTGCGGGTTCGAATCCCACCCGGGGAGGTTATACCCTTCCATGAAAATTTGACAATAATGTCGATTTTCCTCCATTGATAAGATAATATGAAGAAGTTTCCATCCTTGTGGAAGGATAGGTGAGTACTGGTTTTAGACAATGGTCCGGGAAAGCTAGGTTAGGTGCGCTGGACGCTGTAAAATGACCTAAATTGTGTTGACACGGCGTTAACTCCAATAAATAAATAAATGAAATAAATATAAATCCCTTTTATAACAAAAGTTTTTAAAATCTGAAAATATCTATCTGCTTGCTTTTTGTCTGCATGATAGGTCTATGTTTTTTACTGCTGCTGTTCCTGATATGTCTGCTTACACTTTTTTATATAACAAATGTTGATTATTTATTGTTTCAGTCATTGAATGCTGCTCACAGAGACTGGATCTGTGCTCTAGACTTTATGAAAGGAAGCAATACTTTACTAAGTGGATGTAGGGCTGGTTATCTTAAACTGTGGAATGTTGATACATGCTCACAGATGGGAGAGATCAAGGCTCATACCAGTCCTATCAATTCTATAACTACAAACTCTTCAGCCATATTCACTGCCTCAAAGTATGTATGCATTTATTATTTAAGAAATAACTTTGTTTATGTATTATTGTAGAATAAAATATATCACTTTCCAGTTCACTTCTTGGTTCCCTGGTACTGAGCTAGTGGTTTAAAGTTTCCTAATCAGGGATGAAAAGAGAAAGAATTTGGACGGGATTCAAACCTAAGACTAATTTACGGCATAATTCAAACCTTATTAAAATTGAAAGCAGAAAAAGTTGAACATATTTTCAATGTATTTTTTTTTATTTATGATTATGACTGATTTATGGAAAACTTTGTGTGAAGGTCGACACTTCTGTTATATTATTGATCTCTCATTAAATGAAATTGCAACATCCTAAACGTAGAGTAATATGCTCTTTAAATTGTATGTTACCTGCATTCATGACCAAGTGGTTAAGAGTGGTGAGGGCAAATCACTGTTGCTTCCTTTTTATAAAGTTTCATATGTTTGACCGTCCAGACAACAACAGTGGCATTGTATATTAGAAAGTATGCTTTTACAGGATGAGAGTCAAATATTGATGTTTCCAAGTGAAATTTTGGGCTTGATTTTTACACTGATAGGTTGATTCCTGCATTTTAAATAAACCCAGAGACCATTTCTTTAAAATCTGACAAAAAATTAATGTATCGCTGATTTCAAAAATTATTCATGAAGTCACTTACACAAAACTATGTATAAATCTTCAATTTCTTGTTTAAAAGTAGCTATTTCCTGAGGCAAATTTCATAAATTTGGGCATGAATATTATCCAAATGTGTAGCCTCGTTAAATTAATTCTTCTTACTTAAAAAGGCTATCTAACATATTCACTAATGTATGATATATAATTTTGCAGTGAGATTGGAGTGAAGATATGGCAATATAAGAGAGAGAACTGTGATTTATCACCAATATTATCACAGTAACAAACATGGTGCTTTGTTTCAGCATTGTCTTATATTTGCTCATTGTATCGCTTTTATCATACCATTATTAACTATATATGTTGTTCATCAATGGGTCAGTACAAAACTTGCCTTTAACTACTGGTAAATTAACCATGACAATGCTGGAGCCAAATATGAAAATCATTTGCCACCAGCAAAGAGCCAGGTCAGCCAACACAACACATGCCGGCTGACCAGGCTCTTTGCTGTTGGCTGATCATTGTCCAATTTATTTTCCTGAAATCCCTAAAATTACAATGGGTAGGTCTTAAAATTGAATCAGACTAGTCTATTGTGGAAATTCAGCATCAAAAGGGTTAAGAAGGATGATAAAGCTAGTTTTGTGCCGACCATTGTTTGACTCTTTCATTGTTTATTTTGGTTCATTACCTTACTGATATTATATATTTATTCATTGTTCTATTTCTACATTATTTGGGTATATGTTGTGATATACATGTATTACTGTTAAAGGCCTATTAAGGCCTATCATTTAGTGGGCCTATCTTTCAGTAGGTGTATCATTTACAAGCTGTCTCTGTTACAAGGTCTATCATTTTGTGGGTCAGTGATTAGCTAGCTCTCTCTATTACTTGGCCTATCATTTTAAATTGTTGGCCTAATTAAAGGCATCTGAATCCATCTTATCTCCTCTTTGTCCATGATTTTTGCAATTTAAGGGTAGAAAAGGTACTGTGTTTATATCTGTGCTATATTGAGCATTAACAACCTAGATTACTTATACATGTACTTTGGCTGTGTCTGTTTATATGCTTTTATTTCCAATGAAATAATTTTCATATCCCTGGTTAATCTTATATGTAGTATTCATACAAATCTAGCCAAATTAGAAAGCAGATTAGGTATACAAAACTCTATTATTGACTTATAGTGGGATGAAAATCAATTTGATGTATAGAAATGAAAGAAAATAACCATTACCAAAGAAAGAATGAGTAAATGATTCCAAAGTTAAATATTGATGTAAACGTTATGTGTTGTTGGGATAAAGTATTCATGTAAGGATTTTAGGAACCAGATTGGTTACTTTAAGTATATCATAGGTCTATACATTGTATGAGTTGTTAAAACCTTGAAGTTCAGAATTTTGAATGTTTAAAACTTTAACCCATGTGTGTTGGTTGTTATGTTTGTACATTGTTGGTTTATCTAGAATCTATTGTCATGTTATGTTTTAATGTTGTCTGAGAAATGATTGTTTGGTGTTAGTGTTGAGGTATACATCTTTTATCTGTACAATATATCTGTCATAATTATGTTAATTTCTCTCAAAGTCCAATTGATTGATTTGTTTGTATTAAATTCAATGTTACATTAGTATCTTACAACCAACCTATGACCTACCACTCCATGCTGTTTTCTCAACCTCTGACCTTCTACACTACACAGAGTTACACACTGCTGGCTACCAGGGCCAACTGTCCAGTCTGGCTGATAAACTAAATCTGACCACCTTATCAACAAGTTTATATGAACATATATCACCATAGTTACAGATAATAATGTACTTTGTGTCCTCAATGATGTAATGTTATATTACAAATTAGAATTACTTGTTAAATAAACTTACAAAATATTTGATATTATGGTCTGGCCAGTTTGATGTTGTATTTAGAAGTTTTGAGTTTAAATCTACCATATTTGGTCTTAAATGTTCTCTGTTGCTTTATTTATTTTGATTAATGTTGCATGAACACACTTTTCTGATAACTACCTCTTCACAAGAAAAAATGCCTCTGAGCTACTTACTGCTTCATACTCTAAGAAATAAAAATCAATCTTACACAAAAATTGCTAATACCTGTATCCTGTACACTTTGCTTACAATTTTGCATTCATTTAAGTTTAATTTCATTTAGAAGTAGATTACATCTAGAAAAAAACTGTTAATTCAAGAAGCTGTGAGATTTATTAGTTGTCAGTTTGAATATCATTAACTCCTCTGTTCTATTTTTATTCTCTATGCTTTATGCTGTCTAAATATTTGAGTATTTGGTCGCTACAGGTCACAGCCAACAACTTAGCACAATATTCTTCCATTATGAAACTTTACCTAATGATAGATTTGGGTATCAATGGTTGAAAACCCCCCACATTGTAGCATGCTTAGGTAAAAGTTTATGGGACTGGTCCTGATACAGGATTTGGGGTCCAAAACTACTAAAATTATATAATTGAGAAATTTCTGGATTTGAACAAATTTTAACTTTCGCCTATTAACATGTGTTGGACACTTTTCTATTTTGTTAGGTTACTTTGAAGTCTTTATGTTACTCACTGTCTTTAGTCGCTGCTGTAATTGTTGTAACTCACTTTCTACAGAGTATAGTTTGTGCATGTTTTGCTTAAAAATTTCATTTTCAGGTCTTTGAAGAGTAACAAATGAAAGTAGCATTTAAAGTTGCCAACTTTGCTTCATTTGCTGTCAATATTCTGCTTACAGTGCTCAGTATAATGTGCTGATTGTTTTATTTTATTTTATTTTCATTATGCATTGTATTTTATTTCTTTTTTTTTCTTCTATTTAATTTTAGTGATCACACAGTGAGAATTTGGCGCCAAAAATCAGGATCTCAGGAACTCGCTACAGATTCTACAGATGGGACCAGTTAACATGCTGTTATACTTTAGTTATTACATCATTAAGTTTCAACACTGTACCCCACCCACCTCATTTGTTTTATTATTATATATTGCATGAAAATGTTGTTTACAAAATATGTTGCTACAAAGTTGTTCTCTACACTATTGTTGCATTGTTTGTTGTTTATTCTGTTATTAAATGTATCATTCGCATATTTTGTTAATTACTTCGCCAAAATTTTGCCAGCATTGTTTAATTTTTTCTCTGATGTCTCTTGTGACATCATTAGCACACCTGTAAAATACAGTCTAAGTACTTGGTTCATATTATCTCAAAGCAACAAATTAAATAAACTAATTAGGAAGAATAGGTATTGGACATACCTCTTTCATGTTTTGTTTTTGAAGAAATAAATAACCATGTGATAAAACCTTCTATTTTTCACCCAGCTTTCTATGTTCTATTTAGGGTTTGAATTTAAATAAGATTGTTATTAGAATATTGTTCTAACACTGGATATTTGATGCAGATTAAGTTTGTAAATACATATTCTATGGATATAAAATGTGATATAGTTAAGATATAAAACTGTATTTTCTGTCTCATGTTTGTTTATTGTTACATTACATTGTATATAAAACATTTCAACTCCATATCATGATTGAATACTAATTCTCCAGTTGTTTGAACAGTATGGATGAAAGTTTTCTTACCATATTCAGTCAGTATGAATGAGATTTTTTACCATTAATTTGTAAGGATTTAGGTTATGTTACTCGGACCATATGGGTAAGGTTAGTGTTACAAAAAGCTGTCTGACTAATACAGGTTTTTTATTATAAAAGTTTGTACTGGACAGTAGGGGTGTGATTTTTTATTATAAGTCAGTCCATGGACAGTATGTATGTGCTTATTGATAATTATCCTTTGAACGCCCATTGATACTAAGAGGGCTGCCAAGGCATGGTAATTATTGGTGTAATATACAGATCTGGTTTGAATTTATTAAAATGTCTGTGTTTATGGGGTAATAAAAATGATCTGATTTTTAACAAGGTATATTTATGTTTAGTGCATAATATATTGTAAACAGAAGGTGTAATTATATTATATGTTACTTTTCTGGAAACCTATTCTGAAAATTATTAAATATATGCTTTCTTCTTTCCTATAATGTAGTCCTATAAGGTAGTTGTAATTATAAAAGCTTTTTTATATAAGCTACATGTAGCCTACATGGTTGAGTGTTGAATGTCAATTTCAAATCACTATAACGTCTTACTGATAAAGGGGTAATGCATTTAGGCTCCACTACAATGGATTTTTTTCAGGCTAAAAATATATCTAAAATTTTGGCCTCCAGATTTACAGCCTAAACCACTTTGGTAGTTATTGTTTCACTAACAGTTTAATAAAAGCAACTTGCTGATTGTGATTGGTTTAGGTAAAAATCCCATGTTGACATAAAAACTTATGGAAAATGTATGGAAAACTTATTGTATTTAACTGTCCTAGCATTATATGAGAGTCAACACATAATGTCAACCTTATGGAAATGATAGAGGAACTTCAATCAAGTCCCACATGAGAGGAGATTCTGATTCGTTTAATTGCTGTACTGATATGTATCATTTCATTAATATAGTCATTCCAATGTATTTACTGGTATGTCATAGTTTATTACATTGTTAATATTTTGATGGGCATTGTTTATTGTAACTTTTGTTTGTAACATTTTACTTCTAGCTTGTTCAAACCATTGATATTGTAACTGACTTGTATATTTATCATTTTAGTTTCAAATTATGTGTATGCATACTTACTGGTAGCATAGTAAAGAATAAGACAATTGATCAGTGCAAAACTGGTCTGTTTTTTATGTAGTTAGACTAGTTGTGCGCTGGTTCATCGTTATGTTTTAACTAGGCACAGAATCATTTTAAATACAGTCCAACCTGTGAACAACGGCCGGCCAAGGGAAAAGAGAAAAGTGGCCTTTGTTCACAGGTGGCCTTTGTTCGGAGGGAGGAACAAATTGGCCATGTTTCGTTAGACTTGAGAGACAGAGTTCATAATTAACATGAATTAATCATTAAAATTGTTTTATTTTCATCCTGAATTCATTATTCACATTATCATTATTGAAGTTGTGACAATAAATGAATAAAACAAAATTTTAAACAAAGAATGGCTAAGATAAAGATATCAGTGATTTTTTGTTTGCAGCTACATTTCATGCTATGCCCACAACATTAACAAATGCACTCAACAAATTCTCACAACTCTGACCTTTTGTATAGTATTTCTATCTTTATCCAGTTGCCAAATTACCTGTATACAGCGGTCACAGTTGAACGGATTAAGCATGAATTAATAATTAAAATTGTTTTTATTTTCAACCTTTATTCATCATTCAAATTATCATATCGAAGTTGTGACTATAAATGAATAAAACAAAACTTTGAACAAAGAATGACTAAAACAAAGAAATCAGTGATTTTTTGTTTGCCGCTACATTTCATGCTATGCCCACAACATTAACAAATGCACTCAACAAATTCTCAATACTCTGACCTTTTGTAAAGTATTTCTATCTTTTCCAAGTTGTCAAATTACCTGTATACAACGGTCACAGTTGAACGAATTTAGGATATATCAGCGTGTCACAAACATTTATCTAACTGCCGGACGTGTGAAAAACAAACCTAGGGGAGTCTCCAAACATTCAAAACTAATTAACAAAGTGTCATCACATGACGTAATTTACTCCCGATTTACAAATAAATTTAACAATAAAAGGATACATTAATTTATTTTTATAATAAGGTGACGAGTAAATTGTCTACAGTTTGATAATAACTAATAAAATCAACACGAGATGGTTTGTTACAAAAATCCGGAAAAAAATCGGATTACGGGTTTTTAGCTTAACTTAACAAAAAATGGCGGCCTGCTTTCGAAATCGCCTTGATACGAAAAACTGTCTTCAAACAATCGTGTGGCCGTTGTTCACAGTTGTAAACTGGTCGCGGGGATGGTTTTGACTGGCCGCTGGTCGCAGACAACAGGTGGCCGTTATTCACGGCCTTTTTAAGAGCGTTTTCGGTCGGGGGGAAATCGAAATGGCCGCTGTCGGCAGGTGCCCGCTATTCGGAGGTGGCTGTTAGCACAAGTTGGACTGTACTTCTAAGGCTATGTAAACTTTATTGTGTTTTGTTTATTTATTTCTCAGATACCCAACTATGATTACTAAAAAATTATGCCTACATTTAATTTTTTCCTACTGTTCTACCTAACAATATTTTGTTTTGTATTTTGCCATCCGATGGAATTTTGTTTTTGGCATTCAGGAACCTAAATAGGTTGCAGCAATATGACAGAATAAAATCTTTAATTATTATTATAAAATATTACACATAACACTAAATTGTGCATTTCTATGTTGAACACAATACCATTGGACAAATGTTTACATTTATAAATCAGTTTTACTAGAAATGATGCCAAATATTATATTAACTTGTGTTCACAAAATACTGGGAACAAAAATTTGTTGTTTTTACGTGTTTTTTTTGATAATTTTTGTATTGATTATGTTTTTTGTACATGTATGTATGTTAGTGTGATGATCTCATTTTGTTGATTGTTTTCATGTTACAACAATTTTCTTGTTACAACAATTCTAGTGTTGGGTGTTTAGAAATATACTTTATCCAGAGTTCAAATACTTTAGTTTTTCCCTGTGGTACAAACAAACTTCTGGTACAGTGAAAATATGTGTTCAAAGAACTATAAGATTTAATTCATGTGCATGCTTTTCAGCATATTTATTTTGAACTCTTACAAAATTTTAACGCTGACTGTGAAAATGTTTCATGATATTTTAAGATACTGAATGAAATGTAAAATGTAATTTAATGTAAATTGAAACAGAAGCTATATAATATATTATCATCAGTAAATGATTTTTCATGTTTTAACATTGGACCTGGAACTAATACAGTGCTCTACTATTGTCTCCATTGTTGAATGTTTTACATTATTCAAGTTTGTTTCAAAATGTATCACCTTCAAGCTTGACTCCAAAAAAGTTTTGCAATCAAATTTTTCATCAGATTTTGTGTCTACATTGTTTCATTCTCAAATTCGTCTCAAAACTGTTTAATCGTCTCAAATTGTTTTTCAAGAAATACATACATTGTACTCTTGGTCTCTGATAGAAAGTGTTCAATAATTATTTTGTCTCAATAAGAAATACATCATGGTTTTGTTCGTATTCTTGTTAATTTGTTATGCTATTCAGTCCCCATTTTTGAAGATTTGTTTTAAAGGGTCTGCACAAAACTAGTCGGTACTCTTCTTTATTTACATGACTGTAGTTAGACTAGGTCTGTGCTTACCCATTGGTTAATTGTTTATATTCTGTTTAGAGTCTATTACTGGTAATTTAGGTTCTTGATTACATAGGGTATGGTCCTCAAAAACCTCATGTTATTCTTGGAAACCACTAATTTTTATTTGTACATAAAGCGCTAAACATTAAATTTTGTTTTAATTGTTATCATCCCAAATCATTTGTTGTATAAACCTAATATTTCAGTGTATTAATTTTTGACTTGTACATTGTGTATTTTCATGTTATTAATGAATTAAATAGTTAAATGTTTTGTGATATTGTTTGTTGGTTGTCATGGGAACAAAGTTACAAATAACCCGGTTTATTGTTTGATCTAATGGCGATATAGCTCATTTTTTCTCAACTGCAAAACATGAATCGTTTTACATTAACCTCGTGTTCTTTGTCAAACATTCGTGACATTGTGATAAATATGATATGTGTATTCAATAATTATGAAATTATTTATACTTCGACAGTTGAGAAAGAATGAACTATACAATTATCTAATACATTGTATATTGTATTAATACTAATCTATCAATTTTTATTTATTGACCGTATTTATATGGGACTATGATTCATTTTATACATGCTGCATATATACTGCAGGCCTGCTTTACTTGAGGCTTTTGAAGTCATTTATTTTATCTTTGTGCATAGAAAGAAAAATCATTTACTGGCTAAGATGTTTAGTTTAAGATAGATAACATTCCTGTCTATTTATTTAGCACAGTGATAAAATAATATTTAATCGTTTGTTATAGAAGGTTGTACAATAAAATTCAATATGTGATCTGTGTCACCTGTGGTGTTTTAAAAATGGATAAGTATTTTTAGGGCTTGTTGGAAAACTGTCATAATTCTTTGTTTATGATGATGTTCTGTTGAATGTGACTTCAGAAATAAATTAGTACTTATTACTTGTGAATCTAACTACTAAATATTACCAACGTATTTCATTTATAAAAACACCCTACATAAATATCATCAGATAGAAATTTTAGTAACATAATAGATCTACTTAAAGAAAAAAATGGACAGATTTTTGCTGGAAAAAGTAAGAATATCATTACGACAGTTTTCAGTCAAACCCGTGATTTGTTATTTCATTGTTGCCATATTTATGATGCCCTCAGACAAGTAATAGTGCTTTTAATTCTAATGTATGGAACTCGATACTATTTATGTTACCGGTAATTAATATTGTATTTTTTGGACCGCTACATGGCCCCACAAATGTAGTCATTTAATAGATAATTGATCAAATTAGTCTTACTGTATAAAGATGTTGGTTATACCAACAGGTCAGATCAGTCCATAGCCCATCTGATTACAATCTAGAGGATGTGGGTTTGAATCCTGTTGTAAAATATTTTCTACAGTCATTCTCTCGCTTACCTTTATATCAAGTAAGGCAATTGTTAGTCACTGACAAAGATACATTTTTTAGTTTAGTACTAGGTAAAGAGCTATGGTTCAGAGATTATGTCCATGTTATCTGAGTAAAACAGCTGTAAAACTGAACAAAATGTTGAAATAAAGCAGAATTTACATGTACCGTTAATTACTTTGGTTTTTAAATAATAGTGTAGATGAGTTTTTTGTTATTGTTGTTTTAGATATGGTCCCATTTATGATTACTTGTATAAATGTCCCTAATATGTAGATTTTTATGTATGTAATAACGTATTGTATAGTTAAATGCTTGTTATATGTTATGTTTTAGTCTGAAGGTCATTCTTGATAAAATGCAAGGTCAGTATTGTTTGATTGTTGTTTAATATCATTTACATCAGGGGCCCCTATTATAAAGCGTCTTATGACCAATTTTAATTGTAAATCACTATTGTATTGTTAAATTATCGTAAGATTTTTATAATATGCTGCCTTGGTAAACATAACCAATTGCTGTTGTTTTCTTATTTTTTAAAAAAGCATTTTATTCATAGCCTTTGACATATAGGTTTCGGGATATTAGTACTTCAGCTCTTAAATTCTTTGCTTGTCCTAAATAAATCTTGAACAACTAAAGAGGTAAGTTTCATGGATGAACATTATTTGTAGCTGTTCTACAAATTTAACTTGTTTCCTTGGCATTTTTAAGATTTGAGCCATAAGGCATAGATTTCCCATTTTCAACATTTACCAGGGTTAATTAAATTAGTATAAAATTAAAATAAAAAAGTAGGAAAATCTCTGAAGTTTGTTTAGTTTGTTTTAAGTAACCCCCTGGACAACCCCCTCCCCATTTTAAGGGATTTTGTCCTACGCTTGGTACCCTAATATTATCTGTTTTGATCAAAGTGACCACTATAATTAACCATTTAATTTTTCAAAAGACCTTCACCTTTGTTTTGTCCGGAATGACATTCACCTTTGATATATAACCATCACAGCTAAGCTGGTTAATGTTGATGTTATACTTTTCATTTAAATAATGTAACCAGCAGGGATATTGTTAATTTATTTTACTGCAGTTCATTTTTGTATAGTAAATAATAACAATTTGCACAATAACATTAAAACGTCTATTTTCATATTTGATGACTTGTTGTATATTACTTCCGCCAATCCAATTAAATCGGACATTATTTTGTCTCAGCTCCGATTTTGGGGTGATTAGAATCAACAACCCTGCTGTAGGAGGATAATGGCCCTAGCAAATATTTCATGAAACAACTCCATGAAAGTATGCTCTGTACAGGAATAGAATCCATGACCCCTTGATTAGAAGACTTGTGTGCTGCTAGTCAACAAAGGAAAAAATGTTCTTTGATTTTTTACTATGCCTCAACACAAAAAGGTTATATTGCTCTGCTGAAGAATAATATTTTAAGAATAAGAACGATAGATGGCTGCATGGAGAGGTATAGTTTATATATATATCTGATAGAACATCCCTCTACTATGATCAGAACATGTACACCAGTAGTTATGAATGTTCTTGATTAATATATTACTTATGGAACATCCCTCTACAATGATCATAACACGTACACCAGAGGTTATAAATGTTCTTGAGTAATGTACTGATATATTACTGATGGAACATCCCTCTACTATGATCATAACATGTACACCAGAGGTTATAAATGTTCTTTATTGATATATTACTGATGGAACATCCCAATACTATGAGCATAACATGTACACTAGAGATAATAAATGTTCTTGATTGATATATTACTGTTGGAACATCCCTCTACTATGATCATAACATGTACACTAGAGATCATAAATGTTCTTGATTGATATATTACTGATGGAACATCCCTTAACAATGATCATAACACATACACAAGTGGTTATAAATGTTCTTAATTGATATATTACTGATGAAACATCCCTCAACTATGATCATAACATGTAAACCAGAGGTTAATAATGCTCTTGATTGATATATTACTGATGAAACATCCCTCAACTATGATCATAACATGTACACCAGAGGGTATAAATGTTCTTGATTGATATATTACTGATGGAACATCCCTCTACTGTGATCATAACATGTACACCAGAGGTTATAAATGTTCTTGATTGATATATTACTGATGGAACATCCCTCTACTGTGAATATAACATGTACACCAGAGGTTATAAATGTTCTTGATTGATATATTACTGTTGGAACATCCCTCTACTATGACCAAAACATGTACACCAGAGGTTATAAATGTTCTTGGCGAGGAACGTCTGATTATGGGTAATAACCTGGACCCTGGAAGTGGTTCTGGTGTGGGTTGTGGCACATTTGTCCATTGAGGCATAAAAAGGCAATGAGTCAATGCTTCAGTCCCTATCTTTAGTTTGATTAGTATATTATGCGCCACTTTTAGCAATATTCCTGTTTTTAGAGGATAAATAAACTTTAGCTTGTACCAATTTACTATCAATGAAATCATTTAACTCTTATGTATTCTGTAATATAAAGTTGGACTGTACATTAATTATACATATAGAATAGCTAGAAGTAAAGTTGATCTATTTGATGACTTTATTTTTATACATGTACTAATTAAACACTGTGTCAACACAATTTAGTTTATTTCATGGTGTCCAATCCTTGTCTATAACGAGTACTCATCTACCCTTCCACAAGGCCGGAAACTTCTCCACATACCTTATAAATGGAGAAAAATAGACATTTATGTTGAAATTTCATGGAAAGGTATAACCTCCCTAGGTGGGATTCCAACCCGTACCTACTTCAGGACAAAATAATCGAAATCCTGTTGCGCTACCAACTGAACTACTGATCCGAGTTCCGATGACCTTAATAAATAATACAAAAACAAGAAGAATGACAAAGAACTCAGTATGACTATAATGTTTTATTTGATATAATTAAATAATGACATAAAATAATATTTTATACATCTTGACGTTTTATTTACAATCACTCATAAAACAACTCAATAAATCAAATATTTGAATGGACCAGCCATTCATTTACAATTTTATAAAAAATATGTACATAATAAAAATCATACCAGCATGAATGCATACAATGCAAGTAGTCCTTTTTTTACTTCATTTCATTATTAATTGATAGAGATAATACATTATACGAAGGTAATTTTATCTTCATATTAAATTTTATTCAAAACAATTAACTGCTTCAAAAATGTGAACAGTTTTGTAAAAGTTACTTAGAACCTCATAATCTATTGGTACATGTACTAAATGTAAGAGGCTTTGCATGCTTTAGAATCAGTAAAAGATATTGTTAGTTGTCTAATTGCCATCCTCAATGAGGAGGCTAAAAATGAATCTTACAGCCCTGATTGCTTATTGGAACAAACAACTCCCTAACTTACGAATAGGAATGCCTCTGCTCAACTCACAAAATTTAAAAAGGATGTGGAATATACTTGAAACAAGAAATACTATCAAAACATCTTAAACATGTATTTTAAATCAGCTAGCTGTGCTGTAGAATGTTACCAAAATATGTTATGTATAATTCTATCTCAGGTTAATTTGTACAAACTATACAATGTACCAGACATCTTAACTAAAGAAAACATTCAAAACATAAAATAATTTCATTTATAACAAATCTGTAGGGGTAAACTTATATATATCTGAAGGGGAAAGAATTAGATTTAAAATCACTTTTGTTCACTCATTAAAGTAACTATAAATAAACAATCTGTGCCAACACTAAAAACATAAATTTGACATAGATAATGCTTAGATGTATACGCTATACACTTAGTTAAACTTGAGCAAATTGTCATACATATTTGGCAAAAAATCAAACACATTTCATAATTTTTATACATAATTGTGAAGTAAAATGTTCTATACCTAGTATAATTATGTTCTATAAGACCTCTGTACTCATGATTTTTTTATATTGATATTTATCGATGATTTTGTACACACTGTGAATGATATGATTAATTCATATTTGGCAATGCTTTTCTATACTGGCATATTAAATTTTCTGCCACCAGATAACAACATAATATTTTTTTGTTCAGGGGGGGGGTTAGGCTGTAGCAACACATTGTATAGGTTATATCACGGCGATCAGTCCACCTACTCACTGTTCCCGGAAAGGCTAAATCTCTGCATTTAGCTGTGAACCAGCCACTAGACTAGGCGCACACTTCTGTCAATGACTGACTACTGCTTTACATGATTTAGAATCAGTGGTAGGAGGGAGAATGACAGTAGAAAACTATTTCATGACTAAGCTCCGCGAAAGTATGCGCTGCACGGGCAATCTAACCTACGATCTATCGATCAGTAGACTTATGGGCTACTGACTGAGCTGGGGCAGGCAACAAACAAATGCTTAACTAGTCATAAGATAGCTGGTTAATTAAATAACTCCTTTGATTATCTAGTTAGGTAACCATTGGTTTTAATTAAGTTGATAATGCAGCTATCTTGAGGCAGAAATATACCTACGTACTGGTGGGTACAATAATATATGCTTTATATTGGAGGAAGCAATGTAATTTTAACAAAAATATCAAATATATGTCTAAAGAGGACATCACATAATTATGTTGCAGTTGATAGTTATCAATGATATTATTTTAATAATCAATATAAACAATATTAATTACATTAATTTTGTACATACATGTTCATGAATGTCAATGACAAGATTTTGTCTGCTGACAGACTTATCTAACAACAGACAACAAGCAAAACAAAAAGCAAATTTTCCAAAGAGGCATATAAATAACAAAGATTCTAATATAATCAGCAAAAATCATAAATCAAATACATAGATTCAATTCTCAATACGTATGTTACATGTTGTTGCAATAATTGACAAAAAACAATTACACATTTCAATGTAATATCATTAATTCATTGACAAACAACTAATTACACAATTATATTTCATTGCTCAATTTATATGTCTCCATTTTAGCACAAACTTAATATCAGTGGAAGACCAATTACATGCA
The DNA here is from genome assembly GCA_025267735.1 of Mactra quadrangularis. NCBI lineage: Eukaryota > Metazoa > Mollusca > Bivalvia > Venerida > Mactridae > Mactra > Mactra quadrangularis. The sequence goes on from CM046304.1 coordinate 34,576,452, forward strand.
TTGTACATTATAATCAACATTTTGAAGAAGCAGTGGTCCAGTGGTAGAACTTGCCCTAGAAGTTTAAGACATCCCAGATTCAACCCCTAACATGTTCATCTTTATATCATTGAGCAAGAAACGAGCATTTTATTGCTTCTCTATATACAAATGAAACTGGGTATCAGCCAGGGTTGCATTATTTGAGCAAATTAAGGATTAAAAATAGAGAAAGTATAAAAAGACCTTAGAAAGGTTAAGGACTATACATTATATTTTTAATATCTGTGAGCGAACAAAAGCGTCAATCTTATTCAATAAAATACTCTTATTTCTAGCTAAAATTATATCTTATGCATGGTATCAAAAACCATAGTACCTAGGTAAAAATAATGCAAATCCTATTGGATGTTGTAAAAAAACTAACACTGCATTCAATAATGGCTGAGAGGATGTATTAATGGTGTCTTAAATATTTATCAAGCACAACATCACAAACTGAAGAGTGTGGTAGCTTCCAATACTTTACAAGTCTTCATGACAAACTTTCATCAGCTCTCCACATTCCAGACAGAATGAAAGTTAACTAGACAAAACAAAACAAAAAAATCTTGGGGATAACTTAAAATTTGGTGTTCTGTTAATACTTTGCAAAATATGTCCTGAACTGATACAAACAATACAAAAACAAATAATGATTGTGTATTGAATATGGGAAATGATGGTTGTAAAAATGTTGGTGGACTGTCAGACAGATCACATTCTAAAAGTCACCTGATCATTATCAGTGGACATGGTCTACAGTCCACTGGCTAAATTCAAGGACTGCTTCCCTTTAAATAAGTCCTTCAAAACTCAAATATATTAACAACTACAAGCATCTTGAATCTGTACATGTATTGTTCAATTAATTAATTTTAAGAAAAGTAAAGGGACAGCTGGCATTACCAAAACATACTGCAAGCCATAGCTGGTATCACTAATTAAGGGTACATTGTGTATAGACCATTTAGTTATTCAGGTCTGTACTGACCTTGACCAAACACGTCTTTAACAATATTCTCTGCACCATTTGGATATTGATGTATTATTGTAGTACGCATACAATGTGGTACATGGTCTAGAGTTGTACCATAGTTGTTGAACATAACAGGTATAACACGTTGATTTAGATTTCTTGAATTGTTATTTATATAGTCAGCACGTAGTTTATCGTAAACATATCTTGTATTTAATTGGCTGACTCTGGGTTGTTGTTGTTGTTGTTGTTTATCTGATATATCTTCGGCATATGTTGGAGTAATACAGACAATAACGTGTTTGGCCTGAAATGATAGATTTATTAAATATATGAATATACTAAAATTGATCTAAAATGATGTATAATTATTATTAGAGTGTACAATTTGGCATGAAATGATGTACATGAGTAAACTATATTGCCTGAAATACCAATAAGAAAACATTTAAATTAAAGCAACTTGAAGGTGGGATGAATGTGGTCGATTGCTTGAATTAAATGGATTGTCATCACTGAACGTATTGCTCTTGGCCCCTTCTGATTATGTTATTATATCTGTTACATTTATACAATTGTAAGCTAACATTTTTCAATCAGAAGAAAATATTCAACTAGATAAAGTTTAGATGATCTAAAGTTCTCAATTTAGATTAGATGCACGAAATGTATTATTCTGTGCTATGGCAGTATGAATTTATCAAGTAATACATAAATCATTGTAACAATTTAACATTCAGTGCTAAACTGACTTTATTATTAAAAATCTAGACATTCTATCAGCTAAACAAGAAAGTTACTCCAGATGCCCTACAAAGGTCCTTGGACATGACCCTGTTTTAAAGACAAACTGATTCTCACGAACTAATCTGTTTTACATTCATCCATGGGTACCATGTCAACTTCAAAGACTTTAACTATGATTTCATAGCACAGTATTCTAAATTATGACGTATAATTGGAACCTGATAAAAATCCATGATCCGAACTGAGATTCAAACTCATTTCCTCTTGAGTCATAAGCAGACACCCGTTTATAAAAGCTTTCCATAAAAGAAGGCAAGAGAGTACAAGTGCTGTAATATACCTTGGCTACAAATAACTATAGTGTTTTTCATTGATTCATACTATGGCAATTTTAGATTATACCCAATATAGTATCTACTTACTATTATCAACAAATTAAACTAACCTCTCTCATATTATTATCAATCCAATCAAATTTATTTTGTCCTAAAGATTGGTAAGAACTTTCATCCATATCAATCTTTATTCTAGCACCAGCTGCATTCAAGTTTTGGCATAATTCAACCACATCCTGCAGAAATCTAGGGTTGTCAGTCATTCCATTCCAAGCGTATGTAAAAAATAAAAGAACTCCGCCTTGAGATACAGGTGATCTTATGGTGGAAGGAGACCTATTGGTATTGTTAACTTGGTTAACTCTTGAGCTTCTTCTTTGGTCATCTTGTGATCTTGTACTTTGGTTATCTTGTGACCTTGTTTTTTGGTTAACTTGTGTCCTTGTACTTTGGTTAACTTGGGAACTATTGGTAATGTTACATGAGTTACTCATGGATATATTCTGTGTTACTTCTCCTTGATTCCCAGACTCATCCAAATTATTATGATAAACTATTGCACTGTCTGGATTGCGAGAATAAATAATTTCCTGCATGGTGATTGCATCTCTTACTGTCCCAGGTCCTGGCTGATTTATGTAGAAATGTCCAGCTATAGACAACTGTGAGTCAGATGTAGAACCTCGAACACTATTTACCTCGTCATTCGATGAGCTGGATGGCCAAGATCGCCTTGCTATATCACTATCACCACCTTTGTTATGTTTTTTAGTAGATTGTTCAGAAATCTTTTGACTGTGTCCGTATTCTTTTGGTCTACAGGCAGGCTCAATGCCTTGTAACACATTACGCTGAATTGAACCTTGATTGTGACTACTCCTCACATTATTTGTTGATCTAAGGGATGCATGGTCCAGAGTATTATAAGAAGAATCAGACACTTTGCTTGAATTGTTTGTTGGCCTTAAACTATTGTCTGGGCTTGTGGCACCAACTGGACTTTGTCGTTGATTTAATCTTGGGGATATATTCGTTCTACACTCACATTGCTTCTTTGGCTCTGCTGTTGTCAACAAAACAGTTTGATCTGGATCTACTTGACTTCTGCAATACTCACAAAGGCTTGGATAACTTGGATAAAAATATGGATGTAATTCAGACTGTGGCATGGCTGGAGGATGCCAGCTCTCATTAGTTTCCCTGGGTCTAGCAGAAGGTGGAGATCTCAATGGAGTGCTGGTTTCAACTTGTGGTATGTAGGGTTGATTTTGGAATTCTCCTGTTGGTAAATATACAGATTCACTTCTAGACTGGTATCCCATCTCATGACAATATGGACAATTACAATAGGTTCTTTCAGAATTCTGACGTCCATTGTAACTGCTATATGACATTTCTATTGGATGACGTTGTCTATCACCTGAAAAAACAACAACATTTCATTCCATTCAGGAGAAGGTATAGGAACTCAACTACAAACCTGACAAAGGTTAGTACAATTTTGAGCAAGTATGCAGTAACATTATTTCATATCTAGGCAAATATAGGCAGATACTTTAAATATAATAAATAAATAATAATGTAGAAGCTTTTACTGAAAAGAATAATTCAGTAACGAAGAGCATAGTGAGAGTGACAGAACATTTATAATGTTGGATTAATATTCATAGTATCAAGTCAAACCCTACTTTATAGTTTCCTTATGGAATAAAGTAGATATCCTACTTGCTCAGTATAAGAGGACTAGAAAACAGATTTGAAAGTAAATAATCTCAGAACTAATGTCTACAATCTTGCGCAAATAGATAAGTATAAAATTTAACTAAACTAATACCATTGCTTGTTGTTCCTGCAATTCAATCAACCAATTTATTTTGAATTTCTAAACAAGTCTAGAAAAACTTCCAATGATCTTCTTATGTCATATTGAGATCTAGTTATATTGTCTTTTTAACTGGTTTTTACACTGTGTCAATACAATAAAGGTTATATTACAGAGTCCGGCACACCTAACCTAGCTTTCCTGGACCCATGTCTATTACCAGTACTCACCTATCCTTCCACAAGGCCGGAAACTTTTCTATATACCTTATTAATGGAGGAAAATTGACTTTATCGTCAAATTCTTATGGAAGGGTATATCTGCCTCGGGTGAGATTCACACCTGTATCCCCTTCAAGATACTAGATTGGAAATCTAGGCACACTACCAACTACGCTACAAAACCAGGTTCTAGTAATATTTTGTTTGCACTTACTTTGATAAGCATTTAGTATTGTATGTTGATTCTCTAATATAACATTAGCAGCAATATGTTGCATTCTTTCCAGCGCACGGAGTATTTTAAGTATTGTGCCATTTCTTGACTCAAAGTCTGCTAATAACAAATATGTTGCACTGGATGAAGATGGCGTACGACGATTCTAAAAACAACAAATATACAAATTTATGTATATTATGAGACTTCAAGTATTATATAATTTGATTCACAGGTACTGGGCAATTTTTTCTTCTATTGTGTATGTTGAGAAAAGTTCTTCAATGCCTGTTTAACTGTCAGAGTTACCACGCTCACAAAAATGCCCCATCTCCTAAACATTCTTCACTATCTGTCATTTCTAATAATAGCACTATTTTTAAGAAATTGATTTACCATTAATAAGATGGTCCAGTGTGACCACAAAGGGCCTAAATTTTGTCCGATGTAAAGCAACACATCCACTAAATAGGTATATATGTACATATGTATACAGTAAGAGGGAAAAATTGTGTATGGCACCTTTGGTTAAAGTAGAAAAGCATTATTAATACAAGTACAACATATCTTTAAGTTTCATGAAAACATTTCTTGCCACAGCAAATTTGTGCCTGCACCGAGAATCTAAATATCACAGAGAGAGGCTCTGTTCCTAAAACACTCATCAAAATGTTTATGTGATTATGTAAACAACACTGTTTTAGTCATTGCACAATATATTATTCAATAAATGAATAACAGTTTTGCCAAATAATGTATCATTATTGTTCTTCTAACTAGCAGGCTGAGATGGCTTGATCACAGAACGCAGCACAAACTGGACCTCCTATTTCAGAAATTTGAACGTCACAGTGGATTGGGGCCAAGGCAGACCAAAGTTAACCACGGATGACCTGAAAAGCTGGTATGTAAAATTAATGGTACCAACCCTGAGGACCGCCAGACATGGAAAGAAAACTTTGTTACAGACGAGACAGACAGCAGGCCTCACCCTTGCCAAAGGATTAATCATCAGCCTGTAACTAGACTAGATGATGATCAGATATAGATTTATTTGTTTTAATGCTGGACGTATAATAGTCATCAGAATCTATTTGAGGCTAAAGTAAACAAAGTTTAAAGTTCAACTTACTTCAAAAAGCCCAATTTCCTGACTAGTATAACCTAGGTATGATGCAAATCGTCTCCAGTCATTTCCAAGAGCTGTCACAATGTCCAGATCATTGCATAACTCTTGTCTAAGCTCCCAGGATAAATACTTCAATGGAAGACGTAGCCACGACACGTCATCAGACATACCTGATTTTAGGTTTTAATGATCATTGATACTTTATAAAAATCTGAAATAGAAATAAAGTACTGTCACATCAAAAGTGTTTTAGTCGGCGTGAGTTGCTAGCTTAGTCATGAAGCAACTCAGCTTTTTGATCAAGTGGTTGTTAAATCAACTCAATGGGGAATTAGATTGATTGTTTAATTTTTGTGATGAAACTTATGATCATTATCCCTGCAGTCATTGTATCAAGAAATATATAAGATTATGTGATTGGTGAAGAAGCATAATTTCAGGTTAAAAACTTTGGTTTAGAGGTATGAGATTCTCCAAAGGCAGTGAGTTAATGACAAACAATGGCAATGACCAAACAAAGTAATAATGTGCTTCTTCTAAGTTAAAATAAAGCAAGACTGTATCACATTTTTTAATGATAGAATCGAAATAACATGCAGTTTTTCTATAGTTTGTGATAGAATAAAAAAGACACTTGTTTTGATGTGATTATTAAATAACGTGTGCTATAAAAGCACTAATATTTAATTTGTGCTATAAAAGCACTCAATGTTTAATTTGTGCACATCAAAACTCGGGCATATGTTTTATTCAACAATAAAATATAAAGAAAAACTGTATTTTATTTGTTAAATATGATAATAGACTTTTCAACTGCGCGTCATTCAGTTCACATGTATTTGGCAGCCTAATGAATGCACAAACACAAAAGAAATTAGTCTTGGTGCATACGTCAGGCAGATAATATTACATAGTTCATGTATTTTACATAAGTTATGTTAACAGATATTTGGAGTAAAGCATAAGTTCAAGGTTACAGTGTGATTGTTAAAAGATTTGTTTATCAGAATAGAACGTGTTGATATTTTGCTACTTAGAAATATGCCTGATATTTAAATCAATGTCATTTTAATAATCAAGGTCATATACATATAACATCAATGTCAACTATTAAAAAAGTTCTTTCATACAGTGAGAACCAATCTAGCCGTAGCTGGTCCAAAGCCTGGTTGAGAAATGGAGAGGTTAGTGTTACTGCTGTGGATAAACATTGCCGTAGCTGGTCCCAAGCCTGGTTGAGAAATGGAGAGGTTAGTGTTACTGCTGTGGATAAACATTGCCGTAGCTGGTCCCAAGCCTGGTTGAGAAATGGAGAGGTCAGTATTACTGTTGAGATAAACATTGCCGAGACCTCAAGAAAACCAGCAAAGGTAAAATGTTATTCCATGGAAATGTCTTTTTAGACACTAAAAAGGGTCTGCACATTTGGTAGGACCCTGGTGAAAACTAAATGCAAAACAGAAGAAGAATTAAAGTAGGCCTACTACGAGATCCATGTTATTGCTAAATATTCACTCTTTTTATTTCAGGCTTGTGTGACTTAGTATCATTTTACTTATCTTTCTATTTGTTAATTCATTATATGTTTTTCACAATTTAAATACATTTTATAATGTAAATAAATTGTACTACTTTAACCAGAGGTCCACATTGAAGATTGGATTTATCTTCATGTGAAGCCTCTTTTAAGGTTCATGTAAAGCCTTGGTTTGCAAAATAATTCAGTGAAAATGAAAATGCTCTAATTCTGTCACACTCCACTCAGAGTAGTGTTTTATACATCAAAATGTTCCTCATGAAACATACAAAGTGATGCTTGTCATCAATTACGCCAAAAATATTTAACAAAAGATGTATTTGCAAAATTGATGTTGTATAAATAAAATACTGAAATGTATTAATCTTTTCTTACATTTTACTATTTTTAATGCAAACAAAGACTTTACTTGAACCTTAAATAAGTCTTTATTATTATTATTATTGAGAATTAATACGATTGTTACTATATATAGTAACAAAAATGACTAGTCAACCAGGCCATTACGCGACTTTTTCCCGTATTATTCGATTTTGGCCGCCTTCAACTCGCCCATTATGCATAATAGGCGCTGAATGCGTGCACGCGCACAGATTACGTCATCAAGTTGTAGTACTTAGCTTCGAACATGGCGGCCGAACGAATTCTTGAGTCTTTGTCAAATAGAATTTCACTGTCAGGATAGATAATACAAACATATAAGACACAAAAAGATTTATCTGAGATTTTAAAAATACATAATTTCATTATAAATCATACTTCACCATTCAAATTCAACAGACACTCAACCGTTCATGCTGTCAATTAGATGATAGATCTACCAAACTCCCAAATTCGAACTGAATTCCTTTCTGTGTTCAATTTGACGAATATCCAGCCATTATACAGTAAATGCGTAGGTTGACTAATGTTTTACCAAAGCCAAGCCATGCATAAATTAAATATAATGGTTTCTAGAAATCATCAGCAACGTCTATGCCATTTTCGGAAAATCAATGAATCATTGAATGACCCATCCCTTCCTTTCAGAGCCTTGTGTCATTCGGAACACCCTCAGCCAGGGGGGGGGGGCTATTCATTATAACGTCTGTTGAATTAACGAACACAATACTAAACACTGCTAATGTCTATTCATGGCGTACTTGTCTTTTACATAACATCAATTAAGATGAGAAAATCTATACCCCCCCCCCCCCACCAAAAAAAACCACCAAAAACAAACAAACAGATTTTGTAAAATATTTTTGCATGACAGAAGCTAAACACAATTATTTAATTTCCTGCACCAGTTTATACTAACTGTATGTCCCTTTGTCTCATATACCTGATACAAAATATTCTAACATGCTTACAATATTTTATGTAAATTTGTTACATAGATATGTATGACATTGTACAGGTAAATCTAACAAATTGTTATAATGTTATTCCATGGAAATGTCTTTTTAGACACTAAAGTTCTAAAAAGGGTCTGCACATTTGGTAGAACCCTGGTGAAAACTAAATGCAAAACAGAAGAAGAATTAAAGTAGGCCTACTACGAGATCCATGTTATTGCTAAATATTCACTCTTTTTATTTCAGGCTTGTGTGACTTAGTATCATTTTACTTATCTTTCTATTTGTTAATTCATTATATGTTTTTCACAATTTAAATACATTTTATAATGTAAATAAATTGTACTACTTTAACCAGAGGTCCACATGGGTGATTGGATTTATCTTAATGTGTAGCCTCTTTTAAACTTTATAAGTCTTTATTATTATTATAATTGAGAAATATTAATAACCTTAAGAATTTTAATTGTAATAAACCATTTACAGGATAGATTATTTCCATGTATCATAGACAATAATTGGACTGAGCAACATGACCAGAGTTCTGTCATTAATGTAAAGAAGTCAAGTCAATATCTCATACTAATGGTAAAATTTTCAGAAAAAAAGGACAAATTTAAGGGCTATTTTATTTTTTTACATCGTTTTGGCTTGTGTATGACTTTTACTTAAATCATGTTTTTGTAACCTTTCGAATATCAAGTTACTATATACCCTGGTGTGTCTATCATTAAATGTATTGAAATGCTAATAGATGTATACTGACAATTTGTGACTTTACCTATTATATAGCAGTTAAAATTATATCTGAAATCTATGGTGATTTCCCTGCTTTTTCCAAGGTCATTACAACAGGGGGGAGACTATTCATTACAGCTTCTGTTGAATAAACAAACACAATACTAAACACTGCTAATGTCTATTTATGGAGTACTTGTCTTTTACATAACATCAATTAAGATGAGAAAATCTATACCCCCCCCCAAAAAAAAACACCAAAAACAAACAAACAGATTTTGTAAAATATTTTCACTTGACAGAAGCTAAACACAATTATTTAATTTCCTGCACCAGTTTATACTAACTGCATGTCCCTTTGTCTCATATACCTGATACAAAATATTCTAACATGCTTACAATATTTTATGTAAATTTGTTACATAGATATGTATGACATTGTACAGGTAAATCTAACAAATTGTTATAATATGTCACTATATAAAGATGTATAGTGTTTTAAAAATGTGCAACTTCAATGATTGGAGTCAGTAATTTGATAGGCTTTATACAACGATATCATGCAAGTCAACCATGCACACTTTTGAGTACATGTATATACAATGCAGATATAAAATATGTGCTTTATATTATAATAAAAATATTAGAAATAATTTTAACTTGATTATAATAACTTGATAATAATAATAATAATAAAGATAATAATAATAGTGAGAATGATAATAATAATTAAATATTTTCTTTTTTTAACATCATATTCAACACATATTTAGGTTATATATACGACGGGCAGATCTTCCGGGACACTTTTCTATCATCAGAACTAACTTACCCTCCCACAAGGCCGACAACTTATGTATAGAGTATGACCTACCGCAACCGGGCTCGAACCCCTGATCCCCGGATTCAAAATCAGACATGCTAACCACTACGCCACAGCCGGGGCTTTAAATAAAAATAATGAGGATGATGATGATGACGACGACAATGATAATGACAATAAAAAATTATGATGATTATGAGGAAGAGGATGATGATGATTATGATGATGACAATGATGATAACGATGATAGTGATGATGATAATAATAAAAATAATGATGATGATGATGGTGACGATGATGATAATATTTATGATGATGATGATGGTGATGATGATGATAATAATAATAATGATAATGACTTCATTTATTGTACATAATATATTCAGTGTAAAACAATTTTGAGAAAACTATCAGAAAACAAGAAAATATTGCTGCAAAGAATGAAGTGTGTGGAATTTAAGAGTTAACAAATCAATTGTACTCATAAGAGTGCATTGACACATGTAAAAACTGTTCAACCGATTGAGAATCCATTAATATACCACCTTTAATAAAGTATTTTAAATTATGAGAAAACATTTGTTATGTGCTGATAAAAATCATGTTATTTTTCGTGGGCATTCCATAAACAAAATTTAAAACAGTGTACCCCTGTGCATAATGTATAAAATCAATAGTAAGAGTGATAAAACTGGGAATACTGGAACGGGCATTGCTGAGTGGTTACAGCATTGACTTTAATATCATTGGATAGACAGATGGACCTTGGTTTGAATCACATCCAAAGCCTTCATCTTTGCTTTTCAGGAAAGAAACTTTGATTACTACATTACTTGGTTAACTAAATTCTGTGCTAATATATTCTATAGTCAATACAATAACTTCCAGAAAAGCTAAAATCATGTTTAAAGTCTTTACAAGTATTGGCTTTTTTGCTTTCAAGGGCTCTGCACTAAGCCACTTGAGGGATTTGTTTGTCTCAGAAAAACCTTGATATCAACACTAATCACAAGGTGACAATAATTTAGTTACTCCTACGCGTTAAACAAAGCTCTTAAGTGAGTGAATGATTTACCTGGCCACTTGAAAAGCCTTTACATCCTGACTCAAAACACATTTACTCACAGTAATTTATTTCCTGAATAATCAATGGCAGTGTTTGGAAAGTGCAATATAATATTTTGTATAATTATTTATTGTTTTTAAACAAGTGACATGTCCTTGAATATTTCTTTAAGTATGTGTACTTGGAGATTAAGAAGCAAAGGAGAGATAATTCTAACTTTTAAAAACTTATTTCATGATTAAGTAAAAACTGACAGCGCCAGCCTTCATATTTAGTATGTGGACCGAGTGCATCAAAGCTACGGCCGTGGCGTAGTGGTTAGCATGTCTGACTTCGAATCCAGAGATCGCAGGTTGAGCTCGGTCGTGGTAGGTCATACCTTATACATGAGTTGTCGGCCTCGTGGTAGGGACAGTGCTGGTGATAGAAAAGTGTCCAGGAAACCTATAGTAGGAAGAGCTGGCCGTCGTATAAATGACCTAAATATGTGTTGAATATGACGTTAAAAAGAAAAGAAAAAAAAGAGTGCATTAAATTGCAGTAGGTTCAGTGACTTAGAATGTTAGTGGTCCGACGGTCAACCAACTGTTTTCAGCCTCTGTATACTTCCAAATTCAATAAAAAGAAAACATTTTAAGTTTATAGTTATATTGTGTTGTTTTTTTTGTGTTTTTCTTTGTTTTTTTTTAAATATTTTAGGATGTACAATGCTTAATCATTAAAATTGACTGCATATTTTGACATGTCATTAAGATTTGTTTAGTCCTGTAAACTTTTCTTTGGCTGAATAAAGAATTTAAATTTGCTTTTTGCTAGACAGTATGTCCAGTGCTTATGAAAGTTTTCCATGAAAACTGCAGCATAGATTCAAGGTAGGGAGGTGTGCTTAGAGTTAGGGCAAGAGTTTTAAATCTGAACATGTGCACAGCTATTTCTGGAGCGAGACGTTAACTAGTGACAGTTCCACAATACTTGAATTATAATAGTTACTTGTAAGGGCAGTATAATTCCATTTTGCCAATAAACATAGATAATGACAAAACCTATAATCTCCGATAAAATACCATTTTAAAGAGTCACCTTTTATACTTAAAATAAAAATCTCCTTTCTCCAAATCATATAAACAATGATTCAGATATCCAATAGAAATAAAAATTATATAATCTTTGTATCATAGCAATGAAATAGAAGAATAGAAATAGAAGTTGCCATGGAAAAGCAATTAAATTATTTTTATATCTAAGTATAAAAGAGTTGAGGTATCATTAATCACAAAACACAGAGGTAATATTGCAAGGTTTCCACAACTTTCACATGGAGACCCCCGTTGTTATCAATATACCCAGGTTTGTATTGTTTACTTTTATTAAACTGTCAGATATGCATATAATTGAGTTGTGAAATGTATCGGTTAGGGTTAGGGTAAGGCAAGGTAAGATTGCATAGGTAGATCTAGCGGGAGGGGTCAGGAGGGTCCGGACCACCCCTAGAATTTCCAAAATGTACCTGTCCATTAGTGTATTTCTTAACTGTAAGTCATTTTTAAGTTGCATAAAGCTATTTTTCTAGTGCATAACATAGATTCAATGTTATGTAGTTTTTATTATTGATATGTTGCATTACTCTGCAAAATGTGAATGATGTGGTTGTGCTTCGAAAGTTTGGACCCCCCCCCCCAAAAAAAAGAAAAAAATCCTGGATCCACCCCTGGATTGATGATATGCTTGTTTGTTGAAAATTGTAATATTGTTTGAAAATGTTTGATAATTTTAGTTACTTACAATACATTATAGTATTTTATAACTATATTAACATTGGCAAATGTACTTATTTAATGCTGTATGATATATATGTTTTTATACATGTATTACAGACTATAAATAAATAAAAAGATATTACATCAACTTTGCTAACTAAAATACTAATTAAGTACTTCTGTACTCACATCTAGGTGCAAATGGTGTAAATTTATATAGCAGTATTTATGTATGGCAATGAGGTTAATGTATGCACTCCTGACAGTGTACTGAACTTTGAATGATATCAGTTTACTTTCATTACATTTTATTTAAACCGTTTATTGAATAAAAGACGTTCATTGAATGTAAGACAGAGTGTACATAATCATAGCAGTTAAAACAGTCATCAAAATCCTAACAAAATTCCCCTTTGCTGTCTGCTTTATATAAATACATTAGTTCCACTAAAATATTTCACAGGGGTATGAGGCAGCGAAATATGAATAAAAGTTTCAAATATTTATTAACTTATAGATGGAAAAATAAATGAGAAATTTTTATATTTCAAACTCCTATGGTTTAAACATTGAACATTTTGTCGCACATGATAAAATCAGTCATGGGTAGTTTGATTTCATTCATGTATTATCAAATGAGCTTGTGAAATTGTAGTAAATATTTGCATCAAGTTCACATGGTAACTGTAGTGAAATAAATTCAAAAGTTATGAAGAATTATTTAGACAGAGCATCCAGCAAAAATTTCACTTCTTTTCCTGCCTTTCATTATCATCTCGAAAATGTGAAAAGTAGGAGTTGAAGAATGGCTTGTACAAACAGTTTAGTCAATGTGCCCAGGTGCCAGAGGCCAGGTGCGAGTTAGTCCTAAATATAAGACCCTACGTAACTTTTTTATCATTTGGACATTTTTCTGTTACGTTTTTGAAGCAATCCGTTAAGACCCTACATAACAGAAGAACATCGGTATGATAAAATAGTTATGTAGGGTCTTATATTTAGGACTAGGTGCGAGTAGGAGACAACTACAGTGATGAATTTGATGTGATGGTTGGCGTACATCAGGGATCCGTATTAAGCCCACAACTCTATATCATTGTACTAGAATCCTTATCTCGTTAATTACCCACACATTGTCCCTGGGAGATCATCTACACTGATGACCTTGCAATCCTCGATACCTCATTGGGGTCTATAATAAAAAGACTGACCGACTGGGAAAAGGTATGGAAGGAAAACGACTCAGGGTAAACATGAACAAAACCAAAGTGATGATCTCTCATAGGGGTCTATAATAAAAAGACTGACCAACTGGGAAAAGGTATGGAAGGAAAACGACTCAGGGTAAACATGAACAAAACCAAAGTGATGATCTCTGGCCCCAGCCTCAACTCCCTCAAGAAGTCAGGAAAGTACCCCTGTGCTGTGTGTCTCAATGGAACTGCCAGCAACACCATACTATGCTCAAACTGCTTCTGTTGGGTCCACAAGAAGTGCTCAGGAAACAAGGGTCCACTCAGACCAGATCCCAACTATAGATGTCAATGATGCACAGGCTCTGCCAGGCTCACAGATGGTAGGCCGTTGACAGATATTCAAGTGGATGATAAGACACTTGAAGTGGTAGCAGAAGTCTGCTACTTAGGAGATACTCTATCAGCAGGAAGGGGGTGTGAGACTGTGACAATAACTCGCTGCAACTCACAATGGAGAACTCATCCCCATTATCACCAACAAGCATCTGCCAATCACTACGAGAGGACGAGTATACTCCACCTGTGTGAGAAGCGTCATGCTTCATGAGTCAGAAACATGGGCTGTATCTGCTTAGACCCTTAGACGACTGCAGCAAAATAACCAAGCCATGATAAGATGGACCTGATGTGTCAAATCAGAGGCTGATGTGCCCTTGGAGGATCTCTTTCTCAGCATAAAATCAGAGATATTGCCGACGTTCTCCAAACAAACAGGCTGAGATTGCTTGACCACGTAGAACGTAGCACAAGCTGGACCTTCCCGGTCAGAGATTAAAAAGTTACTGCACATCAGGATAAAAGCAGACTAAAGCTAAGACCTGGTTAAGTGTGATTGGCTGGTACAAAAAATGGATGACACCAACCCTCAAGACCGCCAATCATGGAGAGGTAGACTTCACTCCAGACGAGACAGACAGGCCTCACCCTTGCCAAAGGAATAATTAACAGCTAGTTTAAACCAAACTGGATGTTGATGATGATGATAAGGGAAAACAATGGGAAGTCAATCAGTACTATAACAAGTTATAATTTCTGTTTTCAATCTTGCATGTAAGTAAACATTTGAACCTTTGTACATGTAATGTACTTTTTGTAACAAATAATATAGAATAGACTAAAGTTCTCCATAAACTGCAAAATAAACAATCATAAATGTATTAATATAAATAAACAAAGTTTGACTATCAAAAAATATACATGTAGAGTCAGTTGTCAACAATTGCTTTAAAAACATTATACCTATCATTTCCATTCAAATTTGGACACCCATATAATTTAATGTTCCATCTCAATAAAGAATGCATTGTAAAAGCAAAAGCTACTAACATGACCCGTCACCTAAGGTCACAATGACTCATCAAAATTTTTAATTCAAATAATAAACAACTCCCATTAAGTTTTAATCGAGAAAATACTATTATCATGATAATCAGATAAGTACAAAATTATCATATTTTTCAAACTCGTGATGTTGAATGTAGATAATCATCATACGTCAAAAAAACACCTAAACTTTCTCTATACAATTTATTGTTATTCCAGTCAGATAATAAGATTATCATTTGAGTTGAATCAGCTTATAAAATGACCAGTCTACCTCACAAAACACTGAGTATTAAAAAAGAGAGTGTAAAATCTAGAACAACTTAAATTTTGTTGCAATTTTCAGGTTCAGCGAAAAGCAATTACCAATACTTTTATAAATGTTAAATTCAAATTTTCATTACAAGATCACCATAATAAAACATTAGGTTTACAAAATGCAGTATGTGTATCAGGGATGGGGTCAATTACTTGCAAAGTAATTAATTATAATTACCATTATTCTCAACCTCAGTAATGTTGTGGGCTTAGAGCTAAACGGTCATAACTCAGTCTTTTTTTTACATGAGTTACAACTGTTTTGCGCTAAGCCCACGATATAGAACATTAATGAACAGTTCACTAAATTCTAGATAGATGTACCTTCTAAGAAACCAGCTAGCTAGTGGATAATATAATCATTACAGGTAAAATGTAATGGTGTGTTGTCATCTTTGTCCCAATATTACATTGTATATATCTAAAAAGAATGCATACACAGAATGTATTAAACCACTTAAAAACCAGTTAGAGCAAAACTAGTCTATCAGCATGTAAATAAACAAGGTTGTGTTCTAGTTTTGCAATGACCTATCTAATTTCAATGGTTTAAATTTTAACATTTTTTACTGTTTAATGTCTCAATTTGATATGCAAGAAGCATTGTGACATGTTAGCACAAACCTAGTCTATATCCTACTTAATCTACATGTAGTTAGACTGGTTTTGCAGTGACCTATACCCATTGAATTCTCATAACAAACTTAAACAGCAGTCTGATATGTCATGATCGAGTTATTTTACATAGATAACGTAATATTCATGTCATGAGCTTAGCGCAAAAATGATCATTACTCACTCTTTATCATACTGAGTTATGAACAGTTTGCGCTAAGCCCGGGATGTGCAAGTTAGCAAGGGTAATATCTCAGCATGATACTAAAATATTTGAACATCATTTTGTCAATATTTATTTATGTTAGAATCATTTTAACAATAAATTGTACTTGATATAGTAGCATTATGTGATATAGACATGATGCTTATGTTTATCTGCTTAACAGTCGCAGCTTTTAGATAGTAGATAGTAGTCAGTAGGCCGAGTCCAGCAAAATCGCTGTCAGTCCAGAGACTTTCATTCTCGTACCCTGAGGTTATCAAGATTCTCAAACTAACTAGTATTAAGAATGCTACTAGACTCTGGGTACGAGAATGAGAGACTTTTAGAAATATGAGTGATCCAATGGTTCACCAACATTTTACAGACATCAATTTCATAATTCAATAAAAGTAATTCAATTGACATGGAATTTCACCTACGAAGGAAAACAGCATGATAATTCATCAAAAACTGGTTTTCTGCATGTACATTATTCATTAGATTTTAGAATGTACTGTTTTAAATTATTGAAATTTATAGCATATCTTATTAAATCTGACAATAAGAATGTTGTCTGTCCAGTTACAGTCAAGTAAAAGATTTCATTTTGCTTGACCAAGGGTGCCTTGCCTTAGCATTTTGCTAGGAAATGACTTGTTCCAGACATCGCTTCATTTCGTAGTGAAAGCTAGCGTAAAAAATCTTCGCTACCCAAGAGCGCTGTTACAAATAAAATGGCTGCCTCCGCAGTAATGTGACTTCCTGTTAGCCGACAATTTGTTTCTTTTATGTTTGACTGACTAAAGATGAATTGAAATTAATAAATATTTGTTATTGTTCATATAAACATGTTTTTGCAATGATTTTATACTTTTTAAAGACTTATTTAGTTTTAAATTGCCCCGAAAGCATGCAATTGCAATAAGCACAAAAGTGTGTATCGGCACAGGCTGCCATCTTGGTTTGTGACGTAAATAGCAAGCCGTTTCCTATGAAGAAAGCGCTTTTTCATAGCGATTCATAGTGAAATCGTTAGGCAACGCGCCCCAATCCTCCAGTGCTAATGTAAGTTTGTCCTGAAGACTGAAGTACTGAATATTAGCTTCCCATTCTTGGTCAAGTTTACGCTCCCTTCGCAGCTCAGTGAATACATTACATTCACCCGCTGCCTTAAAATGTGACGATTTATGATATTGACCTTTACTATGAACCTTTGAACACCCAATGAAAGTTTACCAAATTTCAATTTAGCTGAAAAACTTTATACGCATTTTCATTGGTTGAACGAGTAAACAACACCTTATATGGTATGATCATACTAGTGACAAATGCAACATTGTATGACGTCATTTATAGCGTGGCTACACTTTGTATTTAAGTTCAATAAGTTGCTCTATGTTTACAGTTAAAAGATCAGAGATACACATTTAAAAAGATCAATGTTTACTTTCATTTTTGTTAATTTTTCATTATCTAACTAATGCAAAACTGTCAAACATCTTTGCATTTCCACATTTTGAAACTACAGGTGTGAGAATTTTTTGCATCTACTTTTAAAGACCATGTGACAGTCATGCGATTTAAATGTTTATGTGAAAATAGAAAATATCAGCTTGAACGTAGTATTTTAGCAGAGGTAGATTTAAATGTTTATGTGAAAATAAGAAATATCAGCTTGAACGTAGTATTTTAGCAGAGGTAGAAAGTGAACAAGTGAATCTTTCGAACCGATGTATTGGAGAGTAGGTCAAGTTATGGCGAGACACTTGTAAGGTTGTATTGTTTTGTAGTCAATCTCAATTTCTACAATTCTCAAACAAATCACTAAGATTAAAGATGATAATAATTTATTAAGTTCCTCAGTTTAAGGATGATGTAATTATTTTGCAATAATATAAATTCATCACAAAGCTTTTACATTGAACATAAAATCTAAAATAAAAATAAGCAGCAAAAACATGAATACATGTAGTAGCATTACATTTTATTGCATACATTTGATTGTAATATATTTAATACAAATATGATTAGCTTTTTTAAGCAGTACCTTTAGTCACAATCTTAACTTAATTTAAATATTGCACCGAGATTAAAATAAATGGTTAAAGCATAAAACAACAGAATATGCAAAAAATTATTTATTTGAAAAAAAAAAACCAAACAAACTTAACTAACTTACAAAACTTGATCATGGACAAAGGGTCCATGTCTAGACTTATACTTACAAAAATTGACTTACTTAAACAATCCTTACTTAATTATTTATTTTTATGTAAAAGGCTTCACTTACCTAAAAAACGTTTACTTCTCCATAATTATCAGCTAATGATTAAGAACACTACTAATACCAAATTTTGAAATAAATTTCATTTTAAAATGAAATTACACTTCGCCATTTTATTATCATAGTTAAATCCATAGACTGATCAACCACTATTAAACTGATCAAACCTATTAAAATTGAAAATTGTCACATAGATATACCATATGTATAGACATTGCAGGGTATGAGGTGTATGCTTGGCAAGCCTTAGTATAATAGAATACATGTATCTATGGAGTTATCATATAAACATACATATTGGTACAAAGTACAGGGTGTATATCAAGTTACCACATAAAAATATTGTTTTTAATAGATCGCTCACTCATGTGCTCAGCCTTTTTATACAATATCTTAAAAGATAAAGATCTAAACAAGTATGCATAACTATAATGAAAAATTTATTTTGTAAGGTTGTCAGCATGATTTAAAGTTTTAAAGGATTCACATACAGTCAGTCCTGTATTTATTAATAGTCATACTTTTAACAAATGAGCTTTTATATAGTTGTTATATTTTCCATATTTAGGACATATAAATATCTTCTTTTATATTCAGTTGAAAATTCCCACAGTTCCAAATAGTACATAAATTAATAACTTCAAATTAAGATGTAATTTTCACATCATTCGTACCAGAGAATTTTATCATTTGTATTATCATATATGTATTATCATTCATTATCTACCAAATGTATTTTAGAAAACCTTTTCAGTGATACTAGCATACATCATGAAACTTAAATTTGAAAAAAAAACTGAAATTCAAAGTTAAAATTAAAGATACATAGGGTGTAGACTCAATAATCAAGTCTAGCTAGTTTGAGTGTTCATAATTTAGTTCTAAGCAAGACAAACTATGCCTGAAATTGATCGTATATAAAAGAATCAGTTATTAAAATTGATTGAACAAATATCAAGTATTTAAATCAGCAGAGTTAATATAAAAGCCACGGACAAATGAATAGAATTGAACAATAACTTCAATAATAATGACCATAGGAGGCCAGCATGATTCCGAGTCAAAAGCACTATACATTTACATATCCAGGGCTGAGCTCAGAACAGTCGTAACTCACTCCCTTTTTTATTAAATAACAAACTTTCAGTGCGAACCCGAAATATGTTTAAAAACCAGAAATGTTATAGCATCATATGATAATAACAGATCTTGGAGTGCCCAAATTAAGTCTTAATAGAAAGAAGGTCTTTAAATTCAGGGTGTAATGTTATACAGTAAAATATTACCTGAGAGGCCAAGGTCCCTTTAAATAGAAAGTCACTGAATTAAGAGCATGACTTATGTAGGCTAGAATGTATCTTTTCACATGACAACATTATTCAGTTGACATGAATATTAAATTTTGCAGGTCATATCAATTTTAAATCGTGCAAGATTATATTGATATGAGCTTAAAATAGATTCAATATCAATGTGTCCATGTAAAACTAGACTAACTTCATTAAAACCAGTTAAAACAGGTAGAATTAATTAATCAATGCTCCTACCATGGTCAACACCTATCATTCCAATAAACCACCAACCTTCAGGCTCACAGTAAAGCAGTTATAACAGGTAGAATTAATTAATTAATGCTCCTACCATGGTCATTTAACTCCTATCATTCCAATAAATCACCAACCTTCAGGCTCACAGTAAATAAAGAACGATATAGACAAGGTTTAGACAAACCCATCAATACATGTATATGTCCGACATTTTACATTCTATTTTGTACCTGTACCCAGGGTGCACCGGTATTTACTCTAACCATGATATATACAAGTATGTACTTACTAAGTAGTTTTTTCATCGGTTTTAATGTAAAGTATACATATTGATTTTGTTTACTATGAAGTATTTCAAGGTTAACAGGTGCTCTTAACCTATCAAATGTTTAAGTTAAAAGATTATGGCTACCCATCAAGTGCTTAGTTATATATAATCTCGGTCAAATTGGTTTTTGATTAAATATTAGAGTTGATAGTTTTTATTGATATTTTTGCATATAATGCATTTTTTTAAAACCTTTATCGACGCTTTCAACCATAAATTAAAGCAAAGGGTCATGAGAGAATTTTCACTGTAAATTAACAGACAAATCAATGATTTAAAATCTTCAAAATAGGACCAAATATTAAGCTAAGACATAATTTTATATAGGTTACAATATAGCAAGGAGTGGTCCAACAATGATAAAATACGCTAAAAATCTGGGATTTCAATTTCATGGAGTATTTCATAATCGACCGAATTTTATTTCAGTCTATATATAGAAATGACAACTGTTTTTTCAGAGAATTTGAACAACATGACTTTAGCAACTGATTTTCATACACCCCTGGCAATATGCCATTACATTAATACACTACGATGAAATAGTGTGACCTCCATAAGTCCTTGGACAATAAATGCTGTTTTTAGGAAAACCAATTCACATTTACAAACAGAATAAAGAAATCAATGAGTTATCTAAGCAAATTAAAAAAAAAAAAACAGCATTTAATAATATGATTCTAACTATGTAACATGAATAAGCTTGAGTAATATAAAAACTACCTAGGTATGTACAATCATTTTTTCCATCAGTTGCAACTCTGACAGATCTGAATAATTAAATCAGAAAGGACATGGCATTGCATTTCTTCATGGGGCACATTCGATTAGCAGTGTGAATGTTCCTGAATGAGAAAAAAACAATCAAATGAACAGAGACACTGTTCAAGATGTGTTCTTACTGTGTCGAAAGAATAGGGAGTGTGGCGAGAACAGTGACATCATAACAAGAGGAAAATGGTGGACATGTAAAGAAAACTAGTAAGCTAACCCAAGGACATTGATTAAGAAGACTGACCTCTGCAGTGTGATTTAAATAATTGTAACAATGTCACAAATCATCATAAATTACAAACCACAAAACGTCAATGCAAATAAAAAACTTTCAAGTGTCATAACAGTGTGTAAAACCACACAATAAAAAGATAATATATCTCTTTTTTTGTTGTTACCATAGCAACCAGTGACATTAGATAGTATAATATGTCAACCCCATAAACTGATAAGGGTAAGACTGACTTGATTGCTAACATTGTTTACAGTACTTCAATACCTTTGAAAAAGCTCCTGTGATTATGTCATTAAGTGTATTAAACTATAACTGATTAGCATTATAAATTTCTAAATGTATTTCTAAAGGTATAAAACTTTCTTTACTCCATTTTACATTCTAAGGACAACAGCACTAAGAAATTTTGTAACAATTTGCCCTTGCAATTTATAACACACAAATGAACATGGTATATTATATTTACAAATTAACAAAAAATGTCAAGTTCTTATTAATTAGCTTTATATTTCCTACACTAACTCCATGAAGAATGACATAAGCAACAGGCTGAATGTGTCTGTAATGTAAGATCAGGGTATATGATGAGTATTACAGTAGTCTTGCATTAGACCTTTGCAAAGGCTCCTGATCACTGTTCAATCATTATTTTGTCCAGTACATAGGTGAATCCAGGATTTCTAGTTAGAAAGGCCGGAAAATTCTAGTTAGGGGGCAGAATTGAAAAAGCAGACTGGGGTCCAGGGGCCTTATATAAGGACTCCAAATTGGTCCTGGGCAAAGCCATGACCAGAGTCTAGGCGGCGGTCGCCCCTGGAAGCTCCTGAGTTTGGTCATTTATAAGGGATTCAAGCACATTTCCAGACCTTAGCTATCTATTTCTATGGTATACAATAAAAAGCACCTAGATATATATCATATAATTTTCTAACAGCCGTTGGATCGTGTTAAAATCTCACAAAAAAATGAGAAGGCATATTGCTTTTGAATTATTGTACATTATGTTATTGTATTGATCTACTCCCAGTCTTGTTAACTTATTGCATGCGCAGTGTAGGAAAAAATTTGACATTTATATATATATTCCTACAAATATCATTTTTCATGAAAGAAAAACCTTTGCTTGGGCAATTTTAGGGGGGGGGGTACGCCAGGTCTGCCCCCATCCCCCCACCCCTTGGATTCACCTATGCTTGTTTGTTTGTTTTGGTTTTACGGGGCACAAACACAGAAAGGTCATATCACGCTGAAATTCACCTATGCATTAAGATATAACCAGACATAGAATAATAAACTTTAATATAAAATTGAATAAGAACTATCAATCTGAATAAAAACAATCATCAAAATATTGCAATGAGATGACTTTAAACTTCCGTTACCATTCAATAAATATATTCATCAAGTATTTCTACCTTACCTTTCTCAAGAATCAGTTTCTTAGAAATATGGTATAGATTACAGTGCTGTATAAATTAAGATATTAGAATGAACCTCATTCAAATATAAGGAAATTAAATGTTACAAAGATACAAGGCTGTGTATTTTAAAATATTTGAAATATGCTTGCGAGCAAAAAAATTATTTTCTATATAAAACATTGTAGAGCTAACTAGTAATTTCGAAATTCAGAGAAATAAAAAATCCTTAGAATTATATTTGTAAATAAAAAAATCCCAATTCCATTAAGTCCCAATGGAAAAATATCCATAAATGGAGAAATCTGCAGATTCAAACCTTTGTTTGGTCCAAGAAATGTTTAGATTTCTGAAGTTGCACAGTCAATCAATTATATCAAAAACCCTAAACACTTCAGTGAATTTTCATTTCATTCTGGAAGGTAATCTCAAAAATGGATATGGAATCACAGAATTATGCTAAAAACTAAAAAGATTCACAGAACTTACATGTATATATCTCAGCATTGTACAAAAATCAGGAAATTATATGAAGTTATAAATAAGTACAAAATTATGTAGATTAATTGTTATACAACAAAATTGCTTCATAAGGTATTACAGATGACTAGTTTAATTATCTTTCTAATGAAAAACAACTTTAAAGAAGTTGCACCAAATTGTGAATAAATGCAAAAACCATTACTACAAAATTTCTTAATCAGCTAATAATGTATATGTATTATAAATAATATTGTTTCAAATGCATTGTTAGCAAGCCAACACTTAATAAAACAATAAAGATAATTTTCTGGGTCGTAATGTACAGTCACGTAGGCGCCATATTGTTTTTCGGCGTATATATTACATGTATACAAAGTAAAATAAACTTTACAAATAATAAATACAAACTATAGTAAGAAAATATCAACAAGCAATGTTACAATAAAAATTAAACAAAATATCAATTAAATATTGCAAATTAATTAAAGATATAATGTAAAAAAGCAATACTAACATAACAACCAAACTTTCTTGTCGCAAACCTAAAAATCATGAACTATAAATAGAATCCCACCCAGTTGTAGCCAGTCAAGGTACAACATTTCTCCTTGGGTTCAATCATACAGACAATGTACATGAAATAAGCTTTTATTATAATGATACAATAATTAGCATTTCTTAATTACTTACAAGCATTTTAATTCTAATCCATGCATAGAATACATATAACTTCAACTATTTTTCAGTGTGATGCATACCTGTATAAACAAAATATTTCACAGGTTAAAGTCTAATTTTTATTTCCAAGAATGAAAGCTAAATATAGACATACCCTTATTAAGATAAAATTGTTTTTTTACCCTGGTACAAGGGAGACAAATCTTACATTCATGATTATCTCCCTTGAATTAGGTATGTTGTAGCTTAACACCACTCACTATTGTTTCAGTTTTTCTGGGTTTTTTTTGTTGGATTTAATGCCTTACTAACATGTTGTGTAGGTCATAGCACCTTGGTCAGTCAAACTACTCAGTGTTCTTGAAAAGGCTAATCTCTGGATTCAGCAGTTAACCAGTGACTAGGCACATATTTCGGTCCGTGACTGACAACTGTCCTACAAGGTAATCATCAGTGGTAGGAGGGAGATTGGCCATTGAAATTAATTCGTGAGAAGATTTTTTGGTTGTTATGTACATTGTACTTGTAATTGCAGATTTTTAGCAAAAAATTGAATGTTGCTAGACTGCCTGTATCAAGGTGGCCATACCACATGACTATGACATCACAAATGTTACAGTTTGAAGAAAACAGTGAAAAATCGGCCTCGACTTAAAGTTTAAAAGAGCTGTTCATCTTTTAATTTGATGACAGATTTCAATGATACCTAGGCAAGGCTTAGCATAAATGTATATTCTTTTTGCTGCACATCACATCGCCAATGCCAGTTTTTACAGTTTGGTACACCCCCCCCCAAAAAAACTATTCCTTTTCAGAGTGCTACAGTCAAAAATCGTCTTTTTTAATAGAAAAATCATATGCAGGTGGTCAATACAATATTATTGCCGTACAATATTATTTTATAATAATTATAAAGTGATAGTTTTCAAGTAAACGCTTCAGGCCATATACCTTCATCAGTCTTCATGCAATATCATATTCACCATTAAACAGTGGTAAAAGTCCGAAATCATACTAGGAGTTCCACTAAATGGAAAATAGATAAATAAAAGATAAATCTTATACAGGTTCATGACTATTGTTTGTTATTGAACTAATATTCTAACTCTATGTTTTGTTTATTTCATGCCTCACAGACTTCGTGGTTCATACATGGTGTATACAATCTGATGTCTTTCAGATCTTAGTGTTAACTATGAGCTCATTGATACAGGATAGTAGTTGAATTAACTCTCACAATTTGGGAGCCAAATATGATGAGACTTTTGCCACAAGCAAAGAGCTTGGTCAGCTGTCACAACACATGCCCGCTGAACAGGCTCTTTGTTGTTGGCTGCTAATTGTCCTATTTTTATCTTGAAATCCCTGAAAATAACATTGGATAGGTCTAACAATTGAAGACGGACTAGTTCATTGTGCAAAATTGAGCATTGGAAGGGTTAAGAAATAACATATGGTCAACTATATTTTGTTGTAGAATCAATGCAAGCACAAGCTTTATATGTGCCACGGATAAGTAAAGAGTACCTTAGCACAAGTTATTGATAAGTGCTAAAAAAAGCCTGTTTTATCTGACAACAAGATAAAAAGGTTAATTCAATTGTTACATAGAGTAAATAACAACTTGAGGGTTAGTGTTGTTGAATCATAACAGCCATCATTGTTTAAAGATACAAAAAATGAAAACATATCAATGAGCTCAACAAATCAAGTGTTTATGTTATAAGTCACATTTAGTTATCATTCTATATGAACTACGTGAACATGTATTGATTCAATATTAAAGTATAAATGATATCACATTAAATATACCATGAAAACACACAAATATACCTCACACATAATCATCTATTATGCTTTAGCAGAAACAAACCAACAAAAAATAACATAAAAAAGACAAATTATATTTTGCTAATTTATTCTTCATGTTTACAAATCAGATTAACAAGTTAAAAATTTGATCTCCCTGATAAAAATAAATTAGGTCCAATTTTTATGGAGCCGTTAAAGTGACATTTTGAAATACTTCCATTACTTTCACAATTATTTCATTCAAATGTAATATCATTTCATTTCCTTAAAAAAGGAATAGTTATTTCAAAAAGACGCAGTAATCTTTTGCAAAATCAAATGAATTATTTCATTTGAACGAAATAATATAATGTTTAAAAGAAATAATATTACGTTTAAAACAAAATAATTGTGAAAATAAAAAAAATGTTTCAAAATGTCACTTTAGGGGCACCGTAAATACTTCATACACATAGTATCCTGAATATAAAAATATCAATAAATATTGCAATGTGATGACATTGAAACTATAACACATAGTCATCAAGTATTTCTACCATCTCTTTCTAAAGAATCAGTTTCTAAGGAATATGCTGGTCTATATTTTACAATACCATTTTCATCTACATATTGTAATGATGGATTAGGATGTGTGTTGTTCATACTGCCTAAAGATGTGTACCTGAAATGTTCATAAAAATATAACTCATTAAAGGCGAGTCCTTCAACTTTATTTAAAATTAAGGCACTATTTATAATTTGAAATTTCAGCTAACACATTTTGCCAGAACTGTTCATATGAAAGACATTAAAGGTACACAACCAATTTTTCAATCCAACTAAAAACAGTTTCTACTTAATTCTATTATTTTTTCTGTTTATAATGGCGCTGCAGTATTAATGTTTTGGACAACAACAAGTTTTAGTGGTCACCTTTCAACTTTATGATAGATCTAGATTTAGATTTATAAAACGATATAAATTGGTTAGCTTGATTACCATAGTATAGTTATAGAAGTCACATGATTAAAAGAAGGATCAAATCAGTATTAACACTATGTAAAAAGAAAAAAATTAAGAATTCTGTTTAACCAGAAAACAGAATGGAAATACCCTTTTTAAAATTGGATTTACACCATTAAGACCATCTTAAATTACCTAATTAGCTTTCCTGGGCACTCATACCCTTACTTGCCCTTCCACTAAGAGCTGACAGTTTCTCCAACTACATGTACTAAGGAAATTTGATACTTTATATGAAAGGCTATAACATGACTTGGATAGAAATTATATTTCCTCACTGTTCCTGAAAAGGATAGATCTCTGGATCTAGCTGTTAACCAGTCCTTGGATACTTCCATCAGTAACTGACAAAAGCCCTACATAATTTAAGGTCAGGGGTATGAGGGAGAATGCCATAGAAATGATTTCATGATCAAGCTCCACTTAAGTATGCTACACCCAAAAATCTAACATATCACCCCTTGATAAGTACAATTGTACCACTTATACCAAATGATCTAGCCAAGTGGCTACATAATGTTTAGACTTACCCTCGGTCATACAGACTACAGTATGGTAAACATAGGGATCTTAAAAACTTCCATACATCTGTATAGGTCCAATCTAATAATGGATTAACTCTCATATACTGAGGCCAATCTTCATCTGTCATAGAAAATGACTTCAAGTGACCTGAAATATTATTGTTACAAATTTAACAAAAGTCCGTGCACATCATACATAACTTTTTCAGCCTTATGTAATCATCCTGTAATCATGATTACTTTTGCAAAAGTAATCTGAAGAAATTGTTTACACAGCACAATCATGAGTCATTGGTAATTATTCAATTGCATGTTTATCATTCAAGCTATTAATTAATAATTGATTATACATGACAGTAATCAATCACCTTCCCGATTACAGGTGGTGGACTGTAACAATTTATAAGTCACTGACATAAGTGAGAAAGTTCAAATAAACACTTTAGGATAAAATGCAAGAATTTATTAACAAAACACATGAACCAAGTATAAAAAAGCAATATAACTCTGCCTAATTTAAGCAACACATACAGAACATGACATTGTTAACCCAAAAACATGCATGAATTGTCAAGTAAACCCCTTCAGAGACTGCAAAGAATACCGGCAGTCTTGCAAGTAAAAGAAATGAGATAAAAACTTCTCCCGGTCAATATGACCTGTGGGGGGGGGAGTAGAGAAATGTAAAACAACATAATAACTTACTAGAATAAGGATCAGTAATTCTTGTTCCCATGATAACAGCTTTGATTTCTGAATGTTGTGTTTGTAACTCAGATAAACAATCTTTAATACGACCATTAAAATGTAACATCTCTAAATTATACCTGAAAATAGTTATGAATTTGATATCTTTAATATAAAGACAAATATTTCAAAAAGATGTAAGCAAACATATAAGGAACAGCAAGAGCAAAACAACCACATACCAACCACACAGCTAAAAAGGCAAAGGGGGAGATTGCTTTTAGACTTTTTATTTTTTTGTATTAAAAGGTATGCCACAAACAAAGACACAAAAATCTAAGGGATTTATGCCATGGAACAGACAGTGAAAGAAGTTACAAAATTGAATAAATTTTATCAATTAGTGTAAAGTATTTATGGCTTTCTCTTATAATATATTGCATTGAACCACAAAAAAGTAAAGTCAACAATTATTTAAGTCATTATTAGTATCAAAGTGAATCATGAATAACAACTACAACTAATTTTAAGCTTTAGAGTGCTTAAGCATCTATTAATAAGAGCTAACACATAAAATTTAGTTAACCAGGTCACATAGTAAGAAAACCAAAGAACGAAAATGAAACAAAAGGACATTAACTGTATGGTGTTACATCAACAGATGTCTAGTGCATAAAACAAATTTCTAATACATTACCTATCTCTAGATATCTGTATAAATTTTTCAACTTCAGGAAATGGTAATTTACTTCTTATATATAATGACTTCATCTTTCCTTCATGTTCCGGCCATTTCCTACAATATATTGTAAATTAAATTTTCAATATTTAATACTTAAAAGTTACGCCTAAGTACATGTATCAAAGCTAGCTTTCAGGCTTGAACAATAAATTACATTACTTAAAAAAATACCATGCAGTGAAACTTCTGTAGGGTTTGACTCTGTGTTTTCCCAAACTTAAGGCATGTTTATATTTCTACAGAACAAACTGCTGCCACCATGATTACATTTAAACATAAATATTGTACAAAACACTTTACTTTGATTTCAAATGTGATTGTTTCCAACCACAAAATATCTAAAATCAAAGTTTGTCTTAACAAACTTATATATTATGACATAAACCATAGCCCAAAGCTTTTGACAAGTGAAAATTGATCTGAGCTAGTGAAAATGACTTATTTCGTATAGTCAGGCTAGTTGGTAATTAAGCCCTTTACTATGTAACATAGTATATAGGGCTAATGTTTCAATGGTTAACAATATGATTAAGGAAAACTATGATAAAATTCTAACTTACTTTGTAACAATAGCATAAACCAGATGTAGTAGCACAGTGCAATCTTTACCACCATTAAAACCTATACATATTTCTTCAAATCTAGAATATAAAATAATATTCATGTGTGTATAATCAGAACTGAGAAAAAATTAAGATCAGCAATCTTAATTACTAAGAGCCAACATTCTAAATAAACTATGGCATTGTTCATGCAGTGTTTATAATAGGGCTGTCATGATATACCAGTATACTGGTATATTGCAATACACATCTGCAACAATAGGTATTGTGACAGCCCTAGTTAATAATGGATCTTAGAAATTATATTGTGCCAGCTGAACACAATCAGCCTTCCTGGACATTTTCTTTACCAGTTCTTGCTTACCCTTCCAAATATGGCTGACAAATTGTCAGCTAGGGAGAATAAAATCCTAAACTTCTGAGTTTTTATCAAATGGTATAACTTACAGTAGCTTGTAATTTAAAATTGTACACTATATCACAGGACCATATTCATGGATTAAAACTTGCTAGAAAAAGAAACAAAAATATAAAATGACTGAATAAATTCAACTGCAATTATGTTTCAGGACAGAGCTAAGGAATTTCAAAAGTACGGGAATGATAAAGAGAGTTGATGTTCAAAACCTTAACAGTGAACAATACATACTTATATCTTTCTAAGGCTTCTTCTATAATCTTAACAGAACTTGTAACTTTATCAACAAATGCTTGGTCATCAATTCTATCTGATATATTATATACTTGTTGTACAGCATTAACTACTGGATTCTTCTCATAATCTACTATACAATCTAGAATATAAACAACAACATTATCATCTTGCCATATTTATGTAACAATTTTTCATATTATTATACGTACACTCAAAAATGCTTCACAAAGTTTTTTTTTGTTTAACATGGTAGCAAAACATAATATACCCAGTAGGTCACATCATTGTGGTCAGTCAACCTACTTAACGAGTTTGAAAAGCCTTATACTCTGGATTTAGCTGTGTACCAAACTAGGCTCATAATTTAATCAATGACTGACAGCTGCCCAACATGATTATGATTCAGTGATAGGACAGAGAATGACCAAAGAAATTACTTTATGACGAAGTTATACTCTTGTCCATACTGAGCTTATAGGATAAATTTTCTTTCTCAAGAACTCAACATAACAAGTAGAACTTTTCAAAAATATGTTTTGGTTTGAATCACATCTAAAACCTACCCTTTGATAACAAAATCTCTCTATGCCATGGTCATTATAGTGTGGGGCCAATAAATATATATTCCAATTAAAACTCATTAAGTATTATCCATACTTTTATGTCCTTTTGATTGTGAATTAGTCCCAAACAACTGTACATTTCACAGAATGCCAAACACAGTAAAAGAGTATTTTTTCCTTCATGCTTTACAGTGAAACGTCACTTTATTCTATGACAATATAATGAATATATGATGAAAATATGAATGCTATATTTCATCATAGAGAAAATATAACCTTATATTTTCATTGCCAATGATGCCATATTAGAAAATAAATGACATCATCTTGGAGAAGAAATGATGTCATGTTATAATTTGTGAAAAAAAACATCTATTAAAACACAAACCAAGCATGAAAGAAACAGAATATTCATCAATTTTAGAGTAAGATCATTTTTTTTTAACTTGTGAACACAGAAAAGGACATTCACTAGTGGCTATGCCACTCGGGAAAATATGTTTTCTGAGCTCACTCAGTGAAAAAACCCACTAGATCTTACAGCAAAGTTGACAAATATCCCCCATATCTTTACAATAAAGAAAGAATGAAATAACAAACCTTTAGGTAAATAATCCTTTAAATATTGACTACATTCCTCCATTTTGTCTTTATTTTCTGACTCCAGAGTAAGTTTGACTTTATAATAACTGTAATATATATTATATATAAATATTGTGTGTAATAAATTACATATAACAAACACTTCATTATACAAGTTTTTGTAAAGCTAACTCATAAATAATAAACAATAAATTATGCATTAGTACACTTCAATGTGGACCATTGCATTTTACCTGAAGGTAAATTTTTAATGAAAAAATAATAAAGATTTAATCACAACTATAATGAAACCATAATGAAATATATTTTGCTTTATGAGTTTACCATCCATACCATTCCTTTAATGGTTTATTTGGAAAACAATTTCAATAAAGATGTACTAACAAAATAATTACTACCCAATAAAATTACTCATGGAGTAGTGGTATCATTTGTGAGCTGGTGCAGAGTAAAAGTAAAAATTGTCTTATTTGGTAAACAGCCATAAAGACTTTCCGACACTATTATAGTGTAACATTAATTATAACAAGCTATACTATTAAAACATGCCATACAGTCTGAATCCTACATACTTATAACCATGATGAAACATTAAGAATTCAGTAGAATTACAGAAGTTGTGAAATATATAACAAGCACTTTCAGTTTCAAACTGAGAACATACTCTGTCAATAAGTATCATTATAAAAACATTTCTTCATAAGTTTTCTAAAATAAAACATTGAATAACAACCCCAATATAAACTAATTAACCTAATCAATTAATATCTTTAGCAATAGTCACCACTTTTAATCCATTTCACATACATGTCCTTTTCTAATGTGAATAAACCATTTATACTTTAAAGCTAATGAAATTACTATTTTATTCACAAACCATATATAACTACATGCCTCAGGTACATAGAAACAAAAATATACACTACATACATATCAACCCTTTAATGATATGAAAACAGCTCATTATGAATGATAAAAACATGCATAAATATACCTCAGAAATCTCCTTCAAACATTTAAGTATTTTATCAATACTTCATTATCACTATGATGATACACTCCCCTCCAAAAGTTCCTTCACACATTTACAATTTACATTGTACAAAATGGAGTTTTAAACAGTTATAAAAGCAAATTATTGTTAAACGAATTTTAATTTTGCTTTTGAAATCAATACACTTTTCTTTTATATGTGAAATTACAAAAATATCTAAACTTGATATTGGTTCATTGTGATATATTGACCATAGTTTTGAAGGCTGATAGATACCTTTTGCTGCAACTGTAAAAGTGAAATAAACCCATAGAAATATTGTTTCCATGGCATGAATACTGAACTAAATAAACAATGATTAAATAATTCTGAAATCTTAAACTAGGCATTAGTAGCATTTGTACTGTGAAGGAACTTTTGGAGGACAGTGTATTTGTGTCACATTATATCACATGTAGTAAAGGCTAGCTGGAGCACTGTGAAGTTATGTATAATGTAGAAAACAAATGATAGTGTGATAAACAATTCAGTATACCCTGACACTAATCAATATATCAAGTTACATGATCTAGCTACAAGACTACTAGAATTTGATAAACATAATAGAAAAAGCTATGCTAATAGATGTACTATGACTCCAAACTCTATGGTTGCCTGCAAGACTGTAGTAACTCACTCTTTAATGCAATGCACTAACTACAGTCTTGTGGGCCACCCTCGAACTGCTACTTAATTTGCATACTTGATACAGTTTACAAAGCCGATAATGATATCACAAAATATGCACTTAAAATAATTCAAGAGTCATAAGTCTGGTGTCAACACAAAGATTTACCTGGTGATTAAATTAACCATACTATTAACATACTGGTGACAAAACAGATTAAGTGTTGTGGAGAGGACAATGGTTTAAATAAAACAATGGTCTCCTGAATTTTTTCAAATCCGAATTAATAGTAGCCACAGTTTTTTCTCCCAAGTTCAATATCTGGCCAGTATTTGTGTTATAAATCACTTTTCATTGGACTAAACAAAATAAACAATGGTCTTAGAAATCAAGTTGGCTTATAGCTTTGTTACTTGAGCTATGTCATATTTTTAGATTCCATTAAAAAAGCAAATCCTTACACATTAGCTACAAAATTATGAATATTACTTTGAATGTAAATGATAGCCGGTATTTGAACTTGGGTTAAAATTTATCATTTTCAGTATTAGATACTTCTATGAATATATGATGTCTTTAATAGATCAGGACCATACTAGACACTTTTGATTAGTATATAAATGTACTATAGTGTAGAATAAATACACACCTGTTAATGAAGTCAGGATAAGATCCTAATGTGACATCATTTTTATATTTACTATTAGCATCATTTAATACAGGTGTTATAGACATCTCATCAATTTGTACATATAACTCTCTTGTGTAGAACTCTATATGAGGATTCTTAAAATGTTCCTGGAATATAATGAAATACATGTAATAATAAAATAAATAAAAATGATAAAAATAAATAATATATAATGTATTAACAAAATATCAAATAAATAAGACTAAATCATCAGCCAATGACCTTTATCACAAAAAATAACAAAACAAGCCATTTTATGTTCATTCTACACTAACAAAATACTTAAAAACTTACTGGCTAAAGCAAAACTATAAGATCTAAGTAAGAAGTCTCCTTAGACAGAGAGTAATTGGATGGACTGCATGATTTGACTAAAAGCTTAATATCATTATAGGCACAGCCTATTGAAGGAAAAGACATGCAATTTAGTGATGTAGTTAGTTAGTCGTAAAGCCGATATATTCAAACAATTAGATCCCCATTTCACCAATGTCTGCTTCATTTTGCCCAAAATTCTTCATAGCATATTTCAGTCATAACTTCCCACAATGCAACGAGTGGTAAGCACAGGAAACAGAAGCATTCCAAATGTGCAAATTCAGTTAGAAAAATGAGGGCATGTTATCTCCCTTTTAGTTGATTTATAGAAGGGCCAAAGGGAGGTAACTAGAAAACTAAAACATCAACACTCGGTTCAGTTTGGACAGTATACAGAAATTAATTTGCAAAAAATCACATGATACCTTTAAGTGAAAAATACATTTTACTTTTTCATATTAATGTGTAAAGTAAGGCACCATAATAAAAAACAAAGTAAATCAAATAAATGAAATAAATGAAATAAAAACTTACTTTGAGTAAAGGGAATGCATTTTCTAATATAGAAGGTACACCAGGAAACATGTATGTATTTCTTACATTAACTAGAGGATATTTTGTCTTCTTACCAGTGGATTTATCTTCACCATATATAAGTCTAGCTGTCTTTGGTACCTGTAGTATACATTGTTTGTAAAATGTATAATATTGCAAACGTTCTACGTTTACATAAAAAGCTACTCAAATATGAACCTATTAGACAAGTAGAAAAATTTGATGACTCAGAGCAAAACTTGTCTACATCCTTTACTTACAAGCAGTTAGACCAGTTTTGCCCCAACCCATCATACAAAATAAAAAAATATTTTTAAAGTAGCAAACAATCAAATTTAGACAAAACATTTGGTTGGTTCAGTTTTTCTGGTATCCTTCACCACTCGTCCACATTTTTTCAGTCCTACTGTTTTAGTCAATCGATCTACCCACTCACCAAGCTTAGATCTTTATACTTTAGCTTCCAACCACTAATGGGTACATATAACAGCCCTACACTATAGGAGAGAGATTGCCTACAGTTAGAATTTCATGACTTAACTCCATAAAAGGTATGAAAGTCTAGCTCTGAAACCTAACCCATGACTCCTGTCGAGAGCTAACCAAGAGAGGGGGCAAGTTTGTCATAAATATTCTAGCAAACAAAGTTAAGCACCTGAGGGAGAAAATTCACTTCATACATGAATAGTATATGCAACAAAATGAAGAATTGTTTTAAAGTTAGCTACTTTCAGTCAGTGAGAGCTTATAAAGTAAAAATTAAACACTCACCTTGGCCATCTTCATTTTAGGTGAATTTAAATCATCAGTACCAAAATATTTAGAACACAGTTCAACAAGATGAGGGTGTGGTTCTATGGGTTCATTGAAGGCCTTTCCTACACCTAGAGACAAATTGGTACAAATTAATACAGTTTAATATTTCACAGCCAAATATGCAACCAATGGCTTTTTATCAAAAGAGCTTTTATTTCATATACATGTACATTTATTATTACTGCAATGTAAACATTACTTTAAAGCCCTGAGTTTCAAACAATTAAGATGACGTTTCCAGCACAAGGAAACAGTAACAGGAGTACAACAGCTAAAAGGCATCTGTACATTAAAGTGGTCATCAAGGAGTGTAGTGGAAAACTTTTAGCAATAACCATCAAATGCATTAAGTAACTGCTAGGGTAAGTACAAATTTGGTTTTATTACATTGTCCAAGCTCAAGTTCTCCACAAAATAGATGATATAGAATTAGGTTGACTTTATAGAGTTAAAATGCCGTTCAAAGTCTGCTTCCACATACAAGTTCAGCCGACATTACATCTTTCAAAAACTCAACCCCTAATAATTGCATTCACCTTCAGGCAGATGACCCTCACAATGCCCATTTACACCAGGGTGTAAAACAACTGTAGGCAAATTTCTTGTTCAAAGAAAGTAGCAGTGCACCAACGAGGGTTTGAAACCTGGACATATTGATCCCCGAAGCACACATCCTACCACTGGACCACTGCTCCTACATTAATGTTATACTTAGACTTACCTTCAAATGTGAGATCATCATGAGTTGGTCCAACTCCACCAGTTGTAAAAACATATTTATATTTTGATGAGAAGTCAGCTACTTCATTAGCAATAGAGTCTAAAGTATCAGGTATTACTGATATCTGAAAAAATACAAATGTTTCAAATAAAAATGTTCTTTTCAAACTTTGTTGTGCAAGGTTATACAAAAGAAAATGAAAAAACTAGAAAATCTCTGAAAGTTTCAATCAAGTACTAAGTACTAAGCTATTCCTTTGGATGTTTGTAAAAATATAATTGAAATCTGGAAACAGCATACATTGTCTGCAAAGTTTGGCATAGTTTCATCTAACAATACAATATTCCATCATATATGTAAGCAAGTATTTTAATGTTTCCACATGCCATTGCAGTCACAGGGATTCCAAGCGATCACCCACTATTTATACCTATAATCCTTGTGATTGCAGCTGGTAATTAGTATAAAAAAGATCAACTGACTAACAAGTTATTTCTATACACACCCTTTTAACTTTGACGCCCCAAGCAAACAAATGTTTGGTCATAAAATGTGTATTTGTATCTGCAACTTGGCCTTTAAGAATTTCGTCACCAATTACTGAAACATAGAGAAAGAATAATAGGTTATATCATTTTGCATACTAATATATATATATACATGAGACATAAATATTAAAACAAAGTAAAGCCATTTTTTAACCAAATGTTATATTTATAGAGAAGAAGACTTTTCCCATAGTCTGTTCCTTCTGGTTGGTTTAAGAAAAAAGTAATCTTTATGTTCATAGACAGGGTGTAAAATTTCACTAATAAAACTAGGAACAGCTGTGGTTGCCCCCTATTCAATTTTGATCAAATATATTTTTAATAATATAGAAGTTGCTGGTGTATATGTAAAAACTCAGGATTATATTTGGCACCCACAAGGAATTGTGTGATTGCACATTATTTTATAATATCTTATTGTATTGTCATGCATCAACCAGTGCTTGATCAATTTGTACTACTTCACCAGCAATCAGTGTGGTCTACATTTTGGCATTAACAATATCAGAGACAATACCATTAGAGAGTACTTTGATAATAAATTGTGTAGAACTTTGAAATCTAGGAACTGATGTCAGTAGACTACTGAGAGAACATAAGGTAAAATAAATTAACATGCACATGTAGACACGAAAATACGTCACGCTATTATACAAAATGTCGCTTCAAGTAGTCATCTATGGTTTGGCATTTCTGAGCTTCTTATTGAATAATCAAGCATCCTATATACTTTTAATATTATTTACTGAAGAAGGCCTTTGGCTGAAACGCTTTTGAATAAAAGAGTTAAAATAGAACAGTGAAAAAATAACAATTTTTTTAAAATGTGGCTTTGCATTGTCATTGGTCTTATCGCATTTAAAAATTGTGCATCGGGATGGTTGCATATAAAGACTTCAACAATGCAAAGTGACAATACAACATTGCGTTACAACAGACAACAACGTGAAACGATAACACAACATTTAAAGATGAAGGACATCAATGATTCATTCAATACAAAGCAACATTGGTAAAATGTCTTATTTTTTAGGCATTCGTTAGGCATTATTGCACATCAAATGGGATTGTCGTGATGACACTTTGCATTGTCATGTGTTGCCCCATAAACACAACAGCAACATTTTAAATGACACAATCAAGTTTCTATGGTGGCTGATTTATGCCATGTCGTATTTTCGTTTATTTGCCGCAGAGAAACGAAAAAGAAAACATGAAAACACGACAAATCCATAGTTTGTCATATCTTCGTCTTTTCGTTTCTTCGCCACGAAGAAACGAACACACGACAAAGTAAATACAACAATACGACAAATAAAATGTGTCGTGTTTTAGCCTTACATCTGTCGTATCTTCGTCTTTTTGTTTCTTCGTGGCGAAGAAACGAAAATACGACAAACTATGGATTTGTCGTGTTTTCGCCCTTCATCTGTCGTATCTTCGTCTTTTCGTTTCTTTAGACGAAGATACAGCAAACTATGGATTTATCGTGTCTTCGTGTTTTCGTTTCTTTGCGGCGAAGAAATGAAAATACGACATGGCATAAATCAGCCACCATAAGTTTCAGTAAAAATCAGTTTTCTTACCAATGATACCTGCAGTGTATTCTTGTTTTGATGTCATATTGGTTAGATTTGAGGTAAGATGTGATTGTATGACTGTAAGCCTCCTTAATGATGATTTAATATGTAAACACCTAGCTGAACAATTGAGCATGACAGTAAATCAATAATGATCAGCGCATGTCATAATAAATTATGAACTTCTTCTATTCACAATTTTTGACATTAGGTAAGAAATCATTTGTCACGACATTACTATTATTACGAACCGTTTTATTAGAGTCACACTAAATACTGTAAAGAAAAGTAAAGAATGTAAAACAGTTTTATAATTTTATGATTAAGTAATACCCGACTATGTACCCACTTAGACCAATATTGAACTCTAGTTGTTGATTATTACAACGTCTAGAACTTCGCAAGTCTTGAATACAATTTAGTCGATGTAAATAGAACTGCATCATTGTTGCGTTTATGTAGACGTTGGGTTACATTTATCTGAGAGATCTTCCCGCGAAAAGTCAAAAGAAACAACAACGAAAAAGTGGTCTGCAATTTATCCGTATCTATCATTAATTGTGCTCTGTAAGATCATTTTCTTTTTACTATAATGAAATCAAAGTAGAACTTTTCATCTTTGATAAGTTTCGTGATAATGGAATTCTTAACTAATCGTACGGTGTATGAACGACTCGGCCTCTGACCATTTCGACCAGGTTGCCGTTAGGCATATTTTTGAAACTATCATTATTCACATATAAGTCTATTAACGTTTGTTTTAAATGACTTCAATTAGTTTTATAACATTTTGAACACGATTTGCTCTCCTGAATGTGAACTAACTGCATCATATTTTAATTGATGATGGCTTAAGTTGCAGATTTATTACAGACCACACTGCTGAACAACTTATTGATGCCTCAAAAAATCATTCAAAAAAGGTTAATCTTTTAATCATAATTATTCTCTATACAATTTGTATGAAGGGCATTAACTTCGAAATTTAGGAAGTGAAACTACAGTCATTTCAGTGTATTTTAGCCAGAGATATAGATAACAATTCTCTGATTGTAGAAATTAGAATGTTCCTTTAGAATGATTTATCATTGTATTATTTACTTTTGTATCAGTGACAATGAGCCAAGGAAGTAATACAAGCTGGCAGAGTGGTGGATCACAAGGTTATAGAGGTCGTGGTAACACTAACAGAGGTCAAGGTTGGCGTGGTGGTGGTAGAGGTGGCTGGAGAGGTAGATGGAGAGGACGTGGTCAATATTTCAAGAATTATGGAAATAGAGGTTGTATTAAATAATTATTTTATTTTTAGTGAAAGGATAAATATTTGATACATAGACATAAAGTGACAGATGTTAAAATAGACTTATTCTATTCTCCATCTGTGCATGGGCGTTATTAACCCATTCTTGCTGAAAAGCATGAAACACAGATTAAACTCTATTGTTTTTTGTATTACAGGGAAATTTGTCTACAAAAGAATCAATTTTTTTGATGCATGGACATAAAGGTTGAATTGACTGATGTTTTTTTTTATTATCATCCTCTACTGATTGATATAATACATGTAAATGTTATGATTAATGCTGGCAATACAATATTTTTTTCTTGTTAGAAACTCTTTTGTTTTGTCCAATGACTTTTACCTTTGATACTTGCTACATAGTATTGCTCTGACAGGAAAAAATTTACTCTATTAAGTAACTTTATTGGACTGAATACTGCAGTGGGACAACTGTAACCCAATAAAAATCCATGGTCCGAACTAGGATTCGAACCTACGACCTCTCGAGTCGTAAGCGGACACTCTACCACGCCATAAAAGCTAGCTTGAAGGCAAGGGAGTACAAGTGCCGTATTATACCTCTGCTACGCAACATTTTTCAGGTTTGATCATTAAAGAAATATACTTGAGCACTCAAAATATTGCAAAGACTAGGTTCAAACCCAAAGTTGAGAGATTGTCAATTGATTTCATTATGTTTTTCATTTAACTGTCTTTTCTCTCTCAGGTGGAGGTAGAGGTGGTTCTAACAGAGGTGGCAACATGATGCCTGATCCTCAACCTAATCAACAAAGACCTCGTATGACACAAACTAAACTTGAAGTAGCTTCACCATATCATGGATGGAAACTTTATTTTCCTGATGAATGTAAGTGTTGTTGTTCTTTAAATACTGATGTGAACATTTCAAATAATTTCTGATTTATTTAATTTTCAGGATCTTGTTTCAGAGTGAAGTCAAAACAAATTTGTATCAACCCATAAAATATTTAACTCTGCATATTTGTCAGTGATATAATCAAGTTATACAGACTGAGACAAAGTAATGCTATGATCATGGTTAGACTCTGTTTTAGCTAGTTTTTTGACAATTGAATGACACAAATGTGAAATAAAAAATATATGCTTTATGTAGTGATTTTTCTAAAGCAGAATAGCAGGGCGCTGCGCCCTGCCCTTTTTTAGCCCCGCCCTGCTGCCCTAAAAGTCCCGCCCTGCGAGTGTCAAAGCACCCTGTTGCCCTTTAATTTCCTTAAAAAATATTTTCATAATTGTCAATCATCGGTAAATTCACACGTCAATTGTATAATCTTTATCAATCTGTAATTAAATGACACGCCTACTGTGAAAGGGCAGTGTCAAAAATCAATAAGGTGGTTGTTAGGGTATGCCTGTAACACGCTTGACAACGTCAATATACATATATACAGTCAGGTACATATACGCGTCAAGGATTAAATTGACACTGATGACCAAACCATGCTGTGCAATTAGCAGGGTTTTTGTTATTTATAGTGGACGAATGTGATGTAAATTGCAATTTACTTGGGCCTATTATGATATACAAAACAATTGTCCCCTGCAGGATGTGTAAAAAATACAGAAACGAGAATTTGCTATCCGTTACATTTTTGGGGGTGCAGAACGATTTGACGATGATTTGTGTTGATCGTTTTTCACTCGACAAACAAGACATATTAGTTTTTTCTGGTACAAAGTAGCTCAAGAAAAGTTTTCATTATAATTATTTACATAAATATTTACATTTGATGCTTTCTTTAGCTGAATAGACTAATCAATTTTATAGAAAATCGTATATCAGCAAATCGTTTTGCACCCCAATATTTTGCAGAAAAACAAAAAGTTAAAGTGCAAATTGAATGATTTAAGCAATGGCTTCTTCTATTTCTTAGAGAATAATGCACTCCCTAATTTATTAGAGGATTACGTGCAGGTGCTGACAAATTTAAAGTTTAATTACATTTGATGCTTTCTTTATCTGATTGAACGATTTTATAGAAAATCGTATATTAGCAAATCGTTTTGCACCCCAATATTTTGCAGAAAAAAACGAGCACAAAATAAAAAGCAAATTTATTGATTTCAGCAATAGCTCCTTCTTCTTCTAAGAGAATACTGCACTAACCCTCATTACTTTGAGGATTATATGCTGGTGCTTGCAATTGAAATTTGGGTAAAACAAAAAACCCAATAGATTCAGTAATCACTTATTAACAGTGATATACTAGATAAATATATACCAGTCAGCTGTCGCTTGGTGTACAGCAGCTGACAACTTGTTCCACTGAATTATTGTGCTTGGAAAGGAAGAATATTTGGACATGCTTATATGTTAAAATGAATGGAGACAATCTGCGTAAACACATATCCAGTAGACCACGGTCGTACTGGATCTGTACTTTTTCCCTTTGAGGTCACGTCGAGATGAACTTTGTGTCGACCAATCAATGCGTAGCTTTCATCTAGACGAAAACGCTATTAATCACATTTTGATTTCGTAATTTCTATTTTTAGACCAAGTTTTGCTTGCTAATTTAACCGCGGTAATATTCACAGGCTGCGATTGGGCGGCTCATTTCAAATTTCGTGACGTAGACGATGTAAACATGTTACGTATCATAACAATTTCGTCATGAATATTATTATGAGAAAAGGTCACCTGAACGTGACCTTTGTTTGGAAAAGGCCAGATCTACATTAGCGAGTATGCGAGCGGTAAAATTGTAGATCGGGTTTTAATCAGATTGGAATGGAGATGGCTGCTGTACACAGTCTAGTCTTGTTTTTTATGTGTTGGGTATGAATAAGGCAGGGCCAGGGTGTATACCAATAACATTATAGACAATTTTATAGAATATTATAAGTCTGGTTCTTGTTCTTCTACAGTAGTTTCTAGAGGTGGCCACTTAAAGTTAGAGATCATGGTAGAGACGGAGCTTGTATAGTGAAAACGATTTGTTTCAAATCTTGCCACCCTTTTTGGACTTTTAAATAGCTAAAGATTTGACACAAAAGTATGTTTTACAACTATGCTACGTAAATTTGTACATGAGTACATGATTATAGAAAAGCATGTAAGAACTTGTTGAGCATGCAGCTACATTGAATATATAAATAATATACTAAAAACATAAGTTCACTAAATGTTATTGACTAGTAATACTTCAGAATTTTAAAAGTCGCACCGCGCGCTGCGCCCTGCCCTTTTTTGGTCCCACCCTGCCCTTTTTGGAGTTCTAGAATAATCACTACTTTATGTATGAAATGGTATAATCCCAAAATATATTAAATACAAAAATTAAATAATAAATTTTGAATCGAGTATAAAAACAACTAAAAATAACAAAAGCTTGGGAAAAAT
The DNA here is from genome assembly GCA_025267735.1 of Mactra quadrangularis. NCBI lineage: Eukaryota > Metazoa > Mollusca > Bivalvia > Venerida > Mactridae > Mactra > Mactra quadrangularis. The sequence goes on from CM046304.1 coordinate 34,619,344, forward strand.
CATTAGTGGTATAAGGTTAAGACTATTTAGATGATTTCATTGTGATTTGGCTGTTCTGTTTATTTTCAGCCTATAATGAACATTCTACATCAGTAAAGATGACACAAGTATTTGAGAAGTATTTATTAAGCTGGTTACATTCTTATAACTTTGTAAGTATCAACTAAGTTTATTGATTGCATGGTTGAACATTCACAACTCTGGACTTGTAAACTTTAGATAGCCATCATGTGGGTTCTAACCCTATAAAAAGTGCATTCCATTGTTTGCTTGAGCAAGAAAATTTATCATAATTGTTAAGTACTTGAGGATCCGTAAGTAGACTCAAACATAATTAATCTTAGTTGCGAGAATATTTTTCTCACATAAAGTTAAGATAAGTAAGTGTGAACAAAATCATTATTTTAAAATAAAGAAAGTTCAACTTTCAGTGTTTATATAATACTAAAAGCTGTGCTTGTATCAGGTGTTTTTGTTATCAATTTCTGGGTTCATGTATTGTTAAATTTTATTCAACTGTCATTGGCTCATACATTAACTCAATAACTTTAAATATTTATTTATTGGTCATAAGTACAGAAGTGCTGTGATGAATATTTAAATCAATGGAGTTAATGTATGCTCTACTGACAGTTGAATAAAAATCAACTATAGAACTATAAATGCATGTATCAATGTCAACATTTTGCCAATCTTATTTTGATGTTTTACCTCTAGTACTCGGATCATTTGTTCTACCTGCATTGAATGCTTTTAATCTAATATATTGTGTTTTTATTTTCATATACAGGATGATATTGAACTAAAGGGAAGTTTTACTGTTGATTTTAAAGAATTGTTTGCTGATTCTGGTAGGTATGAAAAAACATTACAGGGAATACATTTTGTTTCTGACTAAACTTTTCTGAGAAAGATTATCAGATGACTTAGGCATACAAGCTGTAACTTTGAAACATGATGATATGTTCTGTATTCAATATATGGGTCATTTATTCATTTCGTAGATTTTTGATCATGTTGCTATAAGTGCTAGTTTGAAGGCAATGGAGTAGACATGTTAAATTATACCATTGGTCTATACATATGCCATGTTATATTATACCATTGGTCTATACATATGCCATGTTATATTATACCATTGCTCCATACCTACGCCATGTTTTTCTAAAGAAAGAAGCTATTTATTTGTTATGTTTTTATATTTCAGTTATTAGTGAGAGTATATCAGATCTTCAAACAAGATTGAAAGAATCACCAGAAAATGTCCTATCTTGTTTAGGACTTGCCATGCATCAGGTGAGGATGTCCTTGACATATAATATTCACAGGGTTTGATATTTGAAAGAATCCTTAATCAATTATTTAGAGATTTCCTCCTTAGACAAAGACTTTGGATACAAATCTTCAACCACTAAATGTGTCAAACAATTCATGGGAACTCAATTTCATATTTGATAAGCATAATTTAAAGGGATCCTGACAAAACCCCTAGGTTCTAATTAGGGTCATATGTATAGTAAGTTAAATATAATAAAGCTGGCTAGTGTTTCTAGAAATTTAAATCTATGACTACAATTAGTAAAAAATGATGTTTGTACCATGTCAGTGTAAGTAGAAAATCTTATAAATGTTTACTCCATGTTATGTCTGTTGATAACTGAAAGTCCTGACTGTTAAATTTATTTTATAATTTTGTCATGCATAATTTCTCATATATAAATTCAATACACATAATTTCTCATGCATAAATTATTAAATGTTGTATTTACAGCATGTAAGCCATAAAAGATTAAGAGAAGCTAAGGAAGCAACTGAAGAAAGCGGTAGTGAGATAACACCAGAAGATTATCATGTATCTATAATACATGCTAGAGTACTCAACTTTACTACACCTATATCATTGAAGAATCTTAAAGCTAATTACTATGGTAATTAAATTATTGTTCTTTATTTCTGTGTGCCCTGATTTGAACATTTATTAGTATAATTTGTGTTGGTGGATGGCCTCCCCTTTGGATTGTCTAAGACATAACGTTACATTTGATCTTTGAATAAATTGAAATTTTGGATAGCATTATCAGCCTTCATTGACAAGAAATAACAATCATCTTGCTGTATATTAAAATTGAGAGTTGTGAACTTGTCACAAGTGTTTAAATCTTAAAGACTTTTTTAACATTGTGTTTTCTACCAATTATTTATGATGTATTTGATTTTTCATGGCATCATATGTAGACTTTGATTCCTATCAAATGTTTCTTGATTCAGTGTTGCAACATTACTATTTGCCTTAATCAAATATCTGTTAGCCAACAAATAGTTACTGATAATTTTATGACTTTGTTTTATTTCAGGAAAATTTGTATCTGTTAAAGGAACTGTTGTTAGAGTCAGTAACATTAAACCACAGTGTACTGTATTAGCTTTTGAATGTAATAGTTGCTCAAATGTGCAGGTAAATACATACATACTTAATGTCTACACCTGTAGATGAGCTTGTATTTAGAACTTAAACCATTTTTATGCCCTTTTAACATTCTGAGTCATATTAGATATTTTGACTTGCCATCCACCCTTTGAAGTACCAGCACTAGACCCTATCCTCCATAAGCAGCTACCTACTTTCTCACAAAATAAAACATGGTTTGTAGTTTGACTCAAATTTATGATCCTCTATTAGTGAGAAGTAATAGTGTTTAGATGGAATGAATAAAGTTATGGAGGCAACAACAGAGTTGATTTTAAATAAAAAATCTTAAAAGTTGACATATAACTAATTTTCGTCAAACAAAATTTTTCAGTTAGATTAGAAGATAACTTATTGAAATTAACATTGAAAACATGCAAACTTATGTTTCTAATGAGATTAATTGGAGCTTGATTGTTTTGTCTCCAACATATAATAATGTTGTACAGTTGTATGTCTTATAATGGTAGTCTAACTTGAAATTAATTTTGAATGACATCATTTATATATGATCTTGTTTTGTTTGTAGACTGTATTGTTACCTGATGGAAGATATACTGTACCAACCAGTGTAAGTATGAGCAATTATTCCTTTCAACTTTATGAATTTACCTCTTATATCTTTCGTGATGTTTGACTATTCGTTAGTTGTCAATATTTTAAAAAGTCATCATTAAGTTGTCCCGAGTTTCCTTTTATATATTTATTATAAAAAATGCTCATTATTTTTGTTATCAATTAGTTATCATTCATTTATTTGTTGGACCAATGATGCTGTGAATTAGTTCCTTGTATACCTCTGTCTCAGCTACCACAATGGTTAGAGAACTTGTTTTTCTTTTAAAAGATATATTATTTGTTTCCGCTCAGTACATTTACATTTCAGTAACTTTGAAAATTTTCATAAGTCAAGTTAAACAATAAACAAGTATTGTTTCCTAATTACATTGAAGATTTGACTATGACTTGACTTGATTCATTTTATTGTACATTTTTGGGATGTCCAAGGTGCTGGGGAGGTACAGGTAAACAGCAGGTGGCTTGAGGGTTTTACTTCATACTATCATTCATTATAAAATAGTTATTGATGTGAGTCATGAGTGGTCAAACACTATGTTTAACCACCAGTACAATATTATATTTCTATTTATTTTTAGTGTCCAGCTGGAGATTGTAGAGGGAAAATATTTCAACCATTAAGAAGTTCTAATCTTACAGAAACAATAGATTGGCAAACTATAAGGTAAAGGATGCTTGAGATAACTTGAGACAAATCTAAATGATATTCTCTGTAAACAATGCTGCATGTTATCCTAAACAAGCTTTAACATGGTGTGTTATAAAAATTTAAATGATGCTAAACTATGTTGCTGAAGGCCATAATATTGTAATGATAGATGTGATGATAATTAGACTGCTGAGAACTGTAAAATATAAAAATCTGTATTGATGATGTCAACTGTGTGTATTCATATTACAGGTATTCATAATATTGGCTTAACTGATGCATATTTTTTATATCTATACTTATTCAATTAATTGGTCTATTTAGCATTAATTCTGACAAAGCTTGAGAAATTTAAGGTGGAAACTATATATGTGTAGCATGCTTGTATTGTTGATTATTGCTTTCATAAATTCTGTAATCTAATATATGACCATCTTTAGTTTCTACCATTGACACTTAATTCATTGTCACCATATCAAGTGATTCCATCCTAAATTTATATTCTAAGAATGTATCTAAAAGGTCAATCAGTTTTATGGAATATGTTTATTCAGTATTTATCTCAAATAATATATGATGTATTATTGTGCAATTTTGCTTGGATAATTTTACATAAAGGTGGTTTAGAACTTTATTTATTTGTTTTTCATTATGATTGTATTTTTAGACTTCAAGAAATAATGGGTGAAGATCAAAAAGAAGCTGGTAGAATTCCTAGAACGGTGGACTGTGAACTAACACATGATTTAGGTTTGGTTTAAATTTTGATTTACTATTTGACACAATAATTTCTACTTTTTTGCCTTTTTATGCAGATATGTGATTATATCATTGTTGGTGATTTGCATTAAATTTTAATTTAAGTTTATAAAACTAGACATGTCTTGGTCCATATAAACCAAATTGACATATTTGCACCTTTTTCTTTGGCACTACAGATAGTTTCAGGAACAAATGAATTTTAGAATTGTCCCATAGAAATTACAACAACTATTTCATAAACATACATTGTATGGATGTTATGCCGATTGTTTTGACTTGACAAAATTTATTTTTTTAAAAACAGGTATCTTTACTTTTGTTATACTATAAGATATTAATGTACTTGTATACAGGCTGCCAAGCATTCATACTTTTAACTACCTTTGTTAAAATGGGTTCTGTTTTTTCCTCCTTTTTGAAAATAATTTACATGGCATCCTATGTATATGAATAAGAATTATTTTACTAGTGTCAATTTATATATATTACAGTTGATAGTTGTGTACCTGGTGATATTGTGACTGTATCTGGTATAGTTAAAGTTAACAGTGTTGATGAAGGTAAAACTTGTACTTGATATTTGAAATAAAACTTTCTTTAGAGTTATGAGTATGTTGATTTATTATACCAGTTGATGCAGTTTGAAGAAAACCGACAGAAATTTAGATCATGGAATATAAATGGTTGATTGCCTTGAGAAGTAAAGGTCTCTTAATAACTTACAAAAGCTTGACATTGTTGTAAAGTCTATGAGATTTGGTAAGATATTTCAAGATTTCAGAAAAGTGGATAAATAGAATGTCTCATAGCTTTGGGAACAAATAGAAAAAAAAATGTTTGGAAAACTATATATTTTTTGTTGTGTACAAAAATGTTTTTCTCGGCCATCAACTTGACTTGAATAAACTGTATAACTAATTTATGAACTACATGTACTTAACTATGTTTATTTATTTTTCCAGGTCGAGGAAAGAACAAAGATAAATGTATGTTTTTATTATATATACATGCTAACTCTGTCAGTAATACAAAGGGAAACAAATCTAGTAGTGAAGGTTTAGCTATGGATTTTTCCATGAAAGAATTATATGGTATTGAAATGATACAAAGTGAGGAACATTTGTTTAGACTTCTTGTTGGGTAAGAAGACAGCTTTAGATTTTGTTTTTGTAAAGCTTCGCTATTAAGTCCAGCTTTTACCATAATACATGTATCAAGTTGGCTTTAATAGTAAAACAGGCTGTATATGTTTTCCTTGATTGAATGATACCATGTAATATGGAAAAGTGTGGTTGTGTGAGAATTCAGGCTTTTTTTTCACCATGTAATTCTGTGATCAAGAGATCTCTCAATGAAGCAGAAGCTATGTCATAATTATTTGTTACAAACTACATATTTGATTTTGATTCAATTGCTAAGGATTCTGGTTGCCATAGAAGGTCACTGATATGATCTTTTTTACCAACAAAAGACATCTATAATTGTGCATGGGGGATAGTTCGTCTTGAAGTTCTAGATGTTTTGGGCATGAGAAAAGACCATTTTTTCAGAGTAAAAGCTTATGTGATCATGGAATTCAGGAATAATTTCCATATTTAGAAAAAAATTATTTGTTTCCCATGCTTGTATTATGACTATTTTGGTTTTCATTTACAGATTTATTATACTATGTATTTAACACATTTATTTTACTATGTATTTTACAGATCACTTTGTCCAAGTATATATGGTCATGAACTAGTTAAAGCTGGTTTAGTTCTTGGATTATTTGGTGGTACACAGAAGTTTGCTAATGATAAGGTTTGTTTAAGTAGATGTTCACCAGTCATTGCCTTGAATTTTCAGGGTCTGATTCATTATATTAAATATAAAGCGCAAAATTATCATCTAGCCTGACTATGTGAAATAAGTAATTTTCATTCCCCTAAATAAATTTTAACTAGTCTAGGGCTTTGGGATAGTGGTTTACTGAGAAAACGGTTTACTATTGTCAATTTTCATTACTTATGCCGCCAGAGTTGGTAATACATGTAGATCTTTTATATATCTCATAGATGTACAATATGATATTTTCGATATGATGATTAATTTGATTTTCTCTTAAACAATATGGAGAAATAAAGATGTAATGAAAACTAAAGGTTTTATTTGATCTACAGATTTTTATTTAGAATGTAAATTCTTTTCTGCTGAAGTGCACCTGACTTAAACAAAATATATCTGAAAATAATACTTTGTTCTTGGTACTATTTATTGTAACAGTAAAAATTTGTCTGTAACTTGTAGAAAATCTTTAGTTTAGAGTTCTAGGTACATGTATACGTCATTTATTAAACCATATAAGAGGAATTTTAATATCTTATCTAGTTGCATATTATGTTTACTGTCTAATAACCATGTAATATATTTTCTATATTATAGAATAGAATACCTGTTAGAGGAGATCCACATATACTGATAGTTGGTGATCCTGGACTTGGAAAATCTCAGGTATTTACAAACTGTTGCTATTTTGTGTTTAGTTTAAAAATACTGACCGAGACTATTTATGTGAGAAAATACACAATTGTTTACAGAAGGTGGGAGTTGAGAATTGGGGCAAGTTTTCTTAGCATATTGCTAGCTAGCACTTTGCTTTTAGGTACCCTTAATTTGATATCACATACGTATTCCTTTTGGTGTGAGAAGAGTAACCAGGGCACAAACAGCTAGCTAGCGATATGCTTAGGTTACTCGCCCTTGCTTTGATGAATTGTCTAATGTTGATGAAAAATGTGTTTTAACAAACAAACAAACATCTGAAAAGGTTGTGTTACCTTAAATTGAAACCTGTTACTGTCTCATCTGATTCCCTTATTTTATGCTTTGTATTTTTGCGTGAACTATGGAAAGACAGTATTTGATATATAGTTTGATTTTTTTAGGTAGTTGAATTGTGTTCTTTATTTAACATCACTGTATTTAACTTTATGTTCCATTGAATTTTAAAGAACAGAAAGTTTACTTTATAAGTAAGCTGCTTTTTTCTGCTTCATTTTCAATGGAGCTCACTGATATAATGAAGTTGAGTACATTTGCAACTTTACTTAAGGAACCAAAGATAAGGGACACCTTACTAAAAGCTAAACAATATTGTTAATTATTGCATATGTTACTATAAATAGTAACAAAATCGATGAGAAAGTGTGCCAATATAGCCTCAATGTAGGCAATACATTCCAGTATTGAGCAAGTGTGCCAAAATATCGATATTTGGCTCACATCCTAGTGTGCCAAAAATCAATATTGAGGCAACTTCCGGTCATTACGCACCTGCAGTTTAACAACGGCAGACTTTCCGCATGTGAAATTCGTATGTAATTAGCAACAAGAAGTTATTCAATTTTACGACGTGTGTTTTTTTTCATATTGAAAATTAATAAGATAATCAACAACCAGACTTACGTTTTATAACAAGCGTTCATTAGATTCCAACGTTTCGGCATTGAAAAAACAAAACTATACATGTGACGTAACATCAACGTGCAAAATAGCGCATTATGTTGAGAAAAAATTGTATTTTTGTTGAAGAAAAATCATCGTTACATGCATTGGTCAACATATGCAATAAAAAGGTTATGAAACAGGGCAAGTGTGCCTTAAGTTGATATCGGCACACTTTCCCCAGCATTAGCCCTTGGGCCAATACCTAAGCAAGTGTGCCGATATCTTCCTTAAAGCACACTTGCCCTGTTTAATAACCTCTACATATATTATAGATGTTACAAGCAACAGCTAATATTGCACCTAGAAGTGTTTATGTTTGTGGTAATACAACAACAACATCTGGATTGACTGTAAGTTATTTTATAAAATACAATTGCTGAACTTAAATAATCATAGTGATGTTTGTCTAACAACCAAATCTTTAACTGTTTCACTGTTTATAAATGGGCTTAAGTGACTTCAAAGTTTAAGCAGCAATTTAATGATGTAACTTTGTCAATCTGATTAAAACCCGATCTAAAATTTTACCGCTCACATGCTCGCTAATTTAGATCTGGCCTTTTCCATACGAAGGTCACGTTCAGGTGACCTTTTCTCATCATAATATTCATGACGAAATTGTTATGATACATAACTTGTTTACATCGTCTATGTCACATAATTTGAAATGAGCCACCCAATCGCAGACTTTGAATAATACCGCTGTTAAATTTGCATGCAAACATTGGTCTAAAAATAGAAATTACGAAATCAAAATGTGATTAATAGTGTTTTCGTCTAGATGAAAGTTACGCATTGATTGGTCGACACAAAGTTCATCTCGACGTGACCTTGCATTGACTAAGTAGAGATCCTGTACGACAAGGCGAGTAGAACAGGATCTCTGTTTACGGAGATTGTAACTTTGTTAACTTATTTTCTGTACAATTGTTGGAAATAGCCATTTGAACTAAACAAATGGACAAAAAAAACCCGATTTTTTAATATTTTTTGGTTTTTTTTGGCCTTATTTTATATGTACATCAGTTATCGCTTTTGCCCAATGCCTTGGACTTGTGGACTTGTAATAAAACTACTTATAACTGTGTCATACAGTTAGTTGGTGATAATTTTACCCTTTACTATATTACATGATAAATCAGACTTGTGCTTAAGAAAATGAAAGGCAATGACTGGTACGTGTATTTACTGTTTCAGTATCTGCTTGGCCACTGCTGCAGGTATTATTCATTTTATGTATGTGTACCATTTTAGGTAACATTATCTAAAGATGGAGGGTCTGGAGACTATGCTCTAGAAGCCGGAGCTCTTGTATTAGCTGATCAAGGTTGTTGTTGTATTGATGAATTTGATAAAATGTCCAATCAACATCAAGCTTTACTTGAAGCTATGGTTGGTACTCAGTATTTTATTTATTGTTAATGATGAGTTGAATTCTGTGAATACCATGGGTTAAAGTTTTCAGTAATAAGTTTTAGTATTTTGAGAATAAATTACTCACTGTCTCTTCATATCTTTTGAGCTGTAGAATCAAGCATCATATTTTGATGTAAGATGTTTTAAGTAGCTTGTATACAGTAACTGTGTGGACCATATTGAAAATTGGTTTTAGCCTAATATGTTATCCACATTGAATAAAGTCTTATTATTATTATTTATATTATTATTATTGATATTATTATCATTATAATTGCTTGTAAAATGTCTTTTGCACATATTATCTTTCTTTTCTTCCGTATCAAAATCAATGCTGAAAGGAAACTTTATATTTTGTTTGTAGGAACAACAGAGTATCAGTATAGCAAAAGCAGGAATTGTTTGTAGGTAAGAAATAAACAAAGATGAACTAAGTTTATATGTTAATTTTAAGGATGAGTGGGCAACTGGCTTGTGGCAGGGCTGTTGTATGTCCGCACTCTAAGTCTGGATGTGTAGCCATTGAATTGAGTGACAGGTTTCTGTTTTAACATTTTAAAACCTTGTTTTCTATTACATTGTATTATAATCAAATGATTGATTCAATACCAAATTTGTTGTTGGCTAGATTAGATTGGGTCATAACTGAGATCTGTCATCTAGTATGGGTACTAATAATGAACTTCAGGTGGAGGGCAATGTATTCTATAAAAATTTTCCTTGCAATATTCTTCCCTTCTTAACTCTGTTTTTAAAAAGTCTCTTATATTCAAATTGAATTGTGTCTTACAGAGAATTAACAAAAACTTACTAGATTTTCCATTGCAATTTATTTCAGTTATGAAACTTTAAAGCTATTAATTGATCATTCTATAATTAGTGTAAATGCCTCTCTTGATTTGGACAGAACTAGTCTATATTCTTCTTTATTAACATGTAGTTAGTCTAGTTTTGCACTGACCATCAATATATTATTCTAAGAACATATTTATATTATAGTTTACCAGCCAGAACCTCAATACTTGCTGCAGCTAACCCTGTTGGTGGACATTATAATAAAGCTAAAACTGTTGCTGAAAACTTGAAGTAAGTTTGGAATATTTATCACTTGTGTTTTATAGTGAAACTTATGATAACGGCAACTGAGAAATCATCTGCTGTATGGATCTTTAACTCCTAAGCAGACATTTTATCGATTTATAATAAAACCTAGCTTGAATGCTTGGGAGTGCTATATCATACCTACACAAAAGTTTCATGTATTTAAAGGCATTAAATAATATGTATACTTAAAGCCTTTGTGGAAATGACATGACAAAGTATCAAACATTTGTATAATTTTGTCTGCTATGAACCCACGATTATTTTGTAATATGAATGTCAAGAATCATTGCTATGTTTTTGCCAACACTATTTTCATGATGTCCTTGTTTACATTTTTTAATTAGAAAGATTCTTGATTTTATTAAATGTGTATAATGTTTCTAATTGTGGAAATTTTATACTTAGTACATAAAAATTATTTTCACCAATTAGTTAACTTATTATTTCTGTTTATATTTATAGAATGGGATCAGCTTTATTATCAAGATTTGATCTTGTATTTATACTCCTAGACAAACCTGACGAGGTATGATTTTATGTATAATATAAGTGTAAAATATATAAATAAACATCTCTAAGTTAACTCACTGCAGTACTTCTTAAGAAACTATCAGAATTTACTGAACTTTCTGTTATTATAATTATTGACTGAAGCTTTGATTGCTTCCTAAATATCTATTGCTGGAGTGAAAGTTTTTAGGACTGGTCCTGAAGTTTATCAGTTTAAGGGCATGTTTTTTAATTATGTGTTTAAATGTAAAACCTGTAAAATTTATGAAATTTAGGGTTTTAGAAAGTATTGAGCTTTCATCTATAATATAATCATACAAAAAATGTGGAGTTTGGTTGCATTAAAAAATATGTTATATTATCATGATTGTGTTTTATTTAAACTTTCTCAACTTTCAGGTAATGGACAGTATGTTATCAGAACATGTTATGTCACTTCATGCTAAACAACATAGGTACTCTTCATTTTTAAGTTCGAATTTGTACCAGGTACCATCGTCGGCTACCACAGTACTTTCTTCTGTTACACTCCACAGGTACCGTGGGCAATTTGACTGGCAAAATTTCGTTTTCATAATTATGCATGAGGCTGGGGAGACAAATCTTCCACTGAAATTTTGTGTTACAATTAAATACTCTGTAATAAGAATGCCATACTGTTGGTTTTTTCCACAAAAAATAGAAACCAACCCACATGATTATTTTCAAAAAATGGCTGCATCATAATTTCATGGGCTAGTTTTCAGCAGTGGTTTCCTTGTGGACCCGATGAAACTGCCTCATTAACTATTCATTATTACAATATTTTTCTAACAAAATGGCCCACAGTACATAACGCAGCATAGCCGAGTAATGTATCGTGGGATAACCGAAGATGACCTGGTACCTGGTTGTAATGCAATTGCTGTTTTTATCTAATCACGTGTATTAGACTCATTCTTCTAATCAGCTAATGTGATGTAGGTTAGAATCATTGAAAACCTTATTTTGACCAGTTCACAGTGCAACATTGGGTGTTTTTTAGCAGGGTTTTTTATAGTATTCAGTTTTAGCTTCCCATTATTGATTTTGTTGGAATTGATGGTACATACATTTTAGCTATTAATATATTGTACCTGTATATTGGTTGTAAATATGTTGTTTAAATGTAATGATAAATAAGTTTGTGTATATTTTAATGCTAAGGTATTTTAAGTATACATGTACTAATAATGATTATATATTTATGTGTTTTATTTCAGAAAGCAAGTTCCAAATGCTTCAGTGAGTAATTTATTTCTATATTAAGTATTATTTGTCACTGAAAACTATATTTGCCAAAGTTGCTTTCATTAAGTTTGATATGAAGAATCTGTATATAAATCATTGTCATAATCATTATCTTGCAAATGTCTTTTTTTCAAGAAAATCTTCTTTATTTAGTTTGTTCTAAAATGAATATGTTTCAACATTTAGTTGTCCTCTCAGTATATTTAATAACAGATTTTGTGACTATTTGTAGGAGTAGTCTTCCAATGGTTTGACACATTTATCGATGAAGAGAATCCAGGTTTGAATGCCACTAGAGACACTACTGATTTTCTTGAGCAAGACATTTGTCTGCAATTGCTTTATTCCACACTGGTGTTAATTGGGTACTGTGAGGAGCACCTACTTGAAGGTGATCATCAGGGATTATCATACAAGACTGGAAAGTCAGCTAAACAAAATTCACACTTAGTTTGAACAAAAAAAATATTGTGTTAATTATAATAATTTGGTATTGCATAATTTGATCAAAAGCTGATACATAAGTTTTCAACGAAAACCCATAGTACCCATGTTGATGACTTATACCATTGGTTACCCAGGATGAAAGTTTGGCTAATTGGATGGGGTGCTAATTAGGCTGACAGTATGAGGTAAACATTGTTACATATATGTAACTTTATTGTTTACAGACAAGTGGTATGAATGATTCTATATTACTATGGGAAGCTGATAAACCTCTAAGTGAAAGATTGAAAATACCAAGAAATACACCATTTGATCCAATACCTGCTCAGTTATTACGTAAGGTAAATAGCTTTTTTTATCAGCCTGTTTAGTTGTAGGTAGACTTTTACGTCTTAATTTTCTAAAAGCAGTCTTTTAACTATCATTGAATGTTTAAAAATTGTATTATTGTCATGGCAATAAATAGACTCATATATAATAGCAAATCACAGTGATTTCTAAGGCCATTCTTCTTTCTACCACCGGCTCTAAATAATTTGGGACAGATGTCAGTCACTGATGGAAGTAGCACCTAGTTTCTGGTTAACTGCATAATCCAGAGATATAGCCTTTTCCAGGAATGGTGAGTGGGTTGATGTTGAACTTTGACCCATGAGAATGTATTCAATTACAGTATGTTGGTTATGCAAGGAAATATGTTCATCCAAAGATTGGATCAGAAGCTGCCGAGACTATACAGAATTTTTATTTAGAATTAAGAAGACAACATCAAACACAAGATAGTACACCTATAACTACCAGACAGTTAGAATCATTGATGAGATTAACTGAAGCTAGAGCTAGGTTAGAACTTAGAGAGGAAACTACGAAACAAGACGCTGAGGATGTCATTGAAATCATGAAATATAGGTTTGTTGTTCTTAACTTTGTCATTGCCTTAACTATACAATTTATTGTAGCTCAAATGTGAAACAAATTATTTCTAGTTAAATTAATCACTCTTGAGTCCACTTCCTGGCCCCCCAGTATTGAGCTGGTAGGATAAAGTTTCTTATAAAAACGAGGTGTGTTTTGGAAGTTATTTTTATGTGTATGACTAAAATATGTTGAAAGTGGCATTAACATTTCTTAAACCCTATTTAATAAATCTTTGTTCCCATTGTTACTTTTACAGTAAGGCAGAAAGATACATTTTAATATCATTTAGGAGGTTGCACTGGCTCATTGAAATGATCTGAATGTGATATGTTTCAGTTTGATATACAGCTACTGTTTTAACCATGTATGATCCAGTCTGGGAAATTAGTGGGTGCCTAGTTGCCAGGAACAATTACATTTTTGTTCAGGCAATCAATAATTATACCCCCGCTTCTAAGAAGAGGGGGGTATACTGTTTTACCCTTGTCCGTGTGTACGTCCGTCCGTCCGTGACAAAATTTCTGTCGCAGTTTTCTCAGCAACTATAACAATAAACATGCAGCAGCCTAATACTTTGCATATTGCTTCATCCCATAGTCCCATGTGGTGTAAAGCGATTTCATGCTCCTTGCTCATCTACTTCCTGTTTGTCGCATATTTTTAGATTTTTTCGGGGGTATCACTAGTGAGGTAAGCTCACAGATTTACTTGTTGCTTTTGGGCAACCAAAAATCTACCAACTCGATACAGTGCTTGCTAATAAAGTGACCTGTTTGGACAAACACTGTTATATCTATGATATTATTGTTATTTTTACAGTATGGTGGATACATATTCAGATCAATTTGGAGGATTAGATTTCAAAAGATCTCAACATGGTTCTGGTATGAGTAGTAAATCTAAACCTAAGAAATTTATAGCAGCATTACAAAGAATTTCTGATCAAACTTATAACTCTATATTTACTTTACCACAGATGCAACAAATTGCTAAGGTAAATATAAGTATTATTGTCTCTGGTTCAAATACTAAACTGACTTAGCTAGTCCATATTATAACCCTTTACTAATCAGTACTTTATTTTTGCATGTCTGGACCCCCTCCGTTCACAACAACCACTTCAGGACTTGAAATCAGTGTTTTCAGCTGGATTTAGTGAATTTCACTTAATGATGTCAAGGAGTCCCATAGGGTGTGTGTGCCTTTGAGTGCAGAAAAATGGCAGAAAATTGTGGTCTCAGAAAAGTATTAGCTCTTTAAACCTCACATAAAACTATTTAACTTGAAACTCAGTATGAATTGAGTTTTATGTAATATGTGTAGTAACTTTATGAGAAACAAAAATGTAAATTGTTTAGGTGGTGATGAGGGAGTCATTGACCCCTCCATCAGTAAAAGCTGAAAGAATAAACTTTTACATGTAGTATGATGTATAAATTGATAAAAATAACATAAAAACGTAATTCGCAAGGCCTGAATGACAAGCATTATCACTGGCAAAATATAGGTTGGCAAAAGCTTATTTTTTGAGTTGAATTATGAATACAATGTACATGCTTTTATATTGCAGGATTGTGGACTCAACATTGGAGATTTTGGTACATTTGTTGCTTCATTAAATAATCAAGGATTTTTATTGAAGAAAGGACCTAAAGTATATCAACTACAGACAGCTGATTATTAATACACACATACCCGTACATGTTGTGATGATAATGCTATGATTTAAAATGGCTTATAAGTTCTGTGATGATCAAGTGATAAATGTTCATCTATTATGTTTCTGAGTGATCTTTGATTCAAATATTGTTCTCTGTATTTATCCACCTTCAGACTTACAACTTGCTTTGTTAAATATACTTGTATATTACACTTGTTTGTAAAGACAATGTGAACTTGAATGGATCTTATTGAATAGTTCTGAAATATCATTTGTGACCTTCATGGAGCCATTTCACATGTGCATTAGGTATTGCTTCCTTGCACTACATAGTTATTTCCTATGCAAAGGATTGCTGCAATGTTTGATTGCTAAATACATTTTGAACCTTCTGATATTGCAAGACTTAAACATTTCCGGAGACTGAAGTCTTGATTTGCTAGCTTGTAAATCAAGTAAAACTGTTGCTCGACCCACAAAAAAAGCTCAGGTAGCAATCCCCTTACACAACTGGTTCGACTTTAAACTTGTGTTATTATGCAGTTTATTTTAAGATATTACTCTATAGGACCTTTCGTATAGCATCCGTTGATAATCCACCAAGGGATGCTATACGAGATTTGTATACATGGGGAAACAAATGATGAAACAAAGTGATATAAGTTTAGATGCCTTTATTAATTGGATTGGATACTAAGGCCGCAACACATACATCGCAAACAATGTGAGATTTTAGCAGATGGAAGTTGGAATTGTGTGTGGAATGAGCAGCATAGCATTGTAATTGTATTTAAGCAACCCTGCATTTCGGCTGTGAGACACAGCTAGTGTAATAAACTGTTATCTTAGCAACTTTGTAATGCAACTCTGTATAGCAGTTATGAATATAGGGCAAATAGCAACCAATAATAGCTTGTACAGCAAAATAGCAACCGTTGATAGCAACCTATTGTATAGCAAAGTAGCAACCGATGATAGCTTGTACTGCAAAATAGCAACCGTTGATAGCAACCAATTGTATAGCAACATAGCAACCGATGATAGCTTGCACAGCAAAATAGCAACTGTTGATAGCAACCCATTGTATAGCAAAATAGCAACCGTTGATAGCAAGCAAGTTGTATAAGCTTGGAGGGTACGCGGGTAACTGCTCACTACAGGATACCCTGCCTCCTTACTTAATAGCAATTCAAGCAACCGATGAATCTATGTGGAATTTACATTTGCAATCTACATAGTTAGACATTGTCTCTAGGTGCTGGTTCAGAGTATTTGTCCATTTTACTTCTTCCAGATACCTAGAGTATGAAGAACCTGTAGTTTATTGACTAGAAACACTAAACCAACTTCCATCCGGCTAAAATTTCTCTAGAATTTTGGTTGCGACGTGTGAGTTATGGTTTGTATGAATGAAATCAGAATAAAAAAACAAAACCTGAAACACAAATCATTGTCTATTGGAATCTGAAAGCTCCTACTTCATAAAACTTAGCTTTTAGTTCATGAGTGTTCACTTAAGGTGAAGAGTATAATTCTTGTTGCTTATATGATATTAACATAGCATGATAACACATTCTTAATTCGAATGACCAATTCCATGATTTACTGTTTCCATTCTTCCATATACTGTTTGAGTTCTTAACTTTGAGCATCTTTACACTGGTACTCACAT
This sequence comes from Mactra quadrangularis, assembly GCA_025267735.1. Classification (NCBI taxonomy): domain Eukaryota; kingdom Metazoa; phylum Mollusca; class Bivalvia; order Venerida; family Mactridae; genus Mactra; species Mactra quadrangularis. Next base: position 34,636,283 of record CM046304.1, read on the forward strand.
CTTTGATAACTTGTAAAGTCAGATAGTTAGCATCTTTAAACTGGTTCTCACATCTTTGATAACTTGTACAGCCAAATTGTATGACAACAATCAAAACTGAAATGTAAGTAAAATTGGCAGCAGTACCTTTGCCAAGAATATGTTTCAAAATATTATGGTGAAGTAAAGTAGGAAATACATGGATTGGGTGGGAGGGATGTCCTTTCTTGGTGGCAGACAGTAGGAAGAGGAAGTTCCAGGCAGATGCCTGATGGGAAGTCTGTGAGTTATTTATAGCTCAACATTAATAGTCAGAGGTCAAGATATCATGTGATATCTATATTTAGAACAAAACACATGAATGAGGTTAGGAGAATTTGTAACTTGACATATGAAATCTAAAATAAAGGGCAAATATTACTCAATGCAATATTTGGTTTTATTTAAAAGATTATTTAAGTTATTCTTGAATTTCATGCGTACAAGAGTATTCGAGGAGTACTGCGGTTTAAGTTTTATACTTATTGTACACATGTTGGATGTATAAACTATGTAATAAAACTGTGATATTATAATTGTCTGTGTGTTCAATATTAAGTGCTATTTGTTTTATAAATGTCTTGTTTCTAACTATTAACTGTTTAGTATTCATTTGTTACAGAACATGTTGCTAATGAGTCAAAATTTTGAGTGCTTAACAAAATGTTATTGTAACTCCCTTTATTTTTAAATAGAGTTACAATAGTGTTTCGTTCAGCCCTATAAATAACAATCAAATAATTCTAATAATCAAATCATTGAATTATCTTTCTTCAGCAAGTTAATGAGAATGACTTGCAATGATTGTTTTTGTATTTTGTTGGTCATATGACCTATTGGTATATAATTATACATGTAATATCATATGGACTGTAGTATGTTACTGTAACCATTACATAATATTTATGTTGAATTGTTAAATAAAATTGATAAATTATTTCGTCCGAGTTGATTTATTAAACAGAAAAAGATTGGTTCGGGCTAGTAAAATATATGTAGCTGATTGTCAAATGGGGCAACATACTTAAAAACTGTATGTCAAGTCCTGATCAATTATGAGTATTAAGTGATCCTTGCAAGAAAACATTTGTTGCCTGGCACATTTTTCCAAAATGTTAAATGGAAATTTCTTTTCAAAATGCTAAATGGTAGGATTCTGAATATCGGCAAGCATCATATATGAGAAGAGAGTTGATTGTGAAAGTTATGTGGGTGTGACTGCCTAGTGATAAAAGAATTGACCTATGGATTCTTGAAGACCTAGTTCTATTTAAGTGTCCTCACAAATACATAATTACTGGTGGAAATGCTATCTATTAGTATTAGACTTGTTTAAAAAGAGAGAAACATTAAACAACACAGTCTTGACTTATCTATGACTAATATATCTATAAATGTGATGGTTTTTTTATTTTGGTTTGGTTTACACAGCATTCAGTCAACCTACTTACCATTAATGGAAGGGCTTAATTTCTGGATTAAGCTGTTAACCAGTTACTAAGCTTAAACTAAAGTCATCGACAAATTCCCTACATAATTTAGAAATTATTTCATGACCAAGCACCACTTAAGTATGCTCTACCTGGCAATCAAACATACTTCTCCCATCAGACGACTTATGAGCTACTAACTAAGCTACCTGGGCAGCTAAAAGTGGTGTAAGAATTATAATGAAGTTGGCAGATGATCTTCATCAATTACTTTAACTTTATTGGCATCAAAGCACAACACCAGTTAACTACTGAAGAATTGTTACACCCTACCATATTTGCCTACCTTATTACCAGTCTACAAAATTAATGGGTGTCCAGTTGCCTGGGAGAACCAATTTCTACATCGAGCACCAAAAATTTTTTTTGGGGCAACCAAATGTATACAAACATATAGTGCTAGCTAAATGACCTGTTTGGACAACCACTCGCGTATCCTTATTTCATAGACTGTATTACCCATCTCCCTTCAGAAAACCTGATAATAAAATGGTCAATATGGTTTCCTCTAAGTTCACCAGGGTGTTAACTACAAAGTATCTAAACAAGAACATCTGATAACATGTACTTTGTGGTTGTAGGGTAACAGCATAGGCAGCCTCACGCCCTAGGAACACAATATAAACATACACATTAGGATCGGGACTGTACTGCATGTCTTTGGTAACAGTGTACAAGTACATGTACACTGTTCTCCTTATTTCTTTTTATTATTCTTGATTTTTATTTGCGCTTCTTGAGCAAGAATCCGATTGTTGGGCTGTTAGAACTGGATGAACAGGAATCAAAGTTGAATGTATATCAAAATCCCCTTGATCATAATCCCCTTGGTTGAAAAATGACATAGTGATCGAAATCCCCTCAACAGAAATGACCGGGTGTTCATAATCCCCTTGATGGATAGTCAAAATCCCCTTGGCAAAAATGATGGGGTGGTCAAAATCCCCTCAACTTGTGAAAAACAACCCCCTTTACTCAATATTCTTTTTCCTTTGATCTTTTGTCACTCCAGCTAATCTATTGTGTTACATAAAGAAATGTTGCAAACAGCAGTTACATTGAGTAGAGGAAAGAGTATGGAGTATACTTTAGCAATATAATACAGGTTATTTTTAAATACTCCAATGTTGTCATTTTCATGTTAATATAAAATATAAAACCAGACATAAAATTTCACTCTTATTTATTTTCTGACAGCACATTTTACATATGTTAGCACATTCACAGAATTTACATAGCAACGACATTATTTTATTCTGATAATCTGTCCCAGAGAATTTTAGATAGCAAACTGCAATTAATAGCCTCATTTTAAGTTATTATCTGGAAAGATCTAAAGCTAGTGTGCAACAAATTTGCCTTTAAAGGTGTTTATCATTGCAAAGATTAATTGATTGTTTGTTACATATAACTATAATTGCAATGATTAATTATAATCAACTATCATTTATTTGTTTGTATTTTACAATTTTCTCAGCAATAATAACATCAATAAAGGGTGTCATTATTAACTGGCTGTGACAAACATACACCTTTTAATTGTTTGTATGCTTTTCTCTTTTTTTTCAGCAATTCTTGAAGCAGTTGGTTCTTAAATTCATTGAACTAAAAAGAAAAATAAGAAAAGAAATTTCCCAACCATTTCACATTATTTGAGGGGATTTTGACTACCCACTGAGGGGATTATGACCACCCCTTTATTTTTGCCAAGGGGATTATGATAACCCTGTCATTTCTGTTGAGGGGATTTCGATCACTATGTCGTTTATCAACCAAGGGGATTATGATCAAGGGGATTTTGAGCGTCTCCCATCAAAGTTAGCTAGTTCAATTTCTTTTGTTGTAAGAACATGTAATCAAGCTGACACAAGGATGTCTTCTTTTGAAGAATGTTGTCAATGACCCTTGAGCTTATTGTTAAAACAACAGACTGTGCTTTGAATGTAAAATATTTGTGGTTTATCTGAAACTTACTCACATTCAAAAGACTCAACATAAATTATGGGTCAATTAAAAACCTCCGCACAAAGCCACCCACTCAGCAAAACCACCGTTTTAGATTTCTGGAGAGATTGGACTGTACTTCATTTGTCTCTAATGTTGGTCATAAGCTAAACAGGAGGTACTACTCATGCCTCTTACAGTCCGACGGGACATGTTGCACAGTGGTCTGCATTGTTTATCTGTTTGCAATTCTGTGCCTGGACCGTATTGTTTCAAATGAACGGATTTTCTAATAACATATCACTAACCATCTCCACAACATAAAAAGATGTGTCACACACTTTTTCTAGGTCTGTTGATCAAATATCAATGTCACTCGAGGGCAAAAAGTCATTTACCACAGCTTTTATTAATTGGGCATATAATGCTTCAACTGAGGGTGCCAGTTAACATCTTTGTGATGACAAATACAGGCAATGTGGAGAACACAGTGGCTCTTTTACAGAGTAAATAAAGAACAAAACACTGCGAAAAATATTTTGTCTTTTATTTTATAATAAAATTGGATCATCAACATGTTTTTATTTAAACTTTTAACTAGATATGTGAAAATCTCAATGAAACATAAATCATGATAAAAATGCTTCAGTATTGAAATAAATCAAGTTGCTTGATTGATATATAAACATATATACCCATGCACAAAAATACCATATTTTTACATACCTAAGGTGGCCAACATGGTTCAGATCCACCATAGACACTACATAAACATACCATAGGTATTTATGGTCTTTGATGGATCATCGCATTCTCATACACAGAGGTTGTCAAGATTCTTGTTCTAACATCAGGTGCCACACAATGAAAATCAAGTACCTGCATGTGCAATGGCTATTTTTCTGAGAATCTTGATAATCTCTAGGTATGATAATGAACTATGCAAGCTGACTGTGGTATAAACATTTTGTATTATAAAACAAATGGACAAAAAAGCAGAAATTAAATAAGATATAATACTACAATCTGGAGAAGATATCTAGCTGCCTGTATCAGTAAAATATATTATAATTAACCGGCATTACAAATGATTTTATAACAAATAAGTTGTAAAAGCTTGGTTTTCATAATTGAGCTAATATAATATTTGATCAGTAACAATACAAATGTATGTATAGCTTGAAAACTTGCTGACTGTCAGAGTCAGTTCATTAGACATGACTTCCAACATGAAATTAGGCAAAAGCAAATAAATAGGTAGACTCTCAAAAACAATTTTTTCATGTAATGGGACATATAGGTGGGTTTCATATTTAATGCTCAGACTAAAAAAAGCCAATATATTAGAATATGTGGTTTGAAAAGCCATTATCAATTACAAGCATTATAGTAAGTAAGTACAACTTTAAAGCATAAAACAATTTATTAACAGGTTTTGTAATGGCCTGCATATTCAGACATCCAACAATTCGTTAAAGAAAAAACATTCTCTAATTTGTGCCTTTAAGTTGTTTTATGCTCTGCCATTTCAAAGCGAGTATTCAAAAACGTTAAGCATAATTATAAGATTTTTATAGGCATTTTGTATTTAAAAAAACACATTCAGGTATAGATATTTTGCCAAGTGGGTGTGGGTGGAAATCTAAGAATTAATTTGCAATTGCCAACTTGGAAAGGGATTCTACTTCTAATAACAATCAGGTAATTTTCTACTGACAAGAACTGACAAACTGATCTTTCAATGAGACTAAAATTAGTTGATCCTCTAAACAAATTGACAGCCCTGCACATTAGAATATAAAAATTAGAATATAAAAACTAATTACGAGATTCATGAACTGATTACTAAACCATACAAATATTTCATCATTATTCATTACCATTCATTAAAACTATATCTAGCACAAGTGTTGAAATTGACTAGTATATCATAGTAATTTTGTAATTGACAATAAACAGTGGGTTGATATTACAGAATCAATCATTTCCTTTACAAGGAACTATGAATCACACACATTTTTTCTATTAAGATTTTCTGTCAGAAATACAGCATTTACAACAGACCATTTGTTAAACTAAGACAAAACAAGACTTAGTCATAATAGCAATGAACCAACTTTGAAAATTAAGAAATTTCTTATCCTATCAGCTCACACAAGCACACCAATTCTCGTTGAAAAATACAAGTCGGTAATAAATCATAAACAATCATCATAAACATTTATATATTTTTTCATTTTATTTGGCCATAATTTTTGCACTTATAGTCTTCAAAATAAAACATCCAACAAAATACAACTTTGCAAATAACAAGCTAAAATATTTTATAAAGTATAATATAATATTATGTCTATTAACATAGAAAGTATATTCTATAAAGATTTTACAGCACAACATATATATACATGTATAACATAAACACAACAAAAAATATATAATATTTACTAGAGATGGGCCAATTACAAATTATAGTGATATCCAACTGATTTTCCATCACTAACATTCTGAGGGTTGCTCGCAAGACTGTAAAAAGTGCATTGTGTTAAAGAGCGAGTTACTACAGTCTTGCCAGCAACCCTCAATTTATATTTATAAAGCTCCAGATTTCTGTATTTCAGCAATCTACGATTCTAACAAAAGGAGATAATAAGCATGAAAGTAAATACTAAGCCAGGGGATAACATTTTAAAATACATGGAAGGATATTCCCTAATATTGATGTAAGATAGAATTTTATTTATGTGAGCTCAGAAAACATATCTTCTCAAATGGTGTAGTGACAAATGAGCAAACATGTACTATTTTCTTAGCTCTAAGATGAAAAAAGTCTTATTTAAGAATCAATGTATATACTACTTCTTGAAAGTATTGTCGTTGTCAAGAAATGCCATTTTCAAGGTCATATTTAAACTACAATGAAAGAAAAAGATCTTGTATTTTCACTGTAAATTTCTATTGAATAACATCCCAATTCAATGTAAAAACAAAGAATAACTGTTATATCTAATTAAATAGCAGTTGAAACTATGCATATAAGAAGTTCCCAGTCTGTTAAAATTTCATTACACAATATGAAACCAAAAATATAAGAAAGAAAAGATTGAAATTTTGCACAATTAATGCTAATGTTAAGGACTCGGTAGACAAATTATAACTCAAAATCAACATGTATTCAATGCTATTCAAATAATCACTGATAAGACAGAGACAATGTTTGATTTTCTTAGCATTTTCAGCACATTTTCCCAGCACATTATGCACCCAAATTTCAATTACTCTATAAATAATCCTTTTGGTCTTCAATTAGCATTTGTAAACTCTTCTTTAAAGATGGCATAAAAATCGTGTGATTTTTGGAATGCTATCTCGTGTTACATAACTGTATGATAATTAAAGTAATTTATGATACTTATGTCATTTATAACATGGTATATAGAGTGGCTTTTGTACATCTATTACATCTTATATACTTAACTTTCATGCTGGAAGTGTTGGGATTTTTAATATTTTTCTGTTTTGAAATTTATCAATTTTAAATTTTACAATACCATTAAATATCAATAGGTCAGTGCAAAACTAGTCTACATCTTTATTCACAAGAAGTTAGACTAGTACTGCATTAACTCATTAATGTTAAAAAAGTATAGGCATTTAATCGAATAAAAAAGTTAATTTTTCATAAAAAGGAATTAAAATATGTTGTTGTTTTTTTCTTTCTTTTTAACATTATATGCCCAAGCAGTAAACTATTGTGAAATATATGAATAAAACAAACATGATTATAAAAGTCCAACTTAACCTGGTTTTTCACAGAAAAAAAATCATAATTCATTTTGAATTGATACTTTTAATTAACACTTAATTGTATTATAATTAATACTGAACATAAATAATTTAACAACAAGTAACAAATAACAACAATTATAAATGATGTTTTAAAATGTTAACTACTATAACAGATACAACATATAAGTAGGAAATGTAAAACTGGCATTTTATATTTGAGTTTCATGCTTACGCACATTCACCGACGAAAATGTAACTACCAGATAGAATGGCTTATTAATCCAATGTCAACTAACAGGACAGTTGTAAGTTTAAGGTTTATTTTGTAATATGCTGTTTTTACAACAATATACCATCATATCATTGCATACTATTTCACTACTCACTGTTTCAGGAGACGATCAGATATGTAAGAACTAGAAGAGAATTGAACTCAATACCCTGGGATTGACAGTCAGTGCACCTTTTTACAAAAATTCTTAGGAAGTTATCGTAATTAATAAATTGAGCAGTTCAAAGTCAGATGGACAATAAACATGGCTATCATATGATATTCAACAGTTCTATTTTACATAATTCAATAATATTTGAAATTGGTCGACCAAAAAATGACTGCATTATGAATGTTTCTTGCTCTTGACTTACGATGATTTTTATCTTTACAAATTTGTGAAAACCACCACTGATGTCATACCATTAGAGTCAACTTATCGGAAATCTTTAGTTTAGACACTTTTTATATATATTTTACAACTGAAAAATGTATTACAGATTGAATTAAAAAACTGAACGTTGAGTATTCTCAGAAGGACTGCATTGAGAATATAAGAAAACCCACTATCCCACTATCATGTCTATATAAACTGCTATACATGTAAATAGAAACATTTATATGGAACAAATTGTCCTTGAGTAGTTATAACATATCATGCCTTATGAACAGTCATTTTAGCAAAAATAATCGATAAAATTTCTATTCTGGGACAAAATTTCTCACTAAACATCAATCAATTGCTGGATTCATGGATGAAAGCTATTCATGAATTTCACAATATCAGTAGCCTTTGCACATAAAAAAAAAGCTTACTCAGATCTAAAAATTCTATAACCAGTCACAAAAACTTGCACACATGTTGGCCAAGTTTAAAACTCACTACAACGTGAGATTAAATAAAACATTGAAACATAAACTCGTTGTCAAGTGAAAAATCAACAGTATTTCAAACAAATAAGCCATGTCTTGAAAAAAAAGAAAATGATTAATGTACCAGTAACAATACTGGATTGTGTCCCCTAACCAAAGCTTAGAGGAATTCAATGTTACTATGACAATGAAAAAATTAATGACAAGGGAACACAAACAATAGCTAACAGGCAACATTAATAATGCTGACTAATGTCTCAACATAATAGGACTATGGCTGAAAATGCAATTCTAACACCATAAATTACTTTCGAAAAATGCTATATAACATAAAAACAAAAGCTTATACATTTAACCTTAAAATGCTTGATATAATAAACTGTTTCATATAACAAGTTTGACCATAGTCTAAGCTCAGAGATATACTAGATGCAGAACAGATACATAGGGACAATGTTTCTAATACATATTCTAGAAGATATCTTTTTGTTAAACATTTTTGTCATAGCGTAGATATTTTTTGTCAGACAATCTTATTACAATGACTTGACAAATCACAAACATATTGAATAATATCAATTTGCGTCTGGAAATAATTTAAAAACATGGATCAACTATCAACTATACTCAATATATAACTATACTGAACTATACAAGTGTATTGTATAAGATTGCTACCTTTGTTTAAATATGTCAATTAAACATGCCCTAATCATAGTTGAGAGAGAGAGAGAGAGAGAGAGAGAGAGAGAGAGAGTCCAAGATACAATTTAGCAAAAGCTAAAGAAAATGGCTTTACTTCAATGTATCAAGCTCTTGGTACAGCTTTAAAAGAGATATATTTTATCATTCAGACTATCACCCTAGTATCCATGACAACAATATATTAGACTAGTCAGGTCACCCAACTATTATTGACAACAAAGTATTAGACTAGTCAGGAACTAACACCAACAATGCTCCTTTATGTTTTTCTTAATTTTAAAACGACTAGTAAATTATCTTACAATATTCTATACTACTCTAATTAAAATCAGACAACTTAATGCTCCACTGTTTTTCCACTACAGTCTATTTAGTGGTTTTGTTTGCTATTTTTGGCTGCAGTAGATCAAATGATTTTTAATTATGAGTAATGAACATTCACATGTTTAGATGTCACTCTGTATATCTTTAAATGGATCAACAATTCAAATGGCATCGCACCTCAATATCCTTACATGGAACAACATTGGTAATGGCAACTTTCAGCTTCTATTTAAAACAGTAAGGGGGATTTCTATTGCCATATTTAGCCAGATAAAAGCGACTCTAATTGAACAGCAAAAATTCTCATACCCTGATACAAAAGCCACAACAATACCATCAAAACGTACTGCAGCAGTGAAGATAATGATCTGATTTTAACAAGACTGATTTTATAAATAACCTAACTAGACATAGATGCAACAACATCAGTAGAAAGGATAAAATTTTTGTATCATTTTTAAAAAATAGAGATAATCTACCATGGTCACAACTTCCTTTGTTCAGATTAGATCAACGTTTGTATTAAGGCATCATTCTCGTCTGACATTCAACAAACATACAGTACCCACCAAAAGTTTGGAGACAGAAAAAAATTTGATGATTATTTTTGTAGAATCTTTAATATATTTAAGTATGGCTAGTGATAAAATGAGAATAAATTTTGTGAATGCAAAGCATTGATAAGATTCAGCATCTGACATCCTAAAGCCTCCAAATCTATGTTTATTTGGATTACTTTCTATAACAAAGCTGTCATGCTATATTTGTAGTCTAAGTTATAATTATAATGATAACCAAAAAGGTAAAACAAAACCAAAAAAGATTTCAAAATAAACAGGTATCAAATTTTTAGATAAAAGGTATTCAATAGTCTTACAAAGTGAAAATGTCTCCTGACTTTTGGTGGGTACTGTAGTATATAGTATATTATAATAAAAATCTCATCATGTCAACAATACAAAATATCTGAATAACTTTATGTCATTTCTCAGTGAAAACATCTAAAGCTTGCATACTTTATACTTAACTAAACTTCTGTCTAAAATTACTTTGTGATAGTTGTATTCCGATAAAAGAACAACATTTTGTGGCGAGGTCACTCTCTGGAAGTAGCCTGCCGCCCATGTTTCGCCAAACTATTAGCTGAATTTTTTCGTTGAAAAATCCGGCTAATAAATTTGTTATTTTCACTGGTTGGTGCACAGTTCTGATGACATATCATACTTAAACTTTAAAAAAGCCAGTTTGAAGCATATAATGAACAGAAAATTTGTTTATATCAGTGTAAGATCTATTTATTTCACTTGTGAGCAAATGATATTATATTTTCACTATTGGCTATGCCAATCATGAAAATATTGCATTCTTAGCTCACACATGAAATAAAAATTAATCTTACACTAAAATAAACAAATATCCTCTATATACATAGTATAATGATAACTTTAAATGCTTAAGGTAGAAATGTTTGGTATTATACATCTAAATATAAAATAGATGAGTGTTCAGAGTGAGATTTTTGAGAACAACTTTAAGACAGAGATTTAGTTAAGTATAAAGCATTACAAATAACAGACGAATATCAATACAAAACATATAGCGAGACATATTTGATAATGTGAGAGTCAGGGGGGGGGAGAGATATATAGATTAGAGATTATTTTAACAATCATTAACAAAATATACAACAATACAAAATAGTACAGATCACAGTATGTGCTACATGGAAACTTTCTCCATCATAAACAAATAGGTTACCCATTTTCTCCCAAGGCACACTTTAGACACTAGCTGCAACATTTTTCATCAATAGTAAAATAACACTTTCTGCAATCATTTTTCATAAATATTAAACTAACACTTTTTACTTATCAACAATATGACCATAGAATTATAATTCATATGTAAGAAATATAAAGGCCTCCGAGCAGGCTATTTATAAAACAGTTTTAATGATTTTTGTAAATATTAAGTTTTTGCTAAGAGGCCTGATTACATCATTTGATACATTAACAAGTTCATAAGCAACATAACAGCGTAACATCATTTATTGAAAGATATTTAGTCACACCTTGAATTCAAAACTAGTAAAAAATTATCATGTTTATTTATGGAGATATTCTTAAACAATGTTTTGCATATGAATATAAATTAGAAGAGGAAATACTGTTTCATTTCTTTTTCTCTATTTTTGTCACTGGAGCTAACCTGACAAAAATACTATAATAGTACATAATTACACAGAACAATGAAATAATAACAATTCCGAGATAATTTTAATCCTTAAAAAAAATCTATGATACAGCCAGTTGAATCTATTTGATTGTCATACTTAACTAACTTATAATTAATTAACATCACAGTTCAAAGTTCATGCGCAAAATGAAATAAAAAATGACTTTGAACATGCAAAAATTGAAATATTAAAAAGTTTTATTTTATCCACTATTCAAGACTGTAAATTTATCACCTATCTGCTTCTCATGATCTTCTTTTCACAATATGAATATATATATTTAAAGCACGAGCGTTTCTTCAGATTTTTTTATCAAACCACTAGCTTTTTATAAATGTAAATCACTTTGCAAAAGTAGTAGAAAGAAGCACATTGTTTCAAATAAATATTAATAACTTATAGTCAGCAAAAAGGATTCAGCTTTTTAATCAAAATTAAAATTTCGTACATTTTCTTTCAATCAAACTTCAAATTTTCAAACATTTTCTTTCACAAAAAAATCTTCAAATAATATCCATCCTCAACTCTGATCACTTCTATGGGAGAGAACGGCTAGCATATTCCTTTACTAAGAAGTTGTATTTTGTGTAAACTTCTATCCAGTTAAGGGCCGAAGATCAACACGAACTTTTTCACAGCTACTTAACATGCCTACTGTAGGATAGAATCCACCTTTTGGTATGCTAATCTGTTTATATCCAATTATTTTTCCATTCCGAGTAAAAAATATCTGAAAGAAAAAATATATATCATTATTTAATTGAACGTAATTTATCATATACATGTATATTCATCATAATCCCCATCATCATTGCTACTTATGTATATTTATAGGAACATTTCATTATTTGTCATGACATCTACCTTTATGGGCATGTACTCAGGTACAACATCTGCTGTGTCAGTAATCCACATATGTAAAGTGTACTTACCGTCCACTTTATATAGAAGACCAAGAAAAATACAAACACATATGGATAATTCAAATATTTTGGGTTTTGTGGTAAAAACGAACTTTCACTCTTACAATGAAAATATATGTACACAGACAAAAGGATTCAATTCATGTTTGCCTCTCAGCAATAATAAGTAAAAATATTGTATCTTCTGTACGGCTGGAAATCCCCTAAATTGGAGTTGCAAAAATAAATATTAACTTACAACAAAACAGGGAGTATAAAAGATATACTTACTTGCACTTCTGTCCCAGTCTCAAATTCTTTATTACCTGGCCCCCATAGATCTTCATCTTCACTATCAGAAGAATGATATGGTTCTTCTATAAATTCTTGACATTCATTTTCATCAGGTGATAAATCACTATCTACTTCACTATCATAATCTGAAGGAAACATTATACCACATCCCATAACATCACCTTTATGACATCTTGGACCAAATGGAGCACCAATACCAGAACCAACAAATATTTTACCATCATCTGTAAATTGATAAAAAACCTTCTTAATATTACATTTATTAATACAATATATAACTTATAAGTTTACATCCAATCTGGCTTAAAATAACATACTTGAGATCTGGCATCACTAGATTTGTATTGACAATAAATAAACAATAACAACGACCATACAACTTACCAGCATGATAAGCTATTGAGCCCCTATTCCAACCAGGATGTCTATCTTTTGGATAATTCTGAAAATAAAAGACAAATATGTTTAAACAAAGCATTTCTAAAGGAGATGATGAATGTTAGAAACGTTAAATACATCTACAATACAAGCTGTATACATGACATATTGTAATTATATAGTGGATACATTACAAACTGAAAAATGTTTAAATCACTAAGATTACACAAAATATGAATACAATTTTTGAACTTTTTTTTATAATTTCCCCAAATTTTTTCTTCACAATTTGGGAGTACAGTGCACTTAAAATAAACATACTAAAAGGCACAGAAAAATACCACCTAAAAAAACACTGATATATAAAGGTACTTACTCTTCTAGCTACACCGATGGCTATATAACAACTTTCACCTGGATCTATAATCTCTATTTCAAAATAATGATTCATTGTATCTAAAGGATGTTTTGCCTGGGCCAGCCCGACATCATGTATACTTTTACCTCGACCTGAGTACTCTAGTGTCTGAAATATCAAAGATATAAAATATGATACAATTTATATTCTTCAAGTTTACATCAAAATCAACACAATAAACCATAACATAGCAAAACATAACTTAATTGCATTAAATGACAATACATTGATAGCAATACAATAGAACACAATGTGAATATAAATCAAACTCAACATTTTAGAACACTCAACTTTACTGGGTAATGTCTTTGTTTAACTATGAATTTCTATTAGTTCTCAATATGAACTGTGAACAATGGAAATTCTGGTCAGTTCGGGTCAACTTTTACACATATTGAATGAAATTGTATTATCTTAAGTAAAATGGTCAAACATGTCACATTTTAAACTTTTATTAAAATAATTGATCAAAATTATATAACTTCTGAGGATATATCTATTTACAGATGATAAGAGAATCTAAACTCTGCTAAAAACAACCAAGGTAAGTACTACAAATTCACCAGTACTAGACTTCACTTAATTGCAAACAAGTGCTCACTTTCTCTGGTCTCAAATTAACAAATGTCTGACAAGTTTGAACATAGTTTTTGATAAATTTAAAATCTTAAAGCGAGGTTTTTGAAGTCTACTTTTAGTATCACTATTCAGTTGACTCTTGACATTGACTTCCTCGATCATCGAGTCACACACCAACTATTAACATGCAGTGTAAGAGCATGACATGCATCATCCAGAAATTTAACTCTAATTGCCAATTTGGAGATCTTCAATATACAAAGGAATGGACAAGGGTCAAGGCTAAATTACTTACCATTCCATTTAATTTAACATCATGTAATCTAGACCATTCCTCCTCACCACTATCTACAGCCATATGTACAAGTTCTTCATATTGCCATTCAGCATCTAAATTTAGTCTTACTTCTTCCCCATCTGAATGCATTCCTACAGCAGGATATAAACCACCTGGTGGGTTAGGTACTGTTACCGTGCCAACCTGAAATAAAACATCAAAAATATGCCAGTGTTTATTTTCACTTTTAGAGAAACCGTGATAGGACCCCTTTATATGGGAAAATTGTGACAAGAACAATATCAACTAACAAAGTACAGTCTACTAAATAAGGATATGAAAGTGGTTGTTCAAACAAATCATTTAAAGAGCTAGCACTATATCTCATTTGCAGAATTTTGGTTGCCCAAAAGCAATCATTGGTTGCCCAAACTAAAAAATGGTTGTCCCGGCAACCGGACACCCACTAATTTCTTGGACTGAAAGTAGCATTTTAAAAGGAATATTTCTGACTTCTTATCTAAGAGTTTAACTGTTGAAGCATTATATTTCTCTAAGATATCTCAATGATACTAAAGAAATTGGAAAAAACTTAGACTGCAACATTTCATACCTCTTGTCCATTTCTTGTAAAGAAAACTTGAACTGCTTGTTCTGGTTGAGGTCTTTCTTCTTCATGACGTTTAAATTTTATACCACAACCCATTTTATCACCTATATTACATTTTGGACCAAATGGTCGACCAAAACCACTTGCTTTAAATAACCTGAAAATTTAAATGTAGGGAAATGAGTCAATTTGTATTTATTAACAATAAAATTTCCACCTTATGGGTTGGACATGGTTGATTAATTTTCATGTTAAATTCCTTTTTTTTACAAGTCTAACCCATGACATGGATATATTTGAAAGAATGTTTTTATTGTTTATCCACATATTCTTGGGGTAATGTACTGATGCCTTTTTATATCTTTTAAATATAGGAAATTCATCAAATGAATAAGATTAACAATGACATAATCAATGTCACAATGAATATAAATTTTTGTGATACAAAATTGTCTACTACTTCATTGTTTGGTGACCAAATAGGAGAAATATGATGTCCTTCATTCCTCTAATTCATTTCATCAGAAAAAGTGAATTCATTTTTACTCAAAATGTACCTCAGTACTAACAATCAATACAAATATATATCTGTATTTATGTTCAAGACAATTGAACAAATATCAAGAATTTAAATCAGCTGGGTTAATGTATGCGCGACTGACAGTTACACAAATTTATCACGACACTACTAATATAAGCTTTAAATGATTATGTTTAAAAACGTCATAAATAACTTACTGTCCATCGTCGGCATGGTAACCCACAGAGAATGCTCTCCATCCTGGTTGTGAATCCATTGGATATTTATATGGTACAAGTCCAATACCTTCAAAGTAAAAATATCAAAATATAGCATAAGCTGAAAGCCTATCAAAATTACAAGATTATTAGAAGTAATAGTCACTATTCATTAATTTTTATGACCAATATACTGAATAAACCATGCAGAATTTTAACCTAATATAAACCTATCTTTCTAATGTTATAAAAACTATGTCATCATATATCATCATATGAAAATTTAAAATTACAACTAGAGTAGCTACCACTATACAAAACACACACAGATATATGAAACATTAAAGAAATCATGGAATGTTGGAGTAAGCTTTGACAATATTCTAGTAGATATTATGTATTGATTTATTAATGCCATGATCGCATGATCACTTTCTCTGTCTCTGCTCTGTCTCTTCTCTGTATATTGGAATGCTGACCAACAAATTGTCTGATTAGCATAAATTTGCAAGATTGGCAGATTTTGTTTCACCAGAAGTAGACTGATTCAAGTAATACATATTCTGGCAGAGTTCCTACAGTTGTTACATGATAGGTAAATCATGCAATAAAGTCAGCAATCAAGAGTTTTTCATTTTGTGAGATTGCAGGAATTAATAATTGGGTTCAAAATGATCTTCTTACAATTACAAATTGTGATTTTTTTGTCATTTTTTGAGAATTTTTGACATTTTTTAAGGGGAAGCTTTCATTTGGCCCCATTTTGAGGAAAAATATCACTGGCTTAGCCTCAAATTTACAGCCATTGGGAATGAAATTTCTTGTATCAATATTAAATGATGCAATGCAGCATCATACACATGTGCCATAATTGTTACTCACATTTTTTCTCCATTGGATCATTAGGACAAGAAGAAAAATTATCAAATCTACCTACCTATGGCTGATATTAAACCTGTATCAACAATTTCTATTTCAAAATAATAATTTTCCACAGATAAAGGCTTGGCAGCAACATATAAACCAACTTTGTTCAAATCATTTATGGCAAAACTGAAAAATATTTATCAAAATCAAAGATAATACATATAGTTTCTATATACAAACCTAGTCATAAGATTTGCATTTTAAACAATAAAGGTTCCAAAATTATAAAATCAATGTTTTGACACAAAACTCTGATCAGATTAAAAATTCCAAAATTTCTCACAAAAACAGATTTTTTTTCTTATTCAAAACTTCAAACTTAGCCCATTTAAACTCTAAAACACCAATCATGTGCAAAGAGTTGATAGAAATTCAATTAGATTAAATCTGATTATCAATCAGATTTTTCGGCCAAGACCTATATTTTTCTTCATCTATAATATTTTGGGTTTTTGTAACAAACTGTTCATTTTTAAAGAACAATAAGACAGAAATACACCCTTAAAATATCTATATTATACAACAAGATATATCATAATTAAACAGCAAGTCTGAACTCTTTAGATTAATAATGAACCACAAAACATGCTATCAACAGTCAAGTGGTCTCTCATCAAAAAGTAGAAACTTTCTCGCAAAAAGTTGGAAAATGGTAGGAAAAAAGTAAAAACAATTCAAAAAGTAGAAACAACTTGACAGCCTAACGAAGTTAACAAACATTAAATCATATCTGTCTCATATTCCCTTGCATAAATAAATTAATATTAAATTGTTACATAGTTACCTTAAATGATCATCATCAACAGTTATACGCTCAAATCTCACTTGTCTTGGCAGATCTCGAGGTCCAGGGGGCATAACATCACGTATTTGACGAAAACGGCGGCGATGCCAACCGTTTACAGCAATATTCCTTTCTTCGCGGAATTCCATTTTTATAAGATCCTGCAAAAAAATTAAATCTTTAATCAAGCATTTTAAATAGGCAGTGGCTAGAGTTACGGTACCGTAACTCTAGACCCAAGTTCTAGAGTTAAGGAAGTTCCGTAACTCTAGACAACCCTTGCAAGGGTAGGCTAGAGTTACGGAAGTCAAATAACATGCTTATGTTTCAACTTTTAAACATCGGGAAACTTGTTTATATTCATTATTACTCGAAATAAACAAATATTTACCGACTTGACTTATCCTTTTGTTATTGCACGCGCCATTTTGGATATTACTAATAAACTTACCGGATGTTTAATATACGGCGATATGATGTTGTCGTCTTCAAAGTGTCACATATTAAGTTCACTTGAGCGAACTTTAAAAGTTGAATCACACGCATGTTGTGTGACGTCCGTAACTCTAGCCCACCCTTGCAAGGGTTGTCTACAGTAACGGAACTTCCGTAACTCTAGAACCTGGGTCTAGAGTTACGGTACCGTAACTCTAGCCACTGCCTTTTAAATAAGTTAGAAAAAGCAAATAATGTTAAATAATGAAACGGGTGTGAGTCAACTCGTCAAACGTACGAATCGTCAAACTTAATTTAACGCACATCCATTAGACCAACTCGTCAAACTGATAATATAGAGTGAAAAAATACATAGGAGGGGTAGGGGATACTCGTCTTATTTTAAGTGTAAAATATATTATTAGTTAATTATTTTGAATAAAATGTTTAGATAAATTATATTTTGTGTATTTCTTTATAAATAATCAGTAAAATGTTGAAAGTAATTATATTCTTTGTGTATTAATAACTTAATATTATATGTAATATGTACGTATAATAAAAAAGCTGCATTCATATTTTTGCGTCATTTGAATAAATCAAGTACTTAAATTAATTTTATTCTTTATGTATTAATATTATTATCATAAATAATATGAGAATATTTTAATTTAGATAATTATATAAAAAATTATGAACAAAGGCTTGGTTTACACTGTTATATTACATTTAACAAACAAATTATGAAGATCAATAGAGTTTTCACAAATTGCAATTATCAATTTGATAATGATGATTATCAATTGGTAGTAATAATACGGATTGTAAAGTCATACTGCTATATTTAATTATTTATTAAATAGCACCACATAAACCATCTTGTGAGAATCAAACCATCAAGTGCCATGATATTAATCAACTAGCTAACTTCCATCACATGCACTAACAAACGAATTTTAGCGAGAATGTTACATGTATGATAATTAGAATAAGAACTAACATTTAACTCATTTGCAAAAACTGTACATTCTAAGGTATAAAATTGTGACCTATCAGCTTTGGTGATGAATAGAGCTAGCATATGTTATTGTATTGGATTCAAACTAATAAATCACTGATAACAAAAACTAAAACTCCTTCCAAATAATACTGTTTAAACCTGAAAAATACTTGAGAATTAATTAATTTATTCATTTATATTACATTTAACAACTATCAAAGTCTTTATAACTGTATTTTCTTTATTTTAAACATAATATAATAGAATAATT
This sequence comes from Mactra quadrangularis, assembly GCA_025267735.1. NCBI lineage: Eukaryota > Metazoa > Mollusca > Bivalvia > Venerida > Mactridae > Mactra > Mactra quadrangularis. The sequence continues at coordinate 34,655,564 of CM046304.1, forward strand.
GATTTACAAATTATATATTCCCTCACAATATAGTACAAAAATAGCATAATAAATACACTTTAATTCTTTACAAAATAATATTTATTTTGATTAAAACAATGATTTAATATCAAAATATTATAACTTGTCTGATAAAAGTAACATTTCCATAACAGTATCGTATTAAATCAACCAAATATAATTTATATAACTGTAATAAGTTTTCACACATTTTTTTCACTCTATATTATCAGTTTGACGAGTTGGTCTAATGGTTGTGCGTTAAATTAAGTTTGACGATTTGTATGTTTGACGAATTGACTGTAAACCAATGAAACAGGAGGCCCAAAAATCAATTGAGCTTTGTCAGAATCACAAATAAAAATTACTTTCTCACTGGGAACATTAATTTGCTCCTGAACATACACAAATTTTCATTATGACTTTACATCATGCCTCAGCTGTTGCTTTTCAGTGTTGTGTAATGTTTTGCTAAAGAGCAAGCATATGCTAGCTACTTGTGAAAAATAATAACAGACAGATATACACATTCTTAAAGTCTAATGAAAGACAAACCTTAAAATCGAAACGTAACATGTGATACATCCTTAGTGAGTTTAACACTTCCTTAATCAATCCCGATATGAAACCAAAACCACAATATTCCAGTTTGCGATGAAACTGGTCAAACCAAGTCAAAATCGGGGATGACAGTCGGTGTTTAACGGCTGTCAGAGAGCTTCCATAAAGAATAAAGTTACGTTAATCATAAACCAACCTGCAAAGATACTATGACATCTCGTTCGTTCATATTATGATCATTAAAACATATTTTTCATGGGAATTTCCAATTAATTCATAACCGGAAATAGTAAGATAGAGGACGCTTTATGAAAGTGATTTGGCTAAAGCATACAAAGAACCGGTCCGTCCCGGAATTTTCCTAGAAAAAATGCAGTCGACATGAAAGCCACAAGGAGCACACGCTGAAAGCATTGGGAGTTACCTTTATGTATGTTTGAGTTATGAAATCCATGACATTTTGACTATGTCTCAATCAGACATGTGTAATGCATGCATACGATTATAAAATTTAGAAATTAAACTGAAAGGGGCAGATAACCCAACATTTCATAATTATTTTATCTCCCCTATATAAAATTGTTGCAATTTAGTGCAATACGTGGAAATAAATACATAAAAATAATTTTAATTTTTGTTATGACAATATTCTTTATATTAATATGATCTTAAGAAAAATACAGGTTGATTTTATAAAATCTGGTACATAAGTTTTTTGTTTCATATGTTAGATATGAGCTACCGATCGCGTAAGGGTCGACAGTGAAACAAGAGATTATTAATCTCGAAGTTTCTTGCTCAAGGAAAAAATCTTTTAGCGTGTCTATTAGATAGGCACGTAAAAAAAACCTATAAGAATCATCCCAATAGTATACTACCACGGCATCGCATTCTCGTACGCCGAGGTTATCAAGATCCTCGAGAATCTTGATCGGCCTGGGTATGAGGACGCTTTTTCTTGCGAAAATCAAATGTTCCACCTCGTCGAGAGCACCGGCGTCCGGCACGGTCCCTAATGAAAAACACTATCTCATAGTACTGCCACGCACCTCTCACCAGTATTATGGACAGGTCACGCCGGTGATTTACAAAGATAAAAAATAAAAGATAAAAATAAAATAAAACTGGAAGAAAGTTCTCCCTGAGACAAAAAGAACATGGTTGTAGAATGAAACAGTTAAATGTTAAAAAGTAAAAGATAAATAAAAGAAACAACTAAAAGATAAAATCATTAAATTTTGCTTTGCCTAGTATTGGAGTTTGGCAACTGCCTGCTTGAATTTGTCAGAACAGACATGGTTACTATATGATGGGGTAATATATTCCAGAGAACTATGGTATGGGAAAGATGGCAAACTTAAAGAAATCAGCTCTAACATGGGGTTGACGGAGACTGAGGGGGTGCATGGTACGTGTTAACCTTGTTGGAACCAGGCCCGGATTTACCGGGGGGCACAGGGGCACGTGCCCCCCCCCCCCACCTGGCCCCACAGATATTGACTCTCATACAAAGAAAAGGGCACAAAATCGGCACCATAAAAGCAATATCAACTCGACTTTTAGATTAATGTTAGTATGAAATCATTCATCCGATCTATTAAAAAAGATAATGATCTAAATTGATGCATTCAAGCATCTCAGGGTACCCAGATCGGGCCTTATCATGCGTTCAAATCATTGATCGTGCAAGTGTATTGTCCCTCTATACAGACACATAGATACTAATTGCTATGTTTATTGTCTATATTACACATACCTCAACAGTATATTTAAGACCGTCACCAGTGAAATTACCATGGTAACTAGCTTACGACGTCTAAATTTGGTTATTGTGCACTCTCAAATCTTTTTTACTAGTGGAAATCATCGGCGTTTTCATATAGCAAGTTAGACAGTGAAAAGACGAGGACAGCTAGTCAAGTGCATTTTATACGTCACTATTATGACACCCGAACTTAGTTAATTTAGAAAGCATGCACGATCGTCTGATGGTTTTTTATGGTATAAAAAATTCCGAGTAACTTTTAAAAAGTGACCGAGCCTTAACATAAATTAAGTATTTATGGGGGACATCGGCGTTTTTCAAGTTAGACTGAGAAAAGCCGAGTAGAGTCGAATGAATGTTTGTCATTAAAATGAGTTAATTAAAAGTTAGTTAAAATCGGAAAAAAGCGAGCGTTTTTTGTTGTTGTTGTTGTTTCAGAACATGTAGGTAAATTAATTAAACTTTCAAGTAACTTTTCAAGAGTGACCTAACCTACAACAAGTTTTCTTATAAATAAACAAGACTTAAATTAATCAGTAATTAAACATTTTTTTCATCCAATCATAAATTCATAGGCTTGTGTTTGGTTAATTTTGCAATCGTTGCTTTTATTTTATATCAATTTGTGTTATAAACGGGTTGTATCCCCTATGATTTTTCCAAAGGAATCGAAAAATGTAATTCTTCGGCGGATTTCCACGTTTTGGTTCCATTCTTGTAAATCCACTGAAAACGTCCGAAAAACTCACAACAACGCTGAATTTCAACACAATAAACTAAGCCTCTTTATTTAAATAACCGTATCATAAACCGGCTTTTTTGGATGCTAAATCGGAGAATTTTCTTATCGCATTCGGTGATTTTATACAAGTTACCAAGTGTATTTTTTTAATAAATTCTCGGCATTTACATGATGAAATTGCAGATTTTTTGTAAATCAGATTTTTATCCATTCTCGTTCCTTGAAAACCTCGGGGTACGAGAATGGGATTTAATAAGGCAACAAATTAAATCAAAACGAACAAAACAGGCACATGCATGAAGGATACCTCAATTATAGCGCTCAATATTTCCTTAGTAGTGCCCTATAAAAAGTGCTCAAATTTGCTGTGTTGACATCATTTTTTCGTCAGGAGAGATACCCTTTCCGAACAACCCAATTCAACGACTCCGTCGTTCCGACTAGAATGCTTAAGGACAGCAGTATTAAATGTATTAACGTGTTTTTAAATTAACACTGTGTTTAGCCAAAAACTAGGATTTACATAATAGTTTTTACGGGCAGGCTTTGACTTTTTTCTTAAAATGTAATGATAATTTACTAAATTTTAGCTTCATTTTATCCTTTTAAAGTGTGTTCAAAAGTGCTAAGATTTACACCTTTTGACACGCAAAAATTCAAAAATTTTCCACATCTTCCGGAGGGGACACCCCTCCCCTACCCACCCCAACCGTACTCCAAACTAACGACCCCTCTGGATCAGGCCCTGTATCAAACTCACATGAATGCGCTTTTTTTTTATTTGTGAATATTAGATAATCAATCACATGGATCTGAATTGTTACGCATTGCATCACTTTTCTTCAGAAAAAAATGATAATTAACCTAGTTTTAGCTTCATTCAATCTGTTTAAATGAGCATTTTTAAGTGCTCAGATTTGCACCTTTGACATGTGAAGAACTCAAAAATTTCTATACCGTCGGGAGGGGGAACCCCTCCCGAACCCACCCACTGTGCCCCCCCACTTACGACCCTTCTGGATCCGGCCCTGTGGAACTTCTACATAGGAGGGAAGTGAGATAGCAACAAGACCATGTATATCTTGTACAACATTACAAGTTTGGAATCTATACGTCTCCTTTCAAGAGTACTCCATCCAAGGATGTTCTGTAAATCTGTTACACTAGTATAACTGGAATAGTCGTGTTTGACCCATCTGATGGCCCGTCGCTGGACCATCTCCAGCTTGTGAGTGTTGACCTGTGAGTGGGGAGACCATACAGTTGATACGTATTCAAGCTGTGGGCGTACAAGTGTCTTATATGCTTGGGAAGGCGCAAATCTGACCACTTTGAAACACTCTTGAGAAGGATAAAATAAGACTTAATTCTTGCGAAAAAGACAATTTCTGCCTGTATAAACTATGTTGATGTAAATTCGAGTTTGTTTTTTGTTTGTTGCTAAATCCAATGGTAGATTTAAAACACGTTAGTCTGCTAGATTCCCCCTCCTGACGAAAGACAATGCTGTCAACAAAGCAAACTTGAGCACTTCGGGTGAACCTAAGGATAGAATTTAGCACTAAGGGGTATCCTTTCTTTCATGTGCCCGTTTTTGTCCATTTAAGTTTATTTTGTTGGTTTGATAAAATCCTGTTGTTGTTTTTTTTCACATAAAATCACGCAAATCTATGAAATTAATACTCAATAACTTATTGAAAATCAACGAAAGCATTGAGAAAATTCGCAAATTTGCATTCGAAAATCGTTATTTTTGTAAGTAAAGTAGCTTCATTTGTTGTATTAAAAATCAGCTTGATTGTGAGTATTTTTGGGCCGTTTTCAGCGGATTTATGAGAGTTGTTGCTCATGGACAACCGCCGATCCACGATACACTTGCGTAGAATTCATTAGGAAAACCAAAAGGCATACATGTATTTTAAAGTCATATTGACATTTAAATAAATGCAGGGATTCTATATAACAGGGATTTGTAACGAAGTGTTTTTTTTTAATTTTCTCAGTCATCACTGTCTATAACTGAATGAAGCAGGCTGTACAAACTATTCCAGAGTTTAAAAAAAACTTGATTTATGTTTATGTACATGTCTTCTATGCAACTTGTGAATGTTTCTGAAGTTTTTAACAAAAACTTGTTGCAATTATGACCGAAAATATGACTTTAGGTGATGTAAAATGGGGCTAAAAATTGGCAGACCGGTGGGAAAATGCATTATTTTGTAAAACAGTCTTTTTGCGTAATTTACCTCAAAATCATCTAGAAACACATTTTTGTAGCATTTATGTCAATTTGAATGGTACTGGTACAATATTTCATGTGAATATCTTTATTTAAACTTGTTATACTTGTTTACCGTATTTGCCGAAATAATAGCGACGACAGTGAAAATTGATAAAAATCTATTACATTTACTTATCGTTACAAATCCCTGTTATAGAAAATCCGTGATAAAAGTAACTATTTGAACATTAACAAACACAAACCTATATGAATGTATCATTTAACGAAAAGGTACTCAAAACACTGACTAGTCTTTTTTTCGTAAAATAACTTGTCGTTGGCTAGGAGTTTTATTGGTTATTTTGGAATTTAAAACCTTCAGAAAAAATACCCTCAAACAGTCCTTTCTTTCAATATTAACGAAATTCGTATGTCATATAAATTACGAAAAATGCATTCGACTGTCCTCGGCTTTCTCCATCTAACTTGAAATGAAAAACATCGAAGTTTTCGGTCTCAATTCTAAAACATACCGTCTGAGGTATATGTAATGTCATTCTCGTTCCCAGAGACTAGTAGGATTCTCAATACTAGCTAGTATTGAGAATCTACTAGACTCTGGGTACGAGAATGATGTAATGTAGACCACAGATACATAGATACGGTTATCGATGGAGCATACATTAGTATAATCATTGGTGTGAACGCTTGGTAAGGCCTGATCGGGGTATATTGATGTGCTTAGATATACATGCACCTATTTAGGTCGTTACATAATTTAAAAGGTCCTATAAGCCTGAGGTTGATAGCGCTGATTTTGTACCCTTTTCTTCATATGGGGCCAGGTGTGTGGGAGAGGGCACGTGCCTCTGTGTATGGTGTGGATTCGATATGTCACGTTTCTAACGTTGTCATATAAAAATACAACACTGGAAGTACAGAATACAGTGTATTACTTTTTATACATATTTACATTGCAAAAGTTTTTAATTTTTATTTTATTCCTAAAAGTCTATTACTTTTTATAGAACTTTCACATGTACTTGGCAAGAACTGTATAGTACTGTTCATAAATCACCTCATTAACACTTTTAACTCTGCGCCAACACATAATCTTCAGTCTATTGAATAAGTGTTGTAATTTATAAGAAGAATAAGAACAATCATTCTCGTATCCAGAGTCTAGTAGGATTCTCAATATGCTAGTATTGTCTACTGTACTAGATATACATTTGTTAATAGCATTAACTTATGTTATACTGAAGCAAAAAGCAAACTGTTTTTTTCTTTATGAAATATGAACTTTAACTTTGATTATTATCATAAAGTTTATTATGAGAAACAATGCAATGATAATTATGCAGTAGGCTGTCACTCTTTCTGACTTAGGCCTAATGTTTGGTTTTTACCCTTACTTAGTATAACTTTCCATAAACATGTTACAGAGCAGTAAAACCAATAGAGAACGTTCTTGAAATGAAAATGTCTGTATTTAATTTTATTCCCTAGTTATTCCACCAGGATAAAAATCTGACATAAATATCTCATTTGACGAGAATATAAGCACCATGAACGACTACTCTGGGTCAAGAACGATTCATACGGTCTTTTCGGGTTTTACCGACGATCACTACAACAACAACAGCCATGGCTGACACGTCTCAAAATTGGAGAAATCAGCAGGTTAAAACATGTTTGCTCTCTTAATTATCTTTGATCGTCATGTCTACCCTGTGTAAATAATAATTAGGGGTTCTAGTAAATGTTATCCAGATTTAGTTCTTGGTTTCAGGTATATTAAAATGCTCTAGGGTGATAACGTTTCAACTGTCATTACTAAATTAGTGAATAGAATTGAGAAAGTTAAAATTAAAAAAAGTTAAGACGGATGCTTTTACTTATAGATTTTAACTCGTTGTCGGTGTTATGACATTTAAATTAACCATGTAATGTTGCATTGAAGTGTCCCCCTGTTAGACAATGTTAATTCTCAATTTAACTGAGTAATAGTAATTCAGGCTCAGCTACAGGTAGCAACCACCGCGCATGTGCGAACTAAATTATTGCGCAATCGGTGTTTCAGTAAAAACCTGACCCGAAAATATATGCTGCTTTTTACGCGTTTCTACGAAAACTACAGGGGTATTTCAAATGAAAAATTTGCATAAATAGGCGGAGTATAGTCCAAACCTTGCGTATATGACAATGAATGGTTGTTCCTATGTAATTTAGGTCAAGAAAATCGTAACAGAAAATTTAACATTTTGCGTTTTTGCTGAAAACGGCCATATACGCTAACTATTTGGTGATTTTTTGAAAGATCTGTCATTGATTTAGTAATTAAAACCATTTTTGCACTTGTATTTAGACGTCATATGCCTAAAATGAGTTCTCAATTACAGTTGGTGTGTGTCTGCCAAGGGAGATAATTTGGTATGTCGGCCATTATTCCAAAACGAAAGTAGGACATATTTTTAGAAAATTGCAAAATTTACTGGCATATTGTTGATGGTAATATTATACAAAAGTTGGAAATTGTTTTTTTTAATGATTGCATGCATGGATTTGTTATATGCAGTCGTCGTAAACTACGCTTTTAAACGAAACCAAATTATACGATTCGTACCCCAGCCTGTTCGTATTGAACATGAATTAGCTAAATACTTTCGGGTCAATTTTCCATACTCCGTGGTTAGCGATGTGGTTTGACATTATTATGATTGTTGATTGATATTTAGATTTTTAAACGCTATTTTGAGTATTTATGATTTGGTTTTGGAAATCATGTGAATTTATAAAATTTAATATTTCATGTAAGCCCTACGATGGCCTATACCAGTTCATGCCTGTTCAGAAGTTTACTTTATCTGTTCACTTTCTGTTATGCTGCTGAGTTTACATCTTTTAAAATATCAGACATTTCAGTTGACAAAATTGTCAAAAAGTGTATTATCTTGCTCTCTGTGAAAAGTTAAATTTTGTAAAGCAAAACTTGCATGTCTCATATCAGAGACATAGATAACTATCTAATTCCCTGCTCATATGATTTGTCTGTTAAGTATTCTAGCTGAAACAATTTTATGACAAGAGAAGCAATTGACTGGAAACAATAAGCTTTTATTTTTTGTTTGTTTTTGTTTTGATGCTATTTATCCATTAGCATCTTAACTTTTACAATTATGATTGATACTTGCTATATTAACCATCCTCTCATATGAATTTTATTGTTTGCTTTTTGATATTAAGAAGTGCTCAATGTTTTGGCTTGTTCTATTGTGTTGAGTTTGATTTTATTAAGATAAGATTATACCATTAAATATGTGTGTAAAGACCCTGTATGTGTTTAAAATGTAGTGCTTCTTTACACTAATTAGAGAGTTAAATTGATAATGAACAATCTAAGTTAAACTAATGGTATCATTTTGTCGACATACACATGTATGTATACAGATTGTCATGATCAGTAGGTGGTTTTAATAACCAGGTTTGATTGTATTTTAATTAATCTGTTGAAAACATACTTGTTAAAAATGTGCCTTACAGTTAAACACTTATGCATAGTTTAAAATACTTCTGAAATGGATATAGTAGTTCCTTAATCTTCATTGTTATCTTGGTGTTATGTAATTTGAAGTAAGAGGGCGTGGTCATTTAACATTTTAAGTAAATATTTTCTATGTTTAAGTTAACTATTATATTTATTCTTTTTGGTATGTAAGTTCTTCTACCAAAAATTGACAGAAACTACCTATACTAACATCCAAACTGAAGAAGACAAGCCTCAAATATCATTTTTCTAGTAATTTCCATATAATTTTCTTGTTTGGCGTCTCATATTTCGTCATTAAATGACATCATTGTGGTGAAATAAGTGGTTGTATGTTCAAGTTGAAGGTACAGAACAGGTCTACAGATGTCTATTGATGTCTACAGAACTGATCTAAAGTAACTAGTGTGCTTAAATCTTTAATAAGGTGACAGTATGAAGTGAGGTCAACTTTTTTTTTAAAAAGTACAAAAGTGAATTTTCGGAACTGTGATTTACAGTGTTTAGTTTACAGTTTAGTTATTAGTTTACAAACAAAAGCTATTAAAAGTATACATTTTTGTAAATGGCATGGTCACATCTACCAGAAAATATAAGGTTTAACATGTTTTATTGCATTTTAAAAATTCACTGGTTGTTGCTACTACAGGTCGTCCACGTAAACATTGGGCCGGTTGCGTAACGATTTCGCTACGAATCACTATGAAAAAGTGCTTTCTTGCAGCTCTTCTTCATAGGAAACAGTTTGCTATTTACATCCCAAACTAAGATTGCGGCCTGTGATGATATACACACAGACCCTATTGCAATTGCATGTTTTCAGGGCGATTTCAAACTAGAGTCAACTACCTATGCTGGGTCACTAGCAATGCTCTGTCACCCCATCTAAATTTAAGAAAATAGAAAGGGAAACCTCTTGATTCGTGTCTTTTTTTAGGGCTGTCTTTCAAACACTCGCAGAAAACCCAAAACCATGATCATTGAAATGCTTGACTGTTTTTGCAGACGAAAGATGCAGACAGCACCTGCTGTTATCGCTAGAAAATCAAATTTGAACAGCCTTGTTTTATTCACTTATAATTATTATAATATTTATATAATAATGTATCAATTGAAAATAAAAATCTCACATATTTATGTCTATTTTACGTAAAACATGGTGACCGAGCACTGGTCTGAAATTTTCCAAATATGCTGTGTTTTACGTATAATTCTCCCAAAATTCTCATAGAATTTACCGTGTGCATTTACACTATTTGAAATAATGTTAAGTATCAAAGTGGTATGCTTAAAGCAGTAAAATGCTGTTCATGCATCAGCTTATTCACTTATTTAGTTGGCATGTCCATTGTGTAAAGTACAAAAACACGTATGACCAAGAATAAGACATGTACATGAAACATTGTTACATTATTTTGTTTTCAATTATTGTTGATCAGTAAAATCTTAGCCAATTACCTTCAAACTACATTATTTTTTTACATATTTTTTTCATCATAACACATCTTTTACAATGTTGGCATGCTTAAAAAACTGTAAATCACAAACATAAGGTTCAGCTTTGGTCTCAAGGATGCTGAGCTTATTGTTTACATTTGGGACTTACAATCAGTGTTCAAGCATAGCCTACAATGATTCATTTTGAAGCTGGGAAACATGAGTCTATTGGACACATATTTTAAAACTAGACCAACAGGTTACGGGAGGGCCATAACTTCAGACAAACCTTTTAAGGGAAGGCTATCATTACTGTCTAGGCGTCTAATGATATAAGTGTGTTTCAACTTTTAAATACCAGAAACTATAATAATATTCATTATTATTGAAAATAAAAATATAACTACCGTATTGACTTATTCTTCTGTCATTACAAGCGCCATTTTGGATATTTATGATAAAGAAACAGGATGTTTGATTTACGGCTATCGCGGGCTATATAAAGATGTACATGTAGTCTTTAAAGTGTCGCATGTATATACTTAATTTACTTGAGCATTCATCTATTAAAATATTTATACTTCCAGACTGCTGTTCTTGACATGAATGATATGGAAGGTGGAGGAAGTGACCAATCTGATTATGAAACAAACTTAAGTGGTAAGCCTAACTTTATTTACATTATAACCCAGGTCAATTGCGCAGTTTGTAAGAGCGCCAGGATTTTGAATCACTTGTCCCCAAGGAGGTACAGGTTCCTTTTCAACCCACAGTTGATTTATCCTTCCATGAAAATTTCACAATAATGTCAATTTTCCACCATTAATAAGGTATAAAGAGAAGTTTCTGGCCTTGTGGAAGGGTAGGGGAGTACTGGTTTTAGCCAAGTGTCCAGGAAAGCTAGGTAAGGTGTGCTGGACGCCGAAAGTGAACCAAAATGTGTTGACATGGCTTTAAACCCAGTATAAATAAATAAATTACTTTATTTATAACTGCTTTGCATTATGATGTATGAAAACTCAAACTCTCTCCTATGATAGTAAATTAACCAGTCATGTGGATACTATACCTCTTACCTCATCTTAGTTCCTTGTAAATACAAATTTTACAAGCTTTTAAAGTAATACATAAATGTCAATGAGAAACAATTATAAAGTTTAATCTCATACACACTGCTTCGTTGAATTGCATTTTTCTAACAGATATTTTAAATGGGTCATACACCTTTTTTGCTGTAGGTAAATGCCTTTGACATCAGTCTAAAGTAGCTTTTGACTGGCAGTTGATTATGCTTAACTGGGTATTTTGAACCAAAACTCTGATTTGACTTTGAACTGCTCCAGATGTAAGATAATATGAGTCAACTATTAAGATTCAGAATTTGAGTTAATATATCTCTATAACATTTAATATTTGGTTCTTCAGATATCAAATCAAGAACTCCTAAAGAATCAGGACAAGGACCAGGTGGAGGTTATATGGATTCTATGAAACAAAGACTACATGACAATGTTACTAATATGGTAAGTTTACTGCAATATGATAAAATATTCTATAATTTCTATTGGCTACAGTATTAGCCTTAATTTACTAGTCTGAAGCCCAGGACTGAGAAAATTAGTTCCAAGGACAAGTAAAGGTTACTTAGTTCCTATGACCTTTACATGTAACAATTTAGGGCAACAGCTGTCTGGCATTAGTATTAATAAGCTTAATTTCAAAGATTTCAAACAGTCAAAACTTAACATATCAACCCAAGCATAAGGAATTTACAATGTGAATGATTTTCAGTCATTACAATGATAAATAATTATCATTTGTTCTCTTTTATATATTTTAGATGTGGCAGTCAGGTAAAGATAAAGCTAAATCAGCATGGAATGTATATGGCAATATTGATTTTTTACGACCGTATTTTAATGTTGAACCTCATGAAGTCAGATCTAGGTAAGCTGTACTACTCTATTTGTTCTCATTAACTTTAAGTTGCCAAGTAACTGATTAAAAGCTAATCAAGAGATTTAGCCTTTTCAGTGAGTAGATTGACTGAGTGCTGTGATATGACCCACACAATGTGTTGCTATGGTGTTAACCCCCCATCCCTGCCAAAATAAAATAACACGTGTTTGACTGTGTTAGTTTGATTAGTAGTTTAATAATCCTATGGATTGTTTAGATGTATCTTTTAAAAATAAGATAACTTATTATTATACATTTTCACTACATTATACTAGAAGGTTTTTTTCATTTACATGTCATGTTCAGTTGAATTTGAACGCAGTGATTTTATATTTTGATATTCTTATATTTATTTACCTCCAATAACTGGCTGTTAAAAAGGATAATGTAAAGTTAATCATATGGGGAATAAATGCATGTTAGTATTGTTTCTTTAGGACTTTGTCTTAATTGTTTTTTGTTGTTATTATTACAGATTATTATATTCATTTATTCCACAAAAGCCATCAGAAGAAAGACAGAGGGTACATAGAGAGTTGTACGGTCCTATGATGATTATATTTACATTAATTGCTTTACTATTGTTTCAAATGAAGACAGCAGATCACAGAGTGGTAAATAATTATATCATTTGATTTTAAGATATTTACATAAAAGGAGTAGTGGTCAAGTGGAAGGATACATGATAAAGTGATCCTGTAGTCCTGCAGTATATGAGGTGAACCGTGCACTTGAGTCCCCACAAAGTTTTTTTGCTGTTTCTATATCTTTGAAAGGTGCTGAATAAGAATCCGAGTGATGACACCCTGTCATCCTTGAGCAATTTGCATAATATGCAAATTAAGTCCGCCATTATAGAAATTCCGTTTTTCGCTTATAACTCAATAACCAACTTAGATACAAAATCAAAATATGTATCCATACCCATGTTTTCATGGTCTATCTATCACATGGTACTAATATCAGCTTGATCAGATCTTTTAAATATGCAAATTATGCAAATTAGGTATTTTACGAAACACAAAATTTGGTTTTGCTATACAAATCAACGTCTGGACTTTTTACATTGAGATTTTGAGTAAAATATGTTTATGTTATGCTACTTTTGTATATATATTAAATACAAATATATCAAATAATTACATTAAATCAGTTAATGATACTATAAAGATATGCAAAATATTCAAATTACGTTAACACTTGTAGGATTTTGTCTCAAACATTACATGGTGTCATGAATATTTATGCCATTGTCTAGCATTCTGTTGATGCCTTGATAATTTTGATTCGGCTTCTATACCTTTGAACAGAGCTGACTAAGAAATTTAGTGATGACATCCAGTCACCCTTGAACAATTAGCATAATATGCAAATTTGGTACGCCATAATCGAAATTCCGCTTTTCGCTAATAACACGATAATCAATCATGATAAGATTTTAAAATATGTGTCTGCACCCATGTTTATAGGGTCTAGCTATCATATGATACCACATTCAGCATGATCAGATTATTTGCATAAGCCAATGTATGCAAATAAGGTTTATCAAATAAACTGTTTTTCAAGTGAATTTATTTTGTTCAAATTTAAGTACTTCAAAAAGGAAATTTTCCATGAAATATAATTGAATCAAGTAATCTGTCAATTGCGACCCAATTCATGTTCGGTTGGATTTCAATGTCCAGAATTTCCACATTATGAGACCATTCATATACCACACCTAATCAATGTATTAATATAAAATGAATGTTTATTATGTGTTACTTATTACCGTGTGGCATACGCACATGGATGCTTTAAGCTCAATATAACCTTTTTAAGTGGTGTGCCTTTACGCCAGAACCAAAAAAGGGAAGAACAAAAAATTAATTTGAATAGTACATCGTAAAATTGATTGTAAAATTACAGCTACTGAATTCAATAGCGTTTCCTTATAATAAAAACATTTCTGTCATTGATATAATTTAAGCATCTATTTGATTGATATACATGTACTTCATGGCAATAGTAGTAGCTGGAAAGTCTTACTTATTTTCGTGCAGATTTGACCCCTTAACATTGTTTACTGTGGAAAGAAATTCATGAAACTACAAGTGTCAACTTTATTCATTTGCTCATCGTTTCCATTAATTAATTTACTCAAGATTAGATAGAACGTTCTAGGCATGTATATAAATATATAATAACAATGCCAATATTAAGAAATGTCGTATACATAAATCTATTGCTAGCATGATCAATAATATTTGTTGCTTTTTAAGTTTTCAGAATCATAAATATGACAATGAAACCTTGTACGCATGTTTGATAACTAGATTTTGTATGAATGTATGAATTGCAAGGTGAGCAGGAATCTCAATTTTGTAATGCCATGATTATCAGACTTACCGGGTATTTTGGACTATCACAGAAGATCATGATCTGCAAGAATTGAATTGGGATATCCAAACTCGGAGTGTGCTGTACATGGTCATGGCTACACACACTTAATTTGTCTTTGTATGGCTAAATTTTCGACTTGAATTTGACTAAAAGTTGTTTTGCATAGTATTTTCTTACAATTATTTGAATGCATCCTTATTTATCTTCCTCATTATATCAACAAAACAATGATTACAGAACATATTCTTAGTAGGGGCAATAAGTTATTGGAGAAACTACGGGCACAAAAACAATATTCTTTACAATCTAATGACCGTAAGGACCACGTATCTTAATTATCTAAAATTTATATATAATACAATGCAATGCATGTTCTTAGTTTATGTAGAATACCTTAGTTTTATACACTGACTTTAACTTAGATAGAGACAAGGGTTATCACTTTACTTTATGCACTTAATTTACATTAGTATACATATCCAAATCATCTGATCCTTATAATATAAGTATATGTTCTCTGACATAAAACGAAACAAACTAATGCCATGGAAGCATATATATAGGTAAATACATACTGTTTATGTTTGTCATATATGGTTATTGAGATAAAATTATTATGATTTTTTTCAAGTGTGTCGTCACTCTAAATATATACTTAATGCTATATAACTAAATGCTTTGCCTTTAATTATTTGTAAATTATCGTTAATCTGTTCATAACAACTCGAAATTTGGTACATGATCTTTATTTTATATAGTGAAAAAAAAACACTTTCCTATACTTAAAGACCTAATTTGCATACATCTGCATTTGCAAATCATCTCTGATAATGCATAAGGTCGTATCATATGATAGCTAGACCCTACAAACATGGATGCAGACACATATGTTAAATTTTTATCATGATTGGTAATTGTGTTATTAGCGAAAAACGGAATTTAGGTAATGGCGGACTACATTTGCATATTATACTAATTGCACATGCGTGACAGGATGTCCTAACTAAATTTCTTAGTCAGCTCTGTCCAAAAAAACTGAATCAAAGCTATCCAGACCTCCACAGAATGCTAGACAACGGCATAAATATACATGACATCATGTAATGTTTGAGGCAAACTCCTACAAGTTTTAACGTAATTTGAATATTTTGCATATCTTTATAGTATCATTAACTGATTTAATGTAATTATTTGATATATTTGTATTTAATATATACAAAAGTAGCATAACATAAACATATTTTACTCAAAATCTCAATGTAAAAACTCCAGACGTTGATTTGTATAGCAAAACCGAATATTGTGTTTCGTAAAATACCTAATTTGCATAAATATGCATATTTAAATGATCTGATCAAGCTGATATTAGTACCATGTGATAGATAGACCCTGAAAACATGGGTATGGATACATATTTTGATTTTGTATCTAAGTTGGTTATTGAGTTATAAGCGAAAAACGGAATTTCTATAATGGCGGACTTAATTTGCATATTATGCAAATTGCTCAAGGATGACAGGGTGTCATCACTCGGATTCTTATTCAGCACCTTTCAAAGATATAGAAACAGCAAAAAAACTTTGTGGGGACTCAAGTGCACGGTTCACCTAAAATATGGCATTTTACTGCAGGACTACTGGGTTAAAACCCAACCTGGGCGAATGCTAATTTTATTGCGCTAGAAATAAATTTGCTAGTGTTTCACTCCCCCCAGGTGTAAATTGGTACCTGTGAGGGTGGAAAAAAGTTGGTTGCACCAATTTATAAAAACGGAGTTAAAGACTCCTCAGGGAGATTGATTGATAGATGGCAGTAGCCCAATGACCATGGTTAATAGCTATAAAGTATATGAATGAAACTTTGGCTAAAACATTTATTGATTCCCTTAACTTAGCTATAAGAATAAAATTTCTTGTTTAAGAAAACAACTAGTTAGTTTTAATACTCTTTGCATTGAGTTTGAACCATTATTGATTTAGCTGACCAAAGATTGACATTACTTCTTGCCCAATATATTACAACAATAACAACAACTACAACAACAATAATAATAACTTCACTTTTTGTGGATAATGCATTTTTGATAATCATTTTTAACACATTCTCTATAACAGGAAGAAGGTACATTAATGGGTACAGCTTTTGGTGTATGCTTTACATATTGGTTTGGAGCATCAGGACTGATATGGGTTCTGTCATATGTTTGTAATACTCATCTTACTTTGATACAGATACTTTCTATGATGGTAAGTCTTTACTACATTTTATTGTTAACATATCACATGATATTTGTGAGATTTTGAGTATTTGTAACAATATACTAAAAGCAAAGGATTTAGTTTCTTTCCCAGGAATTATTCAACAATTATAGCATAATATGGTTGATATTTCATGCATATAGTCTGTTAAATAAATGTAGCACATAAAATAATAAGAATGTAAATGCTCAAGTAAAAAGAAATTGTTTCCAGATATTATGTTGACATATGCCAATCTTTAGGAAGGTCCTATGTTACAAGCCTGTCTCTCTATGGATGGGTCCTTTCATTGACAATAGCTTGTTGGAAAGTTTACTTGAGAAGCCTTGCATCTATAGTCATGAAATATTATTTTGTGTATAGCCAAATACCCAACAGGCCACAGGTGTCCCTTTTTAATTGTGGTCCAAGGATCAGTCAGTGTGGCTTCAGACATAAAAATTATATTGTTGGCAGGATATATTGAGAACCATTGAGCTGATAGAGTCACCAAATCTTATTTGTGGACAGCTGTTTGCTCTAAGCTTATTCCAGTAGTGTTGAATGCCTCTTCATGTGATACTCTTGCACAGTTAATTAGTTATTTCATACTCAATGATAATTCTATTTTATATATTCTTATATTACAGGGTTATGGTATGGGAAGTCATTGTGTTGTTATATTTCTTGGTACAATTATTCATACATCACATGATCATCTTTTCTTTTATGCATTATGGGCCATTGTTGGTGGATTATCTACTTTGAGAATGGTTAGTACATACTTTGTTTCTGATAGCATTCACTTATATGCTCAAATTTTCTTGAGCACTAGCCTGATTAGTTATGTTATATGGTAAAAGGGAAAATATATCAACTAGCCTGCCTATATGAATTAAGTAATGTTCTTAAGCTTGAAATAATTTCCGTTTGTCCTGAGATTTAGGCTAATGGATTAACTTAAGGCAATGCCTGTAATATGGTGGTCTTACCATTTTTGTTTTTTGTCCAAATTGAATAGAAGTTAAGATCATTATTATATTTATTGCAGTAATTAATGCTTGGAATTGTTAATGATCCACTTCAATCCATCAGTAGGACTTGCTGACAGTGTTAGAATATGCAGTAATATCATTCACTTCAAGTGAATCTGATCATATAAAATTATCATTTATAAATCTCTTTCTGCCGACTGACATAGTTACAATCTGCAAAAACACATTTTTTAACTGTGAAAACAGTGAATTGTGTATGGAGCCATGATTTCTGACGATGGTTTACAATCATATGGTATGCAGGGGCAGCCATATTCTTCACAATTTTATTATAAACTTTCAGGTATCTATAATTATATCAAGAACACAAGGACAAACACAAAGAATGATTGTATGTGGTGCTGTTGCTACATTAAATCTACTATTCTTATTGTATCTACATTTTGCTTATCATCAAATTGTTGAAGGTAAACTCATATTGATGTGATAAGATATTTCTTTCATGCTTAATTGTGAAGTGTGATGTTGTTCAATGTAAATAGTAAAATACTCAGTGAAAATAACCAGATTATATCCTTCCTATCAGGGATTTTACACCCAATTTATTGAAAATTCTCTTTATATTCAGGTTTGTTTTATTGTTTAATGAAGTATGCATACATGTTAAAATGCATGGAATTAGATCACAATTTCATAGCACACACTATTTAACAGGCTCATAATAATGAGTGTCTTAATTTTATTCAGTTCAAAACATTAACAACGTTTTTGAATTTTTTTAAAGCTGTCTGCTTTATGTTTTGTTATATGTTCATAATATTA
The DNA here is from genome assembly GCA_025267735.1 of Mactra quadrangularis. Lineage (NCBI taxonomy): Eukaryota > Metazoa > Mollusca > Bivalvia > Venerida > Mactridae > Mactra > Mactra quadrangularis. The sequence goes on from CM046304.1 coordinate 34,674,232, forward strand.
GTTGACAATGTAAAATTTTGGTTGTAGGAGCTAAAATTGATGTTAAATTGATACTTTACAGAGGGCATTTATCAAACATGATAATAGTGTGATGTACGTCCTTACTGGGACAACTCTTGCACATACCATATTGTGAGATCTTTGAAAGGCCTTAATATGTTCTTTTTGTCACAAAAATGCCATAAAAACATAATTATTATTGATTATAATCTAGATGTATAGGAAGTAAGCAATGGAATACATTTTTAATCTATTTCCACCCTTGTTTTATTTTAACATATTTGATTGTTTTATCTCTATATTTTATACAGATCTATCTGAAGTATTTGTGTCAGGTAACAAGAATTTACAACCAATGGAGAACATAGCTGATAATATTGTTGTTGATGATAAATCTGTTGGTGAAGTACCTGGAGGTAACTATAGTAACATAGATAGCATGATATCAATCAGGGTTCAAAGGTTTATAACTTGAGATTAAACTCAATGATTAAAACTCAGTTTCCTCTTTAAGGGATTTCTATCAGGAATTTTTTAAGGACCAGTTACTTGTGGTTGTTGGACCATTAGGAAAGCATAGGCTTGAAACATAGTTTGAAAGTTGTAGATTTGGGAACCAATTTCAGAAAAAAGCTTTAAACTCCTTTATTTCAACAAACTTACTATCATTAGAGTTTATGTGATTTAACTGTCATGAAATAATTATAACTATGTTGTGTTTATAAGGACCTTGAGTAAAGCCATGTAGATTTCTTAAATGCTTTACCCTTAGTGTATTAAATATCTAGATCTATATTTGTTAATGTAATGTCTTTGAAAGCAGTTTTATCAACAACACGTCTATAATATAATGATGCAAAAATATTTTTATTCGACTTTAAAAAATTCAGCTTGAAAGTAAATCTGAGTTTTAATTATGAAATCTTATCTCAAGTATTATAACCTCAGATCTTGTTGTGGATTGTTACTAATTTTGTAGTTCTCCTTTACTAACTGTTACATTATAGTCTCTGTTTTACTGATTCCTTACTGACATTTCCTTAAACTCTTTACCAGAATTAATTTTGAAAATAGTGTAGAACTTTCTATTATACTAGTTGTAGAACATGCTAATCTTAGTTTTAATTATCCTGCTACAAGTTATATTGACTTAGTTATAGGTCTGTCCAGCTATGTCTTTGAACAAATTATTTATATCCTTTTGATTCCATGATGTTTCTTTGACCCTCATTTTTCTAAAGTTTCTTTGGGACTAAAAAGTTAAGAAAAAGTATAACATTTAAGACATAGCTGTACCTACATTCCTTTCCTCAAGATAATGTAATCTTTTATCAGTATTTATTTCTTTATCTACGCTGTTATATGCTTTCATACCTATGCCTGAAATATTGTTCTTTTGTTTTGATAGTCTATCACCTTTCCTTGTTAAAATGAAACACTATGTTAAGTGATTATTTAATTAGTTGTATGAATATAACTCAAATTAATTGCATGTATTAATTGTGTTTGTATTGAGAATGTGATAATACTGATGGGATGCTGTCGTGGTAATCTTGGTGTGCACCTCATACTAACATTGATTTTAGATATAGTTATAACTTTAGGAACTACCGTAATATGTAGATGTTTAATGATGTATATTTTTCTAATATTAATTATGATTTGCTAAGAACATACTTTGAACTTCCATATATGTAGATATTTATGTAATTACTACCTGAATGTGAATTTTTGATGCACAAAATCATTAGATTAAAACACTGTAACAGTGCTTAGATAGATAAACTTTAAAAGTTTTTTAGTAACAAAGGACTAATTTGGAAATAACTTAGATGTTACTCATTCCTTAAAACCTTTAATTTAGCATGTTGATATATAGATGAAGTTTTGTATATTTATTTGTAGATTTGGATTGTATGACTTGTGTTGTAGTTATTGTTTTATCATTTACACATGCAATCATATAACTTGGGAATTTTATTACTAATCCTTAGGGAAACTTAAATGTGGCAATTGGTGTGAAAACTGTCGTCTGCAATGATAACTTAAATGTGCTTTATCTTTGATACAATTGAAAACACTGCCCTGGCAGACATCTTACATCATTTATGATTTTATGATGTTGTATACAAGACTGCATACCTTTTCATGTTCATATGCTTGTGGAGTGAAAAGTATTTACATAAATGTGCCTGTCAAACAAGTTGCAAATAGGAATTTCACATCCCTGGTCAATTAATGTAAGACTGGTTGCTGTAAGTTTAGTATGATGATACAATTTGTATTTGTAGAAGTGGTAGACCAAGTGAAACAAGTGATTAAACCGCTAGAAGAATCAGTTGTTAAACTAGTTGATAAAACTATAGGTGCTACTGTTAAACAGTTAATTGATAAAGATAATATTGATGATACTGTAAAACTATTACCTGACAAAGATGGTCCATTAATGGAAGCAATCAAAGACAATGGTAAAATGCCTACATAAATAACATGACCATAATTTGTGTACTTGTGGGGGTGATGTGAACAGGTAGGCTAATACTAATTGCACTTCATTCTTTTTTGGTTTCGGTGTTTTTTCTTTCATTGATATTCTTTATTGCTTGTAATAATGCAAGACAACAAATCACTTTCAAGCATTTTCTCACTTTACTGCTATACTATTGCACTATCGACTGCTTCTTTATACATGTATGTTTGGATGCTTGGGATTGGGTCACAAGTATGAGCGTTCTATAAAGAATGGTAATGCATTTACATTTGTCAGTTTTGTTTGCTTTTGAAATTAAAGGCATAAATATGAAAATGTAGCATGCTTTCAATAATGCACTGACCAATTGATATGCTTTATTTGTTGTAATATGTTTATTATGTTCTCAATATCCTAACCATATTTATATTTTATGTATGAAATGTTGATAATGCATGTTCCCTTATTAATCAAAACAGTTTATTTATCAATTATCACTATGCATGAATTATGTTAATGTAATATTAGTGTATGCATGAAAAATACATAACTAGTTTATTTGTTTTAAAAAACTGTTAGCTCTATTTACAGCCTTGGTCCCTAGCAGCTCCTAGATTTAGATCTGTCATTGTCTTAATACAAAAAGTATTGACTTTACAACTTGATTTTAGACTCTAGTACATTAAAATGACCTGTATTCTTTTTGTATGAACAAATATTTCCATTTCTTGAAATACATCTGTTATTGGATTACCAATAATATTCCATTTCTTTCCCAGTTTATTCCTTCTTGCTAATTGATAGCACTTTCTAGTTTTATGTACAATGTAGTTACCTGCTATTTATAGCAGTTAGCTAGAGAAAAAAATACTTGAATGCTAATGAACGATAACTCCTTAAGCATAGATTGTGAAGTGAAAAAATTCTTTTTTTTGCTAAATGATACAATTATGAATTTCAAGGTAGAGTGCATGCTGTACACTGTTCAAGTTGAGATTTTCTTTTCTCATCTAAAAATCATTGTATTAATCTATATTATGTTTCTTTTTTATTGGTTATAAAAAACATGCAATGGTATTGTTGAATGTAAGAAAAACCTAATCTTATAGGTATTTAATTGTTAAATTACTGTTCAATTCAGTGAAACTTCCTGATAACAATCTCCTAGTAACAACCACCTCATTAAATTAATGCCTCTCATGCATTTTTAATGATCATCATAATTTCCTACAGTCATCTCACTATAATTGTCATTTTAGCGTAGACATACTACTTCTTGTTTTAGAGAGGTTCTACTGTACTATGATATGATACATGTATAAACATATTCTGAAAGTTACAATTATTAGCCAGATTTTTCAACGAAAAAATTTGTCTAATAGTTAGGTGAAACACAGACGGGTGGGCGGTCGGGCAGGCGTCTTGTGTAGTTTACAATTATATTAAAGTTTTTTCTTTACCATATATTTCTGCCACTTATTGTCAGATCTTTATGAAACTTCATACAATGATAACCTACCATGTGATGAACAAAATTAGAAAGTAACCACAACTCTACCTGCCTTTATTATGGGTTATTTCCCTTTGTAATTTTTGCGTTAAAGTTTTTAAATCAAGCTTTAATGTGGTTCCCACATTACATTTCTTGTATTTTAAATAATTGATCTATGATTTATGTTTGTTTTTCAGCTTGAAATCCATTCTACTGAACAGTGATGTCTGGACAAAGATTGATGGAAATAATGTACTAAAATGAACTTGGATAATGTTCCAAACTAAATTAGTAACTTTAAACACATCCAGTGTCTTCATAATAATTTTTGACTGTTTGATTGTGTCGACATTTTGTCTATATGATGAATGTTTAGAAATAAGAATCTCCTGCCTAAAGTTTCATATGGCTAGTGTTGTTAAATTTTATTTAACTATCTGATTTAAATTGGAACGTGAGTATAGAAACACTGTAGTGAGTATTTAAATCAGTGGGGTAAATGTATGTGCCGCTGAGAGTTGAATGAAATTTAACAATACTACTGATACAGCTTAACTGTTACAAAGATTGTACTACTTATATGTATTTATATTATTTTCATTTGTTTACAATGCCTAATTACTGTTCAACATCTCAGTATCATATTTGTGGAAATTTATCATTCACTTTTGTATAAATAACCAAGCGTATATTCTGTAATTGTGTGTTAAAACATGCTTGTAACACGAATAAGGGAGCTCTATATATTTTTATAAATTGTAGCATGTGCTATGTTTATGGGTCATTTCTGATCTAATGTTTGATTGTAGTGTTTATTATGATACATAACGGTGGAGCTCTGTTTAAAACAACTTTTGTATCAATACAAATATTGTATGCTTATTACATGCCTTGATTTTTGAGAGTTTGCTTGTTGCATTTCTTTGATGTTCTGAAGTACTACTTAGTTGAGAAATTACAAAATATATACATTGTATATATCATTGGCTTTAACTTATGACTTGTGAGGTGTATTATCAATGTCAAATAAAATATCATTGTTTCAGGAATGCATTCAGTTTAATCAGGTGCATAACTTCTTTTTAAACCATAGCTCTGGTACAGTAAAATGTTTTATTACTTAAAATTTATTTGTAACTATCTCCATAAGTCCAGGGTTATAAACAACAGACAATTTTAAACCTTACATCAATCAGCCATACAAGACTTGGAGTCATGCAAGGCTTGAAACAGTCACTTTGGAGGAAAGTGACATTGGACAATGTATGAATGTAATTGTTGTATAAAATTATTATATTCATGATCATGAATTAAATCTTGTGTTATATGATAGTTGAATGCTTGTGTATGAAAAATGGAAGTTATTGTATTATACAAAATTATGATGTGAGTTATTTAAAATAATGATGTGAAATTGTTCCTGTGATATTTTAATATATAAACTTGTATTATATTGTCTTCATGACTTGTAATCTTGTAAAAAAGGGAAATATGAAAATAAAAAAACTGCTTTAATTCTGTTGTTGTTATAGCTTTGTACACTGTTCCCTCTACCATTAAATTAAAAATACATTTATTATTACTTAAAACTGTTATGTAAAAAGGGTTAGATTTGTTCACCACCTCAAGGGGTAAGAACCAAAACCAGCCCTGTCACAAAAAGGGTCTGATATTTTGTCATATGACAGGCTATTGGTTAGATTATCAAGAATGAACAGTTTGAAGTCTTCACTGAGAATCATTACCATGGCAACTGTACACAATATATGACTAACTTTGAAAATGTTCTGTCTTCAGACTACTTTCAAGTTAAGTAGTCATGTATTTTGTCACTATAATCATTAATTAATATACTTGTTTACAAAAGGGAAGTAATATAATTTTAGGACTACTATATAGGCATGACCTGTGACAGAAAAAGATTTGTAACAAGCACTGGTCAATAATCTGATTCTCAAAATGATCTGTAGAACGAAGTTGCATCCAGAAGAAGGCTTTTCATGTTTCTACACAACTTGAAGAAGAAAAACGCCCCATCCTAGAGAAACTTTCTCCCTTAATGTATACGTTTGAAAGTCCTGTTCTGAAGGCAAACAACTGTATTAGATCACCAGGTAGAATGATGAGATGTGATAAGATGTATTTATAGTGTCAAAGTAATACTCATGTTACCATGTCAAAGAGATCATTATGATAACTTAGGCTCTCACCTAATAAGTACTAATTATTGAAAATTGTAACACATAATTTTATAATTGAAAGTCAAAAATGTGAGTCTACAATGAGGTAACAGACGTTATATTATTGGACCATTTGGTAATTGATGAGACGTCTTTATAAATGCATCAATAAAAATTATTAATATGATTTTACATTTATAAAATACTCAGAAAACCAATTAGTTGTGTATCATTGTGACCACAGACTATTGAAGAATGAACAATCAAATAAAGTTTAGATTGAACTTAGATAATAATTTTGGTACGTTTTGTAATGTTTTTAAGATTCAATTAAACAAGCAAGTGCATTGTGTCTAGAAGTGAATATTGCGATTTTATTTACGCTGTGTGTGATGTTTTTGTACTCCTGTTTGAATTTGTTAGTCATCATATATTTTTATAATATCATTTAAGTTTTTTTTGCACCAATATAATATTTATGCAAATTACATCGTCTGCATGTGCCGCAAGTGTGCGAAAGCTTGAGGGGCGACGTAATTAGGGTACGAATCGGTTCCTATTGTAAACAATATGGCGGATCAAAGGAATTTCTGATTCACGAAATTAGATTGGAAAAGCAAGTGTCTCACTTTGAACTTTTATAAGGATTCCATCGATAGAGTAAGTAAAGCATAAAGAAAGGGAATATGTTCCTGTATTTTTGTGTTGATATTGGAGCTTGCCAGCACCACATCAAGCCTATTTCTAATGTCTGATATTTATTTCGGATAAAAGTTAATTCGGATAAATTCGATTTTCTCGTTTATTGCTACTGTAACATGCGTTAAGTCGTGGACCCTGTAATATGGTTTAATAGAGTTATTGGTTTAATTAAATAATTAAGAACTTAAAAATGAAATATTGTTTAATCTATCTACCATGATTAACCAGTAATAAAAAGGCAAAGTCCTTTTATTTCTGTGCCATCTTCCTTTATCAAGGAGCATGCCATGATACCATATTGTTTCTGTGAGATGATCACATAATTGTTTGTCATAGACTTGTTGACCTTTTGCTACTAGGAATTGAATTAAATTACTAGATTCAAAGACAAAGGATCATTTCAAAATGGACAATTTAATACATCTATGGGATCAGGTAATGAGGTCAGCGGATCTCAGATCGAGTGTCAGCAGCCTATGTGTCACCATTGTAAACAACTATTATTGAGAGACACAAATTTGCTTAAAATCAATTAAAGTCTTCACATTTGTTGAATATTTAAGTAAAAAATAATTAATCTACCATATAAGATGGATTAGTCAACTCTTACAACACCTGTTTATGTATTTTCTTTTACTCAAAGTGATCGCCTCAATGGAAACAAGCTCAGGTGGTTCCTTAGAACTTGAACATAACTTTGAGAACATTTTTATGAGAGGTGCCAAAATGATTAAAAATGGTTTATCATATTTTTAGGACTAGTGGGTTCCATATGTACACAAACATGGTAGACCAGGTTTGAACACTCTTTGTTATGGACAATTTTCTTTTCATATTAACTTACAAATGTTGCTATATTTTAAAGTTTGTTTTTATTTATTTATTATTTTCTATTACAGTTTTTATCATACAGTATAGCAGAGACCATCATTGTAACATGGCTACACCATCACCAACCCCATCTGAAGATAATAGGAAAAATAATGGAGAGATAGCTATGAAGAATGCTTTAGATAAAGTAATGACAAATCCTGTACAAAGTTATGATGAGTTTTTGAATAGTTTTACATATCTGAAACAAGGTGAGAAATTGTTGAACTACTACATTGATTTGTCTTTCACAGTTTATTATACAGTCGCTGATGTGGCGCAGCAGAAGACACATGATTTTAAAGTCATGGTTTGATATCCATTTGCTGCAGGTTATACCCTACCATAAAAGTTTGATATTCAATTTGTTGAATTTGTTCAATTGATTTGTTGAGGGAGATTTTGTCTGCTTCTTGTGAAATGATGAGAACTGGTAAAGAAGATGTCTAGAAAAGATAATTAGGTGAGCAGCAACTTTACTTCTGTAATAAAAAAGTGGGTAATCATTTAAAGTCTACTAGAAAAAATATTCATATTTCAGTTGGTTCTAAGTTTAACATGTTGAAGGTATTTTATGCTATGTTCAATAATGTTTTACCTAACATTTCAGGTATGCAAGAGAAAATGGTTACTACAAAAATGCAGCCACCTAATGTTACATCAATGTTTATGGGTAGACCTATGCCAACACAGAGTAAAACTGAACAACCTGCTAGTTCATTGATCAATAAGTCTGAATCAAAACTTGAAGACAATACAACAAAGAGCTCAAAACTTTTACCAGCCTCTGATGATATTGAGGAAGAGGTAAATAATATCTGTTAGTTGTAATAGTGATTGTTACAGACAAAGTGAAAGATAAAGGGCTAAGAGGAGAGAAAAAATGCAGGATGCTGCACCATGCTGCATGTATTTTGTTTCAGATCTATCTCTATTGACACTAGTTATTACTTTTGATAGGTCGAACAATTTTAGTCGTGAATTATTCTATATTGTATTGTTAAATTATCGTAATATTTTTGATAATATGCTGCCCAGACGCTCTCTGGTATATATTGTCTCAGGTTTATAAATGACTTTAGTCTGTGTAAGACTACTGACAACAAGTGTGCTCATGGCTAGAAAACTTTCTCTTGTGTACAGTTTGATGCTGGCTAGAAATGAACTGAGATGTTGTTGATAATAAGACTGCCAATATAGCTATACAAGCCCCTAACTAGTAAATAGTTGTTGATGTACCAGCTTGTTGTCATATAATTCCAAAACTGCTATATTTGTGTGTTCAAAGATGAATATTATGCAACCTTCTAACAATTTTGGGGCATACAAAACTCACTTTTTAAGTATCCAGTTTTAAAATATGTTTTATCCATCTTACAACAATGATTTTCTGTTTACAATTCAAGATTTTGAAGAGAATATCAAGTAAAAATATAATACACATGTACATTTGATCCATCATAAATTACTACATGTATTTCATTTACTTTCTTCTTGCAGATACTTGATGATGGAAATATTTCTAGTAGAATTTCTCAGACCAAAGTTATAAGAACAGGTTCTATGGTAAAGGTATGACTGTGTATATTTGAAATATGTATAAACAATTCCTGTATGTATTTAAATGGTTGAGTCAGGTTGACATTAACTTATGAATTGAATCAATAAATGTATCTGAAAGAAAACTTTTTATCATAAAGTGACTAAATGTTATGAGTGAATGAGAATTTAAATTTGTTAATAGAAAATCATGATTAGTAAATGATGCCATTACTAGTTTAAACCACCCAAAATGAGTCGGGTATTTTGCTCAAGGATTAACTCAGTAGTTTTTGTTGTGGTCAAAAGATTAACATGGTCTCAAATTTGTTTCATGTGTTTTATTTATGCATGTGTTAATTGTTTTCTCCATTTATTCTTGCAGTTTGATAATTTTGTTATGGATGAAGATGATCGTGACCTTGACGATAATGAAGATGAAGGTTATATGGCTAGTTTCTCTACAGGTAAGTTCTTGTTACAGATATATAATAAGTTCAATGCCAGTTTCAGCCATGGATTTTTTTACCTGATTAAGTTCAATTGGTGACATGTTATGTAATAAAATTCAGAATGCAGTGTTGGTTTCTTGGGTACAAGTTATGACACTATGGAACTACTTAGAGATTTATCATTTAAAAAAATTGTAAGAAATTTGTATCATAAACTCAGTGCAATAGCAGATGTGTTTGTAAATAATTGATTTATTATATATTTTAATGTTTATACACACTTTAATCATATTTGATTGAAACTGATCATTGTAGAGTTTTTAATTTAAATCTGAACATTTTATGAACTAAAATGAAAAGATTATGGATTGATTGTTGTCTTACAATTTGGGTATGAAATTTCTTATAAAAGTGAGGGAGTAGAAATGTATTACTGCTATCTTTAGGTTGTATTGGAAACATGAAATAAATAGTCTGTCCTTGACTCTTTCAGATAATTCTAGAAATAGAGGTGGAGGGGACAGTAGGCCAGACAATAGTCAACAACATAATGATATAGATGACATGTCAGATATATGTCAATCTATGTCTCTAGATGAAAGTTCTACTGATAAACTTCTAATGAACTTTCTTGCTGATTTACAAAATGAAATGAATGTTGGAACTAACTCTGATGATAGAAATAGCAGTACAGATGCAACTGTGAGTGCTAATTCTGCAATGGATATTGAAAACTTTTTGAAAAGAACTAAGACACAAAAACCAACAGTAACTGATGTCACAGGTTGTAATGATGGTGATAATGATGATGATAACAGCAAAGATGGTGATAATGATGAAAATGAAGATGATGATGCAACTGATTTATTAAAGGATGATTCCAAGTGTAATGATGTAAAAGTAACAATAAATAAACATAAACTGAACAATGAGCTACAACAAAGTGTAAAAGTAGACAAACAAACAAGATTAAAAGAGATATATAAAAATGCTTTAATGGACTCCGAAGGTAATACACATATTAGAGCTGATGATGATGATGATGATGGTGATGAGAGAGATCATGATGTAGCTATGTTTGATACCAAGAATCTTGTATTTCCTGGTCAAGTTGAAGATACACAAGATGATGCAATCCATTATGAGAATGAAACTTTACTTGAGTTTAAAGCTACATATAGAGAGACTGGTCAAACATCTGATAATATTACCTCTGAGGAGGTGGGTATCTATTTTCTAGGTTTAGATATCAGTTTGTACATAACACCTAAAAACACGGGAAATCTTGGATTATTATCAGAATTTTATTGTTATTTTGGTCACACTTGCAGTGAAACTTATTTTAATGGGTCTACATTTTCCTTTGTCTGCATATAGTTAGACTAGTTTTGAAGTACCTCAAAGATTTTATGTCAATGGGAAACTTTAGCCAGTTATCTTTCCTTGATGAAGTCTGAAGCAATCCAATTGGCAAGTAGGTTCTATCAGTTGGAATCCTCAGACTTTATCATAGAAGTCCAATGTAATGAAAACAAAATATTTCATCAAATATATTTCTTGTTGATTGAGATATTAACAGGAGTCACGAAATTTAGGTAGTTCTTTATCCAAACAATACTTAGCTTGGTTTTTAAACAAATTTAAAGATTTACAAAAAAGTTATGTTAGCTAGATTGTGTCAAATTGGCATTGAAAAATAAGGGTAAAATCCGAGTAATCCAACTAATTGGACCTAGCTATTTGAAGAGTGTACAAAGGGAAATAACTGACCAAAGTTCCTAATTGTTTGACTAGTTCTTAAAATGTTTTTACTTCCAATTCTGATGTTAAATTTTAGAATATCTACTTATTTTCAAAACTGTCCATGCATCTCATATAGATTGATATACTATAGCTAGCTGTAGTCAAATATTGCCAGTGAATTGTTTTTTTGAAATTCTATGTTTTATGTTCCTACATTAGTTGACCATCTAATTGTTTTATATTGTCATATTTTATTGACAACATTAGGTCAATCAAGTCAAATTGATAGTTTATACTAATTCATTTTAGCTCGATTGTGAAACAAATTTTTACAACTTAGATTAATCACTTTCCAGTCTGATTCCTGGTTACTCAGTACTGAGCCAGTAGGATAAAGTTTCTTGCTCAAGGAAACAACAGGGTAGGTTTTTGATGGGATTCGAACCAACACAGAGCTGGCTATCTAATGATTACCAGTCCAACGTTGTAACTGCTCGGCCACGCTCGCTCCAAATTGATGAGACTAAACATTAGAATACTATTTAAATACACTTGGGTCCGAAAGTTTCTTTACACTTGTATTTTGTTTCATATTTGCCTTTTATCTTTTTATAGCAAACATTAATGCAGACACATTTGGTTTTAACATTTTATTGTACATTTATAATAAAAATATATATGATAGAACATAGTTGACAGTTAATGATAAATTGTATATTAGTTGTACAACTAATAACAACTAGTAAAGTTTGTTTAAATATATTCCAAATAGTAAAAATTTAACCATTTGTAAAAAAAACCTTATGGACACCAGTGTAATTGTAAATATTGTTCTATTTCAGGATGAATGTTCAGATGTTATAGAACCATTCAAGTTAGATGATGACTTTGACTATGATAATGTTGTTCTTACACCTAAATTCTCTACAGAAGATCTCAAATTATTGAAGATAAATATGACACCACAACCTGTTGTCTTGTGATAACATCTTGTATTTTAATTAATGTATTATCTTATTTATAATAAAATTATCTACATCCAATATGCAATTTTGTTATATTTTAGTTAGAGTATTTAACATTTTAGTTTGACTGTGAAACAAGTTCTTACAACTTATATTTATCACTTTCAAGTCCGCTTCCTGGTCCCCCAGTACTGAGCTAGTAAGATAGTTTCTTGCTCAAGGAAACAACAGGGTAGGTTTTGGATGGGATTCAAACCAACTTAGAGCTGGCGATCTAATGATTACCAGTCCAATGTTGTAACCACTCGGCCAAGCCTGCTCCTTAGTTTGACTGTGAAACAAGGTGTTTACAACTTGGATTAATCACACAAGAGTTTGTTTACTCAGGGATATACTGGATATCCATAAATGCACTGTCCTGCAAAATATTCAGTCTGTGTCTATGTCGACACACAGACTAGGGTTGAGCTGTCATTGGTTGGGCTCGAACCATATGGACAATATCAAGAAATAAATATTGACAATACAGCGATATATTAATTCCTTCATAATTCATTGCAGTTCTATGCTGACCATTTAATAATTTACCTATATAGTATATGTACATGTATATACCTCTGGCACAATAGGCATTATGATAATAATTTATGGACTCCTGTGCCAGCGGTATATACATGTACTCGGGATGAAATATCATCATCCAATGATTGCAGTATAGGCATTTGCCAATTAAATTTAACTGTGAAGAGGTAAAATAAATATATTGTGGAAAATCCAGCCTCCAACAATGTCAAAGAAGCAATTCCACTTATATGCCAAAAAATGAGTAACCCTAGACTAGAGCTGTCATTGATTCCAACAATTTGGCTGTTTTGTCAATATTCATTTTCCGATCAATAATCAATTTTCAGTTTGAAAGCAAGGGAGTACAAGTGCCGTATTATACCTCTGCTGCACATACCCCCTTCTTAAAAGAATTGGTCGTCGAATTCTTAGAGCTTGATTGTCTATCAGTGCAATCACACAATTCCTAGTGGGTTTTTTATGTTGGGCGCCAATTGTAACCCGATAAAAATCCATGGTCCAAACTGAGATTTGAACCCACAACCTCTCGAGTCATAAGTGGACACTCTACCACATCGCTGTAAAATGTTTAATGTGTAATATGCATATTTCTTTTGTTTTGCTTTTGTGTATACAGTACAAAATGTATTGTCATAATATTTTTTTTTTTGGAATACCATGTTACCATATATTATATTGACTGTGTGTATTTTAGGCCGGTGGCCATATAGTACAATCAACTGATTTGTATTGTATAGTAGATGCTGGACATCTTGCATGTTATACAATTACCAATATATAATGATATATCTTTTAGTTCTTCTTTCTCAACTGTCAAAACATTAATAAGTTCACAGTAATTTTGCGGGTAAAAATTGTTCATAGTGTAGCAATCGTGATATTGCAATAGCGTGTCATCAGTCACCGTGTAATTATTCAAACTCTGACAGTTGAGAAAAAAACGGACAATAACAAAAATAAAACACTAAGACATACTTCAAAACAATATCTTTTATTCAAACAAGTTTCACAATGAAATCAATAATCCATAAATTGTTTTAAAATACCATTAAATTTAAAAACAATACAACAAATTTCAAATGTAATAAGAATTCATTAAGACATAAAGATAAGTGAATCAGTAATGATAAAATTTCAGAGAGAAAAAAATCACACTTTCATAATATAAACACTTGAAGACTCGTCACACTTTAACATTACATCACTGTGTATACCAACATGGGATTATGACAAATCATACTGTCACTAAAAGACCTGAAGTTCATATTATCAATGGTCTAACTACTGATTTTAGTTGAATATTACATAAATAAATTATTGTAAGAATTTTGATAATATATTACACTGGGTCAGAGGTTATGATGCTTAAAGACAAACCCAATGCTCATTTTCAATCTCAAAATATATTTCTGTATAGAAATCAACTAATAACTTTACACTGTACATTTTTTTATGTTGTATTAAAATGTACTTAGTTTTTCAAATGCATGTTAAGTTCCTGATTTAGCAACTAGCTATGACGAGAAAAACAGTTTGTTCTGATCATGGAGTTCAATCAATCATTTCATTACTTCAAGTAATTCATAAGTCAAGCATAAATAAGTTTTTGGACTTCAGTCTGATTCTTTGACCAAAATTAAACATTTTGCCTCTGACTTAATGCATGGGTAAAAGTTTTTCAAGACTGATTCTGATTTTGGTTCTTATTTTAGAACATCAAAAAATTTTCCTGTATGAAAGCATCGGAAACAACTTTAAAATTATGAACTTTTACCCATGTTTATGTATTTCATGAGCAATATACATGTATTAGAGTATGTCATGTAGAAGTCTCATTTACAGATTTAGAACAGCATTATATTTAGACAGTAAGATAGTAATGGTATAGACTGTGATATAGTGTCAACATGTAACAAGACTTCAAGTTAAGGAAACACACCACGTTATATCACTATGTAAGTACAGAACTATATACAATATGAACACTAACCTGGGGCTGAATTTTGTATGACATAAATGTATAGCTTACACTTCCTATTCATAAGAAACAATTTAAGTTAATTAACATGAATTGAATTGAATATGTCCAAATGAAAATTAAAGTTGAATATTAACCTTGAATGATTTTATAGGAAGTTTTAAATCTCAACAGGTCTGAAAATTAAACATTGGTTCAAAAACAGGCAAACCAGTGATTTTCTAGTCCTTGTTAAATAATGTTATATTTTTGCTATTTTAATGTAATATTACTAAATACACGAAGCAGAAATTGTGTTTTTTAATATATAGACTTTACATTCACTTAAAATTATATGATAAAATACATAGATTGAACCATGCCAGAATCTAATTTCCAG
Source organism: Mactra quadrangularis (assembly GCA_025267735.1). Classification (NCBI taxonomy): domain Eukaryota; kingdom Metazoa; phylum Mollusca; class Bivalvia; order Venerida; family Mactridae; genus Mactra; species Mactra quadrangularis. The sequence continues at coordinate 34,689,587 of CM046304.1, forward strand.
CATACTTGCTAGAGTTAATAAAATTCAAGGGAGATAATTATTATAAAAATCTGTACAAAAGTAAATATACAATTACTCCCCTTGGTAAATTTTAGACAACCATTTTCTACCTCCTGTACAAGAGTGGTAAAGTGTGAATACAAACATTTGAATAATATTTATTATACAATAGAAAATAACTTAAATTAAATTTTGATTAAATATGAACAAATAATTAGAATACAGCTTATTTAACAACTGTCATTACACTGATCAGTATTTTAGACATAACCATTAGGTTAGTCAGCATGCAAAGATAAGTTCAAGTAAATGTCATGTCAAAGCTGATCAAATGATGGATGCAGAAATCAATTAATAATTAAAAGTTGACTCAAGTTTTCTTTAATGATAATGGCAGGAGTTCCGAACAGAGTTTAGTTATCTATTTGCACCACAGGGGAAAGCCCAAATATTTGAATTCTGGATATAGTCTATTACCTGTTATGTTTAACTGTATACAGTTTCATACAAAATAAGCTTCAATCTCCAGTCATCAATTCAGAAGCACTTTGTTTAATATTGATACAATACAAACTGTATCACAATAAAAACATGGGGAGCCTTAAAGGGATAAATCTTTATCTGATGCATTATTTAACATTGATTTCAAAATTTATAAGTTTTTTTTGTCTCATATTCAAACTACCTCAGACTGAGGAATTTTAGTAAAACTATGTTTTTGTGATTTAATGGACACAGTTTAGCATGACAAAATAATAAAATAAAACTTTGGTCAGTAGATGTTTAGTTTATAATAATATTAATAATGACTTTTTTTATAGATGCAACACAGTTAGGCAAAAGCCCAATCTTCCCTGTGAGCCTCTTAATTGTGCATGTATTGATTGTGGCCTTTTAGATACATGTATATTGTAATAAAAAATTTAAGAAAATTTTTGTCAAATGATGTAACATCAGGTACAGATTTATACACTTTGTACTCAATATTTAGTCCTGCTATTCTTAATTAATCATATACATGTATGTACACTATTATGAAATGACCACTACTCATGTATACTCCCTAAAAATAATTAAAATTAAATAAAACAATTTTTGCAGTTAATAGACATTATCTTTGGCCGCCTACATTTTCCTAGGCCTGAATTACAGATACAATCATTCCAATTCAATCAAATTGTCCTATTCCCTATAATCTTAGATAAATCAAGGAAACACTTTAAAGATCAGAACTCTTATAAAGAATTTAAGTAAAAAAAAAACAAACAAAAAACACCAAACCACTAACCCTACACTGAGTTCACCTAGTAAGGATTTTTGTAAAAAAAAGCTCCTAACTGCCTAACCCTACGTTAAATTTTAAGGATTTTAGTCAAAACCACCAAACTGTCTTACCCTACATTGTGTTCACTGAGAAATAAACATTACATTAACCATATACATGTAGTACAAAACAGAATCACGAACAATTTCCTTAATGGCTTGATCACATGACAAACCTAGTTACTCTTCTAACTGTCAAACTTTTGTTTTCATTACTTTAGTGTAAATTGCTTTAAAATACAATCTACTCTTTAACAATGGTGTAGAATTCGAAACTTGCATGTTTGTAGTAGTTTAAAATTGCTTACACATTGGTAATTTCCCTCAGTTTTGTCTACGACAATGCAAGTGTAATTTCCTATAAATAAAAAGTTAATGAATCAACAACATGCAAACAACCATTATAAACAATATAAATCTACTTGAATTTATAAGGTAAGTGGGTAATATTTCAATAAAATAACAATTCAAGAAGTGATTTAAAGAGATTTTCAACTAAAAATGATGTAATACCCACAGTGCTAATAGTTACTGTACAATTTAGTAACTAGACTTAACAGTATTAATGTACAAGTTTAATGGCATCGTTGCTCGCTTAAAGTAATCATGTAAAACAAGCATCAACTCAACAACATAACTTAAAATATTGAAAATAACTTCTCTCTAGTGAAATATCAGAGAATATTTATGATGGAAACCAACATGCAAACAGTATAAAACTTTTCCTTGGAATCCGAAGACATCTTCATGGGACAAATAATTTTTATACATTCAAGATCAATATTAAACAAAAAATAACATAAAAACCAAATACATTGACTGTGTTAGATAACAAGTCAACATGTCACTCGGAGTGGTGTTATATTAAGGTGAAATCAGACAGTCTTTACAGCAAGATCTCATAGTTAACACTGTCAAATTTCAGCTAAATGTGGATTATTTTTAAGAAAAGGTTGTTATGATGTCACACATTAATAATTATGATGTTGTAATTGTCTACAACAGAAACGGCAGTCTTTAGTTAAACAATACAAGTTTTTAGGTTCCCATCAAGCTTCAGACTGGTGATTCTAACATCACTTAACCCTTTGTTGGCCATTTTGGTGTTTTTACCCATCTAGACCAACCCTTCAAAATGGCTGCCACAGGACTTTAAATTGGTGTCTTTAACTGGATTGAGTGAATTTCACATGAGGGAAGTTACTTAATTAAAACCTTTTTTGGACCTACCCCCTTTAAAAGGTGAAATTAGGGTCATCAATTAACTGACACATGGTTACTAGACCAAGGATCAAACTAGGGTCACAGATTCTAATGGCACAAGTTAACTTGACAAAGATCTTCCTCAAATGGCAGGGAAAACTTGACCAAGGATCAAACTCAATTGCAAACTAACACAGGCCAACCAGGTAAGGTCTTCTCATATTAGATTGCCTTGCGTAAAACAATCTTACACTTATTGAGGTCATACTTCAATAATGAAACATGTGTTTGACATCAGTCGGTAATGTTTATATCCAGATTTTATAAACAAATTTCACAAGTATGCAGGTTTCACATAACTAAAATTTACGAGTTATTTCATGTAGTAAATACACGTTTAAGGTTTAAATGGACTAATCAGACTCCATTACAGCTTGAACATAATATAGATTTACATGGTTTAGAACATTTAATGTAAGCATGTTGATATATATAAGCCATATTACTCCTATATTTTATCAACATGCTGAAGTTAATGTAAACAAACCCTAACCAATTAATTAAACTCATTTTTCAAACATGACGGCTGTTTGCAAATAATAAATAAATTAACAGCATATAGCGTATATTTTGTATTTAACCATCTCTAAAACCAGACGAGTATGGGGAAATCAGCAAATCAGCTGACGTGAAAGATCAGATAGGCTGCAGACTGTGTGCACTTAAAAAAGAGGGTGATATACTAATAAATAATTAGTTTATAATTAAGTGATATAAACAGTTTGTATAATTTGATATTTAAAGCAGGTCCGAAGTTTTAGGTAAATATTTGATATAATCTCTCCACACAGTAGGTTACATCAATTAGTATGAAACAGGTGTTTTATATTTCTCTATTTAATCAATCTAACGTTTTATAAACACACATGTCATAGTTAGTATATAAATTTATAACTTAGATTACGATCTAGTCTTTTAACTAATACAAACAAAACACAAACAACTTCATTTTCGGCTTCTATTATAAATTTTCACTAATCAGTAAGATCTTCTCTCATTTTACGGCAGTTAAAAAAACAGAACTTAGATGACCTTGGTACGTTTCTTGGTTCGGTTCACTTAATACATAATAATTCTCCAGTTAGATGTCATTTTCTGGGATATTTAACTCTTGCCATTCAGCTAACCTATTTATTATTGTTTTAAGTTCTAGGGGTCTGTATTATCACCAGTTTTAAGGGGCCAGTATCATCGTAAGTATTAAAACTTCTTATTAAAATAATTATCATCATTTTCATCAAAATTCATAATTTTTACCAAACTTTTATTATTTTATTCTAATTTTCATTCTTTTTTTTCCATGGTTTATGCTTCTACATTGTTTTGTAGTATAATCATAAGATTTTTGATATATAATTGACCTGGCTATCAAATTTTGTCACAAATCTAAGTCACATTCTCATGGTTTAAAAACACCAACCTTAGAATATCACGAAAGACTAGGAGAAGAAAAATTATCAACAAAATATAAAGATAATGTAATAATGTTAAATTGTAAAGCTCCGAGTTCTTGATTGTATTTTAATTGAGTTTTAATAATTTTATAAAGTAAATTAACTAACTATGGCTAGTATGCAATCTTGGTATAAAAACTTGAAAACTTGTTTAATCAAACCAAATCAAATGTAATATCACTTGGTCAGTGTAAAATGCACTCACACTCAATCTTTTAAATGATTATGAAAATAATCACAAAAGAAAATTAATTTCACAAAACCATGAGATTCATTATCTTAACTAGAATTAAAATTCCCTGTTATCTGTTATTTCAATCAACAAAACTTTGTTATTTCTATGATTACATTGATTAACAAAGTTTCAATGCAAGAAAATTTTCGTTTTTTTACGATCCATTAACTCGAAGAAGATTCTCGTGATTTTGCAGCAGCAAGAAAGTCGCAGATTGTTCTTTGCTTTAAATACAAAACTACAAAATCTTCAGTGATTTATGCCCGTTTTATATAATCTTACAAAAATAATGACCATTTGAGAGTTAGAGAAATTGCACAGATTAACTAAATAAAATTTAGGGTTTTTTTTGCAATAAAAATCTATGACTTATTTTCCCCATGTTTTAAGTAAATCATAACAAAAACAAGTTAAAAATATGTTTAGTTTATAGCAAATCAGAATTATTAAGGTGTAAATTATAAAATATTACAAATTCCTTAAGGACAAAAAAAAGAAACAAAATCATTTTCTCCAAATTAGAAATTAATGGATGAAATTTTCACCTTGAAAAAATATGTTTTTTACAATTTAACCCACATATTAACATATTTGATCATGCTTTAAAGAGGGTTTGAATTACAAACCAATTAGCATCAAGGATAGCATAGAAAAACAAGGGCAGTAACTCTTAACAACCAAACTAATAAAAGGACCAAGCACACTGGCCTACAAGCTTTATGTAAAATTATGTATTGATTCTATAATAAATAAATGACAAAAGTGAAGTGACATATTTCATTGAACACAGACTATGTGGAGAGTATATTTAAATGATAGGATCACATAAAATTATGATTTTCACAATAATTTTGAGATTGAAATTATGATTCATTGTAAGTATTGTTATGAAATGAAGACACATGTAATTGATATTTGGCAAGTCTAGTATCCTTCTATAAATTGATACAAAATATTGTGGAAGAATCCTAGGTTATGAAAGTATGAAATAAAAAAATCATTTTTTTTGCAAAATTTTAAACACAAAGAAATTATGGTGCGGTACAAGAGGAAGAAAGGTGACATAGCCCTTCTGCTAGTTAAAGTAGATTCTAGCTTCTAGTTACTCTAGGCATTAATTTTCCAGACAAAATAAAAGTTTAAGAAAATGAAACACACACATTCTCGCATAATTCCTCACAGTAGAAAATATGGTGAAACTTAGTAAAATGCTGTAGAAAATTATGTGCAGGAGTTTGCACCCCTGTATATATATGCAGACTATACTAGACTATCCTGCTAGTTAATGCCCGTACTGACATCTTCTGATAGAAATATGAAACATTAGAAAATCTGCAGGAAATGTCTTATTATTCGACCATTATATTCCATATATGTACTAAATATACGTAATGAAATAATAGAAAAAGATAGATATATATAATGTCACAGTGTTTTATATACGAGACTTATAGTAGAGCAGACGCAATTTAATAACAAATTAAACATAAAATAATACCACAGAGAAACTGAGGTTGTAATACTTCTGCCTGATTTCGTTTTTTAAAAATATTTATTCAATAAAAACCATGAAACAATAAAAGAATGTCATAACTCTCTATTTTAATAGCGTAATAAAAATATTAAGACACAAAATATGCAATAAAAACAATATTTTCATCCATAATGGGAAGATTCCAAAACTTAAAACATAATAATAAAAGAAAATATAACCAAAGTTCAATACAGACTCTAACCAATTATTTCTGTTTGACGGGGAAAGAATAATTATATATCACATACCAATATGTACGCTTTAACAATATGATCCAACCAAGGAAAACAATAATTCCACAAAATTATGAGTTTTACAATTTGATAACTGATGATTATGACGATAATATTATAATAATACCCCCGTAGAGAAATAATATAAAAACCCCTGTAACGATGGTGTACGAAATCTAATTTATATTTTTTAATATACGACTATAAAATTCCTGGCATGAACCACCACAATATATTGTTAGCCTGAGCACTTATTATGACTTCAATCTAAGTATAAATGACTAGAAAATTAACAATAATATCTGAATATATATTCACAGGTTTAGGGCAAAACGGTTTTAACTCAATATAAGAAAAGAGCAAGTTACGTCCGTTTACGCTAAATCTGCGATATATACATAAATATACATGTTTATATAAATATATATATATAATATTATATTATATATATGACTAGTGTGAAAGTGGATTTCGAATAATAATAAAAATTATGATAAAAACATTGGCAACTATCAATTTATTATAAATTCTACCGGTATAACTAATAAATATTATTATATATACAATACAGCTGTATGCTCTATGGTCAGTATACAGAGTTATTTCAATAAAAAACTTTCTGACTTAATCAACTTCCTGTGAAGTGACCATGATTTTTACTCTCCATTTAGATTTAATATAAATTATTTAATGAATTTAAAGACAGCCTGTCTATACAGATGTAACAATAAACCATAGAACTTTTGTAAATTAAATATATCTACTGTCCTATTTTGTTCTGTCTAAACCAACTTTATTTCTGACCCTTTCTCTTTAAATAGAGGTTTAACTGTGCATACCTTGCTTGTTCCAAACTTACCATACCATAAAATAGGCAAGTAGCTCTGAAAGTCCATTTTGTTTGTTAATTGTACTATTCCTAAAAGAAGTATGGTACATAATAACAGTACTCTTATCACTAAGTCAACTAAAAAATATCAAGCTACAAGGATTTAGGTTGTAAACTCACTATAACTAGTGATTATTTCAAAGCTGAATAGCAGGACACAGCATCCTGCCCTTTTTCTCTCCTCCCTGCCCTTTTTAGCCAATTTCTATTCAGTAACAGTACATTTGATACATTTACCCTCAGCTATGCCCTGCCCTTTTTTTCGTCCTCCCTGCCTTTTTTCTGAGCTCTGGAATAATCACTACTATAACATATTATGGTTTAGAGAAAACAAAAAACCTCAACAAAAGCAGGCTATTTTCATGGTAAAATAAAGCACCCAGACTTGTACATGACATTTTACATTTCAATTTATCAGGTAACATCTGAAAACTGGAACAAATTTACAAAATATCTACAGAATAAATTATCATGTTGATAAAATCAGGAAAACATATTTTGTACGTTAACTACAGTCATGTTTTTAATCAAAAATTTAATATACAAATTTCAATACAGATTATAATACAGATCTATATCAGAATTCAACATAACTACACCAGATTCAAATCTTATCAAATATTAACATGCAATCAAGAAAAATAAATCTCTTGTACAATCGCAAGAATCTAAAAATACCTTATTGTAAAATAAAAAATAACTATGTAGGTTCTACTTTGATTTGTAGCTACAATAACTTCACAAATACTGGTAAGTTTGCTGGTAATACATATATTGTATCTTATGTCGAAAACAAGGCCAACAACTCTTGTTACAATTTTTTTAAATTAAAACTCATTTCACACACATCCAGGAGTGAGTTTAAAATTTTATACATACTGAAATTCCTGAATTCAATGATTTCAGCAGCTATCTTTTACATTTGAATAGAACTTTACTGGGGTCCATTTATCTGAATCCCCATGACAAGTCTTGAAAACCATTATACATACATACCTGATATAAAATTCAGTCTTTATTTTTTTAACAATTAAATACAGTTACAATAAATTCAATATTAATATTTTTTGCTGTGAAACAGGCAGCACAGAATTTTCTTCTATCCTTTATTTTGTGAATACTTAAATTCTTACATTAACAAATTGTTTGTTCTTAATTGATATCTTTTACATTATACAAGAAAATCTCAAAATTCAGGTGATCGGTTAAAATATGTGGTTAAAAAAATCAAGCACAGTGTGAGTCAGTGATTATTTAAAATGTTAATATTTTAAAGTGACCGCACAAGTTAACTGTGTTGAAGAAAAACTTCATGATAAAATGTTGAAAGATGAAAAGTTGCAAAATGTTGAATGTAAAAAAATCAATGAGGAAAATTTTTAAATCACACAATTTACATAAATTCATCAACTATATATCACAGGTTTAACACAAAACAGTTGTAACTCAATATTTTCTCATATTTAGTTATGACTGTTTTGCGCTAAACCTGCAATATGGATGTAGGATGAAGAGAATAAGTATTGGTCCATGGTGAAAAAGAGTCAATGACATGATATATCATATATGAACATTATAGACTATATACATCATATTTACATGTCGGTGTGTCAGTGCAAAACTTGTCTAACTAGATGTTAATAAAGAAGGTTGTAGATTAGTGTTGCACTGACGCATCAACATGTTATTATATATGTAAGAGAACACTTTGTTTATAGCAGAAATACTGATTATATTTTATATATTGGAAATATGTTTAAAAATAAAATACAACTTTCACTATCTCGCCGAGTGTGTATACAAGTCAATGACACTGGGAACGGAGTTCTCAAAACGAGGCATCTCAAATCAAATATTGTACGACTCACGATAAACTATCAAACAAAAAATAACTCAAAATACAAGATAAATACATAACAAAAATGTTTGTTGTTTTCTTGTTACCAAGACAACCCATTAACAATACTTGTATTGGAATTCAATATATTATAAAGTCAATGACAAAAAACACACCTTTTAATGATCATGAAGACAATATTAGTCAATTATTGATATATATATTATATATATAACATGAATGTACAACTTATGGTATATATCTCAGATATATATAAAGTCAAAACTTCAACAGTCTCATCCGAAGTCCATGAACAAGCTGTATCCAAAGACCACACCTAAAATGTGTCTTCTCACAAAAAACACTCAATATATACTGATACCTTCATGTTCTTTTCTATTTAGAAGATATAATTTTCCACTTATTTGTGTTATTTGACCAACACAAAACTTGTCACCAGTTTTCTCTGAGGATATGTTCACTAAACCAATATGAAGAACCGTGTTCCACAACAATCAAGTGCTCTCCATATTATAACAAAAGAATAAACAATGTAAGAAAAAGAAAAACAAGATTTTTATAATGTTTTGTCCCAATTTTCCTGCAGATAATGTACTGTTATCTATTCTTCTCTATAATGAGCCCGGGCTTGGGCTCCCATACCCACTGGAGAGATCATCACTAAGACTATTAGTCTGTCTCTTGATTTGTGACAAAGCATTATAGTTGTATGTCATATTAGCAAAGACCATACGTTCCTCATAATCGTACTCACACAATATTTTATTATCACATAAATAAAATTTGTCACCAACACAGAACCTGAAATAGAAAATATATTGTATGCAAGAAAATTTGTTAATTTATGGCAAGTGAAGCAATTATAGGGGAATGCTTATAACTAAGCTGCGAAAAGATGTGTGCAGACCCAATTGACATCTTAAATGTAATCTTTAAATGTTAAATGTACAATGTCAATAAAATAAATTATGTTTTAACTAAGCATTTTGATATAAACACATGGTATTGTCTATGATTTTGGGTTTTTTTTGGCATTTATGCAGCTCTTTTGACAATTTTTAGCCACATTTGTGACCCCAAATTTAATCCCACTAATAACAATTGACAACCAAATATTTCTAATAGGCAACAAAAGATTTTGAAATGTTGTCCTATCTCACAATGGAAAATGAGGCTATATGTATTTTTATGAATGCTTATAGAAACAAGAAATATACAAATAAAATATCAACAGCTCAATTTAGCTTTACAAAACAACTTGAAGATCTAGGTTTAGTGATAATGATTGCTGGACAAGCCTAGTTGTTCCGTCAAGCTAAATAAAAAAATGCTTCATATTAGCAGGTTATAAAAAGGCATACGTAAATCATTTATACGTCATGATGCTCAATATTAATCAAATATGTCATCATATGTTACAGACGTATTTGGATTGACGTTAATTGCACACCATAAGATATCAAGTCCAAGCCTGAAATTATCTGAATTAGTACCTAATATTTTTTACCATATAGTTATTAGTACCTAATATTTTTTACCATATAGTTATTAGTACCTAATATTTTTTCTAGAAGTTGTTGCCACACTTACCTATGATTACACATTTGACAAGCAAAGCATTCCAAGTGATAGACATTGTTTTTGGCACGCATGACCATCTCAAATGCTGGAATCATTTTAGAACATGCTGAACAGTATCCAGTTGTACCAAACAACCTAAAAATGTAAAATTATACAAAATAATTATTATTTCAAAACAGTCTCAAGTTTAATTTCAAAGTAATTATCAAATTGAAAATTACAACATCGAAGCCAAGAAAATACTCCAGACAAGTGAAATGTACCAAAAACCTGAGTACACCTGATTTATTTATCACAGTATTTCAACAATTTTACAATTATCTTAAGGCCATCAGTCAACCTTCCACAGTGGTTGACTTAGTGAAAGAATGGAGAATAGACAAAAAAATCAATTGATAACCAAACTCAAACAAGGTATTGGAGTCCACCAGACCTGGAGTCCACGACTTCTGCTTCAACAGGCAAACATGCTAAGTCATACTGATCAAGCTAACTTGATAGGATGGAGGACATTAACATTAGATTCAAGGAATAGAAGGTATGGAAATTTATTTCAGCGAACTTAGTACTGAAGACTACAATAGTACTAATGAAGTTAAAAAAATATATACAAAATAAAATATCAAGTTTTCTACAAGAAACGATCAGGAATAACAATTGACAATGAGTTGAAGACAAAACATAATTACGATATCATACAATAATAAAAGTTGGAAACTGTAGACTAAACTACCGAGCCCATAAAGTGACATTTTAAAATACTTTTTTATTTTCACAATTAATTCGTTTAAACATACATGTAATAATATTTCATCCAAATGAAATAATTGTGAAAATAAAAGGTACTTCAAGATGTCACTTTAGGGGCTCCGTACAAACCTAATCATTTTGTCATATATACTTTAACAGATAGATGAGTAAATGCAAAACTAGTTTAACTACTTGTAGATAAAATAGAATATAGACTAGTTTTACACTGACCAATCAAAATATAAAAAACATAATTAAGGTATACAATCCCTAACTAAAAACTATGTATTATGGCAGTTGAATAATTCTAAAATAGTTACATTTGTTTGTTCATTGTATTTTCTGAACTTATGACCATGTCAGATATTTTGATAATGTCAACAAAGACTTTTATGGACACATTTAAAATTATTCTATTTTCATATGCAAGGGAGGTAATCACAAACTCCTACTAAAACTTATTGTCAAATATTTTTGAAATAGCAGATTATGTAATGAATCTAATCCATGAAAAATTTCTAACATATTGTAATAAATGAAAAATATCATATTTTGTAAGTTTTTATCTTCCCTTCACTTAATCAAATTTTAACTGAGAGTGGTGTAAGGGGGAGCATACCTTAAATTATCAGAACTACAATACTTGTGTATCTAATGAAAATTATGCTGTCATTTAAATTGTATTATATGAAGTTGTTTTTCTGTTTAACCGAGTACGTATAACAGAAATATGAAAGCAAATCTATGATAATAAAACAAAAAAACAGTGGATGAATGAATGAACATGCACTAATATAACCTTAATAAAAACAAACAATATTTCAATATTATGACAGCTCAATAACCATAGAATGCACTCAACAATACACAGCTACCTCATACTTTTATTTTAACTAATTTTCAAATATTACGAAATGAACCTAAATGCCAGTATTTCATTTTTTATTAAACCAAAGTATTGCAAGAACTTCTTAAATGCTTCAAAAGAAGCCCAATTATATGTACTAAATAATATCAATAAGTGCAGTTGATAAGGCAATATAGACAAAAACATAGCGGGTGATTCATTTAATTACCAATCTAAATACTCTGTAACTTAGTTTCACAGACAGGTCAAATTTTCCTTCGAAAAAAGTCTGCGTTCATACGGTGCATTCTAGAGACATGCCCTCAATTGTAAAATTACAAAATTAATATCACAGAAATAATGGCTATGAACTTGGTGATCATAATTTTGGCACAGAAGGGCAAACTGTAGTATATTTAGCAAATTAATTTGGCAAACCATCAGTAATTAAAGGTACCAAAAACACCAAAATAAATATGTCATGGGTGATTTGCAAGTTCTTTGTAATAAGAAAAATACCATGGAAACACTACTTTCTTTGAAGAAGATAAAAAAGAGACACAACTATTAGAAGAGTAAAAAGGGGCAACAACTCTTGATTCATGTAAAGACAAGACAATATAAAAAGATGGAGAATACAAGTCATTGCATGGGTGAAGTTTAAACCATCAGATAGACTCAAAGCCAAACAATAGACTGAAAGCCAACAATTGGACACTAACAACAAAAAGCTTGAAGCCTAAAGCACCATTTCTTAAAAAAAATCTTGGAGTAAAACAGACAAGTTTTAATTCATTACATTTAATAGAAATGGTTGTGAAATGAAGAAACAAATTGTTATAAAACGTAAAACTGGACATCACAACTAAATTGAAAATAATATTATAATATCATAAATTGTGTATAAGATTCCTAACAATTCCCAACAAATGTGACATACTATTTTATTATAATTGCTTTCCAGTGGAATACCGGGATTTATTGGTGAAATAGAAATTGATATTCCACTGTTTTGAAACAATGAAAATAAATTTGTTATTTTTCACTGTTTGGATGCGCTGGTCTGATGACATATCATACTTAAACTTTAAAAAAGTAAGTTTGAAGCATATAATAAACAGAAAATTTGTTTATTTCAGTGTAAGATCTACTTATTTCACTTGTGAGCTAATGATATTATATTTTCACTCATGACTACACCACTCATAAAAATATTGCATCCTAAGCTCACTCATGAAATAAAAATTGTTCTTACACCGAAATAAACAAATATCCTCTATATCACCTCCAATTTTGGAGAGTAACATAGATTACATAGATACATTCAGTGTATGAATAAAGATACAAAATATTATCAAGTGTATAACTATAGATTCAAACAAGAAACATACATCATGACAAAATATATACATTACATTCAACTTTAAGTCAAAGGGTGACTTAAGGCATCACTGACAACACATACACATAAAAACAATTCTAACTCCACATTTCTCTACATCATATTATATATTTAACATAGAAAAACATTCAAATTACTTTAAGCTTCACAGAAATTGTGTGTAAAATTGATTGTTAAACTCATAGTTTGCTAGGTCCATGAACAAGGTGCACAGAATACGCTATTAAAATTGGAAGTTGCAGACATCACGACATGACAAGAAATCTATTACAAATGCATGAAGTACATTCAAATAGATTTACATTGGTTGTCTAATTAAACAAATCAAACAGTAAATATAAAAGAAATGGTTTCAATACATCAGAATATCATAGAAATATTACCTGAAAATAACAGTGAACTTAAAAAAGTTGTTAAGTATACAAAAATCACATACAATCAAACAAACAATTTCAACAACTCATTGGAAAATTTATAAAATTTGCTAATCTGGAATGTTACATTGTGAATAAAGTATATATGTACAGAAATCACTTAATTGAACAGTAATATGACAATTAGTGATGTCAAATAAATATCTATTTCCACAGAAAACTCTATGAGATATCATGGTTTAAAATTGTCACAGAGAACTTTAGTAAACTAATGAAAAGGATGAGCAAAAAGGCTATGAAAATTAAGAAGCAGCAAAACGCTACTGTTTCAAAATGATTTTTGCAGTTTTCCATTATTGACTTAAACTAAAATCTGCATTAAGATTTCTGAACTTAAGATTTTTGCCACTCAGTTTAATATATTTTTTCATTCGTTCATTTTTGTTTTTTAATACAAAATTTAATACTATAGTGGGTGCAATGCACCATATCTTATTCAGTTATTACAACAAGAGGGAAAAAAATGTTTCATTAAAAAAATTGCTGTGAATTTGTGGTAGAGTATGATTTTAAAAGATAGGGATTAAATAAAGTCCATGAAATATTTATAACCAGTTTTAAAACTTAGATTTAGCGCTTTGCTTTTATAGTTATCCTTTTTAAAGTGCATGATACATTAGTAATTAAAATCCCAGTCCTTATAAGGTCATGAGTTACAAGAAGGGAAAAATAAGAAACAAATTAGAGTACTAAGATGATGGTTGTGTCCCTTTAATCAAAAGATGAAGTTCACAAAATAGAAGCTACTAGTATAAAATCAAGAGCATTGACTGGCTAAAGTTGCCTCTCTGTAAAAGCTTCATTGTATGTAGCAAAATTTCATTGAAAAAACAGGGAATTTGGAACATTGCTGAATGGATTAGTGCCAAACCTGTTTTAAAATGTTGTATATTAGGAAACCCATACAGGTGTTTTCTAGTTATTTTAAGCTGATACATAAATTGAAATATTTAGCTCTTATAACTGATGGTTGGCCAAAGCAGTAGTTCATACCTTCTATACTGATCATTTTAAAATAAAATCATTTAACTTTGAGAATTAAATGCACCAGTATGTACTTAGCAGCGTACTGATTTAAGTTGTATAAGAATTTTAAATAGCCACAAGGCTAGCTCAGTTGGTAGTGAAAAAATCCTCTGATCTAGCTGTTGTAGGTTTGTTTCGAGGGCTGGCATACTTTTGTGGAGTTTGTTCATGATATAATTTCTACAACCATTCTCCCTCATACCAATGGTTCTAAACTATAAAGGGCAGTTGTCAGTCGCTGATGGAAGTATGCGCTTGGTAACTAACTGGTTAACAGCCTAATCCAGAGATTGAGCCTTCCCTAGGCAGCTAAAAAAATGGGACAGCATCGTAAACAAGCTTGCTCTGGTGATGTGGATGCCAAACATGGCGTTGACAAGAAGCCTGCTAAGGTGGCAGCCAAGAAGCCCGCAACCAAGGGAGTCAAGAAGTAGATTTCAGAGATTGATAGAATGTTCTTACCTGAGATAATCTCTTCTACAAAGAAGTAGATTTGCTTTAGCAAACAATGTAGAACCTACTTCACCAAGTCTACAGTCACAACACGAACATTTCAAACAATCTTCATGCCAATATTGGTCCAATGCTTTCAATAAATATCTGTCTATAATGTTCTTCTTACATCCGGAACATTCTTGTTGTTTCTGGCCATTGGATGCCATACCACCTGGCTCTTGTGATATCTGCATGACACCTGGAAATATACCAATTAAATTACAATTATAAGCTAATTACAACCATTTATTGGAATACTGCTTTTAAACAGTTTATTGGGTTAGGGTTTCAACAAACCTTCTCAAAGTGGCATTGGTCTTAAACATAATAAAACGTTCATGAATTCAAAACAAGCAGTTTTTAGAGCAGAGTACAGTTTCACAAAAAATCAGAATGAGATTTGTCTCAAACATATTTTTCTTTAGGAAGTAACAAAAATTCAACATAAACCATTTATCAGTCTTATTACACAAGATACTATAGAGTTCATTTTGTCTACAGATTTGTTGCTCTCAATTTGCTTTGCTTGTTTTAGTGTTTTGTAATAAAACATATTTTTTATAGCATTTGAATTCAAGACCAATCTCATATTTTGAAGTTTTCTGATACCAGAGTCTGTACAATGGCTCATTAGTGACACTTACAAATGAACATTGTGTTTGACACATAATTTGTGGCTTTAGTGCAAAACGGTCGTAACTCACTCTTTTCTTACAATTAGTTATGACCGTTTTGCACTAAACCCACAATATATCAACTAGACTTGACCATAAAATGGGCAACATGAAAATAACAGCACCACGATGTAGCTTTTATCAAGTTACTGAAAGAGTCTAGAGTATCATTCTTAGGTTTACAAAAACATTGAAAAGGCATAGTCAAGCATTTGTAAAAACACCAAAATCCATATAAATCTGAAATTGAAAGTAGTTATAATAGATTAACTAGCTGAAAATTACTAGTACACTTCATAGACATGTAATACAAAGTAGCGCAACATGATAATATTAAAACTGCATTTAAGAACCAAGAATTTTAAGCTCTAACAGTTCTTTTAGTTAGAAAGTGTAATGACTGTTAATGACTGTAAAAGCACTTGCAACCATTATATAGAATTAATATGTTTAAGTATTTACAGAGCATAGCACCTCGACCAGTCAAACTAGATAGTGACTTTGAATGAAAAATGAGATATTACTGTAGAAACGCAAACCCAACAACACAGCCAATAAATACATGCAATTTTACACAAGAAAATCAGGTTAAAATTTAGCAATTTCATAATTATACCCCTGATTTTGTTATCGCTAATTTCAATATTCTAAAAGCTACAATCAACCAGAGATTGATGTACAAATGTATACGTAACTCAGGGAATAATATCAAAGCCTGATACAAATACAGAAATATAATAAATCAAATTATTGGTAATTTTATATTAGATATTTTAGACATTTGGTAAACTGGAATATCATAATATCAATTATACAACCATTAACAATGTACATGTATAATTAGATTTCTATAAGATTAAATTGTTAACTAATTATATTTCAATTATTTAATACAGAGATTTGAGCGTCTCCACTCTACAGATTTATTGCAGCCTTTCACCATAGATTTATGATCCTAGTGCACTCACAGCACTTCAGATTTCACGTCTTCCGCAACAAATTCTAAATTTAACTTTAGATATTCCTAATAATAAGTTTTTTGTGTGAAAAGGTCTTTTTGTCTCATTTGATTATCATTAGAATAGCAAGAGCAAAAGTTGCTAGTTAGACTTTTCAAATCACATATCTTGATAGCTTAAACTATTTTTACCATTCTATTTCTCATAATGTTTCAATTTAAACACACAATTTTGAATACAGAGCATTACATACATTATTTATATATATATATTTATAGATAGTTTTTTACCAATTATGTAATAATTGTTATGCTGTATAAGATTATACATGTTTTTCTATTCATATTGTACATTTTACTTAATTAAGTTCAAAATTAATTAATTAAAAATATAAAAAAACCATTTGACTAATTAACTATTTACAATTTTTAAGTTCACACTTTCATCATTTTTCTTTAAAATAATTTTAGTAATTTTTATTAATTCAGTAAATTATTTAAACAAGAAACAAGGCATAAACCAATTATTCATTAAAGTTTAAAAGCATTAATTACAAAGCATCATCTAAATTATAAAAAAAATATTATGCAATCATGTAAAATTTAAATACACAAAAAAAACCCCACAAAATCCTCCGCACTAATTAAATATAAAATAACTCTCACCTCGTACATCTATGATTGATCCAAACAGAATTGATAAAATATACAATAGCAAAATATAAACATCATTTTTTCCCCACTATTTCCTATCAAAACCATCAAACAAAGTATCTGATAACATAAGCTGGACCTATCTCTGATAGTAAAGGAAAAGAAACTGTTTTTTTCTCTCAACGTGTGTTAGTATAATTGCTATAGGAAATAATAGACATTGTAACTATAATTCTGGCAGCTGTGTTTCGAATTAACAAGTCAATTATAACATCTTGCATCAAATTGCCAAAAAGAATAAGAAGTCAATTACTGTAGAAATTGAAGTTAGATAGGCACGGTGTAATTGGCTCCACTATGTTATACAGAGTGAACTAAGTGTATATAGAATTAGTTTATAAGTATGTAAGACTAGAAAAGCTTTTATACTTCCTCTCTGACTATAATAGAAACACTTGTATTTTCTATTGCATGCAACAATCTTCGGAGTCTGGAGAAAATTATTCTCGCTATTTTCTATTTTTTTACCAATGCTAACGGCAAATTACATGGAATAACAAAAATGAGACACAATTTGATTGCTGTAGAAATTGATACCATACAATGAAGTTTCAGGTCTTTGTACATTGAATACAGCCAAGAAATGTGAAAAAATGAGTCAGTTTTTCATCGTGAAAAAATAACAAGCAATTATTGAGAACAGAGTAAAAAATAATTGATAATGATTTTCTAAGTGATTTCATCCAATTAAGCAAAAGACTGTTAGTAATAGGAACACTTACAGACTTATTGCGTTACATGTAATTTTCTATAAGTAACTAAATGTATTACAGTAACCATGATGTAGTCGGTAATGATTTCTGTAATGATTTCTTTAAGAAGATTGAAATAATAAACCTTTGATTGGGCGAACTGAACAAGATGTCCTTAAACAGAATATATATCCATGTGACCCTTTACTGGTTGCCACATGTGTGAAAAGTTACCTTTTTTCACCTTTACACACTAGGGCTATTTCAAGATGCTCTAATTTCATAACTAATAGACTAACAGATATGTAATTTGGCCAAGTTATTCCCTGGGTGACTGTTTTTCATAGAAAGCCAGTTGGGCCTGGATTCCAGTTACCACGGATATGCTGGGGTGGAACAATGCAATTTTCGCTCTTTTTCAAACCATAATTTGCATTTCATTCAGTAATATTTTTCCATAATAAGGTCTTAAGTGCCAGTACTTATCTGACACTGAAAACATATACATGTAGGTAGAATCTTAAAGGAGCAAGAAATGTCTGGAAAAAAAATCACTTTAACCTAGTTTGTGTACCCAAGTCACTAAGCGTTTGGTGTGAGGTATGCAGTCCCCATTAAGTGCAAGGATTCACTTATTGCTATGAAGCCGTAGTTTCCAGTCAGAAACCACCATCCAGCAATCACCAAAACCTTATGTTCAGCTAATCAACAATCTCAGAACTGTACGATACTATGCCTTTTCCCTGTTCCATAAGAAAACCATCAGCCGTTTCATCCAGCTATTAAAAAGCTGTAGTGTTCAGTTTAAAGCCACATGTAATATTCAGACAACCACATGATCAAACTTTTCTTGCATCAATGAATATTCATCAAAGACATTAGACAGTGTAGAAAATGGATGACAGATAATAATGGTAAAGTTGAAACATTCAGACAGCTTTCATTATCCTACATTTGAAAGATCAGACACTAACTTTAGATAATAATTTATGATACATACACTTCTATAATACACATATAATATCATTTACCATCTTTTATACACATTTAATTAATATATAGTGATATCCAACTCAATAGGGTTTACTGAGATTTAGAATTGTATCCAAGTTTTATGCACATCAAAAACATCTAAATCTAACTCTATGTCATATTAGAATTCTACAGTTACAGTATATTTTAGACATAAAAGAGAAAACTGAGAGGACTTTGAAAGTTTATACCATTCAGTTGTATTCTGTCAAAAAATGGAAGGACCTAAAGACCTGAATATTCTTTGAGTATTATTCAATTGATATTAAGAGGTTGTATGTGTGGTCTTAAATTATGTTTTGCCCTGTTCTGACATTGCATGTTGCTATTAGTGCAAATGGCCATTATTAAGGCGTAGGTACAAATTGGATGAATTTTGACCAAAAGGATTTTAAAATGAAGAACTGAAACACGTTTTTTTGTCACCAGTTTGGTAAACTTAGTCTGCAACCCATCTGACTGCAATACCAGTAGTGGTAAGATTGATTGTCTGACTGGTCCTACATACCTTTGATAAGTTGGGTCATGAAATATTTTTTATGTTTTATAGATTTTCTCCTACCTACTATTGTATCAAGTGGGGTTGCACAGTTGTCAGTTACTGGTATAGGTATAAATACATGGCTAAATGGTACTAAGTGAAAATCATGGGTCTAGAGATGGTGGCCTAGCCAGGTACCATAAGTAGGAAGTCTGAAGCCTGACAACAGCAATATGACTGAAAAAATTGCTTTCTTTTGTGAAATATTTATTTTTATTTGAATTCAATCAAACAACACACAACAGCCAATAGAATATATGACAATCAATTTTTGCATTAATATTTAGAAACCTGGGTCGTTAGGGCAGTTGGTAGTGCGCCTGGATTTCCAATCTAGTGTCCCGAAGGGAGTACAGCTTTGAATCCCATTCGGGGAGATAATACCCTTCCATGAAAATTTGACAATAATATCAATTTTCCTCCATTAATAAGGTATATGGAGAAGTTTCCAGCCTTGAGGAAGGGTAGGTGAGTACTGGTTATAGACAAGGGTCCAGGAAAGCTAGGTTAGGTGAGCTAGACTCTGTAAAATAAACAAAAAAGTGTGTTGATATGGCGTTTAACCTAGTATAAATAAATAATAATTTAGTTCATTAAGCTATTTTGTAAGTCATTTCCAAATCAAAAGGGGACATAATTCTTTTAAAAATGAAATGTATATTTCTGAACACCATAGAGGTATATTAAGACAAACAATTTTGTATAAATTGTCTATGCAGTCATCTGATATCAGACAAACAAGCTATATGTATGCTGTATGGTAAGATGAAGCTGTATAATCTAATTTAATTATTTATTCATTTGATAAAGGAAAAGTTTCAAATATACTTCTAATTTACCGTACAAGCAAATATACAGTCTAAATGCATAGAAAGTAACAAACCTAATCTACATTAGGAAATTGTCTATAGAGAATATGAAACCCTAGTGTCAGAAAATTGGAGAAAACTTTCACTAGACACTTCCCAAATGCTACCTAATTAGTGTTTTCATAGACGTAAAAGCAAGTGTCTATAATTAGAAGACATTCATTGGACACATGTGATCCTGTCATTATACTGATAGTCGTTGTTTTTAGACAATTGCTAAATTCAAACTTGGGTCAATTTTCATAATTAAATAGGTTTTTATTCTTTTTTTGGTCTTAATGGTGACTTTTTTTACTTAATTTACTTAAGTACAGGAAGAAAGACAGGATCAAGATCATTTGAAAATAGAATCACTTAACGCATCCACATAATTGAAAGTACATTTAGGTTCAAATGTATTTATACTATATCTAATGTTAACATTGTTTGAAAATATAATCATTATATTGATTAATTTTATTAAACTGTCAGTGGTGTACATATCAACCTCCCCTGATTTGAATATACATAACAGTAATTCTGTACTCACGATTGATAATCAAGTATTTAAATCAGCAGGATTAGTGTATGTTTCACTGTAAGAACATAAGATTTACCAATACAGTACAAAGCAGCCCTCTACAAAACAATGGTGCTTTTCACAAATATTCTTACGAAAAAAATCTTTGTAAGTCAAATGCAAGAAACATTAATAATACGCTCATTTTTAGGCTTATCAATTCTAAATATTATACTAATTGTGTAGAATTGTGTATACCTTTAGAACATCATATCATAGTTATGCTTATTATCCATCTGACTTTGATGTGCTAATTATATGAAACTGACTTACGAAGATTTTTTTCGTAAGAATTTTTGTGAAAAGCACCACAAGTCTTCTACACAAAAGCAGCTTTTGATAGTTCCCCTAAGTGTGATTTTAGTTGAAATTAACCTCTCTAGAGCAACAACCTCTAAACAGTAAAACCTTAAGTCCCTCCCAGTGGGTGCTGTTTAAGAGATGTCCTACTGTACATGATACGAATCAATCAAAAAGATACAAACGAAGCATAAGGCCACAACAAGTTGATCATAATGTTCTATGGATTCGCTCGCCCCATTAATTTCGACGGTTTTTACAAAAAAATAGTTTATTTCCTTGCTTGCTCAGTTAAACCACTATATAAAGCAACTGAATTAAGATTTTTTTTTCTTAATGTTTGCTCCTCACATTTTTTTTTTCCAGAAAAATCCGTAGAACACATGATTAACTTGTTGCAACCTAACACAATTTAAAACATATTCTAGGACTACATCACAAACATTTTATACAAACTTTTAGAATATTACATATCATTTTATACAAAGTCAAGATTCTGCTGAACATTTTTATGTCACACATATTGAATCAGAGAAACATATTTTACATAATTTCTTAATGCTGTGGCTATTAGAATGCAAGATTCATATTCTAATTTTATGCATTTTGAAATTTATGAGGCAAAATCTGTCAGTTAAAGCTTTATACTCTTTAAAGTATGAAACAACAAATGCTGAATGTTCCTTGAAACAATATCAACACTATCAGGCTTGAATACGGACAACTAACAGTAAGGAAAGTATCTTTTTGTTGGATTTAACGCCATATCAACACATTGTATAGGTCAAATAATAGAGGTCACTCTGTCAACCTACTCACTGTTCTTGGAAAGGCTTAATCTCTGGCTGTTTAACAACTACTAAGCGCATACTTTCGTCAGTGACTGACAACTGTCCTACATAATTAAGAATCATTAGAAGGAGGGAGAATGTTCGTAGATTTAATTTCAAGACCAAGCTCCACGAAAAAGGAAGACATTAATTAATGTTCAATGATCTTTAAAGCAAATTATTACAAGCTAAGACTTTGGACAATTCAAAGACTTTACCAATTTGTGTCAATTATTACAGACAGACTGAAAACTGTTTTTATGTTGTTGATTTTTCAAAATTAAGACTGTTAGTTGGTCAATGCAAAACTAGTCTTACAACATGTAAATAACAAGAAATGTAAAGTGGAAACAACATTAAAGCTGGTTTTATAAATTTTAACGCAAAAAATACAAAGGAAATTAATCCATAATAAACAGCCCACCAGTGTTTCATCTAACTATTAGCCGATTTTTTTGGATGAAAAATCCAGCTAAAAAGGATGTAGACTATTTTCATAATTGACCAGTGGATATACAAGTCATAGAAACAACAGGTTCATCAGTATTGATAATACATGTTTCCACATGAATGAACATACATTAAGAAAATTATTTCTAAGAAAACAAGCATCAGAAAAAATGGTCTCTTACCTCTTTATGACTTGAAGATTTAAACAAAAATAATGATGAATCTAGGAGAAAGAATGTACAATCTTTCCTCAAACAGATAATTTGTTTAATGCCTCACTAAGTCAAATAACAAGTTTTTGCAATAAAAGTAAATGGTGTGAACAGAGCAATCAGTATCGACAATTATTGTTATGTTCCATCAGCTTAGGTCTGTGAATACAAATACTGGAAAACTGGGCTCTTATATACTTGTAGGGCATTTTCTTTAGGATTGGCAAACTGTATAAACTTATGAAAACTGGTTAGCACCTAATGCAATTACATTCCAAGCTCAAGGAAAACATTACCTTAAACGTAAATACCAAGGCTAACAGATACAATAATTATTAAAAATGGAAAGTTTCCATCTCTCCTGTGGTAAGTTTTTAATGTTTGTTCACACATATTATGGTAAAAAAGGTGCATTTCAACAATGAGGACCATAAATGGAAAAAATAAATCAAATTTATGATTTATCTCAAGTAGTATGGAAATTAAAATTTCACAGTTTGTTCCCAGTATTTTCAATATTTTCTTATCTTATTTAAGGGTTAAGTAGTTTATTACTAGTTGTAACCTATAGTTACCGTAGCTAAGACAACTAAACAAACATATCTATGGATCAACTATCATTCTGTAGCTTAAACCTTGTTTTCACGACATGGATAATCTCCCTTAAAAACAACATATTTTTTTACTTCATTTTGTACAAAAAATACTAGACAAATACTATGATAACCTCCCTAGGATAACAACATATATTTATTACCTCCCTTTGAATAGAAAAATACTAGCCAAATACTATGATAACCTCCCTTGGATAACAACAAATTTATTACCTCCCTTTGTACAAAAAATACTAGACAAATACTATGATAACCTCCCTTGGATAACAACAAATTTATTACCTCCCTTTGTACAAAAAATACTAGACAAATACTATGATAACCTCCCTTGGATAACAACATACATTTATTACCTCCCTTTGAATCAAAAATACAAGACAAATACTATGATATTCTCCCTAGGTTAACAACATATATCTATTACCTCCCTTTGAATGGAAAAATACTAGCCAAATACAATGATAACCTCCCTTGGATAACAACATATATTTATTACCTCCCTTGGTGTGGAAAAATACAAAATATACATTTTCGCTATATAATAGATATATAGACTTTAATGACACCTAGCTGAAAAATGACAATATTCATTGCCTTAAATTTCAACCTCATTTATTAAAGAATAACAATAATTTCTTGGAAGATAATTCTCTGAAAACTTGAACAATGCCCTGACGCTGTATCATGTTGTGTCTAGTTTGTTTATACGAGAAGAAGAAAAAACCATGTACATCATAAAAGTAATATTTCCATGTAATAGACAGTCCAACAGTTTCCATTTATAAGTAATTTAGGAAACAAACCTATAGGGCAATAATTCACACATTCTTCTCCACACTTGGGAAAACACTGATTGCATCACGACATACCAATTTTCTCTTTTAACCAGTAAATTGTTTGAAAGCACAAAATTTGCTGAAATTACAGTTAATGCATGAATTAACTTAATTCTCTAACATCAATGCTAGGTTTTCCATATAAAGATATAAGTTGAACACTTATCATTAGCTATCCCATCATATTCGACATCTCTGTGATGAGCTTAAAAGATTAACTGCCATCTAGTGAAATAAATCTTTATTTCGGAATTCACTGAGAAAAAAATATATATCCTAAACAGAGAAATAGTTTGTCTTGTATATAATTGGAAGGCTATCAGTATGATAAGTTTGTTTGAATCTTCTCAGAGAGAAAAATGAGAGACATGAGTGAGAAGTGAGAACAAGCAGGAATATAAAAGATAGTGTGAAAAAATGCCCATGGAGGAGATTGACTTAAAGATCAACACCAAGAGAGTCACAGGTCTTAAGGCTTGACCATCCTAATAACAGCTTTCATTGCCTCATCTCTTTACATTTTGTCACAAATAATTGAATTCTTTGCCTCAATTTCAAATCTGAAATTTTGCCTCAAATCACCACTTTTCACCTAAAATTGCCACTTTCTGTTCATTTTGCCACTTTTTGCCCAATCCAGACATTTTTTGCCTCGTATTGCCACTTCATATTCTAATCTATACATTGTTTATTTGAAATAATTTTAATAATTAGAAATATACTCCATTATAAATCTATCATCGGGCATTAAAGATAAGAAAACAGGCTCTGTAATGTCAATAATGGGAGAGTGATAAGTTTTGATTATATAGATTTATAAAACATGATCTGTGTGACTTTTATTTATTTATTAGGATTTTATGACATGTATCAACACTTTATTAGATTATATATGACTGCTGACTCACCTAACTAGCTTCCCTGAACATATTTCTTTAAACAGTGCTAGATTACCATTCTACATTAAGCTGACATCTTAAGCCTAAGTCAGTCAATGCCCTATTTTCATTGTGGTTCTAAGTCATGGTGATGTATTGAAAACTACTTAAAAACAGTAATAGAAATAATGCCAAAAATGCTTTTTAACAAAAAAAAGAACTAAACAAAATGACTATATATATTTTCTCATACAGGTTCAGCAAAAAAAAAAACTATAGCATATTGTCTAGCCAATACTATAAGAAATAAAATCGCCAGAATATATATCCAAGTTTTATATATATATACAAATATATTCATCAATCTAGCTCTAATACTAATAATATCTGACTAATTCCTGACCATTCTATAACTCTCACACTATTAATGTCACATTCTATAGCTAATATTTCATACATACTGCGTCAAGAGAATTCATTCCTACTTCCTTTAATTTACTAAGTTTTTTTTGTTTTTTTTCATCTTTACTCCGATGAATACTTAACTGTCATAGAAAGAACGATGCATCAAACAAGAATCATATAATTGTATCAGATCTACTTTTGTGGCAATTTTGGCGATTTTCTTACGATTTTCTTACTTATAGAATAAAACCATATTATTTATCATAATTGTCAATGTAAGTTTGTCAATGGACTAATTATATTACAAACAAGACAAATATGGTCTCATACCATTCTAGAACATTCCAGAAAACTTTATCGTCTGCTTCTAGTGTTTCTGATTTGTCATGTAAGAAATACAGAGCCTTCCAAACATTTTTGGACTAATGAAATTTTGAGATAAATTAATACTGCATACCACAAGTAATTTTACTATAATTAAAGCTTATTCACATTGATATACTCATTGATGCTAGTTACTCAGATGATTCTTCAATGTTTCTTTTTCATAGGTAAATGTGAATTGGTTTATTGTAAAATCAGGAAATCTTGTCTTGTAAATTCTGGAATTTTAATCCATATTGCATGACATTTAAATCAAGTTCTTTTTTAACAACCCCTGCATCATGGGAGATGATTAACAACCGCTTCATATTTTTGGTTGGGTTTTATGCTGTAGCAACATATTGTATAGGTCATATCACGGTGGTCAGTCAACCTTTCCATTCCTAAAAAAGGCTTAAATATTTGGATTTCACTAAATGATAACCAATTACTAGGCACAAAAAAATTACTTCAGTCAAAGACTATCAAAAGCCCTATGATTAAGAATCAGTGGTAGGAAGCAGAACTTTAATGGAAGACCATGTGACCTCTCATGATAAGAGTTTGAACCCAGATTGCAAAACATTTAAATCAAGTTTATTTATTAAACCAATCCATCGTGAAGATGTTTTAAAAACTAATGTTCTATAGTAAACAGCAAATATAAATTTAACTTGTACGTTCATGAATTGTGAAAAACAATCAGCTTGTTACAATATAAGCTTGTATTTTCCTAATAAAACATGAAAGAAGTTGAATGGCATTAAATATAAGACATAGCTCAGAATATGTCTGAATAATGTTAGAAATCTAGCAGCAGTAAATAGATATAATATGTCACAAAGACAGATTTCAAAGTACCATTAGTATAGTCTGTAAGATACAAAATTATGATTTCTGAGCAAATGGACGACTGATTTGGCTTGTTTCTGTCAGGTTTATGGCATATAAAAGACAACTGGCTCACAGCTTGTCTGTTACAGGAAGTAAAAAAATGTAAACCCATAACAAATGATGATGTTAATATTCAGAAAATTTCAGGAATTTTTGAAAATCTCTACTACGTTTTATTTGTAATATCAATATTCTTGTCTACCGCAATCAGAATATAAAATATGGAAACGACTAACTCGTTGGCACAGCAATAACTGACAGAACAAATGAAGTAAATGTAATTATTACTGATTCATTCATTTCATGTGTTTATCAAGGCATAAGCAGACAAGAATATGAACTTAAATTAGAAATTGATTGAAATAAATTCAGAAAATAAATGGGCTGCCAATTTCTTATATCAATACAAAATTTGGAATGATATAGCTTCTGTTTAAACTACCTACCGCAGTTGAATTTACTTCCATAATGCAGACAGTACTCAGTTATAAGGGTAGTTGATGACAATGTGTTGTTGATAGGCAAATTTAAATCATTCAACACATTTTCTTCAATTTGTTAGTACCTAGAACCAGGTATCGCCTATTTAGTTTACTTTGCTTTAAAGTTTCAGACCTAAAACTGCTGTATCCTTTCACTAAAGTTACAGACACAGTTCCAAGCCCAGCTACTGTCCACGGCTCAAACTTAATGTCAAGAATGTAGAAACTATTAAACTGACAACAAGTGCTTAAGTACATGATCATTTGAGAAAATGGTTAGGTCAACTGTCCATATCATAATTATGTTATGTATCTGCTGGTTAAAAAAGGGGCATAAAACAATATCAATACAGTCTTTAGGCTAAGATATTGTGGGAAATTGTCCAAAAATTGACCAATCATGTCATTGATAAATCTCATACATCTTTCACTATAAAATAATAAATACATTTTTAGCATTTAACAAAAACAATACTTATTTCCTATTTCCATTCCGTTCCGTTCCAGTCTACAAGGCAGCATTAGAAACCTTCTTGATTGAAAACCAATGTTTTACATTCATAAAAACAATTCAAAGATAGCAAGTAAAGTAGGTAGAGAGGAAGTTTGGGTTATTTGGCACTTTAATAAACAGATTTCAATAAAAAAAGCCTGTGTTACACTCTATAGAATTTCCAAGGCACAAAGATACATGTTAAATCAATTAGCGGAAAGTAAAGAAATGAAAGAATCAGACAAGTGGTATAATTTTCATCATCAAGATTTTTTTATTTCTGTACAATAATTACCATCAATTACCCTGCAGACAATAATAGATGTGTAACAAGTAGAGAAATAATAATGATTTCAAACAAATATCTCCTTCATAGATAATTAATTAGTAAAACAATCATCAGAGAAGAAATTGTTAGTGTAAGAAAATACTTAGCACTATCTAGCTGGATTTGTTTAGTTGCTATGGTACATTACTTCATAGCCGCGGCCGTTAGCATGTCTGACTTAGAATCTGGCGATTGCGGGTTCGAGCCCAGTCACAGTAGGTCATACCCTATACATGAGTTGTCGGACTAGTAAGTACTGGTGATAGAAAAGTGTCCAAGAAACCTATAGTAGAAAGAGCTGGCCATCGTATATATATCCTAAATATGTGTTGAATACCCGATAAATAAAAAGATCTATCACAAATCGATTGTTTATTATTTGTTCATATTATGACAGTGCACCTGTTTCAGCTCACCATAAAAGGTTCGTCTTGAAATTTCGACACTTTTATACATTTATCTACATAAGCTTTATCATCAATATAACAAGAGCAGTCCAAGGACAGCGCGCTCGACTTTTCGGGTGTTTTGTTCATGGCAAGGCTTATCTTTAAACAAAAGTAATTTCAAGACAGGACATAATTTTTGAAAGTATATAATTCAGTCAAACAATAATTACCAATTCATATTTGTAAAATATAAAAGGGGCATTACTCCTAGAACATTCATCCATAGTAACGCCCCTTCAGAGTAAAGTAGACATAGTATCAACGAATAAGCATACCTACTTTCATTTAAATATCTATATGAAGAACTATAAATACATTGTATTTCAATTAGAACAAAATTCAAAATTAAAGTAAGGGGCATAACTTCAAAAAATAACATCATGAGTTATGTCCCTTTGTAGTCGCTTAGATGTAGTACTGATGAATAAGCATACTAATTGTCATTTAAATATCTTCTTAAGTATTGAAAATATTTCACTTCATAATACTTTCTCCCGAATTAAAAAGTTGAAAAGGGTCACAACTCCAACAATAATTCATCAATTATTACGTCCCATTGTATTCAACTAGATGTAGTACTGATGAAAAAGTATACTAACTTTCTATCAAACAAAATATATTAAATTTGAGCAAACATAACCCTTAAATATCAAAGTATAAAGGGGAATAACTCTGAAGTAATTCATCTAGAGTTGTGTCCCTTTATAGTCCGATAGATGAAGAACTGACGAATAAGCATTCCAACTTTCATTCAAATATATTTATAAGTTCTAAATATATCCCATGAGAACAAATTTTAATCTTAAATGTTTAAGTATAAAGGGGCATAACTCCAACAATAATTCATCCAAAGTAACGTCCCTTTATAGTTGTGTAGATATAGTACCCATAACTAAGTATACAAACTTAAAGTCAAATATCTTGATTAGTATTAAAGATATTACATATAGAAATGATTTTAACATTATATTTTGCATTTTTCTTAAGTATAAAAGGGCAATTACTCCAAAAATAATTCATCCACAGTTACATCTCTTCATAGTCGGTTAGATATAGTACCAACAAATAAGTATGCAAACTGTAAGTCAAATACCTTGATCAGAATTGAATATATTCTACATAGGAAAAACTTTAACCTCATATTTTGCAATTTCTTAAGTATAAAAGGGCAATTACTCTAAAAATAATTCATCCACAGTTACGTGCCTTCACAGTCATGTAGATATTGTACTGACAAATAAGTATACAAACTGTAAGTCAAATGAATTGATCAGTATTGAAGATATTCTACATAGGAAAAACTTTAACCTCATATTTTGCAATTATTTAATTATAAAAGGGCAATAACTCATAAAATAATTCATCCAGAGTTATCCCCTTTCACAGAATGGTTAATATAGTCCCACTTAATAAGTATACCAACTTTCAATAAAATAACTTGGATAGTGTTGAAGTTATAAGTCTTTCAAAAAACTTTAACCTGAAAACCAACGCCAACCCCAACGCCAACGCCGACGCCGACACCAAAGTGATAGCAATAGCTCTCATTTTCTTCGAAAAGTCGAGCTCAAAACCGAAAAAAAAAAACACACTTTTATAGCTTTCAAGTACAAGAAGTCATTTTTAAAATATTAGTAGCAATGTCCCGTCAGCGCTTTGATTTAACCAGTACTATAAGAGGATGAACCTTTGCCATTGTGTAACTTCATTCCAACTTGAAACAGCACTGACTGACCCCTGCTTATACTCTTTAACCCTTTTTAGATGCGAAATGACGCATTCACATATTAAATTTTGTCTGGTAAACAAATAAGCAAGTTATGACAAACTGTGAAATCAGACCAATGTAGATGACCATAACATACCAACTCACATCAGTTAGCATTATTAACAAGTCAGTAAAACAACAGAAGTAAGTCCTCATAAAATGAGCCATTGACATTTTCAAATCATTTCATTATTATCAGTTTTCTTGTTTTCGTAAAGGATGAATAAAGGATGATGTTCATACCTCTACTAAGCATTCAACTACACTGTATCGTTGTGACAAATGTATCTAAAACATACGTCCTTCCTTTAAGTCTTTAGCCCACTCCTTCCTAATTAATACACAGGTAGAAGGGAGATAAAAGGTCTGTCACCTATTGGTCACATGTATAAACTGTTAAGGCCACATCAATTGACTAACAAAATGTTAAAACAGAGGCTTATGAAGTTTTAGAAGCCAGAACTAGGAGGGAGAATGTTGGCAGAAAAATATTTCAATATCAAACTTCACTAAATTACATGTATGTAGGTTCTGCCCAGTAATCAAACCTGCAGCAGCCCTTAGATTTGTCTACAGAGAGCTTCCATCTTAAACATCATGAAGATTGACTTATTAATATTGATAAATCTCATCTTCCTTCTTATTTCACATGACACTGAAATGACCAAAGCTGTCAGCAAGGCTGTTAATTGTGTGATAAACAAACAAAACGTTCTAAAATGATTGATACAATCCTACTGAAACCTTGTATCACAATCAAGCTTAAATAAATTCAACTGAACTTAAAATGGCAATATTTCATTCATCAACAAAAAATGGTTGCTTTGAAAAGTAAATTGAAACCCAATAAGAACTCACCTGGGAGGTTGTTAAATAATCACTCTATGTCGCAGACAATCCATTTCCAGTGAACACATGCACAAATCATTTTCCCCAAACCAAATAAAATTCAATTACATTTCTGTGTATTTTATGTTTTTTGTTTCATTTTCTACTATATTTCACTAGAGAATCAACACATGAAATCACCCTCCCACTTTACTACATAAAACCATGAAAAAAACCCAACATTAAATCATTAAATTATCCTGTAAGCTTAACAAAGTTGCACTTTTCACCAACAAACAAATATGCAATTATTCTAATAGCATTTCAGAGTATTTCTACAGACATGGAAAATAATGGTTCTACATCTGCTAGTCAAGTTAATGTGAAATCCAGACTATCATACGAAACATAACACTGCAGTGATCTTAATTCTGACTAGATCACTGATAATATACAAAGGCAGGCATTTATTATATTAATTTTACTCTCTCCTGGCTTGTTTTTTCATTTCAATTCAATTTTACATCACTAGGCAGTGATGAATAAACTAACTGGTGTGGAGTTTTTTATGTTCATTTTTTTCACTCTAGCACTCTCTCTCTCTCTCTGAGACTTTTGATAGAGAATAAAACCATTGAGGTTTATAGCAGAGAAGTCATAGAAAATTCACCAATTGGCAAAATATTTTTGAAATGCTTTTAAGTACACAGGAGAGTAAAACTTGTTAACTCCCATCTGTGAACTTGAAAATAAATTTGAAATTAATGGAAGTGGGTGAAAAATGGGAAAATATGTTTAAAACGTTTAATAAAATGTGAAGTTGAGCAATAAACATGGAATGCATTGAAATATATAGCAAATTAAATGAGAGAAAGTAGAAATAATGTCATAATGTGTATATTAATTTGCAATTCAGCAAGTGAGAAATATAATTCTCGGCATTTATTGACAACTTAGAACTGTGAAATATGTAAATGTAAGCAAGAATAAACAACACTTATAAAAAAGAGAGAAAAAATATTTTGTCACCATTCAAGATTTTGAAATAATGCTAACACATAACTTTTATAGACAAATTAAAATTTATTCCTTTCTTTTAAAACTAAGGGAGGTAATAACCTTCACTCAATTAAAATATGTACAAAATATATTTGAAGCAATAAGTTCTTAAATGAATCTAATCCATTGAAAAAATAAACAAATTATAGTAAATAAAAAGTCATAATTCGTATTTAAGCATACAAATGAACATTTATCAATTGTGCAATGGAGTAAAAGTAGATAATTAAACATTTAACTGATGAAATTTTAACAGAGTAAAGGGAGATAATTAAAACTTTCAAACTTAAACTAATGCATGTCAATGAAATCTTAACACAAAAAAGTGAAGATTCATAAATATCCAAGTTCTACTTTACTGAGTTTCCTCCCTTGAACTGATCAAGATGGGGGTGGGTGAGGGTATTATTTTATAGACTAATTAAGAGAGGTAATGTCTTTCTAATTAATTTAATTATCTCCTGAGTGCAATGAATGTTAGGTAATAAAAACAAGATCAAGTAAATTTTCAACAGTTATCTATATATGTAGGGACGATTGTTTACTCCTTATTACGTGCTGTATGAGATAATGAGAGATATAATTATACACTTAGTTTTTTTATCTAATTATCTAATTCTTTCATTAATGATTTATTACTCATATTAAGTCACTAGGCATTGCACTGAACTATGAAAGTACAAGTAATCTTAAGTCTCATACATGTAGTAGCTTGCTTCCTGAAAACTATCACTACACTTTTTCTTATTAGTTAAAAAGTGTATCAGGAACGTGCTGCTGGCTTTCGAAATATAACATAACTCTTCATCAAAATTAACTGAAAAAATCTGAACATAGGAGAACTGGATTATCAAATGTATATACATGCACTTGACATCAACCAGTCTTTGAAGACAGGATTTTTTGTTGGCAAGGCAGCAAGATTTAGGGTTCGATACAAACAGTGTCCCGGGATTCCGAGGATTCCAAAAAACTTGGGAGGGATCCCAGTGATTGGCAACAAGGGATTCTGTCAGGACCCTTTAAAATTGCCATGAATGGTTGACTACAATGAGTGACTGCTAATCTGTATCCAAATGATTGTCTTTATTGAAGAAATCTCTTAATGTTAAGGAGGACTCCCAAAGTCACTGACTAGGGAATCCTTTGGAATCCCTGGTAAAAACAGTTAATGTCAAACCCAGAGCAAGATTTACAGTCTTTTAGTTATGGCAGATGGAAGGGGGCTACGCTCAGAGTCATTGTGTAGTAATTTACATCAGGGGGAGTAAAAAAAGGCCCTAGTGGCTCTGGTTGAGTGGTCTTTAGCACAGGTTCCACAGTATACATGTGTATTTAGATTGCAAGTACCAAAATTACAGGTTTCCAAAATGTACACAACTTTATAATTAATAATAAGGCAAACTTCATACTGAACAAGAATGTATTACATATTATATTGTTTCGTTCTTATTTTATTAAATTTATCGGTTAATAATTCTGAACCAATTAAATTCATATTAACATGTTGTTTTATATAATATTATAAATTAAGAAGATCAGAATACAAACTGAAATGTCAGGGTAAAGTACATCAGTATCATTGCAGGTAGATTTCAATATAAAAACTAACATCAGTATGTTATATGTAAAACAATATATCTGTAATTGAAGAAACAGTTTAATTAGAGAACTAATGGTAATTACATAGCAAATCTTGAGAATCAGTACAGATGTACTCACTGGATTCACAGAACTAACTTCTTGGAATATTTAAAGCTATAAGGGCCAAATTAAGAAATAAGACGCCCTGTATTTACCCTTTGAATTTCAAGAAGATCAACATTCCTGCTTATATTTCCACCCCATACCAATAATATAAACTCATACATTTACAAGAAAGCTGTCAAAGTCCATAAAATTAAGGGGACTCTACTCTAAAAGCACTGACCTTAAGTGTACCATCAGCAAGTAAAATCATTAGATTACAATTTTATATAATCTTAACAATTTACAGTAACATTAAACCAGTCTATAAAGTATTAACTGTATCAACTATAATTAACAATCAGTATAGACGATCAACCCAATGTTAAATAAATAAACCCAAAGTCATCAAAATGAAATAAACAATAACAGATTCATTATTCATTTATAAACTTGATTTCCAAGCATGCTATGTGTAGTATTATACACCCAGACAATCATTAGATCTGATTGTACACCAGCTATATTATACTGACAATCAGTTTACTTCATTGTTTCCAGAGAACAGAAACAATATATCCAATTAATAGACACAAAATAATAACAATAGTATAAGATACAAGCTGTACTACCTTTAAGATGCCGGCTGAAACAAGAATGTAATTATCTCCAGTAATATTTGATTATTGATGAATCCACAAAGTTGTCCTATCACTCTATCACAAACCTTATAGTCTAACAAAATCATTTAATGAAAATTGAACACATAAAACACCATAAAAGTAAATGAAACAGACGAAGGATCCATGGTGACATGAATACAAGAAATTCTGGTTCCCCTCAAGTCACTGTATAATGTATCATAAGAGCTTTAACTAAAACAATGCTTAGCAAGCCGAGACACATTGATTCTCTATTTACTATTTCAATTACAAATCACACTCACACAAAAAAGTGGTATAAAAACTGACTAAAGGCGAAGAAAAAGAAGAAAAAAGGCTTGGAACAAAGATGATGTTCATTAAGAGAGTGTTAGACAGTAGAAATTATGTATCTTGGTACAGTATGTTTCCTGACAACAATCTTCTAGATTTCCCTTCATTAGTGAAGACTTTATCTATAAAGCTAAACTCTCAGTCCAACAGAAGAACACAGTTGTAAATATTGCATACTGTAACACTCATTCCTTACTAATGAGTCTAAAAACCTGGCTAGTTAACACTAGTATTAGTATAATTAGATACATTGTGGGGATAAAAATGACTTATTTATTCCCTTTATAACAGACAACTTGGTAAAAAACCACAGCTTGAAATGTTTATAATTAGATTTTTTAGAGAATAAAAAACAAACTTTTTTTGCACATTACTGTCAATACAGTCAGTATATTTTTACCAAACTCACATAAAACTAAGATATAATGATGCATTAGGACACAAATTACCAACATTGAAATATTACATTTCACAGATCATCTGCCTAAAATATATTGTAGTAAAGTACAAAATATAATATAAATTAAGATAAAATAAAAAGAATCTTTCCGATTAAGGCCTTAATTAAGACCTGTAGAACTTCCATCATGTGTTTGGTATGTCAGGTTATTTTCTTCGCAGTAAATGGTGAAATTTGTCAAGTTTTAGATAAACTGAGATATTTTAAGATTGACAGGACAATCCCCATTCAAAACCCTGACTTTAAATCCCTAAAACTAATACAATTAAGTAAACAAACAATAAAATAGTTATAGGATAATTTGAGACAAATATAAATGATATTCTATCAAAAAAAGTTTCATGCTATCCTGAACAAGCTACATACATACTCAAAAATATATTATTAATATTAACAACATAAGAAATTTTCAAAAAAAAAATTATAACACCACTAACACAATTTTAAAAATAATACTTGCAATAATTCAAACTTGCCTGATATCTCCAGACTAAAACTTAACCAATATAACAAGCTTCATGAAAGAATAAATTGAAACTGTTTCTACGGAAACTCATTCTGATCGTTTTAAACCAATTCCTAATTATATCATTAAAATGACTGAAAATTAAGACAATATCGCTGAATATAATTTTCACCCTAAAATGTGCACAAAATAATTACCTTAACACCTGAGGGTATCATAAAATACTGTAAAAAACTCAAAATATGCAGATGGGCTGAAAAAAATATTAATTTAAACTTAAGTAGCCAATTAAGTGAATTTAATTAATACTCAAACCCCCCTCTAACAATTTTGATATTTTTTCTAACAACTTAATTCTTAATATTTTATTTTATTAAACCAACATTCCAATCAGCATGTTTAATAGTATTTTATGTTTGTAATAATTAAGATACAGATGGTTACTAGTAAGAAAAGTATATTACAATGTAATAACAATATGATATTAACTACTTTGTTAATTAAACACACAAGTTATCTCCCTTTTTATTAATAATTTAATAGTTGTTAAAACTCCCTCAATAATTACATAATGCTAATAATGTTAAGAGTTGTTATAGTAGTATTACAATATAGACAAATTAACATGTTTTTCTGATGTTGTATTTATCAATGTTTTCATGCTGTTTAGAGTTTTGTACGTAGTATAAGGACTTGTATAGATTTTTGGAGAAGAATCTTGTCTCTGGGTTTGCACAACCCAGTTGCCTTAGTAAATAAGATGTTTTTATACTTCTTTTCATCATCATCATCATCATCATCATCATCATTACTACCACCATCATCATTATCATCATTATCATCATCATCATCATCATCATCATCATCATCACAATCATCATTGTCATCATCATCATTATCATGAAGTTGAAGTTAGCAACGGAATCTTTGTCACCAAATGTTTAAATTTTAACTAAATAGAAATGACTCGGTACAAGAATTACTAAAATGACTAATTTCCAAATAGCTTCAAACTTGCCATTCATTTCCTGAAGAAACAAATGCTTTTCCAGAATAAATCCTTTAAATGATAATAGAAATAATCAACCTTTGAAATCTAAGAAATATAAGAGTCAACGGTAACAAAAAAAAATTCTTCTATTATTAAATTTATAACTCACCAGAACTTTTTTCACTAACTAACAGCATCTCTGTTCTCCTCGGAAACAATTACAAAATAACTTTAAAAAAATATAGTATAAATATAAAAATCTCTCTCCCACTTAATATACACACTGTTAATATATCTGCACATCTATTCAACTGAAGTTGTAACAAGTTACAAAAAAACCTTCCACAAATCTCATGCTACCCTCCCTCGTTTCTTTTTGTCTTCAAGTAATGAAATTAGCAGTCACTAATGGTTGACTGATACAACATGTTGACATTGTCCACTGTCTATAAAACCTAAGTAATTGTTTATACATTCGCTACTCAGTAACAAATCTCGATGTTTATATATAATGGAAAGTGTTTCATTAGCAAGCACTTAAATGCACCATTAGCTATACAAGGTTAATTTGTGATAAAACTTTGTAAAATAGATTAATAATTAAGCTGCTTGCACTTTGTTTAAAATCTATTGAGAGATGTTTAAGCAACTTGTAGGTCTCAATTTAACATAGATAGATGGATTTACTTATAATCCCTGACAGAGAGAGAGTTTTAAATGGCTTCCTCCTTTCAATGTGATATGCTACATTACATACTAAGCATTCTTCCCACACAAATTTTTACATCATATAAAGGTTTATTCCTTGTGACAACATTACTTAAAACAATTCAATCACCATAGCAACCAATTTGAAATAATTGACTTACTTATGTCATATATATAAAATATTGGAAGTTTTAAAACAAATCTGACTTAGTAAATCAAAACTTTGAAATCTGAACATTAAAATTATACATTCATAAACAATTCATTTGTGCTAATGTAAGAATAACTCATAGTGTAACATTTTTACTACAAAGTTGATTCAAACCGTAGATAATTATGTTGGCAAGGATTTGCTGATGGTAAATACTTTAACATTTACAGCCGTCAAAATATTATTTTCAAATCATCACCTATAAATTCTATTGAAAGGAAAAAATGTCAACATTGCATTCCATAGATAGTATGATATTTAAGTAAGTTTTCAAATGAAATATTTCCCAATGGCTGTTGAACATGATTATGGACAGAATTAAGAACTAAATGATAAAAACATCTGCCTCACTTACTTACTTAAAGGTAAAAGTAACGTGGAAACAACATTAAAGCTGCATATAAAAACTTAAACGCAAAAATTACAAAGGGAAATAATCCATAATAAAGGCAGGTAGAGTTGTGGTTACTTTCTAATTCCGTTCATAACATGGTATGTTATCATTGTATAAAGTTTCATAAAGATCTGACGATAAATGGCAGAAATATATGGTAAAGAAAAAACTTGAACACAATTGTTAACAACACTGGATGCCCGACTGCCTGCCTGCTGCTCGCCCACCCAACCGCCCGTGTTTTGCCAAACTATTAGCCAAATTTTTTTCTTGAAATTTGGCTTACAACAATCACAG
Organism: Mactra quadrangularis; assembly: GCA_025267735.1. Lineage (NCBI taxonomy): Eukaryota > Metazoa > Mollusca > Bivalvia > Venerida > Mactridae > Mactra > Mactra quadrangularis. The sequence continues at coordinate 34,728,347 of CM046304.1, forward strand.
CCGGCTCAAAACATCTGGCTATATTTAGTAAAGTAAATTGTTTTAGCTTAGATAGAAACTCATTATAAGGTCCATGGCGACATTACATATCTTTGAGTTAAAAACATAACCCTTAACAACAAAGCTCTTAATTTGACCTTTGACCACTTAAGTATAGTTAAAACTTTGATCCAGTGAAAACGTATTCATTAAGATTAATTAAGAAAGAAACAAAAAGTAACACCTTGGATTAAGGGAAGATAGTTAAATTCTTGGATGCTTATGTACCAAACAATTTTCTCATCAGCATCAATTTTAAGTGTTTACAGTAAATAAAGCAATAACAGACAGATTATATCTCATAAATTATAAATTGTATAAATCTTAACTGATCATTCATTCATTGAACACAGCATAGAGATGTAATGAGAATTATGTCTCTGCAATTTAAGTCACACAGTTGAGTATAACTTATAAATCTGCTCAAAAATAGAGTTTAAAATTTTCCTTATCAATTTAGTCCCATTGGTGGTTCCTAATTAATAATGATAATAATAATTATAATAAAATTAATAATAAAGACATTATAAATAGAGGTAACACAGTTAGGCAAGCCAAATCTTCCATGAGCCTCACTTAAGTTTAACAACATAAAATATGCTACTAATTTAAAATAATTCTGTAGTAAATTAGACCTAATCCTGAATTCAAATTTATAGGGTTTTCCGTCCATGCACAGCCGGTACAAACAAAGTTTGTTGCACATTATTGCTAAACAGCACGAACTTTGGATTAAACCCTATTGTTCTTTGTACACATGTTTATATTGTAACGGTGAAAGTTTGTTAGTACCGGAGGGGAAAATCCAAATATTTGAATTCCGGATATAGTCTATTCAGTGTACATATGGATATTTAGTAGGTTCTATATAAATTTTGTTTCAATTTATGTCTTTAAAATGATTCCTGTCATTACAATAATAATTATAGTTGTCAATTAATACAATTATACAACATCAGTAGCATGTTCAATTACACAAAACGTTACAGAACGTTACATAACGATACATTCGGAAGTCCTCGGCCATTCGCTGCGAATAACCTAATCTAATACACAAATATGAGATCGTTAAGGCAATGAGTGATGTTTCAAAATTTATTAACTAAAAACGAAACATCACTCAATGCCTAAACGATCATATATTTGTTTACTTTAACACCGGTAGTTTCAAAATAGCGTCTAAATATGTGCGAGATTATTCGCAGCGAATGGCCGAGGAGTTCCGATGTATCTTTGTAACTGAACGCAAGACAGATACGGCTCTATACACTTTGAACCTCTTTGTGATTAATGAACAATAGATTTTACAATACATGTTTTCACAGAGGTACTAACGCACACAACCAAGTACAAAATGTAGAATATGTCTGGATGAAAAGTCATGTAGAAATAAAAGAGACTGGAAAGTTTCAAATATTGATGAGACACCAAGTTACAACAACAACTCTTTAGATTTATTATAACATAAACAAAGTAGTATTCACTTGAAGCTATCTACTGTCACATATAATATGTTCCCAGTCAATTTCCCCGTTCAAAAACTGCATTGCAATGATACCCTTAGCAACTTTCATCTTATTTCAACAAATAAATTAACACACAACTGCCACAGTGGCACGCCTAACGACAGTAATTGTTTCTCAAATTAAGATACTTCAAAGCTTTTAGTATTTTCAAGAGAAAAAACTGTCGACATCCAAATAGAGGAATGTTTCAACTATTCAGACAGCGTAGTATCTTCATAGGAAAGTAAAGAAAATTTATATCACAGAAACATAGCTAAAATACTGTATATAAGGTCTTTTAACTGTATAGGAACAATAATTTATGTACCAGTATTGTATAAGAGAAATGAGGGCTGATTAAAGAGTTAAGTGGTAATTTACTCAAGTTGAATGACACTTATACAGAATTTATTGACTAGCCCTCAAGATGGGTTAATATTACCTTGTTTAAGAGAAGAGCAACTTTATACGAAAACAACCCTTACTCAAAAAGGAGTCACAAACAAGAAATATTTGCATCAAAAACTTGTAAAAACAACTTGAGATAGTGTATTATTTAGTAAACAAAATTTATAGTATGAGAAACCTCACTATAATTAAAATTAAAAGTATTTAGGAGGACATTTAATCATAATTCAGACAAGTCAAGAATTAATTTACTTTTTATAAAATTTCAAAAGTTGTCAATCATTGCTGAACCAGAAGAAGCAACCAAAACATCATTGACTACACTTTTGTAATTCATCTGTCAGTGATACATACATTAACCCCGCTGATTTTAATACTCAATACAGTACATTTGTACTCGAGATCTATAAATTAGTCCCACCTGTAGTTATGTTCAGGAATTATTAAATCAAGTATTTAAATCAGCAAGATAAAATATATACATGCCACTGACAGTTGAATAAACTTTAAACAATACTTTTCTCCCAGCTCCTTTTACCAGACATATTTCCTACAATGACAGCAAAAAATTAAAATACCAAGTCAATCTGACAAGAATTAATGCATCATCTAAAATATTATTCATATGCTATATGAAATTATGTGTTAAAAAAATTCAAGGAAAGTGCTTACCAATCAAAGCATTATCTATCACATTTTGTAACAAAAGTCACTTTGGGTGACAATGTGACACTTTTTGCTACAATAAAATCTTTTCTGTACAATATTGTCAAGTTAAACAACCTATTCTCACATAGTGCTCTATTTAGATAAATCATCAAAACATTTCCTCTCAGATTGCTTGATTAAACAAATTCGTCATTTTCTGGCAGATTTTCTCTCCATTACAGATAGGAATTATTCTCAAAATAGACCATTTTTCCTCTGTAAAATGGATGCATTTTTCACCAAGCATTCATCAATCCAAAATGCCTGACTGTATCCTTCATCATACAAAAAGTTTTGCATCCTGCTAAAAGTAATCTGTGATAAATGAACAATTTCTATAATAACAGGCCATTAAGGTAATAGCAACGTATAAACGATGACCGACTAAAAGCTTTATGCTGCTTTGGTTAAAACATTGCCATTATGACGTCCTATTGACAAATGTGAAAAGATACCTAAAAGATCAGTATGTTAACACGCTTCTTAATACTTAAAATTTCCATTAAAAGCATTACAGAAGGTCTAGAACAGTAACATAGTCCAAACTTGTGTTCACAGTTAATTGGGGGTACTCCACTATTAATGTTAATTCTCTACTTTCAAAATGCACAGGGGAAATGGATAGGCTTTCTTCCTTTCAGAAACATTTTAATGTAAATTGCACTTTCATCCATTATCAGATCAAGAAGTGTCTTATGCTTTTACTGAAGTTAACTGGTCGCAATGTGTCGTCTGATATTAACTGAGGATTGAAATGAAACTTCTCTTTTTTTCTAAAAAAATGGAGTAAAAAGGGAGAGAATGTCTAAGTACATGGACAAATAATCGTTTTTTATTTCCTTTATATTGGTTTTACCAATTTACAGCTTAAGATTGAACCAGACATTTTTACTGTAAAAAAACTAAGTATAAAAAAGGGAGATAACTATATATACTTCGTTGACTGCAGCAATTTTCTATTAAAATGTTGCCGATTTTGCCGTGATTATAGAAAACAATCAAAGGACTTTAAACTCTAACCAATCCGTTACCAAAGATCCAGCGATGCAGTCTTAACAAGATTTTTTATTTTATTTTCCATAAAAGGATATATAGCCTATCATGACTAAGAATCAAAGCTAAGCAAAGTCTAGCATTTCAACCATAAACTATGATGAAAAAACAGAAAGGGGATGCATTGTAAGGACTTCACTAAGGAATGTCACCTAAGAGGCTTTCTTTAACTTGACAAATATAAACAGACAAATCAATTATACATATTCCAGAAGGCAAAACAATACAACACAAGAAAACACCACTGAACATAATCTATTCAAATAAAACATCTTCAATTTCAAATAAGTTGACCAAAGTCTGCACTTAATCTTTTTTTCCAGTCAACCCTAAGGCTGACAACAAAAATAAAATAAAATAATGAATTCTATATTTTAAGTTATATTAAAATAAATGTCTTAACAGTAAACAAAAATGTCAAAAAAAAGCTTTCCCCTTTCCTTGAAAGCACTGTGTGATACATTCTTCTAATAAGAAAAAATGGCTAAAGATTGGCCGAAGGGAGAATTATTTTTTCGCCATACAGGCTACTCTCTCTCTCCAGACAAAAGGCAGCAATTTGTGTTCATGACATCTTCATATTGAATCTCGACCATCAGCAGTAATTTGTTCATTAAAACTAAAATTGGTAGTCTGATAATGATTTCACCAAGTATTAGAATATCCCCTGCCTGTCCAGCAGCAAATTTAGTATACAGGAAATACACAGGACAAATACTTCATTTACAATCTGATTGCTTAGGTCCAGTCACATAGAAAACATTCATTTGTGGTTAAATGAACTTCATTAACAGGAATAGTGAACAAATTCAATCGGCTAAATGGGATATTTACAAATCAAGCAGATTTCGTGGGACTTAGTTAGAGCCATAACATGAATAGTGACTAAAACTCCCAGTATTTAAGCTGCTTCTATCATATTGATTGCCTTGGTTACCACAAATATTAATTACTCTCTTAATTGGCACATTAATCAATGAAGCTATGAAATTTTCATCGTTAGCAAACCAATTACCGTGTTCCTTTCACTAATAAGCATGATTTAAAGACTTCGGGAAGGTATAGAGTTTACTTATTATTTTAGAGAACAGATTACAATCTACATGCACTTAAAACATGTTTATACATTAGCAAGTTTTTAAAACTTTTATCTTGTAGGAAACATCAGGGAATGAATTCTCTGGTCTAAAAATAGCTCTCTCCGAGACTTTTCTCTTAAATCATGTAGGTATAAAACCTCATATGGGACAGTTAAAGCTATGTTGGGTCAGCCAATGAAATACATATTGTCTTCGTTGAAATAATTTTTTTTTACTGGGTTGAACGGTGGGTCAACACAAATTTTTAGATAATTTTATGGTGTCCAGCCCACCTAACCTAGCTTTCCTAGACCCTTGACTATAACCAATACTCATCTACCCTTCCACAAGGTTGGAAACTTCTCAATATACCTTATTAATGGAGGAAAATTGACATTTTTGTCAAATTTTCATGGAAAGGTATGACCTCCCTAGTGCCAAATTTTCATGGAAGGGTATATTAACCTCCCCAGGTGGGATTCGAACTCCACATAAAATATTTAAGATCAAAATGATCAAAGAAATGTCAGTATAACAAGTATTTCTTATTCTTTGATACAGTAAATATCCATGTCCCACACTGAGATCCCATACTGAACCTTGGACCTTTCAAGCCAGGAGTGGACATTCACCTAGTATATCACCTCCTGTGTACTAAGTCCTTTCAGAGCTTGAAAGGTTCAATGTAAGCTCAGGCCACATTGTCTTCTATTGTTAAATTTTATTCAACTGTCAGTGGCTCACACATAAGTTCCTCTAATTAAAATACTCACTACAGTACCCTGTACTCAGTACCTGTAAAAACAGCTTATAGCAATACTAGTGTACCAGAGTTAACAAAAAAACATTGAGAATTTAAATTAGCAGGGTAAATAATTAAACAAATTTTGAATGTAGTAATTCAACTTCATATTTTCTGGTTCAAACTTTCAACTAGAAAGTCCTTACAATTATTACAACAAGAGCTCCGCTGGGCGGGGCATTATACGCCCGTGTGCAGTCCATGCTGTGTTCTATCTCATATGAAGTCCCTGTGACCTTGACCAATGACCCTGGGATCTCAGAATAGGTCCCATCCTTAACTGGAGGGCTATCCAAAGCAAAGATTTTGAGAACCTAGGTACAGCCATGGTTGAGTTATCACCGACACAAAGTTTTCCCATACAAACTTCCAGTGATCTTGACCCTGGGGCCTCAGAACCAAAAGTTCTCGCCCTTGACCCAAAGAGTATTGATACATAAAATTTGGTGATCTTAGGTAAAGTTGGTTGTTGGACAAGGTTTTTCCTCATGATTTTTCTTGTGACTTTGACCTTTAACCCAGGGACCTAAAACCAAAGGGGCATATGCTAGACATTAAGGCTCCCCTTAAATAAAATTTGGAAAACCTACAATGTAGGTACAATCATTATTGAGTTACTGTCCCTAAAATGTTTCAATATGAATTAAGTCCCTGTGACCTTGACTTTTGACCCTGGGGTCTCCAAATCAAAAGAGAACATCCAATACCAAAGAGCTATCAACACATTACATATTAAGTTATTGTCTGGACAAGGATTGTCCACATGATGCCCCTGTGACCTCAATCTTTGACCCAGTTTTGACCCAAAACCAATTGGGAACATCCTTGACACATGGGCTACCCTCACATAAAATTTGGTGAACTAAATTCATGTTACTTATTAAATATAGCATTATTTCCATGGTTTGCCATTTAGTCTTTGTTAACATATTGATTGAACATTTGAAGTCACTGCTTGGTAATTTGATATCTTCTGGATGATGGTTTAAACTTGACCTAGGGGCCCCAAAACCAATAGGGAACATTCTTGACACATGGGCTACTCTCACATGAAATTTGGTGAACTTAGGTGCAGTCATTGTTGATTTACTACACGGACAATGTTTTTCAATATCATGCCCCTGTGACCTTGACCTTTGACCCAGGGGCCCCAAAACCAATAGGACATAACCATGACACATGGGCTACTCTCACATAAAATTTAGTGAACCTAGGTACATTGGTTGTTCAGTTATTGTCTGGACAAGTGTTTCATTGTTTGCCATTTTGACTTTATTAACATATTGATAGAACATTTGAAGTCACTGCTTGGTAATTTGATATCTTCTGGTTGAAGGTTTAAACTTGACCCTGTTTCCCAAAAACTGATAAGGCACATCCTTGACACATGGGCTACTCTCACATGAAATTTGGTGAACCTAGGTACAGTCATTGTTGAGTAATTACCCGGACAATGTTTTTCAATATGATGCCCCTGTGACCTTGACCTTTGACCCAGGGGCCCCAAAACCAATAGAGCATAACCTTGACACTTCCGCTACTCTCACGTAAAATTTAGTGAACCTAGGTACATTGGTTGTTCAGTTATTGTCTGGACAAGGTTTTTCCATATGATGCCTCTGTGACCTTGACCTTTGGGTCTGGGGCCCAAAAACCTATTGGGAACATCCTTGACACAAGGGCTACATTCACATAAAATTTTGTGAACCTAGGTACAGTCGTTGATGAGTAATTGTCCAAACAAGGTTTTTCAATATGATGCCCCTGTGACCTTGACCTTTGACCCAGGAGCCCCAAAACCAATAGGGCATATCCTTGACACAAGGGCTACCCTGACATAGAATTTGATGAACCTAGGTACATTGGTGGTTCAGTAATTGTCTGGACAAGTGTTTCATTGTTTGCCATTTTGACTTTATTAACATATTGATAGAACATTTGAAGTCACTGCTTGGTAATTTGATATCTTCTGGTTGAAGGTTTAAACTTGACCCTGTTTCCCTAAAACTGATAAGACACATCCTTGACACATGGGCTACTCTCACATGAAATTTGGTGAACTCAGGTGCAGTCATTAGTGAGTTATTACCCGGACAATGTTTTTCAATATGATGCCCCTGTGACCTTGACCTTTGACCCAGGGGCCCCAAAACCAATAGGGCATAACTTTGACACATGGGCTACTCTCACATAAAATTTGGTTAACCTAGGTACATTGGTGGTTCAGTTATTGTCTGGACAAGGTTTTTCCATATGATGTCTTTGTGACCTTGAGCTTTGACCCAGGGGCCCAGAAACCTATTGGGAACATCCTTGACACAAGGGCTACATTCACATAAAATTTTGTGAACTCAGGTACAGTCGTTGATGAGTTATTGTCCAAACAAGGTTTTTCAATATGATGCCCCTGTGACCTTGACCTTTGACCCAGGAGCCCCAAAACCAATAGGGCATAACCTTTACCCAAGGGCTACCCTCACATAAAATTTGGAGAACCTAGGTACATTGGTGGTTCAGTTATTGTCTGGACAAGTGTTTCATTGTTTGCCATTTTGACTTTATAAACATATTGATAGAACATTTGAAGTCACAGCTTGGTAATTTGATATCTTCTGGTTTAAGATTTAAATTTAACCCTGTTTTCCCAAAACTGATAAGGTACATCCTTGACACATGGGCTACTCTCACATGAAATTTGGTGAACCTAGGTACAGTCATTAGTGAGTTATTACCCGGACAATGTTTTTCAATTTGATGCCACTGTGACCTTGACCTTTGACCCAGGGGCCCCAAAATCAATAGTGCATATCCTTGACACATGGGCTACTCTCACATGAAATTTGGTGAACCTAGGTACATTGGTGTTTCATTTATTGTCCGGACAAAGTTTTTCCATATAATGCCCCTGTGACCTTGACCTTTGAACCTGGGGCCCCATAAACCTATAGGGCGCATCTTTGACACATGGGCTACTCTTACATAAAATTTGGTGAACCTAGGTACAGGCGTTGTTGAGTTATGGTCCGGACAAGGTTTTTCAATTTGATGTCCCTGTGACCTTGACCTTTGACCCAGGGGCCCCAAAATCAATTGGGAACATCCTTGACACATGGGCTTCTCTCACATAAAATTTGGTGATCCTAGGTAGATTGGTTGTTAAGTTATTGTCAGGACAAGTTTTTTTCCCATATGATGCCACTGTGACCTTGACCTTTGACGCAGGGGCCCCAAAACTGATAGGGAACATCTTTGACACATGGGCTACTCTTACATTAAATTTGGTGAACTTAGGTACATTGGTGGTTCAGATATTGTCCGGACAAGTTTTACCTATTTTAAGTCCCAGTGACCTTGACCTTTAACCCTGGGGTCTCAAAATCAATAGGGAACCTCCTCCACCCAAGGGCTATCAACACATAAAATTTGAGGAACCTAGGTTCATCCTTTCTTGAGTTATCATCCGGACAAGCAATTGTCCGCGGACGGACAGACGGACAGACGGACAACAGCATAACATAATACGACCGTTTTTTCAAAACGGGCGTATAAAAAGTAGCAACAATATTACAAGAAATATCAACTTTTATAAAGTATTTATTTAGGAAATAAAAAATAATCGTAAAAATTTCGTAACATATTAATGGATTAGAACAAAACTAGTCAACATAATTGTAAAGAAAGGAGTATGTAGACTAGTCAGCCACTGACCTATAGGTATTAAAATACTTACATTTGTTAAATACAATCAACATAGATTACCAGATTAATTCAAACAACAGATATATATTATATAAGCACCACAGACTATAACATAAAATACAAGTACTCAGTAACTATAGGGCAAAGCATTTTCTTTCAGTTACATTAATTAGGGTCTACACTAACAATTATAACAGTTTTATTATAAATAGAAGGATTTCAAGATCATATAAATGTCAGTAATGGTTTAATGGTTCATTATAAACTAAGAAATACAGTAATTAGTTTTAGAAAAGAAAACCTCACAGTACTAACATACACATAGATATAGAACAAGTTTTATATTGCCTATGTATTATATACATTATGATTCAGTCTTCATGTAAGATTGAATAAGTTTCTTGTAGTATCCCCTGCGAAATGTGACCACATTGATGGCTGACCAGGATCAACCATGGTTTTAACCTTTTAACAAATGAACCATCACTGGTCTTGGAGCATGATCAACCATGGTTATGGGATGTGGTCTAAGACCCTGGTTGACCATGGTTTATAGACCATGGTTCAACCATGGTCTGTCAAAACCATGGTTCAACCATGGTCTGTCAAAACCATGGTTATAGACCGTGGTCCATTTGTTATTTTGTTAAATCATGTTATAACCATGGTTTAACCATGGTCAAATAACCATGGATGAACCTGGTCAACCATGGTCACATTTCGCAGGGGATGTGCTTTGCTTGAAACAGTGGCTTGTTTCGTCTGCTTCGATTTACATGTGGGAGCAGTGGTCAAGTGATAAGACTTGGGATTAGGAATAGAGAAGTTATTGCTGGAACCCTACTTAGGGTTACCACTTTCAATTTCTTTTAGCAAGAAATTTACTTACAGTTTTCCACTTTACCCAGGCATAAATGGGTACTGTGAGGGATCCCCTACATGAAGACAATATCAATGATCACAGATAATTGTACAAAAATTGTAAAATCAGGGTGAACTAAAAATACTAAAATACATGTGCTGTATGTCTTTAGCTTATGAACTTAGTTCTATTTATAAATCTCATAGTGTCATAGCAGTAACCTTCAACCCCATATCATATCCATAGTTGCCCATTATGGAATCAAATTCTCTCAAATATGAAAGTCTCTATTAGGGAAATGCTAGGCTAAGCATAAAATTTTAAAACAAACACCATTTAAGGATTTAAATTTTGTTAGCGAAAACTTCTCCAGTTTACAGAAAACAAGATTTTTTTTGTAATTTACCTCCTTAGATTTGATTCCATCTAAGAAATGCAGAGATAATGCTTGCTAACGAGTAATTGACATATTTTTGTAAAATTGAAAGCATACATGCTTAACATGTTTCCCCTGTTTCTGTAATGCATTTTGCACGAGGGAGAATAAATAATTCGAAAATCTGCATGAGAATGCATTTGTTGCCCAGTCAAAACCCATCAGTATTTTCATGATTAAAGTTAAATCTGTAATTACACTACTTAAGTCTTTCTACATTTATTTTCTTGAAATGTGATTTCAATCCAATGTATTACGCAGCACAAAAAACTAGAAAAATGCAAAAACTGTCCTTAAGCTATAATGAAAATGTATTATAGAAGGCAAATTAAGGAATTCTCCAATGGACTATCAAAGACATTGAGTACCATCATCTAGAGGAATATACAAAACAACAAATATTGTGATATTCCTGTAATATGATTTTTATACTACTTATAAAACATACAACAATTAAATGTTAACAATATTATTGCCACAGTGGAGACATTTACAAACTATAGAGTTACAACTTTAAATTCAGCTGTTTTTGGTATAATCTCTTTCTATTCATTCATTAAACATGGAACAGAATCAACCTGACACAGGGTACAAACAGATATTGAATACTAAAATTCCATGATTGTTCCATGATTCCTCTTGGTTTTCAATTAGGTACAGATACACATACAAAACCCAAATACAATTTGAAATCACTGCAACACAGTAGACAACACCAGCAGAAAAAGCCAAAACGGTGTATTAGTAAAATTCTTATTTTCATACCCGAACCTGATTGGTACCAAACATTTAAAGTTGCGATTAATGTTTGAATTTATGTATTTCATTAATTTTTATGGGTTGAAATAAGGTAGACATAAAATATTTTTTCAATTAATGGCACATTAAACTTTTTGCAAGATGTTTTCTAATTTTCCATGACTTTTTCATAATATTTTCCCTAAAATAAAAGTTCCAAGATTTTACCAGCAAATCTCATTTTCCATGATTATTCCAGTTTGTAAGAACCCTATGACATTATGGTACAGTAAATAAAATCACCTAAGCCAAGGCTTTTATAAACTAGATATATCATAATCATTCACTATTGTAAGACAAATATAATCTTATATTCATCCCTAAGTTATAATAAGTATCTCTCTATATAATATTTTATAATATGATAATTAAAAAAAGGTTATTTAAGTAAATCGTATTAATACACTATTTTTGATGACCTTTTAGTACAGATTTTCTAACCATTAGTTTTCTACAGTTTGCTGCTTTCATTTATGAGGAGCTCTCTAACTCTTTACAAAACTAATGTTATAGGGAATTCTTTGTTTATTGGGTTTAACACCGTGTCAACACTATTTAGGTCATTTTACGGCATCCAATGCACCTAACCTAGCTTTCCTGGACTATTGTCTATAACCTGTACACGCCTACCCTTCCACAAGGCTGGAAACTTCTCCATATACCTTATTAATGGAGGAAAATTGACACTATTGTCAAATTTTCACAGAAGGGTATAACCTCCATGGGTGGGATTTGAACCGGTACTCCCTTCAGGACATGAGATTCCAAATCCCGGCACACTACCAACTGCGCCACCGACCTGCCCGTTATAGGGAATTCTAATGGGATTGACCTATATCATGATACACATTAATTTTGTTGGACTATATCATAGATACAATAAACAACTTTAAACAAGAACTTACTACATGTACCATAAATTATAGTTTTATAAGTCAAAGCATACCAACTCAAATGAATATATTTTTTACCCATACGATAAATATAGGGATAAATAATCTTTGCTGTTTCAGCTTGAACCAAGTGCACTCATACTCAAAAGTTTCTGCATGCCAGTGATCTGTACGCAATGAACAGAAATATTTACAAGTAGGCAAAACAGATGAAAACATGAAGATAATGAATAAATGATACATGATTATCACTTACTGATGAAAAATTGTTTAATCACACAGCTCCCTCATAACACTCATAAAGTGTTTGAAAAAAAACCCAACAAATTGTATGTTTGTTAATATCTTTTTTCTGGTGCAATAACAAGTTTTCCATTTACATGACAGAGGTCATTTACGGGCTTACAATCAGTGCCTAGAGGGGCTCGGATCTCCTAACCTTAGTTTTTAACATGTACTAAGGTCATACCTAAACCAGTGGGCTCAAGCACCAGCTCTTTTTCTCTGGCAGTAAGAAAGTATTTCATAAATGAAAGCTATGAAACATTTTTTAGTAAACCTTTGAATCAATGAAACCACTTATCACTTTAATATTGTAGCCAAGCAACAGAATATACATGTACACATAAAATATTACCTCATTTAAAGAAAGATTGAACAACCTAAAAAACAAAACGTTCTAATAAGCCATGTCTAGTTAATACATATATTAATTTAAAAACCAGCTTTGAAAATTACATTTTGTAATTACCAAAGAAAATTGGTTTTTCATGGGAAATCATTATGGCATCAATGCTCTGAAGGAAATTTTAATGTCTTTAAAACTACAGACATTCCAACGGCAAGATTAAAACATCAATAAAAACCTAATATGTAGGAATAATTGGTTGTATTGTTTTATAAGAGTTATTGTGGAATAACAAAATTAAATAAAAAAACAATTTCTACAAATTATTTCAACAATGTTCAACAAATATTTTAATTAAAAAGCAACAACTATTATACCGGTAATCAAAATTTAATGAGAACTTTTATCTATATGTTTATACTAAAGATGAACACATTAAAACATTTTGCCAGAATATATAACATATAATTAAAATACCAGCCAAAAAATTAGAGAAATTATTGTAATAAAATGTCAAATTAGAAACTTTTACAATCAGCCAGCAAGTACATACCATTATTTTTATCATTAATTAGAGATAACAGGTTGCTTAATTAAAACAAAGAAATAAAGGCAACAATGAAAAAACGCATAAATTTTACCTGCAATTCTACCCGTACATATGCCAGAAAATATCCAATTAGACACACAATATCTTAAACCAGGCAAAAAAACCCTCTATCTTACAAAATAACATTTAATTCGCCATAAGGCTGCATACTTAATACCCTTGTCACGGATAAATTCCAGCCACTTGAAATAATCTTTAAACCCACTGAGTGTAGGTCTGCTAAGAAATAAACAAAAAAAACCCTCCCAGTCTTACAACCATTTATTAGACAAACTTCATGGAAAAAAAACATCCGATCTAATAAATTAACAAGATTTATATTCATAAACAAAATTTACATCAGCAATCTGAGCCGAGAGTAAGAGAGATAAACATACAATCTATATATTTAACATAGAGAGCTTAGTTTTTGAAACAGGATGGTAATATCAATTTACTTTATAATATACATGTCAAAAACATGCCCAGTTTCCATAAAATAACTGATTAACAGTAATGCAAATTTCATGTTTATTTGCTATTTTTATGTTAGACTGGTACTTTAAACTATATATTTCATGTCTGTAAGAGACAACAACTTGTTTAGGTTTAATGGAAGTTAGTTTGAACCAGTCAACTTGTTTAATTTGATTTACAGTATTTTTTGTTCTATCATGTTACATTAACTATTTCCTACATGATTGTTTATTGTTCAGTCCGTTAACTTGATGGAAATATAATCTGTTACATCTAGACTAACATACGTATCACTATTCTGGACATACGATGAAACCTACAGACTCAAACTCTAAACCATTCCCCTTATAATTTGCATTACAAAAATGTACCAGACAAAAACTTACGACATCAGCATGCTGCTTCAAGAATCAACCAAGGGTGTTACCAAAATAATTTTTTCTTAGTAATGTTCCTCAAATCTAACTTTCGGCAAGTCCTTACCAATTAGTAAGCATGTATACTGAATTATTTTTTCATGACTATAAAACAAGTTCTTATTACTCACGCCCAATTCGTGTGCCTCAGGGCCTCTAAGTTCTAAGTAATAAGGATATCAAGTTTCCTTTTAACATTATTAGTTATAAATCTAATGTTCAGTTGGCTCAGTCATACTCAGCACCTTCAACAGAAAATACAACCTAGCAAAATGAAGATTTTAGGATAATATTACCTATAAAATGAAATAGTCAAAACCAAACCTGGTTTAAAATACAATCAAATCTGAACAAAACTAAAGTTTTACATTCTAAATACTTAATTGATTCTGTCTGAAGAAAACTACTCTATTATTAATAATGAATAAGAAATGTCAAACATATAATATAATGAATATACAAATATAGGTATTAATAGGAAGAAAAATAATTACAAAAATATATAAATTCAGCAGTAACTGTCAATAACAATACCCGCTTGTGCTGTCAATACCATAATGTGATTCATTTAGTGTTGGTTCTCTTTTCTATACAACAGTAATTATCTTGATGAATAAAGATTGTACCAGAGTGAGAAAATAGATAAATGAAATAATACAGACTTCCATCAGTATTTAATACTTCATAAGGAACGCCATTGAAAAAATGTGATTTCTTGTAATGAAATAGACTGGTGACATATTTGAGTCAGGATGGTGGTATTAAATTGAACAAAGGGACTGTGGTATATGTAACAAGCCATTACAATGACTGGTACACATTACAGGGTGGTATTTGTAATTGCAACCAATCAAAGTGCTGAAAGCAACAACTTGTGCACAAAGAGTGAGAAACCAATTAGGTTACGGTTACAGTGCTAGAAGTTACAACTCTGGTACAATGGTTTAAGGTACCACTGTTTAATTAATTGTTATAGTAAGAAATGATTAGGTGAGTTTTTAATTAACACTATGCATTATATTTGTGTCATGTAGTTTTATTGTTTATGTTCAACTTTAAGTACATGATGACACACTGTGCATGAAGATTATATGTATACAATATAGTAATGACTTGACACCAGTGAAACCTTCTAGTATTTCTAGGTCAGGATGAATAACCAATGCCAGGAATCATCCACCCACACTACTATACAACAATGCTGTCTGGAATGAGTCATTCAATAAGGGTAAAACCCACAGTGACAATTATTTTGCTGCTGTCTGGTTAACACCTTAGGTTCTTGTTTTCTTTGTGGTGTCCCTTTTATAGCAAAGAATTTAAAAATCATTATGTCTCCCTCTTTGCTTTGACTGTGTAGTTGGTCTGTGTCTTTTTACTGTTGCTGTTCCTGATATGTTTACTTACATCTTTTTATGGTTAAACAATTACATACGATCATTTTGTAAATCAAAAATACTAATTTTTATTTCACTAACAGTAGACTTTGCTTTAGTACCAAAACTAAGGATTTTGCCGAACAAGTTTCATGTTTGAAAGTCACAAGAGAAGGAGTGTTCAACTCATTAAAAGCTGTAGTGAAGATCACAGCCCAGTGACTGAAGAATCAAGAACAGACAAAGTTACTTTAAATGCCTTCAAGAAACTAGCTTTAAAGTTTCTAGCTTGAGATTATACATAATGCATTTTATAATAGGGCAGAGTGTCATTCCTATGAAAACAATAATAACTTTACCTATGATTTGGTGATCAAGATTTGGAATGAGTACAAGACTACAATCTACAAAATGTCACCTCTTTCATACACAATATCAAACATTTATTTCTTTGACCAGTTATCTGGTCTTTAACCACACTCATATATTTCCATGTCATGGATACAATGTCTTGACAAACTGAACTTAAACCTCCTTTGATGCAAAATTTCCACAAAGCAATCACTCTGAAAATAAAGTAACTAAAAGACAGCCTACTCTATATAATTGCCTGATTGATAAATGTCCATTATCTAGAATCTCTGTACAGCAAAAATTAAATCAACCAATTATTACCCATATAGCAAGCATTTATAGGACCCAGATGAAGTAAGTTAAATCTGAGACACATGGAAGCTTGGAAATAAATCACAGGAGGGATAAATGTATTTTGTCATCCCTCAATCAGGCTGTATTGAAATCAGATGAATGTATGGCCGGGTAATGATAGGGTTTGAATGGCATCTAAGAGCTTTGATGAACACTGAGGTGAAACTCTTTCCTATCAATCAACTCATGTTTCCACCCAATTAAATACAATAGATAATTCAAAGGAAGAATAGGAATAGGACAAAAAAAGACGGCTGAGTTTTTTACGAGCATGAACTTGACCCCTAGCCTAGCCCTCCCCTCCCCTATTTCTGGAAGCTAATCCTGATACTTAGAATGAAATATTATCATGAAAGAATGGTCTCTGTACTATCAGTGGTAGCATAGCAAGCCTGATATATGGATTCTAGTGATGGATATCATCATTGAAACGTCACCACTAAATTGTCATCCTAACAATTACATTACTACAGAGATGTCAACAAAGAGTCTCTTAGAATCTCCCATCAGACATTCTCCCATGACAAATATAGGAAATTGCTAGCAGAAATCACCGACAAATCACCGAGTATTCTGTTAAAATGTTCCAAACAGACCCTCTTACATTATGATATTAAATAGAGAGTAATCAAGATTAGGTCTTCACTTAGTTTATAATCATCTATAGTATTTAAGGACCATAGGAGCTGATTGTGTCCATCATACCAGGAATGGATGGAATCATCATGTACAGTATTATATATTGCAGGCTAAATGCGAAAATGGTAGTAACTCACTCGTTTTAAAATTGATTTACGACCATTTTGCACTAAGCCAACGATATCATGAAATGAGATGAAATACTTTAATCATTCATTTTTATAGGTTTTAGGGGATTTATGTCCCCCATAGGCAGGCAATGCACTGATTTGTTAGATTTTATGTCCTCAAGGTAGTCAAGGGGTTTTCAGGCACATTAAGGCTAAAGTTACAGATATCTAAAGTAAGGATCCTAGGATTGACCTTAAGACAGAATTCATAGAAAGCTTTGCATGTATACTTGTAGTATAAAGATAAAAGTTTATATATCATGGTAGGGGAGACTACTCTAAATAAATTATTATTTTTAAAAGGTTCCAGTGTCCATATACTGTGAGAAACCAAATCGACAATGGAAGAACCCTAGACTCTAGAAACTTGAGTCATAGCCAAAGGTTCTTAACACCGATATGATTAATTTTTGAGTATTTGTGCTATACATGAAGCATAATTCACCATAGCTGCAAACATTAATCTAGAGTATTTGATTGTAAATGACAAGGTTCAACTGTAACTGACTTCATCTCCAATGATATGGGTTTTTATTTGCAAAATTAATTACTCCATGTACAAAAATAGGACAAGCCATAGCATAGAATGGCACACATTGTAGTTGGCAATCATAAAATAGAAAATTGTTAGATTGAACTAATCCAATCAGAGATCCAATGTAAAGTATCAACTAACATTCCAGTGTATTTTATATAACAATATACTTAACAGATCATACACAGACTTCAAAATCCCCCACAACTATGATAATATTAACTGCAGTCAGTAATTTTTTGCTGATTGGATGAAATTGACAGTCGTAATAGAGTGTCTTCAGTATTGAAGTATACATAGAATCGCTAGATGATATTATTTCATCCATGGGGTATCCTTCTAATCAGAAAATTTCATTTATTCTATTGCGAAAGTAATCAAAAAGTTCAGACTGTGTCACACTTTATTAAGTGTTAAACCCATCTTCTTTGGACTGGTATACAATCTATTTTCTAAAATTTCTCAGAGTTTGTAAGATTGGTGAGGTCCGATGGGAACATAATTTGGATACTACCCTTTATATTACAAATTATATAAGAAATTGACTTTTTACCACTAAGTTCTAGCCTGCTTTATTTGATAGATTACAAACAAGACTAACTGACAGTGATAAAGTAGACACTAAAATCTCAATGAAAAAAAGGTAATAAAAGGTACCGATTTCATTTTCCTAAACATGAAAATATTGAAATAGTGGTATTTAATTGGCATCACATTGGATGTAAGATTTTAGAAGGAAGAGAATATATTGCATCTATGTTGATGAATGATTATCGTGTAAGACTTTCAATATATTAAAACTTGTGAGAATACAAGAAAATATGAAATTATTTTAATACAGAAATATTTAGATATATCACTGATACCATGCAGGTAATATAATCTGAACAAAATGTGGGCTGACTTGATTGAATCAAATACATATTCTCTATTATTTCAAGGCCTACTAGGTGTAAATGCTATACTGGTATGAACCATGGAGTAAGCAATAATTTTACTTAAACATTGACAGTGTTTTGTAACAGCAATAGTCAGGTCACTTTGTTATAAGTCAGGACTCAATCTCTAGATTCTGCACTTGTTTCAACTTTTAGGTTAGATATAGTTGTTGCCACCAGTGTTTGGTAACAGCAATAGTCAAGTCACTTTGTTATTAGTCAGGACTTAATCTCAAGATTTTGCACTTGTTGCAACTTTTTGTGTCATTGGGTAAGTTATAGCTATTGTTGCCATATATGGCACTGATTAAAGTCTCATAATTCTAAACAAAGTAATCTAGCCAAAAGGCCATATATAGCATAAAAATGGTTATAATTCAATTAATCTTTGCTCATAGTTTTAAGCAGTTAAAAAGCTGAAAACATTACAAGCTGTCTGCAGTTAGAGATCTTATGCTGAATAAATCACAGGAATGCACTTTGGCTCTATATGAATTCTTTCACTTTCTTTGTGTAATTGTGCATATTTTCCTCGATGTGGGTGTGATTGTGCATATTTTCCCTTATATGGGTGTAATTGTGCATATTTTCCCTGATGTGGGTGTGATAGTGCATATTTTCCCTTACATGGGTGTAATTGTGCATATTTTCCCTAATATGGGTGTCATTGTGCATATTTTTTCTTAAATGGGTGTAATTGTGCATCTCTTCCTCGATGTGTTTGTGATTGTGCATATTTTCCCTTATATTGGTGATATTGTGCATGTTTTCCCTTATATGGGTGTAATTGTGCATATTTTTCCTTAAATGGGTGTAATTGTGCATATTTTTCCATATATGGATAAAATTGTGCATCTTTGCTCTATATGAGTGAAATGGGGCATCTTTCTGTTGTGACTTGATTACCTCTGTGGATGTGAGTGCAGCTAGTGTTTACATGCATACAAAAATAATATGGGTATAAAACAAGTCAACAAGATCATAAACAACAATCTAAAACAGTTAGTATAATCTATGATATAGTAATGAAAAGTTCAATTACTGTTATAGGAGTATAACATAATGATAATTTATACCTGTCAAGTAAATTTAATCCTATAAATCTCACCGGAGATATAAACAACTATATAAAACTAAATAAAAAATTTCTACCCATTTTTATGTATAGGAAGTATATACCAAAACCTCTGTATATCACCTTGGGGAATTTTTTACTCATTCCTAATATCCTAAATCTGAAAAAATAGTGGTGCTAAAATTTCCCAAGTTGCCCTGACGATTCATTTTCAGAAATACCAATGTCTTTCAGTAGTGTTACAAATTCTATTAAATGACAATATTTCCCTATTACCATTCCAAGGGATATAAAATATATTTGACAGATAATTCTGTATTATTAGAATTAATTAAATCTGATGACATACAATTTTGAGTATTACCCTAAAATTGATAATTATTACTCAAAATAAAGCCATAAGAGAGTGATACAGCATGAAATATTGATCTTAACAAAGCTTTAGTTTAAATATGGATGACTATGATGTCAACATATCTCAGAAAATGTGACATATTAATGTTGTCTTGTGACAAAAACAACAAAATCTCGTCTCTTCTAAGACGACAAAATCTAAAATGTCTTCTACTGACACTGACTGATTTATTGTACATGAGAGTTGCATGACAAAAATAAATAATATTGTGTTGTTAAATCACTAGAGGAGGTTCTCACTTCAAAAATAAAATAGGCGATACATTATAATCTACCTCATCAGGGAGATGACACTGAATTATCTCCCTTTTCTTTCTCTTGTCACATTTAAAGCCTAGACAATATTATCCCCTATTATCTTTCTAGTCACATTTAAAGATGAGACAGAATTATCTCCCTTTTTTCTCAGGTCACATAAAAGGTGCATTTGGAACTCCTCGGTCATTCCCTACCATAACCTCGGACATATTTTGACGCCTTTTCATCACATTCACAAACAAAAGCTTTGACCAGTGTTGAAGCAAACAAATCCACAATCCTGAAGGATTAACATAGGAAAATATTTTGACAAAGATCTGTGTGTATACTACAAGAACTATTTTGCAAAAACTTTACATGCTTTGCATGTGCTTTGCTATATAATATGCAACAAACATTGTTTGAACAGCCTGTGCACAGATAGAAGAACCCATTAATTGGAGTTCCAAATAAAATCAATTAACAATTAATTTTGATCCTTATTATATTATCAATGTCATGTCTAATTTCTACAAATGGATTATTCCAGTTCTGATGACCAAGGAGGGTCAAAAACGTCTATATCTGTTATATATCTATATTTTAGTCCACACACACATACATATATATATAACTTCGAGAAGGTCAAAGATTTTATCACATTGTCAAAGACTGCCTTGTCATTTTAATGGAAATGTCATGTGAATGGTTTTAGTAATTAAACTATGAAGAAAGTCTGTAAATCAAACGTATAAATCCTGATTTATTAACAGGGTTTCAATATCCTATTATATATATCTATATATATATACAGTTGCCTATAAGTTCGTGGACAAGTGGAATTTTAAGAAAAAAATGACCATGTATATACCTCAAGTACTTATTACTAAAACTAAACCTTGGTCAAGTAACATAGTTTGAATATCATTTTAAGGAATGGATTAATGTCAATTCTGAATTTGCTTGTATGACTTTGTTTCTCTTTTGATTGGTAAAACGAAATCAGTTTATCATATAGATATCTCTATGCAATTTCCCCCTCTTTTGAATGTTTATATTATATAATATGTTTTCATGTCGCATGTAATTGTATATATATATGTATATTGTATTTATTTGGGTGATGAGTATTGCTCAAGCCCTGAAATAAAGTATCTGTTCTGTTCTGTTCATAAAAACAGGATTATGTTCAAGAACATTTGGAGGGCACAGTATATAATACTATTTATTATGTTTTATGGTGAAGTATAATTAATATAAAATATTACAAATAAACAAACAAATAATATGACAATGACATAATAAGGAGTGTATAATCATTATTAATCCAACAGAATTTATAATACTCCAGTGAATATAAATAATATTCAAACCCCAAACAAACAGGTTACATGAGATAATCAAGGCAAGTTAAATACTGTAAAATTACAACTATAGAATGGTAGACAGGGTTACATGGAGGACGGATGTTAGAAGATCTAGGTTGGCTGCTGTCTACCCCAGTCTCTGGGACACTGGCAGCAGATGACAAATAAACTATCAGATTTGATTGAAATAATCACTATGGAATAAAGTTATCAATGTTCAAATAACAATTCTTTGATTTTATAATCTGACATCTTTTGACCATTGTATGTCAATAATTATTAAATAATTTAAGTACACTTTGTGTCTCTAAAATTTACTCAACATTTATTACTGAATACAACTGTTTCTTTCATGCTTTATGGTGAAATTCAGAGAATGATATTATATAAAATTTTATATTTCAATGTAATGAAAAACTAAATTAAAATTGATGTTGCTTCAGAAGATAAGTGACATCATCTTAGAAAAGATGTGATGTCACTTTATATTTGCATAAAATATCTACAACAGTAAAACATGAAAGTAAACAGAATATCAGTCCATTTAGTAAAATCTTTTTATTTCAACTTGTGAGCTCAGAAAATGATATTTTCATTTGTAGCTATGTCACTTGTGAAAAATATGTTTTCTGAGCTCACTTGGTGAATTAAAAAATCGATGTTACACCTAAGATGACAAATACCTTCTACATGTTTGTTTTGTATATTTGTTTGGATTGAATGGCATCCTAGAGTTGAGTAAATAGTTAAAGCAAGGTTTTTGAAGTCTTCTTGAAGTCTTTAGTATCACTTTTTAGTCAACTGACATTAACTTCCCCAATCATCGAGTCACACACCATCTGTTAAAATATGGCGAAGATTGCAGCCACAGCATACAGTGCATGACCCTGACAGGTACCCATTTACACATGGGTAGAGTGAAGCAAGTGCAGGTAAATTTCTTGCTCAAGGAAATCAGCAGTGCTCCTAGCGAGGATGCCAACCCAGGACCTCTCAATCCCTAAGCACGCTGCCTACTAATACCAAGACTTGAATTTATGCCACAATACACAAGTGATAAAAGAAGTAAGGTTACTAATTACTGTCATAAATTCTGTAAATTGGAAGCATGCCTGGTTGGAACAGAAGCCATTATAGCAATATTCAATTCAACACTCCTTAAAAAAACCAAAGGCTGAATGAAACAAAAGAACAAAAATGAAATTAATTCCATGGCTAGTATATTCAGTGTGCAGCAAAACCAATTAGCTAATTGCTTTACATAGAAATGACAAAACAGTTAAGCAGAAGAAAACAAAACGATGATCTAATTCACAAATTTGTGAGAGTTTTTTCTGTAACCTGAAGCAAGAAAACATTCTCTAACTTCAGAAATAACGAAGCAATTATTGCCATATATACAAATGTACAAGTAAAACTCAGCAAGCTAGCCTATAATGGTATACATTTCACTTTGTACATAAATACTGTCGTTGAAAGTAATTGGTTTCAAAATCTATTAACATGTTTCCCCTAAAAACAAAATCTAATTTAACAATTATCTAGTTTTGCATTTTACTCTGACAATTAATTAACAATGCTTGTGGCAATTATACAAACAAATTAATGGAAGATATTGATTATAGACAAGTCATGTCCTATAACTTACATAGACAAAAGCATTCCCAACATCCGAACTATGAATACGAAAATTACCTTAATTGGTTATTTATTCGTTAACATGCAAAGTACCAATAATTGGTCGTAATTATACAAACCAAAATGTCAATGTTAAGAAATAATTGTGAAAAATGTTCTTCAAGTATACCATTACAAAAACATACAGAAGCACTCTAAACCTGCTAACATGATATTTAATTGGTAAATACATGAACCTTCTATAATAGGATTCATCTTACGACCCCTGGATCAGTAGAGATATCTGAGATAGCTCAGGGTGGATAAGAGTAGTCTTAGACCAACTTAAAAGGGAAACAGACAAAATGGTGTGAACCTAAGGTTAAATTCTACCATGTGACTTGGTCAAATGCCCAGCAAGGTTGGAAGACTGAGCATCATAATACATTACATGATGAAAACGTAAGGCAGGATAACCTTAAAGGGCTTGGGAAAACTTGGAAAAGGTAGTATAATGACAGTGCATCATGTTTTCCAATACATATAAAGGGGATTCTACCTTAATTTCTAGGGGTGTAAAGGTTAACCGATATACCGGTTAATATTCCAATATGATTTCTAATGGTTTTTAACCGGTTCAATTTTCCTTACACCGGTTTTTTCAGTTATGCGTCGTACTGTTTGTTTTTATCACAATCTGAAAGTTGAATGTTAAAAAAATGTTAAAATGTATTGAATACTTGAAATAATCATACTGTGCTTTTAAAGTTAAACATTAAGTCTAATGAGAGAAAAAATGTTTTCGAAATTCATTTAAAGAACCAGCATTTTTTCTAACATATAGATCATTTAACACTAGTAATTCAAACATTTGAATAAGAGAGCATTTGAAGTACCCATATGGGTGTTATGCTGATCCAATTAGAACGAGGTACATGCATTAATTAATACTTTGCATGTCTAAGCAAAAAACCGGTACGTATTGCAATATATTGCAATACAGATTTTGCATATTGTAATATATTGCAATACGGCTTTTACCATATTGTTACACCCCTATTAATTTCCAAGCCCTTTTACCTCAGATATTCAGCTAAAGGATGACCAGTAAAGAAGAAATGTAATGTAGAAACCACATTAAAGCCGGATTTAAAAACTTTAACGCAAAAATTACAAAGGAAATAATTCATGATAAAGCCAGGTAGAGTTGTGGTTAGTTTCTATTTCTGTTCATCACATGGTATGTTATCATTGTACGAAGTTTCATAAAGATCTGACAATAAATGGCACAAATATATGGTAAAGAAAAAACTTTAACGCAATTGTTAATGACACCGGACTCCCACCCAACCGCCCACCTGCCTGAAAAATCAGACAAAAAACAGGTCATGATACAATCAGCTGCTTAAATATGTGCATTGAATGCAATCATTGGCTGAAAATAGTTGTAACTCATTAATTTGCCATTTTTATCATTCAACTTTGATTTAGAAATATCATATTCATGTATTTATCAAACATAACCAGAATGATTTCATTAATAAAGCCCATAAATATATATACTCAAAACAAAATAGAGCTTTTAAGACTTGAAGAAAAAATGGACAGATGGCGCTTTGCATGAAAACATAGGAGTTACAACCATTTTCAATCAAGCCCTCCGCCTGTACATGTATACTTTAATTAAATATAAGAGGAAAAAAGTACATAAGTAAAAAATAACACTTACTGTACATGTGTGATAGTCTGAACCACAAAAAAAAATGGTGAATTTAAAAAGTCAGTTTCCAAATACCAACATGATCATCATAAAGTAAAAAATATATACGTCAATTCATAAAACATCACAAAACAAACCAATGAAAATAAAACGTAAACCTTCACCGTCTGACAGATAATTCATTGAAAGCCTTTGAATGTATGGCTAGATATGACAACAAGAAAAGTTACTCTCTAGAAATTGGAGAAATCCATTACAACATCATAATAGTATGAAATCATACTACAACATTATTTAATATCTTTTCAATATCAATATCACTGATGTTACGATATTCCATTAATTCTAACATTTGTTCAAGTTTCCTACTCTATCCAATGATTCTGGATACATTTAAGGTCCAATTTAGCTAATCATTCAATTACGCCTTGGGACACAATTTCTAGAAATTATATGAAAATCAAATGACTGTCTAACAAAAATATCTGCCAGTTTGCCAAAACACCACACTTAGTACATTAAAAGCACATGTAAAATCAATCAGCCACTACAATGATATTTATTAATATTTCTCGTACTAAAAGTAGAAAAAAATGGCAGTACATATTTATTCAATTAGTTAGACAGAGTGAGTTCAATATCTTATTTTATCAAAATTACAGTCAAACTTTGTTTATATTAGACATTGTTATTATTCATTTCACTTAAGTCAGACACATTTCAATTATCTTACAATATACAGTAAAAACTTGACTATACAAAGCCTTGTGTTTACCTTATGTCTCAGTCCCATAAATTGTGGCTTGTTGCGGACCAGTACATGCAGACAGACTTAGGCTGTGAGAAGCCTTATGTATTATGTTAAGGTACGCACATGGCACAAAAAAACACATCCGTACAGAGCCGTAGCTTGAAGATATGCAAGTTTAATCCATACTCGGCAACGATATTATTCATGATTTGATTTTGAAACTGATACATGTAACCATGGCTCATCTCACAGACCCTGGTAAAAATGTAACAGTCTGTACGGGTAAGCAATAGTTTGTACGGGTCCTTGCAGAGCTTGATTGCACGGTGCCCATGCAGTGCCCTCACTGCTGTTTTTACGTTTATGGGACTCAGTAGCTTTAGTCTAGTTTTTTATCAACTTAATATTTCAGAGTCTGTTCTAATAGAATATCAAGACAAAAGAGCATGAAGCGGATTTAGGGGAAAAAGGTTGTCACTCAATCATAAGAAAAGAGTTAGGACTGTTTTGTGCTAAACCCATGCTTGAGTAGTAAATGAATTAGTTTTCACATTATTTAAATATAGACGAGATTATCTATTTCAGCAAAATGTAAATCTCTTTAATCACTTTTGCATGATGCCTAAACAATACTTTGTTATAATACACAACTATAAGCAGGTCTATTTTGAAACATTCTTCAAAATAGGGACACAGGATAACTGGTCAAGTTTCTTGCTCATATAAAGGATTATACTTGATAATGTCAACGAAAGTAGAAAATCTTATTTTCTATAATGAAGAAGTGGTTCAATGATGAAGGCTTCAAACCATTTCAATCTTTTACTGTATAGTAGATGGTAGTCATGGTTCAATCCTAGCAGCAATCATATTGATGTATGAGAGACAATAGGCAGTGACTTATACAGACAACGGTAGAACATGTGTATTACTGATCAATCAAGAACTCTGCTAGTCAAATATGTTACGTTACCTGACAAAAAGTATGCTTCTTGCTCACTGCACTAACATATATATGTTGCCTTTTTAGGTGACACAAAAATGTTTGTTAGAGATGAACTATTCACCAATGACTCTGACTTGAGTGCAAAACCATTTAGACAATATAAACAAAGTCAGCAAGAAGTCAGTAATGAAACAAACATAAAAGAAATGTGTCACTGGGCTGTGACACAAGGTAACCTTGAACATAAACATTGACCATCTCTTACTGGCACCATTATTTCAAGATACAAGAAACATGACTCAAGTGAAACATTCACAACAGTAAGAAACAATAAGTCAACCTATTCACCTTAAGATAGTGTTAAAGATGTTGTCATCCTTATATTAAAAATATAGTTATGCTTTCTTTGTACATTATCACACACTGTACAGAAAGTACATGGCACCATAGGTAAAATTTGATACTAAATTCTAAAACAACTGACAATTTCACCTGTTTTAGAGAACAATGATAAATTATTTCTTTAATTCTAAGTACAACGAGGCTTCACACCATTAGATATAACACATTTTGGCATGATTTAAAAATATATATTAAAATGGAAATACTTTAAACCAATTGTGACTTAACAGTTTAATAAAACATGTAACACAACAGTTACTTATTGTTAAATTTTATTCAACTGTCAGTGGTGCGTATATATATCTCACTGACATAAATACTCACTACATTACTTCTATACTCATGGTCGATTTAAATCAGCAGGGTTAATGTATGCACCACCGACAATTTAATTGATTTTAACAATACAACTCAGGCCTGCAGGCCAGCCAACAGAATTTAACTCCAAACCATGATCTATTGACAGACAACTGCTAGAATATACATCCTGGTGGTACCTATTGTACACCATAAAAGTCAGCAAGTAAGTGAAGCACCAAACACAGTGTAAAAAGTTCAACATACAAAACATGCCTTTCCCACAAGACTGTAGTAACTCGCTCTAATATGCAATGCACTAACTACAGTCTTGCGGGCAACCCTCAAAGTCTGAAGTCATACTAACCTTTAAAATGTGAGAACAATAAACCGTATCAAGTTGGATGTAAAAATCAATCAATATTTTCTATTAATTAATATAGGAAAGCAATAAGAAGTGAAAATGAAATTATTTCCAGTCCATTAGGTGTAAAAGACAAGATTGACTTTTTCCTATCCTGATTTTATTCCATCTAATTACATCAGGGCATCTTGTGAGTAGGTCTCATTAATTAAATAATTGTATATGAAAATTTTATGCCATTACCATCTTATTGTATTCTAAACTGCCTGCTGACACACAACATTAAGTCTGCGCCAGATAGGGAAATAAAAAACAACAATCATCCATAGGGCAAAAAAATACAGACACAGTTTTTTATAATATCAATTACTGAACTGTTTGATATGCTCATATGGATTGAATTATATTACACTACAAATTATGTAACTTAGAGCTTGTTGCACTAACTAGAGGCTTTCTAGTGAATTCAAAAAGCTCTTTTTAGGGTTTATCTGTGGCCAGCTTCCAAAGGATATCACTACCTAGCACTTTGTCCTCTCCGGTGCTCTTCTTACACCATAAATACTTAGAACCATGGGTACAAGTGCAAAGAGCTAGCTAGTAATATGCTTAGCAAAGCAGTCACTTCTTACAATTAACGGTTTGGCTTCAATCCAGTAAAACCCAGCTCAGTATTCTGAATATATCCAGCTAGCAAAAAAAGTTAGCAATTCAAACTTCACATTATACAGTATAACCTCTGTTACTAAGAGGCTCTCTTCAGAATAAATCCTCTGCAGAACTGCAAAACAACAACTTTTGATATTTCCATTAGGCGTTGTTTTAATTGAATTTAACCTCTGCAGAGCAACATACAGCAACAGCAACATACTTTAGTCCTTCCCATTGGAAACTTGTTCATGAGGTTGTACTGTATAACAAAAATTTTCATAATAAGTTTGAACTATTCATAATTTATTACAAATCAGGTGGTTCCAACTATAATTGCATTATTTCTGAACAATCAGTTTGTATGCACGGTAGTAATAAGTTGTTACAAAAATTGCAGTATTTCTAAATGACGAGCTAGAATTATTTACGTGGCAGGATATTTAATTTCATTACCATCAAAATTGACGTAAGGACTTGTGTAAATCAGATGGAGTTGTCAAACTTATAAAATAATTATTGGTTTTCTAAATAAATTGTAAAAGATATTGAGATGATTGACCGACGATGACGATGATAAAATGATCCATTGGTTAAAACAGGACAATAGAAATAGTGATCTTTAATTAAGTGATCTCCGTTAACAGACAATTATTGCCATTGCCGACGATCATTACTTTAAAAAATATGATAGTTGGAATGTATTGTATTTAAGACATTGAGGTGGTTTTCAATCAGAACAAGTGAAGGTTAAAGGTACTACCCGTTAGTTCTCAGATTTCGTTTATTTTTTCTATAATTTCAAAATACCAATCAGTGTCTGTAATTGTGTCAACAAAATAATTCCTATTATTTTAAGACAAACTGACCTATATGTTGCAAGAAATATACAATAAAAGTCACAAAAAACTATACTGTGACATACTGGGTAGAAATTTACTACATGAAACACCATCGTTTGTAGTTGTATGTCAATTTGCGTTAAACATGTTATTATCAGAACACTACTTTCCTGCTTCCTAAAATATTTCCATACAATTTTGATAGTTATAGAAAAAGTTGATATTTAAGTTGAAATCTGTGAATAAGTACCTTAAATATAGACCAGTATCATGTTATAATAGAATAAACAGAGCTCAACATTAATTTTTAAACTTAAGATAACCCAGTTGGGCAACCAGCTATCATATGCTTTACTTGCACAAACCAAATATAGGTAGAAAGGAGCGAAAGGAGCACCTTTAGTGTCAAGCTCTGTGTATGTAATGTTTGCTGCCACTTTTACTTTACTTTCAAATCAAGACACGAAGGTTGCCTGCAAGACTGTAGCAACTTGCTCCTGAACGCAATGCACTTACTAGTCTGCAGGCAGCCCTCGAAGTGATCTCTATAAATGAACAGGGCTGGTAGATGCATGTTTTAGTTCTTGGTAATGTGTATTTCACTTTGATGAAATAATTACATGGAGGAAAGGCCTAGTGCTAATTTCATCAGGAAACTGTCAATATAAAAAATATTATCATGCTTTTTATGAAGACCATTTACCATATTATAAGAAACCAATATTACTTTTAAAGAGAATCAAACCTATTCTCACTTTCTCTATAGGAGAGGAAAAATCACATGACAAGAGAGTTCTGAGGACCCTTGACCACTCACCTGAAAACTAGATTCTAAGGGCACTTGACACATGTTTTACAATTTAAAATTGAATTCCTTGAAAATTTTGAGGAGTTTAAACAGTCTTGAAGGGGACATAGAAATGATCCAACATGCCAAATATGGTAACTGTAGGCTATTTTAGGAACATGTAATTGCTGGGCACATAAATACAAGCAAAGATACTAAATTGACTGTCCACGATAGCTCGCATTGAGCTCAGGTGAGCTAAAAAGAAAATAATTATATTTCAATTAGTAACTTCATAAAGAATAAAAAAAGTGAAAAAATAATTCCTTTTATTTTAAGACAAACTGACCTATATGTTGCAAGAAATATACAATAAAAGTCACAAAAAACTATACTGTGACATACCGGGAAGATATTTACTACATGAAACACCATCGTTTGTAGTTGTATTTCAATTTGAGTTAAACATGTCATTATCAGAACACTACTTTCCTGCTTCCTAAAATATTTCCATACAATTTTGATAGTTATAGAAAAAGTTGATATTTAAGTTGAAATCTGTGAATAAGTACCTTTAATATAGACCAGTATCATGTTATAATAGAATAAACAGGGCTCAACATTAATTTTTAAACTTAAGATAACCCAGTTGGGCAACCAGCTATCATATGCTTTACTTGCACAAACCAAATGTTAGCTAGCATTACCAAGTTGCCCAAACCCAAATATAGGTAGACAGGAGCAAAAGGACCACCTTTATGGTCAAGCTCTGTGTATGTAATGTTTGCTGCCACTTCCACTTTACTTTCAAATCAAGACACGAAGGTTGCCTGCTAGACTATACTAACTCGCTCTTGAACACAATGTACTTACTACAGTCTGCAGGCAGCCCTCAAAATGATCTCTTTAAATGAACAGACCTGGTAGATGCATGTTTTAGTTCTTGGTAATGTGTATTTCACTTTGATGAAATAATTACATGGAGGAAAGGCCTAGTGCCAATTTCATCAGGAAACTGTTAATATAAAAAATATTATCATGCTTTTTATGAAGACCATTTACCATATTATAAGAAACCAATATTAGTTTTAAATAGAAACAAACCTATTCTCACTTTCTCTATAGGAGAGGAAAAATCACATGACAAGAGGGTTCTGAGGACCCTTGACCACTCACCTGAAAACTAGATTCTAAGGGCACTTGACACATGATTGTTTTACTATTTAAAATTGAATTCCTTGAAAATTTAAGAAGTTTAAACAGTCTTGAAGCGGACATAGAAATGATCCAACATGCCAAATATGGTAACTGTAGGCTATATTAAGAAATTGTTATTTCTTCTGGCACATAAATACAAGCAAAGACACTAACTTGACTGTCCACGATAGCTCTCATTGAGCTCAGGTGAGCTTAAAAGAGAAAACAATTTTTATATTACATTTCAATTAGTAACTTCATGAAGAATGAAAAAAGTGAAAAAACTATGAAGGATAGTAGAAAATCAGTCAGAACACTATTCCAGTCCAACTGTACTGGTCAGTGAAACAACAAATAGAAAAATATTTGTATTGCCAGTGAAATATAGAAGCAACGAAACACATTTTTATGAATGTTTTCACTAAGTGTAAAATCACACTCTTAAAAAAACTTTCTCTGACCACAAGGAACTGACAACTTCTTTGTCAGAATAATTGTTGATTTTTTATTAAAATATAATTATGAACTGCCACTTTCAGGATCAAACCCATATTGCCAAACTCTAAATCTAGCTAACAAACCAAAAAAAGACCATGCATGGCTGTGGCTTTCATTCCTAAAAGCAGTATCAAGACATACCTTTCTTTCAAGAAACTCAGAGAAAAAATAGGAAATTAATAACAAGATTATGCAGGGCCATGGCTTTTTTCCATAAAAACAGTATTAAAATATACCTTTGTTTCAAAAAGCTTAAAGAAACAAGAAATATAATGTGGAAATCACTTTAAAGCCGGATATTTCTGCAGATGGAAAAAAATTAGATCAAGTTAATGTTGAACTTGAACGCTAAAAAGCAAAGGGAAATAATCCATAATAAAGCCAGGTAGAGTTGCAATTACTTTCTAATTCTGTTCATCACATGGTATATTGTAATCATTGTATGAAGTTTCATAAAAGATCTGACAATAAATGGCTGATATATATGGTAAATAAAAAAGCAAGTGTAAACAACACTGGACGCCCATCCACCCAACCCGACCTCTACCGGCCCGGATTTTGCCAAACTTTAAGCTAAATTTCTAGGTTAAAAAATCCAGCTAAAAACTGTAGAATTAACAACTGTTTTCTGGACCATGCGCAATTCCTAAAAGCAGTACCATCATCATCATCCAGTTTAGTTTAAACAGGCCATTGATTATTCCTTTGGCAAGGGTGAGGCCTGTTTGTATCAAGACATACATTTCTTTCAGCTATCCTAGAGAAGACATAATTAGAAATCATATCAGAAGAATCATTTGTCACCTAACTGTATTCTGATCAGTGTCACCTAACTATTCTCTTTTTCTAATTAACATTTTATTTCATACCTCCATCTTTATGGAAGTAATTAATTAACAAACCCTATCTAAAAATCACAAAATCACCTCGGCAAGTAACAAATAATCAAATCATACTCTTCTGCAGCGTTCACACTATCTGCGTACTCGAAAAATATTTGTTTTCACCATAGTGAATGTAATAAACATTCGTCTCGGGCAAACATTGAGTATTATAAAGAAAGAACGTTAATTAAAACTGTTCTATGGTATTACTCTTATTAATTTTTCACTCAATTAAGTTTGGTAATAATAAAGTGAAAGGCTATCATTATACCTGGTAGAGAGACGGACTATTCATACAAATATAATATAAGGATTGTTTACCATATGGAGAAATGTAATGAACAACTAAAACCCATGTAATTGATAAAACTGTGCATTAATCAGGCGAAATTACCGTGAGGATAACATTGATGTTGATTAGTCATTCTACATTAATACAAATACTAATAGTATCATGCAAGACACAAATGTTATAATAAAATTAATTAAACTGAAAAAAGTAATTAGGAAATATGGTTTAGAAAAACTAATTTAATATTACATTGTGGGCTAACTTAATTACAGTAGTAGTCAGGGTTATTGGTAATGTAAGATGAAGACATCACTTTGTGGTTTCATTCAACATTGTGTAACTGGGCTCAATTTTTGCTGAGTTTGATAGAATATTCATAGACCTATTAGTTAGCTCACATTGAAAATTTGTTAATGCCAAATATTTTATATGTTAAATATGTTAATAAAATATGTTATAAAGTTGTCATCATCGTTGTCATCGTCATCGTCATCATCATCATTATCTTTATTATTATTATCATTATTATTATAACTATCAATATTATTGTTCGTACAGTATATGACTTAAAAGCAGGCTTTTTGTGGGTCACACTTAAGGTACTTTCTGGGTTTTTTCTCCCATTATGATTGTTATGGAAAACATTATAGCACTGTGACAGTGAAAGCAAAACATAGATATAAGGGCTATGGGACTTAAATATTTAAAATCAGGGGTAGTAGTGTGAAAATGACATATATATATGGAAGTAGATTGTGAAAAAAACTTTTTAATATCTATCAATACAAGGTTTGAATCTTGAATATTATATCATTCCCAACAAGAAATGAAATAAAATGAGTCAATGACTAATGATCTGAACAACTAATAAGCCTTATGTTACCTTAACATAAAAAGCCCTGACATTGCCTTCAGCCATTATAACCTCATGTTGCCTTAAATTAATATCCTCTTATTCTTAGATCAAATTAACTTTTTGAAAGGTGAGATAACATCACAATAACTACTAAACCATACTTCTCTAATGAAGAGTTCTTTTTAATTACCTCCCTTTAGTAGAGAGCACAAAAACTCAGTCAGTTAATAATAGAAAGCTGTATGAAAGGAAGAAATATCTTCAAACAGAATGTAGTGACATATGTCAGTATGAAGTTTCTAATCAAAGCCACTTCATCATTCAACACTGTTATCATACAGTGCTCTGTACCTATGGAAACCAATAAAATCTTTAATTTTCAATAAATGCTTGTTTTACATGAAAATCTATTGATAGGATTTAATAAGCTTGGAAGACTGTTTAAACATAATTTCAGTTGAAATGAACGTAAGATTAATCATTTGTTAGGTCCTTATTAGCCTGTCAAACTCTAATTTAGAAACTTATTAATTATAATAATAGAAAATCAATAATAAGGGGAGATAAATCTTTATATTACATCACAGCTCGAATTAATTCTTCAGCCGCATGAAAAATGCCTCACAGATGGTTATGGTTGCTTACACTGTATGCGAAGAAAACAATGAAGATTGATTCAAGAAGTATCTGTAACCCCAATCTCCTTAAACAGATATCCTGTAGAGCATTGCCCGCAAGACTGTAGTAAGTACATTGTTAAAAGAGCATAATTAATACAGTCTTGCAGGCAACCCTTAAACTGTCAATAAATTTCTTGCAAATGGAAATTATGTAAGGTTTGATCCTTGAACCTCTTGATCCCTAAGCACACATCCTACACTACTCCATCATCTCACTACCTGATAATTCAATAACTCCTCTTGGACAACAATACCAAACCATTGGTTGAACACACGAATGTAGAACAAATTGTTTTTGTTGTAGACTGTAACTTCAATCTTTTAGAATATAAATGATTATTAAACAAAAGCCACATATTGTCAACAAGGGTAATTGCTTAGGCAGTTTTGAATGTTGTTTGTCACTTCTCATTGCATCCAATCTAAACTAGCAAATTAATAATCTTTTTTTTATCCAATCCATTAAAACTTAATACAAATCTGAAAATTCTTACATACAATTTCATATGTAAAAAATTGTTTTCCGTTATACAGTTAATTACTTATTGTTGCAATATTCACAACTTATAATAGATCAGAGTGCAAAAAGATATTAAAACTGGGTAAAAATCAACAAGCCCAGTCAAAATCAGGTAAAAAAGTTTTATATAAAATCCTTCGAAAGATGGTTGTTGCATCAAAGAGTGATTGTTGATTTTAATCGGTCCATGGCTTGCAAATGGACTGTGAGTTGCAAGTTAACTTTAATGGGTAATATCAAACCATCATACTACAACCAGTCTTCAAGACAAACCCTCATCAGAATTTGACAATAGGTCCAGCGAAATGGAAACTTTTATTCGACCAAATGAGAATTTATCTGACCAAAAACATTATAGTGATACATGTGTATGAGAAAATATGCTATTGTAAAGATTTAGAAAAATACATCCTAAATTAGATAACTATATAACAACAAATAAATTTTTTATTAAATCAGGATAATTGCGGTTGTAAAATGTTGGAGGACCATCGAACCACTCACTTTCTAAAAGTAACAGTCTCTGGAAGGGTAATTTCAGTGTACTCTGTTCAGTTCACTGGGTAATTTGAAGCCTAACTCACAGTAAGTGAAATGTCATAGTATTTTAGTAAAAAATTAAACAATTCGAACAAAGTCAAACTTCAAATAAGCAAAAAAAACAATAAATCAATTTTAATATTTATATTTAGCAACTCTAACAAAAAGAGTAATTATTCAATAGTTTTCACTTAAACAGAGAGTTTCATTAAAAGGTGAAATTCTCCTTGTTTGACAAGTACTTGATCATAGTCAGATGATATCAATGTTCAAGTTATTTGTTTAAGCTTTCAGATAACAATACCAAGATGTTATGACATGTCATCTCTTACAAACAAATAATACAACAATTTATAGTTAGCAATTAATGCCACTACTTTTCATTATTCAATTATATAATTATAATTTTCTAGAAGGATAACTTTACATATTGCAGGGCATTCGTTTGGCATATTTTGGGGCCAAATATGGGCCCCATTCTCCTCTCAACATCATATGTTTTTCCCCAACTTGTAACCAACTTCTACAGTCACAATATATACTAGCTATTCAAATCAATGGTAGAAAAGTGTTTAAAGTAATTGTGGCTGGTAGTAGTCACAACTTTACTAATTAATGAGTTGACAGAAAATTCTCCATATGTCTTGAAAAGATGCAAAATGCCCTTGCTGAGGGTATAGGTACCTGTCCCCAAAATTTGTCTAGTGCCCTGCATTGAAACTGTTTTACGATTGCAGCTACACACTTACATTAGGTCCTATCATATTATGACTACTTTCACTATGTGATTTACATGCATGTCTTTAACAAATACTGTTAACATTGGAACTATTGTCATTTTATACTAAATAGCAATTTAGGAATTGTATAATGAGGATCATTAAGCAGCTATCACTTTAGAGCACATGGTTTCAATTCAAGAGCAGGACCTACAAACTTCAAAGGCCTGCAGTCATGAAATACTTTCTATGGCCATTCTCCCACCATCTGCTATATAACAAGAGCCTTGGTCAACCACTGGCAAGGGTATGTATTGAATACAGATAAAAACATATTAGTATAGAAAAAATTTCTTCAAAGCCTCTCCAGTGAGTTGGTTGTCTGACTGAAAAATTGTCAAAAAAGTGGTATAAAGCATATCTATAGCCCAAACAACCAAAAACCATTTTTTAAATAATAATGACAATAATAATGATAAATTATAAAGAAATGTCTGTCCATATATTGATATCTTCAAAAATACAAAATAAATATGTACATTATAATAAATACAATATATAATATAAAATACATAATATTCTATCATACAACTAAGTTCTAAATAGAAAGAAAATTACCTCTTTAAGGAAACTCTATCCTATGTATTAGTGTACAGAAAGCTTCCTTGTATTCTAATGCAGTCCAATTTCTGTAATTTCAATGTCTGCAATACCTAAAATTGCATGGCTTTTTACAGTAATGAGGAGTATAGCCTGTGAACATTAAAGTCATGCTAGAAGGTTTTACTTGTAATAACATACTCCCCAATATGGATATTAATGCAATTAGTGATCACGATGTTATAAAAACTACAATCTAATTAAAGCGTCATTTAAATATCTTGTAGCAATATCGTCGTATCTATGTACAGCACTGTGGGATACATCAGGCAGTGTAATGTTGAGAAGCCAATCTTCTGATTGGGTACAGTTTTCATTATGGTAATAGGAAACAAGGAGACATGAAATTTAAGTCTGGTAGAATATAAATACCACTACTGTCATCATCAAACTAGTGGTGTCTCCATTTTTATTGCAGACCGAAAAAAAACATGGACAGAAAATGCATTAATGTGAATAGGTTCTAGGAGAAGGCAGGCAGGCAGGACTGTACATGGCTTCCAGTTATAAGTAAGGTAAAATTAAACATTGCATGGCTTCTAATGTGATGATTTTAATGAAACAGAAGCCATACAAATGTTCTAATTTCATAGGATAAAGGGAGGTAATTCAATCAGTAATGCTTTTGTAATACCATGTTTAGTATTATTAAGGATAAAAAAGTTAATGTTTGTCTGCAAGTAATGTGCAGAATATAATAAATGTACTCAGTAAATGTTTTACTTTATGGAAGCAAACTTTTGGCTTCATAAACCCATGAACCTTACAGACAAGACATTTTTTTCTGTTGATGTGTGTGTGTCTGTCTCTCTCTCACTCTCTCTCTCCCTCTCTCTCAGTGGACAATCACCTTTATCAGCACAAATGTTAGCTAAAAGATATTATTAGATTTAGCTTTATACATTAAGTTCAATTCTAACTTAGATATGAGCACTTTTCTTATCTATCTTATTATACTGTACACATACACAAGTGATATAATTAACCCTCTGATTTATAAAACTTTACAAACAAATAATTTATTTTCATGTTAGAAAAGGAGTAACAAAAATCAACTCCAAATTTTTTTGTAGAATAAAACATAGGCATAAGATTTGATTCATATTAAATAATGTGTACTAACGCATTCATTACTTAATTTTGGCAAATCAAAGCTTGTTGCTATGTTTTATTCTACATCAAAATATATACAACAAGAAATTTCTTAAATCCAAATCATACACACAAGGGAGATAATTCTTATAATTATTTTCAAAACTTCAAAGGGAGATAATCTAATATTCATATCAAATACCATGAAAACATTAAAAGTCATGAAAATGAGTCATTAAATTTATTGAGCTTCAACACCCTTTAATCACAATAGTAAACATACAAATCTATTCCATATAAAACCCCAAACTTTTCATTGATGACAAAAGAGTCTTCAATTGAACCAAAAGAATCACAAATTTCAATCCAAACAATCACAAAGCTCCAATCATTTTGATGGTACGAGATAGTGATCAAACAGATCAAGGATAATTTTGTTTGTCAGAGTCCCATCACATGAGATAGCAACATATATTTCATTGTCAATAAACACTTTTCTTGATTACTTTGTGAAATCTAACTCAGATATTCATCTATTTTATGAATCTAAACACATTATAGATTGAAATAATTCAACCAATTAATGGGATATAAAAATAGTTTTCTATCAATACTCTAATATGGTAAATTAATTAGAAAAAAAACTATCTTGTATGTACAGAGGATCTAAGCTATGGTTCTGATGAAGGGTAACTATATGGAGTATTGTAGGACCTTTTGATATAGAATTTTCAGACAGTTCCATGAATGTTTGACACATTGTTTTTAAAATATCTCACAAGTCACATGACCACGAAAAAAACTTTGCAAGACGATTATATCACATTCTGTAGTTAATTTTTATTTTTTTACTCTGATACAATAAAGGACAGGAACACCTGGTCAATTTTTAAAATCTTAAAGGTGATATTAAGCAAACTTTTTGTACCCAAAAACTGATTTACGCTGAAGGTAGTTACTACGTACATTGTATTTTTAATGTTTTCTTCAAGTTCAATTTGTGACATATTGTCAACCAAAATAGTATTGACATTAATTTTCAGCTATTGACCATAGTTGACAAACATTACCATACTTTTCTAATTTTTTATATCACTAATTATTAGCCTTTCTTCTTTTTACACACACTTTTTTGTTGTTTTTTTATGAAGACTTACAAGTATTTGAAAGGGAATGCCCGTAAGTAAGAAGTGAGATGGCCGAGTATGAATTAAACTTGCATATCTTCTAGCTACGGCTCCGTATGGGTCTGTTGTTTTGTGCCATGTGTATACCATCACCTTAGTATGCAAGGCTTCCCAAGGCGTACGGCTGTCTGCACATATGGGTCCAAAACAAGCCATGATTTTATGGGACTGAGGCATAAGACTCCATTCTAAGTAAAGATCAAAACATAAGCCAAGTAATACAAAGCCAAGAAAATCATCAACGGCTCAGGGGAAAACTAGTCTAACTACACATAAATAAAGAATGGATGTAGACCAGTTTTGCACTGACATAATCATCATGCTCCAACCTCCTTGATTCACTCAAAACATCAAAACTCAGGGGCAGATAAATCTTCCAAATTTCACAAAGTTAAAAACATTGAAATGATATTCTGTTCACAGCTGTCGTAACAGGTTGAATCACAAGAAAATGTAAAATTACACTATAAGAAAATAAACCAACTAATCAACAAAAACAACAACACCATTTTTTGTCTATCAAATTGTAAAATTTTAGAAGATTACAACATGCACCTCACACGGTATTAACTGTTAACGAGACATATAGAGATTTTCTTGTTTAATTAACCAACTTGTGCGCAAACTTAAGACAAAATAAAACACTATTATTCAACAAAAAACAGTAAGCAGCATGCAAGAGAGGCTCAATGACAATGACACAATATATCAAAGTCAAATAAGAGGTTTTCTTTTAATTAACCCGGAGACTGTACTGCGGCAACACATAATTTTCTTCTCTAAGGCGATACCAAAACCAGTTTCTATTGTCGTATTTAACTCGACAAAATGAATCAATGTGCGATTAGTATGGAATTCCTTAGCCAATTTTCGCCATAATAATTACTTGAACAAACTCATAGAAGGATAAGGCACTTTAACTTTCCAAGCAATTTACACAATATTGAGGCGTGTGTCTAATAAGGGATCTCACCGGCTTAAGCCCTGATGACTTCTATTCCATTTCAACATTATTGGGAAGTCTGTCAGAGAATTGTATGGGTTTCCATAATAGACTGATTGCATTGATAACATATTTGATTGTCAACATGAGAAATGAAGGAGTAACAATCGCTATAGTAACAGAAGAGGCAGTCAGGGAAACAGGGAGAATGTTTCTGATCTAATATAATAATATCATTCATTTAGTGTATTTGTTTTTTGTTGGATTGGATTATTATACTTTTATATTATTATAGTATCATGGTATATTATACAGTCAACTCTGGTTATCAGGACATTGTAGGGTTTATAGAAAAAATGTCTAGACAACGAGAGTCAACAGTATATATTGTTGAATTCTATTCAACTGTCAGTGGCACATACAGTAACCTTGCTGATTTAAATACTCACTTAAGTACGTCTGTACACATGATCTATGAAAGATATCAATAATATGTACTGGGAAAATTAAACAAATATTGAGTATTTAAATCAGGGGATGTTAACTCTATTTAGCGTAATTGTAATGTTAACACACAAGTAATCTACAAAAGATTTTGCAATATTTTAAATCAGACAGGTATAATTTTATTCATCATAAGAAACAATGCAAATTGCTTAAACTACTTATTCTTAATTCTGTCTGGTACCATGATAGGGCAACGTCCAAAACTATAGTAAACAAATTACATTATATTAGAAATTTTCATATATACAAAATGTATAATAAGTCCAGAGTTAATATTATAAGTTATAATAATATAATACCACATGAATGTTTATAATCACCTTGAGTGTAATGTAGACATACTGATGGTGTAATGGTGCTACATTCTGAATCAACAGATACCATACACAGTCCTCTATTGTATCATAAATTATATAAAATGTAATACACAAAATATACAATATGTTGTAGAGGAACTATTTTACTTATATATTGTTATAAATATTAACATGAGAAAATATTAAATGAATAGCATTTTGTACAAAATGTTAGAATTTAGTAGATTGTGAAGTCCTTATAGAGCCATAAATAATAATGGTAGAATTTTCATCAGAAACGTGCTGCATGTACAGTATACCAGGATATACCGTCGGAGAGAAAATATATATATATTACGGTG
This sequence comes from Mactra quadrangularis, assembly GCA_025267735.1. Classification (NCBI taxonomy): domain Eukaryota; kingdom Metazoa; phylum Mollusca; class Bivalvia; order Venerida; family Mactridae; genus Mactra; species Mactra quadrangularis. The sequence continues at coordinate 34,769,805 of CM046304.1, forward strand.
GTGCGGAATTCCTAGGTTTTTTTCCACTGAACCAGGGTCAAAATGCGCTTGTCCAGAAGTTTAATATTCAAAAAGACATATTGAGAACTATGATATTTACATATTTTAAGAAGTGTAATTTTCTTTTGAATTAGACTAAACATTACGACATTTACATTATTTAGTATATTTAAAGCTAAAATATCAATTGTCCACGGACAACGAGATTGATTTACTTACTTGTCGGCAGACACAAATGTACAAGTCGGATTAAGTTGGGCATAGGAATTCCACGCCCCTGTATTATATACAGCTTACATAACATGGTGCATTATAAAATACCCTTATGTAAAAACTTGGTAATAATGTCAGTTTTCCAACATGAAGGAAACAGTCTGTTACTTGTAGAAGGGCAAGGGAGTACAGGAAAAAATCAGGAAAAGGGTTAGGTAAGGTGATGTACATAACCTGGTGAATGGCTTAAAAATTAAAATCACATAAAAAAACTCTTACGTGAAATTCCTCTTAAGTTTTTCACCTAATGTTGTTTGGTTTCGTTAGACAAAGTAACATTTATTGAAATTAAACAGGTTTTGGAAAACAACATAGTTTTCTAAAATAGACATGATGTTGTACAACATGTGATAATATGATGTCATCCACAAAAAATACAAGATCTCCACCTTAATTAAGAAACTTAAAAAGTTTAGTTTTATGTTTTACTCACAATATTAGCTGTGCTTCTATCCGCAGTCAGAACAAAACAAGCAACAAGTAGGTAGAACGGCTGCCCAGTGGAATATTCTATAACTTATAAAAACGTGGTTATATACTGCTTAGACTCTTCCGTGTTTCCATATAAATGATTTGTAATAACAGTCTTCAGTTTTCATACATGTTAATTACAGTATATAAATACCTTGGATATATAATCATATATTTAATCATCAAACTGCTATTATCAACAAAATTAATTATTGTTTACCAGCAACATTTTTCTTTGATATTTACAATAACAAGTCATTGCAACAACTGAATGCATGCATGAACATAATATATATAATTACACCATGTTGTCTTAAGATAACATCAGTCTACAAAATTAGGACACGAAAGTGGTTGCCCAAACTGGTCATTTTAGCAGCTAGCACTATTATAATAATCTTGTTGTAGAAATTTGGTTGCCCTTAAGAAATATTTGGTTGCCCGAACTAGAAACTGGTAGTCCGGGGCAACCCGACACTCACTAATTTTGAAGACTGTTATATACAAAACAAAATTACAATGCACTCATCACATAAACACTAACTAATTACAATTTTCTTCTAACAATTTTTTTTCTTTCCCGCGGACCATAGCTCTTGTATTCAGACATACTATACTTTGTAAAAGCATTATTATCAACTAATCAAGGAAGTTTTTCTGTCGATAACATGTGTCGTTATAATTAAAACTTTTCTCCCTGTCCTAATACAAGAAGCCAAATTGGCACCGTATATATAGACGGTGTAGTCATACTGTAGAGAGAAGAATATGAAAGAAACCATCGTTAATTAAGATACTAATTAGACGAAAACGAAGAAAACAGACTTTGAGAACAATTGATAGTATTATAGCCGATTCATTTGGGTAAAGACTTGTCATTTTGACAAAATAATTTCCTCTTATGGTCCAGAAAATCCTCTGGCACAGTAGAGCTCTAATTATAAGCTTATTTCTAAAGTATTCCCTCAGTAAGATGACAAGTTTGCAGGGTCTTCCTTTCATCAATTGATTTAAGCTTTACACAAGTTAATTTCTATTTTGACGCAAGCATATGTACTGTGGGCTGAGTCGGCCCTGATTAGATGTGAAAATTACTCAAGAAACTGAATTACTTTTTTTGATTACATTGAAATTTCATCAGATCAAGAGAGAACTTCTTAATTTTCTCATGCCAACCCGCCAGTATTGATACTTTAGAGGTTTCACAATGTTAAGATGATACAAAATTGCTATTTGTTTTACTTGGAACAGGAATGTTCCGATGACAAATGTTTTAATTCTGCTTTCACTGATTAACATTTTAAATACTCTAAGAAGTTTCAAACAAAATAAACAATCAGCCTATTTAGTTTAAAACCCTCTGACAGAGTTAATAATCAACTTCATACGGAATTTTCAACATTTTTTATACACATTTAAAATAGCACTCAGGACAGTAAATCAGGGTAATTTTGCAGGTACTTTAATTTTGTCTCTTGGTAACCTGAATCAGCAGAAACAATTACTGGGGAAGTTTGTATCAAAATACAAATTACAGGCTTTTTTATAATACCAAAGCAAACAATATTATCTAGACCCTTAAATTAAATTTATTACAGTTAATAAAAACCACAAATTTTTGTATGCAGTCTAAAAGGGACTTCACAGTCTTTGAGTGTACAGATATCCTAAAAGGGGCATCACAGGCTTTGAGGGTCACCAGAGTAAAAAAAAATTATGAGTTCAGTTGTGTACTGAAATGCCCTTTCGTAGTCTTGGTAAAAAAGAGGGGCACAATCTAGTTTTGTATTGAACCTGAAATATGGTCATCAGCAAGGCTCAAACTAACATCCTACAATAACTGAGAGCTTACAGTGAATGAAGTCAATGACTCTAACCACTCCTCAGTGTTCAAGTCTGATGATACCCATTAAAATAACATTAACAACTTTGTGTAATAGCCACTTTTCTCCACCATCCTCTTTTATCAAACTACATAACATCCAAGGGGCAAAAAATCTAATTATCTTCGAGGATGATACAGCCATTATATTAGTTTTTCAATGTTAGCCATCGTCTATTCCTGGACCAACAATCTTGACCAGTCTGGCATTGATGTCACCTATCTAACCAATCAAATCACTCCGTGGTCACCTTATCTAACCAATCAGAGCCATTCATCCTATTTTTAAAACAATAAATCATCAAACTTGTGTCATTTTTGATGAAAGATTTTTATACACCAGAGCTATCATCTAGATAAAGTAATCCTAGATAATTGGGTACATTTACTACTACTGGTCACAAGTCTAATTTTGTTTCCTTTTAGAGTAAATATTTATATAGCGGCAGTCGCTATTACATATTGAAAATTGCACGCCATTTTGCTGATTGCTTTTTTCACCACGGGGGAAGGAAAGAAGACGTTTGGTACACAAGATGTTTCAATATAGACAAATTTCATTGTCAACAAAGTGAAGTTTCCTGAATTGATTAGCTAGATTCATATTTATGGATTTATATGATGAAATTATTTTCGGTAGGAAAATAAGTGATAGAAGTCGAGTCCAGTCTAGTCTATTGTATGAAAATGTTGAAACATTCTATAGTTTGTCTCTATTACTGAATTCTTGTAAAGAAAAAGCTTTAATCTTAATAAATTATATTGAAAGCCCCTTAATTGAAGTACTTCGGAAAAAAGAAAATATGAGTTTCCTCTGAGGGTCTATGAAATGTTTTACAAGTTTATATAGATATTGGAAGGTTGAAAGCTTTGTATAGAAACTATATAACAATAGAAACAACAATATGTGATAATGACAATAATACAATAATGTTATATATAAATATCGTACATAAACTTTTTTGAAGAGTCGAACGATAAAATGCCTTAACTCCATCTACTCATTTTTTCGGAGGAGAAATAAAACTGCCTATTTCTTGATGTAGTTGCTATATCTCATGTTAAGTGAAAAACAGACGTAACTCGCTCTGTTCTTATAATGAGTTACGGCCATTTTGCAAAAACCTCCAATATACTTTTGCACTAAGTAAATCTATATTTATATTCACAAATGGAATATTTTGATAATATTTGGCAGGTACATTTGGTAAAGGCAAATATAACAAAGTTGTTTGTTAAAAAAAATGATTTAAGACAGTTATTCAATTAAGCCCTCAAATCTTTGCCTCTTGTTATTCAGCCAATGGTTAGACTGTTCTTTCAGACCAGACAACTATGTATCAGAGTCAATCAAACAATTAACTAACAAGGGCTGAGATGTTACATCAATTAGGAAAATAAAAATATACATCATCTCTTTGGTTTCCTTACGAGTTCATTTTCTTGAAGTCTGACTCTTTTTTGCAGTAAATGTTTGTACAAATTGACCTGGAACAGATTAATACATCACATGTTTCAGCTACTACACTACTTTTTAAATTTTACAGAATTTATTAATAAGCTTCAGTCACTACATTCAATTTAACCGATTTCATGAACGCAAATGAAATGTAAATTGGATTTTCTCGTATCGGGTCAATTCTCACAAGCTATACTACTATATAAAAGGCTAAACTCAAAGTTAACTTAGCAATTTTGAAAGTGTGTAAAAAATACGAGAGAGAAAAAATTCAGAGTTGATTAAATTAAACAACTGGCCTTAAGCAATGACCAAACCAATCTACTTTTTGAGACAATCTCCTGGGTAGACTACATATTGATAGAATTGTATGGATTTTACATTGTAAAAAAAATGAAAATTACACATTAATTTAATCTACATAATATTACGGACCTACATAAGATTTTAAAACAGGGTCTGTTATAATATAACAAAGATGTAATAACTTCAAAAATGAAACAAAAGTTTCAGGAACTGGAGGTTTATGTGTGAGTTTTTTTTTGTAAGTTTTTAGTTGTAGACCAAACTAATACAGAGATTATTTCAGACCAAATTTTCTTATTAATGAAATCTGCAAGTAGTCTGATAGTATGAGATTAAGTAACTATCTATCCATACAGATAAAGAGCACATTATAAGTATGAAATGTTCAGCTACAAACATTGTGTCCTATTTTTGCAACTTTATGAACCAAAATGCAATGAAAATTAGTCTTTTAAACAGATATTTGTACATTAAAAATAAAGTAGCTTAAAAAACTGAAGCAGAACTTTAAAGCTTAGTATAACAAAGACATAATATTTCATCACAAAAATGATTATGTGCATTTGGACAAATGACTGATGTATGAAGTAAAAAAGTCACATTTTTCTTCTTATAGATTACAACACTCCTTCAGTAGACTGAATTTTGTGTGTTGATGCTGAATTCAAATTATAATCAAAGGTGGCATGTTCAGGCATGAGACCCACATTCAATCTATCAAACCAAAACTAATGCAGTGCAATCAGGACTTAGATTTCATATAAAAATATCATTTCATAAAAACAGACCTTATCTATATCCTTAACTTTTAACTCAACTGACTTAAATTTGGTTGTTGCAAAAAACAATACTTCAATCTTGCCATGTTTTATGACGCAACAAATAATCAACTATTAAACCCTACTTATCATTTTTTCAAAAATCTGAAATGTGAGCACATAGTATTTTTAAGCATAATCTTAAAAACTTTTGTTTCATAAATTGTCACAAAAACTTAACATTGTCTCAACAATACAACTGAGACATGTAGTATTTTACAACACTTAACACCGGACACGGCCACTTCAAATAAGTAGAAATTGTTTTAAAACAGTAAATATTACAAGTTGATTGTTCAGCCGGAATTAGACCCTCGAATGATGATACAACACTTGAAACATCTACTGACAATAATTCAAATACTACTTTAATACAAGTATATCATAGCTCCTATATAAAGTATATAAAGTATAATACAGTTTTAAAGAAGGACCTATACAACCACTTTAATCTGTAAAAAAGAAGGAACAATATTAAATAACATAAACTAGTTGTTTGTACTTTCAATCTTATGTCCTGTTATGAAGTATGCCCCGGCAAGATCCACGTTCATTATTTTAAAGTTGAAAGAAGTAGCAAAAATGGTACAATACTAAGCTTCAAGTCACTGGCGAAAGACTCAGTATTTAGACTAAATGGGTACAGCTGGCATGTAATCAACACATGATGTCCGAAGTGAAAATAATCATTTCATGCATATAGAAAATGAGGGTTTTGTACAGCTTAAGCAGTCAAGATCAACATCTTGGCTTTAAATTACCTCAAAATATTGAAAATAGGCAAGTAAAAAAAAGTATAATACTAAGCAGTAAAGAAGAAATCTAAGTTGTTAATATTGGAAGGGATACAAGCCTGGCTTTAAACAGAATGCAAAATTTTGAAAATATGGGTATTGAAAAATAAAAAACAGTGCTATCATTAAAAGACCACAGGCTTAGCTTCAAATAAAAAAATACCAAATTCCAAAATATTGCAATTCAACTGTATTCAGACCTCAAAGAAAGGAAATTGTCATTATTTTGAATTGATGTAAACATTTTAAAAGTGTTCTCACTATACTATTCGATTCTATTATGTTACATTACTAACAATATTGATATACCCATCAGATAGTATATTTCTAAAGTACTAAATATTTCCAGGAAAAAAAACCTATTAAATTTCAAAGTAAAAGAGATATACATACTTATTCTAATATGGAGAGAAATTGCTGCATTACAATGTAATAGTCATAGACAAGCTGTCATTTCTAGAGACAGTAAAAAATATAATAACTGTTGACTATAAGTAAAATATAATCTATTAGTAAGAAAATATGATAATTTACAACTGTAAATGATAACAGTAAATAATCATAGGAATACTGTATATAATATAATTATTTTTTATTATGTGTATGGAAGTTGCGTGTAGCAGAACAGAACAGAACATATGGTAGGATCGGCAGTCCAGTGGTAGGATGTGGGCTTTTGGGATCAAGAGGTATCAGGTTCAAACCGCACTTGGTGCACTGTTAATTTCCTTGAGCAAGAAATTTACTTACAGTAGTTTCATTTCATCCAGGTGTAAATGGGTATTATAAGGGTCACTTGCTTATAGGAGATTTCAATGATTAAAATTGTTAGATCATATCCAACATAGTAAACTTGGCTGAACATGTATACATGTATCAGCATACTTTAAACCACACTTCAACTTTTTTAACTATTTTGATGATAAAAGAACAAAATGAAAACATACAGTATACAAGTACATGTATAATAAAGCTTTTTGTGAAGCTCTCCTGACTATATGAAGACAATCCATGTTTAATTAAAAACATTTTTCAAAAGGCCTTCCCTTAACCCAAAACCCATTCAAGAAAAAAATGCCTCTGTGAGTCTGATTTTATCTCTTGCTACTGCACCTCTCGACAAAGGCTCAATGATTAGACCATATGCATGAAGATAGAGCAAACAATGTAACAAAAACCAGTGTTAGAGTTGATCCTACATGTCCCTTAACATATGGTTGTTAAGGTAATTAATTGAGTAGAGTTCATTGTTTCATTACAGCATGGTAGAAGGGGAAAGACACAGTTGTCATACATAATTAATATCACTTATCATTAACTAGCTCATTTTCTTAAATAACTTATTCATTTTTATTACTAGCTAGTTTCGTGGTCTTTATCCTGGGCCTTTCTTGATATAATATATTTATAACAGCTCACTTAATTAAATAAATAAACCAATCAGCAACTGTTCAAGATTCAACTGAAATAATTATTTCTATAACATCATATCTGCAAGTTAGTGCAATACTAGTCTAGCTACATTATAACACAGAAAGGACGTAGATTAGTTTTGCACTGACCCATTTGCTAATTTGTTTTAGTAGAAAAGTAGTCAATTAGCTATGAGTTTTTTCAAAGCTTAGGGGTAAAGCCTTCCTTTTAGAAGCAGAAACACTGTTGACACCTAGTCATGTGTCATAACAATGACATTAAATATATTCCAGGCAGCTCTTTTGCATCTGGTGCTCTCCTTTATAAATGTTAAGTAGTTTTTTTGTTTTTTTTTTACTGGGTTTAACGTCGTGTCAACACAATTTAGGTAATTTTACGCATCCAGCACACCTAACTTAGCTTTCATGGACCCTTGTCTATAACCAGTACTCACCTACCCTTCCACAAGGCCGGAAACTTCTCCATATTATCTAATCAATGGAGGAAAATTGACATTATTGTCAAATTTTTATGGAAGGGTATAACCTCCTTGGGTGGGATTCAAACCCGTACCCCCTTCGGAACTCGAGATTCCAAATTCCGGCGCGCTACATGTTAAGTAGTCAGAAGTTGGTAGCTTGATGAGTAAAACATATAGCTAAGTATCTTGTTAGTGCATATATCTTCATCACATAATAACTATGAAGCTAAAATAATGCTACTTTCTTGGTAATACGTAATGATAAATGAAGTAGACACAATTTTGAGAAGCTATCACAAAATAAATAAGTACCTATCAATGAATATTAAATTTCTATAATACAGCTATTAAAAGAATAACTGAGAGTGTCTTCCAAGAACATGTAAACAAGTTGTCTTGTACTCTTCATAAGAATAAAATATCTAATTTTAACTATTTTACTAGAACAAAGTAAATTTTATAATCAAAAGAATACACATTACCCTTCTGAGACAGTTACATGCTAAAACAAAAAAGTTTTTCATTTTGTTCGGGGTATTTAAACATCTCTTTGACAATTTTTTTTATAAGATAATGTTACAAATTATGACCAAACCAACCCAATTGAGATTAGTTATTGAATATCTACAAATTAAAAACTCTAGATGGACCTACATATAAAAACAAGCCTGCTAAACCATTTTACATCATTCTTCAGCGCCAATCATATAAAGTGAATAATTGCAGTGTTTTAATAGTTGAACCAACCCTTGACGAAAAGTCCCCACTCATGTTAATGTAACTGGAGAGTATGAAAGTTAAAGTAGGCCATGATAGCATTTATTTTTTCATTTTTTGTTTCAAAGTATTTTAAGCCTTATTATTTTCTCCACATTTAAACAGGACATGGTCTTGATTGAACATCCTGGTAATAATTACCATTTAAATTAACAAACAAACAAAAACAATCAAATCCATACATGAGGGATTTTTTTTATTTCATTCACTCAGAGAATCCTGGTTCTTGATCAAAATGTTTTTTTTTATTTCATCATAATTAAGGATACACATGTACCAAACTTAAAACTCTGCATAAAATTTTTAATCTAAAATAAGCTGAACATAAATTGGTCAAGAATCTAGTCCCCAAAAGATTTCTTGTCAGGAATAATCATGCCTATCTTATAGTGCCTGACAAAAATATAGTGTGGACAGATTTTAAAATATTGTACAAAAATATATAGTAACTTCACAAAACGGCATTATACTTTGACTGACATATCTTCATTGACAGATATTGTATCATTGGTATTTTATAACAATTACCTACATTGGTGTATTCTTTAAAGTATATAATTTGTTACTGAATTATTTAGGCTGGCCATACATATTGCAAATTAGAATGGGAACAAGTCAGAATATAAGTCTACAGAGTTTGTTCTGTTAAAAGGTTACAAAGAAAATTTTCAGGACAAGTCTACTAAATATGTCCAAGGTTATTTGTAGCGAATGGCCGAGGATGTTCCGAATGGTACATTTATAAGTGGTTACTGAGAGCATCACCTGCTTGATGATCAAGGGTTAGGGCAAATGATGGACATTGTACTGATGGCCATGGTTGATACATGGTGACATCACTGACATGGCAATGGCCATAAACACATGAGTGTAGTCAACTAAACATAAATATAGAAACATGACTGTAAACAGATCAGTAACTTCAAGACATGCAATTGTTCTCTGTACACAAAGTTTCATTCTAATATTTGTTCATGCTTACATAGAAAGTCTTATTTTAAGTGATTTTCTAGATGTGATGAAAAACAGTAATATGAAGCATAGATATCAGATATTAATCAAAACAGGACAATATTTACATAGATAGTATGATATGTACGAGGCAGGATATTACACTCTTAACTAAAAAACCTTGAAATCTATATTTATACCCCCGCTTCGAAGAAGAGGGGGGTATACTGTTTTACCCTTGTCCGTGCGTGCGTGTGTCCATCCGTCCGTCCGTCCGTCCGTCTGTCCGTCCGTCCGTCCGTCCGTCCGTTACGAAATTTCCGTCACAGTTTTCTCAGCAACTATACCATGCAGCAGCCTGAAACTTTGCATATTGCTTCATCCTATAGTCCCATGTGGTGTAAAGCGATTTCATGCTCCTTGCTCATCTACTTCCTGTTTGTCGCATATTTTTAGATTTTGGCGGGGGTATCACTAGTGAGCATTAGCTCACAGATTTACTTGTTATTTATGATAGACAATATTATGTATTTTTAATTAAATACATGTAATATATAAATTGTGACCATGGTAATTATTATAATTTATCTAATATGTAGTTTTGTACAATTAGGGGCGACTGTACAAAACGGATTTAAAATTTGACATGGTATAAATTATGATTCCGAAAATTTTGCTCTGACTGTAAAACATCTACTTCAGCATCTTTCAAAGGAAGGAGCAAATATGATCAGGGAAAGGAAAAGGTGCAGGGCAGTTAGATTCTGCTTAAAAATAATCAACAGTTCTACAGACATAACTGTTTTTGGCGTTAAAATATGCAGGGTGCAACAAACTTATCCGAACAGCAGTACATCATACATCGTACATCATACATGATGTTTCACAGTAGGTTGTTACACTGTACTAAATAAGTAGAAACATATGCACTGAACCAATGTTGATAAATGAACATGAACAACTAAGAAACAAGAAATTGTCAATTGAAGTTATTAAATATGATACACATTAACTTCATGAGACAAAATAAGGGAATATTTTCAAATAAACTTGAAAACAATATGATCAAAATTGTCCCATTGAAAATAAATGGTATAACTAAGATAATATAAATTCAATATAAATTTCAATATATTTGAAGTGATGCCGGCATTGGAATGCTATATTATGGAGACTTATAAAGTGACATTGTGTATAATATAATATTTTAGAGTATTATAAAGTATAGCAGACAGTATTTTATACAATAGTGTCAAAGATTCTATAACAAGAATATTGGAGACAGATTAAATTGATACAAGAAAGTATAAAGTCAATTTATGTCCAATATAATAAATATTGATATCAGTGAAAAAACTTGAAATTCATAGAAAAATATATACAGACATTTGTTACAAATGAATTGTTTAAGTTCAAGTTTTTTAGATAAATGAACAAAATAAAATATTTTTGAAGTAATAGCTATGAGGTTGGTTGACATGCATCAGCATGAAACTTATACCATAAAATGCAACTATTATTTAGACTAAGTTAAAAAAACTGGGAATAAACATAAAAACAGAATCGAAGGTGACGGAACTTGAGAACATAGTAAATGCTTAAAAAATTGTTCAATTCGCAGTAGTCTAATTGGTCTAGCATTGAAATTCGGATCTAAATATATATTTATATATCAGGCTTTACAAACATGGTTCAGATATTCCATAAAAATACATTAAGTATCGTGTCTAGGCTTAAGTTTTAAAACATCTAATACAGTTATCAGACATGATTTTACAAGCTATATAAATGATATACAGGCCTACAAAACAACATTTTCAAATTATCATCATTGGTATGTTTATGTAAATTTAAAATAAGTAACATTTTATAGTAAAACGTTCCACTATTAGGACTATGAAAACTGTTGGTCTTAACAGCGGAGTGGTTTTAATATAATGGCATTTTTTCTTCAAAAATTAAGCATTTGGGACTTAAAAAAAATCATCAACATCAAATATTTTGCAATAATTTTGTGTGGTCTTCATAGCAGATCTTTACTGTCTATGGATATAACAACCAGCATGAATAAATCTAGCGATTGACACCTAGGTGCTAACTGATACAAGTTTAGGGGTTTTTTACCTAAATTTTCAAACAATGAATATTAGACATTCGATTGTTTGAAATCCTTACAAGTGGAGTCAGTGACAATAAATATAAGGTGTAGCCTTAATCCATAAGTCTAAAGCCTAGGACAAGTAAAAATTGATTCAGGCTAGTAAAATCAAAGCGCTGAAGGTACTGAATTTGTTTGGGTTTAAAAAGTAAAATGAGATATACGGCTCCAACAACATTTGTACACAAAGAACAGTTCAGTGATATTAATTTGATAGGTACAATAGCATTGTTCCGGTTCAAAACACTTCAAACAATCAACCTATAAATACTGAAGGTTAACCGGACAGGCAAACACACGTTTGATTAGTTATCGCCCAATCACAACAAGTCAAGGGGGTCATTCTTACAACAATGTAATAATTATCGCTTTAAAGTTATCATTTATGCTCATTAATTCTACTGCATCTGTTTGTAAAATAAATTAAGTCCACTATTCAGACATCATTCAAAGTCATCAACTACGATCTTTAAACTTTTCCTATAGAACCATTCTATTACATAAAATGATGTAACAACTCTACTGACAACGGGCACAAACGACGGGTCAGGACTGAATAGTTGATACCATTTTATTACATAAATACGACGTAAAGATCTATACTGGGACGCTTAACTCTTAAGCTATTATACATACGCTTCAGTATAGACCGATTAACAAGTGCATTTCTGGAATTATTGCGCCTGTCATACCAGACAATCATTTTGAATTGCTCTATACTTATATACTGAGGGACTACTTCTGGATTCGGTAAATTTTCAAAATTGGAAAGGGTCTGATATACGGTACATATATTTGTTCAGGACTGACGTACTGAACAAATAAAAACCATATTTCATAGTGTTAGGCGAGTTGATGAATTTACCCTTAATAATGTAACAGAATAAATTGGGCAAGTGCTTAAGAAGAATTTGAGGGGATGGCTAATTATGCCTTGTTTTGTTAAAATATTGTTTATCTCCAGGAAATTAGAGTCAGTGAACAAGTTCATAGTTAGCACCACAGTAAACTATAGTGACTTTTAGAAGCGGGCATGGCTGAGCGGTTACGTCGTTGGACCTGGTTATCATAGGATAGCAAGCTCCGCATTGGTTCGAATCCCGTCCAAAACCTACCCTGTTGTTTCCTTGAGCAAGGAACTATATCCTACTAGGTCAGTACTGGGGGACCTAGAAAGCGAACTCGAAAGGGATTATTGTAAGTTGTAAGAACTTGTTTCACATTATGGAGCTAAAATAAATTAGTACAACAAATAGTATATAGTGACTACACCTCATTTTAACACCTCATACTGTTAATGCACTGATGTCTACAATTTCCTTCCCACCATCATTTCATGACAGATTTCTTATACATTATGATTAAGTCTTGTCTTCCATATCTGGACACAATTTACTTTAAGCTAAACATTAGACATTTCTTTGTAAAGGAAAAATTGTAATTTCTCAAGACAAATCACCATATGCACATAATAATGTAAAGATGCTCACATTACTATTCCTTTGCTTTAACCTGTATCATAATTATTTATTTTGTTTTTGGGAGGGTTAACGCAGAAGCACCATATTGCGTACTGGTTACATAATGTTGGGTATCATTATAATTATAAAATATTGGCTATGTTTGAAATCATAACATAATTATGTTATTATAATAGTTTTAAACATGCTTACAAGGAAGATTTGGTTCTACCTAACTCAGTGCAACAGAAATCATAACTCTTCATTATAATGGTTATATTAAAAGGCATATGTAGGGAAGACTGGACATTTCTTGACTGTGTTACCTTTAACTTTAAGCTATTTGATATTATTGTAATATTAAATCTTACACGACTCATAGAAAAAATTTCTGAGTTGCATGTTTGAATGAAGTCTTCAATATTATTATCATGATCAAACTATTGTTTTGTAACTGTTACTATAATTATTATTATCAATGTCATTCTTAACATTATTTTTTCAGTATTTTCAATATTATCATTATTTTTTATTATCATGTTAATACAGGAAAGTTACATATTTTGGTTCATATGTTATTATATATATAAATATAAGAAGATGACAAATATTAGCCCGTCTCCAGCCAGGTAAAATGATTGTAAGAAAATGTCAACTGAGTACAAAAGATGATGTACTATAGATTATGTCTGAAATTTTATAATAACATTCAAATCAAATAATTTACACAGTGCAGTCTTATGATACCATTTCCATGGGTAAGTGCTAAACAAATCTAAATAAATGAAAATAAAGAACAATCTATACAAGTTTTGTACTCACCCATCAATTTTATATATATAGCATAATATTATAAATTTGAGAGCAATTCCATGTATAAATGTTAAATAAGTTTTTGTGGAAGGGAGTAAATTAACATTATATATTTTTCATGTATGTGAAAAATCATTTGTATACATCCAAAATATACAAAATTAGCTTTAACATTCAGTTCACAGAACTAACTATCAGGACAGTAAAATATTTAGTTAAAACAAGATTGATTTATGCTGAAAATGGAAGAATTTTGAGGAATAAAAATTTACTAAATATGGTGTCATGTTAGTATTTCACTGAGAAGCAAGTACAGGTACCAACTTATGTTACATTATAATTATAATTAGATTTATTATATTATAATTACAACAAAAACAACAACAACAATTAAATCATATAATTACAACAACAGCTCATATAATAATATATAACAATCCAAACACTAGTACTGACCATGAAATGTTTTCTCAAGTAAATGCTCTCTAAGATCTAATTTAGGAACTTATACGAATTCATGTTTAAATTAGCACCAATGTAATTAGTATCATGTACTAGGTTAAGATATTATAAAGGTTCAGAAATGAGATTTTCCAACTGTCAACAAAGTTGTATCATCTTACAGCCTTTATTTACAATCTTAGCTTTGAAAAATATAAACAATCGGAAATTCTAGAATTATGATAGTATGAACATATGGGTCAGTGCAAAACCAGTCTATATACTTAATTATCCACTTGAAGTTATGATTAGTTTTGTACTGCCCAATTGATAGAATATATAAGCAAACTTTAACACATAACAGCTGTAGAGGAAAATTTTAGATATGAAAATTGGTGTTAAATTATATAGATCTAAAATTTTATAGATCTAAAAACAATTCATAGCATCAAATCTTTAAAATATTGAGGAAGACATTTTATTTTATATCCAGACAGGGAAATTATTCAATTAAATAAATGATATAATTAAGAGAAAATTTAAAAGTCATAGAGGCATGTATTTGTTACCCTTTTACTGATATGTAAATATAGTTATACAAAACAATTTGCAAACATTAAACATATGATATATTTGATGAATACATAAGTTAAAGCTACACTGTAAATTTGTTTCAATTAAATATATAATTAAGAGAAAGTCTCACAGACTTATACTAGTTTATTTGTAAATTAAATAAAGCAAAGCATGGCATTAAATTCATAAAATATTTGATAAGGACATCATTAAATTTTGTAATCCATATACTAAACTTATTTCAGTAAAATTAATAGAAAATTTTAAAGTCAAAGACATGACTGTATTTGTCAATTTGTAAATATATGTAAAAGTCTATAAAGTAATTTATCTCATGTAAATAATGTGACTATGTCAAAATACAGTAATTCATGATATTAAAGATATTCCAAATAAATTGGCGAAAAACACATTAATTTCAATACCCACAGACAGCAAAATTTATTCAATTAAAAATCTTATTAAGAGAAAAATCTCACCTTCTTCTGTCATTTTCCTAAACAGCTTGACACATCACCAATAAAAATAATATAATAATATAAGAGACGTGAATATTGTCCAATAAGTTCAATATCAAACTTCTAAACTTCCCTACAGTAAGAGAGAACACTCTTAACTCTAATAACGGTGAAAATTTTAAATTTAACCAACGTAGCACCCAACCAGTAGTCTGTATAAATTCTGAAACCTTTTACTTAATTGGATAATGAAGTCAGGAAGCTGTGTACATCTTTGATGAATTACACTTGTCCCAATAGTATCACTGGATTAATTCTATGTCTGTGTTTTAACAGTCCCACGGTCACTGCAGATAAAATTTATCCAAACTCGAAATTGACAGTTACACAATATTTCTTAAAATAAACACAAACACAAGTCCTTTAATGTCTCCTGATTGTAGTCAGAAACAAACTATTAAAAAAAACCCACTCACTACTGAAACCAATGTCAAATGACGATATAATTTCTCAAGCTGTTTCCTTGATTAGCAAAACTTTAAACAACTTCAGAGTGAAGAGTAAATTATCGTCCGTAACTGTAATCAAGTATCGTTCAGAATTACTCGACATCGACATCAAAAATTGACGGAGGTCAAATCTAACGTCACTTTACTTCCTGCTCGGCTAAAAAACTATGATAACTCAATAGTAGTGCGAAGATGTTTCATATGAAAGCATAATATCAAAACGAAGAGACTTACTAGCTAGTATCAATATTAATATGCCAGTATCCTTTCACATGGCTTCATTGGAAAAATCGGATGAAATTGCAAAACCTCTATTTTCCAATAATTCCAATCATCTCTGTCGTTGAAAGAAGCTAAGAAGATCGTGGCTCACAAAATTCTTTCCTTTGATTTTTATCAACTGCATAAGGGACGTCTTGAAGAAATATAAAGCCCCACTAATTGAATTTTGATTGGTTCATTGTTAATGTCACTTGACCAATCTTTGAGGTGATTAACATGACAATCGTGAGACCCTTAACACTAGAGTTTAACTTAAGGGGATAATAAAAGACCTTTATGAATATTCATGGGATTAAAATTGTGAGAAGACATTATTTAAAGATTTTTCTTTAAATTGTATGAAACCGGTTTAATTGATTTATGCATGCTATAACCACACAAGGACTTTACAAGTTGCATCATTTGTGAGCAATGAACCTTCACAATAGAAACTGGTTCACTTTAATAAGTTGGACTTGTTATGTGATTATTAAAGAACAGGGACATCAATCACATGGAGTTAGTTTTAATATAACATTTTTTTTCCATCTGGGGTCTGTTTCAGAGAAAAATATTTAGTTAAAAATACTCCAAACTTTGTAAACAATAGGGTTACCATTTAATCACTTATTTCATAGTGTGATGTATTTTAATTGTAAATATTTCTCGGGCCCTTAAAGAGAGGACTAGGACTCAATTGAGTTTTAAACTTTAAATTAAGTTGTTATTATTTAGAGCACCAGAGGTGGACAGCTAGTACAAATAATATTCCAAAAAATTTAGTATCAAGATAAGCCAACCATTTTTATATCAACTACATGTACAACAAGAAAACTTATATTTACAGTTTAGTCATTATTTCATAAATTTCTTTCTAGATGTATGACCTTATTGGTTAATTCTTAAAAAATAAGCCCCTAAAATATATTTTCTGCCCTATTGGTAAATTATTAAACAATAATGGGACCTAAAACACAAGACAATACATCAAAGTACTCAACCAATAATTTAGGGAGTTAGTGTCAACTGTATGGAATCCAATAATAAATCAAACGATAACTCATTCAATTCAATAAGTTATCTAGCTAGCTATCCAATACAATGGTATCATTGAGATGGTGTTTAAATTGGCCCCTAGCTATTTAATATAATGGTATAATGGGACTCATGTTTGAATTGGCCCCTTCAAGAATCAGAGATGTTGTGGTCAAATAGTCAGTCCCAAGAGAACCCAGAGAGACACCATTAAGCAAAGAAACTAATAGGCATTAATTCAATCTTTACAGTACAAGACTTGGTGGATACATTAGTTCGTCATTTAATATGACAACAAATTATTAAAACCTTATGATAATATTATTTAGCAATACAATATAGTAAAGTTCACAACAAAATCAGTAGTAAGACTTTTGATAATACCGGCCCCATATTCTAAAATATGTAAAAATTAAGGATAGGTTTAAAGTCTACTTTCATACCCGTGGTCAGTGACCCTTACAGTTCCTATTCACACCAAGTGGGAGTGAAGCAATAGAAAGTTTGCTCACAGAAATGGGCAGTGACCCTGGTGGGATTTGAACCAGGGAGCATTTCATTCCTAAACATTCATTCTACCATTAGATTACTAAGTGAGCTGCAGTGAAGCAACAATATTCAAGAAGCCAATGACAACATCCTGACAGAGTTTCTAATTCTTTGACCCGAGGATTTGAACCTTAGACCTCTAGCTTGGCAAGCAAGTGTGTTAACACTGAAGTTAAAGTGAGATACACTCATGTACAAATAAATATTCTCATTTTGATATACTAGTTTTTCAATACATAGATGTTCAAGAAGACCAAATCCATATTAAGTACCGGTAATTTCTGTTGAGCAATATTTTATTTTGATGTAATAATCAACTAAGTATATTAAACTGCAAAGGCAGATTTTTATAAACATTATCAAGCTGCAGTTAATAGAAAGAGATACCTACAAAGGTTAACATATTTCAAAATTTATATTGTATAATCTGTCTATAACAATATAGCTTTAAGTTTATTCATGTTAAAGAAAAATAAGAAGCTGCATGGTTAGTTCAGTGGGTAGCGTACAAGTCTACTGATGGACAGTGATAGGTTCAATTCCTGGGCAGGGCATACTTTCATGGAACTTGGTTGTGAAACAATTTCTAAGGCCATATTCCCTCTTATTACTGATTCTAAATCATGTAGGACAGTTATCAGTCACTGACGAAAGTACGGGCTCGGTAACATGTTAACAGCTAAATCCAGAGATTTGGCCTTTCCAGGAATGGTTAGTAGGTTGACTGACTGCTGTGATCTAAATATCTATACAATTTGTTGCTATGGTATTAAATCCAACCAAACAAAAGAATGAAATGTAATGGATGTAAAACAAATATCACAATTATCATAGTCTAAAATATATGATAAGGTTCATGTATATTGACATTGTTAATCGGACAATATGTCAATTAAAGTCAAGGCATGGCTTTATCTAAGTGAAGTATAAAAAGAAAAAGTTCACGACACCAAAGATAATGAAAGAAAAAAAGCAATGAGGAATCATTGGTTTTTTAACACGGTAACAAAGGAACGTGATAGCATTACGGCACCATATGTTTTTTACAAGTTAAGTTAAACCTAAGAAGATTAACAATGGTATAAAATATGTCCTATCTACATAAACTATCTGTTCAATTGAATTTTAGCTGATTACTTACAACTCAATACAGATGGTACCAAATATAAGACATCTCAATATATACTTAATGTACAACATATTACATGTCAATTTCCTTGAGTTCAAGTCTTTAATTGTATGTAATATAGTAGATTAATCAAAATCATGGAATCAGAAATATGATGACATGGGGATTCCCTTGTATTAATATTTGAATGTTACTTAGTGTGCAAAATGGTGCTTTAATTTAATTCACAGGCTCATTAGAACTTTACAGGAGCAGGTGTGGCTGGCCGAGTGGTAATTACATTGGAGTGGTAATCACTGGACAGCCAGTTCTACATTGGTTCAAATCCAATAAAAAAAATAAAAAACCAATCTGATTAAAACCCGATCTTAATTGATCCGCTCGACCACTCCCTAATTTAGATCTGGCTGTTTTCAAATGACGGTCACGTTCGGGTGACGTTTTCTCATCATTATATTCATGACGAAATTGTTATGATTAGTAACTTGTTTACATCGTCTTCGTCACGCAATTTGAAATGAGCTGTCCAATCGCAGACTGTGAATAATACAGCGGTCAAATTAGCTCGCAAACCTTTTGTCTAAAAATAGAAATTACGAAATCAAAATGTTTTTAATAGTGTTTCGTCTAGATGAAAGCTACACATTGATTGGTCAACATAAAGGTCATCTCAACATGATCCTCCATTTGAACCTTAGAGATCCTGTACGACAACACTCTGCAGGATATCTGTTTACGGAGATTGACAAAAAACCTACCAGGTTGATTTCCTTGAGCAAGAAACTTTATCCTAGTACTAGCTCAGCACTGGGCACTGAGTAAGTGATTAATCTAAGTTGTAAAAACTTGTTTTGCAATTGTTCCAAAATAAATTATTAAGATTAAACCAACTTTACAGGAAGGTAGGTGAGGAAACAGTACTATAGATAAGTTTTCAATACAAACTTTAAATATTTAAATAGTCTCAATTTATGGTGTCACAGGTTATTATGAGGGTAATCTTTACATTGTAGACTTCTGACAAATTTAATGCATAATACTTATAGCATATGTGTCATGGAAGGTCCTATAAACAAGAAAGTTGTTTTATTGTTTTTGATTTTGCATGTTGGTAACTTAGATGAAGGATTGAGAAGTTTTAGGGGGCATTACTGATGTTTCTTTGAACAAGAATTTGACTAGTGATATTGCTATACTTCAGCTAAAGGTGGTCTCACACAGAACAGGGTTGGGGACACGGTTCCCATACGGTATACTCCGTTAAACACGGGTAGACTGGTAGGAGTTAGACTCGAATGTGTACGAATAAAGTACGGATATACTAGGTCAAGCAAGGTTTGTCTTGATTTTAACAGGATTTGTATACGATTTTTATACGATTGATTAATGTTTCCAAGCAGTCTGTTACGATCTAGTACCATCAAACACGACCTTTACTCAATTTATTAAGCATTCACACAGTTTACATACGGTCTCGCCGACTTTTGTTCCATATGATTAATATACGATATTGGCACGGATGAGCTCACTCGTGTTGTGGACTCCAAGTTCGGTTGTGTATATGGTCACATACGGTCTCACACAGTCTCTCACGGTCGTGTATGATCGCTTATACAATCATACACGGACATGCACCCGTACCAGTTTTTTAAAAGTTTTAAAATTCATACACGACTTTCACGGATACACTCGAATGGCCCGAGTGTGACTCGGATTAGAACACGGTTTGTTCGGTTGCATGTTCGGTTTACACGGGTGGCCAACCGTATAAGCCCTGTGTTCTGTGTGAGACGGGCTTAAGGGTTAATGAATATAATGAAGGTAACTGGCTTGAAGGGCTTGAAGACTATTTTAACGGTCAGTTTCAATGGAGTTAGCAAACTATGCAAGAGCATACTTTCAATCTTGGTAAACTTTGACTTTAGCAAGTATTGGTAACAGATTTAACTTTTTACAATTCTTAAGCAAAAGCAGCATTTTTTTGCAGCTCTGTGGATATAATTCTCATGAATAATATCCAAATGACATTAGAATGAACTTAAAACTATTTAAGTTGTCTGATGCCATCAACTAGGTCAACAAAATGTGAGCTTATAGTTTCCCTAAGGGGTTCTTAGAGTAAAAGGTCACTGTTCCTCAATATCAACATAGATGATTTACAAATGCATACTATATGCTGTTACAGCCATCAAGAATTTACATGCAATTTATATTCATACATACTAATTAACTTTAGCTTAACTTATGAAACAAGTTCTTTCAAATTATGTTATTCACTTTTGATCTGCTTCATGGTCCCCCAGTATTGAAGTAATAGAATAAAGTTTATTGCTCAAGAAAACAACAGGGTACATTTTTAATGGGATTTGAACCAAGGCAGAGCTGGTTATCCTGAAAGATGACCAGTCCAATGTCCTAACCACTTGACCACACATGCTCGTGAATAAGATTTATAAATGTAACAAAACATGTCTACAAACAACCGATATATCTAGAGTGAAACCAATAGCTTCTTTACGAAAAACTATCATTTTTATGAAAACATCTTCTTTAATCCAAAAATCTACACGATTGACCAAAACCCAAGAAATGTAATATAGCGGGGAGTGAGAAGAAAATATTCACTGAGTAGTTTTATATCAGAATTTCCAAACCATAATTATCCTCACACCATAAAACACAAAATTAATTTCCCATAATCCTTTGGGAGGATGGAAATGATGTTGTGCCCAATCGTAACAATATTTTCAGATTAAAACGTGAACACTATTCCCAAATTGTGTCTGTGTATAACAGTATAAAATATTAAAAACACTAATGGAGATTTTGATGAAACAGTCAGAAACGTAATTGCAGTAGAATTAAAAAAAGTAATAATATTAGAACATTTGTGGAAACTATTCTCAACGGTAATCAGACAATTTTTTATCAATTAGTGATGAATATGATTGTATTTCTAAGACACTCATTCATTAATCTTTTGTCAACATTTTTTGGTACAATTTACTGCAAAATGTATGACTGCACCATCTGTTTCTTTAAGAGGAATGTTTTTTCTACATTGATTAAAAGAGATAATAGTGCTGGACTTGTCATAAAATGTACAAGACAATGAGACAATATGATTACTGAATCTAATTTCAACAATAAATCATTGAAAATGCCTGAAAGAAATTTTTTCTAAGTCTCTAAGGTTGTTGATCATTATAGTAAAGGCCACTGGGACCTTTCAGTTCTCATGAAAGTCTTCTATTTCATTTAAATTTGCGAAAGTCAGATATTTTTGTCCATATTTTGAAGTACATAAGATAATTCATGCTGTGAAAATTCATTTTCACAAAAATTTCAGGTAATTGTTAACATTGGCATTGAGGTTAAAAGGAAAACATATAAACAATAATCAATTTTAGAACTGGATGTAAAAAATGTAAAATTAAAAAATTAATTAATAATGGAGCTTGAACGCAATTGTCACTGACTCAAACTTGAGACTTATACATTACAAAAGGAGCCCTTTTAACAGACATACTGTCTCAGCACATTTTGCTGGCTTAAAGCAAAACAGTTGTAACTGAAGTTAAAAAAGAGTGAGTAATGGCCCGCTAGGCCTGTGATTTAAACAATTGCAACATCAACAAAACAATAAAACAGTAGAGTACAACTATAATTAAGGCAATGAACTTCCCACACTGAAAAAAACAACAACATGAAGCACTAATTCCATTCAACCACATAAGACTTGTTTGTCTAAAGAAGAGATGAAAATTAGATAATTTCAACAACAAATGCCAGTTTGTAATCTTAATGTTCCTAGAGGTTATCAAGACATATCTGATCAAGTAACAAGACATTTTGTGCTGACACCATAACACAATCTAGGACTTTATAACACATTAATATTCCCTGATCTTTTCTCCACTTACATCAACTTTTTGCTACACTCAATTCTTTTGCCGTATTACATATTCTCACAGTTCTTCATCAAAGCTAAGTCAGGCTAAGCCACTAAAGACCCAATCAGAGATTGAGGGGAAAACTGAAATCCCTGGAACAATTTGTCTAAATTACTTATCCTACCCAATACAATTAGATGGTACAACTTAGTGATTAATTTCTCTACAGTAAATACCATGGCCTTGTCAACAATGCTACTTTATCAATATTTCAGAAAATTGGGCCCCGCCAATTACGCCAGAAAACGAATGATAGAAATCATACACATGGTCAACATAGCTGCAAAAATGTTATGATGAATTGTATAATAATTGAAGATAAGTAATTTGTTAATTAGAATACCGCGGCTATGTACTGACAAAATCAATCGAGCATTCTAAGCAATCAGTTTTGTATTTGTGATCTTCGTGTTTCACTAAATTGTCGGAAAATTAACCAAATTGCTGACGGAATTGTGCATGGCCTGCGATTGATAGAGATGAATGGACGTGATTGGTTCAATGCCTTTTTACCCACAATTCCATTTTCCAATTCCTGATTGCCAAGTCCAATTTGCGAAATGTTTTAACCCCATGATGAAAAGAGTTTTCCAATTATGGTTCAATTTTTTGCAATTATTTCAAATGTTGATTGTTGCTAGAAAATTGAAAAGTTTATTTTCACGATGCAATTATTGTAATGAAGGTTATTGATAACTTTTTGAAGAAAGGCAATCAATAATCCTAATTCATTTTAAGACACAAATAGCAAGCTGATTGGAGAATATTACAATGGTAGCACACAGATATATTACCTCGTAACAACGGTAACCATGTATCCCTCGGAACATTATTATTACATGTTGTTTTACTACGTTAATTTATTAGTGGGTGTTTCAGGTTTTTTATAATCATTTTAAAAAGCAATGAGGGTTTTTTCTCCAGACAGGAGTAGAGTATGTAGACAAATATCATCTGAAGTCTATTTTTACCACCAATACTAATTTCACTACTAAACTATTTACAGAGTGATTGTACCATTAACTATACAAAAATAGCTGAATTTGCTCATAACAATGGAGCTAAATAGGATCGCACTTGAACACAAAATTGATTACAACTTCCCTACCCTACCTAAATGAGGTTTCATAATTGGCCCTTTTTTGCAGTGATTTAGTGAAAATTGAAGGATGTGCTCCTTAAAAATGTCAAAACTTGAGAAAATTCATTTAATGAACCTTATAAATTTAACAACAGTTTGAAGGCATACTGACACTGAACAAAGCAGCAGATTGAAAGTAGGTGTCCTTCACCCTTAGATCAAAAGACCCTTATTTCGATGGTTGCTGTAGAATTTGTCTTGAGAAGATAACAATATGGAGATATTTGCTTCTATAGTACATTTTATACTCAAAAAACAATAAAACAAAAGATAACGAAGACTAAAAGTGAGACTAAAAGTATGGCTAGGACCAATTTGGATCACTTGGTCATTCCATTTTTATTGCCTTAACTTAAAGTATATGCTCCATGACTAATATCAAAATGCAAGATTTTTTACCTCCAGAGTCAATGAATAAATACTGTATATGCATTGATTCTTTGGCCGATGGTGCAACATTGAGGTCCCAGACAAATTAAGATAAAAATACATGAATCAGAAACTCTTAGGATACTAAATGATACAAGATTCAATCATCAGTACCTAAAATTAATAACAAAAATAAAACAATATATCTCTGATTTGATTAGCATGTTTATGATACAAGACATGATCTTTACTAGCAGTAAACCACAGCACACCTTTAATGAAAACTGTCATCTCCGTAGCTAATGAATGATCTTTGAATGTAACTAAACAATTTATAACAAAGATTCATCAACGGATAAGTTGTCAATCAAGTGTGAAGACATTACAAGATCGCATCGCTGCATACACAATTAACTTTAAATAAACCAATCGCCGTCATCAAGTTAATTTTCTGATAGCATAATTTATGTGTTTTAAATTGTCATTTGGTGGTAGCCACGACGATCCATGCCGGAATATTCACATTTTTCTATAATCAATGTTTACCATCAGTCATTATGAGGACAGTATGTAATTAACTGTTTAACATTTACAGAGATGGAGACATCTAACATTTTACAAGAATAATGAGTGCCCTAGGTTTTTAAATAATACTAGGGTAGAAAAAAATATGGAGATCGGAGACCGGTGATCACCGGGATATTTTTATAAAATGTTTATATGAGGGGGTGATGCATGAATATTGATGTATTTCTATCACAAAAAAGAAAAACAATTAAAAAATGATACAATCTATAAGCTAGGCAATGAGGGGAAGATAAATATCACATGAAAAACCCACACACTTTCATTTGGCACATGGAACTAGGATGACACATCTAATAGAGTATTAAAGGCAGAAATCTAGATTATAGTTCATAACAGTATTTATAATTAAGTTCTCTCTAGAACTTGGTTCAAACCCTCAATTGCAATTATTTGCCACTGCCCGTCCCAAGGTGGAAACCCCTTAGGTTCGTGTTTTCACTATTTGTTTTGGGCTTCTGTTTACTACTAAAGTTCTTTAATCTCAAAAAACTCCCTCTTTGCTGTTGGCTGTGTGGGTCTGTGTTGTTTGACAATTGCTATTCTTGATATGTTTGTGTACACTCTTTCAACAGCTAGATTTGACTTGATGTCTTGAACTAAGATTTTAATTCATTCTGCTGCCAATGTCCTGCATGCTGGGATACACAGCAGATAGAAGTGTCTTAAACTCTCTATTAAGTTTTGTTTGGATGGTCAGTAACCTTCAGGCCATCTTTAATAATGCAATCAAATAAGTATTTCCAAGGTCTTTGGTAGGGTTTGTATGGTCAATATCCTTCAGGCCATCTATGATGATGCCGTATTTCCAAGGTCTCTGGTAGCAAGTATTGTCATAGACTATTGGGTTTTAAATCAATGCCACATTGACCATATGGAACTGAACAATTTTTTTCTTTTAAAAGTTATGAACATATTTCTGCAGTTGCAACAGAGTTTTTATTTATTTATTCACCATTCATACTTCATTTAGATTCAAGTTTCTAATGTTACCAAGCATTACAAACAAACTTATTTACTATTTAAACCAAGTAACTCTCCAACATAAGATGAAATCACAGAATGTCATTAATAACACAATCTAAGAAACTTACAGGCTAATTATATATAACATTTTCAACTATCTACATTATTAAGCTATTCAACGGAAATTATTAGGCAAATTGTTTTCCACCATTTTGAATAAACATTTGAAATGAACAAATTAGCGAAAATTAACCTTTAACTGTAGTAATCAAATTTTTCTAATTGCTTAAATACTAGAGTCACTAACCATTATCTACTTTAAACTTATCTTATACAATATGAATGAGAAACCAATTAAAATTCAATTTAAATCAATTTGCATCATTCTTCTAGAACGACAACATGGACAAAATAACAGCATCTAGAAGTCTACCATTTGTTTAAACTCATTTTCATCCCTTATCATTTTTCAACAATCAAATTACCTGATGACTAGAATAAACTACCTCAGTAATTAAAGAAATGATATTTTAATAGACACAATATGTAGTTGAATGGTGAGATTATTTTGATCAAATCAAGGGAGATAATTATAAATAATGAAAACTACACACAGAAAGTCAGCTCTTCAAATGAAGATAAATCATGTCTTCTGTTATAAAATATTCAATTATTCGCCCACAAACCGTAGAAATTAGGAATTTTCCTTCCAAATTGAGGAAAAAATAATAACCATTTGTAACCCTGTGAGTGGAGAGTTTAATAGACTGGTACTCCATGCAGAGAGAAAGTTTGAACCCTGGTCACAGTTTATCACACCTAACAATTAACCAGTCCACTGATTTCTTGCCATTCTCACAAATCATTTTGTCAAGTTTTTATCAACAATTGAGAATGCGATAAAAACCAGGTCATAACCCATTAACAATGCTTCCTTTAAAGATATTCTACAATTTTCATCGAAAATCACAACCAATCTTATATATTTTCTCAAACGAATCTGCACGTCAATAAAATTAATTTGAAATGAAGCAGGGATTTCTTTCTCTCATCCTTTCCACAATAATTATACTTTTACTAATTGTATTTATTTAATAGATGGAATCTCTGCTATCCATGGACAACATTGGTGATTAATATTGCCTCACTATGGGAGCGTACATTTCACGATTTTCATAGAATATTAAGACAATTTAGGTATATCTCTACGCAGGTGACAGTTAAAATTACCCTAACACACCCGCCAACCATCCACTGTTATCTACAAGAAATGAAATTATTTTCTAACATGGGACATTTAAGATTCAAGAACTTATCAAGTTTGATTAATTATAACTAATGAAAAACTCATTAAGACAAGACTTATTTAGCTGAGAACACAACGAAGAAGAGATGAAAGACAGCTAACAGCCATATCTTAGATTAAACCACAAAATATAAGAATCACTTGAGTTAATGAATACAAATTACCATTTACCAAATTTTATCAGTTTTTAATAGTCTAATCTGCAATAATTATACATGTCAACCATCTCAAAGAGCTATAAATCATTCCAGTCTACAATAAAATCTAATTAATTATAAGAAATAACAACAGTTTCCAACATTATGTAATAAATGGTTTTTCAATTAGTAATTTTATTTCCCAAAAAATCCTAACAAATATAATCAATTAAAATGCAATTTAGTCTTTTCTATCTAGATATTTTGTTAATTTTGTAAGAAGAAAATTGTGTGGATTACATAAAATGAAGCAATTTGATTATCTTCCAAATGCTTTATGAAATAGAATGTGTGTGGCATTAAATTATTACAAGAGAATTTCATTAGCTTATAAATAACAATGAAATTATCACTAGGGGTAAATCTTCTTTCTTACAGTTAGAATAAACAGTGCTCCATCAAGAATACAGTACCCAACAAAAGTTTGGAGAGGTTTTCAGTTGAAGGCCTATTGAATAAGCTTTTACCTAAAATTTGATAACTGCTAATTTTGAAATGCTTTGTAGTTTTGCATTGGATTTTTGGTGATCATTATCATTATAACTGAGACTACAAAAATAGCACAAAAACTATGTTATGGAAAATTATTACAATAAACATGGTTTTGGAGGCTTTACAATGTCACATGCTGAATCGTATATAGAGTTGCATTCATGATAATTGTTTTCATTTTATCACAAACCATACTTAAATGTAATAAAATAATCATCTACAAAAATAATCATCAAAATTCAAAAATTGTTGTAAATTATTTTTGTCTCCAAACTTTTGGTGGGTACTGTACATAGTAGAAATATGATTTAATCCCATGAGGCAGATTATAATGTAATAAAACCATAGGTAATACATCAATTCATTAAAACATTAAAATTTCTATGAACTTTGAAGCTCTAAGGGAGAACCCCTGTTATGATGCATGGAATGAAGTCATCTAATGTCCTGTAACATAGGAGGACTCTGGTGTTTGTTATGTCAAGACATGCTGATACAAGCCCTGCACAACTAGTAAAGGTATGTTGATTAGTAAGCTCAGAACTAGCCTACCTGTTTTCCATTTTACATGAAGTCAGATTTGTTTTGCACTGACCTCGGGATGCACATAATATTGGTAAAATGCCGAGGTCTTAAGACCTTTTCCTCTACTTAGACATAGAATAAAGTTAACTGACACCCATAATATTACAAAATGTACTAAAAAGAGGTATTAACCTTGGGTTTAAAGACCTGAGCCATCATGATATGACTAAAAAGAAGTATTAAGCATGACTCAAAGACTTCAGCCTTGAGAGATATAGCGGGTAGGTGACCAAACCACCATGACTGAAAAGAGGTCCAGAGTAAAGCGACAAATAAACCCATAAATATTTGCCCAGTGGTACAGATGCTTGATTAAACAAGTAAATATAAAATTCTTACCTGAATTAATACAACTATTACTAGACAAATCATCTTCCTCTTCATAGTCTGAACCTTAAAATAAAATATAAAACAACAGTAGAGGATGTATACTTATTATATAATATACAGTTCCCTCTAAAAGTTCTTGGATATGTGAAATTTTGAGAAAAAGTCAATTTTACTCTATCAATATGGTACATGTATATGGAGAAGTTGCTGGACTAGTGGATGGGTAGATGAGTACTGGTTATACTGGTTATATACAATGGTCCAGGAAAGCTAGGTTAGGTGTGCTGGCCATTGTAAAATGACCTAACTGTGTTGAAACAGCATAAAAACCAGTATAAAGCTTATTTATGTAAAATGATTTGAATCATATGTTGATAAACTAATTAATGGTGATTTTGAATTTCACAGCGATAATGATCTTAGTCTTTTTAATTAGTAAATATAAAATGGCTTAACCTAAAAACTGAATTTTGTTAAAAGTTTTATGGAGGGTACTGTAAATGTTACTTCCTTAAGTTTAGATATCTTAATTATATCTCAATGATTAGGCTATAAATGGTAAAATTGTAATACAATTATATAATTATAAACATAAATAAAAGAAGAGAGAACAAAATGTGATGAATGATGAATAGATATTTAGATAGTCTAAGAATTTTAATCAGAAAATCTGTAATTCATGATCAGCTATTTTTAATATTCAACTTACAAAAAATTCATTAAAAACAAGTACCTTCAATGGAAATGTCACTAAATTTAGTCATTGAGTAAATTGGCAGTCAGGAAAAAGCACTAAGTTTGCTTGAGCAAAAAGGAAGATGGTCCTAATTAAACTTTTAAATGTTGTACACTACAGTTATTTATTTTGTTGGGTTTAACGCCATAGCAACACATTGTATTTTATAAGTCATATAATGGCATACAGCACACCTAACCTTGGACCCTTGTCTATAACCAGTACTCATCTACCCTTCCACAAGGCCAGAAACTTCTCCATATACCTTATTAGCGGAGGAAATTCAACATAACTATCAAATTTTCACGGAAGGGTATAACCTCAAACTCGTACCCCCCCACAACACTAGATTAAAAAACCCGGAGCGCAACCAACCCGGGTCGTTTACACTAGAGTTTTATAGCAATTATTATGCAGAACATTTACTTGTTCCTAATTATTAGGAACAAGTAATTGTTTAGCATAATGATGACTATAGTGCTTATGGAGGAGGGGTATCCAACCCATTAAGCAGAGAAAAACAACATCAAAGCCAAAATGTGTTAAGTGAGCAAAGATAATAAACAATGGCATATTGGTTAGGACCTTAAGTCCTTAAATATTCTCAGAACTCTGTTAATCATAAAACCAATCATCCTTGTTAAAATAAAGGTCAAACATTGAGTCAATTCTAATTGATTGAAATGAGACAATATTTTTAAAACAATACATGAAATATTCATTCAAATGCTCAGGAACTATAACACTTGAAATTGACAGAGGTCTGTAACAACTAGAAATTATGTTTTCAGATGGCAAACAGAAAAAAAAATCCCCGTAAAACTCATTTCTCAAGAAGCAATTTTCTGACATGTTTTGTTTAACTACATGATCACTTAAATTGGAAATACTTGAGGGAGAATTTATAATTGACAAAATAGAGCTTATGCTTATTGCCAGAATAAATTCATGACAAAAAGTATAAACACTTATTTCAAACTGTTTATTCAATAAAACATTTATGTGGGGAAAGTTATTGTAGAAATTGACAACACATTGAGAGAGTTATATAGATAGAGAGAAAGTTAGAGACAATATTCCTCTCAATTTATGACTTTAAATAAGTATAGGTACTTAACTCAGTCATCTAGATATATTTACCACAGGTAGAAATTGGTTTTTATTCCTGATAGTGTAGATACCTGGTGTAACCTGTATGGAACAATTAAAAGCCATTCAAGATGATGAAGTTGAAATATGGCTTTAAAGTTTACAAGGGTTTTTCTCATGTTAAGTAGCAGACTGCAGCAAATCCTCTAAAAATAGTGCTCATTGCTACAGCCCATAAATAACTGGGCAATACTGCTTCCAACATGACATGGCATTTTTTTTTCCGCATTCAACACATATTTAGGTCATAATTACATACGACAGCCAGCCCTTCCTACTATAGGTTTGCTGGGCACTTTTCTATCACCAGTATTAACAGGTATGACCTACCGCAACCAGGCTCGAACCCACAATCTCAAGATTTGAAGTCAGACATGCTAACCACTACGCCACAACCATGGCTATGACATGGCATAGGCAATTAATGAATTTACTTGACTCAACATCATCTAATACCTGCCAAGGTTAGTTAGCTTATCTGCAACACAATTAAATATCAACTTGCATAATGTTCAACAAACCCCTAATCCACTTTAAAACTGTCCAATCAAAATCAAATCTCATATTCTCCTGTCCAATCAAAAACTGTGTAACATATAAGTCCTATTAATTAAAAAAAACAACAGAAATACTTCATCCAATCAAATCTCAGGAAACAAAAGAAGTTGAACTCACAGTGAATACTAAATGTTCTTTGAACTTGGAGTAAAGGGTGCATAATCTGAACGGTTCTTATCAAGAGCACCTGATTATACAGTAAGTTCTAAGCAAGAATAAAATTAAGAATATTAATCACAATTTCGGATGATAAAACCCACAGCTGCAAAGTGGGCTCACTTCGATTCATCATGGTTAACATTTGTTGAGAGGAAAGGATATATAAAAATTGAAAGTAATTTTTATTTAACTACTTTATCTTAATTGGTTTCAGTACCAATTAAATTAGAAAGTAATAAAATTTAAAATGTACAGGTGATAGCCAGTGAACATATGAAATCTTAGGATATAATCCCAAGCTAAATTAATAACCTATTTAAAGTTTAAATTGCTAATTACTGCCTGGTACAAGCTGTTCTGAAGAAGAGGAAGTACTTTATTCTATATTGAACTCTCTTGAAAATTTAGAAAATTTTGAAACAAAAAGTTTAATACTAGAGTGAATAGTTTTAATTATAGAACTGTAAGAATAATTAGCTCTGGGAAAGTGAAAGAAATGAAAGATCAATTTATAATACCAATCATTGGTTCCTCATTCATTCTCATTACACTGTTTATAATACATTTCAAGAAACTTTGAGAAAATACATTACAGAGGAGGGTGAAATAGCTAATGGTCGAAGTCATGACTTGCTGTACGTCAAAACAACATTTCACAGACTTGCTATTACAAAAAGCCTGCCTGCAAGCACGCTCAGTCAGTATCACACAAGTCTACTGATTAAGGGGGACATGGATTCTACTTTCATGTGAAGCTTGATAAAAAATAATTTCCACAACCATTCTCCTTCCTACCACTGATTCTAAATCATGTAGGGCAGTTGTCTCTAAATGAAGGATGCATCAGTGAGTACTAACGGATTAGTAGCCTTTTCAGAAACAGTGAGCGAGTTGACTGTACAGCTGTTATGTGACCTATATAATATGTTGCTACTACGATAAACCCAACCAAAAGAGTTATTGCAAACAAGTTCTATTTTTGCTCATAATGGTATTAATAAATTTAATTCAACTGTCAGTGGTGCACACTAACCCTGCTGATTTAAATACTGACTACATTATTTCTGTACCTCCTATCATTAATCAAGTATCTAAATCAGTGGGTTTAATGTATACATCACAAACAACTGAATAAAATTTACCAATATAAGGACCAAATGACTTGCACTGAAACATGCTCAAAGGCAGCATACAAAAAACTTATAACATAACAATAAGAACTATGAACAAAATACCAAACAAATCTGTTGAAAGAACTTGGATAAAATTAAGCCCAATTGAATCAGATGTGAAAGCTGTAAAAACTCGACACAATGTATAAATTACAGATGGAGCAATCATAAACAGTTGAAGGAGACTTGTCAAAAACTGTAATAAATAAACAGATGTCATTGACAGGGTAATAATCATGCTAAACATGTTGTGTAGGATAACAGATCATAACTTGATCTCTTAGTCGCTTTTATCAATATGTTGACAGCTGATACGAATATCAGGGTATTTTATTAAACCATCAATGCATGTTGCATACAATCAGAACAGAACAGAACAGTACATTTCTATTCCACCCACTACATATACACAGTAATTAGTGTTGCAACGATTCAATGGAAAGTCGATTCGATGCGATTCGATACTTTTTTTTTCGATTCGATTTTTTTCAATTCGATTCTTTTATAAATACAATTTACTACTAATATGCATTTATACACATATTTAAGCTTAAAACTAAATAATATTATTTAAATTAAAGTGTTACTAAAATTGGATGACACGAAACTCGAAAATCTGATAATTTTTTTATATTTGCTTTATTCAAGTACGAAATGGATTGGGTACGAATGAAAAGGTCGCGAAAATGTATTATTAATGTAATATCGAACAGAGTTTCTATTCATGCTACATAAAATTGTGATAGAAATTTAACAGAAATGTAACAAAGTGAAACCCAGTTTCACTGTCAATGTATACTTTGACTTTTAGGTGCGCCTTTGCTTTTATCGTTTTAACTTATGTAGACACTTTTAAAGTCAGTATCGAATCGAAACTCGCGGGTCCCGAATCGAAATCGAATCGGCACCCTTGCAATCAAGTTTCGATGTATCGAATCGAATCGCTGCAGCCCTAACAGTAATTTGCACAATTTTTTCCAGCTTAATTGTGAAACAAATTCTTACAACTTAGATTAATAACTTGTGAGTCTGCTTCCAAAGTCCTCAACAGAACTCAGCAAGTAGGGTGAAGTTTTTTGCTTCAGGAAACAAGGTAGGTTTTGGATGGGATTTCGAACTATTGTGGAACTGGCTATACATTGATTACTGAGTCCAATGCAGGCATAATTTATGTGCCACTGACAGTTAAATAAAATTTAGCAATGTGATGATACATTACAAAACTAGCATTACCCAGTAGATTAAAATTTTACCTATATCTTATCAATATACTGTACTGTCCAAACTCAATAACAACAGCTCATTTCAAATATATCTTAAATAAACTGTACCATATGACTGATACATTACCTAATTAAGACATATTTATACACCCCCTCTAAAATCTTTTTCCCTCTTCACCTATACAGTGTCAGCCTTTAAGATCACTATTCCATGATTATAGGATATTTTCCCAGTTTCTATATGACTCAAGAACAGGAAATTGACTTGTTTTCTCTTTGCATTAATAATAACAAAACTAATTTCCTCAAAATTAACACAGTTTTCCTTCATTTTCAATCAATGTAATCGTGGTTAAAATGTCAGAAGAAAAAAGACTGCATGATGGACAATGATATAAAATCAATTTAATTTATACAGAGAAAAGAAAATTAAAATAATGTCTGTATACAATACACACAGCAGGCAATAACAATGTAAGAAATCTTGTTAAGTAAATTGATATCAACATGGCTATAATGTTTCAGGCATATTACATGGACACCATTAGTTGATCAGTTGAAAATGTAACTGAAATATCGTTGCCTACCATTGCCATCTACAAATATCTCATGGGTGAGTTTCGTTAGTTTGAGGCTATCAGCCCAAACAAATATAATTTTTTATATATATATAGTAATTTCAGTCTCTATCAATTCTTAGGTATGAAATTCACAAATAGTTCTGACAATTTAATAACAGCAATTCAAACAGATTATCTGCTATTAAACTAAAAGGGGAAATAACTCCTAAACTTCTTACAGACACCTGAAAATCCAAACTACTTCCATGGCGGAGCAAAATTGCTGATAAGAGTGCTGGGTTGTGCATCTCAATAGAGATGTTTATTTTTTATGTATTTGACATGACATTATCCAATGTCTATTTAAGAAATTAGAATGTGGTCCAAACCTGTCAAATTTCGATCCATATTTCATTGCTATACAGTTGACCAAATTGGTTGTTCCATAGAGATTTTAAGATATCTAGAGCTGGACTTTCAACCAGGGTATTAAGCATGTCCTTCAAAAGTAGTGGACAACTGCTCAACTAGATACAGTGGTAGGTAGATAATGGCCATACAAAGTATTCTATGACTAAACTTAACAGAGTTTGAAGTTTCAGCCTGGGAAGCATTGTATAAAACCCACAAACCTTGCATTGCAATGGGAAATATTTCCTTATGTTTCTATTCAATTCCCCCATCTGGACTTCAATTCAACAACCACTGGATAAAATATTTTTTATTTGAATTTAAGCATCATTAATCAAGATATCAATGATTTTTATTTGATGATGCATGGTGGCAAACTGATCTTACAACACTTTTTATAACAGTTTAAGTTCTTGCACAAGGAGCCAGCAAGTATTCCTAACACAGAAGAAAGTTGCAATCAATTCAAAATTTTGATAAAAAGTATAACCTGTTGCAGCTAGAAATCATACGGTAGGGATTCCAACTCAGCCCCGCTACCACCGCACCAACACCTCAGCTCTAGATATAGGACCACAGCATCACTGTCAAAACTTTGATTGCTCCACTCAAAGAACAAATTAGGTCTATTAAATAAAATATACCCACAGCTGTATAATATAAGTGTACAAGAAATAATAATTCCCATAGACCTGATACAACTTTTATGCAGCTGCAAAAAAGTAAAATTTTCAAAACTAAACAAGAACAATCTGCTCTTAACATTATCTAATGTGGATTTTTTTTATATAATAATTATAACGGTATTATATTCATAATGAAGTTTTAAGCTAGAATTAACGAAGAAAAGTTTCTAATTTTCGATAACCATCTAATAACCATGGTTTCATGTTTATAACAGCAATAAAACATAGAGTAATCAGATTTTTGTAATACGCTAGAAATTTATGACTATCTAAACATGCAATATTTCTCTGTATCACCTGCATGGACACCATAATTGGAGTGTAAATTAAACCAATTTGGTAAAATTTTAATATTTTCCATAATGATTTATCACTCTCATTTACTGTCAATCAGCGGAGACCATAAAAGCGTTAATATGTAAATCTGGCGTAGAGAAAAATAGATTATACCGGAATTTGGAACCAACAAATGAATGAGAGATATAGGAGATTTTCATCATTAATTTTCACCCTAGGACATTAAATTACACAAAATGAGGTAAATTAGAATTTGATATAATTAGGAAAGTAAATTTTTTATACAACTTTACTATCAGTTTTTGTTTAAATTTTACAATAAATACCCAGCAAGAAAACCTATAACTCAGCCGTTTTTATAATTCACTTCCTCTTCTTGAGGTTTTTGTTACGTTTAAAGTCATCAATAAACAATTAAAATGCATTTTACAACGAAGCCTTAATGAGGACAATACACAGTATGAACAGAATATTAAGTTTCTAAAACAGGATAGGGAGGGCTAGTTCATATCAGTCCGTACTTTTAATGGGAACAGATCTTAATCATTGTCTAATTACTGCCAATGGGTAACCAGCCAATTAAGAATTAATTTATACCCTAAAAAGATGGTTAACATCACCGCTTTCATTAACTCAAGTTTTCATATCGCAAAAAAATTTCAACATAAAATCTGCCATCAATTTTTTTGCTAAGTCTTTTTTATGAAAATTGAAAGGGGGGAAATCTATTAAATAAAGGACCCCTGGCATTTTATATCAATACATAATAAAAATCTACTATGTAATATAATAAAGTATGAGGGTGATAAACAAAAAATGCTTAATTCATAATTAACTAAAGGTAACAGCTGTATTAAGTATAGAATGCAGAATTATGAAAAACCATTGTGTAGGTATACAACCTTAATTTTTTTCCACTAACAGTCAGCGATAATTAACTTTATTACAAAGCATCACAAGTATTACTTACACAAAAAAATTACCCAATGTCTGATGCAATAAATATGTGCATAAAATAAATAGATAATTTTTTCATACAAAAGAATATATATTATAAATCTAATAACATTAATAAAGGTCCACCACATCCCTTTTTCATTGAGTTAAATCAATTGCTATGACGGTACCTATACATTATACAACATTGCTACTAATAGACATAACAAATTATTTCAAAAATAGTAAAAAATATTTTCAATGTCAATAATGATAATAATACAAGCATAACAAAAGATAATATAATTCAGACAAGATTCAATCGTGAACAATGGAGACAACTTATTAAGCCCAGTGTCTAGAGTTCTTATATAAATAGAACACAAGTAAAAAATAACGAATAATCTATAATTTTTTCAATAGATGAGATATATTAATTCAATCCTATACCAGCATAGTCTAGCAACTTCTTAATTTGCATCTCATAAGAGACCGTCTTCAATAACTCACTTTATAATTGTTTACAATATCTTGTAACTAAGGGAGGTAACTAGGATTTGACTTGGATGAGAAATTTTTAAGGATTTTAATCCCCTGTGAGGAAGATTATACACCGATAGTTCTAGTATTTATCTACATATGAATGAATTACAGTAAAATATCAGTGTATCAAGGGTTTAGATGAAAAAAACACCAGGAAATAATCTAAAATCTTTATAAAATCAATTCAAATTTTGTCTACTAAATTGTCTTTGATTATTCCTCTTCGGTCTTGATCTTAATTCATCAGCCTAAAGCCAAGGACTGTAGTCGAATATGATTTTGGGATAAACCAAAGGTGTGGGATTCCTAGATTTTCCACTTATCCATGGACAAGTGATATCTAATAATCAACTTCTTCTGGATCAAAATGACTTGTCCATAAGTCAACTGCTTGACTCCCCTTTCGAGTATTACTAGCAGGTAATATTACTAGCAATATTCAAAATGAAGTATTGAGAACTATAATCTAAAATACATACTATAAACAATAATAGATAATTGATAATAAAATAGTTCACAGTTGAATATGATTGAGACATCTACATTATCAAGTATTGCTATATTTTGAAGTTAAAATACAGTGTACAACTTGTCCATGGACAAGTGGATTAGTAATATTTACTTGTCCACAGACGTATGAGGCGGACAAGTTAAGCATTGAAATTCCACACCCCTGGTGAAATAACTTACATCACAATATCCTAGCTAGATGATAATTAGGGGCATTAAAATTATCAATTAAAAAAGTCTTATAGACTTAAGAAATCTAGATAATATGTTAATTACCAGCCTGGATTTTTTTCTATAAATCCATTCATCAAACATAATTTATACTATTTTTGCACATTGATCATAATATAAATGTATGTCTAATTATTTAGTATTCAAACTTCATACATGCAAAAAAGAACAAATAGTTATATGATTTTGTGCCATATATTAAAATGGACATGGATTTGGATGTATACAGTAGGGCCTATGCTATCAATTTTTTCTCATCAGTAAAACTTCATCTGATATCATACCAGTAGATTCTAATAGTACAAGGTCATTGGAGAAAGCATTGCATTGTGGGATTCTCTCATTTATAGTAGACTATGGGTAAATTTCATTGAACTGTAAGGTAATAAATACATCAACACTGCTGATTTAAATACTCAATTTTTGATAGCAAGTACAGAACTTACTGTAGTGAGTATTTAAATGAGTGGGTTTAATTTATGCACCGATGACATTTGATTAAAATTTATCAAAACTTAATGTTAAAATTCATTGAACGTCCAAAATAGCTAGAGATACATGATAAAGGGTTTGTCTCATCAATTCAGTGATTCCTACCAAGTTTTGCATTATTCAGACATCACTATCAGTCAAATGAAAGAAACTTAACATAAACATGAAAGTTAGTACATGACCATGGATCATTATGCACGTAAATCAATGTCCCATGTCTGCCCACTGTCTACAGACATGGTGCAAAAATAACCCATTTTTTCAAGTTATTTAACTAATGATCATTAATCATGTTAATGTAAAGAAAACACACTTCTTGAATCTGTAAAAGCTAGAATATAACTCTGCTTCTGATCTCTCTCTTGCAGCTAAACCAGACTGATCATGTGTTGAATCATTGATCAAGCACATTCTCATTGGCCCACAAT
Source organism: Mactra quadrangularis (assembly GCA_025267735.1). Classification (NCBI taxonomy): domain Eukaryota; kingdom Metazoa; phylum Mollusca; class Bivalvia; order Venerida; family Mactridae; genus Mactra; species Mactra quadrangularis. The sequence continues at coordinate 34,808,834 of CM046304.1, forward strand.
GTAATCCACAATCAATGATATTGTCTTACCATTGATACAGGAGCCTGTACTGTTACCAATACTGCAGAAGTGTTCATGAAATCTGATTTTGATGGGATCAAAATAAGATTAACTAATAGAAATGAAACTCCAAGTTGATGAATGTCTTAAAAATTATGAAATCCTGAATAAAATGTACTTCAAAACATCAACAAAAAGGTTGACCCTACAAGATTTTCCCATGATATCTAGAGAGGTGACAGAGGTTAAAACATTAGACAATAAAATTTCATCAGTACATAATGATAAATGAGTGATAATGACCATTGTCAAAAACTGCCAGCAATCATATAGATATTATATAGTATTTCAGAATTTTCACACATCATTATCAACCAAGATAAACTGCAGGAAAACTAGACTCACAGATTATTTTCTATCATTTTACGTCATCTTGACACTAAACAGTTGTCCTCACATTTAAATCATTCAAACTGTCTCAATAGCTCACATTTAATTTTGCACTAATATCTCTAAAAACAGAACTGAGGTCATACAGCACAAGCATGAATGTATTTTTTTGGGTTGGTTTTAATGCCACAGCAACACATTGTATTGGTCATATCATGGTGGCCAGTCAACTCACTAACAGTTCCTGAAATGGCCAAATTTTTGGATTTAGCAGAAGAAGATTGAAAGAGGAAGGGAAGTAGAAATTATTTCATGACCTAACACCATGAAAGTAATGTATGCCCCGCTATTAATTCAGCTATCTGTGCTTTATCTATACTTAGCAGAAATACTTTATTTTCAAACAGTACAGTTGTGCTCTAAATTGGAGCATTAAGCATTTATGACCGAAAAACAGAACCTTACACTAAAGACTGTATGCTCCACTTCAGAGGTCCAAAATCTTTAAGACTGTAATCTACTTAAATGATAAAATTGTGTTTATTTTCAATTCAACAAGCAACAAAACATATATTACAGTTGAGTTCTTTTATTAGAATTATTTGAAAATTTTATTTCAACATTAATAATAAGATAAAGATGTATTTTGATAGTTCGGATATACAGTGTAACCTCTGCAGAGCGACTTTTGGTGGAGTTTGAAAAAGTGTCGCTCTGCAGAGGTAGACTTTTTCTACTGATCACGACAAACGGCCGTTTTCGGTAAGGAAAACTGGCCGTTATCCGTTCCGTAATGTAAATACAGTTATTAGCGAGCGCTGATCGACAATAGTAAAAAGTTTTTACATGATTATAAAGTTTATAAGATAAATCATTATAACTGTTAAAAATTCCCAGCATGATGGTTAGTTTTACGCAGAAAAAAGCAATACACTAGGGAAATCGTTTCTGGTACCGTCAAATTTGCTCTTTATACCTGTCTAATAATATTTAGCATGAATTATCATCTTCTTTTCAGAAGTAAATGTCTCAATCGGCTCGTAAACCTCAAATTAACTTAAAACAGAATTTATTTCATCGAAGCTTTTAATAATTAGTACAATAAATAAGTTTTCATTAACTATCGTCAACTAGCTGGGCGTATGTTCGACTGATATTTGATGACGTCAGCCTACCAAACAAAGCGCTCTTCATCTTAGATCAGTTTGTTGGAGTCATGGAAACCATATGTCACTTGTTTATTAACCCCTGTTAGTCAAATGATTTAACAACATGGCACCTTAGGGTAGTTTTAAACGATTAAGGGTATGGCTTATTGTTTAAATCTTCAGGTCATAGATAATTATCGATTAATGATATAAACTTTGCTAGACTTAGTGTCGCTGTAAGGAGCAAAGAATGAACAAAGGGAGCTGATCTCAAAGGCCGTTTACCGCTCTGCGGAGGTGTTGTTTATTAGAAGTAAATCATAGTGCAAAATCGACGGGGGGAATTCTAATATGCCGCTCATCGGAGGTTGCCTTTAGCAGAGGTTATACTGTATTTATATTCCCATGCCATATATAAACAGTATTATTTAAACCACCATGCATATGATGATTGAATGTAATTGGTTCATTCATCAATGTATATAAATATATGTCATAAATTGGATCATTTTTTGCAAGGGGAGATGTTTGATGTATCATGATACACTATATGCATGAATTACAGGTGCAGACCAACAATTCATGAAGATGGGGAGAATTGAGATAATAGCTTTTAAAACGCGGATACAGTAAAAAACAGTATGAATTCATTTTTGATTATTGTCACGAATGTTTAAATTGGTGCAAGACACAAAAGTTTATTACTAGTCAGAATATTAGTGTTTTTTCCAAAGCAGAATAGCAGGGCGATGCATCCTGACCTTTTTCTCTCCTCCCTGCCAATTTTAGCCTCTCTCTATTCAGTAATAGTACATTTAAGGCATTTACCCTCAGATAATGCCCTGCCCCTTTTTCTGCCTCCCTGCCCTTTTCTGAGTTCTGAATTAATTACTAGAATATTGCATCAACAAAATAACATTAGCTTTGATAAGCTTTTGTCCAACAACTTTTAGGGGATGGGGGCTGACAGGCCTCTATGATATTACACAGATGAAGTCCATTAATTGCTAATGAAGATTTATGTAATATACATTGAAGGTACATGACTGTAATATAAAACTTTCATATATTATTCAACCTCACATTACACAGAGTATCAATTCTAAGTTAGAGCAACATGACTTGAATAAAATATGCATGGTCACTATATGATATAATGTCAAAAAGGATTAAATTTCATACTTTGGTATATTAATATTTGAATACAACTGTATTAGTAAGTTTAAGGCCAAACTAAAGTTGTTCAATACAAAAAAATCAAAAGTTCCTATACATTTACCAATACATAAGTAGTAACTGTTGAGAGTACTAGCTGTCGTAGATCTAGTGCTAATTGTGGGTTAAATTTTTGCATTGAGCATAATTGCAACAGAAGGTCACTGGTTTGAGCCTTGTATTGGGCATACTTGAAAGCACAAGGTCACTGTTTTGAGTCCTGTATTACGCAACTTGCAAGCAGAAGGTCGCTGGTTTTAGCCCTGTACTAGGCATACTTGCAAGCAGTAGGTAACTGGTTTGAGCCCAGCATTGGACATTATACTTGCAAGCAGTAGGTAACTGGTTTGAGCCCAGCATTGGACATTATACTTGCAAGCAGTAGGTAACTGGTTTGAGCCCAGCATTGGACATTAAACTTGAAAGCAGTAGGTAACTGGTTTGAATCTTGCATTGCAGCACTTAGAAAACTTGCAAGCTGTAGGTCTCTGGTTTGAGCACTGCATTTAGTACCTGACTTCTTATACAAAAAAAAACTTCTACATTATTAGAGTTCGTTTTTTCTCAACTGTCAAAACATGAATAATTTTACGGTGACTTTGTGCTCTTTATTTTAAACCCATGGTAATGTGATAGTGTGTAATTAATCAGCGTGAAATTATTCAAACTTTGACAGTTGAGAAAAAATAGACAATAGAAGACAATTATATGAACAACTCAAAATCCATGGATATATTCTAATATTAATGATATTTTCTATAGTAAACTTGATACAAGTAATTGATAAGATACATATCAAAATTACAATTGTAACAAAACAATCATTAACAGAGCAAAAAAAACACCAGCACAGAAGTAATATGTGCACATCTGGAATTGTTTTCAGCTAGTCTTCAATAGCAGTATCATCTATCTACCCTGAGGAAGATATCATTGAGTAACAATATGTGACAATCACATGGTACAGTGTATCCAGATAGTATAGCCAATGTTCAAATATATAGGCTTCTTATTTCTATTGTCAAATACATCATAGCTACAGTTGTGAAGCAGTGTTAGGAAAGAGTTGTACAAGTAGAAATCAAAGTGCTGAAAAGCACTAAAGCAAGACTGAACTGATTCGCACTCATATAATTACATGAATGTCCTTTGGTTAGATATAAAAGGCTTTCTCTTTTCAACTTAGACTTCTGCAAGATATATCATTCTGATCTGATTTTACAAATAACTGTTAAGAGCATGTAAACTGTTATCAATGAGACATATATATAGTCATTTATATTATAATGTTTTTCATGGAACTATTTTTTAAAGGAGGTTTTAGAAGGAAGGGTGGTAAAATTGATGACTTATAAAATTTCAGACATAAAATCTCTTACGACAGCTATGACTGATAAGACAGACCAGCTAAAAATGGTCAATAAGGGAAGAAATCAACCTCCAGCAATAACAGTAAATCACTAATCAAGTAAATCCCTCCCATGTCATAGTAACTATTTCTTCCTTCTCAAGGTACAAGCCATATGATCCAGAAAATCTTGAAAATCATTGCGTTTTCAAACAAGAAATCAATTTTACCTTTTTCTTGATCCAGTAAAGCTTGTACTGATCTTTCTGTTTCCTCATTACCTTTAAAGTCATCATTATAATCATTATCTAAACCTGTATCCACGGTAACACTTTCAGTATTGTCTTCTATATAATTATTTCCATCATTTCCCATTAAATTGGAACATATTTCAAAGTCACCAGAACTAAACTCTTGGTTTGTTTGTCCAAAACATATTTCCTGACCGCTAGAACACATATCCTCTGAGAGAGCCATTGTAACTAGCAGCACAGTTGACAGTATGAGGAAATCGGTAGATATAGAATACCGTATGATCTCAATTTTGAATAGCGAAAAAGTAGAACTGTTTAGATGTTATTCAGTTAAATCAAGAAACCATCAATTAACATGCTAGATTGATCAATTTACAAAAACAATAAAACACAAGCCTTGAATATTTAATGTTTAAACTATGCAACTGACACGTCCATAAGTCAGCCCACTGAGGGTAGCTATATGAGAAAACACAGTTTTTAAATGTTATCAAAACCAAACAATTAGCAACAAAGTGTCAAAGTATTTTAAATATAAGGCTTAATTTCTACATTAAGTAACTATTAATTAATCACTTGTAATTAAAACCTCACTTAATTACTTATACAACACATCTATATATTACTAATTACAGTCATACAACATGATACAGAACTTCATCCAATCTGAGCTAGGTTTCAAAAGATAGATCTACGTTATCATGATAAATGATAACCATAAAATAATTCACAGCTTTAACATCAATTTTCCATCGGCAAAAATATTATACAATATACATTATAATTACACGATTAGCCTCAATCAACTTATACCAGCAACCTGTTAAAAATATTTATGTATTCAACACAGCTGTTTTTCAGTGGCAATTCAATATTAAAAAAATCACAATAATAATGCTAGTCTATCTTTCATATAAAATCTGTCCACATTCCTACTAAATCCAAGCCATTACAAATTTGTAATCATTCAAATTGATTTAAAACACCTTAACTACTTCACAGTGCACTACAAATATGTCATAAAAATGAAAGTAAAAAAATACTCTAAACAGCTATTTGGCACAGCACCCCCCTGTACTGTATAAGACCTTACGGTTATTTTAGTATATTATTCACTAAGCTTCTGGCTAGTTAATAAGATTGTGAAGATTATACCACTAATATGTTCGTAATTCAGTCTTGAGTATCCACACACGAAAAAATTTGTTACACAAATTTATGTATAAACTGCCTTTAACCAATTGAATTTATTTTATAGACATTCATTTTTATTTTATTTTATTTCATCCCAAGGTCACATTCTTACGAACACTAACACCTTAAAACTTTTAAATGAACTGTTCTCATATCAACGATATATATTATGATATCACTCAGCAGTCAGAATATATCTCAATCATGCACTTTATAGTGCAAGGTTTACGTTTATAAAAAAAAATATCTCCCAGCCATCAGATGAAATCAGTGAAATGTCAAATACGTAATATTTCTCATACTAGATCTAGCATAACTTTCACCATTACTATCATTATTGACATTATCACCTGTTTTTATCCAATTAACTAATTATCATTATTATCATCATTATCATTTATGAGTACATTTTTGTTGCTGTTATTATCATAATAAGCATTGTCTATGAGGTGATAATTGTTATATTATATACAATTTGTGTACATAATATGCAAGCTTATAATAATAATGAGACTCTTTTATTGACTGAGAAAATGGGAGAACTTTTTATCATAATGTTTTCTATGAGACCTATTTGCACTTTCAATAATGAGGGCACAATAAATGGGGTATACCATTTTAGATATTAAACATCACATTAACAGCCAATTTTATTCAGAGACAATACCTTATAAAGTAAAACAATGACATCAAATATTACATTGTGATTATTACACAATGGGGATGATGAAAGGGATGGTGAATACAGACATATTACCATATAAGTATGTTTACAAGTTCTTCAAGGGTATGTCCAACTTGTTAGCTCAGTCCTAAGAGTGTCTTATAACAAGAGCTGTCAGAGGAGACAGTATGCTCAACTAAGTAAGTATTTGTCACATGAGATGTGGTTGATAATAAGGAACATATATTTTAAGTTTGAAGATGATACCTCAAGAAAAAAAGTTATAGTAAAAAATATTTTAATGCACAAAAACTTTAATCAGAAATGTGGATGCGGACACCAACGCCGACGCTAGGGCGAGTAGGAGAGCTCTCCATTTACTTCGTAAAGTCGAGCTAAAAAGTCCAGGAATTATTGTTCTGCCTCGCTTTTCACAAAAATTCTTACGATAAAAATCATCATAAGTAAAAAAACAAGAAACACTCATAGTATAGTCATTTTTTGGCAAGTCAGTTTCCAAACATTATTGGATTAGAAGGTTGAATACTTTTGAATGTCATATCATAGTTACGTTTATCATCCTTTTGACTTTGAACAGGAATTTTTTTTTTAACTCAAGATAACTGTTTTCGTAAGAATTTATGTGAAAAGATGCACTGAATCCTGGGTAGGACATACATAGCTAATAGTAGTTTGGTCATGAATATATTCTACGGCCATTCATCTCCCTAATTCTGTATAAAGTAGGGCAATTGTCAGCCACTAGCTTAGCACTAAGGTTAAAAGCTTGGGTCAAGTGATTTAGACCTGTTCAGGAACAGTATAACTTGTACAACTGCTCAACTTGATATGGCTGAAAAACCACTGAAATGAGGCAATGCATATATTGCAGAACATTACAAGACCTTATAGATCAGTTCTATTAAATGTCAACACTTGTAAGAGTTTAAGAAATGGCAGCGCAATAAGATTACATGCACAAGATTTTTGGAGGATTTCAATGGCCTTTTTTCTCCTGGTACTGACACCCATCGCTATAGGCTAACAAGTATTTTATTGTCCTACATAGTAAGGTTTTAAATCCTTACAGCTTTATAAAAAAAACTCTGAGTCGAGGTAGATTTTTCATTTTTTTCTACTTCAAACTGTAGCATTTATAATTTCATAGTCACATAGTATTGCCACTATGTAGTATTTCTATTTTCAGAAATATACATTGCTTATGATCAAAATAATGCTTCTGTTAGCAGAAATCTACAACTATTGACTAACAGTAATTTGCTATTGACCACTAATGTTTAGTCCAAATGATTAAAATAATGAACCTAAAGATCTAGAATGATATCAAAGAACACATTATTCAAGAAAAGAGTTAAACATGTGTTAATCCTTCATCAATAAATGTATTAAACCATTAAGCCTTTGTCATATAATCTCATCGAGTCATATCAAGTGGAAGAATTTATAAATTAAGATCCAATTAGTCTTTTCTTCATTAAATCCCTGATTATTACACTCTATAAATTCACTAATTGATTCAACTAATGGATTAATAATTATTTTCATTAATCAATTACAATAGTAAATGACCAATCAGGCTTGCCCTTGAGACAACAATAAACCTAATATAGCCATATGTACTGATTAATGAACAAAGAAGACACATTTCACAATGCATTATTTCTAACTGAAAGAATGAAAAGACAAGTTAGACATGTCACAAGAATCACACTTACTGCATGTAAAGTGTTTATATAAAATTAAACAGTGATGAGTCAAGTTTCAGTTCACAGTAAATCTGTGCATAGACAACTTATAGCATCACCTTTGAAATTAAAAACTTGACCAGGCTTGATTGCCAGTTGCAGAGTCAAAGTCAAAAAGATGGAAAAATGAACACACAACAGTGAATTAATAAGCTCAGTTTATTTATATTGATCAAGTGACTTATTGGTAACAAGCAAATTGCTGCAACATTATCAACTTATCATAGCCTGTAGCAACATTTTTACTTTTTTTTGTTATTTTACTAGAACATGTACATTGTATATAAAGTGTTTGAACTAAATTAAAGTATTAAATTTTGACACAAAGAACAGGCTTGGATTCTGTTCGGTTTTTAAACTTAAGTAACATCTGCCTTTATAAACAGAATATTAGATTTAAGAATTATCTAATATTAAATTATATCTGTTAACCTTGACACCAATACATTCAGTAGTTGCTTCAACTCATTGTCTATCTAATTGAACAGAATTTTAAGAATCTACAGGTTTAAAACAGAAGAAAAATATTCTTTAATAATATTGAGCGAATGCAGAAAGTGGATGGAATTTGGCGTATCAGCCTTAAAAACTTGTGAAACTAAAAAGTGTTTTTCCTTTTCAAAAAACATTCAAATGTATGATTTGCAGTATAAGTATTTTATGTACTTAAATGCTCAGCACAGTCTGATGGTTTATAGCCTAAATAACCAAGTTTGAGTTAATTCAGATTACATATCAGAATTTTACAAATACAGCAGTACAAATAAAATACTTTTAAGCTGCTATGCTTAGCATTAAGTATTTACAAATGTAGGCAGCATATTAGACCTTGCCTTAGACTAATATTGACTAGTACAATCAAAAACTTTTGAATTAGAACAAGTTATTTTGCTAATACATGTATTTTGAATATTCCAAGAGAGTGATGTCTGGACCCTTTCAACCCCTCTAGTAGATCTGCCTTTGTGTTTGATAGAATACAATGTACATATTCATGAACTTGTATAGACTATTGCACTAAAAACGTTCATTGACACTTTGCACTGTTAACTAAATATAACCTTATTAAAACAAAAATTTGTCCAAATTTAAATAAATATATGTATCAGTGTAAATCATCTTTGTATATAGATGAGTCAGTGCATAACTAGTGTAACTAACTGTAAATGAAGTAAGATATAGACTAGTTTTCCACTGACCCGTCAATAATTTAAGTCTAATCATGTATGTAATTTATATATAATATATTCATGTATAATAATATGTAATTTGTATGTTAACACTATGATAAAAGTTGATATTAATGTATGATAGCAATGTGATTTACTCACACTTTCATACATTTTACCCTTGAGCTGTTGAAATATCATCTACATACTTTTACATCGAGAACAAAATTTTGCTGGGTCTCACAGTATATCAATCATTTGTCTCTATTTTGAGTTACACTTTTTTTGGTTAAGTGGGGGTTTAACACCATAGCAACACATTTTATAGGTCATATTATGCCAGTCAATCAACTGTCTCACTGTTCATGGAAAGGCAAAATCTCTGGATTTAGCTGTTACTAGGGGCATACCTCTGTCAGTGACTGACAACTGCTCAATATGATTTAAAATCAGTGGTAGGAGGAAACATGATTGTAGAAATTATCTCATGACCAAGCTCCACTAAAGTATGCTAAGTCCGAGAATCAAACATTTGACCCTCAATCAGTAGACTAGTCTAATAGTGACTGAGCTAGCCTTGCAGCATTATCTATAAATACAAAAAAGGGAAACAACTCACTTGTATGTAAATCACTTTTCCAATACCAATGTGAACCATGTTATATGATACCAATCTGATAGTCATATATAATAACATCCTGGGTTGATAATATGATCCAAGAACCATGTTACATAGGTATTATATCAGATGAGGTATAACCTGAAAAAAGAGAAAATTTCCATGGGTCGATGCACAACAAGTCTAACTAAATGTAAATAATGAAGGACAAAGGCTAGTTATGTATTGACCCATTGATATAGTTTTAAAAGAAGTATGATGGAGTTTCCCATGAGTTCAACAAATAAGTGTAATAAACTTGTATAAAAGAATAAATCACACAGTTGGTCACCTGCCTGGATTTCATATCTTGTTTCCTGAAGATGGTACAGGTTTGAATCCCTTGGGGAAGCTTATACCCTTCCATGAAAAAAACAATAAAGTCAATGTTCTTCCATTGATAAGATGTATGGAGAAGTATCAGGCCTTGTGGAAGGGTGAGTGAGTACTGATTATAGACAAGAGTCCAGGAAAGCTAGGTTAGGTGCACTGACTGTCATAACATAACATAAATTGTGTTGACATGACATTCAACTCAGTAAAAAACAATACGCTAAAAGACAATATTGTCAATTTCATTATACAAAAGTCTGTTAATTCAACTTTTAGTTAAAACATCGCAGAACTGTAAACTGATTAAACTGCACAGTCCAAGCTGGGATTGAATCCAAGACTGTCAAAATTGTCAGCAGACACTTTTCATGTAGCCTTAAAAACATAGCTTGAAGGCAAAGGAGTACAAGTGCTGTATTATACCTTTGCTACAGTGCCAGAAAAAATGGTAATGATGGATATCATGTAGCAGAGCTGTATATATTAGGGCTGTCACGATAAACCATAAGCCTAGTGCCATACATTGCAATACGCTAGCACCGTATTGCAATACATACCACAATATATTGTAGGTTTATAGATTGGTTGTGCCTATGCTGTATTCAATAGAAACATTGCAAATCTTACACGCAACTACTTGAATCTAGTCTAACTAAGTCTATACGATGCTTCAATGGAAGAAACGATCACCACCTTAGCTGCAAGCTTCTGGACACCATGCTTCACAACTTCCTGTCCCAAAGTATTCGATTCAAGAACATATTTTGCGCTAATTCCATGTAACCAATCGAACGCGCACCATTAGCGTAAATTCTTCTAACTTAGGCTTAAATTGAATGAACAATGGAAAAACTGGCGTTTCCCCACTTTTATTTCACAAATGGAAGATTTTTCTGATGAAATAAAAAATATCCCCATGTAACGGTACATTAAATTTGTACCACAGTACATATTGCCGCAACTGAGTATTGCAATATACCGGTATATCGTGACAGTCCTAGTATACATAGTTTATGATTAAATTATGTGTATAATGTTCTTCAGTCAAGTAAGAGCAGTTGGGTAATCATCCAAAAGCAGTGGGTTGATTCCTGCATCAGGCACTTAACTTTCCTCCAGAGTGTGAGACAAGCATAGCAATAGATGAAGCTAAAGCATCGAAATCAAAAGAACCTGGGTTTGTGGCTTTAAATTACATTAAGGGGATAAGTAGCATGGATGTTTATATAGTACATGTTTAAATTATATGGGCGTTATATTCATCTGTCGGATAAGCTTAGTTGGAAGAGCATCTGATTTGCAAGCGAAGGTTGTGGGTTTCATCCCTGCAAAGAGATCTTAACTATTTCTCATTCTTTTACTATAACATCACAGTATTCATAAAGTACACTATGATGAAGACTCATAAATGTCATATCTCTAAGTGGGGTAGAATCAGGATGAGTGTTAGGTACTGTGTAAAGTTCAAGTACCTGTAAACTAACTCAGTAAGTTGACCTTTATGATAATGTAACTATTAGACACTAGCAAGGGAAAGTCTATGAATATCAAAGTACAAGTAATAGGGATAAACCAAGTTCCCTTAAGAACCTTCACTTCCAATAGGGCAATGTCAGATGATGATACATGGCAAAACTAGTAATTTGTTCATGAATGATCTAGGGCTGCAACGATTTGATTGCCAGGGCGCCTTTAAATTTGTCTATAATAGTCATAAGGACTTAAGACTTTTAGGTACAATGATTAACTATTGATGAAAAAGTAATTTTGAAAATTCATTTGCTTTATTGATCTTGTTCTAAAATAAGAATGAAAAATTTAAGTAACAGTTTTATTTTATCAATATAAGCTATTTTTATGCTCAAATGATGCAATACCGTACATTTTGAATAAAATGAACTTTGAATTGAATTGGAAAAAAATCGAATAGAAAAAATAAAAACAAATCACTTTGAATGGACATTCAATTGAATCATTGCAGCCGTAGTATGATAAAGCGCCGATAGCTCTGTCAGACATGGGGTTTTGGTAGAGTATATGGCTGTATACAACTCATGGAAGCGATTTAAGGGACTTTTACTTTACATAAACCAGATAAGATATACACGTGCTTCTTATCGTCTGCTTGTTAACTGGACAAATTTTGATGAGGATTTGCCACAGTCCACTACTAAACATGGGGAAACCCCATGTAATAATACTCATTTTATCTTTATCAAGTCCATTCTACACATATAATGTATTTCACTTATGTCATAGGGTGAAAAACATATTCAATCTGACCGGGCCTCGATATCCTTGCTTACTCCTGACTGAGCTATCCAGCCGCTTGCTTATTCTACTCCTCATAATGTGAACAGGTTATGTACCATGAAACTAAACAACACATCTTATATGTGGCATAATTATTCATCTATTTTGACTCATAGCTCATTTCTTTGAGCAGTAATTTATCTACAGTACCATCTAGGGCTGTCACGATATACCAGTATACCGGTATATTGCAATACGCAGCTGCAATACATACCGTGGTACGATTTGAACGTACCGGTTTTTGGCGATATTTTTTATTTCATTAGAAATTCTTTCTTTTGCGAAATAAAAGTAGCGAAACGTCAGTTTTTCCATTGTTCATTCCATCTAACCTAAAGTTGCAAGAATTTAACCGATTGGGGTGGGTCTCAGTCCTATATGACCGCAAACTCTTACAGAGGCTAGATTCTATCAATAGCTGCATAGAAGATTTGCATTTTTTCTGATAAATACAGTGGAGGAACAACAAATCTAACAGCCCACAATATATCGTGGTATGTATCGCGATACGATGACATCGTATTGAAATATATCGCGGTACGCTTTTGGCATATCGTGACAGCCCTAGTACCATCCATTATAACCTTTACACTTGTCTATAACCAGTACTCACCTACCCATCCACAAGCCGGAAATCCAGGCATACTACCAACTGTGCTACCCACCAGGGTTCACAACTTAAGTCATATACAGTGTCATCCAAAATCACCTTAACAAAAGAAAGCGGGCTTTTCATTAAAACCATTTATTTTACATTATATATGGATGTATAATATGTAATTTGCAAGGGAATAAAGATACTTAATACAATGGTAATTGTTATACATGTATGTTTATCTAAAAGATAAGTCATTAATTATTTAAGTATTGGTTACAAAAAATAAACAAATAGAAGGTGGTAATTATGGATGGCCCTGTATATGAAAATGCTTTATATGTACTTTAAATGTTATACTTTAAATGAAAGCAACATTTCAACACTGATGCAAGCACACATGAAATTCACACCTCACAGACTTAGTGCAAATTTAAAAAAGAGTGAGTTAGAACCCTTTTGCACCAAGTCTGTGCTATACCAGACAGGGACTACAGTGACAGATGTTTTAAAGCGTGTTATAATGTCATATTTAGAACCATATATAAATATTATAACTTCCTATTTTAAATGACACTCTATCTGGTATTTATAAAATATCAAATAGTCTGTTTTTATCACTGGTGTTTAGATTACATTTCAAGTCTTGTCAAGATAAAAAATGATGTTTTTGTACTAGAGTTTCAGACAAAACTAAATATGGCAGCAAGTTCAACGAGTACATTTTAAATTAAACCTTGTATTATGTATGCATCATGTTTAGTATTTCTGACATGTGAAATGAACTAAATATCAATGAAAATAATAATTAAGTAACTAATGAAGCAGTCAGCAGCGTAGCTCTTGTGACAGGAGGAGGAAAAGTTACAGTGAGGCTTAAACATGTTACTTGCTAACATGGTAGATTCCTTACCAACTGAGCTAGCAAGGTTAATGAATATAGCACATACATGTACATATTCTAAACATATACTATGAGCTCAGAGCTAGCACGTTAGACGCTCTAGCAACAGATAGAGGGTAAGAAGGCATGATATGTTAAATCTTAAGTATACAACAAGTGTCCCCCTCTGTTTGGTATCAGTACTTTTATCTGCAGTTAAATTGTCAACAAGAAATAATATCTGAATAGTCAAGAACCAGGTACAAGGACTGACTATGTTGATATGATAAAATATATGCTGATTGTAACAATTCTATGCTGTTTTATAACAACACTTTTATTATTGCTATATATGATGGTCAAATAACCTATACATCTTTCCTGGGCACTACTCTTTACCAAAACTTGTACTTCCATAAAGAACCAACGACCTCTTCTTTAGAAGAAAAATTGATATAAAAACATTAAATCTTCATAGAATGGAATAATCTGTAACAAGAGACAATTGCACCAAGGACCACTAGATTTGGAATTCTACACTGCCTCGAGGCCAGTAGGAGCAGTAGTCCAGTGGTAGGACAGGTGCTTAGGGAACGAGAGGTTCCTGGTTAGACCCATACTAGGGGCACTGCTAATTTCATTGAGCAAGATATTATCCTACAATTGCTCCACTCCACCCAGATGTAAATGTGTACTGTGAAGGATCACCTGCCTGAGGGTGATTTCAGTGATCAGGAGTTATTGTACAAGATTGTTAAGTCCGCTGAACATGTATATGGAAGCAGACTTTAAACCACACTTTTTGAACTTTTTAACTTTTAACATGGCTCTTATGGTTATAAGGAAGCAAGATATTTTATTCATTGTATCATTTCATTAATGAACTATAGCTAAAGGGCTAATAAAAGTTAATTAAATCTACATTTCTCTAAATACATCATTAGATGGCTAATGAATCATTGGAATGACTTAACAAGAGCTGTCAGAGGAGACAGCATGCTCGACTTAGTTAGTGTTTGTCACAGGAGTAAAAAATATGTATAAGGAGTTATAAACCTAGTCACATGGGATGTGGTTGATAATAAGAAACATATATTTAAAGTTTGAAGTCAATACCTTAAGAAATAAAACAGTTGCAGTAAAAACAAACATTTTTTAAATTTCAAGGGGAGATAATTCTGAAAAAAATATATTTGGAGTTATACACCTTGTCACATGAGATGTGGTTGATAATAAGGAATGTACATTTAAAGTTTAAAGTCAATACCTATAGAAATAAAACAGTTGCAGTAAAAACAAACACTTTTTAAAGAAAACTCTAAGTTCAAGGGGAGATAATTCTGAAAAAATATATTTGGAGTTATACACCTTATCACATGAGATGTGGTTGATAATAAGGAATGTACATTTAAAGTTTGAAGTCAATACCTAAAGGAATAAAACAGTAGCAGTAAAAACAAACATTTTTGAAAGAAAACTCTAAGTTCAAGGGGAGATAATTCTGAAAAAAAATATATTTAGAGTTATGAACCTTGTCACATGAGATGTGGTTGATAATAAGAAGCATATATTTAAAGTTTGAAGTTAATATCTTAATAAATAACAAAGATATAGGAGAAAGTATTTTACTGCACAAAAACTTTAATCTGTGCACAAAAACTTTAATCAGTTCAAGGGGAGATAATTCCGAAAGAAATGTGTTTGGAGTTATATACCTTGTAACATGAGATGTGGTTGATAGTAAGGAACATATATTTAAAGTTTGAAGTTAATATCTTAAGAAATAACAAAGATATAGAAGAAAGTATTTTACTGCACAAAAACTTTAATCAGAAAGGTGGACGCGGACGCGGACGCCGACGCCGACGCCGACGCTGGGGCGAGTAGGAGAGCTCTACATTACTACGTAAAGTCGAGCTAAAAACACATTAATTCATCTAATTACATGTACAATGTGTTAATGGTAATTAATTAAGATCTCAAGTTACAGCTAGTGCAAATTGACCTCAGACAAATTATACTTTTTTTTTCAACATTTATGTCCAATCAATATTGGAAAGGTGATAATTACCATACTGTCATCTGATTGCATGGCTTTCATGCTTCTTTATTGATGCAAACCCTGAGTTTTGTGTGCATGTGTTGAAATGAATATTTCCTACAATATGGAAATTGGGGTACTTAGAAGTTTCGTTAAGTTTATTTTGCAACATATTTTGACAATTAGCTTCAATAAATTATTATAAGTTTATGCAGATGACCAGTGCTAGGTTTTATGGCGCTAAACACAGTTTTTTTCGCAGGATAATGACAACATGTATTTGTAATAGGAAAGGCAAAATATTAAGAACCCAATGCAAGGCTTGAATCCACAACCTCTTGCTTGCAAGTCGGATGCTCTTCCGACTGAGTTCATTAAGCAGATAGCTAACAAATCATTAAATTATACCAGTATACTACTACATTTAACTCTGCTACACACTCATGGAAAACATTTAAACTTTAGATCTCTCTTAAATTGTAAGAGAACGTGATCCATTAACACCAAGAGTGCATTAAAATAAATCAGTGCATGATGCTACAGTAATGTGTAAATTTTTCAAAGCAAAGGTCTACAGTTTCATAAACAACCAACTGCCACAAGAAAAAGCTGGGCTAAATTATGTTATAAACTTCAATGCCATCTTAAAATGAACTCCTAAACAGAGACATGATATGTTTACACTTCAGGTAATTAATACACATCTATCAACTGTTAATTACCTACTAAAAATAAACACCAATGTAACAATATAAACAAACCATGAGGTAATTTCTGAACCCATCACAATGCTGCAAGCCATCAGTAGTTTTTCCTGAAAATACAAATTTATATAATACACAATCTTGGCACTACCTCCTTATAAACAATGGAGTAAAATAAGTATAGTTCGTACAAAAACCTAAATCCTGTTTATGTAAACAGGACAATGAACTAATCTACGACAGGGGATGCTTAGGATGACAATAAAATATTATACAGTAATTTTGATATGTTTGTTTGTTTGTTTGGTTTAACGCCGTAGCAACACACTGTATAGGTTATATAACAGCAGTCAGTCAACCTACTCACTCCTCCTGGAAAGGCTAAATCTCTGGATTCAAAGCTGTTAACCAACTACTAAGCGCATACTTTCCTCAGTGACTGACAACTGCCCAACATAATTAACAAGAGCAGTTCGAGGACAGCACGCTCGACTATTCGGGGTATTCATGTAAACGACAGCAACAACCAATCAAAACTCATGCTGCAGTTATGCAACTTGGTATTTGACCAAAAAAATTCAAAGCATTAGAGGACCATAATCCAGTCAAAATTCATGCTAAAGTTATGCAACTAGGTATTTGACATCAATTAGTCATCCCATAAACATGTGTGAGGTTTCAAGTGAATCCCTCCAGTAGTTGCAAAGAAAAAATGTTGCACCTAAAAACTTAACCAAGAAATTTCTAAGTATATAAGGGCCATAATTCAGTCCAAATTCATCCAAGAGTTATGTAACTTGGTATTTGACCTCCAATGGTAACCCTGTAGACATGTGAGAAGTGTCAAGTGAATTCCTTCAGTAGTTGCAAAGATAAAATGTTGCACCTTAAAACTTAACCAAGGAATTTCTAAGTATAAATGGGCCATAATTCAGTCCAAATTTAACCAAGAGTAATGGAACTTGGTATTTGACCTCCAACTGTAACCCCGTAGACATGTGTAAAGTTTCAAGTAAATCCCTTCAGTAGTTATAAAGATATAAAAGATACAAAAATGTTGCACTTAAAAACTTAACCAAGAAGTGTTACGCCAACCCCGAAGCCGACGCACAGCTGAGTAGGATATCCCCACTATTCTTAGAATAGTCGAGCTAAAAATCATTAGTAGGAGAGAGAATGGCTTTCATATGTTTAATGAGGGTCTTGTTGGTGTAATGGTAAAGAGTTCTGTCATTACAGACATGGTTGAACAAGGGATAGTTGTTTGTACTACAATTGGAATGGATTGGTTTATTTTAATGTGTACACAGGTAAGGTTAATTTGCACAACCTTACTGGTTGCAGGTGAAATTACATAGAAGGGCATGATCTGCCACTGCCAGCAATCAAACCTGGACTCCTGGATGCATTCTTGTGCTAGCACTACAAATAAGGACTGTTTATGAGGGGCTAGAATTTTACTTTTTTAGAGTAAATGAAGGTTACCAATCTTAGTTCTACATTAGTCCTATAAATATGACAATCTATTTTTTTAATCATTTTGACATTTCTCATAGTAAATCCAACTTAGGTCCATAAAAAATATCTTGATGTTGAGTCCAAGTTTTGAACTAAGTTTTATGCCGATTGTTCCATAACATCAAAAACACAGGGCTTGACATTGGAAGCCATCCTATTGCCCCTGGCCACCTATGTTTGTGTTTGGGCAATTTGTTACAGCTAATAAACTTTGGTTTGGACAAGTTACTTGTATAGCTGGTTGATTAACCGAGCAACCTACTTTAAAATTAATGTTGTGCCCTGAAACAACAGTGATTCTCTACAGCAAGGAATATGATTTTGAAATACAAACCTTCAGTGATACATTTCAGTTGTGTTTAAACTACTACCACAAATTCTATGAACAATCTAAGTTCTGGTGAAGGTGGTTAGGAAGACTTCTCCTCTCCAGGATGCTTGTATCAAGATCCATCAATACAATCTCATCTGTAAGCACACACGTAAGAAATACATGCATTAATTTTGCTCAATACTTGATAACTATGGTGTTAATTGGCAACTAGATCTAAAGTACTCTTAACCTTTTAGAGCTTTCAAGAATCATACAGGCTGAAAGTTAACAATTTCAAGTTTGCAACAAGCTTCCTACCAACATACTACATTGATTCAACGAAGGGAAATAACCGCTACAAGGAGTTATGCATCAAGGGTGTAGAAATTATGTTAACATAGTTCTTAGTATGCAGGCGTTCATGAGAAAGGTAATAAGGGCGGATTCAGTGGGTATTGAGAATACTCACTTCAGGAAGGTGCAATTTCAGTATGCCCAAAATTGTGTCACTGGATGTCGCTTGTAAAATTTGGATCAAATACTCTAGTTCAACGTTAGTAAACCCCTCTGTCGATATTATTTCGCAGCAATTCAAGAACAAAGCATACCAAAACAGACGAACGGCTTGTTCAAAATCTTCGTCAAAGTGTCAAGGAATCATCACCAACTAATTACAAGTGAAAAATCTCGTGCAATGAGTAAGAAGATGCAGACGCTGAATGACTGACAATTTAACCGTCTTCAGCCAATGAAATTCGGTCTTTTTGTAACAGTGATTTTCATTGGATAACTGGGTCAGGGGTTTACAAGCGCACTTACAAAGCTGTTTTCGGTTACCATTAGGGACTTGTGGCAAGTATTTCATGTACCCGGTATGAATTAGATTGTCTTTGACTTTCTTTGAAGTTCAAAGCAAATTAAAACGTAATTTAATTAATATTCTCACTAATTTGAGTGCATTTATCAGAAACTACGTTCAGTGTAGAATCTATCATTGTGCTTACATGTACAGATATTCACGTTGTCTAAGTAGGTCTATAAAATGTCCATTTATTTTGTATTAAAAGTATGTTTCTGTTGGCTATAACTTGTAAGTTGTATACCTGATACCAAATAAAGAATATGTTGTGTTGTGTCATGTTATAGTGAACTAAAACTGACCAGTCATAGGGTTACGAAACAATCATTAGAAATCAAAGTTCAGTTAGGCCCCTACAAAGCTCAACTCAAAATACTCGTCAATAATATTCTAGACCGACTAATCGGTGTTTTGCAAAGAGTCGATGCCTTAGCTGATGGGAAACATGTCTCGTACAAATATGCTAAGATTTCATTTAAGGGCTTTGTTGATTTTACACTAATCCACTTTTAGGATATTTTAAACACCATAACATTATATGTCTTTTCGTCTGTCGATTCAAGGACCCTGTTCTGTATTTTCGTCTGTCGATTCAAGGACCATGTTCTTGATCGATTTAATATTAGCAAATCAAATCTTACTGCCATGTTAAATATATACGTGTAAGATATATCATAACTAGTTTATTAATAATTATCTCGAAAACTCTTGAAAATATCCTTTCACAATAAATACATTTATGAACAATAAATGAGTTTCTCGAATCTTAGAAAATCCCTTTACTCAGAGTATCAGAAGCCCGTATGTCATCGTTTCAACAAAATCTGTGGTTTTCAGGTAATCCAATTTCGACATTCGGCAAATTAACAAACGCCCGTCTAGAAGTAATTAGTTTTGATTAATCTACCCGCTGTCAATGTTGGAATAACAAACCAGTCTGCTAGAATGGTAGGATCAAAATTGTGACAATATTTGTCTCTGTAGGACTTAATTACAGCTTAATCAATGTCAGTCTTAAGACTATCAGAGTATGATATCTGTTGTAGTTAAGCTAGAATTGTCTGCTAGTTAATCTATACAATGACATTAGGTGATATGAACAAGACACTTTTATAACTAAGTTTCATTTTAAACTTTATTACTCGCCTGTTGCTTACATGTAGGGCTTAACCATGCCTTCCTGAGTTGATATAGTTCAACTTCCTAATCGGCTAAGCCAAGATAAATGGGACCTTTCGATTTTGCCAATGTTACATTGAAATATTCTGAAAAGTTAAGTTTAAATTAAATGAAGAGTATTTTTTTCCAACACAGTATCTTGAGAGCTTTCTGGTGATGTATAGTTTTATATATGTTCTATTATCATTTTTTGAATTATTTAGGATTACATTCCCTAAAAGCCCTGTTTTTACACTGTTTTTGAGTCTCACTGAGGTTTTGTTCTTTTTTCATCAGTTGTTTTGAAAAGTTCTTGTTGGTTACAGTTACTTTGGTGTGTTTTCTATCTTTGACTGACATACAGGTATACGGTATTTTTTACGAAAGTTATATATAATCAATATTTAAGAAAATATTCATGAAAGAGTAAACATGTACCCTTGTAACGCAAGTAAGAATTTTACGTTACCATCTTTGACAGACTTTAAAACTATGTTACTGCTTTATTTCACTTGTATCACCTTTTTACTATTACAGTTTATAATTATTTTTACTTAACGCAAATGAAAGTTTTTAGAGCATAGCATTTTCTTTTTGGAAAATAACTACTGAACATTGTAAATTTTATGTAGAGTCCGTAGCCCCTATTTTAAACTGTGTGCTGACTTAATATAAAGAAACATAGCTGCTGTTTTATTACGTTTTCTGTTTTTGGTTGTGCCATATAGGTAATGCAGGAAAGGAATTAAATCAGAAGAAGAACAAAAAAAATCTAAAGACAAATAATTGCTGTCCGTAGCCCTGTAGAGTCCGTAGCCCCTACTATATTTATATCTTTTTTTCATACAGGACAATAATAAAACTTTTCTAATTGTCTTAGTTTCGTACTTTTGCTGACTAGCTATGCATCTAAATACTGTATGTCTTGACAATCTTCATTCTGTTGAAAATAATGTTAAATTTGACGTAATTTATGAATTTTTGATAGATTTTTTTAATGGTCAAACTGATACATTAGACATTTCAGAAGATACTTAAATATATATTTGTAGTGTTTGTAAGTTGAAGTTAATTGATTTTTAAAGGATAATTACACTTAAAACCAAACAAACCTCTTTATGTATGTGATAGAAAAAGATACTTGTGTGGTGTAGAGTCCGTAGCCCCATGTTAATTTTCACATAATTCATTCTTTTGTATTTTTTACTCCCAAACTTATATATGTATAGAGATAACTTATTTGATAGATTTTTGTGTTGAAATATGCATAGAAACAGGTTGAAAATTCAGAACTTTGTTTTGTTTTGACATTTTATGTTACTACGAAACACACATTTTTCATGTTTTCTCACGTGAAGTAATGGAATTGTTTCTTCCTATTACTGCTCATTTTTTCAAAAGTCAGAAAATTAATACTGTATCAAAAGAATATCATTCCACAGGTCAATTTACATTTAACTACTTTGTTCAATATACTAAATACCGAATGAATGAATGATTATAGTTTTATAAGGGTCCGTCCGCTCCATAAGGATGCATTATGTGCAGACCCCGGTGTGTGACCTGTCACCCCTTAAAGATTGTTTTTGAGACTGAAATTATAGGTCAAATTTTGTAAGAGACCCAATATAATTCATATTGGGTTAAGTGATTACTTTGCCAAAGATGTTATAATTTAGTGTGCCAAAGAAAGGTAATCCCCTATTTTGCTAATTCAGCACCTAAAGTATGGGGATTTTCCTTATAAGAAGATTTAGTTTACTCTAGGTTTTGTTAACTTGATGAATTGTTTCATATGCCTGAGTATGTTTGAGTGCTGTTAGGTTTTTGTGGGATGTGTGTTTAGTGTGCTCGTGTGTGCTTGTTCAGGGTGTTAAATGTGTGCGTGAATTGGGTCATGACCTACTTTTATCTATTTTTAGCTATTGACCTACTGACCTACTTTACTAATACCGGGGTAATGCTGTGTTGCTTGTTTTGTAATTGTTGCCCAATAGCCAACCTGGGCTTTTGTTTTTTCCCAATCATGCCTGTAAAAGCAGCGCCACCAGGAGTAAACAAAGAAAGACAGCCCCCACGACTTTGGGCGCCCGAATCTGACAGACGGTCCAAAACGAAAGAGAAGCCCCCCACCCCTCTTGGTTTCTGTAGCTATATTGAATTCATAGCCTGATCTAAATTGAAAGAGTGTAACTGTCTAGTTACTATTTTATAGTTTTAGAGTCGTTCATTTTGTAAAGTTAAAGGTTTTTGTTAAGTATGTAATTTCGTAAACCAAGAGAGGGTACCGCCCCTGTCCCAGAGTGTATACTAAATACCATCAAGACAGTATGTAGAGTCCGTAGCCCCTGATGTCCATTTTATGATTTTCTTTATTGGGTCAAGATACATATGATTATTCATATCAAACTTGTTCTAAATGTGTTGTCTTCATCTTCGAATACTTTCAAATATAAAAAATCGGTTTTGTTTCTTTTTTCTCTTCTATGTGTAAATTGAAACTTAACATTCCCTGTGTATTTTGGGGTATTTGCACTTTTTACCTTGGTTAATGTTGCAGACAATGAGAGAGTAGGCGTGGATTTTCTTCCAAACTTTAAAGTACATGTTTATCAAACAAAATAACAAATTACTTACAAGAAATATACATTTTTCTAATTTTTCGTGTGGTGATATGAATTACCATGTAGAGTCCGTAGGCCCCTTGGGTACATATATTCAACCGTACTTAACTTTTTTGTTTTACATGTTCCATCCAAGATCTTTTGGAAATTAGTGCCTAATAGACATGTCTTTATATTACTATAAAATATTCTGCACTCTGATGGGGTCTGAAAATTGCCATATGTGAGACTGAAGAGGTACCCTTTATCTTGGCTTTGCCGTAATATAATGTATCGGCATGTAGTTCTTTGTATAATGTATAATGATCAAATTACCTACAAAAGCCCTCTCGACGTGATATGGTTGGCCTAAACGGATACACGGCATAGGCGGATCCAGCGGGGGGGGGTTTCTTGGGGGGGGGGGGGTCCGGACCCCCCCTAGAACTTGGAAAATGTACCTTTTCACTAGTATATTTCTTGCCTGTAAGTCATTTTTATGTAGCATGAAGCAATTTTTTACGGTTTTTAACATAGATTTATTGGTTATGTAGTTTTTATTATCAATAAGTTGATTTTTATCTGCAAAATGACTATTAAGTGGTTTTGGTTCGAGGTTCGGACCCCCTAGAAAAGTTCGGACCCCCCCCCCCCCCCCCGCTAGAAAAAAATCCTGGATCCGCCCCTGCACAGTGCCCTCCAAAAGTCCTTGAAGAAAATATTCATGAATCATGATAAAGCAATTCCGGGTTTCCCATGAAAAACGAAACATAGAGTCATCTGAGCAAACTTTCCAAAATAAACATTTATTAATAATTAACTGTATACATGTACATCCATAGTAAAATTACTTGCGATTAGCATAATCAGTTTTTCTCATTTTGTTTTGGTCAAAGAACTTTTAAAGGGCACTATAATTCATCCTACAAAGACATTCAAAGACATTTTTTACAAAGTCGCATCTCGTGCTTATGATTTTGCTAAAGGACCACAAGTTCATAATAAACATATTACAGTTATGCTTGTCTTAATTATATTATTCAAGTATCATGTGACTTTAAGTTTTCGAGATCTAGTAGTAACAAGTAAACAAACATTCATTTCCGCAGATTTCCCTTTCCAGGCAAACTACACATGTAAATATCAAAAAGAGCATAAAATAACTACTACCATTTCTGAAAAATCTTTAAGTTGACCCTGTTGGTTAAGGGCTAGAGCTCCACTGGCAAATCCTTCGCACAAAAATTGAATCAAAATGTAAGCTAGGTCATATGCAAAACTAATTTCTGCAGAGATATCTTAGTAAACAGTAACAGCATCTCATGGGCCAACGAAAACATTTTCAGACAAAGAAACACTAAGGTTATTTCATGCACTTTTGAATCTTTCCTATATTTGACTGCTGCATGAAATGGACAAAAAATAAGTTATTGATTGTTTACATCATGGAGATCACGTGACTATATACCTTGCTCATTCTATAGACATCAGCATCCTGTGGTGATAACTTCAATCTGAAAGAAATAAAAGCAGAGAAGAGAAACCAAAAACAACTGTTTGTTAAGTACAATAATGAATTTAAATGCAATTTTCCGAACGCAAAACAGAGACTGTGACATACATGCACACACCCCTAATCTAAATGTAATATATTGTTTCTTTACATGCAAGGAATTCGTCATGATGGTTGCAAAAGAAAGAATGTGTCATGAAATAGTTTCTACGGTCATTCTCTCTCTTACCACTGATTCTAAATCAAGTACTACATGTAGGACAGTTGTCAGTCACTGACGGAAGTATGCGCCTATAGTAACTAGTTAATAGCTACATGTATGGAGATTAAGTTTTTCCAGGAACGGATAAAAGATTGACTGGCCGCCGTACTATGACCTATACAATGTATTGCTACGGCGTTAAACCCAATTAAAAAAAAATATTCATTATACGAATATATCAAGTATTGATTCAGCGAGGTACTTAATAATTTCAAGACTTCTCTGCAAAGAATATACCAAAAAATGGGCTATTTCTTATTTTACCCCCCCCCCCCCAAAAAACCCCATGGTCCATCTTTCCAACGTCATAAAAGGTAGCTTACGACAAAGGATAGTAAATACTTCTGATATATTATGTAATCAATGCCATACTCTGTAAAAGTTTATAACTATGAGAAAGAATAGATGACTTGTCAATCCTGATGTGGCATCTATAAAAGGTAAATAAATGTTTAAATCAGATTGATTACTGGTGTAAGAATTGACAATTCCTTGCGCTCTTTTTATTTGGATGTCAAATCACTTTTACCATAAGCATAACCATGGGCTCTTGTGTTAGCATCTTGTTTGTGGGACAAAATGTAACTGTAATATAAGTTTTATATGCTAATATGTCATGGAAAGATCCATTAAAAAAGGGGGCATCGATGTCCAAAGAAATACCATCAGAAATATGTTACTTTTGAGCTATACAGTGAGCTGTAAGAAATATGTTACTTTTGGGCTATACAATGTGCTGTAAGAAATATGTTAACTTTGAGCTATACAGTGTGCTGTAAGAAATATGTTACTCTGAGCTATACAGTGTGCTGTAAGAAATATGTTACCTTTGAGCTATACATTGTGCTGTAAGAAATATGTTACCTTTGAGCTATACAGTGTGCTGTAAGAAATATGTTACGTTTGAGCTATACAGTGTGCTGTAAGAAATATGTTAACTTTGAGCTATACAGTGTGCTGTAAGAAATATGTTACCTTTGAGCTATACAGTGTGCTGTAAGAAATATGTTACCTTTGAGCTATACAGTGTGCTGTAAGAAATATGTTACGTTTGAGCTATACATTGTGCTGTAAGAAATATGTTATTTTTGAGCTATACATTGTGCTGTAAGAAATATGTTAACTTTGAGCTATACAGTGAGCTGTAAGAAATATGTTACTTTTGGGCTATACAGTGTGCTGTAAGAAATATTTTACTCTGAGCTATACAGTGTGCTGTAAGAAATATGTTACCTTTGAGCTATACAGTGTGCAGTATGAAATATGTTACCTTTGAGCTATACAGTGTGCTGTAAGAAATATGTTACGTTTGAGCTATACAGTGTGCAGTATGAAATATGTTAACTTTGAGCTATACAGTGTGCTGTATGAAATATGTTACCTTTGAGCTATACAGTGTGCTGTATGAAATATGTTAACTTTGAGCTATACAGTGTGCTGTATGAAATATGTTAACTTTGAGCTATACAGTGTGCTGTAAGAACTATGTTACTTCTGAGCTATACAGTGTGCTGTAAGAACTATGTTACTTCTGAGCTATACAGTGTGCTGTAAGAACTATGTTACTCTGAGCTATACAGTGTGCTGTAAGAAATATGTTACGTTTGAGCTATACAGTGTGCTGTAAGGAATATGTTACGTTTGAGCTATACAGTATGCTGTAAGACTGGTCACTATATTGTGATTTAACACGGAAGAAGCGAACGCTAAATTACAGATACGTGATTTTGTGCTTTTCATGTTACAAAGTAGTTATTTTGACAATCTGAAATTTCAAGTTTTGTTTGTTGTCATTTTGTCATGGATACAGGTTCATGAAATCAGCTTTTATAACTAGGTATAACATATTTTCACTTCATAAGCCATCGACAGCCGCTACATGTGTCGAGGAGTTTTGTTTTCGAGAAATGGTACGAGTATAGCCAGTCGAGACCACAATTTTAGCCACAGTCTATGTCATATTCATAATGATTGAACATACGCAAAACTACAAAGTTGCTGATAGGGTAAAAAAGTGAATTCACTACTCAAAACTGAACAAACTAAATATTCGTACTTATAAAACATGATAATCTACGGCTAACCAAACCTGTCTAGAAAAAATAAATAATGTTGGATATCTTGCTTCAAAATACATCACCGAGTGAACATTGCAAAAATTAAAAAAATCTAACCTTAAATTATATTATCGTGTAAACATTGAAAAAATAAAACAAAAATATCAAACCTTAAATTATATTATCGTGTAAACATTGAAAAAATAAAACAAAAATATCAAACCCTAAATTAAATTATCGTGTGAACATTGAAAAAATAAAACAAAAATATCAAACCTTAAATTAAATTAACATGAAAACATTGAAAAATTAAAACAAAAATATCAAACCTTGAATTATATTAACATGTGAACATTGAAAAATTAAAACAAAAATATCAAACCTTAAATTAAATTAACATGGAAAAATTAAAACAAAAATATCGAACCTTGAATTATATTAACACGTGAACATTGAAAAATTAAAACAAAAATATCAAACCTTGAATTATATTAACATGTGAACATTGAAAAATTAAAACAAAAATATCAAACCTTAAATTAGATTAACATGTAAACATGGAAAAATTAAAACAAAACTATCAAACCTTGAATTAGATTAACATGTAAACATTGAAAAATTAAAACAAAAATATCAAACCTTAAATTAAATTATCGTGTGAACATTGAAAAAAGGAAACAAAAATATCAAACTTTAAATTATATCATCGTGTAAACATTGATTCAACAACAAAAATCAAACCTTAAATTATATTATCGTGTAAACATTGAAAAAATAAACAAGGATGGTAGATATCTAACGTTAAAATACATCGACATGCAAACGCTGCAAAAATAATACAAAAATGATGGATATCTAACCTTAAGTTATACACCATCATGTAAAATAACTTGAAAAACAGTAGTTAATTCGTGAACAAAAATTTAGGCATCGTATTACAACAACAATTTTAAAATTGACATCATTAACATGAACACTTGAAACACACAGCAAATTCTTAGGTAAGTTAATTTCTATAAAAAAAGATAAAATTATTAAATACCGGTTCACTTTCATGTACATGTATAACAAAAACATAAGTCATTATACGTACAACGCTATCCTAAGAATATCAAATAATACGCGATAAATAAATTATCCAAATACTGTTTATTGCAAAACGTAATCTGTTTAAATGATTTTTAATACTTAAATACAAAATATACATGTAAAAAACACCCTAGCAAGACTTAGTACTTTATACCCTTCACTAGATTGCTCAGAATTAGTATTAAATTATTGTATATAATTCCGATCTAGCTATCCTCCCAGTAAACTGGGCCCTTCACTAGATTGCTCAGAATTATGTTTTAAGTATATAATTCCGATCTAGCTATCCTCCCAGTAAACTGGGCCCTTCACTAGATTGCTCAGAATTATGTTTTAAGTATATAATTCCGATCTAGCTATCCTCCCAGTAAACTGGGCCCTTCACTAGATTGCTCAGAATTATGTTTTAAGTATATAATTCCGATCTAGCTATCCTCCCAGTAAACTGGGCCCTTCACTAGATTGCTCAGAATTATATATGTTTAAGTATATAATTCCGATCTAGCTATCCTCCCAGTAAACTGGGCCCTTCACTAGATTGCTCAGAATTATGTTTTAAGTATATAATTCCGATCTAGCTATCCTCCCAGTAAACTGGGCCCTTCACTAGATTGCTCAGAATTATATATGTTTAAGTATATAATTCCGATCTAGCTATCCTCCCAGTAAACTGGGCCCTTCACCAGATTGCTCAGAATTATGTTTACTTTAAGTGTGAAATTCTGATCTAGCTATCCTCCCAGTAAACTGGGCCCTTCACTAGATTGCTCAGAATATTCACTTTCTAGTGAGACTCCGATCTAGTTATCCCCCCAGAAATATATGTATGTGAAGACAGCAGTAACAGCAGTACAGCAGTACAACAGTACAGCCCTACTGCCAGAATTTTCGGCAGTACAGCAGTACAGCCCTACTGCCAGCAGTACAGCCCTACTGCCAGACTTTTCGGCAGTACAGCAGTACAGCCCTACTGCCAGAATTTTCGGCAGTACAGCAGTACAGCCCTACTGCCAGAATTTTCGGCAGTAGGGCAGTACTGTTGCAGACTGCTGTATCATTCTAGCAAATCATTCTTTATTTTGCCTCTCAGAATTCTCAGATCATAAAAGTTATATGTTTGAATTCTCTATAAGGTCCAAAATTAAAAAAAGAACATATAGAGCCAATCTAGGATGTGGGATATGTTAAAATCAATACTATGAAATATGAAAATAAAAAAAGTTTGTTTGTTTTAATTGGGTTAAACGTCGCATTCAACTCACATTTAGGTTATACAATGTATATACGACATCCAGCTCTTCCTACTATAATACCCTACCACGAGACTGATAACTCATGTATAGGGTATGACATCGTACCGCGACCGGACTCGAACCCGTGATCTCCGGATTCGAAGTCAGACATGCTAACCAATACGCCACTGCTGCAGCTAAATAAAGAAGTAGAATGAAGGAACACATTAAGACACTATGACCATGAAATATGCCATTTACTTCCCATTTTCGGAAAGCTGAGAAGTTTGTGTAAGTATTTAACTCTGGATGAGTTATATAACGAACAGTTTTTCTTTTTTTTTAATTCTCTACACAAAGAACTGATTCAAACGTACTGAACGACCTATCTCTGATGTCAATATTTGCAACGTATTTGTAATAATATCAACGGCATAACATGGATATGCAATGCATAAAAAAACCATGAAGAATGAAAACATACGGCTACATTGAGTGATTGAAGTGCTTCAAGAAATATATTCAATATTCTTGTTTGGTATGTACATTTTTGACAAAAAAATGTTTTACGCTACCGCAAGTTACTGCTGGTTCTTGCGACAATATGACCAAAACATATGCCATAAAATACCCATTTTCTGAAAGCTTAATGAACAAGCTTTCATTTGGTATAAAATACTGCTACAATTTCGTGTTAGTAATTTTCTCTGGATGAGTTATATAACGAACAGTTTTTCAATCTTTATTTGATTTCTCTACACAGAGAACTGTTTCAAATGTACAGAAGGACCTATCTCTGATGGTAATATTTGCAAAGTATTTGTAACAATATCAACGGCATAAAGAGTATATGCAGTGCATGAAAATAACCAAAAAAGATGAAAAATACGGCTACATTAAGTGTTCGAAGTGCTTCAAGAAATATATTCAATATTCTTGTTTGGTAGGTACTTTTTTACAAAAAATGTCCTACGCTACCGCAAGTTACTGCTGGTTCTTGCGACAATATGACCGAAACATATGCCATAAATTACACATATTCGTAAAGTAAAATTAACATGCTTTCATTTGGTATATAATACTGCTACAAGTTCGTGTTAGTATTTAACTATGGATGAGTTATATAACGAACAGTTTTTCAATTTTTATTTGAACTCTCTACACAGAGAACTGATTTATACGTTCAGAAGAACCTATCTCTGATGGCAATATTTGCAACGTAGTTGTAACAATATCAACGGCAATAACATGTTTATGCAATGTATAAAAATTACCATGAAGTATGAAAAATACGGCTTCATTAAGTGATCGAAGAGCTTCAAGAAATATATTCAATATTCTTGTTTGGTAGATACCTTTTAACAAAATAAATGTCCTACGCTACCTCTTGTTACTGCTGGTTCTTGCGACAATATGACCAAAACATACGCCATAAATTACATATTTTCTGAAAGCTGCATTAACAAGCTTTCATTTGGTATATAATACTGCTACAAGTTCGTGTAAGTTATTTACACTGGATGAGTTCTATTGGGTTAGTAAAATAAACATATTTTTACAAAAAATAACCCTCGTAATCAGAAGTTACTGCTGGTTCTTGTGTCGCTATGATCGAAAACTGTGTCATTTGCTACTCATTTTCGTAAAGCTAAGTGAACAAGCTTTCATTTGGTATATAATACTGCTACAAGTTTGTGTAAGTAGATTACACTGGATGAGTTATATTACAAGTAGTTTTTCAATTTTTATTTGAATTCTCTGCACAGGGAACTGATACAAACGTACAGAAGAACCTACTTTTGATGACAATATTTGCAACGTATTTGTAATAATATCAACGGTATTACATGTATATGCAATGTATAAAAATAACCATAAGGAATGAAAAATGTGGCTACATTGAGTGATCGAAGTGCTTTAAGAAATATATTCAATATTCTTGTTTGGTATGTACTTTTTTACAAAAAATGCCCTACGCTACCGCAAGTTACTGCTGATTCTTGCGACAATATGATCAAAACATACGCCATAAAATACCCATTTTCTGAAAGCTGAATGAACAAGCTTTCATTTGGTATATAATACTGCTACTAGTTCTTCTTGTTTTTTCTGACACTATATTAGTTTTATAAATAACATTTTTTTTCATTTGAATTTCTACGCGAAGGTCCATATTGTACATACATATAGGGCCTATTTTTGATGCCAATGTTTTCCAACAGTGTTTAAAAAAGCTATGACGTAACATTTATCTAAATAAGAATGAAGAATGAAAGAACTCAGCTACAAACAACATTGTAAGTACTTGACTGTTTAAAAATATATACATATTATACATTCGTTTTGGGATGCTAAAATTTAAGTGATTTTTTAAAAAACGTCCCTTGCAATCAGAGGTTACTGCTGATACTTGTGACGTTATGAATGAAAAGTATGCTTTGTAGTGCCCATTTTTGTAAAGATGAATAAACAAGCTTTCATTAGGTATATAATTCTGCTACAGGCTCATTTAAGTATTTTACGCTGGATGAGTTTTATTACGAACAGTTTTTCAATTTTCGTTTGAACTCTCAACACAGAGTACTTAGTTAAACGTACAGATAGCGCCTGTTTATGATGTCAATATTTGCATCGAATATGTTTAAAAAATCTAGGGTTTTACATGTATGTATTAAATAGGCGTAAAAGACTACGACTAAAGATAATAATCTATAATAAAACTTTAAAAAAATCTTGTTGATTTAGTATCCCTGTGTTTTTCCAAAAAGTTTTACAAGTTACTGCTAGTTCTTGTGACGCTAAAACTATGCTTTTTATCACCCGTTTTCGTGAAGCTGAATGAGCAAGTTTTCATTTGGTATATAATACTTCTACCAGATCGTGGCAAAATTTCACACTGAACGAGTTTTATTAGGAATATGCTCTTCAATTTTTATCCGAACCCTACTCGGCGTTGGATTAAATGTAAAGATAGGACTTATCTTAAATTTCAAATTTGCTGCAAATATGGATATAGAACAATGGTAATTCATATTAAACATTGACAATTACATTAACATTCATTGCTTTGATACTGGCAGAAATAAGAGCTCTGAGGGTTGGTTATGTTCACGTACTTCGTTCAAACTTTAACTTCGCTATTGTAAGTTACTGCTGTTTTTTGTGATCCAATGACTGGGTAAACATACTATTCAATACACATATTCACAAAGCTAAAGGATCAAGCTTTAATTTGGTATATAGTACTGCTTTATGTTGTCGATAATTTTCAACATCGGATATATTTAATTTAATACATATCTTTCAAGTTTAGAATGTTTACTCGGGATTCAAATTAAATGTGCAGATTTAAAGACTTCTCTCAATATTTGTTACAGATCTGCATAAAAATCAATGATAATTTATATCAAAATAAAGAGAAAACATTGACGATTACATCAGCACGAATTGTTTTATTAGTGGTTGAAAAAAAGAGCGTAAGCGTTGGTAAAGTTTACGTACTTCGTGCAAATTTTAATACCATTTTACATGTATATTGTAAGTTACTGCTGTTTTTGGTGTTGTTGTGACTGGTAAATATACCATTTAATATACATTTTCAAAAAGTCGAATGGACAAGCTTTAATTTTATACATGATACATTGTTATGTTGGTTTTTATAAACTGTATAAGTTTATCTTATGACATTTCTTTCAGCGTGGTAATTAATCTTGATATTTTCTCCGCATTTAAGACCAACTTCCGGGTAAAGATAGATAGCGGAAACAACTTGATTTTTCATTTTTACATATTCGTTACCACCTGTTACATAAATACGATATGGTTTTTATTCAAACAAACTTGATATTTATGAAAGCATATTATAAAACACGTTAAATGAGCTAGTTTTGTTACAAAAGTCCTTCACATAATAATTTGTTGTTTGCGTAAAAAAATGTTTTCGCGAAAACAATTTGGTTCCGCTGTCTTTCTATACCCGGAAGTTGATCTAAAATATAAGTTAATTTTATAACATGAACCATGATTATTCTGTTTTTATTTGCATTATTTTCTTACACTTTACTTATCAAATATAACATGACTTATCATACGTGCAAGATAAGATTTACGAAAGGGAATGATTTTGTTCAAAATCAAACGTTTAACATCTAACAGATATTCGGTACGCAAGTTTAATCTGCGGCTAAATATTTCATTCGGCTGAGAAAATATCAAGAATGATAACCACGATGAAATTATTGAAAAATTTGTCATAAGAAAAACTTATTCAGTGTATAAAATCTAACATGACAGTTGAGATGAATAATATACCATACTAAAGCTTGTTCATTCGGCTTTTTGAAAATGTATGTTAAATAGTATATTTATTGACCATAATAACACTAAAACAGCAGTAACTCGCAATATAAAGCGATGTTAAATTTTGTACGAAATACGTGAACATAATCAAAGCTTAAGCTCTTACTTCTACCAGTATTATGTAATTCATGTTGATATAATCGTGCATGTTTTATCTTTATTTCGATATAAATAATTCTTGTCTTTTGATGCAGATCTGTAACAAATGTTGACATTGAAGATGGGCCTTATATACGCACATTTATTTCCAACTCCAGATGAAAAATTCGAATGGAAATCGAAAAATGTCATTAATAAAACATATCCGAAGTGGAAAACTACCTTGAACATAAAGCAGTATTATATACCAAATGAAAGCTTGTTCATTCAGCTTTGTGAATATGTATATTAAATGGAACACAGACCCGGTCTTCGGATAAAAAATAACAGCAGTAACTTACTATAGCAAAGTAAAATTTTGAGCGAAGTGAAATTTTTAGCGAAGTATCTGAACATAACCAACCCATTAGAGCACTTATTTCAACCATAATAGAAAAAAACTTTCTTATGATTATGAAATCGTATTTTTTTCCCGTTATTTTGATATAAATTTTCATTGGTTTTTATTCATATTTGCAACAAATATTGACATAGAAAAAAAAGTCCTACCTACACATTAATCCAAACCATAGTAGAGAATTCTAATGAAAATTGAACAAATGTTCGCAATAAAACTAGTTCAGTGTGCAATACTCACTCGAACTGGTTGTAGTATTATATACCAATTGAAAGCTTGTTCATTCAGCTTTACGACAATAGGTATTAAATGGCATAGTTTTCGTTTTTAGCGTCACAAGAACCAGCAGTAACTTGTAATCACGTTGAATAATTTTCTGGAAAAAAACCCCTTGGATTCGCGTAGAAATTCGAATGAACAAAAATGTTGTTTATAAAACTAATATAGTGTAAAAAACAAACGAGAAGTAGTAGTAGTGTTTTATACCAAAGTAAAGCTTGTTCATTTAGCTTTTAAAATAGGGGGAATTTTATGGCATATGTATTGGTCATATTGTCGAAAGAGCCAGCAGTAACTTGCGGTATCGTAGGACATTGTTTTGGTGAAAAGTACAAACCAAACAAGAATATTGAATATATTTCTTGAAGCACTTCGATCAATAAATGTAGCCGTATTTTTCATTCTTTATGGTCATTTTCATAAATTGCATATGCATGTTATGCCGTTGATATTGTTATAAATACGTTACAAATATTGCCATCAGAGATAGGTCGTTCTGTACGTTTGAATCAGTTCTCTGTGTAGAGAATTCAAATAAAAATTGAAAATTGTTCGTTATATAACTCGTCCAGAGTTAAATACTTACACGAACTTGTAGCAGTATTATATACCAAATGAAAGCTTGTTCATTCAGCTTTCAGAAAATGTGTATTTTATGACATATGTTGTGGTCATAATGTCGCAAGAACCAGCAGTAACTTGCGGTAGCGCAGGACATTTTTTTGTAAAAAAGATACCTACCAAACAAGAATATTTAGTATATTTCTTGAAGCACTTCGATCGCTTAATATACCGTATTTTTATTCTTTATGGTCATTTTCATAAATTGCATATGCATGTAATGCCGTTGATATTGTTACAAATACGTTACAAATATTGCCATCAGAGATAGGTCGTTCTGAACGTTTGAATCAGTTCTCTGTGTAGAGAATTCAAATAAAAATTGAAAATTGTTCGTTATATAACTCGTCCAGAGTTAAATACTTACACGAACTTGTAGCAGTATTATATACCAAATGAAAGCTTGTTCATTCAGCTTTCAGAAAATGTGTATTTTATGGCATATGTTGTGGTCATAATGTCGCAAGAACCAGCAGTAACTTGCGGTAGTGCAATATATTTTGTTTTAAAAAAGGTACCAACCAAACAAAAATATTTAGTACATTTCTTGAAGCACTTCGATCACTTAATAAAGCCGTATTTTATATTCTTTATGGTTAGTTTTAAACATTGCATAAACATGTTATTGCCGTTGATATTGTTACATCTACGTTGCAAATATTGCCATCAGAGATAGGTCCTTCTGTACGATTGAATCAGTTTTCTGTGTAGAGAATTCAAATAGAAATTAAAAAACTGTTCGTTATATAACTCATCCAGGGTTAAATACTTACACGAGCTTGTAGCAGTATTATATACCAAATGAAAGCTCGTTCATTCAGCTTTCAGAAAATGTGAATTTTATGACATATGTTTTTGGTCATAATGTCGCAAGAACCAGCAGTAACTTGCGGTAGCGCAGGACATTTTTTTGTAAAAAAGTACCTACCAAACTAGAATATTGAATATATTTCTTGAAGCACTTCGATCGCTCAATGTAGCCGTATTTTTCATTATTTATGGTTATTTTATACACTGCATATGCATGTAATGCCGTTGATATTGTTACAAATACGTTACAAATATTGCCATCAGAGATAGGTCGTTCTGTACGTTTGAATCAGTTCTCTGTGTAGAGAATTCAAATAAAAATTGAAAATTGTTCGTTATATAACTCGTCCAGAGTTAAATACTTACACGAACTTGTAGCAGTATTATATACGAAATGGAAGCTTGTTCATTCAGCTTTCAGAAAATGTGTATTTTATGGCATATGTTGTGGTCATAATGTCACAAGAACCAGCAGTAACTTGCGGTAGTGCAAGACATTTTGTTTTAAAAAAAGGTACCAACCAAACAAAAATAGTTAGTACATTTCTTGAAGCACTTCGATCACATAATAAAGCCGTAATTTTTATTCTTTATGGTTAGTTTTAAACATTGCATAAACATGTTAATGCCGTTGATATTGTTACACCTACGTTGCAAATATTGCCATCAGAGATAGGTCCTTCTGTACGATTGAATCAGTTTTCTGTGTAGAGAATTCAAATAGAATTTAAAAAACTGTTCGTTAAATAACTCATCCAGGGTTAAATACTTACACGAGCTTGTAGCAGTATTATATACCAAATGAAAGCTCGTTCATTCAGCTTTCAGAAAATGTGAATTTTATGACATATGTTTTGGTCATAATGTCGCAAGAACCAGCAGTAACATGCGGTAGCGCAGGACATTTTTTTTTGTAAAAAAGTACCTACCAAACTAGAATATTGAATATATTTCTTGAAGCACTTCGATCGCTCAATGTAGCCGTATTTTTCAATATTTATGGTTATTTTATACACTGCATATGCATGTAATGCCGTTGATATTGTTACAAATACGTTACAAATATTGCCATCAGAGATAGGTCCTTCTGTACGTTTAAATCAGTTCTCTGTGTAGAGAAATGAAATAAAAATTGAAAATTGTTCGTTATATAACTCGTCCAGAGTTAAATACTTACACGAGCTTGTAGCAGTATTATATACCAAATGAAAGCTCGTTCATTCAGCTTTCAGAAAATGTGTATTTTATGACATATGTTTTGGTCATAATGTCGCAAGAACCAGCAGTAACTTGCGGTAGCGCAGGACATTTTTTTTGAAAAAAGTACCTACCAAACTAGAATATTGAATATATTTCTTGAAGCACTTCGATCGCTCAATGTAGCCGTATTTTTCATTATTTATGGTTATTTTATACACTGCATATGCATGTAATGCCGTTGATATTGTTACAAATACGTTACAAATATTGCCATCAGAGATAGGTCGTTCTGTACGTTTGAATCAGTTCTCTGTGTAGAGAAATGAAATAAAAATTGAAAATTGTTCGTTATATAACTCGTCCAGAGTTAAATACTTACACGAGCTTGTAGCAGTATTATATACCAAATGAAAGCTAGTTCATTCAGCTTTCAGAAAATGTGTATTTTATGGCATATGTTGTGGTCATAATGTCACAAGAACCAGCAGTAACTTGCGGTAGTGCAAGACATTTTGTTTTAAAAAAAGGTACCAACCAAACAAAAATAGTTAGTACATTTCTTGAAGCACTTCGATCACATAATAAAGCCGTAATTTTTATTCTTTATGGTTAGTTTTAAACATTGCATAAACATGTTAATGCCGTTGATATTGTTACACCTACGTTGCAAATATTGCCATCAGAGATAGGTCCTTCTGTACGATTGAATCAGTTTTCTGTGTAGAGAATTCAAATAGAATTTAAAAAACTGTTCGTTAAATAACTCATCCAGGGTTAAATACTTACACGAGCTTGTAGCAGTATTATATACCAAATGAAAGCTCGTTCATTCAGCTTTCAGAAAATGTGAATTTTATGACATATGTTTTGGTCATAATGTCGCAAGAACCAGCAGTAACATGCGGTAGCGCAGGACATTTTTTTTTGTAAAAAAGTACCTACCAAACTAGAATATTGAATATATTTCTTGAAGCACTTCGATCGCTCAATGTAGCCGTATTTTTCATTATTTATGGTTATTTTATACACTGCATATGCATGTAATGCCGTTGATATTGTTACAAATACGTTACAAATATTGCCATCAGAGATAGGTCCTTCTGTACGTTTAAATCAGTTCTCTGTGTAGAGAAATGAAATAAAAATTGAAAATTGTTCGTTATATAACTCGTCCAGAGTTAAATACTTACACGAGCTTGTAGCAGTATTATATACCAAATGAAAGCTCGTTCATTCAGCTTTCAGAAAATGTGTATTTTATGACATATGTTTTGGTCATAATGTCGCAAGAACCAGCAGTAACTTGCGGTAGCGCAGGACATTTTTTTTGAAAAAAGTACCTACCAAACTAGAATATTGAATATATTTCTTGAAGCACTTCGATCGCTCAATGTAGCCGTATTTTTCATTATTTATGGTTATTTTATACACTGCATATGCATGTAATGCCGTTGATATTGTTACAAATACGTTACAAATATTGCCATCAGAGATAGGTCGTTCTGTACGTTTGAATCAGTTCTCTGTGTAGAGAAATGAAATAAAAATTGAAAATTGTTCGTTATATAACTCGTCCAGAGTTAAATACTTACACGAGCTTGTAGCAGTATTATATACCAAATGAAAGCTAGTTCATTCAGCTTTCAGAAAATGTGTATTTTATGACATATGTTTTGGTCATAATGTCGCAAGAACCAGCAGTAACTTGCGGTAGCGCAGGACATTTTTTTTTTAAAAAGTACCTACCAAACTAGAATATTGAATATATTTCTTGAAGCACTTCGATCGCTCAATGTAGCCGTATTTTTCATTATTTATGGTTATTTTATACACTGCATATGCATGTAATGCCGTTGATATTGTTACAAATACGTTACAAATATTGCCATCAGAGATAGGTCCTTCTGTACGTAGTGCAGGACATTTTTGTTTGTAAAAAAGGTACCTACCAAACAAAAATATTTAGTATATTTCTTGAAGCACTTCCATCACTTAATAAAGCCGTATTTTTTATTCTTTATGGTTATTTGTAAACATTGCATAAACATGCTTTTGTCGTTGATATTATTACAAATACGTTGCAAATATTGACATCAGAGATAGGTCCTTCTGTACGTTTGAAGCAGTTCTCTGTGTAGAGAATTAAAAAAAAAATGAAAAACTGTTCGTTATATAACTCATCCAGAGTGAAATACTTACTCGAACTTGTAGCAGTATTGTATACCAAAAGAAAGCTTGTTCATTCAGCTTTCCGAAAATGGGAAGTAAATGGAATATTTCATGGTCATAGTGTCACAAGAACCAGCAGTAACTTGTGATCGTGTAGAACATTTTTTTGTAAATAAAACATAGATATAAACCTAACAAGAAAAAACATGTATATAATTATCCAAGTCCTCGGATCACTAAATGTGTTCCTTCATTCTACTTCTTTATTTAGCTGCAGCAGTGGCGTAGCATGTCTGACTTCGAATCCGGAGATCACGGGTTCGAGTCCGGTCGCGGTACGATGTCATACCCTATACATGAGTTGTCAGTCTCGTGGTAGGGTATTATAGTAGGAAGAGCTGGATGTCGTATATACATTGTATAACCTAAATGTGAGTTGAATGCGACGTTTAACCCAATTAAAACAAACAAACTTTTTTTTATTTTCATATTTCATAGTATTGATTTTAACATATCTCACATCCTAGATTGGCTCTATATGTTCTTTTTTTAATTTTGGACCTTATAGAGAATTCAAACATATAACTTTTATGATCTGAGAATTCTGAGAGGCAAAATAAAGAATGATTTGCTAGAATGATACAGCAGTCTGCAACAGTACTGCCCTACTGCCGAAAATTCTAACAGTTAGGTTTTACTGCCGAAAATTCTAACAGTAATGCTGTACTGCCGAAAATTCTAACAGTAAGGCTTTACTGCTGTACTGTCGAAAACTCAAGCAGTAAGGCTTTACTGCTGTACTGCCGAAAAATTCTAGCAGTAAGGCTGTACTGCCGAAAATTCTGGCAGTATGGCTGTACTGATGTACTGCCTAAAATTCTGGCAGTAAGGCTGTACTGCTGTACTGCCAAAAATTCTGGCAGTAGGGCTGTACTGCTGTACTGCCGAAAATTCTGGCAGTAGGGCTGTACTGCTGTACTGCCGAAAATTCTGGCAGTAGGGCTGTACTGCTGGCAGTAGGGCTGTACTGCTGTACTGCCGAAAATTCTGGCAGTAGGGCTGTACTGCTGTACTGCTGTACTGCTGTTACTGCTGTCTTCACATACATAGAAATATGGGTCCTTCACTAGATTGCTCGAAAGTCTCTATCAAATGATTTGAAATTGTTTTTTTATTTTTTATTTTAGAGGTCATAGTACATCGTTATCAAGCATCATTAGTGATACCTACATGTATATTGTGTATTTAAAATATGATGTTTCGACTTTCGTAATAATTTAGCTATACAGGTACCAAAAATGAAAATATAACTACTGACAATGAAGAGTTACTATGTTTTTGATACATGAAAGGGTAGGTATGTTTATTTATCGTATTCCTATGATTTCTATTCTTTAGTGTCACCTAGGCAGAAAACAGTATTGAAGAATGTGAACTGTAAATGATTGCAATCATACAAAGTACTAAAATGAAAGCCACGACTGTACAAAAGTGGGACAAATACTTTTTTTTACATTTTTTATGATATACATGTATAATGAAATCCTAGCTTGACTTTTATAAAAATAAGAAAAAAACAGTGCTTCTAGTTCTGATAAAAATAAATAATATATACTTGATAACAATATAACAAACATGATTAAGACATTAAAAATATTTTAAATTTAACACTATAATCAATTAAATATTATTTATCTGAAGTGAATGATAAATCTTTAATATTTTTGCTAATTTACTAACTTAAATGTATACTAAACAT
Organism: Mactra quadrangularis; assembly: GCA_025267735.1. NCBI lineage: Eukaryota > Metazoa > Mollusca > Bivalvia > Venerida > Mactridae > Mactra > Mactra quadrangularis. The sequence continues at coordinate 34,849,806 of CM046304.1, forward strand.
CGAAATAACAATGTATTACAATGGCAAGTACATTTTGCTGGAACTTATCTTCTTGTAAGTTTGGTTAGACCGTAGTTTATCTTCTATTGATAAAACATCTAATATTTTAAACAACTGATACTTAAAATGTGGAATGATTGCAAGTCATAGCTGACAATGTGTAATGTAAACTTATTATACATGTAATAAATAAACCCCTTGAGGAAATGCACCAATCGATAGCTTACAATGTGTTAATGTCACTGTATTATTCGACAGAAACCTTCATGAGGTATGATACAAAGGGATAGCTCACAACGTGTTCATGTAAACTTATTATAAGAAAGAAATCTTCATGATGAATGAAACCAAGGGATAAAGGAAAGTGTGTGATTGTCGATGTACTACAGGAAAGGTTCTAACTTGGGGAATGCGTAGAGGTATCAAGTGATAGCAATGTTTTAATGTAACTTATTATAAGAAGGAAATCTACATGATGAATGGTACCGGGTGATAGCTGACAATGTCAATATAATATTTACAAACTTATTATAAGAAAGAAACCTATTACAGGGAAAGTACCAAATCATGCGGGAAAATGTATGAATGTCAAGATAATTGGAAAAGATACTTACCCGCGGAAGGATACCAAGTGATAGCTGATAGTATGTTTATGTAGACAGAAACCTACATGAGAAAAAGTAACAAGTGATTGCTGACAATGTGTGGATGCAAACTAGGTATAAGAAAAAGACCTGCACGAGGAAAGACACTTAGTGATAGCTGACAATGTGTGAATTTCAAAATATTGGAAATCAGATAATTACTTGTGGAAAGGTACCAAATGATAGCTGATAGTGTGTTACTGTAAACTTCTTATAAGGCAGAAGCCTACACGAGGAAAGGTATTGAGTGATAGTTGACAATGTGTGAATTTCAAGGTATTGAAAGATACTTACCTGAGGAATGGTACAAGTGATAGCTGACAATGTGTTAATGTAAACTTCTTATAAGACAGAAACCTACATAAAAATTGGTACTAAATGATAGCTATCAATGTGTAATGTGTTGATGTCAAGGTATTATAAGAAAAAATCTACATAATGAATAATACCAAGTGATAGCTGTCAATGCGTTAATGTTTACAAATTTATTACAATAAAGAAACCTATTACAGTGAAGGTACCAAGTTATGCGGGAAAATGTATGAATGCCAATTAAAGATATTGGAAAAAAGATACTTATCTGTGGAAGGGTACAAAGTGATAGCTGACAATGTGTTAATGTAAACTTCTTATAAGACAGAAACCTACATGAGAAATGGTACCAAATGATAGCTAACAATGTGTTAATGTCAATGTAATATAAGAAAGAAATCTACATGATGAATGGTACAAAGTGATAGCTGACAATGTCAATATCAATGTAATATTTACAAACTTTTTATAAGAAAGAAACCTATTACAGGGAAGGTATCAAGTTCTGCGGGAAAATGTATGAATGTCAAGCTATTGGAAAAAGATACTTACCTGTGAAAGGGTACCAAGCGATAACTGATAGTGTGTTTATGTAATCTTATTATAAGGAAATAACCTACATGAGAAATAGTAACAAGTGATAGCTGACAATGTGTTGATGCAAACTTAGTATAAGAAAAAAAGTGTGATAACTGACAATGTGTGAATTTCAAGATATTGGAAAAACATAATTATTTGTGGAAAGGTACCAAGTGATAGCTGATAGTGTGTTACTGTAAACATATAATAAGACAGAAACCTACACGAGGAAAGGTTTTGAGTGGTAGCTGACAATGTGGGAATTTCAAGGTATAGAAAGATACTTACCTGAGGAATGGTACCAAGTGATAGCTGACAATGTGTTCATGTAAACTTATCATAAGACAGAAACCTACATGAGAAATGGTACCAAATGATAGCTAACAATGTGTTAATGTCAATGTATTATAAGATGGAAACCTACATGATGAATGGTACCAAGTGATAGCTGACAATGTCAATATCAATGTAATATTTACAAACTTATTATAAGTAAGAAACCTATTACAGAGAAGGTATCAAGTTATGCGGGAAAATGTATGAATGTCAAGCTATTGGAAAAAGATACTTACCTGTGGAAGGGTACCAAGCGATAGCTAATAGTGTGTTTATGTAAACTTATTATGAGAAAGAAACCTACATGAGAAATAGTAACAAGTGATAGCTGACAATGTGTTGATGCAAACTTAGTATAATAATAGCTGGCAATGTGTGAATTTTAAGATATTGGAAAAAGATAATTACTTGTGTAAAAGGTACGAAGTGATAGCTGATTGTGTGTTACTGTAAACATATAATAAGACAGAAACCTACACGAGGAAAGGTTTTGAGTGATAGCTGACAATGTGGGAATTTCAAGGTATTGAAAGATACTTACCTGAGGAATGTAAGAAATATGTTACGTTTGAGCTATACAGTGTGTTGTAAGAAATATGTTACGTTTGAGCTATACAGTGTGCTGTAAGAAATATGTTACGTTTGAGCTATACAGTGTGCTGTAAGAAATATGTTACGTTTGAACTATACAGTGTGATGTAAGAAATATGTTACTTTTGAGCTATACAGTGTGCTGTAAGAAATATGTTACCATTGAGCTATAAAGTGTGCTGTAAGAAACATGTTACGTTTGAGCTACACAGTGTGCTGTAAGAAATATGTTACTTTTGGGCTATACAGTGTGCTGTAAGAAACATGTTACGTTTGGGCTATACAGTGTGCTGTAAGAAATATGTTACTTTTGAGCTATACAGTGTGCTGTAAGAAATATGTTACCATTGAGCTATAAAGTGTGCTGTAAGAAATACGTTACGTTTGAGCTATACAGTGTGCTGTAAGAAGTATGTTACCATTGAGCTATACAGTATGCTGTAAGAAATATGTTACGTTTGGGCTATACAGTGTGCTGTAAGAAATATGTTACCATTGAGCTATACAGTGTGCTGTAAGAAATATGTTACGTTTTAGCTATACAGTGTGCTGTAAGAAATATGTTACGTTTGGGCTATACAGTGTGCTGTAAGAAATATGTTACCATTGAGCTATACAGTGTGCTGTAAGAAATATGTTACTTTTGAGCTATACAGTGTGCTGTAAGAAATATGTTACTTTTGGGCTATACAATGTGCTGTAAGAAATATATTACTTTTGAGCTTACAATGTGCAGTAAGAAATATGTTACTTTTGAGCTATACAGTGTGCTGTAAGAATGTTACGTTTGAGCTATACAGTGTGCTGTAAGAATGTTACGTTTGAGCTATACAGTGTGCTGTAAGAAATATGTTACCTTTGGACTATACAGTGTGCTGTAAGAAATATGTTACTTTTGAGCTATACAGTGTGCTGTAAGAAACATGTTACGTTTGGGCTATACAGTGTGCTGTAAGAAATATGTTACTTTTGAGCTATACAGTGTGCTGTAAGAAATATGTTACCATTGAGCTATAAAGTGTGCTGTAAGAAATACGTTACGTTTGAGCTATACAGTGTGCTGTAAGAAGTATGTTACCATTGAGCTTTACAGTATGCTGTAAGAAATATGTTACGTTTGGGCTATACAGTGTGCTGTAAGAAATATGATACCATTGAGCTATACAGTGTGCTGTAAGAAATATGTTACGTTTTAGCTATACAGTGTGCTGTAAGACATATGTTACTTTTGGGCTATACAGTGTGCTGTAAGAAATATGTTACGTTTGGGCTATACAGTGTGCTGTAAGAAATATGTTACCATTGAGCTATACAGTGTGCTGTAAGAAATATGTTACTTTTGAGCTATACAGTGTGCTGTAAGAAATATGTTACTTTTGGGCTATAAAATGTGCTGTAAGAAATATGTTACTTTTGAGCTTACAATGTGCTGTAAGAAATATGTTACTTTTGAGCTATACAGTGTGCTTTAAGAATGTTACGTTTGAGCTATACAGTGTGTTGTAAGAAATATGTTACTTTTGTGCTATACAGTGTGCTGTAAGAATGTTACGTTTGAGCTATACAGTGTGTTGTAAGAAATATGTTACATTTGAGATGTTACATTTGAGCTATACAATGTGCTGTAAAAATATGTTTCTTTTGGGCTATACAGTGTGCTGTAAGAATGTTACGTTTGAGCTATACAGTGTGTTGTAAGAAATATGTAACTTTTGTGCTATACAGTGTGCTGTAAGAATGTTACGTTTGAGCTATACAGTGTGCTGTAAGAAATATGTTACCATTGAGCTATACAGTGTGCTGTAAGTAATATGTTACGTTTGAGCTATACAGTGTGCTGTAAGAAATATGTTACTTTTGAGCTATACAGTGTGCTGCCAGAAATAATTATGTTACTTTTGAGCTATACAGTGTGCTGCCAGAAATAAATATGTTACTTTTGAGCTATACAGTGTGCTGTAAGAAATATGTTACTTTTGAGCTATACAGTGTGCTGTAAGAAATAATTTACTTTTGAGCTATACAGTGTGCTGTAAGAAATATGTTACCTTTGGACTATACAGTGTGCTGTAAGAAATATGTTACTTTTGAGCTATACAGTGTGCTGTAAGAAATATGTTACGTTTGAGCTATACAGTATGCTGTAAGACTGGTCACTATATTGTGATTTAACAGGGAAGAAGCGAACGCTAAATTACAGATACGTGATTTTGTGCTTTTCATGTTACAAAGTAGTTATTTTGACAATCTGAAATTTCAAGTTTTGTTTGTTGTCATTTTGTCATGGATACAGGTTCATGAAATCAGCTTTTATAACTAGGTATAACATATTTTCACTTCATAAGCCATCGACAGCCGCTACATGTGTCGAGGAGTTTTGTTTTCGAGAAATGGTACGAGTATAGCCAGTCGAGACCACAATTTTAGCCACAGTCTATGTCATATTCATAATGATTGAACATACGCAAAACTACAAAGTTGCTGATAGGGTAAAAAAGTGAATTCACTACTCAAAACTGAACAAACTAAATATTCGTACTTATAAAACATGATAATCTACGGCTAACCAAACCTGTCTAGAAAAAATAAATAATGTTGGATATCTTGCTTCAAAATACATCACCGAGTGAACATTGCAAAAATAAAAAATAAATCTAACCTTGAATTATATTATCGTGTAAACATTGAAAAAATAAAACAAAAATATCAAACCCTAAATTAAATTATCGTGTGAACATTGAAAAAATAAAACAAAAATATCAAACCTTAAATTAAATTAACATGTAAACATTGAAAAAATAAAACAAAAATATCAAACCTTAAATTATATTAACATGTAAACATTGAAAAAATAAAACAAAAATATCAAACCCTAAATTAAATTATCGTGTGAACATTGAAAAAATAAAACAAAAATATCAAACCTTAAATTAAATTAACATGTTAACATTGAAAAATTAAAACAAAAATATCAAACCTTGAATTATATTAACATGTGAACATTGAAAAATTAAACAAAAATATCGAACCTTGAATTATATTAACATGTGAACAATGAAAAATTAAAACAAAAATATCAAACCTTAAATTAGATTAACATGTAAACATGGAAAAATTAAAACAAAACTATCAAACCTTAAATAAAATTATCGTGTGAACATTGAAAAAAGGAAACAAAAATATCAAACCTTAAATTATATTATCGTGTAAACATTGAAAAAATAAACAAGGATGGTAGATATCTAACCTTAAAATACATCGACATGCAAACGCTACAAAAATAATACAAAAATGATAGATATCTAACCTTAAGTTATACACCATCATGTAAAATAACTTGAAAAACAATAGTTAATTCGTGAACTAAAATTTAGGCATCGTATTACAACAACAATTTTAAAATTGACATCATTAACATGAACACTTGAAACACACAGCAACGTTCTTAGGTTAGTTAATTTCTATAAAAAAAAGATAAACTTATTAAATACCGGTTCACTTTCATGTACATGTATAACAAAAACATAAGTCATTATACGTACAACGCTATCCTAAGAATATCAAATAATACGCGATAAATAAATTATCCAAATACTGTTTATTGCAAAACGTAATCTGTTTAAATGAGTTTTAATACTTAAATACAAAATATACGTGTAAAAAACATCCTAGCAAGACTTAGTACTTTATACCCTTCACTAGATTGCTCAGAATTAGTATTTCATTATTGTACATAAATCCGATCTAGCTATCCTCCCAGTAAACTGGGCCCTTCACTAGATTGCTCAGAATTATGTTTTAAGTATATAATTCCGATCTAGCTATCCTCCCAGTAAACTGGGCCCTTCACTAGATTGCTCAGAATTATGTTTTAAGTATATAATTCCGATCTAGCTATCCTCCCAGTAAACTGGGCCCTTCACTAGATTGCTCAGAATTATGTTTTGAGAATATAATTCCGATCTAGCTATCCTCCCAGTAAACTGGGTCCTTCACTAGATTGCTCAGAATTATATAACACAACTCCGATCTAGCTATCCTCCCAGTAAACTGGGCCCTTCACTAGATTGCTCAGAACTATGTTTACAAATAATTCCGATCTAGCTATCCTCCCATTAATGGGCCCTTCACTAGATTGCTCAGAATTATCTGTTTTGACTCTATAATTCCGATCTAGCTATCCTCCCATAAAATGGGCACTTCACTAGATTGCTCAGAATTATGTTTTAGTTTTAAGAATATAATTCCGATCTAGCTATCCTCCCAGTAAACTGGTTCCTTCACTAGATTGCTTAGAATTATATAACACAACTCCGATCTAGCTATCCTCCCAGTAAACTGGGCCCTTCACTAGATTGCTCAGAATTATGTTTACAAATAATTCCGATCCAGCTATCCTCCCATAAATGGGCCCTTCACTAGATTGCTCAGAATTATCTGTTTTGACTTTATAATTCCGATCTAGCTATCCTCCCATAAAATGGGCACTTCACTAGATTGCTCAGAATTATGTTTTAGTTTTAGGATATATTTCTGATCTAGCTATCCTCCCAGTAAACTGGGTCCTTCACTAGATTGCTCAGAATTATATTACATAATTCCGATCTAGCTATCCTCCCAGTAAACTGGGTCCTTCACTAGATTGCTCAGAATTATGTTTACTTTAAGTGTGAAATTCTGATCTAGCTATCCTCCCAGTAAACTGGGCCCTTCACTAGATTGCTCAGAATTTTCACTTTCTAGTAAGACTCCGATCTAGTTATCCCCCCAGAAATATCCTTCACTAGATTGCTCGAAAGTCTCTATCTAATGATTTGAAATTGTTTTTTATTTTTTTATTTTATAGGTCATAGTACATCGTTATCAAGCATCATTAGCGTTACCTACATGTATATTGTGTATTTAAAATATGATGTTTCGACTTTCGTAATAATTTAGCTATACAGGTACCAAAAATGAAAATATAACTACTGACAATGAAGAGTAACTATGTTTTTGATACATGAAAGTGTGGGTATGTTCATTTATCGTATTTCTATGATTTTTTCTATACTTTAGTGTCACTTAGTCAGAAAAACAGTATAGAAGAATGCGAACTGTAAATGATTGCAATCATACAAAGTACTTAAATGAAAGCCACGACGGTACAAAAGTGGGACAAATACTTTTTTTACATTTTTTATGATAAATAATGAAATCCTAGCTTGACTTTTATAAAAATAAGAAAAAATAGTGTTTCTAGTACATATATAAACATATAATATATACTTGATAACAATATAACAAACATGATTAAGACATTAAAAATATTTTAAATTTAACATAATCAATTAAATATCATTTATCTGAAGTGAATAAAATCTTTAATAGCTTTGCTAATTTACTATCTTAAATGTATACTAAACATCGAAATTACAATGTATTACAATGGCAAGTACATTTTGCTGGAACTTATCTTCTTGTCAGTTTGGTTAGACCGTAGTTTATCTTATATTAATAAACCATCTGATATTTTAAACAACAGATACTTAAATGTGGAATGGTTGCAAGTCATAGCTGACAATGTGTAAATGTAAACTCTAAACTTATTATAACAAGAGCACCGCTGGGCGGAGCATTATATGCCCGAAAGTGTTGTTTTTTGAGTTAAGATGAAGCATTAGTAAGACATGAGAATATTTCAGATGAATATCATATTATGAATAATTGTGGAAAACAAAGTAGAGAAAAAAAGTTTTAAGGCAATAGTGACCTTGACCTTTGACCTTGTGACCCCAAAATCAATAGGGGTCTTCTACCCCATATGGACAATCCTCGTGTGAAGTTTGAATATTGTTGACCAAATGGAACTTAAGTTATGTTCCAGAAACTGTTTTCAGATTAAAGGAAATAGTGACCTTGACCTTTGACCTTGTGACCCCAAAATCAATAGGGGTCTTTTACAGGATATGGACAATCATTGTATGAAGTTTGAATATTGTTGACCAAATGGAAATTAAGTTATGCTCCAGAAACTGTTTTCAGTTTAAAGGTAATAGTGACCTTGACCTTTGACCCTAAAGTCAATAGGGGTCTACTACCCGATATGGACAATCATTGTATGAAGTTTGAATATTGTGGACCAAATGGAACATAAGTTATGCTCCGGAAACTGTTTTCAGTTTTAAGGTAATAGTGACCTTGACCTTTGATCTTGTAACCTAAAAGTCAATAGGGGTCTACTACTCGATACGGACAATCATTGTATGAAGTTTGAATATTGTGGACCAAATGGAACATAAGTTATGCTCCGGAAACTGTTTTCAGTTTTAAGGTAATAGTGACCTTGACCTTTGACCTTGTAACCCCAAAACCAATAGGGGTCTTCTACCCGATATGGACAATCATCGTATGAAGTTTGAATAATGTGGACCAAATGGAACTTAAGTTATGCTCCGGAAACTGTTTTCAGTTTTAAGGTAATAGTAACCTTGACCTTTGACCTTGTGACCCCAAAATCGATAGGGGTCTTTTACCCGATATGGACAATCGTCCTATGAAGTTTGAATATTGTGGGCCAAATGGAACTTAAGTTATGCTCCGGAAACTGTTTTTTTAGTTTTAAGGTAATAGTGACCTTGACCTTTGACCGTGTGACCCCAAAATCAATAGAGGTCTTCTACCTGATATAGACAATCATCCTATAAAGTTTGAATAATGCAGGCCGAATGGAACTTCAGCTTTGCTCCGGAAACTGTTTTCAGTTTTGTGGTTATAGTGACCTTGACCTTTGACCTCAAAAACAATAGGGGTCTTCCACCCGATATGGGCAATCATCATATGAAGTTTGAATATTGTAGGCCAAATGGAACTTAAGTTATGCTCCGGAAACCAAATTGCTAACGGACGGACGGACGGACAGACGGACGCCAGGGGGTATAACATAATATGTCCGAAATTCTTTCGGGCATATAATAAAGAAACCTCTTGAGGAAATGTACAAATTGATAGCTAACAATGTGTTAATGTGACTGTATTATTCGACAGAAACCTTCATGAGATATGATACAAAGTGATAGCTCACAACGTGTTCATGTAAACTTAATATAAGAAAGAAATCTTCATGGTGAATGAAACCAAGGGATAAAGGAAAGTGGTACTGCAGGAAAGGTTCTAACCTGGGGAATGCGTAGAGGTATCAAGTGATAGCAATGTTTTAATGTAACTTATTATAAGAAGGAAATCTACATGATGAATGGTACCGGGTGATAGCTGACAATGTCAATATAATATTTACAAACTTATTATAAGAAAGAAACCTATTACAGGGAAAGTACCAAATCATGCGGGAAAATGTATGAATGTCAAGATAATTGGAAAAGATACTTACCCGTGGAAGGATACCAAGTGATAGCTGAGAGTGTGTTTATGTAGACAGAAACCTACATGAGAAATAGTAACAAGTGATTGCTGACAATGTGTGGATGCAAACTTAGTATAAGAAAAAGACCTGCACGAGGAAAGAAACTTAGTGATAGCTGACAATGTGTGAATTTCAAAATATTGGAAATCAGATAATTACTTGTGGAAAGGTACCAAGTGATAGCTGATAGTGTGTTACTGTAAACTTCTTATAAGGCAGAAGCCTACACGAGGACAGGTTTTGAGTGATAGTTGACAATGTGTGAATTTCAAGGTATTGAAAGATACTTACCTGAGGAATGGTACCAAGTGATAGCTGACAATGTGTTAATGTAAACTTCTTATAAGACAGAAACCTACATGAAAAATGGTACTAAATGATAGCTATCAATGTGTAATGTGTTGATGTCAAGGTATTATAAGAAAAAACCTACATAATGAATAATACCAAGTGATAGCTGTCAATGCTTTAATGTTTACAAATTATTACAATAAAGAAACCTATTACAGTGAAGGTATCAAGTTATGCGGGAAAATGTATGAATGCCAATTAAAGATATTGGAAAAAAGATACTTATCTGTGGAAGGGTACAAAGTGATAGCTGACAATGTGTTAATGTAAACTTCTTATAAGACAGAAACCTACATGAGAAATGGTACCAAATGATAGCTATCAATGTGTAATGTCAATGTATTATAAGAAAGAAACCTACATGATGAATGGTACCAAGTGATAGCTGACAATGTCAATATCAATGTAATATTTACAAACTTATTATAAGAAAGAAACCTATTACAGGGAAGGTTTCAAGTTCTGCGGGAAAATGTATGAATGTCAAGCTATTGGAAAAAGATACTTACCTGTGGAAGCGTACCAAGCGATAGCTAATAGTGTGTTTATGTAAACTTATTATAAGAAAGAAACCTACATGAGAAATAGTAACAAGTGATAGCTGACAATGTGTTGATGCAAACTTAATATAATAATAGCTGGCAATGTGTGAATTTCAAGATATTGGAAAAAGATAATTACTTGTGGAAAGGTACCAAGTGATAGCTGATTGTGTGTTACTGTAAACATATAATAAGACAGAAACCTACACGAGGATAGGTTTTGAGTGATAGCTGACAATGTGGGAATTTCAAGGTATTGAAAGATACTTACCTGAGGAATGTAAGAAATATGTTACGTTTGAGCTATACAGTGTGTTGTAAGAAATATGTTACGTTTGAGCTATACAGTGTGCTGTAAGAAATATGTTACGTTTGAGCTATACAGTGTGCTGTAAGAAATATGTTACGTTTGAGCTATACAGTGTGCTGTAAGAAATATGTTACGTTTGAGCTATACAGTGTGCTGTAAGAAATATGTTACTTTAGAGCTATACAGTGTGCTGTAAGAAATATGTTACCAAGCTATACAGTGTGCTGTAAGAAATATGTCACTTTGAGCTATACAGTGTGCTGTAAGAAATATGTTACCTTTGAGCTATACAGTATGCTGCAAGACTGGTCACTATATTGTGATTTAACAGGGAAGAAGCGAACGCTAAATTACAAATACGTGATTTTGTGCTTTTCATGTTACAAAGTAGTTATTTTGACAATCTGAAATTTCAAGTTTTGTTTGTTGTCATTTTGTCATGGATACAGGTTCATGAAATCAGCTTTTATAACTAGGTATAACATATGTTCACTTCATAAGCCATCGGCAGCCGCTACACGTGTCGAAGATTTTTTTTCGAGAAATGGTACGAGTATAGCCAGTCGAGACCACAAATTTAGCCATAGTCTATGTCAATTCATTATGATTGAACATACGCAAAACTACAAAGTTGCTGATAGGGTAAACATGTGAATTCACTACTCAAAACTGAACAAACTAAATATTCGTACTTATAAAACATGATAATCTACGGCTAACCAAACCTGTCTAGAAATACATCAAAATGCATCACCGAGTGAACATTGCAAAAATAAAAATATATCAAACCCTAAATTAAATTATCATCTAAACATTGAAAACATAAAACAAAAATATCAAACGTTGAATTATATTAACATGTAAACATTGAAAAATTGAAACAAAAATATCAAACCTTAAATTAAATTATCGTGTGAACATTGAAAAATTGAAACAAAAATATCAAACCTTAAATTAAATTATCGTGTGAACATTGAAAAAAGGAAACAAAAATATCAAACCTTAAATTAAATTATCGTGTGAACATTGAAAAAAGGAAACAAAAATATAAAACCTTAAATTATATTATCGTGTGAACATTGAAAAAAGGAAACAAAAATATAAAACCTTAAATTATATTATCGTGTGAACATTGAAAAAAGGAAACAAAAATATAAAACCTTAAATTATATTATCGTGTGAACATTGAAAAATTAAACAAAAATATAAAACTTTAAATTATATTATCGTGTAAACATTGCATAAATTAAACAAACTAGATGGGAGCCCGTGCAAGCACGGGCTTAATTTAATGACGATAAAGGGAAATAACCGCTGCGGGGAGTTTGGTCTATTTTTAGTTTTATCTAGAACTATTTTTAGACACAAAAAAACCCCACTGTTTTGTTGATTTTTGGCAGTTTTTTGCAAATATCAAGAGGCTTTGTCAAAAAGGAATTGTCAACTTCATATGCCGGTATATAGGTGCTCCAGCGACAAACAAAAGATTTATTCAAAGCTGCGCAGTTTCTTCCACAAAACAGGAAACTCGCAAATTTAATAGTATAGAAATATCAAACTTTAAATTATATCATCGTGTAAACATTGATTCAACAACAAAAAAATCAAACCTTAAATTATATTATCATGTAAACATTGAAAAAATAAACAAGGATGGTAGATATCTAACCTTAAAATACATCGACATGCAAACGCTGCAAAAATAATACAAAAATGATGGATATCTAACCTTAAATTATACACCATCATGTAAAATAACTTGAAAAACAATAGTTAATTCGTGAACTAAAATTTAGGCATCGTATTACAACAACAATTTTAAAAATTGACATCATTAACATGAACACTTGAAACACACAGCAAATGTCTTAGGTTAGTTAATTTCTATAAAAAAAGATAAAATTATTAAATACCGGTTCACTTTCATGTACATGTATAACAAAAACATAAGTCATTATACGTACAACGCTATCCTGAGAATATCAAATAATACGCGATAAATAAATTATCCAAATACTGTTTATTGCAAAACGTAATCTGTTTAAATGATTTTTAATACTTAAATACAAAATATACATGTAAAAAACACCCTAGCAAGACTAAGTACTTTATATCCTTCACTAGATTGCTCAGAATTAGTATTAAATTATTGTACATAATTCCGATCAAGCTATCCTCCCAGTACACTGGGCCCTTCACTAGATTGCTCAGAATTATGTTTTAAGTATATAATTCCGATCTAGCTATCCTCCCAGTAAACTGGGCCCTTCACTAGATAGCTCAGAATTATGTTTTTAGTATATAATTCCGATCTAGCTATCCTCCCAGTAAACTGGGCCTTTCACTAGATTGCTCAGAATTATGTTTTAAGTACATGTATATATTCCGATCTAGCTATCCTCCCAGTAAACTGGGCCCTTCACTAGATTGCTCAGAATTATATATGTTTAAGTATATAATTCCGATCTAGCTATCCTCCCAGTAAACTGGGCCCTTCACTAGATTGCTCAGAATTATGTTTACTTTAAGTGTGAAATTCCGATCTAGCTATCCTCCCAGTAAACTGGGCCCTTCACTAGATTGCTCAGAATATTCACTTTCTAGTAAGACTCCGATCTAGTTATCCCCCCAGAAATATGGGTCCTTCACTAGATTGCTCGAAAGTCTCTATCAAATGATTTGAAATTGTTTTTGTATTTTACAGGTCATAGTACATCGTTATCAAGCATCATTAGTGATACCTACATGTATATTGTGTATTTAAAATATGATGTTTCGACTTTCGTAATAATTTAGCTATACAGGTACCAAAAGTGAAAATATAACTACTGACAATGAATAGTAACTATGTTTTTGATACATGAAAGTGTAGGTATGTTTATTTATCGTTTTTCTATGATTTCTATACTTTAGTGTCACCTAGTCAAGAAAACAGTATTGAAGAATGTGAACTGTAAATAATTGCAATCATACAAAGTACTAAAATGAAAGCCTCGACTGTATAAAAGTGGGACAAATACTTTTTTACATTTTCATGATATATAATGAAATCCTAGCTTGACTTTTATAAAAATAAGAAAAAATAGTGTTTTTAGTACTGATACAAATATATAATATATACTTGATAACAATATAACAAACATGATTAAGACATTAAAAATATTTTAAATTTAACATTATAATCAATTAAATATTATTTATCTGAAGTGAATAAAATCTTTAATAGCTTTGCTAATTTACTATCTTAAATGTATACTAAACATCGAAATTACAATGTATTACAATGGCAAGTACATTTTGCTGGAACTTATCTTCTTGTAAGTTTGGTTAGACCGTAGTTTATCTTATATTAATAAACCATCTAATATTTTAAACAACAGATACTTAAAATGTGGAATGGTTGCAAGTCATAGCTGACAATGTGTAAATGTAAACTGTAAACTTATTATAACAAGAGCACCGCTGGGCGGAGCATTATATGCCCGAAAGTGTTGTTTTTTGAGTTAAGATGAAGCATTAGTAAGACATGAGAATATTTCAGATGAATATCATATTATGAATAATTGTGGAAAACAAAGTAGAGAAAAAAGTTTTAAGGTAATGGTGACCTTGACCTTTGACCTTGTGACCCCAAAATCAATAGGGGTCTTCTACCCCATATGGACAATCCTCGTGTGAAGTTTGAATATTGTTGACCAAATGGAACTTAAGTTATGTTCCAGAAACTGTTTTCAGTTTAAAGGAAATAGTGACCTTGACCTTTGACCTTGTGACCCCAAAATCAATAGGGGTCTTTTACCCGATATGGACAATCATTGTATGAAGTTTGAATATTGTTGACCAAATGGAACTTAAGTTATGCTCCAGAAACTGTTTTCAGTTTTAAGGTAATAGTGACCTTGACCTTGACCTTGTAACCCCAAAATCAATAGGGGTCTTCTACCCGATATGGACAATCATCGTATGAAGTTTGAATAATGTGGACCAAATGGAACTTAAGTTATGCTCCGGAAACTGTTTTCAGTTTTAAGATAATAGTAACCTTGACCTTTGACCTTATGACCCCAAAATCGATAGGGGTCTTCTACCCGATATGGACAATCATCCTATGAAGTTTGAATATTGTGGGCCAAATGGAACTTAAGTTATGCTCCGGAAACTGTTTTTTAGTTTTAAGGTATTAGTGACCTTAACCTTTGACCGTGTGACCCCAAAATCAATAGGGGTCTTCTACCCGATATGGACAATCATCCTATGAACTTTGAATAATGCAGGCCAAATGGAACTTCAGTTTTGCTCGGAAACTGTTTTCAGTTTTGTGGTTATAGTGACCTTGACCTTTGACCTTGTTAAAGGTAATAGTGACCTTGACCTTTGACCCCAAAGTCAATAGGGGTCTACTACCCGATATGGGCAATCATTGTATGAAGTTTGAATATTGTGGACCAAATGGAACTTAAGTTATGCTCCGGAAACTGTTTTTTAGTTTTAAGGTATTAGTGACCTTGACCTTGAATGCGCGGATTCTTCAAAGTTACATTATTACAAAAGTTTCAAGTTTTCATTTAGTAAAGAATTGTATGTTTCTACTATTGACATTGGAAAATTTAGATCTTGTATGGCTAAGTTCAGAAGCTCGTCACATGACCTTATGATTGAAAAAGGTCGATATCATGGTATAGACAGAGAATTCAGAACTTGTTTTTATTGTGAGAGTCTAGTAGAAGATGAGTTTCATTTCACCCTAATCTGTCCATTATACAGTGATATAAGAGTAAAATATATTAAATATACATATTTTAACTTACCTACAATTGAAAAATTTTGTAATCTGATGTCTAGCACTAATAAAAATGATATTCGAAATCTATCTGTATATTTGTATCATGCATTTGAGCGTAGAACTTCAGAACTCAGTTTCATATAAAATTGATTGTTGAAAATTTCTGTGATTTCTCTGTCTATTACTAATATCATTACTGTATTGTTTGATTATAATGTACTTTCATATTATATTCTATTACTTCTATATTTATCATATGTACCATGTTATATTTGTAAATGCACATTGTTGTGTATAGGCCGGAGGCCTGTTTATACAAATAAATAAACTGTTAAATAAACTGTTAAACTGACCTTTGACCGTGTGACCCCAAAATCAATAGGGGTCTTCTACCTGATATGGAAATCATCCTATGAAGTTTGAATAATGCAGGCCAAATGGAACTTAAGTTATGCTCCGGAAACTGTTTTCAGTTTTAAGGTAATAGTAACCTTGACCTTTGACCTTGTAACCCCAAAATCAATAGGGGTCTTCTACCCGATCTGGACAATCATCGTATGAAGTTTAAATAATGTGGACCAAATGGAACTTAAGTTATGCTCCGGAAACTGTTTTCAGTTTTAAGGTAATAGTAACCTTGACCTTTGACCTTGTGACCCCAAAATCAATAGGGGTCTTCTAGCCGATATGGACAATCATCCTATGAAGTTTGAATAATGCAGGCCAAATGGAACTTAAGTTATGCTCCGGAAACTGTTTTCAGTTTTAAGGTAATAGTAATCTTGACCTTTGACCTTGTAACCCCAAAATCAATAGGGGTCTTCTACCCGATATGGACAATCATCGTATGAAGTTTGAATAATGTGGACCAAATGGAACTTAAGTTATGCTCCGGAAACTGTTTTCAGTTTTAAGGTAATAGTAACCTTGACCTTTGACCTTGTGAACCCAAAATCGATAGGGGTCTTCTACCCGATATGGACAATCATCCTATGAAGTTTGAATATTTTGGGCCAAATGGAACTTAAGTTATGCTCCGGAAACTGTTTTTTAGTTTTAAGTTAATAGTGACCTTGACCTTTGACCGTGTGACCCCAAAATCAATAGGGGTCTTCTACCTGATATGGACAATCATCCTATGAAGTTTGAATAATGCAGGCCAAATGGAACTTCAGTTTTGCTCGGAAACTGTTTTCAGTTTTGTGGTTATAGTGACCTTGACCTTTGACCTTGTGACCCCTTCCACCCGATATGGGCAATCATCATATGAAGTTTGAATATTGTAGGCCAAATGGAACTTAAGTTATGCTCCGGAAACCAAATTGCAAACGGACGGACGGACGGGCGGACAGACGGACGCCAGGGGGTATAACATAATATGTCCGAAATTCTTTCGGGCATATAATAAAGAAACCTCTTGAGGAAATGTACAAATTGATAGCTAACAATGTGTTAATGTCACTGTATTATTCGACAGAAACCTTCATGAGGTATGATACAAAGTGATAGCTCACAACGTGTTCATGTAAACTTAATATAAGAAAGAAATCTTCATGGTGAATGAAACCAAGGGATAAAGGAAAGTGTGTGATTGTCGATGTACTGCAGGAAAGGTTCTAACTTGGGGAATGCGTAGAGGTATCAAGTGATAGCAATGTTTTAATGTAACTTATTATAAGAAGGAAATCTACATGATGAATGGTACCGGGTGATAGCTGACAATGTCAATATAATATTTACAAACTTATTATAAGAAAGAAACCTATTACAGGGAAAGTACCAAATCATGCGGGAAAATGTATGAATGTCAAGATAATTGGAAAAGATACTTACCCGTGGAAGGATACCAAGTGATAGCTGATAGTGTGTTTATGTAGACAGAAACCTACATGAGAAATAGTAACAAGTGATTGCTGACAATGTGTGGATGCAAACTTAGTATAAGAAAAAGACCTGCACGAGGAAAGAAACTTAGTGATAGCTGACAATGTGTGAATTTCAAAATATTGGAAATCAGATAATTACTTGTGGAAAGGTACCAAATGATAGCTGATAGTGTGTTACTGTAAACTTCTTATAAGGCAGAAGCCTACACGAGGAAAGGTTTTGAGTGATAGTTGACAATGTGTGAATTTCAAGGTATTGAAAGATACTTACCTGAGGAATGGTACCAAGTGATAGCTGACAATGTGTTAATGTAAACTTCTTATAAGACAGAAACCTACATGAAAAATGGTACTAAATGATAGCTATCAATGTGTAATGTGTTGATGTCCAGGTATTATAAGAAAACCCTACATAATGAATAATACCAAGTGATAGCTGTCAATGCTTTAATGTTTACAAACTTATTACAATAAAGAAACCTATTACAGTGAAGGTACCAAGTTATGCGGGAAAATGTATAAATGTCAATTAAAGATATTGGAAAAAAGATACTTATCTGTGGAAGGGTACAAAGTGATAGCTGACAATGTGTTAATGTAAACTTCTTATAAGACAGAAGCCAACATGAGAAATGGTACCAAATGATAGCTAACAATGTGTTGATGTCAATGTATTATAAGAAACAAACCTACATGATGAATGGTACCAAGTGATAGCTGACAATGTCAATATCAATTTAATATTTACAAACTTATTATAAGAAAGAAACCTATTACAGGGAAGGTATCAAGTTCTGCGGGAAAATGTATGAATGTCAAGCTATTGGAAAAATATACTTACCTGTAGAAGGGTACCAAGCGATAGCTAATAGTGTGTTTATGTAAACTTATTATAAGAAAGAAACCTACATGAGAAATAGTAACAAGTGATAGCTGACAATGTGTTGATGCAAACTTAGTATAATAATAGCTGACAATGTGTGAATTTCAAGATATTGGAAAAAGATAATTACTTGTGGAAAGGTACCAAGTGATAGCTGATAGTGTGTTACTGTAAATTAAATTATCGTGTGAACATTGAAAAAATAAACAAAAATATCAAACCTTAAATTAAATTAACATGTAAACATTGAAAATTAAAACAAAAATATAAAACCTTAAATTAGATTAACATGTAAACATGGAAAAATTAAAACAAAAATATCAAACCTTAAATTAAATTATCGTGTGAACATTGAAAAATTAAAACAAAAATATCAAACCTTAAATTATATTATCGTGTAAACATTGCATAAATTAAACAAAAATATCAAACTTTAAATTATATCATCGTGTAAACATTGATTCAACAACAAAAATCAAACCTTAAATTATATTATCGTGTAAACATTGAAAAAATAAACAAGGATGGTAGATATCTAACGTTAAAATACATCGACATGCAAACGCTGCAAAAATAATACAAAAATGATGGATATCTAACCTTAAGTCATACACCATCATGTAAAATAACTTGAAAAACAGTAGTTAATTCGTGAACTAAAATTTAGGCATCGTATTACAACAACAATTTTAAAATTGACATCATTAACATGAACACTTGAAACACACAGCAAATTTCTTAGGTTAGTTAATTTCTATAAAAAAAGATAAAATTATTAAATACCGGTTCACTTTCATGTACATGTATAACAAAAACATAAGTCATTATACGTACAACGCTATCCTGAGAATATCAAATAATACGCGATAAATAAATTATCCAAATACTGTTTATTGCAAAACGTAATATGTTTAAATGATTTTTAATACTTAAATACAAAATATACATGTAAAAAACACCCTAGCAAGACTTAGTACTTTATATCCTTCACTAGATTACTCAGAATTAGTATTAAATTATTGTACATAATTCCGATCTAGCTATCCTCCCAGTACACTGGGCCCTTCACTAGATTGCTCAGAATTATGTTTTAAGTATATAATTCCGATCTAGCTATCCTCCCAGTAAACTGGGCCCTTCACTAGATTGCTCAGAATTATGTCTTAAGAATATAATTCCGATCTAGCTATCCTCCCAGTAAACTGGGCCTTTCACTAGATTGCTCAGAATTATGTTTTAAGTATATAATTCCGATCTAGCTATCCTCCCAGTAAACTGGGCCCTTCACTAGATTGCTCAGAATTATGTTTTAAGTATATAATTCCGATCTAGCTATCCTCCCAGTAAACTGGGCCCTTCACTAGATTGCTCAGAATTATATATGTTTAAGTATATAATTCCGATCTAGCTATCCTCCCAGTAAACTGGGCCCTTCACTAGATTGCTCAGAATTATGTTTACTTTAAGTGTGAAATTCCGATCTAGCTATCCTCCCAGTAAACTGGGCCCTTCACTAGATTGCTCAGAATATTCACTTTCTAGTAAGACTCCGATCTAGTTATCCCCCCAGAAATATGGGTCCTTCACTAGATTGCTCGAAAGTCTCTATCAAATGATTTGAAATTGTTTTTTTATTTTACAGGTCATAGTACATCGTTATCAAGCATCATTAGTGATACCTACATGTATATTGTGTATTTAAAATATGATGTTTCGACTTTCGTAATAATTTAGCTATACAGGTACCAAAAATGAAAATATAACTACTGACAATGAAGAGTAACTATGTGTTTGATACATGAAAGTGTAGGTAGGTTTATTTATCGTATTTCTATGATTTCTATACTTTATTGTCACCTAGCCAGAAAACAGTATAAAAGAATGCGAACTGTAAACGATTGCAATCATACAAAGTACTAAAATGAACCTCAATTTAGGGGAGCAGATATTTTACAATGTCTTAAAATATAAATTAAGGATAAACTGTTCTTCAAAATGCCCCCCCCCCCCAAAAAAAAGCACAAAATTTTATTGCAGTACTATAAAACTAAAAATTAAAACAATTTAGCACTGTCCACATTTGTAAATAAAAAGGAGGACGCAAGTAAAAGAAATCATGAACTGCTCCTACCATGGTCATCAGATTCTGACGACTCCAATATACCACCGTTCTTCAAGCCGGCGGTAAATGAAAGCCTCGACTGTATAAAAGTGGGACAAATACTTTTGTTTACTTTTTTATGATATATAATGAAATCCTAGCTTGACTTTTATAAAAATAAGAAAAAATAGTGTTTCTAGTACATATATAAACATATAATATATACTTGATAACAGTATAACAAACATGATTAAGACATTAAAAATATTTTAAATTTAACATTATAATCAATTAAATATTATTTATCTGAAGTGAATAAAATCTTTAATAGCTTTGCTAATTTACTATCTTAAATGTATACTAAACATCGAAATTACAATGTATTACAATGGCAAGTACATTTTGCTGGAACTTATCTTCTTGTCAGTTTGGTTAGACCGTAGTTTATCTTATATTAATAAACCATCTAATAATTTAAACAACAGATACTTAAATGTGGAATGATTGCAAGTCATAGCTGACAATGCGTAAATGTAAACTTGTTATAATAAAGAAACCCCTTGAGGAAATGTACCAATTGATAGCTTACAATGTGTTAATGTCACTGTATTATTAGACGGAATCCTTCATGAGGTATGAGGTATGATACAGAGTGATATCTCACAACATGTTTATGTAAACTTATTATAAAAAAAGAAATCTGCATAATGAATGAAACCAAGGGATAAAGGAAAGTATGTGATTGTCAATGTACTGCAGGAAAGGTTTATACTTGGGGAATAGGGAGAGGTATCAAGTGATAGCTGACAACGCTTTAATGTAACGTATCATAAGAAGGAAATCTACATGATGAATGGTACCAAGTGATAGCTGACAATGTCAATAGCAATGTAATATTTACAAACTTATTTTAAGAAAGAAACTTATTACAGGAAAGGTAACATGTCATGCGGGAAAATGTATGAAATTTAATGTCAAGCTATTGGAAAAAGATACTTACCTGTTGAAGGGTACCAAGTGATAGCTGATAGTGTGTTTATGTAAACTTATTATAAGACAGAAACCTACATGATAAATAGTTACAAGTGATTGCTGACAATGTGTGGATGCAAACTAAGTATAAGAAAAAGACCTGCACGAGGAATGAAAATGAGTGATAGCAGACAATGTGTGAATTTCAAGGTATTGAAAAAAGATAATTACTTGTGGAGAGGTACCAAGTAATAGCTGATAGTGTGTTACTGTAATCATATTATAAGACAGAAACCTACATGAGGAAAGGTTTTGAGTGATAGCTGACTATATGAGAATTTCAAGGTATTGAAAGATACTTACCTGAGGAATGGTACCAAGTGATAGCTATCAATGTGTTGATGTCAAGGTATTATAAGGAAGAAACCTACATAATGAATAGTACCAAGTGATAGTCTTAATGTTTACAAACTTATTATAAGAATGAAACATATTACAGGGAAAGTACCAAATCATGCGGTAAAAATGTATGAATGTCAAGTTATTGGAAAAAGATACTTACCTGTGGATGGGTACCAAGTGATAGCTACTAGTGTGTTTATGTAGACTTATTATAAGACAGAAACCTACATGATAAATAGTAACAAGTGATTGCTGACAATGAGTGGATGCAAACTTAGTATAAGAAAAAGACCTGCACGAGGAAAGAAATTGAGTGATAGCTGACAATGTGTGAATTTCAAGGTATTGAAAAAAGATAATTACTTGTGGAAAGGTACCAAGTGATAGCTGATAGTGTGTTACTGTAAACATATTATAAGACAGAAACCTACACGAGGAAAGGTTTTGAGTGAAAGTTGACAATGTGTGAATTTCAAGGTATTGAAAGATACTTACCTGAGGAATGGTACCAAGTGATAGCTGACAATGTGTTAATGTAAACTTATTATAAGACAGAAACCTACATGAGAAATGGTACCAAATGATAGCTATCAATGTGTTGATGTCAAGGTATTATAAGAAAGAAACCTACATAATGAATAGTACCAAGTGATAGCTGTCAATGTCTTAATGTTTATCAACTTATTATAAGAAAGAAACCTACATGAGAAATGGTACCAAATGATAGCTAACAATGTGTTGATGTCAAGATATTTAAAGAAAAAAACCTACATAATGAATAGTACCAAGTGATAGCTGTCAATGTTTTAATGTTTGCAAACTTGTTATAAGAAAGAAAACTATAACAGGGAAGGAACCAAGTCATGCGGGAAAAATGTATTAATGTCAAGATATTGGAAAAAGATACTTTCCTGTGGAAGGATACCAAGTGATAGCTGATAGTGTGTTTATGTAAACTTATTATGAGACAGAAGCCTACATGAGAAATAGTAAGAAGTGATTGCTGACAATGTGTTGATGCAAACTTAGTATACGAAAAAGACCTGCACGAGGAAAGAAACTGAGTGATAGCTGACAATGTGTGAATTTTAAGATATTGGAAAAAGATAATTACTTGTGGAAAGGTACCAAGTGATAGCTGATAGTGTGTTACTGTAAACATATTATAAGACAGAAACCTACACGAGGAAAGGTTTTGAGTGATAGCTGACAATGTGGGAATTTCAAGGTATTGAAAGATACTTACCTGAGGAATGGTACCTAGTGATAGCTGACAATGTGCTAATGTAAACTTATTATAAGACAGAAACCTACATGAGAAATGGTACCAAATGATAGCTATCAATGTGTTAATGTCAAGGTATTATAAGAAAGAAACCTACATAATGAATAGTACCAAGTGATAGATGTCAATGGTTTAATGTTTACAAACTTATTATAAGAAAGAAACCTATTACAGGGAAGGTACCAAGTCATGTGGGAAAATGTATGAAAGTCAAAATATTGGAAAAAAGATACTTACCTGTGGAAGGGTACCAAGTGATAGCTGATAGTGTGTTTATGTAAACTTATTATAAGACAGAAACCTACATGAATAAATGTACCAAATGATAGCTATCAATGTGTGAATGTCAAGAAAATGAGGAAAAGACACTTACATTAAAGTAACCTACATAAGGAACGGTACCAAATGATATCTTTCAGTGTGTTTATGTAAACTTGGTTTACAAAATAAACTACATGAAAAATGATACCAAAAGATAGCTTACAATGTGTGAATATTAAGCTATTGGATAAAAGATAATACCCAAGGAATGGTACCAAGTAATAACTGTTAGTGTGTGAATGTAAATTTGATATAAGAAATACACCTACATGAAGAAATGTACTAAATGATAGCTGACAGAGTGTCAATAGCAAGATATTGGCAGAGAGATACTTACCTGATAGAAACCTTCATGAGAAAAGGTTCTTAGTGATAGCTGCCATATGTGTTTATGTAAACTTTTTATTATAAGACGGAAACCTACATGAGGAAAAGTACCAAATGATATATGGCAATATGTGAAAGTCAATATGTTTGAGGAAAGATACTTTCTTGTGATATGGTATTAAATAATAGCTGACAGAGTGTTAATGTAAACTTATTTTAAGACAGAACCTACATAAACAATGGTACTAAATATTAGATGGCATTGTGTGAATGTCAAGATATTGGATGAAAGAAAGATATTTACCAAAGGAATGATATTACGTGATAGTTGACAGTACATGAATGTAAACTTATTGTAAGAAAGAACCTACTTAAACAATGGTACTAAGTGATAGCTGCCAGTGTTTGAATGGCAATATGTTAGAGGCAAGATACTTACCGTAGGAATTGGGAATGGTATCAGGTGAAAGTTGACAATGTGTGAATGTTAATTAAACTATGAAAAATACACATAAGGAAAGGTGCCAGATGATGGCTGACAATGTGTGAATAACAAGATACTGGCGGAAAGATACTTACCTGAAAGAAACAAACATAAGAAATGGTACAATGGGATAGCTGTCAGTGTGTTTATGTATAATTTATAAGAAAGAGATCAGCATGAGGGAAGGTACCAAGTGACATCTGACAATGTATGAATGTAAACTTATTATAAGAAAGCAACGTACATGAGGAAAGGTACCAAATAATATCTTGCAATGTGTAAATGTCAAAATATTGGAGGAATGTAAATGTAAACTTATTATCAGAATGAACCTACTTGAAAAAGTTGTGATTTGTGATTATCGTGATATTGAAGGGAAGATACTTACCTGATGGAAGGTACCAAGTGAAAGCTGATAATGTGTGAATGTTAATTTATTCTAAAAAAGAAAACTACGTATGGGATGGTTTCAAGTGATAGCTGACAATGTGTGAATCTCTGGATTTTGCTGTTAACCGTTTACTAGGTGCATTCTTCCGTCAGTGACTGACAATTGTCCTACATAGTTTAGAAACAGTGGTAGAAGATAGCATGCCCGTAGAAATGTTTCTATTACCTATTTCCACGAAAATATGCCTAGCCTAGAAATCGAACCTACGATAACTCTATCAGTAGACTTGTGCTTACTAGTAATCAATTGAGTAAGCTGAGTGTCTAAGACATTTATGTTATTGGCTCAAAACGGTTAAGGAAGAATTCCTAAAAAACTTCTCAGTAATTTGGTAGCTAAATGTTCATTCTTTTCCTGATGTTTTCAACTTGTCAGACTTTTAATTATAATAAATAGATATTAACTATCGTATGGACGCTATTTTTATATTTTTTTTTTTTTTATCTTTATTCATGTATTTTAGGCAAAATGCCCATGTACATCACAATATATAACTACATATATTTTGCAGGTTTAACATACATACAAGTATCAATATCAAAATCAACATACATTCAAACATATAATTATATATAAAGTAAGACTCCAAACATTCCTACATACATTCATCATAAACTCATATATATGTATTCATGTATAATCTCATGTATAAAGTCATATAATAACACATAAATGTACATGTTTACTTTCATACAAAACACTTTCATGTCTGCTCTCATACATACATTCACTCACACACACACCACACACACACACACACACACACACACACACACACACACACACACACACACACACACACACACACACACACACACACACACACACACACACACACACACACACACACACACACACACACACACACACACACACACATTCACCCTTACTTACAAAATACAAACAAATAAAGTTGCACTGCAGTTGCATTAAATGAGCATACCAACATGCAAGCATATTGAGTGGTGATAGTTTTTACAAATATGATATAGATCTAAATAGATTTCAATACAATATGACTGAGGTTCGATTAGATATTATTTTATTATACATGTAATATGATTATAATAAAGAATCTCTTAGTTCAAAACTTTTGAAAATAAAAACAGACAAGTTACGTTGGGTTTTTTTACTACTAGTTTGTAACAAGTCCTTAAATTTAATAATATTTGCATGTCTCCAATAAAATTTTGGAATATATTTTTTTCTAAGTTCTCTATATAAGGAGCATTCAAGTACAAAATGGTATTCGTCCTCTATTGTGTTACAAGAAAGACATTTTCGATCATGGACAGGTATAGCATTAGGTTTCATCCACCTACCAACTTCAATATTTAAACGATGTGAAGATACCCTTAATTTAGTGAGCGTTTTTCTATATTTGCTTATGTTAATAAAGTCTAAGTATGATTGAAATTTAAATTCTGCAAATAATCTGTATAATAATTTATATAAAAAAAGATAACTAACTTTTTTAAGTTTTCATTTATAATTTTCAACAGATCGTTGTTTAATAAATCTTTACCATGGAAAACGAATGCCAATAATGTAACGAATAAAAAGTGTCGTGATTTTTACCATTCATAATTGTTTCCAAATAATATTAATAACTGTAAACTGACATTAAGAAATTATAACTTAACAGTTCGTATATAGATGTGCTTCTAATATTTTACTAATACAAAGGTTAATTATAAACAAATGCCATACCTAGAAAATAATGATGAAAATAAGACTTACCATTATGTTAGAGTTACCCTCAACACGTATATTTACCTTTACATACTAAGGGGAAATGGTTCGAATGAGATCGTATATCAACTTGAATGGTAACAAACTTACAACAATTATTCTTCAAACAACAGCCGCTGAAAAAGGAATAAATCGCTAAGTATCTAGGAATGTTTAGACCGAGATCTGAGAATTTCTCAGTTGCGATGTGAAGATAAAAAGTAATAAATCATAAGGAAATACGATATTAATCACTAGAACTCCGCGAGTCGGATATGTCGCCTGGCAAAAGTTATGCTTCTTGTGCACTGCACGTCTCTTCTGTGCGATCTATCTGTCTGTTTAGTTTCAAGCAGAGACGTACAATGTCTTTGGTTTCAAATCAGTAGCTTGAATAGAGATGAAATTATGATGTGAACAAGAAATTGCAACAAAGGGTAGTTACTCCAAAGTTTCAACAAATATGAAGCGGAGAGTTATTGATATTGTGCGTTAACTTTTCCACTATGAAATCTATCCGCCTATTACATGTAAGTTTCAGGCCAATATAATTTGAATAAATTGGACATAAATAATCTAACAAATGGCAATACAGGCCCATAAGAATAGAAGGGGGGCTAGGGGGCTTAGCCCCCAATATTTTCATCAGTTTTAGTGATTGAGGATCTTCCTTTAATCTGTTACACTATTAATGTGTCAAGCTATTTCAAGCCAATATAATTTGAATAAATTGGACAAAAATAATTTAACAAATGAAAGTAAATGGCTCCAAAAATTATAATGCAATGAGTCATGCTTCTTGTGCACTGCACGTCCCTAAGTCTCTGAGATCTTTCCACTCGTAAAGTGTCAAGGCAATAACTTTAATAGTATTGAACGTATGCTACAGACTAGCAAACAGGGGACACCGTCGCTGCCACCACCGAAAATAACCCCTAAATAATACATGCTGCCTTATCATGTAAACAAAAAAATGCCTACCGTTCATCATTACTTTTTAGGATGGATGAAACCAGAAACGTATCTATTTTTGTTGGCCTTATTAATAAAGTTCATTGAGTACTGACTTTCGGATTTTGGCACTAAATTCCACCGTTTCTGTTGGCAGTTATAATTGATATTTTCAATGACGAATTCTCGTGTTAATTCTCTCAATAAATTACTTGATTGTATCGTTACCAAACTTGGTACAAATATGTAATAAGATATGGTGAAAAAAGATGTTAAAAACAGATATTACCTTATATAATATAATGAAATAATAACTTACAGGTATAATTATCCAACATTATTTAAAATCTACATTTCAAATTTCTAATATGGCGGCCTTGATCACTGGTGATTCTTGATTGGACATCGGATTTATAACTGATTTGAATAGAATACCCAGAGGTCAGAGTTCATAGGTCACAATGTATAACTCGTATATGTCTACATATTTTTTTTATTTGAGATAGATCTCCAGCTAGGAATCAGAAAATATATTTCTTTTCTAAGAACTACGTCAGTTCACCAGTCTAAGTTTATTTAAATTATCATAATAATGTGACTGAATAGATACATTTTTGTATAAATAATCTAAAAAAATCTCACTGACGTAAATCAGATCTCACACTGGTAAGTGAGAACAAAAAAATACATTTGTAGTTGTACTGTTGCCCATGTTACCACAAAGTCATCTATATTAAGTGAAGATAGATTTTGCAACTTATTTTATCACACTATACCAGTACCCGCTTGCCTTGGTCATGGACCCTACATCCAGTATATGATCCTTGCCTCAGTGGAAAGAGTAGTTGAGGGACCTGGTCCCTAACTTTTACTTACAACCCACGCATGGCCAAAATATTTAGTTTCGAACCATTATTATAGAAGATAGAATAAAAACTTACGAAGACACACGAGTATGAATCCTAACTTTAATGCATACTTACTCAATAAGTAGTCCAACAATGAGTTAACAGAAACACTGAACTAAAAGTAAATTTCAAGAAGAAATGCAAAACCACTCACTTTATTACAGCACTCATAAATGCTAATTATTCACGTTATAACTTTATCACAGGAAAATAATCCATTCTATCAAACTCATGAATTTTTTGAAACCAATACATAATCACGTGCGCTTTTTAATAGACCGTGTAGATTTAGTTAAAAGGTTCGACACAAATATCGGATCCAGCGGGGCGAGGGGTAAAGAAGCCTAAGAATTGTTACATGTTGACTTTTGTCCTCAAATGTGAGTTGTGCACATTGCTTTAATGTTTGGTGATTCTATATCTTTGAATCTTACTGAGGGGACTTTGGTATACACACCTGCTGTGTATATATCGACTGTACTCACATACAGCACGTAAAACAAACATTGAATATATTTGTACTTACAAAATAAACTTGTTGAACTATGGGTAGGTAACTTTTTCACCCACGAATTTATTTCACGATCCCAATGTATCAACTGAAATTCATATACCGCATATCAGGGCATGAAATAGATCTTCATCATCTATAAACATAATTATATCATTAAAATGAACTGTGCATCTTTTATTCCATAAGAACAATGTTAGGATTTAAAAAATAAATTAGTACCAACAATTCTTAATTGTATGAATTATACGCAAAATCAGCTTTTCAAGCCCAATTACCCTATTCATTAACAACGTGTAATTTTCAAATGAGCTCGTGAATTTCAGGAACGCTTAAAATTAGAGCATACATGTATACTGATTCAAATGTATACGCATAACTATTTATGGTAGAGCAGGCGATTTTTTTAACACTTAAAAATGCAGCACGCCAAACTTTTAAATGCAAACTTGTCGCCTCAATCTATCAATCTTTCTCGTACCCCTAGGTTATCAAGATTCTCGAAAATTAGTTATTAGTAACGTTCAAATAGCAAGAAGGCTAGTATCGAGAATCATACTAGACTCTGGGTACGAGAATGTCTAACAGTGTCCTATCTCCATTTTTTTTTAAAAATGAGATAAACATCCCAAGCGATTTGTATGACCTTGTACTATCTTCTAAAACATTTTCTCGACACTATCATGTCAAACTGCTCAAACCGCAAATCGTACATTATCCAACTCCACACATTTTCTCTGCTTACAGCGTAAATATTGCTTTATCTATGTCCAAGACATAGATCATTGTTCGGGCTGAAAATACTGTCATCCGATCAAAATGTCGTATTTGACACTTATAAATATATTTCATTCACGCGAGGATAACTTTGAAGTGAATGCACGTGTGGTGGATTTGGAAGAAGTTACTCGAAAATTACTTACCATAGAAACGTTTAAATAAGCAGAAGGCAATGTATTAATTGACAGTTTACCAGACCAGCTGGAAACGTGTCTTGGGTCCATTCTGTACACAAACGGTATCTTCACCTTCTATTTATAGAATGATCTTGGGTCTGAAAAGGGGACTGCAGCCTTGAAGCCCGGGGATGATTTCGCGGCTACTTTCGATCGACTGTAAAGTCTGCTCTCTAGAACAGCAGAGAAGATAGATTTAACCGTTAACTTGACTGCAGGTAGTGTGGCAATAATATTGATCTTACCGCTATTCATGTTGTTTAATTGTTGTCATAGCAATAGAGCTCTTTAAATTCATAAGTTATCAACACATCATACATATACAGTTTTAGGCTAACAGAAATCACGTGCCTATATATATTTATATTGTTAGAGACAAACACCTTAATTCCAACCAGAGACATATCTCTGTTCCAACCATAAATATGCGCATCTCGCTACGCCCGTGCCACATATATATACTTTACATTTTGTTTAAGGGTCAGTCTTCGCTTAAAATCGCTGAGAATAAATAAGTCTAATGTAACAGCATTCTCGTACGTCGGGGTTATCAAGATTATCGAGCTAGTATTGAGAATCCTACTAGATTCTGGGAACGAGAATGGTGTAACAGGGGCGGTTCCAGGATTTTTTTCTAGGGGGGTCCGACCCCCCTGACCACCCCCGCTAGATCCGTCTATGTGTAAGCATGATGAAAATTCGAAGAGCGCACAATATGGGCCTGCAGCACGATATCATTTTGTAAATCTTAATTGGGCTTACAGTTATATAAAAAAGTTCTAACCCCTATATGTAATGCTTTAAACAAGTTAATATAAATGCATAATTAGATTTTCTTGAAATGAGGTCTTAATCTTGATAATACAATAATGTATTTTTATCCCAATTTTCGTGGTTTTCTTCGGGAAGTCCTGGCAACTGTTTTGCATTAAAACTGTAGACACTTTCCGTTTAAATTGAAAAGCCGGTCGGATTTTAGCGGTTGGGTTTTAGCCAACTCATTTAAGCCAATCAAAAATCGTGTAACAAACGCACGCACCTGGCTTAGCAACGTTGTAAACAGAGTTGACATCTCATTTTCTACTAAGAAGTTTTTATTACAAATTTAATATGGATCAGTCAAAAAGACCATTGCTTATACCTCCTGAGTTCGCTACATATGCAGAACAACATGGAATATTTGACTTGTACAAAGTGAGTACTCGTTTTTGTAAGTTTCGATAGAATTTCTGATTTTTTAAATAAAATCAGATTGTCAGAGATTGGGAGAATATCTGACCTGTACGCCCTGACTGGGAATCGAACCTGGTTCTCCCGGGTGGTAGGCGAGACACTCAACCGCGTTGCGAAAGGGTTAACCCAACAGCAAGGCTGTTGGAAGTGACTATATAGTCACCTACATTCACCATACTCTTCAGTCTTCTCCTCGATTTTTACTTTCTAGAGAGCTGGCTTGGCTCTCAGTATACGAACCGTCCATGCAGAGGCCTTGCATGAGTTCGTCAAACACTTCTGACACCATTAAAGTAAATTGGAAGAATAAAAATAGTACACCCTGACTGGGAAACGAACCTGGTTCTACCGCTATACATAGGGTTAACCCAACAGCAAGGCTATTGGAAGTGACTATATAGTCACCTACAATCACCACATCAAGCAGTGTTTAGAAAAAGGGTTGGCACAATACTGAAGAGAGAAACTGATGCTGGTTTGGAAATTGGAGTATCAATCTTAGTAAAGTAAATTGAGAGAATAAAAACCGTACGCCCTGACTGGGAATCGAACCTGATTCTCCCGGGTGTTAGGCGAGACACTCAACCAAGTTGCTAAAGGGTTAACCCAACAGCAAGGCTCTGTTGGAAGTGACTATATTGTCACCTACAATCACCAAATTAGCAAAGTGGAAAAGAACAACTCTTAAGTTATGTTTTCCAGATTAAACTTATAATAAGTCTAGTCTGCGTCTGTGAATACCACATATATGTACATGTATATATGAAGGGGACACATGCAGACCCTGATTCAGTGAATGATGTTTGAGGGTATTTTTGAATGACTAACACTTCTTGTTGATGAGTGCTTTTGGAAATTTGAGTGTGTGTGGATGGGAAAGAGAAATAAATATATAATTTTTGTTGAGATTAAAAGTAATTTGATCAAGGCCAAACGTCTAATATTTAATGTCTATCAAGTATAGACCTACAATGTATCCATTTATCTGTTGCTTATATTCTTGATTTTATTTTCAGAGATTACTTGAACAAGTGATCACAACCAAACCAGATAATCCAATTAAGTTTTTAGTTGAGTTGTTGAAAAGAGATAATAATGATGGTAAGTTCACATTTGTTATGAGAATAAAAGCTGTCTCAGCTACATGTATTTGTAAAGAATGTAGTAAGGGGATTATATTCTAGATGGTGTGAGGAATGATTCAAATTACTTCCAAATTGATGAAAAAATTTCATTATTATATGGTGACAGCCATAAAATGAAATAAACATGACAAAATGGGTAAAGGAAAGATTTTTGCTTTCAAAAATTTTGTTTCAGTTTTCCACCTATCTAAAAACAGATGCCAAGGATGTACACAATCTGGACTTTACATAGAGTGTTCAAGTAGGTTTTACTTGCACGAACAAAATTGTTTAATAGCAGTAATAAACAAGTTGCCAGAATCCAAATATAGGTTGTCAGTGGCAATCAGACAACCTTCATAGTTGCACTATTAAGTCTTTTGTTTCATTGGTACTTACAAGTCCAAATAAAACTTATCTATGTTAATATCTAAACATATTTCTTTCAGTTCCACAGATAGTAATTCTTGGACCTCCAGCATCAGGAAAGAGAACAATCTCCAAGATGGTATCTAGTAAACTTAGAACAGCTCATATTACACCAGATAACCTGATTTCTGATGCTGAGTCGAATTTGAAATCTCAGGCTCAAGTATTTGTACAGAAAAATCAAGTAAGTATATTTAAGTAAATTATCCCAATATTCAAATGCATTTATTATGCAATACATGTATTATGTAAATGGAAAGTTTGAATAAGTTCTGTAAAGTCATTAATCTGCCTTGACTGGCTTATATTTTGTAGATGCACTCTTCGCCTTAACCCATTAGCCTAAAGCCTGGGGCTAGTGAAAACTTATTTTTGGGCTTGTTAAAATCACTCATTTTATATAGTTGGGCTAGTTGATAAGTTTGCTCTTTCCTATGGCAATGAGTGTAGATGCAAGAAATATGTCTGATTTTTTTTGTGCCAATAAGATCAACAAGTAGCTTCATTCCAGTTCTCCCAAGCTCTGTCTTTCAATCATTATTGTAAGTAATTAAGTAAGTTGTAAGTTTGTGTTAGTGTTAGTGTATACATGTAAAATCATTTACTCACTAATTGTTTTTATTTTATTTCAGACACTACCCACTGACTTATGGGTGAAGATATTAGAAGAAAGAATGAAGTTGTTTGATTGTGTAAAGAAAGGTTGGGTCATGGAAGGATTTCCTCAAACAAGAGAGCAAGCACAAGCTTTACAAGCTGTTGGAATATTTCCTAAACATTGTGGTATGTACAATTACAATCTCTGACAATGTAATACTCCACTACATTTACACTATAGTACATATGAAAGTTTCATTTATGGATCATGTCAATCTAATTAAAACTCGATCTAAAATTCTTTGCTTGTCTACTTGCTAATTTTACAACAGCAGTCTATAGGATATGTGTTAATAAAGGGAGATTGGGGTAATGTTTATTTGAACTTTCATTGGCATGTAGTGACGTAACTGTTATGTGAAAGTCTTTAAATGGATCTATATTCTAAATGGACCCCATCAGCTACATGTTGAAAACAACTTCAGTGAATTTGATGACACAAAAGAGCTAGGTTTTAAATTGCAAACACTGCACTGCAAACATGACAGTTTATAATAAAATTCGTGCTTATAGTTTAAATACCAGATTTGTATTAATTGTAATTACAGTGCTCATTGATATTTTTGTGTAAATCTTAATTAATTTTAGGGTAAACCAGTTTTGGATAACAAAACATTCTAGGGCATTTTAAAATAAAATATTGACCTGGTTTTATTACCAGTTACTGTATCAAACTTAACATGAACTGAAAAAATGTAAGTGAATTGACAAGCCAAGTTTAATTAAAGTAGTCTAGCTTGTACTAGTTATTGTTATTAATGCAAAAATTGTCGCATACAGTATAATTACAATGTAGTTGTTTTGGTATAGGCAATACACATATTTACTACATGTATTAATTTATCACTATCTGATATTTCAGTAATATTGGATTCACCTGACACTGTGTTAATAGAAAGAGCTCAAGGGAAAAGAGTCGATCCAACTACCGGAGGTAGAGTATTGTATTTGTAATATGTTTTTGTAATTTGTTACTTCTTACAATAAAGCATTTTTACGTTGAGTTATTTGAATTATCGTTGTTGTCGAGTCAAAACCTTGCAACTTCCATTCAAAAAAGGTTAAGTTACGAAGTTTTGACTAGACAACAATGATATGATTTAACTATATTGAATTATTATATTACCTCCCTTTTACATAACAGTAGAGTACTTTCATATTTGATCATACATGTAAAAAGACTGTTTTATGGTAATGATTACTTTAGACCTCTGTAAAGGGCAGAGAGGCAGGTGAAGAGGAAAGGTAACATCAGATGTTTTAAAGAAGCTATCTCTACTAGGGGTAGTAGGGAGCAACACCCTGCTATTCTGTTTCTAAAATAATTGCTATAAGATATCATAAAATATGTAGGAAAGAAGTACAATGTAATATAATGAATCAGTGTTTTAGTCAATTTTACAGTGTCAGTCATAATGTGAACAATTAAGTAACAATATATGTAAGATTATTTAATTTTATTGCAAGAGAAAATTTTGTTATCATAATATTCATTGAAGTAAAAAATTACAAAATTAAGTCATAAACTATCATGAAATGATCAACTTAAAAAATATATTTTCATTGTGCCAATATATGTTTGCCGCACTAGTGAGTGAGACTCCCCAGGGAGATTGATAGATAGACATCAGAAGCCCAGATGATCACTGTAATAGTAGTAAAATTTGTGAAAAAGGGGTGTACACATGAAACTTGGACTATGAAAATGTGATTACTATTTCCTTTAACTCATTTATTTTTTTCTATCACAATTAACAGATATTTATCATACAACATTTGATTGGCCAACCAGTAATGATGTACAGAATAGATTGAAGGAAGTAGAAGGTTATACAGAGGAAGATATGATAAATAAACTTATTGTTTATCATAGACATTTTGAAGGAATTGCTGAATGTTATAAAACATGT
Organism: Mactra quadrangularis; assembly: GCA_025267735.1. Classification (NCBI taxonomy): domain Eukaryota; kingdom Metazoa; phylum Mollusca; class Bivalvia; order Venerida; family Mactridae; genus Mactra; species Mactra quadrangularis. The sequence continues at coordinate 34,885,178 of CM046304.1, forward strand.
TCTAAAGTTATAAATGCTGACCAACCTAAAGCTGATGTATTTTCACAAGGTAAGTTATACCAATAGGTCTGAAATTGATAATCTGTTTTTATTTATTTATCTAGCCAGTCTAACATTTTCTTGTTAATATTATTATTTGCATATACTTTTACAATGAGTGACACATTCTTCCTATATGAGGGAAAACTAAAACTTTATTACCAAATTTTCATAGAAAGATATGAACTAGAGTGGTTGGAAATAGACTTAATTCGGAACTCACATTTGTGGGTTTTTCTATTTGTTTGCAGGGGGTACAAAGTTTTTTTGTTACACATAATTGTTGAAATACACAAAATACAGATTAAATGCTATTGTTTTTTGTACACATCCTAACAGGTACCCATTTTTACCTGGGCAGGGGTTGCGAAAGTGATAAAAAACTGCCAGTCATCCGGTCTGGCATTTACTAAAAATTGCCAGTCCGGAAACAGTTCTGCCAGTCCGAAAAAAAACAACAACAATTTTTTCTTTAACTACTGTCCGACAGCAAACATCAGGGATATTCCTAGGTCATATTTTCAGTGAGAGATTTTCTCCCATTCACAAGTAAATTATAAGTTTTTTCTGATTACAGTGGAAGAAATTCTCCGATTGGCCAAAAAAAAAACCCGAGAATTTTCATTGTGGCATCAAAATTCAAAATTTCTCAAATCATATCTATAAAAAGATTTTAACCCTTTAACCAATAATATACCCCGTTTGTGATTCTACATGATGTAACATACCAATTTTACTAATCCGGATTACAAATTTAACAGGAATATTCCTAGGACGCGATTTCCGCGATTTCCCAGCGTGTGACCGATAATTAAATTAATTGACATGTAATTAGCATGTAATCGCCGTGGGCGGTCTTATTTTTCACAACTCATATCTTGATTAAAAATCGACGATCAATTAGGGAATTTAATTTTAGTATACTATGAAAATTTGTTTAACTCTTTTTCGCCGATTTCAAACTTTTTTTCAAACAGTGTCACGATTTTATTGATAATTTTAGACGCCCAAAAGCGTCTAGAAAAGTGGTGCGATATTTTCTCGCATTTAAAAACTTTTAATGCGATTTTTGCCGTTTTTAGGAATATTCTGGTTCACACTGATTGGGCTTGGTATGATTTCGAACCAAAGTATGGTACGAATTATCGGCGAAAAATGTAAAAATGTCGTGAGAAAACCGAAACGAATTTTTGCCGGACATGACCGGCGGTCCGGCGTTTTCGCAACCCCTGCCTGGGTGGAGTGAGTCAATCACAAGTAAATTTCTTGCTCAAGGGAAATTAGCAGTGCCCCTAGTGAGATTCAAGCCCAGGACCTCTCGCCCCAAAGTGCACGCATCCTACCACTGGACTACTGCTTCGACTTTTAAACCGATATTGCATGATTTGAAGTCAAGCATGCTTAAAGTAACTACTGAACTACAATTGCTAAAAGATTGTTACTGTCCTATAACTTTTTATTTTAAGTATTTTATAAAAACCCACACTATGTCACAAATCCTAACAACCATATGAAATTATGTTCATCTTCATTAGGAAGGACAAGCATTGATATCATTACAATTTATTCATTCAACTAATTTTTAATTTTATTTCAGTATATACATTCTTGAGTAGTCAATCTCGTTCTAATGCTCCACATACACCAAGGATTGTATTACTTGGACCTACAGGATCTGGTAAAGGTGTACAAGCATCATTAGTGGCTAATAAATATAATATTGTTAATGGTATGTATAGTTTTATCTTTTAGTTTGGTGGAATTATGATCATTTTATATAAGATAATAAGGTTTAAATCTGATTGATTTAAGATGGCAGCATATAGTTTTTCATTCCCTCCTATAATCATGATTTGTAATACAGGAATTTTTTACTATGAAGACCACCTTGGTTATTGCAAATCATGTATTAGTTGATGATTTTTAAGTCCTGATTGGTTTCTTTGAGCTAAAAAGATCCATGTATTATGACTGTTTCGCTATCGAGACCATTTAGTGTGATGGTTCTAATAGGGAACCTTTACTGTACTTCAACAGATAGGTCTTTCAAAGCCATAGGTCATATTTAAAACTGAACTTATGACTCAAGTGCCTTGGTTCAGTTATTACTTACTGCTGGTCAACAATTTCTCATTGTTCGAAACATTGTCATCTCATATCTGAACATTCAATTCTAGTCAAGAGTGTTTTTCACATACTTGCCCCACCTGTTTATATTAAACAATTTAAAACGCTGACCAAATAGGACCATTAACTATTTAATATTATGGAACTAGTAATATACTTAAATATTTCAGTATCATGTGGACATTTAATGAAACAAGCTATAGCTGATGAGACTAAACAAGGAATGGCTGCTAAAGCTTATATTGATAGAGGAATGATGGGTAAGATAATATAATCTAATACTGGTTTACATATGTAACCCGATAAAATTCCTTGGTCCAAACAAAGATTCAAACCCACAACCTCTCTAGTCGTGAGTGGCCACTCTATCATGTCACCATGAAAGCTAGCCCCAATGCATGGGAGTACAAGTGCCGTATTTTACCACTGCTACACATGTGTACTAATATAAATCTAAAATATTTTTGTGATTTAGAACTGTAGTATATTCTTACTTTATTGATAATATAGATAGTATGTTTTTTTATCACAATGAAATTTTAATGGACAAAGGTCTAGAGTATGACAATTAAGAAATTGTATCAGAATACAAATGTATATTATTTCTAAGAAAGACTTGAATTTGCCAAGTTGCCTTATTATATAAAGTTATTATTATATTTCAGTACCAGACAATATAGTTATGAGTATATTATCAGCTAGACTATCACAATTAGATTGTGTTAGCAGAGGTTGGGTATTACATGGATATCCTCGAACAAGAGAACAAGCTGAATCTTTAACTAAAGATGGTTTTGTTCCTAATAGGTATGTACACAGTTACTTCCCTTTATTAGTACTATGGTAGCTTAGTCATGAATCTCATGATCTTTATGATAAAAGACTCCTAAACTCTTATTAAGGAATGCATACCAAAATTGAAAAGGATATTTTATTCTATTTGAGAATCATGTAAAGTCACATTCTTGGCACAACTTCATTTAGAGAACTTCCTGTCATTTTGAAAATTGCATTGCGGGAGAAATCTAAAATCAACAACTTTCTGTTTACTCACCACAGAAGATATTGAAATAGGAAAAAAATTCAAATCAACTTCTAAATTAAATGGTATGAATAAAATCTAGAGGAAAATGGTGTTTTCATTGTATGAAAATCTCTTGATATAAATAAAGTTCACTTCTGAAGGTAATGTCTGAACCAGTGCATGATACAATTTTTTCACCTTGTAGACTCTGTCTATGATGGAGACCTCGGTCAGAATTATAAGTGTATATTATATGTAAAGCAACATCATGTTCACTTTATAGGAGCTTTGCCTTAGTCATATAAGTACTTTGACAATATTTATTGAACATTGTCCATGTATACATTACTAAATTCTATTGTTTTATGTTATTTCAGAGTATTTTTCCTTGATGTTCCAAATGATTCAGTTTTAGAACGTTTAACATTAAGAGAGACAGATCCAATCACAGGTGAACGTTATCATATGTTATATAACCCACCACAGTCACAGGAAGTAAAAGACAGACTATGCAAGCATCCATCTGACACAGAGGAGGAAGTACGTAAGAGGCTTGCACAATATCATACATATGTAGAAGAGATAGCTGATTTCTACTTGGATTCACAACATGTAAATGCTGATCAAGATCCACACACAGTGTTTGAATGTATTGAAAGTATGGTAGTGAGTCCATTACCTAAACATTTCCCATAGACCTAAACTGAATAAACTATAGCATAATTTCTAACAAGCATTTTTTTGGTTTTATTTTAAGAACATTTTTTGTATTAAAAATTACTGGACCATTAAAGCAGAACAGTTCTTTTCTGACTATTAAGACAATTGCTATGTGTATAGAACTTATATAAATTTCCTTTACTCTCGTTTCATCAGTTTAGTGATAGTGATATCATTCATTCATTGGCCTTCTTCCATCTATGAAGACCCATGGGTTGCGCTGATGCGACTTGGTAGAACTAAGTTATCTGACAGACTGGTTAATCATAATCATCAAATATACTCACATATTTATTGAGCTTGTCAAAATGTTCACTATGACATTTCATATAACACTTCTTGATATTTAGTCTTCAAGTTTCCAATTTTTAGACTTCACTAAAGTTCTAATGTTTTGCTTAAAAATACTGAGTAAACTATTGTTATTGTTGGTTTATTATACTTTGTATATAAAATGTTTAAATGATTATAACTGTGATAGAAAATAAAATAAAACTGTCAACCTGACTGTGTTATCTTTGATTTAATTATTGACAACTTTATTTTGTTTGTGCATCACTATTTTAGTGTAAAAGATGAAATAAAGAAATAAGACACACCACACTGACCAGGTACAAGTATTTTAAAAAGTAACTGTTAAAAAAGACAACACAAAATTAATGCTATTTTGCTCTGCACACATATTTTCATGGTAATGGTAAATGTGTTTACACAACAATGAAAACCCATAGATGTTATAATAAGAACATAATTTATTATGCTATTAAGTAAGAAAAATGAAAAACTTTACTAATTTCATGCAAACTAAATTAACTTCAGACAAGAAATGCATAAAAGCCGGATTTTCATCAAGCTTTGACCATAAATGACAGAGATATCCAACATATAAAAACTTTTTAAAAAATTACAAAGGGAAATAATCCAGAATAAAACCATACCTTCTAATTCTGTTCATCACATAGTATGTTATCATAGTATAAAGTTTCATAAAGATCATACAATAAATGGCAGAAATATATGGTTAAGAAAAAAACTACTCCAATTGTTAACGACATTGTATGCCCGCCCAAATAAACACTTTGCCCTCATTTTTTGCCCTGCTCATTCGTACTTGAATCGAATGTGTAAGAAGTAATCATTAGTATGGATTCGTTAGGTTTCAAAGTGCACAAAAGTCTTTCTGTATTTCAATACTTTAATTTTAATACATTTTCTGAAGCAATTTCCAGGATTGCTTTGTTGGAAAATTTGTGAATATTATGTAAAAACAAGAAAGTAACAACAAAATACAGTATTGGTGTGTTAATCTATTTTATAAATTGCAAGCACTTGAATAACAAAATTTAAAAAAAAAACAATCCGTATAAAATTGCATCATAACAAATACATAATAAAAACAAAACTCTATATGACAATAAAGAAGTTAACTATGATGTACAAGCTCTATATAATATGTAAATTATGAGGTTCATGGTTGAGAATGTTTATCATATAATTTTGTCTCCCATTATTCAAAATATAAAAATCTTCAAAAAACTCAAGTTCAAGAACTTATTAAGCTGAAAAAGAGATATGTTATATTTAATCTGTATTGCACTGACCAGGAGTACCATTTCATAGTATTAATGTCAATAATTTTTTGGAGTTCAAAAATATTGAAAACCCATACAAACAATAATAGTAATAATTATTCACCTTGTATTGTAATATTTATACTTAAACAAATGATCAAGTAAAACTGACATTCAGAACTACCTCGGCAATCTTCAAAGCAGATGAATAGAATTAAGTTTCCATGGTAATATAGTCTGAACTACACAGAAACACTAGACTGAAGAAATGTTTTTATAAAGCATGTACAATGTATATTATTACAAAGTGTTGTACAGGAAAATGACAGGTGGTTGTGTTTCAATGTATATGTAGATAGTTCCTTGTCATTTGCTATGATTAAGACTTCTGAATGTTGTTTTGTAGCTAATTAGCAGAATAGCAGGCAAATTGTTAGATACTATTGACTTTACACGTTTATTTTTAAACAATAATAGAACTACTTGCCAGTGAGTTATTCGCCGTGACTTATAACCTGAAGATCATCGAGGTTGGTCTGAGGTATATAGTATAACCTGCATTAACAGCCACCTGCTATCAGCGGTCATCTGCTGTAAGTGGTCAATCTGGCTTCCTCCCAACAAAAATCCCTCTATTTTGTAACTGTAATAAGCAGCCACCTGCTGTCTGTGGCCAGTGGTCACCTATTTCCTTACAAGTTCACCAATTTACCTGTATTATGTGGTCACAGTCAATTCAATTTTAGAATTAACAAAGAGTCACCATCATTGTTTAATGGTACAGACATGTGACATCCCACCCAGTTGAGTTTTTAAACAGTCAAAATTTATCAACAAAGTGTCATCACATAAAGTAAGACTTCAAATTTACAATTTACATTGTCACTTGTGCCCTTTTTTGAAGATCATTTAATAAGAAACTGCATGTATAATTAACTATTCAGATTGAACTAATCAAAGCAATTTTATCTGAACCTGGTTTAAGTGGTCACCTGCTGTAAACAGCCAATTTAGTCACTTTCCTTCACTGGTTGCTTAATGCAGGCTATACTGTATAACAAAATATGTTAAGGTTGATACTCCCTTTAGAGGTGCCTAACTTGTGTAATTAGCCACTGACAACCTACTTGTATGAGTGGCACATGGTGTGATGGCAATGAAAACTAAGTGCACCAAATAATTTTTTCGCACATGCAATATGACATAGGTCATAGGATACAGTCATGACATTGAACATGTTCCAATGGCAAAAAAATAATTTTGTTACTATATATAATACAATCTAAATTAACATCATGTAAAATATAAAAGAATGCATATCATAAAAATTAAATGTGCATAAAAAGTGCATACAAAAAAATAGCACAAACAAGCATGGCACAACATAAAAACTGCATATATAATTTTAAAAACAAAACATAAGTAAACTAACAATAACAATACCCATAAAATTATATAACAAACAATTATAGTAAAGTGAATATAATGCCATAATAAGTTCTGTATATAGAGACACACTTGGTATAGTTCCATTTAACTCAACTGTCAAAACATGAATATTTTCAGGGTGACTAGTTGTGATAATCATGATATTTGGATAGCAAGTTGTCAGTCAAATTACCAGGGTATTCAAACTTTGACAGTTGAGAAAAACGAACAATACATGTAAAACATCTTTGTTCTATAAACAACATAAATATTTATATAATATAAACTCATACAGTAAAAGCTCTAAATACATACTACAATGTGCATGTTATAATGTTCATTTTTAACAATTTTTATACATGTATATATCAAACAGCATTGAGACCTCTGTGAATGAATTTAAAATGTTCATTGACTATATCACACTATATTAACAATGATATAAAGATAATGTTTTAATTTAAACAAAATCTATAACAATAATACAAAAGATTATATGTTTTAATTTAAATAAAACATTGCACTGAATGAGCTTAGTAAAAACAAAGAGCCAGTTATTTAAGGATATAATGCCTAGCTTCAATGTAGTACCAGGTAGCAACTGTTTTCTTGCTAGCTGATTACATTCCAAATACTCTGAAGTTTGCACAGGCTGCAATCTTGGTTTCACTAGTTTTTAGCAAAACTGCTGCATAGAACTTTGCTGACATACACATAGTATTATATCTTCTTAAAAGTGCTAGGTAGCCATACCCTTTTGTAACTGGCTAATATTTTCAAGATTTTCAAAGCCACATGTAAAAATATAATTTTTTGAATTCATGATTTTTTACATGATATATAGATTTACCTGATATTTTCCATTAAGAAATTACGACAACAAAAATGTCAAAACTATTTCCATTCCGAATATGCTTAACAATGAAATATTTATAAAAAATATGATACATGGTGATAATTTTAAATATCCAATGACTTCATAAGAAATTCGAAATGACGTCACATCATATTTGAAAAACAAAATATATATAGAAACAGATTCCTTTGAGGTAAAAGCTAAACCTTGTCCCTGATTTTTCAATTTAATATATTTTCGTTTGATAAATTGATTTGAACAGCACCAAATTGTTTCCTGATATATACTTAGCATGTAAGAAAATTTACTTTTAAAAAATGGTTTGATATTCAATGCCATATAAAACTGTACAATAATAACATTGTAGTACATAGAGATTTATATTGAACATATATATAATATAAAAAACACACAACCGCATATAAAACACTCATATACAGCAAGATCTAAATATTTGCATTATAAATATACATGTAAGTTTAGTCAACAAAATAAATCAAGTATCATGAGATTCCTTGTTAAAGTTGTTGAAGAGACTCTTCTTATCTCAAATAACTTGCTGAGACTATATATTATATAGAGTTATAGAGTCTTATATTGAAGACTTTTCATCAGCTGTACACTTAGATATTTGTCATCAGATTTGATGAAAACATCCATTTTGTTTTTACAATTTAGTACAATTTGAGAGCTGCTATATCTGTCAAGCATGCTTGCTGTAAAACTTCAACTGTTGCTGGTCCATCTAAAATATACAAACATAGGAATTAATACAATTACAATGACTTCAAAATAAATTGTAAGTTGGCTGATTGATAAAAGGTTCCACTCATTTCCCAAGGAAAGATTGCATGAGAAAAAAGACCAGTACACCTTTAATACCACTGAAAAAGATATTGGAGAGCAAAATCTAAACCAAGTAAAACAATACAAGAAAAGTCATGACAACATTTTAAGTTATATATGATAAGTATTACCTAGAGCAAAGTATTTAGTTTGTCCAACTTCTTTCCTGGCAGATTCTACAGCATGTTTTAATGCAAATAATACAGAACAACTCATACATAATGGTGGTTCACCACAAGCTGAAATATAAAAAAAACCATATAATGTATAAAGGTCACTACCAGGCCATTACGTTTTTTTTCAGTTTTAGACTGCAATACAGTATGTGGTGTGCTTCAATTACAATGTATGACTTAATTTTCAGCATTTTCTATACTTGGCATTATTATTTGGATTTTAAAAAATGTTTACCATTATTTTTTGTGCAGATTTACACATAATAACTTAAATTTATTATCCTGACACTTTCAGACAATTTGAAAGTCATTTTGTAAAATACAAAGATATTTTCAGACTATTTTATAGTGCGTATGAAAGTGCAGTGGTAAATATACCAGATTAATGTATGTGCCCCTGACAGTTGAACAAAAAATTAATAATAGCTTGATATTAATTAAGATCTCAAGCTAATCACTGAGGCATTATTCTTACTAGCGTACTGATCATACTATCTGACCTCTGTCCAGTATAAACCATCAGTCAACCAACCTTTTGATCTTAAGATACCCAATGGGTTAGGTGCATCTTTAAGTAATTTTATCCTAAAATCTATAGGAATATCTTTAGATGATGGAGGCTTGTAATCCTGAAATATACAATAAAAAATTCTGAGAACAAAAGTGATAAATCTAGAACTCTGCAAGTCAGATATGTTGCCTGACAATAGCATACCAGTTATTTACCTTTTTTAAGAATGGGGAATCTAATGGAAATGGGGTTATACTTCAGACAAGCAAAATAGGACAATACCTTTTGAGTTATGCGGCAGACATGAGTTAGGAGTTACACAAGGCAATGACTCTAAACTTAGGCAAGGCAGAGTTGCATTTCTTATGCAATGCACTTCTACTTCTATCTACCTACAAAGTTTCATGTCAATACCTCCAGTAGTTTCAGAGTTATGCTGGACCAAGCAATTGGATACCAATGCTGCCGACACTGCAAGTAACACCTATATGTCTCCTATTTATGTCAGGCAACACAAAAAACGCTAATAACCAGTGCAGTACAACATTCTAATTAAAATCAGATCATATGATCACTACCACCATTCTATCTAATAGTTCCCTTTTATGTCAGTGGAAATGTATCTGTACAAACAATGAGTTGCTTTTTTCTGACTGTCAGTGACTTAGGAATCATATGTAGCTAGAAATGTTAAAATATCTAACATTAACAATGTTTCCACATCAAAATTGGGATGAAACATCATCAATTGTTCTCCCATTCATCAATTGTTCTCCCATTCATAAACAAGATGAAAAGCTGGCAAGCAGAACAAAACAGAATAAAGGCAGTCAAAACTGATCCATCAAAACCACAACATGTACATGTATATGGCAGGCTTAGTGCAAAACGGTCATATCTCAATTTAAAAAAGATTGAGATATAACTGTTTTGCGCTAAGCTCACGATATGTAGTGCCTTTGATAGATCTGCACTGTGTCAGCGGCCTGAAGAATAGAACAAAACTTTATTTACTCATAAAGTGAATTACAAAATGGAGCCAGTAATTAAAAATATTTTATATTTCACTTTAACTAAACACTACCAGCATATAACAACAGTCATGGATACAACTAACTATATTGTAACCTACCCATGTTCCATTAGTCAGATATTTTCCTGTATTCTTATCATAGATTGATTCTTCTAATAACCAATAACCAATTCCCATAACAAATGCTCCTTCTACTTGACCAATGTCCAAGAATGGATTGATACTTGAAAATACAAAATTACATGTTTGGTTATTAATACTTGAAATAACAAAAATATAGAACTTTACTAATGTTGGGTAATCTCAAAATTATTAAGTATATTTGTAATAAGAAAAGTATCTTTTAGTATTAAAGCAAAGACTACAGTCTTGTTTATTGTGTCAAAAGCAGTTGAAATCAATAAAAACACATTAATTTTTATTGGTATTGTACTGCCCTGAGAGACTAGTGGTAGAGTGTCCACTTCAGGGGTGGTCACTGGAAGGTCACTAAGATTCTTAGCCACATCATACCAAAGACAATCAAAATGGTACTAGTAGTTTCCTTGCTTGACACTCAGCATTAAAGGGTAGTGAATATAGAGTAAAGCAGCCAGGTATGTATATGTAAGTGGATAACTTGTTCATTGGACAATATCTTTATTTTTTAACAACCCTCATTGCTAATGTTATTTCTTGATTATAATGCAACATTGAATATTAAAGCTTATTTATCTTTATCCGATCTGCAAGATGCTAGATCATATTTGCTACTGGTATAATGTCAGATTGGTAAATTTATGACATTGATAAATAAAAACTAATTTCTGGCTACTTAAAAACACATCAATTAACATGTCACATCAAAGCTGCCGGCTAGCTCAGTTGGTAGAATGCAAGTCTACTGATCGAGGGGTCATGGGTTTGATTCCTGGGCGGGGCATACCTTCGTTAAGCTTGGTCATGAAATTATTTCTACTGCCATTCTCCCTCCTGACAATGATTTTTAATTATGCAGGACAGTTGTTAGTCACTGAGGAAAGTATGCACTTAGTAGTTGGCTAACAGCTAAATCCAGAGATTTAACCTTTCCAGGAGGAGTGAGTAGGTTGACTGATGGCCGTTATATGACCTATACAATGTGTTGCTATGGCGTTAAACCCAATAAACAAAACAAACCAACTGTACACTCAATATTGACTTTTTAACAATTATTATTAGTTTTACTACTTACCTTTCACCGCAATCAAACAAGATATCCACTCTAGTTATTTCATGTTCACCAGTGAGTACATCTAACTCTACCTCAGTACATGTGACACCATATGAGTTATATTTATATTCACCATCTGTATGTGGTTTATACCAACTATGTGTAGCTAGATCTATACCTTCTTTGTAACATTCATTTACCACCTTTAACCAATCTGGATCTGCCATCTTACTTTTTACTGGGGCCATTCTATCATTTAATATCTTACATGCATTTATAACAGACTGAAATAAACAAATAGATGTACAAAAGTTATTGTAATGCAACACAACTACATGTATTTCACATATGATGATTTTTAAAAAAAAGTAAGGTTATACCATTTTCATGAAAATAATATTTGACAATAATGTCAATTTTCCTCCTTTAACAAGGTATATGGAGAAGTTTCTTGCCAGGAGGAAGGATAGGTGAGCGATGATTATAGACAAGGGTCCAGGAAAGCTAAGTTATGTGCGCTGAACAGTGAACACCATAAAATAACCTAAAAAATTAAGTTGAGATGGTGTTAAACACAGTATAAATAATTTAAAAAGTAAAGAAAGCATAATTATTGGCATAATAGGAACCCAAAGGTTTCAAGAAAAGATAAGCCTGTATCATGCCACTGAATCACAGCTCTCTATATTTGTTCAATAAATCACAGACACAAAAAACATCAGTTATGCCAAACACAGAATATTCAATGAACAAGATGCAAACAAGGTTGGATAAAAATTGAAACAAATTCTTCCTTTTATTTGATCTAGTTTTTTATCCAACCTGGCCTATAATTGATTTTGTTTAAGATTTCAACAATATAAAACTTCTGACCATAAGTGATGAAAAATTGGAACAAAACATGTTTTTAGAGTGCTAACAGTGGATATTTGGCGATGCACCAAGCAAGACAATGAACTATCCACCCAGTCACAATTTCTCATTTTAAAGTGCTCAGGTCTAACAACAAGTTTGATAATAGAATCATAATATATAGGTCAATATTACAGTCTATGAGAACTCTTGACCTTATATGGAAAAAAAGGAACAAATCCAAGTTAACAAAAGAAGAAACCATGCACCACATTGTAGGTTCATGACAACTCTATCATAATATACAAACCTGACAAACAAGTTCACTGGTCACACTAGAACCAGTAAAACAACTACCAGCTGATGTAAATGTATTTGTGGATTTTATCTTCACCATGGTTACTGGTATACCAAACTCATAGGCACATACTTGGGCAGCCTAAAACATAGATATACATACTTCATAAGTTTGAAATAAGAGGTTTGTGAGGACCTTTGACAATTCTCCGGGTTCCGGACTGGAAGATTTTCAAGACATCCCATCACTGCAGAGTCCAGGAGACAATTTTTTAACTGTAGGCTTTAGGGTCTTTGGAAAAAGACTTTTTTAAGGCACAAAATCATAATGATTTTAAAATGTTTAAGAAATGATATCAAAAAACATTAAAAAGATGGCATAATGTTGAAAGATATGTCCAACTGTCAAAAAGGCACCAAAACACACTGTAAGCTGTTGACTCAAGAATAGCCCCCCTATCACCCACTTTGTGTGGTAAAATAATAATTCTATAATGCTAATATACCTTTGTATTAATACCTTGTCCTACTTCTATACCACCATGTGATAAAGCTACAGTACCATCTTGTGAATATATAGATATGTTAACACCATAATTCTGGGTATTCCATGGTACACCATACTTTATTGGTACTACTGATAGACCTCGCTTCTTCCATCTATTTGCCTTAAATAAGTAAATAAACGTTTATTTATTAACTGGGTTTAAGGTCATGTGAATACAATTTAGGTTATTTTCTATCACAAGCACATCTAACCTAGCTTTTCTAGACCCTTGAGTATAACCAGTACTCACCTACCATTCCACAAGGCCGGAAACTTCTCCATATACATTATCAATGGAGGAAAATTGGCATTTATTATAAAAAAGTAAGTACAGATGGGTTATGTTATATAGTAGAGAATGGCTACAAAGACGACATTGCTAATTGAAAAATCGTGTGATATTTTATGATTTAGAGTCCAGATGAAAATTTGAGAAGAAATTTTCACCTATATTTAGACCATTTTGCTATTTAGACCATAAATTTTGATGGACTTGATGATGAAACTTTACTGAGTATGTTTAAATATTTTGATGTTGTTCTGTACTCTAGATGCCTTCAAAACTCTACTACCATAAACAATTATAATATAAGTATGTTTTTAAATTTCACTGTATATCATGTGAAGCACAAGTTTTTAACATGGACTTTTAAATGCATAATCTTTTTTTGATACACACACACCCAAACATTCAGCAAGATAGTCAACTTGATGAGGGTGGCTGTTATGCGGTAGTAGAAGAAGTAGAGTGTTTCTATACAAATAAGCAAAAATACTTGGGATTTTTTCATATTTTGAGCAATATTATGTGTTATTTATACACAAATATGCAAAAAAAGTCTAACTTTCAACTTACTTTATTAAAAGTTTCAATCTCTCCTTGTCTCTTAGTAACCTGAGCACTATCTTCTAACTGAACCATTAAATCTGTTATACTACAGTAGGTCAAGGTCATTCCACTAGGAGTTATCTGTCCTTTCTTATAGAGATTTAATTGTTTGATATCTTCTGGCAATTTGCCGAGAGTGTTACCAATATGTTCAATAATGGTCTCCATGACAAATATACCAGGTGTTGATGCTGAAATGACAAGTAGAGCTAGCTATAAGAACCTGTAGCCTGTTCAATAATCCCGAAACAAAACGTTCCGTAACGCTAGGGTGGGAACAACTCAACCCAAAGACAACTCAACCAGAGACGACTCAATCCCATACTAACGGTTTGTGTTATCCCAACTTCGGGTTGAGGTATCCACTGGTTGAGTTCATTGCGTTGAGTTCTCCCATATCTGTAACGTTTGCTAACAGTCATACTGAACACGCTGCTGTACTTACACATTTCTACAAATAAAACTATGTCACAATTGGTGCTTAGTTTAATTCATGCCATTTTTGCAGTCCAACCCAAACAGTCTTTTGCCTAATTCACTGTCTTGCAGAAGACCTGACCTTCAGTTTTTTTGGGCCCAAAGTTTACAACAAGCACTTTACACACGATTTTAAATACTTCCAACAATAATAAACAATGGAATGCTTCATGCTGGTTTTCAGTCCTATTCAAGTAGTCTATGTCCAACTTACTGTCTCCCTGAAGTTTAGACCTTTGGACTAAAGTTTTAAACAAGCACTTAACACACCAGAGACTGGTATCTGTCCTGTTGATATAGCAGTATGAGGAAGAACAGTTAATGAAATTATTTCATGACCAAACTCAGCAATAGTATGCACAAGACTGCTGCAACCCTAGTTGAGAATTTGGATATAAACTATCCAATATGTAATATACACAACAAATTGTTTTATGACAACAACACAGCATAGACAAAAATATTCTAGACCAAGAGGTTATCAACGTTGATTGAGAATTTTGATAACTTCTGGGTACAAGAATGAGACAAAAACCAGTCAAAGTACTTAAAGTACATTCACTATACTATAGCTCTGGGTACATTCCCATCAATTTCTTATTGACTTAAGAAATACATGGTTATCATTCAGAAGCTGCAGCTATTTGACTTAGAAATTAGAAAAAAATATAAGAAGTACCTGGTGCCCTGCAGTATGTATTAGATGGTGTGTTGGTTTGTACAGCAACTGGTACCATATGCCAGTTTGGACAATAATATGCTGAAATATAACATTTATAGAGTATTAGATATTTACTACAATGTCAGAGAGTTGACTTATAAATAATTATTACCAAATTTTTATATACATACATACTTTACATAAATTACACAATAAAATAACAAAACCTGATCTATGCATACCTCAGCAGCTCATGAGTTCAATTACAACTACAGTTGTAGTTTCTTTACCTCCAGAATAAACTGCTTACGTTCCTACATAAAGTTTTGCCATAGTTAAAGGCTGGACTGACATCTGCCATTACATGACTTAATGATGTTGAATAGATCAAACATGATACATTGTACTTATAAGAACAAAGGATAATTTATAAATGATTAACTCACAATAATATGGAATCAGAAATGACAAACAACTAAAGACACTCACCATTATCACCCATATACATGATTAGACCTACAGTACAATCATTGACAGTGTATCCACAATCACAATAATATGTCACTTTTATACCATTTAGTTTGCCTTCATCTGTTACACCAACCTATAAAATATATATTCATGTTAGAAACTGACAAGTTATAATAAACAAATGTAAAATGAACAAAACAAGATAAAAGGACAACAACCGCCATAGATGGCCTTGCAGAGACACTGAAAGAATGATGTTTGTTTTCATAAAATTAATCTATATTAAACTTGTGAATTCTTTGGAAGGGATAATTTTGTACCATATGGGTATATCAAGAATAAATTTGGGATATATCTTATATAAGATCACTTGAAAATGATACATCTTAACATTGTTATCATTAGATTGCATGGTTGCCATGGCATCTAAATTTCTTTTTCAAATAAATCAAATTTCAATAGAGCAAATTTGAAAAAAAAGGGGCCATCGATGCTACATCCATGCATGAAAAACTGAAATCATGTAAACTACTTTGTGGTAAAGATATTTAAAATAAAGGGCAATCTTAGGTGAGCTCAAATCACTTAAGTCTACTTTGTGATCAAAATAAACTGTTCTATTTGTTGAGGCTTAAATATTTTCGTTTCAATCTTTGGTGATATATCAGAACTCATCAGAAAAAATCATTTTTATGTTTACCAAAGGGCAATTATTTAACAATTTGAAGAGGAACAGTTGGAGAAATCTCTAAGACATTGTTTTTACTTCAACAGTTTTCATGGTGTTTTAATATTCAAATGATCATCATCAACTTACCTGATATTTTGCCAAGTAAGGAAATCTCTTTCCAACCATTTCCATATTGGTATGAAAATTGAGAGCCAATCTAACTGGTCTGAAAAACAACAACACATGACCACTAAATTGTATTATACTTTGTACATGCATGTATCAAATCTATTTTGATCTATTTTGACCGGCCAAAATAATTTACATTGTGAGGTTCCCCACTACACTATCTATGTAACAAGTGTCATAGTACTTACCTGTTTACATTATTGGGATAAGAACAAGAAAGTGGCCAGATAACTCAGTTGGATGAGTACTTGCTTTGTAAGCGAGGGGTCCTGGGTTAGAGGCCCGGTCAGGCAGCATATTTTTCTTATGCTGTGACACAAGGCTAATCTTTTAATGTCTATATGAAATCAAATGAAAGAAAGCAGTGTGGTTGCCAACAATGCATTAGCAGTCAATTTTGAGAAAGAGATAGATGGTTGAAATTCCTGAAGTACTAGATTAGACATAAATCCTGTCAGCCAAAAAACATTGAGTAAGGAATGAATCCCT
Organism: Mactra quadrangularis; assembly: GCA_025267735.1. Classification (NCBI taxonomy): domain Eukaryota; kingdom Metazoa; phylum Mollusca; class Bivalvia; order Venerida; family Mactridae; genus Mactra; species Mactra quadrangularis. The sequence continues at coordinate 34,902,243 of CM046304.1, forward strand.
TTGATGATCTATACAGTCCTCAAACATACAGTTATAACATGATATCTTATTATCAATTATTTGCAGATATGCGCATTTTATCATTTTTATTTACAATGTCACAAAAGCTCATAACTCTTCAAAAGCACCAAGTTGGTCATATCAATAAGTAATCTACAATTCAAGACACAGACATACAGTTAAGTTATTGTAAGTTTATATATATCAGGACACACTTATTTATCTGTTTGAGTTCTGTTTACATTTAACTTCAAAGACCAAAAATAGTCTAACATGCATTAGACATCTTCTGAATTCAGCAAGTTCTTTCTTAGTTTATCTAGATTTAGATTTAAGATTTTGATATTTGGAATTTAAGAACAAAGACCCTATTTGGAAACCCTCATAGAATGGTCCCTTAGTATGGTCTAGACTGTACGTTCATAAAAATTAAAAAATCTCAGACGAATTCAGTGTCGGTTTCAATAAACAAATGTACAATATGTATTGACTATTTACAATGATTATATTCATTGATCTTTTACGTTGATTGATTATTGATTTTTATTGAACTCAATATTTCTACCATTAATTACTTTACTTATCAGAGCATAAACAAGATGATAATATAGATCTACAGTTGTATACTTACGGAACACATAAAGTGACTTTTTAAATACATTGTACATGTATTTTTTAATTTTCTTGATTATTTTGTTTAAAAGTTATATTATTATGTTTTTAGGAAACGTTATTTCTTATAAACGAATTTTTTTTGTATAAAATAATGTTTTATTTAAACAAAATATCTTGTAAGTACGAAATAATTAATTAGAAAAAAATGTAATAATTATATTTTGATAAATCCAATCAAGGACCCTATATATACATGTTTATATAGGGTCCTTGATTGAAACATTTATTTAGTAGTTGTTTCTTAAAAACAAAATGGTACTTCATTTACACAAAATCAAAAAATTTTTTACTATGAAATACCAGTAATGTTGTGTAAAAATTAAATAACTGTGAAAATAAAAAAGATATTTCAAAATGTCACTGTTGAGGCTCCGTACATACTCCATATATATTAAATACAATTCAATATTTAGAAGCAAACAAGTGTAAGTCCCATTTTGTTAACAATGTAGTTACAACATTTTACCAATTAATGTATCTATTTACAACTGTTATACATATTTCCATTGAAAACTGGGTAGCGATTTATGGTAATACAAAAGTCTTGTATGGCAAGCATTTGTAAACAAACTCATTATGCTTTATGTGAGTCAGAGGATCGAAAATAAATTGGTAAGGCCAGGCATAAATAATTGATGTTTTAGCTTTAAACGAATCATAGAAAATCTGAATCAAATTTAAACAACCATCAATGAAAACAACAGAATGACACAACTTCAAGAATAGGTGAATTATATACATGTATGTAGTTACCTACAGGGCAAGTTACTATAAATTATTCATAAAATTGATTTAAGAAGCATAAATGGAAATGTCTAGACCATAATGAATTTTTAATATTCTTGATACATAGCAATAATGTGAATGAACATGAAGGAAATTATTATGCTAATGATTATTTCTGTGGGGACATTGAAGATCTTTGGGTCACAGTATTTCAAGCATTTATAGACACCATCCAGACATTTTTATCAATAATTTTCAGACAGCAAGTATTGACTTCTAAACATCAGTACACATCTATAGCATAACCTGATATTTATTTCTATGTAAGCAATATCTTTAGACCAAGTCCTGGCAATAGTGCCAAAGAAAATATCAATTCTATATTTTTATCCTTATTTCAATGAACATGGGCTTTGAATATAGAATATTCTCATACTAGTGTCACTGTACTTACCTGTTTACATTATGGGGAGAAGGGTATGTAAGTGGCCAGATAGCTCAGTCGGGAGAGCACTTGCCTTGTAAGTGAGAGGTCCTGGATTCAAGTCCCGGTCAGGCCCCACATTTTTCTTACCCAGTGACACTAGTATTCGATTCTATTTAAGTTATTTCTATAGCACATGAACCTGAACATTGGACCAAAGAAACAAATAATTCAATAAAGTTATCCTAATACAAGTTCAATGATATGTGATATATAAATGTAAATCTATAGAATACCTGACATTTCAATATTTTATGTGATAGTTATGACACATTTAATGGACAAAATCAATGGATGGATGGTTGATTGCATGTTAAATAATGATAGAAATAATTAATGTGTCAAATATAATACTCCCTAGACAGTCAGATATCTTAGTGAATAAATCAGTTCTTTATTGGATATTTGAGGAGACAGACGCAGACATTGGATTAAACTGAAAATATTCATTGGATTATATAATCATATACGAGGCTACGGAAAAGAAATCTTCTGCATCTACATTCTCCGTCATCTCAGTCACACTTGACTATTACTTGACAAGTGGTTACAGGTGAATAGAATATAAGTAAGAAACTCTAAAGAATATAGGAAAGTAAGAAGAGCTTGATAAAATTAAAACGTAGAGTTAAGTTGAAAGTTTTGAAATCTTAAATAGGGATGTTCTATTGTCAGCTAAAATGTGATAATTTGCACAATATATATTGACTTGTTTAAATTGGAAAATGTAACCTGATACTCAAACTTAATACATAATATTCTAACAGTGGTTAAAACGGGATATTTTTGTAATCTTACCACAGTCAAGTAACATAGGATACATTAAACACTATCTTGATGCTGTAGTAAATCTATCTCTGATACCACATGTATTTTTTGCTTGCAAACAGCTCAGCAATAGTTAATTTGAACGAAACTTGAGCAGTATCAGGTTAAGGCTATATGACCATACCACAAGAATTCAATTGTTTTATCAAAAACTTGAACAAGTACTAAGGGATATAAGAAAACTGATAGACTAGTTTGTGTCATTAACATGGACTCAATGGTCAAGAACAAAATTTGAAAACACATATTAGGAGATTGGAATCAGTGAATACCTAAGAAAATGGCTGCCATTCATGATATAAATGTTTGTACCATTCACCATGGCAACCAAATAGACTATTATTGTAAATCACATGATAGAGTTGGATGTGAAAAATGTATGAGTGAAAAACATTCTAAATGTGACACAGTGGACCATATTGATAAATTCACAGACAATATTGAAGAGAGTTCAGATTACATTCACTTTCAAGACCATTTGAATGACATAAGATTTATCTCTAACGAAATCAATGATAACATTAGTAAACATGAAGAAATTTTAGAAAATGGTCTAAGCAAAGAAAAAGCAGAAATTGAAAGAATTCGTTCAGAAATGAATAAAATGTTTGATAATATAATTGCAAATATGGAAGAAAAAGAGGCAGAAGCACTTGGTAAAGACATGGCAACTACTGAAGCTCTCACACATGAAGCAGATCATGCTTTACTTGATCTAGAAAAGATTGAAAACCAAGTAGAAAACATGAGGCGATCTAAAAAGTTTAAAGAAATGTTTATAAAAGTTAAGACGGTAAAGCCTGAGCTACAAGGTATAGAAAAGAAGATGGATAAGTTATGTAGTGAGTCTAATCTTGGACATAACAGAGGTAGATTGTTTCTACCTTCTGTACAAGGTGAAGCTGAGATACAAATGATTAAACTAGAAGAAGCTTGTGTAGAATTTAAACTTTCTGTGACAAAATCAAATCCTGATTTTTGACATTTGAGTTTTGCTATGTTCCAAAGGTTAGTCTGTGAAACAACCCACAAAGAAGTTGATTTGCAACCCTGGAACAACTACCTTTCAGTTTGGAAAAAAATATTGTAGCAATTTTAAATATTTCTTTTTATTGAATTCTTTAATAATTAATTGCTAGGGTCATGTACATTGTAGTCTTATTATTGTTAAATTTTATTCATTGAGCTGTCAATGGTACATACACTTAACCTGTTAACCAAAAATTCATCATGAAGACAGAAGTGAGTACTTAAGTCGGTAGGATATAAAGTACACACCACTGAAAGTTGAATAAAATTTAACAACAGCATACAGTAAATCTGTTTATTTCTTTAGTTAATAACACACATTACATTATAATCAGGGAGAAAATATGGGTAGAACAATTGACACAAAACAAGTAGAAATCATAAGAAAATGGACCAACTGAAAAAAAGACTTAAGAAATTTTTTTAATGGTGAAGATCTTTTTTCTCTCATACCATTTTTTTCATAATTAATGATTAAGAAATAAAATAATGACAGTTTTTCCACGTCTGTTATTTATGTATATCCATCAAAGCACTTTTTTCTTGGATTTTACACAGAAGCAACACATTGCCATTCCTTGAAAGGCTAAATCTCAAGATTTAGCTGTTTAAAAGTTACTAAGCCCATAATTCTGTCAGTGACTGACAACTGCCCTACATAATTATATAAAACAGACGAAGGAAGGATAATGGTCTTAGAAATTATTTCATGGCCATGCTCCATCAAAGTCTGTCTGCCTTGGAAGCTAGAACCCTCAATCAGTAGACTTGTGTGCTACTGATTTCACTAGCTAGACAGTTTAGGATTAGGTAAACCACTGACCATTGGAGTGCATAATAACTGTTTTACAGCATGAATGGTATTGAAATATTTTTCTACAATTATACTCCAAACTGGTCACCATATCATACAAAAAAAATGTTAAATTTTATTCAACTGTCAGAGGCCCATACATTAAAACCTGCTGATTTAAATACTTACTACAGTACCTTTGTACTCACAATCAACAAGTAAATCTGTGAGCTAATGCTCACTAGTGATACCCCCGCCAAAATCTAAAAATATGCGACAAACAGGAAGTAGATGAGCAAGGAGGATGAAATCGCTTTACACCACATGGGACTATGGGATGAAGCAATATGCAAAGTATTAGGCTGCTGCATGATATAGTTGCTGAGAAAACTGCGACGGAAATTTCGTAACGGACGGACACACGGACGGACGAACAAGGGTAAAACAGTATATCCCCCTCTCCTTCGAAGCGGGGGTATAATAAAAATAGTTTGAGATTTTATCAAACAAATATTTTGAATTTAATCCAGTGGGGTATGTGAATTTGCCACTGACAGATGAATACAATTTTACAATATAAGACATTTACCTGTTTAGAACTTTAGCAGCAACAGCACAAGCAGAAGCAATACCAAAGTTTCTAGATATCTTAGCACCATATGCACCACCTAGTCTTTTAACTTCTACATCAATACTGAAATATGTAATATACATTGTAAAATTATTTGTGTTAGAATTTACTCCGATTCATTAATTATTTATTATTTCCACAAGCTGACTCACTTGTCTATCTGGATCAGTCAATCTTATCATCACAGGAAATAGGCAGACCAAAGAATCTACATGTAAGCTTTTAATCACCACTAAACATAAAACGTTTTAAGTGACTCATGGTTTCCCTATTTGATACAGGGGTAAGTGTGAGAACAATCATAAAATGTTTTGATGATCAAGTCCTACTCCAGATTTAAGCACATGATGATGGATCAACAATTAAATTAACCAAAATTTTCTGTTTTGATATTATTTTACTTATTAGTCATAAATAAAAATGTATGTAAATTAAGATTTCCTCACCTTGCACATGGTATTCCTAATACTTGTGCTATAGATTTCTGTGCATAATCAATCCATTGTGATGAAGCATACACTTTCATACCATCCTCAGTAGGTATACATATACTAATTTGTGTTTCCATGGAGAAATGATATTGTGTTCCACATTGTATGCTACCTTCTATAACATGCGCTGACTTGGATATAGCACCTGAATTATAGATAATATAAAATACAGAAGCATTTTTAAGTGAATAGTGGAACACTTTTACACTAGTGAAGCAGTACTGACTATTCTCCCCCAATCTTTTCCTAAAAAAATAATGGTCTGGATTTGTTTTTGTTGCTGCTGCTTTAAGCCATCTTTTTAACATTTTTTCAGTTATATTGCTGTTTTTCATTCATCCTACTCACTGTCCCTGAACAGTTTTCGATCTCAGGACTCGAGCTTTTAACCAGTTCTAAGCACATGTATTCACCAAAGGCTGTTAGTTATGTTACTTGATACAAGGGTACATGTAGGTGAACAGCCACAAAAATATTTCATGATTAAACTTCACAGAGGTAGGTAGGTCCTGTCATATGCTTAACTGACAGCCTCTGTATTTGTAGACAGATGTGCTACCAACTTGACAAACTAGGCACAAGGCAGGATCTGGTATAAGAAGAAATTTTCAAAAATTCTGATGGTAGCTAACTGGGAAGGTTGGCCTTACTGTTCTCCAAAAAGTCAGGCTAAATATTAACTGCTTTTGTAATTATTTTAAATCAATAAACAGTATAACCCTACCTTCAGCATCACCGACTATAATATCTTCAGCTACATCAGGAAATATCATCTGTTTCTCTATAGCATCTTGTATAGTTAATACAGGAGGTTTTATATCTGTATATGTTACAGTAACGCTTCTAGCTGCTGAATATGCTGTCTCTTCATCATCTATAATATACATGTATATACAGGTGAGTAGTTTAAATGTATAACTTGTTCAGTCATATAGCAGACATGATTATGTAGGACAAAAGGTGTCAGGGTTGCTAGCCTCATGTTCATCTTTGATGCACTCAGACATGTGGCCAGTTTCCTAAACATTTTGCAAGTTCGCACTTCCCCTCCTGGAGCCCTAAATTTAAAATCATATACTTATTACTATTGTCATGGGGTAAGAGGGTACCAGACGACAAAGCTCTAACTAGCTTTATCCTTCGCAAACTCTCTAATTGATTTCTTAGGTATCTTAAGTATTCTGAAGGTAGGTTACATACATGTATATCTAATTTTATTAAAGATAAAAATTGCATGAATCATACAATCACAATATTAATAGTGAAGATACTATATATAGAGACAACACAGGTAAACAAATCCCAATCTTTCCTGTAACCCTCTTAAAATGCATTTACATAGGAATACCTCAAGCATGAATCAATCATATATGGCCACTGCAGTTCTTAACAAAAAGCACTAAATACACATGTACATCCCTGTCAGACTTGGGATCAATGATGTCCAGGTTGTAACAAGTAAATCTGTGAGCTAATGCTCACTAGTGATACCCCCGCCAAAATCTAAAAATATGCGACAAACAGGAAGTAGATGAGCAAGGAGCATGAAATCGCTTTACACCACATGGGACTTTAGGATGAAGCAATATGCAAAGTTTCAGGCTGCTGCATGGTATAGTTGCTGAGAAAACTGTGACGGAAATTTTGTAACGGACGGACGGACGGACGGACGGACGGACAAGGGTAAAACAGTATACCCCCCCTCTTCTTCGAAGCGGGGGTATAATAAATCCACTTACTAGCTACCACTACAGCCAGAGGTTGACCAGCATACATTTTTGTACATAACTTGAATAACTTGACCACTACATAAATATGTATCTTTAGTATTATTTACTATGGACCATGCTGGTCAACTATGGGATCAATGATGTCCACGTTGTAATAAATCCACTTACCAGCTACTACTATAGCCACAGGTTGACCAGCATACATAACTTGACCACTACATAAAACTTCTTCAGCTACATATGGAGATGGCATAGCATTATTTATACCAGGTATATCTTTAGCTAGTAGTACTTTAACTACACCTTTCATCTTCTGTAATTCCAAATAAAATATTTATTAATTCTTTCAGTTCATAAGTAAATGATTTCTGAATCTTTAAAGTGATATATATAACTTACAGGCATATAAAAACATTAATGTTTTTTATATACTTTTATATAAGTTAACAACTTTGTCATATTTCATGGCCTACAAATGCAAATTCAACAGGTTTTGGTCATGCATGTTAATGGAGACTTGATGTGATTCAAATTTTAAAATTCTGTTGCTAAGGATAGCATGTCCTAGGTGCTTTGGTAGGCAGCAATGTCTTGCTCCAGCTATAAATGTAGTTCTACTTGTTGGGTCAAAGAATTTCTAACAAATTAAACACTTACCATAGCTTGTGATATATCAATATTAGATATTTTAGCATTTCCTACATTAGTTACAGTAAAGGCAGCAAATAGTTCTCCTGGTTGTGATGGTATATCATTTATATAGACAGCTTCACCTGTTACCTAGAAATAATATATATTGTTATAGTAGTTATACATGCATTTACAACATGATCAACTTTCTAAATATTTAGTGACAAAGATACCAGTAATCTTAATTTTAATTTTTCATACAGTTCTTTAATAGCACATTTTAACATTTATGGCATCACAATGATGCCAGAAACCCAAATAGAAATCCAATAATAATATGAAACGTAAGGATAAATTATAAGCTATAGTCTGGGTCTGAAAATTTAAAATGACTGCTATATTTACAATAAATGGTATGTTTTGAATATTTTAACGCAAAATAACTTAGTCAATAGCTAAGAATGGACAATATTGTTCCTTGTTTTGCAAGCAAAATGTAAAAGTTAGAAAAGTTGTGAAGAGTTTTCCATGCCCATGCTTACAATTCAGACAAATAAAAGACACTTCAAGTCTCATATATTTACTTTAGTACTAAATTGACCTAAAATCGCCAGCACAATACATGCATACCTGGGCTGAACCTTCTAATTTCAATAATGGTTGTGTAAGTGGCCATTCCTCTTTCTTTGTACCATAGGATTGTTGACCAGATGATATAGGTCTATATAGAGCATCGCCACCACTACGATATCTCTCATTGATTTCTTTACCAAGTACATGAATGACAAACTGAAATAAGAGTAAAATAATAATCTTTTGAATATGAGCACTTTTGGAAATTAGGGGTACTTTGATTCATACTTGCACTCCAGTTATTTTCTCTTATTTCTAAAATGAAAAAGCATATGATTTTTGAAACATGATTTCATCAAAATTTGGGTTACTGCAATTAAGCCAACAGCAGTTCAGGCATTTCTCTTTATATTTGACTGAAAGATTTTACCACTTTTCAAAACTCAATTTGTCAATATTATATTTTATTGAAATGTATGGTATTAAATTCAAAACATTCTTCAACAATTATTGTAATAATTATATACATTTATTATCTTACAAATGAATTAATCAATAGTCAGTCCTAAATTAATCTCATAATGACTGCACTTAATTGTGGCTGATTTATAGATACTTAAAAGTTGTTGCTATCTAAAGTTACAAAAACATGAAGTTGCAATAAATTATTAAAAAAAACCCTGTATAATTACCCTATAAAACATAGATAGAGCCAGATCAGATCTAAACTTCATACTTCCTCCAAGTAGGTCAGTGTCTGGCTTTAATTCATCTCTCAGTATTGACATACCAGCTGTAAAACAACAAGTAATTATTATATAGTTCATTGTAACAGATTAAATCTATTTTGTTTACACTCATTTTTTACGATGACCACTACCAGTTTCTCTATCAATAATCCTTAGGCTGCAACTAGATTTAACTGACAGGGGTAAGGAAATCTTGTATTTATAAGAATGAAAATATGAGCAATTATTAGGGATGTAACAGTAAACAGGTATACTGATTAATATTGCAATATGAATTCACGTAATGAATCAATGCATGTTTATTAATTCATGCTTTGCATGTTAACTAAAAACTGATACGTATTGCAATATATTGCAGTACAGGTTTTGCATATTGCAAAATATATTGTGATACGGTTTTTATAATATTGTTACACCACTAGTAATTATGAGTAGTTTTTATTGAACAGAGAAGGGCTGACATTTTTATCCTACATAGAATAAGATAGCTTCTGTCTTCTGCAACAAAATGGGACATATATAAACATGCAAATGGACCAAAGGCTTCTCTGACAAATGATACTTACATGCAACTGTCTTCAAATCAAGATCTTTATCAGTAAGAAAATCCTCAGTTTTCAAAGCATGCACCTATAAAATGAAATATTTAAGATGCATAAAACAAAGGCTTACAATACAAACCAGTATTTACCTTGTTTTAATTAAATAGATAGAACACTTGAGCTGTATTAAAGAAACTTAGTGATATGAACCAGCATGTCCTGTGTCATATCTTATACATTCAAATATTTGGACAGAGAGATCAAGTCAGTTTGAGAAACTGTATGCAAAGTTGATACATGAAGAATCAATTCTAAAAATGTCACTTCTAGAAACAATGTTTTTGTTGAGTTCTAGCTCAAATCTGCACATAATGCATCTTGACCAACAAACACCTGTACAGCAACAACTACAACAACAGTTTATTAGGTAGAGTGCATTAAAGATTCACCTTCACAGAGGCTGAAATGATGAGAAGTTTCAAATGACAAAATTTAAAGAAAAAGGGTACCATTAATTTTAAATTAAACAACTTAGAGGGTTAAGGTAGGCTTGGGTCCAACACTGACCTGGCTAATGAAAGATAAAACCAGAATTTAAAAAAAGTTTTTTTATTATTTTTGAGATTCAGAAAGTTATCATATGCAACTGCATTCATTTCCTACAACAAGGGGTTTGCAAACATATCAAGAACAGCAGCAGTAAAAGAAACATAGACCTACTACACAGTCAAAAAGTAAAGTATACTTACAAATGTTTTACTAATTCCAGCATATACAATTGAAGGTCTGCCAGTTATATGATATTTATTACTTTTATCAACGGAAAACTGGAATCCACCACTGACATAAGAATGTGAATTCTGAAAATAAATTTATAAAAAAATGTATAAGATGATGTAACATCATGCATTTTTATCTAAGTATTAAGTACATTCATTTCATAGGGTAGATGTTGTGCTGTTGCACAATGCCCAAGCTTTATACCCAGTACTAAGCACATTCCCAAGCCCGTCGCTCAAAGTGCCAAACTTGATATTGAGGCAAGTATGTGTATGGATTTCAAGAGAAAACATTTCCATTTTAGCACAATTAAATGCTTTTTAAAATCTTGGTATATGTAATAAAACACATTGCTCAGTTCAGATTTTATACCACTAATTTGAAACCCAAGATTAATGAAGGATTGAATTGTTTCATAAGAATTATCAAGAACTAAGTTATACAAACAACAAACCTGTGATCTTTTAGCCACCTTGTAGAATTTAGTGATAGTATTGTCATCAACATGTGGTAAAACCATATAAGTTATAACTTTTCCCTTCATATCAGTAGATAACAATTGTTGTGGTGATACTTTAGTTTTACCATCTATAATGAAATATGTAACAATAACCATGTGAAACAAATATGTAACAAATATATAACATGACGTTGTGCTTCTGTATGTGACCCTTGACCTTTACAGAGGTTCATAAATCAATTATCACCACAATTATCTAATTTAACTGCTTTGATGAAAATTTGTACCCATCAAATGAGAAATAAGTCAGTATTCTTGAGAATAACGAACCCGTTCCAAATGGGGGGCAGCCATTTTGAAATGCAGATCTATGTACTCCTAATGATACAGCAAGCAAGAAAAAAATGCTATGTATCGCTACGCAGTGATTCCATCTGCAGACAATATCATAGCGGACCATTCTGTAGGAAATCACTTTGTGGGGATATGAAGTGCTCGCCTTGCAGAACGGGCCCAATGTGATTTTTGGAAATTATTGGAAAGAGCACCTTCAGTTACACAAATGTGAAATTAGATAAATGTTACTTCTGACTGGTACATTATTTCTAAAGGTGTTAAGAAATACAAGAAATAAAGCTACTTACTGATATAAACTTGAGTATTTATTGTTTCTAACATAACAAACAAATCAGAAGGAAATTCTGGATGTTTATGTTTCATCATTAGATTACCTGCCCAACTTCCTGCCTGAAAACACATAAAATACTGTTGACATGGCTTTTCTTTCACAAGAACCCCATTTCCATTTACCATTGTCGCACAAATGGTAATTTTATCAAGTACATAGAGCATGAAGTATATTACTGTGAGGTAATATTCTAATCCAGAAAGAAAATTAAGATTCTGCCATTGTATGATCAATTAACATTACAACATCATTTGAACAGTTTAAGTTGTTTTGTACAATAAATAATTCTTTGTTTCTTTTACTATTTATCTTAGAATAAGAATTAATTTCAATCCATGGTGATCTAATGATTCACTAGTTCATGGTTTGAAATGCAAAGTAAGTTATGTTAAAGTTAGAGTGCAGTTAAAGTCTGCTTCCATATACATGTTCAGCCAACTTAACAATCTTGTACGATAACTCCTGATCATTGAAATCATCCTCAAGCAGGCAATCCCTCACAGTACCCATTTACACCTGGGTGGAACAATTGTAGCTAAATTTCTTGCTCAAGGTAATTAGCAGTACCCCAAAAGGGGATCGAACCAGGGACCTCTTAATCTCTAAGCCTGAGTCCTACCACAGCTACTACATAACTAATACTAATTTAATAAATAATACTAATACTACATAGCAAAGACATAGTATGGAACACAAGATGTAGACTTACATTTCTAACATTAGTATGAGCTATCCTCTTTATAAATGTAGCACATTCTTGTAAGTATGGTAGATTAGGACATCTTATATCATCTTCTGAGAATATCTCTATCATTTGACTCAATGTAATATTAGAACCAATTAACAAATTTGGTTTTACCTGGAATTAATATAATGTTGATGTATTACAAATTAAGTGTACATGACATATGTATATAAGGAAATCTTTCTCAACTAGCAATAGTACATGTGTTAAACTTTAGTGTATACTAATTTATTTTAGTGCAATCATTAAATAAGTTCTTACAACTTAGATAAATCAAATAATAAATAAATCAATAAAATAATTAATATAAATTTCCTGGTCCCTCAGAACTGAGATAGTAGGATAAAGTTTCTTGCTCACTGAAACCAACTGGGTAGGCTTAGATTGATCTCAGGTGCCAGACTAAAATTTTCCTTATTATAGTGTATATAGAGAATATATATACAGTATAACCTGCATTAAGCAGCCAGTGAAGGGAAGTGACCAGATTGGCTGCTGGACCACTTAAACCAGGTTCAGATCAAAATGCTTTGATAAGTCCAGCAGCAGTAAATTGATGAATTTGTAAGAAAATGAGTGACCACTGGCCACAGACAGCAGGTGGCTGCTTATAACAGGTGAAAAATGGAGTGATTTTCATTGGGAGGAAGCCATATTGGCCACTTACAGCAGGTGACCACTTATTACAGGTGGCTGTTAATGCAGGTTATACTGTATACTAAAATATAATAAAATGAGTCTAGCACCAATGCATTTGATTTTAAAAAAATGGCTATCAATTGATTAATAGTCCAACCTCAGTTACAGCCACTCTCTTTCATTTTAAATGTGTAAAGTTTGTAAATGTGTTGATGGGAAAACTTACAGTAAAATTATATAATTCTGTAACATCATGTAAATCAATCAATATATCATACATCCAGGGTCCAATATCTTTAAATACACCTGAAATACCAATATAATCTGTCAGTAATAGCTATATGTGCTTAAATAGTAATGTACCATAATACAGTCACCGCAAAACATGGTGGACCAACGAAGGAATCCTGTAAATAATCAAAAGGTCCATCTAGATCTGCAGGTTTACCGGACCAACTGTCTGGCAAAATATTTAATCTCATCTGCATAATTTTCAATTCATCAAAACACGTAAAAGTCTTGGGTCCTGTAAGACTTGGTTTGGTTCTATAAATTTTTGATTTCACAGGACCTACTGTCCAGTAATAAACTGTTGAGTTTCACGATGACTACATTATCTATCAACTTTGGTTTCATCGTGTTCTTACTTCATTTCATTAAAATAAACCTAAGCTATTAACCCAAAGTACATTTAAAAGTATTGGGTACTTAGCACACATCTTTGCCAGTGCTTTGTCCTACAGAATTGAACACGCAGTCCTACATTGACAGGATGTGCTACACACTGACATAAGGATTTGGGAGAGCATTTGTGGGAGATCTGATAAATGCCATATATGTTATAAAGATTTCTAACCTGATCCAGTACTATGTGCTCCCAAACTAACAAATAAGCTTCATATTGAGCTATCACAAGGTAAGAGGGGGAGCTGATGTGCAATCCTTTGAGCTATCTAAAGGGGAGAAGGGCAGGGACTGACAAAGAAACTAAATGCTATAAGTTATAAAGATGTCTAACCTGATCCAGTACTATGCACTCCAAAACTGACAAACAAGTTACCTTTTGAGCTAACAAGTGGTGAGAGGGGAGCTGATTTGCAACCCTTGAGCTAAATAAAGGGGAGAGAAGCAGGGGTTGATGGAGAAACTAATTTCTGTAAGTAATAAAGACTACTAACCTGATCCAGTACTACCAAACACTAGTCTCATGGATTTATCTTTATATTGATTTAATAAATCATACAATTGTTGTAATGTTGTAGGTTTAAACCATTGTGCTTCATCTAGTACCATATGTAAGGGACGTTTACATTCATCATTCTTCTTACACGTACCAGTACACGGCTTGCCACTTGTTTTACATAGTTTGATGTTCAAGTCCTGAAATATAACATCCATAACTTATGTCATAAAAACTTTGTTGATTCAAAAATAAAATTTACTTAAGGTTGAAAGTTATTTATGGAGTTTAAAGTCTACTCCCTTAAAAGCATGGTTAGCTGACTTTATAATTTTGTATGATAACCCCGAGTAACTTCAAGCAGATGACCCTCACAGAACCCATTTCCAAATTGGTGGAGTGAAACAACTGTAGGTAAGTTTCTTGCTCAAATAAATTAGCAGTTCCCATAACAAGTAGACCTAAAGAAATGTTTGTTGCCCTAACTAGAAATTGGTTGCCCTGGGCAACCGGACACCCACTAATTTCGTAGGCTGTATACTATTGTTTGAAATGAATTTATTGTAAGTGACCTCAGTGTATATAAAAATAAACTAATTTACCTCAATATCAATCATAGAAGATTTCTCATCATCAGAAAATGATTTCATAGTATCTAGTATAGATCTGTAACCTAAAAAGCAAATATGTATTTCTTTCTAATTATATCATACAACGAAGTTATGAAGACGGAGGCATACAGATATCTGATATCTGAATATTTGTTAATACAAAACATATACATATGAGAACCAATTCTTTAAACTTACATTTGATTGGAGTGATAAATATACTCAGCATCATTAAAAACAAGAGCAGTTTATGGCCAGCACACTCGACTATTTGAGGTATTAGTGTAAACAAAAGCAACCAGTCAAAATTCACGCTAGAGTTATACAACTTGGCATTTTTCCTCCACTGGTAACCCAATAGACATGTGTAAAGTTTCAAGTAAATCTCTTTAGTTGTTTCAAAGATAAGATGCTGCACCAAAAATCTGAGCCATGAAATTTCTAAGTATAAAGAGCCATAATCTAGTCAAAAGTCATGCTAGAGTTATGCAACTTGGTATTTGAACTCCAATGATAACCCTGTAGACATTTGTCAAGTTAAAAGTAAATCTCTTCAGTAGTTTTAAAGATATAAACATGTTGCACCTAAAAACTTAACCAAGAAGTGTTACGTGGACACAAAACTGAGTAAGATATTTAAGGTAAGACATATACATTTTATAAAAGCCTGTAAAACAAAGTATCAAATCAGAAACTTTCAATCAAGGGCTATTGATGTGAGCTATGTTGAGTCCCAGGGCGATAAAAACAGGATTTAAAATTCTCCACACTCCTGTACTTGCTAATTTTACAACTGACAAGTTCCCAGTATGGACCACATTCAGTTGACCTTTTCTAATAATTATAATACTATTCATGCAGCAACTCACAACAAATAATGTAAATAACTTGTACACGTTTTCTTGAGGTCCACATGGAAGATTGGATTTATCCAAATGTGTAGCCTCGTTAAATAAAGTCTTTATTATTATTATTATTATTATTATAATTGTCACACCACACTCATAGACCGTACTGAACTTTAAGGCATGACTAATTCCACAGGTGATAATTTAGAGAATTAAATAGTTTGCAAACAATGGTCACAAATTACTTAGTTGTGTTGATTTCAACAATGTATATCATAGAACTAACCTGTACATCTACATAGTATACCATCAAAAGAATCTTCTATGGTTTGTTTACATGGTTCTGAAGTTTTCTGTAGTAGGCTGGTATAATGACAATCATACATGTATGTTATATTATGTAACAGGGTTGTATATAGTATATGTGTAAGTTTTATGTCTGTGATATTCATCTGCCTTATAAGTGATAAGTTCACTTTGTAAAATATCAGAGTTGTATCTACCTGAATTCAACACTGTTTTTCAACACTTTTATAAAACTATATCAGCACAGATTCATCAAACCAGTTTTCCTGGATTTTTTTTAATAGTACCTGTACTAAACCTTCTGCAAAGAGCTAAAAAACTGACAATACCAGAGCTTTGACCTAATACGAGTACAAAGCACATATACCCCTGCTGACAACTGTCCTATATGATAACAGTGGTAGACTGGAGAATGACTGCAGAACATATTTTAGGACCATACGCCATGAAGGTATGTAAGTCCCAATAGGGGAACAAACCCAATTCTTCCAAATTTGTAATCAGACAAACTACCTGCTAAGCTAATTGGACAGGTGTATATATAACTGACAGAAGAAGTAGATACTTACGCATACATATTCATGATCTGACCAGGGCTACAAAATCCACATTGACTACCATTATATTGATCTAACCTAGATTGTATAGGATGTAAACCTTTCTGAAGACTACCAATACCTTCAATAGTAGTGATCTCAATACCATCACACATATATAGTGGACATAAACACTGTAATATATAGAAGACCAATATTATGTATCTTTACTGCATAAGACTTAGATTTACAAACAAAATGTTTCATTGTTTTCTTGAAAATGAATAGAATTAAAACATTAAAAGGTACAACCTGTTGTATGTTTACAGCTTAGGACAATAATAATAATAATAACAAGTAAATCTGTGAGCTAATGCTCACTAGTGATACCCCCGCCAAAATCTAAAAATATGCGACAAACAGGAAGTAGATGAGCAAGGAGCATGAAATCGCTTTACACCATATGGGACTATGGGATGAAGCAATATGCCAAGTATTAGGCTGCTGCATGATATAGTTGCTGAGAAAACTGCGACGGAAATTTTGTAACGGACGGACGGACGGAAGCGGGGGTATAATAATAAAGACTTTATTTATAGAGGCAACACAGTTAGGCAAAGCCCAATCTTCCCTGTGAGCCTCTTAACAACAGTATTTACATAATATATACAACATATATACAACAAGCAAGGTAAAACATTTGAAGAGTGATAAAAACATATTCAAAACAATACAATATATATCATAAAACAAGTGATAATGGTTTATGATGACTTTGTATTCCACCACACATTATATCTCTGTTTGAATGAGTTAAAGTTTTGGCTGTTTGTTAGACGTAAATATACACAAGTATAAACAAAATGTTTCAGTGGTATTCCTTAAAAATGAATAGTATTAATGAATACCGGTAAAAACCTTGAGTGATGCCAATAAGGAATGCAGCATGGTTGAACACCACAGAATGAATCTTGCAGATATTGAGCAATGTTTACCGTGTAACATTTTAGCTTCTAGCTTTGTGGCTGAGCCTGTAAAATCTATCTGCCAGAATCCCAAGTGACCCCTTGCCAAAAAATGTTCAATTTTTATCCATGTTGCATCTGATAGATATTGATGTTGGATGTCCCTTTATTTAAAAATACAGCACAGTTTGTTTGTGCAGTTTTATTTAAAATTATTTTTTTACCCAAATATAACCTGACAACATTATTTTGTTAATAGTCTTTATACAAAAATATGTCACTTACTGAGTTTATAGCCCAGCTCTCTTTCCTCTTCCTCAATGGTTCATATGTAGTTATCATGACAACACAGATACCACATCCACCTTCTCTACACATATACTTAGTACCCGGAGATATATGATTATCTCTGAGGTATTCATTAAGGGATGTAGCAGCATTGTAATTGTTTCCAACTAAAATGAAAACATCATACAATCTTCATTAATGTAATACAGTTCTACCTCTATTGAGTAACACCCACTGGGAGGGACTAAAATGTGTTGCTGTTCAGAGATTGTTGCTCTGCAGCAGTTAAATCCAATTAAAATTAGGGAAATATCAAATGTTGTTGCTGTGCAGAGGATTGGTTCTGTAGAGGGTTATACTGCATAAGAATCTCTTTCTACAAGAAATATATAATCCAGACAGAAGCACTAAAACTAAGTAGAACTAGTATGAATTGAGTTCTGGCACAAACACATGTTTCATTGATTTACAAAAGACTATTGTTTTAAATGCCTTTAACACAAATTTCTCAAATAAATCAAATTGCAATAAAATTACTCAAATGTACTACATTTCCAAAATACTGATAAGAAATCCCTAATTAAAATTTGAAAGAAATGAATTGATTGGCACAAACAGTCTGAACTGATCATTTTAAGAGCAAGCACTAGATCTATATCTCATTTGCAGAATTTAATTGTTGCTTCATGCAACAAGACACCCCCTTATGACACACACTAATGAGAACCAATACACTTTTTCATTCAATACAATATGAATAATGGGTCTTTAAAAGGGGTGCAAGACATTTCGACCCCAAGCCTTTTATGGAGACATTTCGACCCCACGACGTTTCGACCCCAGAGTTGAGACGTTTCGACCCCAGATTTGAGACGTTTCGACCCCAGTTTATAGATATTATGTATGATAAATAAAATTATATACGAAATAATTATGAATCGTTATATTATTGAAATTATGACATTGCATCATTTTATTTTATTTTGCAGCATTTTTGCATTTTGTTTGTGATCGACATGCAGCATGATGTTGTAGATGTATTTCAACCCAAGAGCATAAATATGTTTATTCATGTAAACTTATAAACACTTAAAAGTTTGAAAATCAATAAAATTGAAGTTATACATCTAGATCTAGAACTTTATATTATCATTATTTTACATATATGATAAATTATTAAAGTTGATGAATCAATATGTTGCTTGTTGATATCTTTTTACAGTAACTAAGAACGTGTCAATAATTTCAAGACCTGATGTATGATGTAAGAATGTAAAGATGAGTAGTACTCAGTACGTTGATTTTAATTATACTTCGATATTATGTAATAAGCGTACATCGGTCTATTATATGAAAAGGTTAAATACAATCAATAAATCTACTTTAACAATTATACAAAGCGGTAAGTATTTTAACTTCAAAAGGGGATGTTTTGTAAAGCATGATATTATTTAGCCCGAATTTAATTACAATAGAATATTTTTGTATACGTTATAAGCGATAATTACCTCCAACTTTCCCTATAGAACAGAAACAAACTGTGAAATTGAAAGTGTATATGTGATTATTGAAGTGAATTGAAGAATGCCTTTAAACATCATTTGTTTGCGATAACCATTAAAATTTATCTTCTTAAACAAAAGATTAATTAATACTGAAATCTTTGTTTTCTACATTTGTATATATTAATAAATGGTAAATTTAAAAACAAAAACAGATAATGTGAAAACTTCATTGGTATTAAAGTCAATTACCTCACAATCAAATATTTTCCAGGTTATGTGTAAATATTATATACACTTGTAAGTATTTAATATTTGATTATGATGTATTAAATACTCTCAAGTGTGTATATATATATATATATATATATAATATTATATTCTTTTGTGAGTATTTAATTTTGATTACTATATATATATATATGATGAATATATATATTTGATGATATATTTATGATATTAGTAACTGCTTATATATGTACTCAAAATGAATTACTAAATATTTATGTTTGCTCTCAATATTTTGTGTATTTGTGAATATGTATAATATATTAATAAAAAACTTCTTTTCTAGGTTATGTGTAAATATCATATACTTTTATGAGTATTTATTTTTTAATGATATATATTTATAATATTAGTAACTGCTTATATGTGTACACAAATTGAATTACTAAATATTTATGTTTGTTCTCAATAGTTTGTGTATTTGTGAATCTGTATAATAAGATAATAAAACATAAATACAATACAAATACGAAAATTAACCTAAAGTACCATCTGGGGTCGAAACGTCGTGGGGTCGAAACGTCTTGGGGTCGAAATGTCTCCGTCAAACCTGGGGTCGAAACGTCTTGGGGTCGAAACGTCTGTAACTCTTTAAAAGTTCTGGTCATGGGTAAATTTTACTACCAACCATTCTATATACAATATAGGTAAAACATTAATGTTTGAGTACCTGAGTATTCTTGTCCATTAATAGTAAACTTGATCTCAGATCTTACAGGTAGACTTGCCTTGAACTTAAAGAAATGTCCGCAACAATCACAAGTGGCAGCGTACACACCATCTTTAATCTGGCCTTGAAATGGTAAAAGTCTGAAAAATAAATAAACTGTATCAGGATTCTAGTGTAGCTGAGGTATAATACAGTACTTGAACTTATTTGCCTTCAAGCTAGCTTTTATGGTGACATGGTAGAGTATCAAGTAATAATTTCCATGTACTAGTAACCCAGCCAGCAAACCAACATCGGGCCTACATAGGCTAAAAGGCGGAATATCGGAAAATCTGCCGATCTTCAGCCGATGTAGGCCCTCTGTAGGCGAAGAGGCGGTCAAATGATGGCAATGGTTATAACAATTCCGACTTTTAGCCGACGTCCAGCCGACTCATTTATTATCTATAGTAAACAACATTTTTTTGTTATGGAAAGTGCAATCATTATAATATAGGTCAGAGAAGGGTTGTAATTGTATTTTAATCGATACTTTCAACTTTTCGTCACAACGTTTGCCGATCTTTAGCCGACGTCGGCTCGAGCGCGGTTTCATAGCGGAATATCTACTAAATTGCCGATATTGAGCCGATTTACGGCCGATGTTACTTCTGAATGAATCGAAAAGTTCTAAAAGGTGACAATGTTTGGTGTATAATTCAGATATAAAACATTATTTTTATTTAAAATATTCCAGTCCAAATCTGACTAATAAAATATGGTATTCATTTTAAATCAATTTTGAATATTATTCACTTCATTTTCTGCGGACTAGTCCCGCCATTTTCAATTTGAGAAATAGGAAACACAACCACTGGTGAGTTGTTTATTTACATGTATTAGTATTTAATTATCAACTGAATATGTGTATAGTAAATATTTCGAATCTTAAAATATGCTTACTTTGAAAATCACACTTGTGAATTCATTGTAAGGGTGCACTGTTGATGAGATTGTTAATTGTCAGTTGGTCAACCGTCATTTATTTGAAATTGAATTCCTGGTTTATTGTTTATTCATGCTTATTATATTATTATCTCTGCTAGGTTTTGTGACTTAAGTATCAATTAAGGATGACTATTCCACAGTTACGGTCCAAATTAATGACTTTGTAAGTATTGTTAAAATAAATTCTAACGTCAAGAAGCTAATGAGTCATACAATCTATTTTAAGATCAACAGGCTTTCAAACTCTCAGGTAGTCAAGCCATTGTTATCTCCCTTGTCAGATATGTATATAAATAGAATATGAATATTGTATATCATATATATTCTACTCATAAGAATTGGCACCTTTTCAATACAAGTGAATGAAGGTCAAACAAGATTATTGTTGATTTGAGTGTGCTTTTATCAGTAAGATCAATGACCGTAAGATGAACTCTTGAATACAGTGGTGATTTTATTATGAATTATAATATACCTGAATAAGTTTTCATCAGTGGTGTTTCTTTATATTATGTGTTTTAGGGGAAATAGAGAACATGCTAGAAGAAAAGAAATGAAAAATATTTTCTGACGAGATATGTTATGAGTACTCATGGTGTGTGAGGAGAGGGAACTATTTTTGCAGCACTATGTAAGTTGCCATAAAAATAATAAAATACAAAACCAATTGTTTGGGATTTTTTCTCTAACTGTATATTTGACTGGCTAATATCTGCTATGTTATCTAATAAGGACCCAACGGATCATCTTGTACCTAAACGGGTATGAATACTGGGAAGATAGCAAAAACAACTTGAGGAAGTAAATTTATTACAGAAAAAAATATTCATTTGAAGCTAACCATGAATAAATTAACCTTATATAGTTTTTTTTTCGTATAGATAAACAAGGTTGCAATTCGAAACACTTCTTGTTGAGATCTGGAAAAACAGGAAAATCGGTTTTAAAGTCATTTTTCTTTCAAACTTTGGTAAAAAACTTGTTCATTTTAAAAGTGCTTTATTTCATTCATTTATACAACATTAAATGAGAAGGTGGACTGACCACTGTGATATATGCCATACAATGTGTTGCTCTGGTGTTAAACCCAACAAGACAAAAACAAATTATTTATTATTCTTTTTGAAATTGTATGTATTCCAGAAACTACTCAAGAACCTGAATGATGAGATTTAATAAATTGAAATGGAAGTCAAAGAGTGGTTCCAGACAGCATCAGCTATAGGTAGAGCTTAAACCGAAAGAGAATGTAGCATACAGAAGTACACCAAAGTACAAATTAAGAACTGTCTGAATTTACCATGAGGCAATTTAGATATTAGAATGTGGATATTGGAACATTTTAGACTTTTATTCTGTTTAAACTGTGGTACCGGTCACACCATCGTGATTTTTTGCCATAACAAATATATTACCTCTAATTTTTAATAGAATTTACATTCTTTTACAATGCTGACACATCATTAGACTCGGTTTGGACGTTTTCTTCATGCACTAGTGACATGGTATGCTTAATGTATAATATTATTGTTGTGTACGTACATTGTATTGAGATTAACAACTAATAAAAAATTATAATTTAGAATTATATTTGTCACTTAGAATTTTTTTACGACAGTCTGTTTTGCAAGTCGCAATTTGGCTGAATGATGAAACGGATTTTTGTCACTATTATATATCTTTTTGTTAATTATGACGAGATACATTTTATTTCCAGAAGAAATTTTTTTGAATGATGATTTTAAAATGAACTTTCTAATGAAGATTGTTATCGGCTTTTAGTCGGCGATTAGTCGGTAAACTGATAAAATGATATCTTTTGTTATAATTATCGATTTGATATGTCATAATGGCACTAAACCATGAAGATTAACTGCAAATATAACATATTACAAAGCTAAAATGCATTTTGTGAAAAACATAAGATCGGCTTAAAGTCGGTACCATGTTGGCTGGAAATCGGCTAAACTACATCGGCCCGATCAAATGCCGAGTTGCACTTTCTAGATAGGGCCGATGTAAATGCCGATGTCGGCCCGACTTGGGTTTTCAGATAGGGCCGATGTCGGGCCGATGTGAATTGCTGGCTGGGAACTGAACTTCAGACTCAGTCTGAATTTATTTTACTAATAATTATTTAAAGCAAACGATATTTCATTAACTAATACGTTCTGGTAAATAAATAAGGATCTATAATAAAGACACAAGCATGTTTAGAAATTTAAGTGTCATCTCATGTATCTTATAGACACAGGACAGTTGTTTACATGAGTCTTATTTCAACAATTAAAAATACGTACCGACAGTGCTTTGATTACATACCACAGATGCGGTTTTTAATAAGGTCAAATACAAAACAACACTTTACATCAATAAATAAACCACAAACCTAGTGTTGCAAACAGGACATACAATCTGTTCACTCATTTTATCTGCAAACATCGTGTTTTACAACTGTCATGTCATAATAAACACGTAAATTGAAGTTTTATTACCAGTCAGTTGCTCTTCACTGCATCGTTAAATTGTGGCCTTGACCTTTATCATTTATAAATAAACATTTGATCATGTGACTTTTCTTTAATCACGTGACACGTTAAAAATAGTAACCGGCTGTATGATGATGCAATTTTTGTTAGCGTATGTGTAAGTTCGATTTAAATATAGCCCAATGCGTCATGAACTGACTATATAAACTTATGATCAAAAGATTTAATTTAGTTCTACACTGGCGTTGGTAAGGTTTACTTCCAATTTTGTTGATTTCAATTTATCATATATTATTTTTTTACCTGTAATGTATATGTATATTTAGAAATCTAATCAGGGATTCTAAAATCACAGGTTTAATTAATTGTAATTAAAGCAAAGGAGCTCTACATTACAAATTGTACTTAGAAAAATATCGCTCCAAAATATGATAATAGACTTCTAAAGTCAAGTTTCAGTGATTTACCTATTCTAACATGATTTTAATTCCGTATTTGATACATGTAATTATTGAATTTATTTTGTTTATATTAATTTTATCAAGTCTTTCTTTTATCATTTCAGAACTGTGATATCAATATGAATTAAAAGAGTAAATATACAAAGATTTCCCTAGCAACTATCTAGTTGCTAGGACTAAGGACATGAACATGAGTGTTACAATGAGATAATCTTTACTAAGTTTATTAGAGGAGGAAGTGATGAGGAATACGATTAAAGAAGTGATTCTATGAGAACCACAACTTGGAAACTTGTGGGACTTTAAAGAATGATCAGATTGTGATGTCAGGATGTTTATAGGGTAGTTGATCTTAACAAGTGTCTACCATCAATATGGAAAGCACCCCAGTTCTTCGGAGTCTGGGGCAAGAAAACGCTTGTCAGAATGGCAAAGGAATATCCTATGTCCCTGCTCTTAAGGGCTCGTCCAGATTTTCTGGGCGTAGCTCAGGGTGGGGACAACTTGAACATTGTCAAGGAGCTATTCTTCATTTCTAAGTTATCTACTCTTTTGGACTCTTTAAACTTGAACCGAACAGACGATGATGATAACGAAATTTCAGAAGATTCAACATTTGATAATCCTAGTATTTGCAATGGAGGAACGGTAAACAGCAGTGAGCTAGCTCTTCTGAATAAGGAACCCTCTCCTGGATCTTCTCAAGACAATTCTAACTATTCTAATGTTGAAACTAAGAACCACATCTTTGATAGAACAGCAGGAGGAACCAGTTTAGTACCATACCAGTGTAGTGAAGAAACATTAAAACTTTTCAAAATTCTAAAACATTTGAAGATTCCATTTGAAACTGAACTTTACAAGCCTAGGGAAGAAAGATCTTTTATAGATTCAAATGTTTACTATTGCAAGAACTTGTTTCTCAAAGACAGAAAAGGACAATTTTATTTAGTTATTTGTCATGAAGACTTAGACATGGATTTAAAACAATTGAGAAAAACTTTAAATGCTTACA
The DNA here is from genome assembly GCA_025267735.1 of Mactra quadrangularis. Lineage (NCBI taxonomy): Eukaryota > Metazoa > Mollusca > Bivalvia > Venerida > Mactridae > Mactra > Mactra quadrangularis. The sequence goes on from CM046304.1 coordinate 34,927,582, forward strand.
GGAATTTCAATTTTGGTACAGCAAGCGAGATGTCTTCAATGTTGGGCACCTTTCCTGGTGGTGTATCACCCCTAGGGCTCATGAACCCTAATGCAGCCAATATTAAAATGGTAGTACATAAAAGTTTAGTTAAGGAAGATGCATGGTTGATGTTTCATCCCCTTGATCAATCACTAGCTACAAAAATTACTCTGCCAAGTTTATTGAGATTCATTAAAACTTGTAATCTAAATCATGAGGTTTCCTTTATCAAATAAATATCTTCTTTCAATAACTTAAACTTCAGTGTTTAAACTTCTGTTTTAACAATAAAACATTTAGAGTTTCAGGCTAAAAGTTTTTCTTTTTTGTATTTCTTTTTTGTATTTCTTTATTGTTATCATAAATACTTTGAACTACATTAGGCAGTCCATTTGCTTATCATTTTTCTTGAGCATTCTTGTACCCAGAGGTTATCAAAATTCTTGATCTAACATCTTAACTTCTGGGTGCGAGAATGTTCTAGAGAAGCAACAGTACAAGGCTGTAAGCATCTGCCTACTTGTCACATAATGAACCACAACAGGTAGCTTCTCTTGAATCTCTATGAGGCAACAAGTTACAGTCTTCTGAAAGTGGGAATTATAATCACTTGACAACAGAGGGTCTTATGGATTGTTAACCATGTTTACAAGGGCCTATGTTTTTATTAAATCTGAGCAATTAATTTGCCCACTTATTAGAGCTGGATTGAATTAATGAAATTTATCAGGAAGATAAGAGAAAGCTTATATATTTGAAGGCGGCAACCTTCACCACTGAGATGAGGGATCTTATCCTCATAGGTTATGTTACCAAGTTATATTAGATTTCATTTTCAACTGCAGCACCTTACTCTCATATTAAGCCTTGGTGATTGAACAATTGCAACAGGGGTAGCACATAACCATACAAAGCAAATTTCTCGTGGAACAAAGTTTCAATGTGAAGACGTTCAATTTCACTCTAAAATTGTTGCAGAAATCTTGTCATTGTATAGGAGGAAAGCTCGTAATGCAGAATTGATGTACACTCAGCTGTACAATTTAATAGTAATGTCTGTCAAAAGTAGCATGTCACAGATACAGGTTTGGGAAAAATATTCAGAAATAGTTGCTCTTATAACAACTTGTGCTTGCATTTTACCCTGAAGTCAGACAAAAACCTGCAGTGCAGACTGACTGTTAATTACCGTTATCTGACATCTCTTTATACTAGATAATATGCAACATGCTAACTATAATAACATCTAGTTTTCATGTTGTACAAGTCGGTATTCAAAGATAAAATTATGAATTTTATACTTAGACATATAAAAAAGACAAAATGTAAGATGACAAAATTTATATTTTTACATAATCAAATGATTAATAAATAGACATTAATACTACAATTTTATTCATAGAATTTAGTCCCATTCCATTTATACAACTCTGATTGAATTTCTTTACAAAATTAAGGATGGAAATAAAGAAAAAAATCCATAGCCTAACAGTTGACACTTCTAATAAGAATTTTGGATTTTCATAAACATATTTCAGCAATTTATGACTTAAGACATTACAATCTGGGGGCAGGCAGAATATTCAACATCTAACAAGCTAACACTGTGAACATTTGAATTCATGGGTCAAAATTTTCAAAATCATGAAATTTCACAACTTTTATGGTTTTTACATAGCCAAGGAAAAGAACTCTATCTAAGGTCTTAAACATTTAAAACTTCAAAACTTGTCCTGAAAACTTTTACCCACGTAAACATAACCGACTCAAATCAATGAAAAACACTCTGCCTGCCCCCATAATACAGTAGAATAGCATAACACATTTAATCATAATTGAAAAGAACTATCAAGCACTTATTAAAAGTTCCTTCTGAAAACTAATATTATGGTACTGTCCCAAAAAAGCGAGCAGTAACACAAATTTACTATGGTCACTGCAGCACTCAGTCAACAGTGACTCGACTTTAGAATATCAGTATGTTTCAGACACGATGCTAAATATCGATGAGAAGATGTTGATTTTTATTGTTGTGGGGTCTGTGCCTGTTGAGCTTGCATTATCTCCAGGGCACGTAAACTTGTTTGTACGTTACTTAGGTTTTGTTGCCAGCGTATAAGATTCTGATGTAATAATTGCCAATGTTGACGTCCAAATGTACGATGTGTTGTTGAGGTAATCACCACTTTCTTTTGAAGCTGATCTATTTTAACTTGTACTGCTCTTGTTTTAACAACTGAAAGCATATGATGATAATTTGTTAATAATTAAAATGGACTATATGCTAGCATGGGTGAAAGTTTCATGTTTTGAAAATGCTGTAAACCTAATTCCATAATATGGAAATATACAGATAATGTATAAATAAAATAAAAATACTGAAATTTGTGTTTATAATGAAAACTTTCACCTATGAGAATTAAATATTTTGTATTTACTTGAAAGAAATAAAGAAAATCATTTTAAACTTCAACAAATTTTTTTATTTAGGGTATCTACAATTAGCACAACTACAATAATAAGATACACAACTAACTTTGATCAAGCATGGAAATGATTGAATAACTAATTACCATCAATAATAAAATCTTCAACATCATTTTCACCAAGATCCATTTCTTTCTGTATACTTTCATAATCTATATCTTTTCTTGTCTCAGCCATCTGCATGAATGTTAATAAACGCATTTTACGTAGATTTTCTTCATGAGATAAACCTGAAATTACAAACATTCATTGTAAAGGGAGGTAATACACAACTAATAATTACTGCAATGAAGATTAGATATTGTCGTCCAAAATGATGCTCCAGCTATAGGGTATAATCAGTTTCCAATCTTTTCTTGTCAAGCTTTTGTTGATCCAATAATTAAATTTTATTCAACTGTCAGCGGCACATACATTAACCAGTCACCGCGAAACATGGCGGACCAACAGACATGTCCGGTAAAAATTTAGAAGGTCCGTCGATTTTTGCAGGTTCACAGGACCGACTGTCCGACAAAATCTAGACCTAACGTCAATGAAGTTATAAATAGGCATACAATCGCCGGCAAAAAAGTAACGTTAACTAATTTACTACAGTCTTCAAATTCTGTGACAAGTTGATCGTGAAATTCTGTTACTATATGCCATGCGTATTTCGGTATATATCATATAATTTTTAAGTAGTTACCTTGATTTATTACGTCACAAATTGTCATGTACACTGCGGAGTATATATTTTAATAGTTTGCAGCAATTAAAACCAATATTAATCCTTTGTTTGATGAATGTGTTGGCAATTTTTAGTGGAAATTGATGTAAACAATTTAAGATAAGATGACTGTGTGTCGGCATTTTTTCACACTTTGTTGATGTTTGATAGCGTATCAATGTCATAATTGCTATGTCTCATTGTGTAACCATCAAGTCTAATAATTTTATTTGTTAATTAGAATGAATGCTTAAAACAAGTGTGACCTTTTTTTACTTGTTACAAGTGAATCAAATAATAACTGATTTTGAAAGAAAACGATATCGGCGATTGTAGGAAATCGATTTTCTTTGTTTAAATTAACTGATAATTGTCAATGACGTCTGTCTTTCTGGGAAAAGGGCAAAAAAACAACCAAAATATTTTTCAGTGAATGTACGTATTTTATTGATGTGTGTGGAAGCACAATGGCGTTGACTGATAGTGAAAGGATCGAAAGCATGATGTTGTCTATTGATATGAATAAAAGAAAATGCAACATTGCCTACTTTATCAGGGTCTTACCCTGACTATGTCTTTGTCGCGCGAATGTGGGATTCAGGATAATGTGTAAAAAAATAGCGTCGATTTCGGCACATACATGCGAAAATCAAATCATAAACAAAGTCGTAAAATCCACAAAAGTAATCGTCAAAAACATATTTTGTCATTAATTTACTACAAAATAATGTTATTTTTCATACTATTATATTCTATTTTGTAAAAAAGGATATCCCTTCAATCATTTTGACGTAATGCTAAATATTTTTGCGACCCTGGCAAATTAAAGTGAAACATTCTTAAATCTACGTTAGTAATGCAAAAAGCTTATACCTAGATTGTAAGTAAGGATAAAAATGTCAACCTTAATTGAAGAGCATCAAATGAATAGATGAACTTATTTAGAACGGGGAGTATTTTTTAATAACAATAATGTCATTTACTTCATCAAGATATTTTTGAAGGAGCCAATCTCGATCAAAACGACAGAAACCGTCCGATGTGTCAGAAATGTTTTTTTAATAAACAAATATAGCAAAAGTACAAGCAAAAGTGGTCCGACCACAGATGCCAGGCAGAATTTCCCCACTTATTGTATATAAAGGGGACGGTCTAGTCAACAGTCGTAGTTTTCAAAACGTCACCTGACTCACAGCAATGGCCTGATCAACAACATCTTCACTATCTGCACTAGAGGGATTATTCTACATAAAATACTTTTATTCCAAGAAAATAGTCTATAATTAATGAAATGATCCCATTATCCCCAAGAATGGCCAAGATGACCTAAAATTCGTCCGATTTCAAACAACACGTCCACAACGAAGGATTGCTACACCATATATCTTAAAGAATGTTACATTTGAGATTGTGAATTATTGAACAATAAAGCCGATTGTTATGCGAATAAATGTGTTTTCAGTTGTCAATTCATTAAAATATGTAAAATATCTCCGGTCCTGTAAAACTTAGTCTGGTCCTGTAAAATAATAATTTTTACAGGACCTACTATCCTGTAAAAATTTGCCGAGTTTCGCGGTGACTGACATTAACTCCTCTGAATATACATTGTACTTTTATCTATCATGAGTACAGAAGTACTGCAGTGAATATTCAAATCAACAGGACTCAACAGTATTTTTTGGAATGATGTAGGTTGGACAACCAGCTGTATGTTTTACTTGCCAGAACCAAATGTTTACTAGGTGTAACAGGTTCCCTAAAACCAAATATGGGTAGTCAGGGGCAATGGGGCAAACTTTAATGTCTAGCACCGTATAGAGTATACTACCATCTAAAAGAGCCCGAAGAAAATGTCACACTCATTTGACAAGTGAAATTCATTCCAACATGAAGTATACGAGGGGTGATTGATAAATTCGCGGAATTCCCTTCTAAAATATTTACCCTTTTGTCAAATCACATTAAAACTCAAATAAGTGTAAAACAACTCATTTGCGTTTTCACAATCATATTGGTGAACAGATTATCAATATGTAGAAAGAATAAATGGTATCCATAGCAACCACTGTTAGGACACTTGAAGCACGCTATTTTTTCACCTATTTTGAAAACATTAAACATGGTATTATGCATTAAATTTTGGCACAAATTATGCGCCAACAATAATTACACTAGCGTGACATCTCGACATCATTTCCTGAAAGTTTCATGAAAATGTTTTGAATGGTTATTTCATAGCAGAGATTTTAGAGTCATGGCTTCGAAACAACGAGTGACGTCAACAGATGACTTTGAGTTGGGCACAGTCATAAATTGTTGTGTTTGACTCAATTTGTCACCTGCAGATACGCTTAAACAAATTAAAACTGCTGATACATTACCACATGTGGAAAAACATTTGTCAACAAATGGCACCAGAGGTTCAGGGAAGGTAGAACATGGGTATTTGATGAAGAAAGACCAGGTCAACTGACATTGACAGTAACTGTTGGAAAGGCAGCGTGAGTGGAAATGCTTCTAGATAAGGATTGATGGCTTACAGTGTGCTGTATTGAACAAGATAATTATTTATTCATTCAGCAAGAATACTTCAAGGTTACATTTAATCAGTGGGTACATAGCCATAGAAAGTGTATGATAATTGGTGATTATGCGCAAAAAGTAAATAGGAAACTTGACTTTGACGTTTAAGTAACCCAATGATGACGTCGGTGTGCTTCAAGAACGGTATACTAGTCTTGTAAAATGTTTCATAAAAACTTTATTTTCCAATGTATCAAGAAAATATTTAGGCTTTATATCAGTCTTTGATAAACGTACAGAATGATGTATTTTGTTTTTTCCTATGTTATCCTGTGTAGCATTAATAAATAAATTCCTCGAACTTTCCAATCACCCCTCATATGTAGGTCCTACAGCCTGTATAGGGTAAGAGTACACAGAAATAGTTTTAAGGAGACTGATAGATTTCAACAAATGAATCTCAACAGATTTTGTTTAAGTACAAGAATGTAAGTAGGGTGAAATGAGAGTAAAACAAGGTTTGTTTAACTCCTTGGAAATCTACTAGATAGTAATATAGCATTAATGACTTTCTGTCATCAAATAATTGATACAGAGTTCTAATAATTAATGCAGTTAAGTCTTACCATTGATTCAAAATCATTAAGTGCAGTTGCCAGAAACTAGTAACTGGTTAACAGCTAAATCCAGAGATTTAGCCCAGAGATTAAACATTTCCAGGAATGGGGGGGGGAGTAGGTTGACTGACTGCCGTGATATGACCTATACAGTGTGTTGTTATGGCAATAAACCCATTATAAACAAAGGCAAACCCATAAAATCCTACATTCACAGTATCACTTACCTAAAGACTGTACAAATGATTGATTATTCTTACAGAATTGTTGATAATCTGATAATTTTCCAGTAACAAATATTGTTAACAGCTGAAATAAACAAGAGAAATTCATGTAATTCAAACAATACAACTTTTAAAAGCCACTATTGGCACCTTACTTAAAGGCATCCTTAATATTCAGGACTGAAGACCTGCAGAGATTACCCAATTAATACTTCATCTTATGAACTTGTATTTCAAATTGCCTAACTAAGCAGTTTTCAGGGAGAACCACTTCAGTTTGGACAACAAACCCTTTTACTAGGTGATCAAAATAGTTCATACAAAAAAGAAAGGTATTTAACACTTTTTTATGCCAACTTATTTTCAAACAAATAATTGACATAGGCTGATTCAGTAAGAAGGGATGTATGAAGTGTGAAATGAAAGAGAGGTAAAAAACCTAACTTTCTTGGTAATCTTCATTTTCTATTGCATTTTTTTTTTATTGATCTTCTATATAAAACATATTCATTCCATATAGAATTTCATAATGCCTTAAATATATTACATGTATTTGAATTACCTAATTGTATGCTAATTGGTTAAAGGAAAATTGTTTAAAGTGAAAATACAATATAGTTAAAGATAAAGAATAGATCATAGTCTTTGAACCACCAAAGTCATTTCATTACAGCACTTGGCATGTATGAAGTGTGAAATGAAAGAAAGGTAAAAACCCAGCTTCCTTGGTAATCTTCATTTTTTATTGCATTATTAATATTTAGAATTATAAAATATATACATATATTCTATTCAGATAGGATAATAATGCCTGTCATATCATTGATAACATTAATTATAAAGAAGTCACAGTAAGCAATATGAGAAATATTTTACATATTTCATGCAGAAAATTTAAAGCTAACCACCTAATAGCGTGACCTATCTGCAAAATAAGTAGTTGTTGTCAAGTTGTCCTTGACCAAATATTTAACTCTCAAAAAAGATAACAAAGAACATATAACAATCACAACCCTTTTGGTCAATATCTATTCAAATGCTAAATCTGAGACTGCCCTATACACTGTTTCATTATCTAGGCATAATGGTAAACACACATAACTTCGGTTGAAAGGCTATAATATCTAGGGATTGCATGCAGAAGACATAAAATGCATCTATGAAAATATGTCTAAATAGATGGTCAAGAATTTTTAAGGCTTTGCTGGGTGTACTATTATTTATTTATTTATTTATTGGAGTTAACGCCGTATCAACACAATTTAGGTCTTTTCACAGCGTCCAGCACACCTAACCTAGCTTTCCTGGACCATTGTCTATAACCAGTACTCACCTACCCTTCCACAAGCTGGAAACTTCTCCATATTATCTAATCAATGGAGGAAAATCGACATTATTGTCAAATTGTCATGCAAGGGTATAACCTCCCTGGATGGGATTCGAACCCGCACCCCCTCGGACATGAGTATCCAAATCCCGGCTGGCGCGCTACCAACCGCGCTATCGCCCCCGGTTCGGGTGTACTATTACATGTATGAAGTGTGAAATGAAAGATAGGTAAAAACCCCTCACTTCCTTGGTAATCTTCATTTTCTATAGCATTATTGATCTTCTAAATGAAATAGATTCATTTCACATAGAATTTCATAATGCTTAATACATAAAATATGTATGCTATTGCTAATAGGTTCAAGGAAAAAGGTAAGTTAAAATTAATTCTAGTTAATAGATAAACATGAAGAGATCAAATTCTTCTATTCCAGTAAGTAGTTCAATTACAATGATATGTATGAAGTGTGAAATGAAAGATAGGTAAAAACCTCACTTCCTTGGTAATCTTCATTTTCTATATAGCATTATTGATCTTCTATATAGAATATATAAACTCTATACAGAATTTCATAATGCCTTACATCAACGAGAGCTGTCAGAGGAGACAGCATGCTCGACTTTTCTCAGTTAATCAGTGAATGGGTTTTAACAGTAAAGAGGAAGTAGTAATGATGAATAAGTATCCCAAGTTTGAGTTGAAAATCTTTGATAGTATTGAATTTGGTAAAAACTTTAACCTTGGTTTTGGATGTTTTCTAAGCAAAAATAGGACATAACTACTAAAACAGTGTGCCAGGGTTTTGGGCCTTTATAGTAAGGTGGAGGTAGTGATGATGAATAAGTATTCCAAGTTTGAGTTGAATCTCTTTGACAGTAATAAAGTTATTTAAATTTATAAAAGACTTTAACCTTGATTTGCAACGCCAACGCTAACACCAAAGCCGACGCCCGGGTGACAGTGTAAGCTCTCATTTTCTTCGAAAAGTCGAGCTAAAAATGTATGTTTTTAGGATAATAGAACAACAATTGATTTTATTTATCATTGGCACAAGAGCTATGAGCATGGGTGCAAGATGAAAATTTTGAAAACCTGAAAACTGTAATTTGAAACAATTTTCTTCATAATTTAATAGCAAAACATTGTCTTATTTGTTGTGAAAAACCTGAACTTCAGGCATATGCCTGAAAACTTGAACCCATGTATGAGATATGTCTTCTAATATCTAGTTTTTAACGTGTCTAAATAAATTTTATGCACATACACAATATTGAATGTTGAAATTTCACAATCATACATGAGGAGTTTGTGAAACAAGTAAGTTTGTATGAAGCCTGAAATAAAAGAAAGGTAAAAAGCCTAGCTTCCTTGACAGTTATCATTTTCTATTGCAATATTGATCATGTGTAAAATATGTTGATTTTACACAGAATTTGATAGTGCCTATATGATTCTAAAGAAAATAATACAACTAACAACATGTACAACACACACAAATTCAATATACAGTACCAACCGAAAGTTTGGAGACATTTTCACTTTGCATGCCTACTGAATAGCTTTTATCAAAAATTTGTTAAGTGTTTCTTTTGTCGCCAAATTTTTGGTGGGTACTGTACTTATTACTAAGTAAGCTTTTATTACTTACATCATGAATTGGAGCTCCTTCTAAAAACTTGACAGGTTTTAATGTTAGTAAATGATCCAATAAGAATGTTTTGGGGTCTTCTAGGCAAGTTACTATACATCTACAATAGAAATGTTACAATTAGCCAGATTAAATAGAATATTGCAAATGAGTACTTCCATTTTCTTATGCAACTGTTTTTTTACACAATACAGCTACCTAACAAATATTATTTCATGTAGTCCATTCCAAATACAGGCATTTGATTATGTATAAATCTTGGTTTACCTACCCATCAGAGAAACTGTTGCATAGAACTTAAACACAAAAGAAAAGTAGAAGGGTCATTTTAAAGGGAAAATAGCAACAAAATAAAATTTACTAATTTTGTTTATTAATTTCTTCAATATTTTGATAACATACACTATCAGAGTTCATAATACCAAGGAAGATTATTTCTCTGCCTTATTGCTTGAAAATTTCAATAATTGAAGCAGTATCTACTTGTGAGATTTCTGCTTGATGATATAGAATAAAAATGCCAAAAAAACACATTCAACAGGACAGAACTCAAGTCCATGGAAGTTTGCTAATGGAAAAAACATATACAATTTGGGAAAGGGGTTAGGCTAAATTCCGGCCCCACCATGTCCTGAAATAAACAGCACTAGAATAATATACATGTAATATATAAGCTTACTTTTGTGCATCATCCCTGGCCTGTGAAGCATTATCTTCAGTATATGTACCTAATAATTCTATCATTACTTTTGTAGCTTTTTCACTGAAATATATATCATGTTTTATAAGATTTAAAATTCTTATTGAAATATAATAGGCCTAATGAGGAAACTTGAGGAAATGAGGAAACTTCAACACACATAATTATTTATACAGATAAATCATGGCTTTCTTTCAAAAAATCAAAGATTCAATTATTATAGGACACCAAATAGCTCTGTCAGTAGTACTTATTGACTATAAATCCATGGTAGACCTACATACCTTAGTCTTACATATTTTTCTAAAGCCACGGTTCCTTCCACATAAGACAAGCATCAGCCTCTGGCCAAGGTATGTGCCGAGTCCAAGATTAAAAGCTAGAGTCCAGAGATCTATGCCTGTCTAAGGAACAGGTGGGATGACTTACTAACTGATATGAATGCACCATACAACAATTTCTTTTAAATTTTTTAAATAACATTAGAACTTGAATGCATTTGTACTTAGAAATTTATTTTACCAAAATCACTAGAGGTTTAATATAACACTTGGACACATTTTGCTTGACATTTTCCCAAATAAAGGTAGCACTTAGCAGTGTTGATAATGAAGGTAAGCAATAGACTAATTACAATACCTTTGTTTTGCTGATACCAATGTATCATGTAAAGCTCTGTAAATGTTCTGAATATTCTTTGTACCAATATCCCATTCTGATATCCATTTTTTAACCTGTAGTGAAACATATTCATTTATAATCATTACAAGCAAGGGTAGTAAGTTTTCTCATAATAAATAAATATTGCAGAAACAATTAGTTCAAAGAGGTTAAAACAATCTTTTACTCTTATAAACAAAGATTTTGACTTCAATTAAAAAAAGTCACAAAAAGGTATGTTTTTAATAAATCAAGTAACATAAAGTGTTAAACTCACTAATAAGACTGAAAAATTTATATCCTAAATGTGATTTACTTAGTCATTGCTTACAACAATATTTGCATGCACCAGCTCAAGTGTTCTTCACAACGTCAAGAACAATCGATTACATCATCAGGGTTCTGCCAAGGATGCGCCCTTGCGTCATTGCCGCGTAAAAAAGATGAATGTCGCATAATGAATCACGCAGGTGCGCCATCGGCGCATCAAATTTCTGACAACGACGTTGCCGAAATGTGTATTCGTCAGCGTTTTATCTTTCAAAACAATTTAAAAAGGCCAAATCTGATTGGTTGCTAACAGCACAATTATCCAATCAACAAGAACAACTCAATTCAATATTTGATGACGCGCAGAACTTACGTCGATTCTCGTTATTTTCATAGCATCTTTGCTGTAATTTTCGTAGGGTCGCGAAAATACGTTACAATTGCATTTTTGGCATGTAAATATATTTTTATGGTATATTATGTACACTGTTGTATAAATAAACGTGTACACGAGTAAATCACACCAGAAATTCAAGTTGAATGTGTGTTGTTTACACGATAAAGTCAGTTTATTATTTATGCAATAGACAGCTTTGTTCTATTTTAAGAACGTCATCAAAATCAAAGAGCTCAAAGCATGCTAAAAGTGGGGATCAAAAGCTGCTGTATTTTGATTACTTTCTGATAATATCTATGACATGTGGTTTTTAGCAGGCCCGTGAAAGGGGTTTCAGTTCCCATAATACTATCAAATAGATTCTATCTATGAAAAATGTTTGTTTTTAATTAAGTTAATGTTAGTTTAATTACATTATATAGATCTACTTTTAAAAAGTAATGACATTCTTTTTGTGGTTCTTTATACTGGACGCAAGAAAATTTCCAATTGTCCCCACTTTTTTAGACTAATGGGGCCATTGTCCCCAGTCAGTCAAATCCTTGGCAGATCCCTGCATCATGAATTAGCCTAGTTACATGAATATAGATATTCCTACAAGCCCTAAGCCATCTTTCACCTATCTTTGACTTTGTAATAGATCGTTTAAGAAAACACTAACAAGGCATGTAAATTAGAGACCGGTTGGTCAAAGAAAATATCTCTCAAGTTATAATTAAATGAAAAGGCATTTATTAACACCAACATCATGGACAGGTTGAAGTTACTCAAGATAAATATATAAAACCCAACTCATGGTCATACCTGGTCAAGATCTGTTATAACCATTGAAGCAAGATCAGATTCACAAGCTAATCTTAACAAACTCAAATATACATCAGCTTTTAAATGTGATTTTTCTTCTAAACCATAAAATAAATTAGACAAACTGAAATCAGCAAAAAAACAATTAGTTTACACTTTTTTTACACTTTATTCAACGACTTCAGCACAGAACAATGCTTTTGGTCGTAGAACATAATTATTAGTAAAAACAATTAGTAATAATCTAACAACAACATAATCAACAGATGTCTCAATTTTTTTGAAGAATTTCAAACACTGAATCCATTATTCAAGAGCTAATTTATGTACAATAATGTCGATTTTCCTCCATTGATTAGATAATATGGAGAAGTTTCCGGCCTTGTGGAAGGGTAGGTGAGTACTGGTTATAGACAATGGTCCAGGAAAGCTAGGTTAGGTGCCCTGGATGCCGTAAAATGACCTAAATTGTGTTGACACGGCGTTAACTCCAATAAATAAATAAAAAAATATGTACAATAGATACTTGAATGATAATAGGCAATATTATTAATATTAGTTTGGTTTGAGGAAGCGGCTGATATTTGGCTTCTTCAAAGAGTGTTTTGGCCCTGAAGTTAAAGCATAGAATATATCCTTGTCCTTTAATATTCACCAATTTGACAAAAGTTAGAAGAAAATCAATATGTAATTATTAAAAATTGTAGAGAGCTTGCCAGAAACTGCCTTAAGGGTTCCTGCTCTATGATTTTCTAGCTAAGTTTTGGTAGTAACAAAGGCAGTTGAAGTTACTGTTAACCTCTGGCAACAAGTGTTAATTACATAGACCCCAATAATACTCACATTCGTAATCGCACACTGCCTTTTTTGTCTCCTTTATGTGAATCAGATACTTTTTTACTAAATAAATGTACAAGGTCATCTATCTTCTCCATAGGTACAAGTAATATCATTGATATTATACCATTAAATACCATTTCAAGTTCTGAAATATAAGAAAATACATATGAAAATCCAAGTAATGCAGCAAACTGTGCATGTAGGTAATAAAAATTGTAATAATTTCTTGGTGCATGAGTTAGATGAAAAGATCTCAACAAAAGTAAGCAACGTAAAACATGTATGGACTCAGGCTTCAGGACATCTATGTTGCTCTACTGAACTATTTTCAGAGCTGTCCAATAATCCATATGGTTTCAGATCGGATGTTGCAGGGTTGAGACTTGCACTGGTACTAAATTTTTCCTTTATATTCCTTTCATTTTTCCTTAGTATATCATACATACAATTTACCAGTTCACAATGACAGCTATCAAGATAAATGTTTTTATAATAGACAAAAATTCAATTAAATCATAATGCATATAATTAGTAACTCAAAATCAAACAAGTAAAGGAACAAACTGACACTATATTTATTATTCTGTTTTTATTGCTTTCACCATTTAAACTTGTAACCCTTAGTATTGTTAATATATCTTGACAGTGTTTATGGTTGAAACTTGTATACCTGTATCTGATGTGACCTCTTTCCAACACACATCACTGCCTTCAAGACATTGAGTTAAATCTTTAATCAAGTCATCATTCTGACTTTCACCAACATTGGCACCAAGTTCTTTCAGGTATGAACGCAATTCATTTGTCTGAAAAAGACAACATGGACATAATAAGTACATGATAAGTAAGTAAGTAATATCTATTTATTAAGTCGGGGAGCATAGCATAAGAGAGATCTATCTACCTATTGATACTGCCAACATCTCTCACGAGTATTTTAGGCAGGTCCGCGCCGAAGTGTGAGTATAGTGAGATGCAGGGCTCGATATTACTTTTTAAAGTAGGTTGCCAAGATCAACAGTCAGCTTAATATTTTGCCCACAACAAATGTTAAATAGCAGTAACAAGTGGTCTGAACCTGAACATAGGTTGTCAGGGCAATAGGACATCCTTTTTAATGACAAGCCCCAAGATGACAGATCATTGAGATCAAACCAATTTTTTTCAAAAGAATATTGAGTACAGACAATAATAGATTATCTATACACACTTTAGCAATAAAATGTAAAATAATACAATCATCTAAGTGCCATAAAACAGTAATTGATAAATAAAAATTCATTCAATCCTTTATTTCTTGTCGATGTCATGCAAATATTCAGTCAATTTTTCCACTGACAGGCCGAGCCAGCCAACAGAAACTTTGAGAATGATCATTGTCTTACAGCTGAAATATGTACAAACCAGAATATTAATATTGTATCATATTTTGTGCTTCAGATGAATTATTTCCATATCCAAATAACTCCCAATTAACATTATAAAAGAATTATTATTTAGCCGGCATCGCGAAATCATATGACAGAAAATATGAGTCCATATGGACGGTATTATATCAACGGAAACATCATCAATTTGGCAGAGGTTCGTAGTTGAAACATTACTTAATTTAACTAAATAAATATATGGTGTGTTTTTTACCTGGTCTGTGACCTCTACATCGATAAAAGTGGGAATACTCATCGTGAATCCCCGGCAATATGGCGCACGTGTCTGAACTGAGTTCCGTCCGCGACACACCTACCATAAAATGCGGCACCGGGGTCCATGTACTCGGCATTAAATAGTATCTTAGAAATTTAATATCTTTATTCAAACTTTCATCACGTGAATTTAGACTAATATTTAAGTAATTTCACGTGGAAAAAATATTATGCTTCGTCTATTAAACGTAAGAAAGGAACACAAATCCATTATGTAGATAATTTTATGGTCATTTTAGATAGCGCATTTATAAATAGACGGCGGTAGCTCTAGAATTACGGTACCGTTTTAGTTATTTTCTCCCATTTTGAAACGAATGTAGATCTCTAAAAGTTGAAAAATGTCTCTGTTATAAAATATCCGTAACTCTAGCAACGTCTCGCACGGTTGCCTACTTCGATCAAGGAACCCATTTTTATAAAATATAGGATCCATGGTGAGATAGAGTGAGATCTAGTAAGATCCAGCAAAATTTGCTGAAATTATACACAATATACAAGAAAATAAGGCAAATAAGACAATACATAGGAACTGCAATGAAGCAAGATCAGCTATTATGGAAAAAAAGGATTTGAAACAAATATAAAATAGTAGTTCTGCTGCGCTAAACTTAAAACATACTCATTAAATTTAAAATAGATACTGTAATGGTCAGTAATGCCACGCCCACATGCTATCTAGCTAACCAATGGAATATCATGATGCGTGCATGTTGTAGTATAGTATGAATGTTCTGAGTATTATGGTCATCTTACTGTTAGAGTTCTAGAATAAATGTTATACTATTAAACATCCCTTTTGGGTCTGTTATTATATTCAATCCCTATTCAGGGTCGGATAAGTTCTAAGAACATTACAGATACAAAGTAGCAAGAAATAAAATAAATCATGATGTCGAACTGCGTAGATCAAGATATCAGTATGAAGAAAATATTGCGCTTATTGCTTAAAGGTACTAGTTTACAGATTTGGTTATTGTTCTATAATATAAAAATATCCTCCAGTGTCTCTAATTGTGTCAAAACATTAGTTCTTAATATTTTAAGAAAAAAAACCCGGACCTAAATGTTGAAAGAAATAACAAAAATGCATTAAAATTGTCTACACCGTTACATACGGGTAGATTTTTACTAAATGAAACACCATCATTAATTTTTGTAGTTATATGTCAATTTGCACTAAAATTGTCATATCAGAACACCACTTTCATGCTTCCAAAAATGTTGCCATTCAATTTTGATAGTTTTAGAAAAAGTCGATATTTAAGCTGAAGTCTGTGAATGAGTAACTTTAAAATCATTCTCGTACCCCGAGGTTATCAAGATTTTCGATCTAACTAGTATCTAGAATCCTATACTGTGGGTACAAGAATGCTTTAAAATAAGATAGAATAGCAAACTGTTCTGGAAATTCATACCTGATAATACGAGTAAATCAAGATAAATCTCCAATAATCAGCTGGGACCCAGCACACCTTTCAGCTGAGCCACCGGTAGAAGGCCCATCCATTCCCATTACAATAGACATGGCGAAGAAGGCGATTTTCATGAAGGCAGCCAGCAGGCCCATCAGGCATCGTAGTTGAGATGCTGGAAGCAGCAGGTGATGTTGGAGCTACAATAGTTCGTGACCTTGCAGTGTCCGTCATTGGAGATTGAAAAGTCCTGTCAGATTGGAAGCGCAGCTTCATCGTCTGCCTTTACAAGGGTAAAGGTGATGCTTTAGACAGAAACAACTACCGTGGTCTGAAGCTCACTAAACAGACATTGAAAGTCCTGGAGAGGATTGTATACGGCCTCATCAGACAAGTTGTGACAATTGACGACTCACAGTTCGGGTTTGTCCCAGGTAGAGGCACAACTGATGCAATCTTTGTTGTCAGACAGCTGCAAGAGAAGTACTTTGCAGTCAACAAACGGATGTACATGGCTTTCGTTGACCTTTGAGAAGTCCCCAGAAAGGTCATTTGGTGGGCGCTCAGGAAATAGAGGAGTGGATTGTGCGACTGATCCAGGGCAAGTATGCCAACGCACGGAGCTGCATCCACATTGGAGAAGGATACAGTGACGAGTTCCAGGTAAATGTTGGTGTCCACCAGGGCTCGTTACTCAGCCCACTCTTCATTATAGTGTTGGAAGCCCTCTTACTTGAGTTTCGCGCTGTAGTCCCTTTGGGGGATCTCTATGCTGATGACCTTGTCATCATTACGGAATCACTAGAGGAGTGCGTCACAAGGCTCAAGAAGACAAATGTGATGATCTGTAGGACTGGGCTAGACATCCTGGAGAGCTCAGGAAAGTTCCCATGTGCAGTGTGCTGCACCGGAGTTGGCGGCAACAGCATCCTCTGCAGTAGCTCATAAATTACCGATACCAATAAAATACCAGCTAAAATGAAGCTCTTTTCATTATAATATAACTTTATGGACTAAATACTTACGCAAAAATAGTTTGTAAAGAATGCAAAACTGTGCGATTAATGCAGCCTTGAAATGTTTGGAGGCAACGTTTGTTGTATGATGTGTGGAAAATTATTTTTGCATTTATGTTATAATATGTGTTTTTCTTGAGGATTTAGTAACAATTGACATATTAAAGATATAATTAAGTGGAAATACATGTATGTCTGAATTTTTGGACAATTTGAAGCTAACTGTAAGAATTTGCATTGGAGACATATGGATTTCTATATACTAGCTTAATCATGAGACAATATTTAAAAAATAGAAGTTTTCTTCGCGAAATATGTTGTTAATTCTTTTACTGTAGCATTATCACTCGTAAATATACATTTCATTTACATAAATTCTGTTAGTAAAACTCCTGTAAACATAATAAACGTTGGAGACATCAAATGTTCACTTTAAGTGGGAATGAGTCTGTAGAAACTGGGTCCACAAGAAATGCAGTAGATTGAAACACATCAAAGAGGATCCAAGCTGCAATTGTGCACGCTGCATGGGTGTAGCACGCCCACTTGATGGCAGACCTCAGTCCAAGATACAGGTGAGACAGGACAAACTAGAGGTGGTAGCATCTTTCTGTTACCTTGGTGATATGCTCTCTGCAGCAGGAGGTTGTTACCTAGCTGCCATAATCAGAGTCAATGCTACCTGGAAAAAAATTCAGAGAGCTGCAACCAATCCTCAAATCACGTCACCACTCATACCAAACACGTGGCAGAGTATATAGCACATGCGTAAGGAGTGTGATGCTCTACGCCAGTGAGACTTCACCCCTGTCCAAAACAAATCTGCAACGCCTGCTACGTAATGACCGAGCAATGGCCAGACAGATTTGTAACATAAAGCAACAGGACATTGCTCAAGAGAGAGACACCTGGATATCAGGTGTGAGAAATGCCATGCGTGCAGCAAGCCAGCTACCTGAAAGGAGGCCCACTGACGTGGATAATGCCCCCACACCTGCACGATAATCAAAAGTCCGATGATGATGATAAATCATTGAAAGTAACCATGTATGCTACCTATTGATTGTGTTTGGTATTTTAATCGTACATTGTAAATTATAACTAGTGCAAGCATAAAAAAATATCCGTTAAACCGATTTCTACCCAATGCCAGGTTTAATTATTTTAAAGAATTTCGAGGCTCGTGGGCGGGTGTGGTCGAGTGGTTAAGAACTTGTTCCAAAATCAAGCTCAAATAGATTAGTATAAACTAAACTAATACTCGGGTTTTTACAGCTTACAATTTACATTGTAACCATTCTCGTTCCCAGAGGTCAATAAGATTCTTGATCTAGTGTCCAAAGGCGTATCCAGGGGGAGGGCGAACTCGGCGTACGCCCCCCCTGATATTTTCTGTAAGATTTTAACTTGACCCAAAGGCTTATAAAAATCATATGGTATATATATTTAGATGCTTTTTATTGAATACCTTGTTAAGGATAGTTGAGGTTCAGGAATTGTGCTGAATGCCTTAGAAATAACCAAAACTAAGGAGCTTCTGGGCGCCGAGCACCCTGAACCCCTGGTCTCCTTTGCCCGGGACCAATCAGGGGCCCTTACGGCCCATGCATTCATGGTCTCAAACATTTCCCCTAACTAGAACCCCCCTATTCGCCTATTGTATTGGGAATCTTGATAGGTCCCTGGGAACGAGAATGCATTGTATCCTGGTCGTACAGTTATGAATGATCGTGAATGAGGTGTGTGATGTTTCTACGTGACAACAATTTACGTGGTCTTTATTTTGCACGTATTCTCATAATTATATATCATGTGAACATAAAATCGAATCTTCGTGATTATTTTCTTTCAAGAACATGTGTGTGCCTATTCCTTACTTAGCTCAGTGTGTACTTTGTGACTATGGTAAACATCCCTTGAATATGTTGAGTATGACGAAAGTATTTTTCCTTGAATATAAACATTGGAACAAACGAATATGTTGAGTATAGTCACGGTGAATCCCCTTTAATATTTACACAAGAAGAAACACGTTGCATAATGATCAAACTAGTTGCAACTTAAATACAAAATGTTTTTACATTTGCATAAATGAATATGTTGCATATAACTTTATTACAGGGACCTGGAATGAGAGGTCTAGTTTTGTGTATGCATGGAAATGTAGCTCTATACCACTTACATGTAGGCCTTAACAAAACTGTAGGAATAAATTACTATTTTTTTACAGTTGAAAATTCATTGGTTTTGTTGTTGTTGTTGTTTTTAAACTGCTATTAGCACTTTATTGATCACTAATTCTTAGTTTTATATTACTCTTCAGTTTATGTTTTTTATATTTTATCATCTCTTAATCACTTTCATTTTCATTTAAACTTGTTTTTTCCCTAATTATGCATATGATTGTGAAGCACTTTTGAACATATATTCAATATGGAAAGAGCGCTATACAAATGCGGTATATATATATATTTTGTGCAGGTCCTCAGTAGATGGGCTTTATATAAAATATAAAAAAATGATATGGTGTACATGACCATAGGAGATGAACGTTTGATATTGATTAATTTGATTAAGGTATAACTGCGCTGCTATGGTAAGAGCAATTACAGTGGCCTTCAAAAATAAAGTTAGGAATAAAAAAATACGTGAACTTTTGTCATTGATGTGATTTATTATTTTTCCCATTTTATAAGTAATATTAACAAGTTTTTATATATTTAAAAGAAAAAAATATCCATACTATAAAACAACTTCCGTTACTGTAACCAAGATCCCTCTAATCTCGCTTTTCGTGGTCGTAAGTAGTCTGGTTTCCTGCCTACATTTACTACTTAGTATAAGGGGAGATAACTCTAGACTTAGACTATCGTATTTTAAGGGGCGTGGCTGCGTGAAATCGTTGGATTTTATGAACGCTGTACCATAAAGATTAGCTGCATAAATTCACAAGCTTCTACTGACTCCGAGCTGCAAAATGATGAAACTGTTATAATGTGATTGAAATTTCAGTTCTCTGGGAAATTTTAAGATATTTTTGTTGATCTTCTTTTATTCATGTGCCTTTCACCCCGAGAAGAATCTTGTGACACGTACGTAGAGTAATCAAATTTATTAAAAATATGTCAACGAACCTGCAATTCACCAGTTGCCGGATTGCACGCAAATTTTGCAGTATTCAATATTGATCATCATGTCAATGATGCCAGATTTATGTTGATCAAGCCGACTTTAAAAGCTCACCAGGATATATTTTTGTGCTGTTATTTTTCTACGACTTTACGAATAAATAATTCTTACTATTGTAGACCAATGACATATTCTAACTTCAAATTGCTGATGAATTAATGATCTGATACTTTAGTGTGGGTGTTGGGACAAAACGGACCCAAAGACGAAACGGACCATGACAAAATGGACCATACTCCAGACAAAACGGATCATATTTTGGGACAAAACAGACCATTATTCAAGACAAAACAGACAACCGTCGGGACAAAACGGACCATAAGTATAAAGTATGACATTTACAATATTAACAAAAATAACAAACATTATTATTATCATTATACTCTTTGCTGGTATTCTCACATTAATTCTAATGTCGCGGTAAATCAGTTTTTGGGCAGGAACAACTTGCAGCGTCTGCTTTAAAATTGAAAATATGACCAGATTTAACAGCAAGCGACTGTATCAAAGTAAAATAGACGTAATTATTAATGACAAAATATGTTAATGAATCAACAAGCCCAGTTTATTTATAGTGATCACGTGACTTGTTAGTAACACGAAAATTGCTGCAAACAGTGCAAGTGTGTGAGTAATAACATCATATGTTTGGTATCATTAAATTGTGGTTCAACTGTAATGATAAAAGTCTTAATTCTGATTAACTGCTTGCGTTTTGTTGGTGTGTTGTTTGTCACCTAAATTAAATGTGATAACTGTGATAAATATGTACGGAGTCGTAAAAAATCATCACCAAATAATGTCCTATCGAATGCTATTCATTTAACACATCGGATAGATAACTTTCAAAAAAGTAACTAAGCAGTAATAATTGATCATATATAGTCAATAGTAGATTTCATGAATTAATATAAATTATATATTACAATGGTCATGTTAGTCCCAACAATAGTCCGTTTTGTCAAAAAAATATGGTCCCTTTTGTCCCGAAGTATGGTCCGTTTTGTCATGGTCCGTTTCAACTCATGGTCCGTTTTGTCCCTATTCTAATTCTTTGTGTGGACTGCAATTTCAATAAGTACACTGATGTTTAAGTGATGGTCCAAGTATTGAACGAATGGCTTTCGTAAATACGTTATGTCGTAAGCAGTGGTTAGAGTCATGGTATTGCAACTCTGGTTAGAGAAGTTCCTCAAAAAGACAAGGCTAGAGTTACGGAAGTTTGATAAATTAATATTTTTCAATTTTTGAACATTAAAAGATGTATACCAGTTTCTCGTATTTTTGTGGTTTCTCATATTCTCATGACGTAATAAAAATGGTCCGAACCGACGCTCGCGACGATTGGTAATATCCGAAAATACGTCAACTTTTTACTCTGATCAATATCAAACTCACCCAAAGTACAAAAAACGCCAAAAGACCACTAGAAACCCTAAATATGAGTGAAAAAGTGTATTAAATTAGCAATTTTATATGAAAAACTTCATATTCCTCCCCAGAATAACTGTTTTAACGCCTTGTTTTTTGCAAAAGCCGTCAAAAGTAGGTCATGCATCTTTATAACATAGATGCTTTGTCACACAAAGTTTAAACCCCAATAAATTCTACATTGCAGTTCAGAAAGTGTGTTCCACGCCAATTGAAATAAAAATCCAATTACACGATTATTGTTGCGCCTTATTTTGAATCAAAATTGAGCTGTGACCACAGAGTACCACTTAGTTTTGGCACCTCAGTATGGGTTTTCAAGCTACACTGTGAGTTTCTGAAGATCTGTTGTCAGTAAGAAGAAATTGTATGAAAACAGACCACAGTTTACTATAGTTTTTTATGATTATTACACTTAAATTGCCATTTTTTCATGCGTATGTTAAGCCTGATATCAAATTTTCTACATACTCAGTACCATAGCACAGTTAAATGTCCGTTAGAATATAAAAAAAACTCATTCCACAGATTCAAAAACTCGCCAAAATGTTTAATTTAGAGTGAATTAGGATATCTGAATTGAATTGTAGAATAAATATGTCACATAGTTACGAGCCTTGACTGCCAATTCAAAACCACGGGAATATGAGAAAGCTCTTTAGTGATCTAGAGTAACAGGTTATCATTTTAAAACATTAAATTGACCTATTTATCCTTAAATTTCGCTATTTTTGTTGCTTGTACATTGTAGACGAAAGTTTTGTGTATTTTTTGCAACAATATAAAACATTCCTCTTATTTGTGCCTGATACCCAAGACTTGAAGTATAGTCCTAACCCCACGAGTATACGAGAACACAGGATATTAATATTGGTTATTATTAAAATATTTATTGATGTGATTAAACCAGCTGTCATTTCACATGCCATTTTTGTTATTGAAAATAATCTAAATAGATGATTTTAGGCTAGGGTTGTGGTTCTGTAAATGTAGCAACTGCCTTAAGTATTTGTATGATATTGATACAATCATGTCTAGATTTACTTTGATATTTTTAAATTGTCACATAAACATGAACAGTTAAATGAAAGATATTTAAATTTTGTCTATTTGTTCTTATTTTTCAGTTAGAATAATGGCAACAAGAAGGTCCAGACTGCAGATTAAACCCAATATACTTGGTGGTGCTAAAAGTACCCCTGCTAAAACTTCTAGTAAGACTCTAGATATTACCAAAGCTACTAACAATGAAAATAAGGAATCTCCTGTAGTTAAAAGTCCTAAAATAAAGAGTCCCACTAGAATTACATCGCCAAGAAGAAATGTTTCTGTCAATAAACCAGCAGTTACTGAGAAACCACTTAAAGAAGATAAAAAAGTTGAAGAAGTCACTGATGATGCTACAGTGAATGAAAAATCTGATGTAACTAAACCTTCAACAGATCATGAGAAAGAAGACAAAGCAAATACCAAATCTGAAGGATCTAGTTTACCAACCCGAGCTAGAATTAGAAAATTTGCTAAAGTAAATATAAATGCTGCTAGGGATGTTAAAAGTGAACAAAATCTAACAGTGACTCTCCAAGTACAGCTAATGAAAATAAGAGCACACATGGCAGTGATGCCAGTAAACAGAACAATGAAGATTCTTCAGATACCTCTAATTCTTCTCAAACATTGACAGAGAAGGATCAAACTACAAAAAATAGTGACAATTCTAAAAAAGCTAATGTTCCCCCAGCTAGAAGGTCAAGGTTTCCAAAAGCTAAACCTAATATTGTTGATGTAGGCCAAAGAAAACAAAGGTAAGACTAGCTTATCTGTGGTTATTTACACAATTACCTAGTGCTGCAACCAAACTAAAAAAAACCTCAACTATTTGATAGTTCTGCTCAGTAAATTATCCTTTAAAGGGACAAAATATATAGCTCAGTGTATAAACAAACAGAGTTTTATTTGATAATTAATACACAAATTTACTTGGTTTACTAGATTCAGATTTTGCTAATAAATTTATAGTGCCTATAATGTACTTTGAATGAACATTATTTTAATTCCTTTGACAAGAACTATTTTCATGTTACAACTAAGTACATGTTTTTTGTTTACAATTTATGCTTCTTACTTTTGCAGAGTAAATGCTGGCAGTGAGAAAAAGTAAGTCAAATTTGTATCGTCTGTACAATTAAATAGTTTTTTTTGTTCAACTACATAATGTAAAATACCTTGCAGGCTCAGCACTTTGCCCTAATAATAAGATGATTGAATAAAATCATATTATATTATACATAAACTGTTATTATCAGTAAATTTTACGAAGTTCACTCGTTGATATGTAGCAGTTAAATTTGCAGCCACCCATTTGATTCAGTCGGTATCGCTCAAATCTACTGATCAAAGGAACCTGGGTTTGATTCCTGGGCTGTGCTAGGCAGGGCATACTTTAGTAGAGTTTGGTCATGAAAACAATTTGTTACAGCCATTTTCCCTCCTACCACTAATTCTATATCATGTAGGGCAGTTGTCAGTCACTAATGGAAGTAATCACCTATGAAATTGTTAACCAGTAAACTTAGATATTTAACCTTTGCAGGATTATTGATAAGGTTGGCTGAATTTATAATATGACCTATACAATGTGTTGCTATGGTGGCAAACCCAAACAAAAATAGAAAAAAATTATAAGACTGCAATGTACTTAAGTTTGAATTTTTTCAGAACACAGGTACAGGAGATTGTTGTTTATCCCAAGACTGATGTCACTGACTCCAATGATAAGACTAAGGCTGTAGAGTTTTCATTGAAAGATAATGATAAAATTGAAGCTCAAACAAAAAATGACGATCATCGTCATGGCAACCAAAGTGAGACTCAACCATCAACACCTACAATATCTACTCTATCTAAATCACCTTTAAAACATCCTGTACCTATTGTACCTTCATCACCTGAGAAAAGAGCGAGAACTTTCAGTACATCAGAGGTAAACTTCATTTAAGACGTAACTTTTATGTAGCAGCTGTAGTCCAGTGACTGGACGATTACTAAGGGATCAAGAGGTCCTGGGCTCAAGCTAGGGGCTTAGCTACATGTAATTTTCTTGACCAAGAAATTTGCCTACAGTTATTTCACTTCACCCAGGTGTAAATGTGTGCTTTGAGGGGTCACTTGCTTGAAGATTTTTTCAATGATCAGGGTTTATCTTACAAAATTGTAATGTTGGCTGAACATGTACGTGGAAGCAGACATTAAACCAGACTATAACTCTGAGCATGGCGTGTGACAGTGCAGCTTCAGAAAACATAAACTATAAAATATTATTTCTTACTTTAATTATTATTTTGAATTCTCCATTTGAGTTTTCTTAAGAAATATGCATTCTCCCAAATCTGTTTTTTCTCAGGATTTCTATTTTCTTATCTACAAAATATTGACAAAATACAAAATGTATTATATTAAGAATGACCATTGGTGTCTTCCGCGTTTCCTAAAAGACACCCCTGATTTAGTATATTATAAATATGTTTTGTATAAATTACAGCCTGTTGTAGTTAAACGTCAAAAGAGACCAATTATTGATGCACCTACAGATCAACCACCAGATAGATCTACAATGAAGATGAGAGATCTTATAAGATGGAACCCTACTAGTAATCCTATGAAGTAAGTTGATTGGTCAATGCAAAACTAGTCTACATCCTTCTTTATTTTACATGTAGTTAGGTTAGTTTTGCTCTGTCCCATCAAAGTATATTGTGTACTATAAATTATATACATAGATTTATTCATTTTATTCAAAAATTGTTGTACATGGCTAGTATATTAAATCATACACACACAAGTAATAACATACATTTTATACAGCCATGTCAATCAATGATATACAATAAGGATGGACTAAAAAAAAGCTAAGATAATCTCTTATTTTGAACCAATGATGTTTGAGCCTTTGGGTAGTTACACTAACATGTGTATGATGCTGAACATATATATAAAGAAATAAGTAATGTTAATAAAAAATATGCCTGACCCTATAAGCCACTAGTCATATACCAGAGATTTGCTGTTCTAACGTTTAACTTGTCATATACATGTATGGGATGTATGTGCCATTTTGTAAGCTAAATTGTCTTTTTAAGACATAGGGAGGGCTGTTTGCATCGGAAAAGACATGACAGAAGTGTTTTCGATGTGGTTTTAGTTGAGAGGTTATTGGAAGATGGCTGTTGTCTAAAATCAGTGAATTCACTTTAGTAAAGAAGTGCCTATTCATTAAGTGCCTGTTAATTTGGTAGTGGTCACAAAGGAAGAGAACACTATATGACCAAGGTAATGTGTATTTTGATGTTTTCTGTATTACAGAGTGAACCCTAAGAAACAGAAGAAGGATACCAGCAAAGAAAAAGAGAATGTATTATCAGATGAGCCGGAAACCATTGAAGATATGAATAATGATAAGAGTAAAGATGTTGTAGAAGAAGATGATGGTTTACCTGTACCTCAAGTTACTATAGGACCTGATGGAAATATTGTTATCAATGAGAAAAGGTATAAAAATCTCAGTTTACCAGTCTTTGAAGTTAGTGGGTGTCCGGTTGCCCTGGACAACATTGGGGGTTTTTTTTTTGGGGGGGGGGACTAACAATTTTTATTGGGTTACCAAAATTCTGCAATTGAGATGTATAGTGCTTGCTCTTAGAATGATCTGTTCTGACAACCCCTTTCATTTCCTTATTTTGTAGACTGGTTTATAGTCTATTTTTTTCAATTACTGCTAGTACATGCTCACTTAATGAATCCCTGGTCCTTGGGCTATTGGTATCTTTCTGTTGACCTACCTGAGGAGTCATTTTACTCTGGTTTTTTTTGGGGGGGGGTAGCAGACATATTGGCACAATTGAAATATACCACCCATGAAGGTACCCATATGCACCTGCGTTAAAGTAAAGAAACCCCAGATAAATTTCTTGCTCAAGAAAATTAGCAGTGCCCCTGGCGAGACTGCACCTGGGACCTTTTAATCTCTAAGCACCGATGCTACCCATGTTCCTACTAAAAAAAGGTGTATTATATTCTATATTACATAATGTACTCCTTATAGATTTGATTTAGAACACATGTTGATAGATCTTCCAGAATTTTAAAAGTTCAAGCATTTTCTTTGTTTATTGTGAGGTACTTGAAGGATCAAACAGTTATCATTGGAGGAAGACAGTATTTATGTGATATATGGTAGTTATCATATGAAAAACATTGGATTAGCTAATTAGTAAAATATTAAGAAAGGATTTTACTGGTGATTTGGACTGAAAGATCAGAAAATTTCAAGATGCTAACATATTAAGAACATATTCATGTTTAGTAATATTATTAATATATTCCTAATCTGAAATGATATTCTTGAAAAAGTGTTAGACATTATGAATACTTGAAATAATATGCTTTTTGTCTCAAAACATTATAAGGCTCCAGTGGTGTGGAATTTTTTTCCAAATGTTTTCCTCTTGTCCACATATGAGTGAAATTTAAAAATCTACTTGTCTGAGATCTAATGCACTTGCCCTGATGTTCAAAACTCACAACTTAGTATTGAAAACTGTAGTATAAGCTACATACTGTAAGTAATGATGAATAATTGACAAAAGGTTCATTTTGAAGCATTGAGACATGCACTTTATTAAGTTTTGCTATGTTACATGTACAATGTATTAATTTTAGCTAAAAAATATTACATGTCTACAGACAAGTGGGATAGAAATATTCACTTGTCCACAGACATGAATGTTCATGATGGATATGGCAGTCATGGGAATTCCACACCCCTAAGCTTCCAGGCCTATTTCTGTTAATAATAATATATTATATGTTTACAGTTTGGTAGTTAAAGATCCAGAATTAGAAAAATCAGCTAGTCAAGATGACGATGTGATAGATGAAACGGATACATTTACAACATATGGTAGTTTTAGAAAGTCTAATAGATCTAAAAGATGGACTGATAAAGGTATTATAATGTTTATGATGCTTGATTTTATAGTGCTTGCTCAAACTTTAGTGTTAGATTTAATTTCTTTGTAAATCTTTTTTTGGATGTTAGCCACTTTCACCGTATCTCTTATATTAAAAAAATGACAGGTCCAAATTTTTAATTTCTGTTAGGGACACTGTTTATTTTCTTGTGCAAGAAATTTACCTGCATTTGCTTTTTTTCACAAATGAATGGTGAGGATCACCTGTTTTAAGTTCTTTTTGATAATGATGGATTTGAATAATAATAATGATTATAATATTTATAATTATAATAAAAATAATAAAGACTTAATTTAATGAGGCTACTTATTTGGATAATCCAATCTTACATGTGGACCTCTTATCATAATTATAAGATTGTTTAGTGGATGGCTCTTAAAATCAAACATTTAAATAAAATATCTAACTAAATAGCAATTTTTTTTTTTCATTATTTTTCAGAAACAAAGAAGTTTTACAAAGCTTTAGCAATGATTGGAATAGATTTCTTCTTGATTTGTAAACTGTTTCCAGGTAGAACAAGATTTGATATCAAGGTAGGTGATTAATAATATCAACAACTATATTTGCTCATATTTGTTTTGGTTAAAGATCTTGATAAGTCTTTTCTGGTTGATTAACATGATAATGAGTATGTTTATAGAGAATTTTCTGAAACAATTATGTTAATGACTTTTAAAAATTAAAATATTGAAGAAAATCTGTTATTGTGATGTAGGCTTAAGTTGGATTTTGAGCCCTACACAATATAAGAACTGTCTACTGTATTATATGCTAGAATCAAAGTTGAAAAAAATCATAGATTTATTTGTTTAAAAAATCAAGATTTATTTCTGAGTGCCTATGTTAGTATATTTTAGAACTTAAATGATTTTTGTAATATAATCATTGAACTGTATTTACAGAAAAAGTTTCAAAAGGAAGAGAGAACTAACAGAACATTAATTGACAAAGTTCTTAGTAAGTACTACATTTGATTAGTAATCACTAAGGCTACAAAACTTAGTGTAGTATATGTACAATACTAAAATATTACTATCTTGCTTTCAAACTAGCTTTTATGGTTATGTTGTGGAGTCACTACTAGAGTGTCCACTTAGGAATAATTTCTTCACAAAAAGTTATTTGACTTTGGTGAGAAATACTTAGTAAAATACTATTCCAGTTGAAAAACATAAACTATTAGAAACCTATCAGAAGCCTGTATGGTTAAAATGTCCTGTTAGAAAAATGAAATATCATTTAACACATGATCAAATTTGAAATAAAATAAAACTTGAGCACAACGGGTCTACATTAAAGGTTGTCGGATTGCCCCTGGAGACATATGTTTGGGTTCAGGATATTTGTAACTGCTAGTAAACATTTGGTTTTGTGCAAGTAAAATATATATCGGGTTGTTCAACTAGGCAACTTACCTTAAAAAATTAAAGTAAAGCCCTGGGCACTTGTTTGGATGCATAAGCATGTAGGACTACATGTATTTAATATGGTCGCTATATTGTTCCATATTTACAGAGGAAAGAATAAATTTTGATCCAGCAATGTTTGAAGTAAAAGACGAGAGTTCATCTGATGATGAAGAGAAACAAACAAAGAAAAAAGAAATAAAGAAACCTAGATTAATGAAGAGTAGTTACAATCCTAGTGGAGAACAAAGACCTAAACAATCTAAAAGTATGATTTAATTCAATGTATTTTTGTATACTAAGAGTACATGATATTATGCTTGAAGTTGCTGTGTTAGAATATTGCCTTGTCAATAACTATGGATGAACAAAAGTGTTTTTTTGAAGTTTGGCTAAATACATGAGTGATGCTATCACTATAGTAAATAGTGCTTGGGTAATATTCTCGATACATCGATGTATCCTAGTATTAGCATGTATAATACAATAGTGTATCGTGATAGTATCACAATTATCGATACATGGAAAGTTGCTTTTTCTCCTTCCAACTATTTTGAATAGTATATAAAGTATCTAGACTCATTTCATGATACAATGCTCTTTTGGTGATATGTATTGTGATATGAACTAGCTGGCAATAACCAGCTCTAATAGTTAAGCTGTTATCAATTTCTTATTAAACATGTATCATTTCTTACAATATGACTAAAGAACTAGATCTTCCTATTGGCGTATTTGAAATCAGACTTAATCAGTAGTATTTTGGTTTTCTAAAAAAATATTTTATTGTCAAAGTAAACTATATCATTGTTATGATGATATTTAATTGATCAATTATGTCTTTAAATCACAGAAACATAATACTATTTAAAAACACTCACACATTAAAATGTGAGATCAACTAAGATTTATAAATTTTGAAATTTTTGTACCCTTTATTTATACCCTTTAAATATCTGCCATTGACAGGTGCATATCAAAGTTGTTGTCATCAATATTCAAGACATTTCACAGCCAATGACATTAATAGAATTCAGTCAAGGAAATTAGGATCTGAAAGTGGTTGCCCAAACAGCTCATTTTAGTAGCAAGCACAATACATGTATCTTGTTTTTAGATTTTTTGTTGCCATAAAGAAAATTTTGGTTGCCCAAACTAAAAAGTAGTTGTCCCGTGCAACTGGACACTTACTAATTTTGTAGACTGATATTGCTTATAGGTGTCATGTATGAGCTTAGACAATATCAATATTGAATGTTGTCTAGGTTTAGGGAGACATTAAGCAAGATATTAAAATGTTATATATATTTCAGAGAGAAGTAAAAAACCAAGTTATTATGATTCAGATACTACTGATGAAGAAATATTGCCTACTAAACATACAGACAGGAAAAGGTAAATATACACACATTTTAATTCTACTCTTCAAAAGTTTGTGAACTTCTGAAATTTTGCTAAAAAAAGAGTATGCCAGAAACGTAGATACTTTATGCCTTTGATTATGCATTCCACGAGAAGTTTCTATGATCGTATGTTGATTAACAAATCTGCGCTGATTTTGAATTTGCCCTAAATGATTTTTATAGGCAAAAGTGAATCAGTTCATCTTTTGAACAAGATTTTGGCAATCTACTTTTGAAGATTTTAACCTGGGTATTTTTGCATACAAGGCAGATTTTGCAGTGAAGGGAAGAGTGATAATGATATTGCTAAATTAGATACACCATTCTATTCTGTTAAAGATTTATCAACCTTCTTCAGTTGTTGATTGTTTAATGTTGCCAACTTTATAATAACTGTAACCATTTCACTGATAGAGGACCATGGGTATAAGTCTAGCTCAAACCAAGACATTCTATGTGAGAAAGTAGGCATTTGCTTGCAGATATTAAAAGTTTTACTAGCCCTGATCAATATAGTAATCCTGGGCTTAAGGCCATTGTGTTAGGGTTAGGCTCTGTAGAGGTTGCACATAAATGCATGGCCTACAAATGATAAAGATGTGCCCTTTTTTAAGTGTTCTAAAAGTTTTCAATCCAACCAGCTTGTGCTAATGGAGTAAACATAGTGTAGTACGAATGGCTTTTGATTAGATGATATGATTTCTAATGGAACATATTCAGCATTGTCATTTTCAAAGTTGATTCTTCTAGTTTTAAGTCTCTGATAATGGTTACTGATATGTTATTATATTTTCAGATCTAATCAACCTAGTGAGTCATCACAACAAGCAAATGTATCACAGAAAGATGGAGAGGTTGTAAATATACTTATGGATATGAGTGAAGGTCGTTTTAACAATGAAGGTCAAAATGATGAGACTGAGCCAGAGTTTACTGCCACGCCTCTTAATGTTTATAATACAAAACAATCTATTAGTAATAATATTAATGTGACTCTTAAAAATCCTAGTTCTTCCAATTATAACAGTGATAATGTTCGGACTCATCTGGTCCTAAATTCTGATAATAAATTAGAAAACGCTGAAAGTTTACATAATATAAATACTAGTCTTCAACAATACTCTAATGAAAATTTCACTAAATTAAAGTTACCTATCATAGCTAAGTCAAGTAATCGTGGACTAAGTAGTACCATACAACAAACAACTTTAGCTAAACCTCAGCAGTCCTTGTTAAATCCAGCTTCATTTGTCAGTACATCGATGAATCCAATGTCACAAATATCGTTATTAAATAACCCACTACAACAACAGGGTATAGACATTTCTAGTTTACAACAATCAGACAATGTGTTACAGACAGGAGAACCTGTTAGAATACAGGCGGATGATAATGATCAGTATGTCCTGGTTACCGTGGTACCAGAAGGAGGCGGAGAAACTGTGATTCATGTTTACAGACTTAATGGTGGCGTGGACCTTGGAAATACTACAGAGCCAGTGACTGACTACACCAGTAATGAAAATCAGACACCTATACAAAATAGCTAAGGGATTTGAAATGATAAGTTGTTAATACCTCAACTTGTGAAGTTTGGCTTGTTTTTTACCTCAATTATAAAAGTTTAGTGACAATTTACATGGATTACTGTACAGTAATACAGCATGTATATGGTGATGGAACTTTGGTGTTGGGGACTATATATGATGTTTTGGATTTGTGAGTGCTCTTGTTAATTCATGTATAAGTTATTTAATATAAATGTATACCCCAGTTCTATAGGGTTGTAAGTATGTTGGCAATAAGGAGCACCTAGAACCTTAAAAACTGGAGTGCTGACATGGCAGGTAGCCATTTTGAATTTATTGATTGGGCATTAAAAAAGATATTAGTGTGTCCTGCTTATCAGTTGCAATTTTTTATAATTTTAATGTACAGTATAATGTACAACACAGGAAGTATTTGTTGTGAGTTTGAAAATGTACAAAAAAAAGAATGTTAACATGTGAAATGTTTAGTGAGTCCCAACCAAGGACTAAACGATGTATATAGGGTCCTTGACCTAACCTTGACTATTGCTCTTAATAGTGATTGCATAATTACCAGTATGATTGTTGAAATTGAAGATTGAAATAAATGTTCTGTTTTAAGTATTTTCTTGCTCTAAATTAGTGTCAATTACAAAATGGACATTCAAAAAGTCACATTAGTTTTTGTTGTTGTTGCAAATATTCAGAAATTTGAGGTTTTAGAAATTTTGAACTTTCACAAGTGAATATTGTTTTTACATGTAGATGTCTGTATATAATGTTACACAATACATATATATCATAAAATTATATTTTTGTGTGTTCATTTAGACAACTTTCTGTCATTTGTTCTTATGTGCAATATATTTACTTACATGTTTAAAGTCTACAAAATTAGATATGATAGTTGTTTTCGGAACATGTCATTTTAGCTGCCTGCACTATGGCCACCTAGCTTGCAAAAAACTTTAAACTTGAGAGAAGAAAAAATAGTTTTTAAGATAAAACTGTTATTTCAATGTCAATCCTGCCTTTTCTTCTGTGTTGGAAAGCTTGCCAAAATGGATTAGATTTTGACCATGCCAAATGTATTTGTATACTTATTGCATTGAAAAATCTAGAAAAAAAGAATTTAGAAACTGACTTTATTAAATCATTTTGAATATTTCAGAATGCTGTTGTATTTCACCACTTTTCTGGCACCTGATATTGGCTGATGTTATTTTCACCTTAGGAATTAAATCCAAGCCTATATTAACAATACTCCTAGCCCCAACCACTGTTTTAATTGTTAATCTGAACCAATCACGTATCTTTGTTGCTTAGCTGTCCGAAAATTAAATGGCATCAAATAAACTTCTTTGTAACTTCTTTATAAAACTTTCAATAATTTGTACTCCATTCAATTTTGATTAACATTTCAATTTTGTGTTTTCTTTTAAAAAGTTCAAGATTGAATTTTGACATCAAAATGGACATTTATTGCTCTTGTCAAATATTTTGATCTAAGCCACTGGCCTTTATTCTTTATTTAATTTATTCTATATTTATTATGTGTTTGTTGAATTCATGTGTGACTGTTAGAGTGAATGGTTGTTTTGATTTATTTCAAATCATTAAGAACTATGACTATCTTATTGCAAGAAACTCTAATATAATTTAGTCATGATACTAAGTATCTAGTGTTTTATTTGAAATGAAGGCATAGGTTGCCTTGCATTAAATCAATGCATAAAATATGCCGGTATTTAAGTAAAATGTCAAAATAAAAATAAAACTGATTTGGTGTTGTTGTTTGGATATGATTTTTGTTCTTTAAGTTGTGAAGGTTTCCGTTCACATGACCGTTAATGTCAATGCACAGGAGCAGTGGTCCAGTGGTAGGATGTGCACTTAGGGATTGAGAGATCCTGAATTCAATCCCCACTAGGAGCACTGCTAATTTTCTTGAGCAAGAAATAAACCTACAATTGTTCCACTCTACCCATGTGTAAATGGGTACTGTGAGGGATCGACTGCCAGAGGGTGATTTCAGCAATCAGAAGTTATTGTACAAGATTGTAAAGTTGGCTGAACCTGTATATGGAAGCAGACTTCTGAACTTAAAAAACTAATTTATCGATGATCCAGGGAGGGTCATTCAGCATTTGTTAGGATACAACATGAGGAACATCATTGTTATACCTGAGTTTATTGAATGACCCGTTAATTGCTACCATGTGTTACCTTGGCTAGCAGATAATGGAGGTAGTGTATATAAAGATACAGGATTTTGTAAGGGGAAACTTTAGAGAAGTTTCAATGACAATACATGTATACTGTATATATAGGAGCAGTAGTCCAGTGCTGGGATGTGCGCTTAGGGGTCAAGCAAGGGTGGTATAATTTTGTCGGCTGCACTAGGGAGAGTAAAAAGACTCCTCTGGGAGATTGATAGATAGAAACCAGTAGCCCGATGACCAGGGGTAATAGATGTAAATACCTGTAAAGTCGTGAACATGCATTAGCTTGAAACTTAGACTATATATTGCAATCACTTACTTACTATATACTTAGTGGTAGAAACTACAACTACCTGCAATAAACATAGATTTACTTTGTATATGATGAAGTTGACCAAGACCTTGTTTAAGGTAAGGCTGGTGAGAACAGTGACCGTGGCAAAATTATGTTAAACTAATCTACTTAATATATGACTTCTCTCAGATAAGTTATGTATTTGTAAAACTGTAATCATGAGTATCAGACGCCACATGGCAGAAAAATGTTAATTTTTTAAACTGAAAAAATCCTTTGCTATGGGCAAGTTAAAGGGAAGTAACTCGTGTAGCTTGTGTCAATAAGACCTTATGAATTACTTCCCTTAGAATCACTACTGACTTGTCTAATCCTTCCTTTGAAAGATATAAACATTGAATTCGCTGGTGCCATGTTAATGCATGATAAAGTTCACTAAAATGAAACTGCACATTTTCTTTCACATTTAAACAGATGTTTCTTCTGAGTAAACAAGTACACTATATAATATGAATTCTGATACAGATACGTGCTGTATGCACGGCGGATATTTAGTTTAATCATCTAATTCATACAATTTCTCCGTTTAATTTATTTAGTTCCCTTATGTCATCTCATATATGCTTCTTATAATTACTGTCACAAACCAACGAAGTTATTAAATACAATAACATACAGGGAACAAAATATGAACCAGTAAATCACGTAATTTTTGGACTCGTAGTTAAGCATTCATAACTTGATATTTTTATTTGAAGATAATAAGCCTCAATCAAACAAGAGAATTTATATAAAAGAGAAGATTGAACATCTACAAATGTGTGAATCATATTGAAATTTGGGTATATTTCTTTTATTCACCAAATATGTAATCCACACAAAAAGTTTATTTTAATGAGAGCCCGTTTGCTTCATAAGGATGTATTACGTGCATACAATCCACACTCAAAGTTTATTTCAATCCATATATAAACAAGAGCGTGATTAGCAAATAGTTGGTTCATGAAGGGTCACCATGATTTACGAATCATTCAGCCAGTTCACTAAGCACGTGCCGTATACTTTCCTTAAGAGTGTCTACGTAAATCAAACACAAATCTTTTCTTACATCATATATCATACAGTAACTACATTCTTTCTAGTTCAATGGCCACAATTTCACTGTGTCCAGATGTTAATAGTATACATGTATAATTTATTAGAATAAAAAACGTAACATTATTTTATGATGTGGTCGTATGAAAGTACAATTAAGTATTGTGAAACCACAGCGTGCTCTTTGTGTTACGTGGTTATCTGTTATTAGTCTTGATGTCTTTGTAAGTCAAAATTGTTAGAATGCAATAATAGTACTGTAGACATTTTATGTGGTTATATTCCAGTCATGATATTTTTTTAATGTTTTTTATTCATATTATGTAGAACAGTATCAAAGTGCTGCCTTGTTTATATTTAGAATAGTCGACTTCCTCCAACATGCGTCAAAACATCACCATAATGGATTTTACATTCAGGTTCATTCCAAATTCATAAAATTCATACATATAATTATATACTACCACAATACGAATGTAATGGTGCATTCTGTAGCTTGGTTTATACATGTTAGCTTTTAGAGACTATTCAGAAGCTTTTGTTCTTTTGTTTCCTTATAGAACGGTAACATAAAATGCAATTAGAATATTGAAAATCACCAATGTGGTGCTTTTCACAAAATTTCTTACGAAAAAATTTATCGTAAGTCAATTTCATAATATTAGCAATTTTGAGTCAGATGGATAATAACTTTATTAATAAGTATAACTATGATAAGACATTCAAAAGGTATACACTATTCTACACTATTCTATAATATTTGGAATTGATAAGCCAAAAACTGAGAGTATTATTAATAACTTTTGCTCTTGACTTACGAAAATTATTTTCGTAAGAATTTTGTTAAAAGCACCAATAGGGTAATTCATGAATCATATCATTTTATAGAAAACTGAAGGGATAATTAATGTCAGTCAAAATACTATAATTATTTTGGAGATTGATGAAGCTAGTTTTATAGAATATGAAATATATAGTATTGTATTTTAGTATTGAATTAAAGAATGAGCAAAACCTTAAAAGCCTAAATTATACATATTTGTAACAATATAATGTACTCCATTATAATAGCCCACCGTTCATAACATAAGGATTTGCGTGTTGATAAAGATACATTACAAAGGTTTTAACGTCCTTATATGTGAGTTTGACATAATGATTGTTTTTTGATGATGTCGAAACAATCACCGGTGAATCTGTTTGCACGAACGATCTGTACATATAATTTTGCCAAAATGTATACAAGTTAAAGTATTGTATTTAAATACAATATATCACACTTGCAATACTTATATTACATTAAACAGAAAAATGGTGACCACCATGCATTTCTATTTTAGCGTATTTTATTCGGTCCCCATGTTAACCATCTGTGGGTCGCCTATAATCGAGATATGTGACATTTATCGCCACAACACTGACCCCGAACGTCATGTTCCCTCGTCTAGGACTTAGTACAGCCAGTCAATCTGGCGGACTCTTAGATGTCGAACATGACAAGTTAATATGATAAGACAAAATGTTCACAGGGAAATCAAGACACTTAACATGTAATCTGATACAGTTAATCTAGAAATAACAATTTGTTAAACACTGAACTATAAATGTACACTATGTATCAGGTATAGATTAATATCAATCAACTCTGATTGGTTGAAATGTGATCTACCATATGTCCAGCCATTGCCTTGTAAATCAAAGTACTGACGGTCGAGCAGACATTGCTACATTCAAGTCAGCCAGTATTTACTGTATTATCCCATGTATATTTCTGTATAAAGTTTCATGATAAGTTGCACAAAGAGGCATGTTTATGCATTTTAGTTTCATTTCTGTTAGCCTATACCGTCGAACTATTCATAATGGAATAGAATAATTTTGTTTTGAGATGGCACAAATAACATAACCTTCTATCCGCTTTTTAACATGATAAACAATACTATCTCGGGTTTACGATTTTAGGACTGGTTCTTTAGTACAGAATATTTGACACCCGAATAAAGGCTGTTGATATTCTTTGTAAAAGCTACCGATATTGTAAAATCATGAATTTCATGATTTTGAACTGTCGTTTAACTGTCGTTTATGTATCATTATGTTGCATAAGTGAGTGTATGTAGACCTATTTGTCATATACACAATAAATTAAAATAAACAAGACCACACGTACTGCTGACGTCATTGTTTTAGTACTCATGAGTCATAGCACAATTTTTGCTACGTATTCAATGTATGAGTACTCGAGCGTTTAATGTTAGAGTAAAAGACGTGAACTATAAACATAAATAGGGCAACAAAAAACCTAAGATGACAATTTTTTTCTTATGACAGGACTGGTGAATGAACTTTGTTTTTTTGCCGTTATCAAGATATTTCGCATGCTCAAAATTACATTTCGTACCAGACTTTCTTTCAAGATTCCAGGCTAAGTATTACAGTTAATTAGCTTCGATTAAATATGCAAAAATACTTCACTACATGTTGATTTGTGGCATGTATGCATGTGAGGCATTTTGCACGCTGTTATCATGTTTATTATCAGAAATTAGCGTTCCATTTTTAAAACAGGCACATTACACGCTGAATGTCTGCTCAGAGTCTTTAGAATGTATGACGATGTTTTGAAGTTTCTTATGTAGCGGCAGATAAAGGAATCAACATTTTTGACAAGTCAAATGACATCTCTATGTACTTGTAATGCAAGCAAACACGCACAAATTAATTAATTATAGATCGTTGTGTACAGTTGTTTCCAGCAAGCTTTGTCAAATAAGACAAATTATAATGATCAAAATGTTAAACCTGTTTTAAAAAAAAGTTTAAACAACGACTAAGAACCGTTCAAGAGCATGTCCCGATCAAGAACTGCTTCGTGCAAACACAGCAAACAGAAACATGCACGAATTATCTTGCTATACTAAGGTTGATCTGTTTCACATGAACCCAGTACTCATGAATTCCACAATCTTGATTTCCATCAACGATATCACAGTTTGAATGTCTACCATCAATGCATAAAATTAGGCCTAATCAATATGTCGATAAAGCCTCCCCCCTTAATGATACAAAATAGTCCAAACTGACTGTTTTTGTATAGAAAAGCCAAAGTGAACCACAATACTTTAGTCAGTTATCTTTCCCTGATAAAATCTGAAGCAATCCAATTAATAAGCAGGTCCTTACAGTTGGAATCCTCGGATTTTATCTTTGAATTCCTATGTAAGAAAAAATTAATTTCATCCAATATCTTTCTTGTTAATTAAGATATTAACAGAAGTGATGAAATTTAGATAGTTCTTTACCCTTAAAATACTTAGCTTGAATTTCTAACAAATTAAATGATTTATAAAAAAGTTACATAACACTAATTTTTGCAAATTGACATTGAAAAGTAGGGGTAAAATCCGAATAACCCAACTAAATGGACTTACCGATTTGAAGAGTATACAAGGGGAAATAACTGACTAAAGTTCCTTATTTAGGTAGAGCAAAGTCGTGCTGTAAGAGCATTCTGTAGAAAAAACAAATTTCAGAACTTTTACTCGCACGTTTAATATTAACTTCATTATGCATGTATTATATGCACTAGTAAACAATTTTACCCATAAATTTGTATCATTAAACTTTAGAATAACATTTTTAAGTCACATGTTGCAGATCTAAGCTGTTCTTTAGACACATTTACAGCAAGGTATCTGTGCTCAATGTACACACAGAGTCACTTTCACATTCAATCGTCAAATTACAACGTTGCAATGCCTTATTTTGAGAGCTCTTACCATTTTGATTAATAAAAAATGTCTTATTCAACAAAACAAATTATATATATCATTCGTGCATTATCGGCTTTATGAAATTAATAAAAATGCTTTGAAATTTTTGACTCATGGTTACACAATCAATATATATTGGAAATAATTATGATGTTTTGCAGAAATTCACCGTCACTACCTGTCACGAGCGATATCTCACCACCATCAAAATATGTTAAATATTTGTAAAAATGTTATATGGTGTTATTAATCATAATCAATAGGCACAATAATGTTCAATTATTTAATAAGTAGTTAAGTACTGATATGGTTTTTTATTAATTTACTTCATCTTTTCGGATGATCGGGTATTGGCTATGTTTCAATTATTTAACATATTTAGCATAGACAGCGACATTTGTATTCATGATTTACCTCGACTTGAATCTAGGGGTTCAAGGTTGGACTCCCTCGTCGGACCTTCATTAATTTGTTGAGTTCTGTTATGAAATACTTCTTATAGCCATTGTCCCTATTCGGAACTATATCGGATATTACTGTGTAACATACTTTATTGTTGATCGTCAGTTTACGGAATCACCCGAGTGGTTTTCCGAATGCTGTTGTCCCTTCTGTCCCTGAATCAAGAAAAACACGTATCCGCAAGTGGCAAAATATGTACTTAAAGAACTGTTTTAAAACTTATGTCTTGTGATCTATGTCAGTCTAGTACACGAAATGTTTTGTCCAGGATCCACTGAGCCCAACATACTGAACACCTAGGTTCTTATTTGTTTGTTTATTTTGGTTTTACAGTGCACCAACACAGAAAGGTCATATCGCGCCTCACCTAAGTTCGTATTCTATGAATAATAAATTCAAACTGTACCACAATATCACGGACTTACGTGTTCCCCCATATAACGAATGAATACAAAGTTAAAAGTACAAAAACATGCCATGTTTACAAAATTGATATGTTCATGTACTCAATAATTTTGGTTTATTTTGGCCGGTTAAGCCTATTTCACATCACGCTTGCGGCAGCCGTACGACAACATTTTCTGAAAAATCGCAGAACTTCGTACGAACGCCGCAAGACAGTCGTGCGTTTTTTCAGGTGATCGCATCGTCGTAGACGTCGCAAGTCAAATTTTCAACATGTTTATTTTTCTTGCGATCTCGTTGCGATTATTAGATTTTTGGAGCCCGCAAGACAGTCGTGCGACTGCCGTAAGACAACCGTACGTCATTCTTGAGACAGTCGCACATCAGTTAAAGAATTAGGCGTTCGCGTGAATGTCGTACGACTCTCGTACAAGTTTGCGTTTGTCGTGCGATTGACGTACGGATGACGTACGAAACTTTTCGAAATCTCACGACAGTCTTACGACAGTCGTTGGTGTTTGTACGACAGCCTCGCGATTATCGCACGGCAGTCGTGCGTAAACACGTGCGACGAACAACCTACGGCTCGTGAGAGCGTCGTACGACCGCCGTACGACGATTGCACGGAAAGTTTGATGTATCTGCGGCGGCTGCGATTCGTCTGCGATTTCGTTCGCAGTAAAAATCGTACGACAAAAATATCGCGCGGCTGATGTGAAACAGGCTTTAGTGAGCTTGGTTAAAAGTGATGAAAAGTTACATTAAACTGTCAGTTGACGATAATTTAATCGAGTTAACAATTTGTTAAGGTTAATTAATTAAGATTAAAGTTTAAAAGTATTCTGTCAAACAAAGATTGGGAGTCATGAGATCTTCGTGTTATAGTTTGTACTAAATAACAAAACGTGTTTGAGTAAATATTAAAAATGAAACAATTCACTCTGGAGGTAAGCAGTATTAGAATAAATGTTGTATTATAATAATTCATTTTAACAAAATTACCATGGCAAATACACCACCACTCCATTGGTAGACCGCTTCACCACAACACCAACAAGATAATATATTGTCATCCTGAGCATCCCCTGTCGTGGATTAGTTCATTGTATTGTTAATTAAACAGTGTTTTTTGTAAGCACTATAGATATGAGTGTTCATGAATTA
The DNA here is from genome assembly GCA_025267735.1 of Mactra quadrangularis. NCBI lineage: Eukaryota > Metazoa > Mollusca > Bivalvia > Venerida > Mactridae > Mactra > Mactra quadrangularis. The sequence continues at coordinate 34,969,356 of CM046304.1, forward strand.
AGAGTTAAACAAATATTAATAAATATATAAAAAAATAAAATATGTCACCAGCAGACATATCTTACTACGTGAAGCACGAGAAAATCGAGAAGTCTGTCCTGTTTTGTCGTTGTCTATTCATCGTGTAGTTTAGAAACATGTTGTTCCAACTGTTTGGACTGGATTTTTGTTGATTGACTTCTCATCAGCGTAATATTAAATCATGCATAGTCCTACAATACATGTACAGTAAAAAAATAATGTTTATTAATTCGGACGTGACAAGTAATTAGTATCAGCATAAAAATGTGTTTACATGCTTCATTGTGTTTCCTTGTGGTCGTATTTTTGTAAATCGCTTAATCTCAACTTCGTGGTTACTGCCGCTGACAACATTCAGATACGCTTCAGTTATCATCGCTGCCGGTGGCTGATTTTTGAGCGATGTGAAAAAACTAGTGGAAGAAATCTGTTTCTCATATCAAGCCACAAAACGCTTGACTTTTCTATCATACATTGTATTTATTTGTCTCTTTATTTTGTTTCTTTTTTTTTCGCGGAACTTGTACTGGAAGAAAGTTTTGGAAATTCAGCGAAGGATTAAATTATTAGCTGTATTTATGTTTACATAGTAAGGACGCTGAGTTCGTATACTTGATTCATATTTACTCGGGAAATTAATAAGTGAACACTTGGTTGTTGTACGTGAGAGGAGTGCGTTGAAGTTTAAGGGAAATATATTTTTTATCGTTTGACTTATTATATTTTATACATATTGCATTGTAAAAATGTAATACTTAAGAATTTGATAATATTCCATGCAAATAATTTTAATACATTCTCGGATTTAAGTAGAAATGTATTAAAATATTGAATTTTGTATTGATTACAATAGATCAAATCATGAGTGTTAAGGTGGTGGTGTTGTGCTTAAGTGTGCTTTTACTTGGAGTTAATGGTTCGAGATTTTACAGACATAGTAATCCTGTCCACCAATCTGGACATGGCCTAAGAGGGGAGAATGGTCAAGTCAAGAATGACTGTCCGTTACAATGTAGATGTATAGCTTTAAGTCATCTTGGATATAGAGGTATGGCTGAACGATGGTTGTCTATGAGACACATGCATGGAGAAGAAAATACATTCAAAGGTAATGTTCCTTTAATATTTTCAATGAACTCTGCTCATTATTCACCATTGTCAAGCGGACGGACCCACATTACAACACATGTATACGTTTGTATGGAAGAAAGAACATTTTTAGACACCAAGCTTTGGAATTCGTCGCTACATTTCAGTGTAGTTTCTTATCCGTTTATCAAAAACATAATAATGTATCATATTTTTAAATTTAATTCACACTATGTTACCTTAAATAATTATCATACCTTACTTATTTTTACTTTATTTGTTCTAAGTCAGTACAGTTAAAGTGTGATTCAGTAATATTTTTTCATTGATAAAATTGGCAAGAAAACGTTTGTAAAAGCCATGCAAAGATGTACGCATAACTAGTGTGTTAAATCGGCTAAATCCTCGGAATAATGTAAGTATAATAAGAAACAACATGACAAATCGGTTATTCCATGTAACAATTAAGTATTATCAGTCTTGTTGTATTCAATATATCAACCACAGAGTTCCAGTGAAAATTCAAAACATTTACACTCTTGTCGCATAAGAAAAAGCTTGCGTCAAAAATCATCGTAAGTCAAAAGCAGGAAATATCCATAACTTGTTTGATACTTAATTACGTTATATAGATGGATGTCGCAGTCAGTAAGGGGCTCAATCACTTAATTTATTATATATATTGATTTGCATTAAGACTATAATATCGATGCTGTTCGAGTTAATAATAAACATAGTCAATAAGATCTAGGTAATGAATGAATGATATCAATAATAGTCGAGGAACTTAATCATTTTTAATAAAATGCCCTCAAAAAGTCCTTGAAAACCCCTGTTTTTAGGATAACCCGATTCACGTTAAAAGGAAAACTAATCAAAGAGTAAAAGGAGATAATCAGTTAATAGTTTATCAACATATGATTCAATTTTGTACATAAATAATCTTTTATCAAAGTAAAATTACTTGAGATATTTATAATCATATATATTTTCTCAAAACTTTCATCTGTCCGAGAAGCGTTGGAGGGCACTGCAATAAAATTGATGATGATATAATTATCTTAATGTTTAACACTTCGACTAGTCAAACTTTGCTGTTTAAATCATAAAGATAATGACTTATATCTCTAATTCCTGGCAATGAACAGACGAGCTAGTTACAAATTTTGTTTATCATTATCTGCATGATAAGTAAACATGTGGTGAAGTTAACTTAATGTGTACAAGTAATTTTCTTAATGTTGAAAGATAAAAAAATACATATGTACAGTCTAACCTGTTGTTAAAGACCTTCATTGGGAGTGACAATATAATGACTTTATAAAAGGAAGATCTTTGATTTGAAGGTTAAAATCACATTTGAAAAACATCCTTCTTGTACAATTTGTGGTGCGTACAGATTCCATTATTTTTGGATATTCTGGATTTGACGCAATGAGTAACATGAGATTTCAGTACAATATTAACAGTGTCATCTTGCCATTTTGCTATTTAAAAGGTTCAAGTATAAACCATGCGGTTAAAACATCGGTAAGAGTTAGCGGAGATATAGGTGATGCACATCTTGAAGCTGTCCATTGTAGTGCAGCTAACAACGGTCTGGACAAGACATAAAACCTAATTGTGGGAGTACAAAAATTCAGCATTAATGTCAATTTTCCTTTGTATAAAGGAAAGCTGGAAGCTCTTTTTGAAAGGGTAAACATAATTATACAGGAAACTACATGTACTGGTTGAACTTGCTGCCGTGCATAACTTAACTACTAGAATTATCTAATAACTGTTTCTATCATGGAAACGTGCATTCGGAACTCCTCCGCGGTTTTCTACTTAAATATACACTTCGCAGATAATCGCCGTATTGTTCCAAATGGCACATGGTCATCAAACTCGTATCATTCCAATATACCCCTGGCCCTCAGTCCGACGGTAAATTAAAACTTTAGGTAAACGCAAAAAAATAAAACAATAAAGTCAAATCACTTTCTTGAGCACATCGCAAGCTAGCGCTTTGCCCCGGTTACCCTTAATTTGATATCACATATAGTCCAACAGAATTAACCAGAGCTTGACCTTTATGCAAGAATATATTAAACTCAGTATTTATGGTCTATTTTTGTCTTCGTTTGTAAATCGCGCTATATCGGAAGCTTTCGGCAAAATACACGCACTGAACAATTAATGTTGTTTTCATAAGAATAAATACTTTGAAACTGTGCCATAATACTGCTGACTTAAATGTTTATCCAAAAACTAATCTGTCCAAAGTTAAAAGTACAATAACATGCCACTTTTAATAAATTGATTTATACTCACATCGGTTGTTATAAACACGTGTATAACCGTATACACGCATACGGAAACTCACGATTTTAGGTAAGTAACGTGTGCAATTATTATAATTAGGTAGTTCAAGCTCAGGTTAATTCTGTTGGACTATACCTTTTGTTGTAAGGAGGGTACCAGGGCACAAAGCGCTAGCTAGCGATATGCTTAGGAAACTTGCCCATGGTCGCTATGCTCATAATGTTGTTAAAATTAGAGGATCGCTTAGTACAGGTTAGACTATATTTAGATAAACATGATAATTGATGAATCATGATTGTTTGTACTGCTTTCCCCTTAGAAATCATGCTGACATAAATGTTCACTCTAATACTTATAATTGCTTACACTGTAAGACATTAAAGGACATAAATATTCTCATAGACAACATGAGTTTTCTAAGAGTCTTTAATTACCCAAACAAACAAACTACTTGTTTACAATTATACATATTTTGGGTCCATAGATGTAATTACTTTCTCATGCTTAATAATAAAGCCATGACAAGATATTTTATTTGTCAAATATTTTTTTGTCAGAATGAACGTTTATTTGTTAAGAGAACCTACAGGTTTTTGGTTCTAATGTGGGAGAAAATCGGTTATACTAGTATAGTAGGCTTTCACACATTCAAAACAGGAATGCATTAACACTGAATCCATTTATATAATGAATTTAACTTCTCGTGCCCTTGTATCAAGTTGCATTTTTTACGGGAAGCCTGGAGTTAATACATTTATGCCATTTACTCTTTCACATGGAGATTGGATAATGTAAAGTAGGAATTGCGTTGTGAAAACGTTGATTTTAGTCACCAACTTTTTTAATGAATTTGTTACCTAAAAGGCAACTTCCACCATCGGCGGATTAAACAGCTCCGAGACAAAAACAGAGTGCGTTTAAGTCTCGAAATCGTATGGACTGCTTAGGATTGGCACGGTTTGGTGGTTTGGGAACGAGTCGTTGTTTCTTTTTCTTCCAAAATAATAATGCTTCATTATGTGATTGAAAATACAAGAACAAGAACAGTAAAGATGCTAAGCTGTAGAAAAACTAATAGTTCACAAGTACCTAATAAAGAATTGAGTTTTCATTTTTTTCGTATACTTATTCACCTGCTTCATGCTTATCCCTTTTGGCGGTAAAAACTTCCATTTTGTTATTAACACTAAACCTTCGAACGACAGCTTTACTGTATCACACGGCCAATCAGTATTTCATAAAATCTGTGACCTTATACTATTCGGCCCCAAATTAAAATAATTCATGAGAAAAATCGTAACCCAAATCATTGATATAAATTTAAGGATTCAAAGTAAAGTTCATTAAACCCCGAGTGTCGCTTTTAATATCTTCATTTCCTTTAATAATAAACTGATCAACACTATTAAAGTGAGTTATCACTGCGAACTCACAATAAAACAGTCAATTCAATTATAGATAAAATGTTCAATATATCTTACTATTAAAATATATTAACATTATAAGTATCTATTTTTACATCACTTTCTCCTCACTGGATGATTTCATTAACATCTGTTATCACTTTTCTAACTATAAATCTTGTTTTACTACCGATATTTATGTTATAAAAATATAGATCAAGACTTTTAATGGACCTACGCGTCTATCCATTCATATATCAGCGACAAGTGATGCCTTGTGTTTTGGGTCGGAAGGCATTCTCGTTCCCAGAGGCTATCAAAATTCTCGATACTAGTTAGAATGAGAATCTTGATAGCCTCGGGGTACAAGAATGGTCGGAAGGGGATGGGTATACGTTTATTGCTGTACCTGGAGTTGAGAATTGACTTGCATGGCAGTAGCAAAGAGAATATCTGCGGGTTTTTTTGTCTGCTTCATAGGAAGATCTGCAACGTTGTTATACTTCCAATAACATACTTCAACTTTAAAGCACAATTCTTGGTAAAGTTGAATACTTTTATTATTTGTTAAACAATCCGCTTCTAAAAGTTAAAACTTCCCTTTATAACATACACAGAGGAAGCATTGGATTTGGTTTAAATCCCATCAGCAATTAATATGTATTTCCTAGGGCAAGATCGTGTGACCAAAATATTAATACTGGAGCGCCAAGAAGTAGGCTGGCGCGTTCATCATCGTAGTACAACATATTTTAAAAATTAAGTTGAAACAATGTTATATAGGTGCTACATACTAAAAACTTTTTATAACTTTTTAGAAGCGTTGAAATCCACCGTAGATAACTATCAAACAGCCAGAAGGAACAAGATCGTAAATAATCATTTCCTGTGTATTATCTATAACCTTGGTACACTGTGTTTTTTCATTTTCTAAGATTTGATCTAACATATTGTCGAGAAGTTATCACTCTTACAATTTATTATGTAAGAACATCATTTTTATTAAATTTTCAAAGAGATTATATGGCATACTTGGCAGATATGACACGATGCTATCTTTATTGATAATATTATCTTGCAATTTTATATGTACTGATTTCACCAATAACTTTAGGTGAGTATATAATTATATCAAAATGCCATTGAGAAGTTTTTCTCTCTCTTCCTTTTGTCTACGCTTCACAGTTCAGTGAAGAAAGAGAACGAGTGGAACTTTAAAGCAATGCCAAGGACAGAACCTTTTTGTCATGCAATATTTTCTATGGCCTTTCTCCTGCCTACCTCTGTATCATGTAAAGCAATTGTGTGCCTCTGGCATGGGTGTAAATGTGCTTAGTACTAGGTTAAAGGCTTTAATTCAGAGATCTAGGAATTTTCTGGGACAGTATGTAGGGCCATTATGCCTACTAACTGTAGCAATAAGACTGGAAAAATGTTACATAAAGGATACAGCACAATGCATTACATTTTACTGCACCAAATCTGTCCCCCCCCCTCTAAAGATCATGAGGAGAACCTAATGCATATTTATGATTACTTTATCGTATGAATAGTAAAGGAAGTAACGTGATTGATGTTTTCTTATACACGTATCCTTTTAATTCTCAGAATTAAGTCTTTTGACCCACAAAAGTTCATTTTTTCATCTCAGAAGGGATGCTCCCCTGCCACTAATGACGCTTCAAGATGGGCTCTCTGATCACCAATATTTGTTGTTATATTGTAGGTACAGAATCCCCAGTATGGCAAGAGGAACCAGAGGACCTAGAAGGTCGTGATGTTGTATGTATGGGTTTAAACAAGATTCCTAGACCACTTCCTGATAGTAAGTCTGTAATATTATATTCAATAAATTGTATATAAAATTATCTAACATTTGTATTTGTTCACTCTCGAAAGAGGAGTACATACATAATTCATGCACATACATCATAGCGTTTCATTAATGCAAAAATGTGCAATATTGTTTTTAAACACCTTTTGCATTGAGAGGACGTTAATTATACAGTACAATATCTTGGTATATCACAGGATTTGTATAGAACGTTTTCACGAAAATATCGCTTATGATATATTAGTTAATTAACTTATAACAAGAGTTCGAAGGCTATAACTGGATAGTTAATGAAATGCGTTCGAGCAGGCCATGTGTTCGACCAATCCAAACTAAATATTATTGGTCTGCTTCGTTTAGTATTAGTTTTCTCATTTAGATAAATTGTAAAGAGCGATCCTTTAGTTTGATAATGTGACACAGATTTATAATAGCTTTGGACAGAAAGAGACAGACTGGTTGTAATGTGTAATCTTTACCCACGGAACGCCGGCGCCGACAGTGTTCGTCTGACAGTGTCTTTTTGCAAACATACTAGGGAAAGTAGAGATTGGTACCATGTGAAAATTCGACCCATGCGGGTAGTTCGAGCTATCCGATTTAGATTCTTCGAGCTTTCGCTGTTTCTGGAAGTTGAAATATATAAGTTTGAATAACTCTCTGTGCATAATTATCTTACATCGGTGCTTCATACAGTACACACATGCATTTACTGTTGTATACCTCGAGTATTAGTGAACGCTCTCGATGTAGTTGGCTGTAGCAATAAATATAAAATAGTAATTAATTAATGAAGCACACTTGAGCTAACTACAAAGTGAATAGAATTTCCACTTGTACTTATCTAAGTTGGCACTTTTATTGTTTAGAAAATTATCTATAAAAATACAATTGACATGATTGTTTATAAAATATAAGTATGCAGAGGTCAAAGTACTTGGAGTATACTAGTTGACATTGAGACCTTTACTGAAGTATATAATCTTATATATAATGGTATATAACTCCGATATTACATTCTTACATCACGAGTGTACATTTCCTATTGTTTTGTACGTGTCAACCAACTCTAGTTTTTTTATACAATATAATTCTGAAGTGCTAGCAGTTAGAACAATGACTTCTATGCTGAATTTGCAAAATTTTAAAAGTCATAAATTACATAGATTATTAAATTGGAAACTGTTATTATTATCAATTGTTTCAAAAATACTTACAAACAGTTCGATCGCAACATTATAATACAGAAAGTAAACTAATTCGTCTAAACTACATTTCAATAGTTATAACAACGCTTTCACATGACTGTAATGGGTTTAGTGCCATTATCTATGAAGTTGAAAACTAAAATTCATGAAGTTAATATCCATCCGTCGATCTTTGTATAGTAATACGGAGCTCAGAATGACGTACTGAATCCAGGCAATGTCATGTTTTGCAACATTTGTAAAAAAAATCCTATTCTATTCAACGAATCAAAGCTCTCATTATTTCCTCCAACAATTTGTTTGAAACTGGTCTGTTCGTCACATGGTTGAAATTTGACTCTATTATCAAACAACAATGTAAAGAATCGAAAGCTTTGAAAATCAGCCATACTCTTGTTTGATACAGCTCACAATGAGCATGTTAAGAATAAAAACACGTGGTGCCACATTATTGATACTTCACTAGAATAGCACTTCATTCAGACATTGTTCCAGAGCTGTGCTGTTTGTGCTTTGAAGAAAACTTTGATAGTATTTACAAAACTAATACTAAGAAGAAAAAGCCCCAAAAACTGAACAGTTGAGTGACAAACGCTTTTCTCCATGTTACAAGTGAACATAATCTTAAAATATGTGATAATGTATTCTTCATTAGCTAAGACAAACATATATTTTTTCTATGACTACTTATACATGGAAACATCACGTATGACATGTGGTTTATCAGTAAAATACTTTCTCTTAGAAATAAATGTACCTTTACATTATCATCACAGTGGGGTGATTTGATGAGTTGACCATTTGTATACAAACTGTACAGCTATAAAACCAATCAAGCCATGTGAATACATTTCACAGTATATTAGTGTTTTTCAAAGAAAGCAAAGTGTATATCATACTGAGCTAATTACTTTGTTTCTGAGGTGATACAGATTGATTTGGCTACCATTTCTTTTAAATAGAATAGCATGTGTTTATATGAGTAAGAAAAGCTTATAAATGAACCCAGAGCTTCATTAGAGGGTGATACATCATCTTGCCTAGCGTTGTCATTGCAAAATATGTCCAGTGTGGTTCGAATAACTAAAATATGAATTTGATTTTTTTTCAAATATAAATGCACTCATTTTGAAAATTCTAGCGTGTACAAACTCATCCGAGCTCAGCTGAATCTACCGTTTTAGCCTTACAAGACTTAGTTTGATAGCTATATCGGTTTTCTATAATAAAACCAAAGAGTAAAATACAAATGTATTAAAGTAGTACATTGTTGATGGTATAATGATAAAGCCAAAAGTCTTGTTAAGTGACAAATTATAACAACCCTTAATTTGAACTTGAACTTGTTACATCTCTTAAAAAGTAGTTCACGAAACTGGAGCGTGGTTGTGACTTCACGTATGAATGTTAACTCTGTTAACAGTATCGTTGTAATTATAATTATTGCTTGTTGCCATATTTCACCCTGCAGTGATTTAAATGTCACTGTTATGGTTATCATTTCGAGGGTCACTCCTAAAAAGTTTGCAAAAAAATAGAAACAAAAAATGTTAATTGACTTCAAATTTTTAGCTAAATTTAATAAATTCCAAATGACAGAGGGCAAGCAAAAAACCACACACACACACATACAAAACAAAAAAAAGCAAAACAATAAAGAACAGAAAAAGAAAGATCTAACAGAAAAAAATACTATCTATAATGGTTGACTTAGATCTATGTATAATGTAAGATGTTAACTAATATATACGAGTCACCTATAGTATTACATTATATTTAATTATAGTCTAACCTGATTATAACAACCAACCAGTGTAAGCGCAAAACTGGTTGAAACTCTTAACAAATGGCTATTGCAACAACTAACAGTCTTTTTACAATAAATTTCTTTTCTATCTATTTAAGACAATTCCTTGGTGTACATAGCATGCCTTCACTTGAAATATGATTGCATTTATTGTATCATTGTAATATCATGGACATATTGTCTCTTATCTTTATTTTTTACATATTCTGCTGTGATTATTTAAAGTACTTATCATCTTGTTTTAGGTAGATATTTGTGTATATTACAAGTTAAAAGATTTAAGGCAAAGGATCCAATTAGGGACTTTAGTCAGTTATTTCCCCTTGTACACTCTTCAAATAGGTAGGTCCAACTAGTTGGATTACTCGGATTTTACCCTTACTTTTCAATGTCAATTTGCAAAAGTTAATCTTTAATAACTCTTTTGTAAATCATTTAATTTTTTTGAAATTCGAGCTAAGTATTTTTAGGAAAAAAAACTATCTAAATTTCATCACTTCTGTTAATATCTCCATTAACAAGAAAGATATTAGCTGAAATATTTTGTTATCCTTACATAGGAATTCAATGATAAAATCCAATGATTCCAACTACTTACCAATCGGATTGCTTCAGATTTTTACAGGAAAAGATAACTGACTTGAGTCCCTAATTGGAAATAAGCCTTAGGATGATTTAAAAGTACTTACCATCTTGTTCGAGGTATATGTAAACGTATGTGCTATACAGAAGGCATCGCAAATAAATCTACGTATGATACATGGTTTATACGAGCGTCATTTAACCCTGGTTTGTCTGTATATTTTATGATTTACGGTGTACAAAAAGTGACATTTCACATCATCATTTTGGTACAATTAATACGAGATCTCCACAAATATAACATATCGTGTGTAAGAGATATTTTATAAATGTTTGTACTTGATAAACCCACATAGCTAACATGTTTGAACATTTATCATAAAAATAATTATATTTTTCTTACAAAATTAAGTCAGAGATTGGTGACTTTTATTTATTTTCCTACAAGATTGGGACTAAGATACTGTTTTTACTTGTTTGTTGATAAATATTACTGTATGAACGACGCAATTACTTAACTCTATACTTAAATATTTTACTAGGCAGGATATAGGCAAATTGCCATTTTCCGCCTTATAGATATATCTATTTGTAGACATGATCAATTTATTCAGCAAATAATGGTTCCCGATATACGGAGGGAATCCAATGTTGAATATCAAAAATGAATCACATAAAACATCGTTTGTTGATATATAGTAATGTTATATTTAAGAATTTACGAGGAAAACATGTCGTAAGATCTTTAATAATACCGCCCCTGTATATAGAAACATTTTCTTCTGGTAGATACATGTACGTGATACATTCAAATGTGGATGGAGGTCGGTTGGGAATAGGACACCAAATAGAGGGATTTTAAATACAAATTTGATTGTTTTCAGTTGTATTTTTAAAACAAAAAGTAAGAGTCACGACCGTTTTGGAAATATCAAAATCATTTGAATACGATCTTAACTCTAATTGTCACATTTTTTCTTCTTAAATCTTTCTTGAGAAGTAAAACGGTTCATTTTATTAAGCTTAATGTTTTGTTTCTATACTTTTATTACGATTACAAAATACATTTATATGCTTTAATTTAATGAAATATTCAAGGCACAAGCGATGGTAGTATCACTGGCGCGTTTTTACTAAAAAATCTTAGGATAAAAATCATCGTAAATCAAAAACAGGAAACATTAATAACATGGTCATTCCTTGACCAATCAATTCTGAATATAAATGAATTATATAGAATTTTGTATACCTTTTAAATATCATATCATACTTATGTTTATTATACGTCTGACTTTGAACTGTGAATATATGGAATTAACTTACGATTTTTTTTTTCGTAGGAATTCTTGTGAAAAAGTGCACTGATGTACTGCTTACTGAGCAATGCTTACTCTCATTACTTAGGTAAACTATTTTTTTACGTAAAATAACACTATATTATAATGGTATGTATTTAAATATAAATCGACTTAACAATTTGATTAACGTAAAAAGGGGAGTAAGTATTTAATAAACCATTAGTTAAACTGTTAAGAGTTTAACACACCACTTTTGATCTTTATTATGATAATATGAATATTATTTCATCCTCAAATGATCAAGAAATATGGTGAGAGTAATTGTAGGTGTGAGTGGTGATTTGACATTTGTCAATTAATTTTATTTAATCGTTTATTTACTGATTAATTATCAATACGATAAAATCATGATTCACATTAGAAAAGTTGTAAATGGCAACTTTAGTCTGTACAACAATTGTACCCAATCGAGGATAGCTTGACCATCTAGTGCACCTTTCCAATTTCCTGTAAAGTGAAACCATCGTGAACTAGATGGGACGGTTGATCCATTAGTTGGAATTGGCTTGGTCACTTGAAGAACCTTTCCATTGACCTATTAGCTTCTACAAATAGTGATGTATGGGCAGGTATGTTAGGGTCAGAGGTCGTCGAAACACATAACCTTTAGAACTGCACTGGTGTACGAATGCAACCAAATTAAAATAAAATATTTCAATCAATGAATGTAACGTTTACTCTTCTAAGAAACTATTCTCTTATGCATCAAGCTAATCCTGAGATCATTGAATCATTTTTAAGTTACAGACCAAACAAAGGTATGATCTGTTGATACTTTTTACTCACTGACTTCAAAAGTTTCGGGATAATTTCATATCCTCATTTTAATTTACTCAATTACTCATGTTTTTCAGCAGATATAATCTTCATTTCCTGTTGATAGAGTTACATCAAGATCTTGTTCAATTAACTCATTCACAAAAAACTTTAATGAACAATCTTCGATCAAAACAAATTAAACTACTTCACAACTAGACATACCCAGACGTATGTAGCCATTTAACTCTAATTTATGAGTTATCAAATACTTTAGATGTAAGATTACGTTGATCATGTTACAAAGTATCTTCGTTAATTTAAGCATTTACAAAAATAATGAATACTCTTTGATTAAAATTTCTAGGTACTTTTATATTGGCGGACTTACATTATTCAATAGGAGCTGTAGTCCGGTAGAAGAACGCGAGCTTGAGGGTCGGGAGGTCCTGGGTTCGAGCCCACCAGTAACACTGCTATTTTCCTTGACCTGCGAGTGCTTCTCTCCAGCCAGGTGTAAATAGGTATCTGCAAGGGTGGTATAATTTCGTTGCGCCAATGTGTCGGCTGCACACATAGGCGGATTAAAGACTCCCGGCGAAATTGATAGATATATATACCATTAGCCCGATGATCAGAAGTAACAATTGTAAAGTCGGCGAAAGGGCTTGAAATGCAATTACTTTTTTATTGACCATTTTATTAAAATTTTTGTTAAATATTATAGGTTATATAGAAGATGCTGAGTTTTGAAATGTCTTTTCAAATTAACTCATTCACACAAATACAGAGAGCACTTTAATGAAAACATAATTTAGCTACTCCTCTATTGCTGGACCTATCACTTACCTCCTTATTAAATGAGATATCAAATACGAACGATAACTTGGAGTCTTGATGACTATATAAGATTATTGTTAAGCCGTCATAAATGTTGTTAGGATTAATTGTATTGCTATAACATTCATTAAGGCTTGACCTTGACGGTCGATTATACCCATGGGAAATGTTTGCCACTGGTAATTGGTTGAGCAAAATATATATCGTATTTCGTAGAGTATTTTGTAATAAGCGTATGATATAAATTTTGTTTCTATCTAGAGAGACCTAATCAAATACAATGTAGACCTAAGGTTAATATATAGATACGTTTCAGTACAAACACTTCGACTAACCAATTTAAGGATGGTAAATGATATTGTATTCACTTTCTTTCCTTGTCTCAGAATAAAGTAAAGTAGCTTTTTGAAAACAATGGTTTGGTGTTTGGCACTTGTTAGGAATCATTTGTACCAGGTCAATGTGAACCAGCTTTATGTTTTGAAATAATGTATTTTGGTGTTTGGTATTTATTTGGAATGCTTTGGCTCAAGTCAATGTGAACCAGAGTTGTGTTATGTTCTAAATGTAACTTTTGTGTTCAGTTCCTATTTGGAATTGTTTGTCTCAAGTCAATGTGAAAAGGACTTGTGTTATGTTTTAAATATAATGTTTTAGTGACTGGTACTTATTTATAATCCTAATTGCCATGATAAAGGAGTCTAATAGTGTGCTTGTGACCCTTAAGGCCTTATAAACGTGGTTTTTCTTTCTATATCTAGTCGGTCGAAAAAGTGTACAAAGAATATAAAAACAACCTCATATACATGTACTCGCATTTACGGAAAAAATCGTTTTCACTGCTTAAAATATGAATATCAATTTCCTTACTAAATCTCAATCATGAGAATTTCTGATGCTTGAACCTCAACTATATAGATATTAATGATCATTTTAACGCTGACTATAAAGATTTTTAGATACCCATTTTTTGATTCAATAAAAGATTAACTTCTTACAATAAGTTTCAACCTTTGAGCTAAAAGGTGTCTGTTCAAGTACTTTTTAAAATAGATACGAAATCTTTATGATTGTTTTATTGAAGTTAAAAATATATTTGCGTAACAAATTGCTCAACAGTTATAGATATGTCTACTTAAAAAAGACAAACTTAGGCCTAAATACATGTACATACATTAACCGTATTTCAGAGCTGCAATAAAACTTATTTTGATCATATTTTTATTACAAAAAGAAGCTTAAAGATATTTTTGTGAACTTTGATGATAACGCCCGCCGCGAGCTGGCAATTAAAAAATTTCACAATGGACTCCTTTTCAGCGACCAGGTGACCTTATCACGTGGCATATCACCCTGATATATCACTACGCCAGGTGGCTTTGAATAAATATTACGGTTATAACGTAAATAATATTCCATTACTAAAATCTTTGATGGAACAAATCTGTGTTTACGTAACAACGAATGATGATTCAGCTTAAATAACCGTAGTTTTCCAGCTGTCCGTTTGAATCACATGTAAACCTGGACTTCTTCGCACCCTCGATGCTTCTCTCGTTATATAACTGGGATTCCTGCTTCTTTATTCCCATATCAGTATAAACCAGCTTTTATAGAAGACATTAATAATTTAAAAAATGCTCAAGAATTAATACAAGCATTAGAATAGGTTCTAGCTCAGTTGGAGGCACACAAGTCTACTGATAGTGGGGTCGTAGGTTCGAATCCAGGAATGAGCATACATGAAATAATTTCTACGGACATTCTACCTCCTACCACTGATTCTACAATCATGTAGGACAGTTGTTAGTCACTGACGAACGTAGTCTTATCATAGAGTTTGTGTAGATGAACACATTAACGTTACTTGATATAAACCGTGGCATTTTTGCTCACAATCAACTCTAATACAATTTTTTACAGTTCTTTAGTCTCAAAGATTGTACAGGTGCTTCAAACATTTGAATACTCGTAAACGAATGCAAATTGTTTAAATACATCTCAAAGCACGGCGTGGCCTTTTTAATAAAATTCCAGTAGAGTTCTAAAACAATCGTGCCATGATATCAATTGAATGAATTAAATCATTTAAGTACAATAAATAGTTATATCAGCCGTTAGATGTATCAACCGTACAGGGAACTTAATACGTGAGAGTTCACGATGCAAATTGTTAGCTTTTTGTCGTAAAATACATTATCTTATTGCATCATTGAGATGGAATTTTACGTAACACCCTAGGCGCCACAGTACGCACCTATAATGATTAGTTAGCATAACAATTTACATGTGTTTGAAATTTGTCTTAACAAACCATGAAGCCCCTTGAAAGAATCTTCAGAAAAAGAAAGTATTTGCTCAATTAGAACGCTTGGCGGAGGAATGCGAATGTTTTGTCATTCACTTGAACAGAAAACTAGATGCATACAAATTACCGCTCTGAAACATTTCAGCACTGCTTAATAGAAATCGTTGTTTGAATGATGGTGATTTATTTTAGGCACCCTGAAATGTTTGGGCGTGGCTGATGTGCTACAAGATTTATATCTGGTAGAGTCACAATGACTTTCAGGGACAAGAAAACATTATTTATTTGGTGAAAAAGTGAGATTATATTCTGTACTTTAGGTAGCCCAATTGTCTTGATTTCAGGCCGCTTTATGTTGAAATGTCCTTGATCTCGCGTTAAAAAGGGACTGAATTTTAGTATCAAAGTTATAAAATACAAAACGATGGACTGTTCTACATGTAAATACCAGTGCAGTCAAATATACAGTTTCAATAGTTGAAAACGATTGTTTACGCAGTCTTCACGACATATTTTCATCAGCACCGGACATTCGGTCCAGCAAAATGGAATTTGTTACTAGACCGAATAAAAGTTTACTGGATCAAAACATTATTGTCAAATTACGCAGCCCATTTTAATATTTTAGCATGATAACATTTTGTAGAATTAATAAGTCAATCCCATTGCTTAAAAAGTGTATCGCTCCTTAATAGCTAATATCAAACTGCAACTCATGCTCTTTCCAATACATTACAGAGCATGGGCAGCCCGTGTTTAATTTGACACACAAATTAACAAGCTTCCCGATCAGTTACAACACACGGTCACCTCGTGCAGAATTTGACACATGAAATTGACAAGCTTTCCAATCAGTTACAACGCACGAGCGCTTCGTGCCGAAATTGACTCGTGAAGTTGACATGTTTTTCAATAAGTTTCAGTGCATGGGAAACCCGTGGGGAAATGATCACATGATAATAACAAGTGGTATCCTTAATGAAACGTCAAACATATAAATAAATATAAGCAAATTAGTGATTAAAATGACGAACGCGATAATTCTTGTACATTATTTTTTATCATTGAATATGGGAAGTGGTGGTTACAAAAAGTTGGTGGACAGATGGACCACTCATAGACACTGGACCGACGGCGATTTCGGTGGAGTCCACTGGCGTATTTCGAAGACTGGTTTAAGTCGTTTAAACATCTGTACAGTATTGTTATCAACTCGCAAACTCTAGAACTAAGAACTATTTTACATAATTTTTCAAGTTCTCCACAGTATATTACAAAGTCTGTCACGTTTTATTTTAATTGACTATCAATGTTTCTTTAACTAGAACAATTGACTTCTGTTTTGCGTATTTTCCGACGAAACCAGGGTACAAAATTAAGTGGTGAAAGTACGATCACATATACATGTATAATGTTTCCACCACAGGTAGCGGTATATAACGTTAAGCACGCAAGATCGCTTGTAATTAAGACTAGAACAGTTTGGTCAAATAGGAGAACATTTTTCTGTTTTATGTATTTTTGTAATCAAATGTACCTATTTTCTCGTCATTCGGAACTCCTCGGCTATTCACTACGAATAAATTATTCATTCAATAAATGGTCGAGGTGTTCCGAATGATTTTTGTAAGAGTGTACGAGGTATTTAAATAAAACATCCACGAATGTGTATTGTGTCGGTTTTTGTTAAAACTATTTTAAAATTCCTATTATCCTACTACTACAGTTTACATCAGTATTGCATATTCAGAGTTGATCAGGGTTGCTTATATTGATACAGTAACATGTGGTTTTCCAGAGGCATTCCATTCTTTATGTCTACCTATAACTGTTCAGATAATTTTAATGTTCAATGATAACCTCAGTGTAGCAAAAATAGACCAGTTTTAGTATCACACAATCTGGTATCATATTGATAATCGTTCACCTGACAAAGTTCTATGTGATTTCTTTACTTGATAAATCTGTCAAAATACTTATATCATACTTAGGCCACACAAATACAATATTTCTGAAAGTATTGTAATGAAAGATGCTGTATACCACATCTAATCGACATGTTTATGTAAAGAACGTTCATACGTGCGCATACTTATAATAATCTGGACTAAAGTCTAAATCCGTTCAATTTGTAACTTTTCCTATTTACACCAGTTAAATGTAGGTCTAGCTGAGAAATATGACATTATTGTAGATCATATCAATGCTAATATCAACTAAACACTGACAGGTTACTGGCATTTCTTACATAAATATTTGTCTTCGGAACAAACTCCAGCGTTAATCCTTATTAGAATCAACATCCACGAGAAATCACGTTCTGTAGTTTATTGACCGACTCAACGTCACATATGAACCATTACAACTGCCATCATTTTCATTATGAACACCACCAATAAAAAAAGCCATCAAAATCATCATTATCATAAAACACCAACAAAACATCTTCCAGTATTATCATTTTAAACATGACCTACAACAAATCAAAACAACTATCACCAATCACCATCAACCTTAACATCAACACTAACAAATTAAAACAACATTGACAATCTTCATCAATATCGCCTTTATTATTAACAACACCACAAATAAATCAAAACAACTCATTATCATCATCATCATCATCATCATCATCATCATCATCATCATCATCATCATCATCATAAACAACACCACTATCAAATCAGAACAATTACCATCATTAGCTTCATTATGAAAAATATCCCCAAGAAATCACGATAAGTACTATCACAATCATAAACAACAACACCAACCATAATCATAAAAACAATACCCACACAGAATAACAACTACATCATCATTACTATAAACACTATAACAAGTGGAAAGCATCAACAGTTTATAAGCACCACTACTATCATAATTTTAAAACACCAACAACAAAACTGAACCACCATAATCAACATAAAAACATCATCATCGTTCTCTTCACAATCAATTTAAACAAAAACCATTGTGAAGTGAGGTATGTGGGTATTATATCATTTAAACAACAAACGCAATTTTAACATGTAATTGGGCAACAAACATCTCAAGGACAAAATGTCCGAGACGACTTGTTTAATATGGGAAGACCAAATCATTACACTTTATTCTGTTTATTCTTCTTTAATTTACTAACGAGTTCTCTCAGTATCAACAACAGCTTTTCTCATTTCATTGATCTGGCTCGGACCCACGACTTACACTTTACGAAGTTAAACTATATGATACATATGCTATTCACAATTCCATGAGACATTCAGAAATACGAAATTTACGCAAGTATTTACAAGTCGCCTGTTAAATGAAATATTTTTACTCAGAAGAGTAGGAAATACATTTTTGAACTTTAATCTGTTGAGTCAAAATCATTTAGTTTAACAGTGTACGTGTACTAACTAACGTGAATCAAAGTACTGAAAGTACTGTTGGAAGGAATTTTTGAAGGATTTTATCATTTTAGAGTTCAAAGATACTATTTCGATATCCCTCATTAACTCTTTATCATTCATAGTCAACAGTGTTTCATATTTCATTTTACAGGCCCATTATTCTACTGATCGAGGGGTCGTAGGTTTGATTCCCGGGCGGGGCATACTTTCGTGGAGCTTAGTTATGAAAAAATTTCTACGGTAATTCTCCCTCCTACCACTCAGTCACCGATGCGCTTTGTTTTTGGTTAACAGCTAGATCCAGAGATTTTGCCTTTTCAGGAACAGTGAGTGGATGGACTGATCTCAGTGATATAACCTATAATACCAATATAATTGAATAATAATCATGTATGTTTATGAAAAAAATTGATTTATCGACTGTAAGTTTTAAAATCACATGTATGTCATCTTTACACCTTACATTTATCTTCGTAATCAAATGAATTACCATATACTGAAGAATTATCTTAAAGAAGTACAAATGTTTATTATTTTGTTTTAATGAATTATAACCAATGTTCTAGTATTAATTGCTAGCCATAAAATAATAATGAATATATTAAAAACATTTGATGAGACTCGAACCAGCAACATTTCATTCCGTACAATCGTCTTTTAGCATTGCAATACGGATATATTCGATGCGACATATGGTAGAATCCTCTGTTATTTCCGTGTAATATCAGAAATAAGCAAATTTGTCTCTTTGATGATCATCACTAAGCAAATGCAAATTAGTTTTAAAGTTGAAACATATCGTTATTTGGCTCATGCTTATCTAATTGGCTTTGATGCGTAGCTAGCTAAAAAGCGTCAACATACCCAGCATTCATAATTACATGTATTATAAACACTGAATGAAGGAACCGGACTAGACTCGAACTCAAGACGCATGACCCATACGACGTCAATGCTTTAATAGTAAAGTGGCAACTTTCTTTTACTCTGGATTACAATAAATTACATTGCAATGTAATAATATTGAATTATCATTTATCATAATCATCTTGCCATTCAATTACAAAATCAACATGTATAATTATATTTGCTCTGTCAAAAACTTAAAACTAAACTTCAAATGATGAAGTGCTCATTTTGTTTACTCAATTCAAGATTGAGTTGTGCGGAATCCATGCATTAAGCGTCAAATGTATAGTTTATCATAATTATGTCGGTCTGTAGTTTGTTCGTGATGTTATACAGATGTTCAATTCCCAACATCCACCATACTATATAATTACTCCAAGTGTACAATTGTTGAAATTCCATAAATTTTACCATCCTAACATGTTCAGTACACTTTATTAAGTTTTAATTAAACATTTTCTCATTAATTTGCACGATTGCATTAGTTAGAGATCACCAGCTGTAAATTTCTGAGCCATTCTATGAAACACTCATTCATGTCTTGTATGGAATACGAGGTATGGCCCATATTCACTCGAAATTTGTTATTAGTTAATGGTGAATGCGTAGAATTTAATTGTCATGTATAACTGCATGTGTAATTTGAGCAATAAAAGTTTTGTTCTTTTCTGTTCAGATATTTGATTACTTAAAACATAAGGCTATCCATGTTAATGAGCACTACAAATCTGCATCAGTGTACTGGTTGCTATTGATATTTAGAACCAACTAGTAACGTGGTTGCGCTGCAGTACGAAAATATGAGTATTTATTAACGCTATTTGTTTTGACACTAACAATTTTATGCAGAAAATGAGTAAAGAAGTAACAAAATGTGCCCCTATAGTTTTTTGTTATACTAACTCTAAACGTAACTCAAACATCTGCAGTCAATATTTATCCAAACACTAACCTGTCTGCCATTTTGCGTTCCTGGCTAGTCACCTCCGAAGCTGGCTCACGATTGGTCGAAAGCGCTTCAGCAAGCAAACCGTTCACAAAGACGAACACGCAAGCGCTTGCGAGCATCAGTCAAGCGCTTTGCTTATTGAACGTACGCATAGCTTTGCCTTTAGTTGGTTGATGAATGAGTAGTGGCCTATGAATGCATAGTGTTGTTTCAAATGATTTCAGACATCTTGAAGTAGTTGTTCACAGGTTTCACTGACTGGCTCTCATTTCCTCTACAACCTTAAACAATTATTTACATGTTTCTTACAAATGTGGCATGCATTTAAACTCATGGTTTTGTAAGACAATTACAAGTATTGAAAGCATTAGTATCCCACAGCCTGTCTGATTTTCACGATGAAAACCTCATTTGATAATACTAAGTTGTTTTCGAACATTAATATCTCGCTGTTTTAAATACATTTTGACATTCATTGGTATTTTAAATTATTGTTCAATTAATGGAATACAAGATTGTTTCTACCTTGGTTAGAATTTTATGAATATACACTCAAAAATGAACAAACTTTTATTAGAAAGTTTTATTTTGGTTAACTAATAATCCAAACAAATAAATTACACATTTGAGATAGATGAAAGATATTAAAATGATAAGTCAACATGACTATAATAGATTGGTTTTTATTTTTTTTATTTTTTTTGGTACCAATTTACTGGGAGTATTGTTATTTTTTATTCAACTCCCAGTAGCACATACATTACCTCCGCTGATAAAAATACTAAGTAGCATTTCTTTACTTGTGATTGGTAAAAATGTAAATCGGCGAAGTTAATAAATTCACCACTCACTGTTGTAAACGATTTAACAATACGCAACTTTCCGCTACTTTGAAGTGTTTTTCTGTGCTTTAATACGTAAACAATTTTTACTGGAAACGCCAAAGGTCATTTAATGTCGATGTTTTTCCATGTTACGGATGCTGTTTAATGATGCTGTTTCCTGGCATTCCATTTGATGGCATTCCATTTTTATGAGCAACCACATTGTACGCATCAACATAAAATGAAACATAAAATTTTCATAAAGCAATAAGAGGAACAATAACTTTTGTATGACATTAAAACTTTATGATCTCTTGTTCTTAAATAAAAGACATTTTATTATCCAATTGAGAAGCAAAACAAAGATATGTTTTTTTAACAGTTAATGCAGTTATATACAATCGCAATACATATAAAATTATATAGTCGAGCTATGATATGAATGGAGTTCAGTATTATGTGCATAATTCTTGGAAATCCACTAAATACTTAATTGTACTAATTGTGGGTGTGCCATTACATTAAAGATAACTATCACTGATCTTAGTGACGCCATTTTGTATCCACTTGTAACACGATGCACAATAATGGCGGATTATTTGTAGTCTTTATTATATTTCTAACATAAAACAAGTAATATTTTACGTTTTTGTTGTCTTTGATAACATAATATTTAGTATTTCGTACCACTTTGGTAGCATTCCAGTCATTTCAAATTAGAACAACAGCACTTTCGACATTGTAGTTAGCACAATTGATGACGTCATTATTTTATGTGCACTTATAACCTCGTAAAATCTCGAGCTCGTAGAGAAAGTGTGCCAATGACTACTCATGAAATCAAGAAACACTTAGGCATACTCTAGAATTATTATTTTCATGCTAAGAGGTGTATTAAGTATGGAAATTGCTTCTAGTAGCTCTCAATTATTGTTTGTCTTACAAGATGAATGGGTTACTAAGGCAGCTCGTGTAGTTTGCCTAAATAATCATTAAAACAAATGGATGGAGATAGTTATCTCAGAATTAAAAGTACTTACGCTAACACACGGCTTGTCATGGACTCTTTGAAACGTATAATTCAATTTAAATAGCAAAGAACATCTTTGAGTGTAGATATAATTTAACATCAAAGTTAAGCTTTGTCTTAGTCAGAAATTGCAGTATAACCTGAGTTACTTAATGTATAAGCATGTAGGTTCTGAGCCAATATATGTATTCAGTAGTGTCCCCCAATTTTGCAAAATTTATATATTCTGATCTTTTAAGCCATGTGTATTTCTATTTATTACTTATTTTGATAACATATTGTCGATCATTCTTTCAAAAGAGCATGCCCACCTGGTGTGGAAAGATCACTTCATATCTAAATGATAACATAACCATGGCGCATTAATACAAGTTCATACAATTCCGACAAAAATAGTTCTTTCTGGAATACAAAATAATGTCTTTATCATAATGAACAACCATTATAAGATAAATATCACGTGCATTGATCCCTGAGTAAAGATCTATGACTCAATTAAAATCATATAATCTCAGCATGTTCAACTATAGTTTGCCTTTGGCCAATGATGCTTAGAAAAATCCATTATGGTCGCTGCATGGATTATCATCCAATGATTGTAATGTTAATATACATGTAAGTGGAAAGGTCAAAAGTTTATTTTTTGGATTTCAGATTGGAGTCTATCCTAAAACTCATTTTGTTCATGAGTTAAAGTGCTTTGAAAAAGTTTAAAATTATGAAATTATTAATCGTAGTGCAACAATGTCGTGCAACATCGCGTCTTAATATAGTGCACTAAACGATTTCCCTATGATCGATGGTCCTTATGGAAGTGTGTTTTGAGTATGTAGTTCGTTCTGATTTTTATCATTTCGGTTTCTATTGTTTTAATTATTGGAACTGTATGAATTGTGCTTGAATATATATTTTATGCTTAGTTTTGACTATTCAACACCGGCCATTTATTGTTTTATAACAAGATTTTCCCAGCGAATGCTGAGTTATTATTTCATAACAGCTAATTAAATCTCATTAAACCCAGATCTCGTGATTGATACAGCAATAGCGGAAATGTAGATGTAATGATCTCATAGAGATTGCAGCTAATTTGAATGAAGTATTTGTATTATAATGGCGATCTTATTACTGGCAGACGCAAGTGCAATATAGTTTTTTTTTATCCCGAAATAGCTAGCCAAACTTATTATATGTATTGAACCATAGGTGGCCGGCACGATCTGTTTATGTATACATGATTATATAATATAAATTGTGGTGTATTGCTAAAAAAATGTTGTCTATGTAGTTGATTCGTCAGAGTTCCCTGAAAACACCGAATATACGTTTGGTGTCAATGATGCCAATACAAAGTGAAAGGGAAGATTGCAACATGGTAGCTAAAGATGTCTCGTCTATTTGACTGATTTTATAATCTGAAGTTTAGGGTCAATGACATACCTTTTTAATTTACTATTATATCACAGAGGACATAACGTACGCTTTTATTAGTAACCATGGTAAGATATGTAAACATATCAAGTGCCAATTGAATGTGGACAGGGGGTCAGTTTAAGTTCGACAGCCAGACAGGAAAATTGTGCCATGAATTCAGCAGTTAGACGGACCCTGACAAGATGTTAGTTTCACTACAACATAAAATATATTGTATTAATTAACATAATCTAAACTAATTAGACTTGTGAGTTATGTTACAATCGTACAATAAACATAGTTACAAATTTATGATTAATCAGTCGCTTAGCTAAAGAGTAGAAATAGAATTTCAAATGTCTCAAATCTGTTGCATGTTTGTGTAATACATAGAGAGAACTTGTCAAGCATATTTCATATAAGTCGTATATTTCTGTCTTTCAACTTCATATTTTACAGTTTATGTCATTTATATTTTTGAGGATGTAAGTATGATTAGAAAAGATAAATAGTGTGGTATATCGTGAAGTAAATAAAGAACTTTATCCGTCTTTATGTTTTTAGTGAAAGCAACACAATCGCAATATTGATCATCATTTTTATAGAAATATATGAAGGTGGCAAGACTATCGATTTATCGCCCGAAGTCTAAACCCTTATTCCACAACGCCAAATCCAACTTTATTCATTATATTCCTGTTTCTGTTAATTATTTAAGATAATTATTGTGTCCGTTATTAGTTTATGACGTCCCTTTTATAACGAAATTTTAAGAATGATAAAACAAATGTACATGTATTGCTATTTGGCTGTGTGGTAAGTGCGTCTTCTTTTACTGTTGCTGGTCATAATACATTTGCTTACACTTTTTTATCCGATTCAGTTTGGTTCATATGCTGCTTGAAGTTGCTCTTTTGGTAATTTTTATTCACATTGTGGCAGTTCATCGATTCTTTTGACTCTTTTGACAAATCTGTAACCAGTATTTTAAGCAGTAAGCACATACCTTTGTCAGTTGCTGACAATGGTTTACTTGTTCAGTGGTAGGACGAACTTCACCAAGGTATGCACTATGCAGGTCTCAACTGTATAAAATATATACATGTACATGTATGTTATTATAAAAACCTTTATGAGGTTTGTTTATTAATCGTACATAATGTGTTGGGGCTACAAGGTATATTCATATTTATCAAATGTCCAAATATAGATGGAGTACATTAATCCTCTGTATAATATATAACATATACAAACAACCTTCATTAATTGTTTATTATTGTTATAACACTATCCATGATGTTGCTAAAATAACGTCCATTTGTCATTTTATAGCTATGTGTTAATTATCTATTTTAAATTCTTTATTTTTTTCCTTTTGGTGTTTACAAAGATTCTATTAAGAGGCTGTCCACGAAAAATCAGGCAGTCAGTGTTACATGCTATCCCTCAGAATTTGATGATTTTGCTGTCAGTTGATCATAATGATGCAAAATTACAGAATTTACAGTTAGAATTTTGTTTGCACCTTTTGGTTGCTATAGCAACGCGATTTAGTGTTTTTGGCCATTTTTTGCATGAAATGCACTTGTAAAATGTACTTTTTTGCTATTTTCATGATTCTCCTGAGCAAACAATGATGATATAATAGCAACAAGCATAGTTTCATATCATTATATAGTCAATTTACTATAAAATAATAATATTTACATGTGATGAAGATAAAAGTTCATAGAAAAAAATTGAGTTCAAAACATCATGTATTTCAATTTTTGAAATTCCTTGAAAACTATGCAATTGGCTATGCTCATAATTTCCAATATGACGCATGAAATGAAACTATAGTACTAGCAATGTAAAGACGAAATATGGTATTATAAAAAGCTAAAATAAAAAAGATGGAACTCTCAAAGAGAAAAAAGAAAATTTATGATAAAAATTGGCAATTTGCCAAAAAATTGGCATTTTGCCAAATACTTCAAATGCTTGTATTATGATTTAAATTATTTTTTTTTTAGAAAATCAACATTTGTATATGAAAATATACTCAGGTTACAAACACAGTAGTGACAAAAAATGCGGTTGCCATGACAACAGTCAAGAAACAATCACATTATTTTTTTCTTAATCAATGAAATTCATTTATTTCTCTTCTTTTTCTGATTTCATTCATGAAAGTCTAAAGAAATTACATAATTTAAAAGCTGGATATTAATAAGATTTATTCATTGAAGTGCTTACAATAAATATTGACTTATCAAACTTAAAATTAAAGCTATAATCTATGTTTATAAATGATGTAAAATTCATACCCCACCCACTTTATTCAACATTACAAATTCTTTACCACCACTTTATTATTTGTTTGAAAACTTCCAAGTAACTTTTCACAAGTGGAATTATAATGTGTAAGTTTAAAGCAGAATTCCAATATCAAAACTTAAAATTTGATTTCGTTGCCATGGTTATAATTAAATATTTTGAAATTATCTGTCCATGGGTCTCCACCCACTTAATTACAGTGAAGGTCCGCTATTAAGGCCAGCTTGCGGACCAACATTATTTGGCCTTACTAGCGAGTCAGCCTTAATAGTGAAACATGGATTGTGACAGGTTGATCAGCATGTTATTTAAAGTGGGTAATTAATTTTCATGTTTAAAAGATTAACTAGACGCCACAATTCTGTATCATTTCTATCTCTTCATGTTAGCCAAATCAACAACACTTCAGCATGTTTGAAACTTTTATTAACTCATTTTCAAGGTCAAAATCAGATCATCTTGGGCATTATATATAAGACACATCAATGTTGCACAACCATTTGCTGCCATTCATAATGAAGTCAATACATTTGTATATGCAAATGACCAACACTACTACTTGTAATTTGTATTTCAAAGTAAACAAATGAAAAAAAGAGAAAACATATCGACAGTTAATTTTAAAATGTTTTTATTTTTTACGTCATAGTCATCAACATAGCATAACAAATATTAATTCAATTGTTACAACCCAGAGACAGAATGTCATTGAATAAACTAAACTAGTGAGAGAGCACTTTGAATGGATCATTTTTTTGAGTCTATTCATACATCAATATTACGAGTTCCTCAACTGTAGTCCTCTCACATATTTCTTGCACTTTGTAACAGAATAATAACTATTTACCCTTTTATAGATACAAAATAAAACCACAATCACACTTTGATCATAATTATACATGTAATGAATTTAAATTATACATTTATCTTTATGTCATGAAGCTTTCTGTGAGAAATGGTATATGTCTTAAAAATGTTATTTTTGTAACAAAATGTTCATTATTCTCCTGTCTCAGAACCAGTTAACACATACTTCATGAGACATCTGTTGTTGTCATTCTGAAATAAACAAATTTCATTTTATAGCCACATACAAAATAATAAATGTTTACCATAGTAAATAAATCCAACTTGATAAAATAACATTACTTATTACATTTGTATATAATTTAAAGAATTTACTTTTGATAGTAGACTCAGTAGCAAAAATAATGAAACTCATTAAATAAGATGCCACCTGGCTAGCTCAATTGGTAGCACGCAAGTCCACTGATCGAGGGGTCGCGGGTTTGATTCCAAGGGGGGTCATACTTTTGTGGAGCTTTGTCATGAAATTATTACTATGGCCATTCTCCCTCCAACCTATGATTTTTAATCATGTAAGGCAGTTGTCAGTCAGACAAAAGTATGCGCTAAGTAGTTGGTAGACAGTTAAATCCAGAGATTTAGCCTTTCCAGGAGGAGTGAGTAGGTTGACCGACGGCCATTATATGACCTATAAAATGTGTTGCTATGATGTTAAACCCAATAAACAATGAAACATTAAATAAGATGCTAGATTCACCAGGTTTTGTCATTATAAATACATTGTAAATAAATTAACATCCCTGGTTTAAACAATTTTTCTAGCATATTTCATATGTTTTCATGGAAGAACATACCTTGTTTCTATGCTTTGTTATATCAGCATAATAGCAGATCTATGGATACTTTAAAGTTGATGCAAGTATCATGATTATTATTATTTTGTTTACTTTCTTACCATCATTTTCTGAAATAATAAACAAATATGACTAATTAGTTTAATGATGAAACAGTTTTAATACATATTTGCTAGTTATTTTTTAATAAAAGGTAAACACAGTACAGTACTTATTGAGATAGTGACAAAAGTTGATAGGGTTTTTTGCCTTTTTTATTGAAAAGCTAATATACATGTAGCCTTCCTCCAATTAAAATTTCTAACATAATTTATCATGATGCACATCTCAAAACAAATAACACTAGACAACAAGCAAATGGTTCATGTTAAAATAAGAAATAGTGACAAATATGCCTTAACACACCAGGCTAATGCCTCTCAAGGTCTTAAAAATGAAGACAGAAAAATTAATTTGTTGAGGTCAAGGTCATCCACACCTCAAGATTTTTTCCTATGTTCTCATGTGAATCCCCCAAATAATCATTGTTCAGTGCTTAGGTTCACTGTTAAGATCATTAATCAGTCACTGAACATCAATCTAGTTTCATAATTTTAGGTCATATACCTCAAGACTTATGAGGAAGCCAAATCTCTTTCCACGTTCTGATAAACATTGTTTATCAGAGTCCTTTTACGTCACAAATTCCGTCTGATTTGAAACAAAACATATAAATGCCGGTGTAAAATAAATCTTAATTAAACTAAAATTACTTACCTTGGTTTCCTAGATGGTTTCCTAGAAAATATTTGTCGGTAACAACCTGTTTTAGTTGTAAACAAACGTCAGATGTCAACAATGTGCAAAATTGCAAATGGCGTATGCAAACCAAGGGAGATAATTCATTACAATTTTGTTAGACGAAATATTTTTTCGCTATTTGTCGAAAGAAACATCTTCAAATGATTATTAAATATATTTTGTCTCTTTAAATACATATCTGAATTTAATGAAATGAAAAAATTAAAACTTTGACGCAAAATATGAAAAATTGGATCACAAGTAAAAAAAGACATGTATGACAGTATGAACAGAGTTGTCTCCCTTTGATCAAAAGTTGAAAAAAAGGGATAACAATTTACGAAATTACAATTTATTGAAAGAGTGTTCCATCTTTTTTTCTCGTTATGATTAAAATTTAACCTGTCTATTAATGTTATTATATGCTTTCTATAATTTTCAAGCGTCATATCAGGAGTTACAGGCATTTATAAAAACACACCTTACATTGAAATATAGAGCAAAAGTGAAAAAGTCGGAAATTTTCAAAAACAGCATTTTTTCACTGAATTTCGAAAATACAGCCAAAATATTTTCAGGAAATGTTTTTGACTTAGTTTATGAACGACTGAAACTAAAAAAAGCTGAAAATTGAAAAATCAACTGTAACACATTTTTAGTGTATCCTGCCTGATTTTTCGTGGACAGCCTCTTAAAAGGTACGTATCTTACAACTACTGGGTTAAGCGTCTTTCGGAGCACGTACAGGTCGTCCACGTAAACATTGCGTATATAAACATAGCCAGTTTCATTACAAACCAATTTTTAGGGGTGTATTATTTTTAGAATGTTGTAGTTTAATTAGTTCACATTCATTTTATAAACATTTCATATTATATAAAATTTACAATGTGCATACACACAATTTAAAACAATTGTAACACATAAAAATGGACTGTTTAAATCAATGAAAGCTTTTTATGCATTAGCTTATAGACCTATTCAGTGGGTAAGTCCATTGTCTAAAGTACAAAAACACGCATGACCTAGAATACGACGTGTACCTCAGTGATTTCCAACGAAAATAAATATACAAATGTGTCCGGAAAGGAGACTATAGGGAGGTTTTTAAAATAAATGAAAACAATTTATACATGGCACAGTAATGATTAAAACAGTGAACACATGAAATACTGACGAGTTCGTGTGTGCCAATTTTTGTGGACTTAATGCATTCAAGTCAACAATTCTCTCCTGGTGGTAAAACACAATTAATCGAGCACCGTTAACGAAGCCATAGAACAAGGAACACCAATATATCCCTCAAAGTATTCAGTGCTAAACTTAACATTTATTTAAGTTATGTTCTTATGAAAGGCCGCTGATAACTTTAAAATCTAAAAAAACATTACTAGGGTTGTATAATTAGACTGAAGCATTTTTTTCTGTTCTGTTCTTTTGTAACTCTTCATATATTTGGAGGAAATAAAGCTTATAGTCTAGCTCCATTTTGATCCAACCACATGTGGAGCAAAATTCTTTCTAAGCATACCTTTGTTTAGCCCTGGGTGTAATAAAATAGCCAGGGCAGTAAAGAGATATGTACAACTATTGTCTTATTGAAACTATAATATATAATTGAAGTTTTTTCTATAGTGTTTGATTTACATTCATCCTCTGCTTGACTCAGCATGTAATAAATATTGCAAAAATCCATTAAATTCCAATTAAACTTGTATCAAGAGCGTTGTTTGTACTCCTAAGAAAAAACGTAAAATTGTAATAAAATAATTCCATAAAATGCGGTATAATTCCTACATTCAAAGACTGCTCTGATATAAATCTCAAGAACCCGAATCAAATGAATCAAATACAATTTATATCAAACCAATGACATAGATCTATATAGAAGAATATGTTTTTGATGTTAATGAAGTTGAAAAAACAAGTGTATGGAAAATAATGCAAACATTATAATGAATAGTGTAGAAGTTAATCACTGCCGAAAGTCTGCGCCTGTAGTAACTGGTTAATAGCTAAATCCAGCGGCGGTTTAGTCCGGAGATTTAGCCTTTTTAGGAACGGTGAGTAGGTTGACTGACCGCCGCTATAAAACCTCTTCCATGTGTTGCGTCAAACCCAACCAAAAACATGTAAAATTTTGGTACGTATGTTTTTTTAACTGTGGTAAGGTATACAGTCAAGCCCGGATAGTACATTCTGTCTATGGAGAGACATGAGGCCATATGTGGCTTGCTCGGGTCCCTTAGAGATATATATTGTATATTTAATTAATCTTTTGAGTCGGATTTTTCAACGTAAAAAATGGGCGGGCGATCGGGCGTCTGGTGTCGTTAACAATTGCGTTTAAGTTTTCAATTTAGCATATATCTCTGCTATTTATGGTCAGATCTTTATAAAATTTACATACAATGATAACATTCCATGTGATGAACAGAATTAGAAAGTAACCACAGCGCTACCTGGCTTTATTATGGATTCTTTCTCTTTGTAACTTTTGCGTTAAAGTTTTAAATCCGGCTTTAAAGTGGTTTCCACGTTACATTTCTTGTTTTGAAAGATATTAGGATCCTTGGTTGTATTAGTTGTAATATACAAGTCATGTAGCAAAAGTCGTCAATATTCTTTGAGAAAACGGATGCAATTGCATTATGAAACAAAATTTTACGTAATTTTATACAAACAGTAACATAACGCCCTGAGACTTTAAAACAGTAAATATATATTGAAGAATCTATAGCATCATTATTCATGTTTAGATCATCAGATCTTTATCATACAACTTCCTGACATTAAAATCAAACTTCTTCATCTTAGTTCTTAAAATGATAAACTCAAACATTCATGATCTTGCATTATAAACAAAGAACCTTTCAAAACAAGCGCTCATTTTTCATTTTTTATCGAGATGAAGGAAAATATTTTTTTTTTGGAGAAAATGTTTGATAATATCGAGCCAATACTAGTTGCCATCATTATTTCCAGCCGTACTTACACGTGTTTAAAGACAAACATGTCGCCATCTGCAGATCTGTGAAAATATAGTAACACCCCTCTATACCGGTCAATTAAAGACCTATGTTTTATCGGTGACTGTTATTGAATTTGAAAGGTGACTACTTGGTTGAGAGTTATTTTCATTTTTGATGCTTAAAATGGTGACTTTGGGATAACCTCGATGTCGGTATTGAAATGAGGCTATTATTGAGAGGTGACCGCCAAGACAGGTTTCACTGTACAAGTAATAAAATCATGTAAATACGTGTTTACCAAATGGTTAAGAAATTTTTATTTCACATGAATCTGATCTTAAAGGTTACAAAGGAGCTAATTCGTGTGAAATTATGAGTTACTTGTTGTTTTAATGGTGAAATTCAAACATCTTATGTTTATTTTTTGAGAAAATTTGTTTATATGATAAGCTATAGCTGTTGTAATGAAAGCTTCTCTCAGCTGCAATTATGTTCTGTCATTACTTAGTCTAATATTACAGGACACAGGTGTCTGCATGAAAAAGTCCACCCCACAAATAAATACATTAATTTTGTGTATGTAATTATATTGGGGGTGCATAATCGTGTACTTCTTTCGACAGCAAAGTTTACAAACGAATCCATTTTACTGATAGCATTAATTCTGCTACAGAGCCGTTACGTTCCGTACCTTGTACACTTACCCTGAATAACGTGTAACCGGTGTGCAAAAGAGTAAAAGATTTTATGTAGCTTCATAAAAAGCAAGAACCAACCATGTATAGTTTGATTATCATAGTAATGGCATAAAACTAATTGAACCAA
The DNA here is from genome assembly GCA_025267735.1 of Mactra quadrangularis. Lineage (NCBI taxonomy): Eukaryota > Metazoa > Mollusca > Bivalvia > Venerida > Mactridae > Mactra > Mactra quadrangularis. The sequence continues at coordinate 35,001,949 of CM046304.1, forward strand.
AGCCCACCGACCTGGCATAGATCCATCAAAGACAATATATGTATAAAATAATAAATCAGGACCATGACGGTCACCTATGATTGGAACCGTTAGAACAAAAGTTTAACCAGTAGCCTGCTCAATTACACAATGCGTTACAGAACGTTCCGTAACGATACATTCGGAATTCCTCGGCCATTCACTGCTAATAATCTCGAACATATTTAGACGCTATTTTAAAACTACCAGTGTTGAAGTAAACAAACATAATTATGATCGTTTAGGCAATGAATGATGTTTCGTTTTTAGTCCGTAAATTTTGAAAAATCACATATTTGTGTATTAGATGAGATTATTTGCAGTGAATGGCCAAGGAGTTCCGAATGTATCGTTACGGAACGTTTTGTAACGTTTTGTGTAATTGAACAGGCTACAGAGCGGTTCTAAGTCTGTTCTGTGCTCTGCTTAACAACTAGATAATTTTATTAGCGTGTACAAATGTGTACATAGCCATTTATAACATGAAACATATACACGAAAATACAACAAACATAACGTTCAATTCATATTTTCATATTCATCTTGTATTCTTGTATGTAAATGAACATTTTAGAATCAACAAAGTATACCATTATTCTGATCCTATAGAACAGATGCCTCCAAAAATTGTCAAAAAATTCTCTGAACAATTAGGTGACGTGTTAAATCAATTAACTACTAAATGGGGTTAACATATATTTTTCCTCTTTATTTTCTATTACCCTAGATATCCTAGGTACGAAACAATTCGGGAAATGTGCTGTTGATGTATTTTTCTGCAATTATTAACTTATCTATGGAATACTTGCATACTTATGTTAAGTGGGGTGTCACACTTCAGCAATTGCTATACTGCATGAGGTCGTTGGAACAAACTGATTTTGTTAAAATACATCCTGCATTTACATAACAAAGACAACATGCGTTTTTAAGAAGCTATTAGGATTATGTAGTTCTATAAGTCAAACATGGAGCATTGTCGTGTTTAGAAGTCATTAAGATTCTCGATCTAACTTTTTTCTTGATAACCTTTTTGTACGAGAATGTTCATAAAGATGCTCTGGTATATTCAAGTCCGGGCAAATTGTTCAATGACTATATAACAAAGGGAACACACGTTATTTATCTATGCCAAGTTTTTCGAGGCTTGCTTTGGCAAACTGTTATTGCTAAAAGTTAAAACCTCTTAAGACCACATACTGTAATTTATTACGTTGGTGAAATAAAGTTATGTTGTGTTCTAAGAAACCAACTCAGATGGTCTTATAGCATTGTATACATGTTAATACAACCTCTAATCAATTTAAGTGTCCTGCATAAACATGTATAATACGGTCTAAGCACAAGGTTGTAAATGTGTATTTGCCAACACACACAGCTAAATAAATAACTTACTTAGTTATATCCATTAGACCTTATAGAATGTCAGGGCAAATAAGATACTTATATGACATAATGTCGGTCTAAGTACACCATAAACAGACCAGCGTAAATCAGTAATACCAATTAAAAGTTGAAAGCAATGTGACATTTTTACAACTTTTATCAGTTCTTCGTAAACTTATTTTACGGTCAATAAAAACAAATTTATAAAATCATGACTAATTATGATAAAATTGAATATTAATTAAATTGCCTAATTAGTATTCATTAAACGGGCGGATGTCGTGTCTTGTTGTTGTTGTTATTTATGATTCCTATCAAATTTTGTCTTTCAACTTATCAAATATAATTCTATTTCTGATTAACTAACTGCGTAGGCTTAAATAATTTACTTCCAGCCTTAAATCATCGTATAAACTACAATTTCGTTGACGTAAAAAACTTGGCAATAAATACTTCATACTTTATCAACATAAATAATATACAAGTTTGCCAGTCAGTAAAGTTACTTTCTACAGAACCTTAAGGCCGAAGACACGGTCCCAACATTATATACGTATAGTTGGACGGCGCTGTGAGCCTTTGAGAGAACCTACATGATTGACATAGCTTTAAACACGATTGAAGTCTGCGTCCATTTACTCTTTCCTCTGGTTGTGTTCTTTAATTTAGATTGAGCAATATCAATTGAAAAGTCAAAGAATAAAACAATTAGTCCGGCCAACATCAAGGATGACCTTGCACGAAATGATGTAGAAAATGTTATTCAACTTATTGGTAGACATGGTCTTACTGATTCCAAATCCGATTGATGCCACTTTGTCATCCTTGGGCAACTCCCAGAATCCAAGATGGCGACCAAGATGGCGGCTAGAGTCTAAATTATACATGCAAAATGTATTTTTACACATTATGGTCTTAAAATGAAGGACAAAAGTGATTTCAACATTTACAGATCGAGTTGGTTAAATTTTGTTATTCTTATACAAACTTTTAAATTCAAAATGGCGGTCAAAATGGCGGTCAAAATGGCGGGTAAAGGCTATTTTCCCAGTATCTAAAGAACAAACTGGCAGAAAGAGACTGAGTGCTGTAGAAATTTATTTACTTATAGAATAGTTCATATTATTAAAGAAACCGATTGATTTCACTTAGTTATAATTCATTATTAACAATTATAAATCAAAAATGGCGGCTAAAATGGCCGATATGATCTAATAGTTCAGTATATAATATACGAGTACATGCATGGACGGAAACAAACACATTTGGATTTAAGTTTCAATGTTTGTTATATGATTTTTTAATCTTTATGAACTCTTAAGTTTGTAAAACTAGTTAATCCCACCTGATAATCTATTAGCAACTCAAGATTCAAGGTGGGGTCAAAGATTACGACTACGAAGCAAATTCAACCACTTCTATTTTTTAGCAATAATGTATTGTAAATAATGAAGTGTTTTCACCATGGCCTAGTTATTTGGCTGAAAACAGTCATATTAGCCTTCGCCTGTGGTCTTGGTTTATAATGACTGTCTCCAGCCGAATACAGGCCGTTATGAAAACACTTCATTCACCATTGTCGCAGATAGGGTCCGAATAAAAACGCTCAGATTGTATCAACATTCAAAATGGCGGCATTTTTGTGGAAGAAAAAAACACGGCCTTCATGAGAAAACTCGGTCACTATGAGATTCGGAAACAATCAAAATGTCTGAATCTCATAAAAGCCGAGCTTTAAATAAAATGAAAATTTGATAAATAATTCGAGGGTTGCCTGCAAGATACTAGCTCTTCAACGCAATGTACTTGTGATGGACAAACTAATTTAATTTCAAAAATATAAGCCACTTAAATAAAGAAAAACGGGAAAATAAAATTGGGTTGATATACAATTTACAGTAGACAATTTAATTTAGGATTATTATGAAGTGCTATCATTTTGTTTAAGATTGCAATATGTGTGGATATTTGAAAAGCTTATAATCCTTTTAGTTGAAATATTTCGATGCAGTGAAAATAAACTGAAACATGTCAATAGCAAAATAAGCATGTGCCAAATATGAGGAAGGAACTAATTGACTGAGCTCTATCAATATCATTACACAAACAAGATAGATACCTCAAAAGAGTATCAGCACACCAATGTCGTCAGGTATTTTTGGTGCTCAGCAAATTGCAGCTAGATGGTCATTTGTTGTACAATTTTGTTGTCTGTGCTTCTCGTACCAAGTCTTAAAGATTTATGCGATTAAACATATATGTAATATTACCGAAAAAATGAAGAATCACCATATCTTGCAATGCATCGTCTAAAATGTTTGGAGTGGAACATATTTAAATGTTACATACGAGATTGACAAGTTGTCTCAACGTACCATCCTTCTTTGGGGGAGTCCTGGCAGTTGATGGTGAATATACTCCAAATGTGATTAATATTCAGACATGTTTAAACTTTTGGCACTGATGCATCAGATTTGTTATGTGTTCTTTCAAGATATTTAGTGTTAAGTGAAACAATACATTTTTAAATTTTCTACTGGGCCATGTTTTGTAATTAATGAATCCCTTAAAACCACCCTCTTGCACAGTGTAACACTATTTGCTAAATCATGAGCTAGACACTGGGTTCAAATAGCAGTGTATACGCTTATAATAAGAATTGGCATCTACGCCACGTTATTTCTCTCAATCCTTGTAAATAAAACCAAATTCTATTACACACTTTTGATGGAAATGTGCTTTTGTTAGTTCTCCATTTTTTATCAATGGCCAGAGTTATTTACAATGAAATAAAGAACATTCATGATTCAGTTGTGATATCTGATGTCTAGATCGGACTTGAAATGATCCTAATTGCAAATTCTCTTATTTACTATCAAAATGTGTTACAATGTCAACATAATTTCTATCAATTGCTTTGGCATAAATATACTCTTGAAAGATAATAGAACATGCACACAATACTTACAATGTCATTAGCTTTTTCTTTTTTATAACCTCCTTTAAATACATATTGATTATTATTGAAGTTGCAATTATATTGGGAAAGTGGTCGCTATTTTAAGGATATCACAACATATGTTTTTCAATTAATTAAATATTATCAGAATAGTGTCTCTAAATTGCGATCTTAGAAACAATTTGCTTCAAGAGTCAACTGGCAAGCTAACAAGTATCAACGATTTGATATTCGCAAGACCAAGAGATATAAAAACCTAAACATAATGCTGGATACCCATTTGTTAGTAAAGAGTAATTCCTACAAAAATGCATTAAAACTTTTTTGAAATGCCTCTATGTACGATCCTGCTCATTGTGGTTGATATACCCGACAAGTGTAGTTTTTATCCGCCATTTTGTCCATCATCTTGGATTGGATAATAAACAAGGGGTACCAAAATTGCAAAAAAAATACAATTGCAGATAATGTTATACTAATTTCAGCTATTTAAGATTAGACTGTGATAAGGATGGATTTATTATACATTAATCAGCTTTCATCCGCCATTTTGGCCGCCATCTTGAATTTTGGGAGTTGCCCAAGAGTGCCGAAGTGACATCATCCATTTTCGTAAACTACGATGTCTTAGGTTCAAGAAAATTGCAAAAACATTTTTACATCCTTCCATGCACTGTTCAATTGATTTGTGTAGTTTATATACCGGACTAATATATACCAAACAGTAAGTTATATACTCCATCATAGCCGCCATCTTGGATTTTGGAAATTGCCAAATATTGCCAGTGTGGCATCAACTAGTTTTATGAACTAAACTAAAGAGTAATTCCTACAAAAATGCATTAAAACTTTTTTGAAATGCCTCTATGTACGATCCTGCTCATTGTGGTTGATATACCCGACAAGTGTAGCTTTTATCCGCCATTTTGTCCGCCATCTTGGGTTGTATAATAAACGAGGGGTACCAAAATTGCATGGAATAAAATTGCAGATAATGTTAGACTAATTTCAGCTATTTATATGATCAGACTGTGGTAAAGATGGATTTATTATACAATAATCAGCTTTCATCCGCCATTTTGTCCGCCATCTTGAATTTTGGGAGTTGCCCAAGGGTGCCGAAGTGGCATCATCCAGTTTCGTAAACTACAATGTCTTAGCTTCAAGAAAATGCAAAAACATTTTCTACATCATTCCATGCACGGTTCAGTCGATTTTTGTAGTTTATATACCGGACTAAATTCAGAAGAATACTGGTTAGGTCAGCTGATCGCTATTGGTAAAAAATATTGATACACGCCGTAAAATACCTACAAAAACTCATCAATAAAATAATTGCAGTTTAAAGAATAATATTAACTCATGTACATCATGTTTTTCTCCCACTTTAATTACACATACATTAGTAATATAGGAATATGTTAACATATATTAGTGTTTTATCATGTTTTATTTGATTTAAAAACTTGTAATAAACACCTGACATTAGTTATCAGATCAATGGAAAATTACGATGTAAATTTAATTTATTTTCTCATAATATAAAAGTCAGAATAGGATAGAACAGAACAGAGTAGATAAGATTTTCTCTTTATACAAGTCCAAAAAACTTACTTAAAATTACAAAAAGCCATGGGTCCGGCACGTTTCCGGAATAAGAACTATATATAGGGGACGGTCGCCTTTGCTCGAAACAGAGAGGATCTGCTAAACCTCGTACATATGATTTGTTCATGTACAAAGAATAACTTTCTATAAAGGTATTTGATAGAAAATAACTTAAATCAGAATGTAGAAGCATTGTTAATACGGTTCATTATTCTATATTTAATTGTCTAATATTCATAGATAATTAAATCATGTGTAGGGTCAAAACTTGCACTGATGACGTTGAATGATGGATTCATACGGATTGTAACGAATGCTGACGGAGTTGAACGCTAAGCGGACCATGTAACATGTCATTAACTTGTGGCATACATGTACCTCAAACAGTCAATGAACTGCAATTGCCATGGTCGCTCCAATACTACATTATATAACTCTAAAAACAACAATATAACAACAATCTTGATGCAGTTGTAAGCAATACATGCATGCTGACACCTGTATGCATCCTTGAGGAATTTATCATGACATGCCCAGAGTATGTTCCTAGTGTCATTTCATATGACATTAATTACATTCATTAGTTGCCTAACATAATATATCTGTTATAATTAACATCATAGCTACCGTACAAATAGACTTTCTTGTAAATCATGTTTATTTACAGTGTAACATGACATTGCTTATACTGAGAAACCAGGATTTCTGCGAATAACACACAAATATTCAGTCCTGAAATCTCTCCCATTGTTTTTCATTGTGAACAAAACATCAAAATTACGACACTTCTAGATTTTGAATTCCGAACGCTTTGAAATATTTATCATTTTAACTCAGTTTTTTTTTAGAAATCCGAGCAGGGCATGGCTAAACCCAATATATCTGCCATAGATCTGCAAATATTCCATTGGCTGCTAACAAGCATACATGTATATTTTGATGATTGCATTTTTAAATTAATCAGAATTTGTTCTCTGACTCAAGTTACGGTTACCATTGTTATATAATGAACTTAAACCCCTCCATTAAAACCACCATCAGTCTTTTAAAAAGTGGTTCTTATTAGCGGGGTGGTCTTAAAGTCGGATAAGTTGACCTAGTATCATTCGTGATACAAAGATTGTCTAAAATGTATCCAGACAAAGGTTGTCTAAATGTATCTAGTTGAGCTTACTTTATAGGATTCATTTGAAAGCCATTGTAGTTATGATATTCTAATCGTTTGAACATGATTGTCATACAGTAAACAATAACTTGAATTCCCGTATTTTCAAAAATTGAGAGAGAATAAAAACTTTGAAAGTTGCAGCTTTATAAAAACTCAGCATAGTTTTGAAATTGCTACGTAGTCCCCAAAGGTGTTGTAACAGTCAGGTTTCACTGCACGCTAATTGATTATCTGGCACGATATTGTTTACGTGCATTTAACATGCATTCTTGACGCATTCAACTAATCATTGCAATAATTTCTTAAAACGATGGTGCCATGTAAAAGATTTGTTTCAAATCAGAATGGATAAGAAATCGGTACGTGCTTAAAACGAGTGCCAAATGTTGTGTAAATTTTGTAACTAAGTTGGTGATGACGTTCATCAGAACGCGCCATTCGGATTACCTCGGCTATTATACTTGACAATTTTGTTTTTACGAAGAAATTTCCGAAGTTTTACGAGTGTAAGTTACTACAGTCGGAACAAATCAACTTATATACTAGAATATTGCAATAGAATTTTTTCACCAAGGCTACGGAAATTAGCGATGCTTTACGAATATGTTTGCATATTATTGCGCTGTTTAAGTAATTCGATTGCGTAGCACTTTCTTTATCAACTACCTGCAAGCATTTTAGCAGCGTACAAAAAACTTAACAACGTAAATTACATACATATTGTTGTTATTGTTTCCTCAAGCAAATTGGTGTAAAGTAACAATATATAAAAAACATAATACTGTGTGAAACATATGTCTTGTAGAAATTGTACAACAATGCAAAATGTTTGTTATAAAAACGTCGATTTATAGTTCCATTGTTATATTGCTGCGGGCTAGACATACATAGTAATACATGTTAATAGCAACTAAAATCTATGGGACATTTTTTTGTCTGCGAGAAGGGATAGTAAATATAACAGATGCACATAATTTTTATGAATCTATACTTTACTGCTGAAAGCTAGACATACAAGTATTCATACTAGTTATCAAATTCTGTATGATATCCATGTCTACATAGATGGATTGGTAACAAACTGCAAAAATATTTATTTATGACTGTTGCAAGCTAGGAACATAAATATGACGATAAGTAATTAAATTCTATATGACATCATTGTTTGTAATAAGCAATGCTTAATCACGCCACACAACTCAAATGATTCCATATTTTATTGCTAAAAGCTAGGCACATTTACATTACGTAATCAATTTTAATGACATGGTTTTCTGCTACGAAGCACAGGCTGCCGACATGAAAGAGTCCCCCTCCCCATTTTTTATTATTTATACATGTACGTATATTTATGATAAAAAATATTATATTTTATTTTTATAAGGGAGCTCTTTCATGCCGACAGTCTGTGCTATGGAGAAATACAATTGTAGTAAAAAACAAAGTACAGTAAAGTTCCGCTATTAAGACCAGCAAAATTGATGATCTTATTAGCGAAACGGTCTTATTATAGAGACCCGCTGTGAACAAATAACGAATTTGGGTATTAATAATTGTCAATAATCGTATGATTTTGAAATAACAAAAAGTGGTCTTAATAGCGGAACTTTACTGTATTAACATAATTGTTATGCATCCATGTTATGGCGCTGGAAGCTAGACACCCAAACATTTTATTCTAATTGTCAATTGACAATACCACAAAACAATATTATCTACTTTAATAGAAAGGTAAAAACCTTCACTTAAGTATCTAGGTAAGAGAACTATGTCAATCTATACAGGATTGAATGCCAATAAAGCCTGTATTGCCTAGAATGACGATCAAAAATAACAACAAGATATATAACTCTACATTTATTATCCCATGCAATGTTTATTGCTCTTTTATTAATATAAGCAGACTAATGTCAGAAAGTATCACTTGGCACAGAATTTATATTGAGTTATGTGTTACTTATTATGTCAATCTACAATCAATATTATTTGGATTTTGGCTGTGCTCAAGATGAGCTATTGGGGTCGTCTATCTGGCGTTCGTGCGTATGCGCATTTATATATGCATGTGTTTGAGTGAGTGCTTCCGTCGACAATTTCTTAAAAGGTCTTGTCAAAAACCTCAAAAAACTACAGCTAATAAATTTATCAAGCGGCTTCTTATAAAAAATTGTTCAAATTATGCCTCTAGGGTCAATATTAACTCCATTCTAAGACTCTATAGATTTAAATGAGGAAACATTCAAAGACCTTCTTTCATAAACTTTAATTCATATTTAGCAAGTGGCATCACTTTAATGTCTTCTACAAAGTACCGAAGATTGTCAATTAATGTGAAATATGAGCAATGTCATATGACTGACCAATCCCTACTTAAATCAGAGATTTCTTTAGTTTCTAGTTGAAGAATAACTAGCTACACGTTCATACTTTATAGCATACTGTGAATTCCAAACACTTATTCATACAATATATTGTGAATTCATAACATTCAGTCATTCAATCTAGACATTCTAATATTTCTTTCATATTTTATTTCCTCATATGTCCATGTCAGCAGGTCAGTTTTCATCATATTAATATCCATATTATTTTGGCCATTCCATCGTCAAGGACAAACGGTCAATGACCACTAAATCATTCACACCGAATTTCCAAGTGACAATCCTGGGCAAAGACTTACTTAATTCAATTAAGTCACCCTACTTGATTAATGATATATTTCCATCGATTGGACTACTTTTATTGAGCATGAATATTGTATATTTTACATTTGGACTACTTTTTATTATAGCAATGAACGTTGTATTCTTGCATTTATTAAGTCGTTTGGACTTATAGCTGTCCATTACGCTTCTAAGGAAAAGTAAGCTGAATATTAGAAACCATACGTGGCATAGTCACATTTAATGTCTCTGAATTTATTTATGACCAATTGGTAATAAAATAGAAACCCATGTACATGTATCACAATTGACAACAGAATATAATCCCAAAACATGTACTTGTAATAAATATGGAAATAAAATTAACACCGTACCTGATTAAATCTTTTTATTACTTCCGGTAGCGTTGTTTTACACGATACATAATGGTACATGTAATGGTACATGGTTGTTCTTAAGGCTTGAAACAACCGTATTGGTTGCCTAAATTACATTTGCATAGATGTAAATTTCTTTTATTGCAATAATATTGATAATTTACAAAAGTACACGTATATATAAAATAATCATGCCATTGAAATGAATGAACTGTTACAACAACAACAACAACAACAACTTTTATTAATTGATTTAGGCCTCCGGCCCATTACATACATACGTTTCAAAATAGTAGTATTATAAAGGTTCACCATGATAATAACAAATTATACAATTCACTAGTTATAGAGGTAATAAAGATAATGTACTTATGTAATACTTCACCATTGCTGGAATGCATTTCTAATTTTAAGGAGGTGATATATGAATGTGGAACATCTTTTAATTATTTCAATATTTTGGGTTGACATGATTCTATAATATTCATTGTGACACTTACTAAGATATAAATTATGAATATATTGTAAACGAATGTCTGAGTATAATTTACAAAAGAAGAATGCATGAATTTCATCTTCAATTACCTCGATACCCTCGTGCATTAAACAAAAATTACAAAATCGCAGTTGCCTGTCTATATTATTGTGACGTCCGGTTTCTATACATAATTTATGGTTAGAACAGCGAAAACGGCATAATGCTTTCCTAAGATAAAATGGCATATTACAAGTGAGATAGCGTTCTACATCAAGCAGAGATTTGAAGTTTTGATATAAAGTACATCTATTAGATGCATGTATATCATTGCTCCAATCCTGCCTAATACAGTCCACAACTCTTTGTTTGAATAAAAACAAAAATGCCTTTGAGTTACCTAACTCTTGTGTTAACCACACATGACCGAAACCATAACGAAAAAGTAATGCCTTTACTTTACTTGCCCAGTTATGACGACCAATGTCGTCTTGTTGTTTAAGCATCAAATAACAATTACGCGGGTATCTATGAGATTCCATTTCTAACAGACGACACCAATATTGAATACAACGCACGTAGTAAGTTGAACACAAAGCAATTCTACCGCATTCTCCAAGAGCCATGCTATCATTTATATGTCTAGATAAACCAAGATATTTTTTACAAAAGTTGGCATGAATAGATTCAATTTGATGACAGTATTCGAACCCCCAAATTTGGCTACCGTAGCAAAGAATAGGCTTAACCATTGTATCAAAGAGCTTAAAAATATCTTCATGTTCAAAATATCCAAATTTTCGTTGGAATGAATGTATTGACATAATAGCTTTTCTAGCTTGTGATGCGAGCGTGATCTTCGCGCGGGTCCATGATAGTTTAGGAGTAAAGAGTATACCCATGTACCTATAAAATGATACTACTTCAATTAATGAATTCCTATAAAACCATTTTTCATAGCTACGCAGAGGTCCCCCATTTCTGAAAACGATAATTTTTGTTTTATTTACATTAACTTCCATACCGGTTTGTTGACAGAATAAATCAACGGTATCGATTTGTTTTTGAAGTTTGATTGCTGTTTCGGCACAATTTGCAATATCGTCAGCGAACATAATATTGAGGATATCTGGTATGTCATTATTAATAAAGATTCCAGAACCACATTCTCTACGTAATAAAGAAGATAAGTCATCTATGAACAATGAAAATAATAACGGGCTGCTAACACATCCTTGTCTTGTGCCAATTGAACATTTAAAATACTCGGTGAGTCCATTAGGGGTTCGAATACATGCCGATAGTTTTTCATACATAACTTGAAATATTTTAAGAAATTTTCCATGAACTCCTTTTTGTGCAAGGCTATCCCATAATTTATCATGTCTAATACGATCGAATGCCTTTGAAAAATCTACAAAAAGGCAGTAAAACCTACCCTTTGGTTTACTTAGATATTTCTGAGCAATACTTTGTAATGTAAAAATATTGTCAACGGTGGAATAGCCGGTTCGGAATCCAGCCTGTGATTCATCTATAATATTATTTTCATGTGCCCATTTAGAGAGCCTATTATTCAAAACTGACGTAAAAATTTTGCTTATGATGTTTATTAGAGAAATTGCTCGGAAATGATTCGGATCATCTAGCGACCCAGATTTATGAATAGGGTATATTATACTCTGAGACCACGTGTCAGGAAATTCTCCTGAGTCAAAAATTGCATTAAATATGTTTGTTAAAATAACATCAATGTGATCGATCGTAGCTTTAAAAAATTCAGCCCCAATACCGTCTGGACCGGGAGATTTAGACATTTTCAACTTATTGATCGCATGCCTTATTTCGTTTACCGAGAACGGATCGTTTAAACAGTGCGCCGCGTCAATGAGTGTGTGGTTTACATCTTCTACCATCGATATATTGTCTGACTGGTTTTGGTTTGAAAACAGGGTTTTAAAATATGATAACCAATCATTTGGTGAAATAGTTGAAACCACTTTTTGTGAGACTTTACTAGTTTTAACACATCGCCAGAACTGAGATGGATTGTGTCTTGCAGTAACAAGTTCGTTACGGAGTCTCGTTTCATATGCTAGCCGTTTAACTCGACATAAAGATTTAAAATTATTTCTGGCATCAATATAGATAGCGAGATCATTTCTATTATCTGTGAGTCTAAATGTACGTAACATAGAGCATTTGTGGGATCTTGAATTTTCACATTCATCGTCCCACCATTCAGCATTCCATTGTTTGTAGCCTACAACATTTTTCGTTTTAATCTGCATACATTTAGCAGATGTTTGAAACATTTGAATGAATAAATTTACTACCTGGTTTACATTGTCACTAATAATCTGAGTAACAGTAGTACGAAAATGTTCCAATTGAGAGTGAAATGTATAAATAAATTCATCCGACTTTTCATCAGACCATTTATAGAATAAATCATCAGAGCAAGTTTTATTATTTGTGCATGTATTTGTACGAGTAAAACGCTTTAACTGTAGGCTACAAACTAATGGAAAATGAACAGATTCATCTCTGTCATGAATATTAAAATAAGATATATGGTGAAAAATATCAGACGAAACAATATTATAATCAACTACACTGGCTCCGTTGTTTGCTGTACATGTGTATTCACCAGAAATGTCACCATCAACTCGCCCGTTTACAATATGTATATCTAATAAACAACACATATCAACTAATGATACACCAAATGAATTATATCTAGTGTTATCCTTAGAGTTCCTTGGAATATCGAAATGATCTCCGTTATATTCTGAATCTCCAAAAATTAATTCAAGTGAGTCAGACGGTATATAATCAAGAAAATCTTTACATCGAGCATTCAGATCTCCAGCTACAAAAAACGCACAGTTAGGATAATCAGATTTTACTCTTTGCAAAAGATTTTCAAGAAGTTTAATTCCATTTTTTTCATCGCTTTGGAGATATATAGGCGAACCTTCTGGTGATACATATGCACAACAAAGTATAATATCTCTACATGCATCAAAAATAGATGTTTTACAATATAAAAGAACACAGTTATCAAATTGCTTATATATATGAGTTATATGTAGTAAACTAACTAAAGATTGTCTAACAAAAATAGCTACACCGCCACTATTCATTACCGATTCATGCATTCTAACATTAATACACGTGCGTGCGTGTATGTGTGTGTCTTTGTGTTGGACAGCAAAGACATACAAGTACGTACTTGTATGTCCCAAAGGTGCCCGTCGCATCAAAAAGCCAAAATTTTATTTCCTTAAAAAATATAAAGTATCCAACTCAATGAAATGCTTCTGAAATTTACTCGGAAGAGATGTGACAGGCTCGATTTTAGCGCATAACCATTGGGAAAAGGGTGTTTATTCTTGGAAAGGTGACCTGTCACATATCTTCCGAGTATATTTCATAAGGAATTCATCGAGTTGGATACCTTATATGTTTTTACAAAACAAAATTTTGACTTTTGGCTGGAACTTTTGTATTTGGTGTTTTTATGATAATTGGAGCACGTTAAAGTAAAAATTGATAATAATTTGGTGTTTTGTAATGCCATGGGCACCTGTGGTATGTCCTCCTTGCGTAAAAATATTAGTTTTGGTCCATTTAAAATAATTTTAACAAAGCATAGCGCCTTTCTTATGGTTATCTACGCTTTCTTCTTGGGATCTAACTATCCAAATAAATAAAAGTTTACAATTGTATCATCTGCATAAAGAATACAAGTAAACAATACAGTTACCTCGTACAGACTAGCTGCAGATTGCACACATGTTAAACAAATTTTCATGTTTTCTAATGTAATTGCTTATAACGGTTAATGGTTTGGTATTGCAAGGCACATTATTTACCCATTAAATTGAATTGCAATTCCTGTTCAAACCACAAAACAACTGACATAATGCATTACACATTACTGTTGCACATTTTCCGCTGTTGATATAACTTTCTATCAGAGAGAACTTGCATTCATTTTAAAACATAGAAGGGTTGTGACAGATTGCCAAACTTTTAGAGTAACATTGCGTTCCTCGTAATTATACAATCTTCAGAGTAGCATGATATGTTTTTTTGTAAACAATAATAAAAAGGAGGCTTGACATTCTGTATCGTAGTATGAAAAATTCACTATTTCGTATAATAAAAAACTAGTTTTTATCAGAATGTCAAGCTCCTGTACATGCAACGTGCATAAGAAGAATATTCGAAGTATCAATGATAATATGGAAGCATAAAATCATAAATTAATATCATCCCATAATTCATGCAAAAATTAGAATTTAGCCCCGGAATCAGTTGATCTCTTAAAATAAAAGCTATTAAAAATACTCAATAACAAAACTGAAATAATTGTCAGAGATGATTGACGGTTACATACAATAAGCATTAGACACAAATGTTGTTAAATGTGCTGAGATTTTTAAAAGTCATGTCATATGTCATTTTGTATCAAACAATTTTACGATTGTTTTAAAACATTCTAGCAAAGTGCTTGTACTGAAAACCACCATGCACCGTCCATGCTTATTTCTAGTTTCTTGAATAGATAAGATCGTTTTTCATCGCGATGCTAGCAAAAGAGATGGCATTCAATACATTAACCACGAATAAAAGAAAAACTTTTGTGGCAAAACCAGAGACACTATGTTTATAAATCATAGGTCAAATAAATACAAATATTTATTACATCACTGATTGTTCTGTGTCAGTCAAAAGTATGATGTTTAACAAAGAAAATAGTTCCAATCTTGTTCAGCGTCATTAGAGACGCTTGGA
Organism: Mactra quadrangularis; assembly: GCA_025267735.1. Classification (NCBI taxonomy): domain Eukaryota; kingdom Metazoa; phylum Mollusca; class Bivalvia; order Venerida; family Mactridae; genus Mactra; species Mactra quadrangularis. Next base: position 35,017,406 of record CM046304.1, read on the forward strand.
TTTTCTAGACGCTCAATAAACGCCAGCGATAAACACTAAACTATTAATTCTAGTAAATCCCTGATTTTTTTTGCTCGACAGATGGTTTTGTATACTTACAAAGTAGATCTGCAATACATGTGCACTTGTAAACGTTAATTAACAACCAGTAGAGGTACATCTTAGCAAACCACTCCAGGTACACTCTAACCAGATCTTATCTATGTTTACATAAACATTTTTGTCGATCGTCAGTTTTTCAGTTTCTTCAGAAAAAAAGTGGGTAACTTGATTAATTATTACACCACTATGTTTAATGCTCCATAAAAAAACTTTTGTATCAAACATTTAAATAAGCTGCATAAAATCTAACAAATGTAGGTCTTTTACATTATATAAAGTCGCGCCAAAATACTTAAAAGCAAAGGAGACTATATTCGAATATCAAAAACAAATATTCGAACATCAAAATTTGTATTCGTTCTCAGCCCTAACAAGAAATGTCTTTAAAAAAGACAAACGGCGTCGATTTAAAAACAAGAGGGCCCAAAGGGCCCTGGGTGCTCACCTGAGGAAAAGGTCAAAGGTCACAGAAGAGCCATTTACAGAGGACCACTAATGTTAAAACCTATTTTTTGACCCAGTGACCTGCTTATCCAACCAATCAGACCTATTTGAACAATTTTGGTAGGGAACCACCCACGGACCATTCCTGTTGAGTTTGGGCAAATTATCATAAGCGGTTCAAGAGAAGATGTTGTTTGAACTTTTCCTTATATAATTCAATGTAATATTGTGATTCATGGGGTGGGGTCAATTTTGACCCAGGGGCATAATTTGAACAACTGTGATGGAGGACCTCTAGATGATGTTATATACCAAATATGAAAGCTCTAGGCCTTGTAGTTTCAGACAAGAAGATTTTTGAGAATTGCATTGTGAAAACCTATTCATTAATGCTACAAAACAAAAATTATGAATTTATTCTTAAGGTTCTGGAACTGTAATTGTGACCTTCCACAATTCTTACACTGATATTGTTTCTTAAATCTATACTATTAAAGACATTGAATGCTGAAATTTTAAAGAATTTACCGTTTGTAACTTAAGTTATGTGCATTTTTATAACGTGACCCTTCATTTTCAGAAAGACCGTAAATTGTGCTGGGACAAAAAGTGAAAGAACTTTTTTTCAAATTCTGCAGTTTTATTTCCAAGTTTTAATCCATTTTCTTGTTATACAGTCATGTAATGACAAATCAGAGCAACCAGGTTACACTTTGGACAAATACATATAAAAATACAGAGATTTGCATACATATACCCCCAAGCAAAAATCCGAGTTTTTGAGAATGTTAAAAAATGTACCCTATCTTTAAAAGCAAATATCTCAAGTTAGAAGTTAGTTAGACACATGCAACTAGTTTTAATTTTTTTTGCAGTATTAACTGCCCATATAATGCAAAATTTAAGAAATTTTACCGTTTCTAAAATTTTTTATAAGAATTTGTATTAGATTACTGTACTGAAACTGCAAGAGATTTTATAGAGAAAAATAACGTCAAAATGGTCAATTACAAATAATACTACTTTATACAAATACTAGTATATCATCTAAAATTGGTATTTGAGATGGAAAATGTATGTTAAACTCTGCATTATCATATAAAAACCTTCTCTCCATTGCTTTTTGGCAAGCTTGAGGGGACTATTTGGGGATTAAACTTGTACCAGCTATGTTTTCTGCTGTTGTCGTTTTTTGCACTAACAGTTGGACACTAGAGTTAGTAATGTTGGCATATTATGTGCCTTAGCTTTCAAATTATGCTGTTTATTGTATTGTTTTTTTTTTATAATTAGAATATGGTGATATTAAAAACAGAAAATGTGCAACGATTTTGTCTTTATATGCTGACTTTGGTACGATTATTTGTGGGAATTCGGGAATAAATCAATATAAGTTAAACATTCTTTCCAGTTTATCGATATTTGTGTAGTTTATTTTACCTTTGTTTATTTTCAGTACACAAAATAGATTAAACAATCAAAACCCCATTTTGCCCCAAATTCTCCATTTCGTCCATTTCGCCTCAAAATCTCCATTTCGTGTTTCAGTCATACCCAATTTACATCGCAAAAAAAGATGAAAAAAAAATGTATTTTACACCTGTACAAACAGAATCAACGAAAAAATTATGATCCACTACAGCTTTTCATTGTTTTTATGTCGATAAACCATTATTTTTACGATAACTAACTACGATCACGCTGTAGAGCGTCTGGTTTCGCCATTTTCGGAAAATGCGTTACCCTATGACTTCTGGAAAAACCCACGTCACGTGGTGAAAATTTCTAAAAATAGCAATTACGAAACTTAACGAAGATAGGTAATCGGGAAAAAACCGGATTGTATCGAGTGTCGAAGTTTACCGAAGTTAGTTACAGTTCCAGAACCTTAAAAGTTACGTATCAATAACTCTGCGGATTAATAAATATATGTGGAGCTGTGACTCTCAAAGTGTAAAACCCGGAAACTGGACGTAGTGTGGCTAACTCAATAATTATTGGGTAATATGTCAGACTTTTTACTAGAAACCGGTTCACATCTGGAGACGTAATTCATTTTACCCATGAAATATTGTGTTTGACACGTAACTTTTTATTGTTACAATATAAAAAAACACTTTGGAAAGCAAAAGAAGTCTACCCCAAAAAAATAATCTACGAACGAAGCAAAATTTCGTAAAACACTGCATTACAATAGTGTGGCCTTTATTTTTTCGCGCGTGTCAGGGCCATCCAATCGAAGAGGGGATTTTCTCTGTTTCCCCCGTACGTCATTTTCAGTGCTTATAAAATCATCCAATAGAACGGCGGATTTCCGAAATCCCCAGACAGACTTCATTATACAGAAATGTAGGTCAAAATCCAGCTTAGACAGCTACGCCGAAAAAATATTGCGTAGCTTGTGTTAGATCTATTTAACGGATATATCCAATAGAACTATAGATTTTTGAACGTAGTTCGCAACTGTCCAGTCATATTTCAACTTACAGACCGTATACTTAAACATTTATCATAAATGGTTCAATAGCTAAACAATCTGTACTTATCTACTAAAAGAAACTATAGTTATCTCTCTTATCAATAAACAGTAATTAATCTTTACAGTTCAGAGTTGTCTATTTTGACAATTTAGAGTTATCTATCATATCATTAGTACAAGATCAAGGAAGATAATTCATCAAAGTCTTACAATGTCCATGGCTATACTCCAGTAGAACACTGAAGCATTACTTATCATAGTGATTGTGTACAAATCTTGGAGTTTGCCTAACAATTACCAGTTTCTAGTTTTATTTACAAGTTATCAACTTTGCACATCAGTTTTTAATCCGACAGGTAACAGTTTGTAGTTAATGTCATACTTGAGTAACAAAAAATCAAACGCTTACAGCACTGACGGACACGGTTTTTTTTTATAAAATGTATAAACAAGGAATTATATAACAATCAGAGAACAAATAAGACCAATAGATATCTAAATAAAATCATTCAATCTCGGTGTGTGCATTTTGCTTTTGACACAACTTGCATAAATATAGGTCAATATTTTATTTCATACTCTTGAGCACATAGATTACGCGTCTGGATGCGCTTATTTAATGACTCATGCTACGCAATCATGTATCAATTCTTATGCATCCCCGTTCGTACTGAACTTTTATACCTCAGCGAAGCATAAGCATAATTCTGAAAGCAGCTCCTGAAACAGAAAAAAATATTAAAGAAAAGGGCGCTAATTATCTATCTCAAGATTGAATCACTCACTCAGTGCTTTCAGCGCTTTGATTATAGGCAATTACTTACTAGTCACAAAAACTCGATAATCTTCAACCAGATAAAAAAATGAAAACATACAAAAATTGATAACAGGGTGTAGTTGTAAACAAACAAAGTAAAGAGTATATTTTTGTTAGTGGAAATGTTATGAGATAGTATAGAACTTATCATGTGATAATTTGATTATTGAAAAAACACAGCTGGTTGTGTCGAAATTATGATTCTTGCTTATTGAAATCTGACAGATGATACTATCCAAACAAACTGATTTTCTTTCATGGCGCAATATCTAATAGCAATAGCATATCAAAGAACTGAAAGGACATTAAAAAAACATTTGAACTAAACAGGGTTTGAACGATTTTTTGCTTCATTTTAAAAGCATATTTTGTTAAGAAGCATTTCTCATTGTTCACGTATTTGATGTAGTCCTGTAAATGCGGAAATGCATTTTAATTCCCATTGTTGCATTTTGGAATTTAGAATGACTGAGATTTATATTGAAAGTAATCTAAGTATTGTGATATTAAATGCACTAGGAACTTGCAGCCACTATTTTAAACAAAAGACGTAACACAGAATTTTGACATTCAAATACAAAGGCAATCAAACCCATTGAGATATTAAATCAACCGAGTGCATGAAGATCTAACTGTTAACTATTTCTTATTCTAAACATTTGTATTCTGTCTATTTTCAGACGTGAAAAGACTGACATTATTTGGAGACAGTAGTAACATGGGAGGACATACGCATGCGCGAATATCCTTCATTCGAGACAACTCTTTTGAAAATGCAGACGACGTCCAGCAGTTGACAATTTCCGGGAACAATATACAGATTCTATATCCGTTTGTCTTCGGTAACTTAGGAAACCTTCAGCATTTAGCTCTACAGAATAATAACATCAGCCATATATCAGCCGCGTCATTTTCAACTATGACAAAATTAATTGAACTACGACTTTCAGACAACATGGTTCGATTTCTGTCACCAAATGTATTCAGTCAGCTAGTCCAACTTGAATATCTATTTCTGAATGGTAATAAACTTACCGCCCTTAGTCCTGTTGTCTTCCGGTCCATGAAAAATTTGGAGTATCTCGATTTATCGAGGAACAAATTTAGAACATTTGCAGATTCTGTTTTCGATTCAGCAATCAATCTTAAGGATCTCCTACTCAACGAGAATCAGATTTGGAATATTAATTCAAGATGGTTCATGAAATTATCTAAGTTGAAAAATTTAGAAATACGCGCCAACCAACTTGTACGTCTTGATCCAAGTTCGTTTAAAACGCTGACGAATCTACGTGAATTATCGTTGTCGACTAACAAGATTAACTTAATATCGGATGAAGCTTTTAGAAATTTATCGGTACTACAGAGGCTTGATCTTGGAACAAATGATATCTCAAAGCTTGAGCCAAACTGTTTCTCTGGGCTAGATTCCCTAGATGTCCTAGATCTCAGTGTCAACAGGTTGTCCTTCATCAATAATAAAACTTTTACGGCTACACCGACACTTCACACTTTGGATATATCTAACAATGCAATAAAAGACATCGAAGAGGCTGCTCTTCATCCATTGAGCACGCTTGAAGACCTTGATCTCTCCTATAATAAACTAAAAGCAGTAAAAAGTAAAACCTTTTCTGGATTGATGGAATTAAAAACTGTAAACTTAGAGCATAATTTGATCTCTGATGTTGAAAATGACGCTTTCATTGTGGCACCTCTGAACCAACTCTCAAAAGTCACGTGGTTAAGTCTACAATATAACCGAATCAAAGATCTCAATGCTTATTCTTTGTATGGGTTGCCACATTTAAAATTCCTTAATCTTGGACACAATAGACTTAAAAATGTACACAAGAAATCGTTTTATACTTTGGTCAGTTTACAGAATCTGATGCTTAATGATAACAAACTTTCCAAACTTGAAGATGGACTGTTTACAAATTTGAAGCCATTAAACTCTCTAAACTTAGAAAACAACAAACTGTCAGTGATTTCGGATAATACATTAGTCGGACTAAGAAACTTGGATGATTTGAACATTGTATCAAATGCTCTAGAAAGTATTTCATCGAGTGCTTTCAGACATTTATCAAAGTTGACTAGTCTTCAACTGAGCAGTAACTTGCTATCTACTTTCGAGTTCAACGATTTGATTCTTGTGAAAAACATAGAAGAAATTAACCTAGCCAGTAATCGCCTCTATGACTTAAAGTTCCCCATCCAGCGTACACACAATATTTACAAACTTGATCTCTCCGAAAATCAGCTTCAAACTCTGTCTTCTGACATCATGAACGTAATCGCAGAAAGCGGAAGTGTGTATCTCAATGACAACCCATGGTCATGTGACTGCCGTTTAGACTGGTTACCAAAACTCATTTCCGAGTACAGATTTAGACTGGATCACTCAAGTCACTATACTTATTGCAAAACACCATCATCATTAAACGGAATGAAGGTAGGTAGAAAAAATATTTTTTTCAAGCAGTTTTTCTTATATTGCATATAATATACATCTTGGATTCCGAATTGAGCATAAATTACAATTGCGCGTATTTTGTTTGACCTAGAAGTTGTTTGGGTTCTATAACATTGATAACCAATGAGTTATAAGACATTGACTGATCTTAGAAAGATCTCTTTTGAAAACAAAAAGGGGCGATACAAAGAAAGAGGGATTGAAAATGTGTTTTTCTAAATAAAGTATACTTCAATATAAGACAATTAGTTAGATTAAAAAAACTAGGATAGTCTGGAACATCAGCTTTCAGTAGTTTAAATTCTTGTGTATATATAACATGTATAGGCGAAACAGTTTGAATTGCCTAAACGATTTATAAGCTCAACTAATACTGCAGTTTAATCAAATTTAGAACGATGTTCTAAGCATTTGAAAGCTTCACCCAAAGATCGTGAGTAGAACAAAACAACTGCTGTATTATGACTGGAAAAAGTTGAAATGCAATGAAAAGCGAGCAAAAAACACTTTACGTTTTACTGGACATCTACATTGAACATCGTCCATTTAAAAGAACACAATGTATTGAACTCGGTGACATTTCTATTTTATATATTTTACAGCTTACAGATGTCAATACAAACAACTTTAAATGTGACAATAGTACAGTAGCAGAAACACTCACATGTCAAAACCTTCAAATTAGATTTTCTAAGGAAGCTCAAGAGCATGCTCTTAGGTAAGTGAAACATGACTATGTTTTACCTCTAGTAAAAGTCAACGTTGATAAAATCATGGTTCATAGGCAATATTGGAATTCACTTCTGGCTTCTAAATGGGTGCAATTACCGTTAGCTTTTGTAGCTCAAGTACAATCAAATAGAATAATTATGAAGTCTTTGGTTCGATTCCCGGCTTCGGCTGGTAATATACGTTAATGGATGAAAATTCGATATCTAATATAGATTGTCCTCCGTATGAAAGAGAAAAAAGAGATGTTGGTGGCTCCTTTTGGATGGTAAGCTAGTACTGGTAATGAATAATATCCAGAAAAGCTAGTTAGGAGAATGACTTCCATTAATAACCCTATGGTTTTATTCTTTGACTACTGTCTGAAAACTCACTCTCGTATAATACAAATGTACTCGTGGTGTACAAAGATCAATAAACATAACAATTGCCTTTTATTTACATGTAGTGGCAAAAGCAAAGCACAGTTACTGTTATTTGTATGAAGTATAATCAGACTTAATATTGTGCATCTTGTTCACTTGTAATGTTTTCAGAAACAGTAAAAGAGAGACCAGAAATTGGCACGTTACTTTAAGAGATAGTACAAAACCAAACAACAATAGCAATGTATGCAGCGGAATGTTGATAGATAAAGATTGGGTTCTTACAAGACGTGTTTGTTCACAAGCCTATTTACCAATCGATCCAAAGGACATCCTTGTCAAAGTAGGGCGTAAAGAAGCACGTGAGGTAGCCTTATCAGTCGATCATTCATCTACATCGTCGGTCTCTGACTTTGATTTAAGATTAGTTCGCTTGACTTCGAAAGATAAATCACGTTCGAGAGACTTACCATGCATTTTAACACATGCGCAATACCATCAGTTGTCTCGTGCTATACCGGAAGCAGTTTTCACAACGAGGCTATTGAATAAAACTTCTAAAAAATGGCGCTTGCTAGCAAAGCGAGGTAAAATACAGAGCAAATGCGACAACAACGGAGACATTTGTCTAAGAATGAAGCCGTCAGGTGATCTTAACTTGCAAGGATCGCCATTGTCACTGAGATATCAAGGATTCTGGTATCTTGCTGGTCTAGGTACCACACCCAATGCCACAGAGGCACAGTATCAAAGATTCACACCATTATGGACAGTTAAACAATGGATTGCTACTACTATTCATGAAATTGACTCAAAGTGTAAATTCCATTCGAAAAAGGGAAAGTCAGAGAGTGTACTGTGTGAAGATTTAAATTTAGAGGGAATCTTAGAATCGAAGAATGTTCTTAAAGTTTAAGAAAGTAAGTTACAAGACAAACCTGACATTGTATGTTTACAAGTTCGGAGCATTTGATGTATATAATTCTTAGTTGTTCCGATGCTGATATGAATTGATTATCATTGTAATTTTATCAAATACTTATCCAGCTTGAAAAAGAAAACAGCGCCATGATAGATTGTTCTTGTAATTTGCAGAAGACTCAATGAATAACATAAACCTAGAGATGGTCAAGTGACACGACATGTTCCTTCTTGTATCTGCTTCATTGCCAATACCTTTTAAACATTTTTACAGTTTTTTATCTGCAACAATGTGCATCCATGTTAACACGCAAAATGTGTGCAGGTTAACTCATTATTTGCAAATAAGATTACAGAAATTGCTACATTGACCCTTTGGTGGGCTGGATTGTCCACGCTGTATGTCAGTAAAGTAAATTTGGCTAATCGCTGCAAAGCAATCAACTGATAATCACATTTATACTGGATCAAATATATATAGACACATATTATATATGTAATAAACTAAAACGTCCAGATTTTTCAAGCTTTCCATTAAATGATTCCCAAAATTCCAACAGGGAACTTTGTTATTATAGATCCTGCGTTCACTGGACCCATACCATTTTAGAATAGCGTAAAACCCTGCTATAAATACAATTGTGTTAATCATTGTTATTGTTTCATGAATATGCAATTCAACTTTAAAATTGTCGATGTATTTTGTATATACATGTATTATTGTGATTTATACAGTTTGTAAATATTTGTATCAAGTAGATAATGTTAAACAATAGAAGTGAACACTATGTTTGAAATTAGCTTTCCTCTTACTTCAACTATGTGGTCGAAACTATCAATTATAGATATCACTGAACTGAAAGAACTTCTTTGCAGAAGAACTCCAACATGTCCTAACTATTGTTTGAATTAATGACTTTTCGAGTCATAAGCTGGCACTCTAACACATTGTTTTTGTTGGGTTTAACGTTGTAGAAACATATTGTAAAGACCCTATTATGGCAGTCAGTCAGCCTACTCACAGTTCCTGGAAAATCTAAAATCTCTGGATTTAGCTATTAACCACTTTCTAGACACACACTTCCTTCAGTGACTGACAACTGTCCAGCCTGATTTAGTGGTAGGAGAGAAAATGGCAGTAGAAATTATTTCTTGCCCAAACTCCACGAAAGTATGACCCTATGTATTGTGTCTGCTACATTGATCTAAATAACTCAAATCCATGACATGTACCCTAATATCAATAGTTTCATCAATTAGAGGATTCCATTCCGTTTTGAACGTTTAAGTGTTTAATGCTACTGTTTTCAAAATCCACTCTCCTTATCATTCCTGTACTTTTGAAAGTCCTCCGCTCTGTTCCTCTACCATATTTGCAGTTGGATGTATTTGGTCATTTTCCATTTACGTTTCTTTGATTGTACAAGCAATCTGAAGGCACTGAGGGTGTGTCCTTGAAGATTTGGGTAATCTTAAGGCATGTATAATAAACATTATATAATTCTTAAATAGGAAGTGGTCGCTGGAGCATTAGATGGCTATATTGATCCTGACTAGGGTGTATCAAATAGGACAGTTGGCCCTTTAGAAATTGAAAACAAAACATCAAACATTATATTTTATCAACTTTTTTATTCCATACAAATACATGGACATGTATATATATCAATGATCAGTGCAAACTAGTCATTTATACATACATGTAAATCTCATAGTTCCCAAACAAATACAGTAGTTCATATACATATACATATATATATATACAAATGTATATCTATTTCAAGGACAAATCCAAGGTTAAATGTCAAATAAAGAAGATGTAGACTAGTTTTACAATTGCCCCATCAATGTATATGTTTTATTAATCTCGTACAATAAATACACCATACAGAATACTGTTGCCATTTATATAAACAAAAATGTAAAGAGATATAGTTAAATTAAATTCAACTGTCAGTGGCACATAGCTACATTAACTCTGCTGATTTAAATTGATTGTGAGAATAGATGTATTGCAGTCAGTATCTATATCAATGGGTTTATGTATGATCCACTGACATTTAAATAAATATAACAATACAATATCATGCCTTAAAGAAAATTCCAAAGATGACGACTAGATAGCGAAGATAAGTGTAAGCTAGTTTCTAAATATTTTTATAGGACTCCTTTTGGCTTTTTAAATTCATTTCCTTTGATTGTTTCCCATGGTTTGCTAGACAGGTGACAAAAGACAAAACTGGCTGACATCTGAGATATCCTGCCAGCTAGTCAGTCGGTCAGTCTGTAAGCCTGTCCATATGTACATGGGCCAGTTAGTCCATCGGTTCGTCAGCCTGCCAGTCAGTTCCTGCATTCAAATTTAACAAAACACTGGACTGAGATACTAAATGTTGTATTATAGATTATTGTAATATGTCACTCTTCAACTAACCCAGTAAAAATGAATAAATATAATATCACTAGCCCTTATCACTTTTTCACTAGTGTGTGTCTTCAGTTAGCCAGCCAGCCAGCTAGGAGGGTAAGGGCTAAAAATAGCCAGGCACCCACCATATAAAATATACAACATAGCAGTAACAACACAGAAAATATGACAAATTATAACAATACATATATGTAGTTAAAAATAAATAATACAAAATGTAATAAATACTGCAACATGTTCAAATAAATGATCTTCAACACCTTTGACCCAATTATAAATTCATTGAATGAATAATTATAATGTTGATGAAGTCCTACACATAAAAGTCAAAATCTCCTTAGAACTGGGGAAAGGTGATACTGCAATGTCCAAAGACATAATGAAAACACAAATCTGACTAAAACCCGATCTAAAATTATCTGCTCGCCTACTCGCTAATGCAAATCTGGCCGTTTTCTTACGAGGGTTACTTTCAAGTGACCTTTTCTTGTTTTGATACTCATGACGAAATCATAATGTTTAGTAACTTGTTTACATCCTTTATGTCAGGCAATTTGAAATTAGCCGTCCAATCGCAGACTGTAAATAATACTGCTGTCAACATAGAGTGCAACCCTTGGTCTAAAATTTGTAATTTCGAAATCAAAATGCTATTAATACTGTTTCATCTAGATGAAAGCTATGCAATTATTGGTCGACATGAAGGTTATCTTGGTGTGACCCTCCATGTGAATCTTAGAGATCCTGTATGACAACGCTATTCAGGATATCTGTTTACGGAGATTGCGAAAATACTAGCTAACCACTTGAGGCAATTTGACAGTGGATAAACATGTATCTGTCATTCAAATCTGAAAAGCTCAGTGTTTCAATTAATTTATTTTGCCTTTGTCTTAAAAGTGGAATATTTGACTAAAACATTACATAGGATGGATGTAAGATATCAGTCAGGGCAGCAAATTATCAAACTTATATGATAATTTAGCAAACAATCTAGCGTGATGTACGGCTGAATGTGATTGTACATGTAAGACCTGTGTACATGTAATACATGCCCCTTAGTTCTTAATATTCAATGACATAATGGATCAACTCAAGTAAACATAACCATACTATAGCTGACTCATAGAGAGTAGATATACTATTATCATATTGTATACTCGATAAAAAAACATAGTCCGAACTGAGTACAAACCCATGACCTCTCATGTTGTAAGCGGACACTCTACCATGTTGCCATAAAAGCCAGCTTGAAAGCAAGGTAGTTCAAGTGCCGTATTACACTTCTGCTACAGTTTTTTCAAGAGAATCTGAGGTTTTGACTTTTTATGTAGAACTGGATGATTCACTAATAAACCATTATATGGAAGATCTAACAAATGAATAAATGATATAAATAAAATTCTGATAAATAAAACATAAATATCAAGCTTATTAGAAAATAATACAACACTCCAACAGGACAAATATAAAAAATGCTGATTAGAAATATATTCTTGTTTTTGATACTACACAGTACCTAACAAAAGATGGCGGCATGATTTAACGCATACTCCCCATACTTACTGCATACTCGCCTAAATATCAACAAAAGACACACTAAAAATGTAGGTTTCATACAAAATACAGACTCATTCAAAAATGGACAGATATAAAAGACTCACTCAAAAATGTAGAAAAATATGAAATAGTTAAAAATTTCTTGGATTACATAATATGTAAGATACCTAAGTACTAAACAACAGACTCATTCAAAAATAAAGGCTACATACAAAATACAGACCCATTCAAAAATGTAAGACAAACGTAAAAGATTAATTAAAAAATGAAAGACAGGTATAAAAGACTCACTCAAAAATGTAGGAAAAATATGAAAATGTAAAACATTTTCTGGTTCGAATTCCAAAAAATAACAAAAAAGTCTGAGACAAAATGAAATACTTCAGGTTGATGATTGTTTCATTACAATAACCTATCTGTGTGGCATCTAAAACTATGGGCACGTTCCGCAAGGCGATCGCTAGCTAGCGCTTTTTGGAAGCGATTTTTTGTAGCATAAGAGGTGTACGGAACGGTTTGCTTCAAGCTAGCAATTTCAAAATGGCGACTTTCTCAAACAAAAAGTTCAGAATTGTAACAAATGAAAAATATTCAAATCGATTATCACCATGATTATTATATTTAACCACTTTGATGAAATATATGCATTAAATGAAATATACATCAGAATTCTTGAAAAAGAGAAACGTTCTCACAGGGGGCAGCCATTTTAAAAAAGGCAGAATGATTTGGCTAGCAAGAAAAAAACTTGCTACATATCGCTAGCTAGCGATTCAACTTGCTCGATTGTAGCAGACCATTCTGTAGGAAATCGCTACAAAGCGCTAGCTAGCAATCGCCTAGCAGAACGTGCTGTAAGTATATCAACTAATAATGGTTCAAGTCAAAGGGAACAAACTCAGTACAAATATAACCACTTTCCAATTGGAATTAGCTCCCTTGTCTTACAACAAAAATACAACATCAAAAACTCTATTATATAGGTTAGTTATAAAATCTCATGATCTCGCTATTGTATAAATCAATAATGTAAACTTGTCATGTTTTTACCTCAAAATTTTGGACAAATCCTGTAAAGAGGGAAACACATTAGTTTGAGATAATGAAGCACAGTTTCAAAGTATTTAATACAAATTTATGAAAAAAAATGATCAGTAAAATTCCTTACTAAATCATCTTATTATATGAAAACATGTTTTTACATCAATGATAATATAAACTTCCGAATATAAGCATTCATTCTTGTTTTTGACAAATAGACAATTCTTTGCTAGATTAACATGCCAAAATTAAAAAAAATACCTATAAATATAATATATAATCTATTGCAATAAACCCCAAGTAAAAGAAAAACACATTTTGTACGGCCATGATAGAAAATGGTACAAAATCTTAATGTATTCTGATGATATTTAGTCTTGTTTCTTTTGTGAGGTAGCTTTCTTTTGTTCTTTTGTTGTGTAGATGAACAGATACCCAGCCAGTATTAGTATAAGAAACATCTGTAATAAAAATGCTTTCTTCCAGCCCCAAATTTTAGCTATAAAACTAAGTGGGAGTCCAGCAGCTGATTGACCCACTGAAATAAAGAAATATGACACACAGTCATTTAACATGTGTAAAGAACACAATGTCAATTTAAGGTCATGAGTAATCATTCACATACTGAAATATACCCTGCTCTTTTGGTATGTTGTCTATTACCAAGACACTGTAAATTAAATATGTTTTTGAAAATAGCTTTATGCCAATATTACATTGCTTAAGTCACTACGAATACACTGTTTGAACATGCTTGTGTAGAAAATAATGCAGTTTGAAAATCACAATATCCATGTACACCTCAAGCTATGTTTGCATAATTATTGAGTCATTTGTATTTAGAATTCATTGTTACAATGACAGCATGCTTATAAAGTCATCTTGTATAATAATTATAAAGAGCAACAGTCATCCATTTAAAATAATTCAAGAAAACAGTATAAATTTCCCTGAAAGTTTAAAAAAAACACATGTTTAATCAATAATTGTTATCTATGTACATGTATAAAACAAATAAACAATTACCACTAGAAAATAATGAAGCAAATGCATGTGACATTCCAGCCATTTCTTTAGGAGCACTTTCTATAGCTGTTACACCATATATAGCTACTGGTCCATTTATTGTCAGTCCAATACCAAAACCTATCATGTTGATCCACATCTAAAGATAAATATGAAAAATATGAAATAATTAATCACAGATATATTTTATAATATACATGATGTATTGGTGAAAGTTCAAAATTTCAAAATCCTGAATTTTATGATTTTAGCAGCTTTAAAAAGCATAATTATAAGCTTAACTGTTTTTCGTATACAGAAGAAAATTCCCTTTCACAGGGCCTGAAATGCCAAACTTCAGCACCATTCCAGAAAATTATCAACTTTGTGCAATGTAAGGCCTGAGGATTGAAACTGTTACCTACTTTGTATTCATTTCTTTACTTAACATACATAAAAAAGTGTAAGTGAATTTTTTAACTTGTTGTGTCAATTTTACTTAAGAATAGTCTGTCAAAAATACATGTATTTTCAGAAATATTTTAATTATCTGTATAAAACAAGTGAGTAATATCTACTGTCTTATTCACTAAGCAACATGTAAGCTACTGAGATTGAGGAATTTAAAGGATAACAAGAGCTCCGCTAGGCGGGGCATTACACGCCCATGTGCAGTCCATGCTGTGTTCTATCTCATATGAAGTCCCTGTGACCTTGACCAATGACCCAGGGATCTCAGAATAGGTCCCATCCTTGACTGGAGGGCTATCCAAATCAAAGATTTTGAGAACATAAGTACAGCCATGGTTGAGTTATAACCGACACAAAGTTTTCCCATACAAACTTCCAGTGACCTTGACCCTGGGGCCTCAGAACCAAGTTCTCGCCCTTGACCCAAAGAGTATTGATACATAAAATTTGGTGATCTAAGGTAAAGTTGGTTGTTGGACAAGGTTTTTCCTCATGATTTTTCTTGTGACTTTGACCTTTAACCCAGGGGCCTAAAACCAAAGGGGCATATGCTAGACATTTAGGCTACCCTTAAATAAAATTTGGTAAACCTAGGTACAATCATTATTGAGTTACTAACCCTTGACTCTGGGGTCTCCAAATCAAAAGAGAACATCCAATACCAAAGAGCTATCAACACATTACATCTTGACAAATGGGCTGATCCACATAAAATTTAGTTAACCTAGGTACAATCATTGTTTAGTTATTGTCCGGACAAGGATTTTCCATATGATGCCCCTGTGACCTTGACCTTTGACCAAGTTTTGACCCAAAACCAATTGGGAACATCCTTGACACATGGGCTACCCTCACATAAAATTTGGTGAACTAAATTCATGTTACAGTGTAACCTCTGCAGAGCGACTTTCGGCGCGGTTTGAAAAAATTGCCGCTCTGCAGAGGTGTCGCTCTGCAGAGGTAGACTTTTTCTACCGATTTCGAAAACGGCTGTTTTCGGTCCGGAAAACTGGCCTTTATCCGTTCCGTAATGTAAATACAGTTTTTAGCGAGCGCTGATCGACAAAAGTAAAAAAAGTTTTAATAAGATTACGAAGTTTTTTAAAGAAATAATTATAACGGTTGACAATTCCTAGCATGATGGTTAGTTTTATGCTAAAGAAAGCAATACACAAGAGAAATCGATTCTGTTACTGTCAAATGTTTTTATACTTGTCTAATGGCGAATACTATTTAGCAGGAATTATCGTCGTCTTTTCGGGAGTAAATATCTGATATTATCTTAAACCTCAAATAATCTTAAAACAGAATTCATTTCATCGAAGCTTTTAATAAAAAGAACAATAACAAATAAGTTTCATTTATTATCGTCAACTAGCTAGACGTATGTGCATCTGATACTTGATGACGTCAGCCTACCAAACAAAGCGCTCCTCATCTAAGGTCCGTTCGTTGGTGTCATGGAAACCATATGTCACTTGTATATTAACCCCTGTTAGACAAATGATTTAGCAACATGACACTTGAGGGTAGTGTTATACGATTAGGGGTTTCGCTTATTGTTTAAATCATCCGGTTATAGATAATTATCGATTATTGATGTAAACCTTGCTAGACTTAGTGTCGCTGTATAGAGGTAAAGATTAACTTTGGGAATTTATTTGAACGGCCGTTTACCGCTCTGCAGAGGTGTCGTTCATTAGAGGTAAATCATAGAGTAAAATCGACAGGGGGAATTCTAATATGCCGCTCGTCGGAGGTTGCCGCTCGTTAGAGGTGCCGTTAGCAGAGGTTATACTGTACTTATTAAATATAGCATTATTTCCATTGTTTGCCATTTTGACTTAATTAACATATTGATTGAACATTTGAAGTCACTGCTTGGTAATTTTATATCTTCTGGATGATGGTTTAAACTTGACCCAGGGGCCCCAAAACCAATAGGGAACATCCTCGACACATGGGCTACTCTCACATGAAATTTGGTGAACTTAGGTGCAGTCATTGTTGATTTACTACACGGACAATGTTTTTCAATATGATGCCCCTGTGACCTTGACCTTTGACCCAGGAGCCCCAAAACCATTAGGGCATATCCTTGACACAAGGGCTACCCTCACATAGAATTTGGTGAACCTAGGTACATTGGTTGTTCAGTTATTGTCTGGACAAGTGTTTCATTGTTTGCCATTTTGACTTTATTAACATATTGATTGGACATTTGAAGTCACTGCTTGGTAATTTGATATCTTCTGGTTGAAGGTTTAAACTTGACCCTGTTTCCCCAAAGCTGATAAGGCACATCCTTGACACATGGGCTACTCTCACATGAAATTTGGTGAACCTAGGTACAGTAATTGTTGAGTTATTACCCGGACAATGTTTTTCAATATGATACCCCTGTGACCTTGACCTTTGACCCAGGGGCCACAAAATCAATAGGGCATATCCTTGACACATGGGCTACTCTCACATGAAATTTGGTGAACCTAGGTACATTGGTGGTTCAGTTATTGTCCGAACAAAGTTTTTCCATATTATGCCACTGTGACCTTGACCTTTGAACCTGGGGCCCCATGAACCTATAGGGCAGATCTTTGACACATGGGCTACTCTTACATAAAATTTGGTGAACCTAGGTACAGTCGTTGTTGAGTTATGGTCCGGACAAGGTTTTTCAATATGATGTCCCTGTGACCTTGACCTTTGACCCAGGGGCCCAAAAACCGATTGGGAACATCCTTGACACATTGGCTACTCTCATATAAAATTTGGTGAACCTAGGTAGATTGGTTATTAAGTTATTGTCAGGACAAGTTTTTTTCCCATATGATGCCACTGTGACCTTGACCTTTGACCCAGGGGCCCCAAAACCGATAGGGAACATCTTTGACACATGGGCTACTTTTACATAAAATTTGGTGAACCTAGGTACATTGGTGGTTCCGGACAAGTTTTACCTATTTTAAGTCCCAGTGACCTTGACCTTTAAGCCTGGGGTCTCAATATCAATAGGGAACCTCCTTCACCCAAGGGCTATCCACACATAAAATTTGAGGAACCTAGGTACATCCTTTCTTGAGTTATCATCCGGACAAGCAATTGCCCACGGACGGACAGACAGACAACAGCATAACATAATACGACCGTTTTTTCAAAACGGGCGTATAAAAACATCAGAAAAGCTAATTAATATGCATAGGATATGGTAGTTTTCATAGTAATGTGTATCCTTAATGTTCTAAACCATTTCTTTAATCCTCAAATGGTCGATATTTGGTTACAGTAATAGAAATATGACATTAATCTACTGTAACAGTTGAATTGCAATTGACAAGTGCAGCAGAATTGCTTAGGCTTATAATAAGACACTTGAAGAAGTAAGCTACTGTTAACCCTATACCAGTTGTGACATGGGTGAAGTGGCCTTTTTTCACATAAACATGCTAAGACTATTTCAAGATGCTCTTAATTTTTAACTAATTGATTGACAGATATGCAACTTGGTCGTTTGTTATACTTTTTTAAGGGAAAGGAGGGTGAAAAAAGATCATTTTGGGGGACAATTTTTCCTTTTGAAGGGGGGGGGGGATCCAGACACGTAAATAAGTGAGATTGACCAGTTAAGGGTTAAAGTATTAAGGAGTAAAAGGAAAAGTTGATAAATTTTAAAGGAACAAGTAAACAGTTAGTCATGTGTGTAAGCTTTAAATTGAAAAACCAAAGGAAAAGAATATAAGCATTTCTTTTGGAAAAAAATGTAAAGAAAATGAAACCACAAAATATAAGACAAGTAGAGGTTAAGGGTGGTAAAGAATAAAAAAATGTTGATTGGATACATAAATGTCATTAAATGTTTGTGAAACTCAGGTCTGGTTATCTAAACTAAATTTTACCACTTATTATAGTAGAAGTGGTGCACTCACCAAAGAGGAATAAGTTGTAACACAATATGTTAGTAAAAATAGAAATACAACTAAACCACTAGCAAACCAAGCTATAACATACTGTCTCAGTATCTGACTTGGTATCTTGGAATTCTGAAAATAAAATATATTTGTTTGTAAAATCAGGCAATTTGAAAAAACATACAAGAAAATTTAAGTCATTTTTAAAATAAATATCGCCTGAAAAGCATTTTAGACAATTCATAAATTGCTTAGTCTTATGAATGACAAATCGTTAAAACAATATTTAAATGAATACAAAATGAAGTATAATTTTATTTTAACAGAGAAACAATTGTTTTGGTATTTCAAGCATATAAGCAGGGATAGACAATTTATTTTCTCTACAAATGACATGTTGCTGTTTGGTCTTTTGATTGATGAATAATTTCAATAGTAAAACCAACCTCTTTTAACAATGAGTCTGAAGAAAACCCAGCTATGAGTGCTCCAACAATACCTCCCACTTCTAGACTACTTAGATAACTATTCCCTGAAAAATAAATGTAATATAATATAATCATATGATGTATATTTATATAGTAAATAACAAACAAAAATCGTCATATTTACTGAGATAAAATGTTGATTGTATGAACTTTTAGAACAACAATAAAACTTGGTTATAACATATACACGAGGCTATATTGTAGGAGCATTGATTCGGTGGTAGGAAGCCTGCTTGGGGATTAAGTGGTTCCAGGTTCGATCACCACTAGGGGCACTGCTAATTTCCTTGAGCAAGAAAATAAACTACAATTGTTCCCCTCCACCCAGGTGTAAATGTATACTGTGAGGAATCATCCGCCTGAAGATGATTTCAATGATCAGGGGTTATCATACAAGATTGTAAAGTTGGCTGAACATGTGTATAGAAGCAGACGTAAAACCAGTTTGATTTAACTTTATGACATACAAGTTAGTCAGGCCCTTTTTCATCCCTTATTTTCAATGTAAAATTAACTCAGTAATAGTCTATTCAGATATAGCATCTACTTGGTTTGGTCAAGAAATATTTTGTATTGCAATTTTCCAACCACATCTTCTGCTTGAAGTAAAACAGTTTTAAGCCCAAAGGTGTGGGCTTGTCTTTTGTAGTGGTAAATGTCCTAGATCTGGAGATCTAGAATTACCTTAGGACCATGAATAAGACAACTGACTGCAGCAATATGACTGAAAAATTGTTAACAACTTAATGTATTATAAATAACATTATCATTTCTGAGTTAACCAACATAAGAGCTCAGACTACCTCATATAATATAATGGCTCAGGCTAAATCATCTAACATAAAAGGACAAAGACTACATGTATTTCATACTAACAAAAGAATTCAAATCAAACCATACAAACAAAACTTACCAGATATAATGGAATGACCTAAATCATTAACTAGATATACAGGTCCCCATTGTAACGTACCATATTGTACCACACCTATTATACCATAACATATACACACACCTAGGTATCCTGGTAACTGAAATAATTCTTTCCTTGATAATATCTTCTCTGTATCTGTAATAGAGTTAAA
The DNA here is from genome assembly GCA_025267735.1 of Mactra quadrangularis. Classification (NCBI taxonomy): domain Eukaryota; kingdom Metazoa; phylum Mollusca; class Bivalvia; order Venerida; family Mactridae; genus Mactra; species Mactra quadrangularis. The sequence continues at coordinate 35,037,728 of CM046304.1, forward strand.
TTATTAATTACAAGTTTATAAATTTATTTAAACAATGATCCAGTACCCCTTTTCACAAAAAATTCTTACGAAAAAAGTTATGGTAAGTCATTTTCATAAATGTAGCAGTTTAAAGCCAGAAGGATAATAAACATAAGTATGATATGATGTCCAAAATTTTTTCAATATTCTACATAATTCAATTATATTTGGAATTGATTGACCCAAAAATGACAGTATTATAAATGTTTCTTGCTTTTGACTTATGATGATTATTATACATGTAGTATGAATTTGGTAAAAAGCGGCACAGGCCTCCAGTCCTTTAACATAGGTTATACAATAAAATGCAATACAATATTAATGGTGCTTTATAGTATAATTTTACTGCAAGTTTTAACTATTTGTCAACAAATCTTTATCACAGTTTTTGGTATTTTATAAGAATGTAGGAGCAGTGGTCCAGTGGTGGGACACATGCTTATAGATTGAGAAGTCCCTGGTTTTAACCCAATAGTGTCACTGCTAATTTCCTTGAACAAGAAATTACAGTTAATCCACTCCATTCAGGCATAATTTGGTAATGGAACTTTAAACTACACCTTCCTTAAAAAATGAGCTAAAATTCACAATAAGAATGGCAGGGGTTGACGTTTTACTTGTCCATCAAGAACATATTAAATTTTGATACAAGTATCATTGAAACAATACTTGTAGTACATCACAGATTCTTAATTTTACCCTTCATTGTTCAGAAATGAAACAGTCAACTAGCGTCAATATAATACTTCATTTTTTTTAAGACTATGAAAACTATACATTGTACTTACTGTTCGTTGATTTTTTTTCATTATTTTGATTACTTGGTTTGACGTTATTCGTTGACTCTGATGGTCCGTCAGATACAGTAAAATATTGTAGTACACCAAAACATACAGCTAGAGTACCTGACAATATAGTAACATTTTTTTAATTACAGGTAAAATTAAAGTCACAACAATTTCACTCAATCTGAAATGTATAAAAAAACTATCAAGAAATGATTAACACTATGAGATATGCATTCTGAGGCTCAGAAAACACTTACATCATTAAGTATTGTGCCAAGTTTTAAGAAAGTGGAAATAACTTTTTCATACCATAATTAGAAACCAATAATCAGAAAGAGAACATTTCACATCATTTGATTTAGCACGGCTAATATCAATTTTTTAACTAGGTTGCCGTGTTGGACTATCAGCTATAAGTTTTGCTTGCCTGAACCAAATGTTTACTAGCAGTAAAAAGTTGCCCAAGCCTAAATATAGGTTGTCAAGGGCAATAGCAGGACATTTGTGGTCAAGTTCTGCTAAGACTGGTTACAAGGCACAAAAAACAAACACCACCCTACCTGGCATAATAAAACTAGATCTCCAACCAGAGTATGTTATAACAAATGCTGATATCAATGGTCCAAGTACACCAGCTAGATTCATGGTTGTAGATAATACACTCCATGCTGTAGCATACTGATCTTCTTTATACCACTAGAATAATACAATTTTATTATAAAATGTTTTACCTCGATTGTGAAACAAGATATTACAACTTAGATTAATCACTTTCGATTCTGCTTCCAGGTCGCCTGGTACTGAGCTAAAAGGATAAAGTCTGTTTCTCAAGGAAACAATGGGGTAGGTTTTGGATGGGATTTAAACCAAAAAGAGCTGGCTATCCAATGATTACCAGTCCAATGTCATAACGGAAACAATACAATTATATACAATACAATACATGTATATACAATACCACAGGTGTCACACACAAAAAACAGGCTCTTGCGTACAATACAGTATGTATGATCAGCTCTGCCTTTCTTACTGAGAGTGTTTGCTGCAGAAAAATCTTCTTCATTGAACAACTTACTTAAGAACTAGTTCATCTGTAATGTTTTCAATCTGGCGGTTATCATTAACTCAGAAGATTTGTCCCATATATTGACCACCAAATTATCACATGATGAGTCAAGAGTAGCAAAGTACCATATCATAAGCAATATGATTCATTAAAGTTTAAAACTCAACCGGTATGCATAAACATATCAGATACCTAGGCATTGAGTTGATAATAATGGATGCAGGAGAGATATATTTAATCTTAATATAAAACTTGAATAGTCATCCCTTAGACCCCCCCCCCCAAAAAAAAGTACATAAATAATCAGACCATATTTCAAGCTTGGGTTATAAATACATGTGAAACATATAAAAGAAATATATTTACATTTTTCATGATAATAGCAGCAGCTGGCCAGCCAGGACTTCCTGCCATACCATTAAACATCCAACATAGTGTAAATAACCATACAGATTCATGTACACCTGTATAATATACATAAAAAATATTATATTACCTTACTTGTCATATATGTCCAGAACTTTAGTAGGAGCAGTGGTTCTATGGTAGGATGCTAGCTTAGGGGTCGAGAGGTCCCAGGTTCGAATGCCACCAGGTGCACTGCTTATTCCTTTGGGCAAGAAATTTACCTGAGATTGCTTCACTCCACCAAGGTGTAAATGAGAACCTGAGAGGGTGGTATAATTCTGTTGCCCCAATTTGTCAGCTGCACTTAGCGGAGTAAAAGACTACCAAAGGAGATTGATAGATACCAATAACCCAATAATCGGGGTAATAGTTGTTAAATCGGTGAACCTGCATAAGCATATAACTACAGTACATGGCAGAAAAAGATAGAATTTCTCATGCCAATGTACAGACATAGACATATTTGAAATCCATAATATAATATTTTTTATACATTTTTCATGGATTAGATTATAAAACAACATTCTGTCACAACAGTTTTAAAACTAATGAAAACCTTTGACAAAAGTGAGTTATTATCAGCCTTTGATACAAAAAATGTAACTCTTAATTTGTTCATACAAAGGCCTCACTTTATATGAAGGTTAAATAGAAACCATGTCAAATGGTTGTGTTTTATAAAATATTTATAAGTACTAATATTGAACACATACTTGCAAACATCAGTGCTGACAATCCACAAGCAATTAAACCCAAAGACATGACAAGTCTGGGACTTAGAAAGTCTAAACAAATGCCCCATAAAAACTTGCATACAGCATATGCCATCATCTGGCCACTTAATATCAAACCTGAAAATACAATCAAAAGCAAATACAATGGTTATTAAATCTGTCCCTTTTTTAAAGTTATTTTAATTTTAAATCACTACTCTAGGTTCAAATCAAAGGAGCCAGACATAAACTTCCTTATTATTGTAACCCGATAAAAATCCATGGTCCGAACTAGGATTCGAACCTACGACCTCTCGAGTCGTAAGCAGACACTCTACCACATCGCCATAAAAGCTAGCTTTAAGGCAAGGTGGTACAAGTGCCGTATTATACCTCTGCTACACACACCCCCTCCTTAACAGAATTCGTCCTCAAATTCTTGGAGCTTGATTGTCTGTGGGACTATCTAAGGGTGCATTCAAACAATTCCAAGTGGGTTATTTACGTTGTGCACCAAATGTAACCCAATAAAAATCCATGGTCCGAACTAGGATTCGAACCTACGACCTCTCAAGTCGTAAGCGGACACTCTACCACGTCGCCATAAAAGCTAGCTTTAAGGCAAGGTAGTACAAGTGCCGTATTATACCTCTGCTACATTATAATATATTCTATAAGGAAAAATTATGTCTGGCACCTGTGGTTCAAATACTGGAGATTTCACTTCACCCAAGCTCTAGTTTACCTTACAGTACACACTAAGCACATAGAGTTTCAGGAGTGTCAGGTATGATCCTGCAGTCATATTACAGACAATCTGATTAAAACCTCGTCTAAAATTTTCTCCTCGCATACTCGCTAATTTAGATCTGGCCTTTTTCAAACGAAGGTCACGTTCAGGTGACCTTTTCTCATCATAATATTCATGACGAAATTGTTAAGATACGTAACTTGTTTACATCGTCTACGTCACGCAATTTGAAATGAGCCGCCCAATCGCAGACTGTGAATAATACCGCTGTTAAATTAGCATGCAAAACTTGGTCTAAAATTAGAAATTACGAAATCAAAATGTGATTAATAGTGTTTTCCTCTAGATGAAAGCTACGCATTGATTGGTCGAAACAAAGTTCATCTCGATGTGACCTTCCACAGAGACAGTAGAGATCCTGTACGACAACGCTCTACAGGATATCTGTTTACGGAGATTGTATTACAGATAACTTACCATAGTTTAGTCATAAATAGGAGTTACAACAAAAATCATAGCAAGACCTATAAGTATCATCAAGCTGGCTCTAGATAAACAGATTAAACCATGGAACATCCTACTTTATGATGTAGATACTAGATCCGACACTACATTAACTAACAATGATATATAAATACACACCTAACTGGTTTTCATCTAAAGATTCTGAAAGAGCTATCTCTGGAAGGGCAAATGTCACAGATCTTCTCAAGTAAACATTAAGAAAATAACTAATATATAAGCTGGCAAATATCGTATTCTGACGAAAAGTCTGCATCTTGTTTTTCTCTTGTATTGCCTCTTAAAACTGTGGGTATATTACTTTTATGTTATCTGCAATATAAATAGAAAAAAACTTTGTATAACATGAAATTTAAGTAAATTTCACCAGCCAAAATAAATCTTTATAAATTTCTCGAACATATGTTCATACAATTTAATACCTAAATTACTGTGTATGTGAACACAGCAACTTTTACCTTAGGCTTATTCCTTCTCTTTCATTCAAGATTTTCAACGATCAACACTAAACACTAATGCTGTCATCAGAAGGACATCTTTAAAAGCAAGATGATTGCGTTCTGTCACAACGCAGTTCGACTTATGACAGGTGACGTGGAGATTTTTAACTATAGGGATCTATCCATCAACCAACTTCCATTGATCATCAACTGCAATAAACATAATTTGTAAATGGCGTAATTTATAAAAGGGAAGTAACTCTGTGATCTCCTACGTAGATTTCCGTGGTGTTCCAAATGACCGCCTGATACTCTTTTCAATAGAGATTCAAAGGGTGTACATTTAAGAAAATGGCGGACGATTCAGAAGAAAGTAAATATAAATATATTTCGTTGTATCCACGTACAAATTCGTGTTTCTGATCAACTTTGGATATCAAAATTTAACTAGTACATTCTCTGTTATTGTGACGATTCACACTCGAAATGAGCATTTTGAAAACGTCCTAGATCTCCACTTCGTCAAGCATCATCTTGTCCATCCATGGGCCTGTTCTGTTTAAGCTGTCTAAGCTTATCGCTTCGCCCCTTGATTCCATCGATTTGATGTCAAATAAATATTCCTTTAGTGTAAAAACTTAAAAAGCGTACAACAGTCTACAAAATAAGGATATGATAGTGGTTGTCACCACAGTAGTTCTGGCTTCCAAAACTTTAGGCTGCTTTTTTAACATTTTGATTTTCGTCAGATGCGGCATTAAAGTTTTGGATCAGACCCGTTATGAAACCTCACCAGAATAACACCCATTCGTTAAAGTTTGTTTTTCTAATCAAATATCCATTTGGTATTTAGATCATGTGCATTATTCAATAAAACAATCATTTAAACATCATTTTAAACCAAAACGGTCATTTAAATATCAAAGAATTAAATAAAATAGCCGTTTTCGCTAGGAAACCTTCAATCTCATTGTCTAACAGACATTTGAAGCTGTGCGAGATCTTGTTTCAACCGGAATTCTCGGTTATGAGCGTTAACAAACATAGCAGAGTAATTATACCCTTGTCCTTCCGTCCGTTACAAAATTTCCGTCGCAGTTTTCTCAGCAACTATGCTCTAATTATCATAAAAACATCAAATACAAAAGTTCCAGCCTAAATTTTGTTTTGTAAAAAATAATATGACTAAGGCAAATCCTCAAAGCGAGCTCGACGAATCCAAACTTATATGTGGAGACGTAACCAACTATTTTGACTGTTTCTATGGGTTTTTTTTGGTACTTTTAAAAATGTCACTTTTTATGAACTTGCAGATCCACGCTTGTAAACATGGCCTTATTGTAGCTGCTTCAGTGATATATTTATTCGAGGGCCTATTAATTGAATAAGCTAGGGGAGATAACTGCGTAATTTATTGTATTCAGAAAAATCTGACAACATCTCATTCTTTTATGTCAGAATCATATTTCAATTCTGAAAGAAATGTATTGTACATTATTATTTATCTTTTGAATAGATGAAAAAACGCAATAAAACATTCATTTTTTTAAGATAGATATATTTTTTACCTCTTTAAACAATGCCCGGTACCGTTAAGTTACGGAAACGTGCTGGTTTTATCATAAACACCGTTTATGACGTCGCTAAGAGACGTTTATGATAAAACCAGCACGTTTCCGTAACTTAACGGTACCGCGTTGACTCTCAATCTCTCATACAGAGTTGTCGATCTTTACAATGATCTCTATATAGATCACTGTAAGGATCGACAACTCTGTATGAGAGATTGGTTGACTCTCTTCCGGATGCGCAGGGCGGGTTCAAAAATCAACTTCCGGTACATTGTCAAAATACGATAATGTATAGAAACATATTTGCGTTACCGTAAAGCTCGCTCTTCGAGCTCGCTATTAGGTATCCAACTCAATGAAATCGTTCTGAATTTTACTCGGAAGAGATGTAACAGGTCAGCTTTCCTAGACTAAACACCTCTTTTCCAATGGCTTAGCGCTAAAATCGAATACAGACGTGTTAGATAACTTAAAAATGGACTTCCTTCATGAATATAAAGTTTCTCGCTCCCTTGCTAAGATAGTACCGATCATTTTACTTGAATCGGTTTTGTTTATCTCCCGAGTCGACCATTTTATTGAATGAGGATGCGCGCGCATCACATTGGACCATAATTTGGTTACAAGTCATTTTATTGGACAGAATAAAAATATCGTTCAATGAAATGACTCGTAACAAATGTGATGCGCGCGCATCACCATTCACAAAATGGTTGAGACGACAGATAAACAATAGCGAATCGAGTAAACTGATCGAAATACAGTCTTGCGAAACATAGCGAGAAGTTTGACATTGATGCTAGTAATCCATTTTTTATTTGTCTAACACGTCCTTATATATAAATTAGATTTTAGCGCTAAATCGTTCGGGAGTGAGTGTTTAGTCTTGAAAAGCAGACCTGTCACATCTCTTCCGAATAAAATTCTGAAGGATTTCTTCGAGTTGGATACCTTTTACTTTTTATTAAACAAATTTTTGGCTTTCCGAATCCGAGGCGACGGACACCTTTGGTTGCCACAACACTGACTGAGGTCATTAATATATCTTGCAAGCAATTATATCTTGTTTGTAGATCTTGGGTTGTCCTAAAGACATTTTTGGTTGCCTGAAATAAAATTACTTAATAGTAATAGTCCCAGGCTAACCGACACCAACTACCGACTGGTGCAGAGGCACAAGGCTCTACCCAGGGATATGCTTAGGCAACAGGACCCATGTCTAATTTCCAATACTATAATGGCATTGTGGGCCACTGCAGGAGACAATCCAGTCTAGAATTCTCTTGATTACACAAGAGGTTCTGTGCCACCTGTACGATGGACATTTTTAAGTTCAACACAAAGTTGGTACATCGCAACCCATCTGTAGACAACAACCAGTGGACAATTCAACCCTTGTTATATGTATTGTATACTTTGTATTGGTTAGAATTATTACACCTTTACTCAAGCCTCAAAGTCTTTAGCTACTTAAGTTCCTGAAGTGCCGTATCTCTTAATAACTCTATGAGATTAAGCTTAAGTAACAAAAAGTTTAAGATATGGATATGTTTCAACTTTTAACTGACACTCAAATAAACAAAATATTTGACACTTTGGAGAAGAAATGTTATATAGCAGTTATCATAGATCTGGTTAGTTTGTTATCAATGTCTAAAACAGCGCGTTCAGTGTCAGTTAGTTATGTCTTTTTCTAGAATGATAACAAGAATGTGTTTTAATGTTAAAAAGCTTAAACATATCTTTCAGATTTTGTCAAATTAAAAAATCAAAGTAAAAGAATTTAAGTTGAACCAGTTGTATGGTTTGTAATTTTAATTTTACTTTATCTTTCAGGCAATTCAGCTAAAGTGCTTGTGAGCATGAAAGAAGGTATTGTTTTATTTGTAACTTGCATTTTATATCCCTTAGCTAGTTTGATTTTTAAAGACTTACTGTTTACATTTAGAGTGGGTTGCGAAAATTACTTCACAATTAATGAAGGGATTTCATTTTTATGAATTCAGTTACTAAATTATGACAAGTAGAATTGTTTTGACTGTCATTTTCTTGTGGAATTTCACTATTTTTGTAGAGGAAGTTTCAAGGCATTGTAAACTTAGCTTTTCAAATGCAAATAAAGTGAAGTCCAGCCACCAGAGCAACTTCTTCGCCCTAATGGCTTTGATTTTTTCTCCCTACAAGTGCTAGTTCACATTTATCTTCATGTCAGGACTGAATTATTATAAATAGAATTTATTATTAGCAGTTATATATACTTGAGAAGATAAGTGTAAGTGATACTATTTAAAAGTTACAACTACATGTATAGTATTATTAATAAATTTCATAATCTTCTATGCTCTCATCAAAACATAAGGCTGGCAAAAAGTTTTTTCCTTACTACTACAACTTTTATTTTTTGCTTTTTTCTCTTGCTTTCAACCATTGTAAGGTTTATAAATTTAAACATGTTCCTGATTTATTTTCAGGTCTGAACTCTCCAAACAAGAGAGGACATGTAAGTTACATTACTTATTATTTATTGTGATATCTTTTTCACATCATCACAAAAAATCCTTCAGTTATTTCCCTTCATTGAATAAGTAACAGAGCGAGCGTAGCAAAGCGGTTACGACATTGGACTGGTATTAATCATTTGATCTTCAGCTACGCGTTGGTTTGAATCCCTTCTAAAACCTACCTTGTTTCCTTGAGCAAGAAACTTTGTCCTACTAGCTCAGTACTGGGGGACCAGGAAGCAGACTGGAAAGTGATTAATTTAAGTTGTAAGAACTTGTTTCACAATCGAGCTAAAGTAAATTAGTATACCATACCAATAAGTAACCACTGTCATGGCTAGTAAATTTGTCTGCCAGAAAGCTGAATATTTTCCAGCAAAATGTGGCATTACCTCTATGAGGAGTTTGATTCTAGCACAGAAGGCCTTGTTGCGGTAATTGTATGAAGCTCTGTCCTCAAAATTAAAGAAAGTATGAATGATTATAATTTGTCTTTCAACTCTGTTGTTGAGCTTCAACTCTAAAATAGCCTCAAAAAAGTTAGTAAATTTTATTGAATTATTCACAGCACATTTTAAATAACTGTGTTGCTATAGATCAGTTTATCTGATCAGACTGATATTGATTCAAACCATTTTAAAATTATTTTTCTTCTTGCCAATGGTGGGAGATTACATTTCCTTACTGTGAAATGAGTTTTTGAGAATGACTTTTGTTTATTGTAAGCTATATACTCAATTAAAGAAAGCTATATTTAGATGGATTAAGTCAGCTATATATTTGTTAAAAATTTGTGTAACAACTTAACAAGAGTAAATTTAAGCATTTTTTCTTTCTTACATTTTTCAGCCATCTCGTATCAGGAAACGTAACATGAGATTTTTCAATGATGATGAAGATACTTCATATGTTAAATCACCAAGGAAACAAGCTAGAACAACAGTATGTTCAATTGTTGTTACTTAACTCTTTACATCATACTAGAGTCTACCAGATCCTTATCAGATTCTCATACAAGTCAGAGATAAAATGTACCTTGTCTTCATAGAAAGTTTAAATGATGGCTACTGTTTTGACACCTATATATTTTAACTGGCATTTACTATTATAAACATTGATTTAATCAATGCAATTGCATATTATTCCCAGATTCTCCATGCCCGCCTGACAAGAATCCCTCGACCTTAATATTTGTTATTTTGAAAATAGCTTTCATTACTTAAGGTTACTTACTTAAGGGGTTTTCCAGTTAAGGATTCCTCTTAAAAAGACTCTGATTCTTAGTCTGAGTAATATTCTAAGTTCTGGTGTTGATTGATTTGATTGTTTGGTGTTTGTAAATGCTGAATACAAAAATCTTAGTACAAAAAATAATATTCTGTAGTTAAAATTTACAATTTTTGCATAGGCATGTGCATTTTCACTCTATATTTTATTGTGACATACACGGCTGTTATAATTTACCCCCTCCTTTATAGAACTTTATGGGAAACATATTCATTTTTCAATGTTAAAATCGAAATAACGTACTGTTTTTCTGTAGTATGTCCTAGTATAAAACATAGATGCTTGTTTTGATGTGCTTATTTAGTTATTGAAATACTCGTGCTAAAGCACTCGATATTAATTTAGCACTTCAAAACTTGTGCTTATGTTTTATTCAACAACAAAATATAGACAACTGTATGATATTTCTTAAACATAATATTTGTACATATTGTAACATATTGGCAATTGGATTAAGGTAATAAATATAATTTGTAACACCTGCCCGGCTAGCTTAGTTAGTGGCGCACAAGTCTACTGATCGAGGGGTTGTAGGTTTGATTCCTGGGTGGGGCATACTTTTGTGGAGCTTGGTCATGAAATAATTCTCCCTCTTACCACTGATTCTAAATTATGTAGGGCAGTAGTCAGTCACTGATGTAAGTATGAGCCTAGCAATTGGTTAACAGCTAAATCCAGAGATTTAGCCTTTCCAGGAACAGTGAGTAGGTGGACTGACTGCCATGATATAACCTATACAATGTGTTGCTAAGGCATTAAACTGAACAATAATTTTTTTTTACATTATGATGTTTATTTCTAGGTTAACACTAGGAACTATGTGACAGTAAACAATGATAAACGTATAGCACAAGTAATTGGTATAAGATTAAGAAATCTACTTAAACTACCTAAAGCACATAAATGGGTTTGTTATGAATGGTTCTATTCAAATTTAGATCAGTAAGTATTCATTAATCATTGAATTTTTATAGGCTATCTGTTCTAACATAATTGTAGAAAATACATATAGCCTGCCTGACTAGCTCTGTTAGTAGCACAAAGGTCTACTGATGGATGGGCCATGGGTACGATTTACTAGCAGGCCTACTTTCATGGATTTTAGTTGCAATAATCATGGTTATCTGACTTTGTATCATATTTCAAGAAAATCAATTTAGTCTGTTTACCAGCATGATACTTGGACAATGTATTACAATTACAATTTACTCTGCCTTCCAATCTGGTTGATATCTAATAGTGTCTTCAAATTGTTTGTCATCAATCTGTATTTATCTATAGGAAATTTTCAGTATATGTATGTTGTCACATTATTATCTTATTTCTGTTATTACAAAAAAATGTAGCAATTTTAGTTAATACTGTAATAAACTAATTTTGTTGTTTATTTCATAGACCTTTATTTCTTGGTGAGAATGATTTCCAAGCTTGTTTGAAAGAATCATTTCCACAATTAAAGATAAGAAAAATGAGAAGAGTAGAATGGTCTAAGATAAGACGTTTGATGGGTAAACCTAGAAGGTATGTTATAACTATGTTATATCTTTAAGATGTTTTTATACTTGGTTTAACATCGTGTCAACATAATTTAGGTTATTTTACAATATCCAGTGCACCTAACATAGCTTTTTTGGACCCTTGTCTATAACTAGTACTCACCTACCCTTCTACTAGACTGGCAACTTCTCCATATCCTATTACTAATTCAGTGAAGTAAAATTGACAATAGTGTCAAATAATCAAATTTTCATGGAATTGTAATCCACCCTGGGTTGATTTCGAAAACCTGTATCCCATTCAGGATACTAGATTTAAAAAACTGACCAGCTACAAACTGTGCTACCTTAAAGTTTTAGCTTGATGCATTTGCAAACTATATTAACACTTTCCAGTCTGTTCCTCAATGTTCTCTCTGAGGTGTAGTAGATAAGATTAATGTGATTAAATCACTGTGAGTGACTGTGATTTCAACTGATAAATGTTTGAAGATTAGAGACTTTGCTACTGACTATGACTCTTCGTATGAAATAGTAGAAAGTTGCATTCAGTGGTTGGGTTTTTGTAAATCACAGGAATTATAGTTAGACGAATTGTCCTCTTGTGATTTTGATTGTTGACAGAACCAGAATTTTGGTTCTATAATTATTGTAATAAACTACTTTTTTACTAGTTGAAGTTCAAAATCAGGTGTATATTGTTGTATGATGATACAAAATGCTGTTTTTAAACCCATTTTGTACAAATTCTGTTTGAATATGATATTTATAATTCACTGACATTTTCTTTAACTGTGTGATAATTGACACATTGAGCTTATTCATACTGGGATGGGTTTGGTTTTTTTTTTGGTGCAAAAATAGGTACGGTGCGTAATAAAAAAAAGAAAAAAAAAATTATTTCAATTTCTGGAAAATTAGGGTCTGGATTTTTGTAAGAAGTAAAAATTTAAAAGGTCTGGCATTGCTATTACATGATTTGATGTACCTGTACCTGTGGCTTCAATGACAATGAAGCTTGTAAACTATTTGTTTATACTCTCCAGGTGTTCATCAGCATTTTTGTCTGAGGAGAGAGCAGCATTACATGCTAAAAGATCAAAGATACGTCTACTACAACAAAGAAAGATCAGTGAAGTCAAAACACATGAAGAATTACCTGAAGAAATTCCATTACATCTTGTTATAGGAACCAAAGTTACAGGTAATTTTCTCCTTCCTTTGTCCTACACCATAATTTCAGTCACAGCTATGAAATGTTCTGTTCTCTGCAGGTTCTTAACATTTCCGCATTGTTAATGGTCACAGGGTGTTGTCTTTGGTCATACCTATTTTCTAGTCTGTTTCACTGTAAAGCTACAGTCCCATAAACGTAAAAATAGCCGTGAGGGCACCGTACAGGCGCCGTGCGATCAAGCTCCGCAAGGACCTGTACAAAGTCTTGCATACCCGTACGGACTTTTACATTTTTACCGTGAGATGGGCCCAGGATACACATATCAGTTTCAGAATCAAATCGTGAACAAAATCGTGGCCGAGTATAGATTAAACATGCATATCTTCCAGCTACGGCTCTATACGGGGGTGTTGTTTTGTACCATGTGTGTACCGTCACCTTAATACACAAGGCTTCCCACAGCCTATGACTGTCTGTAAGTACGAGTCCGTAACAAGCCACGATTTTATGGGACTGAGGCATAACAGATAGTTGGAGAGAACTATGAATTGGAGTTGGTTATTTACATAAAAAATCATGCTATTGCTTGAAAAAATTATTGCAATGTGTCCATTGTCAGTCTTAGAATTGAGGGCTTGAAAAATAGTTCTCAGAAAGAGTCCTTTTCTCTTTTTCTTTGTTATGATTTGTTAAATATTTAGTTATCCCTATGTAAAAGTAGATGTCTCAGAAAATTGATAGTTTTGTTTCTGCATTGATTGTCTATCTACTTATTTTATTCAACTGTCAATGGCATGTACATTATTTATTAACTGAATTGATTTAGATACTCACTACAGACTTCTGTACTCACGATCAATTTAAATTGGTAGATTTAATGTTTGCGCCACTACCATTGGAATAAAATTTAACAGTGTATTTACGGTATCTTGGAAATTATGGTAACTTTTAGAAATTACTCGCTAGTTGGACTAGTTACTTTAGAAAATAAGTTGGCCATGGATCAAATTACAAATTAATTCAGTGTTGATAACATATACACAGTCAAATAACACTGAATTTTACAATACCATCAGACATTTTTGTCACTTGATTTTGATTTCTCTTGGCTGGGCTATTGGGCAAGTGCTAATTTTGAAGACTGTATGTATATGTGTACAAAAAATATAAATAATTTCACTGTATATTTCAGCTCGTCTACGTCGACCACAAGATGGTTTATTCACAGGTGTAGTAGATGCTTTAGACACTGTTAACAATACATATAGAATAACATTTGATAGAGCTGGTCTAGGTACACATTCTGTACCTGATTATGAAGTCAGAGTAGGTATTCTTTACAGGAATCTGTAGAAATTATTTTGTTTAATTATTATTGCAATATTTAATTCACATTAGTTTAATATTTTATTGCTTTTTGTCCTTAAAATACTATACAAACAATATATACATCATGTACATGTTTATCAGCAGTTGTCTAAAGTTTTAGTAAAAAGTTACAATACATGAATATACATAAGCAAAAGCGATGGACACAAGTTCTTCCGACATGAGTGAGTGGTTCCCTTCCCCCGAGGAGCGACTATTTGAATACAACATCATTACTTCATTGGTGTAAAAAAAGTTAAGTGCAGTTTAAGTCTGTCTTCATAAGTCAGTTAAGCACGCCAATATCAGGAATGACACAAATAAGAGATAAATATTGTGGTCCATGGACTACTACATGTCAATTGTAACTTACATCAAGGTATTAAATATTGAAATATTATGTATTACAGAGTTGTGAAAGTTTAGAGTCCATACCATTAGCCGCATTTCAACAAAAACAACGACCACGGCCAGTACAGTTACGTTCCTCATCAATGATGATGTCATCACCACCAAGATTTTTACCTACAAATATGACTTCAGGAATAACATCAGTTTGTATTTTTATTCTCTCTAGATAGTTTTAGGAAGTTTTCCCTGCCTTACACTTTGAATATTTTATTTAGAATGTTTTTTCCCCTGCCCTATACTATAAATATTGTATTTAGAATGTTTTGTAGAATTAGTGTTGTACAAAGATTTTGAATAGAGAGATTATTAAACATAAGAGTTAATAATCTTGTCATTTTTTGCTTTGGCATTTAATGGATGTTAGCCTCTTCGAGACTTACACATCTAAAATAATATTTCACACGCCAAAAAACTATCTAAAGGGACCCATGTGGTAAAAAAATTCTTGGGTCCTGTTGAAGCACCTTGCTGGATCAATGAACACTCAATAAATATGTACATGCAACTGAATGAAATTTTTCTAAGTAAACTGTATAGCTCTTTAGTTGTGTGATGTCTATATTTTACCCCTCTCCCCTACTTTTTTTTGAAAAAAAGAACTAGCTACCACTAACATATTACATGCATGGGTTAAAGTTTTCAGGACTGGTCCTGAAGTTCAGGATTTTTGGAACAGAGAAAGGGTTCTATTCATTTGGTAATGTGGCCTTAAAAACATGAAATTTGGAAATTTCAGGATTTTGAAAATGTTGAACTTTCACCCATGTACATTATTTTCTGATATTCTAAATATCCCATCCCCCTTTTGGAAAATGTGAAGCCCTCATGGTTTTTTTATGAGATTACGCAATAATTAAAAGTGTTAATATGTTTTATATAAAATATAAATGTATAATTTCAGGAGAATGATCCATTATTGAGTGGTTCACCATTTCATGGACAATTAATGAGTATAGAAGGTGGTACTTATGGTGGATTTCCTATAAAATTCTTAATTCTTGTTGTAAGTATTTTATACAAGCTTACGTCAGGAGAGCTTGCTCGACTAGCTCAGTTGGTAGCGCACTATTCAACTAATGAAGGATATGTAGGTTTGATTCATGGGCATGGTATACTTTCATGGAGCTTGACATGTAATATCTCTTATCTGCTACTGACTCTTAATCATGTAAGGCAGTTGTAGTTCACTGACGGGCATTCTTTTTGGTTTTATATTTTGATTTTGATTCAAAAGTTGCTTGATAAGGCTTATACAGGCTTATATTATTGTGCCTCTTGTAACTGTTGGGAGATTAAAATGCTTGTTATTTAATACTAGTTATAAATTAATAGTTATAAAATCACCAAAATATTTCTATTGACGTGTCATTCTTATTTGATATGGGCAGTTTAAACATTTACTATCATGGATTTATTTGGCACAGATAAGTAAATAACTTTCTGGACTTCTCTTAAACTATCTTTATGATCATGAGCTTTTGTCTTCACTTTTAACATTTCACACATTTCATTTTTATGATGGTATTTTCTTATTTGTATTTCAGACTAGGTTATCAAAGATTTTAATGATTAAAAAAGATTGGATAAAACAATTAAAGGATATGAACACAGAAGCAGAGAAACGGGTAAATGTAATGAACTTTATAATGCACTATATTGATAATAAGATTGGTGCTAGAATTTATTATCTTACTTGAAAAGTTGTAGTTGTGAATCAATTGAAGAACCCTATTCAGTGAATAGCCTGCCATGAAAATTTGGCAATAAAGTCAGTCCTCTGTATAGGAAGAAACTGTCTGCTCCTTGTACAAGGGTAACCTATCTCTGGTAAAATTGTCCAGGAAAGCTGGTTTTTATCAAAAGTATGTAAAACATTTAAAGGTACTCATTCACAAATTTAAACTTTAATATCAAGTTTTTCTGAAACTATCAATATTATATGGAAATATTTTTTGAAGCAGGTAAGTAGTGTTCTGATAATGACAATTTTAATGCAAATTGAATACAACTACAAATGATGGTGTTTCATGTAGTAAATATCTACCCCGTATGTATGTCAGGGTATTGACACTTTTAGTGCGTTTTTGCGACTTAAATTGTATATTTCTTGCGACATATAGGTCAGTTTATAAAATATCTAAAGTAATAAGAATTAATTTTTTTGACAAAATTACAGACACTGAACTGTATTTTGAAATTATAGAAAAAATAAGCCAAATCTGTAAACTAGTACCTTAAAAGAGCTGCTGTAATAAGTATCTTGTTGGCAAAGCTTTCCTTTTTTTTATACAATTAGCACTGTATACCTTTTATTTCGATTTTTATCAATAATCATCTTTAGTAGCTTTCTGTTAAATATAACTTTTATGGTTTTATCATCAAAACAATCAATACATCTCTTTTTATGTAATAAACATAATTTGTACATGTACATATTGTTATGTTATTGCCATGTATATTAGGTCAGAAGCATTAGCCTACTCAATTAACTTATTTTTATTGACTGTTACACTAGTAAAATTGCTGTTTATGATAGAATGTATCTTGTTTTCAAAGTTTCTATTACACTGTTATAGGAGCAGTGGTCCAGTGGTAGGATGCATGCTTAGGGATCGAGAGGTCCTGTGTTTGAATCCCACTAGGGGCACTGCTTATTTCCTTGAGCAAGAAATTAACCTACAATTGCGCCACTACACCCAGGTGTAAATGGGTACTGTGAGGGATCGCCTGCCTGAGAGTGATTTAAGTGATCAGGAGTTATCGTACAAGATTGTAAAGCTGGCTGAACATGTGAATGGTAGAAGACTTTAAACTTTAACTGTGGCTTATGATTGTATAACATCGTAAATATATTTATATTTTTATATTTTACAGAAATCCTATCAACAAGCTATAGCTCCAGATTTTCAGAAGAAATATGCTAATATAGTTCTAGAGTTAGAAAATCTGAATAAAGATTTAAATGAAAATCTTGTTGGTGTTCAACAATTCTGTCATGAGGTAGGATGATTTATTTGTTTATATTGTGATGTTTACACCCCCACCCAAAACACTGGTAACGGAGTTTGTATACAGGGCCAAATTTTTAATATGGGATAAAGATGAACTTGTAATGAGATAACAATCTGAAATAACAAGCATCAATATGAATACATGTAGTCTCATTTTAGATTGCCAGCTGGTTCAACAGTTAAAAATATTAAGTTGCCAATACCTTGTGTTATAACATAAACTTATATGTGTCTATAACATAAAAACACTTTAGGCTATAATTGGGCAAGTGTAAAGTGTTATTTTTGTCTTGGATATATAGAAGTATGCTTGTTGATTCAATCCTCTTTCTGTCCATCTTTAACATAATTATACCCCCGCTTCGAAGAAGAGGGGGGTAAACTGTTTTACCCTTGTCCGTCCGTCTGTCCATTACAAAATTTCCGTCGCAGTTTTCTCAGCAACTATATCATGCAGCAGCCTAATACTTTGCATATTGCTTCATCCCATAGTCCCATGTGGTGTAAAGCGATTTCATGCTCCTTGCTCATCTACTTCCTGTTTGTCGCATATTTTTAGATTTTTGCGGGGGTATCACTAGTGAGCATTAGCTCACAGATTTACTTGTTTTTACAACAATAAGAACAGTACAGGTGTACTGACTTTTGACTGCCATTGAAAAAACTGTTGATGAATGGAATACAAGACAGATTATATGAAATTGTCTAATGGCATAAAATCTGAGTTAAAACTGAGATATGAACCTATGTATACCTACATGTATAACTTTATATTTTACAGATAGCACCTGAACAAGGTTTAAAATCTATAGATCAACCATCAGATGTTAAAGATCAATGTGATAAAGAAGCTGAAACTATGGTGAAAAAATTAACTAATGTATGTACAATTGTTTTATAATGTCTATTTTCTTGTAGCTCCACTTATAGTCCTGTGTAAAGTTCACTAGTTTTTTTAATCAGACTATTCATATGTTATCATTAAGACTGTCCGAATTGTCTAACATTAAATGTCAGTCCCATGCCAACAGTCACCTGAAAGTGGACTTATTTATCCAAGAGAATTCTCCCTACAATGTTCATTTGTTTATAATTTAGCATGTCTAAATAGGTGTCCAGAATGTGTCATGTCCATTCTCAGGCAAAAACTACATTCCTTTGTGGAGTTAGGTCATGAAATACTCTCTATGGCCATTAACTGTTTCTGGGTTGTACTAACTAAAGTTTAGAGACCATAACATCTTATAGAACAAGAGACATCTTATAGGACAAGAGATAGGTTGCTTAATCCTCACAATATGACTGAAAATTACTCAGTGATAGTAGATATGGTGTAATGCATAATAAAAAAGCAAACCAAACAATATTTATATAATTTTCTTTATCTTTGTGTAAACATGTAGGGGTTACTTTAGGCAGTGGTGGTGGTGGCAGCATGCTCAGTTTTCTTGTCCAAAGCAAAAGCCCAAATGTAATCAAGCTACTGACTTGAAACTAAATAGATAGATAGATCTCATAAAAAGATGTGCAATACACAAAAAGCATAACTTTAGTCCCATCTGACTCTTGTTTGCTTGTCCGGAGCATAAATCAAATTCAAGCTACTGACTTGAAACTAAACTGCGGATAAATTTCATGGAAGATAAGTACATTGTACAAAATGCATGACTTTAGTTAGGTGACACATATCTGACTTGTGGAGTTCTAATCTAATTGTTATAATGTTTATGTTTTCAGAATATGTTTCACAATAGAAGAATAGCTAAAAATGATTCATTAATGGAATTGATATCTAAACTAACATCTTTGATGTTACAACTTAAGGTTTGCTTGATTTTATCATAGTTTAACATTTGTGATGTTTCATTTTGTTCAACTAGGGCAATATTAAGTAAGAGTTTGTCTTATTACTCTTATTACTTGCACTGGTTGATCTGGAATCAGACTCTAGAGTGATTGATAAGTCAGTTTTTATTTTTATTCAAGCTAAAAAGAAATGTATACAGAAATATAAAAAAATCTCATTTCGGTCATTGCCATAAATTAGCCTGACTTTTTGATATAAATGATATTCCCTTGCCTAGGCTTCTAGCTTGTAGGTTAGGGCAATGACTGTCATTTGAGTATTGTATGTACCACAGACAGTAAGTGATAGTATTATTTAATGCATTGTATAATTTCAATAAAGTTAACTAAAGTTAATGTATTTTTGTACTTCAAACTTGTGTTTTCTTGCGAGTTGATTACAGTTTTTGTGTGTTTTTTTTCCAGACTTTCTCAGAGAATGAATTAAATTCATTTGAATTTAAGTCATTACAAGATACATTAAGTGAAATACAGACAAAGTTAGATGGAAACAATATCAAGTAAGTTTGTTTGTTTACAGGACTGTATTTCTCAGTTTAAATTGGTTATGTAAATATAGCATCTTTATTTTGCTTAAAATTTTGGACTCATCTTTCTATGGTAAATGGCTCGATGTGGAAGGGAAGGGTTAAGTAAGTACTGGTCAGGAAAATGTTCAAGAAAGTTGGTAGGTGAGTCTATAGCAATTATTACATTGCTATCCAAGTTTCATCACACAAAACAAATCTTTTTGTAAAGCTGTTTGAATGTAAAATATTTACTGTTTTTATTCACCAGCTCATGAATTTAATTAACCAATGTAATTTGTCTATTTTCAGTTCATTCAGAAATAATGTAGAAATTCACATCAACCATATACAAAGTGGTCTAAGTCAGATGGGAAACCTACATGCCTTCTCTAATACACAGTTTAACATTACATAGATGCTACATATCTCATTTATATTAATTCCTTGAAGGAATTATACTGAGATATGTAACAGGTCCCTTTACTTGTATTGTGGATGTAACAAAATTGTGTCCCTTTACTTGTATTGTGGATATAACAGAGTTGTGTCCCTTTACTTGTATTGTGGATATAACAGAGTTGTGTCCCTTTACTTGTATTGTGGATATAACAGAGTTGTGTCCCTTTACTTGTATTGTGGATATAACATAGTTGTTTCCCTTTACTGGTATATTGGATATAACAGAGTTGTGTCCCTTTACTGGTATTGTGGATATAACAGAGTTGTGTCCCTTTACTGGTACTGTGGATGTAACAGAGTTGTGTCCCTTTACTGGTACTGTGGATATAACAGAGTTGTGTCCCTTTACTGGTCATGTGGATGTAACAAAAGTGTGTCCCTTTACTGGTATTGTGGATATAACAGAGTTGTGTCCCTTTACTGGTACTGTGGATATAACAGAGTTGTGTCCTTTTACTTGTATTACTTGTTATGATAAGGGCTGGTCTTAGATACAAACCAAACTATTTTTGCAAATGTTCATATTCATTGATAAAAAGTTTTTAACAAATCAGTATTGCATGACTGAATCCCTATTATTAACCATGTTACAACTTAGTTCAGCTGCAAATCCTTTCCTTATTGTATTGTTATGTTGTTGTAACATTTTTGATTATATACTGCCCTAATGCATTTCATTTTGTGAGATGTTGAATCAAACCTTTTTGTTGTATAGCTTTCACATGCTTATGCATTATGATCTCTTATTTTGTGTCTTTTTTGTTTAGTTTTGCATATCTGAAATAGAGAGAATACATCTTCAGCTTTACAACTTGCATTGTCTTTTCAAATAGTATGTTTTTTAATTCATCTAATTCACACATTTTATCTATTTCCATTGAGATCTTAGAGATCCTGTACGACAACGCTCTATGTGTATCAATCAAAATTTTGACAAAAGTTAATCTGGTCCCTACAGTTTGGTTTTCATAAAAAGTGTGTCTCATTTTCAGTGGTAATTAACCTTATATTGTTCTTTATTTGTTTCCAAATATTTGATTTCAGACATGACAAATATTCACACTTGATTATCTAGTTGGGATCATGAATATCTGAGTACTTGGATACTCACAGCAGTCCTATTACTTAGTGCCATCTAAAATTACTTTTACACTAATCAAAATATGGTTTTGGTTGATATTATAAGTTATTTTTTTCAGGTGTATTTATGCATCAAAATAGTTATAATTCATTGTAGCAAGTCATTCGAAAAGAAGATAATGCTTCGAATTTGGTCAATAAATATAAACACATTTATACTATTGTATATACATATACCATTGTTAATTGTGTAAATACTATGTAAATATAGAATAAAACTTATAAGCCAATATTTTTTTCTGTACTTTTTTGAACACCATCTGTCATTGCCTTTGATTTTCATGTGCACTAGCTATGATTTATTATACTACATGTGTATACATATACATGTAATTACAAAAAGATATGATACAATAAAATAATGCAATGCATACCAACAATACAATACCATTCAATACAATGCAATACAAGTAACAATACAATACAATTTGATATACATGTATTGCATAAAAAAATAATACAATGCTAATAGTTACGAGTCAATAAGTGGTAGGGCTGTCACAATACGCCATAAGTGTATCATGATATACTGCAATACCCTGGCACCATATCCCGATACATACCACGGTATATTGTGGGCTTTTAGATTCGTTGTGTCCCTGCTGTATTTAACAGAAAAAATTCAAATTTTACATGCAGCTACTGATAGAACCTAGCCTGTACGTATTTACGGTCATTTAGGATTGTGACACGACCAAATCGGTTAAATTTTTGTAACTTGAGGTTAAATTGAGTAAAAAATGGAAAAACTGACGTTTCGCTACTTTTATTTCGCGAAGGGAAGAATTATTTAATGAAATAAAAAATATGGCCAAATGCAAGTTTGTTAAAATTGTACCATGGTATGTATTGCCGCAGCTGTGTATTGCAATATACCGGTTTACGGGTATATCGTGACGGCCCTTATATGTAGTGTAAAGGTGGTATGGTACTTCTGACTGTTTTTAGATTTGCATATAATATTTGGTACCGCTTGTAAACGTTATTTCTGATTCTGATCAACACTTTACTGGACTTCGTTATTGCTAATAACGTTACCATGACGTCGTAAACATGATGACCCCGTATACTTTTTACGTCGGTCAACAATGGTAAGAAAACGCCTATAAAGTGTTGCTAAATCTTTATTTAAAATTTTAACTAGCCTAACTGTATGAAAGAAGTTATTTTCACTTGCCATATAATTTTTTATTATACCCCCGCTTCGAAGAAGAGGGGGGTATACTGTTTTACCCTTGTCCGTCCGTCCGTCCGTCCGTTACAAAATTTCCGTCACAGTTTTCTCAGCAACTATACCATGCAGCAGCCTGAAACTTTGCATATTGCTTCATCCTATAGTCCCATGTGGTGTAAAGCGATTTCATGCTCCTTGCTCATCTACTTCCTGTTTGTCGCATATTTTTAGATTTTGGCGGGGGTATCACTAGTGAGCATTAGCTCACAGATTTACTTGTTTGTCCTTGGCCTAGGGCTAGTGGGTTAAGGCCATGTCTTTGCCTAAAATGCATTGAAATGAAATTTCTATAAATCATTTGTAGCTTTTGAGTTTGGTTCTGTCATCATTTTAACAGAATTCAAATACATGTCACTTAAACAGCACAAACATTATATTTGAACATTTCTATTTTGCTTTACAAACAATCTTCACTTATTCTCTATGAAATTAATTAAATAGTTTTGTATAGATTCAAAACAGATCTCATAGTCAATGATTATTTAGTGCTCAGGTAAATCCTCTCTCCACTTAGGAGCAATGTTATTTGTCGTGGTTAAATCAAGGTTTTGCTGGCTTGACAAACCCGATGTAATACAAAAAGATTTCAAAGAAAAAGTCATCTTTAGTTTTGCTTTATAAAGGGAGAGCATTGACAAATTCTATAGTCCTACCAATCACAGTTACCTCCCTTGGACTGATTGATAATGAAATTTAAATTCTTACAGGATGACAAAGAACTATATCCCTTTAACAAAAGTGACAATTATTTTTTCAAGCTATTATTTCGGAATTCAATGACGGACACTTGAAAATATTCAAAATCAATTTAGTATACACTGTGTACTGGGACTTCACCTCATAATCATTGTAAACGTGTAACATTTTTATGTCATTCTACATAGAGCTAAATTTCAGTTAGGCCAGTGTTTTATTATTTTGCCACTACCATGTGTGTCCATTAAAACACATGGCCAATTGTTTTATTATTTTGCCACGACCATGTGTGTCCACTGAAACACATGAACATATTTTTACAAATAATCTTTGCATAGTTGCCTTTTAATGTGAGACCAAAATAGTGAATCGTCAAATTACATGATTTAACTAATTGGCTAATTCTCTGTTTATCGTTGTTTTGGTTGAGCATACCATTAAATTCCACAAAGTTTTCCACAAGAAGCATGAAACTATGAGGGCGATACCTACCCAGTTTTATTTGGATCTATAGAAATTCAACTTCATATTTGTCACGCTTCAAATCAAATTAAATTATGAACATATCTTTAATGAATTAAAGTTGCACCTTGCCAGATTTCAACTTAAATATCAACTTTTCTAAAACTCTACAAATCGTATTGAATCGTATTAAAACATTTTAGGAGCAGTAAAGCATTGTCCTGGTTATGTCACTTTTAGCACAAAATAACAAATAAATGTTTAAGATGAAGATTTTAATTAGGAAAAACCCTTCCCTACCAGTAATTGCAGTAAATGATATTAGCGATTTTGTGATTTCTTTTGTATACAAATGTACATGTATTTATCTCAATTAATAAGTCTGTTTGTTAAAATATTTATTTTCTTAATAAGATTACAGACACTGACCAGTATTTTTGGAATATCAACAAAAGTAGTTTTAAGGCTTGGAAAAGTTGCACTCCTTGTTTTAGCCTAATTCAACAAAACACAGTTTTAAATAAAGATTTTATTTATGAAAAACCATACCCTGGCAGTAATTGCTGTAGATGATTAAAGTGGTTTTGTGACTTCTATTGTATGTTTCTCTCAATAAATAAGTCTATTCATCTTTAATAAGATTACAGGCACTGAAAACATTTTTAAAATATAAAAAAATATGTGAATGAGTATTTTAAGGCTGGGAAATGTTCACTCCTTTTTTCTTGGAAAGCGACCTTTCATAAAAAATATCACGTATACATTATGGTTTACGTGTCAATGAATTAATTTGATCATTTTTTTAATTAGACTACATTGTAAATCTATATATGAAATCAAAACTACGAGTTTATCTGAACTCGTCCGTTGAATGGGTCTCTTCTTATTTGAAACTAAATCGTGATTTTAGAATTTTCTATTTGGATGTTTTTCAATGATATTTTCAAGTATATAGGCAAAATTAAAATATCAAGTTCTAACTAAACAAAAATGGAACTATCAGGATTATTCGTGCCTACGCTAGTTTTAAAGTAAAGCTGATATATTTTTACAAATATGTTTAAGAAGATGTCTTAGGAACTCAATAGAAAACTTGTGCGTTCTCTGGGAATGTCTTTGAAAACCAATCTAACAAGATTTGAATTTTCGTACTTCTTTATTAGAAACCTAACTTAATGACCAGACTGGTTCACAAGATCATAATGAGCTTGTACGGCTTGCTTGCAATTGTCTTTAAATTGATTTAGTCGTGAAAATCCTATTGGGGGAATAGGCTCTAATGAAATGGAAACACATCAGGGATGTAATCATTAGTAATGATCAAATCGTGGCCCGATTACTCGCTTCGTGAAATATTTGCAATTGGATTCGCGGTCGCTAGGTCTACTTGTTTTGACAGCTTAGAATCTTATAAATAGAAATGGAAATATATTCCGACCCAGCGTTATTTCGACCGGAAATACAAATTCATGAGGTAGATTTCATTTTCTCTTCTTGGAATTCCTGTCTGTCAAGTTGAAAGCGTCACGGTGTAGAAAATGCTCGTTATAAGGTCAGGATAGATTTCACACAAAAACCGTTCAACCGTTCATTGGTTATTTTCTCTGAAACGAGACAGACATTCCCTCGAGGTGTCGCTTCAAGTCGTTTGTTTCATCTGCCATTTTTGTCTAGGGTGTTTGTATATAAATGATCTATAATATTGTTTGAATTCCACTGAGATATTTTATGATATAAGAACATTTTTTTACTTCATTTGATCGATGTGTCTCAGACGAAAGTAGTGTTTTATGTTTCGTTGTTCACGCAGACGGTAACCTGGTCGGATTTTAAATATAATTTGTACTGTAAAGGAGATTTTTATTTTTATTAAATTTTATTCTTATCGATAAATTCTTCTAGTCAATGTCAACTTAATAGTTTTCTTTAATATATATTTTATTTCTTAATATATATTATCAAATGTATGTCGTTATTTTGATGTCAAGTTAAAATGGTTACGGGACGGGTTTAATTTAGACTTACAATTATGCGACCGTGTTTTAATTCTTGTCGCAACAGACCACAATCGTCCGTAAAATTGACAATATCGTCCAGTTTTAGGGTGGGGCATACTTGTGTGGAGGATGGTCATGAAATAGTTTCTACGAACATTCTCTCTCCTGCAAGTGATTATAAGTCATAAAGGGCATTTGTCAGTCAATGACGAAAGTATGCGCCTTGTAACTTATTAACTGGTTTCCCACAGATTGAGTCTTTCCCGGAACGGTTAGACTGACCGCCGTGATAAGACTTATACAATGTGTTTCTACGGCAAACGAAAATGAAATTGATAATCTGCGGGAAAAATTCAGATTTCAAATCGTGCGATCGTGTTCCAATCCCATGTCACGGTAGATCTAAATCGCCCATAAAATCGACAATATCGTCCAGTTTCCTCTGTATAAAAACAGTGTTGTAGTTGAGTAAGCTTTGACAAGCCAACATTTTATTATTTATTACTTGTAGTTTTTAAATAAATGTTGAATTGTGTAAATCAAAGTCAACAATAAGTGTAAGCTAACTTTTCAGGAACAGCAACAGTGAACATATCTGACCTACCACACGGCAAACCATATTACTAGATTTAGTTCTGAATATTGTGTTGAAATACCATTTGTTAAAGGCTTTGGAATGAAATTATTTGCATACTATGGCTGTAAACTGTTGAATCAGTTACCACATGATATTAAACATTTCACTAATTATGGCACTTTTAAAAATTGTAAAAAAAAATTATTTTACCAAATTCTAATACTACTTTGTGATATATTTAGTCATTCCTGTCTGTGATAAGTCTTTTAGCCCCTTATTTATATATATATTTTTTAAATGCCTTATGTTTGAAGGAGTTGACAATGTGTGCCTTGCTAGGACATGTATTCATTTATTTTAAGCACCACAATGGAAACAAGGAAATTCACATTTCCTTTTTTGTGATATCCTTAATAAATGAAAATATGTCCTAGCACAATAATTGCTATTACAGTATTTGTATTATATGTTATACTGTATTGTTTATTTCATTTAAGTGCTATGTGTGTAATATTTTCATTTATTGAATAAACTCTATCTAAACGCAAAAAAGCGATTAGGGAATTAAACAAAATGTCAAGGTATTCTCTGTGAGCAATACATGTATTCATATTCATACATCACACGTGCATGCATATTTGTATATTGTATGTACATGTATTTGTAATTGTATAATTATGTGTATATTATATCTGTACTGTGTATATGCTCTTCAAAATGGAGGAAATAATAATATAATAATAATGTCAATAATAAATGACGAAAACAAGGACCTTAGAGTTTGGACGGACAGCAGCAAAGTAAATGCCACTGGGTTTAACAGGGAAAATAAAAGCATTTTGTGAAACTGTCCAGTTCGTGGTAAGGGTACAGAATAACATTTGGTACACCTATTGAATATGCTTTGTCATGATTGTTTGCAATATTATAAATGGATAAAATTCTGAACGTTGAATAAATATTGGAAGAGCATGCCTATTTAATGAAGGGAAATTGGACAATTACAGAAAATACGCTAACCACGAGACCTGAGATCCCTTACTGTGCCGTGGAGTAGTTTGATGGACAAAATAATGAGGTCGGCGATCTTGACCACGAGTATTTGTTAAATCATACCTCAAATAATGTGCGACGGTATTATCATTACAATATATTCACCCAATTACCACTTAAAGGATTATTTATTACTTGACTGAGAGGATTAGACGGGATTTCAGCCCAGAGCTAAATTCTTTAAGTCGAAATGGACAGTACAATGAAGAACATGGCCTTCTAATCCGCTAGGAGCCGACATGACGGCCAGACGTGTTATAAACCCAAAACATCGACACAAAAATAAAATCGAAACAATTAAATATTTTCTAATTTTATTTTTGGAGAGTATTAAAAGTTTTCGTAACATTTGTATGAAGGCTATAAGTGCTGGTCCAAAAACTAGGGTTAGTATTTTTTGTAAAACCACTATGTTAGTATGTATTTTACGTATATACATTTATAGGTACAGTGCACTTCCAAATGTTCTTGGGTAAATTGAATTTTGAGAAAAACTGATCATGCATGCCACGAATAATGTACTATAAATGTTGATTTCCATACACACTATTATCATGCGTTATTGTCCTCATACATTTGTAAATATCATAGAAGTAAATAATAAATCTATAAGTCTAACATGAACACTTTAAATAAAGTTTATCCATTCGAAATACATTGTATTTTGAATTACTATGGTATTTTAATAAACTAATTAATGCTTGTTTTTGAATTCGCCCGGATAATTTTTATCATTCTATTTGGAAATGTGAAGCAGTTTATTCTTAACACAGAATTTTGTCCAACCACTTTTGGATGGCACCGTATACACAATATGGCCAAGATGTCATAATGAATTTGCGTACTACGTCCAATTCGGCGTAATAATACATTCGGCTAAGCTCTCTGGATTATACAAACGCTTGTTATCGTCCGACTGCATACAAAAATAGTGCCTTAATCCCACGATGGTGTATAACAAATTATTATCTACAGTCTAAATGTGTGATTCTGTAAAATTGTATTTACTATTTATACGCTTCTTTAACTCCCTGGTGTTAATGTTTGATCAGAGTTATAGATAATATGTATAAGACGTCCAGACATTGACCTAGAGTAAATATATACAGTTTGTTCACCAATTAGCATTCAGTCAAAGATTAATGCATGAATTGCCTATCAAATTTGATCATGGTTGTAACTAGGTTTCAGTCTTCACGACAAACTTTCATCAGCACTGGGTGTTTGGCCAAGTATATTGGATTTTACTGGACCAAATAGAAGTTCCCCGGACCAAAGCGGTATGCTAAAATATGCATTTTTATGTATACTATACGTATATCCTAAAACTAAATGAACTATATGACATTAAAAACATTTATATTGAATATGGAAAATGGCGGCTGCAAAAACTTGGTTGACAGTCGGACCACTCACATATCCGACGGCGATTTCAGTGGACTCGTTCCACGGTATTTCAAACGATACTGAAACCAATAATTTCTGAGATTGTATTAATATTTCAGCGGACTCGGACGTGCCCTATTCCTTCACATACAACATTATTCTTAACATTTGTCATCATAATTTCTAAGGATTTCCCTAATGAGTAGTATTACGTTCGTTTTAATATCTGTTAAGTTGCACTTTGTCTTGTTACTGGGCAATTGGCAATAGTTTTTAATTATTCAAAGTATGTACTGTCTAATGACTCATATAGAATTCTTAGCTGACCCCATAGAATTTTCTTAAGTTCCATTTTGTTCAACCATAACAATTGTCATATTTTCTGTTCTTTATCATTCAAAATGTCGATCTAGTACCGTTACCAATATAAAGTATAATGATTCATGAAATTTCTGGACTTTGACATCATGGAAGTTGAAATAAAATGCAACTGCTATAGAGAGCGTCAGAAGTACAGAGTTTACATTATTCTCTAAGTCTTTTTTTATTCTGACCCCTTTGTGCATGGTTCCATGCCATGCCTACTGAAGGATGTTCACGTCTAAATTTGAAACTATTTATGTTAGTTTGTTTAGACATTTTAGATGCAGTCAATAAGAACAAATACATTTGAAATGTTAGCCAAGCGCCCACTTGTTTTCTATTATTTATTATTAAGCGACTAAATGACAAATGTTCATGGTTGTACTCGCCGACATAGTTAGAGCTAGCTAGATAGTACTGGAATGTACTCGACAGTATAGAAAGCCTTTGCTTTGTCATATAATAAGCATAGGGAATGGCATCAATCCTCCGCGCGTTTTCATTAGTCAAATAAAAAGTTCTAATTCCAGTAAATTACAATGTGGGTAGCTAAGTTTTCTTTGTCAGTTTCTTCCGATTAATTAAAAGTTGCTCAAATGGATTATGAGCGAATATGATGTTTTTATGAATACTTATCTATTTCTTGCCACAGAAACCGCACCTTATCATAGAATGAGACTGTGAAATTTCTCACTTTAATAGTGTCCGAACTTTAATACGCTTAGATATTGGTGAATGAATGTTTGTTGGCTTAAATTCCTGACCGTTTGTTAAATACACTTATTCAAACCAAGTGGTCTTGTCACAATGGTATAAGCAGGATCAGGAAGCTTTGTATTAATTAGATATATCTTAAGAAAGAATTCAAGCGGACTGAAGTAGCGTAAAATTGAAATCTGAAGAAGAAAAAGTGTTTAGAAAAGTAAAAGAAATTATACCATATCATTGGTCAGCTATAATACTTGGGATAAGTCAAGTTCTACAACTCAATCAGATCATATAATCTTATATCAATATTTACTTTTCAATTAAAAGGATAATACAATAATCTGGCGTAAGGAAATTGATAGATATTTTATTACAAAGGCAATTTCCAGCGTGGAGCGAAAAAAAGTCAAAGCAATACTCCATGTTTTTATATCCGATTACGCTAAAAGCCGTGCCCGTACCGTTATTTGCGGCATCCGTTGCTTTGACATTTACCGATACAATATCCGTGAGAGCGGGTTTTAGATAATCCATGGAACACATCTTGTAATCAGAATTCAATCAACATCAACAACATTTATACTAAAAAATAAGGGTTTAATCTCTATATCATTAAGTTTGTTATATCACGATCAGGCCCCTGCTGAAGATTAGGGAAGAGGTTGTGTAAATTAATTTTTACTTACGAAACTAGCACAAACTGGACCAGATTGCTGACGATTGATATTCGTATCAAAACAACATTACTAAATTCTTCCTTTAGAAATTGTAGTTTCGGAAATAAGCATTCACTTCTGAGACACTGTTACCTAATACAAATGCAACATTGAAATACATGAAATTATATAAAATTCAATAATAGTATGAATGATCTAACTTCATGTTTAAAATTTAAAAAAAACCCGACTGAGACTCGAGCTCACGTCCTCTTATGACATAAACAAGAAGGAGAACACTGAGTAAATCGACTACGCGAGTCAGTAGTGTAAATAAGACTTTACATAGTGCTTTTAAAAACGCACTTGTTTCAGTAAATTTGCTTCAATAAAGTAAAACCAAGATTTTGGCCTCTGTAAATGGCATAGTGTTGCAGGCTACAATAAAAGCTGCTGATGCTACATTGCAGCAAACTTAGTGTTGCATAGGAATTCGCTATGTAACGCTAGGTAGCGACATTATTATGTAACTGGTTTCATGTTTTTCAATTCGTCAATGGCTACCGAAAGTGCTAGCCAGTGAAAAAAACCCTGTCGGTCTAGAAATCTTGCTTCCAAAACTTTATAAATCTCTTTCATTTTTCCCATCTGATTCAGCATTGTAGACACGGTTTCGCTGAAGACCTTAAAGCTAGTCTTTCTAATGCCAAAAACGTGCGAAAAATGATTTCGCGACCGCTAGATAAATGACCTGCAAAATTCAATAAAACTGTATCGTTGTATGAAGTGTTTTACAATCAACAAAATAAAATAGATTTCACAAAGTGTATTAGCTATCTAATAATGACACAAGTGGGTCTCAAGTTGACCACTAGAATGTGTTTATTATTATAAAGACTTAACAAACATGGTCGGATTTGTAATGGTATCAATCCGTACTGGCGACGGTACGTCTCATCGTGGAATTAATCTTTCTGGTGGCCTTACAAACTTTAATCAACGACTGAATAGAAATTATAAAAAGACTTAAATATTTTCTGAACTTTAGTGTTATAATCTTTTAAATGAATTGTAACAAGATGACCGAAAAGGTGTGTCTGTGAAAGAAAGTGAAACTTTGGTAAATTTAGCGCAGATTTTGATTTTACTTTTTTTTATATATTTTTTTTTTAATTTTTTTGTTGCTATACTTGAAATGATCGGAAGGTCTGAAATAGCGCGATATACGCCTGTATACGCAAACTTAGCCCATAACTCAGGCCGTTGGTGCCTCGTATCATTCAATTAAACTAAAAATTATTTAGGTCTGAAATAGCGCGAAATATACGCAAAATTAGTCCAAAACTCAGGCTGTTGGTGCCTCGTAGTATTCAATTAAACTTAAATTTTATTGTTCCAATGTAAAATGCACTGAATTGTAAATGTATAGGCATTTTTAAAGTAAATCAGTTGTATTCTTGTAGACTTGTAGACTCTGTTTAATCACATGAAACCAAATGTTTTTACCATATTTTGTTTGGAAAGAGGAGATACAGGCGGCGGTGTGCTTGCTGTAACTGAATAATGTTCAGTATGCATACACAATTTAAACTTTAATCGTTTTTGTTAATAACATGCGCTAAATTCGGTGTCAATTTTTTACTCAACCATCAACATTTTGCTTACATTTGTGATCAGCTAACGGCGTCAGTCAGAAAGTAGATCATCTTAGATACCCTTGCACTTTTATTTTTTGAATGCTCTTGGCATGCATGTTTTATACATACAATTTGAATTTAAAAGTTCATGCAATGTGCGTACATGAAATAACAATACTATTATATTTGTTTACATCTTGAAACTGTTCCATTAACACGGGCGTACCGTGCATTGATTCCACACCGATGGGGCTGAATTTGTTCAACTAAAACAGTGCGTACTGAGATGTACATCGTATTGAATTAGTTTTATAGCTTTTAGAAGGCAGGTTTTGTGGTTGAAAGTTTGATTCGGAGGTCTTTGTTCGCCTCAGGGTGGTTGAGTAAACAAATAAAACTAAGTATAGTAAGCCTTTCGTTGTTTTGTTGTTGTTTTTTAACTAGAAAAATGAAGGGGTACCAATTTCTTTTATATTGGTTGTACACCATTTAATTTTTTTTAAAAGTTACATACGTTGGCAGACTAATATACTATTAGACTAGGTTTTCTGGACACAATGTTTTACTGGCACTCGCTGAACCTTTCAAAATATTGGTGAATTTCCCATAAAAATATGTGACCTGACGTGGTTGTTATTTAAATATGAGTCTCGAGATTGAATGTCGAACACAATATGTTTGGACCGCACCAAGACCGCGGCTAAATAGACATTGCACTAAGACAAGAGGAATTTATTTGATCTAATAAGGTAATGTAACATTTTGATGTTTGACTACAACGCAGTGTTCATACGTGTACATGTAAAAGAATTCGTAACCGCCAATCTGAATCAAAACACTGAAGGCATTAAAATTGTTTGAGTTTGATAGCTTAGGTATTACATTCTTGCTGGAAGAATCTGATCAGGTGAGAAGAGATGCAGAAAGTAAAGAAGTTATTCTCGCTATTAATAATTTTCCGTTATAAATAATTTCCAGCGATTAATAAATGCTGGTTACTGTAAACATATGATGGTTTCACCTGATATGATTCTAAATACACTAAGCTTATCTGTAGATCATGATCTAATAATCAATTAATTAATAAGTGAATAAATGTTATATCATTAACCTGTTATCCCAGATTAGACTGACAGAGTGCTGACAGTAATTAGCGAAATTCGAAACAAGTGGTCGATTAAAGAATATAAGTACTTATCCTATTTCACACAAAATTACCTCCATTTACTGAAGAGCTTATAATATATTGTATCAATTATTAGCTCCTCCCACTCTGTATCTAGTATTTTCAGAGCTGATAGATCTTATTATCATAACAACATAAGTGATTATCACACTGTGTTATTATAACAGACACCGGCTAAAGAAATGTCTTGGACTTCGCAGAAATTCGCAAGATTTCTAGCTGGAATGAACAGACTTGCGTTTAGTTTTATGAACACTAGTCTCTTTTAAATTGGCTGCTTTTTAAGTGAATTGTGAGGAAGTTTGTTTAACCTTTTTCAATCCTCGCCTGAATTGTTCGGTTTTTTTTTAAGTTTTATACTTACACTCTTCTCTTATTTTGCCTTTTACAGACTGTCTAATGATGCAACAGAGAGGGTTTCGCACAATTTGAGAAGAAATCAAAATCTTCCAAGCAACCAGACCAAACTTTTTTCTATAGGCTCTGGACATCACAAAAAAATTGAATGTCTTTATTAAGAAACTTAAGAGCATTGAATCCGTGGTATCACGAATGAACAACTCTATTGTTTCCAATAGAAATGACGCTGTTGATTTTTTTAATTTTCTGACAATTAAAATGCAAAATAAATTATTTAATGTTACAAAAGTCGTTCTTGCTCGATAACACGAGACTGCATGTAGTAAAGGAATTACTTTGTATAACTGATGATAAAATGTGAAGTTACCTTTTTATATAATTTTATTTCTGACAAATGAAGCATTTCGAAAAATACATGATCTACGCTAACATGTTTTTACTTAACCTTTGTGTCAGAAACATTGCCGCAGTCAATAATCTCTGGACATTCACCAACTAGTTTCAGACGTTTACCAAAATGTAGTTCATCTATTTACAGATATCAACCAATATTTTATAAGGCATCATCAAAGCTGTCCACAGGATATATGAACGCCTTTAATGATTCCACGGACGTGAGCTGCCTTAATGTCACTGTATTTCGGATTATTACGTTTGTTTGGAAATTTACGCGTTTTTCTTGTCCATTTTATTAAAAGTGATGTTTTACGGAAAGCAATTTCTCCGAATTATTACAACCGACAAGAAAATTTGATGGGCAATTTTTCACCACAATGGTTTTTATGACGGTCGCCAGGCAATAACGTCCAGGATAACCAATACATCTAAAAATTCTAAATCATTGCATAACCAGTATTGTGTTGATGAGTTGCTGCCAAAATCTGTCTTCAGGGGTCTCTTTTTCGGTTATTATACATTACGCTTGAGTTATGACCTTTTGTGCTGTCCAATTCAAACAATTTAATGTTTTCTAAAGTGTTTAATTGCATTTTTGCCCAGATTTCTTTTGTTCTGAATGCTGATATATTGCGATCAGACTTTTGACTTTTTAAATTTCATTTGAAGAATGGAATACTGTTTCAGCAAATATTTGACCGATATTATAGAACGGAGGTTGGGTCTCTGATTCTTTTCTCACTTCGTAAGCTTCTTGTCTTGCTCTGTATGAATAGCAGTTTCGCGCATTGTCTTATACTCTGTTATTCTCTCGTCATGGGTGTATGATTCTTTTTTCTAAACTCAGCATTTTACGGTACTAGTTCACATATTAGGTTAAAAATTTTCAATTTTTTAAATACCAATCAGTGGATGTAATTGTGTCAAAAATTCTCTTATATTTCAAGACAAACTGATCAAAAGGTCGCAAGAAATATTCAATAAAAATCACAAAAATGTGCTAAAATTGTCAATATCGTGACTTACGGGGTAGATTTTTACTACTTGTAACACCATCATTTGTAGTTGTTAGTCAATTAGCATTAAATTGTCATTATCGAAGCACTAATTTCTTGATTCAAAAAATGTTTCCATACAATTTGATAGAACTTCACAAAAATTGTGATATGTAAGTTGAAATCTGTGAATGAGTACCTACAATGGTTCTGCAAACTATAATGTGCAGTATTCAAAACTTACTGAAAACTCGTCAACCTATCAGCTAAATTCATACAATCTGATATTCTGAATCGTATATTGAGTATAAAAAGCTAAAACAAACATGAGCATATAGAAGCCCCATTTCAAGCAATAAATGTATTTTTGATTTCTGTAAACAAAGTTAATGATTCGTTGAAATTAATAATTTTTGTCCATCATTATCGATTCATTATCCCATTCATTTAATGATTATTTAACATCCTTGTGGGGCCACTATAGCGTGCCTATCAATTTTCTACATCAAACCCTTTTATTTATTTTTTCTATCTTATATTATCTTAATATTTATATACAATTAATAGCCTTTGAGTCCAGGAGTCCAGCTAGAGCCCATGGTTACCCGTTAGTTTCAGTGAAAGAATGGCCCGTTTAAAATTGTGCCAAATTATGCATAAAACAGCACTTGGACAGAGTAAATTGATATATTTCAATAAAGCTGTCAGAGGCTAACCTTAATATGGTAATTACTGGTTGATTAAGTGGTCAGATTTGACGCCTCGACTGTCCGGCGTGAACATTGGTTCAAGTGAAGGGGAAAATTACGACTAACTGACCGTAAAACCACAAAGACAGGGTACTTGCCGGACCAATGACTCTTTTATAAAAAGGGGAGATAATAGTACAAAAGGCGGTATACTTGATTTGACCAACATAATTCAGACTATCGAAGTCTCTAGGATTTTTATTACATGTTGCAGAAATCCCGTTTTTTCGCACAAGTCCGGAGAGGACCGTCCCGTGGATTGCTTATTACTTGTCAGAGATGAAAAATGACAAGAATAAATTATTCAATTTATCATGCCATTCGATTTGGAATACCATTATTATTAATATACCTTCATACAAGACACAATCAGATGTCCTCAGCAAGGATTCTTCCAGCTGAAATCAAGACACAAAATATCAGACACGTGTATATATTAAGCATTGTTAATTAGAAAATGAGATGCGCCTCACTTTTTCTTCCCTTACGTGCCTTTGGCATTTTGCATTTTCACCGCAATTTTTTGGTACAATACTGCAATCGTGTATGGACGCAATAGCGAAACATATAGTTTAATGAATATTTATATCAAAGATTTTTGGATAAGAAGCAATCATAAATATTTATGATAATGACACGTTCTAATGACAATTGATGCAAAAAACAACATTTTTGATATCTGCGCTGAAAGAACGCTTGACAGCTCCGTTAAGTTAGAAATTCACAAAGCTGTGCAAAAATGAAACCTAGAACAACTAGTTCTCTTAAAGCATACCATCTGATCAGAGGTCGCACTTCATGTTTGTATATGTGCTAAATTAGCGACGCTGAAGTTAGTCCAAATTGCCTGAAAAGCAAAATTAGCGAAAACGAGTACCCTGGCCACAATATAAACCAATACAATAATTGACGCAAAGTTAAAAGATAGAATTACCATAGATACAAATTTTGGAAATGTATTGCTGTTTGCAGTACTTTGCTCACACAGAAAGGGAACATCGACCCTCTTATTGATAAGGGCCTCTTATACGGTAATGGTTTCAGTGACCACTTTTCACCTCATAATTAAGTTGTTAGGAGCGATAGGAGAAGGTGGGAAAATGCTCACATGAATGATATCTAGGGCGTTATTGGTTCAAGTCGTATGAGAGAAATTCTCTAATTGACCATCACACTTGTTCATTGTCTGGAAAATAGAAGTGTGTAAGTCGTTAACTTTACGCTGTTACAATACGGAGCAGTCAGATCTTCATCCGAGATTGCTGATTTTTAAACAAACCAGGGTTATCTTGACTTATAAATTGCTACAAGTTGTTGTTAAAGATTGGAGTCAGACTAAGGTCCTCACTCCCAACAACTGTTGCTTTACTGTACGTGTAGGGTTACTTTTCTGGTGTCTGTACTTATTGTGGCTACATAACCTTTAATATAATACTGACATTTCATGTCACAGTTGCCTATCCGCATTTTTCGACTTTAATACATCTGATGTTATTTATTTACAGGTTTGGATCAGTTGCATATTTATTATAAGGCAGTGATGCCAGTCTCAGTATTCCTATATGGACCGAAGTCAAAGTGACATTACACGATACTATCCTACTATGAAAGGGCAATTAGAATTTTTATTTTATGCTTCAAGATATACGAGCTTCGATGTTTCTGCTCTTTGCTTGTTTTAATTGAATAATAATTTTTCTTTAAATCGGTATGAAGAAATGAAAAATATTAAAGAACTTTGTGATTTCAGTTAAATAAAAAGAATGGCTATGCAGCGAATTTCAGGCGGCTTCATACTAAGTCTTGTCCGTTGGCTTAATACTCATTTTGTCGGGATTAGCTAGTACTGCGTACAGATAAGTTTGATGAGTCGGCCGCCGTGTACGGGTCAAACCATATAAAGTTTGAATATACAGCGTGAAATCTAAATCAATAAAATAGAAGATGTGACGATGATTGCGCCATTTGACTTTTTCAAATTTTCATATAAACATTCAATAAAATAGAATAGAAATAGAAAAGTATTTAAAAATGTACTGTACTAATTCTAACAACGCGCATTCAGAAGAAGAGCTGCTCTACCAAATATTTTACTTCCAGAAAAACCACCAAGATTTGACAAGAAAAACAATTGCGCGCTTCTAATCTTCATGTCTTTGCCTCACCATTGAAATCCTAAAAGGTTATAGTGACACTGTGTCCTTACATTGGAATGTTGTCAACATTGGGATAAATACCATTAATTTAAATACAACAACATTTATAAGAGGCATCTCTCTTAAACTAGACTTCTTGTCTACAGCTTGTTTTATTTGCAAACAAGACGAGGGCTCATCGTTGAACACTTAAATCGGAACAGAGTGGCCGTTGTATTGTGAACGGATTTGAAATTAATTGGGATTTATTACCCTGCTACGAGATGCAGATAGCTTCGTTATTGGGCGATATTCCATTGAGCGACAATGTATTGTAATGAAAAGAACAAGAAAGAAATACTGGTGCGTATCCTGGCGGTTGTTAGGTATAACAATGGCGTCTACGGAATATTTAAAAGTGTAATTTAGCTGAAGTTTTTTTTCAAAACTTCTGAAATATACTTTATATATGATAAAAATGACATTTTGTCACGTTTAAATACCATAATTTACATTTAAATCTTTTTCATCGAGTAAATGGTTTTGGTAAGCATTGTAATATAGACAATTAGTCTATGTAGTCTTTGAAGCAAAATAAAAGCACTTTTATTTTAAATCGAATTCATAAACGAAGATGATAATATTAGTTCGAAGAAATACCATGGCTGCGATAGTCTGTCACAAATTTTGTGCATCGCAGCAGTTTTATGATATAAAACGATGAATCTTTTCATTTTGGTCTTAGAATTTCATAAAGCCTGCTATTGTATATTGTATTCTTAGAAGTCAGGCTAGGATTCTAAACGAAAACCCCTATTTCTGCACAATTAGCTGCTACAAGCACACTGATTTTAGTTTTACCGAGCATTACTCTCAAAATCAAAGTGCGAAAAGCGCTGTCGGACATTGAGTTTTGATAGAATGTATGACGGTACATGTACAAGAGATGGATGCTAATTTCTCTCATATTTACCGAACATAAGAATGCTAAACCGGATTATATAAATTTCAATGCACATGCTACAACGTCTGCGTGTTAACGCGTGAAGCGGACTACTTTAATTGCAGTTGAAATTAACCCCATAGTTGCGCATGCGCGGTCTAATGTAATCGTCCGCGGCATGTTGAGGAATAGCCACTGGTCGTTACTAAAATTGGGTAACACCATGTAAAAACCCAGCAACTCTCAATGCTTTAACAAACTACGCTCTCGCACTGATCTCTTTGAGGTAAAGTCGTTGTATTCATACGCCTATCACTTCATTATAATTGTCGGATTGTGATGTTTTATTCAGGTAATTTGTATTGTATCAATGTTCAGACTGTGACCCTCCTACAATTGCGAGCTAATCCGACTACAAAATCGTCCCCACGTGACGTAGCGGACAGGTACCATAATCCTCAGCGGAATGTGGCGGCCGCAATTAATTTGAAAGTTTCATTTTGTAGGACGCGAAAATTATGCTTATATCACTGTTCCGTAAAAGTAAAGTGCGAAAGTTTAAGATAATTATATCATACAAAACTATTCACGATTTGAGAGTTTTTTCATGCAGGGAAACCCTGATTGCCGAGGTCATGGCGCAGTCGTAGAGGGCAGGGTTTCAAATCCGATGGTCCTGCTGGTTTGGCGGGTCAACTGTACATGGCTTAAAAAGTGTTTATAAACAGTGCAGAGTACATGTACCTTAATTTCAAATCTCAATGGCAGAAAGGCATTGTGATATCTTTCAAAGTGTGTTGCACGATTATTATTTTAGAATTGATGTACATTTATTTTGCAATTTTAGAAAGTCAATCAAACTTTACTTTGCTTATAAATTAAGATAAAACTTGGCATATATTCCATAGCTTTTTTCTAAAAGAGCCACACAGAGTTTAAGGGTTTACTTTTCTTCTTGTAATCCTTGGCGTTTATGTACAAGTTTAGTTTTAATCTATTGTTTCATTATATGTACATTAAGTCCAACAAATTTATGATCTGTGCAATTGAAAATTGCAAAATAAAGCTTGAACTTCGTCGTCACTTTGTTCAACTAAGTTTCTGGAATTTAGTTTTGCATTTCCGGTGCTAAATTAAGAAGTAACTCTTTTGTATCGTCAACTTTGGGCTTAAATCCAATTCCATACACATACGCAACAAGTTGAATCACCCCGTCAGTGTCTATGTCTAAGTTGTTAAAAACAATGCTCCCATGTATCCCAAAGGACAAGCACTGCAACTACAAAATCAAATCTAATATACACATTTTATGTAC
Organism: Mactra quadrangularis; assembly: GCA_025267735.1. Taxonomy (NCBI): domain Eukaryota; kingdom Metazoa; phylum Mollusca; class Bivalvia; order Venerida; family Mactridae; genus Mactra; species Mactra quadrangularis. The sequence goes on from CM046304.1 coordinate 35,078,081, forward strand.
AGTTAATATATAAGAACAACATTTCGTCTGAAACAATTGATCGACTATTGTAAACTACCATTTTATAATTCAATATGAATAAGAACCAAAAACCAGTCAAAGGCAAAATTTAATCATATTTGCCTACGCCATATTAATACATATTGCATAGTGCTCAAAGTTCAGTGCACTGACTTTAAAATCTTATTAAAAACACTTAGTAGACAAATCAAGCGATTTACACTCGGCGTTCCAAGTAGAAAATTTGTATTTATCTATTTATCATATAAAATACATTATCTCACATCTTAGACAAGTAATTGTTTTCAATTGTCGATATTATCTACTTGCTTCTAGACCCCTTAGGGATCCGACTAGGGGCTGTCAGAATACCTAATTAGATTTGTATTGTCAGATAATTACACTTATAATAATTGATATATAATTTTATCTATATACAATCTATGATATGATATGTGTATACATATAATACATATGTTCAAATATGTAAATCTGACACTTGTATGATAGACGGTTATTTATTATATTTTAAATAGATCGTATCTCAAGCACTTGTTACATTGTTATGAACTACTCGAAAGATGGTGATTGCGCAATTCGGTAAAACAATATGAAAGATGATTTTTGCGCAATTTGGTGAAACGACTCGAAACATTTTTTGGCAAAAAGTTGAAACGATTTGACAGATGTTGTTAAGCAAATCTATGCATGTTTTGTAATGGGTTTGGTGCGTGAAGCCACTTTTAAACGCTTTTGTAATCATATTGCAGAAGTTTGTGTATAAAACTATTGTTATTGGCTTCATAATGAAAACACTTACATGTATTTAGTATAGTAAATATTATATACTTATATAAGTATTTTAAATGGTGTTCCTGTAGTTGTCGAACTTTATTGAAAGTATTTTTCTAGAAGCTGTTGCTTTTAATACATTTTACACAAAGAAGAATTTGGTTGCAAATTACTAAAAACGTTAGTTTTGATCACAATTTTTTAAGACAATATAAGGTTTTTTTTCAAGTATTATGTTAGAAAAACCTTCATCTAAATTACACAATTAAGCTCTAAAACGATTTCGATCGTATACATTCAACGCTGAAATTAAATAAACATAATACACTCTTATAAAAGGATTCCATTTTTTAAGAAAAAGAAACTTTGTCGAACTTAAACTCAGAATGCAAAATGGTTTGACGTGTTAAATTAAAAAGTTAAAGTGCAGTTTAAAGTCTGTTTCCATATACATGTTCAGTCAACTTTACAAGCTTGTACGATAAATCCTAATCATTGAAATCACCCTCAGGTAGGCGATCCCTCACAGTACCCATTTACACCTGGGTGAAGTAGAACAATTGTAGGTAACTTTCTTGCTCTAGGAAATTAGCAGTGCCCCTAGTGGGGATCGAATCCAGGACATCTCGATCTCTAAAGCGCGTCCTATTCCTGGACAATTGCTCCTACTCAATATGTTAAATGTGTCTCTAATGCTTTTTATATTGTGATAACTTCAGACTTGTTAGGCTGTTTTCATGTCTGCTGTAGATGAGAATCTCTTCTGATAGTGGCTTTAATGATTGCATAATTTGAACTTATATGATTGAATGAATGATTTTCATACCTTTAGTGGGAAGCTGTAACTTGTGACTTTAACAATGAATTGATAGAAAATACAATGTAATCGAGTTAAACATCTTTCTATTCTTGTCCTCAATCGATAATGATATCTTATTTGTACCCTTTTCAACAGGACTGTCTTAAACACCCCCGTGGTTGATTATACCGCAGTTTCTGGTGTAATAACAGGTCATAATACACGATGCTCTCGTCTTTAACAGAGCCAGAACAACACCTGTCTAAAAACACGATTCAATGATGTTACTGACGAGCGTTACATTGACACTTTGCTGGTAGGAACACTTGTAATTTGAACAAAACATGGTGTTAATACTAAACTTGTGTATAATAATTGCTAAACGTAAATTAAAGGTCTTCAAAACATTAGTGTTGATCATGTCACCATCTATTTTCCTTATTAGGAAGTTATGTTTAGTTTCCGGTTCATGATATTTAACCACTTTTTTAAAATGGTCCGAAAACGTGCGGGAATTTATCATGGCCACATGCTTGGATAGGATTGTATTTTGTATAATTTTGCTTTGAAGTAACCATAGTATTAAGAATTTGAAGGGTTGGTCTTGGAAATGACGGTATATACTATACTGAAGGAATAAGACATAAGCATGTTTTAAAGCGAATGTTAATTAAATATAACGAATGCTTTTAACCAAGGTCCGTGGTGAGTAGGCTACACGCAGAATTTCGAATCTAGAGATCAGAAAGGTAACTGGTACGCAACACCTACTTTGTTAATAACGGTATAGATGATTATAGTGTGTTTTGTGCATGCTTTTCTCTTACATTTCTGACAATTTATAGTTTAGCGTGCCTTTAAATATTCAAACAAAATTTTTAACAAGTAATTTTGATGTATAAAACAACAACAAATTCCGCGAGCGAATATCTTAAATGTTCCATATTTTACCGACAACTTCTCCCTGTACGTAAGAAATTCGATGGGTTTGTCTAACTTCCATGGAAGATTATTACTCGATGTGGCCCAATCTGATGTAAACCCGTTCTAAAATTTTCAGCTCGCCTACTCGCTAATTTAGATCTGGTTGTTTTCTTACGAGAGTCACGTTCAGGGACCTTTTCTCACTATAATATTCATGTCGAAATCGTTATGTTTAGTAACTTGTTTACATCGTCTACGTCACGCAATTTGAAATGAGCCGTCCAAATGCAATTTGTGAATAATACCGCTGTCAAATTAGCTCACAAACCATGGTCTATAAAAACAAATTACGAAATCAAACGTATTAATTCGTCTAGATGAAAGCTACGCATTGATTGGTCGACATAAAGGTCATCTCGACGTGACCCTCCATGCGAACCTTAGAGATCCTGTTCGACAACGCTCTACAGGATATCTGTTTACGGAGATTGGCTGCGGCCGAAAATAACTCTGTGAACAGAGTGTAAAAGTACGAACTCTTTGACAAATTTCTTATTTGTCTGACTGCAAAGTTTACTAAGCGGACACCAAAACAGAACGAACTATCTAAATACAAACTTCTATCTCTTCTTAATTTAAGTTCAAACATGACTTTAATAGTTTATACATTGTAATAAGTATGATATAACACACGTAGGGTTAATTATAAAAAGTATTCCACCATACGAGTCAATATTTCCATATTACAGCTTAGCAAGCTTAAGTGACCAAAGTAAAATATTCCGCAATCGCAGTTAATATTTACATGTCGTAAGTCAACGAACAATTGCTGTAAATCACTATTTACTTTCCGCTATCTTTAGATATAATATTATCATACCATCGCAAGTAATTACCAGTAAAAATATTGTCCTTATATTTGCTTACTGTTAAATGTTTCCATCAAACTTGGTATGTATAAATATTATGTTTGTTTATATCATTTCAATAACTCAATTATCTGTAAGGTAAATAAGTCAAGGAGATGTAATCCTTTAATACCCTATACTTGACAACATTACTACTTGTTTTTATGCTTGTATAACGGTTAAAAAATAGACAAGGTGTTTGTTATATCGCTTTTTTTCAACCAGGGGGTACCGGGATAAAATTCCTGGTCGCGGCAGATTATACCCTACCTTTGTAACAAGGTAATTGTGTCGACTATTTTCCTCCGTAGTTGGAGAAAATTTTGTTTCGATTCCCAGGCGGGGCTTGCATACATTCGAGTTGTTTGCTCATGACGTAGTGCTTTAGTGGTGTATCTCTATATTATTACTACTTTCACATTATTCTACATATTTAATAGTTAATTCGGCCAGCAAAGTATGTACCACGAAAGTCTGTGATCAAGGGGTCATGGGTTCCATTCCCGGATGGGGCATACTGTCGTAGAGCTTGGTCATGAAATACTTTTGTGGTCATTCTCCCTTCTACTATCGATTTTTAATAATGTAGGTCAGTTGTCAGTCACTGACGGAAGTATGCGCATAGTAGGAGCAGTGGTCCAGTGGTATGACGCCGGCTTAGGGATCGAGAGGTCCTGGGTTCGAATCCCACTAGGGGCACTGCTAATTTCCTTGAGCAAGAAATTTACCTGCGATTGCTTCACTTCACCCAGGTGTAAATGGGTACCTGCGGGGGTGGTATAATTCCGTTGCGCCAATTTGTCGGCTGCATTAACAAGCGGAGTAAAAAGACTCCCCAGGGAGATTGATAGATAGATACCAGTAGCCCAGTGACCAGGGGTAATAGCTGTAAAGTCGGTGAACGTGCGTAAGCATGAAACTTAGACTATAAAATGCAATTACTAGTAATTGGTTAACAACTTTATCCAGAGATTTAGCCTTGCAGGAACGGTGAATAGGTTGACTGACTGACCACCGTGATATCAACTTTACGATGTGTTGCTACGGCGTTAAACCCAACCAAAACACATATTTCATGTTGTACTATGTTTCTATATTCGACTACGATGTTTGAAATTAGGACAACAAATTCCTTTACAGACATTGTAGCTATTTACCCATAATATGTAATATGTATAAGTGATTTGTATCCAATTGCACCAGAATAATGAGTTTACAATCATCTCGTGGCTCATTTAGGACAACAACACATGTTTAATTTCCTGTACTTTATTCGATTATATATCGGTGGTCACTTACAAAACTGACCAGTGTAAAATACCATTATTATTTCTTTACAATTCAATGTTTACATAAATTAAAATGTCATTGGTCAAATAAATCTTCAAGCCAAGTAACAACTGTTACTGAACCACTCGATGGTAATCGAGAATACCAGGGCGTGTCATTTAATTTTGTTTAACAATGCATGGTCAATTTCCGACGATGACCATAGCCTCCGTCCATCAGTCTGGTTACATCATGACAATTCAGCTCTCGTGATATTGAATAACTCTAGATAAACAATTCTCCAGGGTAAAATAACTTCATTCTGAATTTTGTTGGTCAAACTGGACATTGGTCATTCTGTTTTGGCATTTCTATTTGACATAGTGACCACAGATATGTAATGAATTTCAACATTTCAAGGTTTGGTCAAATTTTGGGATAAAATTGAGACTTTACATTATCATTGGCACTTCATAAACACGTGTTAACATTGCTGTGTAATATAACCAAATCTAAATTACATAAGTACATATTAACTTGACTTCCGTATTCATCAACAGTCAAATGTCTTATCTACTTAACAATACGATGTTATAATTTCCTTACCCTCTCAGTTTTCAGCGAGTCATTGAAATCAAGAAAAGAATTCAACAGAATAGAACAGAACAAACCTTTATTTTTTCAAGTCATAATACATGATACTTGAGCAATTAATTACATTGTACAGTTTATAAAAATAAATAGAAATCAAAATTTTTGCATATGTGAAGGTATTTTTCGTTGTAGGATGGGGAGCAAGAAAAAGAGAGAAAGGGGGAACGAGAGAAAATAGGAATTTTAATCATCAACAATACGGCATTTATATAGATTGTGGCAATTTTAATGTGTAAGGGGTAGCAGACATGTGTATGTGACATATATACTTAGAAATAAACATGAAGTATTTTGGTGTTGTACTAATTTGAGAAAGTTATGTCACCAGCAATGCCATTAAAGTGTGTTTTAAATGTATAAATATATATTTGATTATACATACAACATAATTTAAAAAAAAATAATTATTCATACATCGATGCGACATTGTATCCACGGACCCTCAATTCCACTATCCAATTTTCTATAACAGTCCAATGTGTTTTTGCACTTATCCAACAATTGTATCTAAGGACGTTCAGCTGCAACTTGATCTTTTTAGAACAGCGAGTGCCTCACTGATACGATGTTTTATCCAAAAACCCAACAAATTCCAACTTTCCATAATTAGTATTAAAACCAACATGTACTTCATTAAGGCGGCATGTTGGCCCCTGACCCTGAACACCAACCAAAAAGCGACTTTCACCAGAGCGACGTTTTATACATAGAACTTAACACCAGTTTCACGAAAAAACTCAACTTTGTACTCAAACTCAATTTTTCATTTTGATAATTAATTATGCTAATTTAATCAATGTTACAACAATTATAGTGTCATTAGAAAGCCACAGTATACAAAATAAAACTGTCAAACATGTTTGAATAAGGTTTAATTCAATGGTATTGATTTAAGTCTGTTAATGAACTGTTGAGTTTAGTCGCAAGTAAAATCTTAGGTTGTGGCTTTAAGTTTTTCAGAAAAACCCTTAATATTTTATGTTGATGTATTTTATATAGTTTCATAAATATAATTATCTCATAACAGCCATTCCAACTGCCTTGACATGTTATTTAGGGACAAAACCAATTGAGTCTGTTATTGAGATTGAACCAAAGTTTGTTCTTGAAACTGGTTTTGAGCTCAAAACATCTTAAGTTTTATTTAGAACAGCGAGTGCTTCGTAGATGCAACGTTTTCATCCAACATAGAGACACAAGAGTCATCACGTGCTTCGTAACAACTGATTTTCTAAAATAATCCAGGTTTTCAATGTTAATTATTGTCAGTCTGGTACACAAATATTTTAGTTACTAGGTAATATGTCTTGTTGACCATCCATGATGAAACAGTATCCCAGTCTATATTGTATAAAGTAGAAAATGCATAAAACTTAAACTGAACGACCCAAGGTGGGCGTTATCTATCCAATTAACTTGTTAGCGTCAATTACTGCTTTGTTGAAGACAAGACTTTTGAACTGTTATATTTGTAAACAGTTTAAGTTTTGTTGTGAGTCACGATGGAGCTTATAAAAAAGTGCATGAACTGTGTGCTTACGTAAGTTCTTGTTATTTTCAATATTTGTTTTCATGCTATATTTGGCGGCTTGTCTAAGAGTAAATATGGCATTTTTAGATAATTCCAATGAATGTCTTGCAAGTGAGATATTATGTCCTGCTTGGAAGTAGCTAAAATGAACTGCAGGATGTATTGAACTGACCATGTGCTAAGCTCTTAGCAAATTTGAGGAGTTGTACGTGGAGACTTCGTATTTCCAATCTGGTCAAACCCAATCATTTTGGCTTCCGTACTGGCTCATTTTTAGGCTTTATTTCAAGGCAGTGGTCTAAAGGATATCTGTCTACCAAGACTGGTAGATTTCCTGATAATCAAGTTGAGAAGTTAATTTTCTGTACTCGTAAATGATGTTGTATGTCCGTAGTGGTCTTTGGCCCTACCATATGATAAAGAAAGCTAAATACGGAGGGTATGTTCTGGACAACAGAAAACATTCACCTGTAGTATAGGGTTTATTTATCACTGTTCAAAGATCAAATACTGCTTGGAACTTACTTTTCAGTTTCACAAAAATATAATTACATTTGTGATCATTTAATTGGAACATTAATTATGTGAATGTATTATTTCCTTATTTGACAAATTTTCATAATATTTGCCATATCTGTGGAGTAAGTAAAATACATGTATAATGAAATATATTGAGGGAGTGTGTATCACTTGTTTCGTATTGATGCCAGGGTAGACATCAGAGCATATTCCCCTCTTACACATTGGAACCCCTGAGTCAAGAAGACAATGGTTAAGTAATGTGAACTATATATTTCCGTAAAAACTTTCCTTATAGACATGTATTCATGACTATCTCAAAAATAAAGGTATCGTGAACGCATTGTTCACATTATATTGCAGGATGGCTCCCTTTATTTTCTTAGTCCTCCCTGACACAGTGACTTGTATGTATTTAATGATTGGCATGAGTTCAAGGGGACACTGTTCGTAGACAGTCTAAGAAACCATTTAACTATAATTTAATCATAAGCTTGACAATACAATACAATATGATATGTTTTTTTCATAGTTCTCTAGCACCACCTTTGTCTGTTTGGAACTGACTCAATAAATGTAAATTTGCAGCTGGAATATGACTGCATACACGTATAGTATCGGGCCATTTTCAAAGGTAAAAGTGGAATATGGTTGTTACTTTTGTTATTTTTCCAAACGGTTAACAATAAACATTTGTCATGATTTGACTAAACTGGATTATGGAACTAGTTGTCTTAGTTTTGGTCTCCGTTGCAAATGAGTTAGAGTTTCTCAGTGGGAACCCATAACATGTGACTTGTGTTTTTGTATGGTTGTTTATTATACGTTCGTGTGTTTATGCATGTATGCATGCATGTTCATTGTACATTCGATACCATCAGAACAAACGGAAACTATCTCAATGTGTAATTGTTAAAATGCACGAACTTAGTTGTTTACTAGCATAGTACATACTTATGTCATGACTATTTCGCAATACTCGAGCAATGTGATTACATCCTGTAGACGAAACTTAGTTTTAGCTTCAGTGGATGTACATATTTGAGCTGTGTATGTGATGATCAGTGCAAGATGCATCGAGTGTGGTGTGCTGTGTGTTTGTTACCTCCTGGTTATGTTCTCTGTCGCAGGCTAACCAAAGCGAAAAGAAAAACGCAGCAAAAATATTTCGAGTAAAAAAAGGATTTTTTACTGTATACGACTTTTTAGATGTTCTTATATTGGGGAGGTCAATATTTGGCGATGTGAAGGCTAACCGCCAATATCAACCAATGTTCGAGTTGTTGACGAGTGGTTAAGGTGCTATGTTTAGCATGGGTTCGATCTCTTCGACAATTCAGCGGAGTTAACTTGGAACATAAATGTATCAGAAACTTGTCATCTTTAGATGTCGTGGTATGTTGTTTTATTTCTATCATCTTTGGAAACATATGGTAATGTTGCACTTAGCCAATATCATCACTTGGATTTGGGACGTGTGAACTCATCGAGTGAATCGTTGTACCTTTTTGTCTGTGACAAGGTGTATATCCCTTAACTTAGCTGTAATATTATTAGTCACCAAGTTCTTATGGTTCATTGTTTGGTTGGCATTGAAACATAAATTTGAAAATTTAACTCTTCCACTATGTGTTCGTTATCCTCCTTCCAGATATTTTGATGTAAATTCCTTTTTTGACCTGTTTTTATGTGACTTAGTAGTTTTCAGAACGATGGCATAATTTTTTGTAGTGACTTTAACAGTAGATGTGGAAATTTAAATGTTTGATACTGATAATGTTTGAAGAGTAAACATTTTAAAATGTGTGAATAATACAATGTTCTTGTTAAAGCATTTTGCCTTGTAGTTATGGTATCTCATATTTTAAGGAGCTGGCTGCGGCGTGGTCGAGTGGTTACGACGTTGGGCGGGTAATCATTGGAAAGCCAACTCCGTGAAAGTTCAAATCACGTTCTTTTTTTGAGGAAGAAACTTGATCCTACTAGCCCAATACTCTTGAGTACCAGGAAGCGACCTCAAGATTTATAAGGTTGTAAGAATTTGTTTCACTATCGAGCATAAACTAAGCCTAAACTATATGTTTTGATTTTTAAAAAAAAATGATTCATTGTATGTACCTGTACTTGAAACACTTGTCTTTTCTGCTTACATCATAAATGAAAAACTTTCTTATTAAAATGAATACATATACTTGTATATGAATGTTTCTTATGGAATCACAGATGGCTTTACAAAACAGCGCAATTACATTTCAGTTAAATGAACGATGATCAAATATTAGTTCTATTGTGCATCCAAGCTGAAGAATCTATGAACTACTTTTAACGTGTGTAACGAAAAAAAGATGTGGAAATATTTTTTTTTGCTTTCCATGCTTTTCCCATTTCTAAAGCCTGTTTTAAATGGCATCAAGTGGTTGCAGTTTAATGTTTCAATGTTTTGTGTACGGATGAAGTTTTTTTTATTTCATAAGACATCGAAAGATGTTTTTGCCTTTTTTCTTTGAATAATTACAGTTGCTGCTTAATTCATAAGGATCTCATACGTCCGATTTACCATTTATTTTCCCTTAATTCTTCTTCCTTTTTGTTTGTCTAATGAAGCATTTGGTTTCCTGTTTTAAAAAAGAAAACTTCCATGTTATATACAAAATTGTAAAACAAACCGTCATGAATTTATGAAAATGCCAAAAGGCGACCACACGACAACATATGTAATAAGAGTTTTTTTTTCTGAAAGTAGTTCTAACCATATCGTTTTTTTTCAATTTTATCAGGTTTCGTTCGTATTCACTTTTATTTGTATTTCTTTTTTTTCTTTTTTTTTAAAAACAGGCCAATTTTCTGAAAAAAAAATACAGTTTTGTTTCACCAGCAGTGTCCACAGCTTCTGAAACGTGACTTTTAATACCGTAGCTCCTCGGAGTATATGGTGTGGCTTTATATTTTCAAGTAATGCGGAAAAAACAGCTGTACGTGTATCCGAGTTCGAAATACTTTTTTGTTTATATAAAGTACTCGAAACATTTTGTTGCGACACACTTAGAATAACCGAGAGTTGTACAGCATATTTATGATAAGTTCTTAATTTTTTGTTTTGCTTTGGATACCAAGGGGTTTGTTGTTAGTGAATATTTTAGTTATTTCATTATGACGGCATAATTTAAATACACCCGTTATTTTAATTACTGGTACCACGTTTCTGTATTAACATTTTTTATATTAGAAATGACAGAAACCAACTTCACGGATCATTTTTCCATTCGACAAGTCTTTCTATATTGTTACTGTCATACTGGGCTCTGGAAGCCATGGTCGCTAGTTCTTAATCAAGCTTTAGAACTAGAAATTCTAGTTAAAACCCAAATACGCGCCCAAATAAAATTCCATACGTCTTATGCTAGGTTCTACTTACAGATGAAGAAGATGGTGACAGAGACATGACTGAGGTGAAATTTGATGCTAGCAGTTATCTAATAGGTGTCATGTATTTTTTTCATAATACTGATATTCTCTTCTATACATTTGTAATTGTGAGTACTGCGTGTCGTGTATAGGCTACTACTTTTTGCAGTTCCTGTATGAGCTTTACTGTCGCAAGCCGCCCGGCTTGCTCAGTCGGTAGCACGCAAATCTACTGATCGAGGGGTCGTGGGTTCGATTCCTGGGCATACTTTTGTGGAACTTGGTCATGAAATTATTTCTACGGCCATTCCCCCTCCTACCAATGATTCTTAATTATGTAGGGCAGTTGTCAGTTACTGACGAAAGTATGTGCTTAGTAGTTGGTTAACAGCTAAATCTAGAGATTTAGCCTTTCCAAGAACAGTGCGTAGATTGACTGACCGCCGTTATATGACCTATACAGTGTGTTGCTACGACGTTAAACCCAACAAAAACAAAAAACAAAAAAACTTTTACTGGCGCTGTTACTTGCTGTTGTGTTTGATCCTTTTATAATATATTGTAAGGTCTTCAATGTTTTATTGATATTTTGTTCAAGTTGTAAGACTGGAATGAATGTAATTTCTTCAATGTCTTTAAAGGAATCGCGTGGTAAAAACTTCCTGATAGTTTTAGTCGAGACCAAAGAAGAGACGATTATTATATGTTCCATTAAATATGAATTATTATCAAATTCATACGACAGAAACGGTGTGCCAGTATTAAAAGCACAAAAACAACAATGAAGACATTACTCGTATTTGTTTCTTTTGTTTGTGACTGCTTGTATCTTAAAGCATCTTGTTTCTGAATATATGATATATACATATATTTATCTGTAAAAATGTTTTTAACTGTTCAGCACATATTTAGAATAATGCTGTTTTAAATTTGTCTCTCATATTTCTTTTTAGAAAGGTTTACATGTTTTATGAAATTATGTATATATAATTGTTTTATTATATTGCATGTAAAGTGAGACATTAATAAACATATCTTATCTTATCTTGTGATAAACATAGAATTACGGCATTTTGATTTTTTTATTGTCACCATGTATCGGAGTAATGTGAGCTTTCACTGACTGGGTCTATAGAAACAATATATAATATTAAAATGTGTCGCCGTAAAATCATAAGATAAAGAAACCTGTTAAGTTGCTGCAAGAACGGCATTATGCTACAGTCTCATAAACAAAAATAGCTGTGAGGACATCGTACGGGCGACGTGCGATCAAGCTCCGCAAGACCCCGTACGAACTCTTGCGTACCCGTGCGGACTGTTACGTTTTTACCAGGGTCCGTGAGATGAGCCCAGGATACACGTATCAGTTTCAATGTCAAATCGTGAACAAAATCGTGGACGAGTATGGATTATCTTCCAGCTACCGCCACGTACCAGTGTGTTGTTTGGTACCATGTGTGTATCGTCGCCTTTATACGCAAGGCTTACCACGGCCTACGACTGTCTGCACGTACGGGTCCGCAACAAGCCACGATTTTATGGGACTGAGGCATAATAGAGAAAACAGTGTGGTACGATGATTTTTTATATTATAGGTTTTTGGACTCAATTATCAATTATTCCTTGGCCATATGATGCAGGTAGCGATGATTTAATAGTATTCTATTCGAAGAAGATGTTGGCACGATTCTCTTATATAAATAACATTTTGTGGTGGTTTTTTTTCTTGACTGGTATTGGCGATCCCATTTATTAAGTCATATTCCTCCTTGACGGATCAGTGTTGTTATTCTTTTTTCTTGTTGTATGATTAAGTCAGAATATCTCTACACATGAGGAATATGTTTTCGTTGGTGATTTATCAAATTAAACTTACTCAAGTCTTTGCACATATCTGTTAATTAATAATTACTATATTTTCATGTTGGTTGTGGTGTTGTATTTGTTTCCCTTGACTTGTTTGTTGAAATAAGGAAATGTTCTTAAACGATTGTCAGTTTCAGGTTAACATGTCGAAGTGTTGGAATGGTTTCGGCTTAGGTTTAGATTGTCGAGATCAACGGCTATTTTGTAAGTTGAGATATATTTGAGATGTTGTATTCATAGATTGTATTTGTATTAGATCTCATCCTAGAAAATATATATTTATGATTCCCTGAGTTGTATTAGTGTAATGTCTTCACAGGAAACACTTGGCGGATGAAAGTATCTTATATTTTTTCATTAGTGTTACGGTTCTTTTTCAAAAATATTACCCAGGTCTGGTTTTTTGGTGTTGATGGAATTAAATGCAAATCGCAAATATTTTTGTAAATACATAATTAGCAAAATTATGGCGTTGTTGTTAGGTAGACATTAAAATTGATTTGTAAACAGGCGTTAGTCGGAATATTTCAAAAGAAAGCTTTCAGATTCTGTTGATAGTAGAAAAAATTCTGATAAATTTAGATTTAAAATAATGTTCATCGCTTTGTTTTGAGCGTATGTATAATTTGATACTGAAGTAATATGAATTTTCTAGCAACGCTTTCATTTTTTATTGTTGTACAGAGAAACACTTGTAACAGAATTTTAATATTTTTGGAAAAATGTATTTTAATCGGACAAATTTATGACCTTTGAAAGATTGATTCGCTCGCTTAATTTATTAACAGACGTTCATTGACAGGCTGCTTTTTTGTAATAATTACTTATACGTATATCTTGTGTTTTGAAGTGAGGAATTGGGTGTACTTTTCGTTATATTCTCAATGCTCTTTTTACATATTTAGGGCAGGGGCATACGAGTTTATTGTGTGTTGTCAATTTTTGGGATTACAATCGCACTTTAATTGATAAAAGAGCAACGCTAAACTATAGCGCAGCGAATTATCAAACTTTTATGACAATATTTTAATAGTCTAGAAAGATTAACGTTTGTAGTTGGCTGTGAGGCAGTTGATAATAGGGGCAAAAATTGTATGATTTTTAAGACACTTTCAGAGGGGGAAGGGGGCTCAAGACGCCTATTTTGCTGTATAGAAAAACTTCAATTCTGCTCTAGTTGTAGGATTGACAGACAATTTGTTTCGTAGTAATAACAAAATTCTTTACATATGTATGATGGTATAAGATAAATAGCCTAAGGACTGACACTTGTTACTTACATATGTTATTTATCAGCTAGATAAATATAACAATTTATGGCATATTATAGTATTATGTATTCTTATATATTGTTAGTATTTTTACTATTGTTATTTCTTATATTTTTCTTATTGGGCGAGAATATTTTCTTTTTGATACGATTGTCTGATATATTGTTTATTATTATAAAATCTGTCAACGAAAAATGGTACTGATATATTGAATCTACGATATTTTGTTGAAATTTTGTGTATTTGTATTATATTTTATGTTTTTGATATCGGTCTGGTCATTTTCTGTAAAAGAGGCCTAGGTGTCCGGCGTGTATTCAAATTCGTTTATCATAATTTGAAATGTGTTACATAGAACTATCATTTCATGCCGGTTATATCCATTTATTCGCGACCAAAAATCAGTAATTTTTTAAAGTATAAATATAACGTATTTTTAAAGACTAGATATAAACAGAAAGTATTATTTCTTGAATCATTTTTAAAAAAAACAATATTAAACGCTTAATCACGAATATTTCATGAACTCATTGTGGATGTACTTTATTTAAATATTGCCAGATGTTTTTTTTAAATAATCAAATTGCTATAAAACTTTTGGTAGCAAACTTGCTTGACATAATAAATCTGTGAACTTTATTAATATTCATTGATATACAAATTATCTGCGCCAGTTTATTTCTGGCAGTAAAAAATATAAAGTATACACCTGTTAAATATTATTTTTAAATATTATCTGTCTAAATGTATCTGTATAATTATGCCTTATTTATTTAAGACTGGTAAAATTTGCTTTTTTACAATATTGGTTATTTTCGCGAAAAAGGTAGATGTATAATTATTTTTTCCAAAAACTTTTTTTACAATATGGGTTTTTTCAAAGTTTAGATCGATAAATATGTAACTTCTACAAAAACTTGCATGAGTAAAGCAACGTTATTAACCATATTTTCAATAATGATTCGTAATGATGAAACTTCGTGTAATTTGGAAAAAATCAATCAACACGTTATACAATGGCTATCAAAACTTGATCTAGTTCATTTATAATATCTGTGACATGAGTTCACATTTACCCTTGATTAAATAGATCTGACTTGTCAAATAATTTCTGATTTTGGTTTCGTATTTTTTTCAGTGCAATAACTACTTACTTCTCAGAACGTAAATTTTAAATATAATTTTATAATATACTATAGAATATTTGATACCTTTTCTTTTATTTTGCCTCAATGGTGTTAAAACTATAAATATTGTAATTTTCATGGAGTATCAATTTTCCTAACACCGCTAATCTACGATAAAACGGATGTCGCAAAATTTTTGTTGTTATTGACAACAATTCCTTAGAAACCAAAAATAACATTATTTAATAAAGTTCTCCTTGCGATAAACTACAAGTGAATTAAAACATTTAGTAATATTATGCTTGGTCGACGCCATCGCAGCTGACAGAGAAGTTTTACTTAAATATTTTATTTTCCGGAAAAGGTCTACTTCATGAAAAAATACTCGTTGGTTTGTCTCAGTTTTCACCAGTCATTGAATACAATGATGTAATTTCTAAAATTCCCTCGACATGCATAGAAACATGTCATGTCTAAAATCACAAGGAAAAAATCAATAAACGAAACACTCGTTCTTGTAAATAATACTATTTCTGGTGATATTATTTATTTGGAATGAAAACGGACGTGAAAATCGTACAATTTAAATCAAAATATGCTTTATTTTTTTTATTTTAGATTGCTTTCAGAGTTAAGGGATTTTGTTTTGTTTTGTAATCATGGTCAAGAGTCGCTGGCGAATTATTTTATTGAAAAGAACTTTCATTATATTGTCAAGAATTGAATCTTCAATTTTATAAGAAAAAGTCAGCTTTCTTGATAAGATGTTGTATAATTGTTTTGACATTATAATGAAAAAACGATGAAATTTTATATCACTAAGGATTTATTGATACAATTGCTAGAATTGGAAATTATTTCTTGGGAACGTTCATGTAGTCATGTGTAATAATTGAATCATGATAATTGGTCTAATATTTCTAAAAGTAACCTTTTTTTCTCTTCTTTAAAGTTAATATTATTCTAGTTTGTTATTTTCGTGGTATTTTCGTTCTCTGTGGGTGTAATGTACTGTTGTTTAATGTACCTGAAAGTCGATGAGCTATTCTGTCATGTAGTTCATTGACTGCCGGAATAGTTGTACTGTGATCACATGGAACTTGGCATCAAAAAGACTCTGTGAGAACAGTAAACCAAAATTGTTGAAGACTTTTTCCTATACTGGTCAAACTTTCTCCCTTGGACATCGTCTCACAAGTAATACAAGGTAAAAGCCGTGGTGTGGTGCTAACAGTTAAAATCTAATGAACTATGTACAGTATGGTTGCAGTCATTCTCGTAGCCAGAGGATACTAGCTCGAGAATCTTGATAGTCTCTGGGTATGAGAATGGGTTGCAGTTTACATTTGAGCTAGTCCCTACTGGAAGACATCAAGACTGGTGGCTGTTGCTAGGTAGTCAGGCACATGACTCCACAGTCTTGTAGCAGATGGGAAGAAAAAATGACCGTTGGTTGTTGTTTTTTTCAGTTGAACAACTATAATTCCAATAGACGAATAATTCCAAATTAATTGAGAAAGCATTTAAACAAAAATATAATATAATAAGCGTGCGCGCTTTCATAGATATTTTCCTTGATTTTAAGTATTGAGCAAAAGCTAGATTCTCTGTGTCAATTCTCAAAACATATGCCACAAGTTTGAACACACGTTGTAATGAATATTTGTTTATTTTTTATCCTGTCTGGAGTTTACTATTATATATACGAGGTCGACACGGTCGCTGGTAATTCAAAATGGTTTTTGGGGTAATGGCGTATGAACAAAATTCTATGCATTTGAGTAACATTACACCTTGTAAACAAACATATAGTCGAAAATGTACGTCACCTTGGACCTTTTCGTTGTTGGGTAGTCTGAGGGAGCGTTCTTTAAGGAGAAGTTCTTTAATTATTTTAGTCTATGTACTGTTGTTTTTGGACAAATTGGTTGATACAGGAATAATTATGCATGGAAATGGTGGTAGTGTTAGATTTCTCTGCCAAATTTGAAATAGAAAATGTCTGTATGTGCCTTACAAAAGTAGACCAAAACTGCACAAATATATTGCAACCAAACATTTCTCTAAACAAAATAGACAACCAAAATATTTATATATTTTGTCTAATTATTATATTATGTATGTTTTATAATTTCTAAAAGGTATCATTTTTTTCGAGGGTAGAAAACTTTATATGAAAGAGGTTAATACAAAAATGATGGAATTATTTTTCCTGAATATGTACTGAAATATATTTACATTTAAAAAAGATATCAGCGAGCGATTTCACTAACCCGTAGGTTGATGGAAATGCCGTATTTTAATGAGAATGTTTTATTATTGATGAATTGTTGTTGTTATTTTGGGTTGTGTTGTCCTTGGTTAATTACATCCACTATGCAAAGTGGTATCAATTGACTGGGTAAGTGGCTAGCAACGTTGATACTGCGGCTCGATGTTTTCGCCAATTGACTTCTCGTTGAATGTTTTTTCGGAGCAAGATAAGGATAGATTTGTACTTGTTTCTTCCTACAACATGTGCTTTGTTACACTGTGAAATGACAATGAGGAAAGCAAACGCAAATTAAATACCTGTGTGGAAAAGTAATTTTTAGTAAAATATTTTTTTTCATTTAGCTACTACATACATTAAACAAATATATGTTACAAAAAATATTATTATTATAATTACAATATGATGGTTAAGGAGATCAGGTTATAAAATGTATTACAATCTTTCTCCTGAACGTAAGTTTTGCAAGAATTGACATTTGATTTTCAACTATATTTTACCTTTTTAATAGGATTTTATGCCGTACATTAACAATTGTTAAGGTAATGAACGACAATAAATATATCAATTATTATTATATTTTTATAATTTATTTCTCAACTAAACATTTACTTATATATACTTGCTATGGAATCAATAATAAAAGTGTTACGTTCTCCTCATTTGAAATTTTTATATTATTTGAAAAATACTCTGCTGCAATAATAATTTAATAAATTTAGATTGAGTGGATATCTAAATTTAACTATCTAAAAGATAGCAAAACGTGTGTAAAATTGTAAACAGAAACAAAGAACTTAAAACACTTTAAAAAAAAGCAAACTGTGTTAGCTTGCTTTAGAAGCTAAAATGAAAATATTTGAACTCATGAAACATTAGGCTCTTGGACTGTTCAATTCAAAATTTGTATTTTCCAAAGCATAACATATATTGTTTTAGAATTTTAAAACTTAAACAAATTCTCTGCGACTTTTCAACTATGTTCACTGACAATCGAATAATTACTATATTATATACATGTATATTGGAAATATATATTATATAAATTGAATATAGACAATAATATATTTCATGTAGGTAATTTTGCGCTCTTAGAGGGATTGATGTGAGCAATGCATTGGATTGAAATCTGGACTGAAATCTATGAATACCAATAAAAAAATATTAAATACACAATCGCTTTTATACAATATTTTGAATTTTTAAGTGAACAGTTTTTTAGTTCATTATTTTTCTGCGAGTATTTGTATCGTTGCTAAGGCTGTATTGAGTCAATATGAGCGGGCACCCATTGTGACTATTTTGAAACACCAATCAACATTCAGTCTTTGACAGGTTTTCAAAACTTTGATATTGACAGACCCGGCGCTGGTTGAAATGAATCCAATAAGTATATTTATAATTACAAGCTAAAAATACAATAGCAGAAAGTACCAAACAACAATGAAACAATAATGAAAATATTCCTATGGCGAGTGAATTTTTACTGGAATTTCGAAGTTACATAGAAAAACTATCCAACTTTATAATACAACGGCGTAAAAGTGTAAAAAATATTTACATAACGTACTTATTACTGTAAAAGCACCTACATGTAATATAAACACATATAAATTATCAGAACATTTCAATTTACGTCATTTTAAAACAAATATTTTTTTTAGAAAACCTTCAGTGAAGTAATCCATATATTTATTCTTAAAAAATACATTAAAAAGAACATGTCAATGACTTCTACAGCGATATAATTTTCCGGCAATACGTATCACGTGGTCTGTCAAGTGATCTATCCTTAAAATATAAATTTCAAAAAATATCGTAACTTTATACGCAAACACCATCTTGAATTCAGTGTTTCGCTACATACCAGCAAAAAAATATTTTAAACCACCACGCACAGCGTTGATATCAAGTTACAATCAGCGAGACGCGTTATTGGACAACGTATTTGATAGTACTGCCCACTAGGCGTGTTCATAACGCTAAGCATATCGGTAGCATTTATGGTTGAAAGATTGCTTCTGATTTTAGGCGTGATCTTCAATTACGCTATGAAATAAAACAAAGCAGTGGAAGGGGAAATCGTCCACGAAATTGTGTTCATTGGAAGAAGGACCACCGCAGTTCAGTAGCTAGCAATTGCCTTCGCGATCTAAGCGATAAAGTCTACATGATTTCATGTGTAACCGGTTCATAGACGAATGGTCATTATTACATCTTGATGGTTACTGAGTTATCCAGTAACAAAATTCCTTATATTTCGTGAGTGATTAAATAGATTCATGCCTGATTTATTACTTAACAGAATCAAATGTCGTGTGAAATACTGGACTTTTAATACTAGTGCCTCTTCCACAGATTTTTTCACACATATTAATCGCATCACCGGATAATTAGACAGTTGATTTCTTTATCATGTAAGTAGCCGAGTTTTGTACCTATCTTATTTTCTATGACAAATTTTCATTAGTGTTTTACTAATATATGTTTTGGCTATTTTTTCAGAGCTTCTAACACATTATTTTTGATCATTGGTTATACTTTTTCAAACTCAACGACTGGGTGAAACTTCGCTTCAGTCAACGTCAGATCTCCCACCTTCAACAGCATGCAATTATTTTGGGGGACAGCGTCTACTAAAAATGTACGAGTCAGCAAAGTAAAGTCGTGTAACCGGTATCTTACCTTGATGAAATTCTATCCGTATTTCTATGTCGGTGTCGGTGTAATGCATTCCAACGGCTAATACCCTGATCATACAAAAAAAAATCACTCGGATTTATTTTTTGACTTGAGTGTATTTTCAAGTACTTGCCCAGTTTGCCTTTTTACAGTTATTACTATTAATAAGTTTGAAAATTACTACATACCTTTGCAAAATGAATGAACCAAAATGTACTGTAAGATTTCTTTTTTTTCGCTGAACGTCACTCAACGAAGCGTTCTTTTTCAAAAGATCAAAGGACAGCGTTCTCGCACGCAGGTTTTAGCAAAAACACTCTGAGTAGACTACCTTTTTAATTTATTTGATACCTAAATGTAAGCCAATCTCTAGATTTAAGCAAGAAAAACCCTTGAGAAAGTCACATCTGTGACCAAAAATGCACTTACTTTCCTAGTTTGATCCTATTTCGAAATTGACATTATACTAAAATTACTAAATAGCATAAACACTAGCTAGAAACTATAAATATTCAACTCAACTTCGTAAATATTAATTTCACTATTTTTTTGATATTTTATGCAGTATCTCCTGAGAATGTTATGTTTTCAAATTATTTATATTTAAATACAAAATTAAAATCCTCCCCCAAAACTTACTAAAACTTCATGTTCACTTCAATTTATTACAATATCAAAGTATAAATTAAAAAATATATAATTTTTGTATAACAAATAAAAATAATTTGTATTTTTATTTTTTAAAATCTTAATTATTTTAATTATCAATACTTATCTACATACTATACATTTATATAAATGTATGTTTTTTTATATTACATTTGTCTGGAAATAACATTGGAATCCTGGTTTTAAAAAGCAAGTGTTGCGCTCTGAAAGACTCTGTAAGAAATTCTGACATAAGTTGACACTAATAATGTCAAACTTGCCTATTTCTTCAACACAATCTTCATTAATGTATTTCAACCAGTAAAAAACTACTATGTACAATATATTAACATATTTCAAACTGTACAAATTATAATATACAATATTTTTAACATGTAATACTATTAAAGTCGAGTAGAGGCTTATAACATTTTAAAAATATCTTGTTATAACTTTAAGTAGTTCAAATATTAGTTATATATGTAATCATTGATAATTAACAACTACTTCGATAGTACTTATACCTACAGATCAATATACTTGTTTTATTATTGTTAAATTCTTCATAAAGAGTCAAGAACGTTCTGTTTTCTTTAACAAGTGGACACTTTACAAGTGACGATCCATTTTAAGTACGAATATTCGACCTGAGATAATTCGTACTTAATCCATTTGTATTTTACTTTGGTTTAATTCGTTTTCAAGTGAAACATTTTTGTATAGTTGTATAGTTTGGTTTTTGGGGTATAAAATAATAAGAAAGAATAATAGAATGAGCGTTCAAAGAGGATTATGGGAATGTTTTATACCACATTTTGAATTTATTTCTCACCCCGTGGTAGAATATTATGTCAACACCGTGTAACTCATACACCACTAGACGGATATCTTATTATTTAGAAAATTACTTTTATTTATTGACCATTTAAGATAAAGTTGTTTGATAAAAAATATTATGTACACTTTGTGATTGATAAAAATCTTGACCAGAAAACTTTCTGTACTGGGTTTTTTATTTTTGCCCCTACCATACTTTTATATAGAAAATAAAATATTTTTAAAAATGAATTTGACTGCTATTTCTTTTATTTATGATATGGTCAAAATTCCTTGGACGAATATAATCAGTATATAGCAATATAAATGCACATGGCTTTTGTGACTAAATTCTCATATAATGAATAAATCCATAAACAATAAAACTAATTAAAAAATATAAAGAATTTTTATGCTCCTAATATATGTGAAACATTTTAACATAACATACTTTTAATGACAATATTTATGCAGTTCTAACATTTTTCTCATATTTTGAATCACATGATTAAATGTGGTTGATAAAGCTAACTAAATCATAAAAAACTAGGATGAAAAATACTTGAAACCAAATAAAAACAAATACCTCTGAGATGTGTACATGTTTACGTCATTTTAATTATTTAACCGCTATGAACATTCATCAGGCGTGCGTACATAACAGTACTGTAAAATTTACTAAACTATGTAATGAGGCAAAATATAAATATTGTTAAATTTTATGTTTAAACAAAACACCTGTTTCATAGTGATCACACAACACTTATTTTAATTTTAACATTTTTTCATTATTATGTGAGTGAAGAAAGAATTGCCTGTTTATACCATCTGGAAGGCTGGTACCTTTTTCATTATAATTATTATATCTATTATAAATTATCATAGACCTAATTCTCATAATAATTGGTTATACTCATACTTTATTGATGGGCGAGAAATCAGACAGAATAAATCAAAACAATGTCAGTAGCGTTCCTCTATAGCCCCGTGATTTACTTCATTTTTATTTCCATTAATTTCTTTCATAATTTTAACATTCATCATAGCTACTCGTGGATTATTTCAAATACACAATCTTTATTGACATCCTTATTACACATTGTTTTTTAATGTCGAACGCATTTGTCGGTCAATTTCTGCAAACTTTGCTAATTTTACTAATGGCGCAGACTGTACATCGTCGTTTATTTCTCGTACATGCATTAAGTCCTCTATTCTCCTCGTATTTTCCTGCAAATGTATTAGAAAAGACAATACAAATGAAGGCTAATCTTAATCAACATCATGTTTGACACATGCCTTCCTACTGAAGATATGTATCCTAAGGCAAGGCTAGATCTTATTTCATTGAGACGATAACGATGGCACATCATTGATAGTCGTACATATTTATCACTCCGTACGAGAAATCGTAGCCTCGGGATTCAACGATGTTCGACATAAATGCAAGTATAATGGCCATCATCTTGTGGCCATATAGATTGCAAATTAAGTACTTTTGTTTAGTAGTCGAGCTACAAATGGTAGGCCATGAATTTTTTTAAAAAGGTATCATTACAAATCATGACTGATGCACCTATTTGAAAACTGCTGACGAATTTCTGTCCGTATGTTTACAGACGATGTTGCAAATCTGTCGGAGTAAAAACTTTCTTAAACAGAAAACATAAAAGATTTGTCCTGTTAGAATACTGAGTTGTTGACAGTTTGAAAAAGTAACAATTCGTGTTTACATTTCATCTGCGCATGCTCAAACATCTAACCGGAAGCAGAATGCCGTCGAACATGCGAAAGATCAAACAAAACATTTTTTAAGTTTACCAGTTAATGCATCATTCTTTCCAAATATTTCGACAAAAGCATGTGTTAAAAATGATAATTTTGACAGCCAGTGTGCAAGCAAGGATGTTACAAGGGTGTCATAACAATACAAGAAAAATATCAAAGCGACAATGAACGAAATTTATTTTAACAAACATTTTGCATTATTCTAACATGTGAAACGTTTCAAAACTATTCATATATGAAATGTTGTGTGTCATTTGGTCAACCCAGGTTAGTGTTGACTAGCCTTAGCCATTATATCTTCTAACCTTTTGTTTTGAATAACTTGTTTTCTATTAACAGCTCGTCATATATTTACAATATTGTCATGTTTACCTGATTCAAGTTTTTGATGAAAAGATTTAAGACTTTTGAAGTGAAAACGAATATGTCGTGCCATGTTTTTCTGAAAAATGGCATAACATTGAAAGCCCTTCGTGTCTTTGCTGTTGTATTTTCGTTGCAGTCGGCACCATAATATCAAAAACATATTAAGATTGGGGAATGTCCGTTGTACATGTATTTTGCAATACGTGATGCATCAGGAATACAAAGTTTTTTAACTTTTTAGGCACATAATACGCTGAATATATTCGGTGCACATACAATGTTATAAGTATAAGCATAACTACTGAGAAAATGCAATATAAAGACAAGCACAAGTATTACGTTGTTCGAAAATGCATAAAAATGGCTGCACTACACGTTCGCTTTCAAAAATAAAACGATTTAGGTAACCACAAAGAGGATTTGAATAAAACTAATCTTTACAAATAAATACCAACAATGTGTCGAGCTTCATGTAAGTCAAATAACCCAAATCAGCTATTTAACCTTAATTTTAAAAGCCTAATATCAAAGGCATATTACCGACGAATAACATTGTACATTCACTACCTTGTAATGCTAATGTGATAAATATCACAGAGTTGCCGGGCGTACTTATTATGATTATGTTCTTTATTTCCTTAAAAACGATATCTGTTAAAAATACAAACAATTTTCACAGCTTAAGCAATCACCAACCGCGTAGGAATACACCTCTCCCGCGCCGCACTATTTATCTGAATGTTTTTCTCTCACAGTAGGGATGAAAGTCCGACAAATTTTCTCATTCTCTCGTCTAACATCGTCTCTTTAATCACTATCCTTTGTCATAATTGCTGCAAATTGAATACTACGAACATTGGTCGCCAATTCATTGTTGAAGGGAGAAGTAATTGTGAGATGTGATAATTTTCTTCACTGATCATGTCTTCCTTCAGTTTGATTACTATTATAAATCTAAAATGTCCGATGACTAGATGAGCATCTTAAAAACGCAAATATTCCAAAGTGGAAACCCTGCACCTATCATTTAGTTATATTAGGTACCTATTAGATATTTTACCTAAAGGCTATGGTTAAAATATCTCCGAATCAAACCATATCATTATTTATCGTTGTCGTCCATACGAGGACATACAAGATATCAAAGCATCAACAGCATACCGTGGTCTCGGTGACATATGAATGGAAAGAAATCGAATGAAGGCCAATACTTGTATAACTTTGCTCAGAATTTTCTTAGCAAGCGCAAACTTTCTATAAGCATTAACATGAAAAGATTCTCATAATGAACATGTCATTGACTCTATATAGCTATGTTTCGTTTTCCATTAACACATATTATCCATAAACGTTCTTCATACGATATTCAATTCAATGCATCCATATAACAAAGACCATACTTGAAACAAAAAACTGTCATTGATCGATGCCTATTTGAATTCACTTACAATCCTGTATTTTCATCGTTGACATATTGACTGCAAACAATTCTACCAGTCAGAATGAATGATGCAACAGTTACACGGTAACATAAGAATGAAGGAAATTTCAATTCTGCGCCATTAAATGTTCACAATATAAAATTAATTACAAATAATATCATTTACAAAACACTTCTAGTTTAATATACCATTCACTTTGATGTTAGAGTAAATAAATAGGCCTACACTCTTCACCATTTCTGAAGGCGTTTTGTTATTCTGATTTTTCCTCTATAAAGAAGCAGTAGACGGTAAACACATTTTTGTGATGACGTCATCGCTTTTGTGGTCACGTGACGCTTGCTAATTCATCGCAAAGAGCTCTGAATTCGGTCAAAGGATCACCGTTTTGAGTCATGGTATTTGTTTACATATGAAAATCATGATAAAACTTTGTTCATGAAGTTGAAAAATCATTATTTTGTACATCGGAAGTGATATAATCTATCTATTGCATGCCGGGATACCTTAGTAAATCACGTGACTGACTTTCATTGAAAAAAACCCTCTTTACCCTGTGATTGTTATTTGTTGAAAATTTTTGACGTATCAAGTTTATATATCTACTGCATTATCTACATTCAACCATCTGATATGAGGACTACACAGGAAATGCGTGTTTATAGTAACTATGGTTTGCTCTGATGTCGCTAAGACTAATTTCTCTGTATATCTAATTTAAACCTTTCAAATTTTGTTATAGCATAAACTAAAATTTAAAACCGAAAAACCGTGAAAAAAGATTACAATTTTTAAAAGTCAAAAAGTGCCCAGAAATACACACAAGTCATATGCAAAATATATTTACGCGTAACGTGATACCTTAAACAATGTAATACGAGAAGCCAACCCGGGACGCTCCGGATTGGGTATAATTTTCAAAATGGGACTGAATTACATTCATTTGATTGACTGCATAAAAAATAAAAAGCTTAGTATCCAATCAGAGAGCACGTTACATCTCTGTAAGCTTTCTACCTACCATAATTATACTAGTCGTACAGTAAACGCACATACCGTGCAACTTAAAATTTGTAAAGGACATATTCGGTAAATCCACCGGACTGGAATAACTATTTTTCAGTGCCTTTGTCATCATGTGTGGTTTATGAAATAAAGCGAACCGGGTTATATCATAATTTTGTCACACTCTTCTGACAATGTGGAAACTTTTAAACACTTTGGACATTTCAAGAACTTCGTGGAATTAAAACGCTTTTAAGATACATGTATAGTATTGTGTATTTACAAATCGTGTGCGGGATTATATCCCCTTGACTTCTAAAGTTATTTTTAACAACTTATGGTATACATGTATAAATGTATGCTTTTTATGATTGACTTATTGTCTAACGTGTTTTTGGTAACTTCCGGTTGACCAAAGACTTGGAATTAATGGTGACTTATATTTAGATAAGTACATCTGCGTGTGGATTGATACGAGGCAATTCTGTTGTCGGAAAGTGTCCAATACATGTTTTAATAGGAGAAAAGGACATTCACACATTAACTCTCTTGGAGACATTGGAAATGATTTGGAAGTAACACGCAAGCAAGTTAAAGACATTGAATGCACTATAGCTTTTGTTGCAATTAAAGTAAATAAGTGCAATCTATTTGAATAAGACAAACAGCTCAGTGGAAAACTAAATGTAAAAATAAACAACGGATTTTATCTTAAGTTTTTTTGACAATACTGATATGGTTTGAAACTAATGTTATTGTTTTTTGTTTCACAGAAAGTACATTGGTGGATATTTGAGTATTTGGATTTGTTGGACATTTTTATAGAAGCAGGGAAAACTATCAGAACCGTAGCCTGATGACCATGTCGGGTATTGACGATAAGACATTGTCCTCGACCAAGGGTATGTATCATTTGAAATATTTATCACATTTTTTGTCACCTAGCTTATAATTTATTTCCTCGGCATTAAAATAATTTTTTGTACAATATTATTAGCTCAATTTTGAATTACATTTTGTACCATTGCTTTTCATTTGTTTTGAAAAGTTTATAGTTTTCCTATACCTTGAATCGTGTAAGTTTTAGTTGTTGTTTTATTTTTAAAAAGTTAGTAATTCACTTTCTGAAATATTATTTGTTATATAGTTATTTCTCCTTGCTCTGAATTTACGATTGTCTTCATACTTAATACTAGTTGCGAAGTTTCTAGTTTGAAATTTTTCTGTCCGCAATAAATCAATCACTTTTCCTCCATATAATTTAGAACTACATATTAATCCATTCTCTCATGAATCAAGTAAAAGAAAATTACCGCAAATTTCTGTCAGAAAAAATCTCTCTTCCTAAATATGGTGTGATTAAATCATCAATAAAACTGTAATAACAATCTTGTAAACAAATGTTCTTCATGTCGTCGCATCGCTTTATTGTAATAAAACAATTGATAAATTAACAAACTATCAATCAAAACATATAAAATGATAAATATCCGAACGCTTCTTGTCCGATCTATAAAATTATTAAAGAAAATCCGAACGTAAAGCGGCTTATAATAAGAATAAAGAATGGAGCATAGTGAAAGATGTTACAATTTCATTAAGACGAAAGCATCTCTCATACAGCGGCAAACAACAATGTCTTGGAATGCGAATCAAGGTTTCACAAACATACAGCGCTATTATCATCACATCTTCTCCACATTTCTCGATCGAACTTCATACATTTTCATGTCTTGTTTCTACAAAGCCTTTACTAATTGTATCATAAGCCAGGGGATTTTAGCTGAGATGAATTTTCATCCCGAAAAGTGACCTGGCGCGTCTGAAACAGAACTAGAAGCGTTCAGATAAGAACTGGAAGCTAAAGCTCCGAGATTAGTCGTGGTAGTTAGACAAATACCCAAGTTTTATTAGGCATACAACTAAAGAGTATTAATTTTTCGGCGTCATTTCACCGTAATACCATGAACGATTAATTTATGCCCGTGTTTCTCCTGAAGCCATGATTGTTTCCTGGCGATTTTTATTTGGGTTTTTATTATTTACGCCATTGACGATTTTTCCTAATCATGTTATTTTTATGACATTTTATGAAGATTTTATACCTAGTATTAAACATGTAAATTCACGTATGAATAAAATGTTTTGGTCACAAATATTTGACTTCATGCATGGTCAAATACTCGCCGTGATATCCCAGTATAAAAAATATTCCCTATCATTTTACTAAACATCTCTCAATTTTAGTGAATTAAAGAATTTGTATGAATTGAAAAAAAAATATTTTTTGTAACTTTATTTAGGGTTTTTAGTTCAGCTCTGAATATTAAAATTGAGTCAAACTTTATATGATATGAGGATGTTCATTATTTTTAATATTAATATTACAGGAATTCAGTTATGAAGTTAAAATTATACCCATTTTAATCAGTATTAATAACACAAATATTTAACATAACTAAGGTTTATTATAATATTCAGAAAAAAAAATAAACAACATTTTAGTGGGCCATTATTATTTAGTATCTCACAAATAAATATCATAATTTTAGATTATGATTCTATTAATTTTAGGCTATTATAAAAATAATTAATTAATTTAAATTCAGAAATATTTATTTCCCTTTGGAAGATCTCATGTTAGAAAACTAAAATGTTAGAAAGTTGATTTTAAAAACACCACAAAACAAACTCATGATAATAATTGAATACTTAATATATTAATCAAAGTTGTTATTGTTTAGATTTTATTAAATATTGTTAAGATAATTCAACTAAAAATGTTTAAAATTTCAATATTTACACCATTTAAGTCATTCTATTTCAAAACTACAGATTTTGGCTCACAGAAACTGTTATTGTTTTGATAATTTAAAACTACATGCCAGTGTTTGTAATTGAGTTTAAACTAATTCTTAATATTCTAAAACTGACCTATACAGTGTAGAAAAAAATAAAACAAGTTTTAAAACTACTAAAATCATCTATACCGTTACTAATTGTGTTTATTTTCACACAAAAATCACACTCTTTTACAGTTGTATACAAATTTCACTGACATTGTCATCACAAAAAACTTCGTTACCGCTTCCAAAATGTTTCCATAAGATTTATTATTTTTGATTTGACTAAAGGACTACTACAAACACCAATAAATAGCCCCCATCATTTCTTTATATAAAATGTATTTAATGAGCATATACATAATTATAATAAAAATATTGTTAATTTCTATTCTTCAATATATTGAGTTCTGTTCTGTTCCCAACTTTTACATGCCTCATACTTGTAATATAATAACATAATACTATATCTAAAAAGCCCGTAAAACCCATGTCCTACATAACTATAGCAAGCATATATGATTTTATACCCCCAGGTGTTGACCCAACATTTTCTGATACCTTACCCCCTAAAAAAGCAATGGTGAATTCCCTGTTTTTATGAAAATAATGCAAGCTACAATGTGCAGGCCATAAAACATTGAAACGTAACCCAAAATAATTATGTAAAATTTTGGATCACCAAGACATTTAGCTAATAATGGATAATTTGTTTGTCTTTGCCATTTATGCATGCCATAGAATAATAAAGTTTTCAGATTTATGTTCAAATTATTTATAATTGTTCAAATCATGTGCTCCAAAATTGTATTTTATTGCTTTATATAACACAAGGCCAATCATTTCTGAATGCAAAATTAAAAGTCATTATTTACCCTTCTAAACAATGATCTACGTGTGTCGGGGGGTATTTTGTTTCTGTTTACACCATACCAATGCAGTTACCCCAAGAAAACACATTACGGACAATTTTAGCTAACAAAATATGCTTGACAATTATGCATACCAATTCAATATGTTCCTATCATTTCATCTAAATTGCTAAACTTTCACCTCATTTATGACTGCTGCATAAAATTAGTTCATATCATTTTCATAAAATTTGCAAATATCACAATATCACATACACCATACCTTTTGAGTTGTTGCTTGGATACCAATTTAAAATGACGCCACATTTCATAATTTTTACGCCAATTGTGAGCAATTCCAACATTGCACATTACGACAAATGCCCTTGTAATGATTCTGTTGTAAACATGACGTCACAGTTATCTCTGTTTCCGGTAGCGTCCATCTTGAACAGCTCATGTAAAATAAAGATATATTAACACAATACTTACTTAGTATTTTAAAGATCATGTAAATGCTTTAAGTAAAATCGATTTGATTGTATTTAAAAATATAAAAGATCAATGAATTCTTATAATCAAAACTTCACCAAAAACAAGCTAATATATAGTACTCTAGTAAACCTCAGACCATATTATTATTACCTCTTAAAAACACACCGGACCAATTATAGACAAAAGCCTTTTATTTCATACTTGAAATACATTCCTATTAAGTTCACCGGTTGTTAATAAATAGCTACGACGAACAAAAAAGTGGACACGACGTTGAAAATAGTGGAGCAAAAATGAACACAGTTAATTGTGAAAAAGTATAGTTAGTTGTAAATTTTAACAGGATATAGAAATTTAGAATAGAGTCACGTGGCCCGACAGTAATTGTTTATTATATAAAACTACAAGAATAATTTTCTTTGATTTGTTAATTGCATGGAGAAAGAGTCTCTCTGTTACTTGTAAAAGTCCTAAACTCACTACCAATAAAAAGAACGAAATGTTCAAGACAAACTGTTTCTAAGGAACATCATAAAATGACAAGTAACTAAGATAATGATAATAATAATAATAATAATAATAATGATAATAATGATAATAATAATAATAATAATAATAATAATAATAATAATAATATTTATTTGGCATAGTACACACATAGCATAATTACAAAAACATATATCACAGCATGTCGTAATTTTCTATGACAAGCACACCAACACCAGGGATAGCACAAAAAGGGCAAGCCCTTATTTTCATTGCGGCCCCTCAGCACTAAGGTCAGTCATATCTAACCTCAATCTGAAATAAATTGCTATTTTGTCAATAAGAATTCATGTTGGTTAAAATACAAGTAACTGCTAATCATTAAAATACAAATGACTAATTATCTTTTTCTTAAATTATGTTTTAAGTTTTGCTTAGATATAATTTCTAACAGCAATAAAATTAATCTTAGAGATTTATGCATTCTTTCTTTCAGAGGAAGACTCTTGTGGTGAGAACGGAAGTTCTAACGGTCTTAGTAAAAAGTCAAGATCTAAACGAGGTAAGTAACACGTTACAATACTAGTACTAGTTTAAATTGCAATTTGAAACAGTGTTTAGTTCTGGATTATTTGATAGTCTAATAAAATAAATTTCCCATATTTTATATGCTTTGAAAAGCCAATTACTGAAAGTCAATGACAACTACGTAATGTATCACAATGCTTTTGTCATAAAATCGTAAAAATTTGCTTAAAAATAATTTGCATGTTATGTTTGACTATTGTCATTGCATTCTTACGCGTT
Organism: Mactra quadrangularis; assembly: GCA_025267735.1. Lineage (NCBI taxonomy): Eukaryota > Metazoa > Mollusca > Bivalvia > Venerida > Mactridae > Mactra > Mactra quadrangularis. The sequence continues at coordinate 35,109,650 of CM046304.1, forward strand.
ACTAAGTTCATACTAGAGCAAACGCATAGTAAATTAGTGCAATGAATATAAGATATAAAAAATAAGTTATACCAATTATAAAATCTGACCAATACTGCAACGGTACATCATTCTGAATTCAATGTACACTCGACATAATTCGTGTTAAAGTTGTTAAACCTTAAAATGACTTTAAAATAAAAGCTGATTATCAGAAGTCTTCTTTCATTGACATACTCGTAAACAAGCGAGTCGAATCATGTAAACCAAACAGAAAAGAAGTAAAATTATGTAGAAAACCACCTTTTGACAATAAAAATGGAGAGATCCTTATCAATGATTGAGACGAGATAAGCTAAGAACCTTACAACCAGGACCACTATCAGACCTCAGTAACAGGACAACAATCTTGTGTTCATCGCAACCACTCCTTAAGCAATTCCTGTCAATACTTGTACATTTGTTTATTTCAAATACTTTGCTTTTTAATGCAAATACTTACAAGTTCTCTTTGCTGAGGGGTCATCATTCTCGATATCTTATTTAACTTGGATTACTGTTTTATTGTCAACAGTAAGAATGACTTAACACTGGTCCTGTTAGAAAATTGACTAACTGTAAACAGTAAGATGAAGGCCAGATTATAATTTATGTGAATGATTTTCAAATATCTCAACGTTGGTTATTGAAATATTCAACAAATTATTTCACTAAGGTCAGTCATATCTAACCTCAATCTGAAAGCTGATAGCTTGCCTAATATAACGAAAAATATAATTTGCAAAATATTTACCAAAGTGCGAACATTTAAATTGGTTTAATGTTTCCGAAAATGCACGTATGAAAATTGCTTGATTTTACGATCGATAAGAAAACGATTTCGATGTATTATTCACTGCATTTTGTGATCAGGAATTTATTTTACTCTATGCATTGCATAAAGCCCAGATGGGTGTTGCAAAAAGCTATTGAGTCTATGTAATGCAAATTTGACGTAAGGATCGAATCTTTATGTCAAACATGCAAACATACGGACGAACAAACGATAAGGAATGAAATAGGAAACATGCAATCTCAAACAAGACTGATTATCTTCCAATTTTCTTTATGCATTACATTCAAGTTCTTAAAACTGTTAATTGTTCACACTAACAAACTGTTCTTACGAACACTCCCATTGATATATATTATAATTGTATATATACATTTCTAATAGTTTCTGAAAGACGAGCAATTTCATAAAATGGTCTAGCACTCTAATGAAGGAAGGAAGATTGTCACTTCAGTATGTACATGTTGATGACATATCCTTTATACATTACATTAAAGCCATACAAAACTCCCATTGCTCTGTATTATGATTGTATATAAACATCTCTAATAGTTCCTAAAAGAAAGGCAATTTCATCAAATGCTATAGCACTCTAATATAGAAATAGATATTCACTTCAGTATGCACAAGTTGATGACATATTTTTTATACTCGTACATTACATTATAGCCCATACAAACATTCTGTATTATAATTGTATATGAACATATCTATCTAATAGGTCCTAAAAGAAAAGCAATGTATCAAATGGTGTAGAATTATAAGAAGATTGAGTATTTACACGTGATGACATATTTTTATACATTACATTTAAGCCCATACAAACACCCCCATTGTTCTAAATAATAATTGTATATAAACAGTTCTAATAGTTTCTATAAGACGAGCAATTTCATCAAATGGTCTAGCACTGTAATGTAAGAAATAGTCACTTTAGTATGTAGAAGTTGATGACAGATTAATTCCTATTAATGCTAGGATCAATATTATCTTGATAATTGATATACCAACGGATATGTCCATGTCTGTAAGTGACACAAATGATACAATTGAACATGATCATGTATTAGTCCCGAGGGAAAGATCGTAGCTTTCCTGAAAGCAATACTTCAGAATGTCGCAAGAATCTAGACTGCATTTTGCGATGAAATTTCTGAATGTCACATGAGTCTGATCTGCATTTGGCGAGGAATTATAGAGCATTTAGTTTTCATGTAGGTTGTTGTTACTGAGAGTATGTTGTAACTATTAGTTGCAGATATAATGTTTATTGAATCTTAAAAGCTGGTATCAATACAATTATGTAACAGAGGACTATTGAGCTGTATCATAACAACATGACAATATGTTTGATGTAGAGATATAAATCTGTGATTGTACAATGGATATTGATGTACAACTGTTGAGAGAATGAAGTATGAGTAAACTGAGAGCTTGTAACATTCATTATTATGATAGTCTTTCTAGTATTAATGTATTTATGTTACTAAATTACATATTGTACAAAGCATTACCATATGTAATTGGTGATCTTCAACAAACATCTCTATGATGTACTGGTAATTAAATAATCATTGAATGAAATTAGTATTTTACATAGAAAAGTTTCGTGTAGAAACTTGAACTAGTAAACATGACAATAATATGATTGAAATACATGTATGTAAGAATCTTTCCTTTAACAAATGTGCTATTGTCGATAATTGCATTACAATTTACAAAATTTGATAAGCATTTCAAGGCAAACAAATCACAATAAGCAATGCAACAGAATGAATTAAACACATGCAAATTTAAAGATTTAAATCACTTCCTAGTGGTTGATATGGTATTGAGATTCATGTGTAATTCAATTCAAATTGGTGTACACATTTTCTAGTTTATTTTACTTAATTAATCTAGAAATATTTGAGTTGTAAACTAATCTTTGTATTTAATTTCTATGTCACAAACAATAGACGTGAAGAATATCTTCAAGGCAAATCTAATAAATACCTTGTACTAAAACATAAGATAAAAACAAAGGAAATAACGTTTATAAACGTACCTGCTGGGAGCAAACGTTATCTTTTTTGTTTTTGAATATTTTAAGAAACACAGTATATACGTTTGCACCAAGGTCGCACGTTGTTACTCTAGTCCGTGTATTTTGTTGTTGCTTGGAGGATTGAAGACCTATGATGCATGTCCATTGAAATTCAACTTTTCTCACTACTCAATACTGTATGAAAATGTATTAAGCGTTCCTCGGGGTTCTTTTAGGTAAAAATCATTTGATAGAGAATATGCTTTTTTATTTTGCGTCAAATGAATTTGGTTAAACAACGCTCAACTAAACTGCAACGATTGTATTTCATTTATTGTTTTAAGATTGGCATGTAACTGTAGTATAAAAACGTTTAAATATTATAGCCGATATGCAAAATTCTCGTCATAAAATTGTTTAATATTTTTAGTGATTTTGGATGTGGTTTTTTTTTGTTCATAATTAATTACTTAATTTTGTTATTTAACTTACAAAGTGAGACAAACTTCATGTACAAATATAATACAATGTTTTTTTTTACGTATGGAACTCTAAATATCTATATTTATAAAGATTATAAGGAATACCGTAATAATGCAATCAATTTATTATATGCATTATATGTTATTTAAAATCTAGTTTAAAAACTTTCAGTTGAAATTTCCTTTGATAACTTTATTATTCTTGTATTTGAAGAACTAAGATATGCACATTTTAGTAATACCTTTTGAAAAACATACAATTTCATAAATCGTAGTTTTAGAAAAAAACTTATTTAAACAGTTGTAGTACAAGTCTTCCAGGTATACACACATTTAATAGTTTATATGTTTTGCTAGAAGTAATTATCTGACAGTTTACACTTATTGGGGGTATTATTAAGAGTTCCTAGATTGTGTACTACCATTATCACCTATTGCAGTTTTTTTGACGTATCGGTAATAATGTTTATGTCTTGTCATCGCCATTTTAAAAGTATGGCATTTTTATATGTATAGTCAATTTTAAATATATCGCCAATTTATGTATATCATTATTTTAAATGTATCATTATAATTTCCTTGTAACGCCATTTCTATATGTACCCACATTTTATATGTAACTTCATAATATCTATGAACCGCCATTTTAAACATACCATCATTTTATATATATCGTCATGATGTCTATGTGTCTTAATTTTTACGTATCGCATTTTTATTACTTTTATCGCCATATTTATATGTATCGCCATCAATATCAATCGCAAGTTTATGTCGCGCCATTTTATTTGCATCGCCATTATTCCTATTAATTCTATAAGTACAGAAGTCAATTGATCTGATTGTCTTGTCTTTGTCAAGCCACAAGCCGATCATCTAATTTACTGTAATGTATAGCTTCTTTTACCTGTCAGTATACACAACGTAAACGGAAATTTAACCTGAGAGGGATAGAATTCTCATATTGCCTGAAACTAATTGGAAAGTTTCAAAGAACGCCACCTGACGGCAACCGGAAATAGATATCAATGACGTAGAAAACGAATTTAATGCACGCGCTGTGTTTTGGAGTGTTGCCAAAATGTTCCATTAGATGTATATACTAGACAATGATAAATATATCGATGAAACCCTCATAAAATTATTACACTTCCGGTTGGTCCAGACGTCTGCGCGCGACGAAATTGTGCAAGACAGAACCACCAGAGAGTGCTCTGCTTGATTCCTACATTTGTTGCAAAATTTATTCATGATGTAATTCTGACATCACTCAGTCAATTAATACCTGTTAATTAGCTTTAAACAAATTTGATAATATTATATCGTTTTCAAGCTAAGATACAAATGATTCAGCCAATTGAACAAATCGTTAGGTGCTTAGTTAAATCTAAACACAAAACATTATTAATTGAATATCAGATTTTTTCGAATTAAATACAAACACATTCTGGCACCAACAGCTTTTACAGCTTATAATTGGCCTCAAATTTCTATAATCCACAGCATAAATCGATTTTTGTAAAAGTATGCTTCCACGATTTAATACACGCAGTTGATAATGATGTAAAAAATCTGAACAGAAATTAAGGCTTTAAAATAACTTTATTTAATGAATACTAAATTTGTCAAATAAAGAATCATTAGAAATAGCTTCATGCACTTTGAATTTATGATACCACAATAAATTTTACAGAAACTGTTGATGCAAACTATGAACTTCCTTCTATTATTAATACTGACAAACGCATCTCAAAACACTCTGTATTAGTATCTTCAATTAATAATTAATATTTCAAGAACAGCACGAGTCCATGTTCATTGTCCAAGATGGACAGCATTACTGTCATGTTAATGAAAGATTTATGAGTAACCCACGGAGTATTTGTTACTATAAATAACTTCAAAACATATCAGAATGTAGTCACGTGATCAAGTAAGCCGTGTCAAAGGTGACCGTGTTTCCTTAGCAATGCCTTTTATGTTACTTTTTAGCGACTGTTATATCGTGACTCGACTTAGTTATGTTGACTGCTATGTTTATTTATGGGGAGAAGTTTTTGTACAACGGAAAGAATGGGAAAATTAATTTATAATATGCCTTTGTTTTGATACACAACAGCCTTTGGACATAACAAAAAGTTTGATGGAAATCAAAATAATTAATACAATGTATCATGTCACTGAAACTTTAAAACACTAATTGTATGCAATATGATTACAATGGCTTAGATAAAACATCTAAAATATTGGTGTTTGTTTTGCTCAGTTTTTTGACATTGTTAAGTCAACTCAGGCCAAGATGTAGACAAAATGAATATGAGCAATACGAAAAACATTGATATTCTGCTCGTATTGTAGTCTGATTTACAAAAAGTTCGAGCCAAGATGAACATTCCCACAAAATGAAATAAATACAGTGATCTTAATGGATAGGTTGAAACAATTAACTCACATTTAATTAATTGTTACTCAAGTTTTGGTAGACTTAATCCTCATTTTTTCTATCATTGCAAATCTGAAACATCTAATGCTTATTATTATCAACGATATCATTGCTACAATGTTGAATATTTCATACAGCTTATAAAGTTGCAGTCATTTTAAATTGTGATAAACATGCGCGAGTATTTTTCATTACATGACTGGCAATGCTATTATTTATGAACAACGATGTACATAAATAATGCATGATGAATCTAGGTTATGAATTCAACATGAACAAATTTGTTATTTTGTTGTAAAATATGATACCTTGCATTGGTGCCAAAACTTGTTTACGCAAAGAAGAAAATTTTCATGACTTAAACTCATTCGTGCATTTTTGTCAAATAGCATACATTGTTAAATATGTTTGTAAGGACCTTTCCATACCCATAAAAAATAACGAAGTATATTATGTCGCGTCATATTAAAAGAGTTAAGCAAATTGTTTTTTAGTCAACTGCATTAGTTTATACGTTAAAGTACTTTGTAAATGTACTTGTATATAAATATAAATAAACACCTATTTGATTTGGGTAATGGGTGTTAGCTTTGGGAGTAGTTTTCTTAAAACTATTGTCTTCGTTACAGAATAAAGGCGTCGTTTTCGTTAAATTACTAACAGCGTTATCGAACAGAGGCATCGTTTTCATTAAATTACCAACAACGTTTCAAAAAAGGGACAACGTTTTCGATGAATTAATTACTGCATTTAATGACGTCAGTTGCTTTTAATTACTTAGAGCGTTGCAGAACAGAGGCGTCGTTTTCGTTAATTAACTAACAGCGTTAAAGACGCGTCATTTTCCTAAAATTACTGTCAGCGTTGGAGAGCATTATTAATTTGATTTAAAAACGTCTTTATGTAGTTCTTAAAATTCAAATTTAGTACAAGCATTTTTATTAAGCCGATCTTCTATATTTTCAGGACATAGCGGTATAAATCAACTTGGAGGTATGTTTGTCAACGGTAGACCATTACCTGATTCTACAAGACAGAGAATTGTTGAACTAGCACACAGTGGTGCAAGGCCATGTGACATTTCCAGAATTCTTCAAGTTTCTAATGGATGTGTTAGCAAAATTCTTGGACGCTATTATGAGACTGGATCTATTAGGCCACGTGCAATTGGAGGTAGTAAACCTAGGGTAGCTACCTCTGACGTTTGTAGACATGTTGCACAATATAAGAGAGAGTGTCCATCTATATTTGCATGGGAGATTAGAGATAGATTACTTGCTGATGGTGTTTGCAATCAGGAGAATATACCTAGTGTAAGTTATTGTATTTTTATTTAATTAACTCTTAAGCCACGTTAACAAGGCCATTTGGTTAATGCAAAATCATACAATTTTTGACAATTTCAAGTACCAAATGTTTCATGTGAGAAAAAACTCCATATAAGACCATTCTGGTATTTAAACCTTTCAACTTTGATTGTCTTAATTGTGCAATTTTGTTATACATATTTTAAAGAGAACATGCTTATACATGTATTTTAAAATCAGCAAGATGTATTCTCGATTTGGATGCAAGTGCTTAGGAAAATTGTGTAAGATAAGTCTATGCAGGGGGAAATAAACGGTGAACAAAGATAGACACACCATTTATGTATAAATAAAGTGTGATGATAAAGTCTTAGCAAATTGATAGTTGAAATCTATTTCTGAAAGTAGCAACAGTACGTAAAACGAGTAATCTCGTCTCTGACTTCAATATTAAACTGTAAAAGCGTTGCTATGACACACAGTCAATGAACCGGAGTAATGTTAAAATGCTAATTGTTCCATTGTTGTTTTGAATATAAGCAAATTTAAAAGTTATTCAGGAGGCGTACTCTGTACTGCCAGTTTATTACCAATGAATATTGTACTTGCCAACCAATTACAATATCTGTAACATACCATAATCGTAGACGATCCCTCTTGTTGTAAAGTTGAGAAACACATTATAACAAACATAAACAACAAAAACCAAAGGCACCCACTTGACAGCTGTATATCACTGCGTGCACGACAAAACAAAAACATACTTAATGCTCCTCTCATGAAATTAATATTAGATAATTTTAACAAATACAAAATGATGAAGGAAGTAAATTTGAACATTTTAACTTTAATGCTGACTGTAGACTCGCTAAATACTTGGTATCCACATGTGTTTTGGTCACAGAAAATGCATTTATGAATGCGTTTGTTTACACATGTTTAACATAAAGATATGTGTATAATATTTGCACCTGTTTACGTTGTCATTCAGGCACCGTTAAAAACAAAAAACACATAGTTTATACCCATAAAATCAACGCCTAGTATTATATTACAATTATTATCATTTTTTATTATATACACCTATACAAAGATAGGTATAATTTTCAAAGATCAAGAAATGTTTGATATTTGCTTAAACACTGTTATTAATCTCTCAGACAAAATAAAACCATTTTCGTTTTGTGTAATATCAACATTATTGTCATTAAATACAGTTTCACGTCAATCAGTAATGTTTTCTGTTTCACTGTGAATGTCATAAGTTGTCTTGTTTACGCTAATAATGACATCTTTCACTAAAACATTGAATTTATCAAATACATTGGAACTAATTCGACCGCAAACAATAAGAACATTTTTGTGTTTTAACATAAAGAGGCAGAAGTGTGGTGTCTGTTTAAAGGGAGAAAACCGGAAAAATATGAACATTATTTTCAAACTATGATTTATAAGCAAAAAAAGTTTCTTGAATTAAACAAAGCAAATCATATTACTGCATTATAAGAAATAACTTTTGATTTGCGTAAGATATTATCGTTTGCTATTTTCCTTGTCATATTTAACTACATTAAAATTTTCACAACAGTCTTCACCGGCGTCTTAATACTCACTTAAGAAGCACACACATTTTGACAAATGTATCAACATTAATACATTGTATATCAGAGTTGCACATTAATCATTGAAATTTTATGTTAGTAGATTCTGATTTGACGTTTGTTGAAGGTGATGACAAAACAATTTTTACTAATCAGTCAGTTCTCAGTGGTGGTCATTCAAAACTATTTCAACGACTATTAAGATGTAACAGCATGGCCTTTAAAGTTGACGATATAATTCCTGACGCCCTATTGAGCGTACTATTCTCTCTGCTTTATACCGACTCGGCATCTGCGCCGCTTAACACAATATCGTTTATACATCAAAGGGTACTTCTATCAATACGCGATTGTATACAACACCAAAGGATATTACATTTATCGCGTTCGCTGCGAAAATGACTATATTCATTTGTATAAAAGATATGATTTGCAAAAGCGAACGTGTTCAACAATCATTGATTTTTTCAAACCACTCTAGTTTTGAATTAATCCTTGTTTATATATTTCTAAATCTAATTCAATCTCAATCAGATATAATATAATATAAAAGTAAATTAGCGATTAAGAGAGATGCATTTTTTTTAAATATAGTTTAAGAAGAACTTAATATAATATTTTTTAAACAATTAGTAAACATAGAAGCGATAATATTGTTTCAATGTGAACAGATTTAATTGGATGGTCTTTATCAATAGCTCTCCTAATCACTATGACATTAAAAGGTATTACTAGTAGATAGATCAGCATTCTAATACAGTTACCACATGATATTGTTGATTTGTGTCGATTATTTTGCTACAATGAACTTTAACATGTGGAATGCTTTTGCGCCTATCTCCATATCGAAAACAATTCTGATGATTAAATGTGCATTGAGGTAAAGAAAGTCGTACATTAAACTTTTTGGGTTTCATTTTGTCTGTATATGCATCTACAGAATACTGTAAAATGTAAAGAAAAAACATAACAATGTTTTTGTTTAAACTCGATCATAATTTTATTTCGGATAGAATATTGGAATACAAAGCAATGGTAGAAAAGTTGGTGATTCTGATGTTGACAAAATTGGAATATCGTGTGTTACTGAAGAAAACTTTGACATCATTCAGTACGATACCTTATTTATACTGGGTGCGTCTGATCGTCTAAGAAAAGCAATGCAAATGAGGGAAAAGGAAATTTATTTATATTCTGACTGACAGCCTAATGATTTCCATAATTCTATAATTGAGAACATAACTGTCTTGTCTGACAAATAACTCTGGGCCAAAATCTCATCTTTTTGCCAATTTCTAACGGCAAAAGCAGTGGAGAAGAAAATTTCAGAAATTAAATCATCCACTTCGATGGACGTCGTCTCCGAGAATGAGGGTTCCACAAGAAATTATGGCATAAAACCAGTATTTCAAACAAATTCTCATACATTATACGAAGCTGCAATTTTTGGATAAAAGGTATCTCTGTCGCATCCTCCTTTGCCATAATGAGCACAGACGCATAAATTATATTATATTAGTTTTTGTCAAAACAATTATAAAGTTCTAAATTATGTTTCTAAAATACTGTTGTCAATAGGACAATTTGAAATATCAAGTCCTCTCCATAAGACAAAAAGACAACATCAATGTTTTGTAGTGACACGAACATAACCATAAAATTAACATGTACAATTAAGCATAATAATTGATGCAACAGTTTCTCGTTGGCAATATTTTGGTTTTCTTATGTTTTGTATACCCGTGAGACCTTGGAAATGAATGTTACTTATACACAACTTTGCCTTTAATACTCGCATTAAAGCTAAAAAAGAAGATGTAATATGTACTGTAAAATAATTAATTAATTGTAGCGTAAAATTGTTTAATGGTTTAAGATGGTAGTTTAAGTTTTTTAGTAATAACTGACATAAATCCTGAAAAAAAAAACCGAAACTATGTAGCCACACTAATCACAATAAATGGTCACTAACGGTGTACGAAAACAAAAACCAATCTCCTTGAAGTTTACAGAAAAAGTTCATTAACCGCGATGATGATAACGTGCATTGCATCGAAATAATTATTGTTTCCCGCTCGCGAATTACACTTGCCGTAAACTCATAGACATAAGGAGCCAGTGGAATATGCAGCAATGTGTCATCTTTTTATGTTTTTTGTCGATCAGTTCTGGACTTGTAAAACTTCATTATTTGATACAGGGACATTTCGGTACATATGTAATGTTTATAAAAGCGAATGAACTCGTGCTAAATTTATTTACTCTCTGTCTTTTAAACCTTTTAACAAAAACTACAACTCATACTGATTTTTTAGCACAGCAAACTCATCAAAGACTGTCATATCATTTACAAAAATATGTTGCTTTGCGGAATAAACTGTTGTGGTACAATGTGATGTATACCTTTTAGACATATCATAATAAGTGTACATATTTATTTTTGACAATGCCAGACGGTAAACTATGTGCAGAAAAGAATATGTTTTTTATTCAACTTGAATCATGGTTGTTTCACAAACATTCCCATGAACAGTATCATTTTCCCGCAATAAGAGCAAACATAGGACCATATTCCTGAATAGTGGATTATGTCGTTCTTAAACTTCAAAATTGTTGCTTTACCTACTGTCGACAGTAACATTGTTTTGTCTGAAAACACTTTGAAGGGCTTTTTACTCAAGTCATGGTTTTCATTGGTTTATTCCATTTTGATCAAAACTTTGTTAGAACAAATTAAAAATCTTTATTTTCCATTCTTTTTAAATGAAGTTAAAGAATAGATATTATGATTTTGTATTTGAATATGACATAAATCAATTTTAATGAATTAAGTAATATTCCTATTTTGATATTTAGTAATAAAAGTCTCAAACTTATTGCAACATCACGTCGCCTGTACTTTTATCTTCATTCTTATGCCCTTGATCATTTCATGATAGATTTCATTTCAGTAATGTAGTATGTAGTACTTCTGTCTATCATTCAAATAAATCATGTTAAACCTATGAAAATCTACCTGTGTGTGAGAGACCTTCAACAATACGCGTCCTTACATTTTATTCAATGAATATAGTTATAACAATTAGCCTTCTAACAATACCATGAATTGTAAACCTTGCCGTATGCGTACAAATTGTGATTACGACTGTAGTAAATTCTTTGGCTCTTGTTTCATTTTGGAGGGATGCCAGAACTATCAATAGATTTAACAGGAAAACATATACCAAGCTTTAACCGACTTATGTCTATTCATTTCAACTGTTTCATTTTCCTATTATCTGTCAATCGATCTCCAAGCTTTGAATTATGTTCTTGCTGTTGTTTTATAACTTTATTACTAGTTAATAAAAGTGAAAGCGCATTTAACTTAACAAACTTTGATAATGAAATTGTTTCAATATCAATGCGCGTATGGTTATGAAAAGTAATAGATATCATAGTTTGCGGAAGTAGGTGTTTAGGTCGCACAAGAAAATCAGGTTTCAGGGGTTGATAATGGTAAAAATTAAACAAAGAAAATCAAAATTCAAACTATGTGGTTTTATGAGAAGTACATGCAAAATGTGGGACGTCCGTTTAGTCGTTCAGAAACTCGTTTACATGTATATGGGGAAATTAATTAAATGAACTTTTTACATGTCAGCGTCAAATCACTTGTTTGACCAATGTATGGTCCTTAGAAATACTTGATGTTTCCTAGGACAACGAATGTGTTTATGAAAGACTTTTTACCTTTCATTAAACAAATTGAATTGGAAGTGAATAAAGCGATCGGAACTATTTCGTTTCCAATAGAAACGACGTCGTTTAGTATTTATTACAATCTAAGGGTCTCCTAGTATAACACTTGACTCAGTATGAAGACTAATGGCCGTTGACGTTCCTCTTGCAATAGCGTTATTTTCTGACGAATGGCCAAAGAAGAGGGCTACTTCAATATCTTAACATATGGCAAGATTTGACTCTATAGCTCGTTCTTAAGAGATCTAAGGGTGCATTTAAAGACGATGAAGTCATTATAAGGATTGTTACATGCTATCTATCAATTCGTGGCTCATTCCAATTCGTGGCTCATTCTACAAATTGCATTGCAAACAAAGTGTAGAGGGTTTACAAACATAGGGACATGGTCCTGTCATGTTAACGGCATAAAAGTAAACACTATTGTGGTAGAAATATTAACACAATTATTTGATTATATTGTCAATGAGGTTCATGAAATAATTGATAAATGGGATATAAAATTGTATGTGTCATATACATTTTGTGTTCGCTGTTTAAGCAAAACTAAAAATAATAAAAATACCAGTTTTTGCACATATCATTTTTTCTGAATTTTCTTGACTGTTGTAAGTGTCCAAGCATAAAACACTGTTGTTTTAAACAAAATAGGTATATATCAATATTGAAAAAATAGTTATGCAATATTTAAGTTGGTATTTTAGGTTCCTTGCATAAATTTCATTTTAGCCATGATAAATGCATATTGTATGTTTTTAAATGTACAATGTAGCTAATATAAAAAAAGACAAAAGGCGCTTATTTGTTCTCTTCTATTTTTATTTAAATATGACAGAGAATAAAAAGCGATTTCATGAGCGTTTTTTAAAACAAATTATTAAGCAAGAATTTATACTTTGAATTTTTAACATGGTAATGACAACTTTGTGGTTATTTATTTTCTAGATGATTATGAAAATAGTTTTATTACACGATTACTATTTTAAACTGTTAGAAACTATAGAAAAAGGTTGAAATTTGTCAAATAAAATTATGTATATAAGTTACCAAAGCCATGGACAACGTAAAATATTCATAAACTCAAGGATGAAAAGTTATTAATCATTCGAAATTTCTATTTTATTTGTATTTTAATGAAATGATTGAGTGGTGACTCGTGGCGGCTGGATTTAGAATAAAATCTTAAAATAATGATTTGTCATTATATTGAAGAAATTCGTTTTTGTGAAATTCTTGATGCCTTATACTAATTACAAAATCTCCCATCTGCCAGAGTTCTTGAAAACAAGCATTATTATGCATGACTGAATTTCCTAGGGTCTGTATTAGACGAGGTCTTTTCTTATTCTGACAACGGTCTTCGTTTTCTCCCTTATCTAAGATCAGGGACCGTTGAAAAATGGGTCCTATTCGAATTAGGGATACGACCTTTACTCTGAATATAATTAAGACATAATTTTCATTTTCAATTTTCTGTTTTTCTTGTCATTCTCATCTTGTAGTAAAATATGCTGGCAGGGATTTGATTATCTTGCACATTAATGTCTGTAGCAACTGTCACTCTGTTATAATCTAGAATTTATTAAGGTCCTTGCATAACCACATTTTATTGTGTTTATTTTTATTGTTTACAACTTTGTGGTAAATTTTGCTGACTTTACATGTGAAGTAGTTTTTTTTGTGAAAGCAAGTTAATTTTATGTTATTTTCATGTTGATTATTATATGTAAATAATTGTAGTTTGTATTTTGTATATTTTGTCGACGTTGCAGTGCTTTGAATACCTAAAGATGTACTAGTACAAAATTTGAAAAGTCATAAAAGCTTAAAGGGAATCGAATAATATTATATTATAGAATTCTTAAATATTGTTTTAAAGAAATTGAAATAAGTGCATTTGTTTTCAATTTATTAATAACAAAATGAATTTAGGCAAGTTAAAATTTTATTGTCAAAATTTTTTAAAATCAATTTGTCAATTTCCACGTAAATTAGCATTGCGTATGAAAAACATCATACCAGAGAATTCGTTATTTCTATAGCATGTAAACCGTTTTTTATTTCGCGTGAAATTTATAATTTCTATTTAGACTAATGAATTCATTCCATGGAATGTCTCATTTTTTCATTTCCGTAAGCCTAAAATTATTATGCTTTTCTTCTTTTCAGGTGTCATCTATCAATAGAGTTTTAAGAAATTTAGCAACAGAAAACCAGAAAGTTATTGGTCAAGGGAGTATGTATGATAAACTAGGACTTCTAAACGGTCAAGCCTGGGCTAGACCTAATCCATGGTATCCAAATATGGGCATGCATGGAATAGGAGCAACATCATATCATCAACCACCGACAAACCATTTAGATATAGAGAAAAAACGTAAGTACTTTAGTCCATGCAATTGTATAAATCCATCTTAGCTAATGTCATATTAGTATTTTATAAACGGATTCCACCAATTGGTCAAACATTGCTATATGTAAGCAAAACTAAAGTGAGTAAAAATTACCAGTTTTTGTAAACGTCAATTTTCTGAATACTCTTGACGGTAATAAATATTTAAACATAAAACACTTTTTAAAACAAAATAGGTGATAAAACATTGCTATAAGTATGAAAAAGTTCATGCCAAACATTTAAATATAATTTCGATGATTATGCACCACTATAAAAGTAACAAAGTCTTCTTGACACTTTACAAATACCTTAACTGAGTTCAGATCTAGCTTTAAACTAACGATAAATATATTTCATGTTTCTTTTGAGTGGCAAAATTTCTTTAACAACATATTTTTCTAATTTGCATTAGAAATACATTCTTTTAACGTTATTAAATAATCTGCCTTAGTAATGTTGTTAAAATTATGTTTTCCCTCTTTTCTCCTTTCTATCACACACTGTCATTTAACTTTCGTATAATGCGCTTAACAAAAGACAGCGGGTGAAAAATCAAATACATCGCTAACAAGTCTAATTCAAGCATTTATATTGAATCATCAAAGAGAGTAATGCCGCAAAATGTCGACAATTTATTGTGTAATGTAATGTCCCGCCGCAAGTTTTATACGACAAATACTCGAATAATCCGTATCAATCGTAGATAAATTGTTATTATTGCCACGTCGGAATGCAATATTAACGCAAGTATAGCCATCAACGTCGGAGTTTCCTCTTAACTGTGGGCAACAAAAAGCATTCTCGGGTTCTCAACATCTTGTTAAATCTGTATCCATCCTCTTTTCTACATTCAATGTAGACTCAATTAAATTTTGTCGCAGTGAAAATTAAACAGATTACGAAAACGTCGATGCACTCCAAAACTAAATGGATGAAAAAGAAATGAATTTATTTAAAGGCAAACACGTTTCCTTCAATTGTTACCATGTCGTCAGCGAGTCTGTTCTCTTATTGAAGACTTTAAACTAATCCTCTATAATAAATACATCATCAAACAGGCACAGAACCCAACTCATATACATACACACAGTGTGTCTGTGTGGGATATTTAAAAACCATGCTTTATAACTGATACCACAGTGTTCAACCAAGTTGTTCATGCTGTTCAGCTTGTCAACCATGCTTATCTTAATGACTCAATGACTCTCTTGTTGACACGCTGTTATTTGACGGTTTCCAAACGGAGTTGCGTACTTTGTGTGGTTCTTTCAGCAGCATGGCTACTATTATTTATTTTTACCGAGTTATTTACATTATTAAAAACTGAATAAAAATAACTTTATAATAGTTTTCGTTCTGACATAACAACATTAATAAAGAAATCATACTCTGCACTAAATTTATGACCGGTCACATATCCCTGAGCAACTTTCTGACTTATTCTTTTATACAAACGAGCTACAACTTGTAGTGATTTAAACACTTGCTGAATATTTGACCACATGCATCGACAAAATTAAAAGCAATGAGTTAATTTCAGAAAAAGGCAAATAAAATTTGACAAAATGAACAAGCTAAGAGCTATGTAGATTCTGACTTTGATTCTTCATGAATACATGTTACAAATGTAATACAAGAAGGTGCATTTCTTGTAAATGTAATTGCATCATATAATGTCACTTATGTTTAAAATAATTGGCTATATTGTCTAAAGTTTGTCCATATGACTCATAAATGTTGATAAAAACGAAAGGTCTCCAAATGCTAAAAATCTAAAATCTAAAGTTGTAGGCCTACTGGAAAAACGAAACGAATTTTTTATTGTGAAAGTTCATCCGAAAGTTCTCATTAAGGTAATAAATACAAGTGTTCATTTCAATAGGGACCTCATAAATCTAGAAAATCAAAAGGCTACAGCGGTCATCATTGAACCTTTTAACGTCTCTAGGTCGACCTCCGTGAGTTAATAACATTATACTTTAAGTGTTGATATTATATATACACAACAAACAAGTTTGGAGTCCCCAATTAACCCTAGTTGGTCACTCGAGCGACTCACCATAATGACTGAGCGTACTTTGTGTGACCAAAACATACGGTCTCGAGACCGTCATTAAGCTTCCATATTTCTAATACAACCCCCTATTATTACATTAATTTATATGAGGCATTACAAAATTATTATTCAAAGTAACAAAGGTATCTAGGTTCATGGACAAAACATAAAGTTGCCATAAACGGAGTGTACTCAATACCACTATAAATGGACAAAAGACACAAAGGCGATTTACGGGGACTGGAATTTTAACAAACGTAAATGAGGCACACTACTGATTTCCGTTCTTTTTCAGCTGTTTGTCTGGTATTTTTCTCGACACACTTGTTTTCATAATAAAAATATAAATTGTGGTAATAGCGTCCAATAAACCAACTAAACTTGAGATTCTAATTAAGAAAATCGTGTGCTCTTTTCTGGAAAAAATGAGTCTGAAATAATGTGCAAATACCAATTACAGCAATGGACAAATATGGCCTAGCGGTTGGGCTGGGAATTATATATTCGGCTCCGTGTCGGTTCAAACCCCAATCTTTCAGTATCCCGTTGTTTCATTGAGCTAGTCATTGTATCCAACAAACGTTGCGTCACAGACAAGCTGAAATAAATTATTAATAATAGTAAGAAACATTCCAATAAAATTCAAACAGTAAATCATATATAAGAGTTTCTATAGTGATAAAACAACATAGTTTTCTACAATGCAGACATGGAACAGCTATTAATGGAAACCATTAGAACTATTACATCATCGATCCTAAATAATAAAGCATCATGAAGAAGTATCTACAATATCTAAACATTATTAAGGAAAATAACTGTTATTAAAAGCTGACATTTTTTTGTTTTTGTTTCAATTTATTATCTGAGTTTGTTTGTAGCGAATATTGATATAGCTATGATCAGTCAGCAATTTGTTTGGTAAAAGTATAAAAAACAATTGCATACTTATTTCGATATAAAGCCAACAGTTCTTTATCATATTATCACTTAATATTAACTTGCATGTTGAAAAGATACCATCAAAGTTCAGAAAATATTGTTATCGTCAATGGTTTAAAAAACGAGAAAGAAATATTTGATGCATTATATGAACAAACAATAAACGATTCATTTGATCTATTTGATTGCAAACATTCCTCCACAGGAAAATGTTCTTATGGATCATATTCTACATGATTCTCCATCGGTTAATCCAAGCGAAACAACTTTAAGAAATGAATCAAGTTGTTGCATTTATACAATGTAATGCAAGACCCCATCATCGATATAACTGAACGTCTCTCGGGAGAAAAAGCACGCGTTTGATCTATAATCATGAACAAAAAACGTGCATGTGTGTTTTCATGAGAAACATATTAAAATTTGTAAACAGAATGCCTTGGAAACCGTACCCTATAATTTGTCAAAGATTATACAGCAATATGATATCATCTTACATGACATTGCCATCTAGCTGATTGGTGAAGTATCGGTCAGTAAATCAGATGGAAGCAATAAAATGTGAACTTAACGGTATCATCAAACTGCTTGATGATATAGCAACTGACATAATGGAATTGGATTTTAATACCATTTTTATTAAATGATTGAAAGTTAATGCAACGTTAAGTTGTAGTTACATATTGAACAAAGCGAATCAGAAAAGACTTGGTTATATGAAATTAAAATATTATAAAAAGTTTTAAAATGAAATCGGTAACTGAATGGATTCATCCAAATTTCATTTATTTGAATTTTCTAAAAAATAAGATGTGTAATTAAATAATAAATTTTACTTGGTATTCTTACAGATAATGATGGGAATACTAGTTCAGACAGTAACCATAGTGATGGTGCAAAAGGTTCAGAAAATGATGAACAAATGCGCATGCGCTTAAAAAGAAAATTACAAAGAAACAGAACATCATTTACAGCTTCTCAAATAGAGGCATTAGAAAAAGGTAATATTTTTTAATTTTTAACATAGTCCGGTTTTGTTAATACGTTTGGTGCATTTTTAGACTTCATAAATTCTCGTTTACTTTTTAACTATGTGGTATTTTCTAAATATGATTGATATAGGTACCCTTTAGACCATACCAAATGTTTTTATATCTAACAAGTGCTTTCATAATATGTTTTAAATGCATGTAAGATATTGTCTTCCCGCCGAAATTTGCCAAAACTTATTAACAGATCGCTTCTAAATGCAATATCTTTGATGAGTAAACATTCATTTATGACGTTTATTATCTCATTACGGTCTTTGGTATGTTTAGACAAATCCAACAAGTTGCACACACGATGTCAAGATCAAACGTAAACATCTCTGAATTCATCTTAGTACAAGACTTAAGACTGTTACATAGGATCTTTTGTAAATTGACAATGATACTTTATATTGCTGTTTACGGACAATGCACTTTAGAGTAATAAATCACGGTGTAATTAATGCTGTCATATGTTCCCTGTTTTTGTATCATCCTACCCCAGTTGAATTCAGGCGGACAGTCTTTGTGGCGTTTTGTTCCTACACAAAGTCTTTGTCCATGGTTGCCCATGTATGGCTTAGTGCGCTATGGTTCAAATATCATTGTAAGAGCTAAACAACATTATGTGGGTGCCCCTGACATACTATCATTTTCGTAATAATGGTTTTACTGACAAGGGATAAATATATATTGACATGTATGGTTTATTAAATTGTGCGCAATCTGGAATGTACGGACCTGGTCAGAACATTCTGGCAACAACTTGATTTCAGTTTTGTTTTTTTAAAGAAATCAGGAAAACTACATTTGTTTGTATTCTAATATGTATTTTAGAATGCGCATGATCTTGAATTGCATTTCTTTTTTATAGACGTTACATTAAACTTCTATGAAAATCTCAATTTGTAAGTGTTCTTTGTATGCAAATAACTTTTTATTCCTTAAAAAATTATTTAATATACAAATTCTTATACATTTGTATTTTGTATTGAAACAATTGTAATTTGTCAACATAAAATTGTGTGTCAAATATATTGAAATTAAAATTTGAAAAGATACAATTTGCATTGAACTTTTACATAACAAAATGATTATTCTTTTTTCAGAATTTGAACGTACTCATTATCCTGATGTTTTTGCAAGAGAAAGACTTGCCCAGAAAATAGATCTTCCAGAAGCTCGCATTCAGGTAAATATTTGTTGTTTTTTTCTTCCGTTAATTCTTAATGGTATTGTTTTAATAAATTTATACATTAAACATAGCGGAATATTTTTAGTAAAATATTTATTTTTTGTTGTTAAGTTAATTATAACTAATGTATTTAAATGTATTTTTGATATTCTTTGAGATCACTTTTATCATATTATATAGAATATCTCTGTTCTACATAACTAGGAAATTATTTATTCATTAAGTTAATAATATAATGTAATATTTATAGGATTAATCTTAAAGTATTTTATCTGCACGTCAAACAAAGTTTGCATACCATTCAATTATAAATGAAGATATTATAACCGCCGTATTGAGTGTATTTTAATATATAGCCCTACAATAAATTTGTATTTTGTATCATTTAAGATAATATTTTGCATGAAGCACTTCACATTATTTTTAATTACAAAACTAGTTATGTTTTGTATAATTTTCTACATTTTATGTGGTAATAATTACAATTTAAAATTGTTGAATAATCAATATAGAATATAAAACATGTACAAAAGAGATGCAGTATAATAAAAAATATTTTTCAACTTTTAGGTTTGGTTTTCAAATCGACGAGCGAAATGGCGAAGAGAAGAAAAATTAAGAAATCAGCGACGAGAACCAGGAAATGGATCTTCAAGAATTCATCCATTGAATACTGGTTTTCCAAACAGCATGTACCCCACCTTACAAACGATATCAATGGGATCACCCGAACAATATAGGTAACTATTAATATACACATGTTTATTATTGTTCTTACTAATTCTTATTTGACTATTGTTTTCTTTTTTTATAACGATCATTTTTTGGTTGTTGCATTTATAATTGTTTTTGTAAGTAACATCGATATTTTCTATACTTGAAGTATAAAATCTGCTGTTCTTTTTAAAATATTTTCCAGGATTTTCAATGATACCTGTTGTTCGTTTGTCTTTTTTATTTTAATTGCTATTTGATCATTTAAAGGAGGACAGATATAGTATACTTGTTCGTATTAAATTTTTTAATTTATCATAAACTTAGTTAATTCTAGAATTTATATCGAACTGATGTTTTTGTTCAATTTATTACATCGTTGTCATTTCTGGTGTTTTTATTAATATTTGTGTAAATTCAGATATGGTTAAACTAATTCTGTTAACGTTATTAGTTTTATATTTTGATTTTACAGTACGTTTAATGAAAAAGCATAACATTGGGAATGAAATATTTATATTGTGGCAGCAAAATTTGTTTTAGTATTTTGTTTGTTTTATTTTCTATAAAAACAAATACTGCATTTAAAATTAACAAATTTCGAGCGAATTGTATTTTTGTTATGTAAATATAATTTATTAATTTATGTATGCATATTTTCTTTTCCTCCTTTTTAAAAAAGAATATTAATATCGTATTATACGGCGTGTTGTAACGTATTTTCACACACATTCTAAGTTGTTATAATACATTCGTCATGTACAATATTATGTCTTGCTGTTTTCTGAAAGAATGTAAATGTCAAAGAACATGGGGATGCTTTTTGTACAAATGAACAATACTTGTCGTATTTGTCATAAATGCCAAACTCATCTCAAAAATTAAATATGTCAGTAAAAAACACTTTAACGTAACTAATGTTGCCTTTTCGTGAAGTATTCAAAATGTCGCTGGTTCCAGATGTTTTGTCATGCCCTTCCTTAGATTGAATTTTACAATTTATTGCCATAGAACTGCAAGTTTTCACCTTTACTGACAAAGCATTGCATATACCATACCATTGCAATAACACACATATGTAATGGTATGACTTTTAGAATGCTTCATAAAAAAGCTTAAACATGCAAATGCCAGTACAGACAGGAACAAAATGCCAATGAAAAAAAGCACAGATCATTGTTTCATTTCCTTTCTCGATAGTTTCCTCAATCAGCTATGATTAGAAAGAGAATTGCTTTTGCATACTTAATTTTAATATCATTTTTTCCCACGAAACTCTGGTCAATTTTAATTTCCGCTGTATCAAGCGTATATGTTTTATTATGGTTTTAGTTATGCCTTCGAAAAATTAGAAAATCTATATACTTCACAATTATTAATGACACAAACTTAAGAAACTGCGTAAAATATTTAATACGTAAGTAGGACGATGATAACAACAATTGGAATATTTGAAACGAAATAAAAGATTCTATGGAACTTACCGAAAATTAAAATAATGCAGGTACAATTAAATGTATATTTCAGTCTTAAGCAACATGTGCGTCAACAGTAAAAATATTTTCCTTAAATCGAATATTTGTACCAAATTGGTGTGGGAGCAATCATAAACTCTGCAAGAAAATAAACGATATAAATATCTTCAAGTAATTCCTCAAGTCTGTAATGAGTGTCTTTAAACATGAGAACATTCTGTTAGTTGCATTGGTAGATAATTGGTTATCTTACTTTACATTTGTGCGAAAGTGTCAGCTTTTTCGCCGATATTTATCACGAAAGTAACATCTAACTCACGTTTTATGTTTCTATATATTTTTCAGTGCAATGCCTAGTGTACCTAACTACTCTCTCAACAACAGTATGCCATCCAACCCATCGTGTTTACAGTCATCTAGCTCGCCCTACTCATGCATGATAGCAGGTACGTAAAACATGTCACCACAATCATTTGTGTCGATCCATTATTCATGTGATGCATAAAACAGCTTTTTTGTTACCATATGTGATGAGAGAAACATATCAGTCTAGTAAATGTCACGATAAAATAAAACAGCGTCATGACTTTAACAAAATATGGTATCCCGCTGGAAAGTCATCAAGTCAATTGGCTTACCGAAATGTCGCCATCGAGAGTTATTGCTTTAACTGACGGTATGAACTTCATCCAATTTGTAAAATGCTTGTGCGTAACCTTTGAAATGTAAGAACCTTTGCAGGTGGTAATGTTTGTTTTTATTTGTTTTCAGATTACTCAGGAAGAAGTTATGATCAACTTTCATCGCTCAGTGCCTACTCGAGATCCTCGTGCAGCGCTGTGGCAGCAGCAAGTATTCCAAGCCACGTGACACATAATACACATAACGGTGCGTCCCCTACTGGTTAGTAAATGTAAAACATTGTCAAATGTCCGTAATAACGTCTGAATATCCATGCATCATTAACTTCATTGACTTACAATGTTACAAAATGTACTCAGTAACTGAAAATTTAAGATTGTCTTTATTTATTTTTTTTGTCATAACTACAAAGATTGAAATTTTCCATAACGATGAACAATCATTAGTTTACTAGTGCAATACATTTCACGTGGAGAATAAAATAAAATAAAAATAATAAATTTTACAGATAATATATTTTTTCTCAAAAATGTTTTTACAATAATTTTTTTCTGACTTAAAAATTTCTATATAATCTGGTATTCACTCACCTGAACCCTTGACAATTCACTAGCATTTAAATGACAATTTCTCTTATTCTATTTCCAGGTTTGATTTCTCCTGGTGTATCAGTACCTGTTCAAATTCCTGGAGGTGGTCATCAAGATATGGGTGTTCATCATATGACATCTATGACGTCACAATATTGGCCCCGAATACAATGATATTAACCCTTACGGTGTAAGAACATAAATTACATGAGATATGTCATACAAGTGAATGGTCAGTGTTTGTATTGATGGGTAACATAGATTTTGGCGTTGGTTAAACGCTGGTGATATTAAGCTATAGTGCTATGTTGGATATCGGGTCAAGGCGACTTCTGAAAGTTTAGATTTGAGTCAAAGTAGTCATTGAATTAAGCAATGAGACTGAAGATGAAAAGTTATGAAATTCCGTTGTGATGACTAGTGTATGAAGGAAAACGCATTGCAAATTAAACACCGATAATTAATTGATAGACAAGTTGAAAGGGGTTGACGGAGGTTCAGAAAGCCATGTAAGGGAAATAGGTAGCTGTATGCTGTATATGGAGAAGTTTGTAGAAAATGGAATGCGCAGCTGAACAAATGTTGATACTTGGAAATAAATACTATTTCTTTTACGTTCATGATTATTGCATGAATGGTCAAAAACAAGTTATATTTCATATTGTCACAAATGTCATTTTTATCAACTAACACTGTCACCATAGGATCAGAGAATTCCACAACTGTATCATATCATATCAATAGGTGTGCATCTGTCTGCTTTGAGTAAGATGAACCACACTTATACGACGTAAACTTTTATTTAATTTTATGAGATTTTGGTCTTTGGCCTTAATGCCTATTTAGTAAAACTGTTTGTTTAAAATAAACACTGTATTAAAAAACTTGTATTAATATTGCGATCAACTCTCTGTATACTTTCGTAAATATTTGCACCTTTAGGTTTTCTCTCTGTTTTGTTGTTGTTTTAAGTTTGCTCAATGAGATAAAAACATTTTCCACTTTTGTAAAAGACTTAAAATCTAGAATAAATTCACATTTGCTGTTTGCAATGTAACGACAAATGAAATCAACTTACATATCACCATGGTATTTATTACTTACATTATGATACTCTTAATTATCATTCATAATCTTTTAACTTATTATCAAACCATAATTTGGAGGAAAGTTATTATTTACAAAAAATAATCGGTTATACTTACAATATTGTAATATAATATTTAAACTCTAAACATATTAACCGATTTGATGTCATATTGGACGCCCCATGTGGCCAACCAAAGAATTATGAACATATATCGTCATTATTTTCATAATTAATTTATAAAATTGCACTTTGAATTGAACAAAAACACTTATGTGTATCGGTTTGATTAAGATTTTGTGATCATTTAAACATATTACTTAACCAGAACTTTACTAACATTTTTATATTCTTTACTTAAATTAACGCAATTTAATTAAGGAAATCAATAACTGTAAATCGGTTAAAATAATGCCAATCACTAATGTAACTTTTGGTAACTATAAGACATGATTTGATACTTAGATTATCGGTTTTTTTCTTTGTTCAAAACAGAAATAAGCTTGACATTTTAGATGCGTTGTATAAATGAATAATAATTTTGTTTTAAATACTCTTCGAGAAGGTTTATACTTGTAAGATGTATTTCTTTTATAAAATACGAGTCTAAGCAAACTGTTTTCTAGTCTACATCAACTTTTACAGGGTTATACATTGTTTTGATTTGTTCATGATTCTTGTCTTGTAATTTTATGTCATTCCTATCTACCAATTAACTGACAACTCTTTATATTTGCATGGTTGCTACTTCAATTGGCAAACATAGTGTGCTAAATTTTACGATCCGTTGCAACAGCTTCAAAGTTGAAGATTTTCAGAGTCCAAAATGGTTTATATGTTTATATTCTATTAACAATGAATTTAATAAAAATCGTATTTATTATACATGTAGTTATAATAGGAAACCATATTAATTGTTATTGGTATTATAGGAAAACATGTTATACAAGTTAGTACTTCTTTAAAGAAAGCTTACATTGACAAAAGAAGTCCAATTTTCCGTAAGAACATACAATTTTGTACACGATTAGATATACTTTTTGCATTGTTTAAATTGTTTAATAGACTAGGTCAATGACGCTTGTGGTATAAAATTTGATTTGAAATCAATTTAAACTATGTGACTATTTCTTGATATTGATATAGTTAATAAACATTTGATCGACTTTTATATGTCTTTCTAATATCAATATTATTTGTTACTATTTGTTTGAAATTTTGTTTAATGTAGGCTTCAATTCTATATCATTGTGCAATGATCAATAATTATATGTTAATTACCGAAAATGCTTTCATCATCTTCAGATAGATAATTTAGCATGTTACTGGTGTTGTCGTCATGTACATTTTTTACTAATACTTTACAGTGCTTTTACTACCAATGTCTAGATCTAATTCTACAATGTTTTCATAAATGTAGTTCATTTCTTTTCTCAGAAATAGTATCAAGGTCAGTCTCGGTGAATTTTGTTTTTATTCTTTTCATTGTGTAAATGATATTGGCCAGTAATTTAGTTCTGTTAACGCACTTTGTTTTAATATTTTTGTCACATATTTAGAAGTTTTTTGTTCGTGATTTCATCATTTGTTTCATTTAACCATCTAGTGCTTCATCGTGTATTTTCATTAGTGTTTCATCACATTTATAAACAGTGTTTTTTCATACTCATATCAACAAGAAACTGTCATTTATTCTTACAATACACATTATTCCTCTTCCTATTCGTTTTACATATATCATTATTATAATCATATGTTTTTGGACATTGTTATTATGTGTTTTTGTTACATTGTGTATGTATTCTGTATGTTAGTAAAAAGTCTTATTTCAATTTTGACTGTACAACAGTCACTTATAGCAGTTTTTCTTATAATATGTATACAATGGAGAATAAAAATCTTTTTAAAATATTATCATTGGGTTTGTGTGTTTTTCTCACATTTAAATAAAGTCCTTTATTGGCGGTTCTATGTAGATTGTTACTGGATCGACTCTTCTAATAAGCTTTCCAAAAGATTCTTCATAAATGTATGAACTTATATATCTATACAAAAAACTGTTGTTTTAGTACAATGGGGCTCGTTAAAAGACAAAGGACAATGACTTAGCCTCTTTGGGGTTTTTGTCTCTTTATAAGAAACTCTGAATCATAACAGTTTTTTTTTGGGGGGGGGGAATATGGAAAAATCAAGATGATTCTAAAGTGCGTTTCGTGAATATAATAAACAATTACGGCGAACGCTGCAATTATGAACTTGTCATACAAGCGCATTTTACATCGACAACAATTAGTGATTGATTTTTGACCATCAGTGATTTCGTTTTTGCTGGTGCTTAGTCAGACTAACAAAGTTATAGCATCATTGGATATTAGTTTGTTTGTTTGTTTGGGTTTTACGGCGCACCACCACAAAAAGGTCATATCGCGCCTTTGGATATTAGACAAACCTATACATTTGTAAACCCAGTATTGTGTTTTGCAATTTTTACATTTAAATGAAAAATTAGTATTTTGTCACAGAACTTGATAAATGCAATGCTCGCATATATGGTGCAACTCACGTTTATCTCGATTAGAACCACAACTCCCCAGAAGGCTTCGGTTAAATTGTATAATTGAAAGTATTTCATGGTCGGAGTTATAACATCTTTTGGATAAATAGGCTAGTAGCAATGTACAAGAAATTACTATATTAAACTTAAGGGTAGCTTCATAAGTACGTCTTGGTTTATCGAGGGTAGCTAACAACATTAATACAGACAACCTCCAGTCCTTATTTACTTGGTATAATACCATCACTGAGCAACCAGTCTACGAAGACAACGAACATGATATAAACCAATCTAGTTTCAGGATAGATCTCAGCTGGCATTAGTGTGGACAAAGCGTTATTTTATCAATTATTCTTTGCAGCACGAGTGAGGAAATTTACATGTTGTCAAGAGAAAATATCCAAAATAGAAACAGTTTATATAAATAAACATATTACTTGAATGAATTCAACATTTCTTAATTGAATGTACCATTTGATGCTAGAAATAAAGATGAGCATGTGAGTAAATTTAGACGTTTACTTAAAAACAAAAATAAGGAATTAGAGGAACATGAGAAGCTCTTTTAAAACGAATCCAACAAAGTCAGGAATGAAATAAATACGGAGATGGTATCAGGTTCAAAGCATTGTATAACAAGTGATCTGTTTGAAGCTAATATATGAATTTATATTCAAATATCAAATTTCAATTATGAAATTGGCTCAGCTTGGACAGTGGTATTCATTCCTATGTCTACGTCGAGAGCGTCCTGTTCAATCGTTGTCATTCTTTTAAAGTTTAACTTCTTCTAACTCGTTATTGATGCTAAGTATCTTCAAAGTGTCGAATTCAAACTTTAACAATATATTTAATCTAGCTATCATCACTTGCGATACATGTACTCGTACTTAATGTATTGCGTAAATGTATACGTATATGTGTTGTTAAAATATGAGTAGTTTATTGGTGGTATCATTTCTGTTTTTATGTATATCAATGACAATCGTATACTAGGCTATTAGGAGATGTACTAAGTTATTCATTCTGATTTGTTCAAGCATGTCCTAGGACGGTATTGTATAACAGTACTTGATTCATTCATAAAACCCATTCAGTTATATATCTTATACAATGATAAAACATACAACCTCGTCATGCATTTTTGGACATTCTAAAGAGAAATAATCGAATATCTTTTTTAACTTTTTAAGATAAACAGAGTGATGAAGTTTCTTTAACAATTAGTGTAGAATATCTAAAAATCAATTTGAATTTCGAACCAAAATGCGCATGCGCGACTATGTATCTAATTTAACTTAGTGTTAATTAATTGGCCAGTTAGCACAACAATAAGTGTAAAATCTAACCAATATACAAATTAATGTATTTTCTAATCAAAATAGAGAGTTCTGCTGATGACAAATGACTTGGAAATGATGATGCAGATGTTGATATTGTTTTACTTTACAGCGTCTTACGTAATCTTATCCACAATCTTACAACACTTAATAGGTTTATATAATGGTCAAATTACATTTCTTGTAATATGACTTTGTATCGATAAAACTGTTATATACTTAGCTGGAAAACGAAGCCGTGTTTCCTCCAGTACAGATAACTGTATTGTGCTGATATAATATTTATATGCATTTGCAGATTTGACAGACCAATAGAACTAATAGTCACAAATAATTAACACCAGTAAAGTCATCAAAGAAGAATGTTTTATTCATTTGAAGCATTGGCCTCTGGCATTGTCTTAAACAGAAATTTTACCGATATACATTTAAACCAAAGCAAATATTTCATAACATGGACTTATAGTGCTGGTGTTGAAAGGTTTTTTTTCGATAAAATACAAATACGTGACTGAGACTGTCGATGGCAATAGAATGTTTTTTTAGGGATAGTGATAAAGACTTTAACTAATTGAATATCGATGGACAATATCTTAATATTCACCAGTGGCTAAAGATCTACTCGTACAAAATAACGTCTATAGATGACACAAACATTTGTAATGGATCAACAATAAAAAAAAAGATTTGCATGTAGGAGTTCGAAATGTCGTTCGGATGATTACTTGAATCGAGTAGGTTGGATAACAATAATTGTTTATAATGTGTACTTTTTGTAGCTGGAAAATTATTAAAACCGTAACATGAAAACATGTGTTCCTTTATGTTGACGTCACCTAAGCGATAACAATCTCACCGCAAAACGCCACATAAGGATGCAGCATAAAAGAAAACGCCCTCTTAAATATATACATATAGTGTATATTATGACAAATGATTTAATCACTTCAGTGTCATCCAAGATATATATTACATCAATAACTCCTCATTTATTGATTTCACCAAACACTCCTTACATATCATTATCATGATCGATTGATGATTAGATGATACAAAATGTTCATCGTTAAGTCATATCATTACAAAATATTACTTTTACGTAAATTTGATACTTGATGTATATACTTCAACCAAAAACATATTATTGAAATGCAAATTTGGGTGACATTTTGTTTGATTTTTTACGTCTTCAAACCCTTTCCCTTCCATTTATACAATCATAAATTGGACTGATATTACTTTCAATTACTTGATTTTTCAATTGATGTTAAAAGCTCGCCGAAATAATTCAACGGGATATGAAAATTCCCGCAGAGCTTGTATTAGAAAACGCATGGATTAGCAACAAATTCATTTCTCGCCCAGTTAAGTATGAAAAACATCTTTTACAATATTTTCTTTTTCATCTTGACTCATAATAAGCCACCGGTGTTTAGCGTCTATCGCAATTTTAAAACATACAAATATTTTAAGTAGTGTTTTTTGCACAATTTCCGGTCTAAAATCAAAAATCGGTATATTGCCAAAAATATTTCACTCTATCTGTTAACTAATGTATTTTGGCTATCATGATAATAAGCGTTCATTTTTTTATTATATCATCTGTCATTTTGGTTTAAAGTCCACTTTTGTGACTCAGAGGTTTGTATTTTGGTTGTCAAATTCCATGTTCTTGGTTTGATCCTTAATTAAGGCAGATCTTACTTGGTAATTCAATTTCGACAACAAATAGATTTTCTGTTACACACATTACAGTTACTAGAGCTTGTATAAGCTGATACTGGTTAGATGTAAGTAAAAAATACAAGATATATAAATCGTCACCATTATATAATAAAAGTAAATAATTTTGTATTTTTCCATATATGTATATCATGAAAACCAAAGCAAATTTATTATTTATTTGATACACAAAGTACATATACAATGTAATATGGGGTTAACAAACAAAGTAAATACAAAGGCTGTTTGGGATAGTGATTTAACGATAAAAATGATACAGAAAAAGATGCTTAATGTTTAAAACAAGTAAATTATGTCATATCTATAGGAACAAGGATTAACAAGAAGGTCTAAACTCAGGTGTTTTACATTAAACAATTTTAAAGTTATAATCACAACTACTGGGATTTATAAGCAATATGGGGACAATTGTTCAATTTTATCGACTACTTACTCTTCTTGATAGAAAGTTTTGATAGTCGACTTATACATGTAATAGCTTAACAGTATTTTTTATACTGAAGTTTCTTAGACATCGATTTTTTTCCACTAAGTACATAGCGTTTTTGTCTTTGATGTCTATCTATCTATTTATATGTTTTAGTCTCTGAATATTAAACAAACTTTCTAAAGGTGCAACATATTTCATATACATATTACATGTACAACTTTCTATCTCGCTAAATATTTTTTTTTATTTATTTATATCATGCTCACGTTTTATCAATGGTGCATATTTTATAATCAGGTGTTATAAAATGTATTTTATCAAATCATATTTGAATAATAAGATGCAACTGACGATTCAACATGTTCCATATTTTGTCAACACAATTATTTCATGTGCAGTAAAGCATGAAAGACATAGCAGATTAGCTCACGTGTACTCTTACTGAAATTATGAATTTCTGATATATGAATAATGTTCACATTAAAACTGATATTATAAATATCTGAGCTGATGTAGTATTTCTAGTATTTCACATTTTAACCTTTGTAGAAAAGAAAAAAGTTGTTTTATCTATAAAATAATGAAAAACACAAAAAAGTTCTGATAAATTATAAAGGAAATGCAGAGAGTATTATATATTCATTTTAATATTATTCATTCTTCAAAGTTCAGAATGCGATGGCAGTATCAATAAAATTCAGGTAAAGAACAACACAAGTTGAAAATAATTTTTTTTCATAAAAAAAAATTATATTCGAGAACAAAAAATTAATATACATGTATAGTTCTATTTTATTAACCTGTCACTCCTACATAATTTGATGGTGTGATCGCACTCTAAAATAAACAGTCTATTTATAATCAGTAAACTAGATTAGGAGTGTGTACACACCATGAAATTATATGCATGTGTGACAGGTTAATGAAATAGGACTATACATGCATGTAATATTTGTCCAAGTATGAGCATTTTGTACTTGGAATTAACATTTATGAAGCATATTAATTTAATATCTAATAAGAAATAAAGAAAATCAAAATCAACTGGTAAGACTTTTGATTTCTTCGATATTCAGAGATCATAACAAGATGACAATAATGTAATTAACAAGAAAGAACAACTTTCTCAATTTGAAATAGCACGGAGTCTTAAAATCTAATCGTACGTCGAGTTTCTCAGTTTCACAAAAACAGTCAAGTAAGTCCATACCATATGCACGTGTGTTTATTTGTTATTAACTGACAATGTGCATTATTACAAGAAGATAGTCTGCTGCTGTACTTTCCAAGTTAAGGATTAACGATACATCATAAAAATATTTATTCAAACAAAAGTAATAACAGTAAAAAGAAATTTGAAAAAACAACTGGAAAAATTGGAAACAAATTAGAAAATTATGTAAATCGGTAGAAATTAAACAAAACACAATTTAAAAATCCTTCAAAGCCGTTTCTAAAGCAACCGGATTAAAAATCAAGTTGGCTCACACTTTACTAATTATGAAAAATCTTTTGAAAATTCAATTTTTGCATCAAAGATGTAAGCAGACCACACACCAAGCTGACTGTTTCTATTGAAGTCTAACTGAAAAAAAAACTCAAAAAATAGTATGCGTTCATTTTGTGCTACGGTTGAAAACCGATACGTTTTAATGAAAAAATACCGAAAACTACACTTATCCAAAATTATTATGTTTTGTAAACAAATTAGTAGATTTCCTCTTCATGATTTCAACTCAAAGAGATAGTTAAGTTATCATTAGCGCTTATAAGCCATCCCTCTATACATTTTATTTTTGTTTTGACTTCCAAACATCCGCTTGACTGCCGCCATGAGAAAATCAAAACAAACTTTGGAATCAAATAAATAGATACATCTTCCCGCAGACTCTTACGTCTTGAATTTGTTTCTTCACGTCAAAGTGGTCTAGAATACTTCTACCGGAATCAGAAACTCTGAAAAGAAACAAATGATGTTCTGTAGAAAATTTCTTCGAAGTCTCTTTTGGGACAAAAATAATTTTGTATAAATTTTATAAGAAATATAAGTTAAATATTGCATGTATGCCTACAGTCATTATTAATTTCCACACAAAAATATAATTCGAATTTCGTTATCAATGCCGTTCCATTAACACAGATGAATGCAGGTATAAACAAAAACAAAATATGTATTTGTTCGGACATCATTTTTAATAATATTAATACTATGGTATCAAGGGGCTTATTCATATACACTATTTTTAACGATATCACATTTTTGACAGACATTCATATTTTGAGTTGATTGGTAACATTGAAGACTTGATCAATATTGACGAACATCAGAGAGCTCTGATAATTATCGAGCAATATCATTGAACTTAAGGAAATGTTTTCTTCACCACTCTTATTGATCAATATATTTTTGTTAAAACCAGATTGAATTAAAGACGACTGCATAACAACTGCGACTTATGAAATCATATCTGAATATCAATTTTACTAATTTCGCTTTCCATTTTGGACATTTCAACATTGGAAATAAGCAAACATATCAACAGAGGAGCGGTGCAATAACTAATAACATTGATATTACTGAGTACAACTTAAAAGTTGACTCCTTGAGCAAGAAACTTAATCCTACTAGCTCAGTACTGGAGGATCAGGAAGCGGACTCGAAAGTAATAAATCTAAGTTTTTAAAGAACTTGTTTCACAATCAAGCTATAGTAAATTAGTATAAAAAACAATACATGGGAACCAACGTACCGCATGTACAGCAACATCACCGGTTATCCCACGATACATTACTCCGCTATGCTGCGTTATGTACGTATGGAGTGTAACGGAAAAAAGTACTGTGATTGCCGACCACGGTACAGCAATGATTATACAAACGTAAAAGACCATCCTTAGAAGCATGCTGATCAAACATTCTAGATAAAGTAAGTAACCGTCTCACAAAAATGTTGAATCTCGTCTGTCATGCAATGGCTGACTTCTGATGTTACAATTTCGTTTTTAAAGTCTTACTACGTACAACATGTATATTATACAATGAACAAACATGTACATAAAACAAAGTTTTAGATATAGTTAATCATCCAGATGCGACAGTTGCTTCACAATGGTATTCAATGAAAATGCAACGACAGGGAAAGTTATATCATTGCCCACGTGACCTCGGTGTATCTAAGTTACATGAAGAAACTCATTAAATCTTATACAATGTTGAAATTTGAACTTACCATTAAAAATCTATATACCTTACGCAAATGAACTTTTATAAAAACAACATGTCAATGACATTTAATGTTGATTATTTAATGAAAGTAAATAAAAAATGTACATTTGTCAACCTATTTAAAAGAGAAATGACACCTACGTGACCAAACGGCTTAGTTAATATTTTTATGCATTTGCTAGAAGCTGGTAACGAAAAAAAAAACGTGGATATTCAGATATTTGAAAATGTTTCCATATTTGACATGAGTTACTGTAAAAATTGACGAATGACTGATTATTGTCGTAAGGTTACTTAGTCGCCATGTAGTGGTATGACCTTAAAATTTGATAGTTATGCAAAACTAAAAGTCTAGTATAATAAATGGGCAACAAATTTTTGACCAATGTCATTGAGTATATTTCCATATATCTTAACGTAAACTCGAAGTCATTAAAATTTTGGCCTATAATTAAGCGTCTATGATTTCTTTCAGAGGCAATAAAAGGTTTCTGTAACACGCTACAACCAGTGTAAGCAATGTCTCAATGAAATTTCTTCAATGATTATAAAAGGTTGTATCAGTTTTCATGAGTTCATGATCAACTTACTCGTATCAAACGATATGCAATGTATAGGATGGCGTATAAGATGCAATAGTTTATAATAGAATTTAGTCATGATAAAAGAAAAATGAAACCAGCTGAAGATATAGGCCTACATGAACATAAAGTCATGATGGGATGTTTATTTCTTCTTTCACCTCACTGGCTTACAGCAAGCTGTCGGCGAGTTTAAACATGCATGGACCTCCGTACCAAATCTTTATAAATAAATTTTGATACATTGGTAATAATTATGTCGATTATAGTTTGTACCAAATAACAAAAAAAACCTGTTTATGTAAATAGTACAATGAACTAATCCACGACATAAAATGCTCAAGATGACAAAAATAAAATATTGCACAATATTGCTTTTGATATGTTTTACCAAGTGGCCTGTTGGTGTAATGATAAAGTGTTCTACCATTACGAGCATGATTGACTAAAGTGATGGTGTTTAATCTGCTCTTCTAATTAACTTTACAACCATTATTTTCAATTCTGCACTAACTACCTTTGAAATGCATTGGTTTACTTTAATGCGTTATGTTATTTTGTACGAACTCTAATTTGATCAACTTATGGCAAGATGTCCAAAAACAAGGTAAAACAATACATACGTATAAATTCTATTGCTGTGTATGATGACATGTTTTCTGCTTGTAAGTAATTGTAAGACTCCTTACTTTTGGCTCATTCCTTTCCCTATTCTTGTTCGGGCTTGTGATCGACCATGACGCTGCTGCAATGGAATTGTTAGTATGAAAGTCATGAAAAACTGTAATTTATTATAAATTAACATTTCACACATAATTCGGTTTTGTTACTTATTTGTGCAGGTAATGCCGGTTTCATATATGATACCATGTGCTTAGATTATCATTGTTTTTGTATGACAGAGCAATGTCAATATTTTTTTCTAATATTGTGTGCCCAGTTCCTGTCCTTACGTAGGTAGGACTTGATCGCCGGTTTTAAAATACAATACATACATTACGTTTTCTTTCACAGCTGTCGATACCACTTGTGTCGATGTCCGCGGCGAGTGCAGAAACATTTGGCTGATACTTGATGCAGAACTGTGTTGAATGTTGGGCAACTATTCAAGCAAAATGCGTGGTTGTTTAACCGGTTAACTTGATGCATGTATGTATACATATGTCGCCGTTCGCCAAACACATTACCAGCCCACCGAGAACGATACTAGTACATTTTAATCAATCCTACCCATAATTATATTCCACTTGTCGAGTTACATTGAAATGTATGTCTTTGTTTAATTTTCAATTAATAAGAATTAAAATAATGAGACAAATTCAACTCAAACTAACAGAGTAAGCGGCTAATTAAGAAGAAGGCAAATCGTATGTAGAATTAAATAAATTACAAAATGCATTAATTGCATTAGAACTAGTTGAGCAAGTAGACTTGATATACATGAAGGCTTTGGCGGCCGGTACGGTTCCGAGCAAAACACGATATAGAAACGTATAGCCGGTCACCTGTACAAGAAAACACATATAATCACGCGAATCATATGTATTCATATACAAAAGCTAATTATTTAAAGATAAAATAATACAATAAAAATCCTGGGAAAAAAACTAAATATATGCCTTGCATAGAAATCATTTAATTTAAATAATTGCGCGTATAGCAATTTATATTACATTGTACTACGGACACTAACGTGTTTCTCATTGTCTCATACATTGTCTCATACATTGTCTCATACATATTTAATATATAATGTAGTTATACTATGGTTAATAAATAGTATTTTATATTTCATATATTACATTCTTACAAGTATAAATGACACCTTAACGATCTAGTAAAATTTCTGTCTTGAAAGATTACATCAAACTAACGCCTTTTCGCACACTATGTGCACGATTTTCTTTGTTTTAAACATTTTAGAAATACTACCACGTTTCATCTGGACCAGTCGCGATTTTTGTAATATATTGCTCATGTCCGTTCAAACATATTTAGCCATAAATTTTATACATTTTTTGTAACATACGCTCACTGTATGTCATAAAAACAGTGTGTTTTATATTTTCATTTTTGTACTGTTGTTTTTATTTCTTTATTTATACATAAACTGTTTTTTAATGTTAAAATTTATTAACATCATTGGAAATATAAAAAAAAATATCGTGTGTTCTGTAATTTACATGTATTTATGCACTTACATCAGTAAATAAATATCTAAATTAAGTAAAACAATAGTACATTCAATTAATAAAGGATGAATTATATTCATTGATAATACTTTGTATTTTCGTCCGATTCCATATTATGCGTATACATATTCATATACATGTATTTACTTATAACATAATTATGATCTTCATTTATTGTGTAGAAATAACTCTACATTAAAACTGCGTGTCATCGTATAATATCTTCTTGGCGCATAAAACGCCATATTATAAATAAAAATACGTACCATGTATTTTATGCTTAAATTAATACTTAGCCGAAACAAAAATCTTGAATTATTTTACGTAGCGAAAAATATTTTCTTTGTTCGGCTCCAAACGCAAGCCATTCCTTGTATATAACGTTGGTAACTTCTGTATTACATTCTTATGTTTTTATTATTTGTTTTTGTTCATTATTTGTTTTAAATTATAAACAAATGTACCTGATAAATCGCTATTTTCTAGTACTCATTTTATAATCTAACAAAATTCAATTTTATTATTATTCATTCATTCTATGTGTTTTATTGTTATTTTGATATAATCTGGATACATTGCTAACAAGCTTCTGAAAATGACTTAACACTTTCTGCTCTGGTTGTGCCACTTTTACCGAGAATACGTTTTTTTTAGATAACTATATTTGCAACACAAGCGTGGCGCAGCGATATCTGAGAATAACCAGGCTCTATGAGACAAAAATATCTCAGCATTCTATATACGATATATACTATGTTCTATATATGTACTTATTTCTAAAGAAGGAGCCTGAAAACATACCATGTACAGCTACAGAAAAAAAAATATTCACAACAATATTTTTGTTTCAACGAACAAATACATGTAAGAACATGAAAAAGTTTCGCCAGCATAATTGTATACTATTATTAAATAAATTTTAAATAATTACAAATTACTGTTTAAAAACAAAATATTACCATTATATGACCTATGTAATGTGTTGCTACGGCGTTAAACCCAACAAAAAAGAAAACAAAGTAAATTGAATTGTGTGAGTTAGTCTAACTTGTTCTTGCATTGACTTTAAATATATTTAACAAAGCAGTAAATTAAATAAAAATATTAATCAGTTGATTGTCTTGAATAGAAAAAATCGAAACTCTACTGAGCTATTTATTTCTTACTCGAGAAGTCTACCTTTTCCCGACCATAAATGTTCAACATTTTTTTCAGACATAACCAGGTCATAGCTGCTTCTAACAGTTTCAGTCAATACTGCTGGTGTTTTCTGATCTCTATTTTTCTTTTTTATTAAATGAAAAAGTAAATATAATGGGACCACATGAATAGATTATATAGAATATTAATATACCGATCATGAATTAAACCAATCATTCTTAATCTAATTCCAGGATTAATTGAATATAAAGAAAGATGCATTCACAGGACACAATGGTTACAGTTAATGGCTCTTCCGTGAGGCGACCGTAGTTTGCACAACTACTCCAAACATTTGGTATAGTAATTGAAACGTTCATAATTCAACACGGAAAGAAATTAATAGAAAAAACTCTCTGAGACCATTATTTCTTTTCGATCAATTAATATCAATATCTCACAACCGACTGTTTATCTTTGTGTGGGATTATTAATAAGCACGATGCATGATGAAAAAAAACTGAGGTGCATCCACATGTCAATGAGGTTCAATACGTACAATTCCATTTGTGCTTCTGTGCTATTTACATATTCCCCACTCCTGATGTGGGCAATACAGCACGTGAGAGAGGCGTTATGAAGGTAAACAAACTTACAACAATAAGATATTGAAGGAGAAAGCAGTAACAACAGTACAAACGACGGTGTTAGATATTAGCATCTAAAACTCATCAACTGGTTTCAATATCGGTGATCCCCGTCGAGAATAGCTAAGGTGATATTACTTTGCACTCGTCGATGAAAAGATTTTAATATTATTGAAACAAACTTCAAAGAAGTAACATTGCTTAAGCCAATTTGAGATGTGAAAAAGCTAACACCGAAATAAAGCAATAAGTAAACATGGCGCGTTTTGTTGATATAATTGATCACTTGTAGACACATGATCTCACTGTTACTGCGGCAAATTTGGTGATAGCAAAGAATTTGATAAAGTCTTAATGTTAACAATATAATTAGAAAAGGATTGGGTATTTTTACCTTTTGTGTCGCCTACGAATTTAGTAGAGAATGCTCATTACGTTTTGTAAATCATTTCTTACATGAATGGGTAAATTGTTGATTCGACAGCATTATTTGGTGATTGGAAGGCGGATGTTTGAGCATGAGTTATCCTTATAGTTTGTTTTAAGAATAATGACGCTCATCTGTTGATATTTTCTTTACTTCCTATATATAGATTATGTACGCACTGTTTTTTTTTAAATAATGCAACAGTTAAGAATGATATCGACTCCTCGAAAATATAAGTATGACTGTATATCGTAAGGTGTTAAGGTTTGTTTTGCTCAAAGATGTCTTACTTCATATCAACGCTCTGTTCGGTCAGTCACATTAAAGCATTTCTAATAATCTACTTAGGCTTTCAAGCTTCATTGCTCAAGAGATCGTAAATGTACACGACGATAAGCATCCCGAATGGACAACATAACAACACACCATTGGAAACAACTGGAAATGGAAAACATATGAACATCGACGACGCCATCCATTGCGGACATTCTCCTATCAAACAGCCATGTTAGCTAATCATGGAACATATGTGCTTTCCAAGTTAAGTAGCTTTTAAACTGATCCATTAATCAATTCCACCTCCTAGTGTATTGTGACACATGACAACATAGAAACATATGGTGTTACGGCACTAAGCCTTTAACACTCTAAACCACATACATGCTTTATAATTAATTGATATTATTCATCGATAAAATGATAGTAATAACAAGGAGTTTATTTCATTTTCATATATTATTATGTTGTTTTATCACATCATTCAATTATTTAATAACAGGCAATGGTGTTTTAATTGAAGGTTAGAATTTATGTATTTATGAATAACTCAAAGGACGTTACGTTGTCGCTGTTGATTTTGCATCATATTTGGATAAAAGAAAAGACTCTTGAATGAGAATAGTTGTTATGGCGTTTTCATGAGATGCTTCTGTATTTGTCTTAATATTTGCTCAAGCTTTAGAGAACAGAAGATGGTGTTGTCACTGGTTATTAGTAATTGGTGAACATTTTGTACAGCAGCTTAATTTGGCTTTGCATCAGATATATTTCTTTAACTATTTTAGAC
This sequence comes from Mactra quadrangularis, assembly GCA_025267735.1. Lineage (NCBI taxonomy): Eukaryota > Metazoa > Mollusca > Bivalvia > Venerida > Mactridae > Mactra > Mactra quadrangularis. Next base: position 35,149,530 of record CM046304.1, read on the forward strand.
AATAAATTAAGTGTATACATATATTACTGGCATACAGTTTATACAAAAAAACAATGTCTTTTCCACTCAAAGGTTTCGCGTTAGCTTTGGTGGATTAATTTCTGTATACTGTCCAAATTGAATTTAATGTCGATGTTTTAGTTTTCTAGTTACCTCCCTTTTTTATAAATAAACTTACAGGGAGATAACTTACCCTCAATTTTCGAACTAAATTTGCACGTTCGGAACGCTTCTTGTTCCTGTGCTTACCACTCGTTGCATTGTGGGACGATATAATTAAAACACATAATGGAAAATTTTGGGCGAAATGTAGCAGATATTGGCGTAATGGAAATTTAATTATTCACACATATATCCTCTACGACCAACTAACTACATCACTAAATGTATGTGTCTTTTTCATCAATAGGTCGTGCTTATAAGTATATGACAATATTTATAGAGCACATATTCAAGATGTCAAAGGAGTCTGCTCACAAGTTCTCTGAACTTAGTTACGGACATTCACCTAAAAAATTTGCAAGTATTCGTACAAAAACAAAAACAAAAAAATCGTATATATTTAGTGATATTAACATTTAGAAAAGTTCTTTAAGGCAGTACATTAACATAAGCGGACATATTAATTCGCATCAGAATGAGGAGTTATATAGATAGGCTTTGTGCATACCCACTGTTTGTACGACTCGTATGTCTTCGTAACAAGAATAAACAGCAAACAAGCATAGTTACAAACGAGGCAACATGTCTTTACATGTACATTCTTAAATAGATATGAGGAACAGCATTTTGAATTTTTTACTATAGCTTGACACAATGGACTTTAACGTCTTTTGAAAATGTTAATCAAATGTTTCAAGGTTATGAGCCACATATAATTCCCAATTATTTACGGTTATTACAATGTAAGGGTGGTAACTTTTAATTCTTAGATGTATTGTTATGTTTTAAAATGTAATGTTTATTATAATTAGATTATGGGCTTATCGTAACCTACCAAGTTTTCTTTGTGATTACCCTCTGAATGCAATGTTTGATTTCACGCCTTAAGCAACAAAATTGTGTAACTAAGTGCCGAGTTGTGGGTGGTTCATAATTTGTTTATATAACTTGCAGGAGGTCGTGGGCATATCCGTGGCACAAATTGTTCCGTTACTTTTTTCGCAATTTAGCAAAGGTTTTTTGCACTATTGCTGCATGTTACCATTGCATGGTATAACATTTGCGTAAACTAATGAATGTAACCTTGAAAGTACTTTCAAAATAACCGACTTTCTGGCTTCACATAATCATGCTCATGTTTAACAACTAAAAAATTAATCTATAATATGGAACTTAAATTACATCAGAGTTGTTTTCGAGTTGTCAAGCGTTCGTAAACAAATCACTGGCAGATAACATTGTTTATACATTGTGCAAGAATTACACACCCACGCTTCATAATGATTTTGTTTACGATTTGCGTTGTCATCGCGCCATTGTTGTCCTTCTGGCGATTGTTGCAGTTGTTGCCGTTGTCCTTCACTGCCGCGTGAGTGATTTATATAAAAACACAATTTCTATGAAAATTATGAAGATGACTTATGCTTTCTCATAAACTTTATGTGTGGCATTAAAAATCTGTAGAGTTTTTTTGACATATTATCAGCAATCAATCAAATCACTGAAAGCAATGTCATTCTACAGTATTGTCCGGTTATTGTGTATTACAAAAGCTGCAGTTTGTAATGGAAAAAGGGATAAAAATACTCAATAAGATTTTACAATTAAAATTTCTCACGGTTATAAAAGTTCCGATACGATTGAGTGAATGAATTAATTGTTTCCTGACTACTATTGATTAACTCATAATTTATTGCTCGCTCGACCAATAGAATTAATGCATTCGCATCACGTGATCATGTAAATAGTAAAATTTGAACATTTTACATGTAATCAACCGTATTGTTAAAAAATCGGACATACCGAGTCAATTATTGTGATTTATGAACATTTACATATATAACATACCACAGTTTTGACATTGATGGTTTAAATAAATGATATTTTAGAAATTTGATACCATTCTCTAAAAATGCGCTTTTATTTAACCAAGTGACACTATATGATATCTCATTTGTAAAAGAATTGTGCTTTATGCTTGCTTGGAGAATCGGAGATTATTTATTTTGTGTAAACAATTCGATTTTAATATATCGAAGTTAATAAATCTATGACGTATTCCTATTTATCATGAAATCACGTGACTTTATTTAAATTTAAAAAAAAAATATCATTTTTAAACAACCAATGAAAATGCGTTCTAAATAGGTATGTTTATGCGTTTATAAGTCAAGCGAACAATAGTTTTGAAATCTGCACCAAGATAACCCAAACTTTAGCCAATGGTAGACGCTTGTTATAAAAAATACGTTCACAATGGTCTTTAGTACTTGTGCACTCAGCATATTACATAAATAATACATTATAAACGGGTGTCAATGTTTTTAAATCATACTCAGATATCATATAAGTTATTGAACTATATTGTGAATGTTTTCTATTACCAAGAGAATGATAATTCCATGCTTGATTGAAGCTATGTACAATACGAATACTAGAAATTAAAGAATAACAGAAATAGTGGGGGAACAATAGTTATAATTAAACATAATGATTTTATAGATTGTCTCATTTCAGCTCATGTCCACACTGCTATTGCGAATTTCACTATGGAAACAAGAATATTTCTCTTTCTATGTCATTATTGACCTTGGTATAAGTATATGTGGCATGCTTAATCGTTTTTTAAGTCATATGTATTTTTTATTTTTGATGTGCCCAGTCTTCAATAAAGGCATTTGCGGGTAATTACAGGGCGGGGATATTTTATCGGGGTTACCATTCTAATGTCCCGGGGTTAAAGCAGGGGTCAAAGTCACCTCTACTACCAAGGGATGGGGCTGGGGTTTACGAATGATTGTTACATAAGGCATGCAATAGATCAACTCACTTGATATGTTTGTTGATAATCATAAGTACGAGCTTTTATGAACTGAATTTTTATGACATGTGCTTTAGCAAGAGTTATTTAGAAAGCACATAAAACAAGTACCTACGTTTTATTCTTCAACAAAATTAAAATTAAATGTAGAGCAATGTAAGAAGATTTATTTCATGAATTCCGTAGAATATAACATACAAGCACTCTAACAACCCACTGTTGTACAATCGAAAGTATACCACGAAACAACATAATTTGTTTTCCTAAAATATGCTTTTAACGCATATAATTATATAGCCCTATGAAATAAATATGGAACTTTTGTCGTGGCATACACACGTAACATAAGAAGTTTCATAGTATACTGTTCATTATACAACGGTAAAAGTTCTGCGCGAATATGAAAAAAGAAAGCATCATTTATTAATCTAGTTTATATTTTTGTTTGTCGATTACATATCACTTTTATTGAATAGTTTGACTTTTAAGCACAGTCACACAGCTAGAACCCTAGAACCTGTTTCCAAATTCTAAATTTCTCTAAGAATCTGAATTTCATATTTTCTCCAAATGAATAAAAAAGGTAAACATTACAGATTCGTTAAAACATTGATATTGATTGCTAGTACAAATAAGACGGTATTTACTGTACGAACTTAGAGATAAGACTGAATTAAACGACGGATTTAAATATTTAAATTATTTTAAATCGATTTGATGTGTGTATACAGCTTTAAATAGGTTTAAATGTATTAATAATTTCGTTCAGTCCCCGTAGCGCAGTGGATAGCGCGCTGGACTTCTAATCCAGAGGTCGCGGGTTCGAGTCCCGCCGGGGATGAAATATTTTGAAGTAATTTTATGACTTTGTTTAACTTGGTATAGAAAATAAAACAGCAGCATATATATATTGTTGAATTTTATCAAAATTTATTATAGTGTATGCATTTACCCTGCACTACAGAATTCTGTTCACACTAGAATATATATCGAACGGTACATACATGTATATACATGAAAGGGAATTCAGTATTTAAATCAGCGGGGCTTATGCATGTGCGTCTGACTGTTGAATAAAAAAAAAACTTATCAGCACTCAAGAACATTGGTTTGTCAATAAAGTGACATAGTTGCAAAACAAATATTTGATAAACAACGATAAATGCCAACAGTGTATTTTATTGCTGAGCTTCAAATATCACACTTGTATACTTATAAAAAACCAGGTCGGTAGCGCAGTTGATAGCGCGCCTCGTATGCCGAGGGGATACGGGTTCGAATCCCGCCGGGGAGGTTATACCCTGCCATGAAAATTTGACAATAAGGCAATAAATAGGTATATGAAGAAGTTTCCGGCATTGTGGAAGGGTAGGTGAGTACTGGTTATAGTCAAGGGTCCCGGAAAGCTAGGTTAGGTACGCTGGACGCCGTAAAATGACCAAAATATGTTGACACGTACGGCGTTAAACCAAGTAAATTAGATATAAATAAATAAATATCCATATAATAATGTTCATTTCTACTGAGTTTTAAGTCTCAAAATAATAATATTAATTACAATAATAATTATTATTATAATAATGGTCGTGATGACGATATTTCAAATGATAATACTGATAATGATATTAGCACTATCATTATCATGATGATGATAATTAGATTTTTTAAAATATTATAATAACAGCATAATAATAGGCGGGTAGGAGCTTGGGCCGCGGTCACAGTCCCAATATTCTGACAAGCAGCGGCAATGGGACCGCGAGTTAATTCTTCATGACACATATTGAAAATAGAGATCTATTCTTTAACAGGGAGTACTGAAAGTGTTGGAAATCGAGTTTCAGAGGCTTACATTTACAAAACATTTCCACCGGCGGGTGGGGACATCCTTCCCGTACCCACCCGATCTGCGTCCCCAATATTCAGACCCTTCCTACGTGCCTGGTCGTAATAATAGCATAATAATAATAATTAGGATGATAATAATGAGATACCAATAGTTATATATAATAACATAATAATAACCATATGATATTGTTCGTTTTTTCTCAACTGTCAAAACATGAATAATTTTACGGTAACTTCGTGCTCTTTGTCTAACACTCGTGTATTGAGATAGTGTGTAATCATTCACCGTGAAATTATTCAAACTTTGACAGTTGAGAAAAAACTGACTATAATAATAATAATAGCATAGTAATAATAATAATAACGATGATGATGATGATGATGGTGATCATCATCATTATTATAATTGAGTATCTTTAATAAAAATTGAAACGTACAAGGCTTAGTTTTCAGGAGGCAATCTATTTATTTACAATAACAGTAACAAATTATTAGGCATAAATGCAGAATCAAAATTCTAATACATGAAAATTCCCAACTTTTCGTTTAAAAATGAAATAAGAAACATTAAGAATATTTAGGCACATTATTATTAGAACTAACAGCCATAAATTGTAAATCTTATTAGAGTTATTTGTTATATTTACCCGTTAAACATGTACTTATCAAGAAAAATAATTGAATAGCGGAAAAGACACTAAATGAAAAATGTGCAAGAATTTATCTATAAATGTAAAAAAACGTTATCGTATAAAAGGAAATATGAAAAAGGAATATGAATGCAAATATGGTGCATTTAATATTTTTTAACGTTGCAAAAAAACCCCTACTTAAAACGAGGCCCATATTTCAATTTAGAATTATTGAAGTAATGTCTCCATTCCATTTAAATAACAAAAATGGAATGTTTTAGTTACACGTAATAATATAAGATCTGAGAGAAGCAAGAGAATCAATATTAACTTTAAGGATGTCCATTTTAAAGATCTTCCACCTTTCTAAGGTCAATATAAGATTTATTTTCAATAAATGATGCATTTATATGCATGTATAAGGAGTCTGTGCTGAACTTGTTGAAAGGTAACCCATAAATATCCCCTATTTGTTGTTTAAATATAGCGCCATATTTACTGTTGCGGTCTCATCGAGGCAATCAATATTCATACCATTACGAACTAAAGTCTTCCGTAATTATCAACATCTTCTAACACAGATGAAAATCAATATTATTGTCGAAATTCCATGAAGAAACTCATGAAGAAAATGTTAGCAACAATAATTCTGCTTGATATAGCTTTGTTTTCACATTTAAGTAGTCATCTTAAATATGAATTTAAATTATCGGCGCGATATTAACTTTTTGTGTTGATGCGCCGCAAAACCCAAACAAACAAAACATTAAAATTATTATAATTTCGTCTATGTTTATGACATCAGAATACATAAGTTCTGTACCATACAATGTTAGATTCTATCATTTTAATGACAGACAATAATTTAAACATCTCCCTCTTTGTTGTTTTGGCTGCGTGGTGGGCTTGTGTTACAATTTCTGATCCTGATATATTTGTGCTTACACCTTTCAATTTATTTGCTCAGAAATATTATAACTTAAAATAAGATATTTATTGAAATAAATTATTTTCAGATAAATTAATAGAGCATATTTTTTAAGTTGGCAAATACTAAATATTTTATTTATTATTCCAAAAGTTACATTCAAAATTTTGATAGGTAGAACACATTTTATAAAAAATATATGTATTAAATAATAGTGAAGTTTAGATGAAAAATAAAAAGATAAATCATTTTGAGAATGTCGCATAGTATATTGTTTGTTCGATGTTACAATGGAGTTAAAATAATAATAAAGTAATGATAATAATAATAATAATGATAATAATAATAATAATAATAATAATAATGTACATCTTTCTTTTTCTGGTATGTCTTTTCTTTTTTATTTGTTTAAATTGTATTATATGATTGTATATATGTTTTGTGTCAAAGACATGTAAATGTCAATATAACACAATAAACAGAAACTGAATAATAATAATAATAAAATGATTAATATACTTTGAAACAAACAAAACTCTCAGACGTAGTTTGATTTATTCCGATAATCAATTATATATTCCATATTACATAATTATATGTCTTTCTATATGTATTTATCAATATTAAATCAAATACAAACACCCTTAGAATAATACAGAAAATTTATGCAATGCATGTATATGTATTTTTAATGTTTACTCTTTTCGTCATCAAATACGCAAAATACACAAATATTCAATATTTCCTGTGATCACTTAAATGGATTAGAAATATACATGCAGCAAGTTAAAAATTAACAAACGTCAATTAGATTTTAGTATTTTATTATGAATTATGAAATTTTAAAAATCCAATAGTTTAGAAACTCAATGTTTAATAAACGCGCTGAAAAATTGAAAATAAAATACAGAAGTGTTCTGAGAAATTATTTGTTTGAATTGTTATCCATTTGAAGTCGTTGGGTTTTTTCAATTCAAACGCGTTATTTTGTTAAGGTATAAAAGTAATCCGTCTTATCATCAAAATAATATCAAATTCTTATTATAAAACTTAACATGTCTTAAATACGATGCTTTACAGAAAATCAATATTTTTCCCTCAGAATGTTTAGCCAAACTTTACACAAAACTTTTATTTCCTCCAATTGGAAATGAACAGAGTCACTGTGTAGCAAACGTATGCAAACAATTACATAGCTCATCAAAAATGTTAAATGCATAAAAAATGCATTCATGACTTTCAGAAATGTAAATAATCATTTTTTGGGGGAATAATATAAATTTTGTTGACAAAAAATAATATATAATGCCCCTAATGTGCAGAGAGTTAAATTTATGCGTCTGTTATACCAATGCCTTTTGTTCATTTTTCCATTAGTAATGTCGTCCTCTCTTCATATACTATTTATAAAATGAATATGTAATAGTTAATTTCTGTCTTCATTACATTTCATTAATTTCTGTTTATTTTATATTTTATTTATTTCTGCCATCATTACAATTTATTGCATATAAATATATATGTTTGTTTTCAAGTTCATTTTCTCTCATGATATTATTGAATATTAACTCTATATAGATTCTGTATACAAATATACCTTTTATATTTATACTCGATTGCTGAGTATTTTCCAAGCCGATGGAACTATTTTTCTTACCTGCAAGTATATAATTACTCATCAATATTAATTACAAATGATAATCATAAAAGTATGAGAACATTTATTATTCCAATGTCACGTGATTGTTTATTATGTAATTTCTTTCTATGACCACAGAATCATTTAAAATAAAAATATTTTATGCTACTCTATTGTTAGGCAATATTTTTTAAAATTACTAAATTTACGATGCAACATACTGGAACTAGACAGATGGTTTATTTTCCAAAACATATAAAATGCTTGTTTACATTTAATATAATGTTATGCGCTTAATGATAAAATAAATAAAACAAGCTAAATGTTTTCTTCTTAACTAACTACACATACAATATAATATATTTAAAACTATTTTAATATTTCATGAACGTAAAAGCGTTTTCTGGGGTTTCGTGAAATAACCATAATCACAGTTTTACAGTATACATGAACTGATATACAGAATAACAACAATGATCTATGTTGTTACCTTCTCGCGCAATGAATCAGTTTTCTCTGACAAAAGAACACAGTTTTAGCGTTGTATAATATCATCACACCACGAACAAGAAATTCTGTTGTAAGCTTCGTACGCCATGACAAATATATTTTTTCTATATATTTGTATTAAGATTATATGATAGACTTATTCTTCATCCGTGGTATACTATCTATTATATAACGGCGGTTCGTTTGTGTGTCTGTAATATTCCACTAAGACATACAGTATTATTGGAATTATCCAACACACCAAATTTACCCCGTCGTTGTAAAAAGACAAATACGACTCTAAACACGCAATATTCCTGATAATGTAATACTTTATCTACATTTTATAATAATAAGTATTCAAAGCGAGGCATAAAAACTATATTTGTTGTTGTTGTAAACAGATATAACTAGCATCTTATTTGTGTACGTACGTAAGACACAATCACTCAGTGTCCTTGTGCCTTCCTGACATTTCATCTGTAGTTTCAAACTTTATTACAACATTACAATAATGTATATATCTCAGAAAAAATATCAGATACGCAATACAAACAAGTACATGTAAACAAATATCAAAATAAACAGGAATTGAGTAAAAATTTGAGTAAAACTTTAACTGCAGTCAAAAAAGTTCAAAATAAAACACTCCATAATTAAATCTAGGATGTATTATCATCGTAATATTTTAATGTATCTGTTACTGTATACGAGTTAAAAAATCCTGAAATAAAAGTACAATTTAATGATGTTATGGAATACTCGTGTTCTCTACCGATTACTTTACAAAATTGTACGTAAAACATATGAATATAAGTCATGGAAGCGAACTTATTTTCAATGTTTTGTGTCAATTGTCACCTGAAAAAAACAAGTCAAAAATATGTGCAATGTACTACTATTAAATACATTTTTTCAACTGAAAATTACGTTCAGAAATTTAATTACAAAAATAGCAATATCATGCCACAAATTGAAAACAAATCTTGAAAATGTCATCACATTAGAAATAAGAAGTTATATTTATGCAAACATCAACATTTTTGCCTTGCAATATGTAACAGATAGGTAAAAAACACCACGTCATTCATAATCAAGTATGCGCTTTCAGTGATTGGCCAAAATCAAAACCATAAACAGACTACCCATAGAATATACATATTATAATAAATTTCTAATATGTATATATTCATTAAAGGTCATCTCATATCCTAACACCTGTCTGACAAATTAAATGAAAAAAAAACTAACCCAAACATTAAATAAATTGTATTATATTTATTCCGCCAACTTATCAACTGTATCTTTTCCCACAGCACTTAGACCCTCCCATCTGTAAGCTGACAAAGACACAAACATAAGCCTAGTCTACGACAAATCATATTTAACTTATTGAAATTTCCTCATTGGTTATTAGATCTATTCGTACCTTGGTCCTCTTTTTTATCAAATTTTCTTTTGATGCCTTAAACCGTAAAGTAAAACCTTTTATGTCCTTTTTGTTCCGATTTAAATAACATTTCTTAATGATATAAATCCACTGAGCATCATTCCGTTTGAAGTTTTCATTTCATTTTGAACTTATTCCCAATCTGCACTTTACATTACCAAATGATAAATATCTATGTAAAGAAATAGGAAATAATTTTAAATTTCAATGATAATTTCAAAGATGATACTTGAAAAAAGTGAATTTACTGCCACCCAGGTTGCCCCTAATGATAAATAAATTTCTTTGCACTCGTCAATTATCATTAAGCCATACCTCACCATCAAAAGAAGTTATTCCTACATGTTCAGAATTAGTTAACATTTTATTAGCTATACATTAAAGTACTATTTGTCAACGAAGTGAGTGTGTAACTAGTAAATATTTTAAGGAATTTAAGATGACATGCCATGTTAACCACAAATTGTGTTTACTATATTACATCCTACTCTAGTTAAGAAGCATGTAGTCCAATTATTTCAGCTGTCGGGGCATGGACATCCAATGCATTGAACATTACATCGCCTTCTTCCATACATTTGAACAGATTACGTGTATTCAAAACCAGTCTGGCTATAATCATGGACCATTTTGCAAGCTTGCTGGCAGTTGATATAAGACCACTAAGTCACATGTCCATTACCGTCTTCGTAGGACTTTCCAAGAGGTCGAAGCAGTAGAGCACCAAGAGTTTCCAGACTATGTACAGGCTTAATGAGACCAGAATCATTTTATAATTACATACACTGCACTCCATATGTTCCTTCACTCATTCACAGATTAAATTGTACAACACGGAGTTTTGAAATTTGTAAAAGCAGCTTGCTGTAAAAGTATTTTCAATTTTGCTTTTTCATTTCACATTTTTCTTATGGATATGAAATGGCAACAAAAATCTCAAACTTGATACTGGTTCATTAAGATACATTGACTATAGTTATGAAGGCTGATAAATAATTGTTGCTGCAACTAAAAAAAATGAAATGTACCGATTGAAAATTAGTTTTCTTGCTAGAAAAATGAATAAGATAAACACCTATTAGATATTTCTTCAAACTTGAGCTTGGAATTTGTAGCAATTCAATAAATTGTACTGCGAAGGACTTTTGGGAGGGCAGTGTATACAGCAATACTCTTAATGCTCCAAATCACAGAGGATAATGGCATAGACCTTCCAGCTCTGGTACGACTCGAGCATGTTTGGTTGTTCCTCCCAATGTCAAAAACTTTCTCTATTCTTTTTTATACCATTCTTTAGCAATGTTCTACTAAGTATTGGTAATCGGATTGTATCTATTCGATAAATAATCTGACCTATATAGTCATTACTTTTGTCAGTCGAAAATGTTGTTGCGGAAAGTCATTGTCCCTCTTCAAATGAATTACGCATTTGTTGCGTTTTGTCTCTTCACCGTCTATTTGTAGAATGGCATATGATGTATCTGCATTTGCATTTAAAATGCGTACACTCCAAACATTCATATGTTGAATTATGTAAGTATATCATGGAAAGTGATATTTCTTAAATCTTAAAGAAAAAAATCCATAGGCCGTTCCCAACCTTCGCCTCAGACATGGCGAACAAGATTGCTGTATCCAATTTTTGAGAGAGACTGCAAAGGCAACCGAGTGCAGAACAATGTCGTGAATAATTGGTAAGCTACAGACTATGAACAGTTAATTGACAGTTGATAGGGGTTATTATTTCAAGATTTTATGTCGACCTGACTTTAACAAGCCCAGACAACATTAGATATACACATGCATGTATAAAATACGAAGGGCTTACTATCCAGAACGTAATGGTCATGAAGAATAGCTGAACAGTATGACCTCAGTAATTGTGGATTTTGATAGAGATATTTTCTTTCCATTAATGTACCTTTTGCCTTTAAGCTTAAGGTTTGTTTCATTTTACATGTGTGGCTAATGTATGCATGCTTCGACATTGTGAAACATAAGTATTTTAAGGACATTGACTGTATACTAGTACCACAGTCAATACAAACCTTTTAGAGTTGTCATCAAGCGTGTTGTGACATAGAATGAAACATCTCTCACAATAAAGGTACGATAGCCAATCAGCTCCTGGTTCCAAAAGTACAAAGCAATCGAATTAATTTGTTGTCCAAGGAAATAATAAATCAGCTCTGGTCCTTTTCGATCTTGCAGTTTGCCTTTTATATTCAATGTCCAATATCTTTCACGTACATGTATATATTTGGTTAAACACAAAATGATAAATATGAAAATATACATTTATCGTTTACATTCAAACAACATAATCGAATAAATATGCCATCGAATTCATCCGGAAATGGGATTTTCGCAACTAAACTTTAAAATAGAGAATTGATATGCGTGTATTGTAAATAATAAGTGGAACATATTGTAAGTGCATTAAGCCTAAAAGCTTATTTCTACAAACATATTGCAATGTATTTTGTGTCGAGGGACATCTCTCTTTGACTACTAACGTTGTAAGCCAACACGATTATTACAGTCAGTTCTTTGTGTATATTATCATAAATAGAAAACACTTTTTGTATCTATCTTCATAGTAAAATGCACAAGGGACCGGCATGGTCCAAAAACCCCCATTACGCTCTTTCTACATATTGTCTTTGGTGGATAGTGACAGTGCCCTTCTTGCCTTTGCAAAAATTATTGCATGATAAATGTACAAGAACACCAAATGTTTGGCCAAGAAATGTACAGAGAATAATTATACCACAAGTTGTAAGGATTATACTTTTTTATAAAAGAAATAACCAAGCGGATGATAAGAAATAAAAATTCTCATTAATAATAAGTTGCTACGGGGCTAACGTGATCTTTAAGATGTGTATAAATCAGAACGACATGAGGTGATAATGCGTAAAACCATGGTTAATGTCGCGGGAAGTTTTATGCCTTCCCTGAAGGGCAGACGATATGACAGAATATAGACGATACGTAGAGTCATGACTTATTGCAAGGTCAACATTTAATGATTGTCTTCTTTCTGAGCGGGAAATGAAATGTTCGTCTGCTGTCTTGAACGTTGTAAACAAATGACAATAGATGTTGCAAGGTGTCAATAAAGGTGCGCCAATGAAACTAGGATGTGCCTCTGTATCAACCAACATCCTCTTATATTTTGGTTTTTGAAGGTTTTTGTATATCTTAGTTATATATAAGCACATTCTACCTCAGAAAATAATGAGTATACTGAATCCATTTGAACTTTATATATTCTTACATGAACTATTTGAACTTGGTGCTCTGATTGGCTTCATTCCATCGATTGGTGAGTGTATAACTTGCGTATAAATATCGCAGTTGCAGAAAATGTCAATTGGGAAATTGTATTTTTCGTATGAAACTAACACTTCTTGTAGTAGAATGATCTATTGCAGTGATCAACACCTCAGGCAGGTAAGCCTGCTTCGTCGATAGCCCCAAACAAAGATGTTCTTGGCCCTTTTGGTCGCAAAACTTCTGCTATATATAAGGAAGCGCAGCTACCATGAAATGAATAAGCAGCGATTCGCTCGTCACTACAAAAGCAATAAACAGTATAAGTATATATAAGAATGACTCATGACTCGAGATGATATTAATATGATATGTCTACGTACGTATTCTTACAATAAATCATTTAAATACTAATATGTTTTTGTTATCACAAGGTAAGCCATCACAATAGATAGAACATATAATCACCCGACGTTTATAATTATCATATATTTAATATCATATTTATTAAACGCGTTTCGAACCTGAGTCACACTCGAAAATTAACTCATTCAGAGAGCGGTTGTGACAGCTTATGGTAGGTTGGCGAGTATATCAAATTTACGATAGAATGTGTACAAAGTAAGATATTTTTCTCCTGTTTTGTATATGAATTGTTTCCTTACTGAGCACGCCCGGTCAGTTAAGTCAGTAGCTACTGATCGATGGGTCGTAGGTTCGATTCCCAGGCGAGGCATACTTTACTGGACTTTGGTCATGAAATACTTTCTATGGCTATTCTTCCTTTTATCACTGACTGAAGTATGCGCCTAGTAGTAACTGGTTAACAGCTAAAACCAGAGATTTGGTCTTTTCAAAAACCCAACCAAAAATGTTTCCTAACTGATTGGAGTCTTGTGTGACTAACGATTGTTTCAACGATTATTTGGCACCATGCATTGACACAAAGGGTATACATGTACAACTATAACGGGGAGGGGGTTATGTCACATAAAACAACATAAATAAAACATTACTGATCTCACATTCGAATGACCACGGTGCCTATGCCACGTGACTTTGTTCATATGTGGGGGTCATATCATTAAATCAAGCGTATGTCAATTAAAGTTCTTCTTCCATAAGTGTTTGCTATTCCACCTTTTTGTAGAATAACGTAGAATGTCCACTTCTTCTCAAAAGTAATCAATATTTAGAATGTTCATTAGGGAAAAAACAGATTTTTAAGTGAAACAGTGTAACGTACTGTTTCAAAACACCATTTAACTTTACTAAATGAGAACTGATTTTTTCAGAATTTTTTCCTCGCAGCAAGTGGTTTTAAATTGAATACTTGCAATGCTTACCTACTGTCGGACTATTTGCGGATATTTTTAGATATTAAAAATAGAAACTCAAATATCTGCCACAATTGTATTTTTTTGTCTGTCAATTCAAACAAATAAAAAAACTAACTCATTATTAATATGCTAACATTCATGAGCATACATAAAATCTTGACTCTCATTGCTTTGTATTAGAGTTTACAAGAACACTCCAAATTGTATTGTTAACAAACAACTGCCATGTTGTGACTTGTATGACCCAAGCTGTCTTCAATGTTTACAAAGATAATTAAATAGAATATTGATATATCCAAGCATTGTCAGGTTCAAATTAATTCCATGACTTGCTGTATTTACTCGTATGGGATTTGAATACATCGTCTTTAATCCTTCTTGTCTGCAAACAGAACTCTAATCCTGAACACGTGTTTTACAGAAACATTTAAGCAACCAATGTAAATAACAGAACATTTCCAAATGAGACAATTATGTCCGCGTGCGAAGCGCGTGCTATTTGATTAACAATTCTTGGAAAATATTGAAGTAAACGTATTAATACGAAATCGGTTTAACAGGGCAAGAGTTTGTAACTAGATTACTTTAAGAGTCGAACAAGTCTTGGATAAATTAATTGGAATTTCGTAAGACTCCCGGGAAATTAGAAACGACGTGGTTTTTGTCTGCAGATGTAGTGACAAAATGGAGTGGAAATATCAGAGATCTTGTTTAATATCATGTAATTCCTCCCACCCCTCGTGTACTATATGTTTGTAATGACGCCTTGAACATGCATGTCTAATTATGTGTGTGTATACATATTGTGTCCTTTTCATTCACAAGGCCAGCTTAAAGACGCTCTGCTGTCCAAAACATATACCGTTTTCATATTGGATTAGTTATACATCATAATGCTATGGATACATATTCAGGAACACAATTCCATTTAGTTCAATCATTTTAAGCCAAAGCATCTTTAAAATACAAGCTAGCAAGTAATCAAATTTTCTTCGACATAACTCATGTACCTCATTATAATAATGAATGACATAATGTGTAGGCTCTTTTTCTTCTCAAAACAAGTATTTATAGCTGGAAATCTTCAAAATCGCATGATTTTGCAACAATCAAACGTGGTCCTTACGACAAACTTTTCTGTAATTTCATTCCATTACAAGCAACGTTTGTGAATTGTTTAAGTTAAATAAGGGTAAGTCGCCATAAACATAAAACATATAATCACTCGATATTTATAATAAACATGTACAATGAAAGTTCAGAGGCTCAAACTCATATCCTGTATATCATATACATGTACATAGTAAATGCTCTTCGACCATCTAGTGAAAGAAAACAATGATAAAGCCTATGCAACTAAACGTTGATACGAGAAATATATTGTTACATTAATTAATTTGTTGTTAATTGATAGATTTGCATTATATGAAAGACTTTCACATTTCATTTAAATACTGTGTTTCTAAAAGGACACAAAGTCGAAAATAGTTGCTGTTAATAGAAGCAGAAAAAGAAGTCCTATCGATCACGTTAACTTTTCCAATGAAATTTTCAGACCACGGAAATTGTCAAGAAGTTACAATTGCCGAATTCTAAGTGCAAGTTGTAATGAAAACTTCCCATGTTTGACTGATTTTCAATTTATCTTCAATAAGTGTTTCCTTCATTACTTTCCTACATTTATTCTAACAATACCACATTTATCCTTTTTCTAAGAATTACCTAAATCTTATTTTACAATAAAAAAATCTAAAAGCAAATATTATGATTAATTTTATGCTCATGAAAAATACGACAAAAATATTAACAATACTGATTTGCTCTTTACTAAGAACCAGAGCGTTAAACAAATTAATATTACTGAAAACGATGTAAACGCATTCCCCAAAGTTATTTGTTCACTGAGGGATACATCATTGTGTGCCATAATTCGCAATTCCACAAAAAAATCTCTTTGAACTAGGCAACATTTCCATATACAATTTCCATATGAATATGTGATTGAAGTATTAAAGGAAAAAAGACTATTTCATTTATTCCCTTAGCATCATAGATTTCGAAACTCGTGTATTGCATACGAATTATGAGTTTGCTTACTTCAAACAGCTAGCACAACTCCATCGGGCGGTCGCGACGTACTTAAAGGGTGGGAGGGGTGTGATTTAATCATCCGCATGGTCGACAATCTGAGAGATCTAGCTTTTATGAAATTGCGGTTATGAGGAGACCCAGCTGAGGTCTGTCCGTCAACGAGACAGATGTATTAAGTAGTGTAAACCCATTTCGTGATTACTTAGGCCCAACATAGTCCAATACTATGTTTATTGTGACCGACATGGTTGATTAATGTTTTGGCAGAACATGCAAACCATAACAACAGAATATAACCACGGAAGTGTCATTGCAAGTCACTGTTGATTGACGTATTGAGACATTCTTACTGCAGATATGACATGGTACTATTAAGTTGCCTCTTGTCCTGGACGATATATGGTACGAAAGCCAAGGCAGAGTATGAAGTTGATTTGTTGACAGCCCCACCAGTGTTTCCATGGTAACAAGCTGTTTCTGTGTTCATCTTTCCCGGAAGAGAAAAAAGATTTTGGTTAAGACTTGTCATGATGACGTCCTTCTTGTGTAATCAACAGAAAAATCAAGCACTGAAGACTACAATAGTTTAACCCAACTGGTTGACTGTCATCACCAACCCGCCTCTAGGCCCTCCTGCTTGGTTTCCTTAATTCGATCATATGCATCGTAACTTCAAATTGAGTTCAATCGAGGACAATTCAATCACACTTCAAACAATATCAACTATTGCCTATTTTTAATTTAATAATTTTCTTTTACTCTTGAGGCCAGATGCGGAGTCATGAAAATGGTCGAACGAAAGGTTAATTAAATCGCTATTTTCCACCGCGCTAAGATACGAAAACCGTGTTCTATACCAGTCTTTGTTATGGCAACCAAGCAGGCAGTCATCCGGGTAACTTGCTAAATCAAGTACCGTATACCATTGATTCGATTAACCGCGAAATTTACTGTCCAAATATGGCGTTTAATTGTAAAAACTGGAAAATACGTACGTACATTAGAACAAGCTGTTTCTTTTTCACCACTTAATTTAGATGGTAAGTTTTTTATTCAACAATTGCAAAGAACATGAACAGAACAAAAACATCTTGATCTGGGTCACCGGTTTTGTAGCATATTGTTAATACCAGAAAACTTTGATCACAAAAAAATATTACTTACGCTGATTTCATGTACAAATTAGGCCTGTTCATGTTCTGTATTTGCGTTTTTATACATTTTGTACTTAAAACTATTCTATGTCATTTATGCAAAGAGGTCATTCCCCTTTCAATGTCATTTGTTTGCGGAAATTATTTCTTTGTCATTAGACTTAGTATATTTATTTCCGAGAAAGGTAGAAAAGATGAAAATAATTATGGTAGATAAAACATAATATTAGATCTACAGAATTTCGGATATATAGATTCCACAAGTGTTGCACATTATAATTACACATCAATTACTTAAATTGTTCTTGTACATAGTCATGTTCCTCTATAGTTTGGATAATTAAAACTGAAAATAAGAAACTCTTTCAGTTTTGTTCTTAAATAAATGGTCCTTGCTGATCTTACACATTCAGACATGGATCATTCTATACATACACGATATAAACAATCTGTGAGCACAATGGCTAAAGATTGAAGGGGGTGTGCTTGTTTCAAATAAATCGTTTTGGACAATCAAACAAATATGCATTTAAAGTCGTACTTGTTCCTGATTTGCCCTGAATTATCAAAAGCAATGTTTTTGAAAGTAGGATGAGTGGTCGAAATGCTTTAGCTGAGTCCATTAAAAAGATAGGGCATAAACCTAAACATCAGAGCACCTTTTCTCAAACAAATCTTACGGATAATGTTATCGTAAGTCAATTTCAGAAATTTTGCTGTTCAAAGTCAGAAGGATTAACACATTATTCATATAGCCCAGACAAAATCAATGAATTGTCTTGCAGAACGAGGAATAATTTAGTATATATATATATGTGTGTATAATTCATTATCAACAAAGAACTGGCAGACGAAACATGTCAAAAACGTTTATGAATGTGAGTACAGTAAATTTCCACAGTAAAGATCACCTTGCCTTGGTTGATGCAAAACTGTGTGATAATTGACAATTTGTAAGTCCAAATTATTGTTTTAAGAAATAAATATCTCTATTTTAAGACCATTGCGCTATGAAGAACATCCATTTTGGTGACCCCCAATCAATGAACTTTACAGTAAAACAGTTAACACGCAGGCAACAGTAAAAAACATAATCGTTTAAGAACGAATACCATTAGTCCTGTAGCCCTTTTAAGAGAAACTTACGACAAACCTCATCGTACGTCAAATGAAGGAAACATTCAAATAATGGATTATACTTGTTTCTATAAATTCCTATTACATCAGAAAAAGTGAAAAAAAACAACTTAGAAACAATTCGCAGGTAATAAAACTTACAAGAAACAAGGGAGAGTTAGGTTACAGTTTCTGATTTTCCATTATTGTTATTCTGTCATCTATCGCGGAACAACTGAATGCTATCGATGTTCAGACAGGTGAAATGCCAAAAACAGAAGTTGAGATTTATACAAAACCACAAACAGCAATAAAACCCGGATTACGGCTCGTAAATCGAACTTTATCCATTTTTATTTTGTTAGTTTTCTCTGGTGACTTTGCGCAATGAACGAAGATAAACTATTATGTCAAAGAAAATTACAATGAGTAGGGAAGTTTACTGCACGGAAATGGCATTAAAACGTCGTGTCCAAGTTCTATGGCGGGACTCCTTGATTAAAAACACATTACATACGGATTATTCCGGCAATTTGGATTTTATTGTCATCCCATAGCAGTACAAATATGTGTTATGACAATAGCCTGTCAGCCAATGAATAAAAAGTATGTCTAAAGCATTTTTACTAAACAACACAGGTTTAGCGTTCGCGTTTAGTGTTAGGATGACACTTTGTTCGATAACTGAATGTGCATGCTTAGTTGACATTGACTTTCCAAGCAGGTTTGTTCAAGATCATTTTACTTTGTGAAGCCAATAAAATTCTAGAAATACGTTTTCAGCTGTGTTTTGGATTGTAAAAAATGTTAACTACCATTGTGAATGGGGTTATCTGAAACTCTTGTCTGTCATGCTGTAAAAAGTCTTTGGAATGACTGCAATCTGCAGACTGGTGACTTTTTTGTCTTTAATGGAACCGATGATGTGAAAAGTTCTAGTTTACTCTTATATAGATTTGTATTTTTTTTGGTTGGGTTTAACGCTATATAAACTCGTTGTATAGGTCATATCTAGACTTCTGCAATGATTTAGCAATAGATATTCCTGTCGTGATATTAGATATACAGTTTTAAAGGAAGTTCAATGTCATGCAGCTAGATTATTCTTCATTTGGCATTTCTAGTCTTGAAAACTTGAAAACTCTTCATGCTTTCGTAAACTCTTCAAGTTTTAGTTGACTCATTCCCGCTTAGAATGTACATTTGATGTCTCCAACGTTTATCATGTTTCCAGGAATTTAACTTACAGAATTTATGTAAATGAAATGCATATTTACAAGTGATAATGCTATAGTAAAAGTATAAGCGACATATTTCGTGAAGAAAACTTCTATTTTTTCAAAATATTGTCTCCTAATTAAGCTAGGGTGAATAAAATCCCTATGTCTCCAATGACAAATTCTTAAAGTTAGCTTCAAATTGTTAAAAAATTCAGACAGATTTCCAATTAAATATATATTTATTATGTCAATTATAACTAAATCCTTCAGAAAAACACATATTATAATGTAAATTCAAAAATAATTTTTCACACCTCATACAACAAACGTTGTCTCCAAACTCCGATAACGTACGGGACATTCATTTAATGGCTTCATTAAGCTCACAGCTTTGCACTCTTTACACACTTTTTTGTGTAATTAAAGTCAATAATGTTATATCCTAATGATAAGATATACATTTTAGCTGACATTTTATTGGTATCGGTAATTTGTGAGCTCATTCATTAAAAAATGAATCGTAATTTTCACCACGTAACGAACGGGACAATTAGTAAAATCAAATTATCTAACAAACCTTTTCAAATAGATATATAAATTCTTCATTGAACTTATCTTCAATGATTAAATAAAAAGTTTATAAAGTGTTTTTACAATTCATTTAAGGTGCATATTTGTGACACACAAAAAACCAGTAAATTCAAAATGAAAAATAACGTACGAGTCCGTAACGTACGGGACAAAATGTGACACAATAATTGATAATCGTCTGAATATTTATGATAAATTGCTTTTGTAAGGTTCCTTAACATGCATTTAATCTTCACAGACGAAACTATTATCGGAACGGCAATTATAATGAAATTGATGATGTTCAAAAGTAACTAACAAGAGTTACGGGAAAATAAGGTGTAGTACTTGTTATTTGGCAAAAATGATTAATAGTTTGCATTGTTCTCAATTGAATACCATCTAGCTTTGAAATGATAAACTAAAACAATGCATCGTTTGATCAAATTATAACTTTAGTATCATTTTATCACACACTGCAATAATTTGACCAGGTTCATACATTATTTTACTCATTTAATAACGTACGGGACACTGTAGAATTGTCTAAACATGCATTTGCCGGATGATTTGATGGTTTTAAATCACATGTTACCCCACTACTAAATAGTTTCTATTAGTTTATGCGTTAGATTGCTATGTTTCTTTGTTAAACTTGTCACAAAATTATTGAATGATGTTCTCTTGGAAAAATGATAATGGTTCGCGTAATCATTGTAATTTAAAGATATTATCGCAGTTTTATATGTAAAACACAAGTACATTGAATTATAAAACAAATTACGCAACTATGTAAGTTGTATTCTTGCAGTTTAACTTAGTTATCAATAGTTAGGATGACCAAACTGAAGTATACAACGTACGAGTCAATTTTGATAACGTACGGGACAACAATTATATTCTTCATTGGTTGCTTTGTGGTGGTTCACATGCACACAGCGTTTTGTTATAACACAAAGACAATGGTATCTAACTATTTTTAACAGTTTTATTCTATATTAAACTTGTTTGTATCGTTCTGGAACAATTGATATGAATGACATTTTTAAAACAAATTAAACTAATGAAAATAGCATATTCAGTATTTATGTTTTTCTGACAGTATCTGGCTTACTCTTCAGTCTTTATCATTTATTCCGAAACATAATACGTTATAGAATGCAACCGTATTGAATTTCTCAATAGTTTGACCATTACTATTTTTAAATAAGTGAGATTTGCAGCACATATTCGATTTTCATGAGCACATTTATTAATGCTAGGTGAGACCTTTCACCAGCCTATATCTAAAAAAGTATACTAGCTCAGCTGAAAAGATTTTTATACCATGTACAGAACATGTCTACAATGCCCTTAATTGATTTAAAACTCATATTTGACGACATGAAAAAAATGAAAAAAAATATGCCCATATGTCCACCTTAATTGGGATTGAGTCTAGTACTTGTTAACAGAATTGTCAACAAATTTGTGCCTGTTTACTTAACTGAGCTTCTCAGCTATACACTCATCAAATATCACTTGTGATTAGCTGGTAGTGAGTGCTCAGTTAGCTGTTACAATAAATAGGACTACGATAACTCATTTTTAATAACCAAACACCATTTAAACATGTAAAGTATGAGAAGGATCAAACCAATGACTCCTGAAAAAGTGAACTCAATTCTATGTGTACTCAACAACCGGCATGATGCTGAATGAAATTACAACTTTTGTCTTCAACGAACTGATGGTTACTCCAGAAGCAATCAATGACTCCATCGAATACAATTTATAACAATGGTAGCGTTTTGTCTATGTAATAAACAGTTTAAGACCATTGCTGATTTGGTTGCCAGGGTGTATCAGTAAGACTGCTGGGCATGCAAGTGGGATTTCACGTTTAGACCAGACAGTAAGAGATTATTGTCTGTGTAAACTACTAGACCACTACTAAGTCTGAAGATGATAATTTGTCTGCTGTTTATAATCAATAGTAAAACTTTGACTGAGAATAAAATAATCACTTGGATCATCTAGTTTATTTTACTATTATTAAAGCTTATTCATAATACGGAATTTGAATCATATGTTGAATACTAATTCATGCTAGTCTTGGTATGTGCTCATGTGACACCTTGTTTCTTTTTTATAGGTAAATATGAGTCAATTTATCCTAAAAGCAGAATTTTGTCCATAAACTTATGGAGAGCACTGTGTTAATTTCAACTTGATATCATTGTTTCTGTCATCTTGAAGGTCAGTTGACCTGGCCACAGAGAGGCTTAGACATATGGTTTTATGATTTTGATCATTGATAAGCACATACCTTCAACAGTAGCTGACTACTGCCTTACTTGATACAGAGGTAAGAATCAGGCTGGTCTAAAGACAAGATTTCAAAATATATGTATTTCCAAAATACATGATGGTGAGTAGGTTCTGCCAACTAAACTATCAAAGTTTGAATAATTTCACAGTGAATGATTACACACTATCTCAATATCTCGAGTGTTAGACAAAGAGCACGAAGTCACCATGAAATTATTCATGTTTTGACAGTTGAGAAAAAACAAACAATAGCACTATGTTAATATTAAATATAGTGTTTCTTCTTCTTCCATGTTAGATTAGGAGTCTTCACAGACTGTTATGTTGCCTAGGTCCAACTGAGGGATGGGAATCATGAGATTTCAAATCACCATCTGAACAGGTGAAACAATCCTACAGTCATGAACATCAGCCAAAGATGTGTCAGTGAACAGTAACATAAAGAAAAGAAATATACGAGACAAAAAGATTGATTCTATAGATTTTTATTTATTTGTTTTCCCTCATCTAGATGGGAAAATAATAGTTTTTACTTTACATTATGTATGAACAATTAACTCAATACATTAACATTTCTATAATTATATGAAAATGAAAAATATACCTAATAATAACATATATAATAATTATAATATATAAAAACAACAATGTAAAATATACATTGTCTACAACAAGTGGGTATATAACATAATTTATACTTTCAGAATGAGATTTGAGGCAATATAGAATAGTAATGTTCGTTTCTGAATAATTTTGCAACTTTTTTACAGCTCACTTGAGAGTGATATACAAGCTATGAGGACTTGTTTTGCAATCAATCTGAAAGAAAATGGTACATATTTAACATATTTGTAATATTATTTACTTATGTAAGTCAAATATAAATATTTTACACAGAATCATATTGCCTTTTTTAGACCACAGTAATATAAAATATACACCAAAGTTACATATAAAATAGTCAAATTTCCTTGGTATTCGCTATGAGTGAAAAGGCATAACAAACCAAATGTATTCGGTTAGCACTTAAATTTATCTAGTACGAAGCCAATATGTTCCAATGTACACCAAAGCGAATCTTCAGCAACCACAGTACTTTCTTTTGTTACACGCCATAAGTAACGCAGCATAGTTGAGTAATGTATTGTGGGATAACAGACAATGACCAATGCTTTAACATATTAAAATGCTGAAGAGAAAATTGTAACTTTAGGCCAAACGTAAATATTACACAGTGAAACTCGTATCAAAAGAATACTGTTTTTCTGTACTGATGAAATGCAAAAATCAAAACAATTTTCTTCAAAAGCCAAGCAAACAGCTGAATTCCTTCAACACTTGGAATATTTATATGTTATATGTAATAAGATAAGACCATGATATTAAATAATAATATTAAACTAACAACTAGTCCTTTCTGACCTTCAAAATATTTTGATAGGTGTTACCTGCAAAAGTTTGTTTAAGTCCAAAAAATGCAAAATTTTGAACACTTTAAGTGCAATCAAAATAACTTAAGATTATTGTAAAATTGAAAATAAAAGTAAGGAAGTTAATATTGTATACTTTGCTCAGGTAAAAACAAAATATTCTAAAATATTGTTATGTTAAAATAATACTATAAAAATAACAATAAATTAAAAACGAACTTATCAAATTCTTTCATCTTTTAACTCATGTTTTGGGAAGCAATCACAAACAGATATTAGCTAAAACACTTGCTTACAATATTGTATAATCATACTAGCCCAGGTAATTTCCTGTCAAGAAAGGAAAATTTTAATCAAAAACATATATTTCAGAATACATAGTTTACAACAAAATACAGTGCCCACCAAAAGTTTGGAGACATTTTAACTTTGTTGGCCTGGCCTGGCCTACCCAATCACTTTTATAAAAAAAATGATAAACATTTATTATAAATGCTCTTTAGTTTTGCTTTCTTTTTTGTAATAGTTCTATTAATATTTGAGACTAAAATAAGCTTATAACTATGTTATAGAAAAGAATTACATTGAAAATGATTTGGTGACTTCAGAAATGTCAGATACTGAATCATATCAATCTGATAAATTCATGAAAATGTTTTAATTTTTATCACAAACCATAACAAATATACTGAAATGAACGGTTCCACAAAAACAGTTATTGAAGTCATAAGATTTTATTACATTTCATTTGTTTGTCTTCAAACTTTTGGTTGGCACTGTATTATTGGCTAACTGCTATGAAAACATGGAATATTCTACTTAAGTTGTACTTGATTTTAATAATAATGGTATCAACTTTTATTACTGAACTTAATTCTCTCATGGTTTTTATTAAGATATTGATGAAAAGTTGAAAAGTTTACATTGGGTAAAAGTGAATATAAGAAAATGGCTAAAGATTCATGTTTACGAAGTAGTATTACTTAAATAACAGTAAAATATTTCAAGGTAATAAATTACTTATCTGTAAAATTAAAGAATGGGATTAAGCATTTTCATTTTTTATTTCAAAAATATAATAACATGTATTCCCTTTCCTAGAAAAGATTATAATATATTAATAAGTAGGCCAATACAAAAAAGTAATACAAATACTAATTAAATGGGGTTTTTAAAATAATGATTGAATTTTTAAAAAACTAAACAGCATTTTAATAGGTATATATATTTAACTGTGAATAATGCCACATAAATCTCAAATATTTTAAATAATTTAATATTGATCTCTCATTCTAATGACCACAGTGTAATAAAATTCTGAAAATATGTTCCTGTGGTTTC
This sequence comes from Mactra quadrangularis, assembly GCA_025267735.1. Taxonomy (NCBI): domain Eukaryota; kingdom Metazoa; phylum Mollusca; class Bivalvia; order Venerida; family Mactridae; genus Mactra; species Mactra quadrangularis. The sequence continues at coordinate 35,175,347 of CM046304.1, forward strand.
ATAGACAAAGTTGATCATGACAAAAAGAACCCCAATAATACATTGATCAAAATTATATTATGTAAAGAATGGTATACAATATTTTATTTACTTGTTTAGTAAAGTCTAAGTTCATGTTTGCATTAATATGTGTTTGTCTCAATTTTGACTATTTGAAATAATACTTATCAATAAATGAATACTGGTAACTATTTTGTCAAATTACATATCATGAGAAAAGATTTATACATTTTTTAAAACTATAATGGAAATATAGAACAGAGAATAAAAATATTATAGAAGGATCAAAAGCATAAATTCTACATGTAGGTAAAAAACTATAAAATAAACATGGCAACTATGTTGCTACGATAAAGGAATGTAAGACAAAAATAAAATAAACAAACTAACATTTTGTGGGTTTAGTGGAAAACATCATAACTCATTCTTTTCTTATACTGTGTTATAATCGTTTTCTGCTAAACCCGAGAAAATTTTGTACAAGTTTAATAGAGCTGTAAGCAAGGCAACCAGACATTTCAACATGAGCCCAGAACTCCCAGGTAAGCTTGTATATATAATGGTAAGTGTAATATTTATATAGTAACAAGTAAGATACATGTCAGATTATATGAACATAAAAAAATTATGATTTTACAATATTTTACACAAGAAAAGAACCCAAGCTCAGTATCTAAAATCTTGTACTTCAGGAAAACTTATTTATTTAAAAAAAAATACATGTACATCTTAATAACAATAATAGAATTAAAGTTCAAAAGTTTCAAAATCCTGAAAATTTCATAATTTCAGAAGATTTTACAAAAGAAAAGATCCCATGTTAAAAAACATATATGCTTTTGGAACCCAGTCCCTAAAAAAGTTCACCAATGCATTTCTTTGGTTATGACTATAATGAAATAATAGCAGATTATTGCTTCAAATTTGGCTAAAATGGAATTTGAAACTTCTTTTAAATGCATGTTGAAAAATATTTTATGATTTTCGTTTCATATTTTAAATTGGCAACTAGTAATGGCTTCTAAGGTGGTTAGGGTCTAAGAAAAGGTATACAGAATAAAAGAAAATAAACTGTCTTTGTATTTTAAAGTTAGAGCACTCACTGTAATATTTGTTTTACAACGAGGCAGTAGGGGTTAATAATTCACAATTATATTAGGGGTCCCGTCATCACATTAATTCTATTGGACCATTCAAAATTAAAGTTTTAACACTGAAACACAAATTTACACTGACACAAAAACTTTATATCTGGAATAACAGATCTATACAATTTTGATCATATTTAAGATTAATTACAAAATATTTGATACAAAAAATATTCCATGTTTACAAAACAACTTGATACATGCACATTTTTGTACAAAATGATACAAAACTTATGTAAAAACATGTTTGCAGTTTGTAATATATTTACATAAATTTTTGTTTAAAAAATGTATACATGTACAAATGTACATATTTTTGCAAAAAGAATCATGTGTAATAAATTTATACTGATTTCTGAACACATCATCCCATGCAGTTTTTCCTGTCAGCCACCAAAAGTAAAAGAGCAAGTCTTTTTTGGAATTTATTAGCATTTAACAACACACCTACCCCAGTAAGGTCAAATCATGCCAAAACATTTCCGAAGCAACAGAAATGTCTTATTTGTTCAGAATAACTAGCACTAAGCTCTACATATGAAATGAAGGCTAAAATATTTTATGTATATAACTATATTTACTATCTAAAACATAGTTTGAGTACATATTGAGTACAAGGAGAATAATGTACCAATTTTTGTCTTACAATAGACAATGTACATGATTGTATCTACACTTTGAGAGAGAGAACATATACCAAGGGCTTAACAAAAAAAATGTCATAACTCAGATATTGTTGTTGATTTTTTTACAGTTAATGATTTTCTACATTTGGTTTTAAAGACATATTATTTATGTAGTATAATATATAAAAAATATCAAAATATTCCATATATAAAGCACATAAATATGAAGGTTCTCATGGAGGATTCACTGAGCAAGGCTAACAGAGTAGACTCTTTAAATAAAGTCATTATCATAATCATTATCATCACAATTATTATTATCATCATTATTACAATTATCATCAATATCACCATCATTATTACAATTATCATCAATATCACCATCATTATTACAATTATCATCAATATCACCATCATTATTACAATTATCATCAATATCACCATCATTATTACAATTATCATCAATATCACCATCATTATTACAATTATCATCAATATCACCATCATTATTACTACCAAATGTTACTATTACCATCATTTTATTATTATAATTATCATCATTATCATAAATAACAATAATAATAAAAAACATTAAAATTATGATAATAATGATAGAAAATAATAATATTTAAAATAATTATAATAATAATAATTATAGTAATGCAGTAAAGTTCCGCTATTAAGACAACTTTTGTTATTTCAAAATAACGCGTTTTTTTACAAGTATTAAGACCCAAATGCCTAATTTGTGAAGAAAAGGGTCCCTATAATAAGACCGTTTCACTATTAAGACCACAATAACAATAAAATTATTATTATTATTCTCCACTAAATGAAAAAGTACAGAAAAATATATAATAAGAATGACATTTCTTGCTTTCCTAAAACTTGTTGAAAATATGAGTCACAACAGCTTTTACTTAAGCCCTTGATAAATGGTATAATAAATGAAAGACAGGTTCATGATACACATTATTGATAATAATAACATTAATGGTCATCTCACACACTGTTACATGTATATAAATGTACACTACAAGGATTGTTCCCCTAGAAATAATGACAAGCATATATATGAATTAAACACAAAAATGATTGAACATGAAACTATTATATCTGACATTTTTGTGAAATATCTTATGTCAGGGAAATTGTTTTAAGTAGATCAGAAATTCAATGAATTTATCATTTTAATTCTTAGAAATTCTATCACTGTATTTACAAGAAGAATGTTAGATTTTACAATTTAGTTGCTAGGGAAAGCAAGCAACAATAATTTGGTTGCTAAGGGTAGCTAGAAGAATACAGTTTAAAAAAATGCATAAAGACCAGAAGTTTGAAATGATTCATAAATGTATAAAAGATCAACTTGAAATAATATTAATCTGCTTCCAGTATGCGTAAAAACAATGTTTTAAATAATATCTTAATAGTTACGAAAATAAAAAGATGAGAAAAATTAGACGAAAGTGAAAAATAAAACAGTTTGCTAATGGAATAAAATCAAAGCAATGATTAAACAAGCAAGCACTTCTGATAAAAAATATTTTCAAAAATTGCACAATAAAAATAAAGGTACATCTCATTGATGCTGTTGATAAAATAACAAATAATTCTAGAATATTGCAGGAAAATCAGCACTTAGATAAACACTTCATACATGATGCAATACATACAGATGTATTTTCTCATTGGTAAATTTGTTAATATTTATACAGTCATGATAACACAAATATAACAGAGAAAATCCAGCAATTTATATAAGTGAGTCTAGATCCCACTGTGGAATTTTTCAAAATGAAGTGAAAATTAGTAAATGAGGTTAAAGTTGTATTTTTGTTGTTTGAACTTAACCTCCATTCTAGAAAAAATCTATACACAAATGATAATTAAAAAGGGGGTCTGTAATTGTTATAAAATTTTATTGTTGAAAGTAGGGCATTATTTAAATAGACATTTGCATTTAATGACTTTTGTTTACATGTATATACATATCAACTTATAGGCATGGTAAGCATTACTAGTAGCTCTACTTATAGTCATAAATTAATAGTAAATTCTACAAAAATATTAATGCTTTAAAGTCTTGTCAATAATCATGATTAAGAAATTATAAAAGCCTTTGCTGAGTACAAATTTTTTAATGTACTATGCAATCATCATTCTTAAGCACTAGCCAAAGTGATTATGCCTTAGTCCCATAAAATCGTGCCTTGTTGCGAACCCGTACGTTTCGACAGTCATAGGCGGTGGGAAGCCTTGCGTATTAAGGTGACGGTATGCACATGGCACAAAACAACACACCTGTAGGGAGCCGTAGCTGGAAAATATGCAAGTTTAATCCATACTCGGCCACAATTTTGTTCACGCATTGACTTTGAAAAAGATAAGTGTAACCACGGCTCATCTCACGGACCCTGGTAAAAACCTAACAGTCCATACGGGTACGCAAGAGTTCGTACGGGTCCTTGCCGAGCTTGATCGCATGGCACCCGTAAGGTGCCCTCACAGCTATTTTCATGTTTATGGGACTGTATGTTTTACTGTTAAGGTTAAAATAATTAACTAGCCCAATACATGTAATACAAAATAAGTAATTTTTCCTATCCCAAATTCATTTCTATTATTCAAGGGCTTTTGGCTAGAGCCATGCATTTGCTATATTTTTGTTTAAAAAGCAAAACAATTTTATGAAAGCAATGGAAAATAGAACTTCTTTATTAACGCAACCATACATGACAAAAATTCATCATCATTTTAATAACTCTGTTTGCCATTTTTTGCCAAAATAAGAAAAAAAGACAGTAAGAAAATAGTACTGATGATAACAGTAAATAAATTGTATATGTTGAAAATAATTTCAAACAAACATGCATATTTATGGCATTAAGTAGAAGTATATATTTTAATACATACAGTTGTTTGAATAAAGAATATTCAAGAAAACTAAATTATTACATAAAGTACATCCATTTAAAATCAACAATAAAGGAAGCCATATTGCACAAGAGCAGATCTGGAACAAAAATGTTTTTATACACATCATTTTTAACACTAAAAAACACCATACACAATCCATCACATGGGTGAAAGTTGAAAGTTTTCAATTTTCAATGATCTGAAATTTCCAAATTTATTGAGCAGTCTTAATACAGATTAAGTATCCGTTCCTTAGGTCAAACAATCCTGAACCTAGGCTCATGTCTAAGACTAGGGAGTATATTGAAAATTGGTTAAAACCAAATATGTCATCCACAATAAATATAGTCATTACAACTTGTAAAACTTTTCACCCTGATGCATCATGAGGCCACATGACTTCTGTAATATCACATTACATAATGTACATAACAATGTGCACACCCAGTGTTTTACTGAGAATTTTAAAATGTGGGCCCAAATGGCCCCATAAGTCAAAATTGGACATCATAACTTTTTGAAGCCCAGAGGAAATGGAAGTTCTTGTATCGGGTGAAACTGATATTTCTTATCATTAACACATATGTTTTTACGGATGCATCACTTGAAACACAAACATTGATCAAAAGCATTATTTCACAAGCTCCATTTTTGATTTTGCATGAGCAAATGTGCATCCTCAGTATATCAAGGTATACAACAATCAACGATGACTGCACAAACAAACGATGACCTCACAAACAAGCAAACATACAGTCACACATCTACACTAAGAGACACTTCAGGTTCACATCATAGTCAGGGAATATAGTACACCATCTGTTTAAAGAGCTTTACTACATCATGATCATACATGTATGTACATCTGAAAAGATACAAGTAAAAATATATAATATTTTATCAGTCTACTAAATAAAGATATGAGTGTGGTTGTCCGAACAGATCATTTAATGAGCAAGCACTATATTTCATTTCAAGGGATGCCTGCAAGACTGTAGTAACTCGCTCTTTAACACAATGCACTTGCTTGTAACAGTCTTGTGGGCAACCCTCAATTTGCAGAACTTTGGTTGCCCCAAAGAAAATCCTTGGTTGCCTAAACTAAAAATGGTAGTTCTGTGTATCAATACATCAGTTTATACTAATTTATTTTAGCTCGAGTGTGAAAAAAGTTTCACAACTTAGATTGATCACTTTCAAGTCTGCTTCCTTTAGAACCACTAGAACTGAGCTAGTAGGATAAAGATTCTTGCTCAAGGAAACAACAGGGTAGGGATTTGATGGGATTCAAACCAACATGGAGCTGACTAACCAGTCCAAGGTAGTAACCACTTGGTCACACCCGCTTCCTTAAAATTCCTTTATTTATATAATAAGATAATAATAATTACAAAACAATAATAAGGCATTGATCATATTTGAATTTGTTCGGATAAAGAAGAACTTTATAAGAATTAATATTCCATTCCAATCATATTCAAAGAATGTTTTAACTGTATCAACTATATAGTCAATTATATATTTTATATATCAAATTATGTTCATTCTGATAATTAAAAATGTTTAAACTTAAGTATACTGATTTCATGTTACTGTTAATTTTTAGCAATTTATTGCTGCTATGTACATGTCTACATATTTTGATAATTTCTAGAATAAGTAAGCATGTACATAATTGTAATAATTAATTTCAAATTAGCTCAATGGGAAAAATTTGATTCACAGAATAATATAGTTCAAATTAAGTAAATAATTTAAACAAACTTTGAAAATGTACAACGCAGAGCAACCAAAATGGTCACTGGTAAGACATGTCTTATGAAAATAGATTACTTAACAACTTTATATTACCGGAGAGAGAGATCAGACATGATTCAACTTTTTAAAATCATGGAAAGTTATGAAACAGTGAAGTTAGATAATATTACACCTTCAACTTACTCAATACGTGGTCATAAATATAAACTTATGAAAAACTTAACTAATTCACGTTTTAGTCAAAACAGATTCACAAATAGAGTTGTAAATAATTGGAACAGTTTATCCCACAAAACAGTTGAGTCGTCATGGATAAATGTGTTCAAAAGTAACTTAAACAAATTTAATCATGAACAAACCAATCAGTGACTGATAATTACCTCCATTCCTCATAAGCGCATATGTGCAAGTGATAATTCAATTTGGATTTAATATGTAAATAAATTGGGCCACAATGAGCGCAAGCTCACGAATGGCTACCGAAGATTCAAGGTAAAATTCAAGGTAAATTCAAGGTAATAAAAAAGCCTCACCACCAAGAAAAGAAGTCGAAAAAATAATTAGCTGTTTAATTGTAAAATGAATTATATTATTTATCATTATAAAGAAACATAAGTCAAAGTCTGCATTGAGATGATTTTGAAACAATTATTTCAATATTTTTATTTTATATAATGAAATATACAAAATATATTCAGAAAAAAAATCACCATTTTAAAAAAAAATCAAGAAAAATGGGAGGTATATACTCGCATGTCAGTCATTGTTGAAGGCGTATACAATGTATTGTAAACAATAGCTACAACCGGATATGCGCATGTAATAAATGCATTATGCCAAAATGTTATCTCGCCCATCAATTAAAAGGATATGCAATGTGCATTCAAGGTTATGACCTGCACAAAGGCAATGAGTATCAAATAACGTAACAGAATGCGAGGTTATTAACTTTATCGATAATTGACCCATCCCCTTGTGATATGAAGGCAACCAATCAGAGGGGCTGTTACAAAAAGTGCATAATCGTAAAATTTAACACTAACATGACTATGCACAAATGTTTGCAAAAATGGCTGAATCAATATATTGAGCAATTTGAGCTACCATTACATTTAATATGATAACTGCACCAAAAACAAATTATTGACTTGAATGTCTATATATTTATTGCTATTACACAAAAATAACATTCTTGCCTCTGATAACATGCATTATTGAACAGTAGCATACAGTTTTCAACATTATAAGTTCATATTTAAAATTCAAATTATAAACAAGAAAGTGGATATCCGGTCATAGTAAATAGTTAACTTTTTAAAGATGAAAAAAGGAATACATCAACCATATATAATTATACAATCTTTATTGCAATTATGGCGATTAAGAGTGGCAAAGCTAGTAAGTAGAGTAAGAAATTGACAGACACAGTTGCAGAATTGAAATGTGGGCTTTTATATAAAGCCACAATAAACATCGTAGCTGAAAGTTAAGCGGTCAAATACATAAGCAACAACCCAATTAAAATCAAAACATAGGTAGAATAGAATCAGTCAGAAAATCCAATGAGCTAAAAACATTAACCTTTACAAATTGCCGACAGTATCCAGAAATGCAAAAGTTGCAAAACAAGCATAAAAACACCACAGAAACAAATACTTAAAACAGATGCACAATTACTGCAAGATTGACCCTAGAGTCTTCCAATAGCATACAATATCTGTATAAATATGACTTACAATGTAAACTGATCCACAATCTTATTGAATAATTGGTAAAATTACAATATACAAATACTGAAAGAAACATTAAATCATTTTCGGTTCAATGCCGTAGCGCCATAAATATAAATCGCTAGGCAACCACACAATGTAAGCTCCGCCTATATACATGTTAACGTAAATACTTATAAAAAGCCCCATGTAAACCATAATCCATTGCGACAAATAATTCCAATAAGAAAATTAAATATATCAACAGTTTTTTAGGCAGCAGCTTAATGTATCTTTTTAAGAAAAAACAACTATGATAGAATATTGAACTCTGTTGATCACAGAGAAATTTCATTTTGAACGTTAAAAACATCATCCATAAGGCAGAACAGTGAAATCTGAAGAAAAAAAAATTATAATAAGAACTAGCATTTCGTTGGGACAGTGATATACTCGTAATGCATGGTCAGTCATTTTATACAAATGTAATACAGTGGAGCATGTCAACACAAGAGAAACCTAACTCATCCCACACGGCATATAGCGCTACAACTGTAAAACATATAACCAGGCAAGTGCATATAATTATTCAGCTGAATCAAACAAGGTCACTGTTCTTTGATTATGCACAAACGCTTCATTAACGATTGACAAAACATTGTGTCGTCGGAAGCAATAGGCATTATTTGAACTAAATTACACATAAAAAATTGGTTTAACTTCTAGTTAGCATGAATTTATTGCAACACATATATGGATCATCTTTCAAAAAGATCAAAACTTAATACAACATATAATTGCCCAAGGAACATTAAGTTTTATTACAAAGAAACTTAAGATTCTATGTCAAGCTTCAATGGATAAAGGATCCACGCAAAATTAGCTCAAAGAGCAAATATCCTTATGTAATGACACCATAATTTAAAGGAATGACTATTTTAAGACATTATGTTGAAGATTGTTGTATATTACATTAGGCATCAAAATACATCTTCAGAATCATTAAGGCTACTGGTTTATAGATTTGGTTGAATTATTTTAAAATTCCCTAAATTTGCTATGGTCAGTTCCAAGGCGGAGACCCCTTAGGTTCTTGTTTTTATTATCTGTAGCCTGTTCAATTACCCCGAATGTTCCAAAACGTTCCGTAATAATAGGATCCGTACAACTCAACCCAAAGACAACTCAACCTGAGACAACTCAATCCCCAACTAATGGGATGAGTTGTCCAAACTTTGAGTTGAGTTATCCTTGGGTTAAGTTGTCTTCTGGTTGAGTTGTCCTGTTAACGTAACATTTGCTAACAGTCTTTACTGAACATGCAGCTGTCAGTGGCATGTTTTAAAAAAACAAATTTTTAAATTTCAAAATCATCTGTTTGTTTCTTGCCTGAGTGTAAGGTAAGGTAAGATTTGACTGTTAAACCAAAATGTTTTTTTACATAACAATCACAATGCTGTACAGATGAATACCCATTTGTACAACAATTTTCAGTATCAAAACACTGCTTTACAGCTTTAAAACATGTTAAGACAATTTAGGAAGTTGATTTTTAAGTAGAAATCTATTGACCAGGGCTCATACAAATTTTGAACACCATAATCCCATGGTTTTCCAAGATATTTCCATGAGTCCTCTCAGTTTTCCATGATACAACACAGACACATACAGAACCCAAAGCACAATTTGAAAACACTGCATCACAGCAGACAGCACAAATAGAAAAACTGGAAATGGTGCTGTATTAAAATTTTAATTTTTCGTACTCGAGCATGATTCGTACCAAATGTGTAAAGTTGTAATTAATGTTTGAATTTATGTGGTTTTTTTTTCATTCATTTTCATGGGTTGAAATCAAATTGACATAAATTTTTTTTTTCCTCTACACAATTTAAAGGTTTTGCATGATGGATGTTTTCTAATTTTCCATGACTTTTCCATGATTTCCCAGAAAAATCTCATTTACCATAATTTTTCCAGTTTGTATGAACCCTGGTTAACAAGCGGCTTTAAGAAGTTGTCATATGATTCTAATTTTTTTAAATACTAAAATAGTAAGAAAGATTCAAATTCACTAAAGAATTAAATTAGAAACTTATCCAAAGAGTGTTATGGGGTCTTCTACACAGGTGCCAACACTCGCACACACTTTTCTGAGTGGTACAATCCCACTATTCTCCTTATCCGTAGTCAACCTTCATAAGTCAAGTATATGTAGTAGCAGCTACTTTGCCATTCATTTCTCACGGATTTTCTTTGTTAGCGATATAAGCAAACACAATCTACTGTTTCCAAGAAAAAATCTCCATTAAAAAATATTTCCTATTCCGCAGCACACTCATCCGATATCAAATATCAGCAAAAAAGTTCCAATGTCTTAGAACACATTATAAAAAAACACCAACCATTAAAATATTCTGTAGTACAAGATGTTCATACTCTGGTTTACTATTATTTCATTACATGAAAAAATGAGACCATTTGATTCAAAATTAATGAACTGGAAAAAAGTATAAAATTTCCTGGAAGTTATCCTAGGAGAAGACACAGGTTTTATCTTCTGTTACAATTTAAAAGTCAATCAACTGTAAAAAGCGGAGCAAGCTCGGTTATTTTGCCGAAAAAATGACAACAAAAAATACAACACATCGGGTACTATTTCTAAGATCAAATTATTTACAATCTTGTTTGTTTCATAAAAGTCAAGGTATTTGTTATGTCATTGAGTTGTTTACTGTTATGTACAAATTGCGGGTTTTAGCGCAAAAAACAGTCATAACTCAATATAAAACAAGAAATGTAATGTGGAAACCACATTAAAGCCGGATTTAAAAATTTTAACGCAAAAATTACAAAGAGAAATAATCCATAATAAAGGCAGGTACAGTTGCGGTTACTTTCTAATTCTGTTTATTACATGGTATGTTATCATTGTATGAAGTTTCATAAAGATTTGATAATAAATGGCAGAAATAAATATGGATAAGAAAAACTTTAACACGATTGTTAACGACACCGGACGCCCACCCAACCGCCTGCCCACCTGTGTTTTGCCAAACTATAAGCCCGATTCTTTCGTTGAAAAATTTGGCTAAAAAGAGTGAGTTACAGCCGTTATGCGCGAAAGCCGCGATTAGTACATGATCAGTGATGACAATCCAAACTCAAGGTTACAGTTTTTTACCGTATTAATTTCTTAATTCTAAAGTCTAAATTTTAATATCAACAATTTTGTTTTATTTTTTATACTCAAAAGTTACAAGCTTTCCTGGACACTAATCTTTTACCATTACTTGAATATCAATTCACAATCAGTCAAAACTTCTCAACACACACAGAAAATCATTATTTTTGCCTTTTTTTCATAAATGGGATTTGTTGCAGCCAGAAATTCAACCTTGGCCTAGGCAGTAAACCATAAATCGTTACCTTATTAGTATTTGAAAGTTTTTACATATTTCATAAAACAGCACAATTAAAACACAAGATCTTTCTACATAAAGTGACAAAAAAATTGATAATTTGGACCATGTTTATAATCATATCAAAATTTAATTAAGCATAACTTAAGATTCCTAAATCTGACAAAGTAAAAATAAAATAACGACCATTATTTGATGTAGAATAAAGACACAAAAATGACATATATTAATTTTATATCAACAAGATATTAAACCGTAAATACTTTTTTACTTCTGCTGGAAAAGAAGAACCCATGACAAAAAGGAAATTCCGCAACCAATTATGAGACAATCTTTTACATAACTTGATAGTTGCATGGATGATGGTTAACGCCAACTTTAAAATTCTGAGAAAAAAATTCTCACTTTTTCGTTCAAGAAAATATTTTATTATTCAGACTTGAAGGCGAAAAAGAAAGAAAAATCAAATTATTTATCGCTGTGTCTTGAGTCAGCGCATAAAATTGACAGAAATTTAAAAACGAAAACTAAAAACACTCAAAATAAAAGGATTGTTAGAACAAAAATAGGCCAACTAGAGTAACAGGCCTTAACATATATTATAAATACCACAAAACCTAGCAACATAATAAAAGAAAATGTGCTAAAACTCATGTTTTATGCAGTAACAATAAGGACTTATAAAATATACAAACAAACAATATTATAAACTGTCATGGCAGCCATGGTGACAACTTTACAAGCAAACAAACTTTTTAAAAGCTCAAAATCTTTGCATGAGTCCAATATACAAAAATAATTTAGTTATATAACATTTTTTTTCAAAAGGCGCCAGTGAATGTCAATTTAAGCGCCACAAAAATTTTTACTTAGATTCTAATGCTAAACACCGCTTCCAGAAGATTCGATTTCAAGTTTTTTTCTGTCAACATTTCGTAACAAAGTATGAAAGTCTTCTACTAATGACCACAATTTTCATATTCCATTTATTACTTTTATTTCATCACAATGGAAAGAATACCTTCCCATTTGACCAATCTTAGTAATGTGCATATCCAAAACAATATTATATTTCAAAAATTGCTTAGCTACGCAAACATATGTCAAAATTGGTAATGACATCTTTTATTCCCTAAAGCGATAAACTTGAATGCTTGTCAAATAATCATAAAAGAAAGCATAATGTATTATGCAGTAATCGTTAACGATCATGTTCTATTCTATAAATAGAACAAACCGCGATCGTTACAAAAAATCGAACAAAAATCTACCTCGAGTTAAACTATTAAACGAACATTCAAAATGGCCGACAATATTATACACAAAATATGTCCTCTCAATTTTGTTCTTACTGACTTCATGCTACAACCATAAAAGAGTTATAGCAAATGTAAGGCAATGTTAGCCAATATACTCAAAATTTAATAAAGTGCACTCCATCTACAAACACTGCCAAATGTTAAACAAAGCGATTTAGTTGAGAACCAAACCATTCAACAGGTCAAAAATGAAGGTCATACACCCTAACCCAGACAGAATCATCAGACTGTATATGCCATAAAATCAATGCATAATGAGTACATTTATGTTGCAAATTTTTAGTATCCCTAATTACAGATCATGCTAAGACTTGCAGTGCAACATATACGGAGTAAGAAGTTCAAAAGAAATGAAACTAGTAATATTGCCATAAATGGGCATAGGGGTTCATGTAAGCCAAATCTAAACTAAAGTTAGAAGAACTTCAAGGGAACAGAAAAGGGCAAAAACAGCTTGGAGAAAGAAAAAATGCTATTTTTTATGTAAACCGCAGATTGACCTTGTACATAATAATGGTTGAGACAGAGTCGTAAGAGTAATCTCCCTTGCTAAAACGAATCGCTAATAAAAAATTGAATGCAATGAATTTATGAAGCGAATGCATGTGCAAAAACATGCACTTTCATGCGCTGAACAATACGACAATTTTAAATTTCATCAATCGAGAAAATAATAAACGATTATTACGTTTTTTAGGTGCGGAAACAAAAACTTCGAATAAGCTTTCAGACGAAAAACCGGAGCTTATCAAAGCGAAACAACTGCGATAAAAAAACAAAAAAAAGTGCCCTAGTGATCATCAACTTTGTTGCTTAGAATTAACAAGACTGTTCTCAGTAGAGTAAAGAATAAAATAAATAAAAACGTATTTTAATATCAAACTTCTTGAGACTACTTCCACTCTAATGCGATCTGCGTCCGACAACTGTTTCAGAAGTTTCGAGACGTAAAGTTGCATTTATGTCCCCTGATTTTTAAGATATACGCAAAACAACGAAATTATTTAGCTATTTGGAAAAGGCCTTATGCATGATATCTACAAATATTTGCAATTTCAACATTTTATAGCCCTACAATATTATATTCTAAAATTTTACAATGTTTATCAACACTATTTTATATGCATATTTTAATAGTCAGCTCCATAATCCCAATTTTTCTGGACTATTTTCTTTTACGGCAGTGGTGTATCCTTCCACAAGCATTCAATATCTTTTCCATATATAAAAGAGAACTACTTTTTTAAAAGAAATTTCATAACAGACATGACCTAGTTTCTACGGTCAAGAAAATGCCCCCCCCCCCATTTGCTTGATTTGAAGTCCAGCCATTGTTGTATTGGTTACAATCAGATATCCTGTCCAAGACAAAACCAACCGTCCTAAGCTTGTTGAAGCCTTAAGTCCTATCGGACAGAAATAGTAGTACAAGTAAGTAAGCATACATAATTTATTGTGGGTTAAGTGCAAAACAGTTATAACTCAATCTTTTCTAATATTGTATTATGTCTGTTTTGCTCTAAACCTGGGATATTCAAACCTACCTGCTGTGCTATACAGTATTTGTAGATAAACTAGATTTAGTACTATATGTATCTTCTGGATCACTTTGACTCATTTTACGATCAAGCTCCATGGCTTCTTCCATAGATTTCTCTTTTAACGCCATCTGATAAGCTACTTCAAATGATTCTCCTAGAGTCAGTATGATATCATGTGCTAAACTCTGAAAGTAGAAATAAAATTACGTTTTAACTTTACCATTAAAGTAATGAGCAAATTATCAAGCTTAGAGCATAAGAATTATGGTACATCCTAATACTAAAATAACGATAAATAGACAATATCTGGAATTCAAATAATTGGTTTATCCTTACGGTACAAACAAACTCACCATTACCATGTGTACAAAAAACAATGGGAGTTAATCTGTGTTCCTCCTCATTTTACAGCAATAATGTGTACTAAATTTAGTTTGTACTGCCTGTGCACGAAGAGCAAAACAATAAATCAGGAGTTCTGAATTAAGTCTATTCTAACATGGGTATATATTATGCTTTTTTACTCTACATTCAACCTGACATCATCAGCTGGGTTTTTACTCCCTCATTTATTAAACTTTACCATAAAATTACCATAAAATAAATCATAAATGAAAATGATAGTATAAAAATATATATAAGTTTTAAAAAAACAAAACAAAATCTTGAAAATTTGAGGGCAAACCACCCAACTTCCTTGCAGGACACGGTGGTCTAGCCCTAGTTACACTATAGCTTAAAAAATATTATTTCAATGATCACAAAAACAAACGTCAAAGAAATCCGTACAGATTTAAGTATAAAATATTATTGTATGATAAATGAGAGATAAACATTGATATTGTGAACCCCTCCATTACTTATAATCTCCTCAAACTCCTTTCTCCCTTTATCTTCATTGTTTTCAATCATTGTTTATGACAGGTTTCATTTCCAATATGATTGATATACCATTTATAGTTTCTCCGACGTTCAATTTCCTCAAACGTTACTATTGACCATCATTTAGCTGCGGTCACATGACATCTATGTCCCCTTTTTTGATGTCCCCATATGTGACTTCCCACTATTAAAGTGTCCCCGTGCAGTGGCAGCTGCAGTTTCATTGAGTTGCCATTCAGTTTTCTTGAGACAGTTTTCACGTTAATAAAACATACAGATATGTTCCAACTGCTCATAGTTTTTGCCTCATTTAATCTTGTAAATAGATTGCTGACAAGATCTTTCTATAACTGACATTGTCAGAAACTGTTGAGAGCACTGTCTAATTGATGGTACTTTCAATCCTACAGTCAAAGCATCTCCTTCCCATAAAAGGGGTTAATAAAATTTTTGAATGCTGAATGTTTTGGGTTAACATAAAATGCCGATAATGAAATAGATCTGTCAGTATTCACAATGCCAACACAGTGGGACAAGCTTCTAAATGATGGTGATTATTGATTCATTTTGATTGGTCAATACATTTCAACATAAAGCTCCCGACCAACTCAGATCAAGAGGTCAAGTTTGAAAATGAGCTAAAGGTGAGATAGAAAACCTTTCTATTATTAAAAGAAAATAGAAAACATCTCTTAATCTGGATAAATTACTACCTTCTTTCAATAAAAATATATGAAAAGAGCAAATTAAGATGTACAGTTGAAGAAATGGCTAGTAACTTTGGTCTAGAAGCAAAAATGTTTCAGTGGCATCAAATGTACATGTGCAAATGTATGCTAACATCTATTAGCATTAAATACAATTGTATAAGTAAATGGTTATTAAGTGTTTAGGAGATGTTACTCAATTAACTCCAAAAATAAAACCTATGTGATAGAAAGTGTGCAAGTACAAGATTGGCATGACTTTTTGCTAGCAGAGGAAGTCATCAAGCCTTATACTTTATAAATGTGGCAGTACATATAGATATGCCACATTCATAGAACAAGATGAAAAAAAAATAGCAATGCTTAACTATTAACTTGGTCATTGCCAAAAGTATTTGAAATTGAAATCAGACCAAAAGCCTATCAACAAATCCTTACAATAAACTTTATACACTATAATATAAAACAATATAAGTCAGCGGTACCTGTTGTTAAAAAAGATGACATTATGATAATTTACTTAAATGATATTCACAAATTTTGCCTCATAAAACATTTAATAAATGTCATGCCACAAATAGTGAAGACAAATGCAGCAATTACGACCTGTTTAGCGAAGATAAAACTCTATACACAGGACATTTATTTATCTCAGCACGAAGAAAATCACGGTGGCATCACTATATTATAAATAAATGCCAGAAAACGCGGGAAGTTTTAATGACTCGAGACCAGAAGTGTCTTAAATCCTTCAGAAAAACTCTAAAGGTGAAAAGGTCCAACTCACCAGATTATATAATTGTTCACACCTTCAGATCTCACAGTTAGCGTTTTGTGGCCGAATGTAATAATTAAGTAGGTAACTGTCACACGGTAATAAAACTTGTCGTACTTACGTTACGACCACCGCATTTAACGTTATTATTAATAATGCCACCCATGAGAGGTGTTATATGGTAAAAATTAGTCAAATCTGTTGTTAATGTAATTAATTGTCATAAGAAGTGAGGATATATCACCTGTGAATTATGGTAAAATAAACGTGTGCGGAAAATAAGCATGAAGAAATATACTCATTTTCCTCAATTTTATACTTATTAGCAATGCATGCCAGCATCTTTGTATAGTGAGTCACAGCGTTATATACAAATAAATCAACATGATAATTGTAAGAAGTTAAATAAATTTTATGCTAACATATGCTTTTTTAATTTACATATTCATCAAGTTTATTCATCACATTTTTTGACCGTACATATAAGTAGGTGACCAAGTGACCAAATAAAAGTCATTTCCAAGCACTGTACCATGTAACATTCACTGTCCTCCAAAAGCTCCCTTCACACAATCAAAATTGATATTGTACTAAATGCAATTTTAAAAAGCATTTTTTGTTACATGTTTTTTTTTCCCGTTTTTTTTAAATCAGTATGTTTTTCTGTTAGTTATTGTCATTGGTACCACTTCACTTATAGCTTGCCTTTAAAAACCTATACTGCAATTATGTAACTCCTGATCATTGGTATTAATTCTACTACACGAGAGTAACTCTTTCAGTTTCCATTTTCTTCTGGGAATATTGTTTCAAGTTATGCAGTTAAATATCTTGCTTAAGGAATAAGCACTGACTCTGTTGAATTCAAATTTGAGACCCGACTTGACAAAAATATTTTTCTTTTAGCGTACCCTTGAACTAGCTGCTCCTACAGTTTAAACTAAACTTAAATTGAATCATCTGTAAGATTGAACCATAGTCAAGAAGCAAAGTAAGGTACATGTGTTTTAACTTTTAGCTTTGATATGGTGATCTATTGCAACCCCAAAGTGAATACATAGTATGTTGTCAGACTGCATATAGCTGTGTTTTAAAAAAAAACTTAAATGAAGATTCTCATAAATGGAGCCATCAAATAAATCAAAATATATCATCATTTTAATGTCAAAATAAGATATTTATGAAGACATTTGCATTTATATCATAATACAAATAATTAAATTCATATTATTTTTTCTTAGCAAGGTCAAGGGGTGAAGGTCATCCAAAGTTAAAATCATGATAGTTTTTATGAATATATTACATTGACTTCCCATTGCTATGTGACAATGAAATACAACTCAACTCATGATTATTTAAAACAATAGCAAGAGAAACAATTTTGAAAAAATCTGCATGACATATTAGCTTCAAGGACATGATACAGACAATTTGCGTGTTTGTATTTCATATTTCAACATGATTATTTCAACCGCGGCCTTGGCATAGTGGTTAGCATGTCTGACTTCGAATCCGGAGATCCGGTTCGAATCCCGGTCGCGGCAGGTCATACCCTATACATGAGTTGTCAGCCTCGTGGTAGGGTAAGTTAGTACTGATGATAGAAAAGTGTCCAGGAAACCTAAAGTGGGAAGAGCTGGCCGTTGTGTATATGACCTATATATGTGTTAAATGTGACGTTTAAAAAAAAATTTAAAAAAAAAAATGATTATTTCAACATGGTAAAACATAAATACAAATTATTGGTAAATTCTATTTAAATGTCAGTAGCAAATACATTAACCCTGCTGATTAAAATACTTGAATATCAATAATGGGTACAGAAATAAGTAGTGAGTATCTTTATTTTACTTGTTTGTGGCATCCTTTTCATAACAAAAGTTTGAAAATCTAAAACATCCTCCCGCTTGCTTTTTGTCTGTGCCAAAGGACTGTGTGTTATTACTGTAGCTGTTTCTGATTGTTTTAGACTATCTTTAGACAAAAAAGTTCATATGCATTTTTCAAGCTCACCCACTTATATGTATATTAAGCAAGTTAAGAAGTATAGACCATCAAATCGATGTTGCCAGGCAGTTAACTACTCTGCTAAGGTTGCCATATAGTTTATCCCTTTAAAAACCAAACTCACAGTATTGTTGGACTATAACTTCCCTAAAACAACAAAGACAAAACCAGCCTTTGAAATGACATTCCACTTTCAAGTCAGTGTCAGCATTTTACAAAATATGATATCAAACAAGATATAACTTAGTTTCCATGATGAAGACAATGATGTCCAATTACATGCAAAATAAAGATGTTGGTTGCGAGGGGTTGCATTCCTTCTTGTTTTGGTGATTTCACAGGGGGTCTGTCTACATCTAAGGATGCATTGATTAAAGACCCATGCTAGAACTTAATTTGTAACTTTAAATGTCAAGAATAGACATATTTGTATGAGGAATTTCTTCCCCTATACGCCAATGGTTAGTTTCCAATCAGTGTGTCCCAACCCATTTCACATCCTGGCTTAGTTTGTAAGAGGCTGCATCTTAGTTAAATCTATATTAAGAGAGGGAAGGTCAGTGAAGCAATCAAAGGTAAATTTCTTACTCAAGGAAATTAGCACTGTTCATAGTGGGGTCTGAACCCAGGATCTCTCAACCCCTAAGTGTGACTTCCTACCCCCGGACCTCTGTTCTTACAAAAGCTATATAGAGAAAGGGAGGACAGCCATTTTCTCTGTAAGTATATCATGTTTTCAAACAACAACAAAAGCAATCTCTAGACTACACATGTCTTATTATCAACATCTATTACCAGACCTCACTGTAATAAATTAATGAACATTTTTTGTAGACGTCAGCAGAGACCAGAAGTACGAGTGGACTTCAAAGAGCTCGTTATGAATGCAACATTATTCAAAGGTATTTTTTTTACCAACTTTATCATAGTGTAAGTAGTTTTTGCCCCCCAGAGAAGCTGTTCATTCCTACTTTATGATATGTGTATTATGTCCTAACATCATGAATAAAATTACTGATGATTGCCCTAAGTTATTTAAGGTCAAAGACAACATTAAACATTCTTGTATGTTTCAGTTTTTTTCTACTATCATTTCTATTGTTGTTTAAAGAAAACTGTTTTTGTCTACATATAAATATTTCTTTTAATTCAAAACAACAACTCTTTTAAGGGTTTGAAATAAACAAAGAATTGCTATGTAGACTGTTTACAGTTTTCATGACAAGTGAACATTGCATCAACAATGTACAGCTAGAAATAGCTACAGTACAAACCATTGTGTAACTTCATAGCAAGCCTAGGTTCATGGTGCAGTAAGTAAAACACCCAGGATTTCAAATCTAGTGTTTAAAAGGGGTTGACACGGAACAGAGCCTTGTCTGATCTGGTATAATACCCTATAACAAGACAATATGACAATGATGTTAATTATCCTTCATTAATGAAGTATATGGAGAAGTTGCAAGCCTTGTGGAAGAGTAATGCCTCAGTCCCATAAAATCGAGGCTTGTTGCGGACCCATACGTACAGACAGTCGTAGGCCGTGGGAAGCCTTGCATATTAAGGTGACGGTACGCACATGGCACAAAACAACACACCCCCACGGAGACGTAGTTGGAAGATGTGCGAGTTTATTCCATACTCTGGCACAATTTTGTTCACGATTTGACTTTGGAACTGATACGTGTAACCACGGCCCATCTCACCGACCCTGGTAAAAACGTAACAGCCTGTACGGGTTCGCAAGAGTTTGTACCGGTCCTTACGGAGCTTGATCGCAAGGTGCCCTCACAGCTATTTTTATGTTTATAGGACTGTAGCTTAAGGGGAGTACTGATACAGACTAGACCTATCACTGAATGTGATGAACACTTCCCCCCTCCCCCAAAGGTCATGGTCAAGAAGTTTGAATCAAATCCCTACAATAGGTGCTAAGAAAATGAGCAGACAAGATTATTCATAAAACGGTCATAAGTCTGCAAAATATCAATAGACCATAACCAAAATACATGGACATGTCTGCTTGATACTCAGTCTATGTGTGAAGGGTGAATCAAATCTGTACGATAGGTGCTGAGCGAATGAGTAAAAGCTACAGACAGACTGACTGACAAGCTGATTCCTATATACCCCCAAACCAGGGGATAATAACAAGGTTTCTTGTTGACTGTTTGCAGAGGCCTAGAAAAAAGGGCATGTAATGTACAGGGATACCATAAAGCAATGCTTTTCTTAACTTTTCAATTATAAGTTTTAAATCAAATTTTACAATAACTTATATTTTTCATGGGACACAATTAGAATCATACGTTGATAAACTAATCAATGCTGATTTGGGATTTTTTTTTCCAGATAACTCTTAATTATTCCTTAGTGTATGTTAAAGTGAGTTGGTTTATCTTAATACAGTATTTGATGCAAGGGCTAATGGAACCCACTGTACATGTACATTCAAATGAATAATATACATCTGCAAATGAATAAAAACAACAGATATAATTCAAACTACACTAGCTTTCACTCAACTTAAAATTGAAAACATATTTGGAGTATTCTAAGGACAGTTGAAGGGTGAAAGCTTTAAATCATATCTTCACAATATAAAACTATCATACAATAAGTTGGTTACCATAAACATGTCAGAGAAGGAAGTAAAAAGTCATGTTAACAAATTATAATAAAATATATAAAATACCACAGACATCTTTGATATATATCTCAACAATAATTATAAAAAAAAAACCGTTTTATTATTACAATAGAAATATTTAAATGAAGTAAATAAATCAAGAATAATGAAAAACATTTTAAACATAAGACAAAGAAGGGGCAACTACACAAACAAATCATCAAAGAAAAATTACACAACTCATGAAATTACTTTTTCTCTCTCTGTATATACAATGCACTTCAAAACTCCTTAAATAAAGTCCTATGATTTACACTTATTCGTGAATGGCCTAACAAAGAATCATCTGAGCATATTCCAAATTAGCATTAACTTAAAACTATCAACATACAATTTAAACTATGTTACATGAAAAAAGCATTAATTGAACTTTACTTGTGATATGCAAATAAAATCTTTATCATAACTTCATTAATCTTAGAACTTTGAAGGGAAATGTATATAATAGATAGTCTATTGCCTTGACAGCATTTTACATACAAGTTCTATGAGGCTGCTGCAATCTTAGGTGCAAGCTCTGCGGCCTATATCAGAAATGTTTTACAGCAAGGTGTCACCCAATGGCACTGGTGACTATTTCTACATACATTAATAACAGTTGATATGAAAAGGATCATACTTAAAGAGGCAATACTAAAACAATCATTGCAAACAAAACTATTTTTTTATTTCCATCACACAATATAACTTTTCAGTGTTAGTATATTTTAAACCTAAACATACAAACAAACAATTCTTATCAAATGGAGGGGGTGCGTATAGTTTTTGCTTCTGTGTTATGACTTTGATATGTCCTTGGATATCAATGCTTAATAAGTTAAATGAGTTTATAAAAGCTAAGCTTACAGAAGGGCCTGGTCAGATAATAAAATCATTATCCAAGCAAAATATCTTGACTATTCTAGCTTGCTCCTTCAATACCTGCCCAGTAGCTTTAAACTCCAAAGTATATCACCCAGGTTGAAGGTGAAATTCTAAACCCTTACTTTTAATTAAACCATACATTTTCCTTTAGGCACAATTATGATAGCGTTACACCACAATATGAAAACTTTGGCCGAAAACATGCCTAGGTCAACACTTTGACCAGACACAGTGGCTCCAGTTTCATGTCAAACTATCAAGTAAAAACATTATTTTTGTATCTATCTATTATTCAAATACAAATATTTTCCCTGATCCAATGTTTTTTCTCAAAACAAGAAGTGAATACCCTGTATACTATAGACCAATGTAATATCAACACTATGACTATATCAGCCTATCTCAGTAAGTACCTGTTTTACATACATAGTAAAATATTTGTTTAAAAACCACAAGATTTGTCTTATTTAATGATTGACACACTTTTGTATAACCATTATCGGGTCAGTGCAAAACTAACCTATAGTCCTCTTTTATTTACATGTAGTTAGACTAGTTTTGCATTTATGCATAAATTTGAATATATTACATTAAACAACCAATCATGACAATTTATACATTGTAACTATGTCTTGACCACAAAAATTCTAAAATAATAATTTTGACAATTTTAAGCAAAAATATTGACATATCATGAAAAAGGAGCCTTTTAATTTATACTACATAAATCAAAATATATTCTTCAAGACAATCAGTATGCTTAAATTAATAAATGGAAAACCTGAAGTCCAAAGCCATACATTGTAAAGAGAAAAGAAGGGCCCAAACTTCAGACACAATGTTTCCTTAACATGGCACCACAGGCCTTGAATATCTATTTTGTTCAAACATTTTTTAATGAAATTCAAATTTGGCAATAGGGAATGCAAAAAGAGTCAAAATATTACATATAATATAAATATATAAAAACATTTCTGTTCTTTGAAAAAACTGTAGCCCAAATTTTGAAGTTGGTCGTCCAAGAGAACCAGTCATTATGAACTGAGACTTTACTATATAACCTCAAACGCTCAAGAAACTGAGTGTTCAAGTGATAAGACACATTTGGCTCTGGAACCATGTGAACTAATAACCAATAAAAATGAGACACATAAACAATTAAACATGCATTCATCAGATGAAAACAGTCATACAAGTCATTACAGTACTTTTAAAAAAGTAATTTATTTGACTTTAGATAAAAACCAACAGTACATACAGTTCAAAAATGTTTAATACTATAGTAACCCTAAGGGTGTCATACAAAGATAACATAATGATAATCTCAGATACAAACAACAAAATGATGGATACAGTCTATCTGATGACAATCTGTAATAATTTTCCGATCAATTTATCGTATAATTTGTGACCTCAAGCTCCAACATAGTACACACTATGATAAAACTTGATCTACACGAGACATTAGTCATAAAAATACAATCATTGTACACTATAAAAATATGATACTGATAATAATTACTGGTCCCTTTATTAGGTCACTGTAGATAATAATAACTGATCCCTAAATTAGGTCATGCATATTTATACACTTTATAATAATGTACACACCCACAAATCAGTCATCACATAAAAATATCTCAAGCACTAGCCATATTTATTATGTTATATAGCAAAGAGAACTTAAATAAGCAACTAGCCAGACCATAATAAAATAAGCAATTTACACTAGCCCATCAATCCGTACAAGTCTCAGGCACTGTGCTGGTGGGTTAAGGCAATGACTGACACAATAGGTGGTTCCTTTATATGACCGAAAAAAAAAATTAAGAAACAATTTTTTTCTCTAATTATCTACAAGCAACTCTTTATAATCTACCAAATTATTTCTTATTACAAGTTATTTTATGCATTAAGTGCAGACAATTTAACAAACAAAACCAAACATGACAAAATGGCACCATGAAAAAATGAAAATAATTATAAGTTATACATTCATAATAAATAGTCAGCCAAACTTTACAAATAGTTCAGAGTCCTGTCAATCATTCCATATCAAGTTAAACAAGCAGATGACCTCAATTTCATCAATCAAAATATGAAATATAACCATTTTTTCACACCTAATCAGACACCATATCATGCCTAATTAAACAATTATTATGGCAACTATCTCCCTAGTTATAAAGGTCACCTTACATTTGTTCATATATCAATAATATTAATTTTCATATCAGACTAAAACATCACAGGAAAGTACAGAAAATGTCAAACATTTAGAATTCTGCTGAGTAAGCTATTTTTATGAAGATAATTTTCATTTATATAGTAGCCAAATTGTCTATGGTAATGGTTGAAAAGTAAAAGTAACTAGGAGGTTTGCTTGTAGGGCTCCACATTAAAGATTGTCCTATTGTCGCTGAACACCTATATATTGGTTTGTGCAACTAGGTACTGCTTAACTTGTAGTACTGGTAGTAACTGGTTCAGGCAAGTGAAATATACTGCAGATTTTCTGATCGGGCAACCTACAAAAATATATATAGAGCCCTGGGTTGTCCTACATACAACATTGTAGCAGTACCATATAACGCATGCCATGTTGCTAAAAGCTCTTTGATGACAGTTTTGAAAGTGCAGCCAGAAGTTGATCATTAACAAACATTTGAAAGGATAGGAATCTACTATCACATATAAAACAGAAGTTTTACTTCCCTGCAATGAAGTTCAGTGATTCCTTTTAGAATCTATATTTTTAACAAGTGTGTCAGAGTAGTATGTTTTTATTTGGTTGGTTTAAAAAGGACTAAGTTTATAGGTAAATGAATGCTTTAATGCAGAACATGTGTTTAACAAATGAACAAATTTCTATACTTTTGACTCAACCATTTGAGTGTACATATTCCTTTATAATTTACCATTCATAAAACTATTTATCTTAATAAAAAACATCTCTCCCATAATAATGTATAATAGAAAAAAGGGGTTAAAGGGGTAAAAAAAGGGGATCAACTATAATTGTATCAAAGATTGACAGCCCTGACATCTACTCTAATGATTCCTACATTCATTTAGTTTCATTAAAATGTAACCTGTCCCTGATCCCTATTTAGTCTGTTGATTGCCAGGTTGACAATCATTTGTCTTTTAGATTGGACCCATCCCAATAACTGTATGACTTTATCGTGACAAACGTCAAGGATTGATTAGTTGTAAAGCCCACTGTCACTCTTAACAATACCATCAATTTGTTGGCTTTTTTCAGCAAAGTGTCTTCATGAAATTACCATGTATAGACAGAAGACAATCTGTAATTGCCTTAAATCACAAATAATAGACAGAAAAAGCTATGTTACTTTACAATGAAAACTTGTGTGGAACTATCATTGACTCTTGTTAACCACAGTTCAAGACAACAAATTAATAAACAAGAATTTGTTTCCATATTACTAAGAACTTTGTCATACCACAAAAAATCTTGGTACATCAACATTAGTAAAATTCAAGTCTTAAACTTCACAATTTCAGAAGCTTTTAAGTATTAGAGAGCATTTCACAGCTCCAAAAATTCTGAAGTTCAGGACAAGTTCTTAAGCTTTCACACATGAAAACTTGCATCAAATTACAAGAGGTTGGTCTGTGTAATATTGCTTACAAGTATTAAACTAAAATTGTAGTCATAGCCATATTTTCATAAGTATTATGGTGCAGAATTGAACCTCTGCAAAGTTAGACAAGAGATACAAAGGTTCTAGGGGACATAAAACCTATTCACCAAACAGTACAATGTCAAACCTGAAATGTTAAATGATTTCACATTTGGTTACCTGAAAACTGAAATGCAAAATTTTAAGTCGCAGATTCTGGATTCCACAAAGCCCCAATATAACTCAAAGGAAAAGATAAAAAAACCCTCCCCAAAAAAAGGCAACAAAACAAATCCAACTGCTATATTTCATTGCAAAACGTCAACCAGTTTGAAATTTTATTATTAAAAGTTGCTTCAAAGCTGTACAAACATACATCTAGTTGAAGATGTCACATCTCAGTAATTGATACATGTTATATTTCTCCAATCATCTGTACATTCTAGGTGACACATCACAATGTTATGTGATCAATGTCAAGGTCATTGACATGCCATATGTTTTGATGGATGCACCTGATATAATCCGCCTTTCCCCCTAAATGAAACTAGTATTTCAGGTATGAGATTAAATGTACCATTTGCAGCTATTATGCCATCTCCAAATAAGTCAATGAGACTACTGTTAAAGACTTGAAAAAGGCAAAAACTGTGCAATCACAAACCAATGACTTGTTCGAAAAGATATTCCATGTCCAATTCCAAAGGTACACATATGATGCTTAAAAGTTTTCAAGGCAACATACTTCATGGTTAGAAAGTTTTAATTTCAGTGTCTACAATGGATCTAAACTGAAATGTTCTTATTACTATACCACGATGCTTGCTATGCAATGGTTGTTAAAGAAGACATAATAGTGCCCCAAACTTTACTATAGTTCCAAAAGAAAACTTCAGTCAAATCTTTTCTTAATGCTTAAATAAAAAAACAGAGAGAGCCACACTTTTCACAAAGAAAAGGCAATGATTCCCAAACTTCCCTCGTTTTTCATCCTTGCATCACTGTGTAGGGTCCACTAGCCAAGGGGCAGCCACACAACCCCTTGACAACCCTCTTCTCATGATTCAACCTCTAATCATATACTTAACCATTGTGCTCTGAAATGTTTTCTTAATGCAGATGATAATAAGATGAAACCATTGTTCACTGAAGGTAATTGTTTGCACTCTTTATTTTCTTTAGATTTAACTTGTCAATTTGGGTGTAAAAGGAGCTTGTCAACAAATACAGTATCAGCTTCCCATTGTCATGACTACCAACCAACAAAACATCAAAAACTGATGTCTGTCAAAGTGGGCTGAATTTGATACAATAATGTTTTAAAAATGGTTTACTCATT
This sequence comes from Mactra quadrangularis, assembly GCA_025267735.1. Taxonomy (NCBI): domain Eukaryota; kingdom Metazoa; phylum Mollusca; class Bivalvia; order Venerida; family Mactridae; genus Mactra; species Mactra quadrangularis. The sequence goes on from CM046304.1 coordinate 35,202,699, forward strand.
TCTGTAAGTCACCTGACTCAAAAATTTATGATATTCTTTTTTTCAAATAAATACAATGATAAAATTTGATATAATTTATTGTGATGTTGTGTATGGTCCTAATGCTCCTTCTCAACAATTTTTCAGTTACATACAGCTAGTCAGTTAACATAAACTCTGCCCGTGCCTTGAGCAGCTCATAGATCTTTGGATCATTTCAATAGTTAAACATGTGCAAACAAGGCAATTATTCTAGAACACAGTAACTATTTCTTCAAAGGGAGAAGCAAACAAGGGCAGGGAGGAGAGAAAAAGAGGCAGGATGCAGGGCCATGCTGTTCTACTCAAGAATAAACACTATCAAAAGCAAATACCTCTGTCAGAAGCATACACCAGCCTCATTAAAAGAAGCAGGGCAATATAAGTATTTGATGACTAAACTCAAAGAAGGTATAAATGACCAAATCATGAATCTAACCCGTGACCCTTGGACTTGCAGAGATAGACACACTATGACTGAGAAAACCAGATGGGTAAACAAGTAATAGTTAAAATATGCTATACCATTGCGCATTGGTAGAGTGAAATTTTAGGACAAACATTTGTAAGTCACAGATTTGATTTCAAATTACAATCACAATAAATCATTTTAGAATTTAAATAATCAGGTGAGCATACTTGGGCATAAGACTCAACAAAGCCAACAATAGTACATAGCACATGGCTGATTATTTCTATAGCAATGAAATTGATGAAAATACTGGCTCTAATAAACATGACTATTCTCATTTATGAATACATGAACATATTTCAAACTACCCCAAAATTTAATACTGACTGGTTTTCATCAGTACAAATTTACTGCTAAATTAAACAATCTGAAAACCAGTCAAGATGCAGCATCTGTCATACTGAATTTTGATTGGTCAAAATTATTACCAGTCCCACAATGCAACTTTTGATGATGTCAGTTCATATACTAATGATCACAAAAACAGCAGGACCATTAAACTTTTTGTAAAGAAAATAAAAGGATTATATTACAAGGTGCTATCTTCTATTGAACTTTCGTTCTCTGTCAATTAGTACGACCTGAACGTAAGCAGTTATTAACGTTACGGAGACTCGGCTGATGAAGAGAAGAATTTCACGACTCACTCATTCTACTTCATGTTTTATGACTTTAATAACAGTTTTAAGAAAGAAAAAAATACGCAATTTCAGGAAATAATTGAAGCAAGGACTAGTATTAGTAACAAAGCACGAGACGTAGGGATCAACTTTATGATTAGGGTATCGAGTAATCACCATGGATAGGTCAATTACTTAAGGGTCGGCTCTTTGATACCATGTTGTTTTGATGACATTAAAGGGCTACAATTTATACAAAATGGGGGACAAAATGTCTTGATCTCTTTCAACTTGTTAATGGGTAGCTATTGACAACTTGTCACTGATTTGAAAATTGATAGACAAAGCATGTTATTACTCCTATGAGTCTTGAAATGTTTTTTTGAATTAATTTGATGAAATTTTTTTTTGGAAAAACAGGTTGCAGTATCATACAACACAGTACCAACAGGTTAACAAATCTAGGAATTTTTTTTTCATGATTGTTAGAAATTATTAAAGGACAATTCCAGTGTGTGTGAGCTCAATAAAATGCTTAATGATGTAATATGTAGTTTTTCTGAGACAAAATATGCAATGTATTGTGACTGATGAAGACATGAGCGTACAATTTATAACCTATATATCCTGGAATTCAAATATGATGACAGCAAAAACACAAGTACTTCTAGTGTCAATAATATAATATACATATTTAAGCTCAAATCTGAAACAAGTTGCAGTAACTTTGATATAATGAGCAGAGCAAAGAGCAATGTCCTGGAATTTGGATAGGATGACTTTAGAAACACTACCCAGGTGAAAGCTATTATAATTATCTGCATATTTAAGCTCAAACCTAAAACAAGTTGTTGCATTCATTTCATTCCAATAAGCAAAGCAAAGAACATTTCCAAGCATGCCATATGTTGTATTAAGTAACTTAGAGCATTCCAGATTCAGAAACAAGTTGTTGCAATTTAAATTCAATAAGCCAAGCAAAGAGCATTTTGAAGCATGGGAGATGTTGCACTTCGTATTTCAGATTTCAGATATCACACAGTCAAGACAAAGACCATTTATAATATAATAATTATAATATCATTCAAACAAATAAACTTTTCAATTTCTATATTTTTCAATTTCTATATTCGATTGACACTGTCAGTATAATAAATAATAAAGCAGTTTAGAAACAAAAACCCTTCAAGCATAATTTAATATAAAAAGACCATTTTGCTAAATGGATACATGTAGTTTGAGTCTCTAAATAGCAAAGAGCACACAGTGGTTACAGACCTGCTATGCACTGAACTTTTCTTTGAATAAACAAAATCATTATATATATGTCCTAGATGGTTCAGAGCAAATTTAGTCTACATTCTACTTTATCTTCATATAATTAAACTAGTTTTGCAATCACCCACTGTGCATGGGTCAAAGCAAGACTAGCCAAACAACATGTTAATAAAAAAGACCCAGACTAGTTTAGTGCTGACCCATAGCAATAATTATATATTCAAAATCCCCTATTTAACCACACATCTCCTCACATTGTCACAGGTGTCTCTACTCTAGGATATTTATTGCTCATAGCTCATAATTTAATTAAGGACACAAGTCATAATAATACAAACAAATTTTATAGTTCTGACAAAAATTTATTACCCAAAAAATTTGATGAACAATTCATGGAAAGACTGTAGCCATGTTAGCGAAACAGAGATTTCATGAAATAATAGATGTAAACAAATGTAATAAATGTCACATGTGAAATAAAGTTATGTGTAAAGGTGTCAAGTGTCTCCTTGTATCATTCTGAATTAGTCCACATCTAGACAATTGTTACATTAACCACAACAGAGAACATCTTTACTTCTTAACCATACTTTCAAAAACTTAGCTTTTTCACTGCTATCATCAGCATGTTGCATGCTTTATATTGGAGGGCTGATTTGGTAGCAAAACAACTAGATTTCTACACCATACTTTCAAAATCTTAGCCTTTATCAGAATGCTGCATGCTTATTAAATTGGGTACTGTTTTCTCTCATTATGCACCATACATTTGGAAACCTATCAAAGCACATTTTTGAAGACCTACATTGCAGCTGTCTCAGCTACCATCAGCATGCTGCATGCTCATATAGGAGTACATCTTTGACATTTAATTTTGCTACCTCAATAAGCAAACCTTCACTCACTGAGAGGTACAAAATGTCTGAACAGTACAAATCTAATATTGATGCCCCAAAAAGTTGCTGCCTAAAGTACTAATCTTTTTGGCTTACACAATGAATAAATCTTAGTGATGACAACATTTGAAATTTTTAAAAACATTGTAATGATTAAAACACAAATTCTGATAAGTCAATGTTAAACATTATGACAATGCAGAAAAAAAGCCAAATGTAAATATTTGCTGAGTTTAATTCTTAAGCCAATATTTCTTGAGTCCATAAAATATTTCAGTGCAGTCAGAAAATAGAAACTTTTTAGCTTAATTTATATTATTTTGGTGGGAACAATTTTGATGTTTAGCAGAAAAAATCCCATCGATATATTTCCCAGATTAAATGTCTCAGGTGACAACAACATTCACCTTTCACCTTAGAATCCTACCTCAAAGAGATTAACACCTCAAAACCCCTTGTCATATTAGCTCCTTATATTGACTGCTTATACAAAACAAGGACAAACATCAACGTCTTACTCCGCCTTTTTTTCATTTCTTCCTAATCAATTGACACATTTGGCTTACTGCATAATATTTTCTTGATAATTGTATTCAACTACCCAATCAGCTTTGAGAAATTGAAGTAAATCTAGCAAATTAATCATCTAACTAACCAGCCGACCTTTATGTGAGTGGCAAAAAGGTCAACAAAGGTCAAATTAATATGGGTATGGATGAAAACTGAGGGATTCCAAAATCAGAACTTATTACTAAGCATTCTATGCTCCTTCATTCCCCACCATATTAATCTCATCGAAAGATTCGGTCAACTAGAAAATGACAAAATTGAAAGGCTATCCAATCAAGTTTTTGGTTGATGGAACATGATTTTGCACAATATCATTTAATGATTTTCTCAAGCACCAACTAATTGAACATGATATGGTTTATTGTTTTCACGCATACTCAGGCAATTTTCCGGATAATGCAATATCCGTACAACTGCTTTACATCGTTGTCAACGTAAAAGAGAAAAATCTTGCCAATCAGGGAATATCTTGCAAATAAATAAAGCGAAAAAACTCAGGAAGCTAAGTGATTAGTAGAAAATACCATATAAGGGTGCTAATATTAAATTCATCCTTACATTGATGAATTTCCCTGCAAGCTATCGTTAAATTTCATGGAGAAAACAGACTATAAGCTTGTTAATTATTGATAAAATGTATTATAAAAACCTTGATGCATTTCAAAACAGATCACTTATTCATAGCAGAATGAAAATTGAAATTTATGATACTGATGTATATATTGTAAGTATCTTAAATAGAAGTCATAGGTTTTTCGTAAAATTAGCAATGCTTAGTAAATTCTAAAGAAGTATGCAAAGATGATATTATATACTAAGGCTTGAACTGATAGCTAAACACTGAGACTAACTGGTATGCAATTTTAATGCAGGATGATTCTGACGTTTATTAAATATGAGTTACATATTTTGCATACTTAAATGAAACCTTGGCTTTAAACAACACAAAGGACCAAGCACTGACAGTCATAGAAATTCAGAATAAAATTTGCAAGCAAGCTGGGCTTGTAAATTATTTTTTTTGGCAATAATGATGTCCAAAAGCATGTTGGGCTAGTAAAAATGGATTTTTTTATAAGCCCAATGAAATAACTACAAGTTTTTTTGCTGTGGGGCTAGCACGAAAATCAACTAATTAATGCACTTATCTTCAATCACTACAATGTTTCTACCTCATAAAACTATGTCACACATCATTTAAGGCCTTATTAGTCTAAAAGATAGTATTTAGCAATCACTTGACCAATGACCTCAAAGTGACATGTAGAAGTGACATGCAAGCAACTCTTCAAGATGTTGTCTGCTTTTAGTAATTGAAGAGTTGATCTATCTCCAAAAAAGAGAGCTTATTCACTGATTCACCTTCAAAATGAAGATTCAAATTTGATCTACCTTCCAAATGAAGAGCTGAAGTGTACCTCCAAAAAGGAGAGCTGTCAACTAACAAATTCTTTTAGAATATTTGACACCAGTATGTAATAAACATTGACATTGAACAAAACTAAACAAATCTATGTTTATATATGATACTATTTCCCATTATAAAATGGAAATTAGACGGTTCATTTCTTTATCATATTGTAGTGAGAGGGTAAACTTGTGAGTGTCAACATTAGTATGTAACATTCTTACCACCAATGTAGATAGATAAACTTACCTTATATGACTCAATACCATCTTGTATCAGGGTGTTGGCATACTGTCACCATTGAAAATATGTTCATGAATTTGAATACAGCCAATTAAGTCCCCAACAGTGGAGGCATTGGAAATATAGGTTTGAATCATGATCAACTATTCCTCTAAGTTGCTTGCATAAAATACACCAACGGGTCAGAAAACATGATATAATGTATATAAAGATGTTTCATGCTGACCAATTTGAAAACTTGAAAAAAACTTCAGATGCACCAAAATTTAAAAAAAATGAGTGCTTTAGCCGAGTATTTATTGTGCTCAATATTAAGATACTGATGATGTCATGATAGATATAGTGTGAAAAAGTGTCTTTAATGGAATTACAATTATATTACAACAAATTCCTTTACAAACATTTACTGTCCAGCAATTTGGACACCATTATAATGTAGACTCACAGTATGTGCGACAAGTAAACTATACAATGGTTAACCAGTATTTTTTCATTCATATTTTAATTAAGCTGATAATTTGACAAGGAGATATTACAGAAAACTTGTAGGTATGTCATAATGATAATACTTCATAAATGACGGGACCACCCAGTTAGTATCGTTCTATCATACGTAGAATTAACAATATCTTCCTGACAGAACAGCCAAAGTGAGTGACAGTCATTTTACATGTTGACATTTTCATCTTTATAATACGTAAAAAATCTTATACACCTGTTTTAAAAACGAAACAGATTTTTTTCCGCTAACTTGCATACCACCTATTTGCCTTTAATGATGTACAGTTTGTAACAATAAACTGACTTAAGGTAGATTAAAATATAGTATAAAATAAAATAGGTGATGAAATATATCATTTTTTATCAGGTACATGTATATTTTGTCTAGTCAATGTCTTTGCCCTATTTCTTATTCTGGTGATTATGTTAATATATGTATATGTATGGTCTACTTTTCTACCTCTTCTCTACAGGAAAATCTTGCATTCTGTCTTTGATGAAAGTTCAAAATGGAAAGGAACAGCTTTAGGCAAAACTAAAGTTCATTATTGAGTATACCATGTTGATTGATTGAAAATGTGAATATCAGAATAAGAGTGTGTATGATTGTAATGTATGAGTTAAGCATTGGTAATTTCTGAAACCAATGGTCCTTTATTTTGATAATCTAAATTCTGAAACATTGTCAAATTGCAATAGTAAACATTAGTCCAAATATAAATGGTAAGGAATGGTGCCATATAAATCGAAAGGGGGGAGTGTGATCAAATTATACTGCTGAAGGTTGAAACAGCTCTCAGGCTTTAAATATTAGGAATTTAAACTTGCATCCGTTACAAATAAAGTAAGGAAAGTATTTATTTAAAACTATTAGAATATGGATGGCATTGGATGCAAGTGTACCCAGTTCTGAAAAAAAACTTGAGACAATTAATAAATGTCATACTGCCAATGGCATTTAAGTCAACAACTCTTAATAGGATAAAATAAAAGTACACACTTTTCAGCCTCAAAAATAAAATGTATACATGATGTTAAGTATTGGCAGAAAATGTGAATGACATTCAATTTACAAAGAATTTCATAAGAGGCTTGGAGGAATGTTCTGATTAAATCATAGTTTGTACAAAAATAACATACTATCAAAATCCTTCAGGAGATGACCCATTCAAAATCTTAATAACTCATAAAGGACCGATTATCCGAAATGTCCAGTTTTGAGATTAAAATGACGAATATTACAGAAATTTTAGATTTTATCTACTGGTCATCTTGTTCACTGGATGAAATGAAAATATTATTGTTGGCCAGAGTGGTCAGTGTTATTGTTGGTCATAGTGGTCAGTTTTAGGGATGTCACAATGGTTAGTGTCAAATATTGACCATACTATGATAATGTACAAGATAACAATCAAAGTATGTCATACAACTTCCTCACTCATATATCACCCCAACAGTCTCATGTATGATTTTATATCTGATATGAAACTTTGTGATAATGTGACCAAATCTGGGCATTTTTCTCAATTTTTTCATTATTTTGAAGGGAGTGGGAATGAGGAGGTAGGGCAGGGCAGGGCAGGGCTCGACATTAAACATGGTCCTATCAAATTAAAACAATAAGATGAATAAGTAATTCCTATTGCAGTCTGCATCGTCATAGTTAAATTATCAAAGATGGGAATTTAATATTTTAATAAGTTGATTTCATATGATTTATTAATAAATCATGAAGTAATCAGCATGAAAGTGATGAGTTAAAATTCAAAAAGAATGAATAGAACTATACCAATTCTATCCAATGCTAAGCAAAAGCCAGCATAAGCAAACTTAATGTTGGAACTCTACGATCTTGCTGGCATATCTTGATAACCCATTGGCCAAAATAACTCATCAAAATTTAAACACTAACAGTTACAGTGAAACACTCTGTAAGCCTACACTAAACAAACTTAGCTGTCAAATAACTAATTTATAAAATGTCCAACATTTTGAGAGATAACCAACTGTCCACTACAATCTTAAAATGACCCCTTTTTTATCAGATCATCATTTTTAACTGATCAACATTTTAACACATCTGTTCAGATATGAACAATAAGCATGCAGGGGAGTGGTGAATACATATTTTTTAAAGTTTTTTTACAACTGTTTCAAATAGCAAGATAATGTTTTAATTTTTTTCATTTTAAAAATTGATTAACAGTAGAAAATTAATCGAGTTTTTTTTCAAATGATATCCTTACTTTTTATATTTTTACAAATAAATATTTCAAGCATGTATATATTAAGAGGTCCACATGGAAGATAGGATTTATCCAAATGAGAAGCCTTGTTAAATGAAGTCTTTTTCATCTTTATTGTTAGTATCATTATTAATAATTTTCATTAAATGTATAACATATTGCATAAATGTATAGAGAAAAAAAAAGTTTACACACTCATTAAAAATTGCATTAGTGTTTCAAAATTTGTCTCAACTTCCACAAGACATCATCAGCTAAACTGACTAAAAAGAAAGCTCCACAAGCCAGCCCCAAATGTTCAAATCTGACTAACAAAAAATCCTTATGATCTGTTCTAAAACAGACGTTAGGCCCCTCAGGCTTCAGCGATACTTGAGCTATTACAGCCCTATCATTAAATATCCCTCTAAATTTATGTTAATTATGGACAAATTATAGTATTTTGTATTTTTTGCTCGCGATAAGTTGTTTTTGCCAAAAGTTAGAATAGATGATCGACTATGATATAGAATTTCTATTTCAGCAGTTAAAGATTTAATCGTTATTTCTCACCCTTAAACAAAATTGACAAAAGCTCTTCAGAGATGAGAGTCAAATCTCACTAAAATCATCTAGATAACATTAATGGGTAAAATTAGAAAATAATTGGTTGTAACAGAAAAAAATGGCCTCAAGGCACCATATTAGTAATGTTGCATTGTGGGTGAAAACTGAAGAACTGAGACAAGGGAGACAACCATAGAGAGCTAAAGTTGAATAATTATTGTATAGTTAAATAAGTCAATGCAAGTGAAACATATCTAGATTTTGATTCAAGATTGTAACAGCCAATTTCTTAAAAATGATGCTACATGGATAAATACGGTAAAATCTTTCCATAATTAATAACATTCAGAAATAATTTTCGAAAAAGTTCCAGTAATACAAATACTAACACCAGTCAACTATTTAAAGTTGTTTTTTTCTTTTGATCAAATAAAAGACCCATGTTTTGAGATCTATGTCTAAGCTTATTTAATAGTGTTTGAAAAAGGAAGACACACTTATTTAAGGCACACTTGTAGTAATTGTAGTTAAAGTATAATACAGCACTTGTACACCGTTGTCTTCAAGCTAGCTTCCATTGTGATGTAGACTTGTAAGGTCATGGATTTGATCCCAGTTTGGACCATGGTTCTTATCAGGTAAACACAATTTTTTCTGACAACACCAAGTAATATTAAATAATCAGATAAAAAATTCTATCATACTCTAAAATAGTCTAGACAACTTCTCTCTTAGTCACTTTTTGTATGATAAAGGTGCAACTTATTCACCTACTCACTTTTTGTATGACAAAGGTGCAACTTATTCACCTACTCACTTTTTGTATGACAAAGGTGCAACTTATTCACCTACTCACTTTTTGTATGACAAAGGTGCAACTTATTCACCTACTCACTTTTTGTATGACAAGAGAACAACTTATTCACCTACTCACTTTTTGTATGACAAAGTTGCAACTTATTCACCTACTCACTTTTTGTATGACAAGAGAACAACTTATTCACCTACTCACTTTTTGTATGACAAGAGAACAACTTATTCACCTACTTATATTTTGTATGACAAATGGTGCAACTTACTCACCTAGTCAATTTTTGTATGACAATGGTGCAACATCGCCAGTGTTTCCTGGGTTACTTGCAGCAAAAAATAGTTATCACATATTTAACCAATTAAAACTAAGATATAAAATACTTACGGAACTTTTCACACTAAATACATGACAATAATGTTGACCAGTCTGTATATCACGTGTTATATAAGCAAAGAAGTTTAGGTTATCAGTATCCTGACAGGCACAAAATATATTTCCTATTTCATGATCACATATTACTTTCTGAAAATATAAACAAAGAATTTCGAGTCAAAATGTTACAAAAACTGAGTCATGAAAGTGTCACACAAAATGTTCGTGAAGCAAAGGGCAATAAATCAGGATCATCATGGTATATTTTACTTGTTTTTCAAACATTCTGACCAGGTTTGATAAAGAAGGGCTCATTAGAAAAAACCTATTTTACTTGGACTTTAAACACCACAAATGCTGCATATTCAACCAATACGATGTTCAATTGTTAATAGTTGTGACTTGATAGGAAATTGGCCTTTCGCCACTTTATTTATAGGGGCAACTTTTTTGAAAACTGACTTTGGCCACTTTTCGTGTATCAGAGGTGTGATGTGGCTAGAGCCTTTCCTAGGTTATTTGCTGCAAGAAATAGCCATTTGATTCCAAATCCTATCTCTATCTATCTCTCGGGTGATGTGTGGACTCTTCTAGAGCATTGGTTAGCAATATTTGCATATGAAATTCAGGCTCCTACTAAACCTTCAATTTTAACTTCAGAAAGTTGTATTCTCTAAAATGAAGGTAAACAAGCTGAATGAGTTCAGCTTTGAACAAGCACACAAACATGGCACTAAACATGAAAATCTTTGGATTTAGGATTTGTAGTGTATCTTCCAGTAAAATGTATCTTACGCCACATACACTTTTTAATTTCATAGCAAGTTAGGTCGTCTAAGCAGACTTAAAAGTTGCCTGTCAGATGAAAATCTGAAAGTCCAGAGCAACTTCATACTTTGCAGACTCTGTCATAATGATATTATACAAGAACTAAAGTATTTAAGAGACAAAAAGTTGTTAGAATTGTTACCTTTGATTTAGCATCAATAAATTTAACACCTTTATATGATATAGACAACATTATAATAGGAATCTTGGCAAGTATATCTGCTGATTTCTGAAAATATAAAATGAAAAAATAATCATTATATTTACAGAAATATATAATAATGTTATACATACAATGTTTATAGAAAATATAGCATAATTTAAAGAAAATATATAATGAATATAAAATAATGTAAAATATGAAACTTTCATAGAATTTATAAAATGATGTAAAGTCATGTAATATACAATATTTATAGAAAATACAGAATATTGTGTTATATGCATTACAAATAGATTTTATCAAATAATGTACATGTATGTTCAACAATATTTATGGAAAATATAAAATAATATATAATATACAATATTTAAAAGAAAATATAGATTATAGCATATAATATACAATATTTATAACATCAATGTTAAATGGACAGTGTCTGCCTTATTGACTTAATACAAAAAATCAAATAATTCAAATCTTAAATATGTGATTGAGTGATCTTTTACTTATTTACTGATGATATGAAAGTCAGATGCTCACAGGGAACATAGCTTATCTATGATGACCTATGTAAATAAATGTTTAACTTTGCAGCCTTTATATATAGTCTTCAATACTATTATTATAACAGAAAAATATAGTAAATTGATAACAGATGGAATTGATTTTATGTATTAGGAATTCCATTAATTTAATGAAAAAAGATAATAAACAACAATCTTCAAGTCAATCCCTAATATTCAACTGGTACAATATTTGAAATATATATATATACTTCAATGAAATGAATCATTATATGGGAACACCCAGAATCTCAAACTGTGCCCAAATTTTCACATCCTCTTAAGCAAAAAAACTGTTGACAGCAAGATGTTATACAAAGTAACCCAAAGAAACAGCGAGAAGCGCAAAGATATCAAAGAATGAACAGAGGCAACAAAAAGATCAAAGAACTCCATGATTTATAACCATCACACCATGCCTATAATATTTCATTCACTGACAAATTTGGATAGAAAAATCTGAAATGGTTTAAATAAAACCGATTCAATTCTGACGCATTTGGGGTAATTTAATAAATACACGCTGTTTTATAGTTGATTTCAGTCTTTGTCTATCTTGACGGAAATATTGAAATCATCACAAAAATGTAAAACGTAAAAAAAAATGTCAACTATAATTTAATACTTCAATAGAAATATTAAAATTAATTTTCAATCTAATGTATATAAATATGATAAAAATTGTATACAAAAATAAAAAATACTCAAAGAGTTATAAAGAAAACTGCAACAACAGTGAAATAAAATCGCTACCCATTGGCCTGCTGAGGATATGAAGCGAAAATCTGACAACAAACATAGTCAAATCAGATCATCAATTTCTGATTCATTTCACTTATTTTAACAATAATTTACCCTAAATTAAATATTACAAAATAATGGATAAAAGCGCAAATTATGTTTGATATGATTCGGAGTGATTAGCGGAAGAAACATGAGTGAGGGTAACCCGTAATTTAGTCCACTAGGTGTCGCCTCTAAAATCTATCATTTGACGAGACGACTTCCGTCAGCACTTTAAATGTGTGAAAATAATTCACAATGATCAGCAACTGAGCATGAAATGTTGTCAGAAACAAACTACAACACATTTTGAGGTGAAGAAAGTCACAACAGAAATGTACCATTTTACAAGTTGGGTTTACAACTAACGGGTGAAACTCAATGGTCTTCTGAAATATTAAGAGTACTGAGTTACAGTTTTGAGTTGTACAAACCAAATTATAAGAAATAAGAAAGTGTAAAACATAAATTGTCCAATGATGCAGAAAGGAGCTTTTACAGTAACTGTTCTCTTTCTGTTCATTTTGACATCTTTCTGTGACATTCAGTCACCTAAGCCTATATGTGTTAATGTGTCTATTACAAAACAGTTATGTAAAAAAAGTAGTATTTTCATAGTTTGCCTAATAGATTTTTACAAGCATTAGCCCTGTCCATTAAATTTTTCAGCAACAAACTAAATGATCAACTTCTCTAAATATTGAAAATAAGTTCAGTAATTATAATAATTTTTAGCTTGATTACAACAAACCCGTAGATATATCATTTTAGAGTCTGCTTCCTGGTACCCCAGTACTGAGCTAGTAGGATAAAGTTTCTTGCTGGAGGAAACAACCAGATATGTTTTAGATGGGATTTGAACTAATGTGGAGCTGGCTATCCAATGATTACCAGTCCAATGTCTTACCCACTTGGCCATTCCTGCTCCTTAAAATAAGTAACTCAAGTCATAAAGGATAAACTCCATCATCGTAAATATTGGTGGTCGGCTTCACTAAAACTGTTTTATTTTTTGTAAATTCCTATGATGAATATATGCGGTATGGTTATTCAATTTAAACAGCCTTTTTATACTATGAGGTTACTGCAATAGTAAAATCAGAATAAATTATAGAAATGAATGATTATTTGACTGTTTATTGCATCAATCAATTAACCCCATACCACTGGGCATACTGGGTAGTGTGCATTTTAATGCAACTCCTTATGGCAGTTTCAGTAATTTAAATGAATGCTACATTTTTTATACAATAAAACTACATGTGATGAAACTTGCATTTATGACAAGATATAATAATTAAAGAGCAATTGTAATAATAATTGAGTAACTTATTCATTAATCTCCTAATATTGCATCACCAGAGGTCCACATGGAAGACTGAATTAATCCAAATGTGTAGCCTTATTAAGTAAAGTCTTTATTATTATTATTATCAAATTAAAGACAGATCATTGAAGAAGTTATTGCAGCTATAGTGCTGACAGGGCTGAATTTTTATAGTGAGTGTTTTTTATGTCAATCATCCACCCAAAATCAACTATCACAAAGCCAGTACAATTATTCAAAACACAAATGTATTCAGTAACCTCAGTGGGTAAGCACATCTGATACGAATCCAACGGTCAATAGGTTCATTCCAAGGCAAGACTTACACATCTTTGTGGAATGTTGGGATGTAGCATTCATAATGCATTAACCATTGCTATCATTATATTAAAAAAAAAAAAACCATTAAACAAATAAGAGAATCATTAAATTAATATCAAACTTAATGAAAGAAAGACCATAACATTTCCCAGCAGCAGTAAAAAACTTTAAAAAATATCATAGAAAAAGTAGCATATTTCAAAACTCATGAAAACAAAACATGACAATCATGATACATAGAATGAAAATTCCATAATATTTGGAAGAGGAAAACACAACTTTCTAGTAAAATGAGAACTCTAATCCATATTACAATACATTGAAAAGCAATATTCATAGGAAAACATTACAAGTGATGAGTGACAGCTATGTGTCAACCTAATCTTCCGCCCCAACTCTGATCATAATAAGACAATTCATATCATGTAAAATATGGCTCTAGTCATGAGGAAAACATAGGAAATAGGGTGTCTAGCAGTAGAAAATTTGATTTAGAAAACAGATGAAGCCAGATGACCGTAGATGACACTAAGTTTTGATTAGGTATTGATGAAATATTTAAGACAAGAAATATACAATCATCTCGAGGTTACACAGCCTTTTCTGATGAACAAATATTAGAATACAGTAGGGAGAAATTGCTGGAACTGTGTTTCCATTAGTAAGAGTAAAACTAGACCACACTTGTCCTTTTTAAAATAAACATGATGTTAATGATAGTTTTCTGAACTGCCCCATTGATTTGCTTTTATCAAAAATGCCTCGGTGCATTTTTGTTGCAATTGTGAAGGCTCTAAGACATTGCACTGCATTTATTATTCTCTAATCACTTTAATATTTCCTTTCCTATAAAGCTATATGTTTGAAGAAAATGTGATCTTGACTGTTTCATTTCTTCTTTCTTTTAATTACATAAAATGACCTTAAATAGCGCAATGCTTCCTTTTTCTTAAAATATAATATCTTCACCAAAAAGGGGCAACGCACACTCAGTGGACAGATTGTTCCAAAACAAATATGTCATCTGAGAAAAGGACCAACCTTAAAGTGCAGAAGGGTCAGGACAAGCTTGTAAACATTGACAACAGGCACCCTAAGACACAATTGCATGCTCAACAGTCATTGTCATAAACTTTTGAGAGCACTAACTCAATTCATTGCCTTTTTATAGTAATTGGCAAAATTATCAGATAGCCTGACTATAAGGAATAAGTAATTTTCACCAATCCAGGGTGTGTTAAGGCTATGAAAGCACAATGTCATCAACATCAAAATCATATCTCACATGTTCACCCAAATCTTGAAGCCACAAATTATCAACATGGAAAATGAAGAAAAGTAGAAAATGGAGAAAATTCCATGAAACCCAAAATTCCCATCCATTATCACATTTTCCTCTCCAACCAAAACACATATATTACAATCTTGAACATTATTTGTCTTATTAAAGTACAAGGAAATATGGTTTTGTCTTCTATTTAATGTAACAACTCTCAGCATATGGTGTGAACTGTTACTTAAGGTTAACATAACATCTGTAAAGAAAACTTTAAAAATGCATAATTGACTGTGAAAAAAAGTTAGCTGTCCTACGAGTTGGTTCATAATTGACGTTCAGCTTTCTGAAAAATTTACATTGAACCATGTCATAGAATGACAGGCTTTGACAAGAAATAATGCATCAATCGCCGAGAATGGCCACACTATTCACCAGAAACACTCGTCAGCTCAGTCAACGTGTAAAATCAAATTTTCAGCTTCATCTACCTTATGTAACCATGATCCATTCCTTCTTACGGTTCAAAAAATTCTTGACAGACTTTCGAGTAGCAACAAATTACCCAAAATGCATTGTTACAATGAAACATCATTCTCAAGTCTGGTACAGCACCGGCCTCCAACTGGGAGAGTCAGTTAGTAGTCCATTCAACCATAAACTAGACAGACCTTGAATAATGGGCAAAATACCACATCTATATGTTGAAAAGCTTTTCCCTCAATCGTACAAATTCATTAATTTTCGTTACGTTTCTGCAAGAGTACACAGCTAGAATAGATCTCATTTGCTTCATGCAGAACTGTCAAAAAGTCTTGCCAAAATTAAATTTTGTACATTCAACGTGAGATTTCATGCAATCAATTTAATGCATATTTATAAATAAATAATCCCGAGACTTTGATCGACTTCATGACAATTGATTGAGTCACATGACGTGGAACGACCTTCAAGACTTAGCATAGCATCATCTAGCAAAAGATTGCTATGATATTAATTTAGAAAGTGTGATTATGTGAGTTGGAGATAAAGTCATTAAAAATGGTATTCATCTTCTAAAATGGTATCATAGCAAAGGAGGCAATGACTGTCTGCAAATAAAAACATTGGTAAAATTTACATCACTCTTAAATGGACAAGCTAAATATTAATATCCATGACAAAAAGTATTAAAACAGCAAAGTTCATTAATTAATGAGAAACAAATCATCTAATGATCCAAACTCATTTAGGACAGGATCATAACAACTTGAAACCCTAATCTCATTTGTCAATACATAATATTGTTAATAAAAGAGACATAAAAATTGAAGCAAACGATTATACCAACATTGATGAAACTTGGACAAGAGGCTTGGAATAGCAGAGAAAAACTTCTACAGAACATCATTACAATGGCTTAACATGCTCCATACCTCATTAGGAAATGTACATTAAAATAACATTAAACACAATCCTTAACAACATGCCACAAATATCCTGCAAACTTGTACCATTAGAAGATTAAATAAGTTATAAAATCGCAGAGAGGAATAAAAAAAATACTAGAAGACATCAATGATCATAGGGACTTCAGTGAACAACTTAATGAGCATGACTTTAGTATCTTTAGAACTGATTGAATCACATGGAGTATGCAGTCACCAAGACCTTGTAGTACTCCAGGCATGCAGTCAGTAAGACCTTCAAGTATTCTATAACAATGAGACCTCTGACTGGGGATTTTTTCTAGGGATTAAGTCCAAGCTGACTAATATAATGTAATGATATTTCATAATGAATGTCCAAGTAATTTCTTTGTTTTTTATATGGATCTTTGAAGATGAAATCAAAGCAAATCAATGGGTCAGAATAAAACTAGTCTAACTACAATCAAATAGAAAGAAAGAGGACTAGTTTTGAACTGAACTATCAAAAACCAAAAGCTCAGTTTCAACTCTGATTTAAAGTTTGAAGGAGATGTAATCAACCACCTATGTTAAAAGTTTTCAGTAAAGACCAAAGAGTACTTGCTCTATGTTTGAGCTATGTCAAGCTCAAAATGTAAGAAAGACAACTCTAGAATACCAAAAAGCACTAAAGGAACAAAATAAATAGTCTTCTATTGGCACCAACCATTAAAGTCACTCAACCTAAACAAACCTGTCTGTATAAGTTCCATGCTTACTTTGACTAAAAGCATGGACATCCATAGATCCATAGATTACCATGGAAATTTTGCTGCATACCATCATGGAGCTTTTAGAGATGGGTAGATGGCATCTTGGATATGATCCTCCATTACTTGTAAATGAAGAAATGGATCATTTGAATGGCTCATAAATGCTAAAACAGCATAAAAAAAGTTCAATTGGCTTTGCAGAAAAAACTTCAATATGTTGACATTTTGGCATTAGAGCAATAACTGAATAGGATAGAATTAAAAGAAACATCATCAAGTGTAATCACTTACAACTTCTGTCAGCACCCTGTAAAGCATAGGGCACTAGCAGGAGCCTTCCATCCTGGTCTGTCAATGGCATCAAGTCTAATATCTGGCCATATTTGAACAGTTCAATCAATGCCAAATACAAGAAATGACAATTGACAATGTCATGTACAGTATGACATAAGGTGGCACTGTCACCATGGTAACTACAATTATGATAATTTCAAGAATGTGACAACAAGAAAAAATCCCACATATTGGCATCACAGTATAAACAAGAGTTTTAACCGGCTTCCAGTAATCCTTCATGTTGTTGTCAACCATGTACAGCCAATCAGAAAAACTCTTACATGAGCTAAAGTTCCATGTATTCATATTATAAAAATATTTAAAAAAAGATTCCAAAAGAAACAACAAAAATGACTACATATACCAGAACAGAACAGAACAGAACATACACTTTATTTAACCCAGGTTATGTACAGCATGGAATAAAACCATAAGCTTCAACAACATTGAAGCCTGGACAAGTTCACCAACAAAAACCATAAAATTGGGTCAGTATAATCATGTCACTTTTGTTTGTTTGTCATTAACAGCTACCAGCTCATCAAACCAGCCTTCCAGGACACTTTTCATAACTAGGACTCACTACCCATTGCACAAGGACTTGACAACTATATGTTTATAGGAAAGACAATCAAAATTTAAAATTTGTCAAGAAGTAGACATCTAATCCCTAGACAGAAAATCAAAGTTTTTAATTTGTCCATTTTGCATGGACTCTGGTTGCTTGACACTTCAAACAATTTAACCATTAGACAATAGTTATGGCTCATTTTTGTAATACAAGGAATTAGATACGTGTCATACATTGTTGAGAATTGTTAGTATTTAATAATCTAATTGCTAACATGTTAAATTTTAGATAAAAAATGGTAATATTACTTAATTCAAATAAAAACTCAGTTTTCCAGCTCTGATTTTCTTTTATTTCATTAATAAAAAATAATCTCTCATTTCTCTGATTGGTTTATTGCAATTGTAGAAAGAAGTCTGTTAAAGTGATTACACCAATATCATTATAAAACATAGGGTCCTGAGGGACCATCGCTAATCCTTTAAAAAATCTGTACCAAACATAGAAAGCAGCATGACAAGAATTTTGATGTATGGTTGAATGGAGATGTAACAGCATTGGGCATCCATTAGGGGACCAAGTATTTGTATGATCATCCCTAAAGGGTTACCGTTTACAATGTCTGTGGTCACGGGATCACATTCCAGCCCCTTTTAAGGATCTATAGGAAGCCCTCATTAGGTTTGAGTTGAGAGTGATTTTTATTTGATCTTTTTTTCTCTCAACATATGGATTATTATCAATAGAGAATTTTTTCTATGATTTTCTACATTTATTAACGTTTTGTATTCAGTGATTCATCTCACTAATCGGCAGCCGATGACATTTTTGCACAAAGATGTTGACAGCCAGAGAAAAGGTTTGACAGACAAATTGCATAAAAAGTCACCAAAAAATGCATCTTTTTATCATTAATATATTTAAATAGATATTTAAATAGAAAAGCTGATGGAAAATAAGACAGTTATTATTGAGAATTTATACAAATTAAATTTCAAAGCTAAAAAAACTAATTCAGGGATTTTTTAGCTAAGCCAGTATAAAGGGGCTATTCAGCTATACACATACAAAAAAGGGTTTAATACTTATTTGATTAAGAATTCAGCCAATGAGGTATCTCATTATGAGTCCCTTTTCAAAAGACATATATTAAGGGGCAGGCAAAGGATAAAAGTTCAAACAGTGTAGAAAAAGTAATAATAATTTAATTTAAAATAAAATACTCCAAGAATATCGCAGGCTTAGCATATAACGGTTGTAACTCAATCTTTTTTTAACCTAAGTAACAACCATTTTGCGCTAACCCCGCAATATATTAACCTAACGCTTATAAAAAAACTCTGTAATAAAAGGCATAGTTGGTGAGAATTGCATCCTTGCATTTCACATAAATTTACTCTTCTTTTTTCTCAGCTTTCGTTTTTTAATTTTTTTTATGTTTGATCTTTATACCAACATAGCCAATACAAATCAACAGGTGCTATCATACTAGATAAGACCAACAATTAAAAGAATCTCAGTCAAGTGTGATGATCAATTTCACATTATTTTACACTTGATTAGTGTAATATAATTCTATGAAATACATTTTATGTCTTATATATTATTCTAACAAAGGCACACGTATTTCCACTCCACATTTAACATGACATCATCTATATTTTATTATTGAACACATATGTGGCTGTTATAGTTTCTACGTAAGAACCCAACATAGCATAATTATATATTTTATCTATATTTTGTAGTATAACAAAAAAAGCACTGGTTTTGATGTACTTATGCAATAGTTAATATTAAAGCATTTATTATTTGATTTTGGCAAATCAAAGCTTGTGCCTATAATTTTTTGGTTGGGTTTAATGCTGTAGCAACACATTGTATAGGTGATATAACGACAGTCAGTCAACCCACTCACTGTTCCTGGAAAGGTTAAATCTCTGGATTTAGCTGTTAACCAACTACTAAGCGCATACTTTTGTCAGTGACCAACAACTGCCCTACATGATTAAGAATCATTGGTAGGAGGAAGAATTTAAGAATGTAAAATGGCCAGGAATTCAGTTCTTCATTTAGTTTAAACAGCATTTTTATTATAAGATTTAAAAGTTTGTTATTCAATTTTAACACTACAAAAATATAACTATTTTTGGCTGGGACACAGCCATTATCCAGTCATCTGAACTTATTCAAAGTTATTCATATACATGTATCTTACTTTTACTTTTTCTTAGTTCATACAAAATTTGTTGCAATGGTTAAAGGGAGAGAACCCAAATTATACTGCACAAATATCAATACCCGTAATCATTTCCTTAAATACAGGAAGTTGATCTATACATCTCAGTCACAATATCTATGTTATAAATTCAACTTACAGCATAAAAGCTTCAACTAATTGCACTATATACAGCATATTAAAATTAGAGTCAGCATTGTCTAAAAAACCACTGTTAGTATACCTAGCTGGCAATATTTCATTATGCAGAATATTTGAATTGAATTTATTAATTTTTAAAGCTAATACATAAGCATCAAAACGAACATAAATCATAACTATTATATTTATAGTCAATATCTATATTTAGATTGTTCTTTCTAAAGTAAACAAACATAGCTCTGATATCATATAATATAGCGTATGCTATCGCTTTAAGACCCTTCGATATTAACGCAAGCTACGCTCCAAGAAAGTACTGTCGTATGATCGATTTGACTTGTTACTAAGTTTAAAAGTTTTACAAACATTCCCAACTACACATATTTAAATCATAGCTAGAAAATTATTGTACATTCTGAACTGCCGGCAGGTTTGGTTTCATATTACCTTGGCATTAATGACACCTTGACTTGACTTTACAAGCCTAAAAATGTAACAAGCGATTTGATTGGTCCGTTATGATAATTATAATTATATCGATTTGACAAAAGGTCACAGTGACAAAGCTTAAATGATATTTCATATTTTGCGGGCTAAGCCCAAAACGATCGTAACACAATCTTTTTTAACATGAGTTACGACCGTTTTGCACTAAACCCGCGATATGTGTAAACGTCAAAAGAATTATTAATCGTAAAACATTATTGGGCATACACATTCTACCGAGATCGTATAACAAAACTCAATAAGTTATGGTTTTCGCTAAAGCTACTTGAGTTTAAGCCGGTACATAACATCTTCAAAGCGTTTCTGTCTTGTCTAATAGTATTCTGATAAGCTTACACTTTTCGATTAATCTAATCGAGTGAACGGAATCGTAAACTAAATTCCATGGTCGTAACTTCTTAAAGCAATCAAATGTTTTGATCTATGATGCAAAACGCCTACAAATTTTCAACTTTTATATTTTAATAAATCAGTGAATTATCACTAAGCATCCTAATGGGAAATTAATGACCTTACTTCAGTGGGACGCAAGAAATCGGCAATATGTGACCAAATCGGGGTTTATGTAATTTGTATTTACATTCAAGCCCCTGTTTTAGACCCTTTAAGATGCAGACAGCAAAAAGGGATATTAAAAATTCTCAGTCAAAACATAGCTAGTCAACCTCAGTCAAAACATAGCTAGTCAACAAGTGTGTGATCAGCAAACAGAATATGGTTTAAGTCTTAATGACAATTATTTAAAGCTACTAGTTCACAGATTTCAACTAAAATATCAACATTACTATATATTAAACCTACCCATTAGTTAATGGTATAGGTTATTTTAGTGCATTTTTGTGACTTTTATTTTACATTCCTTGCAGTCGACTGGTTGAACAGCCTTAAAATATTAAGGAAATAATTTCCTTGACACAAATATGATAACCAATGGGTAATTTAAAATATATAAAAAAATTAACCAAATCTGAGTGCGAGTAGCAAGTTTAAAAAGGTATGCAAATCTTAACAAAAAGGCGGACCCTGATGGACAACCAGTTAAAACCGAAGCAAATTGCATGATTTCTCTCTGCTAAATGATGTCATAAAATAAGGAAACCAATAACATATATTACAATAACTGACAGTGATGACTTTAAAAATGATATCACTTTCATTGTAACAGTATGGTATGACAAAAGAGGCTAAATACTTTGACATACTTTATGCTTGGATTTATCGGTTTTATCGTTCCGTTGCACGTTAGTACATTTTATGTTATATAAATATAATGTTAAGCCAATACAATTTATATGGAAAGAATACAAACCTGGTGCAAACTTTGGTATTTGATGCACGTCTCAGACCCGCTAATGATAATTTAGTTCAGATTTCAATTGATAAGATAGTTTAGTGACATACGCTTCGATCTGTGGTATTGTTTACATGTGACCCGCTTAATTGCTTTTTTAAGAGGCCGCCATTTTGAATATTGGAAAAAATATTGTTATACACACTGAGTCACGCTGCAGTTAGCGGGTAACATATAATTACTGTAAGTAGGTCAAACAGAATGTCTTTCATTGTACGTTAGAGCATGTTGACATGTAAGTTAGTAATAAAATGGCCGTTTTATTAAATACCAGGCAAATATGAACGAAAAGTACTAATTTGTTTCGTAATTGCGTAAATCGAAGCGAAAAAGTAAATAACGAAGACGTTACGAACAACATTAAATCAAAGTCGAAAATGAAAAAAAGTTAAAAACGTTAAAACGGATAATGAAGCGATTATGTCGCCAATGTTATGAATGTTTCAAAATAAGCCTCTTTGACCAAAAACTTAATAAACAACATATGATTAAAGACCAATCATACTCTCTTGTTAGTCCAACTACTTACAGCTTACAGTATCAGCAAAAACGACAATTACAAATGTACAAATATTATGTATTTCACTAAGATGAACTGGACGCTTCCATGTTTAAGGTAGACGAGTGAAATAGCTAAGCATATGGCTATCCTGACTTTTTCTACTAAACATGATCATCTATAAGCTATGATTTCTATGCTGAAGGGTTGATGATACAGTTAGCTAAGAGTCATATATAAATAAAGCCTCTTAATAATTCAATATAGTAAGAAATGCAATCTAGAATGTAAAGACTGGTTTACTTATTTTCTTTTAGAAAACAGCCAGGTTTGGATCAGGCAGTAAACACAGTCAGGTTTTAAATTGGCATTGACAAACACACACAAGCCCTGTTCAAAGTTGGCCAGAAAATGTTGCTTAAGAAAGAAAGTAGGATTTAGATAGAAAAACATGTGTCATAATACATTCTTTCATTTAATATGCTTATTGTCTACATTTTTGAAGGTAGTTCTATTTTGTATCAAGTTGGTGAACATTACTCACAGAATTCATTAAAATGAAATTAAAAATGTACAAGTTATCAAAAAAAGAAGTAACATGAAAAAATGTATTAAGTCTGACTGTGTTGAATTTCCTTCTGACATACATTATCAGTTTGGATTGCCGATCTCAAAAACCAAGACGAGAATAAAGCAAAGAACTATCTTTTCTGGACAAGAAACAACCATTATGACAAGAAACTCATCAGCTATCATTCTTCATAGCCTGAAACTTTCATTTATATGAAAATCACTGGTCATGAAATATAAATAAAAAATTATGATACAGTAAAAGGGAGATAATCTGATTCAAATTTCATAACCTAAAAATCAACATTTACCTCCCTTGAAAATACTGGATTTTATGTACCAAAATGAAAATTGTGATTTGATTTTCTACACAAATTTATTTTAGCACAATTATAAAACAATTCCTTAAAATTGACCACTCTTGAGTTTTACCTTGAACGTTCCAAAACGTTCCATAACGGAAGTGTCTGAACAATTCAACCCTAAGTCAACTCAACCCGAGACAACTCAATCCCCATCTAATGGATTAAGTTATCCCAACTTTTAGTTGAGTTATGCACGGGTTGAGTTGTCTACTGGTTGAGTTCTCCTGTACTGTTAGCTAACAGTAGTTACTGAACACAAGGGCAGTCCAACATAGTAACCATCCAGTCAAACCCTTTCACTGATATGTATGAAACGGCTTACTCTGAGAAAATGAAGACTTCCAATACTAACGCACAAGTACAACATCAAGTGTTCGTCATGCAAAATTAATACAAACATGCATGAAATTACTAACATAGTACAACAAGAAAAATACTGCTAAAGTATCATTAAAAACTTTATATAAGTAATGAATTAAGGATTTTTATTTATTTATTAGAGTTAACACCGTGTCAACACAATTCAGGTCATTTTATGGCGTCCAGCACACCTAACTTAGCTTTCCTGGACCATTGTCTATAACCAGTACTCACCTACCCTTCCACAAGGCCGGAAACGTCTCCATATTATCTAATCAATGGAGGAAAATCAACATTATTGTCAAATTTTCATGGAAGGGTAAAACCTCCCCGGGTGGGATTCGAACCCGTACCCCCTTGGGCATGAGATTCCAAGGATTTTTAATCAGTTCCTAAGCTACATAGATCATTTATCTAGTTTTAATAAATGAAATGAAATGTAGATTCCATTCAGGCTAAATTTAGAGTATGAGTAAGTCAATAAATACAGTAAAATAAGAAAAGAAAATATGTACATGTAGTTCAGTATAAAGTATATACATGCCTTTTATAACAAAGGAAACACCTAGGCCTAAATTAGAAACAAAATCACTTGCAATAAATATAATACAATTACCAGTAAAAGACAGACAAACTCTCCTGAAAGCAAACCATGCAAGATGCTGCATGAGCCAAGATCATTGAAGCACAATCCATTGTGAAACTTTATGTACACAATACAATATAATGTAACTAATATAGGTGAAAAATTGAAAAACCTATATAAAGATTTTTACAAATTTCAGGTCAGCAAGCAAAAACCTTGACTAGGAATAAAATGCTTAAAATAATACTCTTAACATCTTACAATACAATACAAAGCAGGTCGACATGTTATATCATTATGTAAATGTACAAAACTTTCATTCAGTGAAAAAGTTAACAAAAACTCCAGAAAACAATAAGAGTAATCCAATGATGACACACTCAACTTTTTAGTTTCATATGCTTTCTTTCTTGCTATGTTAAACCAAATTTAGTTTGGAAGTATAGCTCTAATCAAAAGAAATAAGTATACCAACATATAATTAAATATTTTGATGATTGTTGAAGATATAATAATGACTTTTAACTTGTTTAACTTAGTAAGTAACGTCAACGTTGACACTAAAGTGACAGCTTAAGCTCTATTTATCTTTGAAAAATTGAGCTAAAAACAAAATGCATTAAAAATTGGTATAAAAACAACCATGCATGTTACAATAGTAGTATAACTAACAAAACTAAAATAATATTAAGGCAAGAAACAGTGCCATTTGGCACAAAATGCCTCCAAAGCAATTTTTGTTGACAACTAATATAGAGCCAGATATAGTCATTTGACATGGTAACCAAAGACAGGGAAACAGACCATAAACAGAATATGTTGTAAATGCATAGCTGCATTCAGGCTCATTTGTAGAGTCTGAAACACAAAATTAAGATGGCCAAGTATCTGCATTCAAACATGAAATTAGACGATAAACTTTGAGCTATAAGTCTTGTTTTGTTTTTGTTTTTGTTGGGTTTAATGCCATAGCAACACATTGTAAAGGTCATACAACGGCAGTCAGTCAACCTACTCAATGTTCCTGGAAAGTCTAAATCTCTGGATATAGCTGTTAACCAACTACTAAGTGCATACTTTCGTCAGTGACTGACAACTGCACTACATGATTAAGAATCATTGGTAGGAGAGAGAATGGCTGTATAAATAATTTCATGACCAAGCTCCATGAAAGTATGCCTTGCAAGCTACCGACTGGGTGCCTTTATAAGTCTTGAGTAACATGGAAGTTATGGCTGAGCCATGAAAATTGGGCAGACGGACAGAAAAACAGACAGTTTGAATGCTAAATATCCCCTTAAACACTGCTTCTTTGGAGGCATAAATAAAAGAACAGTTTAGGTATGATGCATTAAATATGTTTTAAGAAATAAAAACTGGTACACAACAATTAGATGGTTAAACAGTGTTATCATCGCAAAACTGACCTGTAACTGTCGTAAAAATCTATGCTGAAAATACAAGTCACACAATTTCTTACTTTAAAAGTAGAATAAGCATGGAAAAGCAAACAAGCTTAGTTCATATAGCTGAGACAAGAATCTTAATCAGCCTATACTATTCCTTTTTAGACTTACACCACAAGGTTAAAACAATAGACCTTTTCAACTTAGCAATTTTTTCTTTCCAGGATCCTATTCAAGTACAATATGAGGGTTGCCCGCAAGGCTGTAGTAAGCGCATTGCATAGTCACTACAGTCTGCTGGGCAACCCATAAATTGTAGGTGACTTGAAAAATTATTAATGCATGATTGAATAACAATAATAAGATTTTTTACTGCAACAACCAAAAGCTGTATGTTATCAATTAGAAAGCAAGGAAATGAGCGAAGAAACTTAAGCCAAACATATGAAGCCAACACTCAATTGTTAAGCACAGCCATATTTAACGATTCGGTAGTGCAGAGTTGGTGAATTATAATTAGCATGGCTTAATATCATGGTAATTTGTTTTTATTTTGAAAACTTATTTTCACACCAACTTTGTTTTTGTTTTAACTAGTAATTGTTATGACATATTTACTTTGTGTAAATATCTGTTATGTGTACAATACACAAGTATTTGCTGATTTTTAACTTGATGGGTCAATGTAGTAAGACTATTTTGTGCTGAATCATCAACATAAAGTTCTGAAAATATATTGCTACACTAGACAAGTGAATGTAAAATCTCCCGACTTTAGAAATTGACAAATGCCTTTGTAGTGAATTATAGATTCCGCAACGTGTAGATGTAACATTTCTGTGTACAAATAAAAAAACCTTGGAATAACCAAAACTCACTGACTTATGCAATTTATTACAGAAAAAGCTAGCAATCATCATCATCATTAGTAAAGCACAGCCAAGCTGAGGACCAATCTGTAATGAATGAAAGAGAAATCACCATCAAAGTTAAAACCTCACACTATCCCATGTTAGACACATACCTTTAATTTAGTGATACCAGCCCTTGTTGATTCTGTACCACCAGTTAATTCTGGTACTACTGTCGATCCTAAATACTGTAAATATACAAAATGTAGCGTAAAGAATTACTGACAGCATAAACATTTTATAACTTTACATATGTAGTCACATTTTAATTTAAAAGACACCTCACTTGTTAATAATTTGTAAGCTTTACTTAGTATTGCCACCCAAGGAACTTTGAAATATCGAGTATTTGAATCAGAGGGGTTAATGTATGTGCCACTCATAGTTGAATATTTACCAATACTTGACAAAATTGAAAACTAAACGACAATACATAACACAGTCATTGTCCTACATTTTTGTATGCACTAGCCTGACTTAATAAGATCAATATTATTAGCTAGCCACATCATATGAAATAAGTAATTTTCACTAGCCCTTATCAATTTACACTAGTCTTGGTCTCCAGCTAGTGGGTTAAATGACTGACAATACTTCAAATGAAATACACAACATATAAAAACTACAAAGAAAGGAACAATTGCAGTTTACCGGTACGTAAAAAATCTGCAAAATTGTAGTGTTTATTAGTAACTTAGCCTGGCAAATCATTAACGCTAACAACCGATGAAAATACAGGATTTCATGTTATATCAGGGGCTACTGCCCCCGAACCCCTATTTCTTTAGCCTGGATTACCTGCCCCTTACCACTATCGTTATGGGGCCAGGCAAACGGGAATCATGGCGGCCTCCTCAGTTATTATACAGGTATAATGTTTTCTGCATGATCATGTGCTGACGATAGTTACTTTAGTAGGAGTTCGGTACTATATAGGTCATTCGATTTCGATTTTTCTGATTACACATATATTTAGCAAAGGATTAACAAAAACATGTTTCAAGTGAACACAATTTGGACGTGGATTAGTCTCGTTAGAAATTCGGATACTTTATTTTGCATGAATTATTGTAACCAAACAACTAAAAAAGGTATCAACTGTACAATGATCCTTTGATCTGTGTAGTGAGAAATGCTCATTTTAAAACATAATTATCCAATATCTATTTCATTACACAGGGCGCGGACATGATCATGGTTTGCCTGACATACTTTTACCTGCCAAAGTACAACTGGGAACCAGACAACCGTTTCCTAGTTTTAAACGAGAAAAAATGTAGCAATTGCTTCTGTTGTTTATTTTAACATAGCAACGGAAGTGCGCTTGCACTGACCGGTTAGGCATGCGCAGAAGTGGTAAACAAACTCGTACCAGTAAACTGCAATCTATCCCAAAGAAACAATACACCTGTACCTAATGATTACTATGTTTGTTTACCTGTGCAGTATAATTACAACATCCTTTTATCAACATTTCAGGTTTATGTCTCCATTGTCTAGCAGGACTTGATGTTTGAGCTAAATGTGGTGGTCTTAGATGTATATTACTGTTTCTGATTGATTGTCCACCCTGGAATATAATAATACATTTTATTTTTATACATTTCATGCATCATGACATTGATATGGTAAAATATAATAATGATGAACTGTAAAAACTTTAAGATTGAAGAATATATACTAAGGTTTTAAACAAAAACTTTATAAAAACACAACTAGTGAAAATATGATAGACGAAAAAGTAAAAAATCCATTGATCTAAGTAAGGCTCGGCTATAAAATGATGGTCTTTGAAAACGTTTACTTCTCAAATTATCATTTGGGACTTAAAGATCATCAAAAATCACACAATTTCACAGTAACCAAGGTGGTCTTTATAGTTTACTGTATAAATATACATGCTTGTGGTTATAAATATGATGCAGACACCAACAAAAGCTTTTGAGCCAGTACTTATTCAGGTCAGTCAAATAATTAACAATCAAACCAAATTTTATTGGGTTCAAAGCATATACAACACTATACAACAGGATTCAACACTATCAGAGTTCTGGGATTCTGACGATCCCAAAACCTTGGGAGGAATCCATAAAAAAATTGCCCAGTTCTTAGGTGAATTTTAGCTATCAATATTTGAAACAGCAAATCTGTATTCAAACTGTTCACCTTTTATAATATTGCAGGGATCACCAATGTTAAAGAGGAATCTGAAATCTTGACAAAGGATTCCTTACAGATTCCTGGAAAAAAACATTAGCTGTTAAATGCTGCAAACATCAGTATTTGTTGGCCTAAGTAATGAAATATAAATTTACTTGTTTTTTAAAGACATCTTCATCTTCACTACTGTCTACAACCATTTGTGAAGATTCTTTGATATCTTCCTCCGATGATGACACAGGTTTAACATGAGTATAATCTTTAAATAAATCTATATTGTTAAATGGTGATCTACTTTCTTCTGGACTTAATGAACTTATACTTCTCTTCTTCTGTAATAGAAAAAAAACTTTGAATACAGTTTTTACGTTTATGACTATAGTATAAAATGTTTAAAGTCAATTAAATACGTTTAAACTAAAATAAAGTAAAATATACCATATATTGTTACAGTAAAAGTTCATTCTCTCGAACACCACCAGCTCAAATTAATTGCCTGAGTCGAACACATTGTCTGGCACCGATCAATTTCCCTTCTATATCTATATAAAACAACCTCTTCTGAGTCGAACAGGACAGGGTCAAACTCTCGAACCTATATCACGGTCCCGTGGTTTACAAATACACTATAATACTATTTATCTACTATTGTCTCTCTCGAACAATAGATTTTCACACATCAGCGACAAAGGTCTGACCGTAGGTATTGTTTGTGACGCGTGATAATAACATGGCGTGAAAATCGCTTAACATTAAGTTTGTTAATTGATTTTATTTGTCAAAACATTTTGTTGTGTGATCACATTGTCGCACAAAAATGCTTAACAATAAAGTTGTTTGTAGATTGCACATTGTTGACGGACACATGTTATAAAGCGTCATGGTATCATTATAAATCAAGAATAAAACGAGTAACTAAGGCCTCACTAAAACAAATGAATTAGCGCGTAGTGCTTCTTTTATGTTTCTAGGTAAAATAAAATTACGTAAACAATATTTGATTAATTTTTATTATTTTATTTCACTTTTATATTATTATAATATATTATTTATTAAAAGTAAATTTACAGTAAAGCCGTGTAATATACAGGCTCTTAATACAACAACAAGAAATAAAAGAGATAAGTAGAATCTAGTGCACAACTAGCGTATCACAACGAACCATTCTTAATGAAACACATAACATGGACATTCCTCTCATATACTGCTACTCACCTAAATCATAATAATGATCATAAATGTATAAGTAACATACAACAAATAAGTTATAAGCAAATTAATTTGCAGTTTGTACTGACTACGTTCACAAGACACTTGAACGAACCGTGTGTTCGGGTTTAATATTAAACCAAGGGAGATAACCAGGGACCAGGAAATCGCCGGTTTTTCGGTGTTCGGACCGATTTTTTCATTTTGGACCGATTGAGATTTCAAAATCCGTAAAAAAATCGGTCCGTGAAAAACTCGCAAAATTTGACCTCAAACCTTTAATTTTCATAATTTTCAAGAAAACGTACTGATAAAATGTTATCATACATCGATCAGTTGAATAAACCCACTTGTTTATTGCAGTAATATCCTGCTTAATTGTCCATAGGTTATATCAAGGACCCTGTATATGTATCCATGGTTACATGTATCATCGGGGGGTTGACGCAGTGATATTTTTTTAAGATCGAGCACAGCAAGGTACGCTTGATTTGCACTCGATTAATTTAAAGAACAGCAGAAGAATATGTTCTTACTTAATAGTGTCCATCGAACCGATTATGTTTTTCAATCGGTCTGTTTGAAACCTGTAAACTTGTTAAAAACAATAATGTGTTGTAAAGAATGTTTTATGAATAATTAAAGAAAACAATTTAACTGCTTTTGTTGTCAATTCCTGATTGAGGTATTCGTTTAATCTTTAATTTGTTTGACTTGATTCTTGATTTATTCAGGGAATTAGATCTATGTCTCTGATTTATTTTTACGTCTTAAATTGAGGTGAGCATAATAA
Source organism: Mactra quadrangularis (assembly GCA_025267735.1). Classification (NCBI taxonomy): domain Eukaryota; kingdom Metazoa; phylum Mollusca; class Bivalvia; order Venerida; family Mactridae; genus Mactra; species Mactra quadrangularis. The sequence goes on from CM046304.1 coordinate 35,234,109, forward strand.
GAAATTATCTTAGGACATGTACCTACGCAAATTCTTATAAATCGAAGGTACAGTTGTTGATGATCAAAATTCAACCTTACTTCTCTCTTCTTTGATGAACAAATGATAAAGGACCAGTTTACGGATGACGTCACAAGCACATGCTACCTATATTTTGGCTGATTTACTGTTTGGCAGAAAGAAACCAAAGTTTACATACATTTGATAGCAGCAGAATTTTTAAATCAAGATAACTTTTTTATTTGTTGGCCGATTTTTATGATATTTATATTGATATAAAGCTTTTGAAATTCATATTTTTAAAAAAATTGTCAAAATTTTGATTTAAAAAAAATATACGAGGTGATTTAAACCTGTCATTTGTCTATCTTCTTGCCGGTTTGAAGCACTAGGTTTAAACACTCGCTTATAAAAAACAATTCTTTTTTGACAAATAATTTTTAAATATTCAAAATATGAATTTCAACTCCTTTCTAGTGATATAAAATACTTAATTGTTTGATGACAAATGACTTAGTAATTGCAATTTTATATTTACTGTGTTTTCATTGTATTTACTCGTATCATTTCTTGCCAACCAGCAAACGGTTACCTGTAGTTTTTATCATCTCCTTGTTACTATTTATAGACATAATAACAATGAACTGGTGTAAATTCCAAATTCAACGAAAATAATTTTCAAAACGAACAGTTTTGTCATTAATTTATCTTTAAATAGGTGTACTATGCACGATTTGATAATCTTTTGTGTTAAACGAAACCGCTTGAACCATTGTGATGAGATGGCATACATTTTCGAGACCCACGCTAAATCGTCACTTCGTTTGAGAAACGTTTTAATCTACGTGTGTAATTAAAAAAGCTTATCATTATTTTACGTTTGCAAACGATGCTTAAATGAGAGACATTTACTTTGGACCCGTTTTATGCGCATGCGCAGTTAAAATAATTCCCCCACATTATGACGGTGTTTTCCAACAACAACTTCGAGCCAGCAAACTTTTACTGTATTATGTTATACAAAATTAATGCATTTGCTTAACAACATTGATAAAAGTTAAAAATTTAAAAATGCAGAAAAACGGTTACTCTAATATACGAAAAGGACTTTTTGGGCGAAAAGGCGCAAAAAGGACTTTTATCGGCGAAAAGGCGCAAAAAGGACACTAATATACGAAAAGGACATTTTTCGTAAAAAAAATAAATCATTTATTATACCATGAAAAGGACTGAATTTGAGCTAAAAGACGTTCAATTCTAAGCAAAAAGGACTTTTAGCGGCAAAAAGGCGCTAAAAAGTACACTATTATACAAAAAGGACATTTGCGCATCCGTGAATGCATTAACCCTTTACTGGTTGCGACATGTGTGAAAAGTAGCCATTTTTTCACCATTACGCGCAAGGGCTATTTCAAGATGCTCTAATTTCATTACTAATTATCATACAGATATGCAACTCGGCCAAGTTATTACCTGGGTGAATGTCTTTCAGAAAAACCAAGTTAGGCCCCGATCCCCGTTACCATGGCAACGCTGGGGCGGAGCAAAAACGGCAAAAAATGCAATTTTCGCTCTTTTTCAACCCCACATTTGCGTTTCAAACGGTAATATTTTCCAAAACTGAGGTTTAAAGTGCCAGGTCTTTTCAGATACTGAAAACGTGTTTACTTATCAGCATTTGGCGCCATTTTTCTGCACTCAATGACCCCGATTTTTTTTCTGGCGATGAGGGGCGCTGCGCCCCCTACAAACCCCAGCAACAAAGGGGGGCATATCCCCCCTTAGAAACCCCCCTGAGACATCTTTTTGGGAGGGAGGCGCGCGAAAAAAAGCTCATTTTTCGGGGACAACTATCCTTAAATGAAATTCACTTGTTCCAGTTAAAAAACACCATTTTCAAGGTTGTGGCAGCCATTTTGGAGGGGGGGGGGTCTAGACACGTAAAAATGCGGGATTGAGCGGTTAAGGGTTAAATACAGTATGAAAAGGACTTAATGCGGGCGAAAAGACTGCAATTCTAAGCAAAAAGGACTTTTTGCTTTGAATTGAACGTCTTTTCGCTCAAATTTAGCCCTTTTCATAGTATAATAAATGATTTTTTTGAAAAAATGTTCTTTTCGTGTATTAGTGTACTTTCTAGCGCCTTTTCGCCGGTAAATGTCCTTTTTGCCTCGCATTGAAGTCTTTTCGCCCGCATTAAGTCCTTTTCATACTCTATCTAATGCATGAACGGATGCAAAAAATGTCCTTTTCGTATAATAGTGTACTTTTGAGCGCCTTTTCGCTGGTAAATGTCCTTTTTGCCTCGTATTGAAGTCTTTTCGCCCGCATTAAGTCCTTTTCATACTCTATTTAATGCATGAACGGATGCAGAAAGGTCCTTTTCGTATATTAGTGTCCTTTTTGCGCCTTTTCGCCGGTAAATGTCCTTTTTGCGCCTTTTCGCCCAAAAAGTCCTTTTCGTATATTAGTGTAACCCCAGAAAAATACATTATTCTCCAAATCATGTAGGGCAGTTTGTTGCCAGTCACCAAGGTGGAATGCCTCTAGTAACCGGTTAACACTAAACTCAGGGATTTAGCCTTTAATGGAACAGGAAGTAGGTTGACTGACATTTGATGACTTATACAATAACTATATGAATATCGAAAGAAACATAGTAAGAGAGATAATCCCTGATAGAAACAAGACAATATTACCTGTGAACCAGAAGGTTTACGTTCACCTAATGATGTCAGTATTCTTTTTCTGTGACCCAGCATAGATATGTCTAGCACCTGCAAAATACAGTACATACAATTTATGTTTTAATTAATACACAAATACTAGGGGTGTTTACTGATATACCAGTTAATATTGCAATTCAAACAGTTTTTAACTGGTTCATTTTTCATTGAACCAGTTTTTGTTGTTATATGTTGTACTGTTTTTTTTATCATAATCTGAAAATGAAATATTTAAAGAAGTATTTAAATGTGTTGAATACTTGAAATAATCTTACTGTGCTTTAAAAGGTTAAACATTTAGTCAATGAGAGAAAAATATCTTCAAAAGTCTGTTTAAACCCCCCCCCCCACACGCACACATTTTTCTAACACAAGTAATTCAAACATTTGAATAGGAGATCATTTGAAAATACACATATGTGTGTTATGCTGATCCAGTTAGGACAATGAACAAGCATATAAATTCATGCTTTGCATACATATTGCAATACGGTTTTTACCGTATTGTTACACTCATACCAAATACAGAGCAATTCAAGATTCTTTCCCAAAGGAGACTAATTTTTCCACAAAAAATACTTAGTTTTGTGGTCATTCTACATAGAAATTTGCAGATGAGACCAGTTTTACTTGAGAGACTGCTAACTAGGCACAGAAATCAGGATTGTTGGTTTTGAAAATCGTGGAACTAAGCAGCATATATATTATTATATACAATAATATGACATAACAGGCTAGTAGAATTGACAACCACTGATATTCTGAACACCTCAATATAGTGCGTAAATATTGACCCTGACCTGACCTTTCACATTTGCATCTAGTAATTATCTTACACATATCCCGACGAAAGTCAGTACCACGCCAACTCTACACTTCGACAGCGATCATAAAATTATAGAAAGTATGTTTGTGTGTTAAATTTTAACTCATAATCCTCACGGCCACAATGTAATCGAGCATTAATACTACATTGGTATTCAATGTAAAAAATATTTTTGCATAAAGGTCATGTCGGGACCAATATTTACGCACAATACTAAGTCACAACCTGGACAAACAAATGGTTTACTTACCGTTCTAAGCTGTAACTCCCAGAGAATACTTTGTACTTTCTCCATAGTATCGTAACCATGGGAACGAAATGTTTCCAAATATTCTAATAATTGTAATGACATTAACCATTCTTCAACTGAAGCTGGTGGATTGTTGGGATCTATTTGAAATAAACAACAGTATACATTAGTTGATAGTTCTTATTTAATCAGAAATTACAACAATATAGAGAAATATATCACAGTTTTAGGGTTGCCGCAAGACTGTAGTAAGTGCATTGCATTAAATAGCGAGTTACTATAGACTTGCAGGCAACTCTCGAGTTATTTGTACTAAGTTTTGATAGATCACAATAATTATGTAGACTAAGTTTTATACAATTTTCACTGTACTTTAACAGAGAATGTCTTGACCAAATTTCATTGCATGGGTGGAAGTTGAAAATTTTAAAAATACTGAAAACCTTCTTTCTAAATACACTGAATTCATACTAATAACATAGAACAATTTATTCTAAAAATACTGAAATCAGTATTAATACTGAAAACTTTCATCCATGCCATGAAGGTAGTTAAGACCAACTCAGGAATTGAACCTTCAATGTATGGCCTCTGTTCTGATTTAAATCCCTCTTATCCTTCATGTAAATCAAACAATACTAAAACACCACCTACCAATAGGTTGTAATGGAGGTAGAGATCTAGTAGCTTGCAATATTTTCTGTCTATGATCATGTGATAAAACACCAATCTGTTCTAAATCACCTTCTTCTAATATCTTAGGATCCTGTAAAATATACATTAATTATAAACATTATCACTGGGTAAGTGAAAAACAAGTTTACATATTTCTTTATTTACATGCAGTTATACTTATTTTGCACTGACCAATTCATACACGAGTAGTTTATATAGGTATGAAAAGCAAAAAAACACCCAGACTTACAACATACCAAGTAAACATTTCTAAAATTTATACATGTATATCAAATATTTTACTGAAGAAGATTCTAGAACCGTCAATAAAATATTCTACTACAAAAATGCAAAAACTTATTTTCAGCATCAAGTTTGGTGAGTTCGGAAGAAAAACAGCTGATAGCTGATAAAAATAGTAAATTATTTTGTAGTCATTTTTTATTCAACAAGAAATGTAATGTGGAACCACATAAAAGCTGGATTTAAAAACTTAAACGAAAAAATTACAAAGGGAAATAATCCATAATAAAGCCAGGTATAGTTGGAGTTACCTTCTAATTCTATTCATCACATGGTATGTTATCATTGTATGAAGTTTCATAAAGATCTGACAATAAATGGCAGAAATAAATGCGAAATTGAAAACTTAAACGTAATTGTTTATGACACTGGAAGCCCGCCTGATGGCCTATCCACCCGCCCGCCCGTATTTAGCCAAACTATAAACCGATTTTTTTTCTATGAAAAATCCGGCTAAAAAAGAAAAATCTTACCAAAGGGAGGTAACTCTAACAGTCAATTATATATTTTATGCATCATATAGTTGTAAGAGTTACTTCCCTTTTCAGATTTTACATAATTTTCTTAATTTTACCACAAAATTCTCCAATTTACACTATTCAATAGACCATGAAATCCTGTCTAGATATTATCACAAAGTGAAGCAAGCAAGTCTGACAGTTAATAAATCAAATATGTTTACTGATCAGTAACAGAATGTTCTCAACTTTGATGAAACAAAAACAATGGAGAAGTTTATATACTAAGTTTGGAAGTTTGTCCAGAACACTATTCATTGACAAATACCATACGTTGAATTGATTTAGCTTTTATTCAACCAATTATAATTTTCTAGAAAGTACACGGGTATTTGTAAATGATCCAATTTTAACAACTATATCTCTTTCTAATTGATGGGGACTGAATAATTTAGAATACTACTGACAAATATCTTCCTTTATATTCATAAACTAGTACCGGTAATAAGCATTGTTTGTAATCACTGTCAAGAAGGGTTACACTGACACACAATTAGCTGGCTTACCGCAAAACAGTCGTAATTCAATATAAAAAAGAGTGAGTTATGACAGTTTTGCGCCTAGTCTGCAAATTAACTAGTATAGCCCCACTATTCTCCAAAATGTCACAGTTTACCTAAAAATGCATAAATGAAAGGAAACACCAAACAAGATTTACTTACCAGAAAATCTATATTATCATAACCATTGGCAACAAAAGCATTCTCATATTGTGGTAAACCAACAGATTCTAACCATTCACCAACACTTATCATTTGTCCAGAACCTAAATTAACATAAATATATATAATTAACAAAATAGAGTCAAAGATTACAACCTGGATCCAATCCTGTTGTTTAAAATAGGTAATAGTTTAATGATTAGTTCAAAGTACGGTCATTGTCAGCTACCAGTGATGACCTTACCCTGCTTATTTAAATATTTGGATTTTTCATAGATTTTTATCAATAGTGAGTACAGAAGTACTGTAGTGAGTATTTAAATCAGTGGGGTTAATGCATCCACCACTGACAGAAGAATAAAATTCATCAATGTAACAGTATAATGTTGTTTTATCATTGCTAGCAATATTTTTAGTCAAGATCCACCATCTTGTTCCTGGTTTTATTTTGATAAAAATCACAATAAAAAAAGTAAAAAAGTTTAATGAAAGCAACAACCTAAGATCTTCTTAACTTCTTGTTAAATATTGTCCAAGAAATAAGAAATATAAATATATACAGCACTCTCCAAAGCCCTTAAAACAAAAATCCTGATTTTTTTAGGATAAACTGATTCATATTTTACCATGAAAAAAAGAAACAAAGTCATCTGAGTAAATTCCAAAATCTGCATTCATTAATTTATCAAAAAGTGACTTAAACTATGTTACATGAATAAGTTTCAATTACAGTAAAATTACCAGAGGTAATTTTGATCAGTTTTTCTCAAAATCTTTTGTCTAAGAATGTTCGGAGAGTACTGTCTATATAAGCATGATCATTTTTGTTTTAAAATATCATTTGTCACATTGTTCAAGAACTTTTGAAGGCCCCTGTTTACTGATATATATACGTAAGTGTATTGACCTTATAGATCCAATCAATCTATTATTTATCATAGAAATATAACATCACTCTAGTCTAGCTGTAAGACTGTTATATAATATTTATAGAGAAACAAAATATATAACTAGAGGCAGCTAGATTGACATAAGAATTACATCAGAGAAATAAGCTTACTGGTCTGTCAGGACTATCTAAGATAGATAAATAATGATATAATGTTACCATACATAGAAATACAGAAAAATCCGCTAATTTGTCTTTTTACTTTTGTGAAAGAAATAGAAGAAACATATACCTTTAGATTTGAGAAAACCTGTTGTTACAGTTTCAGCTCACTAGTCAGTAAGGACTATCAAAATATTTTCAAAACTTATAGTCTATGTTTCTTTTATTTCATTAAAAAAGTAAAATGATAGATTTTTGTCATTTTATGTAACATTATTGTACTGCAGTTGCAAATTGTGTAAAGGAAAATGTTATACTCATGTCACACTGTGCCTAGTTTGAACACAAATTGAGGCTTAATAAAACTTGCTGCGTGACACAGGCATCAGAGTTCTTTAACCAGCAGTATGAATTAGCTGATAAACTCTGGCACAACAATTCCAAAAGTTAATTTTTAAATAAAAATTACAATTTGAATTTTTTCAGCTTGTGCTACCAGCAATTTTTTAATACTAAAAATTTCAGCAATTTCAACATTATAATTTCAGGGTTATGAAATGGCATACAAGCAATTTAGAGTATGCAAGATTCTTGCCAAGTATAAAGGACTAGGAATATGTGATATAATACATGGAGTAAACAGTCATAAGGACATTGTAATATAGTAATATATTCTACAGATGCAATCTACTAGCTGTATCAAACATGCATTTATATGTGGGCAAGGTAACACTTCAAACCATCATGATAATAATTATAAACCTTGAGACAATCCTTAACATTCAATACCTTAACCCACTTAACTCACTAGCCTAAAGTCTGTGACTAGTTAAAATTATTTTGGGCTAGTGAAAATTACCTCATAATAAATCAGGCTAGAGCTCAAAAACATAATAAGTTATCTTATGACTTAAGTATGGAGTAGTGAAACTTAAAAATTGTAAAATTTTGAAACTATGACTGAATGCAACAGTTTTATATTTTTAAAATGAAACTAAAGCTAGACATTATCCTATATATTACATTTATATCAGTTTATTTAGATAAAAAAATTACAACCATGAATGCAAAAATGCTATGCAATTATGCTATGCAATACAATACACAGACTAAATGAATACTGATATGCATTGCTTCAGCCTCATAAGCGTTTTTCAGCCTCAGCTATCCATTAAGTAAAAGGTAAAATTCAAAGCACAAGTTCTGATATGGGCTCAATAATGTAAGAATATTCTCAAGGTTTATAATGGAGTGAGATTGATCTCAATAATTATACTTATAATGAAATACTAATACAGAATTATACCTGCTAGATACTTAGTGAAGACTGGTTGAAAATCACGTACAAATACACTTTCTCTGGCTATACCACCCCCAAAAGACTCCATTATATCTTGAATCTACAGAATAAAGTGTGAAAACCATTCTATATAAGTACATGTGTGAAAACCATTCCATGTTTTGAGTGTGAAATTCAGCTGTGTGAGTGTATACAGCTAAGGGAGAGCACTGGGTTATGATTCGTACAAGGTTTAAAATGATCCGCAGGGATACAAGTACAAGTTCCCAATAACCGTGAGTTGTCCATTATAAGAAGATTTTACTATTGAAACTTGAAAAAAAAATTGGTTCAGGGGATGAGTGCCATTGGCTGACGGTGATGAGCAATTTCAACATCTACTTTAGCGTAGGGGACTAAAAAAGTTCAGGGTCAAAGAAGAGGCCTCGGATCAAAATAGAAGATGCTATTTAGGGCTTCTAACTTCATGGCTGGGCCCCTAAAAATCACCAGCAGCCAGGGACACAAATGATCCTAGGGTTAAAAAAATTAATCTGTATCCCTAGATTCATTCTTGATCATTCTTGGCAACCCAGTACCCCCAATGCTGTTTTCAACCCTGAAAATCATTCTACATGATATATGAACAAGACCAGACGCTTACAAGGCAAATAGTTGATCAAGATGCAGTAGATGCATGCAAGTAGAGTCACATGACCAAATCTAGGTGAGCTAGATGCATGATTTCTGAAATAGTGACAGTGATGACACAAACACAGTGATCAGGGTCCTCTAGATGCATGATGGCTATTCAGAGTAATGTTATGATGTATTAGACTGAACCCCCATGATTCATCTATTAAAATGGATCAAATAAGATATGGAATTGACATCAGTGTTAACAGATTGGCCTCACAAGAAGTTATCATCAAATCTACACCTGAAGTAAGTTTTACCAGGAGAAAATTTATTCTCAAAGCAGACGGAATTCTTTATATTTCAATACATCAAACAAATTACACAAAAACCAGTAATTTGGAATGTGATTTTAAAATAACTGCTAAAAATCTGACATGGAATGAAAATTGAAAATGCAGTTCAAAAAAGCATTATTATAACTTTGTTTGATATATTTTCAAAATCTTACAGAAAAATAAAAAACTTTTTGTCAGGAATGAAAAGCAGACGATCTAAAAAAGTTTGAATTCTTGAACGTTTCTTGAAAATGAATATGTGAAAGCAAAATCCTATATCAAAGACAGGGAATAAAATCCCAGACAAATTGTATAATTCAAGTTAATAGAACACTACTGTCTGTATTGAAGAAAATAAATCAGCTAGATCTCTCAAACTTTTTGTCAAAACAAATAAAAAGAAATGACTTTTAAATAAATATATCCAGACTTGAGAGAGATGAAATTCAATTGAAACTCTCAGCACAAAGAACTAGAAAACAGAAATGTTGAGAAATAAATCATATCCATTCATTGAACTAATTATGTAAAATAGGTACTACTTTGAGTAAGATATTCAAAATATATTAAGAGAGTCAATGATCCTTCTAATGCCAAGAACCAAACAAAATATGATTCATGTTACAATGATGGACAATGAATTATTAAACACACAAGAGGGACAGACAAACAGACACAAAGTTTGTATGATCCCGTGACCCCAATTACCCCCTATGATACATAAATAGGTACACATGCACTTAATGCCATCATCATGCACAGATCCACACATCATCAGCATGACAGGTCAGAGGTTATAGCTAGGTCAAGGTCATTTATACCTCTTTCTCGTTTAGACAATAAATTGTCCATATAAGCTTCGAATGCAACGTTAAACTCCTCCTCACTTGGAGAGTAGGTTGGCGATGTAAACGTGGTTAAATTTCCACCAAAACTAGACATAATATCTGCTATCTGAAAACATCAGTATCATTTAACATACATGTAAGACATAATTATGCCAAGGTCAAATTCAAAGGTCAAATAAATATAAGGTTAAATGTGAAGGACAAATGGTTTCAAGGTCAAAGTAATAATTATCAACAAATACCCCAGTATTTGATTTTTTGCCATTAAAATAGAAGCAGTCATCTGAAGTACAAGAAATTGTAAGATTTTCTCGATTATTTGGCTTTTGAAATATCCTTAAACTGCATTCAGTGTTAATAAATGAAATAACAAACTTTAAACATGTCAAAACCAATGGCCTGAGTGGACTAAATTGGAGTTCTTTTCTTCCTCTTTGATCAGCCACTCAGGAAGGAAGAACATCAAAAAGATGCTTGACATTCAATAGCAGGAACATAATAACTGTACATTTCCAGTAAATCTATCCAATCTGTATTTAAGTACAAAAGTAAACTCAATTTCAAAGGGAAGATAACCATACCTTTGCCCATTCTTCTGTATCATCAAAGTTAGCCGAGTCTGAGGCGGAAGCCCGCTTCGCTACCTCAACATCAATCGACTTCATCACCTGATCAACATCAATTTCTTCCTCTTTCTCCATTGTAGATTTTAAGGGGCCTGAATCGGGGTTTCTGATACGACTTTGTCGTATAACTTCATTGTAAAATTGTGAACGAACCTTTGAAGGTACCCCAACAGTTGAACCTCTCAAAAGACCTGAAAGTAAAGAAAACCATAAAATTAATAACATGTAACAGTTGATTATTATATACTGCAAGTTTTGATGCCCTCCAGGTAGTTGTCATGGAAACTGTGTGACACATGACTTGCCACAATTGGGAATCAAACTAGGGTTGCCTAATTTGAAGTTCAGTTGACTTTAGACCAAGGCAGCAACAACAGACTACGAAATCAGGATTTGAAAGTGGTTGCCCAAACTCCAGTAGAATTTTGGTAGCCTATAAGAAATTTGTAGTTGCCCAAACTAAAAAGTAGTTGTCCCCGGCAACAGGACTGACCAACTAATTTCGTAAACTACAACAATATGAACTAAAATAAAGTAAAAGTAAGCATACAGGTGCCAACTTAGTAAAATGACATAAACATACAAGTGATGTAACAATGTCCTTACACTCAAAGTACCACTTAATATACTCTAGTATTACAGCTATTATTGTTGACTTACTGTCAAGTATATTATTATACTTTGTGTATCAATAACTTGAGATAATTGTTGGCATTATGTAATAAAATAATAATAGAACTTTCTGTAGAATATATTATCTATAATTAGATGTAAATAATACTCTGTACTCTATGTAAGTATATATTCTCTAGAACATAAAGGTCAAATAAACAATACAACATAATAGTTGTATAAAATAAACTATTAAACAAGGCAGTCAGACTATTTACAGAACAATTTACAGGAAGAATTTTCAGATTTGTACTGAGTGGAAAGAAAACTATAATTTTCCTGATACGATTTAGTCTTTATCAAATTTCTATCAAAATTATGGCTGGGCTTAACTGCTTAAATCCCCATAACGACTGCCCCACTGTTTGTTATGTTACATGAAATGAACCTAAGTATTCTGTGAAGTATTGGCTACAGTCTACAAACTTAATACTAGCAATGCCAGAATTACAAAATCAGCAGCGCTAAGGAAATCTACTTTTTAGTTCAATTAGCTAAATTATTATCCTTCCTTAAAATAAACAAGAAAATTAAACATCTCTCAATATTATAAACTTCTGAGTCATTTCTATCATTCTATCCCTAAAGCTAACATTTATAGATAAGTATACTCAGCATGGACACTTGAAACATGAAAACTTTTCTTTGAACATATAACTTGAAGAATTTGTACCAAGAAAAACAAGATACTCAGCATATCTTCTATCTTATAGTCTAAAATAAACTCACAATTGGTTCTAATTACAAAACATACATAAGGAGCAAACAGTTTGAGTCTTAGAGTCTGAATGAGATATACTGTGAACAAGTAAACATCGTTTTTAGACATCTTCAATGTAGTGCCACTTATAAACATGAAAAAGACCACACACTTACATTGGAAAAAACAGCAAAATGAATTAAGACTGCTCCATTTTGGCAAATTTAGACCTACATGTCAGTAATAAGTCAGCATCAATCAAAGTTTGGAGAATACTTAATAATTTTTTATATTGATTTTGTAAACAATAATAAAAAATCACTAATTCAGCACTAAAAGCATGTGTTGAAGACATATGACATGCAGTTGTAACAGTAACTTGTTTGGAAAAACAGCAAACATTTCAAAATAAAGTTGGTCAGCATAAATAAAATGTAAGTCAGTCTTATTTTATCATATAACTGTTCATTGAGTGCATGCACATTATGTATGTTCAAAATCATAACTGCAATACATTGCTCCCAGGAAGCCATTATTCTTCTAACTCAGATACAGATTTCATATGATAATTTACAAAAGGAGTAGAAAAACTCATTAAAACAGATGCAATAATAAAACTCACAGTATTCTAGACAAAGATACCATCAAAACATTGGAATCTAGAATCTATGGCAGTAAAACTATCAACATGTAATGAGTAACACTACTTCAATACACTCCTGTCAGAGGGAGGGTAGTGGTGATAACTATGATGCTACAGAATGATGGTCTGTGAAGTGATTGGGTCAAGCAATTTTTATTGAGCATCACTTAGAACCAAGCTGGTTGGTCTAATGATAATGAAGACATTGTTTATAGATTTCACAGTAGTTTGAGGCCAACTGTGTCTATACTGTTAATAAATGCTGCATCAGAAGAAAAAACAAACAGTTAAAAATCCTTTAAAGTAAAGTTTTGGGAGCCAGAACTAGTTTCATTAAGATGCAGTTTGTTTCATTTGTTTTCATTTTTACACTTCTTAATACAACTAAAAGGAAATGAGTCAGAGGTCCACTTGAAGTCAGATTTATCTAAATATGTACAATACACTGAGATGGTTCATGTCATGTTAAATAAACTTGTTTTTATAACTATCATAGTCACTCAGTATCATATTCTGACGCCATTACTGAGATGAACCAGAACAGACTCCCTATGTTGGTTACAAAAAATTTAATTGTCTACTTTCTGAAATTAAGAGCTTCTAAACAGACAGAGCATCTCCTGTTTATAGAGAGCCACATAAATCAAACCACTGAACAACCAAGGCAGGGCTTCTCCTGCCTTTAATGCCACAAAAAAGGCTCCATATTAAAGGTTGTCCTATTTGCTCCTGGTAACCTAAATTTGGGTTTAGACTAATTACCAGGTAGTAAACATTTAGTATGAAGAGGTAAAGTACACAGCCGGTTGTCCAGCTGGGGCAACCTACTGCATCCAGCACAATTTTTGAAGATAACAATAAAACAAACTTAAAGGTACAAAGTACATGAGCACATAAATATAATACATAACTGAGTGACATTTCCTGGAAACTTTAACCATGATATATAGAAATATTATGAGTCCATTAAGAGTACTGACACAGCCATAAAGCTAATTGGAATCTAGTGAGAGAGCAAGGAGAAACACTGTTTTTATGACTATAACATTATATGGTACCCCATAAAACATTGACTATTTCCCCTGCCTGAAACTATTGCTATGTATTTGTACACCAAAACTTACAACAATTTTCTATGCAACATAGTAATTCCAATGTCTATCATAATTCTTAGCAGAGAAACATTTCCCAAGAAAAGATAGGCAGTTTTTTTGGTAATGAACAGACTGTACAGCAAACTGTCAAAAAGGCAAAAAACCAAAAACAGAAGAGAACATTTCTAGCTCATACCTTACATTTAACTCCCTGTAGATGCCATTTTATCCTGCAAGTCTGGGAGTAAAAATCTTCATGTGATAAAAGGGTTTCACACAAGTCAGTAAATACTTTCCTAATGGACTTAAGAAAGTAATTCTAAGTTATGTTGAAGTTATATAGATTCTTAATGAAATGCATTAACATTTACTTGCCTTTCTTTTAGTTTGAAGGAAGTTAACTCAGTGACTCATATCAGGAAAGGGAAAGCTGGTATTTTAAGACTTAGTAATAGTAATTGTTAATTGTTTAATAACAGAAAAGTGAACAATATAAGCACAATGAAACATACAAACACAATGTTCATATGAAACTGATTGTTCAGAATGTTACCAACTTACCATCCTTTATTTACAATGCCCTATATCAGATGTTACAATTGTCTTGATATACATGTACATGTAATGAAAAGGTTGGCATTAGGAAGGTTCAACCTTGAAGTTTCAACAATGAAAAGGAGTGAACTTGAAACAAAAACACAATGCGAACAACCAAGGTCAAACATAATGAGTTTATGTCATTGCAACATGTACAAGTTTCTATAAAATGTTTACATTTGGTGAATGGTGAACTTTGCAGTTGCAGTGCAGCTTTTGCTCTTTCTTTTCAGGAATGTCACAGACCAATCACAAATAAGACCAACAAAACAAAAAGTCAAACAAAATGACATTGCAACAGGATAAAGGTACTCAATAACCCATTACTAAAACAGTCAGTTTTACAAAGACTTGGTCCTTTTTAGACAAGTCAAAAGTATAATAAAACTTAATAAATATTGCCTGGTCAAAGCCTCACCCCAAGTTTTTCAGAATTTTCCAAAGAAATCACAGAAATGCAGAAACTCTATTTCCTAGGCAGCCAGGTTAATTAGAACCATCCAAGCAATGCTCTCTCTCTGTGTAATATTTCACTCATCCTGCAAATCATCTCTACAAGCATTAACTGACCCTGTCATTTCAACGTGTCTGGTTATAACATTCTACAGGTTTCTGACCAGAACTGTTATAGGTTGAAAATGACAGACCAATAAATAAACACATGTGGTTTATGTATTATAGCATACCTGCCTCAAAGACCATTGTTATATTTGTACACTTTTATAGTTTAGAAGAAAATAAATAGTACTAAGAAATGTTTCCTGGTACTACAATAACATATGTTATATTTCTAGGTGAAAAGTACAGTCAGAATTCAGCAAACTCACATGCAAAAATTTAAATAAATAAGCATTCCAAAATTCTAGGTTTTCAGAATCTAAATAGCAGCATTTACATGTATATCAGGGCTTTTTCAGGGGGTTTTGGGAAAAAGGCCCCTGCCCAAATTGGGAATTTTTAACGCGGTAAATAGTCAGATTTGGGAAAAAATATCAACAAATCAAACCAATTTGGAAATTTCATAATTGATTTTTCTGCATTAAATCTTTATACAGTATGCAAGTTATTATTATATGCCTTGCTTTGGTGTCTCTGAAGGTGTTGCAGTGCCCTTCAAGAGTTTGTTCAGACAATTCAGTACGGTAGTCATTGCAAATTCTCATGCATCCATTACTTTTTATGAGTCTTATTTTGATGTACTTTATTACTTGCTTATTACTTAAATTCCATGCGCTCTTTACAAGTAAAATAATATGAAAAAATGAAAAGTTATTTTTATTTTCAAACATAATGAAATATATCTGAGACCTTGAATTATCTAAAACATTTTTGTGCATCCCTGGTAAGTTGGTAACCAATGAAAGTTACAGTATTGAAATATACTGCACAATGGGTTCTGACAAGGTGTACTGGAGTTAAATCAAATAATTTTGTAACTGTTTGTTTTAAAACACAAGCAGATCTGTCAGACGAAAATTCTTAAAACTAAACCAGTTAAGGTGTTGTTGACAAAAAAGAAAATCACTGTTATTTAGGGTTTATTTTGAGAGCACACGCACGAAAATGGAATCAAATTTTTGTTTGTGTCGCTCCCTGAGGCAACACTCGTTTAATCAAGATGAAAGAATATAAACAAATATTTATTTTATAACAAACGCGGATCAAAAATGTTTCAAACGAATTTGCGATCTTGCGGGGGTCGCGAAAATATATGACAATCCATCGTAATGGTTCGTGTGATTTCGTTTCAAACAATAGAACATAAGTTCGTGCATTATAAACTAAATACGGCTATTAAAAGGTAAATTGATGACAAAATTGTTAGTTTTGACTGTTATTTTACGTTGAATAACCCGCGGTGCGGCGAATAAATTTCACTAATATTTTTCACGGATAGCGGATTTCACGGGTCACCGATCAAAAGTAAACAAACGGTCCGCGAAAGTTGAAATCTCGTGATTTCTTTTGTAAAGATCAAAGGCATCTTGTTCAAAGGGGAATTATTCAACGAGATTGGGAATTGTTTTCTTGAAATTGGGAAAAATGGTCGTTATTTGGCATTGGGAACGGGGCCGAATATCGGCCCCGTGAGATAGGCTGAAAAAGCCCTGTATATACAAAAAAGAACCTTGCTCATATTAGTGCCAAATATCCTTACCCAAGACTGGTTCTGAAAACTTTCAACCATACAGTTATATTTCAAGAGAGCATGGATATGCTAATTGAAACTAGTACCTCTTGGAGGAGTCGAATAGTTCACATTTGACTTTCTGATTGCAATAACAATTGTAAGACAAAAATGCCCACCAAAAAAAATTAACTGGCGTCTACAATACTCATGAACCAACAAGTCAAGTTTGAGAATATATAGGACTCTGAAAATGTTGAAATATGCATACATCTTAGTAAAAATCAAACAGAAAGAACCTAAACATCTATAAAAAAACACAAATCTCAAAGTCTAGAGCAATGTATATAAATATTTGTTCTTGTCAGAACTGGAAATCAAATGTCTGACTAGAGCAGTTAACCAGGCAATAAATCTTAATTTGTCAGTAAAAGATTATCATCCAGTAAAAAAATGACTGCTGTAAACTTTCCCCATGATAGATAGTACATCTCATGGTAAGTTCACAATTATAATATTAATTGACATATCTGAGTATAATACTGTAAAAATAACAACAGAAAAAACTATTGACATTCATGAAGTTGAAAGAAGGAGCATGAAAACATATCAAGAACAGCAACAGCAAAAAACCCCCACAGACCTTCACACAGCCACATAGCATAGAGAGAGATGTTTTAACTTTTGTCATAGAAGGGACACTACAAACAAATAACAAAAGTAAGAACCAAAAGTTTGTTTGTTTGTTTGGGTTTTACGGCACACCAACTCAAAAGAGGTCATATCACACCAAAAAGAACCAAAAGTAAGAAGAGGTTTCCACCTAGGAATGGACAGTGTCAAAACAACCGCCACTGGGGGTTAAAACTAAAACCAGTGTCTAAGGTGCATCAATCTCACACTTGAATGACCAAACACAGGTTCATGTAAGAACAAATAGTAATTATTTGTCTTGGTGAAAAAAACTCAACTCGCTCTTCAGAAGAATTACAGTGTAATAAGAGGTGCAACATGAATTAGCACTTCTTACAGAAAAGTGCATTTCAGTTGGCAACCTTAAAACCAGACACTAAAGTGAGACTTCCAATTATATTTTACTTTATAAATGGCACATACACAGTCATACTTTTAGGAATATTGTATGAGTCTAACAAGTTTTCATAATGTTCTTTCTGTAAGTATTAATGAGCTGGTGATTGTTAATTCTTTTAATACCAGGAATATTGACAAGTCATAAATCTATCTATCTATTCATACTGCCTGACACCCTCTTTCGAGTATTATGTGCAGGTTATCATGCATGAAGTGAATTCTTACAGTCGCATTTGTAATACACAATTATCAAAGAGCTAAAACTGTAATCAGTTCTCTTCACACTGAACACAAGAAACTTAGTTTTTTTTAATATATTAGCTTCAAAAAATGGAATCTACAAATCATGTAATAAAAAACAAATTTCTGATAAAAGAAATTCATCTAGATAAATCTAAAACTCTTAAGAAAAGTAAGAACAATAATCCTGAAGGCATTATAGTCAGCATTGGCATCAAGCAGGCAGAGTGAGTGCCTCAGAAAGATAATAGATAAAGTCACATGACAGAGTCTCTGGAATTTGTCTGACAGATGTATAAATCTACTGTTAAGACATGGAATGTACACCATGCATGTTTTATATACTATAATTATAATAGAAGACATATTGTGATATATCTATAGTACAACACCTGGCTTCATCAGAGAAACAACACTTGTAGTTTTATAGCAACATGAGTAGAGTTTATACCTTGAAGGTGTTTGCTGTATCAAGATCAGTGTCTGTATAGGGTATTAGTTAAGTTTCACTATTAGAACCAACAAAACAAGAAAGATAATGTGGGAGCCACATTAAAGCCGGATTTTTCTGCATATGGGAACATTGAGAACAAGTTTACTTTGTTACAAAAGAAAGTCATTTGATATATTGCTTATTAGAAGGAATACAAAGGGCAATAATTAATCTTAAAGGAATAAAGAGTTTCATTAACTATATATATGTCCTATTGTATCTTTTCTGAGTATTTTGTTGGTATTTGACTAAGATGGCATAAGACATGAAAACTATGGATGAAAATAATGCAAAGCTAATGATATGAAATTAGCAAGAGAATTTTGTTAAAAAAGAACCTTGTATGGCAAATGGTGAAATTGTTGAAACAAAATGGCAGGAAAATATGACTGGAAAATGCCAGAATACTTGCTATTGGAGAGATCCAACATACTGAAAACTTTAACATAAAAAATACAAAGGGAAATAATCCATATTTAAGCCAAGTAGAGTTGCCGTTACTGTCTAATTCTTTCAACAGATGGTAAGTAATCATTGTATGAAATTTCATAATAATCTAACCATAAATGGCAGAGATATCCAACAATTTGAAAACTTTAACACAAAAATAACAAAGGGAAATAATCCATTATTAAGCCAGGTAGAGTTGCGGTTACTGTCTAATTCTTTTCAACAGATGATATGTAATCATTGTATGAAACTTCGTAAACATCAAACCATAAATAACAGAGATATCCAACAATTTGAAAAAATTAACGCAAAAAACAAAGGGAAATAATCCATTATTAAGCCAGGTGGAGTTGCTGTTACTGTCTAATTCTTTTCAACAGATGGTATGTAATCATTGTATGAAATTTCATAAACATCTAACCATAAATGGCAGAGATATCCAACAATTTGAAAAATTTAACGCAAAAAACAAAGAGAAATAATCCATTATTAAGTCAGATAGAGTTGTTGTTACTGTCTAATTCTTTTCAACCGATCATATGTAATCATTGTATGAAATTTTATAAACATCTAACCATAAATGGCAGAGATATCCAACAATTTGAAAACTTTAACACAAAAATAACAAAGGGAAATAATCCCTTATTAAGCCAGATAGAGTTGCGGTTACTGTCTAATTCTTTTCAACAGATGATATGTAATCATTGTATGAAACTTCGTAAACATCAAACCATAAATGGCAGAGATATCCAACAATTTGAAAAATTTAACGCAAAAAAACAAAGGGAAATAATCCATTATTAAGTCAGGTAGAGTTGTTGTTACTGTCTAATTCTTTTCAACATATCTTATGTAATCATTGTATGAAATTTCATAAACATCTAACCATAAATGGCAGAGATATCCAACAATTAGAAAACTTTAACACAAAAATAACAGAGGGAAATAATCCATTATTAAGCCAGGTATAAGTTGCGGTTACTGTCTAATTCTTTTCAACGGATGATATGTAATCATTGTATGAAACTTCGTAAACATCAAACCATAAATGGCAGAGATATCCAACAATTTGAAAACTTTAACGCAAAAAAACAAAGGGAAATAATCCATTTTTAAGCCAGGTAGAGTTGTGGTTACTGTCTTAATCTGTTCATCACAAGGTATGTTATCATTGTATGAAGTTTCATAAAAATCTAACAATAAATAGCAGAAATATATGCTAAATTAAAAACTTTAACGCAATTGTTAACGACACCAGACACCAGAAATTACAAAGGGCCATTATCCATAATTAAGCAAGGTAGAGTTGCGGTTACTGTCTAATTCTGTTCATCACATGGTATGTTATCATTGTATAAAGTTTCGTAGAGATCTGACTTTAAATGGCAGAAATACATGGTACATTAAAAACTTTAACGCAATTGTTAACGACACGGACGCCCGCCCGCCCGACCACCCACCCGCCCTCCCGCCTGCCCGTGTTCGCCAAACTATTAGCCGAATTTTTTCGTTGAAAAATCCGGCTAATTAACAAGTAAATCTGTGAGCTAATGCTCACTAGTGATACCTCTGCCAAAATCTAAAAATATGCGACAAACAGGAAGTAGATGAGCAAGGAGCATGAAATCGCTTTACACCATATGGGACTATCGGATGAAGCAATATGCAAAGTATTAGGCTGCTGCATGATATAGTTGCTGAGAAAACTGCGACGGAAATTTTGTAACGGACGGACGCATGCACGGACAAGGGTAAAACAGTATACCCCCCTCTTCTTTGAAGCGGGGGTATAATAATCATATTGAGCTGAACAATCTTAATATAGGGACTACTTTCTTCTCAAATTAAGCATTTGGCACTTAAAACTGTCATAAATAGCATGCTTGTGCAATTACCAAAGGAGTCAAAACTTAGCTGTACTGATTATGTCTTAATCAAGATATTTTGTATTTACTAGTAGGCTTCAATAATATTAAACTTACTTGAAGATAATGCATGCTTAGTTTTTTCTAAAAGTTTCATTTGTTCCAGAACTTTTAGGAGCAGGTGTGGCTGAGCGGTTACGACATTGGACTGGTAAATATTGGATAGCCAGCTCCGTGTTGGTTCAAATCCCATCGAAAATCAACCCCGTTCTTTCCTTGTGCAAGAAACTTTATCCTTACTAGCTCAGTACTGAGGGACAAGGAAGCGGACTTGAATGTGATAAATCTATTTTTAGTTGTAAGAACTTGTTTCACAATCGAGCTTAAATAAATTGGTATACCACTCAAACTTTTAGAGGACACAGTATATATACTGTATATATACATCCAAATAATCAAATAAATATATCTTTACTTTCCAGAAAGAGTCTACAATAATAAAATATCCCAATAGTAATTTCATACAAAAGTAATCTAATCTTGACCGGAAAATAAAACTTGTATCATACAGTGATGTATTCTTGCCTAGCAGTAAAGGCAATAAAACACTGTCTTCATCAGAAAAATATACATCAAAGTTGTCTGGTTTTATCAGGGAGAGAAAAACACAATTTGACAGGATGGTTGAGGTTTTCTTTTCACATGTTTAAATTTCTGTCAGCATGGTAGTGATTTTGTCTCGAATAGTTTACCTAGCAGATGGTGTGGTAGTGATTTTTTAAAGATTAAACTTTAAAATCAGATAATATAGAAAAGATTTTCTCTGATTTGGAAAGAGATTCTAAGTTTGTGATTTTTTTTTTCAATGTACATACATGTATTACATCATAAACATAACCATAGTCAGTTGAACATTTTGGTTCTTTTTAAACAGTATGGTTGTGATTTAACCCTAATCACATTTTGTAAAGTAGACTGTATGGTAGTGATTTTCATCTTATTGCAGCTTCTGATATTATGTTTTGTCATATGTCAAATACAACATTTTAAAATTAAAGACAGTATGGCAGTGATTATCTTCTTACAGCAATTTCTGGCAGTACGTTTGTCATTCATCACATGCAAGCTCATATATACTTTTAATAAGAGAAAGTATGGTAAAGATTTGTCTAAAACTCACATTTCAATCTGAGACAGTATGGAAGTGATTAAAGAAATACTTCAACATGATCTAAAAGAAATATTTTCTCATGATTTTCAACACTATCTAATCTGAGAGAATTTATGAAGGATTACGTTATGATATGTTGTCATGAGAACATGTTTTCTGATTATATCATAGATAAATACCTTCATTTTATAGAATATATACCATTAAATGAAAATAATGTTTTTAGATAAATTGCTGGAAATGTGGATGTACCAGACTGCTTAACATATAGTCAGTAGACCTGATCTGTATACGAGTCTAGGGATTGTGGGTTTGATTCCTGGTAGGAACCTTTCAGTCATTAATATTTTCCGTGACCTGAATCTCCCACCTACCTCAGTATAAAGTAGGACAAGTTTTAGCTACTGGCAAGGCAATGTGTCTGTGAGCAATAGGTCACACAGCCCATGGCAGACTAGTTGGTGATGACCTCTATACCGATCCATCGCATACAGCAAGGGACAGTGTGAAATTTGGGCATAATAATAATAAATAGTTTCAAAGCTTGGGTTCCAAGAAATAGGACAAATAAGAACTGTGAGTAGAATGACTAAAATCCCCAATGACTGAAAAAATGTTGTAATTTGGTGCAAAGCACTAATCAATAACATAACATTTTCTATTAATTTTGCATCATCCCTCATAGATGTTTATGAGTTAAATTAAGTTTGGTTTTGCCAAACTATCCAGAGACATAGTAATTGAATTACTGTCAATTGACCAGAGCAGTGCCCCAGGAACTTTCATAATTAATTGGCATATCTTTAAATTGATAAGTTTTATCTTGGTTTCTGACCAGGCCAATACTTTTAAGCAGCCCTGTCTATGGGAAAGGTCAATTGATGACCCCATAGAGGTTATACATAAATTATCAAATATATTAAATTTGAAACAATTTTATCATCCTATGAACAGGCTTAAAGTACATCCTAGTTGCATCAATATTTACAGTCAAGACCATTAGACATTTTATCATAAGTTTCAATAGAAATTCATGGTCAGAACAGAGATAAAACCCATGACCTCCTGAGTAGTAAAGCATGCTACCACGTCACCATAAAAGCAAGCTTGTTTAGGCAAGGGAGTACAAGTGCAGTATTATAAAACCTCTGCAACATTATCTGTTACATTAGCTCACTTGTTTGTCTACATTACATTTAATAGCACAAAAAGATGAAAATAACAGTATAATTCCTAAGTAAAATGAAGCATGGATTGAGATATTTTCAGATTTCAAAAACTGTTTTTTGATGTCATGGCATGATGACAGCATGTCAGTTAAAAAAGACAGAATCTTTCTTGACAATTAAATCAATATGAAAGCAGAAGTTTGCATGTGACAGTTAATAATAAAGTCCAAGGAATCCTATTCTAAAAATCAACAACAATTTGTACAACATTTCTCAACAATATAAAAACCAACCTGAAACACAAAATCAATGACAATTTTACTTAAATAATGTTAAAACATCCTTTAAACTATCTCCAATCCTTGTTTTAATTTACCTCAAGTTCTCCTGCTAGAGTTTATTAAATAAATCCTTTCCAACAGTTACATTATTGATTCTTTCCTTTAGATATATATCCTTTCCCACAATTATTAATCCTTTCACCTAATAAAACATATTTAAAATGGCAGCATGGAATCAAATGTAAAGTACTGTCTAACGCTACACTTTACACAAGACAAAAGCAACACCAATTTGCAATGAGCAGACAGCGACCATAGACAGGACGACGTGAGTTTATTCTACATACATTTTATGAAACATGCATAACATTTATATCATACAAAGAAGGTTTTGAGTTTATACATTTAGCACCTTGTTTGATACAATACAATACACAGGCAACGTTGATGAAATGATGCAGTTGCGATTCGACTCGCCCAGGAAAAACCAGAGATAGAACATATTGCTCGTTGCTCTGGAAACCTGTGTCCATTTGTCAGGTGTCGTATCGCGAAATGTTGGACCTCATTTGCTTTGCATTGCCTAAATCAGATGTAAATGCATAGTTATGTACACAATAATCACATCCAATCATCTACTTGTCAAAAAAACGACAAATCTATACATATTACATTTCTTATAAACACTACTAGATCTGCCAGCTTCACAATAACAATAAAACTAAACTGTTTGACAATAGTTTTAGTTAACATTACTTTTACCGATCTTAACAAAATTCAAACTAAACGTGGAAACAAAGTATGCAAATGAAGTGGATACATTTTCACAGTGCTTATCAGTCATATAATGTGTCCCCATTGACAAAAACTTCCTATATAAAAACGGAACTAAAATTAGACTTGTAGTCCTGTCCAGTGCGTCCGCTAGAATGACCAATTCTTTACACAACACTGTATTCATAACAAAACCCCACGAAAATCTCGTGATCATCAAATATTAACTAAATTCACCCTGTAGAATCCGTTACGCGTAGACAAATATTTCACGCTATTCGTTGAAACGCGTGAAATTAATAGTCTAACGCTACACTTTACACAAGACAAAAGCAACACCAATTTGCAATGAGCAGACAGCGACCATAGACAAACATAATACAAAAGAAAGGGCTGGAAGAGTAATTTGGAAAAGATTATCAAAATAAGGAGACCTTATTACAATTATTACAATAAAAACTATCTATGCGTATGTAGCTACAAAAGACAAACGCTCAAGTATGGACAATGTAATTACTGTTGGCTTAGTTCCGTCTAAATGCGCATAAACCAATAATAAAGAACGCACGTTTGCGAAATTATATCTATATATATTATAATGATATCAGTCTTTAAACGTTTAATCTGGTATCTAAGGAATCTGCTGTATAATTATCTTTACTAACACCGCTTTTCCAACGACCATGACGCTTAAGACATCTGTCACTGATACCCGAGTTGGCTGCCAATATTGCGCCACCTGAACTAAGAGAATGAATGCCTGAGTTTAGATTTTGTTTACAGCTTTTAAAACGACTGATAAGTGTTTCCCTAGCTATTGTGTAACTTAAAGGTTTGTCTTTGTAGATCAAATTATTAATACCCTTCGACAAGGCCAGAAAATGTACTTTTTATCCATTGTCGACTTACGACTAATAGTTAAAATAACGCTCAATCATGTAAAAAGGACGACACATATTCTCGCCCTTAGAAATAACAATGTCAATTACAATGTCAATAACAAATATGTATTTATCAATTTTAATCTTCCTTGTGCGTATTAAAAATAGCCATTATAGAGATTAACGTCATTACAACGTAATTGTCATAATTCATCATACCTTACAAAAGCAAGAGAACCCTAAGAGTATCATACACAAATATCTTCAAATCAAAACGTCATTACAATGAATGTGCTTATAACACAAAAATAATCAACGTTTCTGGTGTTACTGGATCTTTCTTGTTCACATGCGAATACAAAGTTCTTTTGGTAGTTTCAAACCAACTTTTTACAACATGCTGTCAGTAGGATCTATCATGTTGTTCAGCGAATGTGCCCATTGATGGCATAAACAGCTGCTAACATCACGTGATAAGAATATTTCTCTTCCATCAAGCCAGTGATATATAACGATACACAAATGGGAGTGGCTGAAAGCGCAGAAACACTTTACGATTTATAACACACTACCCATTTCTTAAAATAATTTAAGTGTTTACGATTTGTAATACTTTACGATTTATAACACACTACCCATTTCTTAAAATAATTTAAGTGTTTACGATTTGTAATATCACTTTTAGATTTCGTGAGGGGACTAGCCATTTTCTAGTTAAATCTTTCAAATGTAAATCTTCAATGTCAGCCTTCATCAGCTCTTGCTCTATTGTCTGGTCTATCTTCAAACCTGAATAACAAAGCAACATAGTAAGCCATTGTAAAGTCTCACAGCAATCATACCAAACTTTAATGGTCTACCTTCAAATATTCCGTTTTCCCCTGCATCGCTTTGTTAGCATACCGGTTTTAAAAGAACAACAATCTGACACTATGTCTGTCTTAATCATGCCATTTTGAAATAACACAGACCAAAATGGGGCAAACAGTCACATTGGTACCGCGATTATGCATGTTCACATTTCTGTTTTAATCTTATTTAAGCTTCGTATGGCCAAACGAGGGGGCGATAATAGCCAATTGTTCTAATTTTCCCAGCAATCATGGTTAAATGCACCAATACCTGTCGTCTCTGGACACCGATACTATAACTATACCTGTTTATTAGTACAAAAAGGCCACCGGCCCATAATACATTTTCATTTATATACAACAAATAAATTTCTAATAATAATACAATTGAATATGAATGTGTAATGTATCAGCAAGTAATGGCAACCCGTTTATGTGTCTATATATGATATGCATACAAATACATATCTGTTCTTCACATACACATTGATACGTATACACGCGCATAACAAGTTTATTAATATACACACCGGAAGGTCATAGACCCATGCGGTCAACATATACATAAATGTGACATATATAAGAAAATAAATTACGTATCATATCCTATCAACATAAACTAAATAGAGTATAAATATATTGATAATGTATGGATATGGATATTCATAGTAGATGACTTGACCAACATATAGTATTCTAGTCCGAAAACGAAATACTAGAATACAGATGATCTTCTCATTTACAACACTATAAACAGTAGAAGATAAATTACATATTATCTCGAATTAAATTTGTCACCTTTGGTATTGTAATCATACCGAAACGATCAAAAGTATAAGGACCTCATTTATTTTCTAAATATCTAAATTTCCAGTCTAAAACTGCCCAATCATCGCTGTCCAAACAATGACTATTAATAATAAATTTGAACCCTAACTTTACCCAATTGGGTTTAAGAGCAATATTGCTTTGTTTACAAAATCATATATCCTACAGACTTATCTTGTAATATTGGATTCCTATTACTATTTGATAGATACTATTGAACAAAAGATTTTATTATCAGTATTCAATACCACTGTTTTGCATTCAAAAATACTTAATGAGGTAAATATAGTTCTACTGGCGCATTCAAGATCTCGCCAAGTCAAATTTTCGAGGTATCCAACCTCAGACCAACCGCCAACAACTTGGCTGTCTTCAATACCCTCGGTATACTAACCGTATCCAGCTCCACTGGCGTCCACAAAGACGTTTACTACATTATTATCGTCCTCTATGACGCTGGCATGCTCTATGCCTGATATCTGATCAAATCTACAAGATTTCATATCTTTCAAATTTTCTTTCCAGAATATTAACTCACTCAAAGCACGTGAATCTATTTGTACATAAGCGTGCCAACTAGCCCTACTAGATACACAATTATACAATGACCTTGCTCCTAAATCTCGCAATACAACCAATATTGCTCTGTATAGATATCAATTGACCTAATAAACTGACAAGCTTTCTCACAAGAATCAAAGTGATACCATCAGTGAAATATTTTACAATATGATTTAACATATTCTGAGATCTCAATAACATTCTATTACTAATTTGCAAAGTACCTTCGAAAAAATTTGTCTAGCAACCGATCTTCAAAACAGCTCTTAAAGTTATAGAGTTCTAAATCAACATGCTTACAGTCTAGCTCTAGCCTTGGCTTCCCTGTTTTGCTGACAGCTACAGCCAGAGGTTTGACAATTGTCGGGATATAATCGTTTTCTAACGAAGACCTATTATTATCTAACTCTACCGAACATGGTATTTATGAAATAAATATATAATCTCTATTACGTTTAGCACAACGGCTTCTTTACAGTGACAATTAGCGTAACTCAGTGGCATGACTGGAGTTAAATAATTGTATATGAGTAGTACTAGTTGTCACAATTCACGTCACATCTTGCTATTGTAATGGTCATTGTCACAATATATGTTCATTCTCATAACGACAACAATATTATTTATCTGAATAAAGAAAACTGTACTTATCTGATTGTTACTATCTTTCTCATATGTATCTGCTATAGAAACCAAAAGTTCCTTTTTTATTTGAACTAGTAAGCATCTCTAACTAAAATAATCTTCCATCGCCATATCAAATTGCCACGTATAAGTATCTTCAATTAGACTTGTAGTCCTGTCCAGTGCGTCCGCTAGAATGACCAATTCTTTACACAACACTGTATTCATAACAAAACCCCACGAAAATCTCGTGATCATCAAATATTAACTAAATTCACCCTGTAGAATCCGTTACGCGTAGACAAATATTTCACGCTATTCGTTGAAACGCGTGAAATTAATATAATTCACACCTGATATACACCAGTAAAATGACAGACTCCAGTTAGAAGAGCCTACTACAGAGATGTAAAGTTCTCACGCAGAGCTGCATGTGGTGTCATACACTGAAATCACATTATCTAACTGTGAAAGTTATTAATTTTCAACAAAGATGATGCACCTGCAAAATGGCTGTTTTTCTACAACAGATTTAATGATTACATGTCTCAAAATGCAGCAACAGGGTATCATTATAATTTTTCTATTGAATTCCATTGCGTGTTTATCTAAGAATCCAGCTTTCCCTACGTGTATGCCTACAAAAGACAAGTGGCACGATTTTATCAGTAAAATATTCCACGCTATTTCTGAAGCATTTTTTTGCGTTCTCCAAAGATTCGGAGAGTGAACACGATGACTTGTTTGTAGAATAAAGATTATTATGTATGATTATATATACATTTTAGTATTTTATCAGTTATAACAACTACATTAACAGATAAACATTTATATTATATACATGTTTACCTAAGACTTGTGTTCATAGAAAGAACTGGAATCTTATTTCTCTTCCTAAAAAACAAGAGCTCTTCAGGAAAGAGTTAAGTTCTGTAACATCCAAAAAGGTTCTCACAGTGACTTCCGATACACAAATGCAGTTATATAATATATACTCAGTCATAATGCTCAGTCAAGACACAAGACTGAAAGTACAAAAACAACCCAAGGCAGATCCAGGTAAGGTGTAACCCCAACTGTGTCAGTGAGGCTGGTATTTCTAAGCTTAACTTCAATATACACAAAAATACACCAAAAACAGGATTCAATGTTTTGACTTAAAGGCCACTGCCCCCTCCTTCCCTGGATAAATATAAAACACATGTTAAAGCCCCTTGAGAAAAATTCCAGATTACTGCCCCTTAATCTTTCATATTACATAAAAAACACAGTTTACTACTGTAAGATGACATTATTTTTTTCTCTTCACAAATCAATGAAACTAAAATGATCAAATTCAACTTGGTTAAGTACCAATACTTCATTGCACATAGGATAACAAGTATAGTTGTTTAACAAAATCTTGATAATCAGAAACCATTTAAATACCTTAGAATGATGTAGACAAGAAAATTGTGATAGTTAACAGTGCACCTGATCAATTAAGATTTCATTTGATCTTAACACATTCAAGGTAAATCATTCCTCAACTCACAAGTCTTCTCTCTTCAATCAAACACCATTTAAATTGATCAATCTACATAATTGTTTCTAATCATGATCAATTAATATCAATCATGTCTAATTGGATAATAAAATATAGGGTTGTACATAATAGACATACAAAAATGTAAATATTTATGTATACTACATTGTATCAGTCATGCTTTAATTACCCACTAGCCATTAGCCAATGACTTGTGAAATTTAGTTCAGGCTAGAGAAAAATTACTTTTTTTATAAGCATAGTCAGTCTAGGAGGGGCCAATCACAGCAATCTTGATGTTCTGTTGTGTCTGATTTGTTCCTCTAAACAATGTCATTCTTACAGCAAACATTTCACATTTCTTGTTTAATTCCTAAATCAGGGATCTGCATATTCTTAAGTTCTTCTGTTTGACATTGGCAATTGGCAAGTTGTTCACTGAGCTCTGTCTGCATACATACAAGGATACATTATGTGTGGACCTGGACCAGTCTCAGAACTTAAGCTTCAAAGAAAGTTTAGACTCCAGAGATACATTATATTGAAAGAACATTCTTCCTCTGATGGTCTTAGTCAATTTTCTAAGTCAAGTGTTGCCCACATAATATTTTCAATCAGGCTTTGGACTGGCTTCAGCATGTTTGGGATCTGTACATATTTTTATGCACCCAAATGAAGCAGACAAACCTTAAGTGAAAAACTAAACTCTAAACAACTTAAACAACCAACTCTACTGTAACAAATGCGTCAAGGCAATTTACAAAACATACTAAAGGCAATTTACAAATCGTAAGATAAATCACTTACAGAAAATGACATTATACAACCTGAAGGCTATAAAAAGTACATGGACATCAACATTTTTCAAGATTAGTAACAAGTTGTTACATTAGAAAACACATTGAGATGAAAGTTTGATGAGATTTTAATTGAAATAATTGACAGTAATGATTTCTATATGCTAATCAATCTATAACATACCAGTCTGCATAACTCAGCACTAAATCAAATTAACATATTGATGTACATACATTTTACATAAGACTTTAAACAATGAAGCAACAAATTGAATATTCATAGTCACAGTATCTCTGTTTGATACTTTTTTAAACTAATTTCAGTTACCAAGAATATCAATCGGATTCAATCCCAATCTAAAATTATCTGCTGTGCTCATGCATTCGCTTATTTCAGATAAGCTACTTCATATTACTATGGTCATGTTCAGTTGACCTTTGCTTTGATAATATTCCTGACGAAATCATTGCTATCATTGACTTGTATACATCCCCTATATGATGAAATTTGCAAGAATAGTTAAGTAAGTAAGTAAGTAAGTAAGTAAAGTCTTTATTTTAAGTGGATAACACATTTAACAAATATATGTCAATTTTCAATATGGTCCACATACATAATAAATGAAAAATGAAAAAGTAGAATAACAAGTAAAATAACAAAAAAAAAAAAAAAAAAATAATAAACAGACAAACAAACAAACAAACAGGAAACAAAAGTTTAAAAACATGGAACATTAACAGGATGTAACAATATTTACAAATTTGCCATGTAATGAAGCAAGTATTTTGTCACATATCAATCCCACTCAGGGTACTTGTATTTAAGATAAAGATTTTTGAAATTGTTAATATTTTTGGCAGTTTGTATGTATGATGGTAGTGAGTTCCATAATTTAGCACCTGAATAAGATATAGATTTTCTGAATAATTCCAAATTTGGTTTTGGTACATAGAGAGTGTTATTTGTACATGATCTAAGTGTCCTTTGTGGATAATTGATGAAGTTGAATCACAGCCTACGAATAACACTATGAGAAACGAAAAACATTAAATAGAAAATGTACAAAAGCATATAGAACTAATGCTACAGTCCCATAAACATAAAAATAGACATGAGGGCACCATAATGACGCCGTGCAAACAAGCTCCGCAAGGACCTGTACGAACTCTTGCGTACCCGTACAGACTGTTAAGTTTTTACCAGGGTTCGTGAGATGAACCCAGGATACACATATTTGTTTATGGGTCAAACCGTGAACAAAATCGTGGCCCAGTATGAATTAAACATGCATATCTTCCAGCTACGGCTCTGTACTGGTGTGTTGTTTTGTACCATGTGCGTACCGTCACCTTAATACACAAGACTTCCCACAGTCTAAGACTGTCTGCACGTACAGGTCCGCAACAAGCCATGATTTTATGAGACTGAGGCATTACACAAAGCCAGTAGAAATCAGCTGTTTCACATACATGTCTATCATATTCATTAATTACCAATAAATGCCAAACTTCACACTTACTAACAGACTCTTAGAAAGTGGTTGATTCAAGTATTTCCAGAAAAAAATATCTTAATGTTAATGTGTTACATATGTTGAGAAAAAGTGTTACATAGGCAATTTACAAACTTTTGTACATTTATCTACAAATATTTGATGCATCTATGTATAACTTGTAAACTTAATTGAGGTTTGCATCAGGTTAAACAGTTATGTAATCAATATAAGTAAAAACAGAAATTATTCTTACCCAATCTATTGAACTCTAGACTGTTGAAGGCTGATGTGGACCAGCGCAAATCCGGTACTTTAAGTCACTTTAAGTCACTAAATTATTCTTACTAATATCCTTCTTATACACAAAAACTGACATATTCTGAACAATAATATACACTACAGTACCTTTGACTCAGGTGAGAATAAATCCAGTTTTGATAATTTTGATGTTTTTTATAACTTATCATACCAGCACTTTAAAACTGATAAATTTAATTCAAAACTCTCAATTAAAATTAAATATAAAGAGATCTTAAGAAATGACCATTAATTGTATTTCGATAATTTTAGTTCACAATTCCATTTTTACAACAAAAAACAAGCAATTCATACTACATGCATATCTTAAAAACAAACTAAGAGTTAATTACTCCCAGTAACTGTTGTTCACAACTTCATAATAGACAATATTAAACAATTATAAACCATTGACTCCCAATCTAGTTTTTCATTTTCTAATACAAATTCATCAACCAACATAACTGTATTCAAGAACTTGTTAAAACAGTATTGATATAGTCACTATCACAAACTGATGTATCTAAGACTAAACATTTCCTTGTATGGTAGTAATCACCTTCCGCATCTTAGCTAATTTATCAAAACACTTAATACAAATACAAAACATGGGAAAAACAAAAATCAATCCTTCATTTCCAATAATTAATCCAAGAGAGCTAAAACTCTTATGTAAATGAATGGGTTTTCCATCACGTTATCTAAATTGACCATCCAAACTGACCGTTCAGTTGACCAGTGAAATATATCATCAATACATGATGACCACTGACCAGATGGACATTATCAATATACACATAAGCTGAATTGATATGACCACTAGTGATGTAACTAGACAGCGGTCAAGCAAATTATCTACACTAAAAACAAGACCAATTGACCGAACTCATTGCTAACTGACCATACATAACAAATTAAAACATAGGGTCAAGATTTGTTATGGATTTTGACCACAGGTTGATGAATTGTTGACATAATTACATCTGACCTAGTATTGACAAAATGTAAACAAATATAATACTATAAGATATCATTGGGTGATAACAAGTTGAAAATGAGGCAATAATATGAGAATGAGGCAATAATATGAAAGTGAGGCAATAACTTGAAAGTGAGGCTGTGAGAATATTTACAGCTGAATACTTGTCATAATTCTAACTCAGTACTATTTTATCTGTGAACAATAGAAATGTATCCAACAACTCCCAACATGTAGCCTGTCCCATTTAGCCAGCAAAGGCAGGTGTGATCTGAATGCAAACCAGGCGATTTGTGCAGAAGTTTTCTTCAAATATGTCAACAATAGATACACTATAGTCACTTACAGCTAAAATATAACTATCAAAACTTAATATTATCTATTCTGTATAAAAAAAACTCTAACATGATTTCCAATATTCTGGAAATTTGAAAATTACAAAATATTGGATATACATGTACCGTATTATGGTAGAAATTTAATGCTTCTTTGTGCTGATCAGAGTTACAGCCCCTTTAATGATTAATGGCCCATTTATTGAACAAAGATTACATTGAACATGTACTGAAAGTCCAAAGCACAGCATGTGCAAAACATAATAAAACAGTAATTTATAATTATACAGGGTTATTTTTCAACTCTATCAGTC
Source organism: Mactra quadrangularis (assembly GCA_025267735.1). NCBI lineage: Eukaryota > Metazoa > Mollusca > Bivalvia > Venerida > Mactridae > Mactra > Mactra quadrangularis. The sequence continues at coordinate 35,267,704 of CM046304.1, forward strand.
AATCCTATTGATAACTAAGGAAACCATTCCTTATAAGGAATATCTTCCTCATCAAATCAATACCAACATAATACCCTAGATCTGACCCTTTAATAAGAAGGGATCAGAAAATTGTATGAATAATTAATGAGACAATCAAATCATATAATAGTTCCGACAGATCATCCTATCAGTTATTAGACTGAGATTTATCATCACAGAGAGCTGATTTGAAAACATTTAACCAGAGATACCATTTTGTAGTGAAAAAAGTACCCTGGATCATGTTACATTTGAAGTACACTTCAGTAGTTATATGACTGGGTAAAAATAAGGCATTCAAAGTAATTGCCACCAACAGACATTGCCTTAAAATTTCTCCAGCACTACTAAGCCTGCTTTTTTATGTTGTAGTATGTTATTACAAGTTAATGGCAGAATTATCAACAAAATTATCTGACAAAAATCAAACAAGTCATTTTCACTAGCTAGTCTGAATAATTTTTACAAGCCCTGGGAATCTTCAGTGAGTAAATATGACAAATAAAGTAAAAAAAAGAACAAAATAAATAAAAAGAGTGTATGACAGAAAAACAATTGACTTTATGATCGGCAACAACCTATAAATGGTGGTCAGCGGAACTAAAGGAGACAACAATGCTCACATAATATAACTAAATAAAAACTTTTAATCAACCTGTGTCTATACTGTTAATGAATGGGTATTCTGCTGCATCAGATGAAAAACAAAATGTTTAAAAGTAACTTTTGAAGTTTTGTAAGTCAGAACTTAAAGTGGATGATTTTTTTCTGTTTATAACAAACTGAAGAAAAAATACCCAACACTTTGACAAAATACCAGTAATCATTGACTTTTTACAACACATGATTGTATCGAGGGTCAGAAAAACTAAATAAACAATTTCCATCCAGTATGGAAACAAGTGAATGACCTCACAGTAGTCAACAGACAGAAACATCTAGTATAAAGTCACTGACATGAGATTAAAGATTTAATTCACCAAGAACCTGCAGAGAGAAATAAATGATTCCATTAAAAGTTCCATTTAACTAACAGAATTACAATACAACTTTTTTATTTGAAAATTTTGCTCTCTTTTAATACAAGCATACAGTGAACACCTTTGGTAGGACTTCTCTTAGACTAGAACCAGTTGGTTAGTAGTGGAGATTGGAGACTGTGTTAAGGAAGAGTTATCCTTTCAAATTCATGACCATTGTAAACAATAATGCTTTTCATGGCTGATGATGGTTAAACCATAAGTATTTCAGACACATTTTAAATAAAACCATGGTCAACAATGTATTGTATAACTGACCATGGTTTAACCATGGTTATGACAGATACACACCATGGTTATTTCAGATAATATTTTTAATAAAACCATGGTAAAACATGATTTGTATAACTGACCATGGCTAAACCAATGGGTATTTCTATGGAAATAGGAAAATGTGTGTATTAAAATTTGAAGTGACTGTCATTGACATGTTACTACTGTAGCGAGGTGGTCATTAATAAAGGTTGTACTGTATTATACATCTTTATTTTATTCTACAATAAAATGGACAAGGTGATAAAAAGAGCATTATTTGATTATATATTTATTTAATATACCAAACATTATCCAAGATTGATATGAATGGCCTGGTATTAAAAGATACGACCTTTTAATCCCTTTAACCAATTATTGCAATAAAATTTGAAATGAACTTTCAATGTAAACCCAACGGGTTTTTAAACCCAAGCTGGGTGTTCTTATCTTACACAGCCCATTGTTTGGTCACAGCTAGATTAAGATATAAAATCTGACCATTGTCCTAAGCTGACCTCACACTCAGTACTATTATTAGCAAAAAGTAGAGATATTTTACAACTTCTGTTTGAAAGCTGATACAAAATCAACATACAAATATCAACAATCTAGACAGTATAAATAGACAAGAGAGAAAACAGGTTAGCCAGACAATATAATTGTATCAAAACAACACCAACGATGGTGATTGATAACTCTAGTAGGAATTGTATAAATATTCATAATAGACCATTGTTCCAATACAAAGATAGTAAAATAACTAAAATGTATAATAAATGGTCATTAAAAACTTGGAAATATATACTAAAAACACTATAAAAGTATTGATCCTACTTTGAACTGTATGAAATACAGTGAGACAAGTCTTGAGTAAAATTGTCAATCAATGATGACATCATAAACATCTTTGTTGTATTTTTGTAGCTCATATACAGATGAAAAAATCTGTGAGCTAATGCTCACTAGTGATACCCCCGCCAAAATCTAAAAATATGCGACAAACAGGAAGTAGATGAGCAAGGAGCATGAAATCGCTTTACACCTTATGGGACTATGGGATGAAGCAATATGCCAAGTTTGAGGCTGCTGCATGATATAGTTGCTGAGAAAACTGCGACGGAAATTTTGTAACGGACGGACGGACGGACGCACGGACAAGGGTAAAACAGTATACCCCCCTCTTCTTCGAAGCGGGGGTATAAAAACAGTATACCCCCCTCTTCTTCGAAGCGGGGGTATAAAAAGACTCAATACAAAAAACTAAATTTAAGAGAGCAACTCAGGTATTTAAAGGGAGATAACTTATAAAAAGCATCAAAAGGAAGTAATGTTAATAAATATTAAAGGGAACTAACTCTGATAATGAAGGGAGGTAACTGATACAAAAAGGTAACTAGATATTACTCAAACAAATGTAAAAGGGAAATTTACTGAATAATTATGGGAAGTAACAGAACTTAGTGCTTAATTCAATGTTAAAATGAGTCCAATGATGTTGGTCTGTTCATGGAATTTTGTGAGAAGAATGACTGCCAGCAGCAGTTAGACTGAAAAATTGGTAGTTGAATTACAGAACAAAGTTCCATACATATTTGGTTTCCAGCAAGGAATAATTCAGTGCTGTAAGCACTTTGATTATACTATTGATAATCACAAAAAAATGCAAAATACAAAGAACTGCCAACATAAAAATGTGTCAGAAAATCTGGAGTACAAAACAAACTACCAACATGCTCTACAGAGCATACACTAACTCAGATAATAATATTTTTAGAACACATTTACCACAACCAATAACATAGTGCAATCATATTAATGCTGGGTAAGAACATTTGTTCACATTGATAAGAAACACAAAAACACTAACTAAGGATAATGACGCAAGAGAAAATGTTTTTTTTTTGCTTGTGAAAATAACCACATTGTGGAATATCATTCTTATACTCAGATCTTTTTAGACCTCATACAAGATATTCAAAGCATGTAATTTTGGTGTATCAACTTTTCCATGATAAAAAACAGAATGATAAAACTTGCAAAGTTTTCATTGAGGAATTCTCAAATTTCAATTAAAATAAACAAAACTGTATGGAAAAAGTCAGAGATAACACATTGTGCACTGCTCAGCATTTTATTATAAATACTGCATCATGGTATGAGAGTTTGAAACTGTACGCATTTTAAGATAAGAAAATTTCATGCAGGCATGCAGCATAGATGGAAATAAATATCAGCTATAAAGTTTATTTTGAAACTTGAAAGGAATTATAAAACTTTTGATGTTGTTGGATTATTGGCATTAAAATGTTATATTTTGAATGCATGCAATTTATTGTTGTTGGAACATAACCATAGCAACACATCATATAGGTCATATAAGGGGGATCAGTCAACCAGCTCACAGTTCCTGAATGCTAATTACATGGATTTAGTTTTAAGACACATACTTTCGTCAGTGACTGACAACTGTCTTACATGATTAAGAATCAGTGGTAGAAGGAAGAATGGCCAGAGAAATAATTTCACGGCCAAGCTCCATTAAAGTAATTGCTTTGTCCCAGGAAGCTAACCCACAATCACTAGACTTGTATGCTACCAAGTGAGCTAGCCAGGTGGCTATGAATCTATGCAATTGCACAATACAATGTTAAATAAAAGTTTCATATCCATAATATAGGTGGGGTTACTATGTCTCAGAGGAATATTGGCATGCCAACTGTAACAATCTATTTTTCTACACAAATGACATCAAAAAGAGCATATTTTTTTTAATTATCTTCTATCATCTCCCAAAAAAAGTCCCAATTCGACCCATTAAATTTCAATTTTTATAGTAAACTCTTAATCTTCCACTCAAAAACTGAGTCAAGCAGTAAAAGTAGATTATTTGCAAAATATTTTTTGTAAAAGACAAAGAACTCAGAGGAAATGATCCCAACTTACAATGTCATGCTGTATAATGCAAACCTTTTTTGGGAAAAAAGATTGGTTGTTTTAAGAACTATTCTAATCTTTTCAATGTTCCAGCTGAAGCTTTAAATCCATGAAAACTGAGTGTTAGCTAATCTTCTGAAAGTGAGGAGACTATTATACCCTGAATATGATGAAAGGTTGGAATGAAATAGATTCAAGGTGTCTAGGCATAGTTATAAAGCCAAGTTCAACATCATTATAAACTGTTTGATGGGTCTTCGCAAAACTAGACTAAACCCTACTTAATTCATATGTAGTTATAGTATAGTTTTGCTTTGACCCATCATTTTATGCCCAATGTTACCAATATGTAATAGATAATATAACCACTAGAATAATGAATCAATTCATAAACTATTCTAAGTTCTTAAACTATTCCTGATTCTCTAATAAACTCATGTCTGGAAAATTGCCGATAAAAATATTGGTAAAATCAAAGTAATGTTTTCATATCTAGGGATTATTGGATAGGTATGTTTTTTATACCATAGATTATGTGATAAGCCTGATACATAGATCATTGTGCTACTGATCTAAATAAATTGAGGAAAAACTGCTAAACTGAAATATGGAAGGAATAATTTTGATAGGTCACCACAACTAGCTTAAGTATAATTATGTCAGTAAAGAATCCGAAGGACACAAACTTGTTTTGCACTGAACAACCAATATCATATTTTACAATTAAATAAACAAGGCCATCATCATCAACATGTAGACTTAATTAAGTTTTGTGCTTACCCATTCAGGTATTTGTCAACTGGAGTTTTGGTGTTTTTTGTATCTGCAACATTCTGGACATTGAACAAAGTTTTATAAATTTATGATGGTTAGTTTCTTCCTACTAAACATAACTTAATGGAAATTTCATCATTGGAAGTGCAGTTTGAAAGATGGTCATCTGACTGTCAACAGGTAGAAAGCACCGAGTTGCCTTTCCTTTTTCAAAATAAGGTGGCACTGAAATGGCCATAACTGTCAAATGGGCAATTGGTTATTATTACCATTGGTTTAAAAGTAATCATTTATGCCTCTGACAGAAGGTAAATTAAAGACAACACCAGGAAGTTCTACCATGATCTATAAATCTTCCATCTTTAATGAGGTCTGAACAAAAAGGAATTTGGAACATCTCAAATTTTCTGACATTATGACGGGAAACAAGGTTCACAGCTATGCTTGAATTCCAGAGCAAGGCATTTCCTGCAGGTCTTAGACTAATACAATGCTTGACTAACAGAGTGAAATATTTCCCTGAGGTCTGGTAAAATACCAAAGTCTCCATGGACTATTAAGAAAAGCAACACTATTAATAATTCTGTCATAAAAGCAATTTAAAACATTTATTATAATACCATATTGACAACCAGTGCGAGATAGATCTATATACATGCACACAAAGAAGGATGTAGATTAGTTTTGCACTAAACAATCAATTATAATGAATATTGATGAACCTTAGCGCAAAACTGCTCTAACTACATGTATATAAAGGATTTAGACTTGTTTTGCACTACCCCCATAGATATGTATGGTTTAGAAGTTAATTATAAGCCATGTAAACAATGGTTTCAATAGACAATATCAACATGCTTTCCATACAGGAAATGAGATAAGGGTCATGACCCTGAAAGTACTGAAAGTGGAACAGGTTTTATAAGATTTAATTTCCTTATAGACTAAAATAAACCATAATTCAATCAAAATATTAATTAATGTTGACCCATTATACTGTATATATGTGTTTTCTGAGGGCATTCAGAGCATTAGCACTTTGACCTCCTCTTCATTTCAAATTTAAACCCCTTTCATATCAAAGCAATTTTTGTTTCATAGAAGGATAATTGCAAAATTGTTTTCAAATTGACCTAATTTTGAAATTGAAGCAATGAAATAAAGACTGTTAATGTTGACTGTTCAAAGAAAACAGGCATTAACAATTGATTCTGTATATTTTTGCCTAAGTATATACAGTGTTGATATAAATGTATTAGTGTACCTTATACAGTAACCTCCAAAAGTTCTTTGACAAAATACAATTTTGAGGAAAATTGATCACGAATACAGAAAGTTAACTTAATTTACTTTAATCAAAGCATACTCATATAACATAGTTTGAATTATACAGTGATGCACGAAATAATGCTGATTTTGCAATTTGTATAGATGACTCTAATATAATGTTTCTATTTTATGGGTAAATGTGAACCAGTTGTTACTAAAAATATAATAAACAGGAATTTGTTCAAGAACTTTTGGAGGGCACTGTAGATACCATTATACATTATTCATAGGAAACAAAACAATAAATACACAAGAGATGAGAGTGAGACTTCCTATTATACCAGTTTATTATATAAGTATATATATGAAATATGGATATATATTATATCTATATTATTATTGTGTATTGTATACAAAAAACAGTCTCAATATTATATTGTTATCATCTACAATACTGTCAAGGGACTAGACATTCCTGTAACAGTAAAACATCATTCAATCCCTAGCCAAATGATGTTCATGAAATCATGAACTACTCATGAACTACCCCTTTCCTTTTTTTTACTGTTGCTGTTCCTGATATGTTTGTTTACCACCTTTTATGAATAATTCATTAACTGTACATAAGCAGTTATTAAACAAAATTCATGAACTTACATTCATAAACAGTTCTTAAAACATGTTCATAAAATAAACAAGAGCAGTCTGATTCTTTATGAGTTCATGAACTTAAACTATACATGAGCTATTGGTTATGAACTGTTTTTGAACTAGGGACAGACCATGAACTAAATATTTTATGAACTTTTCATGAATAGGAGCAATTTTATGATATGACTTCAAGAACACATTTACGAACCTGGCATTATTTCACACTGCATGGTATAATGATATTATACAACAGTCTAATTTGTCCTTTGTTTATATGGAGAACAAACAAACAAATAATGTGATAAAATGAAATAAAACACTGTACAAGTCATCTGCCCATTGGCACTGTGCATTATGATACATTATGCATGTACAATATATACATTTTCTTATATATACCAATAGGTAAGAGCAAAACTAGTCTACTGACTTCTTTATATACATTTAGTTAGAATAGTTTGCACAAACCATAATATACAATGATACAATGATGCTGTATGTTGGATGTTAATAGGTGGAATATTCTCTCTTGCAGGCAATATAGTGGAGTCACTGACCTTACGTAAAAGAAGACAATATGGTGCAGTAAGCTTAGGCTTACATGGCATTTTGACTGTATGATACAATGATGATACAGTATAATCTCATGTTGGTAAATACCTTTCATGATATATATATAAATATATATCATATACAGTAAAACCTCTACGAGTCACCACCATCATACTTAAATAGTGTATTATACAACCCATAATCTGGCATCACAAGTCTATGTTCATACAGACAGGCACAAAAAAATTTGAATCTCTAAACAAGTTTAATAATATATGGAGCAATGGCCTGTTAAACAATCAGCAAAACATGACATAAATTCTTCATGTAAAACTTCAACTTAGCCAAGCTTAAAAGATTCAAGAATACAGTAAAGTTTCACAATGGTCTTAATAGCCAATCTTAATACAGAGACCTTTTTCACAAATAAACCATTTTACACTTAAATTAATCATGAAAAATCACATGATTTTGCAATAACCCCTGAGTTCATTATAGCCGGACTTAGCTGTTTTTCCTTAACATAAAGCTAGAACAGACTCGGTCAAGCTGGGAAGAATTCTAAAAACGTCATTGACGTAAAACTATGTCAGTGACCTAGTTACTATCTTGTATGATCAGATAATACATGTTTTCATGAATATTATAATTAACTCAATTCATGTTCTAATCACATTTATATAATTGAACTTCCTGCTCAGGCAGATCTTTATTGACCTATTATACTTGTATACTCAGACAAACATTATAGTGAGGTAATGAATAAATTAGACCAAGTAATTAAACTTGACACAGATTGTGATCTCTCCGTTGTACAATGTTGATACATTGTTTGTTTGTTTGCTTGGTTTTATATACATTGTATAGGTTATATCACAGCGGTCAGTCCACCTACTCACTCAACAGTTCCTGGAAAGGCTAACTCTCTGAATTAAGCTGTTAACCAACTACTAGGCACACACTTTTGTCAGTGACTGACTACTGCCCTACATGATTTAGAATCAGTGGTAGGAGGGAAAATGGCCAAACAAGTATGTTATAATATTCATCTTAGAGCATTGAGTAAAACCTAAATAACCCTATCAATATTTATCTATTGGTAAATTTTATTCAACTGTCTGTGGCTGACATACATTAACTCCTACTGATATAAATACTTGATTATACAGTTAATCTTGCATAAGCGACCACGTCTCCTAAGCGACCATTTGCACTAAGCGACCACTCTGAGTTCCCACGGACCATTTTAACTCTTTAAATCTTTGCCTTAAGCGACTTTTGTCTAACGCGACCAGCGGCCACTGGTTTTGGCCGAAACTGACTGACTTATTTGTGTTAAACGACCGGCTCAAATAAATTGTATTTGGCGAAAATCGATAAAAATTGGTAATTAGAAATATACACCGGGAGTACGTCGTCTCAATGTCTATCACCTATAAAGTCGTATGACAGGCTCTAAAAATCAATAATTGACAGTCATAAATACTGTAAAATAAAGGGGTAAGTGGGAACAATCAACTAAGTGACACTAATATGATAATACACATTGGACAATTAGCCCCATATCAGGGTCAATTAAAATATCCGTTCTTACCATTCAATCACCGTGGAGAGTTATTGTTTTCTTACACATATCAAGTCTGCAAATTTGCCTTTTAATACGTGCATAGAACGTGTTAAGTAATATTCTTTAAAAAATACGTAAACAGAAACAATTTGTAAATTTAAACAAAGAAAGGTCAATATTGAGGACATTATAGATACGTTTTCCGAAAATAGCGTCACGTTCTAATATCAAACGAGGTCAACATTTTTACGCATGTAGTTTGCAGCGCTCGTTAGAACAAAGAATTAGATGGCGTGTTGGACAATTATCACAATTAATTCTTATAAATTGTGTGCATTTCACAGTTTTAACTGTAACATCCTTAACTCTGATGACCTAAATATTGGTTGTTTTTATGACTAAAATGTCCGGGAATAACGGGTTTTTATTATGTACGTAAACAAAAACGGCCGTTTCGCAATCGTTATTTAAACATAAATTTCACTTAATTGAAATAAATTATTGCAATTTAAAGCTGAATTTAGCATGTTTTGAAAAAAGAAAAATCGATTTGCCCATTATTTGTATGCATTTGACGACATTTAAATAAAAGCACATGCAGTTAAAATCGTCCCATTGACAGAAAATGTTCTATGAAAATGACGAGTTTTAGATTGTCAGAACGGCTTCTAGGTCGGTAATCAACATTTGTCTTAAGAGACCATTGTCTTAAACGACCACTTTTTGTCTCTCCCTTGGATGGTCGCTTAACACAAGATCCACTGTATTAAAAAAGTGAGTTAATAAATACTGTAGTGAGTATTTAAATCTGTGGGGTTAATGTATGCACCACTGACTATAAAAATTTACCAATTAATATATTTAAGATTCTGAACTCTAATGAAGTATGAATTGACCTAGACATAAAGTTCTAAAGAGTTGTCCTGTTCTTTTTCTTTGTGTTTTATGCCATTTATCAACAGGAGTACAGCTTCAGATATAATGTTTGCCAAAATGATTTCATAACAAATTTATGAAAAGTCAAAACAGAACCACTTTTTTTGCAATGAAGTTATATGTACCAAAATGTAACATTTTAATATATTATCTGAACTTTTAAACAGTGTTTTCAGTACTTTGATATGCTTATATCATTATTTTGTTTGGTCATGCACTAGCCAAAGGCATTTTGAACATTTTACATTTATTTATCAAATTAAGACCAGTAAGGTATGCTTAAGTAAATAAAAATTGCTTCAAGTAAAATACATGTAAAATCAAAGTCCATTTAACCACAGTCTATAAACACATAAAATTGTATGCACATTAGGTTATGCTGCAGGGGCATGCCAATCAAATATAAGGCTAGCAAGTACATATACCACAATATAAGACCTAAGACATGATTGACAGATGTATATCAAAATATTTTGATAAGCAAAACTAACAAATAAGGGCTTTTAAACTTAATCTCTAGATAGGAAATTATCTACATACATGCACTGGTCACCATTTATCAGTAAGCCGCCTTGGGTTTTCCAACTTTCAGCTTCACTTTCATTACGTTTCAGATATGAAGTAAACTGGTTGTAACAAGGAAGGAGTGATGACTTGCGTTTATGTCTCCTTCCTCTTGGACTCAATTTTGCACCCAAGATTATAAGCAAAACTTTGACCCCCAAATGTATGCTACATTCTATATTCAAAACAATATAATAATGGTTACCTTGTAAACAATATATTTTATGAGAGCCATTCATTGAATCTTTTGTTTTGGTGATCATAGGCAATATTATTATATGCTATTTTAAAGTACTGCCATTGGTAGTCAGTCTAGCATTGAATGTTGTTTTTTTTTGTGATCATAGGCAATATTATAATATGCTAAAAGTATTGCCTTAACCCAATAAGCCCAAAGCCTACAGCCCAAAGTGGATGTAAGCAAAAAGGTCTAACTTGTCTAGTGAAAAATTACTGTTTTCATATAATCAGGCTAGTTAATAATTCTGGTCTTAATACTACAATTTTAACATAATGAATTGGGCTAGTGCATGAGAAAATTTTAAGATGATGGTTGATGCTACCTTAGACACTTAGAACAACAAAAATACAATTAGAAACATTTATATGCATGCAGATTGTAAAAGAAACAACATCAGAGGATCAACTTACCAACATATGTATTTTCCTATAAAATCACATTATCCAAAACACTTATAATGTAAACAAACATGATAGATATATAGTAATAGTCCATGTTATAAGTATGTTAAGGGGGCATCATAAGGTTATTATACTAAACTAATTACTACAAAGATATTTCACCAATGTAACCATACTTCACGATACACCATACTTCATGGTATATACAGTATAATTATATCAGTGGTAGTACACAGGTTTTACGTCTTGTCTTGGTCGGTACATCATGTCCATACATAATATGTACATTTATATACTGTTAGAACATTAATCTGTGTCTTTACTTCAAAGGTTACAATGAACTCAGAGTCTTGGGTTAATCACATTATACCTAAGCATTCAAAAAAATATCCAAACATTTAAATATCCAAAAACTGTACCATCCGAAAAAAGTGAAACTTTTTCAATGTCCGAAAACTGTACCATCCGAAAAAGTAAAACTTTTGGAACTAAAATTAATCAAATTTATTTATATCAACTGTTTTTAAAGAGAGACTTAGGACATACTTCTGTTGAAAAGTTATAAAAACCCTGGCTCCATTAAAAATTAAGTCAAATGATAAGCAGTGAGAAAATGTTAAAACATTTTTAAATATTTTTGTAGTTAAATGAGAGATTAATCTACACAGGTTATTTATCTGTATAAATGTAACCCATCATAATATAATATCTTTTTCATTAATTGATGTTTGTACAAATTAAATCCAAATTTCAACATTTTATCAATTCACTCTCTCAAAAAAAGAAATTTGTAGACACAAGCACTGACAACTGAAGCCCAACTTCAAAATTACATTCAACCTCAACTTGATGGACCAATATTACAAAATTTCAAAATTCTGAAATTCCTTTACTTTGTAACGTTAGTAGTTTTCATATAGGATAGAACTCTTTCTCAAGACCCCAAAATCCTGAATCCTGAATTTCCTAAAAATGTTCATCCATGCAATTTGTTATTCAAATTGATAAAAAATAGGAAAAACATAAAATATTACTCTCTCAAAACTGCACATAAATTTTGCCTGCAATAAATTCCTCAATGTTGTTGAAATGATAATCTTATACATGTATAATATTGATAAAATCTTCTATATGTTACAAGTTAACCCTATTGTATAAATGGGTCAGTGCAAAACTGGTCTAACTACTAGTAAATAATGAAGAATGTAGAATAGTTTTACGCTGACACATAAATATATACAATCACTAAAACTATTAAAACTCATGAAATAAACACTTCAGACATTTAACAGTATATATTTCCTGCCTCATAACATCAATCACATTAACATGTAAATATTATATATCTTACATAGCAATACATCATTGATATATCATAACTTTCTGTATGAGTATTTCTCACCAATCAATCTACATAACTCACTTTTTTGTGGTAAAATTGTGGTTTTATTTTTGCACCAACATCAAAGTCTCACTTAGTAACAAGAATTCTTTGATTTTAGATGAAGGCCTTAAGTCTACCAATTATTGCTTACTGTACATACTATGTAAATACATAAAATACATGTAAATACATGAACTGTCATTAAGAGGTTCAATTTTGGGAAGATTGACTGTCTAACTGTGTTGCCTCTATAAATAAAGTCTTTAATATTATTATTTACATTACATTATCATCAGCATCATCGTCATTGCAATCACCATCTTCATCATGATCATCATCAATATAATTTTAATTTTTGCCATGGTCATCATCATCATTATCACTACTACCATATCCTAAAAACTCTATTTTCTAGAATTAAGTCAATGTGCAACAACTCAAAATTTACTGTTTTAATAATATTTAATGAATAAAATAATTACAAATACATTACTTACTCAAAACACACAATATAATCCAAATAATTTAATTAAGAATATTCACCCGAACTTAAAAAATCCACAGAAAAATTAAGCTGAACCACTTAATATTTACTATTTCTATATTATGACTCACAACATGTAACAACTGCATGTATGCAACATCCAATTCACCTTCGCAAAATGTAAGAAAATTTCACTTTTCTCACTTAAAAGTTAAAATCCAATTTCATGGTTTAAAATTGCCTATAACCATCTTACAGTCACTTAACCACTGTAGACAACACCTACATTACAATTAATACAACAATAAATTATAGTTAACTTGCAACAACATCACCAATATAGAGAACTGTACCAATATATCTCAATAAACTTGAACATAAATAATAGTTAAACCCACAGCATCAGTTCAATTACATGTATTAATTTAAAGTTCATGTATTATCATTGGTATTTTAGTTGTGTGTTAAACATCTCTAGAAAATTAACTTTGCTGAAAGTAGAAAACTAGAGAGAAACCAGATTGCAGCTCAAAGTTCTCTAAGTTTGTTTCTGCTTGGTTCTTTGAAACTTTGTCTGTCAGCTATGTTTTGGCAGCTAACTAAACTGTAGATTAATTTCAAAACAATGTGCAGTTATATTTACAAGTTTACATAGATCAATTATCAAATACTCTGTACTATTACTTGAAGAGTTCATATTTCAAAAACAAATCATTAACTTTCTATTACTGTTATCAGTAATTCAATCATATATCAATTAAAAACAATCCTACATTAGCAATAATACTACAGTTCATTCAATAAATCATGCATGTTTATGTACAACATTGATAAAGGTTTCCTTTGACTCCACTATGGTTTTTTTTCGTGTTTTGTTTTTGAAATTAACAGTGTCCTTCAACACACAAAGGTTACACTGTTATGCATAAACCTATTGCTAATGATCATTTTAATAAACTAATGTAGTGATTACTCCAGAATTTAGAAAAGAAAGGGCAGAAAAAGGCCAGGGTGCATCAAAGGGTTGATGTTTCAGAGTAACTTAATTTTTACAAAGCCGGGGGGCAAAAAAGGTTAGAGAGGAGAGAAAATAGTCAAGGTGCAGCCTCATGCTATTTTGTAACTCTCAAATGTGTTTTAGATGTTGACAGTCAAGAAGTGTTTAACATGGCAACGATTGTCACATGGGTTTCCAATCACAAGTAGGTGAGCATGACAATTATAGTAGCAGGCATTATTATACAAGTAAGATCAGTCATAAATGATCACAGCTCATAATTCATAAACAAAAAACTTAAAGTGTGGGAAGACTGTGGGAATAAAACATAGAAATTAACCAATTAAGAAAACCACATACCAATTACTATATTACTAGTCAAGGTAATATTAAACCATGCATTACAGCAGAAGAGAGGGAAAATTGCTACCAGTCTCTAATTTGTTCCATGCATTTGGTAATGTAACCTCCAATATAACAATTAAATGAAATATTAGCGCGAAGAAATAATTGTTAAATATAGACTTTAACATTTTTATTGAAAAAAAAACAAACATTAAACTTGAGATCACAATTTTATGCATGTGAATTTCCTTAATTTTTATTTGTTTGTGTTGGTGCATCATTATGCACCTCTAAGTTTTAAAGAAGGCATTACAAGGTGTAATAAGGGGCCAGAGGTGGACAATTCACCCAACAATCCTTTGTTGGAAACATGCAGTAATGAGCAGATGTGCCCAAGCGGCTGAGACATTGGTATACCTAACCATTGCATGGATATGTCCCGTTGGTTCGAATGACATGACAAAAGTCAAGCTTGTTGTTTTTAAGCAAAGAACGTTTTCCTCACTGGTCAGTACTTTAGGAGGGGGGCCAGAAAACAGACTCAAGTATAAGGATAATTACTAGTACAGAATTATGCTAATTTATGAGTGAGGAAAAAATCTACTAAAATGTCAAAAATAGGTTAATTTTTTCGCCTATCACATAATGAGTATATCATAACTTTTACTTAAAAAAATATTTATCATTTTTCATAGTCATTTACATATCTACGTTGTTATACATGTATTTCCCACAAAGTTAGAGGCACAATTGATTACATTGGTACTTAAAATTGACCTATTTTCTCAAATAAAAAATTAACATACTATGACCTCAGCCAATTGTTCCAAAACATTTTTATACACTGGCCTTAGAATGCCAGCACACCATGTATGTTTAAATGAGAATATAAATACATGAAACAAACATTAATTCCTCATTAACTTTCATTGCAGCATCACATTCCCCAAGTAACAGGTGGTCTTAAATCTATATTATATTGAGCCAACCAATGTATATATACATGGACTAAAGAATTAGCAATGTATACATCAAAGAAGGCAATGTATATAATGAACTCAGCAATAAAATATATACATGTGCTTAAGTATGTAAGTACACAATTCCCAGTGAGAATTTTACCATAATCAACTATAAATTTTATTTAACTGTCAGTGGTACATATATCAACCCTGCTGCTTTAAATCATACTCACTACAAAAATATCTGCACTCACTATCAATAATTGAGGATTTAAATCAGTGGGGTTAATGCAAGCAATACTTACAGTTGAATAAAATTTAACAATATCTTACAAAATATTAGACAAGTCAAACTACATGAATATAAACAATAAATTGTAAACTTGTTTCGTGCTGACTCAACAATTAAATTTGAATCAAACTTGGTTATTGGGTTGGAGGGATAATTATACCTTGCAGGAAAGAGACTGGTGAGTGGAATCTATCCAGAATTTCCAAAAAACTACAAGGACTTTGAAAATGAAATCAAAACTTCACTTTTGAGTCCTGAAACAGTCAGGTCATACACCACTGGATTATAGTCACCCTGATCCTGAATCTACATCACATTACTATTAGCTTTAACCATTAAAAACTCATGTTTACTACATGAGTACAATCTCATAGTGATCTAAGCAAAACATAAACTGAACATACTATTATTAGAAAATCCATAAGGCCAAGTATAAAAGCAACTCATAAAAAGATTCTGTCTGTTTGATTATCTAAGAACAGATACTGATACACTAGCTCACTGTTCCCCATCTTAATAATGATGTTAATAAAACATATATTTTATGACCAGGAGTTATTTCATTAGAAACAAGTTCAGATGTCTTCCACCGCCTTTTTTACAGTCCAAGCCAAAAAGGTTACATTAGGTATGATTAGTACAATTCATACATTACAATCTAAGAAATATTATATTTTATTATAATAGCTATTGCTTTTAATATGGTGAATTTTGGCACTGTAATAATCCTCTAAAGTTGAGAAAAAAAATCAAGGAAATTGGCATACTGCTGGGGTTGGGAGTTGAACCATGATTGCTGGATTCAAAATCCAGCAATGTACCACAGTGCTACAACAGCATCTAAGATACTTAAAATAAGAAATCACTTAAATTAACAGTCTTACTTTGAATACAGTCTAAGAAAAATGTCTAGCACATATCAAGCAATTGTGTTTTAAACCATTTAACCAGTGACAAGCTAGGTCAGTCAGAAACACTCAAGCCTACTAAACAACTGACAGGTCATGGTTTGATTCCCAAGAGGGGACCGAAAAATCTGTGGAGTTAGTTAATGAAATAATTTTCTATGGCTATTCTCCCCCCTACCACTGATCCTTAATCATGTAGGGCAGTTGTCAGTCACTGCATGACAGAACTAGTTACTGGTAAACAGCTACAATTTCCATTACGACCAAGTAGGTTGACTGACCACAATGCTATAACCTATACAGTAAGCTGCTACAGCTTTAACCATTAACCAAAAAATCCAATGACTTGCTTTTTTGCATTGATATTAGCCTAAATCTCTAACAGACCTTTAAACCACAAACTATAATGTTATTAGCCTCCATCAGTCCATCATTAGCTATTATCTGGCTGTAAAAAAACTATTTTCTGAATGAATGTAACCAAGTCAATTATAACAGGTAAACATGGCCACAGTCCAAATATTTTGTCTTACTATATAGCTTGCATCATCAGACAGTGAGAGAAATAGAGTACAGTAAAACCTTTCTAAAACAGTCAGTCTACAACAAGTTAATACATGCAGCTGCTTGTTTACAGATTTCGACTAAATTTAATGTCCTCCAAAACTTTTCACAACAGTCAGTAATTGTATTTCTTTTATCTATATATTAATTTATATTAAACAACACAATAGGTTTTGGATGCCAGATTTGAACCAAATGCGGAGCTGGCTATCCAATAATTTATATTACCAAATCACTTAAATAGCGCAAAATTATTGTAAATTATTCTATGGCACTTTACAAACACTATTTAATGATAACTTGTGAAATAAACTAAATAAATGTGTAAGTCTTTATCCAAAACAGGACTCATTGCCAATGATTTTTAAGCACCAAGGTTAATGGTTCCACCACTTTGGACTAACAGCAGATCTATTCGCCATCTTTGTTCAAGGCATAAGCATAACAAAGTTATGGTCACTTTGTGAATGTAGTCAATACCGACCTACTAAGATTCTTGCTGGTTTGAGTACCAGAAGTTTAGTTGATTGGTCAATTAAGAGGTGACTGTTGTTGAATAGATCATATTCCATTTTTAAGGCTCCCCCATATGCCATAATGGCTTCAGGCAAGCATCATCTCGACTGTTGTTGGAAATTCAAATGTTGGATAAATAACAATACAATATACAATAATAAATCTCGTATTCAGCCATGTATTCTTTGTTAAAGTGCCAAGTATTTAGAGTTGGCTATTATTGAGTGGTGGTTATTCCAGGAAGGTTTCACTGTATAACAAGTATTCAGCTATCACTGTAGTCTTTGATAAGTGGCTAGTACATAGCTTTGGCTTACTATTATTGAGAGGTGGTTATTTCAGGGAGGTTTTACTGTATAACAATGATATAGGTCAATGACTCTCAGAAACTGTATCCATGTTGCCAGAAATAAATGAAATACTATAATTATATATATAGCTTAGGTAAGGTGAAGAAAAGTCTGCTAATCTGAGAGTAACATTAACTGGCAATATTTATATATTCACTAAAATATCAATATAAATATATTAATAATTAAACTGAAGCTATAAACACCATAATAAAAGTGGTGCTAATATAATGGAGTATAGGTATATAATGATACACTAATATTAGAGAAAGAAAATTGTCTGAGATAATAAGAAATGTGAAAATTAGAGCCAATAATCTGACAGTGTGAATGAAGGTTACTTGTGAACTATTTGCTGTAAAAACTCTGAAGGCATTTTTATCCTTGTAAAATCCACTAACATTATTGAGTAATTTTGTTCCTTTCGGTATTTTTTTGACAAATAACTCAGTATCAAACACAAAATCCCCTCCAAAGGTTCCTGACAAGTTATAAACTGTTGAGAAAAACTGATTATTCATTCCTCAAGTAATTTTACTATAAAAAATCTTATTTGTGTAACATTATTTTAAAAGCTAAGTAACTTGAATAAATCCATAATTAGGAACATTTAATGATGAACTTCAGTCTATAATAATACATGAACACTCAACACCTAGCCTTAAAAAACATAAAAGATCAAACTGTACTCCTAATGCAACAAGTTATTACGATTTTATTATGATTAAGTAAATAAAACAAGACATCCATGGTACATATATGGCAAAGAAACAGCTAACAGAAAGATATAAGATGTTGTAAAAATTTTATCTATAAGTATAAAGCCATTTTGAAGATTCACCACCATGTATTCTATACATATTTAATCATGAACTCACATCCCCATTTATCTTAATTATAGTAACTTACAAATTTCCTATATGACTCAATCAATGTCCTGTAATTGTTCACTTCCTAATATAATAAATCAAAACTTAATGATACTTTTCCTTCTTCCCTATAGATCTTTAAATGATATCAACTCTTTATCAAAACAAGATATATATAAATGTTAAATTTATTAATATTTATAAGCCTCACTATAGCATTAGTTAAACAGGACCATTTATAGTCCAAACAAAATTACTTAAAGAGTCAAGAATTGAATCCAACTTTTCTACTCTCAACACTCAGTAACTTAACACTTAATTGCTGTGACCCAAAAAATTTTTTTCCAATACAACAAAACTAAAAACCAAAATCAATAAATTACATCATTATAGCATAAAATCTACTCACCTAATTAATCCAATTATTTCTCAATTAAAACTAATAGGATTACTGATTAATCCAAGAGTTAAAACAACATATCATTCAATCTCTTACAGAACAAAAAATATTCCCACAGAACTGATTATGTCGATTAAATCTAATAATTTACAAAACAAAATCCGTTCTGGTTTTGTTTCTAATACACTAAGCTTCCTGACACGCTATTTTCAAAACAAAAGCGGTCCTCTTTAATTGACAGTACACTAAACTTCCTCACGCACCAAGTCAGATCTCGAGAGCTGTAAAAGTGATACAATAAAAATATCCGCAAATCTCTATTTAAAACATCACACATGCTAGGCGTAAAAAATCAATCACGAATGTTGACTAACAGTAAACTAATACCAATATTTTCAATTACAATAAAGAGAGCCTCAAGGAGATTAATATTAACAAAAAAGAGCAAATCGTACAATGCCGACGTTTCAGTTCAATATCCAGCTATTATTCGAATTTCCTAATTAACAGGGACAAAATCAAACACAAAAAATTTCGGCACTCAATAGCTAGCACTTGAGATTCATATTTAAAAGCCTTTATAGCGAACTAGTACACCTATATTGTATAATGCTAAATCCTTACAATTGTGAATAAAACATAAACAAACTGAAAATTGATCTCAAATAAATACGCAAATTGGAAATTTGAAAAGAATACGATATGTCATCAAAAACAAGAAAGCGTAATAATGACCCCTTTCAACTCTAATTATGTCTTATTTCATATTTTCGCATATCACTTATAATCTCTGTTCTTGACATAATCAATTCCCTCAGATTTCTCAACAAGAAGTCGAGGAGTTCTCTCAACATTGACATTTTAACATATAAATGTCAAATGGACCAATTACAGAAATATAGTTTTACAATCTTATAAATACGAGTACAGATGTTTTATTATGGCTTTTAATTTACATTTTGTTTAATAATTATGGAGAGTTTGTAACAAATCCATTAAATAAGGCAAAAGCGAATTAATTCCCAGATTCTCATAATCCTACAGAACTCAACTAAAATTGCTCTACAATAACATTTTAAAGATTCTGTATATTCTCTTCTCATTAATCTCATTTAAAAACTCTCAATTTTTAATTTTTACAAAATCCTACTTGGAAACAGCATGGTAAAAATTCGAGATTTATTCAATGGGAATATAGATACACTTGTATATTGTTTAATTTCAAATTGTCTTTCAGAGGAGTATACTTTTATTATTAATACCCCACTGAATTAGATAAGGACACTACAGAATTTCTGTACTAACCCTCGATTAAAATCTGTCCTGGGTTAGCAAATGCGCCACTGACTGTTGAACAAAATTTCATCCTATAATCATTGGATATGGTAAGTGCTAATATTCCCAAGTTCTTATGTCATAGGTTTGTCAGTATAATAAGTTAAAACATTGTCTTTAAGTATAAGGAACTATTTAATTGATTCCAAATTAAGACAAAATTGGTCACCAATTTGTTCCCAGACAAATATTTCACTTTTAATAGCATAGTTTTATACCATCTAGGACTATCATCATGTTATACAAATTTTATAGATTATTTCACTATGTAATTATAGCCATTTAAGTAGAAGAGACTATTCCCCATTAATATCAACAATCCATTACTGACACCCATAAAACTATCTTTAGTGTTGTCTTCTAACACTAGATGTTCACAGTCTTAGTGTACTGTGTCAGTCAATATACAGTGCCCTCAAAAAGTCCTGTATTAAGTGTTTTGTACTAATTTATTTTAGCTCCATAGTGAAACAAGTTCTTACAACTTAGATTAATCACTTTCTAGTCCATTTCCTGGTCCCCCAGTACTGAGCTAGTAGGAAAACGTTTCTTGTTCAAGGAAACAACGGGGAAGGTTTTGAAATTGATTTCAACCAATGCAGGGCTGGCTATCCAATGATTAACAGTCCAACGTCGTAACTGCTCAGCCACACCAGTATTTAGTATAAACTGGTTCACATTTACCCAAGGGAAATGAGACACAGAGTCATCTGAGCCAATTCTAAAATCAGCATAATTAATTCATCAACAAAATGCAGGTTTATAGCAAAGAGACTGTAACTCACTCTTTTCTTATATTGAGCTACAACTGTTTTGTGCTAAACCTGTGAAAAAGCTGATTAAAACTATATAATCATTATAATGTGAATAAGCTTAAATTAGTTAGATTACATGCAATAGGCATGATCAGTTTTCCTCAACATTGTCCAAGAACATTTGAAGGGCCCTGTATTTCTTAAGATAAGGAGGGTATAAAACACCACTGTTTGAATAAAACAACATGTCCATTTTATACAACAATGTCACAATAAAAATCAATGAAATCTAAGGGTATTCTGTCAGAGATAAAGCCTTTAAAATGGTGATTTATTCGGCTGTAACAGGCTTCCGAATTAGGACAAGAACTATAACTATTGTCCATGGGAGTTGTCTCCCTTATCTTAAAAAAAGAACATTTTACATGATTTTCACAAATTTGAGCCAGTAATTAAAAGAGTTATTATTAAATTAATCACAGTTGACCTAACTTTTTTCATTTAGCATACCACATTACTAAAGAAAGAAATTGCTCATTTAATTTTTTGAAAAAAGGACAAGGGTAAAACAGTATACCCCCCTCTTCTTCGAAGCGGGGGTATAAAAAACTTAAAAATTGTAATTGGCTTGAGAAAGTCTTGACATTAAAAAGAAAGCATAAAATAAACAGCTGTGTCTTGGTAACATTGATAATGAAACAAACTGCTGTATCATAACTTATATTAATTAAATTAACTCTTTATAATGAAAGGTAAACAAAGGTCAATATCATAAATGTAACAAACTCAATGTGTACATAATCATTCATAATATTTTCTGTTTATCAACATGTAACAAAACTTAACAAAACAACTTGAGGCTCTATCTCAATCACTTCCAAATTATCTTGAGTATATGCTTAAAATGTAGTCTTTAACTAGCTATATATACATAAGCAACAGAGCACCTACCGGCATGGCTAAGCCTTTACAATGTTGGACTGGTAATCAATTATAAGATAGCCAGCTCCACATTGGTTCAAATCCCATCCAAAACATACCCCATTGTTTCCTTTAGCAAGAAAGTGAAAAAACTTTATCCTTCTCGCTCAGTACTTGGGGACCAGGATCCTCAAGCGGACTCGAAAGGAAATTAATCTAAGATGTAAGAACTTGTTCAACAATCGAGCTAAAATTAATTAGTATACACTAACTAGCTATATCTAAAGTAGAGTCCCAGTAAAATAGAAAAAAATACAATGAATATTCTAAAACTTCAGACTCAATTGTGTTATGTTGGTGTTCAGCTCCTCATTCCCCATGAAAACACACCTGCATATCTGACCCCAAACTGAATAACCAAACAATTACAACCAATGATAAGAGATATCTAGGATATGTTACCTAATGTAGTAACTACCATTCTTTCTATAATAGCTCTCAAAATTCCAGAAAAAAAATATTGCTGCAGAACAAATTGATGTAATGACTTAATCAATTTAATGTACCATGCAATAACAAATATAAGCTCCAAAAGTTGTTATCAGCATTATCATACCAAATTGATAATTTTTGTACTTGTTTTTCTTTCCATTTAATATGTAATTGTTATAAACGGCTGTAAACTGTAGAGTATGTTGAAATGTAAGGACATTGATAACTTAATCATTTCTAAAACATATTGTTGTTTCCTTTTGTACAATAAAACTGTGTAAGCATGATATATAGGAAATTTTCAGGCAATAGCCAAAGTTTTACTGTAAAGCCTGGGTCAGATAGTTGGTTTCTAGCACAACAAAATGTGGTTCAATATCTCAATGCCAGGGTGACACAGTCTTAATTCAAGTAAAATTGAACACTATTTTAGTACAATAACAAACACCCTTCTCTACTCTGTGTAAGTTAACAAATACGAGTCTGCATATAAGAAGAACACAAGAGTTTGGGATCATATCAATCAAGTAAAATTGTTACTTTTTTACAATTGCAAAAATGTAGTCACCAACAGAGGGCAAATCATAAAAATATGCCCAAAACACTTTATTGCCAACTAAAGATACATCAGAAAGGAACCTAAAGAGCATCAATGCCAGAAAAAGATCCCAGAATGTTCATCAAGACACTGTTTTAACAATCAATTGGCAATATAATTAAACAGGTAGAAAATTAACCAGATAAACTATGTGGCAGGAATCCAGAATTTACATTTTCATAATGTTTCAAAGAAATTCCATGAGTGCAAAAATAGCAAGTGGTACTTTGCTAAGAAATAACAATTTAGCAGGAGGTGTGACATCATTTAGTATGTAATTGTGATTCCAGATTTTTTTCAGGGTGGATCAACAGCAGGTTCGGGGGGGGGGTGAGGGGGCATGTCTCAGTGAGACATAATAAATATTATTGTAAATATAATTTTCATTGCATTTAATTTGCAAAATAGTTTAAAATTCCACTTCCAGAGAGATTCCCGTGCCTCCACACAACAAATTCTTAGTATGTAATAAGCATGTGAGTTCCATGTGTCTGTAGCAAGGTGACTGTTATATGATGCTTAGAGGTAACACTAAAAGTTTGTTAAACTTGCTTTGTCAGCCATTAAATGACAAATTACCAGCGATGCAAAAATTAGGTAACTATAGTTACTATCAATGTAAAATGGTAACCAATTTTAATCTTTTTTCAACAAACAACCACAAAAATGTCCAACTTTGTAAAGTGACAATCATTGTGTCTACTTTCAATAATGAATATGTCAAGTCAAACATTGATTTACAGAAACAACAAAATCACAGTGAAGAGTAGAAGTAATACGAGAAAAAACCAAAACAGACACTGCCAATGGTCCTCTTTGCATAATAGGGAGAGTTGAAGATTCACATACTTCTAGGTTTTATCAACAAACTGATACACATAGACTACTGTACTTTTTCCAATGTACATATACAAGTCAAGAACTTTTAAGCTGCCTGGCTAGCTCATTTGGTAGCACGCACGTCTACTGATTGATGGGTCGTTGGTTCGATTCCTGGGCGGGGCATACTTTCATGGAACTTGTTCAAGAAATTATTTCTACGGCCATTCTCCCTCCTACCAATGATTTCTAATTATATATGGCATTTGTCAGTCGCTGATGAAAGTATGCACTTAGTAGTTGGTTAACAGCTAAATCCAGAGATTTAACCTTTCCAGGAGGAGTGAGTAGGTTGCCTGACAGCCGTTATATGACCTTTACAATGTGTTGCTACGGCGTTAAACCCAACAAAAACAAACAAACAAAACAAGAACTTTTGCTGATTTCTGGAGATTCAAACCTTATTCTATGACTTTATATTACACCAATTTAAGTTTCAAACTTTTTTTCACTGAATGAGACCAGCACCAAGACTTATAAATTTTCTAAGCATATTTTAAAACCAGAGAAAACCCAAGTATTCTGTTACTAAACCAAGTATTCAACTTATATGGGAGATGACACTATATGTAATAAGATATGGTGTAACTCTGGACCAGATTGATTAACAACATTAATAATATAATTGCCTAATTGATGAAGAAAATCTCTGCATAGACTTAATAAAGCGAGTTTTAAATTTTGCTAATATTTAAAAAAAACTAATTCCAGAGAGTCATACCTGTGCCTCCCTGCTACAAATACTTTGTATGTAATAAACATGACTGTGAGTTCCATGAGTCTGTAGCAACAAATTTATTTTCTAGTATCTACCAGTGGCGCACACATAAACCCCACTGAGTTAAATACTCACTACAGTACTTCTGTAGACAGGATCAAATTGAAATCAGTAATGTTTAAATGTATGCACTACTGACAGTTGAATAAAATTTGATAATATTTAAAGCTGATATTTCATTTTCCCTAAACACTTTCATAATACAAAAAATATTGTATTATCACATGCATGATGTTTATTATTTGAAGTATGCAACACCTAAGAAAATTACTCACCTGAAGCAATTCTAATTCAAATTAAAAATATGGGTGTAACTAAGGCAACACCTTACCATTATACTAAAGTAAATTTTAAAAGAAAAGAGAGAAAACTTTGATTTAAGAAAGAGCATTTAAATTGGTCAGCGCAAAACTAGTTTAACTACATATATAAATACAAAATGATTTAAACTAGTTTAGCACTGAGACATTAAAAATTTCGAAATTAAATAGCATTATTTATTGAGAAAGAAAAGTTTATTTTGATTTAATTTGAAATGTTTACTGATTTGCATCTGTCGTCTGGTTGTTATCAATATACAAATGTACAATTTGTTACGCATATTTAATTAGCAAATTTGCATATTCCATGCTATATTGAGTTTGTTTGCACTTTTTAAATTATGCATTTAATCAGATTGCAAAGAAGCACACCTTTATCATAGTACAGTGCTTATCAAACCATGTTTATTTGCATGAAAACATTTCAATAGTTATCATGCATTAAACTGTTAAAGATACCATCATTGCAAGTACAGATAAACCTGAGATAAAACTTGATTTAATAGGTTTTCTCATCAATGAAAGTTGAAACAGGTTCTCTGTAACTATAATAACAAGGTTACCTAGTGCCTGGAATCTTATTGAAGACTTTTAACAGAAAGAACACAAGGAACAATGAGAAATGTTGTATTATTATTAAATTCAAATACAATATTAAAATATAATATATTATATCTTTATGTTTAAAATACAACATCAAAATGACGGCATCTTGAAGGGTAAAAGACGTCACAAGTTCAACAATAGATAGAGAGAAATAGGTTTTTTTTTCTGAAACATATAAAATGCATGTGGACATTGCGTAGTATAATATGCTGATAATGATCATATATAACTTATACAAATCAAATTGTATCAACTATAGATACCATAATTATAATTTTGGCCTTTTTACAATTTAAAGTCAAATTCAATTAAGATGTACCTTGTGTCTATTACATAATTATCTTCACAACAGTTTAACCAGAATGAATCATCTCATTTTCATCAATTAAACATCAAGAGTTCCAGACTTAATCATTTTAACTCCAAGAACTTTAACAAACTGCTTACATGTTTTATCTAAGAAAATAATCTCAGATATAACAGACAGTGAATCAGCTTAATGTTCCATAGAGATAAATATACCAATAATCAAGTTTACTTTCATATTTAATCTGATTATAATCTGGCCTTACAGATGTTCCATTCATCCATTGTATTTTATGGTAGTTTTACTAAGTATTGTTCATTCATTTAGATACAAGGAAAGGTTCAATACATCAATGCATGAAATAACTGTGAATCTGGCCTTACATAATTTGATTACAACATATCAAAATAAGTAAATATAATTATATGATCCAATGAGTCTAGCAACAAATATATATATATATATATATGTAAATTTACAATGCTAAATTTTGATCATACCATACCATACCATACAGGACAGGACTGATGTAAATCAACTATTGTAAGAAAACTGAAATTTATATTATAAGAAACAGCCATCCAACACACAGATCACAAATTTAGACATTTATCAATAGGACAGGTGTTGACAAAGTCATAATACATAAAGTACATGTATATCTACTTTTATAACAACCAGTAAATCACCTGCCATGCCACCCAGAACATACTTCTGTGAAGCTTCACAGAATAATACATGGAATAATTTCTACAACAATTCTCCTTCTTTACACTGATCATGTAGGGCAGTCACTGATGGCAGAATGCACCTAGTAACTGGTTGACAGCAAAATCCAGAGAAAAGGCCTTTCCAGGAATGGTGAGTAGGTTGACTAACCTCCTTGATATGATCTTTACAACATGTGTATAATTTTAGTAACCTCTCAGCCATCTTTATAGACCACACCATGAAACCACAAGAACAACAGTTGATATCAAAGTTTTACATGTAAAGATGAGTACAATGCACTTAATTCACACCATGATTTCTATCTATATACTCTGTATCAGAAAGACAATATCATAAATACTTAATAACAAAGTAACAAAGATCAAAATAACTCTAAAATATAATAAAGCATATGGAAAGACAGTAAAATAATAGTGTTGTCTAACAACTTGTTACCAGTATATATATGAAGTGTAGCAGAGGTATTATACCACACTTGTACTTCCTTGCCTAACAAGCTAGCTTTTATGGTGACATGGTAGATTGTCTATTTACAACTCAAGAGGTCATGGGATTGAATCTCAGTTTGGACCATAGATGTAGGTTAATTCTATGTCGATCTATCAACATTTGCATAAACTCTTATATAAATAGCACACATCCTATATCATGACATGATCAAACTGAATATATAGGTACATGTACACATAATATCAAACAAAAGTGAGTAAAAATTCAAATACATTTGTATATGATATATTAAATAACTTTACCTTTTAATATGAAACTGATATTATTCCAAAAACCAGATCAATTTCAATATGACAAAACCAATAATTGATTTTAAATGAAAACAAAATATTGAGATATATAAAAGTGCACACACATTCACAGCACAGTAGGATATGTCATTCAGTTTCCATTCACTGTAATTTTATCAATATTTTTATCCAATAATACTAAACATCTATTCAGCAAGCCAGTGAGTAGACAGGCACATACAACTTTTAAATAAATCCAAACAGTAATCTATTTCATATTGATTGATATTCAATAAACTATATTTTCCACCTTTGCCAAGAACAGCAATTGATATAAACCTAAAGTTAAATACATCCAGTAACCACTGAAACACTTACTATCTGTTTAAAGTATCCAGTTTTCTAAGTTTATATCTCTTAATTACCAATCCCTGTAAGCATCTACCACATTTTGTAATAAAACTTCTTCAGTAGTGGTTGGTCTATTTTAAGATGAAAATGTACAGACAACTCTGTATATCTTACTATTTGACACACAAGAGTTGTCTCCCTTAGTTGTTTTTCCTTAACTATTTATAAGTACAATGAAAATATTCAGCAATGATCATTCTACGGCATACAACTGGTGATAAATGATCAAATATATAAGGAAATAGAAAACTAAACTAGCATAAACTGTTGACACAAAATGGTCACAACATTTGACAACATACAGAACATGAAAAATATGAAATATATGATGCATGGGAGAAAATTCAAAATTCTCAAAATCTATATTGACTTCAGTAGAATAAATACAAGAATAGAACCCTTTTTGAGGTCCTCAAAATTCCAATAATCAGGACCAGTCCTGCAAATTTTCACGCACATTGTGTGATACATGTAGTTGATACAAATAGTGCAAAATGACCCGAGCCAAAAAATATTGAAAAAATCAAATATCATTTGCATTGTATACATTAAATCAACTAGTTACCATAGCTTGTAATATATTTATCCATCTCAGGCAAATATGTACAAACTATACAAGAATTGAAACATGCAAAAAACTTCAACAACATCAAAACATCAACTTCATCAAACTTATTATTTCAATCAAGTAATTTAGTTGTTCTTAGATTTATTGCTAGGCATTATTTATTGTCAGGCTTTATTTCCTGCAGCTAAGTTCAACAGGATACAATTTTTTTAACATACATGTACTCAAACTCTCTGTTGCTTGAATGAAAATTTTAGCATTTACTTAAGTATCCTAATCCTTATAGGATTATAGGAACAGTAGTCCAGTGTTAGGACGCGGGCTTAGGGATCGAGAGGTCCCGGGTTCGAACCCCACCAGGGGCACTGCTAATTTCCTTCAGCAAGAAATTTACCTGCGATAGCTTCACTTCACCCAGGTGTAAATGGGTACCTGCGAGGGAGGTATTATTCCGTTGAGCCAAAGTGTCGGCTGCACTAAGCAGAGTTAAAAGACTCCCAAGGGAGATTGATAGATAGATACCAGTAGCCCGATGACCAGGGCTAATAGCTGTAAAGTCGGTGAATGTGCATAAGCATGAAACTTAGACAATAAAATGCAATTACTTATCAAAGGGTCAGAGTATACTAGTCTATGGTACTTCCTTCTTAAATGAAGAAAGACTAGTTCTAATGCTGACTCCTCCTAATAGTTATCAACACTCTTGGATATCTTAACATAAGCATTATCATTTACTGGTTATTCTAAAGAAGTAAAGAATGGAGCTGCACCCTGTCCTTTTCTTGTCTTTTTTTTGCTTCTCCTTTACAATAATGATGCAGAAAGTTACTTTGAATTATACACCCTCTATTATGCAGCCAGCCCCATTTTTATGCCTTCCTACCCCTTTCTGATTTCTAGAATAATCCCTACATCATTATTAGTCTTAAAGACAGCTCATTACAAATCACATTAATAGGAGGCAAGGAAAAACTTCACAAACTACTTTGTGGAAACTGTTTAACAAAAACTCCAATAACAAATTGGGTCACAAAATCATCAAATAAATTCAACAACAATAATAAAAAAACACCTGATAAAAAAGAACAATAAAACACGAGCCATAACATTTAAACTTACATTCGCATTCTCTCTCAACTGAAGAGGGGATAGCAGCAAAGTAAAATATTACATTAATCCAAAAAATAAAACAACAGCAAGGTGTTTATAAATATAGCTATAGACAAAAATGCATTACAGTAAAAACAAGTAGTGTTTTAGTTAAGTAACTGTCCCAGTGTACAACCCTGTTACGTCCCAGTTTGGACATCAGAGTAAATTGGTACTACAACCATAGTGAAGTGGTGAATAACCAAATTTAAATAAGAGGAAAAATCTGTGTAGAATCGGCCATCATCAGGAAATGACCCAAGTGGAGTTAAAATTCAAATACTATGGGGATTCACAGGGGAGCAAAACCAATACTAGCTTAATTATCTGGGAAAGAGCAGGAGCATCACCATAGCTCTTCTAGCATGACCAGTCTCTCCCCCTGAACACCACCAGTTGAAACTGTAGTAACCGGCATGGCTTGAGTCTAAGGTAGAGATATGAGAACTCCTAGTTTGACCTCTCAATTTACTTCACAAATCTTCCTGATTCATCCCAGTCCATGGCTACAGATTACCTGGAAGCATCGGGGCATACACCAGGACAGTGTGAACTTTAGTAAGCTATAAAGCTTAAGTACACCAGGACAGTGTGAACTTTAGTAAGCTATAAAGCTGAAGTGCGGTTTAACAGAGCTCTTTAATGATGCAACACAAGTAAAATTAGTCTGAAACTACCAGACTTGGTACTTCAAATAGAAACAGAATCAAATAGTACTTCTTCCAACTGTGTTTTTTACAATGGTCCTTTCCATGACCTTACCTATAAGTATATTTAACCAAGGTTTGTTACATTTTGTCCCACATTATATTAGTGGGTAAATGTATTGTTATTCAAATAAAAAGGTCGCATACAGCTCAAATCTAACTTCTAAGGTGCCTTGCACATTATGTATCAAAATCGCTCAGTATCAAAATCTCTAAGTGTTTACTAAGACATTTAAGTGTACAATGTAAAAGTAACAATCTCTAAACCATTAAGCTAAGTCTATCAGTGCTCACAATATGTGTACAATGTAACTTTTCTACATTATTCTGTTACTTGATTTAACAATATTCATTTCTATCACAAAAAAGGAACAGCAGTGCAAATAAAATTGTTATAATTTGTCGCCATATAATTGTACATTTTGATCCAAATACCAGGTAGTATGAATTGATCCTTACAATAACTAAGATCCTGTCTATAAATTTAATACTTAACAAGCTCATCAATTAAATTTTAACAGATGTTACAGAAATAAAATATAAAAAGCTGTGCATTGAGACAACACAACTTTAAAAGCATTAGAAATGACAACAATAAAATATGATTCTAGGACATTTGCCCCCCCGGACATTTGCCCCCTTTTTCTGACAGGGCGGACATTTGCCCCCCTCAGACTCAGTTATTTGAAAGGCTGACATTTGCCCCCTCGTGTGTTTTGACAGGTTAGACATTTGCCCCCCTAAGATTTTTGGAGGGCGGACATTTACCCCAAAAATCTTAGGGGGGCAAATGTCCGCCCTGTCAAAACACACGAGGGGGCAAATGTCTGGCCTTCAAAAAACAGAGGGGGGGCAAATGTCCGCCCTGTCAAAAAAAGGGGCAAATATCTGGGGGGGCAAATGTCAGGGGGGCAAATGTCCGGATACCATAAAATAATATTTAACTGTACTTATATTAGATACATCAAGAAAAATGTTCCACCAGTCCATAAAACTATAATCATAATCATCAAATTTAATGTCAAATGTGTTTCTAGTATACAATAATAGCACAGTGCCTATACCATATGACTTTTTGTAATCAGTGAGGGTCAAAATATAAAACCAAAATGAAGTTTTTCCTGCTGAAACTTATCTAATTAACTTAGTATAGGAATCATGAGTATAGAGCTAAGAGGAAGCAAATATTACCAAGGAGACCTATCTCTGAAGCAGTATACTCAAACTTGTAGTTTAAAACACAAAACGAAGATTTATTGGTGATTATATATTATGCATGTTTTTATAACATACCACATTTTTATTTAAGAAAGTTCATAGACCATATACTAAGGAGTCGAACACATATGGGTCAAAAATTAAAGTCTGACCTTTTGACCTAACTAAAGGTCAGACATTGACCTATATTACAATATATATAATAACATAGACTTACCTTTGAAAACATCCATATCAGGATTGCTAGAAGTTGATTTCTTTCTCATCACAACAGGTGAACCTTCTATATCTACTGTAGCTCCTGTATCACTAGTGGCACCCTCCATGACCTTGACCTTTTCAGTAGAGCTAGGGTCAATGTTAGAACTTGTAGATACTACACTATCAGACTGTACAGCTTCAATCACAGGTGGTAAAGGAATGGAAGACTTAGGAATGTCTTTGGTATCAGGTTTTATCACAGATTTGCATTCAGACAACATTTCATACACTGACTCTTCAGCTGTGTCACCTTCTTGGTCCCCTTTTTTGGTCCCAGATTCTTGTTCAAGATTTGATTTAACACTAACAGAGTTACCTTCAATCTTTAATTTTTCATTAAATTTATCACTAACAGTTTCTGTACTACTTGACCTTTCTTCAATGTCCTTGACCTTGTCAGTCTGAGCTGTGACCTTGACCTCTGATTTATGTTCTTGAATACTTTCTAAAGTATCATCTGTTAATGTAGTGATATCTCTTGATTGTCTCTTAGTGTCCTGAAGATAATAAAATAATAATTTCATTATAAAATAATAACTTAAAGGCTAAAACAGCTCTAGCAATTAGAGCAAGGTAAATTTATAATTCCTTAAATTCATGCAATCTGTGACTAACTTTTTAACATTTCACCTAGGTCGTTAGGGATAACTTGAGACAAATTTGAACGAAATTTTATGTAAACAATATCTCATGCTATCCTAATCAAGCTAAAGCCTAATTTGAAAATAATTTTTGCTTTAATCAGAATTTTATTCAGGCAAACAATTAAGAACAGGGCCAAATTGGCATCAATGCAACAGAAACATGGGGAGACTTTCAATCTAATTGAAGATACACAAATCATGTAGTTTAATCCTATAAACAAGCTCTTCTAAAACAGTAAAATTTTGTTCATTGAATCAGTAAATTTCATAAACAAAGATTTAAATGTATCATGAGAAAGTTAGTATGACAATTAAATACTCAGATACAGGACTCAAAAACAACATTAGAAAAAACTTTTAAAGTTAAGTTACAAAAAAAAACCAAATTCTCCATTAGTTCAGTATAAATGCAATAAAAGTCAATGAAAACAAGAAAACTACCAAATAAATCTGACCCCTTAATACATAGGAGTAACAAAGAAAAGAGACGCAAAATAAAGAAAACAAAAGAAATAACCATCACCATAACATTATACAACATTAACATTAATAACAAAAACACTAACGACATCAAACATGAAAATAATGAAACCTTGTAATTTACCTAGTAACAAAGGGACACAACTCTATATTTACAGTTTAATATTATAATATTATAATTAATGTGGTTTCATGTTGTTTATTGGGGGGATTAAGGCCATAGCGATACATTGCGAAGATCATATTATGGTGGTCAGTCAACCTACTCCAAGTTCCTGGAAAGGCTTAGCTTCTGGATTAAGCTATTAACCAGTTACTAGGTGCATACTTCTGTCAGTGACTGACAACTGCCCTGCATGATTTAAAATCAGTGGTAAAAGGAGGAATGGCTGTTAAAATTATCTTATAACCGAACTCCACTAAAGTATGCCCTGTCTGGGTACCAACTGACAACCCCCTCTACATGTGGGTATGTGAAAGTTTTAATAGTTCTGACTGAGAACAATATGATAAATTTTATAATTTCACAACCATGAGTAGTCACAATCATGCAGGTATTGAAGACTTGAGTAGCTAGTATTATTCCTTATTAAATAAAAATATGATATTTTTAAGACAGCAAGAAACAAAGTATTTTATACTGTTAATCATCCTTTTTTGGTAAGTTACATGTATGGCAGCCAGTTCACTTTAATTTTCCTTAAACTTCAAAAAGGAGCTGACAATTTCTCTATGGAGGCCAGCTAATCTTAGTTTTACATCGTAATAAACATAATCTTATCTCATATATCTATACAAAACAAACATAAGGAATGATGAAAAACAGA
Source organism: Mactra quadrangularis (assembly GCA_025267735.1). NCBI lineage: Eukaryota > Metazoa > Mollusca > Bivalvia > Venerida > Mactridae > Mactra > Mactra quadrangularis. The sequence goes on from CM046304.1 coordinate 35,301,708, forward strand.
TAAAAAATTATTTATCGTCTTTGACAAGGAAGTTTTACATTTATACTTGATTTGTTAAGCTTTTTTATAGATTTTGAAAAGACAAATATTAAGGGACTAAGGATGTAAATATAAAAATATCTGTTTATTGTACCCTTTCTTGTTTTTAACCAATATGAATTTGGTATTTTGTGATACCTGAGATACATGTAATCATTTAACTTGTAGGAAATTATTGCTGAATTCTATTCAAATTTCAGTGGCACATACATTAGCCCCACTGATTTAAATATCCACCATAGTGCTTCTGTACTCATTATCAATTCAAATCAGTTGGGTTAATTAATGCACCACTGACAGTTGAATAAAATTTAACAAAATACACATTGTATAGCTCGTTTAGGATAACTTGAGACAAAATACAACGATACCATTTTTATACACAGGTGAATTTAAGTTTAGTACACGTAATTATCGACTATTATCAGTGTGTTTTTGATGTAATAAATTTATTACGAGAACACACGTTCCACGCATTAAGACATGTTTAATACTTTCATTACACAAAATCAGCTGACCTCCCTGTTTTATGCAATACCTGAGTCCCAAATATGTAAACAAACTGACTGGTTTGTCTCAAGTTATCCTAAACAAGCTATATAATTCGGTTTTTTTCTCAACTGTCAAAACATGAATCATTTTATGGTTAAAATTAATAATTAATAATCGTAATACATCCATGAGTTTCCGAAAGTGTGTATTATGATCGAGTAAAGCTGCTTCTGTGGTTTTAGTCAAGATATTTTTAAAAGCAATTAGGCCACCAGTACAAAAACAATGCATTCAGTCACCGTGAAATTATTCAAGCTTTGACAGTTGAGAAAAACTGAACAATACATAATGGGTAATTTTGACAAATAATAGCTACTTGGCAAATAATAACAAAATATTAAAAAACATAAGTCACATAGAAAATTCAGGTTGGAGAAACTGTAAACCCAATGTATTTTTTTTATTTTGCAGCCTGAGATTCAAGGCAATGTGATAATCTCATTTTGCAGTCATTTATTAAAACACATTATAAACCTTTTCAAAATGAATAAACAACCTTGCATTCAAAGACAGTAAAATGAATGGGTTCCATTCAGTATTTAGTTAAAAAAAATACTATCTTTAGAATTATGAAATAAATAACTTCCTTGAATTTCTTAAGAAAAAATAAAAATATATTTACATGACAGGCTTTTTAACTTAAAAGTAATAGAAAATCATTTTAATTTTCATACAAACAAAAATAGGTGACAAGCTTTCATCTGAAGAAAAGCTGTCAAAACTTTTGCATAGCAATTTTATTAAAATACTGGCATAAAGTTTTACAAAAAGTAAAATAACAATGCTTTTACACAACAGAGGCAAACATAAGTACATAAAATAATCACTAAAAGTAATTGTTTTAATTATGTACAAAAAATTAAGTGACTATTAATGGGTTTAATGCCATGTCAACATAAATGGTGGCCATTTTACAAAGGCCAGCTTCTGTAACATAGTTTTCCTGGATTTTTGTCTAGAACCAGTACTCACCTACCCTTCAACAAGGCCAACAACGTCGTTGTATACCTAGATAATAGAGAAAAATTAGCATCATTGTCAAGCCTTAAGGTAAGCCAAGAATGTAACCAGCTGAGCTGGGTTTCGAACCAGCAAACCTTTTAGGTCACTAGATTTGCAATCCTGAAGTAGCCTACTGCCCTTAGCACCTCTATAAGCCCTTTTGTATATGACGTCCTGTATAATGAAATTGTTTTATACATTTAAAACTGCATCAAACAAAAAAATAAACAATGTACAATATAATATCAAAAAAATATAAAAATAAATAAATAATTGACTTTACCCAACAAATATCGAAGTTTCTCTTTCATATATAAACACAATGTTTGATCAAAACTACCTACAAAATGATAAATTCACTGTCCCAGATCGATTTAAAATAACCTTTATATCTTTAAAACATTGATTATATATATCTACCAATGAGAAATCTAACAAACAGGAAATTAAATCGAACAAAAAATATGATATTTACAACATTTTACCAAAGATTTTTAAACTTCCAAGACGTCACACTTCCTGCACGAAGGAACTCTACTATATAATATTTAAAAACCCTAAAACTGAGTTATTTTTCAACAAAAATGACATTCACTAAAATTTACCAAAAATGTATAATTTCCAACTTTTAATTTACACTTCCTTTGTTAATACAAGTACAATGTATGTCAAAGTTTCAATTGAAGGTAAAAAATACATACTTAATATACAGTATCCACCAAAAGTTTGGAGACAAAAGAAATTTACAACAATTCTTGAACTTTGATGATTATTTTTGTCGAATTATCATTTTTTAAATACTGAAGTGTTGTTTGTGATCAAAATGAAAACAAATTTCATAAATGCAACAAATTTAAAGATTCTGTATTTGACATCCTAAAGCCTCCAAAACCATGTTTATTGTAGTTATTTTCTATAACATAGCTTTTATGCTGTTTTTGTAGTATCAGTTATAATCATAATGATAAACAAAAATTAATGTAAAGCTACAAAGCATTTCAAAATAAACAGTTACCAAATTTTAGATAAAAGCTATGCAGTAGGCCTACAAAGTAAATATGTCTCCAAACTTTTGGTGGGTACTGTATTTTGATTAACATACAAATAATCATTCATGTGAATCATACCATAACAATATTTATAATAATATATATTTGAACAAGCTTGAAGGAATAAATCACTTTAATTTTTTTGTTATCAATTACAAAAGAATGTGACATTCAGTCCACATTATTAACAGTGATGAGTCTGATGTCTCCTGGGTTTCATTTAATGATTTGCTTTTCCAGAAGTGTTGTATCTACAATTTGTCTCGATTCTTTGACATAACTTTGACGATGCAGTCAGACTGTTACAGTGGTGTGTTATAACTATGCCTCACTTTTCTGGCACATACATTCATGTTTACAGACACATACAATGTATTAAATATTTTCACCCTGTTATTCAGAACTCTAAAGAGCTACATACACAGTTAGTCTAGACTCATGGACATAACTTTGACAATGCATCAACTGTAACATTGATGGCTGCAGAGAGATAAATATATCCACTCCACTAAGTCCATCGACAACTTCACAAGAAATAATTTTTTCTTTTAGAGAGTATATTTTGGCTAAAAACAGCAACTCTCTAACTAAAAGCAATGATTATAAAAATAGAATATATATGACGAGATTAGTGTTCCCAGTTTAAGTTTACAAAATATTGATGAAAATACACATCAATTACCAAAAACAGTTGCTTAGTGAAATCACAAACCCAAGAATAAAAAGTTAAGATTTTAGTTTGATTATAATTTACAAAAACAATTTTACCAAACATTATACCCTACAAAAATGTATCATAAAAACAAATATTTAAAAATTTAAGTAACATTACTTGATTAGTAATTAAACTTTAAAAGTTACTCACTTACAAAAATCATATCATGATGATACACTGAAAATGTTCAATTTTAATACTTGAAGTCCTTGCATATTCAAATCTCTGCATATACTGAACATGTATATTTATATAGACTAAGTACATAGGAAATTAAATCTTTGCATATCATATATCAAAGCAATGCACATCTGATATGACATATTTATATTATCATCATTAATATTCATTATCTTGGGCAGATTTACTGTTTATAAATTTAAAAAAAAAGTTTATTACATTCATGTCATATAAAGGTAAAACTTCTTAAATGCACTTGATGCGACCATTCATTATAGTGCAATGTGGGAAGACTAAGTGTTTATAAAGTCAAACTTAAGAAAAAAATCAAGTTTTCTGAAACTTTCAAATTTTTTGTCATTTTGCTAGATTTGATAAAATGAATGTAAGTCAATGGGCCAGGGTATAATCCAACATAGTATTACATGTGTCTTTTTAATGTTAAAGTTCTACAATTCAAAGGCTTGTCCAAGATTCAAGCCAAATCATTGATCTAGATTTTTAAACATTTTAAGTTAGAATGAAACAGTGAAAACACAAATTAGTTAAACACTGAGCATTAGAATGTTAACACAATCTAATAGACTTTAATTAAATTTTTTATAAATAACATTTTACTACAACTAAACATGCAGAAGATCAAGGGACATAACTGTGTTGGGTGGTATTGAGTGGAAGGACAAAGGGAGACCACTATGTTAAATAATACTGTTTGGAAGGACAAAGGGAGACAACTATGTAAACACTTCTGTTTGGTCAGACAAAGGGAGACAAATATGTTTAAACTATACTGATTGGAAAGACAAAGGGAGACAACTTTGTTAAACAATAATGATTGGAAGGACCAAGGAAGACAACTATGTTAAACAATACTGTTTGTAAGAACAAAGGGAGTCAATTATGTTAAACAATACCAAGTGGGAGGTCAAAAGGAGACAATTATGTTGAACAATACTGGAGAGAAGAATAAGGGGGACAACTGTGACAAAACCTCATTCTAGGATAATGTATGGTATATGTTCTTAACCCAGACCTGTAAGGTACAGAACAACATGTGAGTCAAATGGTACGACTTTAACTATATTCAGCAGCTTGGATACCAATGAAAGGCAGGGATTGATGGATCATTAATTTCATGATTTGGTAAGGTATGAACTGATACAATAAAAGGTAAAAGTGGGTAATGTTGAGATGGATTTTGTCTTCAGTATGATATTAACCTACTACATAGACAGGGGATTTTGGGTTTAATAATTTTATAAAATATCTAACTAACATAGCAATTATTACATATACACGGCATTCTATCACACCAGAAGTCTATACAGTATAAAGTATGTCAATACAGTATAAAGTAAGTCAGTTGCCACTGTCCTTTATTTTATTTTTTTTGGGGGGGGGGGGGGGTTGTGTAGCAACACATTGTATAACCAGTTACTAAGTCGCAGTAGGTGCATACTACCTTTTGTGGCTGACAACTGCCCTACATGATTTAGATTCAGTGGTAAGAGGAAGAATAGCTAAGTAATTTTCTTAAGACAAAGCTCCACAAAAGTATGTCCCTGGTAAACTGTGTCAACCACCCCACGATCAGTAGATTTGTGCGCTACCGACTGAGCTAGCTGAGTGGATGCCTCTGTATTATACACACTACCCGACCATCCGCCAACCTGACCGCCTGTGTTTCCCCAAACTATTAGCCGAAATTTTGTTGAAAAATCTGGCTAAAAAGCAGAATGCATAAATATTTGACATTCAAGTCAAATGTAATGTCATGAGTGATTCCAGTGAATCAAAAAGTGATATGATCTATTATTACAAACTCTGGTGTGACAAAATGAACAACAGAAAACCATGTGATATTTATACTACAGTATAATTATGAAACAATAAAACAGTGAGGGACAGTAAGACATTAAATGTATATATATATATAAAACACTAGCAAGGTTTGTCTCACTCACTTGACTCCAAGAGCTCTCTTGGAATGTAAACTGAAAATGAAAACATTGTAAGCAATGTTATTGACAGACAGAATACAAAAAATTATTAATTAAGAATAAAGGCAGAGTGAGGCCATTTTCTCTGACAAAAGAAACAGAACATATTTCAAACTCTGGTATAATTATATTTGTTCAGCCTTTGTATCTTGTACAAAATACTGTTTATAGCTGAAAAACTTGCAAAACTAATTACCTCTGATTTATTGTTCATAGAACACAAATTTGCAATCTTTTGTGGCCATGGCCCATAGTGAGATACAGGCAATATCACCTTAAACTTTCCCAGTCTAGCTATCTATTGGATACTATGGGCAAAATAATCAAGTTATTCAAAAGCTAAACAATAACTAATCTTAACAAGCCTAAATCAATTTTCACAAGTCTCAGGCTTCATGCTATATTTTGAGACATTGGGCTAGTGTCTCAGACTTTAGGCTAGTGGATTAATGTGCAGATTGGTGGGTTAAACCACAATTCTGTCATATAAAATATATTCTAATTAATATATTCAAGTAATTGTTTTGAATCATCAGTATATCTTGTTTCTCGTTCAGCACTTCATGATAATTGTTCAATAATCAAACCATCACATATACAGATATTTAGGACAATATGAATCAAGTAACAGAAATACTTGTTGTCTTTCTGCATTCGTCTTGTCTTTCCCTGATATTTCTATTTCTAAGTAAATACATTTCACTAAAACTATATGGCATGCTCAATTAAGTACTCAAAAACAAAAAATTGTAAAAAATAGGTATAGCCTAACCTGTATTTAAAGACCATCTGTGGAAGTTATTAAGCATAAAAAGTGTTTTTAAAAAGACAGGAAGCCAAGAATGTGAAGTCATGGAGCATATAGTCACATCATCTTCAGAATAAAAACAAACCCATGTTAGTTATCAAATTCTTATGGCAGCCAAATCATATAAAAAACAAATAGTTCATAATATAACTACTACATTTCTATTCCAAAAATGTCCACATAAGCTTGTAAATTAAAATTGTTCACTTAGAATCCTCCTCACAAATCATTTTTGAAAATCAAGGATACTTTACACAAAAGGTTGCTATACTCAGACAGTCACTAAAACAGGTTAGACAACACTAAATAAATATATTGTGGGTTTAGTGCAAAATGGTTGTAACGAAATTGCAGAAAAGAGTGAGTTACGACTGTTTTTCACTAAACCTGCGATATATAGTCTATACTATGTATAAGAAAATAATCTATACTATGTCCATCTACATGAGCACACGAACATAATTGTACATCATTAGAAAATATCAAAAAATTGACAAAAATCACCATTTGCATAATAAAACAATCATGCATTTATACAACTATACCAATGATCATACCAAGGGTTGCCCTCAAGACTGTACTAGTAACTCGCTCTTTAACGCAATGCATTTACTACAGTCTTGCAGGCAACACGGATTACAAAGTAACAATAATGTTTTAAAAATATATAATACCAAATACCATCTAAAATATTAACAATTTCATGCTCCTATAAACATGACAGTGAACACCACCTCATGTAGTGTGGAAAACAAAGAATCCCAGTGATTTTATTATACTTTTTTCAAAACAACCCATAACTTTCCATGAGTGAATTTTCACACTTCATCCTTCTAAATTGTGGAAAAAAATAGTGCAACAACTAGTGAAAAAGTTTTTAAAATGTACACTTATTTTCTTAAATCAATGTCTTTTAAACACTATACTCTCATAAAAAATTCTTACAGAAACTCACATAAATTTTTTGACTCTGACACAAACAGAAAACAAACATTGAATTGTTGCTGTTACATTCAAACTTTTTTGGCTAGAAATAATCTTGATATTAATTGTGAAATTTTAGTCATATTTTTGTGAAATTTTGTACATTGCAAAAAGATCTAAAATTTGACACTAATTTAAAGCATAAAATTACTGAATTCTAATACCCCATAAATATAAATGTTGTAATATACATGTAGTTGGAGAAAAAAACTTATCACCAAGGAAAAGAAATGTATTATTTAAAAGTCCTTGAAATGATAAAATTTTCATAGTGCACAACTAGTCTTACTTCATGTAAATAAAGAAAGAATGTAGACTAGTTTTGCACTGAACATTTTCATAAGTAAGGTAAGGCCACAACAAGTTGAAGATATGTTCTACAGATTTTTCTAGAAAAAAATGGGGCCAGCAAGCGAAGAAAAAAAATCTTAATTCAGTTGCTTTATATAGCGGTTTGACCAAATTTTTATGAGCGAGCGAGGAAATAAAAATATATTTTTTGTAAAAACTGTCAAAATTAAGGTGGGAGCGAATCCATAGAACATATGATCAATTGTTGTGGCCTAAGCAACCAAATTAAAAGCTTTTTTTATAATTAAAATTGTCAACAAAAGTTCTTACTCCTAGAATGTTTAGCCCTATAAACATTGAAATATTATACTTTACTTTTTTGTTAAGGTTTGATTACAAGCTGACAAGAGTTTACTATTTTTAGCTACATTTAAATTTTACATACAATCTAAGAGTAGATTTTTCAAATAAAAATAATCATAAGATAAAATATGTATCGGTATATTGTTCTCTGGTTGAAGATCAAAACGTCAATAAAATCTCTGCAGGGAAAAGTCTAACATTCAGGTTCGGATTTGAAATATAGGATCTTATGGTGCTTGTTTAACTTATTTACTTATTTTGTTGGGTTTATTGCCATAGCAACACATTGTATATGTTAACCTAGCTTTCCTGGACCCTTGTTGATAACTAGTACTCATCTATTCTTCCACAAGGCCAGAAACTTCTCCATAAAACTTATTAATGGAGGAAAATTGACATTATTGACAAATTTTCATGGAAGGGTATAACCTCCCCTTGGTGGGATTCAAACCTGTACCTCCTTATGGACACTAGATTCAAAATCTAGGCATGCTACCAACTGTGCTATCGACCCAGGTTGAGACCAGTATCTATATACTTTATTTACAATTAACTCTTTAGTGGAATAAACCCAGGTCGATAGCGCAGTTGGTAGCGGGCCGGGATTTGGATACTCGTGCCCGAGGGGGTGCGGGTTCGAATCCCACCCGGGGAGGTTACACCCTTCGATGAAAATTTGACAAAAATGTCAATTTTCCTCCATTGATTAGATAATATGGAGAAGTTTCTGGCCTTGTGGAAGGGTAGGTGAGTACTGGTTATAGACAATGGTCCAGGAAAGCTAGGTTAGGTGCGCTGGACACCGTAAAATGACCTAAAATTGTGTTGTCACGGCATTAACTTCAATAAATAAATAAATCTTTAGTGGAACAAAGCCAATAGGTGAAATCACTTTATTTTAGACAAGAGAACTGCCAGTCACACAGAAATCATGTGTCAATTAAGGGTCCTACATCTATATATATATAACATAGCAGATGAAGCATTTATAAGCCTATTTTAAGCAACAGACATGCAATTTAGAAAATTAGACACAGATGCCTAAACCAATGTATTAGATTTAAGAAATTATTAGAAGTAGGTGCTGCAGAAATAAGATGACTGAGAGGCGTAGGAATGTGACAAATAGGGCAAGGCTCGACATTAAAGGTTGTCCTATTGCGCCTGACAACCTATATTTGGGTCTGGCAACTGTTACTGCTAGTTAACATTTGGTTTGGGCAAGTTAAACACATAGCTGGTTGTCCATTCAGGTAACCTAGTTTAGGTATTAATGTTGAACCCTGTTTGGGCAAACTTGTAACTGATTAAAACCTGATCTAAAATTTTCGGCTCGTATACTGGCGAATTTAGATCTGGCATTTTTCAAACGAAGGTCACATTCAGGCAACCTTTTCTCATCATAATATTCATGACGAAATTGTTATGATACGTAACTTGTTTACATCATCTACGTCACGCAATTTGAAATGAGCTGCCCAATCGCAGACTGTGAATAATACCGCAGTTAAATTAGCATGCAAAACTTGGTCTAAAAATAGAAATTACGAAATCAAAATGTGATTAATAGTGTTTTCGTCCAGATGAAAGCTACGCATTGATTGGTCGAAACAAAGTTCATCTCGACGTGACCTTCCACGGAGAAAGTAGAGATCCTGTATGACACCGCTCTACAGGATATCTGTTTACGGAGATTGGGCAAACTTGTAACTGCTAGAAAACATTTAATTTGGGCAAGTAAAACAAAAAGCTGGTGATCCATTCGGGTAACCAAGTTTAGATATTAATGTCGAGCCCTGTGGGGTAAGTAATGCTTGCATAATACACTAAATTATTACATTGAATGAGATGTCACAAAGATATTGGTGATGATTAATTAGGTAACTTCAGGTGAATGGTGGATTCGTTCCCATGTTTTTGCTAGCAACTATAATTATTATCAACTATAAAAACTACGTATAAGTACCAACTTGGAATTGTAGGAAGCAGAACAATAGTCTCTGTTAGACATTAACAGCTGAGTTTTTTTAATTTCTGTTTTTTTTTATGAGACAACGTACGTCCGGTGTGTTTTCTGATATGGCGAAAAATACGATTATTAATAATTTTTGTCAAATTTGTTTATTTTAGCAAATTTTTTTTTTAATTTTAAATCGTCACCATGGTGATCGGTAGCCTGAGCCCTGGTTTTAATACAGTGTTTTCTAGGACTGTCACAATTATCTCAATTTATTAAGTCAAAATCAATCTCAATAAAAAGATAAACCAATTTCAGGTTTGAGTAATTGTGACAGCCATTAAATACAATCCTTTAAATATTAATCTTTGTAACAAAAAGACATTATTGCAATGTATGGAATAAAAATTAAATTCTTATTTTAAATGAAAGGGCATTTAGTGGTGAATAACATTGTGGTGTAATATTTAAATACTGTCAAACACACTAGTCTATGTCATGGTTATTTCATTTTACAATATATTGATGCCAACTGGATAGGTTTACTCTGCTTTGATATAATATTAAATGATGATTTGGTTTTCAGAATAATTTAAGATACATTAAGCTATGCAACTGTTGTAAACTTCACCATTAATTGTCAAAAAATGAATTCAAGTTTTCTTATAGAAAGCAAGTGCACACAGTACTTTGATTATTTTTTCTAATTTACTGGCACAAAAAATGTTTTGAATGTTCAGTTTAAAAATATTGACAAGAAAAATCATACAAAATGGATAAATGCACAAAATTAATATTTGTTTTGATATAAATGCAAAACAAACAAAAAGATACATGTTATCTGTATTGAGATATATAAATAAAAACCAAAATAAAACTAAAAGTGACAAAATGCTCACATTATTATTATTATCCCCCTTACTAGTACCCCAACATTCACCCGTTCCATGTAGTTGAGAGTCAAGGTTAGTCATGTTACCTACCATACGATGTTTATACTCCCATTTCTACATAGAAAAAAACAATAAACAAACAAAAACATACATCATACAACATTTAATATCACATTCAACTAGGAAATAAATGAAGAAACTAAAGAGGATCTGCATCAAGAAATTCTAATCTATTGAGTCCAATGAAGTAGTTTTTCCAAGACAGTCAGTTGTCCAGTCAACAAAAATTAATGAATCCAAATTACAATATTTTTTTAAATTTACTAAGGATACCATAGTACCCTGTAGCAAGCTTGGTGCCCTACTGAAGCCAATACTAAAATATTAAATGAAATTGACATGATAAAGGAAGCTCTAATGAAAGCAACTCTGACTAGAAATTGAAGAGATAAAACAATTGGCCAGTTTCCTGAACATATTGCTAGCTAGCTGCCCCCTGGTACCCTCACTTTGATATCATCATATCAAATACTTATTACTTCTGGTGTAAGAAGGGTACCAGTAGAAAAGTGCTAGGTAGTGATTTCCTTCGGAAACTGGCCAAAGATCTTTAAACATGACTACATCTTTGATCGTTAGCTTGCTGGCAAAAATAAAATAGCCTGTCTTCATTTTTGTCTTTTATTTTCAATAAACACCAGAGCATGCTAAGAATGTCTCCAAGACAACAAAAGAGCATCATCAAGCTGAGAATTTTATAATGAAAGTAAAAATTTTTTAGAATCTAATACAAATCGGTAAATCTTAAACTTCTTCAGCCAAAAACTATTATTGAAAAAATTTATCAAACTTTAAGGTTATCTTCACAAAAATAATAACACACAAAATATCTGTTCTATTAGTAAAATATTAAACACTCATAATGGACAGAACGATCTTGAAACTCAAAAGTGAAAAAAAAAGATAAAACAACGACTAAGGACAACAATGAAAGCACCCAAGATCTATCTAGCAGTTCTAACAATAATTATACATATACTTATTTATACTTACAATTTGTGATAATTTCAGATCAATACCCATCACGGCTGTTGCCGGGGAAGGTGGCGGGAAATCAGGGGTCGGTGGTTGGGGATAACCAGTAGGGGTCAGTGGAGTATTTGTTTTATTTTTCATGAATTCAAGATAATTTGGTTTTGGTGAAACTGAAATAAATATAATTATTAAGTAATATACAGAAATTTTCAGATGGAAAATAAAAAAGGAATGTAAATGTATGAAACGCTATATAAAAACATAAAACACACATATATATTCATCTTACAAATTATTTTGTCTATAAAAAATAGTCGGTGTGATATACTCCATGAAATGAACAAATTATTGAAACTTCGCTTTGTTCCCCAAGTACAATTATGCATTAGCTTCATATTTGTAAAATGAATATCAGCGATGCTCTTAGTTATATTCATCAAATGTATATACACATTGTATTAGAGTCACATTGTATTCTGCATTGCCACCAAGCTAGCTCAGTTGGGAGCGCACAAGTCTACTGATCACCAGGTTGTAAATTTGCATACTTTCATGGAGCTTGGTCATGCAATAATTTCTACAGCCATCCTCCCTCTTCCCATTGATGGCTAATCATATAAAGCAGTTGTTAGTCACTGAGGGAAATATGCACCTAGTAAACTTTTTGTTACAGCGTTAAACCCACCCAAAAAAAACCTTCAAGAGTTCTTACCCTTTGGTTCTGAAGTATCTTTGTCTTGTACAAGAGTATCAGGCACTACCACAGAGATTTCTTTAGTTTTAGTACCTTCGTTATTCTCTGGAACATCATCATCTTTGGTCTCAGCTATAGTTGCATAGATATTCTCAACAGGTGCTGATGAAGCTACATTCTTTTCAGGAATTTCAGAATATTCATTTTCGTTGGGTTCTTCTCTTTCTTTTTGTTCTTCATCTTTCTTTGGGGTATTCATTGGAACATAAGTTTCTTCTGGTGCAGTGTTAGTTCTTCTAAGAAGTCCTTGTTTATCTTTGAATTTTTCAGTAGGTGAGGCAGGATAAGGTTTGACATACTCAGTCTCTTCAGGGGCAGTGTTAGTTCTTCTTAATTCAGGTCTTAAATTTTTCTTCGGATCTTTCTTTAAGTTTTGAAACAACATGCCATAGTTATCTTCCTTAGGAGCGGCTGGTTTGAGGTCATCTTTTGATTTATCTTCTTTGGCAGTAGTTTTTACTTGAGGTTTCACCTCGGAAACAGGTCTTCCTGCCTTTGTTTGTTTAGACTGGTTACCAGTCATTTCCATATAAAATGGTTGCTTCACTTGTTTACCAGTCACAGGATCAACAGAGTTATCTTCCTTAGGTTTAGGAATGGTTGGTCGTCTAGGAAGTATAGGTTTTGGACTTAGCTTAGGCTTATTAGCAACAGGTGGTCCCGGTGATGTGGAATGTGTTTTGGAAGAATCTGATTGGTCAGTTGCTGATAAGCTGGAATGTGATTGGTCAACAGAATGCTTAGAAGTTTGATTAGATTCTATTTTTAGATTATCACTTTGATTTGAAGGAATGTCCATATTTTGATACGGAATGCTTTCAGTCTCTGCCTTTGGTTGAGGAGCAGGCGGAACAATATCTGTGGTGGGAGGGGTTATATCTGTTGAAGGAGGGGCTACATCTTTGGTAGGAGGAGCTTTGTCAGTTAAAGGAGGAGCTTTGTCAGTTGAGGGAGGAGCTGTTACTATTGTGGGAGGAGTTACACATGAAGTAGGAGGAGAAGGCGGTGTTACTTCTGTTGCTGGTCCAGGAGCAGGGGATCTACGTACAGACATGGGAGACTTCTTGTGTCTAGGTGGCTTTCTTGGAACAGCCTGAAAAAGACAAAAATAGACTTTATAATTTGAATACCAGCACAATAATAGTGTTATGCTACAACTCATTTATAAATAAAGTTTAAATTGTTGTTGTATATTGTAAAAGAGTACTATTCAGTACTAAAGTTTGTGGGGTTTTCAGTCCATGCACAGGCTGTAGAAACAAAGTTTGTTGCACATTATGGCTGATTAAATCCTATTGATCTTTGTACCCATATTTTCATTGTGATGGTGAAAGTTTGTTTGTACCACAGGGAAAACCAAATATCAGTATTCCAAATATGGTCTATTGTAACTGTATCAATATTTTCACCCTTAAAGAGAAAGAGGCATAAAATTATAATAATGATTTGTTATACTGATAAATTACTGAAATGTGGTAAAATACAATACCTCTTTAGTCTTTACTCTTTAGTAGTTCCTATGTAAATCTCTTTTGAATAACAATAAGAATAATCTCTATTTATCATTTAGATTCAAGATATTTGACAATTCAGGCCAACAGGGTTTATGACTATGTTACATCATCTGATCTATACAAAAATAATTTATGAATGGGCAAATCTAGTGATTATTTTAATACAGAATAGGAGGACACTGCACCCTGTCCCGAAAACTTTCTCACACAAGTTTTAAAATACAGCTTATCTTTAAGCTGAGTTATCTCTTTTTAAAAACCACTCACAGAATATATCTTATAAAATTGTCACGAATCCAACAAATATCTTACCATTCCTGACTTTGGTGACTTTTCTTGAACATTAGTAGGCATTGGTTGTTCTGTAAAATAAAAAGAAAGACTCAATATGATTGGTTCATTTTTGAGAACAAACTATTGAGTTCAAAAACATGAGAAATAGAACGTGTGATAACTTTAAGTACATGTACATAGAACTATTAAAAAACAAATCTTACTTATTTATCAAAACACATTTAAACACATGGCAATTAAACTAAACATCAATTTCACTACACATGAAAAACACTATCAATACTTTATGCATATGCATTTCAGAGGCAAGGCAGATAACTCCACAGTATATAAACTATACAAAACAACAATTGATTATCTCCCTTCAAACAGGTTTTAACCAAGCTTATAGTAACTTTTTATGCTGATAATGTGGTGTGTACACATTTACTGTTCTCAGTCAGTACAAGAGGACAATATGACCAAGCTAAGCTGAGCAGGTCACTTCTTTAGATGAAACCTAAGATGCAATGTTTATTTTTTTCTCTATATAGGGAAAAGTTAAATGTCTTCCAAAAGTTAGACTGTTATAAAATTATGCAGCTGTAGAATATGACTTTGTGAGTTTAAGTAAACTGAAAAAACAGTTATATAAATAACAGTTATATATAAAATGACAAACTTTATAATCCGTATTTCAGCCGAAGCTTTTATCTAGATATTTTTTATGAATTAATTTACATTTTCCACACTGACACTATGTTTTTTTAGCTTATGTAAATTAGTTAATGGAAAAAAATTCTATATAAAGACCTCGGCCGAAATATTGTTGATAGAGTTTGTCACTTTGTGAATATAAAAGTATGAGATACACTGATCCTGTGGTGCTTTTCACAAAAATTCTTACGAAAAAATTCTTCGTAAGTCAGTTTCATATAATTATCACTTCAAAGTCAGACAGATGATAAGCATGACTTTGATATAATATTTAAAAGGTATACAATATTCTACACAATTATATAAAATTTGAAATTGATAAGCCAAAAAACAAGCGCATTATAAATTTTCTTGCTTTTGACTTACGAAAAAATTATGAAAAGCACCACAGGACATTAGATACTACTATCCTACAAACCTTGTTGCTGTTGTTGTTGTTGTTGTGAGGAGACAGTTGATTTCTCATCTGGTACAGCAAATATAGATGAACGTGGAGGTAATGGCGGTGGTGTCTCATCTTTGATTATACTTGTACAACTTTCAACTCTGTAGGTAAAATATGATACAGTAATACAGTGTCCACACAAAAATCTTGGACGATTGAAATTGTAAGAAAAGATGATA
Source organism: Mactra quadrangularis (assembly GCA_025267735.1). Lineage (NCBI taxonomy): Eukaryota > Metazoa > Mollusca > Bivalvia > Venerida > Mactridae > Mactra > Mactra quadrangularis. Next base: position 35,317,458 of record CM046304.1, read on the forward strand.
AAGCATACCAAGTTATTTTTCTAAAATTGAAGTCTATGTGTACACATAAAAATAATATGGGGTCACATTAATAGTTTGGTTTTTTTAAAATAGTATAACCAAGTTCAAGTTCAATACTTTATTTAGCACAAACATAATAATTATTTGCCAATACAATTTACATGTATACAGTTTGAAAACAAAACAACAAAAGAAACAAACCAGACGAAGGCAATATGCTGAAATGTAGTAATCTACTATACATTTAATATTAAACATATGTATTGTTGTTGGTAATTTAATTTAAGCTTATCATAATAACAGTTAGAATAAAAAATTGACTCACTAGTTAATGCTGATTTTAGAATCTGCTCAGACGGCTCTTTGTTTTTTTTAAAAAACTATTCTGGGTATTTGTGCAAACAACAGCAAAAATGGTCATGAAGGTATTTGACCTTTAATTGTAACTTGGTCAACACCTGGGAGGTTTCAATAGACTCCTTTAAATGGTTTCAAAGATAAAATTGTGCACCAAAACATAACTAGGAATTTTAAGTATAAAAGGGTCATAATTCAGTAAAAATCATTCTTGAGTTACACAACTTTGTCTTTGACCTCCAATGGTAACCCCGTAAACAAGATATAAAAATGTTGCATCTAAAAAGTCAAGAAGTGTTATGCCGACACACAACTGATATGATAGCCCCACTATTCTCTGAATAGTCAAGCTAAGAAAAAAACCCAAATAATACTGCTCCAGAAGAAACTTATGTTGCAAATAATAACCCAATGACAAGAAAAGAACAAAAAAGCATAAAGAGTCTAAATAAATTTGTTGCAAATAATAACCCAAAGACAGAAAAGGAACTAAAAGAACAAAAAGACAAAGAATAACCCAATGAATCTAATGCAAATATAACCCAAACACAGAAAAAGAACAGAAAATATAGAATATATATCTATTATTAAGAACCAACCTTTCAGCAAGTGTTTTATCTTTATTAGGTTTAGTATATAAAGGTATCACTGGTTTATCTTCATCCTCATCAGGAGTTGACTCCCTCATAGATCTTCTAGGACTTGGTATAGGTCTCTCTCTTTTATCACCAGAAACATCAGGAGATTTAGAAGGTTCTAGAGCTATATCACCTGGTGGGTGGGGTTTGTTTGGTGGGCTGGGCTTCTCTGGTGGGAGTGGTCTAACTGCAGCTGTTGGTTTGTCTGTAGGCCCACTATGACAATTAGCTAGACTATCATACAAACCAGAATCCATTTCTGTTTTATTGGAATAATCTGAAATATTACAAATATTAATATTTCTTTATTCAACATATCAATTCATGATATACAGTATAAAGTTTAAAATTTTTTATGTCACATTTTAATTTCTTTGGCGTGGGTTCTGAAATGACACTCAAACTCTAGTGATCAGTGTATTATTATTACAGCTTAGTATTTTACATAACATCAACAAATGATCCAATATTTTAAAGCATGTCAGGTTTTCACTCTTTATTTAACATGACATCATCAGTATTTTAATATTAAACACATAGCCAGATGTTATACATGTATATACCCCCTGATATATAAACTTTATGGTTAAGTTATTTCTTATACTACCTTAGAATCGAAATAACATAGATTTTGTACATTTTGAATAAAATATAGGCACTCTTTTCAATGCACTTACTAAATAACTCATGCTAAAGCACTTGGTATTTAATTCTGACACATCAAAATAATGTTTTATTCCACAACAAAGTATAGACAACTGAGTGTTATTTCTTTAAATAAGAACATGTCACCTATGGATTGCATGAGTCAAGTGATAAGCAATGATAATAATGATAATAATAATAATAACGACTTTATTTATTGTGGATAACATATTTGGTGTAAACCAATTTTCAATATGGTCCACACAGATATTTACAATGTACATACATAATAACAATAACAAAGAAAAACAAATTTAGGTACAATATTATACATACTGAAATAAACAAGCAAATTAAGAGTTTAAATATATAAACATACAAGAAAGGTTATTTAGTATCATATTAGGAGAAATTTCATGAAATATGTGAATTTATCATTTAATTTGAAATAATAATTATAACACAGTTCTTATTTGAAAATAGATATAAACCAATGTGGTGCACAAGTTTAGTATGCAATAAATACAGGGGTTAAATATAATGACATATATACAGTCATTTTAGTAAATGATAAAAATAACATGTATTTACATAGTACAACCAGAGTACTTCCACCTGAGATAGTTTGTCTTAAACTTACTAAGAGAATCTGACTTTCGAACATTTAAAGGAATGGAATTCCAGATCACTGGGCCAGAATAACTGAGGGATTTACGAAAAAATTCGAGCTTAGGTTTTGGGACAGAAATCATTTCTTGGTCATTAGATCTAAGAGTATGGCCATGTTTGGGGTTTTGAGCGTGAAACATGGAGTTTAGATAATCTGGACCACTATTATTCAGGGATTTAAACATTAGTATTGCTTTTTTGTAAATAATTCTATTTGGGAAAATCATCCATTTAAGCTCCTTAAAGAATAAATAACTCATTGGAAATAGCTCAAACACTGCACAAAATGGAATCATAAGTCTTTGAGCAATTTATTTAAGTGCACTCTTATTTTCAAGATATTTGAAATTAATAAAACAAAATTTAGGCAATAAAGGTGGTTTGATTTCCCTGCTGACCTATATGTGTGTTCAGGCAACATGTTAACTGCTTATTAACAATTCGTTGCCTCAATCTAACAATGTCCTATCTCCATTTTTGAAAAAAATGAGATTAACATCCCAAGCGATTAGTATGACCTTGCTCCATCTTCTTAAAAAGTTTCTTGACTCTATACACTGTTAATGTGCCTGGGAAGTCTCATGTCTATAAAGATTGAAACAATGAAGATATGACCTTTTGAACTTTTGAAGTCGATTTCCCAAAAATAAAAATTTGGTAGTTAGAGCATTGTTAGAGCGAGGCGACAAATTGGTTTAGCCGTTCAGGAAAATAAAACATATAGCTTGTTGTTCAAACAGGCAACCTAGTTTAACAAGAGCAGTCAAAGGACAGCACGACTTTTCAAGTTAACTGTTACTAGCAAGGCTTATCAGTAACCTAAAGGGCTTTCAAGGAAAGAAATATTTCTTCAAAGGAAATAAATCAGGTTCATCCATAGTGGTGTCCCTTCACACTGTGAAGTTCACAGTATGGCTGATATAGTCCCACTGAATAAGTATACCACTGGACCCTATACTGCCATCAATACAAATAAATCCTACAAGATGCCACGTCAGGAAATGCAATAGTAAATCAAACTTACTTTCAATGGCTTGCATTATCTCAGTAAATGATTTTTGCTGTGATTTATGAGCACTCAGTAATTCAAGAGCTGTTTGTTGTTTGTCATCTTTTAAGTAAATATTTATACCACATTCTAACAATAGTTTTACAACATCTAACTTGCCATGTAATGCTGCTTCATGTAGGGCACTACCTTCTTCAGTCTACAAATAAAATCATACAATTTAATAGACATGTAATGAATACAATAAAGTTCTCTAATACAAACTATAGGTGCCATATTAGGTGAACACACGGTTCAAAGTAAAAACTAGACCATATAACTGAATGTGATGAATACGTTCCCACTGGTCTTTGTCAAGAAGTTCAATCCAATGAAGTCCAATGTGTACAATAGGAGCTGAAAAAATGAGCAGACAAAATTTTTCATCAAAGGGCCATAACTCTGTGAAAAATCATTGGACCCTAACAAAACATGGTATATGCATATGTCTGCATGATACTTATTCTATTTGTGAAGTTTAATCATATGCTAACAATAGGTGCTGAGAAATTGAGTGGACAAGAAAAAGCTACAGACCAACCAACAAGCTCACTCCTATATACCCCCAAATAGAGTTTTTATGGGTGGGGGTATAAACACTTTAAGTATATTATAGAGTTGGAGTCATAAGAAAGAGCAAAACATAAGATATGCATGCATGTTTATATCAGTGAAATAAAATAATTCATAATGGAGAAACTGGCCTCCAATTTAACTTGGGTAACAAATTTAGTAATAGACTCTTAAGATGATATTTCATGCCAATATAATGGCCAACTTAGCTCTTATGCTTTGACAAGTATATTATTTCAAAGGAATAGTTGAAACCAGATATAATGGGTGGATACAGGCATGCTCAAATAGACAGACAACAAATAAATCCAAGGGTCAGTGCAGCCTAAGCTAAACTAAGAAGGATTTAGACCATTTTAGCACTGACCAATTGTAATATGAGTTTTAAAAGCCACAATGGGAAAATTCAGATGAGCTAATAATAAAGGAAATTATTATCATATATTTTCATATAAAGTATCCTAAAATAAGAAAATCCACAACAGAAATAAGTTCCTGGTAGATAGATTTCCCAAGGGAACTAAGACAATAGTATTAAATCACATAAATGTGTGATAATCTAATGATTTAATGTTGCTCTCTTAATGGACTCATTACCAAATTGGACAAAATGAATTATTTACACCAGATTGACCAAACATCTGTTATGTGTTGTAAAGCTAGGAACCAACAGGGCAGGGGGGGGGAATACTACAAAAAGTCAATAACATGAAACCAGCCAAAATAATGGCCACAATTTTGTATGCAACATGCGATGAATTGAAATTAAGCAGAAATTTCTGCAGCAGACGCAACAAGCACTCAGACTGTATTTACAGATTAACCTGTTCATAGAAACCAAATCATGCATTACAATAATCACCCCTTAACCCACTGGTTCAAAGCCCTGGACTAATGAAAATATATTCAAGTTGTAAAAAATTACTTATTTCATATAGTCACGATTGCTGACAATTTTGCCTTCAATCATTATAACATAACCAAACAGGCTAGTGCAGGCGGAATCAATGACAGATACAATGAACAACATATAAAATCAGATCAATGTTCGTAATGGGTGACTTTTTATGCATACAAAATAGCATTAAATTAGACATATGCACAAATTACTAATTTGACGGTGACTATGTGCAGACGGGGATATCCTAAGGGAGGCAACATGATTTATTTATAGTATTACTAGACATATAAAAATGTCAATGAATTGAGAGAGAGAGAGAGAGAGAGAGCTAGACCTACCACAGTTTGTATATCAAAATTATTGTCTATAAGAACGGCAGCAATGTCTCTATGACCATTTCTGGATGCCAGGTGTAAAGGTGATTGAGTACTAGACGGATGATGTGCTAGTTCTGGGTGTGAAATCAACAATCTCTGTACAACCTCTAGTCGGCCATATTGAGCTGCAAGGTCAAGGGGCGATGCATCGTTTAGATTCCGGACAGTTGGCGCCGCAGATTTCTGAAAAATAGGAATTAATCAATAGTCATAATATAGATAAAACAACTGTTTTATAACAATGTTTCTAACAAAGTTGTTAGAAAGTGTAAGCATATTTGTCTGACCAATATCAATAAAATCTCCAGAAATGAGCTAACAAGTAAATCTGTGAGCTAATGCTCACTAGTGATACCCCCGCAAAAATCTAAAAATATGCGACAAACAGGAAGTAGATGAGCAAGGAGCATGAAATCGCTTTACACCACATGGGACAATGGGATGAAGCAATATGCTAAGTATTAGGCTGCTGCATGTTATAGTTGCTGAGAAAACTGCGACGGAAATTTTGTAATGGACGGACGGACACACGCACGGACAAGGGTAAAACAGTATACCCCCCTCTTCTTCGAAGCGGGGGTATAAAAAGAAATAGTACAAAAAAGTGAGAACTGAACTAAATATTTGATTAAATATAATTATTAAACTGTTATCAGTATTTTTTTTCACTTTTAGGCGAAACCTGGTAGGTCCCTTTTTTAGGGGAATATAGCCACAATGGAGAGGAATATAATCACAAAAGTGAAATTTGGGGTTAAGCTTCTTCCTTTGTTTTCAATACTTTAGATAATATCTATGAGAGTAAAATTTTCAAAAGAATATTTCAAATAATATACAGTAAAAGTTCGCTGACTCAAACTCGAGAGGACATGAAAAGTGATTCGAGCGAGCCAGGTGTTCGACATGGCCGAATTTTATGGAGTACGACGTAATTACTTCCCCTTGTTTCGTTATAGTTTTTACATTTGTTATCTCCCTTGGTTTAGTGTATTACCTGAACACACGGTTTATTCCTGCGTCATGTATAGGTAGTTGGTAATAACTGCAAATTAATTTGCAAATTACATATTTGTTGTGCCTTATTTTTACAAACATAATTTTATAAACATAATTACGATTTAGATGAGTAGTAGTAGATGAAATGATCATTTCTTTAATGAGGTTTAGTGAGAAAGGTTCAATGTGACCGGGTCCTCCTGTAAAAATGTTTCCGCCGTTGTATATGTGTGTATATTTTGTTCTAACATTTTGATCCCTAATTTGAACTTATTTTTACCAAAATTGCACAAACTTTTTTTATCAGTTTTTATAAATTAAAACTAACATACACGCTGTATAATGTGCTAATTAATTATTTTTAGCGAGACCTTAGTTACTTGTTTCATCCTTTATTTTTAATCATACCATGACATTTTATAATATGTGCCCGTCTGCAAATTTCAATCAATTAACAATCCTATTGTTACTCAATTTTTATGCAATATTATGTTTACTCATCACAATGTTTTAGGCAAATTAACATCAATTAACAAATCTATTGTTAAGCGATTTTCACGCTGTGCTATTATCACGCGTCACAAACAATGACTAGGGTCCAGCTTTTACGGTCGATCAGTTCAAGAGAGACAATAGTATTAGAATGTATTTGTAAACAACGGGACCATGATATTGGTTCGAGAGTTCCACTCAGTCCTGTCCGACCCAGCAGAGGTTGATATAGGAAGATATAGAAGGGAAACTGATCGGTGCCAGACAATGTGTTCAACTCGGCCAATTAATTCGACCTGGTGGTGTTAGAGAGAATGAACTTATACTGTACTTCACTGAGATATCTCAATGGTACTTCAGAAATGTGCAAAAACCAAATAGACATTACAAAACTTTAAGGATGCTGGGAATTTAACTTCAGGTGTAGGGGGACATACTTTTTGAAGAGGGTAATTGGGTCCAAAATGGCTTGTAAAAAGTAAATACTATTAATTTTCAAATATTAATCAAAATGTTCATTTCCTCATCGCAAATAAGGAACAGGAATAAACAAATATCTGCATTTGATAGCAAGAACCAGGAAGTAATCAAAACTAATGTACAAGTAAAATAATATAATACTCTTTTTAGTGATAAAACTAAGTGTTTCACAATCATTCTTATCTCACAAGTATTTCTATACTCTAATTACATGAAAACAACTCAAATGACATACTTATATATAAATAAGGAAGTACACAAGCCAACTTTTTATACTAGGTGTAATGTTGTGTCAACACAAGTCATTTTTTGGTAATTTTACGAAGGTCAGTGCACCTAACCTAGCTTTCCTGGACCCTTGTCTATAACCATTACTCACATACCCTTCAACAAAGCCGACAACTTCTCCAAATACCTTATTCATGGAGAAAGCTGAAATTATTGTCAAATTTTATGGAGGGGTATACATGTAACCACCTCAGGTGGGATTTAAACCTGTACAGACATGAGGAAACTAGAATAAAAACCCTGGTACACTACCAACTGTACTATGCTACCAACTGTGCTACAGACCTGGATCAAACAAAATACCTAAAGGACTTACATTTAAAAGTACATCAACTACAGCAACATGACCATGTTGAGCTGCACAATGTAAGGCTGTATCTCCTGTATTATTCTGAAAATATATGATAAGTTTAAATCATTAATTCTTGTGATATAGCCATTACAATGCTTAAACAGGACAAGTTTTGGCTTTAAACATGCCTCAATTGAATTTGGCCATTCCTACATCATTTGCATATCAACCCCGTCTAAACCATACAAGTTTTGGCTACACACACATCATTTGAATTTTGGTTACCCATTATTATTTGAGTTAAATAGCTATGTCTATATCCTTTGAATTTTGGTCATACTAATTTCTTTCTTAATTTATGCCTGAATCCCACATCATTTAAACTAGGCCATGCCCACATCATTTAAACTTGGCCATGCCCACATCATTTGAACAAGGCCAAGCCCACATCAGTAAAATTTGGTCATGCCCACATCATTGTCGCCATTCCTGGGCATCGACATATAAGTAATCATCAAGATTTGAACATTTTGTAGTCAACACTGGTTGCTTAAGCCAATTAAAACAATTGGTTTTAGATCACATGATAAGAAAATGCAATATAAAATATAAACACAGGAAATTGCAAAACTAATAGTAACGTGTCATTTCATCAAGAGAATATTTCCTGTATATAAGTATTTATGTTTTCATTTTAAAACTTATACTTTATTGATAAAATGCATGCTAATTTTCCCCATTTTCGAACCAGTCTAATAATAAATGATGATCATACCCGGGCCGGTCTAAAATACTGACGCATACACTGACACCATACACAATGAAGAAAATTACTGACAAGTCTTAACTAACACAAAAGATAAAGATAAAATTTCTGTTTTCAAATTGGTCAGATTTACAAATCCTTGATCAAGGACAGGGCACGCCAAAAGTTAATTAATGATGCGTAGATTCAGGTTTACTGAAAAGCAATATTTATAATGCTTTTACTCAATGGAGTAGACATCATTCACGGCTGAACGGCAATTTCAACTATTTTTGAAAATGCTAATACTTGTTTAAATTATCATTGACAATGGCTAACATTACATTTCCAAACTGGCATAGTTACAAAATAGGGTAATTTCATAACTTCAAATATGACACGACCTTTTCTGAGTAGGCATACTGTTACACTTATAAACTTGATACCAAACTGATTACAAGGCTTGTTTGATTTATTTTTGTATGTATATCATGGAAATATTTTTCAAAAAATGCAAAAAAGGATATCTGAAAAAAAAGAGTTAGAGCAGAATTGCATTAAACTGGTGCCTTATATGGCTTCCTAACACAGGTTGACTGTATCTCTAAATTAAATAATCATCATAGTCTATTTTAGAACACTATGATATAAATATTACATCTAAATATTCCAGAGTTATAGTAAAATAATGTATATTCATAAATCTATTGGGTGTAGTTATCTTTGATCATTCAACTTATGTCAGTCATTTCTACAGTACAACCTGACGTAAGCCAACTTTTTTTTATTTGCTTGGGTTAAACTACGCAGCAGCACCTTGTATAGGGCATATACATATATGACAGCCAGTCAACCTACTAACTGTTCCTGGAAAGGCTTAATCTCATCAGTACTAGGCGCAGAGTAATGTAAGTGTCTGAAAGCTGCCCTACATGATTAGAATCAGTGGTAGAAGGGTGATTGGTCATAGAAGTTATTTCATGTACAAGCTCCAAGAAAGTATGCCCTGCTCAGGAATCATACCAATGACCTCTTTATCAGTGATAAGTGACAGTGAATTTACTGACAGCTAGTATAAGCTCAAACTTTCATAGAGAAATAGAGCTAAAAACAGCAGGTTTATAGATCTAGGTTAGACTGTAAAACTAAACTAGATTATACATTTATATATGAGGATACTAACTGGTTCAACATCTTGTATTTACTTCTCATAGAAACTACAGAAATCAATTGTTTGTGGTATCTATAACACATTGTCTTTGTTCTGGTAAATATAATAGACTTGTTGGTTTTTTTCATTCCTGTTGTTATATTTTTTTGCTTATTCAATTTCATATGCTCTGGTCTATGTAAGGTCATGCCTTTTACATTGGCAAAACTATTTCTTCTTTGTTTTTATATGTGTTAGGCCACATCAAGTTGATCATGTGTTCTACAAATTTTTCTGGGAAAAAAAATGGGGCGAGCGAGCGAAGAAAAAAAGTCTTTATTCACTTGCTTTATATAGCTTTGTGACCCAATTTTTATAAGCGAGCAAGGAAATAAAAATATTATTTTTGTAAAAACCGTCAAAATTAAGGTGCGAGCAAATCCATAGAACATATGATCAATTTGTTGTGGCTTAGTGTGTTTTGCACACAAAATTGTTCAGAGAAGAATGGGTGGAAGCATTTTCACCAAGACAATTTGTTCTTGTTTGTTCAAGTTTTGAAACAAGTGTGACATTGGCACATCCTAGAACCTGTTTTAAATCACCAGTGACAATTATTTTGTCACCGTCCATTCAAAGGTGGAAATCCCTTAGGTATTTCATTATTTGTAAGTGGCTTTATATATCAAAAGTTTAGAAATCTAAAATAAAATCTACTTTTTTGGTTCTTGGCTGAGTAGTTGATCTTTCATTAAGGCAGTTATTATTCTTAAGCAGGTAAGAAGGACCCCTACAAGGGCCCCTTTTTCTCGCTCTGTGCTTTTTTTACAAAAAGGTTATTTTCCTAACCCTAACCCCTAACCCTAATTTTACTAGAGGAAATTAGCTGCTTAGAAATAATCAGCCCACTTATTTGCACTGCCCTGTTTCTGCATTTTTTTTATGTTCTAGAATAATGATTACACCAGCTATACAACCTTAACCCTACAAAGCACTTTGATTTTGATTACGTAATGCCTCAGTCCCATAAAATCGTGGCTTGTTACGGACCCGTATGTGCAGACAATCGTAGGCCGTGGGAAGCCTTGCGTATCAAGGTGACCGTACACACATGGTACAAAACAACACACCCGCACTGAGCCGTAGCTGGATGATATGCATGTTTAATCCAAACTCGGCCACAATTTTGTTCATGATTCGACTCTGAAAATGATACGTGTAACCTGGGCTCATCTCATGGACCCTGGTAAAAAAGTAACTGTTCATACAGATACGCAAGACTTCCTACGGGTCCTTGCAGAGCTTGATTGCACAACGCTTGTACGGTGCCCTCAGGGCTATTTTTATGTTTATTGGACTGTAGCTTAAACAGTAGCATAAAAAATGTCCAAGTTGTACTAAGTTCTTATTCTTACCTGTTGGTTAATACTGACAGGATCTACATTCTCTGAATCATGTCCAGCAGTTAAAAGTTGCATTACAACTTCAGCATCACCATTCCATGCAGCTAAATGAACTGGTGTACAACCTTGTAGATCTACTATACCTGGTTGAGCATCACATTTTAATAATAACTCTACTATATCTCTGAAATATACAATATAACACAACTTTTATACATGTATAATAGTAATGTTAGTTTTATTCTTTTTTGTTTGGGTTTATTGTCATAGCAACACATTACTCAGGTCATACTATGACAGTCAGTCAACCTATTCCGCACTTAGGGATCGAGAGGTCCTGGGTTGGAATCCCACTTGGGGCACTGCTAATTTCCTTGGGCAAGAAATTTACCTGGGATTGCTTCACTCCACCCAGGTGTAAATGGGTACCTGTGAGGGTGGTATAATTCTGTTGTACCAATTTGTCGGCTGCACTAATAAGCAGAATTAAAAGACTCCACATGGAGATTGATAGATAGATACCAGTAGCCCAATGACCAGAAGTAATAGCTGTAAAGTTGGTGAACATGAGTAAGCATGAAACTTAGACTATAAAATGCAATTACTTTTTACTTTATTCCAACACCATTCCTGGAAAGGCCAAATCTCTGGAATCATCTGCTAACCAGTTACTAGGCACATAATTGTCAGTGGCAGACAACTGCACTTTATGATTAGAATCAGTGGTAGGAGGGAAAATGACTGTAGAAATCATTCTATGTCCAAGCTCTAGGAAAGTATGCCCCACCCAGAAATGGAACCAACAACCCCTCAATCACTTGACTTGTTTGCTATCAACTGAGCTAAGTCTGGTGACTAGTAAAAATAGTAATAACTTTATTTAATGTGGACAACATTATACATTTGTATTTGGTGTTAACCAACTATCCCTACAGGCCACACAGAATATGAACAATCAACGTATTATACAACATGTACTGATTACATGAAATCAGAAAACAAAAAAAATTAAGTTAAATAGAAATAGTAATGAACACAAGTGTGGTTTTAATGTACATGTAGTTTAAAACATGTACAGAGTACTTAAAAATCATCAAAAATTGAATGATCTAGCTATATCCAAGTTGTGCTGTATAAGTCTAACTAGCACCAATGTTGGCTTTCCTCACAACATTCATAAACTAATGTACAACAATGCTCAGAGTGAGCCCAGTGGAAGTAAAAAGTCAAACTTCAAGATAGAAATGAATTTTCATGAAATATTTAAATAATTTGTTCCTATCCATCTAGGGCATTGTGTACCACATGCAGTGTATCATATCTTTTTGATCATTGTACATGTATATCTTCCTAAACAAAATTATTAAACTTTAAGTTTAATTCAGTTCAATTTAGTGTCCTGCTTGACAGTAAATATCTTCCAGGCCTGTCTAATCAATGCTGACATTTTAAGACCTTTAAGATTATTTTTATTTTTTTTTAATTTTCTTACATATTCATTTTTTAAAATAGGTTGAACAATGTGTCAACACAATTTCATTACAAGCATATAACGGCCAGCACACCAAACCTTAGCTTTCCTGGACCATTGTCTATACCTCGTACTCACCTACCCTTCAACAGGCAAATTACTTCTCCATATACCTTATCATAGGAGGAAAATTGACATTGTCAAATTCTCATGGAAGGGTATAACCACCTTAGGTGGAATTGGAAACTGTACCCTAACTGGATATTAGGCTCAAAATCCTGGCGCACTACCAACTGTACCACAGACCTGAGTAACTACTTATTTATTTAATGCTACAGCAATAATTGGGTTGTAATGACTTATTAACCTACATACAAAATATTGTATTACATAATAAAAACAAATCGTTACAAAGTAACCTTCAACTATATTAAGAAATAAGTCTAAGTTTAATGACATTATGTCTACAACCCATGTAAAAATAATATCATTGTTACGTTGTAAGGTCTATACAGTAAACATCCACCATCAAGACCAATTAAAACTAAATTAACATCATTTGAACAATATACAGTGCCCTCCAAAAGTTCCTTACAAAATTCTATTTTCTGATAAGCCCCTGTATTCAAGTAGGAGCAGTCCAGTGGTAGGATGTGCCCTTAGGGATTGAGAGGTTCTGGGTTGGAATCCCACTAGGGGCACTGCTAATTTCCTTGAGCAAGAAATTTACACACAATTGCTTCACTCCACCCAGGTGTAAATGGGTACCTGGGAGGGTGGTATAATTTGGTTGCGCCAATTTTTTGGCTGCACTAATAAGCAGAGTAAAAAGACATTCCAGGGAGATTGATAGATAGATACCAGAAGCCCAATGACCACGGGCAATAGCTGTAAGTTGGTAAACGTGCAAATGCAAGAAACTATAAAATGGCTTAATGCAATTATTTTTTTCTTAACATTAATATTTATCCATGAAAAAAAAGAAAAACCAAGATTCATCTGAGTAGGCTAGTTAATAAATTAGCTCATCTAGGGCTGAACAGAAAACTATTGTAACTCCCTTTATTTTCAAATATAGTTACAATAGTGTTCAGCCCTTGTCATGATAACATGATATGAAAATCAGACTACTAAAATAGTAAGTGGACAACTGTTGCAGAGATCTGCTACAACAAAACCTTAAATACCAAGAAACAAATTAACCTCAAAACAGCAAGGTCATAAGTCATGCAAGTATTGTTAACAATTTGTATACATTAATGTTTAAAGAAAATTATCCCTTTCACTACACCTATGGTATACTCATAACAAGGGAATCCTTTTTATTAGTGTTTTGTGCAGCATAATGAACAAAACTTATCACTACTACAAGTACAACGGTGATTTGTTCTAAATTTATTCATTGTTAACTGCATACATACAATATATGTACATAATATTATCATATTTGATTATGGTAACAATCGGTAAAGTGTATACTAAGTAGGGACATAAACAAGTCATACAACATATGTACATTTACATAGAAAACACTCATACTGACAAAAATAGTGTAAAGACGGCTAGCCAAATGTTTTCCTTTAAGCAGTAAAACCACAGACCATCTTCATCTCTCACTCTTATACATATAAAGATATAAATGTATAAGAGTGATAGATGAGGATCGTCTGTGAGTAAAACAATCAACACAAGAAAATTTCAACTATATAAGCAATATATTTCTCATAGATTTCTCAATGATACTTGGCAGTAATAAAATAAACAGTAAACTTGTGAAAGACAGGGGAAATAATGCCATATAGAAAAGAAATAAATGATAATTCTAGACCTCAGAAAAGGATGGGGGGGGGGCAGAAAATAGGATCACATCAGACTATGATCAGAGGGTTGATGTTTGAAAGTACATGTAGTAATTTCTTCTTTGGGAGAAGCAATATAGGTCAGGGAGGAACTAAAAGGGGCAAGGTGCAACGTCTTGCTATTTTGTTTAAGAATAAATCACTAGAAATATACATGTTTCTGGACGACAAGTTCTTGTGGACAGGAATGAATCTGGATTGTGACCCCTAAATGGCCTTAAAACAAACACAAAAGGGTAAAAAAAATTCTCATAACAAATAATCAATGATGACATCAAATATAGATTGTAACCATATAAAAACAAATGTTAGCATCAATAAACTGACTGATCATTACAGACCATTATTGTTAATTATTCACACATTCTATCTAAATGTCTCATAAAAATAACTTATTGATAGCTTCACTAACCGACTCAATATAACACATTGTACGGCCAATTGACTTGGCTAATATCTGAAATTTACATCCTTTACCGGGAAAGAAACATCTGATATTTGCTATAGGAGATGTGTGGGCTGGAATATTGCTCCCGTTCTCATTTTTATACAGTAAATAAGAAGAACTCTTCCTAACGTTGATCTGTTTCTTTACACTCAAAATTTTCTGGAAAATGTTAATTGACATCTTGATAAACAAAGACAATGACATCCGTTTCATGTTAATGGACTGGGTGAACTTATAGCTCGTTAAGGAAAACATGAGACATTGTTTACATAGAAAATCATTTAGATTTGTCTCAAGTTATCCTAAACGAGCTATACAAAATAAACACACAGATCCATTCAGAGGCAGATTGAACAGTGGATGTTTCTCCTAGACTTTTATTATACTTCACTAAAAATTAGACATGGCATGGTTATTTTAGCTGTGCACACCTTTATTAATTTATTTATTGGAGTTAACGCCGTGTCAACACAATTTTGGTCATTTTATGGCGTCCAGCGCACCTAACCTAGCGATCCTAGACCATTGTCTATAACCAGTACTCACCTACCCTTCCACAAGGCCGGAAACTTCTCCATATTATCTAATCAATGGAGAAAAATTACGTTATTGTCAAATTTTCATGGAAGGGTATAACCTCCCCGGGTGGGATTCGAACCCGCACCCCCTTGGACACGAGATTCCAAATCCCGGCGCGCTACCAACTGCGCTATCGACCCGTGTTGTGCACACCTTTAGTCTATGAAAAGAAATCTTCGATCAAACCTCCCCTTGATCCATGAATGGAAGAGTACAACAGGGTTTGACACTTAAATTCTATACTAGTTTGCCCAAATGGACAGCCAACAGATCTATGCAATAAATTCAGGATGTTTTCCCACAATGCTTTGTTTATCCTTGACCCTTTTTGAACTCAATGACAAATACAGACATCAATACTTAGAGATATAAGTTTCAGAGAAACAACAAGCTACATAGATCATCAAATACAATAACAGAAACAACTTGTCAAACAAACATCAAATATGCTGAGTCATGGTCAGAATCTGTAATCACATCACGTACCAAGAGTTATAACATAATTATTTTCACCCTAACATACACATGTTATTCAGTATGGACAAAATTGACCAAAATTGTCCAAAATTGACCATAAGTGTAGAAACTGACCGATAGATACCCAAGAGACTATACAACGATGAACATTGTACTATTTGGTATGATCTCTGACAAATGCAATTATCTTTCAATCAATGATTAATTGCGCTTGCTACGATAATAATTTGTGTAAAGACATAATTAGATACTAAGCTTAATTTGACGAATATTTCATGTGACCTTTGCACTTTATGTCAAAACAAGAATGTTTATATCCAAAATTGTGAAGAAATGGAAGAGGAAACTCAAGGCCGGCTACCTCTGGTAGCACGCAAGTCTACTGATTGAGGGGTTGTGGGTTCGATTCCTGAGCAGACATACTTTTGTGGAGCTTGGTCATGAAATTATTTCTACAGCCATTCTCCCGCCTACCAATGATTTTTAATTATGTAGGGCAGTTGTCAGTCACTGACGAAAGTGTGTGCTTAGTAGTTTGTTAACAGCTAATCTAGAGATTTAGCCTTTCCAGGAGGAGTGAGTAATTTGACTGACTGCCATTATATGACCTATATAATGTGTTGCTACGGCGTTTAACCCAACAAACAAACAAGGCAGGCATTAAAAAATTCTTAACTGTTAATTCCCTTTAGGCTTCATGAGAAAAGTTCTACTGGTAGCAGAAGAACAAAACCTCAACATTTCCAAACAATAAAAACTCTCAATTAAAAAAAGAACATCAATTTTTAAGCTAAATCAAAAATGATTATTTAGGACTAAATATCAACCTGTCTGGCGTAACAGCTCAAAATAGACAATTTTATTGTCCCCAACAGAGGTCTAACATGGTACATCTGAAGTTAAATTCCATACATAAATTTTCAGCTGAAATTCTCTAGCACTAGCTAAATTTATTATGTTATAGACTACAGGGCAAGGTTACCAATTAGCCTGACTATATGAAATAAATAATTTTCACCATATAAAAGCAATTTTAACTAGTCCGAGGCATCTGGCTTATGTAATTTTGTCCAGTGGACATCCAGTGACCAGAAAATTATAGCCAGATTAGGGCTGTGGATCGTTGAGCAAGTGGCGATCCAATCCGAACCACGATTCATGAGTAACGATTCACGAATCGAATCACTAGTTAATGAAAAAGCATACAGGAACTCATATACATAACACAGATATAAATATGTTGTAAAATAACAAAATAAGAAAGAACTACAGAAGCTTTTATACATGGAAAGTCATGTAAGATATTTAAAGAAGAGGATTTTCGCGTGTGCGGAAAATGGGCGATATTTCAAAATTATAACGGTGCGCAAAGTTTTCATTTGTAGTATAGCTTATTATCGGTGGAAATTTAGCTGAAAAGTGTCTTTCTTATTTTGTAAAAATGCATCGCGATCCAACGATTCAGGAAGTGCCGAATATTCGTACTCAATTTTCTGGCTGAGATCACGAGTATCTGAGTACTCGGATACTCGCAGCAGCCCTAAGCCAGATTATAAGTTTTAGGGCCTACTTTTTCATTTTGAATTTTATTTTGATTCATTAATTCACTAGCTGTCCATAATGGGAGATAGAAACTAATTGTTGGCATTGTTACATTATTTATAATGTTTATATTTCTCAGGGTAAACTGTAAACAGATCTATAAGTTAGAGTATCATCCCCCTAGTCAACATTATGATAGACAATCAATACAAAACATCTAGATAAATGACAGCTTTGATACAAGATTGGCTAAATGAATCAGGATGGGGGCTTGGAGGGTCTGCTTAGCCCCATCAACGAAATATATTACATGACCATGAAATCAGGCAAGTTGCCATTCAAGTCCTGCATCCAACCCCATTAAAATATGATTCCAACAAGGCTACAAAGCCTTAAGATGTCACTTCATGGTCTTGGTCAAATGTTAGTTAGTTTAAAAAAAAAGCTTAATTAATCTACGTACCATGAATAGCTACTGATCAACTTTGTTCCATTTAGGAGACCATTAATTGACAGGTTTGATCATATAATATATTCATAACAAGTTGATAGACAGACATGATATAAAGATATATTAATTTGCTGATATCTAAATTCTAATGGTAGATAATAATAATAATAATAACAAGCAAATTCGTTGAATTAATATCCCCCGCCGAGTACTTGTTTTTACTAACACAACAACTGGAGACATAAGGCTTTATTAATAAATATAAAAATCCATAAAACCATAATAGGGAACATGCATAACTCCATGTTAATAAAAATTATCAGGACATGCCAATGAGATGCAAATTTCTTTTCTGTATTGATGGTTTCCATAAAATTTTGTTGAAATCAATCCAGCTGTTGCAAAGAAATAGCAATATTTCTCTATATGAACACTGCACAATTAATCAAGGGCAATAACTCTGAGCTGAAAGGTCTGACCAGAACAAGGCGACGATATGCGCGTCTCCTCTAGATATTGATGATTCCCATAAAGTTTCGTTGAATTCCAGCCAGTAGTTGCAGAGAAGTAGCGCGGAAACGACTTTTACTCTATATGCATACTACATAACTAATTAAGGGCCATAACTCTGAGTTAAAGGGTCTGACCCTAACAAGCTGACGATATGCGCATCTCCTCTTGGTACTGAAGGTTCCCATAAAGTTTCGTTGAATTCCAGCCAGTAGTTGCAGAGAAGTAGTGCGGAAACAACTTTTACTCTAAATGCATACTACATAACTAATTAAGGGCCATAACTCTAAGTTAAAGGGTCTGACCGGAACAAGCTGACGATATGGGCATCTCCTCTTGGTATTGAAAATTCCCATAAAGTTTCGTTGAATTCCAGCCATTAGTTGCAGAGAAATAGAGCGGAAACGACTTTTACTCTATATGCATACTACATAACTAATCAAGGGCCATAACTTTGAGTTAAAGGGTCTGACCCAAAACAAGCTGACGATATGCGCTACTCCTCTTGATATTGATGATTCCCATAAAGATTCGTTGAATTCCAGCCATTAGTATCAGAGAAGTAGAGAGGAAACGACTTACTCTATATGCATTCTACATAACTAATCAAGGGCCATAACTCTGAGTTAAAGGGTCTGATCCAAAAAAAGCTGACCACATGCACATCTCCTCTTGATATTGATGATTCCCATAAAGTTTCGTTGAATTCCAGCCAATAGTTGCAGAGAACTACTCCGGAAACGACTTTTACTCTATATGCATACTACATAACTAATCAAGGGCCATAACTCTAAGTTAAAGGGTCTGATCCGAAAAAAGCTGACCACATGCGCATCTCCTTTTGATATTGATGATTCCCATAAAGTTTCGTTGAATTCCAGCCAGTAGTTGCAGAGAACTACTCCGGAAACGACTTTTACTCTATAAGCATACTACATAACTAATCAAGGGCCATAACTCTAAGTTAAAGGGTCTGATCCGAAAAAAGCTGACCACACGCGCATCTCCTCTTGATATTGATGATTCCCATAAAGTTTCGTTGAATTCCAGCCAGTAGTTGCAGAGAACTACTCCGGAAACGACTTTTACTCTATATGCATACTACATAACTAATCAAGGGCCATAACTCTGAGTTAAAGGGTCTGATCCAAAAAAAGCTGACCACATGCGCATCTCCTCTTGATATTGATGACTCCCATAAAATTTCGTTGAATTCCAGCCAGTAGTTGCAGAGAACTACTCCGGAAACGAAATTCGGACGGACGGATGGACGGACGGAAGGACGGACGGACGGACAACGCCAAAACTATATCCCCCTCCCGATTTCATCGGCGGGGGATAATAAAGACTTTATTTATAGAGGCAACACAGTTAGGCAAAGCCCAATCTTCCCTGTGAGCCTCTTAACAACAGTATTTACATAATATATACAACAAGCAAGGTAAAACATTTGAAGAGTGATAAAAACATATTTAAAACAATACAATATATATAATAAAACAAGTGATAATGGTTTATGATGACTTTGTATTCCACCACACATTATATCTCTGTTTGAATGAGTTTAAAGTTTTGGCTGTTTGTACCTCTTTTGGTAGGGCATTCCATAATTTTGGGCCTGAGTAATTTAAAGATTTTTTTGTAAATTCTAGTCTTGGTTTAGGTACATAAAGGAGTTGATGATTTTCAGAAGATCTTAAGTTGTGGGTTACAGGTAAGGTCAGTATTATTTTTTGTGAATTTTTCACTTAGGTATTGAGGGCAAATATTGTTTATAGATTTGTACATCATAATGGATTTTTTGAAGTTGACCCTTTCTGGGAATTTCATCCAGTTTAACATTGAAAAAAGATCTTGTGATGGTGTGTCAAAGTCTTTGTCAAGAATAATTCTTGCTGCCCTTTTTGAAATTTAATAAGGATTTCACTTTGATTGCTGTTACAATTTCCCCAGACAGAGCAACAATATTCTAGATGAGGAAGAATGTAAGCATTGTAGAACAATTTTCTTATAGGAATACTGATAAACTGCTTTATTCTTTGTAAAAGATAGAGTTTACTGTTGCATTTTTTGATTATCGTGTTTATTTGACTTTTCCAAGTAAGATTTTGATCTACTTGTACTCCAAGAAGTCGTTCACAATTTGAAAACTCTATTTTATCTTGTCCAAGATTTAAGGATAATTTTTTATTTGAACTTTTTGTATTGGATGCTGAGATGATCATTGATTTTGACTTTTTAGAATTCAATACCATAGAGTTATCCTGACACCATTGGACTATTATATCAATATTATTTTGCAACTGATTTTGTACTTCATTGTAAGAATGACCAATTGCTGTTATGGTAGTATCATCAGCAAATATATCGGTAAAAATATTTTTTAAATCATTTGGCATGTCATTTATGTACATGATGAACAGTAATGGTCCAAGGACTGATCCTTGTGGCACTCCTGATGTAATATGTCCTGGTTCTGATAGTTTACCAGAAACACAGACTTTTTGATATCTATTGGACAGATAGGATGTAAACCATTGAAGTGACATAGGACTAAAATTAAAGAACTCAAGTTTTTTAATCAAAATTGAATGATTTACTAAGTCAAATGCTTTTGATAAGTCCAAAAATACAGTACCTACACATTGGTTCTCGTTTATAGCATTTATCCATCTATCAACAATGGATATTAATGCTGTTTCACAAGAGTGATCAGGTCTGAATCCAGACTGGTTTTTATACAGTAAATTATTTTCTTCAAGATAGATTTGGATATGGTTAGCAACATGTCTTTCAATAATTTTTGATAGGACAGGAAGAATTGAAATTGGTCTGTAGTTATTAGATGATATGGAAATCTTCCACATATACGATTTATATACTTATTTATTCAAGCTTGATGGTGAAATAAGTTCTTACAACTTAGATTAATCATTTTTGGGTCCACTTCCTGGTCCCTAGTAATAAGTTAGTAAGATTAAGTTATTTGCTCAAGAAAACAATGAGGAAGGTTTGGGATGGGATTCAAACCAACACAGAGCCAACTATCTAATGATTACCAGTCCAACATTGTAAGCACTAAACCTTGCCTGCTCCTAAAATGTTTAACAGATTTGTTACACAGTTGATTTACTGTAAAGTGTTATATTTTGCACATGTATTTTGCAGTCTAGTCGGTCTGGGGGTACATTAACTAGCATGATGGAGGCCACAAGTTTAGGGTTCTTAATTTTTTTCCCTATTATTTATGTATAGATCACCAGTATCCACTTGTTTAACTGAATGCTCGATTCAATTTGTTTCTATAGTATTCCGTATAGGTTTTTAAGCTTTGCCTGGTGATTTAATATGAAACACTGTCACTATTATCAATTCAACTTTTTACTGCACATTCATTTGTCAGTTGTCTAATGATTTTCAAAGTGGCCTAAAGCAATAGTACAATATAACCAGTGTTGTTTTGTGTAACAAAATAGACAACAACTTAGTTTCAATAAGACAAGTAAAGAAACAAGTTGTCATGTGACAGAGACATGCCCATATTTTATAAGAATGACAAATACATACCTGTGACCATTGACAGCTGCATGATGTAAAGCTGTGTAACCATTCTTATCTGTATAGTTAACATTAATTGACTTCAAAAAACTGAAAATAGAAAAAAACAATAAATGTAATGTGGAAACCACATTAAAGCCAGATTTGGAAACTTTAATGCAAAAGTTACTAGGGGAAATAATTCATAATAAAGCCAGGTAGAGTTGCGGTTACTGTCTAATTCTGTTCATCACATGGTATGTTATCATTGTATGAAGTTTCATAAAGATCTGACAATAAATGACAGAAATATATGCTAAATTGAAAACTTTAATGCAATTGTTAACGACATCTGACACACGCCCGCCCGCCCATGTTTCAGCCAACTTTTAGCCGATTTTTTGTTGTTGAAAAATCTGGCTAACAACATCAACATAAAATCATACTATAATATGAACTAGAGGTTACAACATAGAAGAAAAGAAAATTAGAAATGAGACCTTTACTGAAACAGACAGCAAAACAAACAAAGACAAAAAATAATGAGAAATACTGAGAAGGGAAGATGATGGTAGATTGCTTGACATCAGTCATTTTTTATAGTCATGTTATCCTTTAACAAAATTTTTTGTACAATACTGCAGAGATAACCAAGACTCCAAGAGTTTATAACAACTGAATAAGTTAACTTGTATTCATGTTTTATTACAAATTACCACTTGACTACATTGACAGATGATGCATAGAATCACATAACTCTTGTAGGTATGGTAGTGAAATCAATTACATGTATTTTATTATAAACAAATTCCATAAAATTCTTAGACTGAAAGTGGCATAATTCCAACATTTATATGCCAAGAGTTATTGCCCTTCATAGTAATAGATAAGCAAAGCAACTTAATGTCCCAAATAATGTTATATAGTTGTTACTGTTGTTACAATTATAACAGATTTTTTTAAAAAACACTACAGCCTTGTTTACAGCCATACCAACAGGACAAATTTCAAGACAAATGAATTAGGCATAATAACCCATTAAAGTATGATTGACTGGGTACCATGTACCAATAAATATGTATTCTTCAACTTTTAGTTCACAAAAATGTCCATTAGCAGAGAAATAAAATAATAATTGTCAAAATGAAGAAAGAAAAAATGTAGTAATGTACATTAAAAAACATAATTTCTGTAACAGTGAAACATTTTACAGTAAATACTAGTAGAAATATTGGCTTTCAGAACATAGAACCAATAAGTATACTCTCATGAGTAGTAATACAATATAGGAACTACAATCGTTCAAACTGAATAATATAACCTACTTCTTACCATGGAGTTTTGTGGAGGAATATATACATAAATAGAATACGAGGACAAGAGCAATAACTTAGTTATAGGGATAGAAGAAAAGTAAGCATAGTGGAACTTTTTTTTCTATACTTAATCCCATAATGCACCTAATGTAAAAAAACTAGGTCAACAAAATAGTTCCTAAGGGATATTGTATAAAGTAGAGTTAGAATTTTTATTTAATTATACATGATTCTGGAGTCTTTTTTATAGATTTTTTTTGGTCACAGAATATCATTACTGTCAGAGTAGTTTAGTCTGTAGGCCATAAATATACTTAAAGTTTAATACTAGAAAAAAGAATATTGTTAAACTTCAATTAAATTCAGAGACAGAAGAAATTCAGACTAACTCAATTTTATATACATATAATACATAATGTTGTGAGTATGCTAGGGTCTAAGTTTCTTTCCTAGACTTAAAAACAAAAATATAGTGAGGCAAATACTCCTAAGTGACAAACCTAAGTGAAAGAACAGAATGTAAACAAGATTTAAGTGATTAATAGACTCAGTATAATAGAGACTACATTATAATTAATAATGAAATGAATTGGAACAAAAACTTTGGGCTCTAGTGCCTTAAGTCTTTACAGGATTTTTCATCCAAGACTACATTCCACTAGATCTGAGTATTGTAGTGCTACTGACACCAGATATACGATGATTCTGAGTCGCATACTCAGCTAACGAACGAGAATCTACACATAAAAATATAAACATAAGCTTGCTTTTTATGACAAGAAAATAACTATTAAAAGAAGGGAATCTTACAAAACTTCCTTAAAATTATTAGATTACATTTCCATATATAGCTGAAGAACACTACATTATTTTGTATTCTTAAGTTGACAGAAAGTAGATGATAAAACATGATACAGATCAATGTTATAAAATGACATTGCAAATGTGCAAATCAGGAAATTTATTTGAAAGGATTTTTATGTTACTCAAATAGAATATTTTTTTCTGCAGCAAAGTTTTTCACTCCATAATAACTAAGATTATAACAAAGACTCTTGCACCATTCTATGAGACAGACAATTTAACACCATCATCTCTTTTAAGACAACTAGTTATAAACAAATTTTATTCAACTGTCAGTGGCACATACAATATTGAATAACCTTTATGTTTTTAATACTCTTAATTTGTTTGATAATACCAGTACACATATTCAGGTAACTTTTTTCATTGATTGAGTACTACAGGTGTACTACAGTATATATACTAGGACGAAAAAGAAACGCCGGGTACATAAAATATGCAACACATGTCCGGCCGTGTTTCGCAAAACAAGAAGGGTCATTGTTAAAAGGGGGTATTTTTTCACATAATCAGCATCGGAAATCGATTGAAACTTCAACAGCTGGTTCCATACAGATGACATTTCATACAAAAATAAATATAATAATCCAATAATACAATTTATCCCTTAAAACAATCATTATAGGTTACCCGGCGTTTCTTTTTCGTCCTAGTATATTTAAATAAGAGGAATTATTGTATGCACCACACCACTGACAGTTGAATAAAATTTGAAAAAAATTTTAATTGTGGTGCAGTATGTTTAACTACAAACACAAGTTATCTTATATAGTAATTTTTCCTGTCAGAACTCAGTATTTCTTTGAGTTTCATAAGACTACAGAGTCTACTATTATATATTTTATAAAAAAAGTGCTAGATTTGATATTGATCACTTTTCATATTAACTTTAATTGTAGGAAACATAAAAAAGATATATGCCCAATAAAAGACTTGAACCCAAGATTTACTACTTGCAGAGCTTTTTTTCAGTACTTGGGGAAGGGGCCTTAGGCCTTTTTATATATAGAACATTTGGGGAAATTTTATCGCAATTTCATAGAAAGGGGAACAAAATATCCCAGGTAAACTCCAAATTTGGGGAAAACTGCATGATTTTTGGGAAATTTCAAGAGGGGAAGGCGCCTTTTAACGGCCTCTGTTATATAAAGAAAAAAGGCCTGACTTGCCCCCTTCAAACCCCAGCCCACCCCCCTTCGGGCCCCCCTGAGACTTCTCCTGATGGGGAAGGTGTGCAAAAAAGGCTCATTTTTTTAGGACAACTTTCCTTAAGTGAAATCCACTAAATCCAGTAAAAAACACCAATTTCAAGGCTGTGGCAGCCAATTTGAAGGGGGGTCCAGACACATAAAAATGTGGGATTGACCAGTTTAAAATAATTAAACATCCACAAAATACAGGTTTGTAAAAGAATTAAAGCAAAACCTAAGCAGAGTTTTACTAGATGACTAAGATTAGAAATATTAACCTATACAAGTATAATGTTAATGATCTTTTCAGTAAATCTCTGGGCAGTCAGAAGTATCATATTGTAAGGGGGAATCACTGCATAGATACTGCATTCATGTTGCATTTCTTCCATTTTGAGGTATTGAATGATAATTTTAATTTATATAATATAGATCACTGATCACTTGTTTTTATGAGCTGCTAGTTTTTACAACACAGAAAAATTTGTGAGTTTGTAAAAATATGTACACATAAAAAATTTGCAGCATTAAAGTCTTCAATATACAATGGTCACCCAAATTAAATTATACAAGTAGTGTATCATTGTGTCCCCTTGGACTAATTCTGTATGTACAGGTATGCCATGCATCATTTAAGCATACATGCATTAGGTAATGTTTTAATACACAAGCAATTATTATTAATCTTAACACAAACAACAACTCAATTTCATCATTATGTTTTAACAGTTTATAGTTGATAATGTCTTATGAAAAGAAATGAATCCACCTGTATTCAAGATCAATTCCGATAAAAAATCCTATTCATTATGGGTTGTGACACAAACAAGTCTAAATTGTGAAAAACAATTAGCTATTTTCATGCACTCTTGGAAATGCACCAAGGTTCGTGAAACAGCATAGGACACACCCTATTAGGGCTTTAACGAATGTCCGAGCTCTCGAGAGTTCGTGAACCATGATTGAAATTCGGACACGAATATTCGCCTAACCAAAGTTCGGGTGGTTCGCGTATATCATATGCATTTCAAACTACAATTAATTGAATAAGTTAACTCGCGAAAACAACTTTAACTTGCCTAGGAAATCATATCAATTGATCAAATTTTCGTGTCCCAATTATTTCTAAATTCGAACGCATGTTAGTGCATACTAACACCGGATGCCGCGAAAATATTTCCATAAAGGTTATCTTCAAACTAAAGTTAATTATGAATGCAGGTATGTTAAAATCAACTCGCATGCTCGCCATGGCGTGTGTTCCTTTCGGTTGGGTGAGTAAAAATTGCTTAAAATTTGTCCGACTTGCCATGACACCCGTCTCTTAATTATTTTATTTTTTAAAGCTCGTTTAAACTTTTAGCTAACATTTAACTAGACTCTATAGTTATGCATTTTGACTTTGCATTATGACATTGTACGCTATCAAACATCAATTAAGTGTGAAAAAATACCGACACTCATTTTAAATTGTTTGCATCAATTTCCGTCATCAAAGGGTTAATATTGATTTGACTTTGAACAATATGGACTCCCCGGAGTGCATGACAATTTGTGACGTAGTAAGTCGAGATTACTTTTTGATATTAAAATGATATATACATTACTTAAAGCTGTCAATGATAGGACATCGTATTTTGATGTTATTTTTTCTCATTAAAACAGATAATAATCCTATTGATTTGAAAATCCTAAAATTGAAAATCTTAAATACCCTCCAAACACAAGGAATTAGGTATCATCTATGTCTCTGGCCTAACAGGTAGGAACAATCGTCATGGCGAGCGGGCGAGTTGTATTTTACACCCCTGGATTATAATCAAAATGTTGAACACAAAACAATTCATTTTTAATTTCTATCAATATTAAAAATGTTCTGTGGGATAGTTTTGATAGATTTTAATATTCATGTTAAGATCGGGGATGCATTAGGGAAATTAAGGTAAAGTGTACACAAGCAAGTTAAACATGCATTAAGTAGCAAAGGTTAGCGAATCGATCTGTGTATTGCTTAGACGTATCGTGAACCTGTTCATCTCGCGACAGGGTCCACAAACCTAAGCTCTACACCCTATGTAATAAAATAATATCCGAAAAAGAGTTATCTTAGGTTTTATAAACAGGATTAAATGTATTAATACTCAAAGTCAAAGCCTACCTGTACCGAAATGGAAATAAGATAGGCATGCCAATATGATAATGTACATAGCTTTCACCTTGAAATAAACAGCTGTGTGAAGAATAAATCTTAAATTTAACAAATCTATTAGGAAAATAAATAGAATTTTGAACCAAATAATTCACATAAAAAATATCAAGGAACAATAATCACATGATGACACGTTAAGTTTCTGGACAAAAACATACCTTGTTAATTTTTGCCCCAAACCACCAACATTCGACTTTCTGGCTTTATTTGTGAGTATTTTTTCTACCGTAGCATAATTTCCAGTTCTGGCGGCCTCTAACAACTCTAGTTCTTTACCCATAACTTTCTCAAACTTAGACGAAATGTTCAAAAACGACATTTTTATCAAGATTAAAGAAATTATTGTCACTTCCTTCTTCAATCAGCATCCATTTTTAACTACATCACCTTTGTAAAATGCTGTCAGATTGGACAGTTGTATCGAATTGGACCAATCAAGGGTAAGAACACAAATATCAGAATTAAAGGTTAGAAGTGTTCCGAATAATGTTTTGGTTTTAAAGCCTATCATCGATTGGTCAATAGAGGCGACACAATTTTAGGTTTAACCAATGAAAATATGTCTTTGAAATCATCATGTGACAGATGGATTTTATAAATAGAATTCATGATGTAAACAATAATACGGCATTGAACTGCTGGCGAAGGAAAAACGAAGTCGATCAACAAAATTAAGGAATATATATTAACTTGTTGTTACAAATATTGAGAATGACTAAACCATTGACTGTGGTAAGTGATAACTTTGTCAAATACTTATGCGATTTGCGATAACCAATGGTTTTTTTGAGCGACAAGATAACTTTCTAACGTGTAAATTGCTAACAATGAAAACAATATGCGCATTATTATAATTATCTATTCTGCCTACGCATTTTCATCGATAAATTAAAAAAATATCAAACATCTGATTAAGCACTTTTTATGATCTTTATTGTTGCTATTTTACTCGATTGACATACTAATATTTATTTCTGAAAGCAAGCATTTCTCGTGTAAAGTGCGACTTTCATTGTGTCCTTGTGACCTAAATATCGTACAGTACGTTTTCCATCTGACAAACAATGATAGGTCACTGCCTTGTGGTTCTGTTTATTAATTATAGTTCCATGTTTACAGCTCTTTATAGCGTTTTTACTGTCAACAAAGACAATTTGCAACAATAATCATAGTCTTTGATTATTTGTATTAGAAGGACCTATTAAGAGCTAGTGTATTAAATCAGAGGTCAATATGTGTAATGATATTTTTTCATGAAGGAAGGAAATATTCTTTTATTACTAGAAAAATTCACTGCTTTTATTTGTCAAGTGGCTGTATTTCCAAGCATGGTATACATTTTGTCCTGATCTAAGATTTTAATCAAAGTTAAATTTGGCAGCATATATGTTTGGCAAGTATAGTAACCTTGGCATTGTTACATGCTTAACATTTCAACAGCCAGCATAAAACTTTTTGGCATCCAATTGTACTATTCACTCTATCTCCTCACAATTTTTTTAACTTGACTGTTAAATTAGGTTCTCTATTTTCAAATTTAGCATAAAATGTACTACTAAATTCATAAATCAGGCGTATATTGAACATTGACAGAATAAAATGAAATCTGTGAACCAGACTTCTCTGGAATTTTTATAACTTATATACAAAGTTATAATAAATCTATTAATAATGACAATTGTGTCCATACCAAAGAACATTAGCTTCTAAGGATTTCACTTGTAAAAAATGCATTATGCAATTAAACTGCAATATCTTGCTTTAAATAATGGAATTTTATTTTTATGATTGAGCAACCCCTGTTTAACCTTTTTGTTTGATTATTGGTACCAGAACACAAAGTCTACTTTCACATTTAATAATGTGCTATTTTGTAATGGATAAATTTTATTTAACTGTCAGTGGTGCATTCATTTACCCCACTGATTTTAATACTCTTTACCATATTTCTGTATTCTCTATTGATAATTGAGTATTTAAATCAACAGGGTTAGTGTATGTTTGACTGACTGTTGAATGAAATTTACCAATAACACCTTGTTTAGGGATCAAAGAAATGGATGAGTCACAAGGTCAATATCATTGTACCTTTTCATGATGTCATAAGTCAAAACTAGTCTCAATCTATGATGTTGTCTGAGCCATTTGATGCAGATACTTTTGACTATGACATTATATTGTAACATTTATTGGTGAAAGTTTCATGACTGAAAACTTCATCAGTCTTAAAGTATATATGACTTAATTGCCAAACTTGAAGACATTATGAACAATAGTTGAAAAACAACTGTCATGAAATATTATTTTCCTTCTTAAAGGTTTTAATTCTCATCAGTCATTTGTTATATTTACTATTTCCTGCTTTGTGTATAAAACAATGGCATATAAAATTCTAAAAGTAAAATGTTTATTTATTGTGACAAGCTCTACGTGTCTTTTACTTTAGAAAATGTTAAATATTCTCGCTATTATCACTGCAAGGCTATTAACTTGATGAAAGTATTATGCGACAGAGCCTTGGATATTTCCATATATATCCTTGCTTGCTTGCTAATTAATTAAAGTAAGCAGATTAGACTGACTGAATATAATCCTGAATACTGTGAAAAACAGTGGAAATTCATTATACATTTGTATACATAAACATGTAGCTCAGCTTATAATGATCTTACTAGGATTTGAAGATAATCTTTGTTTTTCTCATAGGTTTATGTATTTTTATGCACCTAAAGGCTGTATTATCAAAGGCTTAATATCAAAATAATAAATCAGCTAGAAATCACTTATTCCAGAATCCAGAGTCAGTCAGACATTGATCTATTGTATCTCTCTAACCCTGGTTTTATACTTGGAGGACCATTTCTAACTAAAGAGCAGTGGTGCTTTTCACAAAAATTCTTACGAAAAAAATCTTCGTAAGTCAGTTTCATATAATTAGCATTTCAAAGTCAGACGGATAATTAGCATAACTATGATATAATATTCAAAAGATATACACAATTCTACACAATTTGTATAATTTTTAGAATTGACAAGCTAAAAAATGAGCGACTATTATAAATGTTTCTTGCTTTTGACTTACGAAGATTTTTTCATAAGAATTTTTGTGAAAAGCACCACTGGCACAGTATAATAGAGTACATGAAATAATTTGTTAGCTTTCTAAAATTCTATTAATTTATTTAATGCATTTTAGGCAGCCAAAACCGTTATCAACTTATCTAACTATCAGAAAGTGACAGTTTTTACTAGCCCCAATCAAATTTCACTGGTAGTGGACTTCCAGCTAGTGAGTAAATGCAATGACTGATATTATAGAATAAATTTTATATCACTGTGTCTTAAATATTCCGATTTCTTTTTATTTCAGTTGAAGAGTGTTGGACCAAAGTTGGTGCCATTCTTCAAGACATGTACAATATTTTTTGTATTGTATACTGGCACCCCAGCAAGTGAGACTAGTGCACCATGGCTCTTTTGTATTGTGAAGTGTCTACCTATCATTTCATTAATCCTTTTTGTGCTGTTGAATGGAATGAACATTACTGAGTACTACAGATATTCACGTAGAGTTCTCATTGGTCTCATTTTCTCATGTATCGGAGATGCTTGTCTGGTATGGAAGAAAAAATATTTTGAGTTGGGCATAGGTTGTTTTGCTATTGCCCAAATTTGCTATGCTAGAGCTTTTGGATGGAAACCATTCAACCCATATGCTGGTGCTGTTTTCGCTGCCCTAGGCTGTTTGATTTACTCCATCTTAAAACCAGGTCTAGATGGAATCATGGTCTATCTTGTTGCTGCCTACGTTGGAGTTATCTGCACTATGGCTTGGCGTGCAGTTGCTCGAGTTCAGTTTTTCGATGATTTGGTCACATGGACTAAATTATCCGGATGTTTTGGAGCTATTGCTTTTGTGATTTCTGATTTGGTACTTGCAGTGGATAAATTTCTTGTTCCTTTTCCATATGCACACCCTATTATAATGATCACATACTATGCTGCACAGTTTGGCATTGCGCTCTCTGTGGTAGACAGTCAGGTTGATGAATTTATTGCGAAATCTATAAGTGACCAAAATGTGATGACGTCATCAAGCGCCTCAAACAGTGACTCTTCTGATAAAAAGGTGAAAGAGGAATCAGTGAGTTCCAATGGAAACAATGGAAACACTTTGATCCATCGACATTTGGACAACGCTGTGAGTGCCTAAGTGTTTTGCCATATTTTGTCCTGTAGGCATTTATAAAACTTTACAAAGACATACATGTAGCAGTATACACATTTATAAAGTTACATGTCGTGTATGAGAAAGTATTAGTCTGTTGTTCTGAACAATATTTTACATTGAGACATGGAACTGTGTTTATACAAAAGTCAAGTCATTTATACTTGTAATTTACATTATTTACATTGTTCAAACTTGTTCATAACTTTATATGTACACTTAGTGTTTTTCATGACATTGTAGATATTAAAAAAAATGGACCACTGAATGATAATTATCAGGGGCATTATGAAAGAATTACTTTAGTATATGTATTATAAAGACAGTGATAATATACATTTACACATTATTGTACAAGATGAATACTATGTGAAAACTGAACAAAAAAGCTATACCGTATTTTCTTTATGAAACGCTCCTGGGATGTTACATTTATTAAAATTGGGGCATTATTATTTAGAGAATCAGAAAATAGATAACATAAATATGGAAGTCCTAGTTCATTATTTTTTCCAGAAATGGGGGGTTGTTAATTAGGGAAGGGGCGTTTAAAAAAGAATATATGGTCATTTTCTTGCTTGTGAAAGTAAATTTTTTTTGTCTTGGTTTGAGTCAATATCAAAAGTTTTGAGAATTGTGAGTTCAAGTCACATCCAAGACATTTGTTGATCATAGAACAGTTTTTGCTGCACTTTGATACCTTCGAGATGTATAATTTGTTCTACATAATTTTTACAGTGAATTTTTGTTCCACCAGCCTACTTTCTTGAATAAGTTCCATTTAATACTCTTAAAAAACTAATGTATCATATTGCGGTACAATTATCAATTTTATAAAACTATTATATTTGATAGCTACTATTGATAACTGATACGGGTCGTTAAGATAACATTAGACTTATTTAAATAATATTCTATGTCAACAATGTCTCAAGTTATCCTAAACGAGCTATATTATGTTCAACAAAGTTGTCGTGTTTTTTTTATTTGATAATACTTATAGTAATATCTCTACAATATTATGTGCTAATATGTAATTTTTTGGGGGGAAATAGTAAGGTCTGCTTCAAACTAGTTTCTGATTTCTACACTGTAGTTGATGGTCGTAAGATACAAAAGTTTTAATGTAAATACTATATTATTTTGTTCAGATTTTTTTAATATCTAGTTTATTGTTGAACAATGACTTTGTGATACTTTACTTATAATTGATTTTTAACTGTCGTCGGTGCATACATTAAACCCACTGATTTAAATTCACTGTACAGCACTTCTTAACTTGTTATCTACGGAAATAGTTATCTGTTTCAATGTACTGGGTATGTCAAGCATATATCCAGTATTTAAATCACTGGGGTAAATGTATGCAGCACTGACTGTTAAATAAAATTTAACAGAAATAATTTAAGAAATTGTTAATGTAAATATTGAAAAAATTATATGTAAATTAATGTTTGAATTTATTATTAAAATAGTTGCATTTGTTGTATTGAAGTATTGTAACAAGTGTGATTTGTTCTGTTGATCATATTGTTATTGTTGTTTTGTTGTTTCACTGTGAGAATAAACAACCAACCTATTTGACTGTATCACTAAATAAAAACAAATTGGTGTATGTATGGTTTTCCTTGAACATTTGATATAGTCCAGCGATGGATTGTTGGTGTGTTGCCCACTTTATAATGGCAGTCATCCAACATTTACTCATAAAACTCTTATCTGTTTAGTCTTATAGGCTTGGTATTCATGAGAGGCAAATTAACACTATGAATTATATATTGTTATTGTGTTATTGTCAATTTCATGATTTTTTGTTTTCATTTTTTTAAGTAAACATGTGCTTTTCGCTACTTTGAAATGTTAGCACTTCAGCATACTTAGTATTTTGTAGAATTTTTAGATACAAATTAGGGAATACCTGTTGTGCGTTTTTAAAATATCATTTAGTTTTGTGTTATGAACAAATTCTCAATTCTCCTATTGGAGATGAACAAATAATAATAACCAATTGAAGCTCTGGGAGCCTCAGCTGCCTCAGGGAGCACTCCTTAGGCCCTGATGTTGACAATACATACCTGACCAAAAACAAAAATTAATTTAACTTGTTAAATTTAATATAATGAAAATTTGTTCATTTTGATAACATTACTATGATGTGCTATGAACATAATGTCTCATATATATAAACTTTTGTTGAAAAAAAATGTGATTTTTCATGACTTGTTTAAATTGTTTTCTTTACCTCAGAGTTGATATTCTCTTTGTTATTGATACAGTTGTACTGTTGTAGTGTTTATATAGAAAATGGTTGTAGTTAGGATATTTATTGTATAGTTGTATATATAGACTATAGAGGATATTTGTCAACTTTGGTGTATGATTGATTTTTTCACCTAGTGAGCTCAGAAAATATATTTTCCTGGATGGCATTGCTACATGTACTAGTCACTAAGTTACTACTAAGGCCACAACAAGTTGATGATGTGTTCTACAGATTTTTCTGGAAAAATATTTGGCGAGCGAGCCAAGAAATTTTTTTTTAATTTAAAAAAAAAATCTTATTCAGATGCTTTATATAGCTGTTTGACCAAATTTTCTTGAGCGAGCGCGAAAATTAAAACATTTTTTGTAAAAAGCGTCAAAATTAACGTGTGAGTGAATCCATTAAACACATTATCAACTTGTTGTGGCCTTTTTTTCGGAGCTC
Source organism: Mactra quadrangularis (assembly GCA_025267735.1). Lineage (NCBI taxonomy): Eukaryota > Metazoa > Mollusca > Bivalvia > Venerida > Mactridae > Mactra > Mactra quadrangularis. The sequence goes on from CM046304.1 coordinate 35,351,900, forward strand.
ACATGTTGTAATAAAAATATATTGTTCCAAAATTGATGAATATTCTTCTTCTTTCACGTTTCTTTCACTGTTTTGTTTTAGATGTGTTTACGCAAATATACCATTTATTTGTTTCTTATTTTCTAAGATGACATCATACTGTTATTATGATGTTGTCATTTCAATGTTATATTTTACTACAATGAAAATATAAGATTTATATTTTCATTGTGTTTATTTTTCATTGAATAACTCCACATTTTATGGTAAAACATTAAAGAAAATATAGTTATTTACATTGTGTTCATACTGCCTCTTCACATTGAAGTCATATTTACATTAATTGTTGATATTGGGATGTGCAATTGATTTGAATGTTTATGTTTTGTTAAATATTTACAAAAACACTTTCTTTTTTTCAAAGAAAAGCTATACATATGACATTGTAAAGAAGAAAATAAAGAAGTTATAATATGGTTGTACTATTCTCGTGCTTGTTTATTTTATGTAAATTTTATGCTAATTTGAAACTATAATGTGGCCGAGTTATGTCACACATTTTACTTAATTTCTGATTAACTGTTTCAATTAACAGCCACCTGTCAGAATTCTATTACATCAGTCAAAAGAATGTCACTACAGATTTATGATATTCTAGATTTTGACATTCAGTTGATGTTAATTTTGACTTTAACTTTATTTTAATAATGCAATGTTCTTGACATTGTTATAACTCGAACAAAATTAGAATGTTCTATTACTGTTTAATGCATTCTTTGACTTTGTTTTGATATTTAGAGCTTAAGTAGATCATACTTAAGAAACACTTTGAGGTCTGAAACAAGTTTTTGCAATTTGCATGACTTTGTCAATATGATCAATAAATTCATAATAGGTGAAAGTTTGATTTTTCAAATCCTCAAAATTAGGAATTTAATGACTTCAGCATTTGTTTCGTAGAAAGAACCATTTTTTCTATGGTGCCAAAAGTCCTAAAATTCAAGACTAACTCTGAAGACTTTCACCCATGTGTTCAAGCTTGAAAATATGGCATTGCAGTGCTCTAATCCATGTAAAACTTCAGTTTTTGCCTGTATCCAAGCCTATGAAGTGTAGAACTATGACAAGCAAGCTGCTCGCTACCTACCTTTCCTAGCTGTTGATTATTAGAAGCTGTAAAATCATAAAAATGTTGATCACGTCTAGTCATTGATTTTGATAGTGGTGTATACCCAGATTATAATTTTTAGGTTCTATTCACATTAGTAAAAGTCTTCAGAATTTATCCTGAAGTTCAGGTTCTTTTGGTACTAAGGAAGTGTTTTTTTCCAATGCAAGGGAGCTGCTGAAATCATGAAATCAGGGATTTCAGGATTTTGTTCAGAAATTTTGAACTTTTACCCATATATTCACTTCTTGCAATCTTTTAATATAGTAGGTCCACAGCCTGGGTTAGAATATCCAAGGAGTAAACTTTTGATAAGTAGGCGCTAGAATATCATCGTAGCGAATAGACTATATCCGGAACTCAAATATTTGGGTTTTCTCCTCCGATACAAACAAATTTTCAGCGTTACAATGAAAACACTTGTAAAAAGAACAATAGGATTTAAGCCATAGTTCGTGCTATTAAGCAATAATGTGTAGAAAACTTTGTTTGTACCGCCTGTGCACGGACGGAAAAACCCATAAATTTAAATTCCGAATTAGATCTGTTGATGGGTCACTGCAAAACTAGTCTTCATTCTTTATTCTGTACATGAAATTGAGGCTGCTTTTGAATTTGCCCTTCAAAATAGCATGTTGATATGGTTTGACCATACATTTGTATTTAATAACCATATATGACCCAGTTTGGTCTACCATCTGTCACAGATATGTAGGACATTATTCCATTCTCAATGATTGACATAAGTTGGTTAGTGGATTAGACTTGTTAGTAAACATGTTTTCCTTCAAGTGTTGTTGACTGTTTTAAAAATAGGTCAACACCAATTTGTAAAATAAACTTGGTCAGTATTGAAATAAGGATGGTCAGTTTTATGGTACTGTGACCTTTAATAACCAGGGCCGTGTATACTTAACATCACTTGTCAATAAGTCTTGCCTCTAACCATATATTTTCTCATTTAAAGGTCTAGCTATCTTTGTATTTACATGTTTACTTCCTTAAATGGTTTTAATACTTGTACTTGCATTCATTAATATAACAAATGATTGTGGGATCTCTTTGCATAGAAAATTGACATGAAATATGGTTTCATGGGTCAGTCTATGACCAGTCTGTATTCTTTTTTATTTACACATACTGGTTGTTAGATTAGATTTTGAACTGACCGATTAATTTATTCTGATGTCAGTTCAAATACCTTTATGTAATTGAATTAATATGTGAAGATCTTCTTCAATTCAAATTTATGTCATGTTGAATGGTATCAATTAAATATATGGTTAATTATAATCGCAAGCTTACTGCAAAACAGTCCTAACTTACATTTTTTTCAAATTGAGTTATGAACGTTTTGCCCCAAGCCCGCAAAATGTTAAGTCTCTCATTCAGCCAATCTCCCCCTATCGTGGTCAGAAAATGCCTGATTCATGTCTCAATCAGATGATGTATGCATTTTTCAATTTATTATGACACCCACCTACTGATAAATGTGCTACATGTATAAAAAAAACTCAAATTGTCATCCTTGTCATTGTTCCATCCTTTACTTATATAATGACTTTTCTACAAATGTTGTGCATTTCATTATTTTAGTGTCGATGCATTAACAACCATAATTCTCGGGCTTAGCACAAAACAGTCGTAATTCAATTTAAAAAAAGAGTTATGACTGATTTGCTTTAAGCCTGGGATATCAAGTACAGTATACATGTGTGCTGAGACACTGCACTTAGAATCTCTATAATACTTGAAACAATAAGAACTCTAACTTGTTCTAACTTGGACAATGATGAACTTTAAACTAGTCCATTTATTATGTACTTTGTACTTTCATACTTGACATTGTTATGTAGAGTCTGATCTCATTGACTCGATACATCTCAATCTCCTTAAAATTTGATATAATCTTCTATTCTATTCTATGGTAATATAACCCTTACAGTTGTGTAGAGCTTGAAAAACTGACAACTTTACTCTCAATATTGCCAAAAATTGACTTACATCCCTCTGTGATTAGAGCCACTATATCTTTTTCAATTGTTGTATGCTTCAAAGTTTAGCTTTTTTAAAATGACTGATATCAAACTCAAGTCACATTTTTCTTGTGTTAAAGTTGATTTCTACGTAATTTATTTGTGCAATATGAACTTGTACAGTTCTAGTTAATATTCTTTCCTCATTGTAGAACATTTTAACATTGAAAATTTGACATTGCAATAGTATATGTTTAATTGTATATAATTATACATTGTTAATTAGGTAATATTTGTACTTCTTTACAAAGTTGATATGCATGGGTGAAAATACCTCAATTTCACAATTTCAATAGCTTTTATTGTAGGAAACAAACCCTTTTCAGATCCCTTAAATCCTTAACTAAAGGATCAGACTTGAAAACTTTCATCTATATATCGCGGCCTTAGCCCAAAACAGTCATAACTCACTCTTTTTTAGTTTCAGTTACAACCATTTTATAAATGGTGTCATGAGTAGTTTTTGTTGATGTATGCCAATGTTTTTGTATGTATGTATCAATCACAATTTACGTGCTGCTATTTTGAGTTTATATGCTTTTTTAATGTTTGCATTTCACTTTAAAATTTCATTAGCTTTTAATTATTTGCATTTATTATAAGACAATCAGAAAATAGTATTTATATGTTATACTTTGTGACATTGACGTTATACTTTGTGACATTGAAGAAAGACAGGTTATTACATTTCATGCTACGCTACCACTGAATAATTTAATGTATGTAAATTATATTTAAATTGAATTTATTATCTCAAGTCAATTTCTAGGAGATTTTTATCATAGTTGTTATATGTAGGACTTTCTTGATTCACCAATAAATATTGAACTTCATATTGTTATTTTCATTACTTTATGTATTGAAATTTTTATGTAAATTAAAGAGAGGAATTAAAGCCCACCAACGTCTGATAAAATCTTAACTCTTAAAATATACAATGTAAATACATGTATCTTATTTTATTTTGCCTGTTAGTTTAGGAGTTTTTAGTCATTTTAATGTTACAATATTGGAAGATTAGCACAACTCATCTCATATGGGTTGTGATTAAAACAGTATATCTGATTCCAAAAAGAGAAAGCTATTTAATTTCTAATGTAATATTTCATTATTTGAATCTAGTTAGTAAACCTGGGTTGGTAGCACAGTTGGTAGCATGCCTGAATGAAATGAGTTCTAATCCCATCCGGAAGTTTATACCATTCTATGAAAATATGACAATAATGTCAATTTTCCTTTAATAATAAGGTATACATGTATGGAAAAGTTTCCAGCCTTGTGGAAGGGTATGAGTACTGGTTATAGACAAGAGTCCAGGAAAGCTAGGTTAGGTGTGCTGGACGCCGTAAAATTACCTAAAAAATTGTGTTAATTCCTTGTTAAACCCAGTATAAATTGAATATAGGTTGAAAAATCACTCCCCATGCTAGGAATATGGTAATGATACATTGTGATGTTAACTGCGTATCGAATGCATGGACATTCAATTCCTGATGTAAGATTTTGTTATTTGAATCTGATTAAGATCTATCCTCATGCTTGGATTATAGTAGTGATAGTATAATGTACTCTATGACATGAACTTGTTTACAATATCAACTTGGGGTCATTACCTTAACTGTAAATACTGATAAAAGTATTTTGACCAATGTATTATTATAAATGAGTCATTAATTAGATTAATACTACTTATAATCTACGTAGATATTTACCTGTGTAATACGTTTAACATGAGTTTAGCGCAAAAGGGTCATAACTCAATATAAGAAAAGAGTGAGTTACACTGCTTTGCAATAAGTGGGTCGGCACAAAACTAGTCTATGTTCTTCTTCATTTACTTAGAGTTGGACTACTTTTGCACTGACCACTTGATATTATTATAATGACTTTCTTGTTACGTGTAATCTAAGCTCATGATATTTCGTCACATTTAATCAATGATAACAGTTCATTAACATGATAATTGAACATTATCATTGAACTTATCTTTAAAATGATTTCACAAATATTTAGTCACACCTATGATATTGTCATAACATTTCACAATTATCGGTCAATGATTTGTTTTATTTACATATGAAATGAACACAGTTAATATTTACTGATATAAATATGTTGTCATGAACCAGTGTTAGATTCAAGGAAGAGCTGTGATGATGTCAACAAGTTTAATAACTATAGATAATAGGACAATCTGATAAAAACAATAATCATACCTTTACTTGTTGAGACATTAACACTTTAACATATTAGGGGGATTTAGAGATATACTTATTTCATTACTTATGGACTGACAATGATGCAATATGCCCAAAATATTCGCTTGGTGATTGTCTTTCAGAAAATAGCCACTTAAAACTAAAGCCAAGTTATAATGCCTTTGCTGTGGGGTTGTAGAAAGGGCAAAAATACATTGTTTTTTTTCCAACCCTAAATTTGCATTTGGTTATATTTTCTCAAAAATGGGGCTTAAATGGTGTTGAGAGACTCTGAGTCCCATTTAAACCTCAGCATAAAGTCTAACTCCAGAGAAGTTATAACAATCTTATATTCAAATATTTATAAATGAAATATATGTATAATGTGATGCTATATAAAAGTAATCCTTGACTCTCAATAAGCTTTATCTGTCATTAAGAAAATATTTGCAATTCATATTGATTTGATGTGATACTTTGAGACAGTATATAGGATGTTACTTATAGTGAACTGTTTTGTAAAGTTGAAAATATATACATTTTCTATAAATACAAGGTTATTGATAAACAAAGTAGAAACAAGTTGTTTCACTTTTGTATGAAGTAAGCTACTTGCAGCATGTTGGTTTGTTATCCATTGTTGAAAATATTGAATTTTAAAGTTTATATGTATTTAGACAGTTGGGTAAACATGATTTTTTTATTATTTAAGAAAAACCATTTCACCTTCATATATCCATATTTCTTTGTTTGAGATCCGGATTTATTGCATGATTCATCGCCTCATGATATCAATATATCCGAAGTTCAATGATCCAAGACCACATGTTTACGATCAACGACATCACAAAGAACTTTGATACCTCACCAAACAGAGGTGATATAGTTCATTCATTTTATGATATAACGTCTAGCCTTTAGACTTAACTTTATTGATAAATTGCCAAGATTTTTACATAATATCTATTCATTTAATTGCGTCACTGTACCAAACAGCTGTTATTAGCTTATTGTTACACTTTATTGCTTGTAAACATAATGTCATTATCTGTAACGTTACATTTTCATTCTTGTATTTGAACAACTACTTAAATCACATGGTTTGTTCTATTTTTAGAAAAACTACTTAATGTACGTCCCACAGCTTGAATTGTTTAAAACTTTTAGCTTATTTTTTCTCATTTTGTTTATAGCATAGATGAATTTTGTAAATTATTTTACTCATATGTTCCCAGCTTGAGCTTGTTCAAATTGCCCGAGACTAATTTATACATAATGTAATTATCTGTGACCAACTGATTTAATGAATGAAGGAAGATATTTAGATTGTTTTGTTATCTCTTGTTTTGTTATCTCAGGTCAAAGTGAGCAGGCTGTAAATGATAATGTAATTGTATTCTCTTTGTCTCAAGCTAAAGTGAGCAGGCTATAAATGATAATATAATTGAATTCTCTTTGCATCGAGCTAAAGTGAGCAGGCTATAAATGATAATGTAATTGAATTCTCTTTGTCTCAAGCTAATGTGAGCAGGCTATAAATGATAATGTAATTGAATTCTCTTTGCATCAAGCTAATGTGAGCAGGCTATAGATGATAATGTTATTGAATTCTCTTTGTCTCAAGCTAAAGTGAGCAGGCTATAAATGATAATGAAATTGTGTTCTGTTTGTCACTGGCCAAAGTGAATAGGCTAAAATTATAATGAAATATTATTTTCTATGTCCCAGGCCCGTGTTAACAGGCTATTTGATAATGAAATACTTATTGTCACAGTGAACAATCTTATAATTATTTTGAAATAGTTTACCCATGTTAGGTCAATGTGAACAAGATATAAAAATAATGAAATCTTAAAAAGCTGTATTAAAATGTTCTGTTTGTCCATGACATTGTCTAAAATACTGTCGTATAAATTCAAGCTTCTTAGTTTCCATATTTAGTTTGAAATCATTACGTATAAGTTGATTTAAGCATCTTACATTAATGAGAGAATATTTTATATGGAAATATAATCCTGCCCAGGAGAATAATAAATGAACAAAAATAGACAAAACTAATAAGCTTTCCTTAGAATTTAACATCTGTGACCAAGTTTAAATCAAAGCACTTAATGAAAGTTCTATTGAAAGTTTGCCATCAAGTGAAATTATGTGTAAGGAATAGAGACAAGGATGAACAAATGTACACCAATTATAAGGGAGTGGAATTTTTAATAAAAGTAACATTGAACCTTTAAAATCATTCAACAATGATTCTGTTTCTATTCACTGTCTGTGAAATGTTGCAAATCTCTCACATTTAAAACTTTAGTTGGATAGAAAAAAGCTCATATAACTTCTTCTGAAGGTTATTGGGTCATGATTTAACAACAATATTATCATATGACTTAATATTATAGCTGTTAATACTTAGAATACACAAATATGACATTTGGAGCTGAATAAAGTTCATTTAATGAAAACTTTCAAATGTCAGCTAACTCTTTCAACATGATTTTATACTTAAGTGATTCAAATATTCCTGGGGACTTTACACTCTGATGTCTTTCATTTTTCCTGAAAATAACTGATTTATTCGCACTTTACTTATTGTACTATTGTAAGAATCAAAAGACCCTTTATCATATGTATGTATGTATGTACTAGTACGCTGATCATTGTCGGCAAGTTGTTATGAGTAAGTTGTGAAAGTACAAAATGCATTTTTAATGTGTTCCATTAATTTTGTTTAAAAAATTAACACTGTTTAAATGTATAGGCTTTGTCCATGTTGGCTAAGTTGGTTACTTCAAAGTTTATATAAAATCCTGAAGGTTATCTTTCACTATGTGTTTGAAACCAAAGGGGAATATTGGGTTCCTAATTTAAGGGGGAAATAAGAGCATATTTTCAAGTCGGGATTTAAATAAGAAATCTGTGTTAATTTTCTTCAAGAAAACATGACTACTGGTGTCAAACAAATATACTTGTATTAATTTCAACATAAGATTTTAATGTTACTACGGTAATTTTGTTTTAAGTTTCATGTCTAACTGACCATATGTCAAGTTATTATAAATGTGATCTCGTTTGTATTGTACATGTTACTATATATCCAGTATGTGTTATAATAATGTCAAAAAGTGTTGAACTGGCACTCTGCAGACTTTATCTAGAATTCAATTGTTTAGGTTTTGCTGAGATACAAACAAACTTTTGCTGTAACAATGATAGTATGTTCAGAAAGAACAATGGCATTTAATCCATGTAGCAATAAGAAATAACCTTTTTTGTACCACATGTGCACAGATGGAAGAAACCAGTAAACTGGAGTTTCAAATTATGTCTATTAGAGCTAATTTTTGTTTGAAATTGTAAAGAAGTTTATACAAGTACATGTCCTTTTTATGAAATTACCAAGTATATTAGTTTGAAATTTTCACACAATTTACACAGTGATCATTGTTGTAATATAATTTTAGATCTATGTAAATTTCCAAGCATGCATTCAGTGCCAGTTGAATACATTTAGACTATACATGAGTTTATTATGTGCTATATTTTGTTAGACATTTTATTGTATATGATATGTTTGATGTACTTCTGTTGTGGGAAATTATTGATATGTCAAGTTGATTGTTGTGTTGCATTATTTTATTCAACTGTCAGTGGTGCATACATTGGCCCTGCTGATTTAAATACTCAATTGTTGATAAGAAGCACAGAAATAATGTAGTGAGTATTTAAATCAGCATGATGAATATATGTGCCAATGACAGTTGAATAAATTAAATAAATCATTATAGCAATGCCTTGGAGTTGACTTAGATCTATGTATTGTTAAATTTTATTCAACTGTCAGTGGTGCATACATTAACCCTGCTGATTTAAATACTAATAACAGTACTTCTGTACTCACAATCTATAAAAGTAGATTTTTTTTATGTATGGCAGCATGGTTAAAGTACCCACCACGTACATTTGAAATTGTTTTACATTTCAAGTTTTATAAATGTGTAAAACTTGCAGTGCTTTATTACCGATATGTTTGATGTAAAATAGTATGTGTTGTACATGCATTAGATTTTAAATTTATAATTAGGGATTTTTGTCAGTTATCTTTCCCTGATAAAATCTGACGCAATCCAATTTGTAAGTAGGTCCTTATAATTGGAATCTGCTGATTTGATCATTGAATTCCTAAGTAAGGATAACTATCTATCTATTCATACTGCATTACACTCTTTTGAGTATTATGTGCAGGTGCGCGTCTGTGCGAGAAAAATGAAGAAATGTACAGGAGATTAAATTTCATATTATATCTTTCTTGTTTTTTAGGATATTAACAGAAATGATTAAATTTAGATAGTTCTTTACTCTTAAAATACTTAGCTTGAATTTCAAACAAATTAAATGATTTACAAAAAAGTTATTTAAGATTAATTTTGGCAAATTGTCATTGAAAAGTAAGGGTAAATTCCGAGTATTCAAACTAAGAGGACCTACCCATTTGAAGAGTATACAAGGGGAAATAACTGACTAAAGTCTCTTATTGAGTGACCTGTTCAGTTTGATGTAGTATGGTGTGTTTTCATATCAGATTTTATGATTGTTTTCATACTTATTGCAGATTCAATGCACTGTTCAGTAGATTCCACAGTTGTCATTTTTTTGTTAATATTGTAAATTCTAGTTTTTGTTTTTTCTTTCTTCGGATTTCAAATAAATACTTCATAAAAAACAATTTTTTTTTGTATTATTATTAAATTAGATGTAGTGCCTTTATGCAAATGAAATTTTAAAGTCGGCAAAACATGTATATAGAAGCGGAATTTAAACTGAACTTAGACATCTTTAGTATGACCAAATTGTTTAACAACAACACATTCCCTGTTGTTTCCTTGAGCAAGAAAATATTCTACTAGCTCATTACTGAAGGACCAGGAAGCAGACTCAAAAATGATTAATCTAAGTTATAAAAAGATGTTTTACAATGGAGCTATTATTATATTAGTACATGTATATACAGTTTGCTGGCTTAGCACAAAATGGTCGTAACTCATTCTTTCTAAATTGAATTATATATATGACTGTTTTGCGCTATATCTTAGACTGTGTATATCTGTCTGGTTGGCTTTAAGTCATTATTGTGTCTGAATAAGCTACCTAGAGGCAATGGCAGGAACCTTTGTGCCATCATTAGTTTTTAAATGAAATTCTACAGCCATTCTACCTCCAACCACTACAACGAGAAGGACAGTTGTCAACCATTGGTGATGTGTGTGCTTAGTAATGGTAAAACACCTTAGATCTAAATATCACAGTCTTTCCTGCAATAGTAGTTATGCATGAGTGAAAGTTTTCAGTATTAATACTGATTTCAGTTATTGAGAATGAATGACTCAATTTAATTTATATGAAATCTGTCTTTTTTCAATGATTTAAAGTAGATTTTCAGTATTTTCAAAACTTTAAACTTCCACCCATGGTCATGTCAAATGACTGCCTTTATGTGACTTGAAATTGTGAAAATGCATAAAGAACCATAGGAGCAACATGAATAAAAGCATAATTTACTGGTACAGTATTCAAGAGTTAGAAACTTAGTCTTGTTTGCTTAGATTAAATAAAAAATGCCAGGTATTATATATAAACAAACTTTATAAATATGATCCAATGCAAAATGAGATATTGTTCGTTTTTTTCTCAACTGTCAAAACATGGATAATTTTACAGTGAATGCGTTTGTTAAAATCATTGTCGTAATACATCCACGAGTTTCCGAAAGTGTGTATTGTGATTGAGTAAAGCTTCTTATGCCGTATTATATGTTTTAGTCAAGATATTTTGAATAAAAATTAGGCCGCCAGTACAAAAACAGTGCATTCAGTCACCGTGAAATTATTCAAGCTTTGACAGTTGAGAAAAAACGGACATTACATTTAGTTCATTTCAACAAAAATATACCAAAGCAAGTTCTCAGTATAAACACAGTTTTTATAGCACCAACTGATTTGGACAAAATATTAACTAGACTAAATTTAGTATCAATGTGCAAAAGCCACTTAGAGTTACACATGTAAATATCAAAGAAAAATGACACACCACTTTTAAGAGTTACATAAATAACTTTTAGTCATCCTCATATAAATAAACATAGACCACAATAATAAGTTAAAGTGCGGTTTAAAGTCTGCTTCCACATACATGTTCAGCCAACTTTACACTCTTGTTGTACGATAACTCCTGATCATTGAAATCACCCTCAGGCAGGGGATCCCTCGCAGTATCCATTTACACCTGAGTGGAGTGGAACAATTGTTGGTTAATTTAGTGCTCAAGGAAATTAGCAGTGCCCTAATGGGGTTTGAACCCTGGACCTCTCGATCTCTAAGTGTGCGTCCTACCACTAGACTGCTGCTTCTACAATAGAAATAAGAGATATTTATTCTCTTTCTTTGTCATAATTTGTATATATAATTTTGAAGGCATAACATTATTATCATATTCTTTTTGTTACATGTATGATGATTTTATGCTTATATGTATTTTTATACAGAAATAAAATCTATCTACATAGATACAGTGGATTGACTAAAGCACACATAGATATTTCTGATTGATAAAACATTGTATGATATACAGCACCCTCCAAAAGTCTATGGACAAAGTTCTGCTTTAATAAGTAATTTTAAACCTACTATTGTTTTCCAAGCATCATCACCGGGATAGGAGCAATAGCAGTGGGTCTGTGGTAGACAGGTGCTGAGGGAAGGAGAGGTTACAGGTTCCAAACCCCACTAGCACTGCTAATTTTCTTAAGCAAAAAATTTACCTACAGTTGTCAACTCCATCCATTTATCTATCTCATTAATACAGTCAACCGCTCGATTGAGAGTTATAGACAGGGTAAATAAGTACTGTAAAGGATCACTTGCTAGAAGGTGATTTCCATAATCAGGGGTTCACATATAAATTGGTAAAGTTGGTTGAACATGTATATGGAAGCAGACTTTAAATCACACTATAACTTTAACAAGTACATAAATAGTAAAAAGTGAAGTAGTTCATCCTTGTAGCACTTGCTTTTTTAACCACCAAAATTACTAACCATCGAAACAAAAAATGTTTATCATACTGTACATGGGTTGTATAATTGTTACAAAGAAGCTCTATGTACCTAAGTGCAGTGTTTGATGTATATACAGAGCCATCCATAATTATCATTACACTTTTGTAAATATTTAATGTGTTTTTACTGTTTTTACATTTTTTCCAATACTGAAGACCTTAAATAACATATCTATAAGTACATGTGCATGTATAAGTTGCATACAGTAGCATTACTCTTCTTTCTAATGTTACAATCTGTTCTAAATATTGTAATACGTAAATACATGAAATAACTTTTAATTATTGTTTACATGAAAAACAGGCTTTTTACAAATGTAAAGGTAATTTTGGATGGCACTGTATAAGTTAAGCACACCAGGGACCGAGTCACCAATTTGATCATGCATTTGGAGCTCCTCGGCTATTTACTACGAAAAACCTCGGACATATTTAGACGCCTTATTGGAACTACTTTTTGGTCACATGACCAAGCAAATGACTTTATTTGGTGTTAAAATAAACAAAAGCCATGATTATTTAGACGATGATTAATGCCTCATTTCTAGTCAGTGAATTTGAAATACACAATTCAATGACACCACTTAACAGTATTTAGTTACATATACAACAACATATCAAAATGTGTTTATGAAGCCTTCAGAGTTCAGAAACAAGACTTATTTTGCATAAACAGACAAGTGTTTCACCTGTATTAGGCTTTGTGTACGTTGCAAAAACCTAATATTATTGGTGGACCCACCACAAGTCCTTTCCAGATTATTCATTCAAATGAATGGTTGAGGTGTGCCAAATGTTTGGCCATAGTCAACTGGAATATGTTTCACAGGTAAGCAAGTGGGTGCACTGAATAAGCAACTGATCAAGAGGGATTCTTTATACCTGAAAACACTTTTTGACCTGAGGGGGAGGTGTCCCTTCGGTTGATGAGGTTAGAAGGGGGTGTAGTGACCCTCATTATCAGAAAAAAGGGTCAGTAAGGTGCAGGAATCTTTTCCAAAATAGTGAAAGGATATCATAATGTTTCATCTCTGAAAAATTACTAGCACTCTAGGTCTAATTTTGGGAAAATAAAAAATGAATGAGATACATGTACTAATTTAGAATTGAAAAAGAGCAACCATCATATTTTGTCCCTTTGTTATGCCCCAGTGTGAACAGAATAACAGGAACAAGAGTTAAATGGCTCTTTCTGAAAGAAAATTGTGTCTCTGCCAGTAATGAAAATAAAAGAATCTTGAATTGGTCCATCAGTGATGGTTTCATATACTGAAGTGAAAAAATGTTGGATTTTCTGTCATGTCCCAACCAATAACGGGATACATTCCAACACTAAATAGAAAGTCAGCATATAAATATTCCAACTTTCTTTTATTCTCTACACTATGGTAAAATTATGATTTAATTTATTTTTACAATATCATTGGATACCCACATAGAAATAATAGAACAAAGGGAAATAACCATGATAAGACAATAATAAAACAGACAAGAGTTTTCTCCCTTTTTAACATTAAGTATCTTTATTTCTATTACAAATTTATATGTACAGTAAAAACCGCCTTAGCAACCCACTGAATTCAACGACTCTGTCTTATGTGACCGTATTTTGAAACGCCCAACATAAATACAGTCATTTCTCGTTATCTCGACTTTGTTGGGACTGTCGAAAAATAGTCAAGATAATAAATAGTCGAGATAAACAAAATTTACTAAGGGAGGTAAGTCTGGTGTCTTTAGCAGCTCTTTTACCTGCTCGTATAGCTTCATTAATAATAATTGCTCTATTTCAGCTTTAAATAAGGTTTCCAATTTATCACAAATATACTCTCAGTTGTTATGATGTACGTTCACACTGACGCCTCTCGTGGAATTATTGAAAACAATTCTTAACAATTATTTTCCGTCTATCTACTTTCGGTTTCTAATTTTACGCAGACTGTGTCTCGATTAAGCAACTTATCGAGTGTTTATTCTTTGACAATGTGTTACCAGACAACTATTTTACATTAAAGTATTTAAGACTAGGAATCCATATGCGTGATGTGACGTTAATGGTAATCATACAACTTGCGCAATGTCGGCTTCTCTGTAATGTATCAATGCCGCGTCTTGCTAACCACACACCGAGAAGAGCATTTAGTAAAATTGAGTAGTATAGCAGATATTATCAAGTTGTTAACATATACATGTTCAACCGGCTTATTTTCTTAAGCGAAGAGAGCCATTAATTTTTAAGTTAAGTTATTAAGAATAAGCCTTAAATTGAGTTTAAACATTTAAATCAAATTAAAAACGAAATGAAATAAAAATAAGACTATAAACATGATTCATTTTTTTATTTTTATATTTTTATTTTATTACACATTCTTTCATCAATTACGTATGTAACAAGTAAAGATCCCACAATGCTCAATTTACTTAATTATGACATCTGTCAATCAAAATGGTGTCACATTGTTTATTCACTATTGTTAAATGACATGTGGATTAAATTTCCCCTTTTAACTTTCACAGTACAATTGCTAATTGATTGGAGCGTGTTGTTTTTTCGCATCTCGTCAAATTACTGGTGACATCTTGGTCTTGTCGAGGTAAACATCATGATTATTGAGTGACTCAGAAGTTTTGGTCCGAAATTTATGATCGGGTCATCGAAAATGTCGAGAGAAAAAAATCGAGATAAACATAAATTTTCATATAGATAAAGAAGGAAAAAACTGTGCTCTCATTAAGAACCAGCTCCCGACCAAAACAGACGGTTAGAATGACTAAAAGGCCTGTTAAAATTGGCAAAAATAAATAAAGAAAGAAAGGAATTGCCCTAGAAAGCCTATTACTTTTTCATTTGAGCCTATTCAACAAAATCTTACTGAGAACACTGGAAAAAATCAGGACTTTCAATTTTCAATCGAAACAATGAAAAGTCAACATAAGCTTGTCGAGATAATGTGAATTGACTGTACCTACATAAAGTCCCTGTTTTTAGCGACACAATGTCTGATGCGACTAACGACCTTACTTGATCAGTCCAATATCGATAATTAGGTTTAATTAAGCGACATTTCAGGCCTCAATTGACCCAAAGATGTTTTTCACACCTGGATAATTACTGTTGAATTGTATAATTGGCCCACCAATCGACATGCTTGATACTAAACATTTTGCTATGTCAACATGCTACAGACAAATGCTGATAAACAAAAGGCATAGCACATCTGATTATTTGTTTAAACATCATAAAATAGCTTTTATAGACAATAATTACGTAAAAATAGGCCAATGAATCGATTCCAATGTGATTGCAAAACAATCGGCCAGTTTTGTTTATGACGCTAAAAGCCGTATTCCGGTTATTACCGGCATTGTCGTTAACAAAGCAACTTGCAGGTGAATTTCGTTTTCAGACATATATATTCCATCGTTTATGTGTAAAACAAATTTATTTTTAATATTGAAATTGATATAAATTGTCCATTATCAAACCAAAGACAACTTTTAAATCCATTTATTTAAATCAAACTGTGTAATAAAACTTATTAAGTGTCTAAGTATTTTTTTTGGTATTTATTACACTTTAAGGGCTAAAAATTCAAAGTTGATAAAAAATCAGGAGTATTATGCCATGTAATAACATGTTTTTAACTGTTTAATGTCCCAACTCAGTGGGGTTTTAACTTATTTGGCTGAAATATGCAATGTTGGTGACACACTATTATTTTGACTTGAACCAGGATTTAACGACCCACTGCCATATGTGACCTTGTTTGGATGGTTCGCCAGAAAGTCACATATGACAGGTTTTACAGTAATTAAAACATTACATGAAATTACATAAAATACATAAACAAAAAGCATAAATAAAATAATATAGATCATAGATGACCATCTATTCAAAGACAAACATAGACATTTAACTGAATGCTACAGGGATATTTAGTTTCAATAATTTCAAAGTTGACTTCAGAATGTAAAAAAAAGTCCAAGAATAAAACAATGGGTAGTCTGCTTATTACTAGAATATGAATACCAGTGAACTGTAGTATTCACAATATAACAGTTAAAGTATTGTTTCAAACAAGCAAACATTTAACAGAATGATTTATAATTAATTGTTAAAAGAAATTGAATTTTTATATTAATGTACAATGCTTCATTCAACCCAGGACCCCATATATAGGGTCCTTGATTCAACTTGAGATCAATACACATGTTTATTACATCCATTTACAGTCTTCACGAAAAACTGTGGACATTCAATCCAGTAAAATGGCGTTTTTTACAGGACAAAAAGATGGTTTACCAGACCAAAAAATCGTTATTCGTTAAATATGCTGTCCATTTTACGATTTAGCATATATACTGTAAAATTGAATACACAGTATTTGCGGAAAATTATCTGAAGTAAACAGAATTTATGTGAGTTTTTGTTCACACATGAAATTTTGTATGAATTATATGAATTTTATTGCATTAGGAAACTGGTGGCTATAAAAGATGGCGGACCATCAGACCAGTCACATTCTAAAAGTCAATTGCAATTTTGGTGGACTGGGTCCATGGTCCACTGTCTTAATTCAAAGACTGCTTTCATGAAGCTTTGTCTTATCAATTCAGATTGCTTTCATCACATTTCCAAATCACACAGTAACTATACATTTTTGCAGGTTGTCTTAAACACTGTTAAAATATATAAATGTCCATCGAAATCCCCAATTCATTTCACAGAATTTAGTCTTGGCGCTGACTCATACATAGTAGTGCTTGACCAGCCATGTGACACTGTTTTCCCAGTATCAAATCAGGTGGGAAAAGCTGTCAGTACAATTTCATGATAACAGAACTTTCTTTTTCTTCATGTTCGGAAGAGTATTTCTTTCTCTTAGTTTTCTCACAGCTTCACGTATATGTTTAGGTTGTATCGGTCCTGAATCTCCCCATTTTTCTAATACGTCCAGAGCTTAAAAGAGAAACAATTTGTCATTATAATAGTGCTTTACAATATGTGTTTAATTATACTATCCTCACAGTCTCAAAGATATAAGCAAATTTAAACTTATATTGACAGGGATGTGGAATTCCTAGCTTTTAATACTTGTCCACTGACAAGCGTTGGTTAAAAATCAACTTGTCCAAGACAAAATGCACTTGTTCAAAAGTTCAATATTCAAAGAGAAAGTTAGAGAACTATGCTATAACATACTAAAAGCAATGACAAATAACCAACAATAAAGTAGTTCATCGTTGAATTTGATTAAAACAGTGAGATATCTACATAATTAAGTACATGTATTGCAAATCGGGAATAGTCAGGCACACCCCTAATTGAAAATTCAAATGTAAAACTAATGAAGTGTGGCCTTCAGGGCCATATGAGAAGCTAAAAGGTAATTCTAGAAATATGATAGTCTTTTTTTCATAGGCATGATACCCCAAATTGATAGCTCCCAAAAATTGAAGGGTCAAAGAGGTAAGCATGTATATACATCTATATCTAAATTTTTATGGCTAATGTTTAATTGGGGACAATTAGAAAGGTTGTCACTTACTAGGAGAAACACTTCATTGCCAGGAAAAGAGAAACAAATTCATTAAATTTGATTTGACATTTTTAGGGGATATTTTTATGAGATTGAGGTATATGGCTGATCAAACCGGAGAAAATGTTAGTTCAATTTAGAGTATGACTTTTTCTAAGAATAGTGTTTTGGCCCTACTTCTTTACTTGTATTAATAATCAATTATAAACACTTTACCTTCCTCTACAACCTCTCCAACAAACACTTTAGATATTCCAGCCATCGCTATAACAACATTAGGTGATACGGCTGAGCCTGTGATTGATTGCATCAACTGAACAAAATACATAATGAAACATAATTATCAATCTATTATGATAAAACTATTAGAGAACTCAACAAATAAATTACAAAATAGAGACTGGTATTTTATATATTTTACCGCTCGCATACTCGCTAATGTAGATCTGGCCTTTTCCAAACGAAGGTCACGTTCAGGTGACCTTTTCTCATCATAATATTCATGACGAAATTGTTATGATACGTAACTTGTTTACATCGTCTACGTCACGAAATTTGAAATGAGCCGCCCAATCGCAGCCTGTGAATATTACTGCGGTTAAATTAGCAAGCAAAACTTGGTCTAAAAATAGAAATTACGAAATCAAAATGTGATTAATAGTGTTTTCGTCTAGATGAAAGCTACGCATTGATTGGTCGACACAAAGTTCATCTCGACGTGACCTCAAAGGGAAAAAGTACAGATCCAGTACGACCGTGGTCTACTGGATATGTGTTTACGCAGATTGCATCTGCCAGGGATTATAATTAACTAACTGTTACAATACACAGAGAGTTGACACTTGGTGTCCAGTTTTCAGAGGATTTTTTATGCATATTTACCATTAGAAGCCATGGCAACAGGTCCGGTATTCGGAATTCAGAGTTTCCGGTTTTCAGAGGATATTTTTCAATGCGTTTAATAGGAAAAAATATGGGACTTTAAAAATCATCCAGTTTTCAGAGGATTCTGGTTTTCAAAGGGTCCGGTTTTTAGAGTTTTTATTGTATAATTTTTGAGCTCATAAGTTTAAATGAAAAAGAATTTTATTCCAAAATTGACAAATATACAGTTACTGTTCCTTTTAGGTTTAGATTTGTGTTTTGTTTAAAATACTTTACACAAATATAACATGACATCATTATAGTTTGTATTTTCTCAACTGACAAATCATGAATAATTTCACCATGACTTTGTGTTCTTTCTCTCACACTCGTGATATTGTATTAGTGTGTAATCAATTGCCGTGAAATTATTCAAACTTTGACAGTTGAGATAAAATGGACTATACTTTTCAAAGATGTCTAATCTTAAAAGATAAATGACACTATTTTGACATTATATTTTTTCACTGCAATAAATATAAGATTTTATATTATGCCCAATGTAATTCCAAAGGGAATGTAGAAGTATTTTTTAAAAAAAGATAGCAAACTCTGTTTTCAATATTTTGGCCGAAGGCCTTTATCAAGAAATTTTTTCATGCATCACATTACATTTTGAACATAGCGTCTATGTTCAAAATGTAATGTGATTCATGAAATAATTTCTTGATAAAAGCCTTCGGCCGAAATATTGAAAACAGAGTTTGCTATCTTTAAGATTTTACATTTTCATTGTATATTATATCATTGATCTGAATAACACCACATTTCACAGTATCAAAGGATAAAATAATCAGTGCTATAGCTCTTTTAGGATAACTTGAGACAAAATACAATGATACCATTTTTAAACACAGGTGGATTTAAGTTTAGTACACATAATTATCGACTATTATCAGTGTTTTATTGATGTATTAAATTTAGTACGAGAACACACGTTACATGCATTAAGACATGTTTTATACTTTCATTACACAAAATCAGCTGACCTCCCTGTTTTATGTAATACCTGAGTTCCAAATATGTAAACAGACTGAGTTGTTTGTCTCAAGTTATCCTAAACGAGCTATAACAATATTTATCACTAAGTCCCAACATGCATGATGTACTTATCAGTCATCTATATCAATATAAAAGACAAGGCAGTGAAATGTTTAACCAAAATGTTTATCAAAACAAAGCAACACTATTAACTCACTAAACATACTTACTCTCTTGATGGATGCTTTTGGAAATGCAGCCCTTCTGTACATTTCATATCTATTTAACTGATCCTCGGAAAAGTTAGACACCAATACTCTGCAGATATAAAAAAAAAACACATTTAATTTTCTATCTGTATAATCATTTATATTTACAGCAATTGAAATATGCATAAATTTCATTGTGCACAGCAAATGAGACACTCATAAATTCTTTCATAAATCTAACAAGAGCTGTCAGAGGAGACAGCATGCTTGACTAAGTAAGTATTTGTCACAGGAGATGTGGTTGATAAGGAACATATATATTTTAAAATTTGAAAATGATACCGTAACAAATTTAAAGAAAAAAAAAATTTTCCAAAGAAAATTTAAGTTCACCAGAGACAATTTTGAAAAAAAAAATGTATTTGGAGTTATGAACCTTGTCACATGAGATGTGGTTGATAACAAGGAACATAATTATATTTAAATTTTGAAGTTAATACCTTAAGAAATAACAAAGATATAGAAGAAAGTATTTTACCGCACAAAAACTTTAATCTGTGCACAAAAACTTCAGAAATGTGGATGCGGACTCTGGGGTAAGTAGGAGAGCTCTACATTACTATGTTAAGTCAAGCTAAAAAATGGAACAGATTCTGAGACACAATAATTCTAATTACCATGTGAAAATATTTTGCATTTGAAGTTAAGTAGTCAGGGAATCTTTGTGATTAAAATCTGGTGCTTGGATCATTGGATTGAGTCTGGGAGAAATGAGAAACTAACAATTACCAAGCCAACAGAGATCTTAAAGCACAAGATGATAAACAAATGGAAATACCATTAGTTAACCTTAAAAGGCCAGATGACCAGGCCAATTAAATGTTTACACTTGACCTCTAATGTAATTGTAATACAATGACCCTTTATACATTATAGGGTTTTTAATTAATGCATGTTAAAGTCATCATCATATATTAGTTCTTGGCAGTGGCTAGATTTATTGTAACCTGTTACTTTATCATCAACATCCATAATGGCATGTGTAATGACTGTCAGCTAAGTCAATTATAATGAACATTTACATGTTATGTTTAAAAGTTGAAACATAACCATGTTATAATCTTCAGTAAATCTCATAGGTGGATCCAAGGGGGGGGGATCCAAGAGGGGCGGACCTGGTCTACGCCTCCCTAAAATTGCCCAAGCAACGTTTTTTTCAATCATGAATATGATAATTAATTATAGGAATATATATATATATGTCAAGAATTTTTTTGCGTGCAATAAGTTACAAGACTGGGAGAACAGAAATACAATGACTTAGCATACAATTTAAAAACAATTACTTCTCATTATTGTAAGAAGTTAACATGCTTCAACGGCTGTTAGAAAATTGTATGATATATCATAATCTAAATGCTTTATATTGCATACCCTGGGAAAGGATAGTTAAGGCTCTCGAAATGTGCCTGAATCCCTTAGAAATAACCAATACTCAGGAAGTTTGGGTTCCGCCTGTCACCTAGACCTCTGGTTAGGGCTTTGCCCTGGACCATTCGGGGTCCTTACGGCCCCTTGGTCTTGAAACCCTATTCTGCTTGTTCATTTTAGGCCCCCGCTAACTATAATTTTACGCCCCCTCTAAATAAAAATCCTGGATCCGCCTATGACTCTACCCCAGCCTGATAGGGTCTGTCTATAGTTACTGCACTCTTGTAACTAAAGAGCCTGCAATGCATATGCCCTGGGCAGTACAAAGATAGATACAGAACTCTAGACTCCAAAACCAGGTTTTTATAACTCCAGTCACTGCCATTGTTCTTACTGCATTTTTTGTCGGTCTTCTTCTTGTTTCTCATTTTTTACTCTTGTTTCCTCATCAGCTTCAGCTTTCCTCTTACGGTCCTGAGATGATGGTGAACTTTTAACTTTAGAAGGTGACTTTGCTTTCTGTTTTTCAGGTGTTTCCTTCTCGACATCAGATTCAGACCCAGACAGTGACTTCCTGGGCGATTTCTCTTTGACTCCATGATTTGATGATGATGGAGACGAACTAGACGGATCTGTTGGTGAATTCAGTGACGGCAATCCAACTTGTTTGGAGTCACTAGACGTATTAACACCTTCCATGTTCGTAAGATTAATGAATGTTAACAAAAAATCCAAACAAACTGTGTTAATTAAGGACAAACATGCACGTAAAGCTGAAAACAAATTTAATTTCATCAATGTCAGTAAACGCTTGCTTAATTATTAGAACTGCTAAATCGTAGGACATAAACGTTGCATGGGGGCGCGGCTTATTTCTTCAGTCCGCCTCCACATAAACCCCGCCTCTTTTTTACCGGGCCGGTTATAAAAACCGTGGCGGGCGAATAAAAATAAAACTTATTCAAATTTACATAACGCAAGAATGATTATAACAGCAAAACATAAAATATAAATACTGTATGTGTTGTACATTCATTGTACGTGGACCTATTTTATCTGATAGGATAGCACACACACACGTGACACAGGAAACAAGAATTTCTTCATTTCCATTGTGGATCATATCATGGTTAACTTGGCGGTTCTAAATAATACATAAATTATATATTTTATATCTATTAATGTTGAGGGAACTAAATAATTCTTATTCCAAAAGGTCACTTGATGATCATTTTTAAATTATTTAAACAATACTTGCACTTTTAAGGGGTCATCGCCTAAACCTTCAAAATAAGGCGATACCATTCCGATCTGACATTTATTACACGGTGTCCATCGTTTTGATATAAGAATAAAACATATTAAGTCAGCGAATTTTGTCACAAAGTAGAATAAGTGCGTTTTTTTGTACGTTTCCAATTCAAGCACCCGATGGCATCACATTATTAAGCTACTTAATCTTTTGTGTGATTACATTACCCTCCATTGTTTTAGAAGGAACATTCAAATAAAACATACAAATTAAAAAAATCATCAGGAAAACTATTCCTGACTCCCTCGAAATCAACTAGTCGAACCCCAACTTAAAGAAATCCTGGATCTGCCCCTTTACTTTTTCTATTCGAATGATCAAAATAGTAACGTGACACGCTAATTGAGGAAGCAAATAATGTTCAAGAGCTACTAAGTGGATTCACTTTCACACGTTAGTCAAGGTAATTAATGCTAGACTTATCTATATAACGGAACATGTTATGTACAATATATCATTTGCTTATAACTTGACAAATTTATCCGAAATATAATTTGGAACTCACTTGTTAAGGATTTTGAATTTTATTCAAGAGGAGGATAATTCATTCCACGGATGTCCGACAACAAATTTTCAAGCTGCAATCATATGCTTTATTAATGATGCACACAGTTTCCAAAGTCGGTGGGGATAACATAACGTAAAGTAATTGAAAAGAAATACGATAAAATTTATACTTGAGTTAATGAAATGAGACAAAATTGACCTTAAATATTAAAACTATGTGTTTCAAATCAATGTGCTATTCACAACAACTGGATAAAACTATTGCTTCCTTCATTGAAAGAAATTCGCATCGACAAAGGTAAAACGAACAATATGAAAGTATTTATTATATACAGCATTGTACATGTAGTTGTCTGTAATGGTGTATCATATGTAACTACAGATGTCGCTTCAAAGAGTGAAGCAGATACTCAATGTTTGAACAAGAGCGGATTGGTAAAATATACAGAGATCAAGGATAAATGGAGTTTTGACAATTTGGAACCAGACACTATTAAACGTATTGGCTTACAGAATGGCCAAAGTGCTTGGATAGACGGTACAGTTAATTTCACTGATTCTGTAGTGTACTTTCATGGGTGCGCTCGTTTGAAAGAAAACAGCACCGCGTTTCAAGAACCGCTTGTACAGTCCGATTTTGTTCTATATCGATGTGTAGACAAATGCAAAAATCCTGAAAACGCTAAAGTATCTCATGTAGGAATAGGACAAAATAGTAATGATTATATCTGTTATTGTATTCGTGGTGCTGATAATTTTGACATTAAACCACCGTCAACGTGCACACATTACATACCAAATGTATCATCACGTACGACAACTCAAGTTAATACTCCTATTTTGAGTGTGTATAGAATCAACAAAGGTGATTGGCTTAAAAAGACTACTTCTCCTCGTGAATGCTTGACAGCAAAGGTGTCCACGAAAGGTACTATTATACATGAGGAAGTATCTTGTAATGCAAATGCAACAAGTCTTGACATCGGAGGTTTTGTATGCAGGGCCTTCAATAATTCACATTTAAACTATCAGACATGCACCAATACGAGTGGAAACAATTGTCTTGTTTTGGAATCCGCCAACCTGACTGTTGCCAGGTCACATTGTCATAACATCCCTGGGTGGAGGTTGTTGCGAAGGTTTAGTGAAGAAACTGTTGAAAGTTTACAAATATCACAAGGAAGCAATTCATTCTGGGTTGGTTTGTTTCGTCCTTTTACTGTGACAAATTCTTCTTACAACTTAACTGATAAGCACATGATTTGTCTGTCCGTTGTAAGAGTTGGAACGCGTCTATATTTGGAACCAGATAATTGTCAATTAGAGAAACCATATATTTGTGCAAGTGACACAATGGATACGAATACAATTGCAAAAACAGAACAAGGCCCAACAAAAAACTACCAAGAAACAACCACACAATCAACAAGCATTGACGACGAAGGAGCTACACAGAAAACTGATCTGAATTCGACGCCAAGCATTTCCATCGAAAGTACTCAAAATTATGATAAAAGAAATGATACAAGAGCTGACCAAGAAGAAGCTGAAAATGATACTGATTATTTAAAAGTCTTTTTTTACATTGGTTCTGGCATTTTGATTGTTATAATCATTGTTATTTGTATATGTTACAAGATAAGAAAAATGCACAGGGAAATGTTAGAAATTAGTGAAGATAATTCTAAAAAGGAACAGGAGACAATTCCTAAGCAAGTTGATCAAAGCCCATTGGCTGTAAGCTATCAAGTGAATGGCACGAACAGGAACAGTGAGAATGTTTCATCGAATATATATTCTGAGCCTATAATGATAGAAGATGTAAAATCTAGTAATGACTATGATCACATTTGTTTTAGAGAAAGTAAAAAAGCATGCTTGAATAAGAAATCCGATGATGGACACATATACGGGTTTCCAAAAGTGGCCGACATGGACAATGACTACGATGTTCTCAACTCTCATATAACCGCAAAAAATACTTTCAAAAATGCAAAACCCAGAATTGATGACAATGTGTACGGTTATCCCGAAGGTATGAAACCGAGTGATGATTATGATACTTTGAATTCACATGGCACTTCAACAAGACATCCGAGTCAACAATATGGCTTCGTCAAGTCTGCAATACAACTGAATGATAACTCAAAAGGACCGAGTATTAGTAATGATTATGATGTAACAAGCTGTTGAGGAATATTTACATACTTTGCACGTACTTTAAATTGACGGCCTTTTCAGAAATAGCGCGTGCCTCAATCTGAATCAAATTGGGGGGGGGGGCTGTACCCCTCATAGCCAGAAAACAACTGAGTCATTGTGTGCAGAAATATGCTGGAAAATGGTTTCAGATTAATATGTTTTCAGTTTTTGAAAGTACTTGTGTCGTCTTTTTAAGAGCATGTAACTTAATAAATGCAAATTGAGGATTACAAAACACAAAAATGCAGTTTTTATTTCGCCCTCAGCGTGGCCAATGTACTGGTTTAGGAAATTGTTTTCTCTGATAGACTATTGCCGATGTAATAACTTGGTCAATGTGCATTTCGTTCAATCCACTACTAGTGAAATAAGGGCATACTATTAAATTAGCCCTGTCGCATTAGGCTGAAAATATGCAAATTGCCCATGTCCCAACCAGTAAGGATTTAAATACTTTTGTATGCAAGTTTGTTTGCATTCTGTTGACTGCTCATTGTATCTCTAGTGATCAATGTTAATATTTGTACCATGTTGTATATATTAACTATTTTGTAAATCTTATGTATCAAGTATGTTGGTGGCAACTAAAATGTATGTTCTGCTCTACTCTATCAATCGTTTATACATGTAACATGTTTACACTTTTATATATTTATTTTCCTTATGCCGTGGTCATACATATATATACATATTAGACTTCGGCCGGTACAAAACACTACGGCGTTTCTCTGTATCTACTGTATCTATACCTTGCTATGTTTATGAAATATACATTATAACGAATAGTTCACTGATGATACTATAGAGGTTAAAGATCATAACATCACTAGTGCCAAAGCACATGCCAAATCCTTTTATGGTTACACGTTTCGGACAGGTTAGATACATTACAAGCTCATCCAGCCTCGTTTTTAAAAATACATTCCAAAAAGCCCACACAAGCAAATTCTAGGATGACTCCTTACTTTGGCTTCCGACTAATCAACACGTATTTGATTAAAAATTCTTTTTCGGCTCTAGATATAATAAGACGTATTTTCATTTCGCTATTTTCGAAAGCTTTGAACTTTAAAACTTAGAGCTATCGATAGGATCTTTCAGTGAACTATTTATAAATATTTTGGGACGTTGGATATTAGTTGTAAAATTGAAATAAAGTACCCATAATGTGAAAAGTGGACTTTGTTTTAATTATTCATTTATATTATTTGACTTGTGTGAATGTTTCCTGACTTGGATTCGATCCCGAGATTATGGCCTCTCACTGCCAGCAGTTTAATTTCAAGCTGCATAACCACCACCAATATTAGTCAGGTTACATATACATATAAACCATTTTAGCAATCCGTATAAATATGTGATTATTCAGCGATCATCAGTGATTGAAGTTTCAATCTGTACTCCTTTTTTGAAAATGTTGATATTAGGATCATCACATCAGCATCATTTCGTAAAGCTTCCGTTCGTATCCACCCGGTACCATCAACCGTTAAGGCGTGACCATGACCTTTCTAATTGACAGAATAAAGTTAGACTATATGTATATACATGTATTACCAAAAGTTTTATCTGTAGAAGTATATATTGACAATACATACCTTATGATGGTTATATATCATATTATAGTAATGACACGTAAAATATGTAATACATGTACTACGTTTCTTTTGTGTGAAGATGCATGTACTATTTGTGTTAATAATCCATTGTCAAAGTACAGTGAGAGCATGTCCGACTTTGTAGCCAAATTGGGGTTTGATTCCCGACCGTGTCAGGTAATATCCTTATCTTATAATATCTAAACCCGATATAAATTTTGATAAGCTCACAGTACAGGTCACGTACAGATGACCTTTGCTAATACAATGTAACATCTTAATAATATTCGTATGGCAATCATTATGTTCACAGCCTTGTTTACATCTTCTATAAATAGTGAGCCCGCCCGGGTAGCTCAGTCGGTAGCGCACAATGAAGTCTACTGATCGAGGGGTCGTTGGTTCGATTCCTGGGCGGTACATACTTTCGTGGAGCTTGGTCATGAATTAATTTTCTACGGCCATTCTTTCTCCTACCACTGATTCTGAATCATGTAGGGCATCAGACAGTCACTGGCGGAAGTATGCGCCTAGTAGTAGGTTAACAGCTAAATTCAGAGATTTTTCCATTCCAGGAACAGTGAGTAAGTGGACTACCCGCCGTGATATAACCTAAACAATGTGTTGCTACGGCGTTTAACCCAACAAACAAACAACAAATAGATTGTGACGCAAATTCACAGAGTCGTTGTTGTTTGTTCGTTTGTTCGGGTTAACGCCGTAGCAACAGAGTCGTCTAATCACAGTCAGCATTTATACACACGCCAGACCACTCACTTTCCAAGTCACTCGACCAATTGCAATTTTGGTGGACTGGGTCCATGGTCCACCGGCTTAATTCAAAGACTGCTTTCAAAAAGCTTCGTCTTAACAAATCAGATTGATTTCATCATGTTGATGACAAAATACATTTCCAAATCACACAGTAACTACATGTATATAGTTTTTGCAGGTTGTCTTAAACACTGTCAAAATATATAAATGTCCATCGAAATCCCCAATTCATTTCACAGAATGTAGTCTTGGCACTGACTCATACACAGTCAGTAGTGCTTGACCAGCCATGTGACACTGTTTTCCGAGTATCAAATCAGGTGGGAAAAGCCGTATGTACAATTTCAGGATAATAGAACTTTCTTTTTCTTCGTGCTAGGAAGAGTATTTCTTTCTCTTAGTTTTCTCACAGCTCACGTATATGTTTAGGTTGTATCGGTCCTGAATCTCCCCATTTTTCTAATACGTCCAGAGCTTAAAAGAGAACAATTTGTCATTGTAATAGTGCTTTACAATATATATATATTTGTTTAATTATACTATCCTCAGTCTCAAAGATATAAGCAAATTTTTAATTTATACTTAAAAATCAAATGTAAAACTAATGAAGCATGATCTTTAGGGCTAAATGACTAAATAAAGTTAATATATGAAATATGATAAAGTCTTTTTTTCAGACGCAAAAACTGGTAACTCCCAAAAATTAAAGGGTCAAAGAGGTTATATACATCTATAGCTAAATTTATGTTGGCTTATTTTTAATTGGGGACAATTAGAAAGATTTTCACTTACTTGGAGAAACACTTCATTGCCAGGAAATGAGAAACAAATTCACTAAACATGATTTGACATTTTTTGGGGATATTTTTATGAGATTGAGGTATATGGCTGATCAAACCGGAGAAAATGTTAGTTCAATTTAGAGTATGACTTCTTCGAAGAGTGTTTTGGCCCTACTTCTTTACTTGTATTAATAATCAATTATAAACACTTTACCTTCCTCTACAACCTCTCCAACAAACACTTTAGATATTCCAGCCATCGCTATAACAACATTAGGTGATACGGCTGAGCCTGTGATTGATTGCATCAACTGAACAAAATACATAATGAAACATAATTATCAACCTATTATGATAATACTATTGGAGAACACAACAAATAAATTACAAAATAGAGACTGCTAATAGAGACTGTGATAGTTTATTTGGTCAAAAACAAATATCAGACAGTCACCACTTTCTGAACTTAGTGAACTGTAGCTTGGGAAACATGACAGTCTTTTTCTTTACTACCGGTAATTTTAATACCATGCATGGTCATAATGTTCAGGTATACATGGAACAATATGGCACGTTCATTTGATAGAGAAATTCTTTAAAGCCTTAGAAAAGTAAAAGATTCAAAATCCCACAGACTGAGTTAACACAGGATGTTCATAGACTTTGCTTTAATATTGATTTTTATTAACTGAGTGGCCTAAGAAAGTAAATTTTCAGGATGACATAGCCACAAGTAAAAATGATATAATTTTTGAGCTCATAAGTTAAAATGAAAAAGAATTTTATTCCAAAATTGACAAATATACAGTTACTGGTCCTTTTAGGTTTAGATTTGTATTTTGTTTAAAATACTTTACACAAATATAACATGACATTGCTATAGTGTGTATTTTCTCAACTGTCAAATCATGAATAATTTCACGGTGACTTTGTGTTCTTTCTCTCACACTTGTGATATTGTATTAGTGCGTAATCAATTGCCGTGAAATTATTCAAACTTTGACAGTTGAGATAAAATGGACTATACTTTTCAAAGATGTCTAATCTTAAAAGATAAATGACACTATTTTGACATTATATTTTTTCACTGCAATAAATATAAGATTTTATATTATGCCCAATGTAATTCCAAAGGGAATGTAGAAGTATTTTTAAAAAAAGATAACAAACTCTGTTTTCAATATTTCAGCCGAAGGCCTTTATCAAGAAATTATTTCATGAATCACATTACATTTTGAACATAGACGCTATGTTCAAAATGTAATGTGATTCATGAAATAATTTCTTGATAAAGGCCTTCGGCCGAAATATTGAAAACAGAGTTTGCTATCTTTTTTATAAGATTTTACATTTTCATTGTATATTATATCATTGATCTGAATAACACCACATTTCACAGTATCAAAGGATAAAATAATCAGTGCTATAGCTCTTTTAGGATAACTTGAGACAAAATACAACGATACCATTTTTAAACACAGGTGGATTTAAGTTTAGTACACGTAATTATCGACTATTATCAGTGTTTTATTGATGTATTAAATTTAGTACGAGAACACACGTTACATGCATTAAGACATGTTTTATACTTTCATTACACAAAATCACCTGAACTCCCTGTTTTATGTAATACCCGAGTTCCAAATATGTAAACAGACTGAGTCGTTTGTCTCAAGTTATCCTAAATGAGCTATAACAATATTTATCACAAAGCAAGTAGCTGCAAGAACATGCATGATGTACTTATCAGTCATCTATATCAATATAAAGGACAAGGCAGTGAAATGTTTAACCAAAATGTTTATCAAAACAAAGCAACACTATTAACTCAATAAACATACTTACTCTCTTGATGGATGCTTTTGGAAATGCAGCCCTTCTGTACATTTCATATCTATTTAACTGATCCTCGGAAAAGTTAGACACCAATACTCTGCAGATATAAAATAAACACATTTAATTTTCTATCTGTATAATCATTTATATTTACAGCAATTGAAATATGCATAAATTTCATTGTGCACAGCAAATGTGACACTCATAAATTCTTTCATAAATCTAACAAGAGCTGTCAGAGGAGACTGCATGCTCGACTAAGTAAGTATTTGTCACACGAGATGTGGTTGATGATAAGGAACATACATATTTTAAAATTTGAAAATGATACCGTAACAAATTTAAAGTAAAAAAAAAAATTTTTCCAAAGAAAATTTAAGTTCACCAGAGACAATTTTGAAAAAAAGTATTTGGAGTTATGAACCTTGTCACATGAGATGTGGTTGATAATAAGGAACACATATTTAAAGTTTGAAGTTGATACCTAAAGAAATAATACAGTTGCAGTAAAAACAAGCATTTTTTTAAAAGAAAACTCAAAGTTCAAGGGCAGATAATTCTAAAAAAATGTATTTAGAGTTATGAACCTTGTCACGTGAGATGTGGTTGATAATAAGGAACCAATATTTAAAGTTTGAAGTAGATACCTAAAGAAATAAAACAGTTGCAGTAAAAACAAATATTTTTTAAAGAAAATTCTATGTTCAAGGGGAGATTTTTCTGAAAAAAATATATTTGGAGTTATGAACCTTGTCACATGAGATGTGGTTGATAATAAGGAACATATATTTAAAGTTTGAAGTTAATATCTTAAGAAATAACAAAGATATAGAAGAAAGTATTTTACTGCACAAAAACTTTAATCTGTGCACAAAAACTTTAATCAGGAACGTGGACGTGGACGCCGGGGCGAGTAGGAGAGCTCTACATTACTATGTAAACTAAAGTCGAGCTAAAAAATGGAACAGATTCCGAGACACAATAATTTTAATTACCATGTGAAAATTTAATGCATTTGAAGTTAAGTAGTCAGGGAATCTTTGTGATTAAAATCTGGTGCTTGGATCATTGGATTGAGTCTGGGAGAAATGAGAAACTAACAATTACCATGCCAACAGAGATCTTAAAGCACAAGATGATAAACAAATGGAAATACCATTAGTTAACCTTAATAGGTCAGATGACCAGGCCAGTTAAATGTTTACACTTGACCTATAATGTAATTGTAATACAATGACCCTTTATACATTATAGGGGTTTTAATTAATGCATGTTACAGTTATCATCATATATTAGTTCTTGGCAGTGGCTAGAGTTATTGTAACCTGTTACTTTATCATCAACATCCATAATGGCATGTGTAATGACTGTCAGTTAAGTCAATTATAATGAATATTAACATGTTATGTTTAAAAGTTGAAACATAACCATGTTATAAACTCCAGTAACTCTCATAGGTGGATCCAAAGGGGGGGGATCCAAGAGGGGCGGACCCGGTCTACGCCCCCCTAAAATTGCCCAAGCAACGTTTTTTTTTCAATCATGAATATGATAATTATTTATAGGAAAATATATATATGTGTCAAGAATTTTTTTGCGTGCAATAAGTTACAAGACTGGGAGAACAGAAATACAATGACTTAGCATACAATTTAAAAACAATTACTTCTCATTATTGTAAGAAGTTAATTAACATGCGTCAACGGCTGTTAGAAAATTGTATGATATATCCATAATCTAAATGCTTTATATTGCATACCCTGGGAAAGGATAGTTAAGGCTCTCGAAATGTGCCTGAATCCCTTAGAAATAACCATTACTCAGGAAATTTGGGTGCCGCCAGTCACCTTGACCTCTAGTCCTATATATAAGACCCTCCGTAACTCATTTCACATTGGGACATTATTCTGTTACGGCAGGGTCTTATCGGCTTCCATATAGTATGATGTAGCAAAATGAGCACGGATTGTTTGCGTAATTTAAACGAGTGAAATTCGTTATTATTAAGCAATTTCCTAAACAAACCTTATAAGACCGCTAGTACATACAATAATTAATCACATTATAATATAAGAATTACAATAGGCCACCGCAGCAAGTAGAAATATTCCATTGTTTCCGTTAAGTCCAAAAAATCCTGTCTTTCATTTTTAAAACAACGCTAAATTCCAGTCATCCGGTACCATTTCCCGAATCGTCGTACCAATCCGGATTACAAATTTTATTTTTAATTTTCGGGAGACAAAAATACAGCTAAATGCAAGTATTATTGTGTTAATTGAATTGTTAGAAAGTCATTTTGTTTCAACGACGACGGAAAAAATGTTTAGTACAAATGTTTTGAATTTGTAATCCGGATTCGAAACGGATTGTGTGGCGTTAATTATTATGACCAGTCCGGTATCGGTTAAGGCCTAATCGAACTTTAGTGTTAGAAGTATTCAAAACGAAAGTCTGGAGTTTTGAGTTACGGAAACAATGGATTAATTCTACAAAATAAGGTTGGTTACTTTATGTCTTATGTTGTAATATGCTAGATAAATGTGTCAATTAGTGTTAGGAATGGGTAAAACAAAATTATTTTCGAAAAATATTGAATAATGCTCGCTTTTGTTGCGCGAGGGAATCCCTGCACATTTTGCTACATCAACCTGTATGTAAGTCGATAAGACCCTACGTAACAGAAGCAATGTCCAAATGAAAAATAAGTTAAGGAGGGTTTTATATATAGGACTGCTAGACCTCTGGTTAGGGCTTTGCCCTGGACCATTTGGGGCCCTTACGGCCCCTTGGCCTTGAAACCCTATTCTGCTTGTTCATTTTAGGCCCCCCCTAACTAGAATTATACGCCCCCTCTAAATAAAAATCCTGGATCCGCCTATGACTCTACCCCAGCCTGAATAGGGTCTGTCTTTAGTTACTGTACTCTTGTAACTATAGAGCCTGCGATACATATACCCTGGGCAGTACAAAGATAGATATAGAACTCTAGAATCCAAGACCAGGTTACCATAACTCCAGCCACTGCTTTAGTTCTTACTGCATTTTTTGTCGGTCTTCTTCTTGTTTCTCATTTTTTACTCTTGTTTCCTCATCAGCTTCAGCTTTCCTCTTACGGTCCTGAGATGATGGTGAACTTTTAACTTTAGAAGGTGACTTTGCTTTCTGTTTTTCAGGTGTTTCCTTCTCGACATCAGATTCAGACCCAGACAGTGACTTCCTGGGCGATTTCTCTTTGACTCCATGATTTGATGATGATGGAGACGAACTAGACGGATCTGTTGGTGAATTCAGTGACGGCAATCCAACTTGTTTGGAGTCACTAGACGTATTAACACCTTCCATGTTCGTAAGATTACTGAATGTTAACAAAAAATCCAAACAAATTGTGTTAATTAAGGAAAAACATGCACGTAAAGCTGAAAACAAATTTAATTTCATCAATGTCAGTAAACGCTTGCTTAATTATTAGAACTGCT
The DNA here is from genome assembly GCA_025267735.1 of Mactra quadrangularis. Taxonomy (NCBI): domain Eukaryota; kingdom Metazoa; phylum Mollusca; class Bivalvia; order Venerida; family Mactridae; genus Mactra; species Mactra quadrangularis. The sequence goes on from CM046304.1 coordinate 35,385,966, forward strand.
TAATCGTAGGAAATAAACGTTGCTTTCGGACGCGGCTTATTTCTATAGTCCGCCTTTACATAAACCCCGCCTCTTTTTTACCGGGCCCGTTCTAAAAACCGTGGCGGGCGAAAAAAAAACTTATTCAAATTTACATAACGCAAGAATGATTATAACAGCAAAACATATAATATAAATACTGTAAGTGTTGTACATTCATTGTACGTGGACCTATTTTCATCTGATAGGATAGAACACACACACGTGACACAGGAAACTAGAATTTCATCGTTACCATTGTGGATCATATCATGGTAACTTGGCAGTTCTAAATAATACATATATTTTATATCTATTTAATGTTGAGGGAACTAAATAATTCTTATTCCAAAAGGTCACTTGATGATCATTTTTAAATTATTTAAACAATACTTTCACTTTTAAGGGGTCATCGCCTAAACCTTCAAAATAAGGCGATACCATTCCGATCTGACATTTATTACATGGTGTCCATCGTTTTGATATAAGAATAAAACAAATTAAGTCAGCGAATTTCGTCACGAAGTAGAATAAGTGCGTTTTTGTACGTTTCCAATTCAAGCACCCGATGGCATCACATTATTAAGCTACTTTAATCTTTTGTGTGATTACATTACCCTCCATTGTTTTAGACGGCACATTCAAATAAAACATACACATTTAAAACATCATAGAGAAAATTATTCCTGACTCCCTCGAAATCATCTAGTCGAACCCCAACTTAAAGAAATCCTGGATCTGCCCCTTTACTTTTTCTATTCGAATGATCAAAATAGTGACGTGACACGCTAATTGAGGAAGCAAATAATGTTCAAGAGCTACTAAGTGGATTCACTTTCACATGTTAAGAGGAGGATTATTCATTCCACGGATGTCCGACCACAAAATTTCAAGCTGCATACATATGCTTTATCAATAATACAGTTTCCTCCGTCGGTGGGGATAACATAACGTAAAGTAATTGAAAAGAAATACGATAAAACTTATACTTGAGGCGATGAAATGAGACAAAATTGACAATAAATATTAAAACTATGTGTTTCAAATCAATGTGCTATTCACAACAACTGGATAAAACTATTGCTTCCTTCATTGAAAGAAATTCGCATCGACAAAGGTAAAACGAACAATATGAAAGTATTTATTATATACAGCATTGTACATGTAGTTGTTTGTAATGGTGTATCATATGTAACTACAGACGTCGCTTCAAAAAGTGAAGCAGATACTCAATGTTTGAACAAGAGCGGATTGGTAAAATATACAGAGATCAAGGATAAATGGAGTTTTGACAATTTGGAACCAGACACTATTGAACGTATTGGCTTACGGAATGGCCAAAGTGCTTGGATAGACGGTAAAGTAAATTTCACTGATCATGCATTGTACTTTCATGGGTGCGCTCGTTTGAAAAACAACACCAACGCGTTTCCAGGACAGCTTGAACAGAATGAGTTTGTTTTATATCGATGTGCAGACAGATGCGAAAATTTAAAAGTTAAGCTTTCTTTTGTAGGAATAGGACAAAATAGTAATAATTATATTTGCAATTGTATTCGTGATGCTGATTATTTTGACATTAAACCACCGTCAACGTGCACACATTACATACCAAATGTATCATCACGTACGACAACTCAAGTTAATACTGCTATTTTGAGTGTGTATAGAATCATCGACGATGATTGGCTTAAAAAGACTACTTCTTCTCGTGAATGCTTGACAGCAAAGGTGTTTACGAATGGTACTATTATACATGAGGAAGTATCTTGTAATGCAAATGCAACAAGTCTTGACATCGGAGGTTTTGTATGCAGGGCCTTCGATAAATCACATTTAAACTATCAGACATGCCACATTAGGAACGATAGCAACTGTCTAGTTTTGAAATCCGCCAACCTGATTGTTGCCAGGTCACATTGTTTTAATATCCCTGGTTGGACGTTGTTGCCATGGTTTCGTAAAGACACTGTTAAAAGTTTACAAATATCAAATGAAAGGAAATCATTCTGGGTCGGTTTGTTTCGTCCTTTTACTGTGACAAATTCTTCTAACAACTTGACTGATGATCACATGATTTGTCTGTCTGTAATAAGATTTGGGACTCGTCTATATTTGGAACCAGATGATTGTCATTTAGAGAAACCATATATTTGTGCAAATGACGTTATGCATACGAATACAATAGCAAAAACAAAACAAGGCACAACACAAAACTACCAAGAAACAACCACACAATCAACAAGCATTGACGAAGAAACTACTCAGAAAATTGACCTAGATTCAAAACCAAGCATCAACGACGAAACTACACAGAAAACTAATCTGAATTCGACGCCAAGCATTTACATCGAAAGTACTCAAAATTATGATAAAGAAAATGATACAAGAGCTGACCAGGAAGAAACTGAAAATGATAATGATAATTTAAAAGTCTTTGTTTACATTGGTTCTGGCATATTAATTGTAATAGCCATTGTTATTTGTATAAGTTACAAGATAAGAAAAATGCAACGCGAAAGGATAGAAACTTGGGAAGATAATTCTAAAAAGGAACAAGAGACAAGTCCTAATCTAGTTGACCAAAGCCCAATGGCTGTAAGCTATCAAGTGAATGGCACGAACAGGAACAGTGAGAATGTTTCATCCAATGTATATTCTGAGCCCATAATGATAGAAGATGTAAAATCTAGTAATGACTATGATCACATTTGTCTTAGAGAAGGTAAAAAAGCATGCGTGAATAAGAAATCCGATGATGGACACATATACGGGTTTCCTAAAGGGAGCTACATGGACAATGAGTACGATGTTCTCAACTCTCACGGAACCGCAAAAAATACTTTCAAAAATGCAAAACCCAGAATTGATGACAATGTGTACGGTTGTCCCGAAGGTATGAAACCTAGTGATAATTATGATACTTTGAATTCACACGGCACTTCAACAAGACATCCGAGTCAACAATATGGCTTCGTCAAGTCTGCAATAAAACGGAATGATAACCCAAAAGGACCGAGTATTAGTAATGATTATGATGCAACAAGCTGTTGAGGAATATTTACATACTTTGCACGCACTTTAAATTGACGGCCTTTTCAGAAATAGCGCGTGCCTCAATCTGAATCAAATGGGGGGGGGCTGTACCCCTCATAGCCAGAAAACAACTGAGTCATTGTGTGCAGAAATATGCCGGAAAATGGTATCAGATAAATATGTTTTCAGTTTTTGAAAGTACTTGTGTCGTCTTTATAGGAGCATGTAACTTAATGAATGCAAATTGAGGATTACAAAACACAAAAATGCAGTTTTTATTTCGCCCCCAGCGTGGCCAATGTACTGGTTTAGGAAATTGTTTTCTCTGAAAGACAATTGCCCATGTAATAACTTGGCCAATGTGCATTTCTTTCAATTCACTACTAGTGAAATAAGGGCATACTATTAAATTAGCCCTGTCGCATTAAGCTTAAAATATGCAAATTACCCATGTCCCAACCAGTAAGGATTTAAATACTTTTGTATGCAAGTTTGTTTGCATTCTGTTGACTGCTCATTGTATCTCTAGTGATTAATGTAAATACTTGTACCATGTTGTATATATTAACTATTTTGTAATTCTCATGTATCAAGTATGTTGGTGGCAACTAAAATGTATGTTCTGATCTACTCTATAACAATCGTTTATAACATGTAGACACTATTATATATTTATTTTCCTTATGCCACTGTCGTACATTTACATATAAACCATTTTAGCAATCCTTATAAATTTGTGATTATTCAGCGATCATCAGTGATTGAAGTTTCGATCCATACTGCTTTTTTGAAAATGTTAAAACTAAGATCATCACATCAGCATCATCCGTACCGCTTTCGTCCGTATCTACTCGGTACCATCAACCGTTAAGGTGTGACCATGACCTAAGTAGAACATACTATATTCTACTTAACAGAATGAAGTTAGACTATATGTATATATTACCAAAAGTTTTATCTGTAGAAGTATATATTGACAATACATTCCTTATGATGGTTATATATCATATTAAAGTAATCACACGTAAAATATGTAATACATGTACTACGTTTCTTTTATTTCTTTTGTGTTAATTATGTCATTGCTTTTGTACGTATAATTGTATATCTTGTAAATATGTTACTACTCTCCAGATTAGAAGGAAATAAAGGAATCTATCTCTATCTATTCTATTCGATTTATATATATAATGTAATTATATTATAATATAATAATGTAATTTCCTGATCACTTTGCATAAAATGAATATCAACATATAGGCAACTACACAAGTTGTTGTCTACATTTTATGTGAGAAGACGCATGTACTATTTTTGTTAATAATCCATTGTCAAAGTACAGTGAGAGCATATCTGACTTTGTAGCCTATAATTACTAAACCCGATATAAATTCTGAAAAGCTCACAGTACAGGTCACGTACAGTTGACCTTTGCTAATAACATCTTAATAATATTCGTTTGGCAATCATTATGTTCACAGCCTTGTTTACATCTTCTATAAATAGTGAGCCCGCCCGGGTAGCTCAGTCGGTAGCGCACAATTAAGTCTACTGATCGAGGGGTCGTTGGTTCGATTCCTGTGCGGTACATACTTTCGTGGAGCTTGGTCATAAATTAATTTTCTACGGCCATTCTCTCTCCTACCACTGATTCTGAATCGTGTAGAACATCAGACAGTCACTGGCGAAAGTATGCGCCTAGTAGTGGGTTAACAGCTAAATTCAGAGATTTATCCATTCCAGGAACAGTGAGTAAGTGGACTACCCGCCGTGATATAACCTATACAATGTGTTACTACGGCGTTTAACCCAACAAACAAACAACAAATAGATTGTGACGCAAATTCCCAGAGTTGTTGTTGTTTGTTCGTTTGTTGGCAACATAGTCGTCTAATCACAGTCAGCATTTATACACACGCCATCTAAATAAGCTCAGAAAACTATATCTAAAAATAGAAACAACGAAATTGCGATGCTATAAATAGCGTTTCGTCTTGTTGAAACTTACAAAAAGGCTATCTCATCCCTAACCCTCGTGCGAAGTCTGGAAGTCCCGTGCCTGTGATGTATAGGATATCTGTATATAGACATCTTGATTGTTTGCTTAATACATTTCCTGAATCCTGCTTGACAATATCAGGGAAATCTACAGAACAATAGACCAGGAAATTTGATGTAATGAGTTGTCTGAAGATCGCTTAGGATACAAAACTAGGTCAGTAGGTCAATTGAATAAAATCATATTTTTGTGCAATCTAATTGTTTTAATAGTGAATCATTTGGACATGTCTAAAACACTATTCTAAATGAACTAATTCAGTCAGAACTTTTTTAACTAAACGGGTCGGTTATATTTCACATTTGCAGGAAAAGGAGATCGAACTTGTTCGATGAAAACGTTATAACATCGGAACATTTAGACAATTTTGGGCTTCAGTTTACTCAAACCTCGTCCCATTTAGTCAAACTTGACATTCCAACAATATGACATGTTATTGAAAACCCTGATGCATTGAACCTCAAACATTGAGCTTTTTTTAACGTCGTATTCAACACATATAGAGGTAATATATACGACGGCCAGCTCCTCCTACTATAGGTTTCCTGGACACTTTTCTATCACCAGTACTAACCTACCCCACCACGAGGCCTACAACTCATGTATAGGGTATGACCCGCCGCGACCGGGTTTCGAACCCGGTATCTCCGGATTCGAAGTCAGACATGCTAACCACTACGCCACGGCCGCGGTCATAACAATATAAAAATATACATGAATATGAAAACTAGTATAAATTAAAAGAAATCGCAATAGCCAAACATAATAATGTTTAGGAATGTCACTTTGTTTTTCATACTGCCTCTCTTTCTGTCTATCTGCATGTCTGTCTCTCTGCCTTTCCTCTCACTCTCATTCTCTGTCACTTAAATGTCCATAACATATCTTTCATCACATGTTTAATGAATTTAACCCTTGCTTAAATGACGACGGTTTTCATTTATTTATTTATTGGAGGTAACGCCGTGTCAACACAATTTTAGGTCATTTTACGGCGTCCAGCGCCCCTAACCTAGCTTTCCTGGACCATTGTCTATAACCAGTACATACCTACCCTTCCACAAGGCCGCTAATCAATGGAGGAAAATCGACATTTATGTCAAATTTTCATGGAAGGCTATAACCTCCCCGGGTGGAATTCGAACCCGCACCCCCTCGGGCACGAGTATCCAAATCCCGGCGCGCTACCAACTGCGCTATCGACCCGGGAAATGACAGCGGTGGTGTAAAGAATGAAAAATATAATAGATTAGCCTTTTGCCATAATGATTAAACCAAACCATTTCTATATTGATTCAACATGTCAAAGACTGTGTATGCGTCTACTCTGACATTAGAATGCATATTAACGTGTTAACCATAACGAGCACAGGAAAAGTCGTTGAAAAATGTCAAGTGCTAATTGTTAGAGTAGGTGTCCCTCCAATGCGATGTTAACTTCTGTGTAATAAGGATATAAGTAAACGAACTTACACTAGCCGTTATTTATGGATTTTATGCCCACATAAATTTTTTTATGTAAAGTACATCTTTACCCGACAGCTTTGTCGGCTTTAGATATCAGGTTACTTTTAGACCTGACCCTTAACTAGGTTTTTATTAGCCAATCGGATCAAGTAAAATGTATCACGTGTTTATTTTGACCAATAGCTGATCAGTATTTAAGAGTTCCTTTGTTTAACTTGATGAGATAACATCAATTTATTTTGCTCTCGTTAATTTATAATTGTGCTTTTAATCATCGTATTTAAGATGAAACCCAGAAAGAGAACAGCTTCGGCTAGTGCTACTGTGGCAAAATGTCCCTGCTGTAACATGGGTAACAAAGCCCCTAAGAAATCTAAGGTGGCTAACCCTATCATGATTAGTGACAGTAACAACATAACAGTTGATGATCCACAGTCAATTATAGAACCAACTGACAATACTCAGCCACTTAATGACCAAACAGGAGTAGTACAACCAGGAGTCAACCAATCAGAACCAGTTCAACCGGATGTTAGTCATTCAATTCCTAACCAATCTATCAATAGACCAGTCCTAGGTCAACCAATCAGGAATCAACAATTAGTCCATTTAGATTTGAACCATTCTGACTCTCCTATACTGCCTAATGGACTTAGACTAGGCAACAATCAACCACATAGGGAAGTGCCATTAATACAAGACCATCAATCAGACAGTGATTCAGATTCGGATGACGATGATGATAGGATTTTGCCATTTGACAATGTGGTGCAAAGACATTTAAATGAGGTATTGCCAGGTAATGCCATTCAGATTCAAGAACCCATTAGTTCTTCTATTGTCCCTCAAATTAAGAATTCCATACGTAAGAGAACTTGGTCCAATAGATTTATTGACCTGGCTACCCTACTTCCTTCTTTGACCGATAATCAGCCAAGCAGATATACTCTGCAAATGGACGGTCATTCTAACATTTCCATATTACCTACTAATAAAGTGAGGAAAATTTCCTCTATTGAACAATGGACAACTGCATTCCTTAGGTTTGTAGCTGTTTATAGTTCCAAATTTCCATTTGAAACCCCACAACTAATGAAGTATATGGAGATCGTCAGAGACATAGCTAATCGCAGGCCAGGTTTAGCCTTCTTATTTTATGATGTTCACTTTAGGACTCTAAGAGAGACTACTCCTGTTGCCTGGGATATACTCCATACAGAGTTTTGGCTTATGGCATGTACCTCTTTTCAAAACCCTCCGCCCTTTCGTTCATCCAAACACCAACAATTCAGAACAAACACTCAGTTCAGAGACAGGCGATTCTTGGAAAAAACATGTTGGAACTTCAACAAGCACACTCAGTGTAGAAACCAGAAGTGTTCCTTGCCTCACATCTGCGGTTACTGCAGAGGCCCCCATCCAGCCTATCAATGTTCATTCAGTTCCAAAGAACAGGCTAACAGTCAATCCAAAACAAAATCCTCAGACACCTCTAAGTCAAACAAATAATTCCGTGGTAACTCCCATAGACATTGCTAAGCTTGCCCCTTTGTTATCCAATTACATTTGGAGAGATTATTTGATCCAAGGCTTCAAATTTGGTTTTTCTATAGGTTATACAGGCCCGAGAATTGCAACTTCATGCTCAAACCTCAAATCATGCTCCAATAATTATGGGCTGATTCAGCAAAAAATTCAAACAGAATTAGATTTGGGTAGATTGAAGGGCCCCTTTAAATCTCCTCCCTTCAACAATTTACGTATAAGCCCTATTGGTCTGGTCCCTAAAAAAGCCCCAGGCGAATTTAGGTTAATACACCATCTAAGTTACCCCCAAGGCTCTTCAGTGAATGATTTTATCGTGCCAGAGCTCTCAACAGTCAGTTACTGCAGTTTTGATGACGCAGTTAAAAAACTTCTGAGTATAGGCCAGGGGGCTCTGCTCAGCAAAACTGACATAGACTCAGCTTTTAGGTTGATTCCTATTCATCCTAAAGACCATCATTTACTTGGTTTCCAATGGGACGGTCATTACTATTATGACACTTGCTTGCCTATGGGGTCATCCTCTTCTTGCGCAATATTTGAGAGGTTTAGCTCATCCCTACAACATATTTCGGAAACAATTCTTGGTATTCAATATATAGTTCATATTCTAGATGACTTTTTAATACTAGGCCACCCTAAATCTTCCCAATGTCAAAAAGACCTTGATAAATTTTTAGCTTTCTGCAATGATATGGGAGTACCTATAAAAAATGAGAAAACAGTTCATGCTACTAACATAATCTCATTCATGGGAATTGAAATTGACTCCATTTTGATGGAAGCTCGTCTTCCACAAGACAAGCTAGATAAATTACGTCAACAACTCTCTAGTCTTTCAAAACGTAGAAAAGTCACTCTTAAAGAGCTTCAATCTGTTTTAGGTTTATTAAACTTCTGCTGCCAAGTTGTACTTCCAGGTAGATGTTTCATGCGTAGACTTATTGACTTGACAAAGAAAGTACATAAGGCTCATCATAGAATTACTTTAAACAAAGAAAGTCGCAGAGATATTAATGCTTGGTTGATATTCATTAATCATTTCAATGGTAAACATTTACTTTTGAAACAAAGATGGCTTAGCAACGACATTTTACATCTACATACAGACGCTGCTGGGTCCTTAGGTTTTGGTGCTATATTCAATTGTCACTGGTTTTATGGTTTATGGCCAAAAAACCTTAGTCATTTTAACATAACATTTAAGGAGCTTTTTCCAATCATTTTAGCCGTTGAAATATGGGGCCATAAATTGAGGAATACATGTATTATATTCCACTCAGACAATGAGGCAGTAGTTCATATTGTCAATAAACAATCTTCTAAACAACCAGAAATCATGTCTCTGGTCCGTCGTCTGGTTCTAGCCTGCATGAAATATAATATTCTGTTTCGTTCTGAACATGTGCCTGGAAAATTCAATCTGTTACCGGATCTACTTTCTCGTTTACAGATCAACGATTTCAAAGCCAGGGCCCCACATATGGACAAGCTTCCCACAGTAATACCAGAAGATTTAATCACAGCCAGCTAAATCATGCGGTCTCAAGTTTACTTGATAAGGCACTGGCTCCTTCAACAATTTCTTCATATAGAAATGCCCTGAAAAATTACCATTATTTTCATACTGTATACTATCCATCCAGCCCTTTATTACCCATATCAGTACAGCAATTGGCACAGTTTATTGCCTATTGTCATTACAAACAATTGAAAGCCTCCACCATCACAGCTTTCAACTCTGCATTCAGTTACGTACATAAGCTATCAGGTTTTCCTTATCCTATTGACAATTTCTTGATCAAGAAATTGCTGCATGGCATCAGACGCGAGGCACATTGTGATAAACGTAGACCTTTCAGGTTAGATCAGTTAGATAAGTTATTGAGTTCCATTAAGTTTGTTGTCAGTGACAAATATACTCGCGCTCTACTTAAAGCCATGTTCCTCACTGCATTTTTTGGATTATTCCGTATTGGGGAAATTGCTTTTTCAACCAAAGGTCAACAAAATATGATTAATAGAGAAAATCTTTCATTTCAAAAGACAAACAGTACCATTGACATAATTAATATAACTTTGAGCAATTACAAACATTCTATGGTTATATCAGCAATTATACCTTTAAGCCGTCAGCCCATCTCCAGATTATGTCCTGTTAAGGCCCTCTGTCGCTACTTAAGAAAGTCGACTGCAACAAGAGGCCCTCTTTTCAAGGACGTTCACGGCAAAACTATCACAGCAGGATATTTCAGATCTACTCTAAGGTCATGTGTAAATTTTTGCAACCTTGATGCTACCGTGTATACATCTCATTCTTTCCGTATTGGTGGGGCTACCTATGCTTACCAAAACAGCATGTCATTGAATCAAATTCAACTATTAGGTCGATGGAAATCCTCTGCCTATAAGAAATACTTACGCACCACACCCCTAGATATAAGCATCAGTTGATTTGCCATTACCTAGTTAAAGTATATTCTATGATTTGATAGAGCGACTGTTTAAGGCGGCGCCTGTTAATCATTCATGTTTGCTACATAATAAATTGTTAAGACCTTATCCTTATGTTTCATGTTCAGCTGAATGGCATTTCCTGGCATTACTGTTATATGATACAACGTATTATGTATAGTATTAAAGTTGCTGTAATATACTTGTTTATTGATACCATTACATTGCTAAGAGTTGTTTAGTCTGATGTAAATGCTTTTACAGTCATTTTTGACGAGGACTATTTTTTCCGACAGTTTGAGGCTGCGGAAAGACTTGTATAAATGTATATTTCGTTTTGTTTAGACATTTGTTACATTACATTAATATGTGTCAAACTTATATTTATTTTGTTGACATATCTTGTCTATTGTTCATATCCTGACGGTTTGAGGCCGCAGTGATAAACATTTTTTTTTTTTTTTTTTTCTTCTCTTTTGTTAATGATGTACAAATTTATGTATATTATACTCATTTGGACTACTTGAGGTCCCTGGTTATACAGTATATATGCACACATGTTGAAATGTTCATTTTTTTCCCGCTGTTTTTGTTAGTTAAAAGGGTCATCTTCTTGTAGTTTTTATGAAGTTCACCTTCATGGTGTATTACAAACATTTTGCAATCATTCAAAAGTTAAATTTCAACCTGTGTTTATAAAACTTAGTTTTATATGTGCAAATATCATGTAAATATTTCTGCTTTTATAGGCCATAGAGAAAATGATGTACTTCTTTTTCTTTTCATAATCATGATGTAATTTTGTTAAGCAGTATGTATATTTTAAGCTGATTTTGTTCTTGACAATAACATGACAGTTTAAGGCTGCATGCGTCTATTGTTTTCCATCTTCTTTGTGAACATATTATCACATTCAGCTACAAAAATACGTTTCTTAGCTACAATTAACATCATTGCACTACTATTTAGGATTAAGTCTTAAAAATAAGAAAAATTAAAAGAAGCAATTTTATTATTATTTCGCTTCCATCACAATACTGTCTATCTGGCCGTGGGTTTCACCTTTTGGCGGTCTTGCCGTCCAGATATGCCATTTCGGCTTGTATATATTGTGTATATGTTATGTTTTTATGGCATTTAAAATAAAATGCCCTTTTTCAATCAACCTGATTTCTGTTATCTTTTGCCTCATGCCCTACTAGTAGACACTTGTGATGGACAGCACATAAATGGATTTTATGCCCACATAAAATTTTTTATGTTAAGTACATCTTTACCCGACAGCTTTGTCGGCTTTAGATATCAGGTTACTTTTAGACCTGACCCTTAACTAGGTTTTTATTAGCCAATCGGATCAAGTAAAATGTATCACGTGTTTATTTTGACCAATAGCTGATCAGTATTTCAGTTCCTTTGTTTAACTTGATGAGATAACATCAATTTATTTTGCTCTCGTTAATTTATACCACCTCCTCCAGCTCCTCCTCTTAATCCATAGACACGATTTTGCCTGAATATTAAGCATGGAATATAACACGCTTGCGTTTTATTTCCATAGATTTGATTTTTCATCCGACAATGGAGCAACACGATACGACTAAAACACGCAATGGAGAATTTTGTGCAAATCGACTAATTGGAACAGACATCGACTGGTTTACTGCGGGTATGACTAAAACACGCAATAGAGAATTTGGGGCAAAATGGACGAAATGGAGCAGTCAGTAGCGAAATGAAGTTTAATTGTTAAATAACTTTTTTGGGCGGTAATATATTATCAGCAATAAAACAACAGGATATGACTTAAACACGCAATGGAGAATTTTGCGCAAATGGGCGAAATGGAACTAGTCCAGTCAATACAGCTTTTTACCTAGACAAAATTGCAACAGAATATATAATTATACTATGCGAAAGACCATCAATACAATAACACACACCAAAAAGTTGCACTCCAAATAAAGAGGGGAAAGTGATGAAAAATGAATTTTAAATAATGCATTTTCTACTTATATTACAAGGCGCGCTGCAACGCTTCCGTACTTCTGTCCCGCAGTGAATATAGCTTTTGGGTCACAAAAAGTAATGGATGCCGGTAGTATTTTGCTTCTGAGTTGACTTTCCGATGTGAACATATACACCTATATTTAATATACTTTATATATGACAGTAAATTAATAAAAAATACCGTTTTTGGTGACGACCTTGACAAATAGAAATATTTTACTACGGTAGCGCATTAGGACCAAAATTGATCATGTTTAGTGTTAAATTTGTGTCACGATATTTTTGTTGTCTGAGTGCTGAGTACGAAACTTTAAACTCCACAAATTAATGTTATCTCATAAAATTGTTTTAAAAAACGAGATGATAACCAAGTTAAGCTTAATTCACTTGATATATTTGTTTCATTTACTCATGAAAATAGCATCACACTATATATTTGAGCTTAAACGATTTTTTACTTTTTTGTGTATGAGTTACGTATAGCTTTTCCTCCGTCATTATTTAAAATTATAAACTGTTGTTGGTTTTGTTGTGCCACCGTACTAACCTGTTTGAACAAAACATTGTCTTCAGGTCTGACAAAGTAAGGAAAGTCGAGAACGGGACTTGGCTAAATTAAAAAAAGTCCCATGCTGTGTCTACTTCTCTATCTTTCATGCATACCTTAATTGGATGCCTGACAGCTTTAACATCATTTACATTGTAAAATCAGTAATTCTAAAACTTCCCAGAACTTACACCGAGTTCAAAGAAGCCGTTCAAATATACATAGACATCACAAAGGATGTAGACATCAAAACTGGCGAGATATTATAATGCTCTATTGTTCATTATGAATTGGCCACACGAACAACCTCCCTTTGCAATAGTTTGCTACTAAAGTAGTCAATGCAACATCGTGCGTGCAAAATTAAAAGCTTGTTTTAAACATTTGACGCAATATGAAAGGACAACACAGTATTAAATCCATGTGAGTAGGGATGTGAGTCTGTTAATGGAAATGTTCAGCCTGTAAAGACTAAGTTATAGTCTGTCCCTGAAGATATCTTAAAGTTATTCGATGACGGACTTGTGTGTTCAATCATTTGCACAGTGTTAAGATCTAGTTAAGCCTCTGATAGCGAAAATACCGACAGTGACAATGATCAAAAGCTAAACCTCAGGTTATAAAAAACAGAACGTAACTAAGTACATTCCGTAACAAATGTATACTGTTACAACATTTCATATGTAAAAACAGTTACAAAAGTAACAAATGATATTTTAAATATTTATTTATGTAATACCTATTATTCATCTGTATTACATACGTGTAGTAGCATGAACTACAACACTTGTTTGGAAGCATTTGTTGTCTATTAAATCTGCTTTTGTAATCGATACACGAGAAGCTGATTCCAAAAATTCATAGTTTCAGGTATTGTGTTGGTACTTAAATCACATTAGTTCATTAAATGATAATTACATTCATATCAATGACATTTAAACCCTTTCTAGACACATTTGTAGTAAACTAAAAGTTATTATCAATTATGATTTTTGAAAATTGTATAGGATTTCATTCCAAAAATTCGCACTTTTAGATATTATTTTAGTACTTTTATCCCAAAACTGAACAATTATGTCTCTTATTTATTATTGTTATACTAATTATAGTACAAGCACTAGTTATAGTACAAACGCATGAAAGATACATGTAAAGCAGATTCCAGATAAATGACTCGTTTTAAAATCTTTTTTTACACATTTATAAAAAAAAATCAAAAATGACCTTTTTGATTTTTGTATTGAAAAAGAATTTGAATAATAAGTTGTATTTTTACAATTGTTTTCATTCGTAAATGATAATAGATAGTTATAAAGGGAGCTAATCCAAAATGAATTTTCATTTGTATATGATAAAAGATAGTTGTAAAGGGAGCTAATCCACATTTTTGTTCATGTTTAACGTTTTTGTCCAAAAAAGGACTTTCCCCTCGAATTTTTGAGTGCAACTTTTTTTTGGATATTACTATGAATACGAACTTTCACATGGTACAAAAATAAATTCTGTTGCAATTTTGTCTAGGTTAGCCTATTTTTTTTAGCTGTATTAACTGGACTAAACAGACATTGACGAATCGGAGATTTAACTGTATAAGTCCAGTGTTCAATCTAAAGCGCGCCATTGCGCAAATGCACCCTTATGTACGCAAAATGCATAATGTCAAACGTCTATTGGGCCCGTCGGCCAAATGAAATGTGAGCAAACCTAATTATCGTAAACAATTTTAATATACAAAATGGCCTCTGCAGACCGGCCCTTTGCAGAACAAGTACTTTGCCCAACAACAGCTTTTGGTAAATTTCTTTGGTGTAATTTCAATTGTATTTAACCTCTGTAGAGCAACAATCTCTGCACAGCTACATACTTTAGTCGCTTCCAGTGGGTGCTGTTCTAGAGAGGTTATACTGTAATCATAACTTATTTGTGAGTTCATGTTATAATCATTTATTGGTAAACTAATAAAGCTGATTTAGGAATAAAGTCAGATGACCCTTAAATTTTTTCACCTTTGTGCTAACAAAATATTTATCATTGCTTTTGGTAATATTCTAAATTCTTGTTTTTTATTACATGTTTTATTTCTTCAGTTTATAAATAAATGCTTTTTTCACTCACACTTCTTGTGGCTCATTTCTTGTTTTTATATATCAAACACGAATGACCTCAACTCTTTGTTTATTGATGGATATTTTCTTGTTTGCAAGATATTGTGATTTGAAATGGAAAAGTCAAATACAAGCACGGTAAAATTAAACTATTTTGCAGGATATGGGGCTACATGTAACCTCATTTTATTACTGTCATCTGTGATGTATGCCCGCGTTAACATTCTGAAACATTTTCATAGAAACAAATAATTAGGAGTGATCAACAACATGTACTGTTCACAAGTGCTAACACATTTTATATTACGGTATTAAGTGTTCTGTTCACGACCTAACATTTATCCCTTGTTTATTCTCAGCTAAACTGTTGCGTTTAGCTTCTTTCATCCTTTTCGCTAATTTTGCTGCTTTCCGACAAATAATGAATGCTGACACAAACGAGAAGACCTGACAAAACATTAAATATTTTATCAAGATGTCAGAGGCCTTACAATATGGAAAGGTCTAGTGTTGGGTCGACGGAGAAAAACATGAAAGAAATAGAACATTTGTCAATTTTGGAATAAGATCTTGTTATTTCAACTCTTGAGTTCAGAAATTAATTTTTGACACTTGGCTACGCAACCTTTTAACAAATGTTTATAGAGAATTTATAGAGGGAGATCACTAGGGGAAATAAAATTCGACCATCCACCAATGTAACCAATCGATGAAAAGTTCAATACAATGCAATTAAACCTGAGAATTCCGTGCACCTATTGTAGGGAATAAAAAGCTTGAATTTAATACGTGTTTGAATTTTGCCAGGCCTGTTTACTTCGCCGTTATGGAACGTAGAAAAATGCTCTGACAGATTCAGCAATCTTTGATTTTCTCAGCGTTTGAATGTGTTTCTACATCTAATTATGTCTTCATTAAAATGTTGTACAACAGTAAAGGTTGTTGTTGCTGTTTAAATGGACACAGATTACGTTTTTATACAGCCATTCATGGTGTAAAGAAATAAAGCGTATGTAGCATACCTCTATTGCAAGAATAACAGACGAAGCTATTACTATATAGGTACTGTTGTCTTTAAACCAACCAACCATTTTGTCATAACATCCCTGAAGCGTAATCATTTCATACATGTGTAAACATATGATTAAACTTAATGAGTTCACATTGTCTCTCAGTGTATGACTCGGGATAAACCGAGAAACACTTGTTGGAAATGACAAATAATCGTGTACATACTAGATTGATAATTTTGAACTTGAAGATTTCAATACAATCAACTGTGTTTTCTATAAGTAGTAATTACTCCCATACTTGTGCCTTTAGAAAAGGTAATGGTACTTGTAAGGGAGATAACCAAGTTCTAACACTGTGTAAATAAATATTTATTCAGTTACTTCGCTTGACTTAATTTCAAGTGCCTCGATTCAGATAAAAGTTGCATACACATTTTGATACCTATATTTTGGGACAGAAGTAATTTTAAGTCAGCATGCTGTTAAGGATAGCTTAGGACCGAAGTGATCGAACTCAATGCTGTTTTTGTTACAAATGTTACGAGTTAAAACAATATGTGATTTTACCGTTTTAATGTAGAATCCCTCCGCATTAAAGTGACATAATAATTTATAAGATGGCTCCGGTACTTTAGCGTTCTTGTCTATCAATACACAACATGTATCTGGGAAATCTGTCTGAATACATTTTACTTTTATACATTTTTAACCAGGATAAAATGATGGAACCCAGGTCGGTAGCGCAGTTGGTAGCGAGCCTGGATTTCGAATCTAGCGTCCGGAATTGGGTAGAAGTTCGAATCCCACCCAGAGAGGTTGCAGCTTTCCATAGAAAATGACAATACACTGTAATATCAATTTTCCTCCTTAAATAAGGTATATGGAGAAGTTTCCGGCCTTGTGGAAGGATATGTGAGTACTGGTTATAGACATGGGTCCAGGAAAGCTATGTTAGGTACGTTGAACGCCGTAAAATAACCTAAAAATTGTGTTGACACGGCGTTAAACCCAGTCTGAATATGAAATTATTGCTTCGAGCTTAGATCAATCCTATCACTTTCTAAGTCGTAAGCGGACTCTCTGCAATGTCAACACGTTTGGATTGACACCGCGACCTTTCAGGGTTTAAGCATACACTATAGTACCGCCAAGCTTGGATCGAACCAAAACGTTTTCAAGCCTTATGTGCACATTATAAACTGGCGACGAGTTGAGATTAAAACGCGACATTTAAAACTCTTAGCGGTCACTCTACAATGTGTCATAAAAGCTAGCATGAGGGCAAGGGAGAACAAGTACTTTATTATATCCCTTTACCATATAGGTTACTATCTCTAGTATTAATTGCAGTACAGAGATTACCTTATATGTATACAGTTTACTTTATAGAATTCATTTGAAATTGTAGGTGTGTTGATTACTCAATTAGTACCAAATAAACAGTTTTCAAATAATTTCATCTGATTTTCGGAGCATTATAGTCCTACAGAATTAACATGAGCTTTACCTTTATGCAAGAATATATTAAACTCAGTATTTACAGTCTATTTTTGTCTTCGTTTGTAAATCGCGCTTTATCGGAAGCCATCGGCAAAGTAAACATACTGAACAATTAATGTTGTTTTCATAAGAATAAATACATTCAAACTGTGCCATAATATTGCTGACTTACTTGTTTCCCCAAATTAATGTATCCAAAATTAAAAGTATAATAACATGCCACTTTTAATAAATTGATTTATAGTCACATCGGTTGTTATAAACACTTGTATAACCGTATTCACGCATTCGGAAACTCACAATTTAATGTAAGTGAAGTGTGTAATTATTATGATGAGGTAGTTCAAGCTCAGGTTAATTCTGTTGGACTTTACCATGACGAATGCTATATAAGACAGATATTCTTACTGTAATCAAATTAGATAGTATTCAGTGGGATAACACATCCGTGAGCAAATACCAACACGGTAAAATAGAGCTAATATTGTCTACCGGACGTACAATGTCATTCATTTAATGTGAATGGCATAGGCGGGTCCAGTGGGGGGTCCGGGGGTCCGGACACCCCCCCCCCCCTAGAATTTGGAAAATGTACCTGTCCATTAGTGTATTTCTTGCCTGTAAGTCATTTTTAAGTAGAATGAAGCAATTTTTCTCGGTGCTTAACATAGATTTAATGGTTATGTAGTTTTTTATTATCAAAATGTTACAATTTTTCTGCAAAATGTGTATAAAAGTTGTGCTTCGAGGTTCGGACACCCCCCCCCAGAAAAGTTCGGACCCCCCTAGAAAAAATCCTGGATCCGTCCCTGAATTATGGCTGAGGAGTTCAAAATGACAATATCATTTATGAATCATCAAAAAACGGATAGCTGATATAATAAGGTGACTATTTTTCAACGCGTAGGTGTTAACCTAACTACACATCATTGCTCAGAGTCTTACAGCGCATAACCGAATGTAATCATCCGCAACAATTTTGTGTTTTAAGGATTGAAATCATAAAAATTGACGTTCATCGAAAACAATATGTTAAATAAGTGATGTCTGAATTAACACAATCCATGTTAAAAAGGGACATAGGCAAAAAACAAAGACGATTGGTAAAATAACTGAACATACTGGGGGTGTAAC
Organism: Mactra quadrangularis; assembly: GCA_025267735.1. Lineage (NCBI taxonomy): Eukaryota > Metazoa > Mollusca > Bivalvia > Venerida > Mactridae > Mactra > Mactra quadrangularis. The sequence goes on from CM046304.1 coordinate 35,404,851, forward strand.
TTACCTCTGGAGTCGTATCATTCTTCCATATACTATATAAATAATCATCAACACCTGTAGCACCACAGTATTCAAGCTGAAATAATAAAATATTTAACATTATTTTATGCTTTCCAGTGGAATACCGGGATTTATCGGTAAAATATAAATCGATATTCCACAGTTTTGAAACAAAGAAGATAAATTTGTTTTTTTTCACTGTTAGGATCTCACTTTAAAAAGCCAGTTTGAAGCATATAATAAACAGAAAATGTGTTTATTCCGGTGTAAAATCTATTTTTTTCACTCGTGAGCTAATGATATTATATTTTCACTCGTTGCTACGCTACTCGTGAAAATATTGCATCCTTAGCTCACTCGTGAGATGAAACTCGATCTTCCACCGAAATAAACAAATATCCTTTATTTATTAAGTATAGCTCTAGTGAGAATTTGTATTTCCCCCGTATAGCAAAAAACTTAAAACTTATATAAGTAGCATTGCTCTTGCAATCTGACGGTTAATAGCTAACCCTGTTTCATTTATTTTGAAATGAAGCAAAGTTTTCTCTTTATGCCAGTAAAAACAAAACTGTATGGATAATACTTACATCACAAGAATATTATGTGATAAGAAAAGCCTAAATTCTTAAATAATCTCCCTGTTTGCTTGATAATCTAGATGCTTTATATTGCATACCCTGGGAAAGGATAGTTAAGGCTCTCGAAATGTGCCTGAATCCCTTAGAAATAACCAATACTCAGGAATTGTGGGTGCCGCCGGTAACCTAGACCTCTGGTTAGGGCTTTACCCTGGACCATTCGTGGCCTTTACGACCCCTTGAACCCTATTCTGCTTGTTCATTTTACGCCCCCGCTAACTAGAATTTTACGCCCCCTCTAAATAAAAATCCTGGATCCGCCTATGACTCTACCCCAGCCTGATAGGGTCTGTCTATAGTTACTGCACTCTTGTAACCATAGAGCCTGTGATGCATATACCCTGGGCAGTACAAAGATAGATACAGGACTCTAGCCTCCAAGAACAGGTTACCATAACTCCAGTCACTGCCTTAGTTCTTACTGCATTTTTTGTCGGTCTTCTTCTTGTTTCTCATTTTTTACTCTTGTTTCCTCATCAGCTTCAGCTTTCCTCTTACGATCCTGAGATGATGCTTTCTGTTTTTCAGGTGTTTCCTTCTCGACATCAGATTCAGACCCAGACAGTGACTTCCTCGGCGATTTCTCTTTGACTCCATGACTGGATGATGATGGAGACGAACTAGACTGATCATCAATGTCAGTAAACGCTTGCTTAACTATTTGAACTGCTTAATCGTAGGACATAAACGTTGCTTTGGGACGCGGCTTATTTCTATAGTCTGCCTCCTCATAAACCCCGCCTCTTTTTTACCGGGCCGGTTCTAAAAACCGTGGCGGGCGAATAAAAATAAAACTTATTCAAATTTACATAACGCAAGAATGATTATAACAGCAAAACATATAATATAAATACTGTAAGTGTTGTACATTCATTGTACGTGGACCTATTTTATCTGATAGGATAGCACACACACACGTGACACAGGAAACAAGAATTTCATCGTTTCCATTGTGGATCATATCATGGTTAACTTGGCGGTTCTAAATAATACATAAATTATATATTTTATATCTATCAATGTTGAGGGAACTAAATAATTCTTATTCCAAAAGGTCACTTGATGATCATTTTTAAATTATTTAAACAATACTTGCACTTTTAAGGGGTCATCGCCTAAACCTTCAAAATAAGGCGATACCATTCCGATCTAACATTTATTACATGGTGTACATCGTTTTGATATAAGAATAAAACAAATTAAGTCAGCGAATTTCGTCACGAAGTAGAATAAGTGCGTTTTTGTACGTTTCCAATTCAAGCACCCGATGGCATCACATTATTAAGCTACATAATCTTTTGTGTGATTACATTACCCTCCATTGTTTTAGAAGGAACATTCAAATAAAACATACAAATTAAAAACATCATAGGGAAAATTATTCCTGACTCCCTCGAAATCATCTAGTCGAACCCCAACTTAAAGAACTCCTGGATCTGCCCCTTTACTTTTTCTATTCGAATGATCAAAATAGTGACGTGACACGCTAATTGACCTTACGCCAGAATACCTATGCTCCGCCCACCGATACACGTGGTACATTGTCCGACAGTATCAGGGATTAATCTATGTCCCTAACCATTATCTATGTTTTGTAAGTAACAGGTTCAAATGCATGCTATTTACTTACTTGTCATCCGATTCGATAAACTTAATATTTTTGAAAAGGGCATTGTCACATCTATCAAATGATACATTATTTATGAATATCTTTTCATAAATATTCAAATTAAATGTGAGTCCATTTGCTCCAACAAAAAAATATACGCACAAATAATGAGCAAGTTGAAAGAATACACTTAAATTAGAACAATGGTAATAGGCGTTTGGATGTACGGATTTTAAACAGTAAAACATGCAAAAAATATTACATTACGTTAGCTATCTAATGATGTAGAGTTAATTAAAATATGTCGAGAAATAAAAAAGTTAAACGAGATTTCATATTTCCTAAAGTTTAATTTGTCTGAAAATGGCATTGTCATAACTTTCAAACGATTCCCTTTTTTATAATATCCATTGATATATATTAAAAATAAAGGTAGGTTCATTTGCTCCAACAAAAACATTATATGCGCAAAAATTATCAAAGAACGCATCTCACATTGAACGTTTCTAGAAATCCTTTATAAATCAGAAAACTGTTGGATATACACGAACACAACTTTATATACATGTCATCCTCAAAATGGTGTATAGGTGATAAAATATGCTGAGAAATAAAAAGTTAAGGGGTGGGTCCATAGATCTGGTACACTTTGGGGGTAAACATGCATGAAAAATGTAATTTTCGCCCTGATTTATTACATACTTGTATTTATTGTCGTCAGATTATTATGTAGTTTATACTTTTATCACAGTATTTACAGACCCCATGTGTACATATTTTGACCATTCTAATTTGTTTTATTGAGTTTATTTTGTAACTTTCACTGAGAACCCTATATAACTATACATAGGGTCCATGCTAACACATAAGAAATTCGATGTCCGTCAAGACCAGATGTCGGACAAAATGGCTGCCGATAAGCCGCTTATCTTAGATAAGCATCAGGGTATTAAATGCCGGACGCTGATTGGTTAATAAGAGCTGTCAATCAAATTCTGGCGTAAGGTCAATTGAGGAAGCAAATAATGTTCAAGAGCTACTACGTGGATTCACTTTCACATGTTAGTCAAGGTAATTAATGCTAGACTTATCTATGTTATGTACAATATATCAGTTGCTTATAACTTGACAAATTTATCCGAAATATAATTTGGAACTCACTTGTGAAGGATTTTGAATTTTATTCAAGAGGAGGATAATTCATTCCACGGATGTCCGACAACAAAATTTCAAGCTGCAATCATTTGCTTTATTAATGATGCACACAGTTTCCTCAGTCAGTGGGGATAACATAACGTAAAGTAATTGAAAAGAAGTACGATAAAATTTATGAGACGGAATTGACCTTAAATATTAAAAATATGTGTTTAAAAACAATGTGTTTTACACAGCAATTGGATAATAATATTGCTTCCTTCATTGAAAGAAATTCGCATTGACAAAGGTAAAATGAACAATATGAAAGTATTTATTATATACAGCATTGTGTCTGTAGTTTTCTGTAATGGTGTATCAAATGTAGTTACATATGTAGCTTCACAGAGGGAAGCAGCTACTCAATGTTTGAACAAGAACGGATTGGTAAAATATACAGAAATCATATATAAATGGAGTTTTGACAATTTAGAACGAGACACTATTGAACTTATTGGCTTACAGAATGGCCAAAATGCTTGGATAGACGGTACAGTTAAATTCACTGATTCTGCATTGTACTTTTATGGGTGCGCTCGTTTGAGAGAAAACATCACCGCACTTCCAGAAACGTTTAAACATGGAGACTTTGCTCTATATCGATGTGTAGACAGATGCGAAAAGTTTAAAGACGTTAAGTTTTCTTTTGTAGGAATAGGACAAAATAGTACTAATTATATTTGCTATTGTATTCGTGCTGCTAATATTTTTGACATTGAACTACCGTCAACGTGCGCACATTACATACCAAATGTATCATCACGTACGACAACTCAAGTTAATACTCCTATTTTGAGTATGTATAGAATCATCGACGATGATTGGCTTAAAAAGACTACTTCTTCTCGTGAATGCTTGACAGCAAAAGTGTTCACGAATGGTACTATTATACATGAGGAAGTTTCTTGTTATGCAAATGCAACAAGTCTTGACATCGGAGGTTTTGTATGCTGGGCTTCCACTCAATTACATCTAAACAATCAGACATGCACCTTTAGGAACGATAGCAACTGTCTAGTTATGAAATCCGCCAACCTGACTGTTGCCAGGTCACATTGTTTTAATATCCCTGGTTGGACGTTGTTGCAATGGTTTCGTGATGACACTGTTAAAAGTTTACAAATATCAAATGAAAGGAAATCATTCTGGGTTGGTTTGTTTCGTCCTTTTACTGTGACAAATTCTTCTTACAACTTGACTGATAAGCACATGCTTTGTCTGTCCGTAATAAGAGTTGGAACGCGTCTATATTTGGAACCAGATAATTGTCATTTAGAGAAACCATATATTTGTGCAAATGACATAATGGATACGAATACAATAGCAAAAACAAAACAAGACACAACACAAAACTACCAAGAAACAACCACACAATCAACAAGCATTAACGAAGGAACTACTCAGAAAATTGACCAAGATTCAAAACCAAGCATCAACGACGAAAATATACAGAAAACTAATCTGAATTCGACGCCAAGCATTTACATCGAAAGTACTCAAAATTATGATAAAGGAAATGATACAAGAGCTGACCAAGAAGAAGCTGAAAATGATACTGATAATTATAAAGTCTTTGCTTACATTGGTTCTGGCATATTGATTATAATAGCCATTGTTATTTGTATAAGTTACAAGATAAGAAAAATGCAACGCGAAAGGATAGAAACTTGGGAAGATAATTCTAAAAAGGAACAAGAGACAAGTCCTAATCTAGTTGACCAAAGTCCATTGGCTGTAAGCTATCAAGTGAATGGCACGAACAGGAACAGTGAGAATGTTTCATCCAATGTATATTCTGAGCCCATAATGATAGAAGATGTAAAATCTAGTAATGACTATGATCACATTTGTCTTAGAGAAGGTAAAAAAGCATGCGTGAATAAGAAATCCGATGATGGACACAAATACGGGTTTCCAAAAGGGACCGACATGGACAATGACTACGATGTTCTCAACTCTCACGGAACCGCAAAAAATACTTTCAAAAATGCAAAACCCAGAATTGATGACAATGTGTATGGTTATCCCGAAGGTATGAAACCGAGTGATCATTATGATACTTTGAATTCACATGGCACTTCAACAAGACATCCGAGTAAACAATATGGCTTCGTCAAGTCTGCAATAAAACTGAATGATAACCCAAAAGGACCGAGTATTAGTAATGATTATGATGTAACAAGCTGTTGAGGAATATTTACATACTTTGCACGTACTTTAAATTGACGGTCTTTTCAGAAATAGCGCGTGCCTCAATTTGAATCAAATGGGGGGAGCTGTACCCCTCATAGCCAGAAAACAACTGAGTCATTGTGTGCAGAAATATACCGGAAAATGGTATCAGATTAATATGTTTTCAGTTTTTGAAAGTACTTGTGTCGTCTTTTTAGGAGCATGTAACTTAATAAATGCAAATTGAGGATTACAAAACACATAAATGCAGTTTTTATTTCGCCCTCTGCGTAGCCAATGTACTGGTTTAGGAAATTGTTTTCTCTGATAGACAATTGCCCATGTAATAACTTGGCCAATGTGCATTTCGTTCAATTCTCTACTAGTGAAATAAGGGCATACTATTAAATTAGCCTTGTCGCATTAGGCTGAAAATATGCAAATTGCCCATGTCCCAACCAGTAAGGATTGATTTAAATACTTTTGTATGCAAGTTTGTTTGCATTCTGTTGACTGCTCATTGTATCTATAGTGATCAATGTAAATATTTGTACCATGTTGTATATATTATCTATTTTGTAATTCTCATGTATCTAGTATGTTGGTGGCAACTAAAATGTATGTTCTGCTCTACTCTATAACAATCTTTTATACATGTAACATGTTTACACTATTATATATTTATTTTCCTTATGCCGTGGTCATACATATACATATACATATAAACCATTTTAGCAATCCGTATAATTATGTGATTATTCAGCGATCATCAGTGATTGAAGTTTCAATCCGTACTCCTTTTTTGAAAATGTTAATATTAAGATCATCACATCAGCATCATTCGTAAAGCTTCCGTCCGTATCCACCCGGTACCATCAACCGTTAAGGCGTGACCATGACCTAAGTAGAATAACAGAATAAAGTTAGACTATATGTATATACTGTATTACCATAAGTTTTATCTGTAGAAGTATATATTGACAATACATACTTTATGATGGTTATATATCATATTATAGTAATCACACGTAAAATATGTAATACATGTACTATGTTACATTTATCTATTTTGTATTAATTATGTCATTGCTTTTGTACGTATAATTGTATATTTTGTAAATATATTACTACTCTCCAGATTAGAAGGAAATAAAGGAATCTATCTCTATCTATTCTATTCGATTTATATATATAATTATATTATAATATAATTATATAATTTCCTGATCACTTTGCATAAAAAGAATATCAACATATAAACCGCTACAAAAGTTGTTGTCTACATTTTAAGTGCGAAGATGCATGTCGTATCTATTTTTGTTGATAATCCATTTCAAAGTGCAGGGAGAGTATGTCCGATTTTGTAGCCAAATTGGGATTCGATTCTCGACTGCGTCAGGTAATATCCTTATCTTATAATATCTAAACCCGATATAAATTTTGACAAGCTCACAGTACAGGTCACGTACAGATGACCTTTGCTAATAACATCTTAATAATATTCGTATGTCAGTCATTGTGCTCGCAGCCTTGTTAACATCTTCTATAAATAGTGAGCCCGCCCGGGTAGCTCAGTCGGTAGCGCACAATTAAGTCTACTGATCGAGGGGTCGTTGGTTCGATTCTTGGGCGGTACATACTTTCGTGGAGCTTGGTCATGAATTAATTTTCTACGGCCATTCCCCCTCCTACCTCTGATTCTAAATCATCTAGGGTATCAGAAGTCACTGGCGGAAGTATGGGTCTAGTAGTAGGTTAACAGCTAAATTAGGAGATTTAGCCATTCCTGATACAGTGAGTAAGTGGACGACCCGCCGTAATATAACAATGTGTTGCTACGACGTTTAACCCAACAAACAAACAATAAATAGATTGTGACGCAAATTCACAGAGTCGTTGATGTTTGTTTGTATGTTGGGTTTAACTAATCACAGTCAGCATATATACAGACGCCATCAAAATAAGCTCGCATAACTAGATCTTAAAATAAAATACGAAATTACGAAATCACGATTCCATTAATAGTGTTTCGTCTAGATAAAAGTTACAAAGAGGCTATCTCAACCCTAACCCTCGTGCGATGTCTGGAGGTCCCGTGCCTGTGATGTATAGGATATCGGTGTATACATATCTCTTGATTGTTTGCTTAATAAATTTCCTGAATCCTGCTTGAAAACATCAGGGAAATTTACAGAACATAGACCAGGAAATTTGATGTAGTGAGTTGTCTGAAGATCGCTTAGGATACAAAACTAGGTCAGTAGGTCAATTGAATAAAATCGAATTTTTGTGCAATCTAATTGTTTTAATAGTAAATCATTTGAACATGTCTATAACACTATCCTAAATGAACTAATTCAGTCAGAACTTTTTTAACGAAACGGGTCGGCTACATTTCACATTTGCAAGAAAGGGAGATCGAACTTGTTTGATGAAAACGTAATAAAATCGGAACATTTCGACAATTTTGGGCTTCAATTTACTCAAACCTCGTACCATTTTGTTTAACTTGACATTCCCACAATATGACATTTTATTGGAAAACCCTGATGCATTGAACCTCAAAAATTAAGCTTTTTTATTTATTTATTCATTGGAGTTAACGCCGTATCAACACAATTTAGGTCATTTCACGGCGTCCAGCGCACCTAACCTAGCTTTCCTGGACCATTGTCTATAACCAGTACTCACCTACCCTTCCACAAGGCCGGAAACTTCTCCATATTATATAATCAATGGAGGAAAATCGACATTATTGTCAAATTTTCATGGAAGGGTATAACCTCCCCGGGTGGGATTCGAACCCGCACCCCCTCGGGCACGAGTATCCAAATCCCGGCGCGCTACCAACTGCGCTATCGACCCGGGTTATGAGCTTTTTAACGTCATATTCAACGCATATATAGGTCATATATACGACGGCCAGCTCTTCCTGCTATAGGTTTCCTGGACACTTTTCTTTCACCAGTACTAACTTACCCTTCTATGAGGCCTACATATCATGTATAGGGTATGACCTGCCACGATCTCCGGATTCGAAATCCGACATGCTAACCACTACGCCACGGCCGCGACCATAACATAAGCTTAAATTATACATATATATGAAAACTAATACATTTGTATAAATTTAAAAAATCGCAATAGCCAAACATAATAATGTTTAGGAATGTCACTTTGTTTTTTCATACTGTCTCTCATTCTGTCTATCTGCATGTCTGTCTCTCTACCATTCCTCTCACCCTCTTCCTCTGTCACTTAAATGTCGATAACATATCTTTCATCACATGTTTAATGAATTTATCCCTTGCTTAAATGACGACGGTGGTACAAAGAATGAAAAAAAATGTTCTAGATTAGAGTGCTTATTAACGTGTTAACCATAACAAGCACAGGAAAAGTCGTTGAAAAAATGTCAAGTGCTAATTGTTAGAGTAAGTGTTCCTCAAATGCGATGTTAAATTCTGAGTAATAAGGATATAAATAAACGAACTTACAATAGCCGATTTTTATAGATAAATAATGTATATCCATAGTCAGGATTTTGCCTGAATATTACGCATGGAATATAACACTGATTTAGAAAAAGGAATTAGAACCTCAGTGAATGCAACTCTTCGACTTATATAGTTTTTATAACTATGGCGAGGAGCTGTCAAAAAGATTAGTAAAGGATTTTATCCGTTGAACAATTTATGATGCTGTTTACTTTTGATGTTATGGAATTCAAGTCAACAATTTGGATACTTCATTTATTGGTCATTTCTAATAGTAATCAAAACGTTCCCAATGACAATGTTTCTGCTAGTGAGGCTGATAGCCGCTGTAACAACATTACTGGTTTAGTGAGTTATACACAATTAAGGGATATAGGGAGTTTTGATTCTTTGGAACCCAGGGAGTTTAATCGTATCAATTTGCAGGATGGGGAGAGTGCTTGGATACGAGGCGGTGTACAATTCACTAAACCTTGGCTTCATTTTCACGGGTGTGGTGAATTGAAAGATACAAAAGTACAAAACCGTCAATTTGAAAAGACTGATTTTGTTTTATACCAATGTGTGGATATATGTAGCAAGACTAAGCTTCGATCGGAACTATCTCATATAGGAATAGAAAAATATAAAAATCGGACTATGTGTTATTGTTTTGTTGGTCCAGACCAATTCACAACCGTATCAGCGTCAAAGTGCACTCATTACATTCCACATTTTACAACTAATTGGAAGAAAGACCATTATACTGACATTTTAAGTTTGTATAGAGTCCGTAACGAAAACTGGTCCATGAATACTGCTTCTGAACGCGAATGTTCCTTCGCAAAATTGGCTCCAAATGGAACTGTTGAACACAATGAAGTGCCATGTCATGCAAATCCTATAACTCTGGGCGTAAATGGGGTTGTATGCATAAATATTTCTGGACCTTTTTCAGATAGACAGTCGTGTAGTGAAGAGGCCACTGGTTTCTATCATTATTGTTATGTTTTGAAACAAATGCCATTGTCAGCTGCTCGATCACACTGCTTCAACATTTCTGGAAGCATGCTTCCATTTGTCAGGAATGAATCAACGAATTCATTTGGAACGAAAGATTACTCATTTTGGACTGGTTTATTCCGTGTCTTTAAGGTAGTAGACAATACAGACACTATACACAGTGAATCAAAATCTTGCCTCGCAGTGACTCGTGTTGGAGCACGTCTATATTTAGATCCCGATGATTGTACCACGCCAAAACGATACCTTTGCGCTGATGATCTACTGACTGACACAACGTTCACTCCAAACAGCACGAACCCTGGTTTTAATCATATTAACATTGTGTACATATGTTCCGCAATTCTTGTTACAGTTTTAATTGCAATAGTTGCCATTGTGATTGTTAGAAAATCTCGCAGTTCAAAACGAGAGCCAACAACATCAGACGGGACAGCAGACGACAATCTTGGAGTCCACGGTGAGCCACAAGAAGCACACCTTGAACAACCAACTGACAATGCAGGAGGATACGAATATTCTGAACCAGTACTAAAGGAGCCTGTTGAGCTACCTTCTGACGATTATGATCATATATATCATAAAGAAAGTAAAAAACCATTTTTGAAGAAAACTGATGACGGACACGTCTATGGTTACCATAAACAATTGAATACTTGTAATGACCAGTATGATGTATTGAACTCTCATGGCTTTACAAAAATGCAATCAAATGAAAAACAAAGTGCAGCGGTCAATTGTGAAGGTCACGTGTATGGGTACCCGGTAGGTCACGCTACTAATAGTGACTATGACGTTATGAACTGCCATGATATTACAAAAGGACCATTAAAAGAACAGTATAGTGTTTGTAACGTGTATGACTCTACCGAAGGCGTACAACCAACGAAAGGTTAAGAACATATTCAAGATATTTAAGAATGATCACATAAACATAGAAATATCAATCTCGTACACCGAGATTATCAAGATTCTCGACGCTAGTATCGAGAATCCTACTAGACTCTGGGTCCGATAATGCGTAATATATAATCATTGAAAACCGATTAAAAAGTACTCCCGTAATAATCATTGTGTCAGTAAGAATGTTTTAGTAATCTTTGCTGAGTTCAAAGTTGATCTAAGATTTATATTGTGTGATATAATGATGCTCGTCTTTTCTTGACAGGGATGGCTGCATTTTTATACTGTGTAATGTTGCTTGTGGGTACCTTAAGAACTAATCGGACAAATTCTAGCCGTCAACCAATATTTGAAGAATTTTCTTAATCATTATATGAAATATTTTTCTTAATCATTATTCAAAGAATTTTCTTAATCATTATATGAAGTATTTTTCTTAATCATTATTTGAAAAATGTTCTTAATCATTATATGAAGTATTTTTCTTAATCATTATTTGAAAAATGTTCTTAATCATTATATGAAGTGTTTTTCTTAATCATTATATGAAGTATTTTTCTTAATCATTATATGAAGAATTTTCTTAATCATTATTTATCATGACTCATTATTATAATAATTTTGGCACTTACCGTTCCAAAGAGGAAACCCATTGGATTATTGTTTTCATTTTTAGACTTTCGGCAATTTCCCGCCGAAAGGCTTAAGTTATACAGCAAGTCGAAAACTATGAACGATTCAAATGCCTGAGCAGTTTAACCTGCGCAGTGATACATGTGTCTCTGATTTACTACGCAGGCGATAAAAGTAGTTTCGTCAATCAACTGATGCGTCTTTGTTTCGGTGTCAGTGACAGGTATTTTACTTATATTGATAAGCGTGTGAATGGGCGAAGTCAAATCTCGTTAATACACGTGACTAAACATTAGTATTTGTCGGTTATACAGAATTGAATAAACTTTTCGCCCGCATTTTTGCCTTGCTCAGTTCGTACTTGAATCTAATGTCAAAGGAGTAATAATTAGTATGGATTAGTTTGGTTTCTGTTTTTCAATACTTTGATTTGTTAGTGGCATCCCTTTTGTAACAAAAGTTAAAAAATCTATTTAAAAAAAATCTCCCTTTTTGCTCTTTGGTAGGTCTGGGTTTTTTATTGTCGTTGTTTCTTATATATTCGCTTATATCTTTTTATAGGACACACGTTATATTTAAGTTACTACATGTATTTCTAATTTCAAAGTATTTGTTTATACATGCTTGACAATTCATGAAAGTTTCATAACACTTGAGATGTAGATAAGTTATTTCCTGTTTATAATATTATACTTGATTGTCACTGGTTGAGCAAGTAAGAATGGTTTAGTCATGTTTATCTATTTACTTTAAATTATGAAATTTCTCAATAAGTGAACAAGATGATAAACATGCATTGTTTTATATGTACATTATAAATTGTTTGTGATGATATGTCATTTTTAGTTGGGTTTAACGCCGTAGCAACACAGTGGACAGTTTACATCGTGGCGGTCAGTCCACCTACTCACTGTTCCTGGATAGGCTAAATCTCTGGATTAAGCTGTTAACCAACTACTACGCGCATACTTCCGCCAGTGGCTGACTACTGTCCCACATGATTTAGAATCAGTGACAGGAGGAACGATGGCCGTAGAAAATCATTTCATGACCAATCTCTACGAAAGTAAGCCCCGCCCGGGAATCGAACTTTGATTAGTAGACTAGTGCGCTACCGACAGAGCTAGTCGGGCGGTCATGATATGTCAATTACATAGATCAGGGTCAAATGGTCTAATTGGCTTAACCAAGACCATACATAGCATGTTCATATTTTTTCTATCGCAAACTTAAATACACTGTTTTTATACATAGGTCAATATGACTATGTTTATTTGTTTTCGATTTTTTCTCATTTTAACATATACCTACAGGTCATTAGTGCACAATAACAGTTTAACTCTTACTTACGTACCATTGTTTAAGCATTCATATATGTTTGAATAAAATATTATTTTTTCCTAGAAATATCAGATCTTCATCATCAGTAAAGTAGTTTTCTAATTATAAGATCCAACCATTGAAATCATGACAAAAGTGAACTAAATAGAGGCAAAGTGCTTGACTTTGAAGCACGTTATTTTAAAAAAAACTTTTGATGAAGAATAAATAGGCCCTACTTAGTCGTATCCTCACAACTGTCTGTAAAGTGTGTATACATTGTAAATAACATGCCTAATAAAGAATATGTTATGTTATTTAATGTTATTTCATGTTATTTAATTTAATTTTATGTTATTTCATGCTATTTTACGTTTTTTAATCATTTTTTCTTGTTGTTATTTATGTTATGTTATTTTATGTGTTTTTATGCATTAAACATTTTTATGATGTATAAGCCGAGATATGTGATGAGGAAATTGAAAATAAATATTACATGTACAGCTATTTTTCAAGTTCAGTCGAGACAAACAATTGTATTGATTCATGAGTTGTTTGTGTGGTACGTTCAATCCGATGAAAACTGGTGCCTGTTCAATTACCCCGAACGTTCCAAAACGTTCCGTAACGTTAGGGTCGGAACACTCAACCCAAAGACAACTCAACCCGAGACAACTCAATCCCCTACTAACGGGTTGAGTTATCCCAACTTTGGGTTGAGTTATCTACAGTTTGGGTTGTCTTCGGGTTGAGTTGTCCCGTACCTGTAACGTTCGCTAACAGTCATTACTGAACACGCGCTTGAGTTCACAGAATGAAACAGTTGAGCATATACATACCTGTTGAATAAAAATGTGTTAAATTGGTGACTTGATCCTAACTTGCTGGCATGTTGGGTAACGCTTATTATCGGTGTTTTATTGTACATTGTGTTTCTACACAGTGTCGTGACTTTGGGGAACTGATATAATAACTTCTATAGAATCTCATATTTTATCTAAATATGTATCAGTACTTAGGACTACACAAAATAGGAAACAGGAAATTTAAAATTATAGTCCTGGATACAAGTAGGTACTTTCAAACCAGGATTCACCACAACCGGAATGTTAGTTTAAAATCAACAATATACATTGTGGACTTCTTGTTCGTAATAACGATCACACCATCATTTCAACTACAGCGATAGAATAGGTTGCTTTTCTAAGCTCTTTTGCTTTACATCCAATTGTTGTTAAAGTGGATTTGTCTCCGGTTCTATATCCGTTCAAATCATGTCTCAGAGTGGACGCCTTTGAAGTACATGCTCTGTGCTTTGTGAGTCTGTGTCGTAGGAGCATTGTGGCGCTTGAAAAAAACAATTTGATGCGTGCCTTCAGTAAGTTCTTGGACAAATAAAATGTGAGCAAACCTGGTCATCGTAAACAATTTTAGTATACAAAATGGCCTCTGCAGACCGGCCCCAAGTACTTTGTCCAACAACAGCATTTGGTCATTTCCTTTGGTGTTATTTTAATTGTATTTAACCTCTGTAGAGCAACCATCTCTGCACAGCAACATACTTTATTTGCTACCAGAGGGTGTTGCTCAAGAGAGGTTGTACTGTAATCATAGCTTATTTGTAAAACCATGTTTTAATCATTTGTTGGTAACCTAATAAATGCTGATTTCGGAATATGCTCAGATGACTCTTGGTTTTCTCACATTTAACTTGTTAACATAACATTTATCATTAATTTTGGGTACTATTGTAAATTCTTTATATTTTTTTTATGTTTTATTACATGTTTTATTTCATCAGTTTATAAATAAATGATTTTTTCACTCACAATACTTGTGGCTCATTTCTTGTTTTTATGTATCAAACACAAATGATCTTATCTTTTTGTTTTTTGTTGGATACTTTATTGTTTGCATGATATTGTGGTTTGAAATGGAAGAGTCAAATAGAAACATGGTAAAATTAAACTATTTAGCAGGATATGGGGGCCAACATTCTGAAACATTTTCATAGAATCAAATAATTAAGAGTGATCAACAACATGTACTGTTCACGAGTTTTGGCACATTTTATATTACAGTATTAAGTGTTCTGTTCACGACCTAACATTTATCCCTTGTTTATTCTCAGCTAAACTGTTGCGTTTCGCTTCTTTCTTCCTTTTCGCTAATTTTGCTGCTTTCCGACAAATAATGAATGCTGACACAAAAGAGAAGACCTGAAAAAATCAGAAAAGAGTTCAGAAATTACTTTTTGACACTTGGCTACGCAACCTTTTAACACATGTTTATAGAGAATTTATAGAGCGAGATCACTCGGTGAAATAAAATTCGACCATACACCAATGTAACCAATCGATGAAAAGTATCAATACAATGCAATTAAATCTGAGAATTCCGTGCACCTGTTGTAGGGAGTAAAAAGCTTGAATTTAATACGTGTTTGAATTTTGCCAAACCTGTTTACTTCGCCATTATGGAATGTAGAAAAATGCTCTGACAGATTCAGCAATATTTGATTTTCTCAGCGTTTGAATGCGTTTCTACATATAATTCTATTTTCATTAAAATGTTGTAGTTGTTTACAGCAGTAAAGGTTATTGTTGCTGTTTGAATGGTTTCAGGTTACGTTGTTATACAGCCATGTATGGTGTAAAGAAATAAAGCGTATGTAGCATACCTCTATTGCAAGGATAACAGACGAAGCTATTACTATATAGGTACTGTTGTCTTTAAACCAACAAACCATTTTGTCATAACATCCATGAAGCGTAATCAATTCATACATGTGTAAACATGGGATTTAACTTAATGAGTTCACATTGTCTCTCGGTGAATGACTCGGGATAAACCGAGAAACACTTGTTGGAAATGACAAATATTCGTGTACATATTAGATTGATAATTTTGGACTTGAAGATTTCAATACAATCAACTGTGTTTTCTATAAGTAGTAATTACTCCCATACTTGTGCCTTTAGAAAAGGTAATGGTACTTGTAAGGGAGATAACCAAGTTCTAACACTGTGTAAATAAATATTTATTCAGTTACTTCGCTTGACTTAATTTCAAGTGCCTCGATTCAGATAAAAGTTGCATACACATTTTTGATACCTATATTTTGTGACAGAAGTAATTTTAAGTCAGCATGCTGTTAAGGATAGCTTAGGACCGAAGTGATCGAACTCAATGCTGTTTTTGTTACAAATGTTACGAGTTAAAACAATATGTGATTTTACCGTTTTAATGTAGAATCCCTCCGCATTAAAGTGACATAATAATTTATAAGATGGCTCCGGTACTTCAGCGTTCTTGTCTATCAATACACAACATGTATCTGGAAAATCTGTCTGAATACATTTTACTTTTATACATTTGTAACCCGGATAAAATGATGGAACCCAGGTCAGTAGCGCAGTTGGTAGCGAGCCTGGATTTCGAATCTAGCGTCCGGAATTGGCTAGAAGTCCGAATCCCACCCAGAGAGGTTACAGCTTTCCATAGAAAATGACAATACACTGTAATATCAATTTTCCTCCTTAAATAAGGTATATGGAGAAGTTTCCGGCCTTGTGGAAGGGTATGTGAGTACTGGTTATAGACATGGGTCCAGGAAAGCTATGTTAGGTACGCTGGACGCCGTAAAATAACCTAAAAAGTGTGTTGACACGGCGTTAAACCCAGTCTGAATATGAAATTATTGCTTCGAGCTTAGATCAATCCTATCACTTTCTAAGTCGTAAGCGGACTCTCTGCAATGTCAACACGTTTGAATTGACACCGCGACCTTTCAGGGTTTAAGCATACACTACAGTATCACCAAGCTTGGATCGAACCAAAAAGTTTTCAAGCCTTATGTGCACATTATACACTGGCGACGAGTTGAGAATAAAACGCGACATTTAAAACTCTTAGCGGTCACTCTACAATGTGTCATAAAAGCTAGCATGAGGGCAAGGGAGAACAAGTACTTTCTTATATCCCTTTACCATAAAGGTTACCATCTCTAGTATAAATCGCAGTACAGACTAAACTAGAGAGCCTGTGATGCATATGCCCTGGGCAGTACAAAGGTAGATATAGAACTCTAGAATCCAAGACCAGGTTACCATAACTCCAGCCACTGCTTTAGTTCTTACTGCATTTTTTGTCGGTCTTCTTCTTGTTTCTCATTTTTTACTCTTGTTTCCTCATCAGCTTCAGCTTTCCTCTTACGGTCCTGAGATGATGGCGAACTTTTAACTTTAGAAGGTGACTTTGCTTTCTGTTTTTCTGGGATTTCCTTCTCGACATCAGATTCAGATCCAGACAGTGACTTCCTGGGCGATTTCTCTTTGACTCCATGACTGGATGATGATGGAGACGAACTAGACGGACCTGTTGGTGAATTCAGTGACGGCAATCCAACTTGTTTGGAGTCACTAGACGTATTAACACCTTCCATGTTCGTAAGATTAATGAATGTTAACAAAAAAATCCAAACAAATTGTGTTAATTAAGGACAAACATGCACGTAAAGCTGAAAACAAAATTAATTTCATCAATGTCAGAAAACGCTTGGTACATTATTAGAACTGCTAAATCGTAGGACATAAACGTTGCTTTCGGACGCGGCTTATTTCTATAGTCCGCCTTTACATAAACCCCGCCTCTTTTTTACCGGACCGGTTATAAAAACCGTGGCGGGCGAATTAAAATAAAACTTATTCAAATTTACATAACGCAAGAATGATTATAACAGCAAAACATGTAATATAAATACTGTAAGTGTTGTACATTCATTGTACGTGGACCTATTTTCATCTGATAGGATAGCACACACACACACGTGACACAGGAAACAAGAATTTCATCGTTTCCATTGTGGATCATATCATGGTTAACTTGGCGGTTCTAAATAATACATAAATTATATATTTTATATCTATCAATGTTGAGGGAACTAAATAATTCTTATTCCAAAAGGTCACTTGATGATCATTTTTAAATTATTTAAACAATACTTGCACCTTTAAGGGGTCATCGCCTAAACCTTCAAAATAAGGCGATACCATTCCGATCTGACATTTAGTACATGATGTACATCGTTTTGATATAAGAATAAAACAAATTAAGTCAGCGAATTTCGTCACGAAGTAGAATAAGTGCGTTTTTGTACGTTTCCAATTCAAGCACCCGATGGCATCACATTATTAAGCCACTTTAATCTTTTGTGTGATTACATTGCCCTCCATTGTTTTAGAAGGCACATTCAAATAAAACATACACATTAAAAACATCATAGGGACAATTATTTCTGACTCCCTCGAAATCATCTAGTCGAACCCCAACTTAAAGAAATCCTGGATCTGCCCCTTTACTTTTTCTATTCGAATGAACAAAATAGTGACGTGACACGCTTATTGAGGAAGCAAATAATGTTCAAGAGCTACTAAGTGGATTCACTTTCACATGTTAGTCAAGGTAATTAATGCTAGACTTATCTATATAACTGAACATGTTATGTACAATATATCAGTTGGTTATAACTTGACAAATTTATCCGAAATATAATTTGGAACTCACTTGTGAAGGATTTTGAATTTTATTCAAGAGGAGGATAATTCATTCCACGGATGTCCGACAACAAAATTTCAAGCTGCATACATATGCTTTATTAATGATGCACACAGTTTCCACAGTCGGTGGGGATAACATAAAGTAAAGTAATTGAAAAGAAGTACGATAAAACTTATGAGACGGAATTGACCTTAAATATTAAAACTATGTGTTTAAAAACAATGTGTTATACACAGCAATTGGATAATAATATTGCTTCCTTCATTGAAAGAAATTCGCATTGACAAAGGTAAAATGAACAATATGAAAGTATTTATTATATACAGCATTGTGTCTGTAGTTTTCTGTAATGGTGTATCAAATGTAGTTACAGATGTAGCTTCACAGAGGAAAGCAACTTCTCAATGTTTGAACAAGAACGGATTGGTAAAATATACAGAAATCATAGATAAATGGAGTTTTGACAATTTAGAACCAGACACTATTGAACCTATTGGCTTACAGAATGGCCAAAATGCTTGGATAGACGGTACAGTTAAATTCACTGATTCTGCATTGTACTTTCATGGGTGCGCTCGTTTGAGACAAAACATCACCACATTTCCAGAAACGTTTGAACATGGAGACTTTGCTCTATATCGATGTGTAGACAGATGCGAAAAGTTTAAAGACGTTAAGTTTTCTTTTGTAGGAATAGGACAAAATAGTACTAATTATATTTGCTATTGTATTCGTGCTGCTAATAATTTTGACATTGAACTACCGTCAACGTGCACACATTACATACCAAATGTATCATCACGTACGACAACTCAAGTTAATACTCCTATTTTGAGTGTGTATAGAATCATCGACGATGATTGGCTTAAAAAGACTACTTCTTCTCGTGAATGCTTGACAGCAAAAGTGTTCACGAATGGTACTATTATACATGAGGAAGTTTCTTGTTATGCAAATGCAACAAGTCTTGACATCGGAGGTTTTGTATGCTGGGCTTCCACTCAATTACATCTAAACAATCAGACATGCACCGTTAGGAACGATAGCAACTGTCTAGTTATGAAATCCGCCAACCTGACTGTTGCCAGGTCACATTGTTTTAATATCCCTGGTTGGACGTTGTTGCAATGGTTTCGTGATGACACTGTTAAAAGTTTACAAATATCAAATGAAAGGAAATCATTCTGGGTTGGTTTGTTTCGTCCTTTTACTGTGACAAATTCTTCTTACAATTTGACTGATAAGCACGTGCTTTGTCTGTCCGTAATAAGAGTTGGAACGCGTCTATATTTGGAACCAGATAATTGTCATTTAGAGAAACCATATATTTGTGCAAATGACATAATGGATACGAGTACTCATAATTATGATAAAGGAAATGATACAAGAGCTGACCAGGAAGAAACTGAAAATGATAATGATAATTTAAAAGTCTTTGTTTACATTGGTTCTGGCATATTGATTGTAATAGCCATTGTTATTTGTATATGTTACAAGATAAGAAAAATGCAACGCGAAAGGATAGAAACTTGGGAAGATAATTCTAAAAAGGAACAAGAGACTAGTCCTAATCTAGTTGACCAAAGCCCATTGGCTGTAAGCTATCAAGTGAATGGCACGAACAGGAACAGTGAGAATGTTTTATCCAATGTATATTCTGAGCCCATAATGATAGAAGATGTAAAATCTAGTAATGACTATGATCACATTTGTCTTAGAGAAGGTAAAAAAGCATGCGTGAATAAGAAATCCGATGATGGACACATATACGGGTTTCCAAAAGGAACCGACATGGACAATGACTACGATGTTCTCAACTCTCACGGAACCGCAAAAAATACTTTCAAAAATGCAAAACCCAGAATTGATGACAATGTGTATGGTTATCCCGAAGGTATGAAACCGAGTGATGATTATGATACTTTGAATTCACATGACACTTCAACAAGACATCCGAGTCAACAATATGGCTTCGTCAAGTCTGCAATACAACTGAATGATAACTCAAAAGGACCGAGTATTAGTAATGATTATGATGTTACAAGCTGTTGAGGAATATTTACATACTTTGCACGTACTTTAAATTGACGGCCTTTTCAGAAATAGCTCGTGCCTCAATCTGAATCAAATGGGGGGCTGTACCCCTCATAGCCAGAAAACAACTGGGTCATTGTGCGCAGAAATATGCCGGAAAATTGTATCAGATAAATATGTTTTCAGTTTTTGAAAGTACTTGTGTCGTCTTTTTAGGAGCATGTAACTTAATAAATGCAGATTGAGGATTACAAAACACAAAAATGCAGTTTTTATTTCGCTCTACTGGTTTAGGAAATTGTTTTCTCTGATAGACAATTGCCCATGTAATAACTTGGCCAATGTGCATTTCGTTCAATTCACTACTAGTGAAATAAGGGCATACTATTAGATTAGCCCTGTCGCATTAGGCTGAAAATATGCAAATTGCCCATGTCCCAACCATTAAAGATTGATTTAAATACTTTTGTATGCAAGTTTGTTTGCATTCTGTTGACTGCTCATTGTATCTCTAGTGATCAATGAAATATTTGAACCATGTTTTATATATTAACTATTTTGTAATTCTCATGAATCAAGTATGTTGGTGGCAACTAAAATGTATGTTCTGCTCTACCCTATAACACTCGTTTATACATGTAACATGTTTACACTATTATATATTTATTTTCCTTATGCCGTGGTCATACATATACATATACTAGTAAACCATTTTAGCAATCCGTATAATTATGTGATTATTCAGCGATCATCAGTGATTGAAGTTTCAATCCGTACTCCTATTTTTTGAAAATGTTAATATTAAGATCATCACATCTGCATCATTCGTAAAGCTTCCGTCCGTATTCACCCGGTACCATCAACCGTTAAGGCGTGACCATGACCTAAGTAGAATATACTATATTGTACTTAACAGAATAAAGTTAGACTATATGTATATACATGTATTACCAAAAGTTTTATCTGTAGAAGTATATATTGACAATACATACTTTATGATGGTTATCTATCATATTAAAGTAATGACACGTAAAATATGTAATACATGTACTATGTTACATTTATTTATTTTGTATTAATTATGTCATTGCTTTTGTACGTTTAATTGTATATTTTGTAAATATGTTACTACTCTCCAGATTAGAAGGAAATAAAGGAATCTATCTCTATCTATTCTATTCGATTTATATATATAATTATATTATAATATAATTATGTAATTTCCTGATCACTTTGCATAAAAAGAATATCTATGGTGGCTGATTTATGCCATGTCGTAATGTTGTCCCGCGGGGCGCCACATAAAAACACAAAAGTACGACAAAATGGTATTTATGTCATATCATCGTCCCGCGGGACAATTATACGACACTTTGATCATTTGTCGTGTTTTCGCCTGTGAAAGCTCAATGCAACAATGTATTTTTACGACAAAACTTTTACAAAGATACGACACATTTTCGTGTCGTGTTATTGCCTTTATTTTGTCGTATCTTTGTGTTTTCGTCTCACAACCCGCGGGACGATGATACGACAAACAGACATTTGTCGTATGATTGTGTTTTCGTGTGGCGCCTCGCGGGACAAAGATACGACAGATAAGATCTGTCGTATAATTGTATTTTCGCTCTTTCGCCTTTCGCTCACACATGCGCAGCAGACTATTGAAGATGTACGCATGTGTGAGCGGAAGGCGAAAGAGCGGCCATTTCCCCTCCTACCTCTGATTCTAAATCATCTAGGGTATCAGAAGTCACTGGCGGAAGTATGGGTCTAGTAGTAGGTTAACAGCTAAATTAGGAGATTTAGCCATTCCTGATACAGTGAGTAAGTGGACGACCCGCCGTAATATAACAATGTGTTGCTACGACGTTTAACCCAACAAACAAACAATAAATAGATTGTGACGCAAATTCACAGAGTCGTTGATGTTTGTTTGTATGTTGGGTTTAACTAATCACAGTCAGTATATATACAGACGCCATCAAAATAAGCTCGCATAACTAGATCTTAAAATAAAAATACGAAATTACGAAATCACGATTCCATTAATAGTGTTTCGTCTAGAAAAAAGTTACAAAGAGACTATCTCAACCCCAACCCTCGTGCGATGTCTGGAGGTCCCGTGTCTGTGATGTATAGGAGATCGGTGTATAGAGATCTTGATTGTTTGCTTAATAAATTTCCTGAATCCTGCTTGACAACATCAGGAAATTTTACAGAACATAGACCAGGAAATTTGATGTAGTGAGTTGTCTGAAGATCGCTTAGGATACAAAACTAGGTCAGTAGGTCAATTGAATAAAATCGAATTTTTGTGCAATCTAATTGTTTTAATAATAAATCATTTAAACATGTCTATAACACTATCCTAAATGAACTAATTCAGTCAGAACTTTTTTAACGAAACGGGTCGGCTACATTTCACATTTGCAGGAAAGGGAGATCGAACTTGTTCGATGAAAACGTAATAAAATCGGAACATATCGACAATTTTGGGCTTCAATTTACTCAAACCTCGTACCATTTTGTTTAACTTGACATTCCCACAATATGACATTTTATTGGAAAACCCTGATGCATTGAACCTCAAAAATTGAGCTTTTTTAACGTCGTATTCAACGCATATATAGGTCATATATACGACGGCCAGCTCTTCCTGCTATAGGTTTCCTGGACACTTTTCTATCACCAGTACTAACTTACCCTACTAAGAGGCCTACATATCATGTATAGGGTATGACCTGCCGTGATATCCGGATTCGAAATCTGACATGCTAACCACTACGCCACGGCCGCGGCCATAACATAAGCTTAAATTATACATGTATATGAAAACTAGTACATTTGTATAAATTAAAAGAAATCGCAATAGCCAAACATAATAATGTTTAGGAATGTCACTTTGTTTTTTCATACTGTCTCTCATTCTGTCTATCTGCATGTCTGTCTCTCTGCCTTTCTTCTTACTCTCTTTCTCTGTCACTTAAATGTCCATAACATATCTTTCATCACATGTTTAATGAATTTAACCCTTGCATAAATGACGAAGGTGGTACAAAGAATGAAAAATATAATAGATTAGCCTTTTTCCATAATAATTAAACCAAACCATTTTTATATTATTTCAACATGTCAGAGACTGTGTATGCGCCTACTCTGACATTAGAGTGCTTATTAACGTGTTGACCATAACGAGCACAGGAAAAGTCGTTGAAAAATGTCAAGTGCTAATTGCTAGAGTAAGTGTTCCTCAAATTCGATGTTAACTTGTGTGTTAACTTGTGTTATAAGGATATAAATAAACGAACTTACACCAGCCGTTATTTAAAGATAAATAATGTATATCCATAGTCATGATTTTGCCTGAATATTACGCATGGAATGTAACACTGATTTAGAAAAAGGAATTAGAACCTCAGTGGATGCAACTCTTTGACTTTTATAGTTTTTATAACTATGGCGAGGAGTTGTCAAAAGATTAGTAAAGGATTTTATCCGCTGAACGATTTATGATGCTGTTTACTTTTGATGTTATGGAATTCAAGTCAACGATTTGGATACTTCATTTATTGGTCATTTCTAATAGTGATCAAAACGTTCTCGATGACAATGTTTCTGCTAGTGGGGCTGAAGGCCGTTGTAACAACATTACTGGTTTAGTTAGTTATGCACAATTAAGGGATATAGGGAGTTTTGATTCTTTGGAACCCAGTGAATTTAATCATATCAATTTGCAGGATGGAGAGAGTGCTTGGATACGAGGCGGTGTACAATTCACCAAACCTTGGCTTCAATTTCACGGGTGTGGTGAATTGAAAGATACCGAAGTACCAAACCGTCAAATTGAAAATACTGATTTTGTTTTATACCAATGTGTGGATATATGTAGCAAGACTAAGCTTCAATCGGAACTATCTCATATAGGAATAGAAAAATATGAAAATTGGACTATGTGTTATTGTTTTGATAGTTCTGGCCAGTTCACAACCGTATCAGCGTCAAAGTGCACTCATTACATTCCACATTTTTCAACTAATTGGAAGAAAGACCATTATACTGACATTTTAAGTTTGTATAGAGTCCGTAACGAAAAATGGTCCATGAATACTGCTTCTGAACGCGAATGTTCCTTCGCGAAATTGGCTCCAAATGGAAATATTGAACACAATGAAGTGTCATGTCATGCAAATCCTATAACTCTGGGCGTAAATGGGGTTGTATGCATAAATATTTCTGGACTTTTCTCAGATAGACAGTCGTGTAGTAAAGAGGACACTGGTTTCTATCATTATTGTTATGTTTTGAAACAAATGACATTGTCAGCTGCTCGATCACACTGTTTCAACATTTCTGGAAGCATGCTTCCATTTTTCAGGAATGAATCAACTAAAATATTTGAAAATATACATTATTCATTTTGGACTGGTTTATTCCGTGTCTTTAAGGTAGTAGACAATACAGACACTATACACAGTGAATCAAAATCTTGCCTCGCAGTAACTCGTGTAGGAGCACGTCTATATTTAGATCCCGATGATTGTACCACGCCAAAACGATACCTTTGCGCTGAGAATCTACTGACTGACACAACGTTCTCTCCAAACAGCACGAACACTGGTTTTAATAATATAAACATTGTGTACATATGTTCCGCAATTCTTGTTACAGTTTTGATTGCAATAGTTGCCATTGTGATTGTTAGAAAATCTCGCAGTTCAAAGCGAGAGCCAACAACATCAGAGGGGACAGCAGATGACAATCTTGGAGTCCACGGTAAGCCACAAGAAGCACACCTTGAACAACCAACTGAGAATGCAGGAGGATACGAATATTCTGAACCAGTACTAAAGGAGCCTGTTGAGCTACCTTCTGACGATTATGATCATATATGTCATAAAGAAAGTGAAACCCCTATTGTGAAGAAAACTGATGACGGACACGTTTATGGTTACCCTAAACAATTGAATACAAATGACCAGTATGATGTATTGAACTCTCATGGCTTTACAAAAATGCAATCAAATGAAAAACAAAGTGCAGCGGTTAATTGTGAAGGGCACGTGTATGGGTACCCGGTAGGTCACGCTACTAATAGTGACTATGACGTTATGAACGGCCATGATATTACAAAAGGACCACCAAAAGAACAGTATAGTGTTTGTAACGTGTATGACTCTACCGAAGGCGTAAAACCAACGGAAGGTTAAGAACATATTCAAGATATTTAAGAATGATCACATAAACATAGTAATATCATTCTCGTACCCAGAGGTTATCAAGATTCTCGACGCTAGTATCGAGAATCCTACTAGACTCTGCGTGCGAGAATGAGTACTATATTATCATTGAAAACCTATTGAAAAATACTCCCGTAATAATCATTGTGTCAGTAAGAATGTTTTAGTAATCTTTGCTGAGTTCAAAGTTGATCTAAGATTTATATTGTGTGATATAATGATGCTCGTCTTTTCTTGACAGGGATGACTGCATTTTTATACTGTGTAATGTTGCTTGTGGGTACCTTAAGAACTAATCGGACAAATTCTAGCCTTCAACCAATATTTGAAGAATTTTCTTAATCATTATATGAAATATTTTTCTTAATCATTATTTAAAGAATTTTCTTAATCATTATATGAAGTGTTTTTCTTAATCATTATATGAAGTATTTTTCTTAATCATTATATGAAGTATTTTCTTAATCATTATTTATCATGACTCATTATTATAATAATTTTGGCACTTACCGTTCCAAAGAGGAAACCCATTGGATTATTGTTTTCATTTTTAGACTTTCGGCAATTTCCCGCCGAAAGGCTTAAGTTATACAGCAAGTCGAAAACTATGAACGATTCAAATGCCTGAGCAGTTTAACCTGCGCAGTGATACATGTGTCTCTGATTTACTACGCAGGCGATAAAAGTAGTTTCGTCAATCAACTGACGCGTCTTTGTTTCAGTGTCAGTGACAGGTATTTTACTTATATTGATAAGCGTGTGAATGGGCGAAGTCAAATCTCGTTAATACACGTGACTAAACATTAGTATTTGTCAGTTATACAGAATTGAATAAACTTTTCGCCCGCATTTTTAGCCTTGCTCAGTTCGTACTTGAATCTAATGTCGAAGGAGTAATTATTAGTATGGATTCGTTTGGTTTCTGCATTTCAATACTTTGATTTGTTAGTGGCATCCCTTTTGTAACAAAAGTTAAAAAATCTATTAAAAAAAAATCTCCCTTTTTGCTCTTTGGTAGGTCTGGGTTTTTTATTGTCGTTGTTTCTTATATATTCGCTTATATCTTTTTATAGGACACACGTTATATTTAAGTTACTACATGTATTTCTAATTTCAAAGTATTTGTTCATACATGCTTGACAATTCATGAAAGTTTCATAACAATTGAGATGTAGATAAGTTATTTCCTGTTTATAATATTATACTTGATTGCCACTGGTTGAGCAAGTAAGAATGGTTTAGTTATGTTTATCTATTTACTTTAAATTATGAAATTTCTCAATAAGTGAACAAGATGATAAACATGCATCGTTTTATATGTACATTATAAATTGTATGTGATGACATGTCATTTTTAGTTGGGTTTAACGCCGTAGCAACACAGTGGACAGTTTACATCGTGGCGGTCAGTCCACCTACTCACTGTTCCTGGATTGGCTAAATCTCTGGATTAAGCTGTTAACCAACTACTACGCGCATACTTCCGTCAGTGGCTGACTACTGCCCCACATGATTTAGAATCAGTGACAGGAGGAACAATGGCCGTAGAAAATCATTTCATGACCAATCTCTACAAAAGTAAGCCCCGCCCGGGAATCGAACTTTGATTAGTAGACTAGTGCGCTACCGACAGAGCTAGTCGGGCGGTCATGATATGTCAATTACATAGATCAGGGTCAAATGGTCTAATTGGCTTAACCAAGACCATACATAGCATGTTCATATTTTTTCTATCGCAAACTTAAGTACACTGTTTTTATACATAGGCCAATATGACTATGTTTATTTGTTTTCGATTTTTTCTCATTTTAACATATACCTACAGGTCATTAGTGCACAATAACAGTTTAACTCTTACTTACGTACCATTGTTTAAGCATTCATATATGTTTGAATAAAATATTATTTTTTCCTAGAAATATCAGATCTTCATCATCAGTAAAGTAGTTTTCTAATTATAAGATCCAACCATTAAAATCACGACAAAAGGAAACTAAATAGAGGCAAAGTGCTTGACTTTGAAGCACGTTAAAACTAAAAAAAACTTTTGATGAAGAATAAATAAGCCCTACTTAGTCGTATCCTCACAACTGTCTGTAAAGTGTGTATACATTGTAAATAACATGCCTAATAAAGAATATGTTATGTTATTTAATGTTATTTCATGTTATTTAATTTAATTTTATGTTATTTCATGCTATTTTACGTTTTTTAAGCATTTTTTCTTGTTGTTATTTATGTTATGTTATTTTATGTGTTTTTATGCATTAAACATGTTTATGGTGTATAGGCCGAGATATGTGATGAGGAAATTGAAAAGAAATACTATATGTACAGCTATTTTTCAAGTTCAGTCGAGACAAACAGTTGTATTGATACCCCGAACGTTCCAAAACGTTCCGTAACGTTAGGGTCGGAACACTCAACCCAAAGACAACTCAACCCGAGACAACTCAATCCCCTACTAACGGGTTGAGTTATCCCAACTTTGGGTTGAGTTATCTACAGGTTGGGTTGTCTTCGGGTTGAGTTGTCCCGTACCTGTAACGTTCGCTAACAGTCATCACTGAACACGCGCCTGAGTTCACAGATTGAAACAGTTGAGCACGTACATACCTGTTGAATAAAAAATGTGTTAAATTGGTGACTTGATCCTAACTTGCTAGCATGTTGGGTAACGCTTATTATCGGTGTTTTATTGTACATTGTGTTTCTACACAGTGAAGTGACTTTAGGGAACTGATATAACAACTTCTATAGAATCTCATATTTTATCTAAACACGTATCAGTACTTAGGCCTACACAAAATAGGAAACAGGAAATTTAAGTTTATAGTCCTGGATACAAGTAGGTACTTTCAAACCAGGATTCACCACAACCGGAATGTTAGTTTAAAATCAACAATATACATTGTGGACTTCTTGTTCGTAATAACGATCACACCATCATTTCAACTACAGCGATAGAATAGGTTGCTTTTCTAAGCTCTTTTGCTTAACATCCAATTGTTGTTAAAGTGGATTTGTCTCCGGTTCTATATCCGTTCAAATCATGTCTCAGAGTGGACGCCTTTGAAGTACATGCTCTGTGCTTTGTGAGTCTGTGTCGTAGGAGCATTGTGGCGCTTGAAAAAAAAACAATTTGATGTGTGCCTTCAGTAAATTCTTGGACAAATAAAATGTGAGCAAACCTGGTCATCGTAAACAATTTTAGTATACAAAATGGCCTCTGCAGACCGGCCCCAAGTACTTTGTCCAACAACAGCATTTGGTCATTTCCTTTGGTGTTATTTTAATCGAATATAACCTCTGTAGAGCAACCATCTCTGCACAGCAACATACTTTATTTGCTACCAGAGGGTGTTGCTCAAGAGAGGTTGTACTGTAATCATAGCTTATTTGTGAAACCGTGTTTTAATTATTTGTTGGTAACCTAATAAATGCTGATTTCGGAATATGCTCAGATGACTCTTGGTTTTCTCACATTTAACTTGTTAACATAACATTTATCATTAATTTTGGGTACTATTGTAAATTCTTTATAATTTTTTTATGTTTTATTACATGTTTTATTTCATCAGTTTATAATTAAATGATTTTTTCACTCACAATACTTGTGGCTCATTTCTTGTTTTATGTATCAAACACAAATGATCTTATCTTTTTGTTTTTTGTTGGATACTTTATTGTTTGCAAGATATTGTGGTTTGAAATGGAAGAGTCAAATAGAAACATGGTAAAATTAAACTATTTAGCAGGATATGGGGGCCAACATTCTGAAACATTTTCATAGAATCAAATAATTAAGAGTGATCAACAACATGTACTGTTCACGAGTTTTGGCACATTTTATATTACAGTATTAAGTGTTCTGTTCACGACCTAACATTTATCCCTTGTTTATTCTCAGCTAAACTGTTGCGTTTCGCTTCTTTCTTCCTTTTCGCTAATTTTGCTGCTTTCCGACAAATAATGAATGCTGACACAAAGGAGAAGACCTGAAAAAATCAGAAAAGAGTTCAGAAATTACTTTTTGACACTTGGCTACGCAATCTTTTAACACGTGTTTATAGAGAATTTATAGAGCGAGATCACTCGGTGAAATAATATTCGACCTTACACCAATGTAACCAATCGATGAAAAGTATCAATACAATGCAATTAAATCTGAGAATTCCGTGCACCTATTGTAGGGAATAAAAAGCTTGAATTTAATACGTGTTTGAATTTTGCCAAACCTGTTTACTTCGCCATTATGGAATGTAGAAAAATGCTCTGACAGATTCAGCACTATTTGATTTTCTCAGCGTTTGAATGTGTTTCTACATATAATTCTATTTTCATTAAAATGTTGTAGTTGTTTACAGCAGTAAAGGTTATTGTTGTTTTATCGAATAGTTCCAGGTAACGTTGTCATTCAGCCATGTATGGTGTAAAGAAATAAAGCGTATGTAGCATACCTCTATTGCAAGAATAACAGACGAAGCTATTACTATATAGGTACTGTTGTCTTTAAACCAACCAACCATTTTGTCATAACATCCCTGAAGCGTAATCAATTCATACATGTGTAAACATAGGATTAAACTTAATGAGTTCACATTGTCTCTCACATTCGGAACACCTCGACCTTTCATGAATGAATAATCTCGGAAGGATTCGTAGGGGGTCTACCCTGGCGGCTTGGGATTTTACTACCTACGCGAGGCGAAGCACATAACGGTTATGCAAAATAGTTCTTGGTAGTATATACGCAGCCCTTTGTCAAAACACATTTCTATGTTATATATTGAACCAAATATTCTTCATCATGGAACTATGTTATAAATTTCAAATTTACAGACTAAAAACGAAACATCACTAATCGTCTAAACGATCGTGTATTTGTTTACTTCAACACCGGTAGTTTTAAAATGACGCCTAAATAATTATGTCCGAAGTTATTCGTAGCGAATGGCCGAGGAGTTCCGAATGTGTCTCTCAGTGTATGACTCGGTGCGTCCCGGTGGACCGGGATAAACCGAGAAACACTTGTTGGAAATGACAAATATTCGTGTACATATTAGATTGATTATTTGGACTTGAAAATTTCAATACGATCAACTGTGTTTTCTATAAATAGTTATTTCTCTCATCTTGTACAATTGGAAATGGTAATGTCTCTAATATTTGCAACTATGTTCTATAACTGTGTAAATTAAATACTTATTCAGGTACTTTGGTTAACTAATTTTCAAGTGCCACGATTCACTAACATGTTGCATACAAATTTTCGATACCTAAAGATTGGAACTCAATGTTGTTTAGGATAGCTAAGGACCGAAATGTTCGAACTCAGTGATGTTTCTGTTACAAAATGGTATGAGTTAAAACAATATATGACTTTACCGTTTCAAAGTAGAATCCCTCTGTATTAAAATGACATAATAATTTATTAGATGGCTCAGGTACTTCAGCGTTCTTGTCTATCAATACACAACAAGTGTCTGGAAAATCTGTCTTAACATAAAAACAACAATCTGTTTTTATACATTTGTAAAACCGGATAAAATAATTGAACCCGGATCGGTAGCGCAGTTGGTAGCGCGCCTGGATTTCGAATCTAGCGTCCTGAATTTGGCGTACGGGTTCGAATCCCACCCAGAGGTTACACCCTTCCATGAAAATTTGACAATAATGTCAATAAGGTGTATGGAGAAGTTTTTGGCCTTGTGGAAGGGTATGTGAGTACTGGTTATAGACAATGATACAGGAAAGCTAGGTTAGGTACGCTGGACGCCGTAGAATAACCTAACATAGTTTTGAAAGTGGGTTAAACCCAGTCTAAATATGAAATTATTGCTTCCAGCTTAGATCGGTCCTATCACATTTTAAGTCGTAAGCGGACTCTCTGCAATGTCAACACGTTTGGATTGACACCGCGACCTTTCAGGGTTAAAGCACACACTACAGTACCGCCAAGCTTGGGTCGAACCAAAGAGTTTTCAAGCCTTATGTGAGCATTATGCCATGTCGACGAGTTGAGATTAAAACGCGACCTTTAAAACTCTAAGTGGTCACTCTACAATGCGCCATCAAAGCTAGCATGAAGGAAAGGGAGAACAAGTACTTTATTATATCCCTTTACCATCTAGGTTTTCATCTCTATGTAAGACAGATATTCAAACAAATCAAATTACATAGTATTCAATGGGATAGCACCTCCATGAGCAAGTACAAAAACGGTAAAAAAGAGCTAATACTGTCTACCGGACATTCAATGTCATTCATAGAAAGTGAATGACCGAGGAGTTCCGAATGACAATGTCATTTACGA
Organism: Mactra quadrangularis; assembly: GCA_025267735.1. Lineage (NCBI taxonomy): Eukaryota > Metazoa > Mollusca > Bivalvia > Venerida > Mactridae > Mactra > Mactra quadrangularis. Next base: position 35,436,971 of record CM046304.1, read on the forward strand.
ATCATCACAAAACGGATAGCTGATATAATAAGGTGACTATTTTCAACGCGTAGGCGTTAACCTAGCTACACATCATTGCTCAGAGTCTTACAGCGCATAACCGAATGTAATCATCCGCAACAATTTTGTGTTTTAAGGATTGAAATCATAAAAATTGACGTTCATCGAAAAAAATATGTTAATAAGTGATGTCTAAATTAACACAATCCATGTTAAAAAGGGACATAGTCCAAAACAAAGACGATTGGTAAAATAACTGAACATTCTAGTGGTAACTTACTTCTGGATTCGTATCATTCTTCCATTTACTGTAAAGATAATCCTCAACTCCGGTAGCACCACAACATTCAAGCTGAAAATAATAAAATATTTAACATTATTAAGTATAGAGTGAGAATTTGTTTTACCCCCTTATAGCAAAAACTTTAAACTTTTGCAATCTGACGGTTAATAGCTAACCCTTTTTTCATTTATATCACCTTAAAAATTGAATAAGGTGAAATGAGTTTCAAACCGACAATTCTGAGTCACGATCCATCAGAAAAGAAAGGTCGTAACTACAAAAAATGTATTTTTGAAAAAAAGAAAGAAAAAACTGTGTATAATTTTCAAATGACTATTTTCTGCTAAAACCTGACATATTTTCAAGAATATGGTTTTTACTTTTTAAGTCAAACATTCCATGAGTAACTTATTATGTATCAAATATTTTGTAAATGTACAAAATCTACTCTGCTGTTTCTGATCCAATTCACTTAATATACGAGCGCCCTTGATCATAATAGTTGAAAAAAATAGATTTAACAAAGATATAACGGTTGTCTGCGAATTTTCCGGACAAGCCTCAAAATTCGTTAATTCTCAAAATCGATTGTCGTAATATGATCTTTAAAAAGCGACATTTTTTTCTTCTCAAATTAACCAGTTTGGACCTCAATGCGTCAACAAAGCATGATTTTGCAGTAACCAATGTTGTCTTACATAGTGTCTCGAGTGGATCGAGATGGTACCGACCAACTTGGATACGATATAAAAAATACATAAGTGATAAGAGGCTAGAATATTGATATATTTACAACATAAATAGATGATATAAAATACTTACATGTTTTTGAACTAAATCCCATGTTGTACCAATCAATGTATCAGGAATGTATGAATTAATTAATGATATCTTTAATTGTTTTCTTAAATAACTTTCCATCTGTAATAAAGTTATATTGATATTACATTCTGTACAAAAGAACTCAATAGTCACTGACAATTTTTGTGCCAAGGTGACCAGCACAACCCATTTTCATTGGCAAATACGCGGTAAATGAACACGTATTCATAACTCGTATGTAGTGTAATGATTTGGTAGTTAGGGACCACGCCGGTTGCATATGCTTTTTTAAATGTTGATAAGTAAAAAGACTAGACTGATTTAATTTGTCTCCATCACAAACGATTAGAACATTGGTGTTTGGAGGTAGCTGAACTAACGTTTCTGATATTGGCTGACAAAAAATCGTGATAAAATGAAGAAATGCATGGTCATGTGACATTTTGAAAGCCTTGAATCACGAGTGTTCTTCAAGGTTTAATTATATGGAAATTACAAAAGTTATTAATAAGTATTGTTTGAAGTAGATTTAAATGAAGGATTAGTGAAGTTGATTCAATTTTGTAATAAATAAGTGAAGTAGATTAAATGTTATCAAGAATAAATGAGGAAGATTTAACTTTATAAAAGATAAGTGAAGTAGATTTAATTTTATGAAGGATATGCTAAGTAGATTTAATGTTAGAAAGGATAAATGGAGTTGGTTTAATTTTATGAAGGACAAGTGAAGTACATTTAATGTTATGAAGAATAAGTGAAGTAGATTTAATTTTATGAAGGATAAGTGAAGTAGTTTTCATGTTATGAAGGATAAGTGAAGTAGATTTAATTTTATGAAGGATAGGTGAAGTAGATTTAATGTTATGAAGGATAAGTGAAGTAGATTTAATTTTATGAAGGATAAGTGAAGTAGTTTTCATGTTATGAAGGATAAGTGAAGTAGATTTAATTTTATGAAGGATAAGTGAAGTAGATTTAATGTTATGAAGGACAAGTGAAGTAGTTTCAATGTTATGAAGGATAAGTAAAGTAGATTTATTGTTATGAAGGATAAGTGAAGTAGATTTAATGTTATGAAAGATAGATAAGTGAAGTAGGAAAGTTTGTGTTGTACTTACATCAGCTAATATAGAAGATAATATAGGTACAGAGGATGGAGAATTTCTGTTTAATATAATCATACCACCAATACCGACTTCTATCATAGTTAACACACCAACCATTACTAGAAACTACAATAATACATAATGCAATTGTATGTAGTTATAAGTGATAAATTATACTTAAAATTTATGATAGATAACAACAATAACACGAGCGATTACCATGTAAAACGAACTATAAACGGTTCCAAGTCAAATACACTATTCTTGTATATATTGTGTATATATTGTGTTTTTGAATCGGAACCGTGGCGCTGGCCAATACAATGAACTTTTGTTGGTTAAAGAAAATGTTGCCTAAACATACATACGAGTACATGCAGTTGTTATATATTATTTTGCTTAATAACACTTGGTCGAGTGGTTAAGAAATTCGTACTTTATCGTTATCATCGTGTTCTAATATTTGATATCATATGATTGATATTTTGTTTCCATCCATACATGTTTTTTTTCTATATTTTATGTACAATTTTAAGTACTACATGTATAATTTGTTGTCATAATGTAATATCCATGTATATATGTATGAATGTATTGATGTTCCCGCCATAACGATACATTCGGAACTCTTCGGCCATTCGCTGCCGCTATCCTAATCTAATACACAAACACGCGATCGTTAAGGCAATGAGTGATGTTTCAAAATTTACGGACTAAAACATCACTCAGTGCCTACACGATCATTTATTTGTTTACTTCAACACCGGTAGTTTCATAATAGCGTCTAAATATGTCCGAGATTATTCGCAGCGAATGGCCGAGGAGTTCCGAATGTATCGTTATGTAACGTTCTGTAACGTTCGCGGTAACTGAACACGCTACATATTTAGTGCTTGATTGGCGTAATGAATAATTAAAACAAGGATGATAATATGAGTACTCATCGTCTAAATACTTTTATAAATGCAAAACAATGAATATCTTGATGCAATTCTTGAAAGAGGAAATTAACGGGATATACAGGCAAAAGTTCAACTTCATATTTCCTGTTTTTGAATTATATTTTTATAGCTGTGAATGCAACAGACACACTGTTATATTACTTGGAAAAATATTTCTTTATTCTCTCGTAATATTTGGGGTGTTTCTTAACAAGACCCACGTGGGTCAGGTTAGCTAAAGATAGATGTTAAATAGTGTTAAAATATGCATTTACTGATTCGAAGATACTAGAGCTTGTTAATATGCAATACTATCACAATTCTATTAAAAAGATATCCTAACCGCCTAAGAATGTTGAAAAGACAAGAAGCGACCAATGAAAATGTTTAATTTCAGCAAGTATGAAATATAACAAATCTATTGATAGCTTGGTGATTCCCTCAGTATTCTACTTTCGTTTTCAACAATGTGTATGCCACATGTTTTAATTCGTTCAGTTGAATGTTATAAGTAAGTGATTTCTTGCGTTCTTAATACTGTTTTAAAGAATAAACTTGGTTTTATACAATTTTTCAATCGTTGGAACAAGGGAGACAACTTACAATAATTTAGTCATTTTAGATTTATGGTTTGTCACTCGTCGACGTTGTAATAAATAAAAAACGTAACCGGTGTGAGAAGTTTGATGTGCAGTGCCCTCAAAAAAGTTCTTAATTAAAGCTTATTTGTGTAACATTGTTTAAACTGTTTGTTGATTTAAATGAACCTGTATTGACTTTGTATATTGCTCAAACAACACTTCGTTGTTTTTTTCTCGTTCGTTGTTTAATGTAGACTGGTTTTTCCTAAACATAGGGTTTAGTTTTTTATTAATGTGATTATATTTAACCTGTGATATTTTTATTAAATTTTTACTCCTAACTTAGATAGCAATTGCATTAAATAATCATTTAACTTCCAAACTTGTGATACTTTTATGTTGCTTAATTGTATTTTTTTTAAATATATTTTCTATCAACTTAATGTAACCTCTCTATGTTAACCACACTTATCTATTGGGACCACAATGGAAATAAGAGTTCGCTCTTTTTTGTGCTATCCTTGAATAATTGTGGCTTGACATGGTACTATTAAATTAAGTACACATATTTCCATAAACATTCTAATTGCCTTATTTTACTATTTTTAATAACACAAAATTTATTATATCAAATGTTAATTATTCAAGTGCTATTTATATTTGCTATGTTGTATACCATGTGCTATGCTCTTTAATTCTGAATAAACTACAATGTATATATAGTTCAAGAACTTTTGGAGGGTCCTATATCATAAGACTACCTACCAATGTGACTAAACATTTACTTCTTTGAACAGCGCCACAGCAACCCAGTAGTGCAATACCTAAAGCAAATACCCCAAATGCTGTTAGACCATAGCATACTACTTTAAAGTCTGTCCCACTTTGATCGACATTGATGATTTGAAAATATGTTTCAATATTTGGATCCATCAGTAACCATACACCGAGAGATATAACTGCACCTCCAGCCATCTGAAGAAGAAGATGGAAATTGAAGATGAAGAAGGAGAAAAGTTTTAATGGGATGTTTTTCATCATGAGATTAGGATAACTTTGACACTGTTTTTGAATTCCAGTTTTATGATACATGTAAGAATATGTATCTTCATTATATACTGTAGTTTTTGGAAACAAATTGACCACAAATGAACTCAGTGAAAAATATTAGTAAACATGTATGAAAGAAATAAGGCATTGATTATAATCTAACTAATTATATATAACAGGATCAGACCACACAAAAAATCACAGAAAACACAGTCATAGATTTGCCTTGTGATCATTTTGCAGAACGTAAGAAATTCTAAATTTCCAGAAGTGCTACCTACAAGTCAAATATAAAGCATTAGATTTCATTCATAGCGAATGGAAACTGAACTTATTTGTCGGTAACACTAGCTGATTAAATTCACATTTTCGAGATTTGGTTACGTTTTGATGTGCATGAAAAGAAATACTCGATCAAAATGATTAGCTTTCTATTTCAATTTGTTTATTTTTCCCCAATGAAATTATTCATAGAACATTGTAAATGAACTTACCAAAAATATTAGGTTCGACAATATAAGAAATGTCCTTGCACATGATGACATTTCTAATTCACCAGGCTTTGGTTCTCTCTTTTTCTTTTGTGAAAGTGCTTTGATATGATCAGCAATGCTTAATATTGGTGCAAGTCCTCCACCAGGAATAGTAGCTGAAAATAGAGACAAGCAATACAGTCAAAACAACCTGATGTAAAAGTTGTAAAAGGAGAGCGTACTTCCCAAAACATTTTGTGATATTTGCATCACGCAATTACTCCTTTATTATGCATTTTAAGCATTCTAGCGCTAATCTCCGACCTACAGCACAATTAATTATTAATTTGCGTAAACATATGATTATTCTCAGACTACCGTTTACACGTCTACTGTTTTGAAATGCATATTTGTCAAGTTAAGACTGCAACCACACGCTTCATCACTATACACGTGACACTGTAAAAAACAACAGAGTTTTTCTAAACTATGTTCCTGGCTTCTAGCTTACACAGCTTCGTCCAAAGGCGACCCAACAAACATATACTTATTTGTAATGCAGAGTGTATAGAAATATTTTCGCTCTTTTATCTACTTACCTACTGATCCAAAATTAGAAACTTCAGCATTTTGTGTTGCAGGTTTAACATCAACATCAGGCTTAACATTTGCGTTGTTTTTGTTTTCTTCATCTTTCGCCTTGCTTTGACTAACACTATCTTCAGCCTTTTGAATAGTTTTATCAATAAGCTTTAAAGCATTACTAAATTGTTCCATTTTGTTATCAAGTCCATCACCTAGTGCTGATATATCAGGATCAGAACCTAGCGCTGCAAGAGTATGACGACGAGTGTTAAGTCTCCGCAGCGCTCCAGGAGTAAGCGTCATGTCATCAAGAAATTGCTGTGGTGCCGGGGGACGCATCGCCATACCATCTGACATTGTGAAGGTTAATTGCGGTGGCATTAGATTTGATACCATGGGAACTGGAGGCGGTGGCGGTGGAGGAGGGGGCGGTACTTGCGGATGTGAGGACGGGATCATTTGCGCATGCGTAACATATGGATTCAAATGCGCCGATTGCTGAAAGTCAGAACGCGGTGTTGATACGGGTGTTCCACTGGCTTGAACAGTGTTAGTATTATAAATTGCACTGTTTGTCTTTCTAAATACATCACTAGTTTCATTAGCAACTGCCTGTTTAATTATTCCTCTTAATTTATCTATGTCTAACTGTGCTTTAATTTGTTTGGCAAGCAAACCAGGTGCTATTTCAGCTGATTGTGAGCTGCTCCCAGAGAAGAAAGTCTCTGTCTCAGTGGAAATTGATTCACAAGGTGAAATAGGACGATTAGATTTTGTTTTTGATACAATAGATTTTACAGCAGAGTTAATATTCTTCTTAATGAGGTTGTTCAAGTCGTCCATTGTTATATTTACAGCGTATTTTGTGTCATCGTCATCACTTAAATCAGAGTTTATGTCACGTGCTCTTCTTCTGTGTTTATTTTGTTTTCTCTGTTTCTTTCTGGAGAATGCGTGGAACGTTTTATTATAGTTTTCTCTATTATTTTTCTGGCCAGTTTGTTCAAATGGGGGAGTTTGGTGTATAGCACTACTACGTCGCTTTGCTAGATTCTGTTCAAATTGTCTGACAGTTTCATTAACAGAAGAATGCGTTCGATAATTGTCCTTTCTTTCATCACTAGCCATTCTATGTGGCTTCAGTTCATCTCTGTTCATAAATTCATTTTTCATAGCTTGTTCAATTGCTCGCTCAACACCCATGTCTGAATACAATCTAGGGCTGCGTTCATTGTATCCATCATTAGCATCACTTTCACTGTGAATGGAATAATTATATTCACTTTCATAATCCCAATGTCCTACATCTAAATTATCTGAAAAATCATCCTGTCTGTCAGAGGCTTTCGCATTTAGACCTCTCTGCCAATATGCTCGTCGGTATTCCTCGTCGATATTATCGTCGGAATCCGAATTTGTCGGATAATCCTTCCGAAGCTCACGTTCTGATATAGACTTCCGTCGCATAAATCGTCCTAAGCTTTTCATCGTTGTTTAAGATGATAGTGAATGTCAATTACATTTTAAAGAAATAATTCACTCTTTATCAATGCCATTTTATCTTTTAACATTTTAGAATCACAGTAACCTTTCTCTTAAAATCACTTTGTAAACGGCTTATCGAGAACGCCTTCCAAAGTTTGTCTTTACCACAATTAACATCAGAGTGGTTTGATAAATTAACTTTATTATGACATGTCCAATTATTCCAGTGGTCAACCTTATTAAATATTTATAAGTCGGCAGTTATATAATGTAATAAACTTATAACTGACCAATCAAGGCCATCTTAGAAAGAAGTAATTATATTCAAGTATATTTTATATTTTGAACTTTATGCTAGTCATGAAATTATTAATGACAAAGACTATTTCAAGAGAAGATGAAAATGTCATTTTGAGTTTTTATTATAATATACATGTATGCACATGTACTAGTAAAATGAAGCTCTACCATACAGTTTTATACGTACGTGCGTACAGTGCAATATCGTACTGTTTCAAGATAGTATTTACTTTATGGAGGAGGAATTTCTCTGCCTGACTTGTTTGACTCGTGTATTTCGCAAGCATTTTTGTGGACAAGTGAAAAGTTAAGACCAAATCGTCCATTGATAAGTAAAAATCACATGTATATTTCATATTATTTTATTATATATGAATTTTTCTATTAGGACCATCGATTCTAATGGTATTGACAGTGGAACTTTACTGTATATAAAATCAAATGTAATAAGAGAAATATATTATTTCGTAATTGGTTAAAATGCCATTACCCTCGATAACAACTTACATTATAATTTATTACCCCCACTAGTATTTCAAATACAAATCATCGGACAATGTTTATAAGAAACTGCAACAAAAATTGCCATTTTGGCAAGGTGAATGACGTCATAACCATCATTCAAAGCATTTAGATACTAGCGTGATGCATGTATGAAAGTGAAAGTCAATAAATTTTAAGTAAAATCATATTTACAAATACAAAATATTTAAGCATTCACTTACCTTGAAGTCCACTACAACATTTTCACCTCGAGACTTTGATTTTTCTTCCAAAACACTCGAATAAAATTAACCGGAAGTCACTGTCAGCGTTCGGTCGCCATTCTTTTGTGTTACACTCAACAAAAAAACTCAGTTTGATGAACGTAAAGTTGGCAGACTCAGCAGACACAGCAGACACAGCAGAAGGAACGATCCTTCTGCTGTGTCTGCTGGCAGAAGGATAAATCTACAGCAGAAGGAATGATCCTTCTGCTGTGTCTGCTGGCAGAAGGATACATTTACAGCAGAAGGATCAATCTTTCTGCTGGGTCTGCTGGCAGAAGGATTGAATTATAACAGAAAGATGTGTCTGTTGGCAGAAAGATTTTATAATAATAGAAAGATGTGTCTGCTGGCAGAAGGATTAAACAACAACAGAATCAATCTTTCTGCCACGTCTGTTGGCAGAATAATTGAATTATAATTTCAAGCCTCAATTTAAGCAAAACATGTGATATTATGCATCATTTTAAAGCTGATAGTTATGAAAATGTTTTGATGAGTACATTTTGAACAGTAAATAAAGAATAAGGACCTAGTGAGTAAACAAAACAGGCCCATTTCGAATGTGAATTTTGTGTTCGACTGACATCCTTCTGCTGTTATTTAACACATGTTTTATTAATCATTTCATCTATCTGTTCACAAAATCAAATTTTATATAGAACAAGCTTTAATCTGGTATATAGATGTGCGATAAACTCTATTTAATTGCGACAATTTGAACGTTAATATATCGAGTACGAAAATTCTCAGTGCGGAAGTTCGGTTCGATATTTTCATTAAAAAAGTGCCAATACATGCTATTTACCGAGTCTTATTCTAAGCCACAATTAAGACAAAATATGCGATATTATGCATCATTTTAAAGCTTATACATAGAAAAAGGTTTAGACAGGTCGATTTTGAATTTTTGAATAAGAATAACAACAAGACGAGTGTATAAAGTAGCCCTATTTTCGGACGTACATTTCGGTTTGAGTGACATCCTTCTGCTATAAATAAATACACGTATTCTTAATTAATTTAAAAACTAAATCGCAAAATCAAACTGGCAATAGAATATGCTTTCTTTTGATGTATATAAGAGTGAATAACTCGACTTAATTTGGACAAAATATATGTTTATATATCAAGTTCGTAAATTCACCCGACCACAGATTGGTTTGATTTTTTCATTGAAATGTGCGAAAACATGCTAATTACCGAGTCTTATTGTAAGCCTTAATTTAGGCAAAACATGTGATATAATGCATCATTTTAAAGCTGATTGTTGTAAAAATGTTTTGACGGGTACATTTTGAACAGCAAATAAATAATAAGGGCCTGGTGAGTAAACAAAACAGGCCCATTTTCGAATGTGAATTTTGTGTTCGACTGACATCCTTCTGCTGTTATTTAACACATGTTTTAATTATCATTTCATCTATCTGTTCACAAAATCAAATTTTATATAGAACAAGCTTTAATCTGGTATATAGATGTGCGATAAACTCTATTTAATTGCGACAAATTTTACGTTAATATATCGAGTACGAAAATTCTCAGTGCGGAAGTTCGGTTCGATATTTTCATTAAAAAAGTGCCAATACATGCTATTTACCGAGTCTTATTCTAAGCCACAATTAAGACAAAATATGCGATATTATGCATCATTTTAAAGCTTATACATAGAAAAAGGTTCAGACAGGTCGATTTTGATTTTTTGTAAAAGAATAACAACAAGACGAGTGTATAAAGTAGCCCTATTTTCGGACGTACATTTCGGTTTGAGTGACATCCTTCTGCTATAAATAAATACACATATTCTTAATTAATTTAAAAACCAAATCACAAAATCAAACTGGCTATAGAATAAGCTTTCTTTTGATGTATATAAGAGCGAATAACTCGACTTAATTTGGACAAAATATATGTTTATATATCAAGTTCGTAAATTCACCCGACCACAGATTGGTTTGATTTTTTCATTGAAATGTGTGAAAACATGCTAATTACCGAGTCTTATTGTAAGCCTTAATTTAGGCAAAACATGTGATATAATGCATCATTTTAAAGCTGATTGTTGTAAAAATGTTTTGACGGGTACATTTTGAACAGCAAATAAATAATAAGGGCCTGGTGAGTAAACAAAACAGGCCCATTTTCGAATGTGAATTTTGTGTTCGACTGACATCCTTCTGCTGTTATTTAACACATGTTTTATTAATCATTTCATCTATCTGTTCACAAAATCAAATTTTATATAGAACAAGCTTTAATCTGGTATATAGATGTGCGATAAACTCTATTTAATTGCGACAAATTATACGTTTATATATCGAGTACGAAAATTCTCAGTGCGGAAGTTCGGTTCGATATTTTCATTAAAAAAGTGACAATACATATTACCGAGTCTTATTCTAAGCCACAATTAAGACAAAATATGCGATATTATGCATCATTTTAAAGCATATACATAGAAAAAGGTTTAGACAGGTCGATTTAGAATTTTTGTTAAAAGAATAACAGCAAGACGAGTGTATAAAGTAGCCCTATTTTCGGACGTACATTTCGGTTTGAGTGACATCCTTCTGCTATAAATAAATACACGTATTCTTAATTAATTTAAAAACTAAATCGCAAAATCAAACTGGCAATAGAATAAGCTTTCTTTTGATGTATATATGAGTGAATAACTCGACTTAATTTGGACAAAATATATGTTTTTATGTCAAGTTCGTAAATTTATCCGACCACAGTTTGGTTTGATTTTTTCATTGAAATGTGCGAAAACATGCTAATTACCGAGTCTTATTGTAAGCCTTAATTTAGGCAAAACATGTGATAGTATGCATCATTTTAAAGCTGATTGTTGTAAAAATGTTTTGACGGGTACATTTTGAACAGCAAATAAATAATAAGGGCCTGGTGAGTAAACAAAACAGGCCCATTTTCGAATGTGAATTTTATGTTCGACTGACATCCTTCTGCTGTTATTTAACACATGTTTTATTAATCATTTCATCTATCTGTTCACAAAATCAAATTTTATATAGAACAAGCTTTAATCTGGTATATAGATGTGCGATAAACTCTATTTAATTGCGACAAATTATACGTTAATATATCGAGTACGAAAATTCTCAGTGCGGAAGTTCGGTTCGATATTTTCATTAAAAAAGTGCCAATACATGCTATTTACCGAGTCTTATTCTTAGCCACAATTAAGACAAAATATGCGATATTATGCATCATTTTAAAGCATATACATAGAAAAAGGTTTAGACAGGTCGATTTTGAATTTTTGTATAAGAATAACAACAAGACGAGTGTATAAAGTAGCCCTATTTTCGGACGTACATTTTGGTTTGAGTGACATCCTTCTGCTATAAATAAATACACGTATTCTTAATTAATTTAAAAACTAAATCACAAAATCAAACTGGCAATAGAATAAGCTTTCTTTTGATGTATATAAGAGCGAATAACTCGACTTAATTTGGACAAAATATATGTTTATATATCAAGTTCGTAAATTCACCCGACCACAGATTGGTTTGATTTTTTCATTGAAATGTGCGAAAACATGCTAATTACCGAGTCTTATTGTAAGCCTTAATTTAGGCAAAACATGTGATATAATGCATCATTTTAAAGCTGATTGTTGTAAAAATGTTTTGACGGGTACATTTTGAACAGCAAATAAATAATAAGGGCCTGGTGAGTAAACAAAACAGGCCCATTTTCGAATGTGAATTTTGTGTTCGACTGACATCCTTCTGCTGTTATTTAACACATGTTTTATTAATCATTTCATCTATCTGTTCACAAAATCAAATTTTATATAGAACAAGCTTTAATCTGGTATATAGATGTGCGATAAACTCTATTTAATTGCGACAATTTGAACGTTAATATATCGAGTACGAAAATTCTCAGTGCGGAAGTTCGGTTCGATATTTTCATTAAAAAAGTGACAATACATATTACCGAGTCTTATTCTAAGCCACAATTAAGACAAAATATGCGATATTATGCATCATTTTAAAGCATATACATAGAAAAAGGTTTAGACAGGTCGATTTAGAATTTTTGTAAAAGAATAACAGCAAGACGAGTGTATAAATTAGCCCTATTTTCGGACGTACATTTCGGTTTGAGTGACATCCTTCTGCTATAAATAAATACACGTATTCTTAATTAATTTAAAAACTAAATCGCAAAATCAAACTGGCAATAGAATAAGCTTTCTTTTGATGTATATATGAGTGAATAACTCGACTTAATTTGGACAAAATATATGTTTTTATGTCAAGTTCGTAAATTTATCCGACCACAGTTTGGTTTGATTTTTTCATTGAAATGTGCGAAAACATGCTAATTACCGAGTCTTATTGTAAGCCTTAATTTAGGCAAAACATGTGATAGTATGCATCATTTTAAAGCTGATTGTTGTAAAAATGTTTTGACGGGTACATTTTGAACAGCAAATAAATAATAAGGGCCTGGTGAGTAAACAAAACAGGCCCATTTTCGAATGTGAATTTTGTGTTCGACTGACATCCTTCTGCTGTTATTTAACACATGTTTTATTAATCATTTCATCTATCTGTTTACAAAATCAAATTTTATATAGAACAAGCTTTAATCTGGTATATAGATGTGCGATAAACTCTATATAATTGCGACAAATTATACGTTAATATATCGAGTACGAAAATTCTCAGTGCGGAAGTTCGGTTCGATATTTTCTATAGAAAAGTGCCTATACATGCTATTTACCGAGTCTTATTTTAAGCCACAATTAATACATAATATGCAATATTATGCATCATTTTAAAGCTTATACATAGAAAAAGGTTTAGACAGGTCGATTTAGAATTTTTGTAAAAGAATAACAGCAAGACGAGTGTATAAAGTAGCCCTATTTTCGGACGTACATTTCGGTTTGAGTGACATCCTTCTGCTACAAATAAATACACGTATTTTTAATTGATTTAACAAACAAATCACAAAATCAGACTGGCAATAGAATAAGCTTTCTTTTAATGTATAAATGAGTGAATAACTCGACTTAATTTGGACAAAATATATGTTTTTATGTCAAGTTCGTAAATTTACCCGACCACAGTTTGGTTTGATTTTTTCATTGAAATGTGCAAAAACGTGCTAATTACCGAGTCATATTGTAAGCCTAAATTTTGGCAAAACATGTGATATTATGCATCATTTTAAAGCTGATTGTTGTAAAAATGTTTTGACGGGTACATTTTGAACAGCAAATAAATAATAAGGGCCTGGTGAGTAAACAAAACAGGCCCATTTTCGAATGTGAATTTTGTGTTCGACTGACATCATTCTGCTGTTATTTAACACATGTTTTATTAATCATTTCATCTATCTGTTTACAAAATCAAATTTTATATAGAACAAGCTTTAATTTGGTATATAGATGTGCGATAAACTCTATTATATTGCGACAATTTGAACGTTAATATATCGAGTACGAAAATTCTCAGTGCGGAAGTTCGGTTCGATATTTTCATTAGAAAAGTGCCAATACATGCTATTTACCGAGTCTTATTTTTAACCACAATTTAGACAAAATATGCGATATCATGCACCATTTTAAAGCGTATACATAGAAAAAGGTTTAGACAGGTCGATTTAGAATTTTTGTAAAAGAATAACAGCAAGACGAGTGTATAAAGTAGCCCTATTTTCGGACGTACATTTCGGTTTGAGTGACATCCTTCTGCTATAAATAAATACACGTATTCTTAATTAATTTAAAAACTAAATCGCAAAATCAAACTGGCAATAGAATAAGCTTTCTTTTGATGTATATATGAGTGAATAACTCGACTTAATTTGGACAAAATATATGTTTTTATGTCAAGTTCGTAAATTTATCCGACCACAGTTTGGTTTGATTTTTTCATTGAAATGTGCGAAAACATGCTAATTACCGAGTCTTATTGTAAGCCTTAATTTAGGCAAAACATGTGATAGTATGCATCATTTTAAAGCTGATTGTTGTAAAAATGTTTTGACGGGTACATTTTGAACAGCAAATAAATAATAAGGGCCTGGTGAGTAAACAAAACATGCCCATTTTCGAATGTGAATTTTGTGTTCGACTGACATCCTTCTGCTGTTATTTAACACATGTTTTATTAATCATTTCATCTATCTGTTCACAAAATCAAATTTTATATAGAACAAGCTTTAATCTGGTATATAGATGTGCGATAAACTCTATATAATTGCGACAAATTATACGTTAATATATCGAGTACGAAAATTCTCAGTGCGGAAGTTCGGTTCGATATTTTCTATAGAAAAGTGCCTATACATGCTATTTACCGAGTCTTATTTTAAGCCACAATTAATACATAATATGCAATATTATGCATCATGTTAAAGCTTATACATAGAAAAAGGTTTAGACAGGTCGATTTAGAATTTTTGTAAAAGAATAACAGCAAGACGAGTGTATAAAGTAGCCCTATTTTCGGACGTACATTTCGGTTTGAGTGACATCCTTCTGCTACAAATAAATACACATATTTTAAATTAATTTACCAACCAAATCACACAATCTGATTGGCAATAGAATAAGCTTTCTTTTGGTGTATAAATGAGTGAATAACGCGTCTTCATTTGGACAAAATATATGTTTATATATCAAGTTCGTAAATTCGCCCGACCACAGTTTGGTTTGATTTTTTCATTGAAATGTGCGAAACATGCTAATTACCGAGTTTTATTTTAAGCCACAATTTAGACAAAACTTGTGATATTATGCATCATTTTAAAGCAGATTGTTTGAAAAATGTTTTGACAGGTACATTTTGAACAGTAAATAAATAATAAGGGCCTGGTGAGTGAACAAAACAGGCCCATTTTCGAATGTGAATTTTGTGTTCGACTGACATCCTTCTGCTGTTATTTAACACATGTTTTATTAATCATTTCATCTATCTGTTTACAAAATCAAATTTTATATAGAACAAGCTTTAATTTGGTATATAGATGTGCGATAAACTCTATTATATTGCGACAATTTGAACGTTAATATATCGAGTACGAAAATTCTCAGTGCGGAAGTTCGGTTCGATATTTTCATTAGAAAAGTGCCAATACATGCTATTTACCGAGTCTTATTTTTAGCCACAATTAAGACAAAATATGCGATATCATGCACCATTTTAAAGCTTATACATAGAAAAAGGTTTAGACAGGTCGATTTAGAATTTTTGTAAAAGAATAACAGCAAGACGAGTGTATAAAGTAGCCCTATTTTCGGACGTACATTTCGGTTTGAGTGACATCCTTCTGCTATAAATAAATACACGTATTTTTAATTTATTTCAAATTTGAATCACAAAATCAAAATGGCAATAGAATAAGCTTTCTTTTAATGTATAAATGAGTGAATAACTCGACTTAATTTGGACAAAATATATGTTTTTATGTCAAGTTCGTAAATTTACCCGACCACAGTTTGGTTTGATTTTTTCATTGAAATGTGCAAAAACGTGCTAATTACCGAGTCATATTGTAAGCCTAAATTTAGGCAAAACATGTGATATTATGCATCATTTTAAAGCTGATTGTTGTAAAAATGTTTTGACGGGTACATTTTGAACAGCAAATAAATAATAAGGGCCTGATGAGTAAACAAAACAGGCCCATTTTCGAATGTGAATTTTGTGTTCGACTGACATCCTTCTGCTGTTATTTAACACATGTTTTATTAATCATTTCATCTATCTGTTTACAAAATCAAATTTTATATTGAACACGCTTTAATTTGGTATATAGATGTGCGATAAACTCTATTATATTGCGACAATTTGAACGTTAATATATCGAGTACGAAAATTCTCAGTGCGGAAGTTCGGTTCGATATTTTCATTAAAAAAGTGCCAATACATGCTATTTACCGAGTCTTATTCTAAGCCACAATTAAGACAAAATATGCGATATTATGCATCATTTTAAAGCATATACATAGAAAAAGGTTTAGACAGGTCGATTTAGAATTTTTGTAAAAGAATAACAGCAAGACGAGTGTATAAATTAGCCCTATTTTCGGACGTACATTTCGGTTTGAGTGACATCCTTCTGCTATAAATAAATACACGTATTCTTAATTAATTTAAAAACTAAATCGCAAAATCAAACTGGCAATAGAATAAGCTTTCTTTTGATGTATATATGAGTGAATAACTCCACTTAATTTGGACAAAATATATGTTTTTATGTCAAGTTCGTAAATTTATCCGACCACAGTTTGGTTTGATTTTTTCATTGAAATGTGCGAAAACATGCTAATTACCGAGTCTTATTGTAAGCCTTAATTTAGGCAAAACATGTGATAGTATGCATCATTTTAAAGCTGATTGTTGTAAAAATGTTTTGACGGGTACATTTTGAACAGCAAATAAATAATAAGGGCCTGGTGAGTAAACAAAACAGGCCCATTTTCGAATGTGAATTTTGTGTTCGACTGACATCCTTCTGCTGTTATTTAACACATGTTTTATTAATCATTTCATCTATCTGTTCACAAAATCAAATTTTATATAGAACAAGCTTTAATCTGGTATATAGATGTGCGATAAACTCTATATAATTGCGACAAATTATACGTTAATATATCGAGTACGAAAATTCTCAGTGCGGAAGTTCGGTTCGATATTTTCTATAGAAAAGTGCCTATACATGCTATTTACCGAGTCTTATTTTAAGCCACAATTAATACATAATATGCAATATTATGCATCATGTTAAAGCTTATACATAGAAAAAGGTTTAGACAGGTCGATTTAGAATTTTTGTAAAAGAATAACAGCAAGACGAGTGTATAAAGTAGCCCTATTTTCGGACGTACATTTCGGTTTGAGTGACATCCTTCTGCTACAAATAAATACACATATTTTAAATTAATTTACCAACCAAATCACACAATCTGACTGGCAATAGAATAAGCTTTCTTTTGGTGTATAAATGAGTGAATAACGCGTCTTCATTTGGACAAAATATATGTTTATATATCAAGTTCGTAAATTCGCCCGACCACAGTTTGGTTTGATTTTTTCATTGAAATGTGCGAAACATGCTAATTACCGAGTTTTATTTTAAGCCACAATTTAGACAAAACTTGTGATATTATGCATCATTTTAAAGCAGATTGTTTGAAAAATGTTTTGACAGGTACATTTTGAACAGTAAATAAATAATAAGGGCCTGGTGAGTGAACAAAACAGGCCCATTTTCGAATGTGAATTTTGTGTTCGATTGACATCCTTCTGCTGTTAATAAAAACATGTTTTATTAATTATTTCACCAATGTATTCACAAAATCAAATTTTATATAGAACAAGGTTTGTTTTGGTGTATAAATTTGAGATTAACTCATTTTAATTGCGACAAAATATATGTATTTAAATATATCAAGTACGAAAATTCTCAGTACGAAAGTTCGGTTCGAATTTTTCTCACATTTGTATACCAAAAGAAAACTTGTTCTATATATAATTTTATTATAGATTGAATAGATTGGTGAATTAATTTTATAAAAGATGTATTTATTAATAGCAGAAGGATGTCGATCTGTCGAACAAAAGTTTACATTTGAAAATGGGTCTGTTTTGTCCACTCGCAGTGCCCTTATTGTTGACTTATTTTTCAAAATGTACCCGTGAAAACATTTTCCAAACAATCAGCCTGAAAATGATGAAATTCTGACAGTAAGGCTTTACTGCTGTACTGCTGTACTGCCGTTACTGCTGTCTTCACATACATGCACTAATTGACACTTATTTTTTTTAAATTGAAAAATGTTCACTAGAAAACTGAGGACCTTAAAAGATTCTCCTTAAAAATCACAGTGATTGTTACTTTTGGTTTTAGATACAAATGAGTACAAAGTTATTTACTTCTTGATCAAAGGTTGAAGCACATAGTGCAGAAACCTCAATCAAAAAGCAAAACAATATTTGTACATGAAATACATTTATTTCTATGGTTGCGGGGATCCAAACAGAGTGCAAGTACCAAGTAATTACCCCAGTTATTTTTAACGGGGTAATTGGATCTTTAGGATTGGAGATCCTTTTCTATTTATTAAGTTTAAAGCCAAATTTTGACATATTGATGTAGAAATCAAAACTATTTAGGGAAATAAACTTTAATTGATGAAATTGTATAAATTATATATACTTATAAAGGTTTTTTTAAGATTAATATTCCAGCTATTTTCATTTCTAGGGTGGAATATAATGTTAACAAAGTGTGAAAAATCTAAAATATTGAGAATTTTAGTTCTGAAATTTGAAATTCTTATGTTTTTAATATTGTTAATGTCATTTGGTTTATATTACAATGGTTTCATTGATACTATTATGTTTAATGACATCTTTATATGTCTCCAATCCATAAAGAGTGATTTTTTTTGGTAAAAATTTAAGGTTTTTAACCCTAATATGCAGTCTTTTATTGAAGGAGATGGGCAAAAAATTGTCCTTTTTGTCAAAAATATCATACTTTTCAGTATTTA
This sequence comes from Mactra quadrangularis, assembly GCA_025267735.1. Lineage (NCBI taxonomy): Eukaryota > Metazoa > Mollusca > Bivalvia > Venerida > Mactridae > Mactra > Mactra quadrangularis. Next base: position 35,455,910 of record CM046304.1, read on the forward strand.
GTATATGTAAGGTAGTAATTAAATAGAAGAAATAATAAAATTGGTGTTTTCCTAACCCGGAAAGTTATTCAGAATGATGTTTTTAAAGAATTTGACCCTGTTTTGTTTAATAATTTTTGGTTTTAGGTCTATGTATTTTGCTATTTAGTAAAAATCACTTGAATTTTAAACAAAACTAGTGGATAACAGTTTATATAAGAGGTTTAAATTACCTCATTGTTATAGTTTTATAGTTTATTATGTGAAAAATAGCCATTTAAATGGTATTTTCTGCATTATGGTGTTATGTATACAGATTTCATTGAAACTCTTGAGGTACTTGCACTTATATTGGGTGATATAAATGAAATAGACTGAGAATGGGGGCTCTAGATCTTATCGGTCATTTGGCAATCAACTATATAAGTTTCTAGAGCCATATAGACTGAACTCCTGACCGCCTTGCTTGGATCTAGTAGGATCTGGATGTCAAAGGGGACATCACTGAAACCCATTGTTGCCTTTAGGAGCTCAATTTTGGCTCCAAATGGTGTAGGAGTATTTTGGAAGCTCCTGTGGCAGAATGAACCAGTCCCAATGATGGCATTCTGGTTTTTTTTAAATTTTTTTGGTTTGAGCCCTGGCCCAGAATTTAACAGCCTGCCCAGACCTGAAAATGAGTGGCATGACTCCTGCCTCTGCTTCTAAAAGATGCTGTGGGGTGGTTGGTAAGGCCCTTAGAGCAATTCTCAATGCTTAATTCTGTATAATATTTAGTCTTTGGAGTTGGGAGGGGCTAGTTACAGAATAAATTTCAGCTCCATATTCATTTTTTGATCTTGTGAGAGATTTGTACATTAGTAATAGACTGTTTTAATCAGTATTCTAAAAAGTAAAAAGTAAATCAGTATTCAAAAAAATCCGGGCACGTTAAAAGATTCCTTGTAAAAAATCACATTGACTGGTACCTTTAATTTTTGTAACAAAAGATTAAAAGTTACACACAATGTAGTGTACTTTTTGAATGAAATCTTCTGTACAGAGCACAAAAGACTCAATCCATAAGTACTATAGAAAAAGTTAAACAATAGTATTGTATTATTAATTGCGGGGATCCCAAAATAGTGCAAATACCAAGTAACTACCCCGGTTTATTAAACATATCCGGGGTAATTGGATCTTATAGACCGGAGAACCTGTTGATATATTAGTATACATATGTCAGTTGTTGACATATTTTTGAAAACTCTATAATATTTTCTTAAGAGTTATTCATTTTGATAATTTTTTTCAGTATTGGAACAGAAAATGAACTTTAATAGGTGTTCCAATAGATTTTTTGTTGATTTTTTAGTAAAAATATAATGTGAAATTCTAAAACCTAAGACATTTTAGCTCTAATTTAAAAGAATTTTGTCATTAGGTATATTAATGAAGTTTTTGATATATATATTACTGTGTTTAAGATGGTAATTTCAGGTCTTTTGTTTCTTTTACAGGTTCCTAACCCATAATTAGTTTAAGAAATTGTTGAATTAAAGGTTTTAAAGTCTTTTAATAGGCTAAATTGTATAAAATTTGTATTAAAATAGACAAAATAATGTCTTTTTGTAGTAAAAAACATAAATTTCCACATTATATGATTAAAATATATATATTCTTGTATAGTAGGAATTAAATAATGTAAAATAATTTTAAGATTCAACAGATTTGTTGAATATTTGTTAAATTTATGGGTTTTAGTAACCCGGCAAGTCTGGTAATAGTGTTTTATCTGGGTAAAAAGACCCTGATAATGTATATTTAAGTAGGATTTGCATCCTAGGATATATCTAATTACAATGAAGTTAAGGCATTTTTAATTTTGCTAGTAAATAGCATTAAAATTAGAGGTTTTAGGTACCTCAGAATTGATTTTAAGTCTTTTCAGTACTTTCAAATAAGTTTAATTCGATGTTTTAACTGCATTTTGGTGTTTTTATGCAGTGTTTATGTAACTCATATGGTATTTGCACTTAATTGGGTGGAATAAATGAAATAGACTGAATTTGTGGGATCTAGATTTTGTCTTTCATTGTAGATTACTATGTAGATTTCTAGAGCCCTATAGACTGAGGTTCTAACTGCCTTGCTAGGATCACCACCAAATAACACCAAAATAAATCTTATTCTATTGTTAGTCTGATTTTGCGAATAGGTTGGTAAATTAATAAAAAAAATCGTGTATTTATTAATAGCAGAAGGGTGGCAGTCAAACCCAAATTTATATCCGAAAAACAGGGCTAACTTCTACACTCGCCATGCTGTTATTCTTTATTATTTTTTTTTCCCAAATAGACATTTCAAAACATTTTTAATTTGATGCATAATGTGTAAGGTTTAAGTCGAAACATTCTCGAAAATTGCTCTCGAAAATAGACCTGTTACTAGTCAATTCACAAAAAAGACCGAACCCAAATATCATTTAGAAAAAACTCAAACATCGATCCAGTTAGTATCGTTCGGCCTTATAAAAATCGAGTTTTGTATGTTAATATATATCAAAAGAAAGCTTGTTTTATCTTCAATCTGATTATGTGTATGGATTTGTAAAATACATAGTCAAACATAATTTTGTTTACAGCAGAAGGATGTCAGTCGAACACAAATTCACATTCAAAAATTGGCCTGTTTGTACACTCGACAGGCCCTTATTGTTTATTTATAGTCCTAAATTTACCCGTCAAAACATTTTCCAAACAATCAGCTTGAAAATGATGCATAAAAGCACATGTTTTAACTTAGTTGTGGTTTAAAATAAGAATCGGTAGTCAGCATGTATTTGCACATTTTTTGAAAATATCGAACCGAACTTTCGTTCTGAGAATTTTCGTACTTGACATATTTAAATACATATATTTTGTCGCAATTAAAATGAGTTTATCGCACATCTATATACCAAATTAAAGCTTGTTCTATATAAAATTTGATTTTGTGAACAGATAGATGAAATGATTAAAAAAACATGCGTTTATTAACAGCAGAAGGATATCAGTCGAACACAAAATTCACATTCGAAAATGGGCCTGTTTTGTTTACTTACCAGGCCCTTATTATTTATTCACTGTTCAAAATGTACCCGTCAAAACATTTTCACAACAATCAGCTTTAAAATGATGCATAATATCGCATATTTTGTCTTAATTGTGGCTTAAAATAAGACTCGGTAAATAGCATGTATTTGCACTTTTTTAATGAAAATATCGTACCGAACTTCCGCACTGAGAATTTTCGTACTCGATATATTAACGTATAATTTGTCGCAATTAAATAGAGTTTATCGCACATCTATATACCAGATTAAAGCTTGTTCCATATAAAATATTTTGTGAACAGATTGATGAAATGATTAATAAAACATGTGTTAAATAACAGCAGAAGGATGTCAGTCGAACACAAAATTCACATTCGAAAATGGGCCTGTTTTGTTTACTCACCAGGCCCTTATTATTTATTTGCTGTTCAAAATGTACCCGTCAAAACATTTTTACAACAATCAGCTTTAAAATGATGCATAATATCACATGTTTTGCCTAAATTAAGGCTTACAATAAGACTCGGTAATTAGCATGTTTTCGCACATTTCAATGAAAAAATCAAACCAAACTGTGGTCGGATAAATTTACGAACTTGACATAAAAACATATATTTTGTCCAAATTAAGTCGGGTTATTCACTCATATATACATCAAAAGAAAGCTTATTCTATTGCCAGTTTGATTTTGCGATTTAGTTTTTAAATTAATTAAGAATACGTGTATTTATTTATAGCAGAAGGATGTCACTCAAACCGAAATGTACGTCCGAAAATAGGGTTACTTTATACACTCGTCTTGCTGTTATTCTTTTACAAAAATTCTAAATCGACCTGTCTAAACCTTTTTCTATGTATAAGCTTTAAAATGATGCATAATATCGCATATTTTGTCTTAATTGTGGCTTAGAATAAAACTCGGTAAATAGCATGTATTGGCACTTTTTTAATGAAAATATCGAACCGAACTTCCGCACTGAGAATTTTCGTACTCGATATATAAACGTATAATTTGTCGCAATTAAATAGAGTTTATCGCACATCTATATACCAGATTAAAGCTTGTTCTATATACAATTTGAGTTTGAGAACAGATAGATGAAATGATTAATAAAACATGTGTTAAATAACAGCAGAAGGATGTCAGTCGAGCACGAAATTCACATTCGAAAATGGGCCTGTTTTGTTTACTCACCAGGCCCTTATTATTTATTTGCTGTTCAAAATGTACCCGTCAAAACATTTTTACAACAATCAGCTTTAAAATGACGCATAATATCACATGTTTTGCCTAAATTAAGGCTTACAATAAGACTCGGTAATTAGCATGTTTTCGCACATTTCAATGAAAAAATCAAATCAAACTGTGGTCGGATAAATTTACGATCTTGACATAAAAACATATATTTTGTCCAAATTAAGTCGAGTTATTCACTCATATATACATCAAAAGAAAGCTTATTCTATTGCCAGTTTGATTTTGCGATTCAAATTTTAAATTAATTAAGAATACGTGTATTTATTTATAGCAGAAGGATGTCACTCAAACCGAAATGTACGTCCGAAAATAGGGCTACTTTATACACTCGTCTTGTTGTTATTCTTTTACAAAAATTCAAAATCGACCTGTCTAAACCTTTTTCTATGTATAAGCTTTAAAATGATGCATAATATCGCATATTTTGTCTTAATTGTGGCTTAGAATAAGACTCGGTAAATAGCATGTATTGGCACTTTTTTAATGAAAATATCGAACCGAACTTCCGCACTGAGAATTTTCGTACTCGATATATTAACGTATAATTTGTCGCAATTAAATAGAGTTTATCGCACATCTATATACCAGATTAAAGCTTGTTCTATATATAATTTGATTTTGTGAACAGATAGATGAAATGATTAATAAAACATGTGTTAAATAACAGCAGAAGGATGTCAGTCGAACACAAAATTCACATTCGAAAATGGGCCTGTTTTGTTTACTCACCAGGCCCTTATTATTTATTTGCTGTTCAAAATGTACCCGTCAAAACATTTTTACAACAATCAGCTTTAAAATGATGCATAATATCACATGTTTTGCCTAAATTAAGGCTTACAATAAGACTCGGTAATTAGCATGTTTTCGCACATTTCAATGAAAAAATCAAACCAAACTGTGGTCGGATAAATTTACGAACTTGACATAAAAACATATATTTTGTCCAAATTAAGTCGAGTTATTCACTCATATATACATCAAAAGAAAGCTTATTCTATTGCCAGTTTGATTTTGTGATTTAGTTTTTAAATTAATTAAGAATACGTGTATTTATTTATAGCAGAAGGATGTCACTCAAACCGAAATGTACGTCCGAAAATAGGGCTACTTTATACACTCGTCTTGTTGTTATTCTTATACAAAAATTCAAAATCGACCTGTCTAAACCTTTTTCTATGTATGAGCTTTATAATGATGCATAATATCGCATATTTTGTCTTTATCGTGGCTTAGAATAAGACTCGGTAAATAGCATGTATTGGCACTTTTTTAATGAAAATATCGAACCGAACTTCCGCACTGAGTATTTTCGTACTCGATATATAAACGTATAATTTGTCGCAATTAAATAGAGTTTATCGCACATCTATATACCAGATTAAAGCTTGTTCTATATAAAATTTGATTTTGTGAACAGATAGATGAAATGATTAATAAAACATGTGTTAAATAACAGCAGAAGGATGTCAGTTGAACACAAAATTCACATTCGAAAATGGGCCTGTTTTGTTTACTCACCAGGCCCTTATTATTTATTTGCTGTTCAAAATGTACCCGTCAAAACATTTTTACAACAATCAGCTTTAAAATGATGCATAATATCACATGTTTTGCCTAAATTAAGGCTTACAATAAGACTCGGTAATTAACATGTTTTCGCACATTTCAATGAAAAAATCAAACCAATCTGTGGTCGGGTGAATTTACGAACTTGATATATAAACATATATTTTGTCCAAATTAAGTCGAGTTATTCACTCTTATATACATCAAAAGAAAGCATATTCTATTGCCAGTTTGATTTTGCGATTTAGTTTTTAAATTAATTAAGAATACGTGTATTTATTTATAGCAGAAGGATGTCTCTCAAACCGAAATGTACGTCCGAAAATAGGGCTAATTTATACACTCGTCTTGTTGTTATTCTTATTCAAAAATTCAAAATCGACCTGTCTAAACCTTTTTCTATGTATAAGCTTTAAAATGATGCATAATATCGCATATTTTGTCTTAATTGTGGCTTAAAATAAGACTCGGTAAGTAGCATGTATTGGCACTTTTCTAATGAAAATATCGAACCGAACTTCCGCACTGAGAATTTTCGTACTCGATATATTAACGTTCAAATTGTCGCAATTAAATAGAGTTTATCGCACATCTATATACCAGATTAAAGCTTGTTCTATATAAAATTTGATTTTGTGAACAGATAGATGAAATGATTAATAAAACATGTGTTAAATAACAGCAGAAGGATGTCAGTCGAACACAAAATTCACATTCGAAAATGGGCCTGTTTTGTTTACTCACCAGGCCCTTATTATTTATTTGCTGTTCAAAATGTACCCGTCAAAACATTTTTACAACAATCAGCTTTAAAATGATGCATTATATCACATGTTTTGCCTAAATTAAGGCTTACAATAAGACTCGGTAATTAGCATGTTTTCGCACATTTCAATGAAAAAATCAAACCAATCTGTGGTCGGGTGAATTTACGAACTTGATATATAAACATATATTTTGTCCAAATTAAGTCGAGTTATTCGCTCTTATATACATCAAAAGAAAGCATATTCTATTGCCAGTTTGATTTTGCGATTTAGTTTTTAAATTAATTAAGAATACGTGTATTTATTTATAGCAGAAGGATGTCACTCAAACCGAAATGTACGTCCGAAAATAGGGCTAATTTATACACTCGTCTTGTTGTTATTCTTATTCAAAAATTCAAAATCGACCTGTCTAAACCTTTTTCTATGTATAAGCTTTAAAATGATGCATAATATCGCATATTTTGTCTTAATTGTGGCTTAAAATAAGACTCGGTAAGTAGCATGTATTGGCACTTTTCTAATGAAAATATCGAACCGAACTTCCGCACTGAGAATTTTCGTACTCGATATATTAACGTTCAAAATGTCGCAATTAAATAGAGTTTATCGCACATCTATATACCAGATTAAAGCTTGTTCTATATAAAATTTGATTTTGTGAACAGATAGATGAAATGATTAATAAAACATGTGTTAAATAACAGCAGAAGGATGTCAGTTGAACACAAAATTCACATTCGAAAATGGGCCTGTTTTGTTTACTCACCAGGCCCTTATTATTTATTTGCTGTTCAAAATGTACCCGTCAAAACATTTTTACAACAATCAGCTTTAAAATGATGCATAATATCACATGTTTTGCCTAAATTTAGGCTTACAATAAGACTCGGTAATTAGCATGTTTTCGCACATTTCAATGAAAAAATCAAACCAATCTGTGGTCGGGTGAATTTATGAACTTGACATATAAACATAAATTTTGTCCAAATTAAGTCGAGTTATTCACTCATATATACATCAAAAGACAGCTTATTATATTGCCAGTTTGATTTTGCGATTTAGTTTTTAAATTAATTAAGAATACGTGTATTTATTTATAGCAGAAGGATGTCTCTCAAACCGAAATGTACGTCAGAAAATAGGGCTATTTTATACACTCGTCTTGTTGTTATTCTTTTACAAAAAATCAAAATCGACCTGTCTAAACCTTTTTCTATGTATAAGCTTTAAAATGATGCATAATATCGCATATTTTGTCTTAATTGTGGCTTAGAATAAGACTCGGTAAATAGCATGTATTGGCACTTTTTTAATGAAAATATCGAACCGAACTTCCGCACTGAGAATTTTCGTACTCGATATATTAACGTATAATTTGTCGCAATTAAATAGAGTTTATCGCACATCTATATACCAGATTAAAGCTTGTTCTATATAAAATTTGATTTTGTGAACAGATAGATGAAATGATTAATAAAACATGTGTTAAATAACAGCAGAAGGATGTCAGTCGAACATAAAATTCACATTCGAAAATGGGCCTGTTTTGTTTACTCACCAGGCCCTTATTATTTATTTGCTGTTCAAAATGTACCCGTCAAAACATTTTTACAACAATCAGCTTTAAAATGATGCATAATATCACATGTTTTGCCTAAATTAAGGCTTACAATAAGACTCGGTAATTAGCATGTTTTCGCACATTTCAATGAAAAAATCAAACCAAACTGTGGTCGGATAAATTTACGAACTTGACATAAAAACATATATTTTGTCCAAATTAAGTCGAGTTATTCACTCATATATACATCAAAAGAAAGCTTATTCTATTGCCAGTTTGATTTTGCGATTTAGTTTTTAAATTAATTAAGAATACGTGTATTTATTTATAGCAGAAGGATGTCACTCAAACCGAAATGTACGTCCGAAAATAGGGCTAATTTATACACTCGTCTTGCTGTTATTCTTTTACAAAAATTCTAAATCGACCTGTCTAAACCTTTTTCTATGTATATGCTTTAAAATGATGCATAATATCGCATATTTTGTCTTAATTGTGGCTTAGAATAAGACTCGGTAATATGTATTGTCACTTTTTTAATGAAAATATCGAACCGAACTTCCGCACTGAGAATTTTCGTACTCGATATATTAACGTTCAAATTGTCGCAATTAAATAGAGTTTATCGCACATCTATATACCAGATTAAAGCTTGTTCTATATAAAATTTGATTTTGTGAACAGATAGATGAAATGATTAATAAAACATGTGTTAAATAACAGCAGAAGGATGTCAGTCGAACACAAAATTCACATTCGAAAATGGGCCTGTTTTGTTTACTCACCAGGCCCTTATTATTTATTTGCTGTTCAAAATGTACCCGTCAAAACATTTTTACAACAATCAGCTTTAAACTGATGCATTATATCACATGTTTTGCCTAAATTAAGGCTTACAATAAGACTCGGTAATTAGCATGTTTTCGCACATTTCAATGAAAAAATCAAACCAATCTGTGGTCGGGTGAATTTACGAACTTGATATATAAACATATATTTTGTCCAAATTAAGTCGAGTTATTCGCTCTTATATACATCAACAGAAAGCTTATTCTATTGCCAGTTTGATTTTGTGATTTAGTTTTTAAATTAATTAAGAATACGTGTATTTATTTATAGCAGAAGGATGTCACTCAAACCAAAATGTACGTCCGAAAATAGGGCTACTTTATACACTCGTCTTGTTGTTATTCTTATACAAAAATTCAAAATCGACCTGTCTAAACCTTTTTCTATGTATATGCTTTAAAATGATGCATAATATCGCATATTTTGTCTTAATTGTGGCTAAGAATAAGACTCGGTAAATAGCATGTATTGGCACTTTTTTAATGAAAATATCGAACCGAACTTCCGCACTGAGAATTTTCGTACTCGATATATTAACGTATAATTTGTCGCAATTAAATAGAGTTTATCGCACATCTATATACCAGATTAAAGCTTGTTCTATATAAAATTTGATTTTGTGAACAGATAGATGAAATGATTAATAAAACATGTGTTAAATAACAGCAGAAGGATGTCAGTCGAACATAAAATTCACATTCGAAAATGGGCCTGTTTTGTTTACTCACCAGGCCCTTATTATTTATTTGCTGTTCAAAATGTACCCGTCAAAACATTTTTACAACAATCAGCTTTAAAATGATGCATACTATCACATGTTTTGCCTAAATTAAGGCTTACAATAAGACTCGGTAATTAGCATGTTTTCGCACATTTCAATGAAAAAATCAAACCAAACTGTGGTCGGATAAATTTACGAACTTGACATAAAAACATATATTTTGTCCAAATTAAGTCGAGTTATTCACTCATATATACATCAAAAGAAAGCTTATTCTATTGCCAGTTTGATTTTGCGATTTAGTTTTTAAATTAATTAAGAATACGTGTATTTATTTATAGCAGAAGGATGTCACTCAAACCGAAATGTACGTCCGAAAATAGGGCTACTTTATACACTCGTCTTGCTGTTATTCTTTTAACAAAAATTCTAAATCGACCTGTCTAAACCTTTTTCTATGTATATGCTTTAAAATGATGCATAATATCGCATATTTTGTCTTAATTGTGGCTTAGAATAAGACTCGGTAATATGTATTGTCACTTTTTTAATGAAAATATCGAACCGAACTTCCGCACTGAGAATTTTCGTACTCGATATATAAACGTATAATTTGTCGCAATTAAATAGAGTTTATCGCACATCTATATACCAGATTAAAGCTTGTTCTATATAAAATTTGATTTTGTGAACAGATAGATGAAATGATTAATAAAACATGTGTTAAATAACAGCAGAAGGATGTCAGTCGAACACAAAATTCACATTCGAAAATGGGCCTGTTTTGTTTACTCACCAGGCCCTTATTATTTATTTGCTGTTCAAAATGTACCCGTCAAAACATTTTTACAACAATCAGCTTTAAAATGATGCATTATATCACATGTTTTGCCTAAATTAAGGCTTACAATAAGACTCGGTAATTAGCATGTTTTCGCACATTTCAATGAAAAAATCAAACCAATCTGTGGTCGGGTGAATTTACGAACTTGATATATAAACATATATTTTGTCCAAATTAAGTCGAGTTATTCGCTCTTATATACATCAAAAGAAAGCATATTCTATTGCCAGTTTGATTTTGCGATTTAGTTTTTAAATTAATTAAGAATACGTGTATTTATTTATAGCAGAAGGATGTCACTCAAACCGAAATGTACGTCCGAAAATAGGGCTAATTTATACACTCGTCTTGTTGTTATTCTTATTCAAAAATTCAAAATCGACCTGTCTAAACCTTTTTCTATGTATAAGCTTTAAAATGATGCATAATATCGCATATTTTGTCTTAATTGTGGCTTAAAATAAGACTCGGTAAGTAGCATGTATTGGCACTTTTCTAATGAAAATATCGAACCGAACTTCCGCACTGAGAATTTTCGTACTCGATATATTAACGTTCAAAATGTCGCAATTAAATAGAGTTTATCGCACATCTATATACCAGATTAAAGCTTGTTCTATATAAAATTTGATTTTGTGAACAGATAGATGAAATGATTAATAAAACATGTGTTAAATAACAGCAGAAGGATGTCAGTTGAACACAAAATTCACATTCGAAAATGGGCCTGTTTTGTTTACTCACCAGGCCCTTATTATTTATTTGCTGTTCAAAATGTACCCGTCAAAACATTTTTACAACAATCAGCTTTAAAATGATGCATAATATCACATGTTTTGCCTAAATTTAGGCTTACAATAAGACTCGGTAATTAGCATGTTTTCGCACATTTCAATGAAAAAATCAAACCAATCTGTGGTCGGGTGAATTTATGAACTTGACATATAAACATAAATTTTGTCCAAATTAAGTCGAGTTATTCACTCATATATACATCAAAAGACAGCTTATTATATTGCCAGTTTGATTTTGCGATTTAGTTTTTAAATTAATTAAGAATACGTGTATTTATTTATAGCAGAAGGATGTCTCTCAAACCGAAATGTACGTCAGAAAATAGGGCTATTTTATACACTCGTCTTGTTGTTATTCTTTTACAAAAAATCAAAATCGACCTGTCTAAACCTTTTTCTATGTATAAGCTTTAAAATGATGCATAATATCGCATATTTTGTCTTAATTGTGGCTTAGAATAAGACTCGGTAAATAGCATGTATTGGCACTTTTTTAATGAAAATATCGAACCGAACTTCCGCACTGAGAATTTTCGTACTCGATATATTAACGTATAATTTGTCGCAATTAAATAGAGTTTATCGCACATCTATATACCAGATTAAAGCTTGTTCTATATAAAATTTGATTTTGTGAACAGATAGATGAAATGATTAATAAAACATGTGTTAAATAACAGCAGAAGGATGTCAGTCGAACATAAAATTCACATTCGAAAATGGGCCTGTTTTGTTTACTCACCAGGCCCTTATTATTTATTTGCTGTTCAAAATGTACCCGTCAAAACATTTTTACAACAATCAGCTTTAAAATGATGCATAATATCACATGTTTTGCCTAAATTAAGGCTTACAATAAGACTCGGTAATTAGCATGTTTTCGCACATTTCAATGAAAAAATCAAACCAAACTGTGGTCGGATAAATTTACGAACTTGACATAAAAACATATATTTTGTCCAAATTAAGTCGAGTTATTCACTCATATATACATCAAAAGAAAGCTTATTCTATTGCCAGTTTGATTTTGCGATTTAGTTTTTAAATTAATTAAGAATACGTGTATTTATTTATAGCAGAAGGATGTCACTCAAACCGAAATGTACGTCCGAAAATAGGGCTAATTTATACACTCGTCTTGCTGTTATTCTTTTACAAAAATTCTAAATCGACCTGTCTAAACCTTTTTCTATGTATATGCTTTAAAATGATGCATAATATCGCATATTTTGTCTTAATTGTGGCTTAGAATAAGACTCGGTAATATGTATTGTCACTTTTTTAATGAAAATATCGAACCGAACTTCCGCACTGAGAATTTTCGTACTCGATATATTAACGTTCAAATTGTCGCAATTAAATAGAGTTTATCGCACATCTATATACCAGATTAAAGCTTGTTCTATATAAAATTTGATTTTGTGAACAGATAGATGAAATGATTAATAAAACATGTGTTAAATAACAGCAGAAGGATGTCAGTCGAACACAAAATTCACATTCGAAAATGGGCCTGTTTTGTTTACTCACCAGGCCCTTATTATTTATTTGCTGTTCAAAATGTACCCGTCAAAACATTTTTACAACAATCAGCTTTAAAATGATGCATTATATCACATGTTTTGCCTAAATTAAGGCTTACAATAAGACTCGGTAATTAGCATGTTTTCGCACATTTCAATGAAAAAATCAAACCAATCTGTGGTCGGGTGAATTTACGAACTTGATATATAAACATATATTTTGTCCAAATTAAGTCGAGTTATTCGCTCTTATATACATCAAAAGAAAGCTTATTCTATTGCCAGTTTGATTTTGTGATTTAGTTTTTAAATTAATTAAGAATACGTGTATTTATTTATAGCAGAAGGATGTCACTCAAACCAAAATGTACGTCCGAAAATAGGGCTACTTTATACACTCGTCTTGTTGTTATTCTTATACAAAAATTCAAAATCGACCTGTCTAAACCTTTTTCTATGTATATGCTTTAAAATGATGCATAATATCGCATATTTTGTCTTAATTGTGGCTAAGAATAAGACTCGGTAAATAGCATGTATTGGCACTTTTTTAATGAAAATATCGAACCGAACTTCCGCACTGAGAATTTTCGTACTCGATATATTAACGTATAATTTGTCGCAATTAAATAGAGTTTATCGCACATCTATATACCAGATTAAAGCTTGTTCTATATAAAATTTGATTTTGTGAACAGATAGATGAAATGATTAATAAAACATGTGTTAAATAACAGCAGAAGGATGTCAGTCGAACATAAAATTCACATTCGAAAATGGGCCTGTTTTGTTTACTCACCAGGCCCTTATTATTTATTTGCTGTTCAAAATGTACCCGTCAAAACATTTTTACAACAATCAGCTTTAAAATGATGCATACTATCACATGTTTTGCCTAAATTAAGGCTTACAATAAGACTCGGTAATTAGCATGTTTTCGCACATTTCAATGAAAAAATCAAACCAAACTGTGGTCGGATAAATTTACGAACTTGACATAAAAACATATATTTTGTCCAAATTAAGTCGAGTTATTCACTCATATATACATCAAAAGAAAGCTTATTCTATTGCCAGTTTGATTTTGCGATTTAGTTTTTAAATTAATTAAGAATACGTGTATTTATTTATAGCAGAAGGATGTCACTCAAACCGAAATGTACGTCCGAAAATAGGGCTACTTTATACACTCGTCTTGCTGTTATTCTTTTAACAAAAATTCTAAATCGACCTGTCTAAACCTTTTTCTATGTATATGCTTTAAAATGATGCATAATATCGCATATTTTGTCTTAATTGTGGCTTAGAATAAGACTCGGTAATATGTATTGTCACTTTTTTAATGAAAATATCGAACCGAACTTCCGCACTGAGAATTTTCGTACTCGATATATAAACGTATAATTTGTCGCAATTAAATAGAGTTTATCGCACATCTATATACCAGATTAAAGCTTGTTCTATATAAAATTTGATTTTGTGAACAGATAGATGAAATGATTAATAAAACATGTGTTAAATAACAGCAGAAGGATGTCAGTCGAACACAAAATTCACATTCGAAAATGGGCCTGTTTTGTTTACTCACCAGGCCCTTATTATTTATTTGCTGTTCAAAATGTACCCGTCAAAACATTTTTACAACAATCAGCTTTAAAATGATGCATTATATCACATGTTTTGCCTAAATTAAGGCTTACAATAAGACTCGGTAATTAGCATGTTTTCGCACATTTCATTGAAAAAATTAAACCAATCTGTGGTCGGGTGAATTTACGAACTTGATATATAAACATATATTTTGTCCAAATTAAGTCGAGTTATTCGCTCTTATATACATCAAAAGAAAGCTTATTCTATAGCCAGTTTGATTTTGTGATTTGGTTTTTAAATTAATTAGGAATATGTGTATTTATTTATAGCAGAAGGATGTCACTCAAACCGAAATGTACGTCCGAAAATAGGGCTACTTTATACACTCGTCTTGTTGTTATTCTTTTACAAAAAATCAAAATCGACCTGTCTGAACCTTTTTCTATGTATAAGCTTTAAAATGATGCATAATATCGCATATTTTGTCTTAATTGTGGCTTAGAATAAGACTCGGTAAATAGCATGTATTGGCACTTTTTTAATGAAAATATCGAACCGAACTTCCGCACTGAGAATTTTCGTACTCGATATATTAACGTAAAATTTGTCGCAATTAAATAGAGTTTATCGCACATCTATATACCAGATTAAAGCTTGTTCTATATAAAATTTGATTTTGTGAACAGATAGATGAAATGATAATTAAAACATGTGTTAAATAACAGCAGAAGGATGTCAGTCGAACACAAAATTCACATTCGAAAATGGGCCTGTTTTGTTTACTCACCAGGCCCTTATTATTTATTTGCTGTTCAAAATGTACCCGTCAAAACATTTTTACAACAATCAGCTTTAAAATGATGCATTATATCACATGTTTTGCCTAAATTAAGGCTTACAATAAGACTCGGTAATTAGCATGTTTTCGCACATTTCAATGAAAAAATCAAACCAATCTGTGGTCGGGTGAATTTACGAACTTGATATATAAACATATATTTTGTCCAAATTAAGTCGAGTTATTCACTCTTATATACATCAAAAGAAAGCATATTCTATTGCCAGTTTGATTTTGCGATTTAGTTTTTAAATTAATTAAGAATACGTGTATTTATTTATAGCAGAAGGATGTCACTCAAACCGAAATGTACGTCCGAAAATAGGGCTACTTTATACACTCGTCTTGTTGTTATTCTTATTCAAAAATTCAAAATCGACCTGTCTAAACCTTTTTCTATGTATAAGCTTTAAAATGATGCATAATATCGCATATTTTGTCTTAATTGTGGCTTAGAATAAGACTCGGTAAATAGCATGTATTGGCACTTTTTTAATGAAAATATCGAACCGAACTTCCGCACTGAGAATTTTCGTACTCGATATATTAACGTTCAAATTGTCGCAATTAAATAGAGTTTATCGCACATCTATATACCAGATTAAAGCTTGTTCTATATAAAATTTGATTTTGTGAACAGATAGATGAAATGATTAATAAAACATGTGTTAAATAACAGCAGAAGGATGTCAGTCGAACACAAAATTCACATTCGAAATGGGCCTGTTTTGTTTACTCACTAGGTCCTTATTCTTTATTTACTGTTCAAAATGTACTCATCAAAACATTTTCATAACTATCAGCTTTAAAATGATGCATAATATCACATGTTTTGCTTAAATTGAGGCTTGAAATTATAATTCAATTATTCTGCCAACAGACGTGGCAGAAAGATTGATTCTGTTGTTGTTTAATCCTTCTGCCAGCAGACACATCTTTCTATTATTATAAAATCTTTCTGCCAACAGACACATCTTTCTGTTATAATTCAATCCTTCTGCCAGCAGACCCAGCAGAAAGATTGATCCTTCTGCTGTAAATGTATCCTTCTGCCAGCAGACACAGCAGAAGGATCATTCCTTCTGCTGTAGATTTATCCTTCTGCCAGCAGACACAGCAGAAGGATCGTTCCTTCTGCTGTGTCTGCTGTGTCTGCTGAGTCTGCCAACTTTACGTTCATCTCAGTTTGCCAAGAAAAATCAATGCATTGACTAGTTCAGTGCTAAAGTGATAATTAATTTAATTTTCTGTGAGTAATACATGAATAATTTATCATCTTTTACAGAACACAGATTTTTGGCATCAAGTGCTATTATTTCACTATAAGTGACAAATATATAAGAAGTACCAATATAGAAACAGTTATAAATTGTGTTAAATAATTTCTTTATTTCAGATTTAGGTCAGACTTAGATTATTTATAAAATGTCTGGAGAAAAACCTCACATTATTGAAATAACATAGGAAATAAGTAAACAGTCGCATTTTTCACAATAATGTAATTATTGAAAAATGGCAAAAATGTCGTGAAAAAATTGCCCATTTTACATGTTTTTCTGACTCCTTCCAGTTTTTGTGGTAATGGATTTCCCTGAGCCACACACGAGTGTGTCGTCAAGTTCTCCCTGTACTAATTTATTTTAGCTCGATTGTGAAACAAATTTTTCAACTTAGATTTATCACTTTTGAGTCCGCTTCCTGGTCCCCAAGTACTGAGCTAGTAGAAGTAAGTTTCTTGCTCAAGGAAACAACAGGGTATGTTTTGGATGGGATTCGAACCAACGCGGAGCCAAGTTGACAAGGACAAATGGATAGAGCTTTGTAGCTGTACAAACTTAGCATTATCACAGACTAACAGGATCAGAGAAACGGAAAATTAAGGACAGAATTGCAGCATGTGGTCAGTGTCGTAACAATACAACGCCCTTAACATCGCATATCAGTCAGTACCTTAGAGAGAAACATAACAAATAACAAAATAATAACAGATACGCCCGACTCCACCTTGTCAACAGCACTCCCTCTGTCGTCAGCAGTCATTCGCCGCATCATAAAATTTGCATCCAGTCAGTGTGTTCTTTTAATGGTCTAGGGGTAAATAATTTGCCATCTACATAAAAAGTAAACACATCATATTCCAACTATACGGAAAATTAAAAAAGCACGAGATCATCACGCGTGGTGGATTTCGTAAAACTACACAGATCTTTTTTATTTCGTGTTTTTTATACCGATTTTCAATGAATTGAAATGGCCAAACAATTTTTACATTATCAAACTGGACAGGTTAAACAGCTAATGGTCTATGTCAGAATTAAAAGGGTGTACATGTAAATGAGTGCATATTTCAACAAAATTCAAAGTAGTCTTTGTTGACCAATTACTGGTAAAATAAACTATGGATGTAGATTTTGTGCGTCACTATTATGGCCAAAATCCAAAAATCTGAGACCTCCCATTAGATTTAACTATCGGTATGCTATTATGTTGCCTAGCATTATATTGTATAGTGAATTCTATATATGTTATACTCAACATGTTTTCTAACTCCACATTACTATTTCTTTCAGTTGGTAGCACGCAAGTCTACTGATCGAGATATCGTGGGTTCGATTCCCGGGCAGGCATACTTTTGTGGAGTTTGGTCATGAAATTATTTCTATGGTCATTCTCCCTCCTACCAATGATTCTTAATTATGTAAGGCAGTTGTCAGTCACTGACAAAAGTATGCGCTTAGTAGTTCCAGAGATTTAGCCTTTCGAGGAGGAGTGAGTAGGTTGACTGACCGCCGATATATGACCTAAATAATGTGTTGCTACGGCGTTAAACCCGACAAACAAACAAACGTTTTGTCGTAATGTACATGTATTTAAACACAGAAAACTTTCAAATTACTATATGCTATACAGAAATTGTGTGTAAAATTGATTGTGAAACACGCAGTTTGCTAGGTCCATGAAACACCTGCATTCCACGTTTGTTTTTGCCTGGAAATTGCTACCAATAAGTAGAATACAATGTTCATACAAAACTTCACATATCTAGTCTGAAAGTATGATACATTAAGAAAACACTTCTCTTTAAAACCTGAAGCTACCGTTATGGCGAGGTTGCCAGTAGAAGACAGAGGGCGTGCTGTTGGCACACTGTGGACACACCCGCTATTAAATTTCGAAATTGCAGACATCAATGCATGAAGTACATTTAAATAGATTTACAATGATTGTCAAGTCATTAAACAAATCAGGCAGTTAATGAGAATAAATATTTCTAATACATTAGCGCACCATAGAAATATTACCCGAAAATTAACTGTGGAGTTAGTTTTTAAGTTTTAACCTACATAATATGTAGATATTATGATACATTATATATTCAAATAATATGGAATTAAAAGCTCCCTGTATTAAAATCATTTCGTTATAAAGACCATTGATTTTGATGTTCCTGGTAGTGGAACATTACAGAAATAAACTGAACAATTATTTTCTATGTCTTATTGACCAATGTAAACATTAAGAAAGGAGACCTTTGTTTACCATAATATACATAGAAAATATTCGATTTTTATTCTTACATGCAACTTTATTTATTCTATCAATTATAGTTAGTTTCTGGTCATTTCTTGGCTATTGGTCAAAGCTCATTAAACTTGTACAAAATTCATTTCATATAAGAGAATTTCTGGATTATTTCAAACGTTCAGAATGAATTATTGTGTTGAGATAATAGCCGTTAGTTTATATATTTTATGTATCACTAATGTCGAAGGTAAGGTTTTTTAAATTTAATATGGAAGAAAAGATTCATTTTCTGTTTGTAATGGAAACTAAGTTTCTTTTTTTGTAATTGTTTTAACGAGAAATTTGAAGTTTCAGCAAATACGAACTCGACGGGTTAGCTAGTTGGTAGCTGCTTTAGTACTACATGTACGAAACAATGGGCCGTGAGTTGGATTCCAGGGTGGGACCTACAAACGTTCGTAGAGATGGGAAATTATCCTGTCCACCTCTGAATCAAGGAAAGCAATTGTCAGTCACTGACAGGTTATGTGCACAGTACTAGGTAGAAAAGCTTGGATTCATAGATATAGGCCTGTCTAGAGGCCGTGTGTAGGATTCGTGCATGTTAGAGCAAATTTTCTAAGTCAGTCACTTTAAATAAACATAAGTGTCTTTATGACCCTACATAGTCCTTGAGTGCAAAAAGTTTAGGTGAAAAATGAAAAAAAAGGCTTAAATATGATGCTAAGCTTTTCCTTTGACCCGATCAAGTGACCTAGTTTTTTGACCCCGCATGAATTTGTCCTCGATTTGATTATTATGAATATTTAAACCCCGTTAGATGTATATTGGAGCAAAAAATGTGGTCTGGAGAATGTAAAAAGTGAAACGTTGACGACACACATTGTATGGAACGCACGACAATGGACACCGGTCAATCCAACTTATACTTGCCATAATATCTCATTGTTGTGCTCAAGTGAGCTAAAATAAATATTTCTTCAACATCAGTACCATATTTATTGTCTATTACAGGAGGAGAGTATGATAATCCAGATTGTATTGTAGATAAGTCTTTAGCACCATCGGAACCAGATAATTATGTTGATTGTAGTGGTGAAATCAATGTAGCTATGGGTAAAACGGAATGTTGTACCATAGAAACTGATGTTGGTTGTTGTGAACCTGGTGGCAAGTAAGTATACATTAAAGTTAAATTCTAAAACTCATGCTTGCTAATCTTTTGGTTTATTTATAAACATTTTTTATTAATTATTTTATAACTATGGTTATATATAGTGGCCGCTCACCTTACCCATTGTGCTCAGAGACTAGATGTTTGAATCGTCCATGTATCTAAGATGACCTTACCAAGATTCCCTGCACATTTTCTGCGACAGTATCTAATTTCACGGAAGGGTTTAACCATTTAAAATCGGTACTTTTATTGTAAATTTAATAAATATTTTCCAAATTAAAACTCGTACTTATGCTGAGAAAACAGTTCAAACCTGTGTCCTTTGAATACAGAGTTAAAGGTTATATGTTTTATTTTCAGTTGGAAGCAGTTCGAACTGATTGGAATATGTCTTGGAGTAATCACAGTGACTCTAGCAGCTTTTTTGATATACTGGTTTTGGTGTAGAAGAAATGAAAAGGTTGCTAAGGCTACGGAGTATGTCACAAAAAGAATGCATAGTGTTCAGGAAAGATATTGCACGTATGTATTCATTCTTGATTGCTTGTACTTGTTCATGATGACTTTATGTCTTATTTACGTGCATGCATTTATACTTACTGGCTCACATCAAATATGTTGTTCAGAAAATTTTGAGTTGTTATAATTATTAATATTGTCCATTTTTTCTCAACTGTCAAAGTTTGAATAATTTCACGGTGGGTGATTACACCCAATCTTAATATCACGAGTGTTAGAAAAAGAGCACGAAGTCACCGTGAAATTATTCATGCTTTGACAGTTGAGAAAAAACGAACAATGATATAATTATAATCAGAATTAATATTATCATCATCATTATTGTTATCATCATAATCCTCCTCATCATCGCCATCATTATCATTATTGTATTCATTAAGTTCAAATCTATGCTGATATGTGTCTTAATAAGCATGCTCATTGTAGACATATGAATAAATATCTTTCTTATGTCTTGTATGGTTGTTTTCTCATTATTATCAAGGATATTAACTCATGACTTTTGGTATTCACCTTGAAGATGCTCTATCTATGTAACAGATGATTTGTCAGAACATGGTTCTATCACATTATTGCGGGCACCATTTAATAAGCTGACAAGTTAATATGCATGATGATTTTAAATAACTTAATAAAATTATTATTTAAATGAATCAAGCATAATCAAAATCATGACATCACATTTACACATGCTTTCATTCAGTTGTGGGATAAATCATTATTAACAAAAATCACCATTATACTGGACAGGAAAGAAATAATTATTATTGTTCGTTTTTTCTCAACTGTCAAAGCTTGAATAGTTTCACGGTGTCTGAATGCATTGTTTTTGTACTGGCGGCCTTATTGATATTAAAAATATCTTGACTAAAACATATCATACGGCATAAGAAGCTTTACTCAATCATAATACACACTTTCGGAAACTCATGAGTGTATTACGACAATAATTTTAACAAACGCATTCACCGTGAAATTATTCATGTTTTGACAGTTGAGAAAAAACGAACAATACTGCATGTATATCAAGTAACAAGTCTATCATTTACCACCAGCCTGAAAGCCGAGGTATATTGGAATGATACAAGTTTGATAACCATAGTAGGAGCAATAATTAATTCTGCTTGTACTATAATTTTAGATGTATGCGTTGTTGTCGTAAACAGATAGAAGTACGTAAACAACGGGAAGAATTACAAGAGAAAGCTAAAGAAGTTGGTGCCTTCGAATTACCAAGTGAATCTAATACTGATGATCCAACATTTGATAGTTTCTGGAAAGGTCCAATGATTAAAAATTCTACTAGGTAAAAATGCTAATTCTCTGAGGAAATTGTAGTCATCTTACATAGAATTTGTGTTGTAATTGAAGTATGAACATGATTCTACAATATAAACTTAAGTGCATTAAATAAAAGTTCGTTACACTAAATATGTTATCTGTAGTAAATAAAGTTTTTATTATAACTTCATGATCATTTCAAGTTAAATAGAGTTTATACAATATTCAAATTTGTAGGTTAAAACCGTAAGTTCAAACAAATATGAACTGTGTTGCAGTAAAGTTTGAATATAGAGAGAACAAACTCACTGGACTCTAATGCAGGTACATGTAATTAGGGACTTTAGTCAGTTATTTCCCCTTGTATACTCTTCAAATAGGTAGGTGTAATTAGTTGGGTTACTCGGACTTTACCCTTACTTTTCAATGTCAGTTTGCCAAAATTAATCTTAAATAACCTTTTTTATGAATCATTTAATTTGTTTAAAATTCAAGCTATGTATTTTTAGGGAAAATATCTATTTAAATTTTATCACTTCTGTTAATATCTTCATTAACAGGAAATATATTAGATGAAATATTTTGATATCCTTACATAGGAATTCAATGATAAAATCCAAGGATTCCAACCGAAAGGACCTACTTACCCATTGGATTGCTTCATATTTTATCAGGGAAAGATAACTGACTGAAGTCCCTAATTGTAATATACATATACCATCATTGAGTTTAACCATGGAATACTAAATGGTCATTCTCCCTTCTAACTGTATCTAGTGAGGAAGTTGTCAGCCACTAGATATGGTTTGTGCTTACTACAGGTCGTATTCTAGGTCATGTGTGTTGTTGTACTTTAAATAATGGACTTGCCCACTAAGTAGGTGAATAAGCTTATGCATGAACAACATTTTATCGATTAAAACAGGCCATTTTTATGTGTAACATTTATTTTAAATAGTGTGTTTGCACATTGTAAATTTCATATAATGATATGTTTATAAAATAAGTGTAAACTAATTAAACTATTTAATTGTTAAGATGATTCACCCCTAAATATTGGTGTGTAATGAAACTGGCCATGTTTATATACACAATGTTTATGTGGACGACCTGTAGGTTAAAAGCCTAAATCCAGAGATCTAGGCAAAGTGAGTTAGTTAGAAGAGCTGACAGATTGATATAACCACAGATGTCCAATGAATTTTTCCTTAATGAAGGAAAAATTTTGTCGGGAACCTATGGATAATTCTTATTTACTAAAACATTTATGAAAAGCAGCATTAAGCAACATGAAGTACCAAATTATCTACAGTGGTACACGTTTAAAATAACATTAAAAAACCCAGAATACAATAGTTCAACTTGGAATAACAACAAACACAAATGTATATTTGGCAAATTTTAATAACATGTGATTTTTGTGTAATTCAGCATTAAGTAACAAATAAATTGTTTAACATATTTAAACACATGGCACAAGCCCCTCCATACAATTATAATCATAAATTAAACAATAGTTGTATAAAATCAATATTGTAACATTATACAATTAAAGTTTGAAGGCTTAAACTTGATAATCTCAAAGTATCCAGACATGTCAAACATTTTACCAAGCATTAATCCATTTCCTTTACTTACCTAAGAAAAAGTTCCCAAAGCACAAGTAAGAAACAAAACGGCAACCCTTATGTTGAATTTGAACAGGAAGAAAACTCTTCAGTTGGGCTTCAAGTTCAAGCTTTCAAACTTTAACTGTCTGTAAATACATCAGTTCAGATAATATTCCCATTCCAGGATTCTTTCTAACAAGATGCTTTCCATGTCCCCTCAGTACATTTATAAGTTAAAAAACAAAACAGAAATTGTACATGACAAAGATTACATGGGTAAAAGTTTGAAATTTCTAAGATCCTGAAATTTCTGAATGTCACGACTTAAGAAGTTTTACATAGAAAAACTATCATAGCCTCAGAATTTCTGAACTTCATCACCAGCCCTAAAATGTTCATTGAAATATATGAAAATAGCTTTATTCAAGCTTCATAAAATCAAAGTTTCTACCAATACTTAAACTATTTCTTATTACGTATAGAAAAGTATCTTGCTTTTTAAATTCAGAAATCCATCATTGAATCTTAATAATTGCTATTTTTCGGCTTTGGGAAGCCATAAAATCAAATGAAAATAACTACAGACAGTAATAATTGTGATCAAAGTAGCACTATATAACAACTAAGGAACTCATTTTGCTTTAATTTTCCATGTTTCTGAATTCAATGAGCCAGCACTGATCATTAATAAAATCAAGCACTATAAAGTACCAATTAACATAGAATTTAAAATTATACACTATACCATAAAAACGCAATGTCACACATAAAGAAAAATGGATTCAAAGAGCCAATGGAAAGGTATTGAAGGTATTTGAACAAAATATCTGAACTGATGTATATACAATGTATATATTACAAGTAAAATATAAGATTATTACTATTTTATCACAAAACATTATATAATCATAGTTTATCATCACTACTCTCAGAGAATACATTGATTCCATGAGATCCATCATTTATTTTATCTTTTATATAGAATATATCAACATGTTTCACTGTAAGTATATACACTGCCCTCCAAAAAATCCTTCACATCACAATTTACATTGTACTGAATGGATGTTCAGAAATTTATTGTACTGTAGTCTGTAAAGAAACTTTTGGAGGTCAGTATATCATCATACCAGAGGTGTCATTGGTCTGACATCAGAACTAGTGAATACTACATTAGCCGAGATGACATCGATGGGTTGCCAACAAGACTGTTGTAACTCACTCTTTACGCAGTGCACTTACTAGCCTTGCGGGTAACCCTCGACATCAAGGTACATGGGAGTGAGTCAACTTACCTAACGACCAAAACCCTAACCACCCTATCTATTCAATAAACTAAATTATCAATTTGATGAATTAACTTAATGGTTGCGCAATAAATTAAGTTTGACGATTCAGTCGTTTGACAAGTTGACTGAAAACCAAGGTACAGTTTGTCATAAAAACATTTTTATCTGATGTCTATCAGACTTTTGTATTTTTTACATCATTCTTACTAACAACTTATCAACAGATTCAACAATAATGAAAGTAGAAAAGGGCAACAACTCTTTCATGACTAAAGACAAGGATAAAACCCAGCTACTTTAAATCTGAAATTTTGGAAATTTCCAGAGAAATGACACCCCTGATCATACCACTTGTATTATCCATAGATATACATGGTTGAAAGATTAAGCAGCTTTTTACTTATGAAAGAAAACTCCCTAAAGATTCCCTAAAACTTCCAAATTTAAGAACCAATACTAAAACTTTTTCACCCATGGATATAGTAATTGTTTAATGTCCCTTATAACATTATACACAGTAGGAAAATATCAAGACACACCAAGTTATGCATATTCCATGTTATTCAGATAAATGCAGCTAAATTGGTAAAGATTGGAATACTATGTTACCCAAGGTTTTTTCTTATACTCCTAAATAAATACTAAACCATTTAAAAAGATATCACATAAAAGTTTGTGGTACACTGTGATTTTTATACTAAGTGATCATAAGGGAATATATTTTACTAAATCATTCAATTTGTATGAAAGTAATTTTCAAGTTAAATTTGTCAGTATTCAGATGTTTTCAATGCCTTTCACAATGAATATAAGGGCATAATTAAAAGTCTAAGCTTTTTTCATGGGTAAAGTAAACTCGCTTTTGGATAGTAAACTAACCAGTTTACCAAATATTTCAGAAAAGTTTACCCTTAACTTGAAATAAGACTTCTAGGCAACAAAGATTAAAAATCTTGGACAGCTTGACTATGAAATTAACTTAAGATGACTATCTTAATCAGTAACAAGCAACATAGTACAAATACAAAAGAAATTGTTCAAATAATTTAAAAAATACAAACAAAAATATAAAAGAAGGAATACATGACAATTTCTGAAAGTATTAAACATAATACCCACAATGTATCTCAATCAAATTACTATCAACATACTTCTCTGACAACAATGTTTTAGTATCACAACAGTATATATCAATGCTTCAACATTTATCACAACAAAAAAGGGGAAATCATTTACTGACATACCGGTAATATACTAGCATACTAACAGCTGAAAACATTCAGTGATAAAACTAAAATATAAGTTATAACTAAGCTTGTAATACACTTCATCCAGTGGTACAAACAGATATTTACTTTTACTATTACAAGTATGTGTGTAGAGAACTTTAAGATTAATTTGTGTGTTTTCAGCATACTTGTAATTTGTACCTTGGTCAGAGGGGGTTAGAAAAATTCAGTATATTGAGTTCTAGATTGAGTTTTTTGAAATCAGGGACCCTGACCCCTCTACTACAGAAGTGGGTACAACTCCCCCCAAAAAACAAAGAAACACTAAGAACTAAGACAGTGAACTGTTACTAAGACAGTTCATTATCAATCATGAACTGTCAATTATCTTAAAATGAAGAAAAAAAGGGATTCATAGTCTTTACTTTTTAAGTAAAAACAACCTGACCAATTTAAATGGATCTCCTGCCTTAAACCTTATTATGCATTATTTTCAACTATTTTTCACTACTTAACCTAAAGCATTTAAAACAACAATAGTATATCATGACATAAACCAATATCTCGAAACTCATATTTAACTATATAAATGGGTCAGTGCAAAACTAGTCTACATCATTCTTAATTTACATGTAGTTTGACCAGTATTGCGCTGACCAATCACTATGCACAATTTTACTATTAGACAGGGTTCAAATTTAAGCTCACATACTCGCAAAATGCAAGTGGATTTGGAAAATTGCGAGTAACTTTTACTTTAACTTGCAAATTTTCGCAAGTTAAAATCGTTGCAAAAAATATTTCGGTCCAAACTAATGATGCTCAAATCAACAATGAAATGGTTAAACAGATTGATAGCATTAGTTAAAGATTCACATTACAAACATGTTTGATAGAACTATGTTGTTTTTACATTGCATGTATATGAATATTGTTACTATGTATGCCATTAAAATTTGGAAAACAAAATGCAAGCCATTTTCTTCATTTTTGCAAGTTGAAGAAAAATCAACTCGCAAAAATTTTTTTTTTTAAATTCGAGCCCTGCTATTAGAGTCAATGAAAGAATAAGAATGCTAGACCTTGAGTGCAATACTAAGTCAAGTAAACTCTAAAAGTCTCACTCATACAGTCAGTAACAGAATAACACCATCATTCACTCAAAGCCAATAATAAAGTTTGGCCAAAAAATCAACAAATTTCTCACATTCAGTAAGCCAATAGTCATTGGCCAATACACATACCACCAAATAAGGTAATACACATCATTTAGTATCATTAAGAATAATATAAAAACTTTATATAATGTTAATTTATCATGGAATGTTAAAAGACAAGAAATAAAATACAACATTTATATGTATTATTGCAAACACTATGAGTTATAAATGTAGCAAAGGTTAACACATGCATGATTCATAAGTTTGTTCTCATAATGTGAATTGATATATATTAGGTTGATGAATAGAACTATTCAAGCAAAGTTTAACAGAACAAATGAAGCTCTGACAGCACAATTGACAAAATAACTATACAGCATTTGAAGTGTGATACTTTGTATTGGCTCAGTTGTAAGCTTGCCAAAGAAAGCAGTTTTACATTCTTATTTCATTACAAGTAAAAGCCATCAGGAATAAAAGTCACTCATACACTCATTTGACATGTGTAAAAATGTTGAAAAACACTTGGGACTACAAATATTAAGTGTAATAAGTTTGCTTCCATAAAACACAATATGTCATAATATCATTTACTTTCCAAACAAATTGTTAGCCTTCCTGTTGTATGTCTGGCCTTTAACCTTAAGAAGAAAACTGAAGTAGTTACTGATCACTCAAAACTACAACTAGCTACAAAACCTCAAAACAAAATAAAACAACAAGAAAGAGAAACTCCCACACAAGTAGAATCCTATTGAAAACAGATTACAAGACAAAAATATTCTTTGATAACAAAGAAAACTCCATAGCTACGTTGTTTTGACCCCACATGACAAGACAACATTGTCAATAGTTTCAAGAAAGATATAGACAAAAAAAACCCAGTTTTATTTTTGAGAACAATCTTACTTACAAGACTACACCTGGGAAAAAATGATACAATTTTTTTTTCTCGACACCTAACATTAGGGCCAAAAGACTCAAAACAAAATAGAAGAAAAACCAATAACGCTGTATCTCATTTTTTGTTCTTCACAAACGGTGTCAAGTTTAAATCTCTTTATTTTGTAATAAAGATTTAACAAAATACTAATTTCACAGATACATAGTACCTGAATAAAATCTTTAAATCTGAGTGGTGATCATACAAAAAAACACACCACAAAACCTGCCACAAATCAGGAATATTTTCAATTCAAAATATAATAAGAAGTGAAATTAAGTGTATTTCTACACTAAAACAATGACAGAAGAAAAACCCTACTTTAATATCTAACAAAAAAAATCACACAAAAAGTTGACTTCTATAAATAATTCACACTAATCTTCACACAAAACTCACTTTATATATATATCAACACAATATTTCACACAACTAAATGTGAGGTGACATGCTAGGGTATAAATTCATTATTGCTTCTATTATAACATGTGTTATGAACCACTATGAAAGACTGATTTATTTTCCTATTTACATACATATAATGTATAAGAACATTACTACAACACAAAAACAGTTTTGTGTCTAAATCATTAACATCATTAATATCAACAAAAAAATAAAAAATAAACAATACATGCACATCATTACATAAAATTGAATACTAAGTCAATAACAAAATACGAAGCAAGAAATTTATTTAAATTTTTCTACATATCAACATGGCTTAATAAAACGGCTTAAGTATGTGTCTAGTACACAGTGACAGCTTCATATGCTTAAAAATCCAGTGTTATATAGAGTATAAATCTATAACTTAAATCACACCACATAACTTTCAAACTGTATAGATCCTTTTTGATCTAACATTTTTATGATCGGGCATAAAGAAATGTTTGTGAAAATAAGTCTTCTTAACTTAATCAACACAGTTGATCATGACATTATAATTATTTTCGGTCAACAGGAAAAATAGCTATGCATGGTTAGACATATGTAAATTATGTTTCTGTAGTAACAATTGACTACACAGTGTTCATTTACTAGAGTATGCCAATAAATCTTATTTGTTCTAATAATAAGAAGTTATTTTGTCAATAAGACATACTCAATAATTCAATAAGGTATAGCTTTACATCCTATTATTGAGAAAAGTACACTACTGAATAAAGAGATGATATTTTCTAACATCCAACTTCAGCACTTTGGGTAAGAAGAAAAAGCAAAAAGAAAATCAACTTATTTTCATCTTAAAAAAAGCATAAACTGAATTAAAATGTGATTTTGTCATGTTCAGGTCACTGATAAATGAAAATTTTGGTAATGTTTAAAATGAATCAACTGTCAATGTGAATCAATGATATTCAAAATACTGTTCAGAATTTATACATGAAATGGCCAACTTTAAATCAATATTCAGAGTTACTTCCCTTTGATAATGAAAAAACCCACTACAATACAACTAGTTGTCTAGTAGATCATTTCGAAGATTTGTTATAAGTTAAAATCATGACATTCTTGCTATTTGTAATAACATTTTAGATTGGTATGAAAAAACTTCATAGACCGGATTTTTCATACAATATATAAAGCACTTCTATAAACTTAAAATTTCAAAAATCACCAGTAGACAAATACAATTATTGCATATTTATGCACCAATTATGTATAAAAACTTAATTCTAATTCAGTTTGTCTTTGAATGTTTAATGCACGGATAAGAGAACTATAGAAAAAGCACTGCCTAGATGTGGTTATGAAATGAAAAACAAAAAGTCAATTTTTGTTGTTGTTCAAAATCCTGCTAAGCACTAAGAGTCTTACTAGGTAGTATGGCTAGAAACAACAGCCCCCTAAAGTAGAGAGGTTACAATGATTAAAAAATTTTAGTAACCATTATAACTTAATCATGGAAAGGGAGAGGGGTTATTAAATAAACATTTTCTCAATATTGCATAATTAGTCAACACCAAGTTAACTACATACTATAGCACAAAAATGGAAGTAGAACTAAATGTATGTTAGCTACATAGTCAAAATACTAAAAATAACAAGTCACTACATAAGTACATAAATTTAAAAAAAATCAAGAGAATGAAATAATGAACTAAAAGGAGTTAAATAACAACATGATATGAAATGAACGTTGCATACACATAATGTCTCCATGAAGCACACAACGATAGAAGTAATATCATGGCTATATATGTTTAAAACAAATAATAACAACAGAGAAAGTCTTTGTTTATCATTCATGTAGTCTACACTTCGTTCTGTCTGATGAAAAAAGATCTAGTTTACATCTCCTGGCTGATGTCGAGGCTGGAAATCAACAAGATGACGGGGCTCGAAATTAAAAGCTGTCATATTGCCCTTTTGGATTCTTGCAACTTGTTACTGCTAGTGACCATTTAGTTCTAGCAAGTAAAATAATTAGTTGGTTGTTCTAACAGCAACTAACTTTATAAAATTATTGTTGAGCCCTGGGTGAATCTTTTCCATCGAAGTTCCGTAGAAAATGTTGAAAATATTTTATAATTTCACTTTTCGATCATATCACTAAAGATCAAAGCCATAACAGCACACATCAAAATCTCCCAGCCAACAATTGTATGAATATAAATTAAGTTTCACTCCATTTATATCTCTGCAGACTCATTCTACTACAGTGAACATTCAACAGATTTGTTTAAATAAAAACACTGAGAAGTTTCATCAAATATCTAAAAACATTGTGTGTAAATCAATCCATATTTCAGATACGCTAACTTTTCGACTGCCATGATTTCGGTAATCCTTCAAATCTTTTATATGTATAGTTTATAAACACCCAATCTTTATTAGTTGGTGGCTCCTTACTTACATCAGGTTTCTGAGATGTTGCTGAAAGAATAAACAAGTAAATCTGTGAGCTAATGCGACAAACAGGAAGTAGATGAGTAAGGAGCATGAAATCGCTTTACACCACATGGGACTATAGGATGAAGCATTATGCAAAGTTTCAGGCTGCTATATGGTATAGTTGCTGAGAAAACTGTGACGGAAATTTTGTAACGGACGGACGGACGGACGCACGGACAAGGGTAAAACAGTATACCCCCCTCTTCTTCGAAGTGGGGGTATAAAAAACAAAAAATGCAGTGTGGAAACCAAATAAAAGCCGGATTTTCATCAAGATCTGACCATAAATGACAGAGATATCCATCATATTAAAACTTAAATGCAAAAATTACAAAGGAAAAAAACCCATAATAAAGCCAGATAGAGTTGTGGTTACTTTCTAATTCTGTTCAGCACATAGTATTTTATCATTTTATTAAGTTTCATAAAGATCTGACAATAAATGACAGAAATATATGGAAAAGAAAAAGCTTAAACACAATTGTTAATGACACTGGATTCCAGAGCCCATTTTCTTAGATTAGTAAAGTTATTAATATATCAAGTACAGGAAGCAATGAATGCTATGAACACACAGGGCAGATAGACTGTTTGGTACTTGGTATAACTTAAACGTCATATAATGATAATACTTACGCCATTTAAGATCAACATCTGGAAATTCATCAAAGTTAGATGTATCATCAATACTTTTTATATCTATTGGAATGGCTGCTGGCCGGTCTCTGTAATAAAAATTAAAGATTTAATGTTTAATTTAATGTAAACACAAGGACTAATAATTGAACAAAAAGAATATTATTACTATAATTTGCTCCATTCCTGAGCAGATCCAGATTTCCATTCTACCCATGATTCAGACTATTTTTGGGTGAGGTGGCAGACACTTTACAATATCTAGTGAGTTTCTTTTAATAAATTCTAATGTTTTATTGGTGAGAGGGCAGATCCTTTATAATTGTTGGTCAGTTTCTTTGCATGAGTTTTGATTATCTTTGATTAAAGGGCAATCCTTAAGAATGATTAGTCAGTTTCTATGATTATATTTTGACTGTTTCAGGTAAGAGGGCTGACACTTCATAATGAATTGATCACTCATTTTATCATGATTGATCACAGCAACTAGCACAAATTGAATACAGAATCTGTTAAAATCAATTATAAACATAATATACAATTAACCTTACCTGATATGCTCCCAGTCACATCCTTTAAAGAATGTGTTGGCCTGGATTTGTTCTCGTGAACTTAATCTATGTTCATGATCACAACATAGCCTGGAAAATACATGAGAAAAATATAATTGCATGAACTAAGATGGCAAAATACATGATAAAAATATAAAAATATAATATCTAAACATCATAGGACTATTATTAAAAACATCATAGGACATTTTATAATATCTTAGCAATAGCATTCCTTTTAAGAATCAAAGCTGAAAACAATGCACCATTAAAACATCTAGAGTCAGTGTTTGCAACCCTGCAAGTTGCAATATTTTAGTTTAAAACATTTTATATAAAATAAAGGATTGGACAACAGACATGTAATGCCTATACTCATCATCTCCATGATCAAGTTGCAATAGCACATACAATCAGAAATGAATGAAGTCTAATTCAGCAGCATGATTAAATCGATTAAGTCAATGGAATTAATAATCTACCAAGTACAGGCTGGACTGGTACTCATTAAACCTTAGCAATATCAACACTAATCATACCACACAGTTCATTAAGTGTGCATATCTTATGCATACAGGAAATAAAAGACTGACATTGAGGTTTAATAATTCTCTTATCAATAAAACAATTCATAAGAACTGATTAAATACCCATATAGAGACATAAAATATTAACAAGGTAAAATGCAGGTATGATAGACTACCTGATCTAGGGAATATTACCATGCACAAATCAAACATAAAACATACTGACATCATTACAGTGAAACAGTGTTATATCAACATCTCTTTTAAACAGTCATGTTTTAGAGTGGCCATTTTAAATGTGTAACTTGCTTAGTATTACAGTCATTTTATAACTTTACTTGAGCACTAGTTAGATTTATCATTTCATAAAGAAGGGCTAAAATATCAACTAGCCCGAATTTATGAAATAAGCAAATTAGCAAGATGATGCTATGTCATGGATGTTTCTCATAAAACAGCCTCAGCTTAAATGGTTAAGTTCCTAGCAAGATCTTGATGTCCCTACAGACTTAGATCCATAATGACAATATCTTAGTTATTCTTATGTGGCGAACAAAGATGGCAGATAGATCTCTAGCTGTTGTACACCGAAGCCATTTCTTTAGTTTATTTCGTGGATGTCAGTAAATAGTGTTTGTAAAGCGCAATAGAATACAATAAATTTTGCACTCTAAGAGTGACATGTATTTGTACGTCTTTGTATATAAAGAGCAATAGAATCTTTTTGTTGACGATAACAGAAGGTTAAATTTCAATGAAATCAGCTGATCTCCAAACGATTGACAGTCCTATCTATAAAAGTTAATCTTTATTCCAGAGTCCTGTTACTGGTTTATCAAAAAAGTGGTTTCACTATACAACAAATTGTAAATAAAACCACATAAATACCCTAGACTCATGACGGTCGCTATGGTACATTCTTGATAATAAAATTGGTTGTCAAGTATAATAACAAGTTTATTTACTAACTCTTGAATAGCAGATTTAATCAGATATCATTTATAACCAGTTTAATGTCTTTATAATTACATTCAAGTTACAGTGATGAAGTTCTAATCAGTTTTCAATCTGTCAAAGTCATTGTGCAAATTGCTTCCTCTTTTTATCAAATATCAAAAATGATGTTCATTTGCGAACAAAGTCTAAATAGCAAACACTTCCTCATGTTCTTTAAATAATGTTGTAATCTTAACAATAAATTTAAATCTAACTTGTACATGTTTTTCTCTAAACTCCTTAGATTTTTTTAGTCACATAAGAGTTTGTGATTATAAATTGGTCTGGGCAAAAACTTGTCCTCTATCTTATTTCTTTACGTGCAGTAAGACTAGTTTTTTTTGGTGACCCATTGATTTGCAACAGCAAGAATCTTGACTTGTATAAAGGATTTACGTCATTAAAGTTATTTAGACGGGTTATATTAAATAAGAAATTTTGCACTAGTCTGATTCAATTTTTTATAGTCCCAGCTAGAAGATAGTGGATAATAACAAGGAGATGACTGCATATGAGAAAGATCCAGTAAACATAAGATTTCTGACAAACCAGTCGTAGCCGGTTCCAAGGCAGGTGGCTGAAATAATGAAGGCAAAACTGACTGGAAATTTACTGAAGACCAACAGAAAAAGGATTCTTCCAACAAATATATTCATTCTTGTCACTTAACTTAAAAGTTTAAAATTAAGTTCTAGCCAGGATCAGCGCATAATGCATCCTTGAACAGACCCGGAGTAACAGGCCAATTTTTTACTGCTACAACGGTATAAACTAAACATCAAACAGAAGAAGGAGATTTCTGACAAAATTGGTTGAATGTGTGACTTATAAATTACTTACTTTTGGATGAGATCTTTGGCTTCATTGGATATAGGGACTTCTGGAGGAAATATAAGAGTTTCTCTCCAATTCATGACTTTTTTGTATGTTTCCTGAGGATTTTCAGAACAAAATGGAGGATAACCTATCAACATTTCATACATTATAACACCTAGTGACCACCAATCACAAGAACTTGTATATCCTGTTTGCATAAATACTTCTGGTGCTATGTAATCTGGAGTACCTACAGTGGAATATGCCTAGAATAGAAAAATGATGAATATTTAGTTAAAGTTTAGGCAGTGCAAGTTGAAACTCGTTATTCCATGTGGAATGTGCGGAAACTCTAAGTTCATCACTGACCAAAACTCATCACCCCACTCTATATACACTAAACAGGTATCAATATAATAAACAGCTATCAATAATAGCATTTGAGTAAGAACTCACTGATATATGCTGGAATACTAATTTTTAGTCTGAAATCTGAATGATAGGTGGAGCCATTTTGTGGGGGCGTAGTCAAACTTTCACTGATTGTGATTTTATAGTTAAGATAAATATGTTATATTGTAAACTTTTTTCAATGTAAATATTGATGACATATTAGAGTTGAACAAGGTAATATTTTGAGTAGAAGCTGCATCACATAAATTATGCAAAGTAAATTCTCCAACAAAACACAGAAAAAACATGTAAAAACAAACAATATACTCTAAACAATTTCAAAATTTCTTGAATTTCAACTTGAGCCAAGAAAATAGTATTTCCACTCAAGAAAATAGTCATTCTAGAAAAAATGTTGTATGAGCTCACTCAGTTCAATAGAAATAGATCAAACACATAATCTACCAAGTAAAGTGATCACAAATGTTGAATGCTTGATAGACTGATATCCACCAGCCTTCAATACATACTAAATGAGCAATTTGGGTAAAAAAAGATGATATAATTCAAACAGCTGTGTACAAATATTTAGATATCACAAGGTTATCTCAGTACAATGTGTCACTCAAGAAGTCACTAGTAAACAGAAATAGAGATATTTTCACTGTTTAAAATTTCTAATAAAAATTGTTACCAATGCTCGTCTGTTTCTTTTCCAACTTTCCATTCTTTTCTTTGAATCCATAGGATTTAAATCTGTAATACATACATATATAATATATAAGTACAATATAATACATTGTAATAACAGTCTTCTCCCATACACATGGATGAAAGTCGAAAGATAAGAAAATACTGAAAACCTACTTTCAAAATACTGAAATAGACAGTTTTTTATATAAATTACATAGAGTAGATAATTCTCAAAATATTGAAATCAATATAAATACTGAAAATTTTCACTCATGCTTACATGATCATTTACTATTATTGAAATAATCTACAGTAATAGTTGACTAAAATTAGCAGCAAATTGATACCCAACTTTTGTAAATACAATTCAAAATACCTGTAGCCCTTTTTGGATGAGCTCTTTAATCATAAATTGTCCCCCAAAACTTGGTATCCATGAACCCATGTTCAATTTCCAAGTAAGAACTTTAAGGATATGAAATCTTCGGTCTAATCTCAATCAATTACTATACAATACTAATATTAATTTTGACTATTATTTAACTAATATTTTGTGATCTTTAAAACTTTATCTTGGTGACTGTAAAGTATAACTTACTAAAATCTCCTGTTTTGCCATGGGAGAGATCTTTGTAGAATTCAGTTCTATGTGATTTTTTCAGGCCCGTACACAGACCAAAGTCAGATAATTTGATATGTCCCTAAAAACAAAACCAACACAAAAAGTAAATAACACACAATACTAATAGATTACTACCATTATATACACTACTGCAACAAGAAGATTGAGGTAACCCAACATAAATGTATCAGTTTGTGTCAAAGACCTCTAAATCTATCAGTCAGTCAGGCTGGTATAGACAGAAAGCCTTTCAGTGGGAACAATAACTTACTAGTCCAAATGTTACTAATAAAATTACTTAGATGACATTTTGGTGTCATACATCAAAGAAAGCTGTTTAATAGACAATAACCACAAATATATATTACTAATTTTCAACAAAATTCAAATATTCAAATCAAAATGGATGTATTCATATAAGGACAAAGTATTTGAACATTTTATTTTCATTCACTGCACATGGAATTTGATCAAAACTTTTTTTGCATTGGGTCAGACATAATACAGTTAAGTCACACTATTAGGACCTTAAAAATCAGTGGACTTTATACCTTTGTCTGAAATTAAGCATTTGAGGTCCGTAATATCAAACGTCTTACGACCAATTTAAGTCATAAATTTGTCTATGTTGTATTATTAAATTATTGTAAGAATTTTGATAATATGCTTCCCAGGTACTGAAAAGTTTGTCAATAAACTCTGATTTTGCAATAACCAAGGTGATCTTTATAGCGGAACTTTATTGTAGTAAATTTTGTCAGAACTTTGCAGAATTTATCAGCGAGGACTGTATGATCATGACCTTTGGTATAGATGGATGTATCATATAACTACACATAAATGGTCTAGTATACCTACCCTAGAATCTAATAATAAATTATCAGGTTTTATATCTCTATGTATAAATTGTAAATTATGGATGGAATCTATAGCTAAAATAGATTCAGCTACATAAAATTGTGTTTGTTCTTCAGTTAATGTATCTTTCTTCATTAATAATGTCATCATATCACCTGAAATACAGAAATATATGATTTTATAGGTAACAGTATTGTACATTTACCATTAAAAGAACCTGGATCAGTAGCCCAGTTGATATGGCGCATGAATTTCAAATCTAGTGTCCCGCACGGTGTACAGGTTCAAATCTCACCGGGGAGGTAATACCCTTCCATGAAAATTTGACAATTTTAATGTCAATTTTCCACCATTCATAAGGTATATGAAGAAGTTTCCGGCCTTGTGGGAGGGTAGGT
Source organism: Mactra quadrangularis (assembly GCA_025267735.1). NCBI lineage: Eukaryota > Metazoa > Mollusca > Bivalvia > Venerida > Mactridae > Mactra > Mactra quadrangularis. The sequence goes on from CM046304.1 coordinate 35,493,403, forward strand.
GAGTACAGGTTATAGACCAGGTTCCAGGAAAGCTAAGTTAGGTGCGCTGGACACTGTAAAATAACCTAAATAATGTGTTGACATGGCGTTAAACCCGATATAAATAAATAAATCTGATTAATGAACATTACATTATATTACATTTAAATCAACTGACAGGTAACTCCCCTTTCATTATTAAACCTTAGTCATAAATACTGTATAAACATGAACAGGGAAGTTTACTTAATAACTAATCAATTAACCAAATTACCACTATGTATCAGTCTATAGCAAAGAAAACATTTTATCATTCTATCATGTTGTATTATGCAGCAAATACTAATCTTAAAAAACTTTAACCTTTACTTTTTATGCATTATCAAAGAAAAAACACTTTCATCGGCTGTAATCTTACACAAATTTGCTCTTTATCAAAAGAGGTTGACTTTTTAGACAAATTTTACAAGATTACTTAGTCCTTGACCTAGTCATTCTCAAAACTGAATAAATAAACCCTCCAAAAATAAAGGGGCCTAAAGTTCAACTTCTTAAATCAAGATTACCTGTGGATGTTAAATAAACTTGTAAATTAACTGAAGTCAAAATAGAGAATATAAACTTGTATACAAAAGATGGGGGGGGGGGGAGAGCACGTAAGGTTACAGTTCACTTATAACCAGATAAGACTTAATTAAATATTTTTGTAAAACAGCATGGCTGGTCATAACAATGGCTACAATATTCGGATTTATTCTAGCCTACACATAATAGTTCATGTTTTTATTATCTTCATCAAAAGTACTACTTTTTAAGGATACAAACTTCAAGATTTAAAATAATGGCATTTTTCTTTTAGATTATACAATATAAGAATGACTTTTTTTGGCAACTTATAGATAATCAGATATGGACATTAGGGCTCTACACCGGTATACGATAAATATCGAATACCGGTATTGTAGGTTCGATAGATATATCGGATCGAACGTTTCCGTATCGAACAAAATATCGATCAATGACGGTCATGCAAATAAAATCCATGGTCTGCAAATAATATGATATTTTGCATCGCCAAATCAACATTCTACTGCTTCCAATTCGGTATGTATAGGTCGTTTGCGTTAAAGCTGGACCCCTAAAATCATGAAATATCTCAATAACTATCGGATGGAATTAACTCAAATTTTGTATGTGATCATAACTAGCATTTTCCTTCTCAAATCCAAGAATTCAGAAATTTTCTTTAATTACATAACATACTTCCCATAGACATTCAATGCAAATTTTGAAGCCAAAAAGCGACTTTTGTTAAATGGGTATGTGCCATAATCAGAACAGCCACATAACAGTAGATACAAATAATAGCTAAATATGAGGCTCGGTTAGAAATTTTATTTGATAACAAAGTATAACAGTATATATACAAATTCAAATATCATCATCACTGTCGTCTGTGTCGTCAAAATCTATACAAATTCTACACGTACGATTTTAAAGACGGGCCTCTGCTTTACAATTCAGTAGACCGTCGAGAGTTTATTTAAGCGACAAATTTACAGTAAAAGCACGGGACTTAGTATAAATACACTGGAATATGACAATGTTATAATCAGAACAGCTTATTTTACCTCCCGCCGGATTTTTGATAAAAAATTCCAAATATTTTGCATTGTACCTTATGGAAAACTTTTTTATTTATCTATTAAAAATTCTGAAAATTTAAATCCTAGAAGGAAAAATTGAAATAAGATTGTATTAAAATTTTTAGCAAAATCGTTGTTATAGTTTTCAAGATATTTACGGAAAATAGGGGTCCAGCATTAACGCAAACGGCCTTTAATAATATGGACGAACAATATCATAATTTGACATTCCTTTAAGCAAATGTCTTACACCGGATACGCCATATTATGTCTTTTTTCTATCAAAGGGAAGTAACTGTTGCGGTTTGAATATCCATTATATGTACTTTCGTTTGCAATTAGTCTGGGAACCGTAAACGATCAGTATTTAAAATACAGATCAATTTTGGGAGCTAGAAGTCTTTTGGATTTGTTCGGATAGATCTGCAATGTAAAGAGAACTTGAATGACTAGAAGCGACATTCTTGTTAATAGCTGAAGTTCTAAAAGAGTATGCTTTTCCTTTTGCCGATATTTGTTTAGTGTCATATAAATATGAATTACTGGAGATAAATCTAACTAAAACTAAACATCAACAAAATGATTTCATTTCATGTAAATCCTGCACACAAGTACATAAACGATCGATTATCGAACGCACTCAGTCAATGTTGATGTTAATACACAGACTTTTCGTGTTGCAAAAACTCGTCTGCAACATTACATTTGTCCTAGAATATGCTGCCTCCGAGAAATAAAAGTTTGGGGCTATTGTACAAAAAATGGACGGACCAGAGTGTACTAATCTATATGCTGAACAAATGTTGTAAGCTAAGGTGGCAATACAAAACACTTGGCCGTGCATGTCACCCTGTCAGCAGACAGATTATGTCTAGACACAGACTCACACATTCACATACCCAGAGGCTATCAAGATTCTCGAGTACGTTTGAGAAGATAACCTCTGGGTACGAGAATGAGACTCACTAGATGCAATGATATTTCTTAAAAATGCCAACGTCAAAGTCTTAAACATTTAAATACAGTGCATTTAGTAGTATGGTGTTACAACAATCAAAATAAATGAATAACATATTACTGTTTTGCAGTTTGAAAAAAGTATATTTATTATAAAAATATCATATGATATATCGAATATCGATCATTTTGTATCGATACGAATATCGTATCGATCATTCTGACCGATATAGAGCCCTAATGGACATGTACATGTTAGAATCAATAGTGATCTAAGATTAGGTATATACATTATACAGTTCTTAAAGTTTTGGGTTCAAAGTGCCATGTTTGGTGTTCCAACCAAACCCTTGAATATCATTAAGATTGACCTCCCCATCCTGAAACAAGTATTTCTGTCCTGTACTTCTAGTGCAAAAACAGCCAAATCAGCAAATAAGAAATACAAATAAATAATGACTCAATCAATAATTCAATCAAACCATAGGAGACTTCTGTCTAAATCACCCTGTCCTACTAACATAACCTTATCTCCATGAGTTACTGAAAAACACAACTACCTACAATAAATGTAGCCTAGTTTTGCACCAACTCATCAACAATCTAGGCTAGTGCAAAAATGCACTGAATAATCAATCTACCTCTAAGTTGTTTCCCATTCCCTTACTTTTTTCTAGAGAGGTTAAAAACCCAATCATCCACATTCCAAGTCAATCACTTACCATCCCAACCCATCGGTCATATAGCCAAAAAACTAAAGTTTTTATATAAGGATAATTACATCATGTCAACCTGTACAGACTAGATGAGGGTGATGGATGAGGGGTGATACGAGTGACCTCAAGACCCAGGAAAATCTATCATAATGTAATTCAATCACTATGTCAAGCCAATATACTACTCATTCATTCATAAAATAATATAGTTTATACAAATTCATTTTAGCCAAATAGTGAAACAAATTCTTACAACTTAGATTTCTAGTCCACTACCTGGTCCTTCAGTAACTAGTAGGATAAAGTTTCTGATCAAGGAAACAACTGGGTAGGTTTTGGAAGAGATTCAAACCAAGGTGGAGCAGGCTATTCATATAATCAATGATTAACAGTCCAATATTGTAACCACTTGGCCATTTGAAAAGTTTATTGATTATTAGTTTAGACATTCATGATCGATTTAAATACATTTGTCTTACTTAGTAAATCACTTAATATACTGTAAAAATACAGGGTGGACACATGCATGGGTAAAAGAATTAATCACACCAAAATATTGAACTCACAAACACCTGTTTGCAGGGGAATGCAATAATTATTGTTGGATCCTTTAGAGTAAAAACTTTGAAATGTGCTCATTTTGCTTCTTAATGAATAAGCAGTACAACTAAATATTATACTGATTCTAAGCAATAAAGGTCTTTAGTACACAAAATTTACATCTAAGTAAAATACATCAAGTGAGCTGGAGCTGCCACCGAGAAGAGACTGTAGGGTAAGAGAGAGTAGGGTTTCCAGTGCCATAACTTTATAAAATAACCTCTCATCTTTGAGGGGGCTGAGGTCAGTCAGTCAACCATCACACTGTTCTCGGAGATATTAACAAGGATAAATTGTAATCCCAATTATCATCAGACTAATTAATGGTTTTATCAAATCATTATATGACCATATTTCCCAAGGTACTACAGTAGGAATAATTATAGACACATAATTACCAACTCATTATCCCTGACCTATTTTCAACATAAACTTGATAACACTGACCACTGCCCACCTCATATCTCCATCTACAATACATTGTCCATCAGAAGTACATATGTGTTAGATTCTGGACAATGGCCAACCCCAATAAAGGGGAATGACCACTACTATATACTGGACAATGGTCAGTTTGGTTACATCACTAATGAGACAGGTGACCATTAAAGTCAACACAGGATTATCACACCACAGACTGATGTACAAGTAATGAGAACATTTAAACAAAAACCCATGCCATACTGTAATGAGTACATCTAAACAAAACCAAATGCCATACTGATCCTTGAACAACACAAATATAAAGTAATTAAGGTGGACTTCATGGCTCCATTCTTAAGCAGGTACTGGCACATCTCTTCATTAATATCACTTACTCTAATATTTACTAAAATTTACCAAAAAGTTTATAATTGATATACACATCAGATGATCACATGACTGATGAGCACATTTAAAGACAGAGCGACCCTAGGGTTGTGGAATAAAGTTGGCCTAATGAGAACATACCAAAAAACCCACGCTATACTTACCACCAGGTAAAAATTCCATGATGAGGTATAGGTTTATAGCATCTTGAAAGGAATAGTACATTTTAACGACCCATTCGTGGTCAGCTTCTACCAACACATCACGTTCTGCCCTTACATGGGCAACTTGTTCCTTTTCTAACATATCAGCTTTCCGGAGTATTTTCATGGCATATATATGACCCGTATCTTTTTTCTGTACTAAACGAACCTGGAAAAAAAAGACCAAATATAACATAAATAAATCTATAAATGGCCTAATTCAGACACTAAGTAATAAAGCATTCATATTTAGGCCACAAGTATATAATAGTTGTGAAGTAAGGGTTCTCTATCAAATTTCTTTAAGTTTATAACCCAAGTGTTGATTTCTCCCTAAATTTTCAACTAACTTTGTGTTACATAACCCCACCAATTAATGCTAGACTAACATTATTACAGTAAAGTTCCTGATTAAGACCATCAAAATTAATGGTCTTAATAGCAAGAATGGTCATATTAAAGGAAACTTTTGAACTCAAATTAAGCCATTGAGACTAAACATCATCCAAAATGGCATGATTTTGTAACAACCATGGTGGTCTTCACAACAGAACTTTAAACCATGATGTACCATTACTTTCAATGTCAACATTGATAACTATGTATATATATAATGGAGCACAACAAACCAACACTTTTTACTGTAGGCCAAGGATGCAACTGTCAAGTAAAAATTAAGCTAGTAGCTGACACATGTCAAATGATACATCTAAAACAAGGACATTTTTATAACAATTCTAGGTTATAATAGTCTTATATACAGTGCCCTTCAAAAGTTCTAGGAAAAAACGACATTTTAGAAAAAACTGATGGTTCATATTGCCAGGAATTTTACTAAAATCTAAAAAATTTTCATGTAAAATAGTTTGAATCATGTATTGACTTATAAACGTATTAAAGCTGATTTTGGGTGATACCAAGATGACTCTTTGTTTTCGCTTTTTTAAAGGTAAATATGAATCAATTTGTCTCAAAATCAGCATTTATCCCGACGACTTTTGGAGGATACCGTATATAGGATAGAAGCTTACTTGAAGGTCAAACAATTTGAAGATAATGGTTCTAGGTAATAGCAACTTTTATATTACACTTCAACTTTTATATAATACTATAGTTATACTCTTATAACCAGTATAATGCATGCAATGTTATCAATGTTTACAATTTCAGTTCACTTATCAACCGATTCATGAGATAAAAATGCTCTTAAAAAGTGGAATATGATCTCAATCAAATGTATTAACTTTCTCACTGTACTTGAAACAAAGACATGAGTCAAAACTGAAAATTAGCCACAATAGCTCTGATTCATCCTATAGTATATGAATTTAAGGTTACACACAGTAGAAAGATTGCTTCCCATGAGATACTAAATGCACATTAGGTATATAAGAAACAACAGTATGATAATCAGATTCAAAATTGCAGGAAGTACATTTTTGCAAAATAGTTTCAATATAAGCAATTTCTAGATAGTATTTATCAAGATAAGACTATAACCAAAATGGGATATGCACATGTCTGCCTGATGCCTGGTATACATGTAAGTTTGAATCAAATTCGTAAAATAGGTGCTGAGAAATTGAGGGGACAAAAAAACTACAGACCAACCAACCAACCAACCAACCAACAGACAAGCTGACCCTATATATCCCCCATTTTATTTGAGGGGGTATAGCAAGAATGTAGCCTTGTTTTTACTGACCTATTGCGATATACAATGCAGACATTTGCATGTAGTACTTATATAGACTTTATATATATATAATCATTATATAAAACATCAATAATGAAGGATATTAACTTAATCAGATTACACCTCATTAAATGAGTCACGTAAATAAATCAACCAATGATTTGTGAGTGTTGATGCGAAAATCTCCGTATTCATTGTAAAGAAGATTTTTTCACGATTTGAAATATGACTCATGTCGAATTATCGATAGATTTTTCTCTGCAGACTAAACCTTATGTTAAAACAAATCTTTAAAACAGGAAACAATTGAAAAGATCTAGACTTGAATCACGTAAAACAAATATTACAATGTACAGACAACATGTTACATGCTTGAAAAACATTTATTTTTTAGACTTGATGTCTATGGTACAAGCATACATCGATGATTTGTTTACCGATGACAAATGCATGACAAATGTAAATATTCATCATTTGCATTTAAGTAAACATGCATTACAAGTTGGTAAATAAATTCACCAATAAATGAAACACTATTCAAATTGAAACTGCCATATATCAAGGGCTCAACATTGATTTTTAAACTAGACTTGCACAACAAATATTTTTAAAAGCAGTAACACTTGCCAGAATTCAAATTTAAGTCATAAGGGGTAATAGGACTTGAATTCATACTCAAACTGCCATAAATCTAAATTCAATTCAAAACTGCCACAAATTTGAATTCAAATCTATATTCCCACTTTACTTTTCCTAACTACCTCAGGACTAGAGGGAACCAGGAAGTGAACTTGAGGGCAATAGGTATAAATAATAAGAATTTGCTTTACAATCAAGCTAAAATAAATTAGTATGAACTATTACATAACTATTATACTATATTATTATATTTTCCTGCTCCCATAATAAATTATATCTTCAATTGTGTCTAAATTTAAATAAAACAACATGGGGTGAACTTGTTTATAATCAAGCTCAATAAATAAGTGCATGAACTATTATAATCTAGATTTCCTTGCTTCCATTTATCTCCAATATTTTGTATCTAAATTTCAATACAGAAAAACATGGTTATAAAATGCAAATGAAGCCAACTGGTGGTGCTAACTTAAAATGCACTCACATAAAACAAAATTCTGTTATAATAAGGAAGCAAAATCAATTCCTACTGAGATGCAGTAGTAATCTTAAACTATGCATCAGAATATCAGAAATAATGAATAAAATCTGAAGCAACAAAGTTCCCAAAAACTAATGATTATTCTAAAACAGAATAGCAAGGAGCAGCACCCTGCCCCTTTTTCTGTTCTAACTAGACAGAAATAGTAACTTTGAAACATCAACCCTGTAATGAACCCAGTCCCTTTATTCTGTCTCCCTGCCTTTACTGAATTTTAGTACAATCACTACAAACAGAACTCAAACTCTACTCATCAAACCCAAATCTTGATCAGTCTTGACCCTGTTATGCACCCAGTCCTTTTTCTCTGCCTCCCAGCCCTTTACAGAGTAATAGAATAGTTATTATAAAACAGAACTGAATCTTTAAGCTACTATCTCTACTCATAAAACCCTGCCATGATTCTCATCAATCTTGATAGTATTGCATGATAACATTAAGGTACTATTTTCTACAGAGAACATATTGATATTATAGGTAATCTATAACAGTAGAAAGAGAGAGGTCAGGTGATAATATAATTATCATAGTCAGCCATTGTCAGTTATGTCTTAACCTATAATTTACAGTACATAGATATGATGATAAAAATACAACACTGGAATCAGGGCTTTGTTCCCCATATATACCAATGGCAAGGGCGGAAGTTAAAAAGTTTGAAAATTCTAAAAACCTACATTCATAATACTGAAATATACAGATTTCTAATTACACAGACCAATTTATTCTTTAAGTACTACAATTACCTTGCAAGTAAAGCAGTTTTCCCAATATATGGAGTTTACAAATTTTGTATTTTCCCTTTCTATTCAATGATCAACCACAATAAAACTTCCCAAAATGGTAATACTTATTATAAATTATGTAAGGACAGTGATCTACTTACCCCAATACTAAATGAAAGGTCTTGGAATTATAAGACTTCAACTGGTGACCAATATGCAGACACCCAGTATATTGATCAGCCAGAGTAAAACACGTCTAAGAACTACCAGGGTTTAACACAATAAAGTATATTCAGAGAATCCAAAAGTTTTGGGAGGAATCCGGGGACTGATGTTTAACTAGGAATTCATTCAGGATCCCTTTACATTGCCAAGTTCTAACATTAATTTGAGTTTCCATGAAATGTTTATCCAAATTTGTGACTGCCAAAGTTTCAATATTTTGTGTTTTATAGTAGATACCCAGAACATCAAGGAGGGATCTCTGAATAACTTACAAGGCATTCCTTCAGGATCCATAGTAAAAACAGTAAGTGTCGACCCCTGACTTCATGTTAATAAAGAAGCACGTAGACTTAGTATTGTACTGACTCATTACAATGAGACATAAGTCCTGTTATAGGTCGTTTGCGTTAAAGCTGGACCCCTAAAATCATGAAATATCTCAATAACTATCGAATGGAATTAACTCAAATTTTGTATGTGATCATAACTAGCATTTTCCTTCTCAAATCCAAAAATTCAGAATTTTTCTTTAATTACATAACATACTTCCCATAGACATGCAATGCAAATTTTGAAGCCAAAAAGCGACTTTTGTTAAATGGGTATGTGCCATAATCAGAACAGCCACATAATAGTAGATACAAAATAATAGCTAATTATGAGGCCCGGTTAGAAATTTTATTTGATAACTAAGTATAACGGTATATACAAACTCAAATATCATCATCACTGTCGTCTGTATCGTCAAAATCTATACAAATTCTACACGTACGATTTTAAAGACTGGCCTCTGCTTTACAATTCAGTAGACCGTCGAGTGTTTATTTAAGCGACAAATTTACAGTAAACGCACGGGACTTTGTATAAATACACTGAAAGTATGACAATGTTATAATCAGAACAGCTTATTTTACCTCCCGCCGGATTTTTGATAAAAAATTCCAAATATTTTGCATAGTACCTTATGGAAAACTTTTTTATTTATCTATTAAAAATTCTAAAAATTTAAATCCTAGAAGGAAAAATTGAAATAAGATTGTATTAAAATTTTTAGCAAAATCGCTGTTATAGTTTAAAAGATATTTACGGCAAATAGGGGTCCAGCATTAACGCAAACGACCTATACAACCATACAAAAGTGGCACAGATCATCAATCATAGAATACATATATAATCAAGTTAGACAAGATGTCACCTTATGTAGAAATATATAACCCCTCTGGTACTACATGATCAATATGAGGAGACCCATCCACTCACTATGTGAAAGGTAGCAAATATAATACATCAATGAGTTGTGACAGGTTGGCACCTAAACCAAATATTGTCTTAGTATACTCTTACCAATTATCTATACATTAAGCCAGGAATTATTGGAATAAAAATAGATATAATATGATCAGCTTGAACTTCAACTAGAACATGACTTAAAAATCATTTTTTTCATACTGGGTTTTTAACTCTGTGTCAAAACAATTTAGGTTATTTCATAGCGGCCAGTGCACCTAATTTAGCATTCCTGGACTCTTGTCTATAACTCATATACCCTTCAACAAGGCCTGGAACTTCTCCATAATGCCTTATTAATAGAGGAAACTGACATAATTGTCTGATTTTCATGGAAGGTATATCCCCCACCCCAAATGGGATTCAAACAATTGTACCCCCTTCGGGACATCGATATTGGAAATCCCAAAGCACTACAAATTGCTCTACAGGCACGAGTTTATACTTTCCTTAAAATTGAACTTACACTGTTACCAACATGTTTTAAAAGGTTTTTCATGACAGCAGCTCACCTAACCAACTTTGCTACACACTATTTCCAACTAGTACTTGCATAACGTTTCACAAGGGACGCACAACTTCTTCCCCTACAGAGGAGTTAGTTTGTTTGGGTTTTACGGCGCATCAACACAGAAAGGTTATATCACACGTTCCCCCCCCTCCCAAAATTTCAATAGAGAAAGTATAACCTGCTGTAGTCAGGAATCAACACTAGATCTCAGGATTTAAAATCCTGCAGACAATCACTGCATCACTGAGCTACGGCTACCATTTTATAGACAATAAAATCATATAGCTTGCTTGTTGAGCTTAAAATGGACGATGACTTGTAAAATTCTAAAACTTGAAAATTTAAGTATATAAGGTACTTTTAGAAATGGACTAAAGGCTTTTGTGTTTACTAAGCTAATTTAAACTATTTCAGAACATAATTACAGTAATTTGAAACAGGAAATAAGTATAGTTGTTCACACTTGAAAATTGTTACTTTAAAAGATCAATAATTACATTGCATGGTTTGAACAAGTATATAACGTACTTCAACCTTCCTAAACTAAACTATTAGCAACTCAACTTTTTCAAAGGTTAAACAGTTACATTATTATTATTATGAAAATACAGGAAGATTTATGTGTTTAACAGTGACACAAGTAGACTGTCATTCCAAAAAACCAACAGAATTTAGAAGCATTAGTCTAAAGGTAGGACACTTGCTTCGGGATCAAGAGGTCCTGACAGCTCCAACACCATCAGGGGAATTGCTAATAGCCTTTACCAAGAAATTTCCGGGGGATTACTCCAACATGGTGTAAAAGGTACCTGTGGAGGTTGCATAGTTCCAAGGTGCCAGTGTGTCAGCTTTGAGCCCAGTAAAGACTTCCCAGGGTAACGGCTAGATAGATTCATACCATTAACCTGATGACCAGCTGTAAAGTCACTGAATGTGCATCAGCATGAAATTTGAGACTATAAAATGCAATTATGAGCATTAATGATTAAACTGAGTACCTGAAACAACAAAGTCACGGGCTCCAAGTTTAATCAATCAAAATACAGCACATTTGACCTTTATCATTAACTTTAACTTAGCCTCAAGACAGTAATCTTCACTTTTCAAACATCAAACAATATTGTGTCTCTTAGCAACATCAGAACAACAACAACAACATCATAGCAACCATCAAAGTGGACCAACCAATAATTAGAAAGTTAAGAATCTATGACCAACATAAAACAAACACAGTACTAGCTTCCAATCATAATAATTCTCAAGGTATAATAAAATAGACACATAAATGTCATAAACATCATCTTTGTGTTAAATCCAATATTTCCCAGAGGCCTAATATTAAATGTTGATGGTTTTTCTGGTCTGTATATACTTAATGGTCAATGTTCCATCCCTATTCTAATAACTCCATCTAAAGTTAAGTGCAAGCGTACCCAAGCCATACCCATACTTTTGTTTATGAATGTTTTTATTATATATTTTCTACCGTCATTCACAATGGCTAACAGACCAAACCACTTCCAAGAACTCTTTTATGCCAGTATACTCATTTATCATTAAAATCCTTATCATAAGAACACTGCTAGTTTCCTTGAGCCAGAAATTTCCTTCAAGTTGTTTCACACCACTCATATGAAAATGGGTACTGTGAGGGATCACTTGTCTGATAATGATTTCACGATCAAGGGTTATCAAACAAATTGCAAAGTTGACTGAACATAATGGAAGTGGACTGTAAACCACAACTTCTTTTTACAGCAATATTATTGAACTATCACAGCCGGATACAAGACAAGTCTTCTAGCCAGATATAGGATTAAAACTTAAAATCAGGAACCAAAATCATCCCATCAACCTAACTTTTGTTACTATCAACCTCACTAAAGTCAAGTTTTCATGGAGAAAAACATACATAGAAAACAGATAACAGCCAAAAGTAATAAAATCCTCAATAACAAGCAACTGTAAATTAAATATAGAATACACATCAAATAGATTGTTTTATAAGATTAGTTATCTACATGTTATATCATTAACAAATTAATCAAAACTTTAAATGTTAATTCACTGGACTATCAGTTAATCAGATGGAGTTTACAAGATATTTTTAAGGAACCCAGACTGCTCACCTGCAACTGGAGCATATATAACAGTCAAGTCAGTTTTACCCTTCAGAGAATCTTAGAGAAATACCATTATAAGGTTAAATTCTTCCAGATAAGTATGGCAGATGAAGACCTAATTCATTGTTATACTTAAAGAGTTCATTTTTAGAATTTTGTTTATTTATTTATTGGAGTTAATGCAGTGTCAACACAATTTAGGTCATTTTACGGCGTCCAGCGCACCTAACCTAGCTTTCCTGGACAATTGTCTATAACCAGTACTCACCTACCCTTCCACAAGGCCGGAAACTTCTCCATATTATCTAATCAATGGAGGAAAATCAACATTATCGTAAAATTTTCATGGAAGGGTATAACCTCCCCGGGTGGGAATCAAACCCGCACCTCCTCGGGCACGAGATTCCAAATCCCGACTCGCTACCAACTGCGCTATCAACCCGGGTTTTTAGACTTTTGGACAGCACATTTAAAGATTCAATACAGACAACTATATAAAAGAATGGTCACACTTGATCATGTGACTCAGGGCACAATGTTCCAAGGTGAGCTATATCTAGGTCATAGATCTGTTTAATATAAGTACATGCTACCAGTAGGCATTGTTTATTGTATAATTACAATTGTAGAAATAAATATTGACATATGTTACACAAGTAAATACTGGAATAAGAGGCCAAGCTCACTGACGTCAATCATCTTAACTTTTTACCTTCTCACGTCATGTAATGATCAACTTAATTTGTTATTGATTAGGTCCATGAGTGATGTCAATTAATTTTGCATTGACCCATTGACGCTCTTAGATAAAGAACTGATATAACCTGGCTCATAATCATTGAGAATCTAATTTTTTAAGTTGAACTTAATGAAGTTCCAAATCCATTAATCAAAATTTTAATCATGAGCAAAATAAATAAGAAGTTCTCATGAGAGATTAAGAATTCTCAGACTGTAGCTCATCAATAGGCGGGCCAGGAGTCCAGACCCCCCCCCTCTGAAATTTCCAAAAAGTACCTGCACATGAGTGCATTTTTTAACTGTAAGCCATTTTTAAGTTGCAAGAAGCAATTTTCTTTTGAATGCCTTTGTGTTTAATATAGATTTGATGGTTATATAGTTTTTATTATTAATATGTTGCGTTATTCTGCAAACAATGTATAATGTGGTTTGAAAGTTTGGACCCCCCCCCCCCCCCCCTAGAAAAAAATCCTGGATTCTGCAAACAATGTATAATGTGGTTTGAAAGTTCATCTGATTCAAGACATTGTTAATGTGGAAAAATGTTGGCCTCATCTAGAGAGCTTTTACAATTATAACATTTACATATCGCAGGTTAAGTGGAAAACAGTCGTATCTCAATATAAGAAAAGAGTGAGTTACGACTGATTTGCACTAAACCTGTCATATATTCAATTTTTTTCCCCCAAGTAATTTCTTTACAACCAAAATTATACAAATCAAAGATTCACACATGATGGAGACTAAATGGTAGACCCTCGACACACTAACAATATCCATAGTAGTATCATTTTGTGGTATAAGAAAAACCCAAATTGTACTAAAAATGTACCTATTTCTATGTTATTTATATTTATAGGGTTCAATAAACACTGATTTAATGAAATAACACACAACATAAAGACTCTGACGTCAGCACCACAATAAATTCATCCATAAAATAATAAAAAGGTTTATTTAGTACTACATGTACACAGGTGATAAATAAAATACTTAAAGCTGATGTCAGATGAATGTATCAGCAGTTGACATTATAAAAAACTCCACATTTTCTTAATAATATTCATGGCAGAGCCCTAACTTTAACTTACAGAACTTAAGTGGTTCAACCCTATTGCTGTATGTACATATATTTATTAATTATAACTGTAACTTTTTTGGCTGGCTTTTGTAACAGAACAACAACTCCTAATTAAGTTTTAAAATCAGCCATGTTTATTGATCAGTTATAGTTTATATACAGGTTTCGATCCCTAAGGCTTAGTTTTTGTCTTGACTAATTATAATTGACTAAATATTATTATGTCACATCTGTCCCTTCCTTGACATTCCTGGAAAGGTAAATCCCTGGATTTAGCTACTAGGTGTATACTTTTGTCAGTGACCCACAAGATTTAGAACCAGTGGTAGGAAGCCGTAGAAAAATACTTCATGACCAAGCTCTAGGAAAGTATGCTTCGCCCAGGAATCCAACCCGACCCTTTGATCAGTAGATTTGACCAAGATAGTTGAGTGACTTTTTCTTATAATATGCCTCAATGCAGGTGAGAGTTATCTTTTTCCTTTCAAGCTCATACTGATAACTAGCACACAATTCCTGGAAAAAATCAATGTCATTGTGAAATCAACACAACAACTCAAATAAATACTGATACCGAAGATTGATGAACCCTAATTTAATGTGATAGTGGGTGGTACAGTGCTCAGTGCTGGAAAACCACATGTAACTGTGATATAATCAAATGTTGTTTATAAAATTAAATCATCTTAACACTGATGAAAGGTTTTAGATGAACTTAGCAGATAAAAATACTTTTTCAACTTTCAACCTCCATGTTGAATTCTCATTACAAACGTTAGAGGTTACAGCCCTTAGTATATGATAATAACACAGGTAAAATAGTCATCACTAATTTACAATCACATAAGGGGTGGATCCACATTTCTTTCTCTAGTAGGGAAGGGGTTTCTGGCTTAGTCTTCATCTTCATTGTGCACTAGCCAAATTTATAACACATATTATAGTTTATGGCAAAATTATTTGCTAGCCAGACAATATAAAACAAGTTATTTTCACTAGCTGTCATCTATTTTCACCAGCCCTAGACTTTAGTCTACTGGGTTAAGGTGATTAACTGTGAACACCACTTAGAGTCCTGTTTGGATAGTTATTTTGAAAATTCATGAAGGGGAGGGTCCGAAGCCCCTGCTCTGAAGGCAATAAATCATAACTCAAATGTACACTATGCAAGTTTCTGACACTGAAAACATTAAATGCACTCAAAATAAACTAAATATAATCTTTTTACTATCATTTCTGAAAATTCAATTGATAACATAGCAACAAAGATAGAACTATAGTTTATATCAAAGAATTTAACTCTCAGGAACCATCTGGTTGATGTCAGTGACCTTTGCTAGACAACAATCTTTATATCTCTAAACAGACATGGAAGTAAAATTCTCTCTCAACCTTATCATCTACTTTACATTTCAAAGCATTTCAACAAACCTTGAGATTCAAAGTAACATTCACTTTACACTACAGGGAGTGAAAGGAATTTGTACCTAAATTAATGTAAATAAATTTTGTTTGCATCCTCTTTCCAAGTGTAAATCAGCATGTGTCATATTATTCATAATCCTTGAATAAAATTTATTGAAACATTTTCAATTATACTTCGACACTAGAGATATGGCACTGAAAATTAATGAGCAAATTATGATAATAAATCAAAAACAGATATTAATATTCAAAAATTACTTTATTCAGAATCTAGACCAATGATCTATAGGTAATAAAATCAAAATAGAAGCAAAATCGATACATTAATAAACACGACTTGAGCGTAAACACATCACAAATTTTCCGACAAATAAAAAACCCAAGGTCATGATAATTGAATATATAGCTCATCAATAAAGATAAAGTAAAAATGATATTCGGTATGTGACATATCATTGGACCACACATAGAAGTACAACTTGAAATTATCAGTTGTAAATTTATTCAGAGACAGTCCTCATCCCAAATCAAGGGGAATAACCGTCAAATCTAGTAAAACCTCTGTTCTCCCAATCTGATTTCCAAACAAGTTTAAATCAGTGCTGATATCAACAAGGGTTAACACTGGTAAGGGGACTAATAAAAAGCTAAAAATCAAGGGGAAAATCCAAGCAAACATCTGTTCTCCCAATCTGATATCCAAACAAGCCAAAAACAAGGCTTTTATCCATCAAAGCTAAAAATCAAGGGGAATAACCCTTGAATCCAGGCAAATATATGACATCCCAACAAGATATCCAAACAAGCTAAAATTGAAGGGGAATAACTCTTGAATCCAGGCCAATAAATGACATCCCAACAAGATATCCAAACAAGCTAAAACTGAAGGGAATAACCCCTGAATTCAGGCAAATATATGACATCGCAACAAGATATCCAAACAAGCTAAAATTGAAGGGGAATAACTCTTGAATCCAGGCCAATATATGACATCCCAACAAGATATCCAAACAAGCTAAAACTGAAGGGAAATAACTCTTGAATCCAGGCCAATTTATGTCATCCCAACAAGATAATCAAACAACCATAAAATCAAGGGGAGTAACTCTTGAAACCAGGCAAATATGTCATCTCAACAAAATATCCAAACAAAGCTAATAATCAAGGGGAGTAACTCTAGGCAAATTGAATAGAAGCAAAGCGAAGTGAAGTAACTACTGATTACGCTGGTATTTTGAATAGAAGCAATTATGCAGCCATTAAAATCTGAGCAAATTTTAAGTGACTGGTTACATGATATTTTACATGTAAAATAAAACATTCAGCGCAGCCACAAAAACCAGACTTGACTTGTTTGCAGTCAATGTACATGTACTTTACATTTCCTCATGTAACCTGACCATACTATGCACGAATTTGATCATATTTCACCACAAGATCCGACAATCGATACCAAATGTCATGGTTGAGATATAAATGATAGTCTAATCTACATCTAGACAAAATGTATTATTGTTTAAGAAGAAAAGACATATGGTAATTAATGCCAATAAAACTGTGCGTGACAGTGTCACAAAACTTGTATATTTAGATACATTAACATCTAATAAAATCACTTTATAAATCAACTTTGTAGGAGCAGTAATACAGTCAGTGATAAGAGAGTCTAGTGGTAGGATTCACCTTCGAGCATAGAGAGGCCCCA
The DNA here is from genome assembly GCA_025267735.1 of Mactra quadrangularis. Classification (NCBI taxonomy): domain Eukaryota; kingdom Metazoa; phylum Mollusca; class Bivalvia; order Venerida; family Mactridae; genus Mactra; species Mactra quadrangularis. Next base: position 35,511,013 of record CM046304.1, read on the forward strand.
GGTTTCGAACCTAGCAGGATGGCACTACTAACCTTCTTTGGTAAAAAATTTAACAGTGATTATGCTTCATTTGACCTATGTGAAATTGCATCCTGGGAGGGTGGTATAATTCCATTGTGCAAATGTGTTGATTGCAGATAAGCAAAGTAAAAGACTCTACTACATGAAAATATATGATTATCAACATAAAATAAGGCATAAAACTACTTTAATTGTGAACATAAGTACTTATGGCTGTGCATGAGAAAAATCAAACCATTGTTTAACTATGCATGCTTTGCTTTCATATTGAGAGTTATTCTGCAGAGTCACAAATGGTTTCTTGAATATTTTCAAGAAAAAAAAACCTCATCAATCTTTGGTAATTTAATAGTTTAACTTCTTTTATTCACAATGATTTATCTTTAAATCTTTTAGCTGGGAGCAATTTTAACATGTCATGTCACAAAGTGAATAATCTCTTTCTTGAAACCTTCAATTTCACAATATCAAAAAAAAAATCCTTTCTATGCAATGCCATTGATCTTTCTTATACATCTTAATCAATAGTTGAAATTAATTTTCTTGAAATTGTCTTTAGAAAGTCAGTTAAAGATATGATATAAAACATATGGAGAAAACAGAGAATTCATACACGCAGTGAAATCTTATACTGTAATTATGATGTTGAGAAATTAATGGTGAGGAATGCATGATTAACATTGAATTGCAATGGTTAAGCAGGAAGTCTGGACTCATTCAGAAAAGGGAATTGTCAGTGTTCAATTGAAAAGAAATCATCCTTAATGCTCAATACAGGGGACTTGTCCAGAACAAACCTTCATGTAGTTAATACATGCCACCTGACTTTGGGGTCCCTTCCTCTCCCTTGCTCTCTGAGAATATGTGTCCCAGAAATATGACATATTAACACACAGCAAAAAAGGACTTCTTCCAAAATGCAAATTTACAGATTTTTTTCTGTAGTACAAGCAAATATGTACCATTGCAATGAAAAGTATGTGTACAGATAACTACAGCATCCATTATGTAATTCATGAATCTCAGCAGTATTTAAAACACTGTTAGAACCTCATTCATAATGGTGCAAAAACCCCAATATTTTGATCTTGATTTAATCTATTTCCATGAAAAGTAAAAAGTCCAAGAATCAGGACATGCTTGACTGCTAAACAATGTGTCACCTTCAAACATGGTTAAAGGATTTACAGTACAAAATGTAATGTTATTGAATCAAACAGGATATTATGAGCTCATCTCACTCTCAGGTGATAAGTGAATTTCTATAAATAGACCCCTGGATACACAATTATATGTCAAACCATGTATTATTATCCAAGTGAAGCCTTATACAAGATACTTAAAGATTATTTACTATGATAAAATAAAGTATGCTTCAATACACATAAAACACTATATCATCATACAAACAGACAGTACTTCAATGACAGCAAAACTACTCAAAAGACGGAAGCAACTTTCCCCTTGAGCAAATACGAAAGATCAACTTGAACATAAACTATTAATACAATTGTAAACACCGGTAACAGCTACTGAGGTATTTTGAGCATATTATTAAATAATGTTATATAAATGACTTGACAAAAAATACAGGTTTATGATGACACATGTACTAGTCTGTTTACCAATCACTTCACATGTTAATGTCATATAATATTGATAGAAGGATCAGACCATTCAAGGACATTGATTGTACGATCAGTTCCAAGTCAAAATCACTCAGCAATACACAGATCCAGGGTTGCCTGCAAGAGTGTAGTAACTTGCTCTTAAACACAATGCACTTACTAAGTCTTGCGTCTAACCCTCAAAATACAAACAAAGCCCTCAATTTTATGGGTCAATATATCTGTACAAAATATCAGTAGACAATTAAATTTACCATTTTCAGCAATTCTCTGCAACCATATTATGTTTCAAAGTCAATAGTAACTACCATATAAGCACAATTTCTTGCCAATTTAGTATGAACCCAGTGAGTTGAATACTGTAAATCAGTGCTCCATGGTGATAGAGCGAAACTTTCAGAACACTAAATTTCATGATTTCATCAGCTTTTACAGAAGAAATAAACTGTCTCAGGATTCAGAAAATCTCTAACTTCAGGACTGGTCCTGAAACCTTTCACTAATGGTACTCTAAGTCTTGCAATGTCAATGGAAGACTGTTTCCCCACAGTAAGCTGTCTAACTTAGTAAGAACTTAGCATTGCCTTTTTCCTACAGTAGGGTGCACACACATGTACCCTTTAGGTCATGCTTATCAATCTAAACTATAAAAACATCACTAACCTCTCCAAAAGCTCCTTTACCAATAACTTTAAGAGGCTCAAAATCTTCCACACCAAGACGTGAACGTTTTAAACGTAGAAATTCTGTTTCTTTCACAGCATGTTGCTGGCGTTTCTGACTTTTCTGAAAGTACAAATAGGTAACATCATGTAAATCAGTATAATGTATGTATACACGGCTCAAAATAAAAAAAACAGTGTCCTATTGCCCCTGCCAACCCACATTTGCAGGGCTTTTTAAGGGGGTTTTGGGAAAAAGGCCCCTGCCTAAATTGGGAATTTTTAACGCCGTAAATAGTCCCATTGGGGAAAAATATCGACAAATCAAACCAATTTGGAAATTTCATCATTTATTTTTCTGCATTAAATCTTTATATGTTTTGCTTTGGTGTCTCTGAAAGTGTTGCAGTGCTCTTAAAGAGTTTGTTCTGACAGTTCAGTGAGGCATTTAATGCAAATTCTCATGTATTTATTATTTTTTGCATGAAATCTCGTGGTTTCTTTAGTAAAGGCAAAAGACATCCTGTTCAAAGGGAATTATTTGATAAGATTGGGAATTTTTTTCTTGAAATTGGGAAAAATGGTCCTTTTTTGGCATTGGGAACGGGGCCCATATTCGGCCCCGTGAGATAGGCTGAAAAAGCCCTGATTTGGGTTTGAAACATTTGTTATTGATAGTAAGCATTTGGTTTGGGCAAGTGAATTACATGTATATAACAAGTTGTCTAACCGGGCAACCTACTTTAAACATTAATGCCAAGCCCTGGTTTAATGCAAGTAGACTAGATCTGTGCCGAACCATCAATATAAATTTTGTAGAAATAGCAATCAGAATAGGTATTTCTATTGCACCATTCAAACATTAACTAATCTATTATAGACACAAAATATAAAGCAATTTTTATTCAACCATTTCAATCATAAGTAATTTGTTGTTAGAATGCATCAAATGAAAGTCTGATCCTCAATCTATCAATCTATCAAATTAAAGTTTTTGCTTCTGAAAGCATTTATTTAGAATTTTTTCTTCTCTCAGTGAAAAGAAAAACTCAGAAAGCCAAATTAAACACCTTCTTTAATAGATGTATTGGCGTCTAAACGTTTAAATTGACAAAAGGATTGTAAAGACCTAGATACTGATTTCAAAAGTGCACAATTTAATTCCGATACAGAGAGTGTCGGAGCATATAATTACCCGCCAAAATTACGCCACAAAACCACACGACCCACCATCATTATCATGTTATAACATCAACGACTACAACGGCTAATTGTATTCAAGTATGTGTACAATAGACACTTGAGTTGAATTATAAACATTCTAAATCGTTCTTGCTTTGTCATTTCAATGTTACATAAAGTTAACAAAGTTGACCTATATTCACACTTTTTTAAAAAGTTTATAACTTCTCACTATAATAAATGGATTATCTCACCTAGGGGTCTAATTTTAACTGTGACAATACAGTTTCCATTCACTGTTAAAATGGAAGGTAACAAAACTCCACCAAATGCCAAAATTAAAGGTAATAAGATGAGAAATTTAAGGGGAAATAGCTAATAAAGGAAATCAAATTACCCCAACTTGAGACAAAATATATTTACTTCTTTTTACAGTCTAGTCTGAAGGTAGAAGAATTAGACTAGAACAAACATGACAGACATGAAGTAAGTACATAGGTACTGGTAGTTTAAAGAAAGAATATCACTACAAAATGACTTCAAGGATAATCTCTAGATTTAGCAGTTAACCAGTTACATGTACTAGGGCATAGTTACTTCTATCAATGACTGGTAACTGCCCTATATGATTTAGAATCAGTGGTAGGAGAGAGAATGATGGAAGAAATAATTTCATGACCAAGCTCCACGAAAGAATGCCCGGCCTAAGAATCTAACCACAGACCCCTCGCTCAGTAGCCTGGCTGTATATAATTATATCAAAGTAAGAACTATTTTCATACATGAATTTGATCAACAGCCTGTATCCATACACACAGGTAAATATTACAATACCCAAAACAGGAAGTCTTAAGTTATGCTATAGTTTACCTGACAGTCTATGGAAACCTTATACTTGTCATTCATACAATACAACTTGACTAGGCTACCACCTCTTGAACAAAACTTAACCAAATTTCAGTCCATGTAAGGATAATAATATATAAAAGATTTAAAATCATGACTAACATTCATTAAGAATCAATTAAGATTATAATGAATGAAGACAATAGGAATGGTTTCAATATAATGCCAAATTTGGAAACTACAATGAACTGCTAACAATAGAAATGCAGACTTAAAATGTCAGTAGGTGTAAGAACATTAGACGTATTATATTCTTATATTTATAAATATAATTGTAATCTTTTTATAAACCAAGATAAATAATACATTAACCATTGACTTTATAAACTTTGTATTGTAACAATATTTTTGATACATTATAATGTTGATAAGAAGATTCAAATCACCCGATGCACAAATAAATCATAATAATGAGATGTTCTGTTACTGACAGATTTTCAGTATTAATCTTCATTGTATCTTTTGATAAATAATTGATATCATGGCTATAAATTGTCCTAAATTTTCTCATGTACCAGCCTGATCATGTATAAGTATTAGGAAACATTATCACTATTAAAGCCCTTCCCATGAGGATAGTAGTTTAAGTTTTCACTAGCCCCCCAAATTTATTTACCAGGCCCTGGCTAGTGAATGGAGGTATTTATTTATTTTGTTGCGTTTAACGCCGTAGCAACACATTGTATAGGTCAACGGCGTCTAGTGCACATAACCTAGCTTTCCTAGACCCTTGTCTATAAACAGTACTCACCTACTAGTGAGTGGAGGCAAAGACTGGAAAAAAGCCAAATGAATTTGAACATGAACAGACTCGACTTTCTGAGAATATCAGCAAGAAAACCCAGAACAGCTGAGTCGGTACCAAACTTTTCTACATCCTGCTTTATTTACAAGTAATTAAACAAGTTTTGTGTAATAACTTTTATTATGATTTATAACTATTGTAAATCATGATAAACTTGAGATCAACAATAAATTCAATCTTGTAACATGATGGTTGACTAAGGGTTTGAAACAATACAGAATTTATTATGATGTCCTAGTTTATGACCTCTCAGGAATACTTCAAAACAAGAGTTATAATTTATAGAATATTACAAATTTTGTATAGGAAATCACAGACTGGTACAATAAGTCATATAAATGTCACAGATCTCTATTTATATTATAAATTTAAATGTCTATAACAACTTTGTAAATCATGTTTTTGTAATCTGACCTCAACCTGGGGAAGCCTAACCACATAGACCACATAAAATAAACATGAACATCTTAATATCATACACACTTCCCTGACAAAAGACAAGAAAAATATACAAAAATAATTATTTTACTATTTAAAAATTGCGAAATTTACTACTCTTAGTTTAGCTTGATAATGTGAAACAAGTTCTTACAACTTAGAACAGTCACTCTCAAGTCCACTTCCTGGTTGCCCAGAACTAAGCTACGGTAGTAAAATAAAAAAGTTTCTTGCTCAAAGAAACAACAATGCAGGTTTTCGATGTGAATCAAAGTTGTCAAACCATTGTGGAACTGGCTTTTCAATGATTACATGTACCAGTCCAAGTTCATAACCACTCTGCTACGCCCACTCCTTAATTTACATGTACTTTTGTGCTGACAGAATCGATATATGACCAGTCTTTGATGTTGTACACCAAAAAAAACTATAAATCACTAAACAATTGGTCAAAAACAAAAATTTAATAAAAATGGACATATCAGCACATAAAAGAATTTTTGACTCTAAATTATTCAATAAAAACACTAGACCTCTAAAGTTCTCGGAGATATTGAATTTATAATGTCCCAGCTGTAATAAAGTTAAGGGTGGAGAGCTGGTAATAAGCTAGACAAGGTAAAATGAATAAATTTACAATCTTCTTGTTTGATGTCATAAAACCTAGTCAATATAAGTACATGAGCAATCTCTCTGAAGTAGGCTCATAAAAACTACAATGAGTAAATATTGCCCAGTCAGAGAAAACAACAACCAGTCAGAAAAAACACACAACAACAACGATAGGGATTTTAAATGACTGATATGACTTTTAAACATAAATATAGTCTCGCTTATGTTGTTTAAACATTTTTGTAATAATATTAATTGAGAAAATAAAACTCATATGTCCTGTTTATAATGTAGTTAGATAAGTCCTGATCGGGAATTAATCAAACATGTAGACAAAAATCCCATAATCTTTTCTGTGCGAGCCTGCTATATCATGCAAAAACTAACAAACATTATACCTTAACATGCCAGGGCTATTTCAAGTTGCTCTTATTTCATTACTGACGGTTATGCAACTTGGCCAAGTCAATGGATGACTGTGCCGCCATCAAACCCCACTTCCCCCTTTTGGACCCTCCGCGAAAAAACTTAATTTTCTGGGACAACTTTCCTTAAGCGAAATTTACTAAATCCAGTTAAAAACACAAATTTCAAGGCCTGGCGCAGCCATTTTAAAGGGGGGGGGGGGGTCCACACACATAAAATCAAGGGATGACTAGTTTAGGGTTAATTATTTATGTAGATAGCCTAGGTTTTGTGCCCACCTATTGATATTTTTATAAATAGACTGCCATTTTAATAATTTTCATTTTAAATTCTATTTTCAATGATTCAACTATTCAAATAAATGAAAACTTTGATCTTCAATAGAACATTTTTACATAAAAAATTTAATATTCTACAATACTTATAACGGCAACTAGTCTGTCTCGAAGCTCTATCCAATGGATTCACATTATATGGCATCATTTTAAAATCTATCACAATTTCATGTAAAATAGTTTTAAATATTTAATCAGTGGATCAGTAGCATTTAGCAATCAGGAAGTAGACCAAAAATCAATTATAGTCTCTGCTTTTTTCTAGTTTATTTCTATAAATACATAACAGTGAGTCAGTGAAAAACTAATCTAACTACATGTAGCTTAAAAGAAGAATGTAGCCTTTTCTTGTACTGACCTATCAATATATTTGTTTATATCCAGTTTTCAATATCTGATCATTTTGTATACCTATTTCTTAACATAGGCACCTTTTGATATGAAAAAATTAATTGCTTTTAAATTGATTTGTATATTTGTTGCCAAAATACTAAACTATCAAAGTAGAAATTTGAATCACATTTATAAATATAAAAAAAATTAATTTTCAATACTGGAATTCAAATTTGAAATCGAGAATCACCAATGAACTTTATCCATCTTAATAAAAAATTGTGAATTCTAAAATGTCAATAATAAACTAGCTATATTGAGACAGAACTAAGTCAAGTAACCATATAGCTTGATAATAAATTACACTAATTAAATGTAATAATTATGATTTAATAGTGTGGTCAGAGTCTATATTTATTACTTATATAATGAATAAACCAAAGTTCAATCTTAGTAAAATGATGATAGTAAAAGAATTTCAAAAGATAATGACTGTGAGAGTTATTCTTTATTTTTTAATGTAAATATTGTAAAAATGCTTATTCAACCAATTTCAGTGTTTCTCCAGAGTTTCTTTTAGCGTTTTTTGGTGGACTTTTGGTCAGCTTTGACTCACTGAAACACAACTAGTGGGTCTTCCATGACGCACTTGAAAAATGTCATCATTTTGAAGTGGCAATCGCCCCAACCACACTTGTCAGAGCTAATGTCATTACCTAGTAATTACCCAGACAATGCAGATTTGTAGTCGCCATATTTCACAATGTCTGCTCTGAATCAGCATCTTTTAACAATGCATTTTGAGCAATCGTCAAAGGAGGCATTCTCGATCTAGATCAAGAACTTAGTAACCCGAGTGAAAATGCTGTATTTATTATTTAATTTCAGATATCAACAGTATTCGGACATGGAAAACAAACACTGCAATGTATTTTTTCCATACATAAAACACATACATATTGTAATCTGGCAATATCTAGTCTATCCTGAATGCTCATTTTTCGAACATCCCTTTAAGCAACTGATTGAACTGAATACATAAAATGTTAATTTGACAAGCCATACAGTACAAGTATCATTAAAATAGATACATACACTTCAAGTGAAGATTGTCACAATAAAAATGGGTCAATAACCGAGAAATAGTTGACTTTTAAACTACAACCTTACAAGCTTTGCTGATAGTAAACCTGAGCTATATAAACTAGCCATTGCCATAATAAGCTAGATATATTGAAATTCGAAAAACCAACGTATTTACAGCTCAAAGGGTGGGGCAACATTTTATGCAAATATTTTGTAACTTAAACAATATCATACGGAAACATATAATACAACTGTTATCAGCCAAAACATCAAAGTTATTGACCTGACGTCAAGTATAGGGAGGTTTTATTTTCCGGTTTTACTAGTCTAGAACATGAAGATATTAGAGTTACACAAAAAAACTGCAATATTTTTGTACTGCAATAAAATGCTGAATATGTAATATATCTATAACAACACCTCAGAGATTATACATGGCAAATAGAAAACATGTGAGATGTACAACTTAAGGTTGAAGATGACAAGTCTTGCTTGCAAGAGATCAGAGCTTAGAGAACTCAGTCATGCAAAAGTCATCAGAATAAACCAATATAACCCATCTCAAAGCAAACCTGAGATTAGCCAAGACAAAAGTTCTAACTCTACAGGCTTAGAGTCCTGTTCCTGGATGAGACATACTGGTCCTTATCTTTGTGGACTTCAAAAATGAAATATTTTCTGTGGCTGTTCTGGTTCCATCCTCTGCATCATGTAAGGCAGTTGTCAGCCACTGGCAAGTATATGTGCCTAGTATAAGGTAAAAAAAAAATTGGGACCAAGGATCTAGGCCACCCAGTCAGCAGAGCTAGAGTAGAACATCTTTAATTGTTGCAATGAGGAATAAGTCATTGTATTTCACCAATTAAGTATCATTTTACTACAATACTCTATGATGTCTCCTTCAAAATGCATTAAAGACAATTTAAAGAAAGCAGTGTCTTCCACTAACTAATTCAATGACCTTATCAGAGGGAATTCACAGGTGTCTTAACAAGTACTAACATATACAGTATACTAATGACAGTATCAAGTAACCTGCATAATTTATCAAACCAAATCAAACCCAGTCATTAACCTATACCTATTAAAGTACATTCTATCTCTAAACCATCTCCTCACCTCACCACTCCACCCAATTATCTCTCTATGGTCACACCACCATATCAATGGGTCAGAGCTATACAAGTCAACCTTCTTCCATATCTACATACACTTAGACTAGTTTTGCGACTCCCATTGTAATGTTTACAGTTCAATATCATAACTCAATCGGACATACATGTACAGGTATAACATTACCTTTATCAACTTAAATCATAATCTCTAAATCAAATGTTATCAAGTTATCTCTCATGACAACAATGTGGACACAGAATCAAGACACTCTAGTTATTATACCATATTTTATAATACTAAACAAACCTATCAACATTGAAGAAGTCATGTTTATTCTTAGCACAAAATTTACACAATCTCAAATCTAAACATTATTTTTATAAGGAAGTAAGTATCACATGACCAATTTTGAATCATTTCGAAATATAATAACCCATGGTGTTATGTTTAAATTGTTAGAGGGTCCAAGGTTTCAAAATAGTTTCAATTAGATTCACGTTTTATATTGTATACAAATGTATGTTAGTTTTTTCTTACCACTTCAGTAATAGGCGTAAATATCTATAATGCAAGGGAAATTTTAAACACTAATACATTCATGAATTATATAACGCAAGGGAAAACTTTTAACATAAAAATGTATATACAGTATAACCTCTGCTAACGGCACCTCTAACGAGCGGCATCCTCCGATGAGCGGCATATTAGAATTCCCCCCGTCGATTTTGCACTATGAATTACCTCTAATGAACGAAACCTCCGCAGAGCGGTAAACGGCCGTTGAGATAAATTCCCATTGTTCATTCTTTACCTCTGTACAGCGACACTAAGTCTAGCAACGTTAATATCAATAATCGATAATTATCTATGACCGGAAGATTTAAACAATAAGCAATACCCTGAATCGTATAATACTACCCTAAAGTGTCATGTTGTTAAAACATTTTACTAACAGGGGTTAATAAACAAGTGACATATGGTTTCCATGACACCAACGAACGGATCTAAGATGAGGAGCGCTTTGTTTAATAGGCTGACGTCATCAAATATCAGTTGTACATACGTCCAGCTAGTTGACGATAGTAAATGAAACTTATTTGTTATTGTACTTATTATTAAAAGCTTCGATGGAATGAATTCTGATTTAAGTTAATTCGATGTTTAAGAGCCGAATCCGATATTTACTCCCGAAAAAACGACGATAATTCATGCTAAATATTATTCGCCATTTGACAGATATAAAAACAATTTTGACGGTAACAGAAACGATTTCTCTAGTGTATTGCTTTCTTTTGCATAAAACCATCATGCTAGGAACTTTTAACGGTTAGGCCCATAATAATTTATTTTAAAAACTTAGTAATCATATTAAAACTTTTTACTTTTGTCGATCAGCGCCCGCTAATAACTGTATTAACATTACGGAACGGATAACGGCCAGTTTTCCGTACCGAAAAAGGCCGTTTTTCGTGATCGGTAGAAAAAGTCTACCTCTGCAGAGCGACACTTTTTTCAAACTCCGCCGAAAGTCGCTCTGCAGAGGTTACACTGTACCAGTATTTTTCAAGTTCATATTTTGTTTAATATAAGGAACTTAAATGCCAAAACTGAAAAAGCTGAAAAGTATTACCAAAGTTTTTAGATTTTCCTTCTCTGTATATTCTAGCACTAGAAATTCCCTTTATTGGAAAAATTTTAAAAAAAATAAAAATCTTAGCTTACAATCAAGTAAAATATCACAATATGATAGTACATGGACAACTACAGGGTGATAGCTTGATAAAAAAACCTCGGGCGAAAAGTAATAACGAGACAACAAGAATCTAGGTCAACAAGCTATAGAAACTAAAACAAGAAAAGACAAGCTTAGCAAGATCATTTCTAAGAAACTGATGATGTCAGCTTACAATAGATCAATGGTGGCATCATATCAACACAATTTAATCACAATAGATTGTATTTTCTCTGGGATCAGGAAATTACAGGGAAATAGAATTTTTGATGGGTACAATCTGAGCACTGATTACCAACATATAAGATTTCCATTCTACAACAATATTAATCAATCTATCACAGAAATTACCTCCAGGAACCTAGAGAATTCTTATAAAAGACAAAATGGAACAGAGATATCTAGACATGAACATACTAGTCATGTCTTATCTTAAGTTCTTAACCCTTTGCCTTGGTAACAATAGATGGCATTAGAACATCAATAAGTCACAGAGAATAAGGATTTTCTCAGATATTATTTTAGACAGGTGAGCATATGCAGCTACAGTAATGATATTTATAACTTATTTACACATTGGATATTAGTGGCAGCTATTTACAGAAATGCATCCATGATATAGTCAGCTATTTTTAGACTAACATGATAATCTATTTTTAGAAACAAAAAATAAAATTCTATTTTTAGAAAAAACACATCTATTTATAGAAATTACATAGTCTGCAGAATAATTTATCCATTTTCAGCAATTATAAACCAGGGAAAGTTCTAACCTTACGTCGATACTGTTCCTATATTTGGCTATGACTATCTCATTAATTATTTACAGGTAAGTTGAGCTTACATCATTTAAGGAAAATGAAAAATATAGCATTTGAGATAACATGATGTCAAATAATTTAGTATTTAATAGGAATGGAAACATGCTGAGTATATATTCAACCCAGCTTTAATCACTTTTTTTAGTGGATAATGTTAGAAAACCCAAGTGAACCATTGAGGTTGAAATCTTTACTTACTTGTTCATCGTTTAAGCCATCTTCTTCCATTGTTTGTTCCAACTTGCGATATCTGAAATAAACAAGTCAATAAATATTACTAGTTGTTTTTCCACTGTTCTGGGCTTTGGACTAGTAAGTCAAGGCAATGACTAAAATTGAGCCAGACTTCAGCTAGGCTACATGTAGGACAACCTTGAACCACATCAATTAATACAAGTCTTGATGTATTAAAGTTTAAACAACCATTTTGTAAAACCTCTTCCTCGTATATCTAACCCCAAGTATATTTATCATAAGATATAAGGCTAGAAAACTACTCTATAAATGCTTGTTTTATCATGCCAGAATTAAATTTAAACTCAAACAATTTATCAGCTTACATTATAAGTAAATATTTTACATGTACCAGATTCAGGATCAAACAATAAGAAGGGGTGGGCGAGTCTGGGGGTGTGGTCTGCACTTTATCAGTGCAGTATTTGCGTAATTTTTACATAAATGCCAAGAAAAATGTACTGCCAAGATACCAGAATGACTGGTGGGGTGTAATGAGATACCAGAAAATACATTCCAGTATTGTTTCAAACCTAAACACAACTGTACCCAGGCCATATGTCAAAATGCATGTCAAGATAACATGTGAGTTATTACACAGGGGGAGGTAAAGGTTTTATGTTCCTGTATATATAAAGTAATAGGTTATAGTCTGACACAATGTAAAAACAAAGCTAATTAAATAAATGATTTTTTGATATAAGATTTTTGTCTGGAAAAAACAAAGGTAGATAAACTCAGAAAAACCTGTGTAAGATTGTATAGAAAAGAGCTAGTACACCAATACTTGGGAGACATAATACATGAAAATGGGGATAATTACATGAAATATGTTCACCTATAAATCAGATTTGATTTCATCCTCTAGGTTGGATTCTAGCTGAGGCATGTTCACTCTTTCATGAAATACTTGCCCTTTACTATATTTCAGTTTAATAAATAGGGCCAGTGCACAAGAAAATTTAAGACAATAACTGATACACTATCATCAGATTCTATACCTATTGATGCATTCTTATATTGAAACAGAGCATTTGAGTGGGTCAGAATAAAACAAGTCTAACTACATGTAAATATAGAATGATTTTCACTAGTTTTGAACTGTTGACCCATTAATTTTAAAGTGGAGTCAGTAAGTAAAATTATAATGGTTAACCTAGCAGAATGCCCACGCTATCATACATTATTATATTGTATTAAGTTTTAGATATTGTATTGTTTTGTGTGATACTATATTATTTTTACCATTGATGTCTTTTGTCTCTGTCTGGGGGTCTTGGCTTTTACCCAATGTTTAATTTGGCATGCATTGCAGCAATAAATCATATAATTTAAGATTGTTAAACCTATCTAGTCTGCAATCGGAGCATAATTGTTACAATTGTAACTATGATATTGAGCTCCTCAAGGACAATTTATTCATACAGTCCAAATATATCCTAAGTAAAAAGAAGGCTTGTTGTCGAAATAAAATTGTGACACTTAGCATGGTTGAGAGTTTGTTAAAATGAAAATTCTGATAACTGAAAATTTGAATGCTAATTTAGGCTTATGATGGATTCAGGGTTTGAGTGCAATAATGATAATAGTTACAATGATATTTATATTACTTTCTGCCATGTATGAACAGCAGCCACTCATCTAACAAGGTATCCTGGACACTTTTATTTAACAGAGTACTAACCTTATAAGTAATTAGTTTAATACTATCCAAAATGAGCTGATAACTTCTCCCCCCCCCCCCGACAGATGAATGTAAGAACACACTGTTGCAGCTGGGAATTGAATCTGAGACCTCCAGATTGGAAATATTGAGCTCTACTAACTGAGCTGATGGCTGTTTCACATTTTATCTCACAAAAAACTCTAATCTTCGGAATGGACTTTCCAGACCAGTAACAGTTTCAGCTTGTTGAGCTTGTTTGTACAGATACAAGAAGATAGTATAAACAACATGACAGGGATACATTGACCATAGTTGTATTACAGACCTTGAGGCATTATTGTGTACATCTTGATCTTATATATGGTTCAATGAACCATTATTTTAATAGTTACAATCTGATGTTATAAACATCATTTAACCAGGTAATAAAAACATTACATTTATTAAGGGGAAACTTGTCTTAATTGATGGTATACTGTACTGTTTCAGTAAGTCAAAAGAATTTAGTGATACAGATTCTGTTTTGCAGTTGGTAGTGTGCCGGGATTTCCAATCTTTAGTGTCCCAAAGGGGTTACAGTTTTAAATCCCACCCTTCCTTGAAAATTTGAAGATTATGTCAATTTTTCTCCATTGATAAGGTACATAAAGAAGTTGCTAGCCTTGTTGAGGGGTAGGTGAGTACTGGTTATAGACAATGGTCACAAGAATCAGATATGCAAAAGAGTGAAGTGCAGGCCAGCGCGGAGCTACCTAAAACTCTGCATAAGAACAATTATACCAACTTTTGACTTTTGAGGTCTTCTTATAATATTTATTTACACTCAGGGAGTAATATTGTATGAATTTCTTGTTCATACAAATCATAGTCAACATTATCAATTTATTCAACAGTTTCAACCAACAGAGATAGTATACTTATATTGTATGTAATATAATACAAGTATGAGATAAATTATTTATAAGTATTTTATACCTTCACTCAACCTAATTGTCACATTATATTTCATATGTGTATTATATTAACTGTATAATAATATAAACAATTCATTATAATACTTCATCAATTATGTATAAAATGCAGCATACAAAGTACTACAATAAATCATGTTTTGGGTGTTGCATCAAGAGGCTTCTTATTAAAATTTATGTTTAAGTTTCCCACACATTGGTTTTGTAATGTGTAGTGCTAAAAATTTGTTGCATTTCAATATTTTTTTTGGCTTTTTGTTGCATTTTAAAAAAAAATGTGTTTTATGTTGCATTTCAATATTTTTCTTGCTTTTAGTTGCATTTTAATACTTTTTGTTTGTTTTTATGTTGCTTTTCAAATTTTTATTCTTGCTTTTGTGGGTAGGTTGCATTTCAATACCTTTTAGTGCTTTATGTTGCATTTCAATATGTTTTCAGTCATCTTGTGGGGTCAGTGTCCTATTCACAGTCCTTGGGCAGGTCTAGATGTCTGTTCAAACTAAGCTTTTGTCCAAGTACTAAGCAAATACGCCCACCAGTGGCCAACAAACTGCTTTACTTGAAACACGAGGTAGGTGGCAGATTGATATATATGAGAAAAAAATTAATGATAAAACTTCACAAATTTGATAAATCATTGAAGTCAACAGTGATAGATAAGCGCAAGACTAATCTACATCTTACTTAATCTACATGTACTTAGACCAGTTCTGTGCTGATGCATCAACATGATTGTCTACAGATGATAATGCATTTATAATGAACTTAAAGTCTCTTTTCTAGGAATATATAAATGACAGCAAACCATAAAACTTTCAATAACAGTTTAATATTACCATATATTCTCTATTAAATGCTCTGGTGGCATTACAATTTAAAATAGGGAAGAAGGGGGTTTTAAGAATATAAGAAAACGGTGAAATTACGACATGAAATATGTAAATTGTAGTTTAAGTTATCATTTCTAAAAAGGAGGGAGATGTTTATTAGGGAATATACGGTATACAGTGTAACAAGTACAGTATACTTTAACATGACAATAAATTTCATTTAATGATAATTCCAATAGAGTTTATAGTGCAATAATATAACACTTCATGAATTTGTGTATCAGAAAATTCTCAAAGCAAATATCAATCTGAATATTTTCCTTCCTTTTTTTCTTCTATTATATCAACAGTTTCTATGATATACCTTGGTGATTATGATCTCTTAACATGTTTTAATTGGTACATACAGTAGGCTACATTGTAAACAGTATAATATAAACAAGTTGGAAATATTATCAGAAACAAGAACCAATCTGGGTAGATGTAAAACTAGTCTAACTACAAGTAAACAGAGAAAAACATAAGACTTGTCTAGTACCAAGCCATCAATATACTCAGGTGAACTTTTACAAAAAGTTTCATGAAAATCTGGGAATACATACATGTATTTTTACATTAGATAACTTATAAGTCCAATATTGAGGTAACAGAGGAATAGAACCAGTTTTAAGTGGGAGCAAGTTGTGAAAAATTAGGTAAAGGGTGGACCCTTATTACAGACATACATGGCTTTAAATTTACTCTAGAACTTGTCTGATTTATCAAACATAGGGAAAGGCAAAATTATCAACAGGCCTGCAGTGTTTCTGCAATCTTCAAAAATCTGAGGGTCATTTTTGACCCCCTCTTTTATGTTTTGAGGGTCATTTGAAGTTTAAAAGGGTCAGTGTTATAATTTGACTATTTACCCCAATTTTTATTAAAAAATGAGCTGCATAATAAAAATGAAGGGTTGTTTTGCTCCTCTAAAGATATATGGAGATGTTGACGACCTTGTTGAAGGATGTGTACTGTTTATGAAAAAGGGGTTCAGCAAAACCTGGTTAGGTGAGCTTGCAACCATGAAATGACATTTTTTTGTCAACACAGTGTTAAACTGAACAAAAATCAAGTATTAAATAGTTAACAGGGTTTTATCCTTCACATGATCACATGAAACAAAAAATATTGTCTTACGTAAAATTGCAATTAAAAAAAATAATCCACGGAAAATATGTAAAATCGTCGATTTTCGATTTTTCAATTGTAAATTTTCCAAATCTTTTACATTTACAAATATTTGTAATGTTAAATGTCTCAGTTTAATGGTTTGAAATAATCCACAAAAATCGCCGACATTTCACAAGAAATCGCTGAGCTTTTTTGAAAAAAAAATAAAATCATCAGTTTATACCGTCTAAAAGTAATTATTTAAAAGTAACAATTTAAAGACAGTGCTATTTTAAAAATAGGTGAATGTATTATAGTAAACAAAAGAACAAGCTTATCTGCATTTGCCAATATTTTTTTTAATCGGCAATTTTCTTTTGATCATAATTATTAAGCAGACAAATAAAGAACTAGGTCATTCTTGTTTCAAGCATAATAATTATATTAACATTTAAATCAAACTTAACGCTATGATAACACACTGAGACATTGCAACTAAGACATTGCTGTGTAATAAAACATTAAAGAGTGTGAAAAGATGCCGATACGACACACATCTTAACAATGTCTAACATGTGTAAATTTGTAACCAAACAAAGGATTGAAATGAATTAAATCGCTGGTAAATGATCAAATATATACAATTTACAGACGTTTGTGACACATGTTAATTTAATAAGACAAGATCACTATAATTTTAAATTGATACCTCGTAACCAAATGCTCGCGTCATATACAATGATTAGTGATCTACTTATCACCGAAAAAAGGACTGTTGTAAAGCCGTCAAAGTTATTTTTGGCAGCATATATTTGTGTACTGTCGTTAAATTTAATTGACAAAGTTATGATAGAATAATCAAAATTTGAAGTTATCTGTTGCTTTCACTGTGTATCGGTATGAAAAAATATACCGATTTTTGGGACGCTATAATTTACCTTGTTATCTTTGTCTCGGAATGAACATAAAAGAAAAAGATAATAATTTACTGTAATATATTGGTTGCGTCACAAATGACGCACTGAACACATTTTTACGGGTCATCACTGAAAAAAATGCGTCAAAGACGCAAAAAACGCACAGTTGCGGAAACACTGGGCCTGACTTAATGAAGTACGTAGTTTTTACTAGCCAGATTCAATTTTCACTAGCTTTTTCAATATTCACTAGCCTAATTCAATATTCACTAGCCAGATTCAATTTAACTAGCCATATTCATTTTTCACCTGCTCAATTCAAGTTTTGCTAGCCCAATTCAATTTTCACTGGCTAGATACACTACTAGAGTGTTTCTTAATCAGATATTGCAAGGCATATCCTAAGTGTCAAATAATTATTAGCCCCACTTTCTTCACACAGCAATCATTTTCCTACAATTAGCCAGTATAATTATAACTTACCTATTTTCTCGTTCTTCATGTTGTGAGATGAGATTAGAATAATAGTTTTCAAGTGTCACCTTAGCTCTTGTTACCTTATCAATCGTATGATTGCTTATTTGCATTTGTTCCCCTACTGTGGCCATCTTGGAGTTGCGACTCTGAAAGTAGAGATAAAACAATGATGAGATAATGTTACTGTAACATTTGTATCTTGAATATTCTACAAAATATGAGAAAACAAGAGCAATAAGATATCAATAATAAACTAAATAATGAAGATTATGCAACAATTTCCCTGTTGATAGTCTTTGCCATACAACCAATCGAGAGTTGCCTGCAAGACTCAGTATTAAGTGCATTGACTAAAAGAGTGAGTTACTACATACTTGCTGGCAACCCTCACAATACTATAATCTAATGGGAATGGTAAGAGATTCATAGTGAAGGTTAAGGAATAGATTCAAACTTTCACTGAAAACTTTCATTAAAATCATCATCTTCTCCACAGAGTATATAAGCTTTAATAAACATAATCAGACATTTAAGTTGAAGTGTTAAACTTAAAGCTGTGAGAGCCAAATTGCATCCAATCATTTTTCAAAATCTCCATCTCCAACATAAAACTAACAATTTTTACACAAAGGTCAATCTCAAGGTCAATTTAAATCTGACTTTCACCCTAGATCAATTTCTACCCACTATGACACCATACAGAGTGATTATAACTCGTGCAAACCAACCAGCACCTAACAACAACAACAACAACAACAACAAGGTTAGGGTTGACTTCAATCTGATCACCCTCACAGATTAATTTCTCCTACTACAAGTTAATTTATAAAACTCATACAACCATCACCTACCTAACAGCAACAACAAACAAACACCAATCAATAATTATACTTCTCTAATTATTATGACAACATGCAAAGCAGACATATTCTTCTAGTTTAATCAAATATACAAGCAACATGTTTATTATAACACTGCATAACAACCTGTAGTTGAATCATTCAATCCACTGAATAATGATCAATTCTACATCAAAGTATTATAACCTCAATGTCAATATTGCTACATGAAAGACTCAAGTAATTATAGACAGACACTACTGTTATTGTACAGAATGCATGTAGAGTCTGATTATACAATATACTTTGATCATGTGTTCACGTCAATGGAAACTATTCTATAACTCACAGCAGTTTAAACTAGATTATGATTCTATCCAAGAACATTGCATATTAAGTTTAAAACAACTGATCAATGTATGCAACCTACAATGCATATGTATTTTTCTTATGATCTATGCATGTAGCTCAAGATGATATTGCTTATTCTTACAATAATCTATACCAATAATATAAGGCTTATACTAATGCTTTACTAAAGTCCCTTGGATATTATCAAAACCTCGGTAGTAACCTCAATGTTAATTCAATAGCGTGTTCAGTTACCGCGAACGTTACAGAACGTTACATAACGATACATTCGGAACTCCTCGGCCATTCACTGCAAATAATCTCATATTTAGAAGCTATTTTGAAACTACCGGTGTTGAAGTAAACAAATATATGATTGTGTAGGCATTGAGCGATCGCATATTTGTGTATTAGATTAGATTATTCCCAACGAATGGCCGAGGAGTTCCGAATGTATCGTTATGTAACGTTCTGTAACGTTCGCGGTAACTGAACACGCTACAGTTCAATACCATTTTCTCAATACTTAATATTAATTTAGGTAGTGTGGTGGTATAAGCTCACCTAATTTATCTAAGCTTTCCTGGACACTTTTCTACATCCAGTAGCAGCTAAACTCTTCCACAAATAAGCTTTTAACTTATTCCATTCAGGAATAAAATCTACATCACTGAAAATTTTTCATGGGAGGGTTAGCCCTAATCACAGCAGTGAATTCTGACTTAGTAAGTAAATTTTACTATCAGCCTGTGCTATTTTTTCATTGTCCATTTTTTGGAGACAAACTTTAAATACTTTTGTTCCATATTATTTATGATAAAAACTTTCAGTTAAACAAGAAAAGCCTATATTGCAATTTTATTATCAAGGCTAAATACTCATTCTTATGATTTTATGCGGACCTAGACAAATAAACCTCAAAGTCATTCTCCATTAACAACCTAGTGCAAAAAAAGTATATAAAAGTCAAATTGTTTAAGTACACAATCATCAAGTGTATTACAAGCATAATTTCCTGTGATTTATCATAGCACTTATAAGAATATACAACAGTTTATACACATTTTTACAACAATAATGTTGCAGTTCAAAGCACTAATAATGTATTCAACACAAACAAAAATTATCATAAATTTAAAGTGCAAAATACCATAGCAATAATAAATAAATGAAGTAGGAGACAATAAAACATGAAAATTTTACAATTGGCAAATACAACCAGCCATTAAATTTAACCATTTAAAGTTTTGAGGACTCAGCAAGGCCAACTAACAGCTAGCTAAGGCTTAGTTAAGGAAATGTCCTGAAACCAGGTCATTATACAGAACACCTACTGGAGCACCAAAAACCAAGAAAAGTCTTTCATATGTATCATAACATTGACACAAAGGCAAACAGAACAAAAAATTGATACAAAGTAATGATGGGGCAGAAAAAAACCCATTTTAAGACTCAAGTATACAATAACATACTCAATGTTTAACATTTATTCATAGTAACCACACGTCTATCAGTTCAAACAGCTTCATATTTATCACACATAGGAAATGATATGACATGCTCAGACTCCAAACATCAGATGAAAATTATCATGTAGCCAAGAAACATAGATATCAACAAATAAAGAACCCCAGTACACAAGTACACTGAGATGCACATCAACATTTTAAAATACATGTTTAATCTTAAAACTAAATGCAGAAAGATTTCACATCAGGTCATGTTTACAGAGTGCATGTCAAGAAAGGATGAATAACATAATTCTTAATGCAAAGTAAAATTACATACGTAGCACACATAACCATCAGCTCAATGTTGCAGGATTTGGTGGACAAGACTTTAAATACAGGTATGTAACCAAGGGCTTTATAAGGCCAAGTCATATTCACAGTAAGATGGTACAAATAACATGTTAAGTGGGACAAGTTAACACAGTAACTTAAGGAGTATCTTGTTTGAGCTGTATGATTGAGTCAACACTGGCAATGTCACATCATTATCACAATGACTCATTTCTGGACTTTACTAAAAGGTCAAGGACATAATTATTCTAGATATAAGGTCAAGGACATAATTATTCTATAATTATAAGGTGAAGGACATAATTATTCTAGATATTTCTATGGAACTTATGGTAGAGAGCTCACACCTGAAAGTGAAGAATGAATCATTTAAATCATCAAGGAGGTAACATCTCTGCTAAAACACATATAACTGTATGTACAGGCATGACCTTTAAACCTACAAGCCCTGAAAATGTCTTGGATTTGTGAAAATTGATTCAGGATAATGAAAATTAATGATTTCATATACCTGGGCAGCTTGACAATTGCCCATTACAAAGCATAAGATCTATATCAAAATAGAAATAACCTCAATTTTAAAAACCATAACCTATCAACATTAGGAAAATTAAATACAAAAAAAGAACTCAATAAAACCTGTTTATCAGCACATCATTATTAGCAAACAAAGGATTATAGATCACAATATCTGTACAAACTGCTTCTTATTTCTATTTTTGAAAAAAAATGACACCAAGTTAAATTATTAACCACAGCATGAGTGTTTTATCTTGATTTCATAATGTTCTAAGAAGAATCAATATTTCATTGGCATTCCTCCACAAGAGAAGAGAAAAGAAATTCATTATCAAAAATTATCTAACACATGATGTCATGCAATGCAGCTAGCTAGCTAGCAATTCCTATAGAACACATGCACGAAGTGGAACAGCTACAGACAGTTAGCAAGCAACATTGAGTTTGTAAAAAATGTAGAAGTCAATAACCATAAATGCTACATTTATACAGCAGATTGCAGACACATTGAAAATTATTTCCAGAGTCAGAAGATTCCCAAAGGGCCAGTCTGAGATTCTATAGATTGATTACATCAGGTATGTCTGCCTTTGTGAGAGACAGAATGGCCAATTAAATATGCCTAAGGAGATACAGAAGAGAATTCCATGTAGTCAGTGCATAACTAGTCTATCTACGTAAAAATAAAAAAGGATGTACACTGGTTCAGAGCAAAACTAGACTAACAACACAAACTAAAGGAAAAACCGATGTAAATTAGCTTTTTTCAGAACCATTGACGGCTGAGTTTACTGAATACAACTTGTAGAAGTCAATGATAACAATAATGCAGAAAGAAATGATAAAATATTCAATGCACAGAAGAAAGGCAAATCTTTATATAAGATCTTCACATTATGTTATCAGCTAGCGAAGTCTAAGACACAAAACTATAAGATTTATCAACATCAAGTAGAAATAACTGACATGAATTGTCAGATAATCTACTTCATGTTAGATAAAGGATGAAAAATGTAGTCATTTTACACAACAAGTCAAAACAGTATAGTGAAACAAAAACATAAGTTTTGATTGTTGCAGGATATATATCACACAAGGTAACCCACTAGTGGGCCTACAAGGCTAAAATGGGCAAATTGACCATAGCACTGCTTTTATTGTTAACTTGTGTGACAGCTTAGGCAGGTTTTGTGCTTGATGTCCATCCATGTAACATGCTAGATTTCCAGCAACAATACAAAATAATATACCCTTCCTTGACATTCTATACCAAGTTTCAATATCCTAAGAGAAGTTGTTGATGCCACAAAGAAGGTTAATCCAGAACTGGTAAAAGAAGTGTGTCCAGGAAAAACTTGTAAGGTTAGATGACAGTGGTACATAACCTTATAAATGAGTTGAATCATGGCATAAAATTCCATTACAGTGAGTAAAGCAACTAATTCAGCATAAATCATAACAACTTAAGACTTCACAGTATGTATTATTAATTGTGTCAAACAGACCAAGTTAAAATTCATAATTCTACCTGGAATTACATGTAGGTTAAGTAAAATGATCCCTATAGCTAAGCAGCTAACTCATGCTAATTAACAATTCTTAAACCAAGAAAAATAACGTTCATTCGGAATGTTTTAGAAAAAGTAACATGCATGTAAGTGCACAAAGTTCATTCAGTAAGATTGTAAGTATTAATTGCATGGAAACATGAAAAATGCTCTCAGACAATATGAAACCATTAAGTACAACAAACAAAAATATAATCCAAAAATACACTAAAACCTCAATTAGCAGTCATCTATGTGTGCAATAACCAGTCTGGAGCATGGGGCATTAAACTTAAAGCTTGAATTAGTTCTGATTTACACCTTCAACACGAATAATACATGTAAGCCACTTGAGTCTTTGACTGACCTCCACGATTAAAGACCTATACAATCTGTTGCTACATGGTTAAACCAACAACAACTTAACTTCATCAGTCAATGGTTAGGTTTCCCTTCATAAGTATAATGATGCTTAATACAAGCAGTACTCTATAAAATACCAAAGACTAGAGGATTGGTACCCACCATATCTTACATTATTTATAGACAGAGAATGCATTTTCAGAGATTGCATCATCACAGAACTATAGAACATTTCCATTGACTCAAGACACTTTAAATAAATGAATAATCTAAAGAAACTAATTCATTTGTTGATAATTAGAATGTTCTACAAGGTAGAAAAAGACAGGAAATAAGATTACTCAACAAGTAATCAGAACAAATTTCTAATGTAACATTTTATAATAAAACACCTGCACACCAATCTTGATCTTTGCACTAAAGTCAGCCTTAAAGTTAGTTTATTGTCACTCTTCCACACAAATATTAGGTTGCTCAGTCCAAGAAAACCAGTTTTTCATAGAGGCGACTAAAAACACATTGCTTGGGTAACTAAACTTTTGCCAACAGCATCAAACAGGAAAAGTCTTATAAAAATTTAAATATATTATATATATCACAGGCTTAGAGCAAAACGGTCGTAACTCACTCTTTTTTGTAATTGACTTACAAGTGTTTTGCGCTAAGTTGGCAATATGTATACTTCAAATTAACAAAAAATACACTAAATTTCCCAACAATGTTGTTGCTTCTACTTTCACTGCCTTCCAAAATTTTAGATGACTACTAGTATGAAAATAATGTAGAGACGATAAACAAATTTATATTTTCAGATAAAGGCCAATGTAAATCATTGAAAGACAATTTGCAGACAATGTGAAACAATCTACATTATAGTCTAGGTTTTCATAAAAAATCAGGTGAGAACTGAATCATGGCTAAAACATGATAAAACATGTGTACAGTATCAGACATAATATTAATGCAACCTCTTCACTGATCTGTAAAAGCAAGGAAAAATTCCAACAAGCAAAGAAAAATTCCATGAGAAAACGACTGCTTTTACCCATTATAGGAGCTTAAAAGAATGAAATGAGCATCAATAACTTAAAACTGAATATACAGTGCAAGGAAAGTCATAAGTAACTGTATGGTTTGTGATGGTACTAAAATGTATGACTTGAGTATCATTGGTCCATCATAAATAAATCAAAGTGCAGTATGCACACAAGCAAGATGTAGCAAGGCTTAGATCTCTAAATTAATAACACTAAGTGATAGAACCAACATGACCATTGTGCTGGGAAATAAGTATGGATGAGGAAGATCACTTAATATTTAGAAAAAAAACTGCTTTACTTTAAATCATCAAAAACAAGAATATAGATAAAACTGTATTTTAAAGAAAAAAAACTACACTTAAGTTCCAGTAAACTTTAACACATTAGAACATTTTATATTATCAATATTTCCTCTAGGAACAATGAGAGCATGTAAACAGACAGGTATTTTACATATTAGAAGTCTATAATGTGATATTTACCACTAAACTCAAGTAGATAATGTATTCAAATTATCATAACTGTGAGTTTATTCAGTTAAGAAATCATTACTGATCTTGATCAAACACAGTAACATTACCGTAATATCTCTAAAAAGAGTTCTTAGAACACTGTGTAGAGGAGTTCTTAA
This sequence comes from Mactra quadrangularis, assembly GCA_025267735.1. Classification (NCBI taxonomy): domain Eukaryota; kingdom Metazoa; phylum Mollusca; class Bivalvia; order Venerida; family Mactridae; genus Mactra; species Mactra quadrangularis. The sequence continues at coordinate 35,536,452 of CM046304.1, forward strand.
ATACAGTACATGTTCTAAAGAAGAATAGCAAGGCATTTATGATTTAGCCATTTTCATGAATAGTCCCTGCATTTTTTATTTCTGCCCCACATCCCCCGTCTATTATAGTAATGCTAAACAATGCATCCCATGAAGATAATTTCATGGATGTAACTGTTTGTTTGTCTGTCTGTCTGTCTCCCACTCTCTGTCCATGGCACAAGTTCTAAGAACGAAGTAACATGTCTACTTCAAACACATGGCAAAATACAGTTTATTATCAATAATGTAAAGAGATATTCAGCATTCCTTGAAATTGTACAATTAAAATTATACTTCAAGGTCTTGACCATGGAGCAGCGACAGAGAGCATGATTTCGATCCAAGAGATCAAGGATTTGATTCACCGTCAAAGAAGATAATACTTTTTCCAATTAAATATTGATCCTCCCCTGCAAACGGAGATGATGTCAGCTTCTATTTACAAAAGGTGATATAGCACTTGTAACTAAATGAATCTAGGACAGGTAGTTGAGTAGTTGCTGTACATAACCGAGAGGGGGGGTAATAACCTAAAGTATGTTGTAAAATCAAACAATAAAGTAAGAAAACATACATACATACAGGTATAAATGAATAAAAACTAACTATACATAAAACATAAACTTTCATTTCAGATATGTCCACATCTGACAAGGTTAAAGGCTATATCAAAATGTAATGGATAACTATATGGAGACAGGTGTATGATATACATTAAGTGACTTTTTTATCTTATTCATTAAATAATACTAATATGTTGCTGGCCTAATTCATTAAAAATCCATCACAGCAGTATGATATTATAATTTATGACGTATAATAAATGCATCAAGTGGTCAGCGCAAAAATAGCCTAAATACAATGTAAATGAAGAAAAAAGTAGACTAGTTTTGGACCGAGGCATCAGTATACTAAAGTTTGGGTATAAAGTAAGGTTACATGGTTAGGTTAATACTTAAGATCAGAAGCTATCTTAACAATAACTGTCATCAGCAATATACGGTAGGTAAAAAAGGCACAAACATTAAGTCACATAAAAAACAGTATGTAACAATTAAGAATGGTCAAAATGAAAATTATAAAAATTTAAAGAAGCTGCTAACATTTGGATAAAGTGCAGGATGTTTCCTCAGTACTTGGGGAAATGCCTGTCCTTACTTTACATAGTATATTTTGGGATTTCTGACACAGTTAAATTGACAGGGAAATAATTATTTGAAAATTAAAATCAGACTTAATTCTCACAAGCTTGTGAGAAACTGTAGGATTTTGAAAAAGTATAATGAGAGAAGTGGTCTTTAAATGGCTCCTGATATATAAGGAAAGGCGCAGTAGTGTACATGGTGCATTTAATTAATACAATACGGTACATAAAGAATGCTTATACTAATTGCAAGACTAATAATAACGAAAATCATACAAAAATAGCACTTCATAGACCTGATAACAATGTGTTTTATAAACAATACTCCAGTGGTACTTTGATGTTCTCATATAATATGTACTTAGAAGATGAACCTTGTTTGTTGTTGTTTCAATACTGGCACATGTATACTATACTAGTCAGTAGTTCAGGGTTCGACACTTGCAGACTGTACTATTTTTGCAAGAGATTGAAATGGTAGAGTTGATTTATATTTTTTCTTACGTCTTACATGTTAATTATTCATAGCCGATTTAAATTTTGGTTTACAACTAAAGATTTTTTTAATATTCTCATTTAGCTATATTTTTACTTGGTTTTAAAAAGTGTTAAAAAGATAACCACATTTTCTACCATCTTTTAATTTAAACAGTTCACTGTAATTTTATTTTACCTTGCCAATATCATGAAATATGAAACAAATAAAAAAATGTTATATAAAATTACGCCTAGTGTTTAGGTATTAATTTTCCTTATACAATTTTAAACTATTTTCTTTTTGCATAAAACTTACCAAGTTTATGACAATGTTTACCAATCCTTGTTATACTTTTTACACTTTCTTAACCATTCAATAGTTCAATAATCCTTATAGTCAGTCACACAATGTAATGAATCAGCCTATTACATGTATATAGTATATATATATACAAATATATAACTACTAGTAACAGTCCGTAGTCATATAAATATAAAATAAATAATTATTTCTAGGTTCAAGTATTTTAATTTTTACAGTATATAGTCCATTCTTTATGATATATTTATCAATAATAATGGTAGACAAAAAAAATTAAATAGAAAATAATATAAAATAAAAAAGACCAACAATAAAGTCAATTAAAAATTAAAACTGACCGACTTACCTATGTTTATATTAAATACAAATAATAGTACATAATAAGTCCACAATATAAAAGTTTAAACACCGATGTCACACATTGTTTAATTCCAAAATATATAGAAAACTATCATTAGTTTATATCCAAAATTTTCACGAATCAATAAAGTAATCACATTCAATTAAAATCCGGTATGACAATATGTTAACCAATAGTACATTCTTTCTATCAGAGAAGCAATTAAACACCGGATGATACGCTATTTCAATGTTTATATACACTAAACGCTGTCACATGACTAAAATCTAAATTTAATACAACGAAATATTGAACAGTTTAAAATGTACATTACGTACAGTGTATACTATAGTAGCGTAGTAGATAAGTACTGTCACTATATCTAGTCGTAATACCGACTAGCCTGAGGCAATACGTCAGTTTAACGTATCAGCTGATTTTACTTTCACTCCTGACAGGACTATGTCATGTTTCGAGGTTTATTTTTATATCATTCACTGATTCGTAACATTGAGTCATAATCAATAGGAAATAAAGTATACAAAACATACGTATTGATGCACCAATGCACAACTAATTTATCTACATTATAATAAAGAAGGATGTAGACTAGTATGACGCTGATCCATCAATACATGAACATGAACTTACACTCAAACCTGTAGTCTACAGTCAACTATTTAATAAAGGGCCTGAAAAATATTTTGAAACATAAATTTTCTTGTTTTACACAATCATGTATTAGACAGAAACCTACACTGAACAGCTATTTAGTGTGTACCATGGCTGGCTGTTGACCACAGGTGTAACAGTAATGTGGTTACTTTCATACATGAGCTCAGGTTTACCAATCAATTGGATAGGAAAAGTTAAGGAATATGTCGTTTGAATTGAATATTGATTGAAATTTTTGCATTAAAGTACAATACTGTATAAATAAATTGTTCCAAATTTTATTCAACAGTCAGCGCTGCATATATTAACCCCTCTGATTTAAATACCAAATATTTGTTTTGTAATCCTTGTACATTAATAAGAATATCTATTATGATTGATCGTGAGCACAGAAGTTACTGTAGTGAATATTTACATCAGTGGGATTAAAGTATACTCCATTGACAGTTGAATAAAATTTATCAATAACACAGTAAACCTCAATGGTCTGAGCTGGGATCAAACCAACAACTTTCTGAGTCATAAGCAGGAACTCTACCATGTCTCAGTAAAAACAAGATTGAAGGCAATGCTCAGTACAGTAATGTGCCATATTGCGGGCTTAGCGCAAAACGGTCGTAACTTACATTTTTCAACTTGAGTTACAACAGCTTTGCACTAAGCTCACAATATCATACATCTGCTCAATATACATGTATAAAATACCGTAAAAGCTGTTTCCATTCTAGTTCAGGTTTAAAACATTTACTGTCAAATTTCATTAACATTTGTTACTGAAGCATGACATATGTGAGAGGTCAGTAGGTCAAACTTACTTATAGGACATAATGATGACCAGTCAGCAATTAAACCATGATGACATCATAATAAGATAATTAATATTTCATATACATCATCATTTTAGTATATGATAGGGTATTCATGTATAAATTAATATATGCTTACCGATAACTATTAATAAACAATAGGACATTGATAAACAATGAGAACAATAAAATTATACTATGTGACAACTAATGTACCACTGTATGTCAAAGCTTAGAGGCCAACCTATAGCTATAAGAGGACCACCATGGTGGCTTTTTAGCAATTATGATGTTGGTATTTATAACATAATTATGTGACTTTGTTAACTTACATTCATAATCATACAGTTCTATACTGAAATATTAGGTTCCAACTTACATTTATCACAAACAAACACATGAGCTGAGCAAATTTAAGTTCTATCCTACATTTCTAATTAGGGAATGATATACACAGTACTTTCAGAAATTTAAATCAGTACGTATCAACAACACCTGTGATCAATTGAAAACAATATGATACAGTGCCCTCAAGAAGTTTTCGGACAAATGAAATTTTAAGGAAAAATATTCATCCATACATTACAGCAGATATTTTCACAACAATTAAACTCTTTCATGTAATGCTGCAGTCCCATAAACATAAAAAAAGCCTTGAGGCACCATACGGGCGCCGTGCTATCAAGCTCCTCAAGGACCAGTACCAACTCTAGTCACCTTAATATGTAAGGCTTCCAACAGCCTAAGACTGTCTGCACGTACAGGTCGGCAACTAGCTACGATTTTATGAGACTGAGGCATAACATACCAGGTAGTTAAAACAAGTAAATCTGTGAGCTAATGCTCACTAGTGATACCCCCGCTATGAGAAATATGACTATCATAATGTAACTTTCATTTAACAAAATCTAAAAATATGCGACAAACAGGAAGTAGATGAGCAAGGAGCATGAAATCGCTTTACACCACATGGGACTATAGGATGAAGCAATATGCAAAGTATTAGGCTGCTGCATGTTATAGTTGCTGAGAAAACTGCGACGGGAATTTTGTAACGGACCGAAGCACGCACGGACAAGGGTAAAACAGTATACCCCACTCTTCTTCGAAGCAGGGGTATAATAATATGTTGATAATCATGGTTTTTGAATTTGCTCAGATATCTCCTCATTTCCATTTTTCAAAGGATAATGTGGGTCAGTTTGGCTTACATCCAATTTTGTTCAATGGCTCATGGACAGCACTGTACAGTGTATACTAACATTTAGATAATTAATATGCCTATACAAGCCTGTCATGCTGTAAAAAATCAAATATGTCACAAATAAATTAGGTCAGTGGATCACAAATTGAAGTGATGTAACATTTTATGGCCATAATTAGCTGTATGCATTAACATTGATATATTTATATCCAACAATTATTATGTTTTAACAATATGCACTGAAATACAAAGTCAGGTCTGTATGCAAAATTTAGGTTTTTATTGTTGACAGATCTAACTTAACAGTGACAGCTACAATTTTTAAAATTTTCCAACAACTTCCATCGCCTTAAACCCGCAATAGTTGAAAATCTCTAGCTATGAACAAGGGAAAATTAATTCCGGATAGTAAACATTATTTTTTCGGGCTTGTTAATAATAATCTTCCTTTTACTATAAATATCATAACAAATTTAGGCTAGTGCTCAAGAAAAAAGTTATTTTGTCTACATGAGCAATTTTTATGTCTTTCTTTCAGATCGATGTTTGAGAACAAAAATGGCCGATTAAAACCAAAGAATTAGTGTCAAAATGTTGTTCAGTGCTTGACATTAAAGGCCATCCTATTGCCTCTGACAACCTACACATGGGTTCAGGCAACCTGTTACTTCTATTAAAAATATGGTTCAAGCTGTTCATTCGAGCAACCTAGTTTAAAAATTAGAGTCAAGCCTGTTGCTAAAAAATATATGTTTATATTTACAAAGTTAAACCATTAAAGACACCGCTAAATAAAACTCACAAAATCAGATCAAATACAAAAAGTAATCTTTATTACCCTCAAATCTGCAAAGAACTTTAACATTTTATCCAAAATAGTTACAATGTATATCCAAATAACATGTTTTCAAAATGACACCATGTTTCTACACAGTATATGATATACTTAACAATATATCTGTAAATGTATGTATATTTAAATTCTACAGCGACATTGCCAAAGTATACCATAGAACTTTAATAAATTATAAAATCAAATATGTAATCAATACCATTATACATTGATCTATTATGAGCTCTATTATAAATTAATAATAGCAGTGTGTAACAGTTTGTAACCAAAGAATTAGTCATTTGTGTAATACTTAAAAGTTAATACGGTCAAATTGAAAGTTTAATCTCTATTTATTGCTGATCCCGAGTACTTAGTATATTCATGAACTAACCAGCTGCAAGGACTGGAGCCAAACAGGCTAGCACCAATCTACAATCTAGTCTAGTTCAGTAAAATTAAACCTGTCTTTTCCAGAGTTTAAAACCTTTTTCATGTCAAAATGAAAACCTATATTTAAAAGGAAAGGAACATAAAAAACTTACAAATATTCAAATGGTATTTTAGAGAAGCAACTTGGACAAGACAGTGAATATTGACAACTTAAATGAAAATATACCAATGCTCAGTCTTTGAAAGCAAAGCTTGAAGAGTAGACTGAGTAGCTGTCAAAATAATTGTGACAGCTGTCTTTGCTATCCTTTCTTGGTAATATTTTGGTTGCTCAAGTGAACTAAGTGGTTGTTCAAATGCAAGAGTGGGCGTCAGAGACAACTGGACAACTGCCAATTTCATAGACTGCATCATCAATGTTGTACTATGTTGCTGATACAGCAAACAGCAAGGTCAGCAAAAATCATCATAAAAAACAACAACTTCACCATGGGTTGGTGTACAACATCTACAAACACACGAACACGACCCAGTCCGAAGCACATCTAGATAAATATGTATAAAAACCTGGTACTTACCAACTTAGTAACATACAAATAAGGATCATACAAATATAAGAAAAAGTAACCTTACCAAAGTAAACAAACCACAGTGTCATAACAGTTGAAGACTGAATATTGATGTTATGACATAAAGTTCATACTTTGTATATACTTGTACATAAGATTTGGTCAATAAACACAGAACAGTATAAGAAACAGCTGTTTACATACATGATTGACCAATCCATACTGAATATATAGATTTATAACGTTCTTTCTATTGGGTTTTCTTGAATATGCCAAGGTACATGTACCTTAAACTATCTCTGCCTTGAAATTCAGAGTTTTTAAGGACTGGCTAGAAGACTGGCATTGGTTCTAATCTATTTATAAATTATACTGGGTTTAACACTGTGCCAATTTTAAGATTATTTAAACAGCGTCCAGTTCACTTAAACTAGCTTTTCTGGACTCTTGTCCATAACCGGTACTCACCTACCATTCCACAAGGCTGGAAACTTCTCCATATACCTTATTAATAGAGGAAAATTGACATTATTGTCAAATTTTCATGGAAGGGTATAACCTCTCCCTGTGGGAAATAAATCCGTACCCACATCGGGACATTAGATTCGAAATCCAGACGCGCTACCAACTGCGCTACCAACCCAGGTTGTTCATATCTATATGGTGATCAATATTTTTTGTACATATAATTATGTTGATTGTATAAGCTTTAACTTATTGATCGTGATAACAGAAGTATTGTAGTGAGTATTTACATGACAGTTAGGCTAATACATATGTCATTGACAGTTAAATAAAATTTAACAATAATAGTATAATTTGAACATATTTTTTAGACAAGTAATTAAGATGAGTGCAATTCAATAATCATCAATGATTGGATATCAAGTCCCCAAACAACAATAATGTTAAACAACAAACAATTGAACCACTTTTTCAAAAACTCGCACTACGCATTTGAACTTTGAAAGAAAAAAACAGACAAAATTAATTATTTAAGGAACTTAGAAGTTTAAAATTACAGTAACTGTAAGATAAATTGAAACTAACAACAACGAGGCTAATAATAGCAGGAAATATTACCATATAACACCATCTTTAACACCAAATATAACAACACTATCAATAATTAACAACATTACTCATGAATCTAAACCAAACATCTTCAGTAGAAACAACAGTGATTACAGTGCTTTGATCATTATTAATGGAATACTCACTTTAAGCAGATTGTTTACTAATTTCAACTTTTTTAACACCCTCAATATTGCGTGGAAACATTTCGAAAGCAGTTAAGTTGAATTTGTAAATTGACAATTTTAGAGTAAATTGACATAGGTTTTTTTTACAACTGTAAAAGATGTAGGCATAAAACCTACTCCATTACTAATGGTATTGATTATTTTAGTGCTTTCTTGTGACTTTTAAAATATACTTTCCACAAACTATAGGTCAGTTTGTCTTAAAAGTCTTAAGAATTCATTCTATTAACACAATTACATCAGTTACTGACACTGACAAGCAATTTAGAAGTATCAAATAATTAATCAGAGCTGAAAGCGAGAAGCTCTAAAACAATTAGTTAGTGCAATGACATCAATCATTCTGTACAAGAATAGACTGAAGGCTTCTTAAGTGTGCTAGTGGCACAATTAATGAAAATAACCACATTTAAAATGAAAAAGAAAGTTGCCTTAACCATCAGGATTTAATGAACATGCCAGAACTTAAAAAAAAGATGAGTAGACAATAAATGCACAGTGCACTGAGTCATGATAATGCAGATTCCAATGTATAGGTGAAAGTTCAGAATTTTCAAAATACATGTACTGGAATTCCTGCATTTCTTGCCGTATATAGAAAAGTACCCTTTATCAGGTCCAAAAAGTCTAGAATTTCAGGACCTATTGTGAAAATTTTAATACATGTTACAACAAATTGTGAAAACTTTCATAAATGTAAGGGTAAATGTAACTAATATTCTGCAACTGGATTATTATTTTTTCTCGAATTTAGAACTGAAAAGGAACAAAAAGGAGAGAAAAGGAAAGAATAACAAAGTGACACCAAAAAAACCCCCACAGCAACATCAAGTTACTAGTTAAATCTTGTATACCGGTACATCTTAAATTTAATTTGTATGCTGAACTTTACTAAAGTAACTGTGGTCCAGCTTCAGGGCAGTAAAACATTATATAAACATTGACAATGATAAGTTATTTAGATAGTGGCAAATAAATGTCATGTTTCAACAATTAAGACCCTACCTATTACTTATATTAACAAATCAGACATATATAATATATAATTTTATATATTAATATAAATGCTAATGGCTAAATATCTAACCAACCAGCCTTCCATACCTTGTGTTTATTGATCATTTTGCAACAAGTGGTCTAGATAAGCAATGAGTATTAGCCAGGAACCAGCCAGACAATAAGGAAGGTAAGTTAGATTATAATGTAGAACAATGCCAGGTACCAGCTGAGATAGGTGCTCATGTACTAAATGAGAACCAGATGGCTCCTGGCTTTTATACTCAGATGACCTCTGACCTCATTAACAGCAGTCATACAATATAATCACTATCATTTGGTTAGATATATCTATCTACCACCCTCGACCTAACACTTAGTAACAACAGTAAATAACATGCAAGAATGAACCCATCTGATAAGGTCATTACAATTATACCAATAATAAACATGTAAATATAGTTCCAGGGCGTATAATCAAAGCTTGCTAGAATAGTACTAGTAGATCATTGCCTTGTACTTGGATGTTGGCACATGTGAGGAAACCATCATTTTAATGTAATGATAACTGAGTATATATTTCTTATTTATGTTTTGACCAGGTATAAATGAAAGAAAATAAGAAAATGTGCTTGAAAAAATAATTCTACTTTTTTAATTGGAATTTGGGCCTTTTTTCAACACTTCATCTCCGAGACAGCTGTTCATCAAAACACTTCTTGTAAGTTTTTTACCATTGCTATGTTACCTTTCTTCAAGGAGCTAATAGATCGAGGTATAACCTGACACAATCAGGAAAACAACCTAGGACTTCCTCTTTCAATTTCCTGCTCACTAACACTGTACTATACACATAAAACTGAGGTTTTCCAAATCTTTGATAATAAGAAGAAAAAAAACAATTATACTGTAAAGCAATAGCAGTGATCCTTGACAGCCTCAGGCATTTCCTGGTCTGATCAAAGTTTTTAAGTTTTTTATGATGTCATACATCAATCAAACTTGATATACTGTTCTTAAGGAAACAAGGCATTATCATTCACAAACAATAGCAATAGTTTCACTTAATGACATTCCCTGACAACCCTAGGTAACATGACAGTTTCAACTTTTAAAACGAACCAGAATTCAAAGAGATCAGTCAATAAGCCAAAGGCAACCGACACGGTCCCTAATAAAAAATACTATGTACATACATATAAGGTATATATTACTAAAGAAATGGTAGCCAGTTTCTCCATTGTAAAATATTTTATTTTATAGATTTATACATGCATGTATAGCTAATGCTTTGCACTTTTGAATGACACCAACATCTTTGCATAGGCCAAGCAATAAGGTCGTAGGCTGATTTGAAAACCACAATCAAAACAGATTTGGTTCAGTCAATACTAAAGTTGCAAAAACAAAATACACCATTGGCGACAACCAACTCAGCCAGTATAATGAAGTAAACCCAGGAGAAGTTCTATGTGCAGGGTGATTCCCTTTTTAAAATCTTTCTTTAAATCAAGTTGAATGTGATGAGTAACAGATGAAGAACTATATCCACTCTCCATAAACTATTCACTGGTATTATTTATGCATAGCAACACTTAATAGCACTGTCCCTCTATGGCCTCTATTAATTGTAAACTAACATGTATATAGGCACAGATATTTAACATCAAAGGAATGTTTCCAAGTGATGCAGAAAATAAAGACAAAATAAAATGTGACATTTATAACAAGAAGTTATGATATTTTCTTTGTCTTGTGAAGATGAAGTACATGATATTTACTAGAGTAAAATGACAAACAAATTACTGAGGTCACATTTTCTATCTTATAAGATACAGTGAAGCCTCCTTTAACAGCTGATAAAATAAATACTCCTCTCAACAACATCCATCTTCATATAACACACCCCTTAGTAACACTTTTTACAGTCATCTCAACTTCTTGAAGTGTGCTTTTTTTCTCAATGAAAATTAACTATAACATTTACCTCCCTAGAACAGCTGATCTATCATAGTTTACTTCTTCTACTGGCTATTGTAAAGAAGTTCCACTGTAAATTATAAAATGTATTGTCATCAGCCTTAAGCTTTAATGTGTTACTATGACTGAAAATACTAGTTAACAGCTACTTTTTCTGAGTTGAACAAAATTATTTTTTACTACTAAGTGTAATACAAGGTACAAGAATAATTTATACATTGATAAATGGTAGCTTATAAGAGTAACAAAAGGCAACCGTTTCAGGAAGTATGTTTTCTAATGAAATAGACTAAGACTCCAACTTCCAAGTCATCAACTTCAGATCTATTTCACACTTGCTATACTAAGTATGGCCAATCTAAGAAATGTGGAAATTATATGTAACCCACAACTCATGCCCAGCAAATAGTTGGAAATATCCAAATAAGCAATATCCTGAGCCAGTGGCTTGTTTTGAGAACTCAACTAGCAGGGAGTCATCACTGTAACTTTCCTAAAGCAATAGAAGGGTTCAATAGAGAGCCTGCCAATCAAACAGCCAAAACAAGAATTTAAGGGGTTTCCGCCTTGGAAACATAAAGTGATACAAAAATTGCTACTGGAGGTTTAAATCAGGTTATATGCCTAGGTGCACCAACTTCACACTTGCTCCCAACAGTCTTACAGGGTCATGTAAACTTGAACAATCAATAACCAATTGTCTCACTCTTGGTTAAACTTTGAATTTCATTTCCTTACCCTACATTAAAATCAAGTCAAGATCTCTGCAAAACAAAACAAGTTAAAACTCTTTAACTTTAAAAGTACTTTGTACCACATGTCTTAACCCTCTATATGAAAACTGAACAAAACATTTATCTGAACTTTACCTTAAGTGAGAATAAAGCTCCTTATATCAAGTTTATATCAACAAATATCAATACCGTTTATTCAGTATTATAGAGACAAATCCAAAACATAGACCTCAAGTAGATATAAAAACATAAATACCCCAAGTTCAATACTCATATACATGTATATTGAAAGCTCTTTAAGTTATTAGGTAAATCACTTACAAATCTATGTATGACATATTTTTTGTTTTTGCTAAATTTAGAGAGTTCCAAGACCCTGAAGTTAAGCTGAAAGTACCATAATAGAAATACTCTATCATATTTTTTATTTTATTTTATTTTTATGTTGTATTCAACACATATTAGGTCATATATACGATGACCAGCTCTTCCTACTATAGGTTTCCTGGACACTTGTTTTATCATCAGTACTAACTTACCCTTTGTAAGTTCATAATGAAACAGGGTTTATTACCAAGTCCAAAATATAGTAACTAGTTCATTTTTTAAGCCAATAATGTCTCTAAATAACTTGTCCCTATACTTTTATTTTAACATGAACAAAATGAAATGAAAAACTTACAAGGGTCATTAAATGTCATTTCAGACAACATACAGGAATTGGGCTAAGATTTCAAGACCTGTTATAGTGACTATTCTATATCAAAATAGCAGGGCGCTGTACCCTACCAATTTTCTCTCCTCCCTGAACTGTTTTGCTCCACTCTATGGAGAAATAGCTACTTTGAAACATCTTCCCTCTGAAGACTGATGCACACTGCTTCTTTTTTCTGCCTCCCTGCCCTTTTTGAGTTCTGGATTGATCACCATTTTTTAAATACTCATTGGAAGGTATGTTTCACAAAGGTATGTCTATTTGTTTACTTACTTGATACCTTTATATAATAACATAAATAAATATGTGTAAATAATAGTAAAATGACACAGAAATTTGTCTCATGTAATCTTTTGTTTAGAACCCTAACCATCAATGAGTGAGCACAATTTATACTATATGTAAAGAATATGTCAGGCATAATTCCAAGTAATACAAAATATTGATGTTCTTACAGCCTTACATAGATTAAAAAAAGAACATTTAACTACACAAAGAATTTGAATATCAATATTATATAAGTACATTGATCACAAATTGACCTTCAGATCACATGCCTTAATACAATAATACCCACTTATCAGTGATTATATTTAAATAGAGACATAATACACCCTCAAACTACCCATTAGTCATACAAGTTTAAACTAAGACAATACTTGTTACATAATGATCATGCAAGAACAAGACAATACAAATTGAAACAATTATCTACAGATTTAGTTCTATCTTCCTATACTGTCATAACCCCTCCTGGGGACGTAGACAGGTGATTCAAGTTTTCTTATATGATTAGATTTCTGAGGATAAAATATAGATTCATAAATTATGTCAGTGCATGTATTTTTATAATTTTAATCCCACATAACATGGAACATGACATTGGGACATTATGATATTTTTAGGTGACTTTGAGGATTGAAAGAACACACCAACTGTAGCTTGTCCTAAGCCTTGTTGTAAAATGGTGAGGGCCATAATCACAGCAGAAAATGTTAAAGTTAAAATCACAGCCTGGCGATAGAAGAAGTCTTCTATACATGTCTCTTGAGACACTTAACTTGTTAGAGTTAAGTTTTAGTCAGGGTCTGCACATAATGCATCAATATAGAGCAGATGGACACCCGAATGGATGGACGAACCTGAATCATCTATTGAATTTTGAAAAGGAGATGACAAAGTATTACATTTACAGCAAGAGCTGTTCGTAAGACAGCGCTCGACTTTTCTCAGATCATCAGTGAATGGGTTTTAATAGTAAGGTGGAAGTAGTGATGATGAATAAGTGTTCCAAGTTTAAGTTGAATATCTTTAATAGTATTGAAGTTTGTAAAAACTTTAACCTTGGTTTGGATGTTTTCCAAGTTGAAAAGTCGAGCTAAAAATAGTACAAGGAACTCAATTTTCTCATGAAGATATTTGACAATCAGTGTGACATAGAAAGCATGTGAAACCGCTTAACTTCTGTTTCATACCAGAAAACTGAATGTGCTATTTCATTATCCTGGTAGTGACCCTATCATATCTGGTGATAGCAGGTGGCTATATTATGAATAGTCACTTCTTCTTATGTAATGTTATGGTATCAGAAGTGTTTGACAAACCTATGAGAAACTCAATAATGAAAGATGCATATTTTTGAGAGCCTGATCAGCTCTCTGGCTCTGACAGACAATAAAGTAGAGATGAGTGCCATGATCATAGGTGGATATATATTCACTTACAACACCCTAGCTGTTGGGATAAACTCTAAGCAACATGGCTGAATGTCTCGCTTACCAACCCAGGGAACCAGGTTCAACACCCTTTCAGGGCATACGGTTTTTATTCTCCTAATTTACTGTCTTTACCCGATCTCGCTCTACATTTCTTTGCATGAGCTAAGAAATAATGACTCATGAAAATAATGAAATGAATAAAATACAAATCTAACACTTATGAACATATCTTTTGAAGTTGATAATGACAACAAAAGAAAAGGAGGCACACGTGGAACGCATAACGTCAGAGACCTGATAAAATCCAGAAACGAAAATAAGCCATTAGTTGACTGGCAATAATCAATATCATGTTATATAAATTCAAGCAGATTATGCTAGCACTAAAAGGTAAGCACACCAGAACATTTGATTCAAAACTTCAAGTTCGAAGGTGATCACAATTGACAACAAGAGAGGAATAACGTCCTTGAAATACAGTAGAATTCATCATAACGAAACTCGGGTCCAAATCTGGCTGTGGAACAAAAAACATTAATTGATAACAAAATAATAAGTGCAAATAATTCGTACTAACCCGGCCCTTCAGGAACCTATTTTTTAGTCTCCAAATTTCCTCGATTGACGAGAACAATAATGGTAAGAACAGTTCTCTGTTGCGAATAGTTTTTCCACACTCATTCACAGTCCACTTTCAATTCATCGAATAATAACCTAACAACACACCACATTAAAAATTAATCCGCACATCATATGGTACCATAAAGTAGTGCCTTTGTATAATTAAAAAGAGAATACGCAGCGTTTATACATTCTGATTTGCTCATTTGAAGCTTTTAAACAAACAATTTAGTTACTTTTGAACATAATCGATCGATTTAACGAACGTTAACGAAAATGGGCATAATGTATTAATGCGCAAATAAAACATTATTTTTGAACGAAATATTAGGCCGGTAGTAGTGGCTTCCCCTTTTAACGGCAAGCGAGACAACCGTATTTTCTTTCCAAAACAATTGTTTAATAATTACGCCCCTTACATTTATTAATGAAAGCGCTAAAGAGCTCTAAAGCTGGACTGAAATGGTTATAGATTACTTATTATGTAAGTCTTTTGTTTAATCAAAACACTGTTCCTTTTTACTCATACTTCTGTAATGCTGATGGCAAGATCTTTGAACTGTGTTCAAAGGTTTTATATTCGGAGCTTTCCTTTGACAAAAAAAGAAATCTCACATTAAAGCCAAATTACAATGATTTATGCTTTAAAAAGCGATGCTCAGTTCGAACTACTATCTGTATACAGTATCTAGTATATATTACCGCGCGTATCGAACTGTCACATCAAAACACTACTGTACATTCCTGTCATATTAAGACTAGCTGGCGTCGAAGTCACATGTGCCAGACCCAAATTTTCCTTTTTATCTATATACAAGGAAGGAAAAATGTATCTGGCACTCGTTGTCAAAATATGAACGTGATGGTGAAAATAATACTGCTTATTATGGCTAATAAGCCCACTAGTGATTTGCCGCCAGGAAGTCATAAAATTAAAAAAAAGTAAGAATTGCCGACAAGAAATGTCAACCGCAAGAGTGATAAAGCCTTTTACACGGCTTTAAATGATTGAGTACCGGTAAATTAAACTAATGAACAATCACACTATGGATAGAATCAATGCAAACACGTGTCGTCTTTCGACAAAGCCATCAACTTCTTGACGGTTTTTACATGGATTTCTTGATGGTTACTTGGCCCGAAATCTTCTTGTCGGTATTCGGGGTTTTTTTAAGTCACAGGCATTAAAACATTCATTAATACAATACCCTATATATAGGGTCCTTGTTAGTAATAATCTTTTAAGTTTAATTCAAATTATACAATTAAATGCATTAATTTTACTAGTTTTTTGTCTGTCTATGTACAAAGCTAACGACTTCTTGACGTTTACTTGGCCTAAGATCTTTATGTCTCTGTACACGTTTTTTTTAAGTCACGGACATTAAAATACTCATTTATACGTTATCTTTTAGGTTAAATAAAATTAAGCAATGCATCTACAATGAATTTACAATAAGTTAAGCTTTTTTGAATATTTTTCTTGCCTGTTCATTTACAAAGCTAACGACTTCTTGACGGTTTTTGCATCGATTTCTTGACGGTTACTTGGCCTGGGGATTTTTGTCGATATACGTTTTCTATGTCACAGACATTAATATATTCATCAATACCTATCTTTTTAGGCTAAATTCAAATCAAGCAATGTATCTCTAATGATTTTACAATAAATTAAACTTAATTAAGACTATTTTTTGTCTGTCTATCAACCAAGCAAACGACTTCTTGACGGTTTCTACACGAGCCTATTGATGGTAACATGAATTCGGGTTTTTTGTGGTTGAAGCTTTTTCTACTTTAATCATGATTTGAAGTACGAATTAAGTATTCATAACAGAAAAAATCTTAAATGTTCATATTAACAGCATAAACTTGACTTAAATCCACATATTTCTTTCTTGACGGTTCTTGACGGTCCTTGTCGGATTTGTCTGTAAATAGGGAGACCGTACTGCTTATATCATGAGAAGTGTTCGATTGTGTCAACCTGTATTTGCGATCTACAACCCCCGTAACTTCTCTAATAGACCAACTGAGTGCCTGACTGAACCAAAACTTGTCTCAAGGATAGAAGGACTGAATGGGTTGCTAACAAGTCTATAGATATGCATTAAATCGTACATGGCACAAACGGGTTATTGTAAGGAGCTGTATTACTCTAATACATGCATGCATGTACAGTGTGTGTTGTGCACTGTCGAAAGTAGTTAGCCGGCCTAGCAAACATACACGTAGGAAAGCATAGGGTAAAATTTCCAGTCGACAGTTAAAGATTCGTTTTCAATGTTGCAGGTTTCCCACACTGAGTAAAAAAGACAATTTTGAAACAAATATCGCCGAGTTCCTTCCCATAGAACATTGTTGGTGCCCAACTAACTATTACGTCTTCTGATGGATTCGAGTATTGTGATATTCCTTTAACCGCTAGGAGCATAGTGCCAACTCTAGGAGTATCCAGATGTCAAAACGACAATCTAAATAAAGATCCTACTTGAGGCTTATCTGAAGCTATTTTATGCATTAAAACAATGTGCATAAGTCAAGCCAACATAGACATTTTCGGCTTACAATACAATCGATTTTGTAGTAAGCTTAAGTCTGCTTACTTTTTGAATGCCAGGAATTATTGCACAATGCAACATAAAACACACATTGCATGTATAGATTGAGAAAACTGACTTGAGACAAAAGACATGTGCAACTTAAATATCAGTGCCAAAACATATTCAGTTAAAATAACGCAGTTACCATTGTGTGTAATGCATTAATACGTTACGTGTAATTAGAACAAACTACATGTATACACACATTTAAAACTAAGATACATTTTTTATCAAAGCTCATTTATTTCTAAATAGTGTAATGCCAATCTAAATAAACACAATATATATAGTTATACCAATACCTGTAAATGCAAAAACACAACAAATATAATATATATAAATTCAATTAATAAAAGAGTAAGCAAGCTCTATACGAACTAATCAACAAATTAAAATAAATACGCCCAACAACAAAAATGCGATAATAAGAAAACTTAACGTTTGGGAGTCAAAAGTCGAGCAAAAACATGTATAATCACATAAGTGCAAAATTGATTAAAACACAAAACTAATTAGATGAAAAACTGAGACTCTTAACAGATATACCAATCGATCCATTAAAGTGCATAAATATATATCTTATTGTAAATGATTTGAAAATTGATTGAAAAAAATATAGCAAAAGGCCAAAATCGATACCAGCACAATTGAATACACACTGTGTACTCCAGGGAACATTTGAAAAGTGTTGCATACTCTACGTCTCTGTTGACCAATACTTTATTATCTTGCCACTATCAACTGTTTCAATTTAATTACAAAACATATCCTTTTACAAGATTTCTTTACTCCGTGGTCAATTGAATGTGACACAATTGAAGATTCAAACCATTTTTTTACATTGACATAAAAGTATGTGGCATACCATCAATAATAGATTTACACCCTTTAATGTTAAACGTTACATAGATACATTATTTATGAACTACATTTTTTGTAAAACAAACGTAAAAGTGAGAATACCTTACACAATGTGTAGTTGATTGAACCTTACACAATGTGTAGTTGATTGAACCTTACACAATGTGTAGTTGATTGAACCTTACACAATGTGTAGTTGATTGAAACTTACACAATGTGTAGTTGATTGAACCTTACACAATGTGTAGTTGATTGAAAATTATAAGAAAATTGTAGCGTCACTAAGCGAATTCATTCATCACAGCATTTCATAATGTTTTGATTCGATAATATTAATTATAGATACATTAGCATGTATGGATATATGTAAGAGTAAAAGTCTGATTAAATAATCAAAGAAAATGCTCGTACAGTCAGCATTAAAGCAGCCCGTTTACAGATTTTAGATTATTACCAACTCATCTAAAGCAATCAAAATTATACAGAGTTATTTGGGCAGTAAAGTAATTCTGATTATGACAGTTTTAATGAAAATTGACATACATCTGTAAAAGGTGGTAATTTGAATGTCTAAAAATCTACCCACGCTATAGAGAGTTTAGTGTGCTTTTTGTGTACATTATTTAATACTTATAATAATCTATAGACTATATGTCAGTTTTCCTTAAAATATCAAAAGTTCAATATCTTAACACAATGACAGACACTGAAAGGTATTTTATCACATCAAAATATGCAACCTACTCTTGGCGAGTGGCTTTAAATTGTCAGAATACACAAAATCAAAATGGCAATGTCCAATCTTATTACATACATTCAGAACTAATTTTTACACGCACAAGTGAAAGTATATAACACACTACAAAAAGGCAAAGTCATGTTAGCAAACATTAGTATATAATCGTCATATTGTCCAATCATCTTTGTTGTGCAACCATAACAATTTAGGAATACATTGTACATATATTTTGAACTAATTTCGCACATACAAGTGAAAGTATATAACACACTACAAAAAGGCAAAGTCATATCGGCAAACATTGTATATAATTGTCATATTATTTTTTTGATGCAAAAATAACACTTTCGGAGCAGTTGGTCATATTTATAAGTGAGTAATATGTACAAAGTCTCATCATGTCCCAGTCTATACTCGTGTATGTTATTTACAATAAACTATATATTCCGGATAAGTTTGTGTATCTTTGAATATCACAAATTCTTCAGGATTGGCATCGTCATCGCATGTTGAATCAAACCTGAAACATAACATCATATGACATAAATCGTAATAAATATCT
The DNA here is from genome assembly GCA_025267735.1 of Mactra quadrangularis. Classification (NCBI taxonomy): domain Eukaryota; kingdom Metazoa; phylum Mollusca; class Bivalvia; order Venerida; family Mactridae; genus Mactra; species Mactra quadrangularis. The sequence goes on from CM046304.1 coordinate 35,556,026, forward strand.
TTTAAAAAGAACAGTCAATTCCAATTTTTAACACAACAGTTTTTTTTTGCTCAGAAATAATCAAATTCTCTATGTATTTGTGCCACGATCTACATCAATATAGCCTGCTATTAATTTTTAAATAATAACATTTACAATAGTTACTACATAAAAAGTGTCTTAAACCACTCGACAATTTACTTTTCAAAAATAATGAAACATGAAGGCCATCCGTAGCAATCCATATCAAAAGCTTAGAACTGTTCTTAACTTAACATAAATCTCTTGAAATGATAGACTATGTACTGTAATTTCTAATACATATGACCCTTACCATACCAATGCATGAATGTCAAGACAACGAAAAGATTGGATAAGAAAGCTTAGTAGAAATAAATGAGTAGAGAAACGTATATCATTGTCAATGGTATTGTTGGCAGTATGACTTACTAAGCCATAAAATGGCTATTGTTTATATGCAGTAAAAAGGTAAAGATCAACCAAAGGACATAACTACTGAAAATATTGCCAAGAGCATGTACACAGTGTCTTCTTGGATGAATTATCATATTTTGAATTAATAAGTATCGTATCATTAAGTAAGTGAATAAAGTTACACATTGTTAATTCACTTCCAGGTATACGTATGAATTCTAATTAAAGACTTTTTGTATTTACATGTCTACAACTGAACAATCATAGTTTCGATAGGCATACCTCTATGGCATTTTCCATTTGAATATCAATATCTTAACATTATGTTAATAAATTTAGCATTAGATGTTTATTCATAAAAAGATCAATGATCCAAAATAAATTTTCCAAAAAGAATTTCAAACAATACTTAAAATATGAAATACACGGTCCAAGACCAATGACTTACATGTACATATGTCTTTATACACGTGTCCTTACCTATCTGTTTGCGAGCCTTGAATCAATGGTGCAAATCTATCTGTATATCCTCTGTCTACTCTTGTCGTAAGACCTGTTAGGACTCTGGCGTAAAATAATCTTTTTCGTCCATTGCTATCAATAGGCGTGTAGTCATCTCTTAAGGAGTATTTTGCGTTCACAGCAAAATAAACACCATGCCCGTACCAAACTTGACCAGCTACGTATAAATACATGTATAAACATTAACTATATACTTAGAATATGATTTATTTATATGAAAAGTGCGTTATAGACTGCACTATAAAGACATCACTAACAGACAGAAAAAACGCCATCTCAAAATTTAATGTTGTTCAACAAATAACAGTTATTGAATAAAAAGATGTAAAATACTGTAAAAAAAAACAAAATTAAATAAATTCAGAAACGGTAAAAGATATACCAGTCTTAACGAACTCTTGCGTGTATGGAAGTACTAGACACTTATCGAATTAAACATAATTATTTGCTTGCAGATCGAACTAATTTGGTAATTCGTCATTTGACCAGATTTATTTCACATTAAAAAATGTATGATTTGCAACATGCAAAAATTTACATTGAAATAAAATTCTGAAATTACGCACCAAAAGTTTGTCCAGAATAGCTTCTATTAAATCCATTATAAATGATTGATTTATCCACACCGTCTGAAGTACCATGCCATAGATGTCTTTCAACATTACTAACAGCAGATTTTCTATTGTCTTCCATCTGTTCCTTTGTTGCTTGATATTGTTGATATAGAACACGGTTTTGAATCCGCCATATCTAAAATATTGTAACGTAATAGCCACACAATGTACTGATTTGATAAATCTGTATACCTGCGATATACACCACTACAATTTTCTTTCTAATATGCAAGAAAATTATTGGAAATCATGCTGTCCATGACCCAGGCAATCGCCAAATGTGATCTACATTTTTAGACATCAAACGAGTGTTTTACAACGAACTTGATTTATTTGGCAATCGTATTGTTATCATCATCTTCTCAGTTATTTTTAATATATAATATGGACGTAATTCCCAAAGAAGCACGCGTTTCTATGTATATATATATAGTACCGTTCAGGAAATGAAATATACATTTGAATGAACTATTAAGTCAGTACGTGCCATTTCTTGTAGGTGTTTCCCACAGAATTAATTAAAACTTTACGCGAAACATTAAAAAAAGGATCTTAAAGTGCATTAGAAAAATTAAGGGACTGAGATAATCAGTCATATGAATTGAAAAATATTTACCTCTACGATCTTTATACCCGCTTTTCCCGTTAGATTAAATGCTAATTCAACGGTTTGGTATTCTGCATCTGAATGTTGTAACTTAACCTCCTTTAAGTTTTCGTCTTTGTCCATAGGTTCCCAATAATCAGGCAAGGCCTTCAATGCACCTTAAATAATAGATTATTCGGTTACATTGGACTTATTATTAGACTAACGTTTGTTTACGGATGTCAAAACTGCTAACTTTCTATCTAACCTTTGCTGTAAACCATCATTTACTGGAAACTTTTTTCTGGAGTCCCTTATCTTGGCTTATAATTCTTATATATGTTTGTGTAATATTATACTACATAAATCCATATTGTTTACTAAATTACATGATAAACAACCAGTCATCATAAAGGAAGGTGTTAATTTGGTACATATACACACATTCTAAGAGGTACTACATCTCCCAAATAACCGAAATTTTCTGTCCAAAACTTGTTTCAATACAAACGGGAACTACTAATTATACCTATTAAGTCCCACAAACATCGCAATCAATTTTCTTTCTTTCTTACGAGTTTAAACTATTACAGGGAATCTAAAATCTAAACTTGCACAGAGCTGCTAAAATTACCTTCAGTAAAATCTTTACGTATCATTCCAACGGCTGTTTTCTTTTGTTTATCGTCCTTTTCATACTCAATCATGGTATTGAAATCGGCAACATACAGTTTATCATCAATATCACGAAATTCCTTTCTTTTTTCTAGAAGTAATAAATAAATATTTCTAATTCTTATGTTTTGTTAACAGTCTATCATTATGATGATTGGTATTTATCATATTATGTTTATTATTTAAAATTGAACCAAATTGAAAGACTGATCTAATGACATATATTAAAAAAGTTAAAATGCGGTTACATGTTCAGCCGACTTTACACTCTTTACACCTGATTATTGAAATCACCCTCAGACAGGCGAGCCCATACAGTACCCATTTACACCTGTGTTGAGTGGAACAATTGTAGGTAAATTTCTTGCTCAGTGCCCTTAGTGAAGATCGAACTCGGGACCTCTCGATCCTTTTGTGCGTCCTTCCATCAGACCAATGCTTCTAATAATATTCACATGAGGGATACACGCGCTTGTTAATTGTTCTAGAATATGACTCTAAAAATAAACACCTAGATTGTAAAAACAAGGCTGATGTTATTGTTCATAATAAAGTCAAGGATATAAGAGAGACATTACTAGTATATTCTATTATAATGAACATTTCAAGTTTAAATAATTTCCATCAGCAGAGAAATAAACTTCATAAGTTAATCTTTGGCTTTATTGGTTACATCCGAATTAAGTTTCCATACCTGTGCATACTGACTTGAATCACGGAAACTTGTTTGGTGTGATTTTTATTTTCAATACATTACCTTGTTTACAGTATGAATCCTCTAATATATACATCAGATTCTTTGGATAGGGAACCCAAATTTTACCATCATCTTCTTTATAGTACCATTCAATATGCTGTTGGCAAAGAAATGAGACGGAAAAATTCAACTAAAGTTAGTCCTTTCAGTATTTATTTTGAAATACACATCGTAAATGATACTCAATTCGAAAAAAGTCAATCATTATTAATACTAGTAAATGCATAGCATAATCGAACCAAGGTCGCTTGGATTTAGTTTTATTTTTCGGACAGTAAATATATCATTTTAGTGCAGTACTCATGGTGCGTAGGATGTTTACTATAAACAAGATTCGCATTTAAGTGAAGTTAGACGTTGCATGCATAAAACTAGACATACTCCTTTAGAAATATTCACAGAAAGAACACAATCATAGCAGAACTATAACTAAATGTATAATTATCATTTGTAAAGTAGAATAGAACACCGTATCAATTGGAAACAAACTTTGGGTTATAATACATGCATGTTTAAATAAATGAAGGATTGCTTTTATTTACCTGGTATGCAATTTTACCGACGGCCTTGTTTCTTTCCACATCACGAAGCTCCTTAATATAATTTAGAATACGTTGATAACAGTCCATAACTGATTCACCAAATCCGTTTATTACTATTTGACTATCTTTTGTATTCAATTCTACCTTCACATTATAACCTTCACCAAACTCAACAACTTTGTCCTTCATAAATAGATACAAGTATAGTTAAGTATTATTCAAAATAACTGAAATATATATTTCCTATTAATTTCTTTTCAGTTGTCAGCTGACGATCATGGAAATTAGACTGAAAAAAACAGGCATTGTTTGAAACCATTAAGACATTTACCTATTTAGCCATTTTTCATATTAGTTTTCTCAAATTGAATAATTACTACTATTTGACCTGATAGTAATAGACCAAAATTGCGTTTCTCAACATGCGTAGGACAAATTATATGCAAGAAAAGGATACGTGTAATACATGTTTGCACATTTATACATAAGAGCGGTGGTCTAGTGGTAGAACGCACGCTTGGGGATCAAGTGATCTCAGGTTCGAACTCAACTAGGGACACTGCTAATTTCCCTGAGCAAAAGATTTGCCTACAATAGTTCCACTCCACCCAAATGTAATGGGTAATTTCAAGGATCACCTGCATGAATGCGATTTCAATAATCAGAAGTTATAGTACAACATTGTAAAGTCGGCTGAATATATAATTAGAAGCAGACTTTAAACAGCACTTGAAATTTAATACCAATATACATGTTCTTAATAATGAGATCTTTATTTTCTCTTATTGAGCATTTTGGATTTGAAACTGGTAAAAAATTGCAGGATTTTGCAAGTACCAAGGTGGTCCTTATTGGTGCTGCATAGCACTGTTACGTTGATTGCCAAGGGTTAGAAAAAAACAATGAAATGATGCATACCCAATGTTTGCCTTTCAATAATTCCATATCTTTAATAAGATTTTCTTGTCCAAGTTTAAGAACACTTCGCTTTATTTCATTATCAATTTTGGTTGTGATTTCTCTGCGCACACTATCGAAATGTTGGGGATCATCAGTAATGATTTGAAACAGGACAAAGTTTTTCCTTCCTGTTGGAATTTTTACATTTTCATCAATTTCCTCTTCATCATCTTTCCCTTTATATTCGTCTCCAAAATGTACACCTTTGGCAAAGATAAAAAGTATATTTTCTGTTTCAGAATACTGAGTGATTGTATATTAAAGAATTTTTAATGATTTGTAGAATTTTGTCTAAGAGGAAATGCCTTTTAGCATTTAATGTCAGATACAAGCATGCAAATGTGTTTATTCAAGGTAGGTTAATTCAGAATAAGATTCTACATTACAACATTTTGTCTTGAAACTGCCGATGCATAATCGTAGAGTTCATGAAAATATAATACTATAGAGAATGTAGATATCGACTCTTGAGGAAAGCAATGTGAGAACTAATAAAGAAAATGTCCGGAAGAGTTGAATTAAACAATTCAAGCTCTAAACATCTACACACAGCAAGCCTATATTTAAAACAATTGAAAACTCTTATATGTATTTTTAATAACATATGTTTATTTTTTAAATACAAGTAGGTAAACCTTATATTATTTTGTATGATTAGGTCGGAGTTACCTTTCTTCTTTACTGGAGCACCAGCTTGTTTGGGCACAGATCCATTGCTACCAATAACTTGTTGAAGTTCTTGCTCGAAAACCTACAAATTCATTCGAACGCAAATAAATATGTACGCAGTGTCGATACAAATACTTTTTACCAGGGTGGAGATTCAAAACCATTTCGTATCATTCAAAATGTAAACAAACGGACACCATTTCGGAAAAATTAATGAAATATCATTATAAGCAGAAAATTGAGTAGCGTGTTATGGTAATTTTCTTTTTTTTCATTGGTGGACGATTAAAAAGGTAAATTAGAAAAAATACCTGAATTTTCCAAAATAGCGTCCGTTTGTTTACGTTTTATATGATACGAACTGGTTTTTATTCTCTACCCTGGTTAATGGTTTGAGTAGTACTAAGACATATTAGGCTGTTATTGTGCTAATTTAACCTGTCGTATTAAATTTATAGTGAAATATTATTAGAGAGATATGCTATATGTATCTTAAAGATGGAATGATAGACAGAAAAGTCATGTGATTGAGCTGTTGCCTTACAATTTATGGCATACCCAAAAACAGGCACATATACAATACATTCGCTATAAGGTTATATAAAACAACACTTATATAAGAAAATTACCTTATTAACACTGACAGAACCAGGAAATAATACTAAATTCACAAGACATTTAACAGACGGATTTCTGCTACCAAATGATTGTACGGCCCTGAAAATAACGTTTATAAAACGATGAATAAAAGAAGATGTAAAAAGAAGAGTTAAACTGGCAAAACAATAATCATTTGTTAAGACAAACTTGACATGCACGACTCGACAAAAATGTCGTCCGAGTGCCCCTGACACCCTATATTTGGCTTCGGGCAAATTGCTATAGCCATTAAATATTTTGTTCAGGTAAGTGAATTATATAGCTGGTTGTCCAACCGGGAAACCTACTTTTAAAAATGAAGTCGAGCCCTACTTGACCTCTTAAATTACTAAGTGATACTTTATAAACATATACAGTAAAACTTGGATATAACATACTCGCTGGGCCAAAGTAAAAAGGTATGTTATAACCGAGGTATATTATATCCATACAGCAAACTAAGTATGTTATATACAAAATATGAAAATTGGGCCAGGAAAAATGGTATGTTAAAACCGAGTATGTTATAACCAAGTTCTACTGTAGTATTATCTAAAATGCAAGAGTCTACTTTAAATAGCAATAATCTCGAACCTGCCTTTCTGACGTTAGTTGTCGATGAAAACTTAATTCAGCAAATATAAAAGAATACACAGAAATATAATTTATTGTACAGTGTAACCTCTGCAGAGCGACTTTCGGCGGAGTTTGAAAAAACTGCCGCTCTGCAGAGGTGCCGCTCTGCAGAGGTAGACTTTTTCTACCGATCACGAAAAACGGCCGTTTCGGTACGGAAAACTGGCCGTTATCCGTTCCGTAATGTAAATACAGTTATTATCGGGCGCTGATCGACAAAAGTAAAAAGTTTTGATATGATTACTTTTTTTAAATAAATCATTATCACCGTTAGAAATTCCTAGCATGATGGTTAGTTTTACGCTCAAGAAAGCAATACACCAACGAAATCGTTTCTTTTACCGTCATAATTGTTTTTATAGCTGTCTAATGGCGAATAACATTAAGCATGAATTATCGTCGTCTTTTCGGGATTAACTATCTGATTCGACTCTTAAACCTCAAATAACTTTAAAACTGAATTCATGTCGTCGAAGATTTTAAATGATAAGTACAATAACAAATAAGTTTCATTTAGTATTGTTAACTAGCTGGGCGTATGTACAACTGATACTTGATGACGTTAGCCTACCAAACAAAGCGCTCCTTATCTTAGATCCGTTCGTTGGTGTCATGGAAACCATATGTCACTTGTATATTAACCCCTGTTAGTCAAATGATTTAACAACATGACACTTTAGGGTAGTATTATATGATTAAGGGTATCGCTTATTGTTTAAATATTCCGGTCATAGATAAAATCGATGATTGATATTAACCTTGCTAGACTTAGTGTCGCTGTACAGAGGTAAAGAATAACAATGGGAATTTATCTCAACGGCCGTTTACCGCTCTGCGGAGGTGTTGTTCATTAGAGGTAAATCATAGTGCAAAACCGACGGAGGGAATTCTAACATGCCGCTCGTCAGAGGTTGCCGCTCGTTAGAGGTGCCGTTAGCAGAGGGTATACTGTACATACATGTCTTAGTAGTTTTCTATACACAAGTAATGAATTTCATTGTAATCAAGAATCATTACTAAATAGTCATTTCCAAAACATAAGACAAACAAATACCATTCGAAAGAATACTTTGCATGTACATGTTATTAAAGCTTAAGTTTTAAACAAACAAAAAAAAACCTGTAAATTCCTCTGGCAACTTTAGTAGGGGTATATTTTGCTCCACCGGTGCCAATTGATGGTACTGCAATCGATGATAGATGACTATCCTTCATCTTGTAGAGACAATCTTCAATACATCTTTCAATAGACTTAATGTAACATAAGAAAAAAATAATTATAAGTGTAAAATTACTTGGAAATAAAATTAACGTGAATAATGAGCAAGCAATGCATTGAGTGGTCACAAGAGAAAGATCATGACGACCAAGTTATGACTGTAGTACACATAAAACAACTTAAAACATATAAAGCAAAATAACCTACGTTTTATTTTACCCTTTTTAAAATCATATCATGATAAGATACGATCATTTGCTTAACAATTAATAAAGTTGCATTAAATATATCAGAAGGTTACGTTAGAGATTTAATGGAGTGTGAACGAGAAACTGGTAATATCAATCGAAGTCTTACCCAACTTCAACAATATCATTTCTAGAGCAGACGTTCGCTCAATAAATTGATACATGCTATCAGTACTATGACACTTGTCATAAAAATGGAAACTAAATTTTTAATATTTATTTAGTTTCCCTGAATGTCGCCAATAGTTTATGCTCATAGAGTGATATAAAAGGGAATACAAAACAAAAAGGTTACCTGCTGTCCGGTTGACTCTTGCCAAACTGGCATCAGGTAATGATAAACCTTTTTGCAGCTGAGACCAAAACCATCTGTCTCTACTATCATACCATATGTGTTTTGACCTTTGTAGTTATTACATGCTGTTTGCAATCCAGGTCCGGCAATCTTACACAATTCTTTAGGAATTATCCCATTTAAATTAGGAAAACTTGTTGTTGTGTTTAAAATAACATCTTCCTGTAAATAAAGACAAAATGACTTCATTCGTGTGATATATATTAAGAAAAGCACTTTACTGGATTGTACAAAATTATTATAAACGACCATTTAAAATGAACTTCACGCTTAATCAACACCTTTTTATGTGATGTTTTTGCAGAAAAATGAAAACGATTTCAGCCAAAAGTAGATATAGCAACAAGATATTAACATCGCGGTTGAAATGATGAACAATCTCAAATGTCGAGGAGCAGATTTGTAATTTTGTTGAACAACTACATATACAGTATAACCTGAATTTACATGTAGATTTTTCTGTTTTTCCCACAAATTTATCTTATCATTGACCTGTACTTTATTTGTATTTGAACGTTTTGTGAGATCACGTGCTTTGTCGTACAAAGCTTAATTAAACATCGGCTCTGTTCTGTTCATATACTTACTAAAACATTTCGAGTCACAGTTCACGACTAAATGACCTTTGATAAAAACTAAGAATTAACTTTGAGAAGGGAATCGATGGAGTTTCAAGCATTAATAAAGGAATAAAAGCAATTTATTAAGAAATCAATATAGTGAAGAGACGTAATATTTTTTTAATTGATTGTATTAGATGATGATTAATAGAAACCAGCTTAACTAAAATGAAGATAAAAAATGCTTACCTTTGCGCACTCGAGATTACCGTATGTAATGTTTAGAGAAATTTGCGAGTTAGACACATTCCATTTCAAATCACCAGAAGATGCTGGAATAATTTTAAATATATTACTGAAATCGTCATGATCTTTACAAATACATGAAAAAGGAAAAAAAACATAATCATTAATGACTAAATATTAACTGGGAAAGTTGGCTATTATAATTCTCGATATAGACTGCACATTGTCGTTATCTTAGTACCAACATTTTAAAATATTTCGTGTAGGTACTTATGTTCAAATTTTCATGGGACTTCCAATGGATTTATACATCAATAAAAATACACATTATTTTGTCTATATATAAGATATAAACATATTCCCAATCAATAACGTAGTGACTAACTCAAATAATTCATTAGATATGTATGTTTAATTGATTACATAAACTCTTATGGGGTAGGCAACTTGTCAATTAATGCGAGCAAACAATTAATAAAACTATTGGAATGAATATTGGAATGAAACGACATACCATTAGATGCAGGTGAAGATTGAGCTGGCGACTGAGGACCACTCTTGTTGCTTGATGGTACGGCTACTGGTGAAAAGGTAGAGTTACTGCTGGCTTCTGCTTTGAATGCCTACGTTAAAAAATCACATTCAAAAATTGTGTCAGATGCCATTTTCTAAATAGATGCTTGTGTTAATATAATTAAAGCAATTCATTATTAAATAGACATTATTGTCAATTATCCAAGCCGGACGAAAATGAAAAAAACAACAACAATATTTAAAAAAAATTATTCATCCATTTATATTTATAAATAAGTAAGAAAGAAATACACACACAGAAGCATAATGTAATACAATACTTGGGCTGTTACACTGACAAAGTACACTTGCTAAGAACACTTTAACAAATAGTTAACACGAAAGCTTGGTTTTCAGCTCTTACTATTAAGATAATTAATAATAAATAATGTTAAGCCCGCTTCTTGGCCCTTCGTACTGATCTTGTTTATTCAAGGGGACAACGAGGTGGGTTCTGGTTTTTTTTACCAAACTAAGCTTTTTACCGACTCTAGCGTTTTAACCACTAAGCCATGCCCTCTTCTAAAAGTTTTGGACAGTAATGTGCACGAGATGATGTTTAGGTACATGCACAATAAATGCTGACTTTGTTTTACTTTATATCATTCATTTATATCTCATTTGTCATTTACTTACCTGAATAGCAGTCTTGTCGCCTCCAAACATAACTATTGTTACATCTTTTAAATTATACCTTGGTGATTTAAAGAAATCGTTTATTGCAGCAAACGTTTTAGAAGCTGAAACATTTGCTGGATATTTGAAACCCCCAGTGCCAAGAATTGGAATAGCAATCGAGGAACATTGATCATTTTCCGCTTGTTCAAGACAATTGCGTACGGCTTGGTATATACTCTGTGAAATAAATATTAAGATGGATAAAATGTGGTTACGTGACAGGAAAGAATGACGCCATCAACAAACGATAATGCACAAATACAAATCTATTTTTCAACATAATTGTGTAGAAAGTAAAAAAATAAAGAAAAAATATAATTAAAAATCCCGTAAGTATAGAATTCCATTTTTTTAGTGGTCCTGGTTGAAAATTCAACGATATTAAATGTCTATTTTATGAATGTTCCCACAATTAAAATCCAACTATGTATAGAAGAGAATTCTATAATTCCTACACTATGTCTGATGAACATCCAAATGATAGAATAACTTATAATATGACTTTAATGACTTTAACTGTATTAACTTTAACTCATCCTATGTATGTATATATACATGTAGAACATTCCAAAAGATTATAGAAACATTAAGGTAAAATAACAATTAAGTACATGTAGAAAATTCTAGATTATTCAAGAATGTTCTACTATAAGTATATAAAACACATTTGATGAAATATCATTGCATATACATAGTGAGCTAGTGGAACAAATTCACGAACTACTAGAATATTCGATATTAAGTAACATTGTATTGTTAAGATCATGTAGTATATAACGATATTAACAGTATACATAAACTTAAGTAATTCAGAAAAAAACCCTGATATAAATACATTTAACCCGGGTCGATTGCGCAGTTGGTAGCGCGCCGGGATTTGAAATCTCGTGTCCCGAATGGAGTACGGGTTCGAATCCCATCCGGGAAGGTTATAGCATTTCATGAAAATTTGACAACAATGTAAATTTTCCTCCATTGATTAGATAACATGGAGACGTTTCCGGCCTTGTGAAAGGGTAGGTAAGTACAGGTAATAGACAAGGGTCCAGAAAAGCTAGTTCAGGTGCGCTGGACGCCGTACAATGACCCAAAGAATAGTGTTGACACGGTGTTAAACCTAGTAAAAAATAAATACATTTATGGGTCTCAAATGTGGACAAAGGGCATTAAGCCCGCACATTTTTATATCATATGCATAATCGGTATACAAAAATTCAAACCTTTTATGATGCATATGAACAAATAACACCCCAAAAATCAATAAACGTAGAGGTGGTACCTAGTGTTTTAATACGAGTTATAATTCTTTTACTCCCATTGCGAAATTTTACAACAAATAATCATTGTAGTTTAATGAACATCGCTTGTTCTGGATATGAGTACATATGCTTATAAATTTATATTAGAAGTGAGCAGACATAAAATTATAAGCATAATCAATTCATTATCAAAAATATCAAAAACAAAGCGTCAATTCCGATTAACAAAATATGATTATAAATTGAACGTGATATAAACATTTTTTGTTTGTTTTATTTACAAACAAATTACCTTTTCATTTCCGTTCGGTTTATAGTCTTGAAGAACAACAAACAGTACTTCTTTACACTGCAGTTGTCCTCCTTTAGTCACAGCTACTCCTGAACTTGGATAACTGCTGTACTTCGTATTACACTCGTCTTGAATCACACTACCACCTTTTCTTTTAATAGCATCCGATACCTTACCATTTAACTTCGGGAAAGACGACGTTGAACAAACGATTGCGTCCGCCTGAAGGTAACATGTCTTGCATATAAGTTGTTGGCACATCTCAACTAATGTACATTAAATGATTAAACTATCTATACTATATTCATGCTCCAGTTAAGCATACCATGCATGCCAAGATATGCTAAAAGTAACTACATTTCCTTGTTTAGCTCAAACAATTTGAAATAGCTACCTCTATCAAATAGTACTATGTTTATTATATTTATTTATTGGAGTTAACGCCGTATCAACACAATTTAGGTCATTTCACGGCGTCCAGCGCACCTAACCTAGCTTTCCTGGACCATTGTCTATAACCAGTACTCACCTACCCTTCCACAAGGCCGGAAACTTCTCCATATTATCTAATCAATGGAGGAAAATCGACATTATTGTCAAATTTTCATGGAAGGGTATAACCTCCCCGGGTGGGATTCGAACCCGCACCCCCTCGGGCACGAGTATCCAAATCCCGGCGCGCTACCGACTGCGCAAATAGTACTATGCCTGTTCGCTAGTGAAATACATAAAAGAGTAATTTACGTCAGAGTCAGAGGTGATTCGGGTTTTATACGTTAACATCTTTTTATAACATAATTATTCTTTATGAATAGTATAGCTCTTTTGTTGATGTTATAATGAACGCGCCTTAGTCATTGCAACTGTTACTTCACAAAAAATAACCATTACCTTAGAATCCTGAATTAAGCCAACCTCTAAATGAACAGTATGTTTTGAACTTGACCCAATATTAAAAGAAATATCGGACTGCGACGATTGATTACCAGGACCAATGAGTACTGTAGGTTGACGTCGTATCGGACTTGGTGGCCTAACAGTGACTAGAAAGAAAAATACATCAACGTATTATTATATATTTACTTTTGAATATAATTTATATGGTTTTGTCCGTAATCCAATTATAGTTTGAACTATTTAAATTTAAATGTATATGTTTATAAATACTTCAGAATAGTGTAAACATTTAGAGAAACAATTATATCTTTAATAAATGCTGATGTTTTAATCAAAGACCTGACACGTAGTTGCCCACAAAGCATAATCCATTTTAAAACACATTTAATAGTATAAATAAATAAACAACCTTTTTTGGGTTCAGGGTCTTTTTCGGCAGTGTCATCCTCAATTTCTGCTTTCAAGCGATGGAAACGATGGTTATACATTTCTGCGAGAACGAGATCAAATGCCTGAAGTTGTAAAAATTGTGGTCAAATATAAAAAAGGTAAGAAATTTGATATAGAATTAACATACTGTCAAAACATAATAAAACACACGCACTGTTATTTTTTTATTTAAAAGAACCTACGTCATTCACATATAATGAGATAACGATTATTGCCTTGAGCTATAGGTATACGATTGACTAACAAAAACCATCAAAACGTTATTCACTTTTTCATACTCTTCTGTATCCAAATGTTATATCCGTCATAGAAGTGTAAAATAACTGACAGTCACTGTATGTTCTAACAACATACTTTTATCATAATAAAAGACTGCATGAAAAAAGAAATACATATTGACATATCAACTGATGGTGCTCATTCAATAAAATGTTAGGCTTTGAAATGCTAAGAGAACTTATTCATATTCAAACAGGGTAAATACATTGTAAGTTAGTGTTTGCTTTGGTGTTACCAATGTATTAACAACAGTCAAGTCATACACAAGGTTCAAATCGTGTATTTCTTAAAGCCCCTTTTTCGCAACCTTCGTCAAGAATTTCTTTACTTATTAAGTTTCATACAAAACACCCATTAATTAAATAAAAGTTACGACTACGATAAATAGTTCGATACATACCCCAGTGATATTCAGATCTGAACTGTACGCAATCACAGTTATTTTCTCTAACGAACATGTTGGACGTAATTTTACAAAGTTTGCAACTGTACGGAAGAATGCTCTTGCAACTTTATCTGGTGGATAATTACAATCCGCAGTTCCTATTGTAGGAAATGCTATTTCTTTTACATCATTTCTTACAGCTTTTTCAAGACATTTTTCTATGTAGTATCCCAAATCCTGCAATACAAAGCGATAATGTAGTAAATGCCTTCCCAAGATGGGCCAAACATTTAGTTATAATTAAGTTGCAAACATGGCATTACGTTAACTTGGCAGGTATAAGAAATTATGAAGTGACCACATGCATTGCAACGCTTAAATCTCATATTTCGTTAACAATTGTCCATTTATTACACAAATTGACATAATCTGTTCTTGAGTTGTAGTTACTACTGCTCCATCAAAAGTGAAATTATTCAGCGAATTTTGTTAAATTACTTTTCAGTCAAGGAGGCAATATGGATTGCATAAGAAGATATATAAATCATTAGAAACCATCCGAAAAATTGACGACGTCTTGAATATATTGATATCACTTAAAATAGATTTTCACCATGAACAAAATCCTACAACAAATGAAAATTGAAGGGAACATCGTATGTTTATTATTCTCACTGAGAACAAAACAAAAAATTATGTCGGTGAAAAACTACACTTATTAAAAATGACAATATAGATAAATCCTACACATGTATAAACATGTAGCTATTGTAGCTATTTATCAACGTACATAATGTTATAGTTATTAAAAAATAAGAAGACCTATACCTTTTCCGTTACTTTTGCTGAATTGTGATTAATTTTCAGATGATATATCTTATCACAGGGCAGTCTTCCAGCGTTTGACTCCGCTATTCCACCGTCAGATATGTTATTATTATAGTTTGATGTGAAGTTATCCTTACATTGTTTAACTAGATTGAGTTGTTGACCAGCAGCTGTCTGTAGCACATGTAGAATTTTCCCAGTTGGTGTCGGAGCTGTTGGTGTCGGTGAAACAACAACCATAGCCTTAAAATGCAAAATTAACGAGATTTTAAAGGGGTTTAGTCGTTTACTAAAAGTTTTCATCCCCATCTTGAAGTAAGCAAATATACATAATAAAACCAAAATGCTAAGTTTAAATAACGTTTTGAATAAAAGATGGTTCGTCAAATATCAATCTCAACAGCTACAAACCATAACATCTGTACACGCATATGCCGCCCGGATAGCTCAGTTAATAGCATGCACGTCTACTGATCGAATGGTTGTGGGTTCGATTCCCGGGCGGACCATACTTTCATGGAGCTTGGTCATGAAATTATTTCTACGGCCATTATCCCTCCTACCAATGATTTTTAATTATGTAGGGCAGTTGTCAGTCACTGACGAAAGTATATGCTTAGTAGTTGGTTAACAGCTTAATCCAGAGATTTAGCCTTTCCAGGAGGAGTGAGTAGGTTGACTGGCCGCCGTTATATGACCACTGTGTTGTTACGGCGTTAAACCCAACAAAAACAAAACTGCACATGCATGTATCGTATCGTTTATTTGATACTCATATTCAACAACACTGTTAATGTAAAATCATTGTAACCTTTGCTTGAGAGATGTCTCCCCATTGTATCACAAATGTCTTATTCCGGGGAAGGGGTATTACACGTTGTCCATTTCTCTGCTTCCAGAATTGTGATTTGCTGAATACTCTCATGGTGGCTAGAACGAAAATATAACATTCATCTTCAAACATTTTTTTTCATCAAGAAAATATTCTTTCCATATTTTCATAAAATGTATAAAATGTAAAAGAAATACTTCCAATATTATAAAATAACCAACCTATATTGTAAAATATATATGCATACATGTGCATATGTATATGCATGTAATAAACAACTTTTTTTTACTTCACAATTGTTTTTCGGGTAATATTTCTAGTATACCCAGATGTATTCAAGGCAATTTTTATATATACTGCCTGATTTATTTATTAGTTGACAACTATTGTGAATATATTTAAGTGTACTTCTTGCAGTTGTAATACATTTCCTAGCATGACGTGGTGTCTGCCACCTCGAATTTAAAAAAAGGCCTATGTGTCCACCTTATGCCAACAACACGCTCTCTATCTGTTACTGACATTCTCTTCAATAATATATCATTAAGCTTTAAAGTAAAGTGTTTTCCGAACGTATCGAACGTATCGATAATTACAGACTAGATATGTGTAGTTTTGTACATATTATACATACATTTATACATACAAGTCGTAAGTAGCAGTTGCCAGGCAAAATAAACATGAAATGCATGTTCTTAATGAACCTAGTAAACTACGTGCTCCAAATTAATTTTACACACAATTTATGTGTTGCTTACGGTAATTTAAAAGTTTTCTATGTTAAAATATATAACGAATAAACGTTAAGAAATAGTAGTTAAAAATATGGAATTAGAAACGTTGTTGAGTGTATAATATAATATTTTAACGTCCGAAAGAATATACAATATATAATTAGTAAAAACGAGCCTGAACAGCAAATTAATAGTGTTTTAATATCCAACCTCCTTTCATAAAGGCATTTCTAGGCATATGGAAACATTTATCTCCAAAAACGATCTGCATTTGTTTCTGTATTGTCTTGGCGGCTTTTTGGTTAGTGTCGTAAAAGTAAATTTCACGTAAATTTGGATATGTCTCAACTTTGTCCTTTATTGCTTGCAAAAGTATCTGGATTAAAATAAGTGCATTATAAAAAACACATCTTGAATTAAAATAGTGTGGATAAGACACTACAAAATTTTATTAACATTGATGGCAGTAACGCTCAACCTTTGATATTATGTTCAATCTTCACCAAAATTATAAGGTATATAATTCTAAGACAAATGAAATTTAGCTAATCATTACATTGTTATTCAAATCGATGCATTTCACAATCGAGGTAATAAACAATCCATGCATCTATTTTTGTAATTCTTTCTTTCATTATCACACCATGTATTATTTGATCATTTAGAAATTAGTATTTCCATTGAAAGAAGAATTATTATTATTATTTGAAAAGATAAATAGAAGCGTAGTATATCTTTAAATACCTTTGCTGCTCGAGCCTTTTCAAATTTAGCCTTTATAATAGGCATTGCTAAAGTGCGAAGAACTAAATTCGTTTCCTTATCGACTTCCGCCATAATATTTATCATCAGTTTTGCTAGCAATTTTGGATCATTCGACTTGGGCTCGACTGCATGAATTATTCTTTGACATCTCAATTTTCCAGGAGAACTAGAAAATACGTCACCATCATTTAAATCGTGCCCTTGTCTTTGTAAGTGATCTTTGCATTCTTTCTGCATTAATTGTCCACCTACAAAAATCAGACGGAAACTAAATGAAAATGAACACAAAAATATCTACATTCATTATCTGAAAACTAAACTAGCAAAGGCAAAACTAGTCAGATATAACTATATGACAAGGATATTTACAACACGTTACAGTAAACACGCATCAACATTATATTGATTAGATATCGCATGTCCCAGTAAAAATAATTGCAATTGTCAATAGCATTTCATTCAAATTTCGATGTTTGAATTATAATTTTGACGATCTGCCTCTGTGGTCGATTTAGGACAACGACTTCATATCAATATACAGTTTTTATAAATTGATAATCCATGCGCACATGTGTAAAAATAGCGATAAATAGAACTTAAGTATTTAATTCAATATTAAGTACCTACCTATACTAGCCATTATTGCAGAAAGACGGTGTGTATGTGCTAGTTTGTTATCAGCAGCCAATACCACAACGTCAACAGGATATTTTGGAGTAGTAATTGAGTCATTACACACAAATATAATCTGACCAGTTTTCAGTGGAACGATACAATATACGTCATCTTCCATCATTTCATTCTGTGATACCCATCGGATTTGGCATTTTTTAGAAGAGTTGATTCTGCTCATAGCCTCGTTTCCTTTATTTCCTTTACCATCAAGCATATAATTATGGATACCTTCTCTTTCAATAAACGTCCAATTAGAACGGATCGCTCTGGCTAGTTTTGTAACCAGGGATATAACTTCTCTCCGCATCTGTTCATTTCCAACGACTGTCAATATACCTTTGTCTTTATTCAATAAAATAACGTCATTGACATTTATCTTCTTTTGAACAAGTTTGCTTTTAAGATCTGGTAATAATTTCTCATGAAAAAACTCAAAGATATTTGGACCCATAGGCATAGGTTCTTTTTTTATCAAATATGCATCAATGTTTGCTTTCAGTTCATCGACTATGCAATCAACATGGCTAGCTGTAGACAATATTTGCACAGTGACATAGTCTTTTCGAATATCTGCTGTAAGTTTGACGTAAGGAGAATATTCGTCTTCGATCTTTTGTAAATTTTCTACGAGGACACTTTGCTTGTCTACTTTTCCATCATATTTTACATTTTGTTCTGATAGTTGATTCATTATCATTTTCCTAAATTTATCTAAGACAATATTGTCTGTTGCAAATACCTTGAGTGTCTTCTTTTCAACAATGAAACCACATCGCCAACCATTCTTTTCTTTGTCAGCATTTATTGTGTCCTGTACTAGCTGGGAATTAAGTATACTTGCGAATCCATCAAAAGGTAATTCTGATTCATTGAAAATGATTTTATTCAACAATTCAAGTACACGAGTCTCCGCTTCTTTGACTTGTGTATCTTCACCTTTTATCTTAATTATACCTGCGTTTGCTTCAATGAAAATGTCAACCTCGGTTATTTCGTCTTTTAGTTCAAGGCGGTCAAAAGCATCTAATTTGTTTTTAACATCCACTCTGATTTTTTTCTCCACCACTGGCTTTGGCTTTACAAGTCTCTCTATTGTCTCTTCAATTGTTTTCAAATTTGCGTCGTCTGCAGAACACAAGCACGCATGTATATTGTTCGTTTTTTCTCAACTGTCAAAACATGAATAATATCACGGTGACTTCGTGCTCTTTGTCTAACACTAGTGACATTGAGATAGTGTGTAATCATTCTCCGTGAAATTATTCAAACTTTGACAGTTTAGAAGAAACGAGCAATAACGATTTATGTTTTTTGTTGGGTTTAACGCCGTAGCAACACATTGCATAGGTCATATAACGGCAGTCAGTCAACCTACTCACTCCTACTGGAAAGGCTAAATCTCTGGATTTAGCTGTTAACCAACTGCTTAGCGCATACTTACGTCAGTGACTGACAACTGCCTTACTTAATTAAAATCATTGGTAGGAGAGAGAATGGACGTATCAATAATCATGACCAAGATCCACGGTAGTATGCCTCGCCCGGGAATCGAACACACGACCCCTCGATCAGTAAACTGGCGTACTTCCAACTAAGCTAGCCGGGCGCCTTAACGATTTGTGATATACTTATAAAGTATACTTAGTTTAAAACAAATATATCGTAATATTTATAATACAAAAATACATGAATTATATCCTGTTTAAATATTTTTGTAAACATAATTAGTAGCGCGCCGGGAATTGGATACTCGTGCCCGAGGGGGTGCGGGTTAGAATCCGACCCGGGGAGGTTATACTCTTCCATGAAAATTTGACAATAATGTTGTTTTTCCTCCATTGATGAGATAATATGGAGAAGTTTCCGGCCTTGTGGAAGGGTAGGTGAGTACTGGTTATAGACAATGGTCCAGGAAAGCTAGGTTAGGTGCGCTGGACGCCGTATAATGACCTAAAATTGTGTTGACACGGCGTTACCTCCAATAAATATGTAAACATAACTGATATTTTTTGCAATAGATAAAAGCAGCGTTTAGAACAAGTATAGTGTATAGTGTAAACATATTTTTTCCAGTTTTTTACATGCATGCCTAATGTAATACATTGCTCTGTTTAAAATAGCTTGAGTTACAGCATTATTAAACAAATGCAGAGTTACATTATGTCTCTTTGGCACTGAGAAATAACACTACTATTAATTTTATTTGCTCAGGATGTCGATAATAGGTTCGTAAAATACTTTGCTTCAATAAGGGACCTTAGTCAGTTATTTCCCCTTGTATACTCTTCAAATAGGTTGGTCAAATTAGTTGGATTACTCGGATTTTACTCTTAGTTTTCAGTGTCAATTTGCAAAATTAATCTTAAATAACTTTTAGTAAATCATTTAATCTGTTTGAAATTCAAGTTAAGTATTTTAAGGTTAAAAACTACTTAAATTTCACCATTAAAGGAAATATTTTGTTATATTATAAAATCAGAGGATTCCAACTGTAAGGACCTACTTAACAAGTGGATTGCTTCAGATTTTATCAGGGAAAGATAACTGGCTAAAGTCCCTAATTGAATTACTACATTCTGTAACAAGTTATGAAAATTTGTTTTTTTACTGGCCAAATCATTAGAATATATACATGTATCTGAATATGGTGAATTTGTTAACTTAAGTTTATCAGATATACATACCATCTAAGCCAATCAAGGTAAGAAAGTGTCTCCTTTCATCTTTATCTACCCAAATATCGCCATCGTTCTGTTCAACTACACCAATAACCTGACTCCAAACTGCCGCTGGAATGGTTTTTCGAATTGTTCTCACCTTAGCAAGTATATCGGAAAATACAACTTTTGCATCTCGTCTCCATACTTCACTATGACTGCGCTTATCGTTCCCATGTGAACAATCGAATATTAATTTGACTTTTTTAATACCTATGTTGCTCCACTCAATCTTTCCACATTTGTCCTGCAGTTTTGTGTCTATCATATCGGAACAAAAATCTTTCAAAAACATCAGCTTGGACCCATCAATATCACTCACAACTATTGGTTCAACGAAGACGTTAGATGTTCCGTCATTGTGTGGAATAATTTCTTCATAAAATATTGATATATCGAATTTGATATGTTCTCGGTATGGTACAAAATCTTTGCTCTTTGCACATACTTGTTTAACATCTGCCATAAGAAAAGAAAACTGCGTGTTAATTAAATAAGACCGACGAAAACACACAGAGAGGAAAACAGGAACAGAACTGGAATAGAAGTTCAGAAACTGTGTTCGCTTGTTAACACTAGAAAGAATGACGTACCAAATGATGGTAAAAACAATGAACACACTCAGATACTGTCTGATATCAAATATAGTGGGTTATAGTGTGTGCGTTTTAAATGTACTCAGTATATATTGGCTAAGTTACACAAATCGATGTGAAATCAGAGGTGGTATTTTTAATGTAAAATGTGTAATGGACACAAGAGGTTAATGTAGCTTCTTAAATGAAATTTCGTGAATAAGGATAAGGAACAAACCTTGAGCAGATTTTAATCTCACTACACAGAAACCGTCTTTTGGACGAAAGTAGTCTTCTTCCACTTCCACGTCACTTAATTTGACAAGCACATTTCTCTTAGTTGTGAAATATCGATAGATCTCCCTTGATTGAGCTGTAGTAGGTATGTTTTCAACCTTTATTCTGCGAGATTCTTCCTTTGCATAAATATTGGTTATCTCCCAAAATTCTCTTCTGTTCCATAATACTTTCAAATACTCCGGATCTACCAAAAAAAAAACAACATTGTAAATGTATCAGCAAAATATAATATATTAATACCCACCAGTAAAGAAAACATTGATGCAATACCAAATACAGAAGCTATTAAAGCGGCGATATTTGCAGAAATTAGGTTGACCACATGAAAGATGATACATATATGTATACTATTTAACGGAGAGTTAATGAATTATATGATAAAATTGTGAATTAAAGTAATGTTTAAATTAACATTAATAACTTCAAATTAGAGACAACGAATTGAAACATGACATTTTTATTCAACGATTAGTTATTGGTATTTCGAGTTTGTCCATTTTTTACTACATTTAAGGCCTCGTCAGAGATGTTCCAAAAATCACAACATTTGTTTGTTTAGACAAAATATACACTATTTGACAGGAGCATACAAGGTTCATTGGCAATATATAATCTAAAATAGAGATAAGTTTCAAAATCTAAATGAATAACTATCATTTTAATACCAAACACTTTCCATCGAATATTGTACTGAAGTAAATGAACATGTTTATCTATATCCATACAAAGATGTTTTTAAATATAGCCTAAAATATTTTAGGGCGCATTTAGAACATATTTGAAAACAAGGTAATTTTAGTTTTAATGAAAGGATAAATTATCCTTAAGTCAAAAATAAAACAGAATATCATATCGTCTAAAAGTTGGAAATTTTGTTGCTGACTTAAGTTTTCTGAATGTTAATAAGATATCATAGGAAAATAACAAAGAAGATAAAGACAGATATTATAATCATGATAATAAAATGACAGAAAACATTGTCAGAGCTTCCACTTTTTAATGCATTAATTACATGACTCTGCCTGGTCAAATCACTAGGTAGTACGTGAGGTTACGGATTCAGGGATAGAAAATTCGATTTTCGGATAGAACATACCATCCATAGGCGGATCTAGCGGGGGAGGGATCAGGGGGTCCTGATCCCCGGTCCGTTAGTTCTTGGTTCTTAGTGTATTTTTGACTGTAAGTAATTTTTAAGTTGCACGAAGCAATTTTTTGGTGCTTAATATTGATTAAATGGTTATGTAGTTTTTATTATTAATATGTCGCATAATTCTGCCAAATGTGTATAATGTTGTTGTGGTTCGAAAGTTTGGACTCCCTTAGAAAAATTCAGGCCCCCTCCTAGATAAAATCCTGGATCCGCCATGCCATCTCATATTTTCTACGGCCTACGACAGTTGTTATTTCGTATTCGTTTTAATGATTGGGACCAGATGACTGGCAGCCGAGACGTGGCTAAATGATGTGGATAAAGATATAAAGTACCATACAAATACACATTACTTCCATGAAAAATATAAATAATATACTATACCTTGTTCAGAAGTAAATTCTACTTGTGCTAATGCCTTTTCTGGGTTTTTCAATACTTTGATTTCCTCAGTTGGCATTTGAGCCTTGATAAAGTTTTCCAAACTGTCTTCAGTTTTCTGATCACTTGACCTCCATTCCACTACGACAAACCTCCCTACTTGGATTGTGTCTAAAAAACACGTATTCAAATATAAACTCAAATAAAATATTGAAGGGGGATATACATGTATAATGGCAAATAATTTAAAGAGGATTTGTCTGTCTGTAAATTATGTTCATATAAATGCCTTTACAGGAATATATTTTATGGTTTATGATTTAGAGCACATGATGTATTGAAACAAAGCAATATTGAGTCAATTTAAACTGTTTTTCATGGTTGAGTAAGACCAGGGAATGACCACGAGTATTGTCATGTTATCTCTTTTTGATTATTCAAACATACCGTTTATATACATACATACAAGGGGTACAACTGCGTTTAGTAGACCTCTCAATGTAGATTTATTACTATATACCCTTTGAATATACTCTTTGTATATATACTAGGACGAAAAAGAAACGCCGGGTACATAAAATATGCAACACATGTCCGGCTGTGTTTCGCAAAACAAGAAGGGTCATCGTTAAAAGGGGGTATTTTTTCACATAATCAGCATCGGAAATCGATTGAAACTTCAACAGCTGGTTCCATACAGATGACATTTCATACAAAAATAAATATAATAATCCAATAATACAATTTATCCCTTAAAACAATCATTATAGGTTACCCGGCGTTTCTTTTTCGTCCTAGTATATATATAAAGAGTACGTTTGAAAAATCAAAGGGAGGTAGCATGACATTTCCCTCTGAGAATGACTGAAAATTTCATATGATGGTCGCACTGAACTTTATGCAATCAGCAATGGAACCCCGACTGGTTAGTGGTGAAAGACATAGGAACGAGATTCTTCATCCATATGTGCGCCCTTACGCAGGTGCGGTTGGTAGAATTGTTTTATGGTGACACAGGACCACACAGAGGAGTATTATTTAGATGGTTATATTCCCGGCCCTTTTTTTATTGAGTATATATTATATAGAAAATTGCAAGTTCTTTAAGACTTACTGAGTTGTTAAATGATATCTAAAGGGAAAGTACGCAATGTGTTTTATAAAATGCTGATTAAAAACCACAGCACAATTTGTTTGTGCAATGTGTAAGACAACTAGAGTATATCTAGTACACTTTATACGGAACATGTCTCAAGCAATACTACTTTCTAGAAAACAGCATAGAACACAAATTTCTGACGGGTGATCAAAGGACTTGCATGAAGACATTAAAAGCTTATCAGTAATTTCACCAATCACATCAACTAAAGGGTTAACACGCGCCTGTCAGTAACCTACTAGTACGTAGATTTACAAAATTACAATTAGTAATTAAAATTTGATGATCGACTATGGGAAAATATGGAAAGGTACATGTTTTGTTCATTTGAAAATTTGCTTGTCTTGGTAGCGTTTTATACATTAGACTTCATTTACGACTACAAAAAGTGAAATATCATTTCAGGCATAAATCTTTCATCTTTGTTAATAGTATTCCTAATTATGATACAATGAAATAAATGGAACATGACAATATATCAAAACAATATTTTAAGACAGTGGATGACACCATTCATGCTGCATTCACCAATATTGAAGAGGACACTAGCCCACCACTAGTTGTCCGAGAAGGTCACAAGGCTCAGTCAAATGTAATAAATATATATCAATGCCAGTATCATATGCGACAAAGATATGTTTGACTTCATGATTTTACATAAAAGGTATACTTTATAAAAATTAAGTAAAATTTTTTATATCCTCGTTCATTTATTGTACAATACAATATTTTATACACACAATGTTCCCTAAATAGCAATACTGAAATGGTTTATAAGTGGTTGGTTGACACATACCAGTGTAAACTATAAATTATGTTCAACTAAATACAGTTAAATAACAACTAAATATAAACGTGTTATACACTATAGCCACTTCAACCAATGCACTCGTTTATCTATTGATTATTCAATGTATGTCTGCACTTGTATTAGTGTTAGATTCTAAATTTATGTTACCGCAGCCATTTTAATGTACAGACAAAAAGCCAAATTATTTTATATCAAATGTAGTAATTAATTGCCACATAGCCATAATAAGCATGTCGTACAAAATATTATCAATTTGATTTTTTTCAAAAGGTTTTTTATATCTTATTGTAATAAAATTGTGATCATTGACAATCATACACTCAATCCAACGTTGTTAATGTGAGATACGTCTTTTGTTAGTTTGAAAATATTGAATTTCCATATCATCATATTATAATATTTAACATTGACATTATCATTGAAAATACACATGACAATGCTTGTAAGGTGTGTTTTAAACGTTAAATATTTAGCATGCGATGATGTGTTTAGGTGATTGGTAGGTTCCCAATGTCGAATCACTAAATTGACCAAGTATAAGTATGTTTGGCTTTGTTACGAAATGTTAAAGCTTCATCACGGGTTGGGTCATTTAAATTGAGTAACAAATGTAAGATCATATCTTTGTAGTAATGGCTTTGAATATGTGTGGGAAGCTGAGAAATTTTGCTTCCTAATCAATTCTTAATGATCTTCTTCGTACAAAGATTTAAAGACCAATATTTACAATCTTTGCATGGAACTTGTGAAAAAAGCAAACTTTTGTATAACACACAAAATATAATCACATACAAGACTAGAGACTATGTATTAATTATAGACAGTGATAAAGCTCGAAAATGTTTGGCAAAGTTTAGTTCTCTGCATAAGTAAATGGTACAGAAAGGTCAACACTTTAATATACATGTAGATGGAGATTTTAGATATTACCTTTATTGTGAAACAGTCTTAGAATACTGTCATATGTTACAGTCTTTGTGTTATCACTTAAAAAACTATCTGCCTATGTTTTCTAACTCTTATTTCCATATGACATTTTACTAATTTAATGAGAGATGAGAACCCTCAGAATATTCTTAATTTGTCAGCGTTTATTTATCATGCACCATTCTGTCAATACCTTTAGGTCATATTGTTTTCTAGATGTATAGTGTATTTTACTTGAAATTTTCTGCTTTTTATTTAACAAGTATAGTTCGTACAAAATAACAAAACGTGTGTGCGTATTCATTAAAATAAACCAATCCATATCAAAGGTAGCGCAGTATTCAACATAAATGTATAATTTACAAGTATTAGCATTTCCAAAAATGCTTGAAATCGTCGTTTAGCCGTGTATTCTCCATCTCCATAGAGAATAAAGATTCAAGCAATATGCAGATCAAACAGTGCATGTCTTTACAGTAGAGGGCTTTAAATCAGACCTTCAGAAGCTCGACTACAGCGCCTCCATCCCCGTCGGATATAAATACCAGCAGTGGTCATCTGACGTATTAGTATTACCACAGATTCAGGTATTCGTCAGTTCTTTAAACCGTTCCAAGTCTAATTATAGACTACAGAGCGTTTGATTAATTTTACACGCTGTAAGGCCAGATAAAAACCATCGAATTACCATGTGCTGTCAAGACATATTCCGACCGCGCTCGTTTCAAGAACATGTTCTGCCCTACATTCCGCCAGCTAATCGAACGTTCATATTTACTAATAAACTCGCTCGGAAATAGGGAAGATAGGTTGATGTTTTTCAACAAAAGCGAGCTTTCTTCAATAAATGAACGTGTTACGAATAGGCATGAATGTTTTTTTGGTTTTATATTGTTACTCCTTGAAATTGATACCCGTTCATATATCGATAATGATATTTTCTTGTATTACAAACAGGTAACCGTATAATACACGCCGTGGACGATTCCATACACGAATCCCTTTTTTTGCTACTCGACGTCATCATTTTGGTCACGTGACCTTTAATGCAACGTTCTGATTGGCTAAAGACAGCCGGTGTCGACACAAAAATGCTCAAATCTTGATAATTGTTATTATCGTCGGACAGGTTCCGACGATAAAAAGTAGGACGGATAAACCACCACCACCTTAGTCAATCATGCTCGTAGTTGTAGAACTATACATTGATTATTGTACATGTATGTATAGTATATATGTATAAATTGTCTATGCGTATGGACCGGTGGTCTTATTATACAATAATATATATACCATTTACAATGTACATGTACGTAAGCACAAATTACAATAAATGCTGATATAATCAAAGCGCTGAAGGCACTGAATTTGTTCGGGTTTGAAAAATGGAATTAGATTTCCGGCTCCAACAAAACATTCGTTAACAAAAAACAGTTCAGTGATAGTTTGATAGGTAGACCAGCACTGTTCCGGTTCGAAACATCTTATACAGTCGACCTATAAATACAACAGGTAAACTGGTCAGGCGAACACACTACTGATTTTTTTCACACAGTCACCACAAGTCAAAGGGGTCATTCTTAAAACAATTCAATAACTGCCGCTTAAAAGTTATCATTCATGCGCATTTATTCTACAGCACCTGTATGTAAAATGAATGAAGTCCACTATTCAGACATCATTCAAAGTCATTTACTATGATCTTTAAACTTTTCCTATAGAACCATTCTATTACATAAGATGATGTAATATCTCTACTGACAACTGGCACAAACGACGGGTCGTAACTGAATCGTTGATACCAATCTATTACATAAGATGACGTAATCATCCCTACTGAAACGCACAACATAGCAGTGAATACTCTTACACTTGAGATATAGTTCGGATTACTAGTGTATTAATGCGCACGTCATAGAAGACGATCTTTTTGAATTGCTATATACATATATACTGAGGGACTACTTCTGGATTCGGTAAATTTTCAAAGAGGGAAAGGGTTTGAAATACAGTAAATATATTTGTTCAGGACTGAAGTGCCGAATAGATAAAAACTTAAGCGTTACCAGGAAGAATATATATATATATATATAAAAACAGTATAAACAAACAATCACAAATATTATATGGTTGTCAGGAAGTAATTTAAAGCACTTAAATTACATGTAAATCGTAGCATTCAAAGGGTACTTGACATGTATTGTAAAACCATTAGCTAGCGGGTTTAAAGATTTATAATTCATGAAGATTTGTATGAAATAATATGAGCGATACTTTGCGATGTACATGTTTTGGCAACTGTAAGAAATATGTTGTTATTTATAAACACGACAGCTGAAGCTGAATTTATACATTTTAAGACATCGTGTTAAAGGCCAATTATCAAAAGTAACACTGATTTGGACTGCAAAGAAAATAGACATTTATCTATCGCAAACACTTCTAAGTGATAACTTCTAGGTTGTATGACTGTTTTATGTCTGTTGTAGATGGATATGTCTTCTTATTGGGTTTAAGTACAATTGCATGAAACGTTCATTTCAATGTTATCTAAATACATATCACCAGAAAAAGATTGTTTTTGGTTTCTGTTTTGGCCGACTAAGTGAAAAGAACCCTCAAAAAATAAATCTTAGCCGATACATGTATTTCAGATTATTATTTAGGCGTTGCCATTTATTAGTTCCATCATGTTAGCTATATTATCATTCTAGTTTTAGTGGACTTTGTTCTAATATCTTATGACAAAACATCAGAATAACCTAGCATTTTTTCTGATCATAAGAATGAAAATCTATGTTCTGATAGGGATTTCACAGATACTGAAGTTTTGATAATGAAAATACTTAAGCCAGCAGCGTGTTCAGTAACAATTGTTAGCTACCGTTATGGGTATGGGAAAACTCAATATGAAGACAACTCAACCCGTGGGTGACTCAACCAAAAGTAGGAACAACTCAACCCGTTAGTAGGGGATTGAGTTTTCTCGGGTTGAGTTGTTCCAACCCTAACGGTACGGAACGTTTTGAAACGTTCGGGGTAATTGAACGGGCTACAGGTTTCATATCCAAAGTTGATCAAGTATCTAGATCGGGAATCTTTATAATGTTTGGATACGAGAATGGTTTAAGCTTTGATATACACGCATATTGGAATGTTAAATGTGAGTAAAACGTAAAACAAATCGACACATTTTGACAAATCTTCATTGTGCATGTTTTAAACAATGTAAAACATAATAATTCATTTAATATAAATACTGAGTTAAAACTAACGCCTATATGTTAATTCTATGTACAAAACCAAACCCGTTGAATACTATTGATAATGTTAAACAAAGAATCTATCATAAAAAACTACTACATGTAATAGTCTTTTGACGAAATCGTTAAACTGAGGCACACAATTTATGAAACAATAAAACTAAAACCCACATCGTTTATAAACTATGTACTTTTATAAAATGCTGTGTTTTTGTCTTCTGTTTGTATCACCTTCAAGTGTTCGCCTCAGCGGATGAAAAGGGAGAAACGTAGCATTGAATTTGACGTGTTGTGTTCACTACCTTTAGTCTTTTCGCTCCGTCTTAAGACTGTATCACACAGAACACACGACTGGCCACCAATATAAACCGTATATACAACCGTACATCAACCGAACCAACCGTGTTCTGATCCGAGTTGCTCTCGGGCCATTGTATAAACCCTATATTCAACTGATCACGAAGTCTACCATGCGAGTGAGCTTAACCATGTCAATATAGTAAATTTATCAAAAACATTACGCACCCAGGCCATCGAAATGAGTAAAAAGTCGGCGCATTTTCGTGGGGCGGGCGAAATGAAAAAATAAAAACATAGACAGGAGCGGTGGGAGTAGATTACATAAGTCGGCTGAAGAATATATGTTTTTGTTTCAGGTCAAGATACCATGCCACACTAGGAAGAGATTAGGCAGCAATTTTCAACAATCTAATACTTCTAACTTTGTTTAGTCTACTTTCAGTAGGTTTTTTCCAAGACAACCAAAGTTCTACATGTGAATTACTTATATTGTTTCCAGCTATCGAATTACCGTTCCTATAAATATACATGTTTGGGGTTTTATCCCAAACAAATTGTATAGAGCAATTCAAGGCGTACAGTCAGCCTAATCATCATTCTTTGAATAGCTAAATCTCTGGATTTAGCTGTAAACCAGTTATTTGGTACATATTTCCAATGTGGCTGACAACCGCGTTACATGATTAAGAATCATTTTTAGGAGGGAGAATGGCCGTAGAAATCATTTCATGACCAAAATCCACGAAAGTATGCTCCGCTCACGGCCCGTCAATCAGTAAACTTGTGTACTACCAACATAGCCGTGTCAAAAAAATTAATTAGGTTAGCTAACGTAGCTTACCTGGGTCCTTGTCTTTAACCAGTAAGGCTTGAAACGTCTCCATATGCGTTATTATTAAATAAGAATTGACATAATTATCAATTTTTCATGAAAGGGTATAACCTCCCCGGGTGGGATTCGAACCCGTTACCCCGTCGGGACACTAGATTCAAAACCAAGGCGCGCTATCGACCCGGGTTCTCACAAGCTTTAACATAAATTAAAATATCGAAAAAAAAACCCGCTTGGTTTAAATTTCAAATTAAATATTTCTAAAACAAATTTTAAAAACTTACTACTCATTTCCGTCCTCTGCTACGTAATCATTATCAAGATAAGACGATTAATTTTAAACGCACCAGTCCCAATGATTTAAACGTTTATGAACGAAAAATGACTTGATTGTAAAACATATATCGATCTATCGATTTTTCCAAAAACCAACGCGGAAGTATAAATACTAGGAATATACATTTTATAATAGGTCTTAGATTTTAATGATCGTATAAGAAATATGATACATGAACTTGAAGAATTTAAAAGTTTGAATAAACTTTTAAAAGATATTGATTTACATTATTTTATCGTTCACTTGGTGAAATGTATTTATTAGGGGTGTAACAATACGGCAAAAACCGTATTGCAATATATTGCAATATACAAAACCCGAACTGCAATATATTGCAATCCGTAAAGGTAAAATATTTAACATTTTATGAAAACAATACGATTATTTCAAGATTTAAACACATTTTTACATTTATTCTTAAATTTAAATTTAAGATTCTGATGAAAGCAATCAGTACAGCACAAAATTACAAAATCCGGTTCATTGAAAAACGAACCGGTAAAAAACCGTCAGAATCCGTACTGAAATATTGACAGGGCTGCGTTCAGTTAGCAGTTAGCGTTAGCCAAACACTGTTGTCGATATGAACGGTTAATTGAACGACCCGTTGAAATGCGAACGTTTTTAAGATGGCAGGCAAGAGAGTCGTCACTTCTATTTTGTTAGAAGAATTCGAAGAGGAGGACTTGTTAACTTGTTTTTTGTATATGTACTGATCTAAATCAACGGCCCTGCGTTCAGTTATCGCGAACGTTCTGTAACGTTCTGTAACGTTCGCTAACAGTCATAATTGAACGGCCTGTTTGCGGAAAACGTTTAAGACCAACAGCTAACGGTTGTTTCATATTCGCGTACTATGTTGCATAATGTTGGCGATTTCGTTTTGAAATATTGACACCCACATAAAATGTAAGCTGATACAACAAAGAAAATGGCTGTTCATACCCCCTATTTTTTTGCAAAAAGTAGCCGGTGGTGAACGTGTCAGTAGACGACGAAATCTTCACGAAAAGAAGATAAAAAGAGCGAACGGACGATTTAAATATCGTTCATACAATGACGATCATTTACAGAACCTATCATTTGTCGAACTGACTATTGAGAAGCGTCCGTCCAACTCGCGTAATATCGATGATTTATAGCCGTTTTCGTAATTTAATGCAATGATATTTCCGGTTTCAGATTTTCGATGTTTACGATGTTTTAATGACATTTAGTTGTATAAAATGCTTACAGAGAAGAAAAATACCGATCTTTGGGGGTGGGGGTGGGGGGATATAAATTTTGTTTTGGGAAGGCGCCGTATAAAGGAAAAAGGCCTGAATTTTTGCTCTGTTGCCGGATAAAAATTAAAAACTATAGACAATATCCGAATCAAATTTTGCAGTAATTATATGCAAAGTGGCTCGATTTTGTTCATAAGAGCCAATGCTGAGAGCTAAAACTACTCTTATATCTCTCAGAGGCTAACAACGCCCAAAAATAATGATTGTAATATTTTACCTAACTCTTCTTTGGATTCTTTAACACCCATCTCCTATAAATAATATAATTAACACATATTTTATGTCACTGTTAAAATCTAAAAACACTGCATGTATTCATGAGAATCTTCGAACACATAAAATCACATAAATATTGACATTGCAAAAGAACAAATCAGATTGTTATTTTAAAAGTCGAAAACCCGGTTGTAAAAATACAACAAGAGCAGTCCATTGTCAACGCGCTCGACTAATCGATGTGCTTATGTAAACAAAATCCATTATTGATATGCAACTTAATTGCGTTGAATGCGACTTATCGGGGGTATTTTATTGAGTGATGTGCTCAGATTTGCATGTAGAACTTTTAAGATCTTTTTAAATATAAAAGGGTCATAATGCAGACACAATTTAAACTGGCGTTATAACAGTTGGAATGTTTCCTAAAATGGTAACCAGGTGTGAAGTTTCATATGAATCCGTTCAGTAGATGCAAAGATAGAATGTTGCAGTAAGTACTTTAACCAACCACTGTTTAGTCGAAATGGGCATAATTTTGCAAATATTCATGAAAAGGTTATGTAATTTTTTTCTTGACCCAACTTATAACTCCGTGTACACCTGTGACGTTTAAATGTTAATATTCCATGGTTTCAAACTTATAGAAATGCTGTAGCCAAAGACCTTACAGAAATATTTTTTCGCCGAGTCTAATTCACTACTAAGTAGGATAGCATCACTATTCTCATAAAAGACGAGCTAAAATGCTTATGATAGGATCACTATGTTATCTTTGACTTCACGTTTATTAAACCAATCTATTGATTTACAGCATTCTTGAGTTGTTAATGTAACACTCACGGTAAGCATTGCTGTAAATTGAAAACATGTAAAATGACAATCTAATTATATATACAATGTGAGTAAAAATGGTATATCTAAATTCTAAAATATACCGTAAAAGTTCCAGGAACCGGAATTAAATAACAAAAATTAAGCAGAAGTGAATTCACATGAAATGTATTTTTTTTTCTTTACTAATTTATTAATACAATGTATTTATTTCTCGGTAACAAGCATATAAGAAATTATATCTAGCATTCTAATAGTTTGGTTCATTGTAACTAAATGTATTAAATTTTAAGCATCGTGTTAAGTAATAAACAGCGACTACACGAAGGAAAATAAACTGACTTCTGATTCGGTAGGTGTTAAAATACTTGCACATTCTGGTTTCAGATAAGATACTCACTCATTCGAAAATGACTACCAGTACCGAAGACAATCTTAATTTGGGCTCAGATTTGTTTAAATTACATCTTCAAATACATCAGAAAGAGCCCCTGTCATATCAGATATTGGTAAAAAAATTCAAGCCTAGAACATAATGTAAAGGTAAGACAGACAGATTATGCAAAACAACAATTCATTCGCCTCACAACGATTTTAATGACCAAGAGCATACAATCAATTTGGATTCCACACATACGGTGGAATATAACATCAGAATAAATACAACTTCTTGTTTTCAAGAGTGACCATTATTGTATAGGATGATTAATTAACAAGAAGAAGCAAATGCTTCATGATTTAATTGATTGTCAAGAGTATTTAATATGAAGTAAAGGATACGTATTTAATTTACATTTACAAATGTAGTTTTGTTTGTTTTAATTTGTGCTTTTAAATTTATTCTTATTATACAAATGGTTATATAGCTCATATATACTGTATATTCTAAATTCAAAAACTGCAACACATGTTAACATTGCATTATCTGTTTGCTTTATCTTTCAAATGCGTGGCTTGAAACGTCACAGCTAATAACATGAGCTAACACATGTTACAATCACGATAATAAACATAGACGCTCCTAATTGTAGTAAGTGTACAAAGCCATCATTGATATTGAAATGAGAGATTTAATCATTTGGATAAACAACTAAAAAAGGTTAGAAATGATAAAGTATTTTGCATTCAAACAGTGTAGTACGATATAACGATTGGTCTAATTACGGGTAACAGATGTTAATCAGTCTCGCGAATAATTTAATTTGTGGCCATCATCCAGCTCAACTTCTCGCAGTTTCTTGAGGTAAATTATTTCTCTAATTAGTAAATTTCATCGTCATTGTAATTCATTTTATTATGCCTTACAAGATTTGATTGCTGTAAAAGCCTTATGTGAGGTCACCCGATGACAATCCGTAATGTCACCCTTTTGACATTATCTATCGGCGTTGTAATTTGCTAAACATCCGGCACCAGAGGATTGGCTAATCAATTTAAATCACCTCCCTTGCCCAGACGCTTGCTCTTTACTAATCGACTAACTTAAACGGTGTGAAAATGTCTTTAAGTTCAGAAGCAAACAAAACAGATCAAATTAAAGGTTTGTTCTCATTAAATTGTTAAAAACATCTGTTTTTGTTGTTGTTCGGTATAATAAAAAACCCATCACATCCTACAGCGGGTGATAGAACGGAATTTTCATCCTTGCCAACTTATGTCAACCAAGGCTTATCTCGGGTGAACATTCCGTTCTGTCACCCTCTGTCGGATGTGATATTGATATAATAATTTCTGTATAAATTGATATTGGTTAAATGATGTTGTAATGTATTCTTTTTAAACACATATAAAAAACCTTGGACTAAACTTATGTCATAATTGAAGTTTGAAGAAGTCCTTCAAGTGATGCAATGGATTTACAACTACTTGTCTTTCAGCCTAACACATAGAACACATTGAAAATGTTTTATTACAATTATGTGACATAAATTCAAATTGTTCAAATTAGTCAATGTTCCATGACTTATATCATTTCAAATCGAGTTAGCAAATGAAATGTTATCTATAGATACACCGGAATGCAACATTATGGCAAGAAGTTCTGTTTTATTCAATATCAATCTCAAATGTACACCTCTGACAATTGTAATCAAAACCGAGTTACAACCCATCATAATCTTGAACCTTTTAAACTAAATATTAAAATAGGAACCAACAAAGCTAGTGTAACTTTCTAAAAGCAAATATTGTAATCTTGCCATGTAAAATGTGATAATTTATCAAGTTTAATAACTGGTAATGAACGCTATTAAGCTCTAAGCTTTTTGTTCATTAACCTGTTTTTTCAATGTCATCTATATTTATGTCAATCATTATATCTATATATGTATATATACATTGTTTGAAATAAAAATGTTTAAACTAAACTATTGTAATCTGCTAAAACAATACAGTTTCCAAACCAGAAACGGTGTTTTAAAGGAAAATAGTCGCTTAGTTCACGATATATTATCATGACTATTTCTCGCCAGGTGAGCGATATAGAACCCTCACGATCTTGTTATTAATTCAATGTTTTAGTTGTCATTGTCACATTGGATTTTTTGTTTCGTCAATTTATAAAACATTTGTTCTATGTGTTTTTTTCAGGTAACTTTTATTTCATTGTATTATATTTTGTTACTGTAAGTATATGTCGCGTTGTATATGTGTTCTATATTTTGATTCTTTGTTATATTAATTTGTCTGAAATGTCATTAGATACTCATTCTAGAAGGTTTTGTTTGTCATTCTATTTTATATATCTTAATAATTTGTCTGAAATGTCATTAGATGCTCATACTAGAAGGTTTTGTTTGTCATTCTATTTTATATATCTTAATAATGTGTCTGAAATGTCATTAGATACTCATTCTAGAAGGTTTTGTTTGTCTTTCTATCTTATATATCTTAATAATTTGTCTGAAATGTCATTAGATGCTCATACTAGAAGGTTTTGTTTGTCATTCTATTATATATATCTTAATAGTGAATTTATATGCTTCATCAGTACTGATAGGTTATTATACATTTTACTGTATTACTTAATTTCTACGCATGTTTAAAGACACAGCGTATTGATCGGTGACAGTAACGAACATGTAATAATCAACTTTATTCATTGAAATTTTCGCAAATTTGATGAGATGATACTTTTTATAAACCATGCAGTTAAAGGTCTACTGCTATAGCATATTTTAGGTTGATTATCCAAACTTTATATCGTAAGGGACAGAGAGAATAGACCGGCGACACCACTTGCACCCGCTTATTGAAAATGAATGTTAATGGAAAGCTTGAAAATTCTGGACGTTTTAGTTTATTCCATATATAATATGTGTGTGTATATATTTGATCCAGAATAATGTGATTACCAGTTGATTGCTTTGCAGCGACATACAGCGTGGACAATCTAGCCCACCAAAGGGTCAATGTAGCAATTCCTGTAATCGTTTTTGCAAAGAATGAGTTAACCTGCACACATTTTCCTCGTCAACATGGATGCAAACTGATCATTTTTACCTGCAAATCCTTGTTGTAGATAAAAAAACTGAAAAAAATGTTTAAAAGGTATTGGCAATGAAGCAGATAATACGGAAATATATTAGAACGAAAACACAGCTTGAAAAATCATATTGGACGACCCAATAGGCTCGTCTAATATGACTTTTCAAGCTGTGTTTGAGTCTAAATATATTCCGTATTGTATTGTGAAATGTATAATAACCTTTTTATTATATATCTTTTGTTTTCTTTGAAATAATCATCATTTAATCGTCAATCAGTCCTACACATAAGGGACAAAATCTCTGAATTTCTGGAAAAACTGATAACGGTACACTAATTGACCACACTTCATGGTTTGTTATCATTGCCCTGAGTTAAACTATTAATCTGTCATGGTATGTTAAGAGCAAGATTGTTATCTTACAGATGGTATAATTTATAGTCAATGAGAATCTCTTGCTCTGGTCAGTTTTCATGTTTACTTCATGAATTAAGATTTTCTTTCTCTCTCTGACTTTCTGTTCAATTATTGAGACAAGATAATACACACAACTTATTTTGATTTAAATATTTTATTGATATTGATATATAAACAGTTCACAAAATTGAAAGAAAATATCAAGGATATTATACAACATTTTGTCAATTTCACATTTTATTTAGATTATAACAATGTTTAAACAAAGAAACAGAAATGATACATTTGTAAAAACACTGTACAATAATAACATGATTTGTGATATATTACCATACCAAATAATTATCATAGAAAGATAAATAGTCTTCATTACATGTCGTATTCTAGGCCATATGTGTTTTTGTACCTTAATCAATTGACTAGCTCACTAAATAGGTGAATAAGCTAATACTAGAACAGCATTTTAATTATTTAAAGATACAACTTTGACATTTAACATTTATTTAAAAAAGGTGTATATGCACACTATAAATTTCATTTAATGATGCGTTCATAAAATTACAGTAAACTGACTTAACTATAAATTTGTTAAAATAAATCACCCCTAAATATTAGTGCGTAATGGAACCGGCAATGCTTATATAAGCAATGTTTACGTGGATGATCTGAACATCCAAATTCAAATAGTACAAAATAAATGCATATACACCTATATACAGAAACATCAATGAACAAATACAGATTTAGAAAACAAACTTTATATGACAAATATGTATACAAAGAAAGAAAACATGTAATGTACTCACACTATAGCATACGATTTACAAGCATGATGAATAATGATATTAATAATTTGTAACCGATAATAATTATTGTATAATTTATCACAGTATCCAAATAAATACATATTAATATTTTAGCCTATTTTGTAACCATATTTTAGTTTATAGATAATGTTGTTGCTGTTAATGTAACCCTTGTCGAACTCAATGAAAGCGAAACTTGCTAGACAAGGGTAAACAGCACAAACAATGAAAATATCACATATTCCAATTTATCATGGTTATATTAAATACTGTTAATATGAATACGCTAATAACATAAAAATGATTACAACTGTTTCAATAAATGCGATTGTACAATGTATATCATAATTGCGAGGGTGATAAATCATTTCTGTATTGAATTATTGAAGTGTAATTTTCACTACATTTAACATCACTTTATTACTGTGCAGCATCCTGTTCACCAATCTGATTAAAATCTAAAATTTTAACGCTCGCATACTTGCTAGTTTAGATCTGGCCTTTTTCAAACGAATGTCATGTTCAGGTGACCTTTTCTCATCATAATATTCTTGACGTTATCATTATGATACGTAATTTGTTTACATCGTCTACATTACGAAATTTGAAATGAGCCTCCCAATCGCAGACTGTGAATAATACTGCATACAAACATAGGTCTAAAAAATAGATATTACGAAAATCAAAATGTGATTAATTATGTTTTCGTCTATATGAACGCTACATATTGATTGGTCGACACTAAGATCACCTCGACGTGACCTTGCATTGACTAAGTAGAGATACAGTACGACACCCCTCTACAGGATATCTGTTTATGAAGATTGCCTGTACACAAGCAATGCATATTGTAAGGTTTTTTTTATTACAAAGAAATAGTATTATTTTTGCATTAAAACAAAAATCATTTGGACAAAAAATTATTCTTGCGTTATCTTACTTAGATTTTGGAGTTGACATCAATTGTTTTTTCCGCCTTGCCCCATGCTGGGGAGTGTCTGCCATAGTTCTATTCTTTTTTTCTTTTGAATTTCGGGAGATCTTCAAGAGACAGAAAACGTGATTCTGGACCAAGGTTGTATTCAATTTCTCCACCAGAACCTTGTTTTCTAAACAGATTATTTCGATAAAAAGTACAGTCAAAGACATTTTTCAAAACTGTATCATGAGAAACAGAATAGAATTTAAACAATATCTTCATATAGAAATTTAGACTATGTCATGTCCAAGATTCAAACTTACTAACCCTGTATCTAAAATATGATTAATTAAATATCATGAATAAAATAAAACATACCAGGTAGGTTGCTCCATAATTCATGGTATTCGAATGTCATAAGACTACAAAATGATACATATGCTGATTCTTCGCCTTCTGTTGGATGAAGAAGAGTTCTTGAAATATCTCTTTCACCAAGTTTAATCTCTTGTTTACAAGCACAATCAAATAACCCACTACACTCAGAATGGTGCCAGCTTTCAGTGATTTTACTGTCTAATGGGAGACCTTGCACTGGGATTGACAAAGTACACAGTTGCTTTGACCTGTGCTCTCCTGGATTAGGGTCAGCAAGATATTGAAGTCTAACTAAATTATTCATAAGTAAAATAAGATGACATGATCTAAGGTTTGTCATAGATACTTGCTCATTGGATATTGTTTGATAATATAAGTCATACTCCTTCAAGTAAGTGTTGTAATAACACAAGTCTGTGTCTGCCTGTTTTCTTAACTCATTTTCTGCAGCATTCAAACTTCTGGTAGCTCCAACAGTGGATGTAATGTTAAATACGGACCCAACGCTTTTATGTTCTATTAGTAACGTGCTCGTATTAGCTCTTTGAAAAATGCCAACATAGTTTTTGTTGAAAACATTTAGTAACGTATCATAAAGAGTGTAGAGCTTTTGGAGTTTTTTTGTTAAGTATCCTACAGCGGATTTACCTTTGTTAACGCTTCGTATGTTAAGGAAGCTTTCTAGCAGAATTTGTGTCTCAATAGGAATTTGTACAAACCATTCTTGTACGATGTCAAACGTATCAATTGTCAGTGTTTCGTGATCACTTGGAAAACATCTATTACACTTATCATTCTCTGAAAGTTCACATGTACCATCAATATATGCACCAGCTTTCCAATCATCTAACACTGTTTTAAATGTACCAGTTTCAAGATCATCTCTTAATAAAAACCTTTGTATAACTCCATCTTTAGACAAATGACATTTTAAGGAGTCATACTCAACCAAAAGTATTCTCTCTAGGTAAACATTATGTTTCTTCTTGACCCTGTAGAATATCCTTAGGCATATATCTTCGAAGCTGGTTTCCAACGATTTGTTCTGGACGACAACAGCCCAGATTAAATTATTACTTTTTGAAAATGTAACATCAAAAGTAATAACATTATCTACACTATCTGGACAATAAATGTCCAGAAGGGTCTTAATATCACTATCTACCACTGTGGCTAAATGTCTTTGTCCAGCAATCAATGTTACATCAAATTCATGTGAAGCTTTCACTCGAAATGAATTATTTTGCAAGTACTTCTTTGAGGACTGAATCCAGGACTTGCCACATTCATGTAATTTCAAAATATTTTGGTACAATGAAAACTTACGTTTCAAAATATCTTCAAATGAGAGTTCACCACAATCTAAAGTGTTAGACACATAATTTTCAAACCAGCATATTATTCTCCACTCAGAATCATTGAACTGTGTTTTATAATCCTTTACCAAAGTTGGAATATTTGGTTCACTGATATGAAAAGTTTCAAATAATATAGACGATTGAAACGGTTTGCATTTTGCGACCAAATGATACAAGTTCAATGTTGTACTATAAGAACTATCATCTGATTTACCAACAAGTTCTTCTTCTATTTGTTTAACTAATGTTTGACAATATGTTAAAGATGTATTATTAAACAGGAATTTTAACAAAGATGTTACAGTAGCACATTCATGACCAAAATGCAATATTTTCCCTCCTTGGTTGGACTGTAAACTTCTTTTTAGATTCCACTTGTAGGTATAATCCTTCTTATTCAAAATATCAAATATTTCATCAATAAGAATCAATTTCTTTTGTGTGCTAGTATCAACGAAAATATTAAATATCTTGTTAAATTTCATCATTGAAAACCTGAAATAAAATGAGAATTGCGTTATTTTTTCTACAGTTTAAATTTTCTAATCAATTCAAGTAGGAATGTTTTTTTAAAGAACATTTTGTATGTTCTGGTGCCATAAATTATTCACAAATTAGAATAACAGATATGATATTTAAAAAAATTGTTGGAACCATTCTAATTGGTTACAAATGTTTCGGTTTAATGCTACGAACGAAGTTATTTTTTATTCTTTTTGTCAGTTTATTATTCTTCAAAGATTATCATCTTTTTCACATAAATAAAGATTTTGATGTAACTTCAAATACTACCACAAACCCTTATAAATTTCAAGCTTGTTACATAATTTTTACCAAAAGAATTACGTCAAATAATTATATGAAGTTAATAATTATTCCATTTGAAAAGTTATTAGGCAATATAGATAATGATTGAATAATAAATGAACAATAATAATATTACTCTTACCTTTTTTCCATTCTTTTAGTTTGAAATAAAATCATCAGTTAATTCTCTCGAAAATCTAACTTTCACAACGAAGTTTTTCTGACTGAATGTACTAATTATAATTAGGATTACTACAACAATCAAGTACAGCGTGCTTTCAATATAAACATTGCCACATGTGTTTATTGGGATACTTGGCTTATCAGATTGAATTGACAGATTAATAGTTCACCCGCTGATAAATTGGCTGAAGTGGTCAGATAATGTTTCCTTAATGGTTCTGGACATAACGGTACCACCTTCCTCAGGTCTGAGAAAAATCGTTTCCTTATGTGTAGGACTGCAATGGTTAAAATCAGAAACCAGACTAGCCTCGTTTAGTGTTCATGTATCCAATTGTCCAATACGAAAATAATATATATTTATTGGATCCAATAAGGGAATATATTCATGTACACATACATTCATAACTTGCTATTTTTAATGCATATTAAATTTGTAAAACAATGTTATTTTAGAATAATTTCGTAGTAGATGAATAGTGAAGCAATTTTAAATTTGTTTAAACGTTAACCATACGACAACGAAACTGCACACAGTACAATTTTCTACATCTGCTATTTTTCTAACAATACACATGCCATAAAACTCTGTTTTACAAACTGTGACACCTTCCTAGTAATGAGTTTATCTTATTCGACATCGCACTGAATGTTTAATAGTATATGTTGATCTGACAGTGTTTGACAAGTTACGTTTATCAGGTTATCAGCAATAGGATAACACGGAAAACAATTGGATAAAAAAGGTATGGGTGTGCTGTGTTACGTAAAACCAAGACTCTATTTCTATCATCATGATGTTACATTTAAAGAAATTTTCATTGTATTTTAATCAGACTGTTTAATTAACGATTTCAGTACTTTATATACAGCTTGCAAATGTTTTTCTATTACTTCACTCATTCTATTTTTGTACTACTTATTTTCACATGATCATTTAGTAGTAAACATGAACTTTTTCTTCTCTGCATCGGTACATTTCTTATATTTAGCTATAAGTACTAGGTACTGATTTGCACGCGAAACTAACAAATACTTTAATACAATGAAATATAATTTCTATTATCTATAACCAAGTTTAATTCCTTTCTTAAAGATGGCTTATGCGCATCTTATATCAAAATACACCTGATTTTCTTTTATTTCCCACGTATTCACTATTGCCTAATGTAGCCGATCAAAATATAAATGATGTCAACAGGCCACAGAAAGCCGAGTTACGAGCGACTGAAATTAGCGCAGTTTTACTCTCTCTCAAATTACCGACATTACCCGATGCTTAATATATGCATGTGACGAGAGGTCACGAGAGGTCGCCACGGGCAGGTCACGCGGTAAGCGAGAATTTATGACAAGTACACAAAACCTTGACGGAAGAGACGTTCACCTATCGATTCTTGATAGATTATGTAAGTAAAGCTAGTTATTTTATTGTGTGTTGGTGATATTCCGTTTGTCATAACAAAATTTGTTGTCTACCGATTAAAGCAAACTTAGTTTTGTCGTTAATTATGCTGAAGTAAGGTGTACAAAATCAACGTCGTACATAATGCCCTTGGCCTTGAGGTTGAATGAAACTTTTAAATTTATTTAGTTCTTTTGTATTGATAACTGTTGTGAACGA
The DNA here is from genome assembly GCA_025267735.1 of Mactra quadrangularis. Classification (NCBI taxonomy): domain Eukaryota; kingdom Metazoa; phylum Mollusca; class Bivalvia; order Venerida; family Mactridae; genus Mactra; species Mactra quadrangularis. The sequence goes on from CM046304.1 coordinate 35,599,385, forward strand.
ATTTGTGTCACATTATCATTGAGGTTTAAAATACATGTATGTGTGTCTAGTAATGGACTTCCTGTCATGTCTGTCCGTTGCATTTAGGGTTCGTACAACGAACTCACTGTGGGCCAATAGTTTGTAACTCATGATGCAGTGGCATGGAGATTTATTTAACTGCTGCATATGATAAAGTATCATAAACAAACATAAAAGATCTATTTAGTGAAATGTTTTTTTTTAAACCTTATTTATGATGAGAGTAGCATTGGCGTAGCTTCCTATAGGCACACAAGGCACGTGCCTACACATTTATTATAAATATCGTAAAAGAATAAAAAGGCTAAAAAATGCAAAAAATGCAATAAAAATCGTAGGCTGGGGGGTACGAGCAGTATGGATTGTTCCATCACTTCTGAAAGTAATGCTTAATTAAAAAAAAAACTCAGTCTAGATTCAGCATAAGGTTGACCATAAGAAATAGTCATGATACAATGGCTAAATTACTTATAAAGGGAAGTAAGTCAAGCAGCAGTAACTGTAACTGATTGATGGCGTCATACTTGTGACGTCACCGGCTCCCCAGACCCCCTAGCTATGTTACCTGTGCCTACACATTTATTTTGGGCATGCTACGCCCCTGAGTAGCAGTAACAGGTTATGCATATAAATGTTTAGTCTGAGCTATATGGTGTTAGAAATAAGCACTCGGTGGATTCACATGGGCAAGTTGGTAAGTTAATAGTAATCTTACTCGGAAAGCTCTATTCAAGTGACAACTTAGAAGTATATTTTGACAGACTGTATTTTTTACCACCCTATTCAACTCATATTCAGGTGACCTGAATCAGGTCATATATACATTGTTTAGCTCATCCTACTATAGGTTTCTTGGACACTTTTCCATCACCAGTGAGGCTGACAACTCATGAAATGTCTAACTGCCACTGGGACTCAAACCTGGGATCTTTTGCTAACCACTACACCACAGCCTTTGCAATTGGACTGAAATATAGGAATTGTCAAATTTTTCATATTTACTGAACAATGATAAAGTATTGTTGTTTAAATTCTAGGACATGGATTCTAGTTCCTAGTCATCAAGTCTTGTGAGGCTTGGTAGAATGAGACCTGTTTGATGGTTTGAAAGAGAAAGGATGCTGTGGTAGTAAGAGAAGAACTATTTCCACTTTAAATAGTGTTTTATCAAGAAGAACCACAATTACAACTTGTGGAAAGAGTGTAGGATCTAATGTTGAAGATAATTAAAGTCATATTAAGGTAAATATAAACAGCTTTGTATCTCTATAAAACTTTGCTAATGTAAAACCAGTGTTGTTTCTTAACTATGTTTGCCACACACCCCCAGCTAACAAGAACTGACTGCGTTATCATAGTTGTTAATACTATAAATATAAATGTTGTGTTTAAATGGAAACGTAACAGTTTAAAACCATTAATTAGATGCATCTGGGACAACTCAACCCGTGGACAACTCGACCCAAAGTTGGGACAACTTAACCTGTAAGTTGGGACAACTCAACCCGTGGAAAACTCAACCCGGATCGTATATATATTATTAGTTATTCATTAAAAAATAAGTTTTAACAATTAAACATCGTATTTATTGTATTTTTATTGATAAAGATTATTGTCTATGTATTTAATGACATATTTTCATTTTAATAAGCAAACTTTATGTGAATATCTGTTATCCAAAACATTCAATTAAAGTGAATGTAGTACTTACTTTATTTGCAATATCTATAAAAGAATTGAGCAATCTTATATCAATTATGATAAATCATATATTCTCATTTTGAAAAAATATTAACATCTAAGAATCATTTATTTTATCAACCAATTTTTATCTAATTATCAAATTTAACTGTCAAAGTGTAATTTTCATTATTTATAACTTAAAATATAAGATACGGGTTGAGTTGTCCTTGGGTTGACTTGTCCATGGCTTGACATGTTTCTTCGTGAGGGTTGAGTCGCCTCAATCCCGATTAGATAAGTAAACACATTATATGCTAGCTGAGCTGTTAGAATATTCATTCAATATTTGTAGCACTTGAAGACTTCTATTAAGCCTAAGTATGGCATTTCTTTAATGACATTAACTTTGGATTTATATTACTAAGATTTATAATCTGTTTTATTATTTCAGGCTGAGATAGATGTTATGAACCATGATGAATGTAAAAGCATTTTATTCAAGATGGTCGAGGAGAAATGTTCACCACTGACTTAGTTCAGCAGTGAGACAGCCTGGAGGTTTCCATTCAGAAAATATAGATAACATAGTGTTATAATACGGTTGCTGTATATAAATGTTTTTAAAATAAATCTTGGTTACAGTGTAAAAAGTATGATATATTCATAGGCTAGAACCCAGAAAATGACAGAAGGGTGTGAAAAGAAGGCCTTGGGTCATCAAGTTTGAGGGAATTACTGTTCACATTTTTTAATCTGTTCCCAGGATTTTATTACTGTGCAAATAAAGATTCCTACTTTGAAATACCTTATTTATTTGAAAAGCAGCATTCAATTTGTTGTTTATCTATACTTCAATGAAACAATTCTTATTGTTATATCTTTACAAAAGCTTAAGAAGGAAAGTTGATTTTAGGCATACAGTTTGTTCTCAAGTTTTATACCATATAGCCAAAGAAACTGATTATCTTTTTTTGTATGAAAATGTGTTGTACTTGATTAGAATAACAGGTTAGATACAATTACTTAGTGTTAATGTTTTACATGTATATATATGTAGATATTGAAATATGATTTTTGTATATTCATTTTCTATGATCATTTATATATTCTTGCATTTGTTATACTGTGCTTACCTTATATTACTCTCTCTCTTAAAAAATGTGAAGATTATGAATTTGTCTTTGAAATCATTGACTGCATTTACCCGAAATGCTACAAATTCAGTGATTTATAGAAAAATTAATGGTTTGATGTCATTTTTAAGGACTGAAATTTCATTTTAAATACACACATACATGTACATACTTTTGGAACAAAATGATTTATATCAACCAAGCTTGTACATGAACATTAATTATTTGTTTGTGATTAAATTCCCATTTCTTTATCATCCATGCAACCTTTCTACTCTGTTTGCAATATATTTATATATATTTGACAAAAATATGTTTGTAATGCATTTTATTTCTGGTTATGTATTTGATATGAATATGAAGTAATATACATTATAATTTAAGAAATTTACTTTGTAATATACATTGTAATTCAAGAAATTTTCTTATATTTTATTCAATGTATAAGTTTTGCCTTCGGAATAAATTCAGTAATTATGTTGCTTAGAATGTGAAAAATGTAAGACAGATAACTTAAGATATTAAAATTGGAAAATTCAACTTTGAAGTTTTTTTTTACAATATATATGTATTTGGTATATACCATGTTATTAACTTATAATTAAGGTGGTGTGTAATTATATGATGTAATATTGATGAAGTTCTGGGTTTTTTTGAATTTAAATATATGTATATGTATTTCCTAACATAGACGGATCCTAAGGAAGCAATTTTTTTCTTTCATGAAATATGACATTTCAAGAAATGTGTGTATGCATGTCTAATTTTTTGCATGCAATATAGCATACATTATAAAACTTTTCTTTCTCATGATTGTAAGCTTTTAATATGATTATTGGGCTTTTAAAAATTATATGATAATAACTATCTAGATGCTTTATATTTTATAGTCTGGATAAGGATAGTTTAGGCTCTGAATATGTGCCTGAATCCCTTAGAAATAACCAAAACTAAAGAATTTTCAGGGTCACTGGTCACCTGATCCTTAGGTCAGGGTTTTGCCCCTGTATCATCCAAGGCCCTTTCCACCCCTTGGAACCCCATTCTGCTTATTCATTTTACGCCCCTTCTAACTAGAATTTTACACCCCCTGTAACCAGAAATCCTAGATCTGCCTATGCCTACATTATTAAATATAAGTTTATTAAAATTAGTTTGTTTTAAATATGACTTAAATACATGTCACTGTTTGATTGTTTTAACACAAGGCTTAATTCTCCTATTTTTAAGCTTGACTATTTGAAGTATATGGAAGGATGTCTTACTCGCAATCATGATGGTGTCCACGTCCATATTTCTGATTAAAGTTTTTGTGCAGTAAAATATATTTTACTAAAACTTTTTTATTTCTTAAGGTATCAACTTCAAACTTCAAATATGTATATATTCCTTGCTATCAACCACGTCTCATGTTATTAGATTCATAAATTCAAATACATTCTTTTTTCAAAATTCTCTCCCCATGAACATAAGATTTTTTAAATATTTGTTTTTAGTGCAACTGTTTTATTTCTTTAGATGTATATTTCAAACTTTCAATATATGTTCCTTATTATTAACCACATCTAATGTGACAAGTTCATTACTCTACTACATTCTTTTTCAAAATTATCTCCCCTTGAATTTGAATTTTCCTTTCATAATTTTGTTTGTACAGCAACTGTTTTATTTGAGCATGCTGTCTCAACTTACAGGTCTTGTTATTTCTTAAGGTATCACCTGCTAAAGTAAAGTATATTTTTCTAATTCTCAGCCACATATCATGTGACAAGGGTCATAAGTCCATAAACATTTTTTTTTTCAGAATTACTTCCTCTGACTGAATTTTCTTTGAAAATATTTTTGATGACACTGTTTTATTTATTTAGGTATCAACTTCAAAAATAAAACATTTGTTCTTTATTATCAATCACATCTCATGGGACAAAGTTCATAAATCCATATACTTTTTATTGACCCCTTGGAACTTAAAATGCTTTTTAAAGATATTAATTTTCACCTAAAAATCTTGATTTCTTAAGGTATCAACTTCAAAGTTTAAATAAATGTTCTTTATTATGAACCACATCTCATCTGACAAGGTTCATAACTCTAAATGCAACATTTATTATTTTCTTCTCTTGAAAATTGATGTAATATTATCTTTTTACTTTTATTTCTCAACAATTACACATACTTTTGTTTTGTATCCCATGAAAAAATATATATATTTGATTATACATCTTTATTTGTTATTTATAACTTTTATTCTCCAAGGCCCCATACTATCAAGGATCTAATGACTAATTATAGACTTTAACCATTTTATTGTTATGTTAATTTGTCGTAAGAGTTTTGATATAATGCTTCCCATGATTGTACACCAGGGTGAACTTAACCAGCAATATTTTAGCTTGTAGGGTGGCGATGCAATTAAGAATGCCGAAGTGTATGGTATATTTGCTGCTTCCCATATTTTTGAAGGCTGTATCTAACAAGTATTGACGGAACTTTTGTTCTTCATGTGTGTCAAAATCTAAGTTGATGAAACGGGTACTGTTATAGTATGTGATGTTATGATCTATTCAAGTCTACTTTACCATTGTGGGTTACAGAACAGAATCAAAAGAAAGTCAATGCCATAAATCTTCTTTAGACATGTCTTTTAGCCATTTTAATCTCCAGCTGATTGAAATGTTGTAATGGTCTCACCTATGATCTAGACATTCATGAGTTTGCCACAGTCATTGACTGTAGAAACTATCAACATATGAATGTATTTTGGCATCATTGTTCAAGCTGACATATAGCTTAAGTTTCCATTTAAATTTCTAAATGGAATGGCACAGTGTGACAGTCTTTATTTGTAATACATATACCCTTGGCTGGGAAATGAGTACATTTCAAGAATCCTAAATAAGATAGACATTCAGTATGCTATAATGCACTTTTTGGTAAGCATAATTTATTAGATAAGTTTCCATAACTAATGTAGAGAAACATTTGCATCAAACACATGTTCATTTAAAATGAAGTACAGTGCTCTCCAAAAGTTCTTGAACTGATGAAATGTTGAGAAAAAATGATCATGCATAACACAAGTATTAAATTAACTATCATTAGACCTTGTTAATGTAGCATTGTTCAAATAATATGTTAATACTCTAAAAAACCTGACTTAACAATTTGCTCAGATGACTTATTCTTCCTTATATTCATGAATTAGATGAATCAGTTTATCTTAAAACTCAAGATTTTATCCAAGAATTTTTGGAGGGCACTATATCACAGAACATTTGTAGGTATTTTTCACATGCTAGAGATAAAAAATAGATCAGCTTTTATGATATTCAATTTATTTGCAAACAGTAATACATGTACCATAAAATTTAAAAATCAAATACATGTGTGGCTTGTGTGCTAAAATATTAATAAGAGCATAATCACAAACAGTGAAACAATATCTATATAAGCCCAAGTGTCTATTTTCATATACATGATATATAGTCGATACCTCCTATGTTGTCTTCATTAAAACATTGGGTTACTCTATATACATTGATACGTTAATAAAGTCCCCAAAACTGCATATCCCCAGACCCAAATCCAAAACAGTAATTATCATAGGTGTATTAGCTATCCAAACACTTGATGAGTAGAACTTAAGTATGCTAGGTTCTTAAATTTTCATACTGACAGGCTAATGTCAACCAAAGAATGGACAGAGAGACAGGATATATCATAAGATAAAAAATGCATGATCCATTTAATTCTAATGACTTACCTATATGACATAGATATAGTTCCACAGATATACATCAATTTATAGTCTACAAATATTGGCAAACACTTTGCCGTTTTTGCAAGTGAAACAAAACTATTTGCTTGTCGACAACATGAAGACAAATTTCTACCTAGATAGAATTACAAAGAAAAAATATGATCTGGTAAAAGTCCTTTGAAGAGAATTAAGATCATTTACATACACTTTTTTAAATATTCATACATACATTTTACTTTTAGGTTTTTTAGGTTTAACGTCAAAGCAACATATTGAACAGGTTTTGTCACTTAGGTCAGTCCACCTACTCACTTTTCTTGGAAAGGCTTAACCAACTACTATGCTCATATTTGCGTCAGTAACTATTTGCCGAGGTTGTTTCTACAAATTCAACAAATTATAAATAATTACATGCACTTTACTCTCATCTTTCAAAGGATATTCATTTGCAAATGGATCAAAATGAACAGTAGTATTGATGGGAAATTGCTTTTTGCTGCATAGTTGGTATATTGACAGTCAATTGAGCATTGACTGGGTCAGCGGTCAATACTGGTTTAAACCGTCCGACACTGGCCACACTGGTCGATTGAAATTGTCAGGAATCGAACCCAAGACCCGATATCAGTTTAGTTGGTAGTACGCAAGCCTACTGATCGAGGATCCCATGTTAGATCCATTGGCAGTGCATTCTTACAGGGAGCTTGGGCATGAAATTACTTCTATGGCCATCCTCCTTCCTACCAATGATTTTTAATTATGTAGGGCAGTTGTCAGTCACTGACAAAAGTATGCGCTTAATAGTTGATTAACAGCTAAATCCAGAGATTTAGCCTTTCCTAGAGGAGTTAGTAGATTGACAGACCCCTTTTATATGTCCCTTTACAATGTGTTGCTACAGCCTTGAACCCTACAAAAACAACCCAACAAACAAACATTTGTATAAATCCAATTTTCCATGTGGACCTTTTGCTAAACATGTACAAGTTACTTACAATATTTTTAAAATGAAATACATACAGTTCCCACCAAAAGTTTGGAGACAAAAGATTTACTTGAATTTAAATGATCATTTTTGTAGAATCATTATTTTAAATATATTCAAGTATGGTTTGTGATAAAATCACAATGAATGATGTCAATGAAAGCAATATATTTATAAGATTGAGCATCTGTCATCCTTAAGCCCCCAAAACTATGTTTTTATCTTATCTTACATAGTTTGTATGCTACTTTTGTAGTTTCAGCATAAGTATAATGCTATTAAAACAATAATATAAAGCAATAATAAAAGCATTGCTTAATACACATTATTATCACTGTTCTATTTTCACTCTCTATTATAAAACTAAAAAAGAACAGCGTTTATAATTAGTACCCCCTAATGGATAAGATGCAAGTAAATAAACGTTAATCAACAATTAAAGCTACTCAGTAGACCTATAATGTGAAGATGTCTTTAAACTTTTGATGGGTACTGTATGGATGTAAAAACAGTATGAAAAAGACAGAAAGTGTTCTCCTTACTTTTTAAGTGTTTACAGGTATGTTATCAACTTATCAGAGCATAATATTCAGTATTTTAATTGATAGGATATAATACTTTCTCAGGGTACAAGTACAATGTAGTTGATATGTGATTAGATTTAAAAGGTAAACAGAAATATGTGAATGTAGAACCATCTTGCTCAACTTATGGTCAACAATGAAACAAAATAAATCTTAAAAGAGGCTAATTTTTCAAAGTATCTGTACACTTTTCATAAATGAATCTATTGTTGGTGGACAATCTATGTCAATTCCTAGTACAAAGACAAAAGTAGCACACTCTTTTGACTTGTAAATGTTGATTACTTATAACAATTTGACATGGAAACAATATCTAACAAATAGATCTTGCAGGAAGTCCCTTACTTCTAAAAATTTACACTTTCCATGTAGCAGTTTCACAAAATTCATATTGTAATGTATATATATGTAGGTGATGTTATTATCAAACTGTAGTCATTTAATAGGAGATATGTCATATGAACTTGTATGAGAGCACAAGAACAACTATATGATTCAAAGATAGACTTTCATATTTGATGATTTGCAGCAGACCATTTTCTAACTTTCTCTTTATGCGCTGTCAACATTCTACTATTTCCTTATACAATCTCTAGAGCCTGAAAGATAAATCAAAATAAATCTTAGTCAATGTTTCATTCATAAATAACATTAACTACATAATTAATATTGTCTATTTGAAAAAGATACATAGAGAATCTATGTGTTGCCTGTTTATAGTTGTCAACTGTAAAGAAAATTGAAATAGATCTATTTCAAACACCTCTAATAAAAATTAAATATGTGCATCACTTATTCTTTTCATTCTATGCATTGTATTTCCAAGGGAAAGTAGATCGCAGCTGAAAGTAGATTTTGATACCCAATACTTAAAACAGTAGATTTGATAACAACAGATATAAGAAAATTGTAGTTAAATGACAAAATATCATTAGCCATTCATTGACATTCATTTTATTTAGAGGCTTATATGTGTTAACTGCTACCTACACTAGATCATTCATGTGTATGTAGAATACGAGGGGTGTCCCAGTAAATCGTGGACTCTGTTTATGGCGGAAAAAATACGCGCAACTTTAGCACCAACCTTTAACTGCAATTAAATGCATGTGTTGTGAGTAAGTATGCTAAATTTTTAGACGGTTAATTAAAAAATAAAAGTTTTGCTTCAATTTATAAGACACCAGGTATGACAACGCGGCGCAAGTCGACGTCATATTAAGACGTCAGGTCTATGAAATCATTTTCATTCACTCTCCAAGTTCGCCTTGTTGTGAACAGTGACAAATACTGGCATTGTATTTACTTCATATTTACTTTAACAAATTTGTTTTTGTCTTACTTTTGTTACAAATTTGTGACATCAGTCTCAATATATTAGTATGGTCAATGATATAATGGTCCACGGGTTAAGTATCCAACTTAATTTTGAATAACACTTTCAGCAGTTTTTGGTACGATAAATTCAGTGGATATATTACACAATGAATAACTACTCTACCGTATGTAGTATGCACAATGTATACTAAATGATAAATTTTGTCTGTCTGTATGTTTAAATTCAAATTTATACCCATCCATGTTGTGCCAGGCTGATTATGAAACTGAGTTGCAATTACATAGACTCAATCTTGTCCTGACGTCACCTTATCTCGTTGATGTCACAATTTTCGTGTTTCTGTGCAAACGCGTATGACACTCTTGTATACGTATATTATGATTTGAGATTTGGTGTGATAATACATAGATAATTTCTGCGAATGTCTATGTAAAAATAAAATGCAATTAAAAAGTTTAAGTTTAAACTTTGCTGCACACTTGAACTCAGTATGAACGAATAAACAAGTGTGAAAGTGGTTGCGCCGCACGCACATACCTTGTATTAGCTGAACATTAAAATGACGTCTTTAATGCAAATACTTTTAGGTCAAATGCTTAATTTGTGTAAAAATAAGGCTAACAAACAGTCTTGTAAATTATGATCATCATGAGACGTAAGGAAAAAAAGTTATGGACAAAGTACACGATTTACTGGGACACCCCTCGTATATAGATTCCAAAGTAAGCATACTGAGTGAATTTCAGGGGATGTTAAGCATGTTATAAGTATTACGTAAAATACAACTCATTGATACCTTTATATCCAGCCTTGTTCAACCTAATTTGGCTACTAACATTCATATCGTTATCTAATGAAGCCAGCACATTTCTCACTCTATATATGGTTGGTGAATATGAAATCTTTTGTCACAATGCATCATAAGAAGATTTTTAGAGACGTCCAATTAAACTGCACATCTGCAATTAAAACACAAACATTATAAAAATTATAAAAGCTTGATATCTTTTTATTTATCACTCATATTGCACTATAGTGATGTGTCAATTATAGTTAAACTGCAACAGTTACAAGATTATTTCCTGCTTAATTAATCACAATAAACATAATGGAATCATACTTCAGGTTAATTATCTTACGTGGATACCCATATTAGAACCAAGTTGCTGTTACCAAGATCTACCATTCATGTAATAATTTTTTTCAAAATGTAATGTCCATACATCAATAAACATTAACACTAAAATTAAAAAATAAGACAGGTTCAAAATTAAAATTACCTGCAGTTCAAAGAATGGCAGCAGCTAGATCTTTTATTAAATTGGCATCTGAAGAAGCATGCTTTCACATAAGGTTTATACCATGTATATTCTGAGCTCAATGGTGAAAATACCAAGTTATACCATCAAAATCAGGTAGAATCCATTCATGTCGATTTGTGATATGATTGAGGACACTTCATCATAAACTCTGTAAAAGAAGCATATTGTTAAATAATGGTTTACAAACATTGTTTCCATAACTGTCCACATCATATATGACTCCATGTTGAAATTGCTTAAAAATCAAGACTTGATTCCTGTACTTGATTTTATACACTATTATATAATAACCTATGCTCATACATGAAATAAATACATTCTTAGCTCTATAAAAAACATACATTTACATCATGATATGAGGGTGAAAAAACAATAGTAATTCCAATATTTTCATAATCAGCTGACCATTTAGTATGCACAGAATAATAATCCACTTTCATCATATATACACCGATGAAATACTACAGTACTACACAGATGTTTTCATGGTGTAGTAATTTGGACACTAGGCTTTGAAACATACCATTTGTGTTTGTTAGTTTCCTCAGCCAGTTATTATATTTTCATCAAATGATATGTTCTATCCACAATAATAATTAGGTGAAACTAGATACAGCTTTTACATGATTATCATCTAAGTTTTTCCATGTGAATTCCACAGACCTTGACATAATAAAACGGAGCCACAAAATCAGTTGGCACTTCCTTGTCCAAAAGCTATCCACAGTTAATATTTCGGTGAACAGACATACAGGTATGGTAAAGTTATTGTTCGGACATGCAATTGTTCATAAACAGACAGACAGACAGACAGACAGACAGACAGACAGACAGACAGACAGACAGACAGACAGACAGACAGACAGACAGACAGACAGACAGACAGACAGACAGACAGACAGACAGACAGACAGACAGACAGACAGACAGACAGACAGACAGACAGACAGACAGACAGACAGACAGACAGACAGACAGACAGACAGACAGACAGACAGACAGACAGACAGACAGACAGACAGACAGACAGACAGACAGACAGACAGACAGACAGACAGACAGACAGACAGACAGACAGACAGACAGACAGACAGACAGACAGACAGACAGACAGACAGACAGACAGACAGACAGACAGACAGACAGACAGACAGACAGACAGACAGACAGACAGACAGACAGACAGGCAGGCAGGCAGGCAGGCAGGCAGGCAGGCAGGCAGGCAGGCAGGCAGGCAGGCAGGCAGGCAGGCAGGCAGGCAGGCAGGCAGGCAGGCAGGCAGGCAGGCAGGCAGGCAGGCAGGCAGGCAGGCAGGCAGGCAGGCAGGCAGGCAGGCAGGCAGGCAGGCAGGCAGGCAGGCAGGCAGGCAGGCAGGCAGGCAGGCAGGCAGGCAGGCAGGCAGGCAGGCAGGCAGGCAGGCAGGCAGGCAGGCAGGCAGGCAGGCAGGCAGGCAGGCAGGCAGGCAGGCAGGCAGGCAGGCAGGCAGGCAGGCAGGCAGGCAGGCAGGCAGGCAGGCAGGCAGGCAGGCAGGCAGGCAGGCAGGCAGGCAGGCAGGCAGGCAGGCAGGCAGGCAGGCAGGCAGGCAGGCAGGCAGGCAGGCAGGCAGGCAGGCAGGCAGGCAGGCAGGCAGGCAGGCAGGCAGGCAGGCAGGCAGGCAGGCAGGCAGGCAGGCAGGCAGGCAGGCAGGCAGGCAGGCAGGCAGGCAGGCAGGCAGGCAGGCAGGCAGGCAGGCAGGCAGGCAGGCAGGCAGGCAGGCAGGCAGGCAGGCAGGCAGGCAGGCAGGCAGGCAGGCAGGCAGGCAGGCAGGCAGGCAGGCAGGCAGGCAGGCAGGCAGGCAGGCAGGCAGGCAGGCAGGCAGGCAGGCAGGCAGGCAGGCAGGCAGGCAGGCAGGCAGGCAGGCAGGCAGGCAGGCAGGCAGGCAGGCAGGCAGGCAGGCAGGCAGGCAGGCAGGCAGGCAGGCAGGCAGGCAGGCAGGCAGGCAGACAGACAGACAGACAGACAGACAGACAGACAGACATCATAACATATTACAGCTCTTTTTTGAACAGCATATAAAGTTGTAGACCTACTTACTCAAAAGGATCAACAGATGAAGTTGGCATCTTCTTCTTCCCAGTCACACTACCAAATAAAGACACCGCCACAGTTTCACTTTCTAGGTCTAAAATTGAAAATTTATTTCTTAAAATATTATTTTCAGGGCCATTTTAACAAAAATGTTGACATTCCATCCACTTATATCCAAATTGTACAGTTTCCATACCTGATAACTTTTGAATATAAAATGTCATGTGGATCTTGCGGGAGGAAGGGGGTTTGACGCCCCTGTAATTTCCAAAATATGCCTGTTCATACATATATTAAGAAACTGTAAGCAACTTTTGAGTAGCATGAGACAATTTTTTTTCGGTCTGGCTTCGCTTGCTGTAGTATCTAACATAAATCTGATTGTTAAGAAGTTTATTTCATTAATGTGCTGTTAATACTGCATAGGTGGATCCAGGATTTCCTATAAGAGGAGGAAAATTCAATTTACGGGGAGGGGGCTGAAAATGAACAAGCAGACTGGGGTCTAGGGGCCATATTAAAGGACCCACTCTGGGTCCTGGACAAAGAATTGACCAGGTGTTCAGGGTTGCTGCAACCCCTTAAGGCTAAGCTAGCTCATTAGGAATTCAGGCGCATTTAAACAATCCTTTCCCAGGGTATACCATAAAAGCATCTTGATATGTATCATAAAATTTTTACAGCCTTTTGATCATGTTAAAATCTTACAAATATGTGCCTAGATGAAATTGTTCTTACATTACTATACGTTATGTCATTGTATAAGTGTAGTTCCAGTCCTGTTATTATTGCAGTTGTAGTGTGCAAAAATTTGACATATATATTTATTAAATATCCAATAAATATCATATTTTATGGTAGAAACAATTCTTTGCTTTGCTTACGGGGGGGTGCGTTAGCAGGGTCCGCCCCGCTTGGATGCGCCTATGTAGACCTACTGTGTATAACATGGAAGTTTGGACCCCCTAAAAAGTTAAGGCCCCTAGAAAAAAATTCCTGGATCCGCCCCTGAATAATACACCAAAAACCCTAACCAATACATTTCAAAATATTTTAGTATAAAACTGGGTCAAACTTCATGCAAGAGTAAAATAAGAAATTTGACATTAATTGGTAAGGCTGTACATGTATACATGAGTGAACTTTCAAGTAACTCTCTTCAGATAACCTATATGTGTACTGCTCCTTAATTACTGTTATCACATGCTTATAAATACATGAACCATTTGTGTACAACTTGAGTAGTGAAACATAACTCATGAGTTAGTAAAATCATTAAAACTAATGTAGTACGTCTTTTGACAAGTTGACAGTTAACTGGTCAATCAATGGTTGTTTGTGAATATATAAGTCCATGTACAGTTAATTTTGATTAATACTGCTATAAACATTTGTTAATCTTTCACATCAAGAAATATAATTTTGAAAGAACACGTACTGCAACACATTAAGAGAAATAAACGTGCCATCCAAATTCTCTTAGTTAACAATGACGGGGTCGAAATGTCATGGGACGAAGCGGCATGATTTAAACGATCTACAAGAAAGCCGTTTTGTAAGCTTTACATTGTATAATATAAGCACTACAAAAAGTCAAAACATTATTATACAGAATCAATAACAGCACAATGATATCAACAGTTGATTAGCCAATTTCTTAGTAAAAATTCGATTCGACGGAGCCTTACCTGTTAATCTCATTCTCAAGCAACGATTTTGCTAGATTTCATCCGTCTTCAGGGCCATTGACAGTTCAAATTCATGTTTTCTCATGAATTCCTCACCTATATGCACTCTAGATGAACCGAAGTTTATATTGTATTTTAGTTTTCGTCGCTAAAATGTCGCAAGTTCCGTCACTTTTGACTGACGCTCTCTTTACTATCTCTATCGATTTCCACCATTTTGTAAACACGGGTAAATTATGCGTGTCACGAAAGGTCACGGAGTTATCGCCTGTCCTCGTTTCGCTTCGTGTACACTCGGATATCTCCGGTCGGCTTAAAAAAACTGGCAGTTTTTTTAAGAAAATAAAATTAAAACCGTTTTATTTATATGAAAGCGTTGGTGAAGGGAAGTTTATTATAGCTCAAGGACGTTTGTTTGGGATGTTTTATACAGCTATTGTGTTGATTTTAGCGTACGGGGTGCGTAGAAATGTGCAAAATATGCGCATAACCCATCTTTAATAGAATACGAGAATGTTTTCAAGAATTTTTAAAAGGATAAAATCAGGACCTGGTTTGATTATTACAGTGTTAATAATTGCTTTCCTATTGGTAATATCGACAAGTGACAAACTGAAACCAGTGATTGTGAAAATATATGCGGAAGAAAGGATGGCAACCACTAGTATTACAGGTATTGTTGTACATAACTTTTTAAGTATGGTTTGGAATAAATACTATAAGAACCTGTAAAATATTTGACACAAAAATATTTCCTTAACTTTGACTATAATAGATAATACAATTATGGTTGATGCTTTGTTATTAATGTGGACCAGTATTTGTTAAAATATTGCACAATATTTGTGCATTAGCGTTGGTTTATGTGAAAAATAGCGTTGACCAAATACCGTGAAAATACCAATTTCTAGCAATAACGATATTTTTGTAATACACGCTGCAGAATAATAAACAAATACAAAGACGGATTTGTAGACACTTTAAAAAACGATTTTGAACATATCTAATGTGTTAAAATTAATTCAGTTTGTACTGAATTATGTGCATGTATGTAAGACATCTGTGTGATAGCTTTTCCAAATATATAATACTATTTAAGAGGGTCATATATTTTCCAATAATCTTGGCTTATTTGTTTTACGTGCATATATTTGATATAAGATAGACATATTGAGTTAAATATGAGAGAGAAAGAATCCTTGATCGAATGTAGTATTATTTAATGATATTGTATCTTTAGAATTTATTAACCATAAATTATCATACAGATGAATTATGTAATGATTATGTTTAATTTGTTTAAGGCAAGTATTATACAAGTAAAAGTACTAGAAATGATATACCTGACACATGTTTTGATATCACAACGGAAGAAGTGGATAAGTTCTTTGGCATGGTAAAATCAAACATGGATATATGGACATTTCAAGAGAAGATTAAATGTGCAACACACGATATTGGCCAACAGTTTACGGAGATTGAACACCGCAGAATGAATTTACAATGTTCAAGCGGTATTTTGCCAGGAGCTTCATACTCAAATGCATTTAATTCAAGTGACATATTTTCATCAGAAAATGGCAATTCATGTTTACATTCTTATATCCGTACATGCTGTGGTTCAAATCGTATTCCTAATATAGTCCACTACGTGTGGTATAAACGTGGTGAAATGAGTTTTGTAGCATTTTTAAGCATGTTAAGTGTTGTAAGGTTTGTTAGACCATGTGTCATCATGATTCACGGGGAATTGCCGTACGGGAAGTACTGGGACGCTATCACGTATTTTTATCCTAATTTTGTTCATATTAATCGTGACATACCAAAGAGAGTTTTTGGAACAAAAATAACAAATGGATGTCATGCAAGTGATATAATGCGTATTGAAGCTTTAATAGAATACGGGGGTATATACTTTGATATGGATACGGTACTAGTACGACCTATCGATGCGTTGATGGATTTTCCCTTTGTATTGTCAAATCAAAGTTCTGGACTCTTTGGCTCTGCCTTTGTGATGTCAGAAAGAAATGCGACGTTTTTGCAGTTGTGGATGAATGAATATAAAAAAGACTATCGTCCTAATGATCACGTTTACAATGCAATGATATCAACGAAGAAATTGGCTAAGATAAATAAATACAAACATTTAATTCATGTTGAACCCTATACAGTTTCAAGACCAAATGGAATGCTATTTTATTCTATTTATAACAGCACACAAGCAACCTATAATTGGTCTCACATATATGGTATACATACATATGTTCGTATTTTTCATCAACCAGTAAATGAAACAACGATTAGAACACATAATAGCACATTTGGTTCAATATGTAGACATATATTTTATGGGGATAAGGAGTTGTGTGTATAACAGTCTTATGAGTAGTGATAACCAACTTAAATATATGCCATAAACAAGGGATGGCCTGATGACGTTTGTATTTCTGACTTGCTATTTTTAGTTATCGGGTTTCCTAGTTGTTCTGTTCTATTCTGTCATGTAAAGGTATCTGCATGTTTTCTTTAGTATTACCTAACTAGTGAAATCTAACACTTAACGTATCTCTCTAAAAACTCATTTACCAGTTGTTACTATACTACATGTACTCGACTGAGCTATATAGCTTGCACTCGATCGAATTTTCTTTAAAAGGTTCTTTTAACATGCAAAAAGTAATACATCAGAATTTTGGATACTATATATATATATATATATATACATGAAGCCAAATAAACATCATAAACTGAAGTTGATTGAAAATATGCATTTTATTTTGAATACCATAAACAATATGCAATATCTATATACAAGCTGAAATGGCATATCTGGACGGCAAGTCCGCCAAATGATGAATACCACCGCCAGATCCATATATGCATTGTTCTTAAATGCCCTCTCTTTTTATAGCAGTTTGTTAGCATAGGCGAATCTAGCGGGGGGGGGGGGGGGTCAGGGGGGCCGGACCACCCCCTAGAGTTTCCTAAATGTACCTGTCCAATAGTGTACTTCTTTACTGTAAGTCATTTTTATGTAGCATGAAGCAATTTTTCTTGTTGCATAATATAGATTTAATGGTTATGTAGTTTTTTTATTATATGCTACATTATTCTGCAAAATGTGTAAAATGTTGTTGTGGTTCGAAAGTTTGGACCCCCCTAGAAAACGTTCGGACCCCCTAGAAAAAAATCCTGGATCCGCCCCTGGTTAGTGATTATAAATATGTATTATGTTATTGTCACGTGATTGTATATTTTATTAATTGCATTTGTAGTATGTTCACACGGGTCTGTGGACCTATTGTTAAATAAATAATCTTCTCCTTCCATCAAAGCGACGTCATTGTATAAGTTTGATTAAAACATAGGAATAACCATAAACATGTGGTGTTCTACTACATATCATTTTTAAGATTTAATCTGAATTAACTTAAATTTATATCTAGAACTGATGTATGCAATCAGTAAACATTATTGTTTTATTATACCTCTCGTGGTTTGTGTCAAAGTGAATTACTTCTCTTTCGCAGACGCTTGTTATTTTCTCTAATGACAAAGTTAAACGGTGTAAACTGTCTCAAGTTCTGAAGCAAATAAAACAGTTAAAATTAAACGGTTAAATACTTATGAAATCGATAACTTTTTTATTTTTGTTGTTCGGCATAATTAAATGAATATCTCATACCACGGAACGTTATGTTCACCCTAGACAAGTAAGGTCAACTTCAGCTAAAGCCTCAAAATTATCCATAAGAATAGTTAATACATAATTTGCAGTTTTGGTAATTCATATTTGATAGCTACTTATATAAAGTTATTCTGTAAATGGGTTACATAAAATATAAAACTGTTTATCATGAGCCAGATTCAGAAACAATTCGCTTTCCTTTGCTAATATCTGAAGAGTCCTACAATATTAACCTTAGCTTGAACTACCATATTATAATAATTACACTATTCACTTAATGTCACAACTTATAAATCTGGGATAACAAAAAAAGTGTTATAGTGGTTACATCATAACAGAGGTGATATTTTTAGTAATTTTGAAGTATTACATGTTCATGACTTTTTCGCGTTTGCTTGCAAGTGAAACAAATTGAGGCCCATGCATATGTTTATTGATAATGATACTAGTACTGTAATTATGAATATCTCTGACAGGATTGAGGAAGTAACTTGTTTTTGTGGCGCCTGGTTCAAAACTGTTTGTCATTTAGACAATATTTCCACATTTCTTTTAAAATTGGATAAAAGATTAAATTTAGCAGACAACAATTAATAAAGCAGACGACAATTTTCTCAGCTGGTCAACGATAAGACAAATGTATAAATAGGGAAGTAATTTGTCAATGATTTTAAACAAACTTTCACAAAAGTATTGTTACCAAGTGCTTTAGTATTCCAAACACTCTATATCGCTCATATATGGGACACACATGGCGATGAATATAGCTCGGGAAAACAGAACAGTTTATTCCGACTTTCAAAGAGAATGAGAAAATAACAAAATCATGACGTCAACAAGTACCTCAAGTTGATGATTTTTGTGACCAGTATTTAACTCTATAAGGATTAGTTCACACAATCAATCAGACTGTATGTTTTACAAGTGCGTATCAGTTTATAAGTTTGTTATTAATTTGATAATTTCCTCTGCTGCATTTAGTTTGTAAGGTTAACTATAGATCTTGTATGCACTATTTATGTCAGTATGAAAGTAAGAATCATGTTCTAATTGTCAGAAAGACTAACGGTATTCATGAAAATAAAGAGTTTGTATATACATTATTTAAGTGTTGTATTATATATTTATGAAAGTATAACGTACAATACGTGTGTGTAGGAGCAGTGGTCCAGTGGTAGGACGTGCGCTTAGGGATCGAGAGGTCCTGGGTTCAATCCCCTCTAAGGGCACTGCTAATTTCCTTGAGCAAGAAATTAACCTTCAATTGTTCCACTTACCCAGGTGTAAATGGGCACTGTGAGGGATCGCCTGCCTGATAGTAATTTCAATGATCAGTAGTTATCGTACAAGATTGTAAACTTTCTTTTTTATTTTTGAGTTTTAATAACTTCTCATCAAAATGGACATGAAATTATCATGGTCCCATCAAACGGTTTTTTTCACCTACTGAATTGTGTTGTTGACGTAAGTTCAGGTCAGAAAATATCTATCGACCCTGTATTTTCAAAGTACCTTTTCTAATGAAAATTACTAACTCAAAAACTATCGGCAAAGCCAAGATAAAGGGTACCTCTTCAGTCTCACATATGGCAATTTTCAGACCTTATCAGAGTGCAGAATCTTTTATAGTAATATAAAGACATGTGTATTAGGCACTAATTTCCAAAAGATCTTAGATGGAACATGTAAAACAAAAAAGTTAAGTACGGTTGAATAGATGTACCCAAGGGGCCTACGGACTATACATGGTAATTCATATCACCAAAAAATTAGAAAGACGTATATTTCTTGTAAGTAATTTGTTATTTAGTTTGATAAACATGTACTTTGGAAGAGAATCCATGCCCACTCTCTCATTGTCTGCAACATTAACGAAGGTAAAAAGTGCAAATATCCCGAAATACACAGGGAATGTTAAGTTTCAATTTACATATAGATAAGAAAAAATAACAAAAATGATTTTTTATATTAGAAAGTATTCGAAGATGAAGACAACACATTTAGAACAAGATTAATATGAATAATATGGTTTTGCTGATCCAAAAAAGAAAATTATATACATTTGTATTTGGAAACCAGGGCTACGGACTCTACACGGTAATTCATATCACCACTAGAAAAAATAGCAAAATTGTATATTTCTTATAAATGATTTATAAATAAGTTTGATATACATGTATTTATCAATTTGGAAGAGAATCTACACTGGCTCTCATTGTCTGCAACATTTACCAAGGTCAAAAGTGCAAATACCCAAAAAAACACAGGAATGTTAAGTTTCAATTTACATGTTAATGAGAAATAAGAAACAAAACTGATTTTTTGAATTTGAAAGTATTCCAAGATGTAGACAATAGATTAAGAACAATAATAATCATATGTTTCTTGACCCAATTAAGAAAATCAAAAAATGGATTTCAGGGGCTACGGACTCTACATACTGACTTGATTGTATTTAGTAGATTGAACAAAGTAGTTAAATGTAAATTGACATGTGGAATGATATTCTTTTGATACAGTATTAATTTTCTGACTTTTGAAAAAATGAGCAATAATAGGAAGAAACAATTCAATTACTTTACTTAAGTAAACATGAAAAATGTATGTTTCTCAGTAACATAAAATGTCAAAACAAAACAAAGTCCTGAATTTTCAACCTGTTTCTATGTATATTTCAACAACAAAAATCTATCAAATAAGTTATCTCTATACATATATAAGTTTGGGAGTAAAAAATACAAAAGAATGAATTATGTGAAAATTAACAGGGGCTACGGACTCTACACCACACCAGTATCTTTTTCTATCAGTTTACAGTTTTACAGTTTATCTATTTACTCTTAGCACACTTATGTGATATAAGGTACAGCAATTATTAAACAAGTTGATATGATACCAGGCTACTGGTTGAACATGTTATACAAGATACAGTGTATGAAATGTATACCTATATATGTGCGCATATACACAAGTGAATGTGCATATCTTTATATATATACATACATTAATGTATATATATGTAATTTTACAGTAAAACGATAACATTTAAAAACTGAATATTGTTTACAAAATTGAAATGAAAATAAAAGTACATAGTTAAATGCCAGGTAGTAGTTTCAATGTTTTAAAGATACATGATAAATATTTGCACCGTTTAATTAACTTGATATGATTTGTGGTATTCATTAATCTGTAATAAGTAATTATGTTAGGTCGACCTAATAGTGATAAAAACTTTCGTCTATCAGAACTGAAAAATGAACAATTGAAAAGATCGTTGGAAGAACAAAAAATACATTTTCTATCGTTACGAAGAATATTATGCCATCGACCTGTCTCAATTGGAAATCGATTATTGACCATACGAAAGTTAACATAGTGTTGTATATAGGTTAAAGGTAGTGTGTCAAAATATTGTTCCAATTTGTGTTCAGTTTTGAAAATTCTGTAATTTGAACATTTTTGAGAGGTATTAACATCAGCATTCTTTCGGCTTCCTGTAGAAAACTAGATTTAGAACCATGAAAACTTTAGTTAAGCCGTACATGACTAAGACCACATTCGTCTAATATCGCTTTAACCGAATGTAAACAAGAATAGGGGCGTGAATAATTATTAGTTATACTATCATTGTAAATAAATTGATATATCAAAGACGATAATTTGTTGTTAGATGAGATGAGATTGCACCAAAATAAAAGTATGCGCTTTTTATTGTTATTGAAATTGAAAACCTGCCTAAATCACCGTATACCATTACGTGTGGTGTGCTGCGTTTAACATGCAGTATTTGTTTCAAGAAATCTGTATGAATTTTTTATAGCATAGAGAGGTCTCTATCACATATTTAAAGAGGTTTGTTTGGTTTTAAGTGTAATTATCCTTTAAAAAACAATTAACTTCAACTTACAAACACTACAAATATATATTTTGGTCTTCTGAAATGTCTAATGTATCAGTTTGATCATTTAAGAAATCTATCAGAAAATTCATAAATTACGTCAAATTTAACATTATTTACAACAGAATGAAGATTGTCAAGACATACAGTATTTAGATGCACAGCTAGTCAGCACAAGTACGAAACTAAGACAATTAGAAAAGTTTTATAATTGTCCTGTATGAAAAAAGATATAAATATATTAGGGGCTACGGACTCTACAGGGCTACGGACAGCAATTATTTGACTTTAGATTTTTTTGTTCTTCTTCTGATTTAATTTCTTTCCTGCATTACCTATATGGCACAACCAAAAACAGAAAACGTAATAAAACAGAAGCTATGTTTCTTTACATTAGGGCAGCACACAGTTTAAAACAGGGGCTACGGGCTCTACATAAAATTTACAATGTTCAGTAGTTATTTTCCAAAAAAAAAATGCTATGCTCTAAAAAACTTCATTTGCGTTAAGTAAAAATAATTATAAACTGTAATAGTAAAAAGGTAATACAAGTGAAATAAAGCAGTAACATAGTTTTAAAGTATGTCAAAGATGGTAACGTAAAATTCTTACTTGCGTTACAAGGGTACATGTTTACTCTTTCATGAATATTTTCTTAAATATTGATTATATATAACTTTCGTAAAAAATACCGTATACCTGTAAGTCAGTCAGAGATAGAAAACATTTCAAAGTAAGTAACTGTAACCAACAATAACTTTTCAAAACAGCTGATGAAAAAGAAACAAAACCTCAGTGAGACTCAAAAACAGTGTAAAAACAGGGTTTTTAGGGAATGTAATCCTAAATAATTAAAAAAATAATAATAGAACATATATAAAACTATACATCACCAGAAAGCTCTCAAGATAACGAGTTGGAAAAAAATACTCTTCATTTAATTTAAACTTAACTTTTCAGAATATTTCAATGTAATATTGGCAAAATCAAAAGGTCCCATTTATCTTGGCTTAGCCGTATATAATTACTCGCAAAATTTATTTACTTGGCTAATTTACAGAGAGATAAATAAAAGTATTATTAACTTGTTAACTTTTATCTATGTATATTATTTCCCCCCTTTATTTAACAAATACATGTGTCTTTTCCCTTTCTCCTTTTTTTCCTTTATTATGTATGTATGTTTGTTTTTTCTTCTTTAAAACTGTACATTTTGTATTGGCAAAAAGCTATTATGTGAGTGCTAAATAAGATATTGAACTTGAAAAACAACACATTGGATTACAATGTACTCTTAACATTTGTACTTTATGTAAATAACAGTGTCGCCGTTATATGACCTATACAATGTGTTGCTACGGCGTTAAACCCAACACACAAACAAGCAAACAATAATAGTGCGTGCAAATTCAAGTGCGTGTAGATTCAAGCTCAATTTGAACAAATGGTTGCAGTTACAATAATACAAGCATATGTTACCATCATAACAAAACATTGCTGTATCATCATCACATCACTCCCATAGGTTTTATTTCTATCAATTGAATAAATAAAGTTTTGTAGAAACGTCATCTGAGATCCTTAATGACATTGAATACTATTGTCCAGTTTTTGTTATATCATACACGATCAGATAGCATTACGAGAAACATATGTGAAACGGTAAGAAAAAATAGTCATAGACCGTCACTAATCATACACGTTTGTACAACTTGAGGTGAATAATTATACAAATTTCTCATTTGAATAAATAATATTTTCAATTTTAAAATTGTTCAACGGAATAACTTTAATGCTTCAATTGTATGTATAGAAGTTCTCTGAATTTATCTGAGTTTTTCATGAATTAATGTTTATTAAAATGTAGTATTTTGCGTTGCATTTGAAATTTGAACTTAGCAAAAATTGATATTAAGTAAGATTAAAATCGCAGATAGTATGCTCTACATTTTATCAGTTTTCTTGTTTTATAATTCAATTTAACGCATTCATCATTTACGGACTTACTCAATGAAAATATCTAGGTGGCGGATATGCCGCATTATGACTGGATAAACTGGATTACAAGTATTATAAGGACAAATAAAACCTAATTTATTACAGAAAATCTTAATTTTACAATATAAGTAAAAATATTTTGATAGTATTTTACGCTTAAAAATTTTCATATTAGCATATAGTTAACAAACTTAAAAAATTAATAAATATATGCACTGAGGTCCAATTTTGGCGATAAGCAGAAAAGTGGTTGTGTAATTAACAAGATGTGTTTGACTTAAAGGAATCAATTACGTGTAATTTTATGATTCTAAATAAAACAAACGTGAGAGATTTGGAGCGGTTTTAGTGAAAACAGTCTTGCCTTTCAGCTTAATTTCTTTTACATACGAATTTAACTTTTAAGTACTGAACAGATTAGCGACTCAAGACATCATGCCTCTCTTGTTGATAAATTCGATTTGTTTTCATTACCAAGCATGATTTTTTATTTATCTGAACAGCATATAACTACATACAAAGACAAAAAATGTTGTCAAGAATTTTTAAAAGGATAAAATCAGGACCTTGTTTGATTGTTACAGTTTTAGCAATTGCTTTCCTACTGGTAACAACTATAAGTGACCAACTGAAACCATCAATTATGAAAGCATACGCTAGAGGAACTATGGACGTAAGAATCACAACTGTTTCAGGTATGTTTTACTAAATACTTTTTCCTTGATAATAGATACTATAAAACTCTTTAATTAATAAAAAATGTATGCGTTTTAAGGCTATGACTTTACGTATGAACTTTGAATAATAGTTACTATCAATATGGATCTACATATAAAAATTTAAACGGATTTTAAATATACATATGTACTTTTAAAAATATTTTGAGTGTATGATGTTGGCAATGTCAACTTAAATCGATGACAAAGGCGTAGCAAATTTAAGTTTAAATCAGTAGAGGGACAAAGATCAAGAAGACAACAGACAATTGACGAATTGTTAACAATCTGTCCACGATAATCAAACAACTAAATATACCAATGTATAATATTGTTGCATACCATTAAAGACATTTACTATAGAGTATCATAAATGCAGTGTTTCAATTTGTTTTAGGTAATCTGTACGAAAACAAAAGTAATGTAAATGAGATACCTAAAATATGTTCTGATGTATCAACAAACGAAGTGGATAAGTTCTTTGGTACGGTAAAGTCAAACATGGACAAATGGTCATTTCAAGACGCAGTTAAATGTGCAACTCACGATATCGACGTTCATTTTAAGGTAATAAAACGCCAAAGGATGATTTTACAGTGCTCAAATGGTGTTTTTGGAGCAACATACTTGGAGACATTTAATTCTAGTGATATATTTTCATCAGAAAATGGCAATCCATGTTTACATTCTTATATCCGTACATGCTGTGGTTCAAATCGTATTCCTAATGTAGTCCACTACGTGTGGTATAAACGTGGTGAAATGAGTTTTGTAGCATTTTTAAGCATGCTTAGTGTTGTAAGGTTTGTTAGACCATGTGTCATCATGATTCACGGGGAATTGCCGTACGGGAAGTACTGGGACGCTATTACGTATTTTTATCCTAATTTTGTTCATATTAAACGTGACATACCTAACAGTGTATTTGGTATAAAAATAACAACCAACTGCCATTCCAGTGATATTATGCGTATTGAAGCGTTAATTGAATACGGAGGAATATATTTTGATATGGATGCGGTACTGGTACGGCCGATCGATGCGTTAATGGATTATCCATGTGTAATGTCAAATCAAACTTCTGGAAACTTTGGTTCTGCTTTTATTATGTCAGAAAGAAACGCAACATTTTTGCAGTTGTGGATGAATGAATATAGAACAGACTATCAACCAACTCGATTTGTTTATAATGCAATGATGTCACCTAGAAAATTAGCAATGATGGAAGAAAACAGTCATTTAATTCACGTGGAATACGCTAAAATATCTAGACCACATAAAATGGCCCACTACTCTATCTATGATAGTGCAAAAGCAACTTATAATTGGTCTCACATATATGGTATACACACGTATATTCGTATTTTTCATGAACCTGTCAACGAAACAACAATAAGAACGATGAATAGCACGTTTGGCTCCATATGTAGACATATATATTATGGGGACAAGGAATTGTGTGTTTAAGCGATTTATCTGTCTAATGAAATTGATAAGTTTATCTAAGTAAATGGCTTTTTGTTATAATTACACTGATCACTTTTTGTTTTGACTCATTTGTTTGCGTTGCTCCTCTTGATTTCAATGGATGTGAAACAAATGATATACGTATGAATAAAAGAAAGTATTATTCAGAAAAATAAATCGCAAGATTTTCACTTTAGGGACTCCATACTTATAATTTGTTATTAAATACATCCAGCTCTGAAATGGGAAGTAATAATTGGTGGAATATACCAATATGTATCAGTTAATGTTCATTCCCTTGACTCGATTAAATTTCGTTGTTTGATTAAGCAGTTTGTAGAAACAAGGGCGTATGAATAAATAACTTGAAGTGAAAAGTAGGTTAGTATTTCGTAATTGTAATTCATTCAAACGTTCAGGCCATCTATTAGCTCTAATAATTGTTTTTAAAAGTATGACAAGGAAAGATCGAAAATTGTTTAGAATCAAAAGCCCACATTACAAAATTCTAGGCAAAAATATATCTTATAGCACTAGAGAATTAAAAACTGGATACTTCATCCAATTTTCGGTGGGGATTGGGTTGATGGGTGGCTTTTCAAGCTCAATCTTTAATTTATTAGAATTTGTTGTTTGACAAGCAATTATCACCTGCAAAATTAGGGTATGTTGAGTAATAAAAAATATAACCTGTTTAATCCGTGTTGTGCTTTATGTGCTTGCCGTTTATACACATTAAACCTGTTGGTATTTGTTAGTCTTATTAGTTCAAAATACATATGTTCCGGTGGAGCGATGTTTGCTGAAGCCTGTGGAAAGTATTTATTCGAAAGGTGGTGGTCGAAACATGTTCTCATATATATTTTCCTATGAAGTTGTGATGAACAAACAATGACGCAATAGTAGTAGCATTAAACATTTCTATTTTGCAATTCCTAGAATTTCATCCCAGGCGCGGCTGATTAAAACCTTCTATGAGTCTTTGCATAAATATCTGACTTGGATGAGAGAGGGTGTTGATAAAGTCAATGGTTAACATGTTTTAAATACTGTATAACCCTTCGTAACATTCAGTCCTCGTAAGCGGCCATCCCCTATAAGCAGCCAGCTGGTGTTGCGACTATTGGATAATACTCTATAATGCACCCCTTATAAGCATTGTTGATAAAGACAATGATTAACATGTTTTAAATACACGCAGTTTAAATAACTTTCCCTCACCGGCTTCCAATGCCATCCGGGGTTGGTTATACCCTAACATGAAAATTTGACAACTTGAATGTCAACAATACTCCATTATTAAGGTACATGGAGAAGTTTCAAGCCTAGTGAAAAGATAGGTGAGTACTGGTTATAGACAAGGGTCGAGAAAAGCTAGGTTAGGTGCGCCGGACGCTGTAATATGACCTATATAATGTGTTGCTACGGCGTTAAAGCCAACAAAATGATAACAAAATTAATAAATAACTTTCATTACGTACATTAGTGTTGTTAAACAATGTGTTATCAAAAAACAAAAGTTCAATTACAAGTTTGAAGATAACTATACAATACTTAAACTATGTATTATAACAAATCAAACCTGTGCGAGTGGCTGACATAATTAACTAACATGTATATCTGTATACATCTTAACAACTAACCTGTTCTTGATTTATTTTATTCAAATTCTACTAGACAAATCAGTACTATTCACTGTGTGATTGGACAGACAGACTTAACTAGAAGTCGTGTACTCAAAAAGATTCATGCTGAAATATGTAAACCCCTCTGTAAGCTTTTTAATTATTCACTTTCAATAGGACAAATACCAATACAATGGAAAACATCAAATGTCTGTGCAATTTTCAAGAAAAATGATCCAAGTGAGGTCAGTAATTACCGTCCAATTTCCCTTCTTTCTGTTATAAGTAAGGCATTTGAAAAAATAATTCACAAATACCTCTACAACTTCTTAACTTCAAATGCCTCTATCACAGCTTTACAATCGGGCTTTGTCCAAAATGATTCCACTATTAACCAACTCACTGCTCTTTATCACACTTTCTGTGAAGCGCTTGATGAAGGGAAAGAGGTCAGGGCCATACTTTGCGATATATCTAAGGCTTTTGACAGGGTATGGCACAGATGTCTAATTCACAAACTTAAATCAAAAGGAGTCAATGGTTCTTTGATAATATGGTTTGAACATTATTTGTCTGACAGGTACCAGTGTGTCGTTATAAATGGTAAAATGTCATCAAAACTTGGTCTTAAAGCTGGCGTCCCTCAAGGTTCCACACTAGGCCCACTTTTATTTATAGTTTACATTGACGATATTGTAGATGATATTCAATCTCCTATACGTCTGTTTGCAGACGATACTAGTCTTTATGTAATTGTTGACGATCCAACTAGAGCGTCAATAGCTCTTAACACCGACATGCGAACTATTTCCCAGTGGGCAAACAAATGGTTAGTTTCTTTCAATCCACAGAAAACTGAATCACTCATTATCTCAAGAAAACACAACAAACCCATTCATCCACAAGTATATATGCAAGACTCTGCTATTCAAGAAGTATCAAATCACAAACATCTTGGATTAACATTCTCCTCAGATGGAACATGGCATCTTCACATTCTTAACATCACTGAAAAGGCATGGAAAAGAGTTCATGCAATGAAATCTCTAAAATTTACACTGGACCGCAAATCTCTAGAAATTATGTATCTTCCTTACATACGACCTGTCTTAGAATATGGTGATGTAATCTGGGCAAACTTAACAACTCAAGACGAAACTCTTCTTGAAAATGTCCAACTTGAAGCCCTTCGTATCAACAGGTACCACTAAACTTGTCTCTATAGATAAACTTTATAAAGAAACCGGAATTGTTCCGCTTAAACAGCGACGGACGGAACATAGACTGACACAATTCTATAAAATGAAAAATGGTCTGTCTCCACAGTACCTTAGCGACTTAATTCCCGAACAAACTTCTGATGTAACATCCTACAGCCTTAGAAATGCCACAACCACACGGAATGTATTTTGCAATACAAATCTATTTTCTAATTCTTTCCTTCCGGACACAATAAGAAACTGGAATTTGCTCCCAACTGAAGTGAGAGAAGCACAAACATTGCAGTCGTTTAAACATGGTTTGACGAGACATTATCACAGATACCAAATTCCCAAATACTATTTCGAAGGTGATCGAGTAAATTCTATTCATCACACACGCCTTAGAACTCAATGTAGCATCCTAAAAGAACACCTTTTCTCTAAAAATATCATTGACAACCCAAACTGTGTCTGTGGACAAATTGAAACAACGAAACACTATCTCTTAGAATGTCCTCTGTTCGAACCACAACGACAAGCCCTTCATGAAAATCTTCAGCAATTCAATACAACATTAACTGAACAAAACCTTCTATTTGGTGATGAGATACTTGATCTTAAGACAAATATTACAATATTCAAAAGTATCCAAAATTTTATAAAAATACAAGAATATTTGTTTAAACTTTTGGCCATTCGTAACTAATCAAAGCTGCCTATAGTTCTCAAAAGACTGACCTCTTAAATGTATATCATAAATATTCTACATTATCTCATTCTGCCTTCATCTCTGTTCCCTCTTTTTGTCTTTCTCTTTGTTCCTAACCGCGTCTGCGTTCATTAACTAGTTTTCATACTAGAACACTAAAATGTAACCGGAATGTATGTATTTTGTTATACTTTTTTTCTAATTTGAGGAGAGAGATAACAAAACTAGCTTTTAAAGCTATCTTCTCAATCCTCTCTTTTGTAATATTCAACTATTACTTTGTATATGTATTTATGTTTGTATTTACCGAAATAAAATATTGTTTAAACTAACTAGAAGCTGGTGAAGCATTGTAATATACAACACAAGAGCAGCGCAGTAAAACACAAATATTTGGTAATTAGAACTTACAGCCATACCATCAGGTACAATCTATCTCAACCAATGAGCACTTAATTACTTTAACATATATAAAAAATAATGATCATGAAAGCAGACTATTAATAAAATCAAGAATGGTCCACGGACAGCGCACCTGACTACAAGCGATTCTGGTTTTCAAAAAGGTAGTTGTTGTAAGTATTTCGCTGATCATTATTTACGTACAAATCTTTCATCGACAATTAAAACAAACATGTACTAAGATCCGATGATTGTAAGGTCCATACGAAAATAAATTAAATGTTCAGTGTTTACACAACATATTTGATAACAATATTTACACATACTTCATTGTTTTAAAAAGTATGCAGTATCGTAAAACCTCAGATCATTTATGCTAGGTTTACATCTGGCCACGATTACCACGATGTCCCCGATTCCAGAGCATCGTGGCGAACGTAACAGAGCGTGGAATCGAATCAGGGTGATCGTGGGGGAGCGTAACGGTACGTGGTTGAATCGGGGATATCGTGGGCATCGGGACAGATTTTAAATCAAACTTAAATTTCACCACGATTGCCCCGATTCATTTTTAATCCTGACAGAGCGTGGCCTTCGTAACAAAACGTAACGGAACGTACCAAAGCGTAACATAACGTGGAGTACAATCGCAACAGATCGGGACCAGCGTGGACACATTTTTTCATCCCGCGTCGCTGGGAAAGAATTATTTCTTGTTAAATATTGCTCGTTTTTTCTCAACTGTCAAAGTTTGAATAATTTCACGGTGGATGATTACACACTATCTTAATACCACGAGTGTTAAACAAAGAGCACGAAGTCACCGTGAAATTATTCATGTTTTGACAGTTGAGTAAAAACGAACAATATCAAATCGTGACGTAAAACGTGGATATTTGTCTCAAATCGTAGGTCAAATCGCAGGAGATCGCAACAGAGCGGCTTTGTCGTGGGAGATCTTAACAGGACGTAACGGAACGTGGTGGAGCGTGGAAGCCAATCGTGTTGATCGCAACAAAGCGTAACAGAACGTGATGCAAATCGTGGGCTCGATCGTAGCAAAGCGCAGTAGAGCGCAACAAAACGTGCTGATTTCGTAAGGAAGCGTAACAGAACGTGGAGTTTACCATTTTCATCGTAGAGCTCCCCGATGTTTTAGCCTCTGGCTAATCGGTGAGATCCTGGCCAGATGTAAACCTAGCATTAGCAGTGCCCAGTTAGCTGATCCAAGAAATAGGACCTCGATAACCGATACCGTCAGAAGATAAATTCAGAAAAAAAGTATTCTCTTCATTTCATAAATAAACTTGAAATGTTTTAAACTGTGGTTTTATTTGAAATATCAATTTGGAATGAGCACAAATGCTGTTACAGAAAAGTGTGAATTACAAGAAAGCAACAATCCTAATGGAATAAAATACGTCGTGTGTGACACACCAGGACTATTTGATGTTAACTCTAAGTTAAACGAAAGACTAGATGAAATTCAGAAATCATTGACTTTAATGCACAAGAACCCTCATGTATTTATTTTAGTTTTCAGTTCTGCGGATAGAATAACCGTTGACGAGGCAACAGTGATTTGGGTGTTGGAGGTTATGTTTGGAAAGGAACTATTTGATCATTGCATTGTAGTTGTTACGCGTGGTGATGACTTTTGTGATGATGAATTCAGACGATTTTGGTCAAATTCAAATACACTCAAGAATTTGATACGTACTTGTGGCGACAGGGTCGTTAGAATTGACAACCGTTCAAAACTCAACATTACCGATTGGTTGACAGTTGTAGAGACATTGTCTGAAAATGGTGATAAAGTTTATACATGTCAATATATTGACATTCATTCTGACGCTATTCAAAAATATCTACAAACAAAAATATCAAGCCAAATGAATATATCCGATGAAGTTATGAAAATTCTAGAAGATATAAGGATACAACGTAGCCGCAAGGAAGAAGAAAGACAGAGGCATGAGAAACGAAAAAAATATATGAAGATTGCTGTTGGTGCTGTTAGCATCATCGGAGGAGCCGCGTATTGTGTAAAAGGAGTTAATGCATTACCTGCAATACATGAAGTTGGTAAAGCAGCAGTGAAAGAAATTGGTAAATCAGCCATTTTTGGAGTTGGTAAAGATGCAGTTAATAAAGTTAGTAAAGCAGTCGTTAAAGAAGTTAGTAAAGCTGCTGTTAATGAAGTTAGTAAAGCAGCCGTTAAAGAAGTTGCTAAAGCAGCCGCTATAGGAGTTGGAACAACAGTCGTCAAAGAAGTTTGTAAAACTGCCGTCAAAAAAGTTGGTAAAGATACAGTCAAAGAAGTTGGAACAACAGTCCTCACAAAAGTTGGTGAAGCTGCCGTCAAAGAAGTTGGTAAATCTGCAGTTAAAAAAGTTGAAGCAACAGTCTTAAAGGAGGTTGGTCAAGCTGCTGTCAAAGAAGTTGATAAAACTGTCATCGAGGAAGTTAGTAAAATTTCCGTTAAAGAAGTTAGTAAAGCGACTGTTGAAGACGTTAGAACAAAAGTCGTAAACGAAGTTGATAAATCTGCTGTCAAAGAAGTTGGTAAAGCTGCAGTTAATGAAGTTGATAAAACTGTAGTTAAAGAAGTTGGTAAAGCTGCTGTTAAAGAAGTTGGAACTACTGTCGTAAACGAAGTTAGTAAAATTGTCATCGAAGAAGTTGGTAAAACTGTAGTTAAAGAAGTAGGTAAAACAGCCGTAAAGGAAGGTGGTAAAACTGTCCCCAAAGAAGTAAATAGTGATGAAATAGATGACGTAACTAGTGATGAAATAGATGACGTAACTAGCGATGAAATAGATGACGTAAATAGTGATGAAATAGATGACGTAAATAGTGGTGAAAGAGATGACGTAAATAGTTATGAAATAGATGACGTAAATAATGATGGAAGAGATGAAGTAGATGGTAATTAATAGAGATGACCTAAATTGTGGGAAATAGATTGCCTCTTTATTGATGGTCGACGCATTCATACAAAACGCGATGGAAATAATGTCGAAAGATGTTTAATTAATGACTTTTTTATAATTGATTTTAGGGAATATAATCTAACTTATCTTAATTTGTCGATGAATAAATTCCGCATTAATGCAACTAATTAGAAAGTAACTGAACTGCACTGTGTTGAATACTATTAGTATTTAATTTCATTTTTACATTGCTAAAACAATCGGATTAAAATTATTTTTAATTAGTGCCAAAGTGCATCAAGACGACATGACTTTACGGTGAATCATCGGATTAATCAAACCTTAAAATGTGCTTCATCAATGTCCATATGACATTGTTGGTAGTTTTGACAGTGAAGTGCAAAACTTTTAAACATATCTTCATGGACAAATCAATTATTAGATTACCATACTTATATCCTACAATAATGATAATGAAAATTATTATAAAACACCCTTATCGAACGAGTTTGAAAATATTTGGCAAATGACATTCTGTTGTTTTTTGTTTGACGGAGTGAAATAACGCTTTTCGACAGAAATCAGAAGTATTCGAATACAGAAACCTTATATTATTTTTTTTATTTTTCTCGTGTTCAATTATCAATTGTTATATTTTTGTGACTAGACAAAATTCAAATATTGACCGTCATGTTCAAATATATATGGCACAGACAATATGCAAAATCTTCACAGTAAAAATAGCTCATTATGGTATTTTCGAATTTAGACGGAAACATGTTTGTTAGACTTATTCCCCTATCAGCTTAGCACTGTCGGGCCAGTGCAAAGGGGAAAATGGTTATTTCTTGCAAGTACAGATTGCAATGTATTGCACTGAGACATTTCTGTGTCAGTTTGTGTTGTGGACTCCAGAAGAAAAATGCATTATTGATGTACCGTATAATGAACAGGCTGTCTCAAATCTACTGCCAAGAATACGAGACTTTTACTTTCGGAATTTTTGGTTAGATTGTCTGATGAGTATGAATCAGGACGTTTGAAATTGTGTAAGGAATACAGAGACATTTGCTGTAATTTAAGGAAATGAATAATATTTAACATGAATAAGATTTAACAGGTATATGTATAGCTTGTTCACATTGACTTGAGACATGGAATAAAATTTCTTTTTCATGATGAATAGCCAGTTCATGTTGAATGAGGGTAGAGAATGCAATTACAATAATAAAATTTGTCTAATACACATAGAATTACAGTAGTTTCTCTTTTTATGTGTCTCAGGTCAATATGATCAAGGTATATTAACACATTGTTAAATATCAGCACAATACTAGTTCTGATTCTTACTTATTTACATGTATTGTATGATTTACAGTTACACCAGGGTTTTCACTGGCTCATTGCTGTTTTCTTAGGTCTGGTTTCTATTAAAGATATATGGATATGATGTTGAATTCTAAGGAAGGATGTTGGACTTCTATAATGGTATTGTTGTTTTTTCTCAACAGTCAAAATTTGAATAATATCATGGTGAATTATTACACAATTTCTCAGTATCACAGGTGTTAGACAAAGAGCATTTGGTCACTGTGAAATTATTTAAGTTTTGTCAGTTGAGAAAAAATGAACAATATGTGTAGAGGGTATTTCTCAGCTTTGGTGTAACAATCAATTTTATATCAATGAGGAAGCTCAGAATTGATCTCACACGAGAGTTACCTTGTGACCTGCTAGTCAAAACAACACATGTACATGTGTATAGAGATAAACTTAATTTATTTATATTCTTATTCATTGGCAATTTTCACATAGATAAAATAATAAAATATATTACAAATAAAGTACTTGGTCAAGTTTTTTATTCATCATAAGTTAAAATATGATATGTTGAGTTACTAAGTAATTCTGCATGATAATACTAGCTACTATGTTTGTGCACATTAGGCCTCAACAAGTTGATGATGTGTTCTACGGCTGTTTTTGAAAAAATTGGGTATTCAAGCGAAGAATATTTTTTCTTCAATAGCTTTACATACATAAACTTGTTGTGGCCTTAAATTCAACCAATCACTGAACTCTTATTACAAAACATCATCCTTTATTAGACAGTCTCTCATGTTGCATAATGCAGAAATAACACGCAATGTTTGATTGGCTTTTTTAAAGGATTTGATATCATATTTGATATTGAGTAGTCGATATGACTTCACTCTCATGATTGCCCTCTCAACATGAATTCTTTCGGCAGCTATGCGACGTGAGTCAATAGTCTCCTGTTCAGACAGCTGAGTCCGGCCTTTCATAAAAGCTGGGATATTCAACTTGACCATTCTGCTACACATTTCTTCTCCGATAGTGAAACCACGGTCTGCCATTACTTCATCTCCAGGCAAGAGATAGTCTAAAAAATCCACAGTTTTTGTTATGTAGTTGTCACTAGCTCTTCCTCCGTATAATGGGGAAACATACATAATAAATCCACTTGGTGCGATAGCAATCAAAAATTTTGCAGTATTATTACCTTTATATGTACTCCATCTCTGAGCTCTAGCTTTTAACGAGAAGGGTCTTTGTATGAATATTTCTGAACAGTCGATGATACAAGTTGTTTTGGGGAAAGACATTTAAAATGTCTGTGGCATTGTTCTTCTAATTGTTTCCCGAGGTAGGGTCTTTGTATGAATATTTCTGAACAGTCGATGATACAAGTTGTTTTGGGGAAAGACATTTAAAATGTCTGTGGCATTGTTCTTCTAATTGTTTCCCGAGGTAACCAGATTACACAATTTGACAAATGGTCAGACATAATCTCTATCCATGAATTGAAAATTTTACTTATCAGTTGTCGGGACCCACGAAATCTTCTAGCTATGTCCTCAAATGTAAGCCCAAGCCTCAATCTCACTAAAACAATAAGAATTTGATTACCAACTGTCATCTTGTGAGGTAATTTGGCTGCATGTTGTTGTAAGGTAAGAATACGGGTAAAAAAAACACAGATAAACTTAATCCTGTATAAAATCGTGAATCATTGTCTGTTGTGATGGTTTCTACACCAAATTCAGGAGAAGAATGCTGAGTAGAAACAGTCCTAGTTTTAGCACTGTACCAATAGTTATGGTCAAGACTTACAAGATCAATTGTTTGCGTGCTGTTATCAACAAGATTTGGTTTTATAACATTCTTACAATGTTCAGGGTACTGTTGACAACAAATTGATTCACATTGAAAATTAACAGGTTCAACACATAGAGGAGTTGCTGTAAAAAATTCTTCAATTTCTGGTGTATCTTTTCTTGGACTTGATTCCCTGGAACATGTCTGTTTAGGTAATGGGCGTCTATTCTCTTTGGAGTCTAAACAAATGCGCTTAAGGGGTCTTCTTCCTGGTGTGTGTGGAGTTAAAGGTTCATAACCCATCTGCAACACTGGTATTGGATTTTGTTCAGTTGGTTGACCATCAATGAAATGCACTGAGCAGACCTGTAAAAACAAAACATAATGTAATTAATACATGAATAATTTAATTAATTTACTCATTAAAAGGCTGAGCAAGTATACGGCTGACTAGCAGCCACTGCCTTAAATTATGACAAACATAATACAGTAAAGGGCTAATACAACATCTACATCGATAGTAACAAAATATTCAATTTTCACCGGCCCAAATCAGTTATCATTCGCCCTGGATCTACCAAGTGACTTGAGGCGTAGTCTTTACTAAATCCCTTGAAAAAACTCCTTTCCTCAATGTTTGGTAGCATATGTCGAGCTAACGTCTTCAAAAACAACTATCCATCCATCCACCAAGTATGTAAAACCCGGCAAGGTGACATAACCATATGCATGCACCTTTAGTATAAATTTATATATGGTACTTGACATTCGTCAGTAGGCATAACTATAATGATGTTTAACATTTTGCTAATGAATAATTTTTCGTAATGGATTTCATTTTATAAATAGATTACCAGTCTTGAAATGAAACAGTAGTAAAAATTTTGTCAAGTATGTGTCTCAAAATTGTGTCTCTTCACAAATCAGGCTCTTCGCAGATGATACTGCTGTATACCTCACAATTAATTCACCATCAGACTCTCTTTCGTTACAAAATGATCTAACTCAGATGGAAAAATGGGAAAAAGAATGGGATATGGAATTCAATCCTTCTAAATGTCAAGTTCTTCATATCACCAGAAATAAAAACCCTATTAGACATAATTACATCCTTCATGGCCAAACTCTTGAATCTGTTTCCTCAGCTAAATATCTTGGACTAAATCTCTCTTCTAACTTGTCTTTTAATCATCATATCTCCAGTATCACAACAAATGCGAACAGAAGTCTTGGTTTTGTGAGGAGAAACCTCACAAATACCAATGAAAAGGTTAAGGAACTGGCCTACAAAACCCTGGTTAGGCCACAGGTTGAATATGCTTCATCTGTCTGGTGTCCATACACCAAATCCAATATCAGCAAAATTGAAATGGTCCAGCGCAGAGCTGCCAGATGGGTTAAGTCGGACTACTCCCCATACTCCAGCGTAACAACAATTATCAACAATCTAAATTGGAGATCACTAGAGCATCGTCGCTATGACACCAGACTGTGTATGTTCTACAGAATTCATCATAATTTAGTAGCTATAAATTTTCCTTCATATATCCAAAGACCTATTAGACCCACTAGATATTCTCATCCTCTTAGTTACAGGTTAGTTCACGCATCATCAGACTACCTGAAATATTCCTTCTTTCCTCATACTATCCAACTTTGGAACAATCTTCCATACAGCATAGTTACCTTGCCTACACTGGACCAGTTCCGTGCGGGAGTTTCAAACACCATATACTAAAGCCTAATTCATTGTTTTTAATTTACTTGAGTATTTTACTCCTTTTTAATTTTTCATTCTATTTGTTTTTGTATAGATTTTACGTGTAAACTTATCATTATTTTTCTTTCTTAAATGTAGGTGTATTTGCAATGTCATGATCATGGATCATTTCTCTTTTAAACATTCTTTCACTTCTTCTCTGCACTCTCTGCACAATATACTAACATACCTAACCCCTTGCACCATCTTTTACTTCCCCAGTACTAAGCTGGGTCTGTAGATTTTGGCATTCTTTTATCTTTACTAACATCCTGGCGCGCAACCCTGTCTATAACCCTCAATTGAGTGGTTGACAGTAATAACGAGATAGATAGATAGAAGTAAAGCCCCTCACACTCACAGCGATAAGTATATGTCATAATCATACATGTTAATTGTTGTGAAGAAAAACGTAGATCCTCTTAACTTATAATAAAAATAACAGAATATATCTTTTCAACTTACAATTGATTTTGAAGGAGGATCAAATCCTTTCCTGTTAATAGATTTCAGCCACTGAAGACGACGTTCACCAGATGACGGAATACAATGAAATTTGAATGGCCTCAAACACGGACATTCCTTCCCTTTTAAATCATTATGTAGATTACCTGGCGAGTTTTCCCAGTCATACAGCTTTTTCTGGTTATTGTTACAATTTACCACAACACATTGCCTACCACCACTTCGTTGATAAGGCACAATTACGATCTTTTATCAAAAAAATCTATGACTAGTGTAAAAATTTTTTTTTTCACTCCCGTAATGGCGGACGAGGAGATTGAAGAGTATTTTTCAGGGGAGATAACTTTTGCGAAAAAGCGAAGATAACATTGTCTATTCATATATTTGTTAAAAATGTTACAGAACGAAGTAACGTTTCTGGTTCATTTGACGTAGTGTCAGGACTGTTTTTTGAAGGACAAATATTAATAATTTGCTTTATTACATGCTTTCAATTTGAATACCGGGATTTATCGGTGAATTAAAAAATCGTATTCCTCTTTTTCGGAACAATGAAAATAAATTTGATATTTTTCACTGTTTGTTTGTGCCGTTCTGACGACACAATTATCATCATTAAACTAAAGCCAGTTTTGAAGCATATACATGTAATATACAGAAAATTTGTTTATTTCAGTATAAGATCTACTTATTTCACTCGTGAGCTAATGATATTATATGTTCACTCGTGGCTACCCCACTCGTGAAAATATTGCATCATTAGCTCACTCATGAAATAAAAATAGATCTTACACCGAAAGAAACGAGTATCATCTATTTATTAGAATGCAGGTTCTCACATGGCGTGTTTATACTCTTATGTTGTGATAATGTTTATGTTCCACAATGCTAATGTAAAATACTACAGATCGTATTCTAGATCATGCGTGTTTTTGTACTTTTAACATTGGACTTGTCCACTGAATAGGTGAATAAGCTAATCTATGAACAGCATTTTACATATTAAAACATATAACATTTCTTGTCACATGCTTCACATTCGAATCTGAAACAATCCCTAGAAAACCCGGAAAACTTTTTTAAAAATCAGAACTTTTGTGTTCGGTTACAAGGGAGTTCGAGCCTTTAAGGTGGGTCGGTGCCTTACTCGAAAAAAAACAAAGAAAATATCATGTTTACCGATTATGATAAAAGTTGGCAGGCAGATACATTCGTGCTTCTAGTTTGTTTTTCTTGTAACCTTAGCGACGTTGTCGTTATTTTTACGACTTCATAGACTTCACAAAGATTCGCGCTATAAACAGGAATGCAGGTACATTAAACCCACATATTTAAAGTATTAAAAGCCCGAGGCAAATTATAAGGATACCAAAATGTTTCTGAAATTTTGTCGCACACAATTATTTTGTATTCATTATCTAAATATCACGTCAGTCGTAAAGATTACATACATTTCATCACTGAATTCAGGGATTTTATTTCTGAATCGTTTCACCAATTGCCGAGTTTGACGTTTATTTTCATATTAATGCAGAACGGTGGTCAAATTCTTATCGCGATTTTTGAAAAGTTCACACATTTTTAGTTTCATTTTGACGAAATAGAAAAAGGAAAGTAAACGTTCTCAATTTTTCACAATATCGCGTTCAATGTAAAATTACCTTAATAACGACCTATCAGTGTCTAGAAAACGTAATTCATAGAGCTATACGTTAGTACCTTGGTGTTCACAGGTTTACACCTATACCAGCAATGTACGGTGATACAGGGTGGATTCCTGCCAACTATCGTAGATGGATTCATATCATTCGCATGTGGAACCGCCATATAGATATGGACAACAATAGACTTACAAAGAAAGTATGTCTTAATGACTACTTGCTGAGTACAAACAACAGTTACTGGTGTTCTGACATTAAGCATATTTTTCTCTCAATTAACTCTTCACTACACTTCGAAACGAAGAGTAAGGTTAACATGTTAACATGAGCAAAGTAAACGAAAAATTGAATTTCTTTATGTAAATAAATGGACAAATGAGATTGACTCGTTACCAAAACTAAGAACTTATGTAATGTTGAAACATAATCATTGGTGTGAAAATTATGTACAAATGAACCTTTAAAAATATGAACGATCATTTCTCTGTAAAATTCGTTGTGTTATATTACCAATAAGATTAGACACAGGAAGGTATGTTGGAGAGCGACAGAATGAGAGACTATGTAATTTATGTGATCAAAGATCTATAGAATCAGAGACTCACTTTTTACTACATTAACACTGAAATAGGGACTTTTGTCAGTTATCTTCCCCTGATAAAATCTGAAGCATTTCAATTGGTAAGTATGTCCTTACAGTTGGAATCCTCGGATTTTATCATTGAAGTCATATGTAAAGATTACAAAATATTTTATCTAATATCTTTCTGGTATACAATGTATATGAATATATTAACAGAAGTGGTGACATTTAGATAGTTCTTTACCCTAAAAATATTTAGTTTGAATTTCAAACAAACTAAATGATATACAAAAAAGTTATTTAAGATTAATTTTGGCAAATTGACATTGAAAATTATGGGTGAAATCCGAGTAATCCAACTAATTGGACCTACCTATTTGAAGAGTATACAAGGGGAAATAACTGGCTAAAGTCCATTATTAAGAACTGACTTTCTAAACCATTTTACAAATGATGATGTTTTTAATTTTCTATCAGATATTAAGCAATTAACTTACTTAGTGTATTCTTACCCAAGAAAAGTGCTGCATTAATTTCCAAAGCATAATATATACGAAAATCAATACTATACAACTAAAACGTCGTATACTCTTGAAACTGTTTATCTGTATATATATATTTATATCATATACTCAGCAAAAATAGAAACTTTACATTGTGTAAACCTGAATTTCGTTGCTAAATCATTATGTGTAATAAACAAAACTATCTAATCTTATTGGCATTTTGATGTACTACACAAATCCGAAAATTTCGTGCAGTTATATGCTCCACGAGCGACTAAATCCGCCATTTCCGGTTTCTTACACCGACCACGCTACAGACAATCTCAAGTCATGTGGAGTAAAACTTTTCTTACAGCAACGTTTGCTTGTTTTTAAAACCAAGAAAAAGCACTTTTGTTTAGTCTTACGACTTTCAGAAGCAATGCCACGGCTCTCTGAAAATCAAAGAAATCAGGCTATTGGGATGCTCCAAGCGGGTGCCAGGATTATGGACGTTGCGCAACACTTTGGTTGCTCTCGTCAAACCATTCATAACATTAGCACCCGGTTCGGTAATACTGGGTCCGTACATGACCGCCCGAGACCCGGTGCACCACGTCTGACGTCACGTAGGGACGACCGAGTCATCGGCTTAAATCATCTACGTAATAGGTTTTTGCCAGCTACAGCTAATGCTCGTCAATTTGGTGTGAGTGCCCAAACCATACGGAACCGCCTAAGGCAATCTCATGTTCCAATTCGTGCCCGCAGGCCTTATACTGGGCAGATAATTAGACCCCGCCATAGGGTCGCCAGGTTGGCATGGGCACAACGTCACGAACGCTGGACACGTAACCAGTGGGGAAGAGTTATTTTCAGTGACGAATCTCGCTTCAGAATTAGCCATGCCGACGGAAGGGTGCGAATTTATCGTCGCAGAAATAAAAGATTCGCACAATGTTGCATCAGGGAAAAGGACAGGTTTAGTGGGGGGAAGTGTGTTGGTATGGGGTGGAATTATGGGGGATCAAAGGACACAACTTGTGGTAGTCCCCGGTAATCTGAATGCACAAGGTTACGTGAATAATCTCACGAATACTCTAGTACCTTTCATGCAGGCTCATGGTCCTGGACTAACCTTCCAGCATGACAATGCAAGGCCACATACTGCCCGCTTGACAACCAATTTTCTAGCGCGTAACAACGTCAACGTCTTTCCATGGCCTGCTCTTTCCCCAGATATGAATCCCATTGAACATATCTAAGATGAACTTGGACGAAGAATAAGGGCTAACCACCATATAAACAGCGTGAACGACCTCACTAATGCACTGCAGGTGGAATGGCAGGCGTTGCCTAACGTCCTATTTAGACGTTACATACGCTCCATGAGGCGGAGAGTTAGAGCGTGTATTGCCAGATATGGGGGGGGGGGGCCACACACGTTACTGAGGTGTTCTAAACAACATTAAGGACTCAAATAAAAATAATCAACGCATCCAAACTTTTGTTCACCATCACCTTTAATTCCTGTATTTTTCATTCTGACCCCTAGGTTAAACTCTTACGTCGTATTCATGGTTCGTACAAGTTATATCAACAAAAATGTAACTAAAGTGATGCAATGTCTTCAAGGAATAAAATGCATTAATTTTTTTTAGATATTCCGACGGAAACTCAATTTATGCCCACTTAAACACCATGTAAAGTTTTTTATTTTGCTGAGTATATATTTAACTTTATATTGTATATACCTATCATGTGAATCAGTTGGTGACATATAGACCAGCTGGGTCGGGTGTTCATCTGTAAATAATATTCATATTGTTTTCATGTTTGTAATATTGTCATAACACATGTCACGAAAATAAATAATTCACTTACTTACTTACTTACTTATCATGAAACTGCGTTAGGGAAGTCATTGTCTTTCATGAGTTCGATCATAATTGTAGGAGCAGTGGACCAGCGGTAGGACGCGCTCTTACGGGTCGAACGTTCCGGGATCGAACCCAACTAGAGACACTAGTAATTTCCTTAAGCAAGAAATTTACCATCCTTGTTGAACAGAATAAAACATAACTTTATTCTTCCACTGCAACCTATACAGTTGTTCCCATCCACCCAGATGCATTGTGAGGGGTCACCTTCCTGAACAAGACTTCAATGATCAAAAGTTAGCGTACAAAGTGGACAAGTCGACTGAACATGTATATGGGAGCAGACATTAAAACTCTAATTAACTTTTAACTATGATAATTGCATTAATTTTATTTGTAAGCATTGATTTCAGCAATTAATTTTAGCTTTTAAAGTGCAACAGTTGGATACAAAATGTTAAATGATTTAAATGTTGATAATGATCAGCAATATGGTACCACTTCCTTGGTTGCTAAATAACTAGTTTAAATATTATACATTTTGTAAATACAAAATGTACCAGTGACGGATCAAGGATTTTTTCTTAGGGGGGGGGGTCCGAACTTTTTTTAGGGGGTCCAAACTTTTTCTAGGGGGTCCAAACTTTCAAACCACACCCACGTTATACACTGTTTGCAAAATAACGGAACATATTAATAATAATGACTAAATAACCATTAAATCTACGTTATGCACCGAGAAAATTTGCTTCATGTTGTACGTATTATGGAATATTTCAATCAATCGATGTTAGCGGTGTTATTAATTTTCAATCAAGAAGTAACTCTACACCAATAAATTGAAAGCAATGAAAGCAACATATACACGACTAAACCACTGAATGTCAAAATATTGATTATCCTCCTATAAATATTAAAATTTATTTCTTTCCTTTTTTGGGTCTAACGCCGTGTCAACACAATTTATGTCTTTTTACGGCGTCCAGCGCGCCTAACCTAGCTTTCCTGGTCCTTTGCCTATAGCCAGTACTCACCTAGGCCGAAAACTTCTCCATATTATCTAATCAATGGAGTATTATTTGACAATAATGTCAAATTTTCGTGGAAAGGTATAACCTCCCCGAGGTGGGATTCGAACACGTACCCCCTTCGCGACACGAGATTCCAAATACCGGCGAGCTAAAAACGTATTTTATAAGCCATGGCAGTATACATGACATCAAAGGTTCCAAACACACACACACACACAAAAAAGTTGGCAAATTAATAGTACATTTTTGTATAGTCTTACATGGAGTATGTATAGAAATGCTATGATTTGTAA
This sequence comes from Mactra quadrangularis, assembly GCA_025267735.1. Classification (NCBI taxonomy): domain Eukaryota; kingdom Metazoa; phylum Mollusca; class Bivalvia; order Venerida; family Mactridae; genus Mactra; species Mactra quadrangularis. The sequence goes on from CM046304.1 coordinate 35,643,888, forward strand.
TGTAGCCAACTTTCTACAGGCTATGGCTCAAAACAGGTCTCCCGACTGTCTTTTTAAGACCGACACAAAGTATCAAAGGCCCAAACTGAGTGAAGATGATAAATCTATATCAGTCTCTACTGTTAAGTTGACAGATCGACCATCCCTATATGTTTACTCTGTTCACCAAAATCAATTACGCGGACTTTCATATCACATTCATAATACAATGTATAACGATTACGTTGCAGAACATAGCTTTCATGATCGGTAAACAACATAGCAAAATGTTTGACGACGATTTCAGTTCACTGAGACAGAAAACATGCCGTCATGCTGTTAAGTTTGAAATGTATAAAACGTAGGAAATAGTATAATATTTCTACCGTGTATAATTTTGTTTTAATAATGTAATTGTATAACATACATAAGATATCGGATGGCTTATATCGTGGATGCAGTCGTAACTCAGTCTTTTCTTATATTGAGTTACGACCTTTTTGCACTAAACTCACGATATGTATCTTATTACTATAATTTGATCTTGCATTATTAACGACAACTCTTGCGAGAATGTATATTGAACAAGCGGAGTTAGCGTTCTTGAAATCATGATATTTCTGTATTCATGTTTGAATATTCATTAAATGTGGTCTGAATAAAATGTTCGTTAACCTATGAAAAAGTTATTGGGCAAAATATTCGGAAAACTTTCGACATGTTTACACTTAACTGGTACTGCGATTCTTGTATCTTTCACTATTTGATCGAGTCCATGCAAAGTCAGTCAAACGTGTTGATGTCTTTGAACCGTGCTTCAGTCAAACAGAGCGTTTGCCTTTTAATCCTACTTTAGTCATACAACACTTGTCTTTGGAAAGTTGCTTCAGTCAAACGTGCTGATTGTTTTTCAATCCTACTTCAATCAAACAACACGTTTGTATTTGAACAGAGAAAACGATCTTAAAAAATGTCTCCATTTAACTCTTAGCAAAAAGTTTGATCCAAGAGAGTGTGTTAATGTTGACTCCAAGGCAATAAATTGATTGATGATAGTTGATCAACAAGAATAACTTCAATGTAGATTTGGCGATAAGAAAGCAGTCTTAGCCACCCTGCTAGCTCTGTTGGTAGCACACAAGTCGGCTGATCGATGGGTCCCGGGTTCGATGTTAGGAAGGGGTATACTTTAGTAGAACTTGATCGTGGAATTATTTCTACGACCAATTTTCCTCCTGTCATTGATTCTTATAATGTATGACAGTTCTCTATCACTGACGGAAGTATGAGGCTAGTTACTGATTAACAGCTAAACTCAGTTATTAAGCGTGTTGTAAAGGCGTTAATCAAAACCACAACAAAAATGAATATTGCCTTAAACTTCATAAAATAACTTTATGTATATAATATATCTATTGACCTCTGGGACTATATTACCGCAAATGAATAGTTTCTTTAAACTTGATAGAAATAATTATTGATTTCAACTACTTCATGTCAGGTGAAATAACATGTAGTACGTATTAGTTATGAATGTATGATAGGTAAAATATACATGTGTTAGATTACCTGATAAAATTTAAATCTACACTTTTACAAGGAAGATAATAATTGTTGATGTGATTGTTAATTTTGTAACGTTATTTAGTTCACTTATAAGTGTTTATTGTTCAGATTAACTATCAATTTTTTAGAATAGGTGTATTTTTCTATTATTAAAACAATGGAAAGCGCTTCTGATTCAGTAGGAAATGAACGACGTGTCATTTTGATTGGTAAAACTGGAAATGGAAAAAGTTCTACAGGCAATTCAATTCTTGGAAAGGAATTTTTTCAAGCGGGATTATCCACTAAATCTGTGACGTCGAGATGTAAAGTACTGAAGAGTATACCACGTAACAGCCGACCGCAATATAAAGTATGTGATACGCCAGGACTTCTTGATACCGACGTGAATTTAGTAGACGGAGTAATTGAAGTTCAACGATCTGTTAAGGTTTGCAAAAATCCCCATGCCTTTCTTCTTGTTTTTACCTCTACATGTCGCATGAGCCAGGATGAAAACTATACCATAGATCTTCTACGAATTATGTTTGGTGAGAGGATATTTGAATATTGCATCGTAGTTTTTACCCGAGGAGGCGAGTTTAAGAAGGAAGAGGATTTTGAAAAGTTTTGGAAAGATAGTGAAGTGACATTTGATCTTGTGAAGAAATGTAGTTACCGTGTGATACGGATCGAGAACAACGGCGATTCACTAGGAAACAATGGCCTGGACAAGCTTTTAACCATGATTGAGGAAGTAAGTAAAGATGGGCGTGACACTTACACCTATCGGTGGCTGGATTCTCATACTGAAGTATTAAAAGATTACAGGAAAGATTATGATGCGAAAAGTCCGATTCTGTGTCATCTTCTGGCTCTAGATACAGCACTTAGCCGCAAACTAAAGTCTAATTATTGGAAACTAGGACTATATGCTACATTAGCATTTGCAGCGACAGGAGGAGTAGGTATTGGAGCAGGATTGGCCGGAACAGTAGCTGTTAGATCTCTACCAATGATTGGAGCTGCCGCTGGTCGAATTGCTGGTCAAACTGCGTTTGCAGTCGTCTCTAGCATAGGCAAAGGTGTTATTCAAAGTATGAAACTCTGGTAAAATATAAATATAGATCGATAAAGTACGCATCATGGTTTTGTAAGCTTCGATAGAAATACTAAATGCCTGTTATAAACTTTCGTCTGAATATTTCAAAAGATTGTAAACATTACTTTTGTTAATAAACAAAAACAAAACTTAGTAGTTGCAATAATGCGATATACGGTTGTAGAAATCTATGGATCCATAGTAATTATCGTGCTTCGGAACTATTTTCTGAATTTGATGTGATACGTACATTTGTGACATAAACACTTTTGAGTTATATATCTTTAAACCCCGCCATGTTTTATGGTAACCATCTTGAAAATACAGGAAATTACGATTGACGATGATGTTTTCTATGAATGAGTTAATGCCAAGTGTGGTGGTTTTTGGCATTCAATATTTTTTTTATTTTTTTTTACATTAAATGTTTACAATATTTTCAAATGTTTAGAAAAAACCATTGCTTGGAAAATGAAAAAATAACCTTACTGAATCTTATATAATTGAAAAAAAAACTATCAAAACCATAGAAATATTGCTGTTATAACGATGTGAACAGAAGATGACATTTTAGAGTCTTTTCTAAACGTGACGACTAACTAACAGAGCTTCACAGCTAATCGATTTAATATAAAATAAAAAAGATGTAGTTCGTAAATAGATTGCTGCTTTTCAAGACTACTGTACAAATATTGACTTTATTCAAATTATATCTTGACATTCTGTTCAAAAGAATATTTTAGTATGTAAAATATTTTAGTTTGTAAATGCACTAAAAAGTAATGGTATATTTTGAATTGAATTTTGTATGATTTTTTATGCGGTATTTTAATAAAAGTTCTATTTGTGTATAAAAGGCGAACATTCTTCAATGTGTGAATACAGTGCTAAAGTTCTGAATTATACATATAGCATTTTAAGACGGTTTAAATGGGTTTTTAAAGGGATGTACAGGCAAATGACTGTGCCAAAAGTATAGAACCAAGTTTAGTCTTTAAAGCAGTATTAAGAATGTAAGAAATCACTTACTTTTAACATTTGTCACAACTAACATTTAATTGAACGAATTAGAACATGTAGCATACACATTCTTGAAAACAAAAGTAGGATATTGAGGGAATCACCAAGCTATTTATAGATTTGTTACATATCGTACTTGCTGAAATTAAGCATTTTATTTGATCGCTTCTTGTCTTTTCAACATTCTTAGGCAGTTAGGATATCTTTTTAATAGAATTATACTAATGTTGCACGATGAAAAACCTTGAGTATCTTCTCATCTAGTCTACTTTTAGCTAACCTGACCCACGTGGGTCTTGTTAGGAAACGCCCCAAATATTTTGCCAAGTAATATAACAGTGTGTCTGTTGCATTCACAGTTATAAAAAATAATTCAAAATTAGGAAATATAAAGTTGAACTTTTGCCTGTATATCCCATTAAAAGAAAGAAAAAGAAGGTGCTTACATATTTATTAATTTATTAGAGTTTACGCCGTATCAACACAATTTAGATCATTTCACGGCGTCCAGCGCACCTAACTTAGCTTTCCTGGACCATTGTCTATAACCAGTACTCACCTACCCCTCCACAAGGCCGGAAACTTCTCCATATTATCTAATCAATGGAGGGAAATCGACATAATTGTCAAATTTTCATGGAATGGTATAACTTCCCCGGTGGGATTCGAACCCGCACACCCTCGGGCACGAGATTCCAAATTCCGGCGCGCTACCAACTGCGCTATCGTCCCGGGTTAAGATGCATACACATTCATGCATTGTATAATTTGAATTGTACAGGTTTATATCAATTTATAGCTTTGAACGTTTTTTTTCCATTTAATGTATAATAGTCAATACAGTTATCTCTGAATTCAGATCAACATTTCTTGTCACATGCTTCACATTCGGATCTGAAACAATCCCTAGAAAACCCGGAAAACTTTTTTAAAAATCAGAACTTTTGTGTTCGGTTACAAGGGAGTTCGAGCTGTTAACTGCCTTTAAGGTGGGTCGGTGCCTTACTCGGAAAAAAAACAAAGAAAATATCATGTTCACCGATTATGATAAAAGTTGGCAGGCAGATACCTTCGTGCTTCTAGTTTGTTTTTTCTTGTAACCTTAGCGACGTTGTCGTCATTTTTACGACTTCATGGACTTCACAAAGATTCGCGCTATAAACAGGAATGCAGGTACATTAAACCCACATATTTAAAGTATTAAAAGCCCGAGGCAAATTATAAGGATACCAAAATGTTTCTGAAATGTTGTCGCAGACTATTATTTTGTATTCATTATCTAAATATCACGTCAGTCGTAAAGATTACATACATTTCATCACTGAATTCAGGGATTTTATTTCTAAATCGTTTCACCAATTGCCGAGTTTGACGTTTATTTTCATATTAATGCAGAACGGTGGTCAAATTCTTGTCGCGATTTTTGAAAAGTTTACACACTTTTAGTGTCATTTTGATGAAATAGAAAAAGGAAAGTGAACGTTCTCAGTTTTTCACAATATCGCGTTCAATGTAAAATTACCTTAATAACGACCTATCAGTGTCTAGAAAACGTAATTCATAGAGCTATTCGTTAATACCTTGGTGTTCACAGGTTTACACCTATACCAGTAATGTACAGTGATACAGTTGATGTACGGTGGATTCCTGCCAACTATCGTAGATGGATTCATATCATTCGCATGTGGAACCGCCATATAGATATGGACAACAATAGACTTACAAAGAAAGTATGTCTTAATGACTATATATATACTTGCTGAGTACAAACAACAGTTACTGGTGTTCTGACATTAAGCATATTTTTCTCTCAATTTACTCTTCACTACACTTCGAAACGAAGAGTAAGGTTAACATGTTAACATGAGCAAAGTAAACGAAAACTTGAATCTCTTTATGTAAATAAATGGACAAATGAGATTGACTCGTTACCAAAACTAAGAACTTATGTAATGTTGAAACATAATCATTGGTGTGAAAATTTTGTACAAATGAACCTTTCAAAATATGAACGTTCATTTCTCTGTAAAATTCGTTGTGGTATATTACCAATAAGATTAGACACGGGAAGGTATGTTGGAGAGCGACAGAATGAGAGACTATGTAATTTATGTGATCAAAGATCTATAGAATCTTACAGCAAGACCTTGACAGGTTACAACTCTGGGAAAGCAAATGGGACATGGAGTTTAATCCCTCTAAGTGTACAGTACTTAACATTACAAAATCAAAACGTCCTTTTAAGTCTAAATACTCACTTCATGGCCAAATCCTAGAAAATGTCAGTGATGCCAAATATCTAGGCATCATCTTCTCAGTTACCATCTGAACTTGTGCAGGTTCCTACCCTGGACCAATTTAGGCAGGGGGTGACCACTCTTTCATACCATGTTTAAATTGAAACTATCGTTTTATCTGTTTTTATCTGTATATTTTCTTCTTTTTATCAACACTATCAGCTTTTACTTCAATTCTTACAAATATTTGTATAGCATTACTTTGTAATCTCCTGTTCATTTCTTCTTTTATTTTCTTGCACAGACGCGCACCTGCACATAATGCTCATAGAGTGTGATGCAGTATAAATAGATAGATAATCAGAGACTCACTTTTTACTACATTAACACTGAAATAGGGACTTTAGTCAGTTATCTTACCCTGATAAAATCTGAAGCATTTCAATTGGCAAGTAGGTCCTTACAGTTGGAATCCTTGGATTTTATCATTGACGTTAAATGTTAAGATTTCAAAGTATTTTTATCAAAATCTTTCTGGTTCAATGTATATGAATATATTAACAGAAGTGGTGACATTTAGGTAGTTCTTTACCCTAAAACTATTTAGCTTAAATTTCAAACAAACTAAATGATACACAAAACAAGTTATTTAAGATTAATTTTGGCAAATTGACATTGGAAATTAAGGGTAAAATCCAAGTAATCCAACAAATTGGACCTACCTATTTGAAGAGTGTACAAGGGGAAATAACAAATGTACATATATACGAAAATCAATACTAAACAACTAAAACGTCGTATACTCTTGATACTGTCTATCTGTATATATTTATATCATATATTTATCTTTATATTGTATATACCTATCATATGAATCAGTTGGTGACATATAGACCCACTTGGTTGGGTGTTCATCTGTAAATAATATTAATATTGTTTTCATGTTTGTAATATTGTCATATCACATGTCACGGTATCAAATAATTTACTTACTTACTTACTTATTATGTGAAACTGCGTGTTAGGGAAGTCACTGTCTTTCATGAGCTCGATCATTATTGTAGGAGCAGTGAACCAGTGGTAGGACGCGCTCTTACGGGTCGAACGTTCCGGGGTTGAACCCAACTAGAGACACTGGTAATTCCCTTGAGCAAGAAATTACCATCCTTTTGAACAGAACAAAACATAACTTTATTCTTCCACTGCAACCTATACAGTTGTTCCCATCCACCCAGATGCATTGTGAGGGATCACCTTCCTGAACAAGACTTCAATGATCAAATGTTAGCGTACAAAGTGGAAAGTCGACTGAACATGTATATGGGAGCAGACATTAAAACTGAAATTAACTATTAACTATAATATTTACGTGTATATGTATTATATTTGTAAGCATTGATTTCAGCAGTACAACAATGTTAAAAAACGTTGAATAGTTTAAATGTTGATAATGATCAGCAATATGGTAACCACATCCTTGTTTTCTAAATAACTAGTTTAAAATATTATACATTTTGTAAATACCAGTGGCGGTTCAAAGCTTTTTTCTAAGGGGGGTCCGAACTTTTTCTAGGGGTCATTATTCACTGTTTGCGAAATAACGAAACATATTAATACTAAAGTCTGAATAACCATTAAATCTACGTTATGCATCGAGAAAATTTGCTTCATGTTGTACGTGTTATGGAATGTTTCAATCAATCGATGTTAGCGGTGTTATTAATTTTCAATCAAGAAGTAACTCTACACCAATAAATTGAAGCAACGAAAGCAATATGCACACGACTAAACCACTGAATGTCAAAATATTGATTATCATCCTGTAAATATTAAAACGTATTTCTTTCCTTTTTTGGATCTAACGCCGTGTCAACACAATTTATGTCATTTTACGGTGTCAAGCGCGCCTAACCTAGCTTTCCTGGACCCTTGCCTATAACCAGTACTCACCCACCCTTCCTCAAGGCCGAAAACTTCTCCATATTATCTAATCAATGGAGTATTATTTGACGATAATGTCAAATTTTCGTGGAAAGGTATAAGTTATAACCTCCCCGAGGTTGGATTCGAACACGTACCCCCTTCGGGACACGAGATTCCAATTATAGGCGCGCTAAAAACGTATTTTATAAGCCATGGCAGTATACATAACATCAAAGGTTCCAAACACACCCACACGCACACAAAACAGTTGGCAAATTAATAGTACATTTTTGTATAGTCTTACATGGAGTATGTATTGAAATGCTATGATTTGTAAAGTAGCCAACTTTCTACAGACTATGGCTCAAAACAGGTCTCCTGACTGTATTTTTAAGACCGACACAAAGTATCTAAGGCCCAAACTGAGTGAAGATGATAAATCTATATCAGTCTCTACTGTTAAGTTGACAGATCTACCACCCCTATATTTTTACTCTGTTCACAAAAATCATTTACGCAGACTTTTATATCACATTCATAATAAAATGTATAACGATTACGTTGCAGAAAACAGCTTTCATGATCGGTAAACAACATTAAAGCAAAATGTTTGATTTCAGTTCACCGAGGCAGAAAACATGCCGTCATGCTGTTATAAGTTTGAAATGTATAAAACGTAGGAAATAGTATATATTTCTACCGTGTATAATTTTATTTTAATAATGTAATTGTGTATAGTTCTATAACATTAACCTGTCACAACTTGAATAATTACACGGTCACTGAATGTGTTATTATTTAACCTCTTTTTAACCATTGAGCCACCAATCCATATTAATTATTGATAATCTAACTATAAATGCGACGATTTTGAATATCGAGGAAATAACGAGTTCGAAAAGTGGTTAAAGATAATAGATTCAGTGACCGTGTAATTATTTAAGTTGTGACAGGTTAATGTAATAGAACTATAACATACATAAGATATCGGATGGCTTATATCGTGGATGCAGTCTAACTCAGTCTTTTCCTATATTGAGTTACGACCTTTTTGCACTAAACTCACGATATGTATCTTATTACTATAATTTGATCTTGCATTATTAACGACAACTCTTGCGAGAATGTATATTGAACAAGCGGAGTTAGCGTTCTTGAAATCATGATATTTCTGTATTCATGTTTGAATATTCATTAAATGTGGTCTGAATAAAATGTTCGTTAACCTATGAAAAAGTTATTGGGCAAAATATTCGGAAAACTTTCGACATGTTTACACTTAACTGGTACTGCGATTCTTGTATCTTTCACTATTTGATCGAGTCCATGCAAAGTCAGTCAAACGTGTTGATGTCTTTGAACCGTGCTTCAGTCAAACAGAGCGTTTGTATTTTAATCCTACTTTAGTCATACAACACTTGTCTTTGGAAAGTTGCTTCAGTCAAACGTGCTGATTGTTTTTCAATCCTACTTCAATCAAACAACACGTTTGTATTTGAACAGAGAAAACGATCTTAAAAAATGTCTCCATTTAACTCTTAGCAAAAAGTTTGATCCAAGAGAGTGTGTTAATGTTGACTCCAAGGCAATAAATTGATTGATGATAGTTGATCAACAAGAATAACTTCAATGTAGATTTGGCGATAAGAAAGCAGTCTTAGCCACCCTGCTAGCTCTGTTGGTAGCACGCAAGTCGGCTGATCGATGTGTCCTGGGTTCGATGTCAGGAAGGGGTATACTTTAGTAGAACTTGGTCGTGGAATTATTTCTACGACTAATTTTCCTTCCGTCAATGATTCTTATAATGTATGACAGTTCTCTATCACTGACGGAAGTATGAGGCTAGTTACTGATTAACAGCTAAACTCAGTTATTAAGCGTGTTGTAAAGGCGTTAATCAAAACCACAACAAAAATGAATATTGCCTTAAACTTCATAAAATAACTTTATGTATATAATATATCTATTGACCTCTGGGACTATATTACCGCAAATGAATAGTTTCTTTAAACTTGATAGAAATAATTATTGATTTCAACTACTTCATGTCAGGTGAAATAACATGCAGTACGTATTAGTTATGAATGTATGATAGGTAAAACATACATGTGTTAGATTACCTGATAAAATTTAAATCTACGCTTTTACAAGGAAGATAATATGATCCTTGTTGATGTGCCCTCAATACAAAGATACATTTTGTAACGTTATTTAGTTCACTTATAAGTGTTTATTGTTTAGATTAACTAGCAAAGTTTTAGAATAAGTGTATTTATCTATTATTTAAACAATGGAAAGCGCTTCTGATTCAGTAGGAAATGAACGACGTGTTATTTTGATTGGTAAAACTGGAAATGGAAAAAGTTCTACAGGCAATTCGATGCTTGGAAAAGAACATTTTCGAGCGGAAAAATCAACTAAATCGGTGACGCCGAGTTGTGAAGTACGGGAGAGTATACCACGTAACAGTCGACCGCAATATAAAGTCTGTGATACGCCGGGACTTCTTGATGCCGATGTGAATTTAGTAGACGAAGTACTTGAAGTTCAACGATCTGTAAAAGTTTGCGAAAAGCCTCATGCCTTTCTTCTAGTGTTTACATCTGCAGGTCGTATGACCAAGGAAGAAATCTTTACCATAGATCTACTACAAATTATGTTTGGAAAGAATGTATTTGAGCATTGCATCATAGTGTTCACTCGAGGCGGTGAGTTCCAGACGGAACAGGAATTTCATAAGTTTTGGAAAGCTAGTAAAATGGTATCTGATCTCGTGGAGAAATGTAGTAATCGTGTGATACGGATTGAGAACAACGGCGATTCGCTAGGAAACAACGGTTTAGACAAGCTTTTAACCATGATTGAGGAAGTAAGCAAAGATGGGCGTGACACTTACACCTATAGGTGGCTGGATGATCATACTGAAGTATTGAAAGATTACAGGAAAGATTACGACGCAAGTCATCCTGTTCTGGAACATCTTCAGGCTATAGATAATGCACTTGGTCGCAAACTATTGTATAGATACGGAAAAGTAGGACTTTATGCAACAGTAACAGTTGCAGCTTTAGGAGGAGTAGGTTTTGGAGCAGGATTGGCCGGAACAGTAGCTGTTAGATCTCTGCCGGTGATTGGAGCTGTCGCTGGTCGAATTACTGGTCAAACTGCGTTTGCAGTCGTCTCTAGCATAGGCAAAGGTGTTATTCAAAGTATGAAACTCTGGTAAAGTATAAATATAGATCGATAAAGTACGCATCATGGTTTTGTAAGCATCGATAGAAATACTAAATGCCTGTTATAAACTTTCGTCTGAATATTTCAACAGATTGTAAACATTACTTTTGTTAATAAACAAAAACAAAACTTAGTAGTTGCAATAATGAGATATACGGTTGCAGAAATCTATGGATCCATAGTGATTATCGTGCTTCGGAACTATTTTCTGAATTTGATGTGATACGTACATTTGTGACATAAACACTTGTGAGTTATATATTATTAAACCCCGTTATGTTTTATGGTAACCATCTTGAAAATACAGGAAATTACGATTGACGATGATGTTTTCTATGAATGAGTTAATGCCAAGTGTGATGGTTTTTGGCATTCAATATTTTTTTTTATTTTTTTTAACATTAAATGTTTACAATATTTTCAAATGTTTAGGAAAAACCCATTGCTTGGGAAATGAACAAATAACCTTACTGAATCTTATATAATTGAAAAAAACTATCAAAACCATAGAAATATTACTGTTATAACGATGTGAACAGAAGATGACATTTTAGAGTCTTTTCTAAACGTGACGACTAACTAACAGAGCTTCACAACTAATCGATTTAATATAAAATAAAAAAGATGTAGTTCGTAAATAGATTGCTGCTTTTCAAGACAACTGTACAAATATTGACTTTATTTAAATTATATCTTGACATTCTGTTCAAAAGAATATTTTAGTATGTAAAATGTTTTAGTTTGTAAATGCACTAAAAAGTAATGGTATATTTTGAATTGAATTTTGTATGATTTTTTATGCGGTATTTTAATAAAAGTTCTATTTGTGTATAAAAGGCGAACATTCTTCAATGTGTGAATACAGTGCTAAAGTTCTGAATTATACATATAGCATTTTAAGACGGTTTAAATGGGTTTTTAAAGGGATATACAGGCAAATGACTGTGCCAAAAGTATAGAACAAAGTTTAGTCTTTAAAGCAGTATTAAGAATGTAAGAAATCACTTACTTTTAACATTTGTCACAACTAACATTCAATTGAACGAATTAAAACATGTAGCATACACATTCTTGAAAACAAAAGTAGGATATTGAGAGAATCACCAAGCTATTTATAGATTTGTTACATGTCTTACTTGCTGAAATTAAGCATTTTATTTGATCGCTTCTTGTCTTTTCAACATTCTTAGGCAGTTAGGATATCTCTTTAATAGAATTATACTAATGTTGCACGATGAAAAACCTTGAGTATCTTCTCATCTGTAAATGCATATTTCAACACTAGTCTACTTTTAGCTAACCTGACCCACGTGGGTCTTGTTAGGAAACGCCCCAAATATTTTGCCAAGTAATATAACAGTGTGTCTGTTGCATTCACAGTTATAAAAAATAATTCAAAATTAGGAAATATAAAGTTGAACTTTTGCCTGTATATCCCTTTAAAAGAAAGAAAAACAAGGTGCTTACATATTTATTTATTCATTAGAGTTTACGCCGTATCAACACAATTTAGGTCATTTCACGGCGCCCAGCGCACCTAACTTAGCTTTCCTGGACCATTGTCTATAACCAGTACTCACCTACCCTTCCACAAGGCCGGAAACTTCTCCATATTATCTAATCAATGGAGGGAAATCGACATAATTGTCAAATTTTCATGGAATGGTATAACTTCCTCGGTGGGATTCGAACCCGCACCCCCTCGGGCACGAGATTCCAAATTCCGGCGCGCTACCAACTGCGCTATCGTCCCGGGTTAAGGTGCATACACATTCATGCATTGTATAATTTGAATTGTACAGGTTTATATCAATTTATAGCTTTGAACGTTTTTTTTCATTAAATGTATAATAGTCAATACAGTTATCTCTTTAAGTTTTTTGACCGATAAACTATTGAGAAAAACTGAAGTGATAGGTAACAGTGTTTCAGTTATACAATTCTATGTACAATCAATAAAACAGCTCACAGATCAACCTGCGGATTCTGATCCCTGAGAAATCCCGAATCCTCTGAATTCAGATCAACATTTCTTGTCACATGCTTCACATTCGAATCTGAAACAATCCCTAGAAAACCCGGAAAACTTTTTTTAAAAATCAGAACTTTTGTGTTCGGTTACAAGGGAGTTCGAGCTGTTAACTGCCTTTAAGGTGGGTCGGTGCCTTACTCGAAAAAAAAACAAAGAAAATATCATGTTTACCGATTATGATAAAAGTTGGCAGGCAGATACATTCGTGCTTCTAGTTTGTTTTTCTTGTAACCTTAGCGACGTTGTCGTTATTTTTACGACTTCATGGACTTCACAAAGATTCGAGCTATAAACAGGAATGCAGGTACATTAAACCCACATATTTAAAGTATTAAAAGCCCGAGGCAAATTATAAGGATACCAAAATGTTTCTGAAATGTTGTCGCAGACAATTATTTTGTATTCATTATCTAAATATCACGTCAGTCGTAAAGATTACATACATTTCATCACTGAATTCAGGGATTTTATTTCTAAATCGTTTCACCAATTGCCGAGTTTGACGTTTATTTTCATATTAATGCAGAACGGTGGTCAAATTCTTGTCGCGATTTTTGAAAAGTTCACACATTTTTAGTTTCATTTTGACGAAATAGAAAAAGGAAAGTAAACGTTCTCAATTTTTCACAATATCGCGTTCAATGTAAAATTACCTTAATAACGACCTATCAGTGTCTAGAAAACGTAATTCATAGAGCTATACGTTAGTACCTTGGTGTTCACAGGTTTACACCTATACCAGCAATGTACGGTGATACAGGGTGGATTCCTGCCAACTATCGTAGATGGATTCATATCATTCGCATGTGGAACCGCCTTATAGATATGGACAACAATAGACTTACAAAGAAAGTATGTCTTAATGACTACTTGCTGAGTACAAACAACAGTTACTGGTGTTCTGACATTAAGCATATTTTTCTCTCAATTAACTCTTCACTACACTTCGAAACGAAGAGTAAGGTTAACATGTTAACATGAGCAAAGTAAACGAAAACTTGAATCTCTTTATGTAAATAAATGGACAAATGAGATTGACTCGTTACCAAAACTAAGAACTTATGTAATGTTGAAACATAATCATTGGTGTGAAAATTTTGTACAAATGAACCTTTCAAAATATGAACGTTCATTTCTCTGTTAAATTCGTTGTGGTATATTACCAATAAGATTAGACACGGGAAGGTATGTTGGAGAGCGACAGAATGAGAGACTATGTAATTTATGTGATCAAAGATCTATAGAATCTTACAGCAAGACCTTGACAGGTTACAACTCTGGGAAAGCAAATGGGACATGGAGTTTAATCCCTCTAAGTGTACAGTACTTAACATTACAAAATCAAAACGTCCTTTTAAGTCTAAATACTCACTTCATGGCCAAATCCTAGAAAATGTCAGTGATGCCAAATATCTAGGCATCATCTTCTCAGTTACCATCTGAACTTGTGCAGGTTCCTACCCTGGACCAATTTAGGCAGGGGGTGACCACTCTTTCATACCATGTTTAAATTGAAACTATCGTTTTATCTGTTTTTATCTGTATATTTTCTTCTTTTTATCAACACTATCAGCTTTTACTTCAATTCTTACAAATATTTGTATAGCATTACTTTGTAATCTCCTGTTCATTTCTTCTTTTATTTTCTTGCACAGACGCGCACCTGCACATAATGCTCATAGAGTGTGATGCAGTATAAATAGATAGATAATCAGAGACTCACTTTTTACTACATTAACACTGAAATAGGGACTTTAGTCAGTTATCTTACCCTGATAAAATCTGAAGCATTTCAATTGGCAAGTAGGTCCTTACAGTTGGAATCCTTGGATTTTATCATTGACGTTAAATGTTAAGATTTCAAAGTATTTTTATCAAAATCTTTCTGGTTCAATGTATATGAATATATTAACAGAAGTGGTGACATTTAGGTAGTTCTTTACCCTAAAACTATTTAGCTTAAATTTCAAACAAACTAAATGATACACAAAACAAGTTATTTAAGATTAATTTTGGCAAATTGACATTGGAAATTAAGGGTAAAATCCAAGTAATCCAACAAATTGGACCTACCTATTTGAAGAGTGTACAAGGGGAAATAACAAATGTACATATATACGAAAATCAATACTAAACAACTAAAACGTCGTATACTCTTGATACTGTCTATCTGTATATATTTATATCATATATTTATCTTTATATTGTATATACCTATCATATGAATCAGTTGGTGACATATAGACCCACTTGGTTGGGTGTTCATCTGTAAATAATATTAATATTGTTTTCATGTTTGTAATATTGTCATATCACATGTCACGGTATCAAATAATTTACTTACTTACTTACTTATTATGTGAAACTGCGTGTTAGGGAAGTCACTGTCTTTCATGAGCTCGATCATTATTGTAGGAGCAGTGAACCAGTGGTAGGACGCGCTCTCATGGGTCGAACGTTCCGGGTTTGAACCCAACTAGAGACACTGGTAATTCCCTTGAGCAAGAAATTTACCATCCTTTTGAACAGAACAAAACATAACTTTATTCTTCCACTGCAACCTATACAGTTGTTCCCATCCACCCATATGTATTGTAGAGGTTCGCCTTCTTGAACGATACTTCAATGATCAAATGTTAGCGTACAAAGTGGAAAAGTCGACTGAACGTGTATATGGGAGCAGACATTAAAACTGAAATTAACTTTTAACTATATAACATTTACGTGTACATGTATTATAAAGTGCAACAGTGTGTTACAAAACGTTGAATAATTTAAATGTTGATAATGATCAGCAATATGGTAACCACATCCTTGTTTTCTAAATAACTAGTTTAAAATATTATACATTTTGTAAATACCATTGACGGATCAAGGATTTTTTCTAAGGGGGTCCGAACTTTTTCTAGAGGGTCCAAACTTTTTCTAGGGGGTCCAAACTTTCAAACCACACCCACGTTATACACTGTTTGCAAAATAACGAAACATATTAATAATAAAGACTAAATAACCATTAAATCTACGTTATGCATCGAGAAAATTTGCTTCATGTTGTACGTGTTATGGAATGTTTCGATCAATCGATGTTAGCGGTGTTATTAATTTCTAATCAAGAAGTAACTCTACACCAATAAATTGAAAGCAATGAAAGCAACTTATACACGACTAAACCACTGAATGTCAAAATATTGATTATCCTCCTATAAATATTAAAATTTATTTCTTTCCTTTTTTTGGGTCTAACGCCGTGTCAACACAATTTATGTCTTTTTACGGCGTCCAGCGCGCCTAACATAGCTTTCCTGGTCCTTTGCCTATAGCCAGTACTCACCTACCGTTCCTCAAGGCCGAAAACTTCTCCATATTATCTAATCAATGGAGTATTATTTGACAATAATGTCAAATTTTCGTGGAAAGGTATAACCTCCCCGAGGTGGGATTCGAACACGTACCCCCTTCGGGACACGGGATTCCAATTATAGGCGCGCTAAAAACGTATTTTATAAGCCATGGCAGTACACATAACATCAAAGGTTCCAAACACACCCACACGCACACAAAACAGTTGGCAAATTAATAGTACATTTTTGTATAGTCTTACATGGAGTATGTATTGAAATGCTATGATTTGTAAAGTAGCCAACTTTCTACAGACTATGGCTCAAAACAGGTCTCCTGACTGTTTTTTTAAGACCGACACAAAGTATCTAAGGCCCAAACTGAGTGAAGATGATAAATCTATATCAGTCTCTACTGTTAAGTTGACAGATCTACCACCCCTATATTTTTACTCTGTTCACCAAAATCAATTACGCGGACTTTCATATCACATTCATTATACAATGTATAACGATTACGTTGCAGAACACAGCTTTCATGATCGGTAAACAACATTAAAGCAAAATGTTTGACGACGATTTCAGTTCACTGAGGCAGAAAACATCATCGTCATGCTGTTAAGTTTGAAATGTATAAAACGTAGGAAATAGTATACATTTCTACCGTGTATAATTTTATTTTAGTAATGTAATTGTATAACATACATAACTAAGATATCGGGTGGCTTATATCGTGGATGATGTCGTAACTCAGTCTTTTCTTATATTGAGTTACGACCGTTTTGCACTAAACTCACGATATGTATCTTATTACTATAATTTGATCTTGCATTTTTAACGATAACTCTTGCGAGAATGTATATTGATTAAGCGGAGTTAGCGTTCTTGAAATCATGATATTTCTGTATTCATGTTTGAATATTCATAAAATGTGGTCTGAATAAAATGTTCGTTAACCTATGAAAAAGTTATTGGACAAAATATTCGGAAACTTTCTACATGCTTACACTTAACTGGTACTGCGATTCTTGTATCTTTCACTATTTGATCGAGTCCATGCAAGTGCTAGAATAGAGCTCATGGCAAGCAAAGAAAGTGAAACACCTGTATTCGACAAATTAAGATCACAAATGGGATTGGGTCAAATTCGAGGCCACAGAATGCAACTTGCACTCCGCTGTTGGTTGCGAGAATTGCTTCATGACACAATTCAATATGTCACGGCACAGGATACAGATATTGCGCATGAGACTGCGCTACCGAAATTGTTGAAAAAGCTGATCATAACGCAATACTCTTGTGAAAGTTAAAAAGTGTGCATATTTTTAGAAGTGGATGGTTTGTACAGGAGTGAGAGGTAAATCGCACAAATCTTATTGCAAACCCTTTATATTAGATTTATTCTCCGCCACAGTTTATTTAGAAACATAATTTTATTTAGAGTTCTCATTATCTCATACTGTGATTGTAATGATGTTGTCCAAGTAATCCGCATGAAGTTGTGTTGTATTTTGAATCGGACCGGCTCGGTTTTGTTCATAAGAGCCAATTCAAATTGCCGAAACTACGGCTTATCAAATCAGTTCAATACCCTGATAGGACAACGTCTAAAAATGTATTCTTTGGTCGGTCACGTCACAATATACACTGATAAAGACGCCATGTTTAAAGTTTATTACTTTCCTTGTATACATTTTATTTATAAAAGGGATAGTAAAACCTAAAACTTTTAAAGGTTTTATCATATTTGCTTTACACTTGTTGGTTATCAGTAAATATCATTAAGGACTGTTGTCCCTACTTGAATATTAAATAGTTGAAGGTCCTTAAACTTATATTCAATATCAGCAAGTCCTTCAAAATAAAGAGTCGAGAAACTTGTTTTACATTTAAAGTTGGGTTTATTTACGAATTGTATTCAACAGTATGAAAAATAAAAGTTTAGAAATTCAATCAGAATTTATTAACTTGTTCTAATGAATGCATGATGGGAAAACGCGTTATGTTATGTTTAGCAATGTTGTGATATGGGGGAAGAGTGAAGAAATCTTAGATTTCAGCTAAATGTGATATAGTGGATTGTTGGGAATGATAATATATTGTATAAAAGACAATGGTTTTAGCACCAGAACAGTTTCACCAAAATTCTGCATAGGTTAGGTATACTAGGTATACATCTTACGAGTAATTTCTCACGGCAAATAATTCGGTCCTACTTTCGTTAAGTTAAATGATTAATATGTTTATAGAATCCCCCCCCCCCAAAAAAAAAATATGAGACACAAGTTATTATTTATTTGTTTATTACTTGTTTATATTTGTTTTAAACAACAATCAAGTCTTCCTTTGTTCAAAAGTGATTGTTTAGAACACTTTGTGTTAATCTTTGAAAAAATGTTTAAAGCCGCTGAAAATGTAAAGACTTAGATAAAAATTTGTCGCACTTATCGATATTGAAAAAGTTGGGTAAAAATCGTTCAAGTTTGATTTAAATCAGATAGGACCGCTTTGGTTAGAGACGGACTGTAGACAATTTCAAGAAAGTTAAATTTAAAGTTTATTCCCAAACGAAGAAAAATGGAAATTTATTAAATTATTTATGGGAAAATGTGAGAAAAAGTGACATTCATGAATAGGAGGTTTAAAAAATATATATTTGGATTTTTGTTTTAGTTTGAAAGTGGCTGGAATAAAATTTGTAAATAAAAGGTAAAATATCACTTTTACTAAAATATAAGACTTAAGTTGAAAAAATCAAGGTTTAATAAAGTGGCATTTATATCGACAAAAATGTAATCAATTATATTCGTTGTTAAGTTACCGTTAGTGAGGTGTCTATGAAGTATTAGACATTTTAAATAAATGACTCTGATTACTAGTACGGGATATTAAATACTAAAGTGAGGGGCTTCGGGCTTTGGTATGTATGCGGATATTTTGAAAAAAAAAAAAGATTTCCATTCCAATGTTATTCATTGTAGAAAGCATTTGGTCAAAAGTTTTGATAGAGAATATACAAATAATCGCCATCATTTTCGTATACATGTATAATTATGTGAGTAATTTATAACTAATTTTACATATTTTTGTATAACATTTGTTTTAACTTGTCTATTCCTTTGATATTTGATACTATTCATTATTGGTACACAAAAATAGGATTCATGTCATCAGAATGATAAAAAGTCAATCCTTACAAATAATTATATTTCATTCACGTTATAGCTGAAATAATCTTGCCATTAAATGTCCAACCATACATTGACCAAAATGTCACATGATTAACCAAACGTAAATTGGATCAATCACTTGTCCGACACATCTCTAAGAATGTCAGAGTGAATTACGCCATTAATGTATAGTGATCTACGGTATTTTGTATATGTACCAGAATCTTCAATATTGTTTACTTAATATGACATGACAAAGCTTGAATTTATAAAAAATATTTTGTAAAGAAACATTTGTCTTTATATCGATTCTAAATAACACAGATGTGACAGGGGAACCATTGATACGCTATGAAAAATGAGAATATTTACTTAGCTACTTGGTATCAAATACATTCTAACGATTTATTAGAATCCCGTCATTATATGAATCAACGAGGTAACTGTCCACGCATTTTGTTGTCTTAAATTTCAATTGCACGCGACAATGCAATTGATATATTTACATATGTGCGTATGAATGGGCATGTTGCATGTTTTTTAAGTCATGTTTAACCATTGCTTATTGTCCTAGTCAGTAATCTATAGTTACTGGAACTACATGTCACGTGGTAGACGTTGAATATAACAGAATAATACCTTCCTTATTGTAGATAGCATTACATAAATGTGGGCACGATTTTTAAATTTTTATCTTGTACGCTCAAAACACAATAATATGAAACATTATACTAGATCTAGCGAAGAATTTAGCATCAACTATCGTATTATCTATTGTTGACATTTTATTTCAGCTCATAAAACGAAAGCCAAGAAAAACATTAGTATTGATATGAATTGTGTTTGAGGAAATAAACAATTGTACATAACCATAATTATAGTTGGCAAAACTGTTTTCACAAAGCTTGCTAGGTTCAAAAATCAATAGACCTTTCGTAAAATTCAGACATTTTGTAGAGCACAGCGTGTCAGCTTTGTTGCCTAACGTTTAGTGTACTGAGTCATCCGAGGATTGTCAACTATCGTTTACAAAGTATGAAGAGGCAAATACTGATTCTACTAAAGTTTACAGTGTTTAATAATTTAGAGAATCAAGGTTGCGCCCACGTGTCTTATGCGATAGGACCAGTGAGCCATGATGACCACCGCTACAATTCTGTCATTTCACAACATTCAGGCATGGACACAAAAAAAATATAGAGGAGAACCAATCTAAGAGTCTTACCAGGGAGGCCCAAGACCCCAAAATGACCATTCTTTATCTAACTTACTTCATAAGTTAATCCTAGTAGTCTTGTACCAACTCATAAAACCCGGGTCGATAGCGCAGTTGGTAGCGCGCCGGGATTTGGAATCTCGTGCCCGAGGGGGAGCGGGTTCGAATTCCACCCGGGGAGGTTATACCCTTCCATGAAAATTTGACCATAATGTCGATTTTCCTCCATTGATTAGATAATATGGAGAAGTTTTCGGCCTTGTGGAAGGGTAGGTGAGTACTGGTTATAGACAAGGGTCCAGGAAAGCTAAGTTAGGTGCCATGGACGCCGTAAAATGCCTAAATTGTGTTGACACGGCGTTAACTAAAAAAACCAACTCATAAACATCTACATAGATTTGATTATCAACAAAATGCAAACAACCCATTACTTATCTTTGCAGAATAAATTATACAAATTGTAATTGTCGGTTGAAAATAATTCCCTATTTAAATGCATCGAATTTGTCATTTTATTGCTACCAATTATTCATACAAAGTACCAAAATAGACGATAGTTTAAACTTGTTTTTATGTTGAATTGATTTTGCATTATTTTTAAATCCGAATTTAATCTTATCAAGTTGCAAGGATTATTAAGTTTTCTTTTGTAAAATCCGGAAGAATAATTGATTATACTATTATGCCTATAATAGCCCTGTAAATAAATATGGTTATAACTAGGGGTATTAATACTCGTAGTCTATTCTTTATCGAGTCGAGTCTTACGTCATTTACCGTAATATTTCGTAACTTCCCGTAATATTTCGTTACATTTTTTTTAATTAGGGTATTCCACAATTTATCAAATTTATTGGGTTTTAAAAATCGTTTTTATTACATTTATATTGTGGCTTGTTAAAAATTTTAACTTTTCTAAATTGCAACTGTTGGCAATGATTTGACGAAAATTGGCCAATATTTAGATAAAGTTCCGTCCTTCCGTTTTTGAGATATGAAGATGATACGTTGTAACGGGTCAAACATTAAGATGCTCCTTTTTGCATGATAGTTCTTTAGCATAATAAAAGGTTGAGGGATAAAATCAAAGTTTATGTCGATTTCTCAAAGCATCAACCATGCATGACTAATTTACCTTTATTTTGTGTGTAGTCGACCTTCAATCTATTTATATAAATACGTGATCCTACCAAATCCCTCTAAGCACTACTAAATGTCCGTTTATACAGGGCGCGAACGCGTACAACGCGAACACGAACACGAATACGAACGCGACTTTTGAGCAGTTTTGACGTTCAAATATAGCACGAACCTGCACGCGGAAAACCATCGACGGCTTTCGATGCGGCAGGTATTTTTCTAGCTGTGAGAGATAGAATTTTGCCATTTGGAAATATGGCACAGATAGATTACGACAAAGATGGAAGAGAAAAAGACCTTGTCCGCTTTATTATACAGTAAATGATTTCTCTTAATTAAAAGAATTTTGGCATCTATATTGTCCATTGTTTGTCCATTCTTTCTAAACTTCACAAGTAGACTGATGTTAACTAATGCCTAGCATTTTCTTGCAAAGGTCAGGTGTAAACGTTTCTTGATAGAAATTATCCTTGAGCAGCTCTTGCTGAATGGTTGACTGCAAAAAGGTCGCGCGAACATCTGAAAAAAATCGCCCTGAAGGCAATCAAGGAAACGTTTTCGCGAACAAAACTTCGTTCGCGTTCGAACTCTATTTCAACTGTTCAGCTACAAATAGCTTAACTATTTCAGAACGAAAAAGTGCCTTCGGGTTCGAGTTCGCATTTGCGCTCTGTATAAACAGACACTACGTAGGCATCTACCATTCCGAACTCCTCGACCATTCGCCACGATTACTACTTATTCATTCATGAAAGGTCGAGGTGTTCCGAATGAGGCTCGTTTTAACGGAACAAGCCAAGTATACTCGGATGACATTTTGACTTGATGTTTAAAACGTAAGAAACTACAAGCAAGCGATAATAATACGAAGATATAGTTACGATAACATGCGTTTAACATTTTCACGTGTTCTTTTGAACACAAAGGGAACGGCACGGTTCCAATCAAGCCAAGAAAGTTTAATATTACATAAATTGGATTATTGCATACAATGAAGAGTTTATCTACTGACTTTGATTGATTGTAACTGTGCCTGTCGTCCTTGACAGAAACCATAGATTTACTATCTCGAATGATTAATTATGTTTTGTTATCATTTTATTGAAAGTTGATAAGAATGTTTGCTTGTTAAAGAATGTTTCGATATTCACTTTAGAATAAAAAAGCAGAGTATATGCATTCAATTGATTGAATATACGGGGTTGTCAAAATTAGCTTATAAAAGGTAGAATTGTCATAACACTTTTTGGAAAACATTACTATTGATTACAAAACATTATGTTTTTATTCATTACGTTATGTTAATAATGTTGCACGGTTTAGTTTATAAAACAACATTCTGTTGCTTAATATTTAAAATGAAAGCTTGTTAGAAAGTGGGTTATTATTTACCTTAAACAAATATGAAAATGTGGAAATATATGAAGTACAGTGTACCATTAGGTACCAGTTTTCTGAGAATGTGTCTGTGATCATAAGACTATGTATGTGTCAGTCGAATTATATCTTAAATGCTACTTATACGCGATAATCAGGAGCGGATTCAGGACTTTTTTCTTGGGGGGGGGGTCTAATTTTTTTCTAAGGGGAAAGTCCAAACTTTCAAACCACAGCCACATTATACACTGATTCTAGAATAACGCAACATATTGATAATAAAAAGTAAATATTAACCAGTAGATAATTATGTTAAACGAAAAGGCGAGCGAAGAGAGAACGAGAAAATTGCTTCTTGTTACTTAAAATGGCTTACCATAAAAAAGCACCTCATGGACGGGTACATCTTGAAAATTTAAAGGGGGGTCCTGATAAAGATATTCGTCTCTCAGTCAGTCCATCCGTCCGTCGGTCAGTACATCCGTCCGTCCGTCTGTCCGATGGTCGGTTCTTCTGTCCGCCCCTTCGTCCGTCTTTCTATTTAAATGTCTCGAAATCTATCGTAGAATTATAGAATGTGCAGTATGTTTCCATTTGATTGATAACACGGGGTAATTTTAAAATTTCAGTTGGATATTATTAGAGATTCTATCGTGTATAAACAAACGAATCTACTTGTTTCAAAAGTTCAAAGGAATGTAAATATATAGTATTGGTTTTTAATGTATTTTATATCACAGTATATGCAAACAAAAACACTCATACTGATTTACGACGTGAAAACATATAAAACGAAATGAATCACAAAGACTCGATTTATGTTTATTTACACGTATACTTTTGCAACTTTGTAAATAAACGCTCCAGTTCAACTTCAACTTTTATCCTTCAAACTTTGGTCTATGTATACAAAGAGAAACATGCATAATCAAACATATGTGTATACATGAAAATAATTTCTGGACTAGAAGTGAAATATTGAAAATAAAAATAATGAAAATGTTCATGAAATACATTGTATATGGAAATAATACAGCGAAGTTCTGTTTTCAAGACCACCCAGGTTATTGCAAATCAGGCTATTTTTAGTCCCGGGAAAAAGGTAAGGGACCGCATGTTAAGACCGTTATGCTATTTATAAAGACTTTCGATTTTGGTGTTTTGGGTACATGTAGTGGAACTTAATTGTAATAAGAAGTATACACTGTACATCTACTAAAGACAGAGCTATAAAGCCCATCTTACACCGAACACACGGCTTATACGGTTGGCCACCCGTGTAAACCGAACATGCAACCGAACAAACCGTGTTCTGATCCGAGTCACCCAACCGTGTTCTGTGTGAGACCGCCTTAAAATAAAATGTGATATAACCAGAGGGCCTAGAAATGTAGTATTTTATCTAAGGTTTTTATATTCATAATTGTTAAATTGGTCTTTGACTTCAACGGGAATAATATTTGATTTTTTTACCTCCAATTTAAGAAACTTATCCTAAATCAGACAAATCGTATGAAAGGTCATTGCTTAGTTGACCTTTATTTTTCTGTTATACCTAAGGATTAATTCTCTCAACGTAAATAAAGTAACCTCATTCAATTACTATGTTGAACGTAATATAGTAATCACTTAGTATTCACTAACTGTGAATTTGTCACACCGCTTAGTCGCTTTTTCATAAAGTATCAAACTTTTCCAAATCTCAGCGAGCGGTCTACTCGTCCCTTTTAGACATAGATAAGGATTAAAAGCCCAGTATTGTAATATTTACTTAAGTCTTTTATGGCGTGTCGTATGGTACTATTTGTTCCAACCGCCTATAAAAGATCGATTCTGTTCATATATTTTTTGTATCGGACAATACAATATGGATATTTTGCATTCATTAATAAATGAAATAAACTTTTTTTCAAGGATAAAATGATTATATGAACACACGGGGCTTGTTAACCTAAGTTTAAATAACTCTTATAGAAAACTCTATATCAATACAATTATAGAAAGTTGGTCCATATATTGAATTTTTTTAAATGTTAAATGTCCCCGTCGGTTTTTTATCGAAGTTTTAACTTTGAGCCAATTATATTGATTTTAAGTGTTTTCGTATAGGTATGGTATGGTATAATTGAAATAAATGATTAACTTACTAAAAGACTTGTGTGCAATAAGCCTAAACTGTGGTGCCGTGTCTATCATACTCGAATCCGACGATCCGGGTTTGAGTTATAACACAATTATAACACAATAATAATACAATTCACTTTTTATAAGTTCTACATTTTATGCAAAATGTTTGAATGAAACAGAATAAAATGAGTAAATCGTTTTTAAGTTCACCCTGACCAACATGAAAATCAAATGGAACTCATAAACACAATGATTCAGATAATAAAACACATGGCGTCATATGAAAGCAAGTGTTATATTTGCACATATAAGCAACACAATCAGTTACTGTATGAAATGGCATTTGAAATGATAAAGTTTATCAATACAATCATGTATATTTAAACTATTTACCCAGTTTTACATATAATATAATATATACAGGGTGTCCCAATAAAAATACAACCCAAATAATTCCAAATATCTCCGGAAAGGTGCGCTTAGTGATGTGTTCGTTAATTGGCTTTAACTCAGTAACGATTATAAATTTTTCTCATGACATTTCGCAATCTTGTAGGAAATTGAATTATCTACACAACGGCATATAGCAATTGAAAATATATTAATTGTTTCCGGAGATATTTGGAATTATTTGGGTTGCGTTTTTACTGGGACACCCTGTATAATATTAATGTAACTGAATCAATTAATAACTCAAAACTTATTTGTGTAAGATTGGCGGAAGTCGCATAAAACAAAATGCACATTTTGTCCCCTTGTCTCTCCCTATTTATGTGTGTTTTATATTTCAGTAGATGTCAATCACTATGCTACGATATATATTTCTGCTAACATTGATGAGATATGTTGTTTCATGGAATGGATATGAATATTATAATGATAGATATTCTGCAGATGGAATAGCTTATGATAGTGGTGAGTACCTGACACTGTTGTGGTTGTGGTCTTGTTAGTTCGACTAGATGCTGAATACAAATACCCTTATTGAGATATAAGCCACCGGCCTCTGACTCATGACACCACAGACCCCGGCATAAAACAATCACCACAAAATCATTGTATACACACATATAGTATATTATGTATATACACCTATAAAATGATTTTTGTTGTTGTTGTTTTTTATATATTATATAATTTTATGCGTATACAATGTTTTTTGTGAGAAATGTTTTATGCCGGCAACATGTGATAACATCTGATACGTACATTGTCAATTTTATTAATTTATATTAATTTATATACACGTATATGTTATGAGATAAGATATACAAAGTATAAAATATTGACAGAAGTGATTCCATACAGTATTCGACACCATCTTTAACAATTTACAAACTTTCTGACCAACGCACCAGTTTTAATCAGACATGCTGGAGATCTTTTTATTCAGATCCGTGTCCTTGAACTCAGACATTTGTGTGCAGATCTGCTAGATCTCTTGGATGATTTAGATCATTGTTTCTGGACTCTTATTTACCAATGAAAAGTAACAATGCAAGAGCAACCGGTATCTAGTACACACGTTAAATTAATAAGACATTTTGTCAAATAGTTTAGAAATGATAAAAATGTTACGACAGAACACTTGAACTATGTTTGTCTGATAAATGAACTTAGCTAAAAAGAACTCAAGGGGAAATTATGTTTATAGTATGGGATACTAACGCCATTTGTTTATTTGATATGAATACACAATTTTGTTCTTTTACTTTTTGGGTACCCTAAAATTGGGACAGTCAACATAAAAACACCAAAGCGGCTAATGACCAAATGTTGCCAAACATGTAGACATTTCTATTTTATTAGGTGAATTTTTATTTTTTAACGTCGTATTCAACACATATTTAGTTCATATATACGACGGCCAGCTCTTCCTACTAAAGGTTGACACTTTTTCTATCACCACTACTAACTTACCCTAACACGAGGCCGACAACTCATGTATAGGGTATGACCTACCGCGACCGGGCTCGATCCCGCGATATCCGGATTCGAAGTCAGACATGCTAACCACTACGCCACGACCCTATTTTACTAGAATTAAAAAACTAAATTGAAAAAACTTTAAATTTTCCAAAAACCGTGAATCAGTATATTTTGATTAAAGTGTTGTTACATTTATTCAAATGCCAGTGGTGCATACATTAACTCAGCTTATTTAAATCTAATTTTATCGATCGTAAGTACGGAGGTACTGTAGTGAACATTTAAATCAGCGGGGTCAATATGTGCGTCACTGACAGCAGAACGATATCATCCGTCAAATTTACAAATTAAATATACTTCAATCATAGAAGCTTAATATTTGGTATCGTAGTTTGAAAATAATCCCTCCTTCTGATGTGTTTAGGACGGATATTTTCACTTTCTTCACAATTACTTCACTTTTTCAGATGATAATGATTATGGTCTATACTACTCTGATGTATATGGATATATTCCACAAAATCCTTACACCTCAGAAACATTTAGTGGATGTACATTAAATGGTGCCAAGACAGAAATTGTAGCTTGTACCGGCACAACAGTGTAAGTGAAGTATGATTACAGTCTAGTAGCGTTATATGTACTATGAGCATTAATTGGTGTATATAAGGAACAGGCGTGGCCGAGTGGTAACAGCGTTGGACTGGTAACCATTGGATAGCCAGCTCTGCATTGGTTCCACTCAAAACCTACCCTTTGTTTCTTTGACCAGGAATCGCACTAATAAGTGAGTAATCTTAGTCTTAGGAAGTTCTTTTAAATCAAGCTAAAAGAGCGGTACATGTTATTGGTTTGATCGGCACACAGACGGTACATGTAGAACAATTTTAGTCATGTCATTACTGTCTTCTTAAGGCGGATTGATGCTATTGCTTGCCTATAACCAGTACTTACTTACCCTTCCACAAGGTCGACAATTTCTCTATATACCTTATTAATTGAGGTAAATTGACATAAGTGTTAAATTTTATGAAAGGGTATAACAGTCCCAGATGGGATTTGAAATTGCGACCCCTTCAAAACACTAGATTCAAAATACTGCGCATACAAAGCCTATGATGCCTTTGATCCGGGCTTATAAAAGAAGCGAACTTACATACATCAAAACTATTTGTTCTGTATAATTGAGTGATGTAAATGTACAAGAGTGTATAAATAAAATGTCGCTTTGGTTCTACATACATTCATATTAGGCGCAATAACAATGTTAATACAGAACTCCCTCGTACAATGTTCCTATTTATATTCTATATGATTTCAGTGTATTGGCCAATTTAGCAATACCAAACATCACAGCAGGTGTATTTGATGAGAGTACCACATCAATGTAAGTATTAAAACGATTACTGATTTTTATGATTTAACTAGCCGTTGTATCATAGGCGGACAACACGATCTCGATCTATTAAGGTATTGTTATAGTGCCTGAGTTGAATCAGGACCACATCGACGCCATTAAGGTCCATTTGTACAGAGCGCGAACGCGAACCCGAACGCGGTTTTTTGTCCTGGAATAGTTTTGTTACTTATAGAGGAACCGTTCAAATAAAGCGCCAACGCGAAAGCGAACAAGTATTTGTTCACGCGAACTGCCGCCTTGATTGCCTCTAGAGTGATTTTTCAGATGTTCGCGCGGCTTTTTTGGCATCAACCAATCAGCAAGTACTACCCAGGCATATTTTCTACAAATAGATATATGGCTACCTGACCGTTTCCATTAATGAATTGACACTTTTTAGTCTATGTTGCTTTAAAATGGAATGGAAAGAAGCCATGATCATAGAAATCGAAACAAATGTGGCCTTTGTAAAAGTTCATGCACATAAACATGTCTCTTTATTTTCCTACGTTTTATGTACAACAATACAAGTTCTTCAATGTCAGACTCCATGATTCCAAATGGTAAATTTTATATCTCAAAACAGGGAAAAAACGAGTCGCTTCAAAAGCCGTCGACGGTTTTTCCGCTTGTGGGTTTGTGCTCAATTTGAATGGCAAAACTGCTCAAAAGTCGCGTTCGCGCTCTGTATAAAAGGTCTTTTACTTTACATGCTATATAATCCGGAGACATGGTTAACTAGTGGTTGACTGGACCAAAAGATTGTTCGTCTGTTTGGGGTATTGGTAGATTTTTTACAAATGCATGTTTGTGCGCAACGCCGCCTATGTCATAATAGCGGTAAAACTTATTTTGGATTAGGGAGATGTCATTGCCTGTTTTTAGACTGTTTACTAGGGGTAAAACCTGTTTACTAAAGGTATAACTTGTTTGTAAATTATCTCTAAGTTATAAGATATAACACCATTGATTTGTCAGTCTATAATTATGGTACTAAGTTTTCTGTTCCATTAATTTTTAATCAATAACATTCAAACAAAAATAGATTTCACAATACACGCACTGTTTATTGTTCATTATTTCGTCGCTGTTTTTAAAGGAGAAGGAATTTAAGGCACAAGTTCAATGTCAATATATCGTCGACAATCACAAAGCGATTTTATCATTTAAACATAAAACACAAATCAAGTTTTTGTCACTGAATTCCTAATATACTAAGTCATTGATTGCATGTACGATACGAAAGATAAAACGTAATTGATTGTTTAATTTGTAAGACAAAACCAATGTTTATATATAATATTCTACGTAGTAGTGTTAGCATGACAGAAGATTATCAATCACAATCTGAAGGGCTTTACTTTGTTAAAGATGTAAGTAGATATATGCTAGATTTATTTGTTTAAGCAAATATGAACACAGACTTTGTTTGATAACGAACAATATACATCATGTTATATTGATAACAAGTACGTTTTAATCAATACATAAACTAGGAAGTAATTGCGTTGATATTTTGACGGAGTAGGTATAGCACAATCTGTGTCTCA
Organism: Mactra quadrangularis; assembly: GCA_025267735.1. Taxonomy (NCBI): domain Eukaryota; kingdom Metazoa; phylum Mollusca; class Bivalvia; order Venerida; family Mactridae; genus Mactra; species Mactra quadrangularis. The sequence goes on from CM046304.1 coordinate 35,674,206, forward strand.
CAGTCGTCGCCTTTGAATAAAATACGCCCTCAATTTGTTGTTTTTGGCTAATATGTGTCCCAAAATTGTCGTTCCTGACCCAATGTGGATCTCAAAATCGTCATTTTTTACCAATATGAGTCTCAAACTTGTTGTTCTTGATAAATATGTGTTCCAGAGATGTCGTTCTTGACCAAATGCGTCCTAAAGTTGTCGTTCTTAACCAATATGTGGCTTAAAGTTGTCGTTCTTGACAAATAGGTGTCCCAATTGACCGAAGTTTGCCCAAAATTCTTGTCTAGACTTATATTTGTCTCAAAAATGTCGTTCTTGACCATAACGTATGTGTCCCAAAGTTGTCACTGTTCCACATGCCTTGCATCAATTGCATGTTCACGCCTAAACGTTTTGTCTACGGTAACAGTGGTTCCAGTCTAATTTAAATTATTCCTAAAGAAACATGATTGATAAGTTGAACTTATGTACTATTGTCTTTCATCATGCTCAAAGCAAATGATGAATAGTATCGAAATATGAAAGACGACCATATGGACAAACTCAGTTCAATTAAAATTAACAAACATTCAATCATATGACGTGCACATTTTTAAACGACGTATCGGTTGTTCTTTCACGTATTGATTACACTATAAAGAAATCTAATCCCGTACAAATTACCTAACATTCATCTGTGCAACATCTGTACAAATATGTAATTCTATCACTTTGATAAGCTAAGTTGAATCTGATCATCATAGATACGTAAGCAATATACAAAAATGAATTAAAGCAAACACCTAGCCATGTCTCATCTGTTCCTGGATTTATATTAGTCATATAACACAAATAAATAAAAAACATTTATAATTCTGTTACGGTACAGAAAAAGGAATGAAACCAGCACGATGAACAAATACCCATTTATTTAACAACAGAATTGTACATAAAGTTACACGCAGAAACAAAAAAATAACTAAAACCTTAATGACTAAATAAGTGTGACCCAGGACCAATGATCCTTGTAAATTAACATATAGAACATTCCAGAAGATTATTGAAACATCAAGGTAAAATAAGAATTGAGTAGTACATTCAAGATTATTTCAGAACGTTATTAACAAAACTAAATTAAAGAATGATGTAACTCATGTCAATGACAATGACAAATATTTATTTGTTTAAAGGCCTTCGACCCATACAAAATTACAATATTACATAATATAAACATACAATTTACACATGTGTACCATTTAAAGATGAAATGATATTTGTGATATAATACACATAATTAATACATTATCATAATATTGTGGTACTTAGTTTTGTATGCGAGTTAAGCATTGCTTCCTATATTTAAATGCAACTCATGTAACACTGCATACACTGTATACAGGAGGGACAAATCATGGACGCTCCAGAACATTCCACCCAAGATAATTCAGCAATATTGCATCCTCATATAATGTAGTACATAACAATACAGAACTATATACATGTACATATAGTTACATAAGTCTGAAATGTCATGTTCTTGACTTTCCAAAGTTTGTCATGTCATGTCCATCACACTAGTTATGTCATTCTCGTACCCCGAGGTTATCAAGATTCTTGATCCAGTAACGAGAATCTTGATAGCCTCTGGGTACGAGAATTTAGTTATGTTGGAGCAGTCGTCAAGTAATAGAACGCACTCATAGGAATTGAGAGGTCCTGGATTCGAACCCCGTTTTGGAAACTGCTAATTTTGTCAAGAAAGATATTTACTTCAGTTCGCCCACCCTCCCACAAAATCGATAAAAATATTGATTTCACAATCTTTGGCAAATGGACAAAGACGCAGTTATTTAATTTTGTAGTACTAGTTGAGTATAATATGACTGTGGCTAGGTGGTTCCATTTCGATACCGACACCTGTAAATTTGAGTGCCAATTTTACTGAAAGATAATGCAATCTTTATGATTGTTTATACACCTGAGGTAGAGGGGGTAAAATGAATAAAACATATCATATATCTAGTTTTTAAGTATTAATGATGTAGTTATGAAATATCATATTTATGATAATATTTATACTACATTCTATGGACATATTTTATGCTCTTTTATCAAATGTATAAAATGTCGAATGTATGATCGATTTGTCAACAAGATTCAATCTATTATAATTTTCTGCTTTTTAAAATTGTTTGTATAAATGAAATTAGTCGTTGTAATGTTTTTATGGAATTTGACAATCCGCTTTTAAAGCAAAATTTGTCAAGGCTAAAATTTGTTTGAATACTGTAGTTTTCTTTTAAATTGATGTCAAAAATGAATACCTTAGACCCCAAGTCATTTTAAAAGCGTATTTATAAACTTAATAGCAGTTCCATAATTCTTTACGTTATACTGCATGAGCGCAATGTTCAGTTAAAATGGGTTGATATATTTATTATCCATTTACATGTACTAATAATACATTTATGCCTATTTACGAGTCAACATTCAATAAAATGTCAAATTTCTTTCATTATCATCTTAAATTCAAATCATCCTTCCATACAATGTATAACATGTCTTGTAAATAAAACTACTCATGTTTCTATTTCAGAATAATATGGGCGTGTCCAAGTTTTGAGAAGTTTGAAGACAACACATTTGAAAACCTTACATCACTAGAAACTCTGTACGTATGAACGCCAACATTTATATATTTATAATTCAGGCATTGAAGAAGTTCCACAGTGCGTCAAGCTAAAATTCAAAAAAAACTTTGGCTTAAGTTTTTCAAAGAGTTATAACTGCTGTCAGTCAACCTACATACTCACTCGTCCTTAAAAGGCTAAATCTCTGGATTTAGCTGTTAACCAACTACTAAGCGCATACTTTCGTCAGTGACTGACAACTGCCCTACATAATTAAAAAATGGTAGGAGGGAGAATGGTTGTAGAAATATATTCATGACCAAGCTCAACGAAAGTATGCCCAACCGGGAATCGAACCCACGACCCCGCGATCAGTAGACTTGCGTGCTACCAACTGAGCTAGCCTGGCGGTTTGAACTGTTGTACATGCGACGTTAAATGGTCTAGTTTTTGGACTGTTTTCTATTTACATTATAAAACTACCAAACTCTTTACAATGTTGTCAATACGCTATAAAATGCTCTAAACTGTTGTACGTACATTATATAAAATGGTTAACATAACCTTGAAATAGCCACTTGATTCTTAACGAAGTCAAACTCTTTGGGGTGAAAAAAAACAGGAGGACTCAAACTATTTGGTTTTTAGCTAGACCTCTAGCGTGGTACACTGCCTATGTTATAACAATGGGAAGTTATAGGGATACTTTTCAAAAGCAACAACCTTCGGGGATAATGTCTAAATGAAAAACTCCCAACAATCCGATGTTGTTAAAGAAGCGGATGTTGTGTTCGAACCTTATCACATCATATAAGTTCGTGGTATAATGTTATTATACAACGATAAAACGTGTTACTTGCATATATATAGAGAAGAATCATTTCAGAATATAATGTGTGTAAAATAAATATTAGATATTATACCATGTTTAAATCTAATGTAATGTTATGGGTGGACGTACATATAAAAAATGGAATGAAGAGATTAATAATTCATCAAGAGCATGTACTTACAAGCTTTTTTCAAAATTTGACTTTAAAATGTACTTAGACTGTATCAAAGTTAACAAATATCGTTTAGCTCTCTGTAGGTTAAGAACGTCGAGTCATCATTTAGAGATTGAAACAGGCAGATGGACAAAACCTCGTAAAACACCTAGATCCGAAAGAAAATGTCAATTATGTAACACACTCGAAGATGAATTCCATTTTATATTAGAATGTCCACTGTACTTTGATTTAAGACAAAATTTTATAAAACAATATTTCTGGAGAAGACCAAATATACCTAAATTTATTGAACTTATGTCATCGGAAAATCGATCTATTATTTTCAACTTATCTAAATATATATACAAGAGTTTACAACGGAGAAACAATGAATACTATGTTAGATAACCACTTTCTCCCTATATACATAAACATATTTATACATGTATCTATGTACTTATCTTAATATCTATATACTCATCTCCAACAATATATTACACTATTATAGAACGCACATGTCTATACTAATATTAGACCATTGGAGCATTCTAAGAAGTAATTAAGAAAATATACTTTATAGGTAATTAGCAACTATTTATTTTTATGTATTGATATAATGTCACCAAACTTTCATATATTCTATGGATTGATTTTGATTATGTATTTAATATTAGACATGATCATATATTTATGTTTAACATTGAATATTGATTTATATGCATGCCTTCACTGGAAATGTAAATGTTGAAATGAATGTATTTTATTGTATTGTATAAATGTAAAATCATGGACATATTGTCTAAATTTTGAAATAAACTATCTATCTATCTATATCTATATATGGTTGTATATATTTAAATCTATAAGTGTAGCTAAACCGAAGAAAAATATTGACATATTCACAATTGTCGATTCTAATAGTAACGCCGGAGAGTGATATTGTTATTCCATAACTAAAATCTTTCACTTTTTAATATTTTATAAAACCTAAGTAAACAAAGTCAGTGTTTCGTTAAAATTCCATAGAACTTGCACCTTTGATTTAATACTTAGTGTCAACAGACAACCTTTTGGTCCCTATCAATATAAATACTGGTATGATATAAGAAAATAAATATTGACTCTAAAATCGGTTAGGATTATATTGTTGTCCTTAAATATTAGTAGCTAGGCTTGGCATATTGTTAATGTATTCCTGTCACTTGACCGGCATTAGGTCCTGGATATTTTCTTCGATTGAGAGTCCAAGGACGTTTATACGAGATGTAGGTTATGAGGGTATATTTCAAAATATTAACATATACATGTAAATGGCATGACCATGAAATCATATTCAGAATTTAACGCTAAACTGATTTAAGCTTTTTAAAACTAATTGGCTAACACTATTGAAAATATTGTAAGTGTTCCGGTTTTTATAATATGTATAAGATTTTGGTAAAAATAAGCGTAAGGTATGTCCGACTACAACTTGCCGTAATTGTAGCACTGTCATAAACATTTAATACATATTTCACATCGATGACTTTTCTTTCATTTGCGGAAACACTACAAATACTGAGCAAACAGCCCTGTCTTTTTATTTGAAAGCATTTGAATAGTTTCAAACATAGACAAACTAATAGATCTATGGTTTGAAAGCTTACAAGACAACTCAACGGTTATATTTTACCTACCGTATTTGTAATGAGTAACTATTTACAAAATAGTTGAATTTGTACTCGTTCTTACATCTGAAATTAAAATAGACTTATACAAATCAATGTGACCCAAACACATAATCAATATATCGGTCAAAAAGGAAGAAATATCAAAAAAATAATTCACTAAGTAGTAATTCAAATTGTTCGTTTTTTATGTAAGAAATCAATATACTCCTTTACCGTAGTATGGTGGCATATTTCTGCCACCAGATAACCACATAATTATCAAGTTAGTTAAGTGGTTAACTAGTTACCTAACTATATAACCTTGGTTGTAGAAAACAGCTCATAATGTGAACGTCTAAATTTTCATTTTCATAATTACTGACGAAGGCTTTTTTAAACCGAACATTTTAATAAAGAGTTATGTATTAAATATATGTACATGATCTTTCTTCCCTTCGGATGAATATTAAAGAAAATTAACCACTTACCAGTTAGCGGTTTTTGGTAAGTAGTTAGCGATTAGCTAGTCAGTTTACTAGAAAAGGAGTTACTAAACTTGTTAGTTGTTTGGTTAACTAGTTACGTAGCTATCTAACCACTTATCAGTTAGTGGTTTTTGGTAAGTAGTAAACGATTAACTAGTCAGGTAACTAGTAAAGCATTTACATAACTTGTTAATGATTTGGTTAACTAGCTACGTAGCTAGATAACCACTCACCAGCCATTGATTTCTTTGATATCTAGTTAACCATTTAACTAACTTGTTACTTATGTTAGTTATATGTTTATTTGGTGGCAAAAATATTCCACCATACCACAGTGCCTGTAATTAGGAGCAATGTATCTCTAATCGAAGGTTGTTTTTGACATGAAGAAAGGCAGTTCCAATTTAAATTCTTTTGTAGTTATAGTGTAAAGAGCACTTATATAATTATAGAGCTTATTACGTTGTATGATAAAAGCGGTAATTATCTTATTTTTCAAAAAGTTTAAATATTGCGATTATTATTATTTCTTCTTCTTTCAGGGTGGTACATGAAACATTATTAAACCACATGCCAGATCTGTCCAACACCGCTATAAGAAATTTGTAAGTACGAGTAATTTAAAAATTTGTGTGTAACAGCCGAGGTACAATTTGGACTACTATATATTAAAAATTATGTTTTACTGGCTCCAAATCCAGTATATAAGCAAAAAAAAAACGAAGTTGTAGTATTTTTTGTCGTCGTTGTCAACAGTTGGTTTTTAGTTCTTTACGGTGGTCGCAGATCAAACCAGCTTTCTCCTAGCTTTTCTTTATCAACATTAGCTCATTTTTCCATTAGAAACTGCTATCGTCTCCATCTACGGATAAAAACCAATGTTAAATTTCGATTCTTTATTTAATAGTAACTTGCAACTTGAAATCGAACTCGGGATTTCCAGATTTAACATCCATGCACTCTACTTCTGTACCAGGGCTGTGACATGAACCCAGTAGTGAACTTTGGTCAAATTTACAAATCTACATGTTTCTATTTATGGTGTTGGTCTATTCCATCACCCCTTATTATAAAGATTTTTAAACAGCACAAACACCTATACTATTTAAAACAATCAATATTTTATTTTATGCTACATTTTCTTTACCGACACAACTTATGTGAAGTAATAAATTTATATCAATGTTTACTTTATATTATCAATGTCACTTATCATAAATGCAATATGCACTAGATTATTGATTCCTGCTGAACAAACAATAAAGCGATAAATCAATTGCATTTTTGTCACCGTGTTTACTTAAATGCAAGTAAATCATTACTCCTCACTACAGCTATGTCTCGTATTAAATAAAGGGAAGTAGCCATTTACCAAACAGGAACACCTGTAGTTGACTCTAACCATTATGTAAGGGATATAACTCTAACATTTTCTGATGCAAACTTTGAGATGGCAGTAGTTCATTCACTTAGCCACATTACTTAATGTAGAAAGATTATTTTGATTATAGACATCTGTTTTGGCGCATGTCTGCAATTTGCAGAACTTCTGAAAAAACAGCTATGTTTTCACGAACAAATTTTTAAACCGTCAACTAAGCACTTACATTTAAACCAATAGATATTTTAAAAATGAAAGTATAGCCTTCACTAACTACATTAAAAAATCAAAATATTATTTCTATTTTTTCAGAAATTTGGCGGGAAATAAAATCAAAATGGATACCAACACTCATCGTGGATGGGACTTTCCTTCCACCATAGAAAGGATGTGAGTTTCAAATCCATGATATTTATTGACACAGACTGTTTATTAGACAATTCATATCGTATGCACATGAACAATGTTTGCTTGCTTGTTTTTATTAGGTTTTACGCCGAATATATACATGTACACTTAAACAAGTGTGGTCGACCAACTTTATTGGTTATTCTGGACATTTTTTACTACAAAATTGCATAGTCCACCTTCTATTTAAGGAGGCGACCACTTCTTACACTACATAGAAAAATTCTCCATGGCAACGATCGAACATGGGGCCTTCAGATTCGTACTGGTTCGAACTGTTAAGTCTAGACGAAAGTAACTTTGGCGACTTACCACAGCTTACTGTGACACTATAAATGTCTGAGGAGCGACGGAAAGCAGTATAAACCTAACTTTTGATATGTTACAATTTCTGTTCATTTGCTTTCAGTGCAATGATGGAAAATCTAATCTATTGGATTCCAGACAACATGATTTCCGGTCCCAACCTTCGTATAGTGTAAGTTTTAAAGATATAAGTTCTTATCTGTGGTCTGAAAATTTGCTATTTTTATGCTATTCTACTCAATAGCGAACTTAATGAAAATAAGGCAAAAAAGGCTTTCATTTCTAGACCGTATTTTTTTAATAAATGTAGAATTTGCTGTTAATAGTTTTTTTTGGTAAAATTATTTGACAATATATATTGCTGTAAGTTTAGTTGTTAGAGCTCATGTCTAAATTTCAAGTACAAGTGAATCTTAAAATCTCGTGAAAATTCTTATTTTTGATTTGTCGTTGTAATGGGTATTTTATCAATATCAACAACCCAAAGTAAAACTACTTTTGTGCGTTGAAGAAGATCCAGAATCAGTTGCAATAATACAGAAACAATTCTTGAGACTGTCAGTATATACATATATCGCGCTTTTGTGTTTTCAGGAGTTTTGGTAATAATGAACTTCTTCAGATACATCCTACCATATTTGGTGATACCTCAGCTTTGGTTTATCTGTAAGTTGATACGATGTTTATTATACTTCACATAGTGATTATATCATAATCATTCATTATTCATGTACAACCTTAACAAGTTGCTTCATCGACAGTAATATTGGCTGGCTTGTTATAATATTTGTTGATAAACATTAAGTTTTTCAAGATTAAGTGTGAGTATAGTTGCGAGAATAAGTGGTCATACTCAGTTACTCACCTTCAAATCCTGAATCAACCAGAGTGATTGTCCATTCTTTTCGCTCAGACTGGGTATAAAATTGACTTAATTTTACACATCAAAATTTAAAACTTCAAAGCAAATATTCTTTAAAACTATTAATTAAGCCTGTTTTGCAGCATCGATTCTTTATTATAAATGGTTTCATCAAAAGAATAGATTGTAATTATAAGTGGACTCGCCTAGTTCGCTTCACTTAAGATATGGGATCAATCTTTTTAGCCGAGTAGCTAAAGTCTTCAAATGCTTATCTGAATCAACTGGTTTGACTGCCAATCGGTTTGAGCTTAGTTTTAGAGTATGATTTTTAATATAAATAAATTACTATGTCATTTTTAGTGGAATGGATGGTAACAACATTACAAGAATATCTAAGAATAGTTTGGCACCACTTGCCACAAGTGTGTTCTTTCATTTGTAAGTATCCCCTTGTGTATACTTCTTTTAATTTTAACAAACATTAAAACTGAAGACAGAGTTCATAAAAATACACTTCAGCTAACATGATATTTAACACAGGGTTCTTTATTATCAAAAACGATATATTAAAGGAATAAAAAGAAGAAACCATGTTTAGCATATAAAATCAATGTTTAAAACAATGTTTTAGGTCATTTTAGGGTTGTTAGCGGCAACACAACCAGTACATTATTTGACACTGTTTACCCTTTAAATGGGCACCACCTCTTTCCAGCCAAACATGTAGATAAATGCTGAGAAATAAATCAGAAATTGCATAACAATTATAAAATACTGCAATTAAATATATATATGGTATATTTCAGAAACCTTAGTAACAATGCATTGGAATTTATTCAACCTGCCACATTTAACCAGCTTCCAGAGATTAAAATTTTGTAAGTAGTTTTTGTCCATATCTATAATCTGTTCAAAAAATAACCCGATTATATTTACATATTTGTACTTTCATCGAGGTCAGTCTAAGCATCCGTCTGGAAAATAATAGAACCAAGGTTAAGTAGAAACATTTTTTGTGGACCGACCTTTAAACGGGTTTATACCCCGCTCTGTATTCATCTATTTGCATGACACTTCACCATCTTAGACAATATAGCCATTCCAAAAGGCGTTTAGCTCTTTCAGAATTCTAATCAGTGTATTTGGTTTCATTCAGTTTTTGAATAAAAATATAATTTGACAGTTAGTTGTATAACTTTGTATTTGTTTTCCAATATTTGTTATATATTTCATTAAATTATATTGTAAATGTTTTGTTTTCAGAGAGATGCATCAAAACGAATTTTCTACAATACACTGGGGAGTGTATACCAATATGCCCAACTTAGTTCATTTGTAAGTAGAAATGTTGCTATATATGCTTATATATAAGTTTATCTATGATTTTTCCCTTCAAAATCACTATACCTTGCGACCAAACAATATCACAATAACCATAGAATGTGGGTTTGTGTTAAACTCAATAACAGTAAAATAAACCACGCAAGAAACAAGCATTGTAAATGAACGTGTCCTTTATCTATTAAATCCCAAAATCGTAAATAAATATCAAATGTTCAACTCACAATTAACAAGTTTATTTGCTTCATTACGCTAAAATGTTGCCAAATGACTATAGCTACATGTTATAAGTACCAAAAAAAACCACATTCAACATGTGTGTTGTTACAAATAGATATATACACTTGAAATGTTATAGGTGACGACTCATACACATAGAATGTATTATATTTTTATGAATTCATCTTATATGATATTTCCTTATTACAGAGATCTCCATGCCAACAACTTGTTACATCTTGGTAGTAAATCATTTGTGAATTTACCATCATTGAAAGAATTACGACTACATTCACAGAAAACACCAATGGAATCCATCGCTTATGATGCTTGGAGTAACATTAATGATAGCTTGATTGAATTGTAAGTAGATAGTCAACTGTTCCAATATTATGACCATCACAATAGGTGGTGATAATAGCAGAATGGTCTTATTGTACAACCTTTTTCTTCTTACATTAAGCATATGGAACATAAAAATAGCCAGATTTCGCATGATTTTGTCATAACCAAGGTTATCATGTAGCTGTTTTAGCTTGCATTCATTGCAAAATAAATTAAAGATATGCATTTCGAGTGTTGCCCGCAAGACTATAGTAAGTGCATTATGTTAAAGAACGAGTTATTACAGTCTTGCTAGCAACCCTCGATTTAGTATTATATAAAAGTAACAACTGCAAGTTTATATTTCTTAGAGAATTGATTAACTAATGCAGATTAAGATTTCATTTTGTTTGTATAATTGTTTGTATGATTGAGCTGAACAGCCTACCAAAAGCAGAGAGATATGATCCCATGTAAGTTATTAAAATATTGTAAAAGTAACTTGCAATTAAGTTCTATTATTGGGACCACCAAAACAAAATTGGCGGTCTTAATTGCAGAACGGTCTTAATATAGAAACTTTTTGTTCAAACATAAAGCTTTTGGGACTCCAAAATTACAACATTTTCATGATTTTGCAATAACCTGGGTGCCTATTATACTGCATCATACCAACTGTTATAACTATTCACAGATTTGTTAGTAGTAATGCTCTGCCTACATTTCCACATCAAGTTATGGAAGAAGCTTATTATCCAAATCTAGGAATCATGTGAGTACATCAACTTGAATAGTATCTATTTTATAACACGTGAACTTTTCTCAATGCTTTTTGTATTTTTATTTTTTTTCCACGCTGTAATATGATATGTGAATAAGTAAATATGTATTGACGTTAAAGCAAAATAATTCGTTGTGTTATTGGCTGGTAATAGTAACTGCCCAAAGGTCATTTGTAGTTTTTCTATTTTGATATGTTTTCTACTGCCATTTCACCGTCTGCTGTATAAAGTATAGCAGCGGTCAACAATCTATTGACAAGCGTCTATAACATGGTTAGGCACTTGATGCAGAGATAAAGTCTAATTCAGGAAACACGAGCAGAACTACTGACTGACGATCTGTTGAAATATGGCGCAAAGTGTACATAGTTATAAGTAATATTGCGTGCACCAGACTAGATCCCGTTTGGCGCACATTCTGTTTATATACATTGCGTTTTGTCTTTCAGGCATGCAGATAACAATCTAATAAGGAATATTACAGAATATGGCACCGAGGCATTCCCTTCAAGTCAATATTTTCTTCATGCTAGAAAAAAACAATTGTACACACCATTTGCTGCGATGCCAAATCTACGTATCATGTAAGTAATATTATATTTATTTCAACTGTTGTAAGTCATATACATGTATAGTCTAATAGTTTTATCCATTTGACCAGGATAGTGAAATCAGATTTCAAATGAATATTAAGTAGCTTTTCAAGTTTCTGATTTGACAAATTATATTTACAAAGATACTGCATACAATGAGAGCAGTAGTCTAGTCGTAGGATTTGCGCTCAGAGGTCGAGAGGTCTTGTGTTTGAACCCCACGAGGAGCACTGTTAATTTCCCAGTGACATTGATTGATATAAACCAGTAGACTATGACGGCAAACGTGCATGGTCATAAAACTTAGACGACAAAAGGATTTAACTTTTGTTGGAACTGAGTATCACCAACATATATATTCAATGCCACTATATCCAACTTCAATACATCAATTTTATCTAACCTTACCCTTAAGAGTGTTACTAACTTGTCATATATTTCATGTCAGCATGTTTTGGTTACATTTCCAGGTTCCTGCATTCAAACTTAATTACGTATATAAATACAACAAATTTATGTAATATGACTGTACTAGAAGAATTATATATCGGTGATAATCTAATAAGAGAATCAACTATGGATGTAGATTGTTTTGCTTGTTTATCTTCACTTTGGAATATGTAAGATTTTTATAATTTAACTGTTTTATAATACAATGTATTTGTTATTATATTTGTTATTTATGTTGTCATAAATGTATGGTATTTGCAATGAATGTTCTAAAAATATAAATATTATGTAAAAATGTTCAAGATAACATTGTTTGGCTGTGTGTGTTTGCTGTACATGCTGTGTTTGAACTTGTTATGAAAATTGACCGAAAAAAAGAGTACATGTTTATGCAGGTGTAAACTCCATTACTGGTTCTCTGCACTTGTTTCAAACGCAGCGGCATTTCTAATAATCAGTCACATAAAGTACTAGACAATTTTAACATGGCTTAGAGACTAGAAAATAACCTATTGGTCCAAGAGGTTGGAAATGTTGTTTATCACTTTGAGCGACATTTAGATGTGAAATATATTAGTTGCTATACAAGCCTATTTTTAATGTGTAAATAAATGTATATGTATAAATATATTTTTTGCTTGCTCTTGCCCCATATTTCATTGATTATAAACTCAAATTTGTCTGCAATAAGCTTATGTAATGTAATTGTCATATTTGTGTAAAAACTTTCTTATGTCATTTATCTGCTAATAAACTTCATCAATTATTTTCAGTGACATGCCTACAAATTTAGTTCAGTATGTTCCAGAGGCAGTAAGGTCCTTAGATGTCGCACCAGCTTTGACCAGACTTAATCTAAACGCAAATAAACTAACATTTATTGCAACTGGAGCTTTCACTAATGCTACATTACTCAATACTTTGTAAGTTATAACGAATTGTTTACGTTAGCGTTTATCATATTTAATATGTAAAAAGTGTTAAACTAAATGCCATGTAAATGAACGGTATACAGGCGCCAGTTCGTGAAGGGAACAATTAAAATGGCAATACTAATCATGTTACCTGCTTATCACTTTATCAATACTAATTGACACAACGGACTCGGTTCTTAGGAATGTGTGCATTGTACGTGACTTTAAAACAATTCGAACGACCTAATTTGCAAACAATTGGTACTAAATCATTCCAGTTAATCGATTTTCATATCAGGGTTGACTTCAATCTGATGCCAGATAATCATACTTTGCGAAAAGCATCTTTAAATATGTTTGTTTCATACACTTAACCACAATGCAGTGAAAATATATTTTGTGTTATTGTAATTTGATTCCGTTTCATCAAAAATCAGTTGACGCATTTGACTCTTTGATATATTTCATTACAAACATTTTTATACTATATTTTCAGGCTTTTGGAAGATAATCTTATACTAACAGTGGAGAATAATTCATTACCTGATAGTCTAGTGACTTTGTAAGTTACTTAATGTATTTGTCAATGTCGATCAATTAGGCAAAGCTTTATTTTGTCTAACAGTGAATACTTTAGGTTTTTACGATGTTGAATCTAACAAAGGAATAAGGCATGCATATTCAGAATCAGGTCTCTGTTTGGACTAAAATTGGTTATAGGCATCACATCGACTTGCTGAATAAAAGCTCGTGTTTTATGCCGCTTTGGAACATGTGCTGCGAACAATTTAATAAGCTTATGTTTTAAACAAGCTTTTAACCTGTCATTCTAAGTTTTGAACAGACAATAGTGTTCGTAAGCCTATTTTGAATTCAATTTCCTCCTCGAGATGAAATGACTTAAATTAATATGTTTATATATTTATATTTTCAGAGATATGTCTAGAAATGACTTCAGATTTCTGCATACAGATCCATTTAGATATTTATATAATTTGCATACCCTATCATTAGATGATAATTATATACAATATATACCTGATACAGCCTTTGAAAGCTGTACGTCTTTGACGAATTTGTAAGTATAATGTTATCATATTTTTCTGTGTATTCAAAATGTTTTATATAGCCATTTGTTCTTATTATACCTTTCTTCTGGCAATTAAGGACACATGTTTTACATGTTTAAACAAGTAATTATGAAATGTGAAAAAAATGTGTTGTAGTCCTTATCTGAAGCCACCTTTAAGTATGTACCAGCAAAGTCTGTAAAGACTCAACGAATGGATATTTAATTAGAAACTTCGATTGACAATTTGAGAGTATGTGATAATCTTTGAAGAAATGTGAAGGAGAGCCTCAATGAAATACGACCGAGGATTGTCATGCTTCTGGATATACGTATGTTATGGTGGACATGAATGTTCAAAACACTCAAAGCTCGTTTTACAAGAAAGATAGTGAATAAACTGTACACATTAAGTCATATACATGTTTATGTCAATATAAATTAGTAACGTCTTATTAGCCATGTGCTTTTAATAACCCATAATAGTTTGAGTTCATTCAATACTTTCATTCAACCCTTTTTCATGAAACGTTATGCATTCATTTTTTAGATATATGCAGACCAACAATATTGCTCAGCTATTAAAGGTACATTTTGCTAACTGCCCACTAAGCGGAACTGTATCATTTAGTAATAATGATATTGGTTGGATTGAAGATGGAACGTTTGACAATATAACAAGCATGATATCATTGTAAGTAGACAAATATAAATAATGGGTCTTCATATGTTGATTTTGTTAGCTTAATTTCCATAAAAAAATCAAAAATTGTTATCAATATTCTTCTTAAGAGGGAAAAGTTAACATATTTATAATTGCTTGCAGACAATGCAATTTCTATCATCATGATCATTAACATTTAAGTTACTATGAGAATGAATGAATTTAATTAACAGAATCGAATTGTAAACACCTGTATATTTTTATTACTTAGCTTTGTTGTCAGAGTGATTGATAATATCTGATACAGTATTGAAATTCATTTTCATGTATATGATCGACCATAGACACACAATTTTTACAGAATGATAATATAGAGATTTTAAAGTTTTGTTTGATATATAACATACCATACTTAAGTTAGCACTGCTGCCCTGTACCTAAAATAGAATTTATGACAAATGTTCAATCTGACGTCCATTTTGGGTGAATATGACGTCAAGTCGTTTCTTAAAGTTTTCTATTGGGAATGCACACGTCTTTGGTCTAGTATAGTCTGCTGGAAGTCGTTTAACAGTCTGTGTATCCGCTGTTTTGATAACTTCTTGTACAAACTTTTTACAAAATTCATTCAGTTCTGTTATATGTACTACACTATATTGTAGCTTGATTGTTAACTATAATCTACTCATCCTCAAAGGTTTTGGATTGGTTTGAACCAACATAGATCTTGTTTTATTCACTTATTTATTACAGATATTTAGATAGTAATAAGCTAACAACATTACCTACTGGTGGAGATTTCAGTGATTTAAGTGTGACATATTATTTAGATTTATCAGATAACAGAATCAACCTTCTGAAAGAGAACACATTTACAAATCTTAATGTAGGACAGAGTTTGTAAGTAACACTACACGTTTTAATGATAATTCAAACTGAAAACCAAAAACAGAAAGCGTTTTTGTTAATGAATGTTTCTTTATTGTAAATGTGCGATATAACCTTTCTTGATGCACCGTAACCCCCCCCCCCAAAACCAATTTATTGTAAATCAATTTTGCCTGTACTGAAATAGTATACATGTGCTCACTCAATTTGTATAATACTTTCAAAGAAATACTAAACTGTGGCATTTTGAAAACTACCAACACAATGGTAAATGAATAACATTGGTAGCAAACTATCATAATAATGTTTACTGCATTTCTTAGTATTGATTTATTATTGCTACCCCGTTAGCACATATAATTATAAAGAGGTTATACTTATGTGTATATTTTGGTTTCGTCAAATATATGGAATAACGAAATGGTGACACAATTCACGTTCCCTATCCTGTTGTTCTAGATTTAAAAATGATCTCGAATCTATATGTTAAAATAATGACATTGAAACCAGTGTCATTTTAAACATTGGACACTTTTTTCATTAGTTCCTTGAAGCTTTTTATAACATACACTACTGCAACTTTAATATACTTTCAGAGTATTAGATACGAACCAGATAACAGTTATTTATGGTAATGCCTTTAACTCTGTGTCAACAAGATATTTGAGTTTTGCTGGTAATCCACTCCGAAAACTATATTCATACTCATTCAACGGCGTCTCAGTGTCACAAACATTTACAATGTCTTCACTGTTCTTTACTAATATACCATGGAGGGCATTTACAAATGTTAATACTCACTACATGTATATGCAATCGGGACTTGTATCTACTATAGACGAAGAAGCATTCACAAATTTTACTGCGTCGTATTTGTAAGTATATTTTATCATTTAGTAAACTTGCAAAAACATTTATGAGTATTTTTATCGAACATATTGATGCTCAATTTTTAGTAGAAAATCAGTGAATGAAATAATTCAAGTGGAATGTTCCTGAAATAAGCAGATGTTTACAAATAATCGGGACTGGAAAGCTTATTTCACTGCACAAAGCGATTTGTTTTCAGTTGTTTGATTAATTTAAATCTGAAAAATCTATACATTTTAAGCTAGCATATATTATTATTTGTACAATTTTTGAAAATATGATTCTTATAATAAATAAAGAAGATGTTTTTGATAGTTCAGTCAGGTAATCGAACAATGAACTGTTTAAGCAATTGTTCATGTACAAGTCATGTACTAAACCTAGTTTAGTATGACTATATCTAGTTTATATAATGATCTGTATTTATTGCAGGTATTTGTATGACAATGATATTAATATTATAAGAAACAAGATGTTTGGAGGAACATCATCAGTGACAATATTTTCGCTTGAGTATAATGAGCTATATGCTATAACTTATGATGGTTTTAACGATGTTGACCTATATGATATATATTTATCAAATAATAATCTTACTTTGTATCCACAAAGTTTAAGAACACAAGAGTTTCATGAAATGTAAGTACAGTACTTAAAATTGAGTTTTGTTATGTAACGCTATTTTGATAGTTCTATGCCAATAAAGAGGTCTGCTGATCAAATTATTGAGTTTATTAAAGTTTCATTATACTCGAAAATCACACTATAGAGTTGTATATGTAGTGCGTAATATAAACATTAAAAGCACCATTTCATCATGCAAACTTTTTATTAATTGCAAGAGTATTGATGTAGCGTTGTAGCTAGCCTATACCAATATCGTTACAGAAATAGTAAATTTTAGTTATATTATGTTTATCCCTTTCTTAAATTCGGTAACTTCTTGTAAATCATATAAACTAGCCTGAATAGGTTTGAATTAATATCAATAAATGTTGGAAAATATATGTGATGCATTGTAATACCACTTATTGCCATAATTAAACCTGTTCATATTGTTTGACCGTTGCCATTGAATAGGTAATTCATTCAGAAATCAGTATAGAACTAAATGG
This sequence comes from Mactra quadrangularis, assembly GCA_025267735.1. Taxonomy (NCBI): domain Eukaryota; kingdom Metazoa; phylum Mollusca; class Bivalvia; order Venerida; family Mactridae; genus Mactra; species Mactra quadrangularis. The sequence goes on from CM046304.1 coordinate 35,692,121, forward strand.
AGAAATTCATGTTTACGAGGATAAGGTAAATGATATTAAATACTTATACGTATGGAAATTTGCACGCATGAGTAAGCTAAATTAATATGACGTTGAGATGTGAACGTGAGAAATCGTAAATTCTGACTATTGACATAGTATTTCTCATTGCAACATAGTTTTTTTATAGCAAATAGTCTTACTTTTATTATTTTATTTGTAGACACTTGGCAAATAACTTCATCACGGAAATACCAACTGGCTCACTTTTTCAACAAACATCATTATATGAGTTAAATATGAATGGCAATCAGATAGAATATATTGAGGCTGGAGCATTTATGGATTTAACTAGTCTAAATACACTGTAAGTAGTATTTAAATGTATGATAATTTTACCTTAAATTGTGAATCGTAATGATACCGTATTTTATTGTGAATTATGCAATGTGTTATAAAATCTAAACGAATAAATGCATGTAATTTTCACTGGATCATTCGTGTTAACTAATATATTTTTCTTTTATATTTTCAGATCAATTACTAATAATGATCTTCAGACTCTACCTGAGTCATTAATGGACAATATGACAGCATTAGCATATCTATATTTGTCTGGAAATAACATGACACATGTACATTCATTAAGAAACAATGTCAATCTAAGAACAGCTGATTTTAGTGACAATAGTATTGAGACATTAGCTACTAATGCTTTTAATGGACTCACTAGTTTAACAGCACTGTAAGACAATTATTTCTATAACTATTCGATATAGTTTTCTAAATTAGTAAAAACCTAAATTACTTTTTCAATTGGGAAATTAAAAGCATATGAATTTAAAAAAGCAATCAAAATGGTTCATTCATTGATCAAATTTCAAAACAATGTAGTTGAAGGTTGATATGTAGTTGCCAGAATTAAAAACAGTTGATGACTGCTTCCTATGGTATGTTATTTATGCTAGTGATCAATTACACAATGCTTTAAAGTCCTAAATTGGTACATCCTATTTATGTGAACGTTCAATATAATTAAAACTATATACATGTTATTTGACATTTTAGCATGTCAAACTTCAGAAGTCCGCATGGAAGATTGATTAATTCACATATGTTATCTCGTTGAATAAATTATATATTATTTATTTCATTGTTATTATTATTCATTATTATTATTATTATTATTACTATGATTATTGTCATTACATGTATTATTATCATATTTCAGTGGTTTAGGCAACAATCCATTAGAATGCTCGTGTCAATTTGTTATAACAATCGAACAGGCTATATCAGCAGTGACTGCAGGAACATGTGCTGCCTCTACTGATGCTGTTGGTGTTACATTTGGTTCTGCATCTGACCCACTCTACTATACTAAAGTTGATACTACTGCTTTTCAGTGCAGTAAGTTGTTTCTTAGTTTAATTGAATTACATTAGACGTTATGCAGAAGTGAATATAACTGTGATAGACGGGGCATGTAGCACAGAGCGGTTTACACAAACGTATGACGAGTTTGTAATCTTATTTGATAACGACTTGTGACCGTCATGACGCATTTTTTTAAAATTTATATAATCAAAATTTAACCATTAACGAATTGAATAAGAAATGATGATGTAGGGTACTGTGTATAAGCACATTGTTAGCTTAATACTTGTTATCCTATCAGTAAAACATTTGTAACTGTACCATAAATAATTTAATATTATATATATCTATACCTGTGTGTTTGTTCTTATTTTAGGTGGTGACAATGTCGCTAGCACTGTGACAAATGGTACACAGTTTACTATAACATGGGATCAACCTTCATATATCTACTATCAAACAAACTCTAGTATAGCGTCACCGAGTCTTGTTGGTCCAGTGTAAGTAAAATAAATTCAACCTGAATTTATGCTTCACTTATATTTTTCAGTTAATGATTTATTTTTGCAGGATTTTCTACTGCATCTTTTTCATCTACGTACCGTTGTTAATACAAATATACAACATGTATTTACTCTTTCATTTTGGTTGTATCACACTCAAACGAACATCATGACCCAACATTGATCTGCAATTATAATAAAGGCTACGCACAAATAACTTAAAAATTTGGTTTGGTAAAGTTTAAAATAAATAATAGCCGGCTATTCAGAGAGTGCCAGTCAAGTACGTTGTAAGCGTTTCCTGTTTGAAATATGCACCATCAAACTGTGAATACCAAATGAGCAAGAATCAACGATTAGCTACAATTTTTATTTCATTATTTATATTATGTTTTCAGAGATTATGAAATCGTATGTAGTAGTAGTTCATCTGCTACAATCACTAAATATCGTACAGATAATGATGCTGGGGCAGGAAGTACTTCATTCTCTAAGACATTTAAAAGTGCTGATGGTGTACAAACGGGTACAACATATGAATGTGCCATTATTGTTGACATTAATGGTACTACTAGCGCTAAGAGTGCGCCTGCTGTATTCACTACACCTGATCAAGCTGGTACGTGTTGTTTTGTATAATGATGTAATGTACTTGTAACTCCTTGTTCTTAATATTTAATCAATTTGTTAGTTGGTTTATGGTTTTAAAAAAATTGTTTCATATTATTTCCTACCTTTAATCTGTATTTGTCACCGTAAAATTATGAACTGTTTCCGCTTTACAAGATGTAACAATGACTGCATACAAACATGCAATGAGCCAAATATATGAATGTTATAGATTAAAATACTTAAATAGTGTATGATTTAACAGAAGATAATGCTGTCCTATGATGAAGTGTGGAGAAATCGTTTTTCTCCAGCAACAATGAAGACAAACATAACTATAAAACATTACAATGAAGCATACTTTAATTTCAGCCTCACAAGGAACACCGGGACCAGACGATATTGTGTTAGATGTCATATATCATGACTTTAGTAAACTAACTGCTGATTTTGATGATTTAGATTATGTTGTTTTATCCACTGCTACTTATGTAGATAGTCCTTATGGGGCGTGGCTGACAGATAGTACACATGCTAACTTTTTAAATTGGTTTCATGATGATTCCAGTACTGTGATGGTTGAAACTGATACATTAATTTTAGTTCATCAAGGTGGAACATTAAACAGGTATGTAAATACTTAAGGGAATATAAATATTGCTTTGAATTATTTATAATAGCTTTTGCCATTTTAAATATTTGTGCATGGATAAACTTTCAATTTAAGAAATGTCTTGATAACAATAAGGCTTGTATGGTCGACAATCACAATGTTTTTACCGTTTTAAGCAGAAATGATTTTTTATATTCCATCGCTAGCACTCTTAGTATTTATGTGTTGATAGTAGCAAGCTTTAATTTCCATGGACATTTTGTTTCAAATTAATTTTGTTACATTGTATTTCAGATATTATTCAAGCGCATTCTTTCCAGTTGATGGTTTAGGTTATGGTGCTCAGTCACAACAAGATTGTTCGGGACAATACCACAACTTTGGGTAAATGATGGTTTTGAATATTTATATTTGCTCTCAAGTAGTATTTGTATGATTCAACTTAAATCTTATCATCACGGTTGTACACATATTTCCGTTACAAAAGCCCTGCCAGACAAACCTATGTTTCCTAGAAAATGTGCAAACAAATGTGCAAACAAATATGAACTCTTTAGTGCAAAAATCGGTAGATGTTAAATTCATTTTTGTATTTATTTTTTTTCTTTGTGCACGAGAAATAGCTAGACAATACAGGAGTCATTAAAATACGGGTTAAAACTATTACATGATAAACTCTTTTATTTTGTTTGTCTTCAGATTTACCACAGCCATTCGAACAGGTCTAAATTACTCTGGCACTGAAATGATTACATTAGGTGGGGGTGAAGGAATGTGGCTCTTTATTAATAAAATCAAAATATTTGAGTTTGTTGCTACAGCGAGCTTACAAGGTGTATGTTTTGTTGTTGATCTGTCAACTGCCACGGAAAATGGTAAGATTGTTAGAATATTAATAGTTTCATTATTTAATTACAAACTGAATTTAAGAAGGTTGACAAAGTGCAGTTTTAAAATTAGTGTCTTTTACGTATTTACTTCGTTCTAAATCGCATACTTATAATTTGCATTTTGTATGCTGATCAGCATTAATACTACAATGACATTTATTTATAAACAAGTACAAATGTATAAAGGTTTATCAATAGCATATCATTTATTTCATATCTATTTATTCTATACTGACGGTTTTACTTATAGCTTTGTTTTCTTGCTTTAAGATTGCACTGCGCAGCAAAATGTTTTCTATTTAAGGAGGTTATGTCAATGTACAAGAAGGCACACTTAGTGGTAGTACGTGCAGTGGTCTAACACCATCAGCATCCAATGTCACTCTAGAATTAGAGGTAACGTATTTTATTTTTTCTAAACTGTATGGTTCCTTCTCCTTGTTTGTTTATGCTATTTGTATATAATCTTTAAAACTGATTATGAAGCTTTAATTTTTAGATCAGATGCTCTTATTCTAAGCCTCCAAATTACATTTACTTAAATATTTTACTTGCACTTGTTGAAACAAAATATACGAGTTTAATAGACATACTTTAACTTTCATTTTCAGATAGGTGTGACCTATCACTTTGATCTGTATCACGTGGACAATAGACGATGTACATCAGAGTTACTATTTGAAGTCGAAGATACTGTATTCAGTACAGATAAGACTGTAGATTTACCAATAGATTATAGTGTAATATGGGATGAAGATACACAGATTGGAGAAATATTTGAAGACGTTATATTAAATGATGCTTTCACCACAACTCCATTTAGTGTGGACTTATATAAAGGTATAGACCATAAAGTCATGTGTAATACTTTTGTGTGATTTAATTAACTATTGGCTTACATGAAGTTATGTAAGCTGAATCTGATATGCTTATAAGAGTAAGCGCTAGATCACTATTTATTTACTATTTAGATAATGCATTTTACGTAATTGAATAAACGATAAATATGGATTTAGCCACGCTGTTTATTATGTGTGAAAGTTTCAAATCACTACGTATCTTTAAACATTTGCTAGAACTTTATTTCTAGCTCTGAATTACACTCTTTTAAAATCAACGTGTTTTTACTTTTGTTTAAAGGTAATGAAGAAAGAAGATTTACCTTAGAACCATCAACCTACACGTTTACTGCAGCACCAGTACCTGCCCCATCTTATACACATATATTTGATCAATATGGAAATAACATCTCTTATGTGGGTTAGTATAACTTTTACAGGTGCACATACGTTTCTGTTCGTTGCGCATGAATGCTTTGATATCTCTTATTTAAAGTCTTACATAAATAAATAAAATTGTTATTTAATAAGATATTTGTTCATTACATTGACATTAGTCTGAGACGACTATAACCACGCATTTAGTCAAGCGACTGATTTGTTTCACGATGTAATCCTTTGTGACCAAAGGCATGCGATAATGATTGTCAAAGTTAACGCTAATTCTATCATTGGTGAGCAGATTGAGAATATCTAGAAATTTGGTGTAATGTCGATTGTAGAAACCTTGATTACGTTATTTCAATGTACAATTGTAAACTCTTCTCTTGACCATTCTAAAAGTTTATTAAGACTGTACTAACTATACACCTTAGTTTTAACATATTTTCCATCTGTAACTATGTTTATTTGTTTCAATGATGCCCCTTTAGGCTGTAATTGAGCATGTTTATATGAATAAATGTTTAAATGATATTCAATGACTCAAAAACCAAACATATGATCGATAAATAATACATAACTTTTTCTCGTTTAAATATATATGATATCATCTTTTAAGAATGTAATACCACTTCACCATTGGTTGTTATGGCTAATGATGCTTCTACAGAAACATTTAGTATATCTACAACTAACATGTATGTAGCTCTAGCAGACGAATTAGATTATGAAGTAACCACCAAATACTATCTGCTTGTACAAGTTGAAGCTACATCGAACTCTTTAACTGGATACATTGGAATCAGAGTAAGTTTGACCGATATTTTTACTTAGTTACCTTGTTTGTATTCAGTTTTTCTTGTTTGCTTTATCATAAAGCTATTTATAATTATACCTTAATGACTTACTTCTGGCTTTCCATTTGTAATATCATGTTAATGAAGCATTTAAGTTGCATTGGCTATAAATACTCATTAATTGGCTGATATGTTTATTTGTTAGTAGTTATAACATAAGATTTTTAGAAAACATTTTATTATCATTATTAGGCTGAATCATTTATAAAGTAGAAGAATGCTAACGTTGAATAGATTCTTTGACTTCTGCGTTTACCTAGCATCATGCACAGAGCAAACTAATGCCAAATTAAATAACGATTGCAATGTTTAAAAATAACATCATTCAAAACAACAGAATATAAATTAAATACTGACAATGTTTTCAGATTATTATCGGTGATGTAAATGATAATTGTCCTATATTATCACCAACGGAGGTAACCTTAATACCACAGCCTGTATTAATTGATTCTGCTCTTGCTACATTTACATCGTCAGATGCTGACAGTGGTGAAAATTCAAATATAAGATATGTTGTATCTAGTATTACCGAAGAGTATGTATTATATTCTTATATTACTGATTAGATAACTGGTGTTTATAAATGTTACTGTTGTTTTTAATGGTAAAATAGAATACACGCATTCAGTGAAAGATTTATTCTAATATCAATATGATATTTATCAAGGAAGAAACACTGCAGACAATGTGATTGATTTGTTGTATTGTCTAATTGACATGTCGTTATACCGTTTTGTAAATACTTGAATGTAAACATTGTTCATACAATCCAAAATTATACTGATTTTTACAGACATTTCTATGTTTTTCTTATGAAGTCTCAAGTTTGAATATTAACACTAAAAGTAATACACCCATAATTTCTTTAAGATTATTCTGTTCTTTGAATAAACACTGTTTTGTTTAATGATTTAGTTTCACATTTAATATCTTTTGCAGTCCTGGTACTCCTTTTGATGATACTTATGATCTATGGGGTGATGTTTATCTAAAATATACATCGTTGATATTCAATGTGATAGCAATGGACAATGGAACAGTACCTCTTGGAATGAAGGCTTCTATGAATATCACCGTCAGCAACACATGCGTACTGGATGTTTTATTCGGGAAAATCACGTATCTATTCTTAGTTGATGATGTCACTGGTGAGATGACTTTGAGGATACCTAAATATTGGGTGTACGACTTCCGTAAGTAATGATATGTGATCGCAAAGTATAATATAACTACACTTCGAATCATTTCTTTGGACCACTTAATTCAAACGTTAAAATGTTTAGATTTAAAATTTAAAATGTTAATTGCGCTTATTTACCCGATTCAAATATACATGTATTTGTTGAAATATGATATATTTCCTCAATTTTAAGCTGATATTAGAATCAATAAATACACTGGTATTTCATCGTACATTTGATTTGTTAATATCAAACCATCATTTGATTGTGCTGGTCGTTTTTGTACTTAAGCCAGTTACACAATTCATTAGCTGGCTCTAATAATAGGGTCCTCTTCAAAGTTTTACATATAATATATATGTATGATCCTTACCATATACTAAATGCATATTCAAAGAGTATTAATGTACTTGTAATGACATTTCATTAAACAAATTTTCTTTATATGAGCATGTTATATTTTTCAGCATGCAGTGATTTGCTAGGACTTATCAGTGGTGTTGTATTAGACAGCATGATGTCAGCGTCATCTACATTTCATCCTATATCTACTGCTCCTGGTAGAGCTCGTCTTAATCAAATTGAAAGTAAGTATATGTACATTTGTACGTTTGTGTTATATTTAAGAATTTTAGCATTTTAGTTATCTCATAATCAATACCAGTCCATGAATGTCTTATATATTCTTATTTTTACATTTACTTTAAAGATAGTTGAGAATTACGATTAGTTTTCATTTTCTGATAAACAACCATATGATAGTCTCTATATTAATTTTTGTTTTAAACTACACGTGTTTTCTACTATATGTATTTGAAATATTGACTGCTTATCGTATGTTTTGTTCGATTGTTATAATGTGATATGCTTGTTGCCGTATTTAATCGACTTTCATTGACATCATAATGTACTTAACATATAATTTCACTAATACTGCTAACTTTCTATTATCAGATGTATACAGCGAGCTTGCAGGAGCTTGGGTGGCTGGTACTGCAGATACCAATCAATATGTAGAAATAGATATGGGTATGCCGTATAGATTTACCAAAGTATATATACAAGGACGTTCTGATGCTGATGAATGGGTTACATCATTCCAACTACTATATTATGACGATGATACAGCGAGCTGGTTATCTTATACCAATGTGAACGGAACCACCGTTAGTAACTTATTTCATATCGTAGAACATAACAGTTACAAAACATAAAATTGACGTTAAGTTTACCATGTTTTATAAGCAAATTAGTCATATTATTGTCTTTATGTTGGTTAGCATATGAAAGTTGTACCCATTATATTGAACACTTGCTTGTTATAGCCATATCAACATTCTGTTTGCTAACAGTAAGTATTTTAATCCCACGTAGATGAAAGCTGTTTGTGTTGATTTGATTGCCTTTATGTGTATAACATGTAATCCAGAACTGAATGTATATGGTGTTATCGCCCGCACTGTCGAGATAAAGACAAAAATTTCCACACATTTTGCCACATAACATGCGTTACGAAATTAATTACATGTATATCATTAACTGTACACGTACGTTTCATTCTGGATCAATTGTTTTGCATGCTTACAGATATTGCACATGACTTAATGTTATATCAACATGGATATTTGTAGATTTATACTGGAAACACAGATCGTACAACGGTAGTAGAATATGATTTAGATCCTCCATTACTAAGTGATAAAGTCAGAGTTAATCCACAAACATGGAGTGGTGGTAATATATCAATGAGATTAGAATTTAATGGATGTTCACAAGCTGAACAACTTTTCTGTAAGTATATATGGGGAATTGATATCGATAGTTATTGGAAAGTCAGCTCTACGATACTAAGTAACCTTTTTAAATTCATGTTAATAGAAGATCCATTACTGAGCAGATTATTGAAACTATATAATATTAATACAACTTAATTGATTTTAACAAAATGACAGACTTATGGGTAAAGATAATAATATGCGTTTTAAGCTTAAATGTAAAAACAACCTGTTGCTAACAGCATATGTACTTTTTTATTTGTTTCATGGATTACTTCAGCACCAATGCACTGCCTGTATGATTATTGTGATATGGTGAAATGAGTCCTGAATGTTTCAAATCTTTTTGAACGTATCTAAATTTATTTAATGTTTCTGTTGGCTTACATCTATATCATTTATGTACATAGACTTTAAATTACGCAAATATCAGATGGCTAAGCGAAACACATTTTGTAATGTTAACTTCTGTCTGGTAAATCATAACAAGGCGCACTATAACATTAATAAAAACTTGCTTTGTAATATAGAAATCGTATACAACGTTCGAATATTTAAGAATATTGTTGCTGTGCGCTTGTGAAACACATTAATACTATCAGAAAATTGTAAAGCTACAATCAGAATTGCATCGCTGTACAACCCTAAATAAAACATTTATCAACTATAGCTGAATCATTATTATGTTTATATTTACCAGATGATGTTAGTTGTATGAGATGTGAGACTACATATTATTGTGAAGGTGAAGGAGTACAGAAGTTATGTGGAAGATGTGAGAACACTACTGGTTCATGTGATAGAAATCCTATAGAACATTCATTTGGTTTACAATCTGAATGTCAACCTTGTCCCGCTGGCTGGGTATGTAACATTATTGTGTTAATCATGTATTTATTTCATAGGATAGAGCGATTAGTTTACTTTATACCTTGTTGTGTTTTGCTCGTTCGTAAATAAGGTTCTGGAAACTTTGATTGGTTATTGGTGAGTCCGGCATGTTGACAATTGTATATGTTTTCACACCTGTTCTGGTTTCTTCTGCGAGGAATAAAACATTGTGCATAAAATTGTGAAGCTAATTACCGCGAATTTAGTTTACATAACAGAATATATAACGACCAGTTTTCCTTACCAAAAAAAGAAATGATCGATGAAATAAGTCCACCACTGTCGAGTAACACTTTTGCAGAGCGAGATTGTTTTTAATCTGCCGGATGTCCCTCTGCAGAGGTTGCACTGTAATACTATTTGTGATGATGATACACAATGATAACGTATCATACTTTATTTTGCTTATATTAAGTATATTTGATATTACAGATATGTGCCGATGGCTATGCTACACCATGCGATGCATTACACTATGTAGAATGTACAAATACATCATGTCCTGCCTCTTGTTCAGCCTGTGAACCTGGTTATGCTTGTTATAATGGTATCAGAACTATATGTCCAAATGGTACATACTCTGATGGCACTATGGGTAAGTAATTGCAATTCTACGAGTATTCAGAGATTTGTAAGCATATATTTGGTATCATTGTAAGTTTTAGGAATGATTCTAGTAAAGGTCATTCTATGTTGCTATTCGTTTGTGGTAAGGCATTAAATGTATCTACAACAGAAAAAAGATCTTGACGTTTCAAACATACTTTCACATTTCTTTAGGCTAACTTTTATTGGTCAATTTATATGCATGTATTTCGAAATTTATGTAACCTTTTTACATGTACCTGCGAAGGTATATTGCGTAAGACTAACATTAGTTATAAAGAACTTAAAAAATAGTTAACTTTATGTTACTAAATATTTTAGAATGTTCCTAATTTTATTTTTCTTTACAAGTCTGACCTCTGAGTGACAATTGCTCATTTCTCTTTGTTTTTGCCGATGAAACTGTTAATAATGGATGAATCACGTTATCTTTTAAAATCAACCGAAATGGTTCAACATTCTCAAAACCTAATTTAGTAATGTTATTTTGCAGAACATTGTGAACCGTGTATAGCAGGTACATATCAAGATGAAGAAGGTCAACCATCATGTAAGATATGTCCTAATGGTTACTACAGTGGTAATCGTAAGTCAGAATGTGAGATATGTGAACCAGAAGAATGGAGTAGTGATGGTAGTGAATGTACACTATGTACTGACTCTACACAATGTCCATGTCTTAATACAAACACTTGTTATAATTTAACATTCTGTTATAATACTGGTAAGTACAAGTATCAAGTTTCTTTGCTTCGATTCACCTAAATTAGATTGATCATGTCTAATCTTTTCATATTTATTTTTTCAAATAAGTATTTATAAACGTAATTAAGAAGATTTATTAATTAAGAATGAGACTTTCTGATAATTTTCGTCCTGATCTTTTATAAAATAGATGTAAAAGACAAAGAAGAAGATTAATTGATCAGTGTACTTGTCTTCCATGGTGTACTACATTTAGAGACATTTAGAAAACTTGAGCAAGAAAATGTATGATAATTGCGAAATAGTTAATGGAAGACAGAAAAATACTGTATAAAGTAGTTAGACAATTGTAAGAAAGAGTATTTGTATATGCTGAAGTTTATTTGTATTATGATATAACAAGAACATTATTATAAAATTCAGGTAGTGGAGGTTTTGGTTGTACACCATGTGGCGATGGTCTAACAGGAGATGGTGTCACTTGTACTGATATAGATGAGGTACGAATGTTTTAATCAATTGTCACGTTATATTTTGGTTATACCTCAGTATGTATACATAACATGATTATATCTAAAATGTATATCTTGTTTGAATGTTGAAAAGGTGCTGTTAACGATATGAAAATAAATTGCACTACAAAAATAATTTTATAATAATAAAAAAATTATCACTACTTTATGTAGACAACTGTTAAATCAATAAGTAAGTGGGCACAGTGTATTTAGTGATATAACGTACGCACCTATGAAGAAATGTCTACATACAAAAATTGACACAGTTTCCATTGCTTAGAAGCTTCTTATGAGTTTTGCAAATCAATTTAGAATGATTGGTTGGTAAACGTCGCCAAATTTGATTTAACAGAATTCAGGTAAATGCATGTGACATTGTATGCATATCTATCTATGAACACAACAAAAGCTTATATATGTGAGTTTATCGAATAAAACAGTTAAGCTTTACATTTATCGTAATATTTGTTGTATAAACTCTCAAACGTTGTATTGAGTTGCTCCAATATTTACCAGCAATAACTTTACCATATTAATGTTCAATGAAATGCTTCTATTTACTAATTACAGTGTACATTATATGACCCATGTTTTCAAAGTCGATGTATCAACACAGAACCAGGTTATCAATGTTTAGAATGTCCAGATGGCTACAATGGTACTTACGAAGATGCTTATGCCTATGATGTACATTTACGTGTATTTAAGTACATGAATTTAGAAAGATCTAGTTTTGAATATCAACAATGTGATGATATTGATGAATGTGCTGTTGATAATGGTGGATGTGACCCATTGATGACGTGTGTGAATACTGTGGTAGGTAGTCTTAATCAAGTTGTATGAATTTACCTTGTCAATATTTTCTGAGTTGGAAGAAGTCACAGCGTTCGAACTATTAAATTAAGTTTTGTGTTCGTTGTTTGGCATATAGAATCAATAAATTCACCAAAATTTATATATTATGCCTTTGTCAAAATGTATTTGTCTTGTTCAACCTTATTCCTATGCACACGATAAGTGTTTTGAATAATCATCAAACTATATTTATTAAGATTCAGTCAATGTGGGTTTTTTAATTAAATATCGGCCGATATTTGCAATTAACACAGACATTGAAAGACTCATAAAAGCTTATTTTCATTAAATATGGTTCAGCATCAAACTTCAACAAACCAATTTCTTATCAATATTTCAGGGTAGTTATTATTGTGATTTTTGTGCTAGTGGTTATATGGGAACAAATAAAAGTGGATGTTACTTAGATAACTTCTGTATATCTGGAGCACATACTTGCATTGCTGAGGCAGATTGTATATACCTTGGACCAGCACAATATAGATGTGTGGTATGTATAATGTTGATTTATGTTAGCTGACAGAATGCAATAACTCTGTTGATTTTTTATATTTGGGTTAAATTTATCTTTACGTGTTCAGTATGATCTTAATGTACTATTACAGCGTAAGTAATAATTCGACATATCTTTCTTAAATACTTTCCCATAGTATGGTCAGTATTTCTGCTTTGAATTAAATTATTGCTGCTTCCCATTCTTTGTTGTGTAGACATTTTTAAATTTGAGTTTGAAGATACTACTATTAACGCCAAAAGGTTTATCATAAATGTAAAGTCATGTAATGTTAAATGTTAACATACACATTTCAGATGACGCTCAGTCTTGGTATGAGCTAAATTAACTGTCAATTGAAATGGCTTTATAATTAAGATTTCTATATTCAATGTATGAATTTCCTGTTTTAGATACATAACGTTTTGACTTTTTATTGAGTACAATATAAACTATATATTTGCAGTGCAAACCTGGTTATGCAGGTGATGGTACTCATTGTGGTCTAGATACAGATAACGATGGTCATCCTGACACTGGTATACCATGTACTGACTGGGGTTGTAGATATGTAAGTTGTATTTATTGCTTACTATTTAAATACTGAAAGTCTCTTGTTTCATGTACGTCAAATATAGTTTGAAACTATGTATTTATGCATAAAGACTAGGTACACATTTGCCTCTGTTGGTATTTAAGTTTATTGTTCCCTTTCGTTCTAATTTAGATACCTAATACAAAATGTAGCTTGAACCCAAAATAGTACAACATAGATAACATGGAAAACATAGATAAAACAGGATAAATTATGAAATCAGCATGCTCAGTGTAGCCATTACGTTTTTTATTGTATGTAGTTTAAAATCATTAATTAACGCTAGGTGCGTCTATTATAATTTGACAACAACTATTTGTACTAAATTTGTAATATCATTATTTAAGGACCGATGTAAATATGTACCAAACAGTATGCAAGATGATACAGATAAGGATAACATAGGAGACAACTGTGACGATGATGATGATAATGATGGTAGATATGATTGGCTGGTACGTTTATCTTTATCTTATTATTTCCTTTTTCTTGTTAATGTTTTGTCATTATTAAAAACACTTCAAACTTGTCAGATACGACAAGAATGTTTTCTGGACGGAATGTTGCTTAAGCTTTAAATGTCCATCAAGTTAAATGATTAATTGGAAATAATATCTCAATCGTATTTGAAGAAAATGTTCAATCAAATTATAACATAAAAAACACTTAATGTTGCATGTCTAGGAGGTATGTATGACATTTAGAACAAAATAACAAGACATACATGTATAATTTCCTGATATTGTAATACTAATAGTAATTGTACTGATGCTTACAAATTACATTTAAGAAATTTACTAAGGAGCAGTAGTCCAGCGGTAGAACGCGCGTCTAGGAATCGAAAGGTCCCATGTTCGAATCCCACCAGGGGCGCTGCTAATTTCCTTGAGCAATAAATTTACCTGCGATTGCTTCACTTTACCCAGGTGCAAATTGGTACCTGTGAGGGTGGTATAATTGCGTCGCATAAGGGTCAGCCGCTCTAAGGGAGTAAAAGACCCAGGGAGATTGATTGATAGATACCAGTAGCCCGATGACCAGGGCAAATAGCTGTAAAGTCAGTGGACGTGCATAACCATGAGACTATGACTATAGAATGCAACTACTTCTTACTTTTTTCAATTTATATTTTAGGATAATTGTCAGTTTGTTAGTAATTGGAATCAGTCAGATGTTGATGGCGATGGTTATGGAGATGCTTGTGATACTTGTCCTAATCTAGTTAATGCTGATCAAACTGACACTGATAATGATGGTGATGGTGATGATTGTGATACTGATGATGATGACGATGGTAGGTTCAGACATGTTAAATCATAGTCGAGTAGTTTTTAAAAATAGCTAAATCATGAAATTGTGTTTATTTTTATATCATAACATTTTGCCTGCAATATCAGTCAAAAACAAAGTACATTTTCTCTATTCGACAAATTTTTGTCTGTAAAATTATATAATTATCAGCCATGTATGTTTCTGCTTTTTTGTCTGTGTTCCAGCACTTAAAGGATAGAAAATCGCAAGTGGCGAGAAATGTTCGTAAAGTTGTACTTTAAACATCATGATTATTGGTAAAAGAACTGCAATTTTAATAGTGTGATAGTAACTCTGATGAAAACTCTAATATAAAAGAATATGACTCATTGTCTTGCATATTGCACTTGAAAAACATATTCGTTTACTAAAATTCATCTAATATGTTAAATAAAAACTAACTCTATATATATTTAATATTTAAGGTATATCAGATGGTTCAGATAATTGTCCACTGGTATCTAACGCTGACCAGACAGATACTGATGGAGATGGTGTAGGGGATGCCTGTGATAATTGTCCATCTATTTCTAACAATGCACAAACTGATACTAATCAAAACAATTATGGAGATTCATGCGATGCTATTGGAGCAATTAATATTGATGAGTAAGTAATGTTTCCATCCTTCATATTTTGATTAATCAATTAAGTTGTAAACAACTTATTTCTAACCTGAGCAATGATGTCCCAGAAAGGATTTTTTTTCACTACACTGGGAAAAGAAGAAGGTTTTGAAGCATAGTAATATAAACGGGTTGGTTAAACATATAAGAAAGGTATATTATCGTGCAATGCTAAGTCATATGGTACTTTATACTTTCAGGGATGGTGACAGTATCCTAGATTCATTTGATAATTGTCCATCATATATGAATGCTGATCAATCTGATATTGATGGTGATGGTATTGGTAAGTGGATTGTTTGATTGTAATACAAATTGATTTCAACAGAAACACTTTTTGTGGATCGTATTACTCAATTGAAAGCCTTGATAGATGTTATTTGTAAAATGACTTATACCCCACTATGTAAATAATCATCATTTAAAGCAAACATAATTTTATGACGTTTTACTTATTTTACTGTAAGCTCTATATTTATTTGACACAATTATTCTGTTAACTGATATGTAAGGTGAAAATATCACATTTTAAACGCCTTGTGAATTATTATCCCGTTATATGCTAGAATAGTACATGAAACTAGTTCAGGTTATATTTGATCTGTAAGCATACTAGTAAATCAAACCAATACATTCTATATATTTCAGGTGATTTATGTGACACTGATATTGATGGCGATGGTGTAACTAATGATGCAGATAATTGTCCATACTATCCTAATGCTGATCAAACTGATGTTGATGGTAACGATGTCGGTGATATATGTGAACAGGATTCAGATGCAGATGGCACACTTGACAAGAATGATACTTGTCCGTTTAATAATGCAATCAATGAAACTTCATTTAAGGATTATTTTACTGTTGATTTTTATCCAACTTTGGTGAATACATCTGAACCTGTATGGTTAGTTAAGAATAATGGCGGTGAAGTGATGCAAACAGCTCAAACAGGAAAACCTTGTTTACTAGTTGGTATGTACATGAAGATTAACTCTATTGCATGACATTAATATCAAGCATAACATACAAACAAAATGAACATGGTGCAATTATTTCAAAGTTTGTAAATAGTGTCAAGTATGCAAATCTTTATTCTGTTCAACAGACGTCTATCATAATTTATTTGTATTCAAGCTAAATGATATATCTAATAGAATATAGATTTTAAAAAAAGCCGCGGCCGTGGCATAGTAATTAACATGTCTGACTCGAATCCGGAGATCGCGGGTTCGAAACTCGGTCGCGGCAGGTCATACCCTATACCTGAGTTGTCGGCCTTGTGGTAGGGTAAGTTAGTACTAGTGATAGGTAAGTGTCCAGGAAACCTATAGTAGGAGGAGCTGGCCGTCGTGTATATTACCTATATATGTGTTGAATGCGACGTTAAAAAGAAGATTTAGAATGTTTAGTTAGCTTTTTGCCTTGTGTGCCTATACATTATCTATAAAACATAATTTTATGACTTAAAGCATAAAATTGTGTATCTATATGTTGTACAAGTCACAGTTGTTGTATGAAACATATTCATAACAAAGATAAACAATTTATTTTATATAAAAACAAAACTCTAAAACACAGGTGCGAGACTCAAATTTTCCTTCTTATAGTATAAACTGTGTCTGGCACCAGTGATCTAAAAGGGATAGCCTTATGTTATTTAATTGCAAGAATTTTCAAGACTTCTTTTATACTCTTCCATAGGTAACCAACCATATGGAGCTGTTGAATACAAAGGAACGTGGTATACCAGTGAAACTAGGGCTGATAAATATTTTGGTTTTGTTTTTGGTTATGTGAGTAATAGAAAGTTTTACATTGTCATGTGGAAAGGTAAACACTATAATTACAAAGAGGAAGCTGATTCTACGTACAAAGGAGGAATCAAAGGTGCTCAAATCAAGGTAAATTAAGTTCTAGATATTGAAATTACAATGTCATGATAGTTTTAATATTTTCTTTTTATTTGTTATCTCCAGTAATGACTGATTTTAATATTGTTGTTGTCTTATATTTAAATTATAAAGGAGTCATATCAGGAACAGCAACAGTAAAACAACACAAACCTTCCAGAGAACCAAAAGTCAAAGAGGGATATGTTGTTTTTTTAAGTTTTTATTTTTAAATGGTTTCCACGTACAAATCACTAAGACAATCCACTAACTGTTATGTTGATTGCCAGATCGATCAATGAAAAAAAAACTAGAAACCCGCCCACAAAACCATTGTGTTTGTAAGGTCATTGACCATATAAAGTGGTAATCAGCAAGTGAACAAGTAATCCAAAATGCTAAAATATCTTTATTGCTTATTGTTCTTTGTACAATGTATCAGTATCATGTATCATTATATACTTGCAGCTTGTAGATTCATCTACTGGTCCAGGTCAAACACTAGCTGAAGCATTATGGCACAGTTATGATACAACAAATGAAGTAACATTGCTATGGCAAGATCCAGATTTAAATGATTGGGAACCCCTACTTTCATATAGATGGTATCTTACACACAGACCGACAACTGGTTATATCAAGTATGTTTCTTTAATCACTTAACGAACATAAAGTATGTATTTCAATTCGACATTTTCATTTCCTAAATATAATGTACTTAATCATATAATATAGTTACCAATGCCATGAACCTTTCCTTATTCAAACCTATTATCAAGTTTTAACAAAGCTCACATGTTTATGTTTTGTCCACAAAAACTAGCTACTTACATTAAATAACATGGTTGTTGCCACCCACATTTAACAGAACTGTGCCAAATAATTAAATATAATATTTAAAAAGTATTTCTTTTAAACCTTTTCTAATTCTGCTTTATATTTCTCCTTTTCAACTCCATTTGTAGCAACAAGCACAAGCATGCGATTGTTTGTAAGATGATTCTATATTGTATAAAGTTTACGATTACACCATAAAAGCACATGTAGTTATATTTAGCTGTTATAATCGTTACGATTGCATGAACAAGTTCATTACATTTATGTGATTTTAACGATTGTTGAAAAACTATTTTCTTCAGTTTAAAGATCTACCAAGGGACAACATTGGTCACAGATTCAGGTGATATTTATGATATGTCAATATCCGGAGGTCGTCTTGGTGTATTCCAGTTTGGTGAATTCCCTATGATATTCTCTGATCTAAAAGCAGATTGCCTAGAACATACAAATCAAGGATTATACTTTGATGGAGTTGATGATTTTGTTACTCTCGATGATGCTGTAACTATTGGACTAGAAGACAGGTTAGTATTTTATACGTGTTAGTCTATTTGGCCTTTTTTCACACAACATCCTTTTAGGAAAATTACCATCTATAAACTCCTTTTAAATCCAGGCATTCATTTCTGTTCATTGAAAATTGAAATAGGTGTATTTAAATTGTTTAGTTAGATGGTTTAAATTTCAAATACACCTTAACAAATGTTTGGTGCTATCAAAAATGGTGTTGACTATTGTAAGTGGCCACTTTTGATCCGGATAGACACTAGGAGCCTTTAAGCGTTTATGCTTTTTAAGGTTCTCTACTGCCTTAATATATTTTTAACATCCAACAGTTTCCATTTACTGATTTTTATTGGTGATACACTTTTAGTGCGTAAGTTTTATTTAGTAACCTCCTCTGAGGTACAAACTGTAATATATATCCAACCAAACTTGTAGTTGATCGGTCAAAATATTCTCTTTACAGTTTTACCCTAGATGTATGGATGTCTTTAGATACAGGATATACTACAGGGCCGTATCCTATATTATGTTCAGCTGAGGGTATAATATGTTTAACATTAGATAGTGGTCTAATTGTTGGTACATATGATAACTATACTGTATCATCGACAACTACATTGAGTGCTGATACGTGGTATAATGTCATCTTCCGTCATCGTATCGAAGGTAATGTGTAAATAATCTTTTGCTTTCCGTTCATCAAAATACAAATGATTTCATTGTTCTTATGTTTTAAGTGATGGTCACAATAAAGTTATTAACATATTCGAAATCAGCTTCTGGAGCAATTTTACATCTTGTTTTGATTCAATTTGTATCATTTGTTATTCCATTAAATATACTTTGACAGGCTTCAATTACATACTTATGTTCTTTATGTATTTTTTTAAATGCCTTAAAATAAATGATTGTCTTGTTTCTGCATTTCTTAAATCACATGGCTATGTACACTATGGAAATGGCTTCTTATCTTACTATTCATTTTTATGTACATTTTCACTAATGCCTTGTAAGTTTTAAACTATTTTTTCCTTGTAGATGAAAGTATATCAATATTTATTAATGGAGTCAATGAAGCAACTGTGCTTCCTGTACCAAAGTTAAATATGGTGAGTGAACATTTTCGTAATTGATTAAACATTGACTCTGATATTATGATTAGAACATTGAAATCCATCTAGGTTACTTTTATAATTAAACGACGTTCATTATAACATACCTGACAAAAACATCATTTAATCCAACTTTTTCAAATACTGCAAAAATCCTAATTCGCTTTCAAAACAAAGTACCTTGCAACTATTCATAAGCAAAAATAAACTTGGTAGTATACATATTAATTTGTGTACCATAGGGTGTTGGATAAATAACTTTGAATGAATAAGTATGCAAGTGTTATGATCAATATTCTTGTGTTAATATATTACAGACTGCACTATCTGCGAGTACAGATCTGACGATGTACATTGGTAAACAAAATGAGACATACTTTAGAGGTACCATAGATGAGGTAAGATTGTACTTAGTTGTTTAATATTGTAATTACAATAAATTTCATTTTCCGAGGCTACTAAACTTATCAAGTTGTTGAGTTAGGATAAGGAATTTTACATTACTATTGTTTTCATTATTATTTTATTTGTTATTATTATTGTTATTATTATCGTCATTATCATCATTATTATCATCATCATCATCATCATCATTATTATTATCATCATCATCTTCATTTTTATCATCATCATTATTATCATCGTTATCTTTATTTTTATCATCATCATTATTATCATCATTATCTTTATTATTATTACTTGGTAGAAGCATGTACTATAAATAATGCAAATCATCTATTATGTATTCTTATTTATTGTTCGACAAAGTCAAACATGTTTGGACATTTTATGCTGTTTTGCATAGCAAGTATTAAATTCTCCCTTATTTTGATACTAGTTATCCATCAATGACAAATTATCTATACTCTTTGCTGACCTTTACAAATTTTAAATTACTTGTTTATATTTATTGTTATCTTTATATTTTCAGGTACGTATATATAATGAAGGTATACAGGATGATGAGATTACTTCACATATAAGTCTACCAACATTAGAGAGACCTATATTGAAGTCTTACAGTACATTACATTTTAGAATGGAAGATTCAGCTTCTTCAACTTCTCTTGTTAATTCTGGATTGTTATCTGGAATAACTTCAACATTGAATGGTGGAGAATTTGTCACGGTATGTATACATTGAATGAGTGGGACAACATTTATATACATAATGTTATATTTATAGATGTACATGTATATGATGTTCGGCGTTATTTAAAGCGCTATGAGGTTGAGATGCATTGCTTTTGTGATATTATAACGGATGGGAATATTGTTCAAAGAGGCTAGTTCATTTGCAGGGGACCAATTGTCGTTGACACATACATATTTATAGATTCCATGATTGATTCATGAAATAAGCTGTAGTAACTTCAATTTAGAATAACATAATTGTTTTATAGGCCATTTTCAGTTTGAACGTTAGACTACAAATGGTACATTTCAAACTAAATAATGATTTATTTCTCTTTTTTTGCAGAGTTATCAACAATATCAGCAGTTCAAGATTGCATATCCAAACAACAAATAAGAGACTTTTTTCAAGAAGAAAACCATTCACCCATTAATTAGAATTTGTGTCAAGTTTAGGAAAAAACTAAATTATAAATTCATATGATTGATGAGATAACCTGAAATCACATTAGTCAGCTAATGTTCCTTTATTTGTAGACATTCATTATGGACATTTGTCTTTAACTTTGTAATTCGACTACAGATTTCTGTTATTCAATATAACGCGAGCTTAGTGCAAAACGATCGTAACTCATTTTTTTTAAATTGAGTTACGACCGTTTTGCATTAAGAGCGTTATATACTTATATAAATTCTCATATTTTGTCATCATTGAACTTTTCCTTCTTAACATTTCTACTCATCATCTATTTATCTTAAGTTATAAAGACGTTCATGTTTTTTATTGGGAAAACTAATAAAACTTAAAAACCAATTACTGGCCATGTATTCAAGCAAAATACGTAAAAAGTTTTAAAATTCATTTCATTATTCAATCGTCTTGCCTCTTCAACAGTTCTGTATGTCTATTTCTATTATAGAAAAGAAAATACGATGTTGTATCCATCTGCTGTCATGTGGCAAGTGCCCTAAATATATCGCTATGTAGCACTTTGTCTCCTGGTACCGTCGATTTAATACCACATAGATAATACGATTTGGTGTATGGGGGTACCAGAACACAAAGCGCTTGGTAGCGTATTCCGTAAGAAACTTGCAAATAGTGATAACAACTGACCTCATGTAGGTTAGAATGTAACAGTTTTATACATTACGTCTGTTAAATGAGTAAACATTCTTTTTTTCTCATTATCTAATTACATATTTATTGTATACTTGTATTAGTTTACATATTATCATCTGTCTGTGATTGTTATTTCACGTGCTGGCACGTGTTGTGATATTTTTTTACCTGTTTTCCATTTCATTCGTTTTCCGTCCACATGGATATAACATTTTATACACTTTTGTTAGATATTTCAATTAATAAAATCTTACAATTAACATTCGTGAAATTTGTTATATTTTTATATCGTGCAAGTGCCTCAAGTCAAGAAAACGACAAAAGCAAGTATTATTGTAAATTGCGCGAAAAAAACTTTTAATATATAGGAAAATGTTAGTACATGTATTGCAAAAAATAAACCCCTTGTAAATCTTTAAAGCATACAGGTAATCATTCCATAGTTATACAGAACTTTGCTTAACTAGTTTACTATTTTCTTTCAAGCTCAAGTTCATACATTAAATCAATGTATGGCTCAGGACAACATTGAAATACTTGCACATTTTTAGTTACACGTTGATCAGCGAGCTTCCATTCATCATTAAAGTCGTCGTAATATGAAAGGCCCATTTTGTCATTGGTATTGGTGAGGTCTAAGCTATGTCCGTTATATGTCCATGATAAAAACTTGAGATTGCATTGTACTCGACCTCCCCTCTTCATTTCTGATTTAGGCATTCTACAGTATGACTGTGTCTTCACCGGAATTACGTAGAACACCGATCCATCATTCAATGCTACTAAGTTAATGTCATTAGCTTTGTGTATTCCACTGAATGGTTCGGCACTAAAATAAAACATAATACAGTCATATGAAAATAGTGTGACTAATAATTACTTCAAATGTAGCTAATCTAAGACACATCCATGTACGTATGTTATGATCATGCTTACTGCAATAATTTTTACTATGTATATATATATACTTTTATTACCTCCAGGTTTGGAGAATTACATAAGTTACATATTTACTTACAATGTTTGAGTAAATAAACAAAAGTAAACTGGTACATAATTATAGACATAAAGAACATAATGAACAGAAAAACATCATGTTATATATATACGAGCATGTACATGTAAAAAACATAGATACCCATTTCATCAATGAGTGTTTTTGTTGACATACTTTACAAATATTCTAAAAGCATCAGAACCTGTAAGCGCTGCCAAAAATAAATAATTCCATTGTTCAAGACAGGACAACGTTATTATAGATCTGTACTCACTTAATCCAAAAACTGAAACAAGTTCAGCCCAGACATTGTTACGTTCAGTAGTTGATATTCATGTAATGCTACAGTCCCATAAACATAAAAATAGCCGTGAGGGCACCGTACGGGCGCCGTGTTCCGCAAGTACTCGTACGAACTCTTGCGTACCCGTGCGAACAGTTACGTTTTTACCAGGGTCCGTGAGATGAGCCCTGGATACACGTATCAGTTTCAAAGTCAAATCGCGAGTATTGATTAAACTTGCATATCTTCCAGGTACGGCTCCGTACGGGTGTGTTGTTTTGTGCCATGTGCGTACCGGCACTTTAATACACAAGGCTTCCCACGGCCTACGGCTGTTTGCACGTACGGCTCCGCAACAAGCCACGATTTTATGGGACTGAGGCATAACCTAGTTTGAATCATGTGATCGTAAAACTTTTTTCAACTTAGATCATTCACTCTCGACTCCGCTTTATGCTCCTAGTACTAAGCTATATTGCTTAAGGAAACAACGAGGTAGGTTTGAAATGTATTTCGAGCTGGCACGAAGCTGTCTATCCAATGACAAGCAGTTCAACGCCATAACCACTCGACCATGTCCACTCAAAAAAAATTAATGTTAAGACGGTATGAAAGTATGAATAAAACTATAATAATGCCATTACTGTTATGTAACACGATATAAATCCATGGTCGGAACTTGGATCGAACCCACGATCTTGCGAGTCGTGCGGTGACTCTTTTTATGTACCACCTCGTCATTAAAGCTAGCTTGAAGACACGGAAGTAAAAGTTTCGTTTAATTTATCATACATCTGCTTCAATGACTTTAAAACTTAGGAGCGGGCGTGGCCAAGCGGTTACGACGTTTGACTGGTAATCATAGGATAGCAAGCTCCGCGTTGGTTCGAGTCCCATCCAAAACCTACCCGTTGTTTCCTTGAGCAAGGAACTTTGTTCTAGTAGCTCAGATATGGGGGGGGCAGGACGCGGACTCTAAAGTGATAATTTTAAGTTTTAAGAACTTGTTTCACAATCGAGCTAAAATAAATTAGTACGAGAATGACTTTATAACTTACTTGTTCTCCAACATTATGTCAGGTGTCCACATCATTTTACTTGGTAAACTGATCATTGAAATATCCCCAAAATCTTCAGGATTCCATTGTAACTGAGAATCTTGCCAAAACGTAGATATACTCACATCAAGCGTCAGTACCTGATTCTCCTGTTAAATATTTCAAACAGAACAGACTGTTAGTCTAATAAGGGACCTTAGTCAGTTATTTCCCCCATTTAGCCCACAATATTCAAACTTCATAGGATAATTGCCCATAACAAGTAGAAGACCCCTATTGATTTTGGGGTCACAAGGTCAAAGGTCAAGGTCACTTTTACCTTAAAACTTTTTTTCTCTACTTTGTTTTCCACAATTATTCATAATATGATATTCATCTGAAATATTCTCATGTCTTACAAATGCTTCATCTTAACTTAAAAAACAACACTTTCGGGCATATAATGCTCCGCCCTGCGGTGCTCTTGTTTTTAATAAGGGACAAAGCGGACCATAAGACGAAGCGCATCATGCCAAAGCGGACCATACTTCGGGACAAAGCGGACCATAATTGTGGACAAGGCGGACCATAATTTTAGACAAAGCGGACCATTATCTGGACAAGGTATATCTCCGATATAACTTAAAATCCATATCAACAGAAAAAAATCAGATTTTTTTAAAACTTATCTTTTCTCAAAATTTCATAAATTAACATCAAATGTTTTTAACACTTTACGTGATTCAATTTAAAGCGCAATCGAATGTACAGACTATATAAATATTTGTGCTGTATAAATAAATGGGTTTTGATTTGTAGGGATGAGAAGATATGTCGATATATAGATACAATATCAATAAGTTTCTCGATATGTATCGTGACACAGCACGATATATTGCGATACGACCCTGACATTCGCAATCAGGGGAAGCGACTGTATTTTCAGTATTAGACAGGTTTGCCGCATTCGTTCAAGAAATATGATCTCTGTGGTTGTTTTAAAAACGGGTCCGGTACAACAAAACCGGTGGACAACTCAACCCATGGACGTCTTAACCCCAAATGTGAACAACTCGATCGGCAGGTAGAGACAACTCAACCCTTGGACAACCCGTGATCATTAATGAAAGAAAATGAATGTTTGTAATTTTACAATAACTACACGTATTGTATTGTATCGTAAATAATCATATCGTCTCCATTCGTATCGTGTGATGACCGTATCGTCTCATCCCAATTGATTTGATTTGCCAATTTGATTTTAATGTAACTTTAAAGGTGATGGTTAAATACTTTTAGGGATGTATTGAGGGCCATTTAAAGGTGATGTTTCTACACCTTTAGGGAAATGTCTGGTTAACAGTGGCGTTATGTTTCACTGTTCATGACATGTCCGGTTAACAGTAGCATCATGTTATACTGTTCAGGACACCAACTTTCAATATCAAAATTAATAAATAAAAACAAATGTAAAATTAGTGATACAAATGTATAATTAAGTCGAATCATGAACTGTGAATGATGTAGGTCCAACAAAATATGAAATATAAAAGCTCAATAAAAACAATACAAAAAAATACGCTTACACACTATACTACATCATTTGTGATAAATTTTATTTTGTTTTGTGTTATTGTATAAATGCATAACAGTATGTATTTATGGTGAAGGGTTTTTACTTATTTATTTTTATAATATATCTTTTTGTACAACGCCGTTTAATATGTAATATAGAAATAGGCTTTGAATCAAATGAAAAAGTTTAAGTAATGACTATTACTTACCAGACTGACGATACGTTTAAGTTCAATACTATGGTTGACATATATTGGTAACTGATCCTCTGTCTGGGGTATTATATGTTTATCATATTGTACTAGTAAATCTCTTATCAAGCGTTTCATATGTTGACCATCTAAAAATGATTTGTATATAAAGTACATATTCATGGATACACTAGAGAGTATTTTCACTAATAATCGTACGACAAAAATTATCGTAAGTCAATTTAACAAACATTCAGACACGCTCTTAGAAGATGTTGAATTTTTCCGTGTGCTTTTACCGTAGGATTATTTTTGTGGAAATATTTTCATAAAAATCACTGACGGACGTCCCATGAAGAACATTTAAACTAATGTGCAGATTTAAGCAAACGTGGACATGCATATTATATAATTTATCACTGACTGAAACTGTTTCATAAAGGAATTAGATCAATTTAAACAGTTTTTCGATCGAATTAAGTTGGTAAAACCAATGTCTAAAATTAGTTTTATAGCAAAAAATAAACAATATATAGGTATCTCTTTCGGCACACATTTTTAACGATCCACGAATGAAAGCTGTGTTGACGTAAAAATGAAGGTTTATTCGAGACAGAATGCCACTAATTAAATGCTTAAACTATTTTTTTTATCCATAAGCACTGAATTTTCACTATTATGATCATCAGAAGATCATTGTTGATCTTTCCAGCGGAATAATTTTAGTATATGGACATTTTTCTCCTTAAATTAAATATATAAGGCTTTAACATAGTCTAAACAGAGCATGGGTTTGCAATGAGCACGATGATACCTAGTGAATTTTTACTTTATAATAATTTAATAAAGAAATCGGTATACTTACCAACGAAACAGGCTCCAGAGGCAAGGAATACAAAACCGATAAGCCTTGAAAGTTCCATTTTATTCAACGAAACACTGTATAAATTGTTAGCTATACACTTTAAAGTCATGGGAGACAATGAAAGTATGATTATGAGACATAAGTAGTTAGATTCTGTTATAGTATAATGGTGGTCATTATAATATTTTGTGATATTATAAAAGTAATTTTATCATTATTTTATCATGCAAATGTCGTGAGATAAATGTGGTTCACTTAGTAACAGCTATATTCTATGAACTGTTCACCTCTAATTGTTAATGTAATCATTATAATTTGTCATTAAATTCTTAGAATAACTTCAAAGGTTATTTACATACATGTACAAAGTGTTCCAGGAAAAAGGATATACGCAATATCGTGTGGCATCCAGATAAATCAGATTTAAATGTCTAATGTCGGTCAATGAGCCAGTGCTGTGTATTTTTAATGCCAAAAGTTTCTGAACATTAGTAATTAAAATTTTTTCATGTAGCACAGTTTGAATCGTACGTAGGTAAACTAATCATTGCTGTTTTTGACATCAGCTTACGTGACTCTTTGTTCCTTTGTAATTAGTACACGTGAATCAGTATTTGATGGGCACTGTATTTCTGCTAAGGTACCTGTAAACAATTCCCTTTTCATTTTGAAAAAGTACATCGACCAAAACTTTTAATTTATTCTTGGGCTGTTAGACGGGGATCAAGTAATGTAGCGCATTTTTCACAGTGGCCTGAGCATAGACCATTGAATATAGCTAATATATAGCAGTGTAGTTCCATTATATTAGAGAAATCGGTAAAATGAAAACACAAGGCAAGTTTAACAAAGCACTGGAGTGCTGGAGGAACGATGTCCTGAACTGATTTAATAAATAAAGATTATAATTATGTAAAAAATTAAACTTGTGCAGCAATATTATCTATAAAATAATGTATGAAGTATCAATTAATAGAATTTAACAAGAGCAGTCCAAGGATATAGAACTGGACCTATCGAGTAATTTGCTAATTGCAAGGTTTATCTTACTTTATCAAACAAATAAATCATATCCTGTTGTTTTATTGCTGATAATATATTAACGCCCAAAAAAGTTATATAACAATAAAAATTGACTGCTTTCGTCCATTTTGCCCCTAATTCTCTATTGCGTGTTTTAGTCATACCCGCAGTAAACCGTATCATGTTGCTCTATTCGCTACTGACTGCATTTCGTCCATTTTGCCCTAATTCTCTATTGCGTGTTTTAGTCATACCAGCAGTAAACCGTATCATGTTGCTCTATTGCCGGATGAAAAATCAAATCTATGGAAATAAGTAGCAAGCGATTATCAGGATAATATACTTACCGGAAACATCCGAATCAAATTTTGCAGTAATGATATGCGGAGTAGATCGGGTTTTTTGCTTAGATTCAATGCTTGGAGCCGAAATTACGGTTTGTTAACTCTGGAACGATGTTAAAACATCGTTCCAAAAATGCCATGTCCTCAATCTTTATTGACTTCACCATACTGTACATTCTCGTATTCAATAGTCATCAAGATTCTCGATTCTAGATCAAGAATCTTAATAAAATCTGGGTACAAAATGCATATACTGTGTCTGATGACAGCGAATAGCGTTTTGAGAAATTTTGTCAAGACGAATCAAGGGCTAGGCATGAGAAGTATATGGGTCTCTTTAACGTCAACCACCTGGGGGCATAAACGGTGACCTTGTTTTTGTAATGACCTGTATAAGGACGAGTAATATTGTTTTGCGCAATAATTGAAGTAGTATAGAGCGGACGAGAAAACATGTTTAAACTTGGTCATGACGTCATCGTACTCAAGTATGTATAACATTTAATGGCGTTGCACCATGCATGAGTTTATAAGTATTTCGAAACTATCAATTCTAAAACATGGAAGATTATCATCAAGAACAACTGTCTTTGATTGTTTCACCTCCCTCAGATACGTCATTGCTGTCCAGAGAATGTATTAATTGTAATATAATTGTTGTCATTAAAAGTGAATGATTGGAAGCAGTATTTCAATATATTGTGAAGTTTAATGTTAATAAAATGATAATGAATAATACAGTCTACCAATAATACGCATTATGTTTTTCCTATACATACTCCATATACAAAACTAGTACTAACACACACACACACGCACATCCACCCACCCACCCACACAACCCCTCTCCCACACACACACCCACACACACACCCACCCACAATGGCAACCTCTATATACCGAGTTAGAACGACAATTGTTGCGTATAGAGTTTGTAGTTTTTGGTAAACTTTACATTAACTTATTTACCTTGTTTTATGTATTCCATGTTTTTTTGTTTGATCACCAAATCTCTTCGTCTTTAACAAATTATACTCGATCAAAATACCAGTGTAATGGATTAACTTATTTTGGTAGGGTCCGAAGATTTCAAGTTACATATCAGGGGGTATTGAATAAAACCCTGATGTCCAAAAAAGGACAAAACACTTAAAACAACAAGAGCAATATTTGTATAATGAATTTACGTTAACCTTCCCAAAAAAAGAGAATATCGAAATGATTTCAGATTTTAATTTCATATTAAACTTCAACATGTCTAGACAAGATGGATTTAGAACATTAAAGCATAGCGTAATCATGCTTTTATATAATGAAAACCCTCATGACAAAAAGGATATAACACTCAACAACAAGGGCAATATTTGTATAATGGATTTTCTTTAACTAAACCAAAAATAAGTTTATATAAATGATTTCAAATTCAAATTTCATTTCAACATTTGCAATGTCTAAGCGATGCGGTTTTGGAATACTAAAGCATAGCGCAAGCATGCCTTTATGTAAGGAAACGCTGATGTATGAACACTACATACAAAAGCACGTTTTGAATGTAGGAAGACCAAATGAAGTACGTCTTTGGTCATTGTTTAACGGGGACGTGGAAAGTGTGAGGAAATTAGTTAAGTTAACGATTGAGACGGGTGAACTCTGGTATTTTGATCGAGTATAATTCATTAAAAACGACGAGGTTTGGTGATAAAAAAATGGATTACATAAAACAAGGTAAATAAGTTTATGTAAAGTTAACTAAAAATGCTTTGTTTTTTTATCTATCTGTATTGACATTTGAATTTAGAGAAATGAAACCTTTATTTATCGGATTGTAAGCATAACGTGAAAAAAGTGACAATATACAATTTCAATAGAATATTTTTCAGTCTACTTTACAACATGGGACTGTGGTGCAGTGGTAACACACAGGATTTGGAATCTAACTTCCCACATGGGGTGTTGGTTCGAATCCCACCGGGCAGGTTATACCCTTCCATAAAAATTCGTCATAAATGTCAATTTTCCTTTACCAATAAGGTATGTCAAGAAGTATTTGGTCTTGTGGAAGGGTAGGTGAGTACTGGTTATAGACGAGTGTCCAGGAAAGCTACGTTAGGTGTGTTGACCGCCATAATCAGAAAACCAGAATCGTGTTGACGCGTCGTTGAACACAATAAAAAGAAACAAAAATCGTATAACATACACTTTGTTATTGTAATCTAGTTATGTCAGAATTTACAATGAACTATTCATGTTGTTAAATTCTAGGTGAATGGTATTAAGAAGGTAATTTAATTACATTGTTTGTATGTGTTGCATTTTTTAGATCCGGTAACTTTCAATTAGTTATGACACATTTATCTAGATTGGACGAGTGATCATACTCGGAGTTTTTAGTGTTTATACCTCAGGATCGGTAAATCATATATAGATATTGTGGAGCGTTATTGAGTGCACGGATCTAAATACGATTTAGAAATATTAAAGCTATAAAATCTTCTAACTCTTTTTTTCTACTGCCACATATGTATTCATACATACGTTATAAGGTACAATATATTAAGTATATTCAACTTTATATAGAACAGACGTGAGACAGCAAGGGATGTAATCTCGAACATTTTTTTTACTGTGAAGCTATGATATATTATATAGTTCTTGTTGTGCTAATTTGATCCCGATAAAATCAATGTGTCCATGTTTACTGGCTAACTAAGTCTACGAATTTTATTATCTAATGTAATGATCTTGTCAGAGGAATTGATGATTATATATGATTAGTAACATCGCTCTTTGAAAAACTAACGCGACTATATGATATACATGTATTTTCAGATTGCTGCTTCGTTTGGTATACCATTAATGTGTAATGTCACGACTGGATGCGCTAATGTAGATGCGAACATGATGTTCCTGATGCTACTATCTACTGGAAAAGGACAGGGAACTCTCCATAACTTTAGAGTTTTGAAGGTTTCATCGGATGAAAAATTAGCCGTTATGAAAAGAAACCCCATTTGTGAACATCCTGGGTTACGTTTTAGGTACCCTAGTAATAACTATTGCCTAAATTATAGCTATGAATGTAATTATGCGTATCCCGTGACATCATTTACGGAAGATGATGCACTTCATGTTATTGCAACTATATTGAATGTTTTTAAAAGTTTACTAGGTCAGAGATCAACGGAGTTTGATGATCTTGTTATAAATTCAAAGAATCCTATGACTAATTCTCTATTTGATAAAACCACTTGGAAATCAAGTTTGAATACTGTTATCATTAGTATCAATATTAGGAATCATTTATGCTTGGAACATTTAACAGCTACGTTTCTACACGAGTTAGCTCATGTACTTGAAGGCAAAAGCATGGAAGATCATTCCTTCAATTTTATGCCATAAATATCGGTATCATGGCTATATGTGTACATCAATTAAAGGGAATGTATAATAAACTTGACTTTAACATTTTACAAGAGGTCAGTATTTGTACCATTGAGACTGTGAATGAAGGGAGGTCAATGAATGGTGAAGTTATTGACTTAACTGATTAAATTGACTGATGGATGGTGACATTATTGACTTAACTGATTAAATTGACTGTAGTGGTTAGTCAGACATTGTAGTTTACATTATACAATGTACTAGACTATGTGAATTAAACTTAAAAAAAACATAAGGGTTTATTAAATTATTCTTTACCCACGACATCTCGCTTTGAGACGTCCTGTACCCTTGACCAGTAAATCATATAATTTGACCAGTATATCAATAAACCTTCATAAGTTAAAGGGTTAATTAGGGACTTTAGTCAGTTATCTTTCCTTGATAAAATCTAAAGCAATCCGATTGGTAAGTAGGTCCTTACAGTTGGAATTCTCGGATTTTATCATTGAATTCCCATGTAAGGAAAACAAAATATTTCATGTAATATCTTTCTTGTTAATGAAGATATTAACAGAAGTGATAGAATTTAGATAGTTCTTTAACTTGAAAATAATTAGCTTGAATTTCAAACAAATTAAATGATATGCAAAAAAGTTATTTAAGATTAAATTTGGCTAATTAACATTGAAAAATAAGTGTAAAATCCGAGTAATCCAACTAATTAGACCTACCTACTTTAAAGAGTATACAAGGGGAAATAACTGACTAAAGTCCCTTATTCACTTACCTTTCGCCGAAAAATAAACAGACTGTGTCTGATTTAACGTTGTGTTGGACAAAACTTCGATGTCTACAACCCAATGTATGTAGCAGTATTGTAATAAACTCATGCATGGTGCAACGCTATTAAATGGTATACATACTTAAGTACGATGACGTCATGAACAAGTTTAAACATGTTTTCTCGTCCGCTCTATACTACTTCAATTATTGCGCAAAACAATTACTCATCCTTATACAGGTCATTACAAAAACAAGGTCACCGTATATGTCCCAGGTGGTTGGCGCTAAAGAGACCCATATACTGGCATGCTCAATTTACGTTTTATATAACTCGATTTTAGGTGACGTCATTCGAAGTACGTCAGTTGGTTGTTCAGTCATTTGTCCATAACTTCGATCACAACTTGGTGTCGCGGTTTGTAGATAAGGGTATAGTAAAACTGACGTATCTACAATCAGTGCTATATGGTTGTATCTTGATGGGTCTGTGGATTGGGTACGAGATGTCTTAACACATAACTACAATAGACTCATGATATGATTTGTTATTTTATTTCAACAATTTTGTTTAATATTTAACAGTATAAATACGAATATAAATAACAAAAATCATTACAACAAAACATAATTTCTTTCAAGCTAATACAACAATGGCAACGTAAAAAATAAAAACATTAGTAAACGTGTATTAATACGAAAAGTCGCTCCTTACGATAAAATGCTAAAAGTTATCGTTATGTATTCACATCTATGTGCAAAATCAATGTGAAACTTAGCTTTTATAAGTTTAGTTAAAATGCACGCAATTTTGATAAGGAATTGTTTTAAGAATATAAAAACTTTCTTTAACTCAATAGATAGGCCTACTCATGTTTACAAGAAAGTTTCAAAACTTTAATCCATCCAATAGAATTTCGTAAATACTGCAGTACCATTTGCATGCATTGCAGTACTCGTAAGTATGATAAGAAGACATGAAATAGCTACATGTGTATAAATAAATTACAAACATTTTCTGGCGTTTTCTGGTATTTTGTTATTATATTCGCGATAATTTGGATAACAACAACGTGTAGTTTCTTGCACACGTATTTAAAAATTATAATACAATAACTTTATTGATAAATACAAATGTTATATACAAAACAAAACAAAAACAATATGATTGTCTAAATTGCTCAAATTTCTTTAACTCGGGTACATATAAACATAAAGCAAATAGCAATCGTGGTTTCACACCCATTGCGCATGCGCAGCTAAGTACTAAATCACAATTTCTTCCAAGTGTTCCATTTTTACCTCTCACTGAAAACGGGCTTCCGTAGTGAAATGCAATTAATCAAAAAAAAATTTGAAAAAGCGTTGATTTGAAGTCTTATGTAAACACGGAGTATTTTGGCTATTGATGGATTTGTCGCAGACTATATATGAAGCCAGGTGCATAATAATGACCGTATAAATAACCTTATGACACAGCTCCACGGAAGTATGCCCCGCCCGGGAATCGAACCCACGACAACTCAACCAACCGAGCTAGCCGAGCGGCTATTTGACATTCAATACATTTGGCAATTGATGCATCTAGAATAAAGTAATGAACGTTTTCTGGTTAAAAGTAAAACTAAAGTGGTACATCGTGTCAGGTACGTAGGATATGAAGACCTTCTTTCTCCACTTCATCTAACATTTTATCAATTCTAGCACTTTGATTTTCTGTTAACCAATCACGCCATCCACCAAGTTTACCTGAATTGATAGGAAAGTATTCATGTGATTTGTATTTTGTGTGTAGTACTCAAGTACACGATGGTCTAAAGTATTAAGATGGAACTCCTCTAACTCATAAATATTTTTTCAAGACTTGATCGTCGCGAATGTTATTGTTTGAGCCAAACGGTTGCAAAGGTAAGTTAATCAGTTAAAGTATAAATCCTAAGTTTGTAGAAAAGATCTTATGGCCGAAATGGCCGTTCACGTTCTGGGTTCGGAAAGGCCTGAGTTTTTTCCCATAGACAGGAAACCCACATGCATTGGGCTACAAGGCAAGTGATAACTTTGTATACATGCACCACACTTTAGTCGCTCCTAGTGGATGTTGTTCAAAAGAGAGGTTGTACAGATTAACTTAAAAAGTGTTAAACAATAGTCAAAATTATTACTAACATGTGCTTAAAAATAAGATAGCCAATAATTCACATAAAAATCAACGAAAACGTACCTGAATTAATAAATCGACCACTAGAATCTTCATTCATTTGTATACTTTCACCTAGCTGAGATAAATTGGTTGTAAAGTATTGTTTCATATTGTCTATACTACAATGATCAGATATTCTCGTTATATCGTCGTCAGTTATATCTCGTCCTAAAAATTTAGCAATTTTTCTGATTGCTGTAGGCCTATCCTGAAAATATGACCACCATATTTATTTATACTGGGTTAAACGCCGAGTCAAACACATTTTAGGTTATTTTACGGTGTCTAGCGCACCTAACCTAGCTTTCCTGGACCCTTATCTATCTTACCTACCCTTTTTTCAAGGCTGGAAACTTCTCCATATACCTTGTTAATTGAGGAAAATTGACATTAATGTCAAATTTTCAAGAAAGGGTATAACCCCTCCCCCGGGTGGGATTCGATCCCGTACCCACTTCGGGACACTAGATTCGAAATCCAGGCGAGCTAACAATAGTGCAACCGACCCGGGTTTGACCACCATATCAATATAGAGAAAAAGGAATATGATGTGCTTATACCACAATGTTACGAGTTTTAATATGAAACTTATTATGTGGATTCACTTTACTCAATATACGATATATATATAAGTACGACATTGGACTGGTAGTCATCGGATAGCAACTCCGCGTTGGTCCAAATTCCATGCAAAACCCACCCCGTTGTTTCCTTGAGCAAGAAACAAGAGACCTTCTAGCTCAGTAGTGGGTGACAAGGAATAGGACTCAGAAGTGATTAATCTACGTAGTAAGACCTTGTTTTACAATCAAGCTAAAATAAAGTCGTATAAACTAACTACATGTAATTAACTCATTGAAGTAAACTGTCGTTTTCACAAAAAAATCGGATATTTTCAATGACCACCGAGATACGCCGAGTTAAAAAACGTGATAAGCTATTAGCATTCGCAGGCATAACACTGTGGGAAGATTGAAATATTATAGATGTTTTATGACTTGTATTTACCCTGGATACTTCTTCATACTTTAGAAATAATACATTATTATCATGTCTTCTTGACCAGTATTCTAAAACATGTTTAGTCCATGGACAGGCAAAACCTAAAATATTTATAAAAAAAAGAGAATACGTGTACCGTCGTTTGTCACTAGGCTTTATAGAATACGCCTTGTATCTCTAGTATGCTTATTTTATTTGACATTGAAAATTTCTTTGTTTTTAAATGTCAACAGGTTATGGGGCAAGAATATAAAAAGGAAAAAGCAAACATATTTAGAACAGCAACAGTCAAATAAGGCAGACCTATCACACAACCAACGAGGAAAATGGTGCTCGGATAAGTGGGGAGGGTTGTGTAATTTGAAATTAATATGCTTTTCCTTGAGATGATAACATTACAGAAGACTATGCTATGCATAAAATACTTTTTCCAATGTGAGTAATCATGAAGTGCTTTTCGCTTGAGTGTCGTAAAGTACATGTAGCTTGGTAACATTCAATTTAAAATTATATTACGAGCATTTTAGTAAGTCAAAAAGCTTGCACAAATCATGCTTACAAGTGAACGAAACAACTAAATCATGCTAATACAAGTAACTTCCGCTATGACGACCATTAAAACCGATGGTCTTAATAGCGGAAAGGCCTTAATATTTTGGGGCCTTGTTCTTAGGACGTAAAATCGTCAAAATTTCGCATGATTTTTTAAATGAGCCATGTGGCATTATTAGCTAACGACTTCACCATATTCATACCTGTTCCTGCAATGAAATCCTCTATAAATTCATCATATGTACTGTCACCAAGTTCATTCAGCCAATGGAACAATTTACATAATGAAACTATGGCATCTTTTGGATTCCGTACTGAGTATATGATCTGTTTAAGATATAAACTTTTGATAAATATATGAAGGAGTAGAGCATAAACAGTGTATATTGTTTTATTAAGTCAATGGTCAAATACAGTATATCCTTCATTTGTACAGTAAACATGATCTAGTTCATGGGCGGATTCAAGATTTTTCCTTAGGGGATTTCACACATTTTCTAGGGGGTGGGGTCCAAACTTTCGAGCCACAACCGGGTTATACACATTTTGCAGAATAATGCAGCATATAATAAAAAAACTACATAACCATAAAATCTATATAAAGCACCAAGAAAAATTGCTTCATGCTATTTTAAAAATGACTTACAGCCAAAAATACACAAATGGACAGGTACATTTTGGAAATTCCAGGGGTCCGGACCCCCTGACCCCAACACGCTAGATCCGCCTATGTAATGTAATCTTTATAAGCTGTAAGCATTATACTGCTATTGTATGTAGATCAGCACAAATTGAGTTTTTGTTCAATACCAATTTCACATACAATAAAACAAATAAAGTTTTATTGAAAGGTGACCAAAACTTTTTTTCAGTATATGTAATAAAATATTTTATAATACTCCTGTCTCCTAATGCTTTCCCTGAAATCAAAGGAACGCAAAGTCAACGTTGTTTCCCAACAGGAAACACATGTGCCCTTTAACAAAAGGCTACGTGTCAGATTTTGTCCTAGTATGTATTTCTCCTGGAGTATTATAGACAATTACGTTAGACATAAAAACGCTTAAGCATGTTGGAGCTCCCTGTCATACATAATTATTTCCAGTGGCGCATACATTAACTTAGATGATTTAAATAATATGTATATCATTTTCGATCGTGAGTACAGAAATAGTGTGGTGAATACTTCATACAGGGGACTTAATAAAGAAACCACTGACAGTTGAATAAAAATAAACACAACTACTTATAGTTCGTACAAAATAACAAAACGTGTTTGCGTCAACATTAAAAATGAACCAATCCATTCCAGAGGTAGGCAGTATTGAAAATAAAAGTTGTTCATTTTAACAAAATTAGTATGGTGAATAAACCACCGCCACTTGGTCAATCATGCTTGTAATGGAAGAACGCATAACCATTACTCCAATAAGACAATCATAAAACATATTCAAATGAAATATTTTAATGTCATCCTGAGCATCCCCTGTCGTGGATCAGTTCATTGTATTGTCTATACAAACAGTGTTTTTGTACTATAAGAAAGGACAGGTAATCCAAGATAGTCATGGAGCATTTATCGAGTTAGCTCCCTTTGTTACATGTTTAACACCTCTGTAAAAACTTACTCTTCCTTTACCATTTCTAAGTTGCTCTGGTAACAAGAAATGGTGTAAATGTGACTTTACCATACGTGGAGATTCCATGTTTTCTACAGCTTTTATACCTAAAAGAATAATTATGAATAATTAACCTTAAATGTATAGCAGAATTGATTTGATTGGGTTTAGGCTGTACCATCAGAAACCATTATTTAAGGGCGACCAGTTCAATTTATCTAGTTCATCTTGACCGTTATCTATAAACAGTACTCACTCACTATTCCACAAGGCAGACAATTTCTCAATATAAATATTATGGGAAAAAACGACATTATTAAAAAGAATTATGGAGAAGTAATATTAGCCAGCACGGGTGATAATCGAACTAGCAACACTTTCTGGACGCTATATTTGAAATCCTTCGCTTAGCCTATACTACGCAACGGACAAGGGCAAAAATCTGTTTCAAAGGATATATACTTAGACGGCTTATTAGCATATGTATTCAAATATTGATAAGAATCATTTCAGCCCAACAAAATTAACCCTCTAGGATACCATCTTTTTTAATCATAGAAAATAAATCCTCGACCAGCCCCCGCATCAGCATGAAACATATCAGATAAATTGCAATATCACGAATTGCATGGTCGTATAAAACAACTAACTAGAGAAAAACGTAAGTCAAGGTAGTGTTAACATTAAACATTTAAACATTTAAAATTATCAATGACACCATTTTAATATAATACCGATGTACTGATATTAACTAACATCATGCAGTATTCACCCGGGTCGATAGCGCAGTTAGAAGCGCGCCGGGATTTGGAAT
This sequence comes from Mactra quadrangularis, assembly GCA_025267735.1. Lineage (NCBI taxonomy): Eukaryota > Metazoa > Mollusca > Bivalvia > Venerida > Mactridae > Mactra > Mactra quadrangularis. The sequence continues at coordinate 35,731,002 of CM046304.1, forward strand.
CTCGTGTCCCGGAGAGGGTACGGGTTTGAATCCCACCCGTAGAGGTTATGCCCTTATATGAAAATTTGACAATAATGTCAATTTTCCTCCATTGATTAGGTAATATGGAGAAGTTTCCGGCTTTGCGGAAGGGTAGGTGAGTACTGGTTATAGACAATGATCCAGGGAAGCTAGGTTAGGTGCGCTGGACGCCGTAAAAATGGCCTAAATTGTGTTGACACGGCGCTAAATCTAGTTAAAAACAAAACAAAACAAAAACACCACTATTCACAAATCGTGCCTGTAAATAGTATATATTGTGTACTTATGTATTTATTAAACGTATCTAGGCTAACAGTTGTAACACAGACGACGTTGTAAACCATTTATATTTTATGGTTCCCTTTCTTTACATTAAAAATATATTTTGAATTTATAATGCACATTAAATAATTTTATTATATCCGCCCAAAATTAAAATGGAACGGTTGTACTTTTGCACCATCAGAAATTTTGACTGTGAATATTACGTGTAAGCGTTCTTTTTACGTCGGTATTGTGGTTCTCAGAAATAGTTTTTTTTTAACCAATTTACAAGGTGTATTTTCATACGTGAAGATGGCTATTTTTGGTAATTTTTTATATATTGTATGAGTATTTTGTATAAATGTAGTATATAAAGCTATAGATATGTTTTATTGAAAATTATTAGACCTCCGGACCATGACAGGACCATCTTATAACAAAGGCCTACATAAGCATTAAAAACTATTGATCGGTAAATCACTATCAAAGGAGCGTGGTCGAGAGGTTACGACGTTAGAGGTCTGACGACTCAAACATTTACTTCGATTTTTTTTCTCGCTATCATCAATAGAATGAAAGATCAACAAAAAATTAATCATTTTGAAAACTTATGTGACAATATCCACTAATTATATTATTTATGCATTTTAACATTTTATTAACTGTGTATTAAATCTACAAAAAGAATACCTTGGTCGTACGGCAAATCTTTATTGACTAGATCAAGAAATGGAAACCTGATTCCTAAGAAAGTGTTGCAAGCCTTTTCAAAGTCCAGTGTAACAATTAGATACACCAATTCTTGTATAAGTGTAGTACCTGCAAATAAATATATAAATATAACAATACTGATCATGGTTAATTTCAATATAATTCATTGGCAGTGCTAGCACAAGCGTATGAGCATTGGTCCAGTGGTAGGACGCGCGCTTAGAGATCAAGAATTCCCGGATTCGATCCCCACTAGGGGCGCTGCTAATTTCCTTGAGCAATAAATTAACTAACAATTATTCCACTCCACTCAGGTGTAAATGGGTACTGTGAGGAATCGATCGCCTGCCTGTAGGGCTCTATATCGGTCAGAATGATCGATACGATATTCGTATCGATACAAAATGATCGATATTCGATATATCATATGATATTTTAATAATAGATTAATAAAACTGCAAAGCAGTGATATTAGGTTCATTTATTTTAATTGTTGTAACAACATACTACTAAATGCACTGTCTTAATAATAATTTAAATGTAAAAGTCTTTGAGGTTTGCATTTTTAAGAAATATCATTGCATCTAGTGAGTATCATTCTCGTACCCAGAGGTTATCTTCTCGATCTTACTCGAGAATCTTGATAGCCTCTGGGTGTGAGAATGAGCGGGTTTGTGACTAAACATGGTCTGCTGACAGGGTGATATGTACGGCCAAGTTTGTTGTATTGAGTCTTTTGCTTACAGCATTTTTTGCAGTATATTTTTTGTACAATATGATAACCCCAAACTTTATTTTTCGGAGGCAGCATATTCTCGGACAAATGTTATGTTGTAGACGAGTTTTTTTATACGAAATGTCTGTGTATTAACATCAACATTAACGAAATGCGTTCGATAATCGATCGTGTATGTACCTGTGGGCAGGATTTATATTAAATAAAATCATTTTGTTGATGCTTGGTTTTAGCAAAATTTATCTTTAGTAATTTATATTTACAAGACACTAAACAAAGATCGGCAAAAGGAAAAGCCTACTCTTTCAGAACTTCATCTATTAACAAGAAAATTGCTTCCGGTTATTAAAGTTCTATTTACATAGCGGATCTACCGGAACTAATCCAAAAGACTTCTGGCTCCCAAATTTGATCTGTATTTAAAATACTGATCGTTAATGAAACCCAGACTAATTCAAAACGAACGTACGTAATAATGGATACTTAAGTATTCAAACAGCAACAGTTACTTCCCTTTGATTGAAAAGGGTCATAACATAGCGTATCCGATGTAAGACATTTGCTTAAAGGAATGTCAAATTATGGTATTGTTCGCACACATATTATTACATCCCGAATTGGAAGCAGTAGACTGTTGATTTGGCGATGCAAAATATCAAATGATGTGCAGACCATGGATTTTGTTTGTATGACCGTCATTGATCGATATTTTGTTCGATATGCAAACGTTCGATCCGATATATCTATCGAACCTACAATACCGGTATTCGATATATATCGTATACCGGTGTAGAGCCCTACCTGCCTGAGAGTAATTTCAATGATCAGGAGTTATCGTACACGATTGTAAACTCGGCTGCACATGTTTATGGAAGCACTATAACTTTAACTTCTAATACGACAATCAATATTCTATTTAAGTCCTGAAAAGACTTACTTTTTCAAATCAAATTGACAATGCCGAGTGGAAAGCTAGGCCATGTTCAGAAGTAGGGTTTGTGTGGCAGATTCAGAGTAAACTGTAACAAACACTAGCTTATATGGGCATTTTCGTACAAAGAAATGCAACGGTTATCTTATGCACTATTTGAACTTATTACATTTTTGCACTAGTCAACTTGACAAAACAAGTGTTTATTTACATTCTAAACATCACGTGACTTTATATCCTGTTCATCAATCAACACAATGTGTACGGTTGAAATACTGTGGCGTACTGTGACAAAAAATGACAAAAAAATGACAAAAAATAGCTTCTTAGCTAGACAATCAATAGGCAAGTGTTTAAAGGAATGGTAGCAAATTTTATAAAATATGTCACTTATTACTGAACAGTTTTTAAATTACATTTTATAATTATATAATGATGATGATGATGATGATGTTAATAACAATAATAATAATAATAATAATAATGATAATAATAATGATGATAATAATAATGATAATAATAATGATAATAATAATGGTAATAATAATGATGATAATAATAATAATAATAATAATAATAATAATAATAATAATAATAATAATAATAATAATAATAATAATAATAATAATAATAATAATAATAATAATAATAATAATAATAATAATAATAATAATAATAATAATAATAATAATAATAATAATAATAATAATAATAATAATAATAATAATAATAATAATAATAATGATAATGATAATGATAATGATAATGATAATGATAATAATAATGATAATGATAATGATAATAATAATGATAATGATAATGATAATGATAATAATAATAATAATAATAATAATAATAATAATAATAATAATAATAATATTAATAATAATAATAATAATAATAATAATTAATCATCATCATCACCATCATCATCATCATCATCATCATCATCACCATTATTGTCATCGTCATCGTCATAATTATAATAATAATAATAATAAAACTATCATGTTTAATTATATACATATACGATGTAAACATAACTAAGTCATATTAAGTTAGGAAGTGCACTAGACAAATGATTTCTTAAAAAAATGTTATTTTCTGATAAAATCTGAAATCATCGATTTATGAAAGCAAACGACCAGTCCAAATTACAAGTACACAGCTCGACCTGTTTTATATATTAACGATATTCGTTCCCTTATTCTTTCTTTAAAAGGTCATATTCACTTATACATTTGTTACTTTTTACAAAATATTGTTATATTTAATTTAAATATCAAAAGCTCATATATTTAACCCTGCTGATATAAATACTTACTACAGTACGTATGTACTAACCTCCGATAAAAGTAGAACTTCGTGTCTATGCAGAGGGATTGTCATACAAATATCGAGTGCATGTATTTAGGTAAGCGGGGTTGATGTATGCGCCACTGACATTTGAATAAAATTGAACGATTTGAAGCAATAAAATATATTTAAACGAAATGTCATTCCCGATTATAAATAGAAACATTGACAATGTAGTTTATATTTGTAGTTATATTTATACATTTACTCGTATATATGCATGGGCGGATCCTGCGGGGGGGTGGGGGGTCAGGGGGGTCCGGACCCTCCCCTAAAATTTGGGAAATGTACATGCCCATTAGTGTATTTCTTGCTTATAAGTCATTTTTAAGTAGTATGAAGCAATTTTTCTCGGTGCTTAACATAGATGTAATGGTTATGTAGTTTTTATTATTAATATGTTGCATTTTTTTCTGAAAAAAATGTGTATAATGTGGTTGTGGTTCGAGGTTCGGACCCCCTAGAAAAGTTCGGACCCCCCCCCCCCCCTAGAAAAGTTCGGACTCCCCTAGAAAAAAATCCTAGATCCGCCCCTGATATGTATGAAATCAAAGCTATGTACTATGTACACGTTTATCAAATAAAATTCCGTTCTGTTCTGTTCTGTTCTGTTCATGATATTATGAATTTTGCCAGTCACCAAAATCTCGACTGTCAAATTCGCATCTCCACCTTTAAATTATCTCAAATAGCTTGTTTGTACAGTTCGTCGTTTGCAAATACCTAACCTACCATGATCATGCAATTCATCGGGTAGCACAATGAATACGTTGATAAGCGGTTATTCACCTGTAAAAATGTCGTCTAGGGTATGATGATCTAGTTTCAAATTACATCGAATCTCGTCTATCTCGTCTATAATCACATTATTTAATATTTACTATATGACCTTTAAAAACTATTTAGCAAATCTAATTGTATTTATTATGATTTTATGAAATACAAATGTAATAATTTGAGTTTTATGTTGCGATTCGATAGCTATATTTAAAAATATTAAATACATTACAAGTACAAAAAGGAGCAATAATCAAGGTTTCAACTACTTCAGTTGCGCTGCTGATTTCTTTCTGAAAGAGCTATACCTGTGATTGCCACACTCAACCTCAGTGTAGATTGGCACCTGAAAGCATCGGCTCATTGACAGATACTGATGCATATATACAAACCTAGTAAATCAATTTAAATAGATCATTGACATTTAATGACAGAAATATTTATACAGTCAACCCTTTACTGACTTATAAAAGACAGTTGAGTTGAACTCCAGCCAAATATTACAAAGTCAATGACCGGTTCTATTAAATTCCTCGTGCAAAATCAAATCATGAGCAAAACATGCCCTTCACCTCACGTCAGTATATCCTACTTTCGATTTCAAAACACCAAGTTTTATAATATACTTGGTTTTGTTTCTGTGACACGTAACCAGGAACATATGTACCAAAAGCATAGACAAATGGTTAAAAGCCTTCATTTACGCTTCCCTCGCATGTCAGTGAATGTGCTGCAGTTAGGAAGTAAACGAGTGTACCTTTCGATCGATGCAAAGGAGAGAAGCCTTCATTATATATAAAGTGACTGCAATGAGTAAACTAAGCTCTAATTTTACTTTTGGTCAGTCATCTGTCTGAGCATTCCTTAAAAATACATGACACTGATTGTTACAAAATGTATCAGGAGTTTAAAGCCCCCATGTGACGATTTATTTATTTACAATTAAAGCCCCATTATCAAAAGTAACACTGTTTTTGGACTGCAAAGGAAATATACATTTTATCTACTTCAAACACCTCTAATGAACAAGATTTTTTTAAATAAATGCAAATTTGTCTTAGATGTGTTTATGTTATTTATTGCATTTCAAAGTAAAAGTAGTTCGAAACCGAAAGTAGACTTTTATTGTCAATACTTGAAACAATAGTTTTGATCACAGTATGTTTAAGATGAAGTCATATTATAGAAAAACACTTACTCTGAATTACATAATTATACTCTTAAACAATTGTGGATCAGGTATTTGAACATTAGCGTATGAATGAACATAGCGTGCTCTTATGTAAGCACCCCAATTTTTTAAGAAATAAACACTTGGTTAAACTTAAATTCAGAAAGCAGAATGGTTTGAACAATTTATTGTGTCTCTAATACATGTTATATTTTGATAACTTCTTGGTTGTAAAAAGGTTTTCCAGTCTTCTGTTAATAAATGTATCTTCATATAGTGGCTTTAATTAAGATGCATGACACCGATTGTTACCAAATGTATCAGAAGTTTAAAGCCCCTATGTGACGATTTATTTATGTACAATTAAGTAAAATGTCTTCAGGTATACGTCCCCTAACTAAACTATGTTTTATAGCCGCTTAAAATTCTAGGAAGTATCTTAAATGTTTTTATCGTTGTCTGATGTTTTCTATTTACATTTTTGGACACATTTAAAATCGTTCTATTATCGTATTAAAAGAAGGTACTTACTTATTCCAAATGAATATCAATTTGGTATAATTTTCCAGTAAAAAAGTGTGTAATAAATTTTATCAAATACAAAATGATGAATATATTTTAATGAGTGAAAAATATTTTAATAGTAAGCATGTATCATACTTATCAAGATCAGTTAATCGTCAGTGGCATATGATATTGTTACACCTTAAAAACGTGTAGTCACCGAAAAGATCATCCAGAATAAACTGATTAACCATTTGCTCTCCAAGTTGAAGTTTCCCAAAATTGTTTTTGTCTTAGAAAGTGAATACATTGCATAATAATGTAGTTAATACATTAGTATATTTATTTATTTGTTTATTTATTTATACTGCGTTTATCACCCTGTCAAAACAATTTTTACGTTATTTTACGGCATCGAGCACACCTAACCTAGCTTTCCTAGAGCCTTGTTTATAACCAGTACTCACCTACCCTTCCACAAGGCATGAAACCTCACCATTTACCTTATTAATGGAGGAAACTTGACATTATTGTCAAATTTTCATGGAAGGGTAAATTCTCCCAGGGTTGAATTATAACCCGTACCCCCTTCGGGACACTATATTCGAAATCCAGGCGCGCTACCAACTGCGTTACCGACCCGGGTTGATATTTTTTGTAAATGTTATTTATGATACATGAGATACAAGTAAAGTGAGTATTACTACGTGCTTATTATTTTTAGGTAGTTTAATTTAGAACGAAACTTGATCTAATCAAAGCGCTGGAGTGCTGGAGGAACGATGTCCTGAACTTATTTATTGATTGAAGAATATATAATTATGTCGAAATATAAATATTATAAATAAAATAATGTATTAAGTATAGGACAAAGAGTGCGGTGCATACATAAACAATCAAAATCGTCTTTAATGTATTGACATAAGTAACATAATATAATACGATCATTTAATGTTGTTTATTACTATCGAATGATGTAATTATGCTACACATATAATATGCATTGCCAAAAACATCGTAGGCCCTTTTTACTCCAACAAGTAGTTATTGCAGTTGTCACGGGTTGAGTTGTCTACGGGTTGAGTTGCCCCGTCTCCATTGCAAGATTTGTATGTCCTGAGAGTAACCTCCCTTTTCCTGAAGAGTTTCAAGAACGACAACACAAGCCAGCGTTGTATTACATTTAAATGAGATGTTAATGAGTTGAACGCTTGAACTACGCCTCTTTGTCTATGTTGAAAATTATTGAAGCGTGTAAAGAGTAATCTTATACTTTCTTGTTACCATTGGAACGATGTTAAATAACATCGTTCCAAAAATTACATGTCTAATCAAAACTAGTTTAAAGGCGTTGACAATTATTTCTACTTCCGGTTTCAATATACATTCGTATCGGAATGCAATAAAAATGAAATAAACAAGTTTTAAAAGGAAAATAATTCTTAAAATGTTTTTACGGTTGAGTCTTTTGAAATAATAAAACAAGTGTTCATTAATGCAGTACTTAAATCCGTGCAGTATACATGTACGTGTTTTAAGTTCATAGTCTGGATTACCTGCCCCTTACCACTATCCTTATAGGGTCAGGCAAAGCACAATAATGGCAGCGCTCTCAGTTTATCTTCAGATTACAAAATTTTCTTTCGCTTTTTCTTCATTTTGCATGAACATTTTCTGACGATGGTAATTTTAGTAGGAGATCAGTTCTACATAGGTCATTCGAAGTCGACTTTTCTTTTTGCACTTAAATTTAGCAAACGCTTAATCAAAAACCATGTCTGGACACGATTCGGACGTTGAATAATCTCGTTAGATTTTCGGATACTTTATTTAGCATAAATGTAACCGAACTAATCTAATAAAAGTAAATTATCCACTGTAGTTCTTGTACTAGTAAGTTCCTTTGCTTTAAGCCTATTTAGTGAGAACTGTCCATTGAAAACAGAATTGTCCGGTACCTTGTACAATTCATCTGGAGCCGCTATTATTCTGCTTTTCCTGACGTACTTTAACCCGCCAATATACGACTGGAAACCAGACAACTCCGCCGATTACAGTTTGTCATATTATTTATCAACTGTACAGTACAATTGTTAACAACAGAACTTTACTGATGATATTTAATTCATGTTCGTATATACGTTACACTAAAATGTGACTTCACTTAATGAAAAAACGCGAAGAAAATATAAAAGTTTATATTTTTATTGTACAGTAAAGTTTCACTATTAAGATCATCAAAAGCCGATGGTCTAAATAACAGTACGGTCTTAACATAGGGACAATAATTCTCAATTTAAGCATTATTGACTCGGGAATAGTATAAATCCCATGATTTAGAAAAACTTAAGGTGGTCTTTATAATGAAACTTAACTGTGGTGAAAATATAAAGCCAATACGCCGTCAGCTTAAAGGTGAAATGACGCAAGGTTATATTTATGCACAACATTTTCCAACAAAATAAGAAAACGCATTTATACAGACTTAGAATATTCATAGAGGTCGAAATGAAATACATGTATTTTTATTATATGCCACTCTTGAAAATATTTTTTTCAGCTCAAAATCGGTGAAATAGTCCATGCGTTTCATTTGTAAAATTTGTGTTATTTTGTTTGCAACATGAGTAGTTTCATTGGTGCAGTACCTTTAGGATTTTTATTGACCGACATTGCATCTAGTTTTGTGGCCCGAGTTCTTACCTCTATTCGTTTTGTTTGAATAGTCGAAAACCAACCCGCTAACGAACGCTTAACATAAAATAGATTTTTCTTTACAGGCGGGATGCAATTATCACTTTCAAATGCTACGTAGCGCATGTCTATTAAATTGATTGATGTACATTAACATTGGATTATCCATTCAAATATCACCGTTTAATATTCAAAGAAGCGCTATACATTTGCATTAAAATTTAATACTTGCATTTATCAATTTAGAATTTAGCATTTTAAAAACATACTAATAGCCATTTGAACTAATGTGATTAAAATACTTACCCGACCTGGGAAATGTACATACGAATATATCGTCATCTTTTATGTTCATAGTTTGAATTTCTTCTATTTCATTTTGAAACATTTGAACCCCTTTGTAGACCCTTCGACCGAAACTAGTTCCTTGGGACTTTTCATGTTGTTTTATTGGTCCTGCGTCCAGCTCCATACCGGACCATGAAGATAATGATAATCCTTTCTTTAACAAATGCACTTAATATTCATAATATATATGTTAGTCTGTTATCACTAACCATGGTCATAGCTTAAACAATACATCGGTCCTTAATATTCTAATACGCAACATAGATCCGAAATCCACTGATATGAATTTATTTATTTGCCCTGTTTTTATGTGCACACACGTTTCCAAAACAGACTAGACTACTAAAGGTATACCGAGGTTATTCTCCTTTGATGCATATAAATATGTACAGAATTTTGTCATTCGTTCATTCATTTAAATGTTTACTATATATTTTGCACCCGCATACTTAAACTTGCCCAATTTTTACGGTGTTGTAGTAAACTAAGCGTATTTTTCTTCTACGTTTTTTGCACCTATTAACAAGTAAATATGCGGAGTTATCATAGTACAAAAGTATGTCAAAAAGACGTAATATTTAAAAACCCGATCATTACAACTTGTCTCATTGTGTTCATAATTAATCGATCTGATTGAACAAATACAATAAATTCTATACTACGATGTTCAGGGCATTCGGAAAGTCTTTGTACAATATCACGTTAATAGGTCAAAGCGATTCAAATCAGTCCATGACAAGAACAACTATTAGACATCTGAATACACTAAAAAATAGGTTTAATTAGTTCAACAACATACTGTTTCGAACTATGTTAGATAAGTTTTATAAATGAGCTTGAATTATAGTTAAATTATTTGCTATATGCAAGATCACTTTTTTTCTCATGATTGCCTTTGTTCAAGAACTTTTGGAGGGCAACTGTATAGTTATGTCAATAACTATGTACTGGGTTAATGACCGATAGGAGACGAATTTTAAAATAGATTTAAAGCGAGGACATACAATGTAAATTAATAGGATAAAGTCCGTATTTGTCCCTGCAGTTGTTGATAAGAACATTTGGAACAAAAAGAATAATGTGACAGTTACGGTATCTTTATTCCATATATGTATGTAACGCATTTATGTAAACAAAAGACTTATAAATAATTGAAGGTACTAGTTCACAGATTTGGTTTATTTTTTTTCTATAATTTCAAAATACCATTCAGTGTCTGTAATTGTGTAAAAATTGAAAATTACCTTTATGTTGCAAGAAAAATACAATAAAGTCACAAAAATGATCTAAAATTGCATATACCGTGACAGGCGCGCGGGGTAGATTTGTACTACAAGAAACACCATCATTTATAGTGGTATGTCAATTTGCACTAAAATTGTCATTATCAGAACACTACTTTTCTGCTTCCAAAAATGTTTCCTTACAATTTTGATCGTTTTAGAATAAGTTGATATTTAAGTTGAAATATGTAAATGAGTACCTTTAAATATTGTAAAAAATGATTTTCAAAACATGGCATGTTATTGTACTTTTAATTTTGGATTCATCTGTTTATGGAGGAAACACATGAGTCCTCACTACTGTGCAGCAGTTTCAAAGAATTTATTATTGCAAAAATAAAATAAACACTCTATTCATAGTGTGTAAACTAAATTTAGAGCATGTACATACCATGGAATAACATTCATGTGTGACAGGTTAATAAAATAGGACTATATATTTCTACAGATTTAGAACATGGGTCATTCACCTGGTTATCTGTTCTATATATATATATATATAAAGTTACAACCAAATTCTTACCTATTATATATGGTTATTAAAGGCATATCGGTCGCGGTAACCTGAGACCGCATTTTGTATGTAACATTTTGACCTCTCACATTTTAGTACTGACGTGGTAATGTTCGTTGATACAGTTCGCGCGCTTAGCGCAAAACGGTCGTAACTCACCGTAACTCGGTCTTTTTCAAATTGAGTTACGAGCATTTTGCGCTAAGCCCGCGAATTGTACATCAGAGTTTTCTCGGATGATCTTTTTACTATTAGTAAATGGGGACGATTTACCCAAAAAACATGATTTTTGCCATGCAGGACTTTCGAGGGCACGGTGGTTCTATTTCCGAGTCAAGAACTCGGAATTTTCTGTGAAACGTTGGAGACGTGTGCATGAAATACAAGTTACTATACAACACACTAACTGCGTCAGTGAATGTAGCTTAATATTCATACTTCTATATTTGTGAGTTATCTTTATGAATAAATACTGTACCTATTGCCTTGTCATTTTACTGAATCACTCGAGCGGTTTTCCGAATGGCGACAAAAAGAGCTACCGAAAAGCATAATTCAGATCCTAGAGCTCAGGGTAGCATGTTATAAAAAATCTTACGATTATTAAGCAATACGATAAAGAACGACTTACGACTTCATTTGATCGTAAGACAGTTGATAATATGGGCCCCCGAATTGTAAGAGAGGGTGTTACGTCACCACTTACCTTTATTAATAAATCGTCCAGTTGATTCCTCGTTGAGTTTCTTAGATTTATAGATATGAGACCAGTTGGTCATTTTATTATTTCTCATATTGTCTATCCTACAATGGTCTGATATTTTCTGTTCATCTTCATCTGTTAGCTCACGTCCTAAAACTTGGCAATAGTCCTAACAGTACTTGGTCGATCCTAAAAAAATAATTAAATAAATTAAACATACATGACAATGGTAAACATTTACTTACATGGTACATAGTACAGAAGCAGTTTAATATGATTAAGTTGGTTCATGTTCTTAAATTTATATAAATCAAAAGTGGTGCTTTAAAAATTCTTACGAAAAAAATCTTCGTAAGTCAAAAGCAAGAAAAAATTATTATACGCTCATTTTTCGGGTTATCAATTCTAAATATTATACAAATTGCGTAGAATTGTGTATACCTTTTGAATATCATATCATAGTTATACTTGTTATCCGTCTGACTTTAAAGTTCTAAGAACAATGTACGAGTATATGAAAATGTCTTACGAAGTTATCTGCATGTATCCCATTTCGTATATAACTCACTTTATTGCCGTATCGCAGTGAGAAAAATAAACTAAACATTCAGATATTAAAAAAAAAGATATTGTTTAATATATTAGAGAACTTAGCTTATCTCATTGTCTCATACAAATTTTGAGCGAGAAATATTCCTCATAGTAATTTTACAATTCGAGTCCCGATGTAGTATGCCCACACTATCGACGTTGCCAATTGTAAGAAACATCTTCATTTTCGGACCTTCGCACCAAGTGAAAATTGTCATACCGAAAGCACTTTGTTGGCAGGCGGTGGTAATATCATACTATTGTATTGTATATTTCGTTTTTTCTCAACTGTCCTAACATGAATAATTCAACGGTGGCTTCGTGTTCTTTGTCTAACACTCGTGATATTGAAACGGCGTGTATTCAATCACCGTGAATTTATTTAAACTTTGACAGTTGAGAAAAAGTGGACACTACGTACCCTAGAAATGTCTTCATATTTCAGAAATAGAACACTATCATCATTTCGTTTATTCCAGTATTCTAAGACATGCCTTGTCCAAGGACATGCAAAACCTGAAAGTATCAATATATGTTATGTTATCATCAAATGGTTTAATATTTCTATTAAAACTATAAGCTCATTGATTTTTCATATTTTCATTTTGATAATTTACAATTGCCGATTATTGTCTTTAATTAAATCAAAGAAAATGTTGTTGTTTTTTATTTTAAGGTAAACTGGCCTTCGGATTGGGATCGCAACCATAGAAACTACCAACTTGAAAACAATATGTACAGTTGTAAATGTACTAGGCGTGATGGGAACACTTGTTTGTCGTTTATGTTACATTACTCATTGTCATTCAATAATTCATCAATCAATGAAATCCGGGGCTTATTTGTTCACCTTTTGGGGCATCCCACAAACTGGGATAGGCAGCAGGTGGCTAGATCGTCTGACATTTACTAGCCATGAGACCCTGCTTAAAGGATAAATGTCCATGCGTTTAAATAAACCTTTACACATGTTGACATTGTCTTTCAAGGAAAGTTTTCCGAGACATTGGTTTCTCATGTTGGTAATTGTGTTAATGCAGACTGAAGAACACATCACATCACATGACCGTACCATCTAAAATCCCTAGAGCGTTGTGCATGGGCGGATCCAGCGGTGGGGGTCAGGGGGGTCCGGACCCCCCCCCTAGAATTTGGAAAATGTACCTGTCCATTAGTGTATTTCTTGCCTGTAAGTCATTTTTAAGTAACATGAAGCAATTTTCTCGGTGCCTAACAAAGATGTGATGGTTACGTAGTTTTTATTATCAATTTGTTGCATTTTCTTCTGCAAATTGTGTATAATGTGGTTGTGGTTCGAGGTTCGGACCCCCCTTAGAAAAGTTCGGACCCCCCTAGAAAAGTTCGGACCCCCCCCCCTAGAAAAGTTCGGACCCCCCTTAGAAAAAAATCCTGGATCCGCCCATGTTGTGCTTCAGCTACTTGCTGTATTTCTAGCTTTTACATAGCAGTTTAGTTGGAGTCTCCTTCGGTTTATTTTTTAACAATTTTACTTTTATTTCCTCGAATTACTGAAGAGCATAAATTATGTTAACAATCATATAATACATATACACGACAAAATTAAGATAATATACACAGATACAAACAGATAATTAAAGCAAATCATGTAATAGCTAGAAAGCAAAGTATTATCTAGCCTTTCAATTACAAGATATTACAAGAAAAAATCGAATACAAAATAAATATGTTCACGACCTAACCCATCTCACTCGGGGGCGAAAGCAAAAGGCGGGTGAGATGGGCTAAATGAACTGTTCACAAAGTGTTCAAACAATATCAAATACAATCAAAACAGCACTAAATGTTACACATAGAGTTAATACTCTTAATGAGCAAAAGGTTAGGCTCAGACCTTCCTAGCGCTAGTTAGAAGTGGCTTGTTCAAACAATTTAGCGTATTTTGTCTTGCGGCATCATATTGAAGATAGTATGCTCTTCTTACCTGTTCCATTGATAAACTCTTCTATAAATTCATCAAAGGAGTCACTTTCTAGTTCGTTAAACCAATGAAACAACTTGTATAAAGATGTTACAGAGTCCTTGGGGTTCCTGACTGAGTATATTATCTAAAACAAAAATCAAAGCGCTGAAGCCACTGAATTTGTTCGAGTTAGAAATGTGGAATTAGATTTCCGGCTCCAACAAAACATTCGTTCACAAAGAACAGTTCAGTGATATTAGTTTGATAGGTAGACCAGCACTGTTCCGGTTCAAAACACTTTATACAAAAGTCCACTATTCAGACATCATTCAAAAGCATTTATTACGATCTTTTAACTTTTCCTATAGAACCAATCTATTACATAAGATGATGTAACATCTCTACCGACAACTGGCACAAACGACGGGTCGTGACTGAATCGTTGATACCACTCTATTACATAAATGACGTAATCATCCCTACTGAGACGCACAACATAGCAGAGAATATACTTACACTTGAGATATAGTTCGGATTACTAGTGTATAAATGCGCCCGTCATAGCAGACGATCTTTTTGAATTGCTCTATACATATATACTGAGGGACTACTTCTGGATTCGGTAAATTTTCGAAGTGGGAAAGGGTCTGAAATACGGTAAATATATTTGTTCAGGACTGAAGTCCCAAACAAATAATAAATGTCTTTGAAACACATGCAATCGAATTATATACATGTATACCGGCTTCTAGCGTTTATATCAAGTACTAGAATATCTATACATGGTTTAAATAAATTGCAAACCTTTTAGTTGGAATAGAAAGCTGATATTGCCTTAACTTTTCAAGAACACCAACCAGAATAATCATATTTTTAGTAATAGCCCGACTTTATGAAATCAGAAATTTTTAACCAGCTCGACTTGGTCATCATTTTTGCGGGATTCGGGCACAATGAAGATGTAAAGAAACAGAATTTATGCCCCATCAACCGTTGATCATTTAAATACTCACTATAATTCTTTTGTACAAGTTTAAACTACATATCCATATTTATGAATGGAGATTGTCGAACTGATATCGAGAATCTAAGTCAGCGGGGTTTATGTATGCGCCTAAAATAAAATTCAACAATACGTATCAAATGATCATTGTAAAAAGCGAACACTAACCCTTCCTTTGCCTTGTCGTAGTTGCTCTGGTAGAAGAAAATGATGTAAATGTGTTTTAATCATTCTTGGAGATTGCATTTGTTCTACTACTTCAATACCTTGGAAAGTCAAAATTGTGATTATTTTTCATAGTAAAAGGCTCAGTACATTGGTATGGTTTACATAACCTGTCCTGAATTCTATATAGCCTTTATATAGCTTAAATATCGAGCTTAGCACAAAATGGTCGTAAATCAAGTTAAAAAGGGAATGAGTTGCGACCGTTTTGCTCTAAGCCCGCGATATATAACGTATTACATTTTATATAGTTTTAATATATTTATGTATAAGGCATGTTATAAATGTTCGAAGAAAATACATGTACATGTATGAACAAAGACTGGGGTTCTATGGTTATCAAATCCATCAATTTTGCCAGCGCCTGCAGCATAGTTTTATCGATAACAGACATCGTTTTACTGGAATTCTCTTCATCATAAATGCAAAAACCGAGTATCGTACACTGTAACAGTTTCAAATCAAAGCACTGCGACTAAAACTCTTACATGTTGCATTTTTAAATAACGATCAGATGGTGGAGAATTTCTCTTAATACATAACATGCATAAAGCTATGTAGAAACTCACGTTATGGTACAGTGCACATTGGAGATCATTTTGACCCTTTGGATTCATGTCTCTACTTAGATCACCCAAGAAAAAGCTGGACTCTACAGTGCAGTGTGAAGATTACCGCATTTTGGGATAGAATCCTAAAGTACAGTGGACCCAAAAGTATGTTGGACCAAAAAGAGTGTTGGACTACAGAGTGTGTTGCTAGAGAACTACTCAGTACCTTGTTTATATGGAAGCTGGTTACATTTTAGATCTAGAAAAGGAACTCTTGTACTAAGTAGTTTACTATTAGCTGTATCAAAATCCAAGGTGACAATAAGATATACCATCTCTTGTAAAAATGTAGTACCTGAAATACATAGGGTAAACTATTAAGCTATTACTGAACATCGATGAAAACAGCCTGATACATACGAGACAATGTTGTGGTCTAAACACACAATTAATCAACGGTATAATTCACTAGCACCTTGTTCATGAACGATCGATCGCGAGTACAGAGAACAACTTAATTTTGCGCCACAGGCAGAGGAAAAAATAGCTAACATATTTCATAGTGCGAGAATTTCTTCATTATGGTGTATTAAATGTTTAAAATGGGTATGAAAAATATCGTATCGTACTTTATTAGAGGGTTACCTCGGGTCATTGTCTTTTATTTATGTAAGCTCACATCTTTTTAATAATCTATGTCACGCAAAAGTAGTTTTAAATTAATAAAAACAGTATTTAATGATAGCAATCTCCATAAACAGATGCCCTATATAGACCACTGACATATAGGATCTCCTAACATCGTACAGGGGGTCAAATCGAGATGACCTTTGTGTCGACCAATCAATTCGTAGCTTTCATCTAGGTGCATTATTATAAATAGCTTCGTGATTTCGTAATTTTTCTTTTGAGACCGTGTTTTGTGAGCTATTTTGGCGATAGTGCTACACATAGACTGTGGTTGGACAGTTATTTGGAAATTACGTCACAGAGAGGATGTAAACAAGTCACTTTGCACAATTATTCATGAATATTATAAAAGCAATTGTCAGCTGAACCACTGGCACCAGAGTTCATATCTTATGATCATTAAATAATGCGTACGTCCCTATATATAGTTCCCTGTGCCTACATACATGTACACTACTGTATAATATAATGAAAGCACAGTTATAACTCGTACACGGTCATGTATAGGGACCGATTTTTAAAGTGATTGTTGACAAAATATTATATGTGCTCGTATTTACGAGTGTGAGGACTCTGGTGCCAGTGAACTGAACGTTGCGATGTAGTAGGACGTAAACCAGATCCAAAATAAACGAGTGTGCGAGCAGACAATTTTAGATCGGATATTATCAGATTGTAGTGATAGCTACTTAAAGTAGCACGGTGATGAACTCGTGTATACATGTATTAGTATCACGGGGGCAATACCACGAGACTATGACATACCAAAGTTTTTCGTATTCAAAAAGGAGGACGACTATACTATAAAACTATAAACTATACTCTCCTTTGCATCAATTAAAAGTTTCACTCGTTCGAGCGGCGAGGAGAGCGAAGTATTACTATAAATGCAGCGAGTTTTCAATCTATCGCGCTTTCATACGCGTATGTACATGCATATTCGCACAAATGCATATCCACAACGACCCATAAAATCTATCCCTACTCAAAAGTACGTGTACTATACTAACCTGACCTCGGAAAAGTACACACGAATATATCATCATCTTTGACATTCACAGTTTGTATATCTTCAATCTCGTTTTCAAACATTTTAACTCCTTCTTCCAAAAGATACATGTATATTTTCTGCTTGAACATCTTGTTTAGACGATGCGTCTGCCATTTTGATGTTTGGTGATATTTTGAACGAATCTATACTATTAAATTTGCGAGTTTCCTGTTTTGTGGAAGAAACTGCGCAGCTTTGAAAAAATCTTTTGTTTGTCGCTGGAGCACCTATATACCGGCATATCAAGTTGACAATTCTTTTTTGACAAAGCCTCTTGATATTTGCAAAAACTGCGAAAAATCAACAAAAATAGTGGGGTTTTTTGTGTCTAAAAATAGTTCTAGATAAAACTAAGAATAGACCAAACGCCACGCAGCGGTTATTTCCCTTTAATAAATCCATTTTTTCACAAGCAAGCTAATAAACATGTACCAGTGAGCCCTGAGAAGCTTGATGTTTTCTATACGTTGACCCAACGGTCTGTAACATTGATTGGACACAGTTGTGAGACAGATCAATATTATTCATGTAATTATTTCAGGTTTCATGTTGAAAGGGATCTAGTGAACACTTAAGTTAAAACATATACTAATACGTTTAAAGTACATATAACTACACAGAGTTAAATGTAATCCATTCATTAACGTAAAGAATATATAGCGAAGATAACTTGAACAACGTTGTATAACTGAAAGTATAAACTGACTTTACTCATCCGGAGTTCACCTATTGACCTTAAATTCAGGAATAATTACATGGTTTGAATACACTAATTGTATTATTGTACATGTTAAATTTTATTCGATTGTATTTATGCATGCGCCACTGACAAATGAATAAAAATAAACAATTCTAATATACATGTATGTAATATTTGACAATTAAAACGTGTTCAACTATTTCTGTTATTTTTATCGAAAGTTCTCCCACTATGCAATTTATCTTCGAAATATTTTAATATTTTTTATTATCATTTCAGTAGGTCTAGTGATTTGGTCAGTTTTTCAAGATTGAAGTTTTTACCTTGGATTTTTATGACCCTTTATAAACCCTTACTGTTATGTGTCTTAGATGTATTACATTTACCTTAGACTGTTATAATATTAAGAGAAAAGTGTTTGTTATAGAACGATAAAAGGAGCAAAATTTTAAATACGTCGAATGAATCATAGTCACTTTTACATAACACAAGTAACAAGTTCAACACTTCTCTTCCAATGCCATTTTCATTCGTACCGAATAATTTTCGTACCCATCTGGTCACGAATATTTTCGGCGACAAATTTTTTGTTGACGTTTTGGTTCGCATCGAAGAAATATCGTATCCAAGTTTTTTTTGAAAATACTTTCAGAACAAATCAAATACCCAATAATAGTTGTGCGTCATTCTTCTTTTTCGATAAAGGCTCAATGTCATTATTGACTATTGCGGCCATGCATTGGGTGTTAGTGTGAAGAAAGCTACTACTCCCCCTATTTTTTCAGAGAAGAGAGCAACAATGATTTGAATGTTATAATCGGACAACAAACATCTCAAGGACCAAACAGTCCAAGACGTGTTAAATATTAGCAAGGCCAAACTATAGACTCCACGCGTAATAGGACAACAAACATCTCAAGGACAAAACAGTCCAAAACTTGTTAAATATCAGCAGGCAAAACTATAAACTCCACGCGTAATAGGACAACAAACATCTCAAGGACCAAACAGTCCAAGACGTGTTAAATATCAGCAGGCCAAACTATAAACTCCACGCGTAATAGGACAACAAATATCTCAAGGGCCAAAAAGTTCGAGTCGATTTGTTTAAATTCAACAGGCAAAGAAATAAAATCCACGCGTAATTGTACAACAAACATCTCAAGGACCAAACAGTCCAAAACTTGTTAAATATCAGCAGACCAAACTATAAACTCCACGCGTAATAGGACAACAAACATCTCAAGGACAAAACAGTCCAAAACTTGTTAAATATCAGCAGGCAAAACTATAAACTCCACGCGTAATAGGACAACAAACATCTCAAGGACCAAACAGTCCAAGACGTGTTAAATATCAGCTGGCCAAACTATAAACTCCACGCGTAATAGGACAACAAACATCTCAAGGACCAAACAGTCCAAGACGTGTTAAATATCAGCTGGCCAAACTATAAACTCCACGCGTAATAGGACAACAAACATCTCAAGGACAAAACAGTCCAAAACTTGTTAAATATCAGCAGGCCAAACTAAAAACTCCACGCGTAATTGTACAACAAATATCTCAAGGACCAAACAGTCCAAGACGTGTTTTTTTTAACAGAACAGAACAATACTTTTATTTACATTCACAGGTTACAGTTTGTAACTACATGTGAGAATTTAACATACTATATACAATCTATAAACAAGCAAAATGATCAAATGTAGACATACACATACACTCATACACATAATTCACACATACTCATAGCCACATACACACATACATATTTACACAATAATGCACCTAAATGCACAGTCACATACACACACTGTCACATACACATCACCACATATACACATACGCATAACCACATACACACATACATTCATACATACTCACGTACATATATACATATACACTTATCTATATCTTCATACGAACAACGGTATTTTAAGAATAAGACAATGCAAAGAATGAATATAATGGCAGATAAATTAGTCTATATTTGATGTAGTACAATCAGGGGCGGGGGGTTACACTTGGAATTGTTTGAAAATAATAGAAATGAACTTAACAACATTTTTAAGAAACGAAGGCGATGTCGACGTAAGTATATTTTTAAATGTTTGGTCCCGGTTACCTGTATTTATGAATTCAAAGCCTAGACAATTGAGCCTGGGTTCTTTGAAATATGGACAAAGTAGAAGATAATGTTTCTCGCAACCTATTTGACCGTTGTTACACAGTTGTTAAATATCAGCAGGCCAAATTATAAACTCCACGCGTAATAGGACAACAAACATCTCAAGGACCAAACAGTCCAAAACTTGTTAAATATCAGCAGGCCAAACTATAAACTCCACGCGTAATAGGACAACAAACATCTCAAGGACCAAACAGTCCAAAACTTGTTAAATATCAGCTGGCCAAACTATAAACTCCACGCGTAATTGTACAACAAACATCTCAAGGACCAAACAGTCCAAGACGTGTTAAATATCAGCTGGCCAAACTATAAACTCCACGCGTAATAGGACAACAAACATCTCAAGGACCAAACAGTCCAAGACGTGTTAAATATCAGCAGGCCAAACTATAAACTCCACGCGTAATTGTACAACAAATATCTCAAGGGCCAAAAAGTTCGAGTCGATTTGTTTAAATTCAACAGGCAAAGAAATAAAATCCACGCGTAATTGTACAACAAACATCTCAAGGACAAAACGTCTGAGACGACTTGTTATATATAAACAGGCCAAATTTTAAACTTCACGCGTAATTGGACAGCAATTTAATTTTTTACGTGGCCACGTAAAAGCTTTACGTGGTCACGCAGTAGCTTTTACGTGCGCACGCAATAACGTTTACGTGGCCACGTAAAAGCTTTACGTGGCCACGCAATAGCTTTACGTGCGCACGTAATAATTGACCAATGAGAGTTGTCGCAAATGGCCGCCAATTTCGACAACTCTCATTGGTCAATTATTACGTGCGCACGTAAAGCCATTGCGTGGCCACGTAAAGCTATTACGTGGCCACGTAAACGTTATTGCGTGCGCACGTAATAGCTACTGCGTTGCCACGTAAAGCTTTTACGTGGCCGCGTAAAAAATTAAATATATCTCCATGTCACCTCTATGCCACCGTAGAAACTTGTCAAGGACATGACTTATTACTTGTTTCTTATAAAAGTTATACACGGTCACAATACCACGTAAAGTTTTACGGCCTGCCCTCACAAATGCTACGGTTGCAAAAAATGAACAATCGTCTCAAGAGCTCAAGTATTATAATTTTTGTCAGATTTCTATGACACCCGGCTTCAGTTTTATACGTTTAGCAATCACCATAAGAAACCATTGAACAGTTTCCAAACACTAATTATTTAAAGAAAATGGCGACAACTTGAATCTGTAGCGCGTTGAAAATGGAACATGTTCGTATGTTTTCCAATGTGTTAGCAAAAAGTATAAAACTGGTGTTGGAGATGTAATGGGCAGGAAATAGATCACACTTTTCTGCTTTGCCTAGTAAAGGTATCACGGGAATCAGGCTGGAGTTGAAATATTTATAGCTTTTCAAATCTCTGATTCGAGGCCGATTCTATACATTTTCTTCTTGAAATCCTAGCATATTATGACATAACCACGTACGTACATGGTATTGTCACAGTTTATAAGTAATACGACAATTGTACACCGATCTTTTTTACAAACGGAACTTATTCATAACATTGACACGTTTCACAAAAATGGGATAAATACAAATACAACATAGTGATTGTTTACTAATTTATAAACCTGGGTCGATAGCACAGCTGGTAGCGCGCCGAGATTTGGATACTTGTGCCCGAGGGGGTGCGGGTTCGAATCCCACCCGGGTGAGTTATACCCTTCCATGAAAATTTGACAATAATGTCGATTTTCCTCCACTGATTAGATAATATGGAGAAGTTTCCGGCCTTGTGGAAGGGTAGGTGAGTACTGGTTATAGACAATGGTCCAGAAAAGCTAGGTTAGGTGCGCTGGACGCCGTAAAATGACCTAAATTGTGTTGACACGGCGTTAACTCCAATAAATAAATAAATACTAATTTATAAATCGACCCTCGTCTAAACAATTCACAACACAAGTACATGAAGAAATGTTTGGCCCTTTTATGCTACAGTCAAAGACGGGTCATATTATATGATTTAACCCATGGCAGGCGGGTGGAGGCTTCTTTGTCTGACACAAAACTTAGTCACCTACATGTATAAGCAGTATGACTTAAAATTAATTCTATTTAGTGCCATCCAGAACTACCTATACAATGAAAAGCTATGTGATTTGTTTTTAATCTTTACTAATACGAGAGGGGTTCAACTTATATTTGAACAGATCTGAACTCTGATTCTGAAGCCT
Source organism: Mactra quadrangularis (assembly GCA_025267735.1). Taxonomy (NCBI): domain Eukaryota; kingdom Metazoa; phylum Mollusca; class Bivalvia; order Venerida; family Mactridae; genus Mactra; species Mactra quadrangularis. Next base: position 35,754,159 of record CM046304.1, read on the forward strand.
ATGACTGGATTGTTTCCTCTAAAAATTGCTTATTATATGTATTGTTATGTAAATAATCATGTTCTATGAAAAAAAAATTTAAACTTATTTTATCAAACATATTTTTAGCATGTTAGATGACCACCCCAAAACATCATTTTTTAGAGTTTAACCACATTTTTTGCTCTTAGATATGGCCTGTTGGATGTGTTATAAATGTTATAATTACTTTTTTATAGTTGTGGGGTCGTGTGAAAAAACAACTGCATCGTCTGCAAACAGGAGCATAAATATATGAATGTCTTCTATTTCGATTGTACCGTTGACATTATTATTTATGTTTTTTAATATATCGTTAAGAAAAAATAAGCATAATAGACTACTTAAGGGGTCTCCTTGTTTAACTCCTATATTTGATTTAATATAGTTTGAATTTTCATGCTTGTACCGAACGTACGATGTTACGTTGTTGTATAAAGATTTTAAAGACTTGATGAATTTTGTACTGAGATTTTCATCAATTAATTTTTGCCACAAGTATGATCTATTTATTGTATCAAACATTTTTTCCCAGTCAAGAAATGCTACATATAATTTTTGTTTATTTGATAAAGATCTTTGTATTAATGTATTTGAAATAAATATACAATCAATAGTTGATTTGTTCTTTTGAAAGCCATATTGATTGTCGATGATTTTATCATTAATGTTTGACCAATTCGTTAATCGGTTGGCAAGGAGTTTAGAATATATTTTTGATATAATATTATTCAATGTGATCCCCCTATAGCACGAAGAATCACTGGAGTTGCCTCCCTTAAATATTGGTATAATGATACCAGTTTCCCACCCTTTTGGGAAAACGCCATCATTTAATACTTTATTGTATAACTTAATCAAGAAAGGTGAAATTATATCGAAAGACTGTTTGAAGACTTCGGATATTAAGTTGTCTGAGCCCGGACTTTTTGAATTAGACTGTGAAAATACAGCTGTTTTGACTTCTGTATATGTAAAGTCTGAGTCTAGGTATGTATCAGTAGTACTATCAGCTTCAGGATGGTTCCGTGTTTCAGATATATCAGGTGATGTACCGTAAAGATTATTGAAATGAACGTACATGTCATTTACACTTAGATCGTCCGAGTTGGCTGAATTTTGTTTATATTGGGCTTTTATTGTTTTCCAAAAGGATTTTGAATTTCTTTTTGCAAGATTCGATATGCGAATGCCTTCTTGTTTATTAAAATTGGTTTTGTGTTTTATTTTTATTTTAGTGTATATTCGTTTTTTAATTAAAAATTCGACTCTGTTTTCTGGTTCATTATTTCGAATGAATTTATTTCGAGCTAAGTTGAATTGCTTCCTTGCTTCGTAGCATTCTTTATTAAACCATTTCTTTTTATCAACATGATGTTTTTTTCTATAGTTTAAACGATTAGTACGATTTTTACCAAATGTGTTAAAAGTGTTGTTTTGCATAAAGTTAGTGAATGATTCGACGGTTACGTCAATACTACAATTGTCGATATTATCAGAGAGCTGCCGTAGCGTGTCGCTATTAGTCAATATATTTTGTTTAAATAGATCGACCATCGAGTCATCCCATTTTATATGTTGTGTATCGGACGGTTGTTGGTCACGTGCTATATTAGGCGGGCTTTTTCGCGCTAAAGATAAAACTAATGCACAATGGTCTGAGTGTTCATTTGGAGACAATATCTCAAAGTGTTGAACGAACCTAAAGTCTTCATGTTTTAGTAATACATAGTCGATAACGCTTGCACCGTTTCTATTATAGAAAGTGTATTCGCCTATGTTTTTGTCGCCATGTAAGCGGCCGTTACCTATGAGTAAATTTGCGCTCTTACACATTTGTAGTAAGCGGTTACCATAATTGTCGATCACGTGATCTTTATTTACTCTCGGTTCAATGTAAATATTATTATTTGATCCAACCACGTGTTGGTCTAAATAATTGTCATATATAATATAATCAGGATGATTGGAAGTCCTACTATTAAAATCGCCTAAAATGAAAACTTTACCTAGTGATTGATATTTTTCGATGTTTGATTCTATTGTTTCGAATAGATCGATTTCATTTTGATTGATTACGTTAGAATTACATGGTGTGATATAAGTATTACATATATAAACATCATTGTCAAAATCAAACAAGGATTTACAAAGTTTTATCCATACAATACCACATTGTTATTTGTCAATAACAGTTATTTTGTTTTTTAAGCACTGTTTATAATAAATAGAAATACCTCCACTATAGCGACCTTTCGTGGTATTATATGATTTGTTGCCGTATAAATGATTAGAACAATAACCTTCGATTTCTAAATTGTAACAAGTTTTTGATGAGATCCAAGTTTCTGATAAAAATATAATGTCATTAGAACAGATGATGTTTAAAAAATCTATGTCATTAATTTTTCGAACAAGTCCATGAATATTCCATGATACGATATGTAGTTGCTCCGGTTGACATCCCTATGTAGAGTTGGTTGATGGCGGTGAAGGATTTTCATTGGACAAACAGCTATGGTAGAGCAAACTGTATTGGTTGAAATATAGGTCAAAAGTTGACTTAAACAGCTGCGCCGAAAAGCATACCTTTAGAAACATGAACATGTAACAACCACACTTGAATGAAGTATCGTTACTCTTTTTTAAAATGCGACGATTTATTTTCAACGATTTTAATGCTAAATACATCTGAAGTAAAATTTAAAACAAGCTTTGTATATTTAATTTTGGATTGCACTGTAAGTGAATTGCCGTAAAGCTTCGCTCAGAGCAGAATCGTAGCGAATTCACCTAATGTATTCTGGTGTTATTTCCCTTTACTTGATTTAATTGCGCATTTTAGCGGTTGCGGTCATGTTTTGGCCATGGTTTGACATCATGCCTTAGTATATGAAATACTTGTGTTTTTTTCTACAGAACAAATCGTTAAACATGAAATGTAAACAATCGACGACGGCGTACCTTGTTTAGGCTGGGTTAGCTGTGTTTCTATGTAAATTTGATTTTACGCAAAAACATTGATTTATAAACCTTTTTTTTAGATATGAACGGTTAGCCTTACGTACGAGTAACCAAGATTCCTGGAAACTCTTCTTTACCAGTATTCGCTTACCCCTCCATAGTGCTGACAACTTCTTCATCTACAGTGGAAAACCTAAATTAAATACAAAATTTTCATGGAAGCGTTTATCCTTTCGCGACCGGAACTCGAAATAGTTTTTGAACGTTTTTTTAGCCATAAACTTGTACTTTTTTTCTTTTTTGTTCTACAGATAAAATTATGTGTTGTGATCAACTTGCATCCAGACACCAGCTGTTTTTTCCAGTGCTTTACTAGTTGCTTTTTTCAGACTCTTATATATGTTCTTATGTTATTTTGTTATTTTCTGTTATGTTTTAAATTTGAATGTTAGATGATTCTGTTTATTGTCGGAAAATAGCTTATAAGCTAATGTTTATAGTTCTATTACATTAACCTGTCACAACTTAAATAATTACACGGTCACTGAATCTATATTTTTAAACCCCTTTCGAACTTGTTATTTCCCCAATATTCAAAATCGTCGCTTATATAGTTAGATTATCAATAATTAATATGGATTGGTGGCTCAATTGTTAAAAAGAGGTTAAATAATAACACATTCAGTGACCGTGTAATTATTCAAGTTGTGACAGGTTAATGTAATAGAACTATACCATGTTGTATGAAACCGACCTTAAATAAATCTTCTTGTATTTTGTAATCTGAAGTAAATAAAAAGAAACAGAGAAGAGAAACCCGAAAAAATTGTTTCATGTTAAATACATCAAGTTGCAGTTATTACGAATTGAGTTTAAATAATTGTTAAATGACAAATCGGGACAATTTTGTGTCACGTGTTCTATGAGAAGTCGTAAAAAAATATTGAAAAAGTCATTCAAAATTCAAACATTAAGAAATTCGTTTCGAACAAATCCAGTTCAATAAAATTAGGACGAATTGTGCAAAAACATAAACTTAATACCACAGAAATACTGAAAATCAAATGGTAAGAATGAACGCGGAACTGGAAATCGAAAATAATCATCAATAAGCATTTATAAAAGACAAAGAAGAGGAACAGGGCATGGGAGGAAAGCCACTGGACAGTTAGTTTGCTTAAGACGGTCTAACCCAGAACACGGTTGGGGACACGGTTTCCATACGGTATACTCGGTTATACACGGGTTAACTGGTACGAGTTAAGGTGGTATGGTACATCTGACTTTTTTTAGATTTGTATATAATTTTTGGTACCGTTGTAAACTTGACGATATTTCCGATTCGGATCTACACTTTATTTGACGTCATTATTGTTAATAACGTCACCATGACGTCGTAAACATGACGACCGCGTGCACTTTTTACGTCAGTCGACAATGGTAAAAAAACGTCTATAATGTGTTGCTTAATCTTTATTTTCCGCGCCACAGCAACAAAGTATGCATCAATTTAGGGCTTACATCATTATCTACCACCTGAACAGTGTAAATATACGTTTAATATTAAAATATTCGAAAGAGACAAAACGTCCGAATTGGCAATATCAGAAAAAATCCAGAAAAAATGCCTTCAAACCGATTTTATGAAAAATCTGCCCGATAAATTTTTGCCAAGTTTTGATATGATGTAAAGCATGGTATAGACTTTCATACAGCAGAATTTGAGAAAAGTTGTCTGTACGATTTTTCCGCTATATGCGTTAGAGTATTATCGGTATGACGTCAAAAACCTCATTCTGACGCCAAGACAAAGGATTGTCTGTTTGTCATAACCACGAATAGCCTAGTTTTCTTTTAAAATTCCTACAATTAAAATTATTTGATACTTAGATTAAAAAAATATGACTTCAAAGAAAAAAACTGTTACCTGTTCTGGAAACATTGCTTCCCGATCAGGAAGTAAGTTATACTATTAGTAATATAGTTTGTATATAATGCAAATTAAACTTAAGTGTATGTGGAATGCTCTTATTAATATTTATGAAATATCAATAAGAGTGTGATAAACCGAGCTGTAATTTCTGTCCCTTTAAAAATGGACAATTTTCTGAGCACTTATTCATGTTTAATTAAGAATTTCTGTTAAAAGATAGTATCGTCAAGAATTTATAAAGTTTTTTCATAAAAACTCCCTCATGAAGTTGCTATTCAAAGCATGTATTTAATAAAACACTAAGCATTTATTTGTATCATTTTTAAATTTGATGTGAATTAATCAGAAAATTGTACATACATGTAGTGGGCACATACATTAAACACTCATTGTAAGTTCTATTTCATGTTCATTAATTGCATTTGTATACTCCGACTATTTAACTCATTTATCAATAATACTCTATCAATAATGATAATACAATAGTTGGTGCCTAAATATTTTTGAAAGGGCACAATGTACATGTTTCTTCATGATGAAACTTCTTGACATTTTTACTTTATATTATTTTAGCTACAAGCATTTTACATCAATCATTCATTTCTTAGTTTCTTTTCTATTCGCGCCGGGATTAGGAATCTCGTGCCTGAGGGGGTGCGGGTTCGAATCCCACTCAGGAGGTTATACCCTTCCATGATAATTTCGATTTTCCTCCATTGATTAGATAATATGGAGAAGTTTCCGGCCTTGTGGAAGGGTAGCTGAGTACTGGTTATAGACAATGGTCCAGGACAGCTAGGTTAGGTGAGCTGGACGCCGTAAAATGACCTAAATTGTGTTGACACGGCGTTAACTCCAATAAATAAAATAAATATTCTTTTTTATTAATGTATTTGTGCATTTATTTACATGTATAATATTTCAGGGCTCAACGTTCTGTACCCAAACCTCGAAAATCCAGCCAATAAGAAGAACCATCTCCTTTGAGATGCCAAGACCATCTGGTCAAGGGGAAGACGAAGGTCTCGTGACAAGGGATCAAGTGCCGTCTGGTGTCCGGCGTCAAGCTACAGAAGCGTTTAGATATATACATTGGAATGTCCATTTGGATGATGTTGTTTTATAAAAAAAATTATGTGATGCTTGTTACAGCATGCTTTAACATTTATGTACACTTAACAAAACATATAAGTATATATATTTCAATTACGTAGAACTTTTACATTACCGTTTTCTCTTGTTATTATGATCATGAAATTATATACCTAGTTGAAATGAGACGTTTCTTTTCAGAAGCTTGGATTAGTAATACTAACAATGATAGCCGGGTCACAACTGCTTCCACTGGAGGTAAGTTATTTTTGCAATGTCACAGCAACTATGTAGATGAGTGGTAATAATGATGACTGGTTCCCAATGGATGATCACCTGTTTCTCTTTCATTCTTTGACAGGGCTCGATATTAAAGTTGTCCTTTTTCCTCTGATGACCTATAGTTGGGTTGGGGCAACTTATTACAAACATTTGGTTTTGGCAAGTTGAATATATATACCTAGCTGTCCAACTAGGCAACCTTCTTTGAGAATTAAAATCGAGCCCTACTTGAGTAAAAGAATATTAAAATAGCTTAGAACAAATTTAAGTTACTAGAAGAGTTGAGGAAAGTGATTAATACAAGTTTTTCTGAATTACTTTTACAGGCAAGCCACCGAATGAGCTTTACTAAAATGGCAACCTCATGGAATGATATGGTCTCATGTGGAGTCTTTTTCCTAGTCCCTCTGTGTTTTCAAGACATATCATTCATGAGTTTGTTTGTATAGCATACATATTCTTCGTAAGTTGAAATTGACATATAAAAAACAAAAGCATTATTTTTAGTTTAAATTAATTTTATTTACAATATTTATAACTAATCAAAAGGTTAGACAATAAATAGCAAGTATTCACAAGGCTACATTATTATTTCATTTTGTAACAAATAAAATGAAAGCAAGTATTTACATGGCTACATTATTATTTCATTTTGTAACAAATAAAATGAAAGCAAGTATTTACATTGCTACATTATTCTTTCATTTTGTAACAAATAAAATGAAAGCAAGTATTTACATGGCTATATTTTTATTTCATTTTGTAACAAATAAAAATGAAAGCAAGTATTCACATTGCTACATTGTTATTTCATTTTGTAACAAATAAAAATGAAAGCAAGTATTCACATTGCTCCATTGTTATTTCATTTTGTAACAAACAAAAATGAAAGCAAGTATTCACATTGCTACATTGTTATTTCATTTTGTAACAAATAAAAATGAAAGCAAGTATTCACATTGCTACATTGTTATTTCATTTTGTAACAAATAAAAATGAAAGCAAGTATTCACATTGCTACATTGTTATTTCATTTTGTAACAAATAAGATGAAAGCAAGTATTTACATGGCTATATTATTATTTCATTTTGTAACAAATAAAAATGAAAGCAAGTATTCACATTGCTACATTGTTATTTCATTTTGTAACAAATAAAATGAAAGCAAGTATTTACATGGCTATATTATTATTTCATTTTGTAACAAATAAAAATGAAAGCAAGTATTCACATTGCTACATTGTTATTTCATTTTGTAACAAATATAAATGAAAGCAAGTATTCACATTGCTACATTATTATTTCATTTTGTAACAAATATAAATGAAAGCAAGTATTCACATGGCTATATTATTATTTCATTTTGTAACAAATATAAATGAAAGCAAGTATTCACATGGCTATATTATTATTTCATTTTGTAACAAAAAAAAATGAAAGCAAGTATTTACATTGCTACATTGTTATTTCATTTTGTAACAAATAATCATGAAAGAAAATAATAACATGGGTACATGGCTTCAAATTAAGCATTTGGGAATAAACATCATCATAGCTTGCACGAGTATGCATTAACCAAGGTATAATATGAATAAATAAAAGTCCCATATTTCAACGCTGTTCCCACTGTCTATTTAATCAGCAGTTCAAGTATAGCCTCACAAACATTTTCCCATGTAGTTTTAAGAACATATTCCCCATCTATAAAATCCCAGATTATTCTCTCATTTTCCTTATACATGTACAAAGTTTTCATCAATGGGATCATTAACTCTTCATCCACGTTTTCTTTTAGCATAAAAATCATTGGCTTACGTTGTATCCATGCTTGATCTAGTACACTTAAACAATATCCACTCTTAAAAAAATCATTGGTTATTAGAAGCATTACCATGGCAACCCTTTCCAGACATGCTGCAATCTCATGATGTATCATAAAACCGGGACGAAAATATTTATCTCTTGTGAGAATAAGATCTCTATCAACTCCTATTGTGGTTTTGAGAATATTGTTCAATGGTGGTTGTACGTATTGACGAATAAAGTCTTCTTCTTGGTCATTACAGGCAAACATTAAAACAAATTCATATTGACCTTCACCTTGCTGTAGGTTGGCCAACAATTCAAGCTTTTTTTCATTTTCTCTCTTTCTTTTCTCCAGTCTAACGTAAATTTGATAATTTATTATCAAAATAATCACACAGACGATCATTGATGCTGGAATGATGGTGCTAAGTAATGTGACAGTTTTTCTAAAACAGTATGAATCTATTTGTTCATATACTGTTGTAGTTATTCTTGTTTGTATGCCGTTTTCTTGTTTGCAGAATAATTTCGATGAATCAAGTGTTCTTGTTTGCGTTAGCCATTCAATAAATGGTCGACATTCACAGCTCCCACAAAGAAGTGGATTATTATCAAGCTTTAACTTAAATGTACTATTTTCTGGTAAAATAGCAATAAATCCTTTAAGACTAGTAAGTGACATTGGATCGAGGTTGCTTATTTCATTATTAGAAACATCGAGGTATCTCAGATTTTTCAGATGATCCATTTTCCATGATATTTTCTGTAATTCATTATTAGATAGAAGTATTTCCTCTAAATTTGGGTTATGTATAAACATATTTGTTGGTAGCTCTTCTAAATTGTTTGTAGACAAATCAATGGTCTTGAGAGATGGTGTACAATTCAGAAGATCTTCAAATATACCTCTTGAGTCATGTAACATTGTATTGAAGTCATTTTTGGACAGGTTGATTGATATCCATCTTTGGCTTAAGGAAAATAGTGTTGGATGCAAGAAATTTATTTTGTTTCTTGACAAATCAATATATTTTCCTGACAAGTTTCTGTATTTGAAATCCCCAGATATTTTAAGATCTACGTGTATAAGATTGTTGTCACTCAGATCTAAATACTCCGTTTCTGTGGCAATATACTCATTTAATATTAATTCACAGTTATACAGGAAATATGATGATCTTCGTGTTATACCTGAAATTAATACGTTTTTTATCAAAAAGAGGAGGCCATCTGTTTTCATTATCTGACCTAACACAATTTTTACATTGTAATATCTTATAGGGCCAACGCTCATGTCAGCTTCTGGCAGTATTATATCGGTTAAATCAACAGTGGTAATATGCTTCACATCTTCTGGTTTATTATGAAATATGAATTTGTATACATTCGTTTTAGACAAATTGACAAATCTTAGATGATTAAATAATTTAAGTAAAGCGGTACCATTTAAAAATGAAATCTGCATTTCAACTAATGTTATATTGACTATTTTTCTTGTGCTGATGATTTTGACAGCTGCCTCGTCGATTTCCATTGCTCCGTTCATTATATTCACTCTTGAAAGATCAAGGTCCGTTACATTTGGGACTTTATCTGTTCCATTAAACGCTGCAAGTACCTTTACCCACTCCAATCTGACACAGTTACTTAAACTAAGTCTCGTCACACTATTCAAACCTTCAAATATTGAAGGAGGAAGATCGAATTCACCATCTACATTGATATTCAGTGATTTTAGATTCCTTAAGTTTTGAAAGCAATTACTTTCCAAGTTAAAAGTATGAAAAACATCCCAGTAAGTATTCTCAAATGTAAGTGACTCAACTTGCAACCATGTCTGCGATGCAAAACTTGTGTTGTTACAATATATATGTGAGGCTGAAGTATTCACATATACTTTTGAAAATCCTTGTGGCACATCCTGAGGAATAAAGTTACAATTCCATACAGTTCCATTCAAGTAACTATGGCAATATTTGGATGCTGATTCAAGATTATTCAATGCCTTTGTCCCATGAATCAAAACTACCATGAATAGTAAATATAGAAAATTCATCCTTCTTGACACCATACTTCAAGTTTGTTTTGTTTGCAATGATTATAATCCACAATTAAATTGAACAATCTCATGAAAAAAACTCATAATTTCAACATTATAGCTTTCCCATTTTCAATTGAATTTCGATCCAGTACGGGAATATATTGGACGGTCACGTGGTACAAATGCAGATTGTTGATTGGTTAGATTTATCAGATACATATTACATGTAATATTTCATTGGTACATGTTGGAGATTTTGTCGTTGATTTTAGAATGATAATGTTTGGAGTTTGGTGTACTTTCATATAAAGAATATCCTGTTGCTATGTCCTGTTGTGCATGTATCTCACACAATCTGTAAATGTTATCTCAGCATCTTTCATATCTTTAACTTCCCTTTCCACTTACCAGTTGATAAAGTAAGTCTAAGTATCATGGTATACTCTTGGTTCAAAACTTTTCACTCACACATTTCTTTACATTTTTCATTTTTATAGCAGAATCATTGTGTTTAGTATTGTTGTTTTATATTTATAATATGTTAAGGACATAATCAATGGTTTATGTTAAACTGTATACAAATTGTATTAGTTTTGAAACTAATTTCTACATAATAAAGTTCATCAAAGTATACTGCAAAACATCATAATTTAAAGAAAATTGTGTACCCCATATGATTAGTTAATACAAATTTTGTTTTAACTTGATTGTGAAACAAGTTCTCACAACTTAAATAGATCACTCAGAGCTCCAGATAATTCATTTTACTAAAGAGTCATCACGCCCTAGTTAGTCCCCTACCGGTGTTTACACAGGAGGGGACTATAGGTTTGCACTCCGTCCGTCTGTCCCTCAGTCTGTCTATCTATCCGTCCGCTTAAATCTGGATCCCGTGATATCGAAATAAGTATTCAAGCTATTTTGCTGAAACTTGGTATGTAAATAAATTGCAATGAGTACATTAGGCAAATCATTTTATTTTATTTCCTGGCCAAAATTCTGGTTGTTATGGATACGGAAATAGTCAGAATTTGATCAAAAGCTTGTAATTAGGTGAAACTCAAAATCTATTCAAGCTATACTGATAAAACTTAGTATGTGAATACAAGGAATGTACCTAGGTTCACCAATTTTATGTGTTGATAGCCCTTGGGTACAGGTTATTTCCTTCAGGTTTTGAGGCCTCGAGGTCAAAGGTCAAGGTCAATGGGACTTCATATAGGAAAAAATATTCTGGACGATAACTCCACGAGGAATGTATCTAAGTTCACCAAATTTTGTGTGAACAACCCTTGGGTCAAGGGTATGCCCTTATTATTTTGAGGCCTCGGGATCAAAGGTCAAGGTCACTGGGACTTCATATGGGAAAATTATATCCTAATCATAATTCAACAAGAAGTGTACAATTTTTTTGTGTGGATAGCTCTTGGTTCAAGGGTGTGCCCTATTGGTTCTGAGGCCCCGGGGTCAAAAGTCATCAGATCTTTACTAAGGATAGCCCTCCATCTCCTATAGTCACAGGCTTTGACAGCACTCAGATGTATAATGCCCGCCCTGTGAAGCAATAGTCTTTCTTTTGATCGGAGGTTAAGGTCGTACTGCTGTTCTTAAATTAGTCATATAGTCAATTCAATACAACTTTTGACCTAAACAAAATTGCAACAAAAAATAGTTTTATACTGTGCGAAAGACCTTCAATTCAATAACACACAAAAAGTTGCACGCCAGATAACGAAGGGAAAGTGATGAAAAATGAATTTAAATTAATGCATTTTTACTTGTATTAAAAGGCGCTGCAACGCTTCCGTACTTCTGTCCCGCAGTAAATATCACAAAAAGTAATATAGCCCCCCCTATGCCGGTAGTATTTTTATTTTGAGTTGACTTTCCGATGTGAACCTATATATCTACATTTGATTAATTCTATATATGGCAGTAAATTCATTAAAAATTCCGTTTTTGGTGACGACCTTGAAAAACAGAAATATAGATTTTGTGTCACGATATTTTTGTTGTCTGGGCGCTGAGTGCGAAACTTTAAACTCGCCAAGCAAATGTTATTTCATGGAATTGTTTTTAAAAACGAGATGATAACCAAGTTAAGCTTAATTCACTTGATATATCATCAGTTTTAATAACAACATGAAAATAGCATCACGCTATATATTTGAGCTTGATTTCTAACTTTCTCATGTATGAGTTACATGAAGCATATTTTCCTCCGTCATTATTTGAAAATTATAGATTGTTGTTGGTTTTGTTGTGCCACCGTACTAACCTGTTTGACCAAAACATTGTTTCAGGTCTGACTAAGTAAGGAAAGTCGAGAACGGTACTTTGCTAGATTAAAAAAAGTCCCAAGCTGTGTTTATTTCTCTCTCTTTCATGCATACCTTAATTGGGTGCAAAACAACTTTAACATCATTGAACGTTGTAAAATAAGTAATTTTTAAAACTCCCCTGAACTTACACTGAGTTCAAAGAAGCCGTTCAGATATATAATATAGACATCACAAAGAAAATTGACGTCAAACCTGGCGAGAGTCATAGTGCTCTATTATCCATCATCAATTGACCACACTAACAACCTCCCTTTGCACAAGTTTGATACAAAAGTAATCAGTGCAACATCGTGCGTGCAAGTTAAAAGCTTGTCTCAAACATATGACGCAACATCATGTCACATACGAAGAGTATACATACAGACACAAATATGGAAGGACAACAAAGTCTTAAATCCATGTGAGTAGGAATGTGAGTCTGTTGATGGAAATGTTCAGCCTGTAAAGACTAAGTTACAGTCTGTGCCTGAAGATATGTTAAAGTGATTCGATGTAGCTGTCGACCGAATTGCATTTCAATTTGCTGCTCCCGTAATAGCACGGACTTGAGCGTTCAATCATTTGCGCAGTGTCAGGATTTAGTCTAGCTTCTGATAACGAAAATGCCGACAGTGACAATGATCAATAGCTAAACGTCGGGTAATTGAAAACGGAACGAAAGTAAGTACTATCTAAATCTCGTACTGTTACAAAATTTCATGTGTAAAAACAAACAGTAATAAGTGACATGTAAATATTATTTTTTATGTAATACCTTTTACTCGTGTGTATAATATACGTGCAGAAGCATGAACTACAACACTTGTTTTGAAGCATATGTTGACTCTGTTCTAGTAATCGATACTCGAGAAGTTAATTCCAGAAATTCATAGTTTCAGATATTATGTTGGTACTTATACCACATTTGTTCATTAAATGATAAATTAATATCAATGACATTTAAACCCTTTTTAGACACATTTGTAGTTCAAACTAAAAGTTGTTATCAACCATGAGGTTTGAAAATTGTATACGATCAGCTTCCAAAAATTCGCAGTTTTAGATATCATTTTAGTACTTTTATCCCAAAACTGAACAATTATGTCTCTTATTTATTAATGTTATACTAATTATAGTACAGGCACATAAAAGATACTATTAAAGCAGATTTCCAGATAAATGACTCGTTTATCGGTCATTTTGACACAATTATAAAAAATCAAACATGACCTTTTTGAATGTATAAAGCATTTGAATAATAAGTTGATTTTTTACAATTGTGTTCATTCGTAAATGATTATAGATAGTTATAAAGGGATAGTTATTGAGATATTTCATGATTTTAGGGGTCCAGCTTTAACGCTAACGACCTATATAATATATAATAGATATGATAATAGATAGTTGTAACGGGAGCTAATCCACATTTTTCTTCATGTTCAACGTTTTTGCCAAAAACGGACTTTCCCCTCGAATTTTTGAGTGCAACTTTTTTGGATACTACTATGAATACGAACTTTCTGTACAAAAATGAATTCTGTTGCAATTTTGTCTAAGTTAGCCTATTTTTGAGCTGTATTAAATAGACTATTGTAATTTATTTGTATTTATAATTTTCTTGCTCCACCATTCTAACACTATACAATCAATCAGTATACAAAACTTGCATTTGGGTTCAGTTAAAAATTATAAAATACTATCAAACTTGCTATGATACTCGCTGTAAAATCTTATCACAATTATGTTTAGATACACAAATGAACGTGATAAATTTTTTTCTAGAGTATTTCTTGAAAATACGGCATTTGTATTTCTTTTTTTTTTACTTTATGCCCTTTTTATTGCTGCTATTAGACTATGACCTTATATATCTAAGATCCTTGTATTAGACTAATAGAGTTCCATAATGATGAAAATACATAAAATGCATCAACATAAAATATCACGGATTTTATCAGAGGCAAATATAACAGTATATATATGTCTCTGATTTTATTAAAAACGTAAAGCTGTAAACTCAGATTTCACCGCTGAGACTTAACTCAAATGTTAATTAACAGACTCAAATTAATACCAAATTTTCAAGCCCTATGCATACTTGTAGTTTTATGCGCAAAATCTTTTATCAGACACTTTGATTTGCCTTTGGTGCCAATTAAGATTTCTTAAACTCTTGATTATACCATTAGTTACGCGTCAATCTGATTAAAACCCGATCTAAAATCAACCACTACTCGCTGCTCACTGGCACCAGAGTCCTGACACTCATTATGCACACATATGATTTTTTGTTAACAAACACTTTAAAAAGTCGGTCTCGTATACATTACAGGTACCGTGTACGAGTTATTCTATACTTTCATTATATAATCAGGGAATAAGATACTGATTCTGTTGTCTCTGATATAATATTCTAATATAAGATAGACTAGTGTGCATGTTTGTTTGCATAGGGAACTATATATAAGGATGTACGCATTATTTTATGATCATAAGATATGTACCCTGGTGCCAGTGATCTAAGACGAAATCTACCCCAAGGTTTTTAGATTCAATCCACATAACAGTCAGGAGTTTTAAGATATGGACAGTGTCGCTGCTCTACAGAATATATGTTTATGAAGATTGGTTAAGGCATGCCAGACTTGTCTTATGTAATTAAGGGAAGTAATTCGTATATTACTTTTTATATTCGTTAAATTTTAGACTGTTCCTTACCGGAAGTCGATTTCCGGAGAAACGAAACTTCAATTTTCAGGATAATTTTCCTAGTTTTTGGTAATAACAAGCCAGTTAATCATCAAAACTGTGAATAGATATGTGACAATACCATCTTCTGAAATAAATTAAGTAACTGTCATATTCAAGGAAGCTCAGCAATCATCGAAAGATAGGTATAAATTGGAAGTGGGAGGGGTGAACTATCCATTCCTGAATAATGTGCAGTCTCGTTTTAAAAGCTATTATATTGTCATCAATGATCATTCAGAAGCATTTTCGATATCTTACAATAATATTAATTCTTACACACTTATATCTGACTTTGCCTTACAAGTTGGCTTTGCAAGTGGGATTCTATTTAGATATAGATAATCTATATCTAAATAGATCCCCACTTGCAAAGCCAACTTGTTCTGAAAATTTTAGAACAATAGCTTCTGGTCTATTTTAGAATATCCTTTAAATCAAAGTACTAGAATCAGTGTCACAGGGTCTTCAGACGTGACGATATTCTCAGATTCAACCGTCACGGATTTTCCTGAAATACGTGACCAATCATTTTTGGTTGTCACAGGATTTTCAGCCGTGAAGATTAAATCTGCCTCTGTGACTTTTTAACTGCAATTAAATGGTAACATGACATAGCACCTCATAAGCATGTTTCAGGGAAATAGTTACAACGCGAGGCTTGTCGTTCATGCCAAGTATCGTAAAAGTACCAAGTTTTGGTGAAAATACTATCCTGTCATTTTTTATCAGTTCATCTGCCCGAGAGATGTTTATATCTACATTATGCATAGGTTTACCTAGTTGAAAATTGTGTCATATCTCAAACTTGATCTTTAGATAACGGCATTTATTTTGTACTTATCCCATTATGTTTGTATATCAGTATTGATTTATTGAGCTTTGTTACATGACAACAGTCGTCAGACAACGGTCGTCACGTGACGTTATTGTTATTGATGAATTTCAGAACGTCAACTTTTCGCACTTTTTGTACTTATATAAATGATAAACAACGTTCTTTTGAAAATAAATATTTTTATTTCTTGAAATAAAATCTCAGTTTGACCAACTTTATAAATCCCTTGACATTGCCGTGACAAAATCCGTGATGATACCGTCATGGTCGTCACGGGTTTTAGTAGATCTGATTGAATTTGAAGTGCCATTTGTGCATGTAATTGTAAATTCAAGTTCAACTTAACATGAGGTAATAATAATAATAAGTCTTAGCCTCTAAGAAAGCTTGATGAAGCTCAACTTGTATGCATATCAGCATGTTCAATCATGCGAAAATCCGCGTATTTCATGCCAAAATCATAAAAATCATGTGAGTATTCAGACTCGACCAGGTACAAATACGTGGACCGAAATATATCATATTTGCCATTACTTTAAGGACATTCAATATATGAAAAAATTTCATAGTCCAACTAGTTTAAGTCACTTTAGTCCTAAATATAAGACCCTACATAACAATTTTATCATACGGATGTTCTTCTGTTATGTAGGGTCTTAACGGATTGCTTCAAAAACACATGTGTAAACTGTGTACCAATTTCTGTTTAATTTTACAGGAGTGCTAATAGCTTGAACTATGACCTCCATACTTGATCAGTATGAAAATGCGCAGGCAACATATTCAACGTCTAGTGCAAGAAAAGTTGCGGAACCAGTAAGTATTGATTAAAATATGATTGTATATCTATTCTGACATTCTGAAAAGTGTATTGACATTACTGGACATTCAGTCCAGTGATCTTGGAAGAATCATTGGACCGAATCAGGTTTCACTGGACAGGTAGAAATCATCAAAATGACAGATATTGACATCGTATTAGTAGGGCTATTACAATACGCCAGAAGTGTACTGCGATATATTGCACGATACGTACCACAATATATTGTGGGCTTTTAGATTTGTTTTGCCTCAGCTGTATCTAACAGAAACATTGCAAATTTTATATGCAGCTACTGATAGAATTTAGCCTCTTGAAGTATTTACAGTCATTTAGGACTGAGACCCGCCCCAGTTGGTTAAATTCTTGTAACATAAGGTTAGATGGAATGAACAATGTAAAAAACTGAAGTTTCGCTACTTTTATTTCACAAAGGGAAGAATTTTCCAATGAAAAAAATGTCGCCAAATACCGGTACATTAAAATCATACCGTGGTACGTATTGCTGCAGCTGCCTATTGCAATATACCGGCATACGGGTATATCGTGACAGCCCTATTAATTAGCAACATTTTTTATTTCTAAGGGGAAGTAAAAAAACATTATAACCACCGAACTTGATTAAAACAACATCTTTTGACATATGTGGCACATTGTCTTACTGATTTATTTTCATGATTTTTAAGGTTGTTCCAGGATTCATTGATGCTAGGATGACTAATGAAGAGATTCCTATTTTCTCAAGGAAAGCTATTGATTTCAAGTAAGTTGAAATATGCTTGTTGTAGTAGTGGTCTAGTTTTTTAAAAACACTAATAAAACTGTTCAGCTCAGGTTAAAAGTAGGCACTCTCGTCTATGGTGCGCTGTGTAATGTTGCCTTGAAGACGTTGATGAAGCTGGAGTTAACATCTTATTTCTTGAGGTTGTTAACCATTTTGCACCATTTGTTACTGACTGTCATACCTTCCATGAAAATAGTTCCAAGTTCAGGGATTGTGGTTCCATTTGCAAACAGTACCTTCATACCTTTGTCAAGTTTGGTCATGAACTTTTATCTCCACCATTCTCTTGCTTGCCTCTTTATCAAGTTGTCCTCAAATTCCTAGGATGTGATTAGTACTAGATTTAAATCTTAGATCCAGAGATCTATGCCTATCTAGGTACTATGAGTAGTATCACTTACTGCCACAAGTTAAAGTGCTGATGACTGGATATGCTGTATATATACAAAATTCTCCGTAAACAGATATCCTATAGATGGGTCATGGCTCTTGTAAAAATTCTCCTGACACCACACAGCCAGGGGTCAGGTCTAGATGACCTTTGTGTCAACCAATCAATACACAGCTTTTATCTAGAAAAAACACTATAAGTAGCATCGCGATTTCATAATTTACTATCTTTAGACAGAGTTATGCATTTTAAATTTGATGGTGGTGTCATTCATAGGCTGTGATTGGGCAGTGCTTTGCAAATTGCAGACCGTTCTTGGCAAATTATGTCACATAGAAGATACAGACAAGTGACTGAATCCAATCATGATTATGTCAAGAATATTATAAAAACAGAGGCCAGCTGAATGTGACCTGCATTGTGAATTAGCCTGATCCATAATAATTGAGTAGGCAGATTGTATATAAAATTAAAAATTATTTCTCTCATTTTCAGACCAGAATCACCTATTACACATTTAACTGTATGTGATAATTTTCTTGTAATGGCAATGAGTGGTGGAATATTGATGAGACTACATTTAGAACATCCAGAGGATTCTGAACGTAAGTTACTTTGAAATTTGAATAGTTAAATAATGATTTAAAATTCCGGGAAATTGGAAGAGATCTGCTGCTCTGTTTCTCCTAAATATTTTATGTTAAAATAAAAAGATGTTTCCCAAAGCATTTTTTTGAAAGTGTGGATATTACTTTATTAAGATATTTTTTTCTAAATTTGTCATTTCATGGTTACAAGAATTAAGATATAGACTTATTTTCAGCCGGATTTTTCAACGAAAAAATTCGGCTAATAGTTTAGCGAAACATGGGCGGCAGGTGTCCCGTGTTGTTAACAATTGCGTTAAAGTTTTCAATTTAGCATATATCTCGGCCATTTATTGTCAGATCTTTATCAAACTTCATACAATGATAACATACCATGTGATGAACAGAATTAGTAAGTAAACACTACTCTACCTGGCTTTATTATGGATTATTTCCCTTTGTTATTTTTGCGTTAAATTTTTTAAATCCTGCTTTAATGTGGTTTCCACATTACATTTCTTGTTATAAAAGTAAGATGGCTATATGTTATTACTGCATTGTCATTCCTGTATAATATGCATGTACACATGAAAGTTTTAAGTAATAATGCTATTTTGAGTGTTTTGTGAAGAATTTCTTGATGTAATTCTAAATGAAATCTGTATATTTCAGTATTTTAAAAATAGATTTTCGGTATTTTAAAAATTTTCAACTTTCACTCATGAATAAATATAATGGAGTCTATTAGAAACCTGAACCTGAACAAGGATAAATAGATACAGGTTAGACTGTAGTTTATTTTCTTTAAGGTGTGGAAGTATTCAAGGCTGGTGAGGACAGAATTCATAAAATGTTTCTGGATCCAACTGGAAGACATCTTATTATTAGTTTTGAATCAACAGAGAATGTTTACTTGTCCAGAAATTCTAAGAAACCAAAATCTATATCAAAATTGAAGGTAAATTATTTCTACTGTTTCATTTTGATTCCAGTATTATCGGATGATCACGTGATATTGGTTTAATATCCCACTGTGACTGAGTATATCTTTCAATAATGGTTAGATATTTAATGTTGAAACTTTTTTCACTCAGGACAAGGGAGTACAGGTGGCATATTGTATCTCCAATACATGCACTCCTCATTTCAAAAATTTGTCCTAAAATTGTTGGAACTTTACGGAGCCCCTAAAGTGACATTTTGGAATATTTTTTTTATTTTCACAACTATTTCATTTAAAGGTAATATTACTTCATTTTTTTCGAAATAATATTTCGTTTACACATAATATTATTTCGTTTTTTTTTAAATAATTATTTTCGAAATACTTTTTGAAAAAACGAAATATTATTTTGTTTAATCAAAATAATATTACGTTTAAACAAAATAGTTGTGAAAATAAAAAAAAGTATTCCAAAATGTCACTTTAGGAGCTCGGTAGAACTTGAATGTCTGTGAGATAATCTAAGTATGCAATCACACAATTACTAGTGTGTAATTTATGTTGGGCTCAAAATGTAACCCAATTGAATCAAAGCACAAAATCTCTAGAGTCATTAGCTAAAATTCTTCCATGTTGGCATAAAAGCTAGCCAGAAGGCAAGGTAGCATCATATGATATCACTACTACATAAGCATTCAAATCACATCATTATTAAAATTGTAGTTATTGTTCTCGTTGCTATGACATTAGGTTTGTCTGTTTTTATAAGCTTGTTTAAAAAAACAGTCGTGTTATGTTATGGTTCTGGCTGTCCATCTGTTGGTCTGTCCATCCATAATATCTTGTGCATGCCACTCCTCCTTTACTGATTGATCTGTTTTCTTAAAACTCTCACTGATCATAGATATTGACGTTTAGTTTACATATTTTATACAGTAGTAGTTTAACATATTTCAGGGTCATCACATTGATTCTGTGGGTTGGAACTGGCAGAATGCTAATGACAATACAACTGGTGCCATTCTTCTAGGAACTAGTAAAGGTTGGTATGAACCATTTACTCAGTTTTAGTTTTAGAGAATCATTAATGGCATCAGAGTTATCATCTTTGGATGCAGTATGATGTCTTTTGCCCATCTATGATAACAATGATTGTAGACTTGTTTTAATTTTCATTGCATGTATTGGCAGACCAAAGCTAACCTGGGAGGACCTGGTTAAGCGTGATAGGCTAGTACAAAATATGGATGGCACCAACCCTCAAGACTGCCAATCATGGAGATTCACTCCAGACGAGACAGACAGGCCTCACCCTGTCAAGGAATAATAAACTAAACTGGATGATGATGATGATGATGATATTAAATAGATATTTTGAATATCTGATGTCCCCCCACCAACTCATTTGGTAGCACATAAATTTAATGTACTATCTTGGAGCTTGGTCATGATGTAATTTCTATAATTGCAGCCATTCTCCCTTCCTCCACTGATTCTTAATTCTGTTTGGAACTTGTCAGTCATTGACAGAAGTATGCCCCTAGAAACTGGTTAACAGCTAAACCCAAAGAATTTAGCCTTTCCAGGAATGATAAGTAGGTTGACTGTCCACTGTTATACAACCCATACAATGTGTTGCTATAACTTAAAACCCAGGAGATCAGGCATATCCAAATCTGTAGCTTCTTTAGATAAAGTCATCATGATTATTAAATTAATATGTTTCTAGTAATACATGTATTAATTGACTAGTTCTATTGGCTTTCAGGTTTAATATTTGAGACTGAGTTATCAACCAATGATGAAAGTAGATTTTGGCAAGGAAATTTAGATCAATATTTAAAACAGGTTTGTGCCCTCTTTAATGTATTTAATACAATGTACTATGCTAATGCGTTAATGCACGCGGTGCCTATATCAGGCATGTGACTTGATGTGATCAGTATGGGTCAAAATATTGAAACAAATAATTGTCACGGTAGGTTTTTCTTTAATTTGTAACCTTTTTACCATTTCACAGTTTTAACAGGATTGTATGAAGTGCCTGCTCCTTCTCATTAGTAATAAAATAACCAAAACTTGAAGGTTTACTGTTAAGTATACATGCTTTTTTGTTAAAATGAATCAGTGTGTTGAACAGTTAACATATCACACCATTTCCCTTACTTAAAAAAAATACCATTTTTTCCTAATACAGTCGAATTACGATAATTAGAAAAAGCTTCAGATTTGCAAAAAATGTCAAGTTTTCGTGATTTTGAGTTATCGTAAAACGAGATTTTCGGTGTTCTCCGTAATATAATTGCATCGTGATAATTGCTTCAATGAATGCTCACAGAGTTGTCTTGTGAATTGACGCTTACTATATGACAATTATTTTTTGTTGATGTACATGAATGTATTGTTTTGATAATATGTTCAAAAATAAATTTTAGCTTTGTGTTTGTTTTTTATCTCGCCCTCCTCCTTTCTCACCCGGGCTGGAGACCGGCGACAGCGGAGTTAAGAGTTAGTGAAACTTATGTACACTATTTACAGATATTTACGGTTAAATTATAGATTTGTTATTTACTTGTCACCTCTGTTATTTTCATTAAATTCACTTGTCCATTTGGAAGTGAACTCAAGTATAGAAGACTGGCGTTTTTTAGCCAGTGAATCAACCTTACATTTTAGAAGGTTTTTAGATAATCTACATTGAATTGAATGTTCAGGGTCACTGTCTTTTTGACCTTCGAAAAAGTCTTGCATTGTGTCTAAAGCAGTCATTGCGTCATCAACATTTGGATTTTTTATCTAACTTGGGACAATGACATCATCATCATCATCTTGATTTTCATTACTGTCTCATGCATCAAGCACATCTGAGATAATGTCATCATCTGACAAGGTCGGCGATGTCCGAATAATCTCCGAAAAGTTGACGTATTTGGAGAAGACAGCAATGTTACCTAAACTAGCAAGTTTTGCTAAAGGTATGTTGCCTAGAAAGTCGCCATCTTCGTCCTCATTTGGTACTGAAGATGCAGCAGTAAAACCAGCATGAGAAAAACAATTTGAGATTGCGACTGGTGTCACACATTCCCATGCCTGCTGCAAAAATCTGCAAGAACGTTGATGGAGAACTCATTTTTTGACTCAATAGCCTTTATTTGGCTAATGACAACTCTTTTCTTGTAATGAGTTTTCAGGTTATGAATGACGCCCTGATCCATTGGTTGGGTTTTACTTGTAGTGTTAGGTGGTAGAAAAATAAGTTCCACGTATTCCAACCTGTCAACCTTTGGAAGGGCTGGACAGTTGTCTATAATCATGACATTTTTTTTTGTGTTGTCTTATCATTTTATTGTCAACTTTTCTGAGCCAGTCACTGAAAATGTCACTGGTCATCCACGCTTTTTTGTTTGAGGTGTACTGTGTTGGTAGCATGGTTTTATTTTTAAAGCATCTTGGACGAGATGCTTTTCCAATAACCAAGAGTGGTAACTTGTCGGTCCCAGACACGTTGGCACAAACAAGTACGGTAAGTAAGTCTGTCACTATACGCCAGAAGCATATCACGATATATTGCTATATGCTGGCATTGTATCGCGATACATACCACGATATATTGTAGGTTTTTAGATTCGTTGTGCCACTGCTGTATTTAACAGAAACATAATCTTACATGAAGCTACTTATAGAATCTAGCCTCTTACAGTCATTTAGGACTGTGATGCCCCTCAATCAGTTAAATTCTTGTAACTTAAAGTTAGATTTGTGAACAATGGAAAAACTGACGTTTCGCTACTTTTATTTCGCGAAGGGATACATGTTCCAATGAAATAAAAAATATCGCCAAATACCAGTAGGTTAAAATCGTAAAGCGGTAGGTATTGCTGCAGCTGCGTTTTGCAATATACCGGTATATCGTGACACCCCTCACGGTAAGTCTGTCTTTTGATCTTTTACCGCCACTACAATCTACATAGAGTTTTATCTAGTAACATTTTATAAATATTCCAGCTTCATCTGCATTGTAAATGCAGTCATGTGAGTAATTTTTCAGCAATATGTGGAGTTCATCTTGCCAAAGATTCATTGACTCACTGTCTGAGTCAACAGACCTTTTCTTTCTTTGAATCTGGATAGCCATCCTGGTTTGGCTTCAAAATCAGTGACGTTTATCATTTTAGCGTACTGATTAGCCTTTTCTAGTAGAACAGATCAGCTAAAAATAGCGCCCTGTTTCCTAGCTGATCTAAACCATTTGACTTGATCTTTTTCTAATTCTTCCCACTTTCCTGTCTTCATAGTTTTTCTTTTTGGTCCAAACTCCAGATAACCCTGTTTGATTGATTCTTTATAAGACAGCCATGAACTTAGTGCACTGTGGCTGATTTCTAATTCTTTGGCTATTTCTGGTTTTGAACGAACACCTCTCTCAACTGCTTGTATAGCTTGGAACTTAAATTCTATCGTCTAATGGCTGGTCTTTCTCTTCACTCCCTTCTTCCCGTCGCCAACATTTCTGATCTAGCTATTTTCCTGGCTAACCCAGACCCTTCACTAGATTACTCGGAAAGTGTGAACTGCCTACCCTTATTCAGCTATCCTCTCAGTTGACCAGAAACCTTCACTGAATTACTACAGATAATTTAAACAACAGTTTAAGATAAAATAGTAAACAGTAGACAAATTTTAGCAATGAGCTTATAATAAGAATTTACTAATATTGCTGTGTGCATAAGATGTGCATAAATCAAGTTTGACGCATAGAACACTGGCTCTAGTATATAAGGACCAAGGGTCGTATGGTTTCGTCACTCAAGCAAACAAATGTGACATATCACGCTTGATGTACAATACATGTTTGCATCTTTGTTTTCACAAGACAAGCCAAAAATGTAATCCATAATTGACTAAAGCACACGTCATGACATGTTATCAATATCTAACAATAGCAATAAATGTAGATTGTCTGAGGTGTGAAAAACTCGCGACCAGAGATCCATGTCAAGTTATCGCGTAAATTTTTAACTGATTCTATGTTCAGCGTCCTATAAAAAGTTGTTGAATAAGCGCGAATTTCAAAAAATTGTGTGTTGAATTATCAGGAAATTTTAACATTAAACTTATAGGAGAAAATGTCGGGACCATAGATCTATGTTGAGACTTGAGTTACCTCGAATTTTGAAAAAACGCTTGTCAAAAAATTGTAATTCAACTGTAAATGTTTCATACCTGATGGTGAGTGGTTTTATGAAGTTGGAGGCATATGATGCATTGATAACAGTTAACAAAGAACCATTGCTGTACACCTATATTTTGATTGGCTATCATGCATTTCAAATATTTTCTAATTCATGCCTGGTCTGAAAAAAGAAAACTTTGCGCTATGTATAAAGTTGACTGTTCTTTGATATAATTTATCAACCTGTTTCAGTTTCTTAATCCACCTTTGGAGGTAAAATTATATTATGTATTATCTATTAATGTCGTTGTATTGTTGGATACTCTGTGTAAATGATTTTGTATTCTTCATACGTAAATATTGTTCGTTTTTTCTCAACTGTCAAAACATGAATAATTTTACGGTGAATGCGTTTGTTAAAATTATTGTCGTATTCCACCCATGAGTTTCCGAAAGTGTGTATTATGATTGAGTAAAGCTTCTTATGCCATATGATAAGTTTTAGTCAAGATATTTTTAATAAAGATTAGGCCGCCAGTACAAAAACAATGCATTCAGTCACCGTGAAATTATTCAAGCTTTGACAGTTGAAAAAAAATGGACAATACCTAGCATGTTTTCTTCATTTTCACATTTCTTCTAGTCAGGCTTTAGATATATACTTCAATAATTTTAGGCTTGATAGAATTTATGTTCTTTTATTCTCAATTACATTTATATGCAATATTAAATTTAGAGTTAAAGGTCAAGGTCATTACTCATTTGTACTTCCTTGATAACTTAAGAAGTGTTGTTCCTAGAATCTAGAAATTATATCTTTTTATAGTCAATTGACTATAGATGACTCGTGTCGAGTTTGGGGTCCAATGTCAAGGTCATATGAGCTTCATGTGAAAATCTTGTCTAGATGTCTTCTTGAACACCTGTGTAAAGAGAGTAACTTTCTCTTATTTGGGGATAGCTCTTTGTCTAAGGATAGTCCAATGAGCTTGTAATACCTGCCCTAGTGAAAATTCTGTTTTTGTTCTAGAGGGGGGGGGGACTTACATAATCATTGTTGTTGTACTTTATTTCTTTTGTCAACTTTGTCTCACCCTGATTTTAAGATTGTATTTATTTGTTGGTACCAATCGAGTGTTGCCCACAAGACTGTAGTAAGTGCATTGCATTAAAGAGCGAGTTACTACAGTCTTGCAGGCAACCCTCGCAATGTTGTAGTATGTATATCCAGTTATAGTATTTTTGTACCCGTACATAAATATTTACACTTGGAAATTTATGTTATTTTGAAGAAGTTATATCATTTCCTATCTATGTAAGATTAGCTTACTTTGAATGAAAGTTTTCAACTAAGCATATTGTGTACACTGCTTGCTTCTGATCTAAAATATTTTGTCTGCTTTAGATTTATTCAGTTAAGTGTTTATTTATTTTGCAAAAATTATGTTGGCTAGCTTTAAATTGTATTGGCTAGCCTTGTTTGTTTTGTTTGATTTTAATGAAGTCTGTCAGCTCCATAAGGGTGCATTATGTGCAGACTCTGGGATGTGACTCTTTATTTAATAAGGATTGTTATACCCCCGCTTCGAAGAAGAGGGGGGTATTCTGTTTTACCCTTGTCCGTCCGTGCGTCCTTAACAAAATTTCCGTCGCAGTTTTCTCAGCAACTATAACATGCAGCAGCCTAAAACTTTGCATATTGCTTCATCCTATAGTCCCATGTGGTGTAAAGCGATTTCATGCTCCTTGCTCATCTACTTCCTGTTTGTCGCATATTTTTAGATTTTGGCGGGGGTATCACTAGTGAGCATTAGCTCACAGATTTACTTGTTTTTTTTAGTCTAAATTGAGACTAAGTTTTTTATATAACTCTTATCAGGAGAGTTTCTTATTTGCCAAAATGTTCTTATGTCATTTTCATTGATTAGTTATCTCCTAAATGCTAATTCAGCATGGTTAAGTTGGAGACTTCCATATATGGCTGGCTTGCAAGAGTTACTCTGAACAATTATTTCTTGACATTGAATATAAATAGACAATACACATTTATTCAAGCTTGATTTTGAAACAAGACTTTACCAACTGGATAAATCATTCTATAACTTGATTCCTGATCTTTCCGTACTAAAGGATTAAGTTTCTTAATCAAACAGTTGTTGCC
Source organism: Mactra quadrangularis (assembly GCA_025267735.1). Lineage (NCBI taxonomy): Eukaryota > Metazoa > Mollusca > Bivalvia > Venerida > Mactridae > Mactra > Mactra quadrangularis. The sequence continues at coordinate 35,781,061 of CM046304.1, forward strand.
ATGGCTGTAAAGAGAGAGTCTTTTTAACTCCATTAACCCTTGTTTTTAATGACTCATTTTTGTGAACAGAACAGAATTTACCATTTTTCGTCAAAGTTAACATTGTAAATACATGTGAACAAATCTATTGACATTATGCTGGACCTTCCAATGAACCCAATCATAATCTGTTTACCAATGAAAGAATTAGGATTCTTATTGTTGAGTTTATAGATTGATATGTTACATACTATTTCAGTTATTCAATCTACAAGGAGGAGAACCTGTCACTGGTATAGAATTTGATAGAATGCCATCTGAATCAATGACAGAATATCAATATTACATTCTTGTTACAACACCAGGGTATGTAGAGTTTGGTATTGTTCTATAGACTACAGGGACCAAACAAAATTCTTAAATTTCAATGATGATTTGAATAATCATTATTTTTAATAGATTTTTAGAATGGTTTGTGATTTTTTCATTAATGCATTAAATAAAATGATTCAGCTTCTGACTTCCTAAAGCTTGCAAAACTGCCAAACCATAATCAATTTAATTCTTTTCCATATTATAGTTTTTGGAACGATGTTATTTAACATCGTTCCAATGGTAACAAGAAAGTATAAGATTACTCTTTTCACGCTTCAACAATTTTCAACATAGACAAAGAGGCGTAGTTCAAGCGTGAAACTCATTAACATCTCATTTAAATGTAATACAACGCTGGCTTGTGTTGTCGTTCTTGAAACTCTTCAGGAAAAGGGAGGTTACTCTCAGGACATACAAATCTTGCAATGGAGACGGGACAACTCAACCCGTAGACAACTCAACCCGTGACAATTGCAATGATTACTTGTTGGAGTAAAAAGGGCCTACGATGTTTTTGACAATGCATGCTATATGCGTAGCTTAATTACATCATTCGATAGTAATAAACAATCAAAAAATAAGTTCAGGACATCGTTCCTCCAGCACTCCAGTGCTTTGATTTAATTTCTAATAACTACATGTATGTGTATAATGAACGGCTATTTGGGTCTGTAGCTTTTCATGTCTGCTCAATTTCTCAGAACTTGTTTCACAGATTTGATTTAAACTTCATACATATACCAGGTATCAGGCAGACATGTACATATCCCATTTTGGTCACGGTCAATTGATTTTTTGCAGAGTTATGGCCCTTTGATGAAAAATATTGTCCGCTTATTTTCTTTGCACCCAATTTCTTGACAAACACCTATTTGGGGGTTATATTATCACATTCAGTGATAAGTCTAGTATGTCTAAAGGATGGTTACAAAAACTAGTCAAAGTATTCTTAAACTGATTATTGGTTTCTTAATGTTGTTATACATGTATGTTATAATTTCAGAAAGCTATACCAGTTTCTTGGTACAGTATCGAAGACGGCAGAACCACCGATGTTTCAACAATTATTTCTCAAGTTTGAAGAACATGAAAAAAGTATGATTAATATAATATAATAATTTTTGTATGTGAAAATTCAAATGTTCTGATAATATATTTGGATTTTTAGCCGGATTTTTCAACAAAAAAAATCGGCTAATAGTTAAGCGAAACATGGGCGGGCGGGCGTGCGGTTGGGCGTGAGGGTGTCCGGTGTCCTTAACAATTGCGTTAAAGTTTTCAATTTAGAATATATCTCTGCTATTTATTGTCAGATCTTTCTGAAACTTCATACAATGATAACATACCATGCCATAAACAGAATTAGACAGTAACCACAACTCTACCTGGCTTTATAATGGATTATTTCCCTTTGTAATTTTTGTGTTAAAGTTATTAAATTCGGCTTTATTTTTGTTTGGTTTAATGCAACACATTGTATTGGTCATATAATGATGGTCAGTCAACCTACTCTCTGTTTCTGGAAAGGCTAAATCTCTGAATTTAACTAACTATTATGTGCATACTTTCGTCAGTGACTGACAATTGCCCAACATGATTAAGAATCATTGGATGGATGGAAAATGCCAGTAGAAATAATTACATAACCAAGTATGCCCCTCCTTGGAATCGAACCTATGGCCCTCTCAATCAGTAGACTTGCGTGCTACCAACTATGCTAGGGCGGCTTTGATAATATATTTGTTACTTTGTTGTATAGTGAGTGTTCTATAGCAGAATTACAGCACACTGCTCTCTGTCACTTTTTTGTTTGCTGCTGAACATGAAGACATAGTTTGAAACATTAAATGTCTGATGAGCTATGCCCCCTTTTTTCTGCTTCCCTGGCTTTTTCTGAACATTCACTATTGTAGTGAAATAATTGTTTCTACATTGGTACATGTAGTTCGTTTTTTTTCCATAATTTTGCCTTTTACTATATAACATAACAAATTGGGCTTGGTGCTGAAGAAAATTTAGGACTATGATTGTGATAGTGATACAATATTACAATTGTTTGTAGTACAATATTAACGTACTAGGCCCAAGCTAAGCCCATTGTAAGTAAATCTGGGCTAGTAAAAATTACTTATTATATCCCCGCTTTGAAGAAGAGGGGGGTATACTGTTTTACCCTTGTCCGTCCGTCCGTTACAAAATTTCCGTCGCAGTTTTCTCAGCAACTATAACATGCAGCAGCCTAATACTTTGCATATTGCTTCATCCCATAGTCCCATGTGGTGTAAAGCGATTTCATGCTCCTTGCTCATCTACTTCCTGTTTGTCGCATATTTTTAGATTTCGTTAAATGAAAGTTACATTATGATTGTCATATTTCTCACTGTGGGGGTATCACTAGTGAGCATTAGCTCACAGATTTACTTGTTTCATGTAGTTAGACTAATTGATGATAATGTCCTTAACTATGTAACATAAATATAAATATATAACAAAATTGGATAAGTGCGGAAAAAGTTTAAAGCTACAATTGCAATACTATTATAATTGTACCATTGTTTATTACAGTACAATATCAAGAGTTACCCGGAGATTTTGGTTACAGTGAACTCAGACTATTTTTTCCTAAATTTAGAGAACCTGCTAAAAAATTTGCTTGGATGACAGGTTGGTACCGACATGTTTAAGTTATTACATGGGGGTTTCCCCATGTTTTGTGGTGGACTGTAGCAAATCTTCATTAAACCACCACATACGAGTAGATTACATTGGGTCGCACATGTGCAATTAAAGGGTTACTACCCTTATTTAATAATAATATGCAATTTAATTAGTTGGCTTTTTTCGTTAATGGGCAAACGATGCAATTTGTGCAATTACAAACTATCAAATACTGTTAGTATTATAATTATCAGTGTAGGTAAGGGGCCTTTGTATTGTTTCCATTTGTTGTATAATTTCATGTTCATATACAGTGAACAATAAGTATAGTCCAACAGAATTAACCTGAGCTTGACCTTTTTGCAAGAATATATTAAACTCAGTATTTACAGTCTATTTTTGTCTTCGTTTGTAAATCGCGCTTTATCGGATGCTTTCGGCAAAATACACGTTCTGGTCTAGTAATGTTGTTTTCATAAGAATAAATACTTTAATCTGTGCCATAATATTGCTGACTTACTTTTTACCCCAAAAACTAATGTGTCCAAAATTAAAAGTACAATAACATTCCACTTTTAAAAATTGATTTATAGTCACATCAGTTGTTAAAAACATGTGTATTACCGTATACATGCATACGGAAACTCACAATTTAATGTAAGTGATGTGTGTAATTTTTATAATAAGGTAGTTCAAGCTCAGGTTAATTCTGTTGGACTATAACAGTAAGTTTATTATTAAAACCAAATATATACTAAGATTCATTTGTTCACCAAGTTTATTTGATAACCCATACAAAAGTTAATCAAGGACAAGTTCAATATTGTTTAGTTACAGATATTTAAAGGTGATGTTTCAACACCTTTAGGGAAATGTCTGGTTAACAGTGGCATTATGTTATACCGTTCAGGACACCAACTTTCAATATCAAACAAATAAAAAAATGTAAAATTAGTGATAAAAAATGTAAAATTAAGTCGAATCATGAATTGTGAATGATATAGGTCCAAAAAATATGAAATATAAATGCTCAATAAAAACAATACAAAAAAACAACACTTACACACTATATGACACCATGTGTGATAAATTTTATTTTGTTTTGTGTTATTATCTATACATTATGTATTTATGGTGGAGGGATTTTACTTATTTATTTTTTATAATTTATTTTTTTGTACAAAGCCATTGAATATGTAATATAGAAATAGGCATTTAATCAAAAGTTAAAAGTTTAATATATAATTGATATTTATACAACAGGTCCTGGTGTATACTATGGTGATATAGATACGTCTGGTAAACTAGGACCTTATAATGTTGTCAGTAATCAAATGTTGATGAAATATCCTAAAGATGATGATAGAAATGTCCATAATCCATTTAGTATGGTCATCACTGAATTCCATGCTTTACTATTGTTCTCAGACAGGTAAGTGAAGTTTTCTTGTGTTTGTTATTTATCATATAAAGTGCCCTCCAAAAGTGAAAGGGCTCCGGGATCTGTACCTTATCTCTATCAGACTGTAAAATTTGAGCTCAATAAAGCCAGCAGTTAGGGTTCTGAGATGTTTTTAGAAAACTGATCATTCATAATGCATATAATTTACTATAATAAAAGCTTATTCATGTGTTTTCGTTATACCCCCGCTTCGAAGAAGAGGGGGGTATACTGTTTTACCCTTGTCCGTGCGTGTGTTCGTGCCTGCTTCCGTCCGTTACGAAATTTCCGTCCCAGTTTTCTCAGCAACTATAACATGCAGCAGCCTAATACTTTGCATATTGCTTCATCCCATAGTCCCATGTGGTGTAAAGCGATTTCATGCTCCTTGCTCATCTACTTCCTATTTGTCGCATATTTTTACATCTTTGCGGGGGTATCACTAGTGAGCATTAGCTCACAGATTTACTTGTTATTTCTGATTTTGGAGTTAGCTCGGACGACTCTTCATTTTTTTTTATTGGTAAGTGTAAATTGGTTTAACCTAAACACAGGTTTTGTTCAAGGACTTATAGAGGCTACTGAAGACTGATCTGCTTGACTTGTACTCCACATAATCATGTGATAATTACTTTTTTGGTTGGGTTTAACATGCTTGCAATGCATTGTATGGATCAGTCAACCTACTCACAATTCCTGGAAAGGCTAAATCTCTGGACATATATGTAAATTAGTAATATGGCACATACTCCTCTCATTGAATTACATCTGTTCAACATTATTTAGAATCATTGGTAGGAGGGGGAGAATGGCCTTAGAAAGTATTTCATTACCAAGCTCCACAAATGTAGGCCTGCCCCCCGGAATGGAATCTATGTCCCCTTCATTAGTAGACTTGTGCTTGACCAATTGTGCTAGATTGGCGGTTACATAATGTGATAATCCACATAAGCTGATATAGTAAGAGATAGTACAGTAAATGCTGATATGTATTATTTCATCATATTATACCTTACATGTAAAGTGCCCGCTGATATGATAGTGGCCCTTTGACATCATGTCCAATCAATATCATTAAATGCTTGTTTAGTGGCGTGTAACCCACTTGTTAATTTTTGACGGAGCAAAAAAATGTTTGACACTGTGTAAACAAAGTTTATGCTATGCGGCTTCGATCCACTATATGTTATAGGGCTGACTGGTTGGTCACTATTAGACCAGCAAGCCCTAAGTGGTGTGTACTGTTTCTTAAATAAAATTTTTGTGATAATTTGTTTTAAGTACCATGTTGTTTTGTTTAATTTCAGATTAAAAGCATTTTGTTTATTAAATGAACAAGTTATTTATGATGAATCATTCTTAGAAGTAAGTTTTTCATAGTCCATACACATGCTATTGTATAAAAGGTCTTCTCAGACTTCTAAAAATATTTCCATAATTTCTCAAAGTTGAATTTTCCAATACTGAAATGGACTCTGCATTTAACAGCCTGATCTGGCCAAAGTAGGTGACATTTGCCTACAAGGTATGGTTTGGTTGAGGTAGGTCTTACTACAGTTGACATCTATTTGAGAATGTTTTGAATGGGATTTTTTTATGTCTTTGTATTGATAATTTGTTTTTTGTGATATGTTTTTTCTGTTTTAATATGATAAAACACATCTTATACAGCTTGCCTATAAATCAGTTTACATTGCAGCCCTTATCACTGTAGCATGTTTTAATTATTGGCATATTTCATGTACTTCTTATAATTTTATTATTATTTGTTCCTGGATTTTGAATCTAATGTCCTAAGGGGATACTGGTTCGAATCCCACCTTGGGAGGTTATACCCTTCTATGAAAAAATGACAATAATGTCAATTTTCCTCCATTAATAAGGTATATAGAGAAATTTCAGGCTTTGTGAAAGAAGTATATTGGAAAAAGTAGCCTAACTACAAATGATTTTGATGAATTTTATTATACCCCCGCTCTGAAGAAGAGGGGGGTATACTGTTTTACCCTTGTCCGTGCGTGCGTCCGTCCGTTACAAAATTTCCATCGCAGTTTTCTCAGCAACTATAACATGCAGCAGCCTAAAACTTTGCATATTGCTTCATCCTATAGTCGCATGTGGTGTAAAGCGATTTCATGTTCCTTGCTCATCTACTTCCTGTTTGTCGCATATTTTTAGATTTTGGCGGGGGTATCACTAGTGAGCATTAGCTCACAGATTTACTTGTTTTCCAAGCTTTCGGCTGTAATAGCCTTCCTCAGGGTGTAAACAATAATTTAGGAAATGACGTCGCTTTGTGAAAGGGTATTTGAGTACTGGTTATAGACAAGGGTCCTGGAAAGCTAGGTTTGGTGCACTGGACGTCGTTAAGTAACCTTAAATATGTGTTGACATGGTGTTAAACCCAGTACAGTAAAACTCGGATATAACATACTTGCTGGGCCATAGAAAAAAGGTATGTTATAACCGAGGTATGTTATATCCATATAGCATACTAAGTATGTTATATATCAGGATGAAAAACGGGCCAGAAAAAATGGTATGTTGTAACAGAGTGTATGTTATAACCGAGTATGTTATATCCGAGTTTTACTGTATAAATAAATTATATATGTTCATATTCTTGATTATCAGAGTTATGGTAAACTAATGGGACTGTGTAAAGATCCATTGAAAGGAATGATATGGGTTTATACATCACAAAAAGTATTTAAATACAAGGTTACTAGAGAGGCAAGGTAAGATTTTTGCATGCATACATTTTTTGAAAATAATGATCTCTTCAATAAGAAATATTCCAAGATAGTTTAAATGTTATCACTGTGTTAATGTAACATAATATCTCTGAGTGCTCTGAATACACTTTGTACAAATTAAAAAATATGCCTATTCTGTCGCCATATATTGCTGCGATAAAACATTTAATGAACGGCCTTGACATCTCATCAACTAACCTTTATGTGGCGTCATTTTTTGCAGTTATTATGGTGTACATCCAATATTAAGTTCTTTTTTAGACGAAATGTTGTGCAATTTATCTGTATAATAAGTATTTTTGCTTCTTTTAGTAGTGCTCTTCTTTTATAGTTATGATTGATTAAGTTCATTATTTGTGCCATCATTGGATACCCAAGGTCAATAATCGTAATTGTAATCTGTTAAAAGTTAATGGTTCGACTGTGAGTTTCGACTATGTGTTCTTGCACGTATCTGAGATAATGAATTAATAAAACTAGAATATTGCGGGTTTAGCGGAAAACGGTAGTAACTCAATATAAGAAAAGATTTGGGTTACGACCCCTTTGCGCTAAACACGATAAGTCATTTTATACTACACTAATTCATTTATATGAAACCGTTTCAACACATCATTATTTTCTCCTTTCAGAGATGTTTGGCAAATGTATTTAGATAAAGGAGAGTTTGAACTTGCTAAAGAGTATTGTAGAGTAAGTTGTTGTTTTCATTTGTTTGTTTCACATTTTCCTGGTTAGAGTTGAAGTGTTGATGTTTTAGACAGATGTTGACTTTAATTTGTTTAGGTTAATATTCTAAGAACATATTTTGACATGTACTTTTTAAGTTAGAGCTATAATGTCAAAGATGAGACCACAAATCAATATCACTTATTGACATTTTTGTGACCCTATATTGACTAACTTAATTTGGAAATTTCAGTAGGAATATTATTTGTATGGTATAGAGCATGAGTAACAGTTTGATATGGGATTTATCAACGAGCGAAGTGAGTTGATAAATCTCTTATCAAACTGCTACAAGTATTCTCTCTGACTTAGACAACGGGTAAAAAATTATACATTTATAATGTCCATAATAATTTTTTTTGTTACGGATTTATACTACTGTCATTAAAGCCATATAAAATGCGGAATAATATAGTTGGCCTTAACTTAAAGCATAGGGTTTTTGTCCTGAATTCCGAGCGAAAGCTAATTAAAGTTCATGAACAACATTTAGATAGTGTTATTCATGGATGTAAATATTTGTGACCATGTACATAATGTGCAGTTAAACAATAAATAAAAGAAACAAATCAGCAATCATTTTTATAGGTGGATCTAGCCGTAGGGTCAGGGGGGTTCAGGGGGGTCCAGACCCCCTAGAATTTCCAAAAAATTTTCCTAGAAAAGTTCGGACCCCCCCCTAGAAAAAATCTTGGATCTGCCCCTGGTTTTGATAAATAAAGTAAAAAGCTGACAAACTATAAGCCAAAATTTTTCGTTGAAAAATCTGGCTAAAAGGAAATCATACATATTGTATCATTGAGAACTTCAAAACAGTACAATTAATGCCTAATATTGCCACAGAAAATTAAATTCTTTATTGTAAAAGGTTATTGGAGGTTGCAGAAAGGCTCAGAGAACAATAGAATCAAAGGCAGTACACTGTCTCATTTCTGTCATTACAATGACATTAAATTATATAGAGAAAAATTTGTTGTATGCCAAAGATGCAAATCTTAGCACTTCATAACACACTTAAAAGAATCAAATGAGGTTAAAACTCTGTCAAGATGTTGATGTGTCTAATCACATTATATCTGATCAAGCATCAACCACTTGAATATCGAAGCGGACATTAAAATATCGAAACTGTCATTAAGATTTAAATAGTCTTGAAGTAAACAACTTCAGATTTGTAGCTGAAATCATCATGTAACTTGAGTTACATTTGCGATACAATCTCTTCAAGTATCCAAATGATCAGTATCAATAAATATAACCTTGAAACTAATGTTATTTATTCTTTGATCTATAAGGTTTAGTTTCAATCTACATGAGTAAATAAGGAGAAAAAGTTGACTGCTTTCTAGGAAGTTACTTCAGTCCTGAAACGAGGGTATTAAGTTGATTGGTATCAGTAGAAATCAATTTGAAACTGTTGTTATGTTGCTATCTATTCATATACATAACTATAAGTTTAGATCCAGTGTGGCAAATACAAATGTTACAAATAAAGTAAAAAGCTGACATTATAGAACAAGAGCAGTCCAAGAACAGTGTGCTCGATTTTTTGAGTGTTTTGTTCATGGCAAGGCTTATCTTTAAAATCTATAACTTTCAATATGCATTTCTCTAAATAATTAAATAATTCACCATGCCAGGTAGAACAATAATTTAAGTTGGTCCCTAAGTTAGTCTTTACCACAACATCAAACTTCATTCAGAATTCATGTCTCATTACATTGTGAGCAAAATTCTAAGTTTCCTTTAGATATGAACAGCCCCACGTTCAGTGATTACTGTTAGCTAATGTTATGGGTACAGGAGAACTCAACCCGAAGACAACTCAACCCTTGCAATACTCAACTCGAACTTTGGGTTGAGTTGTTCTGACACTTCCATTACGTAACATTTTGGAATGTTAAAGGTAACTGAACACACTGCAGGAAAATGTTTTATAACAAGTTACATTATAATACTGAAAAACCTTAACAGTTTACATGACAATTCAACACAATGCTATTTTAAGTTACCTTAAGATTATACTTAAGATTATAACAGGTTTTTTTTGTTTTTCACCGTGACAATCACATAGCTGCATTTCCCAGCAATTGTTTACTTGTTAATAAAATAACATGGGTATATCAAAGACAAAATAATCATTTTATAAATAATCTAGAAGTGACCAATTGCTGCAAAACAATACCAATATGCTTTTACTAGTGGTTTAATACAGATTTGAAAACAATAATGGATTATGATTTACAATTTTTTAAATTACTATTAATTTACATACATAAATGTATAGTGCAGCAATATTCAACTTGCCTTGATTTGTATAGGATAGAGCATGAGTAACAGTTAAAAATGGGATTTATCAACGAGCGAAGTGAGTTGATAAATCTCATATCAAACTGCTAAGAGTATTCTATCCGACTTAGACAATGGGTAAAAAATTATACGTTCATAATATTCATTATCGTTTATTTTGTTACATATTTATACTACTGTCATTAAAGCCATATAAAACGCGGAATAATATAGTTGGCCTTAACCTAAAGAATAGGGTTTGTATCGTGAATTTTGTGCGAAAGCTAATTAAAGCTCATGAACAACATTTAGATAATTTATTTTGATAAATAAACACTTAAATAAGCTTCCTTGTCTCTCAGTAATAAACAATAAGGACATTTAATTTCTCAAAACTTTGGATGGCCTTCAAATCAATACAGATAAGATTGAAACATTTGACCTTGAACATTTACATGTATATACTCAGCAAGTTAACGGTATTTAACTTATTATGGGGCAGATCTAGACTTTTTTACCAGGGGCTGTCCTATTCCTTGGCTTATGCTGGTCCACAAATAAGATCTTGAACCAGACCTTCTCAATTTTCATGGCTGCTTTAAAACAAACTATAACATTGCATTTTGTTCTTAGTTAGCACCCCACTTGAATAGTCTGGATCCACCCCACACTGTCACTCACTGTTTTCAGAGAAAATGATCTGATTATATCAAACACTTTACTTTGTGGTATGAGATTTATCAAACACTTTTTAAGCAATTTGATTGGCTGAGAGGGGGTCACCATTGTCTATTAATAATTATCTCTTAATTTTTGACTTCAATGAACTGGATAAATAGTATGTAAGAATATTTTAAAACTTTTTTACTACTTTTTAGCTGGACTTTACAAAGTAAATGAAGAGCTCTCCTATTTGCCCTAGCGTCCGCATCCACATTTCTGATTAAAGTTTTTGTGCAGTAAAATTTGTTTTACTATAACTTTTTTATTTCTTAAGGTATCTACTTCAAACTTTACATATATGTTTCTTATTATCAACCACATCTCACGTGACAAGGTTCATAACTCCAAATACATTTTTTTTAGAATTATCTCCCCTTGAACTTTGAGTTTTCTTTGAAAAAAGTTTGATTTTACTACAACTGTTTTATTTCTTTTGGTATCGACTTCAAACTTTAAATGTATGTTCCTTATTATCAACCTCATTTTATGTGACAAGGTTCATAACTCCAAATAAATTTTGTTCAGAATTATCTCCCCTTGAACTTTGAGTTTTTTTTAAAAAATGTTTGTTTTTACTGCAACTGTTTTATTTCTTTAGGTATTGACTTCAAACTTAAAATATATGTTATTATCAACTTCATCTCATGTGACAAGGTTTATAACTCCAAATACTTTTTTTCAAAATTGTCTCCCATAAACTTTTAATTATCTTTATATTTTTTTACTTTAAATTTGTTCAGGTTATATTTTTAAATTTTAATATATATATGTTCCTTATTATCAACCACATCTCCTGTGACAAATACTTACTTAGTCGAGCATGCTGTCTCCTCTGACAGCTCTTGTTGTTTGATTAATTAAATAAAACTAAACTATATAATCACATAGTAACATTAATATTTTTTCTTTTATTAAAGGACAATCTTGCACATAGAGACAAAGTTGTTACAAAACAAGCCGAGTTCTTATTTAGTAAAGAAAGGTGAGAATTTTTGCTTTTAATGTTTAAATTTCTAAATAAAATAAATATTTACAATGTATTAATTATTGGGAGCAGTAGTCCAGTGGTAGGACGCGCGCTTAGGGATCAAGAGGTCCCAGGTTAGAACCACGGCCATGGGCACTGCTAATTTCCTTGAGCAAGAAATTTACCTGCAATAGCTCCGCTTCACTTCACCCAGGTGTAAATGGGTACCTGCAAGGGTGGTATAATTACCTTGCGCCAATCTGTTTGATGCACAAATGAGGAGTAAAAGACTCCCAGGGAGATTTATAGATAGATACTAGTAGCCAGATGACCAGGAGTAATAGCTGTAAAGTCAGTGAATGTGCATTGGCATGAAACTTAGACTATAAAACGTTTACTTTATTCTGCATAAACGAAATCAGTATGCATGTCTTTTACATCTGTCAATTTAGTGATGGTATAATGGTAGGCACTATTGTTTGAGTCTACAAACCTGTTTGTTTTCAATTCTTGTAGAATTGCTGTATTCAAAGTGTATAAAGCTGTTATTGACAGGTTTTGAAATGTATGAAAATCTATTTGTCACATATTCTTGGTCTTTGACTTTAGTCTGTGGACTTTCAGAATGTAAGTTGTTGGTTGGTCCGCCAATATTCAGGGTTTGACACTTACTATTTTTAGAAGGGTTCCGGAAGGAACCCTCAGTCAGCTATTCAGAGTTTCCTCCTTAATGTAAAGTAAAAAAAATTTTGTACAGATTAGCAGTCACAAGTTGTGACAAACAACTTATGGGTACTCAAATTCATGTAAGAATATGGCAATTTGAAGGGGTCCTAATGAAATCCCTTGTTAAGCATTACTTGGATTCCTCTCAAGTTTTTTGGATCCATGGAATCCTGTTACTCTGTTAGAATGGAATACTGAAATTTTCCATCATCAATAAAATTAATTTTTGTTGATGTTTTATTATTTATTTAACTTTAGGACACATGTATATTATGCTTATTCATCAAAATGGACAGCTTATTTTGGCTTATTACTAGAATTTTTAGGTCCAGTAAACTTTCATGAAAAGTTCTATTTTGCTTGACAGAATGTCCAATGTTAATAAATGTGTGTTGTAATAGGTCTGTCATCGGAAATTGCTGTATCATTGTATCACTGATTTTTGACAGACAATCCAATATTGATTACAGTTTGGATTATCAATTAATCTAATATTTTATAAAGCTATAAACTAATTGAAGTTGATGGTTCTAGTCTAGGACTTTTTTTAAATTTCTGAGTTTTTCTGTTTTCTGTTAGAATTTAAAAGAAAGAAAATACAGTTTGTTTTAGTTTGTTTTATGTCTGAAACAGCTTATAAACTCATGCATAACATCATAGGGGTATTATTTTGTACAATGTGTATATATACTCGAGTTTTAGCGGCTTCTATTACACCTTGTCTGACTTGATATATTGATATATCACCAATACTTACCTTTCAATACATTGATACAATATTTTCTATCAATGACAGCCCTATGTTGTGATGACAGAATTCATATGACCAATGTGCAAAGGTCTTATATATATATATATACGAGGGGTGTCCCAGTAAATCGTGTACTTTGTCCATAACTTTTTTTCCTTACCTCTCATGATGATCATAATTTACAAGACTGTTTGTTAGCCTTATTTTTACACAAATTAAGCATTTGACCTAAAAGTATTTGCATTAAAGACGTCATTTTAATGTTCAGCTAATACAAGGTATGTGCATGCGGCGCAACCACTTTCACACTTGTATATTCGTTCATACAGAGTTCAAGTGTGCAGCAAATTTTAAACTTAAACTTTTTAATTGCATTTTATTTTTACATAGACATTCGCAGAAATTATCTATGTATTATCACACCAAATCTCAAATCATAAAATACGTATACAAGAGTGTCATACGCGTTTGCACAGAAACACGAAAATTGTGACATCAACGAGATAAGGTGACGTCAGGACAAGATTGAGTCTATGTAATTGCAACTCAGTTTCATAATCAGCCTGGCACAACATGGATGGGTATAAATTTGAATTTAAACACATAGACAGACAAAATTAATCATTTAGTATACATTGTGCATACTACATACGGTAGAGTAGTTATTCATTGTGTAATATATCCACTGAATTTATCGTACCAAAAACTGCTGAAAGTGTTATTCAAAATTAAGTTGGATACTTAACCCGTGGACCATTATATCATTGACCATACTAATATATTGAGACTGATGTCACAAATTTGTAACAAAAGTAAGACAAAAACAAATTTGTTAAAGTAAATATGAAGTAAATACATTGCCAGTATTTGTCACTGTTCACAACAAGGCGAACTTGGAGAGTGAATGAAAATGATTTCATAGACCTGACGTCTTAATATGACGTCGACTTGCGCCGCATTGTCATACCTAGTGTCTTATAAATTGAAGCAAAACTTTTATTTTTTAATTAACCGTCTAAAAATTTAGCATACTTACTCACAACACATGCATTTAATTGCAGTTAAAGGTTGGTGCTAAAGTTGCGCGTATTTTTTCCGCCATAAACAGAGTCCACGATTTACTGGGACACCCCTCGTATATAAAAAAAAACTCTTATAATTGGAATAATGGACCTTTTCATGACTTTACCTATTAGCATTCTGAACAAAGGTTTACAGTTATAATTTGTCCCACAAACAAGGTGTTAACAGAAGAGCACATGGTTATATTTGTGGGTAAAGGTATTGCAGGGCGTCCACTCTCCTATTTTTTCCTATATTTTCCTATATTTTGACTAACTTGCTATAATTTCCTATATTTTCCTATTATTGCCCAAAATTCCTATATTTAAGTGGGTAGGCTAAGACAAAAAGTTTAAATAAGGAGAATTCTTTAAATATTTTGTCATAATAATACAGTGCTTGATGTTAATGGACACAGTTTCCATTTTATATGAAAAGATATGTTAACAATCTCCTTATCTATGCTTTTCTTACAGGTTTGGCAACCCTGCCTAGCCGAGCCATTATTTGTTTTATTACATGATTTTACATTCATGTGATAAAACAAATATTTAATGTTTTCATCTTATGTTTTAACTTGTGTTTTGTATTCAGTTAGCAGGTAAGCCGTAAACATGCCAATGACATTGTTTAAATAGGAACTAATTAAAGAATTAGCTTCAAGGAAAAAATGCCAAGAGAAAAAAACAAAATTCAATGAACGGTGGTTGGAAGAAAAATATGCCAATGGTGTTAAAGTGAAACAATGGTGCATTAAAGGAAAATCGGAATATTTTGGTAGATGCACAGTATGTAATACTGACATTAAGTGTGACAAATCAGGTTTCAAACAAATACTTCAACACTGTAAAGGAGCACAGCACATAAAGCTTTGCAAGACTGTTCACTCTGGAGGGCAGACAAAGTTAGTATTTAAATCTCAGGCACCCACATCTTCTGAACCTGGATCTAGTACAACTGATAGCCAATCAGCCCCTGGAAACAAGCCTTCAACAAGCAAACAGCCTGGAAAATCAGTTTTGCTGTCCAAGGTCAGGATGTGTTGGCCACAGAAATTATTTGGGCTGCAAAGTGTGCAACATCCAATATCAGCTTTCGGGCTTGTGATGGTTTGTCAGAAACATTTCAGGCTATGTTCAACTGTCCTATCGCAGATGGGTTTAATGTTGGAAGAACTAATTAAACTCTCCTATATGTTAACAGATGGACTGCTGCCAGCTTATAGGAAGGCTCTGCTGTATGATGTCAGGAATTCTCAGGGCTACTTCTCATTACAGTATGATGAGACAACCCAGGCACAGGTTAAGAAGCAAATGGATCTCCTTCTGAGGTACTGGTCTTCAACTCATGATGAGGTTTGGTGTAGAAATCAAAAATCTTCTTTGGTACTTCAAAATCTGTTGTCGAAGTCAGTGACATGCCTCGGTCCATTAAGGCGGCTTGAACAGTCTTCAGTTGCTGATGTTGAGGTTTTATCAAGACAACTTCATATGGAGGAAAACACAATAGTAAACATTGTTGATGAATGGAAGGTGTACCAAATACATGTATTGTTTATCATTGTGGTTAGTTATTGTAGTTTGAATTACTATTACTGTTACTCTTATTTGAACAAAGGCAATGTTCATGATGTGCACTATGCATCCATATCCACAGCTCTACAGGTGTAGACTAAAGCTGTCCTTCAGTTCCATTTTAAATGTGATTTTTCATATCTTAAGATTCGTAAATTTCTTTTAGTAATGAAGCACAGCATATTTAATTTAAAATCATTACTAAAACTAAAAACTTTTGTCTCATTTGTGTTGAGTATTATTCTCAATGTCATTATTTGCACTGAAAATCTCAGAAAGTCATGTATTTTGCATGTATGTTCTTGCTATCTTTGTGATGAGAGTATTATTTTGTTAATTATGATGTTGTTTAAAATGTTCATTGTTTATATAGTAATAAAAAGAAATCAATAAAAGTGGAGATGGAGAGTGGAGGAGGAGGTTAAATTCTCATTTTGTTTGTTATTTATATTTCTTATATTTTCCTATATTCTGGCTTTGAAAATTCCTATATTTTCAAAGTGTTCCTATATTTTTTTATGAAAAATGAGTGGACGCCCTGGTATTGTTATTCAAATAAAAAGGTCACGTTTGGAATGGTTGGCAAGTGAAATTTAGTGTTAATATTTTTATTATGTATTACAGATATCTAGAAAGTGCTGAGATGTATGCTCAGACACAGTCATCATTTGAAGAAGTAGCATTAAAGTTTATTAGACTGGATGATAAAGATGCTTTGAGAAAACTATTACATAAAAAGTTGGAGTCTCTTAGTTCTCAGGTATGTTACTAAGTTTAAAATGAGGCATTGTTATATTGTCATATTTTAAAGTGTAATAGATCGCAGGTTTAGCGCAAAACGGTCGTAACTCACTCTTTTCTTATATTGAGTTATGTCTGTTTTCCCCTAAACCCCTGAGATTATTTTTTTGACAGTTTATATACATGTAATCAGGACAATGGGGCAGTAGTGGTAGTAGTGTTTGAAAGAATGTAAATTTCTGGCAGATTGTACCTCATTTGGTAATGCATTCTATAATTTGAGGTCTGAGTAATTTAAAGAATTGTTTTGTAAATTCTGATGACCGCCAATACTTTGCTTCAATGTAGCACTAAGTAGCATTTTTTGTACTTGCTAGCTTAATACATTCAGAAAACTTAGTAATTTGTAGATGCCACAATTTTGGTTTTGCTGTTTTGTCACAAAGCTGCTGCACAAAAAAGTGCTTTTTAAAAATTCTAGGTAGTGACTTACTTATGCAACTAGCTCCACATAACATGTAAAAAAAAACACTATGGGAATTTAATGTTGGCATACAGCTTGATTTCGAGTGTCCCAAAGGGGGTACGAGTTTGAACTTAACCCAAGAGTTATACCCTTCCATGAAAATTTGACAATTTTATCAGTTTTCCTCCATTAATAAGGTATAGGGAGAAAGTTTTCAGCCTTGTGAAAGAGTATGTGAGTACTGATTATAGACAAGGGTCCAGGAAAGCTAGGTAAGGTAGCACATAAGGATGCCATAAGATAACCTAAATAACTGTTTTGACACAGCGTTAAACACAGTATTACTAAAAATAATTTTGGTATAACAATTTATTAAGATGTTTTTACTTTTCAGGATAAAACCCAGATGACTATGTTAGTTACTTGGTTGATAGAATTATATTTAAATCACCTTGGTGAATTAAAGGAAAAACAACTTGAGTCTAAACCTAGATTTGCATTAATACAAGAAGAATTCCAAACATTCCTGAAACAAACACGTGTTAAAGTAGGTATTGATTAACAAGGTTGAACTTGCCCTTGTTGCATACTTGTTTATAATCTAATACTACACTCAGCTAACTTAGTAAATCATGTCCTAAGATTATTATTTAAACCAAATAGATATATACTTAGATTCATTTGTTTGGCCAGTTTATCCTTCAACTGATAGAAACGTTAATTGTGGGCAAGTTTAATTTTGTTTAATAATTATAGTTTATTATATGTTTGTTCATATTATAGTTTGTAAAATAAGTAATCCTTATTTTGTTTAAAAATGAATTTCCTTGTCATAAGCTAAGGCTGTTGGCATAAAACATATCTTTTTAGATTATACATATAAATATAGATACAGTAAAGGTATGTAACTGATAACCTCAGAAACCTTAAAAATTGCCAATTTCATTGAACAGATTTCTGTGTTCTAAATTTTTGAGCTGATGTTTAAAACCTTAGTCTTTTTTAATTAACCCTGGTCAGTAGCACAGTTGGTAGCATGCCTGGATTTTGAATCTCGTGTCCTGAAGGGGGTACAGGCTTGAATCTCACCCGGGAAGTTATACCCTTCCATGAAATTTTGATAAGTTAGTGAATTTTCCTCCCATCTATGGTATATGGAGAAGTTTTCATTCTTGTGGAAGGGTAGGTGAATACTGGTTATAGACAAGGGTCCAGGAAAGCTAGGTTAGATGTGCTGGGCGTCCCTAAATAGCCTAAAAAAATTTGTTGACACGGCATTAAACCCAGTATAAATGAATTATATACGGTATATCTGCAGGATTGTGTGGTACATAACAAACATGTTGTGTATGATTTAATAGCTAGTCATGGTGATGTTGTTGATCTGGTTTTCTTTGCTCGTCTCATGCAAGGTTAGTATCAATTATATTGTACCTACTGTGATTTTTTACTATATAGCCTAATGTGATGTCACCGGGTGACAATTCATATTATTATACCTCACGTGATTTTTTACTATATAGCCTAATGTGACGTCACCTGGTGACAATTCATATTATTATACCTCACATGATTTTTTACTATATAGCCTAATGTGACGTCACCGGATGACAATTCCTATTATTATACCTCGCGTGATTTTGTTTACTATAGAGCCTAATGTGACGTCACCTGGTGACAATCCGTAATGTTACCCACTTGCCATCCCCTATCTGCCTGCTTGAAGGATGGGAGACTACTGCATTGGAGTTGGCTAATACCGGGGCCCAAGTTTTTAGCCATTTAATATGAGTTACCTCCCTTGTGCTGACGTTTGCTTTTTACAAAACAACAAACTTAACAGTGTAAAATGGTCTTCAAGTTCAAATCCAAATAAAACAGATAAAATTATATGGTTTGAGCCTATCAAATTGCCTACAATTTCTGATTTTTGTTGTTTGGTATGATAAAATAGATACCACATCCTACAGAGGGTATTAGAACGGAATGCTCACCCTCTGTAGGATGTGATATTTAATATATAATATTTCATGACATTTAGAAGAATTTACAAGTATTAAAATATTAATAAAGTGATGATGAATAGATTTCTATTTCATGCTATAAGCAGTCTGAGTAAAACCTGATCTAAAATTCTCTGCGCGCCTACTGGCTTCTTAAGATCTGGCTGTTTCGTTATGAGGTCATGTTCAGGTGACCTTGTTTCATTATAGTATTCATGACAGGTTATTATGTTTAGTAACTTGATTACAGGGTCTACATCACACGATTTGAAATGAGCCATCCAAATTATCAAATTAGCTTGCAAACCTTGATCTTAAATTAGAAATTAGTAAAACAAGGTACTTTTAATAGTGTTTTGTCTAGATGAAAGCTACACATTGATTAGTTGGCACAAAGGTCATCTTGGCGTGACTCTTGGAGCGACCCTAAGATATCCTATAAGACAGGGGTCTATAATGTCTCTAACACATGTAATATTATGATAACTTCATGGTTGTAACAGTTTCAAGTGTACTGTTGATGAATGAATCTTTCTTATAGTGGCTTTAACCCTTATTTTTATAGATTATGAGAAAGTTGTAAGTCATCACATTCAATATGATAATTATAAAGGTGCTCTAGAGGTATTATCTAAACAGGTATGTATTCTTTATTTACTTACTTAATCCTCATTGTCCCTGTTGGGATAAAAGACCACAACAAGCTTACACCACTCAATTTTGTCTTGGGCAAGATTTTTGTCTGGGCTTAACCTAGATCTTTCAAGTCTTGGGTTACTGTTTGTCTCCATGAGGAGTTTTGGTTGACCTCACTTTTCTCTTATGGTGTCTAATAATGTGCTTTACATGTAACTGTAACCTAGAGGTCTTTCAAGTCTTGGGTTACTGTTTGTCGCAATGTTGTTTTTTTTATCAACCTCTGTTCATTACCAAGGTGGTGTCCAATTTAATACTACCTCCAAATGTTTGTTCCGATTCACTCTTATCACTTATCCTTATCACATGTTCTAGCCATTAACATTCTCCCAACTACCACTGATTCTAAATCATGTAGGGCAGGTGTCATTCACGGACAGAAGTACCCAGTAGTTGGTTAACAGCTAAATCAAGAGATTTAGCCTTTCTGGAAAGAGTGAGTAGGTTGACTGACCACTGTGATATGACAGTGTGACCTATACTTAGTGTTGCTATGGTGATAAACCCAACCAATAAAGTTTGATTTCTAGTTATATTTGTTTAGAGTTACTTATTTTATGTTATCTGGTGTTTATTTCTTGATATAGCAGAGGTATTATACAGCATTTGTCCTTTGTTACAATAAAACTTTTATGGCAATGTGACTGAGTGTATGCATGCTTTCAATCCTTGCTAGAAACATGGGTTTTTACTGGCTTACATTAAAAGTATACTACATGGCTATCTTTATTTTTTAATTTATTTATTTAAATATGTTGGTAATTTTCCTATTAAGATCATATGAAAGTTTACCTGACTACTAATCTGGAAGCCTTGATTTTGGCATCAGCATCCATTGTGGTATTTTAAAATGGTTTATATCAAATTACATGTCATCTTATATGAATTTATTATGTTTTATACTTATTTATTTTATCTAAATTTTGAAAAAAAAGATCTTACAACTTAAAATAATCATTTTTATTCATCTTCCTGTGCCCCTAGAACTGAACTAGTTAGATAAATTTTCTTGCTCAAGGAAACAATGTGGTAGATTTTGAATGGAATTAGAACCAATATGGATTTATGATTATGATTACCAGTCCAATGTTGTAACTGCTTGACCTCTGCAAGTTTTTTACAGATTATTATTAAATGGTTCACACTCGGATAACATTCATAATCGTTATTATTCTATGATTACAGTCAGATACTAGCCTATATTACAAGTTTTCACCATTATTGATACAACATATACCTAAAGATACAGTAAAAGCTTGGATGGCACAAGGTTCACGTTTAGATCCTAGAAAACTTATACCTGCTTTAGTACAATATGATCATAAAAAATATACTGATCAGGTAAATTGTCTTACTTATTTGTTTGTAATAAAAATAGTGTATAGTGCTTTAATGTAGGAGTGTCTATATTTTAAGTTTTCTTAGGAGTCTTAAATTTTGAAGGTTAAGAATTATTTATGAAAGGCACTAACCACAGTCTTGCGGGCAATCATTGAGTTGTATATACATGTACAGATATGTTATAGATATTGACAGTAAATATGGTTAAAAATTAAATCCAGTGAAAATTATTTACTATACAGTAATAGTATTTGATATATGTGTGTAATTATGGTATATCAACCACCAGAATACATGCACAGCTTGCCTGAAAGCTAAAATGTTAACTTGATAACAGAAATAACCAAGGATAGTATTATTACAGTAAAGTTCTGCCATCAAGACCACCTTAGTGATTGCAAAATCATGTGATTTTTATGATGTTTAAGTCCCAAATGCTATATTTGAGAAGAATAAGGTGCCTATAATAAGACCGTTTGGCTATTAAGACCACTAATTTTGATGGTCTTAATAGCGGAACTTTACTGTAAAACAACTATCATCATTATCATTGTTCAATGTTGTTTTTCTTTTTTTTTCAGAGTAATGAAGTGATCAATTATTTACAATATTGTGTAGATACATTAAAGAACAAGGATCAAGCTATACATAATTATTTATTGTCATTATATGCTCAATTACAACCTGATCATTTGATGGCATATTTACAAGAACAGGATAAGGTAAGTGGTACAGTATACAGTTATTTCATATGTCCTACAGCCTCGGGAAAGTTTGACTGTTCCCTAATCACGCATGAAATAACTGTTTTATTACCTGATCAATTACTTGACATGTTTACATCTGCTTAATCGAGGTCTATGGATACTTGATGCATTCGAAAGTGTCTGGTAAATCCTAAAATCTCATAGCAGTTACTTCCCCTTGTATCAGTACAGATGGAATAACATTGCAGGGCATCAGAGCATGTGAGGAAACAGTCAAAATTATTGACCAGTCGACAGTTCACTCAGAAAACAGTTGAAAATATCAAATTACGCTTATACAGTCGAATTACGATAATTTGAAAAACTTTCCAAACGGCAAAAAATGTTGAGTTTTGGCGATTATGTAATATCGTAAAATCGTGATTTTTGGTGTTGTCCGTAATATAATTGCATCGTGATAATTACTTATGCTCCCAGTTGTCTTTCGTGAATTGAAGCTTATCATACGATAATTATTTTTTGTTCATGTACGTGTATGTATTGTTTCAAATATGTAAAACATAAATTTTAGTTTTGTGTTTGTTTTTATCTCTTCCCCCTCCTTTCTGTTCTGCACAACTTCTTGTATAGCTTGGTACTTGTATTCTATCGTCGGAACACATCTAGTTTAGTAGACCCCGGAAATAAATATAAATATGCGTGTGCAGCGTGCTGTTTCTATGAACAGACGGGCGAAGCAAGTGCTGATAATTTTCTGTTATTATGGGGCCTGCTGCCCCCACACCCCCGCTGATATTGTAAAATGAAGAACAAAAAAACATTTTAAAGTATTTCTTGAAAATAATTCATTTAAGAAAGGAATAAAAAACGGCATCGGTAAAAACAAAATGGCGTCTAAAATTTTGTAAACAATGCAACGTCCGAGCATGTGCAATAGCTTTAGAATGCAGGTTCTGCTATCCTTTCAGATGACCTGAGCCCTTCACTGAATTACTGAGGATTATTTAAACAACAGTTTGCGGTAAAATAGTAAACAGTTACTAAACTTTAGCAATGAGCTTTCAATAAGAATTTATATAATACTGTGTACATTAGATATGCATAAAGCAAGTTTGACGAATAGAACACTGGTTCTAGTATTTAAGGACAAAGGGTTATACATTTTTGTCACTCAAGGAAACAAATGTGACATATCACAACATCTATACAATAGATCTTTGTTTTCAAGCCAATAATGTAATCCATAATTGATTAAAGATCACAGGTGTGAAAAGAACACGTCATGGCATGTTATACATATCTAACAATAGCGATAAAGTAAGATGGTCAGAGGTGTGAAAAACTCGCGATCAGAGATCCGTGTCAAATTATCGCATAAATTTTTAAGTGATTCTTTGTTCATTGGACTATAAAAAATTGTTGAATTAGCGCAAATTTCGAAAAATTCTGTGTTGAATTATCGCGAAATTTTAACATTAAACATATAGGAGAAAACGTCAGGACCGTAGATCTATGTTGAAAAATTGTGTGTCGAGAATTCGTAAATCAACTGTATAAGCAATCAGGTAATAATATAAACTCTGCCAAGCAGCCTTCTACTGAACAAATCCTCTGCACAATAATAGCTTTTGATATTTCCCATAGGCTTTATTGTAACTGAATCTAACCTCTTCAGAGCTACAACCTCTGACTCCAAAAAGCAACACAAAATAGTCCCTGCCTTGGGTGTTGTTCAAGAGAGGTTGTACTGTATTTGTAAAAATGTTGAACAAAGAGAATAGAATGATATAAAATGCTGGTCACTTTTTTCTGATTAATTTGTTTGTGATTAATACCATGTTTATAAAGTGGAAATGAGAGAGAGAGATGGACAGACAGAGGGAGAGACGGATGGAATAACAGACAGACAGACTTGGGTTCAAAGTACGGGGATTGTCTTGCATATATAGAGAGTAATTAGTTTAAACTAATTTATTTTAGCTCAATTGTGAAGCTAGTTCTTACAGCTTAAATTAATCACTTTCAAGTCTGCCTCATGGATCCCAGTACTGAGCCTGTAGGATAAAGTTTTTAGCTCAAGGAAACAACAGAGTAGGTTTTGGATGGGTTTCAAACCAACTTGAAACTGGATATCCAATGACTACCAGTCCAATGTCATAACTGCTAGGCCATGCCTGCTCCATAGAGTAATTAAATCACCAGGGTAAATGATAGTTAAATGAAACTAAACAATACATGTCTGTTTTTGTTGTTATTTCAGGAACTGTGCTATGATTTAAAGTATGGATTACGTTTATGTTCAGAGTTTGGTTTAAAGAAAGAATGTGTACATATATATTCATTGATGGAACTTTATGAGGAAGCTGTAGAGTTAGCTTTAACTGTTAGTTTAATTTCTTGATTCTTGTTACTTACCTATTGTGTTGTTAATTTATGGCAATCATTCCTTAAATCTACAAGCCTGAAGTTTGTGACTCTTAAAAATTGATTTAGGTTTATGAAAATTACTTATTTCTTACATGTGTGTTGGGGCTAGTTCTTACATACTGAATTCAGCTTGAAAAAATGTATTTTTATATGGGTTAATGGAGCATAACATGTGACTGTTTATGAAATGATAATGATAATGAAAAACTTGTAAGTATTTAATCAATTTTTTTATTGGTTTCAATGCCGTAGCAACACATTTTATTGGTCAAATCATGTCAGTCAGTCAACCTGTTCACTGTTCCTAAGGCTAAATCACTTAGTTACTAGGTGCATACTTCTGTCCTACATGCTTTATAATCAGTGGTAGAAAGGAGAATGACCACATAAATTATTTCATGACAAAACTTTATAATAGTATGCTACATCTAGAAATTAAACCCATAATCACTATGTATGGATGCTTTCAACTGAACTAGCTATGATGGCTTTAATTAATTAAGTTTAAGTATGGGTAATGGTCCACATTGTAATTAATATTTTATGACATTTTGTTTACTACCATGATGAAGTATTTTTATAATATGTTTGTTTAACAGGTTGATGTTGAGTTAGCCAAAGATAAAGCAAAGAAATTGAATGAAGAAGATGTTGAATTACGCAAGAAATTGTGGCTTAGAATAGGTTTGATATCTTCTAGTTCATGTTGAAAGCTGAAGCCTTAAAGAATCTTGTGTTTAGGGCAATTTGACCCTATAGTAAATAAATATTAACCTGACGTTAACCTTTATGCAGAATAAAATTAAATCGAGATGACGCGGTATAATCAATAATCGGCCTCCCATCGATAAATGTCGGACTGACTCGATAATTTCCGTTTTTCTGATACAGTTGAAAGAGTCGCGAGTTAAAAATTGAAGTGAGTAAAGAGCAATACATCGTACCGTTTAAATTATACATATATCCGACTTTTTTCACGTGCTAATGTGTTTTATCTAAAATATGAGCTGGCGACACGACTCATCTGATTGCAGCGAAGATGATAATTGATATTTATTGTATTTCTGTATTTTGTCGTGCAATTGATGTAATAAATCAAATGTGATTAGATCTTATTACAAAATAATAAAATTGAAATTATAGATGAATAAAAATACAAAAAATAGAAGAGTGTATGAAATAACACATTTTTGGACAATTTTAACAATATTTTGTTTGTACAAATATTAAAAAATGAAAAAAAATTGTGCATGATTGGGCTCGAACCAACACCTACTTAACTACAGTAGTTCACAGTCCATCTCGGTATCATCGGCGCTGTAGAGTCATTCCTTATAACTCACAAACAATTACATACTTATATGAAGTACATGATCAGTTAACACGTGCTTCTTCGTATGAATGATACGCGGAATCTACCGAAGGTATAAATAGACAGACAATGAAGCGTGAAATTATTACAATGAGGGTACCAACGTCAGGTTAATATTTATTTACTATACCTAGCAAATCTAGTTGACCCCAATTTTTATTTTAATCATAGAAAAATTCACATTAAATCCAGTGATTTACCAATGAAAGTTCAAATTTGAAGCATACATATAAATCAATGCTTGATGCAACTGTGAAATGACATTTTGCTCTTTCATTACAACTCTGGTTGCTACTCGAAAAAGTATTTAATTATTATTTACATGAATTACATGTAATTCAGTTAGCTGTAGTTTCTTCTATACTGAAACATATAATGTATAATTCATCTCAGACATATTACAACAAACTGTATTGACTGTTATAGCACTTTTTTATACTGGGTTTAATGCCCTGTCATCACATTTTTAGGTTATTTTATGACGTCCAGTACATTTAACCTAGCTTTGTGGGACTTTATTTTCCTTGTCTATAACCAGTACTCACCTACTGTTTCTCAAGGTAGAAAACTTCTCCATATACCGGGGTACCTCATTAATGGAGATAAGCATTATTGTCAAATTAAATGGAAGGGTATAACCTCCCTTGATGGGATTCCAACCTATATCCCCATTGGGACACTAGATTAGAAATCCAGACACGCTACCATCTACACTATTGACCCAGGTTCTGTTCTAGCACTATGTGTTGATATAAAGCTATCTTCTACTTTCAGCTCGCCATGTTGTTGAGGAAGAAAAAGATGTCAAACAAGCAATGGCTTTCTTACATGATTGTGATCTGTTAAAGATTGAAGATATTTTACCTTTCTTTCCTGATTTTGTTACTATTGATCATTTCAAGGTATGTGTGGGCTTTATTTTGTGTTTGATATTAACTGGTTGTATGATTTGATTAGGTTGAATTCTCCTAATGTCAATTTGCAATAATGAACATATATGAAAACAAGAACATGATAAATGATCACAAACACAACATATTCCATTCATTGCATTATATAAATCAGTTTGCCTGGATAAAATTTTATTGATCAACATTCTGTTGCAAAGTTATAATGAAATTATTGTTTAATAAGGTAAGTTATTATCTCCCTTTGATTTAAAAAATGTAAGTTTTAGTTGGTTCATTCAAAATAATAGTTAATATGATTTTAAAAATTGGCTTGGTCATTTTAGTTGCTGTTATATTCCACTCAGGTATACAGTATTTTTAAAAAAAAAATTAAAGTGCAGATTTAAGTCTTCCATACTCATGTTCTGCCGACATTACAATTTTGTTCTATAACCCCTGATCATTGAAATCACGTTCAGGCAGGTGATCCCTCACAGAACCCATTTACACCTGGGTGTAGTGGATCAACTGTAGGTTAATGTCTTGCTCAAGGAAATCAGCATTGTCCCTAGTGGGGTTTATACCCAGGACTTCTTATTCACAAGGCCCAAGTCCTACTACTGGACATTCTGCCTTTGTGGAATGTTCTTAGACCAAACTCCCCATTATGGAGTATGGACTCTAAAATACTGTAGAACATATATTATATTTGCTGATTATATTATAGGATGCCATTGTATCATCATTACAAGAATATAATCAAGATATAGAAAGATTGAAGGAAGAAATGGAAGAGGCTACAAATAGTGCTGAAGAAATAAGAAAAGAAATACAAGGATTTAGAAATAAGTATGAATATGGACTGTCACTTTTATCTGTATTGCTATCACCTTATGTCGGATAGAGCTATTAGCACTTACAGTTCATTCGCGTTCGCTCAAAACGCGTTCGCTCGTAATTACGGTTTCGCTCGAGATCGTATCTTGGTCCCGATCGAATTTACTCTAAAGTTCATTTAAAAAAGATGCGATAACTCAAAATGCGTTGACTCGTATTTTACGTTAACTCGAGCTGGATTTCGAGTCCCGTCAATGATAAAATCACTTGAAAATTACGCGCTGGCTCAAAGTATTGATTTTTGAAAATTTTCGCACCTTTCACGGTCAGGTATCATTATCCGATGAATAGCCTTTTGTTTGACGTGTCACTCGCCATTGAAAACTTATCAAATTAAATCAAACTGTGATAATGTAGAAGCCAAGATCTGTTTAATCTTGTTTAATTTAAACGTGTCATTACGTGTAATTAACTGAATTTTACATCTTACCTACCTGTACTGGTACAGCATATTAAATCGAACCTTATGACAGTACGTCGTACGTCGAGAAATGTTAGTTAAATAAAAGTAAGATTGAACAAAATGTGTATTTTTTATATTTTAATTTCAAATAGAATAACATATTCTTCACAAAAAATCGCGTACATATAAGTAAAGTTTTATTCACAACAAGGACGATAGCAAAAACAAAATGAGTTTCAAAGTGCATGTATATGTATTCTACATAAAACAAAGAAAGGTTAAAATTGAGGACATTGACATCATCAAGTTTAACAAAATGAACAATTTTATGTTATGTCAAATGCACTTAACAAGAACACATTTAAAATTAGGAAAAATAACACCATTGAATTATTACATATCTGTTATTCAAACTCAAATCTACATCAACATCTAATATCGTGACAGCATGAGACGACGCCATTCGGAACAACCTCGGCGATCATCTACGAAGACATACCTCGGAAATCAGACGTAGTAGGATTACAACCAAGTTATAAGGTCCGGCGATAGTCATTTTTATGTCAACATTTTATAATAACATTGTTTCACGCTTTATCACATCGTTTGAGTCGTACAATATCTCACGAGTCGTATTTCTGTGTAGTTCAGACTATATTACCGCAGAAACCAAAATTCCTAGATCTACGTTTTCACCTTAAGTTATTCGAGGTTTATACGCGTAGAAGATCGCCGAGGTTGTTCCGAATGAGACGGCGCCTTTAAAGTGACTATCACGATGTGGAAAAATTACAAAAAAACAAGATGGCGGATCTGTTATACGTTAACTCGAGATCGCGTTCGCTCGAGCATTTTTTGAAGTCCCGTCCGATTTCGAGCGAACGCGAATGGACTGTATATGAAATTTAAACTCTAGAGTTATGTCTGTGTCAAGATCATTTTCAATCATAGTTAAGGTCTACAGAAATACTCATTGTTTAAGTATTGATTAAAATGGTATTCAAAATATGTTTCAAGTAGTTTTTTTATTTTAGTAAGTTAATTGCTATTATGCAGATAGCGTTCATAATGACTTAAATGTTTATTTTTCAGATATGCTCAGGTTAAAGCTTTAGATAAATGTTCTAAGTGTGGTTTTCCATTAATGACACGGGCATTCTATTTGTTTCCTTGTCAACATAAATTCCATTCTGATTGTCTCATTGAAGAGGTAAGTCTTGTAGGGCACTTTTTCTTGCCCTATTTTTTTCCTACTCTCTGTTCATTTTGCTCCTGGTGATGGAGAAACAGTAATGCTGATACGTACATATATATCTAATGCACCCTGTCCCATTTTTCTTATTTTTTGTCTTTCGTTTTTTTTAATAATACTATAGGTATGGTCCATTGATTTTTTGTTGAGTTATGGGCCTTTGATGAAAAATCTTATCTCAGCACCCAATTTCTTCTAAAACACCAATTGGGGGTATTTTATCAAATTTAGTGATAGGTCTATTTGTTCCTGTTTACACACAAATACATGCATGCTATTTCTGTGTTATATCTCAGATATTACCAAATTTAACTGGTAAGATAAGAAGCCAAGTAAAAGACTTACAGAAGAAATTAGCAGAAAGAGAAGATAGTAGACAATCTGTTATTGGTAAACCTGATCCTGAAATTACTTCTAAACAATCGTTGAAGGTAATCTCTTTTACAAACTTTATACTATTATGTCAGTACACCAGCTTTGTAAGGTCGAAATTTAGGATTACAACATAATAGAACAGGTAGCTGATTCTTTGGTGAGCCTGCCCGGCAAGCTCAGTCATTGGCACACAAGTCTACTGATCGAGGGGTGGGAGGTTTGATTCCCAGTCGGGGCATACTTTCGTTGAGCTTGGGCATGAAATGATTTCTACGGCCATTCTCCCTCCTACCTCTGACTCTAAATCATGTAGGGCTGTAGTCAGTCACTGACGAAAGTATGCACTCAGTAGTTGGTTAACTGTTAAATTTGATTTAGCCTTTCCATGAACAGTTAGTAGGTGGACTGACCACCATGATATAACCTATACAATGTGTTGCTACGGCATTAAACACAACAAAAAAGATTCTTTGGCCTAAACTGAACTAAATTAAACTATTTTTTAATTTGATTGAACACCTTTATCCTTAATTCAATGGTGTTGTACATAACGTATGAATAGTTAATAATGATAATAATAATAATAATGATACAAATTGAATAATTACAGTAATAATAAACCATTTATAATAAATGTTGAATCTAAAAGGGTTTGTTTAAATCAGTGAAATAATGCTTATGTATCACCTTATCAACTGTTGAGTGGGTCATATTATTACATAAAAACCCATGACCTATTATATGACCTGTATAATTTTACTGACTTTAATAAATTAAAAACAACCAATATTTTTATAAATAAAATAGTCTTGCATAAACTACCAGCTTCAAATATAGGTAGATGTTTTAACTTAGCTTTTTTTATTTAACAAAAGACTGAGTTTCAAAATCAGGGAGGAATGAGTATAGTCTGAAATGTTCTATTATCATTTATTTAAAAACTAGCTATAACATATACACTCTTATCAATATAATATTGATAGAGAATTCCGTTTTTATCAGTACTGTGATTCTTGTATTGAAGATGAGTTTCATTTTATCATGGTTTGTCCTTTATATACAGAAATATGTTGTACTTATCTTCCTGAAATTTATATAGAAAACCCAAATGTTGATAAATTCATTGCTTTGATGAACATTGTAAGAGAATCGGTGTTAAGAAATCTAGCTATGTACATATTTTATGTATTTGAAAGAAGAAAGCAGTTTTTGTCATCCTTTCAGTGGTATAATTTAGATGCAAATTGTTCATATATATTTATTATGTATGATATTATGTATCTTGTTTATCCACTTGACATGTCTTTTGTATGTTTGTATATTATGTATATGGGCCGGAGGCCATATGTACTATATGAAATAAACTGTTAAACTGTTATCTACTGAGCCACACATATTGAACAACAAATGTTATTTTCATAAGAATAAACACTTTGATACTGTAGGGCAATACACAGACCTACATGTTTCCTCATCAATGGAATAGTCCAAAATTCCTGACATGTCTACAAATTTTATTGATGGAGTCTCTGTCTATCTATTGTTTACTATTGCCATACTGTATTTTCAGGCTGAATTAGATGATTTAGTAGCTTCAGAATGTATATATTGTGGTATATATATGATACATAGTATTGATAAACCTTTTATTGATGATAATGAGGAAGATATTGGATGGCTTTAGATTGTTCATTGATTGTGTATTGATTCACGTTATTGAGTATTTTAAACTACACATAGTTAGATTTAATGGACCAAGTTTATTATGTTTTGATGCTTTTTGTACCACTTAGTATGAAAATGAAGCATCTTTTTATTTATCTAAGAAGTTATAAATTCTTATTCATGTATGACATGAACATGTATACTGCTTTTCCCTCACAGTTTCATTTTTTACTCAAAGTATAACAATGAGATTAAATAGTGCTATATATAAGATTATTACATTATTAGTAGTTGTAACCTAGCAGTTACTTAATGTTTCTTCTTATTTGCATGTTGCTTTTGATTAAGCGTCTTTTTTTCCAGATTTTCTCATCAGGGTTGCCAGCGGACTTGAAAAGTCAGGGAAATCTGATATTTTTTCAAGGTCAAGGAATTTTGTGAATTGGTCCGTGAAAAATTAAATTCCTGAAAAGTCAGGGGAAAATAATTTCAATGGAGACTTTTTTTATATTTTCTAAGGCTATGGCAGTCTCATTGTATATAACATTGTTTTAACAACTGCGTTTTTGAGTTTTTCTTTATACTTTTATATCTTATCTATTATATAAAAAAACACTAATATAATTACTTAAATTTTTACAAGTTTTGGTAAATGCATGTTTGAGTCTTCACACCAAGCAATGGTTTTACTTGTGTAAAATAGATACGTTGTTTGGTGCTTTTACCGTTTATAAATTTTTTTTACTAGGCATTTAATAATTATTCTAGTCTACTATTCCATAAAAGATACTTAACCTTCAGTTTAGACTATCTTTTTTGTTGTTTAATTCAACAAGCAAAATCTGTTTTGTGATACTTTGATTCCATATTTATTGCTAAAACATACATTGTTCACCTATAATGATAGAATTATAATTTAGTATAATCATTTAAGATGTGCATGCTTATAATATGCATAATTTTCTCTTTTTTTCAACTCACTTAAAATTACCAAACTTTGTGTAGATCTATTATGAAAAGCCAGGGCACTTGTTTGGTATATTTTGGGAATGATATAGGACCCATTCCCCTCTCAAAATCATAAACATGTATGTATTTTTCCCATGGCTCAGTTCCCCTTCATTTTAAAAAAAATGAAAATGACTCCTGAAACTATGTTTGTAAATACTACCTGTTCATTAACAATTTTGGGTACCAAGAGAATAGAAAGATAAGAAAGAACATCTTAATGTAGTTTTTTTATTTGTCATTCAACAGTCACTATCTAAACTAGCTATTCAAATCATTTAGTTTAGAGTGAATGTGACTGGTAAGTCAAAACTGTACAAATTTATGAGTTGACTGAAAATTCCCAATACTGTCTTTAAACAATGTAAAATTACCCTTCCTGAGCATATGGGTACCTGTCTGTTGCTCTGAAATATACTTTTGTTGTAAAAATTAGTACCATACTGTTAAAAGAATAAAAGGAAAACCAAACAAATACTCACAGGTGAACTGGACAGCTGGGAGGTGGAAGCTGATTAAGTTTTGTAATTTTGGTCTGTGAAAAACAAAGTTTAGTCTGGGAAAAGTCAGTGAAAAGTCAGGGCATTTTATTTACCTATGATGCTGGCAACCCTGCTCAGTTAGTATGGTTTTCCTCCTTAGTTAATGAGCAGACTTCTAAGTTTCAAAAATATGTTTTATTTTACTTTGAAATTATAATTATTATATGTATACATTGTACTTAGTATTTTTTTTTAAAGAAAGAAACTCATAAAAGGTTTCAATGATTATTCATGGCCTTCTGATAAGTTTATTTAAGAAGTGTGATATAAAAGAGAATGTCGTCATGAACAAATATCATTCCTGTTTATTTAGAATAGACCCTATTTGGAACTTGAATTTGTGTTATTTTCCATCTGTGCACAGGCAAACAAAGTTTTCTACACATTTTTGCAGAAAGGCAAAAAAAAATCAGATTAAATCCTATTGTACACATGTTTTCATTGTAACTTTGAAAGTTCGTTTGAAAACAGGGAAAACCCCAAGTATTAAAATTCCGGATATACATGTAGTCTATTGAATAAACGTCCAAATAAAAAGTGGCTTACTTGCTTTTTTATCGACAGCCAAATGTCTGGTATATATGCTCATGTGCATGCATTATTGAATCATATCAAAATACTATCTTTATTGTGTATGTTATTATTTCTTTAAATGTGCAATACTGTTATATTTGTTTTTACTGCTATATTTGTCTCATACAAAGAGATGGTTATATTTAAATTATATAACCAATTCTATGGTACATGTATGTTACAAATATGTTAATACTGACCTGAGTTATTTAGATAACATGATACGTAAAATTATAATTTTGATAGTTTTGTGTTATATTTGGTATTTTTAAATCATTTGTTAATATTTTGTTAATATTGTAATTTGTAACTATCTCCATATATTGAATTTCTAAATGTAGTTCCTTTGAAACAAACTAAATGAAACTTATTCTTTTGACTTGTCTATCTCAAAATCAGAATCGTGTTCATATTTCAAGGTGAATCTGAAATAGTTTTCTTAACTTTCCTTATCCAGAGATTCAAAGGAGGATCCAGCGGGGGGGGGGGGGGGGGGGTCAGGGGGGTCCGTACCCCCCTGTAGAATTTCCAAAATGTACCTGTCTATATGTGTATTTCTTGACTGCAGGTCATTTTTTAAGTAGCATGAAGTAAATTTTCTCAGTGCTTAACACAGATTTAATGGTTATGTAGTTTTTATTATTAATATTTTGCATTATTCTGCAAAAAGTGTATGATGTGGTTGGGGTTTGAAAGTTAGGACCCCCTAGAAAAAAATCCTGGATCCACCCCTGAGATTAATTTAATAATCATAAATCCATGTATGTGATCTTTGTAAGCATGATGGACAATTACTATGTATGTGTCTTTCCTGTATACATTGTATTTTGATGCCATTACTATTGCATGTACATTATACATGTTTGTATAATTTTGTATGTAAGTTTGCTGTAGTATGAAATATTTACCAATGTTTAAATAGAAATAGTGTGAGAATTGTTAATGCCATATTCATGTATATTTAAATAAAATGCTAAAGCAATAAAGATATAACTGTTGTTTTTGTATACAATTGTACTTTCTGCAGATGAAAATATAGATACTAGCTAAAGCTGACACAGTTCACCATGTGACTGTTTCCAATTTCGCAACAATTTATTTAGCTTTGAATATTTCGGGGAGTGTCTTTAGTACATGACGTATATATTTGAATGACATCATAAATGACATGTCCATATTTTTCTTAGTACTAGATGTTTGGACAGATCCTTTGTCTAAGTTGGATTCAATCCAGACATTACATCAGACATTTGGAAAAGTGACATGACACAACAGACATGACCGGTAAAATTCCATATGGTCCAGTAAAAAATCTGTCATAGCTGGTCCAAATGTCCAGTTCAATTTCAAATTAAAATAAGGACAACTTTAATCAACTATATTATCGTATTTCTGGATAATTATGAGACCTATCTTGTGTTTGTCTTCAGTTAAAGTTAAAATAAATTATAATGACTGGCAAGGGACTTGAAAAAAGTAATATGCCATGATGTATTGACTTCCCTTATTAATCCAATTGGTAATAATGAATTGTTGTTAATTAAGATGTAAAAATCTGTTATTTTGATAATTTCTTCAGTTCAGTGAAACCTGACTTGGTCCAGTGATTCTTCCAAGATCACAGGACCAAAAGCCCAGTAATGTCAAAACACTTCTCCGAATGTCTGCATTACATGTACCTTAAGTTTGGTTCAGTGTTTTCAGTACTGAATGTAACTTCTGGTACATGTAGGTGTAGCCTTGGTCTTAAAAGGTATTTCTATGATGAAAATTATTACCATAAAGTACAGACTAGGCTGATAACTTTGAGGTTTGAGTTTGGCATTTTGTGATCAAAGGCTCTGCACCAAGCCAGCCACCAGAGAAATTGTTCTTATCAGCAGTATTTCGAGGTCGATATCATCTTCATTCCCAAAGTTTCAAAAACTTTGTTATCAGTATGTGGCAACTAAGTTGGCAGAAAGATCTCTTGTTGATTTTGCTCCTAAGTGATAGAATGATTTAACATAGGCTCTTGAAATCATTGCCAACAAAAACTGTTTTGATCAAGACTTAAGATGCATATATTTAGTCGTATTTCATAGATAATCCATTAAGTGTTCGTAAGGCACAATAGAATATTTTTACAGCATGAGAGTTGCCTATAAGACTGGAGTAAGTGCATTGTTTTAAAGAGCAAGTTTCTATAGTCTTCAGGCAACCGTCAAATTATGATTTTCACCCTGTATAGAAAGTGGCAGGTGTTTGTTCCTCCAACTTGTCCTGATGAATAGATGGTTGAAGATCATAAATATCCTGAAAGGTTGAAGTTATCCTTAAAATACAAAGACATGCATGACATTGCCTTGGTTTTACGTCATTTATTACACAAGTAATACTCACCAGCTGTCCTTGACATGTATTATTAACTAGTAACAGCCCACTGGCACCAGAGTCCATATCTTATGATCATAAAATAATGTGTACATCCCTATATATAGTTCCCTGTGCATACATACATGAACATAACCTGAATATTATAAAGAAAGTACTCATGGTAACGTATATGGGGCTGATTTTTAATTGTGTTTCTTGACAAAATATATGTGTGCATATTTGACAAGTGTGAGGACTCTGGTGCCAGTGTTACAGCCGCCCACAAGATGCCATCAACTTAACATTATGAGGGAAATCAAATTTATTTTTTTCATGGAAGGTAAAACCTGTTGTTACTGAGGAATCAAACCTGGAACATCCAAATTCAAAATTAAGTGCTCTACTGCAACATCACATCCTTTCTTTAGTAGAGCACTAAATCTTCACTGGAGTTAAAAAAGGGAAATATGACATCCCAGTGAAATGGCTAAGTAAATGGTCTCATAGACAGCTATAAAGGGGTGAAACTCAAAATATGAAAGCCTATAAAACAAGTAGATAAAAGAATTGTCATTACAGTTTTATTTTTTTATCTTTTCACACATATACATAATTACAAATCAATTTCATATGGACAAGTAATCAAAATGATAGAAATGAATTATTTTCACAGAAATAAATTGTATGTGATATGACAATATACAAAATGTATTTGGAATGGATGATACAGAATTGTTGTCCACAATATTTTGTAGAAGCTTTTCAATATCTTGTACAATGGAACAATTTTACTTACTGGTATGTCATATTATTCTGATGTAAATGGTCTCACTTTGAGAGTCAATGAACTCACAGTATTGTAACTCTGACTAATTGCCTTCAAGCAAGCCTTTATGATGTATTGTATTTGGCAGTATCCACTTACCTCTCGAAAGGTCATGAATCTGATGGCAGTTCAGACCCTGTATTTTAATGGGTTGCAGTACTAACAACATTTAACTCTTAATTGTAGAAAAGCTTAAAAGACTAAATTAATCCCTATTGTTCTCAGCTGACTCAGCACACATACTTATAATTGTTAAGGTATATGTCTGTTTGTGCAGGGGAAAACCAATAAATTTGAATTCCAGATAGTGTATTTTTGTAATTAACTATCTCTAGTTCATAAAGCATGTCATAGTATACTGTAAGGCTTTTCCTTAAGTCAGAACATGTTAACATGCACAGTTGAACACTTTTATAACACATACAACCCAAAACTAACATCTAAGTAGAAACATTCAAATACAATACTGGAAAATACCTTTAAAAGGATATTGTTAAATGGTAATGTTCTAATGTTGACAAAAATAGCCTTTGGCCATATACATACAATACTTCTCTGTGTACACAGACCTTTTTAGATGTAAATGTTTCAGACATCATCTGCTTTGTTTCAAATAATGTATATAAAGATATATATACACTTATGTTTTAAACAGATGTTATGTGTACATGTATGTTATAACACAAGTTTTCTCACAGATAAACTTTGCTACAAACCGACAGACTGTAGACTATCTGTTTTCTTCTCATAAATTAAAATGTATAAAACCAGTACTGAACGTAACATTATCTTATGGCTATCAATACATCAGATGCGACTCAGTTACATAATATATTGATTTTCATATCTCTACACCACTACCTCACTAGTTTCATTCAATCAATGAATTTTTTAACTTCACTGTCACACCTGGGGTGTGGAATTCTTCTGCTCAACTTGTTGAATCGTACATTCATGCATGAGGACAAGTAAACTTTTCCGGCGAAATTTTACATTTTAGCTGTAAAATATACTGACATAGCAATACTTTATAATTAGATGTCTCATTGTTTCAATCATATTCAACCATGAGCTATTAACAATCAGTTATCATTAATTATAATATCTATATTTTATCATAGTTCTCATACTTCTTTTTGAATATACAACTTCTGGACAAGTGCATTTGGATTCTGAACACCAAGATTTTCAGATTTCACTGACAAAGGGGAAAAACTTGAAATTCCACATCCCTGTACACAGAAGATCAGATCACCATGGATACAAAAACAGAACAAACACGCTATCATTTAGA
This sequence comes from Mactra quadrangularis, assembly GCA_025267735.1. Lineage (NCBI taxonomy): Eukaryota > Metazoa > Mollusca > Bivalvia > Venerida > Mactridae > Mactra > Mactra quadrangularis. The sequence continues at coordinate 35,818,924 of CM046304.1, forward strand.
AGCCTTTTTAGATATAGTCCCAGTAGCTGGTATAACTGTTGATTTTGTTCCTGTTGCTATAGACGTTAAATTAGCATTTAATTTGTCTGCTATTCTACCAGCTGCTGACTGACTTGGCTCGTCCCATTTAGATTTACGCTTTTTGTCATCCGAGGAAATTTCTGTTTTTGACCCTGACTTCTTTGTTGCTGTAACAAATTCAACCTGAAATGAAAATCAAATGAGAAAGTCTTAAATTAACTACTCTCTAGACTTTGATTAGGGCATAATAATGATTTTTTATCAGTTCATGGCTGAATATGAAAGCTTTGAAAATACTGAACACCTACTTTTAATATACTGAAAAAAAACCCCAACAGATTCCTATAAATTACAGTAAATTACAGAGTAATTTATTCTCAAAAATACTGAAATCGGTAGTATTTTTTTCATATTTTCCTTTATTTGTTATTGAAAAATAATTGCAGACATATTTTGTTGTATCTTTTTATTGTACATTTATCAAGTCATGTGGTCATTAAATCAGTGCACAATAAAATCAGGACCAGGAAAATGTGGCTGTATTATGAAAGCGGCCGCATTTTCCAGTTGGCGGTAGAGGTGTTTTAAAGTAATATATGTAAGAACATCATAGAGGGTTCATGATAAACTGTATATAAGATGTGAAACTAATAACTACATGTAAAGTATATCTAAGAGTATTCCAAAAATCAAAATTAAACATGTGTGAAGAAACTTTCAGACACCAGTTTACATTTAATGTATCTTACACCGATAATTGTTGATTTTTGTACCAAAGATCAACTAGTGGCCAGCTTTTCTGCTATAAATCAATTTAATTCAAAGCAATCAAATATGTAATACATATATTTATGTGATGTACATACCTTAGTTCTTTCTTTTCTTTCTTTTTCTCGTTTCTCCATATCAGCTTTCTGTGCTTTATCTACAAGTAAGATCAATTAACAATATTGAAACTACAACAGAGAAGAGGGGGGGAGGGGGTTACTTGCGCATTTTTTATTAATTTTCCATGGTAAAACTAAGCATGTCTTTACACTATAAATGGAACTTAAACATAATAATTCTTACAACATGAATGTGTCAGATCCTAAAAAAAACAGCATTTTAGGTCACTGTTCATTTTTTTAAAAAGCATTGGTTTAAAATTCAGTATTGCTTAAACATTACAATCAAGAATTTGAAAGTTTAAAACATGGACTTAAAAGTACAAAAAGTGATTTCTACAATGAAAGTTAAAAACCCTCCAAATCTGAAGTGTTACAAAAACTTTGGAGGCATAATTATAGTTAATAGAAGTAGAACACAATAATACATACCTAATGCATCATAATATGATTCTTTACCCCATATACTAGGATCATATAACTCTGGGGGATAATTGGTTCCTTTTTCATCTATACCACAAAACTCTATTAATTTCTCATATATACTGAAATGATGAATACACACATTGAGTGAAATCCAGAATGTGTAGAACCTTTGAACCTTTGTGAGAACATGGAATGAAAACCCCTTTAAATAATAATTAAAAGAGGGCCACGATGACTGAGGCGGAAAGAAAACACTATTACATCCTGCAATTCAACTGGTAACCAAAGAATCAAACATGGTGATACTGTTTTCCTACACTGCCCACACAACCAGCCATCACCAAGAACTTCTGGCATTTGTAAAATCCACCCTGGGGAAATGTCACACAGATCCAATCAAAGCATTAATGTAAACTCACAAATTTCTTCATTTGCAATGTTCTTCAAAGACAGTACTACTCCCCAAGTTAAAATATAACAGTACAAAATTAGGATATGAAAAAGATTGTCTGAACAGGTCAGTTTAGTCGCAAGCACGATAACTAGTTTGTAGATTTTTGTTGCCCAATAGCAATTATTAGCCCAAACTAAAATGAAGTTGTCCCAGGGACAACCAGACACCTACTAATTTCTTTGCGGATATAATTTAAAAATAGTTATAAATTACCTTGGGTTCCTAAATTCTACTCTATTTTGAATATTTCTATTTAAATCTAATCCTTCTTTTAATCTTCTTTGATGTAAACTTGCTATTTTATCCTGAAATAATGAACATTAATGAATACATGTATGTACTCCATCATTTTACAAAACTCTATAACATATACAGATAAAGCAGTTTTCATCAGAGAAACTTTTTGGGACAATTAACAAATATTGATCACGAGATAATAAGTAAAAATCCCAATGGGCTCTATTAAAAATAACTAGGAGCCTACCCTACCTAACCTTTTTAACAAAAGTAATTAGTACTTACTATATTTCTTTTAAGACAAATTATAAGGGACTTTAGCCAGTTATCTTTCCCTGATAAAATCTGAAGCAATCCAATTGGTAAGTAGGTCCTTAAAATTAAAATCCTCGGAGTTTATCATAGAAGTCCTATGTAAGGCTAACAAAATATTTCATCTAATATCTTTCTTGTTAATGAAGATATTGACAGAAGTGATAAAATTTAAATAATTCTTTACCCTAAAAATACTTAGCTTGAATTTTAAACAAATTAAATGACTTACAAATAAGTTATTTCAGATTAATTTTGGCAAATTGACATTGAAAAGTAAGGGTAAAATCCAAGTAATCTAACTAATAGGCCCTACCTATTTGAAGAGTATAAAAAGGGAAATAACTGACTAAAGTATCAGATTCCATACAGGAGACATGTGAGAAGAAAAATGCCTCTCTGTTAAGACTGTTCTTTTATTAAGACCATTAATTTTGATGATCCTTACAGTTGAACCTGACCATATAAATGAAGTATAAATTATCTCACTGAGAATGTAACTTAAGAGTATATTTTACTACAAATACCTGTAAGATTTTAGAACATTTAGCTGCTGGTTCTGGTGGTAGTTCTATCTCATCAAATGATTTATTTAACATAGATCTTGATAGTGATGCTGAAATATGCAATGAAATATAAGATGAAAATGTAGCAAAGGTATAACACGGCACTTGTACTCACTTGTCATTAAACAAGCTTTAATTGCGACATGGTAGAGTGTTCGTTTACAACTCGAGAGGTTGTGGGTTCGATCTCAGTTCAGACCATGGATTTTTATCAGGTTACATTTGGCCCCCAACGTATATAACCCAAAAGGAATTGTGTGATTGCTCCCATAGATAGTCCCACAGACAATCAAGCTCCAAAAATTTGTGGAAAAATTCTGTTAAGGAGTGGGTGTTTGTAGCAGAGGTATAATACCGCACTTGTACTCCCTTGGTAGAGTGCCCGCTTATGATTTGAGAAGTTGTGGGTTCCGATCTCAGTTCGGACTATGATTATTTGGGTTACAAAAATCTTATACAAGAGCCAAATGAGCGTTATAACCATTACAGTTACTTGATGATATATTATAATCAGAAATCAGCTGATTTTGGCTTTTGATTGGGATTTTGAATTGGAACTCAACCCAATTGATTCAGTACCTCTTTTTAATGGCATACATACTGTTGATGTACTGGAGTGAACCTTTTGGTACTGCATTCTTTCATTTAACTTGTACCTTTTTGGCAATTCATCATGAGTAACTTCAATACTGGCAGTTTTTAGCACTAATGGCCAGTCATAATTATTTACTGAAGCCTTAGTCCTGTAGATGTGACCAGACCCTTACATCTTTTGTTTAAATGAGCTTGTACACAGAGTAAAAATGCTACATCAAAGTCAATAGATGTTAACAAATATTGTTAAAGTTACAAAATTATGAAAGAAATAGGATTAAAGCACTTACAAGCTTGTTCAACATTTAATGATGAGTTCATAATCTTCCCCTGAAATAAAATATGTAAACATCATTTCAAATAACCAAACACCAACATATTCTAAATTCTTAACTAAACAATAAATCATCAAGACTCAAGTTGGATTCAAAATTTAATCAAATTCACAACTTCACTACATATATAAGTTGTATTTAATGTCTGCAAAGATGGATCTGCTAAGTCAAACCTGCAGATAGTGTCCCACTTGAGAATATTTATGTCAGCTTACAAAATGGGATATTACAGATGTTATCAAACAAATAGGCTGTGAAAACTAGGACATGCTTGCTAGACAATTAATGCCAAAAAATAATTGTACAGGTCAATGACTTACAGGCAGACCAAAATTGTCAGAGAATGACATAGTAAAATGATACATTGAGAATAATACAATAAGTAGGAATGAGCAAAACCATGCTGCAAGACCAACAAGCATCGTTGGTTATAGACATGACAACCATGGCAACCATTGCGAAAGGAACAACATAAAGCCTGGATAATCAAAATCAGGAGTGTGTATTATCAACACTATTACAACCAATATTACTTATAAGTTGTAAATTCTTCTATCCTGTATTGTAATATTGTACTAAGATATTTGATATAATGCTGGCCACTATAATACAGATGATCTTACTTCAACAACTTGTCGTCCATGTTCTACAGAACTTTCAGATTCTGGTTCATCTTCACTTTCACTGGCTTCTTCATCTTCTAAATCATCAGGACCATATGATACTAGTTTAGTTGCTGCAACAAAAAATATTGTCATGTTATAATAATGCAGTCGTTTTTTTTTTGGGGGGGGCTGATCAATTTAAAATAGCATTGAATTATGTAGAATATTGTATACCTTTTGAATATCAAATTAGTTATTTTTGTAATCCTTCTGACTTTGGACTGCAAATTTATGAAATTTGCTTGCAAAACTTTTTTCTCAAGAATTTTTGTGAAAAGGTGCACAGGTAGCTGAACAATAGTACCTCAATAAATTTTTGATATAGAAAATTTGTAAGCTAGCTATCACAATAACTCTAGATGACTGGCATGGTCACAAACCAATTAATTATGAATGATTTATTTCAAAGAACAGGCCATCAATATGTAAAAAACATAAGCAGTATTGTTTGTCTACATGTATTGTATTGTGAGCGTAATATTCATTATGTACATATACTGCTCAGTAGATTCTGGAATCTGCTGGTTTGCAATAGCCATTTCACAAGCTGAACAACAAGATATCACCTAGTCACAAAATTAACAATATCATAACAAATGTTAAAATCTTACGTTTTCTTTTCTTTGCTCGTCTTTGATCTATAGATTCTACATCAGACCTTGAATTCTCATCTTCAACTACTAGACTAGAAGGTTTATTAACTTGTTGTGAACTTGGTCTTGGTGGAGGAGTAGGTGTGTCCGTCTCTTCATCAGATATTGAATCTACTGCTGATATCACTTTAGACTGTAAACATATTTATAACAAGAACTTAAAATGAATGTATTGAAATAAAGAAAGACTTTCGTGCACATTGAAAACTTACGAATCCATACTAATGATTACTCCTTACTCATTAGATTCAAGTACGAACCGAGCAGGGCAAAAATGCAGGCAAAGTGTTTATTCTATCCTGTATAACTGGCAAATACTACTTAATAGTGTATTAACGAGATTTGACTCCGCCCATTCACACACTTATCAATATAGATATAAATACCGGTCACTGACTCTGAAACAAAGACGCGTCAGTTGTTTGACGGTACTACTTTTATCCCCTACTATGTAGTAAATCAGAGACACATACTATCACGCCGCAGGTTAAATTGGTCAGGCATTTGAATCGTTGATAGTTTTCGACTTGTGGTATAACTTATAAAGCCTTTCGGTGAGAAATCACCGAATGTCTAAAAACAATATTCAAGTAACATCAAAGGCATTTTCATAGTGCAAGTAATTTTGTACAAGGGTCTGTTGGCCAACAATGACAGAAACTATAATGTAAATGTCATTTGTTACATGATAGCCGAGGCAGAAAAATATGGGACTCCAACTTTTGCTTGAGGGACTCCAACTTTTCTCAGTAAGGGAGTCCTGTTCTCCTACTTGTAAAATCCTATTGAGAACCCTGAACTTATTAATTGTTCTGTAATCTAGTGACAATATATTAGTAATAATTCTAGCACAAGAAAATGGCAGGGAATCAAATAAGGAACAGAGCACATTAGAGACTTGGTGTTCCAGCTTTAATTTCTTTCACTACACCTAATTAATCTTCAATATCTAATTACTCCACCTTGGACTACTGTCTTGATGAGAAAGGAGGACAATGGGTGAAGGAATAGGATCCTATTAATACTAAACAATGAAATAGGAAAAACTATTTCAAAGTCAGAAAGACATCAATTACTGCTTTAAACTTTCTTGAACACTAGCCTGAATTAGTATGCTATATAGAAAGAGCTAAGTTATCAACTAGCCTGCCTTTTTGAAATGAGTAATTTTCACTAGCCAAATCAAATTTCACTAGTCTACCACTTCAGGCTAGTGGGTTAAAGCAATGACTGCATATAAATTACATATCCACATGTGATTGCAGGGGTGTGGAATTTAAAGTTTTTTCTGCTTGTCCACGTACAAGTGAAATCTAAAATTCAACTAGTCCCAGATCAAAATGTCTTAGCGTAGAAGTGCAAACTGTATGTTTACAGCTTAAACATAATTTGAGTCCACAGACCAGTGGGGTGGTAAATTGGAAATATTTACTTGTCCAAAGACATAAATGTTCGAGTTGGACAAGTCAGGCATAGAAATTCCACACCCCTGGATCATGTATAATAATTATTCAGATAAAATGATAAAACATACTTTTCCTTCATCTTCAGAATCTGATTCAGCAGCATATGATGCGAGTGAAGCCATGGCTGCAGTACTGTCATTTCTCTCCATGTTAGCCATTTTGGTCAATATAGTTTAACCTAAAAAAGAATTTTGATTTATTTATATTAATATTACATATATATATTTACCGCCACATCATATCTTGATAAGCAAATACAGTATCAAGATCATGGGCCAATATTATCATCAGTCTTGAGACTTATTAATTATTTTATGAGTAAATCTATTTTGTTTGATGGAATTTAACATCATTTATCATTAGGTTTTTGACAATCTGATTAAAAACCGATCTAAAATTCTCCACTCGCCTACTTGCTAATATAAATCTGGCAGTCTTTATATTCTTATATATGTAGTCTTCACATTCTGGGGACATTTTCTCATTATAATATTCATGACGCAATCATTATGTTTAGTAACTTGTTTACATCGCCTGATCTTCTTCATTACACAATTTGTTTTATTTAAAAAGAATGGTAAGAACCGTCCAATCACAGACTGAATAACACCACCGTCAAATTAGCACCAAAACTTCGGTCAAATTAAGATGCTATTAATAGTTTTCCCTCTAGATGAACACTATGCACTGATTGATAGACACAGAGGTCATCTTGAAATGACCCTCAGAGCAACCCAAAAAGATCCAATACGACAGCGGTTTATGGGATACCTGTTTACGGAGATTGGGATTTTGATTACATGCAGTCATATCCCTATACATCCATAAAAGAATAACAGGCTAATGCACGTAAAACATTATGCTGATGGATGAACTTGCAAAGCTGACATGAAAAACATGAATTTGAAAGATATTAAGCACTATAACCGAAATTGTAGCAATATCCGAATACTGTACAATTAATTACTGTACGATTTTCTCGAATTTTATGGGAAACAGAGCAATAACTGAACAAAGATTTATTCAATTATATATAACTTACCGTAAATACAGAAAATGTTCCGTTTAAACTGCAAGGAATCGTTACCAAAACGTTAAAAACTCACGTTTACTATTCATGTACGCGACATTAGAGTTGGTCTAATACATTGACCGTTTTACTGACAACACGAAAGGAGTAAAAATGTCGACTTGGACTGACGAAATCAGCGACACGCAATAATATCAGAGACATATATTACATATGTAGTGTATCTCATTCCCTGGTAATATGAGAATTTTAAAAATACGAATTCGTATATTCAAACTTGTTTTAAACAACTATAAAATAAAACAATAAATAACACTTGAAGCGTGTCTTGCACAAAAGAGGCTTGAGAACAAAATAGTTATATATATTTCTTCTTATAATAAAAACTATATAGTTTTTATTATAAGAATGAGGGGATTTTCAAACTACGATACAGAATGTCAAGCTCCTGTGCAAAAACTGCACTTTTCGATTGTAAATCCATTTAAAATACAAATTTACTAATAATGGCACCAAATGCTTTTACACCACAGTTTTTAAACTTTAGATTACTACTATTCTCATAAGATTTACTTCATTTTATGGGAAATTTCCACTATATAAAAGTGGTGTTCGGAAAGTTATGGAGGGTTGTTTGATAATGAGATTGTGTTTGACTATTATTTATCTTTTATTCAAGTCGTACGTTTCAATAATGTATTAGTAAACCCACGTTCTTTACATGTACTTGTTTTGCACATTATCATTATTTAAATTGTATAAAGTGACACCACCTCCGTATCTAGTATTTTTATAGTGTACTGTCAGAGAAATACATCTATGTAGACCTCTGGTACTGTTGTTGCGTTAAATTTAATACATTATGTATCTATGTATCTGTATACTTGTATAAGAATATCAACGTTGATAATTATAATCTACATTTTGTATATACATACTGTTTTCTTTATTGTTATTATGCAAGTTTCGAGTAAACAATTATCACTTGGTCATTGATTGAACGTTATGAAGGATAATCAAGGCCCAGAGTTACTAGACGTAGCCTACATGTATGTTAGCATAATATACTTGTAACATTTTCATTCAAACTTACTGAGTTGTCTTCGATCAATTACTTAAAAGTCATTTTATACATGGACTATGTAAAGTCTATGAGCACAATGACTTAAACCATACAACTCAAGGACATGTATCAGTCATTTAGATACACTAACTGTTTATCTAATAATGCGGAAAACTATTTTCACTGCAAATAATGATGCACTGTTCATTGCATGTGCTATGTCCAATGTACAAGTCTATTTTGATATAAGGGAAGTAACTGTTCATTGACAACAAAATGTTCCTGAACAGAGTAGTCGTCCTTTGTTTTGACAAACTGATCGAACTGTAAAGTCAGACAAGTGTGTTCAAATGTGTTAAGTTTTTACTCTCTTTTAGTTTTGTTCCATTATGGGAAATTACTCCAGCACTCTTTATATTGTGTAATATTGAACATGTGCTGTACTGCAGCATAATAGATTGATATACATATACGCATGCCCTCTATAATACTGACACACTTACATGTATCTTCTAGTCTTAGAACATTAAACATGTAGTTAAAATATTACCGTTACTTATTATTTATTAACAATTAGTTTTTTACATGAACTAGCCCAACATGTCAACAGTTTGAACATTTTTAACATCCTAATATTCAATCACATATTTATTTAAAAAACGATAACGGTCCCGGGGGAAACTACATGTGCTGTTATAAAATGCAGACCATGTAAAATTTATTCGACGTTGTACATTTAACTGTCATTTTATGTTCTTTAATGTACTTGTCATTGCTAATTGCTAACTTGTAATGCTAGATGTTTTAATCAAATTCCCGTTTGAAGACGCATTACAACGTTTCTTTAGATATCACGACTTGAGAATGCATTATTTTGAAATAAAAATCAACGGACACTCAACGTAAAGTTTGTTCCACTCCCAAAACGTTTATTAATTTTCTTTATCAGTTCTTTTTCATGGAAAACAAAAATACCTGAATTAAACTTCTCTAAATATGTCATTTTAACTTTAAAGGCTTGACAAACCATCGTTCAATGTCGTTTAGTCATATTCAAATTTAGTCCACTCTGCGAATTTCAAAATCACGCCTCTGTATACCTTTAGTGGAATAATTTGATATTTATGCAAATTAGTCTCGTTATTTAGTCTGACGTCATATACTGTATGTGCTAAATTTTCCATCAATGTAAAGTTTATTGGAGTATATCGTCCATATACGTAGCCCATTCATAAAAATACGATACGTTTTACTAGTAAAACTTTAAGAATGTTCACAAACACACCTATCCTAGCGAGTAAATCGATCAAGTTATCGAATGTAAAACTCTTAAAGCAAACACTCATATTGAAAACTCTCTTGATATCTTAAACTAAGTTGAGCTTATCGTATATCTTAAGTTAAAATTGAATGTTTGAAAATACGTTTTTAATCCCATTTTGAGATAAACTCATTTAAGACCCGTTGTTAAATACCATGATGAAATACTGAGTTATCTGGTGCGCTCTCTACATTGTAATTTGGAGGAAAAAAGAGAATATATACATGTACGACTCCCAATAAAAATCTAAAAACCATTTTGGATAAACGGTATTTTAAAATTGTATTTGACTGCCAGTAGCGCATGCATGATTATTCCCTTTAATTTAAATTCTCGACATGTGTTCTGTAATGCCCGTAGAAAATGGATGTATATATTCTTATTGATTGTGAATACAAAAGCTGTATAATGAGTATTTAAATTAGAGGAATTAATGTATACCTGACGAACAGTTGAAAAGAATCAACACTAGCAAAAGAATAAACACCCGAAACATTGCATAATCCCAAATCTTAAACTGCGTTTTATAAAGTCCCAGATATTTAAATTATTAAATGACGTAGTTTTTAAGTATTACGAAACGGTTCTATTCTCTTACAATAGTAGTCTAAAGTTAATGACTTTGACATGGCTTGAAAAATGTGTTTCTTTGTTAATCAATAATATTGATGGAAAGATTAGACTAGTGTTTGACGGTATGATCTAAATATAGGATGGCCTTAATACGATTAAAAAATAGTCCAGATGGTTCGATAATTTCGACGATCACACAAACCGATAAAATGTCATCGTCTGCTTGTCACATCCAAAAACAACAGAATGGAATTTTCAATGTGTTTCTTTAAAGTTCGAGTATCACGATCTTGTAAGTTTCGAAAACATTTTAACGGAAATTTACGTAACTGGGACGGTTATGGTGGAATTTAGCATGAACTTTAACGTCCATTTATTATTCAGTGGATATGGCTATTCACGCGAGACTGTGACAGCTGCATAACATTCAAATGGTAAAACTTAACATTGTATTAAGAGCATGTACTTAATTAAACATATATCATTATAAGTTGGAAAATTTTACTGAAAACTACATGAATTAGTCATAATGTCAAGCATGTTTTATTAACGAAACACGACGACGATGAATGGAGGGAACTTCTGCTATGTTTTAAATAATTTAAATATGAAGGATTTATTTATACTTGGTTTAACGCCGTGTCAACACAAGTTTTGTTATTTTACATCGCCCAGCACACCTAACTTACCTTTCATAGACCCTTGTCTCTAACCAGTACTCTCTTTCCCTTCCACAAGGCCTGAAACTTCTTCATATACCTTATCAATGATGGAAAATTGACATAATTGTCAAACTTTCATGGAATGGTATAACTTTCAGGATGGAATTTGTACCTGTACCTCCTTCAAAACACTATAGATTCGAAATCCCGGTGCGCAACCACTCGCGCCATCGAAGAATTAAGGAAACAATAATCTCACGATTTTGATATTTCTTATTTCTATGTACAATAACTTGGGGCTTTCACAAATAATAAATAAAAACTCTCGAATGTATTATCTACGGTGGCATAGAGGTGACATGGAGAAATATTTAAAATACCGCTACTATTACGTGGTCACGCAGTAGCTATTACGTGCGCACGCAGTAGCTATTACGTGCGCACGTTATAATTGACCAATGAGAGTTGTCGAAATTGGCGGCCGTTCACTACGAATAACATTCATGAAAGTTCGAGATGTTCCGAATGGCACCAGTCTGTGTACAGCACTGAACGCAATTACAGTTACAAAGATATATTTATTATTAGGGATGCTTTTTACATGACATAAAATATTTAACAATACAAGTAAACAAGAATATGATAAAATATTTCTCAGTACAGAATAGATGCATAAAACACGTTGAGTTAAATGCACAATATAATAGATCTAGATTAAATCTAGAAGTATGAAAAATAGCATCACAGGATTGCCCATATAATCCTACGACTTATTTCCAATGGGGTCCTTTGCCTTAAATCTTAATAAATCTTAAAATACACAAACATATCTAACTGGGTTAAGGTAATAATAATTTAAAAACATTACCCGTAGTACATGTACATATAAAAGCAATGACATGATTATAATATAAAACATATACAAAATAGTAAATGTCGATTTTGCTCACTTAACTCTTTTGGTAATGAAATACACTATTTGTTGGAGTGCCCTTATTTTTCAAGCACTAGACAAAAATTCATACCGTTACAGTTTAACATTACTAACATTAGCAATTATCAAATTACAGAATTGTATAAAACATTAATTTCATCTAACGATGAGAAAACACTAATTAATCTTGCAATTTTTTGTAAAGTTCTATTATCATTTTTCAAAAATAACTGACCATGGCATGCATGATGTACCATGTATAATTTGTCTTACTATTTTTTTTATTTTCTGTATTGTATTAATATGATTATTATAATGTTTTATAAATGATCTAATGCTGCATATAACATGGGTTAAATAAAGTGTATGTTCTGTTCTGTTCTACAAAATCTGATTTCTCGACATGTAGTTCTTCAGTAGAATTCCTACACGTCTTATAATGTAGTTCACCTCTATCCTACCCAATGATGCAATGTTTGTTTACATCAGAAGTTTCCAAAATTAGACTAGACTGCGGGAACATAGCCAAACTATTTCTATTATCGTATTTCTGATTATTGATTTCATTTCACGAGTTGTGACCTCTACTGAATAACATTTGGAAATACTGAACTATTTCGTCATTGTTGATAAACTAATGCGTATGCCTTTTTCTAGTAAAACGTAATTGTAAATTTGAATAATTATGACACCACACTCGTGAATATTCGTAATCACATGCACTTCTTGCTAATGCGTAAACATAGACATGATATGTAAATGAACAATTGAACTCAGGACCGGCTTCAGGATTTTTTCGGGGAGGGGGGGGGGGTCCGCACTTTTTTAGGAGGGGGTCCAACTTTCGAACCACAACAACACTATACACATTTTGCATAATAATGCAACATATTAGTAATAAAAACTACATAACCAATACATCTATGTTAACACCTAGAAAATTTGTTTCATGCTACTTAATATTGACTTGCAATCAAGAAATACACAAATGGACGGGTATATTTTGGAAATTCCAGGGGGGTCAGGGGGTTCGGATCCCCTGACCCCCGCTAGATCCGCCTATGAAACTAGAGATGTGCATACGCAGTGCATTAGGATGTTGTTTACAAGATAGGTAAATGATCAAAAAATGCTATTGATTAAACAGTTCAATATTTCATACGACAGAACCAATTACATCAGTTTCTTTTGCGGCTAAATAATGAAAACATTGAACCGTCCTTGAATTTTTGTCCATATTTTTGAGTTGTTTTTTTGGATTAGGTGAATTAATTTGGCTGCTTAATTAATTAGAATGACGGGGTCTGGAAAGTCGATTCGTGATCAATTAAATTATATTAACTTAGCTTAGAAGCAAAATATATCCGTATATTTGTCTAAGCTGCAATTGTAATTAACCGAATATTTGCGTAATTATACCTTGCTAACACTGACCAGAGAAAATGATTTTCATTCATTGAATCAAATAGCCATGCAAAGTGTAATTTAGCTAACTAAACTATGCAAATTATGAATCTGACCCATGTTAATTCAACAAAGCTATAGTAAACAAATTCTTAATTAAAAGACAAGTTTTTAATTCATTTTTTTTTCATGTGGCAGACAAACATATAACTTTCTCCCTGTCTCTCTATGTTCGAGCTAAAATTCGAACTTGTTTGCATCGTAGAACTTTTCTTTTACACTGTGAAGAGTTTGACATCGATCGTCACGATTCTGGCGATCCTATTATAAACCATTTAACATACATGTAGATTTACTACAGTTCTAAGTGTTTGACAATTCTATATTGTATATTATAAATGGTACATTTCACCGAATTATTCGAACGGACTACTTACAGTTTCAAATTCTTTAGAAATCTTTGACAAAAGCCTTTGGAATTTCATCTTGACATCTCTCTATAAAGGTATTAGATTCATACTTCGGCATGGGATCGATTTTTGTTATCGAGCGAAGAAGAAAAGATAGATTCTATTCTCAAGAGTCGCGTAGCCAATAGTGAAAATATTATTTTCTGAACTCATTAGTTGAAATATAAGTATCTTACTCCAAAGTTGACGAGTTTTCTGTTTCTTTCATGTTTTCAAGAATTGTGTTCTGTAAGAAAAGTTTTTACCCAAGCGTAACGCGACGTCATTTTCCCTCTAAGATGACGTCATATATTTTCTAAAATGACGTCATTTTGAGTTTATTTTTCAGCACATTGATACTACAAAGTACGGACGCTCTACGCCGACAGCGTGTTAGAACTAGATTTACAACAACCATTACAATGGAGATATATAATTTTATTATTTCAGTGTATATTTTTATGGAACAACACGGCATTATACCGTAAGCATGAAAGAAAATTTCTTCTTCTTCTTCTTATTAGGTACAACACTCCTTCAATAGACTGAAGATTATGTGTTGGCGCTGGGTTAAAAACTGGTAAAAAATAACAGTGGTGATTTATTTACAGTACTAGACAGTACATGTGGAAGTCCAGCAAAAAAATAAACTGACTTTTAAGGATAAAATAAGAACTTTTGCAAATAAAACTATGTACATTGTTTGGGGCTTAATAGTTAATGGTAGCTACAAGGACAGGCACAGTGATCAATGATTTAAATGAGTCAACTGTGTCTGCCTGTTTTACATGAGTAGGTAGGGCATTCCATTGTATGATAGTACGAGGATAGAAAGAAAATTTATAAGTATCTTTAGTGGCTCTAATACATCTAAAGTTATTACCAGCAGATCTTGTTCTGGTGTCAGCAGGAATAAGAATGTCATTATCAGGGTAAGTTGCAACACAGTGATTAATTATTTTATAGAACATGATAAGACGGGCTCCAGTTCTTCTTACTTGTAAAGTTGGCCAGGCTAAAGAGTTGATCATATCGGTCACTGAGCTGGTATTGTGGTACCGATTTGCTACAAATCTAGCTGCCCTTCTCTGAATTTGAATACTTTATAGACTTTAAAATAATAATTTTGTTTATTTTGCCGAATTATTATTTGTGTAGATCTATAGGCGTACAGTTTCCATGAGTGAAAGTTCATGTTATGTTTATAATTGCATATTAGATGACAGTAATATTGTTTGCATACTTTTAATGTTATATACAGTTGCAAACACTGTTTGTCATCTGTATTATGTATTTATTGTCCTCGTGCATTTATAAATACAAGTTACGGAAATAATTAAATAAACTAGATATATCTAGATCTATCTTAACTGTCTGTCTGACTATCGCTCTTTTTACGGTCTTCTTAAGTGCATAAATTCCATAATATATATACACATACCAGCAGTGACCGGTTCCAAGCCCGATGCTGCAGCAGTAAGAATCAAAGTCCAACGGAAGAGGGGGTTCTTTTTAATAGATTGTCACATATACATTTAGGTGAACTTATGGTTAGGTTTTATCTGGGTCTAAACATAATTGCAACCGTATGGAGCGTATGGACCCAGTTGAAAAACACACAAAAACACAAAACAAATAATTTATAGATTACATATGCACATAAATTCATTATTATACTTAAGTTTAATTTCATTACATATAATTTATACATTGTGTTTATAAATGTATGTAGATTCATAAGCTATAATGGTCTAAATTGTTAACTGTTCAAAACGTTTATTTTTTGTTGGGTTTAACGCTGTAGCAACACATTGTATAGGTCATATAACGGCGGTCGGTCAGCCTACTCACTGTTCCTGGGAAGGCTAAATCTCTGGATTTAGCTGTTAACCAACTACTAGGCACATACTTTCGTCAGTGACACAAAACGTTTATATAGAAACAAGTGTTTCAAGTAAACGGCAGTTTTTTACAACATTGGTCCCCCATGGTGAACTAGCTAGAGACGTACCATTAAACTGTAAGCTCAAATCTAAAAAGAAAGAAATGAGGTTACCGTTGTAAAATGGATGATAATGATAACAAATTAAGTCGATCTTTTATGTTTTCACATAAAAGCTCCCCAGGTTGACAGCTGG
This sequence comes from Mactra quadrangularis, assembly GCA_025267735.1. Classification (NCBI taxonomy): domain Eukaryota; kingdom Metazoa; phylum Mollusca; class Bivalvia; order Venerida; family Mactridae; genus Mactra; species Mactra quadrangularis. The sequence goes on from CM046304.1 coordinate 35,835,114, forward strand.
TGACGAAACGTAAAGTATTGCTTGACCGCATCAATGGATACCTTTGTGTAGAAAATAGAAAAAATCAGTTAAACCTCCAAAGTTGTTGAAAGTACATTATATTTTCGACGGTCTTATCTATTCATCCTACTGACCCAGATAATTGACTCGGAGAGTCAATGAATGAAAAAATGTGATGAGGTTTTACAACTTGCAACTCTATTGAATGAAAATTTACCTGAGCCTTAGTTAGGCTAAGAGGACCTGGGTCATTTCGCAGTTGGTAGCCCGGCAGGTTCGAATTTAGTGTTCCGAACTGGGTACGGGTTCAAATCTTACCGGGACGCTTATACCCTTTCATGGAAATTTGACAATAATGTCAATTTACTTGCACAATAAGGTATATATAGAGAGACGTTGTCGAACTTTTGGAAGGGTAGGTTAGCCATGGTTGTTGAAAAATTTCCAGGAAATTTAGGTTAGGCGCGTTGGCCACTGTATAATAACCTAAATTGTGTTGTCATTGTGTTCAACTCAGTATACAGGCTTAGTCTTGGGGCTTTGTGCATGGTGTCATTTACAAACTGCTAAGACTTTAAACAATCGTTTGAACCAGGGATTCTATATAATCCCTGTTTGAACTAAAAACACAAATCTACATATTTTTTCCATATTTAAAAATAATTATCTGTATAAATGAAGTAAAACTTTTTCCGGTATTGTCGATATCACTCATAAATTTATTGATGGTTAAACCTTATCAAAGAACGATAGTTAGTACTTAATAGTTTTGTCAATACCTCAGTTTAAATGCAAAATAAGTGGTATTATGATTAGGTTACTCGGGTGAATATTAATGGCAATTTCATGCATACTTTATCATGATTTGTGTAAGTATATATACAACAGCCACATTTCTGAAATTTTTTAGAAAATTTCCTTCATGAATATATGACCCCGCATATAATTACGCGGTTGGGATTGGCGTTCATTCATAAAATGCGATATGGTTCACCGGCAGAATGGATTTTATTGGCCAATGAGAATTTACACATGGTTTTGTCAATATATACTAGAGCGAATACGTTATACTATTCAAAACAGTAGTAACTTGAAGGACTTAACCACGTGGTTAACTAAAATAGTAAATTTTGACTTATAATTATATTCTGTTTATTGTTTATATTTTTGTGTTTTAGTGGTTAAATTGATACTTTGAAATGGAAACTAACGATAATAATGAAACAAAGGATAAAATGGCGGAAACCGCGAACAATGCGGTAGAAACAGAGAATGAGATAGATAATGAAGAATCGAAAGATGAACTTCAGCCACCAAAACCTAACTTTCAAATATCTGTAAGTAGTGCCGAAGAAGAAGAAAATGAAAATAATGAAGTTGAACCAACCGTTGAAACACCCATGATTCCAAATGGCAAAGTTGAATACCAGCTGGACGATCTTGAAGTGGTTCAAGTCGTAAGTACTTTAGACACGCTCATATAATTGAATGAACTTAATTATTTTTATGATAATTTTATTTCACTTCTGATAATATAGGCTCGGAATCCCCGTTTCTAGAAGAAAATATGCATCAGTGTAGCATTTTAATGTTCTTTTTGTTAATTTTGATTAAGGATACAAAATTGTTGTAGAATTTATGATATGATATAAATGATATTCTCTTTCACCCATTTATCCTACTCACGATTTTAACACAAAAAGGCTATTATATTTCGAAAAATAACTCCCTCAATGAGTCATGATAATTTCACAATGATAAAAACAATACATTTTTTTGTTAATAAAGGAAAGTATCAGGCTTTGTTTGTCAATGGGATTTTTTTACCTCTTTGTTTTGTATTTCTTTCCTCCTTACGTTGAGTATTTAGTTTATGAAATCATCTACCCAACCATACACACAAATCACCTTGGAAACTTCCTGAAAGAGGTGTATTTAGCTTCATTTCTCTATTAATTTAACACGTTTGCCACAAGAATGCTGCCAGTAGAGTTCCACGCAAGCGATTCTAGATAAAACGCTATGCCTTTCATTCAAGTCTGTGAAATGAAATCGTGTTGTGAGGTTTATGTAGATCAATAATGTACTCAGGATTTTACATGGTATCGATTTAAGTGGGGTTGATTACTCATGTTGTAGAGAAAAATTCCATAGCTACAGCCCTATACCTTTATTCTACAATGATGTTTTTGTTCACTCCCTCTGAGTGCATTGATTTTTAACCGCCCATATGTTTACATTTGAACAGACGATGTTTTATGTATCAATATGGCGGGAAATCTCAATATATCAGACCGGCTCTTTGTTTTAATCGATACTATAATATAGCAAATACGTTATGAAGGCCAGTAACACAAAATATGTATCAATATAATGCCAAGGTCTGATGTTTTGATGTTATCTACTCGATTCATGCTGAGTCGAGTTTCAAGAACATTACTCCATTCGTTTCCGGCGTTATTCATACCACGTGTTGGTGGGATCGATTATTTCTGCTGATAAATTACAACACATATGCCATATTAGAGGTTAAGTCTAACGTAAACTGGGAAAATATTTCAGATATCAATATCTAAGAATTCCATTGTTTCTAAGAAATTAACCAAAATCTATATGCGTGTATTGTTGTTCATGATGAATGAAATGCAACCGGATTGAACTTGATTTTACCATAATCAACATCTGAATCGCTCATCAACCAATAATACATGTATATTCATTTAATTTAAGCAAGTCATCACTACATTAAACTCGTCTTTGCAAGTATAATACCAAACAAAGAAACTTCGATATTAAGCGGAAAATTTTCAATTGATCTAGGCAATGTTTACATGATTTGTTTTCAACCACAACGAGTTCACTTTTATCGAGGTCAGGACATGCCTACTTACGTACATCGCTACTTAATTGATGCAATAAGTTAACCATTTGTTTTCCCACGATATATTTAATTGATGTTATAGTTATCGTTATACATACCTAATTCATCTCAATTGATTTTGACAATTTTAATAACGCATAGATCTACATGTACAATATATAACGTTACAGTAGATCTTCAATAATAATAATCGTCATTGAACACCTCTCACATCATCATTACTGTAAATAAGATTATAATCATCATCTTCATCATTAATGATTTAATTAGCACTAGTACTATAATAATATTATAACTTGCTATAATACAACGTTGAGAGTCAAAATTAAACAGACACTATGAATTTTGATAAGGAAACAATTATTAACCAGGGCGGATCCAGGCTTTTATTCTAAGGGGGGTGGGTCCAAACTTTTCTAGGGTGGGGGGATCCAAACTTTCGAACCACAACCACATTATACACTGTTAGCAGAATAACGCAACATATTGATAATAAAAACAACATAACCATTAAATCTATGTTAAACACAAAGGCGAGCACGAGAAAAATTGCTTCTTGCTGCTTAAAATAGCTTACAATTATTATAGAATACACTCGTAGAAGGGTACATTTCGAAAATTTCAGGAGAGGGGGTCCGGACCCCCTGACCCCCCTCCCTGCTGAATCCACCTATGATTATGATGATGAATATTATTATTATTATCTTAATAATAATAATTATTATTATTATTGTTATTATCATTTTTATCAATATTTATATAATTACAAGCGTTAAGTTTTTGGTTAGGAATTCAGGTGGGTCTATCAGGGAATCTACTATTCTTACATTAACATGCACAGCTTATTTTTACATACAATATATATGTATTGTCTACTATCACTAATGACAACGACTTGGATACAGCGTTTTATAAATCAAAATATTGTATACTGCTAGAATAATGAACGCGGGTGTTTAAAGTTAAGTACATTGTCAACACAAATACAAATATTGACTATTTCCGTTGATACTCAAAATTAATTATTCAAAAATTTTCCCGCGTATGTTGAAATCGACTGAAAAGAGAAAACTTTTCCTACAACAAAAACCGTAGTGATTATGTCCCTACGTAACAATGTAATCAATCATTGTACGTCTATAACCTTTCAACTGTCTGATCGATCAATCGTCTGCACTCAAATAACTTTTTTTCTGTATGAATGGGAAAATGAATACAAAAGTACATGTACAAAATCAATAACTTACATTCTAATTTACATTGGTAGAGATATCAAGAAAAATCCGGTTCCGTTTTGCTTGTACTTGAAATTTTGGCGCCAAGTTTTTGTTTGTCATTCCGCGCATGTGTACTTGTTAAATATTTGCAGTGAGACTGTTTTATTGGTTGTTAACCCTTTATAATTCTCAACAAGTTTCGTATCCTGGTAATGATCGAGTACTTAATGTTATAACATTGTGCCAATGCAGCTCGAACTTAACAAAAATAAACCCACAATAAACATGGGCATATAGTTTGTACATAATAGCATTATGTGTTAGTGTAAACATTAAATGAACGTAACCATTTCAAAGGTAGGGCAGTATTGCAGATAAAGGTTGCATAGTTTATTAGTGTGGCGGATAAACTACCACCACTTTGTCAACCATGCCTGTAATAGTAGAACGCTTTACCATTTCACTAACAAGACACTCATAAAACATATCATTAATACTTTATAATATTCTTTTGTCAACCTGAGCACCCCCTGTCATGGGTAAGTTCATTGTTCTGATTATATAAACAGAGTTTGTCTTTTAATTCAAACTGTACCAAGAAGGTTATTCGTGTTAACATCAGAATGTTGGAATAAGAATATCTTTACTTATGACTTGATATGATGATAGTCATATAAATCAAACCCAACAAGCTAATACTGACTACTACCAATTAATTATCATTACTTCTTTCAGAATAACATGTTTTATCCGCCCAAGATTCGAACCGACTATCCAATTAATTCGTAATCACGCACAGAAATGATCAGAATATAGACGGATTCATAATTAACAATTTGTCACCAATTTTCAAAACAATGTATAATTTCATTTGTTTCAAGTTCGTAAATAAACACGCTGTAATTGATTTATTGAATATGTGTTGTTTAAATAAAAACAAACTGCACCATCTAATTAAAGCTTTTCATTTTTTCTGTTTAAATATGGAACATATGTCGTGACAGGACGATGTTTGTATTTATGTAACGCCATGTGACCGCTCCCTAGACGATGTTTCAAAAGACAACGTAACAAGATAGATTAGTTCAAAAACGAAACTATAAAGATCTTTATTACGTCATTCTTGCAGCGTATATGTCTTGTTTTGTCATTGAAGAACTTGTGCCGTGCAAACAGTTCTTTATTTAGAATATAGTCTGCAAGGATTGATCCCCCTACAAGTCTTAGAGGATTTCCAGACAAAACATTTCTTATTCCTTCTGCTGCATTAAATCTAATTTCAGTGCTATTTATGGAGACAGTTGTTCCAAGGATCGATATACTACTTTTAATGCGCAGTTAGTTTCTCAATGTATCGACTTGAACAGCAAAGAAACTTCAATCTATATTTAAAGCTAGAGACTTTAGACAAGTTTCTAGTGCACATGTAGTTAAAGGAATTGCAAGGCAAAAGTTCAACTTCATATTTCTTGATTTTGAATTATATTTTTATAACTGTGAATGCAACAGACACACTGTTATATTACTTGGCAATATTTTGGGTGTTTCCTAACTAGACCCACGTGGGTCAGGTGAGCTAAAAATAGATTAGTGTTAAATTTGTATGTACTGATGAGAAGATACTAGAGATTGTTATTGTGCAACATTAGTATAATTCTATTAAAAAGATATCCTAACCGCCTAAGAATATTGAAAAGACAAGAAGCGACCAATGGAAATTGGTTTAATTTCAGCAAGTACGACTTATAACAAATCTATAAATAGCTTGGTGATTCCCTCAGTATCCTACTTTCGTTTTCAACAATGGGTGTGCCACATGTTTTAATTCGTTCAGTTGAATGTTATAAGTGACAAATGTTATTAGTAAGTGAGTTCTCACGTTCTTAATACTGTTTTAAAGACTAAACTTTGTTCTATACTTTTGGCACAGTCATTTGCCTGTATATCCCTTTAAGTGAACTATTTCTGTAAGAATTTTCAGCACGTATGCATGTATTGAACTCCTGTCAATTAAGTTAGTATTTTTTTTTGTCCAAAACCATTTAACGTCATCCTAAGAGCTATGCCTATGTCTTACCTAACATATAACATTTCAAATTCTGCATTTGGCATGAAATTAAATATTTACAGCAAACAAAATGTTATATGATAATGATATGACACCAGGCGCGTGCATAAACGAAAGTCAGAGAATGTTAAAATAACATTTGTAATGCATGTTATAACAACAAGTCAATTGTTGTTAGTCGTTGTTTTAGAGAAAATATAAATAATTTACATTGTTGATAACAATATTTTATTTTTTGTGGAAACAATATTATTAATTTTTTAAAGTAGGCCAAATGGTATAATAATATAAGATGTTTGTATTTACCGTATGCATTTAGGCTGGAATGTTTATGGCATTTAACTTGTTAAAAAGGGTTGTCTGTCTCTGGGATATCCATTGGGCAATGTTAATGTAATATCTTATAAAATTTTGCTGTTGGTGTGCCTTTATGTCTGCCTAAAGAATGTGCCGACAATCTAATCTGTGAATATGTCAATCTTAACTACACCCGACGCAACAAAAATGTATTAAAGACGTACCCTTTTTTGAATGGGAATCGCGTTTGCTTCAACGATTTTTGAGTGCTATTGCTCGTTTGTACTTATTGCGCATTTACTGGTTACGATGAGTGTCAAAATAACATTAGTAGATATAATTGCTAAATCAATTCATGATCATTAACAGAAAACTGGCAATGTTCACATCTTGTACATTAAATTTCTTCTTTATGTCCCTGGGTCCTGATATTTTATTGAATGTTCTTATTACTCAATGATTCATTTAACGACTGTCCATTCGTCAGTTTAATTGATTTCTTTGTATCACTATCTATTTCATTACCGTGTTTTCTCTCCCATATCAATCAATGTCGATATAAATTAAGAACGTCCGTTTTCACTTGACGGACTTTATTGTAATCTTCAGATAACATCGATAACATTCGGATTTTTTCCTTGTTTGCTTGTTTATATTCGTTCAATATCGGTCTTTATTCTTATAAACAAATCAATACGGGTTTAGTAGCGAGTTAGAAACATTGCGTCATCGCTATTGAACGGTCTAAATTTAGAGGGTGTTTGTTTATTGATTTTCCTTATCCACAATATAATTAACCTTCATGTTTACTTACTGAAATATTATTTAGACTATGTTGACCAAGATCTGTTGATAAAACAAACGTTAAATTTGAAGTACATGTACTTCTGTTTGAATCCTGTTGTAAAAATTCAATTCAAGAACTACTTTAAATACTAATGTTTAACGTTTTATTGTTATGGTTTTAGTAACCATGGCAACGTTATCACATTAAATCAGGCAGCAATTGTAGTTATTTCTAGCTTATAAATAACACACGTCACAAAACATATTCTTTTGCCTTAAAACATCATTGATAATTCATGATGACAAACAATACCAGTAAAACAAATGTAATCCATTCCGTGTAGAAAAGTTCAAGGCCAGTATCCGGAACAATCTGATTAAAATCCGATCTAAAATTTTCCGCTCGCCTACTCGCTAATTTAGAGCTGGCCTTTTTCAAACGAGGGTCACGTTCAGGTGACCTTTTCTCATCATAATATTAATGACGAAATTGTTATGATACGTAACTTGTTTACATAGTCTACGTCACGCAATTTGAAATGAGCCGTCCAATCGCAGACTGTGAATAATACCGCTGATAAAGTAGCTTGCAAACCTTGGTCTAAAAATAGAAATTACGAAATCAAAATGTTATTAATAGTGTTTTGTCTACGCATTGATTAGTCGACATAAAGGTCATCTCGACGTGACAATCCATTGAGATAGTAGAGATCCTGTACGACAATGCTCTACAGGATATCTGTTTACGAAGATTGGTATCCGGAACTACATGATTTCGCTTTTATAGCGAGTCGGTCCTTTTAGCAAACACTGGTCGCGAAAGGATGGTTACAACCTAATCGAAATCAACAGATTTTATAAATCAAAGTACTGATGAGACGGTGCTCCAGAAATTATAAAAAGTTTAGTCATTACGCTACAGTCGTGTAAAAACTTGAATAAAGCTAAAAAAGCTTGTGTCTATTCATGAGCGAATGACATAATTTTTTATCATGCTACCCTTATTGCGAATCGCTGATAATACATTGTATATACAGTCACATAAAGTCTTTTTTTAGAACCATGATCACTCAGTTTCTCGGACTGCTATTTTAATGATATTGCCCAAGTAATCCGCATGGGATTTTGCAGTATTTTGAATCGGACAGGCTCGGCTTTGATCATAAGATCCAATGAAAAAAGCTGAAACTACTGATTTTTTATTATGCCTGCATGGTTCCCTAAAAGAGCAACATCAAAAGATAGCTTAGCTGGTGTGTCTATTTCGTTCTAATCCTTTCTTTCTTGATAAGATGTAAGTTTGTCGGAGCATATTCGTTTCGCTAATCTAAACAAGTTTCCCACGGTGGTTATTCTAGAAATTTAATTTGAATGTAAGACAATAACAGCTTTATAACTCGTTGAAAAATGGCATAGAACAAATAAATAACAACTGCAGAATACGAAAATTAAAGAGTTAATATATTAACCAACATCACACTCAAGGTGACCCGAGTGTACTCTTACGATTTTTCATTAGTTATGACCAGATTTTGGCCTCAGTTGTTACGTCACTGAATTGATGAAATGTCACATGATAGAAAATAATAAAGGTCAAAATAACCACTAGATTTTACTTCTAACGTATTTACTATGGTTACCAATGTCGTTAATTAGCCTATCATGACATTTATAGCTAGAAATTGTCGTAAGTCACTCATGATGGTCATTCACATTTTTTACCACACGCAAGTATGAAACCAATTTCCAATGTGACTATACCACGTAATGTTTGTGATCAGTAGGGGTCAATATATCAAAACAAACGCACCGTCAATTTAGTACTTTTTAGTGTTTGTTTGTTTGTTTTGTTGTGTTTAACGCCGTAGCAACACATTGTACAGGTCATATAACGGCGACTAGTCAACCTACTCACTATTCCTGGAAAGGCTTAATCTCTGGATTCAGCTGTTAACCAACTACTAACCACATACTTTCGCCAGTGACTGACAACTGCCCTACATAATTAAGAATCATTGGTAGGAGGGAGAATGGCCGTAGAAATAATTTCATGACCAAGCTCCACGAAAGTATGCCCCGTCCGAGAATCGAACCCACGACTCTTGATCAGTAGACTTGCGTGCTACCATCTGAGATAGCCGGGCGGCTTACTTTTAAGTGTAATGAAACGGCGTGATTTTTACAGTTAAGTTTAACGCGCGGTTTCAATTTACAAAAAAGAACTCTTTTTTCAACTGATCTTAGCACTACATATCGGTTATTCATTAGAATTAGATGACACTCCACGTTATCCTTCAAGAATGATTCAATAGTTAAAAGTTATGGATGAAAAACCTGCTTTTTCTAGCATAGTGTTGGTTCTTGCTCGCTACTTATCATCACCGTTCTTTCATCATTATAATCGCCTTGCAGTTCCCTTACACCATTACTAAATTCTGTTTTAATCTATAAGTATGAAATGATCGATGTTATTTAATGAATATGTTTATAGCTTGGTGCTATGACGTCACGAATCTAACCTATAGTTGGACTAATTATGTAGTATGAAATACAAAATCGAGTCTATTTCTTCACTTATAACATAACAAATTTATCAGAGTTCGTTAACCTGAACTATTACAAGCTGGCTGGTAGACTAATGTAGACAGTTATTAAGTTCTATTAAATAAATCGTCTACATTTTCTTATAAATTGCCCCGCCCTCCTCCCACCTACATGCTTACATGTATGCGTCAACAGATGTATTATATATACTCCTCCCAGTTTGCATTATGTATATTTTAAACACATTTTTGATAGCAATTTACAGAGAAACCTTGGTTATTTTCACTATTATGTAAATCTCCACTATTAAGCTGCAATTTTCTTGACATTTTACTTTGTTAAAGGGATATATCGCGGGTTCAGCGGAAAACGGTCGTAACTCAATATAAGAAAGGAGTGAGTTACGACCGCTTTGCGCTTAACCCGTGATATGCACTGATTTGAAATGTGGGGACGCAACAGCAGGTCTAAACTACTTTGTACTTACTGCAACTTAAGCTAGATTAAGCTACCCTGCACTTGATAATACATACGCCTCTGATATTACGAAATGGCTGGTTATACTTCACAAGTTTGCTTTATATGATCATATTATTAGGTGCTATCACGCGAGAAGGTGAAGGGATGGGAATTGTTTCATTTTATTGATAAAAAATAAATTAACTATCAAAAGCAATGTAGCTTGACATGAAATCTCGAAATGTATTTTCTCCATATATAAGAAAACGTTTGGCCAATAATTCGTATTAGTAACGTTCCCATGATAACTGCAATATATTTAGCCATACAGTGTGTTGATATAAATACAGGGAGCAAGTTTGGATCGGTTTGTTTACGTCGTTTTGTTCATACACCCCAGTAACCCATTCCCACAGTAGATTAGCATTAGTTATCATTAATATCACCTTCAGGCCTGTGACCCTTACAGTACCACAGTACACAGTTCACGTTGGTGGAATTGATCAACTGCAGGTTAATTTCTTGCTGAGAAAATTAACAGAGCCCCTAGTGAGGTTCGAACCCATGAACTCTCGATCCCTATTGGCCTAAGAGCGCGTCCTACCTCTAGACCACTGGTCATATATTATCTTTTTTGTTAGTTATGCTAGCTTGTTGGAGATCGACGATCCAAATCTAAAATCGCAACACAAAACAATTGTTCTGACGCGCATTGCGTCATACGTCAATACTCGAACAAGTGGTCGCAAATATACACCCAAAGTAAAGGTTAAAAAGTCACATACTACCTACAAAAGTTCAGGACTATGATAACAATCTAAATTACTTCACCAGTCATTCAAAAGAGTTGTTCTAGGTTAATAGAAATTCCACATTTTGTTCAGCCCAAGGTTGGAATAAGGTCACCAATCGCTTTTTCAAAACAATCCTGTTTATGTAAACAATACAATGAACTAATCCACGACATAGGATGCGCAGGATGACAATAAATTATCTTATAGTATTAATTTTAAAATATTTTTATAAGTTTCTTGTTGGTGTTATGGTAAAGCGTTCTATCATAACAAGCTTGATTGACTAAGGTAGTGGCGGAAGCGCTGCACTAATTTTGTTAAAAAAAACTATATACAACCTTTCTTTTCAATATTGCCTACCCTTGGAATAGATTGGGTTTTTTAATGTTTACTCACAAACAGGTATAGTTCGTACTAAACACAAAACACTGTTTATACAAACAATACAATGAACTAATCCACGACAGGGGATGCTCAGGATGACAATAACATATATAATTTTATTATATATTCTTGTTGGTGAAATGGTAAAGCGGCAAAACCATTACAAGCATGATTGACCAATGGGTGTAGGTTTATCCGCCATGCTAATTTTGTTAAAATGAATTATACAACTTTTAATTTCAATACTGCCTACCTCTGAAATGGATTGTTTTATTTTTAGTGTTTACCCAAACACGTTTTGTTATTTTGTACGCACTATAATATTGTGTTGTACAAACTTTACAATACTGAAGCATTTTTTCACTGATCTAGATTGTTAAAAATGTGGTTACAAATCACCTATTGTCAAGTTTTACCTAGAAATTATTCTAAGAAAATGTTAACCTTTTGTTCAAGCGGTTAATGACGATGATACGGCTCATAAAAACATACTTACATACACCACACAAGACACTTTGCCAAAGATCTAAGTGTGAACAAGTTATCGTACTTCAATAACCCAACATTTTCTCTTGTTATTATTTATGAAAAGGTAAACAAACTTTTTGCTAACACCAGAGACAGAAAATACTAAGATCCTAGCTTGCGTGTTACAATGCCGTGGAATAATTACAATGTTATTGATTTGGTGAATACTAACTCCTGTCTAAAAAGGATTGGCGTAGCGATAGCATCATTCTTTCCAAGACATACTTTTTGCCCTGTCCTCTTACATGGATGAACGAAATTATTGATGAGCTGTTTACGTTATTTGATGAGTTTTAATTCTCCTGTCAAGTTGTGTATCTATTGATGCCACATTTCTACTAAGTAGATCGATGTCAGACTTGACAACTTAAGCCCTTGTTTCTACAAATATCAACCAGTTCTATTTGGAATTATTTCTCTATCTACCATATACACGTATACATTCAAATCTGTGTATGTGATAGTTGCCATCTGTAAAATCAAACCACGACCGAGACACCGTCGTATAAGCTCATGGTTTTGAACCCAGCTGACTTAAGTTGGATTCCATACCGCGTAAAAGAATCCACTTTTGTAATCAATGTGCATTATTGATTATCATAACTTTGCAAGAATCTTTCCAAGTCTATTAATGCTATGTTCTGAAAAGGGCCACAGAAGCAGTTACTGTTTTGTTGGATACAACTAGTTTCAACAATATGAAGTTTGACATATTTTTAAAGGAGTTTGTGTTGAATTGACATACAAAGCCGTTTACTTTTAAAGGCGCTTTATGAATTATAAAGTTTCTGCCTAAATCTTCACAAACGTACAAACAATCAATTATTTTTTACACTGGCAATCGTTTATACGATAGAAGTATATTTTTTAAAACAATTCAGACGTCAGTTCATATAATTTTTCATCATATTTTCCCTAAAGCTAACAACCTGAAAGCTCCGTTACATCAAGATAACAATTTCTGTATCAGAATGTCAACTGATTCAATATTGGACTTTTATAATACAGCGATAACAGATTCTATCATAACCATCGTCAATTTATATGATTGTCCATTATCAATATTATACTAATTGAATATATCTAGGGAAAATGTCATTGTTGGAGAGCGAATATTCTCACTGTGTAATATACCATACCTGTTTGTTATATTATCACAAAAATGAATTTAGCTTTGTTGATTTGTCTGTGTTATTTTTTATTTTGAGATATAATGGTTAAGGTTGGTGTTATACTGTGCATGATTCAGCGTCTACATAACCTAATTAGTCTGTGACCGTTCGTGTTATGATACATGTATGCGAAGATGCAAATAAGTCTAGTTCCGTATCATGAAAATTTGTTTTATTCCGTATGCTACATTCTTGAAAATTCGTCTTGTTCCGTATGTAACATTCGTGCAAAGTCGTCTTGTTCCTTAGGTTACATTCATGCAAATTCGTCTTGTTCCGTATGTTATATTTAGGCAAATTCGTCTTGTTCCGTATGTTACATTCGTGCAAATTCGTATTGTTCCGAGGGTTACATTCATGCAAATTCGTCTTGTTCTGTATGTTACATTCGTGCAAAGTCGTCTTGTTCCTTAGGTTACATTCATGCAAATTCGTCTTGTTCCGTATGTTATATTTAGGCAAATTCGTCTTGTTCCGTATGTTACATTCGTGCAAATTCGTATTGTTCCGAGGGTTACATTCATGCAAATTCGTCTTGTTCTGTTTGTTAAATTCGTGCAAACTCGTATTGGTTCGTAGGTTACATTCATGCAAATAAGTCTTACTTAGTTGGCTACATTCATGCAAACGTGTCTTTGTTCCGTATGCTACATGAACGCAAATAAGAATGGTTCGGTATTTTACATTGTACCTTAATATGCAAATAAACTGTGTTACTTTAATTACACATGTATGAAGCAAAAATTAGAGCAGTTTCCTATTTATATGTATGGAGATCTAAATGGTTTTGAATGTTTCGTGAAAGTTAAATATTTTGTGCTTTTACCAATGAGGTATTATATTTTTATTATTTCAGACTGAGATTGAGATGCCATTGAAGCCAGGATCACAATCTATATTAAACAGTAACCTGACATTACCTGAAGGATCTCAAATCTCAGATCTCACTAGCGGAGATAAGGAGGAACCGGAGAGAGCAACATGGGGTGGTCAGTTAGAGTTCTTGCTGACTTGTGTAGGGTATGCTGTTGGGTTGGGAAATGTCTGGAGATTTCCATTTTTATGTTATAAAAATGGCGGAGGTAAGTTTGTTGACAAATTTGATAAAATATCCCATTCGATACTATTATCTTTCAATTCACGATTCTTTATTCATAGGCAAAGTATACAAAGTTGTGCAGGTTAGTTTTGAGGTTGTGCAACCTTTATTTGATATTGCCCAGTCTGGGGTGTTGTTACCCGGTGAGTTTTCAACGTAGTCTTACAATAGTATAGTTTTCTAGAAACATTGTCCTATGAATACGAATGTGAATACGAATATGATTGTTAACAAACTATTGTATACAAAATTCGTATTCATTATACATCGACTTATATTAATATTATTCTATACATAATTAATTGTTTGTCTAATGCAAAAAAAATGAGATAATAAAACAAGATAATAATGAACTACGTGCATGCTAGTGCGTACTCAACATACCGTTGTGATGCTTTGTGTTTAGATGTGAAATTTACCATAAAGAATAGAATACTCCCATCATCTCATTAGAGATTAATTAATATGTATGATAAGTCCATATTTTGTTGTCTATATTATTAATAAGCTTTAATTTACTAATAATTAGCTTGATACTTGTATACGATGCTCCATTCTGTACACAAATGTACGATGCTCTGTAAAAGTAATTGGACAAATGAAATTTAGCTAAAAACTGATAAAGCTTACCACAAATATTTTGCTATAATTGAAGTTTATTCAAGTAACATAGTTTGAAATCACATGTTGATAAACTAATTAAATGTTGAATTTTGGAATCTGCTCTTGAAGATAATTTCTTGTGTCATGAGTAAACGTGAGTAAGCTTACTCTAGAAACAGGGTCTTGTCGAATGGCTTTTTGAAAGCATTGTATTGTCCTTACCGGTACACCATACCTTCGAGTAAAGTATAGAAATAAGGAAATAAGATGGTCAATGTTGATAAGAGCTAATTACGCTAAAAGATACGATCTATGTACGATAGTTGTTGTCTATTTGTATTAAGTGTTAAATGTAGAATGTTAGAATGCTATGTAATCTTAAGTAACACCGTAGTGTTTGCCCATTCTATGTGTCAATGTTGTTTGGTATATTGAAAATCAACAAATCTGACATGTGTATAAAGTACAATCGTTATTTAGCTCATTAGAAAGACTATCTTTCTGACAGTTTTTTGTTTTCGATATAATTAATTATCTAACGTATGTAATATGCCAGATGCTAATGGCCACCACATCCCGTTTATGTTATCGCAATTAATTAATTCAGATGTTGTGAATTTTCTCTGACTTTTGCCTAATCATTATTTGAATAGAGTGCCGAATTTGTTACTCGATTAAGACTGGCCTTGTAAATAAAGGATACATAAAAGTACAAGCTAAAATGTACGCACTATATTGTTAAATTAAATTCAGCTGTCATTGGTCCATATAAAACCCGGCTGATTTAAATTCTCGATGTATGCTCGAAAATCCCTGTAAATATCTGTACGTTGATACATTTGTATATTTTTATCGACAGTGTTCAGTTGAGTACTATGGTGAAGATTTTAATCAGCGGGGTTATTGTATACAATACTTGCAAAACTGACAGATGACTGAAGTAGAACAATATTTACTTAAAAGCTTTACTCTCTGCTCTAAATGTGGTCAGTGCATTATGTAAAAGCTTGTTTTTATTACATTTGATGTTTTGATTTTTTCAGGTGCATTTTTAATACCATATTGTATTATGTTGTTTGTCGTCGGTCTACCTTTGTTTTATATGGAACTCTCATTGGGACAGTTTGCATCACTGGGACCAATTACTATATGGAAGTTCAACCCTTTATTAAAAGGTAGGTATTCATTGAAGTACATATGTTTTCATGATCACAATATTCAAACAAAACAATATACAAACCCATCAATTTGAGTAAATACATTACAATACAATATGGCACCTAAATGGCCACAATTGACAATAATTTCCACTGTCAGGACCATCAAAATGTTTATATAGGGACTTTAGTACTCGCAAATTAAGCATTTAGAACTTAAAAATCGTAAATATAGCATGGGTTTGCAATGAAGAATATGAATTTTACAGCCGAACTTATCTATTGTTTATTTTCTCAAATTACTAATTTTAACATATCAGTATATTACAAAGACATGCATAACAATCTCAACAGGTTGTATGTTCGAAATCAAGCTTCATACAAATATTGCAAATTCATAAGTGCCTAGTTCGCAACGCTGTATAGGCTTTACTCTATGAAAGCACAGGTTAGGTTCATGTTTGACATGGAACCAATTAGTACCGAGAACTATTTACAGATAATAAGAATCCCATTGTTCTACAAAAAGAACTAATAAAGCTGAGCAAAATATGCGAACCATTTAAAACTTCTGTGGATTTACAAAAACTGTATGAACTTTACTATCACTATACATTTACTAAATAGAATATTAAAATATCAAAAGGAATTGATATGAATAAGTTAAATGCTTAAGAGGGTACATACAAAGAAACATTTTCAAGTGAACACATCAAGTGCCTAGTATTAAACAGAATGAGTAAACTCATAGAGGGGTGCCTATAAATCAACACAGTACTATAATGATGTGAAGTATAACAATACAGCAGTGACGTTTGCACTTCATGCGTATGAAACTTATTGTGTAAATTTATAGGCGTTTGTTTTATTACGTCAATAAATATTCATAATAAATCTCTATTAATGGAGGGTATTAAAACGTTTCAATATGCATTCACACGCACGTAAGAGCATAATACCGGAAATAGACTCTTTCATCTTACTTTGCTGTAGAAACATAGAAACATAAAAATACGAAAGTAGTAGCAATATGTTATTAGGAGATAAGAACTTGTTGTTTGCATAACAGTGGTACACTTATCATGTTTTACAAGTTAGTTAAGATGTTATTATATTAAATTATAAATAAAGAACAAATGTGATAAAGATAAAACCAACAATGTGATAAAGATAAAACCAACAAATGTGATAGAGATAAAACCAACAAATGTGATAAAGATAAAACCAACAAATGTGATAGAGATAAAACCAACTAATGTGATAAAGATAAAACCAACTAATGTGATAAAGATAAAACCAACTAATGTGATAAAGATAAAACCAACAAATGTGATAAAGATAAAACCAACAAATGTGATAAAGATAAAACCAACAAATGTGATAAAGATAAAACCAACAAATGTGATAAAGATAAAACCAACAAATGTGATAAAGATAAAACCAACAAATGTGATAAAGATAAAACCAACATATGTGATAAAGATAAAACCAACAAATGTGATAAAGATAAAACCAACAAATGTGATAAAGATAAAACCAACAAATGTGATAAAGATAAAACCAACTAATGTGATTAAGATAAAACCAACTAATGTGATAAAGATAAAACCAACTAATGTGATAAAGATAAAACCAACTAATGTGATAAAGATAAAACCAACTAATGTGACAAAGATAAAACAAACATATGTGATAAAGATAAAACCAACGAATGTGATAAAAATAAAACCAACGTCAGTTGTTACGTCATAGATCGTACCAGCTGGTTCCCTTTGTTTTAAATACTCAGATAACAATGCTAGATTTCTTGAAACCTCAAACGAAATTACTGCTATATGGTACATTTGTAAAGTTTTTACTTTGGTTACAAATAGACTTTATATCCCCGTCGAATTCTGTAATCTTCTTTTTTTGATTGAATAATTCTAATAGGCTTAAATTATGATATCGGTCATTATAATATATTATCATTCTTATGTATTTTTTCGTATACATTGAGGTATTAAAAGTGTATTTAATGAAAGTTTTGCGCTCTGAGCAAACAAGCTTATTAAATTGAAATATGAAATACATGCCCTTCGTGTGGCCACCACTCGAAAGATTTAAACTCTGCGGGAAGTATAGCAATTATACATACACCCTGAAAAGAAAACGAACTTTTTTGTCAAAATTTGTCGAGTCCACAAGTTATGCGATTGACCTACCACGCGACTGTATCCTGAACAAAGTAAAATTATATTGCCATGTAACTATACTACGGAGCCCCTAAGATGACAATAATAAATACTTTTATATTTCCACTATTATTTCGTTTGAACGTATTATCATATCGTGATATTATTTCGTAAATAATATATCTAAATAATATATTCGAAATAATCATTCGAAAAAACGTTCGATTGTTTAAAAGCAACGAAATAATTTCATTTCTTTAACGTTACAATTTTTTCGTTTAAACTTTATATTGAATATTTCAATCAAAATAATATTTAGTAAAATCGAAATGATATGTCGTTTAAACGAAATGATATGACGTTTAAACGAAATGATATGACGTTTAAACGAAATGATATGACGTTTAAACGAAATAATTAATAAATCGAAATGATATGACGTTTAAACGAAATGATATGACGTTTAAACGAAATGATATGACGTTTAAACGAAATAATTAATAATTGTGAAAACAAAAAAGTATTCCAAAATGTCCCTTTAGGGATTCCGTACTGTACCATTAAAGTAATATAAATGTATATGGTTCAGTAGGTCGCTTAAAATACATGACATTCAAATACTCCAGTGTGATCGATGCCGATCTGTTCTAACCAACTAACAGTGTCAGATACACTCATAAAACGCTGTCAGAAATACTCTACCACAATGACAGTGTCAGTTCAGACTGCTTGTATGACATCACTGCAAGTAAACAGGATTGTTATACGCAGAAATTGTTATCAGGTTCGGTCTTTATCAAAATAAGTTTGTTTAGGCCTATAATCTTATTTTGGATCCTGTTTCGACATTTTACCACGTGCTTATCAAGTCCTGTTTGCGTACCACCTACGTCGTTAAGTTCGTCCATATGTGTATGAAGTTTAAAATATTCATATTCAACTTTTTAAATTCATTGGTTCTGTCTATATGAGTATTAGCTTTATACTGTGATTGAACTGTTCCATAAAACCTTACCTGTGTCTGATTGATGATTGCCCTATAGTTTATTCACTCTTTCTAGAATAGTTTCAGTATAAATAGCTAATGTTTCTCATACCTTTGCTCCTACATGGGTTTGTATTGGTGCAGCAAGTTTCATAACTTCGCTGAAAATATTTTTAAGGTTGAAAGAGTCTTTTGTAACCTCAAACCATAAACCGGTCTGGTTCGGTTTTAGCCAGTCTTAACCATTGCTGCAACACATGTGTTGAATGATTCAGATTGCTGTTAATAGTATTGGATCGTTAAGATATTTTAACATATGAATCACGCAGCGAGTGAATGTATAACTTAATATATAATGGAAAACTACGAGAAAGTAACACATAAATATTATGTTGGAGTGTCACCAAACCAGAAATCGATATACATGTTTGTTGTGTCTGGAAGACTGTCACGTGATACACGAAAAACGATGACGTAATTCTAGTTTACTGTCAAATAATGTAGTATAGTAAATTCGTGTAAAGGCACTAGACTGAACTTAGCAGATAATGCAATTTAAGTGATACATTGCTACGATATAGTTAAATTAGGAAATAGCATACAGTTGTCTGTATTTTGTTGTTAAATAAAACATAGGTACGAGTTTTGAAGTGCCAAAATTGAATATCGGGTGCTTTAGCACGAGTAATTTAATAAGCACATCAAAACAAATATTTATGACAACACTGTTCGCTATTTTGATTCTAACATTTACAAATTAACATATAGAGTCTTCGGTTAGAATAACACTTAAAATGAGACCTAAACGAATAAATGTTAAGTATGATAAGCGTTCGAAGTCACATGGAATAAATGTGGAAACTTACAGTAGCAAAAATAAAAAAGGTGTTTGCAATATACAAAAGTTTGATAAATAATATGGCATGGTATATGAACTGAAGAGTACATTTTGATTGAAACAGAAACGGTAGATATATATACATATATTATCTCAGAACAAAAGAATGAGGTAGCTGCTGTTCTTGACCAAGGCCTAAAAATTGCTATAAAATGAAAATGATAGCTGAAAAAGGAACGAAACACTAAGTGTGGCAGATAAAAAAAAATTTAGAAACATTTTCCATCCAAATCAATTTGGAAGTACTTTGAAGCAGCCATCTCATTACTTATTAGCATTTATAATGAAATGAGAGCAATCAACAAAACTAGCACATCCATGCAAACAAAAAAAGTTTAAGAAGCAATAAATTATGAAATAAGTTCAATAAAATCGTCAGCATTATTGTAAGTAATTTAAGTAAGTTATTTAAGTTTGCTTGTTTGCAAACATCTTCCTATCAAATTCTTGCTTCTATATCAAACACAAATTCACGATCCCTTAAAATCAAGAAGTGACTAATAGTTAATGTATTACTTTATTTCAGGTGTAGGGTATGCCTCTGTGATAGTTAATTGGTTAATAGCCCTGTATTATAATGTAATTGTGGCACAATGTATATTTTATTTCTTTGCTTCAATGACGTCAGAGTTACCATGGTCAAATTGTAATAATACATGGAATACAGCAAATTGTGCATTTGATAGTAAGTATATATATATATATAATTTGCATAATATGTAATGTAAGTTTGATATGGAATCACTTGTAATTAACATTACGCCAGCGAGTAGATTGCTCCTCCCACTGAGTCACGTGACCCATTATCTGATAACCTTGGACATCTTATCGATCAATCTTATAAGAAAAGTCAATGCTAAGCTTAGTTTTTACACTGAAAAAGTTAATTTAAATCTATGTATGCTAAAAAGCTTTTGGTTATGACTATTTTACCATGTCATTTTGGACCTTGCTTGCTCTGTCTGGTATTTCAGTATTTCACAGACTCTTAAGAATAGAGTTTTAATTACCTAAAATAAAATTATTAGATTTGTTTTTAACTTAGACTGCAGACAAATTTACACATCTCTTTCAGATCATTTTTACTGAATTGAATTAGCTATAGTTCGTTTTTTCTCAACTGTCGAAACAATACTTTCACGGTGACTTCGTGCTCTTTGTCTAACACTTACGATTTTGTGATAATGTGTATTCAATTAACGTGAAATTATTCAAACTTCTACAGTTGAGAAAAAAAATGGACTATACCTTAAAAATTCACAGTGTTCTAAACAGTGTTATTTAATGTATTTACTGAAATATCTCCTTATTCATAGTTCATTTTTTTCTCAATTGTCAAAACATGAATAATTTCACGGCGATTTAGTGTTCTTCCTCTGTTCTTGCACTAGTGATATTGTGTATTCAATTACCGTGGAATTATTTAAACTTCGACAGTTGAGAAAAAATGTACTATACATGAACATTTTACTCTCGCCAGTTCAGTTCAAGATCATAATACCACACTTAGTTCTGAATTTTAGTAAAAAAAGACACAACCCCCCCCCCCCCAAAAAAAACATTATCTTACAAATTTTAATTTAACTCTGTGTTAATTTAAGTCAGTTCTGTTAATGATAACCCTAATTTGATCTATTATAGCCCCTACTTTTTTTATTATAATTGTCTTTTAAATGCCTTATGTTTAAGGAAGTAGACATTGTTTATCTTGCAAGGACATTTATTTATTCATTTATTTATTTAAGGGAACCATAATGGAATCAATAAATGATCGAAAAAAACTTTTTGTGCTATCCTTAATAAATGAAAATACGTCCTAACAGAATGAATGTACTAAACTTACTGTACTAATACTATATGTTTTTACAATTTTAAATCATTTGTGCTGTCTTCATGAAAAACTTTGGTCAGCATTGGACATTCGGGCCAGCAAAATGCGATTTTTTACTGGACCGAATGAGAGTTTACTGGATCAATTATATCTTAACAAATGGCAATATATTAAAATACGCTTTCAATATTGATGATTAAGCATGATATAAGATAAAAATATAACTTTTAATAACATTTTCATTGAATATGGAAACTGCGAGCTGTAAAAAATTGGTTGTTCGTCGGGCCACTAATATTCTAAAAGTTGCTGGACCTTCGGCGATTTCGATGGATCGGTCCACGGTCCACGGCCCCACCGGCTAAATTCGAAAACTGGTGCTATGTATATTTATTATTTTCATTTATTGAGTAAATTCTATCCATCTAGCGATCTTGTAAGAAGGTCCGGTACAAACAACAGAACAGACATACAAGTTGTTCATCTTTTACAATTGTCTAAGTTACGTTTCGGCTGTGGAAATGTTATCAAAATGATGTCACCTGTCAAATGATTCGGATATCGATTATCTGAATCACATAGACCACACTGACATCTTTTAACCATTTCTTTCTCGCCTTTTTCTCACTTTAATCTGAATTATTCCTAAGTTTTTGATTATACGAAATGTAGTCAGCTTGTCCAAGGAAAATGGCGACTAAAAACAATGGTATCACGTGACCAAATGGAGTGCGCTGATAAGCTAACGATAAGCATCTTATCCTGTCAATCAAATTTCGGCGTAATGTTAATTCATTATATACACTATGTTCTGCGCCGCCCGGCTAGCTCAGTTGGTAGCACACACGTCTACTGATCGAGGGGTCGTGGGTTCGATCCCCGGGCGGAGCATACTTTCGTGGAGCTTGGTCATGAAATTATTTCTACGGCCATTCTTCCTCCTACCAATGATTCTTAATTATGTGGGACAGTTGTCAGTCACTGACGAAAGTATGTGCTAAGTAGTTGGTTAACAGCTAAATCCAAAGATTTAGCCTTTCTAGGAACAACGAGTAGGTTGATAGACCGCTGTTATATGACCTTTACAATGTGTTGCTACGGCGTTAAAGCCAGCAAAACAAACAAACAAACACACTAGTAATTCATTAACACCATGTTCTGCTATTAAATGTTGTAGAGAGGTTTCACTGTAGCATAATCCTATTATTGGTTGATGATGTAAAGAGATTAGAAACCAGGTTATTAAAATATATTTCATATAGAAAATGCTACGTGATACGTTCTTATAGATCGGCTTTCAGTGTTTAGAGCAATTCAAAAATCGATTTAGAATCCTTCAGATAAAAATATAATTGCTATAAGACAACGCAAACAATGAATGCAAATATCATTATATTTTGATATTTGAGATTATATTGAATGCTTTACGTTTTAATAGTTAATGGATTTAAAGGACGTATGGTATTGTTATTGTAAAGTTATTACCTACTTGCTTGGAACGTTCTTAGAATGCGTATTTGTACAGCATCTAATTGTGCAGCAAGAAATTACAATGCCGACAATGCCATGGGACATGGGCTTGATTCCCGGGTGGTCCCTACATGCCTTCGTGAAGTCCGGTCATCAAATATTTCTTAGGCCTTCCTTTTGTCAACCACTTTATCTAGTAGGGCTGTTGACAACCTTTGTTGATGGTACATGTATATGATAAGTACTATTTCAAAAGCTAGGGTATATCTATCAACTGTCATTAGGTCGAGTGGCCTCCGGAATATGACAGAAAAATTGTTAAAATGCGACAGACATCACCAAATCATTACTCGTAAATTAAAATTGTTCATTTAACTTACTTTCTCCTATCAGCTTCTTAAGCTAGTGTTGGTTATTATGAAATCCAGTGCATCTTTTCACAAAAATTCTTACGAAAAAAGGTTATCGTTATGTCAATTTAATCAATCTTGCAGTTCAAAGTCAGATTGGTATTAAACACAACTATGATACGACATTCAAAAGGGTGTACAATTTTCTACATGATTGTAATAATACTTGAACGCCACAGAAATGCTAGTAAAGAGAACTATATAACCATTGGATATATCCCCTCCTCTTCGCGAGGAATGTGCATGTCTTTGACATTACCAATTACCATATATAAACAAACGTATATAGTTACAATTTGTCTATAAACAAGGTGTTAACAAATACAGCAAATGCTTATGTTTGTGGTCAAATGTTTGTTATTCAAAGTGAAAGGTCGGATAAGGAACTGCTTATTGGCCCTCCTGTCTGGAAAAAGCATACTTGCAGAAGTATCTGGTTTACAATATGATCAATATGAGAATATAACCTTGACAAAAGAGGATAGGCTTAAAATAGAAGAAAATAATTGTCAATGATTAGATGTCTACTTAATTTATAAACATATTCAGTGCCATTCAAAAGTTCACGGACGAATCAAACTTTTAGCTAGTGACTTAAACCTTCTTCATGTTAAATTTAATTTGAATCAGTTGTAAGGATTGATAAACTTAACAATGCAGAGTTTGAAATTTGCTAGGGTGATTTTTGTTTCTTTATTAATGAAAATCATTTAATCCTATAAACAGAATTTTGCGCTAAGACTTTTGGATAACACTGTATATGTATTGATGCAATGTTTCAAACGATTTTATGTGATCTACTTTTAGCATCTGTCAACAATGTAAAATGATATTCTCAAGGTCTTTTATGGTTTTAACTGTAAATTTGATTTCCCGCGTCAGTTTTTGTCTCACTTTGGCATTTAATTGATAGTATGTAATTTCTATATTGTGTAATTGTTTTAGATCCTCTTCCAATGTTTCCTTGGAAACATAAGTTGATAAATTATTTTTAGAATTTATTATTTCTCTTTTTTTCTATAAGAACGCCCTCTTGTTTATCAATGTATCATGTATATCGAAGCACAACTATATAATTGATGCAGTGATCGCATATGCACAGATGAACATCCTCGTACCCACATATTCAATCCAGCTGAGTTCGTAACAAATTGTGTACACACCTCTGTTAAATCTGTCATCATCATTGGCTGTAGCTTGTCTCCGTACATCTGCTGTTTGGAACATGCTAGAAATACCAGGGTTAGGCACCCTGGCATACTGTCTTCGACTATTACTTCCGGCTCCATCAATCTCGCATGTACATATACTGCCAAGCTTTTCTTACTCAAAAACCTACGCATGAAAACTTTTCTCTACTCATTTAAAATTGTTTATATCTGCATGAACTACCATTCTCTTTCTTGTCTATATAAGGCCGACACGGTTCCATGTCAAAAACACTTTATATATGTTAACATATGTATGTAGTTATCTTGAGCCGGAACCGTGCCGACCGCCTTTGCTCATTGCGCTTGCGCTTTCACATTACTCATTTGCAATGCTTCTACTGTTTTTTTCAGATGCGACTCGTGTGGCAGCACAGGCTTTGAACTTGACGATAACAACACCAACAGAGGAATATTACAGGTGTGTGTGTATTTCACCTTGACTCTCCATCTTTGGTTCTTGGTAACCTAGCAACTCTTATAATATACTGCTAGTTACCGCCAACATGAACCGTATTGTCTTTATTTCCTAATTACATCAAGGTATGTAGGTCATTTATTGGCAGTCATTCTGGATTTCCCTCTGTGTTCATTGCACTAACTGCAACATAACTTTCAAATTTTGTTCATTGTGCTTTGCGAATGTCCTTACAGAACAGAACAAAACTAAATCTCTCTCAAAGTAGGACCCTCTTCTGAAGTCAATAGCTCTTAAAGACTGACAATGTTTTCAAAGACAAATTCTTAAAAGTAAATAACCAAAAGTTCAGAAAAGTTCCTCTAAAAAGACCACCTTATTGCTAAATCATGCTTTGTTTCTAATTTTAAAGTTTAAAAATGCTAATTTAAGGCCAATATGGTGTACATAACATATTGCGATAGCCCAAGTAGTGGAACTTTTTTGTATATTGATTCAATTCGTATCTCACTAAAAGACTAATTATGCAAATTAATGTGATATATTAAAGTGATTGTGGTTTAACTTGTTTTCTGCTACACTATTTTCTATTACTTGAAATGTATCATGCTCAACTGTTAAGACACTTAAGCATCACTGTTAAGAGATGTTTGAAGTAAGGTTTACTTAACCTTATTAAAGTGCTGTTAGTGCAATGAATTCAATCTGTTTATTCCTTCTCTCTAATCTTACAGTTTTTTTAGTTTTATTCTCAATAAAGTGCTGCCCAATAAGTGGCTTACGTATCGCTTTTTTGCCATTTAGTGTCACTGCAATGTCTTTATCTACCACTTGTTTCGTTTGTATTTTATGTTGTTTTTATTCGCACTTAATGCTATTAGTATTACATGTACTTGTTACTTTAATGTAGCTGCTACTTCTTGCTGTTTTAATGTATCTACTACTTCACTCCGTGTTATATATTTGCTGCACTCTGATAAAGTAGTATTGTAACATTTTGTAATTATTTGCTCATGATAACTGAGTGTTGTAATCATTGATTTTTTTATATACAATTTGGCAATATTTATTAATTTAAAATAACTCAGTTTTGTAAACATAAAATTTACTCTCTCTGTAATGAATGCAAGCTGCAGTTTGTTTCATTTGAACTGACATATGCCTGAACTGCACTTTATTTAGCATATATCATGTATTTAATAAGCCTCATTATTATTGATTAACAGTGTAATCACAAGCTTATAGCCTATTAACCACTGAAACGAGTAATTAAAAAAACTGCTATTTACTTTGTTACAATCTGTTATGTGATCATAAATATGTAGCTTTTTATCATAAATCTGCTGCAATTATATGGTAATATTATCTGTTATCATAAATTTGTAGCACTTTGTATTATAAAACTGCTGCAATTGTATGGTAATATTTGCTGTTATCATAAATTTGTAGCGTTTTGTATCATAAGTCTGCTGTATAATTATATAGATATGTTTGATGTTACCATTAATATGGACAACACTAAGTATAATCAAAACGTAAAGTTTAGTTTTCTATAATAATAACTATGAACAGCATATTGTATATTAAGTTATTTTCGCTGCACCCTATAATCATGTACATTGTAAATATCCTATTTCTGGCCGATGACGTATTTGCCTGTTGTTATTTTGTTGTGATTGATATTTCAAGGTTTTTGATTGATGATCGTAGTCTGGCTTCTCTCAGAGAATAATGTACACATTGTTGTGACATGAATATTGGTGTTTTTCTAGTCGGGTTTATGAAGTGTAAGAAACTTCAAGATTGCACTTATAAATACCATCGTCACAAAATAAACGGAAGTTACAAAAATATTTTAACAATACATATCAAAGTTGTCAACAGCTTCAAAATAGCTTTTGTATACAAATAATACTAATGATATTTTTGAAGTACACAGCACTTAAAAGTAACCGATGATGCTCGTCTCTAATCCCTTACACTATAGGCATACCAGTTTTAGTCAACACGGCATTCCCTTTTCTCTTAGGCAAATTGAAACTTTCTATTGGGCTGGTTGTTGTCCATGTAAAAAGTTTACAATACATTAAACTGTAAACTTATTTCCTATGACATTGGAGTAATTGGAGGAAATAAAAGTATATATATTAATGTACTGCTGATATCTTGATGCTTGTATATATATCCCCTTCAAAGATAAATTGCATCTATTTGACGTTTATATAAGTCGTTGTGAAAATGAAAACAGATAATAGATTGTTGGTACACAAATTCTATAATGAGCTCTCATATTCTCCCGGGGGTTCTTTACTATGAGAGTTGTTGTACTTTCATTATGTTATCGACAATTGTTGTTTATGAGCACGCTATCCTCGCATGTCTTCTAACTAGGACACTTTCAGACGCTGTCAAAAACAAGAAATGTTTGTACTTATATCATGATTAAAGTCAAGGTCAACTGTGATATTCTAAGACCAAAAGTAATAACCTATGATACTCACAACATTCAAGTTATCATTTTATATTACAATCGATCAATGTTCAATAGTTCAGCATCTGAAGCTTAATTTAATTCATCTGATATATGAAGGCTGTGATGTTCCGATCAATCAGGAATTTATCTCTATGTTTCTGATGCAATAATTTCCGGTTTATTACGGAATTTATCATCAACCATTTCTTTACATGTCCGTTTGGCGTGCTTCAACGTCGATATTCAAACGGTCTGAAGATCAAAGATCTGAATCATTCTAGAGAAATCCGATTAAGACCAGATAACTGCATTGATTTTGACTGCTCAACATCCACTGTCTTGTATTCACTGAACAAAATTGTTGTACAGAAACTGGAAACATCTTGTTAAAAGCTATATTGTATTGCTTATATCAAGAAATTATTTTCTTTTCGTCTGTTTCTTGACCTTGTCATTTCTTGTTTAAGAATAGTATGTCCTTCAATCGTAAAAACATCGTGTCTTTTCGTACCATTCGTTAAAACCAATCGTGAAACATCGGCTTTTTTGTATCGTCTGCAAAAGGCACTTTCCCAAGCATAAACAGTGTCAAGAAATGATAATGTTTTCGTCTGTTACTCGTCCTTATAACTCAATGTCAAAGTATATTATGACCCTCAATCGTATAACTTCGGGCGATACTGTATCGTTTATAAAAATCCTTTTAAAGCATAAATGTCTTTTTGATCAGACAAATATGACCTTATGGCATATCGTTTGGTTCTCAAGCCCGTCAATGTGCATAAATAATTGAATTCGTCTGCTAAAGAATTCCAATCAATAAGGATACTTCACTGTAATTTATGCAATCGTCTGCAGACTGAGTGATGAGTGTTATTTAAGATAAAAATGGTTACGTTTATTATCGTCTAACTCCATGTTATTACGTAAGAAAATTTGCTCTTCACTGTCATTGTCCGATGACGTTTTAATTAAGTACATAATCACCTGCCGCCGGGAATACCAATTATTGACTTCTCTATAAGCCTTCTCTAGGCTTGATATATTGTCTTATTGTGATCTTAATGGCCGTTAACCTACTAAATAGCTGCTAGAATGTCCTTGTCAAATAAGATCATACATGTACTACATTGACGTTCATTGTGTAGGACTGCATAGTGTTTGCAGATGGATCACAATCAGGCAAATGTTCTGTAAGTTTAAATTGCATTAGGATCGAAGAAAGCTTGATCAGTTGTTTTACTTCAAAGTGTCAATTTTGTCTCGTTTATACAAAGAGAAGAATTATATTATGCGCCTATGATAATACAAAGTTATTTGCAGACATTGTCAATGTCTTCTTTAGTCTCATAACTAAATTGTATGTTTGTTGACTTATCGCTTTGAACTTGAACAAAATTAACACTCTGAAAATATAAGTCTAATAAGAATTAATCTGACAGTATCAAATATAGACGTAATTATTAGTATTGCACTGTCTTTGATTCAAGATAAATGTTATAAGCTAAGATATAAGGGTGTTGGGTGATATAAACGCTCAAATAATCACACAATTCCCAAATGTGCAACAAAATTATGTTATCGTTGATATTGATAAGTACAAGTAGACATTATGACATATTATAGCTACTATGAACTATTCTTGAATCATGGTGTTAATATGCTATTAGATGTTGTTAGAACTGGATTTCTTCGAACACGTTTGGGTTTAACCAGTTTACGATGTACTAGAAAGCGCGGTGAAGCAAAATATAACATAACATATTCTTTAGCTGGCATGAAATTAACAATTGATATCCAACAAAAACATAATAAAAGAATAATGAGATAGCAGCAGTTCACTAACACGGTACAATACACAAGTCAGAAAATGTAAAGCAAACAATAACTATTTAATTAAACTTGTTAGTCATAGTTTTAAGGCAGAATATGACGCACAAAAGTCTCAGTTAGTGTTGCATTGATGTTGATGTGCTAATTAAAACATTGTAGCAGAGTTGTTAGTTTTATTGTGGTTTTGTTGGTGTCATATAACAGTGGTGATTGTTATCAGCCTCAAAAACATGTATAATGAGAATACTTTGATGCTTTAATGATGCAACAACTGATGCATGCAAAGTCATTTGCTATGTGCATTGATTACAGATCACAAGAATATATGCTTGAACAAGTATGTGTTCATCGATTTCAATTTCAATGTCTTAAAATTAGATTTGTTTTAACCAGGGTTCTTGATTGAATGTAGTCACGCGATACAAAATGTATTAAACCTGTAACTTGTATTTAATTTTAGAAATAGACATGCCGGAAAATGTATTATGCATTTTACAAAGACGAAATACTTAAATACATGTATATGCTACATATCTTTTATCTAGGAAAATGTCTAATTTAGATGTCTCGTGGAAAGCTGCCAATATGCTTGTTAAGATCATGCTGCTTGCTATTTATATACAATATTCTGCATTTGAATTTATCCCACCATTTAGGATGTTGCTATGTAAATTGTACATGACACGCTAAATACATTTGATGTCTACTTCATTCGCATTTACCGAGACAAAATGAAGTATAACAATAACTGTTGGAAGGCAATGTTGTTAAACATTCCAAGAAACAACAGAGCACTCCTTTGATTACTTTGTAATGTAACATTTTAATGTTGTTTCACTGCTATTACTTGGTTATTTCTTCGTCTGAACACATGTGGTAAAACAAAAATCTAATAAAATTCCTTGAAACTCTTCAGTGTTGAGGTTGTAGGAGGCGGAAATGTAAACACAATCTTATTTTGCTTCAAAAGCTGTATGACGTCACAAGTCTGTAACTAACAGTGATTTAATGTTCTCAATCAATTTACCATCATCATTGAAGCTATTTATAGATGCCACTGGTAGAGTTAGAGCATTGTTTGCATTGATCTTTACTAGTTTGTTCTAGTTTATAGATCTAATTATTCTCTTATACATTCCCATTTGTTCCATATATCATATGAGGTGTTGAACTTCTCTATATTTATTCCCATATGTGCTTCATGTCATCACCATTATTTGTTACATTATGATCGAAGTTTATTAAATGCTAGTATTTCACAGGAGACACATAATCAACAGGCTTATATTGATTTTTTTTATTTATTAGAGCAATATGATACATGTAGTTTCAAATAGCTGAAACTTGATTATATATATTTCATTTAGCTGTGATTTTTTCTGTTTCTGTTTTTGTTTGGTTACTGATACAAACTTCTCACGATCTTTTAATAAGGTTCACGATTCTTTAAGTGGCATTCGACATAAGTCTTGTATACTCCAAAAGTGCATTGAAATTTCAGGCTTACAAGAGCATCAGTCAACACTTAAATAAGTTCGGCGCCCTGATAAGTTTAATGATAACTTAATCGTTTATATTTAGGACAGAACGCCACACTATCATAACTCCATTTAGTTTCAAATGGAATTATATAATGTTTTGATCAGCCCTCGATATATTCTGCAAGCCTTTCGGCCAATGGGGTCAACGTATTTAAAATCAATTACGCATACTGTCTAATATTTTAATTATGCAATATTTTCTCAATCAAGTGTCATTCTTTTATTTTTTGCAAAATTATGTGCATTATTAACTGTCACTGACTTGCGTGCAAAGTGAAGAAGAACATTCACGTTCTAGCGACGAGTACAAACACATTGGTTATAAGAAAGACAATTATCACGTTATCAATTTGTCTCCTCTAAAATTAAATTAAAAAAAAAACAAGTCCCTGTTAAACTGTGATGGCATTCAAATGAAAAATAAGGAAACACACAGACTGTGATTTAACTAGTTTTTGGTAATGCAATTACACTGTAATTTAATTATCCATCTCGACGTAGACAATTTATGGCAACGCCTTGGTGATTAACAGAACTTTCTAACAAAATAATGGTCCCAGCTTTAGACTTGAAAATTAACAATTGATTTACTTGGAATTGCTTTGTACTTACACTAGACAATTTAAGAGCAAAGAGTATGTTTACTTTCTCATAAAACATTTTGTGATGAGACATTGTTAATGAACACTTGAACAATAGTACGATATTTTGCTCAATTTGAGTGGAAATAATCCTATACTTTGACTATTCAGGGACCAGAATAGAAATGAGTAATTGATCTTTTTTGTGTCATCCACGGTATTGATGTGCGTGACATATGTCACTTTACATACTGTGATTTCACCATTTGTATTTCATGTGTCATGTCATTGTCACAGAATATTATTATGATCATTCTACCTTAAATACTATCGATGATGATGGTTTTAATAGTGGAAATGTTTCTACGTCGCTGATATAAGATGCATAAAGCACGCTATTTCAAATTAAAAAAGTCTTTGTTTTAAAATAATTACCGTGCTTGCTGATTCATCGTATAAAATAAAATCTGTTCATTTACATTTTATATATAGAAACAAAGAAACACTTTCTCGAGAATATAATTACATTTTATTATTGTTTGTGGTTAGATAAATCTACTTCCTCATGCATGCTCTAAGAAAATGATTTTTATTATTATATTTATTTTATGACATTATTATATAAAATATTAAGTGCGCATGCGTATAACTCAGAAATTGTAGAAATATACTTTCCATTGTTTATTTTCATGTAGGCGATATGTTTTGGAACAGTCTGACACGATAGAAAATTTTGGCTCACCAACATGGAAGCTTACGCTGTGTCTTCTGCTAGCCTGGATTATCGTCTGGCTCGTTCTTCTAAAGGGAATTCAAAGTCTCGGAAAGGTAATTGAAGTCTCGTAAGAGGCGAGAAATTAATTCTTAGATACAGTGAATAACCTTGCTAATGTTTTCTCTAGTTTCAAAAGTTTTCTCTAAGCAATACTAGATTAGTTTGCACTTTTTTGCAGATGACATTAAGATTGCGCTTAAGGCTATATAATACGTCAACAAAATCCTCTAAGTGCATGTCTTTGTTTTGCTAATGAAAAATTTCGAATTATGATCGTCTGACATATTAGAATTCTTGACAAGGAATCATTGTTTTGTAAACAATGTTTGTTTATGAATACTTCAGATCTACTTGTTTTTGTTGAGTTTTTGTTCCTTCGTAACTTCCTTTAAAAGCCAAAGCTATTCGACTTTGCATAATTTGTAAATTTACTCATAACATATTTATACAGAATCCAAATATGATCCAGTATGCATATCAAAGCTTCTAATGCTTTGAAGATCCTAGCCAGCCATCCAAGCACTACATTTGTAGACAATTATTTATATGCATAATTAAAATTTTATGAGTTGTTAATATCATGTCTATAATTGTATTTTTCTTTCACCGCAGGTTGTGTATTTTACTGCATTGTTTCCATATTTGATGTTAACTGTGTTACTTGTACGTGGAGTAACACTAGATGGCGCTATAGATGGTATATTATTCTATTTAGAACCAAAATTTGAAAAACTTGGAGACCCCAGGGTGAGTGCAAATTTCATAGTTTATACTCTGGCTGTTTGCCATATTAACTACTATATTGAACGAAAAAGTTACTCGTTAAGACCAAAAATAGCAACAGCATTTATACAAAGTCACACCCGTACCTAACAATACTTATTTTGTTGCCTCTTTGTAAAGATCGTCGTTGGTTTGTCTGTATATTATTATATATTTAATAGAATGTTTTAACATTTTAATTAGTGTGATCTAGTCAGATTAAGTTGCAACTGAAATTAGCATAAAATCTCCCCTGAATACAATATAAAACCTGCCCGGCTATCAGCTTTTTGTTATACAAACGCTGTTAAATACGACAAGGCGTCAGCTGAAATATTTCTTCTGACATTTCTAGTAAAAACAATGCTTGACCCTTTTTCATATTTTCCTTTGAGTCTTGATAATTTACACTAAGAATGACACTATTGTCTTTTTTACAAGTTTTATTTATTGTGACATAAATGGCCCAGTCCAGATAACAATATGCACATATTATAAATACTACTTCCATTTATTTAGTCTATTCATATAAAGAACAACAACATTTGTATACTCATCAATTAATGACTAATGTAATTGATATTCATTAACATCTCGGATCGTCAACAAATCATTCAATAAGTTAATGGAAAACAAAGTTGCTATGGCATGGTATAATACAATATATAGTACAACGAGTAGATTGATATTGTAATAAACAAAACAAATATAAGTAAACAAAACAGTAACAATAAGAGTTTAAATACATATCAGGAACAGTAACTGTAAAACACACATATCTCACACACAGCCGAAAAACCAAAGAGTGAGATGTTATAGATTTTGAAACTTCTGTTATAAAAAAGACAATAAAATAATAACAACCACCCAAAATTGTGTCCGCCTTGGAACAAAAGAGTGGCAAAACAATACTTTAAGATTGTTTTCTTAATGGATTATTGTTGTAGTTCATATCACCATTTATTATTTTACTATGTTCTAAAAACTATTTTGTGTCTTTCAGGTATGGTCAGATGCAGCCACACAGATATTTTATTCTTTAAGTGCATGTACAGGTGGAATGATAGCTATGTCCAGCTATAATAAATTTGATAATAATGTGTTAAGAGATTCTCTTATCGTAGCTTGTGTTAACTGTGCCACTAGTGTGTTTGCTGGTTTTGTCATCTTCTCTATCCTTGGCTTTATTGCACACGAGAAAGGTGTATCAGTGGAGAACGTGGCTACAGATGGTAAGAATATGTTTTTACAAACTTAGTCTCATTCACTGTATTTAAAACTTTAGTCAGATTCACGTCCTCCAAATTACTGTCTAACCCACATCATTTTATATTTTTATTTTTATTTTTCACATTACTTTAAATTTCAGTCTAACTTACTTTACTGGAAATTATGTTTTTACTGACTTTACATTCATTTTAACTCCTTACTTGTCAAACAGACATCACTAGCAATTTTAGAGGGTGAGAGTTCACATCATATTCAGCTCAATTTGCTCTAAGTATATATATTACTGAACGTGAACTTATGATAAAAAGAAATATCCTAATATCAATCAAAAATGTTTTTTCAAAAAAAATAAATATATTATAATTTGTTATTGATTTTAAAATCCGCATTATCATTATAAGCGTACCCAATAAACAGATGTAAAATCTCATACTATATAATTGTAATACTTTCAGGACCCGGTTTAGCATTTGAAGTCTATCCAGAAGCTCTAGCACAGATGCCAGTAGCTCCACTATGGTCTGTATTCTTCTTCTTGATGATGCTAACACTTGGATTCGGATCAGAGGTTAGTTTGCTTGCAACATGTTTACTGTCTGGAATATAGACTACCTTTAATTTAACTTTCATCTTTATTTGACAACAACATTGCATATGCATATTTACAATATTCATAGCTAAAACAACACATAATAACTTACAGATATGATGAATACAATATTTAACATTACAAATCATGTTTATGAATGTGGTAACTTGTAATTAAAACAATTATTGAATGGACAAAACATTTACAAAGCATTTAAAAATTCTCAGTGGTGCTTTTCACAAAAATTCTTACGAAAAAAAACCCTTTATAAGTCAAAAGCAAGAAACAAAAATAAAACGCTCATTTTTTGGCTTATCAATTCTAAATATTATACAAATTTTTAAGAATTGTGTATAACTTTTGAATATCATATCATAGTTATGCTTATTATCCGTCTGACTGACGACACGACACATATCCTAATTTAAGAATTTTGATTTGATAAAGGAGGGTCAATACTGCTCTCAAGATGAAACTTCAGACTTAGAAAAATGTATAACAAAAGCAATATATTAATTGTTAGATACGATCTTTATGTCTGTCAGTCTGTACTAGTCACTGTTATCCCTAAACAACTCCTTTAATCTTCACTTAAAATTCCATACATGATGTTGTCACATTGGTTAGTTACTCGACTAGGATGTAACCTTAAAAGGCAAAATTCTGTTTTGAGGAAAATTTTATATCTTATCAGAAACAGCCATGTTAGAACACTTAGCGAACCAAGTGCATATACTTCAAAATCTTACGTTAATGTATGTACTATAAATTGCGTGTATAGTACATGTGGAATGAATATTTCATATATATATGTATATACTGTAAAGTTGCTTAATGTTTTTGACGTTTGTCAAGTGTTTGATGGTTATTCATGTGCATGTAATGATTCAAAAATACTAACCTGTTTAACTGTTTGCTCAATATTTTTACAGATTACATTTCTAGTCCATTGTGGCTACCTTATTTGGTCCAATATTTTGTTAGAATGCATGAGAAGAATATGACATTCATGTGAATTGTTTGCAATACTTTGAAGTGTTATATTGCATCACTATTGCAATTGCATCTACTCATTCAAAGACTTTATGCACTTGTATGTACGTAATATTTTATGCCTCAAATGGTTTACCCCACCCACTAATAATTTCTCAAGTAATTAAGTCATACATATATTTTATAATTTTTTGTCTACAGTTTTCTATGGTAGAGTGTTTATTAAGTGCCTTTGCTGATGAGTATCCAAGATGGTTAACAAGTACGAGACTTAGATCATTTATCTATCGTACTCTTGTCATTATATCCTGCTTCCTGCTTGGTGTTCCCATGGTAACCAACGTAAGTATCCTTTTATGAATAAAGTGAAACCTTGATTGGGTTTTTTTTCAATGTAACACCGGAAAGTAAGAGATCCGTATGACTGTATCACTAAATTTGTAAGTCAAACTGACATTTATATTTGGGATCACTTTAAATGCATAGAATATTTACTATTAGAAGTGTTAACATCACTCTGTAGCAGCAACAGTTTCATGTAGTTCAATATATCATAATTAAGAACTACGGGTTGTGTCAATCCAACACGTGATTAATATTAACAACAGTGGTTTTACTAGCTAATTTAAATGCAATGTTTACTTATTACTTTTATTGTGTTTTTTTCTACCATACTCAATTAATATTTTATATGGCTTTGTCCAATCATTTTCATTATGAGCAAAATATGTCGCATTAACATTTTTCCCGCTAAAAGTAAAAAAATCATATTTTTTTACATAGATTTACATGTATATATGAATATATGTTTACAGGGAGGTATGTGGTTGTTGAATCTTGTAGATTACAGTGTGAGTGGTTTCCCTTTGTTGTTTGTTGGTTTACTTGAATGTTTTGCTCTCAACTGGATCTATCGTAAGTTTATTTACTCTTATTTTTTAAAGTCTTAAGTCTTTAAGTTATTATGCTTATATAATAGTATTACTTTATATAATCGATTTTATGCCCCGATGCAGTTAGTTATTTACAAGTAATGTCGTACTATACTATAATTATTCGCTTTATATATTGCTTAACCTTTCTCCTCTTCGATGTTAATCATGTAATCGGATGCATGTACTTTATTGAAATCTATACCAAATTGGAGACTTTTAATGCACATATTGATAAACTTGCATCCTACGCAATTGATCATTATCTACACTGATGGCATCCAACAAGTGAGTGTAACAATTACATGAGAGATTTATAAGATGTCATATCAACTCAATTAAAGTCAACCGGAAGGATACAGCGCCGTGTGAACTACACTTATTTGCTAGCTTGACTTAAACATTTTTCCTTATCTTGATTTCAGAGTTTAACAGATTTGCCGATGATATTGAAATGATGTTGGGAAGTAAACCTGGAATATTTTGGAAAGTGTGCTGGAAATATGTAACGCCATTTATCATATCGGTAAGTATATGTGTACGTTCATTATGTTAATGTAAAAAAGTTTCAATGTTTCCATTAATTTCTGTAATCAACTTCATGAATTTGATTAAAAAACAACAACAACTTTCCACCAATCATATTCTGAAATATTTTACCTTTTGACATTTAGCCAGTCTGTTGACTTAGTTCAGTAAAAAAGGACACACAAATGCTTATTCGTATGTTTTATGCTTTATCAATCTTGATGAAATCGTAGAGAACTCTCAAACGCTTATAGTACTGACTTTAAAACATTATTTTTCAGCTTACCATACTTATGAACATGGTATTCTTTAAAGAACCAGATTTAGATGGTGTAACTTATCCTACATCAGCTAAGGTTGTATCATGGCTTATTGCAATGTTTCCTATGACTGTGATGGTAGGGTGGTTTCTATTTGAGTACTGCTATAGATCTGGCGGTTATGAGGTAAGGCGTTACTTTAGTACATTATCGACTCACATAAGTATATTGAGAAGTGACATAAATACACTCAGATTATATTCAGAAAAGTATTGACCAGTCATTGGTGATCACACATTCTTTTTATAACATTATACGGAACTTTACGACTACTAGTCGTTACAACTGGTCAAATGTCTGATACATCTGGTTAGTTCATTACAAGTAAATCAATATGAAGAACTGATAAACATATATTTTGTGACTTTGATTCTGAAATCAAAATGTTTATTTGCATGTATAGACAGTAACTTTAAACCAGGCTGTCAATGCATATTTGAAAGTTTATGTTAATCTAAATTTAGAACTATCACAAGGCTCACTTTAAAAGTCGTGTAAATGTTTACACCATTATCTAGGTCATTTTAAATAAACGACGGGTATAAATATACTTGTTACGATTTCAAATCAACATTAATTGCTAGTTCAATACTTACCAGTTATCATTATCATCCCATTATGATTAAACATATACATTGTTTGACAGTCATAAATATTTGCGTTTGGTTCATTGTAGTTGATGAAACTCAAAATGCAGCCAACAGTTGACTGGGGTCCTGCTAATTCAGAAGACAGACAAAGACATCAGAGATATCATGGAGATTTCTTGCCATTATTGTGTATGGACCCAACTTTACTTGGAAAACTTATGGGTAGCAATATGTCAAATATGTCAAATATATCAGAAGCGGAAATGACTAAACGACTTGGTGGTCTGACGCCTGCACAGTCAGAAGCTGTTTTACAAATTCTTGCGCACAGCAACGCCAGTAATGTTGGAACGCCAAACCTCACACCTGCAGCGTCTCTCCTCGCAATTGCTAGATCAAATGGAAGTTTTTCACAACTACAACATCGTAGAAGTCACTATAATAGCGAATGTTCTGAAGTTTGAATAACAAGGTAGAAGATATTGTGAAGTCACAGGTAAAGATTGCACAACACAATAGAACACAGAGCCCATAGAAGAAAGATGAATTAACTTATGACGAAATCACATCAAATAAGGAAATACTTTTATGCAGAAAAATATTTTAAAAACTCTGGTATTATTATTGATTTGCTTGGTCAATATTATTTCATTGGCATCAATGGTTTTGACGAAATGATAGATATATGCGCTTACTGTTCTAATAGGCAATAATACCATTAAAGTGTTTCATTATTCTTGTTAGGTAAAGGTTGAAACTGCAACAGGGAAAAATAAATTTCTGGGAAAAGTGTATTATTATGGGACCAATCAAATAGTAATATATTGGTCTATAAGTTATTCAGGAAAAGGGAAGCCATCCTGGTGTTGACAACTTCTGTCAATTAACCGCTGTATCACTCCCCTCTTTAAGAGGTTTTAAACGATATGAGAGGAGAGATAACAAATTATGACAAAGCATCACAATTAACAGGTATATGCTTTGATAAATTAAAAGAAAATTATTCTAGCGCATATACTTTTAAATAAAACTAAACTGGAATCAAGTTTGCATTGGATTTCTCAAGCGTGTCTTCAGCTATCTGAATGGGATTGTAAGCATTTGGGACATTCGTTGCGCTGCTCTTGAAATTTAAACAATACAAGGTACCTATCGGCTTTAGAAATTATTAGTAACAAGCTCAGTAACAAGGCTATTATGATTTGATATAATTTTTATCTTGCGTTACGTATGCATTTATATACTGATCATATAAATATTGACTAACTGTCCAAATAAGTATTGATCAAAATTTAGATGAAACTGTTAACGATAACTTATCGATCATTGTCCATGCCCCAAAAATGTTTATATTCATTCAGAAGTCTTACAGATCAAGCCTGTGGCAGGCGGCAGAATCTTATATAGCTCTGTATTATTATCAAACTATGCAATATAGAATTACTCAACTAGGGCAACAACTTTCCAATATAACTTGCCTCCTTAACATTGTGTTAGTAAAGTTGTATTTCTACACAGTCTGTAGTGTTAGAACTAATACGTAATTGGGTTCAGCTTGGTCAATATATCATTTGTCGAAAATGTCCTTCATTTTTACTTTTTGTTCGATGAGTGGAGGCATGAAATTATCATGACATTATATTGTGTAAAAAAATAAAAAAACATTTCTTTGTTCATTCATGACATTAAATCTCATCAAAACCAGTCACGGCAAGAAATGGTTTAATGCCTTTGTGATTCACTGTGCACTCAGGACGTTAACTTAAACTTTTCTGACATGGCCAAAATATATAAATTAAATTAAAAAACATGTTTGAATAGGGGCAATTCAATCCATCATAAACGAAATTTGCAAGAATTGAATTCGACGAGGGATAACATTCACCGTTCAGTCAACTTCTATTTTAGAAGTAGTATTCGAATAAAGCAAATTAGTCAATTAAGACAAAGATATTACTTGATAAAATTTGATGAGTACTAGATGCAATATTCAGTAAGCGTATATCGTTAGTTCAATGTTAAAATTTGAAAGTTGGACCATTCAGTAATTACAATTAAAAAAATGAAATTTGGAAATGTTTGAACAAAGCAATAAAAAATGTTATTTACCACATTTAAAGTGTATATGGATAATTTAAATCAACGAGTTTATCCTTTCCATTTAAATGTTTCCTTGGGTATATGTTAATGACAAATACTCAATTCAACATAACGATTCCTTGATTGTATTATTTTTGTAAATTTGTTATATATATAAGTATAATTTTGTTTTGTGGTGTATTTAAGCTTACCAATGATGTCCATCAAATTTGGTATACGTGGATCGTTTGACATTAGAATTGTTATCCATTGTACATTGTATATAATCATTGGTTATTTATTTTTGTTAAATATTTACTAGTGAAAATTGTATGTCAACAAACCTATTTTTATTTTTTGAATCTCATTTAGTTTCCTCATAAAATGTTTACTGATGTATTCTTGGCCAAATTCATGTGGCATTGGTAAGATAATTGACGATATTCACTTATATACACATTCATTTCTTTTTGTATGAGATAACGATTTTCCAAAGCCATTGAGAAATAAATAGTATAATTGTTTGCATTTTTTGAATAATCAATATAATTTTTAAAGTGGTATTTGAAACGTTGACAATCAATAAAATACATATATTTTCTAACTTAGTGATAAACTTAGTGATTATTAAATTTAATTAAAGTCAAATTTTACTGTTAAAAATTAAATCTTTTTTGTATGCGAACTGATAGATTTCTTTTCAGCAGTATGTTATTCATCTCAGTATGCAATATATATAAATATATTTGCAATACAATTAATTGGTCATAACTTATCATAGTATTTACTTTAAACATTTCATCGAAACATTTAATTCCATCGTTTATTTGATTAAAAATATGTTTCAATTTTAATACCAACAATTATATTTTGGGTGCAATTCATTTTACGTACGGGTTTTCTTTCCATTAAATTGAATGGAGCGTGCATTTATAAAATATATATTTAAGAATCTCTTCGACAATAAGGAGATACATGCATCTGTATAAAAATTATTGTAACAGGGTATCTTTATATCATGACTTTATGTGGCATTTTGATTTTGTCATTTTTGATACTTGACCACTTATTTACATATATATCCAAATTATATTTACATATTTTTGTATTATTTACCAGCTACCATTCTTGGAATAAGATGTTTTGTCTATTTAAAGACCTAATACATAGTTTACAAATTTGCAGTACCATGCTGTAATCC
This sequence comes from Mactra quadrangularis, assembly GCA_025267735.1. Taxonomy (NCBI): domain Eukaryota; kingdom Metazoa; phylum Mollusca; class Bivalvia; order Venerida; family Mactridae; genus Mactra; species Mactra quadrangularis. The sequence goes on from CM046304.1 coordinate 35,876,924, forward strand.
ATCTTAGATGCAATTATATGAAATTATTTGTGTTATACATTTTAGTATATATATTTTCTATGTAACTCACTGCCAGAGTTATGATACTCAGATTGATATCTTGATTGGAATCTTCTTTGCGAAATTTGAATTCTAATTCCACTTACAATGATCTGTTGAATGTTTAGAAAATGACGAACATTGTGATATTGAGGTACTTCAAAAACATTGCCTTTACTACTAAATTTTAGATCAGCACTTTGTTTACCCTCAAATGCTTTTTTGTCATAAACTTCAAGTTATTGTCATCAAACCTATTTGATAGTTCCAGTCTATCAATTTTAATTTTGTCAGACTTTAGTGCTAAATGAAATAGAACTAAAGATTTTATAAAAAACACACACAATTTGTAATGTTTAGCAGTACCATATTATTTTATAAAACTGAACTATACAATTAACATATCAGTGTTTGGCCAGATAACAGATCACTATATGTTTATAATGACTGGTCATATGTATGTGATATGTATAACAAACGCAATACCATGTGTCTCTGTCCTACCAATTAGTGTTCATTGTTAGTTGTTTTGTCATTTAGGCTTTCTTGAGCACATTGTGCTCTGGATACGCTTTTGTGATCAATCTTTGTCTATTAGCCAGTCGTAAAGCCAAGACAAGAGCAACAATATTAGGCTTGAATCGTCACACAAGGATCTGAGAACTACAACGAGTGTTAGAAGTATATCGATGAGACCCAAGGATCTCGAGTCATATACAGTCTCTAAAATAGAATGCATTAAAATCTTTCATTGTAGCAACCCTTATATATATATATCAATGGTGAGCGAACCAGTTTTCTTCTTGTTTATATATATTTCTGTATTTTGATGTGTTTTGTTTATTTATGCTAGTTTTACTTGATCTCGTTTTTGCTTCATTTATCATATTTGTACTTGTTATATGGTTAAATTTTATTGCAGCGACCTTTAAATACAAGGATTGTAAACACTTAGCTTGAATCGGAGCAAACATACTGAAAATGTGATTTTTGCTCCGTATTTTATTGTTATGACGTTCATTTTTTAATAATGAATCAATATATTTTATCATGTTACGATTACTTTTTGGAGTGATACTTTGTTAAGCTTTCTCTGAAATTAATTTAAAACTGACGATTTAAAAACAAAGTCAACTAAAACTTTTTTTCAGAAAAGGAAAATACTAGGCATTGGTCCGAAATGACTACATTGTCCAAAAACATGTTTTATTATAATTGAACATCATTAAGAACTGTGTTGAAAACAAACCAAGATTCACAATAACAAGAACAGGCAATTATTTGTTGGAACATGTGTGATTGTGTAGTGCTATTTTCAATCCAGGTATTTTTTGGTTTTAATTGACGTGTATATAATTTGTTGAAGACATGACTCTCATGTACATTAATGTGTGTTTAAGTATAGTTATTTGAAGTGCATTTCTCATCAGCAATAATTTGCACTCATACATTTAACTTCAGTTTGGTCATACTTACTATTTGCAATATATACATCTACACAAATACACAGGGTAATGCTAATTTGACTTATATTTACTAGTCATATTAATTCGTCGTTTTTACTTTGGACTATATCTGAACTATATCGTTTCTGCTTATAGTATTGCTAATTTATAAGAATACCATGAATTAAAGACAACTTGATTAAATAAGTAAGTGTATTATAAAAACAATACTTTTCATCTGCTGCCTACAAAGGAACGTTTTGCAGACCAATGTTTGCTTTTAATGATTAATAAAATTGGCTTTTCTGTTTTTATACAAGCATTTGTCTTCATTAATTTAGTTTAATAAAGTTTTATTGATAGTGTAATTTTAAGTATTACCAAGTTGCTGGTTTCATATAGATATTTGCAATAGCATAGCAAATATATAATATAAGCTTTCAATGATGCCACCAGGACAATTGAAATAAAAACATTCTGCATGTTTCTATTTCGATACCCCTTCATTTTGATTGTTATCGTCAATTTAGTAAAACCTTAACAACTCGTTACACGTTGTACATGCATTTATAAATGTATTCTTTGATACGTCAAAGAGGCCTTGTGGAAGGGTAGGTGAGTACTGGTTATAGACATGGTCCAGGAAAGCTAGGTTAGGAGCGCTGGACGCCGTAAAATGACCTAAATTGTGTTGACACGGCGTACAATCCAGTTAAAAAACAACACAACAAAAACCGCCAAAGAGCTGCACTGTCTAAGTATGTAGGACACATATACAATGAGATGCTATTCAATATACTTAAATACATTATTGTTGTTTTTTATTTATTGACATTTTGTTACTGCAAATATAATTATGTAGTTATGTATATATTAATGACATTAGATTGATCAATTATGTATTGTTTTGTAGAATTACATTATCATTATAGAAACAAAAGAAAGACAATGAATAAAAACCGAAAATAAATAATTTCATTAGCTTTGTTTTTTTTTCAACTGAAAACTCTATCACGAGAGTCTATTGACTATTATGGTTTCATACCCTGTGTGAGATGGTGTTTCTTGATATACTTTGATGAAGAAATATATAATCGTCCTTGCGGTCATAAAATATATTATTAGTAGCTAACTGATAATGAGTTTATTTACACTTTACAATCTAATAATACGCCTTCTAGGATATGTGTTTGTTTGGGTTTAATACATCCCATACTTTTATAACAACATTTCTTTAATGTCTTTTTGAATGAACATGCTTTATAGTGATTAACAAGAATATTATCTGAATGGTAGTTCAATATCATATAGTTTTGAAGCATAAGTAAATGCATTTTGAGACTGGTTAGGTAGATTGGGTTAGGATTTGTCATGGAGACAAATTTGATGATAGTATTGTCAAACGAAAAACAAATGTATCATTTGGTTGCCTTACAAAGCCTAATGAAGATTGGTCATACACGCTTTTGCATAACTTTTATCACGATTACGATTCATTAAGACATGACAAATTCAATAAACACGAACTTGAATCTTGAAAGTTATAGTTACTATTATATAAAACACAAAAATGAAGATGATATGTTGTATAATTCAATAGAAATTTACTTCTTAGGACTCACAGGGTAAATCAAGATTGTAGATAAAATACTATAATGACTCATGTCTATGATTCATGGCGTCGTCGCTAGTAAAATAAGAGTTTATAGGTCACTTGCCATTAGAGCAGTGTTCCTAAACTGTACTTGTATTGCATGGTACAGAATTAAATTACAGTGTGATTTTATTACGTCATTTTAAGCCAAGTAAAATGATGCTTCTATAAATCCATTTGGTATGAAATGAAATTATTCCCAATTAGAACTGTAAACCATTTTACTAATGGCCCTGTTTCCTCATTAAGCCATGTTGAATATTATCACTTTGATATTTTATTTTATATGTTAGATGTTTATACAACGATGTACAAAATTTTGTATATAACTCGATTATAAAACCATATTTTCAGGACACATTTCTTCACCAGTCCTAGAAAATAGCAGTTTTACTCTGAAAGCCAAACATTAAAATATCTTGTTCCATACTTACCGTGTCACATTTCTTATCCAGAAATGGGGTAACATTAGCACACACATTTATGTATGGTAAATGTATTTAGAAAGAAATAATTGTATTGTTTCAGCATCACTGGCGATGTGAAAGCTTTTCTTTGTGCGTCCAACCGTGTAATAAACATACACATACATGCACAAAATCTGGTAACCATTTATTTAGATATCACTAAGACTATATTTAACTGTTATATAATTCTTAGTTTTAAGCATTTAATAAATAGTTTAAGGCACGTAAATTGTACTATTGAGTGTTATAGAAATATACTACCTGCATTGTCAATAAAGCAGTCTGAAGCATGTCAGAAACAGTAATAGTAAAACCACAGACCTTACACAAAGCAAAAAAGTTGGAAATGTCTATCAAACTATTGGTAGAAAGCAGAAATGCTCTGTTCTTTTATACATAATATAAGAAAGTAATCAAACACCCAAATCAAACTTTGTAGCAGCTTCTTGCTAAATAACAATTAAACAATTGAAATGTTGAATCTCCGTTGAAACAAGTGGCACAACTCTTTTATCGTTATCACAAGTTTGTAAGTTAGTTTTATGTCCCTTTTTAGCGTTCAGCTTATTTAATAAAATAACTAGTAGTTGAACAAAAGACTGCGTATTTCGAAAGTCGTTAGACAAAATCTTGTAATGCACTTTTCATTCACATATGAAACGAAGAGTCCTCTGAGCAATTTCCAGAAGCAATGTTGACGATTAGTTTAGCAATAGTTGAACGATGGGATTTATACTATGCTATATGAAATAGGACCCTGTTAAGCGAAAACCGGTCAATGTCTAAACCCCTAAGCCCATCATACATGGAAAGCCTATAATCATGTGTATTAATGAAACCATTGACTCAATATAGAACAAAGGATTCATCATTGATATTGCTTATTGGCACATCAAACATCGTTATCTAATTGATTGTAATGAAATACTGATTCAGGCTTAAAACAAAACAAATTTAGTTGACATTAATTTCATCAAATGAGACCCTGATTATATCTCTCAAACAGCGATTTTCAATTTTTTTTAATTGATGAAATCTCATTTTACTATCATCGTGAAAGGTTGATATAATGAAAATAATGGTCGCTTACAAATTTGCATCGTTGATTAGAATTATACCGATAATGATACTTGTTTCAATTTAGATTGAAACTTAAACTTGATTTTATAAATAGAATAATCCACTGGTTATATTTTTAACTTGTTATATCATTGATGAATATTAGTTAGTACTAAGTTATTGGCAATGTTTCTTTTTCATGTAAATAATGATCTTGCTTTAGATAAGGTTCCACATGCGACTGGATTGATATTCAATGGTGCCACGATGTTTTTGCTTATATGTTTGCAGGGTGTTTATTAAATCTGAAGTACATCATTACAAGAAAGACTGAATGTCTAAATATAATTATAGATTGTAGAATGCAATTAAAACATGCTTAGAGGCGCAATATGTTCTGCTGGCGCAGCAAACTGTTTTTTTACTGAATAATGAATATATCTGATTGCTTCACATTGCCTCATTCATTTTATCGAAAGTCAAAGTAATCATAGGCTTTTATTTTACACGGAATATTATTCACTTCTTTTATGTCAGACAAGAGCATAATCAAAAATATCTTACTGATTTTTAATAAGGTTTTATTTTTGTTTTCCATTAACTTTGAATCGACGGTAACATACATCCTAGTGAATGTATGAAACCGTTGATTCAAAGTTACCAACAAATCTGGAAAACATTTTTCTAAACTATTGAGTCAATGGGTTTAATTTAAAAAAAACTAGTAAAAAAACTCAATTTTGTAATCACTAGTAGCGCATAACAGTAGATCCTAAAGTATTTAATTCGCTTACCTACATGAAACATACATGCTAAAACATTCTTCAATGTGATCTGAAATGAAAAATTTAATCGTTTTATTACCCTGATAGGTCAGTCAACCTACTGAATGTTCATGGAAAGACTATTTTTCTGGATTTAGTTGATATTTTAAACGGGAGCCTTGTACACGTGTACACAATTCAATCATCAAAAAATCAAATATCGAAAGTTTAACACTTCAAACTAGGGCAAATTTGGTGACTTGTATGTCGCAACGCCTTAGTTCCAAACCTTTGGATGAGGTCATAAATTGATTATATTTCAATGAATGAGTTGACTCAGGATTTCTGAGTTGATAGTTTGACTGTCCGTGAATATTTTATACCTGACCGAAGTCGAACACCGGAGTAATAAATCAGTTCATGCACCACGATGTTGTAAACAAAATAATCGAACTTGCAATATAATGTTTTTGATTGATTAATAAATAAACATTTTGGGATACGACAGTAACTGAAGGAGATTGTTGATCACAGTAAGTAAATATTAATAATTTGATATTATATTATGTATTAGATAGGTATTTGTTTGTGTGGAAACATTTCGGTGTTCGTCCCAAATAGTTTCGTTTATTTTTATTGGAGATTCATTATAGAACTAAGTTGAGACTATATGCAATGCAGTTTACATTCCAATTTTAGTAATTATTAGGTAATTCACTAGTTATATGAACCAGTACCCCATCCGCGGAATAGTACAGCGTATAGCGAAAAAAGTTGTTTTTAACTCTCAGCCTCCCCGCATCAGGCCCTCAGGATAAAGGGATTATAAATGCTATAATAATAGCAATTTACAGTTCTGCCTTCGTTGTCTCGATAACCAAAAAATGGCGACCAACATATTGCGTTACTTCACATTGCACATGCGCTACGAATTCTAAGCATGTGCATCTATCTTCGACACAATTCAATTAAGACTTGATAATATAAATTCAATACAATAGATATTCACCCACTACTTAAAACGGGATGTGTAAGGTATTATAGAGGATACAAAACTCAATAAAACATTATTTATTGTTCGGTTCAGGACTCGATATTAAAGATCGTTGTTTTATTGCCCCTGACTACCTTTATTTTGGTTCTGTGGACAACTTGTTACTGCTAGTAAGAAATTTGGTAATTTCGGGCAAGTAAGACATATATTTAATTGTCCAACCGGGCAGCGTAGTTTAAACTAATAATGTCGAGCACTGCAGCAGAGCAAAATGTTGCAGATAGATTTACTTGACAGACGGACTGAAATGTTGATAGACAATTTCATCTCAAACGAGTATGATGGCCGTAAATAACATGTCAGCATCATTTGGATATGCCAATGTGATTGATGTGATTATTGAGCATGTTATAACTTTTACATTTGACAATCCGCTATAACGATAGAAATCCTATTATTTACAGCATATATTTCAATACTTTGACGAAAATCCTATTATCAAGAATTTGTATCTATTTTGGAAAGAATATATCAGTATTTGTTACATTAGACAAATTTATGGCTTTGCATTAATATAACACCGCCATAAATATTCTCGATCTTGTCTAAACACATTATTCTAGCCAAGAAAATGTTCTAGTTTTTTCGACCAATACATCACAGCTATATATTTACGATTCGTTGAGTCGAATAACCAGTTGTTATGAAAAACAATAACTTAGCATTTCTGTTTTGATTCAATGAGATAAATCAAACTCCTTATTAACACATCATCATAAATAAAACAAACAACATATCATTCTAGCAAAATATCGTTGTTTGTATATTTGAGACATTCATATTAACATCTACTTTGTTCGTTTCAATTCTTTTGAAACATCCAATCAAAAACAAACGTAAACATACATCTTCAATAAAAGAATACTTAGCACTTGATATACTTACCACACATATTTTAGAAAATGAAAAAATGATTATACAATCATTAATCCTTGTTGTATTGTCCACCGTCAGTGATTTCTATAGTCACACTCTTTCGATATTGCACACAGTGTGCGCTGATTGTCTTTACAAAAAGAAAAATAACATCTTCCTTTATTTGCATCAGGACAATGCAGCAACCTGATCTATTTCATGTACTTATATATAAAATTATAACAAATGATAATATAATGCGTATTGAAGATAATGCAGTCAACATTTTCATAAAGATAAAAATTAGGAAAACTTACGGTAATTTTATAAAACTCTAACCCGGGTCGATAGCGTTTTTGGTAGCGCGCCGGGATTTGGAATCTCGTGTCCCGAAGGGGTACGGGTTCGAATCTTAACTGGGGAGCTTATACCGATCCATGAACATTTGATAATAATGTCAATTTTCCTTCAATATGGTGAAGTTTTCGGCCTTGTGGAAGGGTAGGCGAGTACTGGTTATAGACAAGGGTCCAGGAAAGCTAGGTTAGGTGGGCTGGACGCCGTCAAATAACCTAAATTGTGTTGACACGGCGTTTAACCCAATAGAAATAAAATAAATATAACTCTACAGCTTCAATAGAGTAAAGTGTTTTGTTTTTCTTTGGAGTAGAAAAATAACTTAAACGTCACCTATCAGTTTGGCCTTTTGTTTTCTAGAGTCTCGTCGCGTACACCGAACTCCTATAATATCATTATATAAAATCGATTTTTTCTCAAATAATCCTTCTCATATTATTGATCATGTCATAAGATTTTATTAATTAAATGTCAGTCAAAATTACACGGGGCAATCTGTTCCAATTGTAAAAACTGTCAACAATAGCAGATGAAATTGTTACACATTCTGCATAAGTCAAATTGTTTAGTTTTCTGATATAAAACAGCTGAATGAATAAAATGGATGTGACATTTTAATCATTGCACACCGATCATTAAGTGCCTACTTGTGAAGAAAAACATGCATCGTTGCAACCAGTACTAAATTAAAATACATACATTGCCTTTGACATATAATTGCGGTAAGAGACACTATCATACAATTTTACGATAATGTTGAAAATCTAAATATTGATGTAACAAAGTAGCGATTCAATAGAGCTGCTTGAATTTGATTGATGTTTTGAAATCATTCAATAATTAGTATTTCATATTTAATATAAACATAACAATAGGGCTGATTGTGTTGTGATGCTTGGGTTTGCTTCGAAACAAGCATTATGTATGTATTGTTTTAAAATTGAATCAACAACCACTTATTAAATCTTTGTAAATAGATGATGATATCTATTATTCGAACTGCTATGAACAATATGTCATACAATAATATTAGTAAAAGCTTTTAACACGTTCTGTATACAAATGTTCAGATAGACCACACACTTCCCATTCACAAACCATTAGAGTGACATAAAGTACTTCCATTACAAAACAGGTACATTGTATCAACAATAAAATGTGTTCTTTTAATCTCAAACAATTAATATCTAAATGGTGTAAAATGAACAATATCTAGAACTGTTTTCAGTAATGGACCTTTCATTATACCTGTATCATTTGAATTGACAACATGCAAACCAAACGTATTCCAATTACAATATGCACATGTGCTACAAGTTTATGTACTCATTTACAATATTGGATAATTTGGTACCATGGTATAGCACAATGAGGTTTTCTAAATGAATGGGTTTAAATTCATATTAAATTTCTTGCTTTCAACATTGAAAGAATAGAGAATGTTTTACATTTACATTTATTAAATCAGAATTTTACATTTATATAGAAGTAACAATTTATAGACAATATAAAATGGTTTGGTATTCAAACATGACAGAAACACATTAATTACAAATTAAAATATTCGTATTTCATCTGACAATATAATAATAAAGTAGGTGATTGAATTTCAACTAGATAAAATCTGAAACAATAATGAGTTTAGACACTCAATATTAGCGTTGTAGATATTACAATTTAACAGATTGTTTCATATTTATGGTATGCTTTATACTCACGAGAAATGCAAAAGAATCATAATTCAAGGGTCTAATCAAATAATTATAAGTTGCCATGCATTTCACTAAACTGTGTGAATACGATATTGGGCTATTGTTCTTTTTTAAAAAAGGAATTCAATTTTACAATGATGAAATATAATTTAGCCTTACAAACTAAATGGCATATATAATTTCAAATAATAGTCCTGAAGATTTGTACGGAATAATGGGATATGCTAACGATATATAAAAAGAATGCAAATTTGACACAATAGACAGTTGAACACAACGCATTTGACAGACAGAATAAGTAAATGGTACACGTTGTATCTTAAACGATTAAGATGGTAGTAAATCACATGTCAGCCGCGTTACATGTGCCAAAGTGATTGTTGCCATTTGTAAGCATGCTAGACAATTTTAGCCAATGAAATTAGTAAATGTCCGGTTGCTCGGGACAATTCATTTAATCAGGCAACTAACACTTTTTGAGCAACGAGAATTCTGCACAAAAGATATAGTGCTTGCTCTTAAAATAATCGGTTCGAACAACCACGTTTATATCCTAATTTCGTAGACTGCAATTGAGTATGATGATAGAAAATCTAGATTCAATCTATCAAATGAATGTATGCGTAAGTAAAAAAGAAATAATTATTGAATAATTGCCTCTAATAAAAGCCTCGTCTAACATTGTATTATGTTTGTCTAAACTGATAGGTCTTTGCAAAAATGCTCCATAATGTTTTACCCATACATAACAACTATGTATTGGCCATTAATTCAAACAAACATGTATAGCACTTGACAAAGAGCGTGAATCATTACATGATAAAAGTGATATCGAGTTCTTTAAATTTGTTGCAGAGGTTGTTAACGATTCTAATCGTGTATGTATGTATAAATGAGAACGTGTTATGCATAAATTCCATGGGATATTGAGCGATAAAGCTTTATGCGAAAATAATGTTTTGTAAAATGTACATGGTTAACCCGCTAAATAATGTTCCTCTATAAACTAAATATATAAATGGCATGGTAAAACCATTATACTTGTGATTTTTGCCAATGTTTAAACTTAACACTAGTGCATTCCCATAAACTTTAGAATATTATTCTTATTTTCTTTCACACAATACCAGTGTTGTTATTTGCATTAAAATGTGCAAAATCTGGTTTCCCTTCATAATACAAAAACAGTGCTTTGCTGTCACCCTAAGAAGCCGTGAATGCCTCTTATACTATTATCAATTGTATAACTTTAAATTTAGCAATAATAAGTGGGTCCTCTATTCGTGATTTTCATTTATCACCAAATTACTTATATATGACCGGTTGGTTAGTTTTGAGTTATGCAATAGTCTATCTCATTTTAACGATTGGCAAAGTCATTACATCTGCATTGCATATAGTATTCATTGTCGTCATTTAATTGATTTTTACCAAAGGAATCATCAAAAATTAATTTCACTCTGCAGACATTTGAGTGACACGCCAATTTATGGGAATTGACGAATAATAACACCAGACTTGCAACTTGCATCTATAAATTATACAATAAATTTAAAAAAAAGATTGGATTCACTGGTAGATTGTCTACTTGTGTTATATGCATAAGAGTCAATTATATGCATCAGGAGAAAATGTTTCGTAATATGAGATTTTACTTTGTCAATTATAAAATATGAGTTTTGTTTTGTCTCATGTCGTATTCATGCAGTATTGAATGCTTCTCTTTTTCAATTGATCTGTAATAACCGTATGGCTATATATCACATATACATGCTTTAAGACACCACTAAAGACAAATATTTTATGAAATTTTGCATAGTATTATATATAAATGAGAATATTTGAATCTATTACATTGTATTCGGTTTGAAATGCATTATTTGCTCTTGTCGGCAAACTTCTATATATAACACATGTAGATATCGCACTTTGCAAAATGATTATCTTCACACAACATGAATTATTTTGCGTTATTGCAAAACTGATATAATGATAATTTGATTTCATGATGTAAATTATATTAACAAATTAAATAACTTGTCCATACCTAACTAATGATATTATGCATCATGGAGATGATGTTTGTTACATAACAGAAAAAACAATTACGGATATTCAGAAATGTGATGAGAATACTGCATCAGAAGATTAGTAATATCTTTGTCATTCCCGAATAAATAAATAAATGAATAAATAAATAAATTGATTAATAAACATTACATTTCATCACATCCGCCATCTATACAGGTAAGATGCAAATACATTATCTTTCCACAGCTGAATTGACTGAAAGTAAACCTTTAATGTGAAACATAATGGATTGCAGATAAAGCTTAATTACAAAATCAAGCATTAGAAATAGTATTTTAAAAAAATGATTGAAATATTGCATTCCTCATTAAGTTAGTTAGTTTCTATTGATGTCACTTAATGCTAAAGCTATTTATATCAAGTATTGCTATCACGAGAACGATAAATGCATTGTAATAGATGAGCTGGCCAAGGAACAAAATCATCAATGTATTTAATAACAACCACCAACGAACAAAACATCTGTCAAGTGATAATCCTCCTTTTCAATTTAACTGATAAGAACAACATTTCATAGAATAATATTGAAAGCTTTAAACCGGTTTTGTATGGGAATGTCCACGCTGGCTGATTTGCCCATTTTCGATCTGTAAGAGTGACATGAACAAAGTTATATAATCATTGTACGACTGAAATTATATGTGAATATTAATATTGTAAAACGGTTTCTATCAAAATGATGTCAACATATTTTTATTTTGAATGTGAACTAATTATCTTTAAATTAAGACAATTCGAAAATGGCATTAAGTAACATATACACAAGATATTTTTCACTTTTTGTATTATTTATTTATTTACTTATATACAATGTGTATGTATGCGAATGGTTTTTCAATTATTGTGAAGTTATAAAATTCAGGAAGGTAGAAAGAATACACGAGTTTTTCATAAAAGGAGTATTTGTTTGCTTAACACAAATGTAACTTTGTAAAATATCAGCTTATGATCGCAAAAACGCTATTGTTTAGATTTAAAATACATTTCAACATCACAAAACTATGCGTTAAATACAACAACGTATATTTCCGAAAAATTACAACTTGGCATGAAGATTTCAAACCAATCCTTTGGTGTAAATCAGTCTGCAAAGAAATCAAATTTTCGAAACAATAAATAATAGTACAGATAAAATAGACAAGTTCATAGACATATCAGTGATATGTACCTCTCAGGATTTTCACGTAGTCAATCACTTTTATGCATGCACAATCCAAATCAGAAAAAATAAGCTGTCTCGACAAGAAATCGAGAAATTAAAGATGCAAAATTTAAATCTTTACAAATCGAATGTTTGCTTTATGTGTGGAATGTAGTGGTCTTGTAAAGCAACATCTGTTTTGATATTAGATTTACTTTTAATCTATAATAACGACAATGAAAATCTCTTCAATTTTTGAAATCCAAACCTAGATTAAAATTCCATTGCACCAATTACATGCATGCCTTCAAATTCATCATATTGATTTGACTGTTGAGATAATATATGTATTGACCCATAACGGTCAGTTGGTTTAAACAACTGATCCATCTAGATTTCTAGGTAATTATATTAGTTTACGTATGTTATCTTTTACAATGGCCATTTAAATAACAAAATAAAATCACATTTATATAACAAGTTTATCATATATACGTCCACTTTAATACATCATCCATAATTTTATTTCATTTATATTTTTTTTCAGTTACATATTGAAATGAGGTGTATATTATAAGAATAATGTTGAATTCTGAAGACGCGATAAGAAGCTATATATACACTGCTACATATTTTCACAATAAAGAAATGCCCTGCACGAAACACTGCCTTAAACGTTAAGATTAGAAACTAATAATTGGATAGGTTAAAATCTATGCGCTTAATGAAATATGAATATACTATGTTTTTAGTTTGAAACTTTTTTGTCGGGAATTTACAACTACTTAACATTGAATACACAAGGCAAATTTTGAGACTGCATAACAGAAGTGTTACATTTCAACAAAATTCAGTTAATAGTCTCTTGTTAGGTTTTGCATTCTATATCCATTTCTACGGCAAATACTCTTTATCTCCAACATTTATCATACAGATGCAACTACTGTTACTTTTTATGCCCTTATTGTTTGGCACTAAACCAAAAGTAGGTTTTATTTGTCAAGATTGTATATATTAAGCCATGCAATTCAATATCATATTTTATTGTATCAAAATGATTTATTACTAGCACATAGCTTAAGCTATACGGCGATGATATGTAAGCGAACAAATGTGACATGTAATGTTTTACCATTGTGAACCAAATGCTATGCAAAACATATTTATGTGTCTATCATTGTTTCCAATACGTAATAATACGTGTCTTTTATTCCTTCAAAAACACGAGTTTGATTGACTGACGATATTATATAATGTCTGTAGTGGTGTAAAAAGTAACATACAGTCACGAAAATGAAAATCGTATAATTGATATCCAGAGTATAATATCGTTCAAACTGATATTTTTATAGTGATCAAAATACAAAGGTCAAGATACTGTTAAATTGATTATTATCCAAGAAAATATGACATTTGATGTAATGAGTTATATGTTTTATTGCAACGTAGCATTTCGTGTAAGCATTAAACGCCTGTATTTAGAGGTTTATCCCATTGGAGAAACAAATGTTTTCACTAGACGAAAATGAATGATGGATTATGACCTAGCATATTATTTACATAGTCTGATTCTTTCAGTTATCATATAAATGCTCTTTACTTTAACACTCACATGGCACTGCTTCCATTGTTTGGTATTCATTTGATATTGGCATCCGATACAACAAAATTTAGTTGTTTCTTAATATGATCATAGCAATCTGCAATGCATACAAAATTATAAAGCGGTATTGCATCTGGCTACGCAATTACATTTCATTAGTTGTGGTACTACCTGTCAACTGTCTACATACTGACTCGGTATTTTAAAATGACGCTCTCTCCTGGAGATAAAAAGCGACTCCCCGAACTAACTCACGCTGCGGGCTACCAGACCGTATCAATGATCACGTGGTGATCAGTCATGTTCTGATTGGTTTGCTATCCACTACAGAACCAACTATATTGTTCTGGCAGCGTGTCATTGTGTAACATAGTGAAGGACTGAATTTCGGTTATCTAAGTATGTTTTGTTAATTCTTCAAGTATTGTAGATAAGGCTATTATCGGCACAAATACTGCATCAGCCTTATATAATAATGACTCTTATTTGTGAAAAACACATTAGAAATGCAATAATCACATTTAATCAGGTACACTCAGAGTAATTTCAATTCAGCTGACATACTTTTAAATATTATATTATTAGTTGAACACCTGAACTCATATGTTCGTGGTACCAATAAGTCCCTTACACATTCATCATCTTAAATGTATTCTTTTTTACGTTATTGAATGTCCACGGAATTTGAAACAATATACTCAATATACGAATCTAAAAGGGAAATATAAACAAGTAAATCTGTGAGCTAATGCTCACTAGTGATACCCCCGCCAAAATCTAAAAATATGCGACAAACAGGAAGTAGATGAGCAAGGAGCATGAAATCGCTTTACACCACATGGGACTATGGGATGAAGCAATATGCAAAGTATTAGGCTGCTGCATGTTATAGTTGCTGAGAAAACTGCGACAGAAATTTTGTAACGGACGGACGCACGCACGGACACACGCACGCACGCACGCACGGACAAGGGTAAAACAGTTAACCCCCCTCTTCTTCGAAGCGGGGGTATAAAAACGACAAAAACGAATCACTGTCAAATCTGCCTTGGAGCTGTATCATTCATCATCAATCGAGGTATTTCGTAGCATGACTGCATGGTGACATCAAAAACTTTTCAATTCGTAAAATCAGCATGCATATTAATCATTCCGTGTCTATGTGCATGTCATGTAGTAAAACATATGCTTCAAAGTCATTAATCATTTATACAGCAAGTTATCAATTTCGACATTGTCAGCAAATGGAATGTAATAAAGACCTGAAATATAACAAAAACAACGCAGTTTGAATTAATTTTATTACTGTTAGCCTTGGTTCAGATCTCAAACAGCGAATTACGATTACACTTGGTCGTTAAATTCTCATTTTTCGGATAGTTGAAGGTTAATATAATGGCAATATTGTTGATTATCACGTTTCCAATATAGATGAACGTTATACCGGTAATGGTACTTGTTTTAGTTCTGCCATATGGAACATTTCTAGTATTACTCTAATTATATTCAATACTGCTAATACCAGTGGATAATTGACAAAAAAGGCTATTTGATACAAACGATATTCAATTTTGATGAGATTTCAATCCACACATCTATTGCATAAATTCCCATATTGACTAGGTTATGTTATCCGCCCAACAAAATGATTCTATAATCCGAGAGTGTTATCTTCTGCATGGTCAAATATACTGCCTATAAATTAAACTTCATATATTAAATTGAAATTCTATCGCGTCATTTTAGTTGAAGTAACTCAATATCCACCCACGCAATCATTACAAAGAGGCATAGTTATATAAAACGAATGTGATAGACGATGATAGATTGTTTTATTTGTTTTTACGACTATTGCATGTTGTGAGAACATAACAATACAGTGGATCTTGTGTTAAGCGACCATCCAAGGGAGAGACAAAAAGTGGTCGTTTAAGACAATGGTCTCTTAAGACAAATGTTGATTTCGACGTTGAGACCGTCCTGACATTCTAAAATTCGTCATTTTCGTAGAACATTAATCTGTCAACGGGACGATTTTGACTGATGGATTTTCATTCAAATGTCGTCAAATACATACAAATGATGGGAATATAGATTTTCTTTCTTCTTAATATCCTAAATTCAGGTTCAAATTGCAATTATATATTTAATTAAGTAAAACTGCGAAACAGTCGTTTTTGTTTACGTACATGTTAAAATCCGGGCATTTTCCGGAATTTTCGCCATTATAACAATCAATATATCTAGGTCATCAGAGTAAAGGCTGTTAAATTTGAAACAGTGAAATTTAAACAATTAATGATAATTAGTAGTGATAATCGTCAACACATAAGCTACTTCTTTGTTCTAACAAGCACTGAAATATTCATGCGTAAAATTGTTGGCCTTGTTAAAATTGAAAGTAGAACGTGACGCTATTTTCGGAAAACGTGTTTATAATGTCCTCAATAATGACCTTTCTTTGTTTAAATGAACAAATTATTTCTGTGTTCGTATTTTTAAATAAATATCATTTTACACGTTCTATGCACGTATAAAAAGTCAAATTGGCAGTCTCTAGAAATGTTTTGGGAAATGATTACTCTCTACGGTGATAGAACGGTCAGAACGGATGTTTTAATTGACCCCGATACGGGACTAATTGTTCGGTGTGTATTATTATGTAATTGCATTATAATTGGATAGTATTAGTGTCACTTTGTTGATTGTTCCCACTACCCCCTTATCTTACAGTATTTATGACTGTTATTTATTGATTTTTAGAGCCTGACATACGAGTTTAGGTGATAGACATTGAGGCGACGTATATTTTTGATTACCGATTTTTGACAAATTAGATTTATTTGACCCGGTCGTTTAACACAAATAAGTCAGTCAGTTTCGACCAAAATGAGCGGTCGCTGGTCGCGTTAGACAAAAGTCGCTTAAGACAAAGATTTAAGTAGTAAAATTAGTTGGTGGGAACTCAGAGTGGCCGCTTAGTGCAAATGGTCGTTTAGGAGACGTGGTCGCTTATGCAAGATTCACTGTATTATATTATGAAACAAATTATCTACGAACTGATAATGTAACTATTAATTTCGTTCCTAGGAAACGTTTGTTTCAAATAACTTGTGATTGATAACAGACAATCTTATAATCGCTGAATGCTTAATACGAGATTATGACTATACCATTACTAAACAATATGATGGACTCAATATAGAAGTTCCGCTTATTTGCAATAAACATTGTAAATACTTTACCTAAGGTCCATATGCAAGTTCGAAATTATCTGTTTGATTAGCCTTGTTAAATAAAGTCTTTATTGCCATAATTATATTGGCAATGTAAGCCTCCTTTGTAAGTGCAGGCTACTATTTTTATGCCAAACTGAAGTAAATAATAGAATTTTTTACTTGGTGGTGCGACATTTATTTCTGAAGATCATAAAAATAATATACAATTCATCGGAATTTATTATGTGTGCAAAAAATAGAATTACAAATATTTGTAGTGCGCAAGACAAATAACGCCCACTGCACTTTTTGTTTACTACCTGGAACCATTTGCATTTTTTCACTAGACCGTGTGATTGCTATAATCAAACATTTTTTCGTGAAGGTATTATTGATGATGTCATTAAAGTAACCATAAAATTGTATTCTAACATACTAAAATGTCTTTATCATATAAAAATAGAAATATGAATGCATGAAAAGGATACTTGAAATTATATATTAGCAACGTAATTTAATTCTGATAATGATAGAAAATAATATTATCACCAAAAATATTTTCTTATGACCGTTCAACAAACAAGAATGTATGTTAAGGAATAGACTAAGTTGTAAATGCTTGCAAGCTTTATCTCTGATGTGAATACGGATGACGGTTAATCACATGTCAGCGTCACTGTAGACTGACACGTGATTGATGCATACTATATAAACCTTTTCAAAACCAGTCTTTGGTAAAATATTGATGTATATGTCTACAAGTTAATCCAATCGACGAAACATTGTTGTATCTCTTCTTATTTTTTTCTATTTTAAGTGTTGCGAAGATTTAAGGCTGAGTGATTAATTTAAATAATAGACTTTATTATTAAGCTGAAATATGATTTGAAATTAAAATTTGAATTATAATAGATAATTGCATATTACTAGCAGTGCTATTTGCATAAAATACTTCCGCAACGACAATAAAAATGATAAACAAAGTAATTTCAAACTCAAAGGAAATTTGACAGCTCAAACAGATCAACTTCAATGTCATAAACAATCGCTTCCATAATTTATACCCTAGTGATACATAAGTAATGAATTAACTATATTTATTGTTTTAACAGGTATTTATTTAACATAAAACATCTCGAATATGATGCAAATCAAATTGCTTATTTCAACATTCTAAGTTCACTTGCAGGTGCAAAGTTAATTGTGATGCTTAAATCGACTCTAGTTTTCCGTAGTAATTACTTTATAATAGACACTTACCATCAGAAGGGTCGAACTCTAATGAAGTATACGAAAGAAGACTTACAGTGCTAAATTAATCCTAAATAGAAAAGGATAGAAGTGAATAAAAAAGCATTAAAAAACACATCGAGTTAATAGCTATTGGTTAAAGATTTATGTTTCCTTTACGAGTGGTAATATCAGCTTTTTTGTAATAAAAATAAGGTCAAATTTGCAATTTGAAGTAAAGTTGATTCAAAATGTAGTTTGAGCCCCTAATCTCCTTTTACATAGAAAAATCTACATGTATGTCATTATATTGACTATATTTTATTTTAATCAACAATATTTTGTCTGACATGTAAGTAATATTAGGGGTACAAAAATGAATCTTCGTCTCACTTATTCGACTTGCATTGTTAATAGTTATTTTTATTACATTATATAATTAAAATGTGATATTGAATTCGGATGACAATACTAAATTTGTATTTGCGACTGGTGCAGTCATTTAATGACAAGTTGCACAGAATACGATATAATCAAGACCAAGCATGTCTCGTTAATTTTTGTAACGGGTTAATGTAGTAGATGATATCGTCTCGTAAAAATAACGCTTCATGTTTTTGTTTTATGAATTATCTCTGGTCTATATCAAACACAATACACACACAATAAGTATAATTAAACTACATATAAACACGCGAAGGGCTTTTTTGTAATAGCGTTACTGAAGTGTTTGACTTGGAAACAGGACCTTTCCATTTATAAGCCTTCAGTGTATTTTCAATTCTCTCTCCGTCCCATGCATGTCATCTAGATATCAGAAATCGTTCACATACAGCTTAATATTTCCTTGCGTGCATTAGTTGGCGAAGAATCAAACATTGATTTATCATACAAGATTGTGCAATTGAAACAATGATAACCTAGTTTAATCTTGTCATTCTATCAAATAATTTATAAATAAAACAAGTTAAACTAATGATTTAATGCGTTTAAGAGATAATGCTGGCAAAACGTCTGAGATAGTGATAATGAGAAAGTGTTACCTACATATTTCCAGAATAATGATCAGCCAAACCACTGAATAAATATCTACAAATTTAAAAAATAAACATGAACAAAATAAAAAATTAAACATACCTGTACATACAAAATCGTCTGTATTTTACATTGCATTTTAACATTACAATATTAGATTTGTCATAAATTTGGAATCGCACAATCACTAGTTTTTATAAGATAAATATCTCAAATATTTTACCATCTTTTATTTTTTGGCTTCCTAGTTGATATGATGTAAATGTTGTTTTAAATAAAGACCAAATACCAACTAACTTTACATACATTTATATCTATAAGTATAAACACATGTAAAATTCGTGATTGTATTGGTAACAAAAACTTTCAAATTAAACAACAGATACTAGTAATAAAATTTCTTTATCGAGTTCGACATAAAATGGATCAAGAAACCACGTTCAATTTCATTTTTCACGTCAATCAGTTGTAATTGATGGAAATTTAATTATGTAAAAAAGAAACTGGCAGATATGCTTTATTTAGTCTTACACTCGCTGTATTTTTAGAACTCTGATTTCATTACATAAACTGAATTATAACTAATTGGCTATTGATTCTTGCAGGGGTTGCATATACTGGTTTTGTTCTAATAATGATAAAATAATTATTCTAGCAGATTAAATTATGTTTATAGAGAAATTCCAAAGCCAAAATAAATATGATAGACGAATAATTCATAGTATTTTGCCATGCAAACATGCTATAACTATGTTGGTATTTAATAAAACCAAGATAAAACAATGCTTTTTGTAAGGCATGTTCAAGTTTGTACCAGAAAAAATTAAATGCGTCAATTTGACTTTTTAAATTATAGAGAAAAACTTTAGACTACAACCGGTACATTGACACCTAATATTATACACAAACATCTTGGTTTTGTTTAGCGAAGTAGAAACCATATTGATCCCTGTTTTAAACCAACAATGTTTATGACTAGAGTAGCACATTGAGTGATTAAGATATCTAAAACTAGAGAATACGCCAATCAGTGTTCCATATTGTTTGATTTAAAATGGGACAACAAGACTAACAAATCAAATGCCACATATTCTATTTCATTCTATTCTACAGCTATTATCTTTTTTTATTATTTAGCATTGACAAATCAAGCACCAAACCACATCAAAGGTTGATAAGATAATCCCTCGTTCATGTATGTTATATTTAAAGACATTCATATACAAGATAAACGATTTTATCTGCATCATATTTGTTAATTATATGAAAACCAATGTAAATCTTTGTTTTAGAGAAATATGATTTTATTATGTTTAACAACTAATGTTTTTATTCTATTCTATCTAGTCTACAATTTAATTCTTCTTATTTATTACCAATGCGCAAAAATTAAAAGCAATGTGAAACGTAAAATAACTCAATTACATGGAAAGTGCCTCGTATTTTCAAAATGTCATTTACGATGCAATACATTGTATCTCCATATTTTGAAAATGGTAAAAACAAAGTACTTATAACTATAATTATGTTACAATCGTTTATGTAAAATTATTAGTTAGCTAGTTGAAAGCAACTTTGACAACGAGACTTTTCATGCATTCCAACGCCAAATGCACTTGCAGACGATGTTTATTGACGCAATACAATATTTAACAATTTTATCGTAAATTAAATCATTTTTCATGTCAAAGCGTAAATCAAACTATTTGAGTGGTTAAGTGGATGGCTTAACTTTAGATGATGCGAATCATAATTTAATGAACAGACAGTCAAATTATTTCAAATAACCAAGTTTTACTCTCATATTCACATAGTAAATATTCTAAGCAATCACTAACAGCGAATGTAAGACAATTGTCTTAAATACGCTATTATTGTAACACTGCAACACATAGCGGTATCTCTGAATTATATATGCCGTTCAGTATATCTAATATTTAAGCTGATGTATTGCGATATGAATTCAAGTAAAAGTTCATTGTACTTGATATTATTATTCGTATAAACAAAACAATCGTCAGTACTTGTATTTTTATACGGTACTTATTGTTAACTGTTTTTTCTGTAAATAGCATTTCTTTGTGAATAAGAATTTTGAATTCTCTCCATTAGTTCCAATAAAGGCATAAGTTCCACACACTTTCTTTTCATTGGTAATAATAATAATAGGGAGTTCTCGTGATTTAGACATTTGAGTGACGGTCCAATTTTAAAGGCAAATGATGCCACACAGACAAATCTTATCACTGAAATGTAACTAGACTGCAAACTATAAATAGATTGAAGCAGAATTAGCTGTCAGTTAATGAATGTCTACTTAATTTACAATTAGTTGGAATATCAGACGCATTCTATGATTATGATAACTACATACTATTTCAACTACATCGTTTATCAATTTTCCTGTATTAAACGGTTTATCTTGTCAACTTGTACGGATATTTTAAGTGATGTTTATTTAAATAATTCTAACCTGAACTTTAACGAATTTTGTATTTGTAAGATTTGTCTGCCAAACTACACTTTGCAGATGTAATCGGTTAGAATATATGATATAACTTGAAACGTGTGTTTACCAATGCACTCAGCTTGTCCGAAGTGTTACAATGTTCTGAATGTTTAATAAGGTAATACAATATTCGATGTTTATTTGGATTAAAATTAAAAAAATAAAGATTGTTATTTGTCTGAAAATTGACTGGGCACTAATGTGTGATATGTGTATTTTTTAATTTACACCTTCGCGTACCAAAAGGTCTGGCGGGATTAACAAAGTGGTCGTTTACTGAATATATAAATGCATGTTTTGAAAATACTAAAGCAAAGCTACCACTTTCTCACCCTACAGGTATTAGGTACTGAATTAAACACTTTAATTAGATAACGCTATATAATTTAGTATACTTATAATAAACGTTTGTTGCTTTTTTTTGATATACGAATTTATCTCGCATTATAAAACATTTGGCTGATATTTAATTACATTAACTTCTTCTGTTTCATTTGTCTTACTAGTGCGCCTTAATTAATGAAAGTAAAAAATATTAGTCACAACTTCAACAACAATACTTATTCGGTTGTTGAATATGATACTTATTATAGAGCCAAATTTAACTGACTGGTTTCCATCTAACTAAACTTTAAATCAATTTTGTTTCAATTCACAAAGAAGAAATCAACGTTTTGTACATTGAATTTATGTATTGCTTTACACAATGTCACTATCCACGATGTTTTGAATGCTGATCTTTATGATAACGTTACTGTTCTAGTTAAATCATCTACTACATTTACAGCAAAGTCAAACAAGTCTTAAAAAATTACCAGTTTGTTGAAACATTGCCGTGTATTATCATAAAAAGAATTCAATTAAAATCAAAGTTCTGTTTGCACGCAGCTCGCAAGAAAGTTAATTGTATTAGCTTAAATGCAATCAAATGGTCTTGCAAGAACAGATAATGGTGCAAGAATGTTTGTGTAAAATAATCAAAATTATTGTTATAATATTGAAAACGTAATGTGTAGGACTGTTCTATAGATGGCTATATTTCGTTTGGTAACTAGTACTTCTTAACAAAACTTGTTTTCAATAGTACTACTATGATGCAATGAAATATGTGCAAATCCGATGTTTTTATCATACAGTCGGAATAAATATAGCCATTTCAAGTCAAAAAGAAACAAATAACATGCGTCTGAATTACGTAGTACAGTTGGTTAAACAACAAAGTGAAACAAATTATAAGATTAAAGTACGCACCATGTCAATGCATCAACTACATGTAACGTACTATTTGTACTTATTTATTAGGAATGTTTATCAATATTCTAACGAATAAAACAAAATGTATAGCAAAGAAATGTGTTAAAAGATCTGCTACTATGGTGTAATCATTTCTCTGATAAATTATTGGTTCTTATATACTAGGACGAAAAAGAAACGCCGGGTAACCTATAATGATTGTTTTAAGGGATAAATTGTATTATTGGATTATTATATTTATTTTTGTATGAAAAGTCATCTGTATGGAACCAGCTGTTGAAGTTTCAATCGATTTCCGATGCTGATTATGTGAAAAAATACCCCCTTTTAACGATGACCCTTCTTGTTTTGCGAAACACGGCCGGACATGTGTTGCATATCTTATGTACCCGGCGTTTCTTTTACGTCCTAGTATATATTAAGCCAGTTTGATAGCCATGCTAATGTTTATAGATATATCAAAGTTAAAACCACAACAATTCACTGGTTATGTTTTTCTTCTTATTATTTAATACATTAAACATTCATAGTGACATACCACATTATAATTATGACTTAAACTTGTTTTATAATAGTTCAATGACACTTAAAAGAGTAATTAACTTTGCATTTTTCAATAACAATAGTAATAACGTTTGTGCTTACAAGAGAGATACTGACAATACTACACCATTAAATAATTTTCAGCAGCCTCCAGTTCTTAAAGAAAATAAACATTTGCTATTTTGTTTAGAAAACACTTTTATAGAATGTATTCTCTTTCAGTTGATTATTAAATACTTACCGAATGTATAATTGATAGCTTGGCTTGTTTGTGCAGCTGTTTTATCTGATGACGGTTTTTTAAAATCTTTTTTGTTTTATCTGATATGGTTTTGTTAGTGTTAGATGATAAGATTTAACTTATAATATTTGATATAATGTTTTAAGTGACATTTGACAGTGTATGGATAATATTTGCCCAAAAAATATTGTTTGACAGTATGAGAACATTGCGATTGAGTATTTGCAGACTTAAATGAATGATTGATAAATAAATGACATAAAATAAAACGTAGAATAAATTACATGTCTGTTAAAACTCAAAACTACTTGACGTATTTGCTCGACGTGACAGGAGACCACAATGTACTGCAATTTATTAAAATTTATGCAATACACCATGAACTATATTATCAAAGAGTTATACAATACAATTAAATTGACAAGATATTGCTGATATATGATATTGTTACAAGTATTTATACAGTATCTACAGTCTGTAACCTTATAGCGTGCTTTTCCGTAATATTGCATATCAACTTATATTATCGGTTACCATGGCGAATATGCAAAAATTTAGTCAATTTTAGTAATTAGAGAAACATTATCAGGGTTAATGTTGTTTGCTTTAGATTTTTGTTTATTTACTTCTCTTTTCCTAATACAATCAACATATCTATCTATAATCCCCTGCATGCTACAATTTACGTATTGAACTTTCTTCAAAGCGTTTGCTAAATTAAGCCCCCATTTTGTATGTTAATTATGTCTCCATCGTGTAGTAGCGAGTATTTCAAGATAACGGTAAGCACTTTATATTTGCTTTCATTGATTGCACTAAATATTATAGCCTAGTCGTCAAATATATAAGAAATACGAGTTGAACAAGTGAACGATTTTTCTTCATTAGTTTTATATCTTTGATGTCAAATTGATTTAATGATTGGATGTAAAATAATTAAGATTCTTTGCAAAAGTGAAGATGGTGTGCTTTTATTATATTCTTATAACATTACCTCCAATGCATGGTTAGTTAACATTTTAGTACTGACTTGTGTAACATATTCCGATTATGCAATTGATGGGTCTGTACCACCAGACTTGAATAATTACATAAGTTAATGATGCATTATGGTTCTTTTCTTCAGACCAAGCACTGTATGTTAAACAACATTTTTTGCTAATGCAATAATTTACCTATTGGAGGTCATAAACAGTCAAGTTTTGACAGACTTAAATCGCTGCTTACTTCTCTCCATAACATCGCTATATTCCATGGGTCGATTTCTTATGTATATAAGTACGGGGATTGAAATGTAGTTTCAAGACGACTCAAAGCTTTTATGAGTTTGGCTTTAACTGTTTATTTGTTATAAAATGAATTATGTATGCATTTGTATTCAGTTTGCCCCTACGATACTTTAAAAAATAAAACTTACTTAACAAGATTGCTACGTAATACAATATAATCCTGTTATTTATAATTATCAAAGCTTTGTGTGTAAGCAAATGAATGTTTCTAATAACAATGCATACTACTGTGTTATCTGTAACCAAAACCTCTCATTATCTTTTATTTTTTATGAAATATACCAAGCGTTATTAAGTAAAACTATTTCTATTTCTAATATCAAACATATTGTACCGATTTCTAACACTTTTAACAATGTATAGATAATGCTTCACTTTGCTTTGGAAAACAAATCACAATTGAGGCCATAAAATAGTGTATGTCGATGAAAAACATTGTTATTTCATGCTAAGCCCAACATAACAATAATGGCTATACTAAAGTGAAAAAATATCGTGAACATATCATACAGTTTTCTTGATCAAATTGCTTTCTTATTTTTCTGACTCTGATATATAAATAAACGTTGCATGTCAAGAACTAAATTAAAACGTTAGCACATTGTTTTATAAATTGTATATTTTAAGCCAAAAATGTTGCGCTAATAATGTCATAAATGTACTTATCAAAGTTTTTAACACTGTTATTGAGTTACAGGAGGTGATGTTTTATTGCATTTAATTTAGTTCTCTCATTTTGTAATAAATATTTTCACATGAAACAATAAACTCCGTATGTGCTGTCATTTTCTCATTTATGCCTATGCATTCGTAATATGGAACTTTTGTTGTTGGGTTAAATGCCGTAGCAACACATTGTATAGGTCATATAACCGCGGTCAGTCAACCTACTCACTGCTCCGGGAAAGGCTAAATCTCTGGAATTAACTGTTAACAAATTACTAATCGCATACTTTCGTCAGTGACAGACAATTGCCCTATATTATTAAGAATCATTGTAAGGAGGGAGAATGGCCGTAGAAATTATTTCAAAACCAATCTCCACGAAAGTATGTCCCGCTCAGGAATCGAACCCACGACCCCTCGATCAGTAGACTTGCGTGCTACCAACTGAGCTAGCTGGGCGCTAATAGGGAACTCATTGGACGTAATGCGTTATATATTGTTACTTTTTTCATTTGACAGGACAATCACTTGTTATTATTTGTAAGGTCATTCACATCTCATCTTCTCAGTGGAAACTTTTACGCACCATTGAATCAAATAACGGTCAGAGTAACAGATTAATCTCTCTCTCTAATACATTGTCGTTGTTGGCTTATCAATGGCTATATTAATAGAATTGAAACGAAATGTGTATTGCGAATTAACAAATGAACGGTTTTCCCCATCAATATACAAGGATCTTAAGTTACACATTTATCTGATAGAAGAAACAATGGCTGCTACATTATATTCAAGTGTCGTGGGAATTCGTGAGCATAAGAATTTCATTTAGTTATTACACATTTATTAGTCTATTATTGTTTCCCATATGTAAGAATTCATGTCTTCTATTCCTTCCAAAACACGATTTTGATTGACTGACAATATTATTTAATGTCTGTAGCGCTGTAGAAAGTTACATAAAGTCACGAAAATGATAACCTCATGATTAATTTCCCGAGTATAATATCTCACCAACCGATATTTTATGGTTATCAAAATACAAAGATCATGAGACGGTTAAATTGATTATGATACAAAGGAAATATGATATTTGATGTATTGTGTTATATGATTTGTTACAAAGCAGAATTTCGTGTTAGAATAAAACGCTAGAATATAGAGATCCATCCCATAATAAATAAATGTTTTCACCTGACGGAAATGAGTGATGGATTATGATCATCTTTAGAGACCTAGCATATTTTTTACATAGTGTGTTTATTTAAAAAATTAGATTATTACACTCTCATGCCACTGCTTCCATTTCTAGGAATTCATTTGACATTGGCATCCGGGACAACAAATTGTTTCTTATCAATAATCAAAGCAATCTGCAAATGCACACTAAAAGTATAACACGTCGTTGTGTCTGGCTAGGCAATCACATTTCAATACTGAAGGACTGAATCTTGGTTATTTAAGTAAGTTATTACTATTATGTAAGTATCCTCGGTGCAAGGCTTCTATCTGTACAAATACTGCACCAGTTTTGTATTTGCTGAGTCATATTGGTGATAAACACATTTCTTCTTAAATATTGTCATTGTTTTTTGTTTTCGTTTGTATTTCCTAAAGTAATAGGATCCAGAAATGCAATAATTACACTTAATCAGGTACACTTAAAGTAATTTCAATTCTGCTGACTTACTTTATTATGTAATTGTTGAAAACCTGAACTAATATGTACTTGGTATCAATAAATCTCTTACGCATTTTTCATCTGAAATAAAAAGAAAATTTTTTGCTTCTGCGCGATATGACCTTTCTTTGTTGGTGCGCCGTAAAACCAAAACAAACAAACAAATTTGATTAGATTATATACAACGCTTTTTGAACATGAAATATATTTTTCAAAAAGTCGTATTTTGGGGGCAATTTTCACACCTAAGTGAACCTACGCCTTTCTGCATGTCTACGTGAAATGTGATACAATATACACTGACTAATCTATAAGAAATGAAAAGTGAGATAATACCGACAAAAAAGCATCACTGTTGAATCTGCCTTGGAGCTGCATCATTCATCATAAATCGAGGTCATTTGTAACATGAATGCACGGTGACATCAAATGCTTTTCAATTCGTTAAATCAGCATGCATATTAATCTATCTCTGTCTGTGTGCATGCCATGTGGTAAAACAGATGCGTCTAAGTCATTATTTATTTATAAAGCTAGTTATCAATTTCGACACTGTCAGCTAATGGAATGTAACAAAAACCTTATACAGTCCAACTTGTGCTAACGGCCACCTCCGAATAGCGGGCGCCTGCCGACAGCGGCCATTTTGATTTTCCCCCGACCGAAAACGCTCTTAAAAAGGCCGTGAATAACGGCCACCTGTCGACTGCGACCAGCGGCCAGTAAAAACCATCCCCGCGGCCAGTTTAGAACTGTGAACAACGGCCAGACGATTGTTTGAAGACAGTATTTCGTATAAAGGCGATTTCGAAAGCAGGCCGCCATTTTTGTTAAAGTTAAGCTAAAAACCCGTAATCCAATTTTTCCGGATTTTTCAAACCATCTCGAGTACGATTTTATTAGTTATAATCAAGCTGTAGACAATTTTCTCGTCACCTTATTATAAAAATATGTTAATGTATCCTTTTATTGTTAAATTTATTTGTAAATCGGGAGTAAATTACGTCATGTGATGACACTTTGTTAATTAGTTTTGAATGTTTGGAGACTCCACTAGGTTTGTTTTTCACTCGTCCGGCAGTTAGATAAATGTTTGTGAAACGCTGTTAATTCCTAAATTCATTCAACTGTGACCGTTGTATACAGGTAATTTGACAACTGGGATAAGATAGAAAGACTATACAAAAGGTCAGAGTAGTGAGAATTTGTAGAGTACATTTGTTAATGTTGAGGGCATAGCATGAAATGTAGCTGCAAACAAAAAATCTCTGATTTCTTTGTTTTAGTCATTCTTTGTTCAAAGTTTTGTTTTATTCATTTATAGTCACAACTTCAATAATGATAATGTGAATAATGAATTAAGGTTGAAAATAAAAACAATTTTAATTATTAATTCATGCTAAATTCGTTCAACTGTGACTGCTGTATACAGGTAATTTGACAACTGGGATAAGATAGAAATACTATAAAAAAGGTCAGAGTAGTGAGAATTTGTGGAGTGCATTTGATAATGTTGAGGGCATAGCATGAAATATAGCTGAAAACAAAAAATCACTGATTTCTTTGTTTTAGTCATTCTTTGTTCAAAGTTTTGTTTTATTCATTTATAGTCACAACTTCAATAATGATAATGTGAATAATGAATTAAGGTTGAAAATAAAACAATTTTAATTATTAATTCATGTTAATTATGAACTCTGTCTCTCAAGTCTGACGAAACATTGCCCGTTTGTTCCTCCCTCCGAACAAAGGCCACCTGTGAACAAAGGCCACTTTTCTATTTTTCCTTGGCCGGCCGTTGTTCACAGGTTGGACTGTATATAACAAAAACAACGTAGATTAAGAGTTTTTTACTGCAAGCCTTGTTCCAGATCTCAAACAGCGATTTGCGGTTTGTCGTTAAATTCTCATTTTCCGGATAGTTGAAGTCAATATAATGACAATTCTGTTGTTTGTCACGTTTTCAATATAGATTAACGTTATAGCGGTAATGATACTTATTTTAATTCTGCCACATGGAACATTTCTAGTATTAATTGAGTTATATTAAATGCTTCTTATAGCAGTAGGAAATTGACAAAAAATCTTTTTGATGCAAATGATATTCAATTTAATAAGGCTTCCCCTTCACAAATCTATTGCATGAGTCCCCACAATGCCTTGGTAATGTTATCCGGTCAACAAAGTGTTTCAATAATCCGTGAGTGCTATCTTCTACATGATCAAAGATACTGACTACATGTTAAATTTTATTCAAAGTGAATTTTGTTTGCATTATTTGTGTTGAAGTAACTCCATATCATCCCACGCAATCATTATACATAGAAATAGTTATATAAAACGAATTATATGTGCCAATGATAAATTGTTTAACTTTTGTATGACCTTTCGCATGTTGTGTAAACATAACAATATTATTTAATGAAACAACTTATCTAAGAACTGATATAAAATAACTATTAATTTTTATTTCTAGGAAACGTTTGCCTCAAAATAACTCTTGATTGATAACAGACAATCTTTTAGTAGCTTGATGCTTAATACGAGTTTATGACTATATCATTACTTAATAATATGATGGACTCAATATGGAAGTTCCGCTTACTTGCAATAAATGTAATTGCCAAGTATTTCACCTGAGGTCCACATGCAAGTTCGAAATTATCTGTATGTTTGGCCTTGTTAAATAAAGTCGTTATTTCTATTATTATTATCAACAGTTTTAAACAATGTAGGCATGCTGTTTAAGAGCTGGCTTTTTTTGCGACAAACAGAAGAAAAAACTTTGAATTTTCTTCTTGCTGTTGCAACATTTATTTCTGAAGATCATAAGAATAATATACAATTCGTCAGAATTTTGCAAATTTATCATATGTGCAAAACTTAGAATTACAAGTATTTGTAGTGTGCAAGACAAATAACGCCCGTTGCACTTTTTGTATACTACCTGGCACCCATTTGCATTTATTTCACTAGACTGTGTGAGTGTTATAATTAAACATTGTTTCATGAAGGTATTACTGATGGTGTCATTTAAGTTATAATAAATAATAATAAACGTATTTTAACAGACTCTGATGTCTTTATCATACACAGATTAAAGGATGCCTGCATGAAAAGGATACTTGGAATTGTATACATGTACATTGTATAAAACAACGTACCATAATTTTGATAAAGATAGAAAATAACATTATCAAGTAGAATATTTTCTAATGACAGTTCAACAAACAAGAACGTATGTTAAGGAATAGTTGTAGTAGCTAGACAACTTTATCTCTAGTGTGAATACGGATGACATTTTAATCAAATATCAGCGTCACCGTAGACTAACGCGTGTTTGAATCATACTATATTAGCCTTTTTAAAACCAGGCTTGGTGAAATATTGATGTATATATATACACATTATTCCAGTCGACGAACCATTGTTATATTTATTCTCCATTTTATGTGATACGAAGATTCAGTGCCGAGTGATTAACACAAAAACTAAACTTATTTATTAAGCTGAAATACGATTTGAAATAAAAATGCGAGTCATATCATTCTGTACACAAACGGTCTGACTGACCTTTGTACGGAGACGCCGCGCATCACAGGTAAACTGTTTATTTACCTGAAAGCACGTGGCAATGTTTACATTCTAACAATTTCCCCCCTTCAAGTAAACTGAACAAATAGAGTATGAATTTTGTGTCTACTCAATAAAATTTGACTATCCAACCAACTATCCTCATCAATATAAACTTTTTAACTGGAAGTTAAACCTTCATCATAACGTGTTTACATCTGTCATTCTTTACACAATAATTTGAAATCGAAAGTAGAGTACACGGTTTAACTATGTACCTATACCTATGAATCATACTATATTAGCCTTTTTAAAACCAGGCTTGGTGAAATATTGATGTATATATATACACATTATTCCAGTCGACGAACCATTGTTATATTTATTCTCCATTTTATGTGATACGAAGATTCAGTGCCGAGTGATTAACACAAAAACTAAACTTATTTATTAAGCTGAAATACGATTTGAAATAAAAATGCGAGTCATATCATTCTGTACACAAACGGTCTGACTGACCTTTGTACGGAGACGCCGCGCATCACAGGTAAACTGTTTATTTACCTGAAAGCACGTGGCAATGTTTACATTCTAACAATTTCCCCCCTTCAAGTAAACTGAACAAATAGAGTATGAATTTTGTGTCTACTCAATAAAATTTGACTATCCAACCAACTATCCTCATCAATATAAACTTTTTAACTGGAAGTTAAACCTTCATCATAACGTGTTTACATCTGTCATTCTTTACACAATAATTTGAAATCGAAAGTAGAGTACACGGTTTAACTATGTACCTATACCTATGAATCATACTATATTAGCCTTTTTAAAACCAGGCTTGGTGAAATATTGATGTGTATATATACACATTATTCCAGTCGACGAACCATTGTTATATTTATTCTCCATTTTATGTGATACGAAGATTCAGTGCCGAGTGATTAACACAAAAACTAAACTTATTTATTAAGCTGAAATACGATTTGAAATAAAAATGCGAGTCATATCATTCTGTACACAAACGGTCTGACTGACCTTTGTACGGAGACGCCGCGCATCACAGGTAAACTGTTTATTTACCTGAAAGCACGTGGCAATGTTTACATTCTAACAATTTCCCCCCTTCAAGTAAACTGAACAAATAGAGTATGAATTTTGTGTCTACTCAATAAAATTTGACTATCCAACCAACTATCCTCATCAATATAAACTTTTTAACTGGAAGTTAAACCTTCATCATAACGTGTTTACATCTGTCATTCTTTACACAATAATTTGAAATCGAAAGTAGAGTACACGGTTTAACTATGTACCTATACCTACAGAGGTTTAAAAGTATTTAGTATATATCGATTAATTTTCCTGTAGCTATAAGCGGTCATTATTTTTCATTTGGCGAAAAAATGACTACACAGTAATTCAAAATAACGATTGTCTTTGATATTTCTTGTATTCATTAGCGGAACTACTTGACGCGGAAGTAAATTGTGGATGATTGGTAGGTCGTTATGCGTCTTAGTTTAGAGGTGATATCTTCACCGTCTATTTATAGAATGCGAGTCATATAGATAATTGCATATTACTAGCAGTGCCACTTACATGAAATTCTTCCGAAACGAAAATACAAATTGATGAACAAAACTATTTCGTAGAAGCTGAAAGTAAATTTAAACAAAATTTGAAACATCACACACTAATAACTGCTAAGACAGATCAACTTCAAAGTTCTAACAGCAATGTCTTAAACAATTTTTACCAAGATTTGTCAAGAAATTTTGCTTCCATAATTGATATCTTAGTGATAGATAAGTAACGAATTAACTGTGTTTAATGTTTTAACATTTATTTATTTAACATAACATAAAACATCTAGAATATGATGCATATCAAATTGCTTATTTCAACATTTTCAAATATAAATTAATAACATATTCTGTTAGTAAAAACAACCTAGAATTATTTATAAATAATGTCTTTATTTAGACACATCTGTCACAATTATGTTTCATTCATGATATATTTACAACCGACTGATAATTACACGTTCATACTAAGTTCACTTGAATGTGCAAAGATAATAATGATGCTTAACTCGACTCTAGTTTTCCGTAGTTATTTCTTTCAGATAGACACTAACTATCAAAAGTGTCAAACTCTAATGAAGTAAACAAAAGCAGATAACCAGACAAACAGTACAAAAATAATCCTTCCATTTAAAAGCATAGAAGTGAATAAAAGCATTTAAAAGCCACATCAAGTTAACAGCTATCGGTTAAGGATTTATGTTTCCTTTACAAGTGGTAATATCAGCTTTTTGTAATAGATATATGGTCAGAATTTATAACTTGAAGAAATGTTGATTCCAAATTTAGTTTGTGTCTGTTATCTCATTTTACATAGAAAAATCTATGTCATTATATTGACCAGGTTTTATTTCAAATTAACAATATTTTGTCTGACATTTATATTAAGGAATATAAAAAGGAATATCCGTCTCTCTTGTTTGACTTGCATAGTAAATAGTTATTTTATTACATTATATAATTGAAATGCGATATAACATTCGGATGATAATACTACATTACTATTTGCGACTGATGCACTCTTTAATTGACAAGTTGCATAGAATACGACATAATCAAGACCATGCTTGTCTTGTTAAATGTTGTAAAGGGTTAACGTAATAGACGATATCGTCTTGTAAAATATAACGCTTGATGTTTTTTGTTTGTTTTATGAATTAACTCTGGTCTATATCGAACATATTACATGCAAAATAAGTATAATTAAACTACAAATAAACGCAAAGAGGGTTTTATGTAACAGCGTTCCAAAGTGTTTGACTTGGATTTTCAATTCTATCTCCGTCCCATGCAAGTCATCTAGATATCAGAAATCGTTCACATACTTTAGCTAAATATTTTCCGGCGTGCATTAGCTGGCAAGGATTCAAACATTGATTTTATTTTTCAAAATTGTGCAAATGGAACAATGATAACTTAATTTAATCTTGTCATTGTATCAAAAAATTTATAAATAGAACAAATTTAACTAACGATGTAATGCGTTTTAAAGATAATGCTGGCAAAACGTCTGAGATAGAGATAATAAAAAAGTGTTACCTATTGATTTCTAGAATAAATGATCAGCCGAACCACTGAATTAATATATACAAAGTTAAAAAATATGAACGTCATAAAATATCAATATACCTATACATACAAAATCGTCTGCATTTTACATTGCATTTAACCTTACCATATTAAATTTGGCATAAATTTGGAATCGCACAATTACTAGTTATTATTAGATAAAATACCCATCTTTTTACCATCTTTTACTTTTTGGCTTCCTAGTATGTATGATGTAAATGTTGTTTTTAATGAACACCAAATACCAAGTTACTTTATCACATACACTTTATATCTAAAAACATAAACAGATACTAGTAATAAAATTGCTTAATCGAGTTCGACATAAAATGCATCAAGTTAGCCACATTCAATTTCATTTTTTCACATGAATCAGTTGTAATTGGTGGAAATTTAATTATATAAAAAATAAACTGGCAGAAATGCGTTATTTAGTCTTACACTTGCTGTATTTAAAGAATTCTGTTTCATTCGTTAGACTGAATTTTAACTAATTGGCTATTGTTTCTTGCAGGTGTTGCATATACTGGTTTTGTTATAATAATGATAAAATAATTATTCTAGCAGATTAAATTATGGCACAAAGCCAAAATAAATATGATAGACGAAACATTCACAGTATTTTGCCATGCAGATATGCTATAACTATGTTGGTATTTAATCAAACCAAGATAAAAAACTATGCTTTTTGTAAGGCATGTTCTAGATTGTACCAGAAAAAATATTAAATGTGTCAATTTGACGTTTTAAATCATAGATAAAAACTTAAGATTACATTGACACCTAATATTATACACAAAAATCTTGGTTTTGTTTTGGCGAAGTTGAAACCATATTGATCCCTGTTTTAAACCAACAATGTTTATGACTACTGTAAGACATTGAGCGATTTAGATATTTAAAACTAGAGAATACGCCAATCAGTGTTACATATTGTTTGATTTAAACAGGGGCAACAAGACTAACAAACTAAATGACACATAGTTTATTTCATTGCATTCTACAGCTATTATCTTTTTTTATTTAGCATTGGCAAATCAAGCACCAAACCACACCAATGGTTGATAAGATAATCCATCGTTCATGTATGTTATATTTTAATACATTCATATACAAGATAAACGATTTTAGAAAAAAGATACACGGTATCTGCATCATATTTATCAATTATTTGAAAACCAATGTAAATCTTTGTTTTAGAGAAATATGATTTTATTGTATTTTTATTGTGTAACAAAAACAGAAGTTCTATAATTTTAAATGGTAACGACAAAGTACTAATAACTATAATAAATGTCCCAATCGTTTATGTAAAATTATTAGTAAGCTAGTTGAAAGCAAATTTTGACAACGAGACTTTCCTTGCAATCAAAATGCCAAATGCACTTGCATCCGATGTTTATCGACGCAATAAAATATTTAAGACTTTCAACGTAAATCAAATCATTTCCATGTCAAAACGTTAACCACACGATTCGTGATGATAGATGAATTGCTTAACATTATATTGTAAGTTAAAAACAGACAATTATTTTTTTAAATAAGAAAAGAAACTAGACTGTAAATTATAAAAAGATGAAAGCAGAATTAGGTGTCAATTACTGAATGTCTACTTGTATAAATGTCAATTACTTGCAACAGAAGTTGTCGTCTCGTGAAATATATATAATATATACAAGTACTTATATAAATAAATTGTGTTTATTTCCTAACACGGTCTGTTTTCGTTTTATTTTGCTATAAATTCACTAGGGTCATCTGGTAGCAAAGTAAATAACTCGCGTATTTGATTCTGTTTGAGTCTAGCCTTCAATTAAATTCCTCTTATTCATTAACAATGCATCATATTAATAACCAGTATAAACGTTAATTAAGTCAATAACAAAGATAATTTCTCAAATTTTCGCAATGTCATTTACAATGAAAAAATTGTATCTCATGAACATGAGTTCTATATCTTTAAATTGGTATAGACATAGTACTCATAACTATAATAAATTTTTCAGACGTTTATTTGTAAAATTATAAGTTAGTTAAGTGAAAGCAGTTCGCTAACAAGACTTTTCATGCAATCAAAATGCCAAATGCACTTGAAGACGATGTTTATCGACGCAATACAGTATCTAAGAATGTTATCGTAAATCAAATCATTTTTATGTCAAAACGTAAATCAAACGAATTGAGTTGTTAAGTGGAGGGCTTAACTTTGAAATATGTGACTCAAAAGTTAAATAAAATACAGTCAAATTATTTCAAATATCATGATTTATTCTCGTGACATTTATATCGTAAATATTCCGAGTAATCTCTTACAACGAATGTAAAACAATTGTCTCAAATATGATACCATTGCAATACTTTTACTTATAGCGAATCTCTAAATTATATGTACTGTTCAGTATAGCATATATTTTAGCTGATGTAATGCGGTATAAATTTAAGAAAAACTTAATTATGTTTGATATAATTATTCATATATACAAAAATGTCGTCAGTATCAATTAACAGTATTTATTGTTTAATGTATTTCTATTAAAAACAAGTCTTTATACATTTGAATTTTCTCCATTAGTTCTGATAAAGTCATTCTAAATCATGTTCTACGCACTTTTTTACGTTGACAATAATCATATCAAGAAATTCTCGTGATTTAGACATTTGAGTGACGGTCCAATTTACCGGCAAATGATGCTGCACAGACAAATCTTATCACTGAAATGAAACAAGACTTCAAATTATAAATAGATGGAAGCAGAATTAGGTGTCAGTTATTTAATGTCTTCCTAATTTTAATGTCAATTACTGGCAACAGAAGTTGTCTCGCAAAACGCTTATATATATTATATACATGGACTTGTATAAATCAACTAGTTTAATGCCTTAACGTGGTATATTTTTGTTTTGTTTTGCTATAAGCACACTAGGATTATCTGGTAGCAAAGCTAACAAACAATTTGAGTTTGTTATTGGTACAGTACAACCGTTAGTTATTAGTGTGTTTACAATCGAGTTGCAGTCTTTTGTAAAACAATCCGATTACCATCATTAGACACGTATACCTGTTTTATATCTCTAATTATGCATTGGCTTGCAATGACTAGGACTTTGCTTCATTCTATAAGAAACTATTTACTTTGTTTTATTTCTCATTGATACTTTGTTGGAATTGTAGACGCTTTCTATAATCATGATAAAAACATCAAACAGGAAATTACTTATAGACAGCTCTTATTTGTTTCAACTTCATCGTTTATCAATTTCCATGTATTAAAAAGCTTATCTTGTCAATTTGAACTGATATTTAAAAAATACGTATATTTGAATTATTCTAAACTGACTTATGACGAATTCGCATGTTTTTAACATATAATTAATTATAATGCCAAAATACACCTTACAGCCGTTTGTGATTTAAATATGATATAACTGATAACGTTTTTGTCAATGAACTTAGATTCTTTGAAATGTTACAATGTTTTGAATGTATTTTGAACAATTCATTAACATAAATCACAATTATTGAAAAACAATTTCATCCAAATATTTTTACTTGACCATATTATTTAAAATGCTACGAAATAACAATAACAATAATAATCAGTTTACCTCTGTGTATTTGCCCTAAATAAAGAACATCTTTTGCAATACAATGAGTTTTGTATTATCCTATCAAAAGTTTTATTATTTGACTTATTATTTTCATTGTTTGTTTTTTAATTTCTTATATCATGACACTGGATTTGATTTTATAAACTTTATTGCATAAAACCAAGAAATTATATATCAAAAGTATTTGATGAAATCATTTTTAAGTACTGTTTTGTGTTTCGTAGTTAATCACAAAATCCGTTATAACTAGATTTACGCATACATAATATAAAAAATATTCATGTTCAAAACAATAATGTCAAGTTGTCACCTGAACAATAGTGTTTGACTTTGCAACACGTATAATCGTTTTGTTATGTTTATTTTATATATATTTCTACCATGTTTATGTTAAATGTTTATTTTGTATTAATTTCTACCATTATTTCCACAAATCTTTCTATAGTTAGTATGCATGCATATATTGGCATTGAATCAAGGACGAGTTTTCATTTAGTATTTTGTAAGTTAATTATATGGTGGTAGTTAAATTTAATCTTGACAATACAATAAATCACATTTATTCTTTTACATGTCTAACAAATGGTATATCGCGTTTTAATGGAATGATATTAAGACGTATTTTCGAAAGTTTTAAATGCATATGTCAGTATATACTTCATCTGTCAAATGCCTGGCATTTTCAAATTCAAACAGTTTATATCATTCTTGAAGCAGATTTCGTATCGATAAGCTTTGCCTGTTTGTGTAGCTGTTTAATCCGATGAAGTTTAAAGCTAATGTTTTTTATGTTTTTATCTGGAATTGTTTTGTTGGTGTTAAATGATAAGAATCACCATATAATGTTTAATAGAATTTTAATTGTGACATTGGAATGCAAAGGATAAGTGTTGCACAAAAACATTGTTTGACAGCATGGGAACATGGCGATAGAGAACTTGCAGACTTAAATGAATACTGGGTGGTGGGTGGGAAATTTGCGATAAGTATTTATATCGTCCAAATGAGAATAATTAAAAAATAAATGTCATAAAATAAAACGTAGAATGAATGACATGTCTGGTAAAACTCAAAACTACAGTGTACCTGAAGTATTTGCTTGATGTGACAGGAGTACTGCAATGTACTGAAATTTATACAATGCACCATGACATCTATATTCAGAGAGCTATATTTCACAGTTAAATAGACAAGTTATTGTCTCATTTTGTAATAAATATTTTCACATGAACATTAAACTCCGTTTGTACTTTTATTTCTAATATTGAACTAATAGGACGTAATGCATAATAAATTATTTTATATTAAAGTATTTTTATTTAACATGGCAACTTTTCATCATTTATAAGGTAATTCACAACTCATCTAAATAATGGAAACTTTTACGCACCATTGACTTTAATAACGGTCAGTTGAATATGTTAAAATCCGACAAGTTGTTTATTAAGTCTTTCAACTGATTCTACAAACAAATTAATCACCCGCTCTAATACATCGTCGTGGTAGGCTTTTCATTCTAACTATCTTAATAGAATTGAAACAAAGTATGTGTTAAGAATCAACAAATGAATGCTTTTCTCTAAGTTAATACAAGGATCTCAAGTAACACATTTATATCTGTTAGAAGAACAATGTTTTGTGAATTTTGGAATTTGTGAGCATACTGCATTCAATATAACAAATTCAATATCATAGTCCTTCATTTAATGATTGCATGTAAAACAATGCTTTGAAAGTTAAAGTACGTTTAGTTTAACGATATGATGTTATATGACCTAAATGATTGTAAAGACGATATGTTATTGTAATTTTGCCTTCCACTTTAAATGTTATTTAATTAGATGACGGTACAAAGATTTTGCATGTGGTGAAAGTAGCGGCATGTGATGTGCAAAATGAAAAGACGATAAGGTATATTCTTGGAATTCGCTCTGAGCTTTATCAAAATTATAAATAAACTTCGATAACGTTTACGGTATTTTCCCGGACGAACGTTTAGTGTTGTTAAAATATAAATGTTCAAATACTGCACCATTCATTATGATCAACAGGAACAGCCTATTTGATGGATTTGATGTTAGGTGCTTTATTACAAAGCAGGATTACGTGTTAGCATAAAACGTAAAGTAGAGTAGAGAGGTCTGTGTCATTTGAAAAATAAATGTTTTATATAGACAAAAATTAGTGATTGATTAGGATTCAGAAGTACACATATGTATTTTGCACATCTATGTAGACCTTGAATATTATTTACATTGTCTGATTTCTACATTAATACAAAGGACATATTACTTTATCACCAACATATTTTTGCGCTCCGGACAATTGGAGCTCTGTGGCTCGTCGAGCTGACTGTTTATTTAGATTGTGTTAATCTACTACGTAGGATTGTTTGCTGTGTTTCTCTGGTGTACGGGACTAGGAATAACACTTAGTCTTGCTTTATCAAATAAAGTACATCAAAGGTTGTTCAGACTTATAAGCAAAAAAATAATATATCAGTTTATACAACATTGTGTGTTAAATATTTGTCTTTTTCAAACTTTTGACGCAGAAACGTGACGTAGAATCGGAATATGTTCTTTCTTTGTTATTTATGTTCGTGAGAAAATCAAACTATTTACAATTAGACACACTAGGTTGACAAAAACAATCATAATATAAATCATGTTGGTTTCTTTAAGTGTTAAATTGTATTTACATATCAACACATATATTAGTCTATTATTGTTTCCCATATGTAAGAATTAAGGTCTTCTATTCCTTCCAAAACACGAGTTTGATTGACTGACGATATTGTATAATGTCTGTAGCGCTGTAGAAAGTAACATAAAGTCACGAAAATGATAAAACCAGATTGATTTCTAAAGTAATTCATCTTACAAAAGAATTTTTATGGTAATCGAAATACAAAGGTCAAGAGACTGCAAAATTGATTATGATCCACAGAAAAATATGATATTTGATGTATTGTATTAAATGTTTTATTACAAAGCAGCATTTCGTGTTAACATAAAACGCCTGAATATAGAGATCTATCCCATTGGAGAAATAAATGTTTTCGTCAGACAAAACTGAGTGATGGATTATGATCACCTAGCATATTATTTACATAGTCTGTTTCTTTCAATAATAAGATTATTAAGATTATCTGTGTATTTTAAGAATTAGACACTTAACTTAATAACTCACATGCCACTGCTTCTATTCTTAGGAATTTATTTGATATTGGCATCCGAGACAACAAATTGTTTCTTAATCATAGCAATCTGCAAATTCACACATAAAGTATAATGCGGGGTTGTGTCTAGCTAGAAAATCACAATTCATTATTGAAGGACTGAATCTCGGTTATCTAAGTATGTTATTATTATATTCTAATTATTTAGTATCTAAGAGATGTACGAATACTGTACTGCTTTGTATTATACTGACTGATATTGGTAATAAGCACATTTCTTTTTAGATTTGTTTGTTTTGTCAGGAATGGCCGTAGAAATAATTTCATCACCAAGCTCCACGAAAGGATGCGCCGTCGAACCCACGACCCCTCGATTAGTAGACTTGCGAGCTTCCAACTGAGCTATCCGGTCGGCTTTTTTTAGATTTGTAAAAATGACATTGTTTTTGTTTGCATTTACTAAAACAATACGACATACAAAATACATTTAATCAGGTACACTCAAAGTAAATTCTATTATGATATACTTTATTATTTTATTACTTCAATACCTGAAAT
The DNA here is from genome assembly GCA_025267735.1 of Mactra quadrangularis. Taxonomy (NCBI): domain Eukaryota; kingdom Metazoa; phylum Mollusca; class Bivalvia; order Venerida; family Mactridae; genus Mactra; species Mactra quadrangularis. Next base: position 35,918,907 of record CM046304.1, read on the forward strand.
AATAAGTACTTGGTACTTATAAGTATGTTGCTTATTTTAGATTAATAATTAAGATTTTTATATCTTAAACATACTATTTTTTTACTTTTTTAATGTCTACGCGGAATAAGATACAACATACAGAGACTAATCTTAAAGTGGTAAAAATGAAATAAAAGCATCCCTGATAAATTTGCCTTAGAGCTGCATCATTAATCATAAATCAAGGTCATTTCTAACATCAACGCACGATGACAATCAAAAGCATATCAATTCGTTAAACCCGCATGCATGTTAATCTACCCTTGTCTATGTGCATTTTATGTGGTAAAACAGATGCATCAAAGTCATTAATCATTTATAAAGGTAGTTATCAATTTCGACATTGTCAGCTAATGGAATGTAATAAAGTCTGATATATAACGAAAACAACGTAGTTCGAATTAATTTTATTACTGCAAGCCTTGGTCCAGATCTCAAATAGCGATTTGCGATTATACTTAAATTCGAATTTATCGGATAGTTAAAAGGTAATATAAAGACAATTTTGTTGATGGTCACGTTTTTAATATAGATGAACGTTATATCGGAAATGATACTTGTCTCAATTCTGCCACATGATACATTTCTAGTTTAACTGTAATTGTATTCAATGCTTCTAATACCAGAAGTTAATTGACAAAAATATTATTTGATGCAAACGATATTTAACGATGAGGTTTCCACAGATCTATTGCATGGCTATCTATGTCTAAAATGCATCGGTTATGTTATATGGCCAACAAAGTGTTTTAATTATCCGAGAGTGTTATCTTCCGCATAATCAAAGATACTGAATACATGCTAAATTTCAATCAAATTGAAATTCTATCGCGTCATTGAGTTGAAGTTTATCCATATTATCCTGCGCAATCATTACACATAGACAAATTTATATAAATCGAATTATATGTGACCATGATAGATTGTTTAAATTACAACCTATTGCATGTTGTGAGAACATAACACTATTATTTTATGAAACAAATTATTTATGAACTGATATAATATTACTATTAATTTCGTTCCTAGGAAACGTTTGTCTCAAAATATCTAATGACTGATAACAGGCAATCTAATAACAGCTGGGTGCTTAATACAAGATTATGACTATATCATTACTAAACAATATGATTGATTCAATATGGAAGTTCCGCTTATTTGCAATAAATGTCAAGTATTTCATATGAGGTCCACATGCCAGTTCGAAATAAATCTATATGTTTGGTTTTGTTGAATTGAGTCGTGGTCCCTATTATTATTATTATCAACAGTTTTAAACAATGTAGGCCTGCTGTTTAAGTGCTGGCTACTATTTTTATGACAAACTGAAGAAAATAATTGGAAGTTTTACTTGCTGTTGCGACATTTATTTCTGAAGATCATTAGATTAATACTTACATTATTATATGTGCAAAAATGAGAATCACAAATATGTGTAGTATGCAAGACAAATAACGCCCATTGCACTTTGTGTATACTACCTGGTAGCCATTTGCATTCATTTCACTAGACTGTGTGATTGCTATGATTAAACATTGTTTCTTGAACATATTACGGATGGTGTAGTTAAGGTGATCATTAAAAATAAAATAAAACGTACTCTAACACACTACGACGTCTTTATTATACAAAAAAAGTAAAAACATCCTGCATGAAAAGAATACTTAAAAATATATATTAGCAACGCATCATGATTTTGATAATGATAGAAAATAATATCATTCCCCAGAACATTTTCTTCTTTAAATTCAACATACAAGAATGTATGATAAGGTATAGACTGAGTTATAATAGATAGACAGCTTTATCTCTGATGTGAAAAGTAATGACGGTTAATCAAACGTCAGGGTCACTGTAGACTGACGTGTGATTGATACATATTGCATTAGCCTTTTCAATACCAGTCTTTGGTAAAATATTGATGTATATGTCTATACATTAATCCAGTCGAGGAAACATTGTTATTTCTATTCTCCATTTTTTTTCTATTACAAGTGATAAAAAGATTTAGTGCTGAGTGATCAACATAAATACTATACTTCATTATTAATCTGAAATACGATTTGAAATTAAAATTTTAGTTATATAGATACTTGCAAAAAACTAGCAGTGCTATTTACATAAAAATCTTCCGCAACGTCAACAAAAAATGATGAACAAATCTATTTCGTAGGACCTGTAAATAAATTTAAACCAAATTTGATTCATCACACACTATTGACTGCTAAGACAGATCAACTTCAGAATTCTTATAGCAAAGCCATAAACAATCTTTATCAAGATTTGTCAAAACAATATATTTCACAAATTATACCTTAGTGACAGTTAAGTAATGAATGAACTATGTTTAATGTTTAACTGCTATTTATTTAACATTAAACATCAAGAATATGATGCAAATCAAATTGGTTATTTCAACATTGTCATAAATAAAAAGATAACACATTATTTTAGTAAAAGCAATTTCGAAATATTTAAAAATAGTGTCATTAAATATACACATTTGTCATCATCTAATTTATTTCTTGAAATTTTTGCAATTATCATTCGTTATGAGAACAATTGTTATAAACAGGCTGAAAACCACACGTTCATATCAAATAAACTTGCATTTCGGAGTTAATAGTGATTCTAACTTCGACACAAGTTTTCCCTGGTGATTTCTTTAAGATAGACCCTTAATGTCTTTCAAGAATCGAGCTCTAATGAATTATATAAAAGCAGACTAACAGTGCTAAAATAATCCTAAATAAAAAAGAATGAAAGTGAAAGAAATACATTAGAATGACACATCGATTTCAAAGCTATCGGTAAAGGATTTATTTATCCTTTGCCGGTGGTAATATCTGCTTTCCTAACTTTATATCTGAAACAGGAACTTTCCATTCATGATACCTAAGTGTATTTTAATTCTATCTCCATCCCATGCAAGTCATTGAGATATCAGAAATCGTCTACTTGCATCAGCTATATGTTTCCTTGAGTGCATTAGTTGGCAAAGAATCAAACGTCGGTTCTATGTTACAAGATAGTGTAAATAAACAATGATAACTTAATTTAATCTTGTCATTGCATCAAAATGATTTATAAATAAAACAATTTTAACTTATGACAAATGCGTATTAGAGATTTTGCCGGAAAAACGTCTGAGATAGTGTAAGTGTTACAAACAGAATTCTAGAAAACATGATCAACCGAATCACTAAATAAATATTTACATAGTAAAAAAATGAATATTATAAAAATTGAACAAATTTGTACATACAAATACGTCTGTATTTTACATGTTATTTTAACTTTATAATATTAAATTTGTCAAAAATTTGGAATCGCACAATCACTAGTTTTTTTATTAGATAAAATACCCAACTTTTCACCATCTTTTACTAATGAAGACCAAATACCAGGTTACTTCATCATATGCCTGTAACATACAATTTATATCTATTAACATAAACACATGTAAAATTCGTGATTGTATTGGTAACAAAATCTTACAGATCAAAAAACAGATACTAGTAATAAAATTTCTTTATCGAGTTCGACATAAAATGCATCAAGTTAGCCATATTAAATTTCATTTTTCACATCAATCAATTGTAATTGATGGTAATTTAATTATATAAATAAGAAACTGGCAGATATACGTTATTTAGTCTTACACTCCTCACTGTATTTAAAGAATTCCGATTTCATTCCTTTGACTGAATTATAACTAATTGGCTATTGTTTCTTGCAGGTGTTGTATATACTGATATTGTTCTAATAATGATAGAATACTTATTCTAACAGGTTAAATTATGTTTATAATGAAACATCAAAGACAAAAAGTACAATAGACGAAACTTTCACAGTATTGTGCTATGCAAAGATGCTACAACTATATTGGTAATTAACAAAACCAAGACAAACAATGTTGTTTGTAAGGCATTTTATAGTTTGTACCGGAAACAAAGTATTTGACGTATCAATTTGACGTTATAATTAAAAGAGAAAGAATGAAGGTGGTCAACAGGTATCTAGACACCTCATATAATACACCAATATCGTGGTTTGTTTTGGCGAAGTAGAAACCATACTGATTCTCGTTTCAAAACAACGATGTTTATGACTAGAGTAGCACTTGCAGACGATGTTTATTTGCGCAATACAATATCTAAGAATTTTATCGTAAATCAGATCAATTTTCATGTCAAAACGTAAATCAAACGATTTGATTTTTTAAGTGGATGGCTTATCTTTGAATTATGTAACTCATAAGCTAGCAAATAGATAGTCAATTTATTTCAAAGGGTCAAGTTTTCTTCTCGTGACGTTCACATAGTAAATATTCCAAGCACTCACAGCGAATGTAAGACAATTGTCTCAAATATGTTACCGATGCAACACTGTAACATATAGCAGTATCTCTAAATTATATATGCTGTTCATACTATCTAATTTATTTAAACTGATGTATTGTGATATGAATTTAAGAAAAAGTTCATTGTGATTGATATTATTATTCATATTATTCATACCGCTTACAAATATATATACATGTGTATATATATATATATAAATGTCGTCAGTATTTGTAAACGGTATTTATTGTTTATCATATATCTGAAGAATGCATTTCTTTGTAAATTTGAATTATCTCCATCAGTTCCAATAAAGGCATTCCGTATCTTTAGTTTCACACACTTTTTTACAAAGAAAAAAATCATAAAAGGGAATTTAGATTTAAACATATTAGTGATGGTCCAATTTAAAGGCAAATTATGCTGCACAGACAAATCTTATCACTAAAATGAAACTAGACTGCAAATTATGAATAGATTTATTTATCTATTGAATTTAACGCCGTATCAACACATTTTAGGTCATTTCACGGCGTCCAGCGCACCTAACATAGCTTACCTGGAACGTTGTCTATAACCAGTACTCACCTACACTTCCACAAGGCCGGAAACTTCTCCATATTATCTAATCAATGGAGGAGAATTGACATTGTCTAATTTTCATGGAAGGGAATAACCTCCCCGGGTGGTATTTGAACCCATACCATCCTCGAGACACGAGATTCCGAATCCCGGCGCGCTACCAATTGCGCTATCGACCCGGGTTAAATAATAAATAGATGGAAGCAGAATTAGGTGTCAGTTACTGAATGTCTACTTAATTTAATGTCAATTACTTAAACAGAAGTTTTCGTCGCGTAAAATGCTTATATATTATATACATGGACTTGTATTAATCAACTATTTTAATTCCTAGCACGGTCTGTTTTCGTTTTTTTTTGCTATAAATATACTAGGATTATCTGGTATCAAAGCTAACAACCAATTTGAGTTTGTAATTGGTACAGTACAACCGTTAGTCATTGGTGCTTTTATAATCGAGTTGCAGTATTTTGTAAAATAAACCGATTACCATATTAGACACGGATACCTGCTTTAAATCTCTAATTATGCATTGGCTTGCAATGACTACGATTGTGCTTCATTGTATATGAAACTAGTTACTCTGTTTCAAGTTTCATTGATACTATGTTGCAATATTAGACGCTTCCCATTATCATGATGACATAAACGGGTCTTATTTCTTTCAACCTCATCGTTTATCAATTTTCATGTTTTAAAAAGCTTATCTTGTCAAGTTGTACGGATAATTTGAAATGATGTCTATTGGAATAATTCTAAACTGAACTTTAAAGAACTTTGTATTTGTACGAGGGGTGATCCAGAAGTAATGAGACAAACGCCATAAATCCCAAACCGATCGTGGAATAAACTTGAAAATTACAACAGTTGAGTAAAAAGTAGTTTTCTATACGGGTGTGAAAAATCATGCATATGCGTTTTCTAAATCTCGAGCTATACTTTCCTGATCTATGTAGGGTAACGTATCCCGCCGCAGGCCAAAGATATTTGACGTCAACGACGTCTTAATTAAGTTTAATAGCCTTTACTTACATAGCGTCACTCTTTCTCAAAGGAGTTGCATTGGCTGCGATACACCGTTCATGTCTATGTATTAACTGGATGAGCATATCATTGAACCAGCCTGAGTCCAGTGATGACATAAAATATGCACAAGTTCTTCGTACACAGTCAAATTGAGAGACAAAATTTCTGCTGTAAATGTTTCGAAAGCAAGGAAGCGGGCACCTGCTTTGATTTAGAACTTATGCTAGCGCTATTAAAATCCAATATGGCGGACGTACTTGTAAAATTCAATCTACGAAATTCGTTTTCTAATAAAAAAATCATGTTGGCTTACATTATGTTATTTATTCTAAACTTGTCTCATTTGAATACTTTAATTGAATCAGAACTTGAAATTTACTGCATAACTTTTTAGTACTGCACGGGAGAGTAGGGCACCTTGCATATAAAAAACACAATGAACATGTGCATACCAACTGCTCTAGATACCCAGGCCTTTATCGGCAGAGGTGACGATGAGTGTTTCAACTAAATGGACTGCATTTTCTTTTTTAGTTCGTCTGCTAATTCGCAAATAGTCATCAGCCTATTATCGTTAATGACCTCGGATGCGCGCTTTACATTACAAATTTGTCTACTCTCAGACGTTCTTTCTGGTTTATTTTTATCATCTAGACCTTCCTCACCATCTTCAAACCTCCTAAACCGGCGGTTGACAAGTACCCTGCTTACAGGCATTTTCACCGTTGTTAGATTCAACATGTCCACAGTTTTTTTTTGGCGTTTCGCCTATTTTGTAAAATATTGAATAACTGTGGGTTGCGCCATTTTGTCTGATTTTGCCATATTTTATTCTTCCGTAGGTTAAGTTTTTATAGTGTGGAACGCAAACGTTTGCACCGATGTCAATCAAAATTTAACCGTCAACAATATACACTTTTGACGTCACGTCGTATGTGTTTCATTCGTTTTGGCGTACTATTTGATAAAAACTGTCACTGAAAGAGACCGTATTGATAATTGAGAAATGACGCTATATTGGCGTGCGGCGATATACCGAACCATGACCAATATAAAGCTATATATTTTTTCAATATTAGAAGAAACAGTATAATATTTGGTGAGTTAATAGATAATTAAAAATTGTGACGCATAGTTATAATTTTATAATTTTATTACATGAACTTTGAAAGTTATAGACGTTGTCTCATTACTTCTGGATCAACCCTCGTAAGATTTCATTTGTCTAAAAAAAAACATCTTACAGCTGTTATTGATTTAAATATAATATAACTTAAAACGTTTGTTTACAAATGCACCCAGCGTGTCTAAATTGTTACAAAGAATTTTTTATGAGGTAATACAATATACGATGTTATTGCTTGTAGAAAATTGAAGAAGATTGTTATTGGTTTGAAATTCAAAGTTAGGCACAAATGTGTGATAGGTGAACATGCCTAACTGTATAACACTTTATAATTTGGTATATTTATGATAAACGTTTGAATCATTTTTATATGTAAATTCAACAAATATTATGAAAAAATGGCTGATAATAATGTTTACTTTTTTCTGTTTCATTTGTCTTACTAGTGCGTCTTGGACAATGACAGTAACTGAATTTTTAGTTCTGTTTGCACATAATTGTAGGTTCATAACTCACAAGAAAGTAAAATTATATTACCTTAAATTCAATTAAATGCCCTTGCAAAAACAGATAAAGGTGCAAGAATACTTGTGTAAAAGAATCAAATTGTAAAATGTGTGGCATTTAGAAGATATAGATGGCTATATTTCTTTTGGAAACTACTTGTAACGTATTATTTGTATTTATCAATATTCGAACAAATAAGACAAAATGTATAGCAAAGAATTGTATTGAAAGATCTGCTAGAAAGTTGTAATCATTTTTCTGATAAATTATGTTTTCTTATATATCCAGCCACTTCGATAGTCATGAATACAGATATATCAAAGTTAAAACCACAACGATTCACTGGTTATGTTTTTCTTCTTCGATTCACTGGTTATGTTTTTCTTCTTATTTTTTAATACATTAAACCTTCATAATGACATATCACATTATAATTATGACTTAACTTTGCTTTATAAGTGTTTAATGACACTTAAAAGAGAAATAAACTTTGCATTTTCAATAACAATAGTAATAACATTTGCGCTTACAAGAGAGATTCTGACAATACTACAACATTGAATAATTTTCAGCAGCCTCCAGTTCTTACAGAAAATAAACATTTGCTTTTTTATTTAGAAATCACTTTTATGCATATTCTCTTTCAGCTGATTATTAAACACCGAATGTATAATTGATGCATTCAAAGACTTTGAGTTTGCACTCAGAACAATTTACTCTTATGAAGTGCATATTGTTTACATGCCAACTGATCTTCTACAGCGGGTGGTAAGAACATAATAAATGGTTAACACATAAAAATGCAGTATGTACAAATATTTGCATTTATTGTTCAAATGCTCGTTTAATAAATCAACTGCTTTCCCAAGAACTATAGAATAGCATACTGCTGATTTGAAAAAAAGCTTATATTAATCACAAGTAGATTGGTCATTCTTCTTATCACATTTTCTCGTCTAATGCCGATATTGCAATTAGACTATATTATTTTAAATGCAAAAAAATATAAATAATTCTATCTCTGTGCAATTACCTTATCCGGAAGCAGTCTTTTGATATACATTCATGTTGATAGTGTCAAATGAGTAAAGTTTCATCATTTGCTATTTTTGTCTTTTGCTAATGGCTTAGCTGTTTCTATAATTCGATCATTGCACTGGCTCAGGTTTTATGAGCTTTATCGCATACACCCTTGAAGTTATACATATCACATAAATGATATAAAAAATTTGAGTACAGCGTAGTTCAAGAATTGTCCCTGACTGACACAAAATCTATTAAAACTAGTTTTACGCATATATAATATAAAAAATATTCATGTTCCAAACCATAATGTCAAGTTGTCACATGAACAATAGTGTTTGATTTGGCAACACGTATAAACGTTTTGTTATGTTTGTATGATACTAGATTTATCTCTATTTCTACTATTATTTACACAAATCTTTTTATAGTTATTATTTGTGCATATATTGGCATTGAATCAAGGACGAGTTTTCATTTAGTATTTTGTAAGTAAATTATATGGTGGTAGTTCAATTTAATCTTGACAATACAATAAATCACATTATTTCTTTTACATATCTGACTAATGATGTGTTGCGTTTGAGAGATACTGCTGGCGCTACAATCTCAATCTAATAAATTGATAATAAGACGTATTATAGAAATTTTAAAATGCATATGTCAGTATGTACATCATCTGTCAAGTGTCTTGCATTTTCTTACTCCAACGGCTTATATCAAACTTGCAGCACAATTTTATCGATAAGCGAGGCTTATTTATGCAGCTTTTGAATCTGATGCAGTTCTTTTAAATGTTTTTGTTTTCATCTGATATGATTTTGTGAGTGTTAAATGATAAAAATCAACATATAATATTTGATATGATGTTATATGTGACATTTGAATGTAGATAGACAAATGTTGCACAAAAACATTGTTTGACAGCATGAGAACATGGTGATTGAGTACTTGCAGACTTAAATAAATACTGGTTGGTGGAAAAATTGAGATATTGAGGTATTTATATCGCTCAAATGAGAATAATTTATAAATAAATGTCATATAATAAAGCTTAGAAAAAATGACATGTCTGTTAAAATTCAAAACCACTTGTAATTTTTACTAGACGTGACAGTAGACCACAAGGTACTGTAATGTACTGAAATCTTTGCAATGCACCATAAAATCAATATATACTCGGCGTCAATGAAAACTTACCACCCTACCAACCCTCGCTTTATGATAATAGAATTGAAGTACAGTAAAAACTTTACATAGACACATTTTTGGCATACACATGTAGCCATTGCTGCCAAAAAGAATCTAAAATAAATTTACGATGTTCGAGTCCCGGACTGCACGTGCAAAATAAGATTTTTTTGTAAGGATGACATGTATCCAGTAGTTTGTGTAAATCATTTGTCTCTAACGAGAGTTAGTCGACAGGTTAAGAAAAAAACTCGTATTTTCAACTATTGCTATTCAAATGCCACCTGTAGGAGACACTCAACGTCACCAAGTTCTCGGCATTGCTGACGCCGGGCTTTCATTTCGTGAGATTGCTCGTCGCATAGGCTGCTCGCATCAGACAATCATGAATCTGGTAAGGAGACATGAACAGACAGGTTCCGTAAGAGGTAGGTCACGCATAGGTCGTGAAAAGGTGACATCAGGACGTACCGATCGTCAAATTCTCCTGCTGCACGCGTGTCATGGTATGGAAAGGCATTTCTTGGAGGCACAATACCCCACCTTTTGTATTGCCTGGAACACTTACTGCTCATCGTTACATTGATTATGTGCTGAGGCCAGTAGTTCTTTTATTCAGACTGACACTGACGTCATCCTTCTCCAGCACGACAATGCATGGCCCAACTCGGCTCGCGTTACACAAGATTTCCTGCAGGATAATAATGTCCACACATTGCCTTGACCAGCATTCAGTCCCGACTTAAACCCTATGCAGCATCTTTGGGACCAACTTGACCGAAAGGTTTATGACGGCAGACGTCACGTCAGTAATTTGCAGCAACGTATACAAGCACTGACTGAGGAGTGGGGTGCAATACCCAAGTACAGAATCCTGCGTCTGATATACGTATGAGATGTCAAGCTGAGCTTGATGCAGAGGGAAGACATGCCCACAACTGAGGTCCGTAACTTTCATTTTCGAGGTGGTCGTCTTGGTTTGCGGAGTTAATCCGTTTATGCTTAGATTCCGTACTTGCAAAGAAAACTCCTATTTTCTAATGTAATATTTAAAATCATGTAAAATTTTCATATTTGTGTTTTCATTTTTTTTATAAATTCGGTTTATGTAAGTGGTAAGTTTTCATTGACGCCTTACAAAGAGTTATAGAATGCATTCAAATAGACACATTGCTGATATACGATATAATTACGAGCGTATACAGTATGTAACCTTATGAAGTGCTTGTATGTAAAATTTCAATTTATATCATTAATTACCATGGCAAATATAAATGTATTCAATTTTAGTGAAAACCGAGACATGATCAGGGTTAATGTTGATTGTTTTGGTTTTGTTTTGTTTATTCACTTTTCTTTCCCAAATACCATCAACATAACTATCAGAGCATTATATAGTTCCTTACATGCAACAACTTACGTATTGAACTTTCTTCAAAGCGTTTGCTAAATTAAGTCCCCATGTTGTATGATAAATATGTCTCAATCGTGAGGTAGCGAGCAGTTCAAGATAATGATAAGCACTTTATGTTAGCTTTTATTGTTTGCACTAAATAATATAGCATGATCATCAAATAGAATCTATATAGGAGCAACGAGTTGAACGAGTGTTCTTCGTTAGTTTTATATTAATGTCAAATTAATTCAATTTGTGGTTATAAAAATGATTACGATTCTTCGAAAGTGTGAAGGTGGTGTGTTTTTATTCCTTTTTTTATAACTTTACCAGTTGTAATTTGTTATTATTTTCGTACAGACTAGTGAAGCATATTCTGATTATACAAGTGATATGTCTGTATCATCAGACGTAAACATTTACGGAAGTTAATGATGCATTACGGTTCTTTTTGCCAGACCAAGCACAATATGACATATAGCATTTTTTGCTAATGCAATAATGTACTTATTGGAGGTCATAAATACTCATTATTCAATGATCAATCCTTCTGTTTAAAACAATAAAATTTTAAATATACTCTCTTAAGTGATTTTTACTACATTTTTGTTTGGGCAGACCTTAATCCCTGTTTACTTGTATCTTCAAATTATGGGTATATTTCAAAGGTCGATTTCTGTTCAATGTACATATTATATTTTTAAAATTCGTTTGATTTTAATGTAATTTCAAAACATCTCCAATGTTTTATTAAGTTTGTTTTAATTGTTAATTTTTTATCAAGTTATTTCATTATTTAGTGGCATTCAGTGCGTCTCTATGATACATTTTAACAATAAAATTACAAAATGTACTTAACATGATTGTTACATAATTCAGCATGATCGTGTAATATATAATTACCAAAGCTTTTTGTGTAAGCAAATGAATTGGGTTTTTAAATTACAATGCATAGTACAGTTTATCTACATGTATACACCAAGCCTCTCATTAGCTTTAAAATTATCATAAAATATTCCAACCATCTTGAAGTAATTCTGTTTTTAAGATCAATAATATTTTACCGATTTCACTAATTTTAAACTATGTATAAATAAATGGCAAGTTTGACTTTGGAAAACAAATCAGTAAAAGCCCCTATAATTCCTTTCATAAATCGTTAATGTCGATGAAACACAGTCTTATCGTGGTATTTTCATGCTAAGCCCAACACCACGATAGTGGCTATACTGAACTGAAAAAATGCCATTAATATATGACACTTAATTTTCTACCACTGAATTAGAATAAACGTTTTATGTCAAGAACTTTATCAAAATGTTAGCACATTGTTTTATAGATTGCATATCTAAAGCCAAAACATGTTGCGCTATTAATGTCAAAAATATATTTATCAAAGCTTTCAACGCTGTTATTGAGTTACTGGGGCTGATGTTTTATTGCATGAGTTCTATCACTTTGTAATAAATACTTTCACATGAAACAATATACTCCGCATGTGCTTTTATCTTCTCATATTTGCCTGTGCATTGGTAGAATAGAACTCATAGGACGTAATGGATTACAAATTGTTACGTGTGTAGTTTTCATTTAACATAACAACCGCTTTTTATAAGTTAAAAGGACATTAACACTCAATCTACTAATTGAAAACTTTTACGCACCATTGACTTTTATAACGGTCAATTGAAGATGTTAACTTGCAACTGACAAGTTGTTTATTTAATCTATCGACAGATTCTATTAACAAATTAATCTCCCGCTCTAATACATCGTCGTGGTTATCAATGTAACTATCTTAATAGAATTGAAACAAAATATGAGTTACGAATTAACGAATAAATGATTATCTCCACGTTAATACAAGGATTTCAAGTTACACATTTAGATCTGTTAGCACAACAATGTGTTGTGGGAATTCGTGAGCATACTGCATTCAATACTACAAATACATTATCATATTCCTTGATTTAATTATTGCACGTAATAAGAATGCTGTAAAGTTAAGGTACTTTAGATTGAAGGATATGATGTAATATGACTGATAAAATTCATGAAGACGATATGATTGTCGGCAAAATATTTACTATTATGTTTTAATGACTTTATTATTAGAACTTTACATTTAGATAGTTAATATTCATCGAAACAAAATAATATTACTGTGGCCTTTAGAGATCATATTGTGTGTACGTTGTGTACCCATATATCTATTTAGTACATGACACTACGTCAGTTAGTAGGTGAAAAGTACGATACTTTAACCTTGTCGGAACACGTTCTTGTTTTTATCATTATAACCACACGTTTTTAGCAATACATTTCATGCATCGGTAAAACAGGTTTCACTTTATCACCACCTTCGCAAGTTTGCAATCAATTAGTTCTTTTGCGACCTCTTTTTAGATACTAATATATTTACTATGCTTTATACAATGTCATCAGACATTATCACTATATTTCAACGAGTTTCTTTATTATTGTGATACTGTCGATCTAAATTCGTCTAAATTCCAGAGATGCCCAAGCACAATAGCGTTGCATGTTAAGTTCATTAGGCAATTAGGAATTTAGTTTCACGTAGTTAATACGCCTGTCTTTCCTTTGATTCGTTAGTTATATGCCTAAAATAACGTCAACTGTCAAATGTCTCATGTTAAGAGCAATAATCGGTTAATGGATTCGAGCCCAAGACATTTTTATGAGATATTAAACCGTAATAGCTCGACCTCGGAGAAAATTAAGAAACGACCGATTGCATAGATTATCGTTAGCATTTACGAAAAAAATAAATAGTTTAAGTGATTTTATTATTTCAACATTATCCGAAATAAAATTGATGAGAAAGTTAAAAGTGTCAAGTGAATTTACATATTTTATCTAAATAGTTGACTCATAATGTACAAGTTCAATAACAGTCTTTGAAAAAAGTTCATAGGATATTGTAAGCGTCGATTTGCCAAATTCAATTTATCAACAATGCATATGTATTTAGTTAATAATATCTACTATAAAAATGTATTTTAAGCAAACTTAACGCTTAGTATGACGCATGTGGTAACCACAGAGCTAAGTTTCATTTGTTTTAGATGTGTGTACAAAACGCCTTCTAAACTTAACTCGGCTTACAATCAATTTAACGCACGCACTTGATGTGAAGTTTATTCTTTTTGAATTGTTATTGCGATATCAACAGCGAGATGTGAGTTGGCACATCAAGCATAAAACGCTTAATCCATTTGCAATGGAATGTTAATGCGCTATTTTGAAATGCAACGATTGGTAAGCACGCTCTGCGCATTGTTAAGGGTTACAACGAAAGACAAACTCATTTAAGTGACTGCAACAAGCCTTCCCATTATGTTAAGTTTGATTAAACATTTGTCAGGAAATTAAACAAAGGTGGAATCTTGTCCTTTTCTATAAGTAGATGATAGGGCTTATAGGCATTATCCTGACTACGGAGAATTGCAAAACCACCTGTTGGCTTATACAGAACCTCAATTTTGACATTTACTGAACACGTATTAACAGGTTGTTATTACATTGCCGCAGTGTGGTCTTCTACTAGGATATTAAACGGTTCATTTATCTTGAAAACTTGGAAGAGTCTGACCATTTCAAAAATATGCAAGTGTACGCGGTGTTGTATTTCCATTGTATATTGATAAAGCAAAGCAGAATATGAACTAAACTTCTATGCATCTACGCAGTGGATAGATTAGAAAGATTTCAAAACTGAGAGGTAAAATCTTATTAAAGACACTTCGACTTTCGTCAGCCGAATATTAAAGAACGCCACTGTGTATCAATGTGGTTGCTTGTTATTTGAATGGTTATTTGCATTATAAGAATTAATTAAAATAAAACATACTATTTTAACTTCGTAGATAAATTTGTTTGACAGTACGACTATGAACATTGTAACAAAAGAAACTGTAACTGTAATTGCAAGTGACATAATGAACAATACTGGATTACCGAATAACGAAAGTATTATTAGTAATACAAGTAATAGTAATTTCACGGATCAGTTCATATTTCTTAACTGGAAGGTAAGCTTAACTTATTCTATAATCATTTACATGCTGTATATTGTACATCTACATCATGCATTGTCTCAAATTATACTAAGTAGATTTAAAAAAGAAATTTTCAAATTATGAGATAACATATTTTTGTCATACACACTCAATATGTACATATATGTAAATTTATAAATATATTTCAATAACTGATTTTTATTAAAATTTACCTGTGGTAATTTGATAATTATCATACTGTAATGTTATTTTGCAACTCCGTATTGTTTGTTGAATGTATAGAGGACAACTGGACGTTTCATGCAAGTGTATTTTGTTCTTATATACATTTCTTTAAAAATTTTATTTCTTGCTTAATTATTTCTTGTTGAGATAAATATGGTTTATCAGATAAGACGTTGGTGAATTACATGAGTTTTATATTTTATAAATTTCAGAGTAGATTTAAAAATACATTTGTAGTGAATATTCAGTAAGGTCAGAAACATTCAATGATCATAGTATTATACCATTATTTATAAATGTGCATAGTCTAATGGTAGATTTGATTTATAAAAAACATATATTTTAACAAAGATAAGTAATAGATTTTGTATAATTCTATATAAATACATGTATACATGTATGTTTAACATTATTGCTCATATTTTAAATGATAAAACATGCAGTCGGTATTGTTCGTTTTTTCTCAACTGTCAAAACATGAATAATTATACGATGAATACGTTTGTTAAAATTATTGTAGTAATACACCCATGAGTTTCCGAAAGTGTGTATTATGATTGAGTAAAGCTTCTTATGCCGTAAGATAAGTTTTAGTCAAGATATTTTTATAAAAAATTAGGCCGCCAGTACAAAAACAATGCATTCAGTCACCGTGAAATTATTCAAGCTTTGACAGTTGAGAAGAAACGGACAATACATATATATGATTACGGAAACGATATCAAAATGTAAAGACTTATTTCTAATAAACAATCAGATTAATAAATAAACCTTAAATTACAAATAGTACTAATTAAGATTATGACAAGTATATTAGTGAAAAGACTGTATGTATGATCACAATTGTCCCATTTAGAATAATGATTAGATAAGACAATAACCAAATACTCTATAATCATATAAATCACGAATTAGCATATTGAGCGATTGCCATCTGGAAAACATGACTACATTGAAAACGACTCATGGGGAACCATGTAGATAATTACAAATATTGTATGAAACTATTATTTGAGAACACCTACCATTTAACACAAAACAATAATGACTTGTATGAAACTTTATATATTGGTAAAGAGATGTGTTTCAGTATGAGCTATAAGAATGTATGAGCTTACCATGAAATTATAAAATTACTGAAATATTGGTTTAAATTGCTTCAGCATGTATAGATTACAGCATACATGCAACGTGTATATATCAAGTTAAAATAAAAACATGGTATGAAACCATTTTTTTCTCTGATTAAATGTTTGCTTCACTTTAACGGTTGAAATATGTTACAATACATATACAAAACAATACAATACAAGTTGAAACTAGATACGCTATACTAATCATTTATCAGATACATATAAAAGACCAATGTAATGACAGAGTAAATTTGTAATTTAATATATTAACAACAATGGCTTAGTACAACAACCCTGTAATTTAAAAAAGGTTGAAACAGGACATGCATTTCATTAGAAATGAAAGGAACAGAAGTTGACTGATTCCTCTCACGAAAAACGGAAATAAGAATCAAAGCTGTGGCGTGAAATTATTGACGACATCTTTACTGTATTATAACAAGACGTCTCCAAAATTTGCGTAATCGCATGCATTTAATCAAAGTACGTTTCCGATAAAAAGTGACTGTTTTAAGTTTTTTGCCTTACAATTACGAATTAATCATGTTGATGCCAATGGATGAACAATGGCAATACCGATGGCATCTGGTTTTGCTTAAACTGAAATATGTTTATTCCATTTGTGCAAAAAAGTTAAATTTATCCTAGTAGTAATTTCAACAAAAACGAACTGTCAAAATTATAGAATATAGAGCGTGAAACAGCCTGATTCATTGAGACAGTTCTAGATTACAATACGCAAGAATGTCATATTTATGACACGAAATTTAGTCAGTTGTTGAAATCACTTGGGTTTAGTTGGTGAATTCAATCTTATAAGCTACATATTAGCTCGAGAAGGTACAGATCAGGTGTATAATTTGTTGCATCATTTTGATAAGAACGATTTAATTGCGTATATGCAACATCATATCACATAATTGCATCACAGCCATTGCTTTTAAAGTCATTTACGATTGATTGATTTATTTGATATAGTTTAGCTCATATAAATTATAACAACATTATTTAGACCATAGTGGATCAAAATATTAGAACAAACTACCGTCAAGGTAGATATTTCTGAGATGACGACTTTTTCTAATTGGTGAACCATAGTAAGAAAAATTATGTGGAAACATAAACAGAACTTTTAGCTAAGTGAAATAGATAGATTTAAACTGATTTAATACATGGTTTTAATTAAAACCTCATTTAGAAACAATAATCATCATTATATAGCATGAAAGAGAAATGGGGCATATTCATGAATATTATCAAAATAAAAACGTGTTATTTCTTTTCTAGATTAGTAAACGCACCTGCTATATTTGATAGTGCTGTAATATGATATGTAATGATTTAACTAATTGAATTTGATCAGACCTGCAATCTCACACTTATAAGCCAATATCAATTAAACAAAATATTCCAACTCAAACATTCCAGATTAAGTTTGAGAGTACGGAAGCTATTTCATTACATAACATGCTGCAGCATGAATGTTTATCTAGGATAAGATATAAGAAGACCTACTGCAAGTATATTGATAGAAGCTAATTATGAGCTGCTCAATTCAATTAGAATTACATCGGTATCAACTTATTGTTGTGTTTTAGTGTTAAACAATCCAACATATACTACAAAATTATATTTTTCATATCTAATTGTAACCATATGAAAAGCTTTCTCCTAAAAATCTAATTCCTTCCTCAATAACCGTGACAAAAATGTAATATAAATGTGATAAAATATACCATTTATTATGAGAAACAGGTAAACAGGGTAAAAGTTGATTTTATGCGGTTTTATTTTGCATTCTTTACTCAAAATATTGGCAGCATTAATGTATTTGACTGTTATTGTTTCATGTATGTATAAGGCTATGTGATGTTCTAACGTCCTTTTCCTTATAATACTGTACCGTGAAATACATGACAATGGAATGCGGTAAATGTAAACTAACTTTTGTAGTGTCTAAACTTGATGTAACAAGCTGGTCTTGGAATATATTAAAAATATTAGACGAAAGTCGAAAAGTCTTCAAATAATTATTATATTACTTTTTGTGTATAAAGCAATAAGTAATACCATTGCTTGCTTTTAGAAAATAATTATTCAAATAAGAAATAGCTAAGGTTATTTATTTGATATATTTTAGCTCATAGTTATAACAACATTATTTAGACCATAGTGGATCAAAATATTAGAACAAACTACCGTCAAGGTAGATTTTCTTCGTCCTTTTAATGAGATGACGACTTTTTCTAATTGGTGAACCATAGTTAGAAAAATTATGTTAAAACTTGAACAGAACTTTTAGATACGTGAAATAGTTAGATTCATACTGTTTTAATACGTGGTTTTAATTAAAAATCATTTAAAAACAATCATCATCATTATATAGCATGAAAGAGAAATGGGGCATAATTTATGAATATTATCAAAAGTAAAACGTGTTATTTCTTTTCTAGATTGATAAACGCACCTGCTATGTTTGATAGTGCTGTAATATGATATGTAATGATTTAACTAATTGAATTTGATCGAACCTGCAATCTCACACTTATAAGCCAATATCAATTAAACAAAATATTCCAACTAAAACATTCCAGATTGAGTTTGAGAGTACGGAAACTATTTGATTATATAACATGCTGCAGCATGAATGTTTATCTGAGAGTTGTTTCAAAGAAGATCTACTGCAAGTATATTGATAGAAGCTAAATATGAGCTGCTCAATTCAATTAGAATTACATCGGTATCAACTTATCGTTGTGTTATAGTGTTAAACAATCCAATATGTACTGCAAAATTAGATTTTTCATATCTAATTGTAACCATATGAATAGCTTTCTCCTAAAACTCTAATTCCTTCCTTAATAACCGTGACAAAAAATGTAATATAAATGTGATAAAATATACAATTTATAATGAGAAACAGGTTAAAAGGGTAAAAGTTGATTTTATGCAGTTTTATTTTGCATTCTTTACTCAAAATATTGGCAGCATTAATTGATCTGACTGTTATTGTTTCATGTATGTATAAGGCTATGTGATGTTCTAACGTCCTTTTCCTTATAATACTGTACCGTGAAATACATGACAATGGAATGCGGTAAATATAAACCAACTTTTGTAGTGTCTGAACTTGATGTAACAAACTAGTCTTGGAATATATTAAAATATTAGACGAAAGTCGAAAAGTCTTTAAATAGTTATTATATCACTTTTTGTGTATAAAGCAATAAGTAATACCATTGCTTGCTTATAGAAAACAATTATTCAAATAAGAAATAGCTAAGTTGGCGAGTTCATCATTTGGTCTAGCTTTGGTCAATATTTTAGTGCAGGCTAATGTTAAATATTCTGCTGATTCAATGAATATGTCAATATCACTAGACGTAAATCTTGTCAAAAGTAATTTATACTCTTCATTTTGGATTTTAGAGACCAATCACAAAATTACATACAGTTGATTTTTGCTGACACAATAATATATTCTTCAGCCCTCACTCATCATTAATTCCATTTGTAGCATTTTGTCTGATGCGCTATTCAAATCAGACGCGGAATGTTGATTTAACTCTCTGAAATGACTTTAACTTGCCCATTTGTTTAATTCAATGTCATGTTTAGCATGTATGAACATTGGTATTAATGGGTTATTACTGTTTCATACTCATAATGATAACACTTTACAGGAAATAAACAATTTTACTATTTCGACTTAAAGTACAACATGGAATTTATAAAGATAGCTAAGTGCCTTTTAATCAATACTATATCAATGTAATATTATACTCAATCTGGTAACACATTGCTATCATGTATAGCATCTGCCACTAAACACCCTATTAAAGGACAATGATTAACAAAATCGTAATAAATGGTTAGATATGCAGTTTCGTCTGTTATCAGCGACTTCAAAGAAACAAGTTAACACATGTAATAAGTTAAACTGACTTACAATGTTTAACACAGCTCAAACGCTGCAGTTGAGCTACACGGTTCTCTCATGGGTGTCTTAATTTATAATTAATACTACTAATGCTTAACACAGTGAGTGTTCTTATTTCTTATTAATAAATTTGTATTTGTAACATATAACTCTACAGGACGTAATGAAAAATGAATTCATGCTTTATTTCGTTTACATAACTAATTAGTTGTATGGGTTATTCCGACTTTCATGAAAGTGTGCATAAATCAATAAGCTAAATAAGAACCATAACTCACAACGGTTTAAGTTACCTATCTAAGACAGTGTCATTGTTTATGTTATCAATAACTACATTATTAGCATTGACACAAGTACTATGTGTGATATCTCTCAAAATTTGAGTTCGTAAATAAATATACTACTTAAGCGCCGTGGGAATGCATGAGCCTACTATGTATTAAAAGGATTTTACATTTCATATTTCTAGATTTTATGACTACATCATTCCAGGAATGTATGATTATAGTTAGCATATGCCCTATATACATTATAAAAGTCGGTAATTGGTGTAATATAACCCACTCTCAATGTTAAGCAATTGGGTACATAGACAGGTTTTGTGCATGCTTTACAACTTTGCATATTGCGATGTACAAACTCTGGAAATCAGAATCCTCGTCTTTGTTCGACATCATTCTTTGTCATTATTACATGTACTACACATTTTTCGTTTATTTGCGTTTTCTATTATTTTTGCAAATTCTTATAAATGAAAATAATATTTATTACAATTTTATCAATACTTATACGATCTTCTGTTCCAATAAACCACATTAAATCCAAAAGTTATTTCGTGGCGAATTTCAAAACAATGTTGACCATCACGCGCCTTGTTATTTATTCGTAGAAACGTTTGAAATTTGTCCAGATCGACTAGGTAATGAAGAGTTTGGTTTTGTGTGTTATTGTTTTGAGCAATTTTCTGTTTGATTTTTTGTTGTTGTTGGGTTAACACGGTAGCAACTCATTGTATAGTTTATATTACGGGGGTCAGTCCACTTACTCACTGTTCCTGAAAAGGCTAAATCATTGGGTTTAGTTGTTAACCAAGTACTAGGCGCAGAATTTCGTCAGCGTCTGACTACTACCCTACATGATTTATAATCAGTGGTAGGAGAGAGAATGGCTATAGAAATTCAATAACCGAGTGGGAAGAACATGACTTGCGACTTAGTCATGAAATAACTTTTATTGTCATTTCCCACCTAACTCTGTATCACGAGAAGCAGAATATAAATTACCACCTAATGTGGTACTAAAATGGTATAATGCTAAAATAGGCAGTCAGTATCTAATATACGTGTAGATTTCCGTAAACATAGTGCAGCTTGATCTTTACGTTAAAAGCCCAATAGGAAATGAAATGATACTCTTTATTGACAAATAATAAGGGTTAAAGTCATATTATTGTTTTTGTAATCCAATCAAAACCTACACAGTTATTGATGAAATAATACACACGTTAATGTTTTTTCTATGTTTTAATCAATTGCTTTTGTAATAAGGTAAGTAATTAAATTTCACACAATCAATACATACTTTCTTCATTTTATGAATTGAATATGAGCGTTTACATTTACTTCAAGCCTGAAACTTTCCGTTGAAAAAGGAAAACTTAAGTTCATGAAGTCGTAATCATATGTTTTAAATATAGGTGCTTAACGCCTAGTGAAAAATCAACTTGGTTAGAAATAAACAATGAATTTGAGATGCGTTGTTTTTCAATTGTTTTGCAGCAGATATGAATAGAGTAGACTTTACACTTCAAGTTAAATCCTCAATATGTAAAATATGTAATACCCTTTTAATATAATGTTATTGTGTTACTAGAATTGCTCTGTGCATCGTTTAGGATTAACACGACAACAGAAAATAAAACACTTTAATAGCTGCATCAATCAACGGAAGCACTCCCATTATGTTTCATTTGATTGAACATGGGCCAGGAAATTAAACAATTGTAGAATCGTGCCTTTTTCTAACTTTACATTATAGAATATATAATCATAGAGAGCCAACAGCATTATTCCGAGTTCTAAGTATTGGAAAACCACCTGTTTGCTCATACAGAGTCTCGATTTTGTCATTAACTGAACAACCCACGTTAGCAAATTATTATTTCATTGCCACATAGTGGTCGCGCTTCTGTGGCAGAATTTCATTTTATTGCCACAGAGTGGCCTGACAAGTGGGATTTTAAATGGTGAATTCACTTGAGTAATTTGTCAAATTCTGACTATTCCAAACGAACGTATGTTTAAACACGTTGCTGGCTGTCAAGTTTATATTGAAAAAGTAGTGTACATTTGCGAAACTGTTTACATCTTTCTAAACGATTGCTTGTAAAAAGTTAATTTGAAAGGTAACCGGATAATTTATTATTTTATGACTTCTTGAACTTTATAGATTACAAGTCCATTGTTTTTTTCTTCTATTTTTGTAATGGTTATAATTTGTTGAAATATGCGACAATGAATAGTGTTACAAATGAAAATGTTACTGTTATTGTTAGTGACATAATAAACAATAGTGTATTACTAAACAATGGAAGTATAAATAATACCAGTGATAGTAAGTTCACGGATCCATTTGCATTACTTAACTGGGAGGTAAGGCAAATATTTTCTACCTTTTTATTATTTTGTTCACATCTGTAATTATTTGATGCATTATGCACCCTGAATTATTCAGAAATTAACTCTAAACAATAAAAAACCTGTTATTCGGCATCAAGATACATTTAATGGCATACAAACAGTTGTATGTATTAAACGAAAATCATAAACACAAGTGCGCCTCAATTAGTTGTTATTATACTTTAAATTAATATTGTGTAGTGTTATTTATGTTTATATTGAATACCTTTTTTGATAACCGAGCGTTTGATGACTGAACGGTTTTCGATGAGTGTAAACTTATGAAAGCATCTGAATTTATGTATAGGCTTACAAAAAACAAGCATATACATTGTTTAAAATAGTATAAGATAAACAATGTGGAAAATGTATTCTTGTTCACTGACCACGATTAGTATATGTGTTTAAATAGTTATTTCAAATTTCAAGCAGCATGAACATTTCTATTTCTTATGGAATAAAGATATCTTACATTTGGCAAAGCAAAACTCATTTGTTATTCTCAAAGCACGCTTTTTTTTGTAAATTATTTTTGTTCATAAATTGCACAGTGGACGGCTGAATCTACGTTTAGATTATAATGCCCAATTCTCAGTTTATATCATGTAACCTACAAAATTCAAATAAAACATAGTTTATGAAACATTCATATATTATGTAAACTGGCTGTTCTTATGTTTAGGTGACGGCGCATTAACACATGGTGACATTGTTCTTTGTTAGGTACACAACGATTTTAAGAACGTTCCACGTTAGAGCAGAATTTGTAAACTTAGTTCCTCAAATGAAGTAGAAGATGAATACCATTTTCTACTATGCTGCTCAAATAACAGTGACATCCGCACTCTTTATCTACCGAATAGATTTTAAAATAGACCTAAATAAACAAGTTTTATATATTTATGGCATAAAAAATTAAGACCATATTAAATCTATTGCTACATTCCTTTATCATGCATTTAAATATAGAAAGCAATGCTTAACTCGCATACAAAACTAATGTATCACAATATTATGATAATCACAAATATCAAATGGTACGCATGTGTAAATTGTATGTTTATATTATGTACGAGCATTGTAATTTTGTATGGATCAAAGGCCTTTAAACAAATAAATATTTGTCATTGTCATTGTTTTAATAATATATAAAGGATACACCACAAACAAATGTTCCCCCATGAAAATATACAAAGATTTCATATCCTTTTCCATGTAATCGTCATTTCGTACCCTAGTACATTTTAAGTCGTAGCAACAATACAAATGTAAGCTTACTAACATCACATCGTAATTGTTATGACGATAATATTGGCGAAACAACGACGGCATAAACGTTGTAGAAACATTGAAGATTGGGCAGTTGCCATCTGGAAAATATAACTTTGTTAAATTCGACCCGTGAGAAATCATGTAAATTATTAGAAATATTGTATGAAATTATAAGAACGCCCACAATTCAAGAAAAAATGCATAAAGAAATACAAGTTTTGTTGAAACAGGAAATGCATTTCATTTGATAATGAGCCGTGGGAAAACATATTATCCCACTGTGAAATGATTTAATCACTTAAACCTTAGTTTTTATTGCTTCTGCATGTTTAGATAGCAACGTGACATGCATGTATCAAATGAAATACAATATAGGCCTACTTGCATAGCATGAAATTATCTGTTATTGCTTAGACTATTCTAACTTTCATAGCTATGTGATTGGTTACATTTTTGGTAGAACATTTGCTTGTGACAACAAAATGTTTTGGAAAACTTGTTTTAATATTTTTCATGAAGTGTCTTATAATCACAAGTGTATATTATTTCGACATAAAAAATGCCAATGAGGTCGTTTTAAGTCATTAAATTGATTGGTTATTTCTTTTTTTATATAGATGAAAGAATTAAGATAATAGTTTGGATAAAGTGGTTCAAATGAATTTCAATCATATATCCGAAAATTTCTTTGATTAATTACACCCACCACAATACCTTAATTAATTGTAAAGAAATATTCGTTCTAGACACATGTAGTTTAAATATAGTAAGTAAATGATTGCCAAAAGCGCATAAATGTTATTCGCAACGGTACATTAAGTGATTATAATCTACAGTTTCTTGTTAAAGAACATACTTTCCAATCAATAAATTATCCGACTTATGATTCCAGTTCACCAACAAACGATCATTACATTATTACTTGTATCGGTTTATGATTTTACATGAAATTGTATAAATAAAAGATGATGTATGTTTGTTAGAAATATGAATATTAAATTAGTATTGCTATCTAACCACAGTATATCACTACTAAAACGTAATGACGTTGAAAAAAAATGAAACATACATTTGTTCTAGACATGAAGTTATCAATAATATCAAAAATATAAACTTCATAAAAAAATGTTACATTAATGTAATTTCAGTTGTTATGTGTTTTTCAATTTCTGCTCTATGCTAACAGAAAATGTTGATGACAAACTGGGTTTAGAGCATGCAGTGTTTTCTTGCATCTATTGGATCCTAGAAGTCCAATAAATACCGTTGTTGCATGGTTTAACATCATATTGCTACTGCATCTTTATGACCAGAAATGAGAAAGGGCCAATTAATTTCCAAATGAAATGAAAGCATCGTTTTTACTACTCTCCATTGCATCGGTCTGAAAGATTCACTCGTACTTGTTCACTTTCTACCTCTGCTAAAATACTATGTGCAAACTGATATTTCTAATTTTAGACAAAGACACATAAACATTTAAATCGCATGACTGTCACGTGGTTTTTAAAAAAAGATGCAAATAATTCTCACGCCTGTAATTTCAAAATGTCGAAATGGAAAGATGTTGGACAGTTTTGCATTAATTAGATAATGGAAAATTT
Organism: Mactra quadrangularis; assembly: GCA_025267735.1. Lineage (NCBI taxonomy): Eukaryota > Metazoa > Mollusca > Bivalvia > Venerida > Mactridae > Mactra > Mactra quadrangularis. The sequence continues at coordinate 35,945,017 of CM046304.1, forward strand.
ACAAAAATGAATGTAAACATTGATCTTTTTGAACGTGCATCTCTGATCTTTAATCTGTAAACATAGAGCAACTTATTGAACTTAAATGCAAAGTGTAGCCACGCTATATATGACGTCATACGAGGTTGCATTCGTCACTAGTATGATCATACCATATAAGGCGTTGTTTACCCGTTCAACCAATGAAAATGCGAATAAAGTTTTTCAGCTAAATTGGAATTTGGTAAACTTTCATTGGTCGTTCAAAGGTTCATAGTAAAGGTCAATATCATAAATCGACTAGTTTTAAGGCAGTGGGTGAATGTAATGTATTCACTGAGCTGCGAAGGGAGTGTACGTTTTTACTAATTTCCCCGCAGGAAAGTAACAAAAAAATAAGAACTGATGCATGAGATTTACGACATCTTTGTTGTAATAGTTCCGTAATTTAAATACGTTTTTTTTCTGATAAAGAACACATTGTTTTATTGATTGAAATATCCGATTCAGATGACAAAACAGTGACATCAAACAACATCTTATTTTTATTTGAATTGGTCCATGTCAATTGTATTCATATTATGATGTAAGTTTTCTTCTACAAAAGTATTTTCATAACCTAAATGTCAGGCTTTGTAATATAGAACAACATTATATAAAATATTTTTACTTTAGGGAAATACTCGAAGCAATGATACTTCCAAATGTTATATTTAAAATTATAGTTATGTCGTTTGCAATACTATAAACCCCGCATGGGGTTAGAATGCATTTATACTAATCTGATCCACCTATAGCCACGAAATGTAATTGCCAAGTTATGTTATGTGTATAAATCTGATTTAAAAGTTCGTTTTCTAGTTGTTCTAATAATCGGTCAATGCGTTGAAATAATAAGTTTAGTTAAACCGCACTCGTATTACATAAAATGCTAAATTTATCTAAAGATATTAGACATGCGTTTGATGTGCTGTTCTTAATGCTGTTGTTTACTTTCCAACTTTATTTTACAGATTTGCGATGCATGTTTATCGGAATAATGACGGAAATCCGCGATGAAAGTGAAATGTATATAATATAATGCGATGCTAAGCTCAGCATGTTTTAATCATTACTATGTATACATAGTCTAGAATGGTTCCGACAATAAGAAAGAGAAGCAATGGTCATTGACCTCAAACGTTGTATTTAGTTTGGCAATTATCCATACATCATCAATAACACTGATAATCGCAATAAAACATCTTCCGTTTTGTGTCATTTGTCGATATCAATTAGTATTTGCAACATAGAAAAGCTGTAAATTTACGCGTTCAAATAAATGAATACTAATTTGAGTAGTTTAGTTCTGAAATGTTACATAAGAATTACTTGCTGTAAAATTGTTGTTTAAACATGCGAACTAGAAAAAGTTAAACTGGAAACCTTTGTGAAATTATGCCTTGGAGCTGCTTTCAGCTCCTAAGTATTTAGATTCACACGACTGAATTTATTCTGAATAAAAGCTTCTACATGTAATTACATGTATACTTAATACTTGTTGTGATAGCTACAGTTAAATAAACTTTTTATTTTCGCTGACACCAGTAAAAGAAAAGTTCATACAAATTTTACACAAGTAGATATTTATTATGAAGCCAAACTTTGTTAAGGTGTATATTAATAGGCTCAATCAGAAGAGTTTACTTTAAAATATACCCATGTTCGTATACATTACTTCAAGACCAAATTGACTATTCGTTTGGAATATATTATTATTTTATATTTATTGGATATTATTCCTTTAATAAACCATTATCTATTACTGTTTAAGTTACAGTAACATTACGTTGTTTGTAAATAACACCAATGTTATATTACATGATTAGCATTACAATGACCAGTAAATTACGAGTGTAGATTAAAACAGGCCAAAAGCACACCATTGAAATGTTTGAAGAGTAACATATCCCAGTAATATTCATTGTAAGTGTATATTTGCTTGCTCTGAAAAGGTATACCTAGTGTGAAGCTACTGGAATCTAAATAAAACACGTCTTGTTTGACTATCAACTCTTTATATTATCTTTTATCAAAAGATACCAACTAAAACTTTGATAAGTGATTTTCACAACATGAATCTGATTTTTATCGAAAGGATTATTATTGTTATACATAGTCTACATTAAGATTTTTAGCTTATGATTGACCTTGATCTTTATTTCTCTGCAAACCACTTCATCAACTTTGGCCTAACTTATCAACATAATTCCTGGACCTAATTTGTTGAAATGGGCAATTGTTATACAATGTATTAAAGCGTGTTGTGTGTTACAATAAATGAGCAGAATGATAGTAACAAATTTAAGGAGTGTAAATGCAAAACTTAGATGATATAAATATTTGTTAAACTTACTTTTGTTAAAAGTGTACATGCAGTACTGACATATGAAATCATTGAAGTGCATTGTTATTGGATGTAAGTCGTGACATATGCGAAGCTGCAACTACCAAAATGCTAAAACAGCTACCCGAATATGGGCCTACAGGGCGAAACGTTAATACTAAGCTTTATTATATATCTAATAAATCTAACCAATCGACAATCTGCATTTGTATCACGAGACCGTCCAATATATTCCCGTATTGGATCCAAAAAATATATTATTTTCGTATTGGACAGTTGGGTACATATGCACTAAACGATGCTAGTCTGGTTTCCGAGTTTAATCATTAACGATTAAATGATGATGATTATTTCGAAGAAAACGAAAGATATGTAATAAAAAGGTTATTATACATTTTATTGTACAATACGAACTATATTTGGACTCGACCACAGCTTGAAAAGTCATATTGGACTCGCCTAACGGCTCGTCCAATATGACTTTTCAAGCTGTGTTCTCGTCCAAATATACTTCCGTATTGTACAGTTAAATGTCTAATAACCTATAATTATTGATAACAATGAGACTACTTTTTCACGCGTAAGTGTTAACCTAACTTCATATCGCTGCGTCTAATCTGACTGCGCATGACCGAATGTTTTTGTCCGCGGCATTTTTTGTATGATGCGTTTTAAAAGTTGTGGTTTCTCAGTTATGAGTTGCAAGCAACCTATGTCAAATACTTTAACATTGTTATCTCCTCAATAAGTGAAAAAGACTAAAATTATAAGCGATTGGTTAAACCATCCAGAAAAAAATCACACCATTCCAAGTGCCTTCCAAATATTATATCATAAGTTGATAGATACTTTATCCCGAAGGAGGTCATCACTACCTAAGAATATAAGAAATATAATGTGATTCACGTTGAATCGTCTAGTTTTATTCATAATACAAATTGATACTGCTAAATTCTAAATTTTTGTTTGGACTCTTAACGCTACTTTTCTGTCTTCTCACATCGAAATTCAATGTACCAAGTTTTTCTTGGATTACCAATATAGAATTTCCTGCTTTTTTGAATTTATTGAATGTCCCAGACTGTCTCACTATCAGTGCGTTACATTATGGTCAAATAGTAGGCCAACATTAAATATATACAGCAATGTGAAATATTTTAACTAAGTACAGCCATTCAATAAAATTTTCGCATAAAACGGACGATAGGGTGTTCTCGCAGAAGGTTCACATCAGTGTTATAGGGCTGAGAAATGAAAATCTAAATACTTATAAAGTCTGATTATTTTGGCTATGTTTGGCTATTTTTCTGCTATTCAATTTGATGATTTTATGATACAGACAATATGTCTGATAACAGACGAGAAAACATACTATCAACTTTGTGGTACGATCAGTTTAACATTTCACATCCATCTTTATTTGAAATAATAAAATATTATAGAGAAATCAAACATATTTAAATGATATCACTCGATCATGTTTGGTATTTGATCATGAATTTTATATCAATTACCTGATTAAGACATTTTAATGCACATATGTCATTTTTGTAAATTGTCAGTTCCTTTGAACACTTTGCTCATTTTGCTTTTCATGACAATTTTTCACCTTGATGAATTTCCGACCTAATAGGAAACAATTTCTAATTGCTTAAGGATAATCTAAAAGGAAAACACTTGATTGTTTTCTTGCAGTCATTGATAGTCTTGAAGTAGGCGGCTAATGCATATCAAATAGTGTTCTATTCCTTTCGATTAATTCGTTCTATCACAAGATATTAGATTGAGATATATCAACACAAGTATTTCTTGTTAATCAGTTCATTCGTTTTCTAAAAGAAAGCTTAATAACAAAAATAGATGATTGAAAACGAGATCTTGAAACAAATGATAAGTATAAACGACCGACCGATTACTTAAGTAAATACTCCGTTTATTCAAGTGCCAATGGAAACCAATTTGTTTAGAAGTTATGTTTCCAATTTGTCTAATGCTTAGATATTTATCTATCAGCTGATACATCCTTAACTTATTGATATAAAATATAAAGTTCTGAGTAAGAAACATCATTCAGCTAGAGGTATTGGAATTTAATATCTGAAACTGTTGATGTCGTATTTCTCACCAAGAACATGAAGTGACAGAGTGATAGATATTATATAAGTACAATGTACTAACCATTTAATAGTGAAGCAAAAACTACATTTGTGGTTTGTGGAAATTGTTCAGAAATAACACCTAGGTGACGAAATTAAGTTTTCACTAAAATTCATATGGTGTGAACAAATAGATAAGTAAGTTGTTAATAATTGCACAACTATTATTAAACCAAAAATGTTTTACAACTGTAGGGGTTGTCCGTCTTCTAGCATCGTTTAATTCCTTAGAAGAAAATTTACGACCGTATCTCACTGTCTTCATCAGAGTTGTGACAATTGATCATTTGGTATCACGTGAATCAGTCAAGTCACGTGAGTGACACCAGGCGAGTACCATACATCAGTGGTAGCTTTAGCCCTTCGTCTCTAATCAATTATAGATGTATCAGCTTGAATTGCGATTGCTCTTACTTCTCTCTTAATATGGAGATCTTCCGGTGTGATGATTTTTGTATTTTTCTGTTTTGGTTTTGGTAATAAACAGGTTTTTCTTGTAGTAATTTGTTCATACACAGTACATGTTAAGATCTCTACGATAGTTATTTTATTGCGATATCTTAAAGCAGTATCTACTAAGAGCTAGCATAATTAGATAGGCATTTCTTCAATAATTAATGTATTGATCGGATAGAAAGACTTGGCACTCTTCGAACCCATTGTCATTAAATATGGTCCCACAGGAATACTTCCTTTGATTGCTTCGTACGCAACTTATATATGATTGATATAGATAATAAAGAATGATAATAGTTTATTTCTAAACGCATCGAATTCAGAGAAAGCTTTGTAACATTCGTTTCCAAGAAAAGTTCTATGATCCGTAAATGTGACACATTGTATAACGAACAAGTTTATTTTAGTTTTATACAATTTTACATGAATTTTGTTAGAGTTTGTGCACACAAGTGACATAATAGCTGCAAATGTCACCAATTTTTCACAAACATCGTCGTATGAGCAACAACTTAAAAAGTAAAAAATAAAACGTTGGAGTCTAAGAGGCATAACTTCAACTTGTACTGCAGATAATAATTATCAATCGTAAGAGGTTAAACCTTCAATATTGACTTGTTCAAATCTCATGGCGACATTCTTGCATTTTTTGTAGATAACGATTCACAGAGAGTGTATAGAGTATCGCTCTATCAAGTAATAGTTAGTTCTGAGTATTGGAATACACCTGTATGCTGTTTTGGGAATAGAAACCTTACATAAAGCTTCAGGAATTGTTATTTCATTGCCGAATAAATAGTTCTCTTATAACCAGGATGTAAAACGGTTCATTTACTTTAGTTACGTAGTACTTCTGACAATTTCTAACAAAATATCTAGAAGCACGTTGTTATTTAAGAAATAATGCTGAATAGAGATTATGATCTACCTTTATGCTTCAAGTGTTATTTTTCAGATTGTGTTGAAACTTTAATACGGACAATAGGTTTTTCTTCCATTGCATGTATCAAAGAGTTCAAATTGTATAAATTGATCTGAAATTCGTTTAAATGCACTGATTGCTTTTTAGAAGATTGTTAATTTGCACTATTTTTACCAAAAAGCATTTTATTCATTAATTTGTATCAATGTGTTTGAATGCAATACATTGATAAATAGTGTCATTATGGAAAATGAAACTGTTATTATCAGTGATATTACAAACAAAAGTAGTTTATTCTACAATGGAAGTGTTATTAACAATACTAGTGATAGCAACCTTACTGATTATTATAATGTTTTATACTGGAAGGTAAGAGAACAATACTTTTATTCATATAAATCTGCTTGATTCTTTGTTCTATTAAAACCACTTTTGATATTATTTTGGTTTGGTAACCCTGCAAGGGAAATGTTTCACAGTTAATTTCGAAGACTGTTTAATACTTTATTAAGGGACTTTTGATATCACGAGACCTATCATTAACAGTTTTAGAATTAACAAAAAGAACTAATCAAAGTTCTATGCTTGACAGTATTTCAATTGATATAACAAAAGCATCAAATAAAGCAAATGCCAGAAAACACGTTAAACGATATCAAATAGTTTTCATTTTTCATTTACAAAAATATTCAAATGTGAAGACACTTCTTTGTATGTCCTACGATCCGCACATACTAACTTTGCCTAAGATCTAAGACAGTGGTAATAATTGTGTTAATATTTTATTTTGTTAAAAGTACGTTACAAATGGCAGGACAATGTATAATAATCTATCATATTTTAACGATTTTTATATTTAATTTTTGGAAAAGGTTTTTATTAACACAAGTTGTACTGATAACATTATGCTCTGTGAAATACTTTATCCTTTACTATTCTTCTCATGACAATGATTTTTCTCCATTGGTTGTTGGATGAACCGATTCAACTTCAAAATGGATTTATTCATATATTCTGATAGTGGTGTAGATTAAGAGACAATGTCATTTATTAAGTCGTATTAACCACTATCACTTTGTAAATAAGTGATTGCAATCGATGAACCCCATATAATATAGAAAAATATTTCCATAAACTGTCAAACAAAATCGGTACTGATGTATATTGTTCTTATGCTGAGCCACTATCAAATACGAACTCATCTGGAAGTCTCCCTGAACAAGTGTATTGATATTCATAATGATAAATATGATTATCGATATTTGTTCCGAATCGAATACAACAAAATCACTTCTGGAAAGACAAGCCTTGACCATTCTAAATATTGGCATGTCTTTTGTATCTATAATTGGTTTATCTTGGTCATGATCAATACTCTAAAGTAAAACTAGCTTAATTTAAAGCACATTTAGTTATATTTAAACTATTTAATAAGTATTACATCTAAATCTAATCTAAACGTTTTGCAAAGATTAGACATCGCATGAAAATATTTGATTCTATATTATTGGAAGTCAAAATCGAACGCGTGGATAAAGCGTTTGCAAATTGTAAATCTTGACTTCCATGAAAACGTATCACAGAAAATTATGTTAAACTGTCTTATGTATCAAACTTTCATAACGATAACTATTCACACAATTCAGCTATTTTATTGGTTTATTTGTTACCTTCTTTGTGCGCTCTGGGGAGTATACGAACGCATTAAAAAAATATGTAATCACTAACATCTGTTTTTATTGCTTCCGCATCTTTCATAACAACTTTACACACATTTATCACATTAAATGCATGCATTGCTTAGTCTCATTTGTTTGTAATGTTTGACACATTTCATTTAGAATCACTAGGCTTATAATTGCACTTGGTTAAACCAATTTGCTTCGAAAACCTCTCTAAAACAATAACTTAATACTCATACTGTTTGCCTTACGAGTACATCAATATTACATGGCACAATTAGTAAGTTAAATTAATTGAATGTGAAACGTTGCGCTAGCCAGCATGAATACCTTTTCTAATTCCATTATTCTCGATAAAGCTGCTTTGCAAACTGTACTACATTTTAATTCCTAAATTTGATTTCGCTACGGGTATATTGCCAATCCAACTGACGCAAACCCGAAAGGAGTATGAGTTTTCCTAAACAAACATGCATTGAATCTACTCAACGTAATTAATATTCTACATTTAACCACTAGTTTAGCAGCAGACGTAGCTGAGCGGTTACTACGGTGGACTGATAATCATTGAATAGCCAACTTCGTGTTGGTTCGACTCCCATCCAAAACCTACTCCGTTGTTTCCTTTAGCATGAAACTTTGTTCTACTGTGGGACCAGGAAACGTACTCGAAAGTAATAAATTCATGTTGTAAAACTTGTTTCAGAATCGAGGCTGAAATAAATTAGTATAAACTAAACTAAGTATCATCCCTACATAAGTAACTGGTCAATAAAATCAGATAAAAGATATTTATGCAAATCCTTTTCATTTTAAACAATTTTGCTTGTACTTGTCGATGAATGTTTTTAATGATTTCGACGAAACAGTATATAGAAAGTTTGACAATAAACTAAGTATTCGGTGGTTAGTATTAAGATTGATATAATCGTCCTTGCCTAGAACAAGTTATTAACGTCAAGCATTACATACATTACTATGAAGCATTTTTAGATTATTCTTATAAGTATTTGTGCATATGTTAACGATTTTTAACAATATGGTGCAGTAAATATCCATCAATCTTACGCATATTGTTTTTGTCGCTAGTGCTTCAGAATTTTATCTCAAAACTGCAGTGTCAAAATTAATTGTTGTTTCAGCGACTTGAAATGCGGGACTAATAAATAGTAGTTTTTGAAAATGAGTTCACCCCACATTTATCAAAATAAAAGTGTACCTGTTAAATGCTTCGCTGCATAAGGTAGGCATGTGTCCAATTATATAATAATGTATCGTATATTGTGTCTTCTGACATGGTCTTAAAGGAATACATGAATGACATAAATGCAATAAGTATCACAAAAAATATTTAATAGATATTTTATCAAGTTTCGCTAAAAATCTTCAAAAAATTTAAATAAATCGTACCTGTTGACAAATAAATTTGTCTTTTGTTCCTAACACACGTTCGACAAAATATTAAAAAAAGCAAACACAAACTTACAATACGCTAAATGTACTATTTTGATGGTCGCATTGACAACTTGTTTTCTATTGAGTTGAAACAAAAACTCAACTACAAGTTGTTAGTTCTTTTCAAATATGGCAGACCGTTCCTATAGAAACGGTATTTCTTTTTATTTATTAAATTATCCTTAAAACATAGTTGTCGAGTAAAAAATGTTAATTCGCTGTAAATACTTGTTTTTATTCAAATGAAAACTTTCTTTGCACAATGGGGTCTATATGTAGATCTCCAGAAAGTGCACAGAGCATTATTCTATTACAGAATAGTACTACTTGTATCATACTAGTGGTAATACACCTGTATATTGTTTGGGGAATATAAACCTAACATCAATCTTCTAGGCATTGCTTTTTCATTATCACATAATGTTTCTATAGCTTTGATGTAAAACGGTTCATTTTTCCCAGTAACATGGTAAATTCTGAAAATTTCTGACAAAATGTTTGAGAATACGATGTTGTTATCTAAGAATGTCAAAATAACAATACAGAAATTATTACCTAGAGGTAACCACTTATATTACAATCATTGTATGGTTTTCATTACGATGGAAGGGACTAATCTTAATCGATTGCAACTTTTTTTCTTCTGATAAATATATCAGCTTAATTTAATATGTCATTTTGATAAACTCATTGCAATTTTGTAAGAAAGAAACTCATGCTTTGGGATATTACCATTTAGACAAAAATAATATTTTATTTATTAATTGGTCCCAATATGGTTAAATGCAACAATATAAATATTGTTGAAACGGAAAATGAAACCAACGTTAATTTTGACATTACGAAGTAAAGTATTTTATCTAAAATGGAAGTGAATTAATCAATGCAAGAAATAGAAACCTTACAGACTCACATTAAGTTGTTAAATGGAAGTTAAGAACACAATATACATATCTATATATTCATGTATCTTTCTTTGTACCATTAGATACACTTGTCTTAAATAATATTCTACTCGAAGTTCAGATGATTTTGTAACAGTTGCTAAAGGCAATATATAGAACATAATTTATACTGATTTCATTCATTTATTCAGATTGTATAGTAGATTGGGAGCCAATGTCATTTATCAAGTCGTATTAACTGATATCACTTAATGAGATAACACTTAAAGAGTTATAACAATCGATCATTTCGATATAAAATGTCCATTAAAAGTCTCGATGTTAATTATTATTATGCTCAGACAACATGTGATACAAGTTCAACTAGTGTTTTCCCTGAATGTTTTTATAAATATTAATATGATTGTTACAGTACAACTTCTCTTGAACAAAACCCACCGGTGTTGCTGTCCAGAAGTTTGTTGCTATGCAGAGGCTACTTTTAATTAAAATGACGCATAAGGGAAATATCAAAACGTGTTGCTGTGTACAAGACTTGCTCTATATAGGGTCGCTCTGTAGAGTTTATACTGCATGTTATTATGATGAACTGTTTCTAATCGAATACCTTGTCTCTATTGAAACAGTCGTAATATATTCAACAGTATTTACGTCACACCTAAACAGTTGTTTAGAAGAGTCAATTCAGCATAGTTTTGTTTCTATGGTAGTAGAAATCTTGATTGAACATTGTTAATTGGACAGTTGCCATTTGTAAAAATATGACTACGTTGAAAGAACTCGTGGAAAAGTATGTAAATACTTGTTGTGTTGAATAATGTGCAAACTTTTCCTTAAGACAACTGCGCACACAATTACCCATTTTACATTCATCTTGAGCCTTGGGAATAAACAAACAAATACAGAAAATATGTAATCACTTAAACGTTCGTTTATTTTGCTTTCGCTTCAGTTGCATGATACGCATTTATAATAATAAATGCATGCGTGACACGGACTCATGCGTTTGTAGCGTTTAACACATTTCAAATTGAATCACTATGTTAGAAGTTTTACTTCTGTCAAAGTAATTTTACTTTCAGAATCTTTTCGACGAACATATGTTAGTGGTCATATTTTTTGCCTGAAAAATGACACCAATGTTTCAGGGCACTATTTTTTCCGGATACCATGTACATGTACTTCTTCAGGAAGTTAAAACAGAATCAACGTTAATAGCTTTTCTCATCTCTATACTAACATTATGTGAAAAATCCATATATTATATTATATTTTACGTGGCATATTATTTGTATTAAACTCTACACTTGTCTATGACTAATTATTGTCAAGAGAAGTGTTTGCCAGGGATGCAAAAGACTGAAATGAAACGATAGTGCTGTTTCTAATTCTAAATATCTTAAACTAATTTACTTATCAACTTATGCCAATTCATAATTGATAATTCTGACTTTTTGAAGAACATGGTTTATGTTATCTTACTTATTGCAATAAAACGCCCGGTTTGACGAAATCACGTCCAACGTTATCTCCAGCATTGAATATTATGACATAAGTCTTAGGTATATAAACAAAATTTAACCTCCTATTACATTTGGATAACCTTGCACGTAATTGGCGATGTATATTAGAGATAAAGACGACAGAATGTCATCTTGAAGATTAGCTGACTTTCAAAAAAACTAATGATATATTTTTTTCGCAATGACTGCAAGGCTTCGATACCCTCATTCTTGTAATTAAAATGTGCAACAATAAGGTCGAGAAATAAAAAAACATGATAATTAAGCAGGTTCAGAAAATGTATTTCAATGTGCTGCACTTGCTACAGACTTTCAACAATATGATGCTGCAAGAAATGCCCATCAATCTTGCATTCAAGTAACATGATTTTGTTAATGAACAAAGGGTGCTTCAGAATTTTATCTACATTTTGCAGTGCTTTTACTAATCGAATTTTCAACAACTTGGAATCTGACACTAATGAGTAACAATCAATTTTGAGAAAGTTATCACTTTAACATTCCATTGTTTTCACTCTTCATACATCAATGTATGATAAATGCGTTTGCTTTCAGTTGTTAAATGCTGAACATAAAATGTTTTAAAATTGCAAAAATACTAACGTATGCTTAATTTACACTTAGATACTTGCTATTAACTTCTTATTACATACTGCGTACGTATTTATTTATGCCGGTGCAAACATTGGTGTGTTTAAGATTGTTTTATATTGATGGATTCTATATTTGGCGGCGGTATCAAACCGAAACGTTCTGAATAACTAACAAGCGAAAGCAAAATAGTTCCTTCAAAATAGTAGCTATTTTATTTACGAAACGTGATAGTGTTCACACTGTTGTTTAGAACTATTAACCTTCTACTAATCATTGATATTGTAGTATATGTTTTTATGCAGCAGATATTTTCTATACATTATTTAATTAATAAACGATAAATTAAAGTTTTGTCTAAGCCTGTTAAAATCAATGTTCATGGTATAAATGCTATACCATGAACATTGATTTTAACAGTTGATAAACGCTCAGGTGAAACAATCAACTATTAAAGCATTAAACAGCATTGTTTTCTTTTCCTTATTACATTAAAGAGAGGTTAAGCGTAATACTGCGTGTAAAATTAATCTCTCAAGTTCGTGTGTACTCATTTGCTGCTTGAATTTGTTAAAGTAGTTCCTACGTAATGTTTTTTTTTCATTCTCATGAACAACCATGGATGTTTTTTTCTACGCCAGTATTTACAAAACATAGTTGGTTTATTGGTAAATTGAAAGGTATCTGAAATAAATAAAACAATATGTGGTAAACTTTGATTCTGTGAGGCAGGAAGAAAGAAATGAGAATAAAAGAAATACAAATGCCATTGACATCAAACGTCGTGCCGTGTTTGGCAATAATCAGTTATTACAATGAAGTTTACGGCATTTATCATAAAACATCTTCCAGTTTCCGTCATTTCATTGATTTTTACGACGTGAAAGAGATTTTTACGGTAGAAAAAAAATAAAGTCAATAATAAAATTACGTGTTATGAACCTGGTAGGTATAGTTGAACTACGATTATGATTTACTTTGTGTGATTTTACCGGCAAAGAAAACCTTGCAATAATGATGTATCGTGCAAATGATAGATTGCAATAAAATCTTATTCGATCTTTATCCACAAATTATGACAATTGAGTTGCTGAAAGTTTCTTCATTTGAATTTAACTTTTTTCAATATATCCCCCTTTTCTTGCTCGAGCTGAACACCGATGTTCCCGGAGTTGTGTAAGTAAAAGAGGTTGTATATAAGTAAAAATTAGATTTATGTTTGCTTCAGGTATGCTGATAAACATTTAAGTGCTTGCTGTATTACTTTAAAAAGAACGTAGACCAAATGAATCTGTCATTCAAGCAAACAAATGCGACATGTACCTCTTGAAGTACAACACGAGTAAATTTACTACAAATATCGGTTGGACTAAACCAGTGTCATCAACACTAACCGAGACACTTTACTATGTAATTTATCCTAGTGTTGCATAAAGAAGACGGATGGTATAAAACGGGATATACAGACGGGGGTATAAAAAACTCGCAATGCGACACAGCCTTGAATAACTGTTAGACAAACTGTATCAAAACCTCGAATTCCCAAGTTTTGCAAAAATATGAAAAACATTGAGACAACTGACTGCTTTTGAAAAATGGTTCTTTAAATGTAAGTCAATAAAAATATCATACACATCTGCTGCAGCTTCTTAACTTAAAAAAAACCAAAGCAATTGCGTGAAGCGACCGAAAAGATTATTTGATCCGACTACTATCTCATTCAAAAAACAGATACAAAAACTTTAAAGCCTAATTAACGTCTAATTGACGCGGTTGTCATTTTCTTGGAAAACCAGTGTAAATTCGATATGTATTTAAAGTTACGCCAATTGGTAATTGGTTTGGCAGACAACCACGATGTAATTGAAGATTAACGTTTTTTAACAAGATGTAAGTGCAATTGTGAAGCAGATGAAATTTTGTAACGACAACAATGATCATTTCAACCAATTTATAAAGTATCATTCTATGGCAAAAGTGTGTTATAAAAATAAATTGTTTAACAATTTACACATTATCTAGCACATTTTATTGCAGTTTTCATGTTATTGTAGTCTGCATCATTAAGATTCCCCCGGCTAGCTCAGTTGGTAGCACGCAAGTCTACTGATCGAGGGTCGTGGGTTCGATTCCCGTGGGAGGCATACTTTCTTGATTGGTCATTAAATTATTTCTACGGTCATTCTCCCTCCTACCAATGATTATTAATTATGTATGCGCTTAGTAGTTGGTTAACAGCTAAATCCAAAGATTTAGCCCTTCCAGGAACAGTGAGTAGGTTGAATCACTGCCGTTATATGACCTATACAATGTGTTTCTACGGCGTTAAACCCAACAACAACAAAAAAATCCAAGGGCATGTTGTAGGTTACTATACACGAATAAATGGTGTATATTGCAAATATGATTTTAATACATTATATGCAAATATCTTGAACATCATACTGGTATTGAACTGCCACCTAAAATGCATAGCAATGAGAACAATCATTCATTTGATCAACGTAAAGTCTTAATTTATTAACCTATTGATGGACCGAATTAGGAATATGTAAGGCTTTGTGTGGCTTTCTTTTTCAGTTTTCCTTTTGTCGATACTAATGTAGTTGATAGGTATGCAAGGTTCTAAAGAATTTACAACTTTGTTTTTCTTATCATGTATGTTCGTGTTTATGCCTGAAGTTCAAAGTACTCTGTACTCAAAGCAGACAGTACAACAACTAACAATGTAAATTCTAAGTAAGCCATTCCATATGTTAGAAACCTTAGATAATAAAATTATTAGAGGCAGTGCCCCTAGTGGGATTCGAACCAATGACCTCTCGATCCCTAAGCGCGTCCAACCATTGGCTTGCTGTTCCTACAAACATATGTGGCGTGTAACAGATATGTATTATTATGAATTGATGTACGTGGAAAACATAAGTGCCAACTTGAAATTACAAACTCTCTTAAAAAATCGGAGGAGGAAAAGTTTACTTGTTCGAGAAAAACATCTAGATGTATTTGGATATTAAACTGTTTTATATCTTGTTTTGCCTTAATACAAAGTGACAAGACGGCGGCCAAGAGTGGTAAACTTCTAAAGCTTTCACTTATGGCAATATTACTATGACACCATGTTACAAAACATCTAGGTTCTTAATTTAATCAGGACATAATTTCAAGTTTACTTATGTTTATTGAATTGTCCAGACATCTCAATTGAACATACCATTCCATTTTTAATACCATTGATACTATAGTTTAAGCCAAAGATGTGAAGTAATATAGAATATACATTTAGATTGTAATATAATCAAAGTTGAAGGTTCTATAAATGTCGAACATAGTCATTTATTTGTTTAAGTAATTTTGTTTTAGTACAGATAAAATATACTTTAAAAAATCGATGTATTCCTTAAAGATAATCTTAGTTATTGTCCTAAATGTTTACTACAAATGTATAGACTTTGAACTCATTGAGACGAAATAATTACTTTGGGGATTGTCTAATCGGTGAATTAAGCACTAAGGTTTTAGTACAAATTATCATAACATTCTATTATTAAACAATTGTTCCCAAACATACTTATGTATAATATTATATCAATTCAAAACACAAATCGATCATGTGATAACTATTTAAATGCATATCACTTGACATGTATTTTTAAAAGAAACAGTAACTACATCTACTGATTCTTTGTTTATGTCGAATAGTTCAAACCAAATGTTTTGTCCACCATTGATCAGCTGAACTCAGCTTATGTATTTCCTTATTATCAAACATTATCATATCATAATATTGTAACTGACACCATTCCAAAAGTTTCGCCTTTAACACTTGAATCGCTATAAATGTGTGAATGGTGTTTATCGAAATATCTTTTATTTTTCTGTATATAAATTTCTACCATTTTGATTCAATGTTATAGACTGGTAAAAGAAAGTCGATATTTATCAAAATAAGAATAGCAATTCGTCGTATTTGTAGATATGTTTCATGACGACTTGCAAAAAAGAAACATTCCATTGATTTAATATCTTATGTAAATATTTATATTGTCAGAAAGTCTGTATGATCATATATCTTGCCTTCTGTATCAATTATGAAACACCAAGACTAGTTTCCAAAGAAACGCTGTATGTGTTAACTGCAGTAACATTATTCTATGTTTTAATTTAACTGTTTCTCTCCTAAACAAATTGCTTAAATACTCAAATAGTTTAAAATATAATAATATGTCTTTTTACAAGTTGCAATGTGTGATTTAAGTCATACAAATGCCAATTGTGGGCTTTTGGTGACATAACAAAGATGTTTGAAATCAAATGATTAATAAAATGCTTTACGATCACCATTTTGTTCAAATACTGTCCATCAATATAGTTGGTCTTGTCTTTGAATCCACAAATTGCATGCATTAGACATCACTTATTAGATTTCCATCTCCACAATAGTGACAGATGCTCGAACAATACCAATTATGTATCGATTACAATGCGCCATAACAAAACAACTGCTAGACAGTTTCCAAACACCAATTTTAACCCAACAATGAATGTGCTTCGTATGACAATATTCTAAGTGCCTTTTGCGTGAACGACAAATTATCAAGGACGACAAGCCGTACGTACAACAACAATATTTTTATGTAAATAAACGCTCTACTAGATGCAACAATCATATTTGGCATAGATTCAGAGAAGTACGAACAAAATGCAACTGTTATCACAAATGAACATTATATTTGACAAATGAACACGTCGGTTTTGCAGCACTATATATTAAGGGTCTTACGCTCACAGAAATGTCTTCGAATCGTTGATTTTAACAAGCATATACTGGTTATCACTTATCTATTTACAGAAATACTATTAAATATAATGAACTTAATTATCTTTCGGCTAACAATGTTTTTTTGAGTTGGGTATTTTTTATCTTATAAATACAGCTTGTTTCCTGGTATTTTCTTAATGAAATTTGGACGACAGAAAAAGCACACTGGATACTATAGATATTTTGGCATTTGTACATTTTCAATAATGTACTTCCTATTTAAGACAAACTTACAATTAAATGACTAACCCTAAGTCACTGAGTCCAAATGATACTACCTCTAATAAATGAAGCAAATTATTATATATCATACGAGCGTATTAAATGTTACACCCAAGTGTCATATCAATTCTTAAACACCAGATATTTGCTACGGTTAGGTGATTTCGTATGTATAATAGATCACTATTATTAAGTGTATTTTGATGTTGATCAATTTCAAAGTAATAGCACTCTGTCATGCTAATTAGTATGAATATTAAATCAAAGATTGTATTGTCAAATGAAGTCACAGTTGACTTGATTTTCAATTCTTTATTTCTAGTAAAATTCTTTTTTGGATTTTTAATATTGTTTCTATCATAAATGAGAGAAGCTAATTATCAACTAATGTTGTCACATTTGAATATTTGATAACAACAGCACTCTCTTATTTCTTGAATTAAGCATTTATTCCTGCGATGCATAAATAATTATTCCATCTCTAATTAACTTATCTTTATAACACATACAGGTTACGAGCATTTAACTGTTTCGCTCAGCTGAAAATTAGTAACTTGTGGTTTCAAACAATTGTACAACTTACAATGAAAACCAGAAAGGGAAACGCGCTATTAGTTCTTATCTAATGAGTAGGTATTTTGTAATACCATCCTGTTTTTGTTTTACATAATTTCGTAATTATTCAGTACCTTTCAACAAATTTATTGAATTGATTGATAACAAAGAAACAGAAACGCAATAAACAATTTTAGTGAACATAATTACAGTTGATAAAAACAAGGCAAACGAAAGTGACATCTTTCTCTGTTTTATGCTATGCAATTCTCCTTATATCATGGATAAGTCTGCTGATTTTACGGCAAGCGCAATACAAAATATGTCTGTTATCAGCGTGTTTCGATAGTTTACGACATGATTATTCACGATATCGTAACAATGGAGAAGTGATAAGGTCAAATAAAAACCTGTTGGTGAGTATTTAAATAACTTCTACCCATTTGATCGTAGCAAGCGAATTAGTCCTTACTTGTATTTCCATTATAAAAGTAATATGGCTAGTTATGATAATAAACAATACATTAAATGCACGGTAAATTATTTATTAAATGTTCAAATAGCTGTTAAATATGTAAATTGGCATTAAATGACAATTCCAATGAATTAGCAACCATCAAGCAAAACATTTTAACAGTCGATCATATATCAATTGTACTCCAGCATAAACTATAAAATTAAATTAAAGGTGCATAAAACAAGATTTAATAGCGGTGTTATTAATGTTATAATAGTGTTCATTCGCTTGGCACGGGGTGACAAGCTATCCATCTACGTACGTTCTAGTAGTAATACAATTACCTTGATTGGTTTTATTACAACAACATCTTGAGAGCATCAGCAAAGGGTATTTCATTGTGCAAAACCAATGATTACATTATCATAAAATTGCATTATCAAAGTCTTCCGACGCTAATTTGTACTTTTACTCACGATAGCTAAAACATTGAAACATTAATTTTACGCTAGTACGCGATTACTGGACGAAATATAATTTTTATATAATAATGTTTTATACAGTAAAGTTCCGCTATTAAGACCACTTATGTAATTTCAAAATCATGCGATTTTAGACAATTATTAAGACCCAAATGCTCAATATGTGAACTAAAGGGTCTCTATAATAAGACTGTTTCGCTATTAAGACAATCGATTTTGCTGGTCTTAATAGCGGAACTTAACTGTATAATAAATGTATTTTAAAAAAATAGTAAATTATTACAGTAAAATAATTACAGTAAAATTCTCCTACTACAACATATGCTTTAATTCGTTAATAAATGTAATGAATAATTATATGTTTATTTTTTCCTCCTCGAATAACTCTGAAAAATTAACTAATCTAATACTTCCTATTTTGTATAAAAGTTACCTTTGTTTGATCGTCATACACAAACGATATTGTCTCAAGCACAACCAGAAATGCAATTTAGTTGTTCAATACTAGATATTTTGATACCAGATTAACACATTCATACCTTCTCAAAAGAGAGAAAGCACCTAAATGTATACCATGTGACGAGCATTTCAATGTAAAACACGTTCTGCTTGACTGTTAGGATCTTAAAAACATCCGTTACAAACACTTTAAGGTCAACTCACTTAAAGAACTTTTTGAGTCAGTACCATCATATGCAATACTTAACTTTTTGAAGGAAATAAGTGTATATAATAAAATATAGGATTTTGAATCATTATTATCGATTTAATTAATAGTATCATCAAATGTTTTCGATGCGATATGACCTTTTTGTGTTGGTGCGCCGTAAAACCCAAACAAACTAGATATTCTGTATTGCTAAAAATAAACTGAAGCTTTATCATTCTGACGTATAATTATCTAACAACAGAGCATTGTAGTTTGGAATGTTAGTTATATTAAAACGCTTACATATATTTATCTTCTTTTCAATTCACATCATCGAGAGTATACGTTTACAATTCATGATATAAAAAAACTCATGTCGAACCCATGGACGTTACGGAAGTTACGGTGATTAATGTTTTCGATAAGAGCCTTTAAATCGACGAATTTCGGTTTTTTTTCGGATCTCTCGGACTATGTTCATGTCTGATAATTGCTTTGACCTAACCGACATTTATTGAACGTGAGATTGATTTGTTTTTCTTAGAAAATGTATTAGTTTGGTACTTGGAACATTTAGTGGTAAATTTAAAATACAATGCTTTCCATTTCATTCGGAAAAGTTAGCGTAAATTACCTCCGTGGCCAAGCTTCATTTGTTTCTGATATCACATACATTTTTGTCACATTTGAACCACTTTTTTAATTATTTGACGAAGCGCGTTTAGAAGATTTTAAAACATTTTTTTTTGTAAGCTAATTTCAGATATATATTGTGCTCCAAAATTGTTAACCTTTCTATTACAAGAAAATTAATGAGTTGAATTCTTGAAGTAGTGATTATTTTTGTTTAACTAAACATTTTCACAGAAACAGTTTCAATAAATTGGTTGAAATAGTGCATGTACCGTACTTACGTTAACATGACTAAACTTAGTTTAGAGACAAATTTAATTTAATAAAAGATAAAATAAAAAAATATTTAAAAAATATTTAAAAATTAATTTAACTGTTGATGAATACACTTCCTCTTTAAATGGGAACATGAAACATCTTCACAATAATGGTGGATTACATGTTGTATTGGTCAATGTCCGACATAACGTCAATTCAAATAGCTGTAAATGGAGAGAAAAAAAATTAATTGGTGTATTAGTTTCAATCTGTTTTCAAATTTGATCCGTAGAGAAATGATGTGAATTTTTGCCTAAAATAAATGTTGTGCAGACATAAATGTGTTTAAATTATTCCGATATGCTCAGTTGATAGCGCTGGTGTGGTCAAGAAATAAACTTCTTGACCATCCTAGCCCATACAACTGTAATATAATGATGGAATGTCGTTGCCATTATTTGATTAGATCCCATTTCAATTGTTTAGATGGTGGAGTTTTGAGCAAATAAAGCATAATTATAAGGACTGCAGCCATAATCGATCGAACCTGCTGTGTAAATGTAACAATCAAAACGTGTTTATGTGTTAAATTGCAGGTGTGTCTGAGACTTTATGCCTCTGTTATTTTCTTTCGCATCAAAACTATACATTCTTTCATTGATGTGTGGTTACTTTAGATTAATTTTGATATAGCGATCATACAAACAACAAACAAGTTACCACCAACAACTCAGACAAATTTGCAAATAAGAAACGTTTTTGTTTTTACTAATCAACATGTCATATTAGCAACAGCATGATTAAAATTTCTAACGCCTACAGACATGTTTGATGTAGTCAATAGTTTAAGCAATGGTTTAGTAACGCTTAACTTGCTGAAATTGCTTATCTTTTTTCTATTTATCAGTCGACGGAAATATTAATGCAAATAGCATACTTCACCACATGCTTACAAGCATGTTTAATAGTCGAAGTATTCAAATATCATATAAAGGTATTAAAAGAGATAGATTCCATTCCTCAGTAAAATGATTAAATATTATTATATCAAATTAAACACTTGGTGGTGTCAGTCTAATATCAATTTATTTGACTTATATATTCAATCTCATTATTGTGTTTTTATGAAAAAGGATATACGACCTGAGATGGATTGAATGTAGTTTCTTTATTCGAATAATAACATTAAATACGTTCTGAAAATTGGGATTTATATAAAACTATTACAATTGTAATTGAAGTAATAGCAAGTTTTGTGCTTAAGTTCGTGTTCTGATGCAATCTAGACTGTCTTTATTACCAGAATATGTCTATAAACAAAATATATTATGTTGTTTTCCTTTTACATAATAACCCAATGTCATGTCATTTTAGGGCTTGTTTTATCAGAAATCCGACATGCAGACCAATTATTTGTTTTACAAGACCTTTTCATGACAGGCTTATGTAGACAAGTGTCTGTCTTTCGCTGGTTCTCTATTCAATTAAAACCCACTTAGCTGTCTCATTATAGTAACAAATCCGTATTAGCACGAAATGTTTTTGCATTCACAAAAATACTAGACGTGTTCCTTTGCGTATTTAATATTCTCAAATTGCATAATAAAGGAGCACCTAAAACGAATAATACAGTACAAATAGAACATAAAAGTATTCTTTAATATGTATCAAATTAAATAAGGGTCGTACCTCTTTATTTACTTTAAATATATTCCACAGAACTTAAGGAAAATTATAAACACGGTCAGTAGTTTTCCACAAATGTTAAATGCGTCATGTATAAGACTATACGCATGGAATGGAAAAGCACCATCTTTACAAATTCTCTACATATAAAAACTAAAGGTTACATGTATGATTTTGCTCGGACAACTGTATTTCAGTAATATACCACAAGTTGAATATAAGATATTGAAGTGTTTGGTAAAAAAATAAAAACACCAGCGAAATTTAACCATTAGTGCATTTTATATGTTTTATATCTTTTGATTTGAGATCAGTCTAGAAATTTAACGGTTGTAGTATAAAAACATTGAAGTCAAACTCTTAGTTGTTTTAAGATGAAAAGTCAAAGAGAGCTAACATTATGGTTATTACTAAGTTATTACTTTATTAGTATTATAAATCCGCCCGAATGCTCCCACAAATCCTTTGACATGATAAACTTTATAACACACATCAAAAGATTGTTATTGTATTACCACCTAGTGATTTAAACACTTGGTTATCACGTGCTTCAACAATATGAACAATCTGCAATGTGGTGATGATATAATTAGAAACACGTTGTTATATTTTACCGTATATACAAAAACAACAGAAATATGAAA
Organism: Mactra quadrangularis; assembly: GCA_025267735.1. Taxonomy (NCBI): domain Eukaryota; kingdom Metazoa; phylum Mollusca; class Bivalvia; order Venerida; family Mactridae; genus Mactra; species Mactra quadrangularis. The sequence continues at coordinate 35,967,480 of CM046304.1, forward strand.
TGCTAGTTATTATTTATAACAGCGAATTGAGCCCAATAGTGATGTTGAACAAATCAAATGTTCCCACATTTTGATTACATTTATTGTACCAAATTGGTCAGTTTTATTATGATAATTGACCAAAACAGAGACTGATCTATGAACGGGGATGACCATCTAACAATTCATATCCAACAGCAGACGATTTTTAATAAAATAATCTTGATTATTTTTTAATTAACTTACTTAAAATGTTTTTAAAATAAACACGCCTCCCTAATAAGTGATGTCAATGAAAACATTGTTATAAATTGTCTTGCTTGAGTGCATTAAACTATATAACCGACATGCAGTTCATGCTCTTATCGAGACAGATAATACAAAATAACGTCATTATACACGTTGTTAATGATTAACTCGCTCGACTTCAATTCTTGCAAGTTGAATTCGCTTTTCAGTCGAAACTGGCAATGGAAATCTGACAAATATGTCGATATTCTCCGTATAGGGAGAAACTGTTAGTTGCAAGCCTTAAAGAAAACGAGTAGTGATTTTACAAAATTTCCAGGAACATTAATTAGGTGAGCACACAGTCGCCCGTTAATAACACATAATAATGAAATGTTTGTAAATGGCGTAAAATTTAGTTTAAAAAATAATTTGCGTGGTTTAACGCCGTTGAAAATAAATTGTTGTGGTTTCTATCAAATGCTTTGAGGTTTCTAATTATTACATTAAAATGAAATCATTGAAGTGTTATTGATTGTTTGTCAATAAGTGTCTATCCAAAACACGCGTCTTAAACTGCTTTTGACAGTACAAAAAACATTATCTCAATGCATGCTAAGAAACTTATAACAACACGTGTTATAATCACAAATGAGTTTGAGCGACAAACGCTACAATCTGTTGATTTGAAACAAAAGACAGACAAACTGCAAAAAGTTTAGGTTTTGTCATATTTTTTTTACAAATGAACATTTGTTAATTGCAACAGGTTATTTCAAAAGTTTTCACACAAGAAAAAAAATGTTTGACGTCTAAGAGACATTATGTAGACTATTAGTTTTGTAAATTGAAACTTACAGTATTTGCTTATCTACAGATCAATCGTCAGGTATAGTAATTTGAACAACACAATTCTCTACAAACTAGCATTATGGCGTCAATCAAAATAATTAACAGGTAGTCTCAATTTAATAACACGAATATATTCTTAACATATTTAATTTTTTAACCATTTTATAATATTTCACGGTTCATTCAATGAGTAATTTATCATATTAATGACGTTTTAATGTCATTTATTTTTCAGTTCGTCAGTTTTGTAAATTATTGCTACCAATTTCGTTCCTTTTTGTGTTTTTACATATTTTTACAACACTATGTATCATATCAACAGAGTAAAATTGATTCCTATCACTGATTATCAACACTATCTCAAAACAATGATTATTATGTCAATATAATGCACGTAATTATGCTGTTTATGTTACATAGACTGAAAAATATGCAAAATATACTATTTCCAATCTACGTAAACCGATTTGTTTTTGTAACAGAGAAAATGTAATCATCATGTTCCACCTCATGATTTAAGGATAAACATCACTGGAAAATTTGATACATTCCTGTTCATTGTGAAACACACAATTTGCCGAAGTCTCTTTCTTCATAATAACAATGTTCATTTGTATTTGTTTTGACTTTCATACAAAACAAGATGCTGTGATGAGATTATGTTGTGATCATGTGAGAAAATCAGAACAAAATACGCCGGCAAAGGATAATCCCTTTACATGAAACTATATGTATTATGCAAAAAATATGTTGTAAAACGCCTATCATTTGAACAATTGCCTATTGACCAAATTTGGAACCGCTCGGTCATTCACTGGGGTTAGCCTCTGATATATTTAGACGACATTTTGGAACTACCTTTGCGCCACATGCCTAAACAAAAAAACTTTAACCGGTGTGGAAGCAAACAAATGAACAATCGTTTAAACAGTGATAAATGTCTCATTTTCTGGTGGGGTGATAAATATAAAATGCACGATTCTATAATTTCAACTAAACAATATATAGTCACATTTATGGCATAAGAAATGTAAAGCTTTTTGTGTTTACATCGAAAACTATTTTGCATAACCGTTACGTGCTTCGCCTTGCTTCGCCCCGCGTATGAAGTAAAAGCCAAGTATTATTGGTTGACCCCCACAAATACTTCCGAGATTATCCATTTAATGAATGTTCGAGGAATTTCGAATGAATTGAGCCAATGGTTTAGTGATTGATACCCTGAACATTACTTTTGCTGATTCTGGTTCAAATCGTTGTGTCGGACATAATCAGGGTCAACATGATAGTTGTAGATTCATAGAAAAATAAATCGCAAAAATTGTAAATTTGTCAATTAAGCCCACTGACTTAAACAACTGAATGTTCATGTTTATGATCAACGTAAAAGTAAATTCACTAATGAACAAAAATTCACGTCTTTATTATATTAACGTCCTTTATAATTTGTAGTATTTCTTCTACTGTGGCATATTCAGCAATAGGTCAGACGATATTTGTTTATAAAATTGTATGACAATATTATGATAGACAGTTAATCAAATTGTATGATTGCTAAATGTCACATTTATTGTTGTCTTATCTATCAATTGTGAAAGGGAAACGAGGGGCAATAAATACATCGATATACTCCAATACGTATTTATAAGTATTATATGATTGATAAAAACATTTTATACACTTTTTGTGTTTAGCACTTTAAGTCATGGCAAGTGATTTATCTTAATTATTCTGTTGAAATATTAATTAGTTTCTTGTACGGAGCTATAGGACAGAGTCCAAGATCTAAAATTAGTAAAATGGCAATGCAAAACAGATGTATCAGCGTGTGCAATGATTTGCAACTTTAAAATCTGATTTACGAGACTTTTTGTTTCTGTGTCTTTCCATTACAATCTGATCTCTAATAACAAAACAAAAAGTGCGAAATGCCTCGAACTTTGAAATATCTAAAATGTTTTATTGCTAATGGAACTTAAAAGCTTCTAACATGGATTATTAGTGGCACAAAAAAGTTTATTATTACCGCCTACAAATGAACAACATATTGTCTAGTGTGATATTTAAATTTGTTTTTGTTAATCTAGTTTTCTTGGTTTAAAAACAGTTTTAATGTTCAGGTCTAGTTTGCAAAGATGCATTAGCATCAAGTATCATGTCCACAATTAAATTTGAAATCCAAAGAGTTGATCAAGGGAAATGAGTTCACAGAACTCTTTGATGTTAATGACAATTTCACATTAGAGGGCTAACAGAACTTTCCAAATTGTTGCGGTAGGCATGTAGTATAGGAAAAATGAAATTTATAATAAAAGTTTGTTTTATCCTCATAATAATACCTCAATATTCAAACTGAATATTCAGAAACCGTTCATGTACGTGACCCTTAAATAGCGATTTTAAGAAATACTTAAAAAGCAAACTGTACGGTGTAACGAAATATTAGGATTTATTCGAATGTTGCTGATTAATCTAAAATGCATTCGTACAGAAGCAACATGAAATGACATTTAATACAAACAAACGATCCTTCTCATGTAAAAAGTTGATGATATCATTTATCAAGATGAAACCATCACATATTGCACTTTGGAATGTGCACTGGGTTCTTTTTTGCTGGTATTGAATTGGAAAATAAACTTTTGTTATGACGTTTTGAAAATAAAAGGGAATTTATTAGTGCCAAGAAAATTCAGATATGATGTCTGCAAAGAATTGTCAGCCTGAAGGAATATGATTTATATCAAAAGTAGTTTCTTTTTATTCATAATAAAAACATAATTTATGAGTCACATATGTTTGGTGTCTGCTCTGAATACAGCCTATTAAATTAAAATATATCAATATTAGATAAATATATATCATATGACATAAAATTTTCAGACGATTTTTTTTATGCTTTAAGCCATCATTCTTTAATTGTCCCATGGTTTCATTATGCTCACAAACTAACTGGTCTCTACGATACTTCGCTAAGCATCATGGGTAAAATTGTCTAAAAACCCGAAACCGCACGGCAATTGTTACAAGTACTAAATAAATTCAGTATGTTTTTGTGACTTTGCAACATAATATTACTATCAAAAATAAAGTATGTACGTAAAATGGAACTTTTATGCTGGTCATTTAACATCCATGAGAACGTGTTTTATCTGTCAATCTTTACACACGATTTAGGATACGACTGATGATATATACCCATTGAGGTCTAAAAGGAACTTGTATCTATGGATTGGTATTCCTGTAGTTATTAGCCAGCATTTTCTTACACTTTAATCATGATAATTTAAAACAAAAAACACTACTTCCTGTGCGTAGCTGATTTGTGCAATGAGTGAACAGTCTTTGCCAAGATATGTTTTATCGTCTACGTATAGGATGAGAGATCAATGCATCGCGTTCTTTCAAATTGGGGTTCACCACAGGGAATCTTCACTGTTGTGTATATTTCAGTGTTTGATTTTATGTGATTTTTACAATTTTCGTTTATCAAACTTTTCTCTGTAATACATATGCTCGAAATATGGTGGCTGATTTATGCCATGTCTTATTTTCGTTTCTTCGCCGCGAAGAAACGAAAACACGAATACACGACAAATCCATAGTTTGTCGTATCTTCGTCGTTTCGTTTCTTCGCCATGAAGAAACGAACACACCACAAAATAAATACAACAATACGACAGATAAAATGTGTCGTGTTTTCGCCTTACATCTGTCGTATCTTCGCTATTTCGTTTCTTCGTGGCGAAGAAACGAAAAGACAAAGATACCACACATATGGCTATGTCGCGTTTTCGCCCTTCATCTGTCGTATCTTGTATTTTCGTTTCTTCCTTTTCTCGTGGCGAAAAAACGAAGATACAAAAAGACGAAGATACGACAAACTATGGATTGGTCGTGTTTTTGCCTTACATCTGTCGTATTTTCGTCTTTTCGTTTCTTCGTGGCGAAGAAACGAAAAGGTACGACAAACTATGGATTTGTCGTGTTTTCGCCTTACATCTGTCGTATCTTCGTCTTTTTGTTTCTTCGTGGCGACAAATGTAGGGCGAAAACACGACACATTTTATCTGTCGTATGGTTGTATTTTTTTTGTCGTGTTTTCGTTTCTTCGCGGCGAAGAGCCGAAAACACGGCATGGCATAAATCAGCCACCTTATTGAAGAGTTGCGTTCCTTTATGTAACTCAAAAAGTAGTTTTTGTAGTAAGCTATTCTGATTTCTCAAAAGTGGTCTATATAATTGTCCGACTAAGTCGAACAATTAGAAACGTGTTCGCGTTTTACACGGAGAATTATTGTCGACACATTAATACGTTTGTATCTGACTTGGAAATAACAGCTTTTGTATTTACCTTAAGATTAGTCCGATATTTAAGACAAATGACTAGATGTATTGTTGATATAGAATACATCAAATCTATATATTGGCACTAACCAGTTGTCATGTTGGTGGATATTTGTTTTATACGTATGTTTTAAGCATTAAGACAAATGTGCATACGTAGTCACAACTAGTGTGTCTGTAAAATAGATTAACTTGGTATGAAAATTTATATTATCTATTGTTGTTTATCTAAACAACAATCATTGTACAAATGGGAATAACAATACTTCCTTGTTTTAATGTTCTTGAATACTACTTCGCACATTCATCGTTTCATCGCTAGCATTTTTAATAAACGGGTTTCTTTTAGATTTAAACTATTGGAGTGCATGTCTTACAGCGTATAATTTTTTAACTGATAAATTATGCAACTAAAAGTTTAAAAATCATTATTCTTTATTTGTCTCATATTCCAATGACCACGAAATAAGAAGTGTAAAAACACGTCTTTTACCAGACTAAGATGGTCCTGGTTAAATGATAAAACATCAGCCTAAAAGAAATAGAAGATGTGTGTAGAATGAAGTAGAAATTGCTACACATTTTAAATGCTTGTGTAGTAAAGTCAGAATACATAGTTCGTATTATTTTTTTTCAATATCAATGTATGAATAACTACTTCGTTTAATTGCATATCATCATTAAAGCTACACACGCTTAACCTTAAACATTCATATCTGCTAACATACGGGATCATATACTAATTCCCATTTAGCAGGTATATTTTTGTATCTAGCTTAAATGAAGCAAGATTACATCAAGCTTATTCTACGTGAGACCGTATACTCGTATAAATACTTTACTAAAATTAGTTTTATTAAATTAAAATCAGTTATATGACTACTGAAAAACAGACTTGACAGATCATTTTTATGGATAGCTTAACAGACACATAATTCAAATGGGAATATGATATTTTCATCCAATCAGTCTAGTTCTTAATGTACATTTATCATATTAAGAATTTGTCTAGCTATGAATATCACAACACAAATGACAAACATAAAATTGTAAGAAAATATTCCATATTTGTCTAGAATATCTATTTGGTCGTTGGCATGTGTAAATCCTTTGTTCGCGCGAACAAATGAATTTTCGATACAAGTTATGAATACGATCTTTTCCTTATTACTTAATTCACTTGATACAATCATTTGATACATTTGAACTGCTTTCTGAAAAAGCAAACTGCCATTCATGGTCTTACATTATTTGCAGAAATATTATGAACCAGCGCCTCAAAGATGTTACCCAACATTGAAATAAATTGAATCGCTTATAGTTTTTGTTTAGCACGACTTGATTTCAAGAAGCGTGTCATATCATTCATTGTTGTTTTTGGAGTGCGATTCAATTTGAAGCTACTTAGAAGAAAACAGATTTCCCATGACTGAATTTTATTCATGCGGCAACAAAAAATGACAAGGTTTCACAGAACGTTTAATTTGACGAGCTTGACATTTTCTGATGATTGGTGCACAATGATTGGCATAGCAGCTTTAATTTTAAACATGACAATTCCAAGTGAAGGTGGTTTTTATCTGTATTATTACAATATCGCTTTACAATTAAAGAAAAGTTATCGCAGAATTAGGTCATGCTTAGAGCATGGTTTATGATTTATGGTAATGTTGGTTAATTGAAAATTTAGTGGAATACCATATAACATGATGGACAATTTTATTAGGGTTGTTAAAAACAAGGCGTCGGAATATGACTTCTGATTATGACCCTAGTATGTGTTTGACAATACTTCTTAATCATGGGTGAAATCTCTAACTTTACGCAAAGCGTAAGAAGCAATATTCAGGTTATCAGCGTTTTCGATAGTTCACGACAGTAATACCCATGGTATTGCAACGAAGTAGAAGCAATAGAATCAAATAACACGAAATGTAGTTTGGAAATCACATTAAAGCCGGATTTAAAAAACTTTGATGCAAAAATTACAAAGGGAAATAATCCATAATAAAGCCAGGTAGAGTTGTGGTTACTTTCTAATTTTGTTCATTACATGGTCTGTTATCATTGTATGAAGTTTCATAAAGATCTGACTATATATGATAGAGATATACGCTAAATTGAAAAATTTCACGCAATTGTTAACGACACCGGACGCCCGCCATTTTTTAAGATTTATTTCGTTGAATAAATCCAATAAAAGCAGTGTTTAATTTGGTTTGTAGCTAGTGAAGTTGAACCTAACTTGTACATGCATGTTCATTATTATTTTTCTGTAGATAGTTCGCTGTGATAACGAAAAATGACAGATTATATGTAGTTTGGATTATTCTTTGAATGTTTAGGTAGTAAATAATGAAGGCAATAAGGTCATCAGAGGCTGCTGTTCTGGAAAGTATTAATGAAGTGCGGAATGATGTGGCTGCTGTCAAAGAAGATCTTAAGATACTAAAAGAAGAAAACAAACAAATCAAAGCAAACCTTACAAAGGTCACAAAAACCCAAGATCTGCTAGAAAAACGAGTAAAAACAACTGAAAATGAAGTTCATTTATTACTAGAAATGAAAAATAACATGCAGAGTGATATCGTAGATATGAATGATAAGCTTTGTGATCAGGCTGAATCTATGAAAAGTCTTGATGATAAGATTGAGAGATTAGATATACAAGGTAGACGTGATAATATGAGAATCTTTGGATTATATATCAATAAAAATGAAAACCAACGTTCATTGAAAGAAACTATCGTTAAGAAAGTCTTGAATGTTGCTAATCCTTCTATAAAGTGGAACAACGACGATATAAGGCATGTGAATGTGCTTGGTGAAAATGAAGCTGGAAAAACGCCACTAACTATTGTTAAACTACGATATGATGACGACAAAGGCTACATATATGCTGGCAGAGATAGACTTCGAGATAAAGGTATTCGCATTGGCGACGATCTTACGATGAAGCAAAGATCACAATTGAAATCAGTTAGAGATCAGGGCAAGTTTGGGTATTTCTATAGAGGAAAGCTAAACATATTTGATAAAACCCAACAAGATAGAGAATCAGGAAGTAGAATGTTTAGAAAAGGAGTTCGTAAAATAGAAAGTAATAGTATGCCACTAATAGAAGAAATAGATCATGAATCTGACACAGATCAAGCTAGTGGTGTCAGTATGGAATTCATTGATACATACGATAATGCTGATAAATAGGATCCAGGTCAAGGCCCATTGAACAAATATTTACGGATAGTGAGTTGGAATGTTGAAGGTTTATCTAGTAAGATCAAATTTGATGATTTTGTAAAATATTTGTGTAACTTCGAAATAGCTTGTCTCCTCGAAACATGGCGCTTTGATATAAATGAAATTCATAGTACATTCAACGATTATTCATGTGTCAAAATAGAGGCGCTGAAATATGAAAAGTTGGGAAGACCAATGGCGGGAATTTGTGTCCTAGTAAAAAACTGCATTCAAAAATATGTAAAGCATGTAGTTTCGAAATGTAAGTTTTGTGTATTTCTAAGAATTTCTAAAGCATTGGCAAACACAACTAAAGATTTACTTTTATGTGTCTTATATTTGCCACCAGAGTCTTCGAATTGCTACAAATATGAACCTTGTAAAGGTATTGAACTCTTTGAATGTTATTTACACGATCTTGATATTGACCTAAATGATGTAACTATCTGTTTAATAGGTGATTTAAACGCCAGGACATCAGTTGAAAGTGATTATATCGAGGCTGATAAAACACCTTCTGAATGGTTAGGCATTGATGATCTAATCAACGATGAGTTGTTACCCAGGAAGTCACTTGATTCAGTTTGTAACGCATCGGGCAAAAAACTTACCCAATTTTGTAAATCATATTCACTACATATCGCAAATGGTAGAGTAAACAATGACCTTGATGGTCAATTCACATTTGCAGGATCTATGGGAAATAGTGTGATCGATTATTTCATTTGCCCTACTGACATGTTATATAATATTATATTTAGTGTTGGTGACCGTACAGAGTCATCACATTTCCCTATTGAAGTTTTGGTAGAAAATAACTGTTTGGCTGATACCAGTTCAAAAGAGAGTGTTTCTACTACTACATCCATGTATAAATATGAGTTCAACAAAGACAATATTGATACTTTCAAAATACAAGTGTCAGATTCCTTATCAAATGAAAAACTTCATGGTTTTTCCATTATGATTGACAATAAGAATGTTAGTATCGATGTAATTTTGTGTGAATTACAAACGTTTCTAACCTCATGTGCAAAATGTTGTTTGAAGCAAAAACCTTCAAAGTCATATACACAACCACCATGGTTTGACAAGGAATGCCGAGTTGCTAAAAAAGCTAAATATGGCATGTTAAGGCAATATAGGCGGTCAAATACTAATGAAAATTTAAATAATTACAAAACTGCTAGGTCTAGTTTCAAAAAGTTATGTGAACTAAAGAAATCCGACTATTACCAAAATGAATTGAATAAATTAATAAGCTCGTTACATTCGCCAAAAAGCTTCTGGAGAAAAATCAAAGCAATGTCTACAACAAAAGTTGTAAACAACATAACTGCTGATCAATGGAAAGATCATTTCGAAAAGTTGTTTTCTGTACAAGAATCGGAAGAGTTATTAGAAACAAGTTTCTTATGGGATGATAATACAAACCTTGATGAAATTGAGGAGGTGATTTTCAACTCACAAATTACCGACGAGGAAATACTTAATTCCATTAAAAATCTTAAAGCGTCAAAGTCCGCTGGTCCTGATAACTTACCTCCTGAGATATTTATTCATTCAGTTGATACTTTTATCCCAGTTATGAACAAACTTTTCAATCGACTTTTCCAAAACGGTGAATTCCCAGAAAGCTGGAGCAGGGCCATTATTGTTCCGATATATAAAAAATCTAATCCAAACGAGGCCGCCAGCTATCGAGGTATTTCACTTCTTGACATATTTGGAAAAATTTACACTAGTATACTTAATAGGCGCTTGACATTCTACGCAAATTTGTATTTGAAAATCAACGAAGCACAGAGTGGTTTTCGAAGTTCATATTCGACAATTGACAATGCATACGTACTTCAAGCTCTTATATCTAAGTACCTGGCAAAAAAGGGTGGGAAACTTTATGTAGCTTTTGTAGATTTTAAAACTGCATTTGACTCTGTGCAACGTGATAAACTATGGCATACTCTTAGAAATGCAGGGGTATCGGGAAATCTTTTCAATTCAATTAAAAGTATGTACAATTCTGTAAAATCATGTGTACGGACAAATGATGGTTCTCTAACAGAGTATTTTAACTGCCCAGTTGGGCTTAAACAAGGTTGTATGATTTCCCCTATTTTGTTTACATTCTTCATTAATGAATTAGCTGATCTTATACAAAACAGTGGAATACGGGGTGTCCAATTATTTCCTGACATTGTAGAAATCCTAATTCTAATGTTTGCCGACGATATTGCGTTGATTTCTGACAGTGTAAAAGGTTTACAGTCGCAACTTGATTTATTAAAATTATTCTGTAATGAAAAGGGTTTGATAGTAAACAGACAAAAGACAAAGGTTATGGTATTTAAACGGGGTGGTAGATTGTCAAAGCATGAAAAATGGAATTATGATGGTACTATATTAGATTGTGTCAATGGCTTCACATATGTTGGTGTAAAATTTAGCCAAACTTTATCCTTTAATATTATGTCCGAGGACCAAGCGGTCAAAGGCAAACGTGTATTATTAACATTATTAAACTCATTGTACAAATGTGGCCAATTACCAAAGTCAATATTTTTTAAATTGTTTGATTCCAAAGTAGCCCCAATTCTTCTTTTTGGAAGTGAACTATGGGGGTTTAAAGAACGTTATGCTACTGAAACTGTACATAGATATGCATGTAAACGTTACATGTGTGTTAATCAACATACTTGTAACGCAGCTGTCTTCGGTGATACTGGCCGTTACCCATTGTATATTGAAGCAATGAAACGTGTTATATGTTATTGGCTAAGACTAATTAAATTACCTGAAAATAGACTAGCGCAAAAATGTTACTTAATGCAAAAATATCTCGATTATCATGGGCAAATTAATTGGGTAACTAGTGTTAGAACTTGACTCCAAACTAATGGTTATGGCTATATCTGGGACAATCAAGAAATTACTAACAAAACGTCATTCATGAATTCATTTAAGCAAAAATTGATAGACAATTATCTGCAATCATGGTATTCAGAGCTAGCACGTAATAATAAGCTTTCTCATTACAGAGAGTATAAAACCTTGTTTGAGCATGAAGCATACCTAGACTATATTTTTATAAGAAAATTTAGGCGATGCTATGCAAAATTAAGATCTGGTGTTCATGAGCTGGAAATTGAAGTTGGGCGACGAACTAATACACCAAGGGAATTACGTCTATGCAAACTATGTAGTACAGGGATAGAAGACGAATTTCATTTCGTGCTACTATGTCCTGTCTACAACATTTTACGAGACAAATATATCCCACATTGGTATACTCATAATATAACTGTACATAAATTTTATAACTTAATGTCAAGTAAGAACGAAGTTCTTATTCGAAATGTTGCCATGTTCATATACTATGCTTTTGAAAAACGTAAAAATTCTTTAGTTTCTTGACGATTTAGATTACATGTATATTTATTGTAAAAATGTTTTGTATTTCTATATGTCATTACAATATTATTGTTGTATAACACTGTACTGTTTAACAAATGTTATGGGCTGGAGGCCTGGATCAGTATTAAATAAACTTGTAATAATAATTGACATATCCAAAGAATTACAAAAAATAAGCGCTTATCATCATATATCAAGTTTTTATTACAGCACGAGCTTACACAATTTAAATGAAAGTTTATAAAAAGATATTTAAAAGCGGTGTTACAGATCTTATAATAGTTTTCATTAGCTTGGCACGTGGTGTCAAGCTATCCATCTACGTGCATTCTAGTAGTAAAATGATTACCTTGATTGCTTTTATAATAAACAGCATCTTTAGAGTATCAGCAAGGGATATTTCATTGTACAAAACCAGTACATGTAATAACATACTCATGAAATTGCATTATTTAAGTATTATACTGCTAATTTTTCTACTTTACCGCACGATGACTAAACCCTTTATATATATGTTTACGCAAGAATGAGTTTATTGGACGAAACATATCTTACTATATTGAAAATATAGTTATTTCTAAAAATGCGTTCTAAAACAACAAGAAAACTACAGAGAGAATTCTTCTACAAAAACATATATTTAAATTCGTAATGTGAATATAATGCATAAATTTCTTAATAACTTTTATTAATATTAATTTGTCTGAAACATAATCGCTAATCTAATACTTCCTATTTTGTATAAAAGTTACCTTTGTTTGATCGTCATACACAAACGTTTGTCTCAAGCACAACCGGGAATGCAATATCGTTGTTCAATACCAGATATTCTGTATTGCTAAAAATAAAAACTGTAACTAACTTATCCTGACATATAATTATCTAATAACAGAGTATCGTAGTTTGGAATGTTAGTTATATTAAAACACTTACATATATCTATCTTCTTTTCAAGTCACATCATCGAGAGTATACGTTTACATTTCATGATATAAAAAACTCATGTCGAACCCACGGACGTTACGGAAGTTACGGTGATTGATGTTTTCAATAAGAGCCTTTAAATCGACGAATTTCGTTTTTCGGATCTCTCGGACTATGTTCATGTCTGATAATTGCTTTGACCTAACCGACATTTCTTGAACGTGAGATTGATTTAGTTTTCTTAGAAAATGTATTAGTTTGGTACTTGGAACATTTAGTGGTAATTAATGTCCATTTCCAATAAATCAAAATAAAATGCTTTCCATTTTATTTGGAAAAGTTTGCGTAAATTACCTTCGTGGTCAAGCTTTATTTGTTTCTGATATCACATACATATTTTCACATTTGATTCATATTTTTTATTATTGAACGAAGCGCGCTTAGAAAATTTTAAAACATTTTTTGTAAGGTAATTTAAGATATATGTTTAGCTCTAAAACTGTTAACATTTCTATTGCAAGAAAATTAATGAGTTGAATTCTTAGAATAGTGATTATTTTTGTTTAACTAGAACATTTTTACAGAAACAGTTTCAATAAATTAGGTTAAAATAATTCATGTACCGTACTTTCATTAACATGAGTAAACTTAGTTTAGAGACAAATATAATTTAATAAAAGATAATATAAAAAAAGATTACAAATTATTTAAAAAATTAATAAAAGATTCCTTAACTGTTGATGAATACACTTCCTCTTTAAATGGGAACATGAAACATCTTCACAATAATGGTGTACTGGATTACATGTTGTATTGGTCAATGTCCGACATAACGTCAATTCAAATAGCTGGAAATGGAGAGAAAAAAGAGAATTAATTGGTGTATTAGTTTTAATATGTTTTCAAATTTGATCCGTAGAGAAATGATGTGAATTTAAAATAAATATTGTGCAGACATAAATGTGGTTAAATTATTCCGATATGCTCAGTTGATAGCGCTGGTGTGGTCAAGAAATAAACTTCTTGACCATCCTAGCCCATGAACTGTAATATAATGATGGAATGTCGTTGTCATTATTTGATTAGATCCCATTTCAATTGTTTCGATGGTGGAGTTTTGAGCAAATAAAGCATAATTATAAGGACTGCAGCCTTAATCGATTGAACCTGCTGTGTGAATGTAACAATCAAAACGTGTTTATGTGTTAAATTGCAGGTGTGTCTGAGACTTTATGCCTCTGTTATTTTCTTTCGCATCAAAACTATACATTCTTTCATTGATGTGTGGTTACTTTAGATTAATTTTGATATAGCGATCATACAAACAACAAACAAGTTACCACCAACAACTCAGACAAATTTGCAAATAAGAAACGTTTTTGTTTTTACTAATCAACATGTCATATTAGCAACAGCATGATAAAAATTTCTAACGCCTACAGACATGTTTGATGTAGTCATTAGTTTAAGCAATAGTTAAGTAACGTTTAACTTCACCACATGCTTACAAGCATGTTTGATAGTCGAAGTATTCAAATATCATATAAAGGTAGTAAAAGAGTCCATTCCTCAGTAAAATGATTAAATATTATTATATCAAATTAAACACTTGGTGGTGTCAGTCTAATATCAATTTATTTGACTTATATATTCAATCTCATTATTGTGTTTTTATGAAAAAGGATATACGACCTGAGAATGTAGTTTCTTTATTCGATTAATAACATTAAATACGCTCTGAAAATTGGGATTTGTATAAAACTATTACAATTGTAATTGAAGTAATAGCAAGTTTTGTGCTTAAGTTCGTGTTCTGATGCAATCTAGACTGTCTTTATTACCAGAATATGTCTATAAACAAAATATATTATGTTGTTTTCCTTTTACATAATAACCCCATGTCATGTCATTTTAGTGCTTGTTTTATCAGAAATCCGACATGCAGACCAATTATTTGTTTTACAAGACCTCTTCATGCCAGGCTTATGTAGACAAGTGTCTGTCTTTTGCTGGTTCTCTATTCTATTTAAACCCACTTAGCTGTCTCATTATAGTAACAAATCCGTATTGACACGAAATATGTTCTGGTATTCATAAAAAAACTAGACGTGTTCCTTTGCGAAGCTAATATTCTCAAATTGCATAATAATGGAGCACCTAAAACGAATAATACAGTACAAATAGAACCTAAAAGTATTCTTTAATATGTATCAAATTAAATAAGGGTCGTACATCTAATATATTCCACAGAACTTAAAGAAAAATGGTAAACACGGTCAGTAGTTTTCAACAAATGTTAAATGCGTCATGTATAAGACTATACACATGGAATGGAAAAGCACCATCTTTACAACTTCTCTACATATAAAAACTAAAGGTAACATGTATGGTTTTGCTCGGACAACTGTATGCCGAGTATTATACCACAATTTGAATATTGAAGCTTGAAGTGTTCGGTAAAATAAATAAAAACACCAGCGAAATTCAACCATTAGTGCATTTTCTATGTTTTATATCTTTTGATTTGAGATCAGTCTAGAAATTTAACGGTTGTAGTATAAAAACATTGAAGTCAAACTCTTAGTTGTTTTAAGATGAAAAGTCAAAGAGAGCTAACATCATGGTTATTATTAGGTTATTACTTTATTAGTATTATAAATCCGCCCGAATGCTCTCACAAAACCTTTGACATTATAAACTTTAGAACACACATCAAAAGATTGTTATTGTATTACCACCTAGTGATTTAAACACTTGGTTATCACGTGCTTCAACAACATGAACAAATCTGCAATGTGGTGATGATATAATTAGAAACACATTGTTATATTTTACAGTCAGTATACACAAAAACAACAGAAATATGAAATGCTAGTTATTATTTATAATAGCGAATTGAGCCCAATAGTGATGTCGAACAAATCAAATGTTTCCACATTTTGATTACATTTAATGTACCAAATTGGTCAGTATTATTATGATAATTGGCCAAAAGAGAGACTGATCTATGAACGGGGATGTCCATCGAACAATTCATATCCAACAGCAGACGATTTTTAAATAAAATAATCTTGATTATTTTTTAATTAACTTACTTAAAAATGTTCTGAAAATAAACACGCCTCCCTAATAAGTGATGTCAATGAAAACATTGTTATAAATTGTCTTGCTTGAGTGCATTAAACAATATAACCGACATGCAGTTCATGCTCTTATCAAGACAGATAATGCAAAATAACGTTATTATACACGTTGTTAATGATTAACTCGCTCGACTTCAATTCTTGCAAGTTGAATTCGCTTTTCAGTCGAAACCGGCAATGGAAATCTGACAAATATGTCGATATTCTCCGTATAGGGAGAAACTGTTAGTTGCAAGCGTTAAAGAAAACGAGTAGTGATTTTACAAAATTTCCAGGAACATTAATTAGGTGAGCACACAGTCGCCCGTTAATAACACATAATAATGAAATGTTTGTAAATGGCGCAAAATTTAGTTTAAAAAATAATTTGCGTGGTTTAACGCCGTTGAAAATATTTTTTTGTGGTTTCTATTAAATGCTTTGAGGTTTCTAATTATTACATTAAAATGAAATCATTGAAGTGTTATTGATTGTTTGTCAATAAGTGTCTATCCAAAACACGCGTCTAATAATCTTTCTGACAGTACTAAAACATGATCACAATGCATGCCAAAAAACTTATAACAACACTTGTTATTACTACAAAATCTTTGATTTGAAACAAAAGGTCAGACAAAACTGCAAATAGATTTTGTTTTGTCATAGTTTTTGACAAATGAACCTATTTTATTTGCAACAAGTTATTTAAAAAATATTCACGCAAGAAAAACTGTTTGAGGTCTAAGAGACATTATGTAGACTAATAGTTTTGTTAATTGTAACTTACAGTATTTGCTTATCTACAGATTAATCGTCAGGTTTAGTAATTTGAACAACACAATTCTCTACAAAACTAGCATTATGGCGTCAATCAAAATAATTAACAGGTAGTCTCAATTTAATAACACGAATATATACTTAACCTATTTAAATTTTTTAACTATTTTATACGATCTCACGTTTCATTTCATGAGTACTTTATCATAATAATGACGTTTTAATGTCATTTATTTTTCAGTTCGTCAGTTTTGTAAATTATTGCTACGAATGTCGTTCCTTTTTGTGCTTTTATATATTTTTACAATATTATGTATCATATCAACAGAGTAAAATTGATTCCTATCACTGATTATCAACACTATCTCAAAACAATGATTATTATGTCAATATAATGCACGGTATTATGCTGGTTATGTTACATAGACTAAATAATATTTAAAATATTCTAATTCTACATATGCTAATCTGGTTCAAATCGTTGTGTCAGACATAATCAGGGTCAACATGAAAGTTGTAGATTATTGATAGAAAAAAGAAATTGCAATAATTGTAAATTTGTCAATAAAGCCGACTGGCTTAAACAACTGAAATTATTGTTTATGATCAACGTAAAAGTAAATTCACTTATGAACAACAATTCACGGAAAACGAACGTCTTTTATGATTTGTATTATTTTTCCTACTGTAACACATCAGCAATAGGTCAGACGATATTTGTTTATAAAATTGTATGACAATATTATGATAGACAGTTAATCAAATTGTATGATTGCTAAATGTCACATTTTATTGTTGTCTTGTCTATCAATTGTGAAAGGGAAACGAGGGGCAATAAATACATCGATAAACTCAAATACGTATTTATAAGTATTATATGATTTATAAAGACATTTGATTCACTTTTTGTGTTTAGCACCATAAGTCATGGCAAGTGATTTATCTTAATTATTCTGTTGTAATATTAATTAGTTTCTTGTACGGAGCTATAGGGCAGAGTCCAAGCTCTAAAATTAGTACAATGGCAATGCAAAACAGATGTATCAGCGTGTGCAATGATTTGCAACTTTAAAATCTGATTTACGAGATTTTTTTGTTTCTGTATCTTTCCATTACAATCTGATCTCTAATAACAAAACAAAAAGTGCGAAATGCCTCGAACTTTGAAATATCTAAAATGTTTTATTGCTAAAGGAACTTAAAAGCTTCTAACATGGATTATTAGTGGCACGAAAAGGTATATTATTACCGCCTACAAATGACATATTGTCTAGTGTGATATTTAAATTTGTTTTTGTTAATCTAGTTTTCTTGGTTTAAAAACAGTTTTAATGTTCAGGTCTAGTTTGCAAAGATGCATTAGCATCAAGTATCATGTCTACAATTAAATTTGAAATCCAAAGAGATGATCAAACGGAAATGAATTCACAGAACTCTTTGATGTGAATGACAATTTCACATTAGAGGACTATCAGAACTTTTCAAATTGTTGCGGTAGGCATGTAGTATAGGAAAAATGAAATTTATAATAAAAGTTTGTTTTATACTTATCATAATACCTCAATATTCAAACTGAATATTCGGAAACCGTTTATGTACGTAACCCTTAAATGGCGACTTTAAGAAATACTTAAAAAGCAAATTGTACGGTGTAACGAAATATTAGGATTTATTCGAATGTTGCTGATTAATCTAAAATGCATTCGTACAGAAGCAACATGAAATGACATTTAATACAATAAACGATCCTTCTCATGTAAAAAGTTGATGATACCATTTATCAAGATGAAACCATCACATATTGCACTTTGGAATGTGCACTGGGTTCTTTTTTGCTGGTATTGAATTGGAAAATAAACTTTTGTTATGACGTTATGAAAATAATAGGGAATTTATTAGTGCCAAGAAAATTCAGATATGCAAAGAATTGTCAGCCTGAAGGAATATGATTTATATCAAAAGTACAATGTAGTTTCTTTTTATTTATAATAAAAACATAATTTAAGAGTCACATATGTTTGGTGTCTGCTCTGAATACAGCCTATTAAATTAAAATATATCAATATTAGATAAATATATATTATATGACATAAAATTTTCAGACGATTTTTTTGATGCTTTAAGCCATCATTCTTTAATTGTCCCATGGTTTCATTATGCTCACAAACTAACTGGTCTGTACGATACTCCGCTAAGCATCATGGGTAAAAATGTCTAAAAACCCGAAACCGCGCGGCAATTGTTGCAAGTACTATAAATTCAGTATGGTTTTGTGACTTTGCAATATAATATTACTATCAAAAATAAAATATGCATGTTAAATGGAACTTTTATGCTGGTCATTTAACATCCATGAGAACGTGTTTTATCTGTCAACCTTTACATACGATTTAGGATACGACTGGTGATATATACCCATTGAGGTCTAAAAGGAACTTGTATCTATGGATTGGTATTCCTGTAGTTATTAGCCAGTATTTTCTTACAATTTAATCATGATAATTTTTAAAAAAAAACATCGGTTTTATGTTTATGCATACACCGCACTACTTCCTGTGCATAGCTGATTTGTTCAATGAGTGAAGAGTCTTTGCCAAGATATGTTTTATCGTATACGTATAGGATGAGAGATCAATGCATCGCGTTCTTTCAAATTGGGGTTCGCCACAGGGAATCTTCACTGTTGTATATATTTCAGTGTTTGATTTTATGTGATTATTACAATTTTCGTTTATCAAACTTTTCTCTGTAATACATATGCTTGAAGTATGGTGGCTGATTTATGCCATGTCGTAGTTCCGTTTCTTCGCCGCGAAGACACGAAAACACGAATACACGGCAAATCCATAGTTTGTCGTATCTTCGTCTTTTCGTTTCTTCGTGGCGAAGAACACACGACAAAATGAATACAACAATACGACAGATAAAATGTGTCGTGTTTTCGCCTTACATCTGTCGTATCTTCGCCTGTTCGTTTCTTCGTGGCGAAGAAACGAAAAGACAAAGATACGACAAACTATGGCTTTGTCGTGTTTTCTCTCTTCATCTGTCGTATCTTCGTATTTCCGTTTCTTCCTTTACTCGTGGCGAAGAAACGAAGAAACGAAAAGACGAAGATACGACAAACTATGGATTTGTCGTGTTTTCTCTCTTCGTCTGTCATATCTTCGTATTTTCGTTTCTTGCTTTACTCGTGGCGAAGAAACGAAGAAACGAAAAGACGAAGATACGATGGATTTGTCGTGTTTTCGCCTTACGTCTGTCGTATTTTCGTCTTTTCGTTTCTTCGTGGCGAACAGATGTAAGGCGAAAACACGACACATTTTATCTGTCGTATTGTTGTATTTATTTTGTCGTGTGTTCGTTTCTTCGTGGCGAAGAAGCGATGAAACGAAAAGACGAAGATACGACAAACTGTGGATTTGTCGTGTCTTCGTGTTTTCGTTTTTTCGTTTCTACGCGGCGAAGAGACGAAAACACGACATGGCATAAATCAGCCACCATATTGAAGAGTTGCGTTCCTTTATGTAACTCAAAAAGTAGTTTTGTAGTAAGCCATACTGATTTCTCAAAAGTGGTATATATAATTGTCCGACTAAGTCGAACAATTAGAAACGTGTTCGCGTTGTTACACGGAGAATTACTGTCGACACATTAATACGTTTGTATCTGACTTGGAAATAACAGCTTTTGTATTTACTTTAAGATTAGTCCGATATTAAAGACAAATGACTAGATGTATTGTTGATATAGAATACATTAAATCTATATATTGGCACTAACCAGTTGTCATGTTGGTGGATATTTGTTTTATACGTATGTTAAAAGCATTAAGTCAAATATGCATACGCAGTCACAACTAGTGTGTCTGTAAAATAGATTAACTTGGTATGAGAATTTATATTATCTATTGTTGTTTATCTAAACAACAATCATTGTACAAATGGGAATAACAATACTTCTTTGTTTTAATGTTCTTGAATACTACAAATACTTTTATTTACAGACAACGATGAACTCGTTCACTTTCATTCATATCAACGTTAGTGAATGCAATTTATAGTCGAAGTGACTTTTCTTTCGCACATTCATCGTTTCATTGCTAGCATTTTTAATAAACGGGTTTCTTTTAGATTTAAACTATTGGAGTGCATGTCTTACAGCGTATAAATCTTTAACTGATAAATTATGCAACTAAAAGTTTAAAAATCATTATTCTTTATTTGTCTCATATTCCAATGACCACGAAATAAGAAGTGTAAAAACACGTCTTTTACCAGACTAAGATGATCCTGGTAAAATGATAAAACATCAGCCTAAAAGAAATAGAAGCTGTGTGCAGAATGAAGTAGAAATTGCTACACATTTTAAATGCTTGTGTAGTAGAGTCAGAATACATTGTTCGTATTATTTATTTCAATATCAATGTATGAATAACTACTTCGTTTAATTGTATATCATCATTAAAGCTGCTAACGCTTTACCTTAAACATTCATATCTGCTAACGTAAGGGATCATATACTAATTCCCATTTAGCAGGTATATTGTTGTATCTAGCTTAAATGAAGCAAGATTACATCAAGCTTATTCTACGTGAGACCGTATACTCGTATAATACTTTACTAAAATTTAATTTTATTAAATTAAAATCAGTTATATGACTACTGAAAAACAGACTTGACAGATTATTTTTATGGATAGCTAAACAGACACATAATTCAAATGAGAATATGATATTTTTAATCAGTCTAGTTATCAATTTACATTTATCAAATAAGAATTTGTCTAGCTATGAATATCACAACACAAATTGTGTAAAGATAACATTGTAAGAAATATTCCATATGTGTCTATATATAATATTTGGTCCAAAAATAATTATGAATTATAAAGGCTTTTTTTATTTGTGTTATTGTATATACATATGTTTTTATGGTGGAGGGTTTTTACTTACATGTATTTATTTTTTTATAACATTTTTGTACAACGCCATTGAATATGTAACATAGAAATAGGCGTTTAATCAAATGAAAAAGTTTAAAGTTGACATGTGTAAATCCTTAGTTCGCACAAAAAAATGCTTTTACAAATACAAGTTATGGATACGTCTCCTTTCTTATTACTTGAATCACTTGATAATTTTTGATACATTTGAACTGCTTTCTGTTAAGCAAACTGCCATTCATGGTCTTACATTATTTGCAGAAATATTATGAACCAGCGCCTCAAAGATGTTACCAAACATTGAAATAAATTGAATCGCTTACAGTTTTTGTTTAGCACGACTTGATTTCAAGAAGCGTGTCATATCATTCATTATTGTTTTTGGAGTGGGATTCAATTTGAAGCTACTTAGAAGAAAACAGATTTCCCATGACTGAATTTTATTCATGCGGCAACAAAAAATGACAAAGTTTCACAGAACGTTTAATTTGACGAGCTTGACATTTTCTGATGACTGGTGCACAAAGATTGGCATAGCAGCTTTAATTTTAAACATGACAATTCCAAAGGAATGTGGTTTGTATCTGTATTATTACAATATCGCTTTACAATTAAAGAAAAGTTATCGCAGAATTAGGTCATGCTTAGAGCATGGTTTATGATTTACGGTAATGTTGGTTAATTGAAAATTTAGTGGAATACCATAAAACATGATGGACAATTTTATTAGGGTTGTTAAAAAAAAGGCGTCGGAATATGACTTCTAATTATGACCCTAGTATGTGTTTGGCAATACTTTTTAATCATGGGTGAAATCTCTAACTTTACGCAAAGCGTAAGAAGCAATATTCAGGTTATCAGCGTTTTCGATAGTTCACGACAGTAATACCCATGGTATTGCAACGAAGTAGAAGCAATAGAATCAAATAACATGAAATGTAGTGTGGAAATCACATTAAAGCCGGATTTAAAAACTTTGATGCAAATATTACAAAGAAAAAAATCCATAATAAAGCAAGGTAGAGTTGTGGTTACTTTCTAATTCTGTTGATTACATGGTATGTTATCATTGTATGAAGTTTCATAAAGATCTGACTATAAATGATAGAGATATTTGCAAAAATGGAAACTTTAAAGCAATTGTTAACGACACCGGACGCCCGCCATTTTTACGATTTTTTTCGTTGAATAAATCCAATAAAAGCAGTTTTTAATTTGGTTTGTAGTAAGTGAAGTTGAACCTAACTTGTACATGCATGGTCATCATTATTTTTATGTAGATAGTTTGCTATGATAACGAAAAATGACAGATTATATGTAGTTTGATTTATTTTTTGAATGTTTAGGTAGTAAATAATAATTGTCATATCCAAAGAATTACAAAAAATAAGCGCTTATCATCATATATCAAGTTTATCAGCACGAGCTTATACAATTTAAATAAACATTTATAAAAAGAGATTTAAAAGCGGTGTTACAGATGTTATAATAGTTTTCATTAGCTTGGCACGTGGTGTCAAGCTATCCATCTACGTGCATTCTAGTAGTAAAATGATTACCTTGATTGCTTTTATAATAGACAGCATCTTTAGAGTATCAGCAAGGGGTATTTCATTGTACAAAAGCAATAGTTACATTCTCATAAAATTGCATTATTTAAGTATTATACTGCTAATTTTTATACTTTGCCGCGCGATGACTAAACCCTATATATATATGTTTACGCAAGAATGCGTTTATTGGACGTAACATATCTTACTATATTGAAAATACATTTATTTTAAAAATGCGTTCTAAAACAACAAGAAAACTACAGAGAGAATTCTTCTACAAAAACATATATTTAAATTCGTAATGTGAATGTAATGCATAAATTCCTTAATAACTTTCATTAACATTAATAATTAGAATAGTCTGAAACATAACCGCTTATCTAAAACTTCCTATTTTGTATGAAAGTTACCTTTGTTTGAACGTCATAGACAAACGATAATGTCTCAAGCACAACCGGGAATGCAATATCGTTGTTCAATACCAGATATTCTGTATTGCTAAAAATAAAAACTGAAACTGACTTATCATCCTGACGTATCATTATCTATCAATAGAAAACCGTAGTTTGTTATATAAAAACACTAACGTATCTCCATCTTGTTTTCAATTTACATCATTGAGAGTATAAGTTAACAACTCATGATGTTAAAGATTCATGTCAAACACACGGACGTTACAGTGATTGATGTTTACAATAAGAGCCTTTAAATCGACATCTGTCGTTTTGCTCTGACCTAACCGACATTTCTTGGACGTAAGATGGATTTGTTTTTTATTGTAGAAAATTAATTAGTTTAGTACTTGGAACATTTTAGTGGTGAATAATGTCTAATTCTTGTTACAGCATTTCATTCCTTAAAGACATTAGCGTAAATTGTCTTCGTGGTCAAGTTTTATTAGGATTCCATATCACGTACAACTTTTGTCACATTTAAACCACTTTTATTCATAAGTTGCCGAAGCGCGCTTAGATTTTTTTAAACAAACTCTCTTGTAAATGAATTTAGGTTATATATGTTTTTCTCAAAGGTTACTAGTTTTTTTAGCACAAGAAAATAATTTTTCTGCAGTCTTAAAATATATTTGCTGCAATCTTAATAAGGTGATTATCTTTGTTTAACATGAACATTTCACAAAAATAGTTTTTTCTTGCAGTAGTTTTAAGATGAAATTCATAGAGAGCTAACATCATGATTATTATTAAGTTATTACTTTATTAGTATTATAAATCCGCCCAAATGCTCACACAAAACCCATGACTTATTTAACTTCTAAACATACATCAAAAGAGTGTTATTGTATTACCATATAGTGATTTAAACACTTCGTTATCACGTACTTCAACAATACTAACTAATCTGGCAAGTGATACTTATACAATCAGTAACATATTTTTTTACTTTAAAGTATATATACAAAAACAATATAAACATGAAATGCTTTTTATCATTTATAACTGCGAATCTAGCTTAATAATGATGTCGACTAAATCGAATATTCCCACATTTTGATTACATTTAATGTACCAAACAAAACAGTTTGATAAGGATAATTGACCATTAGAGAGACTGATCAATGAATTGGGACGTCCTTCGAACAAACAGACAATTGTTTTAATTAAAAAATCTAGATTATGTTTTAATTAACTTATTTAATTAAGATTTAAATGAACATGATTGTCTTCTTATGTAATAAGTGATGTACATGAGAAAATATTTTTAATTTTCGCTTTTTATCAAACTCCGTCACCGACATGCAGTTCGTGCTCTCCTTGAGACAGATAATGCAAAATATCCTTATTATTATACACTTAGTTGATGATTATCTCGTTCAACTACATTTTTTGCAATTTGAATTCGATTTTCAGTTGAATCCGGCATTGAAAAATCTTAAAGTTATGTCGATATCTTCGTATAGAGAGAAATTGCTAGTTGCAAGCGTAAGAGAAAATGAGTTATGGTACTGGCAAATTTCTAGGAACACTAATTAGGTGAGAACACAGTCGCCCTTAAATAACACAATAATGAAATGTTTGTAAATGGCGTAAAATTTAGTTTTAAAAATGTTCACGTTGTTTTTTTTTAGTATTTTATGGTTTTTAGCAAATGCTTAAGGTTTCTAATTTTAACATCAAAGTAAAATAATTGAATCAATCTTCTATGTTTTGATATGTCTCCACCGAAACGCGCATGTTAGAATTTTTCCGACACTTGCTGAAAATATTATAAAACTACATGCCAAGAAACTTTTCATAACAATTACTTTTTAACCACAAATGATATTGAGCAGCAGACGCACCAATCTGTTGATTTGAAACAAAATGTCAGACAAAACTGCTTATATAATCTGTTTTGTCTTTCGTTTTGACAAATGAACATGTCTTACTTGCAACAGGTTATTTCAAAAGTTTCACGCAAAAATTAGTTTTGACGTCTTAGATACGTTAGTTAGGCTTATAGTTTTGTGTATTGTAACTTACAGTATTCTTTTATCTACAGATCAATTGCCAGGTATATTTATTTGAATAACACGATTCTCTACAAACAACCAAGCATGGTGTCAATCAGAAAACAAATAAAAAAGAAGTCTTAATGCAAATATCCATTTATCATAATTAAATTTAAGTATATTTTTCATTCCATTTTAAAGTTCATTCTATTTGTAATTTTTTCATAATCAGCGCTTTAATGCCATTTATTTTTCTTATCGTCAGCTTCGAAAGTTATTGCTACCAATGTTATTCCTATTTGTGCATTTATATATTACATCATCGCGCATCATATCAACAGGATTAAGTTGATTTCCATTACTGATACTCAACACTATCAAACAATATTTATTACGTCAATATAATGCACAGGATTGTGTTTTTATGTTACATATACTAAACTGTATCTAATCATTTTATTTCTAAAACATATAAACCGATTTGCATTTTGTAAAAGTGAAAATGTAACCATCGTGTTCTACCTCATGATTTAAGAATTGAAAGCATTAGAATATTCGATGCAGTCCTGTTCACTGTGATATATAGTTTTTTACAAACTTTATTTCTTCAAAATAACTATGTTCATTTTA
This sequence comes from Mactra quadrangularis, assembly GCA_025267735.1. Classification (NCBI taxonomy): domain Eukaryota; kingdom Metazoa; phylum Mollusca; class Bivalvia; order Venerida; family Mactridae; genus Mactra; species Mactra quadrangularis. Next base: position 35,993,940 of record CM046304.1, read on the forward strand.
TTCGTTTTGACTTTGATCCACGATAGATGCTGTGATAAAATGAGATTATTCCGAGCTGCTGTCAGAGAAATCAGAACTAAGTATTATTCTCTACATGAAGACTATACATGCTATACAGAATAAATGTTAGAAAACTTCGATATCATTAGAATATCTGCTAAGCAGTCTGAAAATGTTTGCTACATTGACCAGCCAATTGTCTAGTGGTTGATACACATTCACGATCAGCGTAAAAAGAAAATGGAGTAATGCACAACAATTTCTCAGAAACAAACGCCTTTTATAACTTGTAGCATTTCTTCTAGTGTAGCATCTTCACCAATAGGTCAGACGATGTTTGTTTATAAAATTGTATGACAATATTATGATAGACAGTTAATCAAATTGTATGATTGCTAAATGTCACATTCTATTATTGTCTTATTTATCATTTTTGAAAGGGAAACGAGGTAACATTAATACACTGATATACTTACGTGTCCATATACATAATTGTAAATATCATGGGATTGATAAAACATTTTATATACTTTTAGTGTATTTTAGATTTGTTGTTAGCCAACATAGGTCATGGCAAGTGATTTATTATAGTTACTCTGTTGAAATGTTAATTAGTTTCGTTCCTATAGGCTAGAATCTAAGCTCTAATAAGTAAAATGGCTTCGAAAACCAAAGATTTGATCATTTTTACAGCCCTTGTAGATATATAGGCCGACGCTTTCATCACTCATTTGACATTTTCTTTTTTACAGCGATGCAAAACAGATGTATCAAAATGAGCATTGTTTTTGCAACTTAATAATCTGTTTTACGAGTTTCTATTTTTTGTTTCTTTGTCTTTCTATTAAATACTGATCTCTCATAACATAAAAAACTGTGAAATGCATCAAACTTCAAAATGTTTAACATGTTTCATTGCAAAAGGATCTTAAGAGCTTCTATCGTGGATAATTAATAGCAGAAAAAATGATTATTATAACGGCCTAAAATGGTAAACGTATTGTTCAGCGAAGATGCATTAGCGTTCCGATCAAGTATCATAGTCACAATCAAATTTGAAATCCAATGAATTGATCAAAGGGAAATGAATTCACAGAACTGTTTGATTTGAATGACTTTTTTACAGTAGAATGATAACAAACTTTCCAAATTGTTGCCTTGTACACGTAATTTAGGAACGATAAAAATTGTTAAAAGGTTGGTTACAACATTATAATAGTATCTAAATATTCAAGTTGCATATCCAGAAACCATTTATTCACATGATCCTTAAAGTTGCAATTTTATGAAAAAAATAAAAACATATTTTATGGTATGACAAAAGATCACTATGTATTCGAATGTAGCTGGTGAAAATAAAATGTAATCCTACAGAATCAATAAGAAATAATATAAGATATCCACAATAGATCCTTCTTATATACGAATTTGGTGATATCATTTATCAAGATGAAACCATCACATATTGCATTTTGGAATGTGCATTGGGTTCTATTTGCAGACATTAGAAAATAAACTTTTGTTATGACGTACTGAAAGTAATAAGAAATTTATTAGTGCAAAGAAAATCCAGATATGATGTCTGCAAAGTACTGTCAGCAAGAGAAGATATTTTTATACCAAACGTGATTCATTTTGTCCCAAGAAAATAATTAATGAGAAACACGTGTTTGGTGTCTGCCCTGAATACAGCCTTTGGCATTAAAATGTATTTACATGGGATGAATATAAATGACAAACAGTTTTCAGATGATTTTTTTCATGATTTAAGTCATCTCTCTTTGATAAAACCATGGTTTTATTACTAAACTTTGTGTACTGTCGGCAACAATACATCATGATTACAATGACGATATGGATCTAAATGAGAACCATAGAGAAGAAAACATTATCCGTGTTGTTAACAGAATGTCGGCCGAATTAGTGTCCGACTTGGAAATAACAGCGTTTGATTTTACTTTAAGATTAGTCGAATATCAAGTTAATTACGAGATAATTTGTTAGTGTAAATAACATTATTAAATAACTATTTGCAGTATGCATTTGTCATTTTTGTGGGTTCATTCTATACCTATGGTAAAAGCATTAAATCAAATATGCTTACGTAGCCAGAACAATAGATTCTGTAAAATAGATTAACTTGTTGTGAGATTTTATATTATATATTGTTGTTTATCTAAACAATGATCGTTGTACAACTAGGAATACTTCCTTGTTTCAAACGTTCTTGATTACTATAAATACTTTCAAGTACAAGCACCGATGCTCTATCGATGTAATTAACTTTAATGTATGCAATTTATACTATAAGTTACATTCATTCGCACATTCGTCAGAATTTGAAATATTATAGTTAATTTCTTAAAATTATAACTGATAAATTATGCAAATAAAAGTTTAAAATTATGTTATTTTTTATTTGTCACACATTCCGATGACCACAAAATAAGGAGTGTGAAAACACGTCTCTTTCATAGACTCTGATGATCGTGATAAAATGATAAAATATAGGTCACAAAAATTGTTACTGCGTGTTGAATAAAATAGAATTTGCTACTCGTTTAAAATGCTTGTGCAGTAAAGTCAGAATACATAGTTTGTATCATTTATTTCAATATCAATAAATAAATAACTTCTTTGTCAAATAATATATCATCAAATGAAATTGTATACGCTTTACATTTCATTTATCATTTAGCAGCTAATTGTTGACTTTATACTTATTTCGCTTTAGCAGATACACTTTCGTATCTCGCTTAAATGAAGAAAGAAAATATCACGCAATTTCTACATGAGCTCGTATACTCTTCATTACTTTACTACATGTAACTAAAATTAAAATTAGTTGTACATGTAAGACGACTGTAACATATTTGACAATTTATTCTTTGTGGATAGCCCAACAGACATCGAAATACGTAATTTAAATAGGAATATGATATTTTCAATCCATCAGTCTAGTTCTCGGTGTACATTTATCATAATAAGATTTGTCTAGCTATGATTAGCTCAACACAGATGACTGAGTACACATATTTGTCTATATATAATATTTAGTGGTTGGCATTTGTAAATCCTTAGTTCGCGCAAACAAGCTTTTACGATACAAGTTGTGAACATGTATCCTTTGTTATTTGTTAAATCACTTAATGAAAACAAATTGATAAATTTGAATTGCTTTCTGTAAAAGCAAGTTGCCATTCATGGTCTAACATCAATTGCAGAAATAATATAACCCAGCGCCTCAAAGATGTAACATTCTATTGCAACTATTGAATCGCTTGAAGTTTCTGTTAAGCACAACTTGATTTTCAGAAGCGTGCCATATAATTTATTGGTTTTTTTGGAGCGTGATTCAATTTGAAGCTACTTGCTTTAAAACAGATTTCCCAGGATTTAATTTATTTTATGCGCAACAAAAAATGACAAGGTTTCACAGAACGATTCATTTGACAAGATTGAGGCTTTAGTGCTGATGATTGATGTGCAATGACTGGCATAGCAGCTTAAATTTCATACCGAAGTATTGGCTTTTGACCAATAATGGTTTGGAACGTACATATATTATTAGTGAATAAACGTTAAAATTGCCAGTTCTACAATTTTACCAGCCACTAAAGTTTATCAATATCATGAAGTTTAACTCAGGCATCAATTTGCCTAATTGTGGTTCAAAACTTTGCACAAACGGAAATAACAGAAACGCTATGTAGTACATGAACGATATATTACCACATTATTACTATCATTAATAACAAATACATGATAAAATTTGAACGGTACATATGCTTTAATGTATTTAGATTTCTTGTCTGTCAGTTGATATCTAACATTTTAATTTACTGCTTAGCAATTAAAACCAAAGGCGGGAGGCAACGTCCCAGTTGATTTTGGTTTTAAAAATGTATTGAGAGAACAAAGAGCAAAAACTCGAGTCTTCGTTATGCAGTTTAATGGTCTGATTGAACACAATTCATAGTAAAGCAATGTTTTTTTAGGTTTTTTTTTCTCCAAAAAATCACTATGTACTTCTGTAATTTCCAATGCAATATAAATCTATTATTTCAGCCCTTTGACCAAGCAGCTGCTGTGATATCATTCATCTTATTTTTCGTCATTATTTCATTAAATGGACTAGTAGTGTACGTACTGGGATTCAGAACTCGTCAGAAAAGTCGACTGTTCTATTTCGTCCTGAACCTAGCTATATCAGGTAAGTATTTGGGTAAACTACTATAAATACCTTGCATTGTTGTGAAAGGATTTATTATAGCTTGTTGTTAAGTTTGTATTACATTTAGTTTAGTTGTAAGAGTAGTGCTGTATTTTTAACTAAAACATAAATCGTCACATAATACAATAATGATTTACCTGGTTAGGGTTAAGATAATTGCTGATTACTGAATCTTAATGAATTTATTTGAAGCACCTGATAAAACGGGTCATCTTTTCTTATTTCAATTTGTTAATGTACAATTATTTACTGTAGATATTTATGCTAGATCACTATTTGTTTGAACATCCTGAGCGTTACTTTCAGTAATATTATGATGATTGTTATAACTCGTAATATTCACTTGACAACGATTCGTTCAACTCACCATTTTTTCTGGTCAATGGTTTACACACATTTCACAAAGATGATCTTTTTACCTGAAAATAATAATATAATATAAATAATAATAGTACATTTGTAAATAATAATAATAACGACTTTATTTATTGTGGATAACATATTTGATGTAAACCAATTTTCAATATGGTCAACAGATATGGATACAAAACTTCCGATCTAAATGTTTAGATATTGCATTCATCTTGCAATTCCCTGTGCGACCTTTTTATTTAAATAACAATATTTTGGGCTACAAATTGTGAAATGCACCTCTAGTTAAAAGCTTGTCAGGCGGACAAAATATACCTGCGAATATGCTAATCCGTCAGAGTATGGCAAATTCCGTAACTGTTATAAGCTTTCTTATTCTAATTATAAGCATTAGAAACGCAAATGTTTTACTTGTATTGCCGTGTTTCTGTGTAATATATGTACTTATTTGTATGAATATCATTTATTTCTGAGTGGTTACACACTATACGGTACTTCAATAGTTCTTTAGCATAAATTGTATTTTATATGGTGACTGATTTATGCCATGTCGTATTTTCGTTTCTTTGCCGCGAAGAAACGAAAAAACGACAAATCCATAGTTTGTCGTATCTTCGTCTTTTCGTTTCTTCGCCACAAAGAAACGAAAAGACGAAGATACGCCAGATCTAAGGCGAAAACACGACACATTTTATCTGTCGTAGTGCTGTATTTATTTTGTCGTGTGTTCGTTTCTTCGTGGCGAAGAAACGAAAAGACGAAAATACGAAAATTTATGGATTTGTCGTGTCTTTGTGTTTTCGTTTTTTTCGTTTCGTCGCAGCGAAGTAACGAAAAAAACGACATGGCATAACTCAGCCACCATAATTGTATACAGAAATCGTTTAATTAATTGACATTTTTTCCACAGATATACTGGTGGGAGTACTGAACGTTTTGGGTGATGGAATACAGAGTGCTATGTACGGAGAATGGCATGGAGGCGATGTTCTTTGTAGACTTTGGAGATTCAGTAAAATTGTTGTTCTCATTGCATCAAATAATATCCTTGTTGGAATGAGCATTGACCGGTTTCTGGCTATAAAATATCCACTGAATACTGTTAGAATAGGCAAGTACATGTATTCTCTTCTATTTTAGTATATTCTTTTTATACACGGTCAGTTTTATGTAAATCCAGAAAGCATAAATTAATTGTTTCAGTGCCTTTAGTCTTAAATGAGTCAGTATTTTCTGAAAGTTAAATTTACAAAAGGTAAAGTGCGATTTAACGTCTGCTTCCATATACACATTCAGCCGACTTTACAAACTTGTATGATAATTCCTGATTATTGAAATCACCCTCAGACAGGCGATCCCTCACAGTAACTATTTGCACCTGGGTGTAGTGGAACAATTGTAGATAATTTTCTTGCTTAAGGAAATTGGCAGTGCCCCTAGTGGGATCAAACCCGGGACCTGTCGATCGCTTAACGCGCGTCCTACCACTGGACTACTGCTCCTACTAAAAAAATGAAAGTATTTAAGCAATAGTTTTATTTGTCTGTAAACACGTTGAAACACATGTATGAAATGTTTTGAAGATTGTCTTCGTCTTGACTTATAAGGGGAAAACACTCACAGATAATCAACCAACGTACATGTCGTATTCTAAGTCATGCGTGTTTTTGTACTTTAACAATGGACTTGCCAACAAAATAGGTGAATAAGCTAATGCATGAACAGCATTTTACTGATTTAAACAGGCCATTTTTATGTGTAACATTTTTTTAAAGTGTGTATGCACATTGTAAATTTTGAATAATGATGTGTTTATAAAATGAGTGTAAACTAACTAAACTATAAAATTGTAAAAATAATTCACCCCTAAATATTGGTGTGTAATGAAACTGGCTATGTTTATATACGCAAAGTTTACGTGGACGACCTGTAGCATATACATTTTTTAACGCGTGGGTATCTAAATAAAACTAATTAGTAGGTTGTCAACAGTTTAATAATAGCCGTATGTAGTAATATTAAATGAATTGTATTATTATAATTACATTTTAAGTTATATGTATTTATTTCTTTGTGCATACGTCTTTGCAACTTATCATTTTGCTCATACTGTACTTAATGTATAAATACATTCTAAACACAATGGTGGAATCTTTTACAGGTGCTTGGAGATATCTGAATAAAACTTTAGTTTTTAGTGCTTGGCTTATAAGCATTCTAGTGGCATGCATTTTCTTAGAGTACACAAAAGGATTCAATGCCAATCCAAATGGGGAAACGTTTATGGAAAAGAAAGGAGGATGTGACGTTAATTTTCCGCAAGAATGGTGGCAGGTAAGGTATAAACAGTGTTGTAACCATTTATTTATGTGTTCTTATGTAAGTTTTTTGAATGCATTTTAACTGCGTTTACGAAAATATTGGTATGCGTTGGCAATAATGTATTTTGCCATTCGGAACTTCTCGGCCATTCACTAGGAATAGTTAGACCCCATTTTCGAACTACCTTTGCGTCACATCCCAAAAGTATATACTTAATTCGGTGTTGAAGTAAAAAAATCCACGGTTGTTTAGGCGGTGATGTCTCGTTTTTATTGTCCATAAATAGTTATGCAAGATTCACTGATATCCACTGAACAATATATAGACACATATATAGCATAAAACTGCTATATAGCAAAATATAAACATTGTATTATTGTTTGTTTGTTTTGTTGGGTTTAACGCCGTAGCAACACATTTTATAGGTCATATAACGGCGGTCAGTCAACCTACTCACTCCTCCTGGAAAGGCTAAATCTCTGGATTTAGCTGTCATCCAACTACTAAGCACATACTTTCGTCAGTGACTGACAACTGCCCTACATAATTAAAAATCATTGGTAGGAGGGAGAATGGCCGTAGAAATAATTTCATGACCAAACTCCACGAAAGTATGCCCCGCCCGGGAATCGAATCCACGACCCCTCGATCAGTAGACTAATGCGTGCTACCAACTGAGCTAGCCGGGCGGCTATTTGTATCATTGTTAGCAAGTCACTACAGACGTACTAATAAGCATTACTTAGCCATTATAATTGGGCACAGCTATTTCAATAAAATAATGTTTTCGATGCAGTACATTGGTGTGTTTATTTTCTCACGTATTCGCAATATGTAATGACTGTAATTGGCATATTGATAATGCACAATTACTCTATACTTGCTATAGACAGCCACGATTACCAATTTGCATATACCCCGCTTCGATTTGGTTATTTAAAACACAACCATCGGGTAATCGTTTTTTTTTCATCTACTATCACTTGGCAAGGGAAAGACACTCCGAACACAGTTTTGAAATTCTATGCACGATGAGTCTATAAATATTTAAGTCGTTTTTTTCTTTGATTATTTTCATTTTTCTATGAACGCTGAAAAATGAATGAATTGTATATTTAGCCAAGTGATCATTAGCGTTATCTGGTATAAAATTAGAAAGGATTTTCTAAGATGTTTTTTGTAGCTGTAAGTATTGATTGTAGAGATCACTGGCCATAAACATGAATATAAAAGGCATAATTATAGACTATTTTTATTCAGTAAGTGTTTATGTGATACCAGTGCCCTTTGTGTTATTAATATATTCACGATTACTATCATAGATTTTTTCGACTTTGTATAAAAATCGTACAAGAAATCAAAGAAAACATAAAATTAATAAAATATGGAATGTCACGTGTCCATGGTACACACACCAACACCTAGAATGTCTTAAGAAAAAAGATATTCAGTTTTGTATTATTTCTTTCAGCCCTACATGACAAGTATAGCTGTTGTGGTGTATATTATACCTACTTTTGTTATCAGCATTTGTTACATTGGTATATGTATTGTAATCTGGAGAAAATGGAGAGCTGGTTTAAAATTATCTGAGATCAGTAAAGATACAAGCTACGGTAGATATTTATTAACTTATATTTGTTACAACCTTATTCAATAGACCATACTCGCTTGTTTTAAGATGGCTTCACTTGCACCTTTGTGTTCAGAATATGTCTGCCAGCGAGGACGGAAGCCCCTATGAAGTTAAATCGTACGCATTTGGGTTTTTTTTATTATACTGAAGGGAAAAGTGCCTGTCATGTTTTAATTATTAGATAGCTTCAAACTGTCGGTTAAAATATATAGATTTATTGTGGAAACATTAAAGCCTGTATAAAAGTTCTCTAACAATATCACAACTACTTAATCTGGTCGCTTTTCTGATTTCATCAATGCTGCTCTGGCGAAATATTGTCACTACGTCGATAATTATGTATAGTATTAACTATGCCTTGTGGTGTATAGTTATATGGTATGTTTATTATCTAGTTCAATGTTGTTTGCGTCCAAAAATACCATTTTATCAAAAAAAGCTCAGTGTCAAAATGAAGCGATTGTTCTTGGACGGTGTGTAAGACGCTAAACGCATGCGAACAGAAAATATCATACGAGTTAACAATCGTATCATACTAGGTACATTAATGTAAATTTCTTAATCATATCCGTCAACGCAGACGTAGAAATCAGATGTACTATGACATTATTAAAACAAGCTTAATCATCATTTTACTCATCGCTTAACAAGCTCTTAATATTCAAATTAAAAATACAAATGTAGTCCATTACCCAATCATCTATAACCAGAATATTATACAAAAAGGATCGTTATTATACAGTCGAATGATGTTTAAAGTGGATTATAATCGAAGTATCAGTAACAGTCGAAATAGCTGGTTGAACGATTTGTAATGAAGTGTAATGTTTGGTTCTTAATACCGGATTTCAACATATTGTCAGTCATAATAAAGATGCTAGCCGTCCTACTCATGTTCCCTGATAAATTCTTGATCTTAAGCATGAAATCTTAACTTGTTTTGGCTATATCCATTGATAGTCGATTTGATACGGCATATCTTGGTTTAAACGCCGTATATCGTCTGTGATAGTAAAAATATATTTCTTTATTTCCTCCAAGGTGGAGAGTTATGAAAGAAAATAACATACAAAGTAATTGAAATATAGATGCAAACATGAATACTATGAATATAAGAGATAGTAAAACATCATAGAAAACATGAAATTAAATTGTGTCCAGTAACAAAATCACGTTCATACGTATACATTAGGCTAAACAACAAATGATACCCCGAATAAGTGTTAAACTTATGGTTACTTTGCGAATTTTGGTAGCTAGCAAACTTACATAAATGTATTTAAATGTCATTATTTGTTCAATAACGAGTGCTTTAATAGCGCACCAAAACCTTTCCTGTAGTTGGTTAGTCACTGAATACACACTCGTGCAAGTATGACGTCTTATGTTGCATTTGCACTCGAAATTTTATGTGACATCATCTATATTATATGCAGACATTAGTTTTGGTGCGCTTAAGCACTAGCTATTTTATATTGGCACGTCAAAGCTCGAGCCTTTGTTTTTAATGTAGTCAACTGCATGTTAATTTATGTTAGAGGGGTTTATATCTAGTAAAGTGATGTACCTTATCACCTTAATCATTTATTGAGAGGTTAAGCTTGTTATTTAAAGTAAATAAATATTTACAATACTTTATATGCCTAATTTTGCAAACATGTGATATGATTATACAAATCGGTGATTCTAATTAGGTTGAAAGCTTTTACTTCGTACTTCACAGTTCATCACCCAAATGTCAAATACATCGTCAGGGAAATTGCGAATATCGACCTACCTTTTACTGATGTATATTGATACACACAGATTACATGAATACTTACAAATAAGTCATGCGGTCTGATAAATCTTCACGGGCAATTTACAACTGTTCCTTGGTCAACCAAGGGTTATACGTAATTTTTATGATGTCAAATAGTGATTATATTAAACAGCACAAAACTTAAACCTGTTGAATATAGATACTGAACTGTACTAGTTCTGTTGAATAACGGAATACATTTCTTTGTAAAAAGAAATAAGTTTAGCCAGAGACAAACTTATCTTGGATAATGATATGAAGATACTAATGTTTGATTTTGATTCCTTAATATACTTGTGATTATTCTGCTTGTTGCAAATGTAAATTACATAAACAATTTATTTTTAGATTCATACCTAAACAAAAGGACGCAAGTATGATCCATGTTTAAAATACGTTAAATAAGTGCCGCGCTTCAATTTTGTTACGATTAAGTAATCATTATATACAATATTTATGGACGTTATTGTGTGGCTCATAACATAAGTCTCTTTAAACATCGTCTTATCTTTCGTTCATGAAACATTGTTCAGATTCAAACGGATTAACCATGTATAAAAGAGTGCATGTATTGAAACAAATTACTTTGTTTATTTTACTTATTAGTATACTTGTCGTTGTTTTTGTTCAGAAGGAAAAATGCATTAATTTTGGATTAATATAAGAACAAAATGACTCAATTGTCATCTCAAAATCTGCCTTCACTGTAAATGAGTTAATTGATAAGGACAAAAGTGATTGGAAAATAATATATGATGAAGTTGAATTAAGAAACGAAATAGATTATATTCACAATAATAGTTATCATGTTAAAGATGGAGACGTGTGTAGACAAAGTGTTCCTGATGTAATGATTGTAGGCGTTGCCAAGTGTGGAACCAGGGAATTAATAGATTTTATGTCTTTACATCCTAAGATAATTTCAAAGAATTATCCATATCAAGTGAATGGTACATTGTTTTCTGGAAATCAGTCTCATGAAAATGTCAAAAGGAAGATGCCGTGTAAATATGCAGGTCAAATGAATGTTTTAAAAGCTGATGCTTTTTTAACAGACAAAACAAAGCCTAAAGAATTATTCAAGTTGAATAATAACATGAAAATAATTGCAATCATTCGTGAACCTATTTCAAGACTTAAATCGCATTTAACTTTTCCCACACCTAAGAAAAGAACTTTGATTTATACTCCTGATCAATTAGATGAATTTCTCACAAGCGAGAGAGGGGCAAAAAGTTACAAATTTCTGCTTAAGCTATCAACATATGATGAGGGTTTGGAAAGGTATATGAAAATATTTGAACCAAAACAAATTTTAGTGATTGAGTCGACCGAATTTATGAAAAATCCAAAACAAGTACTTACGAAGATTGAAACTTTGTTAGACATTGAAAAGTTTGACTGGAATAAGCATTTGGTAATGAATACAGATAAAGGGTTTTATTGCATTCGTAAAAGCAAAACAGTTGAACACACAATGGTTTGCTATAACGATAATCGTGGCCGAAAACAACATTTCGAAAGTTTTGATGCACAACGCAAAGAGAACTTCAGTAATTATTTTAAACCACATAATGAGAATCTGTTTCGTCTCATTGGCAGACGATTTGATTGGTGAAGTAAACTTAATATGTTTGACTTCAATCTACTATAAAAGTCTCAAGTAACAAAATATTCCTGTTTTTTGTCAAACTATTATATATCAACATATGGGACAATCTATAAATGAAAGTGAGGATATCATCATTAAACTAAGACGCACAACACATCGCAGAATTCGGTGATATGGTACGCAACAGAATGTAGTGCCCATGAAGACAAATTGTAAAATAATGATCGCTTATATTTACAGGAATATGAATCCATATATACAAAGTACCAAAAGGTACAAATGCTTATTCAAACCGTGTTTTCTACTTTCGATTTCAAATGTCTGTGTAAATAATGACAGGTGTTAACACGTTACATAGGATGGAGGTCAAACCACTGATTTTAAGTTCCATTTAACATGCATAATATATTGGACAACAACATTGTATTGAGTAGTCACAAAAAACATGCTGATCTATTCAATTCAGTGAAACGGGAAATTACTAGAATGTAAACAGTGCCATGTGTTTTCAGCTAAATGAACAGTTACAAACAATCGTGTACTCGTACAAAACGTTCCGTAATAAGTTATGTGTACGGTTCTGCACTAAATTCATAAGCGTATCAAATCGCCAAATACTGCGATGAGTTGTACGTCTTAGCATAGAGATGATATCTTCACACTCATTCATTAAGTGGACAACTAATGGTTTCATATGCTTATTAATTTTATTTAAGTTTTTGGAAGATTCTTAAAGAAGAATTTCATATTGTTGTTTTTAAGATACTATTGCTCTGTAATGTATATAGGGCTTATTTCAGTAGGAGTTGTTGTTAAACTGACAAGAAATCCAAAAGTTCTAAATACATTTTTATTTAAATAAATTGCTTCACCTTACTACATGTATGGGTGTATCTATTTTTGTATCAAACACTGTAGCACCATGTTGATAATATGATATACGTTTGTAATACTGTATTAATACTAAATAATGTGTAAATATTAAATATCTGAAATATAAGTACTTACAAAGTTGTTAATTCAATTATTTGTAAGCAAATTATAATTTCTTGTAATATTTTAAACAGGTAGTATTAAATTTTGCTTTTATACAAAAGCAACAACATTCCAATGAGTAAGTGTCTTCTGAAATAATAACCTTAATTATAGAATTGGATTTGGGAAAAGTCATCTCGTATCAAGTACTTATTCAGGGTACTGTGCGATGAGTTACTGCATATTATGAAAACTTAAGTTGGAAAATACAGAGATATATTGACTGAGTAAAGCTCTAATAATATAATAAAGCAAATACTCACTTTGAATGGTCAGAAAATACCACGGTGATTTCAGCGCTTTTATTACATACACGGAAGCCATAACCTATATAAAAATACGGTCTTCGTTCAAAAGGAAACATAGTGATTTCAGTAGTATCCTCGACGAGGACTGTTCCATGGTGCGATTATGTTTTTGTGTTTGATGGTATGTAGTAAATATGTATTATTATAAATGTAAAATAAAAGCACTGAAAGCACTGCAGTATTCGCTGCATTCATAACGGTGTGCATTATGTTCCGATCACTGAATTATTGTTAAGTATACTTAGTACTTCGACAATTGACATGTGATGATTTGTCGTTTTAGACCATATTTTGCATTAGATGGTCATTCAGCAGCTGATGTTTCTTCCATTGAATGTTTGCTGCATTTTAATGCATTTAACTTGGTATGTCGCTTTACCATGGACCTACATGTTATCAGTTAATTTAGCATGTGTAAATGTTTGTAAATGAGGTATATAATTTATAATGACACCTTTCATGATATGACCTTACTCCAGATCCAGATACAATTACTGGCAATGACGAAGGCAGCCTGGACTCATTTTAGAAATGGATTCTAAGTGCACATGAACAAGACACTTTCAGATGTATTTAAATTGTGGCTCATAGAGCGGGGTCAATTTAAGCCCAGATACATACCAAATGCATTCTTTGTATAAATTCTTCTAGGCTTCACTTTTCTATCAACAAATATTTTCAACATTTCCAATAGTTGTTTACATTGGGCTGGTTTGACCTCGGGCGCATAAATTGAACCATATCCTTATCGGACATTAAGGTTATGTTTTAACCTTTATACAAGCTCTTAAACCAGCACTATACACAGAAGGATTTTAGTAAGTTTTTTATTGTTTCGATTTTATTTCCATGGCAATCACAGCATAAAATAGATTTTTAATAATGTTTGTCAAACTTCATATCAAGAACATTTCTCCAAAGATTTAGCATGCATATCGTCTCTAGGGTTTAGGAAGAGATGTTGTTTAAGTAAAATTGTTGACGAACTACATGTACATACACACTTCGGCACAATAGCTTCCCTGAAGTACTTTATGCTCTAGATAAGCTAAGGTAGATCAACATATCAAAATTAAACAAATAAGAAAACATTCTCTCTGTTACGCAGCAAATACACTAATCAATCCAAAAATGCTATTAAACAGAACGCAAAACATGTGGAAAATCATGGGCTATACGAAAGCGTTTTTGTAAAACTCCGATGATAAAGGATGTTCCTTACACAAAGCAAATCAAACCCAAGTCGGTGGCTATATGAATGTCCTTTGGTTGTTTGTAATTTTGACAAGAACACGGCATATGTCCAAATGTATGTCTTAATATTTTTACAGACCTGTACAGCACTCATGTGCATGCTATTTACTTGGAACACTTAAAAACTTATTTTCTCATTACCCATATGTTATCCTTTCTTAACACGCACAAAAAGAGGAAATTTAAGGTACAAGTGAAACGTGCTAAAACATTTGAGATTTAAATAATACGGGCAGCAAAACTCGTGGAAATAGATTACTACATATAGCAAAGACGATTGTCTTTTCCACTTAAATGCATTGCGAGAGTTTTGATGGATCAATTTCTGTGTACTGGCCAAACAGAATGGGGCCAACTTGAGTTTATCAGGGCGGCTTACGAACGAGAGAAGTATGAACCAAGCGCTTCAGCTAACTAAAATGACGTCAATAGCTTCGGCTGTGATTGTGTGACAAATAATTAGCGAAGCCATGAGTGATGAATAGGATAACGATGAATAACTGTTGCAGACGATCGCATTCATGCAGTGTACGTAAATAAATCATTTCAGTCGACAATAGTTTCAATTCGCGTCGGGCGAATAAAATGAGTACTTATAAGTTATGATATCAGTCTAACTTAAATGGCGCGTAAATGAGTTACAAACAACATCAGTAAGTGTTTAGCCCTTAAAATTAGTAATTTCTTATTATAATGGTTTCCTTTGTAGCCATTTTCCACCAAATATGTTTCACACTCGACGCTAAACACTCAAATTTAACCGGGGTATTCGGCGTACACGGGCTAGTGAATCCAGCTTAATATCGGGCGCGTGTTCAGTAACGACTGTTAGCGAACATTACTGGTACGGGACAACTCAACCCGACGACAACTCAACACTTGGATAACTCAACCAAAAGTTGGGACAACTCAACCCGAAATTAAGGGGATATTTGTTGTTGGTTTCGGGTTGAGTTGTCTTTGGGTTGGGCTGTTCCGATCCTTACGTTACGGAAAATTTTTGCAGGTTCGAGATAATTGAACCGGCTACTGAACAAATGAACTGATTCGCCGGTGTCCGTTTAAGCATTGGCGTACGCCGGTTTAAGACCCACCGGCAAATCAAGTCGGCCCAATATCACGGATGTTAGACAAAGATTACGAAGTAATCATTAAATCATTAATGTTTTGACAGTTGTAGAAAACGAACTATATACTCATCTTCATTTTATTGATTTAATAATAAATAGAAACTTTCTGATCAATTACAATTTAATTTTTAATTTAAATTCGAAATAATGCAAGTATTGTCAGAACATATTCCGATGAATGTTACGGGCTATTGACGTGTGCTCCTTGACTAACCATGTGTGATAATTAATATTGTAGGACAAATTTTGTTGTATAATAAACAGCACGTAATTTAACCTGCCGATTCTAAATACTTCTTCTGAAGAATAAAACGAATTTATTCATTAAAAGTAATTTTAGCCAGAGACACACTCATCGTCGATAAAGATATGAATAGACGACTTTTAAATTTTACATCTTGAAAAATCTGAGCTTATTTTGTTCTTGTGCAAATAATTTTGGATCTATATCACAACTAAGGACTCAAGTGTGGTAAATATTTGAAACAATACGTGCCGAGTCTTAGTTTTGTTACAGTTAAGTAATTATTATATACAATATTCATCGACGTCATTGTGCGACTCAGTACATTGGTCTCATTTAATATAATCGTATCTTTCGTTCATGAAACATAGTTTAGATTCAAACGGATTAAACATGTATCAAAGAGTGCATTTGTTAAAACATATTTCTTTGTTTATTTTACTCTGCAGTATACTTGTGATCATTTATTTTGTTTTTGTTACGAATGGAAATAACAATAATTATAATTTTGGATTACTACAAAAACAATATGACTCAAATGAGATCTCAAATATTCCATTTACTGTCAATAAATCAATTGATGAGGACAAAAGTAATTGGAAAATAATATATAATGGAATGGAATTAAGAAAGGAAATAGATTACGTTCACGATAGTAGTTATACTGTAAAAGATGGAGACGTATGTAGACGAAGTGTTCCTGATGTAATGATTGTAGGCGTTGCTAAGTGTGGAACCAGTGAATTAATAGATTTTATGTCTTTACATCCTAAGATAATTTCAAAGAATTTTCCATATCAAGTAAATGGTACATTGTTTTCTGGAAATCAGTCTCGTGAACATGTCAAAAGAAAGATGCCGTGTAAATATGCAGATCAAATGAATGTTTTAAAAGCTGATGCTTTTTTAACAACAAAACAAAGCCTAAAGAGATATTCAAATTGAATAATAACATGAAAATAATTGCCATCGTTCGTGAACCTCTGTCAAGGATAAAATCGCATTTAACTTTTAATCCATCTAAGTCAAACACTTTGGTTTATACACCTGATCAATTAGATGAACTTCTCACAAGCGAGAGAGGGGTAAAAAATATAATTCCATGCTTAAACTCTCAACATATGTTGAGGGTTTGGAACGGTATATGCAAATATTTGAACAAGAACAAATTCTAGTGATAGAGTCGACCGAATTTATGAAAAATCCAACACAAGTGCTTAAAAAAGTTGAAACTTTATTAGAAATTGAAAAGTTTGATTGGGACACTCATTTGGCTATGAATACAGATAAAGGGTTTTATTGCATTCGTAAAAGCAAAACAGTTGAACGTACCATGGTTTGTTATGACGATAATCGTGGCCGAAAAAAAAAGTTTGACATTTTTGATGCACAACGCAAAGAGAAGCTACGTAATTATTTCAAACCACATAATGAGCATCTGTTTCGTCTCATTGGCAGAAGATTTGATTGGTGAAGTAAACTTGATATGTTTGACTTCAAACTACTATAAAAAGCCAATTGAATATTCCTGGTTTTTTTTTCAAACTATAATGGGTCAACATATTGGACAATCTGTGGATGAAAGTGAAGATATCACCTCTAAACTAAGACACTCAACGCATCGCAGAATTTGGCGAATTGGTCCGCAACAGAATGTAGTTCAGCGCATAAAGACAAAACCGCTGGATATTTTCCTTTTTTATACAATTGTTATTGAATTGTAAAATAAATGATCGCTTATAGTTACAGGAATATCAATCTATAGATGCACAATATCAAAAGGTGCATGTACTTATTCAATCCGTGTTTTTTGCTTCCGATGGTGAATGTCTGTGTAAAGAATGAATTTAGATATAGCCATTTTTAAACGAAGGTCACGTTCAGATGACCTTTTCTCACCGTAAATTAATGTCAAAACTGTTATGATACGTAACTCTTTACACCGTCTACGTCACGCAATTTTAAAATGAGCCGTCAAATCGCACACTGTGAATAAAACCGCTGATAAATCAGCTTGCAAACGTTGGTCTGAAAATAGAAATTACGAAACCATGTTTTTACTAGCGTTTCTTCTAAATGAAAGCTACGCATTGATAAGTCGACGGAAAGATCATCTCGACGTTGCCCTCCATTGAGATAGTAGAGATAACCCGGATCGATAGCGCAGTTGGTAGCGTGCCGGGATTTTGATACTTGTGCTCGAGGGGTGCGGGTTCGAATCCCACACGGGGAGGTTATACCCTTCCATGAAAATTTGACTATAATGTCGATTTTCATCCATTGATTAGATAATATTGAGAAGTTTCCGGCCTTGTAGAAGGGTAGGTGAGTACTGGTTATAGACAATGGTCCAGGAAAGCTAGGTTAGGTGCGCTTGACGTCGTAAAATGATCTAAATTGTGTTGACACGGCGTTAACTTAAATAAATAATTAAGATAGTAGAGATCCTGTACGACAATGTTCTACGGGAAATCTGTTTACGGAGATTGGTCTTAGTATACAGATGATATATTCACATTCATTCAAAGAGTGGACAACTAATGAAATCATATCTTTATTCATTTTAGTTTTGGAAGAATTCAAAACTGATGTTTTTAGGATAATATTGCCCTGTAATGTATATAGGGATACTCTCAAAATGTTATATTATTAAACTGCAAGAAAATTTTGTCAATACATTTTTATTTGCTTTAACTTACCTCATGTATAGGTGTATTTATTTTTGTATCAAACACTGTAGCTACATGTGTATGCTGATAATATAATTCACATTTGTAATACTGTGTGTATATATTAAAATCTGATATACAAGTACATGTACTTATTCAGTTGTTACTTCAATTCTTTTTAAAAAATATAATTTCTTGTGATACATTAAACTGGTAGCGTTTGGTTTTTTTTTATACAAAAACAACAATATTCTAATGAGTAACTGTCTTCGGAAAGAATTATATTAATTATAGAATTGGCTATAGTTGAAAGGTACTTTGTAACAAGAACTCACTCAATGTACTATACGATGAGTTACTGCATATTACGATAACTGAAGTTACAGAGTGGTATAAATTATGTATCGTGTACGGCTCAAATTACATACAAAGCAAATATCTGCTTTGAATGGTCAGAAAATACCAGTGCTTTGAGCGCTTGGATTACATTCATGACAGCCATATCCTTCTTTATAAAACTGCAGACTTTCTGCAAAAGGTAACATAGTGATTTTAGTAGTATCCGCGACGAGGACAGTTCCATGGTGCGATATTGTTCTTGGGTTCGATGGTATGCCGTAAATATGTAATCAAAGCACTGAAAACACTACAGTATTCGCTGCATTCATAACGGTGCGTATTAAGCTCCGATTACTGAATTATACTTAGTACTGCTTAAATTCTAATGAGTAGATTTTTCGTTTTAGACCATATTCTGCATTGGATGGTCGTTCAGCAGCTTACGCTTATTTTGACCCAGACGCATAAATTGAACCATATCCTTGTCGGACATTTAGGTTATGTCTAAACCCTTATTCCAGTTCTTAGTCCAGCACTATGCCAAGCAAAATGTTAGTAGGGTTTTCTTCCTTTTTTCCTTTCAGATTGCCCTGGCAATTACAGATATGCTGACATATGCATAAAATTGATTTCTAACAACGTTTAAAAAACATGCCAAGAATATTTCTCCAAAGTTTTAGCATGCAAATTGTCTCTAAGGTTTAGGAAGAGATATATTTAAAGTTCAGTTGTTGACGAACAACATACACAGTTCGGCACAATAGCTTCCCTAAAGTAATTTGTGCTCTAGATAAGGCCAGACCATATCGGAATTTTGTTAAGCGTTCGTGCGCGTGGGTTTTAGTGTCCTCAATCCAAAAAATGCGGGTGAAATTTTCTTAAATAAGTCCGATGTCCCGGGATTCGATAACGACAATTTCGTTAAAACACTAGTCATTTTATAATTACCTTTTTCAGTCTGTGATTAAACAAGTCATTTCATTAGTATATCAGAATATTGTTTCATATTTTAATGATGTTTTCCATTAAAATTAATACAAAATGCATTGTTGTTTTGTCGTAAAATATTTGTGTTCTCGTTTTCGGTTTGTGTTTTTAAGTTAAGCGCTTTAAGCGCTTAACTTATTACTACCATCTCGACAGTCGTTTCGAGTTTAGCCAACCCAAGTCTAAGCCAAGTAGTTCTTCTGACCTCTAATTACCACAACCACGCAATTTTCTTTCATAGTATGTACAAATTGTCTCTATTCTACGAAATTACAGACAAAAGTGCATCATATGGAACATAAAATCATTCAAAACAAGGTGTTCCGAAGTTTTCCTATTATATTGGGCACGTTTCACAAGGCGAGCACTAATATGCTACACAATATTGCTTTCAAAAAGCGCTAGCTAGCGATGGCCTTGTGGAACATGTCCCTTGATATCAATACGCGCAAAGATATCGACCTATTTTTCTATGATGTCACTCAACCACTGAGATGAACGAAGTTGCCGGTAAGAGTCGAACTCTGTTAACATTGAAATCATCGAGAGTAATTAGACGAGATGACCGGCATGCATTCGATCGCGATCAATTTGAATATCATTATTGAAGTGTTACAATGATTTTAAAGCGTTTGATCATGTCTGGATGGCTTTATACACTTAACAAAACTTATAAGTATACATGTATATTTGGGCTCGTATCTACGTAATTGCTTGTCTAATTTAAGTCAAATTTTCAACAAATATAGTTTAAAGACGGATCATTATTATTATGTTTATTTCATTTTTAGTATTCGATTTTAGCGCTAAACCATAGGAGAATGGGTGTTTAGTCTTGGAAAGGAGACCTGTCACATCTCTTTCATAAGGAATTCATCGAGTTGGATACCTTATATTTTTTTACAAAACAAAATTTTGGCTTTTGGCTGGAACTTTTGTATTTGGGTTTTTTTTATGATAATTAGAGCATGTTAAAGTAAAAATTGATAATAATTTGGTGTTTTGTACTGCGATGGGCACCAGTGGTACAAACAACGTTTGTTACATATTATTGCTAAATTGCACGGACTATGGAACAAATACTATTGTTCTTTGTACACACGTTTTCATTGGAACGGTGAAATGAATTCCGGATATACTCTGACAATAGACTGCATTATGTGCATAGCGAAGTGAAACTGAAAGTTGCATTGACGCTTACTATGCACTGAAGCTTTAGAAATAATCATGTACTCGAGTAATGTATCATGCAGGAATTGTATCAAGCTTTCACCTGATTTACTGGTGAATCTTGCTGTTACAAGTGTATTATCTTATTAAGTGTCACAACATTTACCTGTGAGCTGTTGATATTATGGGAAGAAGGATATGTAAGCAGCCGGATAGCTCTATCTATCTATCTACAGAGAGGTCCTGGGTTCGAGTCCCGGTCAGTCTGTATATTTTTCTTACCCTGTGATGATTTTTCCCCCAACGTGGAACCGTGACAATTACTTGGTCAGTTGAGAAATGCTTGTAACAAAATAAATGCTTCTTAAACAGCCTAGAATTATGAAATTATTATTGAGAATATGTCACGGCACTTACCTGTTCACATTATGGGAAGAAGGATATGTAAGTGGCCAGAAAGCATAGTCAGGTAAGCGCTTAACTTCAGCGCTTTCAGCGCTTTGATTGTGAATAGGTACCTAGGTTTGTCAAACTTGAGTTGATGCTTAACAAAATTCTAATTTGGCATGGCTTAAGCTAAGGTAGATCAACATATAAAAAATAAACAAATACGTAGACATTTTCTCTTCTACGCAGCAAATACACTAATCAATCTAAAAATTGATATTAAACAGAGCACTAAACATGTGGAAAATCATGGGCTTGACAAAAGCGGTTTTTTTAAAAACCCCAGTGATAATGGATGTTCCTTACACAAAGCAAATCAAACCCAAGTTGGTGGCCATATGAATGTCCGCTGGTTGTGTTTTATTTTGACAAGAACATTGCATATGTCCAATTGTATGTCTTAAGATTTTTACAGACCTGTACAGCACTCATGTGTATGCTATTTACTTGGAACACTTAAAAACTTATTTTCTCATTACCCATATGTTATCTTTTCTTAACACGCACAGATAGAGGAAATTTAAAGTACAAGTGAAACGTGCTAAAACATTCCAGATTTACATCATACGGGCATCAAAACTCGTGGAAATAGATTACTACATATAGCAAAGACGATCGTCTTTTCCACTTAAATGTATCGCGAGAGTTTTGATGGATCAATTTCTGTGTACTGGCCAAACAGAATGTTGTGTTGATCACTTCCGGATTTTATTTACCTCCCTTTGGTCTTACTTAAAGCTTCTCCTACGTA
The DNA here is from genome assembly GCA_025267735.1 of Mactra quadrangularis. Taxonomy (NCBI): domain Eukaryota; kingdom Metazoa; phylum Mollusca; class Bivalvia; order Venerida; family Mactridae; genus Mactra; species Mactra quadrangularis. The sequence goes on from CM046304.1 coordinate 36,016,251, forward strand.
CTTCACAGTCAAAGTTTTAAAAAGGGCATTTTGAATACACACTATCATAATGGGCCAACTTGAGTTTATAACGACGGCTTACTAACGAGAGAAATATGAGAAATATAAATCAAGCGCTTCAGCTAACTAAAGTGACTAACATGATGAATGGGATAACGATGAATTTCTGTGGCAGACGGTCGCAATCAAGCGGTGTACGTAAATAAATCATTATAGTCAATAATAGTTTCAATTCGCGTCGGGCGAGTAAAATGAGTACTTATAAGTTATGATATCAGTCTAACTTAAATGGCGCGTAAATGAGTTACAAACAACATCAATAAGTGTTGAGCCCTTAAAATAAGTATTTTTTTTAAATAATGGTTTCCCTTGTAGCCATTTTCCACCATATTTGTTACACACTAGACGCTGACCGATCAAATGTAACCGGGGTTTTCGGCGTACACCGGCTAGTGAATCCAGCTTAATAACGGGCGCGTGTTCAGTAACGACTGTTAGCGAACGTTACGGGTACGGGACAACTCAACCCGAAGACAACTCAACACTTGGATAACCTTAACCCAAAGTTGGGACAACTCAACCAGATAGTAAGGCGATGTTTGTTGTTGGTCTCGGGTTGAGTTGTCTTTGGGTTGGGTTGTTCCGACCCTTACGTTACGGAACGTTTTGGCAGGTTCGAGATTATTGAGCCGGCTACTGAACAAATGAACAGATCCGCCAGTGTCCGTTTAAGCATTTGCTTACGCCGGTTTAAGACCCACTTGCAAATCAAGTCGACCCAATATCACGAATGTTTGACAAAGAATACGAAGTAATCGTTAAATTATTCATGTTTTGACAGTTGTGAAAAAAACGAACTATCTACTGATTTTCATTTTGAATGAATGTTACGGGCTATTGACTTGTGCTCATTAACTAACCATGAGTGATAAATAATGTTGTATGAGAATATGTGTTATATAATAAACAGCCCATCACTTTAACCTGCAGAATCTAAATACTACTTCTAAAGAATAATCTGAATTAATTTGTTAAGAGCAATTTTAGCCAGAGACACACTCATCGTCGATAAAGATATGAAAAGACTACGTTTAAAATTTTGTATCTTATAATATCTGTGATTATTTTGTTTTTGTGCAAATAATTTTGGATCTATATCAAAACTAAGGACTCAAGTGTGGTAAATATTTAAAACAATAAGTGCCGAGCTTTGGTTTTGTTACGGTTAAGTAATTATTATATACAATATTCATCAAAATCATTGTGTGACTCATTACATTAGTCTCATTTAACATTATCGTATCTTTCGTTCATGAAACATAGTTTAGATTCAAACGGATTAAACATGTATCGAAGAGGGCATGTATTAAAACATATTTCTTTGTTTGTTTTACTCTGCAGTATACTTGTGATCATTTATTTTGTTTTTGTTCCGAATGGAAATAACAATAATTATAATTTTGGATTACTACAAAAACAATATGACTCAAATGAGATCTCAAATATTGCATTTACTGTAAATAAATCAATTGATGAGGACAACAGTGATTGGAAAATAATATATAATGGAAAGGAATTAAGAAAGGAAATAGATTACGTTCACAAAAGTAGTTACACTGTAAAAGATGGAGACGTGTGTAGACAAAGTGTTCCTGATGTAATGATTGTAGGCGTTGCTAAGTGTGGAACCAGGGAATTAACAGATTTTATGTCTTTACATCCTAAGATAATTTCAAAGAATTTCCCATACCAAGTAAAAAGTAAATTGTTTGCTGGGAAACAGTCCCATACAAATATAAAAAAAAGGATGCCGTGTAAATATGCAGATCAAATGAATGTTTTAAAAGCTGATACGTATTTAACACACAAACTTAAACCTAAAGAGATATTCAAATTAAATAATAGCATGAAAATAATTGCCATCGTTCGTGAACCTCTGTCAAGGATAAAATCGCATTTAACTTTTAATCCATCTAAGTCAAAAACTTTAGTTTATACACCTGATCAATTAGATAAACTTCTCACAAGAAAGAGAGGGGTAAAAAAATATAATACCATACTTAAACTCTCAACATATGATGAGGGTTTGGTAAGGTATATGCAAGTATTTGAACCAGAACAAATTCTAGTGATAGAGTCGACCGAATTTATGAAAAATCCAACACAAGTGCTTAAAAAAGTTGAAACTTTATTAGAAATTGAAAAGTTTGATTGGGATACTCATTTGGCTATGAATGCAGATAAAGGGTTTTATTGCATTCGTAAAAGCAAAACAGTTGAACGTACCATGGTTTGTTATGACGATAATCGTGGCCGAAAACAAAAGTTTGACATTTTTGATGCACAACGCAAAGAGAAGCTACGTAATTATTTCAAACCACATAATGAGCATCTGTTTCGTCTCATTGGCAGAAGATTTGATTGGTGAAGTAAACTTGATATGTTTGACTTCAAACTACTATAAAAAGCCAATTGAATATTCCTGGTTTTTTTTTCAAACTATAATGGGTCAACATATTGGACAATCTGTGGATGAAAGTGAAGATATCACCTCTAAACTAAGACACTCAACGCATCGCAGAATTTGGCGATTTGGTCCGCAACAGAATGTAGTTCAGCGCATGAAGACAAAACCGCTGGATATTTTCCTTTTTTATACAATTGTTATTGAATTGTAAAATAAATGATCGCTTATAGTTACAGGAATATCAATCTATAGATGCGCAATATCAAAAGGTGCATGTACTTATTCAATCCGTGTTTTTTGCTTCCGATGGTGAATGTCTGTGTAAAGAATGAATTTAGATATAGCCATTTTTAAACGAAGGTCACGTTCAGATGACCTTTTCTCACCGTAAATTAATGTCAAAAGTGTTATGATACGTAACTCTTTACACCGTCTACGTCACGCAATTTTTAAATGAGCCGTCAAATCGCACACGGTGAATAAAACCGCTGATAAATCATCTTGCAAACGTTGGTCTGAAAACAGAAATTACGAAACCATAATGTTTTTATTAGCGTTTCTTCTAGATGAAAGCTACGCATTGATAAGTCGACGGAAAGATTATCTCGACGTTGCCCTCCATTGAGATAGTAGAGATAACCCGGATCGATAGCGCAGTTGGTAGCGTGCCGGGATTTTGATACTTGTGCTCGAGGGGTGCGGGTTCGAATCCCACACGGGGAGGTTATACCCTTCCATGAAAATTTGACTATAATGTCGATTTTCATCCATTGATTAGATAATATTGAGAAGTTTCCGGCCTTGTAGAAGGGTAGGTGAGTACTGGTTATAGTCAATGGTCCAGGAAAGCTAGGTTAGGTGCGCTTGACGTCGTAAAATGATCTAAATTGTGTTGACACGGCGTTAACTTAAATAAATAATTAAGATAGTAGAGATCCTGTACGACAATGTTCTACGGGAAATATGTTTACGGAGATTGGTCTTAGTATACAGATGATATATTCACATTCATTCAAAGAGTGGACAACTAATGAAATCATATCTTTATTCATTTTAGTTTTGGAAGAATTCACAACTGATGTTTTTAGGATAATATTGCTCTGTAATGTATATAGGGATACTCTCAAAATGTTATATTATTAAACTGCAAGAAATTTTTGTCAATACATTTTTATTTGCTTTAACTTACCACATGTATAGGTGTATTTATTTTTGTATCAAACACTGTAGCTACATGTGTATGCTGATAATATAATTCACATTTGTAATACTGTGTGTATATATTAAAATCTGAAATACAAGTACATGTACTTATTCAGTTGTTACTTCAATTCTTTGTAAAAAATATAATTTCTTGTGATACATTAAACAGGTAGTGTTTGTTTTTTTATACAAAAAACAACAATATTCTAATGAGTAACTGTCTTCGGAAAGAATTATATTAATTATAGAATTGGCTGTAGTTGAAAGGTACTTTGTAACAAGAACTCATTCAATGTACTATACGATGAGTTACTACATATTACGATAACTGAAGTTACAGAGTGGTATAAATTATGTATCGTGTACGGCTCAAATTACATAGAAAGCAAATATCTGCTTTGAATGGTCAGAAAATACCAGTGCTTTGAGCGCTTGGATTACATTCATGACAGCCATATCCTTCTTTATAAAACTGCAGACTTCCTTCAAAAGGTAACATAGTGATTTTAGTAGTATCCGCGACGAGGACAGTTCCATGGTGCGATATTGTTCTTAGGTTCGATGGTATGTCGTAAATATGTAATCAAAGCGCTGAAGACACTGCAGTATTCGCTGCATTCATAACGGTGTGTATTAAGCTCCGAGTACTGAATTATACTTAGTCCTGCTAAAATTGTAATGAGAAGATTTGTCGTTTTAGACCATATTCTGCATAGATGGTCGTTCAGCAGCTTACGCTAATTTTGACTCAGACGAATAAAGTGAACCATGTCCTTGTTGGACACTAAGGTTATGTTTGAACCCTTTTACTAGATCTTATATCAGCAATATGCCCAGCAAGATTTTAGTAGGGTTTTCTTTCCTTTTTTCGTTTTGGATTGCCCTGGCAATTACAGATATGCTGTCATATGCATAAAAGATTTTTAACAACGTTTATAAAGCATGCCAAGAACATTTCTCCAAAGTTTTAGCATGCATATTGTCTCTAGGGTTTGGGAAAATATGTTGTTTAAGTTAAGTTGTTGACGAACAACATACACTGTTCGGCACAATAGCTTCCCTAAAGTAATTTGTACTCTAGATAAGGTCATACCATACAGAAATTTTGTAAAGCGTTCGCAATCGCGTAGGTTTTAGTGTCCTCAATTCAAAAAACAATATTGTAGGTAAAGTTTGCTTAAATTATTCTGATGTTCCGGAGTTCGATAACGACAATTTCGTTAAAACACTAATCATTTTATGTTTACCATATTTTTTAGTCTGTGATTAAACAAGTCATTCCATTTAAGTAATTTAGACGATTATTTCATATTTTGATCTTTTTCCATTAAGATATACACAAAATGCATTTTTGTGGTAAAATATTTGTGTTCTAGTTGTCGGTTTGTATTGTTGTGAATAGATACCTTGGAATTATGTTAATTTCCATTGGTTATTCAAAGTTCATTTTAAAAAAAAGGTCACGTGCGACCGGGGGTGTTTTTAACACGAATCCGAATCTGGATACCCGATCATGATTGTGATTCAGTCGTTTTTTTGATAGAACCATGAACATGTCCTCTAATCATACTAATCAAGCTCCAAGCTCGATTAAAATACAATTAACACTGACAGCATTCGGATCTACCTCGGCAATCTTATACGCAGATATATATATATATATATCTTCGTAGATGATCGCCGAGGTTGTTCCGAATGCACTGACGGCAGAGCCTACTCATGTTGACATTATTACGGTCCGCCGAAAATCCTCGAAAAACCCCAAAGAACTAAAAAAACTCAAAAGACCACTAAGAACTAAGAAACACCTAAATAAAGCGTAGAAAACTTTAAATCCAAAGATTAACTATAGATACGCATTAAAAATGAAAATAGCTAAATTTTGTAAATATGTGAAGTAGGTTCAGTATGAAGCTTAATTATTGACTCTTAGCCAGAAAACCCATTTTTGTGCTTCATTTATCATGAGAATCATTTTCTTTTGGATGTTTCGACGGACCGGTGAATCGGTTCTGAAGCTCAAGAAACTGCCAAGCACCCGCAATAAGTATTTTCTTTTCTGCCACAGAAATGTTAGTAGCCATATTTAAACAATAAGCCAAATCAAGATGTTTTATTATCATCAATATCATGATTAAGATTGTATGTTTAATCTTTTGATTCGTGTTTATAATGACCGGCAGCATGTTCAGTAACGACTGTTAGCGAACGTTAAGGAACCGAGACAACACAACCCGTAGACAACTCAACCCATGGATATTTCAACCCAAAGCTGGAACACCTCATACCATTAGTGAGATATTGAGTTTTTTCGGGTTGAGTTGTCTTTTGTGTTGAGTTGTTCCGATTCTAACGTTACGGATCGTTCAGGATAATTGAAGACGCTGCTGATAAACTTCTGTTTCGAAATGTGGCTTAAATACTGGTGTTTGTGAGAATGTTTATACGCCTGACTAACATTTATATATTTCATTAATTATATAACACGAAGATAGAATATGAAACTGGGTCAGGTAATTTTATAAAGACGTTTTATATAATGCTCATATAGTTTGAAGTTATAATAAACATACATGTATATCTTTCAGACAAGTTACAAGAGAGGAAATCATCTAAAGCTGGTTTATTGCCGAAAGCAAAAATAAAAAGTGTCAAAATGACTATAATAATCTGCATAGGTAAGATTACAGCTTTGGCTTCTTGTTCGTAATCACCATTTATACACTATTCCTTTTCCCTATGATGTTTCTTAAACAAATTAATAACACGGTAGCAATATCACGTGACTATGACATCGCGAATGCAAGGGTTTGAAGAACCAAACAATGAAAATCCGCCTCGACTGAATTTCTACAAGCTATATGTTTTTTAATATGCCGGGTCGATAGCGCAGTCGGTAGCGCGCTGGAATATGGAATCTCGTGTCCAGAAGGGAGTACGAGGAGGTTATACCCTTCCGTGAAAAATTGAAATGTCAAATATCGTCCATTTAGAGGGGAATATGGAGAAGTTTCCAGCCTTGTGGAAGGGTTGGTGAGTACTGGTTATAGACAAGGGTTCCTTCCTGAGGAAAGCTGGGTTAAGTGAGCTGGATGACGCTATTTGACCTAAACAATGTGTTGCTACGGCTTTAAACCCGACATAATAAAGAATTTAGTTCTTGTCAGATTTACATGACAGCAACTCGAGGATAAGCAGAAAAGTACACTAATTGCTGTGCATCATATCTCCAACGCCAGTTTAATACTTTTTGCCAACACCCTGGAAAGCACACCAATGTTTTTTTTTTTACTATTCGAAAAAGTAGGACGAATTGTCACAATGAATTAGAATAATTTTCTTTTTCAAACGATTTTTCAAATGACAACGTTCATAGTCACATGTTCCTTCTATCGTGTGTTAAAGTAATATCATATGAAATCAAATAATTGCATTATTTGATATTTCCTTTTATGTTTGGTTGATTTACTGAATCGTGGCTTATTTAATATTACAAATTTTTATATCAAATATATCACCATGGTAGTATAGTGTGCCAGTTTTTCACCTATATTTTACATACATGTCTATATTTATTCATATTTCATGAAATTGACATGGTATAGTGAGCAAAATGATGGTAAAATATAAAGTTAAAAAAGATTTATGCATAAAATATTACATGTACATAATTTATATAAAAACAGTCTATAAAATTGTACGTACAGTAAGATGAGAATGGTTAAAACAGGTATTTATTATTCATAGGCAAATATTTTAACCAGTACAATTTGCTATATTTTAGCTGCTTGTCTAATGAAATATTCTAACGGTGTAGAGAAATGGATAAAAGATATGATATCATTGGTTATTTGTAATTAACAGATACAAAGCACGGTCAGCAGTTGCTGACTATTTTCTCTGTGTAATTTGGGTGACTCACTATGCTAATGATTATACTTCGTCGTGGTACGCTCCTTGCGCTATAACTGAACAGCGAATATAACTATTTATACTTAAAACAAAATGAACCCTGTATCGCGCCTGATATCTGTAATAAGAGACTTTCGTCAGTTATCTCCCCTTGTATACTCTTCAAATAGGTAGGTCCTTTTAGTTGGATTACTCGGATTTTACCTTTACTTTTTATGTCGAATTGCCAAAATAAATCTTCAATAATTTTTTTGTAAATCATTCAATTTGTTTGAAATTCAAGCTAAGTATTTTGGGGTACAATACTAACTAAATTTTGTCACTCCTGATAATATCTTAGGGACCACAATGGAAATAAGGGCTTGCCCTTTTTTGTGCTATCCCTGGTGTTGGTGTGCTTGTCATGGTTTGATTACAACATGCTGTGATATATATTAATGCAATTATGCTATGTGTACACTATGCCAAATAAATAGTACTATTATCATTATTACAAAATGTATTATTATTATTATTATTATTATTATTATTATTATTATTATTATTATTATCTTAATTTACAAGAAAGATTATATGATTAAATATTTTGCTATCCTTACATAGGAATTCAATGATAAATCCGAGGATTCCAACTGTAAGGACCTACTTACCAATTGGATTGCTTCAGTTTTTATCAGGGAAAGATAACTGACCTAAGTCCCCCATTAAAACATTCGGAATTACCTCGGCGATCTTCTACGCAGATAAACCTCGGATATCATAAAGTGAATAAAGCAGATCTATAGTAATTTGGTTTCTGTTGTAATGTTGTCTGAACTACAGTCATACGACGTGTGTGACATTGTACTGATGAAATGATGTGATATTTTTGCGTGTAACAATGTTATAATTAAATGTTGACATGAAAATTACAGTCGCCGGACCTTATTACGTGGTTGTATTCCTACCACGTCTGATTTCCGAGGTATATCTTCGTAGATGATAGCCGAGGTTGTTCCGAATGTCATTAAAGATATTTCATGTTGAATCATGTTGAATCAGAATATTTTTCAAAACAAATAGGATACAGTAGGTAATGTATAACTCACCTTGTCTCATTTCAGCATTTTTCGTCTGTTGGACACCTTATTTTGTGATGATGATGTTAAGTGTATATCAATATCCACATCTAGATCCACGTTATGTCATGTTATTTGGCATGCTGTATCCATTAAACAGTGCCTGCAATCCAATCATTTTCATTTGTTTCAATGTCAAACTTTTCTGGCGCCGGAAACCGGAACCAACCTCTATGACGTCATATGATGGCGTCAGCACAATGAATACGACCGCGTGACTATATAGCCTCGTGTCTGCAGGAATAATTTCAACGTTTCATTTACAAAGACAACATGAACTGCGAGTGTAAAATACCTGGACGTTAATTGTTTTTATCAAGAACGAGAAAGCATTATACTTATTCAAGCATTTTATTGGAGTTGAAATTGAACGCTTTTGCTTGTTTTTACGTTGTACATAATATTGGTCTAAATTTAGTTGTGTGGGTAGCGATTTATAATTGTGGACTGTTTAAACATGGTTTCCACTACATTAGTTTATTATGATAATTAACTGAAACTATACATGTTTGTTTGAAAGCTACAATGACAAACGTGTTGTCCAATTTAACAACCCAATAAGTGTAATAAGTACTAGATTTGAATAAAAATAAAATTGCCGATGGCGCTGTTAGGACATGGATTAAACAGGCCAAATTGTATCCAAATACTTATAGAGAGGTTGGACTAATGATCTTTTTCTTCTAAAATTTACAAACAATCTGCGTTATGAAGGATCAGCGAAGCTACATTGATACTGTCAACACAATAAGTACACATGTATATGATCTATTTTTAGACACTGGAATTTGTAGGCGTGTCTATTCTTAGCTCTGTGGTGTTACAGTCGACTGGAACAGATTAGAAGTTACATAACTTGAACTTTATCAATATTTCAACGGAAGAATGCCGGTTTCTTATTGAAACTGTATGCACATGAATACTAGGGATGACACAATTATACACTGAAATCAGTGCATACTATACCCATGAAAACTCAATTAAATATTTATACTATATTGTTGACAATGTTCAATTTTCATTTGTTATATAAATGACATTTGTGCATAAAATAAAGACATAAAATAACATGATCGTTAGTTATTATGAAAATATAATTAACCAAAGGTAAAATGACACATACACTTGACATATTTTCAAAGTATACACCAATATATTTGGTCATAACTGGGTTTTTAAGTAAGCTATTGATATAAAATTTGTAGAAAATGTCCATCAAATAGTAATTCATTTATTAGCAAAACGAAGAATTAATTGAAAAATAACTGACTTCTTATAAGCAGTAACAATATTGGCACCAACAAAATACGAATTCAATTCAAAATAAACGTGAAAATGTAAACCGTTTGGCTCATATTAGTAAAAAGCATGAAATGCACGTGCATCGTGGAAGTCGGTTACTACTCGGTGGATATTAACGTTTATAGTGTCACATGAAAGATATAGTATCCCATAGTTGACTCACAAAATTTCATTTTAATAACTTAACTAATATAGAAATTGTCACATAAATCCAAAAAAGCGAGATGATTATCCCGTCATAACGAGATAATGAACTAGATTCGTTTGACTTGATTAGATGCTAAATATCAATAACGGATGCTAAATTTCATTGACGGATGCTCAATTTCAATGATATATGCTAAATTTCACGGTTTTACGGTAACGTATCAGGGCCAACAGTTGATGAGTTGTGTTGCGCTAATTCGACTTACGTATCTTTATAACGAGATACCAGTTTAAATTAAAAGTTCGTTTGAACTTACTAGATCATTGAATATGATCTATTAACATCTAAACAACACTTTTGTATAACATGTATTTTAGCACTTGGGCAAGTGGCTTTACTGATAGTGATAACATACTTGTACACGCGAATGACAAATTTTAACGTAAGCTAACAATTCCATCGCAATACATATTCAATACGTGTAATTTTATTCATTCATATTTACTTACAATGACAAGACACATGGTTAACCGTTCAAATAAAATATTAACTCTTAGAAAATGTTTCTTAACAAAATTTGATACATATTATTTTAAAATAAAAATTTTGTTACTGGTCAGTATAGCCGCCCAAAGCTGAATGTCTTTTTAATAACATCAAAATCGCACGATAACTTGTGCGATGAAACACAATGTTTCATTGGTTGAACATCTTCATATCAACTTTGAATTGACCAATCAAAGATCTTAACATATCAAAGGAAAATATTTTCTGCCTAATTAAATGCGCTTCGCTTTAATACCGGCAGAAAATACATGATAATACATATTGTCACGAAAATAACGATGCCTATTCGTAATAACGAGAAAATCAACACGCTATCACAGCTAAGCATCTCTTTATTACTATTGAGCATCTCGCATTAACGAGTTGATTATTTCGATATCTCGATATAACTTCTGCAAGTAAGATGACCATACAATTCTATTCTGGGACACATTTGTGTTTTCATTAGCTTAATATCTAATTATGTGCGGATAGAAATAAAGAAAGATACAGAATGCAGCCTGTAAAGAAATATACTCGAGGTTAGTCCTACAATTACATTGAATAGGAGCTATGGTTCAGATGTAGGACGCGTGCATAGCGATAGAGAAGTTCCGGGTTCGATCCATCACTGCTTAATTCCTTGAGCAAGAAATTACCCAACAATTGTTCAACTCCGAACATGTGTAAATGCGGACTGTTAGGTATCACATGTCTGAAGGTGGTTTAAATGACCAGGAATTATCGTACAATATTGTTAAGTCGACTGATCATGTATATGAAAGCAGAATTTAAACAGCAAATAACTTTGAATTGATGGGGACATAAAGTGTTCTGCAGGGCAAGTTAAAAATCAGGACTTGAGAGGATAAGATATCTGGAATCAAACCATTGTGAAAATAATCAGATTGTAGAATAACCAGCTACAATCCTAGTCAGTGTCTCTGTCTGGACTAAATTAAGTAGTTAAAGCAAGGAAGTACCCTATTGTACAAACTACATCGCTTTATTTTGCTAAACATTTTGGCAACAAGAGTCCCGCTCTGCGGAGCAAAATACACTCGAAGATGGGGCAACTCGAAATGAGAGTTACAAGAATTTAAGACAAGTAATTAAAGAGGAGTTGTCTGCACAATAATTTGTATAGTATATGTATATAGAAAGGGGAAATACTTCAGAGATGATCAAATTTGAATTATGTCCCCTTTTTAAGTATATATAAAAAGGAAATGGTCCATACGTAAATGATGAAATTTTAATTATGTTCCCTTTATGCACAACTAGACATCAGTATCTATCATCAGAGAGAGAGTTTCAAGAAAATATGTCCAGTTGTAAAGGAGAAGTTGCGTGCACAAGAAATCGCTTATAAGTACATTGTATATATCGTCGGAGGTCCTAATTTCGTCCCTGACCTAATTTCGTCATCCCACCTTAAATACATAAAGCATTGAGCAATACTAAAATTTAGGTAATATTATTTATAAACTCACTAAAATAAGCTTAGATTCTCGTTTTTACCTCGAAATCTTATCGTAGGGCGGAGCGACGTTGTGGGCGGAGCCAAACCTGCACTGATTGCGATTTTACACTACCAGTAAACATGTCAATATTTAAATTGGTGGAATTTCGATTTTTTTGTCATAAAATTGTTGAAGAAACAACACAGATTGGAGGTAAAAGATCTAAATATTGTATATAAATAAATAAACGGAGATTTGCATCACAAAAATGAAGAAAAAACTTATTTTTATTTTGCAGTGTTGATTTTTGGTCCTGTTTAAACAGTCGTCTGCATTTATACCCAGCCTCATAACATTGTGTTTACTAACGTTATTTGACAGAATAAACCATAGAAAAGTTGATGGAATAAAAACTTTATGATTCATTTACATATTTTAAAAATAAAAAGTCAGTTTAAAATTACAAATTTAACATTGTATTCATTCATTTCCTTAAGGTGACGAAATATGGTCTCTCCAAGATATAGTGGGGAAATAATCCAAAAGTAAATGGTGAAATTTGAGTTATGTCCCCTTTATGCACAACAAGACATCAAAATATATATCATCAGTGACAGTTTCAAGGACAGGTAGGTCAAGTAGTTAAGGAGGAGTATAAATTACAGACGGATGACAGACAGACGGACATACGGACGGACTACAAGCGCCATAACAAAATACGACCGTTTTTCAAACGGGGGTATAAAACTGGAAAAATCACAACTATAGAAAACGCATTTTGGGAGCATTCGAAACACTTCGACAATTCATTACATGAATGATCTCAGAAGTTTTCGTGGGGGTTCTATGGTGGATTCGCGAAGATTAGAAAAAAGAAGTAATTCAGCCACCATAAGGTACACATATAATACAAGGTTTTTACTACATACTCGAAGCGAAGAACGTAACGGTTTTGCTAAATTGTTCTTGTAAACATATTGCAAATCTTGCTAATTCACTTCTTATGCTATATATGTGACTGTACATTGTTCAGTAGATATCATTTAAATTGAGCACTTATGGACTAAAATGAGACATTTGTCACCACCTAAATGATCGTGAATTTATTTACATCAACACCGGTTAAAGTATTTTGTTTGAGCATGAGACGCAAAGGGGCAGTTATCAAGTGGCGTCTAAATATGACCGAAATGATTCTTTAGCGAATGGCCGATGAGTTCCGAGTGGTTTTTAGAGATAACCTGTTTTGGTGTTAAACTTCTTCATTTGATTACACGCCTATTTCTATATTACATATTCAATGGTACTATACAAAAATATGAATAACAACAATATTAAATTAGTAGAAAACTCTCCAGCATAAATATATAATGTATACACAACTACACAAAAAATAGATTCAAAATTTGTTTATGAATTGATGTTAAAAATTAATGCCTAATACTCTTATTCTTGATATCAGTAATTTACATGCAGTCTTTTCACATGTTGTTGTTCCAGCCAATTACACTGTCTCTATATGTTTAATCGTAAGTAATACTATTTTTATTTTGCTTTGTATTCTAAGTTTGACATAACTTAAAAGTATATAACATAATTGTAATCTAAATGTTATGTATTATGGGCCGGAGGCCTTGAAATATTCAATTAATAAATTATTGTATATTATTGTAATTGTGTTTGTGTACTTCGTGTTTTTGCATTGTTTTTATTGAATTTTTATACTCAAGTTTATTGGACATACATCATTCACATTTCATGATTCGACTTAATTTTACATTTGTTTTTGTTTATTAGATATTGAAAGTTGGTGTCCTGAACAGTATAACAAGATGCTATTGTTAACCGGACTTGTCCTGAACAGTGTGACATAACGCCCCTGTTAACCAGACATTTCCATAAAGTTGTCGAAACAATACCTTTAAAGGGTCCTTGATACATCTCCAAATGTGCCCAAACATTCCCCTTTAGAGGGATCCCGTATCTTAAGCATTAATGCAGTCATATAAAACAAAGTATGCAATGACAGAGTATAGTTTATAGACAGCAAATTACAAACTTTATGTGTATGAAATGTGATTTCTTAAGTATATCTTTTTATTAAGCGCATTATCGCACCTTATTATTTGATCTCAAATTTGAGGATTTTTAAAGCTGAGCTTAATTCTCGATTAGCATCGAGAGTGGCTATAGTACAGGTATTATGTTCTTATAATGTACATTAATAATTTACATAATTTAGCTGTTGTACATAATGGAGGCTGAATTACGCCATGTCGCATTGTTGTCCCAAGGGGAGCCATACGAAAACACGAAATTACGACAAAATGGTATTTTGTCGTATCTTCGTCCCACAGGGCGCCATACAATTACACATTCATAATTCTAAAATATTATGCATGTACAAATTGTGATGAATCTAGCACTATTTGCCGAGTCCATTTTACTTTTATAGGGGATGTTAAATAATTCACGACATATACAAGTGATGATTGAAAGTTATCGGCCAATCTTTTGCGCATGTTAAAGCGAGAGACAAAAGAATGGAAAAAATCAAGCGACAAAGTACACGTTGTCGCATTATCGTCACGAGAAGCGCCACACGAAAACACAAAGGTGCAACAACTGTTTTTTTTGGTCGTCATTTCGTTACGCACGTTCGAGACGAAAACCAAGGAAGCAGTAAATTAAGGTAAAACATGAAATGGGAATGTGTACTTTTGTATTTCATCGCATAAATATGTTTTCGCTTTGTACTTCCTTAGGCAAAAACTCGAAAAAAATAAAAATGTCGTATGCTTGTTTTTGCATGGCGCCCCTCGGGACGATTATACGACAAAAGTTACATTTTGGCGTACTTTTTTGTTTTTATGTGGCGCCTCGCGAAACGAAAATGCACCACTATAAATATTTAACAAATAAATGTGTTGAAAATTAGCATTAACATTTCCGTTTATCAAAAGTATCATTATCCATGGACTTCGAAGAAAATAAATGATCTATTTCAAACTACTCTCATGAAAAGAGCTTCTAAATAATTGCAAATATCGCTTAAATAAGTTTATCTTATTTGTTGCTTCCCAAAACGAAAAATAGAATTTGGTCGTCTATGCTGAAAACAATGATTTGATCACTATTTATATAAATAGATTTTAATTTTGTGATAGAGAGAGCGTCCTCAAAATTACACAGTTCAGTTATAAAACTATTTTGGATCTAAATAGTCAAAGTTAACAAACAACGCGATTGTATTGAGCTCTTGCAAATGAGTTTGAAATGTTTATTTTGTCTCTAATGCGCGTTACATTTTAATAAATATCACGATTGTTGAGACACGGTGCAAAACACGCGAAGATTATGCAAACTAGTTCTTCTAGTATGCACACAGATCTTTGTCAAAACATATTTCTATAATATATATTCACCTGAATAATGTTCAGCGATTGTTCTTTCGAATTTATGAACTAAAAACGTCACATCACTCATCGCCTAAACGTCGTGGATTTGTTACCATCAACACCGGTCAAAGTTTTTGTTTCGAAATGTGACGGAAAAAAGGTAGTTCCAAAATGGTGTCAAAATGTGTCCGCGGTTATTCAAAGCGAATGGCCTAGGAGTTTCGAATGCTAGATTTTAGTGACTTTAATGAATTTTTGTTTAGCAAGATTATTTGTTTCTTACATAGTTCACCGTATTTGTTTCTTACATACTTCGCCGTATTTGTTTCTTACGTACTTTGCCGTATTTCTTTCTTACATAGTTCGCCGTTCGTCGATCACATGACCGGCGTACACCGCAACGATATCGGTACATGTAATCAAGACCCATTACTGATAACCCTCAATATTTGAACACGTGCTTGCAGCGCTTTGATTTCGTTAAGGTTCAGTAATCATTGCTATACAATATACATAGACGTCACAGCGAAGCTCACGACATTTGCCTCGTTAAACGTTGTCTTGTTTTTCGTTTATAAAAATTGTCGAGATTCAAACGGATTAAACATGTATAAAGAAATGCATGTTTTAAAAAACTGTTCTCTTTTTATTTTACTCATTAGTTTGTTAGTATTGAGTTTCGTTTTTTATGCAAAGGAACATTACGATACTTTTAACGCTAATTTAGAACCAGAGCAAAATTATGCAAATGAGATCATGAAACCTGCCTTAATTGTAAATGAATCAACTGATAAGGACAAAATTGATTGGAAAATAATATATGATGAAGTGGAATTAAGAAAGGAAATAGATTATATTCACAATACTAGTTATACTGTTAAAGATGGAGACGTGTGTAGACAAAGTGTTCCTGATGTAATGATTGTAGGCGTTGCCAAGTGTGGAACCAGGGAATTAACAGATTTTATGTCTTTACATCCTAAGATAATTTCAAAGAATAATCCATACCAACTACAGAAAAAAACCAGAGACGGTAGTTATGGATTTAATATTAATTACGACAATATCAAACGTCAAATGCCGTGTAGATATGCTGACCAAATGAATGTTGTTAAAGCTGATACTTTTTTAAAAATGCCAAATATGCCTAGGAAATTATTCGATTTGAACCGTAACATGAAAATAATTGCCATTATTCGTGAACCTATTTCGAGACTAAAATCACAACTTTCCTTTGAAACAAAGCATTCCAATAAAATTGGGATTAGCTCAGTTAATCAATTTAATGAATATGTGAAGCATAAAAAAAGTATTTACAATAAAATGATTGGTCTGTCAACCTATGACGAGGGTTTGGAAAGGTATCTGAAGCTTTTTAAACCAGAACAAATTCTAGTGATAGAATCGACTGAATTTATGAAAAATCCAACCCAAGTGCTTAAAAAAGTTGAAACTTTATTGGAAATCGAACAGTTTGATTGGGATACTAATTTGGCTCTGAACACAGATAAAGGTTTTTATTGCATTCGTAAAAGCAAAACAGTTAAACAAACAATGGTTTGTTACAACGATAATCGTGGCCGAAAACAAAAAGTTGAAATTTTTGATGAACAACGTAAGAAAACCCTAAGAAATTACTTTAAACCACATAATGAGAACCTGTTTCGTCTCATAGGAAGAAGATTTGATTGGTGAAGTAAACTGGCATTCGGAACTACCTCGGCGATCTTCTACGCAGATAAACCTCGGATATCATGACGTGAAAAGGTAGATTCAACATAAATTCCGTAGAAAATGTGAATTTTATTGAATTTGGTTTCTGTTGTAATATACTCTGAACTACACCACAGAAATTCGACGTGTAAGACATCACAAATACTGATGGAATGTTTTGATAAAGCGTGTAACAATGTAATTATTAAGTATTATAAATGTAGACAATCCACTACTATTTGCTATGAATAAGACGTTTGAATGTTGTTTTGTACCTAATAAGTATAGTGCGTACAAAAAACAAAACGTGTTTGGGTAAATAGTAAAATTGAGACAATCCACTTCAGGGGTAGGCGGTAATGAAAATAAAATTTGTGTAATTCATATTGACAAAATTAGCATAGGGGATAAACCACCACCACTTGGTAAATCATGCTTGTAATGGTAGAACGCTTTTCCATTACACCAACAATTAAGACACTCGTAAAACGCATCACAATTGTTTATTTTATTGTCATCCTGAGCATTCCTTGTCGAGGATAGTTCATTGTATTGCTATTATGAACAGTATTTTTTTTGTTCGAACTATAAAATAGCATGCAAATTGTTAGTTAATGTTGACTTTACACGTCTATGTATAAACAATAATAGAACTAACTGCCAGGGAGTTAATCGCCGGACCTTATAACCTGGTTGTATTCCTACCACGTCTGATTTCCGAGGTATATTTTCGTAGATGATCTCCGAGGTTTTTCCGAATGTAAACTGGAAGAAAGAATAAAATGCATGAAAGTCACAAACTGGTTAAATGAGTGACTAAAATGCATATAAAGTACCTTGCTCTCGTGAGTAATTATCTGACGTACCAAGAGCAACATTGTAATACTTTAGAACTAATGTATATTTATTTCAACCATGAACACTGAACTTTAAAATTATTAACATTTCTTCTGTGTTTGTGTGTGAATTATCTGTTTTAAAAAGTCCGCGGGATCTGAACTTAACTACATGTATTGTGCGTAAAATTTGACCCGACCTGACCTTTACACAAGAATATTCATTACATTGAATATTAATGTAGTATTAATGCTCGATTACATCGTGACCGTTGGGATCACATGTTGATATTTAACACATAAACATACTTCTATAATTTTAAAATCGTTGCCGAAGTGTAGAATAGGCGTGGTACTGATTTTCGTCGGGATATGTGTAGATAATTACTTGATGCAAATGTGAAAGGTTAGATCGGGGTCAAACTTTACGCACTATAGTTACAGTTTATTAGGTATGGCACTTGGGTTATTTCGATAAGCCGTTATATTGTTGTGATGGTTCATTATAATAAATAAATAAATCCACATGATGTTTCTAGTTTTTTCATTAAAGACTTAATTCTAAATTTTACGATATTCCACAATTAGAAGTAAGGTTGTAGGAGTACATCTGATTTTGATATGTACTTTCAACAGTCCAAAAATGTGTATTCTGAATAAGAACTGAATGTGTATTTTTCTGTTTAAGATTGTTCCATATTTTCCCTTTGCTTAACTGTTCGTCCTTGCATGAGTTTTGTTTTTAATTCCATGAATGAGACTATGGTCCTTTCGTGTCAATATCTCTAAACCCTACCATACATTTTCTCGCCTTTTTGATTCTCGAATGTATAAAAGTTACAAGCAAATAATGGGTATTGTCGAGACAAAAATGAATATTTTTTACATATATGTATCACTCATAAATAATTAAATTTATTCAACTGTCAAAGGCGCATGCATTAACTCCTCAAATCTAAATATTCACTAAAGTATTTCTGTATATACGATCGATGAAGATATATTTAAATCAGCGGAGATAATGTATGAGACAATGATAGTTGAATAAAACTTAACAATAATACTTTATGCTTGTTATAATTCTGCACAGATTCTTTTTATTGCATAATTTATTAAACCATAAATGGTTATTTATGTTTTGAATTGAAAATGGTCATTTTTTTTATTAAATGACATTAAACAAATATAATACATAATATATACATGTAATCAAAACCATGGAATCATGAACAAAATTATCTAATATGAAAACTGTTTTTTTTTAAATCAAAGATAGAGGGGTATAACATTATGCCCCACATTTACTTAAAACAACATGTATGGAACAATATAATATCATATGAAACTAATAACTTTGTGCATGTTATTATTCCGCACAGATTATATTGCATACCAATACATATGGAAGTTAGAGTTTCTGTGTTCAAAATAATATAGTACCAAACCTAACCTGTATAATTTGAGGATACATCTAGACTACTTCTGGCTTCTTAAACTTAATAATCCGCTATTTTAACTTTTTGATTTATATCTGAAGCGGCATCTTAGTTATGGACACGATGCGAAACCTCATTAGAATAACACGCTATGATTTTTACGTTAAACAAACTCGTGTTATAATGAATTATATTGATCATTATTCGCAAAACAATGATTACTACATAATTTTATATTATTTCAACAAGTTCAGTACAATTTAAATATTTAGAATTTGCCTTTTGACGAGAAACAACCCCTTTCCAAGATGGAGGCGTAGTGCTTGTTTTAGGACGTATCGTAAATTGTAAAAATAAAAATTCGGAATAAATTTTTTATGAGTTGATATTTGGCCATTCAAAAGATTACATATCATTTAATCAGGTATTTCTTCACATTACTGTATGTCATTTTCGATGGATGAATGGTGATGCGGCATATTCACGGCACGGTTATTAGTGGACTTAAATTATAGACTTGTCTTCAGCAAACACGTTCATTAAAGCCACTATATGAATATATATTCATTAACGGTAGACTTGAAAACTGTTATACAAACATGAAGTTATCAAAATATAACATGTATTAGAGACACGATTAACAGTTCAAACCATTCTGCTATCTAAATTTACAAAGTGTCAATTTCTTAAAAAAGTGTGTTTTTTATAAGAGCTCACTATAGTCATTTAAACACAAAAAAATCAATATTCCTGATTCAAAATAGTTTTAGAGCTTAATTATGTAAATCGGATTAAATTCAGTATAAGACTTCGTTTTAAACATATTGTGATCGAAACTATGTTTCAAGTATTGACAATCAAAATCTACTTTCGGTTTCGATTTACTTTCACTTTGAAATGCAATAGATAGCATAATTATATCTATTTTCCTTGCATTCCAAAACAAAAACAGTGTTACTTTTGATAATGGGGCTTTAACAGCATTGACGGGGATTCGCTGAAGACCTTAAGCACACCTTGACCTTACGTCATCATCATCATAGTTGTGTCCTTATGCCATAATATAATTTATTATAAACATTTTCATGATTCAATTTTATCAATGGTGTATATCAAATTATGTATAATTGTAATCATTAAAATTAAGTAATAACATTAAAAGTGAACTGAAATAACTTATTTCAATTAAATCGTGTTTCTTACTTAGCCCAAGGCATCGCTGCAAATCTTCAGGTCATATTTAACAATGTAACAATTATTTATGTGTATAATATACTTTAATTGAATGTATATGCTTTATAAGAACATCATTTAATTAAATTGTTTTTTTAATCAAGCCTTAGGGATCAAAACAATTTTTTCATTTAAACTGATTTCGTAATATAAAAATGGGAATTATTCAACTTGCCGGGTCGATTTAACAAACGAATAGTCAAACTGTCAAAAATAGGGATAGATGAATATATTCAGAAATACAACAAAATGTAATACATAAATTATACATAGCTGAGTAATGATTACAGACACTGTAGCCTGTTCAATTATCCCGAACGTTCCAAAACGTTCTGGAACGGAAGTATCTGAACAACTCAACCCAAAGACAACTCAACCCGAGACAACTCAATCCCCTACTAACGGGTTGAGTTGTCCCAACTTTGAGTTGAGTTATGCACGGGTTGAGTTGTCTTTTGGTTGAGTTTTCCCCGTTACGTTAGCTAACAGTAGTTACTGAACACGGGGCTAGGTTAGGTCCACTAAACGTTGTAAAATAACTTTAAAATGCGTTGACACGGGGTTAAACCCAGTATAAATGAATCCCAAGATTTTAAGGTGAAATATGTGTTTCTCTGTTCGTACGAGTGCCGCCCGGCTAGCTCAGTTGGTAGCACGCAAGTCTACTGATCGAGGGGTCGTGGGTTCGATTTCCGGGCGGGGCGTTCTTTCGTGGAGCTTGGTCATGAAACTATTTCTACGGCCATTCTCCCTCCTACCAATGATTTTTAATTATGTAGGACAGTTGTCAGTCACTGACGAAAGTATGCGCTTAGTAGTTGGTTAACAGCTAAATCCAGAGATTTAGCCTTTCCAGGAGGAGTGAGTAGGTTGACTGACCGCCGTTATATGACCTATATAATGTGTTGCTACGGCGTTAAACCCAACAAACCAACAAACAAACAAAACTGTCCGTATGAAAATTGTATCTGAACGTAATGTTCACACTATATATTTGTGAAAAATGCGTTCTGTGAAAAATGTGATTCAGCATGACCCGGCACAGTAGCGGTGACTCGAACCAACATCCGTTGAGATGCCAAAGAATGGTTACCATTTCATATGATATTAAAATTATTATACTGTTCAATTCCTGATCGCAACATAGCAAAACAAGTTGAATCGTTATAATCCGATTTTATTCGGTGAGCAGTGACAGGTTGGAAAGGTCCAATCATAACATTTACAATAGTTATAACCATTACATGTACTACATTGAAAATACGTTTAAACTATGGTATAGCCCATTTTTCTCATCTGTCAAAGCTTGAATAATTTCACGGCGACTGAATGCATTATTAAGTTCAGCGCATGCGCTATACTTATTACTTCGATCTCGACAGTCGTTTCAGCAGATTTCGCCAACCAAAGTCTAAGACAAAATTGTTCAGTTGAACTTCATTTTACCAAAACCACGCAGTTGCCCTTCTCTATGTGTACAAAAAAACCTTCCCTGTACGCAATGACATAAAAAATACATCATATGGAACAAGAAATTATTCTTTATAGACCTTCTTTAAGTTTTCCTTGCATATTGATATTGTACACGCGCAACAATATCGAACTCGTTTTATGACGCGGTCCACGTATTTACCAGATACCCTGAAAAAAAATGAAGATTCCCGAAATACCTAAATACCGGAAAACCTTACTTTAGTTTTTAATTGAAAACGTGAGAGTTGTCATGTTTTGAGATACTTTTAAAATTATGACATATGAACAATTATGACTTGTTAATATAGAACAGAACAGAACGAAAAACATGTTGCGTTTAATTTTTACTTTTAAATGGCGTTTGAACATACTACATGTAGTAAAACTTACCAATTACACAATGTAATTAATATTATTTTTCATTAAACAAGTAACATTTTATCCAACAAATAGCGATCTACAAACAAAACAGTACATATCGTCTCGTTGATTGGCAATTTAACGATTAAATGAATAACACTTATCGGCATAACAGTAATTCAAACTTAAACTAATATTAATGATACATAACAGTATATGCAATAAAGACAACGCAATTGACACTTAAAACGAAATATTTATATTTAGCGCCAGTCTTTTCTTAAAAAAAAACTCGATTAACCAAACAACAAACTAGTAAAAATTGTGTGTTTTTACCGTTTTGCTTAATTAGGGACTTTACTCAGTTATCTTTCCTTGATAAAATCTGAAGCAATCCAAAAGGTAAGTAGGTCCTTACAGTTGGAATCCTCGGATTTTATCATTGAATTCTTATGTAAAGATAACAAAATATTTTATCTGATATCTTTCTTGTTAATGAAGACATTAACAATAGTGATGAAATTTAGTTAGTTCTTCACACTAAAAATTAAAACCCTTAAATGATTTACAAAAAAGTCATTTAAGATTAATTTTGGCAAATTGACATTGAAAAGTAAGGGTAAAATCCGAGTATTCCAACTAATACGACCTACCTATTTGAAGAGTATACAAGGGAAATAACTAACCAAAGTCCCTTATTCCGCATTATTAGCCTTCAACTGCTAGAAAATAAGAATTATTGTTAAAGAGATTATCTGGATTGGTTTCCTTGGAAACATTTTTTTTTTATTTAAAAAAAGAATGACCCCTACTAACATACAATGTTTAAACTAGATATTCACGTGCATATAATATAATAGATGTATGTAAATGTTTTAAGACACCTTTGTTACAACAAATGCATCTTACTCACAAATATCCTCCATACACGATAGATAACATTTAAATTAATTAAAAAATATTCATTTACTTAAATAACTAATTGTATATGAAATGGAGTGAGTAAACCCAGGATTGAGTTGTGTCTACATGCGGGCTGAGTTGTCAATACTTCGGGTTGAGTTATCCACGGGTTGAGTTGTACCTGACCCTGCATATCTAATCAATTAAACAACTAGACAGAGTGTACAGTCAATGTTAACAAAAAATCTTCCATGATGCCATTATTATGTTCTCCAAAATAAGTAGTATCGCTTTCCAGTATAAAACAGTATAAAGACCTTATAAATGTACAATAAAAATTTCAGAACTAAATAAGTGGGTTCAAGTATGGTATGGAGCCATGTCAGTATGTTAATATTTACTGGGTAGGTGCAAATATTGCAGAGTATACAACTCATCTTATATGAGCTATAACACCAGTGCTTCGAGAACTTCATTGGCTTCCTGTTTGTCAGCGGATCAGCTACAAGCTCTTGATAAATAAATATAAAGCACTTAGCAACCAATGTCCCGTATATATCCAAGACTTAATACATGTTTATAAACCCAACAGAGACCTCCGATCTAGCAATTCATTATCTATTACAGTCCCACGGTCTAGGACAATTACTTTTGGTAATCGTAGTTTCAGCCATGCTGCGCCAAAAGTGTGGAATTCACTTCCAGACTCTGTCAAGTGTGCTCAGTCTTTAAATACTTTTAAGAAAAAGTTAAAGACTTACCTGTTTGTCAATTACTATGGTCACTAAATCAATCACCCTGGGACAAAACACTTCGGTTTTGGAATAGATCAGTATTAATATGAACCAATCGTAGACTACTTAAAATTGTTTATTAGTACGTCCAATAATACTACAGTGAAATTTCTTTTAATCAATAGAAACTATCGGGCTGAATGATCTTAAAATATACCCAATTTTCGAACATATAACACCATAGTTTAAAAAAAAAGATAATTATGCACTAGGTCTATTACAAAATAATGTGCGACCAAATGATGGATGTTCTGGTGGGATCCTTGGATTCGAATCCAACTTTGCACCTTGCAATTATGGATTTTACAGGGCAACTAGCCAGTTTCCCCCATTGGCTGGGGGTTGCTTTTCAACCGATTACATACTCATTAACTTTAAAAATAATACTTTATCTAACCAATTAGGCCCTGACACTGATGGATGTTCTGGCAGGATCCTTGGATTAGAATCCGACTTTGCTCCTTGCAATTATGGATTTTCTATGGCATCTGGCCAGATTCCCCATTGGCTAGGGGCTGCCTTTCCACCGATTATATACTCATTACCTTTAAGATTGATACCTTATCTAACCAATTTAGGCGCTGACGCTGATGGATGTTCCGGAGGGATCCTTGGATTGGAATCCGACTTTGCACCTTGCAATCATGGATTTTCCAAGGCATTTGGCTGGATTCCCTATTGGTCGGTGGCTGCCTTCTCTCATACTCTAAACTTTACTATTATCTCTTTTACTTTATCACTTTAAAATGATTGGTTGGGGATGCGTGGCGCTGATGCTGATGGATGTTCTGGCAGGATCCTTGGATTGAAATCCGACTTTGCACCTTGCAATTATGGATTTTCTAGGGTATCTGGCCAGATTCCCCAATGGCTAGGGGTTGCCTTTCCACCGATTATATACTCATTACCTTTAAGATTAATACCTTATCTAACTAATTTAGGCGCTGACGCTGATGGATGTTCCGGAGGGATCCTTGGATTGGAATCCGACTTTGCCCCTTGCAATCATGGATTTTTCAAGGCATCTGGCTGGATTCCCTATTGGTCGGTGGCTGCCCTTCTCATACTCTAATCATAACTATTATCTCTTTTACTTTATCACTATACAATGTATGGTTGGGGGACGCGCGGCGCTGATGCTGATGGATGTTTGGGTAGCAGCCTTGTATAAGAATCCAACTTTGCACCTTGCAATCATGGATTTACGGGGCATTTGGCCTGATTCCTCGTCGACAACATAGCTGCCGTTCTTCCAACAATCCATTACCTCTCTTTCACTATTTTTAAAGTTGAAAATTCACTTGTTTTGTTGTTGTTGTCGTTTTTAAACTACTATGAGCACTTTATTGATCATTATTATTTTTCAGTTTATGTTTTTTTATATCTTAATCATTTTCGTTTTAATTTTCGCTCGTTTTTCTTAATTATGCATATGATTGTGAAGCGCTTGTGAACATATATTCAATATGAAAAGAGCGCTATACAAATACGGTATATAATAATAATAATAAAAAGCTAGCTCAGATTTGTTAAAAACACTTTCCAAAGTAAGCATTACATGAGTAAAACATTTTACCTAATCTCCCTTTATGTGAAACAGCAATTAATATATCAGAATCCTTTTTTCCAAATGATTCAATTTATTTTTTCAGTTGTGACAAAGAATATTTTCATCACTTAAGAGTATTATTCCTACTTTTCTAGAACCAAGCAATTCAGATAAAGTTACAGCATGATGTTGCAACACTGCATAATTTGGATTGGAATCGAACAAACGTAGAACTTGGTATTCAAAATGCATCGTAACCACTTTTTTAATAAACTTTGGAGTTATCTTAATTTTAGGTATTGAATATGATTGTGCTCAAACCCCGAAATTAAATGCGCTTAACTTCGGTGTTTTCAGTGCTTTGATTTATAATGGCAACCTCATTGTTATTTAAATACCTTGACTAAAACCTATCATACACCATAAACAGCTCTACTCGATCATAATACACACTTTCGGAAAATCATGAATGTATCACAACGATAATTATTTGTTCGGGACTTCAGTCCTGAAAAAATATATTAACCGTATTTCAGACCCTTTCCCACTTTGAAAATTTACCGAATCCGGAAGTAGTCCCTCAGTATATATGTATAGAGCAATTCTAAAAAAATCGTCTGCTATGACGGGCGCATTAATACGCTAGTAATCCGAACTATATCTCAAGCGTAAGAATATTCGCTGCTATGTTGTGCGTCTCAGTAGAGATGATTCCGTCATCTTATGTAATAGGATGAAATCAACGCTTCAGTCACGACCCGTCGTTTGTGCCAGTTGTCAGTAGAGATGTTACATCGTTTTATGTAATAGAATGGTTCTAAAGCAAAAGTTTAAAGAACGTAGTTGATGACTTTGAGTGATTTCTGAATAATAGACTTTATCTATTTTACATACAGATGTGTAGAATAAATGTGCACGAAAGATAACTTTTAAGCGGCAGTTATTGAATTGTTTAAGAATGACCCATTTGACTTGTGTTGATTATGTGAAAAAAATCATAAGTGTGTTCGTCTGTCCGGTTTACCTGTTGTATTTATAGTTCGATTGTGTTAAGTGTTTTGAATCGAAACAGTGTTGTTCTACCTATCAAACTAATATCACTGAACTGTTCTTTGTGTACAAACGTTGTTGGAGCCGGAAATCTAATTTCACTTTTCAAACCCGAACAAATTCAGTGCCTTCAGCGCTTTGGTTTTTATACACAAACTCACCATAAATTTATTCATATTTTGACAGTTGAGAAAGAACGAACCATAGTATATATGCATAGTATTGTACATAAATAAACATCTTCAGAAATAGTAGGGATAAGACGATATGGCGATATATCGATACGTATCGTGGTCCAGCATGATATATCGCGATACGACCATAACATTCGTAATCAGGGGAAATTATTGTATTTTCAGCATTCGACAGGTTTGCCGTATTCGTTCAAGAAATATAATCTCTGTGGTTGTTTGTAAAACGTGCCCGGTACAACTAAACCGGTGGACAACTCAACCCGTAGACATCTCAAAAAGAAGTAAGGACAAATCAACATGCAGATAAAGACTACTCAAGCAAAGAATGTGAATGTTTGTTATTTTACGATAATTACCCGTATCGTATCGTATCGTATCGTATCGTATCGTATCGTATCGCATCGTTTGATGACCCTCATCCCTACGAAATAGCACAGTCTGAAAACGATACTGTCACACATGTCCCACGAAATTATGGCGGGTTAAACAAGCTGTGTTTCCTATTTGCAGGAATGTCCCAAGATTCTATAAATCGAGAGTGCATTCACGGCTCACCGGACAAAATCGGATTATAACATGATTGTTATTTACATTTTATACGTACCTTGTTGACAGCAGTTACATGTATGACACATGTAATAAATCTTTAGTTTAGAAGTCTCGATCATTTTCTGTGAACTTGAGTAATCCCAAGTTCTGCATCATGAAACTGATGTATCGAGATACCGTATAGCAGGTGTCGAATTGTATTAAAACCGTAAAACGATATTAAAATCGCGATACAATCGCATCAAAGGGCGATTACTCTTTCAAACATGAATAATGCTAAAATAAATATTCTGTACTAAATGTATATATGAAGAAGCTAGTTTTATCTCCCCTTGGGACCATTGGTATTTCAATATATACATTGTATTTTAAAAAATTCACTAAAGTAGTCATTTTTTCATATTATTTTATGTAGTCAGTGTCACTTTATTAGACCTGTTCTAAAAGATAAAGTTATCTTTAATTTAACCCATTTCTTATGGGAAGCGCCACACGAAACCCCAAAGGTGCGACAAATGTTTTTTGTCGTAATTTCGTTACGCAGGTGCGAGACGAAAACTCGAAGATGCAACGAAATATAGCATAAATATGGTTTCTCTTAGCACTTCCTTAAGCAAAAGCTCGAAAATTTATTTTAAAAAATGTCGTATGCTTGTTTTGCTTTGCGCCCCTCGGGATGATTATACGACAAAAAGTTCATTTTGTCGTACTTCTCTGTTTTTTATGTGGCTTCTCGCGAAACAAAAATGCGACATGGCGTTAATATACATCTATAGATATTTGACAAATGAATATGTTGAAAATTTGCATTAACGTTTTCGTTTAGAGCCACATTATAAAAAAGTAACATTGTGCATTGACTTCAATGAAAATAAATCATCTATTTCAAACTACTCTTATGAAAAGAGTAACTAATCACTAAAATAAGTTATTTTACGAGTATGTGTTGCTTCTCAAAGTGAAAGTAGAATTTGGTCGAAAATGCTGAAAACAATAGTTTATATAACGGTTTATTATTATTAGATACATTTGTATTAGTTTTGTGATAGAAAAAAACTTCCTGTAAATTTCACAGTTCAGTCATAAAACGATTTTAGATCTAAATAGTCAAAGTTAACAAAATAAACGATTTTATTGAGCTCTTGTAAATGGGTTTGAAATGTTTATTGTGTCTCTAATGCGCGTTACATTTTAATAAATAACCCGATCGTAAGACATGTTTCATGTGTGATGTAAATAAATATATCTTCATTTAAATTCGGAACACCTAGACCTTTCATGAATGAATAATATCGGAATGATTCGTGGGGGTCTGCCCTTGCGGTTTGGGTTTCTACTTCCTACGTGAGGCGAAGCACGTATCGGTAATGCAAAAATGTTCTTGTAGTATGTACACAGATCTTTGTCAAAACATAATATTGTTCAGCGATATCATTAAACTGTGTTCTTTCAAATTTATAGACAAAACGATACATCACTTATCGCCTAAACGATCGTGGATTTGTTTACTTCAACACCGGTCAAAGCATTTGTTAGGGAATGTGACAACCTGCTGCATTGGGTCAATATGGCAGAGAATTTGTGGCTTCATTCTATAGAGACCAAGGTGTTGTTCTCAACAGTTACTCTTTTTCTTTAATTACTGAAAATGGTGTTTTTAAACATTTGAATAGACTAAGCTCTTGCAAAGCAACTGGCCTCGATAATATTCCTTGTCGTTTTATTAAAGACGGTGCTTCAGTCATTGCTTGTCCTCTAGCTCATGTTATCAATTTGTCATTAATCCAAGGGGTAGTATCTGATGATCTTAAATCTGCCCGGGTTGTACCAATATATAAGAAAAATGATAAAACTAATGTCTCGAATTACAGACCAGTATCAATTTTAAGTATTGTTTCAAAAAATTTTGAAAGAATTGTTTATGAACAAGTAGAAATGTATCTAAATGATAAAAATCTATTATTCAAGTTTCAATCTGGGTTCAGATCGTCATATTCTACTGATACATGTTTATTGCATTTAACTGATTTTATCAGGTTTAAGTTGGACAAAGGTTTTTATGTAGGGATGGCTTTGCTTGATCTACAGAAGGCCTTTGATACTGTAGATCATTCTATTCTATTAAGCAAATTAGGGCTTATAGGTTTTAACATTGATGTAGTTAATTGGTTTAGATCATATCTATCTGGTCGTGTTCAATACACTGACATTAATCATACTCTGTCATCCCCTTCTACTGTAACCTGTGGTGTACCACAAGGCTCTATACTAGGACCTCTTTTGTTTTTAATTTATATTAATGATATGGCTGGTACTGTTAAAAGTAAACTTTTATTGTATGCAGATGATTCTGCCATCTTAGTGTCCAGTAAATGCAAATTTGAAATTGAAAGACTATTGTCCAATGACATGCAAACTGTGAGTAACTGGCTGGTTGATAATAAATTGTCATTACACCTTGGTAAAACAGAAACTATTTTATTTGGCTCTAAACCAAGGTTAAAGAAATGTTCTGAACTTGATATATTTTGCAATGGTATAAAACTTAAAACAACCAACTCAGTTAAATATCTTGGTGTGTTATTGGACCAGTCTTTAAACTTTGACTTGATGGTAGCTACAATTATTAAAAACGTCAATGCTAGGCTTAAATTTTTACACAGAAAAAGTAAGTTTTTATCACTTTATGCTAAAAAGCTCTTGGTTATGTCTCTATTGCAATGCCATTTGGATTATGCTTGCTCTGTCTGGTATTTCAGTATTTCACAGCATCTTAAGAACAGACTCCAAATTACTCAAAATAAAATTATTAGATTTGTTCTAAACTTAGATTGCAGACAGCAGATATCTCAAGATCATTTTGTTGAGCTAAATTGGTTACCTGTAGAAAAAAGAGTAAATCAGATTGTTTTAAACAATGTTTTTAAAATATTTATTGATATATCTCCTTCTTATTTACATGAACATTTTATTCAGGCCAGTTCAGTTCATAATCATAACACTAGATTTAGTTCTGAATCTTGTTTTAAAATTCCATCTGTAAAAGGTTTTGGAAAGAAGTCATTTGTGTACAATGGCTGTTACCTGTGGAACAAGTTACCAACTGAAATTAAACATACCACCAATACTGAAACTTTTAAAAAACTAGTAAAAAATCATTATTTTACCAAGTTGTAATAAATCCTGTGATATTTTATGCCTTTTGTTTGCCTGTGATAATCTTAATTTTGATCTCTTATAGTCCCTTATTTTAACTTACTTTAGTATTTCAAATGTTTTATGATAATTGGAAGTAAATTTAGTGTGTGCCTTGCTAGGACATGTATTCATTTATCTAAGGACCGCAATGGAAACAAGGAAATTCATATTTCCTTTTTTGTGCTATCCTTAATAGATGAAAATATGTCCTAGTACAATGAATGTACTATAATACAGTATTATTTATATTCTTTGTTTTTACTGTTTTAATCATTCTTGTGCTATGTGTGTTATTTTCATTTATTGAATAAACTCTATCTCTATCTATCTATCTACAAAAAGGTTGTTTCAAAATGGCGTATAAATATGTCCGAGGTTATTCGTAGCGAAAGGCCGAGGAGTTCTGAATGCTTCCTTTAGTGACTTTAATGGAGTTTTGTCTAGCGAGATTATTTGTTTCTTACATAGTTCGCCGGTCGTCGATCACATGACCGGTTTTTGTACACCGCAACGATATCCATGGGCGGATCCAGCGGGAGGGGGGTCAGAGGGCTCCGGATCACAACATAATTAGCTTAACATAGATTTAATGGTTATGTAGTTTTAATTATCAATATGTTGCATTTTTTCTGCAAAATGTGTATAATGTGGTTGTGGTTCGAGGTTCGGACCCCCCCCCCCCCCCCGTAGAAAAGTTCGGACCGCCTAGAAAAGATCGGACCCCCACCTAAAAAAAAATCCTGGATCCGCCCCTGTATAATAACAATGACATTTAGACAGGTTTTATTTATGTATTTTAGGCAAAATGCCCATATATAACTACGATCATTTTACAGAGTTAACATACCATACAAATATAAATATCAAATTATCATCCACACATTGAATCATATAATTAAATATAAAGTATTTGATGCACTGCAGCAGCATAACACAAGCATGGGCGGATCCAACGAGGGGTCCAGATCCCCCCCTAGAATTTGGAAAATGTACCTATATTTCTTGCCTGTAAGTCATTTTTAAGGAAGTAGCATGAAGCAGTTTTCTCGGTGGTTAACAAATATTTAATGTTTATGTAGTTTTAATTATCAATTTGATGCATTTTTCTGCAAATTGTTTATAATGTGGTTGTGGTTCAAGGTTAGGAACCCCCTTTTAGATAAATTCGGACCCCCTCCTGAAAAAGTTCGGACCCCTTCGAAAAAAATCCTGTATCCGACCCTGGATATCGGTACATGTAATCAAGACCCTTAATTAATAACCCTCAATATTTGAACACGTGCTTGCAGCGCTTTGATTTGGTTAAGGTTCAGTAATCATTTCTGTACAATATACATAGACGTCACAGCGAAGCATACTACATTTGCCTCGTTAAACGTTGTCTTGTTTTTCGTTTATAAAAATTGTCGAGATTCAAACGGATTAAACATGTATAAAGAAATGCATGTATTAAAAAACTGTTCTCTTTTTATTTTACTCATTAGTTTGATAGTACTGAGTTTCGTTTTTTATGCAAAGGAACATTACGATACTTTTAATGCCAGTTTTGAACCAAAACAAAATAGCGGAAATAAGATTATGAAACCTGCCTTAATAGTAAATGAATTAACTGATAAGGACAAAATTGATTGGAAAATAATATATGATGAAAAGGAATTAAGAAAGGAAATAGATTACGTTCACAATACTAGTTATACTGTTAAAGATGGAGACGTGTGTAGACAAAGTGTTCCTGATGTAATGATTGTAGGCGTTGCCAAGTGTGGAACCAGGGAATTAATAGATTTTATGTCTTTACATCCTAAGATTATTTCAAAGAATAATCCATACCAACTATGGAAAAAAAACAAGAAGGGTACTTATGGATTATATTTAACTTACGACAATGTCAAACGTCAAATGCCGTGTAAATATGCTGACCAAATGAATGTTGTTAAAGCTGATACTTTTTTAAAGATTTCAAATATGCCTAGGAAATTATTCGATTTGAACCGTAACATGAAAATAATTGCCATTATTCGTGAACCTATTTCGAGAGTAAAGTCACAACTATCCTTTGAACCTAATAGTAAGCATTCCAATAAAATTGGGATTAGCTCAGTTGATCAATTCAATGAATTTGTAAAGCATAAAAAAAGTATTTACAATAAAATGCTAGGTCTGTCAACCTATGACGAGGGTTTGGAAAGATATCTGAAGCTATTTAAACCAGAACAAATTCTAGTGATAGAATCGACTGAATTTATGAAAACACCAACCCAAGTGCTAAAAAAAGTTGAAACTTTATTGGAAATTGAACAGTTTGATTGGGATACGCATTTGGCTATGAATACAGATAAAGGGTTTTATTGCATTCGTAAAAGCAAAACAGTTAAACATACCATGGTTTGTTATAACGATAATCGTGGCCGAAAACAACATATTGACATTTTTGATGCGCAACGTATGGAAAGCCTAAGAAATTACTTTAAACCACATAATGAGAATCTGTTTCGTCTTATTGGAAGAAGATTTGATTGGTGAAGATTGGTGCAGATAAGGTGAAAAAGAATATTATCTAACATTGATTCCGTAAAAAATGTGATTAATGCAATTTGGTTTCTATGGTAATATTCTCTGAACTACACAGAAATACGACGTGTGAGACATTATACTGATGGAATGTTTAACTGTAGACAATCCACTACTATTTGCTATGATTAAGACTTTTAAAGATTGTTTCGTAGCTAATAAATAAAATATCATGCAAATTGTTCGATAATATTGACTTTACATGTCAATGTTTAAACAATAATAGAACTACTTGCATGGAGTTAGTCGCCGAACCTTATAACCTGGTAGTATTCCTACTACGTCTGATTTCCGAGGCATATCTTCGTAGAAGATCACCGAGGTTGTTTCGAATGTAAACTGAAATAAAGAATAAAATGTATAAAAGTCACAAACTGGTAAAATGAGTGACTCAAATGCATATAAAGTACCTTGCTCTCGTTAAAATGGTTTTTTGACGAGAAACATCCTCTTTTTCGACCAGACGTATCGTCAACTGTTAAATGTTTTATATTCGAGATAAGTTTTTTTTTTGGTGTACTCATGGTGATTATTTATTTATTTATTTATTTGAGAAATTAATACAAATTTATTTTCTTTTTTATCTGATGGTTGTATTTCAGATTATTAAATTTTCATTTTCTGTTACAATAGCAACCACGGCTTTAAATAGAGAAGAATAGCACTTGATTGTGCGCTTCATTCTTTACACATCTTGCATACTGAATTTCATAAACTTGGCTTATGCAGTATTGTACTAATAACTGAATCTCATTTTATGACTATTTACTAGTTATGTTTTCATGGCAACCACTCATTTAACTTAAAGACAAGAATGATGTAAATATGTTATGTTTGCATACTGATATTATATGATTATTACACACTTAAAACATAAATACTATTTTTTAATTTGGCTCATTTGCAAAAATATATCCTCCCTTGACAGATCTTAGTAACTTGTTTTAATTCTTGAAGACTGGATTATGTGTTACCTTTGAAACAACCTTGTCAACAAGTAACTCAACTCAGACAGTGCCATCGTATTATTTTTGCAGTTTCGATTCTGTAAGTGGTAAATGTGATATAATTTAGAATCAAATTAATGTCAGAACTATACTTATATATATATGTTTGAATATCATAATTTCAGTAAAACTGATAGTTTTCATGGCAACTATAACCTATCCATTAACATTTTCATTTCTTCATATTTGATTTTTTTTTCAATTATAATGTGATAACCAGAAAATTAAGATCTATGCATGCATTATGTTAATTGCCTTGTACATGTCCGGCAGGTTAAATTTACATGCATATATTCTTATATATTTTCCTTTTTTCCAAATAATGATATTACTGTTTATTTATGTTTGTAAATGTTGATTGCTTTACATACATGTCCTCCAGGTTTAATTTACATGCATGTATGCTAATATATGTTCCTATTTTTTCCAAAAAGTGATACATGTTTAACTGATTATATATGTTTGTAAATGTTTATTGCCTTAAATAGGGATCCATTCCCGTGACAATGTAGATTATATTTATATGTATTTATAATCAAAACTATGTACTATGTACATGTTTCTTGAATAAAATAATGTTCTGTTCTGTTCATTATGAATTTAAACTTAAACTTCAAACTTCACAAGTCTTACTTGGCATATGACATGTATTCTATAGTTTACATGTTCTTTATGAGTTAAGAATATCTTTATTTTGTTTCCAGTTTCTAAAAGACTTCCTATAGAAGTCATGATCTGTGTTTTACAATTTCAGTAGCACTGCCACATCAGTACTATCAGTACTTTGATTTATCAATGGTGTACATGTATATCAAATTATCTTTAACTGCCATTATTTAGATTACGTGATAACATTAAAATTGAATTGAAAAAAAAAGCGATTTTAATTAAATCGTGTTCCTAACGGAGCCCAAGGTATCCCCACAAAACTTCAGGTTATATTCAACAAAGTTACAATTATTAGTGTGTATAATGTACTTTTAATTGAATGTTTGATTAAAATAAATTTTGTAATCAAGCCTTAGGCATCGATACAAATTTTTTGTAATATAAAAATGTGAATTTTTCAATTTGACGCGTCGATTTAACAAAATAATAGTCTAACTATCAAAACAGGGATGGGTGAATATATTCAGAAATTTTCTTATATCGCCTAATTAAAAAAGTCAATTATATTTGCACACTTATTCTATCAAGTCAAGTCAAGTAAATTCTATTAATAAGTCGGATATATATGTATTGTATATAACAAATAACATAAGCTCTGTTGAGCTTTTTACACCAACTACACAAATTTAGTACAGGAGTTTTATATAAAATAGGATGATACATAGCACGATTTTAATGATGTATTATGTGATGTTACATGAAGTACAAGAGCAATTCTCCCCTTGCCAAGTGTTTATTAATGATCTAAAGTGGTTAAAAGATGAAGTTTGTCTAAAATTGTCTGGGAGTTGATTCCAAAGTTTGGCAGAGGCATTTCTGAATGATTTCTTACCATATCTTTCTGTTCTTGGTAAAGGTACCTCTACAGTATAAGTGTGTCGAAAATTATAATTAGAGGGTTTAAAATGCAGTAAATCATTTAAATAAGCTGTGAGCCTATCGTAGTGAATAATTATAAATGATAATAATAATAAGTTAGTTTTCACATTAATAAATACATTGAAATTGCTACACAATAGTGTGGACGCCCACAACGTATGAATCCAAAATTCAGAGTAAAATAACATGTCATATTTTAAAAATTGATTTAAAGGCCATAGGTCACGGGTTTTGCTTGAAACGGTTTCATTTATTTACCTGTTTTTCTTGTGTGTTCAAACACATAAAGCGCTGTTTGTATTGTTTGGCGGCTCTGTGCGTTCAAGTTTTCAGGAAATCTTTACATAAAAGTTATTCTATGTAAGCCATGTTTTATCGTGTAAAGTATAAATTTTGCAGAGGGGCCCTCTTAAGAACAAACTCTCTGCGCAACAACAGCTTTTTGATATTTTCGTTGGGTGTATTTTTTATAAAATTTTATCTCTGCAGAGCAACAACCTTTAAACAGCAACACACTTAAGTGCCTCCCAATGAGTGTTCAGTAGAGATTATACGGCAGCTGAAAGTATAAATTGAGTTGTATTTACAATAAACAGCAGTTAAATGTATAAATAATGAAAACTATTTATAATGAACTAAACAATGACCACACCACTTGATTGATCACTTTATTTTTCAAACATATCAGGTCTTAAAGACAATATAAAAGTATAACATGTAAAATCAATTATTTTACAACAATTTCATGAAAATGTTTCACATTCATTTAATCAATTGTTCCTTTTAACAACCGTTTACTAACACAAGAAATCGTTTTAATCGTGAACGAACTGAACAAAATAAACAGTCGTTTCTAATACAAAAATTGCGTTCAAAAAATCTGAAGAAGTTCGTTTAACAAAATTAGCAAATAAACCTAGAGAGTTTTGGAAAATTATCAAACAACAATATAATCGCAAATCTCCATCATCGAAAACATTAACGGTACAGGAAATTTATCAGTACTTTAATGAACTGTACGGTATAAATAATGAAAACGATAGACCGGAACCGGAAATACCCGACCGTCCCGATGACGATTTAGATAAAGATTTCACAGAGAGAGAGAAATACGACATGCAATATTTTCACAAAATAACAATAAATCTCCTGGATCTGACTCACTTAATGCCGAAATTTTCAAAGCTTCGTATGATATTATACACCCAGCACTATTAAAAATATACAACAAAATATTTTCTACCGGCATATACCCGCAATCATGGGGCGAAGGAATTATTACCCCAATATTCAAGGGTGAGAATGTTGATGATTGCAAACAGTATCGTGGAATCACGCTTACGAACATTATAGCCAAAATATACTCGCAACTATTGTTAAATAGATTAACTAAATGGAGTAAACAACATGAAAGTCTTATTGATAACCAATACGGCTTTCAAAAAGGTAAATCAACCACTGACTGCATTTTTATATTACATTCACTCTTTTATAAAACATTAAAAAACAACAAAAAATTATATGTAGCCTTCCTTGATTGGAAAAAAATGTTCGATCGCATTGATCGATGCTACTTATGGCAAAAACTTATTAATTCAAACATAAGTTCTAAAATGATACATGCACTAAAATCAATGTATAATTCCGTAAAATCGTCTGTAAGATATAAGGGACAAAAGTCTGATTTTATTAATTTAAAAATAGGAGTAAAACAAGGAGATCCATCTAGTAGTCTATTGTGTTTATTTTTTCTAAATGATATACTCAATAATATAAACTCGAATATAAATGGCATAATGACGTTAAATGATATTCAAATCTTCTTGATATTATTTGCCGATGATGCGGTTCTATTTGCACAAGACCCAAAATCATTACAGTCAATGCTGGATGATATAGTTACTTACTGTAACACACGGGGATTAAAGCTTAACGCTGATAAAACAAAATGCATGATATTCGAATCAGGAAGGCCAACAGCTTATAATTTCTATATTAATAATATTCACATAGAACTAGTAGATTCCTTTAAATATTTAGGAGTACACTTGTTTAAAAATAATCGCTGGAATAGAACACAGCAAAAACTTGCCTCTCGTTCATCCGTAGCCCTCCACAACCTGTTTATCACTTTTAATCAGTTAGACCTTAGTACGATACAAAAATCAATCTTTTTGACAGTCTTGTCTCACCAATTTTAAATTATGCTGCTCCCGTGTGGGGTTATCATAGTTCTAAAGATATTGAACTAATTCACCATAAATTCTGTAGAAAAATTCTCTATGTTAAAAAATCTACTTGTCTTCATGCCATGTATGGTGAATTGGGTAGAGTACCTATGTTTATTCATCGAAAAATTCTTATAAAATACAGGCTCAAAATGATATCAAATAATGACAACTCCATATTATATAAAACGTATAAAATGTTAAAAGACGAAGTCGATACTGGATGTACCAATACCAATAATTGGGCATATCAGATTAAATACATATTAGATCACATTGGCATGTCATATATTTGGATATTACAAGAAAACACACCGGGTATTATAAGATAATAAAAAACAGAATACATGATAATTATCATCAAACTTGGTATGCCAACATAAATAACACCACAAAGCTAGAAACTTATTGTATTTTCAAACATAATTTTATCCTTGAACCTTATCTTAACAACATAAAAAACAAGAAATTTCGAATAGCATATACTAAATTCCGTATACCATCACATAATTTAAAAATTGAAAAAGGTCGATATAATAACACCCCGAGAAACCAGCATATTTGTCTCAATTGTAACATGAATCTCCCTGAATGCGAATACCATTTTTTACTAGTATCATCGAGATCGTAGTAATAAGTATAGCGCAAGCGCTAAACTAAAACTACAATGCATTCAGTCCCCGTGAAATTATTCAAGCTTTGACAGTTGAGGAAAATGGACTATACATTGTACCATAGTTTAAACGTATTTTCAATGTAGTACATGTAATGGTCATAGCTATTGTAAATGTTATGATTGAACCATTCCAACCTGTCACACTGCTCACCGAATAAAATCGGATTGTAACTATTCAACTTGTTTTGCTTTGTTGCGATCAGGAATTGAACAAAATAATAATTTAAAAAGCGTATGAAATGGTAACCATTCTTTGGCATCTCAACGGATGTTGGTTTGAGTCACTACTACTGTACCGGGTCTTGTTGAACAACATTTTTCACAGAACGCATTTTTAACAAATAGTGTAAAAATTGCGTTCAGATACAAATTTCGTACGAACAGTTTTGTTTGTTTGTTGGGTTTAACGCCGTAGCAACACATTATATAGGTCATATAACGTCGGTCAGTCAACCTACTCACTTCTCCTGGAAAGGCTAAATCTCTGGATTTAGCTGTTAATCAACCACTAAGCGCATACGTTCGTGAGTGACTGACAACTGCCCTACATAATTAAAAATTATTGGTTGGAGGGAGAATGGCCGTAGAAATATTTCCATGGCTAAGCCCCACGAATCCACGACCCCTCGAGCTAGCCGGGCGACACTCATACGGACAGAGAAACGCATTTTTCACCAAACAATCTTGTGATTCATTTAAACTGGGTTTAACGCCGTGTCAACACAATATATTACGTTATTTTAAAACGTTTAGTGCACCTAACCCAGCCCCGTGTTCAGTAACTACTGTTAGCTAACGTAACAGGTTCGGGACAAGTCAACTCGTAAGTAGGGGATTGAGTTGTCTCGGGTTGAGTTGTCTTTGGGTTGAATTGTTCAGACACTTCCGTTCCAGAACGTTTTGGAACGTTCGGGATAATTGAACAGGCTACAGTGTCTATAATCATTACTCAATTATTTCTGAATATATTCATCAATCCCTATTTTTGACAGTTAGACTATTCATATGTTAAATCGACGCGCCATGTTGAATAATTCGCTTTTTTATATAACGAAATCAGTTTAAAATGACATTTTTTCTATTGATCCCTAGGGCTTGATTACTAAAACAATTTAACTAAATTGTGGTTTTTTATAAAGCATATACATTCAATTAAAAGTATATTATAAACATTAATAATTGTAACATTGTTAAATATGACCTGAAGATTTGCAGAGATGCCTTAGGCTTAGTTAGGACACGATTTAATTAAAATAGGTTTTTTTTCAATTCAGTTTCAACGTTATTACGTATTTTATGATAATTACAGTTGTACATAATTTGATATACATTATTGAAAAAATAAATGATTAAAATGTTATGATAAATCATATTATGACATAAGGACACAACTATGATGATGTCGATATAAGGTCAAGATGTGCTTAAGATCTTCAGCAAATCCCTGTCAATGCTTTTAAAGCCCCATTATCAAAAGTAACACTGTTTTTTGGAATGCAAAGAAAATAGGCATTTATCTATATCAAGCGCCTCTTCTGAACACCTTTTTTAATAAATGCAAAAAAGTTCAGATATAATTATGTTATCTACTGCATTTATAAGTGAAAGTAAATCGAAACCGAAAGTAGATTTTGACTGGCAATACTTGAAACAATAGTTTCGATCACAATAATCTAAGCTCTAAAACTTTTTTGAATCAGGAATATTGATTTTTAAGTGTTTAAATGAATATAGTGAGCTCTTATAAACCCCCCCCCCACACACACACACACTTTTTTAAGAAATTGACACTTTGTTAATTTAGATAGCACAATGGTTTGAACTGTTATTCGTGTCTCTAATGCATGTAATATTTTGATAACTTCATGGTTGTAAAACAGTTTTCAAGTCTACCGTTAATGAATATATATTCATATAGTGGCTTTAATGAACGTCTTCGCTGAAGACAAGTCTATAATTTAAGTCCACTAATAACCGTGCCAGGAGTCTGTCGCATCACCATTCATCCATCGAACCTGACATAAAGAATTATGAAGAAATACCTATATATAGTATATATATACTATGGTGGCTGATTTATGCCATGTCGCATTGTTGTCACGCGGGGTGCCACATAAAGATACGTAAGTACGACAAAATGGTCTTTCTGTCGTGTCTTCATCCCGAGGGGCGACATGCAAAAACACAATCATACGACAAATTAATCATTTGTCGTGTTTTCGCCCGAGGAAGAACACTTAAAACTGCAAATTTGCGACAAATTTAAGAATCAGCCACTATAAATATCTGATTAAATAGTATGTAATTTTTGTGAATGTTCAAATAGCAACTCATACAATGTTAATTCCGAACAACAAACATCTTACAATTTACGATACGTCCTGCACTGCGCCGCTATCTTGTACAAAAAGGGGTTGTTTCTCGTCAAAAGGCAATATCTAAATATTTAAATAATATTGAACTTGTTTCAATGATATAAAATTATGTTGTAATCATTGTTTTGCCAAATAATGACCAATACAATTGATTGTTACACGGTTTTATCGTAAAGTCATAAAGATATTATATTGTAATGTTGAAAAAAACATTGTGTGCTATTCTAATGAGGTTTTGCAACGGGTCTAAATTAAAATGCCGGTTGTGTTATTAATCAAAAAGTTAAAACTCTCAAGTAATCAAGAAGTTTCCTCACATTATACTATTAGCTACATATGGTACTGTCTTAATTTGAACACAGAAACTATTACGTCGAAATGTTTTGGTATGTTATAAAAAGACTCTGTGCAGAAAAATAACATGCATAAATTACTATTTTTAAAGTTAAATCAACTATCATTGGCTCATACATTATCTCCGTTGATTTAAATATATCATCATCGATCGTAAATACCAAAATACTTTAGTGAATATTTAAAACAGCGGAGTTAAGGCATGTGCCTTTGACAGTTGAATAAATTTATTAATATGAGTGCTATGCATGGGTTCAGAAATATTCATTTTTGTCTCAACAATACCCATTATTTGCTTCAACTTTAATAAATTCGTGAATCAAAAAGGCAAGGTAAGAATTCGACACGTAAGGAACATGGTTTCCTTAATGAAGTTAGTTAAAAACAAACTTTTTGCAAGGACAAACAGTCAAGCAAAGGGAAAATATTAAATAATCTTAAACAGAGTGATACACATTTAGTACTTATTCAAAATACACATTTTTATATCCGAAAACTTAAATCTGTTGGAAGTACATATCATATTCAGATTATCTTTAAAACTTATCAACACGTGCACTCCTACAAACTTACTTTAAATTGTGAAACATCGTACAATTTAGAATTAAGCCTTTCATGGAAAAAGTAGAAAGTCGAAACATCATGTATATTCATTTTATTTATAATGAAAACATCACAACAATATAGCGGTATAGCGAAACAACACAATTGCCATACCTAATAAACTGTAACTAGTTAATTTCAGATCAGACTTTTTAATACAGATAATACACACACTTACACAGAAGAAAACGTTAATACTTTTAAAGTTCAGTTTTCATCGTTGAAATAAATATACAAAAGTTTTAAAGTATTAATATGTTGCTCTTGGTACGTCAGATAATTACTCACGAGAGCAAGGTACGTTATATGCATTTGAGTCAATCATTTTAACCAGTTTGTGACTTTCGTACATTTTAGTCTTTCATCCAGTTTACACTCGGAAAAAAAACACCTAGGTGATCATCTACGAAAATATACCTCAGAAATCAGACGTAGTATGAATACAGCCAGGTTATAATGCCTGGCGATTAACTCTATGGCAATTAGTTCTATTATTGTTTATAAATAGACGTGAATAGTCAAAATAATCGAACAATTTGCATGCTATTATACTTTTTAGGTACAAAACAACATCCAAAAGTCTTAATCATAGCAAAATGTCGTGGATTGTCTACATATACATTAATAACACTTTATAATTACATTGTTACACACTTTATCAAAACATTCCATCAGTACAATGCCTCACACGTCGAATTTCTGTGTAGTTCAGAGTATAGTACCACAGAAACCAAATTCCATCAATCGCATTTTCCACGGAATCGATATAAGATTTACTTTTT
Source organism: Mactra quadrangularis (assembly GCA_025267735.1). Lineage (NCBI taxonomy): Eukaryota > Metazoa > Mollusca > Bivalvia > Venerida > Mactridae > Mactra > Mactra quadrangularis. The sequence goes on from CM046304.1 coordinate 36,059,240, forward strand.
CACTTCTTGATATCCGAGGTTTATCTGCGTAGAAGATCGCCGAGGTAGTTCCGAATGCCAGTTATCTTCACCAATCAAATCTTCTTCCAATAAGACGAAACAGATTCTCATTATGTGGTTTAAAGTAATTTCTTAGGCTTTCCATACGTTGTGCATCAAAAATTTCAACTTTTTGTTTTCGGCCACGATTATCGTTATAACAAACCATGGTACGTTTAACTGATTTGCTTTTACGAATGCAATAAAACCCTTTATCTGCATTAAAAGCCAAATTAGTATCCCAATCGAATTGGTCAATTTTCAATAAAGTTTCAACTTTTTTAAGCACTTGGGTTGGAGTTTTCATAAATTCAGTCGATTCTATCACAAGAATTTGTTCTGGTTTAAATAACTTCAGATACCTTTCCATGCCCTCGTCATAAGTTGACAGACCTATCATTTTATTGTAAATGGATTGTTTATTCTTTACATATTCATTAAACTGGTCAACTGAGCTAATCGCTATTTTATTGGAATGCTTCGGTTCAAAGGAAAGTTGTGATTTTAGTCTTGAAATAGGTTCACGAATAATGGCAATTATTTTCATGTGACGGTTCAAATCGAATAATTTCCTAGGCATATCTGACAATTTTAAAAAAGTGTCAGCTTTTAAAACATTCATTTGACCAGGATATTTACACGGCATCTTCCTTTTGACATTTTCATGAGACTTACTTCCAGCAAACAATTGAGCATTTATTTGGTATGGAAAATTCTTTGAAATTATCTTAGGATGTAAAGACATAAAATCTATTAATTCCCTGGTTCCACACTTGGCAACGCCTACAATCATTACATCAGGAACACTTTGTCTACACACGTCTCCATCTTTAACAATATAACTAGTATTGTGAATATAATCTATTTCCTTTCTCAATTCCACTTCATCATATATTATTTTCCAATCACTTTTGTCCTCATCAGTGGGTTCATTTACAATTAAGGCAGGTTTCATGATCTCTTTTGCGAAATTTTGTTGTGGTTCTAAATTAGCGTTAAAAGTATCGTAATGTTCCTTTGTGTAAAAAACGAAACTCAATACTAGTGATGGAGAAAGGACAAAAATCATAATCGATAATCGAATTGAATCAAATGTAATTAATCGATTAAAAATCGATTAATAATCGAAATTTGTACAAATGCTTACTTTATCTCGACAAAAGCTATCCTGAGAAAATACAGGGATTTTATATAAGAAGTAGCATTAAATCTCTCCAAAAAAATAGGAAAAACACTTCATTCAAGACAACATCCTTTATTTGCTCAAAACAAACTATATTTGCATGATTAATTTCTTTGAAAACATTTTAAAAACAAAGGAAATAATAAAAATCACAATACTACACAATACTCACAAGACTTAAAAGATATGATCATAATTTTAAATTGTATTTACTGTATTATAAAGTGAGGTAAATTCATATGCTTTCAATTTAAACCAGCAAGTATAGAGTATCTGAGTCAGATAATGTTATACAATAATTGTTGGTATGAATTCTGTTACACAATGCCATATTGAAACCGCTAGCAGTCGTTTCATTTATCCCTTCATAATCTAGAAATACCTTTAAGTAATAGTTTGTTTTTCATAATTTTCATAAGCAAAAGATGTTGGTACAATTGTTTAATAACATAATTCACAAATAAGTAATTCATTCACATTCTGTCTGAGTGAATGAATATGTGTTCTAATAGATTTATCCAATGCTATAAATGTCCATTCAATTAAGTTTTTTCTGAACAAATTCATTCAAGATGATTTAAAAGTGATACAGGTAAAATAAAAATAAAAATGTTAGTAACTTGTCGGTTACGAAAATTATTGAGGACGAATGTTTCACAAAGCAGAGCGTTATCCTATTAACCACCTATAAGGATGGATTTTACCACCATATTGTGGAGAACCATCACGAAATAAGCTAGCTTGGTTCAGTTTCTATGTTTATTGGATTCTAGTGAGTTAATTAATTTTAAACTTCATTGATACGACATAAAGAGAATAAGACCGTATCCGGCTATTGAACTTTTACCATGCCTCACAGAGTTTCCAAAAGAGATTTGGTCGTAAATTCTAATTAGGTAATTGACCTATAAATCGTAACAATTTGAGTGAGATGATTTATAACACATCTGATGTACCAAACGTCTGTTATTAGCGGTATCAAGACTCGTACATTACGTCATCAATAAAAATAGACAACTTTTTGTAAATTGCTATTTATCTTTGAAATTCGCCGACATGTGTTCAAATTTTTGTTTGATATTTGACATGTGAAGGACGGGTAGAACAACGAGTTTGACTTAGACTAATAAGTTATTTACTAAATAAGACTGAAAGTTGAAAGTAACCTCATTATCCCTTGTGTACAAGTTCAAACTGAGATCAAGTGCGGCAAAATCTGCGGTTCTGAAACTACCAGCGACAATCGATTTTCTTTAAAAAAAATCGATTGTCGCTAATGTAAGCGCCCAGCGACGATTATTCGATTCTACTCGATCATCGTGACATCACTACTCAATACTAACAAACTAATGAGTAAAATAAAAAGAGAACAGTTTTTTAATACATGCATTTCTTTAAACGTGTTTAATCCGTTTAAATCTCGACAATTTTCATAAATGAAACAATACGACAACGTTTAACGAGGTTTATGTTGTGAGCTCCGCTGTGACGTCTATATGTATATTTTTAGTAGTGATTACTGAACCTTAGCAAGATCAAAGCGCTGCAAGCATGTGTTCAAAATATTGAGGGTTATTAATTATTGGTCTTGATTACATGTACCGATATCGTAGCGGTGTACGCCGGTCATGTGATCGACGAACGGCGAACTACCTTTGAAACTAATACGGCAGCATATGTAAGAAACAAATACGACGAACTATGTATGAAGCCTGCATTCTTGGTGTTTTTGGTAACGTACATCTTTGAGCTCAAGATCGTGGGAAAACACCTACCTCGCCAGTTTTAAGAAATGCATTTTCAAATTCCTCAGACAAATCTACATAAGAATCACTCATCAAACCTATTGGATGCGATACCGCACTATTAACCCTGCGAGCTCTCGGACTATAACATTCCAAGATTCTATAAATACTGAAGTGCATTCACGGCTCATGGGACAAAATCGGACTACAGTATGATTGTTATCTACATTTCATATGTAACTTGTTGACAGCAGTTACGACACATGTGATAAATCTTAAGTTCAGACGTCTCGATCTTTTTCTGTGAACTTGAGTGATCCCAAGTTCTGCATCATGAAAGCAGGGCTCGAATTTAAGCTCGCATACTCGCAAAATGCGAGTGGATTTTAGAAATTGCGAGTAACTTTTATTTTAACTTGCAAATTTTTGCGCGTTGAAATCGCCACAAAAGTATATCCGTGTAACTAATAAGGCTCAAATCAGCATTGGAACGGCTAGAAAGATTAATAGTATGATCTTTTTGCTTTACTTTCCTGCATAGTGTATGCTACAATGTGTGTCGTATGTATGCGTGTCACTGGCGTCAAAAGCTAAGTTCTGGTGTATTGAAAAGTTCAGTTTTACGCCTGTAAACCTTGATTACTTGGTAGAAACTAAGTCCAATTGTGGTAGATCTATTAATAAAATGTATACATACATGTATGTGATCCAAATATGTGACATGTTTTCGATAACTATGTGAAATGGGTGACTTAAAATCTGACACCGTTCGTAGAGTCAATAATTCGGAAAGAAAAATGCGAGTTTTTTTCATTTTGCGAGTTGAAATAAAATCATCTCACAAAAATGTGCAAGTTCCATTTGTTCTAATTCGAGCCCTGTGAAAGTGTATCATGCATCGTGATACCGTATCGCAGGTGTCGAATCGAATTGAAACCGTAAACGATTTATAATCGCGATACAATCGCGTCAATGGGTGACTACTCTTTCAAACATGAATAATTCTAAACTAGATAATCCGTCTATAATATATGAGGAAGCTAGTTTTATCTGCCCTAAATATGTCAATATGTTCATTGTTATGGTGACATATTTCTGCCATCAGATAACCACATAACTTACTAATTATTTAAGAGGTTAACTAGTTACAGTAATGTCCGAATCCCGTCAAAAGCCTACCCTGTTGCTTCCATGAGCAAGAAAATTTAACCTATTAGCTCAGTACTGGGGACAGAAAGCGGACTCGAAGGTGATAAAAGTGATAAATCCAAGTTGTAAGAATTTGTTTCACAATTAATATAAAACAAATTATTATTAGCTTAGTATCAACTACTGTTGTCTTTATCAACTTACAGTATAACATTCGGAACTCCTCGGTCATTCACTATAAATTACCCCTGACAAATTTAGACTCAATTTTGGAACTACATTTGCGTCACATGCTCTCACAAAATTCTTTAATTTGTATTAAAGTTAGCAATTCCATGATCGTTCAGACGATGATTAACGTCTCAATTTTTGTCACAAATTCATGTTATAATACGATTCGATGATAGCAATGAACAAATACTCAGTCTCATGTGATTACAAAGCGATGTGATTTTACAACAAGACCAATTTTGCATGACCATTTAAGTGCTTTGTCTCGCGTATGTAATAAAACCCCGTTGGCTTGATATGTTTAAATCCATGAACCCGAGGGGTGTGGGTTCGAATCCCATCCGGGGAGGTTAAACCCTTCCATGAAAATTTGACAATAATGTCGATTTTCCTCCATTGATTAGATAATATGGAGAAGTTTCCGGCCTTGTGGAAGGGTAGGTGAGTACTGGTTATAGACAATGGAAAGCTAGGTTAGGTTCGCTGGACTCCGTAAAATGAGCTTAATTATGTTGATATGGCGTTAACTCCAATAAATGAAAAATAAAAATCCAAAAATCCTTTAAGGAAAGATTTATATGTTGCAATTGCAAAATATCAATGTCTGCGATGAACTAGTGATCGTCATGACTTCATTAGGCTACATGCAGTTAAAAGTCTTGGTTTCGATATGGAAAAAAGATTAATTACGAACAGAAGTTACATTTACTTTATGTTACTGTCCGAAAGGCTAATTAAATGGTAATAAATCGAATTCGACTCTGAACCATTTTCATCAGATAAACACGCGTACATGTGTTTGACTTAGAATAAAACAAAATGTCCAATACCGAATGCTTTTCATTGAAATGTATTGTGAATTTCATTTAATTTGTGCATTTTTAGATCTGGAATATCTTGGTTCTGCAATTCATTTCAATTGCTTTACAAATGATGTTTCTTTAATGATAATATATGGTGTGTATGAAACACATATTTGAGTTAATAAAACGTTCCAATGAAGCCAATGACATCCAAGCGTCTAGGATTAAAGCATTAATCGAGAATTATTGCACTTAATATTTCCATTGCTGGAGAGTTGCCTTGCATAAAACAGCAAATTGATTTCAATCAATTGAACCTAACAACGTGGTGCTGGTAGATAATTAAGTAAGTGCATCGAAACACCGAAATATTTTTGCTTATTTCCTGTAATGTAATGTGAACCAAACAAAACATAATATTAAGGAACTGACTTACATAATGTTAGCAAAACATAAAGAAGAACTGAATTGGTTTCCAGGAAATGGACAATCTATTTAATTGTATTAAGGTGTTCAATCTTTTAAATGCAATTAGATAAATTGTCCATTTCCTGGTAACCAGACAGAATGTAGAATAAGACATATTAGCATGGACATTTAGTAATTAATATACACATATATACTATAATAAGACCTTGAGGAGAGACTTCAAAAATCTGCATATTGTAGAACGATGAACCTTGAACTTAGCATGGTACATTCGTGCAACATACACATTTATTGGGTGAATATTACATTGGATTCCTAACAAATGCATTTGAATAACACTCAGTAATCAGTATAGTAAATTGCATAATGTAGACGTTGAAAACAAATGACAAGTATTGAATTCAGTTCTTCGTCATAGTTTGCTAACATTATGTAAGTCAGTTCCTTAATATGATATTTTGTTAAGTTCACACATGACACAGATGTATTATATTTGACTTTTAATGATTATATCAGTTTGTGTGGTCGAGTGATAAAACGGTCAGTGAGCATACCTTTTTGTCGTGGGTTCGAATCCCGATAGAATTTTTTTTCTTCCTTTTATTATTGTCGGATTGTGCAAAACACAATAATGTTTCAAAGTTTATTTTAACATTGTTTATTTGACGAGCTATTCTCTACGTCTTTTCTTTTCACTCGGTGACTATTTACCTAAGTTACAAAACTGTCACTGCAATATGTGTGGTGTTGCAATCGAAATCTAATTCCTGTGAGAGAACGTTTCATAACATTTCAATTTTTGTGATAATTGTTTCTCTTGCTTTTATTTGATTGTCAGGAGACACTTAGTATGTTGAGAAATACTATTATTTACTAGTTTTTTTTAAATTTTCAAATGAAATTAATGAGGTTTTCAAATCTATTTGTTTAAAATGTATTTCATGTCTCATAAAAGAGAAGTTTTTGTTGCAAAACAAATATGCTTGTTTAATCGGGTTTCTACGCTAGGAACCGACAATATATCCCTTGAGGAGAACATTCGGAAGAAAAATCGATATTATATATCGAAATGTCATGAAAAGAATTAACTTGTTGCAACCAGGACCGAACCTTGAATCTCCGGGTTCAAAGTCCTGCATTCTTCCTCAGCGCAACGACTGAAGCTTTTTTTTGACGTAGAAAATTAAACAAAAAAAAAACAAAATAAACTAAATGTAGAATATAACATACTCCGTTTATTGGTCCTATAATATTCATACAAGATATCTCTAATGTACATGCTTACATGCAAAAACATATTATGCTCATTCAGGTACCGGCAATATTTGCACAAACATCTACAAAATAGTTTGGATAACTGTTGATAACAAATGTAGCTCTCAATACGGAACCGTTTTTTAATAAATTGATCGGAAGATAAATATCTTAAATAAATGTTATCTTGAATTCTGTAGTTTAGCACTCGCAAAAGGCATACATTATAAAACCTTCAATCAATAACATAGACTTTGTGAATACGTTACACAATAGAAGAAACTTAAACGTCAATTCAGGAAAAAATGTTAAGTGATAAAATGCACATTTTTTCTTTGCCCAACATTTACATATGAATATACAATAACATTTGGCGAGTCTTTTTACTATAAAAGTAACAACGCGAAAAATAAAGGCGATATCACGATATAACGTTAGAATGCTATCTATGACCTATGACTAAGCGCATACAAAAAACAAAACCCTGTTTATGTAAACAGTACCATAAACTAATCGCGACAGGAATGCTCAGGATGACAATAAGATGTAATTTTAATATAGTTTTATCAGTGCCCTGTTGGTGTTTTACCATTATAAGCTAGCATGATTGTCTAAGAGGGCGATGGTTTATCTGCCTCACTTATTTTTAAAATGAACTGTACAACTTTAAATTTCATTACTGCCTTACCTATGGATTGGATTGGTTTATTCTAATGTTTAAAAACATGAAAATTTATTTTATGTAGGCCCTAATTTTATTTTATGATTTTAAGATAAAATACGGCACCACAGTGTGTAATTGTGATGACTCATTAATTTTATGCGACTTTCTAAAATAACTGAGGTCCAATAACTTGGCACAACATTCGATGTTCGATATTCGATATTCAATATCGAACATCGAACCAGTTCGACGTTCGACATTAGCATAATGTGCGAATATCGAACTGAAATTGAATATCGAACCAGCTCGACGTTCGACATTCGCCAAAATTATCCAAATATCGAACTGAGATTGAATATCGAACCAGCTCGACGTTCGACATTCGAATATCGAAATGAAATAGAATATCGAACCAGTTCGACGTTCGACATTCATTTATAATAGCCCGAATGTAGTTCTGAGGTTGAATATCGAACCAGCTCGACGTTCGACATTCGAATATCGAAATGAAATGGAATATCGAACCAGTTCGACGTTCGACATTCATTTATAATAGGCCGAATGTAGTACTGAGGTTGAATATCGAACCAGCTCGACGTTCGACATTCATTATTAACAATAATGCGAATGTCGTTCTGTGGTTGAATATCGAACCAGTTCGACGTTCGACATTCATTAATAATAGTCTGAATGTAGTTCTGAGGTTGAATATCGAACCAGCTCGACGTTCGACATTCATTAATAATAGCCCGAATGTAGTTCTGTGTTTGAATATCGAACCAGCTCGACGTTCGACATTCATTAATAACAATAATGCGAATGTAGTTCTGTGGTTGAATATCGAACCAGATCGACGTTCGACATTCATTCATAATAGCCTGAATGTAGTTCTGAGGTTGAATATCGAACCAGCTCGACGTTCGACATTCATTAATAATAGTCCGAATGTAGTTCTGAGGTTGAATATCGAACCAGCTCGACGTTCGACATTCATTAATAATAGCCCGAATGTAGTTCTGTGGTTGAATATCGAACCAGCTCGACGTTCGACATTCATTAACAATAGCCCGAATGTAGTTCTGTGGTTGAATCTCGAACCAGCTCGACGTACGACATTCATTAGCCCGAATGTAGTTCTGAGGTTGAATATCGAACCAGCTCGACGTTCGACATTCATTAATAATAGTCCGAATGTAGTTCTGAGGTTGAATATCGAACCAGCTCGACGTTCGACATTCATTCATAATAGCCCGAATGTAGGGCTGAGGTTGAATATCGAACCAGCTCGACGTTCGACATTCAAAAATAATAGCCCGAATGTAGTTCTGTGGTTTAATATCGAACCAGCTCGACGTTCGACATTCATTAATAATAGCCCGAATGTAGTTCTGTGGTTGAATATCGAACCAGCTCGACGTTCGACATTCATAAATAATAGCCAGAATGTAGTTCTGTGGTTGAATATCGAACCAGCTCGACGTTCCACATTCATTAATAATAGCCCGAATGTAGTTCTTTGGTTGAATATCGAACCAGCTCGACGTTCGACATTCATTAATAATAGCACGAATGTAGTTTTGTGGTTGAATATCAACCAGCTCGACGTTCGACATTCATTAATAATAGTCCGAATGTAGTTCTGAGGTTGAATATCGAACCAGCTCGACGTTCGACATTCATTAATAATAGTCCGAATGTAGTTCTGAGGTTGAATATCGAACCAGCTCGACGTTAGACATTCATTCATAATAGTCCAAATGTAGTTCTCAGGTTGAATATCGAACCAGCTCGACGTTCGACATTCATTAATAATAGTCCGAATGTAGTTCTGTGGTTGAATATCGAACCAGCTCGACGTTCGACATTCATTAATAATAGCCCGAATGTAGTTTTGTGGTTGAATATCGAACCAGCTCGACGTTCGACATTCATTAATAATAGTCCGAATGTAGTTCTGAGGTTGAATATCGAACCAGCTCGACGTTCGACATTCATTAATAATAGTCCGAATGTAGTTCTGAGGTTGAATATCGAACCAGCTCGACGTTCGACATTCATTAATAATAGTCTGAATGTAGTTCTGAGGTTGAATATCGAACCAGCTCGACGTTCGACATTCATTAATAATAGTCCGAATGTAGTTCTGAGGTTGAATATCGAACCAGTTCGACGTTCGACATTCATTAATAATAGTCCGAATGTAGTTTTGAGGTTGAATATCGAACCAGCTCGACGTTCGACATTCATTTATAATAGTCCGAATGTAGTTCTAAGGTTGAATATCGAACCAGCTCGACGTTCGACATTCATTAATAATACTTATGCGAATGTAGTTCTGAGGTTGAATATCGAACCAGTTCGACGTTCGACATTCATTAATAATAGTCCGAATGTAGTTTTGAGGTTGAATATCGAACCAGTTCGACGTTCGACATTCATTAATAATAGTCCGAATGTAGTTCTAAGGTTGAATATCGAACCAGTTCGACGTTCGACATTCATTAATAAAAGTCTGAATGTAGTTCTGAAGTTGAATATCGAACCAGCTCGACGTTCGACATTCATTAATAATAGTCCGAATGTAGTTCTGATGTTGAATATCGAACCAGTTCGACGTTCGACATTCAAAAATAATAGTCCGAATGTAGTTTTGAGGTTGAATATCGAACCAGCTCGACGTTCGACATTCATTAATAATAGTCCGAATGTAGTTCTAAGGTTGAATATCGAACCAGTTCGACGTTCGACATTCATTAATGATTTTGATGCGAATGTAGTTCTGAGATTGAATATCGAACCAGCTCGACGTTCGACATTCATTAATAATAGTCCGAATGTAGTTCTGAGGTTGAATATCGAACCAACTCGACGTTCGACATTCATTAATAATAGTCCGAATGTAGTTCTGTGATTGAATATCGAACCAGTCTGACGTTCGGACGACTTTTTTCAGCGGGGATACCTCGATTGGGCCCTTGGCCGCGCTTGAATCAGTGGAGCACGGCCTGTTTCTGCGGGAAAAACCTCGGCTTGGCCCTGGGCGGCGCTGGAATCAGCGGCATGCGGCTTGGATCAGCGGGGGAACCTCGGCTGGGCACTCGGACGGGGCTTCAGCTGGCTCTGTGGGCTCTGTGGGCCTTCTACCGGGGTCTACGCGGCCTGCCGCTAATACCTGCCTGGTTGGCTTGATTTTTGCGGAGGCAAGCAAGGGACACCGGGGTTTACCTCGGCTGCAAGGCAGGCGCGCTTGTATCAGCGGCGGACGGCTTGATTCGGCGGGGAAACATCGGCTGGGCCCTTGGTCGCACTTGAATCAGCGGAGCACGGCTTGTTTAAGCGGGGAAAGCCCGGCTAGACCTTCGGCCGCGCTTGAATCAGCGGCGGACGGCTTGTTTCAGCGGGGAAACCTCGGCTGGACCATTGGCCGCGCTTGAATCAGCGGAGCACGGCCTGTTTCAGCGGGGAAAGCCCGGCTAGACCTTCGGCCGCGCTTGAATCAGCGGCGGACGGCTTGTTTCAGCGGGGAAACCTCGGCTGGACCCTTGGCCGCGCTTGAATCAGCGGAGCACGGCCTGTTTCAGCGGGGAAACCTCGGCTGGGCCCTGGGCGGCGCTGGAATCAGCGGCAGGCGGCTTGGATCAGCGGGGAATCTCGGCTGGGCTCTGCTCGACGTTGATGCGAATGTAGTTCTGAAGTTGAATATCGAACCAGCTCGACGTTCGACATTCATTAATAATAGTCCGAATGTAGTTCTGAGGTTGAATATCGAACCAGCTCAACGTTCGACATTCATTTATAATACTAATGCGAATGTAGTTCTGAGGTTGAATATCGAACCAGTTCGACGTTCGACATTCATTAATAATAGTCCGAATGTAGTTTTGAGGTTGAATATCGAACCAGTTCGACGTTCGACATTCATTAATAATAGTCCGAATGTAGTTCTAAGGTTGAATATCGAACCAGTTCGACGTTCGACATTCATTAATGATAATGATGCGAATGTAGTTCTGAGATTGAATATCGAACCAGCTCGACGTTCGACATTCATAAAAGATAGTCCGAATGTAGTTCTGAGTTAAATATCGAACCAGTTCGACGTTCGACATTCATTAATAATAGTCTGAATGTAGTTCTGAGGTTGAATATCGAACCAGCTCGACGTTCGACATTCATTAATAAAAGTCTGAATGTAGTTCTGAAGTTGAATATCGAACCAGCTAGACGTTCGACATTCATTAATAATAATCCGAATGTAGTTCTGATGTTGAATATCGAACCAGCTCGACGTTCGACATTCATTAATAATACTAATGCGAATGTAGTTCTGAGGTTGAATATCGAACCAGCTCGACGTTCGACATTCAATAATAAAAGTCCGAATGTAGTTCTGAAGTTGAATATCGAACCAGCTCGTCGTTCGACATTCATTAATGATTTTGATGCGAATGTAGTTCTAAGGTTGAATATCGAACCAGTTCGACGTTCGACATTCATTAATGATTTTGATGCGAATGTAGTTCTGAGATTGAATATCGAACCAGCTCGACGTTCGACATTCATTAATAATAGTCCGAATGTAGTTCTGAGGTTGAATATCGAACCAACTCGACGTTCGACATTCATTAATAATAGTCCGAATGTAGTTCTGTGGTTGAATATCGAACTAGTCTGACGTTCGGACGACTTGTTTCAGCGGGGATACCTCGATTGGGCCCTTGGCCGCGCTTGAATCAGTGGAGCACGGCCTGTTTCTGCGGGGAAAACCTCGGCTTGGCCCTGGGCGGCGCTGGAATCAGCGGCATGCGGCTTGGATTAGCGGGGGAACCTCGGCTGGGCACTCGGACGGGGCTTCAATTGGCTCTGTGGGCTTTGTGGGTCTTCTACCGGGGTCTACGCGGCCTGCCGCTTATACCTGCCTGGTTGGCTTGATTTTAGCGGAGGCAAGCAAGGGACACCGGGGTTTACCTCGGCTGCAAGCCAGGCGCGCTTGTATCAGCGGCGGACGGCTTGATTCGGCGGGGAAACATCGGCTGGGCCCTTGGTCGCACTTGAATCAGCGGAGCACGGCTTGTTTAAGCGGGGAAAGCCCGGCTAGACCTTCGGCCGCGCTTGAATCAGCGGCGGACGGCTTGTTTCAGCGGGGAAACCTCGGCTGGAGCCTTGGCCGCGCTTGAATCAGCGGAGCACGGCCTGTTTCAGCGGGGAAACCTCGGCTGGGCCCTGGGCGGCGCTGGAATCAGCGGCAGGCGGCTTGGATCAGCGGGGAATCTCGGCTGGGCTCTGCTCGACGTTGATGCGAATGTAGTTCTGAAGTTGAATATCGAACCAGTTCGACGTTCGACATTCATTAATAATAGTCCGAATGTAGTTTTGAGGTTGAATATCGAACCAGTTCGACGTTCGACATTCATTAATAATAGTCCGAATGTAGTTCTAAGGTTGAATATCGAACCAGTTCGACGTTCGACATTCATTAATGATAATGATGCGAATGTAGTTCTGAGATTGAATATTGATCCAGCTCGACGTTCGACATTCATTAATAATAGTCCGAATGTAGTTCTGAGGTTGAATATCGAACCAGCTCGACGTTCGACATTCATTAATTATAGTCCGAATGTAGTTCTGAAGTTGAATATCGAACCAGTTCGACGTTCGACATTCATTAATAATAGTCCGAATGTAGTTCTGAGGTTGAATATCGAACCAGCTCGACGTTCGACATTCATTAATAATAGTCCGAATGTAGTTCTTAAGTTGAATATCGAACCAGCTCGACGTTCGACATTCATTGATAATAGTCCGAATGTAGTTCTGAGGCTGAATATCGAACCAGTTCGACGTTCGACATTCATTCATGATAATAATGCGAATGCAGTTCTGAGGTTGAATATCGAACCAGTTCGACGTTCGACATTCATTAATAATAGTCCGAATGTAGTTCTGATGTTGAATATCGAACCAGCTCGACGTTCGATATTCATTGATAATAATCCGAATTTTGTTCTGCGGTTGAATATCGAACCAGGTCGACGTTCGACATTCATTAATAATAGTCAGAAAGTAGTTCTGAAGTTCAATATCAAACCAGCTTGATGTTCGACATTCATTAATTATAGTCCGAATATAGTTTTGAGGTTGAATATCGAACCAGTTCGACGTTCGACATTCATTAACAATAATGATGCGAAGCCTATACTGGGCACTAGGCCGCGCATGAATCAGCGGAGCACGGCTTGTTTCAGCGAGGAAACCTCGGCTGTGCCCTGGGCGGCGCTAGAATCAGCGGCAGGCGGCTTGGATAAGCGGGGGAACCTCGGCTGGGCACCCGGTCGGGGCTTCAGCGGGCTCTGCGGGCTTCTACCGGGGTCTACGCGGCCTGCCGATGATACGCGCCTGTCTGGCTTGATTTCAGCAGAGGCAAGCAAGGGACACCGGGGTTTACCTCGGCTGCAAGCCAGGCGCGCTTGAATCAGCGGCGGACGGCTTGATTTGGCGGAGAAACATCGGCTGGGGCCTTGGTCGCGCTTGAATCAGCGGAGCACGGCTTGTTTCAGCGGGGAATGCCCGGCTGGGCATTCGGCCGCGCTTGAATCAGCGGCGGACGGCTTGTTTCAGCGGGGATACCTCGGCTGGATCCTTGGCCGCGTTTGAATCAGCGGAGCACGGCTTGTTTCAGCGGGGAAAGCCCAGCTTGTCCCTTGGCAGCGCTTGAATCAGCGGCGGACGGCTTGGATCAGCGGGGAAACCTCGGCTGGGCCCTTGGCCGCGTTGAATCAGCGCCAGGCGCTCTTGAATCCGCGGCGGACGGCTTATTCCAGCGGGAAAACCTCGGATGGGCCCTTGGCCGTGCTTAAATCAAAGGCAGGCGGCTTCGATCAGCGGGGAAACCTCGGCTGGGCACTCTGCCGGGGCTTTATCGGGCTCCGCGGGCCTTAAACGAGGGTCTATGCGGCCTGCTACCGATATCGGTCTGGCGCGTTTGATTTCAGCGGAGGCAAGGACGGGACACCAGGGTTTACCTCGGCTGCAAGCGAGGGGCGCTTGAATCAGCATCAGACGGCTTGTTTCAGCGGGGAAACATCGGCTGGGCCCTTGGCCGCGCTTGAATCAGCGGAGCACGGCCTCTTTCAGCGGGTAAACCTCGGCTGGGCCCTTGGCCGCGCTTGAACCAGCGGCAGGCGGCTTGGATCAACGGGGGAACATCGGCTGGGTACTCGGCCGGGGCTTCATCGGGCTTTGCGGGTCCGTTACTGGGGTCTACGCGGATTGTCGCTGATATCGGCCTGGCTTGCTTGATTTAAGCGGGGTTAAGCACGGGACACCGAATATACCTTCTCTGTTGGTCGCAACCCGTTTCGGCGACTAAAAAAGTGCAGTTAATTATTCATTGTTCTTTTATTTACACCATTGATGCACGATTGATGATCGCTCTCGTGCAGCACAGCGACGCTTCATATAAATAGGCTTTTTTCGGAACTCCAAATTATGGGTTTCGTGCACAGGCGGTACAAAATCGGAATAAATCCAATTGTTCTCTGTACAGACTTTCATTGTAACGATAAAAGTTAATTCGCCCGCCCGGCTAGCTCAGTCGGTAGCGAACAAGTCTTCTGATCGAGGTGTCGTGAGTTCGATTCATGGGCGGGGCATACTGTCGTGAAGCTTGGTCATGAAATAATTTCTATTGTCATTCTCCCTTCTACCACTGATTCAAAATCATGTACGGCAGTTGTAAGTCACTGACGGAAGTAGCGCCTAGTAACTGGTTAACAGCTAAATCCAGAGATTTAGGCTTTCCAGGAACGGTGAGTAGGTTGACTGACTGCCATGATATGACCTATACAATGTGTTGCTGCGGCGTTTAATCCAACAAAACAAACACGCAACTAACACAAAAATTTGTTTGTACCACAAGTATTGTTCGTTTTTTCTCAACTGTCAGAACATGAATAATTTCACGGTGAATGCGTTTATTAAAATCATTGTTGTAAAACATCCATGAGTTTCCGAAAGCGTGTATTATGATCAAGTTAAGCTGTTTATGCCGTATGATATGTTTTAGTCGAGATATTTTTAATAACAATTAGGCCGCCAGTACAAAAACAATGCATTCAGTCACCGTGAAATTATTCAAGCTTTGACAGTTGAGAAAAAACGGACAATACAACCCCAAAAATTTGAATTCCGGATATAGTCTATTCATGTGATTGACTATATAATTTGTTAGCTAGATGTCTTAATATTGTGTCAACAAAAATATTAAAAACAAATATTGCATGAATAAAAGTACTTCGATCCAAAGAAATTAAGTCAACAACCAATGTGCTAAATATTGAAAAAAATACATACGTCTAATATTATTAACGAATGTCAAATATCGAGCTGGTTCGATATTGAACCTTAGAACTACATTCGGACTATCATGAATGAATGTCGAACGTCGAACTGGTTCGATATTCAACCTCAGAACTACATTCTCATTATTATTATTAATGAATGTCAAACGTCGAGCTGGTTCGATATTCAACTTCAGAACTACATTCGGACTATTATTAATGAATGTCGAACGTCGAGCTGGTTCGATATTCAATCTCAGAACTACAATCGGATTATTATTAATGATTGTCGAACGTCGAGCTGGTTCGATATTCAACCTCAAAACTACATTCGGACTATTATTAATGAATGCCGAACGTCGAACTGGTTCGATATTCAACCTCAGAACTACATTTGCATTAGTATTAATGAATGTCGAACGTCGAGCTGGTTCGATATTCAACTTCAGAACTAAATTCGGACTATTATTAATGAATGTCGAACGTCGAGCTGGTTCGATATTCAATCTCAGAACTACAATCGGATTATTATTAATGAATGTCGAACGTCGAGCTGGTTCGATATTCAACTCAAAACTAGATTAGGACTATTATTAATGAATGTCGAACGTCGAGCTGGTTCGATATTCAACTTCAGAACTACATTCGGACTATAATGAATGAATGTCGAACGTCGAGCTGGTTCGATATTCAACCTCACAACTACATTCGGACTATTATTAATGAATGTCACATGTCGAGCTGGTTCGATATTCAACCTCAGAACTACATTCGGACTATTATTAATGAATGTCGAACGTCGAGCTGGTTCGATATTCAACTTCAGAACTACATTCGCATCAACGTCGAGCAGAGCCCAGCCGAGATTCCCCGCTGATCCAAGCCGCCTGCCGCTGATTCAAGCGCCGCCCAGGGCCCAGCCGAGGTTCCCCCGCTGAAACAGGCCGTGCTCCGCTGATTCAAGCGCGGCCAAGGGTCCAGCCGAGGTTTCCCCGCTGAAACAAGCCGTCCGCCGCTGATTCAATCGCGGCCGAAGGTCTAGCCGGGCATTTCCCGCTGAAACAAGCCGTGCTCCGCTGGTTCAAGTGCGACCAAGGGCCCAGCCGATGTTTCCCCGCCGAATCAAGCCGTCCGCCGTTGATACAAGCGCGCCTGGCTTGCAGCCGAGGTAAACCCCGGTGTCCTTGCTTGCCTCCGCTAAAATCAAGCCAACTAGGCAGGTATTAGCGGCAGGCCGCGTAGACCCCGGTAGAAGGCCCACAAAGCCAGCTGAAGCCCCGTCCGAGTGCCCAGCCGAGGTTCCCCCGCTGATCCAAGCCGCATGCCGCTGATTCGAGCGCCGCCCAGGGCCAAGCCGAGGTTTTCCCGCAGAAACAGGCCGTGCTCCACTGATTCAAGCGCGGCCAAGGGCCCAATCGAGGTATCCCCGCTGAAACAAGTCGTCCGAACGTCGGACTGGTTCGATATTCAACCAGAGAACTACATTCAGCCTATTTTTAATGAATGTCGAACGTCGAACTGGTTCGATATTCAATTTTAGAACTACATTCGCATCATTATTGCTAATGAATGTCGAACTTAGAGCTGGTTCGATATTCAACATCAGAACTACATTCGGACTATTATTAATGAATGTCGAACGTCGAGCTGGTTCGATATTCAACCTCAGAGCTACATTCGGACTATTATTAATGAATGTCGAACGTCGAGCTGGTTCGATACTCAACCTCAGAGCTACATTCGGACTATTATTAATGAATGTCGAACGTCGAGCTGGTTCGATAATCAATCTCAGAACTACATTCGCATCATTATCATTAATGAATGTCGAACGTCGAACTGGTTCGATATTCAACCTTAGAACTACATTCGGACTATTATTAATGAATGTCGAACGTCGAGCTAGTTCGATATTCAAACTCAAAACTACATTCGGACTTTTATTAATGAATGTCGAACGTCGGGCTGGTTCGATATTCAACCTCAGAACTACATTCGCATTAGTATTATTAATGAATGTCGAACGTCGAGCTGGTTCGATATTCAACATCAGAACTACATTCGGATTATTATTAATGAATGTCGAACGTCGAGCTGGTTCGATATTCAACATCAGAACTACATTCGGACTATTATTAATGAATGTCGAACGTCGAACTGGTTCGATATTCAACCTCAGAACTGCATTCGCATTATTATCATGAATGAATGTCGAACGTCGAACTGCTTCGATATTTAACTCAGAACTACATTCGGACTTTTATTAATGAATGTCGAACGTCGAGCTGGTTCGATATTCAACCTCAGAACTACATTCGGACTATTATTAATGAATGTCGAACGTCGAACTGGTTCGATATTTAACTCAGAACTACATTCGGACTATCTTTTATGAATGTCGAACGTCGAGCTGGTTCGATATTCAATCTCAGAACTACATTCGCATCATTATCATTAATGAATGTCGAACGTCGAACTGGTTCGATATTCAACCTTAGAACTACATTCGGACTATTATTAATGAATGTCGAACGTCGAACTGGTTCGATATTCAACCTTATAACTACATTCGGACTATTATTAATGAATGTCGAACGTCGAACTGGTTCGATATTCAACCTCAAAACTACATTCGGACTATTATTAATGAATGTCGAACGTCGAACTGGTTCGATATTCAACCTCAGAACTGCATTCGCATTAGTATTATTAATGAATGTCGAACGTCGAGCTGGTTCGATATTCAACCTCAGAACTACATTCGGACTATTATTAATGAATGTCGAACGTCGAGCTGGTTCGATATTCAACTTCTGTTCGTTATTGGCACATTATGCAAATGTCGAACGTCGAACTGGTTCGATATTCGATATTGAATATCGAATATCGAACGTCGAATGTTGTGCTTAGTTATTGGAGCTAAAAAACTGATACATGTAAAAACTGTTTTTTCTTTGTCTACTTTAAATATCATTGAAGTCACAGTGAATTGGTATAAAGCAATGTTTAAATCCAATGATCATGTGTTTAATTCCCGGGTCTACAGATGATCATTGAATATTTTTAATGCTCATTGTCATTTCGATATTTGTATCGTGATAAATGTGCATGCCCAGTTTTACTATTGTTTTTCTTAAAACTAATGTGCATCAATTGTCGAATTAGTATGAACTTCAATGCATTCTCAATGATAATGTAGCACAAAACCGAAACTTTATTTCAATTGCCTGACCAAGATTGTTTAAAACTTATCTATTTCATGTCGAACTAGATACAAAGGCCTATCCATTTCAACTAAGTATACATACTTCACATATTAACATCTGCAGTAGTTTATGTAATACACGTGAGTTCAAGAGTCAACACAGCCCATTATCATTTTCCTTTCTTATTGCAGGCATGCAACTGAGCTACAGCCAAACATTTTCATATTTATATAATCGTATTAATGCATTTTAAATGTATCAGTTAAACTACAAAATCTAAACTTCATATAGAATCACATTAATCACTTTCGAGTCCGCTTCCTGATCCCCCAGTACTGAGCTAATAGGACAAGGTTTCTTGCTCAAGGAAACAACGGGGTAGGTTTTGGATGGGATTCTATCCAACACGGGGCTGGCTATCCAATGATTACCAGTCCAACGTCGTAACCACTCGGCCACGTCCACTCCTGGCCACGTTCACTCTTATATAGATAGTGTTTTGGTACGAAAGTATTCGGTATGAATGTCAAACGAGGAGCGATTTTTTGTTCTACCTCTTGGTTAGTCTGGATCACATGCCCCTTACTGCAATCGTTTTCAGGTCAGGCAATTCACAATAAAACCGGCGCCCTCAATTTATCTTCAGGTTACCAAATTTTCAATAACCTTTTCTTCAATTACATGAACATTTTCTGAATAGGACAAATATGGTAGGGTTACGGTACTACAAAGGTCATTCGTAGTCGACTTTTATTATTGCACTTAAGGAGTTGATGCGATTCGGCCCTGTAAAATTGAGGATTTTTTAAATTACGATGTAGGTCATAATATTTCTCATGTAAAAAGATCTATCTTCTAACTTCAAGAAAATGTAAATCATAATATACTTTCGAGTTCTTTTTGACTGCTAACGGGGCCCTTGATTAGGGTCAGGTGCGGCGAATTTCGCTAATTTTGACTGATTTTGACCTCTTCTTCTGTAATTTTCAATACGAGTGCAGCATTGCGAAGATATGAAATGTTCAGGAATTGTGTATTTTATCATATTAAACAGCTGAGCAAAATATAAAATCTTCGTAATTTTGCACTCATATTTATTTTTTTAAAAAGTCTTTAAAATACTCTACTGAAATCCAAGGGACGCAACTTCGACTTGTTAGTACTGGCGTCCATAACAACAGTTTTGTAACTAAATTTGTGTGTTTACGAGCCTCAGTTTAGAACAAAAGTTTTATATTGTTCGTTATTTTCTCAACTGTCAAAACATGAATAATTTCACGGTGAATGCGTTTGTTAAAATTATTATCGTAATATATCCATGAGTTTTCGAAAGTGTGTATTATAATTAAGTAATGCTGTTTATGCCGTATGATATGTTTTAGGCAAGATATTTTTAATAACAATTAGGCCGCCGGTACAAAAACAATGCATTCAGTCACCGTGAAATTATTCAAGCTTTGACAGTTGAGAAAAAACGAACAATACATATACTTTTTTATGTATTTACTATTCATATTCACAACTGTAAGGGGATATAGAATAGCTTGTATTTGAAGCCATTGTGATCTGTCAATTTGTTTCCTTGTGATCAGGTGCAGGTTTCACCAACTTGTACATCATGCTTTTAAACAATGCACTATTCATAACTGAATGAGACAAACAAGTTTGTCAAAAACCTTACAAAAACGATAAAATCTGGTACTAACAATGAGTATTTGTTTACTAATGATGTTATGTACAAGATTAAGATTAACTTCCATGGTAAGGAGTAAAACTATAGAAGAATTTTGTTATGATTTGTACATAATGATGTACAGTTTTACTAAATATCAATGTATACTTTTAATTCTATCCGTAACACCTTGCTATACTATTAATAAGAGTTAACCTTACACGGTACACCCCAATAGTGTCATCCTATTTGAAAGCTTGGAATCATAATCTTTTATGCAGTTTTCCTGAACTGTATTGTATCTTGTTCACCTATTTGGATTGAACATTTTATTTTGATCAATGTTTTAAAATTTCAATATGAAAGAATAAAAAATCAGATTTCATAATCGTAATGGTTGAATTTCAAACTATTATATTTTCATTTTCTGTTACTATAGCAACCAAACCTTTCAATAGAGAAGAATAGCATTTGATCATGGTCTTCATACTGTGCACATCTTGCACACCAAATTTCATTCACTTGGCTTATGCAGTATTGTAGCAATAACTGAATCTCATTTTTAGGACAGTTTTTACAAATCTGTTGTCATGGCATCAACTCACTAAAAATCGTATGATTAATGTGATGTAATGTTTGCATACTGATATTTTATAATCATTAAGCACTTTATTAATACTATTTTTTATTTTGGCCCTTTTGCATAATACATCCTCCTCAGACAGAATTAAGAACATGTTTGAATTTCTTAAGAACTGAGATATTTGTTGCCTTACAAACGAACTAAGCAATGAGTAACTAAGTCAGTACCAATGTATTATTTTTGCGGTTTCAATTCTATTAAGTGGTAAATGTGATAAGATTTAGAATCAAATTAATGTTAAAACAATTTATGTTTGAATATCATGATTTTAGTAAAAATTATAAGGTTTCCATGGTAACTAGAACCTATCTACTATTTTTTTATCTGACTTTTTTCAATTAAAGATGGGATAACCAGAAAATTAAGATTCAGGCATACATTTTGAATTTAAACTTTAAACATCACAATTCTTAGCAAAAAATATGCCATGCATTCTATTGTAAACATGTTATATAATGAGTATAGAATACATTTATTTTGTTTTCATGGTAGTGAATAATACAATAAATGAAGTCAGAGTGTTGTGTTGTTATATTTTATATTAGTACATCAACATAATGTTTGAATAAGCTTTCTTTAGAAATGCAAAAGGACTTGTTTCACAAAAACTAAAAGATTTTCAATTTCTACAATTGGTTACAATGGCAACCGAATACTAACTACTAAAAAAATTTGCTTCCATCATGTGGCAATGTGTGACTGTAAAACTAACAATTTTGAAAGTCAGTTTGAAGAGAGATCAATATTTTCAAATTATGCCATTTTTGTTCTGTTGCCATGGTAACATACTTCACAGAATTGTCTTAAAATGTTAATTCTTGGTTAAGTATTCATTTCCTTATCATATGACATAATTTGAGCCGCTTTGGCAACAGGGCAAAATTTGGGGGGGGGGGGGGGTAAACGCACCTACTTCTTTAGCAAACAACTAATCAAAAACCATGTCTTCAAAGTGGACACAATTCGGACGTTATTCTGTTTTGCCTTGTTCTTTTCACGTTAAAGTACGACTGGGAACCAGTCAAGCTCTTGGATACGTAATCATAAGTATTCTTTCTCCTAAACATTTAGCAATCAGAATGGTACGATAACATTAAAATTACAGAGCTTGCATTGAATATTGCGATGTTCCGAGTGCAAGAGTACCCAATGAACGTGTGTTTTCACGGGCTGGTAACACAATTAGCCAGGAAAGATTACTTTCCGATCAAGATAAAGCTGATATGCTCACATTCTTACATAAAAATGCTGATTAAAAGTATTATGAGTCTTTTGGTTATTTGTACAGTGCCATCCAAAATTATCTTTACACTTTTAAAAAGGTCGTTTTTCATTGACACAATTAAATCTTATTTTAGATGTATTTATGTATTGGTAAAGTTATAATAAATTGTAACATATGAAAGAAGAGTAATGCTACTTCATACAATTGTAATTGTTATACATGTACATGTATCTGAATATATGTTTTTATTCTATCAAGTACTGGTGAAAATTTGAATACAAATCATTCAGTTACAAACATGTAAAGGTAATTATGGATGGCACTGTATTTACACATTGTCATTTGTACTATAGTTGCATATTGGTATCGGTATCGTTTAAAATACCATATCGTTTCATTGATACCGGTATCGTTTCGTCTCTAACGGTATTCATCCCTAGTAAGATATAGAAAAAGCTGTACTTGTATGTATAGTTCGAACAAAATGAAATAACGTGTTTGTGTAAACATATAAGTGAACCAATCCATTCCAGAGGTAGGCAGTTTTGAAAATAAAAGTTGCAGAGTTCATTTTAACAAAATAAGTGTGGCGGAAAACCAACTCCCCTTAGTTAATCATGCTTGTAATGGTAGAACTCTTTATCATTACACCGACGAGACACTTAAAAACATATTAAAATTATATATTTTATTGCCATCCTAACCCCCCCCCCCTGTCGTGGATTAGTTCATTGTGTTGTTTACATAAACAGTGTTTTGTTTTTTGTGCAAACTATAGAATTATAGAGTTTATTCAACAAATGAAAACGAAACACGTAAACAATAATGAGTAAGAACAATAAAACATTTAATATAGATACATAAACTGTAAGTAATGTAATGTTTTGCACTATGATATACTTCACCAATTCGTGGTGACACAAACCAGGAAATGTGAATAATTCCTTAGTTTCCATTGTAGTCCTCAAATTCCACTCAAAGATATAAAACATTGTTTTTTTTAATGTTTAGTATTAACAGTTTTTTTTTCAAAGTAGAACAAGTGTCCCGTATCTTTTTAATTGTTTTTCACGTATAAAACAATATGTCATAAACGTGTCACTGATGAATACTACTACTAAAGATTTCAATTACATCTGTAATTTGTATGGAAACAAAAACTAACGCAATTTTCAATTAAACCCCATACTTGTATCGAAGAAAGCCAATGCCTAAACTCAGAACGGCTCCACCAATTTGTATTAGCCTTGTTCGCCGTTCTTCCTGCTCCTGACGTTTCTTCCCTTCAATATCAATAGAAAGCTTAGTAAGTTCTTCGGAAAGATTTTCGTGTGCTACATCACTTTGTAAACTCTCTTGCAGAGTTTTAGTATGAATATGAAGATGCGGACAATCGTACGTTTTTCTTCCATTAACAGACATCAATTCTAGCATCGACCGTAAATTAGAAATATCACCTCCTGGTCTATTTTCAATTCTAACCACACGATCACCACATTTTCTGATCAATTTGACTAATACTGGTGACTGTGACCAAAACTTTCTAAATTCATCATCGTTTTCGAATTCGTCTCCACGCGTAAAAACTATGATGCAGTAATCAAATACCTCTTCGCCAAACAAAATTTGTAGCAGCTTAATAGTATGTTCCTCTTCTTGTGTCAGTCTATTCAATGAACTAAATACTAGCAAAAACGCATGAGGTTTCTGGTTGTGTACCAACACGGACTTTTGAATTTCAACCAACCTTTCTTGTAACCTCGAATCAGAATCAAACAGTCCAGGTGTGTCACAGACCGCATACACTAGACCTTGGTATCTCATTTGTCTATTAAATCCACATTTCGTCGTGACAGCAAGTAAACTTTTTCCTGTTTTAAAGCTTCGCAAACCTAATATTGAATTCCCCGTGGAACTTTTTCCATTTCCAGTTTTTCCAACTAGTATGATCCTTCTTTCTGCCATCGTATCACAGTGAGTACGTCGATACACGATTTAAAACTTTATATTATTTTATACTTTACAATAACGAGAGGCAAATACTTTAATGCGTTAAGATATTTCAAATGTTTAAATCAAGTACACAGTTACGTATTTCATGTACTAAATTGAAACTCTATCTAATAATCACGAGATTCGGCCATGCAAATTTATTTTCCTTTAAACGGTTGCTAGAAAAAAAAGAATAATGTTAAAGTAAACTTTCTGAATGAAATTAACGAACTCAGTCTACCTTTGATTGATCACCACTGTATACTCCATACATGTAACTACGATGCCCCCAAAAAACTAATAATCGTCAATAAAGACGCATTCGGAAATATTGTAGAAAGTTGTAAGAAAGGTTCGGAAATATAAATAATTGTATAACTTTTCAATGAAATTCGATCACATCTTTCGACAAATTTGTGACTCAAATATATAATACAATTTTATCAAATTGTAATTCAATGCAACATTGCTTACTTGCTTTTTAACCGTTCTAAAAAGTATTCATTTGTATTTCAAATATTCTCTAGTGATCTACATTGTTCTTAAATGATGTTATATTTCAATTATTAAGCCCCATCCGTCTTTGTTATGTATGTTATTATTACTATTAGGCAAGCGACTCATGTTCTCAACGGACAATGACACAATAACTTTGATATTCAGGCCTTAATTATCTACTGTACAATTTTGAAGACACAGCTTATCATAAATTTAGACACATGTATTGCATGCTTCTTCGTGGCGAGATATAATTTCAGTATGTCACGGTGAATGGGTATAATCACTGAGGCCCTGCACTGAGTGCATGTACCTTGTTCAAATGTAGCGTTTCAAATGTAGTGATCTTTGTATCGAACAGCAAAAAACTAACATGTCCCTAATTGACTACATTAATCTGCTGTTATTAGTTTAAGTTAAAATCTTTGATATAACTTAAGTGATTAAAGTCTGCCGACACAAACGTCCAGACATCGAATACCGACACCCGATTGACAGTAATAAGCTCTCATTCTCTTTGGAAAGCAGGACTTAACCAGTCGCCGCGAAACTCAGAAAATTTTTACAGGACAGTAGGTCCTGTGAAGATTCTAATTTTACAGGACCGGACAAAGTTTTACAGGACCGGAGATATTTTACATATTTTATTAAATTGACAACTGAAACACTTGGATTGGCATAACAATTGACTTAATTGTTCAATAATTCACAATTGAAATAATGCACAGTCTCAAAAGTAACTTTCTTTAAGATATATGGTGTAGCAATCCTTGGTCGTAGGGGTGTTGTTTGACGTCAGACGAATTTAAGGGCGTTTGGGGATGTATGGGCCCTCTTCATTAATTGTAGAATATTTACTTCAAATAAAAAGTTTGTAGAAAAGTCATTTCTAGAGCAGATAATGAAAAACATTTGACGATCGGGCAGTTTCTGTGAGTGTGGTGACGATTTGAAATCTACGACATTTATTATCCTAACTTACACGCTTAAGATAAGCTTATTATATTACTAACGTATATCTAAAAATGTTTCAGTGTAATTTGCGTGGGTCGCGAAAATATATAACATAACGTTACACTGATTGAAGGAAAATTTCAACATTACGATATAGAACACAAAATTATGTATAATAACATTATTTTGTTGTAAATTAACGACAAATCAGGGTTTTCTGACGATTACTTTTGTGGAATTTAAGAATTTTGTTTATAATAATTTGCCGAAAATGTGCGCAATTTTAGAAATACGAGTATAAGCGTGAATTCGACAATCGCGCGTCAAAGACTATCAAGTTGACGATATTGCGTTTTCTTTCATTTATATCAATGGGCAACATCATCCTTTCACGATAAGCAAACGACAATGTGCTTCCACGCACATCAATAAAATACGACCATTCGTTTAAAAATAGTTCGGAGGTACTTTTTTGGTGTTTTTTTTTCTTCAGAAAAAAATTAACAGAAAGAGTTATATTTAAATTTTTGAAAATAAAATTATAAAAAGACGGGCGTCATTAAAAAATATCAGTAAATTTAAACAAAGAAATCTCAAATTATTGCAAAGGCCGATCTCGTTTTCTTTTAAAACCCGTCATTGTTTAACATGTTGTTAACAATAAAAAAACTAGGTCACGTTTGTTTTAAGTATTCATTCTAACTAACAATTAAATTAAATTAGACTCCATGGTTACAGAGTGAGACATTGCAATTATTACATTGCTACACTATCAAACATCGACAAAGTGTGAAAAATGCGGAAACACATCTTAAATTGTTAACATCAATTTCCGCTCAAAGTTGCGAACACATGTTCGACATCAAACAAAGAATTAATATTGATTTTAATTGCTGCAAACAATTTGAATATAGCCTCCCCGGTGTACATGACAATGTTTGACGTAATAAGTCAAGATGACTACTTGAAATTAATATATTATATACCGAAATACGAATGGCATATAGTAACTGAATTTCACAATCAACTCGTCACAAAATATGATGACTGTCGTAAATTAGTCAACGTTACTTAAGTTTCAGACTTGATTTCGCCTCGCCCGCTTGTAGAATTTTAAACGTAGATTCCAAGTATCTATTGATTTTTTTTTTTTTTTTTGATTAATGTTATTATTCGTATGTCTAGATTTTGCCGGACAGTCGGTCCTGTGAACCTGCGTGAATCGACGGACCTTCTAAAATTTTACCGGACATGTCCGTCGGTCCGCCATGTTTCGCGGTGACTGACTTAACTGATCAATTTTCCCGAGTTGTATATACATGTATCGCCATTATGTAACCTATATATGGACGATAAAGAGGATTTGGTACACTACGGCACTTGGTGACAATACTTCAGTGAAAGTTAGGTTGAAATCTATACACAAATGTAGATGGAATTGTGAATATAACATATTACCCTATTTATTACACATGTCTAGTAGTTGACCAGCTACAAAATGAATTGTCGGCTGCTCAATTAAATGTTGTCTTCTAAATTTATTCTTTTATCCATAAAAAACTGTGGAATTATTGACTAAATGACAAACAGTTTGGACCCAGGCACCGCAAAATCAATTTACTTACTCAATTTTGTCAGAGATATTCATTAATACAGTACTAGAAACATTATCAATTTACCTATACATGGGCCTAAATTTATTTCACTTGCTAGCAAACACGAAAAAGTCATAAAACATGTAATACTTGAAATTTTCACAAGTTGTGTCCTTAAGATAAAATATGACATTTGCATCTTGTATATGCAATGACCTAATTTTCTGTTTTCTGAAAATACTCTGACACGAGTCATTTTACATTACCATGTGAATTTTATCAGGCTTCACTTATTTTACTAAACATGTGGCTGCGACCGTAGTGCAGCCCTGCGTTCAGTTACCGCGAACGTTACAAAACGTTCCGTAACGATACATTCGGAACTCCTCGGCCATTCGCTGCGAATAATCTCGGACATATTTAGACGCTATTTTGAATCTACCGGTGTTAAAGTAAACAAATATATGATCGTGTAGGCATTGAGTGATGTTTTGTTTTTAGTCCGTAAATTTTGAAACATCACTCATTGCCTTAACGATCTCATATTTGTGTATAAGATTAGATTATTCGCAGCGAATGGCCGAGGAGTTCCGAATGTATCGTTATGTAACGTTCTGTAACGTTCGTGGTAACTGAAAACGCTACAGTTTTTTTGTGTTTTTTTTTTACTAGATTTAACGCCGTGCCAACACAATTTAGGTCATTTTACGGCGTCCAGCGCACCTAACCTAGCTTTCCTGGACCATTGTCTATAACCAGTACTCACCTACCCTTTCCACAAGGCCGGAAACTTCTCCATATTATCAAATAAATGGAGGAAAATCGACATTATTGTCAAATTTTTATGGAAGTATAACATCCCCGGGTGGGATTCGAACCCGCACCCCCTCGCGCACGACATTCCAAGTTCCGGCGCGCTACCAACAACGCTATCGACCCGGGTCCGTAGTGCAGTGGTAGAGCACAGAGTTACGAATCCAGAGGTACAATATACATGATATACATCGTTTGATTCACAGACGCGACGTTTATACCCTTCCATAAAAACTCAATATTAAAATATCGATTTTCCTCCGCAGAAGAGCAAGTTGTCAGCCCCTCGTTGATATTAAAGGGTATGATACAGCCAGATTGATTATCTGAGGTGAATATCGTACATGACCATCTGAAAGATATCGAATGATTTTTGGCAATTACAAAACTTGTAAGTTGTAGTGGCATATTAATTTTCTAGGACCAATACTACATTACAGAATCAGTATTCAAACATATATAAACGTAAATATACCTCTGTTCAATTTTACGACCATGTTAAGAGAAAATGAAATTTAAAAGACAAAACAGGAAGCTTTTGTATCTAGATACTCCATTTGGAATTGTACCAACAATTGAAAGTCATAAATATATAGACATGAATGATGAATTGATGAATAAATGCATCTGTTGCTATGCATGCTAAAATAAGATTTTCTATACTTATTAACAGGAACAAAAACACCACAGCAATCTTAATATCTTATAATGTAAGGAAGCATATATAAACTTATTCATCATACTGGCCTATATAAGTACGACAGATTTTAAAATGAATTCCCTTATCACTTATCAGATCTAACTTGTATTGTTATTCAAAATGGATTAAAATTGTCAAGTTAATGAAACATTTTGAAATGTGTATCCCAATGGACTTGCGTCGACAAATGAACGTCAAAAATATGATCTCAAATTGATGCATTAACAAATCAGCTTGCTAGCGATAAAATTACAAAATTGTATGATTTGATGTAAAACACACTGATAGATTTAAAGATAGCAACCATATAATTCCATGTAATACAGAAATATAGACTATATTCCACGTAATAAAGAAACCCCGATTGATGTGTAAAAGTGATTTATTACAATAATGGTCCATTTGTAGCATACCTTATAATTTGCACATTCTCTATACACTAATGATTCTAAATATTCTAGAAATGACATACATCTTTTAGGTGGTTGTTATCTTTAGTGATAACCACATACTCTAGTATTTAATAGGGGTGTAACAATACGGTAAAACCGTATTGCAATGTATTTCAATATGCCAAACCCATATCGCAATATATTGCAATATGTATCGGTTTTCTTGCGTAGACAATCGAAGCAGTAATTAAAACACATTTAATGTCCTCATTAGATCAGAAACACATATATATCGTATATATGTGCACTTTATATGCTCTCTTATACATACGTGTGAATGAGTTGTGTAAAAAAAGATTATATGTAAGAAAATACATAGTTTGAAACAGCCTTTCAAAGAGAATTAACCTTCATTAACAAACTGTTTAACCTACAAAAGCAGAATATGATCGATTCAAGTTTGCAACACATTTATTTATTCAAACCTTAAAATTTCAGAGTCTGATTTTAACAATTAGCATGGAAAATAATTGCGAACAAAAACCGGTCCATTGATAATTGAACCGGTTAAAAATGGACAGACTTCGTATTTCAATATTAACCGGTATATCGGATAACCACATACTCTAGAATTTACATTCTATATCTTAACTGTTTAAAACGTTCTACCAAGAATTAAACAAACTGAAATTAGATCGGCGAGCTATATACTAAGAAAGTACCTTTTGTGTTAATCTAATATAAGTCACTAAATAGTAGTCTGAGACGTTTGTTACACCTTACTGGATACACCATTGGTTTGTGCTTCATTCACACAATATCATAACTAACGTTTTATGAAGCAAAGATGCTTATGTTGTTAATTATACGAGTTTAAAATTTTTTATCAATCGTATTATAACCCGGGTGGATGACACAGTTGGTAGTGCGCCAGGATTTGGATACTTGTGCCCGAGGGGGTGCGGGTTCGAATCCCACCCGGGGAGGTTATACCCTTCCATGAAAATTTGACAATAATGTCGATTTTCCTCCATTGATTGTGTTGACACGGCGTTAAATCTAGTAAAATAATCAATCGTATTCTATATCACAATACTCGCACCTGACTGAATGTTGGTCATATGATCGTACATGTATACCTCTTCTAAAAAATATATTTTTTTGCTTTATCTGACAATGTGAACGATGTCATGATTGGATCTTGTTTGTTTATTTGTTTGTTTGTTTCTGTTGGGTTTAACGCCGTAGCAACACAATGATCATATAACGGCGATCAGTCAACCTACTCACTCCTCCTGGAAAGGCTTAATCTCTGGATTAGACAGTTAACCAACTACTAAGCACATACTTTTGTTAGTGACTGACAACTGCCCGACATAATTAAAAATCATTAGTAGGAGGGAGAATGGCCGTAGAAATGATTTCATGACCAAGCTCCACGAAAGTATGCTCGCCTGGGAATCGAACCCACGACCCCTCGATCAGTAGACTTGCGTGCTACCAACTGAGCTAGCCGGGCGGCTGAATGGATCATGTAAAACATCACATAAACTTATTTATGTCTTCCTGTTGACGTTTATGATATTTAAAAAGCAGAGGAATTATTTCTTTAATGAATTGCAATAAAGACATGCTATTAACTTAATGGGCATAATATTATGTAGCGCAATTTCATGAAGAAATAACAATGTATTCGATAGTACAATATTGTCTTAATGAATATACTCAATAGTTTATAGTTAAACAGACTTAAAACACTCTAATTCAAAAGCCATTCTTCCTCATTTAATAAATGCACCATCTCATTCGCTATCTTACCTTTTTCTTCAATAACACCCTTACTCTTTAAGCGCACGATATTTCGATTGACGCTTTATTGGTTACGTGTCACCTTGCATGAAGCCTGTGCAATGGTTTTCCAAAATGACTGTTTGCCAATTTCGAAAACTTAAGTTCGTGTACTTTAAATCTCATTTCTATTCATTATTCTTGTGCAAAATGTCAACTGACTTCCTTAAGGATAAACAGCTATGTCTCGTAGACATTATTAGTTAGATAACAATTTCCCTTATGTATAATTATATTCACAAAATGAACGCCGTCATATAGCAGTGTGTTTTCTCTAGACAGATTATTAAAACAAAGCAGGTTGTCTTTGTGAACTTTTCCGAACGGAAGATTTGTGGCTTTCATTTGTCTCAATGGAACCGTGAAGAACTGTTCTTACATCATGGAAAGACGAGTTGTTTATTTTGCATTTATATTTTGATCGTGTAGGCGCTTTCGTATATAGTTTTTTATTGTAGTACTCTAATCTTTTTCTTAGTAGGCAAACAAGTATATATGAGATGCAATTAGCTTTTTAATAGCACTTTATTTATTGCTGAGACACGAATCTCATTATTCCAATACGCTTATTCTATTTATTACTTTTTGTGGCTTTATCACAAAACTGAATGATTTGGTTCTTACATGGGTTACTTAAAGTATCTATTGATACGTTTATCACATCCTATTTGATTGAAATTAGCTTCGAAATTAGAAAATGTTATCAGGGTCCACATTGTCGCTATAACAATACATGTAAACA
Source organism: Mactra quadrangularis (assembly GCA_025267735.1). NCBI lineage: Eukaryota > Metazoa > Mollusca > Bivalvia > Venerida > Mactridae > Mactra > Mactra quadrangularis. Next base: position 36,091,359 of record CM046304.1, read on the forward strand.
GTAAATCAAGCAACTAGTTGTACATTCCAAAACAAGATAGTATTAATAATGTAAATGGCATATAGGAGGATGTCTCTTGGCTACATTTTTCTGAAGATTTAAGTTAAAGTTTCTAGATAGAAGACAAAAAATGTATATATACATCTTTGGCGACAAACACAATGATGGCATTTACGATGTAAGTAGCAGTGGACCTTTTCACCAAAATTCTTACGAAAAAGGTTATCGTAAGTCAAAATCATAATTTTGCAGTTCAAAGTCATAAGAATAATAAAATAACTATGATATGATATTCAAAAAGTATGCAATATTCTCTATAATTCAATAATATTTAGAATTTATTGGTAAAAAATGACCGTATTATCTATGTGTTTTGCTTTTGACTGACGATGTTTTTTATCGTAAGGTGTTAAGTGAAAAGAGCCACAGATTTAACAAACTTAACAAACTCTTCGTCTTTTATACCAACAGTCATAAAAATTGCAAAGTGGAAAATGGTGTAATATTAGCTGTGTGAGTTACACTACTATGCCCGAACACTTTTTGTTGTTTTACGTTCAGTTTTCTATTTGTGTAATGTTTCTTTCTCATAAATTGATAAAACATTACCCAATCATTCGGTATTGTTTACTACATGTAAGAACTTTAAAAAGATTTCTTACTCCCAACAAGTTTACCAACTAAACCTATAGTTATACTGTCAACTTATATCAATATCAACGTTGTATTAGAATGTAAAATGAGAATTGAAAACATAATGAAACGTTTCAAAATGTATATATCCCTATGGAATTACGTTGATAATTCAACGTCATAAATATAACCACTAAGTGTTGCATAAATCTAACTGCTTCCTGGCATAAACATGACATAGATTTTATGATGATTGAAATAAAATCACGCTGGTAGATTTAAGAATTATAATGACAATATTCCAGACATTATTTTTTGTGATTCTCTTGTTGTGTTAACTGATTTTATGAATTGATTTCTTTTTGCTCTCTTTGTTTTGCAGCTACGCTAGAGAAAAAGATATCTTCAGTTATGGACAGTTTGAAAACGAGAATCACACCATTTATAAAATTAATGTACTGTTAACAATGTGTTGAAAAACGTTATATGCTTAGACAAAGCAAATAATGAATTGTTTCACATAAAATAATGAGTTTTTTGGTAAATCTTATGTTTCTGTATGTTTTCTAAGATCAATATACAGATTCAATATTTAATTCAATATTTATTCATTTAGCACAAACATAAGTTTTTTGCTAATACAAAGTACAAACAAACAAAAAGAACAAACATATATAATAGAGGGAAAAAAAGAGAAAAAGGGAAGAAAAGGAAAAGACACATGTATATGTTTAGTAAGGAGAAAAGTGATGTACATGGATGATATAATAGTTAACAATTTAATATAAATTCTATTTTTCTCTTTGTAAATTAGCTAAGTAAATAAATTTTGCAAGTGATTTTAAAGTTTTAGGGTTAGTATTTTTCATCAGCAAAATAAATTTGTTGATAGTTGGCCAGGAACAATAGTAATTAGGTAAACAATTCATTCTTATATTTCTATATTTTGGACAGACAAGTACCAAATTGGTTATCAGTAAGTATATTATTATTATCAGCCCATGATCGCAATTTATTATCAATAAGAATAGAAAATATTTTAGAGAATATACAGTCAGATCTCGATACAACGACATCCCTTACAACGACATTCTCATTATACTGACATATTTTCTGGGAACCAATACCAATGTACATGGTCGGAAGAATTCATTACACTGACATATGCGTTATAATGACACATTTCTTGGAAACGAACAATGTCGTTGTATCGAGATCTGACTGTACTAGTTAGACAAATACCACGATAATTGTTCACATTATCTTTGTCTCCAGATTTTGGAATAGGTACTATAATTCCCTTAGTCCATGACTCGGGATACAAACATTTATTATACATATGATTAAAAAGTTTACATAACAATGGTGATATAATATCTTTACTGTCTAAAAATATATCAGGAACAAGGCTATCTATACCTCCACTTTTACCTCGTTTCAACGAAGAAATTGCTTTATTAATTTCAGCAATACTAAAATCACGATCTAATTGATCTATATGAATATCGTTAGGATTTTCATTATTTAAAAATAGTTCAACATTTTCATCAATGAAAATCTCCTCATCGGAAAATAAATATTTAAAATAATCAAAAAATTGACCTTCGCTAATATTATTACTACTACTATTAATATTTGATTTATTCCTTATCTTTTTTAATTCAGTCCAGAATTTCTGAGGACAATTTACAGCATAAGTATTCATTTTTGACTTTTGGTTTTGCTGATAATGATAACGTGCTTTATTTTTAGTTTTCTTATATAGTTTTCGTTTTAAAAGTAGCTGAGTTCGATTTTCATCTGACTTAACATATCGGTATTTTCTATTAGCACACCTGTATTCTTGTCTAGCAAGTTCGCAGTCCTGATTCCACCACGGACTGTAAAATTTTCGTATATTTTTATTTGAAGAACAATTACTAAACGTTTTACCAAAAACTGACAGAGAATCGCATAGATTTTTACATCATTAATATAGTTTAAATTATTAGTATCATTAATAGCTTTCGGCGCGATGTGACCTTTCTGTGTTGGTGCGCCGTAAAACCCAAACAAACAAACAAACAGAGAATCGCCCACGGTTTCTATATACGGCACCATCTGATAGTCATTGAACAAACTATTGTGTGAAAACATGAATTGCTACCACAAAATATTTTAGAATTCAAGCATTCAAAACGTTTTATAAACATCGGGGGAGTGTCATGCAATTATTACCAAAGACAATCTCTATTATAAAAATTTGCAGACAAATGAAATTGGTGAGCAGAATTAAGGAAATAAGATGGCCCTAATCTAATATTAAGTAACATAAGATAAGTCTCTTGTGATTTGTTATTACTGTATAGACATATATCATTGTTGACTTAATGTTGCTTTATGTCACTTATTATACAGCTGGGATTTGTTATGTATGTTTTCGTTGTCAATCGGTAATATTTGTATCCTTGAGGTAAACCATATATCACATTGTTACTGAAATATGTGTCTTGTATGTTAATATGTTATTTATAACATTCTTTTTCCTGGTATTAAAGGGTGTGTGGAGTTTAAGACGTTATAATGTTGCTTCATACGAAATAAGTACATTGCCATTAGCAACAATTACAAATACAAGTAAAAACCAAGATTTGCGATTACTTTTCATGTTAAAATCTAAACATACATTTAATTATACATAAACAATGTATATATATATTTGGATTAAAGAGCTTCAAAATTATCTTATACATGTTCATGATATAATACATATTCAATATAAAAAAGGATAGTCATGATGACATTATTCTCCTCTTAAGGATTGTCTATTGAAATCAATCATTTATTTTTGTTAATCAGTTACCAAGAGTAATTTTGATCTGTGTTAAAAAGGTCCACCTGCGAGGTTCGCATATAGCAAAAGAACTTAGTATCAACAGTATTTATCGGTTTACAAAAGGTACATGAATACTGCCGTAGCCAGGAATCACACTATAGATACCATCATAATTTCCTTATAATTTGACCTTTTGCAACAATAGCAACAGTAATAACCGTAGTTGGCAATTATGTTCTGCCGTTTTATATTACTTTGCCAATCAGAGATGACACTATTATTTGACAATTTCTTTCCATTATACTAACAAATGACCCTCATAAACCAAGTTTCTTTGCTCTTATCAATCAAATTGCTGTCACTGTATTCCCATCGGATGATATAAAATATATACAGTATAACCTCCCATAACAGCCACCTCTCAACAACAGCCACCTCCTCACAACAGCCACTTCAAATCCCCCCCGTGCGTTTTTCAATAGTAATGAACCTCCCAATAATGGTCACTTCCTTACTCCGGTCAACAGCCAGTCTATAATTTCCCAACGATAGATATAAACCTCCCGAACAGCCAGTGAAATTTTGTATATACAATGTACATTCATAAAACGTCATCACCAATCATTGTTAAACAATATACTGTATATCCTGTTATCAATATGTTGTCAATATACAAGTGTCAAGCTAGAAAGGTTGATTATCTGTTACTATAGTAACAGTGACCATTGTGGATTAACTGTTAATGAAAAGATGTTACTTTGCGATCCTTATGTTTAAACATTTTCACATAAATCAGTTTAGAACAGAACATAACATAACATAATTTTAATTTTATTTGTTTTTATTAAAACAGGTTTGGATGGATTTTAACCTTTTGTCTTTATAATGTAATAGTAAAAGTAATGATAAATCAAACAATTAAAATTTAATCATTAGAATATTTTGAAGGTCATAAGCTGATAATTGTTCTAGCTATTGTCTACAATTAGGTGTCTATGAAATAAACATTGACCACTAATATTTTCATGAGATTATCTTCTTGTGAATGACAACCGCTACTTGTCAACATTGACAAAGTAGTATATCATCTGCATTATACCAAATATAAGAGCTATGAGTACTAAAAAATGTAAATTTCTAAGCATGAGCACCATAATCTATGAAGATTAACACAATAACAAAGATATATAATATATGTACAACTGATGATATTTTTAAAGACATAGTTCATTATAAAAGACATATACATGTATATACACCATGGAAATCAACTATCAACTACAATCATCTTAGCAGCCAAAATATCCCTCCTAACTACAGCCACCTCTCTACAACAGCCACTTTTGTCATGGCCCGCTGCTGGCGATTGTTGAGAGGTTATACTGTACATCGCATCAATATATGTTCAATGTCAAGTTATAGGTATAAGGCACTGATGTATCAACTGGTAATAAACGTTACAAGACTAGCTGCTGCATAACTGCTGTCTCTTCATCCAATCTGACATAATCCATCACTAAACATGAAATAATTGACATTTTTCATATTCGTGAAAATATGCATTTTTAATTGTAATTTTATTCATAGGATTTTCAAACTTTTTGTGTGTGTTGTTGAAAGCACATAAAGGCAAACGTGGTACAATCTGTTTAAATTTAATTCAAACTTGAACTTTTATTAGATGAATATGCATATCAATTGTATCAAAATGGCATTTCTTTCTTTATGTCGTTTCTTTCCATTTGCACATCAATTACCATAGAGCAATAGTAAGATTGAAACAAAAGTTCTAAATAAAGTGATAAAACCGTGATTAAAAAAATGTTTAGGTAAAAGGTAAGTATGCGATAGTTGAAATCTAGGATAAGAGATGCTGTGTGCTGCTTACAATAGCATAGAAATATTCCATGGTTGTCCTGCTACACTTGTAGGAAGAATGGTAGTCGGTGGTTCTTGTAAAGAACGAAACCTAAAAGTAGTCATAATTAGTCTGTAAGACCTTAGACCATTCTGAAAAACCCGGGTCGATAGCGCAGTTGGTAGCGCGCCGGGATTTGGAATCTCGTGCCCGAGGGGGTGCGGGTTCGAATCCCACCCGGGGAGGTTATACCCTTCCATGAAAATTTGACAATAATGTCGATTTTCCTCCATTGATTAGATAATATGGAGAAGTTTCCGGCCTTGTGGAAGGGTAGGTGGGTACTGGTTATAGACAATGGTCCAGGAAAGCTAGGTTAGGTAGCGTAAAATGACCTAAATTGTGTTGACACGGCGTTAACTCCAATAAATAAAATAAATAAATACCATTCTGAAACTATATGTAAGGTTATAACGATATACAACCACCAAGCAATACGATTAAGCAAACATTTTCTAGCGTAATTTGATTAATTGGCAAATACATGATAAATATCAAATGATAATTCAGCAATTCAAATGTATTTGTTATAAAACAATGATAATCATTTCAATGAAACGGTGTATACATGTAAATAGAATAAAGCATACGCTAGCAAAATTGTTCAATGAAAACGTTTAATAGCAGTTATTTATTAACTTCCTTTGATAAGCAGATTATTCTACATAATGTTAGTTTTCATTTGCCTAAAACATATTCAGATATAAATATTTCTGTGTCTATGAATATTTTTTTTCATCAGGTGAATTTACCTTAAATCCTCATTCGACAAGGAAGTTTAAATTCTATCTTTATCACTTATGGACTTAATCACGTGTCAACTGTAATATTCAACTCCTTGACATACTTGATGAAGATAACAAATATTATAATGCATAAAAATGGGAATGCATTAAAGTTTACCCATGTTTTCGGTGGTCTAAATTTGTAACGCTTGCCCTTCATGTGATAAAAAGTGAGACTTAAACTTTTGTAAATTTGTTAGACAGGATTTTCAGTTTGGATACGCATTTGATCAAATCGTTGTTTGATAGTTGCTTCCGACAACTTCTCATTGTATTGAGAAACATTCTATAATTATAATTATCGAACTTGTATAAATGGTATAATCTATCGCCGGGGGATGGAACCAGAGGTGCATTCAACAATGCAAGCGCTCGCGATTCAGCTCGAGAGGTGTTTCGCTTACATATCAAAGATGGCGGCTGGAAAAAAATATCTCAAAGAATTATCCCTGAAAAGTGGGACGCAAACTTGTGAGTTACTTGTTCCACATAACATATCCACGCAATGCATATAATAGAATTTATTAGGTACAGTAAATTGTATCATAATGATTCATATATGATAAAAATTTGAAAGATCTCATGTATCAGCAGAAATAATTGTCCCCCACCCGCTATTTTCAATAATGTGCTGTTTGAAACCATCTTGGATTTACAGCGAGCGCTTGCAGTCGTTCAAAGGCCTACAATGCGTGAAGCGGGCGCTCTCTCGACCGCTCGCATTGTTGAACGCATCTCGGGGTCGCCCAATTCAAAATCGATCGTGTGAAACACTGCATATTGGCCACTCTGCTAAAACTCCGGTTCGATACATCTGTGATATAGATAATGCAAAACCAATCTTCCAATATGTTTGCTCTTGAATACAAATTCATTATTAATATTTGAGACACAATCCAAAAACCGCTCAGCTTCGTTATTAATGGCATTGATAACATAAACGTGCTCACCTTTTCTTTACCCAGATTTTGTGCTGCATGTTTAAACAAACAAGATGTGATTTACAGCTTAGCCAATCGGTTTGTTCATTTATAACAAGTCTAGCAACATAACCTCTCAACTAAATACGCCCAATAAAATGTTGATGCTTTTACAATTTTAACTGAAGCTTATGTTGCTATGTAACAACGTGTTCTCTTCTCCACCCAATCACTTTAACACCTGATAAGACTACAAGTTCTATATTCATACCATTTTCATCAATTGTACATGTAACAATATCCTTTATCATATTTTGTAGTTCTATGAATATAAAGCGATGTAAAGACTTCTAGTTTGCCAAGTTGTCCAATAAGCACTTAATAACAAACATGTAGTACATGTAATTATCCTCACTATGTCTTCAAGGAAAACAACTACATGACTTGAAAAACGAAGTGGTCGTGGGAAAGCATTGATCATGTTGGACTATTAATCATTAAATATCTATCTCCATCTAGATACCATCTCGTTGATTCATTATATAGGAAGCTAGGTCGCATGCTAAAGCGCAGTGGGTCTAGAAGCGACTCGCAGGTAATTTTACGCGATAATATCGCGTTTCAAAATTAGGCTTTATTAGTATAAACATAATAACAATTGTGTGCTTTTTGCATACTTCTATTTCATGACAGTTTATTGACTGAACAACAGCATATATAGCACCATTAATGTTTAAAGACTTTGAACCGGTGTGTGAAAAAACAAACTACTCAGAATTATGGAATAGCCAACTGTATGCATTAAATTAGATTCTTGTCCACTCCTGCATATCATAATTCTATGTTTGTTATTCACTTCAGACATTTTCAATATTAAGTCTTCTAATGTTTTCTGTACTAGTTTCTGAACTGTGAACAATAAAACGAGGATGACGATGCATGCCCAGTTCCACTGCATGACATGGTAACTTCTAGATTATGAAATATAGTTTTACAAATATTACTCGACCTAATTACCGTGGTTTTCTATGGAGTATATAATTTCTATATAGAAATGTCTTGCTGTCAGATTACAAGCTACGTATCATTATTGTCATCTTTTATTTGAACTACTTTCCATGTATAATGAATATATAACTATAACAAGTGTCGATTGTATTACTTACTTTATATTACTTATAACATATACGAGTACATGAATATGGAAATTAATGTGAAAATGCTCATAAGATGATAAATAAGCCTGGATTTAGGCAGCTATACCATTGTTATGCCCATTACACAGAATCTAGAATAGTATGCATATTCCAGGCAGTAATTGTTTAGGTATGTCTCTGTTTCCATTACACAGAATGTAGAAAAGTATATCTATTTCATTCTAAAATTGATAAAATATTGTCGTACATTTATGTATATTCCATTTTAAAAATGATAAATTATTTTAGTACCTCTATGTCTATTTCATTTTAAAAATGATAAAATATTGTAGTACATGTATGTCTTTTTCATTAAAAAAATATTGTAGTATGGCTATTCCATTTTAAAAATGATAAGATATCGCTGCACAAGTATGTCTATACCATTTTAAAATGATAAAATATTGTAGGATGACTATTCCATTTTAAAAATAATAAAATATTTTTGTACATGTATGTATACATGTATTCCATTTTAAAAAATGATAAAATATTGCAATACAACTATGTCCGTTCCATTCAAAAATGATTTAAAATATCGCAGTACAAGTATGTCTATTCCATTTCAAAATGATAAGATATTGCAGTACAAGTATGCCTATTTCTTTTAAAAAGTAATAAAATATTGTAGTGCATGTATGTTTATTCCATTTTAAAAATGACAAAATATTGCAGTACATGTATGTCTACTAGTATTCCATTTTAAAAATGATAAAATGTGGTAGCTCGCCTATTCCATTTTAAAAATGATATCAAAATGGTATGAATTTGTATTTCTAAATGAACGTCGTATTGGTAATGTCAACTTAACCAGCTTTGCTTTTGACACTTCTTGACCAGTTCTCGCTGTCCTTTCCAACATATCTTGACAACTTTTTGACAACAAAGGATGTCATGTTTCGTAAATTCATTGAAGAATGTGACTTATCCTTACTGCAAATGGAATCTGGTTTACCTAATACAAAGTCAGGCATGCTTAAAAATGATTGTACAGTACATGCATATACAATGTATATTATATCAATTATTGTATGTATTTTTTCATACGAGAAAAAGATGTAACCAAATTTTGTTTCATTTCACGGAGAGCATCCTTCACCGTAGGGTCCATGAGACAGTACAAGAATGGATTGATTATATGTTGAATGAAGTAAAACCGTAGAAAAAATAAGAATAAAACTTTATCATTGGGCGTCAGTCCATCGAATATTTTTTGGGGCGATCCTAATATACAGATCATGACGTAATACAACATGGTGGTCACCATAAAACACGCGGTCAAAATTATCATTGTTTTTGTTTTCTTACGTATCCTGATAGCCGTGCCTGATAGCGTTGCTGCCACATTTGATCGTCTTTCACTAATTAGAACTTTTGACACTTGCACATACATAATAAACATCAAAATTAAAGCTAATATAACAATGGCACCAACGACTGCTTCGTACACTAAAGGATCGTTTTGACCTTTGTACTTTTCGTCCATTTCACATTGAGTGCTATTCAATGTGATGTTTCTAGTTTCCACTTGTTTACAAATAGTTCCCCAATATTCTGTTACAGGTGCGGCCACCACTGTTCCAATGATCACTAGTGTTATATTTAACGCAACAGCCATTCTGGACTCAATTTGCCATTGCAAAGGTTTACATACTTTTCGATACCTATCCACGGCTATAACAAAAAGACACAAAGTCTCAGTAAAAACCGTAAACACATTGAAGAAATCTTTAATCTTACATAATTTAGGAACAGGGTAGTTGTACCAGAAACTCTGCGTAACCATCTCGCCTGGCATGGTTGTAAATGTGCATGATATGTCAATACAACTTAAACAAATAACAAAAGTCCTGAAATTACATGAATGATACCTGAAGATAAAAATGTACAGAATCAACAGGTTACCAAAGAAGCCAATTATAATCTCTATACCCACAAAAACTGTTACTGGCAACAATCGCTGTGCAAAATCAGAACTAATCTGTTCCAAAAGTTCTTCGTTTTCTTCAAAACATTCCATCATGGCAACAGGGGTTTATTCTGCCAAAGGTATGGATCTCCTTGATGCACGAGTGTATGGCAACTGGTATACGATGCTAAATTGGTACTGTAGTTGGTGTTTTGTATGTTCAAATTCAAATTGAATTGATTTTGTGACTCAAATATTGTTTTAAAATCAATCAGCTTTTATATAATAAAACTCGTCTAAATGTACAAAAATCAGAACCGGTCAGTTAATATCGATGTGGTCATTTAAACTGCAATGACCTTGAAATATCTAAATCGTCTATAAGCTGTGCAAGAGTAATGTGTACTAGTGTTCTTCAATTAGTGGGAGCAAAATATCAGTCTTATTCACCATTTGTTTAGACGATGAATATTAGATGCTTAACACTTTGTCCTGATATTCAATACCACTCTAAAAAGTCATCAAATCATTAAGCACAATGAAGGCATCATTGACAACCACGCAGCTTTCTACCGTTTCGTCGTCTTCTTTCGTATCTAAAGACACAATGAATAGTTCCACCGTAAAAGTGTAAGATGAATAATAAAAAAGCATTCACTCTACTACTTATTATAGCACTTTTCAACTATCAGGTGTTGTCCTTTATCTTTTCTATTTGTTAACATTTTAATATCCATAAATTACATAAATCCTGCGTTGAATTTATCATATAACTTTTCCACAACTATCTTTAGTGTCTACCCTTCTACACCAATCAACGAAATGTGTGTTTTTTAATCTGAAGCGATGGTAAATGTGAGAGGTCACTAGAAATACCTTTGGAGATAAACATGAGGTCACGCGTACAGCACAAATGGAACACGGAAGTTAAAGCTACTACAAGTTTGCAATGCTTGATATTGAATTTTCAAAATGTTATCTTGGAAACTTAGGAATTTATATTAAGGAACAAAATAACCATAACGCTAACATTTTGTATGGATGGCCAGGTAGCAGGCAGTTTAAGGCGGTGAAAAAGGACACTGTCCAGGTCATTGAATAACTTGTGCTTGTACAGTTAGGCCATGCCAAATTGGATTTTTGTTAAGCGTCAACTCAAGTTTGACAAACCTAGGTACCTATTCACAAAAAAACACAAACCAAAAACGAAAGCACATGTCCATTCTGGCAAGTAATCACATAATTAAGTACATGTACTTGATAGTACATGAATGTTAATGACATTAATGTGAGATTAAAGTAATTACATAAAAAAGTACATACAATATTCACATGTACATTTTCATTAATCAAATACACAGAAACAAGGAACTGCAGTATTTCTTGAGAAAAATCAGTTATCGAATCCCGGAACAATAGAATTATTTAAGAAAATTTCACCAACTTTTTTTGGAACCTACGCGCACGGGGACGCTTAACAAAATTCCGGTATGGCATGGCCTTATCTATCGGCTATACTTGCACAGTAGAAGCCGATGAAATATTATAATTGCACATCTTGCCATTTATCAATGATAAAACTGAGGTCAGATCATATCAACGTGAGCTTTGTGTTACGTCCTAACCGTGTTATTCAAACTGTCTCATAATAGCTTACAACCAAATATCTGCAAAAAATCCCCCAGTTAACCCATTATCTTCAGATAGTTAGGTTGTTAAGATGAATAAATGTAATAAAGGCTTTATTATAACATGTGTGATTATGTCAATGATCCAAACTTGCCAATTTTAAAAGCTATAATGACGATTTATGTTTACCCCATCCTTCGGCCACTTTGAGCAAAACTCCCACTGATGTGTACTGAATAAAAAGCGTCGGGTTCATTAAACAATCTTTCCACGAACGTTTTGGTTATTTTTTGTTCGCTGATTTGCTGAAAATTTGCTGATGTCTATTTTTAAAGAAACTTCGTTCATCAATTAAAAAGCCAACGATTATAACTACATGTACATATGTATATACAACGTTATTTTGTTCAAATTGTTGGAGATCAATTCACCGTGTATTTGAATCAAGTGGGTGATGTATTGTAAGACATTGGAGGCTCTCAAACTTCTAGTTCAGTATTTATGGACGTTGGTACTTAATACTGTACTTCATGCCGGCAGCCGCTTTTCCACATTTTTGTCACGACTTGTCGACTTACTCGATGTTGCTTGAAATGCTTAAATCTCTGTACATAGCTTTTAGCCAATCACGTGACTGAGCACATACTGTCTCTAGCCGCAGAGAACTGGTTGGTTTGGAATCAGCCGTATGGGAGAGACTTCAACGGTCGTAGAAAATTATGCATCAACAATGCTCCTATCGAACTTCGAGTTGTTTAACAACTTTGTTCATGAATACGATCTTTAGTATGAGTTAAAAATAGAACTCCTCACCTCATGTCCAAAGCTGCTACATGTAGCTCAACCGGCAGTTATTGGGTAAAAACGGGACTTTTATTTTTGTTTCACGTACATATATGAATCACCCCAAATGTTTTACGGGAAAATCTACTGAGTACGAATAAAATGATACAACAGCGTAACTTAAGTGAATAAAGTCGTAATAGAACAGCGTGCGAAATGGAAATAAAGACTAGTTCTTTTTATGTTATCAATGGTATTGGGAAGCATGTCTTTTCCGATGTTCTGTGTCTTAGAAATGAGAAATTCATTGTCATAGTAATTGACCTTACGCCAGAATACCTATGCTCCGCCCACCGATACACGTGGTACATTGTCCGACATTATCAGGCATTAAGCTGTCCCTAACCATTATCTATGTTTTGAAAGTAACAGGTTCAAATACATGCTATTTACTTACTTGTCATCCGATTTCAATAAACTTAATATTTTTGAAAAGGGCATTGTCTTATCTAGCAAATGATACATTATTTATGAATATCCATTCATAAATATTCAAATTAAATGTGAGTCCATTTGCTCCAACAAAAAATATACGCACAAAGAATGAGCAAGTTGAAAGAATACACTTAAATTTGAACGCTGGTAATAGTCGTTTGGATGTACGGATTTTAAACAGTAAAACATGCAAAAAATATTACATTACGTTAGCTATCAAATGATGTAGAGTTAATTAAAATATGTCGAGAAATAAAAAAGTTAAGGGGTGGGTATTAGGGGCTATCTAGACGGAGTTGTGTTCAAATACATGCATATCATTTACGAGATATCATATTTCCTAAAGATTAATTTGTCTGAAAATGGCATTGTCATAACTTTCAAATGATTCCCTTTTTTATAATATCCATTGATATATGTTAAAATAAAGGTAGGTTTATTTGCTCAAACAAAAAACATTATATGCGCAAAAATTATCAAAGAACGCATCTCACATTGAACGTTTGTAGAAATCCTTTATAAATCAGAAAACTGTTGGATACACACGAAAACAACTTACTTTATATACATGTAATCCTTAAAATGGTGTATATGGGATAAAATATGCTGAGAAATAAAAAGTTAAGGGGTGGGTCCATAGATCTTTGTGGTACATTTTGGGGGTAAACATGCATGGAAAATGTAATTTTCAACCTGATTTATTACATACTAGCATTTATTGTCGTCAGATTATTATGTAGTTTATTCTTTTATCACAGTATTTATAGACCCCATGTGTACATATTTTGACCATTCTAATTTGTTTTATTGAGTTTATTTTGTAACTTTCACTGAGAACCCTATATAACTGTACATAGGGTCCATGCTAACACATAAGCAATTCGATGTCCGTCAAGACCAGATGTCGGACAAAATGGCGGCCGATAAGTCGCTTATCTTAGATAAACATCAGGGTATCAAATGCCGGACGCTGATTGGCTAATAGGAGCTGTCAATCAAATTCTGGCGTAAGGTCAATTAAAACTATATCTATATTTATGTTTCTGTCAGATTATTTTAATTGTACCATTATGTGTTACCAAATACTGAAATAAATCTATCCTAATCTAACTATAAATCTACCTATCTAAAGACTCATACGACTATATCACTCGACAAATATATATTTTTGAGTAATTCTCGAGTTCCCGTGTTAAAATTGTTACCATAGTTTTAGGGGATAAAATCTTTTAAATCAGTAACATAGTATGGATGATGTAATGTAATCAACTCACACACAAATACCAAACATGTCATTTTATGCATCTAACTAAGTTTATTAATTTAATCTACATTCTCGTAACCCGAGGTTATCAAAATTCTCCGACGTTATCAAGATTCTCTGAGGTTATCAAGATTCTCGATTATTATTATCAAGAATATTGATAGCCTCTGGGAACGAGCATGTTTAATCTACAGATATATTGACTTGCACCCAGCACCAGCCAGGCATTTCCCTACTCATATTCGGTGTTACACACAGCTGAGTGTCCAAAGAAGAACTGTACTCACTGGCTGGTCAAGTAAAACTGTTTGACTGGACATCGACCAATATTGATGGTTGTCTTGCGCTTGTTAATAGCCACTGGCTATAGACATTAGTGATATGGCATTATGTCACAGATGATTAAAAAAATAAATTATTATTTGTGAATGTTTGTTATTGTGAACCGTGTACTCCTATTTCATCCGATTGTAACTTTAGAAACAGAAATTCAAACGCATTTTAGAAAACAAGATTATAAAAATGAGTTAGAACTTATATTATTAAGGGTCTACGTTTCTGAATAGATAACTGCATTTATAATGTACATATTGAATGAGTAAATAAAAAATTAATGAACTTCGTCAATTTTATTCAATATAATAAACATAAAGGAAATGTGGAGTTTTTATTAATAGGAACGTAAATCGGTACTACCACTAGGCCTATGTGTATGATACACGAAGTGTACATAGGTCTGAACTCAAGATGAAAAAAGCGAAAGTAGGACTGCCTATCTCACGAGCGGCGTTCTAGCTGCAAGATTCTTGTAACGCAGCCAGTGGTGGATCCCGTTTTTTTCTAGGGGAGTCCGAACTTTTTCTAGGGTGATGGGGGTCCAAACTTTCGAACCATAACTTACCACATTATACACTGTTTGCAGAATAATGCAGCCTATTAAATTAATAATAGAAACTACATAACCATTAAATCTATGTTACGAACCGAGAAAAATTGCTTCATGCTACTGAAAATTGTCTTACAGTCAAGAAGTACGCTAATGTGCAGGTACATTTTGGAAATTCCAGGGGGTCCTGACCCCCACCCCCTCCGACCCCCTGCTAGACGCTTATGTGCAGTTTTGGGAGCTAGGCCTAAACGAGAAGAAAGTTTGCAGACTATACGTGTATAAAATCTAGCCTGTTTTTGTTGTATTTAACCTAATATACGTGTAAGCGCTGATTACAATCGCAAATAATATGGCTTTGGAAATCGGCTAGGGAACAACAATTCTGGATGGTCAAGGTGTTTTCATCAGCCTTTTAGACCATCCCTTTTGGGTCCTCCTAAAACACTGACCGCTTAACTGACGAGTTAAATATAGTGCGCTTAACTGACGAGTTAAATATAGTGCAATTATGTTCTTAACTGACCAGTTAAACAAAGAAGGGATTAAAAATGACTGTATCGCTTGAGTGTTTTGTTGATATTGTTAGATTATTTTTATATATTTTATGATGATGTTGTGATTTATTACCAAATTTAATTGTCATTATACGAAATAATGATTTGTTTAAAAAAATTAAAAATGTTTTTACAAAAATACTTAATTAAAAATAGAAAGAGTAGATAGCGATATTTATGATTTTACATTAAGAATAATTTTTCAAATTAATAATTTCAGAGAATTTAACAAAAAGACAAGAGGCATTTATTTCAGAAGAAAATGATTTAAATATTATTATTGAATGTCAGAATATTTAAGTGACCAAATGAGGGTAAAATGTTTAACTGACTAAAATGAATAAAAAATTGTTTTACTGACCAAATGAGTAAGGGATTATATCTTAATAAAAAGCGTTAAATGAGCAAACTAATGTCTTACGCTTTACTGACCAATTAGTCATTGGTAAAATAAGAAATAAGATGCTTTTTAGCAAATTAAATGGCCAAATAACTATAAAACGCTTAACTGACGAAAAGAATATTGAACGAATTACTGACCAACGATTGCACGGATCAATAAACACTCTATGTTCAACTGGTCAGCGTTTTAGGATGTCAATTTCTTAACTGACCAGTTAAATATAGAGTGGTTATTCGACCATGAAAATATAACTGACCAAATTGAAAAAAATATATATTGAAATATTTGATTTCTTCTATTTATTGCAATAGTAGATAATTAATTAAAGGATATGAAGTTAAACTTTTTTAACTAACTGAACTAACTGAACGAATATAGAATTTTTAACCGACCAAATGAAAATAGAATGCTTAACTGACCAAATGAATATAGAAGCTTAAGGTATACAATCCCTAACGCCACTTTCATTTTAAATCTGATATTGAAAAAGTATGACAAAATCTTACAAAACATGATATTTTTCATTTATCACAATTTGTTAATCATTCTGCATGGATTAGATTTATTACATAACTTGCCATTTCAAAAATATTAGACACAAACTTTGACAGGACTTAGTAATTACCTCCCTTGCATATGAAAATAGAATAATTTTAAATATGTCCATAAAAAGTCTATGTTGACATTATTAAAATATCTAACACGGTAAAAAGTTTAGAAATACGATGTACAAACAAATAAAACTATTTATAGAATTATTCAGCTGTCATAAAACATAGTTTTTAGTTAGGGAGTGTATACCTTAACTGACCAAATGAATATAGAATGCTTAACTGACCAAATGAATATAGAAAAGCTTAACTGACCAAAGATTGCTTAACTGACCAAATGAATATAGAAGCTTAACTGACCAAATGAATATAGAACACTTAACTGACCAAATGAATATAGAGAGCTTAACTGACCAATTGAAAATAGAATGCTAAACTGACCAAATGAATGTAAAAACCTTAACTGACCAATTGAATATGGAACACTTAACTGACCAAATAAATATAGAAAGTTTTACTGACCAAATGAGAATGGAATGATATTTTAGTAACGAACGTTAAACTGATCAAACTAATGTCGAAGGCTTCACTGACCATTTTATTCATAGTCTAAATAAATACAAAAAAATGTTTTTATCAATTTTAATGACCAAATCGCTGTAAAACGCTTAACTGACGGAACGAATATAGAATGCTTTACTGACCAATGATTTCACAGATCAATAAACACTCTTTGTTTAACTGGTCAGTTAAGGATCACAATTCTTAACTGACGAGTTAAATATAGAGTGGTTATTAGACCGTGAAAATATAACTGACCAAAATGAAGAAACTCTTTGTATTGAAAGATTTTCCTTGTATTTGTATCTTGCAATAATAGATGAATAATCAGAAGAAATGTAATCTTTAAAAAAAAATAACTGACCAAACGAATATAGACCATTAGAAAATGTAATTCTTAACTGACCAAATGAATTTGAAGGCTTAACTGACCAAATCAGAGTAGAATGCCCCCGTCTTTGTTTAAAGGTTGCTGACGAACTGTTAAAAAACTTTTTTTGAAAGTTAAGCGTTCTATATTCATTTGGTCAATCAAGGACCCTATGTGCTTGGTCAATTAAGCCTTCTATATTCAAATACAGAAGATTTACGTTACGGGTCGATGCACACTCTTTATTCAACTGGTCAATGTTTTAGGATCGTGATGTCTTAACTGACCAGTTTAAATTAGAGTGTACAGCGACTCATGTTGTGTTATCTAAATATTTATGACATAGTCGTTTTTTACCGATTCTCATGTATGGCAGCGAAATCTTTGGAAAAAGCTTGACATGCCGGAAAATAATCATATTTCCTTTCTTCATAAAATAAAATAAAGCGCACCGCCTACTCCAATAATACTTTAGCGCGGCGAATACGGACGATTACCTATGGCTACAAACCAATAAAACATTTAGATTATTTAATCACTGTACTGTCAAAACCAAGTGTTAATGTGATAATTGGATTATCTCACACACGCTTTTAATTGACCGATTAAGACACGTGTCATAAATGATTAGGTGCGAAAGGTACATTCAAGATTGATCGTTTAATTGAAACAAGAGCGTATTTATCATATCAGTCAGAAGTAAGGTCTCAATTATTGAATATGACACATGATGCCCTTTTACTGACCAAAAAATATTGCTCTTATATTTTTTTATATTGAATAAACTGTAAATGTAAATTTAACTATCAAGATTTTGTCAACATGTTTGTTTGTTATGTTAAAGATACAAACTAACAAAAACTTTGTGTGAATATATGATTAGACAGTTGGCAAGTGAAATGGTCAATAGTGCGTAACTGATTACTAAGTGTTTGACACTCGTCAAAACTTGATTACATTAACAAGAGTAGCGACAGAATTATTAATTGAATTATCTCCGATACACTGGCAATGACGATACTGTACAACAAAAGGAATGTTGATCGACTACTACATTTATTTGGTCAGTTGATTAAATCTTCTATATTCATTTGGTCAGATAAGCGATCTACCATCATTTGGCCAGTTAAGCATTAAATATTTAATTAGTCAGTAAATCGTTCTTTATTCATTAAGTCAGTTAAGCGTTACATATAATTTATTCGGCCGATTAAAAAAGGCTTTCTTTAACGTTTTTTATAAATAATTTCAATTTCAAAACTTTCAATATTATGATGTTTGTTTCCTTTTGGTCAATCTTATTTTCACGGTTGAAAACCACTATATATTTAACTGGTCAGTTAAGAATAATGATACTTAACTGACCAGTTGAACATAGAGTAATAATCGATCCGTGATATCATAAATTTTGTCAGCTAAGCAATCTAAACTAATTTGGCCAGCAAACTTTTATATTCATCTAGTCAGTTAAGTACATGCATTCTAATTTCAATTGGTCAGTAAAGCTTTTTATATACATTTGGTCAGTTAAGCCTTCTATATTCATTTGGTCAGTAAAGCTTTATATTTTCATTTGGTCAGTTAAGCATTCAATTTTCATTTGGTCAGTTAAGCTTTATATACTCATATGGTCAGTTAAGCTTCCTATAGACATTTGGACAGTAAAGCCTTCAATTTTCATTTGGTCAGTTAAGCCTTCTATATTCATTTGGTCAGTTAAGCATTCTATATTCATTTGGTCAGTTAAAGATTCTATATGCATTTGGTCAGTAAGCATTCTATATTCATTTGGTCAGTTAAGCCTTCTATATTCATTTGGTCAGTTAAGCATTCTATATTCATTGGGCCAGTTAAGCATTCTATATTCGTTCAGTTAAGCTTTCAACAGTTTGGTTAGTTAAAAAAGTATAACTTCATATCCTTTAATTATTTATCCACCATTGCAATAAACAGAAGAAATCAAATATTTCAATATATATTTTTTTCAATTTGGTCAGTTATATTTTCATGGTCGAATAACCACTCTATATTTAACTGGTCAGTTAAGAATTGACATCCTAAAACACTGACCAGTTAAACAAAGAGTGTTTATTCATCCGTGAAATCATTGGTCAGTAATTCGTTTAATATTCTTTTCGTCAGTTAAGCGTTTTACAGCTATTTGGCCATTTAATTTGCTAAACACATCTTATTTCTTAATTTAACCAATGACTAAATGGTCTATAAAGCATTCGACATTAGTTTGCTCATTAAACGCTCGTTATTAAAATATACTCACTTACTCATTTTATCAGTAAACCTTCTTTATTCATTTGGTCAGTTAAGCATTTTACACTCATTTGATTATTAATTACTCATTTAAATATCATATTTAAATAATTTTATTCGGAAAATACGTCTTGCCTTACTGTTAAATACACTGAAATTAATTGATTTGTGAAAAATTATCATATGTCACATTGCTATCGCATTTTTCTACTTCAAAGTATCTTTTTTGCAAATTCATAAAAAAATCTAATTATAATTTCTTATAAGGACATTATTGAATTAGATAATATATCACATCATCATCATAAAATTTCAACAAAAAACACCAACAATATCAACAAAACACTCAAGCAATACAGTCATTTTTAATCCCTTCTTTATTTAACTGGTCAGTTAAGAACATAATTGCACTATAATTAACTCGTCAGTTAAGCGCACTATATTTAACTCGTCAGTTAAGCGGTCAGTGTTTTAGGATTCGCCATCCCTTTTTAGCTTGGGGCGGCAAAGGGGAAGTAACTCTAAAAACGAAAACTTTGGAAAGTGGTGTGCAACAACTAAAACTTGCATTGCGTCACAAGTCCGAGCGCAATCAAGTTTATTTCAAATGCATTGTTTTACTGAAAAGTAGTTTTACCACTAATTACATGAAAGGTACTCATTTTCATTTCTGTTTTATAAAAAAACGCTTGTCTAAAGACGCAATTTTCTCACTTCGGACTAAACCTTTTCGCCCAGCAATTTTTATCTGATGAAAGATGCATTGTATCATAATTATTTAAAGAAAATTGCGAAAATATGGACTTAATTGCTTTCGTCATTTTAAATATAATGAGTAATTTAGTGTTTAATTCTTTGTTAATAAGACTGGGGTCTGTGCACCCCATAAATGACCCATGAAGATGAAAATGAGTAATGAATGTTTTGAAGACTCATCATGACATGAACATGATGAAGAGGGGTAAACTGGATGAATGTGTTTATGGTTGCCTAACTAAGTCATACAATCTTATCCGTATAATTAACTTTGGGGGATTTTTGTCACTGTGGTCAAGTTAGTCAAATGGCCCAAAGTAGCCACTGACACTGTTTCTGGAGTGATGGCCCTTGATTATCGTCATATGCCTGAAAGTCACGATTGTCCTTTGGTCACGGCCATATTTCTTTACATAGAATCAAGTTACGTCAGCATGCAACTTGATGGAGATTTAGAGAGAAGACAACTATCGATCTTCCAACTTAAAAAAATATGCATAAAAGCAAGCAGTTTCATCATAATGCAAATGGGCAAAATCAACATATTTTTTACTATATTACAAACAGTTGGTTTTAGAGAGCTACTTTTTCTCGTCTGGTTTGTTTGACTAAATAATGCACATGTATTGATCACAGCACCACTTAGTCTGGTTCCCAGCTTCTTTTTCATATACAAAGGGGCAGATAATCCAAATTAAGTCACAGTAAATGCCACCTGCGACTTCAGAAGTATTTCCAAAATGGCCTACAACAAATAGGTCAAAGTTGTCTTGAGTTGTAACTCGGTCAATTTTTAATCTTTTCGAAAAATTCTTAGAGCATCATGTCAGCAAATGATTAAATTTGTCAGTAAATACAAGAATTTGAACCATCTAACATTTGTTGATCTTTTTTTACTGGTTTGTTGCTTACCCTCGCGACTAACAGACCCTCCAGGATATAAATGGCAATGGACCACATATAGGATCATTGCTTATATACTGTAACTCTTACCTTGAATGTTAGGGTTATGGAAATGTTTTATTCTTTGTGAATCCTACATGGCTTGGCTACAGTTAAGAAAGTCATATAGGATATTTTTTCAGCTTTTAACATGAAAAACTTGGTCATGCTTTTTGTTTTACCTAACACAGTTTTATGCATCCATACACTATTTGGATATTGTTTATAAATTTTCTGTCTATATGCAACAAGAAATTGTTTATATCGTATTCTCTAAGTATAACAAGGAGTTAAATTTCTTGCTCAAAGAAATAAGCAGTGCCAGTGCCCCTAGTTGGGTTCGAACCTGAGACCTCTTAATCCCTAAGTGCATGTCCTACCACTGGACCAATGCTCCTACAAACTCATCAAACTTGGAGTGTTTGACCTAGATATTTCGAAAATCAGTAAAACAATCAGACCAATCTACTTTTGAATCCTTGAAATAACAACTTCCTGTTATCTTTAAGATAAGATAAGATAATCTTTATTTAGAGTGGGTTATAATCAAACACATATAACACTAGCTAAAAGCTATTGTCAGACCAAACAAGATTATCCAATAACAATCAAACAAACAAACTAAAAAGGAAAACATTACAATAAAATTACTGTCAATAAATTGCATTTATCAAGAAACAAATAAAAATAGAGGTTTAATTAATCACATGGATTTAAGGAAAGACAGTTGGTTATAAAAATAAAGACAAAAATAACATACATTTTCATTTACATGTATACAATATAAAACATAGTTAAACATTTATGAGGTAACTGTTAATTTTGGCCAAGGCCTAAAAACTGCCATAAGATACAGAATAAATAAAAGAAATCTTTAAAAGTCATTGTGTTCTCA
This sequence comes from Mactra quadrangularis, assembly GCA_025267735.1. Taxonomy (NCBI): domain Eukaryota; kingdom Metazoa; phylum Mollusca; class Bivalvia; order Venerida; family Mactridae; genus Mactra; species Mactra quadrangularis. The sequence continues at coordinate 36,113,895 of CM046304.1, forward strand.
CCTCTTGAAGGCAAACATTTATCATCAAAATCAGTCTGGTTGAAATGTTTGTCAAAATTTTAGTTTAGATGAGTTGTTGCTTGGCAACCAAACTTGATCTTTTAATTCATGGCATGTCTTAATGATAAATACCAATCTTTTTCTTGCAGAATGGATCCTGGGTACCATGGTTACCCTACTGGAACACCTTACGCTGGATACTCTCCTGTCATTAGACAACCTACTGGAGGAATACGTCCTATGTATATGGGTTTACCAATATATTACCCTCCTAGTGACATGTGAGTATTAATATACAAGGATTACTTTTGGCAATAAGCTTTATGAGATAAAATCCCATTTGTCTCATTTCAATGAGATTTTGAAAAAGATTATGGGATTTTTTCTTTTTACAATAAGATTTACTGATTTAGGCAACAAATTTTTGTCCTCCAACTAATTTAGTTTTTTTTTCGGGCCAATTTTTTTGTCTTGAAAAACCTGTACTGTGTCTGTGTCACTCAACAAAAATTATAAGTACAATCAAGCACTTACAGATATATAATATGTAGGGCTGCGGGGAGTATCCAAGTACTTGGATATTCGCGATAGATCTGAAAATCGAGTACGAATATTCGTCACGTCCGAAATCGTTGGATCACCATCTAGTTTTGGAAATCAAAGAAAGAACATTTTCAAATTTCAAAAACATTACAAATGAGAACAAATGAAAACTTCAGTTTATGTAGGGACCAAATCATCTAGTGTCAAAATTTCGATTGTTAAACATTTGAACAAAAATGTTATCACTGATAATGCCCAGTAAACGTCTGATAGTAATGTTTGAGGTACATGGTTTCCCATAAATTAAAAGCTTCTGTAATTTTTATATGCCCGAAAGAATTTCGGACATATTATGTTATACCCCCTGGCGTCAGTCTGTCCGTCCGTCCATAAGCAATTTGGTCTCTGGACTATAACATAAGTTCCATTTGGCCCACAATATTCAAACTTCATATGATGATTGCCCATATCAGGTAGAAGACCCCTATTGTTTTTGGGGTCACAAGGTCAAAGGTCAAGGTCACTATTTCCTTTAAACTGAAAACAGTTTCCAGAGCATAACTTAAGTTCCATTTGGCCCGCATTATTCAAACTTCATAAGATGATTGTCCATATCGGGTAGAAGACCCCTATTGATTTTGAGGTTAAGGTCACTATTACCTTAAAACTAAAAACAGTTTCCGGAGCATAACTTAAGTTCCATTTGGCCCACAATATTCAAACTTCGTAGGATGATTGTCCATATCGGGTAGAAGACCCCTATCGATTTTGGGGTCACAAAGTCAAAGGTCAAGGTCACTATTTCCTTTAAAGTGAAAACAGTTTCCAGAGCATAACTTAAGTTCCATTTGGTCCACATTATTCAAACTTCATGCGATGATAGTCCATATCGGGTAGAAGACCCCTATTGATTTTGGGGTTACAAGGTCAAAGGTCAAGGTCACTATTACCTTAAAACTGAAAACAGTTTCCGGAGCATAACTTATGTTCCATTTGGTTCACAATATTCAAACTTCATACAATGATTGTCCATATCGGGTTTTAGATCCCTATTGATTTTGGGTCAAAGGTCAAGGTCACTATTACCTTAAAACTGAAAACAGTTTCTGGAGCATAACTTAAGTTCCATTTGGTCAACAATATTCAAACTTCCTATGACGATTGTTCATATCGGGTCAGGGTTGGGCGGTAAAAACCGTCCCCGGTTTTTACCGCTGGTTTTTACCGGTAAAAACCGCCCCGGACAATACTCCAAAAGTGGTCAATACTGGTCGATTGATGGACAAATAATAATTATTAAGTTTAATTAACTTTTACTTTAAGATTAAATAATGACTTCTTTATGTCATTTCTTTTTGTTGTGCTTATATTCATTTTTAATTTTTTTTAAGAGTTGTCATTTAGTGTAATTCAATCTTATTTAGTAGAACAGGAAGACATTATTGACATCATCAAAGTTTTAAATGGTCATCACTGGTCAAAATTATTGTGTACTAATGAAAATTGAACAGAATTGTTTGCATCATTGATGATTCTAATTTCTTAACATGATTTTTAAGCAAAGAAGCCTTCTTATTTGTCAAAATTTTACAGCTAGTTACTTTTTATTGTATTATAATCATGGTTTTATTACTGCATTATCAAATGAATTGATACAATACTGAAACTGTTTCCTCCCTGCCAAAAGATTCATCAGGTGGCTAATACTATGACTACTGAGGGGACACTAATGTGGGGGGCTGAGGTTATGTGTAAAAGTCACATAATATGTGTTTGTAACCTATTATTTATGTCATGATATGACCAGATAATATATTTCAAAATCAAAATAACTTTCAACCAGTAATGACCAGTATTGATCATTGAGTAAAATATATATGAAAAATCCATGTACAAAAAAATAAGAAATTTGATTTTAACTTTATCTTTAATTATGTTTATTCATTTGTTTAAGGCTTCCCTATGTTATAAGAGTTTAAGAACAACATTTTTTTATATTTGTCATAAAATCAACATGTTATATGTTATGAAAACCAATTAACCAGTATTGACTAGTATTGTCCGGTTAAAACCAGTATTGACCACCGGCCCGGACAATACTCATATTGACCGCCTTTTTGCCAACCCTGTATCGGGCAGAAGACCCCTATTGATTTTGGGGTCACAAGGTCAAAGGCCAAGGTCACTATTTCCTTTAAACTGAAAAAAGTTTCCGGAGCATAACTTAAGTTCCATTTGGTCAACAATATTCAAACTTCATACGAGGATTGTCCATATCAGGTATAAGACTCCTTTTGATTTTGCAGTCACAAGGTCAAATGCCAAGGTCACTATTACCTTTAAACTGAAAACAGTTTCCGGAGCATAACTTATGTTCCATATGGCCCACATTATTCAAACTTCATGCGATGATAGTCCATATCGGGTAGAAGACCCCTATTGATTTTGGGGTTACAAGGTCAAAGGTCAAGGTCACTATTACCATAAAACTGAAAACAGTTTCTGGAGCATAACTTAAGTTCCATTTGGTCCACAATATTCAAACTTCATACGATGATTGTCTATATGGGGTAGAAGACCCCTATTGATTTTGGGGTCACAAGTTCAAAGGTCAAGGTCACTATTACCTTAAAACTGAAAACAGTTTCCGGAGCATAACATAAGTTCCATTTGGTCCACAATATTCAAACTTCATATGATGATCGTTCATATCGGGTAGAAGACCCCTATTGAATTTGGGGTCACAAGGTCAAAGGTCAAGGTCACTATTACCTTAAAACTGAAAACAGTTTCTGGAGCATAACTTAAGTTCCATTTGGTCCACAATATTCAAACTTCATACGATGGTTGTCCATATCAGCTTGAAGACCCCTATTGATTTTGGGGTCACAAGGTCAAAGGTCAAGGTCACTATTACCTTTAAACTGAAAACAGTTTTCGGAGCATAACTTAACTAAAAAAAACAACACTTTCGGGCATATAATGCTCCGCCCAGCGGTGCTCTTGTTTTGTTTTTACATGAATTCCTGTATGCTTTTCTATTAAGTTTAATTAACATGTTATTTGTGGTTCAATTTGTGAATCAATTCACATGAATGGTGGTTCAAATCTGATCTCCACTTGCTCAATGATCCACAGCCCTAATGAAATGAAAAGAAAGTACCAAATGTGGAGCAAAGACATTATTCATGAATGCAAAGTCTCGGCAAGGCTCGAATGTGATTAACTTGTTTGTGCAAATGTGATGTGATTTTAGCCAAAATGATGTGAGAATATTGTGGAATCGCGCCTATGGCCTATGAACTTAATTTACTGAACCCACTTTCATAGTTGAGTGGTTAAGCCAATGAACTGATAGAGGGCTGTTAGTTGCCCTGTAATCAGCCATTTACTTTATAAATGTAAGAAAATTAACAGTTACTTGCTGGTATATGCTTCTCAGGATAAATGGTAAGGTACAAGCTTTCTCTGTTTGATTCCAATCTAAGTACTGAGTCTGTTAATTATGGCTCTGTAACAAAATAAAAAAGATACTAGTTAGTATATTTCACTTTCTTGTCCTTTGATGGGTTAGTAAAAGTTGTACAGTTAAACTGCAATAATGGCTTAATGTTATACACATATTATTTGTATACAACATTTTTTGTCTGTCTTGTCTTTAGCTTTTGGTTATAAAGATTTTGATTCTTTTAGTTAAAATTTAATTTATATTTAATGATTATACATTATAATATAACATTAGAAACCTTTTTATTATTTACAGGGGAAGTCATTATTATAATTATGGAGTACATCAAACTGTACCGAACCGTCCTGACTGTTCATCAGTAATTCAAGTAAGTGACATTTGTTTACTTCTTTACAAAAGTTATTAGACTGGTAGGGCTAGACAGTAAAGGTCATCCAATTGCCCCTGACAACAAAGTTTTGGGATCAGGCAACTTGTTACAGCTAGTAAACATTTGGTTTGCGCAAGTACATGTACTGATAAAATATATAACTGGTTGTCCAACTAAGCTTCGAGCTAGTGGGCTAGATCCGAAAATCCCAGGTTTGAGCCCGATGGTGGTAGGTCATGCCCTATATACACAAGTTGTCGGCCTCGTGGTAGGGTACTGTGATAGAAAAGTGTCCAGGAAACCTATAGTAGGAAGAGCTGGCCATTGTATATATGACCTATTTATATGTGTTGAATACAGCATTAAAAAAAAAAGAGAAGTGAGTCTGAATTTTAATCAGATTTATTTATATTATTAATGTTTACATGTATACCCTGGGGTCTAAAAGTTTCTTTACACACATGATTTTTAATATTTTTCTCTTTATATTTTTTATTAAAAATTACTGCTTACACATTGCGTTTAGTATTTTTATTTTAAATCTATTATGCATTTAGAATGTAATTGTAATTGATGGTTGATGTAAAACTGTATAAACTGTATAAATATATTTAACTACCTGTTAAGTGTATCAAAGTATATTTCAAAACATCAAAATTTTATATGTGTAAAGAAACTTTTGAATCCAAGTGTATGTTATTCAACTTATTGATTTTCAACTTAATGATTATTATACCCCCGCTTCGAAGAAAAGGGGGGTATACTGTTTTACTCTTGTCTGTGCGTGCGTGCTTGCGTCCGTCCATTACAAAATTTCCGTCGCAGTTTTCTCAGCAACTATTACATGCATCAGCCTAATACTTTGGATATTGCTTCATCCCATAGTCCCATGTGTTGTAAAGCGATTTCATGCTCCTTGCTCATTTACTTCCTATTTGTCGCATATTTTTAGATTTTGCGGGGTAATCACTAGTGAGCATTAGCTCACAGATTTACTTGTTTCCTTACAAAGTATTATTTTCATATTTCAGTCAGCAGTTTACACTGGGTCACCAATAACTTTTGGTACACATTTGCCTTTGAGACAAAATTTCAGATATCCACCTCCTCAGCATCATCAAAATGTTTTAGCTCCTCAGCCATACTACAGTCCTCCTGTTTCTTCCCAGAGTTCTGCTGTACATTCATTTCCAACACCTTGTACACATTCCATTGAAGAAATTTTGGCACCAAATAGAAGGTTTGTCTCATTGTACAAAATATTAATCCAAAAAAATTTAAGTATGAGTAAAAAAAAGGCACAATTAGGGTTTTTTTGTTGTTGGATTTATCACTGTAGCAACTCATTGTTAAGGTAATATGAGGGTGATTTGTCAACCTACTCACTGTTCCTGGAAAGACTAAATCTCAGGATTTAGCTGATAACCAGTTGGTAGGCGAAACAGAAGTATGCCTTGCTGAGGAATGAACCTACAATGTTTCAATCAGTAGACCTTACCAGTAAAATTAAAAAACTCATAGTTATCACTAAACGATTTTAAATCAAGATGTGAAAACTTATGGCAATGAATTTAAGTATTCATAAAAATGAAGTGTTGGAATATATTATACCTTACATTTTCACTTAAAAAGTGTCTACTCTTAAGTCTTTAGTCATAAAAGGTTCATTATAGACCAGTCCATACCGCTTCAATTTATTGTACAAACCAGTCTGTTATAGTGAAGTTATGGTATATATAATTTATATTTCAGTCGTACACCATCACCTAAACTGCCACAGTTACAATTTATTCCACCACGTCTTAGAGCTTTAGTCAATCATTATGGAAGTAAAGGTATGTACATCTTTGGCTTACATATTACATAGTTTAAATACATATTGTTTATCTGTTGGGTTAAATGCAGTAGCAACACATAGTATAGGTCATATCACAGCAGTCAGTCAACCTACTCTCTGTTCTTGGAAAGACTAAACCTCCGGATTAAGCTGTTAACCAAACTTCATGAAAGTATGTTCTACCTGGGAATCAAACCCATGATTCATGGATCAATAGACTTTAGTGATTCTAACTGAGCTCACTGATTGATTTCACTGTCAATTTAGTTTTAACTCAGATATGAAACAAATTTTTAACTTGAGTCCGAAAAACATTGATTGGCCTAATATAGGTGTGAATGTTATTAAAACTTATTCAATGCATTCAACTCCAAAATGTTATGTTAAATAACTGTGGGTTATTTGCCCTGTGAAGTGGCAAATTTACTGCATAATACTGCAAAACCTGTTTGATAAAACAAAAAAGGGGACAATTCTATTACATTGCCACACTTATTTGCCCTTGTTCATTAACAATTTTGCTCTCTAATTGGTTGATAAAACAGAGCCAAAGTAAGTTACAATGTAAATAATGGCTATTTTGTTCATGAACACACTCATCCAGACTTACAGTTAAATTTTTTCTCCATAGCTTGGTAGAAGTCATTTATATTTTTGAGTGTAGTCACCCTTGGAACAAAAAACAGGGCCTATATCAAATCACTTATTCAGTAACATATAATGAAATAGCACATGAAGTAGTGAACAATATAAAAACAAAGAGAAAAATATTATGAATATTGTTAAATAAGTGATATGATATAGAACCTGTTGTTTCTCCAAGGACCAATACAACTGACTTGAGGAAATACATTGTATACGATTGTGTTTTTTACTTGTAGATGTAGTTAATGATTTACCATCATCATCAGCGATGGTTCCACCAACAGTATCCTCTGCTATATCTACAGTTATAGCACCAACATCAGATACCAGTGCTAAATCTAGTCTTCATACTTCATCTGAGATATCTTCAAACAATCCAACTACTTTCTCTGAGAAAACTGAGAAAATTGAATCGACCAATAAGTTGTTAGATTTTAGTCAACGACAAAACTTAATAGACTTCTATGTACAAAAACATGCTAAAATACATGATGTTGAAAATGCCAGTTCTAAGACAAGTAATATAGTTGAAAGGCAGATTAATACAAAGACTGATATATCTGTAACAACAAAAGTGGTTGATCTATGGACAGATAATGCTTATTCTAGCACTGCAAATCATCTACATGAAATGATAGAACATTCAAGTGGTGCATTGAGAGATACCTGTCCTGAACCAGTAGATCTCAAACCTGTGAAAGTTGATATCAATTCTTACACTAGGGCTAATACAGAAGATGTTGTGAATCTTTGGGTAGAAAAGACTAAAAAGTATCTTGGAAGCACACAACCTCAGGAGGACCTAATTGTAGATGTTGTGAATAATAACCAGTCTGTTGACTTTCATAGTTCTTCAACTAAAACAGAAGAACTTGTTGCTGGTGTTAGTAATGATGTAGATTATGTAGTTGTGAAAGATTCAGAGCAAGATGATGAACTAATTGAAATAGATGGAAGTAGCCAGGAAGATAGCAATAGCAGTATTATTGAAGTTCATGAGTTTATGTGTACTAGTCAAGAAGATGAAGGATTAGAATGGAAAAGAGAAGTGGCCCATTATGACGAAGCTATTGAAGTGGAAAATAGTTCATCTGAGATTGGTGAAGGTAAAGTTATTAGTGAAAGTCCTGATGTAGTATGTACGATTAATGAAGTTCAAGGTCAGCGTGATGAAATACAAGAACTTAATCTGGATTCTGGTAAAGTTGATAGTACTAAGGATCAGGACATTAACTGTTATTATCAACTTCCTGAAAAGGATCCTGCTGACAATGATAGTAGTGAAACAATTCATAAAACTGTACCAAAAAATATAAATGAGAATGCAACGAAAGAGAGTACCTATAAAGATATTGCTAAAGGAATAGTACAGCAAGCAATTACAAAAGGTATGAGCACGTTTTTTAAATCATTGATGACATTGACAAGTACCCAAAATGAAGGACCTACAAATGTTGAAAAGAATGAAGACAAACCTATGGATGAATGTAAGAAAATTGTAAGCCAGCTGAACTCATTGGACGATGACATTGTTGATACAAATGAAAAAAACATTAAGGTATCTGGTACTGATATGGATAAATTTGTTGATGAATTTAACTGTAGAGAATTGACTATTACACCTAGAGAAAAAACTGTGGATTTTGAAGATATCTTCTTCAGACATAATGCATCAAGGCATGGTATTATCATTCAAAGTCCACAAAAAGATGGAGTCAGTAAATTGAAAAACCAAGTCAAAAAGGATGATGGTTGCAAACAATATGCTGCACCAACTTTACAAGTGAAACCTCTTAATTTCGTGAAACCTTATAGTACACCAATACCTGTAATTGAAACAAATAATAGTCAGTCATTTTCTGAGGATTTGGGGAATTTGTATAATGAGGATTTACTTAGTGATGCTGTTGATTCGTTTAAACTGAAAGCCTCTCTATGTGGTATACATATAGCTGAAGACAAAACAGATGCAGCTTCTGATGTTGACTTTGATGTTGATCCTATTACAAAAAGAATAAGAAGTAGACATTCTAGTATATCTGATGTACATAGTCATCGTGTGTCTACTCCAGTTGGTAGTGATCCAAGTTCTTTGGCTGTGTCACCCATTACTTCACCGAATAAAAAGAAGAAAACCGTATTTGGAAAACTACGTCCTAATGCACCTGAGTTTAATCCAGATTCCATTAATTCCTCATTCAATATTTCAATGGATGGGTCTGATATACTCAATATGTCTGATTCAAGTATGAGACCAGAGGCACCTGTTTTTGTTCCTGTTAAGTCTGCAAGTACACTGAAAAGTGATACCTGCCTTCCTGAATCCAAGAAAAAAGAATCCAAAGTAGTTCATATTTCTGCTCCAGTAGAGAAAGCACCAAATCCTTCTGTTGAAATCCAAGCTGTACCAGAAATGACATCTGTGAGTATTGCAACACGAAGTACAAGATGTAGAGATTCCAGTACATTAACATCAAATTGTGATACTCGGGAAGTTGCTATAAATACAACCTTGGATGACCTTGACTTTGGAAAAGGGTCAAGGTCACCAACTAAGAAGAAGGGTAAATCCTTGCCTGAAGCTTCCAAGAACTTGACACAAAGTATTGGTATAAATACAATGAAAGAGAAGGATGAAAAATCTGCTAAAGTTCATCATCGTTCTACTATGACTGAACAAGATGACGAAAATGAGGAAATGAAATCTTTACTACAGCAATGTCAGGTTTGTCCATATTTTCTTACATTGTATACAGTGCCATTCAAAATAACCATTGGCAAAATAGCTAGTTTTTCACTTGTACAATTAAATTTTATTTCAGTTGTATTAATGCATTTAGATACAGAGTGTAATATTTGAAAGGGGTGTATTGATATTTAATGCAATGATGATTGTTATATTTTTGGAGCTTTGCAGGCTGATAGGTGTGAGAATGTTGGGTTTTTTTGAGATCTTGATCTTTTTAAGAAAAATCTGATGTAACCTAACTTATGCTGAAGTGAAAGAAATTCTAGGAAGTTAATCTATCAATTTGAAATAAAGTATTTTTCAAGTTTTTGAAACATTCATATTGTGTGGCTGTCTTTTCAATTAAATAATTTAATTACTAAGATTGATAAAGCATTTGTTAAATGTGAATAAAAATTAATACAATAAGAAAAATTGTTTCTACATTTACTTAGATGTAAATAAGCCCATCCAGCAAGCTCAGTCTACTGATTTAGGGGTCATGGGTTCAATTTCTGGGTGGGGCATACTTTTGAGCTTGGCTATGTAATAATTTCTACAGCCATTCTCCCTCCTACCACTGATTCTTAATCATGTAGGGTAGTGGTCAGTCACTGACAGAAGTATGTACCAAGCAGTAGTAACTGGTTAACATCTAAATCTAGAAATTTGGCCTTTCCAGGAAGTGTGTAGGTTGACTGACTGCTTTGATATGATCTATACAATGTGTTGCTACATTGTTAAACCCAACCAAAAAAATATTTCTGTATGTATCAAATAATGATTTATTTCTATGGTTGTTTTCAGCTTGATCTGATGGAGTATAAGCAAAGAGAATTTGTTGATAAATTCACAAGCATGAAAACTTCTATATTGAATGATGTCAGAAAAGTTTGGAGAAATGAATCACTCAAGTAAGTGAAAATTTTACTCTGATTTTATGTGGATGAAATGACTTAAAATTACTCGAAAAAGTAGTTTAGTAGTTATTTAAACTTATTTTATTTCTACAATTGTTTTTTTTTAATCTTAAGGGCTCAACTTTGTGTATCTGGTATTATCTCACCTGTGTTGGAAGTGCTTTAGGTGAGCTATTGAGGGCTGTTCTTCCAGGTGTATATGTGAATGTGAGTGCATACATGCTCCTGTCCATCTGTTCCTAAGTAAGATCTAGTTCCCAGATGGGCAATCCAGTGTTTTTGAAACCTCTTGTGAGACAATTAACATGACAGTTAACAATGTATGATGATATATACATATATGTTATGATGTACAATTATATGTTATAAGAAAAAAAGTAGATCTAGTATGTTTCAGTTATTGTTATGTATGCATGCATATAGGATTATTTTTAGCTGTATTTTTCAACGAAAAAATTCAGCTTATAGTTTGGCGAAACACAGGCGGGTGGTGGGTCGGGTGGGTGGTCGGGCCGGCGTCCAGTGTCATTAACTATTGTGTTAAAAGTTTTTCTTTTCCATATATTTCTGCCATTTATTGTCAGATCTTAATGAAACTTCATACAATGATAACATACTATGTAATGAACAGAATTAGAAAGTAACCACAACTCTACCTGCCTTAATTATGGATTATTTCCCTTTGTAATGTTTGCGTTACTGATTTTGAATCCAGCTTTAATGTGGTTTCCACATTACATTTCTTGTGATGTATAATTATTTATTATAAAGAAACAAAAAAATTCAGTTTGTTACAGTTATTGTTATGTATGCATGCATATTGGATTATATTTGTTTTTATAAACGCCCGGCTAGCTCAGTTGGTAGCACGCAAGTCTGGACGAGGGGTCGTGTGTTTGATTCCCGAGCGGGCATAATTTTGTGGAGTTTGGTCATGAAACTATTTCTACCGCCATTCTCCCTCCTACCAATGATTTTTAATTATGAAGGGCAGTTGTTAGTCATTGACGAAAGTATGTGCTTAGTAGTTGGTTAACAGCTAAATCTAGAAATTTAGCCTTTCCAGGAGGAGTGAGTAGGTTGACTGACCGCCGTTATATGACCTATACAATGTGTTGCTACGGCGTTAAACCCAACAAAACAAACAAATATATTTGTTTTTCATGTGCTTATTTGATATTTTTTGTATTTGATATATTTTAGGTTAGATGAAGTACTTGGATATTTGTTAGTGATTTATTATGATACCTTGGTGAGTGTTTCTAGTGTTTATATATTTATAATAAAGATGAAGTTAGCTTGTTTGTTTTCTGCTACATGTATGTATATTGTTGTCTTGAAGATAAGCTACAGTGTTGTGTATTATTATTAGTTAGATCTAACTTAGATTATTATACTGGATGATATTTGATATCAGTAGTCCTTCAATATGATCACTTGTTATGAGATATTTTGGTTTGGCACTAGTTAACCAAAGACTTTGCATGTGTACTTTTTATGTTCTCAGTTCTTTTTATGTATATCAGTTCTTATTATGATAACTCTAAAGTCCCCTTCGTTTATTTTGTCATCCTAAATGCTCATTCAAGTTTAAATTTAAGTCTGCTTCTATATTACATGTTCAGTTGACTTTTTTATTTTGTATAATAAACCTAATCATTGATATCACCTTAAAAAAGTAGATTTCAAATATATATTTATACTTTAGTGGAGTAAAGCAATCACTCCCAGGTAAAAATTTTACTCAACTAGCAATGTCCCATTTTGGATTTGAACCTTTTACATCTTAAATCCTGAGCATAATCCCATCATAAAGCTACTTATCCTAAATCTCATTTTATTATTACTGATGAATCTTCATTTTGCTGGGCATGGCCAATTGGCTGCAACATTTGATAATCATTGGATGGCCAGTTCTGTTTTGATTGGAATCTCTTCCAAAACCTTCCCTGTTGTTACCTTGAGCAAGAAACTTTATCCTACTAGCTCAGTACTCAAGGACCAGGAAATGGCCTCAAAAATGAATAATCTAAGTTTCACTATCAAGCTAAAATAAATTAGTATAACCTATGTTGTAGGATCTATGTTCTAATACTGTTGATAAGATTAGTACTGGAGAAATGGTTAAAGAATTACCAGATTTATTGTCTAAGTTGCCTGACAAAGAGACTGTTGCTATGTGGACCAGTTTGCCTAGCAACCATGTTGAGAAGAAAAAAGAAGACATTGAGAAGTCTAATTACAGTGAAGGATTGCTTTACAAGGATGAAGTGAAAAAGGAAAGAGATGATTTAAAGGGTTTAACAAATCATATTGATAATTCTGAAACCAAGGTAAATGTTAGTGTTGATAATGATAATGATGGACAGGTTTTTTGTTTACACTAGATATTTAGGAATGTACTTGATTTATCAAAGAAAAGAGATGAATAGCAGAGTTCAGTTAAAAATAAACTTACACAAAACACTGCAGGAGTAAAAATGGGCTTAATTGACTGGCTGTTTAATGCAGTCAGTTTCCAGCATGGAGATTGCTACCCTATGGATTCAGCCTGTTTATTGAAACAGTATCAAAACAAATTTTACTGTTTTGAATCTGTATTGTGAATCTAAAGTATAAAAAGGCTCACAACCTGTTAAAACTGTCAGTCAGTGGCAGTGTGCAGTATAGAAAAACAATCTGTTCAGTATGAAGTTTTGCTAAGTGTCATACTAATCATGATAAACCAATTTTGTTAACTGTGAGCAAACTGGAGGGTTTTTTTTGCTATTATTGATATGTCGGTATATTGGTAGTCCGAAAAAATAGCACTGTATTATAAGAAATTTGAATATGCTTTTACTGCAGTTTAATTCGGACTGTTTTGATACTTAGAATTATTATTTACTGGTTCTGAAGTACTGTATGATCTGTTGGGCAAAACTTGATGATGAAATTAAAAAAGTTCTGTATAATTACATGTATTTCTTATATCTGTTGATTCATTTCAGAAGAAAGACCATAGAGATAAAGGTATGTTTGAACTTGAAGACAGCAGTGATGATGATAATGATGACGGTGATGATGAAGATCATGATAAAGAGCCTAAAGAAGTTATTGATGGGGAGAAATTTGCCAAGTTAGATGAAGTGAATGATAGTCAGTTAGATGTAAAAAGTGTTAGGAAAGAAAATGATGAAGTATGTAAAAATGAGAATGATATTGATGGTGAAAAAGATGAATATAACAAAGATTCATCAATGTGTATATGTAATGACATAGTAGATGCAGATAAACTGTTGGATAAAAATTCTGAAAAACCTAGTCTGGATTTTAACACAATCTCTGAGCCACATACTGCTCTGAATGAATTAGATGTTGATATGAAGAAGGAATCTCATAGTGCTATCATTGGAGCAGGAGATAGTACACAAAGTAACAGATCTGTACATGATAATGATGTGGGTGCATTTGGTGATACTATTGGTAAAATGATGCAAGAAGAGTATATGAAAGTATTAAACAGTAATGATTCTGTATGGAGCAGTGAGGATGGTTTTGATAGACTTGTCAAATGTAGTGGTGGTAGTGATAGAGATAATGTTACTAATGCTGAAATGTCTGAAAATGTGAACAACAATGCTAGAACTGGTAAACCAACTAAGAGTAAGAAAGTTAAAGAAACTGATTATACTAGACAAAAACATGATATTCAAACTACAACTGATACACCTGTTGGTTTTGACAATAAGAATTTGGTTAAAGCTGATACAAATATTATTGGAGTGTCAAAAGATCAGAAATGTGTTGAGAAATCTCTATCGGAAATGACAACGAATCTTGAAATTAAACATGAGCCACGAGATCTGTCCGAAGAAGTTTATGCATCACCAGAGGTAGAACAAAAAGTCCAGGATTCTAATGGTGTTCCTGACAAACAGCTTGATAGAAACGGTGATCTAGGTGCTTGCAAACATGACGTAGTTACACCAACAGTTGGTCTTGGAGCAAGCAACAGCTCTGACCTTGTTTCTACAACTGATCTCCAATTACAGCAAACCCCAACTATGACAAATACTAATACAGATATGATGGGTATTGACCCAATGTTAATGATGATGAATAATCTAAACCCTGCTCTATACCAAGCAGTACTTGCTCAATTGATTCAAGCATATCCAGAACTTGCTTGTAATCATGAAATGCTGACTCAAGTGGCCATACAACAGACTTGTCTTCTACAAGTTTATATGACAAATCAAACTGGTAGTACCAATTCTATGCTAGGACCATATGATTCCTTTCCTTCTCAGAACTTGCCAGCACTTAGTGCTCAATCTTTTGACCACAATGTGGCAGAGAATAAAGAAGCTCCTAATCTGAATAATTTTCCAAGTTTGTATTCATCTGAACCTGCAATTCCTTCAATGCCATCAACTGATTTGCCAAAGCCATCAATTTCATCAGCCGAGTCAGACATAATGTCAATGCCATCAGCTGAGTCGACTATGCCATCAGCTATGTCTAAATCAGTTGCTAATTCTAATGATACACCAGATATGATGAAGAATGGTTTAAAGCTTGATAGAGGTGATACAATGACTGAACCAGCAAGCAAACCCCCTGGTCTCCATTTAGTTGATGAAATTGGTAATGGTGATTTCATTAAAGCTCCCACTGATGACTTTGGCATTGTTGCTAAAGATAATCATGAGATGTTTGATAAAAATAATAAAAAATCAAGTGATAAGGATATAGGTGATAAACCTTCTCTAGTGCAAGATAAGTCTATTCCTAGTCATTGTGAAGAGACTGAAGTTCTTCGTGTAGCTCAGCCAGATGTAGAAATGAACAGTTTGTCTCTAAGTGGTAAAACTGATATTTTTGAATTCAAAAGTGATAATGAAGAGAGCTCGAATGCTCTTCAGCCATTGAGATTGCCAAACAATGCTAGTAAGAAGAAAAATAAGAAAAGAAACAATAGTGGAGCTAGAGAAAAAACTACGAGTGTTACAAATGTGGAGAATGTAGACTTAATTGATATAAAAGCTGAAAAAGACCTTAACAGTCAGCATTCAGATATTGGTTTTGAATTTTCTGGAAATGAATTTAATAGTTCTTTGCCTACATCAGAGAAAAATTCTACACCTCATTCAAGTACTTCTTTGAACTCATTAGATAGTTTTGATAAAATTGAAAATGTGAATAGTGGTAGTTGCGGAACAGGTAAAATAATCATAACCTCTGTTGACCTTTCTGCCATAGGTCATAGGTCAGAAAAAGGCAAAGTTGGTAGAAATTCACCTGAGTGGAGCTTTGGGAATAAAGAATCGGGTCAACCCACTAGTAAAAAGAATCCCTCTAAGAGTTATGTGCCTAAGTGTCAACCTGAAGGGTTCAATTTTAAATTTGAATCTCATGTCAGTCCTGAGTCAAAATCAGAGGTAAGCTTTTCAAGATTTTTTGTTAATTGGATGGACTTATTTTATTGTACAATACATAAAAACAAAGTGGAATTCAATACCAATGTGTAAATGGCGAGAAAAAAGGTCTATATTGGACTATAGCTCTCAATCCTTTCATGTGTACTGTTGATGCAATAGAGGCTGTATCATGAAGCACTGATTTTAAGGTTATATTATGTGTCAATATTATTTCAAATGTATACATGGATAACATGTAATTGATAACCAGTTTTTGAATTTAAATGGTGCCTCATGTACCAAGTTAACCAAAATTGCCTTCAATCTTGTGACTTTTTTTAACTTTAGCTTGGACAGTTCACCAACTTCTTACGGCCACTATTTCCCGATTCAAAGAATAAAAACAGAATTATTAATGAACTTCATGTATGAATAAAAAAAAAATGTGTAAGAAGTTGTTAAAAGACAGATTTTTTTTGGGTATATTGTTCTGATTGTAAAGTTGTATTTTGTTTTTTTGATTAAAGGATATATTAATATAAAATGTAAAAAACATATAATAAAATGGGCAGCAGATTTTAGCAAATCCCTAAGGTTTTGTTTTGTTCAGTAAACTTACATTTGGTCCAGTAAAAAAATCAATTTTGGCTGGAACTGTAGATCACAGATATTTCAGCAATAAAGTTCCCTCATCACTTACATGGTATTCACAAATTATTCATTCTTCTTTTCAGTCATTCATGCCAACAAATCTTCCTCCTCGCCTTCAAAGACAAAAATCTCAGTCAGACAAAACAACCTCTGTGGTTTCATCAAGTAAAACATTTGGAATGTCATCTGCAGGGTCAACTTCATTTCAGTTTGGACAGCCTGCTCCTTCAAACAAGTCCAAGTCCCCAGTAGTGTCCCCTACAGAATGTTGGGATGATGAAGTTGATGTCTATGCTGAGACTTTTGTCTTTCAAGGCAATACTGGTCTTGATCCAATATTCTTGAAGCCTGATGTACCAAAAAAGAAAGCTACCAAACAATCAAAAAGAACAGGTGCTGTAAAAACATCTGGTGAGTTGATACAACATTATGAGTTTGCCGATATTGATGGTTAACCGTTACTTCTAACTGATTTACAACAATTATTATTTACAGTGCAATGTATAGTGCTACTGTTGGCAGCCTTATTTGTTATGACTGACATAATATTTTGAATCATATTCTCTATCTAAATAAATTATGTGTTGTTTAAACAGGGTACAACACTAACTGTTTTTGCAAGAGATCCCAAAAGAGTTCCTAGTCAGTTATTCAGAGATTCCTCTTTTACGCTAGGTATTCCTTCCATAAAATTTTTAGATTAAACAATTCATGGAAACTCAAATTTATGTAATAACAGGTCAATTTAAAGGGATCCAGTAGGAGTCCCAAGCAAATCATCGCTGGGATTCCTCCAGAAGGAGCTACTAGCAAAGCCAAAGCATCTCTGAGATACCACCAAAGTTTTAGAGATCCTCGAAATCCCAGGACATTGTTGTGTTGAACCCTAGTATAAATGAGTGTTTTTTTGTCTTTTTAAAACAGCTAAGACAACTTCGAATGTCTCAGGGAAGAAAACTACACATACCTCAGATATGACAATGGATTATTCCATGGATACAGGAAAGTCTAATTCCATGTTAAAGACTTCATCTAGTTCTATGTCACAGTTAGATGATATTCAATTGAAGTCACCTAGTTACCATGACAACCTGGCTAATATAGATAATGATAGTTCAGGAGAATGGCTAGAGGTAGGGAGTTCATGTATTAGTAAAAAGTATAGTAAAAGTAGAGGCAGTTGTCTTGTGATAGGGGGCATGCTTAAGGATCAAGAAGTCTTTAGTTTGAATCCTTCCAGGGGCACTGCTTGAGCTAGAAATTTACCTGTGATTGCTTCATTTCACTCAAGCGTAAATGGTAACCTGCTTGGGTGGTATTATTCTGATGCCCCAATTTGTCGGCTGCACAAAAAAAAGAGTAAAAAGACTCCCAAGGGAGATTGATTGATCTATACCAGTAGCCCACCAAGGGAGATTGATTGATCTATACCAGTAGCCCAATGACCAGCAACAATAGCTATCAAGTTGGTAAGCATGCATATTAGCATGTAAACTTAGACTATAAATTGCAACTGCTTTTACTTATGTTTTAGTAATTTTTGTCCAGATGATTTATTTCCTGTCATGTTTTATGTTGATGTTCTACCAGAAATCTAATTATACCCCGCTTCGAAGAAGAGGGGGTATACTGTTTTACCCTTGTCCATCCGTGCGTCCGTCTGTCCGTTACAAAATTTCCGTCGCAGTTTTCTCAGCAACTATATCATGCAGCAGCCTAATACTTTGCATATAGCTTCATCCCATAGTCCCATGTGGTGTAAAGCGATTTCATGCTCCTGGCTCATCTACTTCCTGTTTGTCGCATATTTTTAGATTTTGTTGGGGGTATCACTAGTTCTTGTTCTTTCTTACATAAGATTTGCGCTTACAATGTAATGATAAATGTTTATGTTTTGATACCTCTCAGATGAGAATATGACATTGATGAGTTGAGTAAGTATATTATTTTGTAACCTGTGTGAGGTTTTATGTCTTTATCTTAACTTATAACCAGAGCTTTTACTTTATATCGAAAACAGTTCTTAGTGGTATAGATTGGTTTGAGCTAGACTCTTTTAGAACTGTGGGACTATATTACTTAGTTTCTAGTCAATGTAACACTTCTTTGTCAATATTTTAGGTGCAACGATTTTATATCTTTGAAATTTTAAACTGAATGACACCACTTGAGACATGACTTCAGAGGTTTACCATTGGAGGTCAATAATTGGAGGTTCCATAATTATAGCATTAAGTTAGACTGATTGATGGTCCTTATGCACTTAATTTTTTTAGGTTTTGTAAGCTAATTATTGCACTTCAACCATAGAAAGTATCCTCTTTCACTCACAAATATAGGCTTGCATAACAATATTGATTTTTTAACAAAAGCATACCAAATTCCAGTGGTTGTACCCACTGTTCATGGAATGCTCTTGTTTTAAATTTGTTTTTAAAGTAGTATGATTATGAATTAGTTGCAATTTGTTTTAATTATTTTTAAAAGTATTAAGCATTCCTTTATTTGCTTTATGCATAAGTTTATATTATACAATTGTTCAATCATAGTTTTTTCAAGTAGAACAATTGAGTATCTATGTATATCAGATAACATTATTTACAATTGACATATGGCTTGTTTCTTAAGCATAGAGCCAGCTCTTTGCCTTCTGGTACCCTTAATTTAATGTTACATTCTTATTACTTTTGGTGTAAGAAGGGTACCAGAGGACTAAGCACTCTACTTCCACAGATACCCTGTTTTAAATACTTCTTCATCCCTCACCAAAAATAGATAATTGTAGATCTATGCCCTGCTATAAATTACTTGGTTATATTCTGTTTAAATTTGAGCAAATGAAATATCAGTTTGAAAGCCTTGGTCACAGCATAGTAGCTACCTGACCTCCAACTAAATACTGTAGACACCCTTTTATTGGTGGGTGCAAATATTGGCATTTTTTAGATGTTTTATATTGGCATGTCAAAATTTGATGGTTTGGACATTGACCGCCATCTTATCTTTTTTGCTGACTGGCCAGTTACTACCCTGCTTTCATGAGCTTGAAAGGAATGCTCTGGTTGGTTAAGGAAAGGACACATAAATAGCGGTTGTAGCTTGGCTGGAATAGATCAGAAGACTTGCTTGTTTGTTTGTTTGTTTAGGTTTTACGGCACACCAACACAGAAAGGTCATATTGCTTTTGGCACGATATAACCTTTCAGTGTTGGTGTGCCGTAAAACCTAAACAAACAAACAAACTAGTCTTCTGATCTATTCCTGGTAGGAAGATCAAGTATGTTTAGATGTAGCGACCTGCTTGTCTGCTTTAGAAATAATCTCTGTATTTTGGGCATGCCTTATACTAGGGAAGTTAATGCTTTCAATGACTAGTCATTGAGTTGGCTTCAAGTGGTGATTGTTTCTTTTATACAAATACTAGGGAGTAGTGCCTTGTAGTTTGAAAAAAATCTATTGGAATGGAAGAAGAAAATTGTTTAGTCTGTCTGTCTGTTATAAAATATATATTCAAATCTAGTGTTTGCCACTTTATCTTATGGTAATTTACCAGTATACAAACATGTAACTAATTTGATATTTTAATATAAATACACTATACAATATATTATTGGTTTATCATAGTAGTTTTGTACCTTATTGAATATTTCAACATAAGCATCTCTTACTTCTCTATCAAGGAAATTTTTCTGGTTTTTGCCTATCATGATAACCATCTCTTTAAGTGTGCTGTGCTTTTTATTGATTTTAAACTGAATGAATGATACTTTTCTTAAAATTACTTTCCACTGGGTTATATGTACATGTAACTAAACAGAATTGTATGTTTCTACTATTGACATTGGAAAATTTAGATTTTGTATGGCTAAGTTTAGAAGCTCGTCACATGACCTTATGATTGAAAAAGGTCGATATCATGCTATAGACAGAGAATTCAGAACTTGTTTTTATTGTGAGAGTCTAGTAGAAGATGAGTTTCATTTCACCCTGATCTGTCCATTATACAGTGATATAAGAGTAAAATATATATAAAAACATATTTTAACTTACCTGCAATTGAAAAATTCAGTAATCTGATGTCTAGCACTAATAAAGATGATATTCGAAATCTATCTGTATATTTGTATAATGCATTTGAGCGTAGAACTTCAGAACTCAGTTTCTTATAAAATTGATCGTTGAAAATTTCTGTGATTTTTCTGTCTATTACTGATATCATTGCTGCATTGTTTGATTATAATGTACTTTCATATTATATCATTTACTTCTATATTAATCATATGTACCATGTTATATTTGTAAATGCACATGGTTGTGTATAGGCCGGATATATATATATTATACAAATAAATAAACTGAGAGTGCTATACACCCCTAGTTTCTGCTGTATCAAGTAGAGCAGTGATAAAAACTTCAGTGATCTAAGCATCTAGAGACAGTGACTTGGATGACTGAGATTCTCCATAAAATTGATGCACAGTAAAGTTCCGCTATTAAGACCATTAAAATTACAGGTCTTATAAGGGATGGGTCTTATTATAGGGACCTTTATATTCTAAGGGCCCCGTTACACCAAACTAGTTCTCAGAACGTTCGACCCCGTCCTAAAAATATTGCGAAACTGGTTGTGAACGAGTTAGAACGTGCCGTTTAAGTCGAAAAATATCAGCTATACGATCATAGTTCGTTCAGAACCAGTTCTCGTTGCGTGCATTTCGTTTTTATCCCGTTCGTAGTCAGTTTTAACCTGTTCATAACTAGTTCTTCTAAAATTTTTAACATTGACCATCCCGTTTAAGACAGTTCAACTCGTTCTAAGTACGTTCTTATCTCAATCTTAGTGCGTTTTGAACGAAATAACGTCACGTTCTGACCCGATTGCTATAAATATCCAGGACGTTTCTTCCCGTTCTCATTCTCGTTCCGCGCTTCAAGCTTTGAGGACACAATTCGTCAAGCATCACTGTGACCACCAAGCCTCCAAAAGAGAGTAGAATCAGACAGACGGTGCGTGTTAAGGCAATCGCTTCCAAACGATTCAAAATTACCTGCACATGTGAAGCTCTTGAAGACCAGCCTCAAGATAAGCCACAAGATACTAAGCCTCCTGAGCCAAGCAATAAAAATGAGGAAGTTTCTCCTCTACCATGTAATTGTATTCTTGCTCCACTTCTATAAAAAAGAGTACAAAGCCAACATTCAAAGCATTAACGACTTCCATGGTTCTAGGCAAAGAGCTTGGGCCCAGATGATAACTTGGTGAGAAATGGTCTGTATTTGTATCAAACCTTGTCAGATCGTACTGTAGACGTTATGGACGTGGTACGAACTGCAAACGAACGCAACAGACTTACTAACAACGAGAAGAACGTACCGAGAACCTACTGCGAACTTTAAGAACTGTGTGTAAACGTGTTGCAAACTGGTTCCGAACTTCGTATTTTGTTTTTGTGCATTTAGACGGGATAACAACGCACTATGGACGTAATTAAGTCGAGTTAAGTCTGTGTGCAAACGGAATGAACGAGTTACAAACTTAACAGGTCGGTGTGTAAACGTACTGCAAATTGTGGCCCGATCGAACTACGACAAGGCACGTCCCTAGTACGATGCTAGTACGGCAATTCCGTTCGCAGTACGTCCTTTCCGTTGTCAGTACGTTGTCACTCAGTCTAATTGCAGAACGGAGTGGCCGCAAAAATATTTTGAGTCGACTCAAAGTTCTGAAACCCCATTCCCGTTCAACCCCGTCCAAGCTCGTCCATAACGTTTGAACACAGACCGTAGAAAGTTGGAACTACGTTCAGTCCGTTTGCACACAGTTGATGCTCGTTCGGTCCAATTTTTTCAGAACGTAGTGAGAACAAGTTTGGTGTAACGGGGGTATAAAATAAAGCTTTTGGGACTTTATATAGTAATAACCAAGGTCATTTTTATAGCGGAATATTACTGTATTTAGAAAATTTGATTAATATGTTATTAATATTACATATTGGACAAATATTACTTCTTTAATTTTTCTTTATAACATTTAAATATTGGTAAATTTTATTCAAAATGTCAGTGTTGCTTACATTAACCCCACTGTTTTAAATACTTAATATTTGTTCAGTAATCTAGGTACATAAAATGGGTATATATTTTCATGAATCATGAGTACATAAGTACTGTAGCTAGTATTTAAATCAGCAGGGTTAATGTATGCACCACTGGCAAAAAAAAATAATAATAATTTGACTCTACAGTGTACAAATGTCAAGTAAAAATTTGTTCTCTGCAATTTTTATCTCATTATTTTATGATGGCAATCTTTGTCTTATCTGACTAGCCTGAAGGTATGGACTGGTGAAAATTGACATAAGGTAACAAAAGTAATTAGATAGATATACAAGTTATGTTTAATTTAATAATATTTTATTGTATAATGTATATTTTTTACTATACAATAATATATTTACAAATCAGTACAAAAAAAACCATTCAAATTCAGAGTATACAAATGAACTATTAGTATGTATATATATAACATTAGCAAAAGGGTTGGGCCACAAGTTATGACAAACTTAGCTAAAGGCCCTCCCCTTCAAGTTATGTATTCAAACTAGTTAATAATATGTCCTATGGCAAAACTCATTATAGTATAGGCTAGTGTGTGTAAAAATTGATAAAATACCATAGTTATCATTGTCTCATTAAAAAATGTCCTAAATTTTAGATAGAAAGATTTTTAGATAGATTTATTTTAGTATTAGGTAACACATAATGGTACAATTAATATAATTTGACAGAAACATGATTATAAAATATATTTCTAACTACTAAGACAATGAATAAATGACTTTTGTTTCTTATTGTATTATGACTGGTATCATTATGATTTTGTTGGCTATGACTTGTTTATCTCATGCCAAATAAAGAATTTGTTGATTTTTATGTAAACATTTTCTGATAATTTTAAAGTGTAAGCCGGATTTTTCAACAAAAAAAATTTGTCTAATAGTTTGGCGAAACACGTGTCATTAACAATTGCATTACAGTTTTTCTTTTCCATATATCTCTGCTATTTATTGTCAGATCTTTATGAAACTTCATACAATGATAACATACCATGTGATGAACAGAATTAGAAAGTAACCACAACTCTATCTGCTTTTATTATGGATTATTTCCCTTTGTAATTTTTGCATTAAAGTTTTTAAATCTGGCTTTAATGTGGTTTCCACATTACATTTCTTGTTATGTAAACATTTTTTAGTCAATGACTGATATTGTTAAATTTTTAATGTAAGTGTACATTGAATTTGCTTATTTCTAGCTCGACTTTACGTAGTAATGTAGATCTCTCCTACTCGCCCCTGTGTCGGAGTCCGCGTCCACATTTCTGATTAAAGTTTTTGTGCAGTAAAATACTTTCTTCTAAATCTTTGTTATTTCTTAAGATATTAACTTCAAATTTTAAATGTATGTTACTTATTATCAACCACATCTCATGTGACAAGGTTCATAACTTCAAATACATTTTTTTTTCAATATTTTCTCCCCTTGAACTTAGATTAGAAATTTATTTTAAAAAGTATTTGTTTTTACTGCAACTGTTTTATTTCTTTAGGTTTTGACTTCAAACTTTAAATGTATGTTCCTTATTATCAACCACATCTCATGTGACAAGGTTTATAACTCCTTATACATTTTTTCAGAGTTATCCCCCCTTGAACTTATAGTTTTCTTTAAAAAATATTTGATTTTACTGCAACTGTTTTATTTCTTTAGGTATTGACTTCAAACTTTAAATATATGTTCCTTATTATCAACCACATCTCATGTGACAAGAATCATAACTCCAAATACATTTTTTTTCAAAATTGTCCTCCATGAACTTAAAATTTTTTTAATTTTTTTTATTTATTTACTTTAAATTTGTTAAGATTTTTTTTTCAAATTTTAAAATATGTATGTTCCTTATCATCAACCACATCTCCTGTGACAAATACTTACTAAGTCGAGCATGCTGTCTCCTCTGACAGCTCTTGTTAATGTGCCACTGACGGTTGAATAGAATATAACAAATATACATTTATATATATGTAGGTACCTGCTAGACGTAAAAGACATCCCAGTAAGGATAAGGAGCATCAGAAAGTTGTAAAGAAAGCTAAGACACCTACACCAAGTCCTACTAATAAAGTTACTGTTTCCGCTGCCACCTCTCAACCTACTGGTGCAGTGAAAACTGGTGCTGCAGGGAAATCTGGTGCTGCAGTGAAAACTGGTGCTGCAGTGAAAACTGGTGATAAACAACTGAAACAATCCAACTTTGAAAGACTTGTGGGTAGAATACAGGAAGAGTATCCACATGCTGATAGGTATGATAGATCATTTATGTAAACATGGCATGTTTTTGTACATCTAATTTTGGACTCTTCTTGTTATGGGGGGAAACAAAAGTCCAAGATATGGTGATCTTTCTATCTAGTTTCCAGCTCTATACATTGTGTCATTGATTGGGTTAAATTGTTATGTTAATATATATCAACTATTTCTATGATACCTTGTTTTAATAAAGATAATAAAAGGACATTTCCTAATATCTTCATTCATCCATGTTTTTGATTGTTAGACTCATCTTTTGTTAGATTGACGTGTCAATTTAAAAAATCCACCTATATTTTCATGTACTAACCTCCAAGTCATTTGACAAAATCCTGTTTTTACGATAAATCAATTCACATGAAATCTTAAGAAAAGCTAGTTTGGATTGGCCCATGAATATGACTCTGGTGACAGTATTTCAAAGGCTTACTCTCTCTATCAGATACCTGAAAGTTTCTAAAAAAGGGGGAAAATCAGAACTCTTGATTCGCATGGTTTAAATAGTAATATGCTTGTATTTAGTCACATTTTTATTTGTTTAAATACATATTTCAGACAAGCTGTATTGGTTGCTATAGGAAAGATCAGAGATTCTAGGGGAACCCTAAAAGGTTTAAGTATGGAGTTCATCATAGAACAAGCTAATCTATATATACCTAAAAAATCTAGTACAGCTATCAACATGCAGGTGAAATCTGTAAAGAAAGAAGCACCAAAAACTGTAAGTATTGTAGAATGTTGAAGTCAATTCTAAATTTTGATTTATCTCTTTATTTCACAAGCATTGTCCAAAATTTCAACATTGAATGATTTAAAAGGGTATAAGTCTACAAATTAATTATGTCTCATAAATTTGATTTTTTTTTAGTTTCTATTAACATGAAATTCTAATAACTTGAGTGTAGAGATTTTTGTAAAATATGTTAAAGTTGAGTTAAAGTGCAATTTAAGGTAGACCTTGCTTTCCATATTCATATCCAGCCAATTTCATGATTTTGTATGATAATTCCTGATCATTGAAATCGCCTTCAAGCAGGTGAACTATTGCAGTACCCATTTACACCTGGATCAATGTTGCAAATTTCTTGCTCAAGACAAATAAGAGTGTCCCTAATAGGGTTGCAACTCAGGACATCTGGATCCCCTAGTACTAGTCCTACCACTGAACCACAGCTCCTACATGTATGTCACTGTAATTTGAATACATAGTAAGTATTAGAAAGGAATAAATAATATAAATTATGTAGTACCAGAAATATTTCTGTCAGCATTAATTAAATCATACTAAAATTTGACTAGTAAACAATATTATTCATTTTGTGTTGATATTTGTTTCAGATACCTGGTTTAAGTTTACCAAAAAGAAAGCCACAAACTTTGAATTTACCAAAGTATACTCCTTCAGATATTGTAAGTAAAAATAGTGTTAACTGCATGTACTGTATATTACTTATTGAATGCGCCAATGAGTGTTTAATTTTCTTTCTTCTGTTTGTCGTTTATTCTTGACCAAGGCCGTCTGCTCGTCAGGATGCATTATGTGCAGACACCAGCTAGAACTTAACTTCAAACTTGTAAGTTATAGCTCCGGAGTGACATTCTTTTTGAAAAACCCTTTTCCTCTGCAGTTCTTCATTAAGTTTCCCACCAGTGTTGCTTTCTCCATTTCACAGCCAGACTTGGGAGTGGCTAAGGCTGAGGAAAATATTACAAAACAAAAAGACTTATGTTAAGTAAAATCAATGAAGCTTTACCTTAAAAATCAGTATATTTTTAGTGTCAATAATGGAGTATAGACTTTACTTGTCTATTTAGTAAAGTATGTGTGTATATATTTCCAGACAAGATCTACATTATTTGACGACGATGATGATGAAGATATATGTGTTATATGTCATGATCCATTAAGATCTGAACCAGTTAAACAATTAGATTGTAGACATATCTTTCATTCTGATGTAAGTATTGTATTGATTTTAACCATGGTTCAACACTTACAGTGTCCCAGGATTCCAACTAATCACAGTGATTCTAAGCTGGTTATTCATCAGGATCCCTAAAATTGTTTGATCCTTTGAGAACCCAGGTCGATAGTGCAGTTGGTAGCGTGCCAGGATTTGGAATCTCGTGCCTGAAGGGGTGTGGGTTCGAATCCCATCCGGGGAGGTTATACCCTTCCATGAAAATTTGACAATAATGTCAATTTTCCTCCATTGATTAGATAATATTGAGAAGTTTCCGGCCTTGTGGAAGGGTAGGTGAGTACTGGTTATAGACAATTGTCCAGGAAAGCTAGGTTAGGTGCGCTGGACACCGTGAAATAACCTAAATTGTGTTGACACGGCGTTAAATCTAGCTAGCAAGCTTGTTTGATCCTTTCATATATTTGAGTTTCTATGATTTGTTAATCACAATTTGTGTCTACAAATGTGTATCTAAAATTGGTTTTATTAGATAAATTTCTGAATAACTGACTTTAGGGTTCTGTTAGAATTCCTAGCCCTAACAGAAAGTGTTGAACCCTGGTTTTAATGTAGTGTTAAGGTTTTTTTTATTATGAAAAGAGTGCTATACAAATGTGATATGTAATTATAATAATAATTAAGTTGATGAACAATTATAGAAAAATCTGTTTGTTCAACCTTTGATTGTGAATTTCCATTGACAGATACATGTACATATAATACAGTACCCATCAATAGTTTGAAGACACTTTCACTTTGTAGACCATACTGACTAGATTTTGATTAAAATTTGATGACTGTCAGTCTGAAATGTTTTTTAGTTTTGCTTCATTTTTTGGTTATCATTATAATTATAACTGAAACTACAAACATAGCATTAAAGCTATGTTATGGAAAATAATTACGGTAAACATGGCTTTATGATGTCAGATGCTTAATCTTAAAAATGTGTTGAATTCATGGAATTTGTTTTCATTTTATAACAAACCATACTTAAATATATTAGAAATAAGGATTTTACAAAAATAATCATCAAAACTCAAGAACTGTACCAAGTAAATTTCTTTTGTCCTCAAACTTTTGATGGGTACTGTATAGTCCTAATGTTAGTTAACAGTGATTCATTTTGAAGCTGGAAAACATGAGTCCATGGGACTCACATATTTTGAAACAATGAGTCCCTCCCAGACAACAATGAGTCCCAAGATTTTGTTCACTAAAATATGTCCTTCAAATGATGCATGATTTTGAAACAATCAGCAGTTACTTAATATCATTGAATAATGCAAATGAATGCATCTGTCTGTGACTTAATTAGCAAATTAGTGTAGTGAAATCACTTGAAGGGTTAAAACATGTAACTATTACATTTTGTAAATGATATGTCTGCTGTAGCTCACAAGTAGTTCATTAAATACTCCCTGGATGTTTGGTTACTGAGTTATTTGTTCTATGTTTTACACAAAATTCACAGCGCACATTGATTTTGTATCAAATGTTCTTCTTTTTGGTTAAGCATCTTTACTTGCTAGTATTATGTTCATCAAAAGTGATTAAAATGCATATACGACCATTTTTGTAAAATGTGTCCTCGTTTTTGACCCTTCTTTGTTTAAATATTTTTTATTAGATTATTTAATTAGGTTTACTGTAAAGAACATACATTTTCTTAAAATAACATATTATGTAACAATGTATGCTTATTATTGATTTTTTAGAGTCTGCAAGCGGGTAGATTACGCGATGAATACTACGACTATTTTCATAAATTCACATGAACCAACCGGCGATTATTCTTGAAATCGAAAAATTGAGGGTATTTCCCCGTTATCTATTGCTTAATTAAAGAAGTTAAAATCAAAATATTAAGATTATTAAATTACTAACGTAGATATAACCTTGCTTCATTTGATTGACGATAGCGTGGGTCTCGAAAACATACGCAATCATTGGCAAACTGCTAATTACGTCTTTTCTGACTGCCTCACAACTCGCTCATAATTTAATACAATTATCAATTTAAATTTAACGGCAAGCATCCAAAAAGCTTTATCTACTTATATTATTGTTGTATCACAGTTTGACACGTGTTTGTTAATTTCAATCATTTAATTACGATATCAAACTTGGGCCGACGTATAGCACTATCGATTTTTAAGCAGACGCTAGTTGATCTTAAAGGTGACAATATACACAGGGGGCATTGATATACAAACGAGTCACTAATTATCGGCTTTTAAGGCGTATGTACTAACAGCATAACTCCCGCGTAGATGATAGGTCGATTACATAAGAAATGCAGATGTAAGAAACGTTCCATCCGTCGTTAAATCGATGTCTCGAGGACTGTCATAATCTGGGTCATAATTTGTTTCATTGATTTTCCGAAAATGTCGGCGACTTCGTTTTCGCTTTGATGTGCTAATAGAGTGAAAAATTAACAGAAAAGGCGACTTCTTCGCCCGAATTGCCCTCTCGACTCATTCTTGTAATTAGCTTTTTTTCCACTTTTTCTAAAATGAAGTTTACACTTTAAACGGGAAAACTAGATGTTTATGAAAGATTTTGCGTCCTGAGGACGCACATACTTTGAATTCATTGCGTCCACGGTAAAAAGTTTGCGTCTCTGACGCAGGACGCACGGCAAAATGAATCACTGAGTTAACCCTATTTATGGTCAAATTTTTGCGTGAAAATGTCCACATTAGCCTGTTACTTGTATTTGTTTACTCTGATTCCTCTGCACAAATTTTTCATTGCTCATGACTTTGTTTACTTCTAGATTAACCTTAGTTTGCTTATAACATGTGTTAATCATCATCGGCTATCAGATGAATAGATGCTAGATAATCAATTATAACTAAATATATTGTTGTGTATTTCAGTGTATAAGTCAATGGGTACAGTTAGAGCGAACTTGTCCAACATGTAGAACTCATGCTTTGTTTCCTGAAGATTTTCCTAGATTAGGAAAATAGAAATATCAGCAACAAACTCCATGAAGATATGATGAAGGTATTCAGATTATATTTATCAGAATCTGAAATTCAGGTGTTATAATTAATGTTGTGTTGGAAACTTGAAATCGATGGCTGAATGAAATAATATTTAATGCCATTGAAAATAAAGGGAGTTACATTAGTTTTTCTTTCAGGCTAGGAAATAATCTTTTGTCTTTTTGAGATGCCTAGAAATCCTTCTGTATTGCAAAATATTGCAATATAGGTTTTGCCAAATTGTCACACCCCTAAAATTTATCTGAAGTTACAGTCCACTTTTATGACTGTTGTTTAAAGTTTAGCTTGTTGTCATTATGGAATTCCACAGGCATACTGTTTGTATATATAGTTATATTTTGCCAAGTTTAGTAAATATACACATGTACATAAAAACCATGCATAATAATTAGTTTGTCGATACAAATTATTAGATTTGTTCTCACTAGGAGTGTCACATATCTAAATGTAAAGTATTTCTTTGATGTAACAATTGACAAATCTCTGTAAAGTATTTTTGTTCTTCACACAAACTAATGTGATAAAATGTTTATATGATCTTTTTGGTGGCCTTTAAATTAAGCTATTGGGATGTGGACCAAGTCACCAATATTGCCATTAGTCCAGTGTCTTAGAATGTGTGAGGTCCAACAGTCCACCAAGTTTTTACAGCCACCATTTTCCTTAATCTATAAAAGTCATTATTTGTTGTTATATTGTTTATTTAATTTTAGGACTAATAAATTCTAATACTAAAATATTAAATAATGGACTGGGTATATTAGATCTACGTATCCCTAAGATGCTTTTTTGGTGGAGTAAAATTCCATTCAGTCTTGTGAAACATTCCATTTCACTGGACTAAATGTCCAGTACTGATGAGTTTGTTGTGAAAACTATAGCCAATAAATGATCTCATCAAATTGTGTTCTAGAAAGTTATGATATTGCTTGTGTAGTATTCATTGTTGATTTTTTTCATTATTAAGATGGTCTCTGTTCTAAATTGTGTTCATACAATAATGTTCAAAGGGTAATAATGTTTATACATTGAGTTTATTTTCTATTGTGATGTGTATATTTGTTGTTTGTTTTTTTAAATATATATTGATCTCATTACATTACATTACAATGTATATATTCTGTGCAAGGACAATGAATCTGATATATTTTTGTTATTTTCGACGCCACTATTCTGAGGAAAGTGGCGCTATTCTACTTAGTTATGTTTCAGCATTGGTTTAACTCAGGTTCAATTGTTAGCCTAATTTTTTCTTAACGAAAACATTTTGCTTATAGTTTGGTGAAACCCAGGCAAGTAGCTGGTAAGTCGGGTGGGGGACCGGTGTCGTTAACAATTGTGTTTAACTATTTTATTTACCATATATTTCTTCCATTTATTGGCAGATCTTTATAAAACTTCTTACAATGATGATGAACAAAATTAGAAAGTAACCTTAACTCTACCTGCCTATATTATGGATTATTCCCTTTGTAATTTTTGCATTATCTGTGGAAAAATCCGGCTTTAATGTGGTTTTCACATTAAATTTCTTGTTATTATGTTTGCTTTAGCTGATAGAATCACTTCACAAATATTATTATGGTTATAATTTCAGATTGAATGTCTGGTTCCTCAACTCAAGAATTAACATTTGATAAATTATGTCCCTTTTATACTTGAAAAATATTTTTTGTTTTCTATCAAACTCGTATCAAAATGTTTGAATTTTATTTTACTATCAGCATTATAGGGCCAATATGTCTTTCTTGTTTTTGTTTTGTTTTGTTTTTATTTTGAAAAATCTATTTTGAAATGAGTTAGTATTATTTTTTGTTTTATTAAGCCAGTGCTTGCAATATGTAATTTTGAAATTAGTTGAAAGGAGTCAACTGCTTCAGAAAATCTAGTCAACTTGTGTTCATTTTCTATTTTTAGCCGGATTTTTCAAACGAAAAATTTGTCTAATAGTTTGGCGAAAACCTGTGCAACTCCTGAGAAACAAACATTGTTTGGTAATTAGTCTGAACAGTTTGGTGTATCAATAATTCTTGGATTTTTTAACTGTTAGCGACAACATGCTTTAATGCCTTATTTCTAAAATTCATGTATTGTAGTATGTTAATGGTTCTGAATACTTATATAATGTTGAACTACTAATTTAGCATAAAATGAAGTCATGATGCTATAAGCATTTTGTTCCTACCTGCTAGCAGATGCTTAACAAAATCAATTTGGTATGGCATGATTAGGGTTTGCTAAAATCTGCTGTAATCAGCTGCAAATTGGCAGTTCTGTATATAATTAATACTTTTTTTTAGTAAGAAACGTCTCCATAGTTTGAAATTGAATATTGTTCAACAGCCAATCAGCTGTCTTGTTTGTTAAATAAGTTGAAAAATAATTTATACGTTTTCAGTATACATTTTTTATTATGTGAATTGTTATTTCTTAAAAGTTGAATTATGTACTAATAATGCCATTGTATTTATTTTGCATTTTATTGATTGTAGGCTGTGTAATTATGTTTAGGGATTTTTAATGATAATTGGAAAAAGGAAGATAATTGTATGATGATCTTGGTTTATCATTTGATGTGCTCTTATGGATGATAAATATGTACATATGTAAGTCCTTATTAATAAAATATATGTTCTGTTCTATTCTATTATAGTTAGTACATAGTACATGAGGACAACATATATGTATCTATCATTATTACACTAGTACTAAATATAGTAACAGAATTAGAGCATTTTTGGTTCGTGTATGAAAGTCATGTGATTTATTATTTCTTTTTTGCCTTATCTTACACTGATTGTTATTAACCCTTTACTAGTTGTGACATTGGTGAAAATTTGTCATTTTCACACCAGAATAGGAACATTTTAAGATGCTCTTATTTCATTTCTAGTCATTTGACAGAGATGCAAATTTACCAAATGATACCATTGAGGATGTCTTGCAGGAAAAGCCATTCGATCCCAGTTACTATGGCAGTGCTGAGGCAGAGCCAAATGGGGCTAAAATGAAATTTTTGCTCTTTTTCCACCCCAGATTTGCATTTCATCGAGTTATTCATTTCCTACATCTTGAAGTTTCTAACTTTAAAAGTTGTACATTGTAATATGAATATTTTGACAATGTATATGTACAGAACCATCATAAAATTATCTGTTAAAGATAACTCAAGTTTGGAAACTTCACATTAAAGTTGTATATTTTGAATAAAAGAATGTCATTTTCTTGGTACTTAATGTTTTTTGGGGTACCTTTAAAATAACTTTCATAAAAATGAAATGTTTAGTACATACGAGTAATTATATTTTGATTTTTAGGAAATGGAATTCCATGTATAGTTTACTTTGTTTTCAAAAGCAGTTAACATTTACATGTACATAGTTTTGATGCTGTAGTTTATCATGTTTAAAATACCAGTATTTTGTTTTATTCTGAAAAAAAAAAATCTGTATGAAAATATTGATTAAAACTAATCAGGTTTATACTTCTGTGTTAGTTCTCTTTCAAAAATGATCTCCTTTTGTTGTGTGTTCTCAGACCCCTAAAGGAGCATTTGTTGTAGTTATTGGTTTATACTCTCAATTTTCTATGATTCAATTCCCACCTGTGAAAGGTTAATCTTTCCTTTAAAATGATGTTGAGTTTCCACTGTATATTGGAGTATCTGTGTATTTTAGAGTTGTCAGTTTCACAGGCTGTCGGCGTCTCCACAATTTAGTCTGACAGAAAGTGAGAGGGTAGTTAAATTTTTTTGGGGGGCTTGTACAGGCTAAAGGAGCATTTGTCAATTTGTTGCAGTTGGTGTAATGAAGGATGGAATATTTGGTGCAGCGTTTACTGTTCATAAAAGTAGGGGCACGTTCCACTAGTGCTTTTTGAAAGCGATTTTTGTAGCATAAGAGGTCTATAGAAAGGTTATGGAAAAGCTAGCAAATCCAAAATGGCGACTTTCTCAAACGAAATGTTCAGAATTGTAACAAATGAAAAATATTTAAATGTATTGTCACCATGATTATTCTGTTTTACCACTTTGATGAAATATATGCATTAAATGAAATATATATCGGTATTCTTGAAAAAGAAACATGTTCCAGCAGGTGGCAGCCATTTTTAAATAAGCAGAAGTCTTCCGAATGATACGGCTAGCAAGAAAAATACTACATATCGCTAGCTAGTGATTCAAGTTGCTCAATCTTAGCAGACCATTCTATATGAAATTGCTATGTAGCAATACAAAGGGCTAGCCTTGTTGAACGCGCCTTATGATGTTTATTCCATAGTTTTGCAGTTAAGAAGTGTAATATTACACCTATCAAAAGGAACCATTTAAGAAATCAATTTTATAGTACTGAAGCAGTTCATAACTGTTAACATTTCTTTTGATATAAGTTATTACGAGACACTGCTGGGATATTAGTTATTTCTATAAAGACAGATGAAATATTCGCTCTTCAGAATGAATGCGTCTGTGGCATAGCCATGTATTTTATGATTCTATATATGTATCAGTATAGACATCGTTTATTCATATAAATCATGATCTTTCCTCTATACAGACACTTTAACTATTGTAAACTATTATGCAGGCGGACATAAGTGCACATTGCTAATACAAAATGTCTGTAACTCTTTATTTAAAGTGAAAACAATAAAACAACTTGGTTTTAGACGTCTGTAGCAACAGCTAATGTAATATATGCTTTCCTGTGCCAACAGTATACCACACACGCTTATTAGTTTATGTATTTTATCAGACATCATAAAGAAATATGGTACATTTTTATTTTCTATACGTGAGTGTGTAATTATGTTCACAAAATTACTGAAATAAAACACCAAAAAAATTTGCCAACAAGATACTTGAACTATTTCTTATTGGAACATATTTTTTGCGCGTTTTCAAGCATATATAAAACGTCAGTTAGCTATTAAAGTAAATAGATTTGTTTGATCGAGTTGCCTAAAGAATGTCATAAGTAGACCATAATATAAACAACATTGAAATACTACCTCTACGATTTTCTGTCTTTTTTGTAACTAATGGAAGGGGAGTAAAAAAAGGCGCTCAATTTCCTAAATGCATTTTACTAAACTCATCCAATACATCAAAAAATGATAGAAATTATTGACTTGTTTTTCTAAATATAATAATAGTTCCCATGACAACATAATTCCATCTTGTTTCCATCAGTTAAATATTCGAAGATGAAACATTCTCGTTAAAGAGACATTCAACTAATGTTTTGTGTTCATAACGTAATGCTTAATCCTTTACAACAATATTTAATTCAGACAACGATTTCTAATGTTATTCTTATATTTTGAGGACCAAAGTCTGTAACGAAATTGAGCGCGCCGGAATTTCGAATCTAGTCTCCGAAAGGGGATACAGGTTTTAATTCCACCCGAGGCGGTTTTACCATTCCATGAACATTTGACAATAATGTCAATTTTCCTCCATTAATAAGTTATATGGAGGTTGTCAGACTTGTGAAAGGGTACTAGAATACTATATAGACAAAGGTCAAGGAGGATAGCAAGGTTTGTTGAGCTGGCCGCTGTTAAATAACCTACATTGTGTTACCCTGTCGTTAAACCTAGTACAAATATCCTATACTAATAGTTACATAATTGTGAATTGAACCCTACGAGTATATACCTTGTAATTTACTTTATGGAACTTTGTTCTTGTTCTTGACTTAACAAACACCATTCATTTCTTAGAATATAATTCACATTAAAGAAAACAAAGGCTTTAGGATTTAAGAAGCTGTTCCAAGAACGTTGTTTTTCATTACATAACGTTGGCTTGTTCTTCTTCAGTATTATAGTAATTATAAAGACATTTTCTTTGAATGTTACCCTTTTAAGGTCGCTAGCCTTTAGTTCAAAAACTTTACTTAATTGCATGTATTTTTACTGAAATATTATGTTTCTAAAACCATGTTATTGTGTACATTTCATTATGTTTCCTGTTTTAAAACATATCATTATGGTTTTATTTTTTGTCAAAATGCCACTAACATGACGCATGCGTGGTCGTCATAAGTTTAATGTTCTATATAAAAAAGCGAAATTCCTTCCAATACGTTCTCCATAATATTGTTTGCTTTTTATTCTATTAATGATGTAAATAATATGTACTTTATCTCTCTATTTTGCATGATTAATCCCCCACATTATCTGCATTGCTCTTTTTCGGAAGCATTCACGCAAAAAAAAATAATATGTCTAAACCGCACACCCACTGCAATATTTTAAATAATATGTGGAAACATGACAACAATTAGTGAAGTGCACCGTTATTAAACTGAAATCAAACAAATAAATTAATGGTATTTGCAATTATATTTCATGAAATATAATCCAAAGGTAGTATTCGAACATTATCAAGTATCTCCATTGAAGTTGAAATTGAAGATAGTTGATAAACAAATCGGAACTACTGTATCACAAAAAATGACGAATTCTCTGCGTGATAAAATCTATATTTGGCAAATAAATAAAGTGGGTAGACAAAAATACTGAATTTAGCATGATTATGTTTTTAGACACATTAATGCACTTGTAACTAAATACAATAACACATTTTAAGCATTTTTGTGGGCGTAACTGCTGGACACGTGACGTGATTTTTTTCTTTCTTGTCGAAAGGGTATTATTGTGCATAATATGCAAGCCTGTATGACATATAGTGCTCAAATTGACGTCAATTTTTTACGCTGGATTTAAATATTTAAAAACTTTTTCTAGGCATTAAATCTAAGAATATGCACATAAAACACAGAATGATCTAACTAAGAAAACGCCAAAACACGAGGTATAATTATGTCATTGTTTTATAAATTTATTTTGAACCCATTGTGAGCAGAAAGGTCTTAGACTCATGGTTAACATACAAAAATAAAACAGTTACATATACATATATAATATATATATTACATACATCAGTTATGCCTTTAATCAGCCAATATACAAAAATCCGTTTAAAAATCAAAACTGAAATAAGCATCACAACATATCGAGATTCCAACACGTGACAAAAATGGTACATGTATTAATAAAACAACAACATATCTCTGTTGTATTATCATCTAATTACAATATCGACATAATGTATCAAGATGCCATCAGTAGACAAATAAAGACAATATCAAATCTCTTGGTAATTACAGAGAGTCTTAATTTACCAGATACTGTGATGTTCATAGGTCTCTGATGGTTTGTGAGTGATACATATTACATCAAAGAAAGAGACCGACGTCATTTCTATTTGGGTACACTTTTTTATTAATGTTCGCCTACGCTGTGTATGAAAGTCTATTATGATATTATCTGCTTTATGGTTAATTGATTGATTACATTTCACGACAAAGCAACAGATATTAGTTACGTTTGTTTGAGTGTAAAACACACACACACACCCCAGCCCCCCACACACATGCCAACAGTGAAATTCTGTATCGCAGTATCGTTCGGTTGCTGACTTTGATAATAATTGTGTTTATTGCCACAAAAACTCATTCTGAGCCCTTCGTGCTCAGGTGAACTATTACAAACTCTCGACAATCTTTTTTAACAATACTTTTATTCAATAGATGCTATGCCTTTAATTAAGAAAAACACGATATTTATGTAAAATGTGACATGGTCATGACCCAGAATCCCAGATACTAGTAAAGGAATATAGTGAACAAGGTCATCAACCTTTGTTTCAAAAAATTTGGAGATAGTAGATTGAAGTCAATTCCATTAATAATTAGAAAATCAGATTTTCATATCCGCTTTGTTCATTTAAAGCCGATGAATTACTACATATGTAACACATTTACATCATTAAAGCCGATTATATCTAAATACAATGACAGTAAATTTTCACTAGATAGATGGGGTTAGAAGATATGTTTTAGGTTAATATCTGATAGCTAGATAAAGCATTCTTCAATTCCAAGATTTACGAGAGCTTTAATGTCACCATTATTATGATCTGGTGGAATAATCTCTATTGAAGTTTTAGTATCCACCACTTACGGATAAAATGGATAGTATGATTAAAACTTTTTCGTCTTTGAAATATATTTTCTTTTGTCACAGGGGCCTGATGATTTTTTCCTTCACTTTGTATATATTGAGAATACAATAAGATGGACAAATTCATCAGGCCCCTGTGACACAAACTGAAAGTGAAAACATGTGGTGACAGTGCTGTGTTAAACTTTGATATTGACTTTTTGGAAATATTATTTGTGTGACTCTCCACAAGACATGTTTAACTGTTACATAGACATCCTATATCAACATTGATTTTTGAAAAAAGTAGTTTGTTGATGTGTTTGGGCTCACATCAGGAAGGCTATTTCATGGTTAGAAAAATGTTTTCATTTCATTCTAAATGCGTATTTTGTTAAGTGTTTTATATTTTCCACAGTCATACCAATACACTTGATGCATATCTTACCAAATATAGGCCTATAAAAAATAAGAAATTATGGTTATTTTCCATATATTTAATTACCCCACCCACTTGATAGTTATTGTCAATTTCAACAATTGATGAACCCTTAAATAATATGCCGTTTATACACAGTTCAATCTTCTACGAGCTTACTTTGGCATCTATGTTCGGTTTGTTTACCCAGCTGATTTAATAACTTCTGATCAAATACAACAACAGTCATAACAGAATACGCAACAATGAAACAACATTTTAATTATTAACAAAAAATTATCCCTTCGATAAATAAAGGGAGATTCTAGCTTCCTACCTTTATTGTCACTCCCACGACAAACAATCGACTAGGACGATTGCATCAGAATTAAAGGATTAATCGTATGAATTCCCCACGATAATTATAACAATGACTTTGTCTGTGCTCAAATTAATCAACCATTGGTCATAGGAGATAAAACTTCTATGAGATAACATTTCCTGATACATGTGTTTACCTAAGCTTTTATTTTATAATTGAATTGGTTTGGTAATTGAAAATATAATATTTGTAAACTGTATCGATTGTAATATAAATGTTATGATGAACATAAATATCACATTGATAAATTGGTCATTATTCAAGGTAGAATTACCTTTATACAGAAGTATAGATTTTGACCACAAATCTCCAAGAAAATGAGTACATTGTATTTTTAATGATTTTATCATATTTAAATTGTATATATCTTTAAAATTTGTGCAGACAAATTTGAAATTATACTATTCAATTATGAAATTATATCAACAAATCTTTTGTAAAGAAATATTTAAAATTGCACTTTTTCCATATCAAAGGAAGATTATAACTCTCTTCCATTAAAGGTTTTCATAGAAAAAATGCACAAGAATGTTGTTTATTAAATCTAATCTATGCAAAATGATAAATTATTTATAATTGTTTCCAAGCATTTAATGGCATTGAATTAGCATTAAGATAATTCTACCATAATACA
The DNA here is from genome assembly GCA_025267735.1 of Mactra quadrangularis. Classification (NCBI taxonomy): domain Eukaryota; kingdom Metazoa; phylum Mollusca; class Bivalvia; order Venerida; family Mactridae; genus Mactra; species Mactra quadrangularis. The sequence continues at coordinate 36,153,255 of CM046304.1, forward strand.
ATAATATTTTTAAAATCCCAATTATTTCATTACAGGAATTATTCCTTAACATTTCACAGGAGGGATCTACCTTACTGTTACACAGGGGGAATTCTACCTTAATATTTCACAGGGGGAATTCTACCATAATATTTCACAAGGGGAATTCTACCATAATATTTCACAAGGGGAATTCTACCATAATATTTCACAGGGAGAATTATACCTTAATATTTCACAGGGGTAATTCTACCATAATATTTCACAGGGGGAATTATACCTTAATATTTCACAGGGGTAATTCTACCATAATATTTCACAGGGGGAATTATACCTTAATATTTCACAGGGGTTATTCTACCTTAATATTTCGAAGGGGTAATTCTACCTTAATAACTTACAGGGGGAAATCTATCTAATTATTATACAGGGGGAATTCTACCCTAATGTTACACAGGGGTTATTCTACCATAATATTTTACATGGGTAATTCTACCTTAATATTCACAGGGGGTAATTATACCTTAATATTTCACAAGTGGAATGCTGGGTTAATATTTTACATGGGGAATTCTACCTTAAACTTCGCAAACGACAAACAATAATCACATGATGATTGTCGTTACACCTTGACAGGAAATATGTGATCAACAGTCTTACCTCTGGGACAAAATATTGACTGTAAAAAAGATGTATAGAGTAGATGTTACATAAAATTTTACTGTAAAGCCAAACACTGTGTATGGGGAATTAAAGTATGCCAATCTATCTCTATTGTGCTCAAACATTTTAGGTTAACAGGCAAACGGGGAATTGCGGCACACCAACACAAAATGTTAATATAGTGTCGAGATCGAGTTAGGATAGCAATCAGTGGAACCTAACTACATTGAAACAGATGTATAGAGCAGATGTTACATAAAATTACTCGATATAGATGAACACTGTGTATAGGGAACTCAATTTAGCTCTGACGTACCCAAATATCGCCAGTAAACAGGAAACAAGGAATGGTGGCACACCAACTCAAGAATGGAAGTTCACAAATAAAGTAATATCCTGTCAATTGCATGATAAACTTATTTTCATCAGTCGTTATAGTTTCGTCACTCTTCCTACTCACGTTTCCTTGGATCGATACCTTCTCTGTACCAGAATTGAACCAGAATCAAGCATGCATCTTCGTGTCAAAAGTCAAAACTCATCGATGGTTTGTCGGGAATAGGACTTGCGTCTCCTGGATTTGCATTCAGACGTGCTTCTAACGGTGCTAACCATTTGTTTCAGCTACAAATGCGTTAAACATCTTGTTAGATTAATTTTGATTAGTTATTTGAACATGTGGAATTGTCAGTACAAATTAGTTGAATCATTGTTTGGTCTTAATTGTAAACACTAGCCCACTCATTGAGGACACTTATGTGCTGAAACCACACGTACGTCTTTGCCGTTACCAATAGATGTGGCCAGACGTTGGTATGCATAGGCAGGAGGAAATGATAGTTTCTTGAACATGTTTTATTGATTAGTAGTACGAAGTATGTTAGTATGTTGAGTAAAAATGCATTTTTTGTGTTGTTAGAGCACAAACATCAGTTACTGATCAGGGGAAGATCCGGGATTTTTTCGGGGGGGGGAGGTCCAAACTTTTCCTGGGGGGAGGTGCAAACTTTCCAACCACAACCATATTATACACATTTTGCAGAATAATGCAACATGCATTGTACATGTATTAATAATACAAAACTAAATAGCCACTAAATATATATTAAGCACCGAAAAAATTGCTTTATGCTACTAAAAAATGACTAACAGTCAAGAAATACACTAATATAAAGGTACATTTTGGAAATTATAGGGGAGGGGGGTCCGGACTCCCATGACCCCTCGCTAGATCCGCCTATGCTGGTACAATATAGCCATTACCTTCAAACACTAGGACCATATTTGGTGTTGCAGTTTTATACACAGTCAAAGCTAAGTTGAAACAACGAATGACTGCATTATCTAGAAAAAAAACACTCTCATAAACGCTCTATAGAACAGATTTTAACAAAACTATCAGTATACAAGCATATCGCGTGTTGCATGATGGAAGCTTTCTACTGATTTGACGGTAATATAAAATGCAATGTTTAGACTGTAATTTAAAAATCTTACGATAAACAAACGAAATAACTCTTGTTTCAAGATCACAATAAAATTATGTTATTTTATCATCACTAAACGAAAAGTTGCTTTTTATCATGGTGTATTTTACTGCGATACACATATAACTTCGTGAATTTCACATTGTTGTCATTTATTCCACATTTGACAGGAAAATGGAAAAAAATACCGTTCATATGGTTTTTCGGTAATGGACACATCATGTGTCTAATATATATATTGCAGATCATTATAACGAGAAATATAAAAACAAATGTACCTAAAATCGAGGTTTAGTCAGACAGTGATCAGAGCATCTGATGCTGTTATGTAAATTAATGTAAAAACGTTAAAAAAATGTTGTTTAACACAAACTATTTTAATTTAATTCATAATGGGTTTAACACCGTGTCACCACGACTTTTTATGGTTTTTTACGACGTCCAGCGCATCTAACCTAGCTTTCCTGGACCCTATAGCCAGTACTCAAATACCCTCCACAAGGAAACATTAGTTTTTTCTATCCTCTTTTCACATTCAGTGAAGGGTTTGTTTTTCAAACGCATCTCCGGGATGAATGCCTTGGAGACGTAAACGTCTTACAAAACAAGTCAGACAAGTTTGAAAGATGACTTAATTTAAAAGACAAACTGTCTGAAAACACAATAATATATGTCAAGTACGAACAGAATAGGCCACAAACTATATTGAATTTAGAAGTAAATCTACTAATTACGTGTATTCTTCAGGAAGCCTCTAGTTTAATGTGATTAAAGACGTTTACAAACAACATTTATTTATGACGATCGTTCTTTTACATTTCCATCTTTTTGGATCTTATTCTTATTTATATGCACACTCAATAAAATTGTAAATATCTGATCTAAACGGGTCATGGTTACATCAATTTTTCTATTATCAATATGATTTTTTCATAACTCAATTATTTTACGATTATCTCGAGAAATTAATTATATAGGCACACTCCCACTTGGGCAAATTAAGTGTTAAGTACCTGTTTCCATCTAATAGGATTTCGCGATGTTTTACATAAGTGTTTCGTAACGAGGTTATAAAAATTATTTATTCCCAATAGATTTGTTTGTTTGTTTGGGTTTTACGGCGCACCAACACAGAAAGGTCATATCGCATCTAAATTCCCAATAGATTACCGAACAGTACATACTCGTCTTCAAATGACACTTTCTGACGTCCTTATTCAATCAAGGTCAGTAATTTATAACTTAGTTAGTTTGAGGAATTGTTAACTTGTTTGAACATGACGACTCGCCGACACAGAAATGTTGTTTCCTTCCGAAAGCGATTGATATTTTGTACTTCAATATATTGAAATCACTGGTACCAGAGTCCATATCTCATAATCATAAAATAATGCGTACGTCCTTATATATAGTTCACTGTGCATACATACATGTACACTACCTTATATTTAATATTATAATGAAAGTATAGTTATAACTCGTACACGGTAATGTATACAGGACCGGTTTTTTATGTTGTTTGTTGACAAAATATTATATGTGTGCGTTTTTAACGAGTGTGAGGACTCTGGTGCCAGTGATTGAACAATTTTAATATTTCTTTCAGTTATGCGAATGTAAATGTAGATGTTTAAAAAGAACAAAATACCTTTGTCGCATGATTTACATTGAGTTGCATCTATAGAAGTGAAATTACATAATATCACAACTTAAGGAGAAAGGTTTGCTAACTACCAATTGCCTACTTGGTGATGTCTTCAATCCACTTATTTAAATGGTTTCTTACAGTTAATGTACAGTCAGATAGTCTACGCTCATTTAAACTCTGCAAATAAACCTCACCAATCAAACATTAATTCAGTGATTTTGTCCGCAGGGTTTTGAGAATTTTATTTGCAAATGCCAATAAAATCTAATTCAAATATCATTTAACAAATTATATATTGATATTAATCTAAACAAGGAAACGAATAATACGATAATGAAGACAATTGAAAACAGAAATTACAGACACACTTATCTCGTTTTGTCGACCACACATCACGTTTTTGCGGCTAAAACGTTGTCTCAATTTTCTATTTTTCTATGGATCTATTTTCCGAGACAAATAGTTGTGGGAGTGTTAGGTAATCCTATCTAAATACAATGTAGCAGGTGGAGCAACATGGAGCAAAAATGTCATTTCTGGTCTTTTTCCCACTCAAATTTGCAGTATATTCAGTAATACTTTTCCTCCATCCTGAAGTTTCGAACTTCAATAGTTGTACTTCGTAATATGAATGTTTTGACTATGTATATGTACAAAACCTCTATAAAATCATCTGTTAAAGATAACTCATTTTTGGAAACTTCACAGTAAAGTTGTTGTTTTTAGTAAGGTCACAACAATTTGATCATATGTTCTATGAATTCGCACGCACCTTATTTTTGACGGATTTTACAAATAATATTTTTATTTCCTCGCTCGCTCATAAATATATGATCATACCGCTACATAAAGCAAATGAATTAAGATTTTTTCATCGCTTCTCGTCCAATTTTTTCCAGAAAAATCCGTCGAACACATCATCAACTTGTTGTGGCCTAAAAGAATGTCATTTCCTTGGTACTTATTTTTTCAGAGTACCTTTAAAAAAACATTCATCGGTGTATTTTAAAGTTGTCATAGCCGCCCAGCTAGCTCAGTCGGTAGCACGCAAGTCTACTGATCGAGGGGTCGTGGGTTCCATTCCTGGGCGGGGCATACTTTCGTGGAGCTTGGTCATGAAATTATTTCTACGGCCATTCTCCCTCCTACCAATGATTTGTGATAATGTAGGGCAGTTGACAGTCACTGACGAAAGTATGCGCTAAGTAGTTGGTAAACAGCTAAATCCAGAGATTTAGTCTTTCCAGGAGGAGTGAGTAGGTTGACTGACCGCCGTTATATGACCTATACAATGCGTTGTTACGGCGTTAAACCCAACAAACAAACAAACAGAGTTTTCAGCTTCAGCTTTGTGTACAAAAAGAGCAGTAGTAAAAGTAGTTGATTTACGCTTAATCATGCAAATAAAATACATGTATACTATAAGAAACAAGACAAAATGTTTGGTAAATTGGGATTTGGTCTGACAGAAAGCGAGAAGGTAGTTACTGGTTTGGGCTTGTACACGCTAAAGGAGCATTTGTCAATTTGTTGCAGTTGGTGTAATGAAGGATGGAATATTTGGAGCAGTGTTAACTGTTCATAAAACTAGGGACACGTTCCACAAGGCGATCGCTAGCTAGCATAAGAGGACTATAGAACAGTTTGCTTCAAGCTAGCAAATCCAAGATGGCGACTTTCTCGAACAAAAAGTTCAGAATTGTAACAAATGAAAAATATTTAAATGGGTTGTCACCATGATTATTCTGTTTTACCACTTTGATGAAATATATGCATTAGATAAAATATATATCGGTATTCTTGAAAAAGAAACACGTTCCAGCAGGGGGCAGCCATTTTTAAATAAGCAGATGTCTTCTGAGTGATAAGGCTAGCAAGAAAAATACTTACTACGTATCGCTAGCTAGTGATTCAAGTTGCTCCATCTTAGCAGACCGTTCTATATGAAATTGCTATGTAGCAATACAAAGCGCTCGCCTTGTTGAACGTGCCTTAGGATGTCTATTCCATAGTTTTGCAGTTCAGAAGTGTAATATTACACCTATTAAAAGGAACCATTTAAGAAATCAAGTTTATACTACTGAACCAATTCATAACTGTTAACATTTCCTTTGATATAAGTTATGACGAGACACTGCTGGGATATTTGTTATTTCTATAAAGACAGATGATATATTCATTCTTCAGAATGAATGCGTCTGTGGCATAGCCGTGTATTTTATGATTATATATATCAGTATAGATATTGTTTATTCATATAAATCATGATCTTTCCTCTATACAGACACTTCAACTATTATAAACTATTATGCAGGCGGACATAAGTGCACATTGCTAATACAAAATGTCTGTAACTCTTTATTTAAAGTGAAAACAATAAAACACAACTTGGTTTTAGACGTGTGTAGTTACAGCTAATGTAATATATGCTTTCCTGTGCCAACAGTATACCACACACGCTTATAAGTTTATGTATTTTATCAGACATCATAAAGAAATATGGTACATTTTTATTTTCTGTACGTGAGTGTGTAATTATGTTCACAAAATTACTGAAATAAAACACAAAGAAAAAAAATTTGCCAGCAAAATACTTGAACTATTTCTTATTGGAACATATTTTTTGCGCGTTTTCAAGCATATATAAAATGTCAGTTAGCTATTGAAGTAAATAGATTTGTTTGATCGAGTTGCCTAAAGAATGTCATAAATAGACCATAATATAAAAAAACATTGAAATTCTACCTCTACGATTTTCTGTCTTTTTTGTAACTAATGGAAGGGGAGTAAAAAAAGGCGCTCAATTTCCTAAATACATTTTACTAAACTCATCCAATACATCAAAAAATGATAGAAATTATTGACTTGTTTTTCTAAATATAATAACAGTCACCATGGCAGCATAATTTCATCTTGTTTCCATCAGTCAAAGTATTCGAAGATGAAACATTCTCGTTAAAGAGACATTTAGCCAATGTTTTGTTACATAACGTAATGCTTAAAACTTGACAACAATATTTAATTCAGACAACGATTTCTAATGTTATTTTTATATCTTTGCGGACTGGGTCTGTAACGAAATTGGTAACGCTCTTAGATTTCGAATCTACTTTCCGAAAGGGTTGCAGTTTGGAATTCACCCGAGGCGGTTTTACCATTCCATGAACATTTGACAATTTTGTCAATTTTCCTCCATTAATAAGTTACAATGTATATGAAGGTTGCCAGCCTTGTGAAAGGCTACTAGAATACTGGTTATAGACAAAGGTCAAGGAGGATAGCAAGGTTTGTTGAGCTGGCCGCTGTTAAATAACCTACATTGTGTTACCCTGGCGTTAAGCCTAGTACAAATATGTAATAATAATAGTTACATAATTGTGAATTGAACCCTACGAGTATATACCTTGTAATTTACTTTATTGAACTTTGTTCTTGTTCTTGACTTAACAAACACCATTCATTTCTTAGAATATAATTAACATTAAAGAAAACAAAGGCTGTAGGATTTAAGAAGCTGTTCCAAGAACGTTGTCTTTCATTACATAACGTTGGCTTGTTCTTCTTCAGTATTATAGTAATTATAAAGACATTTTCTTTGAATGTTACCCTTTTAAGGTCGCTAGCCTTTAGTTCAAAATCTTTACTTAATTTCATGTATTTTTACTGAAATATTATGTTTCTAAAACCATGTTATTGTGTACAATTCATTATGTTTCCTGTTTTAAAGCATATCATTATGGTTTTATTTTTTGTCAAAATGCCACTAACATGACGCATGCGTGGTCGTCATAAGTTAAATGTTCTATATAAAAAAGCGAAATTCCTTCCAGTACATTATCCATAATATTGTTTGCTTTTTATTCTATTAATGATTTAAATGATATGTATTTTATCTCTCTATTCTGCATGATTAATCCCCCACATTATCTGCATTGCTCTTTTTCGGAAGCATTCACGCAAAAAAAATAATATGTCTAAACCGCACACCCACTGCAATATTTTAAATGATATGTGGGAACTTGACAATTATTGAAGTGCACCGTTATTAAACTGAAATCAAACAAATAAATTAATGGTATTTGCAATTATATTTCATGAAATATAATCCAAAGGTAGTATTCGAACATTATAAAGTATCTCCATTGAAGTTGAAATTGAAGATAGTTGATAAACACATCGGAAATACTGTATCACAAAAATGACGAACTCTCTGCTTGATAAAATCTATATTGGGCGACTGATTAAAGTGTGTTGACAAAAATGCTGAATTCAGCATGATTATGTTTTTAGACGCATTAATGCACGTGTAACTAAATACGGTAACACATTTTAAGCATTTTTGTGGGCGTAACTGATGCACGCGTGACGTTGTTTTTTTTCTTTCTTGTCGAAAGGGTATTATTGTGCATCATATGCAAGCCTGGATGACATAGTGCTCAAATTGACGTCAATTCTTTACGCTGTATTTAAATATTTGAAAACTTTTTCTTGGCATTTTATTTAAAAATATGCCCATAAGACGCAGAATGATCTTACTAAGAATATGCCAAAACACGAGATATAATTATGTCATTGTTTTATAAATCTATTTCGTACCCATTGTGAGCAGAAAGGTCTTAGACATGGTGCCAATATATACAATGTTATTGATATACATGTACATAAACAAAATAAACAGTTCCATATATATCAATTATGCCTTTAATCAGCCAACATACAAAAATCCGTTTAAAAATCAAAACTGAAATAAACATCACAACTTATCGAGATTCCAACACGTGACAAAAATGGTACATGTATTAATAAAACAACAACATATCTCTGTTGTATTATCATCTAATTACAATATCGACATAATGTATCAAGATGCCATCAGTAGATGCAATAAAGAAAATATCAAATCTCTTGGTAATTACAGAGAGTCTTAATTTACCAGATATTGTGAAATTCATGTGATACATGTTACATCAAAGAAAGAGACCGACGTCATTTCTATTTGGGTACACTTTTTGTTTTATTAATGTTCGCCTACGCTGTGTATGAAAGTCTATTATGATATTATCAGCTTTATGGTTAAATGATTGATTACATTTCACGACATAGCAACAGATATTAGTTACGTTTGTTTTAGCTGAAAACACACACACCCCAGCCCCCCACACACATGCCAACAGTGAAATTCTGTATCGCAGTATTCTTCGGTTGCTGAATTTGATGATAATTGTGTTTATTGCATAACAACTCACGCACTTTTACATTTTTTTACTATGATGTACTGACAAAGAACCTTTTTTAGTGTCATATATCAAGACTCTGTGTTGTTATATACTACATGTATATTCTTAGAATTAGTGTTGATTGTGGTGATCCAAAGACATGATACTCCTGCCAGTGCGGCTAGCTGTAGCATTTAACTACGCCACACGTTGTCGAATAGACTACGCCACTGAACACCGTACAACCAACCTAGCCACGAAAACTCATTCTGGGCCCTTCGTACTTAGGTGAGCTATTACAAATTCTCGACAATCTATTTAAACAATACTTCTATTCAATAGATGCTATGCCTTAAATTAAGAAAAACACGGTATTTATGTAAAATGTGACATGGTCATGACCAAGAATCCCAGATACTAGTAAAGGAATATAGTTAACGAAGTCATCAACCTTTGTTTCAACAAATTTGGAGAAAGTAGGTTCAAGTCAATTCCATTAAGAGTTACAAAATCCGATTTTCTTATCCGCTTTGTTCATCTAAAGCCGATGACCTACTAACACATTTACGTCATTAAAGCCGATTATTTCTAAATACAATGGCAGTAAAATATCACCAGATAGATGGGGTTAGAAGATTTTAGGTTAATATCTGATAGCTAGATAAAGTATTCTTTAATTCCAAGATTTACGAGAGCTTTAATGTCACCATTATTATGATCTGGTGAAATGATCTCTACTGAAGTTTTAGTATCCATCACTTACGGATAAAATGGATAGTATGATTGAAACTTTTTCGTCTTTGAAATATATTTTCTTTAGTCACAGGGGCCTGATGATTTTTTCCTTCACGTTGTATATATTGAGAATACAATAAGAAAGGACAAATTCACCAGGCCCTGTGACACAAACTGAAAGTGAAAACATGTGGTGACAGTGTTGTGTTAAACTTTGATATTGACTTTTTGGAAGTATTTTTTGTGTGACTCTCCACAAGACATTTTTAACGGTTACATAGACATCCTATATCAACATTGATTTTTGAAAAAAGGAGTTTGATGATGTGTTTGGGTTCACATCAGGAAGGCTATTTCATGGTTAGAAAACTGTTTTCATTTCATTCTACATCCGTATTTTGTTAAGTGTTTTTATATTTTCCACAGTCATACCAATACACTTGATGTATCTCTTACCAAATATAGGCCTATAAAAAATAAGAAATTATGGTTATTTTTCATATATTTAATTACCCCACCCACTTGATAGTTATTGTCAATTTCAACAATTGATGAACTCTTAAATAATATGGGGTTTATACACAGTTCAATTTTCTACGAGCTTACTTTGGCATCTATGTTCGGTTTGTTTACCCAGCTGATTTAATAACTTCTGATCAAATGCAACAACAGTCATAACAGAATACCTAACAATGAAACAACATTTTAATTATTAACAAAACATTATCACTTCGATAAATAAAGAGATATTCTAGCTTCCAATCTTTATTGTCACTCCCACGACAAACAATCGACTAGGACGATTGCATCAGAATTAAAGGATTAATTGTATGAATTCCCCACGATAATTATAACAATGACTTTGTCTGTGCTCAAATTAATCAACCATTGGTCATAGGAGATAAAACTTCTATGAGATAACATTTCCTGATACATGTGTTTACCTAAGCTTTTATTTTATAATTGAATTGGTTTGGTAATTGAAAATATAATATTTGTAAACTGTATCGATTGTTATATAAATATTATGATGAACATAAATATCACAATGATAAATGGGTCAGTATTTAAGGTAGAATTACCTTAATACAAAAGTATGGATTTCGACCACAAATCTCTAAGAAAACTTGTACATTTTTTATGATTTCATCATATCTAAATTGTATATATCTAATATTTTAATATTCTTAATATTTCACAGGGGGGAATCTACCTTAATAATTTACAGGGGGAAATCTACCTTAATATATCACAGGGGGAAATCTACCATAATATTTTACAGGGGGGATTCTACATTAATATATCACAGGTAATTTCTATCTTAATATTTCACAGGGGGAATTCTACCTTAATATTTCACAGGGGATGAATCTATCTTAATGTTACACAGGGGGAATTCTACCTTAATATTTCACAGGGGGAATTCTACCTTAATATTTCAAAGGGGAATTCTACCTTAATATATCACAGGGGGAATTCTACCATAATATTTCACAGGGAGAATTCTACCTTAATATATCACAGGGGGAAATCTACCTTAATATATCACAGGGGGGAATCTACCTTAATATATCACAGGGGAAAATCTACCTTTATATTTTACAGGGGGAATTCTACCTTAATATATCACAGGGGGAAATCTACCTTTATATTTTACAGGGGGAATTCTATTTTAATATATCACAGGGAAATTCTACCTTAATACTTCACAGGGGGAATTCTACTTAATATTTCACAGGGGAATTCTTCTTTAATATTTCACAGGGGTAATTCTACCTTAATATTTTATAAGGGGAATGCTTGGTTGATATTTTATGAGGGAATTCTACCTTAAAACTTCCCAAACGACAAACAATAATCTCATGATGATTGTCGTTACACCTTGACAGGAAATATGTGATCAACAATCTTACCTCTGGGACAAAATATTGACTGAAAAAGATGTATAGAGTAGATGTTACATAAAATTTTACTGTATAGCCGAACACTGTGTATGGGGAATTCAAGTATGTCAATCTATCTCTATTGTGCTCAAACATTTTAGGTTAACAGGCAAACAGGGAATTGCGGCACACCAACACAAAAAGTTAATATAGTGTCGAGATCGAGTTATAGCAATCAAAACAGCATTGAAACAGATGTATATATCAGATGTTACATACAATTACTCGATATAGAAGAACACTGTGTATGGGGAACTCAATTTAGTTCTGACGTACCCAAATATCGCTAGTAAACAGGAAACAAGGGATGGTGGCAAACCAACTCAAGAATGGAAGTTCACTAATAAGGTAATATCCTGTCAATTGAATGATAAACTTATTTCCAGCCGTCGTTATGGTTTTGTTAGTCTTCCTACTCACTTTTCCTTGGTTCGATACCTTCTCTGTACCAGCATTGAACCAGAATCAAGCACGCATCTTCGTTTAAGGCTGACCATATTAAACAGTACTTATACTTTTTTTATTGTGATAATTAAGGCCACCGGCCCATTCACATAATTATAACAGTACATAAATACAAATACAAATCAGTGTGGTGGAGATACATTTTAACAATGCGATTAAGATAAGTACACTATTATCTCAAACATTTCAAGATAGGAATTTCCAAGGTAAATTGTATAATCATTAGTACGAAGTATGTTAGTATGTTCAGTAAAATGCATTTTTTTGTGTTGTTAGAACACAAACATCAGTTACTGGTCAGGGGCGGATCCACGATTTTTTTCGGGGGGGGGTCCGAACTTTTTCGGGGGAGGGGAGTCCAAATTTTCGAACCACAACCATATTATACACATTTTGCAGAATAATGCAACATACATTGTATTAATAATAAAAAAACTAAATAGCCACTAAATATATGTTAAGCACCGAAAACAATTGCTTCATGCTACTTAAAAATGACTTACAGTCAAGAAATGCACTAATGGACTGGTACATTTTGGAAATTATAGGGGGGGGGGTCCGGACTCCCATGACCCCTCGCTAAATCCGCCTATGCTGGTGCAATATAACTATTACCTTCAAACACTAGGGCCATATTTGGTGTTGTAGTTTTATACACTGTCAAAGCTAAGTTGAAACAACGAATGACTGCATTATCTAGAAAAAAAACACTCTCATAAACGGTTCTATAGAACAGTTTTTAACATAACTAACAGCATACAAGCATATCGCGTTTCTTATTTCTAGTGCGTGTTGCATGATGGAAGCTTTCTACTGATTTGACGGTAATATAAAATGCAATGTTTAGACTGTAATTTATAAATCTCACGATAATCAAACGAAATAACTATTGTTTCGAGATGACAATATGTTATTTTATCATCACTAAAGTGTAATACAACTAAACGAAAAGTGGCTTTTTATCATGGTGTATTTTACAGCGACCACGCGTATAACTTCGTGAATTTCACATCGTTGTCATTTATTCCACATTTGACAGGAAAATGAAGAAAAAACCGTTCTTATGGTTTTTCGGTAATGGACACATCATGTGTCTAATATATATATTGCAGATCATTATAACGAGAAATCTAAAAACAAATGTATATAAAATCGACGCAAGATTTTGTCAGACAATGAATACGGCATCTGATTCTGTGATATAAATTAATGTAAAAAGGTTATAATAACCGTTAACAAAAATGTTATAATTTAATTTATACTGGGTTAAACGCCATGTCAACACAACTTTTTATGATTTTTACGGCGTCCAGCGTATCTATCCTAGCTTTCCTGGACCCTTGTCTATATCCAAGTACTCATATGCCCTTCCACATGGAAACAATAGTTTTTTTTCTATACTCTTTTCACATTCAATGAAGCGTTTGTCTTTCAAACGCATCTCCTGGGTGAATGTCTTGGGGACATGAACGTCTTACAGAACAAGCCAGACTAGTTTGAAAGATGACTTAATTTAAAAGAGAAACTGTCTGAAAACACAATAATATATGTCAAGTACGAACAGAATAGGTCAACAAACAATATTGAATTTAGAAGTAAATCTTTCAAGAACGTGTATTCTTCAGGAAGCCTCTAGTTTAATGTGATTAAAGACGTTTACAAACAACATTTATTTATGACGATCGTTCTTTTACATTTCCATCTTTTTGGATCTTAATCTTATTTATATGCACACTCAATAAAATTGTAAATATCTGATCTAAACGGGTCATGGTTACATCAATTTTTCTATTATCAATGTGATTATTTCATTACTCAATTATTTTACGATTATCTCGAGAAATTAATTTTATAGGCACACTCCCACTTGGGCAAATTAAGTGTTAAGTACCTGTTTCCATCTTATAGGATTTCGCGATGTTTTACATAAGTGTTTCGTAACGAGGTTGTAAAAAATATTTATTCCCAATAGATTTGTTTGTTTGTTTGTTTGGGTTTTACGGCGCACCAACACAGAAAGGTCATATCGCGTCGAAATTCCCAATAGTTTACAGAACAGTACATACTCGTCTTCAAATGAAACTTTCTGACGTCTTTATTCAATTAAGGACAGTTATTTATAACTTAGTTAGCTTGAGGAATTGTTAACTTGTTTGAACCTGACGACTCGCCGACACCGAAATGTTGTTTCCTTCCGAAAGCGACTGATATTTTGTACTTCAATATATTGAAATCACTGGTACCAGAGTCCATATCTCATTATCATAAAATAATGCGTACGTCCTTATATACAGTTCACTGTGCATACATACATGTACACTACCTTATATTTAATATTATAATGAAAGTATAGTTATAACTCGTACACGGTAATGTATACATACAGGACCGGTTTTTTATGTTGTTTGTTGACAAAATATTATATGTGTGCGTATTTAACGAGTGTGAGGACTCTGGTGCCAGTGATTGAACAATTTTAATATTTCTGTCAGTTATGCGAATGTAAATGTATATGTTTAAAAGGTTTTCAAAGCGAGAACAAAATACCTTTGTCGCATGATTTACATTGAGTTGCATCTATAGAAGTGAAATTACATAATATCACAACTTAAGGAGAAAGGTTTGCTAACTACCAATTGCCTACTTGGTGATGTCTTCAATCCACTTATTTAAATTGTTTCTTACAGTTAATGTACAGTCAGATAGTCTACACTCATTTAAACTCTGCAAATAAACCTCACCAATCAAACATTAATTCAGTGATTTTGTCAGCAGGTTTTGAGAATTTTATTTGCCAATGCCAATAAAATCTAATTCAAATATCATTTACCAAATTATATATTGATATTAATCTAAACAAGGAAACTATTTATACGATAATGAAGACAATTGAAAACAGAAATTTCAGACAAACTTATCTCGATTTGTCGACCACACATCACGTTTTTGCGGCTAAAACGTTGTCTCAATTTTCTATTTTTCTTTGGATCTATTTTCCGAGACAAATAGTTGTGGGAGTGTTAGGTAATTCTATCTAAATACAATGTAGCAGGTGGAGCAACATGGGGCAAAAATGATATTTCTGGTCTTTTTCCACCTCAAATTTGCAGTATATTCAGTAATACTTTTCCTCCATCCTGAAGTGTCGAACTTCAATAGTTGTACTTCGTAATATGAATGGTTTGACTATGTATATGTACAAAACCTCTATAAAATCACCTGTTAAAGATGACTCATTTTTGGAAACTTCACAGTAAAGTTGTTGTTTTTAATTAGGCCACAACAATTTGATCATATGTTCTATGAATTCGCTCGCACCTTATTTTTGACGGATTTTACAAATAATTTTTTTATTTCCTCGCTCGCTCATAAATATATGATCATACCGCTATATAAAGCAAATGAATTAAGATTTTTTCATCGCTTCTCGTCCAATTTTTCCAGAAAAATCCGTAGAACACATCATCAACTTGTTGTGGCCTAAAAGAATGTCATTTCCTTGGTACTTTTTTTTCAGAGTACCTTTAAAAAACTTTCATAAAAAATGAAATATTTAGTTCATAAAAGTAATTGTATTTTGACTAATAGGAAACAGAAGTCCATGTACAGTTCCTTTGTTTGCAAAAACAGTTAACATTTACATGTACATAGTTTTGATGCTGGAGTTTATGATACCAGTATTTTGTGTTATTTTTGTTTTATTTCTGAAATAAATCTGTATGAAAATATTGATTAAAACTGATCAGGTGACTACATCTGTGTAAGTTATCTTTCAAAAATGATCTCCTTTCGTTGTGTGTGCTCAGGCCCCTAAAGGAGCATTTGTTGTAGTTATTGGTTTATACTCACAACTTTCTGTGGTTCAATTCCCAGCTGTGAAAGGTTAATATTTCCTTTTAATGAGTTGTTGAGTTTCCACTGTATATTAGAGTATCTGTGTATTTTAGAGTTGCCAGCTTCACAGGCTGTTGGCGTCTCCACAATTTAGTCTGACAGAAAGCGAGAGGGTAGGCAATGATTTGGGCTTGTACAGGTTAAAGGAGCATTTGTCAATTTGTTGCAGTTGGTGTAATGAAGCATGAAATATTTGGAGCAGTGTTTACTGTTCATAAAACTGGGGGCATGTTCAACAAAGCGATCCCTGGCTAGTGCTTTTTGAAAGCGATTTTTGTAGCATAAGAGGTCTATAGCAAGGTTTGCTTCAAGCTAGTAAATCCAAGATGGCGATTTCTCGAACAAAATGTTCAGAATTGTAACAAATGAAAAATATTTAAATGGATTGTCACCATGATTACTCCGTTTTAATACTTTGATGAAATATATGCATTAAATAAAATATATATCGGTATTCTTGAAAAAGAAACACGTTCCAGCAGGGGGCAGCCATTTTTAAATAAGCAGATGTCTTCTGAGTGATAAGGCTAGCTAGAAAGATACTTACTACGTATCGCTAGCTAGTGATTCAAGTTGCTCCATCTTAGCAGACCGTTCTATATGAAATTGCTATGTAGCAATACAAAGCGCTCGCCTTGTTGAACGTGCCTTAGGATGTCTATTCCATAGTTTTGCAGTTCAGAAGTGTAATATTACACCTATCAAAAGGAACCATTTATGAAATCAATTTTATACTACTGAACCAATTCATAACTGTTAACATTTTCTTTGATTAAAGTTATGACGAGACACTGCTGGGATATTTGTTATTTCTATAAAGACAGATGAAATATTCATTCTTCAGAATGAATGCGTCTGTGGCATAGCCGTGTATTTTATGATTCTATATATCAGTATAGATATTTATTTATTCATATAAATCATGATCTTTCCTCTATACAGACACTTCAACTATTATAAACTATTATGCAGGCGGACATAAGTGCACATTGCCAATACAAAATGTCTGTAATTCTTTATTTAAAGTGAAAACAATAAAACACAACTTGGTTTTAGACGTCTGTAGCAACAGCTAATGTAATATATGCTTTCCTGTGCCAACAGTATACCACACACGCTATTAGTTTATGTATTTTATCAGACATAAAGAAATATGGTACATTTTATTTTCTATACGTGAGTGTGTAATTATGTTCACAAAATTACTGAAATAAAACACAAAGAAAAAATTTTTGCCAGCAAAATACTTGAACTAATTCTTATTGGAACATATTTTTTGTGCGTTTTCAAGGATATATAAAATGTCAGTTAGCTATTAAAGTAAATAGATTTGTTTGATCGAGTTGCCTAAAGAATGTCATAAATAGACCATATTATAAAAAACATTGAAATACTACCTCTACGATTTTCTGTCTTTTTTGTAACTAATGGAAGGGGAGTAAAAAAAGGCGCTCAATTTCCTAAATGCATTTTACTAAACTCATCCAATACATCAAAAGTGATAGAATGTATTGACTTGTTTTTCTAAATATAATAACAGTCACCATGGCAGCATAATTTCATCTTGTTTCCATCAGTCAAAGTATTCGAAGATGAAACATTTTCGTTAAAGAGACATTTAGCCAATGTTTTGTTACATAACGTAATGCTTAATACTTGACAACAATATTGAATTCAGACAACGATTTCTAATGTTATTTTTATATATTTGCGGACTGGGTCTGTAACGAAATTGGTAGCGCTCTTAGATTTCGAATCTACATTCCGAAAGGGTTACAGTTTGGAATTCAACCGAGCCGGTTTTACATGAACATTTGACAATTATGTCAATTTTCCTCCATTAATAAGTTATATGGAGGTTGCCAGACTTGTGAAAGGGAACTAGAATACTGGTTATAGACAAAGGCCAAGGAGGACAGCAAGGTTTGTTGAGCTGGCTGCTGTTAAATAACCTACATTGTGTTACCCTGTCGTTAAACCTAGTACAAATATCCTATACTAATAGTTACATAATTGTGAATTGAACCCTACGAGTTTATACCTTGTAATTTACTTTATGGAACTTTGTTCTTGTTCTTGACTTAACAAACACCATTCATTTCTTAGAATATAATTCACATTAAAGAAAACAAAGGCTGTATAAGGAGCTGTTCCAAGAACGTTGTTTTTCATTACATAACGTTGGCTTGTTCTTCTACAGTATTATAGTAATTATAAAGACATTTCATTAAATGTTACCCTTTTAAGGTTGCTAGCCTTTAGTTCAAAAACTTTACTTAATTGCATGTATTTTTACTGCAATATATATTTCTAAAGCCATGTTATTGTGTACATTTCATTATGTTTCCTGTTTTAAAGCATATCATTATGGTTTTATTTTTTGTCAAAATGCCACTAACATGACGCATGCGTGGTCGTCATAAGTTTAATGTTCTATATGAAAAAGCGAAATTCATTCCAATACGTTCTCCATAATATTGTTTGTTTTGTATTCTATTAATGATATAAATGATATGTATTTTATCTCTCTATTCTGCATGATTAATCCCCCACATTATCAGCATTGCTCTTTTTCGGAAGCATTCACGCAAAAAAAAATAATATGTCTAAACCGCACACCCACTGCAATATTTTAAATAATATGTTGAAACATGACAACAATTAGTGAAGTGCACCGTTATTAAACTGAAATCAAACAAATAAATTAATGGTATTTGCAATTATATTTCATGTAATATAATCCAAAGGTAGTATTCGAACATTATCAAGTATCTCCATTGAAGTTGAAATAGAAGATAGTTGATTACCAAATCGGAACTACTGTATCACAAAAAATGACGAATTCTCTGCTTGATAAAATCTATATTGGGCAACTGAATAAAGTGGGTTGACAAAAAAGCTGAATTTAGCATGATTATGTTTTTAGACACATTAATGCACGTGTAACTAAATACGGTAACACGTTATAAGCATTTTTGTGGGCGTAACTGCTGCACACGTGACGTTGTTTTTTTCTTTCTTGTCTAAAGGGTATTATTGTGCATAATATGCAAGCCTGTATGACATATAATGCTTAAATTGACGTCAATTTTTTACGCTGGATTTAAATATTAGAAAACTTTTTCTTGGCATTAAATCTAAGAATATGCCCATAAAACACAGAATGATCTAACTAAGAAAATGCCAAAACACAAGGTATAAATGTCATTGTTTTATAGATTTATTTTGTACCCATTGTGAGCAGAAAGGTCTTAGACTCATGGTGCCAATTTATACAATGTGTTTAATAATATACATAAACAAAATAACCAGTTCCATATATATCAATTATGCCTTTAATCAGCCAATATACAAAAATTCGTTTAAAAATCAAAACTGAAATAAACATCACACCTTATCGAGATTCCAACACGTGACAAAAATGGTACATGTATTAATAAAACAACAACATATCTCTGTTGTATTATCATCTAATTACAATATCGACATAATGTATCAAGATGCCATCAGTAGACAAATAAAGACAATATCAAATCTCTTGGTAATTACACAGAGTCTTAATTTACCAGATACTGTGATGTTCATAGGTCTCTGATGATTTGTGAGTGATACATATTACATCAAAGAAAGAGACCGACGTCATTTCTATTTGGGTACACTTTTTTTATTAATGTTCGCCTACGTTGTGTATGAAAGTCTATTATGATATTATCTGCTTTATGGTTAATTGATTGATTACATTTCACGACATAGCGAAAGATATTGGTTACGTTTGTTTGCGCTCAAAACACACACACACCCCAGCCCCCCCCCCCCACACACACACACATGCCAACAGTAAAATGCTGTATCGCAGTATTCTTAGGTTGCTGACTTTGATAATAATTGTGTTTATTGCATAACAACTCACTCACTTTTACATTTTTCAACTATGATTGTACTGACAAAGAACCTTTTCTTAGTGTCATATATCAAGAATATGTATTGTTATATACTGTATTCTTAGAATTAGTGTTGATTGTGGTGATCTAAAGACATGATACCAGTCTTCACAACAAACTTTTGTCAGCACTGGATGTTCGGTCTAGCAAAATGGTTTTTTACCGGACCGAATGAAAGATTACTGGAAGGTGAATTCGACGAGGAAGAGGGTAAAGAAGAGACCTGAACTTTTACATCTGATTTATGACATCAGGGCTAATATACTAGGACGAAAAAGAAACGCCGGGTAACCTATAATGATTGTTTTAAGGGATAAATTGTATTATTGGATTATTATATTTATTTTTGTATGAAATGTCATCTGTATGGAACCAGCTGTTGAAGTTTCAATCGATTTCCGATGCTGATTATGTGAAAAAATACCCCCTTTTAACGATGACCCTTCTTGTTTTGCGAAACACGGCCGGACATGTGTTGCATATTTTATGTACCCGGCGTTTCTTTTTCGCCCTAGTATATAAGACGACGATTTTTTTTTTATTGAATATGGAAAATATAAGCTGTCAAAAGTTGGTGGACCGTCGGGCCACTCGACGATTTCGAAGGACTCGGTTCACGGTCCTAAACACGAAGGCTGCATGATACTCTTGCCAGTGTGGTTATTTGTAGCATACAACTACGCCACAAGTCGAATAGACTACGCCACTGAACACCGTACAATCAACCTAGCCACGAAAACTCATTCTGGGCCCTTCGTACTTAGGTGAGCTATTACAAATTCTCGACAATCTATTTAAACAATACTTCTATTCAATAGATGCTATGCCTTAAATTAAGAAAAACACGGTATCTATGTAAAATGAGACGTGGTAATGACCCAGAATCCCAGATACTAGTAAAGGAATATAGTTAACAAGGTCATCAACCTTTGTTTCAACAAATTTGGAGATAGTAGGTTCAAGTCAATTCCATTAATAATTAGAAAATCAGATTTTCATATCCGCTTATAGTTCATTTAAAGCTGATGAATTACTACATATGTAACACATTTACATCATTAAAGCCGATTATATCTAAATACAATGGCAGTAAATTATCACTAGATAGATGGGGTTAGAAGATAGGTTTTAGGTTAATATCTGATAGCTAGATAAAGTATTCTTCAATTCCAAGATTTACGAGAGCTTTAATGTCACTATTATTATGATCTGGTGAAATGATCTCTATTGATAAAATGGACAGTATGATTGAAACTTTTTTGTCTTTGAAATATATTTTCTTTTGTCACAGGGGCCTGGTGATTTTTCCTTCACGTTGTATATATTGAGAATACAATAAGATGGACAAATTCATCAGGCGCCTGTGACACAAACTGAAAGTGAAAACATGTGGTGACAGTGTTGTGTTAAACTTTGATATTGACTTTTTGGAAATATTTTTTGTGTGACTCTCCACAAGACATTTTAACTGTTACATAGACATCCTATATCAACATTGATTTTTGAAAAAAGTAGTCTGATGATGTGTTTGGGCTCACATCAGAAAGGCTATTTCATGGTTAGAAAAATGTTTTCATCTCATTCTACATGCGTATTTTGTTAAGTGTTTTATATTTTCCACAGTCATACCAATACACTTGATGCATCTCTTACCAAATATAGGCCTATAAAAAATAAGAAATTATGGTTATTTTTCATATATTTAATTACCCCCACCCACTTGATAGTTATTGTTAATTTCAACAATTGATGAACTCTTAAATAATACGGGGTTTATACACAGTTCAATCTTCTACGAGCTTACTTTGGCATCTATGTTCGGTTTGTTTACCCAGCTGATTTAATAACGTCTGATCAAATGCAACAACAGTCATAACAGAATACCTAACAATGAAACAACATTTTAATTATTAACAAAAAAAATTATCACTTCGATAAATAAAGAGAGATTCTAGCTTTCTATCTTTATTGTCACTCCCACGACAAACAATCGACTAGGACGATTGCATCAGAATTAAAGGATTAATCGTATGAATTCCCCACGATAATTATAACAATGACTTTGTCTGTGCTCAAATTAATCAACCATTGGTCATAGGAGATAAAACTTCTAGGAGATAACATTTCCTGATACATGTGTTTACCTAAGCTTTTATTTTATAATTGAATGGGTTTGGTAATTGAAAATATGATATTTGTAAACTGTATCGATTGTTGTATAAATGTTATGATGAACAAAAATATCACATTGATAAATGGGTCAGTATTCAAGGTAGAATTACCTTTA
This sequence comes from Mactra quadrangularis, assembly GCA_025267735.1. Lineage (NCBI taxonomy): Eukaryota > Metazoa > Mollusca > Bivalvia > Venerida > Mactridae > Mactra > Mactra quadrangularis. The sequence continues at coordinate 36,175,513 of CM046304.1, forward strand.
TACAGAAGTATAGATTTTGACCGCAAATCTCTAAGAAAATTAGTACATTGTATTTTTAATGATTTTATCATATTTAAATTGTATATATCTAATATTTTGTGCAGACAAATTTGAAATTATACTATTCAATTATTAAATTATATCAACAAATCTTTTAATAAAGAAATATTTAAAATTGCACTTTTTTCATATCAAAGGAAGATTATAACTCTCTTCCATTAAAGGTTTTCATAGAAAAAATGCACAAGAATGTTGTTTATTAAATCTAATCTATGCAAAATGATAAACTATTTATTAAAGTTTCCAAGCATTTAATGACACTGAATTAGCACAAAAAGAATTCTACCACAATACAATGATATTTTTAAAATCCCAATTATTTCATTACAGGATTTTTTCCTTAACATTTCACAGGGGTAATTCTACCTTAATATTTCACTGGAAGGAATTCTACCATAATATTTCACAGGGGTAATTCTACCATAATATTTCACAAGATGAAATCTACCTTAATATTTCACAGGGGTTATTCTACCTTAATATTTCACAGGGGTATTTCTACATTAATATTTCACAGGGGTAATTCTACCTTATTACTTCATAGGAAGGAATTCTACCATAATATTTCACAGGGGTAATTCTACCTTAATATTTCAGAAGAGGAAATTCTACCTTAATATTTCATAGGGGAATTTTACCTTAATATTTTACAGGGGGAATTCTACCTTTATATTTCACTGGAAGGAATTCTACCATAATATTTCACAGGGGTAATTTTACCTTCATATTTCACAGGGTAATTCTTCCTTGATATTTCACAGGGGGAATTATACCTTAATATTTTACAGGGTATTAAGTTAATATTTCACAAGGGGAATGCTGGGTTAATACTTTACATGGGGAATTCTACCTTAAAACATCACAAACGGCAAACAATAATCACATGATGATTGTCGTTACACCTTGACAGGAAATATGTGATTAACAATCTAACCTCTGGGACAAAATATTGACTGTAAAAAAGATGTATAGAGTAGATGTTACGTAAAATTTTACTATATAGCCGAACACTGTGTATGGGGAATTCAAGTATGCCAATCTATCTCTATTGTACTCAAACATTTTAGGTTAACAGGCAAACGGGGAATTGCGGCACACCAACACAAAAAGAGATCTAGTTAGGATAGCAATTAGTGGAACCTAACAACATTGAAACAGATGTATAAAGCAGTAGCCTGTTCAATTACCCTAAACGTTACAAAACGTTTCGTAACGATACATTTGGAACTCCTCGGCCATTCACTGCGAATAATCTTGGACATATATAGACGCTATTTTGAAGCTACCGGTGTTGAAGTAAAGAAATAAACGATCGTTTGGGCAATGAGTGATATTTCATTTTTGTCTGTAAATTTTAAACAATCCCTAATTGCCTTATTGATCGTATATTTCTTTATCAGATTAGATTATTCGCAGCGAATGGCCGAGCAGTTCCGAATGTATCGTTACGAAACGTTTTGTAACGTTTAGGGTAATTGAACAGGCTACAGATGTTACATAAAATTACTCGATATAGATGAACGCTGTGTACAGGGAACTCAATTTAGTTCTGACGTACCCAAATATCGCTAGTAAACAGGAAACAATGGATGGTGGCAAACCAACTCGAGAATGGAAGTTCACAAATAAGGTAATATCCTGTCAATTGAATGACTTATTTCAGCCGTCGTTATGGTTTCGTTAGTCTTCCTATTCACTTTTCCTTGGTTCGATACCTTCCCTGTACCCGAATTGAACCAGAATCAAGCACGTATCTTCGCTTAAGACTGACCATATTTAGCAATTAAGTGGAGGATTAGCCTTAACTAACAGAAATTTAAGTCAATCAAGTCTCATCCAAATTTTGACCTGCGTCTCCTGGATTCGCATTCAGACGTGCTTCCAATGGTGCTAACCATGTGTTTCATTAGGAGCTACAAATGCTCTAACAATCTTGTTAGATTAATTTCGATTAGTTATTTGAACATGTTGAAGTGTCAGTACAAATTAGTTGAATCATTATTTGGTTTTAATTGTAAACACTAGCTCACTCATTGAGGACACTTATGTGCTGAAACCACACGTACGTCTTTGCCGTTACCAATAGATGTGGCCAGACGTTGGTATGCATAGGCAGGAGGAAATTATAGTTTCTTGAACATGTTTTATTAATTAGTAGTACGAAGTATGTTAGTATGTTGAGTAAAATGCATTTTTTGTGTTGTTAGAGCACAAACATCAGTTACTGATCAGGGGAAGATCCAGGATTTTTTTCCGGGGGGGGGGGGTCCAAACTTTTTCCAGGGGGGAGGTGCAAACTTTCCAACCACAACCACATTATACACATTTTGCAGAATAATGCAACATTCATTGTATTAATGATACAAAACTTTTAAGATAGCCACTAAATATATGTTAAGCACCGAAAAAATTGCTTCATGCTACTTAAAAATGACTTACAGTCAATAAATACACTAATGAAAAGGTGCATTTTGGAAATTATAGGGGGGGGGGGGTCCGGACTCCCACGACCCCTCGCTAGATCCGCCTATGCTGGTACAATATAGCCATTAACTTCAAACACTAGGACCATATTTGGTGTTGCAGTTTTATACACAGTCAAAGCTAAGTTGAACAACGAATCACTGCATTATCTAGAAAAAAACACACACTCTCATAACCGCTCTATAGAACATTTTTTTAACATAACTATCAGCATACAAGCATATCGCGTGTTGCATGATGGAAGCTTTCTACTGATTTGACGGTAATATATAGTGCAATGTTTGGACTGTAATTTAAAAATCCGACGATTAACAAACGAAATAACTCTTGTTTCAAGATAACAATATGTTATTTTATCATCACAAAAGTGTAATACAACTAAACGACAAGTTGCTTTTTATCATAGTGTATTTTACTGCGATGCACGTCATTCGGAGGAGTTCCGAATGCGATACACGTTTAACTTTGTGAATTTCACATTGTTGTCATTTATTCCAGATTTGACAGGAAAATGAAGAAAATACCGTTCATATGGTTTTTCGGTAATGGACACATCATGTGTCTAATATATATTGCAGATTATTATAACGAGAAATCTAAAAACAAATGTACCTAAAATCGAGGTTTAGTCAGACAGTGATTATGGCATCTGATGCTGTGATATAAATAAATGTAAAAACGTTATAAAAACGGTTGTTTAACAAAAAATGTTATATTTTAATTCATAATGTGGTTAACGCCGTGTCAACACGACTTTTATGTTTTTACGATGTCCAGTGCATCTAACCTAGCTTTCCTGGACCCTATAACCAGTACTCAAATACCCTTCCACAAGGAAACATTAGTTTGTCCTATGCTCTGTTCACATTCAATGAAGCGTTTGTCTTTCAAACAAACGCATCTCAGGGGTGAATGCCTTGGAGACGTAAACGTCTAACAGAACAAGCCAGACTAGTTTGAAGGATGACTTAATTTAAAAGAGAAACTGTATGAAAACACAATAATATATGTCAAGTACGAACAGAATAGGTCAACAAACAATTTTGAATTTTGAAGTAAATCTACCAATTACGTATCAATTTCAGGAGGGTCAGTTTAATGTAAGTTTAAAACGTTTAGAAACAACAATTGTTTTTGACGATCGTTCTTTTACATTTCCATTTCCATCTTTCTGGAACTTATTTATATATATCTATCATTTTGTAAATATCTAAGATGAACGTGTCATGGTTACATCAATTATTCAATTATCAATATGATTATTTCATTACTCAATTATTTTACGATTATCTCGAAAAATTAACTCTCTCGGCACGCACCCACTTGGGCAAATAAAGTGTAAAGTACCTGTTTCCATCTGATAGGATTTCGCGATGTTTTACATCAATGTTTCGTAACGAGGTTATAAAAATATGATTTATTCCCAATAGATGATCATATAGTACATAATCATCTTTAAATGACATTTTCTGGCGTCTTTATTCAATTAAGTCAACAATTTGTAACATAGATAGCTTAAAGAATTGTTTACTTGTTTGAACCTGACGACTCGCCGACACAGAAAAGTTGTTTCCTTCCGAAAGCGATTGATGATTAGGTTTGAATGAAATTTTGTACTTCAATATATTAAAATACAGTTTTAATATTTCTTTCAGTTATGCAAAGTCAATGTCAAAGTCAAATATTTCTTTATTGTCGGTAAGAATATATCAATAATACAAAAACATAAGCTATGTATAGCTTTTGACCGACATATTAAATTATAATAGATGTAAGTATCAAAATTGGATAAAACGAATTAAGTTGTATAAAAGACAAATGACTAGCAGGCTATGCTTAAATAAGTACAAATTTAAACTAGAAAAACAGCAACTATAAAACATTTGAACAGAAGCTACAAGCACAGCTGTCGCCCTCCCAGGATGCTACCAGACTCCTGAACTGGATTTCGTTACTTTGTTTTCTTACATGTTGTGGTAGGGAGTTCCAAAATCTGGCAGCACCTGACCGGAAACAACTGAGCCTTTAACTTGTTGTTCTTACATGGGGTACATGTATATGTTTAAGTCGCTATATGAAGATATATATATTCACCAACAATTGACTTAACAACTATCTTACAAACATGAAGTTATCAGAATATTACATGCATTAGAGACACAATAAACTGTTCAAACCACTCTGCTTTCTAAATTTGAATTTAACAAAGTGTCCATATTTTTTTAAAAAGTGGGGTTCTTTTATAAGAGCACACTATATACATTTATACACTACTGTTTCATAAACATGATCCAAAAAAGTTTTAGAGCTTAATTATGTAATTCGGGGGATATTTTTTCTATAAATTTATATAACTACACTTCATCCTAAACAAACAGTGATCAAAACTATTGTTTCAAGTATTGACAACTAAATTCTACTTTCGGTTTGTATCTACTTTCACTTTGAAATGCAATGAATAACATAAACAAATTTAAGCAAAATTTGCATTTAACTAAAAATCTTGTTCATTAAAGGTGTTTGAAATAGATAAAGGTCTATTTTCTTTGCAGTCTAAAAGCAGTGCTGCTTTTGATAATGGGGATTTAAATAATTTTTCAAATGGAGAACACAATACCTCTGTCGCATGATTTACATTGAGTTGCATCTTAAGAAGTGAACTTACGTAATATCACATTTTAAAGGAGAAATATTTGCTAACTACCAATTGCCTACTTAGTAATGTCTTTAATCCATTTATTCAAATGGGTTCTTAGAGTTGGAGTACAAACATATAGTCTACGCTCATTTAGACTTTGCAGATAAACCTCACCATTCAATCATATTTTTGGTGATTTTGTCAGAAGGTTTTTGCATATTTTATTTGCCAATTTTGCGTAATTTCTAGTTCAAATATCATTTACCAAATCGTTTTATGAAAAAGACATGACTTGTACGACTATAATAATAATTAGGACTGCTGCGAGTATCCGAGTACTCGAATATTCGCGATCTCGACCAGAAAATCGAGTACGAATATTCGTCACGTCCGAAATCGTCGGATCGCGATCTATTTTTTGAAAAAAAATGAAAGAACATTTTAGCCTAATTTTCACTGTAAACGAGCCGCACTACTAATGAAAACTTTATTGTTTTAGGGACCGTAATATCTAGTGTCAAAATTTCGATTGAAACACGTTTGAACAAAATGTTATCACTAAAAATTCCAAAAAAGGTCTGGAAATATAAATGTTAAGAGTACATGGTTTTCCACATAGTCTAATCATCTGTAATTCTTCACTTATTTTCGTTATTACATGAATTCCTGTACGCTTCTCCATTAACAAGTGATTCGTGGTTCGATTCGTGAATCGCTACTTATGAATCGCGGTTCGGATCGAATCGCCACTAGCTCGACGATCCACAGCCCTAATAATAATAAAGATATAACAAACGACATTCTCTTGTTTTGTCGACCACACATCACGTTTTTGCGGCTTAAACGTTGTCTCAATTTTCTATTTTCCTATGGATCTATTTTCAGAGACAAATATTTATGGAAGTATTAGATATTTTTTTCGAAATTCTGTTTATAGCATAAACACATCAGAATGAAGCTATCAAAATGCAGCGTAGGAGTAATGGTGCACATAGAAAGAGAATCATAGGTGACATCCTATTCCTACACAATTTATATTTATTACAGAGCAAATATTCACCATGGCGTATCCCTTGTTGATAAAATATATATATATTCTAGGAATTTAACAAAACCACCATTAGTTTCAAGAACTTACGAATAATCAACTTAGAGGAAAACTCATTTTAGAGAGACACTTGGCAGAATTATCCAATCCTATTTATAGAATAAAATATGTATTAAATTAAATTAATTGGCAGAACTTTTTACAAAAAAACAACATATATCTAAACGGCTTATTTGCGGACACGTAATCCAAATTTGGAAAATACGAGTCACCGTGCAATTTATGTGGACGAGTCAGCACGGTCAATGTAAAGGACAACATTGTCGATTTGAAGGATGGGCTATAGTTTTCACCTAGACAATTTCCTGTTTATTCTTCAATGAACATGTTGAGGGCAAGTATGAATTTGGTGTAACATAGAACCCGGTTTGAAACCCTAATGTCAATTGTTTTGTCACTGTTAGTTTTAATATGGTAATCCCTAAATTTATTTCTTTCGCTGATTTTGTGGTGTTCTTTTTACATCAAAAAGTGAAAAAAATGTATCACCATTTTTGCTTTTCAGTGGTGTGAAAGGTCTGTTTTACTGTTGCAGATTATGGTATAATTTTACATTCCTTTTTGATGTTTGATTAAAGGGCTAGACTCATTGACATCAGTTTTAATTGATTTCGACATTGCCTTGAACGAATAGCCAAATGCTCTTGATTATGACATGAAAATTCTTGTTTGTTTTGGTTTTACGGCGCACCAACACAGAAAGGTCATGCCGCGCATGAAAAGTCTAATTGTTAGATAGCTCTATCGGGAAACGTTTCTTTGAACATTATTTATTACTGAAATAAATGCATCTATTTGTACTGTATTGACGTGTCATTATTGGCAGAATGCCAATGAAGTATTTGTGCCAATTTTGATAATATTGTTAAATTCAATTATGTAATTTTATTGTTATCTTTTATGATTGTATATGTGCCAAGCGTTCCATATTAAGTAATATAAAGAGGCCTCAATGTTGGTTGGTGTTCTAAAAAGATATGTATAAACTATATACATGTATAAAGTTATGGTGAAAATGCCTTGTTTCCACGCTTAAAATATATACTATTACAAAGTTGTGGTGCTTGAAATATTATTTTTACAGATACATGCATATTTCTTTTCCACTGTCGATAATACGTAGTCTTGATGTAGGTCTTTAAATCATGCATGAGTTGTAAATATTGTTGAGTTCAAAGATTGGTGTTTGTGTGTAACCAACACATGAATGATATATTATTACAAAAGCAATTGGTGATGCTAATTGAGAAAGTGTCATGTGAGGTGCTTTGTAAATGGTAAAGGTCCCAAGTATACCATGATAACATTTTATATTCTGACTTACATCCTCTTTAGAACGCAGATACATATTTTGTGTATGTCCACAAACCATGAACACGTTGATATTGCAATATTTACATACCACCAAAAGAGATAGATGAAATCTACATGTATGTACTTTTGTTGCACTTGTTGTCAACAGTTCCATGCTTTTCGTAAAAATACCGTTACTATGAATTGTGTCCAGGGATTTGATGATAAATAACATAAAACATATGTTTGTGATATCAATGTTTTATTTTATACCCATAACAAACCGGCATCTGTTTTCCTTCTATGATCATTATGACATATAATGCACTTGTGGCAAGTATTTAAGAGTCCTCCGAGACATGTCATTATCAGTGTTTGCCTGTCATAATACATTTAGTGATTATATAGACAAGGAAAATAAGCATTTCAATGTTTGTCTTTTATAGACTGTCATTTTATTACTGTAATAATGAACTGCTGTAATCATGTATATCCACGTGAGATAATCATGGCTACGTTTCATTTGTGATCCACAGGTACTTCAGTTAAAATTTCCTGGCCAATCGATTTTATTTTTTTTTACTTATCCGAAATTTATGATGCGTTACAAATTTCAAGGCGCGTAAGCGAAGATATTTTTTTCATTTTCGGATTTTAAGATCCGGGAAATCCGACAAACATATGATCAATTTGTTGTGGCCTAACACAAAAAAACCCTAAAAAACAACATATGATATGCGCTTCGCGCTTACATTAATCCACTACGGTCACCCATCCAGCTACTAACCGTACATTTATCGCTTAACTTTGATACTTGTCAAACGCTTTACGTTCTCTTAGTAAACTCCTGCCCTGCGTTCAGTTACCGCGAACGTTACAAAACGTTCCGTAACGATACATTCGGAACTCCACGGCCATTCGCTGCGAACAATCTCGGACATATTTAGCCGCTATTTTGAAACTACCGGTGAACAAATATATGATCGTTTAGGCATTGAGTGATGTTTCGTTTTTAGTCCGTAAATTTTGAAACATTACTCATTGCCTTAACGATCTCACATTTGTGTGTTAGATTAGGTTATTCGCAGCGAATGGCCGAGGAGTTCCGAATGTATCGTTATGTACTGTAACGTACTGTAACGTTTTGTGTAATTGAACACGCTACTGTTGTGATGACCGCTCGTTAAAATTGTATTTATATATAAGCGTGTGGTAGATACTTATGCGCAATAATACAAAAAAAACTTCTCTCCGTGCACAGTTAGAATGGTGTTTGATTAATATGAAAAACAACATTAAATGTAATAATTTAAAGTATTCGCTTAAATAAGTGTTTTTTTTCAACTTATCTACTTTTGTTAGTACTCATATTTTTCTGCTACACTATTTTCTTGGTCGCATTGACTCATTGCTTTCTATTGAGTTGAATGTGTTGTTCGTTCTTTTTAAATTTCGCAGAGCGCTGACAAAGAAAGGCATTTTTTTTAAAAATCCATCCAAAAATGGTACGGTTAACGTTTAAGTACGGTTTCATGGACGTACGGTGGCATAAAGGTGACACGGAGATATATTTAATTTTTTACGTGGCCACGTAATAGCTTTACGTGAACACGAAGTAGCTATTACGTGCGCACGCAATAACGTTTTAGTGGCCACGTAAAAGCTTTACGTGGCAACGCAAAAAATAAATATATCTCCATGTCACCTCTATGCCACCGTAGGGAAGTCGACAATAATTAACATAGTTGTTCACTTCTTTCTTTAGTCTATGTTGTCAACGAAATTTAAATACATGTAAGTGTTTTAAAGTATTTAAAAACTTTATGGTAGTTAAAATCCCGGAAACAATTAATTTAAAAACAGCATGACGGCCTAAAGCGTATATCGTTTACTGAAACATATACCAACAGGTGTTGAATTAATTATTAGTGTTTGTGTCATAGGATACTATGTGTGACATTATAAAATTTTCACAATTATTTTGTTCAAACGTTATATTATAATCGAAAATTATTTTGAAACAAATAATTTTTTTGACTTCAGGAGCTCCGAATGTGCGAGAAAAAAAATACTTATACATCGATTGAAATGGCTGGTGAATATAGACAAACCATGAGTTACGTAAAAAACGAAGGACTTTCTTTCTTTAAAGGGCAACCTAATACCAAGACTATTCCAGAATGTTTGAAATATTTTGCCAAGACAAAGGGTGATGAAGAAGCATTTGTGTTTATCAACAAGTTTGATCGTGTATCTGTAACTTGGGATAATTTGTTAATCCAGACTATAAACGTTGCTAAATCAATGGTCAAACTAGGAGTTAGAAAAGGTGATAATGTTGTGGTTCATCTAAAAGAGGGTCCAGAATGGTTGTACATGGTTTATGGAGCGATGATGGCTGGTGCTTGTCCAGTTCCGCTATATTACAATGACAAATCTTGGGATCATGTTACAAACGCATTGGAACGATTAGACAGATGTTCAATGTTAATTGTTGATGACAGAAATGGATCTGAATCAGTTGAAAAGGTGCTCGGACATGTTGATAGACATGGATGTCCAAAATGTAGAAAATACCCATTCTTGAAACAGTTGATTTGTATACAGCTAGAAGAGGTCGGCAATGGGGAATCATCACAGAATTTGGACAAAGAATATTTTCTAGGTAATTGGAAACAATCATCTAATTTGTCAGACAATGGCAATGTTGGTAATAGAAACCCATCACAGAATTCGCAAGACGTAGGCCATTCGGGCATTGGGGTATCTTTACAAACACTGTTGCTTGACTCTGAACCAGATGTTGAGCTTCCGCTAGTAGTAGAGGATGATGTGTCAGTATGTTTTCTATCTTCTGGTAGTACGGGCACACCAAAATATGTCGCAAGAACCAACAAACAGTACATTTTAAATTGTAGAGCCAATTTTGAAGAATATCGAGTGCATCTTCATGAAAACTGTATTGAATTCAGGGAACGAGCATTTGCAAGCGCAGGGGGGTTTCCACAAACTGTTGTATTAGGACATTGTCGTGTTACTTCTACTTTTGAACCATCAACTCAATACGAGATGGAAAGACTCATAAATGCTATTAAACAGGAAGGCTGTGAAATGCATGATTTGTCATATTCATTACTTACCAAACTTGTTAGCATTGAAGTAAGTAATACTATATGATTATGTTCACTTTTTTCATGTAAAGATTCAAAATGTAATTATAACTATCATATAAGAATGCACTTCTCCTTCGTTACCAAACAGTTGAGGTCTTACATTTCAAATGCAGTATCATTATAACCAGTAATGATCATGTATTTGATCCCTACTACCAATTATGGTTATTGAAATGAAAGAATATTCCCTTGCTTATGAATGATTGGAGTCTATATTGAGTCAACCGTGTTATATGTTACCCATTTCATATATTTTACCACACTGTAAAGAATTTTTATTTGTAAACCTTATTGGGCATTCTAATTACAGGACGTATAAAATAACAAACCGTGTTTGTATAAACATTAAAAATGTAACAATCCATTCCAGAGGTAGGCAGTATTGAAAATAAAAGTTGTATAGTTTATTTTAACAAAATTAATGTGGCGAATAATCCCCCTTGGTCAATCATTCTTGTAATGGTCAAACGCAATACCACTACTCCAACAAAACATTCATAAAACATTAAAATTAAATATATTTTATTGTCATCCTGAGCATCCCCTGACATAGATAAGTTCATTGAATTGTTTCTACAGTGTTTTGTACGAACTACACACGTTTATATGGTGTTTAGTTTGACTCTTATAATAAAATCGAGCACTTGTTTGGTATTTTCAGATACCTGCGAATTGGCCAGTAAAAGTTGTTTTATATAGTGGACAGCGTGTATCGAAACAAATGATTTCGACAATTAGATCACTTGCACCTGTAATTTACAGACGATATGGTACCAGCGAGAGTTCCATGATATCGTGTTCTGTCATGACTGAAAAAGAAATCGATAAATCACACTGTGTGGGGCGAGTCATGAGATACAAACCAATAGAAGTCAAAATCGTTGACAACAATTCCTGCGTGGTGCCACTAGGCGTTCATGGAGAAATTTATGTACGCACCGCTACGTCAATGCAATGTTATCTTGGTGATCCTAGCGGTTCGAGAGAAATTATCGATGAGGATGGTTGGTGCAGAATAGGTGATATAGGTATGATGCTGGAAAGCAATGGCGATATTGAATTGTATGTGTTAGGTCGGAAATCGGACATCATAAGATTTGGAGAGAATGAATATGTTACTCTAGGGCTAATAGAAATGGCGATAGAAGAGATGCATTTAGACATTGAACAAGCATTTGTTATTTCAATATCTGATTGTGAAATGAGCCCAATCCTTTGTGCATTCGTTGTATTAAAGAGGGAGAGCAGAGTAGATGAGACATTTATGAAAGAGCAATTTAAACGTCTCCAAGATGAACGCCCAATTAAGTTTAAAATTGTCCCTCAACATTGGTTTGTGATTGATAAAATACCAGTTCTAAATAATGGCAAACCATCTCGACGTCAACTGAAAGATTTGGTTGGAAATTTCCTGAAAGCTGAGTCATATAACATTGAATAAGTACAAATTTTGGATGAGAGTGGACCACAACACTCAAAAATGTAAAATTGTCACAAAAATCAACCATGTTACCTTACCGGTTATACTCTGCAATGTTTATACGAAGGGTAGTTCATACCTTAAATAAACAATGTTGAATTTGCCCTCAATGCACATTCCTTTACAATGTTATGCTACGCTCGGCTAACTCTTTAATGTTTTCACAATGGAATGGTGTACAGATTTATTATATATAACTTAGTATTTTAATTAAATAATGGCTATAACACTCACAGCACTCTGATTAAGAGTATTTAGTATCTGAACAAAAGTTCTTGATGACAGCTTATTAGAATATTTTCGGACAAAGCTATGTAACAGTTATTGTATGCACTACTTGAGATTTTTCCATGTTTTGGCTGCTGCAATTTTGTAAAAAGCAAAAATTAATAAAAATAGTTTGTTTACAATCTGAAGATCACGTACTATATACCCTGAATTGTTATCGACGCACATAGATGCGTCGATATAAACAATTATCAAGATTTGAGCATTTTGTAGGCGACACCGGTTGCCTTCAGCCAATCAAAACGATGCATTTGAGGTCACATGATAAGAAATGGCCGTGAAAAAGTAAAAAAGGGTGTGTGAATGGACTCGTCTCCGCCATGAACAAGTCTTTGACTGAAATCAAGCTGGCGCACAGTCAATAGCGGGCATCAGCAGAGATTTAGGAACGCTACACGCCACTAAACATTTTGTCGGACATTAACATTTTCACGCAAGTATTTTTGATCGGAAAAAAGTAAAATTTGCGAAGGTAACTAATCATGTGTAAATAGACTTGTTCATCGAAATCAATATTTATTTTCTATTTATAACTTCCGCCCCGTTCGCAAATGATATAAACCACAAAATACATACATCAATGGAAAAGACAGCAAACACGGCTGAACGTCGATTTCAAGCATTTTTGGAAATGCTAATACTTGTTTAAAGTGCAAAATTAAGATTGATGTAGAGTAAAATAGCACGTTTGGCCCTAAGTAGAAACATATATGAGGTTTCAAGAGCGTTAATATGGTTTCTCTGTCATTTAACCCAGTGACCTAATTTTTCATCATACAACATCCAATGTATTATCGATATGAACGCTTTTTATCTGGTGTGGTGCAAAATGAAGAATGATAGTGGCAGATGGAACATAAACAATTTTTTCCTGTGAATTGACCTCGTGTCACACTTATTGACGCCCACATAACCCTTAATCAAGCTCGTCCGGTAATTCATATGTTCTCCCCAAGCTGAGTTAGTATACAATCTGATTAAAACCCGATCTAAAAATTTTCCGCTCGCATAATCGCTAATTCAGATCTGGCCGTTTTCAAACGACGGTCACGTTCAGGTGACCTTTTCCCATCATAGTATTTAGGTCGAAATTGTTATGATTAGTTACTTGTTTGCATCGTTTACGTCTCGAATTTGAAATGAGCCGTCCAATCGCAGACTGGGAATATTACCGCTGTTAAATTAGCTCGCAAACCCTGGTCGTCTAAAAATAGAAATTACGAAATTTGAAATGTTATTAATAGTGTTTCGTCTAGATGAAAGCTACGCGTTGATTGGTCGACTCGACGTGACCCTCTTTTGATATCTAAGATATCCTGTACGACAATGCTCTACAAGATATCTGTGTAAACGGAGATTGAGTGAGTGTACTACATTGATGCACTGCCTTAATAACATTCGGAACTACCTCGGATATTACTGCGTAACATACTCTCGGATATATCTAGGAGGCCGCCATTGAAGTAATGGCACTACTTTCGGTATCACATGATCGACAAAATGGCGGCGATTGTAAACAATACGTTAAGAATATTGATGCTTCGTTAAAAATTAGGGGAAAAGCGTGATTATTCCGGAAAGGAGTGATATTTTTTGTTGGAAAACGATGTTATTTTATTGATTCAATGTAATTTTAACTTTAGAATCGGTCGGATTTTCTTATTCGTCAATATCTTCAAAGTGGAAATATATTCGGATAAACTGTCATTAGTGCAATTTCGGATACAAATAGGAGAATAAACCAACATGTGGATTTAATAACTGTAGCTTTATAATCAAGTTGCAATGAAATATATACTTCAGAAAAGAACACTTAATTCGATGAATAATAAAATTATTTGCTAGTTTGATTTAATAAATATATATAAAAATCTAAATATAGAATCTAATTATATAAATAAATACTGTGTTAAAATTGATATCAATCTCTGTTGTTTATTTATGTTTACATTCTTTGTTATTATAACCCATGCAAATTCCACTTTCCTTATAGTCAAACCCAATAAATCAAGAGTCATAAGCAGACACCCTCCCATGTCGCCATAAAAGCTAGCTTGAAGGCAAGGGAGTACAGGTGCTGTATCATAACCTCGGCGACATACACCTTTCTTCTTCCCGGTAAGAGCTGGGATCTGACAGATTGTATTAAGCTCTGCCAGACTGAGCATGCGCAATGGCCAAACATCTCCAAAATGTTAAAAGTTTTAAATATAGTTTGAAATTTTTTACACTAGTCAATTTGATATTTTTGTCAGATCACTCCGGTAGGAGAGACCTGAAGGCTTCCAATGTTGGCGCTGAAACAACTGATGATGGAAGGTTGTTCCATTCTTTAGCTGTCCTAGGGAAGAATGCGTTGGCAAATCTGTTCTCTCTAATGCATTTGTGGAAGAACCTATGATGGCCTCGGGTACGTGCTTCATTGTGCTGTAAGAACTTGTCTGAGGGAATGTCAACAAGATTGTTCTCTATCTTTTACAACATCATCAACCTTGCATGTCTACACCTACTCCTTTACTGAGTGGATTTTCTGAACCATTACAATGTTCATAATCCTTGTATGTTCTATATGCTTAAGTTTGTTCCTAAAAGACCTCTATGGCCATAATAACTCTGCCTATCAAGCAGGACAGCTGTCGGCCACAAGTAAAGGTTATACCAAGGACCCTATTTAAATGTGAAAATAGGGTCTATGGTTATATGTTAGTATTGAATTAAGCTACCAGGCCAAGATCTAATAAAGCCTCTTCAGGGACATTGATTTGGTTGATGAGTCATTGCAATCAGAGACACAGCTAACTATCAATAATATCCAATTCCCTGATGCAATATAACTAAACTATTTTCTGTTAAACATATACACCACCTTTTTCTAAACCACATTCAAATCAATGTAAACCACTCAAAGAGGGTTGTGAATTTGAGACAAGCTTTAGCCAAAGCATAGTTCAACTCTACATATAAGAAAGAAAACTTGATAACAAATGATAGTGATCTAGTAATGATTTATCCTTGAAACTACTATCAGAATTAATGACACCAATAATGCTAGCAGTTTTATGCAGCACTATAAAAAACCAAATCAGTCTGATAACAGATCTCAGTTGATACTATATATAACTTCTTTGGTACTTGCAACAAGAATATGTCACATGGCAAATGGTCACCCTTGAGTGCTCGACTTCTAGCTAGCTTTTATTGAGCCTGATAAGCATCTCATTCATTCTGGTGTCTCAGATTTTAAACAACTGAATATTAAGGCACACATACTGCTTGCCAAATTGATGTAACTTGTAAACATTAATGAAAAATCTGAATATTGTATAAAGCCATGTATCTTCCTGTTGTCTGGTGTTTACTACAATTCTTCATTGCACTAAAATAAACAAAAATCATGTGCCCCAATGCACCATTTACTTCCAAAAATCTGCATGAGAATCAAACACTTAACTTTTATGGCTTTACCAGTCATAAACACATCTCTTTTAGCACTTTACAAAATTGGGATTCAGACAAAAGTCTTGAAAATTAATATATTTCTCAACAATATTTCTATTCATATTATTTTCTTTAATTAGATCAGTAATTATGATAAATAAAAAGATACAGGAAAAATGAAAGTTTTTTAATAAAAAACTAAAATCTCATTTTCTATTGCTACAATAAAACATCAACTGGTTAATAATTAACAAATAAATTAGTAACTATGAACAGTTATTCCTGAAAATTAGTTTAAAATCATGCAATAAATTTCAAACAAAATTATAATCATTCTGAAAGTCCTGTTACAATGAATTGAAACCCATTTTGTCAGTAAAAAAATATGTAAGGGCTTCAATAGCCAAAAATGCAGTCTTTAATGCAACATGTCAAGTCTATTAAATTTAAAAAGCTGTTAAGGACACATTTTACTGTAAAATTATTCATGAATATAATTTTGTACACGTGAATAGTGAGAAAATTATCAATCACAAGCATAGAGAAATGGTGTAAAGTACAAATATAATCCAAGTTATAACATTATTCAGATGTACATTTTATAAATTGGCATAAAAGTCATGCCTTGTTTAACAGTTTCAATCATTCAATTAGGAAAGTCTGCTTGAACTTCGTAAATTTTACACTTTGTTTAATCAAAATTTCACCAGCTGCATATACCGATGTTAACATAGTCAAGCAGTCAAAGCTAAAGAAAATAGTGTTTTGAAGTAATATCATTTCATGAGCAAAGTAAATGGGTTTGGATAATAATTCATTTGTATCATTAAAAAGTTCCATTTTCATTATTTATGAAAAGGTTTGGATCAAAAGCAAGCAAAATAAATGCCATTCTGTTTAAGCAACATTATAACAAATATATCAACACTAAGATATACAGTGTAGTTCGACAATATTAACCTGAGCTTGACCTTTATGCAAGATCATATTAAACTTGGTATTTACAGTCTATTTTTGTCTTCGTTTGTAAATCGCGCTTTATCAGAAGCTTTCAGCAAAATACACATACTAAACAATTCATTTTCTTTTCATAAGAATTAATACATTGAAACAGTGATAATGTGTCCAAAATTAAAAGTACAATAACATACCACTTATACAAAATTGATTTATAGTAGCATAGGTTGCTATAACATGTATAATCCCATACAGGCATGAGTAATCTCACTATTTTATGTAAGTGAAATGTGTAATTATTATAATTAGGTAGTTCAAGCTCATAATAATATTCTCGCACTATAATACATAGTTACTATGGCAAATATTAAGAGTAGTTATTGTTCATTTGATCTCAACTATCAAAACATGAATAATTTCACGGTGACTTTGTGCTCTTTGTCTGACACTCAAATATTGAGATAGCGTGTAATCATTCACTGTGAAATTATTCAAACTTTGACAGTTTAGAAAAAACGAACAATAAACAACAAATAAATAAAACATAGATCAATAATTTAACAGATTGTACATAATTTGAACAAAAATCAATTTAATTAGAAATATTTTAAGTATAGATACAATTTGAACCAAAGCATACAGCTTAATCAGCACATCATTATTCTTTCTTTTCAAATAATAAAATGAAAACCAAAATAATATGATCATTTTTTTAGCCTTCTGGATCAAGCAACTACTTAAATCTTATACCTAATTTAATTTCGATTGTTCTCTCAGCATGTACCACCTAAAATTTCCTATTTTGTCATTTATTGTTAATTTGAGATAACTAGTGTCTACCAACACATCTGAATAGCTGATAAGTTATAAACTTTATATTTCAATTGTAACATGCATATTAATTTCTAGTCCTTTAAAATATACAGTTCTTTGAACACTAATAATATTAATATTAGTTCAGTCTTATTCTCCTGTTGATTAATTTCCAATTGGATGATTCCTCATGATTTTTCAATCTTCTTTCCAAACAAAATAAAGAAGCACTGCCTTGACTTCCTTGGTTATGAGTTTGTGAGTATCTTGAGAACATCTTATATTTGTAAACTCTGCAATTTTTGTATAATAAAACATATCGACTATATTCTTGTTGATCTTATAATATGCAAGTGCCTGAAAATGTAAAAAGTATATAAATCAACTACATCAGATTATGTTTTATAAATGATGCATCATGTGTACAAATCTTGAAATGACAAGATTAAGCCATTTTATAACAAACATTGAAGTGTGATAGTTTGCCTTTCTGTTAGTAAAATGTAAAAAATGCACAAATAATGTAACACAATGGCACGCTGCCAGAACAATAGAGAGTTTGGTAGTGGTTATTTGACCAATGAGAGCGTGACTGATCACCATGTGATCATTGATACCGTCTGGTGGCCTGCAGCGTTAGTTCCGAAAGTTGCTTTCCAGTTCCGTGATACCTGGAGAGCGGATGTGTATTTGTAAATATGTTAGCCAGTAAAACCTATATAAATAATAAGTTATTAAACTATGATGTGTGTTTGTTGTTATATTGTTGGTGATTTTAAGATACTGAGTTAGTATGTGGACAGTGGACAGGTAGTGCCACAATAAATACATACCACAGTTTATTCTAATCACACCAAAACACATGCAAATGATTTGCCAATTTTTGAAGCAACATAAAACTCATATTATTTATACTTTAACCATGCTCACTAATTAGTGTTTTAATACTCTTGGTAATGATTGTTACCTCAAGTTAAATAAAAAATGAGTATGAAGAAGACAGATATTGGATTTGTTTTTACAAAATACTTACTTGTTTTTACTCATTAACTGAATTTAAGAAAACAACTTTTCAGCACCCAATTAAGATTTCATTGTATTTAGAGCAGCCATCTGAACTGTGCGGCACCATCTGAAATATCAAATACTCATTTAAACTTTGTAAGTTTTCATCACTTACTATTTAATTTCTATAAGTGCATTTACATGAATTGAATATTTAATGCTCAAACCTTCAGCATATTATCTAATAAAATATTATTCATACAACCAGTTACGCTTTAGTTCCATTGTGAGACATTTGCCTTGGTATAGATTTACACTATTTAAATGCCAATTATTGTGTTACGTATGGCTGCCGGCTACCCTTATCAGTTACTCTTGACTCTTTTATTTATCAGGTTCTCTTTTTCCTGCCACAAGGTGACAACTTCCCTCTACACAAATTACAACAAATATTTGATTTCATGTAGGGTGTATCAAGTCATGACCAGGAATAAATAAAACAATCCAAATTTGAAATCCTGCATTCTACGAGTAAACCACAACCTTGACAATCCAGGATGCATAAGGTCTAATGGGAGATTGAAAATAATACATGTATAGCATATTTACCTTCACCAATATCTTGAGATAGTTTTTTGCTGATTGTCCCTGTGTTACATTGACTGTTATCCATTATCAGTTGAATACTCTTCATATTTTTCATTTACATTAGTAACTTTCTCTATGACCTAAAACATAATCTTAAGCATGAAATACAGCAAGTGCTTACAACACTGAAAAATAATAACACTATTACAATGTAATCTTTTCTAAACAAGGCTACATATTTGGATACACTCCAATCTTCTATGACAAACAATATGAAAAGTATTGCCAAAAGAATATCAATCAGTCAAGAAGGAAGCCACAGGTTCCATAAATATGTCTGATACCTGACCGTTGCTCCTTCAATGACACTTTGCACAGACAGTCTGAGGATGATTTAGAAGAAGGCCAACTCCTAAAGTTGCTTCAAAATGAATGAAGGATGATCACAGTTAAAAAATTCAGCCTGACTGGATGGATCAGTCAGTAAAACTAAGTGTCAGTGATCTTAGGTAGCATCCACTCCAAAATCAAGGGATTTACAAGCCTTAGGGAGAGACAATTACTTGTATTTAAGTCAAATGCTGTCAATCAGTATTACGTTAAACATCCCTTAGCCCCAAGATTATTGGTAAAGCATTTTGAACAATATGTATGTATGTATTTATGTGTGTGTTAAGTATTGCTAAAAATATATCAGACCCATGAGATTGTGTCAATTACTTGATTTATCATACAGGTCCATGCATGCACCATACATGAGACCTAAATTTAAAATTTCTCAGACATGGAAATCTGTCCCCACTTTGTATAAGTCTATTTTACTCCAAGTACAGTAATAAAACAAAATCATATACCTTATTACAATACTTGAAACAGTCACTGTCCACTAGAACTGGAGTATACATGTTTACAACCCTTTTCAAATATTCATATGATCATACCTGATAGGTTCTTGTTAAATACCTTATGAAGGTAGAGCTTCAACCAAAGATCTGCAAAGCAAAAAAAAAAGTTGATAATTACTTGGTAATCAATTAATTTATAAACAGGTCTCTTAGAAATAACAGGGGTTCTTCATTTGAGATCAAATTTTTGCGGACAGTCTGAGAGTTTACCTGCAGATCTAGATGGACCTTTCTATTTATACAGGATTTGTCTGTCCATTCGCAACCTTTAGCCATGACTACTAATATATAAGTATGAGAGATGCAGATTGCCTGTGTTTGAAACAATAAAAGAATGTTACTTTTTCCTAATTTATTACTCAGGGTATGTTGACCTTGCCAGTCCTCCTTCATTGTAACATATCAATTAGTATAAAGCCACCTGGCTAGCTCAGTAGGTAGCACACAAGTCTACTGATTGAGGTGTCGTGGGTTCCATTCCCGGGCGGGGCATACTTTTGTGAAGCTGGGTCATGCAATTATTTCTTCAGCCATTCTCCCTCCTACCACTGATTTTTTAATTACGTTAGGCAGTTGTCAGTGACTGACCAAAGTATGCACTTAGTAGTTGGTTAACAGCTAAATCCAGATATTTAGCCTTTCCAGGAGGAGTGAGTAGGTTGACTGACCACCTTTATATGACCAATACATTCTGTTGCTACGACTTTAAACCCAACAAATTAACAAACAATTAGGGTAGCTGGTCAATTATATTCTTCATTCCATTTGTCAATTTTAATGACATGAAATTTGTTTATTTTGAGCAGTAAATTCTGTATGTTTTAAATGGAATTAGCATGGAACAAAAAACACATATATATAATCTATCGCTATCCCCAGGTCGAATTATTCCTCATGGGCATGGCCATTGCAATTGGGCTGCAAACATGCATATAACTTGTAAGTGGACTAAATTGTCCACTTATCAAAACGGACGGCCTAAGGACGAGTGTGACTTAGGACGGATCGTCTCAATTCCAGCGTTATACAAACTTTCTTAAGCTTCAGTGAATCAGATAGTGGTACGCATCAATTCAACTTTCAGTTTCACTTTAAAATCATAATCACGAGGTGAAAGAAACTCGACTTACCGCTATCATATAAAGCCATGCAGATATGGACACTTTAAACACACTGCAGTACTTCATCAATGATATTCAAATCAATTGAGACCGAAAGCAAATCGACCTAGTTGCCCAACTACACAAAATCTCTCGATAATTTAAATGTGTTGACATTCTTTTCTTCTCGTCAGCCATCTTTAATAACGTTCGACACTTTCCGGCAACTTCGTTCATCTCCGTAGGGATTACTTTTTAGCGTAGGCTTAAAACCGAACAATAATGCTGTGATTTTCGACATATTCATCCACCAAATATATCCGAGGGTTGATCGTCAGTTTACGGAATCACCCGAGCGGTTTTCCGAATGCCTTAATAAGTGTCGATTTATTGTATTAACCTTTACTATGAACTTTTGAACGACCAATGAAAATTTACAAATTCCAATTTCATGGAAACTTTATTCGCATTTTCATTGGTTGAAACTATCACCTGACGACAATAATTTTAAATAGACGGGAAAACAATGCCTTAATATTAGACAAGATCTATAAGGTTTGATCATACTAGTGACGAATGCTAACGCGTATGACGTGATATATAGCGAGGCTATACTTCGTATTTAAATTGAATATGCTCTATGTTTACTATGTTTAAGATCATAGATACACGTGTAAAAAGATCAATTTTTACTTTCATTTTAGTTAATTTTTCATTTCAATTCAAAATAACTATTCTCAGTACACAGTATGAATAATGTTTGATTAATGTGAAGAAACATTAAATATCAAGATTTTATTTGTTTAAATTAGTTTTTTTTAATTCATCTACGTTTGATAGTATTGATATTTTTCTACGGCACTATTTTCTTGGACGCATTTACCCATTGTTAGGTGTTGTTCGTTCTTTTCAAATTTCACAGAGCGCTGACATAGAAAGGATTTTTTTTAAATCCTTCCGAAAACTAGATAATTCTTGGAACATGTAATTGTTGCTGGTAGTAAACGAGACGTAATAAACTCTTGTTTAACAATTTTTCCAGACAATTTTTCATTATTTGGCGCCTGTTTGGCTTATTCACAGTTATTAGTGATTGTTATGATAGCTGTAATTGCCCCCTTACAGAAAAATCTAAATTAAATTTTAAAAAATAATTTAAGTACGTAAGTTATATTTACTGCATACAAGCTTAAAAACTTTAACAGAATCCAATGAAAGTTTAGTCAAAAAAGTAAAAGTTAGTGAACGAAAAAACACCATTTGTAACGAAAGTGGGTCAACTTTAAGATATATGATAAACAGATGCACATCTGGAAATAGTTGAGGGTATTTGTGTAGTTAAACTCTTATTCTCTACTTTGAATGTAAAAGCAAGTCTTTTCTCATTTTTGATTTTTGCTTTTTCTTCTACCGAAATGTAACCGTTTCAGCGTTTGTGCCAATTGATAGAATTTATCCTTTGGTTTTAATTTGACAATTGTATATGTTTTACTGACTTAATCTATAAGACTAGTTAAATTATGATTTTCCTTTATGAATTAAGTACATATATAGCAATTCAGAGTGAGAATATGAGACAAAGTATACATTAGGTAGTGGTTTTACAAACGCCCATTGTGTAATATGTCTGAGTTATTTTCCTACAATAAATGTTCCTTCCAAAGTGAATGCCAATTAAGCGAAATATAGGGAAGAGAACACTTTAAGTCATCAATAATTACCAGGTATTATCAGCTTAATTTCATTTAAGCATCAGGTTTATGAATTTATTATTTATCATGTTTTCTGTAACTCGATTATTAGAACCTTAGATATGAACACCTTTAACAGTCTTTGGAGACAAGCAGTCGTGAACTTGCTTTGCTAATTGACAGAGTAAATATTTAAAGTGACACCCACCAAGATCGTGAAGTACGTCATGTGATATATTTGCTTTACTTGCTTACTTGACTTCATTATTTGTTTGGGTTGGATCTGAATGTCAGTGGCTACTAGAATATTGTCGGGATAATTGAAAAAACAATTATAACAATGTGTTTCCGTTACTTACGTGGTATAAGATAAATGAAACTACTGTGAGCTTACAGAAGCAAGAAACTTTTCCAAACAGTAAACCACAATACTAGTATTTGATATGAACACCTCTAACTGTCTTTGGAGACAAGCAGTCGTATTCTTGCTTTGCTAATTGACATCGTTTATACTTAAACTGACGCCCACAAAGATCATGGTAGTAGTCCGGCCAACGCCAAGGATGACCTTGCACGAAATGATGTAGAAAATGTTATTCAATTTATTGGTAGACATGGTCTTACTGATTCCAAATCCGATTGATGCCACTTTGTCATCCTTGGGCAACTCCCAGAATCCAAAATGGCGACCAAGATGGCGGCTAGAGGCTAAATTATACATGGAAAATGTAGTTTTACACATTATGGTCTTAAAATGAAGGACAAAAGTGATTTCAACATTTACAAATCGAGTTGGTTAAATTTTGTAATTCTTATACAAACTTTTAAATACAAAATGGCGGACAAAATGGCGGTCAAAATGGCGGGTAAAGGCTATTTTCCCAGTAAATAAAGAACAAACTGGCAGAAAAAAACTGAGTGCTATAGAAATTTATTTACTTATAGAATAGTTCATGTTATTAAAGAAACCGATTGATTTCACTTAGTCATAATTTATTATTAACAATTATAAATCCAAAATGGGACTAAATGGCCGATATGATTTAATAGTTCAGTACATAATATACGAGTACATACATGAACGGAAACAAACACATTTGGGTTTAAGTTTCAATGTTGGTTATATGATTTTTTGAGTCTTTATAAACTCTCAAGTTTGTAAAACTAGTTAATCCCACCTGATAATCTATCAGCAACTCAAGATTCAAGGTGGGGTCAAAGATTACGATTTCGAAGCAAATTCAACCAGTTCAATTTTTTTAGCAATAATGTATTGTAAATAATTAAGTGTTTTCATAATGGCCTAGTTATTTGGCTGAAAACAGTCATCCTGTGGCCTAGGTTTATAATGACTGTCTTCAGCCGAATACAGGCCGTTATGAAAACACTTAATTCACCATTGTCGCAGATAGGGTCCCAATAAAAACGCTCAGCTTGTATAGTGTTTTCTGAGCTCTTTTCTAATAGTCAATGTTTCTTCCCAAATGAAAGCCAATTAAGTAAACGATAAGGAAAAGAATGCTTTAAGTCATCAATATTTTTTGTTACATGATTAGCACCTTATATGTATATAGGAACATCACGAAAAGTCTCTGGAGACGAGTAATCTTATGGGAAGACTTAATGTTTTACTTGTTTGCTAAATGACATTGTAATTGCTTAATTTGACGCCCACAAACATCATGGAGTAAGCCATGCGATAAAGTAGCTATATTTGTTTACTTGACTTTATTATTTGTTGATATACACTATATAAGTACAAATGGTGGGAAGGTCGAGAAGGTACAACTTTCATAAAATAGTTACATATTGTTTCCATTACAGACGCTCTCGTGAAGATAGCGGAAATTACTGTGTGCTCACTAAATGGAAAGACTTTTCCCAATGGTAATACACTAAAATTTGTCGTACAGAATGGATAAGAATAAGAGATTACTTCGTACGCAATTACGAACAGTTAAAAAGTGTATTACCTTTGCTAGAACTCAAGGTCTATAGTCACGTGATCTACAACAACGACAACAACAACCGATTTAACCAATTGAAAGAATTTACTCTTTTCCAAAATGAGTAAGGCTTTAATGAAGCTTGTAGCTTTGTGTCCATACAATTGGTCCTTGACATTTACATGTACCCTTGATATTAAAAAACTCACTGAAAACTACTGTGGGAATTGCATTTCGACAACGTGCTTTCGTATATAGACTTGCCTTGTTGATTATTTTGGCGTCAGTGGTAGGTTAATTTTACTGGCGCTGTCTGGCGGAAATTACTGTGTGCTAACAAAAGCAAAAATATTTGTCCAACGGTGAAACAGAATAACTTGACGTACAGAACGGGCAAAATAGGGGACAACTTCGTTTGCAGATGCTTTATACAAAGACTTGTCTTATTCATTATTTTGGTGGCTGAGCTCAGTTAATCGTATATCGTGCATGATAAACACTATTGTTGTCTTTATGTGGTCGTAGATCAACCTCAATGTCGATAACATTAAGACTCTTTACCATATCATTACATATTGTGTTTGCCAGTGTCGTGTCTGTAGGCCATATGTTCTCGAAATTTGTCAGTGAATGTTAAGCTTTGATGTAAATACAAATTAAAGATACCATATCATCTAAGTATGCAGGAGGGGAAATTTTAATTTGAAATGTTATTAGATTTTGACATTTTATGATGAATCAATTCTTACTCTTTATACCTGGGTATATATGACAGGCACATTTAGGGAATATATTAATCTCTAAGAGATACGATATTTCTAGTAAAAACTGTTAACAATAAGATTATTGTGAATGCTTGACACGTAATGTTTCTGATATAATTCAATAAATGAACAAAACTTTGTCACAATATTCCCCTAGACAATCGTGACATTTCCCTGATCGACAAAGTTATGAATTGTACTTTTGCATAAATTTACTTAAATATACATTACATTGTAGTTGCTTCTGATTTAAATCTTAAATATAAACATGTCGTCAGGTGTTTTTCTAAGATTTTCTGAGTCTTAAAACCATCATACAAAGATGCATTCATTTTCAGCAGACAAGAAACTATAGATAAAACATTCTTATAGCCACAAACAACGTGTCAAAACAATTTGCTATCTAAATTTTAGTTTGATAATAGTTTGACAAATTCTTTAAAAAGAGTGTCCTTTTATCGGAGCACGCAATATTGTTAAATACCCTTTTTTATTTTATGTTGAATATATATCATCAAATATTGGTAATGAGCTTAATTGTTTGATTTGGAGGAAGTTTTTATCACAATACTTCATTTTCAACATATTGTGATCAAAGTTATTGACAACCAAAGTCTACTTTCGGTTGGGATTTAAACCTTCTCTTCAAAATGTAATAGATAAAATCGACATGCAAACAATTTTTAAACAAGTTTGACATTTGAGGTTTATGAAGAAATATAAGACTCATAATTATGTACCAAATACATTATCCTTGCATTTCATAGTCAGTTTTAGTCTGGATATGTGGGCTTTAAATAGAATTCTATCCTTTCATCGTGGGAGTGTCTGTTTTCGCCCGCGGGATCACCAGGATTATATTATTATTAATCTGTTTTCCATTCTCTTATTTGTTTTAGAAACAGACGTCATTGTCATGACATTTGAAAATTATATTATATGGATTACTTATTCTGGATATTGTTTGTCAATTTCGAAGCTGTTTTACATTACCGATAAAAACACTTACGTTAGCAATCTAGTCATTCATTTGATTAAATTAAGTCACACCCAAGAGAGACGTTGTCCATATTAGTTGAACATCGCTATCAGATTTAGACGGATGATCCTTCAATTCTGACAATAATTTTGTGTTATAAAAGCCTATCAAATTAATGTTTCAATGTCTGGTTAAAAAAGAAGTGTTGGTGTATCATATATCTATTTCATTAGGCGATTTATAAATTGTAACTTATGCTATAAAATCAAATCAAATAAAATGGCTGGTATGTATTTCTATAACTAAACCATATTTCACATTGTTGTGGCTTTATCTCCAAGTTTTGATTAGCCATTTAAATAACAGGAAATTACAAATGACAGAAGCATAATTATTAATACTTGCTGGCATTTGTATCTATTTGAATATGTTGATAGAGAATGACACTAGGAATGCAATTTGTTACACTAAAGTATCGATTATGACGATATCATCAAAATTAAAGGATTAATCGCATGGAAATCCCCTTGATAGTTATAACAATGAATAATTTCTATATATGTTCTCAAATTAATCAACTACTTGTAATTTGAGATGTTCTTATCAAATTCAGATTATAACTTAATTTCATAATAAATGTGCAACACAATGATGTTAAAAATCTAATCCATGCATGTAATTGATGATGAAGTTTCAAAGTCAATTAAAGTATAGGTTGAACAACAAATAATCACATCAGAAAAAAACTAAAGCAGCTCAGAAAACATGTCTCTAACATAACTAGCAGCATACAAGCGTATTGTGTTTCTTATTTTTGATGCAAACTTTCTATTGATTTTACGGTGATATGAAATGCCATGTTTAGACTGTAATTTCAAGCTCTCACGATAAACAAACAAAATCACAATTGTTTCAAGATGACAATATGTTATTTTACCATCACAAAATTACAGCCAAACAAAAAATGTTGCGATTTATTACATGGTGTGTATTACGCGAATGAAATGCTTGATATAGTTGACATTATTATTTTGAGTATAACTTCGTGAATTTCACATTGTTGCCATAAATTTCAGATTTGGGAGGAAAATGAAAAAAAAAAGATTTATATTGCTTTAAGGTAATGGACACATGATTTGTCTTATATTTATTGCAGATTATTATAATATGAAATAAAAATACCAAAAAAATCAAGGCAGGGGTTTTGCCGAACATTGAATTGGTTCACCGATGGATATGATATGAATGAAATTTATATACGTCGTAAAAACATTGATTAACAATAGAAATTGTAATAAATTATGGCATTTAAATTTCTTGTAAATTTTCCTTGATAATACTTTCGTAGGGTTGGATTATGAAATAATTTCTACAGCAACTCTCCCTCCATCAACTGATTCTAAATCATGTAAGACAGATGTCAGTCACTGACGGTAGTATGCGCCTAGAAAATCCATAACTTTAGCCTTTTCAGGAATGGTGAATTGGTTGACTGGCCTCCTTGATATAATCCGAACAATGTGTTGCAATAGGGTTAAATAAAAAAACATATAAGCAGGGATATCCTATTTTTACAGCAGACATCCCCTTTAAATTGAGATTGTACTGGAGAATTATTTCAATAGAATGTGATGGGCCTATACATTACCTGACTAAGTCACTAGGGCATATACATTAGTTTGTTCCTATGCTCTTTTCTCATTCAATGAAGCGTTTGTCTTTCAAACGCATCTCCTGGGTACATGTCTTGAAGACATAAACATCTAACAAAACAAGTCAGACTAGTTTGAAAGATGACTTAATTTTAAAGAGAAACTGTCTGAAAACACAATAATATATGTCAAGTACGAACAGAATAGGTCAACAAACAATATTGAATTTAGAAGTAAATCTACCAAGAACGTATAAACTTCAGCAGGGTTAGTTTGATGAGTACAATATAAACATGCATTTCTATTGGGCGTCCGCTCATGTACATAACCAGCTTGGACTCATTTACAAGCTCGTACGGTTAATAATTGTTTTCAAATTTAAATGGTGTTAGAATTCTGCCTGTGTTAATAACACACATTGTCTATTGGCGAGTCAACTACATATATCTTGCCTTGAACTCGGATTAGTGAGAACAAAATGTACATTGTATGTTAAATTACGGTATCAAACATTGATATACAAATAGTTGAAAACTTCAAGAAACAAACCAATTGATATCTGCAAAGAAGAAGGCCTACCAGCGTATTTTGGTCAAAATTATCCTCGATGAGCGCGAATTTAACTAAAATCCCTAATTCTTTATGCTGTATTACAAATGTGTTTTCATAAAAATGTGCGGTTTGTAATTTGATCTTGTTCCGATATTTAATACACAATCATTACATTTGTAAAACATTCGAGGTAAACGTGCCATGGTTATATCAATTATTCATTTAACATTACTGCCTTACTAGAGCATTACACGCATTATATCTTAAGAAGTTATTGCTTTCGGCCAACGCACACTGGGGCAAATTACGCGCTAAGTGCCTGCTTCAATCCAATAGGATTTCCCAATTTTTTCATTAATGTTTCATATAATGACGTTATATAAATATGATTTATTCCCTGTGGATGATGAAACAGCACATTATCATCTTCAAATGGCTTGAAGAATTATTAGCTTGTTTGAACCTTTATGCTCGCCTACACAGAAAAAAATAATTCTTTCCTAAAGCAAATGAAGATAAATGTTGATTGAAATCTATTATTTAAGGTATCTAGAAATATTTATTTGAATATTTTATTTCCTGAATGCAAATGCATACGATAAAAGTGTTAAATTAAGTTTTCCAAGCGGCGATTTAACATGCCTGTCGTATAATTACACTGAAATACGCGCTGGCATATATCTTCTCTTCGAAGAGTGAAATTGCTTAATGGCAAAACTTAAAGGTACTAGTTCACAGATTTGGTTTATTTATTCTATAATTTCAAAATACCATTCAGTGTCTGTAATAGTGTCAAAAAAAATATTCTTATTATTTGAAGACAAACTGACCTGTATGTTGCAAGAAATATACAATAAAAGTCACTTAAAGTATCCTTACCGTGACATACGGGGTAGATATTTACTACACGAAACACCATCATTTGTAGTTGTATGTCAATTTGCACTAAAATTGTCAATATTAGAACACTACTTTCCTGCTTTCAAAAATAGTTCTATACACTTTAAAAAAGTTTTAGAAAAAATGATATTTAAGTTGAATTCTGTGAATGAGTACCTTTAAGGGGGAAACACTTACTTACCACCATTTGCCTGCTTAGTAATGCCGTCAATCTAAATATTTAAATGGCTTCTTAGAGTTGATGCACAATCAGGTAGACTACTTTCAATATACTCTTCAAATGAACCTTACTATCAAACATAATTTCAGTGATATTGTCAGCATGCTTTTTTGCGAATAATATTTTCCAATGTTACAAACGTTATAATTCAAATATCATTTACCAAATCGTTTAATGATGTAAATCTAAAAAAAAAACGTGGCTTGTACGATGAAAATAAAGATATTTCTATTTAGAAAGTTCTTTTCTTGTTTTGTCGACCACACATCACGTTTTCGTGGCATTAACGTTGTCTCACTCAATTTTGTATTTTTTTGTATGGATCTATTTTCAGAGGCAAATATTGGTAAGGGTGTTAGGTATTCATTTCGCAAAACAGTTAACAGCCTTAAACATATCAGAATGAAGCTTAAATATGTAGCGTAGGAGTAACGCAGTCGTAGAAAGAGAATCACAGGCGTTATCCGATTCCTACATAATTTATCAGATTAAAGCAAATATTGAGCCTGGCGTTCCCTTGTCGATATAATAAGATAATCGAGAAATTGAAAAAAAATCACCCATGGTTTGAATAATTCAGGATCGATAAATTTAGAACAAAACTCAGTTTGGAGAGACAGGGCTTTTTAAAAACAAATTTAAACTGCTTGTTTGCTGACAAATGATTCTAACAAAACTATGTCACACAGCAATGAAGATGGACGAGTTACAGTAGTCATTTTAAAGGATTATGGTATAATTAAACATATTTCAAAACATAATTATGAAGTTTTAACTGCATTATAAAACGGTGTCAGAATCATGGTACTAATATAGATCGTCGTTGCGTTCCTTCTAGTTTAACTTCAGGAGCTCTGGTATCTGTTAAGTCTTCTAGTACTTCCCCTTTCACAGTGTCAATGCTATTAACGTTTAAATAGTTGTGTGTTTTGCAGGCAATATTGTCTTTGTAAAGGTAAATGGTGTCAACAAGACAATTTGTAATTGTTTGTTTTTATATAAAAGTTTTGGGGCAAGTATGAGTTTAATGCTCCTTAGAACCTAGTTTAACTACCCAGAGGCAATTATTTTGCCACTGACACTTCCATGGCTTAAACCACTTTAGTTATTGTTTTCGTTATTTGTTTGTGTGATTTTACAACAAAAAGTAAAATACTCTAAGATATCTGCCTTTTTGGTTTTAGACTGTGTAGAATGTACACATGTATGTGTGTTTTACTGTTGGTGTTCATTTCATGTTTCATACTCCCGTTGGATATTTGATCTGAAGGCTTGTATCATCGACATCATCTCATTTATGTATACTTTTATACATTAGTATTGACACTACTTTTAAATAATTGCATAGCGTTCTTTAAAACCAGAAATAAAAAAAAAGTAAGATAGATCTATCATGAAACATTTCTTTGAGGATTATTTATTACTGATGTCTTCAATAATTTTATATAGATCTAATTGGTCTGTACTAATGTACCATTAGTGGCAGAATGCCCTGTAAGTTTTCCTGCCAATTTTAAAATAATTTGTTATATTGAGTCATGTAATTTCATTCTTTTGTTTTATGAGCGGTATGCGCTCAAGTGTTTGATGTTAAACAATATTAACAAGACTCAGTATTGGCATATGTGCTCAAAAGAAGCAAATAAAGTCAATAGACGTAAACTTATGAAAAATAATATATGAGTGCCACGGTTCTATTATTCAATCAAAACGTTACAAAGATTACCCTAAGTTTCTTGAGCAATAATATTACATGTACATGGGTACATCGAAGGCGTACATGTATCACTGTTCATTTATATTTGCTAATCCAAATGAATTTAGGTTTTTTAGATTTATAAGTTGACAAGTATTAAATTTGTTACATGATGTAGGGAAGATAAATTTTATGATGGGAGTATACGACTAGTCATTAGCAGGAATCAAATCAAAACTGCTGAACCAAATTTCAGACGTATGCCAAATATAGAAACATACTATACCATCAAGAGACCTCACAACTTACCATATCTGCAAAATAAACGCTTATTCACATGACATTTTAACTAAACCATTCACTAGTTTCCTTTTGAAAAATAGTTAATTTACATACTACTAATAAGTATACATGAAAATCTTTTAACTTTGTGGCATTAATAACGGATATGTGTTGTTGTTTTCGTCCAAATATCATTACTCTGAAATGTGCCAATGGGCTTAATGATAACATGATAAAAAACATAAAACATATGTTTGTGATATCAATGTTTTATCTTATATCAATAACAAACCGGCATCTGTTTACCTTCTATGATCATTATGACATATAATGTACTTATGGCAAGTATTTGAAGAGTCCTTCGAGACATGTCATTATCAGTAATTAGCTCCCTTGATAATGATAATACCTTCATATATTGTATTATAAAGATAAGTAAAAATGATCGTTCATTCAGTCTCATATTAACTTTCATTTGATTACAGTAATAATGTACTGTTGTAATCATGAGTATTCACGTACGATAACATGACTGTGTTCAATTTGTGATCCACAACTACTTCAGTTAAAACAATTCTTGACTAATGGATTTGAAACAAAAAATGAAATTAATACATGTATTATCCACTTTAGAATGACGACTCTGAAGTTTGCTAAATGCCAGTAACGATTACATAATTTAGTGTATGGTAAAATAAACTGACAGTGATGGATAAAAGACGCAACCTATTGAAATAAATATCTAAGACTTGATTCTGTCATGACGTAAGAAAATATGTCTGAAAAATCTTTAAGGCATTTTAACATGTGTTAATACTCGTTGATAACAGCAAGGCGAGAGCCCCTTGTTCTTGTGTTCGTTATCTGTTTGTGTCTAAAAACAACTCTCTCTTTGTTTTAGCTGTATTTTTTTACAATTGCTTCGAAACTTTTCCGTAAATACAAAACTAAAATACATCTAAAAATATCTTGCATAATCTAAATGTAGGCCAACTATGTAATGTTTGATCATTATTTCCATTTGCTAGATGATTTGTCTTAATAAAACATTTATTTTATAATGTTTAACAACATGCTGCATATGATAGTGAAACAATATCACAGCTGTCAGAATATATCCATTATAAAAACCCTAGATAATTCTTGGAACATATGATTGTTGCTGATAGTAAACGAGATGTATGAAACTAATAACCATAATTATCCTGTTGAGTAAATTTTACCACAAAGTTTTTTTTACATTATTTGGCTCCTGTTTGGCTCATTTACAGTTTAAGTGATTGTAATGATAATTGTCATTGCCCCGTAACATAATACTCGTTATTATATTGAAACAAAAAAAAAACGAATTTAAGTACGAAAGTTATGTTTACTACATAAAACATTTACAGACGCCAATGAAAGTGTGGACAAAAATATCAAATTTGTGAACAAAAAAAAAATACTTTAAACGAAAATAAGTCAACTTACAGATATATATTTTAGCAATATTGATGCACATCTGTAAAATAGTTGAGGTCATTTGTGAAGTTAAACGCTTAATCTTTACTTTTACTAAAACAAGTGTTTTATCAAAATTAATATATGCTTTTTCATCTACCGACAAGGGACCATTTTGAGCGTTTGTTAACCTTGTTCTGTCCAAATACATTGTTATAAACATCATACAGTTAACATTAATTCGTAATTACCCGTGCATTTGTTTTCCTTTCCTATTGTCTTTTCCTTCGATATCATCATTGAAATCCCAACTAACAAACACACGAAGTTCTATGTGTGTAGATCTGTAAAATAATTTGGTTCTTCCATGACATTTTTCATTAAAAAAAATAACATTGAACGTGAGCATGTATTACATCAAAACCTTGAGTACATATATAATGACTCCCTTGTCAATCATTTCTTGGAATTAATTTGACAATTGTTCGCATTGCATTTTATTTTTGTTTTTCCTATATGAATTATGTACATATCGCGGGCTAAGCGCAACACGGTCGTAACTCAATTAAAAGAAAGCCCGCGATATAGAACAGCTCAGAGTACGAATAAAGGAGTAAATTTACAAAAAAGGTATTGGATTTACTTACATCTATTGTGTAACGTTTCTAAGTTGTATTTCTACAATAAATGTTTTCTTCCAAAGTGAATGCCAGTTAAGCGTAAGAAAGTGAAAATAATGTTTAAAGTCATCAATAATTACCCGATATACCTAGCTAAATTTCATTTACATTTCTGGCTTATCAGTTTATTAGTTATTCGTGTTTTCTGTAACATGATTAGAACCTTAGATATGAACACCACGAACATTCTCTGGAGACGAGTAGTCGTATGACATGACTTAATGTTTACTCGATTTGCTCATTGACATTGTTAATACTACGACACCCACAAAGATCATGAAGTACGCCATGTGATACATTACACTGTATCTGTTTGTTTGCTTGACTTTATAATTTGTTGATATTATACTATAATATTAGTTCAAATGACTGGGATTGTCGAGGAAGTACAAATTTCATACAATAATTACATAGTGTTTCCGTTACTGGAGCTCACGTGAAGATAGCTAAATTACTGTGTGTCCACAAAAGCAAAACTTTGTCCAACGGTGAAAAACAATAATTTGACGTACAGAACGGATAAAAATAGGAGACTACTAGCTTCGTATGCAGATGCGAACAGTTCAGAAATTGATAGAAAAAAGAGCATTTGTATTCAATTCTATAGTCACGTTATCTACAACAACCGATTTAACCAACTGAAAGAATTTATACCCTGCAAAAATAATTCCCCCCCCCCCTCATAGTGCTTTATATATAGACTTGCATTGCACATAAATTTGGCGCCTTGGATCAATGCATCTTGTATCGTGCATGATAAACACTGTTTATGCCTTTATGTGGTCGTAGATCAACCTCAATGTCGACACCATTAAGACACCATACCGTATTATTACATATTTTGTTTGTCTGTGTCGTGTCTGTGAGCAATATTTTCTCCAAATTGTCGGTGAATGTGCTTAACATTCGATGTAAATACAATTTAATATGCTATGAACATTACACCTTAGTATGCAGGGAAAATGTTAATTTGAAATTTTATTAGATTTTGACATTTTATGATGAATTAATTTTTACTCTTTATATCTGTTTATGCATTACATGCACATTTAGGGAATATATTAATCTCTTAGAGATATAAAAATTTCAAGTAAAAACTGTAAATAAGATTATTGTGAATTCCTGACACGTTGTGTTTCTAATATATAATTCAATAAATGTACGTAATTTTGTAACATTATCTCCCTAGGCAATCGTGACATATCCCTGATAGGCAGTTATGAATTTTAATTTTGCATATATTTATTTTAATATACATAAGTTGCTTGAAATTATAAAAAAAAACTTCAATATTGATGGGGGATCGTGTTTCTCTAAGAATTTTTGAGACATAAAAGCTACTACACGAAGATATTCTTCATTAACAGCAGGCATAAATACTGCCTTAAGGTAGAATACCCATAATACACATATCAAGGAATAAGACTTTTGCTACTTTCTTTATAATCAGGATCACAACCTAGATTCACTGGCAAAATATTTAAAATTTTTACCGTCAAATAAATTTTTTATAACATTTTTTTGAAAATTGAGTTATAAGTAAGAATCACACTATAAATTTGAAGGGGTATATGTCTTTAAAATGTAAAATTGAATTAAATAATCTAATTATTTTCATAAATTTTGTTTGATAAAATTCACAATACTTTAATGAATGCAAATACATCAACTTTAATAACTTTACCTTGGTATTTTTACACACATACCAAGTTAATAATAGGGAGACCCAACAGAAAATGTGACGATTTTCACCAGCTATAAAAACTACAAGTCCGTATCCTTATTTTTTGACTATGAAAACAGTTTCTGCACTCCTAGTTACACATTTAATAATTTACCTTAAACCATATGGCAATGAATAAAACAAAGAACAAAAACTTTTACCACAGATAACTAAACAAAATGCCATTTTAATACATCAACCCCCTTTTTGAAAAAATGTCAAAACTCTCAAAAATGTCAAAGTGACCATCATAATATGAAGTAAACACATCTTTACAGTATATATTTTACTTTTAAACGCCATTATTGACAATTTAAAGATAAAATAATGGTATTTTACGGTCTAATTGCATTAATCATCAACAACTTATTGATTACGAATTTGTTCGGGGACGAATCTGTTAGGGGACGAATCTTTTCGTCCATTATTTGAATTGGATTTTTAAACTTCCGGTTTAAACTTTTTACACGAATTCTACCTATTTTCTCAAATAATTGAGGGAATTACTATTCTTGTGAGGTAATACAATAATAATAATAATAATATTTGAAAAATGAGGCATTTACACAATAAAAAAGTTCATCCGATCTTTATCGATTGATAACGACACCGACGAAAACCGCTTACGTAATTTGTCGACATGACCCGACATCGCCCGAAGTTTGACAGCAGCTATTATGGGAATTCTGCCTTAAAACTGTGAAACCATTTAAATCTAACATGTTTTAGATGCACAAAATAGGCGTCTAAACATTTTGCTTTCTAAATCTAAGTTTTATACAGTGACCAATTCTAAAACAGCGTGTCCTTTTTATGTATTTTACATGTGTTTCGTTTAAGCTTAATTATGTGATTTTCAGAAAGTTTTTTTTTCTTTCTCAAGACTTCATTTTAAATATGAATGGACAACCATGATCTACTCTCGGTTTCTTTGAAATACACTAAATTACATTTGGATATTGTCTTTAGAAATAAATCATTCTGTTACAATAATTTGGATACACCGGAAAGTTATTTTCGCTCTATCACAGTTATAATGTGTTATAGGGTCAGTCCATGAAATGTCACAGGTAAACATGTCTTGCATCATTATTCAGGTGAGAAGCATGAAAGAAACAGAAAATTCGTCGATTACGGTATCAGATCGATTTATATTTCACGTCGTGAGCTCAGGGAATGACATTTTCAAAATATATATTCTGAGCTCACTCGGTGAAATATAAATCGATTTTACACCGATTTCGACGAATGTCCTCTATGCCATTAGAGGTGTTTAATGTTATATAAAAACACATAATTATGTACCAGATAATTGTCTATTTTCCTTGCAACCCATAGACAGTTTAGTTTTGATATAGGGGCTTTAAAAGGCACATAAAATGCAAAATTTAACTAATCAACTCATCTAAGTCCTCTCGTCGTGGGAGTGTCTGTTTTGGCCTGTGGGATCATCAGGAATACATCATAGTTGATCTGTTTTTCATTCTGTTGTTGTTTTAGAAACAGACGTCATGGTCATGACATTTGAAAAATATATTATCCAATTCACCTAGTGAATATCAGAGAATAATGCAACATTGTTTGGGAGATTACCATATGAATATTTGTTTCATCTACCTTGATGACTTAATTATCTTTAGTTCAACCTATGAAGAACATTTAGACAGGTTAGATAAAGTTTTGAATAGGATTAAAGACTGTGGTTTAAAGTTATCACCTGAGAAATGTTATTTTCTTCAAAAAAGTGTAAAATTTTTAGGCCATGTTGTGTCTGATAAAGGATTAGAAACAGATCCTGACAAGTGTGATAAAGTAAAAAATTACCCAGTACCATCAAATTTTGATGAATTAAGATCTTTTTTGGCATTAGCAGGATATTATAGAAAATTCATAAAAAACTTCAGTAAAGTAGCAAAACCATTGTCTGATCTATTACCTCCTACTAGCCCTAAAAAGTTGAAATCTTCAAAACAATATCAGTGGAAGTGGGATACAGAACAACAGGTAACTTTTGAAAAAATTAAATCATTGTTGACCAGTCCCCCGATCCTAGCTTATCCTCAGTTTGATAAACCTTTTGAATTACATGTTGATGCTTGTTCAAAGTCACTTGGAGCTGTTTTATGCCAGGAACAGAATGGTCGAACTAGAGTTATTTCTTATGCTAGTCGAAGTTTGTCAAAGACTGAAAAAAATTATTCTACTTTTAAGTTGGAATTTTTAGCTCTAAAATGGGCGATTACTGAAAAATATAGTGACTATCTTATAGCCAATAAGTTTACTGTTTTCACAGACAATAATCCCTTGACATATGTTTTAACAAGTGCTAAACTTGATGCTACTGGTCAGAGGTGGGTCGCTAGCTTATCTGATTATGATTTTGACATCTTATACAAACCTGGAAGATCCAATACCGACGCGGACGTAATGTCGCGCACGCCTCAAAGAGAAGAAACTAAATTAGATTCAATAACAGTTAAAGCTATTTGTAATAGTATTCATGTTTTAGGTTTAGTTGATATTTTACCATGTTCAAGTCTTGATATTTTAGACATTACCAATCAACCTGAACAAACTATGGCTCAAATAGAAATGAGAGAGTTACGTAAGCAACAGCGTGAGGATCCTATAATTGGTCCATGGCTTAGAGCCGTTATTGATAAAACTTTTCCAAAAAAGTCATTGATTTCCCAAAGTACAAAGCACCAAACTATGTCTAGACAATTCAGTAAATTTAAATTGATAAGAGGCTTACTTTACAGAGAAATAAATGAAAATGAAAATAAATCTAATCAATTAGTATTACCATCTATTTATAGAAATGAAGTTTTAAAAGGTTTACATTGTGATGTTGGACATCCAGGTCGGGAAAGAACTATTTCATTGGTGAAGGACAGATTTTATTGGCCAGGTTATACTCTAGACGTATCAAGTTATGTAAGTAAATGTGAAAGATGTTTGAAAGCAAAACTTCCCAAAAATAACACTGCACCTTTAGTTAGTATTAAATCTTTTTACCCCCTTGAGCTTGTTAGTACTGATTTTTTGAAAGTTGATGAATGTAAAGGAGGCATTGGTAACATACTAGTGATCACAGATCATTTCACAAAATTTGCTGTGGCAGTACCTACAAAAAATCAGACAGCAAAAACAACCGCTGAAGTTTTATTAAATCACTTTATTTATCCTTTTGGTATTCCAACTAAGTTATTGTCAGACCAAGGTCCAAATTTTGAGTCTGAACTTATCCAAGAGCTTTGTAAGTTGATGGGAATTGACAAAATTCGAACTAGTGCTTACCACCCACAATGTAATGGTGTAGCAGAAAGATTTAACAGAAGTTTATTAAATATGTTAAGAACATTAGAACCAGAGAAAAAATCTAATTGGAAGAGTTATATTGCTAGCTTAGTTTTTGCATACAATGCAACAAAACATGAAACTACAGGGTTTTCTCCCTTTGAACTTATGTTCGGTCGTAAACCTCGTCTGCCTGTGGATACCTTATTTGATTTAAATGATGCCAATTCTTTGAATACAGATTATGTCAAAGATTTACAGGTACGAATGCAATTGACACAAGATATAGCAGCAAAAGCCACTGAAACATCAAGAGAGAAACAGAAGAGATTGTATGATAAAAAAGCAAAAGCTGTTGAATTGAAACAAGGAGATAAGGTATTGGTAAAAATTTTAGCGTTTACTGGTCCACATAAATTAACAGATAAGTATGAAGATAGATTGTATGAAATTAAAGATCAGAAAGATGGAGATGTTCCTGTATTTATCGTTGTTGATGAGGAAGGTAATGAAAAAACCTTGCACAGAAATCATTTACGTTTAGTAGAGCAAGGAGATTCAATTGAGAAGGTGAATCAGAAGCCAGTACCTAGACCGCGCAGGTGTACACCCACTGCTTCTTCTGAGAATAAAAAAGTTGTCCCGGAAGTCTTGGTACATAAATCAGACGGTGGTTGGAGAGAATCCACTGACTCTGATTCTGATACCGAGGTGCTTGTCCGTAGAGAAAGACTGACCGGTCAGCATGATAGAGATGAATCACAGTCTGATAGTACAGATGTGAGTAATTCTGATGGTAATGATGATGATAGTGGTGATGATGATGATAATGCTGTTACTGTAGATAATCAGGATATAGTATCTCCATCTCGAGAGGAAGTATTGCCGCAACCTAGACGGTCCGGTAGGGTTAGAAAGAAACCAGCTTGGTTTGATTCCTATCATATAGGAAGTCAACAGTCTATAACTGACATTATTTTAAAAATGCAACAGGAAAGTAATAAACATATGTGCAAAATGCTTAAGACATTTTTGAAATGAA
The DNA here is from genome assembly GCA_025267735.1 of Mactra quadrangularis. Lineage (NCBI taxonomy): Eukaryota > Metazoa > Mollusca > Bivalvia > Venerida > Mactridae > Mactra > Mactra quadrangularis. Next base: position 36,215,710 of record CM046304.1, read on the forward strand.
AATATTATATGTAAATATATTGTATCTTTTATATGTACACTTGGATTTGTTGAAGTATTAACATTGACTTTCCAATGTTGAGTATTTTGTTGTTGTTGTAAGATGATAGTATTTTGTTTTCTAAACACTATATTTTCAGGGATGAAATTTTTTTTAGCAGAGGGGAGGAGATATGTGAAAAACATTTTCAAAGTTGTTCATATGAATCACGTTTGGTCATTATAGTGTACTGATGTAATTGTTTTAATTTTGTTTTAATTTCTTTTCAGTTTTTTCATGGCTTGCTTAAGCTATGTGTTATGTATTATTATTGAACTTGTGAAAATGGACCTTATTAGTATTTATTATTTAAATACTTTCATTGTCTTTTAGATTCAACATGTGTTCATTTATTATATAAATATTTTATCCTTTTTCCAGTATAAGTATGTATGTAGCTGTAGGTAGTGCAGTAGTACAATTTAAACTAGTGAGTGCTTTGGAGTTTTGTAGTTATTACTGTAGTTTTATTATGAAGTCAGGATGACTTCTATGCAGGAGGGGGAGGATGTAGCGGTGCTAGTTTTAGGAACCTTGTTCCTCGACTTTATTTATCAGGAACCAATACTCTTACTAGCTTAGATATTATGAAAATGTTTTTAGTAATATAACGAACACAGCGTGTAATCTATAAAAGGCCGTGCAACCGGTTTTAAAAGTTGTCTGGGTACAATATTCGTCAAAGCAGGGTGTGGTTCTCTTTCGTTAGGTCTTTCGTGTAGTTTGTAAGTAGAAATTAATTATTTTAGACTTCTTTCGTTTGTGGCTGTTTTTGTTCATGGTTTATTTTATTCGTGGTTTATTTTGAAGTCGTTTATCTTGTCCTTTCTTCGCTTTCTCTCAACCGGGCTGACATTCTACATTTAACATTCATTTCCTAACCTATGCATGTTCATTTATTTTATTACAGCACTGTATGTTGACTTCACGTGGTGTGTGTTAGTATTGACTTGTATAAGTATGGGAAGCCGTTTTCCTGTAAGTAATTTAACGTATTCTCACTTGTTTACTTGTATGCTTTTTTCTTTCATATTTAAATTGTACTTATTATTTTTATGTAATGACTTGTATGAAAAGGATATTTTGTGTCATAGCATAAATGTGTTCAAAGAGCAATTGTTTAATAAGAGCTTTGTGTATAGATAATTTGTGTTGATAAACACTATAGGTTATTTTGGTTTATTGTTTATTTCAGACTGAAGTTTGATACTATAGATACATCTGTTCATCTTCTAGTCATCTGAATTATATATATATTTTGAGTTTATCATATACATGTGACATCATTCATAGAAATATACATCGATGTAAACAGAAATAGAGTTTGTTACCCTTGTACCCACGACCCGTGTGGCAGGTGTGTTTTGGCCACCTGGCCACACGTTACATGTGGATTACTTTATATTGTTTGTTAATCTTTTTGTTGATGTCAATTTTGAAGCTGTTTTACATAACCGATAAAAAACACCTACGTTAGCAATCTAGTCATACGTTTGATTAAAATTTAATCACACCCAAGAGGGACGCTGTCCATATTAGTTGAACATTGCCATAAAATTTAGACGGATGATCCTTTAATACTGAAATCATTGTGTGTTATAAAAGCCTATCAAATTAATGTTTCAATGTCTGGTTCAAGAGAAGTGTGTGAGTGTGTCATATGTCTATTCCATTAGGAGATTTATAAATTGTAACTTATGCTTTAAAGTCAAATCAATAAAATGGTAGGTATGTATTTCTATAACCAAGCTATAATTTACATTGTTGTGAAATTTATATTCAAGTTTTGATAAGCAAAGTAACTGGAAATTACAAATAACAGAAGGATGATATAAATTCTTACTGGAAATTGTTAGAGGATGACACTTGATTTACAATTTGTAACACACCACTTGTCATACCATAGTCCTCTGACTGCGTAATGGAGGAACTAACACCATTGTTCTAGTAAGTCCAATTACTGTTTAACATATTTAAGTAAGCTACATCACAGGTAAAAGGTGTCTGCTTTCTATGATAGCTACGATTCCACTCTTATGCTTTCGCTCTCCTAAGGGTTACTAGACTTTAACATGATCATGTGTAGTTTAGACACGTTCTAGGTGTCACTTTCACCTGACAAAGTACGACTGGGAACCAGACAACGCTCTCACCAGCTATCAAGGATGTCGTCATATCATTGATATATGAGTCTTATTTTTACAAATTTTTAAATAAATTATATTGTAATTTATAAAATGTATACCAGCAGCGTGTTCAGTAACGACTGTTAGCGAACGTTATGGATGCGGGACAACTCACCCGAAAACGACTCAACCCGTGGATAACTCAACACAAACTTTGGACAACTCAACTTGTTAGTAGGGGATTGAGTTGTCTCGGGTTGTTTTGTTTTTGGGTTGAGTTGTTCCGACACTAACGTATCGTTTTGGAACGTTCGGGGTAATTGAACAGGCTACTGCTGTATGGTCGTTTGCTTCCGATGGTCAAGTTCAATGTCATGTGTACGTATTTCTTGATCACGTTTTACTTTTAAAAGAGATTCTAGAGCTTAAAATTCTGAAATTTTGATATACGTAGTCACATTTTCAATCGCCATCTGGGTCGTCATTTCAAAAGCTTATAGTGCCCTAATTTGAAACCCTGTCTGTCACAGTTATATTTACTCGATTCGTGCAACAAGCATCGGTAAAGCGTCTATATGATACAAGGGAGATTAGAATGTATATTGTAAAGGTATTTACATTCGACAGTTATCTCCCTTGGATAGTCACCTATGGTAAGTACATGTATAAGATGATTTTTATATCAATAAGCTATATAAACGTCGGTCGGCTGCCAAAACCTCGTATCTCAATTTTTCAAGATTTTCAAGAGAAACAAAAACTATTTTATCAAAAAGTCTCAAAATTATCCAAACTTAAAATAATTATGTTTTGTTTCAAAATGTCGTAACTCGCATTTGACAGACATAAACTCATGTATTGCAACATTCGTCAAAGATAACTGTTTCCCATGCTTGCAAACAATAAAAATGTAATAAATGCATTATTTCTGCTTCTTAATATAATTGCTAGTGTACAATACTTGTCATCATTAGTGGAACAGAAATGAAATAAACTATTTTCAATCATTTTAGTCGAAATTAAGTCACATGATGCAAATCATATAAGATAAACATACAAAAATAATGTTAAATGAATAAAGTGGTGGACATAAAACGTATTTAGCCTCTTAAAGGGAAGAATCCAACGGCATGATCATTTTTTATCAACAACGGAGTGTTAAGAGTGAGATACAATATTTTGACCGTTGTTCAAAAAACCAATCGGAGTAACGATATTTCATCACATGACAATACTTCGGGTATTGATTGGATTTGAGACAAGGCGGGAATCGCTTTGGCGTACTTCTTATAGTCAAAAAGTCATTTTTGTCAAAAAACATAGTAACGACCTTTTGGCAGCCGACCGACTACTCATTTAATGTATATGATATACTTTTTGTTGTTGCTTTTTAACAAATATACAACCATAACAATATTATTAATCTCAATAACTTATTTATTAAAATATTGATATACAACAAAAACAGGAGACAATAGTTATATAACAATAAATAAATAAAAAAATCTTGATAAATTATCTAACCATTACTAAACAATACATTCGCTTTCCTGATTTAACAATAAAAGTGAATCAAAAAGGACACTCTGCCCTCCATGAATTCTAAAATTCTTGCACAAACAATAACAAATGTGTTATATATGTAATTAATGTTTGGGAGGCCACGACCTTATAGAATTACATGTAGATATAACCGTCTATACCTTACGAAAGAAGACCCAATGAAAGAAAGTCAATATTTACTGAAGATACGACAAGCGTCAATCATTTTAAATAAAATGTAACTGGTCTCATATCCGTGACTATTGTTTAACACAACGTAGATGCTTGCTACTTTGGTGGAGGATTTATGCCATGTCGGGACGACAATGCAACATGGCGTAAACTATCCACTATATACTGTTATTATATCTGTACTTGATTATGGTTGTGAGAATAACGTTCAAACGTAATGAATTAAGTTGTATTCAAATTTGTTAAAACTATTTTTTACCTAATACTATTATCTCATCGTCATTTCTTGTCCTCAGACAAAACACGGAAACACAAACGTCTATGCATACAAACCCTGCAGTTTAAATTGAACCAGGTTATCAAAGAACGATGAGCAATTGTAACCAGGTGTTCATTTAGGAAAAATCTACATAGAACTATGCCATTGGATTTAATACTTTAAAGTTATCACAGAATTACAAAAAAACAAAGAAAATATTTACATTTCCAGTAAGTGTCTGAAAAAAACTTGACCAGACCACATAATATTAAGATAAATGTGACTAATGGCATAAAAATGAAGTGTAAATTCAATAAAAAAAAAAACCCTAACAAATGCTCCTTAAAGGGAACACATGCTACGAGAAGGACGAACAATAGCCCTTTAAGGGCGACGAAGAATAGACTTCTGAAGACTGACAAATTCCTCTACCATGACGGGCACCAGCCGCTGAAGGACGAACTAAATCCATTAAAAGACAGACAAAGTCCTCTAATTTGCTACGAAAGGACGGAACATAAATCATAATATCACAGCGTTCTCATCTCCCCTGTGTAGGTTTTACAGTTTGTTGTGGAACATTTTTAAACAATCGTGTCTGGAAAAGTTTCATTCCAGCTAAAAGCTTTGGTAGGTCTGCTAACACAATAGCTGAAATGGAATAAATAAAATATATTATTTTGGATCCACCAGATGTTTACGAATCAAGGCGTTGTGAATTTGAATTCCATACTGACCTACAAACGTTCGGGGGAGATTGGTCATTTCATATTATCTACAGGTATTCGCTTGTCAAGAAGAGCAGTTGTCGGCCAATGAGGAAAGATATTCAAAGTTGGGGTTTAAAGATCTAATCCTATCCATGGACGTAAGTAAGACAAGTGGCCGTCGCAGCATGACAGAAAAAATGTTAAAATGCGTCTTAAAGCACACAAAATCATTAAATTATAATGACATCAATCCGAGTATCCAAGTGCTACTAACGGCCATTATCCTTACACAGACTAGGAAATTAGGATATGAAGTAGTTGTCCGAACAGGTCATTTAAATAGCAAGCACTATATCTTGTTGATAGGTTTTTGGTTGCTCAACAGAAATTATTGTTTGCCCGAATGAAAAAGTAGTTGTCCTGAGCAACTGGAAAATCATCTAATTTCATTGACTGCTTATGACAATATAATACCGGACTGTCGTTTTGTTTTTCAACAATTAGTCAATCTCTGTGATCATTTACCACAGATTCCATTTTTAAGCAACTAAAGTACATCACGCGTTTTTATTGAGTAGGAAACCTATACTATTTATATAAACATATTTGTAATGAATTTAAATGTTTACTAAATCGATCAGTATTGTAATACAATATGATTATCAGGTGGTGGAATTCTTATGCCCGACTTGTCCGACTCATACATTTAGGCCACACCAAATTGATTACTTGTTCTACGGATGCAGCGCACCAGTTTTCTTGATTTTGGAAAAAAAATATTTTTATTTTTTTGTTACCGCCCGCACATTCAAAAACTCCACATCCAAAAAAAAATTTTTTTTTGTTACCGCCCGCACATTCAAAAACTCCACATCCAAAAAAAAATTTTTTTTTTGTTACCGCCCGCACATTTAAAAACTCCACATCCAAAAAATATATTTTTTACTGCCCGAACGTTCGAAGAAATTATGCGCTGTTGAAGCATTTGGCGAAAATCGTTAAAAATCGTATTTTCGCCAAATCAAAAGCCGGATGTACGTCGTATCATAATCTATCATCTCAAGTCTTGTGGCAGGCTTTAAAATCGATAATTAGCTATCATTAACACTAGGTGTTCGCATATACAATCAACAAAGTGACACTTTTATGATCCAATAATTATGAATTATATAATACACCTTGATCAATTAAACCCATATCGGGATCGGGTTTAACCCCCGTATTGGCCGTACAATCTCCGTAATAGTGATCTTGTTTTGCTAAAAAATTATCAGACAGAAAATTTCGAATTTTGTGCGTGCATAGAACATGTATACAACTTTTAAAATAATATTTACTATAAGTTCGGTAGCAGAAACGAATAATTTGATGAAAATCAATTTCTTCAGATCTATTCTTTTTTAAACAAAGAAAGGTCAAAATTGATGACATTATAAACACGTTTTCCAAAAATAAAGAGGTCACATTGCACTTTCTATTTTGAACGAAGCTAACAGTCTTACACATCAAGTTTGCTAAGGGTAATTAAAATTTAGCGGTAAGTAGGATAATTATCACAATTAATGCTAAACAATTGTGAAAATTTCACAGTTTTAAACGTAATAACATTTAGTCTGATAGACCTGATTGTTTGGGTTTTTAACCCTTGATCGTATTATCAACAAGTATTTATTTGTTTTGTTTTTTATGATTCTGCCAATAACGTGCCCTTGTCGCGCAAGAGCCAATCGTCGCATAATAATTAAAACAGATGCGCTATCGTCGCGTCAAAATTCAATCAGCGAAATTCGTATTTGCTAACGTTTTAAATATACAAACCTGATTGTTCGTTTACAACGCAACAGTCAAATGAATAGGACAGCTAGAATAGATTCAATACTTGGTGACGTACAGAACCTACGTCGATCTACGTTATTTCACTGAGAGTCTTAATCATTTTCGTGGAGTCGCGAAAATACGTTACAATTGCATTTTGACGTGTAAATTTCTTTTTTATCATCAATTATGTACATTGCTTTAAAAGAATACAAGTACATTAGTTGATTTTAACATAAATTCACGTTAAGTCTGAATTGTTACTAATATTAATAATAATTAATGTCAGTTATGTTTATGTCATTCATAGGCATTGATCTATTTCTAGAACATCAATTTTAACCATTTTTGTTTTAATGCTTTCAAATCTTAGAGCACAGAACATGCTGATGGTAGGGATCAAAAGGTACTGTATTATCTGATTATATCTTTGACATTTGGCTTTGAACAGACACGTGAAAGGGCTTCAGTGCACAAAATACTATTAAAACAAATAGAAATATGCTGTCCTAAATAGATTAAAGCGTAGAATTTATTTATCAAAGATGTAAGCAAACAACATAAACAAACAGTCAATGCCATTGAACATGTATTTACATGGAGAACTAGGGATATGTTAAGCTATTCATATCATCATCCAATGAGACAAGAAAAAGCTCCTATTCAAGTGCTTTGTTGCGACTAAATTTTTTGTCGCGACTTAACTTTTGTTGCAATTTCTTATTTTGTCGCTTATTTTTTTTATTCGCTCGCTTAAAAGATTTTATGTAAAAGGAAAAAAAAATTTTTTAATTTTTTTTTATTCGCTCGCCTTTGGTTTATTTCAAAAGTAAAAAAAAAATATTTTAATTTTTTTTTCGCTCGCTCGCCCCATTTTTTTTCCAAAAAAATCCGTAGAACAAGTAATCAATTTGGTGTGGCCTTATGTATAAGGACAAGTAAATGTTCCCAGCCCACTTGTCTTGTCCGTAGACAAGTATTACTTTTTAGCCATAAATACACCAACAAAGCATTACAAGAAAATGTAAATGTTTCTATGCATCAATCATATTCATCTACTAATGATATTCATTTTTATAACTATTATGATTCACTATATTTCTTTCTAAGTAATGACTCTCTGGACAAGAGCATTTTGATCATGGGCAAGTTGATCTTTAGATTTTGTTTGTTCGTGAACAAGTGGAAAAAACGTGGAATTCCACATCCCGAGTTAAATTGTATAACATGTAAGTAAGGTATATAACATAACATGTAAGTGTGAAGGCTAGTATTGATACATTACCTGTAAGGGTGAAAGCTAGTATTGATATATTACCTGTAAGTGTGAAGGCTAGTATTGATACATTACCTGTAAGTGTGAAGGCTAGTATAGATACATTACCTGTAAGTGTGAAGGCTAGTATAGATACATTACCTGTAAGGGTGAAGGCTAGTATTAATACATTACCTGTAAGTGCGAAGGCTAGTATTGATACATTACCTGTAAGTGTGAAGGCTAGTATTGATATATTACCTGTAAGTGTGAAGGCTAGTATTGATACATTACCTGTAAGAGTAAGGGCTAGTATTGATACATTACCTGTAAGTGTGAAGGCTAGTATTGATACATTACCTGTAAGTGTGAATGCTAGTATTGATACATTACCTGTAAGAGTAAGGGCTAGTATTGATACATTACCTGTAAGAGTAAGGGCTAGTATTGATACATTACCTGTAAGTGTGAATGCTAGTATTGATATATTACCTGTAAGTGTGAAGGCTAGTATAGATACACCTAATGAGTAACCAATGGCTGTGGCTGATTGTCTACCATCATCAGCGCTTGTCTTCTTACGTATTGTAGATGATAATGATGATACATTTACTGTTAATTCTTTTATAAGCTGAAATAATGAGCATATTATAATAGGTGCAATAACATTGTACCAAAGTAGATGGTAAAATAGCGGTACGGTCATAAAAAAGAGACTGTTTTTGTCACAAATTAGGAAGTTGGGATAGTTATTTACTAGTAGCCCAAAGAGTGCATGAACAAAAACTCATTATAATCTTTATCGATCTATAACTTGTATAATAAATTATGAGTGTGAATTGTGTTTATGTCCTGTCATGATCGACATAATTTAAAAATATGAGATCTTCCATTCGATTGAAATATCGATAGACTTAAAACCATTAGAATTCGGTTACATTAATAGTACCATCAATTGCTTTCGGCGCGATATAACCTTTTTGTGTTGATGCGCCGTAAAACCCAAACAAACAAACGAAATATCGATAAGTTATTATGTTGAACAACAGATATTGTATAACGAATAGTGAATTCCTTGTTAAATTATACATTCCAAACTGAGATAATATGGTGTTTTTATGGTATTAAATTACATTTGAAAACTAAACGCTGGAGTTCATTCAGAAGATCACGGCGATCTTCTACGAAGATTTATTTCCGTATTATCGCCGAGGAGTTCCCAATGGCTTGTGTAGTAACATACTGCTACAACGATTCATTGGAAAGTCGATTCGATATTTTTTCTTCCAATTCAAAAAGTAACTAAAAATCTTTTGAGTTTTCTAGCCAAGTTTAAAGGCCGGTATCGAATCGAAAATCGCAGATTTCGAATCGAAATCGAATCGACGCCCTCGCAACCGATTTTCAATGTATCAAATTGAATCGTAGCAGCCCTCGTAATAGTTTTTACTTCCAAAAAATGTAATAAGCCGTTTTTTTAATATTTCAATTATCATCAGATGCGGCATTAACAGTATAAACACGGGTTCGCTAAAGACCCAATCTGATTAAAACCCGATCTAAAATTTTCCGCTCGCCTACTCGCTAATTTAGATCTGGCCTTTTTCAAACGAAGGTCACGTTCAGGTGACCTTTTCTCATTATAATATTAATGACGAAATTTTTATGATACGTAACTTGTTTACATCGTCTACGTCACGCAATTTGAAATGAGCCGTCAAATCGCAGACTGTGAATAATACCGCTGTTAAATTAGCTAGCAAACTTTGGTCTAAAAATAGCAATTACGAAATCAAAATGTTATTAATAGTGTTTCGTCTAGATGAAAGCAACGCATTGATTGGTCGACACAAAGTTCATCTCGACGTGACCTTCGACGGAGACAGTAGAGATCCTGTTCGACCATGCTCTACAGGATATCTGTTTACGGAGATTGCTGAATACCTTAAGCTACCCTCGTGATAGCCTGATATCATGTTCCAAAATCATGACAAATATACAAACAGAAACCGTGACCTTGGCTATCCTATCCTGTTTCCAGTAGACTCACCTCTCCTTTCAGCTTTTATATGAATGTCAATATCAACCAGTCCATGAATCCAGAACACAATAATCCGTTAATAGTATATGACACAAGCTGTCATTTTAGTTCCGTTAGTAAATAGAGTATTCTTTGAACCTCTTTAGAACCTTTGTTGGATTATTTGTATAGGGTATTTGGTTTTTAATATAATTCTAAATATAGCGTGTCATGAAAATGGCACTAAGGCGTATACTTCGAAGCTTTATCAGAAATATGATAACTCTTTGATGCAACGATTGAACATTTTGTTACGAGACATGCTTGCCCTTCCAATAAAATTAATTTACTAAGTTTTTTTCGCTCATGCTTTTGTCTTTTTAAATTAAAAGAGAACTTAAATTATTAATTACTAAAATTAAATGTTTCATTTAAACAAAACATAAAATTTAAATACTGCTTTGAAATTTGTAATCGTTAACTACTAAAAAAAACGTCATTTTAATATTTTAGTTAATATAAATGCATTGGAAATCATTAGAATATGTATTAATCTATTAAATGCGTGTCAAACTAGCGACAATGGGTAATAGATTTTGTACTTAGAACATTTATTGTTTTTGCAGGAATTTCAATTAATAAAGAATTAATAATTACAATGTATTGTCCATGAATCGATTTCAAGCATTGTGCTAACACTTTTTAAATTGACAAATTAACACATTGCAAAATAATTTACATACAAAATCTGCTTTTATACTAATGTCTATTTAGTATGTGTTTGTAGTGGGGTTTAATTTGTCCGACAACAGTCATTTTACTGTTCATATACCGTTGAGCAATGTTGAGCAGTGATCAGTTTCATGAGTATATCGCTAAGTAGCGCTTTGTGCCCTGGTGCCCTTCGTTAACCGAAAGGTATATGAACAAGTGATATTAAATCTAGGGTACCAGGGGGGGGGGCGAAGCGATAGACTCATGCAATAGGCCCCAGTTATGTTAGCTATTTATGAAATAAAGTTAAAAGTAAAATAAAAGTTAAAGTGCAGTTCAAAGTCTGCTTCCATATACATGCTCAGTCGATTTTACAATCTTGCACGGTAACTCCTGATCACTGAAATCCCCCTTAGGCAGGCGATCCCTCACAGTACCCATTTACACTTAGATGGAGTGGAACAAGTGTAGGTTAATTTCTTGCTCAAGAAAATTAGCGGTGCCCCTAGTGCGCGTCCTACCTCTGGACCACTGCTCCCACATAAATATAATGATAGTGACAGTCAAGAGCAGGCTGATCTTAGGTTTTTATGTTCAACGAGGCATTGCTTGCTGTTGCAAAAGGGTTCGATCTATGTTATATTTGGCCACATCAAACAGTAAGAGAGAATGAGCATCCCATGATTATTTTTGCTTACATTTATTTGACATCCCACCCGGAGTGTTTATACCCTTCCAGGAAAATTTGACAATTATGTCAATTTTTCTCCATTCATAATGTGTAATGAGAAGTTGCCAGCCTTGTGACAGGGTATGTGAGTACTGATCAAAGAAAGGGGTTCATGAAAACTAGGTTAGATTCGCAGACACCCCGTTAGATAACGTAATTGTGTAGAAATGGTGTCAAACACAGCATAAAACTTTTATTTGAATGTTCAATAGAAAAATTCATATTCACATAAATTCTATATTTCATTTGTTTAAAATTAAAACAAGCCTACAAACCTTGTCAGTGACATTTTTCAAAGCTTCTTCTAGTTCAGCGTAAGTTAAGTTGTCATATGGTGAGTCAGTGTACAGCAGATCAAATAGCCAACACTCACATTCACATGTCTCAGCTAAAAGTATACATTATAACTATAGATATATAAAAAAAGTAGTCTAACTACAAAATAAATTACTTTTCTCTTTATATACCAAGCTTTCGGCTTATAGCATTCTCTGGGGTTTAAATAAACATATTAAATAGGTTTGCATTTAAAGATAACAAAATATCCTAAATCTGGGAGAGTACTTAAATGCAATAGACGTCGTTGTACACATTGTATGAAAATTAATGAATCTGATTTATTTATGATTCAGTTCAAGCAATTCATCTAGCTATAACTTAATGTATAATATGTCATGTAGTTCATCTGGTGTAATCTATTTAATTACCAGTAAAAAGTGTTCTAAACAGTATGTTGGTCAAACTACTTAACAATGTTCGCAAAGAATGAATAGACACAAGTTTGATATAACGCACTATCCAGAAACTATCCATTCTGTCTCTGAACATTTCAATTACCAAAGGTCATACTATCCAGGATTTCTCTTTTATGCCTATTGATAAGGTAAAAATGGTTGGAACAGGCTATAAAAGAGACTTCCTGGATACATCGTTTGGGCACTTTATTCCCATTGGGGGTGAATTCCAAAATTTTATTAAAAGGTGTCTCTCCTTGTTTTTAATTTTACAATTCAAATTTAAATATTTTTCATAAACAGTTTTATTGACGTTTTTTTATACATTATAACTATGGTATTTTATGGATTTTACGGAAACATTTGGAACGTTCGAAAATGACGGACCTATGCTATACTAATTTATCTTAGCTTGATTGTTAAACAAATTATTACAACGTTTAATAATCACTTTCGAGTACGCTTCCTGGTCCCCCAGTTCTGAGCAAGCAGGATAAAGTTTCTTGCTCAAGGAAACAATGGAGTGGGTTTGGGATCCGACCTAAGACTTTTATACTCATTCAAATATTATATTCAAATTGACTCAATGTGGGTACCCATACTGATTAACGAAAATATGGCAATATTTTATCCTTCAGAAATTGCATTTAAAATCTTTTAATTAAATGTTTGCACTCTCGTCGGCTCTACAACAATAAGGGATGGTTATTGGGATCTATGATCCATAAGAAATTCTACTGTGCTTTTGGCAGACAAATTGTGTCATATATTACATTGCACTTGTAGGTAAACTAAATTGTAAAAAGGTAAGTAAGTGATAGAATTAAGTATTACAAGAATGAATATATAAAGGACAATAACACGTGAACATATGTTGAATACAAACATGGAAGTCGCCCGGCTAGCTCAGTCGGCAGCTCAATAGTCTATTGAACGAGAGATTGTGTTTCAATTTCAGAGCGGGACAAACTTTCATGAAGCTTGGTCATGAAATAATTTCACTAATATAATTACTGGTTTTATTATGTACGAAAGTTGTAAGTCACTAACAAAAGTATGTATATAGTAACTGGTTAACAGCTTAATCCTTTCTAGGAACTGTGAGTAGAATGACTCGCGTCCGTTTGATGACTTATACAATGTGTTGCTACGGCGTTAAACCCAACAAAAGTACAGGCAAGGGACATTTAGTTTACTTACGAATTTCCCAAGCAGCTTCTATAGATAATATATCTACTGTTGTAAACTGTGGTCCTGGAAACAACAATATTAAAATTATAATGAAACACTTGAAATCTCGATGTTTGACTAGATGCGAGCAAAGATAATGCAACGAACTGGACATTGCTCACCGCGCTGAAGTTAGCTTGAAAAGTCAAACTTAGTAAAGCTACAGTCCCATAAACATAAAAATTGCCGCGAGGGCACCGTACGGGCGCCGTGCGATCAAGCTCCGCAAGGACCCGTAAGAACTTTTGCCTACCCGTAAGGACTGTTACGTTTTTACCAGGGTCCGTGAGATCATCCAAGGATACACGTATAAGTTTCAGAGTCAAATCGTGAACAAAATCGTGGCCATGTATGGATTAAACATGCATATTTTCTAGCTACAGCTCTGTACGGGTATGTTGTTTTGTACCATGTGCGTACCGTCACCTTGATACGCAAGGCTTCCCATGGCTTACGACTGTCTGCACGTACGGGTCCATAACATGCCACGATTTTATAGGACTGAGGCATTTACAGGTTTGGCTGTGTGGGCTAACTTCAGCGACGTTTCTGTTAAATAACATCTAAGCAGAACAAATGGTACACATATTTAGAAATTGGTCATCAGACGGAAATAGACCAATGTTTGAGAGGGAAATTACTAACAATATCTTCATTTCTGGGCGAATACAATTGAAAAAAACTATTATTGTAATCATGATTTTTCAGTTCTTTATAGATAGTTAACCTATTTATTTTGCATGTAGATATTTAATCATGGCAAAGAACAAAACACTTGCATACGTTCGTTGTATGTGTGAACACAGCCATGCATCGAAATTATTAAACTCTCTATAAAAAATCGTTAACTTATTTAGTGTGGGGAATCACGTGACCTATATGGTTCCTAACACGGCAAAAAATGTTAGGAACCATATAGGTCACGTGATTCTCCACACTGTTATTGATTTAGTTTTTTTATGTTTAAATGTCTTTGTTACTTGGACTTGAAAAGGGGTATTCAGATTATTAAAACCTTAAATAAATGTTTTATAAAAACAAACAAAATATGATTAAATACTGGTTTTGAAATTGATAATTGTTTAACACAAGAAATCATTTATATGGCTAGTTATATGAAATGTATTGTAAAATGTATATTTTGTAATACAAGTAATTAAGAGAAATACCTAATTAGTGAGTTACCTTATATTCTATATAATAACAAAGGACAAACAGTCTAACAAAAAAGACCAAGTAAATATTAGTTTTTTTAAACAAAATTTACTCTATTATCTCATTTTCACGATCATCGATTTACTTAGAAATGGTCGAACATTGGACATAAAACAAACATTAAGAAATTCGATCATGGATATAATCACTGAAAATGCTTCATGAATATATTTAAAGTAAACCAATACTAACTCATATTTACATGTCAAATATACAATTAGCACGTACCGAAACAGCTTTTTAATACTGAAATTTCATGCTTTAAAATTGATACGTATAAATAAGCCTTTAATCAGCTTAATTAATTCTTTTGCTAAATATTTGAGAATAAGTATTGAATTTGCTTTCTAAACATTTTGTATTATTAAATATCTCCATGTCTTATCGATGTTTTAAATGTGAGACGTTGATTAAATAACTGAGATGAACACCGTTGCATTTCAGATCTTAATTGTTCTAGTTTTAAGCTCATCTAAGCACAAAGTGCTCAAGGTGAGCAATTTTGATGGGTCTTTGTCTGTCGTGCGTCGTGTTCCGCGCTTCTACAATTTCTTAAAAATTCTCCTTGTCAAAAACCGTATTTCCTAAAGTTACTATTTAGCACGTAACACCCCATCAATGTCCTCTAAGAAAATGTTCAAATTATGCTCCTTTGGTCAATATTGACCCCGCTCAAAAGGACACAGATTTAAAAATGGAAATCTTCCTCTTTTTAAGTAGTAGTACTAGGGCTTTCATATTTGGTATGTAGCTTCACCTAAAGATCCTCTACAAAAATTGTTCAAAATATGTCAATGGAGTCGCAAGTTTCACATAGAGTTATGTAAGAAAAACTGAAAAATCTTTTTCTCAGATACTAAAAAGCCACGAGCTTTCATATTTGAGTTATTTTCATACAGCTAATATATACTGAATCTTATAAATAAATTTGACTTACCCTCTAAAGTGATAACATCCATATTAACTGTAAATGTTATAGGATTTGATGTACCACTTTCATATAGATAAATATACATACATTGTGCCAATATTGGTTGAATTTCTAACATGTAAAACGTATCACTTGCAATCATCGAAAATGTCTGAAAATAATGACAAATAAACAGAATCTAAAGCTTCGGTACCTTCCGAAAAAGTACGGATTTGGCTGAAAGATAGTTTTTTGTTAAAGATATTTAATAATAAAATACTGTTTCGGAATAGTGCATTGTATAAGAACGTCTGAAGATTTCAAACGAGGGAATTCTGATATTCGAAATTTTTCAGCGAAGTATGAAAATGTTAAAGATTAAGAGTGATCTTTGTGTAAAGCAGACCTCGTTATATGAAGTTCATTTAAAGCTTCACGAAGGTATGGGAACACTAAATACAAACAGCTTGTCACACCATTAAAACTATAGGGATCTTGGTATGAATCTGCTTATCAGAACGTGCGCTGACATATGACCTATATGTGTACACCCACCCACACACTTGAAAGTACTTTAACAACAATACCCGGGAATAATGCAGTTATTTAATTTTGTTTGTATTTCGTGTGAAATAACTTAAGTCAGTTATTACTTGTGATAGATCTATAAAAGCGTATTAATTGCAGCAGTCAATAATATCTTCCTGTTTTAAATTCAGTTGTTTATTAAAGGAAGCGCAGCAGCGCGACCAAATTTGTATGCAAACATTTCCCATGGCTTTGCAAATTTAACAAATTCCATGTCGATTTATTGATATAAATGTGTATATTCTTCAATTCATAAATATCTTGAGGACTAGTATTGAATTTGTATATATGGAAAACGCGTCCACAATGCACGTGCAAACGTCATGCGCGCACCCACGCAGGATTGATTTCTATGTCTTTAACTTAGGCATGGTCCCATTTTCATTCAAGAGTACACAACTTTTATTATTTTTTCGTATTGTAAATAAATATTATTGAGATGGGTTGCTTGCAACTCAGATCTGAGAGACCATAACTTATGAAACATATCACAAAAAATGTGCGGACAATTACATGTACAATCGGTCATGCGCAGTCAGATTAAGCGCAACGATATGAAGTTAGGTTAACGCCTACGAGTGAAAAGATAGTCAAATAGTTAATAATATCGGACAGTATTAATGTTTTGCCCTGTTGGTCCCATGACCGGGCAACGCTTTTAGCGCTTTGATTTTTATCTATGGTGTAATATCTATATATAAAAAACATCTTGCTATTATTCTACACACATGCTACAGTATTATAAACCAGCTGTATAGCTTCTAAAATAAAGTTCTTTAGGTAATCAAAAACATTGTGTGACTAACATTGCGAACACTGTCTCGTATTGCTGGATCGTTGACATTGCTTGCCGTAGACCATGCAGTTAAGATGAGGAGACTTCTTTTTTATACTGCTCGTACACAACCTTTCCCAACAGACAGGCAGACAAACACTTTTCTTTACATATCAAACACAAATCAAAACTTGACACAAATACTTAAGTTTTATAAACTTTGCATAGACACATTGAAAATTTTCAGACGTGAAAGCAAAACATGGCCGCATGAATACACTATTCGTATCTTCCTTCAGTCAATAGGCTTGTTGCCTTAGCATATCGCCGAATAGCGCTTTTTGCCCTTGTACGTAGCCTTCTTTCACCATAAGGATTATGAATGTGATATCAAATGGATGATACATGGGTGCGAAACGATACGTAGCGATAGGCTTAGGCAACATGCCTTAAGCTACAGTCCCATAAACATAAAAATACCCGTGAGGGCACCGTACGGGTGCCGTGCGATCAAACTCCGCAAGGACCCGTACGAACTCATACCCGTACGGACTGTTACGTTTTTACCACGGTCCGTGAGATGAGCCCAGGATACACGTATCAGTTTCAGAGTCAAATCGTGAACAAAACAGTGGCCAAGTATGGATTAAACATGCATATCTTCCAGCTATGGCTCTGTACGCGTGTGTTGTATTGTAACATGTGCGTACCGTCACCTTGAAACGCAAGGCTTCCTATGGCCTACGGCTGTCTGCACGTACGGGTCCGTAACAAGCCACATTTCTATGGGACTGAGGCATTACGTAAACAAATGTTACTAACCTTAACTAATGTGACATTGTTGAATGATGACCCATCACAAGATTCAGTACGATGATATAAATATATATCTATATTTGAAGGTAAATCTGATGGACTTATTGTTATATTAAAACCATATATCATCCTTGGTGACGGGTAGGAAACCTGTTATATAATATATCAAATATTTAATGATGCTATTAGTCAATCGTAATTACTCGGCTATTTCCGTGGTCTGTAAACATACGTTTTCATCAGGGAAACCATATCTTTTAGGAAAACATGAGACATTGTTTAAATAAATTATCGTTTATGTTGTTTGAGGTTTATCTGAATGCCATAGAGTATGATTTGAATATGAAATTAAATTGGTTAATTTGAACATTATAATTAATAATTGATTTTTAATTCATAACAAATTGGATTGAATCATTATCGAAATTAGCTTTGTATTTGAAATACAAAAACAGTAGATTAGCATGAAATATTCAGTACAGTGCAATTTGTTTTATAATTGATATTTGATAACAAATAGCTCCATGTACTTTAATAGGCCACATATATAAGATGAGTGGGTGAAAATATGATATTTATTTATTTATCTAACTTGACTTAGCATGAATTATGTATTAATTGACCTCAAGATATTCTGTAACAGTTAAGCTTCCTTGCTTTCTTAGCGGTTGATCAAAACTTGGAACATCAACTGAAAATATTCAAAATAAGGCAATCTAATTAAAACCCGATAAAAGTTTTCCGCTCTTGATACCGAATTCGGAATATAGAGTTTCGGATTACGGAAATTGCATCTAAAGTTATAGTAATTATGAATGTCAAATGTCACATCGTTCATTCCCAATATGCAATAATGGAAACGACTTGTTAGTAAAGAATGAACAATCGTGAAAACCAAATGAAATTCGGTCGGTCTATAAGCAATACAATAGTGTTTCGTTTAAGAAACTATATAAAAGTATATTCATTTATTTCAAAAGTGTTCAACTTATTTGGGCTTCAACATCAGCAAGTGGTAATACCACGTGACTATGATATCACAAATGCTACGGTTTAAAGAAGAAATCAGTATTGTCACCGTGGTGAATGTATTATTGCAATGTGAGTTGCATCAGTAATTTCGCGATGCAAATTACTGTTGTTTTCTTGAGCAGGAAATGTACCGTACTCGCGAAGCACTGTAGAGCTAATAAATGAGTGTTTTAATAAAGGGTTAAAATGGTTGCCAGCTTCAAATATTTATACATCACGTTTTTAAGAAGTACTAAAATGTTGTTAGTGATAAAGGATATATATAAAAACATTATAAAGGATACACATATACAAAAAACAGAAATTAAAGAAGATTCGCATATAAATGTCAGTTATAGAATGTTAAAATAATTAAATTATAATTCATAAGCTAGTAACTGGTTGTTAATATTACAATAATGAGTACCATTGGCAGTTTCGACAAAACTATATTCACATTTACATATCTTATTCAACAAAGAGACAATTACAGTAAAGTCCTACATTTAGGACCAACAAAATCAATGGCCTTAAAAGCGGAACGGTCCTAATATTGGGACATTTATACATATATCTTCTCAAATTAAGCGTTTAGGACATTCAAATCGTCAAACATTGCACGATTTTGTAATAACCAAGCTGGTTTTTATAGGGGAACTTTATTGTAATATTACAAACACCTCACAGCGGTTACGTCACGAGTTCAACAAAGGGAAATAACCGCTGTAGGTTTAGAAGGTTTAGAAGGTTTATTAGTAAATCAAGGCCCAACAGGGCATGTGACAAAAACAGCAAGAACAAATATGAACATAACATCATTACAATAACTAAAACATTTCACATGTAGAGAAATATGAACAAAATATGGCAAAAATATAACAAAATATGAAAACTATTTCTAAAATTTGAGATCGGTAAATAGTATTTAGCTTACTTCCGGTATGGACAAGGTTAAAAGCCACAGCACCAGTTATCTCTCCACCACATATATCGCTGGTAGAACCTTCACATGGTATATCGCATATACCGATAGGTGTCGCTAGATTTATATCCGCTTCCAGTATACAAGAGCACGTGATATTCTGTAAAACACAAAAGAAATCACAGGTAACTTTATTAAGTCAAGTCAAGTAATATCAAAAATTGTATTGGCCTAAAAAAGTGTAATACCGAGAATTATTGTGTGGTTTATTTATTTATTGGAGTTAACGCCGTTTCAACACAATTTAGGTCATTTTACGACGTCCAGCGCACCTAACCTAGCTTTCCTGGACCATTGTCTATAACCAGTACTCACCTACCCTTCCACAAGGCCGGAAACTTCTCCTTGCAACTGCGCTATCGACCCGGATATTTTACGATATAATACACATACAATTAGAAATATAAAGAAAAGCATGTGCAATAAATATACATAGCAGAAAAGAACGGAACAGAACAATTATGAAACATTATACCTAGGCAATGTAAACATAGTGTTAATAAGGAAAAAGATTATTCAAAAACTCATATTAAAAGAGATATTAAACAGTATTGAGGGGAGCCAAACAAATGAAGACATTTGATCGTCAACGCACGACATATATGTAGACATGCATTGTTGTACGGGGATTACCAAATAAATATTTCGTAGATCAATCAATGGGGTTATTGTAAATAATATTTTACCATATAAAATGCGTTTGGTTTGACATACAAAATAATTAGCATAGATGATACAGATATAGATCTGTTATAAACTTACATGAACAGCTCCGTATAAATAATTTCTTTCTCGACATACTGATGAGCAGATTATATGTGTTAGATTGTGAACTGTCATGTTAAAAGACAATGGATTCTGTCCACCAATTGAAGGATAGCAATCATTTGTATCTAGAAAATATAAATTAATCACATACCATGATTAATCAAGCAAACATATGCTATTATATACAATAAACCATTTTTGGGGGGTTTAGCACCGTAGCAACACATTGTATGGGCCAAATCACGGCGGCCAGTCAACTAGTCAACTCACTGTTCCTAGAAAGGATAAATCTCTAGATTTAGCTGTTTTCCAGTAACAAGGCATATACTTTCGTCAGTGACTGACAACTTTCCTACATGATTAGAAATCAGTGTTTACAGATGTATATATGATCGTAGAAATCATTCCATGACATAACTCCTAGAGAGTATGTCCCAACCGAGAATACAATAAACCATAAGCGACCATGCACGTAACCTACACAATTTACCTGGTATGATATTTGTGGCGAATAGGTTTACAACTTGTACTACAGAGTCACATTCGGAACACCCTCGACCTTTCATGATTTGTAGCGAATGGCCGAGGATGTTCCGAATGACAGAGTCAAGAACTGGCTGTTCATACTTGGTCTCCACCTTGGCCTCTAGCCAAATTTTGGTTTATCAGAGAATATATTAGTGACCCGAAAGTCATACACCTAGACTAGATCGAGAATGTTAGTTTATTTTGGTGTAAGCTATGGATGCAATATTTCCTCGAGTGGCGCATCCACGTGTAAAAATATAATATCCCTATAGCAGCTCTTTGCTTTACAGCTCTTTAAAACTTTGAATCGAAGCTGATTTTTCAATGTTTTCTCATTCAATCCGTAGCAATTGTGATGTCATGGTCACGTGGTATTGCCACCGTAACAACGAAGATGATTTATGATAGCGTTACAGCTAACACACTGAATATGACTTAAATAATTAAATTACATAATAAAAGTGTTCTAGACACATTACCAAACAAATTTAAGCTTTACATTGAACGGAGTGTTTTGTCTAATTTGAAAAATAGACCCATATGTTCTGAATATGATTAGAATCAAAGAATAAACAATATTATTAATTGCATGTCAACCATAATTCTATACGCCAGGAAATCCAATTATTAAATGAAATAATATAATCTGTTAGATAAAAAGGTCCAATCAATGTTTCCATACCGCTACATAAAATAGCCATATCAAGTTGCAAACTGTAAATGCAAGAAAATGTATCGAATTGCATATCCGGTGGTGCACATCCATTTATTATTTCATGACCGGTTATGCAAATCCAATATCCAATGCCTTTTGATCAGCATGATTCCAATAACAAATTAGTGATGATTATGATTGATATGAAGTGTAAAATAAAATCAATTGTTACTGAAGGGCGGCTTTATATTTTCTTTAATACAAGTGCTCTGCGTGTATATTCGTTGCTATTGTTTAAATTTGATTTCAACATTGTAAATTTTATAATGCTATATTTAAGTTTATGCGCTATTTGCTTGTTTTAGTTAATATTCTCTAACTGCGTTGTACAATAAGTTTGTACTTACTTTGCACTGGTCTGGTCTGGTACCTGCTTCAAGTAAAGTTTGTTTTGCTCGAAAGTCAAATTTCTCTCGGGCTCAGGCAATGGCACATTAACTTAATGTTCTAACCCCTCCCAGCCGGCAATAATCACTTTTCAAATGCATATAGTAGGCATGAAAATGCTTGATGTACATGTGTATGAATGCTGATTACGAATAACATATACTAATATATTGGCCTTTGCTAACCTGAGCTTAAATAACCAAGAACTTCAGACTTTGAAACTTCTTTAATGTTTGACTGCCGCAAAATTTGATTAGAAAAGATGGCTTGTTTACATTCAGTATTCTATATTAGTAAGAGCAGTAGTCTAGAAGTAAGACGAGCGCTTAGGGGTCGATAGGTCCTGGGTTCGAATCCCATTAGGGGTACTGCTAATTTCCTTGAGCAAGAAATATACATTGTACCTGCGATTGATTCTTTTAACCCAGGTGTAGATATGTAACTGCGAGGGTGGTATAAATCTGTTGCGCCAATTTGTCGTCTGCACTTATAAGCGGAGGAAAATTCTCCCAAAGGAGATTGATGATAAATAGGTACTGAAGCCGGATGACCAGTGGTAATAGCTGTAAGTCGATGAACGTGCGTAAGCATAAAACTTAGATTATAAATCGCACGAAATTTTATTGCATTACTTTAAAACAAAAAATTAATACAATTTCTCAGTGTCACCATTTGTAAATAAAAAAGGAGGACACAATTTTAAAAAAGAAATCATGAACTGCTCCTATCATGGTTATCAGATTCTGACGACTCCAATATACCACCGGCCTTCAGACCGGCGGTAAATAAGCGCCTTAAATAATATTCACATGGTTTCAATGTGACGTAATTTTAATCTCGATCAGCAAACGCTTAGTGAGGAAGCGTTTTCAAGGCCGTCTGCGAAAGTAATTAATTCCTGGAAGATTGAATTCTGTAAGCAAACTTAGCATGAAGAAAACTGCTGCGACAATCAACGTTCAAGTCTATGAAAACAATGGAGTACACTGGGGTTTAATTATTGACAAGCATTGCAAACATTATTAGTATTTGCTTGCATGTGGCTTGATCACACTTAAGGTTCAATATCAAATGTATTGTATAGTTAAAATGAAACAGAACTGTACACTATAATTATTTCACTTATAAAAGCTAACTATACATCGATCTTTGGAGCAAAAGGCAGACCGTACGGTCCCAAACATTCTCGTATCATGATGTTATCGAGAATCTTGATAACCTTTGGATAAAGGAATTTGTCCCAAACCACCAAGGCATAAAGTACACCTATACTGGCTCTGATGTTTAATGTGTTCATGTGTGTAAGTGTACTTTACTACTAGTTATGAGCGGTCTTTCTTGCGAAGTTATCTGTTATTTACCTTTGATCATAAGCAATCCATTTTATTACTCTCATGAGTATTTATTTTTATAAGTCCATTTATATTTTATTTGAATGTACTTATGAGCATACGGAATCCACTATACTCACCGTACAGTCTCTCTTGGGCTTCTATACATGTATATGAACGGAATTTAGACAGAGTCATGGTAGGATCATTCACGTACGTAAGATCGAGAATCTTGATAACCCCTTGGTACGAGAATGTGGTAGAAGCGGTCATAATCAATTTAATCATTACAGTTCTACATTATATAAAAATATGGTTTTCAAATATCCAAATTTTATTAGATCACTATTGGTTATTTTTATTCAACCGTTAGTGGCGCATACATTATTGTTCGTTTTTTCTCAACTGTCAAAACATGAATAATTTCACGGTGAATGCGTTTGTTAAAATTATTGTCGTAATACACCCTTGAGTTTCCGAAAGTGTGCATTATGATTGAGTAAAGCTTCTTATGCCGTATAATTTGTATTAGTCAAGATATCTTTAATAAAAATTAGGCCGTCAGTACAAAAACAATGCATTCAGTCACCGTGAAATTATTCAAGCTTTGACAGTTGAGAAAAAACGGACAATAACACCGCTTTAATAAATACTCGATTATCGATAGAGAGTACAAAAATACTGTAGTGAATATTTAAATCAGGGGGCTTCGAGGTGTCACTGACAATTGAATAAAAATACCATACATGTCTATGTAAAAAAGCATGTAGTCCCGGCCGTGGCGTAGTGGTTAGCATGTCAAATCCGGAGATCCCGGGTTCGAGCTCGGTCGCGGTAGGTCATACCCTATACATGAGTTGTCGGACTCGTGGCAGGGTAAGTTAGTACTGGTGATAGAAAAAGTGTCCAGGAAACCTACAGTAAGAAGAGCTGGCCGCCGTATACATGGCCTTAATATGTGTTGTATACGACGTTGTTCGTTTTTTCTCAACTGTCAAAGCTTGAATAATTTCACGGTGACTGAATGCATTGTTTTTGTACTGGCGGCCTAATTGTTATTAAAAATATGTTGACTAAAACATATCATACGGCATAAGCAGCGTTTCTCGATCATAATACATATTTTCGGAAACTCATGGATGTATTACGACTTAAATTTTCACAAACGCATTCACCGTGTAATTATTCATGCTTTGACAGTTGAGAAAAAACGAACAATACAACCAAATTAAAAAAAAGAAAGAAAGAAAGCATGTAATATTACCTGTATTATTGGTAGGTATAATGATTGGACGACCTTTGTTACCAACCACATATAATACTGTACCATTATATAACGTTAAACTAGAAGCTACATATCTCTTTGTACCCCATGTATTATCAAATACTAGAAAACTTGCATTGTGTCTGAAACATACAATATTGCATAATTATATCTACATCTACATTTTGACGTCAGGCTGTCAGAACGTTGACAATTCTTTGACGGTGCGAAAGATATAAAGTACAAAAAGAAAAGGAAAGAAAATAGAACGGTCAATATATAAAAAGCATATAAGAGAAATAAAGTAAGATGTAAGAAAAGATTCACCCAGTTATTTTCACCCCATTATTTGGAGCTACTGCGTAACTGGGAAAGTATCCCCTTAAAAGGTTAGGTCTCTGAGCCTACTCTTAAAGGATGCCAAAGAGTGGGTATCAGCCAACAAGGCTGGTAAATTATTCCAAGTTGGTACACATCTAGGAAAGAAGCTGTTATGGTAAGATTCTGTCCGACAAGCGAAGGATAGATATCTAGTATTATGATGTCTTGGCATAGGTTTGGATTCTTGTAGATAGATGGTGTGGTCAATGTCAACTTGGTGATGTATAATCTTGAAAAATATGATGAGCTGAGATTTCTGTCTACGTGATTCAAGAGATTCCCATTTTAGGTGATGGAGCATGTCAGTCACACAGCTGGTGTTGTGGTAACGATTGGTGCAATGGTGTATCGTGCTGACTGCTCTTCGTTGAACTATTTCAATCTTGGTGATAATAGTTTTTTGATGAGGATTCCATACGCTAGAACAATATTCTAAGTTAGAACGTACAAGAACATAATATGCCTGAGTCTTTGTTACTTGATTCCGGCCGTATGAAAGCTAAGGTGTTGGTTGCCGTCTTGTTCATAACATAACAAATGCATCGTGTATACATTTACATCCTTTCGAAACACCACACCGAACTTTGTGTAGAAAACCACCGAGGAGTTCCAAATAATAC
Source organism: Mactra quadrangularis (assembly GCA_025267735.1). Taxonomy (NCBI): domain Eukaryota; kingdom Metazoa; phylum Mollusca; class Bivalvia; order Venerida; family Mactridae; genus Mactra; species Mactra quadrangularis. Next base: position 36,241,367 of record CM046304.1, read on the forward strand.
ATTTTTATTCAGTACCATTCAAGGTGTTTGGACATACACAATTTTAGACAAACTCATCATGTCAACCACAAGTAATTTTACTATAATTAAAACTCATTCATTACTAAAATTTGAATCATATATTGAATAATGCTGATTTTGGCTCATTTTACATGGGTAAATGCGAACCGAATCATTCTACTAATAGGATTTTGTCCAGAAAATTTGGGAGGTGTTATATATGTTTTTTAAAAAGATTACACATCTTTAATCGTCATTATCAATACAATGTAGTAGGTTTATTGGTTAAAGTAGTTTATGTATTTGCCCTTCTATAAATATATATATAAATACAGACTACCAGGCAGCAATTAAGTCATTTGCAAACGCACTTAAAATAATTATCATCCATGCCTATTCAAACTATAAACACTGGCTTATAGTGTAAATCAGTGTCGCAATTCTACGAACAAGTTCATTTTCTTTTTAAAGTATTTCTTATACAATTGGAAACGGGGGCCATCTCGGGGCAGATCAACATGGTGTGAGAAGATTCTACTTCAGATTTTACCAGTTGGAGTACGTCGATTGGTCGGCTAAATTTATGAAGACCCTACGGACTTGTATAATGACGTGATCGCTGAAATTTCCTGCCTTTCTCCATGATAATGCAGGGTATAAATTAAAACATACCAGACCACACGTTAGACAACCATTAGCAAATAGTGTCTTTTCAATAAATACATAGCTAGCATTTGTATTTCAAACAAAAAGGGTCGGCAATTAAACATAAAATGCACAAAAGATTTCATTAAAAAACAATAATCGTCCAACCGGAAATGTGTCAACTTTTAACCGGAAGTCCGGAAATGGCAACAATGGCGGCCATTAACAGTGCATTAGATAATCAATTTACTATTCAAAGTACAGTTATTATTTATTGTTTTTAGAAAACAATTGTTATGAAAGAATGTGACGTCTGCTATGTTGAAAGGTGTGAATGAAAGGTGATGACGTTTATGGAATGTCAGGTAAATGTTTACTGATACAAAAGTGTATTGCCCTACCTGTCGTACATCAGGGATTGGCTTGTTTTCCAGTTAGTGGAAAGTCCTGATAAAGCATTTACTTCGTTAAACCAACCTTCTGATGTAGTCCCTGTCGTGTTAAACACGGCAGTAAACACTGATGTACCATCATTATTTCTATAGGAAAGTCTTATCTGAAAATATCAACGTACACAATTACAGCAGGTTTCAGCAAAATGATACACTAACTGTTGTCGTGTCTTATTAATGAACGACATGATGCTGACTTTGATCAAGGACCCTGTATAAACGTGTATATAGGGTCCACGCTTTGATCATACAATAGATTGGACCATACAAAAAAAACTATAACATTATATTAGGATATATGTAGTAAGCTATGTCAACATGTGAACAAATAGACAGTTATATATATATCATAGCATAAAAGACAGATTGACCACAGGAGCTTGACATTCTGTATCGTAGTATGAAAAATCGTCCTTATATCTTATATTAAAAAGTTATTATAAAATGGAGGATTTGTTTCAAACTACGATACAGAGAATGTCAAACATGTGGATTGACAAACAAGCAACCCGGGTCGATAGCGCAATTGGTAGCGCGCCGGGATTCGGAATCTCGTGTCCCGAGGGGGTACGGGTTCGAATCCCACCCGGGGAGGTTATAACCTTCCATGAAAATTAGACAATAATGTCAATTTTCCTTGTCAAGATTCCGGCCTTGTGGAAGGGTAGGTGAGTACTGGTTATAGATAAAGGTCCAGGAAAGCTAGGTGAGGTGCGCTGGACGCCGTGAAATGACCTATTTGATGTGTTGATACGGCGTTAAATCCAATAAATAAATAAAATAAGACAAACAAGCTTCTGTCGGTACTATTTCTCTTGTGCCATCCAAACTTACATACACTAGTAGAAAAATGATTTTTATGACTACCTTTAGATTTTATTTCACATTTGTCAACACAAGAAAGCTAGTTAAAATGTATTTTAACATTTGAAAGGGGAGTAAGAAAAATTGTAGTTGTTATACTTGTACACATGATGCAGTCTACAAAATAAGGATACAAAAGTGGTTGTCCGAACAGATATTTTAAGAGCTATCACTGTAGTACAATGTATCTCATTTGTAGAATTTTGGATGCCCCAAAAAATGTTGGTTTCCCGGACTAAACGTGATTGTCCCGGGCAACCGGGTACCCACTAATTTCGTAGACTGCACAAGTAACTTGTATCTAATGCAATGCGCTTGATTTCTCTATTATTGGTAAAATATTTACAAAGCCATGGGTTTGATTTTCTTACATTTTGTTAGTATAATGTCAATGTATGCCGTAACTTGTGTTATGATGTCACACTGAAAATTATATGCGACAGATTGACCAAATGCACTTCTGTCATAATTATGGTCAATTTATATATGGTCAATATTTGCACTATCAAATAAGTTTGCTTTTAGCTGTCATAGTTGAAACATGGCACAAATGGCAGTGCATTCGGAACAACCCCTGATATCATCTACAGAGATATACGTAGAAGATCGCCGAGGTAGTTCCGAATGATGACAGTGTTGATTTCATTCGGAACTACCTAGGCGATTTTCCACGCAAATACACCTCGGATATCACGAGGAGCGAAAATAGTTCCATCATAGAATCTAGCCTCGTTCCCGACGTTTGGAACGCTGGCACACACCAAAAATGACGGACGATTATGGGTAGTTAAAGCTCTTCAATGCCTGTAACTGATATTCACTCAAATCAAAGTTGATCCTCAAACATTTTTGTGTACTCGATACTTTCTGCAAAATGATCTGCCATGTTGATTGTTTACATCGGCACTACTTAACCTATGAGGTTAATCGCCTGACCTCATAACTTTGTTGTATTTCTACTACGATTGATATCCGAGGTGTATCTTCGTGGATGATCGCCGAGGTCGTTCCGAATGTGTTGATTTGTACCATTTAAAGAGATTTTTGAATGCTCTAAATGATTCTATGATGACTTTGTTGAAACAATTTGTCAGGGTAATGGAAATCTCTTTGTTACAATACTTACCCGATCAGGAGGGTTATCCGACCATTGGTTTATTAATGTATTTCTGTACCCCGCTCTATTCGTACTCAACAAAAACGAAATTGTTTCATTCGTACCACTATTATAAGAACTGGAGTTGTCTGACCATACTATTGCTGGGTCAGCATTTTCGATACTTCGTAACCATAGTAACACTGACCATTCTGTAAATAAATAAATTAATTAATCAATTAGTTAATATTTTGTTTTGGTTTGGTTTAATGCCGTAGCAACTCATTGTTTAGGTCATATTACGACGGCCAGTCAACTTACTCACCGTCCCTAGAAAAACGACTTATAATATTCGAGACAAAGCATGGACCCTATATACAAACATGCATTGGCTCGTTGGCTACGGTATAAACGTTCATTTTATGTTCATCAATGCCCTTACTTTAATGCAAGCCGCGACCGTGGCACAGTAAGAGCACATGGTTCCACTGGCACCAGCGTCCATAGTTCCCTGTGCATACGCACATGTGCATCTTATATATAATATATTATAATGAAAGTATAGTTATAACTCGTGCACGGTAATGTATACGGGAGCGATTTTTAATTGTGTTTGTTATCAAAATATTTAATGTGTGTGTATTTAAAGAATATGAGGAATCTGGTGTCAGTGCATGGTTCGTAAGTTTCCGGGTTTGATTACCGGCCGCGAAGAGTTTTGCTATTCTATGGGAATCAGATGTTGAGTGTCAATTTTCTTTCAAAGAGGGTGAAGTTATTGGCTCCTTGTCTGAGGGAAAGCAAGAACTGATAAGAAAACGTGTCCAGGAAATGAAACTGAGTTGGGCTCCGTAGATTGGGTTAAAGTGATGTTGAAAAAATGGCGTTAAATTCAATTTAATCAGCAATTGCAATATATATGTAATACGTAATTTCTTATTCAATTGCACAACATTTAAAATGGAATGCTAACTGGTTTTTAATGACTTTAGAATATTAAAATAGATTTATAGCAGTAATAGATGAAGTAAAACGAAACCTTAATCAGAAAATATCAATTATTCATAACCAATTATAAAATGAGACGAAACTAAAAGCAAATACTTAAATCATATATCTTACGTTCTAAATGACAGATCATGAGGGAACTTCTAATTGAATATGAATAATAAATATAGTTACAAGCATAGGCGGATCCAGCGGTGGGTCAGGGGCTCAGGACCCCCCAGAATTTCCAAAATGTACCTGTTCATAAGTGGTTTTCTTTATTGTAAGTCATTTTTAAGTAGCATGAAGCAATTTTTTTCGGTGCTTAACATAGATTTAATGGTTATGTATTTTTATTATTAATATGTTGCATTATTGTGCATAATGTGGTTGTAGAACAAACTTTCGATCTACATGTCCCAAAGGGAGAACGGGTTCGAATACCACCCGGGGTGGTTATACCCTTCCATAAAAATTTGACAGTAATGTCAATTATCCTCCATAGATAAGATATATGGAGAAGTTTCCGGCCTTGTGGAAGGGTAGGTGAGTACTGGTTATAGATAAAGTTCCAGGAAAGCTAGGTTAGGTGCGCTGGACGCCGTAATATGACCAAAAATTGTGTTGACACGGCGTTAACCCAAGTAAAAATAAAATAAATAAATACATTAGTATAGTAAGATTTCTTTCACCTTACGAAGGTCAAAGTGCATTGAATATTCATGAAGAAGATCCGAATGCGGTGAACAGGTGTGCAATACAAGACTAGCAAGCGTTAATTACAATAACTTCGACGCATCTCACTAACTGATATCCTTAGTCCAGTGGTAACGCGTCGGCCGTCAGACCTAAAGGTTTAAGGTTCAATCCCAGTAGCATAATATTTTTTCAGACTTAAACCTTGCTACCTTTTTTTTCATCTTATTTATAATATGGTGTCAGTATTATATAAATTATCCAAGTTTTTCTCCCTCGTGAATCTCGTGCACACAAAGAGTGTATATAACCACCCAAATGTTTTTAAAGTGTTAGTAAGGTCATCCTGTCTGAAACGTGTAAGCACGCGAAAAATTGTCAAAAATGTAATATATTTACTTATATTTTATAACCACCGACCACTGTGTCAAAACGTTATTTTAGACGCAGCTGTATCCACTGTACTTAACTGTCTTTCGATAATTGAAGTTATGAATTTGATTACAATTTAACATTGACCAATGGGAATAAATCCTGGGAGAATAAACCTTCCGAACAACCTCTTTTATAATGGTTTAGCCCATATTTACAAAGGTAAGCGCCGTGACCTTCGTAAGGTGAAAGAAATCTTACTATAGAAAAACAACTCGCAAAATACTGAAATCATTTAATAATGTTTTACAAATATGTATGGCCATATGTTTTGATTGTTTGTCAGTGTGAGATGTTGATCCATAGAAGTTTGTGAGTGTATGAATCCATGGGCGTTGGAGATGTGATGCGCAGCATATAGTTTATATTTTTTTTTAATTGGGTTTAACGTCGTATCCAACACATATTTAGGTCATATATACGACGACCAGCTCTTCCTACTATAGGTGTCCGCGACCGAGCTCGAACCCTCGATCTCCGGATTCGAAGTTAGACATGCTAACCACTACACCACGGGCGCGGCTAACACTTTTCTGCCAAGCCGCGAGTAGGTACCATGTAAATCTGACAAGAATTAAAATACTTTCAGCTTTTTAAAACTCTTAGTCGAGGCAGATTTTTACTATTTTCTCCTTAAAATCATAGGTAGCATTTGTGTTGTCATAGTCACGTGGTATTGCCAGCAGAAATTATGTTTCACAAGAAACATACCATCTTCTGATTGTGACAACAAAGGGTTGTCAACATTACAATCACCACAGACAGTTTGTGTTCATTTGATTTTGCTTAAGAATAGTCAATTCAATGGTGAATGCCAAGAACTATGTCTAACCAAGGTGTGGTTTTGGGCCGAGTTGTCACTGTGGTTACACGATCATCGCTTCTCAACAGGTCCTTCATAAAGCGCCACTTTTCAAAATTAGAACAATCAAAATTTAAAACCTTAATATCGGAACGGTTTCAACATAAGGACATTTTTCTTCTAAAATGAAGCATTTGGGACAAATGTCAAAACAATTGTCAAAAAATTGCATGACCTGCAATAATCAATGTAGTCTTTGTAGCTGAACTTTAATGTAGGACCTACGTTATATTTACATAAAAGGTTATAGAAAGCATGTCACTACATAGTCTAACAAAGGGAAGGTAAAATCACAACTTTAAAAATCTGATTGAAAGTATCAGTAAAATTAAGGCAAAGGAATAAGAAATTTTATTTCTCGAAACGAGTATACAAATGTATATAGAAATATATAAGTACTTAAAATTAAAGAAATAAATTTTCTTCGTCCTATGACTAAAACAATCAAATTTTCAAATACAGAAAGACTTCACTTACCTGACAGAGCAGATATCGTAGATCCTATATGCACTATTATTAATATAATATTGTAACCTAGCATGGTTTTAATATACGGGGTCAACTACTCTTACAACATGTACAGTTTCCAATGAATCTTACACATTATTTCTTCATATAAGAATAGAAATTGTCCAAAAAGACCAGTGCAGTCTTGTGGTAACATCACATGGTATTTCTGTTCCTAAATAAATCCAAACAATTGCTCTACTGTAAATTCAAATCTGAACTATTCATACAAAGGATTTTACACACATTTTATAACCTGCTTGCATTGTGACAAATGTATTAACAATCATAAATTCAAACAAACCAGTTTTGTAACCTAAGTTTACGCGACACAAAACAATTCCCTCCTTATAAAGCCATTTATTTCACAAGAACGCTTACGAATTAAATACTGCGGCATAAAAACCAACAGAGCTTTGTAACCGAAGTTTACGTGGCACTAAACTATATCCTCTTTACAAAACCCTGTATTTCGCAAGAACACTTACTAATTAGATGCTGTAGTATAACCACTTGTTATTAATTTTAATAATGAAATTATACAATAAAAAACGAATACTTGCTGAATCGCTTTTTATCGCAGAAGATAGAATTTGATTCCAAAAACTCATATAAATTAATTACAACACATTCATAGAAACCCTTGTAAACAACGTTGATAATATTATAATTGCAATCTCTACAACAATTACTTAGATAACATTTACCCTATGTATGTCATCTATTTACGATAAATCATAGTTCACACATCTAAACAATATCTACTCATTCGATACATTCCCATGGTCAACGTATTCTATTTAGTTTTACGTCAATAGAACCTTATCGCTTGAGCAGACATTTTCAAACAAGCTGTCATAGAAGCTAATGTATTCTGCTCATTGAAGCTTTCAGGGCGAGATCGATGGCATTGATAAAAATTGTTTGAGACATTTCCGTTGTTATAAGTTTTTATAAATGAATCGTACAAACAATATACTGGTCAATTGTTTCACATTAACAGTTCGTTCAGCGTTCACTCGAGGCTCTCTAAATCTGATATCCGAGGCATTAAATTACCTAGTAGCACCAATCGCTCGGTAAATATCGTTTATAGGCGATTGAAGTTTGAAAATAACATGAAATAATGGCAGGGAACCTTTAGTCAATACTAATCTACATTGGTAAAAGCCAATAACAGAGTAGATGAAAAGCATCATTTGAATAGGATTTCATTCAAATGCTGATTGTTCATTTGAAACCTAGGTTCCACAGGCCAATAAAACTCTTTTACATTTGGAGACTTTCGGATTCAATTATCAATTAAAAATTTAATTGAATTTCATTGAAAATTGTTCTTCTATGGAAAAGCATTAATGCTTAATCTGACTCGGAAATCGTAAAAAATGCTGCCCTAGAAATGCTTTAATTGAAAAAATGTATGTTCAGTAGCCCACGGGAATCTAGGATATAAAATATCTATTAAACTATTGCAGAGGATGATAGCCGACAGTGGAAAATATCTTTTTATATAAGAAATAGTGCAAAGAACATTGTTAGGAATATGTTGCTGTCGGAATGGGTATACATGTCTAAACCTCTGTTTTACTCACTCGCACCAGAGTCCATATCTTATTATCATAAATAATGCGTACGTCCCTATATATAGTTCCCTGTGCATACATACATGTACACTACCTTATATATGATAATGAAAGTATAGTTATAACTCGTTCATGGTAATGTATACGGGACCGATTTTTCATTGTGTTTGTTGACAAAATATTATATGTGTGCGTATTTAACGTGTGTGAGGACTCTGGTGCTAGTGGTTTTACTAGATATGTGTTCGATATTCCCCGTAACATAAGTACGGATACATGTATATATATATATACTGTACAGAAGTACTGTAGTGAATATTTATGTCGTTGATTATCGAACAACTATCGAGTATTTGAATCAGCAGGATTTATGTTTGTGCCATTGACTGTTGAATAAAATTTACCAACACTTAAACAAATGTATTTGAAATAAAATTGACAATTATCTATCAATAATCAATTATAAATGTTAAACTCCGTATAACAATCAATTATGAAAACATAAACGATTAGTCAAACACTACACGAACAGTGTTGCTCCATGGGAGGGAAATTAAACAAATATGATAAACGTTTAATCTTATTTATTCTGATATTAAAAACACTTGTCCAGCATAATCAAAGACTCTTCATTCAATAGTTTTCCGTCTTCCAATACGATACGATTAAAGAGGTTTCATTATCTAGTTCTCTTCAAACTTTTGAAGTCATATACTAGTGAATAGAAATTACTTGAAACAAAGCATTTTCGTATGCAAACGGTTTCAAATGAAGATTTATTGCGTTTTGTGCAGCGTAGGAATTTAAACATGCCATTGAATATGAGACATTGTTGACAATAAATGACCTAAAGCTTTTGTTAAGAAAATCCAAGAAAAATGGAAATTTTCCCAACATATCCTATTGCAATGTTATGTGTGAAAAACCGTGCCGAGGAATGTATGAGAAGACAGCAGTAACGGCAGTACAGCAGTACAACAGTAAATCCTTACTGTTAGAATTTTCGGCAGTGCAATACTGCTGTACTGCAGAAAATTTAACAGTAAAGGTTTACAGTTGTACTGCCGAACATTTTAAAAGTAAGGATTTACTGTTGTACTGCCGAAAATTCTAACAGTAATGGTTTACTGTTGTACGGTTGAAAATTCTAACAGTAAGGGTTTACTGTTGTACTGTTGAAATTCTAACCGTAAGGGTTTAATGTTGTACTGCCGAAAATTCTAACAGTAAGGGTTTACTGTTGTACTGTTGAAAATTCTAACAGTAAGGGTTTACTGTTGTACTGCTGTACTGCCGTTACTGCTGTTTTCACATACATTGCCGAGGACAAGTGTAAAAACATATCAAGGAATTTCTGTTTTTACAATTCTGACATTAAACTATTAAAATCGAACATTGAACAATTAAAGTCGACCAAACACGAAACAAATCATGGGCTTAACGCAAAACAGTCGTAACTCAAGTTTAAAAAAGAGTGAGTTAAGACCGTTTTTGCGCTAAGCTCGCGAAATGTAGATCCACTTAGTAAATAGGAAAGGTACAAAAATATTCAAAACGGTATCTGCTATAGAACTCGCAGCAGGAGTTATGTGAACCGTCAATAATAGACTTACATGTAGAGCTTCATAATGTCTTCTTTTCATAGATAATTGAAATTACCATCGATTGAGAACAAATAATTGACTTTGAAGTTAATGAATGGCTAAGTAATATAGGAATTATATCAAATTTCAAAAGTGACACGTGGAGATAGAGAACAATGGTTAAACAACGGTTTGAACGATGTAATCATATTTTATAGGAAACTAAGTTATTCTATATCAAAGACATAATTTGCCGACTAATGGAACTATAATACAGATAAGTGGATTCTTATAAAGCAATCATTGTTGGCTATATTTTCCCTTGCTTTTTATCCTACCTTTCACACACATTTACGTCAAACGTAAAAACAAGTCCTATTCAAAACCTTTTCAATGTTTTCTATTCACAGCTAATCTTCATAGACAATGGCACCGTTCTAAGACAACTACGTTCTTATTTTCCGGTATTAATGTTGTAACGTGTTCCAACAATGATTCTCGATTGATTGAAGTTCAAGTAAATAAACTAATCAAAGCGCCAATAGAACTGTCGGACATGGGGTTTTGATGGAGTGTATGGTTTATACAACAAACGGAAGCGATACAAGGAACCTTTCCCTTATAAAAGCCAGACAAGATATACATGTACTTCAACATATGCACGTACAGCATATTGTCCATTCAGTACACAAACGGTCTGACTGACCTTTATATGGAGACGCCGTGCATCATGGGTAAAACTGTTTATTTACCTGAAAACACGTGCCAATGTTTACATTCTAATAATTTCCCCCTTCAAATATACTGAACAAATAGAGTATGTATTTTGTGTCTACTCAATAAAATTTAACTATCCAACCAATTTTCCTCATTAAATTAAACCTTTTAACCAGTAGTTAAACCTCTATCATGACGTGTTTACATCTGTCATTCTTTACACAAACATTTGAAATCGAAAGTAGAATACACGGTTTAACTATGCATCTGTACCTTTAGAGGTTTAGAAGTTCTTAGTATCTATGGATTTATATTCCTGTAGCTATAAGTGATCATTTATTTTACATTTTAACAATGATTTTGTCAAAAAAAAACGAAAAAATCCAACGATTTTATCTTCATGCGCCGCACTATATTCTGTTGCGTACCTTAACGCCGAATTCTGGGAAGCGTTGTGCGTCTTAGTATATAGAGGTGGTATCTCACCTTCTATTTTTAGAATGCATATTGCCTGTTTTGTAGCGTTACACGCGGACTACATTAATTGCAGTAGTAATTGTTCCTTTAAGTGAGCGTATGCGGATAATGCGGCCGAATGCTAGGCCATGCCAAATTGGAATTTTGTTAAGCATCAACTCTAGTTTGACAAATCTATGTAACTTTTCACAGAAGTAATATGATCAATATAGCAAACATGATGAATTAAAAATACATATGTCACAAAAAACACCCACTCTAAAAAGTATAACATGTTGTAAGGAAAAACACACTTCGGCTCTATATTAGATTAAACTGGATTGCAGAATGTAAATCTTCATGAATCAGGAAAACCACAAGACTTGTATTGTCTAACATTGCAACACCACGTCAGGTCAATAGTAACTGCTGGTGTTTTAAAAGATTATACAGGAAAAAACTCACAGGATCAATTGGAATTGTTCGGGAGAGAGGAATGCAGCAATCATTTTATCAACTATTTGTTCTCATTCAATTATTTGTATGTAAGACAATGTTTGGTTGCCTTACAAAGTATTTGTTGTTGTTGTTGTTGTAGATCACGTGACGACTATAGGCCATCTTATTGTTAATCCAGCTGACGTGGATTCAACTCCAAGACTTCTAGAACCTAAATTGTACAGTACACAACCTCTCTTGAACAACACCCAGTGGGAGTTGCTGATTAGAGGTCGTTGCTCTGCAGAGGTTAATTTCAATAAAAATTACTACTATCGAAAGCTGTTGTTGTGTTGAGGATTTGATCTGTAGAGGGCCGCTCTGCAGAGGTTATACTGCACATAACTTAGTAGAGTTGGTAATGAAATACCTACATAAGTCTCAGCATTCTTGTTCCGAGAGGTTATCAAGATATTCGATCTAACCTTAATTGGTCTTAATTAAAACTCAATATTCAAATAGCTTGGAATGTCTGATTTCGAATCCGGAGATCGCGGGTTCGAGCCCGGTCGCAGTAGGTCATACCCTATACATGAGTTGTCGGCCTTGTGGTAGGGTAAGTTTGTACTGGTGATAGAAAAGTGTCCAGGAAACATGTAGTAGGAAGAGCTGGCTGTCGTATATATGACCTAAAAGTGTTGAATACGACGTAAAAATATCAAATAGCTTGGACAGGTGGTAATCTTAGCCATTTGACATTGTTGGCATTTATAACAGCTAGAGCTCTATCCTTCTTACCTAGACCATTAACGTTATGTGATAAATTAAAATAGTCTGTACAATACATTACGTCATTTACATGAAATGCCACACCTTCCATTTAATTATTAATCGTACACTTAATTGTAAGCAATAATAATAAAACATGCATTCAAGCATGTATTTATTTACGAACTTACATATTTTTACAATAGAGGAAAGCTTTAGTTGTCAATGACTAAATGTCCTGACACTTAATGTTAGTGAACGTCAGTCATACAGGAAAACCTCACCAAAACAGTCCGATGAGGGCTTTTTAGAGAGGAGATTGTTGAGAGGTCGACAGTTGTTTAAAAGGCAATTTTTGAGAGATGGTTCTTGTTGGTTGTTTTGTTATGTCTCATGCCAAAGCAACACATTGTATAGGTCACGACAGTTAGCCTATTCATCGTTCGTGGAAAGGTTTAATCTCTGAATTTAGCTGTAAACCCGGAGTTACAAGACGCATACATAAGTTATTGTTGTTAAGAGGTGGCGGCCATAGTTGAAGTTATTGTTGTTGAGAGGTGGCGGCCATAGTTGAAGATATTGTTGTTGAGAGGTGGCCATAGTTGAAGTTATTGTTGTTGAGCAGTGGCCATAGTTAAAGTTAGTGTTGTTGAGAGGTGGCCATAGTTGAAGTTATTATTGTTGAGAGGTGACCATAGTTGAAGTTATTGTTGTTGAGCAGTGGCCATAGTTAAAGTTAGTGTTGTTGAGAGGTGGCCATAGTTGAAGTTATTGTTGTTGAGAGGTGACCATAGTTAAAGTTATTGTTGTTGAGCAGTGGCCATAGTTAAAGTTAGTGTTGTTGAGCAGTGGCCATAGTTAAAGTTAGTGTTGTTGAGAGGTGGCGGTCATAGTTGAAGTTATTGTTGTTAAGAGGTGGCCATAGTTGAAGTTATTGTTGTTGAGAGGTGGCCATAATTGAAGTAATTGTTGTTGAGAGGTGGCCATAGTTGAAGTTATTGTTGTTGAGAGGTGGCCATAGTTGAAGTTATTGTTGTTGAGAGATGGCCATAGTTGAAGTTATTGTTGTTGAGAGGTGGCCATAGTTGAAGTTATTGTTGTTGAGTGGTGGCGGCCATAGTTGAAGTTATTGTTGTGGTGAGCATTCTTGAGAGTTGGCTGTTTCTGAGAAGTGAATGCTATTGCCAGCTTTTTGTATTGAGAAGGGGTTGTGATTAAGGTATGTTTAACTGTATTTATTTATGTAAATTGATTGTTGGTGGTAATAGTTTAACTATGTAATAACTAATAATTTTCTGTTTTGTTGTCTACCTATCAACATTTCAATAATTCAGCACTAAATGTCCTGAAATTACGATTGTTATTGATTCATATTATATTGATTGATTTCAATAACTAGTACAAATAAAACAATATCAGTAAATCTGATACAATGTATACAATATATACAGGAGTATTATATAGTTTGTAGGATAGGTCAATTTAACTATTTATACTGGGTTTAACGGCATGGCAACACAATTTTAGGTTATTTTACAGCGTCCAGTGCACCTAACCTGGATTTCACAGACCATTGTCTATAACCAGTACTCACCTACCCTTTCCACAAGGCCAGAAACTTCTCCATAGACCTTATTAATGGAGTAAAATTGACATAATGGTCCATTTTTTATAGAAGTGTATAACCTCCTGTGTGGGATTTGAACCCATACCCCCTTCAGAACACTAGATTCTACATCCATGTCCCCTACCAAATGCGCTACTGACCCAGGTTTGATAGGTCAAGTATGGTTTGTATTTGTTAGTTGATCATAAGGTAATTGTTGAACATTGTACAGTTTAGCTTGACTGTGAAACAAATTCTTACAACTTAGCTCAGTCGCTATTGTGTCCTCTTCTTGGTCCCTCAGTACTGAATAGCAAGTATAGCGTTTCTTACCCAAGGAAACAACAAGGTGGATTTTGGATCTGATTCGAACTAACACAGATCTTGTACAAAACATGTAGTGTACAGATATAAAGCATATTGAACAAAAATCAAAGTTTAGTAGTGCTTATAATTTATTTGATCATTAATATTCAAACTTTATAATACAAGAACATAAGACAATTCCAATAAAATTCATCAAAACTGGTCTAGCAATAGACGTTATCCAGAACTCCAATTTATGACTTTCCATCCATGCTCAGATGGTGCAAACAAACTTAATAACACATTATTGCTGAAAATCACGAAATACGGATTAAATCTTTTGCACACATTTTTTCATAGCTACCGTGAAAGTTTGTTTGTACCGCAGGGAAAAACCTAAACATCTGAATTCCAGATATAGTCTATTTGATAAATAAGTCTTTGAAAAGTCTCAAGTATTGAATGATGGGTTACTACTGATTGGTTTGTTAATCATCATTACTAAGATCAACAGTTAAAACTTTCAAATCTTCATATTTATATTTCACCTATCATTGTATAGTTAATACACTATACATGTACAACTGGCTAAGTATACAACTAGTAGCACAGGTGAAATTAATTTTTTTCTTCAATAACTTCAAGATTTAAGCAGCCTTAACTACATGGAAAGAATCCATTCTCAGATATTAAAAGCCCTGTGCATCTTTTCACAAAAAAATCTTACAAAACTTATCAAAAGTCAATTTCATAAATTTTGCAGTTCAAAGTCAGATGGATAATAAACTTAAATATGACATTATGTTCAAATAGGAAAACAATATTCCACATAATTCAATAATATTTGGAATTGACTGGCCAAAAATTGACTGTATTATGAATGTTTCTTGCTTTTGATTTACAATAATTCCTATTCTAAGACGTTTTATGAAATGCACCACAGATCTTCAGGACCAGTCCAGAAAAATGTCACCCATGTATAGTCCAACAGAATTAACCTGAGCTTGAACTACCTAATTATAATAATTACACACTTCACTTACATAAGGTCGTGAGTTTCCGTATGCGTGTAAACGGTTATACACATGTTTATAACAACTGATGTGAGTATACATCAATTTATTAAATGTGGCATGTTATTGTACTTTTAACTTTGGACACATTAGTTTTTGGGTAAACAAGTATGTCAGCAGTATTATGGCTCAGTTTCAAGTATTTATTCTTATGAAAACAACATTAATTGTTCAGTATGTGTATTTTGCCGAAAGCTTCCGATATAGCACGATTTACAAACAAAGACAAAAATAGACTGTAAATACTGAGTTTAATATATTCTTGCATTAAGGTCAAGCTCAGGTTAATTCTGTTAGACTATAGTAGCTTTTCAACAATAAATAGAAAACTGAGTCCCTTACTTAATGTTTTATGAAGAATCTTTAAAGTAAGACCATACATATAAGCATCAGAGGTTACAATAAACAAATAAGGTTATTATCAGAGACAAAGATAATAATACCAGAGATAGGAAATCGTTCTTGACATATAAACTTTTCAACTTCCTGTTATCTATGTCTCTGGCTGGTATTATAAACCTTTTAACAATACATAAACTCTGCTCAACATATCTGTCATTGCTTTAATCAACTAGCCAAAAACCCAAGACTAGTGAAAATTGATTAGGCTTAAATGTTATTAATTTAATGTAATGTAATTACATTTTATAGTCCAAGTTTCATGCTTACGCACTTTCACCGACTTTACAGCAATTACCCCTGGTCACTGGGCTACTGGTATCTATCTATCAATCTCCCTGGTGAGTCTTTTTACTTCACTTATTAGTGCAGCCGACAAATTGGCGCAGCGGAATTATACCACCCTCGCAGGTACCCATTTACACCTGGGTGGAGTAAAGCAATCGTAGGTAAATTTCTTGCTCAAGGAAATTAGCAGTGCCCCTGGTGGGATTCGAACCCAGGACCTCTCGATCCCTAAGCGCGCGTCCTACCACTGGACCACTGCTCCTACAAATAGGGCTAGTGAAAATTATTTATTTCATATAGATGGGCCAGTTGATAACTTTACCATTTACTGTATACATGTAGCATAATAAATTAGGCTAGTAGAATCTTTAAGTTGATTACTGACATATATCAAACAAACAAAAATAATGTCAAATAGTAACAAATAGCACTTTATTAATTTTGTTTTATTTTGTAGATGATCTTTTCTCAGTTAATTTTGCAGCTGCTTTCTTTTTCATCATTTGTAAACGTTTGTCAGCATTAGCAGCAGCACTCTGACCACCAGATGATGACGATGATGATGATGACGACGATGGTGATGATTTACTGCTACTCAAGTTTGATGTAGATGCTGATTTTGGCATTTTTGAGGACTCTGAAGTTTTCCCGCCAAAAAGTTTACTCGGCGATTCTGACTTAGTGTCAGTAGAAGGTCTTTGAAATGGTTTAGTTTCAGATTTTGACTTTTCCTTGTCTTTATCCTTGCTCTTCTCTGATAGGTCAGATTTTACACTAGTTGACCTTGAAAGTTCACCTTTACCAGAGGTTTTTGATTGGTCAGATGATTTAGAAGAAGAAGATGAGGAACTACTCTTAGATGATTCAGTTTTAACAGAGGAACTTTTGCCTGGATCAGATTTCGAACCACTCGTCCTACTTGGTTCAGATTTTCCAGAGCTTGATTTAGAACCTGATAAATTAGCAGCTAAACTAGCCAGACCACTGAGAGGTTTAGCTGCACCAGAACTTGATGATTCCTTGCTGGAGGATGTACTCTAAAAATACATAAAAATATGTATAATACATTTTTAATAAATATTATAATATTTATATACAGTGCCATACAAAATTACCTTCCTTTTTTTTAATTGAGTTTAATGTCGTATTTAACACATATTTAGGTTATATATACGACAACCAGCTCTTACTACTATAGGTTTCCTGGACACTTTTTTATCACCAGTACTAACTTACCCTAACACGAGACCGACAACTCATGTATAGGGTATGACATACCGCGACCGGGCTCGAACCCCCCATCTCGGGGTTCAAAGTCAAACATGCTAACCACTATGCCATGGCTCGAAATTACCTTCACACTTGTAAAAAAGCAGATTTTTCAAAGAGAATTTTTTTCTTATCTAAAGAAATAGTTTTGACCTATTTAAACACAATAAAATTATTTCAATACATATTAACATTAAAATTTCAAATACTGATAAAAACAATCAGTGAGATACATAACTACAAAAACCAGTGCAGGGAAAAACAAACAGGTTAAAAGCCGTCAGAATTGGTATTGCAATATAAATCGTTATATTGTTTAACCGTTAAATGCCTTGTTCAATTCTAGTCTACATCCTTCTTATTTAACATGTAGCTGGATTAGTTTCGCACAGACCAATACATAAAATTATATAAATTCTACAAGTGACTTAATCATCATTGTAACAAAATTGTACCAAAGTATGATCATCCCTAAATTTTATCTGGTTGAATAAACGGAAATTCCAAACAATTCCAGAGAAATCAAACAAATATTGATCCCTATTCTGCTGTACAAATAAAGATTTTAATCCAACCTCATTACAGTAAAGTTACACTACATAGAACATTTAAATCAATAGTCTTAATTGTGGAATGGTCTTAGTAAATGGAGCTTTTCTATCTCAAATTAAGCATTTGGAACATGAAAGTTGTCAAAAATAAGTTCCATTACAAAGAACTTAAAAATCAGTAATTTTAGTAACAGAATGGTCATAGTACATGGACCTTTTGCTTCTCAAGTTTGGGACTTGAAAATTGTCAAAAATTGCAAAAATTGCAATAACCAATGTGGTCTTCATAGCAGAACTTAAAGAGGAAAGGTCTTAGTATGTGTAGGTTTTTTTCTCAAATTAAGCATTTAGGACTTGAAAATTACATGATTTTGCAATAAACCAAAGTGGTCTTTATAATAGAACTCCACTGTATTTACTGTAAACAGATTACTGATTGAATTATATTGTGTATTTGTTTCCTGGTACAACCAATGTCTAACAGAGGAATGTCAACAAACAAAACACTTGAATTGAGAAGGCTTAAGTCAATTGATAAAATTTATTCTACTCATAGTGTAAATGCACAGATAACAATGGAAGTATGGCAAGTCAAATAATGTGCTGATTGTGTGTAAATATTAAATCCAAGGAGGTACTAGGAACATGACACAGACAGAGCATGCCATAAGGTAAAATGTGGTTTTCAATCAAAGCTTGTCACAGCATTAACTCTTTGAATGATAGATTAAAGTAAGCAATGTTATATATTAACATAGCCTAAAACATTATTTCCCCACTTAATTTAAAATCAATAGCAAGGAAACTTGGATTGACTTTCCAGTAATATCACCCATCTTATCATCAAGTCCTAACAGTAAGTTTCAACTTTCAGAAGACATTCTATATCAGGACTGCATGGTGCCTGGTGCCAAATTGGACATTAAGACTATTTAAGAGGGGCATTTACTTTTATTCCTCCATATAATTTTTAATGAACAGAATGAAAGTTTATCGGACAAAAAAAATCTTAGTGACATTTTAAGTTTGCAGTCCGTTTTAACAATTTAGAATAAAATGTTTTAAATCAAATTAACAAAATAACAACAGAGAATGATTTTGTTTAGGATGATTGTGGTTGTAAAATGTTGGTGGATCATCACACCACTCACTTTTATAAAATCACTGAACCAAAAAAAAATCGAAGACTATGTGTATATCTTGAATAAAGATGAGTGATCTGAACTAAACACAATACTTGATCTCATGGCCACTAACTAATAAATTGGGAGGCTGTATCTCATGAAAAAACTAATGGTTTAATAATTGTACTGTAAATTTCTGCTCTTTAGTTAATGCAGTCAGTATGTTTTTTTACAATGATTAGTCCCTAACGCTTAATTTGAGAAGATAAAGGTTCCTTTAACATGGCCATTTTGCTAGGAAGGCTATCAATTTAAATGGTCTCAACAACTTCACTGTAATAATCGCAAATAGTAACATCCACAGCATGAACATTCTCTTCCAATCCTCTCGAAAGAATCAATCATGACAGCAGAACATTGAGTGACAAGGGAGGTAACAATGGAGTAACTTAATTACCAGTTTTGTCTCCCTTCTATTGAAAGCAAATAAACTAGCAGGTTCAGTCTTGGTTGATTTAAGTGTTGTTTTCTCTGTCTTTTCTGGCACAGGATTTGATGAAGATTTAGATTTTGTTGGTTTAGTAACCTGAAATAATCAAACAGTACAAATGTACAAGTTTCAAGTACAAATATTAAAGTTTTCAAAAAGAGAACAGCATTTAGTACACAAAAAATTAAACAGAAACAAGTACAATAGGTTATTGTTACAGCTAAAATGCTATAGGTTTTGCCAAAGTGAAGGGTTTTAAAGGTTTTAAAGTTTTATTGGGAGGCCTATAAAATTGACGTCAATTAAGGTATTTCAAGCCTAATAGTTTTAAAAAGGATTTCAATTTCTCCATCATGCAAAGAACTAGAAGCCAAAAACCCCTCTAGAAGATACAGTAAGGGTTATATCATATTTTGAAGAGAATGACTTTAGATGTCTGTTGAAAGAGTTTATCTCTATAAAGTAAGGTTAAAAGTAACCTACCATTTTCTTCATAGTTTTCTCACATCTAGAACAGTACCAAACAAATCTTGGATCATTTACATCTTGTTCTATAACTGGAGGTCTGTGACATTCCTGAAATATTAGATAATTATACCATGTGTTAAATACTCAATTACATACATCAACAAACTAACAATGTTGTACTTGACATGGACGAACTTGTATTTCTTGAAAAATACAGGAATGCTATACAAAAATATGGTACATGAACCCAATCTAGAGGAAAATATAGGAACTGGTTGAATGTCTGTGTACCATGCAGTCTACAAAATTAGGATATAAAAGTGGTTGCCAAAACATGTCATTTTAACAGCTAGCACTTAGGTTACGCAAAAGAAAATTTTTGTTTGCCCCAACTAGAAAAAGGTTGTCCCAGGCAACTGGAAACCCATGAATTTCATAGACTGAACGTATCTAGAAAATCAACTATTACCTGATGATATAAACTATGACATTCCTGACATTCTACAAGTTGATTACCAGATGTAACATCAAATTGTCTGAAATAAAACATTACAACACAATGTATTTTAATTATACAATAATATATAATAGAACTGTTCTGATCATGGCCATTGTGGACAAGATAATATTTCAAGTTTTCAACCCTATTTGTCCAATGGCCAATGACAAGTAATATCATTAGCAGTAAATATATAAATATATAAATAAAGCAATACTTAATAATGTAGATGTCTCAGCATTTCAATCGTATTCAACAGTGAACTAAAAAAGCATACATTATTTACTATTAATTATAATATACATGTATGTTTTATATCATAGTTATCAATGAATCATTTTAACAAGAAATGTACTGTGGAAACCACATTAAAGCCGGATTTTAAAACTTTAATGCAAAAATAACAAAGGAAAATAATCTATAATAAAGCCAGGTAGAGTTGTTGTAACTGTCTAATTCTGTTCATCACATGGTATGTTATCATTGTATGAAGTTTCATAAAGATCTGACAATAAATGGCAGAGATATATGCTAAATTGAAAACTTTAACACAATCGTTGATAACACCGGAGGCCCGCCGGCCCAAACGCCCACTCATGTTTCACCAAACTATTAGCTGAATTTTTTCGTGGAAAAATTTGGCAAAATATAATTGGCATGTAAAAAAACAACCAACAACAGCAAGTGATAAAATAACCTCTTACTTACTTGCATACAACACAAGATATACCAAGTCCTATAGCAAAATCATCAGCATCCATACTTTTATCCATTTCTTCTTCATCTGTTGATTCTTCATCTTTTTTCTCAACTTTCTTTTCTTTTTCTTTACCTTTTTGTTTCTGTCTCTCCTTCTCTTTGTCTAGTTCTGATTTATAAAACAATTATATTAAAATTCTATTATTCATTGATAAATTATTAAAAATAATCAATTATTTATAAGTCATAAACTTATTCTTGATAAGGCCTAAACTATCCTGTGTTTAGAACAAGATGACCCTACCTAGCAAATCTTGTCAACCACAGAGGTTTTTTTAATCTTACCTTAAGGAATATTGACAAGAAAGTTATTAGTGAAAATCACAATTGGCTCTGCTAAAAAAACCTTAGAGTCTACCCTATTCAAAACTTTTTCCAGACCATTGACGAAAATACATGATTTTTGCCAAAATAATCAAATAATGAGCTTTTTCTTCTGATCCTTAAGAAAAATTAATTACCTATGGAATGTTGAAAACCTAAGGGAAACTAATAACTTTTCAAGGCACAATTTCAAATGATTGAAAACTTAAGGAAAATTAATATCTTTTCATTGAAGGCACAATTTCAAACTTGCATGCTTATACACCTGTGATACACTGTTTCAACCACAGAAATGCTAAATAAAGGTGTCACTTTAAGCATCATGGGAAAATATCAATATTTTTTATATATGCAGGAGCACCTGTATATTTTTAACATCTTTATCAATTTACACTAAAATAAGCAGGTTTTTTTTGTTTATCAAATTCAGAAATAACAAAGTTATGATTTTCAAAATGAAACTTGTTGCTTAAATAACAGTAATTAGGCAACAACTGCTCAGATTTTATGTTTTACTAAATGAGCTCACAATGAAAATTTCTACTACCACTGAAAATTTTGCATTATCATTCAATGTTTTTGTCAGTCTATTTGTTGGGCACTTGATTGCCAGTCAGAGACCCAACTGACCTCTGGTCTAAGATGATGTGTTTGTATCCCTGCTACCAGTAAACTATGATACATGTACATTGTACACTAAAATGATAAAAGAGATCAAACACTACTAGTTGGATCACCCTACCTTTCTGTTTTTCTCTCTCTTTCTCCTTTTCCTTTTCTCTTTCTTTTTCTTTTCTTTCTTTCCTTTCTTTTTCCTTCTCTCGTTCTTTGTCTTTATCCTTTTTAGACTTCTCTTTATCTTTCTCTTTATCCTTCTCTTTATCAGAATGTTTATCTTTACTAGATTCTTTATCTACATCTTGTCTAGCTTTCTTAGCAGGAACTTCAGGTGAGGATTCAGAACTACCATGTTTGGACTGAAAATGAAAAATATGAAAGTGAAGTAATCTTCTTAACCCACTGGTCCGAAGCCCGGTACAAATGAAAATTGAATCCAGCTAGGGATACTTCATAGATGGAGGTTAAAAATTATGAAAATACTGAAAACCTACTTTTAATATTCTGAAATGGACAGTTTCCATTGAAATTACGTAAGAGTAACATTTTCTCAAAATACTGAAATCAGTATTAATACTGACCACTTTAATCCATGATACAAGAAAAAGAAACATAGTGCTGTCTTCGTCTTCGACCAATGACTTAAAAAGTTGTGTTAATTAACAAAACAAAACCTTTTTATTTTTAAGATTAAAAGATAGTGCAGTTGGTAGTGTGCTGGGATTACGAATCTAGTTTCCCAGATAAAAGGGGTTCAAATCCCACCCAAGTAGTCATGCCCTTCCATGAAAATTTGTCTATAATGTCAATTTTCTTCCATTAATAAGGTATATGGAGTAGTTGTTGGCCGCCTTGTGGAAGGGCTGGTGAATACTGGTTATAGACAAGGGTCCAGGAAAGCAAGGTTAGGTGTGCTGATCACTGTAAAGTGATCTTAATTAGTGTTTGCAGGGAGTAAAACACAAACAAACAAAAATAAAGATAGTTACCACTTTATCAATGTGTCTTTTTTCAGCATCTCTTTTCTTACTTGATTCTTCATCTTTCTTAGAACTAGATTGTCTGGAACTTGATGATGATTTCTCAGAACTCTTATCTGACTCTTTAGTTTTACCTTTTCTCTGAGCAATAGCATCATCTAGCATCTGTTTTAACTGAGCACCTGATTCCTTGCTTTTCGAATGAAGCAACTTAAGAGCTTTTACAAATAATGGGTCCAAATCTAAAGATGTCATCTTAAGTTATTATTTTTTAAGGGTACAACTGAAAAGAAATATAATCAGTTTGAACTTTTTATGCTATAAATTTACATGAAGGTTTTTAACTAAAGCATTGAAGTTCATCTTTGAACTATTTGTCCTCAATTAAAATTTGACTCGTATATTCATTACTATTCTTGATGTAAAAGAAACCTAACTGTAGAGGTATTACCGGACAAACCGTGGTATTTTATCTCGCAGTACAATACCACGGTATTTCCGGAAATACCAGTCTTAAATAGCATACCTTCCTTTCTGGTAAGTGAGCAGTAGTCGTAAACCAGTAGTACCGGTGCTTAAGGATTTACACGTTATATAATTATGTCAGCAGGGGTGGCGAAATTGATAGCGTAACAATGTCATAATTGCAATGTCTCATTGTGTAATCATGGAGATTAATTTAATTGTTAATAAAAATGAATTCTTAAATAAGAGTGACATAGTTTTTTAAAAAATTGATTACAAGTTAAACAAATAATGCCCAGTAAAATAACAATATCGGCTTTTAAAGGCTGCTGAACACATTTTTTGTATGCAAGGGTTTCCTTTGATGGTTGTTTTATTTTTCTCATTTTCTCCCACTAAATGATGCCTTTTTATTCCCCAATTTTGTATGTATCTATAAGTAAGTTTTAGCATAAACCATTGAGTGCCTCGTATTACCAACACGTATGGTGTCATGACATTTTTTTGGACCGATTTGTTTTAAATACCTTCGTTATTTTCATTTTTGATTACAAAATATCATCAAATTTTCTATAAATTTGAGAAAAAAACTTAATTAACAATAGTTACGAGCTAAATAAGCTTTATGTTTTCAAAATTTAATAACTGAACTTCTTACGAGTATTTTTTTTATCTAATAGCCCTTCTGCATATAGAAAGGCTTACATTGTGGTATACTGTGGTATATACCATAGTATTCAGAAAATAACTGCGGTATACCGTGCTATAGATTTCCGAGCAGTACCCAGCTCTACCTAACTGTATCCAATTATAATTAATTTAATAGCAGATTTCTTGCCAAAGACTCAGATTTGGGCCACCTTTTTCTTGGCCAAAGTCGATCCGCATTTAAGACAGATCCTCTAAAGGGAAAATACTGACTGACACTAATAAAAAAATGAAAAATATCAAGTGCAACACCATCAGGCACTTTCACCTTTCAAGTTGTTTTAGAAGAAATTTATAAAAATGCATGAAAACAAACTCAATCTTACATGTCATTTTCTGAACTATTAACCTATTTGTACCTCAAAACACACCAAATCTAAAAAAAGGATTTGTAAAAGTGGAGAAATTTAAATGCCCCAGCACTAAGTCTTTAATGGGAAGAAGATTTGAGAGCGAATAAGTCAAAGGACGAATGTAAAAAATATTAAGATATTTTCTAGAATAGAATCACAACATGACAATAAAATTTATAGCATATTCAATGAAAAATAAGTTGCATTGTAACAAAAAATGTTCCTTTTTCATAACAAAACCCCTAAATACCTTTTTTCATTAATATTTTTCCATCTGACTCACGAAGACGCATGCCGGTATCAAATTGACCGAAAGTTACGAAATTAAGGAAAAGATTCCATGTTGACGTAAATGATGTTTTAAATGAAATTTGTCAATTTTGGATGACAATTTGTTGATTGTTATTGTGTATGTATTTATAATTTTATTCTTATTTAAAATTTCATTTACATTGATTGTTTACATTGTTTTTATATGACATCATCAAGTGAAAGTGATTTGCAATCTGTTTTCGCGACATACTTGTCTGTTGTCATTCCCTTTTCATTTTAGGCCTACAATCACATATTACTAACTTTTACTAAATCATCTTTGTAAAAATATATGTGACAAAAATATCATTTCAATATCTGTAGAAAGTACATTGTAAAAATTGATTTTTTTAGGTTGGGAAAGAATCTGATGTTCAAGAAATAATAAATTATATACTATTCATAAAGTTGTCTTTTTCAAGCATCTGTTGAAATCTTAGGTTCAGCTAAATCTATGGCTTGCCACAGATGTTCCCTTAATACAGCTTTTATCTTGAGGAAAATTAAATGGATCCACAACATAACCTGTAAAAAGGAATTAATTTATCAAATTATAGGTGTTACAAAATCAATTAGATAAACAACAACTGTTTTAAAATAAAAATAAAAACCTTTTGTCCCTGGCCTTTTATGCCTAGGGTAAAGTTTGGGGATTTTTTGGGGGGATGGGGAAAATGGGGGGGGGACAGGTTAGTTTTGTTTGGGAAGCAGCCTTTTTTCTGCTTCTCTAAAAAATAGAGTTTTGGCACCGTCAGCTGATGATCAATGTGCATAATTATTAATTTTATTCCCTTAAAATTTCTTTTATCTTTACTTTTTACTTTTTTATTCATCTTTACAGGGTGACTTTAACTTGGAAATAATATTCAATTACCAGCAGCCAGAATATGGATAGATTGTCAGAAGTTGATGGAAAAATTTTACTAGTGGGTGAAGGAGATTTTTCATTTTCTGTATCTCTGGTACAACAGTTATCTCAATCAAAGTATTGTAATATTATATCATCTAGTTTAGAGACTGAAGAATCCATCAATAAACATCAAAATGCCAGGACAAACATGCAATGGTTAAAGGACCAAGGTAAACTTAATGTTTCATTAATGATTTAATGTATAATTCAGCAGAAACTTTTAAGTAAAAAAAATTATCATCCAAGGTAGGATCGACCCACTACCTTATTAGCTATTAGCTTACTCTCTACTATTAATCAATAAAAGCTAGTTTTAGACCAAGTGAGTGTACAAGTGTTCTAAAATACCTTAGCTCCATCATTAGAACATTAAAAACCATATGAATTCATTCTTGTCTATGATTTTAACTTGCACTGTACATATTTCTCACTTCAAAGGACATTCTGTAGGAGCAGTGGTCCAGTTAATGATTCTAAAGAGCAATCATTATCTTAGACTTTCAAGCGCTAGCCCAATTTTATCATACTGTACAGTAGTGACCAAAATAGTCAACATACTGACTATATGAAATAACTTCAAATAAGTTATTCTTGATTGCCTAAATCAAATTTCACTTGCCACTGGTTTCAGGCTAGTTGGTTAAGGTGATGACTTAAAATGTTTTCATTCATAATCAGAAGGTGTTTTTAAATCCCACCTAAGAAAACCTACCCTCTTATTACCTGTTAACAGTGTTATGTATAGTTTTCATGGAAAATACTTATATTTATTTATTTATCTTTTTGCAGGTGTGACTGTAATGTTGTCTACTGATGCTACAAAACTACATGAGAACTCAAGTATATTACAACATAAATATAGATGTATTATATTTAACTTTCCTCATGCCGGGGGAAAATCTAATCATAAAAAGAATAGGAAACTTCTTAATGATTTCTTTATAAGGTGAATATCTCAATTAAATTTTACTGTAGTACTAGTTGTATAATTTATTTATAAGTTATTATTGAAAATATGTATGGAGATGGAGACATTACAAAAATGTTATTATACCCCCGCTTCGAAGAAGAGGGGGGGTATACTGTTTTACCCTTGTCCGTGCTTGCGTGCGTGCGTGCGTCCATCCGTCCGTTACAAAATTTCCGTCGCAGTTTTCTCAGCAACTATAACTTTGCATATTGCTTCATCCCATAGTCCCATGTGGTGTAAAGCGATTTCATGCTCCTTGCTCATCTACTTCCTGTTTGTCGCATATTTTTAGATTTTTGTGGGGGTATCACTAGTGAGCATTAGCTCACAGATTTACTTGTTTAACTTTATTTTGAAAGAAAATTTATTAGCTTTAAATTTGCTACCTCCTTCTTTAATTATCTGATAAGATATTAATTTATAGTATATCTTATTTTCTTGAATTACATTTTATCAATGTTGCAATTATCCACTTTGAAACAAAATGGACATTGAAATTATTAAAGTAAAATCCTAAAAATCTCAAACTTACATTGACTTACAAATGTTAATTAATCGAAACAATAATAATAACTATATAATTCCAGTGCTGCAGCCGTGTTAGAATGTCAAGGTCAAATATTGGTGACCTTATGTAAAGGTCAAGGTGGAACACCTTCAGATCAACCAATGAGAAAATGGCATGATAGTTGGCAGGTTGTATCTATGGCAGCCAATGCAAGCCTTATATTGGTGAATGTAGTACCTTTTGTTGCTGAGAATTATGGGACTTATACATCTACTGGTTTTAGGTAATTTATGTGCCATGCTTAATGACATGTTTAGTATGTACATGTTCTTGTCAGTGCTAGTTCTAGATGGTCTAATTCTATATTTTATTTTTTAAAATTTGATTCTTTGTACCAAAAGTTACATTATCATAGCAATCTTCCCCTTAACCCACAAGCCCAAAGCCTGGAGCGAGTGAAAACTAATTTGGGCTAGTGAAAATTACTTTTTTTTAATAGTCAGGCTAGTTGATAAGTTTGCCTTTTACTATATAGCATGATAAATTGGGCTAGTGCTTAATAAAATTTAAGGCAATGACTGTCATAGAAGAGAACTTATGCTTAAATAAAGTTCCAGACATTTCAGATATTGTCCAGTATTGTCCGGTTAAAACCAGTATTGACCACCGGCCCAGTCAATACTCATATTGACAGCCTTTTTGCCAACTTGCCAACCCTGGATATTATAGATCGTTAGGATATGTTTATGAATCAATCTGGAAGACTCTAAACAGGAATGTTCTAATACTGTATGTCTTAGATTGTTTTTTAAGGTGTGTGTGTTATTCAAATGCTGTGATTGGACAATTTGTTGTGAGTTGTGTGATAAATATAACAATGTAGCAAAGGTTAACTGAATGTATCCTGTACTGTAAGATTGTCAGATGTAAAATAAGACTTAGAGAATTTGTTTCAATCAGATTGCTTTGGTATTTAAACAAATCTGATTAAACCAGATCTAAAACTCTGTTTACAGAGAATGGTTTTTGAACTGGCTGATTTAGTATATGCATTATGTTTCATGGTTATTTCAGGAGTTTAGATAAAGGATTTCATACAGAGAATGCATTAACACATATATTTGAGATAGCCACATCTATAGATATACCCACTGACATTAATAATGTTGATATAATGATAGATAATGATGTATACTCATGTTCTAAATATATATACACAAAACTTCTACAAATAAGGTGGGTAAACTTTTGTCACACACTCATTTCTTTCATGCTTTATGGTGAAATGTTTCGTTATTCAATGAAAGAATACAAAATTTAGTATTTTCATTGTAGTGAAAGGGTTACACCAAAGTTGACAAATATTCTTTAAACTTTCACTTAGATTGCTTCCTGTTTATATGCTTTATACATTATATCAGTGAATTGGAATCTTAATCCATCTGACTAGTATTTAGCTTGACTATTTGAGCTTATTGCAGTCACTCAAGTATGACAGTTTACATGTATTTTCAAGAACGTTTATGGACATTTTTATCAAAAACCTGCTACCATGCCTTTAAAGAGATATTTTCTAGTCTGTGTTGATAAAATCACTTGCATCAAGATTTCATAGGTCATGTAATGATATTATGCACAAAAATAGCAAAAAAATTGTTATCTCTTGTAAACTACATGCAATTTATTTTAGCTCAATTGTGAAGTTCTTACAACTTAGATTTATCACTTTCAAGTCCGCTTCTAGATACCCCAGTACTAAGCTAGTAGGATAGTTTCTTGCTCAAGAAACAACAGGGTAGTTTTTGGATGGGATTTGAACCAATGAGGAGCTGGCTATCAAATAATTACCAGTCTAATGTCATAACCACTTTTTAAGATCTCTATTTGGTTTATATTCTGATATGATTATTTATACCATTAATATATTTTCAGGACTATGTCCAAGAATGTCAATCATCCAGTATGTCAAGTATATAAAAGATTGGTTGAATGTCTAAAATCTTCAAACAAAGAATCAAAGATTAAGGATCATGGCTTTTATGTAAATTTAAAAACAAGTTCTTCAAACCTGGCTAAAAGTATTGCAGAAATTGACAGAACTTCAAAAGACGATATAGAAAACAGTTCAAATGATATGATAGTGAAACAAAGTCTAGATGGACTGACTGTTGAGACAAATGATAACAAAGTAGCTTATCAGACTGTTATATTAACTGAGAACTTATCACATCTATGCTCTCAAACATATTCTGACTGTGTATCTACATTTTATGGACCAGTATTCAAACCTTGTGTAATTTCAGAGAACCAGTCACCTTTTGAATATCACATGGTTATGTGTCAGCCTATCGAAGTCGAGGATTTAGATCTTCAAAACAAAGGTGAAGATGTGAGTTCAGCAATGAGTAAAATAGTGAATAATGAGTTTGAAGATTTTAAAAGAATTCTTATTGAAATGTTTAATGCTCTTAACCAAAGCTCTGTGATAGAATTTCAAGTTCATGATATCTCAGAAAGTTTGTCATTGAATGAATCTAAGACTCATCCTGTCTCAACTGTACATATGAAGGAAATGAATAAATACTCTGAAACAGTTGATTTAACTATAGACACTGTAGCAGCACCTCATGTTGAAATAGGTCAGATTTATTGTAAAATTGTCAGTTGTGACGAATTCAAAATTTCCATGTATTGTGAATTGAACATACATAAGTTGGCTTGTATGGTATATAATATATCTGACCAGAGATTGTTATGGTCTGATGATTTTAGAATTTTAAATCAATTCAGTACCTTTGACCTTGAGTTGTTTGAAAAGCCCGAAGAAAATTCAGTGACTTCTGTTGCTGAGCAGGATGAAGGGACCACTAATGAGCATATTACGCATAAGAAGCTTAAATGTTGTCCCTCTGATATAAAAAGCCTCTCCATTAAACCAGCAAGCATGTATCCAATGACATTTGTACACCATATGAGCTTCTGGGAAAACGACAAGGTTAATTTCAGTATTCTTGAATTCTGTGACATTATTAGGGATATCACTGAAGATGTTGTGATATCAGTGGAACTTATAGACAAGTATGTAGACTCTGGTAGAACTAGTCGTTGCTATGGTTTAACATTTCAGTCTGTAGATAAAGCACTATCATATGATATCTCATGGAAACTACAAAGTTTGATCAGACTTGAAGTACAGAGAAGAATGGGAATAGTTCTTAGATAACAGTTATTGTGTTTAAGTTGTCTAAGCTCTACACCAATTTTTAGCTCGACTTCAACTTCAAACTTTAGATATATGTTCCTTATTATCAACCACATCTCATGTGACAAGGTTCATAACTCCAAAAACATTTTTTTTTCAGAATTATCTCCCCTTGAACTTAGAATTTTCTTAAAAAAAGTATTTGTTTTTACTGCCATTGTTTTATTTCTTAAGGTATCATCTTCAAACCTTAAATATGTTCCTTATTATCAAATTACATCTCATGTGACAAGGTTCATAACTCTAAATGTGACGTCGGCTGCGAAAACCAGGCCAATTGCGCAAATGACGTAACGTTAAAAAACGTGTTTTTTCAAACACCACGTGAAATTTAGATTTCAAAATCTAATCTCGAAAATTCAACTCGTTTTCTCATATGAAATGTGCATTATTCTCATTAAAACTCGGCAAAATCTTAGATCGAACATTCCCAGATATTTAAATGGAAAGGGGAATAACTGTCACGGCAGTATTTTTAATTTAGTGTCCTCTAACCACAAAGACGAAGTAGCGAAAATGGACGACATCTTGATTCTTGTCAAGCAAGGTGAGTTGTATTTTCTGTAAATTTGGCCCAATTATCCGACTTGTAGGCTATACGATTTTGATTATGTAAATGTTTAAAAAATGTTTTCACGTTTTGACGACGATTTAATTGAAGAAAACGTAAAAATTCGAAAACAAACAGCATTTGTTGAAAACTTTTACGTGGCGAAATCGAAAGTAACATTTTTCGTCTGCAATTTGTTTACTGTCAAAAGCTATCTATTTGGACTGTAATATGCTCATCGCTGAATTATTTAGTCACTTAGATTTATGAGAACAGAAACATCAACTTTGTTTGTTAATTAATGTCGTGAATAGAACAACGATCGTGTTTTATTCATGGTATCTATGCCGATGTGTAATGCTGCTGGACATCGATCACGTCTGTCAGTTTGGGGCTGTCATTTTTTTAGGTCTATCAAGAGGCAATTTTATTTCAATGAAAATTAAGATTATACGAATGTTTAAGAATCCAAATCTTCAAGAATTGATGAGTTTGCAATGCTATGCTATGATATATCATTAAATTCAATGACATAATCGTATTTCGTTTTTAAGCTCCGCCCACATCGCTCCTCCCACCACACTCCCCCCAACTTTATTTCTCCATATGGATTTTAAACTTAAATTTTCTGAATGGGTGGTTTTTTCCTAAAGATAATGTTAATGCATTTTGATTTTTCTTTTTTCTTTTTCTCAGGAGAAGCACAACAACTTGATACTTTATAAAGACGTTATACAACTATTGGGACTTACTTCAGCAGTGTTTTGACCATAGGTCTACCAGTCATGATTCAGTAGTAATAGGGTAGGTATTAATTTCATGTATTTTTCTGGCAAATGAAAAAAGGTTAAATATTAATTATAATTAACCGATTGTTTTACAAATGGTATCTTAATTTGACAGATCTATTTGTAGTTTGATAAGTTACAATGATTGCTTAAATGTGTACTCTTAACAGAGGAAAGTAAGAAGACAATAAATGTAGTGCTGTTATTATCAAAAAATTATATTTTGATTATGAGGGTAATCAGTACATGTTATGGCTTATGACTTTTGTTTCTAATTAGTTCTGTTGGTATGCTTAATGTCTTTCAAAACTTCCTGTTGAAATAAAGAAAAGTTATTGTTGTTACATGGTAAGTAATTCATATTTTACATAGGCCTTCTATATATTTTGGTTCTTATCATCATTCATGTGTATACAAATGTGTAATATCATTCACTGGTCATTAAAAATTATACAAACTTTGCATATTTGTATGACCACTCATATTCATAAGTTCTACAATACACAAACAGAAGAGCCAATACATTGATGCACTTGTATTTCTTATGACTGATTTAGTGATTGATGTGCTTTATCCTTTTTGCGTCAAACTATTGAGTATTATTTTATTTTTTTTACAGATAGAGGTGACATTCCTGGTTGAGTACAGTCTTAAACCATGCTGTGATGTGAACACAAGCACCAGAATAGATAACATCCATATGTGTTAAATGAAGAAGAAATTTACTCAATGTCACATTCACCACCATGAGAAATGATACAAAAATCATTTACAAAACTGTATTGCAATGCATAATATTTGACTTGAAAATGAGATAATATTAATTGAATATTAATTAATATCTAAATGAATGGAATATGAAACAAACAACATAATAAATATTGAAAATATACATTTTGTTCTAATTATTCTATGTTCAGGCAATGTGTAAAAACATAATTTATGCTCAGTCAACAATCAAACGTGTAGACATAGGTAGTACATTGATATTTGATATAGCATGCGCCTACCCATTAACATTTTTATGTATACACATCTACGTGTAGTAATGGAAAAACTTCATTTCAAATTATCATTTCAATTATCCTAGTTGCAATGCTTTCTCAAGAAATGTACATGTATTGCTATAGCTACACTAATTTTGACTGCAGAAATTATTCACCATTGTGTTCATTCCAATCTTCCAAAGCTTGAAACTTAACCACTTAAAGCATGTTAAAATGATCATGTACATTCTAACTGCTGTTAAGTTGATACATTTCAAATTTTAACTTGATTTAAGTTTATTTCTTGTAATTTATTGCTTAAAAAATTACTAAAGTTCACATTTCTTGATGAAAAAATAGTTTGGCCTAGCTAAATGTGTCTGGTATGGTTGCTATGGTAACGTTTTTGTTCTGAAAAATCATGAATGGATAGATATGTGAACATGTTTAATTTGATAATTGAATAAATTTACATAGCAGTTATGTAAAGTGTTCTAAGATTTACTAAAACTATGAGCATGACAAA
Organism: Mactra quadrangularis; assembly: GCA_025267735.1. Classification (NCBI taxonomy): domain Eukaryota; kingdom Metazoa; phylum Mollusca; class Bivalvia; order Venerida; family Mactridae; genus Mactra; species Mactra quadrangularis. Next base: position 36,274,545 of record CM046304.1, read on the forward strand.
AACAGCAAGAATCTGTCCTTTCTATTCTGACTTGTCTTCCATATATTCATAGTGGTTCCTTTAGAACACTAACAATTTATGTCCTATCATTATCATTTGATAAAATGATTGTGTGCAATTGTACTTAATTCTTTCCAATATACTCTATCCTGTTATATGCAGTAGTGACATTGAATTTCACAACAAATAATTCAAAGTTCACATAAATAGTGCTACATGTATAAACCACTAATAAATGGTTGCCATGGAAACATTGTGAACTTTATGTAGTTGAATAATATACTTTTTGTCATTATGTCTTAAGGTATTATGTAAATATTGATTAAAAGGGAATTCACATCTAAGATATCTCGTTTTTTGTTGTAGAATATATCCGTAGTATGCATAAAAACTGATGAAATTTCGTCCCGGTTGCCCTAAAATATTTTCGTGCAACATACATTCTTAAGAACCCTGTAACCTTTTAACCACTGGTCAAAATCATCTGAAATTTTCACAACTTATGTTTGAAAATATATAGTTTCAGAAAATGTTAAAATCTAAATTTGTGATTTTTTCGCCATTGGCCTGGTTTTTCCGTGGGGCGTCACAAATACTTTTTTAATTGTCTCCCGTGAACTTAGAATTAAAAAAACAACCTTTTTTTAAACTTCTTTTATATCTTGGGTAACATTTTTAAATTTTAGAATATATATGTGCCTTATCATGAACCACATCTCATGTGACAAATACTTACTTAGTCGAGCATGCTGTCTCTACTGACACCTCTTGTTATAAATTATATTATTACTGTAAATTTACAGTCAATGAAATTAGGTTATCAAAGTGGTTGTCTGAACAGATAATTTTAAGAGCAACTATTATATCTCATTTGTCAAATTTGGGTTGCCCAAACTGAAAAGTGGTTGTCCCAAGCAACCAGAAACCCTCTCAATTTGTAGTCTGTTACTATATGTTTTGTTAACTGTAAATTGAGATGCCAAATAAAGACTATTTAACATGTTATATTTGTATAAGCAAAAATTGATCAACTAGCTTTACTGTATGAAATAAATTATTAAATTGTTTTTACTTGTCTGATTCCATTTTTATTAGCCCTGGGTTTGGGGCTAGTGAGTTACAGTAATGATTGAAAATAAGTATTTTTACTAGCTTGAAATAGTTTTCATTAGTCCTAGGCTTTGGGCTAGCATGACTGCAGATAATGTTAATGATCATCTAGTATCTTGTCATTTGAGACTGCTTAGACTTGGAATAATACATTTCAACTCGAAAGAATTTTGACTATCTAATTCTTCGAGCAATAATAAGTTATGTGCCTTAATACTCTTTATTATTTATCACTGCAGGTTCAGTGGCTATTACCAATCTATTGAACTTGTTAAGGTTCCTTTCAAATAAGTAAATTGATTGTATAAATTATTAATTATAATATTAATTGATAGGTTTTTCATTGTTATTTATAAATGAGCATAGTCATGATTAACTTATCAATAAATATTCAAACTTAAAACAGCCTTTGCCTTGTGTTTTTATGTATTAATACATCTTATATGAGTTAAACAGTACTAAGTTTGTGTTGGGGGATATTACCATTGTTCTTTGTGTTGTGTAAGCAGTAGTATGATGCCTATGATCAAGATGTCCCAGGATCAAATCCAACCAGGGGCTTTTCTAATTTACGTAACCAAGAAAGTACCATCACTTCACCTAGTAAGTGTAAATAAGTACTTGTAAGGGGCATATAATTAATGATGTTGGGCCAATATGGGACTTTAGTCAGTTATTTCCCCTTGTATACTCTTCAACTACGTAGGTCTGATTAGTTGGATTACTTGGATTTTACCCTTACTTTTCAATGTCAATTTGCAAAAATTAATCTTACATAACTTTTTTATAAATCATTTTATTACTTTGAAATTCAATCTAAGTATTTATAGGGTAGAGAACTATCTAAATTTCATCACTTCATTTATTATCTTCATTAACAAGAAAGATATTAGATGAAATATTTTGTTATCCTTACATAGGAATTCAATGATAAAATCCAAGGATTCCAACTGTAAGGACCTACTTACCAATTGGATTGCTTCAGATTTTGTCAGGGAAAGATAACTGACTAAAGTCCCTAATTGTGTGATGCACAATAAATCCAAGTAAAATGTTTCTAGATTGGTCTTCACATACCAGTAGCTGTAATATCTGTTAAGTAGGTAAAAAAATTGTAATGGCATTTTATAGTTTAGTTTCATGCTTACGTATGTTCACCGACTTTACAGCTATTACCTCTAGTCATTGGGCTACTGATATCGATATATCAATCTCCCTGGGGAGTCTTACTCTGCTTATTAGTGCAGCCGACAAATTGACGTAACCGAATTATACCATCCTCACAGGTACCCATTTACACACGGGAGGATTCAAAACCGAGACCTCTCGATCCCTAAGCGCACATCCTACCATTCAACTACTGCTTATGCAACAAGGTGAAACCTAAACTATAAAATGCTGTTACTTTACATTACCAGTATTTTTTGCTGTATTCATGTAATAGAAGATATTGACCAGTTTTGAAGCATCTTTCAAGGATTTGTTTACACATTATTGTTGATGCTGACTCTCTATCGAAGGGATATCATCTATAATGTAATCATAAAAATTACTATACCTCTAAAGCAACATCAAATGCAAGATTTATCCAAAGGAATGTCAAAACAAGTTAAAACAACAATCTACAATACCATGGTATTCTTTTACTAACCAATTGCTATAGTTCAAACAAAAAACATTATGTTTTTGAGTAAACATCAAAATAAATCAATCCATTCCTAAGGTAGCACAGTATTAAAAATAATGGCTGTATAGTGTATTAGTAAGGCTGGTGAACCACCACACTGTTGGTCAATCATACTCGTTATGGTAGAATGCTTTACCAAAACACTAACAAGACACTAATAAAACATATTAAAATTAATACTATACAATATTTGTCATCCTGAGCATCCCCTATCATGGATTAGTTCATTGTTCTGTTTACATAAACAGGGTTTTTTGTACGAACTGTAGCTACTAGTGCAGTCAGCCCTATTTAGAAATTGAATGTTAGCCATGAAAATGTTGATGATAAGTCATAAAATTCTCAGAATGGAAAATTTCATCTGCATTGCGCATTTTATCATCATTATAATTCATGATCATCCAGTATGTTGTAACCAAGGTTCAACTGATTGAAAGAGCTACAAAGGCTTCATTGTCTGAGAGATCAAAACTCTACTGCTGAATTCACTGAGTTGCACATTTATCTTCACTGGTACAGAACTTTTCTGTCCAAGAAGGGTAATTGACTAGCTGGTGAAAGTTGGTTCACAATGACACGCAGCTGAAGTTGATTCTTGATTTTGCCAGAAGCAATAAGAACAAGCATAATACCAAAGAATCCCACTGTCAATCAGTCATTAATATTTAATAAAATGTTTCAACAATCATCAGTATTGACAACTTACTCGAATTGTTATATACACAAATGCTTTGGAAGAGTTGTCATCAAACACCCTTAAAGTTCCGGTTAAAGACGACAATCTTTGTTGTTGTTGGGTTAAATGCCATAGCAACACTTGGCATAGGTTACATAAGACCAGTCAGTCAACTTTCTGTTTTCTGGATTTAGCTATTAACCAGTAATTAGGTGTATATTTTCCTTGACAACTGGCCTCCATGATTAAGAATCGGTGATTGAAGGGTGAATGGCTGTAAAAATCATTTCAAAACCATACTCAGGAAAGTATGCCCTGCCCTGGAATTTAACTTATGACCCATCATTCAGTAGACTTGTACACGTCCAACTGAGCTAGCCAGTCAGATAGGACAAATGTGTTTTACATTATACAAAAAACAAACATTACAAACACCATTTATATTTTTGTATTTTTTTATTTTCTGACAAATTCATCTTCACAATAAGATTTCAGCTGTCAACATATTTCAGAATGTATATACTTCTCTAACGAACACAAGGACAGAAATAATTTAGTCTGGAGACCAATACAATAAAAAAACACCTTTTGTTTGAAGAGAGAGAGAGAGAGAAACAAATAAAGTCAAAAACAGAGAAAAAAGGTTTCACAGTAACTATGGTTATAGTAATATTTATAATAATTTGTTTTTAGTATTGATGGATTTTGTTACAACAAGGTCCAGTAGATTACTAAATTAGTACTGAAAATATGCCAACATTCTTTGTATCAAGATAGTTCAACTTACTTAGTAGGGGTGTAACAATTAACCAATATACATAAATATTGCAATACAAATTTTGACAGTTTTTCACCGAAAAAGTTTTCCCAGAATCAGTTTATGTAGTTATTAACCTTGCTGATTAATTTTATCAGAATAAGTATTTTGAAGGTTTGAATTAATGTTATTGTGTTGAAAATTTAAGATAATTGTATCGCAATTTAATAGGTTAAACATTCCATTGAGTCAGAGGATAATTTTCTTTGAAAGTATGTTTCAAAATATTCTGGTATGCGAGCAGCAGCTGTGATTTTTTCGAGGTTTTTCTCAAATATCTAAAAATATCCATACTTCAAACATATAGTCAATTTTGCTCAAATTATTCAAACATTTGTACACAAGATTTTTGAAAGTACACATATAATTATATGTATGTAATGTATATGCATATTGCAATACCGTTCATGCCATATAGTTACATCCCTATAAGTTAGTATTAATAAATTGGCTCTTGTCTAAGAACCTTTTTTAATAATGTATGTGTGTGCATCTCAAAATATTTATTTTTTTGATATACAAGAGTGTTTCTCTTTATTTCAAACTCACAAGTGTACAAGTTTTTGAAGGTTTGTAGTTAATATACAGTATTTTCCAAAGATTCACTCAACTTGTTTTATTAGTTATCTTTCCTTTCTATTAATAAATTAATAATTTGTGTTAATTTCTATTTTTCTTCAGATCAACAAGCAAACATGCAGCTTGTAAAATGCATGTACATTTTTCTGATTTAAAGGTGAATTCATGGAAAGAACCAAAGCCTTCACAAACCTAAAAAGAATTGATTCAGCAGCTTCCCCATTAAATTAATTTTCAATCAACATTTTAGAATAATATTTAACTTGTAACTGAATGATTTTTTAAGATTATACTGTACATATGTCTGCAGATGTTGACATTAAGATACTCAGTTTTCATAACTATCTTAAGTAAATCAATTAGATTTTTATTATAAATGTAATAATATGAACTCAAAATCACCAGACATTTAGACCCTGCATTTAATGTTTGGAAACCTGCAACATGCAGAGAGGAGTAAAAAATCACCATCATTATTATACTATGAATTCTGCCTTGTACAAATTTGTTGACATTTTTACAAATATCACAAGCTTAGGGCAAACCAGTTGTAACTCACTCCTTTTTTAAATTGAGTAACAACTGTTTTGCACTAAGCATGGGAATTATGTTGGTTACCATGGAAACACACAATAAAACCTATGAGATTCATCTACACTGATGCGCATCACTTTAATATGTTATAGCTTAAATTTACATATTTCTGCCAGAAAACAATGACTGTAGCTATCAACACACATTCTGTAACATTTACAATAAAATTCTTTTCTTGCATAATATTTTAAGTGTTTTAAAAATTATAATCAATACTTTGAAATTTACAAATAAAAATTGCTTTGTACAAATTGTCTATATATCACATAATTTTGTACATGAAAAAATTGATAATAAATACATATAATGGTTACAAAAAATGCTAAAATCTCTAACATCTAGGTAATGTTTGACTACAACATTGAATAAAGCGGTTTTTTTAAACAGTACAAACATGCAAAGAAAACGTTTTGTGTGTAATTGTAACAATAACTAGGTATTTTTCTAAATGGATACAAAATTCAGATCTCAAGTTATATAGAGTTCACATGTATAACAAACATGTATAAAAAACACATTTTCTCCATACAGAAATATACTAAAACAATAATGACAGTAGTTGAATCAATTTTTGGCAAATATTTGAAAATTGTAAATAATCAATTCTCATTTCTAAGGGTTAAGTGTCTGTTTGTCTGTCCATCAGTCCATCTGTCATGATTCTAAAGAAAGTATGATTCCAGTTTTTTACAAAATGTATGTACAAATTTGGTTTGCAACATTTAAAGATAACATACATTTATTTCATTTTAAGCATATTTATAAGTATGCAAACTTTATTAAGTTCCATGTACATAGGTACACTGAACAAATTCAAGTAAGAAAATCTCATTCTATGATTATTTATCATACATGTATTTAAATTAATGTTCTAACCATTCCTCTAAATAGGGCTATACTGCCCATCTTCAACAGACTTTTCATACATTAGGCTGTCAGTTACAAAATACATATAGATAATTAATTATACAATCATACTTCCTATAAATACAAAAAGGTATCATACTTGTCATACATTTTATATAAGATAATACCTTTTTGCATTAAGAGGATGTTAAGTATAGTACTAATATCCTAACTTCATGGGTCAAAGTTCCAAATTATCAAAATCCTAAATTCTTGAATTTCATGGGTTCAACAGCTCTTATACTATTATAAATAGAACCCATTCTGAGTCACCAAAAATCCTGAACTTCAAGACAGGTTCTGAATACTTTAACCCACATATTTCAAAAGTTTTCCAAACAAAATTAAGTATAAAAAAGTATCAACGAGTTCTTTAGTAGAAACGTAAGTGGACAACAGAAAGTAGTGAGGCGAATAACAACATTCCACAAATATGACTTAAAACATTCATATCATGACTGGTAACTGTATTTGATATACATGTATATATATAAATGATATTAATATTGCACGATAGATTAATATAAATGACATTATTTTTGTTAAAGCATTAACATAAACATAATCTATAAAAATGGTATACATCGTTATTTCTAATGATTGTTAATGAAAAATGACTCTAGTATTTCTTAACTAGGAATGATGGAAGAAAATTGAATGAGAAGTTAGACACATGCAGTGAGCCCTATGATTTACAGCAAACTGCATTTAGAAGACATGAGCTTGTTTTCAAATACTAGTGACAATATTTTATAGAACACTTGAATTCTAGTTATAAGAAGCAAAATTTCAATGACATAGGTGGAAGTTGAAAGTTTCGAAAATACTGAAAACCTACTTTAAAAATACTAAAATAAACAGATTCTATATAATTATATATATATATTTTATATACGTAGGGCAATTTATTCCCAAAGTACTGAAATCTGTATTTATACTGGAAACTTTCCCCAATGCAATGATGAAGGAAGTCTCACAGACAAGGAAGTTGGTATCTGCAGTTGAGTTTGTTCCACTATAAAGACCACATTGATTATTGCAACCAGGAGTGCGTTGCCTAAGGAAATCGCTAGATATCGCTACGAAGCAAAATACTAGGAAACGGCTTGCTACAACATATCGCTTCATTTCGCTACATAGCAAAAGCTAGCGAAACAAATCTTCGCTACCCTAGAGCGCTTTAACAAATCAAAATGGCTGCCTCCGCAGTAATGTAACTTCCTGCTTGCCAACAATTCTTGTTTTTATGTTTGACTGACTAAAGATGAATTGAAATCAATAAATATTTGTAATTGTTCATTTAAACATATGTTTTTGCGATGATTTTATACTTTTAAAGACTTATTTAGTTTGAAATCGCCTCGAAAACATGCATTTGCAATGAGCGCAAAAGATTTGATAAAGGGAGATAACCGCTGCGGGGAGTTTGGTAAGTAGCAAGTCGTTTCCTAAGAAGAAGCGCTACAAGAAATCCCTTTTTCATAACGATACGTAGCAAAATTGTTAGGCAACGCGCCCCAGGTGATTCTTAAAACAGCTAAGCATAAATATAATAATAGCACTGTCATAGTTATCTAAATGCACTAAACATTCCTAATGTCATTAAAAGTTAGGTTCTTCCAACAATGATATTAGTAATCTATTAAATATTGCCCCTAGTATAGAAATGGAATAATTTCATATTGTTTTTTATATTGCTACAAGACTTTCAGACATAATACAATAATCTATCATATATATAGAGAGAGAGGACATTTGTCAATTTTGGCACAAGATCGATTTTTATTTCACCTAGTGAGCTCAGAAAACTTATTACTAGGGTGGCATATAATTTTCTGAGTTAAGAGTCGAAAAAAAGGACCTTATTCCAAAATTGACAAATATTCTGTTAGAAAAATTTCATTTTTTCCTTAAAGTTGATCTTAAAAAAATAAATTATGTATTTTGTTATAGGACATACCAACATTAACTATTTCATCACTCTTATGGAAGAAGAATTCAGAAAGACTAAAATCCAGATTTTTGTCATTTCAGCCGTTTTTCTACACGAAAAGAACCCTTTATGATTCCGAAATCATAAACTTCAGGATCAGTCCAGGAAGCTTTCAACCATGTTTTATTCTTTTAAACTCTACAAGAAATCATCCTCTATCTCGAAAGTGGACCTATAATTATCCACAATGAACAGGCCATGATAAATGAAAAAATATATAAACCAATTAAAACTTTCACAAAGTAAAAAAATATCAAACCATTAAGCCACATCATTGGAAGATGCATGCAGCTTTAATGCTTTCAATTACAAGGGACAAACTTGTCTCCAATTTTAATTAGTCAATCTCCTTTCATTTCTTAGAGCACTAAACATGATTTCATCAACAAGACTAAAATTCTCAGAGTTTATAAAAAAGAATAACAGATTAATGAATAGAATATGGGTATGTCCTAACAAAAAGACAGTATTAAATTAAAGAGAAACAAAACATTGCTTTATAAATTCAATGAGTTTTGCAATATGTACTCGCAAAACTCAAATAATTCTTATGCTCAAAGCTATTGTTAAATTGAATTTATAACTTGGACTTTATTCAACTGTCAGTGGTGCTTACATTCACCCAGCTGATTTAAATATTTGATATTTTTTGTAACTGTACATACATATGAATAAATACTTTTATCAATAGCAAGTACAGAAGTACTAAAATGAGTATTTAAATCAGCTTGGTTATAGTATGTGCCACTGACAGTTGAAACAAACTAAACAATAACCCAGATACTGACTGCTTTTTTACAAAATACATGTAAAGTATACAATGAGCAGTGAAACAGAAGTTTAACATGCAGCCTATTAACATGGCATTATATGAACACAAAATGATATGGAAATTAGCTTAAAAATACCAAAAACAAAACAACCAGCATTTTGTTCTTAGTTTATAAATCTGTAGGCAAACAATGAGCCAAGAATCAACAAGAATCTGCAAAAAATCACAAAAATATCAGGATTGGCAAAATGCCAATTTTTAACTAAATTGGCTATGTGCCAAAAATATTACAAAAAAATTAATCAATTTATAATCACAACTATATGTTTACCTGTTTGATAAAATATATGAACAATGATATGAAAAACTGAAGATTACATTTCTGATACAAATGAAAAGTAAGTAACTGAATGAAAGGGATATGAAATCAAGTGTAAACAAAACAAATAGGTGAAAAGATGACAAACTCATTCTGAAATTAGGCACCTACGTAATATAATATGTAAAAAATAGTTTACCTTTTTAAACACTTAACAATTTTCTCAGAGAAAGGGCTGCCAAAAAAGGGGAACTTCGAAACCAATCCGATAGGAGTTTAACCACATCAGTCTTCAGAAAAACTGGTTGAAATAATTTAATTATCTTAACATTTAATCAATACTATAGTCAAGGCAAAACAAACAGTTGCAAATAATATCAGTATTTCCAACAAACTAGATTAAAGAAAACAAAATATTCAGAAATCTATTCTGTAACATTTTCTGGAGAAAAGAGAAGACTCTTCAAAATGGAGTTTATTTGAGTCCCTGCTATTTCAAGATTTAGAAACATAAAACTGACTGTGTATATTTTTTCCAGTCATATAGCATTCATAGCACAGTTTAACTTCTAATGAAAACAATCATAATTAGGTCCCCATCATTCAAACCATGTCTGAGCAACAAGTCTAAATATCCATAAACAACAAATACTTTTATAGTGTTCAACAAGGGTGGGTGGGGTGCGGGGGAAAATATGAGGACGAACAAAGCTAACAGCTATTAAAACTATATTCCTCATCAATAATGACAGAGTAACAATCAAAAACTAGCTCTTAGACTTAGTCAAGTATACAAAAATTAAATTACCAGGCATACAATGAAATAAATGAACTAAAAAAAGTCATGTAGAAAAAAACCACAGCAACATGGCAAACAGGCAATCACTCAGCGAATGTCAAACATCAAAAATGTTCAAGCATGTAGAAAAAAACATAAATACAGGCAAGCCTTTGTAAAAAAAAACATTATGCAAGCAACACTGTAATGTATGAATAAATCAATTAAATAAATCACAACCAAGTATATATGTTTTCTTTATAATACAGCATTATCAACAATAAATGACTTAATATCAACATAGTTACACCGTTATATTTATCAACCATAGACTTATGTGATACAGTTAAGTATTCAACTACATTGTACCTCAGTAGGTATTTTTTAATCAAATACTTTGAAATTTTCCCGCTCAAAAGTTGAAATCAGCAGAGGCCAATCAAATCTGCCCAATTTACGAAGATGTAGGCCAAAATGTCCATTATTTATTAACAAAATATCAGCTCAGGTAATTATGCATGGGTCAAAGTTAAAAATCCTCAAAAGTCCAGAACTCTTGAATTTCACCTTTTTCCCCAAGTGTCTGAAATGTTGAGCTTTAAGACATGTCTTGAAAACTTAAACCAATAATTACATGGCAGCAACATTCTAAATAATGACTGGCAATCTCCAACCAGTAAAATATATTTGTAGGAAAAAGCTGCCAGTTTTCAAAAAGGCTGTAATTAACCAAAGAAATAAGCATTTTTGACTTTTCCATTTTGAGATTTTTGCCTTTGACTTAGGCAAATTTGGTCAGAAAAGTTATATTCACTGTCCGCTATCCTATTTTAAGGATTCTAACTACATTTCTTTCACATTGATTCGCTCCAATACAAACCTAACCATTTAAATAACAATTATCACTACTTTAAGTTTTAGAATTTTTTTCTATAAAGTTACAAAAACAATGGCATACATGTAGCTATATGAGAGATAAACTAACTTAAATGCTTGACATTATCTACCGGGTACAACAACAAAAACTAAGGAGAAAAATGATCCAAGTTTTAATGCAAGATGTTTGTTGGTGAAAAAATTTAATAACGATATCTAGTGAACACATATAGTTTCAAAACATGATTAGTAACATTACAGGGATAGCGCCAGTTGTGTAAGGATATCACTGGTCAGCACTACAGTGCATTTGTTACATTCCAGTGCTAGCTAGCTAATTCATTTCTTGCAAGCGGAATACATTCAAACTGCTTTGACATTTGCAAGGGTGGAAGTTGTAAATTTTGAAAATAGTGAAAACCTACATTAAAATACTGAAATAGACAGATTTCATACAAATTACTTACAGTAATCTATTCTTAGAATACCAAAATCATTACTACAACTAAAAAAATTTACCCACACATATGCCGAGATTGCAATCTTGGCTTTGCTAGCTCAGGACTTGCTTAATACCATAGGTAATTTCTTAAAGTAGTGACATCCTTGTACAACTAGCTCAAGTTTCAACAGACTCCAACCTGTTGATATATGATATAATAATGACAACACCATATAGAGCTTGTAGTTACCTTGGTAACTGGGTTTTTCAAATAATGATCATGTGATTAAATGACTACGAATGTATTTTAATGTTTTAAGGAAGAATTCCCCTAATGGCTTTTACATTCATTCATGTGTAGTTGTCATGTGTAATCATCATAGTCAAAAGTAAGTATTTAGCAAGTTTCCTTTTGGCTCGATTATATTAAGTCAACATGATGGAGCAAACAGTCTTCTAATGTAAAACACTGGACAATGTCATGTCACATTGTCAAGCAAAACACAGGATGATGTCATGTCACATTATCAACAAAACACAGGATGACGTCGTGTCACATTGTCAAGCAAAACACAGGATGACGTCATGTCACATTGTCAAGCAAAACACTGGACGTCATGTCATATTGTCAAGCTAAACATTAGAAGACGTCATGTCACATTGTCAGGCAAAACATTAGAAAACATCATGTCACATTGTCAAGCAAAACATTGGACTTCATGTCATATTGTCAAGCAAAACACAGGATGACATCATGTCACATTGTCAAGCAAAACACAGGATGGCATCATGTCACATAGTCAAGCAAAACACATGAAGACATCATGTCAAAATGTCAAGCACATTAGGAGAGTTCAACCTCAAATAACTATGAAGCAAAAATGAAGGTCTATGGAGTTTTATATGATGTATGATTGGTTTGAATATAAGATAAATGAAGGAATTTAAACGATTTATAAAAACTTTTTACTTCTCATTTTAACGTATGAGAAAAAGCTTGGAACATGATTTGATCAATGTTAGTGGCAAAGCCAACTTACAACACTAGTATTATAGTCACAACATAACTTGAGCTCTGAATGAAGCCTATCTTCATCACTTTTGCCATTTTAACCAACATGTCCACCTCACAAAGGGACATAACTCTACAAACACTGCGGGACTTCACAAAGTTACTGTATAAGATAGTATTATTATCATCTGAATTATCATTAAATCAATATTATCATATTCAAGTAAAATTTTACATATTTTAAAAATTTTGTATAAATATTCTTCAAAAAATGAAGAATGTATACAAAAAGTTCCTAGTACTGTTTTCACACTTATAAAAATTGTGCACACAGGACACTAATAGTGTAGCATGACAAAAGTTAGATATATATATATATTGTATACACTTGCTAATACATAAAATACATGTACATGTAGTAGTAACAGAGCTGAACATATATTGTAGTTCTATATGTTTATTGCAATGTTTGTTTTTTTGAGACACAAGTAGTTTTTTGGTGCTAATGTCTTGACCCAGCCTCATCAAGTATGTTTGATTTATTTCTCACAGCCTTCGGCCTGCAACCCTCAGCAATTCCTCATAGTCTCAGTGGTCTTCTGCTGTAGCGCTGAGCCCGGACCCGTCGCTCTTCTAGTACCCTGTGGAGACCCTTGCCCTGGTTCAGGAGCCCCTGTATCATTCTCTTCACTGCCATCTTTACTCTTGTCCTTATTTCTGAATTTCTTACGCCACGAGGGTGCCCGCCGGAATCTTCCTCCTTCGCCCTGTATATGAGAAAAAAATATATACAGCATTAGTAAACATAATGTATTATAATAAACATCACATATCTTAGATACAAACTTAAATATTTTGTCTTAATCTTAATATAACAATAAATTAGTTATCTCTGTAATGGCAAATTTGAATTAACGAAATGTTAATTAAAACATCACTCTTAGAAACCTCAGAATTTTAAATAACAGAATTCAATGTGTAATAATACAATCACAATAGATTCAACCTTTTATAATGTTCAATTATAGAAACTATTTACTACATAACAGAAAATTCTCTTTTAAAATAAATAAACTTTTTCATTGCAAAAATTTATATTTCAAATGAGAAAGCGCATGCCAGCCTGCTAAGCAAATTAAATCAATACATATTGAATGTAATTATCAGATAAGTTTTAAGAATTCATACAGAAAGTCAAGCTGTATAAATGTACAGTTCAAATTAACATTGCAGACAAACAAATATCATTTCTAATAAACTCCCAATTACAGAGAGTGTGGTGCATTCATAATGTAAACTTTTGAAATCCTGATTTCAATCATTTCATTTCCACAACCAGTTTCACGATTTTACAACAAACTCTTCTAGTTAAACTAAGAGTTTAGTAGGCTAACTTTACAAGGCATGTAACAAGCTATAGATAATATGCACAGACTACCAAAATAACAACCTATGTTTTGGGGCTTTTTTGATGCTTTGTTTTGTTGGGTTTAACGCTGACGCAACACATTGTAAAGGTTAGATAACAGCTGTCAGTCAAACTACTCACTGTTGCTGGAAAAGCTAAATCTTAGGATTTATTTGTTAACCAGTTACTAGGTGCATATTTCAGTCATTGACTGACAACTGCCCTACATGATTTAGAAGCAATGGTAGGAGGGAGAATGGCCATTAATATTATAATTACTTCATGACCAAGCTCCAGAAAAGTATACCCTGCCCAGGAATCAAACCTATAACCCTTTAAGTGTACTTGTGCCCAACCAGCTTGACTGAATGTATGAGTTCATAGTTAAGAAGTAATATAAAAAACATACAGGATTTAATAATCATACATTATGATTATATATACTTAGATTAGCTTAGAGTGAAATAGTTTTAGCCAGTTAGGGAGTTATATAGCATATAGTGACGTAAGGGATCATATATATTTAAGGTTATTTTTAGAGCAAATATAAAATTAGCCGTTATTATGTGAAAATTATATGTTGGAGAGTTAAGACATATAGTTTAATTAAGTACAAGTATTTATTTAGGTTAGTAAAAGCATGAGGCTGTAAAAAGAAATGTATACATTATATAATGGTAGTTTTATTACAATTACAATAATAATGAAAACATACATTCAAACATTGCCAGATACCCCTGTCCAACTTGTGAAATCATTCATCAGGACCAAGTAAAACAACTCATTGTATGAGTAAAAGTTCAAAATTTCCAAAATCATGATTTCACAAGCTTTTACAGAGCAAATAATCTTTCCCTAGTCCAAACAGTCCTTCATTACTAGACATGAAAACTTTCACTCATGGAAAAAGCGAACATGGGTATCCAGCAATGAGATTGAAATAGTCACCAAAGAGCTAAACAATAAAAGAAACCATGTTTAATATCAAGAAAAAAAAACAGTAAATAATTCACTGAAATGAGATCATTATCATAATTGATAAGATAAAAAAAGCCTATAATATTGTATATTCTTGAAAATTCATAAAGAATTCACAATGCATATGAGTAATAATGGAGAAAAAAGCCCTAAATATTAACAGTTCTTGAAAATTCATAATTAATTCATACTTTAAATGATTAGTGATGTTTCTGTCACTTCATCAAATACCATTCACTGTTCAATATGAAGTATTTTCAACAATAATGGTATATAAAGGGTATAAGGGATAAAAAAGGGAGACAATCATTCAAGGAGGAATGGCTGCAGGGAATATCATACAATATAAAATCTATACTGTCAAATGGAGATAAATAATGACCACAACATGTATACATTGGTTGTGACAATGTTTGGATACGTTCAACTTCTTGTAAAGAAACAATATACCAAGGCCAAATCAACAGGCATTAAATTTTACAATTAGCTTAGTCCAATCAAAATCTTTGCTCTTAAGAAATAAACTTATAGTTAATGGCTTGAATGTTTGTAGGACACCTTCACAAAAATAGAAATGCCATAGTAAGTCACGTTCATCCGCTAGCTGTCATGTTTTGTTGTTTTATAAGTTAATGTATGGTGCCCTGTTTACAAATAATAGCTTTCCTGGAAACTTTCCGTACAACAGTACTTAATTACTCTTCCAAAAGGAGAACACAACTGCTTCCTATACAAAGGAAAATTATGAATAATGCCAAGTTTTCACAAAATGGTATAACAGGCTGCAGCATGAAGCATAACCAAATTAGCTCAATTAAAAGAAGAGTGTGCTTCTGCTTCACTGCCCATGATGCAGCTTAACATCACCCTGGATTAAGGGTAGAATGTGCCTCACTGCACAATGTTCAGGAAGTTTACCATCACCATAACTAGACTAGTTACTGAGCGGACACAACTAGCACTATGAAACAACATTTTAAATATATGTTAACTATTCAATTGTCTGCTTTAACTGACTATATATAAGACTAGCTCTACTGTAATCTATCGAATATATATCTCCTAGCCTGATTGGCAGCTTTGGTATCCAATCACGGGGAAAAGGGGACATATTGAAGGAATGGATGGGTATTAGGATTTTAAGGGATACAATAATTTAGGTCTTAAATGAAGACACCATGGACACATTGAACTGACAGAATCAGTTATCGCCTTAAATTTTCTTGAGCACAAGCCAGATCTATAACTTTATACATGTATAATCAAGGGAAAAATTACCAACTAGCCCAACTTTATGAAATAATATTTTTAACTACCACTAATAAATTTTCACAAGTTAAGGGTTTCAAGTTATTGAGTTAAGGCGATGACTGCAAAAAATGGACATAGGTTTAAATATAATAAGTGAGCACAATGAGAGGGTGGCATAAACAAATATACATTCATTCATTAAGAATGTAAATTTCAGTCCTCTCCATTCAAGACACAGTGAAGGTAAAACCATAAACCAAGTGAATATAGGTACGACGGAATCATGTGATACATATAATAGAGTAAATATTTTGATATATAAGCTGTCAAGTATATAAAGATAAAAGACATGAATTGATAGACAATCGGTTTGTTTGGTGTACACAGGAATATTTCATACCCAAAATTTATGTTTTGTTCTCTACAAATACAATGTCATATCATATCAACAAACATGTATGTAGTACATTTAATAGACATAGCAAGTCATTCATGGTAAAGGCAAAAACCACATAGACATCATTTTCTAGGAAAATATAGTTATAGAAAGTTTAGTTTCCAATTGCTATGAGTCTTTTTTGGTTGGGTTTAATGCCATAGCAACACATTGTATATGTCATACTCATATCACAGCCACCAGTCAATCTACTCACTGTTACTGGAAAGGCTAAATCTCTGGATTTAGCTGTTAACCAGATACTAAGCACATACTTCAATCAGTGACTGACAACAGTTACTGCGCTACCAGATTAAGAATCAATGGTAGGAGGTAGAATGGCTGTAGAAATTATTTTATGACTGATCTCTAGGAATGTGTTTTCCGT
This sequence comes from Mactra quadrangularis, assembly GCA_025267735.1. Lineage (NCBI taxonomy): Eukaryota > Metazoa > Mollusca > Bivalvia > Venerida > Mactridae > Mactra > Mactra quadrangularis. The sequence goes on from CM046304.1 coordinate 36,291,567, forward strand.
CCAGGAATCAACCCCTTAATAAGTAGACTTGTACACAACCAACTGAGCTAGCCAAGTGGTTACATAATAAATTACTATGGCACCCATCATCATATATTCATTTATGCTCAATGTGAGGTTCTAGCAGTTTACACCATGGGCTCTTCAAATAATTGATCCACTTGTTCAATTATAATTGACAAAATGCCACTGACACTGATTCCGTTGGTATGTCATATACTGCTTATATATTACAATGTTTTAAATATGACTACAGCATTGTGGGGGGAAAATACTCCCTTAGTAGTGGTAAAATTTGTGCTAAGTGTGTGCCTTTGTTATACCATTCCATGTATTGTTAAATTTTATTTAACTGTCGGTGGCAAATACAAATACATAAACCCTGCTGATCTAAATACTCACTACAAGTATTCCAGTACACACTGCTGTAAAAATAGTTATCCTTATCTATGTTCAAGGAATATTGAGTATTCAAATCACTAGATTTAATGTAAAGACTACTTGACAGTAGAATAAAATTCATCAATAAAACATGGATATAAACTACAGATAACTGCAAACCTATAAAACCAACACTTCAGGTTCAAATGAACCATTTCTAATATTAAGACAGTGCGAGAAAAACAGTTGTATAAAACAGTTCTATTATAACAAAAAGCTAAAATTCGAATTCAAAGTTGTAAAGAACAACTTGACAGCCTTAATACCAATTTAATCTGGTTAAAATAAGCAATAATGTAACATCACTCATGCTTTTACCCATATCTAAATCATAACTAGCGATAGAGTATGGAAAACACATCATTTCCATCACAACTTCAAAATTTCTAATTTCAAAATACTGAATTTAATGATTTCAGCACATTTAGATATCATATGAAAAGAACCCCTGAGTCAAATAAATCCTAAATACAGTGGATCTTGTGTTAAGCGACCATCCAAGGGAGAGACAAAAAGTGGTCGTTTAAGACAATGGTCTCTTAAGACAAATGTTGATTACCGACCTTGAAGCCGTTCTGACAATCTAAAATTCGTCATTTTCATAGAACATTTTCTGTCAACGGGACGATTTTAACTGCATGGGCTTTTATTTAAATGTCGTCAAATGCATACAAATAATGGGCAATCGATTTTTCTTCTTTCAAAACATCCTAAATTCAGCTTCAAATTGCAATAATTTATTTCAATTAAGTGAAACTTAAGTTTAAATAACGATTGCGAAATGGCCGTTTCTGTTTACGTACATGTTAAAATCCGTTATTCTCGGACATTTTCGCCATAAAAACAACCAATATTTAGGTCATCAGAGTAAAGGCTGTTACAGTTAAAACTGTGAAATTCACACAATTTATAAGAATTAATTGTGATAATTGTCCAACACGCCAGCTAATTCTTTGTTCTAACGAGCGCTGCAAACTACATGCGTAAAAATGTTGACCTCGTTTGATATTAGAACGTGACGCTATTTTCGGAAAACGTGTTTATAATGTCCTCAATATTGACCTTTCTTTGTTTAAAATTACAAATTGTTTCTGTTTACGTATTTTTTTTTTAATCAATATTACTTTACACGTTCTATGCACGTATTAAAAGGCAAATTTGCAGACTTGAAATGTGTAAGAAAACAATAACTCTCCACGGTCATTGAATGGTAAAAACGGATGTTTTAATCGACCCTGATATGGGGCTAATTGGCCAATGTGTATTATCATATTAGTGTAACTTAGTTGATTGTTCCCACTTACTGTACCCCTTTATCTTACTGTATTTATGACTGTCAATTATTGATTTTTAGAGCCTGACATACGACTTTATAGGTGATAGACATTGAGACGACGTACTCCCGGTGTATATTTCTAATTACCGATTTTTATCGATTTTCGCCAAATACGATTTATTTGAGCCGGTCGTTTAACACAAATAAGTCAGTCAGTTACGGCCAAAACCAGTGGCCGCTGGTCGCGTTAGACAAAAGTCGCTTAAGGCAAAGATTTAAAGAGTTAAAATGGTCCGTGGGAACTCAGAGTGGTCGCTTAGTGCAAATGGTCGCTTAGGAGACGTGGTCGCTTATGCAAGATTAACTGTATCAGGACCAGGCAAGGAAACTTTCACCCTTGCAGTTTTATGTACCGAATAGTTGTTTCAACTGTAAGTATATACTTTTATTTCTTTTATAATACAAAACTAATATTATTAAATAATTATAATTTCTTTTTTAACTATTAAATACAAATGTACTTCCAGTCACACACAAAACTTATCAGTTGAGATGTTTAAGCAATAAAAATTTCAGCAATTTTTGATGATAAAATTCTCATCAATAAAAACTTCACCCCGCCCCCCTCCCCCCTTTAAAATCCCAAATATTTCCGTGTCAGCTGAGTGATGTTACTATCTGGTTAACTCACCATTACAGGGCTTTATACAGATTTGTACATAATCCACAACCAAGCACAGCAAAGCCAGGACATAATGATGTGAGACAGAGAGATAAAAAATAATAAAAACAATACAGACCTACCTCATCCAATCTTCTGTCAGTACCGCTAGCTAATAAATTGTTAAATTCTCGCTCTAATGTTGAGCGTATCTGAAACAAGACATTATTCAAATGTTTAAGTACAATGGACACGTTTGTGGTTAATGGTCATATACACAAGAAATGTAATGTAGAAACCACATTAAAGCCGGATTTAAAAACTTTAACAAAAAAATTACAAAGGGAAATAATCCATAATAAAGCCAGGTAGAGTTGTGGTTACTTTCTAATTCTGTTCATCACATGGTATGTTATCATTGTAAGAAGTTTCATAAAGATCTGACAATAAATGGCAGAAATATATGGTAAAGAAAAACTTTAACGCAGTTGTTAACAACACCGGACGTCCAACCGCCTGCCTGCCCATCTGCCCGCCCAGGTTTTGCCAAACTATAAGCCGAATTTTGTTGTTAAAAAATCTGGCTAAAAATCATTGCCCTTTATTTTATTTTTTGGGGTAGAGTTTAACATGGTAGCAACACATTGCAAAGGTTATTTAACAGTGGTCAGTCAACCTACATACCATTCCTGGAAAAAAAGTTACAGGGAGCATACTTCAGTCAGTGACTGACAACTGTGCTACATAATTTAAAATCTGTGGTTGGAGAATGGCCATAGAAATTATTTCATGACCAAGCTCCAAGAAAGTATGCCCCACCCAGAAATCGAACCTACCAACCCTGAACATAGAATCATGTGCAACCAACTGAGCAAGCAATTCACTGTCTCTAAACAAGCCTACATGTCTGGACCTTTTAACCAGAACGAAACACAAGTTAGTACCATAGAGAATGGTCATAGAACATATTTTATGAACAAACTTGACAACAGTTCATAGGTCCCTCTCGAGGCTGACAACATGATGCAAAGGTAAGGTTGGGATTGGCCATAGAATTTATTTCATGACAAGGCACGTCAACAAAGATATGAAGTTTGGTGAACTCATCTTCCTAAATACATGAAATCATGTGAAGAGACATAAAAATGTATAGAGAAAACTTACAGTAGTATTTGGAGTAGGAATCTGTAAAGCTAATGCCATAGTATTATGATCAAAACTTTCATCTAATGCTATAAGTCCACCATGTACACCAGATTCAAATAAATTATTTGCATAATCTCGTAGTCCAATACTAACTACCCATTTTATAATTCTTTCATTGGTCCATACTAATACATCTAAAGTAATAGAAAATAAAACATATCTTCATTAATATAAATACACTAAAAATGACAAAAATATCATAAATCCATAAAACTACTATTTCATGAGTGTATGGGTGGAAGTTAAGTTTTGAAAATACTGAAAACCTACATTCAAAATACTGAAATACGCAGATTTCAGATAAATTCAATAGAGTACTTTATTCTAAGAATACTGAAATCAGTATTAATACAGAAAACTTGACCATGTGAATGAAAGTTTGTTCCCAAAAAAACTGACTTTAATGATATCAGCATATTTTACAAAGGGAAATAACTCTCTCAGATCTCTAAAATCGTGAACTTTCTGTACCAGTCCCAAAGATTTTATCAATGCATTTCACATTGCAAGACTTAATTTTGCTTAAATGTGGAACAAATTCTTCAATCTGAAATTAATTTCTATGAAGCTATTTAAAGAATAGTAACTTTCTAAATACAACAATTAGGTTTTTAAAGGATTTTTTCAAACAAAGGAAATCCAATAGTTAAATACTACATATTTTATTGAGAGCTGGAGTACACCACCTAATTATCATAAATCTGTACAAAATCAGGTCAAGTAAAGCAAGAACAGCTTACCTGTATTTTCTTCTGCTGTTTTTTCTCTACGACTTTCTAATTCTTTTTTATCATAATTGATTCTTTTTAAACAATTAATACCATATTGCAAACTGGTCCTGTAGAGTAAAAACAAGACAGTTTATTAATTATTTCCTAATTCATATTAGTTGATTCAAAACTTGTTCATTAACAATTGCAATCTTGATAATCAATGCTTACATCAATTCAATACGAACTTGAATGAATCTAATGTAATATCGGCTTTTGCTCCAAAAACATTACGTACACAGTACTTGAAGCACCACAACATTAGATTTAACTTGCAACAATTAGACACTTCTAAAACTTACAGTTTAAATGACATAGAACATTATAAACAAATTTTCTAGAGTAAAACAATAATAAAATCCAAGCAAAGTATATCTATTCACAAAAACATATGATAGTCAATTTTCACAAATTTAGCAAAGAAGGCAAACATTTTTCGTGATAAAACATTCAAATTGAAAACATAGTTTTGTAAATTTATGCCTATTTAGAACCAATTTGGAACAGTATTGAACAGTTTAATAATGTTTTCACATGCTTTTATAAAAAATACATTTCGAGGGTTGCACGCAAGACTATAGTAACTCGCTCTTTAATACAATGCACTTACTACAGTCTTGCCGGCAACCCTCAATTTGTAAACCATGCATTTTGTGTTCATCACAAAGGTTAACAAGGGGTTGACAAAGTAAGACCAAATAAGCCAATCCTGTAGTTACCTATGAAAACTATCCACCATTTTAAGTTGTCCACGTAAATCTTTTTTAGTTAAATGATCTAACATTCTAGCATCCACTAGACATTCCATAAAATGACTTCTATACTGAGGTAGACCTAGGTTAGGTAACCATTCATTCCCTATCCATTCATGATTCATGTCACCAAATGCAAGAGACTGAAAAATAACAACAATCATTACTGTTTAATACTGGTACATTAATACACTTGTTACTAAATAAAGTAACAAAATTTGAGCACTGTGGGAGTAAATGACAGTCACATTATCAGTCTTCTGTAATTATTTGTTTTCTGTCTTGTCTAGGCAATCATTGTGCATAATCAAACTGCCTAACAAAATTGTGCCAAAAACTAATGTCTTGATTTTGTTTATACAGATTTTTAAATGATTGAAAACAACTTTCTTGAAATAGTTTTATGTCCATCAGATGAAGAATGATGTGAAAGTGTGCACCCATCTTGGTAAAAAAAGTTCTGGCCTTATATGGCTGCAATAGAATATTTTTCATGAATGAATAGCAATGACATCACGTCAATACAGCTTTGAAAACGTTCAAATCCAAGACTCTAAAATAAAAGAAGAGAGAGCTCAAAGGTGTGATAAATATAAATTACTTACATCCTGAGAAGTTCTAGGAGCTGAAGGACTGGTCAAACAAACCATTTCTTGTATAGCAAGACGGAGTTTCAGACGATGTAATGGATTACTTATACCTATCTCACGTTGGATTTCTTGGTCAGATAATGCTGACATTATAGCTCCAGACTTGACATTGGCTCTACATGCAGCAACATACCAGGCTGGCATACCAACCCATAACTGAAATAATAACAGTATATACAGTTAAAGTTAAAAGTGCGGTTTAAGTCTGCTTCCATATACAAGTTCACCTGACTTTACAATTTTGTACTCCTGATCATTGAAATCACCCTCTGGCAGGCCATTCCTCACAGTACTACTCATTTACACTTGGGTGGAGTGGAACAATTGTAGGTACATTCCTTGCTCAAGTAAATTAGCAGTACCCCTAGTGGGGATCAAACCCAGGACCTCTCAATCCCAAAGCATGTGTCCGACCACTGGACCACTGCTCCAATACATGTACATATACAATACATATTCTATCAACTGATATAACTAGACAATTCAAGTGTCTTGTTTGTCGACATTACTCAGTTAGACTTTGGTTGTACCAGGAAATATAACACAATATAATCCAATCTGTAATCAATGTACAGTAAATACAGTGGAGTTCTGCTATAAAGACCATCTTGGTTATTTGGAAATAATACATTTTTTGACAATTATCAAGTCCCAAATGCTCAACTGTGAGAAGAAAAAGGTCTATATATTAAGACAATTCCACTGTAATTTCTGCTATAAAGATCACCCAGGTTATTGCAAAATCATGTGATCATTGACAATGTTAAAGTCCCAAATGTTTAATTTCAGAAGAAAAATGTCCTTATATTAAGACCATACTGCCATTAAGACCATCAATTTTGATGGTCCTTACAGTGGAATTTTACAGTAATTGTGTTTAAATCCACATTTTATATTGAAAAAGTTTAATATATTTTGTATTATTGGATTATACTTTATCAAGCTCAAGAAGTTACGCATTAAAGCCGACTCAACATATCAATCAGTTTTCAGGAAATATATCACTCATGAGTGGTGTAATGACTTTTTTCAGTAGACTGGAACAAATACAAAATACCAATAACAAATCATAACATACAGATTATATTACAATCTTACCTCTAACCATGCTACAACTGTAGGACCATTCCATAAAGCAAATGGTGTACCAGCTTTCATTGCTTCTTCTAATAACTCCTCTCTATAATATACATACATGTATACATCATTGTTATAGAAAAATTGGAATGTTTAAAGTTGGTTTTTTGTTGGTTTAAACATCCTAGCATCACATTCAATAGGTCATATCATGGTCGACAGGCTAAATATCTAGATTTAGGAGCAGGCATGGCCGAGTGGTTACGACTCTGGATTGGTAATCATTTGATAGCCAGCTCCGCGATGGTTCAAATCACATTCAAAACCTACCCCATTGTTTTCTTCAGCAAGAAACTTTATCCTACTAGTTCAGTACAGGGAGACCAGGAAGTGGACAAACAAGCCTTCACTCAGTAGATTTGTGAGCAACTGACTGAGCTATCTGAGGGTTAAATAATGCAATTTTCTAATTCCTTATTTTTACAAACAGCATGTTAATTAGTTTCAAGAAAATATAGATAGTTAATGTGTTTATCATCATAGAGATTGTAGAAACAAATAATGCATTCCATTAACTTTTTTTTTATTTGGATTTAACGTCTTATTCAACACATATTTAGGTCATATATACCACGGCCAGCTCTTCCTACTATAGGTTTCCTGGACACTTTTCGATCACCAGTACTAAGTTACCCTACCACAAAGCCAACAACTCATGTAGAGGGTATGACATACCGGGACCGGGCTTGAACCCACAATCTCTGGATTCAAAGACAGACATGCTAACCACTATGCCACAGCTGCTGCATAAACTGAAACACTAGAACTTACTTTCTTTTCTTTCTTCTATCAAATTCAGATTGACCTAGACCTCTACCTAATGTATCTGTAGCACCTTCAGCACTATCTATATACCCAGAACCTGTAGTAAGTTAGAAATCATAGTAAATATATTATATTACATTGAAACTGTGGTATAGATAAGATATGTTATCTTATTTGTTCGTGTTTGAATAATGGCAAAAACACACAGTATGAATTTATACTGCCAAAACTTTAATTTACTGAAGATGGCATTATTACTATTGTACTGTCAGAATTAGGCTGTCATGATTACTACAAACAGAAATCAGTTTATTAATTGGTTATTAGAATCAGTTAACAGTCGGTCATATTGATTCATAGTTCAGCTATTGCCTCTCATCCGAGGCATTAGGAATCAAACATGTTTGGGTATAACAAGACATTCAAACTTATTTATACTGCAGGTAAAATCAACATGATATATTGCTTTCATGGGTGAAAGTTGAAAGTCAAGAAAATACTGAAAACCTACTTTCAAAATACTAAAATAGACAGTTTTCATATAAAGTACATAGAATAATTTATTCCCAAAATACTGAAACCAGTATTAATACTAAAAACTTTCACACATGCACATACATAATTTTCCAGAAAAAAAGACATTCATTAATCATAAAGGGAGATTACAAGAGAATAAATCCTAACCCTATTATAAATTTTTAATTTAACCTTTAAAGATTCCAACAAAGAAGTAAATATCAAATCTGGTAAATTAAAAACAAATATATTAACATAAAGCGGATCATCTATTCAGAAATAAAATAAAAAAATCAGAAGTATTAAACCCACAATACCAACCTGAGGGCATATCTCTTCCCATTGATCCTTTATGTTTCTGTTTTTCTTTTTTACTAAATAATCTTCCTATAGAACTCTTAATTCCTTTTTTCTTTTGATGTTTATGAAGTGAATCTTGACTACTTGCCGTACTTGATAGAGTACTATTGGTTGTATCAATAACAGTTCGACTGTAATATATAACATAACGATAATTATATAACATAACAATACATAATATCATTTCTTCAACATTTGTTTAAACACAAAAGCTGTTTGCAGAATCATTACAAGGGGAATAATTGAATGAATTAAAGGTTCAATAAATCCATGCACCAGAATGCAATAAATCAATCATGTTTATTTAAAACATAGATTGAGGCTGCAATGAATATCCCTATTATTAACATACAAGAAATTTTCTAAGTGTTCTCGAGCCATGCCAATAGAGATTAAATAAGTTGTGATTGTTCTAGCACCAGGGTGCTGCATCTTGCCCTTTTACTCTCTTCTGAGCCCTATTTTGCACTTCAGATGCACTCTGCCCATTCTGCCCAATCTGCCTCCCTGCCCTTTTCTGAGTTTTAGATACAAGAATTGCCAACAATGCATGAAGTGAGTCAAGAGACCCCCTAAAACAATTGGGAAACTGATACATCAAAACAAAAAATGGCACATTTAGTAGTTTAATTCAAATTCAGATTCCTACCTAGGACTTCCCTCAGCAGTTTGTGAGAGAGCAGTTTGTAAACGTTCAAGACGTAATGATCTAGGTGTATTAGGAGGACTAGTTTCACATACAATCTGTACACTATCATCTTTTATAGAACTATCATCTCTACTATACTGCTGCTGAAATATACACAATATTATAACAGGTCAAAAAAATGTATCATCCACTTTCATTGAAATTTCAATGATGAAAGAAAACTTTTCTTGACAATGGGGGTCTACATCTGCAGTTACGTTCCGCTATATTAGGCCACAACAAGTTGACCATGAGTTCAACAGATTTTTCTGGGGAAAAATGGGGCCAGCCAGCGAAGAAAAAAAATCTTAAATCAGTTGCTTTATATAGCGGTTTGACCAAATTTTTATGAGTGAGAGGAACTGTCGAAATTAAGGTGCGCGCGAATTTATAGAACATATGATTAACTTGTTGGGGCCTAAAGACCACCTTGGTTAATGCTAAATTATGTACCTTTGGATGACTTTTAAATCCCTTATTTGAAATAAAAAATGTCTGTCTCATTCATACAATATGACTGGTAAAAAATTGTTTGGTTTCCTGGGACAACCTGTCTTTAAATGGGCATGTAAGAACTCTACTTGATCACCAAAAAGTTTTACCATTATAAGTATCATCTTTCATAATATCACAATGTGTAAGGTTAGAAATTGTTAGGTACCCTGGGACGACCATTCAGTTACAAAGGCAACTATATTAATTAAATCTACAAGGGTATGCAACATTTTGGAAGATATTCAGCCTGTAGACAACAAGGCATACTGTCAAATCATCAATGTTAATAAGAGTACATTTTTGAGATATTAAACTTACGGGTGGATCAATAATCAAGCAATCTCTAGCAATATTTTGTCAAACTCTCATGCTGTAATGTATTCGCATCATATAAATCATACAAAATTTCAGTAAATTTGAGAATTGACATAATTTGTTATCTCTGGTAATATCTTTAATTAAGCATGCATACCACACAACTAATTTTGAATACTGAATAATAAAATGCATCCCATTTACCAAATACTTGAAATAGATATACTTCTATAATTATGCATATACATAAGAAATTCCATAATTGACTGCTACAGCAAACCAGGCACCATTTTAACCTAATGACATGCGTAACATATTTATCAATGACATTATTCAAACAAACTTGTTCTTGTTGCCACTACAGTAATGTTTGATACAATTAACACTCTTAATCAAGGACCATATCAAGGGGTGCCCACAAGACTGTAGTTTGTGCATTGCGTTAAAAAGTGAGATACTACAGTCTTGCAGGCAACCCTCGATATGCATGTATGCAGCATTTATAATTTACATAGAATGCACCATTAGCTTATTAACACCCAAGAGGGTACTATAATAGGATTTTATTCTCAAACATATTCAGCCTATCCGACAACTAGCACCATTAAAATGCATAACATTAGTATCTATAATTATTATCAATATTTAATACTACTAATAACTATGGGAAAGAGGGTCATTTTGAATTCCCAATCTTCTGTATAGTGAACCCAAAGCATCAGGTCTTAATTGAGATATTACAGTGCAGGCAGGATCAGGAAGTGACAAAACAATTGGCTTTAAGCAATTGATAAGCTAAGCTTAGGGTATGGGAAATGAGCACATTAACACAGAATCATGTGACAGGGATTTATAAGCCAACAAGCATACTTCAAAAGTGATATGATTTTATAACATGATGTCATGAGATGATCCTCAAAGTAACCAATTGTCATTTGTCAAGGTCATACAGTGAAATAACTCAAGGTAACCAGATGTCAAAGTCATTCAAAAGTCTACAGTCAAAGATCATTAAAAACTCAAATATAACTGAAAGTCAGATCATTAATTGGTCATCAAAGTTTATATGTCAAGGTCAGCAAAGATCAGCAAGGGTCAAATATCAAGTCCATCTAAGGTCAAAGGTCAAGGTATACAAAGGTCAAAAGTCAAGGTCAGTAAAGGTCAAATGTGAAGGTCACAGAAGAGTGAAGGTCACTCACCTGTTGTGGTGCGCTATCAGCTGTAGCAGTAGTGGCAAGTTGTGGACTAGAGGAGGAGTATGTATATAGATGTGAAGGCATAGAAGAGGCTGGTGCCTGCTAAATGATAAATATTAGTATATATAGTTAGTCACATCACACATAAAACAAATCACTTGTAACAACATTGTATTCACATATTACATGCTTCTCTTTATATCATGTGGTCAGTTTTTCAAACCATAAATTAGGTCCATTGAAAAATTGCAGTTAGTAACAATATTTACATCAATTCATTCTTTTGACCAGTTAAGTACTACAACAAACTTCAGGAGCCCATATCATCAAAAGTTGTACAACCAATTTTAGTTGCAATATCCTTCTTTATCGTACTGTTCAATTATTGTAAGGTTTTTGATAACCTGAAATACAAGCATTTCTTCAAGTATCAAAACACTGATGAAAAGACAACTAAAATGTTGGTTTGAAGTTCCTCTTACTTAATTCTAAAGTTTAAAAATGACTCTATATTTGATGTTCTCACTAGCAAAACTCCACCATCATAAACAAGGAAGTTACCAATACCCTCTAGAAGGTCAATTATTTTTGCAAAGCATGTAAATATGTGAAACACTGTTTTTACAAGTGGCAAAAAAGCATTTACAATAATTTACTTATTTATTATATCATGCTCAAATTCATTATTCACAAGTCATTATTGGCTACATACAGGTTCCATAGGGTGAACTTGATAGATTTAGGATATGTAAATCAATGTTCACACTCAAATATTAAATCATTCCATGGTCACAAGCACTGTTCTTCACCAAATTCACCAATCTTATAAGCTTTTCATTTGCAATACTTTCCACTTTGCAAATATTTCATACCATTGCTTGACAAATATACAAGTTTAAAGTCATTCTGCCTTTGAATGACAGAAAGCAATTATCAGGCAAAATGAATATTTTCTAGCAACAAACTTTGACTATAGTTATACAAAGATCACTAGTCTCATACAGGTTCAATTAAGTCATAGAATACACAGTATAATTTCATGGTGAAAATATTCTTTAAATTTTAATGTTCAAACAAACAATGGCTTATCATAGCTAATCTTTTTAGTTCTTGAATAATTCCAACTTGGAATAAATTTTGTATTTTGTACATTTTACATCAGAATAGCATTATTATTATTACAATAATCATTGTAACCATACCTATAAATACCTGTATGAGACTATTGATTGTTGCAGCATTAAATTACAATGAACATGTACCTCAATATATAAATCAACCTTGTTAAAATATCTATATTATATACAAAATTAGACTATATATTAACTACAATACTAAATACAACATTCTAGGGGTTTTAATGTTTCAAAAATAAATATTAAAGTTTATGAATATCTAACACTGGGATAAATGAACCATCGACAAAAATACTATAGAGGTTAAAACTTCTTTGAGAGTCAAATTTTATGTTTCGGTCATTGCCTTAAACAACTAGCCCAAAGCCCAGGACTGGTGAAATTACCAATTACATATAGTTATACTAGTTGATAAAATTGCCCTATACACTATAAATCAGACTAGTGCCAAAAAAATTAAAGGCAATAACTGCTGTTTTATTCCAAGCATGAAGGGAATGTTTTATCAATTATTCAAGAAGTTTTTACCTATACAAAAGTATGAACAAAAAAATTAAATTAGAGCATGAGTGTTTTCACTCTATAATTAACATGACTTCATCTATACTATAATATTGAGCACATACACAGCTGCTGTAATAAATCACCCCCTCCTTAGTAAAACTTAGCAGTCAAATTATTATATTCATAGCATTAGAATCAAAATAACATACAGTTTTTCCATATTTTGTTGTAGAATAAAACATAAGCAAAAGTTTAGAGCTGCTTATCAAATAACTTGTACTAAAGCACTCATTGTTTAATTTCAGGCACATCAAAGCTTGTGCCCATGTTCATTCAACAATAAAATATAGACAACTTTATGTTATCGCTTAATTAAAATATAAAACTAAAAACAAAGTAAAAAAATTAAATATCAAGATAAATAAGCTAAATGTGTATTAATTGAAAAAAAATTTAAGAATGTAAAAAAAATGTAAAATCCAAGCATTACCAAGCACAATCCTAAATTTAGTTCATAAAGCATGGAAATCATACCCAGTCCCGCATGTTATCAATTATTATATGAAAATACTAAGCAATCAATCATCGCCTCAACCCACAAGCAAGAAGCCTGGAACCAAAGCAAATTCATTGGGGCTAGTAAAAATTACTTATTTAATTTAGTCAGCTAGTCAATAAATTTGCACTATAAAACATAATTGATCAGGCTAATGCTAGAAAGAATTGAAGACGATGATTGGGCAATCAAGCTAAATGAAAACCCATTAAGCTGAACATCAAACCACCCCACAGGGCTCGACATTAAAGGTCATCCTATTGCCCTCCCATTGACCTATATTTGAGTTTGGGCAACCTGTTACTGCTATTAAATATATGATACTGGCAAGTTAAAAATATAGCAGGCTGTCTATTTGGGCAATCTAGCTTAAAAATTAATGTCGAGCCCTGGACCCCATATCATGCAAACAATATAGTACAAATATAAATATAAAATCACAACACAGGCAGACGACTGTCAAATAGAATTGATAATGAAGTTAAATGGTGGACAACATTAATATAGTTATAAAATATGGGAGGTAATGTGGATCTGAGATGACATTTGCGATACAATTAGTTGGTAACAGGTTTTACATAAGACAGACCACCATCTTTAATGTAAAAGATTTTTATATTTCAGTGCAAACTTTAATAAACTCAAGAGCTTAGAGCAAACACATGTGTATTTTATATTTCCACGAACTTCAGATTCTAATCACTCTTTCCCTACGAGTATCATTTTCAATACATTATATATATATTGCCAGGCAAAGAAAGGAAGATTTCGATCCAGGCCAGACAGACAGACAGGCCTCACCCTTGCTAAAGGAATAATCAACAGCCTGTACCAAAATAGAAGATGATGATGTTACATACAGCAAAAATTCTGAATTAAACACTAAAATAATAAATACAATAATATTGTTTGAATCAACCTTAAGCTAGAGAAAAACTTTCACAGGTTATTCATTTTTAAAATTCAACACAGATTTATTATCTTAAATTTGGGGCTAATTGAAGTTTTCATAGGTGTTGAAAATATCAAGAATGCATTATTAAACATTAGTTACATTAACATCATGTATGAGAATCTAAGATCAATGAACGAAGAAAAACTCTGACTGAATAAAATTCTTGACTATCAAAATATAAAAGACTGAAGTCACAACATTCAGAATGCAGTGCTCTCAAGATGTTTTTTAGTCACTAGCCATTTTACTTTGTGACTTGAATTCTTCAGAGAAAAAATTATCATTCAATAACTTGTAAGTTATCTAACAAAATAAAAACATTCCAAATGTCCAGCTTTTCAATTACACCTAATAATAAACAGTACTTATCATTAATTTAATTTATGAAATGCAAATATGATCCAAAACGAGAAGACTAAGTTACATTCACAAGGGGTGCAGGGGTTCAGAATTCCGATGCCTGACTTGTCTTATACACTTGTGTCAGTGGACAAGTAATATTTTTCACTGAAAATACGCTATCATTGCAATACTTGATACTGTAGATGGCTTAATGAGTCCCTGGAAAAATAAGGAAACCCACACAACTAGGGCATGAGTATTGCCAATACATAAAATGTTGACTGTTATTATCACACTTAGTTTTTACCAACAACAATGTGTACAGATGTGAGTAATGTTTACAACATCTCCGAATTGATTAACTTTGACAATAGATGTACTTTTATACATGAAACTTTATAAACAATTACAATAAACATTTGACACATCATAAAGCTTTATAATGTATGCATATGATAAAATTTTGTAATATAGTGAATACATTATACACACAGGGAAACAAATGCAATTCAAGGGAGACGACTTCACATCACTTTTGATAATCAAACTTGGACTAACAAAAGGGAGACAACTAGACATTAATTATGGGAATCAAACTTGGACTTACAAAAGGAAGACAACTAGACATTAATTATGGGAATCAAACTTGTACTTACAAAAGGGAAACAGCTAGACATTAATTATGGGAATCAAACTTGGACTTACAAAAGGGAAACAGCTAGACATTAATTATGGGAATCAAACTTGGACTTACAAAAGGGAAACAACTAGACATTAATTATGGGAATCAGCTAGACATTAATTATGGGAATCAAACTTGAACTTACAAAAGAGAGACAAATAGACATTAATTATGGGAATCAGCTAGACATTAGTTTTGGGAATCAAAGTTGAACTTACAAAAGGGAAACAGCTAGACATTAATTATGGGAATCAGCTAGACATTAATTATGGGAATCAGCTAGACATTAATTTTGGGAATCAAAGTTGAACTTACAAAAGGGAAACAGCTAGACATTAATTATGGGAATCAAACTTGGACTTACAAAAGGGAAACAGCTAGACATTAATTATGGGAATCAAACTTGGACTTACAAAAGGGAGACAACTAGACATTAATTATGGGAATCAAACTTGGACTCACAAAAGGGAGACAACTAGACATTAATTACAGTGTTTCCGCAACTGTGCGTTTTTTGCGTCTTTGACGCATTTTTTTCAGTGATGACCCGTAAAAATGTGTTCAGTGCGTCATTTGTGACGCAACCAATATATTACAGTAAATTATTATCTTTTTCTTTTATGTTCATTCCGAGACAAAGATAACAAGGTAAATTATAGCGTCCCAAAAATCGGTATATTTTTTCATACCGATACACAGTGAAAGCAACAGATAACTTCAAATTTTGATTATTCTATCATAACTTTGTCAATTAAATTTAACGACAGTACACAAATATATGCTGCCAAAAATAACTTTGACGGCTTTACAACAGTCCTTTTTCGGTGATAAGTAGATCACTAATCATTGTATATGACGCGAGCATTTGGTTATGAGGTATCAATTTAAAATCATAGTGATCTTGTCTTATTAAATTAACATGTGTCACAAACGTCTGTAAATTGTATATATTTGATCATTTACCAGCGATTTAATTCATTTCAATCCTTTGTTTGGTTACAAATTTACACATGTTAGACATTGTTAAGATGTGTTTCGTATCGGCATCTTTTCACACTCTTTGATGTTTTATTACACAGCAATGTCTTAGTTGCAATGTCTCAGTGTGTTATCATAGCGTTAAGTTTGATTTAAATGTTAATATAATTATTATGCTTGAAACAAAAATGACCTAGTTCTTTATTTGTCTGCTTAATAATTATGATCAAAAGAAAATTGCCGATTAAAAAAAAATATTGGCAAATGCAGATAAGCTTGTTCTTTTGTTTACTATAATACATTCACCTATTTTTAAAATAGCACTGTCTTTAAATTGTTACTTTTAAATAATTACTTTTAGGCGGTATAAAGTGATGATTTTATTTTCTTCCAAAAAAACTCAGTGATTTCTTGTGAAATGTCGGCGATTTTTGTGGATTATTTCAAACCATTAAACTGAGACATTTAACATTAAAAATATTTGTAAATGTAAAAGATTTGGAAAATTTACAATTGAAAAATCGAAAATCGACGATTTTACATATATTCCGTGGATTATTTTTTTTTAATTGCAATTTTACGTAAGACAATATTTTATGTTTTATGTGATCATGTGAAGGATAAAACCCTGTTAACTATTTAGTACTTGATTTTTGTTCAGTTTAACACTGTGTTGACAAAAAAATGTCATTTCATGGTTGCAAGCTCACCTAACCAGGTTTTGCTGAACCCCTTTTTCATAAACAGTACACATCCTTCAACAAGGTCGTCAACATCTCCATATATCTTTAGAGGAGCAAAACAACCCTTCATTTTTATTATGCAGCTCATTTTTTAATAAAAATTGGGGTAAATAGTCAAATTATAACACTGACCCTTTTAAACTTCAAATGACCCTCAAAAAATAAAAGAGGGGGTCAAAAATGACCCTCAGATTTTTGAAGATTGCAGAAACACTGTAATTATGGGAATCAAACTTGGACTTACAAAAGGGAGACAGCTAGACATTAATTATGGGAATCAGCTAGACATTAATTATGGGAATCAAACTTGAAACTCACAAAAGGGAGACAACTAGACATAAATTATAGAAATCTAAGTTGAACTAACAAGGGGAGACAACTAGACATAAATTATGGAAATCAAAGTTGAACTAACAAGGGGAGACAACTAGACATTAATTATGGGAATCAGCTAGACATTAATTTTGGGAATCAAAGTTGAACTAACAAGGGGAGACAACTAGACATTAATTATGGGAATCAGCTAGACATTAATTTTGGGAATCAAAGTTGAACTAACAAGGGGAGACAACTAGACATAATTATGGGAATCAGCTAGACATTAATTTTGGGAATCAAACTTGAACTAACAAGGGGAGACAACTAGACAAAAATTATGGAAATCAAAATTGAACTAACGAAAGGGAGATAACTGGACATTATTTATCGGAATCAAACTTGGAACTTACAAAAAAGGGAGACTACAAGTTATAAATTATGGGAATCCTACTTGGAACTAACTGAACATTAATTATGGGTACCAGACCTAAATTTATTAAAGGGTGACTTCTAGACTTCACTAAGAATAAAAAAAGACTTGAAAGACAAATACAATAATGGACTTAAATATATCAAAATGAGGTAATGAGTTAAGCCCATCTATTTTTTAAGTAACTAGTGACCATAGAAACAAAGCAATTTACAATGTCTAACAAAGGAGACAAATGTGAATTACATGTACACACATAAAACAGATGATAGAACATTCAATGAAAAATATTGACAGTAGCAAACCATTCCCTTGCTTTACAACACGTTTAATGAAAAATTGCTGTTAATTAATGAAAAATGAAAAAATTGTGAAATTAGTACCTTCGTACCCTTGATATACCAGTCATTGCCTTAACCCACTAGTCTGAACACTGGGGCTAGCAAGAATTGATTTGGGCTAGTAAAAATACAGTCAGTCTAGTTTATTTTTGCTTTTCCTAAATAACTAATAAATTGAGCTAGAGACTGAGAAAATTGAAGGCAATGAATGTTATATATAAAGCAGAAGCTTGAATGCTGGTAATAAAAAGCTCTTAATATACAGAATAATCTGTTTGGATTAGAATGATATGCCACTCTGTTCACTCCATGCAGTCTGAGCCAAGCCCTTATTATGGTTAGGAAAACTAAAGCCATATATGAATGCATTGTATGCTGTTAGGTCAGCACTAAATCTTTCTACATTAACAAGTAGTAAAGACTACTTTTTTTCCTGTCCTATAAATGTAAATAAGAAACAGAAAAATATATTTCTATGGAAATTTTCTTAACATTTACCTACATTAAATTCAGTTGGTATTAACAAATGGCACTTACTCAGTATTTTCATAACTGTTCTTATATCCTAACATTAATGAAATATTTTTTTCAAAGCTAATGTGTAGCATCAACACTTGAATTGAAAAACATGAGAATTTGTCATCAACTATCACAAATAATCTAATGGAAAATTCTAAGACAAGACATGAGGGAAAATTTACGAAAAACAAAACAAAAATTATTTGCTACTCAAAGACATGTAATGATGAGTATACTTCTATGAGACTTCTATGAGAAAGTGAGACTAACTTACATTCTAAATGAATATTATAATTATGATAGCATTAACTTGTACATCTGATTAATTGATATTTGATAAACTGATATTTGATATAATTGGATATAGCGTTATATAATGCATGGGGGTATAACAGCACAGAGTTAATAAAGGGTCAGTATAAAAGGCTTAGATAGCAACATCAAGTTATTTTTGATATAAAAAACAAAGCTAATAGAATCACAATGTCAACATCTAACAGCAGCAAGGGTAAAACAGAGAGGGAAGGGCAAACAGTCAAGCCCCACTTACAGGTGTACTAGCGTTGAGCAGTGAAAGGTGCTCTGAGATACGTGATGTATGCTGGGCAAGGGTAGAGGTAGGGGACGAGGGACCAGAATGGGTTGGGGACCTATCAGACAGCCATCTGCCGGAGAGTGCCTCTAGGCTACCACTTCCTACCCTGCTTTCCAGTTCTTCAGCTCTCTGCTCTGTTGATTCTTTCTCTTCCTGGATTAATCTGAAATTAACCCAAAAAAATGCCAAACAATTAAATTTAAACAATGGTACATGGAGGTGCCATTTGTTTGTTTTACATCTCATTGTCAACATTCAGAGATACACATGAGGAAAATTCTGTTAATCATCATTGCCTTAACATAAAAATTGAATTGCGCAGAGGATTCCGAGCTAACAATTACCATTTACAGGCAAATGCAGGCATTTTTTTTACATAATCCTTAACAGTGTATACTATGCTCTGTTAACTAACCAAATAAATATATACCAAGACATGTTTGTTTGGGGAGTTTACTCAAAAAAAGTTAATCGAGAGCAAGTTTAATATCGAATACTAATACCCTAAGTGTAAATGCCAACTTACTCAAACCCAACAACTTACCTAATCTCATTATTGATAGCATCAAGTTGTTCCTGTAACATGATAGCTAAAGTCTGTGCATCAGTATGACCAGATGGTGATAACATATCAAATGCACCAATTAAACTATCATTACCATCAGAACCTTCGGTATCACTAGATTCAAATGCATGTTGTACATTAGCTAAAACATTCGCTTGTTGTAACTTCTCCCATTCTTGTTCATTTAATGTATTCACCTGTAAAAGATGGATATTAATGATTATACAGTCAAATTCTGCAATACATACTACCAGTCACTGCGAAATTCAACAGTTCCTTACTGGACAGTACGACCAGTGATGATTTTACAGGTCCAAACAAAGTCTTAAAGGACCAGAGACATTTTACATATCAGCTTTGGGCCCAAGTATAAATATGTGAAATAAAATTATTAATGAAAGAGAAACTGGCCACTGACTGAACTTGGTTGAAAACTACCATTCCTTAAGTAATACATCTTATATGTATATATAGTGATTATGATTCCGGACCATGCTGGCCATATGTGCCAAAATGATTAAAAAAACATGTAGTCACTTGGTTTGATGGGCTTATTAAATAACTCTTGCTAAGGCAGTTGTAATTTAATTTCTAAGGTACATCAAAGCATATTTTGATAAATTAAACATCAAAGCTTGTGTTTATGTTTTATTCTACATCAGAATATAGACGTGTATGTATTTACATAATTACAGACAGACATACCTTATTAGGATCATCCATACTATCTCTACCTCTTTGTTGTCTTCTAGTTACACTATCTTCTGGACTACCTATTAAACTAGGATAACCATCACCAGGTCTGGAAGAAAATTCAAAAACAACTTTAATATAAAGTGAACACAGGGTATAGCTTGGTCAAACTGACCTAGAAATAATATTGGGACAAAGTTGCCAAGATATAGCCAGTTATTTAACTGACAACTAGTTTATCACAATTTATCATTTCTAATACCTTTAGTATGTCTTGAAACTATTTTATTATATCAATAGTGAATAGTTTTTATTTCAAATGAATAATTTGATGAGCATTGATAATAAAGAAAACCATTCAATGAATCAAATGACAAAAAATAGAATCCTATCGAAACAACTTTACAGTCAGTTGTGGCAGTCTTGATGCCTACTGGAAGCTTTATTTAGAATAAAATACATTTAACAGTAAGAAATTAAAATGTTTGATTTGTAGGAAATTCAGAACCATTATGAAATCATAATGAGTAACAGTCAAGTCACAGACTGTAACCTACCTAGCAAGATGTTCAATTTGTTGTCTAAGTGTATCAACTTCTCTTTTGGCACGTTGTAAATCATCAAGTATTCTTTCCTGTAATATATAAATGATTCTAATATCATGAAAAAATAAAATTCTAGCTAAATTCACTAGGTTTTTTTTAATCAAAAATATAACCTGACATTATATCTCCTTTAATATGATGTCATTTATCGTTTTAAATGATGTCAGATGACGTCATTTTGACAATAGATTTTCACAATATTTTAATTGTGTATTTTCTTTCGAATAACTCCACAAATCATTGTTAAGGATAAAAAAATCAGTCAATCAATGAGGACGGCAAATTAATGTCTAACACTTACAAACAGTTAATGGGTATCTATTTTTTTCTGAGTCTTTGTATGAAATTCAAGGAAAGAATCTAATGTACAAAACTTAATATATTTTAGGATGACCACGAGTCCTCTTCTTACTGTATACACTAAACTATCCTAAGTACTCTATACCCACCTTTTCTTGTTGGTTATCATCTAAAGCTTTCCTAGTTCTTTCTAATTCTTGTGTTAATTGATTCTTTTCTTCTAAAGCTTGCATCTTTTCTTTTAGATGTAATTGTAATCTCTCATTTGATTCAGTTAATAATTTATCAACAGTAGCAGATAATCTAGCATTATGTTCTTCATTCATCTTGTCACGATGACGAGCCTGCAATTAAATTTTTATAATGTGAAGAAGGAAATTTCTGCGCCGTAAAAATTCTGCAGTTTTTGTCATAAGGCATGCTTTTGTTTCAGTGGACAAAAATCTTTATTGGAAAATTTTCAAGGGTTAAAATTCTGAGATTTTTAATATAAGGGATGACATTTTTTATTTCTAATATAGTCCTCATATAGTTGGGCAAGCTGATAATTTTGCTTTAAACAATAAATCAGGTTAGTGTGCAAAGAAATTTTAGGTGATGACTGCAAATAGGACTTTTAATGAACAATTTACTTTTAAGAGTAACAACTAACATATTTTTTATTATTACTTAACACAAGTGTTTATCTCTCTGCAGATGCACTTTCTCAAGGTTTCAACTTTAATAATTACATTAAACTAAAGCAACCAAATTTTTGCCAAATAAATAAAGATTAAAAGTCTATAATAATTAGACTTTAACCTGACATTAGTTTATAGATGGAACCTACTTCAAATACAAAAATCATGACATTTGTCATACTATTGCCATGGTAACAACAATTACAACAAATACTATTTAAGCAAGAAATCACATACTTCCAACTCCATACTTTCTATCAATATTTAACTCAACAAATCTATCCCTTTTTATATGTGTATATCTCTATGTATATTATATAATATAGGATACATTATAATATACTTTGCAAGAGAAAGAGAAAGAGAGAGAGAGGACCGAGACATCATCAATAAAAGACACATTAAATAACTATGTGTAAGACTTAGGTAATAATTTTACAATACAAGACAAAGTATATGAATATAACAATACTATTCTAAATCTAGAGAATAATTCTAGCCTTCAACTATCATAATTAATCATGGCTATAAATACTATAGTCACAGTATTACACAAATAACCATAAAGAGACTAGACATCAGGGCATTTTTTGTTTATATAACAGGGGCTGTTTACAGGCGCCTTCCCCTTCTAAAAATTCTTTAAAATCAAGCACTTTTCACCAAATTTGGACATTAACTTTGATTTTTCATTACCCTATTAATGAAATTGCTATAAAATTTTCCCATTGTTCTATATAAAATAAGGCCCAAGGCCCCTCCCCCCATACTAAACAATGCACTGGACATTTATAAAAGATGCCTTACTCTTTGTAATTCAGAATCTTTTTCCTGGACTTTTGTCTCAAGTTGTTGCATTCTTTCTTCTATTGAGCCATGCCGTCTTTCAGCTTCTGTAAGGGCCTCCATTCTCTGCTGTAACTCAGCCTCTACTGTAGGCAGGGCCTCCGCTTTATGTAATGATTGTTGAAGCTTGGCCTCAGCAGCTTCCATTTTCTCTTGCTGTGCTTTGATTTTCTCTTCTAACTGTTGATAAAAAGAAACGATCATACAATTAAAGACAATGAGTGAAGTTTATGCTTCTTCTTAACTCAATTGTAAAACAAGTTCTTACATCTTAGGTAATTCACCCTCAAGTCTGCTTCCAGGAGCCCAAAAGAGTATGGAGCTAGTAAAATAAATATTCTTGCTCAAGTAAACGACAGGGTAGGTATTGTATGGGATTCATATCAATGCGGAGCTGGCTATCCAATGATTACCAGCCCAACATCATAACCACTTGACCACACCCCATATGAATGAAATTCCATTAGCTTATTTTAGATCCTCCTTAAAATCAAGTCACATATTAATAAAAGTGTTAAGGTAATAATGGATGTAAATATATGTGGACTACTTACAGTTTTTAGTTGTCCATCTTTAGTAGCTAATTCAGATTCTAATTTGTCATTTAAATCATGTAGTGACGTAGATTCTCTCTGGGCATTTAAATAACGTTTCTCTAATGTTGCTATCCTTTCTTCTTGGTCCTCTTTTTGGGCAATTGACTGAAGTTACATAATTATATAGAAAGATGAATTAGTGGAACATAGCATATTTATAGACAAAAACAAATGCAGGGCAATTTAAAAGCATCAACAATACATGTCAACAATGTCAACTCTAGTCTTTCTGGAAGGGAAAGCAAGTAATAGGAAAAGAAAATTGTCCAGAATGTTGATGAGTGGGTTGCTGTACATTACAAAATAACAAGATCAGTCCATGGACTGAAAACTCCACTATTCAGGATGATAGGTGTGCCATGCATTACCTAATTTAAAGTGTTCGTGAAAAGCACAAAATTACAAAGCACAAATAATTGTTTTCTATATGATTGTAATGCTTAAGTACAATTAGAACTTGATACAGCCATCCGCGTAGCTCAGTCAGTAGCGCATAAGTCTAATGAGGGGACTAAGGTTTGATTCTTGGACAGGAGATTCATGGACCTTGGTCATGAAATAATTTCTATGGCCATTCTCCCTTCAACTACACTGATTCGAAATCATGTAGGGCAGTTGTCAATCACTGACAGAAGAATGCCCCTAGTAACTGGTTATCAGCTAAATCCAGAGGTTAAACCATTCCAGGAACAGTGAGTAGGTTGACTGATCGCCGTGATATGACCAATTCAATATGTTGCTATGGTGTTATAGCCGACCAAAGAAAAAATACATATAAAAAACCAACCTCTCTGAGATCTCTCTGTAATTTTACAACTTGTTCCTGAGCTTTAATTAAATCTTTTTGGGCAGTAGTATAGCTTTCTTCAATCTCTGTAAATTTATTATTTAATTCTAACATTTTAGTTCTAGTATTTGTAAGTTCAGAGTTTTGTTTCTCAACAGTTTCTTGTAATTCTATAACTCTATTAACATCAGAATCTGGATCTATGGAACCATTTGATAATCTCTGAAAATATAAATACATATGTTTAAGTTTATTTATAAATATGCATGAAATATATTGTTAAATGGTACACAGATACAGATAACTATTTTATTAAAAATGAGTACTGAATTACAAAAGTAAGTACTTAAATCCAGGGGGTCAATCTGTGCACCACAGACAGTTTAACAATATAGTTACTGGTAATTTATTATTAGGGCTTGATCATAACTTATAAAGTAAGTTGCCCAGTAGGTCAACCAACTATAAATTTTACCTTCTAAAACCAACTGTTCACTTGTTCGAATACAACGGTACTTAACATAAAATTTGAGAGTTAGATATACATTCTAGTTGACTGATACGACAACTTCTGGCAAAAGTTTGTTGCTCAAACCTTAACCTACAGGTAAATTGAAACACTGTGTATAGACCATCATCTTTATTTTTGGCATCCCTATTTTATTTCAAAATGTGTAAACCACCTCATACAAGCCACAGAACCTCACATTTTTACAAGACAGCAAATTTATAACTCTGTTGCCAACTATAGCTCATATGTGGAAATATAGGTCATTGTTTATCCTGGAAGAAGTTCAGAACAGGTAACTAAAAGGAATAATGGTTAAAAAAACTGCCCATCAATGGACCTTTCCATGACCATAGCATATTTAACAAAGGTTTGCAGTTACTTTTTGTCCCACAAACAAGGTGTTAACAAAAGAGCACATGGTTTGTGGGTAAATGTTTTGTTATTCAAATAAAAAGGTCGCACTCTGAATGGTCCATACTCAAGAAGTCTCTTCTATCAGAGGACTAGATTTTGAGAACTGCTATAATAAGCTACCTTTGGATGATGTTCTCTATCATTATGTTCAGAACTAGGTGGTGGTGATGTTGGATCATTTTTTACACTATGTCTTCCATCTTCTGTTGATCCACTAGAATGACGAGATTTGGTTTGTTGTTCTCTAAATGTAAACAACTGAAAGATATAAACAAGTAAAATTTTGTTACATCAAGAATACAATGACAAAATAATACGAAATTTGAATAGTCTAAAATATTTTTTAAAAATACATAAATTGATAAGTACTACTCATGAACAAAAATTTATCATTAAAATTTTTTTGTACAGTAAAAAATTACCAGTTTTTGCCCAAATCCCAGCCAGCAAAGCGTTAAAAACCTATTTTCAATTAGCCTTTTTACAGAACAGAGCAGTATATACAAGTTTTTTCTAAAATTACATATAAAATTAACATATGAGAGTATGTATATACTATTATATATTCAAATATAGCCCCATATTAACTTGGCATATATAAAGATGATATATAAATTATATAACAATGTAGACAACTATTTACCTCTTGATTAGCTGTAGCTAATTCTTCCTCTAATGTAGATACTCTTTCTAAAGCAACACGTAATCTCTCTCTAACCTGTAATACAAATAATAAAATATACATTACATTGTTTGATGGCATTTTAAACAAAGTTCTCTATTAATGTCACAAATACTTTTTAGAGAATATCAGTATTTTATACATGATGATTAATATAAAGATCCCCAGCAGTCAAATTCTGGTCCATTTTGTATGAATAGGTTTTTACATAAAAGACTGACGATTTTTACACACTGTTGAATACAAATTTACAACAAAATTCTTGATTTTACCCACTGGCACCAGAGTCCTCATATTCTTTAAATACGCACACATAAAATATTTTGATAACAAACACAATTAAAAATCGCACCCGTATACATTACCGTGTACGAGTTATAACTATACTTTCATTATAATATTCACATGGTATTGAACCATTTTGACAATAGGTACAGTCTGACAGATTAATTTTACCTTTAGGAATATATTTGGATGCAAATATCTGTCTCTTTTTGTAGATTAAGCAATTCTTTACAAAACTGACCATTCAAAAACTTTATATCTTAAACGGTTATCATGAAATTAATTGTAATTTCAATATTATCATTTTGCAGCGATTGAGATACACTGTTCACTTCTGGTTTAATCATGACGCGTTAACTGGCGTAAACTGATTGGTTGATAAACTCCTTGAGACTTTTCCCGTACCATGTCAAATAAGCGCGCCAAATTTAAACCCAATTGAAACGCACCGCCTAGGTAAACATTTACGTCATCAAACAGATCATTGATTCAAGTGTCCCGCGTTCTATAGATAGAATATATATGTTATTACATTAGATCAGGGAACCAGGTTTAGTTAAACCGGAAGTCAGTAGTGTCGATGAATTGCTGCAAACTAGTAATACTGAAATTGATATAAATTTTATGAAAACCGTTTCAGATACAAACTTGTAACTTAGCGTGATGTTAGAGGAATGTTTAATCTTAAAATCGAGACCGACATTTTCTTTCAGATATAAGTCCAATTGGAGAAAAATGGTTAGGGCTGTACGCACTGTAGAAAACGTTCAATACCATGTATATTATATATATAAGGTAGTGCACATGTGTATATGCACAGGGTACTATATATAGGGACGTACGCATTATTTTATGATATGGACTCTGGTGCCAGTGATTTTATCCTAGCAACCTATGATCTAAACTACAGCCCCCCGAGTCGTTAGCAGATACTCTACAATGTTGCCATAACAGCTAGCTTTTAATTCAACGGAGAGCAAGTTCCATATTACTATTATTAATAATATTGTAAAGTGTATTTATTTAAGCTCTATAATGAAAAAAGTTTTTACAATATAGATTAATCACTCTTGAGTCTGCTTCCAAGTCCTACAGGATTAAGTTTCTTCCTTAAGGAAAACATGAGATACGTTTGGAATGTAATTTGAACCAACACAGAGCTAGCTATCAAATGATTACTACTAGTCCAATGTTGTAACCACACAACCATGCTCATTCCTTATTATTTTTCTTAACAAACATGATTTAACCTGACCAGAAAATGACTTGACTACTTCAACTCAGGATTGCTTCTTACACCACGCCCAAGGTCTTGGACATTGTTCTTAAAACAATAATCCCCACATTCATAACACAGCATCAACCCAGCTATGTTTATTAAAGTCAAGAGGCATCTACAGCTTCCGTCATAATTTTATACATACAATATAAACAACAATACAAGTTTTAAACAATTTACCTTCTCATCAAGTGCTTTATGATGTTCAAACAATGATTTTAATGCTTTTAATACTTCTACTTCACTGGAAACACCAGCAGGTGATGAGGCTTGACGTTTAACTACAGTCATTCTTAATGAACGCTCATGTCTTGATACTAAACATTCTAAATGCTCTAACAATAACTGAAATTATAAATATATATGATATATAAATACAGGCATGCACAATTAATTTGTCAGCTTGATGCAACACTAACACTGCTCTATCTTGTTGTTTCTTTTCAAAACTCGTTTTTGCATTTTAAATGATAATTTCATGATATACATCTCAAAATACATAGGATTGACTAGATTTGATTTCGAAATTCTAAGGGCCAAATGGGCTATTGACTTTATTGTCTAACTAAAAGACTGTTTGTTTCAATGCACATTTAGCCCTCCAGATTTTAAAAAAAACAAATCAAAGTTAGAGCTGTGTTGCAATAAGCCAGCTAAATGTAACTCACACCAACTGCATATAAGATATAAGTTTATTATAACTGTTACCACTCATTATAATGTGAATCTTACAATAAACTGAAGTGGATCCCAAAATTGAAAATGCTCACTCAGTCTGTTATTTGCTAGTAGCACCTGGCTTACAATATTAAAATTCTTGTACTTTGGTGGACCCAATAAAAGAAAAACATAATAAAAACACAATAATCAACTACTTTGATCCCTATTATTTCAAATAGCAAATATAAAATAGTCATTCATAAGGCATATTGCTAGTGAAGCAAAACATTGTTATAATTGCCCTTTTCAATTGATTAGAAGGAATAAACAGCTTTGTAGTAAATATATCAAACTGAAAGTCACCAAGAATTCAATTTGGTAACATTAAGAAGCTCAATAAGAATAACACAATATTCCAAGTCTATCACATTTCAGTAAGATTATAATAGGCATTGATAGATACAAAATTACATTTTTTATAAACAATAACATTTTAATAGGCAACAAAGACAAGTGCCACTTCAAAACAGAAACCAAGAAGTTTATATAATAAGTACTTTTATATCATTAAAACCAGAGACACAATGCAGAGTTTTATGTGCTTCACACCAGTCTAATAGACTCCAATACTTGGCTTGTCATTATTGAAAAATGAAAATGTAGGTTTTCAGGATTGAACAAAATCACTGTTAACAGTTAAATAGTCATCACACAAACCCCATGGTTGAAAGTTTAAAACCCTGAAATTCATTTAATTTCACATTTCCAGTAGCTTTTACATAAGAAAAGAGCCCTTTTCACACCTCCTAAAAACCCTGAACTCCAAAACAAGTTTCGGAAATGTTGACACATGAAACACTGAATACATTGTGAAGACTGCTAACTAAATTTATACTCATTAGGTCAACTGCTATCTTTAAAATATACTAGCAAGAAATATGCATTTTAATCTATTTTTGACAAAATAAACTAGAATTATCACTAAATGGACCGTAACCAAAATGGGATATGCATATATTGAGGGTTTCAGGCAATACTGTAGAAACTTGCTTTCTAATGCAATGCACTGACTACAGTCTTGCAGGCAACCCCTTGATATGTCTGCCTGATATCTGGTGTATGTGTGATGTAGGACTCAAATCGCTAAAATAGGTGCCAAGAAATTGAGTGGACAAGAAAAAGCTACAGAATGACCAACCCGATCGACCGACTAGCTGCTGACTCATATATACCCCCCTTTTTTGGGGGGGAGGGTATAACCAAATGAATAAACTTCTCATATTAGCATGAATATCATAAAACAGGGATTCATAATTTGTCTTTACATAACCACTTTTTAAACTTAAGATAGCTACTCATAGTTTCAAGACGTTTTACCAATAAAAAGTAGGGAAGACCAATTCTAGTCTTGTAAATATAGGTATCAAAGGGAGATAACTCATACTTGTATAAATATTTATAAACTTACCCTTGTATTATTTCTTTCAGCTTTCAATTCATGAACTTCTTCTTCTCTTTCTATTAATTGTTCACGTATACTATTTAACTCCTTTGTAATTGATGCTAGCTCCTGTGAAAACACAAAAATACAATATCATTGAGAAAGATGACTTTTAATATTCCATACTGCAAAAACAAATCCTGGTATTAGGGCAACAAGTCTGAAAAAAGTTAAGTATGGTAGGCTCCAAGTTCTTTTTAGTTGTATTTTTAATAGAGCCTATTGTGATTTCAACTAGTAGTGATAATCTTCTTGTCATTATTCCTGAAGATTAAATTTAAAAAAGTAGGCCTCAGGTGAGTTGTCTAAGCATATCGCTAGCTAGCGCCCCCCCCCCCCCCCCCGGTACACTTAATTTGCTATCACTTGTACTTATTCCTTTTGGTGTAAGAAAGGTACCAGGGCACAAAGCGATATGTAGTGATATGCTTAGTCAACTCGCCCCTAATGTAATCTAGCAAACAGCAGAAACAATTTTATTATTTAACATTACATGCTTTGGTAATAAACACACAGTCTGGTCTGACAGAACTCAATCTTCCCAACTGTAAACATCAGCATCAAGCAGTGACGTGATAAACCTTTAACTAATAGAGCTAGATACACCTACCAAAAATCTATCTTAATAAATCCATATAAGCTCATTACCAAATTATTTCACAGAGAAACAAAAAACTTGCTGAGTCACACTTATTACATTCCATGTGATAAAAATCATTAGGAAAAATCATTTTTCCCCAACAGTAAGAGTTATTGCCCTTAGATCATTACTAAAAATGTCCACCATGTGGTGCGCAGAGAGTTTCACATATCACATGTCTAATCTATAAAAAGAACTAATAAATTCTGCATCCATTAAGACAAAGAGATAGTATTATCTTTCTAAGAATTAGTTGATACATAAAAATGATAGGAAATTATATGACAATGATTAGATACAACATACATCATAATTATCTGTCATA
Source organism: Mactra quadrangularis (assembly GCA_025267735.1). Lineage (NCBI taxonomy): Eukaryota > Metazoa > Mollusca > Bivalvia > Venerida > Mactridae > Mactra > Mactra quadrangularis. Next base: position 36,322,266 of record CM046304.1, read on the forward strand.
TTGTCTATCTACAGTGCCCACCAAAAGTTTGGAGGCATAATTATCTGTCATATTGTCTATCTACAGTGCCCACCAAAAGTTTGGAGACATAATTATCTGTCATATTGTCTATCTACAGTGCCCACCAAAAGTTTGGAGGCATAATTATCTGTCATATTGTCTATCTACAGTGCCCACCAAAAGTTTGGAGGCATAATTATCTGTCATAATGTCTATCTATAGTGCCCACCAAAAGTTTGGAAGCATAATTATCTGTCATATTGTCTATCTACAGTGCCCACCAAAAGTTTGGAGGCATAATTATCTGTCATATTGTCTATCTACAGTGCCCACCAAAAGTTTGGAGGCATAATTATCTGTCATATTGTCTATCTACAGTGCCCACCAAAAGTTTGGAGGCATAATTATCTGTCATAATGTCTATCTACAGTGCCCACCAAAAGTTTGGAGGCATAATTATCTGTCATATTGTCTATCTACAGTGCCCACCAAAAGTTTGGAAGCATAATTATCTGTCATATTGTCTATCTACAGTGCCCACCAAAAGTTTGGAGGCATAATTATCTGTCATATTGTCTATCTACAGTGCCCACCAAAAGTTTGGAGGCATAATTATCTGTCATATTGTCTATCTACAGTGCCCACCAAAAGTTTGGAGGCATAATTATCTGTCATATTGTCTATCTACAGTGCCCACCAAAAGTTTGGAGGCATAATTATCTGTCATATTGTCTATCTACAGTTCCCACCAAAAGTTTGGAGACATAATTATCTGTCATATTGTCTATCTACAGTGCCCACCAAAAGTTTGGAGACATTTTCATGTTGTAAACATACTACATAGGTTTATCAAAAATTTGGTTACCATTTATTTTGAAATGCTTTTTAGTTTTGCTTTATTTTGTTGGTGTAGTTGTTTCACATTTATAAGAGTTAAACTGTTGAAGGTGCTTAAAAAATTTGTTACAGAAAAGAATTACATTGATCATGGTTTTGGAGGCTTTTGGTGCAGTTGCTGAATCTTACAAATGTGAAACATTCATGAAACATGTTTTCATTTTGTCACAAACTTAATATGACAAAAAGTTACTATTCTACAAAAATAATTTAGTAAATTTTCATTGTCTTAAATTTTTTTGTGGACACGGACTCAGTTTAGAGTAACTGATAGTCATAGGGTTTATATTCAAAACTGGTTATATTATACATATAATAAATATGAAGAAAATAGGTGTGCTAAAATGATTATCCAATTACTAATGAATTGTCATACAGTTCTTAGTCCAAATCATTTCAACTAAAAGATCATCTTGACTTTATTATTGTTGAATTTTCTGCTCTTTGGAAGTTATAATTCAATTTTTTATAGTTATAGTAAATCCATTTAATTTAACGATTTCAGTTGATGACCAAAATTTATCACAAATATATGCTGCATAATGTAACAAGATTAATTTTGAATACTGTATTATTATTGAGAATATCAGTAAAATGAAATTTTTGAGGTTGATGTCTATTATTTACAAGCACTAGCCCAATTTATCATGTTTTACAGTAACTGGCAAAATGTTTAGCTCAGTTGGTAGAGCATCAGACTAGCAAGTAGGTCCTAGGTTTGAGCCCTGCAACTAGTACATAGCTTTTCCTCTTATTACATAGTCAGGTATAGTCAGGGTAAGACCAGCCTTTTAATTTTCAAGCTACAATTAAGCTAAGGCTGTGTAAGTCAAAAGAACTTGAGGTAGTCATTTAAATATTTAACAAGAAAGATAATGTGGGAGCCACATTAAAGCCGGATTTTTCTGCATATGGGAACATTGAGAACAAGTTTACGTTGGTACAAAAGAAAGTCATTTGATAAATTGCTTATCAGAAGGTATACAAAGGGTGATAATGAATCTTGAAGGGAAAAAAGAGTTTCAGTTACCATACATTTGTCCTATTGTATCTTATCTGGTTATTTTGTTGGTATTTGACAAAGATGGCATAAGACATGAAAACTATCAATGAAAATAAAGCAAAACTAGTGGTATGAAATTGGTAAGAGAATTTAATTTAAAAAATCTTATATGGCAAATGGTGAATTGTTGAAACAAAATGGTGGGAAAATATGACAGGAAAATGCCAGAATACTTGCTATTGGAGAGATCCAACATACTGAAACCTTTATCATAAAAATTACAAAGGGAAAAAATCCATATTTAAGCCAGGTAGAGTTGCCATTACTGTCTAATTCTTTCAACAAATGGTATGTAATCATTGTATGAAATTATATAAACATCTTACCATAAATGGCAGAGATATCCAACAATTTGAAAACTTTAACACAAAAAACCAAAGGGAAATAATCCATTATTAGGCCAGGTAGAGTTGCCATTACTGTCTAATTCTTTTCAACAGATGGTATCTAATAATTGTATGAAATTTCGTAAACATCAAACCATAAATAGCAGAGATATCCAACAATTTGAAAACTTTAATGCCAAAAAACAAAGGGAAATAATCTATTATTATGCCAGGTGGAGTTACTGTTACAGTCTCATTCTTTGCAACAGATGGTATGTAATCATTGTATGAAATTTCACAAACATCTAACCATAAACAGCAGAGATATCCAACAATTTAAAAACTTTAACGCAAAAATAACAAAGGGAAATAATCCATTATTAAGCCAGGTAGAGTTGCCGTTTATGAAATTTCGTAAACATCAAACCATAAATAGCAGAGATATCCAACAATTTGAAAACTTTAATGCCAAAAAACAAAGGGAAATAATCTATTATTATGCCAGGTGGAGTTACTGTTACAGTCTCATTCTTTGCAACAGATGGTATGTAATCATTGTATGAAATTTCACAAACATCTAACCATAAACAGCAGAGATATCCAACAATTTAAAAACTTTAACGCAAAAATAACAAAGGGAAATAATCCATTATTAAGCCAGGTAGAGTTGCCGTTAATGTCCAATTCTTTTCAAAAGATGGTATGTAATCATTGTATGATATTTCATAAACATCTAACCAGAAATAGCAGAGATATCTAACAATCTGAAAACTTTAACGCAAAATTAACAAAGGGAAATAATCCATTTTTAAGCCAGGTAGAGTTGTGGTTACTGTCTAATTCTGTGCAACAGATGGTAATTAATCATTTTATGAAATTTTATAAACATCTAACCATAAATGGCAAAGATATCCAACATTTTGAAAACTTTAACGCAAAAAAAACAAAGGGAAATAATCCATTATTTAGCCAGGTAGAGTTGTGGTTACTGTCTTAATCTGTTCATCACATGGTATGTTATAATTGCATGAAGTTTCGTAAAGATCTGACAATAAATGGCAGAAAAATATGCCAAATTAAAAACTTTAACGCAATTGTTAACGACACCAGACATCCAAAATTACAAAGGGCAATAATCCATAATAAAGCCAGGTAGAGTTGCGGTTATTGTCTTATTCTGTTAATCACATGGTATGTTATCATCGTATAAATTTTTGTAGAGATCTGACTATAAATGGCAGAAATATAAGGTACATTAAAAACTTTAACGCAATTGTTAACGACACCGGACGCCCGCCCGCCCGCCAACCCGCCCGCCCGCCCGTGTTCGCCAAACTATTAGCCGAATTTTTTCGTTGAAAAATCCGGCTAAAAAGAAATAAGGCAAGAAGTATAACTGAATATCCTGTTACCCAAGCAATCAATGGATACCATCATTGTACCAGTAACACACTATACAAGGTTTACTAGGGTAGTAATTATCTTAGAATCAATGATAAACTAGAAATATATCACAACATTTTCTTCTATAAATGAGGAAATATTAGTACTTATATACATTAAACTATTAAATATTAACATCTTCATATATCAGTGGTTTAGTGCAAAATGGTCATAACTCAATATAAGAAAATACTGAGTTACGACAGTTTTGCGCTAAACCCTAGATATACATCACATTATAACCTTAGTGCAAACTAATTTACATCACTTAAGTAACTCTGTCAAGGCAGATATAATTACTCAAGTTATATAACTAAAGGGTGTAAAACGATTGACAAGCAAATATGTATTGTTAGATTTGATTCAACTGTCATACGAGGGGTGATCCAGAAGTAATGAGACAAACACCACAAATTCAAAATAGATCATGGAATAAACTTAAAAATTATAACAGTTGTGTAAAAAGTACTTTCCTATATGTGTGTGAAAAATCATGCATGTACACATTCTAAATCTCGAGCTATACTTTCCTGATCTATGTAGGGTAACGCAATCCGCCGCAGGCCACAGATGTTTGACGTCAACAACGTCAAAATAAGTGTTATAACCTTTACTTACATAGCGTCACTCTTTCTCAAAGGAATTCCATCGGCTGTGATATACCATTCATGCCTGTATCCACTGACTGAACGTATCTTTGAAACAGTCCCAGTCCAGTGAGGACATAATGAATGTGTAAGTTCTTGTACACAGTCAAATTCAGAGACAAAATTGCAGCCGTAAAAGTTACGAAAATGAGGAAGCTTTGATTAAGAACATAAGCAAGCTGGCGCTAATAATATCCAATATGGCTGACATATCGGTGAAATTCAATCTACCAAATTAAATTTCTAATAAAAAAAATATGTTGGCTTACATTTTGTTATTATTCTAAACTTGTTTTATTATGAATTATTTAATTAAATCGGAACTTCAAATTCACTGCATGGCCTTTTGATACTGCACGGCAGAGTAGGACACCTTGCATATCAAAAACACAATAAACATGTGTAATCCAACTGTTCTCGGTACCTAGGCCTTTATCGGCGGAGGTCAGGACGAGTGTTTCAACTGAATGAACTGCGTTTTCTTTTCCAGTTCGTCTGCTAATTCGTAAATAGTCATCGGGCTATTTTGTTAATGACGTCGGGTACGGGCTTTGGCATTACAAATTTATCAACTCTCTCTTATGTTCTTTCTGGTTTATTTAACTTATCTGGATCTTCCTCATCATCTTCAAACCTCTCAAACCAGCAGTTGACAAGTACCCTTCTTTCAGGCATTTTCAATGATGTTTGATTCAACATTTCCAGTTTTTTGGGGCATTTGGCCTAGTTTGTAATTAAATTGGATAACTGTGGGTTACGCCATTTTGTTCGAACTTGCCATGTTTTTTTCTTAGGTAGGTTAAGTTTTAATAGTGTGGAACGCAAGTGGTTGCACCGATGTCAATCAAATTTTAACCGTCAACAACACACACTTTTGACGTCACGTCGTGCGTGTGTTATGTATTTTGGCGTACTATTTGATGAAAACTTGTACTGAAAGAGACCATAATGATAATTGATAACTGACGCTATTTTGGCGTGCGGCGATATACCGAACCATGACCAATATAAAGCTTTATAATTTTTTCAATAATAGAAGTAACAGTATAATATTTGGTGAGTGAATAGGTAATTAAAAATTGTGACACAAAGTGATAATTTTATAACATTATTACACAAACTTTGAAAGTTATAGACATTGTCTCATTACTTCTGGATCAACCCTCGTACATGGTGCATACATGAACCCCACTGATTTAAATACTCACAACAGAACTTCTGCATTCAAAATCGATTCTACATTGCAATTAAATGAGCATGTTTTAAGCAAGCTTGTGAAATTAGCACTTGCCCAGGACAAACATTTTTCAGTTTGACAACAATAATTTTACTACAGAAACCAAAGTATTTAAGTAAAATATTGCAATACCAGCTATCAGGCCTAAATGCTTAATTTGTACACCACAACAAATTACAAGAAATCAGATGAATCAGATTTGGTTAAACGGCATCAAACACTTATCCATCAAAGAAAACTGTCAGAATTTTCAAAAGATACTTACTAATATATTTGAAATGTTGAGCCAAAAAAACACATCATAAATTATAGCTACATGATATACTTATAACTCAATGTATGTTTGAATGTTTTAATATAAGCCAAAACAATGTCAAAACATGTTGTATCAAAATATGTATACAAACAACATAATACCATAACAACAATAACATGTAGCAACAATATCAATGATGATGAAACAACAACATTGAAACAATGAGACAACATCATATAAACTATGTTAACAACATAATGGTCAGAGATGAGGAATTTCAAGTTTTTCACACTTGTCCACAGACAAGTGAGGTCTGTAAATCAACTTGTCCGCAATAGAAATGCACTTATCAAAAAGTTTTTAGAACTATCATATAGAATACATACTAAAAGAAATAATAAATTATTTTTAAAAATTAGTTTACAGTAAAATTATATGATTCCAACAGTTGAACATTGATAATGAGACATCAACATTATCATATATTGCTATGTTAGTATATCTAAAGCTAAAAATGTTACTTGTCCCTGGACAAATGGGGTGGAAATATTTACATGTTCGCAGCCATTAATCTAAGAGTCAAACATGTTGAGCATTGGAATTCCAAACCCCTACTCCTTAAAAATATCATCCTATCAGACAACTAGACCTACATGAGTCAACTAGCCCAGGTGGCCCAGTCTGACAACTAGCCTAGCCTATCAGACCACTAGCCTGGTATATCAGCAACTAGGCTAACCTATCAGACAATCAGACCTACATCAGTCACCTAGCCCAGACTGCCAAGTCTATCAGACAACTAGTCCAGTTCGTCAGACAACTAGACGTACATCAGACAACTTGCCAAAGATATCAAACCACTAGCCCAGTCCATCAGACAACAAGCCAAGTATATCAAACCACTAGCCCAGTCCATCAGACAACAAGCCAAGTATATCAAACCACTAGCTCAGTCCATCAGACAACAAGCCAAGTATATCAAACCACTAGCCCAGTCCATCAAACAACAAGCCAAGTATATCAAACCACTAGCCCAGTCCATCAGACAACAAGCCAAGTATATCAAACCACTAGCCCAGTCCATCAAACAACAAGCCAAGTATATCAAACCACTAGCCCAGTCCATCAGACAACAAGCCAAGTATATCAAACCACTAGCTCAGTCCATCAGACAACAAGCCAAGTATATCAAACCACTAGCCCAGTCCATCAGACAACAAGCCAAGTATATCAAACCACTAGCCCAGTCCATCAGACAACAAGCCAAGTATATCAAACCACTAGCCCAGTCCATCAGACAACAAGCCAAGTATATCAAACCACTAGCTCAGTCCATCAGACAACAAGCCAAGTATATCAAACCACTAGCCCAGTCCATCAGACAACAAGCCAAGTATATCAAACCACTAGCCCAGTCCATCAGACAACAAGCCAAGTATATTGGACAACAAGCCTTACCATCCTTCCAGACAACTAGACCTACATCAGTCAACTAGACAAATCTATCAGCCAGACAACTACCTAAGTATATCAAACCACTAGCCTAGTCTATCAGACTTTGTCAGTTTCTCGGAGTATAGTGTATCAATTAAACCATTAATCTTATAGTTAATATTCCAAGCCAATTACAGTAGAATTTATCTCTTACAATATTATATGGACTGATATTTCCAATAATATTCATCTTGCTTCTTATAATGTACAATATTCTTTTATGTTAATACATTAGTCATTTTGTGGCATTATTAAGTCCAGCTTAATTCGTACAGTAGATTTGTAATCTAGCTATTTGTTTTGTTTGGATAATTATGCCATATAAGAACAGTTTTTTTAGTTATTTATGGAAACCAGCTTTGATATACATGTTTTTTCTTCTAAGGTGATATGCAATGCAAACCAGTAAAAGGCCAGTAAATGGTAACCAGTAAAAAGTTGAAAACTTAAACTTGTAAACAACCATATTTTATGACAAGACAAAGTAAGCCGAGAACTTTTACCTATTGTTTACTCAAGAGTCAAGATTCTGGCCAGAGCTCTTGCATACACATTAATTTTAGAGGTCAGGTTAACCTTAAACAGCAATTGGGCAAGGAAGTGCTTGGTGAGTCCTTGAGACTAACAGTTCTATTTTCATCAATCTTAAGCTCATCTCAGAACTAAATTGATAAAATTATATCTCCATATGCAGGGAGGAGCAGAGAAAGTGCAAGGTGCTGCTTGATACTATCCTACCTTAGAATAATCACATGATATTGTACCACATTGTGCTATATACCAGATAAGATGTGTATCATGATATATAAGAAATATAATTGAGTATTGTATAACAGTATAACTATATCAAATTTCTACAAGATGACAATAATTGATGACATGATGTAGTGATGTACATGTTAAAGTTAAAACTGACATTTCAATGAGCTTTGTGAGGAAAAGTTACAGTTTTGAATAGACTAGCAGTCTATGAAATTAGTGGGTGTCTGGTTGTCCCAGACAACCACTTTTTAGTTCGGGCAACTAACAATTTCTTTTGGGCAACCAAAATTCTGCAAAATGAGATAAAGTGCTTGCTCCTTAAATGATCTGTTTGGACAACCACTTTCATATCTCAATTTTGTAGACTGAGCAAGGAATGGGATGATTACTCTAACTAAGTAGAAATAACATGGGGGTATGAATGGTCATAAGTTTTCAAAATTTCAGCAGCATTTATAATATAGGTCAAGGTCAAAAGAAGTATTTCTCAGTTCCATTAAGTTTAACTTTTTCAAAGCTGTGCAAAGCTATTAAACTTCATATAAACAGGGGTATATGGTAATCAAAAGATGAATAGAAACACACATAAAAACAATCAATGTAATTCTTAACACAAAAAGCTCAAAATTAACATTATTTTTCAAATTGGAATTTCTATTTTTTTTTAAAAATAACAAATTGTAAGCTTTAAACCCTACTCATTATTTTAGCCTTATAATCAAAGTGTTTGTTGAAGAGCATGTTCCATTGTTTTAGTTTTCATTTACAATCGTATGCACAAAGGTACTAGAGTTTTCCAATCTTCGCCACTGATTGCTTTGATGGCAAAATGATACCTGTCATAACTGAAATGTTTTTACCTCATATCTTGGGTTAAGTGCAAAACAGTTGTAACTCACTGACTTTACAAATATTGAGTTAACCGTTATGCACAAAACCTGCAATATATACATAAGAGTAAGTTATATCATACATTTGTAACTTTTGCTTTCTTTACATAATACACCCCGTACTATAGAAATGTATCCATGCATTTGAATACATTAAGTACATTAAGTTTCACTAGGCTGGTTTAAATATACATTAAAATTTCAGTTGAATTCAGACTCACTTGTAAATGATAACACAGTCTAAAATTTCTCATGTAACAAAATAGTCCATCAACTACATACTGATACATACATGAATTTTTATTTCCAACAATGGTAGGGTGTTTTGGGAACACGCCCTTATTAGGATAAAATAAACATTCAGAGAATGGGAATCTTATATAAGAGGTCCCACCTGATCTGAACACTTGTGATACTCTAGAAATATGGAGTTAACAAAATCAAATGTTTCAAAAAGAGATCTAACATTATATTGTTGGACAGTTTTTGTGGTGTGATGATTGTAAACTTGGATCTTGATTCCAATACAAGCCCTAGATGTCTAAATGACCTCAGTAAAGAAAATAAAGCAATGAAACCTGCTGGGATAGGACATAGCAGATTCCTGGAAGAAAGCCATGTCTTTCAAACTTAACAGTGTAACGTGATATTATTTGATGAAAATCTATGTTCAAAATATAAAATCCTATATTTTCATATAAGTAGTATAACTATACACTGGACAAGCAGAAAAGAACAACATTGCCACTGCAAATCAGGCCAAATCTAGTAACAAAATAATTGAGAAAGTTTAACAAACATAAAATATAACAAACCTGGACTAAAATCATAAGATATTTTCCATTGCCCATAATTCTAGCAACGACATATTCTAAACCGTACAGTTTTATATCTTCATCAAAACTGTGAAAAAATCCATTTGCCATTGCATAATGAGAAATATCGAGAATTTTAAAAATCTATCCACATAACTTGACAACAATATTCCTTTCACTTCTCTCTGTTCACAGATCAGTTCTTATATAAAACACCTGAGTATTCTATTATCTTACTATTGTTTACAACCTACAAGTATAGATCTGCTTAGTAATTAAACAGTACCTACACCTTCAAGAATGTGATAAAATCACCATAAAATTTTAGGCACATGATTTCGTTATATGATTAATTAACAAGTCTGAGGCACAAAAACGAAACAACAGAACAACCAGGTGTTTTCACAATGGAGTATAAAACTGTAACTGATCCACATGATGTATAGTTATAAGAAAGTACAATAAAAGGTCATCCTGGTATTAGAGAATTCCAGACAATTAACCAATTGAATAATTTCAGAACATTCCAAAAACAATTGATCAACACCATTAACACCAGAAAGTAAGCTAGATACTTGTATATATTATGTAAAATCATTACTAGTGTAATATAGTCTCTTCTACAGAGAGGTGTCTGTTAGATCTCAAACATAAGACTTCTACAAAATTTATCATTTCACATAAACATGCAACAAAAGCCAGGTTATAGGCAGGCATTGTTTTGCTATCAAGACAAATAAATTTGTAAGAGAGAAAAAAAGGCATAAAGGAATCGGTTCAATAACATCTTCAAGTACACAAGAACTTAGTGTAGATGAACTGTAGACTAAAATAATATGTGCTTACAGCACTGAACTCAGTACAGCTTCAGTTTTAAACCATGACTTAGCATCAATTGATAAAAATGGCATCAGTTCAAAATAATTAAGCATTGAAGACAAGCGTAATTCAAGACAGTCAACAAGGATAAAAGTTATAACTTAGAGAAAACTAATGCCAATAAATGAGTCATTCATCAAATGGAAAAAAACTTCTAAGTATCAAAGGGCAATAACTCAAAAAGTAAAGTGAAAAAAGTAACAGTTCTTGAACATTAACTTTATAAAAAATAACAAGAACAGTAATTCCAAACAAGTAAAGTTAGTTCTTTTGCTTTTTATACCTCTCACATAGGATCATCAAATCCAAGAACTGTTTGGAAAATAACATTTAAAGTATGCTTTCAACCAAAATAAGACTTTTGGGGGAACTACAGTCTATAGAAAAAAACTTATAAATTAAATATGGACAACCTTATTCTCAGACCAGGGCTTTTATAAGTGTTTGAGGGAAGGGGCCTGGGACCTTTTTTATATAGAACACTTGGGGGAGTTATATCGCAATTTCATAGATAGGGGAACAAAAAATCCAAGTTAAAATCCAAATTTGGGGAAAACTGCATTATTTTAAAGAAGTTTCAAGAAGGGAAGGCGCCTGTAAACAGCCCAGCGGTCGACACTAACGGTGTCCCGGGATCCCGAGGACACCAAAAAATGGGAAGGGACTCCATAACTGCCAAGCTGAGTGTTCCGTGGGGACACTAGATTTTCTGGGAAATTAAATGGTTAAACATCAGTATAAAGTACTTATTCAGACACAAAAGTACATTTTGTAAGTCAAAAAGTGGATTCAGTGTACATCTAACTCGCTAAAAGTTATTACGGAGCGACGAATCCAATCTCTCATACAGACGAAGAGGTCCGACGCAATCCGAATACGGAAGCGTCGTTATTGTGCGGCCCTATCTGCGTTCCAATGGATTTCAGTCAACCCGTCAATAGCTTGTAAAATAATAAACATATGCGTAGCTCTAAAAAATTAAAAAAGGTACATAACACAAAAATATTGCCATAAATCATTATAAATTCAATAAAGATTATTGACCTAAGTTTTCACACGTATTCTCCCGCGATTGTAAGCAACATACACCATAGAGTCAATTAGTCAAACTGATAATAAAGCGCAATTTAAGTAACGGGGGGGGATAAATTTCATATGTGAAGTAGCATAGCGATTAAAAATAAATTATTTTGTTACTAATTGACCGTCCATTGTTAATCCAGATAAGAGTTGTGAAAATTGAGACCGCCCGCGGCGATAACATGCCAATTACATGTTAATTAAACTTAATTGTCGGTCACACGCTGGGAGATTAACTCGCCGACTAAAGTATTCAAAAGGATGTCATAAAATCGATAAAGCAGTCGCCAAGTGATGTTTTACACGCTTGATGACGTTCGCATATGCATATACCATAAGTCAGAGAATATATTGTTATTAGAAAGAAAAAAGAACATGTCAATTTATTTTAAGACGTTCGACGATATCGGGGGATTTAATTTAACCGCGCGTGCGCGAAAACAAGTTAAACTACATTAAATCGCGTTACTTGTAGCATCAAGACGGACACAAAAAGACAATAAGCCTTTCAGTCACGAAGGAAGTTTCATATGAAAGCAATTTAGTGCGGGTCGCGAAAATATATGACAACACTTCGTATTGGTTAAAGCGATTACGTTACGTATAAAACAATATTATATCATACATAATAAGCTTTTATAGAGATAAACTGTAACACTATTGTTCGTTTTCACGTTTATTAAAGAAAATTTTCGGAAAAATCGTCTTCGTTAAAATGGAGAGAAGTGTTGTTGCCAATGTTGGTTAATCCTAGAATAATGCCCAATAATGAAAATCATGTCTATGAAATGTCCAAAGGTATTTCTTTTCAATCACATTTCTAAGAAATAATTTAATGATAAAATAAACATAGATCAATGTAGGATATAATAATAGATCTAGAGTTGTTAAAAGATTTCATAAAATCGTTTATGATGAGATGACTCCTAATTGAAAACATGTCAGAGCAAAGAGAAAATATTTTGAAACAAAATTAGATTTGAGCAAGCCATTTAGATCTTAATTTGCTGATGCATGTAGTTTTTAATTGTCTATAGCAGCTAATCTTCTCATATACTTGACTGCTGTTTTATACTGCTAATAACAATCCACAGAAGCAATCCATTCCAGGGACAGACAGTGTAGACACTAGAAAGGCTAATTTTATATGAACTCAGTGCAGCATAAGACACCTACTCTGTTAAAACCTGCGAATGACGGAACACCACTTCTCCCAAGAATCCCACCACTTCTCCCTATTTCAAGTCCAGGGAGACGTCACTTCTCCCTAAAATTTGGTTCTAGCTAGACCCCTGATTGTATAGGTCATATAACGGCGGTCAGCCCACATACTCGCCATTCCTGGAAAGGCTTAATCACTGGATTAAGCTGTTAACCAGTTACTAGGCGCATACTTAAGTCAGTGATTGACTACTGTCCTACATGATTTAGAATCAGTGGTAGAAGGAGAATAGCTGTAGAAAGTATGCCCTGCCCAGGGATCGAACTCACGACCTCTCGATCAGTAGACTTGTGCGCTACCGACTGAGCTAGTAGGACAGGCCTTTTACTAAACATAGAATAGCAGGTGCTTGTGACGTCATGCTGCAACTGGTCTATACAGCTACAATTATGCAGTATATCAAATATGAATATATCTGTAATCATGAATAAATTAATTGACTGATAGAATGCCGAGTTCATTTTTTAAAACTGACAGTTCATAATTTTTGATGATTCCGTTCAGGGATCCCAATTTTTCATAAGGGACACCTTGGATCAAAAGCAGGAGTCCCGTCAGGACACCTGGCTCAGAAGTTAGTGTCGACCACTGCAGCCCCTTTTATATAAGGGAAAAAAGACCTGCAGATAACCCATGCCAGTCTTTCTCAGTTTATTTTGTTGGTTTATTTGAAATTTTTAGTCAAAGCACTTGAAACAGAGTAATAAAGTAAACTTTGGAGAAAAAATTCCTTCACACAAGTTGAGTTGATCTCTACCTGAATCTCTAAGTAATTGAATAATATTAGGTCCATACCCCCTCATTATGACTCATATGAGCTAGTTTTGACCCCATATGACCCTAAGTCAATCTTGAACAGTTTTAAATGATGTGTTATCATAGCCTCATAGGTGCACATTTTAATTTTATCAGATCAATTGTTACCGAGTTATCATTTCAATACAAATTAAACCTTCAGACAGACACACTAACTCCAGTATACTCTCCACCTAGCTTTGTTGACATGGCATGAAACAATCAAATCTGATATTCAGTCTTGGCTTTAGCCCACTGGCCCTAGGTTGAGTGATTTAACATTGATTAATGTTTAGTGAAAATTAAATATTTCATATACTTTGGCTATTAAATTGATAATTTGCTAATTAGCTATGTATGTAATAAATATGTAAGAAATCCAAGGCAATGTCAGACTGTGAATTCATAAAAAAATGTATAAAAAGTATACAATGTCTATCTGAGATTTCTATAATAACTGTATGAAGCATAAAACAGATGTGGCTTCCAGAGCCACAAGACTTTTACACATTATGAGTTTTGATGCACTTTGACTGAACTAAATGGGTCACTTTGACAACTACTTTAATAACATTATGTAAAGAGTGTAATGGTCTAGTTTTTGGACATATTGATGCATCAAATCTCATCTTTTTTGCTTCAGGGGTTTTCAAGAGTTTACCGTATCTCATAATCCTAAAGTTGAATTTGACTTAATACTCACTTTATATTCATATAAAAGAATGAGAAAAGCAAAGAACTTGAAGCATGGCTCAAATATGTACACCTGTCTGTACTGCAAGTCTGATGCTCTATCTACACTATATACATTTATATAGTGTAACTATATACAGTCCTTCTAAATTTCATTTCTTATTTGTAGTACACAGTGGAACCTGTCTACAGTGACCACTCACAGAGAAAACTGAAAGTGGTCTTTGCAGGAATGTGGCATTAGTTCACAGGTCATGAAAAATTTATTCAATTTATTTAAATGAAAAAAGTTGACACCTTTCTAAGTTACCTAAACCAAAATCCCACACTCTAGGGCTGCTGCTTGTTATTCAGATGTTCTCAAATTTTCTGGCTGATTAGAGTTACTGGCAATTACTAAACAGTTTATTATTTATGAGTCTTAAGGTAGCGCAGCTAAATTAATTAAAATTCCAAGGTAATTATTTAGGGTTTCTTATTGTACACAAATTTTAATTACTTTCTTCTTAGTTCTTACTCCATTTACTTCTTCAACAAACACTTCATTTTAAATAAGTTATTTAATCAAGTTGTATTAAAATAATTAGTTTGCATAAAAAGGTTAAATCAACTAAAGTACAGGTAAAACAATTAGCCTATCAGGTCTACTTCATTCGAAATTGATATACGTTTAGATTCAGAAGGTATTAATTTCAAATGCTAATTACATATTTCAAATGAAAGGGAATGTTCTTGTGTAGAATAGCGAGCAGTAAGCACTGCATTTTGGTCTTTTTATAAAACCCCTAGTCAAGTGTGCTTAATGTTTCTTTGAAACCAACACTCTATTGAAATGATTGATAGACACTGTTCCAATTTGAGGTTTCTCTGTCCTTCCTAAAGTTCTGTAACAATCACTAAAATTAATGAATCCATCTTGACTTGAATCTAATAAGATGCATGACTTTAATTAAAAAGTTGTATTATAAAAAATTAGCCTACTGGTTATTCAGTAATTGTCTGTCAATATACTTAAATTTACTTGTTAATCAATGTCCTATCAAGTACATGGAACTCTCAAAAAGGCCATGTCATGCTATGAAACTACTCTATAATTGGCAAATATCATCAACAGATGTGAATTTTAATGTATCAGAATTATAAATGAACATCAGTTTATTCAATAAACAAATACATGTAAACTATCCAGATATGAGACAAAATTATGCTAAATGCATGAATTAATGACAGAAATGACTAAAAGACAACACAAGATCAACTATTGTTTTAGATAAAGGCTAAATAACGCAGAAAATATAAAGAATCAATTATGACTAATACAGCATATACATAGCAGCAGTATGCATTTTCAAAAATCAATACAAGATCCAATAACAGTAAGAAGGAAGATATAACTAAAAACAGAAAAGAAATAAACTTTATTAACTACAACATCTAGCAAATGAACATTAAACTTTGCAAACTGAATCAAAATAAACAAAAATGTTTGCAGAACATAATATAATAAGTCAAGTGATCGGATATGCATACAGACTTTTAATGTCCCAGAATGGGTCATAAAAGTGGGTGGAGAACACAGAAACTAAAAATGTGATATAAGAAGCAGTAACAAGCGTGATTTCTTACATTTTGATTTACCTGTGGTTGGGTAGATTGAAGTTGCCTCAGTAGGCTTTCCTTCTCTTTTTCTAACTCTTGTAGTTTGATTTGAGATTGGTTCTGTATTTCTTGAGATTCTCTCAAAGCTTCCATTAATTTGTCTCGCTCGTCTAGCATGTTGACCATTAATTGTTCGAAGTTAGCGTCATCTCCAGACTCCTGAGATTCGCGATCAGTCGAGCCATCTTCAGAGATGGTCGGCATCACATCACACATCATTTTGAAGCTTTAAGTGTATCGGGCTTTCAGATTAGACAAATGATCAAAGCACCCAACAGGCTACTGATGCTGGTCGCCGACCATCAAATTCATGATTAAAAATGGGTTACACAACTTTAAATCTATTAAATACTTATCAGTCCTTGAATAATTCTAATCAAACTTTCTTCTTCGCTTCATTACTAGAATTAAGGACTAAAAGGTGATCTGTTTCATTGAAAGAAATTCCATAGACCATCCCGGTTAGTAATTTGCATCTCGGCGGCCATTTTTATTTTAAGTGTGTCATACCCATAATGCATTAGTGAACAAGGGAGATAACTACGTAAATATTGATCCGAAAGGCGTAACTACTCTAAATAAAAGGCCTACATTAACTAAATTAAATCTTGAATAAAAGTTACAGTATATATTTTGTACTGTAGCTTGCTATCGTATAACCAGAACCTATTGAGTTTGAATAAAATAAATATGATCTGCGAATCATCTTTAGAATATTTTCCTTGAAGAAAAAGACACTGACTTTTCATTCAATACTACATTTAACATATGAGTAAAACGTCTTATTTTTATTTGATAGCCAGTTGATGAAATCCCTATATAGTCTATAGTTAGCCCAAAATTTTAATTAATTGACGACATCTTGGGTGTAACATTTTTTGAAAAAAAACTTGACGAGTTAAACTGGAAACCCAATATATACGTGAAGATCTAATGTTCCAATCTCTGGTCTATATATACTGTACAACTGTCCATATCTTATAGAACCAAGAAATAAGAAACTTAAACTTAAACTTAAACTTAAACTTTTTCATTTGATTAAACGCCTATTTCTATGTTACATATTCAATGGCGTTGCACAAAAATGTTATAAAGAAAATAATAATAAATACATGTAAGTAAAAACCCTCCACCATAAAAACATATGTATATACAATAACACAAATAAATAAAAAGCCTTTATAATTCATATTTTTGGACATACATCCTTCACAGTTCATGATTCCACCTAAGTTTACATTTTTTATCACTAATTTCTTATTTATTTCTATTTATTTTACATTGAAAATTGGTGTCCTGAACAGTATAACATAATGCTACTGTTAACCGGACATGTCCTGAACAGTGTAACATAATGCCCCTGTTAACCAGACAATTCCCCAAAGGTGTCGAAACATCACCTTTAAAGGGCCCTTAATACATCCCCAAAGGTGTCGAAACATCACCTTTAAAGGGACAATTAGGGATACCCTAATAGAATCTCGACGAATCTTTTGATAGAATTTATAAAGGCCATCCATATAGGACCAATAATAAATAGATATCCGCTGCCCATATGGGACCCATATATAGGTATTTTATTGAATCTTTACAGGGTGTCCATAGGCCTTATGGTCCTATATATGTAGAACCTGATTGCACTCCCAACATGGGTCCCATAAAGGCAGCCCATATTTGACCCTTATAGGTGTATATACGGGACCCTCATGGGGTCCCATGTGGATTGTTTGCTGATATGTCTGAACTTTTTTAATACATGTTCGTCCAGGATCATTCTCGTACCCAGAGGTTATCAAGATTCTCGCAGAACGAGAATGATCCAGGATCGGGGTTATGTATATTTTCTCTGGGGATTATTTTTAAGATTTTCCATGAAAGTCATTGGCGTAACTTCCTATAGGCACACAAGGCACGTGTCTACACATTTTTTTTTTGAAAATTCAAAAAATACAAAAGCTAAAAATGCCAAAAATGCAATAAACATCACTGTATGACTAAACTACAAGAATGACTTAGTGTTGTGATTCCTTTTTACATATAACAGGTAAAAATGCTAATAAATGACCTGAAATACTCTTGAATGCAGCTACTGAGACGTAGAATTTAAAAACTTTCCGGAGTAGCATGCCCCTAGACCCACCTACCATATACTTGTGCCTACACATTTATTTTGGGCAAGCTACGCCCCTGAAAGTCCGTTTATAAATACAGCTGTCATTTAGCATTCCACTCTGAACAACGATTTGCGCGTACACATGCATGTTCATGAAAATAATGTCTGCGTTCATCAATCAAAAGTTCATAAGATGTTACTTTGACCTGGTTCAAGTTTTAACCAACGCTGAAATCCTCGCTTACACTGACCAGTATAATGATTTTGTATTTTATAGGAAGAATAGTTTATGCAGAGACATCACCACCGACGTGTCCATCGGCGAAATTTAGATTCAATTTAACTTAAAGAGGGAAGACGCATAATTTTACGAGTAGCCATTTATTAACGGACATTAGAAGTAGCAGGATGCTCTTAATGATGTGATTAATTTAAGTTTTAAATCATAATCTTCTGTCCAACAAAAAATCTCAGGGTCAGTAGAAGAGATAATACCACAGCTTGATTGAATAAAGCGACAACCTCTATCTCCCAACAACGAGTATTTCTCGTACCTGGTCCAACGGTACTAGTTAGATCGAGAATCTCGATAACCTCTGGGTACGAGAGTGACAGCGAATACGCTACTCCAATAATCAACAAGGGAAATAACCGCCGCTAAAGTTTGCGACAACCACTGTGCGAGTTGTCTTTCTTACAGTATGGACAAAGCACATACTAGTTAATCAATTGACAGACGGTTAAATCATCTTTAAACGACAAATCAATCATAATAAAGTCGACATCTGTTGTTTACGTAAATAAACTATATTTTTTACATACCAAAGTACGATATATCCTTGAATCAACTCAACGAACATATTCGCTAAGTCCCCTACCAGCTTTTGTAATGTAACTTTTGTCATACTGTATATAAAATCCCAAAATGCGCTTTTGTTAAAAAGAACCAAAAATACACAAAATGTGCGAATGTTCACTTGAATAGTTGAAACTGTGGTATTAATCGCATTTCTTTTCATTTATATACTATATATATCCTTTCATTTTTCAACAAATTTAAAAATGGCGGACAATTAATTTGGGAATGTTTAAAATAACAAATTCTTGGTAAAATTGGTCGATATACCTATATAAAGTCAACATGGATATATTTATAAGTTAAATAGTAGCATGGACTTGTCAATGGGTACTCTGATATTAACCAGGCTCTGAATTTGTTTAATGTTTATTTGTCCATTTAAATAAATATGACCTCATAGAAAAACGACATTGTAGGGGCGGGGCATTGAGACAATCAGAATGATTGAATAAAGGATTTTTTAACTTGGCGCGTCAACCTGACAAGAGAATAGTCTAAATGTCAAAAGTATGGATGGATGAATATATTCAGAAATATTCTTTAATTATTTATATAAAAACAAGTGTGTAATATCTACACTCTTAATCACTGAGCCACACCTACTGAATAATTACATGCCAGGTTTTAAAAATCGATTTATACATTCATGACCTAATGACAGTAATTGCAGCAGGGATGTATATATAGTATACTTATGTTTAAATTAGAGTTTTTTTATTCACAAGTTTGATTATCTCAGTTGGTAGAGCACCTGATTAGTAAACAGAAGACCACAAGTTCGAGTCTTGCATCGGGTACTCAACTTTGCCTTCTGAATGCTAAATACTGCTTGATGGTTGATTTTTTGGTAACAAAGTTGCAAGTATCTACATGTAGTTCGTTCCCTCTTATAGTCCTGCTGTATACTCAATATTCGACACGTTTAGTTTATATCTATACTTGCTCAATTATAAAACAAGTTCATACCACTTAGATTTATCACTTTTAAGCCCGATTCCATGTCCCTAGTACTAATCTCGTAGAATTAAGTTCCTTGCTTGAGCTAACAACGGGGTAGGTCAGTTTTTGGATGGGATTCGAAACCATGCGGAGGTGGCTTTCCAAAGATTACAGTCCAATGTCGTAACCACTTGGCCTAACCCGCTCCATTTTCGACACGACAAGCATTTACGACACCATCAGCATGTTCGTAACGTTTAATCTCATTAATCATATGTATTTTACGCTTGCAAACATCTTTACCTAACTTACATAATCCTTGCATTTAGTTGACCTTGTCACAATTTACAGTTCAATTTAATTAACATTGCCATGAATAATAAAATAAATATGTTCGTTATAATTCTACTGTCTTGTGACGATATAATGATGTTTTAGTTTTCTTATTGTTATTAACAACAGTTAAATAGGTAAGTACTTCATTGAAATATTTATTAAATTTTATCTGATTGAAGAACATTTTTTATTTGTCTATTTATGCTTGACATAGGCGGATCCAGCGGGGGGTCAGGGGGTCCGGACCTCCCCCCCCCCTAGAATTTCCAAAATCTACCTGTCCATTAGTGTATTTCATGAATGTTAGTCATTTTTAAGTAGCATGAAGCAATTTTTTTGGTGCTTAACATAGATTTAATGGTTATGTAGTTTTAATTATCAATTTGATGCATTATTCTGCAAAATGTGTATAATGTGGTTTGAAAGTTTGGACCCCCCCCTTAGAAAAAAATTCCTGGATCCGCCTCTGCTTGACAATGCTTCCTGTTTCATTGAGTTTCAAGAGTTGTGAAAACCACTGAGAAAATTTAAATTATTCTATATTAAAAGTTGATAAATTTGCAAGAATAGACTATTGTCAATATGTGAATTAAAGGTCATATACATTATTGTCTCACTCTCTACAAAGTGTTGCTTATAACTATATGGATCAATCAGAAAAAATCATGTAATGACAATACATGTAATCAATAACTACGTCGTACAAGTCTAGTCCTATCAATGATCGACACTTGATTGTTAAAAAACTGATAAAAAACAGACGTTCAATTAGTAAAATGAACAAACCTCCTTATACCAGCTACGACATCATTCTCGTACCCAGAGGTTATCAAGATTCGAGATTCTTGATAACCTCTGGGTTCGAGAATGCTTAGTCATGCGTTGAAACTTAATTCGCGTTCAAAACCCCATGGCTTTTTTCAACGCAAATATACGTAGAAGATCCCCATGTTGTTCCGACTGCTTATTTCATATAAATGTAACCCTGTATAAAGCGGGGAGTTCGTATATATCCAATTAACGTCAAATGGACCATATTGTATTGTACAATGTATATTTTGTAGTGTTACAGTATTTGATCATACGAAGACTTCACATATGTTACCTTATTCATTATTGATCTTATTAGTAGTCACGTCTTAATGAATTCTGTATATGGATTTTTATTTGTCATATTCTGGCAAAACATCGCGATGTAAGATTAATTGACGACGTATGTTGTTTAAATCAATCAGTGAATGAGTTTTTATGATCATGAATGCATGATGCATTGGCATGCACATATTGTAACATGCGTGAATTATGTATATGGATATAAAAAACTACATGGACTATAGTATATAAGTTGATCAAATTAAGAACACTCTGGTGACAGGAGAATACGGAAGCGAACCATCGTGTACATTGTTTTAATTTTAAAAAATACTTAAGATATATGCTTATGTTGTTAACAGAGAGTTGGTTAGCACAAATACGGATAACTGAAGTGTGACTTAACATCATCAAAGGTAATGTGTTAAACACCATTGTTTTAATGTTGTCGTGTTGTGTGTTGTTTTTGATGAATGTTTCTAATGTTATAACATTGACAAAGAAAGATTTATTACTGTAGAATATTCGAATGACTAAATAGTCTTCATCGTCTTTACCAACTTGACAAAGCTCAGGGCTAGTTAGCCGTGAATCGGGCTAGCGTTGTAAAACAACTTGAACAATAATCTCAGGCGAATTCAATATTTGACCCATTACTTATAATACTAGAACACATGTATATATTTTGGCATACGCGACTATTTATGATGCACGGAAACGCCACTTCGTAATATAGTAAAATAGTATAGGTTATTGAACATTTTATTCACTAATTGATTCTATTTCATATGAATAACTCATTTGAATTTATGCATGTTTGTTCTTTGTAAATATGTAATTGTCTTCGTATGTTCATGGCCAGAAGCCTAATGAATAGGCTTAATGCTGAATAAACGTATTGTATTGTATTGTGTTGTATTGTGTTGTATTGTATTGTATTGTATTGTATTGTATTGTATTGTATTGTATTGTATTGTATTGTATTGTATTGTATTGTATTGTATTGTATTGTATTGTATTGTATTGTATTGTATTGTATTGTATTGTATTGTATTGTATTGTATTGTATTGTATTGTATTGTATTGTATTGTATTGTATTGTATTGTATTGTATTGTATTGTATTGTATTGTATTGTATTGTATTGTATTGTATTGTATTGTATTGTATTGTATTGTATTGTATTGTATTGTATTGTATTGTATTGTATTGTATTGTATTGTATTGTATTGTATTGTATTGTATTGTATTGTATTGTATTGTATTGTATTGTATTGTATTGTATTGTATTGTATTGTATTGTATTGTATTGTATTGTATTGTATTGTATTGTATTGTATTGTATTGTATTGTATTGTATTGTATTGTAATAGAATCCTAACCAAACATGAGGAACGTAATATGACATGTAAACATTTGTTTTATGGTTGAATTCCACAAATTGACTGAGATTAAGACACTAGAAAATGTCATAGAAAAGTGCATACAATTGCGAACGAAATCTTTTTCTAATGTTTTTACCGTGTCAGATTTTAGTAATGAAAACTTATAGTCTGTATGGGGAAATTAAATTATGCATTTCCATATCAAACGGAGATAATTATAAAAAAAGTTTTCATTATTGATTACCATAATGAAATCGATGAATTTTTTTTGTTGTAATATTTTATCAGGGGTTTCATATAATATATAAATAATTGACATTGTCAATTGACATAAGAGGTATTCCACCTTTAAAAACGTTTACAGACAACACCGTGCTAAATTATTAATTAAGAGATAAGCTAAAACACATTTTGGTAAATAAGAAAATATCCCAGGTTCGAAATATATCAAGAATTGTTCTCAATTTGACTCAATTTAGAATAAAAAATCCATATTTTAAGGGATGAAGAGTCACACCCTGGGTTCTTCACAGAATGCATCCTTATGAAGCGGACGGACCTTCATTTAAATCGTACAACACGAACAAACTGCACCGCCATCATTAATCAGTTTGATTTATTTCTTTAACTATAGCTTATCTATCAAAGTGATATATGGTTAATTCTTCAATAATAAACCAGATGTTGCCATGGCAATATTTATTTAATTATTTACATTCAGAGTTTTGTATTATAAATTAGACAAACACCCTGTCAACTCGATGAATGATTAAAATGTTAACATTTGATATTTCATTGACTTATCATTGCTATTTATTGCTAATTAGTGGTGATATAATAACGTATGTGCGTGCATGTCGTAATTCATTGAGATGACATTCCTGTCGACTTTAACCTAAAGTTAACTTTATTTAGCTTTGTGTGTAACATAGTCTCGCAGATTTGCAATAAACGAGGAGAACAAACGATACCATACACAACACTTCTAAGTGAACCAGTATAAAACGATAGATTTTGCTTCCATGTTACAGGATCGAAATAACTAACATATTATTAATGTTTCGACATGGAATAAATCAATGAATCAATGACACTCGTTTTGATGCGCTTTTATAAGTAATCCATTCTCGCTTTTGTGATTTAATCTAAGTGCACCAACACTCATGCTGACCAAATCAAAGCGGCTATAGCGCTGTCAGACATGGGGTTTTGGTAGAGTATATATGGCTGTATACAACTCATGGAAGGGATACAAGGGACTTTTACCTTACATAAACTAGATAAGATATACGTGTGCTTCTTATCGTCTGCTTGTTAACGCGTAATGCGGACTATATTAATTGCAGTGGTAATTATCCCTTTATTTGCGCGCGCACAACCGAATGTAATCGTCCGCGACAAATTGTGATGTGGATTTGCCACAGTCCTCTACTAAACATGGGGAAACCCCATGTAAATATACTGGAAAAATTGTAAGCTTGCAAGCTGTAAGCTCTTTAACAAAGATATGACGTATAAATATATGTATTTTATATTGCAATTAAAATTTATACAATGAATAAAATTGTACTTAACATATCAAATTAATTTGTCTTATTAATTAATGTTTAATTTATGCGTCTGTCTTCAAGAAATACAAATACATGTATGCTGTCTTCATGGGTTTAATTCATGATATTCATGTATACATTTGTATATTTCTTATTTCAAGTTATTAAACTACAATCGCCTTTGAAAGCCACTGTATGATATGGAAAGCATAAATCATTATTACTTTATTATGTGGTTGTCATACCTTAAATAATATATATCTAGATTAATATACCTAAAGTCCCTAATGTACGATCTGGAAAAAGGTTTGTTTTTATGAATGTAGGTTACTGGACGGGGATGGTCTCTAGTTGACCTCCATGTTGAAACTAGGGTTGTGAACTCAGGAAGACACCAGAAACATCTGAAAATTTACTATATATAATGAGACCTTTATACTCATGCAATCATTAATTAGCGAAGTTGTCCTCATAATACAGGTTAATATATAATGATAATTGAAGACAGAGATAAGTTACCAGTTATATGGTGTAGATGTAATTACCATTAAATATACATAATTTATATCACTAGAAATAATTAGTATGGACTTAGATAAGTTTCATGTTACTTGTTTATATTTTAATGAAGATAAGAGCATGTGTACTACTTGCATTTGAATTGCTTTCTTGATAAGTCTAATTTCGTTGATTAAAGATGCACCATTTTATATACGACTTTATAAATAGTATACATTTTTTATCTTCATTCGTACATGTGTTATATAGCTAAATTGTGCAAGTTGGGTATGAACTAATATACGGGTATTGGTAATAGCTAACACTGAAATGTATGACTGACTATGATGATGATAGCGATAATGACTGTGACTATGGTACTGATGATGATAACAATAATCGTAGTGGTGATGCATAGAATTTTGATGATGATGCTGATGGGGTTGATGAAAGATGGAGATGAAAGATAATAATGATAATGATGTTGCGAATAATTGATAATGATGATGTCGGGGATAATTGATAATGATGATGATGTCGGGGATAATTGATTATGATAATGATGTTAGGGATAATTGATAATGATGATGATGTCGGGGATAATTGATAATGATAATGATGTTGGGGATAATTGATAATGATAATGATGTTGGGGATAATTGATAATAATGATGATGTCGGGGATAATTGATTATGATAATAATGTTGGGGATAATTGATAATAATGATGATGTCGGGGATAAATGATAATAATGATAATGATGTTGGAGATAATTGATAATAATGATAATGATGTCCGGGATGAATGATAATAATGATAATGATGTTGGGGATAATTGATAATAATGATGATGTCGGGGATAAATGATAATAATGATAATAATGTCGGGGATAATTGATAATAATGATGATGTCGGGGATAAAAGATAATAATGATAAAGATGTTGGGGATAAATGATTATAATGATAATGATGTCGGGGATAATTGATAATGATAATGATGTCAGGGATAATTGATAATGATGATGATGTCGGGGATAATTGATAATGATAATGATGTTGGGGATAATTGATAATAATGATGATGTCAGGGATAATTGATAATGATGATGATGTCGGGGATAATTGATAATGATAATGATGTCAGGGATAATTGATAATAATTTATATGTCGGGGATAATTGATAATGATGATGATGTCGGGGATAATTGATAATAATGATGATGTCGGGGATAATTGATAATGATGATGATGTCGGGGATAATTGATAATAATGATGATGTCGGGGATAATTGATAATAATGATAATGATGTTGGGGATAATTGATAATGATGATAATGATGTTGGGGATAATTGATAATAATGATGATGTCGGGGATAATTGATTATAATAATGATGTCGGGGATAATTGATAATAATGATAATGATGTTGGGGATAATTTATAATGATGATAATGATGTCGGGGATAATTGATAATGATGATAATGATGTCGGGGATAATTGATAATGATGATGATGTCGGGGATAATTGATAATGATGATGGTGTTGATGATGGTGGGAATGGAGATGAAATAGATGACAATGTTGATAGTGATTATGATGATGGTGATTATGATGATGATGAGGTGATGATTATTACGATGATTATGACAAATTCAATTTGTCGACAATTAATCATTCATAATATGATTACCTCAATATTTTCATGATTGTGCATTTCTTTTCTTACATGTATTTTTGTAAATGATATTCTCTAACCCTCACCATTATCTTAATTAGAATTGAACCACCAATATCATCATCATCGTCTTCATCATCATTATATATGTTCATACATAGAGAAATTATAAACTAATTAATTGACATGCGAGTAATGTACTTTAATGACGTGACAGAAATGTATGGGTTTTCTAGCCTTTTGTGACCAGGAACATTCCCATTTTAAGACAATGAGTGTGAAAAGTTCAAATAAGTTCAGTATGTTTACCTTGCAGAGAGCTAATGCAAGGGATGAAGAGACTATTGATTGAAATAACAGTATTTGTTTTCATATTACCTTAACTCAGTTTAATAAATATTTTAGATAATTCTAATTTAAATAATTATTAACAAAACGATACAATACAAAATACATGCAAATATGCAACACGCAACTGACCAATGAAACAAAATCACTTAATGAGAATTTTAATATTCAGTGAATAATGAAACTCAGAATTGTCTTTTACTCTTTTACAATTTTTGCTCATGTCATAAGTATTTAGTCCTAAGTGAATCAATATGTAATTCAATTTTATTCAACTGTCAGTGGTGCATACATTAACACCGCTTATTTAAATCTAATTTAATAGATCAACCAAAGCAACGTGGTCAATTTATGCGACACGAACAGTGTATAAAGTTTAAAAACACATATAATGAAAAACTTCGTATTAACATCGTTGCTAAGACAAAACATACAAATTAAAAAAAATATGTCTTTTTGCCAATGTCTAATAAAATTACTGGTCGATTTGTATCTGCGGAGCTTTATGTCGCATTTCCGAGGAACAACAAATACATGTAGTCCCCGACCCCCGACAGGTAACCCAGCCCTCGACTCCTTCATCGACAAATAGACACGCTACCGTTTTAGTTTACAGGGCTGATTTGTAATATTTGTATTGTTATGTAAGATGGTGTGCCCTTGTCGTACAAATCTTTAATAAGAACATCTGTTCTGTTCTGTTCTGATCCGTATCACGTGACAATTAAAAGTTTCAGTAGTAAATCAGTAGATTTATCATTCAACGTTTATCTATTATTCAAGTTTATTTCAACTTAATTACTTTCACATTTATAGACAATCATTGAATCGATTCCTGATTATATTCTGTCAGAAGTTTAGAGCGCTTGTAGAATGCTTTATTTAAAGCCTCAGTCCCATAAAATCGTGGCTTGTACGGACCCGTACGTGCAGACAGTCGTAGGCCGTAAGAAGCCTTGCGTATCAAGGTGACGGTACGCACATGGTACAAAACAACACACCCGTACGTAGCCGTAGCTGGAAGATATGCATGTTTAATCCATACTCGGCCACGATTTTGTTCACGATCTGACTCTGAAACTGATACTTGTATCCTAGGCTCATCTCACGGACCCTGCATGGTAAAAACGTAACAGTCCGTACGGGTACGCAAGAGTTCGTACGGGTCCTTGCGGAGCTTGATCGCACGGTGCCCGTACGATGCCCTCACAGCTATTTTTATGTTTATGAGACTGTAGCTTTACATGTATTAATGTTACTCGAGTTCTATGCAACAGAATGTAGAAATAAGCGGCCTTCGCAAACTTTGTCCAAGTGTTCCGAATGTAATCAGAGTATGCAGTCACGTGATCTTCATGTAAACAAACTCTTGTCTTTTTGTCTAATTTTTGCAGCAAACAAATCATAAAAAACTGCATAAAATAGCTACATATATGCTCACATAAGTTTGTGAGTTAAAATTGTCAACTTTGAATCCTCTGCACAAATAATTTTTGGACATACCTGACTTTATTAGTTTACTCTGTTACCGCTTGATTCAATTTTTGTGGGAGGGATTTGAAGCTAACAATAAAAACTCGTCGTGTCAACTTGATTTTTTTGTGAATAGAAAGGTAGTACATGTAGTCCTTTTATGCGCTATTTGATGTTCAATTATTTGTCTTAGAACAAAAGCAAATCTTTGTTTATCTCATTAGTTGTAATTGTAGATTATGTGACCATAGACCCTAGTGTTAAATTTGCTAAAACATGCTACCCAGGAATTCAAACCCTGCATAGGAAATCGCTTGTAATTAATGATGAATATGCACATTGTACTTTTCACTTTCCTTAAATTAATAATTGTAAATATACTATCGTGTTCTAATCTGATAAAAGGTCAGTTTTAAGTAATAATCCCCGTTGGGTATATACATTGTAATTTGACAGTACCATACAATACTGTGATACCATCAATATAAATATTTTATCAATGTTAAAATGTACTAGTACTTCAGACGATAGACTGATAAATATATGGAAACAGTATTTATATATACATGTATATACTTAAAGTATTATTGAAATTTTTAATCTACGGACAGCGGCGCATTTATCAATCTTGCTGATTTAAATACTCGATAATCTCAGTACACAAGTACTCACTGCTTTCTATTGATAAAGTAAATACCAGTATTTATGTACGGTTATTATCGAACATATTTAACGTGCCAATAAAGCACTTGCCTTTGTCCTTGAACACCAATAATGCCCTTTCTTCGAACGAGATATTTTGTGGTATGAAAAGACGCTCGTCTTCAATTGTTTCATTAACCTTAACCTGATAGTACAAATCAGGGATTTTACATAACAGGGATTTGTAACGATAAGTAAATGTAATAGATTTTCATCAAATTTCACTGTCGTCGCTATTATTTCGGTCAATACGGAAAAAAGTATAACAAGTTAAATAAAGATATTCACATGAAATTTTGTACCAGTACCATTTAAATTAGGAAAATGTGTTTCTACATGATTTTAAGGTAAATAACGCTCACAGACTGTTTCACAAAATAATGCATTTTCCCGCCGATCTGCCATTTTTAGCCCCATTTTACATCACCTAAAGTCATATTTTCTGTCATAATTGCAACAATTTTGTCAAAAACTTCAGAAACATTCACAAGTTGCATGGAAGACATGTACAAAAACATAAATCAAGTTTTTAAACTCTGGAATAGTTTGTACAGCCTGTTTCAGCCAGTTATAGACAGTGACGACCGAGAAAATTCAAAAAAGCACTTCGTTACAAATCCCTGTTATATAGAATCCCTGTACAAATGTACAAATATTGTCAACAAATTTGATCAAGTTGTAAGAACATTGTTGACTTATATGATATCAATCACTTTAGATTATACGTTTAAATATATTTTAGATTTCTTGATAGTAACATATAAGTCTAAATTAAAGTTAAAAGTTACACATGGGTGATTTTCATATTTGTCGTAGCGGCCCTATCTGTCAGAAAACTATTGAACTGAGTCGAAAGTTTTGAAACATCTAGAGTATGTTTACAACAAAATTTGGTTAAGTTTTATACAAAGTGATACTTTAAGTTATCTATAACCGAATGTTGAATACAATGTGCGATTTCAAGGATATTGAGTTAGCTATTTTTGCTTCCCATTTTTGCATGATATGAAATGCATAAACATAAGCTTCCCAGGCTATGACAAACATTGCCGTATACTACATATGCGATAGAACATTTCAATATTTTGTTTCGATCAATCGTAGTCCGTTGCGCAGTTGGCTCGAATCTAGTATCCCGAAGAGTTGCTCGTTCGAACCTCATTCGGCCTGGTTATACCATGCCATGAAAACTCGACAATAACGTCATTTTCCTCCATTAAAAAGCTAACCATTCGGAGAATTTGTAGGCCTTGTGGAATGGCAGGCGAGTACTAGCTATTGATAAAGTTTCAGGAAAGCAAGGTTAAAGGTCAGCTGTTCTGCATAAAATAACCAAAGTTTTAAAGACACGGCGTCAAACAAAATAAAAAAAAGAATAACATGATATTTAACTCTTTATTGCTGTAGTGGACCTGTATAGACATGAATGTCCAACGACACAAAATGAATAATTATTATATGTACATAAATCATGGTCATACAGTTGATAAAGCACTTGTGTTATACATCAATGATGGTCAATAGAGGCCATTTTATTCAAATTTAACTAACGGCTCAATGAATTGGTAATTACACCAATAGAGCAGTTGTATGTATGTACCAATTATGTATACTTCATTCCTATTGGTCATTTCATATGTTAAACTTGTTTTCATTGGTTAATCAACCAAACAAAATGGCTGACAATATTTACTTTAAAAACAAATACAAATGCAAATAGTCTTTAAAGAAATATTTACAAAGTAAACATGCGATTTTTTGGTCAATATTTGGACAATTATAGTTGAATAATAACACTTTCAATTTCGTATAACTGCTTGACCACAACAATACTTTTTAAAAGTTTCACAAATCATAGCGTTAGAAACTTAATCATGCATTTCCGAGCACTTCCGGTTGAATGGAGAAATGTTATTCAATGCTTGAAATAAAAGTTTATTCATCCCAATGTGTCTGAAACAAGATATTTCTTCACATTATTGGTATAAATTGTATTGACTTTCGTCAATAGAGTTTCACTCTTACATAGAGTTACTGTTGAATACCAAGCAACAGGTCAAGTGTGTCAGACATGATCCAACATCTACAATGGCGTTCGCTGGAAGACCGTAGACACGATGCCAGACTCACTATGTTATACAAAATCGATAGAAATCTGGTGTTTTTCAGTGATAAAGACTCACGTTTAATTCCAAATAACAAACGCACTCAGTATGGACATGAGTTTGCTTTTCAAATTCCACAGTGCAGAAACGATTACAGGAAGGAGTCGTTTTTTCCAAGAAGCATTCGTCAGTGGAACAAGCTACCACCCGATGCTGTGTCGGCAGGGTCACTTGAGGCCTTCAAAACTCAAGTGTCCCAACTCTTTATCTAAGAAGTAATTCTTGTTTTTAATCTGTATTTACTTCCACTTTTTAACTGTATTCTTTTACTCTTGGCGCTTATCCCCAAAATGGCATAATTATCAACTTTAAAAGGCAGAATCAGAAGCAGAAGCAAGCAATTCAGTACATTAAATCTGTCATATAATACTCGTATTATGTACTGGGTACGGTATAAACCACTTACCTAAGTCACAATCGGTCTCTTGTTTGGTACACCGTGTCTGTCAATAACTGTGAACCACATTACTAAGGCTGTTAGCAACCGAGACCATGTTCTAGTATAGCGGTTTGTCGGTCTATACATTTTTAAAAGAACAATTATTATTAACTTACGCTTTACGATATTCTTCAAAGCTTTCAAGTAAGATAGATATATTGTAACATACTTGACAACAGGAAACAGAATTTAAACGAAATTTCATTTGAGGGTTACAAAATAGACAGCTAAACTTCTATATTTTCTGTAGTTGTGCTCTATACCTGTCTGTCTTTGAGCTGACAATATCGTCGAAAGCACACTCAATTCATTGTACAATTGCAAACAGGGGCGTAGCTTGGCCAAACTAAATGTGTAGGCATATGTAACCTAAGAGGGTCCGCGGGCATGCTCCCTCGGAAATATTTTTAATTCTACATCTCAGTAGCTGCATTCAAGAGTATTTCAGGTCATTTGTTCGCATTTTTACCTGTTACATGTAAAAAGAAATCACAACACTAAGTCAGCCTTGTAGTTTAGTCATACAGTGAACATCGTAACTAACACAACTACAGTACTACATACACTAGCATTTTTGGCTTTTTTAGCCTTTTTTTATTTTTTTTTTGAATTTTCAAAACAATGTGTAGGCACTACCTTGTGTGCCTATAGGAAGCTACGCCAATGGCAAATAACTGTACTGGTGCTACCATTCTCTCTAGAAAGTAACTAAGCGACATGTTTTGATAGCCAATGACGCTGTAACTGCAGAAATTCGACAAGAAGGTCCCAAAGTAATCAAAACGTCAGGTCATAAGACATTGGCTATGGAGTCTGTGTCAACGATGATTGCCGAGAAAGTTGTCAATTTAATATATATTTTGTTCATACTTTTTTTGATATAATGATCTCGTAAATTGACGTATTCAGAACTACAGACTGTTTCTATGGATGATTTTCTGTCTTGCTATGATATTCTAACACGTTCACAATTTTCATACAAATTGCAATGTCGCAAGTTTACCATGTATTTTTGACTCGCTGTATTAAAATCTTAACGTCGTTATGACTTTAATTTATTCTACATTTTAAAATTAAACTTTCAAAATAGCTAAAGCGTGCACGTACAACTCTTCTGTATACATGTACAGAGTCATCCAAATGTTCTTTGTCAAATGAAATTTTGAGGGGAAAACTTCTCATGCATTACGCAAGAATTTTATCTCATAAAAGCTAATTCATGTAATATAGTTTGAATCGCACGTTTTTTTCGTAAAAACATTGCTATTTGGATAGATAAATGTCTTCTGTATCGAAGCTTGAAGACCTGATTAGAATATTCTGAAAAATAACGGAGTTATGCTTGTTTCTGTGATGTAAGGGTTAATTTTCATTATTTTGATGTCGGACCCCTTGTGTATATTATAGGTATAAATGGTTGATGATCGCTTGGAATCCGTGTGGTTTGAATCATACGATGACAAAAAAATATATATATATTATTTAGGAATTCTGTCAAATGACTCAATTGTTTCATTTGTTCATATATGAAAGTAAGTATACGTATGTTAATTTATCCTAAAAGTAGGATTTTGTCATTTGAAGGGCACTATACATCGAACAATATAATTGTTCATTTATAAAGACATGTCAGTAAATCTGTCACTGTGTATACTACAAAATGTGAACATTTCATACTGAGATAAATTTCTATTTGACTCATCATCTACGGCGACGTCTTACTGATCACTGTTTCTTATCACACTGTCGTTTTATACTATCAACAAAGAAAATAGCATAGATCAATCGATCATGAATTTTAAGGTAGGGCCATAGAAATCATTGATGTCGCTAACAACAGTAATACAGGTAATAACCGTTCATTCGGTAAAATCTATACAAAGCATGATAGCCGGTGTGAACTAACCTCTAAAATGATAAGGAGACAGACAGACAGACAGACAGACAGACAGACAGACAGACAGACAGACAGACAGACAGACAGACAGACAGACAGACAGACAGACAGACAGACAGACAGACAGACAGACAGACAGACAGACAGACAGACAGACAGACAGACAGACAGACAGACAGACAGACAGACAGACAGACAGACAGACAGACAGACAGACAGACAGACAGACAGACAGACAGACAGACAGACAGACAGACAGACAGACAGACGGACGGACGGACGGACGGACGGACGGACGGACGGACGGACGGACGGACGGACGGACGGACGGACGGACGGGCGGGCGGGCGGGCAGGCGGGCGGACGGACGGACGGACGGACGGACAGACAGACAGACAGACAGACGTCCCGAACAAATAAAAATCAATACTGTAAGTATGGTACATTCATAGTACAAGTATACACTATTTGTATTTTCATCTATTAAGGATATTACAAAAAGGAAATGTGAATTTCCTTGTTTCAATTGTTGTCCTTAAAAATGAATGTAAGTATTCAAGTATGTCATAACAAGTGCACACACCATTTTATTTCCGTAATCTGAACATTAGAAAGACAAAACAAAAGTAAGTAAAATAATGGACTATATGAGATCAAAGTAAGAGTATCACTGGCAAAAATGTCACTAAATATCATAGAATGAATGAGAAGCTGGTAAAATGTTCTTTCATGGAGCTACTGGAAACCACTTAACCAGTTTTGAAATAGAAGGAATAAGTTTGTGAACTTCTTCAAAAACTAGGTAATCGAATCACCACCGTTTAAAATCAATATCACTGCATTAAAGTTATTTAGAATGTCAAAAAAGGTCTTGTATTTATGTATTAACTCGTTCATGAGTACGTATGAATAGAATGCATGCTACGCACTGCATACTGCATCGACTACCTTAATGATATTTCATTCTATTGAAACACTTGACTGGACAAAATTCATTCAATTTGTCTTTAAACGTACAACAGATACATTGGTAGTATTTTCGTATTTTACTTTATTCGGATTTAAGATATCGTCCGTTAAACATACGGTTTTACGATTGTATAGACACGTGTAACAGTATGTTCCTTAAAGGAATAAGACATTCATGAGACAGGAATAGTTTAATAAGTTTGAAAATTAAATTTAAAAAAAGGGATTAAGAATAAGGGTCTAAAAGGGTAAGTCATAGTTGAAACATATTTGGCGTGGGACTATTGTTTCTATCTTCTTTGTGAAAAATATCATGCGCGTGTTTATGACAGTGAATTTGTCTAGTGATTCATTATTATTAATGAATGTTATTACTTTTTATACATCTTTATGACTTTTATGTGAAGTGGATCATATATAATTATAATATACTTTAAACATCTAACTTCGGGACTTTACGTATATTTTCGTTTGTGTTCGTATACCAAATCAAACTTAATATGTAATGATGAATAATTATGGTATTTAAGAATTTTTTTTGTCGAACAAAATGTTTTTAAAATTAAACTTTTGTTTTCAATAGCAGTGCACAATTAGCGTGAATGTATGAAATAACATGTGGCCTTAGCTTAGGAGAATGAACTCCATTCGAAATTTTAGCAATTTCAATTTCTGTCCTAAAAATTAAAAGCGGATTTCATATATCTAGTTGTAAATAACTAGTTTACTATCTCTCTATCATCAAAAACGTGTTGGATGATCATGAATCGTACTTCAATTTTCAATGATTTATTAGATGCATATTAATACCATGTTACACTGCATGTACTATCAGTATATCACAATGACAAACCGTGACTCAATCAATTTATCTACATTCGATGTATATGTAATCATAAATGTCACGTGCATATAATTGTTAAGTGAAATATATAATTTATGTAAGCATAATTTATTGCTCGTATAATTCATTTGCATCTACATTACTGCTCTATCGAAAATAAAATGTAGTCTACACCATTATGTCTAATGTACGGAGTAATCAGTTGTAAAAGTAACATTGATAATACTTATGAAATTACACTGGTATATTTTGTGAAAAGGAAATATTGAGAAGATTTTTACAGATGTCAATTAAAGGACTCCGTACTACTGTTATAAATTAAGTATATTAAATAAAAGTATTTGATAAGAGAAATATATTGTTTGTCCCTTTATAAAATGTGCTATACACTGTGTACACTGTATAACATCGTAAATAATCAGGTATTTCCGAATCGCCGTAAAAGTACATAAACGAAACATATCAATATTCCCGTCCTTGAATGATGCCGTAGGTGGGACCTCGGTTTATACACTGAGCTATAAGATTCAAACATGATAGTTCATAGTCCATTACCACCACGTATGGACATTTGTTCATATGAACATAAATTTTCTGGAGTTAATGTATATTGACTACTGTAAAATTAATCGTAAAACGACGAACATGTCCGGAGCATAATCCGAGGTCAACGATATATTCTGTAGCACAGAATATGATGCCTTTATCAAACACGTTTTAAAACAAAATGAAATCTTAAGATATTTTTACGATTATACAAAAAGTGAACTAATATTTCATAACTGGTAGGTGATTTTAAAGTAAGTAACAGATTTACATAAAATGCCAGGGTTTCATTATGTATCGTACATAATTATGCTTTGTATATTTACGGGATGGCCTTATCACGGTTCTTATTTTTCTTGTATCAGTTTTGCTCGTATGAATTATAAATGCACTTGAGGGATGGTCGTCGACATCATTTTTTTAATTTTAAGTTTGGTTTTCAGCGCGTCGTACATGCACTTGAGGGATGGCTGCCGACCACATATATTTTGAAGTTTTTATTTTGTCTGCTGTATTTGTGAATAGAATGAGAGGTTCTTGATAAACCCCTTGACTATATTTACTAATAAAATCAAACGTATAAAATATATTATTCATTACTGTGTACGCCCTTTTGAGTAGATGTAGTGTCTCATTTACAATGCAAGTAATGACTTTAATTTTGTAATAAAGTTTTAAACACTCCCTTAATGTTTTACTGGCAGTATGTATTTTAATCTCGACCAAAACAGTTTCAAAACATCTGACGGTCACTGCTTGCTCATGTTAGTTTAAAGCTATACTTGAATAAATTTGACCGAACATATTTAAAAATTACCTTATCGGTACCTTATTATCGGTGTCCGCGGGTTATACTGTTAAAGAATTAATTTTAAATATTTTATGGTACATTGACTTATAGATTGTAAGAAACGGGTACTTAATAAATTAATTTTAACTTTTATTGATTGCAAAATCTTTATATAAGATATACATTTGGCTATAAATGCATCTACAAAATGTCTGGTCCAGGTTAACATAGACATAATACATGAACAAAATAGTACATAAAAACGTAATTAAATGATCACCGTTACTAACGGGATATACATTAATAATAAAATCACCATATTTTATATCTACATGCCAATTTGCACTACATCTGTCATTATCAGACCACAGTTTTATTGCTTCCAAAATGTCTGTATGTTTGGAGAGTTTTTGAATAGTTTACAATTAAGTTGAAATCTGTGAACGAGTAGCTTTTAGGAATTATTGAAATCAAAATATTTGATTTTACAACAGGGATTAGTACTATACAAAGGATTAACCACATTAGGTACATGTATTATAGTACATGTATATCAATGAAAATCTACCGACAATTCTCAAGGTAATTTTATCTTCGAGCACAGCTAGGACCGTAAACTATGTAAAAATGTAACTACTGTTAGCTAACGTTACGGATACGGGAGAACTCAACCCGAAGACGACTCAACCCGTGCAATACTCGATTTAAAGTTGGGACAACTCAATCCGTTGGTAGGAGATTGAGTTGTCTCAGGTTGAATTGTCTATGGGTTGAGCTGTTCCGACACTTCCGTTACGGAACGTTCAAGGTAACTTAACACGCTGCTGGTTTAAACTAACTGCATGAACAATGAATTTGGTGTCATTTTACACCACCAATTATTGTTTTAAATGTATGTTTATTAACGCATTATAAATATAAACGAATGGTATTTACATGTTTATATATTGTCAATGACATGTTCTCCTCTTCAATATTTGAGTAAAAACGGACACACACCAATAAATAAGATTCAAAGACTATAAAGTAGGGGTGTAACAATACGGTAAAACCCGTATTACAATATATTGCAATACACGAAATCCGTATTGCAATATATTGCGATACATATTGTTCTTTGCATACATGCATAGCATGAATTAATGCCCATGCATCGTCTTAATTTGATCAACATTGTACATAGATATTTGCATTTTCAAATGATCTACATATATTATGCAAACGTTTGAATAAGTTAGAAAAAAAGGTTTTGAATGGACTTTTAAAGATAATTATTCTCTCTCTTTACGAAAAATATTTCAAGTTTCCGAACACATTTTAACATTCAGACTCAGATAAGAACAATCAGTAAGGAACATAACTAGAAAAACCGGTTTAGTGAAAAACGAACCGGTTAAAAACCGTCAGAAGTCGTATTGCAATATTAACCGGTATATCGGTTAACCGTTACACCCCTACTATACAGTATAAAATGTTATAGACATATTAATTGTATGACATATAATAATAATGTACTATAATATGTCAACATATGTTGTACAATAAATTTGTTGAATATATAATATAATATTATGTTATGTACTGACAATTATGTGATATTATATGAGCTTATGTATATTCATTGTATGACTTTGTTTTATAACACAAAATTAAGAGTTTAGATATTCCTGTTGTTTTTTTCCAAATGTGTGCTCCTCCTATGTCTTAAATGAGCTCTTGAATTGCCTCTGTCAATAATCTAAGTTGTAAGACATGGTTTCACAATCGAGCTAAAATAATGTAGTGTAATTATAGTAATATACATGTTCATGCAGTCAACCTTTTAAATATTAATATAAAACTGATCATGAACATCATTACGGTCCCCTCCCAGCTATGCGTAGAAAGTGAACGAGTGAGACTTTTAAGTGATGCAAAGAAACTTGAGTAGGACATCACCTCAAGGTACCTATTTACAAGTTGGTTAAGCGAAACAATTTCAGGTCTATTTCGTCCTAGCGGAAATCATCAATTCCTCGAATGGGATTTGAACCAGGGATATCTTAATCCATAAGTGTGTGTTCCACCATTGAAGTAATGCTTCTACTGATAATGTCATTTCACATTTTTTTTTCAAATGAAATCTGTTGTTTCACAGGCACCCTGTAAATACATTGTACACATACATGTAAGTATATGCACAAGCTGCATGTGAAACAACATATTTCATATTTACGTTTATGTAGTATTGTACGTTTATATACATGTAGTACTTTTGACTGGAAACGTTGCCGGTCGCATATTAGTTGTAAGGAGCAGTAATCCAGTGTTAGGACGCGCGCTAAGGGATCAAGAGGTTCTGGGTTCGAATTCCACAAGCGGCACTGCTTATATTATTTCATTGAGCAAGAAATTTATCTGCGATTGCTTTACTCCTTCCATGTGTAAATGGATATCTGCGAGGGTGGTATAATTTCGTTGCACCAATTTATCGACTGCACTAATAAGCGGAGTTAAAAGACTTCCCAGGGAGATTGATAGATACAAAGCAAAAGCCTGATGACCGAGGGTAATAGCTGTAAAGTAGGTGAACGTGCGTAAACATGAAACTTAGACTATAAAATGCCATTTTACGAGTTGTACTGTTAACACTTCAAAAACACTTTTGGTGACACTACCCATGTGTGATGTTGATATAGATATTTTGTTTATTTCAGACATATACTGTAACAATGAGGTCCCTTGACAGAACAGGTATGAAGTTAGCACATATCATCGGAGTTATTGCAGTATTAACTATAATACTACAAGCAACATTAATGTTTAAACACCAATGTTGTAAGTATTGTTACTACAGTACTCTCTTTCATAACAAACCCTTCTGGAACAATCCCCTTTTCTCATTTTAACAATCAATCCTTATTCGCCATATAAACTACCATCACTTTATATGTATATTGACCATGGTGCAATAACAGAGTGCTGAATGTCGAAAAGTCCCCGATTCTATTCTATTCTATTCTATTCTATTCTATTCTATTCTATTCTATTCTATTCTATTCTATTCTATTCTATTCTCTTCTATTCTATTCTATTCTATTCTATTCTATTCTATTCTATTCTATTCTATTCTACTCTATTCTATTCTATTCTATTCTATTCTTGGCCATAAGTGGTTATATCCTTCCATGAAAATGTGTTATTCAATTTCAATATTTCTGAAACAAAGTCATGTTCAGTGGTCGGAGGAAGAATGGCCGTAGAAATTATTTCTTGACCAATTTTCACGAAAGTATGTCCCGCCCATTAATCGAACTCACGACCCTTCGATCAGTAGACTGAGCTAGCCAGACAGTCACGTTTACGATATACAGACTGTTATCAGGAAGTGACGGGTAGAGTGTCCTTTCAACTAGGCTGGTGTATGCATTGGTCATTTTCACTGAAAAAGCGCTTGGGAAGGCTGAAATTTAAGTTGGCTGTTGATTAGAGGTGACCGTTATTTTGAAATGTTCATTAGGTAAAATGTTATTGTACACTATATGGCCATACAAACGACGTTTACTTAGATTGATATTCTGCATGCTATAAAATACTAGATACGAGCCTTAACTCGTCAACAACAAAGTCTACGTCTATATAATAACTGTGACTTTATAAAACCACAAACTAGTAATTTGTTTTGGCTGTAATATGTTACATGGTTACAGCAAACAATGGGATCATTTGGTAGATCCAACGAGATAAAGTAATCTTTAATAAATGTACCATACTACTATTGTACGTTTTAAATTACTTTCCCTTACGATAACCCTTTAAATAACTCGCCCACCCAATATCATCTGGTGGCCTATTCTTTATATTAAATATGGAAAAGTTATCTTGACCCTATTTTATCAAATGTGGACACAAATATCGGTGCTAAATGCTATAAAGTAAAAAGTTAAAGTGCAGTTAAAAGTATGCTTCCATTTACTTGTATTGTCGACTTTACGATTTTGTACGATAACTCCTGATCATTGAAACCACATTCAGACAGGTGATCCCTTATTTACGTATTTTACCTATTTACGCCTAGGTGGAGTGTAACTAATAATAACCCATCAATTATAGCATTATAACTTTTTCATAGAACTAGTTTAAATTAAAAAAAAATAGTTTTCGAATTTAGCCAGCGGACCGTGGACCGAGGCCACGGAAATCGCCGTCGATCCTGTGGTTTTTAGAAAATGGGTGGTCCGATGGTCCATCAATATTTTACATCCACAATTATCCTACTTCGAGAGCTTATTGTAACATATCACTAAGATCTTTTGGTTCGATAAATCTTCATTTGGTCTACAAAAGTACATGTATTCCATTTCGCTGGATCGACTGTCCAATGCCAATCTGATTAAATCCCAATCTAAAATTTTCCGCTCGCCTACTCGCTAATTTAGATCTGGCCTTTTCCAAACGAAGGTCACGTTCAGGTGACCTTTTCTCATCATAATATTCATGACGAAATTGTTATGATACGTAACTTATTTACATCGTATACGTCACGCAATTTGAAATGAGCCGCCCAATCGCAGACTGTGAATAATACCGCTGTTAAATTAGCATGCAAACCTTGGTCTAAAAATAGAAATTACGAAATAAAAATGTGATTCATAGTGTTTTCGTCTAGATGAAAGCTACGCATTAATTGGTCGACACAAAGTTCATCTCGACGCGACCTTCCATGGAGACAGTAGAGATTCCGTACGACAACGCTCTACAGGATATCTGTTTACGGAGATTGGTCCAATGCTGATGAAAGATTCTCGCGAAGACTGACCAGTATAAAGACTATTTTCAACGATCTCTTTGCCCTCTTGATATAAAGGGTAAATTTGATGTAATCACTATTAGATCAATATTCTTAAAAGAGTGATTTCATCATGGACCTAATCATATCCTTTGAATGGATATTTATTGTCTTTATAAAGACTATACTAGATCAATGAATTCACCAATTGTGTTTTAATCAAAGAGGACTCGGTTCATTTATATTTCATATAACGCGTGTCTGTTATAGACTGAAGGAAGTCTGTTAAAACGATCGTAGTAGTCTTACCACTAACAATGTACTGAGTGATTATGACGTGGGACATTGTCTATAACCAGAACTCACCTACTCTTCCACAAGCCGGAAATTTCTTCATATACCTTATAAATGGAGGAAATTTGAAATTATTGTCAAATTTTCATGGAAGGGTATTATCTTCCCGGGAGAACATTTTCATGCACAGTAGTTAGTAATAGGCAACTAGGAAGCGGCCTCGAGAGTTATCAATCTAAGTTGCTAGAGTTTGATTTATGATTGAGCTGATTTATATGTTGTAAAATAAGAAAACATACAATGTAAATGAATAAATTATTACCACAAAGATAGCATTGTAACTAGGGCTGCGGATCGTTAAGCATGTGGCGATCCGATCCGAACCACGATTCATGTAGAACGATTCACGAATCGAACCACGAATCACGAATCGCCGGTTAATGAAAAAAACATACAGGAATTCATTTATATAACACACATATATGTATGAATATACATATAAATATAACAAAAATAAGTGAAGAATTACAGAAGTTTTTATTGCATTTTCATCATAACCGTCTGCAACGTCATGTTAGAGGTTCAAGGAGGGGTTTCGCGTGTGCTGCAAATGCGCGGTGCATAAATCACGTTAATTAATGTTTTCATACGTAGCGCAGCTCATTTTCGATGGTAGTTTAGCTGAATTTTTTCCATTTTTTTGTAACAATAGATCGCGGTCTGACGATTTCGGACGTGCCGAATATTCGTACTCGATTTTCTAGTCGTGGTCGCGAATATCCGAGTACTCGGATACTCGCAGCAGCCCTAATTTTGACCAAATATACATTGAATACATTGTAACCGGTGTAGGTTAAAAAATAACACTTTTTTATTATATTTTTATCAAATTGAAGAAGAAAATAATAAAACATAAAACAAAGAGCCGACATTTTGAAATTTTAGTGTATATAAATATATTAATAACTATCATTCAGAGGTAAATGTTTGTACTGTCCCATGCGTACTTTTACCCGCACCAGCCATAGACGACCGGCTCGGTTCCGGGATGAGGGCCACCATATGACACGAACAGTTCATCTATCTATTGTTCCTGGAATACTCTAGAACCGGTAAAAATAAAGATTATTTGAATTCTTATCATTGGTAGAAAATT
Organism: Mactra quadrangularis; assembly: GCA_025267735.1. Classification (NCBI taxonomy): domain Eukaryota; kingdom Metazoa; phylum Mollusca; class Bivalvia; order Venerida; family Mactridae; genus Mactra; species Mactra quadrangularis. The sequence continues at coordinate 36,365,269 of CM046304.1, forward strand.
TTAATATTCAGAACCAATTTATTGCATCAAAAACTTATGATAATTTGAATATTTTATTACTCTTTCATTATTATTCGGAATACTTCAACCATTCATTTAATGAATAATTATTCGTAGTGAATTATCGAGGAGTTCCAAAGGTTTCATTATGTCAACAAGCAATTATTTTGTATAATTATATGAGCCCCTGTGGACATCATTCAACGCATTTCAAGTGATCAGTCACCAGTTGGCATATCTATAAAACAATTCTTAATAACCATTCAGCCAGAACAGTTGACAATTTTCAGGTTCTCAGCAACCACAGTTCAAAATAGTAAACATAATAAAACACCTTTGTAGGCTATAAAACGTTCTGGGTTCCCAATGTAAATAATGACCTTTCTTCTATTACCAGGACTTATAGTTAACAACAATATACTTAATTTATTTCATTATGCCAAAATGCCATCCTAATTCTCTGACTCGTAATCTGGTTATTCTTTACTCGGACTGTTCGGCACACAATTCATTTCAAGGCATATACCGGTTGGTATGTCGAATGCCTAAGGAAAACTTTTCAAAAGAGGTACATGTATATCAGTAACATGCTACAAACAAAGTCATATTTCAGGAAGCTGAAATTAGCGATTTCAATATTCCGTTTTTTTGTTTACCCCCCCCCTTAAAAAACCGAGTGTAAAATCATCAATTGAAGTAATTGCATGTTGTTATACATCCCGGGACTATGTACGATTGAATGCATTCACGACTCTTTGTATTACAGTATATGCACACAGTTGTTTTTCCCACTTCGTTTTCCCACTTGCCAAGACATTTTCACTCTCTATATTGATCTATATTATACCCTGCTTGAACGATTTTAGTCAAAATTAAAACACATTTATTTATTTCTTTACTATATAATTATGTACAGTAAATTGAAGCTGTATATTTTATCTTTGTAATCATCGCCCATGGAGATGGATGAATGAGTGACATTTTACAGATTTCCATCAATGTAATTTGTAAAGTTGAGAAAAACTTTTGCAAACAGAGTATCGATGCGTTGCTAATAAGACTGTAATTTGAAATTTAAACCTAATTGTGTAGCCATTTAATCGGGCATCAAAGGTCATATCAGATATGTCAAATTTAGTAAGATATTAATGTACATGTACATTACAAAAAAGTTAACGTTTGTTTGAACAGAGGGGTTAAGAAAACATTATAAGGAAAAGCAACGGAGACAAAAAACAGAACTGCCAAAAAGCCAAATGGCAAGGAGAGAAATCTTTTTTTAAACTTAGAAAATTTATAAAGCATACATTTATAAAAATGACGCCTCAAATAAAGCAAATAACGAAAACAAGATCTTAATCATGGAGATTCCGCCTTGGAACGGACAAAGGCAAAATAATTGCTACTGTAGGAAAAATACTTTCACTTCTATAATTTGGTTTCAAATTTTCTATTTGTGAAACTTGGCTGGCCTATCACATGGTCAACAAAGCAATCAATTTCGTAAATTGTAAGAATTTTTACACTTTCAATTCGAAAAGTCACATTTAAACACAATTTATGAGGGCCTAAGACTTCGTTTGTAAAAATCATTTTGATACTTAATTCCAATAACAATTCTCAATTTTATTACAAAACGGGTTGTAACTCAGCTTCCATTGCTTGATACTTAAATTGATCTCAATAGCAAGCTTTGACATTATACATGTATTTCAAAGTTTTAAGCGAGATGTTTGATTAATTTTCCTCTTATCTTTTCAGGTTTTTGGCGACGCGATAGAAGTGTTGTTGAACAACGTATACAAATGATTCCTTATGAGAAGATAAATAATAATAAGGTTTGTACATGCAATACTGCACATATTCAAATAATTTTATTCAAGTAATTTCATGAACTAGTGCAATTTAAAGGCTTGTTCCATAACTTTCTGTTTTTTGTTCCGAAAACAATGTTCATTGGGCACTCCATATTTGAAGAGCTGTGCATTGATATGGGAAATATATACGAAGGAGACAATGTTAAAAACAATTTATAGAATGGGACAATTTGTAAAATGTGTCTCTTATGAAATTCTTACCTAATAAAAATTATGTTGTGCTACATGTAAAGCAATTGTATTTTACTGACTGATTTACGCAAACCCAATGGATAATTGAATTGAATTTGACAAGGTCATGTTAGAAGCACATCTGTTATGTTCTGTTAAAACATTGACCATCTCTTTCAAACAACTTTTATGCAAGAAACGTTTGTTTTCAGGAAACAACGACACAGTCATTGTCCTCTCTGTGTTTAAAAGAGGACCCCATGTATGTACCTAGACGTATACCTTCTTATAAACGTGAGTAATTTACAATGTATTATTCAAATAGAATTATAAAACGTGTTTATGTAAACATTAAAAATGAAACAATCCATTTAAGTGGGAGCCAGTATTGAAAATAAAAGTTGTATAATTCATTTTAACAAATTAGTTTGGCACATAAACCCTTGGTCAATCATGCTTGTAATGGTAGATCGCTTTACCATTTCACCAACGAGACACCCATAAGACATCAAAAATTTATATTTTATTGTCATCCTGAGGATCCCCTGTCGTGGATTACTTTTTGTATTGTTTATATAAACAGTGTTTTGTTTATTGTACGAACTAAACATTATGTATAAGTATGACTATTTAAAGGACAGAACAAAATCGTATAATACAACTTGTTGTCAGTTTGTTGCTTTTACGTAGTACGAGGGCGAGTCAATAAATAACAGTCTATGACATAAAGTCAGAGACTCGGTATACATGTACTTAGATAGGCGCAGTAATAGCAGAAGCATTAGGCATTTCACATGGTACCATTTCAACAATATTGCATGATCGTTCAGGAAGCTTACAACCTGTTGGGTCTCAAATCCCTTAACAATGATCAACTGCCTACCAGAGCATTAGTATGCAGTGCGTTTTTGAAGCGTTTGAGGTCAAAAGATGATCTCCATTTGCATCTAGTTACTGTAGATGAGATTTGGGTACATTATTATGAACCAGAAAATAAAGCCTAAAGTCGTCAGTGGGTAGGGCCTGGAATACCCAAGGCCAAAGAATTCCAAGACTCAACCATCTGCTGTCGTAGCGGCAGTTGAGGAGCGGTTCCATGGAAAGTACCCTGACGTCTTCATTTCTGGGCTGTTGGCACTTGAACACCGTTGGCCCAAGTGCATAGCCATAGAGGGAAATTACATTGAAAAGGAAGAAGAAAATCTTGACTCGAAATAGGTTAGGCTGGTTATTTACTGACTGGCCCTTGTATAAAAAGCTAGTCAAAACTTTCACAAGAATCCTTACTTAAGTGCCATTGTATGAACTTAATATGCTTGATAAAGAATGTGTGTATAAGTCATTTATTGTAATTAACACTTCTTGGAATTGAAAGAAAACGGTATTACAAGTTACATTGATTGTTTTGAACAGTTCTTCAGTCTACGAAATAAGTGGGTGTCCGGCAACTACTTTTTAGTTCGTACAGCCCACATTTTCTTTTGGGCAGCCAAAATTCTGCAAATGAGATATAGTGTTTGATCCTATAATGATCTATCCGGACAACCACTTTCATATGCTAATTTCGTAGGCTGGTTATTTTCTTCAAATAATGTCTGTTCTAATACAACTATAATTATAAGATTCAATTTACCTAATGAAGACATAAAGTCGAAAAGTTGTAAAAGAACAAAAAAATGAGAAATACCCATGCATGGTTAAATTTTAACTCTTCTTTTGATTTAACTATACGTTATATAATAGTTTCTGCTTTCTCACGAGTATAAAATATTGCTTCAATGGTTACATGGTTTTTTTCACAAATCAGCAAATTGCTTGTATCAAGGGCGCAAAGATTGTAATACAAAACGTCTGACGTTGTCAATAAAAAATTCAGATAAGTTGCTTATTGGTGTATGTTGTTAGGAGAATCACGGACATGTTAAATAAATATCCATGATAAAATTGTTGGTTTGTTATCATTGGTTTATGTAACGTTTCTTATATTATATATAATGCTTTAAGAGTCAGTAAATTACTCACTGTCACTTTTCGATTACAATGTTAAAGGTACTAGTTCACTGATTTGGTTTATTTTTTTAATAATTTCAAATACCATTCAGTGTCTGTAATTGTGTCGAAAATTAATTTAAGACAAACTGACCTATATATTGCAAGAAATATACAATAAAAGTCACAAAAATGTACTAAAATTGTCTATACCGTGGCATACGGGGTAGATATTTACTACATGAAACACCATCATTAGCACTTGTATGTCAATTTGCACTAAAATTGTCATTATCAAATCACAAATTTTCTCCTCAAAATATAAATTACCAAACAATTATGATAGTTCAGAAAAAGTTGATGTTTAAGTTGATATCTGTGAAAACCTTTACAATTTGTATTTGTAACGTTTCTTTTATTATAAATGTTTTAAGAGTCAGTAACTGCTCACTGTCACTTTTCAATGACAATGCTATGTTCCTTATAATTGTTTTTATATTTCTAGGTTACCTTACCATTGGAATTCCAACAATTAAAAGACGTGATGGTGAATACTTCATGAATATGTTGAGTTCAATGTTCAACAAAACATCAGAAGACGAGTTACAGAAAATAGTTTTTGTTATTTTCCTAGCGGATATAGAAAATCTTGAATGGAAAGCGGAAACGGAAGCTAAGATACGGGATAAATACTCAACCCAAATTGATTCCGGATCACTGGAAGTTATACAAGCCTCGCCAAAATTTTATACGGATATGACGAACTTTGGAAACAATTCTTATATGAAATGGAGAACAAAACAAAATTATGATTACGCGTACATGATGAAATACTCGCAATATTTATCTGAATACTATATGCAAATGGAGGATGACGTCATAGCCTCGGATGGGTATTTTGACGCCATTAATAAGTTCATTGACGATCAACCTAACGCCGATTGGGTGTGTTTAGAATTTTCAGAGCTAGGTTTCATAGGAAAGGTTTATCATTCCAAATATTTAGAAAATTTAGCACAAATGTTGTTAATGTTTAGTGATACTCAACCTGTGGATTATACATATCTTTATTTTAATATATTAATGAACAATGGTCCCCGTAAAATAAGAAAACCAACTTTATTTCAACACATGGGCTATCATTCTAGTTTAAGTGAAAAAGTTCAACCTTTGCGGGATAAGTTTTTCGACTTTCCCTCGAAAGAATACAAGGGAGATAACCCAACAGCTCATATTTATACCTCTCTTAAAGTAACAGACAGTTTCCCGCCAAATTTAGCGTACTCACACGAGAATGGACATTTTTGGAGCGATGGAGCTGCCAAAAAAGACGATGTATACCTAGTTGTGTTTGATGAATTACAATCTATTGATAAAGTGATCATAGATACAGGTTCTAAAGAACATCCTGATGATATTGTAAGGCATGGAGTGGTTGAAGCTTGTATTACCGTGTCTGGGTCACATGACCTCCCTGTTTGTGATAATAATGTAGTTTTAAAAGATTTTGAAAATGGTAAAGTTGATATAAATTCTACAGACATTTCACCGAAACTTGGTGTAATCAAATTGAAAGGTTTACAGATACGATTTACGGAGGCTCAGAATGAATGGGTGGTAATAAAAGAAGTTGCAATATTTGTGCAGAAATAGTGTTTTTATGAATGTTTTAAATTGTATTAATTTGCCTTGCACCTAGTGATATTATTCGAATTTTAATACATTTGTATGTCTGATAATTGATGTTGAATGGTAAATAAAAATGAAAAAAATATCATGAAGATGTTCATTTTATTTCATAATTGCAGATATCGTCAAAGCCAGGACAGAAACATATGAAGTCCCCATTCTTGTGTATGAAATATAAGAAATACATGCTGGTGTAAACAATAGAATTCTTTTTTTAAACCTTAACATCTAAATGCTTCATGAATGTAGAATCAAGTATATGTCTAGTGGAAAGTTTCAGTGATTAATTTTACATCAGTTCAAGCAATAAGTCCAATTTACTTGAATGAATTAGTGTTTACCATAATGGGGACAACTTGAATTAATCGCAAGGCATTTAAGCCTATCAGAACACATAAAAAATAAAGCTTCTTGAATCCTATTAAGCTTTTTATGACAAATGGTTTTTTGAGTGGTTTCCAAACTAACGTGCATTTTGGTCATGAAACCTCCCACCACATATTCCTAACTATGTAGGACAGTTGTCAGTCACTGACGGTAGTATGCAACTTGTAACCAGCTAAAGCGAGATATTTAGCCTTTCCAGGAACGGCGAGTAGATTGACTGATAGCCGTAATATGACCTATACAATGTGTTGCTACGGCGTTAAACCCAACAAAAAATATAACTGTAAAAATGTTTATTGCATTGTACTCACGGGCGGCCGGCACGGTCCCGAATCATTGGCACTATATATATAGTGTTTTGATTCGGGACCGTGTACTTACAAATGTAGTTCTCTAAGTAAGGGAGATAAATCTACCAAAACAAAACATATTGGGTCTCATGGTTATCGTAAATTGTAAATCAATAATCTCCTGCCTGAGTGATCTGGCAAAACTATTCAAATTGACTACAGTGTAAATAACTTTAAACTATATTTTAACAGAACGGATGGCCATTGTGAATGCTCAGTCTCGCAGAGCTAAATACGAATCTGTCAGATTCCATCTCTTACCGGGAAGAAGAAGAAGAAGGAACATAATAACGAAGACTAATTTTTGAGATTAAACACCACCTATTAAATAACATAATCTTCATCATTATGAACAACATCAACTGAAAATATCATCATCATTTAAGATGACAACAACAACTAAAAGTCATCATTAACATTATAAACAACACGACCTAAACAAGTTATCACCACCATTATTATAAACAAGTTATCACCACCATTATTATAAACAAGTTATCCCCACCATTGTTATAAACAAGTTATCACCGCCATTATTATAAACAAGTTATCCCCACCATTATTATAAACAAGTTATCCCCACCATTGTTATAAATAAGTTATCACCGCCATTATTATAAACAAGTTATCACCACCATTATTATAAACAAGTTATCACCACCATTATTATAAACAAGTTATCCCCACCATTGTTATGAACAACAGCAAGAAAACATCAACAACTCAAAATATCATCATCACAATCATAAAAAACAGCCACAACAACAACTCGAAGCATCATCATATAATTTGAGCCGTATCTCCACTGTACACACATAGTTGGTTTCCTTGGTTTCACCCCGTGGTCACAAGGTGGAGAGACGGCACATGCTGGGAGAGCTACAGTGAAGCCCTGATTGCCGGAGAATAAGTTGGCATTTATTTCACTTCCGATTAATCCATGTTGAATTAAAATTTTAAACAAAACCGAGGTCACTGCTCGGTGATCGAAGATTCAACAAAGTTTATCTCGATTGAAGCGGTCCTTCACGGCGTTGCTACCGCTGTACTCCCGGTTTGTCCCGGTGTTTAAAACGGGAAGTCCCGGGGCTGAACGCCGGGACAGTGCTGACGAGGCATAAAATAAAGATACAAAAATCACAAGGAATTGTTAAGTTACCTCCCTTTGATTTTTCAAAAGGTATGTTTGAAAAATCAAAGGGAGGTAACTTGACAATTCCCTGTGACAAAAATAGAATTGAGAATCGTTTCAAATCATATTCAGTCTAGCGTAGCGTACGAAACACATGAATGACTTGTATCATGTATCGTCAACTTCAATGGATTGGTAAAGGGTGATTGAATATGGGTCATTTAATTTGATTTTACATACAGTACTTTCAATATTTAACCAGTAGTATTTGCTAACATACAGTAGACAGACATCGTTTGTAAAGCTCATGATTATGATTTTATTTACACTAATGTTATAATTAAGCATGAAATGAGAATCTAAATAATGGACACAGGGTGAATCTACCACGTGATCGAATACTTCTATTCTGCGTAAAATGTGAACTCTTCGCTAGTACAAAACAAAAACTGTAAGTAAATTTCATTTATCTGTGATGGAAAACTTTATGGTGCATGGTTCTACATGGGTCTACCAATTTAACATACATCGGACGCGTCCATTTGTAACAACATTCAACAACAGTAACAACATTCGAGCCATAAACAAATGTTTAAATAATAATAACAATGGATTCAAACTAGAAACATTTGAAATAGTATTTTAGTTTTTTCTAATAGGATAGTTAAAATTTGTATCAAATGATATCAGATTTATATTTTGTAAAGTTAACTTAGTGAAACATTTATGACTACTTGTATTCATAATATGACATTTATAATGTATTCATATATATGCACAGTTCAATGCTTTTATCACGGTTTAATGTTGAATGCATGGTATTTGCTGTGCAAACATTCTATATGTCAATTTGTTACATTAGGTGTATAAAATTCAATGCAGAATACTGTAAACAAAGCAACGTTCAAGTGTACAATGTTTCGAAATTGGAAGTTGAGGAGCCATTACGCGGCTATAAAGTTCCGCGTATTCACACAATTGTACTTCATGTCAGAGTAAATATATGTTATATAGATGTACTTCTATGTATTTCAGATACATGCAGCAGTCATGAGATGTAGGATTGGTAAGAAGTTATATATCATTGGAGTTGTTGCAACAATAACATTACTATTACAAGCTACGTTAATGCTAAAACGCAAATGTGGTAAGTATTGTTCTATGTCCATTTATTCACATTAAATATTCTGAGATATTCCTTAGAACCCCTTACTCTCCGAACGCACTGACAGGCTTATCATATCCAAAAAACTAAAGTGAATATTTTTTAATGGAAAAAAGAGATCGCAATATCTAGGGTTAAAACTGAATTATCTATTATAACTGAGATTGTAGCGTACTACATTATATTATTATCATTATATAAATTGGTAAGATCGAACATCTGAACGTACATCCTGACAACATAAAGTTACATTGTTCAAAGCAAATGATTACCAACGTATATGTATAACACATGTATTCATACGCTGTCCAAACAAATTTTGAAATTGGATATAGTGAATGCTATAACTTGTATATTCCATTACATATTTCAAGTACAAAATGTATATGGTGTTTGATTACCTTTTTATATTCAATTTGGAAATATTATCTTTTACATTTTATCCAGAACATGTATATTTTAAGCGTTTAACGTTTCTTTGCAAAATCAAAATTGTGCATGAAATTTATTTTGTCGAATACATATGTCTTGGCGGTTGACTGAAATTTATCATCGGACCATTTTAACTGTTGTACAGAGTTAAAATTGTGCAGTTTCACGATGTTTATCAACGTGTTACGTTTGACTTGTTTTCAATAAATTCGGAATACGTTTTTACTTACAATGTATAGAAACATAAATTATTGATGCACCGCATACAAGATTTAAATGTATATACAAACGTAATGCTCAAGGACCAAAATCACTCTTTTTCAGTTTTCCTTTTCTACCTATTTATAATGAATTTATGCATTTCAAACAATATAATAAGGTTATGAACAGCGGCTTCTCACTTAACCAGCTTTCCTGCAAACTTCATCATCAACAGATCTAGCTTTCCATTTGACAATGAACGAAGATTAATTACAAGTCGTCCACGTAAACATTGCGTATATAAACAGTTTCATTACACACCAATATTTAGGGGTGAATTATTTTTACTATTTTGTAGCTAAGTTAGTTTACTCTTATTTTAATAACATATCATTATTTAAAATTTACATTTACAATATTTTAGATAAATTTTGAATATCAAAGTGGTATGTTTAAACCAGACAAATGCTGTTTATGCATCAGCTTATTCGCTTATTTAATGGGCAAGTCCATTGTTCAAAGTACAAAAAACACACATGACCTAGAATACGTCCTGTATGTCATTGGTTTGTATGTATAATTGTATATCTTGTAAATATGTTACTACTCTCCAGATTAGGAGGAAATAAAGGAATCTATATATCTACCAATTCGGGTGTGCTTCCGGGTTGTGATATATTAACCTTTTATTAATACAATGTACATGTATAATGGGTTGTTGCAACAAATCATTTTACAAAATTTTGAAATGAATGAGAAACGTCGAAAATTCATAAATTGTATATATCAGTTAATGTATAGGATAATTTTTAACTTGGTGCGTCAATCTAACAAAAACCGTGTCTAACTTTAAGGGTGTATCAGTTGATGAAATTGGAAAAAATCCATCAATCGGGTGGGGTAACTATATATACTAAAATATCCATAAATTCCGGATAATATTGATTTATTTTGTAAGAGAAGCATCAAATGTACAGATGTAACAGTGGAATTATGAAACACTGAACAAAATAGTCATTTAGAAAGAAATGAAAACATTTATCCTAACCTTGAAATAGCCTTCCGAACGTCGGTCCAAACACATATTTAAGTACGTTTTTCATAAATCTAAATGTTGATATAGGATGTCCATGTGACATTTTACAATGTCTTAGGGGGAATAAAAAAAAAGTATTTCCAAAATGTAAATATGATTATTTATCCCAACACTATCATCACGTGATTTTACTTTCATTTTTATCACAGGAGCCCGATGCAATTTTTCCTTCATATCACATGTATAGAAAATACAATAAGGAGGAAGAATTTCATCGGACTCCTGTGATATAAACTGTGAGTTAAAAAGTTTTATCCGGAATTTATGGATATTTTAGTATATTTAGTTACCCCACCCACTTGATGGATTTTTTCCAATTTCACCAACTGATACACCCGTAAAAACAGGAAGATATTAAGAAATATTCTATAGGTATCTATATTAAACAAGTGAGTAATATCTACACTCATATCTTCTGAGTCACACATACTGAACAATTTTGTTTTCATATAAGAATAGAATATATGACACAGAACCACAGTATAACGGATTTACGTGTTTCTCAAAATTAAAAGAACAATAACATGGCATGTTTACAAAATTGATTCATGATAAAATGCGCCTGGTGCTTCATTACCGACAAAACAATCACTATTATTGACAATAACGACTTTGGACATGTATTATGTTTGATTAGATTCATTTATTTCCTACTTATCTGGAGAGCAATGGTTTGTCTTTGTATTTTCAGCGTGTTGGCATGGTGATAAAACCCTTCTTGACCAACGTGCGAAGATGGTTCCCGACGAAAAACTAAATTATAATAAGGTTCGTACATTACTTAAAAATAAGACTGGATATGGTTCCAAAAATGAAATAACTTAACAGAAGAGAACAGTAGGGATACTGAATTACAGAAACTGCTTTAATTCTCGACGATTATGGTATATTACGGAGTCGCAGACTGTTGACACCATTTTCGAAAAGTATGCTGTCTATTTCTTGAAAGTCATGTCATTTTGTGCTGTGATTTACATTTAAATGCCGGATGTTTATATTCTTAGTCCAGCCATTACATACTTATTTCATCATTTCATCAGTTTAGTGCTTTGTGTCAGCGCTATTGAGATAGGGGTCACCTTGACAACCTAGCCACTGGCCTCAATAAGATACTGTCTATTTTGGAAAGTGGTGAAATTTGTGTTGTGATGCACATTTCAATTTTTGATGTCTATGTTAAAAGTTTGATTATTTATTATTAGTCAATATTGTTGTTTTTGTTGTTAATCATATATGAAACGCCATTGGAATTGTATGGAACGCCATTCTGCCATGCGAATAATTATTCTGCTATGCAAATTGCTATTTGCGAAATGACAAATACGAAATGACATTTGCTAATGATTATTGCGAAATGCTTATTGGCACAAGGTTATTTAGAACAATTTCCGCCATTAATCAGACCGCTGTCTTCCAGGAAGGTAGGTAGTTAACTGCATTTCGTATTTATCATTAACAAATGTCATTAGCAAATTGCAATTGGCATTTCTTAAATTGCATTTCACAATAATCACTAGCAAATGTCATTTCGCAAATGTCATTTCACAATAATCATTAGCAAATGTCATTTCGCAAATTGCATTTCGCATTTATCATTAGCAAATGACATTTAGCAAATTGCAATTGGCATGGCAGAATGGCTTTCCATAGATTCATGCTTCAATTTGCTGATTATCCATTGTAAGCAGCGCATACAGTATGGTAATGACATTTCGCAAATTGCAGTTCACAATAAATCATAAAGCAAATGTCATTTCGCAAATTGCATTTCGCATTAGCAAATGTCATTTAGCAAATTGCAATTGGCATTTCTTAAATTCACTTCACAATAATCATTAGCAAATGTCATTTCGCAAATTGCATTTCGCATTCATCATTAGCAAATGTCATTTAGCAAATTGCGATTGGCATGGCAGAATGGCTTTCCACAGAATTGTAATACATGTATTTGAAAAGTTTAACCTCAGTACTCGTATACATCATCGATATGTTAGATACATAATACAGACTGTATACAATGAATCCGAGTGTGATTGCTGACTCTTACAGATCATACCTTTTATAACTTTCAAAAAATCGGTAATAATATCGTTGTCCTTCTGTATAGGACAAAGGTTGAAGTCCTGCGCTCTACCAATGACAATTATTTTCATGTTTAAAAGTCTTACTTATGCAATGCACTAGTGATTGGCTTGCAATTATTAACATAATGTTTATATTGAGGATAATTCGTTATTACTAGAACACTTATTTCAGGACCTAACATCACCAGCATCAAATAAAGATCCTATGTGTGTACCAAGGCGTATGCCTTCATATAAACGTAAGTTTGAAACCATTGTCCAAAAATGATTGTTGTACAAACAGTAGTACCAACAGCAGCATACTTAAAACTGCATATTTTTTATAACTCATACTATTTCTTAAACACACACATTCACTATATGATATTGATCTACCACGCCACATGTATAGTGTCAAAATTAATGACATGGGCCTCTTTCTTTTGATGTTCAAAAGCTTTCACATTTAATAAATTAAATTATTATGTAGGAGCAGTTGTCCAGTGGTACGACGCGCGCTTAGGGATCGAGAGGTCCTGGGTTCGATCCCCACCAGGGTCATTGCTAATTTCCTTGAGCAAGAAATTAACCTACAATTGTTCCACTCGACCCAGGTGTAAATGGGTACTGTTAGGGATTGCGTACCTGATGGTGATTTTAATGATCAGGAGTTATCGTACAAAATTGTCGACAGAACTTGTATATGGAAGCAGACTTTAAACCGCACTTTTTTAAATTTGTAGGTTACCTAACCATTGGAATTCCAACAGTGAAACGACGTGATGGTGAATATCTTATGGATATGCTCAGTTCGATGTTTAACAAAACTTCAAGAGAACATTTGTCGAAAGTGATATTTGTTATATTCCTAGCGGATATAGAAAATATTGAATGGAAAGCGGAAACGGAAGCTAAGATACGGCATAAATACTCAACCCAAATTGATTCCGGATCACTGGAAGTTATACAAGCCTCGCCAAAGTTTTACATGAACATGTCAAATTTTGGAAACAATTCTTATTTAAATTGGAGAACAAAACAAAATTATGACTACGCGTATATCATGAAATATTCGCAATATTTATCTGAATACTATATGCAAATGGAAGATGACGTTATAGCCGCGGATGGGTATTTTGACGCCATTAATAAGTTTATTGATAATCAAGCAGACACTGATTGGATGTGTTTGGAATTTTCAGGGCTTGGATTTATTGGGAAACTTTATCGTTCCAAACATCTAGAAAGGTTAGCAAAACTGTTGTTAATGTTCAATGACACACAGCCGGTGGACTTTACTTACTTATATTTTAATATGCTAATGAATAGTGGACCGCGGCGGATCAGAAAGCCATCATTATTTAAGCACGTTGGGCATCATTCTAGTTTGAGTGAAAAGGTTCGTCATATGCAAGATAGGTTTTTGGAATTTCCCGCAAAAGAGCATAAGGGAGATAATCCAACAGCTCATATTTATACATCATTAAAAGTATCAGACAGCTTCCCGCCAAATTTAGCATACACGCATGATGATGGCTACTTTTGGAGCAATGGAGCTGCAAGAAAAGACGATGTTTTTCTCATAGTATTTGATGAATCTCAGTTCATTTCTAAAGTGATCATAGATACTGGTTCTAAAGAACATCCTGGTGATATTGTAAGGCATGGAGTGGTTGAAGCTTGTATTACCGTGTCTGGGTCACATGACCTCCCTGTTTGTGATAATAATGTAGTTTTTAAAAAAATTGAAAATGGTAAAGTTGTTATTAATTCAACAGACATTTTACCGAAACTAGGTGAAGCCAAGGTAAATGGTTTACAGATACGATTTACCGACGATCACGCTACTTGGGTAATTGTTAAAGAAGTTGCAATATTTGTGCACAAATAGTAACTTGTTTCTTTACATGTTGAGCAATTTTATCACTTTGCTTTACTTCTAATTAAATTAGTCGATATTCATATATTCTTGTACCAGGTAATTGATATTAAACGATTGATAAAATATAATAGAAGTGACATTTATCATGTGTATGTTCAATGTCCACTTGGGTCAATTTCATATACAGTATAATACTGAAACTTTGTACAAGTAATAACCTGAATTATCATCCCCATGAAAATTACAAAACTACATGTAAACAACTTAGATAATGGGACTCAAACTGATAATTAAATGTCTGAATGATTTGTGGAAGTGAATTATGATCATCATCGAAAAGTTTTACCGTGTAAAACCAAGTCAGACCATATCGATAGATCAGATCCAAAATTGGATAAATGAATGAGGAGAGTTGTTTACCACTATCGAAACCTCTTGAAGAAACCACAGGACTTTAACAGGACTTTAAAAGTCAGCGGTACATAATTATGGAAGAGAATTTGTAGACTCTTCATTCAACTTCTTTTTATAAATTGTTTTTGTTTGTATTCACTCCATTATAGTAACTCTTCAAGTAAATAAACATTTTTAACCATGATTCTTCGCGTATTTGTACCCGCACGGCTAGTTCAGTTGGTAGCGCAAAAGTCTACTGATCGAGGGATCGTATGTTGGATTCCTGGCGGGCATACTTTTGTAGAGCTTGGTCATGAAATTATTTCTACGGTCATTCTCCCTCCTACCACTGACGAAAGCATGCGCCTAGTAGTTGGTTAACAGCTAAATCCAGAGATTTAGCATTTCCAGGAGGAGTGAGTAGGTGGACTGACCGCCGTGATATAACCTATGCTATGTGCTGCTACGGCCTTAAACCCAACAATCAAAGCACTGGAGTGCTGGAGGAACGATGTCCTGAACTTATTTTTTGATTAAAGAATATATTATTATGTATATTATCTATAAAATAATGTATTAAGTATCAATTAACAGAATTTAACAAAAGGATAGCACTAGACTTCTCAAGTGGTTTGCTCATGGCAAGGTTTATCTTACTTTATCAAACAAAATAAACCAGTCAAAGAATTAATTTTCATCAACACATTTTAGCGTCATGTACGGCAGCGATCTCACCAAACCAAAGATTATTCTGGACTATTTTCTTTAACCAAAAGGAGCTGACAACTTCTCATTTTTGGTTATCAATGGGTATTTTTAACGAGATCGTTAATATTTTCGTTAAAATTTTAAAGATTTGGTGTGGAATGACAAGCTGAATATTTTCACAAAAACATCGACTTTCTAACAATTCATTTAAGGTTTTCCACCAAGTAGATCTACTAAGCTCTTTTGCATTAAGCTACATTCCCATTTTTGTTCACGAATTTTAAGTCAAATTAACGTTTTGCACTTGCAATTTATTCACAATTAAAATTACTCTAAGAATCGTCTATTTCCTATAAATATTTGTTTAAAATTCCGTACATTCCAAATTATAATCAAACTCTATGACTTAAAATCGCTCAAGTAAACTTTTAATGTGACACTTTGAAGACGACAACGTCATATCGCCGTATATTAAACATCCGGTAAGTGTATTAGTCATATCCAAAATGGTGGGTGTAATAACAATTGGATAAGTCACGTCTGTAAATATTTGTTTATTTCGAGTAATAATGAATTTAAACAATTTTTTCGACGTTTAAATGTCGAAACATACGCATGTTATTTGACTTCCGTAACTCTAGCCAACCCTGTCAGGTTTGTCTACAGTTACGGAACTTCCGTAACTCTAGAACCTTGGTCTAGAGTTACGGTACCGTAACTCAAGCCACTGCTTAATAAAATACGATCATTTAATATTGTTTATTACTATCGAATGATGTAATTATGTTACGCATATAACAGGCATTGTCAAAAACATCGTAGGCCCTTTTTACTCCAACAAGTAATCATTGCAGTTGTCACGGGTTGAGTTGTCCCGTCTCCATTGCAAAATTTATATGTCC
This sequence comes from Mactra quadrangularis, assembly GCA_025267735.1. NCBI lineage: Eukaryota > Metazoa > Mollusca > Bivalvia > Venerida > Mactridae > Mactra > Mactra quadrangularis. The sequence continues at coordinate 36,381,709 of CM046304.1, forward strand.
TAAGAGTTACCTCCCTTTTCCTTAAGAGTTTCAAGAACGACAACACAAGCCAGCGTTGTATTACATTTAAATGAGATGTTAATGATGTTGAAGCGTGAAAAGAGTAATCTTATACTTTCTTGTTACCATTGGAACGATGCTAAATTAGCATCGTTCCAATAACAACAACAAAGGTCATTAAGCACAAAATGATCCGATGATAGAATATACAATTTTACCTAATACATCTGTTAAAACCCGTTTTGTCTCTGATATACAATATACCTTGTCTTAATTTATAAGTATACATGTATATATTGACTCATATCTAAGTAAATGTTTGTCTGATTAGATAGACAATGTGGTTTAGTCCTAACTTTAGTCCATAGGGGGTATTCACATAATTGTAAGTGGCAGCGTCTGAACAGAGTTAAGTCAGAATTAAGTCCTAGACGATTTAGCCACATGTTTTCTTCGCGCTTTTGTATAACACGCATGCAAATCTTTTTCCAAGCACATTTTGGCGGGAAAAGTCCAGTTAGTAAGAATTGGTCTAGATATTCTCTTAGATCGTAAATATCAATAATTGACAAAATATCAGGTATAAAACCAAGTAATTTAGAATTATTGTTCATAGCCTGGAATAATCTATGAGTGAACAATTTAGAACAAATATCTTGTCCTAATTTCTATGTATTTACATATTAACTGCATTAATCTTTGTTACTCTATGAATTAAATTCAGTAATTTAATCGGCTATCGTATTTCGAACGTTTTCAATATGTCAGATTTTAATTATTATTATCTATTATTTTGTACGAACATATTAAAATATACTCAGTTCATATCAAAGGGAAATAATTACTCACTTTCAAGAAAACTCTAATTTCAAATAGAACATTGTTTTATAAACCTTATCAGTCTTCATGACTAACTTTCATCAGCATTTAACAATCGGTCCAGATTGTTTTACTGGACCGAATAAAGGTTTACCGGACCAAAAAATGTTAGTGATATGTTAAAATACTCTACCCATTTTAACGATTTAAAGAAAATAAATCATGGTTGTAAAATATTGGTCGGCCATCGGGCCACTCACTCTCTAAAAGTCACTAGACCGACGGTGACTTCGGTGGACTCGGTCCACTGGCTAAATTCAAAGACTGAGGTATATGCATATTACGTGGTGTATTGATTGTCTTATTGTGTGTATTACTATAACCGAACAGAATGCGGATTTACTCGTCGCCATAATCTTATATATACTTGTATATACGTTAATTATCCATATAATTGTTTAGACAAACATTTTGATTAAATAATTCAGATTAAAAAAATTAGTAAAATTATTTGGACATACATAATAATTTAAAGTAAGACAAAATTTATTCGTTACGTATTTTAATTAAAATAAGCATCCTTAAAATCCTTTGTAAGAAAAAATTTCATCGATTTTCTTTCTTGTTAATAAAAATATTAACAGGTGTGATGTAATTTAGAAAGTTCTTCACCCTAACAAATAAAATAATGTACAAAAAAGTTATTACAGATTAACTGTGGCAAATTAACATTGAAAAGCAAGGCTAAAATCCGAGTAATCCAACTGAATGGACCTACCTATTTGAAGAGTATACAAAGGGAAGTAACTGGCTAAGGTCTCTTATTGATACAGTATTAAATTCCCTCCACAAATCATTGAACATATTATGTACAGGATAACTCATTTGACCGGTTACTTACAAGGGGTCATCTGAGCAAATCACAAAAGTCAGTATTAGGTAGTTTCATAAAATATCATTCAAACTATACTTTATTAACTTAAACTTAAACGTAAACTTTTTCATTTGATTAAACGCCTATTTCTATATTACATATTCAGTGGCGTTGTACAAAAATGTTATAAAAAAATAAATACATGTAAGTAAAAACCCTCCACCATAAAAACATAATGTATATACAATAACACAAAACAAAATAAAAAAGCCTTTATAGTTCATATTTTTGGACCTACATCCTTCACAGATCATGATTCCACTTAATTTTACATTTTTATCACTAATTTCTTATTTAGACTATTAACAAGCTTCAATCACAATAAAATAACTTACAGTTTGCAATATTAATTTTCTCAAAACATCATTAGTCCAAGAACATTAATTTGAAGGATATATAGTTCCTTGCATATGGTGATGGCGACTAAATGACAACGTAGATGTAGTCCTAAAAACTATAGTACTATATAAAATTGTTGTACAAAAGATATTGCCATACATCACACCAAATTATCTTTTTTATCAACAATGCAAGAATAGACCTACTAACGTCACAACATAGACTAAAGGAAAATTGGTCTCTAAGAGGCTTTGGCCACTTTCATTTCCTTTATGATTAATTACTTTATCACTGGTATTTCCTTTAAGATCAATTATTTCATCACTGTTATTTTCTTCAAGATCAATTATTTTACAAGCATCGCTTGTAAACATGTCATCCATGGCAGATATTTCCTCACCATCAGCGGACCGTCTTCTTCTGGCACCAACGTCGCGACACATTGTTCCAACATGTATATTAAAATAATACCTATGATAATCAATATTATATTCTAAAGGATTAAAATCATTACTGTTAACACAAGTAGGGTCTTCATTAATTTCACAAACTTTATAGAAAGCGTCTGGTGGCATGTCATCTTTAGGATAGTACACTTCTGTTTTATGATGATACGGCTCGTTATCTGGGTTTATGTTAACTCCAAGTGGTACTCTGGTCACAATATCATTACCATGTACTACTCTCCAGCTATTGTTAACAAGTTTATCATGTTGCAGGGCATATTCCTTGTCACCAACTCTAGGCATACCAAATGTATAAAGCGCCATCTTATCCTCAGAAATAATTTTGTCATGCACCAGAGACACAGCTGTAAGGGAAGCTATTGCCGCACCTAGAGAGTGACCAGTAATCACAACTTTGTAGCCAGGTTTAGATTTGAGCAGATCTTTCACATATTGAGCAACACAAGGGTACAGTAAATTGAATGCGTCATTAAAGTATTTCTGAACTTTACCTCCTGATTTGAAGGTTTGCTTTGGAATAGTAAGAATTGTCAATACCTGTTCTAATAATTGTGTCACGTGTGTTGACCCTCTGTTTGTAACGACAATGAGTTTTTTAGCATCAGAGACGGCAACAGCAGCGAAACATTCTCTATAGTCGAAATTAAAATCACTACATTTACGTCCAATGGCAGCAACAATTTTAAAATCTCCATTAGGTAAAAGTTTCTCCATACATTTCTGCGGATGGTCAGAATAAGCTACTGCAGATAGCAGAACATTTATGTAAGCGGTCTCTGGATGGTATACTCCATACTGTTTATCATAACAATCAGTAGTTATGCGGCTGTTTCCTCCAGAAGGACAAGTATTGAATAGTGATAGGTAAGCATGACATGATCTCGTCAAAGGACACCATTCACATGGTACGTTAATAAGAACTAACGAAGCTTGTTTCGACACACAAGTGATGCAGTCTGTCGCGGAACTGCAAGACCAACCATGGACATAACCGCAAAAATAAGCAAACAACAGCGTTACTTGTACACTTAGTAAAATCGACATGTTGAGAGTATCACACTTCTATAAATCCAAATACACCATTCTACATTTGAACATGTATGTAAACTGAAACAATCACTAAATAGACATGTTTGTGAATAATTATGTAACCTTATATAAGTTACTAGAAAAGAGACGTTTATTCTACAGCATGCTTCGTTTGGATACTGGCTGTCAATAAAACTTTACATTGAATGCACGCCAACTTGTACAAGGTACCTATGTTTTTGTTCCGTTTTGAAACTAGATCTTGCATTCAAAACTTCCGGATCCTATAGCATACGATAGACTATATTATGTCATTGATAGGGTGTATTTTACATAAAAAAATAAATGCATTTTAAAGTTAACGCGATTTAGGCCTATCGGTTACGCTTATTACACCTATTGAATTCATTAAAGACATACTCTACTGTATATGTGAATATTATTTGTATAGTACAACCTTTTCAAAACCCTGCACATTTATGTCTACTGCATTCGACAAGTTAAATAAAAATGTCTTCTTTAAAATCTCTTACCTGGTGTAAATATACATCTAAATACTATCTATACTCTTTTATTGCATTATTTGTGAAAGTATATGTATTTCTTAGGGGGGGGGGGCAACTCAAAGACAATTCTGGAGGTATTTGTTACGTAAAATTCAACTCGTCGCCTCAATCTAACCATGTCCTATCTCCATTATTGAAAAAATGAGATAAACATCCCAAGCGACTTGTATGACCTTTTTTATCTTCTAAAAAACATTTCGAGACTCTGTCATGTCAAGCAGCCCAATTCGCTAATCGTACATTATCCTATCTCCACACATTTTCTCTGCTCACCGCCCAAACATTGTTCTATGTCCAGGACATAGATCAATGTTTGGGCTGAAAATACTGTTATCCGATTAAAATGAAGTCTTCGGTACTCGTTTTATGTCCTAATTGACTCTAACAATGCTCTAAGTCCATAGAAGCTCGTTCCAACATTGCTCTATCTCCTTTCGTCCAGTCGGAGAACACAACTTGATTATCGTGTTTTTGCTCTCCAGTGACATCATATTCTCAGTGTATACCAAAATAAATATGTATGCCGCAACATAGGCAGTGTTACAAACCCAAAACTATGGGCACAAATACCATAATATTGTCTTCTTGGAGATAGCGCAATGTTAGAACGAGATGCATCAACCAAAATAAGCGAATTTTGATCTATCTCCAAACACATTTTTGCAATTTTCAGCATTACTATTCATAATATTTCAATCATATTCCTCATGTATGTGTTGAATAACATTGTTAATGTGCCTACCAAGTCTCATGTCTAGATACAGACTGAAACAACGAAGATATAACCTTTTGAACTTTTGAAGTCGATTTTGCCACAACAAATTGATCATATGTTCTATGGATTCGCTCGCAATTTAATTTTGACGGTTTTTACAAAAAAAAATATTTTTATTTCCTCGCTCGCTCATAAAAATTTGGTCAAACCGCTATATATAGCAAGTGAATAAAGACTTTTAAAAAAAAAAATTCTTCGCTCGCTCGCCCCATTTTTTTTTCAGAAAAATCCGTAGAACATATGATCAACTTGTTGTGGCCTTTCCCAAAAATAAAAATTTGGTAGTTAGAGCATTGTTAGATTGAGGCGACGAACTGAAATATTATGACCACAGGCGACCGGCATGGTCCCGAAACAATATATACATACATATATAGTGTTTTGATTAGGGACCGTGCCGGCCGCCTGTGGTTATAGCGTTCGTTTGCTTCGGTGGTTGTCAGAGCTATATTAACTGAAAATGATTTTTAATACTTGAGCTTCGATACCCTATCGACATTTTTATTCGATTTAAAACTTTAAACTGGTCCAAATTGATAGTATGCTTCTATACGTAATTATGTCCCATGTTTGAACTAGTAAAATCTAAACTTTTCTGCTCCTTGACCCTAAGGCCTGGGCTGAGTTCAGTTACCACGAACGTTACAGAACGTTCCGTAACGATACATTCGGAACTCCTCGATCATTTGCTGTGAATAATCTCGGACAAATTTAGACGCTTTTTGAAACTACCGGTGTTAAAGTAAACAATTATATGGCCGAGGAGTTCCGAATGTATCGTTATGTAACGTTCTGTAACGTTCGCGGTAACTGAACTCAGTCCAGTAATATAGATCAAGGGCTCTCACTGATTAACAGTCAGTAAACTAAGAATTTCCGTCACAAGGCAAACAAGTGCGTATGAATTCCCGCGCGCATTATGACGTCAAATACGTGTATGACGTCACAACAACAGTAAGTTAAAACACTAAGTCTAACAAGTTGTTTTATGTGATGCTAGTTTCATAATACTCTAGTTTCATGATGGCTCTCCTCTGCGACGGTAAGCGGAAATTAATTACATACATGTGTCTTATTTATGAGTGGACGTACATTACATTTCTATACAATGATTTACCTTAAAGCATTTTAGCATATTTTATGTATTAAATGAAACATGGATTTTACTTCCTCATTTTAAGCTATCGACACACCTGTGCGGTTTCGGTTTTTCAAATGTGGATAGCGGAAGTAAACTGTTCTCAGCTACTGGTGCCTATGATAACTCTTAACCTTCGTAAATATTTACTGAACTAACTTACTACACATTGTACAGTATTAACTTATGTGTTAACTTATGAAACTATTAGATACATGAGGTTGATGTAGGCCTACGTCATCAGCAGGTGGGTAAACCCTGGATTACCTGCCCCTTCTAATAGATAATATTGCGTAGAATGCGAGACCGGAAACCATACTACAGGTGGGTATTTTAATCCCAGTTCGTAATTAACAAAATCAAAAGGCTCTAATCGGCAAGTAATCTTCCTCTTTCTTCCTTGTCAGAGACGGGATTTGTAATTGAATGTACCTCGGATTACATGAAACTGTCATTAATCTATTGGTTTTTTAAATTGATCGAATAATTGGTTTTGTAAACATTTAAAACATGTGCTGTTCAAGGAAGGTATCCCACGTTCACCGTACTTTTATTTAAGATATAGTCAGCCTTAATTCAATAGTAACATTTTTTACACGGATAGGATGTAGGCCTATCATAAGATTGTCATAAAATGTCACTTCCTTATCTGGCATTTTCTTAGTATTATGCTCCGATCACATAAACTATAGTTTGTCGTAAGACAACGTGCGTTTCTTTTCGACCAAGATCCACGAAGACCTGTTCAACCACTTTCGGACTCTGGTTCATGACCACTCTACAGTAGTTACTTGTGTGGAATCTGGCATTTGATTAAAGAAGTCGAACGTCCAATGCCCTTGTGAACCCCAACATCCATCGGCTGAGGATTAATAATTTCATCCTGATGCAATATGTTAGGATTATTTTAAATACCTGACATACAATTTGAAATTACATGTAGATCTACTTAGGGAGCAAAGCGGAAGTTGATAAAGATCTAAACATTAATTTATAATTTAATACATATTTTATTCTATAAATTGGATTGGATAACAGGCATATCAGTAATGCCTATACACATCCGGTCCATGACCTCTATCTTAACATTAAATTAAGACAAATGACATTCAGGCAAATTTCATACCTATATACCCCTGTAAATTTTCATGTATTATTTAAAGTTATATGCAAAAAAATATAAAGACGATTATCAATCGCATAACCACAGATAAGTCCGTATGTATAAATTACACAGCATGATTATACGCGTACGGAAGTTAATGCGTCATAAAATGTATGATCAAGCGATATTGTGTTGGTCTTCTTTCAGGTAATATAAACTGGTCTAATCATCCAATCATAAGTAAAGAATCACGTGATTGGTTACATCTAGAAGATGAAGTATTCCAGTCTGAAACACCATGTTTTGATACATCATTTATTAAGAAAATGGCTGCTGATAAACAATGGCTTTCATTGAATAAATGTATCGACGACGCTTGTCCAGTACACGCTGAGGCGAAGTTTCCTGAATCCTTAACAAGTTTGTCTGTTGAAGATCAGCAGAAGCACATAAGTACAGATGTTGATAATATTGTGCACATTTCTGATGACGTAGAACGCACAAAATGCAGACGACAATTATTTGGCGGTGATGTACCATACAATGAGTTTGCAACCGGAACTGAATTTTATACTGAACCGAAAGTGCCATTTTCACATGATTTCGATAAAAGCTCCAATACTTTAGAACAAACGAATGCTCTCCAGAATATTGTTCGTTGCGATAATGAAACTATTCCTACAGTAAGTCATTCTCAATCAAAAATCGCTAAGTATCAAGAATTAACAGAAACGGGGTTGAAAGACCAACTTACCGATGTTGTAAATAAGATAGAGAAATCTTATTCATCAAGACCAAGATTTTTGTGTACTTGGCTTCAAGAAAATGTTTCTATTGAAAAGTATCCATTATATAAATTGTCTCTGTCGTCTGCCACTTCGGTCCCTCCAGGGAGAGAAAATGTCCGCGTATTTTCTGAAGCTACTACGGACACTATTTGGAAGCCTCATTGTTATATTGGAGAACTTGATTGTGAAATAACTAGTGATAAAACTTTGAATTCATCATGCAAGAAGTCTAAATCATTAGAAAATTGTGCCAAAGAAACGCCTGCAAGCGTAATTAAAGAAATTATTGATGTGGATATTTCAGACTTGAAAAGCAAGTACAGCTTCTTGTTTCATCAGCCATATATATTCCAAACCAAAAACGTCACAAAGCATCCTACTGTGAATCAATACGCTCCGGCACAATATAACATGATTAGTCCTCAGTATGGAATTGGTGTTAATAAACATGTTAACAAGAAATTTAACCAGGGTTATCATAATACAGCTGAGATGACCACTCCTAAGTATATATCAGTTAACTCTACAAAACTGAACCCATTCGTGTCTGCAACTAATTCACCACAGCTACTGGGTAACTGTACATACAGCCCTTTGATTGGATATCAAAAAATGAAATATCCCACCGGGACCTTAGTAAATTTTAGCAAGTCCTTAAGAGATCCTAGATTAAACAGAGTGAAAGCTGAGACGTTAAGTTCTGGCGATAGAAGTTTGACTAACTCACCATGTGTAAATTATGAAAGTGAACCAAACTATGTTTATGACATTTCAGACTATTTGTACAATATAGCTTATAACAGCAGTGTTGAAGGTACTCCAACGTATATTGTTGAAACCTCCTCACCAATACAAGGAATAAATGATTCAATGACGTATGAACACCTAAAACCAGCTCTATCAGTATGTACTGATCGTATGAGTAGTCCAAACATGAACTTTATTGGTAGTCCTGCAGTAAGTGGTTTGTCTAAATCATCAGAAAGTCCTCTTGTAGGATATTCAATCAATGATCCCGATAATGGTTCACCATTGGGTAGGAGGTTTTATTTTCAACCCAATTGGTGTCAAAGTCCAGTTAGTGATAATAGCTATGCTTCGAGAAAGAATTTTCCTTATACTCACCAGCGAGATCAACGGGATAGTGACGAGAGGCTTCGCAATCGTCGGCGCTCACCAGACAGAAAAACGCGTCGTCATGACAATGAACATGTGTCGTCAAGGTCAAGGTCGAGACATTACTCTTCTGGAGATAGACATTCTTATCATAGACAGCATGAAACTCGAGAAATTCCATATAGTGAGGGATATTATATCGATAACCGTAAGGAATCACTTAGGGGAAGTCCTGATGGAAATACTTCTATCTACCATACATCTGATCATTCTGATAAGTTTGATAAATCAAGAGATCGATTTACTAAAGCTACAAAAGATGAATGTGACGATAGAATGTTAAATCATCGTTCAACTAGAAATGGTTCTGACGATTTTATGCCTTCTAGTCGAGACCGCGATCGTTCTAGAGTATCAACCAATCAAAGAGGGAGTAATCTAACACGTGACAGGATGCATGACTCTCTATCAGGATCACATTATGAAACAAGACGTGGTAGAATTTCTGTGACGTCTGTACGAAATGAAGAGTGTGTCAGGGTTGAGCTTTCTGGCCGCGAATCAAGACAATATTCTAATGACAGGAACCGAAGATCAGATAGAGGTCATTCTAAAGAACACAACTCTTTTTCAAATGAGGCAAGGTCAAGTTTTGAAAACAGATCAAGGTCAAGCTCAAGATATGAGTCAAAGTCAAGATCAAACTCTCGAAATGAATCAAGGTCAAACTCTCAAAACGTAGCAAGTTCGAAGTCAAATTCAAAGAGTGCGGCAAGGTCGAAGTCAAACTCTCAGAGTGTGGCTAGGTCGGAGTCAAGCTCACAGAGTGTGGGAAGGTCAAGGTCGAACTCTAAATATCACTGTAGGTCATATAGAAGATCAAGATCGAGATCATGTTCTAGAATATCTAGAAAATCAAGAGTTTGAACATTATGAATATTGATTTAAAATCAAATGAAGTAATAAAATTTATTTGTTTACTCATATTGACAATATATGATTGGTATGAAGGCTACTGGAAATGTTAATGTATTTGTAGTGATAACTTGAATAACCGTTGTCAATAAGGGACTTTAGTCAGTTATTTCCCCTGGTATACTCTTCAATTAGGTAGGTCTTATTAGTTGGATTACTCGGATTTTACCCTTACTTTTCAATGTCAATTTGACAAAATTAATCTTAAATAACTTTTATGTAAATCATTTTATTTGTTTGAAATTCAAGCTACATGTATGTATTTATAGGGTAATGATTTATCTAAATTTCATCACATCTGTTAATATCTTCATTAGCAAGAAAGATATTAAATGAAATATTTTGTTATCCTTACATAGGAATTCAATGATAAAATCCGAGGATTTCAACTGTAAGGACCTACTTACCAATTGGATTGCTTCAGATTTATCAGGGAAAGATAACTGACTAAAGTCCCTAATTAACCGAACACATAGAGAAAAAATGTATTCGTATGATTTTTTCATTATTCTGTTCTCATAATAGGCAATGGATTATTGTTGTATTTTTGTCACTTGTGTAAAATTGTGCATCCTATAGTGGGATTAAAATACTAAAATCTGTTATATAAAAGTACATTTTTATTTTCATTTACTGTTGACATTTTAAAAGATATAGACATGTATTCTCGTTAATCATGGCGTTATAAAAGGCCTTTGTTATGATTCGATGAAAGACAAAATTGTTTTAAACGAACAAGAAAAAGGTGTTTCAACTGAAAACGTCATTGTTTTTAATTGACATGAAATACCAAAAACATATACATGTATTGTGTTTTTTCTAGCAATATAACGTACTTTCTTTTAAAAATTACATACATAATACACCAGATACATTTTCTCATATAAAAGTTTATCAAAATGTTCTCAAAAGTAAAAGGAATGGAAAGCCTTCGTTTTCTAAGCAGATGTTAAAATCTAATTGTCTGGATGAATAGAAACAGTATACTACATTACTAGTAGATGTATATAGTAATAGACTCAGGCCCGTAGGAACAAGGGGGGGCTAGGGGGGCGGGCTTAGCCCCCCCCCCAATATTTTCAGCAGTTATAGTGATTGAGGATCTTTATTTAATCTGTCACACTAAATTGATTGATACATGTGTGCTTTTTCGGCAAAATCAACTTGGCAAACAACTTTTATGGATCAAGATGCTCAAATGCAGTGTAAAATTGAACTTAAACATAAGTACTGTAACATAGGTAAGTTTTCGTTTTCTTAAAATAAATCTCAACAAATTAGCCCCCCAATCTGAAAATGCTTCCAACGTGCCCGTAAATTACAAACATATCGCCACAAAGATGCTTGTATATATATAAATATACTTAACGAAACTTCTTAATACCTCGATTTCCATATCGAAGGAATTGTTCTATATTTATGTCTGATCGATAATAAATGTGTATAGGACCGTACTGTCGTCTGCTTGCATGGTTTTCATGCTTCTTTATCGATACCAAACCGGTTTTGTCGTACAAAAAGCGGAAATAGGAAGATTTCTAATTGCTATGATTTAACCGAAAAATAGCAATTAGAAATCTTTACAGAGCAGATACGCTCCGCCTTGAAAAATAGTATGGCAATTCCTCGTTCTTGTAGCGACATTCGAGCCATTTCTTGATTTTTCATTGTGCATATCAACACACTTATAATTTTTACCAAAACTGACCATGTGGGAATTTTGCGGAAGAAGCACGTGCCCATTTCCGCGTTTCAACATATGCACGACAAAACCGGTTTTCCATCGATAAAGAAGCATTAAAGCCATGCAAGCAGGCGACAGTATGGTTCTATACACATTTCCATTATCGATTGGACATAAATGTTGAAAAATGAAAATGTCCTACTACATGGAAATCGGGGTATTTAGAAGTTTTGTCAAGTATATGTTTTGTGTCAAAGACATGTAAATGTCGATATAACACAATAAACTGTAGCTGTAACTGTAACAATGATCATAACAACCTTCAGCCAGTACAAGTATCAGTTTCTTGACTAGGTTCAAGAGCTTTCAACACGTCTGGTAAAACTTGATGCCATAAGTTATGTTCTCTTGCAAACAGAAATCTCCCAGTTGAGTCTTCTTTGTCAAGAATCATGTATTTTTGGTCATCAACTGTATATCTTGGCCATGGTCCAGCAGCTTGTATGCTTGTAGAAGGAACATTCGGATCACTAAAACAGATTTAATAAATTATATATTAAAATATAATAAATAATTATGAGATACTAATCATATTGATCTCGCATAATATTGGCACAGCGTGAAGAACTTACGTGAAAATATTTGACTGTCTGATTTAATAGACACAGTTTATTGATTGTGGCAAAATTATTAAACGTTCGTCTACAGTAATTAATCTCTGTTCAGAATGACAAAACTAAGTTGGTTCTAACACGGGGAGGGTGGTTCAGACGGCGATCAGGCGTCCGGTGTCGTTAACAATTGCGTTAAAGTTTTTCTTTTCCATATATTTCTGCCATTTATTGTCATATCTTCATGAAACTTCATACAATGATAACATATGATGTGATAAACAGAATTAGAAAGTAACCACAACTCTACATGCCTTTATTATGGATTATTTTCCTTTGTAAATTTTGGGTTAAAGTTTTTAAAATCCGGCTTTAATGTGGTTTCCACATTAAATTTCTTGTTACTATTAATATGTTGCGTTTTTCTGCTGATATTGCATAATGTGGCTGTGGTTCGAAAGTTTGAACCCCACCCCACAGAAAAAGATTGGACCCCCCCCTAGATAAAGATCCTTGATCCGCCCCTGCATAACATGTGCTGCAAGGTTGGTGGAAGTACACGATGTGTTACAAAATGCTCTGTTCTAAATTGCTTTTTGAAATGATTTTAATTGATATATGAACTAATGAATAAGTATTTTGTTAAACTTAATATCACCAGATATAGATAAGTGCACTTTAATATGGATGTTTGGATAGTTTTGCTAGCAAACAGTTTGACATGGCAATTATGCACTGGTCAACGCCAATACCTTTGTTTGAATTTATACGCCACCATAAGAACTAAGCTTCATTTTTAAAATTATACATATATATGTACTATTGTTGAATAAGTAGGACATAAAATGCTTTTAAATAGCTATACCGACGTATTTTTTATATGTATTTTTGAATAATCGTTCAATATATTCAATTGATTATTTTCTAAATGTGGTTATGTAAACAAACTATAAATACGCGAAATGTATCACTACGGAGCCCCAAAAATGACATTTTGATATACGATTTTTTTTATTTTCACAATTATTCCGTATAATCGTAATATTATCTTATTTAATCATTATTTCGTTTAAACGAAGTAATATTTCTTTTTTTTCGAAATAATTATTACGCTTCTTCGAATTAATTACATGTATTTCGTATTTACGAAATTGACAAAAATTAAACTAACCGATGTTTAATTTACGGCGATATTCTTGAAGAACAAGTCTATTACTGAAATTACATCAATACGTATGACCTATCATACGATCTGTACTTACCCTGATTTAGCAAAGTTTGACCAATAGGTCATTATCCTATGAGACAGCATCAGTTCCCAGTCTGGTACCATGTACTCAGTTTTGTTAAACATTTCTTCATAATCCAGATTGTACCCAAACACTGGCCCTAGTTCATCTCCGTGATTAGCTTTAGCATTCCAACTTGGACTTTCAACTAAAGGCAAGTCAACGAAAGCGGTGAATTTATACATATACGTGGCCGCTGCATTTGTGGAGTTAGAATGTAGAAGACTGAATGCCACACCTGGGAGGTTGTAATTAATATCTCCATTTAGACGAACGACCTCGTGGCGTAATTTCAATGGATCATCGGGGCCGGTCCAATCCGTATACTCGGCTATTATAATCTTCTTAACACTTTCATGTAGGACTTGATCGAAACCAAACATCATAGAGAACATTCCAGGTATAACTTCATTGTTCATTTGATTCCTACTTATTTCAAGTTGCTCAAGTTCTTCCATAGTTCCGTATGCGTTTAGATAAAGAGCGCCTTCAGCCTCGTTCACACCGTTTATTAGATTAATAGACCGGCAGAATTCAACTTCTTCGACTGTCTCTGTAAGTGAAGCTTTCTGCAAATCAATGGCACTTCTTTTCATGAAATCCCCATCCAGAGTCGGCATTACCACAAATTTCATTTGTTCAGCGAAGCCACCATTTGTCATGGCATTTATAAGAATTTCTTCAGATTTGTCACCAGGCATGGCCATTAAACATTCTAGTATTACATCCTTATTTTCCGTACCACAATTTAAGGCTTCTGCGTAATTTTGAGCCGCTGCAAAGGAGTTATCAGTTAATGGGAATGGCATCAACGCTGTGCCGCTCTCAGCAATGGCGTTCTTAAAAAGTCCTTTATTTGGAGAATACAACATCTGGAATGTGACACTGGAAGACCCGGCAGATTGTCCAAAGATTGTTACCCGATCCTTATCCCCACCAAATGCTTCTATGTTTTCGTTGACCCATTTCAAGGCTTGGTGCTGATCCAAGAATCCCATATTTCCCGGCGCTCGTTCATCATTCATATCCAGGAAGCCAAAAAGACCAAGGCGATAATTTATTGTAATAACAATAACATTTCCAACAGATGATAGCACTTCCCCTGGGTAGAAATTTCCAGTGCCGAAAGTCAATCCGCCACCATGAATAAAGAACATCACAGCATGTCCTGATGATTGATCCGAGTTTTGGGTTGGTACATAAATATTCAAAAATAAACAGTCCTCTGACTTGACAAATTTGCTAGGCCACTGCATCATGTCTAACTGTTGGCATATTGCTCCAAATGTCGTAGCTTGGTACGGTGTCTGAAACCGTTCAACTGGCTCCGGTTTTTTAAATCGTAGATTGTTGATTGGAGCTTTAGCGTATGGTACTCCTAAATATCTATCTACCTGATACGAGTCGTCTAAAAATGCAACATCAGTTCTCTCTCCAATAATCTCGCCTAGTTGAGTTATAACTTTTACTTCTGAACATTGAACAAAACAAATCAGAACAAACCATATACACAGATGTATTCCAAACATAGTTTCACTCTTAACTATAAACTCCAAACTAACAGGTATAAACTTCAAGAAATAAAACTAATGAGCCTTACTTAATGAGGAATGTTCAAGCTTATGTTAGCCACCTTCTTACTTTACTTGCTTTCAGTGGTTATTAAAATTGTGTTTAAACTACATTTGAAAAAATATATGTATATGAAGGGTTAAATTGTAGCACACGATGACAATACATATGAAGGGTTAAATTATAGCACACGATGAAAATATGTTATTTGAACAAGGCAGATCGAACTGAAGAGAACCTTTCATAAGAATATAATTACTATGCCGTCTCTTTAAACATTGATTTATCACCATATTTGGAAGTTTACCATATATGGAAGTTTCTAAAAAAAAGGAGTTTATTATGTAGTACATAAATGTTTATCTATTTAAATAAAGGTCTTTATCTTCATATAAGGCTGGTACGGGTTGATCTGAGAATATTGCATTGCCAATTCTATTTTAATGTACATTGTATTAGGTTTCGTTTATGTTAAGTAATCAAAGTACTGAAAGTACTGTTGAAAGGAATTTTAGAAAATTTCAAGAGTGTAAAATCACTATTTCGAAAATCAACTTTCTTTATCATATATCTACTTTGGATGTCCTCGGTTATGTCCCTCAAACATCAATAGCTCTATGTCGTACATAGTTAACTAGTTTACTTTATATTGTATTTTACAGTAACATAATTTGTGACGAGCATGGAGCTTAAAATTATTATACATACGATCGCCCATTCAACCAGTCACATTACAATCCGTTGCTTAAAGGGATATACAGGCAAATGACTCTGGCAAAAGTATAGAACCACGTCTAGTCTTTAAACAGTATTAAGAACGTAGTAAAACAATTACTAATAACATTTGTCACTTATAACATTCAACTGAACGAACTAAAAAATGTGGCATACACATTGTTGAAAACGAAAGTAGGATACTGAGGGAATCACAAAGCTATTTATAGATGTGTTATGTGTCGTACTTAACAACCTCTAGCATCTTCTCATCAGTAATTGCATATTTTAACACTAATCTATTTTAGCTAACCTGAGCCACGTGGATCTAGTTAGGAAACACCTTGAAATATTACGGAAAATAAAGAACTATTTTGCCAAGTAATATAATTGATCACCTTAAAAGCAGTCGTCTATAATGTGCTCTTGGGTCTTCATTGTGTTTAAACTCGAAATCATCAATGTCCATTGTGGGCATATGTAGATATGTGGACCATGCACATATGACTTAGGCATAACATTCAAACACACTGCTCTATGTTTTTATTTGTTACTTCGCATACCATTGAAGTAGAATAGATGTGCAAGAATACTATTTTCAAACATGGGGTCACTGAATTGTGCCAGGAAAGACCTCTTGTCTATATATTTCTTCTACATTATAATCTATTCATAGACATGCATACTGATATTTTGTGAGGAAATGTCTCCAATTTAATTCACAGAGTTGATCATACCATAAAATACTGCTCAACAAACCCATAGTATGTAGATACATGTAGGTACCACGTGTTTAAAATGTTAAGTAGTAAAGGAGAAAAAGACAGTCCTGTTTTAATAAAAACCTTTTGAATAATTTTCGCATTGTTTAAATGATCACATTTTGTCTATCGATATATCAGTGGATGTAGCTTTATGCACTTTAAATTAGAGAAAATCCTCACTTCAATATCAATGTATATAATTTTATGTATATATACATGTTTTCTTGAACAAAGATGATAACATTAAAGAACAAGACATTTTTCTGTGTTTTATACGACAATGATATTGAACCATATGGAAACCTAGCTTAAGTTGAATCTGATGTCCTGAGAACATTCAATGCCAGTCGTTCAATCTATAACGAATCTGTAAAGCTCAAGATTATTACATGTAGTTGTATGGGTAAAAATCAGTACAAAAATAATGGGCTCACTACTTGATCAATCTGTTTTTTTCTACTTAACAAACAAGTATCACTAAAGTGTCCTTTGTATATAAACGTTGTTAAAGCACTTAATCTACTTTGAATTCTCAAATCCGAACAAATTCAGTGCATTCAGTGCTTTGATTTCCCTCTCCGAGAGGAGTGAATAATACTAGGTAAAATACCCCAATTAAAATGGTATGACCAACTCTTATAGTTAATCACAGCCGAACTGTTTAGTTCTATTTTGTGTAATTGTTTCAATGTATGCAATGAACACATGCATGTTTTCTTGTTTCACTTAATACTTTAATAAGGGAGTAAACTGCGATTTTTAGTGACTTACTATAAACTTACAGCTATAGTAGTTATCTCGCCTGTATACCTTTAGAAGTCATAGGTCTCGCGCTGTAAACAAGATGGGTATTGTATGTTAGTAAAACCATCAAAAACGTTAAAAAATATATCGATCCAAGAGTTCAAAGGTTTTTTTTCAAAAAGCGTAGGACTAAGTCACTAGGTATACTTGTATCATATTTAAATAAGACAATTATTAAAATTGTTCATGAACCTACGGCACCTTGATAAAGGTTAACTACGCATTGTTGTTTTTAACTTTTGCCCCATCACCCGAATAATTAATTATAACATAAGTAATGAGGCAAGTGCAAGAAAGAACTGAAGTTCCGCATGAATGACGCGCGCTTTAAATATTCACGATCGTGTTATTATCACGCACCGAAAACAAAATGGCTGCGCCCTTGAACAAGCATTTAATTTGTGATTGCTAAAGTTGTACGCGTATAATGTGTAATTTGAAAGGCAAACATGAATGCCAACTGCACGGTTAAACTTATATGTCACCGAAATTTACCTCTATTGACGCGAAATCATTATTGCACAGTATCTAAGGAGGTTTCGGCTTGCAACCGGCTTCATCGACATCGTTCAGTGTTTCAATCGAAACTTAGATCTTATCTAAACTACAGACAGTACAGTCATGCAAGAACGCTATGCAAGATTGCAGTTGACAATTCACTCAAACATAGAAGTCGAACATATTTTATTTCAAACAACATAAGATTTATACGATGTCATGGCACTATATCATCACCTAAATCCACTGGCACTGCAAGTGCATCAACTACTGTGTCTGAAGAAGAAGACCTAAATAATTTATTTCCACTGCGTTATATTTTTGTGAACACAAGTTTAACACGATGGGTTGAATTCCCAAATGGACTAGCATTTGATGTTGGATATGTAGATTCAATGTCATATAATCACAAAGTAAAAACTGATTCAATCCCAGTGATACTTGGTATTCCCGATGTTACAGGTGATCATTCTGAACTTACCCAAGTTCTTAAACCTCTGGCTAAGTCTGGATATCGTGTTATTGTTCCGAACTTACCAGGTTAGTTTGTTTTCAATATCTTCTTTTACTCTTGGCAAATATTATAAACAAATAAGTATTACAAACAGATAAAAATTGTTCAAATGTCATTAAAGTATTTTTTACTACTCCAAAAATGGGTTTTCAGTTATTTCAGTGTATTTTGTTTTATACAGCGTTTTCTGGGAATACATGAACCACTTAATCCCTATTAAATGGAAAATTGCAACACCATACTTGGATTTGACTATCCTCAATCCAGTGTTTGTTTTGATTTTTTGACTGAAGCTCATATACATTGTATTAAAGTAAATGTATAAAAAATTGCATTGAACTTTTTTATGAAGATAGTCTTTTGATGGGCATAGTCTGTTTATATTTAGTATAATATGGAAGGTCTTCATGCATACATGTGCATTATATTGATCTAAATCCAAATTTATTTCCAAAGTAATCAATCATTGTCTTAACCACTAGTCCAAGCCGTCAAAGTCTGGGGCAAGTGAAAAATAATTTGGACTTGTGATATTTACTTAGTTCATTCTAAAGAGCTATAGAGCCTACAGTTGATAATGTTGCACTTTACTATATATCATAAAACATCAGTTAGTGCTCCAAACATTCATAGCTGTGACTAGTAATAATTTATATTATCCATTTTACCTAACCCTTTGGAATGGCAGATTGTGTTATAGTAACAATGTCAACCTGGTAATCTTAAGAAAGTCAGTTCTTCCTTCGTTCTAAACCCAGAAACCTAGAATCAAGGAGAACAGAAAACTGTCATATGACTTATAAGTTGAGAATTTGTATATCCTGATCAATTGAATGCATGTTTTATTGTAATTTACTAAATTGATTTCCTGCAGTGCATCGTGAATCATTGTTCTTATTATTTTTGTCACAGTATAATTAGAGGTTTGTTTTATTTATAGTAAATTTATTGCATTTTAAAATATTGTTATTGTCATAAATTTGTTACAGGTACTGCCTACTGTAAAGAAAGAAATCGTGTTGATAATACAGCTTATCAAATGAGTGTATCAGAGCATTCAGAATTTATCAATGACTTTCTGTCTGAATTAAAAATTGAAAGGTAGGTCATCATTTTCATTTTATGGTTATGAAATATACACCACATTCAGGAACATGTATTTTAACATGTACATGTACATCATTTACATTATGTTATCTCAAATGTCATTTTTAATGCTGCTTGTTGATATAAGATGATACATATGTGTGCTTCGAAGAAATTATTTCGAGCAACTCAGGTATATGCTAAGGTGTATTTAGTAAGTTTAATGAATCAGTTTAAAATTTCGATTGTGATTATATTCAAGCATCTCATTGATATTTCTATTTCATGTACTTTAAGCTGCAACAGATTGAAAACCTTAGAAATGTTTGAAAAATAATCAAATTTTGAAGTTAAAATTGAATATTCTTAATGGATATTCTGTGATGATACTGTGCACAGTATAGTACAGCCAGACTTGATATCAGTAGGAGCAGTGATCCGGTGGTTGGACGCATGCCTAGGGGGTCAAGAAATTCCAAACCCTACTAGGGGCTTCTAATTTACTTGAGCAAGAAATTTACTTACAATTGTTCAACTCCACCTATATGTAAGTGAGTGAGGGATAACCTGCTTGAAGGTGATTTCAATGATCAAGGGTTAACATACAGAAATGTATAGTTGGCTGAACTTGTATACAATACCAGACTTTAATACACTTTTTACTGTACACATCTAGAACTCATTTATCTTATTGTTTGTTTCAGGGTTGATATGGTTGTTTCAAATCGCCACAGTGTTTATACTGCTGTTAATTTATGTGCTACACAAAAAGATTTCTTTCATTCATTAGCTATGATAAATCCTACAGGACTCCATTACACTAAGTAAGATCATAAAATTTAGCTTTATTGCTTCTAAATGACGGCTTGTTCTGGAATTTCTTGGAGCTTTAAATTTTTTAATTTCTGTTTAGTATAAAGTTTTATTTTTCATAGGCATTAAGCTATTAATTAATTTCAGAGCAGTATAGATTCTTTCTTGCACTGTAGACTGTCTTAAGACAGTTTATGGAGAAGGAATATTATTTGCAGTGATTTATATGAAAATGTACCTGATATAGCAGAGCAGTGTCATCTAGAATTGATTGAATAGCTAGCTCTCTATTGATTCTGATCCTACCCAAAATTCACTTTATTTTTGCACTAGAATCTGTCTGCTATGAACTAAAACTATAAAAACCAGGAAGACAATTCAAGTTTCATTGTAATCTCAAGATATATTGTAGCATATGTTAAACAGCTTAGTAACTGTCACATATTCTGGACAAAATCAAATCTAGATCGTTTAATGTTTGGGAAATATATAAGGTAATTTTAGAACTGATTTTCCAAAATCCCATTAATTTTGTTCTCAAAATTTTTGCTTTTGTGAATAATTTTTAAACAAAACATATTATTTTACATATTTATTTGCCATTTTTAATTGCATGATTTACTTATCATTTTACATGGGTAGAAACATGACTTTCCAGGAATAAGGGTATGAAATTGTCTAGTGTGTAAGAAAAAAAGCCTGTCTTGCTTGTACTATACTGTATAACCTAGTCAACATTTAACATTGCTAGAAATTAGTTGCATTGAAATATTGCTATCTCTTTATGTTTCAGAATGATGAAACCACTTGTAATATATAAAAGAATTGGTATCATGTTTGAGAATAGAATGGTTATACAAGAAGTGATAAGAGGTGTTATCAGAATAGTGAAATTGTTTCTAAACAAAAGACATTGGAGTGCATTACAAGTTATCACATACTCTAGAAATCTTTCAACTTTATCTTTTAAAGATGTATGTATACTTGCTATTTGTATGTTTTGCTTGGATTGATTAGTTATCTGCACTCAGCTCTTCCTGCCTTGAATTTGAATTCACTGCAAGAAGCTCCCCTTGTAATCTCCATTTATAGCATTCTACAAAATTAGTGGAAGTCCGGTTGCCAGGGACAACTACTATTTAGTTTGGACAACCAAAAATTTCTTTTGGGCAACCAAAAATCTACAAACAAGATATAGTGCTTGCTACTGAAATGACCTGTTCGGGCAACTATTTTCATATTCTAATTTTGTAGACAGTACAGTCTTAAGATATCCTATGACTACTGTTGTGTAGGCGAGTGGAGAATTTTATATTTGGTTAATCAGATTGCCTTAAAGAAAGTTAAAAGTGGTGTTCTTAGAACTGTGTGAAAAAAGTAAAGTATGATGCTTTATGATACATTTCAACAATGGTCAGATATCCTACTCACAGTCCCATGGACAGGCCTTGATCACTGGATCCAAACTTTCAACCTAATAACTAGCACATATTTTTACCATTGGTTGACAACTTTTAGAATGTCTGTGTTAATATTTTGTTCTACTTTAAAACAGAAGTCTACATTTTATTATGAATACCAACTAAAAAAACAACAAAAAAACAACACTACAATCTTTACCTTTAAAGTAGGGCTGTCATCAGAAATCGCAATATAGATGTATCACCAATTCTTGACAGACAATCCAATATCGATTCGCAATTTGGAATATCAATACCATGAAGGTGATGTTAAATTTGATTTTACATTTATTTTAGCATGAATGAGAAAATGATGTCTTTCAAGTTTGATGCTAATTTTCCTTATCCATTAATAATATGTTATTATCATTTTTTTCAGGAAGAAAATCGTGCCAATCAGTTACAGATCCGTGATAAACCATTGTTAGCGTGTTATGGTAATGATAATAAGTTATTGGATACTAAATCTAGCAAGGCTTATCTTACATCATTAGGTATCCCAGAATCTTCATTTATAGAAATACAGGATGATACATCAACTAAAACAACAGGTAGGATTGCTTTGTTGTATCATTTCATTTAGTTGAGTTTACCGCAATAGCAACACATATTAGGCAAGTTCCTGAGTACATCACTAGCCAGCGCTTTGTCCTCTGGTACCCTTCTTACAACAAAAGTTTTAACAATGTGATATCAAATGGAGGATCTGGGAATGCAGAGTTAGTTAGTGATGTAGGTCATATCACAGTAGTCAAACTACTCACTATTCTTGGAATAGCTAAATCTCTGGATTAAGCTGTCTTCCAGTTACTAGGCACATACTTCTGAGAACTGCCTTATTGTACATGATTAAGAATCATTGGTAGGAGGGAGAGTGACCATAGAAATTATTTCATGACCATGCTCCAAGAAATTGCTCCACCTGAGAATGTTATATTGTGTTTAATGCCATTCAACGGCTCATCTTACCTAGCCTTCTGTGTATTACCAGTACTCACATTTCTTTAAGGCCACCAACTTCTCCATATATCTTAAGAATGGAAGAAAATTTATGTTATTGTAAAATTTCATGCACGACTACAACCATACCTTGAACTAGCAACTCTATCAGACCATAAGATTCAAACTTTGTACAAAACCAGTAAAACAATAACTTTATTCAAAATTGAAAGACTGCTGCATCATCGTCTGTAGAAAAAAGAACATGCCTTATTTCAAAAAGACAATAGAAGCTTGACTTTGCATCCATTTCCATTTCTTATGGTATTTGTTTTTTATATCGTGCTCTCAAATTTATGTGTTTTCTTTTCAGCCAAAAAGGCATGTTAGTACTGAATGCATCTGAACCAAAGTTATTTAACTCATCATTGCTGAAAGGTAGCCACACAAATTTAATTCTAATGTTCTGTGTACACACGATCTTATTTCAAATTTGTTCCTCACTGGTTCATCTGGTACAAGCGAAATTTTGTACTGGTAAAACCCATCTTTTGGAGTTTCATATCAAATTTAAGATTATTCCGTGTATTTTTCTATTTTAGGTACAATAAGAGAAGATAAAGTAGCGTATCATATATTAACAGACTCTGAGAATATACTGGATACACACACTATGTTTATTAGAAGAAAATTATGGAACTTTTTTAGATCAAATTGCCTTGATAAAACAAGATCCTGACAGAGATTATATTTAGTGATTTTATTAAATGAAGAATAATTGTGGTGATTTTAATGGATATGATATTAGTGTTTTGTATTACATTGTTTCCTGCTGTTTTAAGTAGAGCTGTCACAATTACTTAACATTGAAATTGGTCAATTGTTTGCTTGAAAGTGATAAGAATCGATAAATTGTCTGCCATTTTGATTCATTCTTACATCTATTGCTGTTTGTTCATATAAAGAGGGGTTGAATTGGTTTAGATACAAAAATGCAGTCTGATACAGATTTATATCTTGTTACCTGTCACATTAGATCAACCCTGTGCACTACATATATGGAATTAAACAATATACTTACTTTGAAATCATAATTTATAAATTGTAAAGACATTCTTTATCCAGTGATTTTATATTAAAAAAATGACTTAACTGGTTCCCGGAGTCGAATCATTTCTTGTTGATATCAAATCAAAGTTGATTCACAATATTATTGTGATAGTCCTAATTGTCTGGTTTATGGCAAAGCAATTAAATGAAGAGTATTATAATTACTGTAACCCAGTTTCATTACCTATTATTGTTTAGCTGATTTTTGCTGGATGAATTTTTATTTTTGATGAAAGTGAATTATATAGGTGATATCTAGTTGTTGTAGATCTAATAGGGTAATACTGAACCTTCAAAATAAGCATGAAAAAGTCAGCAAGCACTTGTTGTGTTGTGTTTGGACCCAAGCGTAGCTGCATTAATGCACACACTTTGGTAAAATTTAGGGTGCTTTTGATAATAATGAATGGTCTTTACTTGTTAATTATTTGTAAGTGTTTTACCTACTAGTTGATTGAAATTTCTGAGCAAGCTTTATGCTTCATTATCTTTACAAGTTGTGGCTAAAGATAATAAATACAATTTTTGTATAGAATAAAGTATTATTGAACATTTGATAATAAATTTTATTTATGACATTATTTGAGTTTAGTTTTTATTATTTTACTTTGAAACCATAGTTGTTTTGTCTCAATTTGACATGTGAAATAGTTATGAAAAGTGTTTTACATAGTCTATGGTTAATTAGTTATATAGATTGTTTAGTTGTCACAGAATGATGCAAGTCCTGATTTCTGGCGTAACTTCTTCAAATTGACTATAGATTGATACATTATAATAAGGATTATTTAACAAGGTTTCACTCTGGATATATCTAGTATTCCATGTAGGTATCCATTTACACATATTGGTTGCTTCAGTAACTTCACTTTGGCTGATTTAATTATAATGTTTTTATTGAAACTGTCTCATGTCAAAGTGCATAACCCAGTGTTTATTTTCAAGAGAAGTTGAATGACTGACTTATGTACATACAGTAGTTCCAACCCTATTGATGCTATCACTTAGATCTGCTCCTATGGCAACTCCACTTAAGCTTCAGAACTCGCCACAGCAGCTCATTTTCATGCCCCCCCCCCTTAATGAATTTAATATTAGTTCATTGCGGAGGGAGCCAATTACAGGCAAACCATTGTCAGGACTAGCAGACTTGGTAGAACTGATCTATTGACACCATTCTGGAATAGTTATAAGGATGAGACATTTGATGTTTAACTTATCATTTAATGACAAGTCAGGATGGACATATGTAAATTAATAAACTCTTATACTGCAAAAAGCACTCAGGGTTGTATATTACATCCATGTATGAAGCACTACATGTTACTTCTGTTGTAAAAAAACTTAACCCCGTTCAAACAGAAACTTTATTTTTTTAGTGTTAATGCACATTACTATGCTGCAATAACTTTGTATAAACTACTTATCGGAGTCCAAGATTTTGTATTTGGAGGTCCTGGGTTGGATTCTTGATTATAGCATGTTACTCAATGAAAATTTGACAACTAATATTTCTTCTCCATATAGAAATAAAAAATGTTTGCTCCTTGTGAAAGGTTCAGCAAGTACTGGTGTGGAAAGTTTAGGTGAGTCACCATCATACATAACATTATAAGCCTTGATAAATGGCATAAAATCTAATTGACTCAAATTGATGCTTTTTTTCTGTCCATGCTAAAGTAGTACAGACTAGTCTATTACACATTATGGCTGACAAGCATGAAATACAAATTAAATCCTTTTGTTCCTTGCACATATATTTTCATTGCCACAGAGAAAGTTTATTTGTACCGCAGGAAAAAACTGAAATATTGAAATTCCGGATAAAGTCGATTAAAACATCAACCTGTTGAAAATTAACAAAAGGGTTCTTAGTCCAGTAAACGTAGGTGCTAACCACCATCATGTATCGGATTAATTGCAACAAAAACTTTTTCATCATGTATGTGAACTACATAGCATCTAGTAATTCAGGAAAAAAGCTGCACACATTAGCTTCAGGCATTTTCATGGTATTGGCATTTTTTGACGACAATGTTCTGTGTTTGATAAATTCAAGACCGATTGCATAATTTATGTTCGATCTGGACAAACCTTAGAATTATTTTTTCCCCTTGAAATCAGACATTAACTTGGAAAAATCATAAATATGTACTTTTACATGAGATTTTAAGTCTTTATCTGAGGACCTTGAACAACACACCTGAGAACTAAATTCCAAGAGCTGTGTTAATATTGACCCAAGGGACAATTTGAGCAATCATTGAAAAAGACTTAACAAATGACATAACAAGCCAAATTTTATAACGGTAGGCTTCGGTGTTTTTGACAAGATTCCCCAAAAAATTGTTGATGAAGGACACATGCAAGCTCTAGGGCACTGGATAAATTACCCACAACAGATCAACTTGATCCAAGAGTGCTCAGGTGAACTAAATAAACAACAAACAGCTATTGAGAGGAATGAGTACTTTTATTCCAAGTTATTTAGTTTTTGAATTATACTGAACAAAAAATGACCAAAGAAACAGGGGGATATTAAACTGTATAGATCTACAATTATACCTAGATTAAGTTGACATACAGCAATTAAACCTAACAAATATAAAATTACGCCAAAATCAAAGCAAAAAAATTTATAAGCTACAAGATGTATACAAACAATGCTTTCTAAAAAATTATGCCAGCATGATAGAGGTGCTTCTTAAATGTACTTTAAACTTTATAGAAAATAATGCTAAAATTTGTTAAACAAAACATGATCTCTTTGTTTGAACTGAGATAGATCTACATATACAAATGTACATGTATATCAATAAAGTCGGACAATAGAGTTTAGCTAGTGTTGCATATGTTTTATCATAATCAACTTTATGTAAATATTATCTTATCTTAAGATTTTAATGTAAATGCCTTAATTAATTATTCATAAAATTATAATAATAAGAATACTAATCAATCTTTTTTTTCTTTACAGTGCGATGTACCAGGAAACATGTACAGCATGTATATCACACATGGTTGTTCTTTTAAACAAAATGAAAGCATTAGGTTTTATTAAAAATATGTGAATTTAAAAATATAATTACAATACAAGAAATAAAAATTGTAAATTTAATAGACAATGATACATATACTAGGACAAAAAGATGTTTTAATATATAGCTATAGGAATTAATATATAAAATAATTTGGCTAAATATTAAAATATCAATTAATTTGTCTATACAAAGTACACTCTTTTTCCCTCTTTTAATTCATTACCAATTTTTTTGTTTTAATAAATGGAAGCGGATTGCGAATATTTGTAAATAATGTTAATTAGAAAATAATGCAATAAAATACAAAAAAGCTCCATATACATGAACATACATTCAATCAATACATACACAAACAATCATACAAATATAATACCAGTCTGAGAACAGAGAACAGTCAAAGAAGGTTAACTGGTGAACCAGACTAATAATTTGATAATAACCAACAAACAGTCTGGATTTTTATGAGAGCCAGTCAGAAAGTTGACTAAAACAATTCAGAATTTTTTGTTTAAATTTAAAAATGGAAAGTTAATTCTAATCAGTTGCTGTGATTTGACGAAAAAAGTATGAATCAATGCTCATCACTTGAAGATTTTATATCAGAAATAATTTAGCAAAAGAAAAACTTGTTAATATTCCAGTGTATGTGTACTGGTTAAGGTTAGGTTATTGAAATAATTTTGTAAGGTTATACATTTTGTGATAAGTAATGACTAGTTATAGTATTATACTAAAAGTTAATGCTTACAAAATCTTTACAAAATATATCATATTCAATTTTATGATTATCAAAAAATAAAAATCCTCTTTCAAGCCGAAATGAACTGTTCTCAACTGAAATAAATCACTTATTTCTGACAAAAAAATCCTTTTTTTATAACATAATCTGGTATTCAATTAAGGGCAAGGGTCTAGGCATTAAAATTAATGGCACTTTAACAAAAACCAGACAGAATTTGCCTAATACAGTTACATTGCAGTAAAGTTAATATAAAATATCATATTGATAACTGACTTAGATACAAAATAAATAAAGAATATACATGCAGATATAGGATAAGTATAATCTATAGAATATCAAAATGTATCATAGAAACAAATATAATGGTTGCCATAGCAACAGACAATACTTAAACAAAAGTAATTTCATACATAATTTTTGAACACCATACGAAAAATAATAATAATGACAGCTTGCAGATTTTCTAATAAACGAAACATGTCAAATTTCAAATCAAATTGACAAAACACTATCAACCAATCACATTTAGGATAGAATGCACTTCTTGACGAAACATAGGTACAATTACTATAAATAGACACACTGGGTGCAAGGCTGATATCAAAAATATTACTTCTAAACCAATCAGATATAAGATTGGTGTTACTATATATATCAGCCAATCAGATTATAGGTGCTAAGTGCTAACAACCAATCAAGAAGTAGATGATCCTATATCAGTGTATGATTGATAATGTATCAGCCAATCAGAGAGCAGCAAATATTTACTCCCAAAAGACAGCAAATATCAAAAGAGTTGAAGGTCATAAACTGGCATAACTTGATCACATCCAAGGAAACACATGTAAACAAGAAGTAACATCTTATCTGATGAACTGGTGCTTTAATTTTTCTGAAATGAAAATTGAAAGAATGAATGAGCTACAATAAATATCACTATTAAACTTATAGAATTAACTCCTTCAATACATTTTAATCTCCACAACAAATATGTTGATACCTATTCTCTGATTTTCTTGACCAAATAATAACAATAAAGACTTTATTTATACAGGCAACATGATTAGACAGAACCCAATATTCTCTGTGATTGCAATGGTAATAATATAGTGACTATTATAAATAAAATAGCTAACCAATTTTTACAAATCATTATCACAGCATATATGTTTCAATGATAAACAAATTGTAGTTATATAAAAAAAAACATGCATTTTGCGATAAAAAGAAATTAGTTTAGGCATGGACCCTGTGCATAAAGAGTTCATGGTATCAGTCAAGAAATAACAATAGAAAATTGCTGGTATCAACAAACTATGTAAGATAATATTCAAAGAGGACATTAAAACCAACCAAGAGTATACACATAATAAATATGGATCAGTTTGAACCAACAATACTTGCAACATAGGACTATCATTACAAGTTATTGAAATAATAATAAGTTAACAAACTCTTTTTTATAAAGCAGATTGTATATATATATATTGTGTTCCTGAAATTGTTCAAATTTCAGGAACAGTTCAAAAATTAAAACAAATAATAAACATATGCATTTTTATCATTCCTTTTTTACTTTTTTGATAATAATTTTAAGTTAGCAATGGACACTATCTAAAAACATTTCTTCTCATACCATAGACTAACAATGACCTTACCTTATAAAATCAATGACATTTATTGAGGACATTTGGCAGCATAGTTACTTAGTTAATTAGTTTTAAGATAAAGCTAGGATGCAGCAATGCTTTTTGATTTTAGCATCAATTAAACATACATGAATTAAATATATTCTAACAAGATAACATAAAAGCAGTATCAATTAATTCAGCAGTAAATGAGCAATGCTTTCTGAAAGCAACAAACCAATAGAGACCATAGACAATTTGCAAGCATTTTTCATGACAAAACTAGCATTGTTTGAGAAATATCATCATGAGCATCAAGACTTTTCAGTTAACTATTTGTTAAAAGAAAATTTTAATCAAAATTCAAATAAAAAATATTACATAATATGTTAATGCTGTTTAATTAACTAGTATACAAATATATTACAGTATTATTTTTCACATCTAATTTCATCTGTACCATGCTTTTTATTCTAACACTTTAGTAAAACATACATCCATCATTATTTGAGTCTTCAAGTTAAACTGTGATTTTCTACTACAAGACATTCTAATTACCTCCCATCCAATTAACAAATTAATCGTGAACACTAACCGATACAATACGCTAAGATTACATCATTTCTAATGGGTCACTATTCCTCATTCTCGTTCCCAGAGGCTATCAAGATTCTCAATACTAGCTTAGATTGATCTTTATTACCTCGGGGTACAAGAATGCTATTTCTAGAATTGAATTATATATATCAGAACCAAAATAAATCAGATCAACATAACAGTGGCAATACCATGTGACTATGACATCACAAATGCTACGGTTTCAAGAAAAAAACAGTGAAAAATCAACCTCTACTCCAAGTTTTAAAGAGCTGTAAGTCTTTACCACCATAAACATTGTAAGCACATTAAATCATTAATCAATCAAAGTTATTCAATCCTCTATTGTTTCTTAGACAAAGAACAGTGGTTTCTGAATTTATGCAGTCATCTAAAATTCAGAGTGTTTCACCTGTATGGTGTTATATGACTTAAACAGCTAAAATTTAGTAATAGAGACAAATCTCACTTTGAAAACAGTGAGACTACTAGTACATCTTGTATTTATTTACAAACCTGTGGTGCTTTTCACAAAAATTCTTACGAAAAAAATCTTTGTAAGTCAAAAGCAAGGAACATTAATAATACACTCATTTTTTGGCTTATCAATTCCAAATACACTGTATTATGGAATTGTGTAGAGTATTGTAAACCTTTTGAATATCATATCATAATTATGCTTATTATCAATCTGACTTTGAACTGCTAATTATATGAAATTGACTTAAGAAGATCTTTTTCATAAGAATTTTTGCGATAAGCACCACTGGTTAGATTGCAGTAGCATTAAGATACATTAGAGACAATATGTAAATATTTGAGCTGAACAATTATTCATTAAATAATCAAAGTTACATTTTATTAAAATAGAAGGAAGGAAATTTATCAATATACTAATACACCAGGGGTAGTGACTGGGTACAATAGATGGGCATCAGAAATAAGGAGAAAGGAAATTCAGAATAAAGTGGTAAAGAGTATGAAGGCAAATTATTTAGGAAAGGACAATCAAAGATTAGATATACATGTTGTACATAATACACACTATCACTTCAAGTCTAGATTGAAATACTGGTGTATGGACTGGAAAATGATAACAAACATTTTAAACAATGTTACCATGTCAAGATTGAGATACATTCATTAATACAACAGTGTAGTAGTTATTTTACAGTATAAATTAATTGAAAATGTTAATATTATTACACGGAGCATTGCAGTGCAGTGACATATAAGTGCAAATGTAAGTTCACAAAATTTATTACAAATCATTAAAGTTGGCAGTATGGTATTGTTAAATTTTATTCAACTGTCAGTGGCGCATACATTAACCTCGCTAATTTGCATACATGTAGTTAAATACACAGGGTTAATCTATGGTCAACTGACAGATGAATACAATTTAACAAAAATAGGGTTAATTGGCATTCAAAGACATCAAACATTGATTGCACATATTTGTGACATAAAACACAACAGTTGAGCAAAAAGCTTATTGTACCATTCAGAACGACCTTGGCGATCATCAACGAAGCTATACCTCGGAAATCAGTTGTAGTAGGAATACAACCAGGTTATAAGGCCTGACAACTGTCTTTTTTATGTCAACATTTAATACTGACATTGTCACATGCTTAATCACATCATTTCATCAGTACAATGTCTCACACGTCGTATTTCTGCGTAGTTCAGACTATATTACCACAGAAACCAAATTCCTATATCTACTTTTTCACCTTATGATATCCGATAAATCCGCATAGAAGATCGCCACGGTAGTTCTGAATGCTTATTGTACCAGTTAACAATAAGTAAGTATGCTGTACAAAGACAGCATTAAATACCCTCACATATCACCTGAAACTTGTATATTTTAAAACATACATTATTTCATACAAATTCAAACATAACTGCAGCCATAACCAAAATAATTCCTAGTAAAATCAAAAGCCTGAGTAGTTCTGGCTTATAAAACTTTATGAGCCACTTTTTTACATTTTGTTTTTCATCTGATGCAGCACATGATTATACTGAAGAACTTAATCTTGAGCATGGCATTGCAGAATGCATCGCTGGGAGACTGCATAAGTTCAAGCTAAGTTAAATTAGTTTTACTTGTTGCTGAATGCATTACACGAGAGATGTATTGTTCAATATAAGTATACCAGTAGTACTTCAGTCTAAAATGCACAGAACAACTACCAGTAATGCTGAGAAGGAAAAGAATTGGCTGTGGAAACAAAATTCCATATTTCATCTAACTGAAGAAAACAATCACTATTTTTGAATCTGGCATACATATTGAGACAAAATATTGAGATACTGCAGTAATGTTTGAAGATGTATGTTAATTTTATTTACATATTAGTTTATTACCATTCATTAATTAAGACACATTTACAATGAACACAAAATATCACCTATCAGTTTTATATACAATGTTTTTATAATGTTGTGGGTTTACCTAAAGTCATTGACACATAGAAGAGCTCTGGTAATATGCAAAGAGAATAAGAGAGCAGGGGTGGCTGAGCAGTTACAATGTTGGACTGGTAATCATTGATTGGCCTGCATCCCATTTGTTTAATCCCGTCCAAAACCTACCCCATTGTTTCCTTGAGCAAGAAACTTTATCCAACAAGCTTTTAGTACTGGGGACCAGGAAGCGGACTCAAAAATGATTGATCTAAGTTGTGATAACATGTTTTACTATCCAGCTAAAATAGATTTATAGTATCATTTAAAAAGGAAAGAAATGTGCAGGAATGTTCTCATGAATGTAATTGCTCAATTTTTGTGTCTCTGACTGTAGATAAAAACACAACTTTATAAAAACATGTCATACTGGTAGAGTAAAAGGAATGTAAACTTTCATACAGAAACAAATGATATGAACTTGGAGGCAAATATTTCAATTTTATTTCTAGCTTTCATGTAGGAAGATTGCATATCCATAATTATAATCATAGCTGACTGGCACAGTTCCGAGTCAAGAACACTAAAGATAAACATGTATGTATATTACTACAAAAATGTTTTTTTTTTCTTCTCAAGTTCAATAAGTGGCCAGTTTTCCCGTATTAGACTATTCTTATTTACTGATGTATGCATGAAGGTATAGCTTAGGCATTGCTCTTTGGAATGACACAAAAAGTTTCCGAATGACACTAACATCTTTGCATATGCCAAATTAAAATGGGTAGGTCAATTCTAAACACCATGATCATTGCATATTTTGTTTAGTCAATACAAAAGTTGAAAGATCAAGATACGCTGTAGATTAGACAGCAAGTTTTGTACTGCAGTGCCAGAAAACTTATAAATGGCTTTATGCACATTGTTTCCGTAAAAATAGTTTTCCATTCATTTTGTACACATTTATTGTTAGTAAAGTGCATAAGGACAAGACATGTTGAGTGGATGCAAATTAGAATGAGTCTGCATTGCTGGTTGCCTTGGCAACAATTTACCTGAGGTCACCCCTCAGTGGTCAATGGGAATTTAATTACTCTGCAGGTTCCTGGAATAAAATGGATGAATTTCTAATATTATATGATGTAAAATGATCATAGATAGTACAGAATAGATGAACAAAATGACAAACATGTACAAGTATATAATAATGGTACAAGAATGATAGTAATAATGAAAATTGCTAAACAATGGTATTCCTGATGAACTTTGATAAATGAACAAAACCATAGAATAACAATAATGATGACGAAAATACAAGTAATTATAGTTATGATAATAAAATAATGACTTTCTTTATTGAGGCAATGCAGTTTTGTGTTTATTATTACGATCATTACTATCATTATATAATTAACATCATCATCATCATCATCATCATTATCATCATCATTATCATCATTATCATCATCATCATCATTATCATCATCATTATTATCATTATCATCATCATCATTATTCTATAGTTTTGTTTGAATGACATGATGACTTGGAATATGATGTCACAGACCTGTTTTGGTATCTAATATAGGTCTGTGATAAAACTACAGCTGGCATGTGGTCATATCATATCAAGGGAATAACACCAAGTAAAATATGTATTGTACACTATACTAGAAAAAGGAAAGCTGATAAAATGTAAGCCGTAATAAAAAACATCAACTCTTCAAACATTGGTATAAAAATGGTTTCAGTCACCCAGGATTTTATACACAAGTTAAACAGACTACTGGGTACTAAAAATATACAAAATCTATGGCAAATTGCTTAGGGATTTTTCTATGATGTAAACCTAAAGATACAAAATTGCTGGTTTGAACATTGTAAAAGCAGTAGAATAGATCATATAAGCTAGGGATAGTGACTTTTGGCAAAGCTTAAAATAATCTACTTTTTGACTAATGTATTTCACAAGGCTGAAAATGGGAAATGGATTCAGTCAAAATGAAAAGAAATGACTATCTAATGACAAATGTCATAAAATCATGGAAAGAAAACATTTTACCTTTCTATTATTCTAAAGTAGAAACATCATGACAATTAAAAGAATTGAGTACAACTAAAGTCAAATAGTGATAACTTATACTTGGCAATAGCAAACAAGTAAATCTGTGAGCTAATGCTCACTAGTGATACCCCCGCCAAAATCTAAAAATATGCGACAAACAGGAAGTAGATGAGCAAGGAGCATGAAATCGCTTTACACCACATGGGACTATGGGATGAAGCAATATGCAAAGTATTAGACTGCTGCATGATATAGTTGCTGAGAAAACTGCGACGGAAATTTCGTAACGGACGGACGCACGCACGCACACACACATGCACTGACAAGGGTAAAACAGTAGACCCCCCCCTTCTTCGAAGCGGGGGTATAATAAATTTAGCAGGAACTTTACTAAATTCAACCAAAAATCAACCTGACTTAATATATTTCCTTATCAAAAACAAAGATTTCAACCATAAATTTAACATTTGAAACACTTAATAATTAGACCTCAAACATAAGCCTCTATCAGTAGTCGTAAGCACATTCCTTTACTAATGGCTGAAAACGGCCAAAAATGATACCGAAAATCAATCTAATATTCTTGTATGTATATTTGTAACAGGGTTTACATATATACTACCACGGGCCAGGAAGGCGGAGCCTAACAATACTTACATCGTCATCTTGTACAGATTTTAACGTCTCTCTAAAATCATCTTTAGCTTCTTGTTTTTTAGCCAAAGCTGCAAACCTGGAAAATATTCAAAACAAATTATAGCTTACTAACATTGACCTGAGACAAATTAATACATGACATTACTTGATTTAAATGTATGTAAATGATATCTAAATTGTATCCCTTGTTCAATTTTAATTCTTCAAAAGTTGAACTACATAGCTTAATTTTGTCTGTACCCATTTACGCCTGAGTGGAGTGAAGGAATCACAGGTAAATTTCTTGCTCAAGGAAATTAGCAGAGTGACAGAGTCCCATGTGGGATTCAAACCCAGGACCTCACCACCCCTTAGGGCACGTCCCACTACTTGGCTACTGCTTCATAAATCACATGAGTTTGCATTAACCCAAAGTAGTCTTTATTGTAGAATTTTACTGTACATTCATTATAAATAATATAATGTTTGATCATAAATCCTTCTGCAGCTTTCTTGACCCATTACACTTGTACATTACATAGACTTAAACATTCAAAGTAAAATAATGACTTTATCATACATGTACTTACTTCTGTTCTGTTTTATTAACTTTACGTAAAACAGGTTTAGCACTGAAATGAAAATAGTAAAGAATTAATGTATAAACAATTGACCAACTCTGCAAGATCATAAATCATTCATTTTCAATAAGCGGGTGCATTTTGAAAGACACGAAAATCAGTGTTCTAGAATTCTTTATTTAGCATTTTAATCGAAAAATATAACCTGTAAACTACAACTTTCTGAAATATTTTGATCATGACAACAGTAATTGTTGTCATATGCTTATTTGAAGTACGACTGTCAGGGGTACAAATTTTGCCATGAAATGTTCGTTATGCTAACTCTCAATGGTCGCTATTCAAAAATAGTTGGTATATTACACATTTAAGAATTTTCCCTAATACAAACAAAGTGTCAATCTTCAGAAAATTAAGAAAGATATTCGTACTGACTAATAATATTCAATTGCCATATGCTTGATCAAACTCAGTACAATCTGGTTCAAAGAAAATTGAAATCGATATGAGTATAATAAATCATAATTTTATGTCTGGAGATCCCACGTTTATAATTCCATTTAAATATTACACTGGAACCTTAAAAGGATAGTATGTGATTGAAGAGTTACTCTTATATGGGATTTTTCACAAGATTTTTTTCAAAAATGCTACCAAAATGTCGCCGAAATGTTCGTTACCAAAAGTATGTAACTTGTTTTCTCAATCCTTCTATATATAAGTTCACATTGCTTTTGCTCTGTTTAAGCCACCGACGATTTATATTTCTGAATTCCTGCCCTTCATTTCACAAGAAAAGAAAAAAAAAACCATGAAATGTCCGTTACTAATCTTGACATGTTCGTTACTAATCATTCATTGGTGTATCACTGCAAATAGAATACTGCCATGCATAGGATTTGTACTCTGCTAAGACGTGTAATTATTTCATTTCTAGTTTTACTCTCCGATACATTTTTCTGAAACTGACTAAAGACAGGATGAGACAATTTAATTGGTTGGGCTTACAAAAATATAAAACGAAATGAAGGTGTCGTATAATAAATACGATTTCAAAAGAAAACATGCTTAAGCTAACTTTAGATATTGGTAAAAAGTGAAAATAAGGAACAAATTATATACTTAAATTGAAGAAACAACTTAATTGTATGTTAGACTGGTACGGTGAATCGTTAATGCTGCTGACATGTTCGTTACATTGTCGTAACGAACATGTCATACTTTTGTCATGGCTTATATTTTGAACCTTTAGTATGCATCCAATAAATAAACCATATATTCAAATTTCACTCCAATATCAAATGATTTAGCAAAACAAAATATGAGAAAATCAATTTAAGCAAATTTGTGGCTCAAAGAAAATAACCTTACTGCCGTATTGCGAGATCTCCTTTTAATTTCTATAAAGCGGCAGTTGACCTTCTCTGTAAGCTTTATCGGGAGTGATATCGTCAAGTTTAATGAAATCATGTACAAAGAGATTTAAAAACTGAACTTAAACTGCCAAAAACACGCTGTATGTAAATTTCAGTCACGAACACTTCAAATTAGGAGCTTTTACTTGATTATCCTTCAGTAATTTCAAAAGAATATAAAGTTAACATGTTCTTTTGAGATAATACGCAGCATTACTAATTTCAAGGTAAATTAATGTCTTTCTAATAGTATGGTATTTTAGAAACTTAAGGTAACGAACATGTCAATTAAAAGTCAGTTTAGGAAGAGTAATAACTTTTAACTTGTATATTGTCTAAAATACTTAAATTCTTAACAAGAATTGAAGCATTATGTAATATTATAAGACTAACGTCTATGAAAATAATGAAACCGATACAATTTGATGTGTTATTCTTTGAAATGCTTCCATGTAAAAACTTAGTAACGTACATTTCCGGAAAATTTGATTTCTAAAAACCAGACTTTGAATGAGGTTGAAAGTCAATTAACAATCGAAAGTTGTTGGGAAATACATTTGGTTATGACTATAAGCTTTCAGTTACTAAATAACCTTAACAAAATTTAACTGAATTGCTTTGTTTAATTTCTACGCATGTTTAAAGACACAGCGTAATGATCGGCGACAGTAACGAACATGTCAAAAATCAACTTTAATCATTAAAATTTTCGCAAATTTGATGGATAATACTTTTTATAAACCATGCAGTTGAAGGTCTACTGCTATAGCATATTTTAGGTTGATTATCCCAACTTTATATCGTAAGGGACAGAGAGAATAGACCGGCGACACCACTTGCACCCGCTTATTGAAAATGAATGAAATATTAGTGACAGATGATGTTTTGAGCTAAGTTCATAATACCATATCTATATGACAACACTATAGAGAAATATTACATTAACTTGGGTAGCTTAATATAAAGGAAAAGTAGCATAAGAGATTTATACAAAACAATTAGGGACTTTAGTCAGTTATCTTTCCCTGATAAAATCTAAAGCAATCCAATTAGTAAGTAGGTCCTTACAGTAGGAATCCTTGGATTTTATCATTGAATTTATATGTAAGGATAACAAATTATTACTTCTAATATCTTTCTTGTTAATGAAGATATTAACAGGAGTGATGAAATTAAGATAGTTCTTCACCTTAAAAATTCTTAGCTTCAATTTCAAACAAATTAAATGATTAACAAAAAAGTTATTAAAGATTAATTTTGGCAAATTGACATTGAAAAGTAAGGATGAAATCCGAGTAATCCAACTAATTGGACCTAGCTATTTGAAGAGTATACAAGGGGAAATAACTGACTAAAGTCCCTTATTAGACCTTCATAGGCCAAAGGAACATAGATGTACATATGTACCTATTTCTAGAAATTAAAACTAGCTTGGTTTGTCCTTTGTTTCCTATGCCTTCCACATTATTATTTTGCCATATTCTATTCCAAGAGAGAAACTATTTACTTTCTTGTTTTCTTGCTTGTGCCCTCTGTTTTATAACAAATTTTTAATATCTAAAAACATCTCTTTCTTTGTTTTTTTTTTGCTGTGTGTATGGTCTATGTTTTTGACTGTTGCTGTTCCTCATGTGTTTTTTGGAATCCTTTTTTAAACGATTACCAAATGAAATCTGCTATTAGTACAAGAATTTTTGTAGAGCACAGCATAAATTTATGTAACATTAGAACAATAATTATGTACTTACAATTTGCCCCTAGAATCACTGATCTTCATGTTCAAATCAATAAGTTCTTTTTCTTGTTTATTTAATTTGAATTCTACATCATAAGACTCTGAATGAAGTTGAGCAAGTTTCTCATGAAGACCTTTAATAAGTTTTCTTAATTCAGCTGAAAATTAGAAGAGAAACATATTTGAATACAGTAAAATATTCAAATGATTCAACCATCTTGGTTATAACAAATTCTATATGTTTTTTTATATGAATAACTCTGTTTAATAACTCTAGTATCAATCATGTCAACCTTTTCACTAAATACATTCAGTCCTGTGTGCCTTTTTTACCAAATGTAAAATGTTGTTTGAAAAAAAATAATATAAGTGAGCAGTAATTACTTGTTGAAAATAAAAAAAACTCACAGTAAATTTAAGAGATAAAATTTCATTTATTTATCTATTATCATTCTTAGTAGCAAATGTTTTTATTTTTTCATATAAATTGATTTTAACAATAAACATACTGAATATGAGTAGAATAAAAATATGAGTTAAAATGTGTGAAACAAAAAGCTGAAGATGGGAGTCTGTGTCAGTGTTTTTAAATAAAAGTCAGAAAAAATATGTTTGTTTGTTCATTTTTGTTGGGTTTAACGCCATAGCAACAAATTGCATAGGTCATATATAAAGGCGGTTAGTCAACCTACTCACTGCTCCTGGAAAGGCTAAATCTCTGGATTTAGCTGTTAACCAACAATTAAGCGCACACTTTTGTAAGTGACTGACAACTGCCCTACATAATTAAAAATCATTGGTAGGAGGGAGAATGACCGTAGAAATAATTTCATGACCAAGCTCCACGAAAGTATGCCCCGTTGGGGGAACGAAACCACGACCCCTCCATCATTAGACTTGCTTGCTACCAACTGAGCCAGCCAGGCAGCTTAACATACTGAATATGAGTAGAATCAAAATATGAGTAAAAATGTGTGAAACAATAAGCTGAGGCAGGAAGTCAAGTGTTATTAAATAAAAGTTAGGTAAAATATGAAAGACAACCAAAACATAGATGGCAACAAAAGAAAATAAAAGGGGAGCAAGCTAACTGCAACAACATAAGGTTAAAAATAAAATACTGAAAACAATAGATTTATAACCAAGGAGAACTCAGGAGACAATTAGTGAGTGAAAGTTTGTTTGTTTGGGTTTTAAGGCGCACCAACACAGAAAGTTTATATTGTGCCGAAAGCCATTGGTGATACTATAAATGTAACCAAATTCTAATGGTTTAAAACCCTATAAATTTGTGGTAATATTTATTTCCTTCCGATAGTTTAGTATTGCATATGATTGTACCGACTGAAAAGGTTCTCTAAGTGAGTTAACATTAAAATGTTTGTCACGGATGTATTTAAGATCTCGACAGTCATGGAAAACGTGTTTTACATTAAAATGCTGGTCACATGGTATACATTTAGGTGCTTCCACGCTTTTGAGAAGGTATGAATGTGTTAATC
This sequence comes from Mactra quadrangularis, assembly GCA_025267735.1. Classification (NCBI taxonomy): domain Eukaryota; kingdom Metazoa; phylum Mollusca; class Bivalvia; order Venerida; family Mactridae; genus Mactra; species Mactra quadrangularis. The sequence continues at coordinate 36,421,975 of CM046304.1, forward strand.
TGGGTGAATGAAAGTAAAATCAGTTAGTGATCAAGAGTGACTTTCTCGGAACACACTCTGAACTGTCAGAATGATGAGGAACCACAAGACTGATATGTTATAATACTAGTTCCACATTATCAGCTGAATGATCCATGCAACAAACATCTACAATAAGATGAAAGAACAACATCACAATTAAAATGACCTAAACAGTCACAATATATGGCTTACAGCCCATGAATATATGCTGGCATACACTCAATATATTTTAATCTGATAACAACAATAATAGATGCATATGCAGTGTCCCAGAGAAATTGCAGAACATATTCACAGGGCTCCTTTCCCTGACATACGAACAATTTCATTTCCCCCAGATTATTATGCCTGTGGAAACCCTAACATGCATGGTACTCAATCCCAAGATCATACAGTCCAGCCAGATATCTGCACCACAGTTTTCAAATACATCATCATAATGAAAGCAAAAACATAGAACTCTCAATGAAAGCAAAAAAAACTAAAACCATTTAAACTAGTACATGAGCAACATAAACAAAACACATTAGTCCGGATATAGCTCTTAATGGCATAAACATATAATGAAATAAAGAAATGAAAACCATGATAAAAAATAATAAAAATAAAGAAACTAGGAAAAATATGCTAAAGTTTGTACTCTAATACTGTTACAAAGGATAAAAATAGATAAAACAAAAACAAAATAACAAGCAAATGAAAACTAGAAATAATCCACAAAAAGAATAAAAGTGAAGTCAGCAAAACAAAAAAGTGAGATTAGCCAAACAAACTAAAAGTACAATGGTACCATGCTAGAACAAATCATTCCACAACATTCTTGTTACCTTCTCCTAAACCTTCTGTATTAAAAGGACCAACTCTGTCATTAATAAATTTTTCTTTTTCTTGCGCTTTTGCTAAAGCTTCTTTCTTTAAATCCTCAGCAGCTTTTTGCATAATAATTTGCTAAAAATATCAATTAATGTTCAATTAAGATAATGCATAAGAACATGTTTTGTAACTGTTAGCAACTCTACGGTTACCATGCAAATTAACACCATGCTTCAACCCTGTAACTCATGCAAATCTACCTGTACTACCAATGACCTGAGCAAAAAAAAACCTTGAACAAAGAAATTTTCAGAGGAATGATCGGAAAAACAATGAAATCCCACAGTAGAATTAACCTTAACAAGATGGAAACAACTAAGATCAATGTAAGTAATACACCAACAATAAAGAAATGCATACATAGAAGTTGAAAGTTTTGAAAATACATGTATTGAAAACCTACAGTCAAAATACTACAATAGACCGATTTTATACAAAGAAATGGACATATTTCATATGTATTACATAGAGTAATTTATTCTCAAAATACTGATAACTCAAAAATACTCAAAATACTAAAATCAGACCCAATAGTAAATGTAAGGTTTGACACTCATGAAATGTTTGAAAATTATTCAACAAACTGATACAACTTTTCATGCCTAATGATTCAAAATAAATAGAACGTGTTATAGAATACTTTCCAATCAAAGCAACTCCTGACAAATACTAAGATATCAGAAGAATATCAAATGGTAAAAAAAAAGATTTTGAAGACACCTTAGGCTTAAATTTTTTATAGCTCAAGGAAATTGACCTAATTAGACATACTTTTAAACCAGAAAATAAATGGGATTTGCCGATACAACAAAGACATGCACTACATTATACAATGTACAGAACTTATAGTGTTTTGGTGGATCACGGCTATGGCTATCACCTGTGCATATTTTATAGTCAAAGACCGTACTTCATTATTTACCAGTCTACAATAAGGCAGTAAGAAAGGACAATTTTGTGTCCGATAGTAATCAGGTTCTATCAGGGGACTACTTATTTACCTGTACTAAGATAATCTATATCATCAGGTAATGGTTCAAGACGTTCAGCAAGTTCTCTTTCTTTTTCTTCTATTTCTTCATCATCATAAACAACATCAACAATAAAATCCTAACATGCATCATGCAAATAAAATATAACAAAACTATAACACAATGTTTAGTACTAAGAGATTTGTTTGTTACAAGTTCGAGAGGTTGAATAATGTAACATGGCTAAACAAAATTCACCAGCTTGGGTATTTGAAATATCTTTCACCATTTTGTTGGCAAAAAAGGAGTTTAAACTCCAATACTTATCATAATAAAAGCAGCAGGATCTCTCCAGAACAATCAACAAACTATAATATAAACACTGCAATTAGGGGTTGGGGACCATGCTAGCCAACTGGTAAGTGTTGTACTAAATACACTGCTAGTTTTTGCTGATAATCATCAAAACGTAATTGCTCTTCTAGTCAATTGATCAATATGCACATTTTCTAACACAACACAAAATTGAATAAACATGTATACTACCAGCCACAAATATTGTAATTAATATTAATGTTCAGAAAGACTTGAAGAGCACAGCATAGGAAAAAGTGTCTTTTTCCAAATATAAATGTAGTGATATTCAATGTTAAATCTTATTATTAATTGGAAAAGTCAACACAAAATAAACATGCAGTATTTCATGCGATCAGTTTTAAATGTCATATCTAAAATAAAACAATTCATATTTGATTGCAATAAAATTAACAAGCTAAAATTTATAGTTTCATTCATAAAAGAAGTAGACATGATTATTTTAATAAAATATTTAGTAATTTATGAATATTTAAGAAATAAATATTTATTTGTAGTAAAACCTAAAGTCATGCATGTTACCAATAACTTTCACAGTTCTTCCTGAACCCTGTACAATCAAACTTGGTTAATCAAAATTATCAATGTGTCAGCACACAACTCGTCTGCAATCTTCTTTTTCATGTGTTCCAGTAATCACACATGTTTTGAGAAGAACCATCATGATTTCAAAGTAAAAAAGTGCCAAAGTTATCTTATTTTTACGTTTTAATAAACTATGATGTAAATTATTTAATCAAATGATTAATCAAATCTTCAAGATGTAAAACCTACCTTAAGTTTCTTTTTCTTTTCTGGTGTAAGTCCTCCAAGACCCTTCCTCTTTCCTCTCTTCTTTTGACCTTCTTCAGCTGCCATTCTTGCTGTCTATAAACAAATACAAATATTTAATTACTATCATCAAGGGTTATACAATGTAATATAGAATAGAAGCACACAATGGGCGATTTTCCTAAGCATATCGCTAGCGAGTGCTTTGTGCCTTGGAACCCTTCTTACACCAAAAGGAATATGTATGTGATATCAAATTAAGGGTACCTGCAGAGGGGGAAAAGTGCTGGCTAGCGATATGTTTAGAAAACTTGCCCTATTTTTTTAAGAATAAAAAACAGTTACAGTTGAATAATGATATTTCGAAACACTATTTTTAGCAATTTTAGGAAATTCAAAGTAGATCAATTCAATGATCATAGCATATTGTCAGATGAATGTAATTCAACATTTGACATAAAAACAACAACATATGAAAGACAACTCTAGAAGATTTACATGAAATAACTGTCAGGAAATATTGACACTACTCAAAAGACAGAATTTTTCTGAACTAGGAATACATGTATGTCATTTCACAAAATCATTATTTTATTTTTTTTCCAGTCCAATGCTACTTCAAAATTTGTATATTAACAATAGCTCCTAACCTCTTCCACAGTGGTATCAGAACCATCCTCTGGCTTATCTGTTTCCATTTAATCCCAATAAAGAATAATATTATTTTACTTTTAAGTCGAAATTTAGTCCGATGGAAAATAACTCAGGCACTAGGAATACCAAACAAGATGTGAAGATTTTTCACATGAAGTGTAACACATGACTGTAGTTCTAAATGCTTACTGACTGAATATTTTTCTGGTTGGCAATATTTTATCTCAATGGTCAGGAAGTTAGATTGATATATAATATGAATAGCTAATTTGGCATTAACTCAAAACATGTTCGAAGTCCACCAGGGGATCTCCAGTAACAAATTAACTTTATCTTGGTTCCTCAGAACTGTGTGACATGGAAGTCTATATAAATAGGAGTAGTATTACTTCATATACAACCTGTTTAACTCGTATGATAATTAAAATAATCCAAGAAGAATCATTGTATTTACCCATTAGGCATTACAGGAAATAGTTTTGACAAAGCCTAAAATATACGTTTTTGCCACTTAAAGGCAATGGGCCATACTCTCATTATTTTTGTTATTTGTTTTGTGACAGAGGTGCAACTTGGTCTGACTGTTTGCTATATTAAGATTGTAAGAAGTAGAAATTTGAGCCAAAGTTATCCTGGTTACTATGTCAATGCTGGGGTAGGGTTAGATGGTTGAAAATACATTTTCTGCTCCTTACAAACCTCAAGTTTCCTCTTGAGACCATTATATTTCCCAAAATTGAAGCCAAATGTGCTCCATCTTTTAGAGCATAAAGGTGTACTATTCTATCACTGCACCTTATGGTAAAGTTATAAAAGCTAATATGTGGTTTTAAAGTCCAATTCCATATGTTCATCCAACTTTACAATTTTGTACAATAACCCATGATCATTAAATCTCCTTCAGACGAGTGATCCCTCACAGAACCCATTTACATGTGGGTGAAGTGGAACAACTGTCAGTAAATATCTTGCTCAAGGAAAATAGCAGTGCTCCTAGTGGGATTTCGAACCTGGGACCTCTCCATCCCGAATCCCCTGTCCTACCACTAGACCACTGTTCCTACTGTCACATATAATACAATATTTATAGACTTACTTTTTCTTCTTCTTCTTGTCTTAGTCTTTCACGTTCAGCCTCTTCCTCTTCTTCCTGTAGATAGAGACAAAAACACATTGTTAAAGTGTATGGTAGAAATACTGTATTGTGCATGACCCACCACCAAACATCCTGACATTGAAGATTGATGATTTTTTTATTAATTTAAAACCATCGTAAGTGTTTTACCATTGTAAGTGTATTAAAGGTTGCTGAGTCAGGCATTTGTTATACATAACCAAATTTATAAGTACTGCTCTATTCAAGTGACCACTTGATTCAAGTGCTAAAATGAAACTTGTCATTTCATTTTAGACATTGGTCACTTTATGCTGAATTTATTTGCAATTTGTGGTTCTTGACTAGGCATTCTTTTCATTTTATTTCCACAAATGGATTTTTTTGAATTTGTGTTTGTGAAAAACACCAACATTATTCATAGTATTACTATTGAAAGCTATGAATTAAATGCATTTAAAGAAACAATATCTACGTTTATATTCTTTGTAAGTAATTTTAAAATTCTTTTTCTCAAGTCTAAGGAAAGTAATGAATTTTACAATCAAAATATTCCTTGCTTGAACAGGCTTTTCTAAAATTAAATGGTTACTCCCTAAAGCTTGACATGTTTACATACAAGTACATAGATTACCATAGCTCAATGCTATTGCACTGCAAATACAGTAAGAAATTGAAAACACCATTTTCTTCTTGGATAATCCAGCCAATCTCATATGACACCATCAGACAGCTACATGAATCTACCAGTATATAGCTTTTTGTTTCATGTAGATAATCTCTGAACACAGCATACACAGACAATTTGTATTACCTCTCTACCTTTCTGTCTATTTTTTTCATTGCTAAATAAATACCATCAGAGACAAGTCAACATCCAATGTGCAAGTTTAGCAGTAAACAGTTGTAACTCAATATAAGAAAAGAGTGAGTTACAACCATTTTGTGCTAAACCCATGATTTATGGATGAGATCTCTAAAACTTCTCTAAGAAATCTTACCTGCTGTTGGCATGACAATTTTCTGGCAAGACCTGAGGATTCCTGATAAAACACAACATGCAGACTAGAGTTAAACATATCAACAAAATACAGGCAATATGCAAATCTTAACAAGCAATCATTTAACAGAGTTTATAACATAAGATTAACTTATACAATAACAGTGCAGCGATAAATCTAATCAATTTATTCTCGCCCAAATCACTAGAAAATTAAAATTTGCAAGTCTGCAAAATTTATCACCTTAGGATTTAGCGTAAGTTTATTTATATAATTCAGGTGAAAAGTTCCATGCAATCATGGTATTTTAACATCAAACTTGAAGAATAGCAGACTTCAAAGCCAGGAATCATTATTCAATTTGATCAAATTTTTCAATAATTTGAAAAACCTGCAACTACATGTAGTAGCAAAAGGAAATTTGAAATTTGCAAACTCAGCAATTTTTTCACCAATTCAAGAATAATGAAGATACTATGATTGATTTGAAGTTATTGATTTGTTTGTCTTGATTCAGCACCAAAACTTAATAGGCAACTTGATGAAAACACTTGAAATTTCCATACATAACATTGTAAATTGTGCCAAAATATAATGGGAAGTACTTTTGTATGGAATTTTAATGACTTTAAAGATTTAAAATTTAGAAACAATTAGTTAGTATTATCATGCAAAAATTAAGAAACTGAACAAAAAAAATCAAAAAAAATCATGCAAATACTAAAATTTCAAAAACTAAAAAATATTAATTTTTATTTTTTTCCAATTTACCAAAGCGAGTCTTACATCTGAAAAATTGAAGAGGCAAATAAATTATTTATAAGCAAAGTATAAAAACATATTTATTAAGAATGATAATAATAACATTTTAATGTTTTACATTAAAAAGATTCTTCTCATATAAAATTTATCTCACCAAATTTATATGAATTATTGCTCAATAAAATATTACAGTTCAAAGAGAAATAAAACAATACAATAAGACCATCACACAATTTTAAATACCATTTAAAATAACATAATTCTTTATGATGATAGTCGAGTATAGGGTGTCCCATAATATCAGATACCATTACAGAATGATAAAATTTTTTAGTTTGAAAATATATCTTCTAGGTTAATACACCAAAATGCATAGGAGGGTTTAAATTTTATCTGGTTGAAAAGTATGGGAATGACATCAACCTCGCTTAAAAGGAAATGTGACTCCCCATACTGCGGAGAAAATACGGGTGGTAAATAAAATTTTATATGAAAAACAACCATACATTTTATTAAATTGTGGTTAAATATACAGAAAAGTTATAGCTGTTTGTAATGGTATCAGATATTAGGGACACCCTGTACTTAAAGTTCAGTAACACTGACAGTTATCATAAAATTAGAAACATTAACAGTAAGATATATATCTGTATTTATTAAAAGATGTTCCGACTGTTCATGGTGTTAATGGTTGCAACATTAGACTGGTAGCTTTTGGATAGCAAGTTTTGCTTTGGTTTGAATCCTGTCCAAAAACCTTATTGCTCATTGAGCAAAAAATAAGTGTATAACAATTGCTGGGGATCTCGAAGCAGCCTTAAGAGTAAAGAAGAATTTATGTACATTTCAGTTCTCCCATCTTCATGACTTAAGGCACCAACACTAAGTAGGACTGTACAATTTTGGTCATTTCTTTCAGTTATGCAACAGTCTCATTCCAGTAGAAAAAGTTAATGACCAAACTCAAGGAAGATATGTAATAATGTATGTCGATCTTGCCAAGGATTCAAACCCAAGACGCCCGAGTTTGTAATTAGATGCCCTTATACCAACATCGGTGCAAGATGAAAATTTTGAAAAACCTGAAAACTGTAATTTGAAACCATTTTTCTCTATAATTTAATAGCAAAACATTGTCTAATTTGTTGTGAAAAACCTGAACTTCAGGCATATGCCTGAAAACTTGCACCCATGTACCAAACTTAGGTAACCTGACAGGTACTAGCAGAAACTTGAGGTAACCCAGCAGCAACTTTATGAAACTTGAGCAGATAAAATGTTATAGTTAAACTACTTACATCAATACTAGAGCCTCTACTATGTGCTGAATCATCAAAACTTGAATCTTTTCCATTTCTCTCAACACTGGAACCTGAATAATGCCTGCTAGGTGTAGTGGAGTATGGTGTAGTAACATTGCCATCATCCTTTATCCATCTACTAGTAACCTTTGGTCTAGACTGGTTACCATTTTCAGTAGAATACTCTGACTGTGTCTCAGTGGGTGGGGAAGAAAGCCTATGGTCGAATGATTGTGAGAAGCTAAGTTTCTGTGTAGCAGAGGTTGGTGTTTTTGGTGATGGTGTTGATGGCTCGTCTATACTTTTACTGGCCTTTTCTAGATATTTTGATGCTATAAATTCTGTGTTGCCACTTAAACGTTTTGTTAAAACTTCTTTTTTCTGTGTTGGTGTTCTCATAGTCACTGGTTCCTATGGAAACAGAAAAAAAGTTATCAACATTTATGGAAGAATAATACTAATAATAACAGTTAACTGATGATAACCATTTTTGATTATAAAGAAGATGGTTTATTTACTGGGTTTGTTGAGGCAAAACATTTAAGCAATACTCTATCCAGTTGTACATAACTTACATATATACATACTTATTATTCATATAACTAATATACATATAAATTTTCGTGTGTACATGTATATAACACAGTCTACAATATTAGTGGATGTCCGGTTGCCTGGTACAACCCCTTTTTAGTTTAGCCAACCAACACTTTCTTTTGGGCAACCAAAATTCTGCAAATGAGATAAAGTGCTTGCTCTTAAAATGATCTGTTTGGACAACCAACTTCGTATATCCAAATTTCGTAGACTGTATATAGTTATGTAAAAATATAAAATCAATCATTAAACTCTCTTTAAAATGACAACAACAGATTAATATTAATCAGCTATCATTGAATAGGGCAGCATGTAGACTATAATGTTTTCACTCAAATACTTTGAGTTATCTCCCTTAGACCATCCAAACGCATATAATGTAGTAAAATATCACAGATTTTATTAAGTTGCTGAATAGTACAAACTTAAACAACACCATATCAATGTTAATAAAATATGTATAAATAATCATCAAAGTAGAGTTATGACATTTAGTATAAAAACACTATGATGTCATGGAGTGCCACAGTGCTGTAGGGTTATAAAATACAAAATATCATAATAATTTTATCATAAATATTGATAATAACTAACTATGTTTATAGATATATATAATCTCATACTGGGATTGTTAAGATTGTTTATAAGCACTTGTCTTAGTACTTGAATATTAAATCTCCTTGTTTACTTATAGCTGCTGAGGGGGGAGGAGGAGGTTAGGTCCAATAAGGTTTTTTTGGTATATTTTCAAGAAAACAAAACATAAACCAAAAGCAGCCAGCCTTCTCTTATACAGATTTCTACAAGTAGCTTAAAACTATGTTATTTAAGAGAATTACATTGATCATGATTTCCAAGACTTTGGTATGTCAGATGCTAAATCTTATAAGTGGGATGCAATCATGAAATTTGTTTGTATTTTACCACTAACCATACTAAATATGTAAATATAAACTGTATTATTGGTATTGGTTCCACAAAAACAATCCTTGAAACTTAAGAAATTTTAGACAATTTTCTTGGTCTCCAAACTTTTGTAAGACTCTGCATAGGGAAACAGCCAAGTTGACTGCTTAAGTGGGGGTGACCACTAAAGAGGGGGGGTCCGGTCTTAGGGGGGGGTCTGGAAGTAACGTTTTGATGAACTCTATTCAACTCAATATACCAGTCTTACAATACACAAATACTCCAAAAATAAAGTATTAAATATTTTACCTGTGGTGATTTCTCCACTGATTTCCATCTATCTAATACATTTCTTTTTGGCATATCACGAACATCTGGTTTCTATAATATAGAAGAAAAAAACAATATAAATCATTCTAAAGACTAACACAGATTATCACAGCAGATTATCAGTCTATTATTATGTAAACTTATATCTGCCATATTATATAATATTTCATACAAAGAAAAACAATTTTTGCTTCATCCTAATTCTATATCCTATCTAAATTCATTGAAACTCTTACTTAAATAAAATGTTGAAACCCTTCATTTGACAGCTTCATGCATTTAAATAATCTTTCTGTGAACATTTTGCATGTACCTTTGTATTACTATTTTCAGCTTCATTGTGAAACTTAAGTTCTTACAAGTTATATTTTGTGGACCATATTGAAAATTAGTTTACACCAAAAATGTTATCCCCACAATAAATAAAGTCATAATCATTATTATTTTTATATTTATCACCCTTCAGTCTGCTGCCTGCCCCCCCTACCCGGTACTGAGCTTAATTATATCTCCTTTGCTTAAGGCATCTAACAGGTAGGTCTTGGATGTGATTCTAACCAACATTGAGCAAGCAATCCAAAGATTACCAGCCAAATGTTGTAACTAACTGGCCACCCAGCTTCTATCATGGGCGGATCCAGCAGGGGGGTCAGGGGGGCCGGACCCCCCTAGAATTTGGAAAATGTACATGTCTATTAGTGTATTTCTTGCTTGTAACTCATTTTTAAGTAGTATGAAGCAATTTTTCTCGGTGCTTAACATAGATTTAATGGTACGTAGTTTTTATTATCAATATGTTGCCTTTTTTCTGCAAAATGTGTATAATGTGGTTGTGGTTCGGACCCCCCTAGAAAAGTTCTGACCCTCGCCTAGAAAAAAATCCTGGATCCGCCCCTGTTCTATTCTTCATTTACTGATTTTTCCCTATCTAAAACCTACTGTTTGTTAAGTAAAAAGGCAAGGAATACTGTGATTTTCATTTTAAGTAATTGATACATCAGTCATGTGAAATAAGGGGGGTAAGACTTTAATGATGTCAAGCGTTGTTCCTCCATGAAGTTTGAAGCAAAGGATTCAATACTTCAACAGCTCCAAGTGAAGGCATAAGATTTAATCAAAGTGGTACTAAAAGCTCATAAGAGAATACAATATTACAGTGATATATTAAGTACACAATGAAAACTGAAAGAATGTACCAAAAAGTCTCTAGACTAGCCTGAGAGATGATTACAAAATGAAGCAAGCAGTGTAAAGTAATTGAGAAGCAATCAGAAAAGTATAATTGAAGTTAGTCAAACTGCATCATAGAGCAACCTCAGAGCAAAATGTTTTTGTAAGTATTTTGAACTCCCAAGATTTAATGACAGAGGGTCAGGGAGTAAAACAATAAACCATAGGGTTCCTTGTGTATTTGTAAGAGCAGAATTCATTGGTAGGGCATACACTAAGTGATCGATAAGTCTTGGTCATAACTTCTCCAATGGCACTGCTTGAGCAAGAACTTTACATGTGATGGCTTCCCTCAACCCAGGTGTTAAAAGGGTAACTGTAAAAGTAGTATAATTGTGTTGTCCAATTTGTTGGCTGCACAAAAGAGGAGTAAAGCTAAAAGGACTACCTTGGGAAATTGATGGATATTATCATTTACTATTAGGAGTAATAGCTGTGAGGTCAGTAAATGTCCACAAGCATAAAACATTGACTATAAAAATGTTGTTTATTGATAAAATAAGCCAACAGTATTCCCATCTTTAACTACCAGTACAATATTCTGTAGAGGTTCATTATGAATCACATATTGCTCTTGGCAATCATATATATGTATAATACAATACAAATGTATGTGTATACCTGTATATCTAAAATATATATCACGAACAATGGCCTTGACTTTCATGGAGAAAAAACAGAGCACAATATTGAGGGAACAGAGCAAAACTGGTATAATGACAGTCAAATAAAGAAGGATGTAGACTACTTTCGCTCCGATCCATCATTATGTAAGTATAGTATGTATAATATAATTACGAGAACAAACTATGGGTAAATCAGTTCTAGAACATTCTAAGGCAGACATAACAAGTATATATTTATACTTGTGTATTGGCAGTACAGTACATAATATCGTCCTTGACATAGCATTACTGTGAATATATAGATAGGTGAGTCTGAGAGGATATGTGTGTAATAATAAACATCATATTGTTACATAATGATAACACTACATTCTGATATATTTACTGGTTGATAAGATTCACTAGTCTTTATCATTTCTAAGAAAGAGTTTATTATAAATTATAAATTATCATGTACAAATCTCTAAACAATATGATATTCTTATAATAGAGATATTTATTAGCTGTTCTATAATCAGAAGTGCATTGTGTAAAGTCTTAGATAAAAGGTTAGTTTCACTTTGACATTGATACATTGATAAGATGGCTTAGGCTTTTCATTGGTAAGTCAGGCTTTCTGGTTAAATTGAAATGAAGACAAATACTACACCCTTATTTGACTAATTCCTTCTATACCTTCAACTCCTTCCAGCACAAGCATAATTTATTTTGTTCAACTGTAAATCACAAACTCATCACATTAAAGCTTGACTATAACGAGGGTTGCCCGTAAGACTGTAGTAACTTGCTTTCTTTTCGCAATGTGCTTACTACAGTCTTGCGGGCAACCCTCAGTATGAAATAAGTAATTTTTACTAGCTCAAATCAATTTTCACTAGTTCCAGGCATAGAGCTAGTGGAGTGAGGTGATAAACGCTACAGTGCTTAGAGATGAAGTTTTATATCAAAGAAAGTGTGTAATTTTAGTAAGTTAATTTTTTACTAGTTAGTGATATCTCTGATATTCTGAATGAAGTATAATATAATCTAACCCTACAAATATGTCTCATATAAATGAACAGTATATAAAAACTTAAACTTTTATCAATGCCAATGAAACATCAACCACACATAACAAATCACAGATAATCTGGCAAGCGTATACTACAGTTCTGGCAAAACTTCATATTACAGCTTGTATTTATTCTGGAATTGTCCTAACAGCTAGAAATTAGAGCCAGTTATAATATAACACCTTACTCTCTTTTATCAATAAGCAAAATACAACAGGAAAACCATCAGTAATCTAATTCTGGTTGAATGTAGAAGGTGGGGCAACATTCATTAATATTGAAATATTTGTCACAGAAAATGGTTAACCAATATATAAAATGGCCTTATGTTAAGGCAACATTTTTTACTATTTATGTGGTCATACCAATATGTACCTGCATGAGATAATTGATGGTTGACCCATTATAAAACTGATTATTGTGAAATGTGAAACTCACTCATGTTCTACAGAACTATAACCTAACCATCACCATTGGCCAGCTTCTTAAAGAAATTGCTACCTAGCACTAAAAGTCTTGTCTTATTCCTCTGGTGCAATTCTCACACCAAAAAGTAATAAGCAGAAGCAAGGTAGTAGCTAGCGATGTGTTTAGGAAACTGGCCACATATTTCTATAACACACAACAAATGGTGAGTAGCTTTAAAACATGTGAACACAGATATAACAAACTAAACATCATGAGCATGAATGACAAAATGACCTAAACTAACTAGTGATGCATCTATACCCACAAAAAACTATTTAGATACCCTGAGTTTTCATGTTGTTTTTTCTGATTACTTAACAGAAGCGATCAAAGAATAACAACATTCTAGATTTCCAATGAACAGATAGATGTAAAAGATAAATTATTTAGTATTGTAAATATGAGCAGAAGGCCAAACTGTTTTGAATTGCATTTGAAACTCTTTAAAATTCACATCAACTCTTTAAAATTTACATCAAATTCAATTTGGAAACAAATTTTATGATTCTCTTATCTAAATTTAATGAAATTCAAAAGATAAAATGCACACTCTGTCATTATCATTATTATTTTTCATATAGCATTCGGCTTCACATGTTTTGACAAGAGCATGTCGTTCCAGACATCTTTAATGCTGCAAGCTAGTTTAATGCTGAAGGCTTTTAGCTGTGCACTGTCATGTACCAGAAGCTGTGCCAAGGTAAACTTGTTACAATTGGATTCCCATTAGAGAGCACTACTCTACAAATTCATATTACATCTAATTAAATTTGCCTTTTCACTATGACTTTTCAGGGTTCTACACTTACTATTTTACCAGGGATACAGAAGGAATCACAGGTCACTTTTCCAGGGATTTATCCTAAATGTTAGGGAATACTCAAATTACAGACAACAATTTTCGATACAGATTTGTGATGAAAAATATGTAGGAACTCAAATTCCTGAAAGAATAGGGAAGTTTTTGGGATCCTCAAGGAATCCCTAGACAAGCAATATCGTGATTCCTCCCAAGCTTTTGGGATCCTGGGAATCCAGGACACTCAGTTGAAGTCGAACCTTGCTTTTCTAAACAATTGGTGATATACACAACCTAACTACAGTGAGTGACTAAAAAAATAAAAAATCTGGTGAAAGGACACACATAGGAACACAACTCTGTTTAAAATACACACAATACCATATAACCAGAATAGTTCTTACATTTATATGTGTTTCACTGGCACTCCAGCGTCCTAGCAACGCCTTCCTTTGATTTTGTGTACTTCCTATTTTTTGTAATTCATACTAAACAATAGAAGAGAAATAATGAAGATATAAGAGGAAGAGAGAGATAAAAGCAACACTGAAATAACAGAAACAATTGAATAGGCAACATAGATATAGCAAAGAAAAAAGAGGAAAGCAAAACAAATTCTTTTATTAATAGTGAATAAACAATGAATATAATTTTGATATATGGTGGCAACTTTAGTAAAAAAAGCAGGAGTGGTTGCTGATAGGGCTGTATTCAATTTTATTCTTTAGATTTTTTTTTTTTTCAATTCGATTCAATTCATTGAAACATGTTTGAAGTTTTATGCTAATTCCTTCAGTGTTTTCAAAGATATAAAAATGTTGTTCTTAAAATCTTAAAATCTAAGTGTTATGTCAACAGTGAACACCAACATCACTGCAAAACTGAGTCTGAAAACTTCTCTATTCATAAAATAGCTGAGCTGAACAATGACAGGAGTGGTTGCTGATATTTACATGTACGAGGGGTGATTGGAAAGTTCGAGGAATTTATTTATTAATGGTACACGGGATAACATAGGAAAAAACAAAATACATCATTCTGTGCCCTTACCAAAGACTGATATAAAACCGAAATATTTTCTTGATACATTGGATAATAAAGTTTTCACGAAACATTTTACTACACTAGTATACGGTACTTGAAGCACGCCGACGTCATCATTGGGTTAATTAAACGTCAAAGTCAAGTTTCCTATTTACTTTCTGCACATAATCACCACCTATTTCCATACACTTTCTATGGCTTTGTACCCACAGATTAAATGTAACCTTAAAGTATTCCTCACTGAATGAATAAATAATTCTCTTGTGCAATACAGCACATTGTAAGCCATCAATCCTTATCTAGAAGCTTCTCCACTCACGCTACCTTTCCAACAGTGCCTGTCAGTGTCAGTTGACCTGGTCTTTCTTCATCAAATACCTATGCTCTACCTATCCTGAACCCCTGGTGCCATTGGTAGACAATTATTATTTCACATGTTGGTAATGTATCAGCAGTTTTAATTTGTTTAAGCGTATCTGCAGGTGACAAATAGAGTCAAACACAACAATTTATGACTGCACCCAACTCAAAATCATTTGTTGACGTCATTCGTTGTTTCGAAGCCATGACTCTAAAATCTCTGCTATGCAATAACCATTCAAAAGAATTTCATGAAACTTTCAGGAAATAATTTCCAGACGTAACGCTAGTGTAATTAATGTTGGCGCATAATTCGCAACAAACTTGAGTGCGTAATACCATGTTTAATATTTTAAAAATAGGTGAAAAATAGCGTGCTTCAAGTGACCAAACAGTAGTTGCTATGGATACCATTTATTCTTTCTACATATTGATAATCTGTTCACCAATATGATTTTTAAAACACAAATGAATTGTTTTACACTTATTTGAGTTTTAATGTGATTTGACAAAAGGGTAAATATTTTAGAAAGGAATTCCGCGAATTTATCAATCACCCCTCGTACAAGTACAGCAAAGTTTAAAACAAAGACCAGTTATCTTGGTATACCGAAGGATAAATGAATAAATAACATACGGATCAAAATCTGTAAAACTTCTGATACAAAACAAGTCTCACAAACAATAGAACATAAAAATTGTAAAAATAAAGTCAAAGATCAAAATCTAGAACAGTCTCAAAAGATTTCAACAATCAGACGTTATTCTGCACTGAACAGTTGTTGTGGTCTTACGTCTGCTGCCGAGAAAAACAATAGTAAACAAAACCTATCAGCATATTCTCAGATCTCTACTATTGAAAGATTACAAAGTAAACATCAATGTAAGCTACACAAAATTTGATGAAGGATTTACATTTTTGAACACAGCTTTACCTAGTACTGAAAGTTTTGATAAGAAAATGTTCTTAGGAATATTCAACAATATATTTATATAGTAAATATAATTTTTTTGGGTGCGAATGATTGTTTTTTGATCAAATTTCTATCAAACAGTGGCATAAACTGATCATTGCCCTTGATAATGATTTCAAGAATAATAAAAATGACATGTTTTGTTTTTTCAGCAGGAAAATTATATAACACAAAGAGTATCATGATTGAAATTATGGAATCATATCAAAATTAAGTACAGAATAAGACCAAGAAACACCGTTACAGAAGAGTAGCAAAACAATGTTATGTTTGACAATATTCAAGTCCCACTACTGAATGCTTTATTTGAGGCGAAAAAGGTCCCTATCTAAAAACCATTTTGCTATTAAAACCCTCTGTTTTGAAAGTCCTAACATAGTACAGAGAAAAAATCATTACTTATTGGGAAATCTCCAACTTTATGGTGCTAAGTTAACAATAAGGAGATAAGAGATAACCTACCATTGGCAATAACTAACACATATTTTGGAAAATAAAAAAACTATCCTATAATGAATTATATCAGGATGTTTTCAAAATTTGACTCAATTTAGACAACAAGATCAATTTTTTAAGGGATGAAGTCACATCATGGGGTCTGCATATAATGCATCCTTTTGGAGCAGACGGACCCTCATTAAAATCAAACAAAACAAATAGTCCTAACAGAGTCCTAAACTTTACTAAACATGTAAATAAAGAAGAATGTAGACTAGTTTCGAGTTTTGAGTTTAAAATCCTCAATATAGTATTATAGCAACATCTTTATGTCCGAAAAGGTAAAATTGCCATTAGCCGTCAGCTGAGTTAATATCATAAGGTTATTATTAAAACATGTAATTACTAGATGATAGTATGCATAGAAATAGATTTACCATTGTTATAAAGTATGAGAAACATTTGCTAGATCATCTAGTAAACAATATAAGTCATCTGATTTTATCATTACAGCACAGTAGGGGGTATAATGAATCCAGATGGAAACATAATAAAAATATACATTGTATTGTACTTAGAATGTGAGATAATATAATATATATACCTGTATATTTCTAGAGGTTGGTCGGCTAGCACTCTGGGATTTGGCAGCCATCTCAAAATGTTGTAATTTCTCTGATAATTTAGGAGTTTGAGGGGTCAGCATCTGAAATAGATAGATAGTGTACATGTATATGTAACATAATTTACAATACGAAACAATACAAGTAGTAGTTATTGTAAAATTACACTTTTATTTATCATCAGGGGTTGTCCTAGGGTTGAGTAATGTCTCTACCTGTTGATTGAGTTGTCCAAACTTCAGGTTAAGACTTCCACGGGTTGAGTTGTCTATATGTTGAGTTGTATGGGCCCCGTTTTAAGAACAGCCATAAAGATCATATTTTTTAAACCCATTCTGCAATTATGATCATGTTTAATACTGAAAAAATTGTGACTTCCCTATGTCAGGGTCATATTGTGATATATTGTGCTGGGCCACAATATGTATCATGACCCAAGGTATTGATATTGTATTGACATAATTATTGTCTCATCTCTAATTAAAAATGTGTATCCCATTTTCATTGTTTAAAGATTGTAAATGTTTGTAATTTTACAATAACTACTACTCGAATTGTTTTGTATTGTAAATAATCATAACATGTCATTTCGAATCATCTGATATGTATCATATAGAGTGATGACCATATCATCTCATCCTAATTTTAATTGAACCCATCAATTTTGGATAACATTTAATAGATGAGTAAAGAAACATATTAGACCCAGCAATCAGTATAGCTCGTTTAGGATAACTTGATACAAAATACAACGATACCATTTTTAAACACAGGTGGATTTAAGTTTAGTACACGTAATTATCGACTATTTTTATCAGTGTTTTATTGATGTATTAAATTTAGTACGAGAACACACGTTCCACACATTAGGACATGTTTGATACTTTCATTACACAAAATCAGCTGACCTCCCTGTTTTATGTAATACCTGATTTCCAAATATGTAAACAGACTGAGTCGTTTGTCTCAAGTTATCCTAAACAAGCTATAGTGATGAGCTTCATAAGAAAATATTTAAGTCAATCTTTAAGTCAATGATTTGGTCATGGTCCAATAGTTACATATAGTATGCTGAACTTTCAAATTAAGCAAACTTGATTTGATTCCTACAAATGTCACAGCAGGTAATGATGATGAAAGTTCCTAGATTCAATAATGTTGATCAATAGTTCTTTGAGAAGAGAACTGTCCCTCTATCAAGACCATTCAGCCAGAGTCTCTGGTTCTGCCATTAAGACCATAGATTTTGATGTTCTTAAAAGTGAAACTTAGCTGTATTTTAAGTTAAAGGCTTTTTATAGAAGAACAAACAAGTGCTGATAAATGTAAGTACAGGAAATGCAAAGATATTGGTTAAACTGGCTGCCATATATAAATAAACTAAACATTGTGGTCTTTTTTTTATTTTGTTATATGATAAGTCTAAATCACTTTTTAAACTAAGAATCTACATTGACCTCGTATTTTACCCAGTTAGTTTTAATACAATGGAACTAAACATAAATTTATCTGTGCTTTACAGCCACAGTATATTAGTGAACAATTCACCAAACCTTCTATCCTGGAATACACCAGTATTAGGTTTACCAACCATTCATACCAAATATCTGCCCACTTTTCAAATACAAGTACAAGTACAGAGCCAATGGTAGTAGCTTAGATTAAAGATGTCCAACATCAGAGAGTGATAAAGGCACAAAAATCAAAGAAACAAAAATAAAAGAAACAAAAATGAAAATGACAGAATAAATCAAACTGGAAGTATTTTGAGGGACAGAGTTAAGAACTTCCAAAAGTATAGGAATCATATTATGATTCCTATACTTTTGGAAGTTCTTAACTCTGTCCCTCAAAATACTTCCAGTTTGATTTATTCTGTCATTTTCATTTTTTTTATTAAGAAGACTAGAATTTCAGTACAGTTCAATTTTAGTCTTTAAATTATCAAACATTCCTAATTTAAGGCTCATCAAATAATAAAAAAGCAATTTACTACACTTACCACAGATTTTGTATTTTGTCCAGTGCTTCTATCAGTTGAGGTGGTTTCCTGTTCTCTTATTTCTGTTTCAAATTTCTTTAATTTCCCTTTAAATCCATCTTTTTCAACAATAGGAATAATTAAACCTTTATCCTTTGTTTTAGTAACAGAATCACTCTCATCTTTTAAATGTTCAAATTTATGTAACTTATCCTTTATTTTATTATTATTCACTTCAAGACTGGCACTGCGATCCAAACTTAAAGATTTTTCATAATTTCTTTCATTATTTACACTAAATCCAAATTTAATAATTCTATCACTGACTTTCGGCTCACTTTGTACAATATTTATATCCAATTTTGAACTAACATTAACTTTCTTTTCATTATCTGTATCCTTTTTCCCATTAAATCGATCTTCGTTGATGAAAAGCTTGTTTTCACTTCTTTGTAACTTGTATCTATCATCATCCAAGCTTCTTTCTGACCCAGACTCATCATCAGCATCATTTCCCTGTTTAAATTGGTTAGTAACTACTTTTTAAAAAAATAACATGCAAAAAAGACAAATTCACACTCATGCGACTGAAATAATTTACAAATATAAATCAATAAAAAGACGGCACCTATAGCTTATTATGTCACAATGAACATTGATGCCACCATATAGTTAATAAAATCAATTAAAATAAAACAAAATAAAAAAAGCACTCATAAAATATTAATCAAATTTTCAAACAAGAATTAGAATAATTACCAAATTAAATGAGACACAAAAACTCTGGCACACACAACAAACAAACCTTGTAGAGATGTCTAAGTACACTGATTTTGTTACCACTCCTGTTACGATGGTACACGAAACACTAGACTATCTTAGAGAACAATAGTATACAACAGCAGTGAGCTAGAAGACATGACAGCAGAGCAGACTGAAGTAATTACTCATTCCAGAATAAACGGGACAGAACTAGTATCAGTAATACATAATAACGATAATATTCATACTTCTAATAACATCTATCAAGGAAAAAAACAACATTCCCTAACTGCACATTGACACACATAAAAAACTGTATCATAATGCAAACATGCAGAAATTATTGTTGAGCAGAATTGATGCCATACCTTTAATTACAGTCATGCAATAACTTCTATCAAAACAGAATCACAAAAAAACATCATCAAGGATTGTCTTGTACACATGATGCAACATATAACACAATCTGATAAATAAAAATAGCTTACCTTAGCTCAAGAAGAAATGTGTTTACAAAGTACACAGAAACTAACACAATTCTAGAATAGTGCAAGTTACTACACTCAATGCCAACCCAGCAAATCTTGATCAGTTTGCTTGAATGATTCCTCTTATACTTACAGTTACAATTGATAGATCTTTACTACACTCCCCTATACATTTATTTCCATGCAAAATTATTGTGCTAATACCACAGAGTTCAAAATCAGAAACAAGTTTTTTTCATGTATGATTTAATTACACAAACATACCTCAGTTTTCTAGCTAATGAGGGGAAAATAAGCTTAGAAAACCATAAAATATATTTGTGTATTCACAAAAACATAAAAAAAATATTGGCTTACCTCAACATTAGCTTCCCAACTAATCTAGCTTTGTATTGCCATAACAAAGGTAGACTAATAAATTAAGTCTTTTTGTGAACAAAATTTATAAAAAAACATGACTTTGTACCAAAGAAATAGACAACAATTCATTATTTTGGCATAAAAATTACTTACCTTGCATAAACGAAACTTTTCCTTAGTTCTGTATTTTTGGGTTACTTAGCACTAACTGTCCTAGATGCTACCAGTCTACAAATACTCAGGAGCGACTAAAAGTCAGTAATCAGGTACAATAATTGGACCCAGGTTGTACAGAATTCTCTCACTAGACAAAAGGTTAATTATCAGCCTTGATAATCAACAGGAGAGCTAGATAGTGACATCTGTGTGTGATTATTATATTTAAGTGTTGATACATAACTTGTATTGTTTTAATGGAGAGATAATATCCACCAGGTACTTTTACTGCAAGTTTTATTATCTCACAGACATATGGACATGTGGACTGGTTGCCTGTTTTATTATGTTTACCTGTTTTACAGTGATAAGATGCATTATTGAGACATAAAACCAGTCTAAGATAATGTGGTGCAAAAAATAATGTTATAGCACCGAATTTATAGCACCGAATCTGTACCACAGTTTCATGTAAAAATTCAGATACAGAAATCAATGTAATAATGAATTTCTCCTGAATCAAGACCATGAATGCTACACATGTATTATAATATGTATGTTTATTCAGATTCCATGTACAAACCTAATAAACTAGTCTGCAGACTGAGCGGCTAAGCCAAGATAAAGGGTACCTCTTCAGTCTCACATAGGCCAATTTTCAGACCCCATCAGAGTGCAGATTCTTTTAAAGTAATATACAGACATGTCTATTAGGCACTAATTTCCAAAAGATCTTGGATGTAATATGTAGAATAAAAAAGTTAAAAACGGTTGAATAGATGTACCCAAGGGGCCTACGGACTCTACATGGTAATTTATATCACCACACGAAAAATTAGAAAGATGTATATTTTTTATAAAAAAATTGTTATTTAGTTTTATAAACAAGTACTTTGAAATTTTGAAGAGAATCCACGCCCACTCTCTCCTTGTCTGCAACATTTACCGAGGTCAAAAGTGAAAATACCCCAAAATACACAGGAAATATTAAGTTTCAATTTACATATAGATGAGAAAAAAGAAACGAAACTGATTTTTTTATATTTGAATGTATTCGAAGATGTAGACAACACATTTAGAACATGTTTGATATGAATAATATGGTTTTGCTGACCCTTAAAAAGAAAATTATATAATTGGAAACTAGGGCTACGGACTCTACATGGTAATTCATATCACCTCTAGAAAAAATTAGATAGACGTATATTTCTTATATATGATTTATAATAAGTTTGACATTTATGTATTTATCAATTTAGAAGTGAATCTACACTGACTCTCATTGTTTGCAACATTTACCAGGGTCAAAAGCGCAAATACCCAAAATACACAGGGAATGTAAAGTTTCAATTTACATCTAAATGAGAAAAAAGAAACAAACTGATTTTTTACATTTGAAAGTATTCGAAGATGTAGACAACACATGTAGAACAAGTTTGTTATGAATGAAAATATGTTTCTTGACCAAATAAAGAAAATCATAAAATGGAATTATCAGGGGCTACGGACTCTACATACTGACTTGATTGCATTTAGTAGATTGAAGAAAGTAGTTTAATGTAAATTGACCTGTGGAATAATATTCTTTTGATACAGTATTAATTTTCTGACTTTTGAAAGAAATGAGCAATAATATGAAGAAACAATTCCTTTACTTTACTTGAGAAAACACGAAAAATATATGTTTTTAGTAACATAAAATGTCAAAACAAAACAAAGTCCTGAATTTTCAACTTGTTTCTATGTATATTTCAACAACAAAAATCTATCAAATCAATTATCTCTATACATATATAAGTTTGGGAGTAAAAATACATAAGAATGAATTATGTGAAAATTAACATGGGGCTACGGACTCTACACCACACCAGTATCTGTTTCTATCACATATTTAAAGCTGTTTTGTTTTGTTTTAAGTGTAATTATCCTTTAAAAACAATAAACTTCAACTTACAAACACTACAAACATATTTTTAAGTATCTTCTAAAATGTCTAATGTATCAGTTTGACCATTAAAGAAATCTATCAGAAAATTTATAAATTACGTCAAATTTAACATTATTTTCAACAGAATGAAGATTGTCAAGACATACAGTATTTAGATGCATAGCTAGTCAGCACAAGTACGAAACTAAGAAAATTAGAAAAGTTTTATAATTTTCCTGTGTGAAAAAAGATATTAATATATCAGGGGCTACGGACTCTACAGGGCTACGGACAGCACTTATTTGTCTTTAGATTTGTTTTGTTCTTCTTCTGATTTAATTCCTTTCCTGCATTACCTACATGGCACAACAAAAAACAGAAAACGTAATAAAACAGCAGCTATGTTTCTTTATATTAAGTCAGCACACAGTTTAAAACAGGGGCTACGGACTCTACATAAAATTTACAATGTTCAGTAGTTATTTTCCAAAAAGAAAATGCATATGCTCTAAAAACTTCATTTTAGTTAGATAAAAATAATTATAAATTGGAATAGTAAAAAGGTGATACAAGTGAAATAAAGCAGTAACATTGTTTTAAAGTCTATCAAAGATGGTAACGTAAAACTCTAACTTGCGTTACAAGGGTACATGTTTACTATTTCATGAATATTTTCTTAAATATTGATTATAAATAAAATTCGTAAAAAATACCGTATACCTGTATGTCAGTCAGAGATAGAAAACACATCAAAATATTTGTAACCAACAAACACTTTTCAAAACAACTGATGAAAAAAGAACAAAGCCTCAGTGAGACTCAAAAACAGTGTAAAAACAGGGTTTTTAGGGAATATAATCCTAAATAATTCAAAAAATGGTAATGGAACATATATAAAACTATACATCATCAGAAAGCTCTCAAGATAACGTGTTGGAAAAAAATACTCTTTATTTAATTTAAAATGAACTTTTCAGAATATTTCAATGTAACATTGGCAAAATCAAAAGGTCCCATTTATCTTGGCTTAGCCGTGAGATAAGAATAATATTTATTTCTAGTGCAATTTTCAATAAACATGAACATAACACCTAAATGATACAGATAAATAAATATTCCGTCTTGTAATTCTAGCAGAATATAAACTGTCATCTTACAACAATTTCTCACCATTCCTCATTAATGTGCCAGCCCTTGTATAATGTGTGCTATGAGATCACCATGACAACAAAAGAGAAAACAAAATGTAGACTGATAAGAATTAAAGGACCAAAATGAGTTTGACAACCAAACCAAAATGATTTTGAAAACCAAACCTTTGACATTTTGTTCCGTAAGTGAATACTAACATGTAGGATCCCAAAACCTAAGACAGGTATCAAGCCATAAGTAGGCTTGCTACTTTTAATAACTTATAATATGCGATATACGTTTCTCCATAAAAATTGAGCTTAAAGCCAAGGCAAGATAATACAAAATTTGTCATACAATACCTGTATAACAGAAACTAAGCTAACACTCTACCATGTTGACATAAAACCTACCTTGAAGCCAAGAGGCTACCTATAGTGCCATCCAATACCTCAGGGCTTGACAATTATTGTTTTAAGTAGGTTGCCTAGTTGGACAACCAGCTATTCATTTTACTTGCCCAAACCAAATGTTTACTACCATATAGCATAAACAAATTGCCTGAACCCAAATATAGGTTGTCAGGGCCTTGCACCTGTGTTTCAAAACAAACATACATACATCTTCAATAAAGGTAATCAGGGGCATTCAGATGACCTTTATTGTTGATCCTTGTACATTGTACCTGTGTTATAGTTTGTTTTTTCTCAACTGTCAAAACATGAATAATTTCACGGTGACTTTGTTTTATTGTCCTGATATTGCAATAGTGTGCATTCAATCACGGTGAATATATTCAAATTTTGACAGTTGAGGAAAAATAGACTACACAAAACAAACATACAATTATAATACCTGTCTCTGTCTTTCCTCTTCTTCTTGTCGTAGTCTTTCTTCCTCTAATCTATGCTCTTCTTCACGTTGTCTCTCTTGTTCCTCTCTCTGTCTCTCTTGCTCCTCTCTCTGTCTCTCTTCCTCTAATGCTGCTTGTCTTTCACGTTCTTCCTCAGCTTCACGTTCTGCTTGACGACGAGATTCTTCTTCTTCCTCTTCCTGTCTCTGTCGTCGTCGACGTTCTTCTGCTGCGTCTTCTTCAGAAGTATCCGGCTGTAAAATAATAGATGCTGTTACTTTATTTCATACAATGGTTCATATTCGGAACTTCAGTCGAAAAGCTTTGGTTGAACTTGATCTATGATTGTGGAACAAAAAATATGTGTTAAGAGTACAAGAGGATTTAGTTTGTGATGGGTGCATCAGCATCTGCAAAACTGTGTAAAGTCCAGTGTTCCTCACAAAGGCATCAAGCGCAAACAAACTGATTTTAGATGGAAAACCCCATACATTCTAGTTTCAAATAAAATCTATAATCCAACACCAGTCAATTTTGAATATTGATTTTGATGACTTCACAAGATGTAGCAAAGCAATTTGCAATAACACATTAAACTTAAAGGGATTTCTGTCTAAAACAGCGTATTATTTCAAGACTATAATATAAAGTACCTCCAGCCTGTGTCTAAAGTAAAAATAGAAACACTTTTGTTCTTGGCTTAAAAACCCTTGAAATAATATTTTCATTTAAAACACATTTGTACAGTATAAAATGATGCTCATTATTACATAAAAGTGATTACATACTCTTTAAATGTAATATAAATTTTGTATCGCTTTATTTTCCATCACCATAAAATTATAGAAGAAGATTGTTTAAGAAGCCACAAAACCTTTTCTTTAAACACCTCTAAGCATTAATAAGCTGATCATAGCATATTGTTATAAAATTTGCAAACTACATTTGAACAGCGGCCAAGAAAAAAACCCAAATGAAAGTTGAACAGTAATGGTACACCTCATAATCTACGATACAAGTTATACCATTAAAAACCCCTTATAAACAACAATGAGTTTCTTCAAATAGACCAATTTAGACTTCACAGTATTTAAAGCGGCTTTAAAAATAGCCATGAACAGACACAAATGTTGGGCAACATATGAATTAAAATAGTACGGAAAATGTAACAAGTAAATATGTGAGCTAATGCTCACTAGTGATACCCCCGCAAAAATCTAAAAATATGCGACAAATAGGAAGTAGATGAGCAAGGAGCATAAAATCGCTTTACACAACATGGGACTATGGAATGAAGCAATATGCAAAGTATTAGGCTGCTGCATGTTATAGTTGCTGAGAAAACTGCGACGGAAATTTTGTAACGGACGGACGGACGCACGCACGGACAAGGATAAAACAGTATACCCCCCTCTTCTTCGAAGCCGGGGTATGATAATGCTTTTGAAAGACTATACAAATAGAGATTCAAAAAGCATAAAGGCTTGCTAAAATGATTATACAAAGTACCCTGAGAAAGTTCCTGGACAAATGAAATTTAAAGAAAAACTGATCATGATATATCACATATGTTCATAAGTTAATTATTGCTGATCTTGAGACTTTCTCTTTCTTTCTTTTTTGGTAAATGAGAATCAGTTCATCCTAAAAATATGATTTTGTTCAACAACTTTGAAAGGCAACCCCTGCAATAACCAAAAACTCATTCTAGATCTCTAGATCATTGTGCATAGAACAATTTCTGACTCTTTTTATTCAATTATTAGAGTTAACGCCGTGTCAACACAATTTAGGTCATTTTACAGCGTCCAGCGCACCTAACCTAGCTTTCCTGGACTATTGTCTGTAACCAGTACTCACCTACCCTTCCACAAGGCCAGAAACTTCTCCATATTATCTAATCAATGGAGGAAAATCGACATTATTGTCAAATTTTCACGAAAGGGTATAACCTCCCTGGGTGGGATTCGAACCTGCACCCCCTCGGGCACCAGATTCCAAATCCCAGCATGCTACCAACTGCGCTATCGACCCGGGTTTTATCTACTTATAAATGAACATATAAAGCATACTTACTACAGAACTAATTGGTTCTTCGTTAACTACTGGTGTTTCCTGAAGTGATAAAAGACATATTATAAACACAATGGTTGCAGCATCCATTATTCTAAGCCCAGAAACCAAAATCTAATAACAAACCAACCCAGTACCCCAATCTAATAACCATCCACACTAAACTCAATCTTAATTAAAAATTAACACTACAGCAATACAATTTAAAAGAACTTTTATTTAATCAATGAGAGTTATTACCATGTTCAAACATTTGTATACATGTACTTATAGACAGAATTGTGTTACAAGCCTGTTTGCATGTTATGTAAAAGGATAATAAAATATGGCATTATTAAATTCCATTATTTCTTAGCAACTTTGGTACTCAGTCAATGAATATTGTTAAGTAGAGCAAATAAATAACTAAAAGGACAGCAACAAAACAATGCATCCAATATTATGAAGGATATATCTTGGATATATGTTATATAGACCTTAGCAACAGAAAAATGTCATTCAAAAATATATTTTTATTTTTTTTGTAGGACCATCTGTTTTGAAATTTTTTTATTGATTGAACAGAGCTAATTAAACTAGTGTAACTACATGTAAATACTGCTATACCATAGTCTAGTTTGGAACTGACCCATCAAATTGTTTATAACACCATATTAAGGTCAATACAATTCAGAGCATGCTAGTAATATATCAAAAGTAATGAATTTGGACAATGTTTCAAGACAATTTCTTTATTGTAGAAAGTGTAGAAAGCAGGAATTTTGTTGACAGAAACATGCATCTGTATATATACAATGTAAACAACAACAAACAAAAGTATGCCTGAGTAATTTACTTGATTTGATTGTTTCACCATACTTATAGAAAACATTACTACAGTATTTGTAGGACCATGAAGGCTTTAATAATTTTCTGCTTTACAAAAAGAAAACCTAGTATTAAAAATATTAAGGAATGCTCAAAACAGTACTATAACTAATTTTGTTCCTGTGATTGAAGAGCATAAAAAACAACATATGTTTCAATGGGTTAGAGCAAAAAAAAGTTTCAACCTTCTTTAATTACATGTAGTACAAGACCTAAGATTAGTGCTGACACTCATCAGTTTGTATGAAATGTTTTATAATAACCATCATCACAGTCTTCATGAGGAGTGCAAACAACTTTCCATGGTGAGTACAAACAACTTGACATTTACCATATGTTATTGAACAATAATTACACCTCTGGAATGTTGTGTAGTTAAAAAATGGCATTTTGACCCAAAGTTCAGAAAAAAAGTATTTTACTCAAGCAATTATTATTACCATCAAAAAGGTCAAATCAATAAAAAACTTAAGTATTAATGAAGGAAAAATCAATTTTTAAATGAAATACAATTATTACAGCTGTATGATACTTTCTTCCTAGTATAAGCCCTCTAAAGTACATTGCTTTCATATAAAATTAATAATCAGCCAACTGCTGTAAACAAAAGCTGAAAATTCCTTCAAAAATAAGAGTTGGAATTCCACATTCACACCTCCTAAAGAAGAGTTCCATATGGATATTATCAGGTTGCCATTGACAATAGAGAAAATCCTATCATTTACATATAACCTAACATTACATGTGGTACCAATCAACAATAATAGGTATGTGTTGTACACAATGTTTGTTCTATGTTGTTATGGTAATACACTATACTAACTCATCTTAGAGAAGTGATTATGAAAAAAACAATATCTTTTATCTAAGCTAAGTACACAGAGGCCATGCTACTATTGATTAAAAGCTTTTTTTAAAGCTGCCTTGCTAGTTCAGTTGGTAGCACACGAGTCTACTGATTGAGGGGTCGTGGGTTTGATCCCTGGTTGGGGCATACTTTCATGTAGCTTGGTCATAAAAATAATTTCTACAGCCATTCTCCCTCCTACCAATAATTCTTAATCATGTAGGGCAGTCGTCAGTCACTGATGAAAGTATTTACCTAGTAGTTGGTTTATAAACGGCTAAATCCAGAGATTAAACCTTTCCAGGAACAGTGAGTAGAACTTGACTGACTGCCATCAAATGACTGATCCAATGTGTTGCTATGGCATTAAACCAAACAACAAAAAAGCTTTTTCTTTGACATATTAGAATTCTTTACACTCATGCTCTCAAGACGTCTCTAGCAGGTTGTCTCTGTTTATCTCCTGTTTTCAGACCATTTCAAAGTAGGTTTATCATACAGGTTGCACACTTCTCAGGGTTTATGTATAGTTTGATGAATGAGGTAGGTCTACTTTGAATCCAGACTTCCAACTACCAAGTAAATATTTTTCTAACATAACAAGTAGGGAATTAGAAAAAAATGTAAATAAACAACAAGTTGGTAGAATAACACATAGTTATATATAGGGTGGCTAAGGCACAAGAACTAGTTACTCAGTTTTTTTGCTCCTTAAAACAATAACTCTCTAACATTAATGTTTGTCCAGAAATGAGCAGAGTACTAAGAGAATATTTTCTGTACAGCTCATTGATTATAAAAGAAACAGCACATATGGATTTGCTAGCAGTTCTGCAAGCAAAATAAGCAAACACAAAAATAGGAACAGGCTTAATACAGTTTAAAGGCAAGCAATAGTACATGCAGGTATATTGTAAAACAAGCAACTTTGGTCAAGAGCAGTAAAGTTTTAATACTGTTATATTCCATGGTTAGGAGCATTGAAATTGATGGTCTTATAGAGATTTAACTAAATACAGGGACTTTTTTCCTAAATCAAGCATTTGGGACATAAACTTGCCAAAGATTTTGAAATTTAACCAAGGTGTTCTTGGTAGGGAAACTTTACTAGAAGGTTTGAATGTTCTTGCAGTGGTTGAAAATGAATGCTTTCACTCTAAGAAAGTAATCAAAGCACTAATAGTGCTGTCGGACATGGGGTTTTCATAGACAGGGGATTATATAACAAACAGAAGAGATACAAAGGAACTTTCCTTACATAACACGGATTTGATAAACTTCAATAGTACAAACAGCATATCGTCTGCTTATTGACGAATAATGTGAACTATATTAATTGAAGTAGTAATTATAATTATCCCTTGTATTGCTCACACATGGCCTCATGAAATTCTCCATGACAAATTTTAATGAGGATTGCATTTGGCTATGGTCTGTTGCTAAACATGGGGAAAACCCAAGTATAAATTGTACAGGCAGTATTTTGTAATTGAACCCACCTTGAATTCTATGATTTTGGGAAGGTAGAAAACAATCCTAGAAGTATATGTAAAACAAATGTCTTGGCCTAAAATACCAGAGTGATACACACTGGTAAATATGCCAGCCAATCTCTGACATAGACAGTAAATATATCTCCAAGAATTTGTGATAAACATTTTACTGGCATGTAAGAAACTAGTCTACAACAAAATAACTATAAAACATTAAGTCTTAAGGGAACCATACTTGGCTCCTGGTATAACATTTAACATCAAAAATAGTGTTGTACTTTAAGGAATAACATATTGTTGAGCACATTGTTTTTAAGACTTCAAGTAAGACTGGTGAGCCAGTTATTGGAAGTACCCTAGTCTGCTAATCAAGGGGTCATGGATTCATTATTCTCTAATCAGACATACTTTTGTGGGGTTTGGTCACGATATCATATCTTTGTCATTCTCTCTCCAACCACCAATTCTAAATAATGTTGGACATTGTCAGTCACTGATGGAAGTATGGGCTTTGAGATTAACCATGTGTTATTGTAATCCTGAGATTTAGCCTTTCCAGGCATGGTGAATATATTGACTTGTAACTGCCGTGAAATGACCTATACCATGTGCTTCTAGAGCTAAACCTTAAAATAAAGAGAAAGGACTCCAAGTGCTGTTTTAACAAAAGGAATTTATGTAAGCCTACTTTAATTACTCCTAAATTCTATGGTTTACGTCAATTAAATGAGGCTCTCATGGAATTCCAATTTGAGTGCACATACTGATACAAATTTGTGCAAGAAGCCAGTTTGAATGAGGAGCACCTAAGGCTTCATTATAAATAATAATTATAACATATTTCAATAAGTGCAACATCTAGCAGCTGTTTAGTGCATATCTGTTTATATTTCTACATATATCAACATTATTTATTTACTTACGAAATATTACAATCAGACTCAAGATGTTTAAAAGGTACATAAGTCCACATGGTAGATGTTTTGTTTGGTTTTTATGGTGTTTTTTGCCACTCTGTCATTCCTTAATTATATACATCAGTCATTAAACCAACTCATCTCCACGAAGGCTTTTTTATATCTTTTGACCATAAGAATTATACTTCCAACCAGTACTAGTGCTAACACACATGCCTCCAGCAGTAGTTGGCTGTGACAAACGCACTTAATACAAATATTGGAGGGAGACTGGCCACTATAAGTACTGCATCACCAAACTCCATGAAAGGTCTTTCTAGGAAACTGTACAGTGACTTCTAGCTTGACAAGACAGCTCCCATACCTAATGAGCTTACTTTGTGGGGTTTGGCAATTAGGCAAGGAAAATAAAATTCAGGTTGGCTTGATAAATACTGTAAGGAAACCTGTCTACAGCAGACAGTTGCATGACTAAATTTAATGGTTACTTTGGCTACACTAGAGATGACTGTGGTAGAAGGGATAAGTATACTATTGTCAGGGGAGATAATTTGAAGTTTTGCTGCATATAACAGAAACTTGAATATCTTTCAAGTGAATATGAGGCAATTAACGTTTAGAGGTGGCTGATTGCATTCAGAGATGTCCTACTACATATTGTGGGCTCAGCGAAAAATGGTTGTAACTCAATATAAAAAAAGAGTGAGTCACGAAAGTTTTGCGCTGAGCCCACAATATGTAAATACCATAGAATCTTGAAATTAGGCTGCTGCTGTTGTTGAGAAGTGGCTAATGTAAAGATGTTATTAAATGGTGGTCTTTCAGAGAGGTGTTACTGTAAATCATTCTAAGATCTAAGATATCTATAGTTGATATCTATAGATAGGTTTTTGTCTATGGATAAACACAATTCAACACAGATGTAGGTATATTTTTATATCATACCTATCACAGATAATAAAACTTATCATCTATAAATCTATGTAAAAAACAATCTACTGGTACTCACTATATAAATAACTAGTTTTATTTCTTACAGAAAAACACAAGTCAAAACTGTGAAATTGGTTTGGCTATAAAATACTAAACAAGTTATATTTGTGGTACCAATGGCATCATAATGAAGGTCAAAGGTCAGAAATATATAAATTATAGGTGATATAGATATTATTAAAAAGGTCAAAGGTTAGAAATGATAAAGATAAATGTTTAAAAAAATGATTATGCAGCAAATTGGACTGAATAAAAGACATATTGGTAACAAGTTTTTTTTTGTAAAATAAGTCAAGCAGTTAGTAGGTATATTTACATTGTAAAATTAATTTGAATCATTATAAGTAAATATGTTTAGCAAAAAGTAAATAAAAGCTAATTGCCATAAATATTTTAGAAATTGCAATTTAAAGTAACTCAAGCATTATGCATTTAGTTTATTGTATTGGAAAGTATTTCAAAACTCTACCAAGTAATAAAGTATATAATTATATAGTCACTGGTCTTAATGATAATGTTAATTCATCAAGGTTATCTAGGCAAAATGTCAAGGTCATTGCATTCAGTGGGTCAAGGTTGTACAAGCAAGATGTCAAGGTCATTGCATGCAGTAAGTCAAGGTCATATAGTCATTAAAGCATTTTACAAATATCATGCAAGCACTACACACATTATCATCAATACAGATTCAGTAAATGACAATTTTACATGACATTGTGTACCCAGTATGACAATATTTGTGAAGAACATAATACATATAACATGTACAATATGGCATATATTATTTAAATAAGCTTGTTGCCATGGTTACCTCATCGTCCCAGTTTCTATGACGTCGTGAACGATAACTACTATAAGTTGAAGTAGTTGAAGTATCCTGTGTACAGTAATAAAGAGGCAATAGTGATGCTTAATTAAAATTCATAACAGAAAATATAGAAGAAGAATAAAACTAAACAAAATGAAGAGCTGTTTTCAAAGCTGGTAATCATAACTTTGATTGACAATGTTTACTGCCTGCATATTTTATATCAAACAGTATACAAGAATCAGTCTACGAAATAAGAATATGAAAGTGGTTATCTGAACAGATTTCAAAAGCAAGTACTGAGCTAGTTGAATAAGTTTCTTGCTCAAGAAAACAATGGGATAGATTTGGATGGGATTTGAACCAACACTGAGCTGGCCATCTAATCATTACCAGTCCAACATCATAACCACCGATCCCAGGTGTGCGCTCCTAAAAAATACACACAAAATGGAATACCCAATACTCAAATCTATAAAAGCATCCAAAGACTATCACAGTGAAAAAAGAGAAGAATTTTTCCTCTTATCAAAGAAGTTAAAATCATAACTCAAAAATAATCTTTTTTCTATCGCCCACACAAAAATACTATCAGGAAAATCTCATGCTTTAGGTTACATAAACATATCATCCTTTAATATCATCTACCTGAGCTCATTTTGAGGATGATTAGTTTTTCTAAGTGAAATAGAAAATTTTATGTCCTAGATCAAAGGTTGCTTTACTTGCAGGCAGTCTACAACTTAATGTACTTTTTATTGCAGCATGAAAATGGCATCATAAAAGACTTGCAGAGTTTTAAAAGAAACTTGAACTAAATCTGGTTTGAGATTGATAGATATATATACTGAAAGCAAGCTTATGTTTTAAACCACTTAAAGTTAATTTAATTCATTTAATACATTTTTTCAAGTACAAAAAAATATTATTAAACACAATTTTACAAACACATTGCACATAAGAATTGATGTACGTCAGGTGCCCCTGAGTAAATTTGGCTCATAATAAATGTTGTCAATAATGAAGAGTATGCCAAAATGTTGGACTGACTGCCTCACATTGCTTGCAGATAAAATTTCAAAGGTCCATCAAACTTAACTATTTGCGGGCTTTATTTGCAAAACTGTCCTTACTCAACCTTTTTTTAAATTGAGTTACAGCCATTATTGCCTTGGATTCCCCACTCGATAAACTTATTAAAGTCATACATATAGTGAATGACAATAAAAATTTAACAAAAAACATTGTCCTGCTGAATGATCACATACTCTCTGATTTGGATAAATCAAGGAACTTCGAAGAAAATTTGTGACTTTTTAGGTAGTATTCAATGTAAAGACTTTCAATTCTTTCAATTTGAAATAACAATCTAGGTGCATTAATTTCATTTCAAATCAACCCTCCAGCACTTCTTAACATGAATCAGTTTGAAATTCAAAACCCCACAAAATCATAACAGAAATTGCCAAAGGAATTTACTACAGAATTTAAAGGAAAGGCATGATAAGAAAATACTTCACTTTCATTCCAAATAAATAGAACTTATGAAATTCAATTATAATAAATTCCAAGATAAGAGACAATAAAACATATATAAGATGCATTAGATAGAGTGAAAATTGAAACTTTATTATCCATTAGGTTCATTAAACATTCAGCAGAACAAGATTTATCTTTCTATGTTTTATTTTCTAGTACTTTATTCATCATACATGTAATAATACTTGAATGAGAAGATATAGAAGGGTTTTTATGAGGAGCTAGTGCCTAACTCCATAATTTAGTTGTTTTCCTATTTTTCAACAACATTTTTTTATTAGAATTGCAAAAAAGGGTTCAGATCCTTTAAACCCCTATACTAAAAATGTCCATGACAGCACTGTAATGCATTATCAAAAGTTAAATAACTTTTAACATTCACAATCATTTAACATGGCGAAGTGTCAAAATCAAAGATGGAAATGGGTGCCAGACCCTTAATATCAAAACTTTAGGTCACTGACAAATTATACAGTAGAAGAAATTAAGAAATTAACAACAGCAGTTCACAGATAGGGGCTCAACTATTCTGGGAACATGTTCAAAATTATACAATTTAGTAGTTGATGGAAACCCTATAAATATGAATGAAGTTTCAAGTGAATCCCTTAAGTGTTTTCAAAGAAAACAAAGGTGAATAGGATAGCCCCACTATTTTCCGAATAGTCAAGCTAAAAATGAAAGTTTCAGTTCAAACTCCTCTAGATCCAAACCCAGAACAATAACAGACATCCCTACAATGTAAGGTGCAATATTTAACATTCTATCATTATATATCAGTAATTTAATCTACACTGTCAAAGTGTGCCAAAAATCGAAAACAAGTAATCAGAAATACGGATCTCTAACGTCATACCTAAAATATGTTTCATTTCCGTGCCAAGTAAATTTACACACTTTATTATTTGCTTACTCATGAATCTTTCAAAGTAGAAACTGAAAACATCACTATTACAGAAGGAAACAAACTATCAGACAAATACTTGGCAATAAGCATAAAACAAAATATTGAAAATGCATTGCTACTAGCTTTTGGTTTGGTAATAAATTATTATAGCAACTTTTCCTGCTTTGATGGCAAAGTAAGAGACTTGGATTTTCATCACAACATGAATCATCAAAATATGCTTCAAACTGTCTCATAAAAAGTGTGCCTCAAGAAGGATATTGAACACAAATTTGCCACCTTGCAGAAGAGGAAACTTAAGTGGTAAAAAGATTCTTCCAATAATAACTGAATATCTGTTAATAAAAAAACTTACAGAACCTCATATAAGCAATCTGTGCTTAGAGAAACAATTTGTCATAACCAAATCATCAGATAAATGAAGCTAGGAATATTACCCATTCACTAGTTACCAATCCCTCCGCTAAAAGTAAGTTCTGTCAAGCCGATAAAAAGATTTATTTGTCATAAAACCAAAGGCAATAAAAAAAATAAAAAAATAAGCCCTAAAACTAGGTTAAAATATGGAAGTTTGTGAAGAGGTTTGCCATTATGAGATGACTTTAAAAACAAAACTAAAGCTTGAAGAGCTGAAAAAGAAGTCCTACAACTAGGTTAAAGTTTCGAAGTTTTTGAAGGTGTTATTTGATTGGTTTATATGGAAGGGATAAAAACCACAACACACCCATACGAATAATTCAGGGAACTACTTTTTACCTCTAAATCTTCCTCAGTGCCACGCCTTCTGTTACGTCGAGAACTATAGTCACTATAGTCGTTAGTAGAAGAATAGTCTGTGTCACCAGAAGCTCTATAAATATAGAAGAAAAATTATAATTATCATTAGTAGTAAGAAACAATAGTTATGAAATCCAAAAATTTCCTATTATTGCTTCGTGACATTGATTATGTCAGGCCTGTAAGCTTGCAATCTGATTAAAACCCGATCTACAATTTTACCGCTCGCATACTCGCTAATGTAGATCTGGCCTTTTCCAAACGAAGGTCACGTT
The DNA here is from genome assembly GCA_025267735.1 of Mactra quadrangularis. Taxonomy (NCBI): domain Eukaryota; kingdom Metazoa; phylum Mollusca; class Bivalvia; order Venerida; family Mactridae; genus Mactra; species Mactra quadrangularis. The sequence goes on from CM046304.1 coordinate 36,458,419, forward strand.
CAGGTGACCTTTTCTCATTATAATATTCATGACGAAATTGTTATGATACGTAACTTGTTTACATCGTCTACGTCACGAAATTTGAAATGAGCTGCCCAATCGCAGCCTGTGAATATTACCGCGGTCAAATTAGCAAGCAAAACTTGGTCTAAAAATAGAAATTACGAAATCAAAATGTGATTAATAGTGTTTTCGTCTAGATGAAAGCTACGCATTGATTGGTCGACACAAAGTTCATCTCGACGTGACCTCAAAGGGAAAAAGTACAGATCCAGTACGACCATGGTCTACTGGATATGTGTTTACGCAGATTGGTAAGCTTGGGGTATATTGGAATGGTAGAAGTTAGATGACCATAGTAGAAGCTGTTGTTCACTCATTAAATTGTCACTGTACCCCTACAAATGATGACATTGTTAAACATTTAATCTTTTGTAGTGATATATTTCAATAAGGTAATGTAATTTTGGGGGGCATTTCAAAGAACTTTTACTTCTGGATTCATTATTAAGGATACTTTTGAAAATCTTCTACTAAATTTCAGTTAAAACTGAAATCATGATTTTGTGATCTCACAGGCATATGGATACTATACAAAATGCTGCGTGAATTAAATATTAATGGTTAATTCTAATATGTTTTGCATGTTAATTTTGTGGCAATTTATTCTCATTATTATTGATAATTTTAAGTTACCATGACTAACAATGTCAACTATGTAATGCTTTCAGAATGCAAGGGCTGTAGTCATGCAATCTACAACATCAACTTATAATGAAAACAAACTCTTGTTTTTCCCCTCATTTGTCTTTCTAAACAAAATAATTGAATGACATCATTTAGGACATAAAGCAACGACATTTCTCTTATTACCACCTCCTGTAAGTTTAATAATTATTGTTACCTCAAATTCCTCTGCACAAAAATGAGTCAAGCGGCAAAGCAAGTCATTTGCTAAAACTTATTATTTACCAACAAATGGTCAAATCAACTCTCATCATGAAAACAACATATGTTGAATGATTAAAGTATTCTTTTCAAAACAAGTAAATCTGTGAGCTAATGCTCACTAGTGATACCCCCGCCAAAATCTAAAAATATGCGACAAACAGGAAGTAGATAAGCAAGGAGCATGAAATCGCTTTACACCACATGGGACTATGGGATGAAGCAATATGCAAAGTATTAGGCTGCTGCATGTTATAGTTGCTGAGAAAACTGCGACAGAAATTTTGTAACGGACGGACCCACGCACGGACACACGGACAAGGGTAAAACAGTATACCCCCCTCTTCTTCGAAGCGGGGGTATAATAAAAGTAAGGCAATGTATGAATTAATATTGACACATATCTTAGACACAAAACTTGCTGTTATGACAAAACCCATAATAGAAATTTACAAATTTCACAATAAATATGATGAATATTACAAGGTGAAAATGTTTTTCCTATCAAACAACTAAATAGTTATTTAAAAAAAACATTCTTGATACTTGAACATTAACATGTAAAGGGATTATAGTTAATATATTTCATCCTTTCTTAGTTGAGTATGGATTATAATACTTAAATAGCATTTTTTAACCTTTAAATGAAACAAGATGATGTACAGTAAATCACTTCAATACTCACAGCAGGAGTACATTACTGAACATGACCCATTCAATTATTAGGTGTAGGAACCATGGAGCTTTATTAAAGTAATTTTTTCATGGATTAAAGTTACTATGATGACTTCATGACTTCGTGACTTTTAATGTAAGCTAGCTTGGGCGCTATCAAATAAACAAATTTATTTTTTTTAGATTATTTTTTGAATTTTGAAAGTTAGCTATTGCATGTAGGAAATTTGATGAGTCAGCACAAAATTAGGTCAGCTACATGTAAATAAAGAAGGATGTACACTAGCTTTGCACTGACCCTTCAAACCCTTGTCTTACAATAAGACGTATTTGACTAAATAAAAAGAAAAAGAATGTGAAATATAGAAGTATTTTTTGCTAATGTCTTGTATAACACCTTTTTTGTAATCATTTTTTGTATCATTTTGATACTTTATATTATAAACACATTCCATTGATATAAATAAAACATATCATATTTTGTCTGGATTTTGTTATATGAAACTTTAGTTTAGTTATTGATGCCTAAATAACTGGAATATTAGTAAACAATTAAAGGAGCTTGTTCAAAGAATTTAACAAAATGAAAATGGTAAGTTGTTCTAGTATTTAATAATTTAGGATTACAGGACCTTTTTTACCATTAAAAGGCTTTGTATGAACTAACATGGGCCTTTTCTTTCCTCATAATGTTTCTACTCCTAAACATTCTGCACTTGAAAGTGTCAAATATGTCATCCTCTAAGGCAATCACAGAAATGCTCTCTAATTAATAACCAAGTCACAACCTTCCATTTAAACCTCTATGTGCTTGACTTTACCCAGTCCCCACCTGTTATACCAAAATTAGCTGATTTAGTGAAAAATTCTCCATCAATTTATTCATTTTAAACAATTAGTTATGATCTTTACACTAAGTTGAAACACCTCTGTCTGGACTTATAATACTGCTAATTAATCTAAACAAATACTTAGGCCATTGTCTCACATCAAACAAGAAATCTTGTTTATGATTAATTAAAATAACCAATTACAAAACACCATATCTTAATTAGACATAAAACATTAATTACATAATAATGTAAGCATGAACATAGTTGACATATTAACCAATGAAATCATAGTACTGTGTAACATTCATAAATAAAACATGAATTACATTATGTCACAACTTTAAATATTTTGTGCATGATTATGTTGTCTATTTTTGGAGGGAAAATCATTTTTTCTTTATTTTTTTACAGTTATCACTGGTAGATAAACATGATAAACAGGATGTATTCATGAATATTTTTGGATGAATATAAATGGAGTTTTGAATGAATAATGACCTTGACCTTGAGCTTTGACCCAGTTGTCTCAAAGGTCAGCTATGACAAAACTTGTAGAGAAGAATCTACATAATGAAGTTAAATGGTTCATTGCCAAGTTGTTTTTTTTAACCAAAATTGTTCTGACTTACAACTATTGTAACAAAATAGGAACTACTATGTACGTCTGTTATAGCAGGTTTCTTAATGCTTTAACATTTGTGAATAAACTGAACTTTTTGGGGGATTGGTTTCTAACACTGTAGCAACACATTGTATAGATTACACAACAGAGGTCAGTCAATCTGCAAATGGTTGCAGAAATTATTTTTTGACCCAGGTCCACAAATGTTATGCCCTGATTGGGAATTGACCATTCGATCCGTTTATCAGTAGACTTGTGCACTACTAATTAGCCAGACAGCTACAATTGTACTGAACAGGCTAATAAAAGGATCTGCTAAGCATTGCTCAGAGTCAATACCCTTTCACAGATACATGTTGAAGATGGAACTTAAGGATTATAATTAAAAAACATAGGTACAGTGTCAAGTAAGAAAATGACTATAAAAGTCATGTTGTTAATGCATTAGTCACACATCAAAAACCAAAGGTAAAAAGAAAAAAGTTAGTAAGAAAATAAATCCTTGCCTTAGCCTTGCTTCTCGTCTTTCTCGTCTTTTACGTTCAAAATCGTCTTCTCCATTCACTGTGGCGACACTTGAGGCTCTAAAGGGAGGTAAATACACACAGGTTAAAATAAGTTCACACAAAAATTGTCCAAAAAATTAAAATAAAATATCACACTGCAAATAAATGAAATGGTTGTTTGCTTCACCAGAAATGAAAACTACTAGATCTAGATTAAACTAACATATTCCTCATTCTACAAACTCTACCTTTTGTCAACTTAACTTTATAAGTAGGACCAGTAGTACAATTGTGGGACACGCGACATGCACTTAGGGATCAAGAGGTCCTGAGTTCAAATCCCACTAGGGGCATTGTTAATTTCCTTGAGCAAGAAATTTACCTGCAATTGCTTCACTCCACCAAGGTGTAAATGGGTGCCTGTTAGGGTCATGCACTGTATGCTGTGGCTGCAATCAGCGCTGTAACTATTTTAGTTAGAGTGTGACTCGATGATCTGAGGGAAGTAAATGACAAGATCAGTCCACTGATTAGTGTTTCCAATAGTAGACTTTAAAAACCTTGCTTTAACTTTAACTTTTAACTTGTTTCGCACTTGAATTATTATCAAAGTTTAGTAATGCAGTGCATCCTTATAAAGTACGGATATAAATGAATATTAAGTTGGCCCAAGTTGTCTGATCATGATATTAAGACCATGGTTTGAAAATACTTGCAAAAGGTTCATCTCAATAGAACATGCTTGAGCTTATGACATACTAACCATAAAAGACCATGAGATATTCTGTGGTTGTTGCAGATTATAATAAGACTATGGTTAACCAATGGTTAATGCTCAGAAACGATGGTGTAAAGTGAAAACAAACAAATAAGTAGGGGGGCTGGTTTCTAAGAACCTTGTTCCTTTACTCGGTTAGATTTTAGAACTACCTCAGTAAAATATGAATCAATCACAGCCAAACTACAAATATATGCCTAAGAGTAATTGCAAAATAATTAATGAGGTGCACCATAGACAGGTAGCTGCAGACTGCATATAATTGTTTGGCACCAGTATTTTAGTTTTCAAGAAATGTTCCAGTAAGCAAGAAATCTAATGTTTTATCAAGTCTTAATTATTGTATGTAACAATAGAGGGACACACCCATTACATCATCATATATCATGTTTATTTGTACAACATTTAATGCATGCAAATATGCAAGAAAAATTATAAATAAAAGCAAAAAACTATTTTAATGTGAATATGAATAATTAACTCGACTAGCTGGAATGATTTTATTATCATTTAAAACAATGAAACCGAATAAAAATAAATGCTTAAAGTTATTGTAATGCCAATGAAAAAATAGAATAACTTTATATATAGAATTCAGCAAGTGAAAGACATTAATGCAGAATATTTTTAATACAGTTTGCAGAATGTGGGTTCATTGTCTGTTTTTGAGAACTCTGTTGGGCTGCCAAACCTTCCAAAGGTTCAACAAACTTTACTACTACATGTATGTTGGACTCAGTGCCAGATAATATGTTATCAAATTGCCACTAATTACAGGGAATCAAAATCAAAATTTCCAAAACCATTGTTTTGGAATGATAAATTCTCTTGAGTAAATCATTGAACTTAGAATACAAATTGTGAATTCTTGGGTTGTTCCCTATTCAAAAGCTTTGTTTGATATTTAACACAAAAATGACAACTTAGTTATAAATTTCCATATTAAAATTCAGACCAGAAAGTTTTCATTTACCAGTAGGCAGACAAGCATTTTGTCCATTAACCAGCCTGGTGTCACTGACAGATTGGGACATCTTTGGCACAGACTGTTAGAGCAATAGGATTACCTCCAATTTAGTATTTAGGTGATTGTATAATATGTTCTTCCTAATCAGCTATTTTTCTAATAGAATAGACAAGTACAAACAATCTTAAGATCAATTGAAGAAAATTTGTGGAAAGTCTGTAAAATCACTCAACATAGCACTGTATAGTGGAGATAAGTTGGCATTTTTACAAAATATTATATTTACAGTGCATACATAGCAATTATCTTTGTAAGTGAATTTATTCTTCCTGTATTTACACATCTATTTCCTGTAATATATCACAGTCTATTTCCAGATAGACTGGTTCACAAATATTATGATTAATTATAGCTTTCCTGGAACTAAATGTGGAATACCAGTCTACGAATTCATTAAAATTCTTTAAAATGGCCGTAAAAATTCAAAAACTATAAAACACAACAATTTTTGCATTTATTTCAAATGGAACTTTTAAACTCTTAACTGTTATACAGTCATATTCACAGTCTTTAAGCTATTTTCAATCACTTTTTTTTCCTTTTAACCTCCAGGAGCATTTTGTAATCATAAAAAATCAAAAGGTATGCAGTTAAGATCAATTTCAAGCTTATCCAATCATCAGATGTAAATTAATGGTGCCAGTTTCAAGATTATCAGGAACTAGTTTTTTCTGAGAACTATTTTTGGCACATTCGTGATATTTTTGAATATCAGCGCTGGATAACAGTACTATATGGCATGTGCATGTATAAAAATACTATAGTATTGAAAGATTTTTGTGTTCAAATGTTTGAATAATAATTAGAAATCAGAAGTGAACAAACACAGATGGAAGAATTTCAGAGTTTGAATAAACTCTCCTATACCTTACAGTTGCTATGGAAATAAGCTTCAGAAATACTGGCAAAGGGCCATAACTCTCCATACACAGTTCTAATGATAGACATGTTGTATTTTGTATGATTGTGTTGGAGAAACATAGATAAACAACAATACATTAATAAAATAGCTAGATCCAGAACAGTTTAACTTTTAGACATACCATATGGTATAGCCAGGGATTGACAAGATAAGATAAATTGAGTTTTTTTGAGAATATGGAAAAGTTTGATACACCTCAATTCTTTAAGTTATGATGGTAAATTTTGCATGTTTAAAGATCAAATGGTTGATAGCCAATAACAGCTACAAAACTTAAATTTTGAACCAGTTATGTATTGCCATGACATGCTAGCTTGAAACGCTGAATTTGTTAAAACTGATTTGAGGTAGTGGACATTTATAGCTATTTCATATAGTCAAGCTAGCTGATAAAAAATTGCCCATTTCTATAAAATGTATAATAAATATGGCTTGTGCTCAAGAAAATTTAAGGGTATGACTGTACTTAGAACACAAATAATTGTTTCATCATTCCTGGGCTGCAGGCACTTCCAGTTCGAAGTCTGGGACTTTGTGAAAATTGATTCCGTCCAATTTGAGTTACTTATTTTCTATAGTTTAGCAAGTTTATAATTTCGCCCATCACTTATAAAACATAATAAATCGGGCAAGTACTTTTGAAACCTCAGGCAACTAAACTGGGCTCCTAGAAAGTTGACACAAACAGTTTAAATGGATGTTCCTGACATACCTTGACTGGTTGTACTTTAACCATTATTGTTGTTTTAAGTACAGACATTCATTAATGATGTAGTTTATTCATATATAAATGAACTCAAGCATATTCTATGTAATGACAAGGTTAAATTTATTATGTATTAAATGAGTTAACTATTAAAATTCCTAACAAACAATTATTGTAACAATTGTGTCAGGCTAGACATTCATATTTTGGTATTATAAGAGCCAATGACCAACACTGTTTTGATTTTACCGGTGTATTTATCACCCCCCCCCCAAGTTTCTTTCCCTGACTCAAAGTCATTATTCCTCAGGGGCAGCACTTAAGGTCTGCCCAGTCCCCCCCCCCAAGTGCAAAAAATGACTAGGGGACAATGGGAGTACACTGGTAGTAAATAGTAGTGGCCATCACCTTATCCCACTTAAGTCTGAAGCCCCAGCTTGTGAAAATTGTTTGATAATCTTGTTTTAGGTAGTCTGGATAGTTGATAATTTTGCCCTTTACCATAATAATAGATTGGACTTAGAGTGCCCCAGGACAATAATTGAAGCCATCTGAAAGTTTCCAGTTAATGTGCACCAAGGCCTTAAAACCCCATCTTTGAAAACATATATTCACAGGATTCACAGCAAACTGATGTTTCCTTACAGCAGTAGTCTGGTTTTTAAAACATACTTGCACAGAAAAAACATCTTAACTCTAAGATGTGATATTTTTTGCAAGAAGTCCTAATGAGAGATGTATGGAAAATCAATAATATTGCAGAAGGAAAAATGGAGAAAATGTAGAAAAACTACAAAAACAGATCATTATCTCATAAACTATTTCTTTGAATCCTGAGCACATTGTTTATGTATATTGACATTTGTTATTCCCGTTCAAGCTTCCTGGAAGTTTTCTTTCTCTAAGACAAGTTCTTGTACAGATCTCCTCAATATAATTATATAATAATGTGTATTACAAACTCTTCCAACATGTAGAAATACATTAGATATGAATTAATAAAACCACATTCTAAGCTTATATCATTTTACTCGCTAAGGTGTTCATATTACACTTTTTTTTCAAAAAAAACTTTCATAGGGTTTTAATAATTCAATTATTAATTCAAGATGGGGTCCTGATGGAAACTTCACCTTGGCCTTCCCCCAGGACAAGTGAAGAGTGAGATGTTCATGTTGTGGTTAGCAGAATTTAGAGTAAAAATCAAAACCTTCCTTTTTGTGAATAGCTATATAATAAAACATTTTGCAAGAGCAGAATTGTGAATTTTTTACCAGCCCTTCAGTCATACACAAAGGCTCTGGGTCCTGGCAGGTGGGATATCAATAAGTATCATTTCAAAACTTTTATTATCATGTTTATTGAGGTATATTGAAAACTTTGGGTGTTAAATGTAATAAAGACCATAGGCACTTGATCTCTATCAACATTTTTCAAGTGAAAGTTCTGCATTTTTTGAAAGGCAAACAATGCAAGAGACATAAAAAATCATGAAATATTAATTTTCCATTATCCATAGCTAATGTACATTTTGACTAATGACATTATACTATATTAAATGCTTAAAAGATAATATACTTATAATAAAAGTAAATTGGCGGGTCATAATATAACTAGTCTTACAACATTAAATAACTCGACCTATCATTGAATGTGATGATATATCTCCCAATGGGTCTTTGTCAAGAAGTTTGAATCAAATCCGTACATAATAGGTGCTTAGAAAATGATTGGTCAAGATTTTTCATCAAAGGGCCATAACTCTGCAAAAAATTAATGGACAGTAACCAAAATGGGATATGCACATGCCTGCTTGACATTCAGTGTATGTGTGTAGTTTGAATCAAATCTGTAGCATAAGTGCTGAGAAATTGAGGGTCCATAAACTAAAGCTATAGACCAACTGACCAACCAACAAGCTGACTCCTAGTTTTACCCCAAAACATAGTTTTTGGGAGCATAAAGGACACAGACTAGTTTTGCGCTTATCCAACAAAGTGATCTCTAAATTATCAGCAGTAATGTTTCAGGGCAATAGGTGCAAGTTATGATAGAACTAGAAAAAGTAAAAACAGTAAAAACCAAAATGCTAAAGACATGCATACATATTAGCCATTCTTTCCTCTCGTTCTTTTCTTCTTCGTGCAAGTCTTTCCTGTACGTCTGCATGGAGTTCATCAGCTGATTTCAAACTGCTTGTACCTCTGTCATGCAGAAAACATGCAAAAATAACAGAAAAGATGAAATAAAACTTGACAGGAGCAAATTAAACATAATGTAAACATGCAATCTAACTAAAATTAAACAAAAACAAACAGTTAAGATGTTAATGTGCATGATAAGAGATCTTTATCAACCTAAAGTATAAATAAATTAGAAATTTACTTTTTTTATAAATTATAAACATTTTATATTTAATGACTGCATGCTGCTGATAACATTATCTGTATGTTGTTAATACTAAATGTCACACCAATAACCTTGGGTAAATTTATTCAGATGTTTTCATACTTTAAGAAGAAGTTAATTGCTTTCTAAGTAAAGTTAGGACCTTCGAAATTGATGGTCTTAAATATTAGGGGAAAGTTTTTAATATAAGGACAGAAACTGTTTTCTTCACATTTAAGCACTTGGGACTTAAAAATCATCAAACATTGTGTGACTTTGCATTATGTCCAAAGTGCTCTGTACAGCAGACCTTTAGGGTAATTTCCCTTTAGTTGTCTGAGCTGTGTCAGTGGGGTTTGAACTCAAGACTTCAGTAGCTTAAAACGCAAACATGTCCTACCACTGGACCATTGATTTTAAATCACTAATGGGTCAGCCAAACAGGTAAAAAACAACTACAGTTCATTTACAAGTTATTGGAATATAAACATCATAACTATTCTTGTACTTCCACAAATTATATTAAGTCACACCACATAATGCCTTCTGAACAACATAGATGCTTATTCAGCAACTTATGTAAAAATTCAATGGATAATAATTATTGCAAGGGATAATGTTTATGTACATAAAGTTATATTTATGTCAAGTACCATGATCACTCATTGAGGACAGAAAGCCTACTGATATATTATGAATAACCAATTTGATTTACACACAGGAGCAGATTGCTTTACAGAGGAGTCATGTTCATTTAGTTTAGTAAGGGCAGATCCACCATTGGGGTTGAGTCAAAACACAACATCACTAGAGATTCCTGCTTATGAATTTGTTGAGTTCTCATAATTATATACATTAGAAATTTCAAGGAGGTCTGAACCACAAACCCTTTGCAAGTCATATATATTTAGAAACTTCTAGGGGGTCTAAACCCCCTCTCCCTAACCCATTCTCAGCCAAGCTAGATCTACATTCCATACAATATGTCAATACTTATCATACCTGACTATATAATATAATATGGTTGTAGTTAATACAAGAGATCAAAACATCTAAATCAAAGAAACAACCATAAATTAATTATATGTACCTAATTAATATTCGTGACCTGAAGCCATAGATGAATGCTATAAGTTATTTATTTTATTGAAAGAAATACTTCACCGAGATTTGTATCACGACATGAAATTACACTTTGTGGCTGTAACAGATGCATGTTTATGAACATCCTAAGGCACTCCAGAATGATATATCTTTATATCAATGCAGCAATTTGTTATAATTAGATATTGCTGTTGCAGCAAATGATCAGCATTAAAATCCACAACTAATATCATACTTGATGGTTTTACAGTCTACGAAATCAGGATATGAAAGTGGGTGCCCAAACAGGTCAAATTAGCTGGAAACACTATATTTTGTTAGAAGAATTTTGGTTACCCAGAAGAAATTGTTGGTTGTCTGATCTAAAAAGTGGTTGTCCCGGGCAACCGGTCACCCACAAATTTTATAGGCTGGTTTAAGCAGACCCTCATTTTGCTAGTACAATTGTAATGTTTTAGGAAAACAAAACTATTTGTGAATGTGTCAGCAATGCATAGAACTCAGAACTGTATTATGGTGTATTACAACATTATTTATCAAAATTGGTTGCCTTAAGTTGGACAATATGCTATGGACTTCACTTGCCTGAACCATATGTTTACTAGAAGTGACACGTTGCTCAAACCCCAGGTTGTTGGAGGCAATTATAGGATGGTCTTTATGTGGAGCCCAGAACTAAATATTTAAAGCTGGATTATAAGGTCATCATTCTAGAGATTATAAATATATGTTAACAACATAATGAGGCTCGATTTGATGAAATGACAAGGATGCTCTTCTTTCTAAAATGTTGTGCATTTTTTTAACCAAAGGCATAATGCCAGGAGAACAGTTTAAATGATATCTAGATGATGTTATGAAGCAGAATATTGTTCTAGGCATTTGTGTAGCTAAAAGATAACAAATGGACATTTTGACTACAGAAAATTTAAGACCAATCACAATTCTATCCACAAGGTAACTAGGTGATGCTTTTGAAGCCAAATTTAGTAGCTCCTGTTTTTTTGTGCTGCCAGACGATGAGACAGTTATCAACAACCAATGGGCATTTTGACAACAAATGATTAAAATCCATTCACCGTTCAATGGGTCAGCATAAAGCTAATTTAACAACATGTACATGTTAATTAAGGAAGAATGAAAACTAGTTTTACAATGACCAATCAGATTGTCTATCCCGAGAACACATTTTTAATGTGCCAACACAAGCTAAACTGAAAGTGAATCAAGTAAAAGCAAACCACCAAAGAAGACAAAATATGAAAACAATGAAAAGACACCGCCTCCATACAATCAATAAATTACCTCTAAGATTAGCTGAACTAAACTTAAATGACATTGATGAATGCATTGAAATTATAAATACATTAATAACAAAACTTTAACTCAAGACTTTAAGCAATAATAACAGTTTAACATTGGTTGAATAATGTCTAAATAATGATATTTTAATCATATAATAATAAATTTATGATTTACAATCAATATAAGAGTTTTAATAGAAGCTGTTTACAGAATGTAATCAAACTTAATTATATGAAGAATTCCTTTTGAATCTTTATTAAGTCAAACTATTAATTACATACCACAAATTTCTTGTCAAGAACTTTTAATTGTATTTGTTGATAGAAGATAAGTCCAATTTAGTATAAGGAACTAACTTATTCAATCAAATCCTATATTTTCATTCACTAATTGACAATATTATGTAAAAAATGACATAAAATTGGTGATTCAGAATTTAAAAAAATTTGTTGATCTCAAGAACCAAGTATTTTCAAAACCAGTTATGAAACGAGCAAACCCGATTCTTATCAAAATGTCTAAAGCACATAATCACTAACATCAAATTTATCATCAAGCAATATAAAAGCCAAATTCTTAAATTTAGAAAACCCCAACTGCATTAAATATGTGCTAATGTGTATAACATTAAAAAAATGCCATAATATAAAATTTAAAAAAATACTCAACTTTTCTTTGAATCACTATTAACAAACACATTTACAATGTATGTTAAATCACAAATAAAAAACACATCAAACATAAATACAACATTCAAATATTAGTAATTAAAAATTAATACATGATTTAAATCACCAAAATATTACCAAAAAATTATTAATAATAAATCCCATATTTTCTAAAAAATCAAAAATCACAATCCGAACAAAACTCACCAAAAGGCTGGACTTGTTTGAACACACTGATCGAAAACTGGCACAAACAAACAAGCAAACAAGATAGTGCCAATGTACTTATGATACTATCTCAGCACAATTTCCTATTCTAAACCTTGTTTCTTGTTTATTCCATAACTTACCCATAGAACTGTCATAAAAACTAATAGATAATGACTTAGCTTACATTTCGAGGGATGCCTACAAGATTGTACAGTGGTAAGTGCATTGCATTAAATAGCGAGTTACTACAGTCTTGCAGCTAACCCTCGATTTGTTATGTTGCTACGTAAAGGTACTGCAGTGGGGTTCTCAAGAACGTACAAAAAAACAAGTTAACAGTAGGTAAGGTACCTTGCAAAACTTATAAAAACATTTTACGGACGGATGTAATGATAAACTACTGCAAGACTAAGATAAGCTAACTTTCTATTGATGAACAGATAATCATGTTTTGCAGCAATTTGTTGACATATGGAATTCGTTCAGATAATGTAGAATATAACATAAAATAGATTAATATAATATTATAAGGCTTCTACCATCAATGTGGTAAATCTATTATAAACTATCATAAGCCATTTGTCTTCAAGTTGATTCAAGTATAATGTTCTTTAAAACCAATAAAGAACACTTAAAATAAAGAGAATCAAAGACCAATCTTTAAAACCAATAAAGAACACTTAAAATAAAGAGAATCAAAGATATCGATTGCAATGTAATACATTTAATACCATTCCTTACATTGTCAATAATCTAGGACATAAACTAAATACAAATATCAGAACAGTTGGTGGGTCCTTTAGCTTTGAAAACAATCCTAGCCACATTGTAGGCTACAAAAGAAATTGATAATGATGGATGGACTGATCCACACATGTACACAAGCCACAATTGTGTCCAGCAATCACTTCAGTGCTCAGGTGAGCTAAAAACACACACCTTAAAACAGTGTCATACAAAAAAGTAGCAGCATCCCTCTGGCTAGCAGAATTATCAGGTGCTTTGAAAATTGAATGCTTAAACTTCTTAACATTACTAAGCACCTATTAAAGATCTAAGAAAAATAAAAGAGCTAATCATATAACCTTAATAGCAGAATAAATAACCAATGGTACTATAACTTTTATCCATTTTTGTACACCAGAAGAGAATTTCATTGGACAAACAGGTATGATAGAGCAAATTCTATTGGTTAAAATATAGGTCAAAAGTTTGCTTTGACAGCCGTGCATAAAAAAGTTATGATTGGTAACTAAGTGTGTTTGTCACATGGATACATATTGGGTCAGAAGTTGCTTATCTTGAACCATATTGCTGTTCAGCTTTAACTATCAAGCTCTGAACAGTCTTAACAAGTAAATCTGTGAGCTAATGCTCACTAGTGATACCCCCGCAGTGAGAAATATGACTATCATAATGTAACTTTCATTTAACGAAATCTAAAAATATGCGACAAACAGGAAGTAGATGAGCAAGGAGCATGAAATCGCTTTACACCACATGGGACTATGGGATGAAGCAATGCAATATGCAAAGTATTAGGCTGCTGCATGTTATAGTTGCTGAGAAAACTGCAACGGAAATTTTGTAATGCACGCACACACACACACGCACGCACGGACAAGGGTAAAACAGTATACCCCCCTCTTCTTCGAAGCGGGGGTATAATAATTAACAAAATCCATAATTGCTACAGAATTAATGGTTTAAGGAGTAAGAGAAAAACAAGATATTTCTATTCAGATGTACTTCAACATACTCTTACATTCAACCTACATAATCACATATGTTCAAAGTTCTGACATAATGTTCAATGTTCCTTCTAGTCGCCTCTATGGAATACACAAGTTTTTAGCTATTGTATTTATCCGAAGATTAATGTGGCACAACAAAAAAACAATGTACCATTACGATAATATTTCTAGATAGAATAATTTACTATGAAAATTACATTGATAGTTGCAGCAGACAGGGTACCCTGATTCCAACTGATAGGTAATTTGAAAAGAAGAGTGATTTCAAACTTCATCAAATTAAATAATAAAGACGCCATGGACCGAATATAATAAGTTCTAAAATTAATAATTACTGCCAGAAATAATAAAAATTCTCAACATCTAAGCTGGAATAACAGCAGCAACAACAACAAAACAGAAATTCTATCTTCCTCCAAGGACATTACCTATTACAGAGTCAAGTAGTGTATAGAACTAAGAATCTGATTGGTTGATTGAGATCTAAGATGCAATCTGATTGGATAAGAAAGCGTTTTAGGTCTAAATAGCTAGGGAAAGGATAGAGAGACATTTAGTGGATAATTCGAACTGGATTACTGCATACCTTGTCAACAGAGGCACTCAAGGTATGGTAGGAAACAGCAAAGTGTAGCTTGTAATATAAATATGACTCAGAACTATTCTATATATACCTATGTTTTATAAACCTGAACTAAACAACAATGGTTAGAATGATACAATGTGACATTAAGAGGCAGAAAAACATGTAACATTGTCAGTTCTTACAATAAACTATTTTAGTAGATTAGTGCCAAACAAATCTAAACCTTTCTTTATTCACATGTAGATTAGACTAGTTTTGTGCCATCCCATTGACTTTGAGAGAGGAATGTATATACATACAATGATATAACATCATAAAACAAGTCTTCAATGTCCAAAAATGTTAATTTGACAGAAGTTATTCCATGTACAATTTACAAGAATTCTTCTTCATAAAATATATTAGCTTGTTTCCATTAACCTGGGACAGATTTCTCTTATATTATGAATGAAGCTGGTTCATATTAACTTAAGACAGGCCTTAATGTACTCAGTTGGGTCCCCTCCCCTTTACTATTTTCATAATTAAGGTTCAAAATGATGACATTTCAGTCTAAACTCTCATTCTGCCATTCAAAGAATTCTCTCAACTCCACTAGAGAAAATGTCTGGACCTCCCACAGAGTATTTGTTATTGGTACTGACTTTAATCATATAAAATAATGAAATAATCCCACAATACTTTGTAGAAAATAGACAACAATGAAAACATCTTATCTGCTGTGTTGACATTTTAGAACTATGATATTTTGTTTATAAAACACCATAGTTTTCATGAAACATGCAACAAAAACATGCATCATACGCTTCATGCAGTTCATTAATAATGTCACATAACAGATTGAATAGCCATTTAATGTACAGAAAAAATATCAAAAGTTGAAGGATCTAGTGTAATGGGTAATTCATCACAAATTGCTTAGGTAGAAGTATAACATACTACAGAAGAACCTCCCAAACCGGTCCCTCTCTAAACAGGATCCCTCTCCAAACTGGACAAATAGCTCAGTCCGCCTTTCTTCCTATATATTTTACCTTTACAAACTTGATACTTCTAAATTCCAGATACCAGACAACTTAAAAAATATTTCACTAGTTTCAATGTAAATCTACTTCTAAAAACCAGTCAGACTTTTTGGTCAGTCAACGCTGCTTTGAACTTGCTGAAAAACGCGATTAAATCAGTACAAAACTGACAATGTCTGAGGTGCGTAAAACTATTTGGTCATTTATTTTGATGATTAGAGTATGATTATTTGTATTATATACATGTTTTACAGGTATGTTTGATTTGCCTTATTCACACTAAGTGACTTATAATATTTTGAACAAAAGAAGAATTGTGCCCCAATCTGCATTCAGAGCCTTGTGTAGACGTTAGGTAAATGATTGTTCATGTACAATACCTCTCCAAACCGAAAATCTGTCCAAACTGGACAAATGGTCAGGTCCCAAGCTTCTCTGTTTTGGGGAGGTTCTACTGTACTAGCCTGACTACTGTGAATTGTGGTTGGTTTGTACATGTACCAAACATTATAAAGAATGCACTGTTGTATAGTTTAACTAAGTTTTTATTGGTAGACCATATGATAAAACCACACATTTTGGTTGCAGTGAAATATAACCTGAGTCATCGTTTTCTGTATCTTAATAAAAATCTAAATGAAAGGGATAAACAATTATCTTGCACTTAAAGCATAATTACCATGAAAGGTGATTCTGATATAGGGAGGGTGTCATTCAATGTACAGATCAAATTAAAAAAGGGTTTCAGATTTTTTACCACTTTTATTACAGTGAGAATTTTATTATATAATTAATGGGTAGGGCTTATGTCATTTGATAAATGTTACATTAAGAAACTTTCATTCATAAAATATACAAGTACATATACCTTTTAGTTTGTACTAAAATATGTTTGATCTTTGCATTGGCATAACATATATCACGGGTTTAGCGCAAAAAGGTCGTAACTCAATATTAGAAAAGAGTGAGTAACAACCGTTTTGTGCTAAACCTGCAATATTAGTTAATGGAATTTTGCCTCAAAATTGTTACATGTAGAATGTACAGTAGAGTTCAGCAATCACATACAGGACTGGACCATCACATTAGATGGTCTTGAGCTAGTTTTATTCAATTTAGCTAGTCTACATCCTTAATTATATTTACATGTACAGTAAGTTTCACTATTCAAACCATCAAAACTGATGATGGTCTTAATATAACAACCCTTCTTCTTTTTAAATTTAGGACATTAAAATTGTCAACAACTGCAAAAGTTTTTAACAATTAAGGTGGTCTGAAACTTGTAGTTGAACTTTAAATACCATATTAAATAAATAGTCTAGCAAGCACAATGGAATTAAACTTGACTAATGTGGCTATCTTACATAAGTATCAGCTTTCAGGAAACTATCTTTATTTATTCATTAATTTATATTGGGTTTAACCCTGTGTCAACACATTTTTGTCATTTTACGGTGTCCAGAGCACCTATCCTACATGTAGCTTTCCTGGACCCTTGTCTATAACCAGTACTCACCTACCCTTCCACAGGGCCCAAAACTTCTCCATATACCTTATTAATGGAGGAAAATTGACCAAATCCTGCGCTAACGATCCGGGTTGAGGAAACTATGACTTATAAAAATAAATCATAATGACAGTTGATTTATAATGCACATCTAAATAACAGCCAAAACTCTGTTTCTTGATAGTAATTTTAAAACAGTGAAAACATTGGGAAAAAAACAGCAGTTTAAGATTGACAAAAAGTAACAAAAATATCAATGGGTCAAGGTCAAACTAGTCAAACTAACTTTAAATAAAGAAGAACATAAACTAGTTTTGCACTGAACCATTGATCATACACTGGTCTAAATCTAAGTTGTTTATTATATCAAATATATGAGAAATTTTTATTTCACAACCAAGTGACAATTTTATCATATGATTTATAATATAGCTTGTCACTATAGTTTTCATTATAATATAATACTTACCGGGTAAGTGTTATTTGACACTTAGAAATTTGTTAAACATTTTAGACTGGTGGTTTATTTTAATAAACAAAACAATACTGTACTTTTAGTTTAGTTTGGCCAATTTTTACAAATATTTACATGAAATATAGGTCAATATATGAAAAAAACAAGTTGATTGTTTTTGTTTATATTCAAAAATTATTTGAAACAACTTGTGTTGAAACATTGTTAAATGTCGTAAAATTCAAGGGCTGCAACTCTTATGTTCCTGTTAGATAAAGGTGAATGTTTCAATAACCAATTGACCATTCCATGTGCGACCTTTTTATATAAATAACAATACATTTACCCATAAATATAACCATGTGCTCTTTTTTTAAAACCTTATTTGTGGGACAAAAAGTAACTGGAAACCTTTGTTAAATAGGCAAATAGGTTAAGTGGTGGGAAGGTCCATTTGCCTGTCAGCCTGTTGTTGGATGACTAACAGATTTAATAATGCACAGGCCTATTTTATATGCATGTTTATTGTATTACTCTCTTAAATTGTCAAAAAGACATTCAATAAATTCAACGAAATCTGGTAAGGAAATGGTGTAATATACAGCATTTGTACATCCTTGTCTTCAAGCTAGCTTTCATGTCCACATGGTAGAGGGTCATGGGCTTGATCTGCACTTAAAACATGGAATTTATCTGGTTTCATATACACAACCTGAACCAGTTTCCAAACTATAGAAGTCTGAAGCTGGCCATCCAATTAGGCAGTAGATTAGGAGATAACATAATTTTATATTGATATCTGACATAGCTTTCTTTATATAAAACCTAAACCACTGGCTATACATTATATAGTGCATTCATAATGGCAGAGAATGGCTTTTGTAAATATGAGTAAAATGCTCACTTACTGTGAATTAACAATAATTTGTTTACAACAGTGGTTTAAAGTAACCATAGCAACACACATCAAAAACATTAGAATTTGTATTATAACTGTAACAACAATAGTACAGTCTTCAATCTTAACATAGCAACCATGAAACTCATTCAGAAAAACAATAAATAGGTTCTGAAGATGTTTTTGAAAAGAATAAACCACGAAAACCACAAATATTGCAACCATTAAAAGCAAATCGTCTGGCAAAAGGTGAATGTTATCTCTCAAAATAAACCTTGGCGATTAAAAAGCCATTTATCTTTGATGAGCAATCATTTTGATTTTAAACATAATGTGGAATGCAATTGTGCAGGAATGCAACATTAAACATTATGGTTAACCATAACTTATCAGTAATGTTAGAGGCATGTGAGCACTTTGATTTATGGCCTTTTTACACATTAGTCATTTGTAACCTGCATCCCCATCCTAGCATCAGGGCTGAGGGGGAAGACCCCTTGTTTTCACACCAAAAATCATAAACAGGGAATACATTCAGTCACTTGGGATTTTAAAGGGCAGAGGTATAAACAAAATATTTTACTATCTGACTTATCCAGCAGGACAATGATTATACAAGGGGTTTGTAGGGCTCAATGTCAAAGTCCCCAATATTTTCCAGGTTGGTGGAATTAAGGTTTACAAATAAGTGGTACATAAATGCAACTACCTCCATAATGAAACTAAATTGTAATAAGAAAATAAACTGCTACTATTATTATAGTAGGAGCAGTAGTCCTGTCGTTGGATGCATGCTTAGGGATTGAAAGGTGCCAGGTTCAAATCACGCCAGAGGCACAGCTAATTTCCTTGAGCAAGAAATTTACCTGCCATTGCTTCACTTCACCCAGGTGTAAATGGGTACCTGTGAGGTAGGTGTAATTTAATTCTGTTGCACCAAAGTGTCCGCTGCACTTTAAGTGGAGTAAAAAAGAATCCACAGAAAGATAAATAGATAAGATACTAGTAGTAAATGTGCATAAGCATGAAACTTGAGAATAAACTGCTACAATCTTATAGAAACAATCATGATATGTTCAGGATATAAACATAAAAGCTTAAAAATAGGAAGAGAGTACCGGTACATATATTAAAAGAGTCCATTGTAGAAGCAACAAGTGAATGTTCTAAATGACTGGTTGGTTGCCTTGACCTCTTATTGCTAAATGGTTTAAATCTACTAATGGATCAATGCTTAACCTGTATACTTCAATCAGTAAGTACATGTATATAAATTGTAAATAAATGGTACTTAAGTTCTATCACATAAAATTATGATCTTATATGATAAACAAAGTAAATTATGGTTGAGTCTGTCTTATAGACCATTAGCCTAAAAATACATTAAAATACAAATATTCATAGCTTATACATATCGTTAGGCTTAGTGCAAATGGGAGATAACTCAATTTAAAAACAAGAGCACCGCTAGGCGGAGTAATTATATGCCCGAAAGTATTGTTTTTTTAGTTAAGTGCTCCGGAAACTGTTTTCAGTTTAAAGGTAATAGTGACATTGACCTTTGACCTTGTGACCCCAAAATCAATAGGGGTCTTCTACCCGATATGGACAATCATCATATGAAGTTTGAATATTGTGGACCAAATGGAACTTAAGTTATAACTGTTTTCAATTTTAAGGTAATAGTGACCTTGACCTTAGACCTTGTGACCCCAAAATCAATAGGGGTCTTCTACCCAATATGGACAATCATCGTATGAAGTTTGAATATTGTGGGCCAAGTGGAACTTAAGTTATGCTCCGGAAACCAAATTGCTAACAGACGGACGAACGGACGCCAGGGGGTATAACATAATATGCCCGAAATTCTTTCGGGCATATAAAAAGTGAGTTACAGCAGTTTGACACTAAACCCGCTATATGTTAAAAGGAAGAAAGCACATTTTATTGCTGTGACTGTAATTATTGTGTAGAACAAACAAATAAGAAGATTATCTAAGCTCATAAAATGTCATTAATTACAAAAAAAACGGTAAGACAAAATCAGAAGACCAAATTTTGTAAAAAGACCAATTAAAGTTTATTGGTGTGACATTCTACATTCAAACATTGCTCTACATATACTGAGGTCTTCAAGGCATTAACATTACTAGTGCATCATGCAATCAAACGCACAATGCACAAAAAACAACTAAATCTCTGATAAAACATAAAGTCTATTCATGAATATTAATTAGATTTAAAACATTAATATGAATATATTAATTAGATCACATAAATAATCTATTTACAGAAATCATACAAACTTACTCTTCTTCCATTTGTCTCCTTCGTCGACGCTCAGCGCGTCTTTCTTCCAATGACATACTCATGGTTTATATGCAATAAGTGTTCAGTTCAATAAATTAAAGTCGAAAATATGCACAGCACCTGTAATAAATAATAAAAACAATATTTTGAAAAAAATCATTCACCACTTAATATCATAATAGAGCTGTTAAAGTCTTATCTAGACCTTGCTATATATGGAATACATGCATTCCTAAAACTATATCAAATATTAATGGTCAGTACAAAACTGGTCTAACTACATTTATATAAAGAAGGATGTAGATTATTTTTGCACTGTGACTGACACATTAATACATACCAGTAATGGCCATAAGACTCATTATAACCACTCTTTTACATATACTTTAACTGCATGGGAGGTATGCATGTATTTAAGAATAACAATAAAAGATTTAGAAATCAAAATAAAAGTATGTTAAGGACAATTTGATGGGTCAGAGCAAAATGTTTCTACATTCTTTCTTCACGTACATGTTGTTAGACTAGTTATGCACTAAACCATTGAATTTTAGTTACATCATGAGTAACAGCATACAATTATAGCAGCAAACAAACAAATTAAAAGAATATACTTGTTCATTACATCAGACGTCATCATCTTAACCCACTAACCCATGGACCACTACTAGCGAAAATTTATTCAGTCTGGTGAAAATTGCTTATTCCATGTATTCTGTGACAATTTGCTCTTAATTAACTAGTATAATTTTTATAAAATAATAAATTGACTAGAGGTTAAGATTCTGCAAGGTAATGACTGATCTGGAACAAAAGCAATCTATAACTTGATTGACCAACTGATTGACTGACCAATACCAATGAACATTAGGCCAAAATTAATGGTTTTAATTATTCAAATGATAAAAATACCAAAAACATCAACAACAATTACAACAACAACAACAACTCATTTCAGAACATTCAGATCAAAACTTACTTCGTAAAATTTCAATCTTAATATTAAATCCAACATGAGAGACAGAGAATCCAAAATGAATCTTATTTCAAAATAAAACAGACTTAATTGCCAATTAGAATCAAAATTACAAAAATTCCAAAGTCTAAAATCCAAATTTCTTAATTTTCCAAACTAAGATTACAAAACACTTAAATATAGTGACAAAATGTAATTTTAAAAGATCAAGAACTTCTTCAAACCATCAAGTCTAACATCCATCCTCTTTCTAAATGTTTATCATATTTCATTCAACACTGGAACTATTTTATATTTTCTTAAATTCCACAGACAAACCAGACTTATCTGT
This sequence comes from Mactra quadrangularis, assembly GCA_025267735.1. Taxonomy (NCBI): domain Eukaryota; kingdom Metazoa; phylum Mollusca; class Bivalvia; order Venerida; family Mactridae; genus Mactra; species Mactra quadrangularis. The sequence continues at coordinate 36,480,955 of CM046304.1, forward strand.
CTAGATAAAAAAAAACCTTGATTGCCACAGAAACACACAAAAAAACTTAATAGAGCTTACATTCTTCTCATATCTTTGAAATCAGGAACTTTTCAGGGGGAAATCTTCAATGGACTTCTAGTTTAGAAATTAGAGACTCCAAACTGAAGAGTACATTTTAGAAGCGTTAAATTCAATGTACTTTAAACAATTAAATAATATTTGTGAAGTTTATTTGCATCATTTGCATATTGCACTTTTTAGGTTGTTTTGGGTTAGAATAGAATAGAAAAATCTTTATTCTGAGTCGGTACATATACATAATAAACCAGTAAGCATGTATACATATAAAATTAGTTGTCTTGATAACTGCAACTACCGCTTGGACAACAACATTTTTGAAACAAAATTACTTAACATTCTTATAAGACTGTAGATTTATCATTCTAAAATCTGAAATACACAGACTGGCTTTATATGCAATAGACTAAATGCTTTAAAGCTGTCAAAGAAAAGGATGAAGTAATGATGATGTTAGCACTCTTAAATGCTAAATGAATATTTCCTCACTTAGTTACATGAAAAACTGCAATGTAGCTTCTGGCACAGCATTCCTGAAGTCATTCACACTATGACCTGTAATTTCAATTAAAATTCAATTAAGATTTCATTAGTAAGCAAACCAGTACAGTCTATCCTACTGTAATAAGAATGCAAGTACTACAATGTACATTTGGAAGAAGCTCAAGGGAGATAATCACACCTGCAAGTTATTCATTTGGCCATCAACATAATCAATTGTAGATAATTAGGGCAGTCATCAAAAATCGCAATTTTGTTGTATCACTGATGATTGACAGATCGTCCAATATCAACTCGCAATTTTGAATATTGATATCATATAGCATTTTATAAAGCTATTAACTAAATTAAGGTGACTTTTAATTTAACTTCCGTTAACAGCGTTGTATTTATATTTTTTATATTTTTGAGTTTTTGTGTTTTCTGCTACTTATGTTAAAAGTAAGAAAATAATATGTTTTAGTTTGTTTTATGTCTGAAACAACTTGTAACACACCTATTTGGTTTCTCTATATAGAATTTAAAAATTAAGTAAGTATAGTTAATTTATACTGCTCAATTACGAAACATTTAGTTCTCACAAGTTAGAGAAATAATTCTTCAGCTCACTTCCTGTTCCCCTAGTACTGAGCTATAATTATATAAGCAAGATTTCTTGCTGAAGGAAACAACAATGTAGATTTTGAATGTGATAGGAACCAACACAGAGCTTGCTTTCCAATGATTATTAGACCAACATCATAACCAAACAACACCATAACTGCTCTACAAAATTAATATATGATGCATATTTGTGTCATTTTTATTCTGAATCATTACAGTCAGCCAGAAGTATGCAAACTAAAATATTAGACTTTATATTTTCATGTTTTTTGGTTCTTTCACAAAAAAACCTTATGATAATCAAATTATAGCCAGTGACAAAATGAATCTAACCAAAACAATGTCTATTATATCTACAAGCAAGCATATTTTTGAGATTTCAGTAAAAACTTTACTGCAGGCAATTTATTATTGTAGAACTCGATGTTTCCTCAAAAACATAATACTCAAGTAAGTGGCTACATAAAATCAAATAGAAACAAGGTCTATAAAGCATTTAGCATGTTCAACTAAGAGAGCACAGCAGTCAGCAGATCTTTACTGCAGTCACTTTATCAATGTACTAGATTACATCTGAAAAATCTCACAATTTTACACATACAACCCCACCCATAATATTATCTTAGATTTCAAGAAAGTAGAAACTATTTCCGACAGTTGAAAGTAATAATGGCATTATTTCAAAACAAAGTGTGAGGCAGACAGGAAAAAATCAAAGAAAATTGAAGAAAAATGAATCTGTAAGGTAAATCTGTAATGGCTATAAAATGATAAAAAATCAAAATATTTAAGTACATCTGACAGCACTGACATAATACATATGGTAGAGTACGTTTGTACTAAAAAGCTTGTTGTATATTGGAGATAATTAGGCCTGGTATTTCTACAGTTCTGAGAGACAATAGATTCCATATGGATGGAAAAAAATCACCTGAATAGACAAAAATCTACTGCAGATTAACAATAAGCATATCAGATAATTTAGAACAATAAAAATTGTGGAAATATGGGGTTAATAATCCAACTAAATCAATAGATGTATCAGAAAAGTAGTCCAGTGATAGGACACGTGCTTAGGGATCGAGAGGTCCTGGGTTCCAACCCCTCTTAGGAGCCTTCTAATTAAACCTCATGCAAGAAATTTACCTACAGTTGTTTTACTCTACACATGTGTTAATGGGTTACTATTAGGGATCACCTGCTTGAAGGTGATTTCAATAATCAAGGCTCAAGGAAATTAGCAGCGTTCCTAGTGGGGATCAAACCTGGGACCTTTCGAGTCCTACCACTGGACCACTGCTTAACAAACAGCAGCATTTCATAGAGAAAAGTACTTTAATGAACGTATAAAACATATATATTAGTTGATACACACATAATGACAAGTAATAGATGACTATATGGTAGATCTCCATCTTGGAGGTAAAAAAAAACCCTCACTAATACTTGTATTATAATAACTCTCCATTACTGTCATACATATAAAAAATATAAAATATTTAGGCCACCCAGATCAAATGTAATATCATTACAAATGTTCACACTATTATATTTCATTGTTAAACATACACTATCATATTGTACATCCGTATTATGTTAATTATGTAATATAATGAAACGAAAGTAACTTTTCTTTTCAATACCTCGCCGAAAGACTATCACCGAAAGCAAAAAACAAACATGGGTGAATTACATTATATAATAAACTGCGCAATAAAGAATGATTTATGGACATTCTACAGACTAGGGGAGTAGTCTAAACTATCTGCCATATAATTTTTATGAAAGAAAAGTCAGTGCCAACAGAGATACTGAAAATGGACATCATAAAACTTAATGTGAGATGACGTGACCGAATAATTCTTACCCACTTATAGCATAGAAGAAAAATATAAAGAAAAATTCAGCATTTGATTGGTAATTTTGAATTTGTGATAATTTATTTTATTTATTTATTGGAGTTAACGCCGTATCAACACAATTCAGGTCATTTCACGGCGTCCAGCTCACCTAACCTAGCTTTCCTGGACCATTGTCTATAACCAGTACTCACCTACTCTTCCACAAGGCCGGAAACTTCTCCATATGATCTAATTAATGGAGGAAAATCGACATTATTGTCAAATTTTCATGGAAGGGTATAACCTCCCCGGGTGGGATTCGAACCCGCACCCCCTCGGGCACGAGTATCCAAATCCCGGCGCGCTACCAACTGCGCTATCGACCCGGGTTAAATTTGTGATAAATTATATTTTCTGTTATGCAATATTATAGTATAAAGGCTTTTTTCTGTGTGAGAATACAGCATACATGTAAAAGGTCTGTGCCAGTTTAAATTGGCAATGATTCAGTTTATGCCAAAGAAAGATAACAAATAAATGATTGTTTTCTTGGTTTTTATTTATAAATCATTACTGTCAAATTTTCAGGGAAGAGTTTTACTGCCCTGGGTGGGATTGAAAACCCTAACCCCTAGTAGGTAGTCAAACTTCAAAATTATACTGCGCTACTTATGGTGTTTATAATTGGAGCTAGGTTTTTAAAAATTGCTAGATTTCAAAAGTTCAGGGAGTGCCTTTCAAGCTCAGGTACAACCTTTTTATGGGACCATTAGGCTTCCAGATGCAAAATAAGTTTACTTGCAAGTTTGGCAATCTTTTAAGCTTACTACAACCTTAGACAATCTTATATTTGGTTCATAATGGTTTACTAATATGGCAAGCAAATGTGGAACTTGATAGCAATACAAGTAGTCTTGTCGCATGAATCAACTGCAACCTTAATTAACCCTGTGGTTTTGGTTCAGGATTGTATCCCCTATGTGTTACAAGTGACATAAAAGCAATCTCATGATATATATGATAGTAAGATAGCTTACCCCCCCCCCAAAAAAAAATATGATTCAGTTTCATGTCAAGCATAGAGACTGTAACATTTCACAACTCTTAATTATGCACAAATTATACCAAAAACTTGAACTAATGACAAGATATGCCATAAATCTTAATGCCAGTATGAATTTTAATGTGTTACTTTATGTTACAAAACTGTAATTTAATAATGTGTGAAACCATGGAATCAGAAACCTAAAACATTGCATCTTTTCATCCTCTTTATTTCAAACATGTGTGCATGGCTTGCTGAAACAAATTTTTGACTGTCACCTCTAAGATTACATCAGTTTTAACATAACGTCGGCTCAGCAGAAAAAGGTCGTAACTCACTCTTTTTTAAACTTGAGTTATGGCTGATTTGCCCTAAGCCTGCTGTAAGTGTTACACTGGCATTCTGATCTCAGACCTTATAAGGATGTTAGTGACTATCATTAGCGGAACAAAATTACAAGCTGCTTCTTCGCAGATTTTAATTTAAATATCAACTTTTCTAAAAACACACTACTTAATTTAAAGAAACTGTATGTTAAGTTTCGAAGCAGTAAAATATAGTTCTCAGGTAATGACAAAATTAGTGTTATTAATTAACATACTAAATGTAAAATAATGGTGATTTTATGAATTATAAGACCTATTTGTCATTAAACGGCATAGATAATTTTAGTGTGCTTTTTTTGCAACTTATATTTTACATTTCTCTCAATCTTTTGGTCAGTTAGCCCTGAAAAAAATCAATTTTGAAACACATTTTCTAACACTAACTGCGATTTTAGAATATAAAAAAAATATTTAACAAAATCGGTGATCGAGTAGCTTTAATGAAAAGTTTTGCCACCATGCCAAATTAGAGTCTGGTTTCCTAACTGAATGAAAGTATCACAGCACCAATGCAACACTAATTTAACTACATGTTAAACTGTAATGATGTAGTATAGTTTTGCATTGACCCATCAGTAGAGTTTACGGTATGCCAAATTAGAGCTTGGTTTCCTTACCAAATGAAGGTATAGTATACCATTGTAAAAACCTCAAAGTGATAAGACACTATACACCTGTCCAATCTCTTTGTTATACTAGTAACCATATATGGTAATTATTAGAATATAAGGAGATATTTTTCTTGCTCTTATTGTTATAGTTACTAGATGATTGACATTACTTGTTTCTATATAAAACAAACCATGACATTATCTATATGACACCTTTACTGATGGTTTCATACTGAACTGTATCATGTCCACAGGCAACACTGTTTAGAACATTTGTAAGAATTAAGCCACTTAATACACCATTAGAATAAAATAAAATGTAAAAAGCTGTTCTTCTGACTATAATGTGCAAAAAATTGTGGAACAATGTTTTGGTTTTCCATTTTTGAATTCTGACAAGGAATTGCTTTTGATTTTTTGCTTCACATAAATATTTAGTTAAAAACTCATGTAAAAAATAAACTAAATTCTAAGCTGAACCTCTCAAGGTTGAATTATTCATGAACAAACTTATGAACAAGTTCATGAATTCATGTACATTCACAACAAATGAGACTTTTTTAATTCACAGACAATACATGAATCATAAGATATTCATTAATAAAATTAATGTTCGTGAAAAAATGCTCATGAATCAATGTATGTCTTCCAAGATGATAAAACAACTAAAAGATGTTTATGAATAATCATGAGCTGTTCATGAACATTCAGGAGTTCATGAACATGCTATCACAGGAGTGTAGCATGCAAGGTGATCATGATACAGTGTGACCTGTGTATAAAATCTTGTTAACATGAAATATTTTAATTATATGAAAATTCTTTTAAGTACTTCTAATCTATAATACTAGTACTTGAAGTAATGTTTTAGAACATTAACCTTTGTATCATGATTTGAACCACTAAAATTACATAAGTGAGGAAGAATTTGACCTAAAAAATTTACTTGGGTAAGGGGTTATATACCAGCTTGTTTAAAGTGATGATAATGAGAATGTTACAACTAATAATAATAATGTAAAATAATAAAAAATAAACTTGTTTAAAGTGATGATAATGAGAATGTTACAACTAATAATAATAATGTAAAATAATAAAAAATAAGCTTGTTTAAAGTGATGATAATGAGAATGTTACAACTAATAATAATAATGTAAAATAATAAAAAATAAAATAATAAAAATAATGATAATGATGATGATAATGATAATTATATCCTATTAATGATGAACATGTCCTAAAGCATATGGTATTTCAACACTAACCCTAGACAAGTTAATCTTGGCATTAGAAATTAGACCTAGATTACAATGTTTAGTGGCAGCAACATAAAGTTTAATAGCAAGAAATACAAATCCATTATGAGCTATGGATTACAATGTAAAAGATGGTTGAATGCCCTTTTTAGTATTGCTTAAAATGTCAACCATGCATTAAAATAGATTTTAATAGGCCAATAATATTGTTTGAATGATAATAAAAAAGTCAACCGCATTATGATTGCATAAAAACTGTGTCACATATGACATAATATAAATTAGTTCGGTTTTTTTTTTTGGGGGGGGGGGTTAAACAACATAGCAACACATTGTAAGATCAGGGACTATTGGACAATACCTGTACATGTGTTATTATCATTATTGACTAAGAGTGAAACACAATAATGTATATTCCCTCTGAAAGTAATGTTAGCATCTCTAACAGTCATCTTCTTAATCCACTGGCCTAGTATTTTTTTTGTATCCTGGCTAATGAAAAGTTATAATGGTTTGTGAAAATCTCTGACTTAGTACAATAGGGCTTGTTGATATTTCTGTCTGTGACTTAATTAAACATGATAAACAGGGTTTACAGGCTTGTGAAAAATTAAAGTGTTGACTGCCCACAAACAAGTAACAAGGAGATGGCCAAACTGAAAAGGTTCATTCATTGATGATAAACTGAATAAATAATTCTAATACATGTATATGCAAAAAACTGTTTATCTCATTTTGATCAATCAGAGCATAACATTTAAATATCCACATAACTTCAAAAATCAACATTAAAATCAAATACATAAATGTAAAATAGTAAGTGACTGTAGATAAAAAATCATTTGTGCAGTATAAATAGAATAATTTATCTAACGCCACGCAACACAAATCCATTTATTTTCAAGCCCTATATATTATATACACAAATACAAAATATACATGTACTTGAACAATAGCCTCATTGTTAAGAAACATTTTACTGCAATGTAATAATAACAAGCGAAAAAAAAACATAGATCAATTTTAAACCATCAAAATATTACAAAAATAAAAATAAAATATACAATTTTTCGGTACTAACCTTTTTATTAAATTGTTAATCAAATTAAATCCATTACAAATATATTTGAAAACAAACAGATTTGTAAAAGGTGTGAAATATAATCCATCTGTCAGAGCAAAGATGCCGGGAGTATCACGTAATTCACTTATACAATTTTTTCAGAGGTCCATTATGTTTAACCAACGATCCAGTTTATTCTCTATACTATTCAGAGACCATTTAATTTAAACCTATCTATTTAAAAAATCTACTAACTTAAAGCAACAGTACAAAATTTTGTATAAAACTTGGGGATGTCATTGAAAATCTCTAAAAAACATTTTGTACATTTTATATCAATGTACCCATTAAATAACAAGGGTTGACATGCAATGAATTTTAAAACAATGAAATTTAAGCACAATTTTAATATCTATTGTTTTTAATTTTGGATAAAGCTGAGGTTTAGGGAGAAATTGTTTGTATAATTTCAAAATGGAAACTTTAATAAACATTTACAAGATGAAGTAAAAGGCTTTAAGGCTAGACTAAGATAAATATGAAATTTAAATATCTTGGTTGCTAGTTTATATTTTAACACAATTACAGTGACGTAGCATGGCATATGCTTCAATACAATCGTGCCTTAGAGACTAAATATTATCAAAAAGAATAAATAAACTTAAAAAACCCTAAAAACTTAAAAAACATGGAAAATTAAATAACAATGGATGATTGAAGTAAATGACAGTAAAAATTGAAATGTAGATTATAAATGTGTTTATTTTTGCATTTAACTTTATGTTAAAAAAATGGGTGTCAATATAGCTTAAAATTTTAACTTAGCTTTAACAAGAGCTGTCATTGATTGGGCTCAAAACGTACTGACAATATTGATATATCAAGATTTAAATATTGACAATACATCAATATTTATCGATATGATTCACTAGTATCCCTCGATTTTGCGTTTCAGGGGTCCCAAATGATACAAATTTTTTGACACTTTCATTTATTTACATATAAAGGCTTTATTATTGATATTTCAAAATGCATATTGATTGGAAAAAGATATCGACGATACATATATTGTTGGAATGGATGACAGGTCTAGTTTTAACAAACAATTTAAAATCTATGGGGAGGTAATCCCTCATCCCTTGCTTGTATCAAAGCAATTACTATGCATAACAATTTCAAACAGGTTCAAAATGCTGACATAAATATTTATAAACTTAAATCTATATACAGACTAAATGTAACACTTTGACATTCAATTCTGTTTAAAATTTTGCTGACAGATTGAGAATCTTAAAACCCTTATAATTGTAAAACTGTATAAAGTTACAGTGAGTCAGGTTGGATAAAACAATTTCTGTTTGATGGATTGTGATACAAATTCTCACCATTTACATATATTTATGTTAAGAAATAACTGTGGTCTACATTTTGATTAGGGCTGTTGCAATTATTTGAGTACTCAGGTATTCGGGATCAAGTACAAATATTCGGCACTGCCAAAATCACTGGATCGCAATCTATTTTTTACAAAAAAAATGAAAGAAATTTTTCAGCTTAACTAACACTAAGCTGCGCTACATACCAGTATGAAAAGAAATTAATGTAATTGTGCACCGCTATTATTTCGAAAATAGCGGCAAAATAGAGAAAAATTGTTCTATTAATTGATAGAAAAAACCCCAACTCAACCCATGGACATCTTAAAACCCATAGAAGGGCTGGGTTGTCAAAGGGTTGAGTTGTCTCTATTTACAGTTTGAACTGTTCAACCTTACAAATTGAGTTGCACAGTCTCAGGTTGAGTTGTCTTTGGGTTGAGTTGTCCTTAAACTTTAAGACTTGATGATAGATATTAAAATAATATTTACTACATAACAGTCTTTTAGGTAAATATTTGCAGCAATCATTTTTATGATCAACATTAAAAAACAACTGATCATCATTGAAAAACAACACTTAAAGACCTATAAACAAGTGACATAACTGTGCACTATTTGACTCCAGATATTATATTATGTCAATACGGTGTCATGGTGAATCTAACAAAGTGATGATTTGCATAATTAAACATTATAATTATAGACATAAAATTTCTCTCATCAAAGTAAAAACTGATCTTATATAGCTTTAAATCTTTAAACATCATGATAGTTTTATATCTATCGTATACAAAACAGACAATAGAGGTGGGTCTAGAATTAATTTCAAGGGGGGGGGGGGTGGATCAAACTAGCATTTGATTTTTGTTTAAAATTTTTCAATTTGATTAAAACCCGATCTAAAATTTTCCACTTGCCTACTTGCTAATTTAGATCTGGCAGTTCTCGTACTCGGGTCGACAACGTTCAGGTGACGTTTTCTTCTTATGGTATTCATGACGAAATTGTTACATTTAGTAACTTGTCACGCAATTATTGAAATGAGCCATTCAATCCCAGAATGTGAATAATACTGCTGTCAAATTACGAAATCAAAATGCTATTAATAGTGTTTCGTCAAGATGAAAGCTACTCATTGGTTGGTTAACATGAAGGTCATCTCATCGTGACCCTCCATTGAAACCTTAGAGATCCTGTGGGACAAGGCTCTACAGGATACTTGTTAATGGAGATTGCAATTCTTTACAATTCCTTTTTAAACTTAATTTCAAATTATTTTCTTCTTTAACGGAGGGGGAGTGCAAACATCACCTCCATACTAACACACATAGGATCTTCGTTTGGATGAACTTACATAATTATACATATAAGGTGTCAAATTTTATATTTTATAGGGTTAATAGTCAATTAATAGTTACAGTTTAGCAGGTAAAATCCCACAGACTGGCTTGTAAGATGTAACACTAATTTGTTTAATTTTATTCAACTGACAGTGGCGCAGTAATTAACCATGCTGATTTAAAAACTTATGTCATTTGTTCCATCATAATCAAATACATTAGCCATATACTATAATATCAATCCTGAGTACAGCAGTACTGTAATGAGTATTTAAATCAATGGGGTTAATGCATGCACAAATAACAGTTAAATATAAGAAATGTAATGTAGAAACCACATTAAAGCCAGATTTAAAAACTTTAATGCAAAAATTACAGAAGGAAATAATCCATAAAAAGGCAGGTAGAGTTGTGGTTACTTTCTAATTCTGTTAATCACATGGTATATTATCATTGTATGAAGTTTCATAAAAATCTGACAATAAATGGCAGAAATATAATTATGGTAAAGAAAAACTTTAAAGCAATTGTTACGACACAGTGGACACTGGGCAGCCTGACCGTTGAAAAATCTGGCAAAAATCTAACAATAATATACAATCAATGAAAATAATACACTACATGTATTTCATACAGTAAATTAACATAAACTTGAAAGGAGAAGCACAGTAGTACCATGTAGTAACACATTGTTAATTAAGTTAAAGAGAAACAAGTATTTAATTACAGACTATATTGTATCAATGATGTGAATAGTGAGTCATTTCTAAATGGTTCATTGTTACAGTTATACAACTAGCCTTTCAAGTCTGTATGATTTCTTCTGTTTGATCTTGATGAAAGCATTAGTTAAATTACATGTACAGTACAGTACTGATATCTCCCCCCCCCGACCCCCATTGTTGTATAAGTTATCAGACTAGACTGTATCATTTAACATGAATATCAGTGTAAGGTTTGAACCTATTGTTTCAGTTATTCAGACATTCACACTCAATCATACAATAGCGGTAATGTACATTTCTAAACAAATGCAAGGTTATTGTTGGAAACACTTATTTTATTAAACTTAAGCAAAAATAAAATGTTCGAGCTAGAGATTTTAATAGAATGCTCCTCAAACAAAGACCGTCTGTTTTGAACTTTTTGCACTTATACAGAATGTAATATAAGAAGCATCAAAAGGGAAAAATCTTACACGGAAACACTCACTTAGCACATTTAACCATGCTGATTTTAATACGAACTACACTATTTATGTACTCACTATCGATAGTCGAGTATTCAAATCAGTGGAGTTAATGTATCAAATAAATTTACCAATATCTCTAGTGGTATAAGAAAGACTAATATCTGCCCCATAGTGAATGTTTTTTTAATCCAAAACGTAAGATATCAAAACCATCCTATTGAGATCCTCTTGTTTAAAGTCGTTGTCTGTGAGGGAATATACAAAAGTTTTTCAAAATACTATTTTTTATTTTGGTTAACGTTGTATTCAACACATATTTAGGTAATATATACGATGGCTAGCTCTTCCTACAATAGGTTTCCTGGACACTTTTCCATCACCAGAACTAACTTACAGGCCGACAACTCATGTATAGGGTATATAATAATGACCTACCAGGACCCGGCTCGAACCCGCAATCTCCGGATTCAAAGTCAAACATGCTGACCTGACTATGCCAAGGCCGCAGCTATACTATTTTTTAAAATGCTTTTCAAAAAGTACTTATGTATAAGATCATGTATTCATGTAACATCATGACATAATAAACTTACCATGATATAAGTTACCAGTGTATTATGCATAAACTACAATGATTAATGACTATTTATATAAAACATCTATTACACTAAGTTCAGATTTTTTGTGGACTCAGACATTTTTCATTCTTAACAAAGCAACCTATCAGGGAACAAAGGTGTAATAAAACAAGACCATAACACAAAAAAGATGTAACAATCAAAGGAGTGGATTTGGATGCATAATAAAGTAGGTGTACCTCATGTAAACAAAACAAAGACAGACAGACAGACTGTGAGAGAGGTGGATGTTGAATGTAGCCCACCCAGTCACACAGACTGTAACCTGCACCCTGTAATTTTAACTGTAACAATATCTTCATACAGTCAGGATAACTTGACTCAATCAATCTGATTAAACAATCAGAGACATTCACTTATTCTTTACCAAAATCAAAGGGCTGAAAGCACTGAATGAATGATTTATCAATGGAAGTCTGCTTCCAACAACTATCATGCATATTGCCTAGGACAAATTAATGCAGAGATAAACTTTTCCAATGTGGAAGAATCATTGAAACTTTTCTATCACATTTAAGACAATAATTTATAAACATCTAAACTGAGACCCATAACTCATCACACTTCCTGGCATAAATTTTATTTGGCTGTGAGAAAGAAATAGTTCATTTGAAATTATCATGCTTGCCATAGCAGACAATCTGTTTGAAAATACATTGCTGGAACGTTTTAGGATTCAGTACTTATGGGCTGATAATTACCACAAACAAATAAAGATTCAGCTACATGAGACTTAAGATTGAACATTAACAATTTAATATTTCATTTATTAGGATAAATTTAATATGGTAACTTAGATTTAAAAGTAAAATTACAATCCATCATTATCAATGCCCGACTGTATATCTGTATATATGCAGTCTACCAAATCAGGATATGAAAGTGGTTGTCCAAATGGTTAATTTTAATAGAAATATACCTCATTTGTAGAATTTTGGTTGTCCAAAAAAAATGTTGGATGCCCAAAGTAAAAAGTGGTTGCCCTGGGCAATCTGACATCCACTTATTTTGTAGACTGTATTATTATATACTGTGTGATAATTTACCCACAATGCATTGTCAATGTTTCAAGTAATCCCATCATGCAACTGTACGTAATAAAAAAATGTAAAATTCTCCCGACATGACGACCACTATAAAATATATGCATTAAAATAAAATACACAACACTGAGAAGTCACCATAAAAAACCTATATAGTATGCATGTAATTAGACCATGAAAAAACTCAACTTGTTTGTTTTACTGAAAAAGGGTTAAATTTCAAACCAAAAATAACATAAATCATTGTACAAGTAAAAAATACAGGATATTAACAGATATTAAATTTTACTATTCATATTAAAATGTAAATAAATATTTATTTTTATTTATTTATTTATTGGAGTTAACGCCGTATCAACACAATTTAGGTCATTTCACGGCGTCCAGCGCACCTAACCTAGCTTTCCTGGACCATTGTCTATAACCAGTACTCACCTACCCTTCCACAAGGCCGGAAACTTCTCCATATTATCTAATCAATGGAGGAAAATCGACATTATTGTCAAATTTTCATGGAAGGGTATAACCTCCCCGGGTGGGATTCGAACCCGCACCCCCTCGGGCACGGTATCCAAATCCCGGCGCGCTACCAACTGCGCTATCGACCCGGGTTATGTAAATAAATAGCAGATTTTTAACAAATATTCATTTAAAGTTTTTATAAATGTAAGTAATTCTATTTCTTTTTTTTTTTTTCCTCACATAAGTATATTAGCCTTCAAGCAATGTGATTTACATTATGTACTCTTACTTAGGTAATAGAATTTCTATAAAGTGACAGTATAAAATAGTTTATGTAATATTTAGCATACATTAAGCTTCAGTGACTGACTGAGTTTATAGTTTTATTAGGTTAAAATAGCCTCAGGTTTAGTATACTTGTACTCATGTTGATAGATGTAAACTATTTTATGATTTTTTTTAATTAATTAATTTAAAACAATACATGACTGACATAATGCTGGCCTAGCACAAAGCGGTTGTAGCTCAATTTAAAATAAGAGTGAGTTAGGACTGTTTAGCGCTAAGCAGGTGATGAATGAATTAACTGAAGTCCATAAAAGCCAAAAATAAATAGATTTTCAGACTCCGCCACTTTTAATAACCAAAACTTTCTATCAGGTCTTAAAACTCAACTCAATGTTAACTATAATGAACAATCACTATACACAGTGAAGCATCTATTATAATGGCATCATTTCAATAACAACTACGTTGAGGTCTAACAAAATCCCTAAGCTCTATCAAACATGTCCTCAAGCTCTGTCAAAACTCAACAAATGTCTTGTAAAAATACATTCCTCCACAACCATTTTTACCAAGTCCTTCAACAGAAAGTTTGAATAGAAGCTTGTATGTACATGTATATGTTTATAAATAAGGATAACCATAATCTAAGACTATCATCAACAGTGTTCATGCACCAGACTTAGAATCTCTGCCCTGCCAGAAAATTTGGATAGAATAATTCCCAGTAAACACCTCTGCTATTGAGGGGAAGTCCCTGTATATATATATAAAATGCAGAATATACAGACAGGTCACAATAATATATTTAACAAATCCTATATATAATAATATGTAAGACCCCACATAACTCTTTAAGCTCTGAAAAAAGACTAAATTCAATTGCTGTAATATCATGGGTAAGAATCTGACTTTTAATTACCAAAGCTTAAAAGCGTCACAGTTTTTACCACAAAAACTATTATTCTGCAATTACCTGGCAGTGCTAAGGTACAAAAAAGTACAAAAGTATAGCTAAAGCTCTTTGCCCCTTTGTATTATACACTAACACTGTTCCCAGGTTAGGGGTATGCAGGTTAGAAGTGACTGACAGGACTGGTGCACTACAATTTATTACCAGACAAAACATTTGGTTATAAACATCAAAAATTAGCCAAAATTTCATTTTCTAATTCAGAAAGCACATTATCATTATCTTCAAAAACAGGTTTTATAGTTTTAGTACATGTACTTTTAGAGACTGACAACAGTGGCAACACTAACTTTTTCTGATAATAGATAATCTACATTAATATGTCTTCAGAGCAGGAACAATAATGATTTAGCTGTCATAATTATACTCAGCATTAAATATTCCAGGTGCATCATGAAAAACAATTATTGATGGATTTATCTATGGAATTACTAGTAGATCTTACGAACAGTAGGTAAAATAAATGATTGGTTATTGAAGATTATATTGCCAATTTATTTAAGTACAACAACTGGTGCATTATATTTACAAGAACAGAGATTTACTGGTACAATGCATTATAACGTGTCTGGACATTTAACTGTTTTTTGATGGGTTGTTATTAGATTTGTCATGTTTTTTTGCAAGAAAGATTTGTAAATAATGGTGGCATATTTCTGCCACCTACGGTAACCACATCAATAACAAGTTAATTTTAAAAGTGGTTAACTTAAGTTATGAATTCTTAGAATTTGTGTCATCCCTTGATCTCGGCACCACTGATGATTCAAATCTCATCTGAGAACATCATTACTTACCAATTATTCCTAGCTATTATTACTTCAGAATAATAATGATGTCAGTGTATGCTACATTACTTTGTAATTATATAAACTGTGTTCCCCCCACCTTACATTGAACATGCAAGTTTGCATTTCTCAGAAGCATTATGATTATATGCAAGTCATTAACCAACTTTCTGGCTAGATGTTTTGGAACTACATTTCTGGATTTACACTATCATTCTTCATTAGAAGACTAATATACAACATAAGCTCATAGAACAAACATTATGTCTAAATAATCCTAATTAGGAACTTCAATTAATTGGTTTTTCCGTCTGGGCACAGGCGTTACAAACCAAAGTCTTTCCACATTATTGCTGAAACGCACAAAAAACTGATTAAATCCTATTGTTCTTTGGACAAATAATTTTATTGTAATGGCCAAATTTTTTTAGTGCCAAAGGGAAAATCCCAAATATCATAGACAGGCTCTAGCCTACTCTCTGGAGCCTGCACTCAACAATTAATTTGTATCCCATATTATTAAGCAGTAATGTGTAAAAGACTTGATTGGGGTGCACTGAGTGGAAAACAATATTTTGAGTTCCGGATTACATCTTTTGCATGTTCTGTGACCAATCATGCACTTTGGTATTTAAGACGTTAAAATTGTTTCTATTGAAACAAAACAATGCTTACAATACAGCAAGTAAAATTAATAATCTATAAGAAAATATATGGACACCTGTTGTTAATAAATCAAATACGGCTGCCACAGTTAGACTCAACAGTGTCAGTACGCATATAACTTAGTTCACATGGAAACCAGACAAAACATGCAAGTACTTAAATATATATATATATATATATATATACTCAATAGAAACAATATTATTGCCATTGCCTAAAAAAAACAAGTTAATGATTTCTATGTTCATATTCTAATTGTTTCCTCAGGTATAGAGTCCATTTTTTTCTTGACTGTCAAAGTAAGAAAAATAATTTCATGGCGACTGAATTACACACTTCTGCATTACCTAGATTGTAAGAAAAGGAACACCTTAACACACTAGGTCACTGAGAAATTATTTACATAGTGACAGTTGAGAAAACAACATACAATACATTGCCTCAGCAATGCATTTTCAAGACAGCAGAATTACTATCAGGAAATCAGTACAGTGACA
Organism: Mactra quadrangularis; assembly: GCA_025267735.1. Taxonomy (NCBI): domain Eukaryota; kingdom Metazoa; phylum Mollusca; class Bivalvia; order Venerida; family Mactridae; genus Mactra; species Mactra quadrangularis. The sequence continues at coordinate 36,497,584 of CM046304.1, forward strand.
TTGTTTGTTAGATTTCAGGACATTGCTCTTGTGATCATATTCTGCTGGCAATTTAACATAATAGAAGTAGTCAGGAACTCTGATTTGGGATGAACAAATTTGTTCAATGACAAATGACAAACAAATTGGAAACAGGTGAAGTAGCCTTATTTCTTGACAGTCAGTCAACCCAAACAGAAAACAGATTATCATAGAGCAGTAATCAAGTAAGATGTAACATGCAAGCTGACACGTAGTGCACCAACAGCTGTTTTTTCTGCTTTTTTGAGCGTTCACCATCACTCCCCCCTCTCCAAATGAAAACAATTAACAATGAATGCTCTGAATCAGGTACACCAACAAAAAATGAAAAAATGCTGATATGAAAACAATAGAAAACATTTATCAAAGCATTCAGTACATTCTGTCTTAGTTTTTTTCTAAACATTTTGATACTACCTGTCTTAATCATGGTTTCCTATAAAACATCTGGTTGTTATATCTTGTTGGTATATCTTGATTAACATCATTTGTTTTATGGAAACTGAGGAAGCTGAGCATAGTATAGTATACTGATAGTTAAACAATTAACCAACTTAAGCTTTAAGACATAAAATGTGTCCTTGACCTTTCTATAGAGATTCCAAGTGATCCAAATATCAAGTTGTTTTTGTTTTCTATTACCCCTAAATCAGCATTTTACGGTTACCTACTGATAGTAGGGTCATTTATTTTACTATTAGAATCAATAATCAGAGAAAGTTGAAAGTTTTGAAAATACTGAAAACCTATTTTCAAAATACTGAAATAAACAGAATTAATATCATATGCAAAGAGTAATGCAATATAAAAGTACTGAAATCAGTATTAATACTGAAAACTTAAAATTCACCAAAGCAATTATGAGATACTATTGGTCCATCCAAACTACTGGTTATAAAGCAACTTCAGATTTGAAAAAGACAATACAAAATGTAATTATTATTTTCTTAAAAACATCATCTTTCAAACAGCTATACTTGGGAAATGCCGACGTCACAGCTTGGTAGGTAGCTTTCCACTAACAGTAAGCCCTTAATTATTATATTAGTCTACCTTTGACTGTGAGTAACCTTCCAATAATCAACTCCAACATCTTACCAAATGGAAAGAAACAGCTTCATGTAGCAGTGGCTGTGGAACAGTTGTTAAACCATGGGTTTCTAATCCAGAGTTTTCATGATCAATTCCCAGGCCACAGCAGGGTTACCATAAATACATTTATACTTTATTTAATATCAAGTTTTCTCCACATAAGTAGACATTGTCAGCTTCTTGTGGAAGGGTTAGTGAGTACTGCTAAAGACTAGCTGGTAAGAGTAGCTGGTAAGATGAGTAGGGCTGCGGTGAGTATCCGAGTACTCAAAATTCGCGATCCAGACCAGAAAATCAAGTACGAATATTTGTCATGTCCGAAATCGTCGGATCGTGATCTATTTTTTGGAAAAAATGACAGAACATTTACAGATTAATTACAACTGAAGTGAGTCGCATTTCTAATGAAAACTTAAATTTACGCAGGGACTGAGAATAATCTTGCATCAAAATTTGATTGATACACATTTACACAAAAATGTAATCACTAAAAATGCCCATAAAAACATATGGTAATAGACATGTTTGGAGTACATGGTTTTCCATATAGTAAAACTCTAGTAATTCTTCATGAACTATTTTTATTACATTAGAATTCCGGTATGATTCTCCATTAACAAGTGAATCGTGGTTCGATTTGTGAATCGCTTCACATTCATCGTGGTTCGGATCAGATTGTCACTTGCTCAACGATCCACAGCCCTAAAGATGAGTCAGTAGCCAACCACAACCTAGTAAAAAGGTGTTACTATAATGCTAACAACTGGAAATAAAGAAAAACAGCAAGTAATAGAAACAGACAAATGTTATAAGGCAAGCGATAAGAGTTTAATATAGATACATAATATCATGATTCCATCATTAATTAGCTAGATAATGAGATAAGTATATATCTATACAATGATATATATTGGCAGTTAACTGACACATTCTCTAATCATTGATGATCTCAAAACTCTTATAGATGTTCCTTATACCTGACAAATGGTCCTGATTACCAGAGAGCAAAAAACGTGCTTCAGACAGAGAGAAAAAAAGATTCCATTTTGATGGCTCAGTGCAATACTAGTCTACATTCTTCTTCATTTATGTTCAGTTAGACTGGTTCAGCACTGATTCATCAAATTATTTTTATATGCCTATGATATTGGCACCTTGCTGTGTTTGATAATACATAGTACTGGGTTTAGGTATTATACCAGTATTTTGGAATAGGTTTAGTGCAAGGTATATAGAAAGGAGGAACACACATTGCCAAAGAATTGATCAGTGATTGACATATTTTGTCGGAAGGAAAGGGAAATAACAATTGTGAAGGATGATTTTCTCATTAATTAAGACTTTCAATTTCTCTGTATTTATGCATTAAGCTATCACAAAATTTAAGTTCCAAGTATTTTTACACAAAAATGAAGCCTGATAAAGATATATTCTGACGTCAAATAAATACAATTCAGATAAAGGAAATTGCATCAAATGCAATTCACCAAAGTTGTAGCCAGTTTTGTGGGTTTTTTTGTGTGAATATAGTAGAATACAAGCAGTAATAAGCTTGTTTTAGTGTTTTTGTTTGATAATATCAATATTATGCAATATCATACAATTTATACGTAAAATTGGGAATAGCAAGACATTATTAAACTTTCTTCCTCATTAAAATGTCTTGTAAAACCAATTGCATATCATAGAATGAAGACAGCTATAGGCTTATCTTGCCATGCTATGGGTACAATAGTATTATGCTCAATCAAATAAATAAATTGCATTTTTAACACATCACTTAGATTTTATTTGATCCAATGAACTTTCTTTTAGTCTAGTAAAAAAATCAATTTGGATGGACCGAATGTCCATTGCTGACGAAAGTTTGACGTAAAGACTGCCAGATGCATATCTCAGAAAATTAAAGTCCATTCAGATTGCTCCATTTTGCCATGAACACCCCTGTTAAACCAATTTCTCTCCAAATTTGCCAATCTCATTTCCCAAGAAAAAATGTCTAGAATAGCCAATTCAAACAATCAAACATAAATATTTTGGTTAATTTCTTTTTGCATATAAGAATGCAATGACTCAACCATAGGTAACAGAGTTTAGAATTACATTGTAGATTATGACTCAATCTCAATATTTTAAATATTTATATTTTAACATGGTGTGAATGAATCATACATTGCATGCTGTGTGAGGATGATATTAATGTGTAACAGAATGGTTTTACAACAATAAAACAGGAAGCATTTGTAGAAGAGGTATAATACGGCACTTGTAAACCCTTGCCTTCAAACTAGCTTTTAAGGGGACATGGTAGAAGGTCCACCTACAACTTGAGAGGTTGTAGGTTCAAGTCTCAGTTCCAACCATGGATATTTGTCAGGTTACAAATTCACTATCTAGAAACTGAGCATCAACACACATAACAAGTATGAAAAGGTCTATGAAAACATAATCAGCAACAGAAACAATCAAAAACACAGACCTTCCACAGTGCTAAAAGTAAAGACAGTGATGTTTTAGATTTTGAAATCTTTTGTTATAAAAAGGACTCAACAAACAAAAAACAAAAACAAGAACTTTAAGAGTTTCCGCTTTGGAACTGACAGTGGCACAACAATGGACAATGGAGGTATAAACCAGTTTTTAAGATGCAGGTTCTAGACACAGTAGTACAAACGCTGTATTATATGACTATGCTGTAGAGCAATAAAATTCAAACGAACTAAATTCAAATTCAAACGAACTAAAAGGAATCACAAAACACTACATAAAAACAAAAGTAATTACGAGTATTGATACTACAGCAAGAATGAAGATGGTATACAAATACTCAGTGTTATGGTGTAGAATTCATATGGTGCAGACTTAATCTTCTGCATCAAGTTTCATAGAAAACTTGCATCATGGGTAATTAGTGTAAAATTCTATCTCACAAAACATGATAAAAATATAAAGACTGCAAGTTGCTTAATGTTTTCTAAATATCAGGTAGCAAAATAAACGACTGGTAGTTTTTACTCAGCAAGCAGTTTTTACTAAACCAAAAGGGAAATGCAGATAAATAGAAGATTAATTAGCAATTATAGAGAGAGGTATAACAGGTGATATGATAGTATAATAATGAATGTAAGTTAGACAACATAACATAAGTTATTCAGCATTCACAGTCTTCAGTTCTTGCTCATTATAATGGAGTCATTTTTAGACTTTTGTGCCATTATTACCCTCCAAACTCTTTAGTTTAAATACCACAAATTGGAAACTATCAATGAAAAAGCACTGCCCCATTGGTAAAGATTGCTAGCTTAAAATACAGAGCTTAAGCTTCGCAACAAGAGTCACACAAAATTTACTAATCTGACAACACTCAACTAGGATGAAATCAAAACCTATAGCAGAACCTATTTGCTTAGTTTGCTCTTTGATAATATAATACTGTAAGTTTAATAATACAACAATATATCAACATATCATAACATTGAAATAGGAGAAAAACATATGCTAAAACAATTTAACCAAGAAAAACATCTAAAACATTAGCAGACCTCACAAATACTATTGAGATAAGTATTATAATAAATCTAATCAAAGAAAGTGACACAAAGGTAATCACTCACATCGATACTTGATTTTTTAAACACAAAACTGAATGTTGTATTTTTGTTGTCACTGTTATCTGCTATGCGTGCTACGTAGTACACATTTATGAGTAAGGTTGGACAAACACTCTGCTGCTACACTATGATTTACATAGTAACTGAACAGAAAATAATGTATTTAAACCCCATTTCTGTTTATTATAAATGTCTTAGAAATTAGTTTTACCTGTACTAATGGTGTTTAATGATGAAGGCTAAATTTACAGTTTATAATTAAGAATAAATTGTTTGAAAAATTATATTTCTTTTTTTTCATTTGATTACCTGATTTAACAATGAGGTAAATTTAGTGAATGGGATTATTTTTTGGAAAATTGTTGATAGTGTTTCATATGCACAAATTATCTAAATCTTGTCAGAAAATAAACAAATGTTATGTTTCAAAGTATTACACTAAGATTTTACCTAAGTACTTTTTGTTCATTTTTACTCAGAACTAGATACTTTGATGAGAAAAATGATAAAACATTCCAAACATTTACTTATATTATGTTAATGATTTTATTCATGTTAAACTTATTTCATCAAAGGAGCTTACATTGATTCTATATAGTATGTATATTTGTAAACAAGTGTCTTAATTTCATTTAATACCAGTGTTAAAGGATATATGAGTTTTATTATTCACTTTTTGAAAATCTAAGTGTGTGTATTGCAGGTTAAATTAATTATAATTATGAATTTCTAACAATATACATGTATTGTTATGCCTTGAACTACAAAATGGAATTTCCTTGTACTATTCTTATTCAAAGTAAGAGGAATTATTTTGACATGCAGCATCAAATTGTTATTGCTTGAACTTCTAGAAATAATATAAATTCAGTCATAAAATCATTAATTCAAAAATGAGGATGTTTTAACAGATTAAAATAACAACACCAATTGTCTTTGCTCAGAATTATAAACAAATGTGCTGTATGTTTTGTACCTCATCTAACTAGTTTAATAATTAACTAAATCTAATGAAAAGAACTCAACCAATGTCTAGTTATTTGTAAAATTTAATGTCAAAATAAGAATTTCTAACTGCAATGTTGTGTATGATTTGATTTTGGTACATTCACACTTATTATAATTATGGTTAATGCAAGGGAGATAATTACATTTAATCAGCCTACTGACCACATAATGGCCATTTATCATAATCAATGCACAGTGGTTATTGATATGAAATGTATGTAATTCAATAACAAGCCAAATTTTATGTCTTCTGTTGTCAGGAAGAACAGAATGGTCTTGTAGTTAAAACACATGTTTAATCCTAATCTATTTTTATCACTGGAATGTTGTATATGGGCAAATTCAATTCATTACTTTGGACTATACCTTAAGATAAGATGTTCTTTAACTTTCACTAACTCAAAGTTGCAATTTGACCAAGATCACCCCACAAAAAAAAATAAAGAAAGCCCGGCTAGCTCAGTGTGCCGCCAAGCTAGCTCAGTAATGGTAGCACGCATGTCTACTGATCGAGGGGTCATGGGTTTGATTTCTGGGTGGGGCATACTTTCTTGGAGCTTGGTCATGAAATCATTTCTACAGCCATTCTCCCTCCTACCAATGTTTTTAATTATGTAGGGCAGTTGTCAGTCACTGACAAAAGTATGTGCTTAGTAGTTGGTTAACAGCTAATTCCAGAGATTTAGCCTTTCCGGGAGGAGCGAGTAGGTTGACTGACTGGCGTTATATGACCTATACAATGTGTTGCTACGGCATTAAACCCAACAAAAATACAACAACAAAAAATTGCAATATTCACAGCCAGTCTATTTCTCAACCAGTGAGTGTATATTTTTACATCCAAAGGTACCTAGCTTATCATTAAAACCTATCAGAACACCTGTGATGAGTTATCTATCAATCTATGAGTTAGTGAGTAAAAATCATGTGAAATTTAATCATGAATTCATACATGTATATAAACAACATAAGAGATAAGGTCAAGTACACTTCCTTTATACAAAGAGTCTGGTGTAATCAACAAGAGTTAGGTACTATCTCTGTGGATCTTTGTTAGCAGGAGAGTTTTGAATTTAAGAACTAAACAAATTACAAAGTACTGGCCTTGACTATTGAACTTGGTAATCTGTTTGCATCTCCACCACTAAGCTCAGGAGATCTCTAATGACCATGTATTGAAGTTATAAACAAAATAGTACTACATGTACTTGAAGATGTTCATCTTGAATAGTTAATTTGATAATAATAAGTTTGTGGTACCAATACAGAGATACAGATAAGTACAGGGACCTCTTGGGCCCACAAAGGGCAGACTTTAAAAAGAGCCCTGTCATGAAGTAAGGAGCCTTTTGGGATACAGATTAGTACAGAGGGCCATGTTGGGCCCACAAAGGGCAGACTTTAAAAAGCCCTGTCATGAAGTAAGGAGCCTAAATATACCTCAAGTAACAGTTTACTAACTTACCAAGGTTTCAAAAATAGCACATTTGGTGGTAATCTGAGTTCTCTATTTTGACACAGAACTTCATATAGATCTCTATGCTCAGTAAACATTGAAATTGCTGATCTCCAAGTTTGTAAGTAGCTATGTCAGATGACAACACTAACCAACTGGGTCCACGAATGTTATATCAAGGCTCCAAGATTAAAGTATGCTTGCACTAGGTGACTATCTATGTGCTGCATGTAGCAAGTTCATTGAGATCAAAATTTATTACCCAACACTCAGTCCTGGTATTTAAGAATACAGAAGGCCTACCTTCAACACATTAATGCAAAATTTTGATCATTTTGAAAACTAAATTCTATCCACATATGAATGCACGGTTCATCTTGCTTACTATAGCAGACATAAATCTAGGTTAAATTCATACTAAGTTTGACCAACATTGTCATAATGTACAAGATAATCCCTCAAGAAGGCTAATTTTACAAGTTGAATAAAAGGTAATAAGGATAGGTCAAATGATGGCCATAAAGTCAGGATGTCTTTAGAAAGGATACTACAATCGGTGCAGGTATGTGCAAGTCTTCATTAGAAAACATTGAAATGCTTTGTCCTACAACAATGCATAAATCAAAGCACTGGAGTGCTGGAGGAACGATGTCCTGAACTTATTTTTTTATTAAAAAATATATAATTATGTACATTTTCTATAAAATAATGTAATAAGTATCAATTAACGGAATTAAACAAAAGGGTAGCACTAGACTTCTCAAGTGGTTTGCTCATGGCAAGGTTTATCTTACTTTATCAAACAAAATAAACCAGTCAAAGAATTAATTTTCATCAACACATTTTAGGGTCATGTACAGCAGCCATCTCACCAAACCAAAGGTTATTCTGGACTATTTTCTTTAACCACAAAGAGTTGACAACTTCTCATTTTTGGTTATCAATGGGTATTTTTTAACGAGATCGTTAATATATTTTCGTTAAAATTTTAAAGATTTGGTGTGGAATGACAAGCTGAATTTTTTTCACAAAAACATCGACTTTCTAAAAATTCATTTAAAGATTTCCCCCAAGTACTAAGCTCTTTTGCATCAAGCTACTTTCCCATTTTTGTTCACGAAATTTAAGTCAAATTAACGTTTTGCACTTGCAATTTATTCACAATTAAAATTACTCTAAGAATCGTCTATTTCCTATAAATATTTGCTTAAAATTCCATACAAAATTACACGTATTCATTCCAAATTATGATAAAACTCTATAACAGCATGTTCATTCACGCGAAAATCCGCGTATTTCACGCCAAAAAAGTAAAATTCACGCGAATATTCAGACCCTACCGGGTACGAATACGCGGACCGAAATATATTATAATGTAACGAACGGTAACTCTGTTAAGCTTATTACGTTTTTACTGGCATTTAGCCTTTACCGAAATGACGTCAGCAACGCTAAGCGGATTGTTTTTGTTTTCGTCGCTAATAAAGAATCATGGCGTCGATAGTTTTCTGCTAGAGAGCGTTGACGACGCGATGATTCGTACCAATAATTATGTCTAAACAAAGGAATTTAACTGATTGCATTGCCGAATTAAAAAGGCGTTAATCTAAACTTTAATTATATGATCAGATTTGCGAACTTACGATGAAGTAGCACCTAATCTTAGTGATTTGTTGTCGACTAGTATTGCACACGAGCGCGAGCACCAGATCCACTTACAAAAAATAATTATAAAGGAGGCTACATTACACTATTTTCACCCGCCATTCGATGATATTGTGTTCATCTGGGCTGTTTATCATAAACTAATATGGGATAAAGTAAAAGATGACCTGGATTTTCTGAAACTATGTTCATTTTTGGGACGAATCATCTAAAGACAATTGTGACTGGGGACAGATCGTCTCGTCGAAGAATAGGGGAGAAATCGTCTTGCACTTATGTCAAAATAAAACTATTTAAACTGGTGTACCCACTTTTTTTCCCTCATACCCACATTTTTCAACATTGATGGGTACAATACCCACTCTAAAAAAAGTCACTGAACATGCTGCTATAACTTAAAATCGCTCAAGTAAACCTTTAATGTGACACTTTGAAGACGACAACATCATATCGCCGTATATTAAACATCCGGTAAGTGTATTAGTCATATCCAAAATGGCGGGTGTTATAACAATTGGATAAGTCACATCGGTAAATATTTGTTTATTTCGAGTAATAATGAATTTAAACAAGTTTTTCGACGTTTAAAAGTTGAAACATACAATGTACGCATGTTATTTGACTTCCGTAACCCTAGCCAACCCTGGCAGAATTGTCTACAGTTACGGAACTTCCGCAACTCTAGAAAATTGGGTCTAGAGTTACGGTACCGTAACTCTGGCCACTGCCTTATTTGTAACGTTGACGTCGTGTTTGTTTTAGATATGCACAGAACGGTGCTCCCAAAAACTACCAAAATCATCTTTAATGTATTGACATAAGTATCATAATATAATAGGATCATTTAATATTGTTTATTACTATCGAATGATGTAATTATGCCATGCATATAACAGGCATTGTCAAAAACATCGTAGGCCCTTTTTACTCCAACAAGTAATCATTGCAGTTGTCACGGTTTGAGTTGTCTACGGGTTGAGTGGTCCCGTCTCCATTGCAAAATTTTTATGTCCTGAGAGTAACCTCCCTTTTCCTGAAGAGTTTCAAGAACGACAACACAAGCCAGCGTTGTATTACATTTAAATGAGATGTTAATGAGTTTCACGCTTGAGCTACGCCTCTTTGTCTATGATGATAATTGTTGAAGCGTGAAAAGAGTAATCTTATACTTTCTTGTTACCATTGGAACGATGTCTTAGGACATCGTTCCAAAAATGGTATGAATGATTATTAAAAAACTCTATATTTTGTATTCAGCCGTCCGGCTAGCTCAGTTGGTAGCACGCAAGTCTACTGATCGAGGGGTCAATTCCTGGAAGGGGCATACTTTCGTGAAGCTTGGTTATGAAATTATTTCTATGGCAATTCTCCCTCCTACCAATGATTCTTAATTATGTATGGCAGTTGTCAGTCACTGACAAAAGTATGTGCTTAGTATTTGGTTAACAGCTAAATCTAGAGATTTAGCCTTTTCAGGAACAGTGAGTTAAGGTAGACTGACCACCGTTATAATTTTATGACCTATACAATGTGTTGCTATGGCATTAAATCCAACAAAAACAAACAAAAAAACCAAACAAAATCTGTATTCAAACTGCAAAGTTAAGCTTTAATAGCCTTTTATAGATTTTATAAAATCTACAGCCTCTGTAATCAAACAGTATGTTTTCATTGTAAAAATTCACCTCATTATATATTCTACAAAACTATATACTAAATACTTATCTTATACCATTTAAACCACAGTTAAAACACCTCTTACTGAGTTCAAAGACAAACTACTGTAACTATACATTGATATAAGGTACAAGATACAGTATTCTTGCAATAACTCATGAGTTCTTGCCATATGAACCATTTGGTGATTATTGAATAAAATTTTAAACATAAATAAAAATAATGAAACTGGACAAAAGTAAAATTGAACAATATTCCAAACATATATATAGAACATTATAGCGGAACAAAGATTTTTTGACAATGTAAGATATATAAATAACGTAATGAATCATTTCAGAACTTGTTTATATGTGTTATTTAACCTGTTTATCATATAGATATAGTCACACCAGTCCTGCTCAGGCAGCCATATATCATAACAGTTGTGCTTTTAACTATTTTATTTATCATTTAAATTAATAAGAGCAGTAAACTGTTGCTATGTGTAAGAAAGTATGCTTAGGAATTCAGAGGCTGAGGAAGGGTTCTAAGCCAACCAGTGCCACTGTAAATGTCCTTGAGTGAGAAATTTACCTATGAACTAGGACTGCAATTTTTAAGTACTTTTTACAACCTATCTAATATGAAGTCACAATATGAAAACATTAGCTTTTCAAAAATCCAACTTTTTGGGAGACCACACTTAGGGGTCAAACTACTAATGTTGTACTAGTGGAACAATTTCAGTGTATAAAATTTAATGATCACAAGTATGACCCCTTAAATTTCTATCCTTAATAAACCCTACTCAAAGTGTAACCATTAGGGGCTGCATCAATCCTCCTCAAAATTTACAACAACAAAACACAGTGTTACTGTACAATATAAGTAAATCTCATACAACATAAAATAAGTAATAAAAAATGAAAAATGTATCAGACAAAATTATTCAAATTTTTTTCACACTTCAAACTAAATAGAGACAAAACCAGTCTCTGTTACACTAACTGTGGGTTACTGGTTTTAAGTATGTAATAAGATATGGAGGGGATTAAAAGGCCTGAAGGTTATCACAGTATGTAAAATGATTCAGCTTCTTATTATATATACATTAAAATGTTAATACCATAAAATGTAACAGTTACCATATAGGTTAAATATTCAAATTATTACCCTTTTTTTTAACTGTAAGAAAGATCAACTATTTTTATTAAACTTCTGCCAACTTGAACTTTATTCAGCTTAAGTTTGACTGTTTGGCCAAATTGTAGACAGCCTTCATGCATACATAACACATGAACAGCCTGTTTTACACCAAAACAGTAGTAGAGCCTATACTGGGTACACTACAAAAAAGTCACCTTTTATTTTTCTTTATAGAGTAAGTCCTCAATACCTGTTAACTGGAAGCAAAATATTATGAAACTTCAGACAAATAAAAAAGGTTTACAAATTAAGAGTGAGACTAAAACCCTAAGGTATGCCCTACATGTATATTAAAATTGATGGCTTTGTAATTGTAAAAATAGTCTACATCCTTTATCATTCACACATAATTAGACTAGTTTTGCCCTGACCCATCAAAATATAACTAATTAAAAAGGACATGTAGCTGAACCCAACTTGTATAATGACTAGACACTGTTATGCAGCCACTACATAACTAACTGATTTATTACAGAAAAGTAGGTCCTGTGAAGATCGAAATTTTACTGGACCAAACCAAGTCATACAGAACCAGAGAAACTTTTACATTTTTGATTAATTAAAACTGTGCAGGTGAGATAAAATTCTTTGCCTGACAGTTGGTCCAGTAAACCTGCAAATCTAGACGGTCCTTCTGACGATTTGTTTACAGGATATGTCTGTTGAGATATGCAGGTTTACACTGGACAAACTGTCCGGCAAAGAATTGGATCTCATCTGCAAGTCAGTCCACAAGTTTAGCAATGACTGTGTATGTTTTGCATAAACTAGAACAATTAAATGTTCTAAATGAAATGTTTAACCACAAAAATACCATTGTCACCATGAACAAAAATGACAGTAGTCGCTATGACTATAATAATAAAGTAGTTAGTAGCAGAAACATTGAGTTCAAACAAAATAACCTCTTTGATTAAATTGTCTTCAATTTTTTTGTACATTTCAAACCCTTTTGAAAAATGATTGCAGTATTGCAGTGCCTACATCAACACCATCAGACTAATTTTTGTATCACATCACCTTCATACAGCCACACAGGAATGTTTATTATGTAACATTAGTAACAAGTAACTTAATGAACCTTCCCTTTTGATTAAATAAATCTTTTACCTATTGCTGGCCCATTATCTTACAACAGTTAACATTAGCAATTGTTCAAATAGTTAAAGTATAACTCGAGCATTGCTAGTTTTAATTGTTGTATGTTAAATACTGACTATAAACAACTTAAGTCAATTATCATTTTAACTACTTCTAGCGAGGTAAAAAAAAACAACCATCATTGTGGTCATCTAACTCGTATCATTCCAAAATTCAAACCCCCCTTCATACTGGCAGCAAATACAATTTTGTATCATTTAAACAACTGAAGCACAAGAAGCGCTGCAATGCGATGAAACCAGGTTTTTCAACGACCAAGTTTTGATGTGACAGGAATGAGAAATGAAAGATGGCAGTGGTGAAAAATGATGCTGTTATTTTGGTTGCATGCAGATTGTGATCTATGTAGGGTTAAGTAGAAACCATACAGGTCTAGTACTAAGGATATGGTGAAACACTGCCATAAATAAATAAAAAGGTACCACACATTTACAAATACAAAACAACATGGATACAAAGCATTCATTTGAAAGCAACAAAATCAATACATGCAAAATGAAGCAATTACGTGGAAACTGAATTTCTATTTTAGCAACAGTGACCTTGACCTTGGTCACAGACAATTGGGTAGCAATCCCAAGCGGCCTCTTGATATCAGCAACCCATACACTAAGTTTGGTGTCAATAGGTCAAAGCAAACTAAAGTTATTGCACGGAAACTAAATTTCTATTTTTAGTGTCAGTGACCTTGACCTTGATCACAGACACCTGGGTAGCAATCCCAAGCTGCCTTTTGATATAAGCTACCTATTCACCAAGTTTGGTGTCAAAGCAGACTAAAGTTATTGAGCCGAAACCAAAAGTTGACGCCCGCCCGCCGACTTCAGTATTACAATTACCCGGTTTTCGTTGAAAACCTGGTTAATAAGCAATATCACTGAACATTATCAATGAATTACAGTGTACCTACTTAATCTGGAAAAGCTTAGATGGAACTATGTGCTTATTTAGTTGACAAAGTCAAGTTTACTACTCAACTGCAACACTAGCAAGTTTTGATGTCCTAATTTAAATAAATAGATTCTCATCATTCAAAACAAATGAATACAATTAAAATCAAAGTGAAATTTTACCTCTCAAAGTTAATGAAATGCCACATTAATGGGGCCTTTAGAAAACTTGTGTGTAACCACTGATCACACAGGTTAAATACATCTATATTAAGAAATACAGCTAAAAATCCAACTTACAAGCAAACATTCCACATTGGCAATGCATCATGTTTCAATTGAAAGTTATTTTATAAGTCAACAAACATCTGACTGGCATTTCTATTTTAAATAAAATAAATAGAGGAAAAATGAAGGAATGTAGAAGAGTTCCAATTTCATGGATGGCAAGTACTTTACGATGGCAAACATATGACCTCTACCATCTAATCTGACTTACACTCTTGATAAATTAATTAATCAATTAGTTAATCAATCAGTTAATCAATCAAACTAATTAAAGAAGTCATTAATTCAAAACCCATACATTTGTACTTCACTTCCAACGGTTAGAATATTGGGTAAATTTGTTTGTAAAACCACTTTGAATATTGCAAAATCATGCAATTTATGCCATTAAATTTTGTTTTTAAATTCCAAATGCTTAATTTGAGAAGAAAACCATCCCTAAATTTAGACCATTCCGATACTTTAAAGACCATTTCTTTTGATGGTAAGCAGAGAGCAGAACTTTACAGTACACTTTACAAATGAAGACAAAAGTACATAGGACAGGTCATTGCATGGTGAGAAAGGTTTATCACTTCAAACATTGACATCTCAACAATTTACCTCTTATATTAATATATTAAATAGTTTACTCTCTACTTATAAATGTTGATACATAAATTAACATGATAAGCCATCATACATAATACTTAATCTTAAGTCAATAGAAAATTATGAACAAAATGAAATTTCTGTATTAACTGTATTAGCTGACTTCTGGCCATGGTAGCAACAAGTGTATGCCATGTACTTAGATGACAATGTAATATTATAATGCAATCAAAGTTTAACTAGAAATTTGTATGCACTAACTTTTATTAATCAATATGAGTTAGTTAATAATCTGAATTGAATTATATAACACATCCTGGAAAAGTGTTCATATAGATAAGGTTTACAATGTCCAAACCATCAAGTTACAAAAGTTCCAACTGACCTGGCTTTTGAAGTATGAACAGCACAAGACATAAAAGTATTCAGATTTGTAATAGCAAAGAAGAGAAAAAGACATTTTTCTAAATAATCAAAGTAAAAAGAAAACATTATTTGAAATATGTAAATTAAACTTGAAGAAATTTACAATACAGCTATCATATAAGAACAAGTAATAATTCTAGTTAGTAATTATGTACACAAACAAACCTCATATAAAAAGTTATCATTAGACATGATGATGAATAAGTGAAAGTATACATTTATTAATTTCTTATGATAACGAGTCAGTTCCTCACTCATTTTAGTCCACAGCCATAGGAATGAAACCATAGCATCACATACTGCAATATTATCAAACCATGAGGTGGGTGAACCTGGTAGCTTCTCTTCATACATAAGCTATTTTAAATTCAATTGAGATGATCAAGATATGAAATCCAGGCATTGGACCAACAAAGACTTCATATTAAAGGTAACTTATTCACAGATTTCAACATAAATATCTTTTAACTTTATCTAAAACTATCAAAATTGTATGGAAACATTTTTGGAAGCAGGAATGTAGTGTTCTGATAATGACAATTTTAGTGCAAATTGACATATATTATATTGTAACAACTACAAATTATGGTTTTTCAAGTAGTAAATATCTACCCTGTATGTCACAGTATAGACAATTTTAGTGCATTTTTGTGACTTTCATCGAATATTTCTCTCAATCTAAAGGTCAGTTTGTCTTAAGAATTATTTTTTGACACAATTACAGACACTGAATGGTATTTTGATAATATAGAAAATCTTAACCAAATCTGTACCTTTAAACACCATGGATGACATTACGTATTTAACAAGGGTTAATTAATCAATTCACTACATGTAATTCGATCAAATCCCATCAATTTCTAATTGACAAAATAAAGATAAAATACAAGGCAGCAAATTACTAAAACTCTTGGGACAATACATCAATACAATATGAAAGGATTTACAACTTAAATTGATTGTAAGACCATTCATAATACAGGCTTCTGGTCTGCATATTTGCATTTTATATACAATGTACATACTGCAGGCTTAGCACAAAACAGTCTTAACTCACTTTTTTTCATTGAGTTACGACCATTTTGCACTAATAGCCCACAATATATCTGTAAATACTATGATATACGAATGTACTAAAAAAGTAACAATGATATAAGCACTTGTGACAACTGAATATAAAAGTAAAACAAAAATAAAATGCGCAGACTATAATGATAAATATAATACAATATACATTCACATACCTAAAATTATATTAAATCTTTATATAAAACTCCAGTTTTTTTTACTCCAGACATTAAAATCTCAAAATCTGAAGAAAAGAGTAAAACCCATCAGTCAGTCACGTAACACCTTGAAACTATGTTAAAATTTTAAAATTAGAGAAAGTATTCTATATCCTAAGCTACTTTAATATCAGGTCATGGTTTATATTGTATGTACCAGTGGATTTGTTATGTCTTATCAAATTACTCAACTTTTACAAAATGGTGGTAAAGGGGTTTACTTTTATAACATTCCATAGTTTAAGATTAGATGTCCAGATTTTTATAATCATCGACATGGTGACTGTTAAGTAGAGGAATGTGATATGGTTCTCTTATTTCTCATTGATAAAAATTGACTTGCACATTGTACATGGTACATGTATTAAGCCATCAGGGTATATATACGGACTTTGGTGCTGGGTTCAAGTCTTTTGGAGCCAGACAATGGAGCATATGAATTGAGATGCTGGGTTTCACTATTTTAAATGGTAAAATTTACTAGTAAGGTGTAAGGCGTTAAGAGTAAGGTGCTAGATTCAAGTCTTTTGGACAGGACCCCTCATTCAGTGGACTTGTGTACTACTTACATATATAGCCGGGCTGTATTTCTAAAGAAGCAACACCAACTATGTCATAATATTCCTGAAGCTTTTTTGTCAAATATAATGTGATGCTGAAACCAAATATGGTCATTGCATGGCAGTCAGTTCACCTAACCTAGCTTTCCTAGACCTTTGTCTACAACCAATACTTACCAATACTAGAAACCAGACATCAATACAACAAGCTAGGTCTAAAACCTAGTTTGAAACATTGGGGAGCCATTACATATAACTTTTTATTTCCATTTATCCCAGACTAAAACTCTAATTGACCCCAGTTAACATTACAATGCAAAAAAACTAAAAACAAGATTTTTAAGTGGGTATACTATATGAATGGGTATAGGGTCATAAATAAGTTCAAGTGAACACAGGCTCCTATTGTATTCTAAAACATTTCAATGTATACTGTATAATCTATAAATCACTATGTTTGAAAATATTCCCATTTTGTATACAAAGCTACAATTTATTACTCATTTTACATGTGAAACGTGAAAGTTTACCTAACAGCTTTTACAAAGGGAAACAATTCAAATATACTTTAAAACATAGACGGTATGAATACATCTGTCAAAATAATATTCAACTAAATGTAATCATGATTTCAACAAGACTTAAGTAAGTGGTAAACGTCCCCCTACTACTATTTTGACCATTACTGATTCTAAATCAGGTGGGGCAGTTGTCAGTCACTAAAGTATGCAGTAACTAATAACTGGCCTTTCCTGGAATGATGAGTAAGTTGACTTGTGATATGGAATTTGTTGCTGCGGTGTTAAATACAACCAAAAAATGATTTTAGTCTTTTGGCCCTTGAATCTTTAGCAATTACTTCAGCCCTTTGTGAACAAGGGTTCTACTATGAGCAAGGTTCATTATATCTTCCATTTTAGAATTTTAGGGAATTTTGAAACGCAATGCTTAGTCAAGGACTAAGCTGCTTTCATTTATGATAGTATGGTCAGACTTTTTCACTTTTAGATTCAGTGAATCACTGACATCTGACAGTAAATGATGTCAGATTTACCAAAGCTGTTTTTATTGAGTAAGTAAAAGCTGCCATTTTAGATGATGGTCCATTTAAGGCTGATACAATGTGATATCACATACAACATAGATCCAGATATGGATATCAAAGTGTAATATTGTTGCCAACAAAAATGAAAGTTCAACATATATAGCTGAAAAAAAAATACCCACATAAATTCTACAGTAGCGCTAAATTTAGTGGAGCGTCAGTAGTATTTTAATGCGATGAACTTACTTGACTTGTAATTGAACTTGTGTCCATGTATAATAAAAGAATATATACAAACAATGAACATGGACCAAAGTCAGAGGTTTCAGATGAAACATGGTGATAGTACCTAGAACAAATCTGATGTACACTAACAGACGACAAGCTATCATTGATAGAAATTTCTACAATCTTAACACAGTGTGGGGAATCACATGACCTATACGGTTCCTAACACGGCAAAAATGACTACCAGAGCAACAAATTTAGATGAAAAAGACAAGATAAATGACATTTATACGTAACCGATTTCTATCAGACCTAGTGCACAGTCTAAGCAGTCTTTATAGCAGTAGTTCTGCCAACCCAACATCGGTTCTAAATTTCTAGAGTATCTCAAAGTTCTTCCAAATATCTCTCGACTCATTCAAAACCTCAAGGAAATCTAGAAAGCTAGCATTGTTGTGGGGTTGGGAGAACTACCGCTAGAAAGAAAACTAAATTTTGCTGGTTAGACTGCACTAGGTCTGATAACCAAGAAAACTACAGAATATAATTCATGTAATTATCAGGAACAAAAAACTAAGAACTATTTTAAAACAAGTTGTAAAATTTTTATAGAACAGGTTCCAAACAAATTAAAATAGTTTATACACTACATCATGATAAAGCAGGTTCATTCTTAACAAATTTATGTTACCTAAAATAACCTTTTATCTGCTTACTTCAAACAGACATTTTAAATATAACCTAAACATGAACTTTCTGGAACTTTCCTTTTGAAATAGAACATTCTATCCAAGAATAATCATTGACTTAATGCTGTATGTTATCAAACACTGTAATGCATGACTTATATCCTATCTTACAACCAATTCTAGACCCATACAATATAGAGTGGAATGTCCGCCCTTAAAATAAGATAAAACTAAATTAGCCATTCTACACTAAGTCTTGTAATATGTAATGTATTTGGTTACATACATGTATTTCAGCTATAATATGGCAAGTGTCTTACAGTCCATGGAAAGGCACTGATCTCTGAACCAAAGCATTATGTTATGTCTTATATGAGCCACCCAGCTAGCTCAGTTGGTAGCACGCAAGTCTACTTTCGTGGAGCTTGGTCATGAAATAATTTCTACGGCCATTCTCCTTTCTACCAACTATTCCTAATTATATCGGGCAGTTGTCAGTCACTGACGAACATATGTGCCTAGAAGTTGGTTAAAAGCTAATCCAGACATTTAGCCTTTCCAGGAACAGTGAGTAGGTTGACTGATAGCCATTATTTGACCTATACAATGTGTTGCTACGGCATTAAACCCCAAAAACAAATAAACAGAACTTAAGATTTCCCTCAAGTCAGTGGTCCAAGGCTTAATGAAAGAGAAAATGGCCTTAGAACATTATGGATTTTTCAACAACATGAGAACCATCAAAATTCCCCAAATACTACATCATTGAATATTTGATAAATACTTCTGAACAAATTTTATTTCATCATAAAATCAAATTTAGAAACATGATCACTTTACAAAAATCATCAGTTCAAATCAATAAAGAAAAGTTTTCTTCATTATGACAAATATAAAATATGAACAAACATATCTGAAATAAAATTAAATCATTCATTTGGCATGAAGTTCATTTATTAGAAATAAGTTCAAAACAAGTCATATTAAATTCTTAACTCAATTAAAATTTAATAGAGAAAGAAAATAAATTTTATTCTTTTATCATCATAAAAAGCTTACCAGCAAGCAGGTTATTCCACTTAGGTTAACACACAGGTTCTTTACTGATTATTGGCACTGTAAAAATAAAGATATCCAAAATATTCAAAAGTTTAGATTTTAAGAAATCCGAGAAATTTTATTAAATTTTTTATAGTGTGGAGAAAAAAAAGTCAGTTCAATTCAACTTAATCTTGGTAAGTGAAACGCTTGAAAAAATAACACCACTCCTCAAGCTTTTGAATGAAGCAGACCAATTCCTGATTTGAAGACAAGTACCTCAAAGATTAAAGATCTAGATAAAAGTTTTCATGGTTTAGATAGAAGGGTAAGGAAAACACAGAACAGATGTAGTGTATGGTATATATACAGAGGAGCTTCTTCCTTAAATATTCATCAACCTTTTCATTTGGTTTCAGGGATGGTTTGTTTATACAGAGACTTAATTGTTGGGTTCTGTTGCCATGGTTACTACAAAACCAGCAAACAGACACTATAAGCTGGCACCACAAAATTAACATCCAAAGTGAAATATTAATTAATTAGAAATTCCGAAGAAGCCAGTAGTACGCTATTTATCATGCATTAGAACTTAACAGTAAATTAATGTATATTGATATGCTTAGAAATAAGTTTGACTTAAATGTAATGTATCTTATACATGGTGAGTCATAACCTAAAAGCAACAAGTAAATCTGTGAGCTAATGCTCACTAGTGATACCCCCGCCAAAACCTAAAAATATGCGACAAACAGGAAGTAGATGAGCAAGGAGCATGAAATCGCTTTACACCACATGGGACTATAGGATGAAGCAATATGCAAAGTTTTAGGCTGCTGCATGTTATAGTTGCTGAGAAAACTGCGACGGAAATTTTGTAACGGACGGACGCACGGACGGACAAGGGTAAAACAGTATGCCCCCCTCTTCTTCGAAGCGGGGGTATAATTAAAAATATATTAAAGACATAGTAACTAAAGTATCTAATAATAGCATTATTTACTCAAGGGGCTTGTGGAATCTCATGTCCTGAAGGGGGTACTGGTTCAAATTACACCCTGGGAGGTTATACCCTTCCATGAAAATTTGACAAAAATTGTGAATTTACCTCGATTGATTAGATAATATGGAGAAGTGTCTGGCCTTGTGGAAGGGTAGGTGAGTACTGGTTATAGACAAGGGTCCAGGAAAGCTAGGTTATGTGTGCTGGATGCCATAAAATGACCTAAATTGTGGTGACAGAGAGTTAAATCAAGTAAAAATAGCATAAAAATGATGCAAAAGAAGTTAACAGAGGGAGTTATCTTTAGATTGATGATTAACACTTCTGTATAGAATTTTGGAATTCTATGGGTGAAGGGCCTATAGTCCCCCCCCCTTATCCTTGGTGGATTTTGCCATAGACACTAGTGACATTCTGTAGGTTTTAGCAAGATACTTACTTACAATTTTCAGCTTTTTTGGTCTTTAAAACACATCATACTGATGCCATACTCTGAATGCCAGAGTAAACCATCTATGAAGCTACCAGCCATTTCATAGGAACAAGGAGTATACATTGTACCTGCATGACAATAAAAAGTTATAATTAATACCAATGATTATATATGGCCTCATTTAAACATGGTATATGTGCATACTTTACATGCACAACTTGGCAAAAGTGTAACTAATCTAAGCAAAACTGTACACAAATCACCTTTTTTGTCAATGTGTTGCACATCCAAATGGCCACTAAATTTTATGGAAAATCTCATTTTAAGTGGTATGAATTGATATCCTATATAATTATTTTTTTTTGTAAACAAAAATATTATGTAAGAATATTGAAATTTTATTGGCGAAGATGAACTGGGCATAACATTATTTTTTCAAGGTAGGTTACCCCATGGACAAGCTGCTATGTATTTCTTTTGCCCAAACCATATGCTTTCTAGCAGTAACAAGTTGCATAACATTATTTTTCAAGGTAGGTTACCCCATGGACAAGCTGCTATGTATTTCTTTTGCCCAAACCATATGCTTTCTAGCAGTAACAAGTTGCCCTATCCCAATTGTCAGGGACAGTAGGGCAACCCTTAATGTCCAGTCCTAGATAAACATTCAATTTCTAATTATCATAATATATATTTAGCAGAAGTCATGATTCAGTCATTATGAAAAATCAATTCCTCACATATTTAAGCAAGTTTACAGTAAAGGTATATTTCTGTATATATTTATCTCATTACATAGGCTAGTAACCTGCTTAGAACTATGTAGAAAATGTTTACATATTTAAACACATGGTGAAGATCTATCTTAATTATTTCTATGATATATTGTCTGACAGACTGCGTTACCTCCTCTCCAATAGACTGCTACCTCACTTCCTTTATATACAAATCTCTAAAATTTTAAAACCAGCCTATAAATTACAAATCAACTGTTTACTGTTTTATGCCAAAATTTCACAGCTATCCTTAATGTTCTGCAATAGGTAAAAATATAGACTTGCTGTAAGAAGTGTTGCATTGAATTTGATAGTTCAGAATAACAGTTACACCACATTAATTAGTTCATAACAAACACATTTTAATAAGCCAGGAATATTGGATAAAATCTACAATACAGATATCTTTAATAAAAGCCACATGTTCACAGATTTTGACTTAATGATCAACTTTTTTACCTTGTAAAATTATAAAAGCAATGCTCAGTTTTGACATTTTAAGCGCAAATTGACAAACAACTGAAAAATATGACAGTTTTATACACATTTACCTACTTACAATCCAGTTTATTGTATTCTGACAACAAAAGCAGGGGTAGTAGGTTCAATCCAGGATGGGAAATGCATATTTTCTTTGATCATGAAATATTACAAAATGGTCTTTCTCCAATGTAGACACTAGTCAGGGGTAAAGGACCAAAACATAACATTTTTATCAAATTTCTGTTAATTTGCACATGTTTATTTCAGCCTACATCATAATCATTATGATGTAAGTACTCATATTCTGCCCTTACTAAACTACGCACACCATCTGTATAAAATATCATTAACTTAAAGCCAACAAGAATTTTGAAGTTTAAATATTTTAACAGGTGCACCTATTTCCAGGCATGAACATTTTAGAATTGCTTGCATACTCAGTGCAAGTGTACCTGTAATCACAAATTTCCATGTGTTATCTTCATTGCAGGCAAACATTCAGTATTACCAGAAACATGATCTGTAACATGACATCAGAAAAAACATTGACCACAACATACTGTACACAGTGTTTTAGTAGATCTATTCAAAACTTGTAGCTCCACTGGGTACTAGCATTTCAAAGTTAGGTTCCAACACTTGTGAGTCTGAAACAATAAAAAACAGTAAATTATAAATCAGTAAATATCAATCAGACAATCAATTAAAGACGGGATTTTATGTCTCATCAGCTGCAGGCATCTTAACACTGGGTCGGCTGCAGGTGACTAGATCGTCTGACATTTGATCCCTATGAGTCTCTGTTAAGAAGATCAGTCATTGTAGCATAGGCAGTTTCTAGCAGGGTTCAGGGGGAGAGTCCAGACCCCCCTGAAATGTCCAAAATGTACCCATCCATAAGTGTATTTTTTAACTTAAACTTAAACTTCTTCATTTGATTAAACGCCTATTTCTATATTACATATTCAATTGCGTTGTACAAAAGATAAATCATAAAAACTAAATAAGTAAAAACCTTCCACCATAAATATATAAAATAACACAGAACAAAAAAAATTCATTACGTATGATGTTATATAACTGTGATTATGCATTTAGTTTTCATATATCAAGTTTATAAGACCCATATTAATCTTAGTTCATGATTTGACTTTATTTTTTTCATTTGTTTTCATTAATTTGATATTTAAAGTTGTTGTCCTGAACAGTATAACATGATGCTACTGTTAACCGGACTTGTCCTGAGCAGTGTAACATAACACCACTGTTAACCAGACAATTCCCCAAAGGTGTCGAAACATCACCTTTAAAGGGCCCTTAATACATCCCAAAAGGTGTTGAAACATCACCTTTAAAGGGACCCCTTATTTTAAGCAGTTACGCAATTATATAAAAAACAAATTATGTTTTGACACTACATGTAGTGTAAGCCTTTTTTTAGTAAGATGAAGCTATTTTCCTTGGATTCACTTCGCTTACCTTTGTGCTTAACATACATCTAATGGTCATGTGATTTCCATTATTAATATGTTGCATTATTCTGCAAACAATGTATAATGTGGTATGAAAGTTTAGACCCCCCCCCCCCCCCCCCTAGAATAAGTTTGGCCCTCCCCCCTCCCAAGAAAAATCCTGGATCCACCCCAGTGTAGTATGCTCTTGGTGGTAACAGAGAATAATAATTATGAATAATAATACTTAAAAAACAAACCCTGCATTAAAGATATTTCTTGGTTTTTTATCATGGAATAAAGTACAGCCTACAGGGTCAATCACAGGCTATCGGCGTGGGTTAGGTCAATATATCAACCGATACTATATACTAAGAATATAGTATCGGTGTTGTTTATTTTTTTGAGAATTGTTTTGTTATGTTTTGATATGTTTTTTTATTAAGAATTATGTGTTATAAGATGTGTTTAAAGGATTTTGGGTTGTAGATGGGGCTTGAGCGGGTCCAAAGAGGGGGGATATATTGACCTAACCCACGCCGATAGCCTGTGGGTCAATTAGGGTTCAACTTCAAGTTGAACAATAAGTGTAAACAAGAGACGGGCACACCAGAAAAAAATCGCAAGTAGAATATTTTGAGTACAAAAGCATTACCATTCGTGTCCCTGATATAGCAAATTAACAAAGTTTTTTCTTCAGAACTTTTTAATTCAATCGCCATCATACTTGCTGTTTTTGGCGTCTTCCATCATGTAACAAAGGGAAACAACCGCTATACTGATGAATAATAAGTCGGTACATTGTTATTTCCCTTGACTACTAATTTAGTCAGGTATTATGGGTTAGGCAATGGGCATTGAGTAACAATGGGTTTATGATGTTGAATGCGACTTTAATGTTAACCTAGAGATTGTTTAATTCCCATAATGAGACAAACATACATGTTAGCAAAAGTGACAAAATTAATTGGAGTTCCGACTAACTTCGATTTGAGTGCGTACAAAAAACACGTGTTTGGGTTAAACATTAAAAATGAAACAATCCATTTCTGAGGTAGGCAATATCCAAATAAAAGTTGTATAATTCAATTTAACAAAATAAGCATGATGGATAAACCACCCGCACCCCTTGATCACTCTTGTTTGTAATGGTAGAACTTTTAGCCACTCGTCCAACAAGACTTATCAATATAAATATATTTTATTGTCATCCTGATCATCCCCTGTCAGTAGTATAGTTTAAGGGAAAATAACACTGCCACATTTTTGAGAAGGCCACCTTTTTGAGACAAGTCGATATAGAGTGCAGCGAGGCGTTACGTTTATATACACATTATATTATTCAACGCTCGAGCAGTAACGGTGACAATAGAATGTAAATATTTGTTAAGTCGGTGGTAAAACGCGCTATCGCAAATCGCGACTGGTGTAATTGTATACAATAGAGTATCGTTTCAATTAAGAGATATAACAAGAAATAGCGCATTTTTGCACTATCATTATCTAGCGTAAAATAGTTCTGAATATATAAAGTAAACGCTAAAACGTTTCACTCTCAAACCAGTGCTCTTGTAGAACGAACGTAAAATAACTATATATTCGAGATTTTAACTTTATTAAAATGTCTTTGAAACGATTTGCAGAAAATATACAGGACGATGTTCAAAATAAAGTGTTGAAAAAAATGGAGGAGAATGACAATAATGTGGATAATGATATACAGTAGATAGACACTAAAATCCACACATTCACGACTAGGCGCTCGGTTAAAACGGACTTAAATTAGTTATTTCATCGACGCTAGCAAAATGTCTTTGAAACGATTTGCAGAAAATCAACTGGAAGATGTTCAAAATAAGCGCCATCTATAAACGCAAATAAGTTACCTGTACATTGTTGCCTATACGATTGGTAATGCAGGCAAACCCGAACATAAGTCGTTTCTGCACAGACGTTTACTTATACTGTATTAAAGTTACCTGTACATTATCGTATATACAACAGGTAATATAACTAAAACCGGATATAAATTATTTTTACAACGACGTTATGTGTACATCGTATATATTTGTATAACACTATCAACTCGTTCAGATTTATTTTGCAACAATATTTAAATGTCTCACTGTGTGCTCATGTTGCTCGTAGTTTGCTCATCCTTGCCCAAACTATTCTCTAGCTGGCTCATACCTTCTCGTAGATTGCTCATTAGCGGGAAGTGTGTGGTCCTGGACTTCTCGATGATGAACCTGGTCAACGGTGTCTGCCTTCATACAGATAGCCAATGCAACAATATTTAAATGTCTCACTTTGTGCTCATGTTGCTCGTAGTTTGTTCATTCAATCCCAACATGTCCTCTAGCCCACACATTACAGCTTGTAGATTGCTCATTCGTTCCCGAAATACCCTCTAGCCTGATCGTACCTACTCAATAGAAGTAGTAGTAGTTGTTGTATTAATGATAGTAGTTTGTTTTGTTGCTATGGGACTTTAATAGACTCAAATATCGTTGTAACTGTCTCATTATGAGCTCAAGTCTGATCCTAGATTGCTCGCTAATCCCAAAATGTCCTCTAGCCAGCTCATACCTGCTCGTAGTTTGCTCATTTATTACAAAAGGCTTTATAGCCAGCTTATACTTGCTCGTAGTTTGCTCATTCATTCCCAAAAGGTCCTCTAGCCGGCTCATAGATTGCTCATTCATTCCTAAAATGTTCTCTAGCCAGCTCATACCTGCTCGTAAATTGCTCATTCATTCCCAAACTGTCATTTAGCCTGCTGCTCGACAATAGTATATTTACCTCTAGCGTTGAACGTTTGAGTCATTTATCGTTCGCAACTCGAACTACACAGAGGTTTTATCAGTGAGTGCATTCAACTTAAAATTATGTTTGCCTGCAGCGATTGTGACAAAAACTTTGCAAAGAAATACAATTTGCTTAGACATAAGAAATCCGTTCACGAAGAGGACACCCGTTCGAAAGAGAATGAGGAATCAGAAATCAGTGACAGCGATGATACAGAGGAATCGGATTTGGAAAGTAAGTCGGATGAAGAACTAGCTGAAGAAACAATTGACCCTTGGTGGGATATAGTCAAATATGGTTATGATGAACATCAGGAAGAAGTGAACGCGTTAGCTTCCGAGATAATGGAAGATGATAATGACATAAGCGAAAAGGATGCTAGCAAAAAAGCTTACCACAAGCTACTTCCGGTGATCAGAAAGGCAGTGATGAAAAAGTATCTGTTCAGGATTATGTGGTTTGAATCGATAAAAAAGGATCGCTTTCACAGAGCTGTCAAACAAACTATGAGAAGGCTTCAAGACGAAGATGACTTTGAATCAGAAGAAGCATGGAAGGCAGCCGTTAGTAAAAGGAAATATCTGTTCGATAAACTATTGAAAAAATATCAACCGATGATAAATTACAAATAAACATGCGGTTACTAAAGTGAACTGACGCCAAAATGTTTTGTTTTTGTATTACAAAAATTACAATTCCAATAGTGTCTTTGTTTCTGCATTTATAAAACATGTTTATGGAATAAATAAAATGAAAAAGAAAATACCGTTATTAGTTTTGTTTTACTTTACCTACGAAAATGATATTGCATCACTTAATATAACAAACGAAGACAACATATTGGAAAATCAACTCTTATTGTCTTATATAACTTACAGCACAACACTTCTGCATGTCTCACCTAGAGAAAATTGTCAAACAGTTTGAATTAATGTATTAGTTTGTATGGTTTGCTCAGCTTCTTTTTGTCTTTTGTCAGATCCCTCCTCCATACAAGCGGTAAATACAGTTCCGATAAGCTCCGGTTTCTTGAGGTCGGTGATTTAAATTTGTAATGTTGGAACCTGCGTGTTGTATGTCGTGCCTTGACTAAGTTTTACGTGTTGGTTGATTTGTTAAACAGTAATCGACAAATGACCTGTCACCTTGCGTTAGGTAAGGAATGAAACAAAGCTCATACCTGTCGGCATTTTTTTTTCAATAGCAGCTATGCTTTTTGAACGTTTGATGGTATGAGTTTACTAAGCGCATACAGGCTACAAAAATGACACATTTACTTAATAGATGGCACCAGACGCGCGACATATACGACAACGATTGAGCAATTGTATTCCGGTTAATGTACATTAGACGCATACTCGACCGAAATTTAAATTAGTATTGTCAAAAGCGTCATATTGCACGTCGAATTCTCATAGATCGGAGATGTCTCGACAATTTTCGTTTTTGAATTAGATTGACCGTTGAATTACAAAGTTTTAATTAAATCAACGTATTGTTTTTAGGATACACGACTCTCAAAAAGTAAATATAATGACCCAAGCTCAAATAAAATCCGTCACGCCTGATGATGGTGATCATATTCAGATAATTTCAATCCGACGAGAAAGACAATAGGAAGGTTTATTTGTTTTTAGGAAAACAGCAATATATTTCAGTCTTTAAAAATGAACAGAACGAAAGACACTATACTTACCTGTTGTTCATTCGCTTAAAAAAAAAAGCGAACGAACAACAGGTAAGTATAGTGTCTTTCGTTCTGTTCATTTTTAAAGACTGAAATATATTGCTGTTTTCCTAAAAACAAATAAACCTTCCTATTGTCTTTCTCGTCGGATTGAAATTATCTGAATATGATCACCATCATCAGGCGTGACGGATTTTATTTGAGCTTGGGTCATTATATTTACTTTTTGAGAGTCGTGTATCCTAAAAACAATACGTTGATTTAATTAAAACTTTGTAATTCAACGGTCAATCTAATTCAAAAACGAAAATTGTCGAGACATCTCCGATCTATGAGAATTCGACGTGCAATATGACGCTTTTGACAATACTAATTTAAATTTCGGTCGAGTATGCGTCTAATGTACATTAACCGGAATACAATTGCTCAATCGTTGTCGTATATGTCGCGCGTCTGGTGCCATCTATTAAGTAAATGTGTCATTTTTGTAGCCTGTATGCGCTTAGTAAACTCATACCATCAAACGTTCAAAAAGCATAGCTGCTATTGAAAAAAAAATGCCGACAGGTATGAGCTTTGTTTCATTCCTTACCTAACGCAAGGTGACAGGTCATTTGTCGATTACTGTTTAACAAATCAACCAACACGTAAAACTTAGTCAAGGCACGACATACAACACGCAGGTTCCAACATTACAAATTTAAATCACCGACCTCAAAAAACCGGAGCTTATCGGAACTGTATTTACCGCTTGTATGGAGGAGGGATCTGACAAAAGACAAAAAGAAGCTGAGCAAACCATACAAACTAATACATTAATTCAAACTGTTTGACAATTTTCTCTAGGTGAGACATGCAGAAGTGTTGTGCTGTAAGTTATATAAGACAATAAGAGTTGTGATTTTTTGATTTACCCCTGAGACTGGTTTTCTAGGTCAATAGACCGTACTCTAAGTCTTAGACTTAGATTAGAGTCTTGTAGCTCTTCAACTTCAAGATAATTCAAGGAATAAATTTCAAAATTGAACTGCATATAGAAACCATGATAGTTTATTTGGGTCTAAACCCCAAATCGCACTGTCAACACTTTGATTTTGGAATAGAACCTGGCTCTCCATGGTGGTGAGTCTGGTGAGACACTCTACTGCCTTGCTAAATTGTTAATCAAACAGCAAGGCTGTTGGTAGTCCTATATATAAAACCCTCCGTAACTTATTTTTCATTTGGACATAGCTACCTGCCGTAACAGAATAATGTCCCAATGTGAAATGAGTTACGGAGGGTCTTATATATAGCACTAGGCTGTTGGAAATGTGTATATAATCACCTACAATCACCACTTACAGGGGTAGATCCAGGGTTTTTCTAGGGGGGGGGGGTTGTCTGAACTTTCTAACTTTCGAACACAACCACATTATAAGAAATACACTAATGAACAGGTAAATTTTGGAATATTTATGGGGTGTCCTGATCCTCCTTACCCCCCCCCCCCCCCCCCCATCCTCCTTTGACTATACTATACTAAGCAAAAGTTATAACGCAAATAGGTACAAAAATGTAAATATTACCAATTTTTTTATGAAAATGATGTGAAATTTAACATGATAATAAAACAATCATTTGTCATGAGCATTCAATAGTAAAACAATATGAAGATTTTTGGAAAAAAAAATTTCACAGAATCAAAAGCCTAGTAGGAGAAAAAAAGTTAACAAGATTTGATAATGAGTGTGTGTCTAATTTGAATTCACGTCTGCTAAAATACTGACCCAATAGGACGTCGTAAAAACATAATGGGATGCTTGCACATTCCTCATGTAAAGCAATGATTAGTTTCTGTATCGCCACATACTGTTCAAGACGTTGACGTATGCATCTGTCAAACACGTCCCAAAAACGTTCTATTGGATTTTTGTCTACTGAAAATGACGACAAATAAAAAATCTTAATGCAATAATTAAGACCTGGGAAATTGAATTGTTGCCCAGGCGGAATGTTGTTTGGCGTTATCTTGTTAGAGAAAAAGACATGGGCGCCCGATGGCGTATTAAACAGCGACGTTATGAAAATCTTCACACTTCACCTGCAGCGTTGGGCGTTGTGGTTCCCATTTATCACTACAAAACAGGCAGAATGGTCAATATGACTACACAATTAACTGCTTGAATAAATTTGCTCCATGACCTGTAGCCTGCTCAATAACCCTGAACGATTTGTAACGTTCCGTTACGTCAGGGTCGGAACAACTTAACTCAAAGACAACTCAACCTGAGAAAACTCAACTCCCAACTTTCAGTCTGAGTTGTCACAACTTTGAGTTGAGTTATCCACGGGTTGGGTGGTCTTTGGGTTGAATTTCCCCGTATCCGAACGTTAACCAACAGTAGTTACTGAACACGCTAATGGTAATTGTTAATGGGGTATCAGTCAAACAGCTTATGCTCAGTTTTCAAAGCTCAATATTGGCATATTTACTGACTTGTTTCCAATATGACAAGTGCTGCAATGTCACACAGTCTCTAGAGTTCTCGGCAAACTTTATTTGTTTGTGTACACACTAACGTGTTGCACAGGATTCGTTAAATTTGGTAAAAAAGGATTCACCGATGCTGTTCACCCAAGCGTGACCGCACAAGAAATTTTAACACACTATCATGTGTGAACATACCGAGCGACTTAATGATGGCAAATATACCCATGTATGATATAAAATAAAAAACATGTAAAGAAAACTACTGTTTGCGTTATAACTTTTGCTTAGTATATGTATACATTGTATGAACAAATAGTAGATATGAATTATAGAAATTATGTTGTTGTTTTTTTCAGATCTGAAACTGTATATCCTCTGACATACTGCAAATGTATTCAAAATAAATGGTTGATAGTAATTAATGATTTATGGTCTATACATACTGGTGAACATACAAGACAGTGTCAGTCTTATGTGAGTATTTGTTAGTTTTAATTAATTGTTCTTTCTTTCTCATAAGCCTCCCAGTTAGCTCAGTCAGTAGCATACGCGTCTCTATCCAAGTGGTCCTGGGTTGGTCATTAAAAAAAATTCTATGGCCATTTGCCCTCCTACCTCTGTTTCTAAATCATGATGTAAGCTGAAAGTCAATGAAGGAAGTATGTGTCAATAAACTGGTTAAAAGTGATGTGATCTACATGTAGACAATGTGTTGCTATGGGGTTTGATCTTCCCAAAAATATTGATCATAATTTCAAGAAGATTACTTTACATCATTAACTTTTAGTATTAATACCATAGGCGAATCCAGTGGGGGCTCAGGGGGGCAGGAACCCCCTAGAGAATTCCAAAATGTACCAGTTTATGACTTTAAAGTAGGGGTCTCTGCCCTGACCTTAATGCTTAACACAGATCTAATGGTTATGTAGTTTTTAGCCAAGTTTTTCATTGAAAAAATTGGTCTTATGATTTGGGCTAAGACTGGTGGGTGGATGTGAAGTCAAGCGTCCAGTATATTTCTGCCACTTATTGACAGATCTTTATGAAAACTTCATGCCATGATTACATTCCATCTGCTGAAAAGAATTATACAGTAACTGCAACTGTATCTGGCTTAATTATGGAGTGTTTCCCTTTGAAACTTTCGAGTTTAAGTTATCAAATTGTTGGATATCTGTGCCATTTATGGTTAGATGTTTATGAAATTTCATACAATGATTACATACCGTCTGTTGAAAAGACTTAGACCGTAACCGTGACTCTACCTGACTTAATTATAATGGATCATTTCCCTTTGAAATTATTGTTAAAATTTTCAAATTGTTGGAATACTTTGCCATTATCGTTCTAGAAATGTACAAAATTTCATACAATGATTACATACCATCTGTTGAAAAGATTTAGACGGTAACTGCACCTGGATTTATTATGGATTATTTCCCTTTGATTTTATTCATTAAAGTTGTTGTATATCTTTGCCATTTATGGTTAAATATTTTTGAAATTTAAAACAATGATTACATACGAGGCTTGTCAGGAAAGTTTGTAGACAACCGCTATATCTTTGTTAAATCTATTTTTTTTAAACAATTTTTAGTCGCATTTTTCAACGAAAAAATTCGGCTAATAGTTTGGCGAACACGGGCAGGCAGGATCAACGAAAAAATTCGGCTAATAGTTTGGCGAACACGGGCGGGCAGGAGGGCGGGCGGGCGGGCGGGCGTCCGTGTCGTTAACAATTGCGTTAAAGTTTTTAATGTACCATGTATTTCTACCATTTAAAGTCAGATCTCTACGAAACTTTATGCAATGATAACATACCATGTGATGAACAGAATAAGACAGTAACCGCAACTCTACCTTGCTTAATTATGGATTATTGCCCTTTGTAATTTCGGGTGTCTGGTGTCGTTAACAATTGCATTAAAGTTTTTAATTTAGCATATATTTCTGCCATTTATTGTTAGATTTTTATGAAACTTCATATAATGATAACATACCATGTGATGAACAGATTAAGACAGTAACCACAACTCTACCTGGCTTAAAAATGGATTATTTCCCTTTGTTTTTTTGCGTTAAAGTTTTCAAATTGTTGGATATCTCTGCCATTTATGGTTTGATGTTTACGAAGTTTCATACAATGATTATCATCGGTTGAAAAGAATTAGACAGTAACTGCAACTTATACCTGGCTTAATAATGGATTATTTCCCTTTGTTATTTTTGTGTTAAAGTTTTCAAATTGTTGGATATCTCTGCCATTTATGGTTAGATGTTTATGAAATTTCATACAATGATTACATAAGATATGTTGAAAAGAATTAGACAGTAACAACAACTCTACCTGACTTAATAATGGATTATTTCCCTTTGTTTTTTTGCGTTAAATTTTTCAAATTGTTGGATATCTCTGCCATTTATGGTTTGATGTTTACGAAGTTTCATACAATGATTACATATCATCTGTTGAAAAGAATTAGACAGTAACCGCAACTCTACCTGGCTTAAAAATGGATTATTTCCCTTTGTTTTTTTGCGTTAAAGTTTTCAAATTGTTGGATATCTCTGCCATTTATGGTTAGATGTTTATGAAATTTCATACAATGATTACATATGATCTGTTGAAAAGAATTAGACAGTAACAATAACTATCTGACTTAATAATGGATTATTTCCCTTTGTTTTTTGCGTTAAATTTTTCAAATTGTTGGATATCTCTGTTATTTATGGTTTGATGTTTACGAAGTTTCATACAATGATTACATATCATCTGTTGCAAAGAATTAGACAGTAACCGCAACTCTACCTGGCTTAATAATGGATTATTTCCCTTTGTTATTTTTGTGTTAAAGTTTTCAAATTGTTGGATATCTCTGCCATTTATGGTTAGATGTTTATGAAATTTCGTACAATGATTACATATGGTCTGTTGAAAAGAATTAGACAGTAACAACAACTCTACCTGGCTTAAAAATGGATTATTTCTCTTTGTTATTTTTGTGTTAAAGCTTTCAAATTGTTGGATATCTCTGCCATTTATGGTTAGATTATTATGAAATTTCATACAATGATTACTTATCATCTGTTGAAAGAATTAGACAGTAACGGCAACTCTACTTGGCTTAAGTTAAATATGGATTATTTCCCTTTGTATTTTTTATGTTAAAGTTTTCAGTATGTTGGATCTCTCCAATAGCAAGTATTCTGGCATTCTCCAGTCATATTTTCCTGCCATTTTGTTTCAACAATTTCACCATTTGCCATACAAGGTTTTTTTTAACAAACTTCTCCCGCCAATTTCATATCATTAGCTTTGCATTATTTTCATCCATAGTTTCCATGTCTTATGCCATCTTAGTCAAATACCAACAAAATACTCAGAAAAGATACAATAGGACATATATATAGTTAATGAAACTCTTTATTCCTTTAAGATTAATTATTGCCCTTTGTATTCCTTCTAATAAGCAATATATCAAATGACTTTCTTTTGTAACAAAGTAAACTTGTTCTCAATGTTCCCATATGCAGAAAAATCCGGCTTTAATGTGGCTCCCACATTATCTTTCTTGTTTTATGTTGAACGCCCCTTGATCATAATTGAATAGCTTTATTACGATAAAAACATAAAATTGATATCGGCACTCGTGTGATCGTTTCCATGGCAACCTTGCATAGGGGTACCCGGAGCACGTCAAAACTAGGGATATTTGTCGGTCTCATGCATCTTCCTTCTTTGTTTATTTTACCACTTAAAATCGCGGGTAATGTGATTATAAACATCCCATGACGTGACGTTACACATTGACGTTATATTGTTATGAATAGAACGTTATCGCCTTAGAAATAAAAAAGTGAGCATAACTATTGTCAATTAGTCATCGATGAAAACACGCCAAAAATGACGAGGTCAGACGTTTGGGCGGAGCATCGTGTGTTAGTTAAATTTTGCACAGAGCTTGGGAAAATGCCTGGAGAGACGATGAAATTTATTAATTCAAACAGCAAGAGGCAAAGTGTTTCTCGCGCTCTTGTATGCAAATGGTACAAGCGATTTCATGACGGTAGAGTTGAAACTACAGACAATTTACGTTCAAGAATACCAAGTAATATTTAATGTTAATGAAGAATTTTAATTGATTTGACAGGTACCTTACTGTAAGAGATATTTCTGTACAATGTGATATTTCAAAGAAAACTGTGCATAAAATTCTCTCTCTAAACTTTGGAATGGAGTGTTTGTGCACGTTTGGTCCCCAGATTACTTTTTAGTGATAATAAAAAGGTGCGTGTTAGAGCAGAAAAATCATTTCTTCGCATTTTAGGAAGTAAATTCACGATGTAATGTCATGGCGTGCTCCGCACACCTCTAATCCCCTTTACATAAACCCTTGCCGTTTCATTGTTTAAGAATGGAAAATTTTGTAATTCTGTATCATTGATCATAGAACATTGGTGAGTAATTGAAGAAAGTTTCATTTAATTCTAATGCCAAATACTCGTATTAAACCAGGTGTTTACGAACCCTTGTACCATCAGTTGGAAAGAATAAGAAAGTTACTGCAATTCTACCTAGCTTAATTATGGATTAATTCCCTTTGAAATTTTTGCGTTTAAGTTTTCATATTGTTGGATATCTGTGCCATGTATGGTTAGATAATTATGAAATTTCATTCAATGATTACATACCATTTGTTGAAAAGAATAAGACAGTAACCGCAACTCTACCTGGTTAAATAATGGATGATTTCCCTTTGAAATTTTTGTTTAAAGTTTTCAAATTGTTATAAATCTTAGCCATTTATGGTTAAATGTTTATGAACTTTAAAACAAAGATTACATGTAAAATCATATAATAGAATATAAGACAGTTACCGCAACTTTAATTTGCTGAATTATGGATTTTTTCCCTTTGAAAGTTTTGCGATAAACTCATGAAATTTTTGCATTAAACTTTTTAAATCCGGCTTTAATGTGGTTTCCACATTACATTTCTTATATTTATTATTTTTATTTTTTATCAATTGTTTGTTTTCAGGATATTTACAATATGTCTTTTCAAGCAGTGTTCAACTTTTTGAAGGAATGGTACTCACTGGATGATTGGGGGGAAGAAATTGGAAGACCAGTTTGCTTGGACCAGTTTGCTTGGACCAGCATAGTTATGGAGAAGAAAATACGCTAAGATCTTTATACTTACTTTTAGTTTATATTGCAAAGTCAATACAGTGCCATTTAAAATAACCTTTACACCTTTAAAAGAGCTGATTTGTTCATTTATATAATTACATTTTATTTCAGATGTTTTTTAATATTACGGTAGCTATAATAGATTATAACATTTGAAATGGGAGTAACAATACTTTTATACAACAATACAATTATATTTATTATACATGCACATGTGTCTAAAGGTATGGTTTTGAGTTTCATGCATTTGTAAAAATTTAGAAACAAACCACACATTTACAAAAATGCAAGGTTATTATGGATGGCACTGTTCTGTCTTTACATGACATAATAACGTTGACCCCTTTTGTTGAAATTACAAATTGTTCGTTAAATCTCTTCATATATAAAGTCTATCTTGATAGTTATAATGACTTAAAAATTCATTACCTAATCTTATGCATACATATATTGTGTGTATAAAGTTTGACCCGGATAGATCTGACCTTTCACATTTGCATCTAATAATTAGCTACCCAACATTTCCCAACAAAAAGCAATACCACACCTATTCTACCCTTTGGCATGTAGGATATTCAACATAAACAATCAATTTACATTGTATAATCCTCTCGGTCACCTGTATGGCCTCTGTGTTATAGACACTCATTGTACACTTTGATATCCATGTGTTAAAATTACATTCAGGCTTTGACTAAATACACCGATCGGTTTCGTCGAGCATTAATACTACATTCATATTCATTGTTATGAATATTCCTGCGTAAAGATCAGATCGGGGTCAAACTTTGCACACAAAACAAAACAAGGAAGTCAATGAATTGATATGCTTTGTTCAGACTTCAAATGAAAAAAAGCTAAAAAATGGAAGAAGATTTGAGCAGTTGTTGTGACTAGTTCAAAATAAAAGCATACCATACGGTATTATTTTTTAAGCCACCCAGCTAGCTCAGTTGGTAGCATGCTAGTTTACTGATTGAGGGGTTGTGGGTTCGATTCCCAGTCGGGGCATACTGTCATGGAGCTCGGTCATGAAATTATTTGTACGGCCATTCTCCCTCCTACCAATGATTCTCAATTATGTGGGACAGTTTAAAAGCCATATACAGTACCCATCAAAGGTTTTGAGATATTTTCACTTTCTTTAACTAACTTCAAAATATCATACATGTTACAAAATAATATCATAGCTTTATACATGTTTGTTATTCTCTTAGACTCACAAAACCTGCATAAAATAACAACAAGTACTATCTAGTTTACATACAATCTGATTAAAACCCGTTCTAAAATTTTACTGCTCACATACTCGCTAATTTAGATATGGGGGCCGTTTCACTAAAGCATTTACGCAAGTGTAACTAGTCGTTTGCGTAAGTTTTGAGCGTAACCTAAAGTTACGTTTCTTAGAGCGTTTCAATGGATTTGCGTAACTAATTTTTTAATTTAAAAAATGAAATAGCCATTTGTAAAGTATTCAGTCCATCAAGACACAATTATAATATTATGATTGTAAAAATTTCCCCTTTTCTTTTATAGAAAAAATTGCTTAAACAGAAATCTTTCGGCCAGATAAACGGACATACCTGTTGAGAGTATTTCTTTCTATTTCAATGTATCACTCAAATAGCAAAATAATGAACATATGAACTTAATTACAGACATAATTGTTAAGTTGCTTTCTTTCTTTGTCGCTGTATGACACATTCACCAAAAGCAATGCTTTTGATCCAGCAATACAAACATAACTGTTGAGTTTATTTCTTTCTTTGTCACTGTTTGACACATACACCAAAAGTTATGCATTTGATTCAGCAATACAAACATAACTGTTGAAAAAATTTCTATCTTGCTATATGGCACATGCTCTTAAAGGTAAGTATTTGTTCAATTTGAACAACTATTTCTGTTAACTTTATTTCGACCTTAATTTGTTGCTGTATGACACACATACCTAAAATGTTTGTCTTTAATCAATCCAAACATCAATTTTTGAAATGTTAATATCTTTTTTGTTTCTGTTTGACACAAATACAAACATCCAATAGGACAGTTTTCTCTCTTTCTTCTTGTAAGTTCTTTTTATGCTCATCCAATTAATGAATATTTGTGCAATTTTAACAAACTTATTGAAATAATATGCATTGTTATAGAATTGAAAAATATTTTTCTTTGATAAATATATTGTAAGTGAATGACATTGCTCAGACTTGTCTATGTATTTGGTCCAGGAAAGCACCTGTCATTTTTCTGAACACTCAATTTTTACGGGTGGTCAGTAGGTTTTATGCCTCCTTGTTGCCTCTAATAGCAATCAGGGGTATATTTTTCGCCGGTCATACGATGGCTAAGACAGTACTGGTGGACTTGTATTGTCAATCTCTTACAAATTCAACTAATTAAGACCTTTTTTAACTCTTTTGAGTTTATATTGATTATTTTTGTTTTTTCACCTTTTGTCAATTGCTAAAGCATTAAGATTGTTATAGATTTTTTGAATTAGATTGTAATTTTATTTGTGCTTTTTTTGTTGGTATTAAAATAGAATCATGACACTTTTCCCTTGTTTTTTTTTCTGTTAAAAAATGAAATAGCCATTTGTAAAGTATTCAGTCCATCAAGACACAATTATAATATTATGATTGTAAAAATTTCCCCTTTTCTTTTATAGAAAAAATTACCTAAAGAGAAATCTTTCGGCCAATTAAACAGACATACCTTTTGAGAGTAATTCTTTCTTTTTCAATGCATGACACAAATAGCAAGATAATAATCATTTGAACTTAATTACAGAACTAATTGTTAAGTTTCTTTCTTTCTTCGTCGCTGTATGACACATTCACCAAAAGCAATGCATTTGATTCAGCAATACATACATAAATGATGAGTATATTTCTTTCTTTGTCGGTGTATGACGCATACACCAAAAGCAATGCATTTGATTCAGCAATACAAACATAACTGTTGAGTATATTTCGTTTTTGTTGCTATATAGCAAATGCACTTAAAGGCTAGTATTTGATCAATCTGAATAACTATTTCTGTTACATTCATTTCTATCTTTGTTGCTGTATAACACATATACCACAAATGTTTGTCTTTAATCAATCCAAACATCAATGTTTGATATGTTAATTTCTGTCTTGAAAGTTTTTTTTCATGCTTACCCAATTGATGACTACTTGTGAAATTTTAAATTACTTCAGAGTAATTGAAATATTATGTATTGCTGTAGAATTGAAACATATTTTTCTATTATTTTTGATAAATATATTGTAAGTGAATGACATTGCTCAGACTTGTCTATGTATTTGGTCCAGGAAAGCACCTGTCATTTTTCTGAACACTCAATTTTTACGGGTGGTCAGTAGGTTTTATGCCTCCTTGTTGCCTCTAATAGCAATCAGGGGTATATTTTTCGCCGGTCATACGATGGCTAAGACAGTACTGGTTGACTCGTCTTGTCAATCTCTTACAAATTGAACTAATTTAGAACTTTTTTAACTCTTTTGAGGTTATATTGATATTTTTTTTGTTTTTTTCACCTTTTGTCTATTGCTAAAGCGTTTTTGAATTAGATTGTTGTTTTATTTAGACTTTTACACCATAAGTTTTTATTTGTAATATTGTTGATATTAAATATAGAATCATGTCACTTTTCCAACGTTTTTTACTGTGAAAAATGAAATAGCCATTTG
This sequence comes from Mactra quadrangularis, assembly GCA_025267735.1. NCBI lineage: Eukaryota > Metazoa > Mollusca > Bivalvia > Venerida > Mactridae > Mactra > Mactra quadrangularis. The sequence goes on from CM046304.1 coordinate 36,537,509, forward strand.
TAATTTATTCAGTCCATTAAGACACAATTATAATATTATGATTGAAAACATTTCCCCAATTCATTTATAGAAACAATTACCTAAAAAGAAATCTTTTGGCCATCCTAACAGACATTCCTTTTGAGAGTAATTCTTTCTTTTTCAATGCATGACACAAATAGCAAGATAATAATCATTTGAACTTAATTACAGACCTAATTGTTAAGTTTCTTTCTTTCTTTGTCGCTGTATGACACATTCACCAAAAGCAATGCATTTGATTCAGCAATACATACATAACTGATGAGTATATTTCTTTCTTTGTCGCTGTATGACACATACACCAACAGCAATGCATTTGATTCAGCAATACAAACATAACTGTAGAGTATATTTCTTTTTTTGTTGTTATATAGCAAATGCACTTAAAGACTAGTATTTGATCAATCTGAATAACTATTTCTGTTACATTCATTTCTATCTTAGTTGCTGTATAACACATATACCACAAATGTTTGTCTTAAACCTATCCAAACATCAATGTTTGATATGTTAATTTCTGTCTTGTAAGTTCTTATTATGCTTACCCAATTGATGACTACTGGTGCAATTTTAACTTACGTCAGAGTAATTGAAATATTATGTATTACTATAGAATTGAAACATATTTTTCTAGTATTTTTGATAAATATATTGTAAGTGAATGACATTACTCAGACTTGTCTATGTATTTGGTCCAGGAAAGCACCTGTCATTGTTCTGAACACTCAATTTTTACGGGTGGTCAGTAGGTTTTATGCCTCCTTGTTGCCTCTAATAGCAATCAGGGGTATATTTTTCGCCGGTCATACGATGGCTTAGACAGTACTGGTTGACTCGTCTTGTCAATCTCTTACAAATTCAACTAATTTAGAACTTTTTTAACTCTTTTGAGGTTATATTGATCTATTTTGTTTCTTCACCTTTTGTCTATTGCTAAAGCGTTTTTGAATTAGATTGTTGTTTTATTTAGACTTTTACACCATCAGTTTTTATTTGTAATATTGTTGATATTAAATATAGAATCATGACACTTTTCCAACGTTTTTTACTGTGAAAAAATGAAATAGCCATTTGTAATTTATTCAGTCCATCAAGACACAATTATAATAATATGATTTAAAACATTTCCCCTTTTCATTTATAGAAACAATTACCTAAAAAGAAATCTTTTGGCCATCCTAACAGACATACCTTTTGAGAGTAATTCTTTCTTTTTCAATGCATGACACAAATAGCAAGATAATAATCATTTGAACTTAATTACAGACCTAATTGTTAAGTTTCTTTCTTTCTTTGTCGCTGTATGACACATTCACCAAAAGCAATGCATTTGATTCAGCAATACATACATAACTGATGAGTATATTTCTTTCTTTGTCGCTGTATGACACATACACCAAAAGCAATGCATTTGATTCAGCAATACAAACATAACTGTAAAGTATATTTCTTTCTTTGTCACTGTATGACACATTACACCAACAGCAGTGCATTTGATTCAGCAATACACACATAACTTTTGTTTAGAAAAATGAACAATTGTTTAAATTTTGCTGACAATGTGACTTATACTAGGTGTAAATTAACTATGTGAACATGGCAAATTATTGTACTTTTAATTTTGGACTCATCTTTTTATGGGGGGGGACAGAAAAGTTCAAAATATTATGTAACTGTTTCATAGAATTTAATTCTTATGAGAATTTGATTCTTATGAAAATAAATTTGTTTTGTATCATTCATTGCTATTAAGAAAATAATCTATGCTTGTTTTTTAAATAAAACTCTGATAAAAGGAAATCTTCTGAACATGATCATTATTATTTCCCTGTTTTTGACTATTAGACTCTTCTATTGTTAGATTGAGATGTCAAGTAAAAAACTTGGATTATAAATAGTCATGTGATCTTCAGAATGTATATAATTGTTGTTTTTCACCGAAGTCTTGCAGTAGCCAAAACATTGAACTGATCAAATAGTGCATAAAATAACTTATACATTTCAATGCTTGAAAATCTTCTTGTTAACCTTTAAATTGTAATTGTTTATTTGAATCCTAGCCGCGACCTAGTGGCTAGCATGTCTGACTGCAAATCCAGAGATCGCGGGTTCCAATCCCGTCTCGGCAGGTCATACCCTATACATGCGATGTCGGCCTTGTGGTTGGGTAAGTTAGTACTGGTGATAGAAAAAGTGTCCAGGAAACCTATAGTAGGAAGAGCTGGCTGTTGTGTATATGACCTGTATATGTGTTGAATGCAATGTTTAAGAAACCAAACCAAACAAAATTTATTTGAATCCTTGGCACAAATATTTTTTCCAATCTTCTAGATTATCTTTACATTCAATCTTAGTGCAAAGGAATTGATATAAGCAATCAATATACAAGGGGCCAATTCAGAGTTTTAGGGGAAAGAAAGATGGTAGTGTCTATGCATTACATAATGTCATTTAATTATTTGAGTAGTGAGAAAAATCAGTGTAAATCATGTGCTTTTTATTTGCCTGTTAGAAAAATGGGACATATTATGGTATGATGTTGTCTGTTTGGCAGTCCGTCTGTCTGTCTGGACAGCATATGGGCGTATAATGCCCCACCCAGTGGAGCTCTTGTTTACTTTATTATTGACCGTTAAGATCACTTGACTGTAGTAGGGCTGTAACAATTTGATTCAATACATCAAAAATCAATTGAAAAGACACCGCTTTGATTTTGATTCAGGAACTGCAATTTTGGTTTCGATACCAGCCTTTAAACTTGTCTATAAAAGTTATAAGGAATTAACACTTTTAGTTCATCTGAAAAACTATTTAAGCTCAATGAATGTTAGGGCTGTCGCAATATACCGGTATATTGCAATATGCAGCTGCGGCAATACATACTGCTGTACGAATTTGATAAACCAGTATTTAGCAATATTTTTAATTTCATTGAAAAATTATTCCTTTTGCCTTATGTAGCTAAACATCAGTTTTCCATGGTTTATAAGATTAAAGCTCAAGTTTAAAGAATTTATCAATTTGGACGCATTCAGAATGTTCCCATAACTCTAAAAATGTCCAGTTTTTCCAGTCTGCTATAAGCACTATTCCTACGAAATTCTATAACATACTTTAATACTGAACTGTTGAATAAGTTATGACAGTTATGACAGAAGTATTATGCAGACTTGTCTTTGGTATGCAAAGCAATATAAAAAATAAAAATAATCATGGTTGTAGTGCATTGCAATTAACCGCAATACACTTCTTGCATATTGTGACAGCCCTAATGAATGTATTGATTTGCATCTGGAATGAAGTATACTATAATTCAATAAATCAATTCAAAAGAAAAATAGAATCACATCGAATTGACTTTCCGACTTTCCAGGGAATCATTGCAGCCATTGACTATAGACCTTGTGAAGATGATGAAATTTATCTGAACATATATGTGCACAATTATAAAGTGTCTGTGTTACACTAGTTAGGATGCTGTATTTATCAATGCTTGCTTACAGGGTGTTTTGACCAACAGCTAATTAAATAAGAAAAGGAGAGAATCAAGTATTGGTTTTTTTTCTCAACTGTCAAAACATGAATAATTTCATAGTGAATGCGTTTGTTAATGTTTAGCTCGACTTTAGGAAGTAATGTAGAGCTCTCCTACTCGCCCCAGCTTCGGGGTCGACGTCCACATTTCTGATTAAAGTTTTTGTGCAGTAAAATACTTTCTTCTATATCTTTGTTATTTCTTAAGATATTAACTTCAAACTTTAAATATATGTTCCTTACTATCAACCACATCTCATGTGACAAGGTTCATAACTCTAAACACATTGTTTTAAGAATTATCTCCCCTTGAACTGATTGAAGTTTTTGTGCACATATTAAAGTTTTTGTGCTGTAAAATACTTTCTTCTGTATCTTAGTTATTTCACAGGAGCTTGACATTTTATATCATACTATGAAAAATTTCCCTCTTACATATAATAAAATCAATATTATATGTAAGAGGGAAATTTTTGTAGTATGATATAAAATGTCAAGCTCCTGTGGTTATTTCTTAAGCAACTTACTGCAACTGTTTTATTTCTTTAGGTATTGATTTCAAACTTTAAATATATGTTCCTTATTATCAACCACATCTCATGTGACAAGGTTCATAACTCCAAATATATTTTTTCAGAATTATCTCCCCTTGAAATGAGAGTTTTCTTTAAGAAATGTTTGTTTTTACTGCAACTGTTTTATTTCTTTAGGTATTGACTTCAAACTTTAGATATATGTTCCTTATTATCAACCACATCTCATGTGACAAGATTCATAACTCCTTATACATTTTTTCAGAGTTATCCCCCTTGAACTTATAGTTTTCTATTTTTTTTCTTTGAATTTGTTAAGGTTATATTTTCAAATTTTAAAATATGTATGTTCCTTATCATCAACCACATCTCCTGTGACAAACACTTACGAAGTCGATCATGCTGTCTCCTCTGACAGCTCTTGTTTTTGTTGTAATACACCCATGAGTTTCAGAGTGTTTATTATGAAAGAGTATAGCTTCTTAATATGCCGTATTATAAGTTTTAGTCAAGATAGTTTTAATGAAAACCAGGCCGCCAGTACAAAAACAATGCATTCAATCACCGTGAAATTATTCAAGCTTTGACAGTTGAAAAAAAACCGGACAATAGCACATAAATTAACCATCACATTTCTTGTCTGAAAATGAGCCTTTGAGATGTTACTGTTTACTCTGAATCTTCTGTACAAATTATTTTCCTCATGACTCAGTTTTCTTTTGGACTTAATTTAGATCTATGCACTTAGGATTTAGAACTAATGGTAAACTTACAAGATCAATTTGAATTGTTTTGGGAGAGAAAAGTATCATGTTTTAGGCACTATTTGATTGTCATTAAATTTTCTGTCTGGAAAGAGAAATTGGCCTGCGGAAAATTTTTTTTTATCTTTATGTTTTTAGTTGTAATTGTATGTGACAATGACTAAAGACCTCTGTTGTTTTGTCCAAGAAATAGTGGTGATATCTGTCATTTTAGATTTCAAATTTTGTTCCGGCAAATCTGTTTGAAGAGATAAAAGGGAAATCTGATTTGAATTAGGTACTTGTACAAACTGAGTATAGCTAAATTTTTATTTCACTGGCATATACATTAACCCCTTGTATTTAAATACATACTACAGTACTTCTGTACTTATGATTGATAAAATAGTTATCCATATCTATGTAAATTAGCAGAATTTATGTATGCTCCACCAACCGGTGAATGGAATTTAACTGTAGTTACATAACATACATAAAACAAGAGAGTGAATTGCTGAAGTATTTTACCATTTTATTTGTCTTAATTTTACAGGATCACCCTTGGACGTCTGCTGCATGTATAGCATATCACTTTGACTATGATCAAACTTGAGACAGAAACATTGTAGATCAAATGTATGTCCTCTGGTGACAAGATAGAAAGACATGTAAAGGTATACCTTGCTTATTGTAGTTGTTTTAACGGATAGCTCATGAAACATTAGATTCTCCGCTGTTCTGCTACAACTCAACACATGGGGCCAGTTTTTTAACCATATTGCTAATTAGGGCTGTGTGCCATGTTACCCTTCTTACACCAAAAGGAAAAAAGTATGTGATATCAAATAGAGAGTACCAGGGCGCAAAGGGATACATAGTGATAGGCTTAGGCAACAGACCCAATGACAACTGGACTCTCAGTTATGATAACTGGATCTGTTAGTAAAGACAACTCAACATGTGAACATACATTCTCGTACCCTGAGGTTATTAACATTCACAATCTAAGTATTTAGAATCCTACTAGACTCTGGGTACGAGAATGGTGAACATATCAACCCTTAATATACAGGGTCTATAGACATGTAATCTACAGCAACGACATGTAAGGTTAACAATGGAATGTATTTCCCTAGGAATTCCCAGTTGATCTTGTGAATATTGATCATTAGCTAAAAATTCTTAGCACAAAAATTGAAAAGAGAGTAAACTAGGTTTAATATTTGCAAAAATTAATTTTTTGCGACTAACTTAAAGTTAAAAATTACAATTCATATGTTGATATGGGCATTTTTTAATTTGAAATCTAATAGTAATTTTATGCCTTATTTGAATCAGCTCTGTTGTTTGGTTGCTGCAAAAATTTAATGAAAATTGAGTTAGTTTTCATGTTGAAGATCACATTACTATATACTCTGATGGAATGGTCGCAAAAATTACAACTGTTGCTTATGAAGACAAAGATTAAAATGACAAGAAAAAATTGCTTGAGTCAAAATACCTTTACAGTTCAACAAATTCATTGAAACCTGTTAACTCTTTTATAAAATAATTTATAACAAGGGAAACCACTGTAGCATTATTAAAAACTAACTTAAACAGTCAGAATTATCTCCCTTATAAAACAAAACTAGATTGACCCTGTTAGAATATTTTAGTTGTTTTTTTGAGTTATTAAAGACACAACTTATAAATCTTGGACATCAAAAGAAAATTGTAGTATAGTGGTTACATCATAATACTGGTGAAAATTTCAAGTATTACATGTTTCATGACTTTTTCGTGTTTGCTAGCAAGTGAAATAATTTGAGGCCCATGCATAGTTATTGATAATGGTACTAATTTGTATTTGTGGATATCTCTGACAAAATTGAGAAATTGTTTTGCGGCGCCTGGTTCCAAAGTGTTTGTCATGCAGACAATATTTCCACCATCTATTTAAAACAATGAATAAAATATTAATTTAGCTGACAACATTTTATTGACCAGACGACAGTTTTCTTCGTAGCTGGTCAATGGTTAGACATTTGTAAGACGTAGGGAAATATTGTTCTGTTCATTATTCCATCTACATTTGTCAATGGATTTCAACAATAATTTCACAGAAGTATTGTCACCAAGTGCCTTAGTGTACAAAATCATCTTTATCATCCATATATGGGTCACGTATAGCTTTTCAAAGAGAATGTGAGCTTATAACTGTCACTCGGGTGTCGGTATTGTATGTCTCACCGTTTGTGTCTGCAGACTTTGATCATTTCAGTTGTATCAAGATTTTAACTTAAACTTAAACAGCAAAAAATGTAATCAATTAGAGACATGCAAAAATTTTTCTGTTCGATACAAAGATTCATTTATATAAACGTACGCTACATTTGAACTAGTTTCATGCACTCATTGCAGGGCCTCAATTATTATATCCATTATATGTGACTCACTGAAATTCTGCCGTTATATCTAGCCACGAAAGAGCATGCAATACATGTGTCAAAATTTATGATATTAAGTTGTGTTTTTAAAATCATCTTTTAGTTCTCAATTGATTTTTAAAGTTGTTTTTTTTGCAGATTAAAATGTATAGTTTAATATTAAGATAAATTTAAATAACTATTTTATGATAATTGTTTATTTAATTGTTATATTTAATTTTACTCTTTTGGAAATTCATTAATTAAAAAATCTTCTTTATTGAAACAATTAAGAAACTTCAAAGATTACTTGGAATAAAATGTGATTGTTAAGGTAGAGTTTCCATAATACAACACTATTATTCTAACTACAGTAAAATTTTCACAAAACTTGTATCTAATTTTAGTTTTTGGTATTTTCTCCTTGTCATTTACTTAAATTTTATAAACTATTATTTAGTGTCGAGAGAAATTAAAACTCACACAATTTCCATATCAAAGGGAGATAATTTCTCATCAAAAGTTAATTTTTAATTATGTTTATTTATATTATATTACAATTTTGAAAATTGAACTGTAAATACTTAGAATTGGAAACTATTGTTCAATTTTATTCAATTTTCAGTGGTGCATAAATTAACCCCTTTGATTTGAATATTCACTACAGTACTTCTGTACTTATGATTGATAAAATTATATTTAAATCAGCTAGTGGAGTTAATGTATACGCCTCTGACAGACAAATAAAATTGAACATTATGACGCAGGTTTTAGCAAAAAATGACAGTAACTCAATTTAAGAAAAGAGTGAGTTAGGACCAACTTGTCCTAAACTCGCAACATGTACTATGAAATACTTCTCAATGCTAGGTCATGTCGAGATGAACTTTGTATCGACCAATCAATGCATAGCTTTCATCTAGACGAAAACGCTATTAATCACATTTTGATTTCGTAATTTCTATTTTTAGACCAAGGTTTGCGTGCCAATTTAACAGCGGTATTATTCACAGCCTGTGATTGGGTGGCTCATTTCAAATTGCATGATGTAGATGATGTAAACAAGTTACGTATCGTAATAATTTCGTCATGAATATTATGACGAGAAAAGGTCGCCTGAACGTGACCTTCGTTTGGAAAAGGCCAGATCAAAATTAGCGAGAACATTTTAGATTGTGTTTTAATCATTTAATCAGATTGAGAGAAAGTGTGTAACACTTCAGTTAAATTTTCTTGTTTGTTTTATTTCAGATTGATATGAACAGAAGTACGGAGACATCAGGCATATCAAGCTGGTGAATGTAAAACTATTGATCACTGCAGTAGAAGCATGTTGTCCATATAAGCTTGCCCTGCTGAAATTAAACAAGTCGTCTCGGACCTTTTGTCCTTGAGATATTTGTTATCCATTTACGCGTGTCCTGTTGAAATTAAACAAGTCGTCTCGGACTTTTTGTCCTTGAGATGTTTGTTGTCCATTTACGCGTGTCCTGTTGAAATTAGACAAGTCGTCTTGGACTGTTTGTTCTTGAGATGCTTGCTGTCCAGTTTCATGTACTTGATCAAATTTGGTCTGTTGATATTGAACAAATCGTCTCAGACTGTTTGTCCTTGAGATGTTTGTTGCCCAAGTAAATTAAAAAAATGTGTTTTTGTTTTATTAATTAAAGAATTCGTCCCCGAGCTATTTCCTACATATTAATTAACGTGTTACAAAAATTACGGACATATTTGTATACTATTTGATTCGTCCCCTAGCTATTTCGAACCTTTAGGCTACATAAATAGTTTGAGGCATATCCTTGTTTACATTTTGATGCGTCCCCGAAGAATTTCGAACCCAATTTTTTCCCGGTAACGAAAATATTTGGGGCAAAAATTTATCCCAGTGTATAATGTATTCGCACCCCAACAATTTCGAAATAAAAAAATTGGTTACGTAAATATTTGGAACAATTTTAGTAACGAAAGTTACCTTGGGACGAATCTGTTAAATTGTAATTCGTCCCAAAGCAATTTCGAACCCAACTTTCTTGTTTCGAAAATATTTTGAAACGAATCTTTAACATGATTCGTCTCTGAGCAATTTCGAATCCAACTTCCCCGGTTACGAAAATATTTGGGGACGAATCTTTGTTAACCAGTTTGACTCTAGTTTTTTTGGGGTACAAAGTATAAGGGGACGATACTGTGTTAACATCAGCATTCGTCCCCATACCGTTTGGACCCAGGTTTTTTCGGTAACGAAAATGTTCGGGGACGAATCATTTCAACCGTTTTTTTTCGGTACGAAAATGCAAAGATTCGTCCCCGAACCATGTCGATCCAAGTGTTTTTTGTTACGACAGTATTAGGGGAAGAATCTTTGTTAATATCTTCATTCGTCCCCGAACCATTTGGATTTTTCGGTAACGAAAATATTTGGGGACGAATCATTTCGACCAAAGTTTTTTCGGGTACGAAAATGTAAGGGGACGTTTCTTTGTTTACATCTTCATTCGTCCTCTAACCATTTCGACACAAGTTTTTTTTGGTTCGAAAGTATTATAGGACGAATCTTTGTTTATATTTCATTCGTCCTCAAACCATTTCGACCAAGGTTTTTTAGGTACGAAAATGCAAAGATTTGTCCCCGAACCATTTCGTCCCAAGTGCTTTTGGTACGACAGTATTAGGGGAAGAATCTTTGTTTACATCTTCATTCGTCCCCGAACCAGTTCGACCCAAGTTTTTTGGTACAAAATATTAGGGGACGAACTTTTGTTTACATCTGCATTCGTCCCCGAGCTAATTCGAACCCAACTTTCCGGTTACGAAAATATTTGGGGACGAATCTTTGTTTACATTATGAATCGTCCCAAGGCAATTTTGAACCCATCTTTTTCCCGGTTACGAAAATATTGGGGGACGAATCATTTCGACCAGTTTTTTCGGGTACGAAAATGTTAAGGGACGAATCTTTGTTTACATCTTCAATCGACCTCGAGCCACTTCGACCCAAGTTTTTTTGGTACGAAAGTATTATGGGACGAATCTTTTTATATCTTCATATGTCCTCAAACCATTTTGACCCAAGTTCTATTTGGTACGAAAATGCAAAGATTCGTCCCCGAACCATTTCGACCAAAGTTTGTTTTGGTACAAAAATTTTGGGGGATGAAGTTACATCTGCATTCGTCCCCGAGCTAATTCGAACCCAACTTTCCGGTTACGAAAATATTTGGGGACGAATCTTTGTTAACATTATGATTCGTCCCAAGGCAATTTCGAACCCATCTTTTTCTCGGTAACGAAAATTTTTGGGGACGAATCATTTCGACCAAATTTTTTCGGGTACAAAATTGTTAGGGGACGAATCCTTGTTAACATCTGCCTTCGACCTCTACCCATTTCGACCAAAGTTTTTTTGGTACGGAAGTTTTATGGGACGAATCTTTGTCCGTCTCTTCATTCGTCCCCTAACCATATCGACCCAGGATTTTTCGGGTACGAAAATGCAAAGATTCGTCCCCGAACTATTTCGACCCAAGTGTTTTTTGGTACGACAGTATTAGCGGAAGAATCTGTTCACATCTTCATTCGTCCCCGAACAGTTTCGACACAAGTTTTTTTGGTACAAAAATAAAGGGACGAATGTTTGTTTACTTCTGCATTCGTCCCTGAGCTAATTCGGAGCCAACTTTCTGGTTACGAAAATATTTGGGGACGAATCTTTGTTTACATATTCATTCGACCTCGACCCACTTCGACTCTAGTTTTTTTTGGTACGAAAGTATTATGGGACGAATCTTTGTTAATATTATTATTCGTCCCCAAACCATTTCGACCCAGGTTGTTACGGGTACGAAAATGCAAAGATTCGTCCCCGAACTATTTCGACCCAAGTGTTTTTGTAACGACACTTTTAGGGGACGAATCTTTGTTTACATATTCATTCGACCTCGACCCACTTCGACTCTAGTTTTTTTTGGTACGAAAGTATTATGGGACGAATCTTTTTATATCTTCATTTGACCTCAAACCATTTCGATCCAAGTTTTTTTGGTACGAAAGTATTATGGGACGAATCTTTGTTAATATTATTATTCGTCCCCAAACCATTTCGACCCAGGTTGTTACGGGTACGAAAATGCAAAGATTCGTCCCCGAACTATTTCGACCCAAGTGTTTTTGTAACGACACTTTTAGGGGAAGAATCTTTGTTTACATCTTCATTCGTCCCCAAACTATTTCGACCCAGGTTTTTTTGGGTACGAAAATGCAAATATTCGTCCCCCAACCTTTTCGACCCAAGTGTTTTTGGTACGACAGTATTAGGGGAAGAATCTTTGTTTACATCTTCATTCGTCCCCGAGCCATAACGACCCAAGTTTTTTTTGGTAAAAATTGTTAACATTATGATTCGTCCCAAGGCAATTTCGAACCCATCTTTTTCTCGGTAACGAAAATTTTTGGGGACGAATCATTTCGACCAAATTTTTTCGGGTACAAAAATGTTAGGGGACGAATCCTTGTTAACATCTGCCTTCGACCTCTACCCATTTCGACCAAAGTTTTTTTGGTACGGAAGTTTTATGGGACGAATCTTTGTCCGTCTCTTCATTCGTCCCCTAACCATATCGACCCAGGATTTTTCGGGTACGAAAATGCAAAGATTCGTCCCCGAACTATTTCGACCCAAGTGTTTTTTGGTACGACAGTATTAGCGGAAGAATCTGTTTACATCTTCATTCGTCCCCGAACCGTTTCGACACAAGTTTTTTTGGTACAAAAATAAAGGGACGAATGTTTGTTTACTTCTGCATTCGTCCCTGAGCTAATTCGGAGCCAACTATCTGGTTACGAAAATATTTGGGGACGAATCTTTGTTTACATATTCATTCGACCTCGACCCACTTCGACTCTAGTGTTTTTTGGTACGAAAGTATTATGGGACGAATCTTTTTATATCTTCATTTGACCTCAAACCATTTCGACCCAAGTTTTTTTGGTACGAAAGTATTATGGGACGAATCTTTGTTAATATTATTATTCGTCCCCAAACCATTTCGACCCAGGTTGTTACGGGTACGAAAATGCAAAGATTCGTCCCCGAACTATTTCGACCCAAGTGTTTTTGTAACGACACTTTTAGGGGACGAATCTTTGTTTACATATTCATTCGACCTCGACCCACTTCGACTCTAGTTTTTTTTGGTACGAAAGTATTATGGGACGAATCTTTTTATATCTTCATTTGACCTCAAACCATTTCGACCCAAGTTTTTTTGGTACGAAAGTATTATGGGACGAATCTTTGTTAATATTATTATTCGTCCCCAAACCATTTCGACCCAGGTTGTTACGGGTACGAAAATGCAAAGATTCGTCCCCGAACTATTTCGACCCAAGTGTTTTTGTAACGACACTTTTAGGGAAAGAATCTTTGTTTACATCTTCATTCGTCCCCAAACTATTTCGACCCAGGTTTTTTCGGGTACGAAAATGCAAATATTCGTCCCCCAACCTTTTCGACCCAAGTGTTTTTGGTACGACAGTATTAGGGGAAGAATCTTTGTTAACATCTTCATTCGTCCCCGAGCCATTACGACCCAAGTTTTTTTTGGTAAAAATTGTTTACATTATGATTCGTCCCTAGGCAATTTCGATCTCATCTTTTTCTCTGTTACGAAAATATTGGGGGACGAATCATTTCGACCTAATGTTTTTCGGGTACGAAAATGTGAGGGGGCGAATCTTTGTTTACATCTTCATTCGACCTTCACCAATTTCGACGCAAGTTTTTTTGGTACGAAAGTATTATGGGACGAATCTTTGATTACATCTTCATTCGTCCTCAAACCATTTCGACCCAAGTTTTTTTGGGTACGAAAGTATTATGGGACGAATCTTTGTTTATATATTCATTCGTCTCCAAACCATTTCGACCCAGATTTTGTCGGGTACGAAAATGCAAAGATTCATCCCCGAACCATTTCGACCCAAGTGTTTTTTGGTGCAACAGTATTAAAGGGAGAATCTTTGTTTACATCTTCATTCGTCCCCGAACCATTTCGACCCAAGTTTTTTTGGTACAAAATATTAGGGGACGAATCTTTTTATCTGTTTACATCTGCATTCGTACTCGAGCTAAATCGAACCCAACTTTCCGGTTACGAAAATATTTGGGGACAAATATTTTTTAACATTATGATTCGACCCAAGGCAATTTCGAACCCATCTTTTTCTCGGTTACGAAAATATTAGGGGACGAATCTTTGTTACATAATGATTCGTTCCCAAGCTTATTCGAACCCAACTTTTCCGGTTACGAAAATATTTGGGGACAAATCTTTGTTAACGTTGTGATTCGTCCCCGAGCAATTTCGAACCCAACTTTTTCCCAGTTACGCAACTAATTAGCACGAATCTTTGTTTACATTATAATTTGTCCCAAGGCAATTTCGAACCCAAATTTTACATGTTACGAAAATATTTGGGGACGAATCTTTTTTTTACAATATGATTCGTACCAAGGCAATTTCGAATCCAACTTTTTACCGGTTACGAAAATATTTGGGGACGAATCCTTGTTAACTTGATTCGTCCCCGAGCAATTTCGAACCCAACTTTTTCCCAGTTACGCTACTACTTGACACGAATATTTGTTTACATTATGAATTGTCCCAAGGCAATTTCGAACTCAAATTTTACCTGTTACGAAAATATCTGGGGACGAATCTTTTTTTACAATATGAAAAAAAAAATTCGTCCCCAAATATTTTCGTAACCGGAAAGTTGGGTTCGAATTAGCTCGGGGACGAATGCAGATGTAACAGATTCATCCCCCAAATTTTTTTGTACCAAAAAAAAAACTTTGGTCGAAATGGTTCGGGACGAATCTTTGCATTTTCGTACCAAAAAGAACTTGGGTCGAAATGGTTTGAGGACATATGAAGATATAAAAAGATTCGTCCCATAATACTTTCGTACCAAAAAAACTTGGGTCGAAGTGTGTCGAGGTCGAATGAAGATGTAAACAAAGATTCGTCCCTTAACATTTTCGTACCCAAAAAAACTGTTCGAAATGATTCGTCCCCTAATAGTTTCGTAACCGGGAAAAAGATGGGTTCAAAATTGCCTTGGGACGATTCATAATGTAAACAAAGATTCGTCCCCAAATATTTTCGTAACCGGAAAGTTGGGTTCGAATTAGCTCGGGGACGAATGCAAATGTAAACAAAAGTTCGTCCCCTAATATTTTGTACCAAAAAAACTTGGGTCGAACTGGTTCGGGGACGAATGAAGATGTAAACAAAGATTCTTCCCCTAATACTGTCGTACCAAATAAACACTTGGGTCGAAATGGTTCGGGGACAAATCTTTGCATTTTCGTACCTAAAAAACCTTGGTCGAAATGGTTTGAGGACGAATGAAGATGTAAACAAAGATTCGTCCCATAATACTTTCGAACCAAAAAAAAACTTGGGTCGAAATGGTTAGAGGACGAATGAAGATGTAAACAAAGATTCGTCCAATAATACTTTCGTACCAAATTAAACTTGGGTCGAAATGGGTTAAGGTCGAATGAAGATGTAGACAAAGATACGTCCCCTTACATTTTCGTACCCGAAAAAACTTTCGTCGAAATGATTCGTCCCCAGATATTTTCGTTACCGAAAAAATCCAAATGGTTCGGGGACGAATGAAGATATTAACAAAGATTCTTCCCCTAATACTGTCGTAACAAAAAACACTTGGATCGAAATGGTTCGGGGACGAATCTTTGCATTTTCGTACCCGAAAAAACTTTGGTCGAAATGATTCGTCCCCGAACATTTTTGTTACCGAAAAAACCTGGGTCCAAACGGTATGGGGACAAATGTTATTTGAATATCTATATTATCGACCTTAATATGATATTTATGACGTGATATTTTTCGACCAATATGCATAGATTTACACTTGTTAACATTGAACTTGAGTAGCCATTTAATTGACCGGTCCGATCATCAATATCACTTAGTAATTCTTCACATTCTTCTTCGCACGTATTTGAAGAGTACAATTTATTGTCGTCTGCAAATAGTTTCAGAATGTCAGGAAAATCATTAATAAATAGAAGAAATAGAATTGGTCCTAGAACTAATCCTTGAGGGATTCCGCTCATGACCTCAGCTGCAGATGATGCAACATCCCCAATTCTAACTTTTTAAGTTCTATATACAAATGTATTCCGTATTTGCATTATTTATTTTACATTAATATAAGTGAAGACATTACTTTCATGATATAAGGCTCCAATATGTCTTAACTATATTCAGTAGAGGAAAAAACTTCAAATTCATAATTATAGAATTTTGATTTATGAGTTTTGAGTTTTTGGAGTCTTAATTACGTTCTACTTGGTGAGATTAATTAATTTTCTCCAGACCTTTGTTAACAGGAACAATGTATATCAGCAACTCGGTGCAAATATGCCCCTCTATTTTGATAGATGCTTCCCAATGCACAAAAGGATGCCAGGAAAATTACTTTGCTTATTTAATCTCCCCTGTGGGACCAATTTTTGTTACAAAAACGGTTTCAGCATATATTGTGCTTTAGAGAAGACATTTAGGTGTAAAGTAATTTTTTATGAATTTTTATAGATTAATTCAAAATTGTAGTTGGAGTGTTGTGCGTATTGAAATAAATTACATACCTGTCTACTAAAGAGGAGAACTATAATTTATCGTCTGAATGATTAAGTTATTTAGATGACAGTTGCATATGAAATGTCTGCAAATATTTCAATCTGGAAGGTATAACTTTCAAAATTTTTAAGTTCACACAACGACGCTTTAGAGTATCATCGAACATAATGTTTATTTAAGTCTAACGAACAATTACTAAAACATGTTTATGTATGGATATAATTTCGTCTATTCATGCATTGGTTCTAATTTAATGTTAGTTTGTGTGCATAATATGTATTTATTACCTACACAGTTTCACAATTGGTACATGTACATGAATGCAATGTAAAAGTTATAGAAATGTTGATTTTATTAATTTGTCAACTGACTTTGTACATTGTTTAGAAAACTGTTATAAGAAAAGGCTGAAGAGGAACGAGATGCAACAGAGAAACTTACCAGCTGCGTGTTCAGTAACGACTGTTACGGGTACGGGACAACTCAACCCGAAGACAACTGAAACTGTGGATTACTCAACTCAAAGTTGGGACAACTCAATCTGTTAATAGGGGATTGAGTTGTCTTTGGGTCGAGTTGATCCGACCCTAACGTTACGGAACGTTTTGGGACGTTCATGGTAGTTGAACAGGCACCTTAGAATATACAAAACATATAAACATGTTAAACTATTTTGAATTAGAAAATAAAAGAGCGAAACTATTTTGAATTAGAAAATAAAAGAGCGAAGGCTAGACAGGCAGAGCAATTACTTTAAGTTGCTTTATTAGATGAAAACAATTACGAAATGCAAGATGATACTTGGATATTTGGCGGGTAATGTCAATGATATTATAAATAGGATTGAAGATGGTACTGGCAATATTAAAGAACACATTGAAAGATATCTGCACTTAACTAAAGAACTAGATAAAGAAAACGAAATAATAAAGATGAAATTTAAAGTAACACTAAAGCAGGCTTCCCAGCGTTCCTAGTTTTTCCTAGTTTTCCTACTTTTTCCTAGTTTTTTAGTGGGTTCCTAATTTTTCCTAGTATTTGCCAAAAGGCTCCTAGTATTCCTAGTTTTTATATTTTAAGGTGTTTTTTTTGCAAAATACTGATACCTCATTTGTTTTTCTGTAAGATATATTTGCAGATAATGGCCAAAAGTTGTTGAATTGACATGTTTCAATGCTGGTATGGTGTCTGGTGTCAATGTTGCCTTACCAAGCTGCATGTGTTAACACATGTGAAAACTAAGGCTCTATGACACCATGACGTCTATGCATGAGCTAAGAAAATGTCAACTTCGCAGCTTCTGTGCCTGTCTTCCATGGTAATTATGTAGAGTTCCAGGTTGAAACGGTAAACACTTTCCTAAAAGAAGTCCTATGTTTTTTTGCATTATCTTCCTAGTTTTCTCCTAGTTTTCTCCTAGTTTTTTTAGTTAGCATTCCTAGTTTTTTTCCTAGTTTTTTACTTTGCATTGCTGGGAAGCCTGCTAAAGAATTAATTGATTGAATAATTAATATATATTATTAAATGAAGAGGGACAAACATGATGATTGTAATGATAACAGTACTGTATAGCGGGTTATTTCTGCGGGGCAAAAATTTCGCGTAAACAAGAGAGTTTTGTATTGGCGATGCTAAATATTGGCGGAAATTACTCTGAGCGCCAATTTTAAACCTCCCGGTGAAAGATGGTCAAAGGTACATAACTCTGCCATTTCACCTGTATAAGCAGTCACTACCGACCACGACTTTTCAAATTTTTAAATTAACTAAGTGTCACCAAAGTTGCATAACCTTTGCGGACGTTTGAAAAACCAACGCTTACACAGCAGATTATCTATTTCTATGACGATGTATTGACGGGACAAGTTTAATTATGTGATAAGAAATTCTGAATCGTCATTAAATATGAATGTTTTTGATAAAAATATTACCTGGGTTCTGCTAAGTTTGATTGATCGTTCGACAAATTGCATAAGTAAGCCCAACTCGCGAGAGTCTTATAATAGCAACAATTTGTTGTAATGAACAATAAAAATTTTCGCATGTTTGTTAATAGTCGTAGAAAACGCCTTTGTCTTTGTTAAAAATTATCGGTATTGAAGTTTGCGGCTACACATTCCTTGAAAATCGCCAATTTACCTGAATCCATTGGTCAAAGTCAAACAAATTTTGAAATTAACAGCTTGTCACAATCAATGTATCATCAACGCACCTAGTGGAGTCTTTAAACGGACAAAATCAATTATAAAGCGTTGTCACGTGACGAAATTTGACAATAGTTTTCTTTTGAATATCAATAAATAAAAAAGTTACATAAACACTACATTTGTAACTCCGCTCTTTTTACTCAACTTGTTAAATTATGTGATGAGAAGTTTGTCTTCGGTTCGCTAGAAAGTACTGAAATTAATTGCGAGACTAAAGATGAATTTGTTTTGTACGACAATCAAACAAGTGTTTGAGCTAAACTCGTGAAGATTCGCAAATGACCGACATACGGGTTTATAATGTTAACAAAATGGCGGCACCGTCGTCGAGTTTCGTAACCGAGATTTGATAGAACCTGTCGTCTTATTGTTAGAATGACTGTGTTGTCTGTCTGTATTTTCGTTTCTACAAACATAACTTGAATCAACTCCTTTGCATTATTCAAAATAATAAATTTTGTTCATTTACATAGTTAATTTCCACAAAATTCACTACATAAATCTGGATTTTAAGGGAGGTAATACATGCACATATTAATGAATAAAAAATTCGTTAAGAGTAATGTCCCTTAGTAAACAATATGGCGGCGACTTAATACTGCGGCGGTTTGTATTCGCGGTGTTTATATTTGGCGCATTTTCATTTTCCGCCAATAAAGCCAAAATAAAACCCCCGCAGATAATACCCGCTATACAGTAAGTAAAAGTAATTGCATTTTATAGTCTAAGTTCCATGCTTACGCACGTTCACCGACTTTACAGCTATAACACCTGGTCACTGGGCTACTGGTGTCTATCAATCTCCCAGGGGAGTCTTTTTTACTCCGCTTATTAGTGCAGCCGACAAAAAGGCGCAACGGAATTATACCACCCTCGCTGGTACTTATTTACACTTGCGTGGAGCGAAGAATCGCAGGTAAATTTCTTGCTCAATGAAATTGACAGTGCCCCTGGTGGGATTCGAACCCAGGACCTCTCGATCCCTATGCGCCCGTCCTACCACTGGACTACTGCTACTACTGTGTATAAAAGTGCTGATGATAAGTGCAAGATTTCCACTTCTATCTATGTACTGCCCATGGCATTTATAAGCATCACGGGCAAGTGACATCATCACATTGTTAAAGGAACATTATTTACATTTAAAATTGTTAAAAACGGATAAAAACATTTCTGGGGTTTAGGCTGTTAGCTTCTGTGGGCGGGAATTCAATTAGATTTTGCATGTACTAGGTCTAGGGGTAGCACATTCCATTCACGGTAGTATGATAGGTGACTGGCTGTTCACTACTTTATAAAATGTTGTCTCTTGTATTTTCTACGATCTTTCAGGGGTAGCCAATTAAGATAGTTCAGCATACTGGTTACACTGTCGCAGACAGGTGACTCTGACGAAAATAAATCAGTAATGTAATTCCACAGTCAGCTTAAACCACGTAAAATCTGCCAAAGTCGTATCTACTGTTAAATATATGTGAAATAAGAGGTCAAATCAGTGACCGACAAATATCTTCAATCGGACAATGTGAGACTGATCCATAAAAAGAATCAAAGAATACACATAGACCTGTTAACTCGCGTGTCGCTTTTTCTGCAACAGTCTCTATGAAATACAATGATAGTACTTCCGCGACATCAATTATTTCTAGAAGCATGAGTGCTGCGAAGTGCAAACATAGTTCCTTCACTGAGTAGATTTTTTTCTAAAATCAGTATACATAGAGGTACGTCTGTAGGAATTGTTTTTAAACATCAACTCTGTCAATCAGTCTCTTTCAAGAACAAGACGTAGTTTCAAAAAATAGTGACAATAAATATTATTTTTGTAACTATTTTATTTCTTGGAATTGAAGAATTAATTAATTATTAATGAGATGCCCGTATATGGTATTAATTAAAATTGATATAACCTGAAAATCATTATATACTTGCTTTTGTTTTTATTTGATCTAGATCGCAAATACTTCAGTTTTCTTCTTAACTTTTAGAATCTTCTACATTTGAATTCACGTAAAATTATTTGTAGAAATTAATGTTCATTGCGTAGGTTGTGTGGTTGTTCAAGTCTACAGAAAACAATCTAAATACCGGTACTTAATAATCTACAACTGCAATATCATGTCACCTATTATTGATGTATTACTTTAATTTTGCTGTGTAAGTGTTTAGCATAGGCTGCCGGCATTAACCCCCCCCCCCCCCCAAAAAAAAATTATACATTTTTTTGTGAACTATATTCATACATGTGATTTTATTGTGTTCGGGACGCTTTCGTATCGACAGCCTGTTGATTTTGGTTTTGTTGGAATTGTAGATATACATTGTCTATATACTATGATACTTGGTATCAGCTCTTTGCTGGAAGTCTTAATTACTAACCCTTAATTTGCATTCAGTAAGTGCTTAACTCGCTTTATAGCATATAGTTTGTTATTAAAACTTCGCTATCGAGGTATCTGAAAATGCACAAGGCACATGTGTGCACTTAAAACGTCAAGTTGATGATCAGTTTTATTGAACTTGGCTAGTTAAACCAAAGGTCAAACCTCTACTTATATTACATCATAAGAAATATTCAGACTGTACATGGAAATGTGATTCCTTAAGGAGATTCTGTTTCTTGTATCACATGTTTGTCTGGCTTTTATCATCGTCTGTGGAACAATTCTAGTCCATTAGTTATAATATAAAAATTTTATAGTGTAACCATAACCTTGGATAAATGTGCCAAATAAAGTCTACAGCTTATCTAGATATGTCTATATAGTGGCTCGCCTCATGAAATCTTAGTTTGGGTAGTAGAATTTATGTGGAGCGATTAATGCAAATCGTATTGCACAATACAAATCCACTTAGGGATATCGTTCTGTTATCTTTTCCTTATGAGGTCTGGAAGTAGCCATAGTTCGTAAACTAAATAATACTTTGCTGTTTTTTCTTTCCAACTGGTAAATTCTTCTAAAACAGCAAATACATAAGTGGACATGTAATTAAAACTATTTTACTCCCATATAAAGCCAGTTACCACCCTGCATCGTAAATTGTATCAACTACCAGTTTCTAAGTTAAAAACGTAGACCAAACGATTCAGTAGATTGTTTTTGAAATTCTATCATTATGAAATGTTCAACGAATTTTTATCAAAACAGTTTCATTATTTTGTGCATAAAATACAAAAGAAATGCAAGCAAACTATCCATAAGACTAAAACACATATTGCTCAAGCCTACATCGTTATCTTTGTCTAGCATTCAAGGCTATTTAAAGAAGAAATACCATCATAAATAAGCAAATCTTTAATTAGAAACTTTCCTTTTCTGTTTAAGTATGTGATCACATTTCTCATGGTGTAGGCGGCCATTAATTACTAAACATTAAAGATTAATGAAAACGACTAAGATGTAATGAATTGTATATTTACTGGAAACACTTAAGTTGTCACATAAACATCGCCCATGCTATAGAAAAAACAAGAAAAGTAGCTGTAAGCAAATTGGAAATCTTAGAAGAAACAATCCATTAATTCACTTTTTATACAGGCTTCCGCGTTGTACTTAGTGATGTCCATTTGAGAACAAAGCTGGGTTCGGTAAGGCTTTAAGATAGTGGCTTGTGAAGCAATACATACTCTTGTACCAATGTTATCGCGGTTGCTGCAGCAAAGGCCGAAGAGAGTGTGCCAGCAGCGTGTTCAGTTACCCTGAAGGTTTCGAAACGTTCCGTAACGTTAGTGTCGGGACGACTCAACTCAAAGACAACTCAACCCGAAAAAAAAACTCAATATGTCACCAACGGTTTGAGTTTAACCAACTTTAGGTTGAGTTATCCATGGGTTGAGTTTCCAACTGGTTGAGTTGTCCCGTACCCGTAACGTTCGCTAATAGTCGTTACTGAACACGCTGCTGTTCAATATGTGATCATGTATCGGTCTGGCTACTCACCAGAGAGTAAGATAAGAAGTTAAGTTCTATTCCAGCTTTCATAGTTTTTAGGTAGGAAAATTTTATTGAGTTGTCTCAAAAACAAGTTCAATTTTTCTGAAGTACCGTTGAACTGAGAAATTGTAAGAATGTAAAAGTTATCACGTGTTTTCAGGAAAATAAACACTTTTACCCATGATGCTTAGTGTCTCCGTACAAAGGTCAATAAAACCGTTTGTGTACAAAATGCATATAGGTAAAAAAACAACTTAGATATTTATGTACTGCGGTATTTGTGATGTCGTTTGTTGTTGAAACCATGTGACTAAATCGTTTTCAAAAAACTATAGTAAAATTGAGGGTTATGGAAAGCGCCATAATTGACAGTCCTAATTAAGGGTTCTCTAATTATTAGGTTCTTCAACCAATAACCTACAAAAATGTACTAAAACATGAGTTCAGACAAAGTTTCCAAGATTTTCATTATTGATATGTTTAGTTCAGTCTCAGCACGATTAGTGCAAACTTTATTAATTCAAAACATGAGTCTCTAAAAGACGAAGTGTACTTTTTATGACAAATTGATCTTAGCCCTCGATAATAAAACAAAAACAACGTTACAAGTGCATAAAAAACTAGACATTAATCTTGGAAACAAAAAGGGTAATCAAAATGTGTTATCTAAGACGAGGCGATTGAGAAATTTTAAGTTAACTCATTAATTTGAAAGATTTTATTGAATAACCTTATTGTTAGTGCATCTATTAATTTATCCCCAACACGATAGAGAGGATGGTTAATAGAGTACACATGTGATCTTGAGTCTTTCTTGTAAAAGCTTTGTTAGTAATAATTTGTAATGGTTTATGAATTTCGGCTATCATTTCAATGAACAAGCTTATTTACAATAGCCATGAAATAAATTAAGTGAGTCGACATAGTAATGACAGCCAAATTAGCCAATACTTCATTATAATTAATTATAATTTATTTTGTGATATTGTTGTTCGATTTTATGGTAAAATAATGTCTTATGAAGGTTTAAAAGTGACCAGATCTGCCGTCTATGCTTGGTTTATTTGAGTTATGTAATGCGTAGTTTTTGTATAGACCGAGTTTCTTTTATATTAAACTGTATCATATTCTACCTTGTATTTATTTCTATGGAAAATGTTCCTGATTGTTGAATTCAGATTAAAATACAGTTATTTCATATGTGATTTGGGAACAGTCAACTGTTTCCCGAGGCATACGGCTTCTGAAAACAGTTTTAAACACTATTCCTGACACCGAGGGACAACAGTTTGACTGTTCCCAAATCAGACATAAAATAACTTTATTGTACCTGATCAATTACTATTTTAACAGCACTTTACATATTTACGTCTGCTAAATCAAGATCGATGGAGGCTTGATGCATTCGGAAGCGTCTGGTAAAGCTTAAAATCCCGTAGCAGTTACTACCCCTTATATCAGTACAGTTCGAAACTTGAAATTTGAAAAACATTACATGGCGTCAGAGCACGCGCGGGAAACAGTCAAAACTTTTGACCGGTCAACAGTTCACCCAGGAAACAGTTAAAAATAACAAATTACGCTTATAAGCAATCAGGTAATGAACTAAATTAATGTTCCATATACCATTTAGGTTCAATAATTTTGATTCTTGTCAATCTCGAAAACGCTTGAAATCCTGAATTCATCTTTTAGTTTGTCTTTAGATAATAACATTTTAATACTGTAGGCACTAAGAGTCCAACGTGAATAAAATGTAATTTAAATAATTTCAAACTCCCATGAGAGCCATCATGGCATTTTAATTATTTCAAAAATCACTCCCACATTTTAGGTTTTGTTTGTTTCAGGAAGTATACAGTACTGACAGTGGCTGTTTTTGCACATTGCAAATTAATCTATGCGGCATATAGATTGTTGTTAATATATTGTCTTTTGTATATTGCTTGTTTCTCATTAAATTCTTAAGTGTAAAAATTAATGCTTGCCTACAATTTGAGATGCATTTTAGTGTTCAGTCGCGACTATAAATAATTTCATCGAAGTCAAGCCTAGGTTACCATGCCTCTGTAAAAACTTCTTTCATTTATTTATTGCGCTCGGCTCCCTTTGTCGGCTTAAATGGTTTCACTTTTGTTTGCTTATGATTTCACAAAATCGGACGTCATCTCTACATACGGCATTGTATGATATGCTGCGATCTGGAATCGAACTTGGAATTAAACTATACAGACTCCTGTCATAAAGGTATCATTAATAGCTGGTTACTGTTCAGGCCAATGTTAAAATAGTTAAATTAAAGTTAAATTAAAAGTGCTGTTTAAAGTCTGCTTTCATGTACATGTTCAGCCGACTTCACAATCATGTACGATAACTCCTGATCACTGAAATCTCCATCAGGCAGGCGATCCCTCTCAGTACCCATTTACACCTGGGTAGAGTGGAACAACTGTAGATTTATTTCTTGCCCAAGGAAATTTGCAGTGCCCTTAGTGGGGATCGAACCTGAGAGCATGTAAGATCATCACGGGACCATGTCACAGTCTGGTAACCAGCCGGAAAGAAAGATCAGAAGGAGAGTTGCATTCTAGCTTTGTCAGAGATTAGACGTATGTTATCTGTAATATAACTTTGTCAAAATGTGATTAACAGTGACTCGATGAACTAAAATAATGAGTTAGTTTCTTTGTTGCCCAGTAAATAGACACTAACTCTATTGTTATAGATATTTGACGCAGAGAGTTGTACGGGAACCAATGTTATAAAGCCCACTGACCATAATCTGTTTGGCCGATGCATATAAGTTAGACAGATTGTTTCACTGACAAAAGTTTTCATACGATGCTGTTTTGCAATGACAATGAATCAAAATGGTTTCTTCAATTTGTCACTAAAAGAAATTCGAACTGTCATATATTTTGAAGAGTTTACAACTTCAATTACAAATTTTAACAACATGAAAATTATTTTATCAGATCTTGAATTTAAGTTTCTAAAGGTTTGTGTTCAATCTATCCCAGGATTACAATAGTTTATCAGCTCGGTGAATGTTTTGTGAGATACAGTGGTGAGAAAATACGGTTTCCGATGAATGGAATGCTGAACGTTCACACTGAATGTTGCTATCTTTGAATATTTGAATAGAAAACGAACCATAAAACATTTTAGAAGAAAATGATTGTGTAAGAAACTTCTCGATCTTGTAATGAAGTATTTTTTGCTTATTGTAGACAGTTTGAAATTAGAATTTTGTCTTTCGTAGATTCATGCTTTCACTCGATATCTTATCTAATCAAGTGGCGGAAACGTAGAAGTAATTTCGTTTTTTATGTACATTGTTGTAAATGACCGGTTTTTGTTCATTACCTCAACGCATATAATTGAAAACTAACTGAATTGCAATATCTTAAAAACAGACGCACGTTTTTGTTTATTTTAGCATTACGATGCAATAGTGACGCCACATTTCTTGAATGCGAATTTCAGATTTGTATTGAGGTCAAAGCAAATTTTACTCTGCGTTTTTTGGCTATATATCAGGTTCAAAATGAGAATTATGCAAGTTATCGTGCTTTAAGTCACATTGGAACTGTCATACATCGGCGGTCAATAATACTACTTACGTTGCTTGGAGACACTGGATAGATGTTTAGACACAGCATTTAACCTAGTACAAAACACTCACATTCGCCAGCGTCTGACTGCTGCCCTACGTAATACAAAGATAGGCAAATGTATGGTCGTAAAATATTTCATGACCAAAGTCCACGAATGTTTGTAGGTCCTTCCCGGGAAATCGAACCAACGATTCCTGGATTTGCATATAGACACGCTACCGGCTAAAATCAAAGGGTGGGGCGGGGTATCAACAGAAACAGCGACATTTGTCATTTAATTTATACATGAGAAATACTGTATACATGTACGTTGGACATGAAAAAAATACTGATTATAGTTATCATTGATGTAGAGACTTAAATACCATGTAATTTGTCTGGTAACATGTTTTGCTTACTCGTGTACAATTGATCGATTTATCCGACAGCGTTTTCCACGTGCCTATATTATGTATATTTCTACACGTGTTATCTGTGCATTTGACGTGTACTGCAAGCTAGTACTTTATAGACCGAAATTTGCATTGCAATGCAATACCTTTAACTTGTTTAAACATTTGATAATGTTTTACATCTGACCGAGTATTGACTAAAGCTTACATACAGATCACAACAAAGTAAACGTATGCGATATTGTTTACAAACAATACAAGGGAAAAATGAAATCGAACATAAGACTATTCAACTTATTTTCAGTGTTAAGAATATATTTTATTTCAACAGCTGAAACAATTTACCATCTATAAATAAATATTCTGTCATCATAAATAGGCTTATCATAATTTGGTGTCCCATTTTATATTGCACAACAATATAATGTCCATCTCGATGTACAAGTTCAACATCATGCAAACAAACACATACATGTGTATTTAAATGTTGACTATAAAACAAAATGCTCCGAATACAATATCAAAGTTAATTAAACAGACGTTATTCACGATTTTCTCATTCTGCGTCTTCTAAATGCATTTGTAGATGTTGGAACTGAAGTAGGCGGTTTTGGTTGCAATACATTACCAGCCATTGTGGCATTTCTTGTGTTAGGATTATTTCTAAAAGCATTAGATTTTGTGACTGGGTACCTGGTGTTTTTCTCAGTGTTTATAGCAGGAAGAACAGCCTTACGTTTTATAGGACGTGGAATGGCGGATGGTCTCTTGCAAACATCACTTGGATTAACTGGAGGAAACTGATTTTCTCCGAATTGGTTATTTTTGTCTCGTTTGTTTTGATGACCATTTTCATATGCAACGAAGCTGTGTTTGGGGTTTATAACTGGTAATGGTATCTTGCCATGATATCTTTCATTTGTTGTACGAGCTATTCCGTTATCTACAACTTTAGGATTGACATAAACATTGGCTCTTATATTGTTACTTGGCCGTGTATCCATATTGGGTTTTAAATCATTCAGTCTATTTGATTTCATTATAATTTCATCATTTAATTTACCATTTTCTTGTTTCCAATCATTTGTAAGACGCACGTATGTTTCAATTTGTTCTCTGATGTATTCTGGTCCACGTTCAACTCTATCTTTAATTTCAGTAACCTTATCTACCCAATTTCTTAATTCTTCATGCTTATCTGTGTTCGTGCCTTCTAGGAGAGCAAGCTTACGGCCTTGTTCTAACTCTCTAGCCTTTATTCTGTTGTTTTCTTCTTCAATATTTTCAAGCATCTTGAATGCATCAGCTTGCTCCTTTTGAAGTCTTTCAACTGCATTTCTCTCTTGTGTGGACTTTTGAAGCAACATGTCTAGTTCTCTGTAAAAAAAATTGCACATGATTATATTATTATATACCATATTTTGTAGCACTCGTTTTATATTTAAATACACATGTACGTTCAAAGGCGCTACACACTCACATGTTAACATTATGAATATTATGAATGCGAATTGTAAGAATTAGCTAGGAGGTGTTTTTTTAAATAAAAAAATAATAGAATGAATACAAATAAGCCTTATTAAAAGGATCAGTGATCAATTTAGTAATTAATGTAGGTAAAAAACTACTAGTGGTTTTTAACTTCTTCCTAAAAATATTTAGACACTGAGCACACTTGACTGAGTCAGTTCATGCATTTCACGGATTAGGTGCTTATGAGTAAAACTTCGCTTGCCCTCAGCAATTGTTCGAGACCGTGGAACAATAATGGATTATAATCATCATAAACTAAATAAAAACTAATTGAAACTACACGTACCAGCTTGTTTGTGATAAAATGCAATTAAGTTTAGAGTCGAATGGAATGTTATTAGTGTTCGTTATGTACAGCAATCTTACGTACAGCATGTACCAGAAAAATTCAAAACACATACACTATATTGTTCGTTTTTTTCTCAACTGTCAAAACATGAATAATTTCCCGGTGAATGCGTTTGCTTTTAACATAGTCGTAATACATCCATGAGTTACCGAAAGTGTGTATTATGATCAAGTAAAGCTGCTTTTGCCGTATGATATGTTTTAGTCAAGATATTTTAATGAAAATTAGGCCGCCAGTAAAAAGACAATGCATTCAGTCACCGTGAAATTATTCAAGCTTTGACAGTTGAGAAAAAAAGGACTATACATCTAAACTTATGTTAAGGATATGTCATATATAAAACAGTTTATGGGTTGTACTAACTTTTTATATTCCTCAAGTTCGATTTCTTTTTGTTTAATCCTAGTGTCGTTCCTTATTGTCTTTGTTAACATTTCCTCATATTGTTTGAATAATTTGAATCGATCCTCGTCATCTGAAACATATAACAATCTAATAACTCAATATTTTCATTGTACATAACAAACAATCAAAACAAACATACTTGTCATATACATATTCATCTACAAAATTGCAAAACAATATACTTATATACAAATGTTTTAGTCTGTATTAAAACATAAATTAAACATCTCAATTTCTACAATTATAATCATTTTTACATGACAATTAAATGTTTCCAAAACACCTAACAAGTGATTTCTGATTTTTAGAATTGATTGGTGATACAAAATCGATGTGTTGCACATTATTTGACAAACTGACAAAGAGGACATATTTAATCTATAGTAGCATTGTGAAATTAGACTGTGAACCCGTGTCGGTAGCTCAGTTGGTAGCCCGGGTCGGCAGCGCAGTTGGTAACCCGAGTCGGTAGCGCAGTTGGTAGCGCCCTGGATTTCGAATCCAGTGTCCCGAAGGGGGTGCGGGTTCGAATCCGGGTTCGAATCGTTCCCGGGGAGGATATATAGTCCAACAGAATTAACCTGGGCTTGAACTACCTAATTATAATAATTACACGCTTCACTTGCATTAAATCGTGAGTTTCCGAATGCGTGTATACGGTTATTTATTTTGGAAACATTAGTTTTGGGGGAAACAAGTTATTCAGCAATATCATGGCACAGTTTTAAAGTATTTATTCTTATGAAAACAACATTAATTGTTCAGTACGTTTATTTTGCCGAATGCTTCCGATAAAGCACGATTTACCAACGAAGACCAAAATAGTCTGTAAATACTGCGTTTAATATATTCTTGCATAAAGGTCAAGCTCAGGTTAATTCTGTTGGACTATACCCTTCTGTGAAAATTTGACAATAATGTCATTTACCCCATTAATAAGGTATATGGAGAAGTTCTGGCCTTGTGGAATGATATGTGAGCACTGGTTATAGACAAGGGTCCAGGAAAGCTAGGTTAGGTGTGCTGGACGTCGTTATATGACCTAAACAATGTGTTGCTACGGCGTTAAACCCAACAAAATAAATAAATGTAATTGGACGGTAGGTGGGTTTTTACATTATGTAACAGTCACATGTGCATTTGTCTTCGAAGTCAAATCGATCTTCAACAAATTTTTAGTTATTTTACTTACCGTTAGTGTCTGTACGAGTTGGAGTTGCAATTTTCTTAGTTATAAATGGTAGAGATGGGATTGACGATGGTGACACGTGTGTAACCACAGTATTTGTTTTATCACGTGACAGTGGTCTATTTTTAGATTCAATTGGAGGTAAGGTTGTTAATGGCCTTGATGATGACCTTGGTGTATTCATATCTGAAAAAAGAATGATATTCTAATGTGAGACACTTTACCTACCCGGTGCGCTAGTGAAGCTGTTTTTTTTGTTCTTTTTTGGTTGGGCTCATCGCCGTAGCAATGCTTTGTTTAGGTCATTAAGGCGGTCAGTCAAACTACTAACCGTTCTTAGATCTCTAGATTTAACTGTAAACTAGTCACTAGGTGCATACCTCTTTCAGTGCCTGACAACTGCCCTACATGATTTAGAATCAGTGAAAAAAGGTAGATGTTTCATGGCAAAGCTCCGCCAAAGTATTTCTCGTTCTAAATCGAACCTACGCACCCTCGATCAGCTACCGACAGAGTTAGCCTGGCGGACACCGTTTGTAAAAGTATCATACAACCCTGCATCGGGCAAAGGACTAAACAAACCTCATATACATCAGCAAGTTGTTGCAAAAACAGATATTTCTTGTCGTCCACTACTAGCTTAGCTGCGTAGTTAGTGTGTCTATCTGCGAAATCTAGTATTCTTGGTTCGATTGTTTGCTACTGGCAGTGATATCTGCCTAATATTATTAACATCTCAGGTCCATAGATCTCAAAGGGCAGAGCTAAGGATATTTTACTCATGCAATATGACTGAGTAAATGTCAAACATACCACTTTAGGTTCCATAATATTATATAACATTTATATCACAAATGGTCTTAATCGTTATTTTCTGACAATCGACGGGGATTATTAGGTTTCTCGTCAAAAAACTTTAATGGGTATTGTCGCTTTTTATGGTCAACGATAGTCAGTCGTAAGAAAGATATCGATTACAAGTACATATCCCATTAAATAATCATTTATTACCATATATACCATTTACTAGAGTATAAACATAATAATAATAATTGTATAAAGGCATGCATGAATATATAATATTGCCCGAAGTACAAACAAAACTATTTAACCATATTCACCGAAATAATAAAACACAAATCGGTATGTTTGTTTTTGTGGGGTTATCGCCGGTAGCAACAAATTGTATATATCATATAACGGCGGTCAGTCAACCAACTCACTCTTCCTGGAAAGGCTAAATCTCTAGATTTAGTTCTTAACCAACTACTAAGCGCATACTTTCGTCAGTGACGATCCCTCGGTCAGTAGACTGGCGTGCTACCAAGTTGGCAACTGATCTAGCCGGGCGGCTCATAAAACTGCGATATTCTGATACAGAGGAGTTAAAGTTAGATCTAGTTAATTTTTAACAAAATTACTACCGTGCATCTGATAATTATATCATTTATACGGTAAAAACAAACACGTAATATTCATAAAATACTAAATGTACACCTACCTTGAATCTTGTTAGTGTAGACTCAGATAAAAGTATGTAAGTTTGATTGATGCCTTTCTGCACCCTCTGCAACTGTTGCCGTCGTATCTCTAAATGCGTATCCAACGTAAATGACGTCACGTCGATGACGTCATTACGGTCAATGATAAGGGACGTAACTCTACTATTGTCCTTATAGATATTTTCATCGTCAAGAATAGAACGTTACTCATGCAATTTTGTGTGATTTATGTCGCTCGTAAAATTTCCAAATATATAAGGTTTTACCCTGACACTAATTATGAACAATTTTATTTGAAGTCTAAATTATAAAACAAGTTAAGACTTTTTATATTTTTAGTCTTACGAGAGGTCGAAATGAAAAAAAAAAAGATGTCAATTACTATCGACTTTCAAGCCCATTTTGTGTAAGCTCTGAGTGAAATTGATATTTATCTTAGAAATTCGCTGATATTTTCTCAAACTGTTTGATAGTTGACACATTGAGCTTATTCGTACCGGGGTGGGTTCGGTTTTTTTCTCCTTTTTTGGTGCAAAAGTAAGAGCGATGGGTAATATAAAATCAACAACCAAGATTTCATTTTTTTTATTTCTAAAAAATTATGGTCGGGATTATTGAAAGACGAAAAATATAAAAGGTCAGGCTTAAGCAAAAACTATCTTTAAAAAGATGTTCAGTCATACCACAATGAACGTGCAGCAATGACTGATTGATCAATAAGCAAAATGAGCCGTCCATAATACACATAGTGATAGTTAGCAACTACTGTCCTTGCTACGCACCCGTTTATCACAAAAAACCAATGTCTCTGTATAATATATCTTGTATCAATTTCTCTATACCGGAAATAGAATTTCATTTGTCAAACTGGTATGGTCGTGCAACTGTTATGAAATCGCTATTTGATTCTCAGTTATTTGAAGATGGTCTATGAAACAACAAAGTTATTATAAAGAGAATTAGATTCCGAGTTAACAATAACAAGTTAAAGGCTATGATAGACATTTTCGGAAAAAAATAAAACATTATCTTTAGCTCTATTTAATCATTTTCTTTGATTTGTCTGATGCAGTAGTTTGTAAAATGTGTTAGCCTTCGGATCTAGCGGGGTTCAGGGGTCCGGATCCCCCTGGAATTTCCAAATGTACCTATCCATAAGTGTATAATCTTGATTGTAAGTCATTTTTTTAGTGGCATGAAGCAATTTGTCTCGGTGATTAACATAGATTTAATAATTTACGTAGTTTTTTTTTATTAATATGTTGCATTATATTGCAAAAAGTGTATAATGTGGTTGTGGTTGGAAAGTTTGGCCCCCTTCCTACAAAAAGTTCGGACCCCCCAGAAGAAGTCCTGGATACACCCCTGCACTTGACTATATACACTGAATGTGGAGCTGGATAAAGATAGTTTAGTCCAGAACTGTTATCGCTCGGGCCCACCCGTTGACATTTAAGTACAAATAAAAAAGAAAATAGAAAAACAATGTCGTAACGCTAAATGCTAAGCCAAGTGAGACTTGAGATTCCATTTCCTAATTTGCTTTATCACTATTAGCATTAACACATTACTTGTTGATTAGATTTCTCTATGCACACATTTAATGAAATAATGTTGTTTTCAAAGTCATATACACCAATTAACGTCAATTTCAGTGACAGGTTTTTTATATTCAACATTCCATAGAGTTTTAGCAATTTTATCTTGATGACATTTTTCATACGGGCAGTATGGGAACTTTTTGTTAATTGAATAATAAATTCAACAATATTCAAATGGCGAATATTTCTCGCCCGCATCATAATAACTGTTATGTAATTTTGATAGCAACATTTTTTGTCAAAGCTAATAAATGACATTTTTGTACTTTTTATCATTATTATTATAATTATTATATACCTCATTTGCATTGCGCTCTTTTCATTATTTGTTCAAAAGAGATTCACCATCATATGCATAATTAGGAAATAATTAAAAAATGAGAATGAAAATGGTTAAGTGATGATAAAATATAAAATAATAAAATGAAAACTAAATTTAAGCTATGAGTTAGTGATCAATAAAGTGCTCATAGTAGTTAATACACAAACAAAAAACAAGTGGATTTTAACTGTTAAAGATAGTGAAATTATTAATAATGGACTGTTGCTAGAACGGCAGCCAAATGGTCGATGGGGAATCTGCATGGCTGGATGCCCTGAAAATCCATGATTTCAAGATGTAAAGTTGAATTCTAATCCAATGCTCCCGTCCAAACATCCATCAGCGTCAGTGACCGCGCATCCCACCAACCATCATGCATTCAGACAAGATGCCCTAAAAAATCCACGATTGCAAGGTGCAAAGTCGGATTCTAATCCAAAGATCCCTCCTGATCATCCATCAGCACCAGCGCCTGATTGCTAAGATAAAGTGTAAGTGATATGGGTAATGATTAGATTATCAATGGAAAGGCCGATATGGAATCCAGCTAGATGCCTTGGAAAATCCATGATTGCAAGGTGCAAAATCCAATCCAAGGACACTGACAGAACATCCAGCGCCTGATTTGTAAGATAAAGTATAAAGGTAATGAGTATACAATCAGTGGAAAGGCAACCCAGTCAATGGGGAATCTGGCTAGATGCCCTGGAAAATCCATAATTTCAAAGTGTAAAGTCGGATTCTAATCCAAGGATCCCAACAGAACAGCCATCATGTGGCCGCACATTATTTTGTTATAGATCTTGTGCATAATTATTGGTTGTTGTAAAGAATTTAATTTCATGGTGTTATATGTTCGTAATTTGGGTATATTTTATGATCATTTAGCCATTTCATATTGATTAAAGAGTTTTCACCGTAGAATAAACATCACAATATGACTAGTTATAAACACGTAGGCCCTGTTTATTGTGTTGAGGATTGTTTAAACATCAGTGCACCAAGATTTATTAAGCTGAGAAAATTGCACAAGAACACGTTTAAGCAGTCTTAGATTGGTTCATTTTACTGGTTTATTCCAAATCGTTGTGTATTGACCCAAGGTGATTGATTTAGCGATCATAGTAATCAACAAACAGGTAGGTCTTTTTTTCTTAAAAGTACTAGAGACTGGACACAAGTCCAGAGTCCGGAAGGCAATTCCATGGGTTTGGCGCCGCATGACTGAAACTACGATTGCAAAAAGTAATTGTCGTAGACATTGGGACAGTAATAGATAATGAATAGCTAGAACGGACGTCTCTGTTGGGTTTGTAAACATGTATTAGGTATTGGATATTTATATGGGACATAGGTTGTCAAGTGCTTTATACGTATATATCAAGAGCTTATAGCTGATCCAGTGACAAACAGGAAGCCAATAAAGTTCCCTAAGCACTGGTGTTATATGATCATGACGATTTGTTTTGGTGATGATTCTCGCAATCGTATTTTGAAGACGTTGAAGTTTATTCGCAAGAAGGGCTTTGCAATAGTCTAATCATGATGTAAACAGAGAATTTACTAATGTCCTTGTAGCATCCACAGTAAGAAACCTTCTTATGCGACCGATTTTTCTTAGCTTATAATAAGACGATCTGCTTACAATATTAACACGCTTCTCCATATCCATGTGTTGTGTGAAGTAAGCACAAATATATTTAATACAGTCTTTAGAGATTATGATGGAATTACCAACACTAATGGACATGTCATCAACATGTTTACGATTATATTTTGAAGAGAACTTCCGTCTTGTCTGCATTTAATTTTAGCATGTTGAAATTCATCCATGAAATTATTTCAGTCAAACATTTATCAATACGAAGGAATGTTTCTGATCTTGAAATATTATCAATTGGTTTAAAGGATATATAAAATTGAGAATCATTAGCATGGAAATGATGTAATAATCCGTGTTGCAAGCAAATGACACCAACAGGTTTAGTGTACATGTACATGGTGAAATACTTAGTTTCTTCCATATACATGTTCAGCCGACTTTACGATAACTCCTGATCACTGAAATCACCCTCAGGCAGTCGATCCCTTACAATACTCATTTACACCTGGGTGGAGTGGAACAATTGTAGATTAATTTCTTGCTCAAGGAAATTATACAATTTCACAAAACAAAATAAATTTTATCACACATGATGTTATATAGTATGTTAGTGGTATTTTTGTATTGTTTTTATCAAGTTTTTATATTTCATATTTTTTGGACATACATCATTCACAGTTCATGATTCGACTTAATTTTAAATTACAATGTTTTTAATTTATTTGATATTGAAAGTTGGTGTTCTGAACAGTATAACATAACGCCACTGTTAACCAGAAATTTCCCTACGAAACATCACCTTTAAAGGGCCCTTAATACATCTCCAAAGGTGTCGAAATATCACCTTTAAAGGAATTTTTCATTTTAAGCAGTAATTCAGTCGTATAAAACAAGTTATGAAATGAAAGAGAGCAAGAGTTTCGTAAATGTGTCAAATTCTTTTGAATTATATGATGTATTTTTTGGTGATTTACGCCATATTTCAACATTGTTTTCTGTCAGTTTTCGATGATCAAGTGTTCTACTTACGAGCCATAGATAGGCAAAGATCTTTCGACCCAAGCTTTTAAACTAATACTAGGCACACACCTTAGACAATTCTTTAACAGCGGCCCTACACAGATCGGCAGTAGAAATAGCCGTAAAATATTTTATGACCAAACTCAACTGCTTGTTATACCATATGTACATTAACTCAATGATGAGTGCATTGGAACTGAACAATGATATTTCAGAGAATTCTCCTAAATTGTCTCTGCACGAGATAATTAACCTTTTACCAAAAATTCCAATCCCAATTTCGACATTTTGCAAGGATAAATGACTTTCATACATGGCAATCCTGTATAAAAAGTACCATTCTGAAGATGGAACGATAGAACATTTTCATCTTCTTATAAAAAAGAAAACGTCATTGGTAGTGATAAAACATAGCCTAAAGAATAGCAAAAACTTACAAGACGTATTGTTTAATCAAAAGTTTGTTTAACTCTAAAATAAATTACCTAAAGCTAATACATGTATTGCCACCAGGCACGTGGAGTTTGTTTTTTAAGGTTGTAAGATTGATTTACAAACGTATTTAACTTGAATTGAAAGTAATGTAAATGAGCAGTGACTGAAACAAGGTGTGATGATTTGATAACAACATTGGTGAGGACATTTACCTGTCGGGCAAACACGTCTTGTAACTGTGTGACAACTGAAGTCGTCAGCAATTTTCTGTATAGTAGCCACACAGCTAACTTACTAAATTGGACTGGTAATCATTGGATAGCCAGTTCCGCGTTGGTTTGAATCCCATCCAAAATCTACCCCGTTGTTTTCATGAGCAAGAAACTTTATTGCACTAGCTCATTGCTGGGGGACCAGGATGCCAGGATGCGGACTCGAATGTGATAAATCTAAGTTGTAAGAACTTGTTTCACAATCGAGCTAACATAAATTAGTACGAGAAAAAAAAAACAATAATGCAGAAATAGATACGAT
Source organism: Mactra quadrangularis (assembly GCA_025267735.1). Classification (NCBI taxonomy): domain Eukaryota; kingdom Metazoa; phylum Mollusca; class Bivalvia; order Venerida; family Mactridae; genus Mactra; species Mactra quadrangularis. Next base: position 36,574,067 of record CM046304.1, read on the forward strand.
AGTTTTGATATACAATTTATCATGGAAGAACTCCCATAATGCCTATTACGTATGTTTCTCTGTCTAAAAATAGAAATATCGGTTTGTATTTTTAGCAGAGGGTTGAAAGTGAAATATTGAAACTATCGACCGATGCACAGGAAAGTATGACAAATATTTATATTACACTGTTCAAAAAATGCAAAAAAAAATTAATTCCAAATTGTATAGATGTACAAGAAGTGGAATCGATATAATGTTTTAAGAAACTTGATCACAATTGTTTACAATTAATGTCAATAGAAAGAAGAAGTTGAAGTCAGTTTGTATTACATCAGTCTGTTTAGATTACGTCATGAAATGTCAGAATACTGATAACAATAGTTAATCTGCCATTTTATAATTATATCAATATGATGAACAAATAGTTTGTTTGAAATGTCGGTTGCATTTATTGATACTTTAAGCTGCGCGTTCTCATATTTCAAATTATACATCAACACTACCAAATCTCTCAAAACTGTAAAGAAACACTTACAGATTTCTTGGTCCATGTAGACATTTACTAATAGGTTCATGTAAATAAAGTACGACGTCTCTTGAACAATATCTACTGGAATGGACTAAAATATTATGCTGTTCATTACTTAAAATAATTATGTATTTAGTTCATTAGTTCATGTTCGTTCTAAACAAGAGTGCTTGAATTATACAAGTCTGTTCCATAACACTGGTATTGGGGCACAGCTTAATCATGTTAACAATGCGATAACAAAGATGACCGATTTAAATGAATCAATATTTGGGACTGAATAATTAAACATACACGTTCTAAGAAATTATTTTTGTTTACATAAGAGTAAATAATTTGAAACTGTGCCACAATATTGCGGCCTTAAGTGTATCTCTAACACCAATGTGTCAAAAATTAAAGTACAATAACATACCATAACATAACATAACATAACATAACATAACACGTGTTAACGATACATTCGGAACTCCTCGGCCATTCGTTGCGATTAATTTCGGACATATTTAGACGCTATTTTGAAACTACCGTGTTAAAGTAAACAAATATATGATCGTTTAGGCGTTGAGTGATGTTTCGTTTTTAGTCCGTAAATTTTGAAACATCATTCATCGCCTTAACGATTGCGTATTTGTGTATTAGATTAGATTATTCGCAGCGAATGGCCGAGGAGTTCCGAATGTATCGTTATGTAACGTTTAGTGTAATTGAACACGCTACCGTATACACGCATATGGAAACTCACAATTTAATATAAGAGACGTGTGTAATTATTATAATTTGGTAGTTCAAGCCTACGTTTATTTTATGTATATTAAATACGCACGAGTTAATTTTACATAGCTGAACTGTGTAGTAAACAAAATTACTCATACTCGCGAAGAAGTTAAGTATATATCTTCATTATAAATACCCCAGAAATGCTACATTCAATAACTCTCATTTAACAATTCCGAATACGTAGATATCAAAGTAGACTGGTTCAATATTAGATTATAAATACTAGTAGTGCTCGTATTCTGTGACATTGCTTTTTCTGCATTTTCATTCCAAGAAACACTTGTATCTGTATTTGTGTCAATTGTGCCATAAATAGAACATTTAAGAATGTTGTTTGATATGTTACTTCAAGCGGATGATTTTTATCTTGGAAACAGAAAATAAATCGTATTTATCTATTGAAGTTTTTCTTTTAACTGTACTTGTATTTTTTGAATGTTCACACTGGCATAAAATCATTTCTCCAAAGGGAATAGTTTACTTGATTTGTACAAAATTCTTTCAAGTTTCTAGTATCTGAAAAAAAGAAATTGCAGCCTATCCAGCAAACCTTACAACAACTATGCACAAATAACATTATTGTGGTTGATTACAGTTCCTTAGAGCGTATAGTTATATGCCAAAGGAGGTCTACAGTACCAAAAGTTTGGAGACATTTTCTCTTTGTAAGCCTACTACATAAATTTTATCAAAAAGTTGATTACCATTAATTTTGAAATGCTTTTAAGTTTTCCTTATTTTTTGTGTTATGGTACTATTTGTTGTTAAGACTACCAACGTAGCTCTGCATTATAGAAAATAATTACGTATACTTTAGTTTTAAAGGCTTTGGTATATCAGATGCCAAATATAGTTAATGTCATACGTTCAAAAACATTGTTTTCATTTAATCATCAAGCACGCTAAATATATAAAAACTAAATGTTCTACCCAAAACAATCTATGAAATTTTTTAATTTAGTAGATTTCCTCTGTCTCAAAACTTTTGGTGGGTATTTTATGTGACACTTGGTTTTACTATCAGGACATAAGATGATAATGTTTAAATACAAAGATGTTAAGAGTGATACATACAACCCAATGGTTTCTCAATTTAACACTGTAATAGGGAATTTAAAATGTATTGAAACGTTTGTTATTGAAGGCCAGCATGAAATGGTTGTTTATTTATGGTTGATTCCGTCGTGATAAATCTCGTACAATTCACCTGTACCAAGGTTCTAAACATGTTAAGCGTATGCATAACTAAGGCCTTTATCGCAATTTGCAGTTCGCATTGATCTAACTAAAACAGTTATAATATAAGGTTCTGGTTATATGATGATTGCAAGCAACGTTAATTGTATCCACTCCGCTGATCGTGTATAAACTTTTACTAAATGTAAAACAGAAATGTTTGGCGAGTTACGTCGCAATTATGGTACTATTGTAGGCCCCAGCCATTCTCATAGTCCATAAGCTAAGCTTTTAATATCGTTTAAATTCAATGTATAACTCAAAAGTTAGTGAACAAAGAACGATCGAATCTCTACAAGTCTTTAAGTTGCAGTGAAGCAGTCAAAGGGGCTTAATTATCGTCAATTAGCTAATTTTGAATAAAAATGATTCTTTGAGCATTTCTTTGTTTTGATCTACATGACACATTTTAACATAATAGATATTACTTTTTAGTGAGTTCTTAAACAGATCTTCAGCTTGTATTGTTCTGTACGGCCGTGCGTTTATTTTGATATATACAGGTGAACATTTAAACAGAAAACACGAAGTTTATTACATTGTTTCTGACTCTGTATATGTAGCGTATCTGATGATGTGAGCTTCTGACCAATATGCTCTTTATATATTCCTTAAAAATAATTCGTGTCTGTCGTAATGATTGTATTGACGCGTACAGTGTTTTGTTGTAGTTAGTTACTTTATGTTTCTCGCTTACAGCTTGACCACTGACTACCTAGGTATTTTGGAAAAGGAAGCAGGTTGTGTAAGTCTTCTCTGTCAGTTTGACTCTCATACAATTTGACTGCTGTGGCCCAGATATGAGATCATCACAGAGGTGACAGGTGGGCAACTGGGCACTCTGCGGTCCTAGGCAAAACCACAAGGTCTTGGAGGAAACTAAGCCCCTAAATACTCGACTTGTATGGCCCACCGGCGTGTGAACGTGTCCCACAGCTAGTAAACCTAGTTACCAGCTATGGGTAAATATCACCACTGCCTTGTGGCTGATCCTGGCGGATCAAAGGCTTCGGGAGTTAACCCTGAGGAAAACCCAATCATGTGCTGGGAGTAAACCTGCAAACAAAAATCGGGAGCCGGAGTCCCCATGGCAGCCTACGGTACCAGACACTGTGTTCTACCAACTCCTGCGGCGTTGTTTATGCCAAGCTGCATGGATCCGTGTCCTTCCCTTGAACCACATAGGCCACGAGGAGAGAGATGATTTGCTGTATGGGCAACAGCCTTTCTTCCTAATATATCTGCACAGGCGGAGAGGACACTCCAGCGTCTTATTTATTGACGGAACAACATGGGGAGTGAGCAGTTACCAGTGATAAACCAATACTAACTGACGTATAGTATGGCGCAAGGGGCCACTCTTGTCAGTGGGAGGGGACATCGTATCTCCATAGGGTAGCTACCGCCCGCTCAATGCTGGGCAGCCCCAGACAGTTAGGTGCTACCTCGTCACAGTCCACCTGCCTTATTAGGTGTATAGGGCTAAAGACCTTCATGGTCTGACAAGTGTTCTGTAAACCATCACACCTAACAGTAACAGAAACAAAGTTAACAACTATAAAGCTAGGAAAAAGGATATCCTAAAAATAGCGTCATGGAACGTCAGAACCATGAATCCTGGTCAAACTCCAGACCTGCAAGACATCGACAATGTGAGAAAAACAGCCATTATAAACAGCGAGCTCCATGACTAAACATTGACTTGCTGCTCTTCAGGAAAACTCGCCTTTCTGATTCTGGGTATGTACGTGAATAAAACCTGTACATTCGTCTGGTGCGGTAAAGACAAGCACAAACAAGAAACGTCGTGTTGGGTTTGCTTTCAAGAACTCACTAACAAATATGATCGAATGTAATGAAAGAATTTTATCCCTGAAACTACACACAACAGACTGAACTCTAAATATTTTCAGCATATACGCCTCCAACCTATATAGTTCAGATGAGCTTAAAACTACAAACGGTCATAAAAAACGTCCCTGTCTCTGAAAACCTTGTACTTCTTGGTGATTTTACTGCCCGTGTTGGTGATGACCATCACTCTTGGCTACACTGTCTGGGACCCTTTGGTATTGGACAAATGAATGTAAATGGTCAGCAGTTTCTAGAATTTAGTACTCTATTTAACCTTTGTGTCACTAACAGCTACTTCAAAACTTAACCTCAGCATAAAGTTTCTTGCCAACACCCACGTTCCAAAAAATGGCACCAGCTAGACCTGATTCAGTCAAGACGTAACCAACTTAGGAAAACCAAAGATAGACAGAGCCCTCGGCAAAACCCATTTGGCAGTGGAGGAATTTAACCAATATCTAAAAGAGAAAATGGAATTGACACCAATTCAGGGAAATGTCGAACAACATCAGGAAATTCTGCGCTCATTAATTCTTGATTCAGCCATTACCATTTTCGGAAAGAAAAAAGCAAAAAGTCACGGCTGGTTCCTTGAATATGAAGAATGTCTCAAACCTGCAATTGAAGATAAACGCTCTGCTCTATTAGGTGACAAGTCCGAACCCACTGATTCAACTTCTTCAACCCTTGAAGAGCTTGGTAGCATGATAAAATTTCTAACGCGACAATGCATTAAGAAGTATTGGTCCAACTTGTGTGAAGATATTCAGCTTGCAGCAGACAGGGGTAACATCAAAGGAGTATATGATGGTATCAAAAAAGCCATAGGTCCACCACAAAAGAAGGTAAGTTCATTGAAGTCACTTGCTGGTGACACTCTTACAGATAAGGGAAAACAAATGGATAGATGGGTAGAGCACTATCCTGAACTATACAAAAATGAAAGTACTATGCTGACGTTACCCATGAATCCATAGAGAGCTAGCCAGTCATGGAAGAACAAGATGCACTATCATCCATAAATGAACTTAGTAATGGTATTGATTGGTTACCATTTAGAAATGCAAGCTCTGACTAAATACCAGGTGAGATCGTTAAAAGTGGTAAAGACTCACTTGTTGAACCCTTACATAAACTTCTTTGTCAATGTTGGGAAGAAGGCGAAGTACCACAAGACATGAAGGACTGCAATATCATCACACTGTATAATAACAAAGGTGTCTAAGATGTCAGTGTATCGTGCCTGTGTACTCAGCACCCTTCTTTACGGCAGCGAGTCTTGGACATTATACTCGCGCCAAGAAAAACGTCTTTACACCTTCCACCTTTGGTATCAAATGGTCAGACCATGTTACTAACGAGTCTGTCCTGAAACAAGCTGGCTTACCAAGTATGTATACTCTTCTAAGACAACAACGCCTACGATGTCTTGGCCACGTCGGAGAATGGAAGACGGCAGAATTCCCAAGAACCTCCTATATGGGGAACTTGCTTCTGGTAAGAGAGTTTAGGGGCGCCCTCAGCTGCGTTTCAGAGACGTTTGTCAGAGGGATATGAAGGCCCTCGATATGAACACAAACAATTGGGAGGAACTTGCCAAAGACCGTTCAGTATGGCGGCACACAATACACAAGTCACTGCGTAGAGGCGAAGAAAATCTTCACATTGCGAACAAACTAAAAGAGATCAACGGAAGATCAGAAATACTTCTACATCTGATATTGACCATCACTTCTCTTGCAGAAACGGTTGCCGCAATAGTCGTTCCAAAATAGGACTACACTCCCACATCCGACGCTGCATTAGAAGTACATCAACTACCACGGCGCAGATCCATAATCAGACATGATTCAATGATGCCATTTGATTGAAACATAATTCGTACTGAAGAGTTTGAGCTGTCACTAAGGCCATGTTTTGTTTATTTTGTATTCAAAATGCCATGAGAACGATTGGTTATGGACTAGATGTATAGGAAGTTAGTAATGGAATATATTTTAAATTTATTACCGCTCAAATTAGCAATGTTATTTGGACATATAAGAATACATTTCCGGAGAAACTAAGTATAAAACTCACAGTTCCCTAAAATATTAGTAAAGACAACTTCGTACAATTCCCATTATTGTGCTAAAAGAGGTATCGAAACTTGTCTTCTCACGATTATCGTGGGATATGTATATCGATATTAATGAAAAATGATGCCATTGCTGTGAATTCTGATCGGCTTTCAAGAACTCGTCTCTGTTGCTCCAAGACGAAGCGGGAAGAGAGGTCTTTCAGTCACGCATGCGCAGTTGACCCAACAGTTGGGTCTAAATTCTGGATTTTGGCTGAAATCCCGGTATCACTACAGCCACAAAGGATATAAGACATGGTCACAAATATAATCTAAATGAGTGTATAATAATTTTATCGAAAATTGTTACATTTTATTATTTAGCTGAAACTTCTACAGTAAAAGGAATAGATCTTAAACTTTCAGTCAAATCAATCAATTCACTGTCTTATATATAATCTGCCAATATTACTAATCTCTCCAAATCGTTATATGCCAATATGTCGTTCCTCCCAATTCTATATTCAATACTATAGTTCCATCTTTGACAAATAATGGATAATAACAATTTATCATTTATATACGTCCAATGAATTGAAAATTGAATATCCACTAGGAAGCTGAAATTGACCAATGATCGACTCAGTCAGAGAAAATGGTAGTTGTAATTTATAATTGTCAACTATGTGCAATTGTTAATAAAGTTTTACCATTGTTAAGGAGAGAGGTATTAAACGGACTAACGTGTGTTTATTATATCACTGGGTTTATAAAAAAACACTTGAATTTACATCATCATAATTTGATACAGGCAGAAATAGATATTTTCGCTAGAGCTAAAGTGGAATGATAAGCAGAGTTTAAGCTTTATTTTAACCTTCTTATAAGTGTTTTAAGCTCAGATAAGCACCTTTGACATGCGAAAATTCATTTTTCTAAATTGTAAGAGGGGATACCCCTTCTGAACCCATCCCTTTGATTTGACAATTACGTCATTTTGACAAAAAGAAGTTAATTTGGTATTTTTAACTATTTGCAAGCAAACATATTGGTTAATATAAGTGTTATTTTATCAAATGCATGTTTTGTTTGAATATACTTCAATGTAGACACGTTTGAGTGTAACATTGCTATAACACTTTATGGCATCGGTTTTATCCTATTTATCAGTACCTTCTCTCCAGTTGTCACTGTATATCGTAATTACTTCAAACAGAATCCGTGTTTTTCCTTATTAAATGGCTATCGATACCTATGTATCTTATGAATACGCTGAATTCTAATACTGTATTTCTTTGAAGATGTGGCTTGTAGTATGTCCGACAGTTGTGAGTGTTGTGTGCGTTTTGTTGATGAATTATGTCATGAAAACTGTCAAATATTATACTGACTGTATAAATACCAAAGATTAATTACATGAAATTGATAAACGGAATTTACTGATATTACTGATATAGTTATGCTTAATTTGTAATAAAATACTTGTTGTATATATATTATCAAAATAGATGGTGAAATGGTGTTATAAACATTTTGAACATCACAATTATGTCTTTAATTACACATGGCAGTTATATTTGAGATGTCATTGCAGTAATTCGATTTTTATTGACATTTAGTTTACATTAGTGTCATAACAAATTTTAATAGTAATTTCTATAAAATGATTTAATTATACGAACACAATAACATTTGCACAAACTACGGTATTAGCAAAGCTGCACAGTTAATAGTCTATTATGTATTTTCCATTTAACAAAAAGCTTTTTGTAAATTTATCATTCTTGTTATGGGATACATCATAGTATAGTCATACCATACCATTATATCGTTTTGAACAATATTACAATGGTATAGTTTTAATTAATAATTCACAAACTATGAAATATGTGCCTGGAGACGCTACGAATTATATAAACTGAATTTGATTGAACCGAAATGAATTAACTTTGTGATCATTTTTTTCTGTTGATAGAGCAAAACAAATAAATGAATTAAAAGAAACATTTGCATTAGACTTACAATTTAAGCAGTAGAAATTAAAAAAAGAAAGTTGTGTTTAAAGCTTTAGTTTGGATTTTTGCGACTTTGTGTCCTATTTACGAATGCGTGAATATTGAAAATGATTTGAAATCGTAAAAAAAGTTTATTACAGTGTGGATACGTTTGTAAACAAAATCTGAAACAGAAGTGTATGCATTAGAAGTGTGAAATGACCTGTGCACTTTAACTTACTTAAACTAGACAAGTGGTAGAGTGGCCATATAAAAAACTCTATTTTTTACATATAAAACTACTATTGTCATACAATTGTCTGATCGACTGTACGAACTATGATATACCTCATTTCAGCAGTAAATACGCCCAGTCAATGTATGGCATATTAATTACAGAGTTTTCAAATTTCCTTTTCGCAAGACTTATTCTGTGCTTACCCTTTGGGTCGCTGTGAAACGTTTATACTGCAATACATAAACGCGAGTGCTCAACTTATGTTTTATCCCAGAGTAGCAAACTGCATAGATTTATATATGTTTTAAAAGTTCATACAATTTATAAAATTAAGTTTTTGTTTATACTTCTTTGATGGCACACCACAGTTTTTAAGCCGCCTCGGCGAATTGGCCAGGTCAAATTTAGAAATAATAGAAACTTTGGCAGTTTGAGTGCATTTTTGAGGTTTAAAATATTTTTGAATGCTATATTTGAAGTTTCAACAGTTAGTATTGCATTTTAGTTATTAGGTATATTAGGTTTTAACGGTATTGACCGAGGCATTTCGAAAATATCTGTCAGATGCGAATGTATCTATTTGCGGTGCTAGCACAGAAATCAGCTGTTCATTTTTAAGGTACCTCAGAAATTGCAAGATTAGAGACATAAAGTTACGGATGACACCCTATTTCCTTGTCTGATTGTGCAGTGTTAAGGGTACATGAAACAGTGTAGTATATATTGCTATCATTACAATTAAGATTTCTGTGTGGCTTTGAGTATAGGGGAAATTCGCCGTTTTGTCGCTTATTTTCGCGACCCTCAAAACAAAGACTTAAAGGCCCCTCAGGCAGAAAAATTTGTTTTGATCATGTGTGTTTTATTGTTTTTATTGAGAAACATATATTCATGCTAATTTTCAAAATCAATAATTTTGTTTCAGGTGTGTGATTACAGGCTAGTGTGTGAGCTTTTCATTGTGTGGCGGGGTATTTTCAGTCGAGAAGCCGAGGAAACTGTGGTGTGCCCCCTTTAGTAAATAGAAGAGCCACAAGCACATGGCTTTACGCTATAATCATTCGACGATCGACTGATTAACTGATAATACACCATGGCATATAATAACGACTCGAGTTTTTTAGTGTCAGATGATTCATTTACCGAATATCAAGATTATTTGATTGATTTAGAAAGGAGTAAAGTGTTTGCTACAATTATTGGAAGTTTACAGTTAGCGATAGGTTTACCAAGTTGTCTGACTTCTTTTATAGTTTGGACAAAAAGGACAAAGAGCAAAAATATCGCTTGTTCAATGTACTTTAGACTTTTATCGTTAAGTGATGCTCTTTCTATCATGAACAATTTATTTAATGTACTTTCCTTAGTACAATATCCCATATTTTCATATAACTCGGCAATATGTATTATAACTTCCTTTCTGGTATGGTTTTCACCGAGTGTTTCCACATGGCTGATCGTGTGTATATCAGTTGAGAGATATCTTAGTCTGAAATATCCGTTCTCCTTTAGACCAACAGGAGCAAGAACAAGAGCTTTAATTGCTTTTGCTTGCTTGGTAGTTATACTAACTGCTATTAACAGTTATAATTTTTTTTGTATGCTGATAATGGATTTTGCACTACGGTATTCATTTATGGCGAAATTATGTACCAAATAGCTACATTATGGACATTAAGTGCAATTCCTTTCGTTATAATTAATCTTATCAACATTCTGATATTTATACAATTGTATCAGATGAAACGACAGAGACTAGGACATAACAGAGTAACAGGACATACTACATCATTTACAAAGATTTACAAAAATAGCTCTTATAAGTTGTACACTACAGTCTTTATCGATTGTTCCAGTAATGTTTGGTGTCATGATAGAGTTTAAGTATTTTGGCGAAAACAAAAAGCTTCACTATTTTCTTCAGCACTGGGTTATACGGAATACATTGTATTTGAACAACTGTTTTAATTTTTTCATTTACTACATCAACAGTCGTAATTTTAGGTCAGATTTTAAAGAAATGTGTTGTTGTTGATAAACTATACTTATAAAATATTGACAGTATGTTTCTGGTGGTTTAATTTTGGTATTTGTTTATTTGAAATATTTGTTCAAACAATGTGCAGAATAAACAAGCTAGATTAGGCGTTTACTATTACTAACAGTCATGAGGAACATGATTTGAAATTTGACGGTGTTAAATTCGACGTTTTAGACTGCTATTATTACTGTAAATATTTTCTTGACCATTGTTTTCGGTAGATATGATTAAACCTAAACTGTAGTCTCAATTTTTCGTTTATTATTCAGAGACATCATTTTATTTAACCTTATAATTATACAAGTACATATAAGCATTTCCAAAAATGCTTGAAATCGCCGTTTAGCCGTGTATGATATCTTCTCCTTTAGTAAAATATTCAAGCAATATGTGACAGCGGTTTAGAACGTCCAATTTATAGAATTTCTGGAATTTAGCCGTGTTTGTTATTGTGCGGAACCTTCCGGACTGATAAAAATGCATCGAATGAAAAAGCGCTGTCCTTGACATTTTGTGCACGTGAAATAGCTTTTTATTGTAGAATGTAGCCTTTTTCGTGTATATTTGGTCTCGTATAAACTATAATAAATCTATTAGCACACAGAACTATTCGTTTTATGAACACGTTCTGTCCAAATTGCGGCAGCTAATCGAATGTTCCCGATATGTAGACTTGTCCGAAAGTAGGAAAGATCAGTTTGCATATATTTTCAAGAAATATACGTTTTAAAAAGAAAAAAAAACATGTTACAATTAGTTTTGCATTTTACCTGGTCTTACATAGCAACTTTCTTGAAACGGATACTTGTTCATATATTGGTAATGGTATTTTCTAGTTATACAAACTGGTAACCCGACAAAACATGGCGTCGTCAAGTCCATACACGCACTCCTAATTTGACTATTCGACATCCATTTTTTTTCATCATGTGACCTCAAATGCATCGTTTTGATTGGCTTAAGGCAACCGGTGTCGACTACAAAATGCTCAAATCTTGATATTTGTTTGTATCGGCGTTCAGGAACAGCGATAATAATATACATATAGGTCGTGCATGATATAACGTATGGCTACTGTTACAGATGTTGTGTGTTTGTGTAACGCGAGGTGGGACGTATATAGTTTCGTAGAGTCAGGTGATTAAAAATTTTTCATTCTTCCATCTACGTATGAATCAAGTAGACCAGTTGTTAGCTCCTGGTATAGTAGTTGGTTAAAAGTTTGGGTCCGCAGATCAAGGATTTTCTAGGGACAAGAGATAGAGGTTTGACTTCCACAAGACTGAAACAAATGTAGAAATGCCGCGTGCAGCACACAATCTTTTATTTAATTACCAAATCCCGCTGAATACATGTACATTCACATTCTAACCCTATGAAATATAAAGCTAGTATTGTTATTGAGGATTAAATGGAATTTTTACCAACAATAAAACTCTATTCATGTACATAAAAATTAAACAAGGCCCGTTCCTAACAATGACACAAGGTGCATGAGAAGTACTTAAAGATGTACAATGATGTTTTATATGTATAAATGTAGTATTGTTTATGTTTTTACGTTCTAGTAAATTGTTTATAACGTTTTCTTTATTTTGTGAATAGTTTTGAATATTTTTGTATGATACTTAATAGACGTTTTATAACAAATACCATAAATTCTAGTCAGAATAATGTATTTTATTGAAGCTATAATTTTGTATTCAACTCTTGCAATAATATTAAATCTTTGTGAATGGTCATGTTTCAGTGTTGTTTTTTTGTTAGAATAATTTATTATTTTACTCTATATATGTTAAACAGACATTTTTATATATGCTCGTAGTTGAAAATTTGGTCAAATTTAAATCTTTTTAATTGATAGTTTATATCATTATCAAAATGAGTTGATGATAAAGGTGTGAACACAAGTCCTTTAGCCGATACATTGATTTAAGTCTACAGAACTGCAATCTTATTCTGCAACACATTAACTCAACAAGTGTTCTATGGAATTTTTGTTTATGAATTCAAGAAAATAAAAAAATAGTAGTACTAGTAGTAGTTTTCCTTTGTCATTTGCACAGGTGCCAAACACATATTTTTCCTTATTATAGTATTTATAGAAAAAGGTGTCTAACGCCTGTTCAAGGGTCGTAGTTATCAAATCGTCACCAAGCTAACCAAAACGTTCCGATCGTCAAATCCTTTTCACTATCTGATTTGAAAGAATTATTCTACATGAAAATACTTCTAATTTGAAGAAAATCAATCTACAATTAATGAAATCGTCCTATATATAATCCAAAAAGCCGTAAAATTTGTCCGATGTCATACAACACATCCACAATAAAATTGAGTAAAACCTTTAGGTTTTACGACGTTGGAAAAGATCTGTGAAAACATAATATATATATAATATAGAATGCTGGTAAAAAACTTGATAAACAATGCTCTCCAAAATTCTTTGAACATAATTATGTTATAGGATAACGCGATTTACCTTTTCATACTTTATATTAATATGGACACAGAGTCATCTGGTCAAAGTCCAAATCAACATCAATTAGTTTATTAACATATAATTACAACTATATTACATGAATAAACATAGATCATAGTACAGATACTTGCAGTATTCATGGTTTGAACTTATTATGGTTAGAAATTATATTTACTCAAGAAATTGAAAAGTGCACCGTATTATGCACAATTTGCAACAAAGAAACATGTAAATGATGATTAAGTCGATAGGTATTCTGATTTAGCTCTTGTTTTAACTTCAAATATTAACCCGGGTCGATAGCGCAGTTGGTAGCGCGCCGGGATTTGGATACTCGTGCCCGAAGGGGTGCGGTTTTGAATCCCACCGGGGAGGTTATACCCTTCCATGAAAATTTGACAATAACGTCGATTTTCCTCCATTGGTTAGATAATATGGAGTAGTTTCCGGCCTTGTGGAAGGGTAGGTGAGTACTGGTTATAGACAATGGTCCAGGGAAGCTAGGTTAGGTGCGCTGGACGCCGTGAAATGACCTAAATTGTGTTGATACGGCGTTAACTCCAATAAAAAAATAAAATAAAAACTTCAAATATTGAAATAACATTTATTACTTTGACTTTCATATAAAAATATAATAGCTTGAACATGTATTCTTTGCTAGTAAGTGTTTACAAAGTCTTTCAAATGGATTCCAAATTCATTTCATGAACACATATTGTCACCTCCCATCACAACAATAATGTTAGATAAATGACACTAAACACAAAACCAGTTCATTCTATTCACACTTATTGACATTTAATATCGGTGCGTTTCGGTTTTATGTATTAGATTGAAGTTGATATTGGTGACTTCAGGATCTAAATTTCATTATTTAAACCTGAGTCTAAATCAGTTCGAATTTAATCACACATACAAAGAAGTGTTGTCGTAACTAATGTAAAACAGCTCCAATTTTGTGTTTAGAATGATTCAAATTTATTGCCATGCTGCTAATAATGTTTTGAACTCATGGCATCTATTTAATTTGTCAATGTTGTAAATATTGATTGTTCCGAAGCTTATCTCGTTGAAATCAATGTGCTTTCTTTCCTGTAAGTAAATCAAATGACGATAAAGCTTACTTGTCTCATCAATTTTTAATACTGATTCAACATCTATGTTAGAAACTTACACTGTTTTGTTTTTTAAAAGAAACTTTTTGAAAATGAAAAACATCAAAACTTAGTAGAGTTTGATAAATAAGTATTTTGCACAAAAGCTTAATGGATCGTGGTAGTGTTTTACAATTGACTTAAGAACTTAGATGAAGAATAGCATCCATGGTTTGGCTGCTGTGGAAAGTTTCATTACCATTCTACATGTTCTATACATCAAATTTATCAAACATATTTTACGTACATAATTTATTGTTGAACCTTCGAAAAAAAACCCGTAGTCGATACATCTAGAACGTTACCAAAGATCTTTGATATGTTTACAAACATCTAATGAAGATGACAACGTCCGTTATTTTACATGAAATGACATTAAAATGACATGTTCCTATCTAGGCGAAATGAATTTCGTTGAATGGTCGTATGATAAAATACTTTGAAAGTGTCTTGAATACACTAATACTCAAATCAATAGACACGTTTAATTTCAAGCTGAATGTAATGGGAAAGACACAACCTCTTTGGAATGAGTACGTTTCTAACATCGGGATGTTTTAATTTCTACACTCTCAACATGAAAGCTTCGACAAATATTTTTCAACACTTAAACCAGATATTTGGCATAATATTTCAAATGATATATAAACGAGTACATAACTATGTTTTTTCGGATTTACCACTGTAGCAACACATTGTTTAGGTCATATAACGGGGGTCAGGCAATCTACTCACTCCTTCTGGAAAGGCTAAATCTCTGGATTTAGCTGTTAACCAACTTTTAAGCGCATACTTTTGTCAGTGACTGGCAATTGCCCTACATAATTAAGAATCATTGGTAGGAGGGAGAGTGGTTGTAGAAATAATTTCAAGACAAAGCTTCATGAATGAATGTGCCGTCTGGAAATCAAATCCGCGACCCCTCGATCAGAAGACTAGCGTACTACCAACTGAGCTTGCTGGGCGGTTACGATTATATAACTCCAATATTGTTACTATTATGTGATACTCTTTGTTTCCCTTCGACCTTTCTTAAAAAAAAAAAAAACTGCGCATGAAAGCAGCGTTTTTAATTAAACACAGACAATGTAGCGTGTTTTATTAATCTGATCGTTTAGCTTTATAAGTTTATTTTGTCTACTTTGATATGTTTTAACTAAAGGCATCAATATTCATTACTTGAAATGTGTTGGTCACGCGTTCATTTACAGTAATGGTATAACGAAAATTGCAATCATTGGAAATAGTATTTGGTCAGCAAACTTGCAGGTTTAAATGACAGCTTAGGCATATTCCAAAATGCAAAAAATGACATTATATCATGAACACCATTTTGTTACATCTATATGTTTGCCAAGTAAATTGAGAGGATTGTCATTTTTACGTAAACGATAGTGCCAAACTTGTTCGTGTTTGATAGTTGTGCAATCCTTTCATGGTAATCCTGTATTATAAGATTGGCAAATCTCCTATAGACTCTAAGCTCTGCCTTGTCTCTTGAAGAACGAATGCGGGTAAATAATAAAATACTTTAATTAGCATTTTACATGTTTGTATTAAAAACATCAAAATTGTTTTAAAGAATTATGAACATCAAAAACTTATTTTAGCTCTTCTTTTTTGTATTGTCATAATTACTGCATCATTATAATAAATTGTCAGTAAATATAATTATTTTTATTTTAATGAAATACAAGACACTATAAACAACAGTACTGAATTTAAGTATTTTAACGAGTGAGTAAAGGTGTCAAACAGCCTCAAATCGATGCAATGGTTGCATGATTTTATTTATTATAAAACTCCTTTTAAAAGTCAATACGATTTAGTTCAGGCTTATTTTTCAAACTACTATGCAAAAGATGCATCATTATAACGCATGTTTAGAAGTTTCATAGACTCAGTAAAATGTTTTACAACAGATGCACGTAGGTGCTGATAAAGGAGTTATTGAAAACACAAAAAATACCTAAAAGTAAACACTGTTAATCAATATTGTTCGAACGACGGCCTAGATTATCACCCAAAAGTTCAGTTATGTGCGCTTACATAAATTAGGTTATCTGAAACGAATCGCTTCAATCAGCGTTAAAATATGGATAGATGCATGAATATTTGATTATGATGTATATATACTGACATGGACAGTCTTGAAAAATGATACAAATAACTATAACTTTATCTCTATATTAACTTATATGCTCCCAGTTGACAGTTTCCATTGCAGTACACCAATACAAATATATACAAAAGAAGAATGCCCTCTAGAAGCTAATTTTAAGCAATAACGTCACATCAATTCTTCGACTGTCTAAAAACAGAAAATATATAACAAAATAACTGGCAACAAAGTTCATGAACAATGTCTCTCGGGTACATGAAATGCATCAATATTCAAATTGTATCCAAGAAAATAATCTAAAATAAATAACACTACGTAAACTTGTCTATCACAATTCAACAATATTCTGTACATGTACGGATATAATAAAATACCAAGTTATTTTACTTACCACTTTACTTACCATAAGATATTATCTCAATTTCACTTTTATAAGACCTTTGAAATTTGTCATTGGAAATGGTAGAATGAGAACATGTAACTGCATAATATATAAAGATATATAAACTTTTAGTGAAATTACTTTAATACCATAGCCAATATCATACAATAATCTAAAATGCTATTTATTACAATTTGCAGTTTTGAACGCATGCTTCGAGGACACTAGTGCACACAATGTCAATAAACTGTTTATATAATGTCCTATCAGATTGAATTTGTTTTTGTCATTTATCAGACTATCTCAAGAGGTGGCAGGATAATTCACAGCCTTATCATTCTGAAAAGCAAATGCCTATTATAGATTCTATATTTCAATATCATAGCAACTCTATAAATAGGATATTAAAGAGCTTATAAATTTTTGTGTACTTTAAGCTTATAAACGACATGGGGAATTTCCATTGAACAGTTGTTGCAATACATCTACAGTTTTTTTCTTATCAAAAGGAGCTACTAGTACATGTATATCAACCGACAATAGTATTAACGTTTACTTAAACATTTTATAGTATCATACAGTAGATAAAAGACTTGAATCATGTAACCTCGATATACAAATTTCTGATGACTCTGCTGACATGATATAAAGAAAGGTTGTTCCCCATGAGAATAAATATACATTATTGGAAATTAGATCCTGAAAGTAACTTGCATCGTTATAGTTTTCTAGTTATATAGTACTATCTTGAATTGATAAAATAACATATTGTTACTAAATTGGAAACCAAAAGTCATAACAATTGCATTAGAGTATTTTCCTTACATAATTAAGTTATGTAAAACTAGAACATCTATTTCCTTTTTTTGACAGAATTTATTTATTTAATGGTATTCATAGTATCAATTGATGTACTGTTTATATTTTATTACAATTTATATTTGTATTCGTTCATTCTAAAATATTCTCTAATTCATAACTCATTGCCAAATGCATATGTAACAAAATAAAATTATATATTTTGGCAAGGGAACTCCATTAGGGAAATGTAGTTATTATTCTCCGCTTTCACTGTTACCTTATTGTGATGGATTTATAATATTAACTACAATTCATTCTAAAGTGTAATAAACGAATTAACTGTACAGTCTAAAACTCCACTATATGTTCTGTGTATCACCATGATTTGATTATTAATCGCTTAATGTAATATATCATAATAAGGGTTTAGCCTATTTGACTTTAGCATATACCAACCATGTTTCATTTATTTCCTACGTACAACTTGTAATATACTTCTTGATCTTTGACATTCTAATAAAAACATCAGCTGCATTATCACAATAAAAATTGTTTTTAATCGGTTGACGCTCACGTTTTATATTCGCAGATTATAAAACGGCATTATCGTTGGTTTCAATCTACATGTTTTTGACTCCAGTTTGCTTTGTCCTTAATGATTGAATATAGTATGCATTATTCCTAGGAGCATTTATAACATAATATAACACAGCAGTGATACACAGTTATAATTTAGGAACGTTTGTTTTAAATTTTAAAGACTTTAAATAACCTAAAACATCGCTATATGTATTTCAACGTGTTATATTGAAATTATTCTTGCGATTTATACTTGTTTTAGTCTTTTTCTACTTGGTTCATTTGCAGAAATACAATATCTATAACAAGACATATATATGAGTAAAAAAAAAACGTCAAAAGCACAATGATGTAAGTATTTTTCGATGAACTATTTCATCTCCCGTGAGGCTATAAGAATGATTTTAAAAATGACTTGATGAGAGAAATGAAGAAATAGTCTCTGAAAAGTATTATGATACTAAAGATGTTAATAACCGACATTTGAATAAAAAACATATTTTGGCTCGTTCATACTTCAAACTATTCGTTGAGACCTATATGAATTAGTCATGAATTCTTTCAAGGCGTATGTTCACGAATTAACGTCATTCTTTGTCTTTGGGAGACTCAAATGATTTTTGTTGTTTTAAAATTGCTTACTTTTGCGAATCATTTAGGAATAGTTCATAAGCGTATGCTGTTGATGTTGTATAATGAATGAATGGGTTGCTTGTTGTTAAATAAACCAAACGAACAGCTCACAAATAGAAATTATTGATAATGTTTAATGTTTTGACTAAACAAACATTCATGCATACCAATTAATAAGATTTAGTAGCTGTGTATTCAGTTTAGGAATCTTTTTGCATGTGTATATCACCATTTATTTCATCACTAATAGCCGAACTCATATTCCATGAAATATAAAATGAACTAAAACAAAGCCAATTTTACTGAATTTGTACAGAATTTTTGACTTGCTAACTTAGTTAATGAAGGTCAACCATAGCTGCACCTTAAAGATCATAAACACATTATGTCCGTGAAATAAGTCACACTTTTCTATGTTTTACTTCGATTTATATAAACATATAAGGTCATTTGCTCTACAATAGATCACATTCATGTTAATGATGACACTTACAAGGACCTAAATAAATCATTCATGACAGCCATATAGATACGTACTCCTTAGTAACAATAATGCTAGTGTTGTAATTTATTGTATGTCCTTTGTTTGGTTGTATCAAATTTGAGCTGAAATAATTCAATATCGACTACCTATATTGAAACACGTAGCTAGTAAAAAACCTTTATTGGAATAAATAATATAGCTTCGAAGAATTCTAGAATTGAAAAAGAATTGTATTAAATCACAAGATAATATGATTAATTACACTATTCCACACTCCAAATTTACCCTTCTTGAAAATCATTGCCTGTCATGGAATTAGATGAGATGAGTGCATTCTCTTGGTTTCGTTTTGTTAGGCAATATATCTGTACTTACAATCAAATGCTTAAGATCCACTAATACCACGTCTATGCCATTCGTTTCATGAATACTTTCTCACGTAATTACAGCCATCCTGATGTAAGTTATTTATTTGGTAATGCATGCATCTAAACCTTCAATTAAGTGATAATTTTTATCCATTTTGGCAATTAATTTCAAGTATTCCTAACATTTAATTACGGTATGTTGGCATAAATTTCAATATCTTGCATTAAGTGTAATTAATTTCGTACTTGTTTTAGACAGAGTCTGCAATGGTGTGATATAGTCACTTTAGTCAATTGCAAATATACCAATCACTATACATTATCAGAAGAAATGATTACCGATTGCGAGTGTCAATCATTATAAGTAGTTTGGATTGGTCTAATCAGTATAAATGAGAAAAGAAGTGTCCAATTTAATGTTATTGTTTTACTTGTACAAGCTAGTATTGAGACAAATATTTTCGAGAGGTGTAGTTTTGAGTTAAACAATTAATGTTGTATTCGCATGTAAGAAAACGATGCCTTTCTTAATTATAGCATACGAAAAGAACATTCAATCAAGAACCCTATTACTAAACTTGAATTAGAGGTTACTGATAAAACTTTACTTTCCGTAAAAATTGTTTTGCAATACAAATAAACCTACAAAAAAATCACAATAAACACTACGAAGAGGGTGATAGAGTTAATCAGAAATGTATATACACATTGATTTGGTAGAGTTCTACCAGAGTTCAAGTGTCATAAAACAGAAACATTAATGTAAATAATAATCAAGAATGTCAAAGTTTGATTGACTGAAGTCATTCATTATAAGTATACTAATAAACTACAAATCAGTGAAGATTGTATCAAATATATTGTATTGTATTGACCTTTGTCATTTATAACAAATATAAACTGTTGTATGAAAGGAGCGGACGCTAAAATACGGTTCCCAATCATTTTGTATGAGATCTGTTTTGCTTTTTGTATGAGTCATTGATTGAAGAACGAATACTTTGACAACAACATGCTCATGAAAATTGAACGTTTCTTCTTTCTCGTTTACAATGAAAATATTGGCAAACATGATAACTGATACTGTGGCGTATCTTTCATAATGGAGTGAAACTAAACGCTTTACCATAAATTTCCGATTATTAAATGTCAGTACTTTAAATGTCATCGAACAGTTATTCACACTTTGACAAATCTAGGTACCTATTCACAAAAACAAACAAACCAAAGACGAAAACCCATGTCTATTCTGACTAGTATTACTAGGTTTTTCGAAACAAGCAATTCAGATTAGTTACAGCACGATGTTGCAACAATGTATAATTTGGATTGGAATAGAACATAGAACTTGCTGTTCAAAACGCATCGTAACCACTTTTTAATAAAACTTCGGAATTATTTTGAATTTAAGTATTGAATATAATTCTGACTGAACTCCTAAATTGATAAAGATATGGTATTGTCATTTGTCATTTGATATTGTCTTGGACCTATACGTCACCTTTTGTTAAACATTAACATTGCTATTTGCTGTCCAGGAGCATTACACTGTTTATGAACGAAGACCAGAACATTATAAATATGAGAATATGTATTAATGTGTCTATGCTCCAAAGGCATTAAGTACTGTACAGATACTGATTGATATATACAGAATACGATTCCTGAAGAGTGTAAACGTAGGTTCACAAAGTATAGTATGGATGACTTTTTACTAACTCGAAATGTTTTTGTGTTGCGTATGGTACGTTATTGTAGTGTATTAAATTATTTGCAAAATGTTAAAATGAACCCATTCACAGATTACAACTTAAATATTAACTTTTTCTAAATCTATCAAAATTGTATAGAAATATTTTGTAAGCAAAATATAACGCCTACATTTCAGCTAGACGAATGGCCTTTGTGGTAGCATGGGCTTCGGGTGAAACTCACCAAGTTTTAACTGGATCATCTTCATGATGACTTATAGAATACAGTACAACCTCTCTGTAGCTACACCCAGTGGGAGGGATTTAAGTGTGTTGCTGTCCAGATGTTATTGCTCTGCAGAGGTTAAATTTCATTCAATTACTATTTTGGTAAACATCAAAATCTGTTGTTGTGACAAGAAATTGCTCTGCGGAGGTTATACTGTATCAAGTATATCAACCGTACACACAATAATACAAAGATAGATATATAGAGCACGGTTCAGAAGATGCCTCTTGAAACTCTTTCAAATACCATACAGAGGGTAAATATTGGAAAAAGTAGTCTAACTACAAATGAATTTGATGAATTTTATTTTCCAAGCTTTCGGCTTTAGTAGCCTTCCTCAGGGAATAAACAATAATACAGGAAATGACGTCGACGTCATGCGACGTCAATAGTAACGGCGTGACGTTTGGCGTACTTAACATTAACATTAACAGGATCAATATATTAATATGATACAAAATAACTGATGAGTATAAATGCAGTATGAATGCAAATAAAGATATAAAAAGCATCAATTAAACTGTTAATGAAATACATTTCAATTTAAAAAAGCAAAATTTAAAATTTTAAAATTTTAAAATTAAAATATGGGGGGGGGGCAGCTTCAAAATAAGATTTTGGAATTCATCCCTAATGGGGACAAAGTTCCCAAACGATGAATCCAGGAAGTCTCTTTTAAAAGCCTGCTCCAATCATTGTGAACTTTATCAATTGGCATAAAAGAGAAATCCTGGATAGTATGATCTTGGGAATTAAAATGTTCAGAGACTGAAGTGATAGTGTCCGGATAGTGCATTATATCAAACTTGTGTCTATTCATTCTTTGCGAACATTGTTGAGTGGTTTGGCCAACATACTGTTTAGAACACTTTTTACATGTAATTAAATAGATTACATCAGATGAATTACATGACATATTATACATTAAATTATAGCTAGATGAATTGCTAGAACTAATAAATGAATCTGATTCGTTAATTTTCACACAATGTGTACAACGACGTCTATTGCATTTAAGTACCTTACCAGGTTTTGGGATATTGTTCAATTTTGAGTGAACTAAAATATCTTGGATATTTTTTGGTCTTTTGAATGCGACAATAGGCTTATATCTATGCAGTTGTCTAACACTTTCATGTTCAGAATATTTAAGTAGATTCCAATATTGGTTTATTATCTTCCCAATATTAGGCAAAGACGGGTTGTAAGTGCACACAAAAGGAATTATTGCATTTGTATTTCTTTTGCTTGATATCAGAGCATCTTGCATAGTCAGTGTGGAAGCTTTTTTTAAAGCTTCGTTTATAACATGTATGGGATAATTACGTTCAGAAAAATATTCACCTATTTTGAACATTTCTTTTTGAAATACATTATCATCAGATGTAATACGCCTATAGCGTTTAGCTTGACTGTATGGGATACTTTTCTTACATGAGAATGGATGACATGAAGAGAATTCAATATACTCATGACTGTTAGTATTTTTTTCATGGACGGAAGTATGAAGGGTACCATCAATATGTTTAGCAACGTTAACATCCAAAAAAAACAGAGGGTAAAGAATTAGTATGCGAAGATAAGAAAATACCTGAGTGCTTTTAGTGGTTTGAGTTCTCTAAATTCAGCACAATTATGTTCTTCATATTATCACCATTTGCCAAAATACACACAATGCATTTCATGTCTTTATTCGTGAAAGTATTTTTGAACCAATTATATCATCAATTAAATCATCTGAACAAACTCCGAGGAATGGTCTGAGTAAATTACATTATACCTTTTTTGTTAGATTGCAATACCTACTTTAGGTGATGTATACAATGTTTAAACAAAGAACGAACATATCGAGTTGAATCAAGAAGATTACAATTTGTTTCTTGCGAAAGAAGAAATATGTGTTGTACACATTTTGTTTTGTTGTACGTATGTTCCGAAGATATTTACAATAGTGTGCTATAATAATTATTGCTGGTTGTAGTTTTAGGAAATTTAACCTTTTCATATTACTCTGTCACCACTCTCCATGCAAACTATTTCGTAAGTTTACTATCATTATTGCACTACTGTTATGAAATCAACGTTACTATTTGAAAAAAAAAACACTTTACATTTAATTTCATACTTTTTCTGATTCGTTTTTGAGTCATTTTACTAATATAATTCAGTTATTCGTCGATAGTCAAATGACATTTAAGATGAAAATCTCCCTATCGAAAAAGCAGTATCAGATTCCCAATTTCTGAAATCCCTTGTGAAATCACGGTTTATGACAATTTGACAGACTGTAATTAAAAGCGAATGTGATATATTATATGTCAGACATAACAATTTATATAATAATTTTATATAATATATTGACAATTTATGGACAGGTCGATTACAAATTTTGACAAATAATATAACAGTGTAATAATTGTTATAGATTATAAAAACAATCATATCTTGACTAGAGGTTTTATTATATTTGAATATAGCAAAAGTATTTCTAAAATTAATGCGATATCGCAGATTTAAGAAACATTTGAGTTGTTTCACCGTCACACGAGAACGACATGTAGGATGCAGATGAGCATTTATCATATGATTAAAATATGACATTGTATTACATTATTTTCAATGAATGGTTATAGTGTATGTACAAATATTTTTTTGTTTAACTTGATCTATCAAACTTTATACATATCTCTGCGTTTATGCTGTTTTGTTTTGTGTTTGTTCCACTGTTTAACATTATATTTCAACATTAATATTAATTTTTGAATTTGTTCTTTGATGTATGTTACAGCTTCAGGTTATGCGACAACATAATCTTTATCTAGGGCCAATCTCTGCCTGTTTTTGGTATTTTATCATACGTTGTACACAATGGTAAACTAATGGTATTGCACAAAATGAACATCTTTATCATATAATAGATCTCATAATGAAAGTTATAGTGATAAATTTGATGTATATATTTTACGTTATCTCATATTTATAAGCAGTATCCTATTTTAATGATGTTTCTGTGACTAGTATATCGGTTAATCCGATTTATAACTTACGTATATCTTCTTTAGATCTATCAGAGTCTCAGGCGAGCGCCAAAGAAAGATATAATATTTATATCTCATTTTGATAAAATGATTATATCTGAGCTTTTATATTTAATTAGCCGATTATTTACGCACGTTTGTGAATTGAAATTATCTGATGCTTATAATTTATGTATTCAGTATACCATCAATATGTAGCAATTTTTGAGCCACCTTATAAACGATGGCCTCTACACTGTATGTAACAATTACAATGGTCAATGCAAAATATTTCGTTTTTTACCTTCCATCAATGTACGTTTACTACTTTATTTTGCAGCATACGTTTTTTATATGAACTATGAATCATGAGCGACAACAGTTTCATTAATTCTTAGCATAACATAGGGACTCAATTTATTTTACCTTGTCAATAGTTGTTCTTATTGCAGTACTGGAAGCACAGTTTTCAATACCGTATCTGCATTGTCATTTCTTATAAAAACATAACGAATAAAAACAAACATGATAGATATATAATTACTTAAGACAAATAGCATAATTTCTTTCCATTTCTATTTAATGATTTACCTCAATATCGGTGACTATATTTCCTGCATTATACACATGAACACGAGCAAAACTCTAGAAATGTCAAAGTTTGAGAGAATGAATACATTAATATGAAAAATGTAATAAAACACCTATTCAGAGACA
This sequence comes from Mactra quadrangularis, assembly GCA_025267735.1. NCBI lineage: Eukaryota > Metazoa > Mollusca > Bivalvia > Venerida > Mactridae > Mactra > Mactra quadrangularis. Next base: position 36,599,499 of record CM046304.1, read on the forward strand.
TAATATCAAATATATTTAATGTATTGATTTGACATTGCATAGGATAAAATGTATTTTGTGATAATAGAACACAAAACATCGAAATTATCTAGCTTTTAATCTTTACTCTTGACTTTTTTTCTCTTTGTCTCGAGTTTGTGGTACAAAACGGTCGTGTCTTGTTCAAAGCAAATCAGCGCAAATCATTTAAGTAAAGTATGCTCATCCTTATAAAGTAATTCTATAAATGTATAGAAGTCGACGATGATTTTCTCTGATCGTTGATGAAGTTATCAATCATGCATGAAGTACGTTGTAAATGTCAAATGCTAATAAAATGTGACCTAATTGGAATTAAAGACCTTTTAGAAAAATTATCTTTGTGATTATAGTTTCTTGGCATTATAATGGAGCTTACTAGAAACATATGATTTAAATGTAATCACGTTCTACTTTATCAAGATTGTACATGTTTAATTAAGTTAAGTATAAGTCGTTCCTTGGTATCATTATCATCTGACTTCTCATTTAGACTTGTTAACAATACTTCACTTTTTTAGACAATCCAGAAATTGGAATATTTTTTGAGAAACAAAGTGTTATTTTTGAACTTGAAAAATACACTATTGTTAACTGAAACAACGCAAACAGAATAAACGATACAAAAGATTCATGTCTTGGTTTTGGAGGATCAGAAAATTTACTGCAGATACATATAACATAAAACTTTTGAAATGTGTGCAGGTATAAATATCCATCTTCCGTTTGCGTGAAACATTTTGATATTTATAAAAATAAAGGTGCTATATATGTTAAAGTTTTGTAAATATATCGTATGCTTTATTGAACAGATTTGGACAATGATAATAACAATCTTATGTTTAGAAATTTTTAAATTTAATTGAAATAACTAAACAATAACGTACCATGCCGACACAAAAACACTTAGATTTAGTAAAAAGCCATCCTTACCATACATTGTAAACATACGTATACACCCTTAAGGATTTGTATTTTAGTACATTTAGAAATGTTTAATCATTGAACAGTAATTTAACATATTTCAGTCGGTTCCTTTCTTTTCTAGTTCCCGTATAATATACATAAATCTGTATATCTTATACGACAGTAAAAGTTCCTGATATTTGATTTAAAAGTGATTACATTGCTTATTATCAAGATAAAGCATATTTCATTACGCTAAGTATAATGAACCTTTAGATAGTGTTATTAACTTTAGGTTGTTGAACTTGTTAAATAGTTTAAAAGTTTTAATGACCTTTTACGGCAAGCATGCTCTTTTGACAATTTTTACGAGAGAGATATACATTACAAATAAAATGATATAAAAAACAATATTTGTTTTCAAATTGCGATCTTGAAGCTTTGTAAATATATACGGAGATCAAAACAGTATTAATTATGGGAAACGGCATTTACAATTCTATCTCTTTATGTGATTTGTATGGCGCACATATAACTGACATCAATGTCTAAATATACAGGTCGTCCAAGTAAATATTGCGTATACAAACAAAGCCAGTTTCATTACACACCAATATTTAGGGGTGAACTATTTATACAATTCTAGAGTTTAGTTAATTTACACTTATTTTACTAACATATCAACACATAAGATTACCAGTTGTATCATGTTTATAAACACTATTTCAAATAATGTTAAATATCAAAGTAGTGTGTTTAAATAAGACATATGCTGTTCATGCATCAGCTTATTTGCCTATTTAGTGGGCAAGTCCATTGTTTAAAGTACAAAAACAGGCATGACCTAGAATACGACTGAACATGGTGCACAGAAAATGTGTTTCATTTATGTTATTTCACCATATTCTTATAAATTCATTATACTTGATTGATTAAGCATTTAAAATAATAATACCACAGTACCATTCATTTCGTTATTTCACTATAGTTTGTTGCATCTGAGTTCTCCTAATTTATCAGTCACTTTTCTCTCTATATCGCGCACCATGTTCAAAACAAACCTTAGATAATGCTTATATATTCCTTAAAGACATGGAATGACAATTCTATGTAAAGTAATTTAATTGACTCAAAAAAGTACGTTTAGTAAGTAAATAAAGGAAGAAATAATTCTACTATTCTCAAATGATTAATTTAACTTATTAACAACGGGAGTATCAACTCATTCAAATCATTTTCATTACAGTTGACTATGTATGTAAACTACTTATTTCATTAGCGTAACAACCATAAACAGGATACATATAGAAACAGTACGTCGTACTTTATCTTTAAAACTCAATTGGAACTTGTTTGATTTCCAACCAAAACCATGTGAAACAACTGAGAATTTTTCCTAAATTACATTTTACATTGTTTGTTAGAATTCTCGTTTTACTTAATGTAATTTATCTTAGATGTGAAATAAAGAAAGAACACTTTAGTAATTATTTTATAATTACATTTTGATCAGTGAAACCTGAGTCAAGTAAACTAAAAAAGCAGTTGTGTAGTACCGAGTTATGCTTATGTTTTCCTTTGGAAACAATGTGAAAGGAACAATGTGTAACAATTGCTGTTTTATAAACGCATGACAATAAAATACTAGTGTGAGCTTGTATGTAATAGTTAGATGATTGGTGCAATGTCTACTTGTTAAATAAGCTAAAAGAAAGATAGTACATGTACTCGTAAATACAGGCTTGAATCAATATTGGAGGATAATAAACCTAACCCTCGCAAAGGAACATGTTATGAGATATGCAATCATTTATTGAATTGAACGCTTACTTTATTTTATCAATAACTTGAAAACAAATTTTCATTCTATAATATCATGTTTCTATTATACCTAGCTGAATTTGACATACTTTCAGAGTAATGTAAATACATTGAAATGGTGTAACTCGGGTCGAAATCGCAGTTGGTAGCGCGCCGGGATTTGGAATCCCATCCGGGGAGGTTATACCCTTTCATGAAAATTTGAATATAATGTCAATTTTCCTACATTTATTAGATAATACGGAGAAGTTTCCGGCTTTGTGGAAGGAAATGACCTTAATTGTGTTGACACGGCGTTAAAACAAGTAAAATAATTAAGTGTATTGTCGTGAAACATGATTAAACGAGTTCTCATGATGAGCAGTTTTTGGTTCATAACCATTTCTTTCAAATCAATGCATGTCTTACTATTTGCTATACAAAATCAACATGAAAGCAACTAATGCATAGTGCATTTTCTCTAAATCAATTAAGCCATCTTATTTTTAATGATGCAGGCATATGTTTACATGCCTGGATAATGAGACAGAGATGATATGAGATTTCACCATATAATTCTAAATAAGGAAGTTCTAGCTAAGATGAATCAATTATTTCTCCTATGATCTTAGAGTTATCTATAATCTATACAGTGATGAATGATTCTTGTTTTCTTTCTTGTATCTCCATATTTGCTATTTGTAGTTTCTCCGATATTTGTTTAACGATGGAAGATAATACAGATAATAAAACATCAAACATATATATATAATCACAAAGAAAACAGTAACTACTGATGTCTAATGTATTTCGGTGTACAGTATTAGTTTAAGGAGAGTATTTCCATTAGTGATAACACTTATTCGTACGCTATTTGTATCTTGCAACGATTTTACAAATATTTGTATGAAAACAGATAAATACATGCAGAAGCCGTGTGGCTCAACTTGTAAATGCTTTGTTATACAATCAAAACTGAAATACATTACCATTTCACTATCTCACATATGCATGTTGAATGATATCGAAGGACAAGTATATTGCACAATACAATGCACTTGGTTTTGTCCTCTTTCGTGAAAGTTCTATAATAGTTGTGCTTTAAATTTAGTAATAAGGAACAACAACATGTCAACAATACGTGTGTGCTTTACAATTCAACACATGTCGTCATATTTTTTAACTATACCCCTGTCAAAAATCAGTCAATTATCTATCTATACAAACTGTTTTGGAAAAAAATGAAAGAACATTTTCAGCTTAATTGCCACTGAAAACGAGTCGCATTACTAATGAAAACTTTAATAAGTGTAGGAACCGAATTGTCCTGTGTCAAAATTTCGATTGATATAGATTTGAACAAAAATGTTATCATTGAAAATGCCTATGAAACGTCTGGTAATAGAAATGTTTAGAGTACATGGTTTCCCATATAGTAAAAGCTTCTATACTTTTTCACTGATTTTTGTTATTACATGAATTCCTGTAAGTTTTTCCATTGACATGCGATTCGTGGTTCGATTCGTGGATCGCTACACGTTATTTATGATTCGAATCGGATCGCCACTTGATCAACGTTCCATAGCCCCTGTGTAAAATATTTCAGAATAATCATTTGCGTCAGTAATATTTTAATTCGTGCTTTGTTATAGATTATTAATTGTTAGACATCACTAATGATCATTAAAATCAAGATGTTATATATAGATTGCCTCAAACCTTTCAGTCATTAACCTTAATGACTAAGCTCAACTGCGACTTATTCTGCACATAGTCCGTACATATTTAGATAAAATTAGACAAATGGATTGTGCTTCCCCATTGATTATTATGAGTATCAAATTTTACTAATAAATAAGAAAGATTAATATTTAGCCATTAGTTGTAGACATGTGTATGGATATAATGATGTATAAATCATGAAAAAGTTCTAGATAAGAAAATACTAATGATTATATCTAAAGATTTTCAGTAATTAGTAAAACAGATAAAGATTATGAAGGAAAACAATTATTTGTAATATAGTTTCTTTACAGAGATCGTTTTGATAATTATAACGTTGTTGTGTTTTATAAATATATAGATAGACACCAATAAATTTTAAATTAAGACATGTTATGAATTCAACTCTGTTGTAATACATGTAAATAAAGACTAAATTGTATATCAGATTTTCTCTAATTTTTTTGATTAACTGTTAAAAGAGGCAGTTATTTTTGTGAATGTTCGCTTCATTAAAAAAGTAGACGTGAGAACAAAGCAAACGTTGTATAATGAATTTCTTTGTAGACCACGCTAAAACACCTTACGGTTCTTTGTATAATTCCCATAACAGCTCTAAAACGATAATTGTTAATATAATTACAAATGTAATTTTCTTTCAGTGGTTTCAAATAATCACATGCTTCTGTTCCGTGGCTGCAATAGCAACAAAGACTAAGGTATCCCTCTGGCATGCTGAACTTTGACAAGTCTCTTGAGATGAAAACAATGTAAGTGAAATAAGCATACATACTAAAATGCTGAATTACGAATGTCAAACCATAGACAACTTCAAATAAAGCACTGATTCTTAAAACAATGATGATGTTATAAAATCAATTTCATTTGTCAAACTTTTTTGTCTTTAAAGGATTAAAATATGTTATTTTTTGACATGTCGATTACCGAATCTAGACATGTAAAATATGTTATGGAAAGTTTAACAATGCATTATCATGTATGTTCTTTCAAAGAAAACATTCGCGGGTTCGAGCCCGGTTGCGGTAGGTTATACCTTATACAGGAGTTGTCGGCCTCGTGTTAGGGTAAGTTAGTACTGGTGATAGAAAAGTGTCCAGGAAACTTATAGTAGGAAGGTAGCTGGCCGTCGTATATATGACCTTAATGAAAAACATGCCGACATTGTAAGTCAAACAAATGAAACATGAGTTCCTCTGAGTTTCTCTTCACTGTTAGTGACCAATATATTAGAGTTCATTTGTCACGGCAGGAAAACAATATGTATTTACACAAGAATAGCATGTCAAAGTGTGATTGACAGAATTCATTCATTAGGAGAATACAGAAGTACTAATAAAGTCCACTAGTAAAAGAAGATATCATCAAATACAGTATCTTGACCTTTATCACCACAGCAGTTCATTAAGAACACAATGAATGGTTGTAAGCTTAAACAACTAAGTAATATATCCTTATAATATAGTCTTGAATGCCTTTTGGTGCACTCAGCACATACATATGCTGATAAGGTTAACACACAAAAACACACTAAGCAGATACAAAGGCTGGGTGGAGTAGTGCATAAATAGATACATAAAAAGATAAAAATAACTCAGATCATTCCATACCAAGTATACTCGCTGTACTTCTGCTCTAAGATATTTTCCTTCTCGTAGAATATTGTTGCCCTTATAATTGTAAATAAACAAATTAAAATTGTTGATGTTGCATATTATAACGTCTGTCATTGGTTTTGTATATAACGTCAAAATGTCATGAATCATTTACTTTAAATGTATCAAACTTGCTTTTTATTATTTAAAGTGTATGTTTATTTGTGAGTAATGTTCTACTTGTAAAACTATAAAGTGACACTCACTATGCCACATTTGAGACATAATAAGCAGAAAGAAATACTACCGTTTGTAAATTCCGCTGTTTTAAGGCAAGCGTCTTGTTCTTGTGTAAGGAAAATATTCTTGTCAGTTTTGTTAATGTTTTAGTATCGCTGATATAGGTCTGAGATGAATATCATTTTCTATCAATAGTAGATCTCAGACCAATCACGTTTTCTTTAATATACTCACAATTTGCAATCTAGTTATGGTAAATAAAATGATGAATTATAATAATCACTTATCTGTCAAATTACAATCCCTTTTGTTTTGCGGATTGAGTGAGTTAGAAACGATTTATTGACATGTAATTTTTAAGAGAATGGATACTTTGACAGAGAATGGATTAAACGGTTAGATGATTAATTCAGAAGCAAGTTTACGATATGTTTAGATTACATGAAATGAATCATAGAGATATATCAGGGTGTATTGTCACATATTATCTACAATAACAACTTATAAAATGAACAGAGATTTGTTTCTTACCGATTTGTCTTTCTAGACAAATAATTAAATTACATAAAAAACACCTAAAAAAACGACTACGTATCTTGTCACGAATAATCCTAAATGACCCTGTTAGTTTTGATCGTTAATTTCAAATTTATCGCACAAAAAATTGAATCTAGAGGTCAACACTAGGTCATGAGCAAAATAATTTGTGCAAAGGGTTCAAAGTAAACAATTTAATTTACTAGGTAATTTGTGAATTTTGAAAAAAGTAAAACTATTGTTATTTCTCTGTTTTGTCTGCTGCAATACCTTTGGCGAAGAAGGAGTATGTTTACATTCTAAAGATCACGTGAATATAATGCGTGTATGCTATGCCAATAATTAAAATGTTTTATTTACATTTATTTGATGTTTGCTTTTTAATGTAGATGACGTTAGTTCTAGTAATAAAAATTTATTTAAAATGTTCAAAAGTTCTAGTATTTGAAAGTCATTGCTTTTATATGATTATTTTTATAATGACACGTCACGAGTACATGTTCGCATTGAAGTCTTACATAATTTTAGTTTCTCTATTTTGTCCAGATGTAATGTTTCGTCGTGTTAAAACTTACTGTTGTATTTCTTAAATAAGAAATTATTACACAATACTGTAATAAAGTACTCACAAATTATATATATTATTAGAATTTGAAGAAGTGTCCTCTTATGTTCTCGTTATATATTTGAAATTATAAAAAGACGACAAATAACGTAATCATCACTTCTTTAAAGGTTATATTTCTTTATTGTTGTCTACCGAAATGTCAATTGCTTATTACTGTACCACAGACGCCGTAAACTTTAATACAAGTAATAAAACAATGAGGCATAAATTAAGTGTGAAAGTTCTTAGAAATTAATTAAATTACTAATTCAATTGCTTGAAACAATTCGATTAAAATGTTTGACTTTATTAGTTAAGTTACACAACTTCAATTTACTTAACGGTAATAAAATTACATGTAGCTGTTAAATAAGGAAAACAACACTTTGATAATTATTTTGTTATTACGTCTGGATCAGTTTAACTTGTTTGTCTTCTAATTTAAAATGAGGGTATGCTGTACGTATATATTTTGTCGTGGGTTAACAAATGCACGGTATTTGCTTTTTTCTGTTTCAACATAATATTCTGTCAAACATAACACTTTGTCAAAATCATGATCACCAAATAATTTAAAGTTCACGTTTCTGTGAGTATTGATCAAAGGTAGATTATTAAATAATTGATTTTCTTTACTAACAGTATAGCATTTAATTTGGTACGAACTACCGTCAGCCCGTTGTAGCAATTAAAACATAATTTCAAGAATTAATTTTGCCTTATTTGTTCCCTTCCTACATTATTTGAGATACTCGACTCATTATTTGAAGATATCATTTAAGCATAGAAGCGTTTCACATAATGGACTAACATGTACGCATATTGTTATTTTACTTCTATCGGATGAAAGTTTTTGTATGCAGTTCAGAAATTGAAATACCCAAAGGAGCGAATAAAAATGTTGCATGTGGATAAACAGTATATACATATTACTAATTATAATGACATGGTATAACATTGCATATTGCAACATAAAACAGAAACAAACAATTGAACATACCCGTCCTGATAAGACTTATCTAGTCACTTATACCAGAACATGCATATTACGTTAATTAATAATAAATAATTCAATGAGCACAGACACACACAAAAACAACAAAACACACAAGTAAACAAACAGTTTAGGAAATAATACATTCATTTATGATAAAAAGTTAAGAATTAAGATCATGAGAAGAGAGATTGTATTGTTTCAAATTATATGTTGCATCATTACAAAAAATAAGTTAACACACACGTGAGAAATAGACAGGTTTTGGGGCTTGCTGGTGAGATTTTTTACTCATTAGTAATTGAGACAATATAATTCTTGAAGTGAATAACAAAACTAAATAAATATTTCGCTACTTTTATATACAGTTTGTGTAACAAAATCTTTAATGTTCATTCTGTCCAAGAAGTACTGTTACAAAGAGTCGTTGTTTCTTTAATTAGAAATTTGTTCAAACAATTTACAAAAAAAGAGTGATTTATCTAGCTTGCAGCAACACCAAATTGATGCAGAAGTAATGGTTTGATTTTGTATGTATTTCACTATTAGATTATCTGTGCAACTGTAACTATTAAACAAGGTTAAACAAATCTCCATGGAATTGAAAATGCAGAAAAACAAGAAGTTGAAATAGCAAAATTTGATTAGAGAAAATAACAACCTCTAACAAATGTGAGCATTGGGAAATCTTAGAGTTTGATAATTAAATAACGCTGACCTAACAAATTACAATATATAGAACATGTACTTTAGTTACTGTTTTCCAAATGTAGACCCCAGTGGTGTCGTATTTTGTCAATAGGAATGGTCTGTGTAAGTTAATGTGATTTTGGAAGCTGTAATAATTGTTAATCGAATGATGGAGGTTTAAATTATAATTTGATAACTGAAACTTTTTAGATTACCCATAGTTGCTATTTCATGACAATCTGTATTGTAGATATTGAAACAATTTGAAATCATTCTCGGCGTAATCTAGAAATGGTAAATAAGTTGAAAAGATGTTTTTGTAAGAAGAGTTTAAGCACTGTTGCTACCAGAATAGGAAACAGGACACTATAGTACACTGAAAAATACTAGTAATATACTGACTAACGTATGTGACGGTTGACATCCGGGAGAAAAATAAATAGTACAAACTCTGAAAACAAGTACGAGTAATTTACTAAATTACGTTGAATAAGTTGACATACACTATCAATAATACAGAAAAAAACATATATTTTAACATGTTACTCTAAATAAGAAAGTTCTAGATATATGGTTATCACTTTATTCTCCTGTCATTTTCCAGTTATCTACGAGATATACAATATTGAAATATCATTTTCACTCTTTCGTTTGATACATTATGTAGTTCCAAGTTTGTTTTTACTCTCATATTTGATTTACGGTGAGTGATAACACTGGCAGTAAACATAACTGGCAAAGAAAATTGTTGATGTATAATACAAACTCTTTAGTAAGATTCATTAGCCTATTTTAAGAAATGTTTTCAGTCATTCCAGTAGTGCTAGTTCATTCATGAATGTCTGTATTGTATTTACTGGTCTTCGATTAAAACTGAAATATAAAAATGACTCAATGCAAATGACTTTATCAAATTAATGTGAATGGTAAAATCTGCAATTATCTGATTATGTTCACCTGATGAACCAAATTATTAAATCTAATTAGGCTCAAATTTACTTAACAAATTCATAAAAATATTTTTATCAGTGCATAAAAGTTCCTTCAACTCTTTGATTATCAATAGTTTTGAAGTTGTTTTAGATTTAAGAAAAGTCGTTAAATTATAATTTTGTTTAAACATGTGCTCTCCAACGTGAATATAACGTTGATTAGACATAGTTTGGCGCATTTTACTTGGTATTCGACTTATATTATAATATTAAAAATAGGCTGGTTTGTTATAAAATAAATAGAGTATATTATTAACTATACTTTGTTGAGTTTCTTGTACGTACGTAAAATAGATATAATAACAATTGCCATATTAGATTATATAACCAATCATGAAATAATAAGGAATTCTGCATGTGAAGCTATGGATTCATACACACGTATTTAGAAACACATATATATCGTAAATCATGACAAAATTCTACATACAGAAATTGTGTATTTGTTTAATTTTATATTTCTTAGTCACCAACACAAATATGTTAAAAACATATTCACATTTAGTGTCTTCATACATATACATGCACGTATAATTGATGATTGCAAGACTGGAGATGATAGATTTCTCAGTATAAGTCGTTTTAAAGAGGACAGCGATTAGAATAGCATTAGAAAGACACAAATATTACAATTTCAAACGACGAATTAAAACATCTTAGTTATATGTGAATGTATATTTCAAGTGTACATAATTTCAAGCTAGCAGAAATCATAGAATGTTAAGACATAATGTTATCAAGTGGTTACGACATTGAACTGGTAATCATTTGATGGTCAGCTCTGCGTTGGTTCGAACCTCTTTCAAAAACTATTTCGTTGTTTCATTGAGCAAGAAACTTTATTCTACAAGCTCAGTACCAGGTGACAAGGAAGCGAACTGTTTTAACACTTGTTTAACAAACATTCCATTCAGTACATTTTAAGACAAGCTGAAAATGAACTTTTTGTAAAAACTGTGTTTATATATTACTACGTCTCAATGTGTTTTGTATAATGTCAAACACCTATCAAAAACATATTCAATACATGAATGAGGAATGTAGTATCTTAAATTGGATAGCTATGGTTTTGAAGTTTTTGTGAGAAATGATTGCGTAAGGCTATGGCACTAGCTATGTCTTTTTCTCTGACTAAAAGAGCACCGAAAATAGCCTACAGATACACTTTGACACTCCTATTCCTTCACAGTGCCATATTGGACTGAAATACGGTCATTGACACAAGCCTCAGGCTATTCTATCCTCTACGTTTACTTGTTATTTGAAACAAACATGGAAGCCTCTAGGTGTTTAGAAGTTCCTAGTTTCGTTTACAAACAACAAATCACGTACTTATGAACCTTTTGCATACTTGAATAACAAGATGATTGTAATGTCAGTAATACTAAAGGTTAAATGAACTCATTGTTTAACTGAATATTGGATTGTACGTGCAGTCTCTATCTTATCAAGATATAAACAGTTCTGTATCTTTAAAATAGATTTTGTGCCGCCAGCTTATATAAGGTTATTTAAAGCGGCTACTCGCTCCTAATTTTGCTGACTTTCTTGAATGTTTCTTATACCAGTAATAATATCATTCCTTCCCACAATGAGGCAGCAATTTGATTACAGATCTACAAAAAACATCGATATAAAATAGAAATTTTTTATTGCAAGGTATTATCTGTCATAGCCCGTAATCAAATTTCGGACCTTAGGTTCCTGCGATTTACGGCTGAGTACGACCGTGGCAAAGATATTACATTGAGATAGCCATCTTCCTTAAAGTGGTGCTGAGACAACTTGATATTTTACATAGATGTTTATGCTTATGTATTAAACTACAAAGACTTGGTACTTTTGCAACATTCGACAGATGATCATCAATATTGACCAGTTAAAAATTTGTCATTTATACACTAAGGAAGAAGCAGTATTTCAGTGGTAGGATGCGCGCTTAGGGATCGAGAGTCCTGTGTTCGAATCCTACTAGGGGCATTGCTAATTTCCTTGAGGAAGACATTTATCTGCGATTGCTTCACTCCACCCAGTTGTAAATGGGTACTTGTGAGGGTGGTACAATTTCGTTGCACAAATTTGTCGGCTGCACTAATAAGCGGAGTATAAAAAGACTCCATACGGAGATTGATATATAAATAGATACCAGTAGTCCGATGGCCAGGGGTAATATCTGTAATGTCTGTGAACGTGCGTAAGCATGAAACTTAGACTATGAAATGCCATTAAACTACTAAGACTGCTACGTTGTATCACATTGCAATTTGATAATAGGTATTGTTAAAAAATTCAACTGCCAGTAGTGTAAACATTAACCCCGTTGATTTATATTTTGTCGATTGTGAGCACATAAGAACTGTTGAGAGTATTTTAATCAGCGGGGTTAATGTATGGGCCACTTACTATTGAAAGAATGACAATATTGTATTAGAGCTTAAAAACGTGCTAATATTTGACTACTGAAGTATAACACGTGAGTTTAGGCTATAAATTTGCTTTTTCGACCTTCTTACGTCCTTGTGCTCCTATTAGTTCATGATTTTAATGTTGATATCAAATAAGAAGGCTAGGTCTTGTGTAGTTTGAAACAATAATCACATGTCCTTTATGGATAAATTAAATTCACTGCATATTGAATATAATTTTATAAAGCAAGTACCTTTTCTAAGGTACATACATATATCTAAATATAATACCGGAACATTAGCAATATGAATGGAAGAAAATATAAAAAGTAATCTATAATTGAACGCGTGTAACCACAAAATATGTATTTGTTAGCTATGTTTTCTGTTATAAAGTATATGCTCATTCTTTAAGCTGACAGAACAACCAAAAGTTAGATATATATCACTTATTATCCCAGCGATATGCTTAATTTGATACATACCTCCTTGTGTGGCACGTATATCTAGAAATCAAGACATAATTGGTATAAACACAATTATTGTATTCTGCTGTGTTCCATGGCGTTTCTAATTCATTTTTGTATAACACATATTAGTTCGTATAAATATTTAAAGCTGCTTGTCCGCAGATTGCAACTAAAATGAAAACTGTTCTAGAACTCTCAAAATTGCAAGGAAACATTTTGGTAAGAGTAAAACGGTGTTATTGTTAAATTTTATTCCACTGTCAATGGCGCAAACATTGACTCCATTGATCTAGATACTTATTACAATACTTACATTAATGAACTCACGATTGCTTTAAATAAGCGGGATTACTGTATGCGTCACCTACAGTTTAATGTAATTTAACAATATTATAATGACACTTTAGTGCAAACTGACCTAAACTTTAACTTAAACTTCTTCATTTGATTAAACGCCTATTTCTATATTACATATTCAATGGCGTTTAACAAAAAAATTAATAATAACAATAAAAAATATGTAAAAACCCTCCACCATAAATATATACAATTACACAAAATAAAATAAAATTTATCACATATGATGTTATATAGTGTTATTGTGCACTTTGTTTTTCATATTCATAGTTTATAGGACCTACATTAATCTTAGTTCATGATTCTACTTTATTTTTACATTTGTTTTTATCAATTTGATATTGAAAGTTGTTGTCCTGAACAGTATAACATAATGCTACTGTTAACCGGACTTGTCCTGAACAGTGTAACATAACGCCACTGTTTACCAGACCATTCTCTAATGGTGTCGAAACATCACCTTTTAAGGGCCCTTAATACATCCCCAAAGGTGTCGAAACATAACCTTTAAAGGGACCCCTTATGTTAAGCAGTAATGCAGTCATATAAAACAAAGTATGTTTTGACAGAGTGAGAGGCAATTTACATACTCTAAAAGATAAGGATTTCACGTATGAAAACCTACTCCGTTAGTAACAGTATAAATATTTTAAGTGCGCTTTTGTGTGCATAGTTCTTATAATGGTAAGTCAGTCTGCCTTCAAAATCATCGTGGTCATTGACTTGCTTACATCCTCTGTGTGACGTATTTTGCATAAAACCGGCCAATCACAGCCTTTGAATAACACTATCGTCATGACGATCGCACAAAGCTCGGTCTAAAAAAGAAATTACGAAATCACGATGCTATAAATGTAATAGGGTTTTGCCTAAATGATGGCTTTGTATTGATTGGTCGACATAAGAGTCATCTCGACGTGATTCTTCTGTGCAATCTCAGGAGATCCTATACTACAGCTGTATATATAGACACAGAGGGGTAACTTAAACATTTTACAAAGCCTGTGAGCTGGTAGCTTTAAAGAATGATGTTAGATCTTTATTAGGCACCTCAGTGAATTTTCTAATATTTGATAACATATTTAAACTCATGTGTTAATTAAGAAATTATCTACGTACTTTCGAACTAAATTTGCTTACGTGTGTAGAAAATGATACATGTAGAAAGGGAATTGCCACTGGGAACCCGCAGCGACATGCATAGATTTGGAATTTGTAGAGTTAAAATAACTAAATTCTTAACTATAATTTACTGTATACGTATATTTCACCATGAGTCCAGTAAATTGTTTATACATTCGTATATAAATGCGTGTACATGATACATGTACCGGAAGAAATCAGAATGCATAAATACCCGAACACAATATAAAATATTTGCCTTATTTTTGGTATGAAGCTCGAATAAGCCAACGACTATTCTTTTTATTATGAAAGTGGGTGTGTAAAACCCTTGCTCTACATCAATGGCCGTTTGTATTGAGAGTCAAAACGATTTACGTGGTAGGTCGTTGATGGATAACGTGAAACAAATCTAAACCATATTCTATGTTAACACTGTCTCAATCTTAATGTTCCTAAACGAGCTACATTGAATATAACAAATGATAGGAAAAAGATGACACCATATGTAAAATAAACAGTATGTTTATGGTTTCAATAAATGACTCATATTCGTCAATACAATCAAACAATAAATCTATCTCGTGATAGATGAAACATACAATAAAAAATAAGGTATAAATAATTCTAAAAATAACAATATAGTAATAATAATAATGTGAAAGTTTTTTTTTCATCTTTTGATTCTGCGACGTCTAGTTGCCACAGTTGGTACTCCAGACACGGGAGGCTTTGGTACGCAGGCCGTCTTAGTTGCTGCGGATGTTCCCCTGAGGAAAATATTTCTGGAAATCTCTTTTGGATTGGTAACACTTGACCCTAAAATCTTTATATCTGGTAGAGGCTCTCTGAGTTGCTTCACTTTGCGATTAATTTCATTCTGTCCAACATTTATCTTACTTGGCTCAATGAGCGGAAGCTTCATTTCTGATTTAACTTCTTTCTTAAAGAAATCATTATGTTGAATATCTAAACGAGCGTCCACATTTGGTTCAAGAGCAGGTATTATCAGTGGAGGAGTGATGCTCCTTTTTATAGGTGAAAACCTTCTAATAGGTGTAACATTTTCAATTTTTGTATTAAGTCCATCACCATTATCTTCTTCGTTCTCATTCTCCGAGTCGCCATCACTGTCGCTATCCTTCATGATAAGTTCAATTCTTATATCATTAAGTTCAGCTTTCTTTCCCTTCAATTCCCAATCTAATTCTTCATTTGTTACTTCTAATTCAGCAGCCTCTCTCTGACATCGTTCGGCTTCTTCTCTGATGTATTCTGGTCCTCGTTCAATTCTCTTCTCAGCATCACTTATCTTATTAAGGAGATCTCTAAGCTCTGAGCGCGTGGTTTTGTTCTTTCCTTCTAACAATGATACTTCAAGTGCTTGCTCGTATTTTCTTAATCTCAGTCGAGTATTCTCTTCTTCAATGTCGCGTACGATCTTCTTAGCACCAGCATGTTCTTTTGTCACTTTGGCTACTTCTCTTTGTATCTCTACAGCTTGACTTTGCAACTGCTCAATATCCCTAATAAAAAAGAAACCTGCTTCAATAATTCAATAAAGGAAATTAAAAACGTTTTTCTAAATAGTGCGCAAGGCTGCTTCAATACAGTGATTAAGTAAGGGCGTAAGTTCGTTGATTTCCTTGAAGCCACTATACTAAAGATGTATTTAATTTACACAGACATGAAAACTGCATTAAAACCCATTGAATTATTCAAATATAACAAAAATAAACATATTTTTGTAGAAATTTCATTTTCTAAAACACTTTTTACTAGATAATTGTATATTTTCTTTGCAGTCCATGGTCTGTGTTAATTATTCATGTATGGGGCTTAGAGTCGCGTATATACATTTATGGCTTATCATATGACAGAATGTTGCATTTATGTACAGACAGGCACAACTAAAAACACGAGCTATGCAATATACAAGTCGTGACATAACATTCTAAAATTAATTCATCTTATTTATTGACGATATAGCAACTGGAAACATTTAGATGGGTACAGTTTTGGAAGAATTGTCCTTTGATATAAGGTCACAGTGCTTCTAAACATAGTTTATGATTAGAGCGAGATAATGAACAAAGCCTTATATTTTGTACAGACAAGTATATATGCGAGCATATGCGGCCGGCACGATTCCAAGGCAAAAACACTATTAGAATTTAATGTTCTTACTCGTAACCGTGCTGGTCGCCTAGGCAAGCGACAGAATAAAAAGTATTGCAGTTTCTTACCTTAATTGTTTGTCTATATCGGCTGCTCTCTTTTCAATTATTGCTTCATTTATCATGTTTTCATTCAATAAATCTTCATATTTCTTCCACAACTCTGGACAATCACCTGTGTCTAAAAGTGGACATACATGTATCTTAGTTTGTTTGTTTTGTTGGGTTTTACACCATAGCAACACATTGTAAAGGTCATATAACGGAGGCCAGTCCACCTACTCACTGTTCCTGGAAAGGCTAAATCTCTTAATATAGCTGTTAACCAACTACTAGGCGCATACTTTCGTCAGTGACTGACTACTGTCCTACATGATTAAGAATCAGTGGTAGGAGAGAGAATGGCCGTAGAAATTATTTCATGACCAAGCTCCACGAAAGTATGCCCCGCCCGAGAATCGAACCTACGACCCCCCCCCCAATCAATAGACTTGTGCGGTACCGACTGAGCTAGCTGGGCGGGTGTGTACCTTAGTAATTTTATGGTCGAAATGTATATGCTTAATAAGAGCAGTTTAAAATGTGTCTTGTTGCATTAAAGATTTCAAGAAACTTGTGAAGTGAAAAAGCTAACTAAATAATACAATGTTTATCAAAGAAAATAGGTGTCTATTCAATTTGGTGCTCAATATCGTTCGTAGTTTTCAAATCTATGATGAAGGCCAGTCATCATCCTAATAATTATTCTGGTTGAGGCTCCTATCTCTAGAACAGTTGGTTGGAGCAGTGGTCCTTTGGTAATACGCGCGCTTAGTAATCGAGAGTTCCCGGGTTCAAATTCCACTAGTGACCTGCTTTTCTCTGAGCATGAAGTTTACCATCAGTTGTGTAAATGGGTACTGTGTTAAATTACCTGTCTGAATGTGATATCAAAGATTATCGTACAAATTGAAAAGTTGGCTGAATATGTATATGGAAGCAGACTTTAAACCACGGTTCAATATTTAAGTAATATATCAATACTTACAGCGATCACTATAAATCTTGGAGTTTGGCTCAATGGGTGGTAAACTAAATGGAATCTCTGTCACTACTGTAACTTTTCCCTGGCCTGGCTTTGATTGTTTTTTCTTTGTTTTACCAATTGGTGGTAAAGCAGATTTAGGTCTGTGTGGTGTCTTTGATACAGGCATCTGGTAGCATAAAATGACAAAATGATTACATTAACTTTTGTGTTTTTTTTGCACTAGATGCTTAATTGTAGTAACAGTATGATTGTCAGAAGCATCAGTGTTTGAGGATCAAAGGTCTGTTATCAATAAAAATTGGATGACATTAAAGCAGGAATTGAATTTTTATTATTTTTTCAGTCATTTCACTACACTTCAAAGGATGTACAATTTTGTTCTGGAATATGTTTTATGAAATTTGCGAGTCAAATAAAATTTAATATGAACATGTAATTATCAAAGAAACATCAAACACCAAATGCAAAACATAGCACTTTACATAATATTGCGCGATATTGAATTTGATTTTTCATAAAAAAATGACTGGCAAGACTTCAACGCAAAAACCAGGCATGGATATACACTAACACTTCCACTTAAATCACATCATTCAACCTATTCAAAATCATTGCTAGCAGAAATATATCTAAAATAACGCACTTTTTGGATGAATGATGAAAATGAATATAATTTTTAACTTACCAGTTATTTATCATGTAATAATATTGGTAACAATATTGCTGAGAACGTTTCAGTGTCTGTTTCTCGTCGCTCTTGTGCTATAATGCGGTATCCAACGTCATTGACGTCATAAACGTCAATGACGTCAAAAACGTCACTGACGTCGCTATTGTAGTTCGGACATTACCGTTTAAATGTATTTTATTCAAACTTCTTTAATGGTGTCGTCAAACAACTGGTTAAGATTATTTATTTTGAAAACGAAGTAAAGGTAGTATTTCGTTTGATATTAAGTTAGACAATAAAAATAAGAACAGTCAATGTTATTATAAATTATGCAGATAAGCCTTGCGTCTCAGCGAAATTATTATGGCGACGAGAACACATAAGCCTATCAGTAAATATATAAATACTCTCCAGTCCTTTACTGATTAAAGTTACACTCGCTCACAGATTTATATTTGCTGTTTTTTTCGTAATCCTGTAGTAAGGGGCGAGTGAAATAGGAAAGGGAAGGAGGGGTGGAGAAAGAGAGAAAGGGGAGAGAAAAAGACTTTAGACAGTTGACAAATATAGAAATAATAGGTCATCTGGTCAACTAATTTCAGTTTTTGCTGGCACCTGTATGAGAATTTACATGTTAAATCAATTTTGTCTTTTATGTGGTTTATATTGATTATATGATACAAGGACATCATGAATTATTTTAAATATGGTCTGATGTTATTTTTACTAAAGCAAAATGCTTATAACCTGAAAACAAGCACTTTTCAATCGTGCCGACCGAAATTGTATCATGTTAATGCTTTTCTGTCAAAACTGAAACGTTTTGTTTTTTTTAAATAAGATTTTTTAAATAAGATTTTAAAATAATAAGACTATAAAAATGTTATCGATGTAATTTTATGAGTATCGTTTTTATATTAGGATCAAAAACAATGAAATTGAAGCAATCCTATTCCAAAAACATTAATCAAATGAGGGACCCGTGCGTTTTAGCCTCGGTAAGCAGACTCCTAAAGGTAGTTTAAATCATGCTTCTTTTGTCTACGCGAAAAACAATACGTATTGTAATACATTGCAGAACGGAATTTACCTTACTAGGTACATGTACAGACGGATGCCTTATCGTCGCTGTCTATGATAAAAATTTCAAAGATAAAATTGTTATGCTTAGATACTGTAAGCAAGTACACTATTAAGTTCATCTCTTACAAATGTGAAGCAAATTACAAATGCCATAAATTATAGTAACTTGTTTACCAACACAACTGATAACAGTTGCAGAAGCCTGCAAGACATTCTAACACCACAATGTGTTTACTCTGCTAGCACCCCATATACTTCGGCACAAGGTGTGAGGCTTAAGAATATCCACGAGACTAATAAATATCACCAAAACCAACATGATAATAAAGTTATAGTGATATATGTTGCTACATGTGATGTATTATTTAAACACTCGGTGCATACAGGCATTGGGCAACAATATATTCTACGACGCGTTTTGTTACTCATACAAAACACATTTGTGCCAATTTGTTTTTAGGGAAAATAGTAGATATTCTAGTATTATCCTTTGTTCTATAAAACAGCTTTAGGCGTTTTCAATGTACATTATGTTTGATTTTGTATCTGTTGTAACACAAGGAAGTCTATACTTTTTTCAAAAACCTTTAACAAGTATACATGGATTGAATATATTATGTCTATAGACTGTTTAATTATCCCCTTTCCTAACTTTGGAAAAGTTTAAAACTGCAAACTGATGCATGCATGTTAAATAACTATCCCATTTGTCTTTGTGTTATTAAACATATCAAATGTTCAGCACCACAGCCACATTTTGTAAACAAGGTTCCAACCAAGAAGCGAATTGTATGTATTTTACGCCAAGTCAAATGTCACAAAAAGGACAAACATAGATAAGACGTTTATATCGTTATATACGTATTGAAACTTGTAAACGCCTTACTTCAAAAGATTTTAAGTCATCACTTGATGCAAAGAAAATATTTTGCATTGTTAAGTTTCATGTTAAATATATTGTACTTAATATTTCGGTTATGCAGTTATGTACAGTAAAGTTCCGCTATAAAGAACACCTTAGTTATTGCAAAATCATTCGATTTGGTGATTTGTATGTCGTAAATGATTAATTGTAACAGAAAAGGGTCCCTATTGCAAGACCGTTCCGTTTTTAAAACTTTCGTTTATGGTTCTAAAAGTCGAAGTTTGGTACATTATTTTTATGTACCGTTTCTGTCTAAATAGCTTGTAGTGATGATCAGCATCTAAAACACTTAAAAGATTTTCGAAAATAAAAATAAAACCATATTATATCTTGTACAAAGTGAAACTAATGTTCAAGTCCAACTCAAGGAAGTGTCTAACGTGTGCAAAACATTCTTTGAAATTTAAGATAATTTCTATTTTGAGTAGTTCTTTAAGATAGTTTTCTTTTTTTCTAATTTGTTACAAACACCAATGCAATATCAACGTCAAAATCTTGTAGGCAGATTATCTGATCACAGAAACGCTTAGAAGAGCAACGACCATAAAACATTTCACTTCAAATATCAATTTTATTTTTTGCCATGAAATAGGCGACGATATTCATCTCAAAATTTAATTGTTATGCATTTTTGTTGATTCATATTTGCTCTTAGCGAATGCGCGTTTTGTTCCATTGAACATTTTACGATGTGTGAAAACTAGTTAAAATTTGAATCCTCGGAATCATCATAAAATAAAACATTTAGATTGTTATTTTAAGCCTGAGTTTTACTGCTGCATTTCCGATATCGTTTCAGATTTTTTATGATTTGTATGGTTCATAACAAGATTATGCATACAGAATATTGTTATTGGCATTAAGGATATACGTCTATATATTTTATTGTTCGATTGATGAAGTTATTAGTACTTTTTGTGCTAAGAATCAAGCATGCAAACATAAATTATACCCATTAATGCTTTTGTATTTAAAACAAATTTATTCTATAAAAGCATGCGAGCAATATCATCAATTACAACTGCGAAAATCAGATTAATGTTTGGTAAGCCAACCATAAATAACAATATGATAATCAAATGCTTATCAACTATTTGCGTTAGTTCACATTCATGTATTTTTACAAGTTTTCTTTGTGCTGTAGTTATTTGGATGCATGGCCAAAAAATATGTCTACCTTATGAATTTATGTGACTGAATTTGTGAGTTAAGATGTAAACCCTTTAAACCTATGACTTCACAACTTCCTAATACTGTCGGTGATTTTCATGGGTCAATGAAGGATTGCGTAAACGAGATAATGAAAATAGAATTATGAAGATTTATTGAATGTGCTGCAGTATGAGGATGTGAAACAATAATGATTGAATCCTGATTAATGTCCCGTTTATTGGTTTCTTTACTGATTCATCTATCACAAAGCCTTTATACGTGGACGGAATATGTGACCAAATAATCCAATACAAGTAATAACCACTTGATATAAGTACATTTGTGTTGAGTTTAACCCCGTAGCAAACATTGTATATGTCATAATACGGCAGCCAATCAAAGGCTCTGGATTTAGCTGTTAACCAGTTAATAGGTACATACTTCCGTCAGTGGCTGGCAGCTGTGCTACTTTATATAGAATCAGTGGTAAGAGGGATGTCTTACAATTTTTATCTGACCAAGCTCCATGAAAGTATGATCCTGTCAGGAAACAAACCTACGACCCCTCGATCTGTAGACTTGCTCGCTGCTGTCTTAACTAGCCGAACTGTTTAAAATAACTACCTGATTGGCCAGTTTTTCATTACTGAACTTCTCGATCATTTGACTTGATCGCTACTTTCTGAGTTAGCCGGGCAGTTTCAAATAAATACCAAAAGCAGCCAGTTCTTCATTATTAAAATGGACCGACTGATTATCATTTCTTTAGCAAATAGTTTTCTTGATCACCCCAAATGGTCAACAAGAGCACGGTGACCTAGTTTCAAAAGTAAGTAATTACTGATTCTGTTACAGTTAGAAGTGGCAATACATACATACGTATGTACGTGACAAGTTTAACACAAATAAGTTATCGGGAAGTGAACTAATATTCTCGAATATTCTACTGATGTGTTAACATTACACCTTTGGCAGAACCATTTCCTTTCCCAATATCAATTAAATATATGCCACCGTCCCATAAAACAAATTACATTGACACAATTCTCATAATAACAATAATATAGTTCACAAATATATCCTCATAAGTTTCCACTGAGGAAATTAACATCATCTCATGATCTGTAATACTATGTTACGAAATAGAAGGATGTGTCATGTCCTAGTAGAAGAAGATAATTAATTATATTGAATAAACGTATTTTATATTTGAATTGATTTCCTTTTTGCATTTGGCTAAGATTTCGGAACACTTTACAAAGGACAACCATAGAGAGCACATAAACGCGTTGAATTAAATGGTTAAGTTCTACTGGTTTCGTGGAATTCAATTTAGATAGACATAGAGTCAATTGTATATGAACACAGAATTGACACTTTAAATCTTACAGACTGGTTATACACTTTAAACTTCGAATACAGATACAGGTTCGAATTCCTTTCCACTCTGCATGAGTTCGACATTTGACTTGCATGGACTTTGTGTTTTTAACAAGAAGTTATCTCATACCCTATACTATATGTATAACACAATAATAATAACTAACAAGTTTATGAAAGCTGATTTAGTGAGCCAGCATCTGTACAGATGACTTATGTTGATAAACGTTTATAAATTTCAAACATGGACAATCCACTTCAATGTGGCGAAACTCATTACAATTATAATTTCATGTTTTTTTCTTTGTAAATGAATGGCTGTTAATTGACATAACGTGAAAATGCCGGAACGACAAAAAGCTAAGTTTTCAGGAGACGAAAAAACAGTATTCCATGAAGAATACAAGTGAAAGGAAACTCATTTTTGCATAATTTTACATCAGATAAATGTCTTAAAGTGTAGATATGCATTCGTATCGAACCTATTAATATCTACTGAAATAACTGTAGCTTCTTACAAAAAACGAAAAATTGAAATTTTGTAGTTCCGGCATTTTCAAGTGACCACGACGATAAATTAGTTCAGACTTCAGACACTTAACTGTATATTATTAAATTCAGTTTTTTTCTTCATCGTATAAATTATGAATGACTGTTAATTAACTTATATTAGTATAGACTATGGACACTTAAAATTAAGAAGTTTAATTATATTTTCCTGTCTTTTTCCAATGTTTATTACTTTGAATTCACAAACAAGTCGGCAATTGTTTTTCTATATTCATTTTGACAATAATTACCAGAAAAAAAATAATAACAGAATAACAGAAAAAGTGATGGTTTACTCATGAAGAAACGTAATTGTTTATTTTAAAGCGAGAGTTTGAGAAATTGCTTCTAACAACTAGTAAAAAAATAAAATATGATTACTATTCTATTGTATGTGGCCCTTGTGGCATTTTTTGTACTTTATCATATGCCTATATATTGAAACTAGAATAATAGGTATTTCTGTTTTGTAGGCATAATGAGTACGATCTATTTGTTTCAATATCGAGCAACCTTGGAAAAGTTGGTTACATTCTAGTTACACATCATAATAGTCAGGTTGACCACTGTGTTGAAAGCTACTCTTTCTTTTCGACCGTCAAAGTGCCCATGTACAAAGTATGTGTTTACTGAACATGCTTATATAGTCCATTTTTCTAAACTGTCAAAGTTTGAATAATTTCATGGTGGATGATTACACGCTATCTCAATACCACGAGTGTTAGACAAAGAGCACGAAGTCACCGTGAAATTATTCATGTGTTGACAGTTGAGAAATAATGAACTATACATGAATAAAAGTGCTTTATACAGTTGAAATAATAATAATGATAATAATGATAATAATAATAATGATGATGATGATAATGGTGATGGTGATGATGATGATGATGATGATGATAATGATAATGATAATGATAATGATGATAATAATAATAATAATAATAATAATAATAATAATAATAATAATAATAATAATAATAATAATAATAATAATAATAATAACAATGATGATGATGATGATGATGATGATGATGATGATGATGATGATAATGATAATAATAATAATAATAATAATAATAATAATAATAATAATAATAATAATAATAATAATAATAATAATAATAATAATTATAATAATGATATTAATGATAATAATAATAATAATAATAATAATAAATCTGTGTACCTAGTTGTTTTTAACATATTGTGGTAAACCTGTTCTATTTCAGGTGTTAGGTGTTTTCTCGATAAAAGGCACTCAATGTTAATTCTCATTTTAATCTAAACCTACGATCTAGGTTTCAAAGTTGGTTCTGATTTAAACGGTATATTCTGAGAAAAAGAAAAGGAAATTAATCGTTAATATCTCGGTATTAAAGGAAATTAATACTTATATTGTTGTAAATAGTTTTTTACATCTGGAAGTATATCATTTCCAAAGCCATTAAATTACTATATTGAATCAGAGTGAAGTCAAAGGACCAATTTCTGCTTAAACATTTAAATTGGCAAACAAAATAATGTCATTATAGTAAAACTAATCATTATTGATAAAGGAAGTTTCGTTCGCGAGTTTGTGTCGCCCTCTGAATATCAGTTAAAATTTATTTATGCTTGTAGATTGTGTGATAAGAAACATTGTATTTCACAAAGGCGCCAAGAAATAAAATGAAACAAAAATAAACATTTTTAATGGAGATAACGGAGACAATGTTATGTCCTTTAATTGCTTTTATGGGTTTAAGTTTTTTATTTGATGTCGTAGATAACTTGGAATACGTTTTTTGCAGCCAAAACAATTTAAATGAGTTCATTTTTTCAAGGTTATTCTATAACAAGAAGCGACCACAGATTAACATGGTAAAGCATGAATATCTACTAGAGCGTGTATCTGTGAACAATGGTTCTGAAAATGTTGCTTTTAAGCCAACATGGTTTTTTTAATTGAAATGATTAAATTTAACGAAATTCATTTCAGGTAATAGACTAAAATAGCAAAGTACACTCTAGCACGTGCATTTATAAATATTTTACAGCCACGGCGGTAATGGTTAAACAAATTGAGCAATACGAATCTTCAGTTGCATATTCATTAACAAGCTTAGCATAAGAAATATTACAGTTTGTCTGATCAGACAATAAATAATTATGGCATTATTATTATATCACATGTAAAGCATCGTTGAGCAATTAATGTATAATAGGGTAAACAAATTCATTATAGACTGAATGCGATATTATATTTCATATACTGATCATTATCTTGGAAATTGCTGTAAGATTGGCAATTAATGTTTTGTAATGAATTGCATTATATTCTAATGTAAGAAAATGAGATTCTTTTATATTCCTGATTAAATAGTTTGATAAGAGAGTCTTATTGAGAGGTATCTTAAAGTCTTATACTCAGCCTGCAGTGTTACAACTTGTAACTTTAAAACGATGCTAAACGTGCTGAATTAAGAATATACTAAATATTATTCATTTTATAAATAATTGGAAACATGTAGACACTGACATGTTATTGCAAGCGTGGTTGTACGGGTCTTTATTGAAATGTCACAAGCGTGTTTATCATATATCGTATCATATTTATTTCATTTAGAAATATAAGGTGTTTCTTTTTTCGATGAAGTGACTTCAATCAAATACATTGAAATAAATTAATATATTATTACTTGGTGTAAGCACACACTGACTTTTGACTTATTGTGAAACGTTTTAAAACCCACATACAAAACCGATTTATACGGGACGTTTTTATTTGGACAATTAAACATCATATCTGTCATATCCTAT
Organism: Mactra quadrangularis; assembly: GCA_025267735.1. NCBI lineage: Eukaryota > Metazoa > Mollusca > Bivalvia > Venerida > Mactridae > Mactra > Mactra quadrangularis. The sequence continues at coordinate 36,625,737 of CM046304.1, forward strand.
CGCTCCAAACCAATGTAGATATATTTGTCTCAATCAAATATAATCATCTTAATATGATATGTCTCTAAAGAACTATCCCTTTTTGTATCACAAATGCTTTCTGTCATTCTAATGTCTCCTCATATAATTTCTTTGGAAATAAATGTAAGTATAATAACTGAGGGTATTATTAAATATTGTAATACATATAATATACTTAAATATGTTGTTCGTCAAAGGATTTTGATATTCAACACCCTATCGACCTTATAGGGAATACACTGTCTGTCGATTAGACAGTGCCTGTTCTGCCAGCATGTATCACCCTCTTATTGACCTAGGCACCACTCAAAATTGAAACAATAATCTTGTTTGTTTGTTTGTTTGTTGGGTTTAACGCCGTAGTAACACATTATATAGGTCAACCTACTCACTCCTCCTGGAAAGGCTAAATCTCTGGATTTAGTTATTAACCAACTACTAAGCGAATGATTTCGTAAGAAACTGACAACTGTCTTACATAATTAAGAATCATTGGTAGAAGGGAAAATGAGTGTAGAAATATTTGACCAAGCTCCACGAAAGTATGCCTTGCCCGGGAATCGAACCCACGATCCCTCGATCAGTAGACTTGCGTGCTACCAACTGAGCTAGCCGGGCAGTTTAATAATTCTGTAAGATCGTTCCTAAATGCATCGCATAATTACATATGTATGATGAATGTAACAATACGGTAAGTTTGATATGATAATACACAGAGTAAGAATTTAATCTTTTAATTATGCTTATATGCTTATATGTATCTATTCGATACTGTGTCTAATTTTCATGAAACGTATGACAATACTAATGTAATTGCTTTCTGTATTATATATTCATGTTTTGTCATCTACAAGTAGTAGAATAAGGCGACATTTACTGTTATGAACTAAACAAGAAGTGGGCACTGCTTGCTATTGTAATAGACTTCATCTTTGTTGAGATAAAATGAATATTAAGTTTGCATTTAATCTATTACATATACAATCATTCATTGGTAAGTCTAGACAACAAATACTCAACAATAAAACATTCTAATAAAAAAAAGAAATTTCAAAATTTACACTCTCGTTTTCTAATGTAAATTACGTTTTTCATATTCATAAAGAAGTTGGCACTTGCTTTCGATTTTCATTTGTTCTTTAATAACAAAACAGACAGAGAAAGTGATGGATTATCCATGAAGAAAAAGTTATTGTTCATTCAATAGAGAATTCTAGAAATTACTTCTAACAAGTAATAAAATATTAAAATATGATTAATTCACTCTTGCGTGGCGCCATCTTGGCATTTCTTTTACTTTATCACACGACTACGTATTGAAAATGTTTTGGTCTCAATACTTTCTGTCTGTAAAATACGTTAAAAGGAACAAGTAGTCTTAAATAGTTTTGTTTTTACTAAGTATTATTCGATAGTCAAATAACGATTGTGTTGCTTATCTTTTGCCTTTTAGAAATACTTTATGTGAAAACTAGTTACGTAAATACTGTAGTATAATGTTGTATTTTTTGAAAGCATTAACATCTGTTGTTGATATAATATGCAAATTGATTAAGTCGTTCGATCATAACTTTCTTCACAATTCACATACATATTTAACCTTTTTTAAGTAAAAATAAAACGTATTTTGATAGTAAATTATTAAAGTATATATAACATGTCAAATGTATAAATGTATTAACAGGCAGTTTTACTTGTTTGTATTTCTATAAAATATACAGAAATAGTACTTGAAAGACAAAGAACTGATTTTAAACAGTTGAAAACCATTCTTGTGAGCAAGAATATCGTAAAGGGAAATTAACATTTGTGTGACATCTGAAAGTCGATCGGCCTCTAAATAGACATTTTTAAAAACAATATATTGTATTTAAACAAAGACTAAAGATCGGTGTCCTATAAAGCAATAAAATCAAAATCTATACAATGATAAAACAACCCATTATTGTTTTAGGAAGATCCGTCCGAGAGTTTGTGTCGCCTTCTAAATATCGGTTTAATTTCATTTATGCTTCTAGATAGTGTGATAAGAAACATATTTCACGAAGGCGCCAATATTACTAATGAAACCAAAAAAACACAAAAAACAACATTTTAATGGAGATTACGTAGACAAAATTATGTTTTTGGTGTATGTTTATTTATTGGAGTAAACGCCGTGTCGACACAATTTTAGGTCATTTTACGGCGTCCAGCGCACCTAACCTAACTTTCCTAGACCATTGTCTATAACCTGTATTCACCTACCCTTCAACAAGGCCGGACCCTTCTCCATATTATCTAATCAATGGAGGAAAATCGACTTTATTGTCAAATTTTCATGGGAGGGTATAACCTCCCCGGGTGGGATTCGAACCCCACCCCCCTCGGGCATGAGTATCCAAATCCCGGCGCGCTACCTACTGCGCTATCGACCCGGGTTTTTTTGGTGTATGTCATGTGTTAAATGTTTAATACGATGTTGCAGATAATTCCCATAGACTATTGACACTTTTCTGTCTGAACGTACTGTTATATTGAAGTTAATAACAGAATATGTATTTGGAAATATTATATGTGTAATATGAAATGCACCACTTCATGATCATTCTTACCTAGATAATATATATGTCTAATTGAAATGATTTGCTGAATTTTTTAGTATTTGAATTGTTCGATAACTTATCAACGCTTCAACTAGACTAACTAAGCGCATCAAACTTAAAATAGGTAGATCTTGATTTACATCTGTTAGATGACAATATTATGTTTAAAGCTCTCAAGATAACAACTATTTTAACCCTTAATAGATTGATACAAAAAGTAAAACGTTTCTGAACAATTAGGAAGCCGTCCTTATAAAGAGATAATTAAATAGAAAGCTGTTATCACAAAATCATAATCAAACCTAGCATAAAGAGTCTTACAATCTGTCCTATCAAGCAGATATAGATAATGTCATTATTATGTGGTATTACATTTTCATCCTTGAGCAAGCAATATAAGATTGTGTCTTAAATGCATCGATCACTGGCCGTATATTACAATATATTATATGTCATATACTTTTAATCGCATAGGGAATGGGTTTTAGATTGGCAGTTTATGTTTCAAATTAATTGCTATTACCTTATACTTTCTGTTATAAGAACATAAATGTATGTTATATCCAGTTAAATACAGTGTGTCATGGGAAGACTATAAGAAGTCTAACTAAGATCTAAATCAGCATTGTTACAGCTTCTTATTTCAGTATGAATTGAACTTACCTATGGTCGTCAAATATTTCCTTTTACGCATGTATTGAAACGCCTGAAAGTATCAATGCGTTAGATTAAAGCATTTACAAGAAACAACAGTTGTATTTGGTCTAATGTCAATTATTCCATCATTTCAAGGACGTATTTGTTTAGATATCTCTCTATCACGCACCAGCAGAAACACGAACTATTATAAGTTTGTACTAGGTATAGTTCTATTATATTAACCTGTCACAACTTAAATAATTACACGGTCACTGAATCTGTTATTTTCAACTCCTTTCGAATTTGTTTATTCCCCGATATTCAAAATCGCTGCATATATAGTTAGATTATCAATAATTGATATGGATCGGAGGCTCAATGGTTAAAAAGAAGTTGAATAATAACACATTTAGTGACCGTGTAATTATTTTTGTACATATGTATCAAAATTGCGGGTCAATTAAATTCTTTCTTAATTTTGTATAAAATCACTCACTAACTCTTGATATAAACATATTGAAAGAAAACATAATTATATTAAAATAACTAGAACGTACATTGATGGAATGTCTTGGTACGATTTAGTTCATTCAGCTCTAAGAAATGTCTATTTCTGAAAGACTGCAACATTTCAACACTTAATTGATGTAAATATCAGCACTTTATAGAGTATGTACCATTTCAGAATTTGGCATTCGATGATATAAAACCGATCAACTCTATTTTACAGCTGTTGACACGAATCATGTGTGACTTTTTTCTAAGCTGTCAAATAAAATACACCTTTCAAATCATTTGTTAAATATTCCATGTCACGTATCAATGTCTGGATGTCGATAATAGACACAAAAAGACACAAACAGAAAAGATTGGTCTGACATTTGTAATAAAACATGTGCACCATAATAAATTATTTATATACCATATAAGCACGTATTTACGACCACTTGCTCGTTCAGTACCTGTGCACATGAACAATATAACTCTTCGGAAAGTTAATCTTAAGCAAGTGGGAAGTATTTTAACAACATATTGACAATAAACTCAGCATTTATAGCTACGTTTAAAATTTAGACTAGAATTGTCTCGGTTGATAACACGCTATACTTTCTTTTGTATTGAAAACAAAGGTCAATTGTGTCATTTATTAAGAAAGCAAGCATCTGGTGACGAACGATGCGTATTCTGTTCACGTAACACTAGATTGGTGTATTTTCTCGGAGTTAATATTGAATATGTTAATATGTAATCCATCACTTGGTCTTGGATATTAAGTGATACTAGATGGGAGCCCGTGCAAGCACGGGCTTTAGGTAATGACAATAAAGGGAAATAACCGCTGCTGGAAGTTTGGTCTATTTTTAGTTTTATCTAGAACTATTTTTAGACACTAAAAACCCAATATTTTTGTTGATTTTTGGCATTTTTTGCAAATATCAAGAGGCTTTGTCAAAAAAGAACAACTTGATATGCCGGTATATAGGTGCTCCAGCGACAAACAAAAGATTTATTAAAAGCTGCGCAGTTTCTTCCACAAAACAGGAAACTCGCAAATTTAATAGTATAGATAACAATAGACATATTTAAAACATAATTGATTTTTTCAGTTGATCAACGTATTAATGCGATAAAATATCTACATCTCGGTACATTAGAAACAGTGGTAAACCAACACAAAGTCATGGTATGACACGTTGATAATAAACACAAAACCAGAGGTATTTGAACGGACTTTGTCAAATTAATCTGATCAATATTACAACGGTAATAATTAATCTTAACTAGATTAAATTATTTTATCTTACCTCGCACAGAATACTCGTTTTTCATTGGCCGAGAGCGGTCACGTGCTGACCATGTATTATCCCATATTAGGTCAGTAGATTCTAATATCCAGTCAGTAACAAAATTTATAATGATAGCGCTGACGAAACCTTAGATGGGGGTACTCGGTAAAATAAATTCGTTACACAGTCAGTTACTGACCGGATACGGTGTGATACCGGGTCAGTGAATAAATATTGGGCTCGAGCTACGCTCTCATCCAATATTAATTTACTGACCCGGTATCACACCGTATCCGGTCAGTAACTGACTGTGTAACTAATAATATCTGACCAGATTAGATTTGCTTTTAAAATTGTTCATAATCTAACTATGGAAGAGATTGCAATTGGTGTGTCGGCTTGGTATATCAAACTTGGTACCAAATAAACGTTCAAAAAACATACGTTGCAAATGTTTTATATTACAACAGTTTGTTATTGTTATAGCCTACTTGTTTGTATTGACACTCATACATGTAGCAGTATTGGAAATGAATATGGATATTATTTAGTTAAAAGTTAACTAACTACATCACCAACTTGTATACGTATATATATATATATTTATTTATATTGTATACGCATTCAAATTATTATTATGTGTCGCGTCTGTTTACATGCCATATTTATTGTTTATTACGTTTGATTGTTACAAAGGTTGTACACAGAACCTAACAAGTAACATAATGTAAAAAACTGCACTAACTTTATCCGTATTTATCTGGTATAGTAAGTTCAAACAATAAGAACCTGATAAACGATGAGTTAGTTTAGAAACAAATGTAAGCCTAACAGTCTCCAAGTAAATTGTTTGATATAAATATTGTATTAAATAAAATAAAACAGCAAAGGTCAATTTCCAATCAAACAAACGATCAAAGTATATTTGTGTTCAGTATTAATGTAAGTGTCGCCAAATTACTCTATTTCAATCGTTTCATCTCTATATACTTCATAAATAAAAGGTGGTTTAAGCGCCAATGTGTCTTCATTCAGCTTGCGGTATGTTGAAAACAAAAGCACATGGTGCCTGTTTAATTGTTACTCAGTAAAATATAAACATGATATTGATAACTTTGGATATACGTTATAAGATTATAATAGAAAAAAACATATTTAGTACGTTTTTCGAATGGCCTAACAACTTAAATAAACTAGAAACAAGTACTATCGCCAAATGCCTAACATAATGAATTAGGAAAGAATAATAATATAACTTTGTGAAATATCGTGTGTATGTGTGTTTTTATAGTTAAATGGTTGAATTTTAAATTTGCATAACAATAACGCTGTCCAATATGAACGAGAAATATTCTTTGTTACTAGTTCTATGTAAACTTAATGACATTTACGTCTAATTTACTTTCGGGATTGGCAATAAGCTTTTTTTAAATAAATCACTGACGTTATATTGCCTTCCTGATAGAACTTATTTGTAGTATTTACGAGTATTAGCTAATTTTGCCATAAAAAGGCAGAAAATATATGTCTTCTTTACCACCTTTTTAGTTAAATAGTTTGCTAGTTTAAACGACAGAAGTTTCAATTACCAAATAATGGTGTTCTCACAAATAAAGGAAGTTATGCATGAAATAGTTTGACTAATCGGGGACCGCATTGCGATGTCAAAATCAATCTTGGATTAACTGGATGGTGTCAATTAAAACTGACATTTGTAATAATAAAATGTGCATCAGACTACAATGTAATTAATCAGTGTCATCATTTATGCAAATTCATAGTTCATAATACACAGAAGATTCAAATTAACTAAGTGATGAATGAATTCGAAATGTTCCTTTGGGATTATCTGTCCATTTTCGTCCACGATCTAATTAATAATCCATTGCTTAAATTCGTCTTCGATTTGAGTCAAGTCTTGGAAAATATATTTAGTCTTTATTTGTGCTGATGAATCTAAAATGATAGTGCAGATAGACTATTGATGGATATGATAAAGTAGTATGATTTTGCACGAAAAAACCCAATAGACAAATTTTTATTTTACATAGACGCACTTGTAAATTGTCTTGTAAGATAAGTAAATTGAATCAATCAGGCAGCGCAATTTTACTTGTATATATTGCAATTGCGGCTACCAAGACCTTCTATATTAAACATATTGAAAGGTTACACAAACATCAGTAAGATGTTCCTATATGCGTAGTAGCAGATCATGTTACAAATGAAATGTTTAATATGGTTAATATGGAACCTTTTTGCCTAACAGTTGCAGACATATTTGTAGTAATTAAGGATGTGTTTTAACGATCTGACTCCAATGAACTCTACTTTTGTTTCGTTATTGTTACCTGCCTAGTTAATGTCTCATTATAGTTTGTTGACATTTAAAAATGGATTTATAATAACAAAGGACATAGGTTAATGTGTTAATATTAAATATGATAGATGAAAAGATCGGATCGTATAAAAAAGATTTTCATATACTTAACCTTATCAACTTTTTAAAGACAAATATCGATTTAGCGATGTCTGTTTCAAAACTTTGGACTAAATACAAGGTAATATTGTCCTCTCAGTAGAAAGTGTTTTCTATTTACAAACATAATGTTAATAGATAAACGCCAATATAATGTGTCAATGATGATATTGCATCAACGGACAACTTGTGCATCATCAATTTTTGTCTTTGTTAAAGGTATATTGTAGCCGATATGTACCATCTATTATGCTTAGCCGTTAACAATGAAGTCAGCTATAACTTTTTTAAATGGGTTATACCTCTACACCGCCATTTTAAGTTCAAATATTTTTACTAAACTAACAACTAGCGGAACACTGCATTTGGTGCACTATCAATTCAAGACAAAATTAAGCGTATATACAGTGTTTTATTTTATATCATTCTTTATTATATGAGTATATACTTTAATTGGCTAATCGATCTAAATACATGGATAATAATAATGTTTTTTTCACACCATAACGATATCATTTGGATAGAATAACAGATGAACTATGCCAATTCAACCGTGTAGTTTTAAGATCATTAAATATAATTCCCTTTGTACAAAACAATGAAGCGAGATAGTGAAAGGACTTGTTATTACGTACTACGGTCATTTTCGACTGAATTAGTTTTGAGATTAGTAATAAGCTAGAATGATGAATCTCCGAAGTATATTGTCATTTTCGCTTGAACCTATTTCTGTCGATCATTAGCCTATTTTATCATAAGTAGGATCAATACATTGTAATGGATATACTAATATTGTACAGAACGATTGGTGTAATAGTCAGTTATCAGAAGTTCAACTTTAGGTTTTGTGTCCGCTACATTACGTTGGGATTGTTTCTGTTTTTGATCTATTTTTATAACTTAATGGACGTCAATCGTGGAAAGGTCAACATCAATAGACTATGTAACATTAATGCCAAATGTTAACGGATGCGAGCTCAAATGATATAAATGATTATAATATGAAATGATGATAAAAAAATCCCCCATAGACACTTTACCGCGTGCGAATGTAGTTGCAAAACCAAACAATTTATACGTTAATACATTAGAAATACAAAACTGCAATGTAAACAACGTTAACCGCTACCATATATGTGTAGCATGCATGTCCGGCGTCCGTCGTCTGTCACCAGTCATTCGCCCACTTGTGATTGTGAACACTAAAGTTGCCACAGTATTGCCTCAGTTATCATCAAACTGTGTGAGGATGATTGTATATGTAATTGATTGGATGAGTTCGAACATGGGTAATCTCGAATGTTAACACTCAAGTGGCTGCTGTTTTGATCAAATATCCTGGAATTAGGTCTGAGCGGTTGTTTTGATTATTTTTAGATCAAATCTAAATGTGAGTCGTCTGGTGTCAAAACTACGTCATACAGCCATCAATGGTACTCCGTTGAGCACTAATGTTTTTTTACTGTGAATTTGACTATTTTACAATCAAATTCATACATATACATAAATTAGCTTCATACTCCTCGCTTGTCTTAACAACCAATGTGCTTCCTTATTGCTAAATGTTCTGACTGTTGCTTAAACAAATCCTATTTTGACTTTGTCTAAGTTTACTTTTGTCATGATTTGTCATACTCCGCTCTAAGAAATGATTCACTTCTGTTATCTTGAGTTGATATTATGAAGTTTATTACCTCAAAAATGAATAAAAAATATAAATCCATGATAAATGTATTAGATACATAATAAATGTAAGCTTGTATTGTGCGTAGCACAGAGTTCATTCAAGAATAATTGCAGATATAATGTCAATTTATACGATATACAAGATATAAATCATTCACTCTCTCTCAATAAACAAACTTAATGCTCTATATTTATGACAAAATATAATATATTAGACTCTTACTTTGCCATAGCTGTGTCATAAGTTTCTCTTCGTTTTACAATTTATGTTCAGCTCTGTAACTTATTCTAAGTTATACTCAACGTTTAATCTATTTTATGTATCGTATATTTTAAAGGGCAAACGACCATCCTTTAACGTGTGATCATTTATGATAACCGTCATATCTACAATATTATGAATATAAAGAATATGATTATAAATTCAAATCCATTAAACTATAGATTATTATTATATATGATTTTTTATAAATCAGAGATCGTATTAGATGATCAAAATATTCACGATATTTAAGTATGGAATTCAAATAACATGTGTGTGTACCCTATCGTATACTATATTATATGGGACGTAAACACTTAATAACCATTTTATACTTACTAATTCAGTAAGTGATTAAGAATATATAAAACATACGGACAGTCTGACCTATTCCGTACAACCTCAAATTAACACCAGTGCGTTATGTATTTCCTTATTTCATTTTATATATTAAATATAAATCGAGTCTAAGATTTCGTAATTGATGAAAATCATTTTTTGTTTATGGAGGTTTTTCTTTCTCAAAATATCATTGTTGCCATTAATATAGACGATTCATGTTCTTGCAAAATTGTTAAATTTGGATTTTGATTGGTTTGCTTTTCTTCGGTTGAAGATGAGTATGTTTATATCATGATCAATATTTCTATAATAAAAGTTTTAATAAGAATGGTTGGACGAGACAGACAAAATTATGTTATTTACTCTTGTCCGCTTCAAACGAATGTAGACATATTTGTCACTATTATATCAGGCTCATCAATGTTATTTGTCTCCGTAAACACGTCTATCTTGTTTTGTAAATACATTATGTCCAGAAAATATCCCCCAAATAATGTTTATAACACACATAGAAGCGTTATGACATTAGATAATGATATATATCCCATATAAACAATTTCACCACCTCGTCTATTCACGGTACGTAACTGTTCAGGCATATTAGTGTTATAAAGAGACATTGTAATCGTCATATGAACTTTAATAGTTGATATTTGCTTAAAATAGAAGTAAATTGTCTTGCAACAATTTATATGAATTTAAAATAAAAATATAATGTCAAAAAGGTAAAAATAGGCTAGGCATTAGTGACATTAAATATGTATGCCTTGAATCCTATATCCTATATGAAATACCCATATTAAATTCACATATTTATTCGATGTTTTATTGACTGAGCAACCACCTAAATCAAATTAACGATGAATTAGATATTATTTGTTAAAATCATAAACTGTGGACGGTCGGTAATATTAAAAAAGGTTAAGCCTTTATATAGACTCTTACAATGTAACTTTCAAAGTACTCGCTAATAATCTGCCGAGTGAATATATATGATTTTAATGAATCAGTATAAAATAAAGTTGATGCATATACATTTTATTAAAATTAGTAATACTTTAATTTACGTGACCTAGACGATTATATAAAAGTATAATGTTTTAATATCTGAGTGGTTTTTATTGAATCAGAGGTGTATTTTTTTGTGGCATCCAAAAGACAAAACACGAATTACGAATACGCCATTCATATTGTAATGAGTATTATGATCTTGGTTTTACATGTAGTTTACGAAAATCAATATTCGGTATTACATTGTTACAAGTCAATTAGTTGTAACATCTCTACTGATATACACGTCAATAATTTTCCTATCCAATATCAATATCATTTATTCTGAATTAAAAGACCTTATTTTATATGCATACACGCTAAAATGACAATGTATAATGTAATATGTGGACGAAATGTCATATTACACGATATTATACAAATAAACCAGTCGCTTTTGTAATATTCAAACTTTATAATCTTTGTTTATGACAGTATGGGATTAAAGCAAAAATCTTAGTTCGTCATTGATATGTCATTATTTAGCCATATTATAACGATTTATGTTCCTTACACTAAATTATTTATATGATTATTATCTATGATTTGTGTATTTTACAAAATAGTATACAAGATAATTTAAACCAAAAGCTGGAGAAAACTTTTTAATCACCATTACGTGTTCAAACGAGACAGCAACTTAATTAATATGTGTGTCCAATGAGAGAGGTACAATTGTTTTATTTTGCATTGTATTTACATTCAAAATACATAATATATAAGTAAAACTAGTTTTACACAAGTACATATATTATTAAAACACTTTGATAGTAAGCTATATTGAGGAATAAACTTAATCCTTATGCTTGTGTTTTATTTTCGGATTAATGTTGTTGAATTAGTATGAAACGTGTTAGGAGATGCACATATGTTTTCAAACTAGAACTAAAACTAACACTTTCATACAATCTGTAATTTTACTTTACGAATGAAACAATACAACAGGCAAATGAAGAAATAAGGACAGTACTAGAATTATATCTTTTTAAACAACCGTTGTTAACCTTGATGGAGAAACTTAAGTTGATAAATATACTATAGAAGGACGATAATGATGTTAATGTAATTGATCAATATCTTATTTCAGACAAACTTGGTATGTTGGTATACAACACACTAAATTACAATTTGATGATTGAAGTTGAAATATTCCTTTGGGTCAATCTGTTTAAGATTAAATTGATGTCCGGTCGCTGAAGTATTACTTGTGTATAACTTTAACTGCTTTAGTTTGTGTTATCTTGTAAAATATGTACATATGAGCACACATTGAATATTTTTACTTTGATACATTTAATTTTAAATGAAGGACTTATTGTTAGTGACAACTCGAACTAAAAGCTTTTTGTTTTTATGCCTCTGTGTAAATGTGATAGAAATTTTGTCGATTGAATGGTTGGTGCAAGGTGTTCTTCACAAAAGAATGTGTTATTATTTGTTCTAACATGAAACTGCTTGTGCAAATAAGTGATTGGTGCACTTACAGCCTGGTTTGACCCACCCCAAGTTCTACAAGGCAAAAACCCTTTAGGTTCATGATTTCATTTTTGTTTGTTGCATCATGTTTTAAGAAAGTTTAAATCTAAATACTGTCACATTTGTTTTTTGTCAGTGTGGCAGGTCTATGTGTTTACTGTAGATGATTCAGATATGTTTGTAAACACCCTTTTAGAAAACTTTTCAAACAAAAATATATTTCCGCCACATACGAGTATATCATGTTATAGCCATATATAATGTACTTAAGGTAATAAAACCAACATAAAAGTGTTATTTTTATGTCAGGAAACACAGTTTGTCTACCTGGTAGACACTTTAATTGTTTAATTGAACCATTTTCTGGCTTCAAAACACGATAATTAGATTTAAATTATGTCAACGTAAACATCTTTGTTTCCTATGAGAAATCAATTGTTGACGTAAGTCTGTAATTATGCCAAACAATATACGATACTCGATTCCATTTAAGAAAGGTTTCAACGGTTAATAGTTTGTTTAAAAACATTGAATCAATTAGTAAGTATAAATGCTAATGAAATATGTTTATTTATTTGTTATTGTTAGCATAGTATAACTGACAAGCGTTTGGCTAAAAAACATTCCTTTAGAACATCGATAAGTTTTCTGTCAAGGTAAGCTTTAAAACTTCTAAAATAATTAAGTTCGATGCAATTAGCTGCGTTAAAAAGACCAAAACTAAATTTATTACCTCATATCCAGGTCATGTAAAGCAAAACCCGTTGACAACAATGGCGGTTTATGTCAAAAGTGCAAATATATATATTGGCCACCAGCAAGTTTTGATAATATCTAAGAGAGTAAATACATGTATATGAATTGGCGCCATTATCAACTGCATTTTCTCATAAATGGGTTACAGTTGAAATGTCAATGTTCTCTAATACACTGACACTCCATTAGATATCAAAGGAATAAGGTGAAGGATAATATATCTAGACTGAAGTATTATATGTCTGCTAAGGTAATAAGGTGCAATATATTAAATATATTAAAGATGTAACAATGTTCAATATACAAATGCTAGCTAAATATCGTATGAGACTTGTAAACATTAAAACATATTATATTGGTACATTTCTTTTATCTCATTCCAGAGAAGTTTCTATTCATTTTTTGCAAATAAATAAGGTGGAATACCTTAAGATCATTTATTGTATTGAAGAAGTTATTCTTTCTACTATTACACACACGCGCTATTTTGCACGGAGTCGTATATGATTACATGTAAATGTACTCGTACATTTTAATGACTTTTTACACCAAAATATGTTTTCTTTATGAGACGACCTGTGTAAAAGCAGAGAGTAAACAAAAGAATTTATGACAAAAACAGTTTGAACTATACGCTGTTACATAATTACTCTTAGGAAAAGCAAACTCTACAATTGCTCAGAGACACAATTTCTCGAACTAATATATTCAAATTGGTCTTAATTCTTATAAGAGTAGCTACGTGTTAGATTTTAATGACTTTAATAACTTTAATAAAAAGGAAACAAAGATTTTACAATTGCCTGTGAAAACTTGTTTTTCGCAAGTACCAAATGTCCACCAATTAAACTTTCCAACAAACTACTCAGTGGAAAAGTTAAATTAAACATTCAGCCGTTATTGTTATTGTCTTGTAATTCAATTAATGTTATGATCACACCATTAAAAGCTAAGTTTGTTCGCAGAAATTATTTCACCACTTGGTAGACGCACATAAACATTTGATTGGTTTAATATGCTTTTTTATTTGATTTAGCACCGACGTACCAACTACTTAGAATGAGATATGTACACATGACATACATGGATATCTCTGAAGAATTTTTTATTTGTATATTTATCTATTGAATATCTGTCATACAGTATAGTGCCAAACCATGCATTTCAGTAAACAGTTCAAGGAGTTATTGTATTCACGCCTTAAGTCAATCTCTATAAGATTTTTCCTCCCGTTTAATTAATTAAACACACGTTATGAATTAATGAACGTTTAATTAATATGATAAGTTTTTCTAGACTATTAAAACGCATTTCTCGTGTTTTTCCAATTTGAAATGTTTGAGTAAATTTAATTAAGTATCGGTCGACTTTATTGAATTTAGCTCGTACTTACATTCTTAATCATTTTAAATGTACAAAAGGGATTAATAATTAATGTAAAATGAGTTTTAATTTTAATTAATATACCAGATCTAAACGTTCATTCAGATATTAGACTCGTTATGGCACAATATATGTAGTTCCATTACCACGCGACCTATAAGCTTAAGTTATGTTGTTATCTTTAAATTGAAACAACGTTCCTGGAGAAATTTAGTTTTAATCTTTATTTATTGTTTGTCATCATGTTGTATAGTTGAACTACTTTCTTGTGGATTATTTAACTGGAACAATGCAACTTCCATTTAATTTATTAGCGGCACAACAAATAATTAGATAACTGATATTGCACTACAGTTTCTTATGAAATTTTTAAAGCTCTTTTCGTAATTAGTTTTGTTAAATCAGTTGCTCAATTAACTAAAATTTAACATGCTATATAGTTTTTACAATCACAAGACCAGCCAATAACGTACGCACCAAAATGCACCAAGCGACACTTTTCAAAGGCATGTTTACTGCTGATATTGTGTATAAAGTGCAATACAGTACGTACAGAACCTGACAATTATATTACTCATCAACCAAAGTACATAACCAATTCTTCAATTTGAAACCCAATTAAATTACATTACGCCCCTGTGAGAAAGTTTATTGTACTAGTGTCTTAAATCAAAGCATATAGTGAAAGCAAAATGCTTTGAAATATGAGACGGGAAGACAGTGATGTCTGATATTACCTTTCTTACAACATTGTTTTTAGCTGAACTTTAACATTCTCATTTCAGGATACACTTAACATTTTGAGACACCAGTGTTTGCAATAAACTGAAAAACGCATGGTAAAGGATGATCAAATGTTATTCTACATGCCATCTCCAAATGCCTGTTAATGATCTACTACATCCTGAAAATGGTAAATCTGCCTGGTTTATGCCCTTAATGACTGTTATATTATACAAGCATCCTGAAATGGTAAATTATGCCTTAATTAAAAAGACGAGTAAAAGCATATTGTAATAAAGTTGAACATCTGTTGTCAATTTAACTAAAAGAAATTTTCAATTAAAATATATTTTCAAATTCGTCTTTAGTAACTGTAAGAACAATTAGATAGTATTACAAATTCAAGCAGCCTAAATGTTTTTGATTTAATGTTTAAATGGATTGTAAAATATACGTTATATATATTGATATAAACATAAATACATACATCTATCATCGTGATATTGTCGTGATTAGAAGTCCAAGACATTAACTACGTGATCGTATAAACGGTTTGGAATATTAGTAATATGTGTATCCCGAAAGATACAAACTTAATAAAAATCACAAATAATCGACAATATCAAAACATGTATATTTTAAAAATATCTGTTTAGAACTTTTAACTTTTTAGTAAAACTGTGTTTGCCATAAGTCGTTTAGAGCTAAACTAAATGTCACTTATTAATTTAAAAGCAAATGTAAGTTTGATGTAGTCATAATATAGATTACGTCCTTCTAAGATATGTTGCCAACAACTCAGTATATAACCTTAATGAAAATGAAATATCTACCATTATACATAACGTATGTTCTGATATCGACGGAAAATATAACTTTGGTTAATTCGCAAGAAGTGAGGCAAAATATGTAAAACTGCCGATGATTATAAAAGAAGATTGAATCAATAACATCTCTGTGGCAAATTACCTGAATATGCAAATTTATCAGTAATCAAAGTTAAAATATTCATCAGGGAATATATGTCTTTTCTCTTTTATGATCTCATTAGCATCAAATTATTTTAGTATAATTGATGCAGTTCTTTTATTGTCTTCTATTGTGCTTATCTCGAAGAACATTTAGTCTCAATTTGTCAATGGTTGATCGACATTTTAGTAGACGTATAGCGATGGTAACAGATTTCATTTATGACTATTATCTTAAAAATATTACTCGTATTTGTTTATTTTATATTTAAACAGGAGGGTTCGGATAATAGTTTTGTATATTAAATTGTTAATTAGAGACTTCATGGTTAAACTAAATAATCAATTTAGGGTTGCTTTAGTTTACACACCAAACAAATGGTTATGTGGTGCCTACAGCGATGAAATAAAGAGTTCAAGTGTATGTGTGCCAGCAAGAATAATGTGTTAATTACAATCATTACTTAGCACTATATAAAATGCAATTACAATAATTATATAGCCAGCTCCGCGTTGGTTAGAATCCTATCTAAAACCTTAACCGTTTTTTCCGTGATCAAGAAACTTCATCCTATTAGCTTAGTACTTGGAAACCAGGAAGAGGACCCGAAAATGATAAATCTAATTTTTATGAGCTTGGTCCCTCCGCAATCGAGCTAAAATAAATCAGTAAAAACAAAAAAAATCCATAAGGGCAGACAATTGTCTTGGTAATAAACTATTCTTCTAAGGACAAATCAAGTACTTTATGTACGTCTACGCTTTGCTGAAGCAGTAAACTAGTTAAATACGGGTAATTCACCATAATTATTTATTTGACTCCGCGTTGCCTGCACGATAATAATTTACAAATTGTTATCATTACAATTATACAAAGACGTGGGTTGAGTGTGAAAAGTCTTGAATCTGCGTTTAAAGCAGCGATACGTTCATCGTTGTTTGTTTCAAACGTAACTAGTTTAATGTAATGACACCATATAATCAGTCGCAAATTCTGTTATTAACATTAACAAGTCAAAGTAACACAATAACTTTAAATTCAAACAACCCACTTTTGTTAGATATGATATAAGAATAACAGGTAATATATTATTCTTAAATTCAACTTAAATTTTTTATAGCTTTTAAATTTTCAGCAAATCCAATCAATCTAACGGTGAATTTCTATTTGATAAAAACATCTCTAATGATGAATGCGATATATCAAAACGTTCCCATTAGCCTTCCCGTGAACTTCATTTAGTCAACGTTTTGATATTGTACAAATATTGGTTTATTTACATCAAGAATGATGTAGAAAGGCATGGCGCCTTTATGTGATTGTCTATTGACACTTTTGCTATTCTGGGTAACCTCTTAAATGCAAGTATCGTCAGTAAACCAGTGATGTACCATTGATATAGGTTTTTAACGATACCGTATATCTCAAATAAACTGCAATTCATTGAATGACTGATTTCAGAAGCATGAACATGTAACATGGCACCATGATGTCTTCAAACTTGAAGGATTATTTATTCTAAATATACAGATATGTTTAAAGTATTGAAACTTGCTTAGATAAATATTTATAGAAAAACTAATTTGAAGTTTAGATTGTTATCCACCAATATTTCATGCGATTGGTTGACCCAAATGACAATCAGTGAACTTGTTTTAAAACTGTGTTATATATCAATCTATATTTGACAGAAATCCGATATTTCAATGTCCTAGATATCTGAAAAGGCTACAGTTTGTGTTGATAGTATTTTAGATCCTATCGTATCTATCTTGTGATTGAATATTTTGAGTGAAACCTGTCTAACTAAAATGATATCAAAGTAAACTCTAAGATTTCAGTAATAGCAAAACTGACGAATCAAACAGTTCTAAAACTCATTGACAATTGTCATCGTTTTAGGCGAATTTTCATTCAGCAACTTTGTCTGATCACGACTCTTGTACTTAAACTTTCTTACCTTTCAAAAGTTGTCCGCTTTCTCTACTTATTTTACATTTGTGTCTCATCAAAGAAATGCCAATGTGCAAGTAAGAGACAAACATAAAGACATAATGCGTAATTATTATTTAAGAGGGAATCATTTTGACATTTGCACTCTTAATACCTTAATTCCGACTTTAACGAAAACATCCCCATTGCAAAGCATCATCATTTCTATATATTTAAACTTCTTTGATGCCTGATTAAAGTTTTAATCTTGGAATTTAAAGTATAGTTAAATACTCGTTTTACTTTATTTGTTCTTTTAGTACTGTATAACCAAGAAAAATAAATACACGAAACACGCAGCAAATATGATATAAAGTGATTGACTTTATTACTCTGGTTGTTAAAATTAACCAGCATCGATACAGAGCGATTGTCATGTGCCGATTGCAATTAAATATTGTAACAACATGATCTTATTAAACACGTGTTCAGCACTAGGGTTTTTAATACATTTATATCGAACAAACATTTATTCATATTGTTGCTTTTAAAATCATGGCTATTTTGTTATTTCGACACAAATAAACGTCTTGTGTATTTTTATGCCGCTAAGATTTGTCACATGTGTGTATTTAATGTATGGAAGTCATTTACATTCAATAACATGTTTTCGATCAATACACTGATTGAATTGTACGTGATAACTACCTTATAGAACATGTTTGTTGAATAAATATGTATGTTTTGTTAGGTGTCTACAAATAAAGACTCAAAAATTCTAGAAAACATGTTTTAGAGTGTCTATGGTAATTTCGTTGATATCTACTTTTCCACCTTAAGCTTTAAACCAGTTCTCTAATTACACGATAAAGAGTTCTTCCATATTGGAACAATATAGTTTATTCTCATAACCACACTGTCATAAAAGGTCTTTGCTAGCTTTAAGTTACGTTTTGTGTGTTAAATAATTTTTTATCGAAATGAATACAGGGAAAAACAAATGTCTGACTTCTTACGTGTTGCATTGGAAACGATTTGTCAATAAATGATAAAACTATCAGATAATCATTGTTCAGCGAAACTTCCTACAGAACAGTGATTTGTTTTCGCATTTGGTCATGACTTTGTCGATAAAGTTATCAATTACTTGTTTAGCCTCATGAAAGATTTTATGATAATTTTTATTTTAGTATGCATTAGGCGAACATGTCAGCTGCTTGGTATGAGACAATGGGGTGTTGGTATAAGGAGCTGGTCCATGACACTTCAAGTGTCAACAATTCAGTCTCCAATTATACTTATTTTATCAAATCTACAACTTCAATTTCAACAAAGGCGTTAAATTATAGTCATTGACTTTCTTTTACAATGGAAACAAATTCTCTAAGATTACAAATGAATCGTGTACAAACCATGTATTTCTTTTAAAATTACGGTTCAATTTCATGATGTCAATATGTTTTGTATTATCAAGTTTGTGATATGCCTAATTGTGTTGAAGCCAAATATCTTCATTATCATATAACTATTCAATCTCGTAGTCTAACATTACATATTATTCCAAGCTTGCTTTTGATACCTGTCTGGATAAAATAAGGTATTGAAATTGGTTCAAGTTTATATCATACTGCTCATACATTTAAAATATCAAAATGACTACATGCATTTGTTTTTATCGTCTTTTATTGTAAAGCACAATTGTTCTCTTGTCAATTCTAAACTAATTGTAGAGTTCGTGTCAAAAATACTTAATCATTTTGTTTAATTACAATTGATAGGATCCGAAACAACATTCGCGTGGTTGTATTAATCCACTTTGGTTAATAAAACTAAACTTGATATTAATATAGCTACTGTTAAACACAAACCATAACATATAAAATATAAAACAACATTTGATTCCAATTACGTGCCTTATCTGAAATGCAGATGCTTTTAGGCGACTTATCACTAGACATATATTTTTTGTCTGTGAAAAAAACCTTAAATAAAGTAAACGATCTCATTGGATTATATAATCTTTTTATACAACCTCTCAGTTGTCAACAAGAGCAATTTGACCTAGTTTGAATTTGTAGGAAGCACTAATTGTTTCTGTTATCAGTAGAACTGCCAACACATACACATGTATGTATGTGACAATTGTAACAGAAAAAAATTGAAGGAATTGAACTAATATTCTTGAATGTTCTACTGATGTGTTAACATTACACCTTTGGCACAACCATTTCCTACCCAATATCAATTATACATATGCCACCGTCCCATTAAACTAATTACATTGACACAACGCTCATAACAACAATGATATAGTTCACCTATAGTCATCATGAAGGAAATTAACATCATCTGGAACACTATATTACGATGTCAGGATGTGTCACGTCTTAATGGAATTAGGCAGATAGAATATTATTGGTTTGAATGGATGGATGTCCTTTTACACTTGGCTATGATTCTGGAAAACTTTGACAAGGACAACCATAAAAACATATATAGGTGTCTGAATGGAAGAGAAGATGCTTATAACTTAGAATTTTACTACAGGTAAGTTTGACAGATAGCCAATTTTATAAGTACACAGAATTGATACTTTACTATTCACAGGTTGTTCATGAACATCGCACTTGGAATTTTGATACAGGTTTGAATTATTTCCCTTTTCCTCTTTTCCTCTGCATTGTGTATTACGCTTCCATGAAGATTGAACTCTAGAATGCTTGGACTTTGTATTATAAACAAAGAACATGTCGGCTCCATAGTGTACTTTAAACAGTAAAAATAAATAAACAAGTCCGAAGAATAAAATAGTGTGAAACTGTAAAAACGACAATTGTTTATTAACCCCATAAGCAGAGTAAAATACAAGCATGAACAATCAACTGGAATTAGACGAAACTCATGTAAATAAAGATTTCACATTCATTTCAATGATATACAGTTTTACTTAACATTATTAAGTCTACAAGTCTAGACTTCAATTACTTAATTGGAAAACTTATTACGAAAAAGGAAGTTTCAATATTTACTGTCGTGTTACAATGTAAATGACTTTGAATTCATAAACAAGTTGGTACTTGTTTCTATATTCATTTTATCTGTAATAACCAAACAGACAGAAAAAGTGATAGATTTCCCATAAAGAAACGTAATTGTTCATTTAATTGAGAGAGACTGGGAAATTTCCTCTAACAATTTGTTAAATATTAAAATATGATAACTTACCTGTTGTCTTAACCTTTGTGGCATTTTTTGTAATTTATTACATGACTACTTATTGAAACTAGAATGATGAATATATTTGTTTCGTAGTTACTATTGTTTTAACATTATGACATCTTGGTAAACTTGCTCATCGCTATTGTAACACAACCTAATGGCCAGATTTTACTTCAGGTACCTGAACGCTTTTCTCCCAAAAAGTGAAAAAATGCCGACTTGAATAAAAGTTTTAACATCTATAGTATTTAAAATGAGTGTTAGTGTAACGTTATTATTTTGATGTGTCGTCACGTCACATACATTGATTGTAAGCTTTCAATACATAATAGCGTTAGTTTTCGGATGTTAAGTTTTTTTTCTCATGAAAAAGACAGTCAACGTAAAACGCCACTTTTAGTAAAACATACTATTTAAATTTCCACGCTTTAAAACGGTTTCAGCCTAAAAAGCGGAAATCAATCGCTGAAAGACTATCATTTCTAAAGTTATTAAAATACTGTGTTATCGGAATAAGGTCAAAAGTTCAATTTCTGCTCAATACATTTAAATTGGCCAACACGATAATATCATTTTAGTAAAACAAATCATTATCAATATAAGACGTTTCGAGTTTGTGTTATATATCAGTTTAATTTTATTAATGCTTGTAGATGGTGTGATAAGAAACATTGTATTTCACAAAGGCGCCAAAAAATATCATGAAACAAAAATAAACACATTTTGATAGAGATAACAGAAACAACGTTATGTCCTTTAATTGCTTTTATAAGTGTAAGTGATTTTTGATGTCGTAGATTACTTGAATTAAGTATTTTTGCAGCCAAATCGATTAAACTGAGATGATTATTTTTAAGTTGTTCCAATATTGTAACGAGTAACGATTACTGAATATTTACATTGCAAAGTATGAACATATATATTAAGGACGTGTTTCTGTAAACGATGGTTTCTAAAATGTTGCTTTGAAGTCAACACAATTGCTTTCATTGAAGTGATTCAGTACAACTAAATGTATTTAAATTAATAGACCAAAATGCATAGTATAGTCAAGCATGTCCATTTATAAAAAGTTAGAGCCGCCGCGGTAACGTTTAAACAATACAAATTGGTTGCATAATCAAAATTAAGCTTAGCATAAAGAATTAAACAGTCTATCTGATCAGATTAGGGCATGATAATTTGATCATATGCACACCATCGTTGAGCAACCAGTAAATAATAGGGTAAACAAATGCAATATTGATCGTATTGGAAACGATATTATATTTCAAATTCTGATAATTACCTAGGAAATTGTTGTAAGATTGGCAATTAGTGTTTTATAATGAAGTACTTATTGCATCATATTCTGATCTAAGAAAATAGGATACATTTTTAATATAATATAAAAATATGACTGAGAGGTATACAACATTCTTATGCGTTAGTGACATTACATACATTTGTATAGAATGGTTACGCAAAATTGTCATTCAACAGTCACAAGTGTTTAAATAATAAACAGTCAAGTATTACAAAATTAAAATGTTAAGATAATTAAAATAATGCACAATATCCAATGACATGAATGCACGTTAAAACCACATATAGAAAACGGATATCAAGACTTCTATAATGTTTATTGTATATAAGATACATTGTTTTAATGATATAGGAAATCTAGATTCCTGTTTTTTACCAAGTGACTTCAATCAAATGAAATGACGGAATAATATATTATCTAACATGTGGACACTAGGACTTTTGACTTTATGTGAAACACTACAAATCGCAAATACAATATCGGTTTGTATGGGAAGGTTTTATTCGGACAATTAAACATCATACTTGTCATACCCTATCGCTCCAAACCAATGTAGACATATTTGTCTCAATCAAATAAAATTATCTTAATATGATATGTCTCTAAAGAACTATCCCTTTTTGTATCGCAAATGCTTTCTGTCATTCTAATATCCCCTCCTATAACTTTTCTAGAAATAAATGTAAGTATAATAACTGATATTATTGATAAATATTGTAATGAATATTATATGATGGAATATGTTGTTCGTCAAAGATTTTGTATTTTTTAGCATATTGACCAAATGAAATCGTAAAATATTGAATCGTCGGTGCATGTTTATGCTATATTATATTGACCCACATTGTAACTTACAGCATTTAAATAATAAATCTGAAAGAGCAAACCTAAATACATCACAGATTTATATATTATATATTAAATGATACAGCTTGTCTGATTTTGCCATGCACTGAGTAAGATCGTTTAATATTGTATCCGACAATACCAGTTTGATACCATGACTATTACCCAAAGAATATTCTTATAACACTTAGTTGACTGCATTTTATATTGTATTTGTACTTTAAAATAGGCACACGTGGTGGAACTAGACGGCTATTAATGTTAAGCAACTTAAAATAGTAGGTTTGAACTTAACTAGGGTAAATACTGTTTTCGTGGAATATATATACATAATTTTAGATAAAAATTGATATTTGTATTAAGTTAGCGTTTATTTCATTATATATACAGTCGTTCATTGATAAGTCTAGACAACAAATAGATAATAAAACGTGTACATGAAATAAAAAGTTTCATAATTTACACTGTCGTATTCCAATGTAAATTACTTCTTTACATATTCATATAGAATTTGGCACTTGTTCCCGATTTTCATTTCATTTGTAATAACCGAACAGACAGAGAACATAATGGATTACCCATGAAGAAACTCTATTAGTCATTTAAAAGCGAATTTTTAGAAATTACTTCTTACAAGTAGTAAAATATTAAACTATGATTACTTCTCTCTCATGTGTGACGCCATCTTGACATTTGTTTTACTTTATCACATAACTAAATATTGGAAGCTAAACTATAGGTGTGTTTTAAAGCGGTATTTTAATATTGTTTTTCTGCATGGTGACACCTTAGTTAAAATTAATTATCTCCACTATCACGACATATACAAACTGATTACTAATTGACAAATCAATCTTAAGTTCTGAATATAATTCCTTCTCGTCTCAAAGTTTTGTCATAGTTTATATGAGACAAAACCTTATCAATTTTGTTCGTTTTATTAACACTCTTTTTAGTAAACGCAATTCTGACCTCGATTCCTTTATTCTGTAAAAGACGTTAAAATATACATGTGTTTGCTTTATTATTTTAATGTATTCACAAAGTATGCTTAGGCATAAAGTAACAATATAACATTGAATATGTCGTGTTGCGTATCCTGTATTCAATTTAATTTACTAAATGTGAAAACAGGTTACGTAAATATTGTAGTATATTTATTTTTGTATCATACACATCTGTTGTTTTTATAATATGCAAAAAGATTATGTCTTTCTGATATAACGTCTTCACAATTTTCATAATAACCGTCTTTAAGTAAGAATAAAAAGTATTTTGCTAGTAAACTATATTACAAGTCATATTATTAATGTAATAACCACACATGGTACTTTTTGTAAAGGCCATTCGACAAAGGACTAAATCCAAAAAGATATAAATACCACTCTTGTACGCAATGATAGCGTAAAGAGTAACAAACATATTTGTGACATCTGCAAGTCTATCAGTCTCTAAATACACATTTCTATAAATTATATATTGAATTTAAACAGAGACTAAAAGGCCAGTGTCGTATTATGAATTATAATCGAAAACAATACAATAAAAGCATTATTGTTATAGGAAGATTCGTCCGCGAGTTTATGTCGCCTTCGAAATATCGGTTAAATTTCATTAATGCTTGTAGATGGTTGGAATAAGAAACATCGTATTTATAAAGGCGCCAAATTGCCTGAAACAAAAGTATACATTTTGGTAGAACGTAGACAATTGTAAGTTGTAATTCATTTCATGTGTTCAATGTTTAATGCGCAGATTAATACTTTGTGGCAGAACATTTTTTGTTTTGTTTTGGGGTTTCATATTGTAATTAGGGACTTTAGTCAGTTATTTCCTTTTGCATATTTTTCAAAAAGCTAGGTTCAATTGGATTACTCGGACTTTACCCTTATTTGTCAATGTCAAATTGACACAATCAATCTTAAATACCTTTTTTGCAAATCATTAAATTTGTATGAAAATCAAGCAAAGTATTGTTTTGTTGAAGAACTATCTAAATTTCGTCATTTTTGTCAATATCTTAATGAACAAGAAATATATCTGATGAAATATGGAATTATCTTTACTTAAGACTTCAACGATAAATCTGAGGATTCCAACTTATCGGACATACTTGCTAATTGGAAAGCTTCAGACTTTACCAAGGTAGGATAACTGAGTAATATCCCTCATTGGTGAAAGTTATTGAAGTTTGTATTTTTATTTTAAATATTTTTATTGTTCGAAAACTTATCAACATTTCAGCAAGATGAACAAAAAGCATCAAACTTATTATAGGTAGATGTAGATCTACATCTGTTAGAAGTCAATACGATAGCTCACACGATAACAACTATCTCAGCGCTTAGTAAAAAACGTACAGTAAAACATATCTAAACAATACAGACTCCGTCCTTATAATGAGATAATTAAAAAGAATGCTGTTATCTCAAAATCATTGTCATTGTTTGTTTTGTTTTTGTTGGGTTTAACGCCGTAGCAACATATTGTATAGTTCATATGACGGCGTCCAGCGCACCTTACCTAGCTTTCATGGATCCTTGTCTATAACAAGTACTCACCTACCCTTCCACAAGGCCGGAAATTTCTCCATATATCTTATTTATGCAGGAAAATTGACATAATTGTCAAATTTTCATGGAAGAGTATTACTTCCCCGTGTCGGATTCGAACCCGTACCCCTTCGGGACCCGAGATTAAAAATATCGGCGCGCTACCAACTGCGCTATCGGCCCGGGTTAAAACCATTGTGAAGTCTAGCATAAAGAATATTACAATCTGTGCGATCAGGCAGATATAGATAATGTCATTATTGTCTGATATTATATTTTTCATCCTTGAGCTGGCAATATCATATTATGTCTTAAATACTATATATACCCAAACGAAAAAGAAACGCAGGGTAAACTTCAGTGGTGACTTATGGTGAATTATAAGAATGATATTAAAATTGGGATATTGATTTATCAAGAACTATCTTTCGTGAACTAAATTTGGAAATTTTCGTTGGATTTTTTCGTTTACTTTTTGTGTTATTCCCGAGGGGAATGTGCCGCTAACCAAGTTATTCGACGCGCCCGACGTGGAGGAGTTAGAGGCAAACCAATGCATGGACGTCTACAACGAAGACTCGCCTCACGTAATCGCTTCCTTACAGTTTGGGTTACGACGGTTATGATTGCCTACTGTATTGTTAGCAGTTTCAGTGGCAGTAACGTAACGATTACGCAGGTGTGCGAGACGTATAGCCCTGTCCTGACGTCGTGTCGTGACGCGCGGACGCCCTGTCCGAGGCCGGTCGGCAAGCCTTCCAGTTTCCCTAAGTCGACGAACAAGTCGCACTATGGTCGAAACATTCACGCCAAACTGCATAGCCACCTGCTGTTGCGTTTGACCTTGCATTAGCAACGTAATGACCTGACCCCGCTGAACGTCAGTAAGCCTTGCCATTAACGTAGAAAGTTAAAACAGAGTTTTAATACGGAAATCAGTGTATAAATGTCTAGAGTATTGGATGATATGAAAAGATGTGTTGAAGAAATTATCAAATTTTTTTGCACGAAATTTTTGCATTTCTTCGCTTGTATTACGTGACACTGAACGTTTCATGCTTCAGTAATTTTTTATTATGTGTTGAGTAAATAGATGCCTTGATAATAATCTGACCAATTTTCATCATCTTACACAAAGGCGATAAAAAGTTATTCCATATCATTTTACCCTGCGTTTCTTTTTCGTTTGGGTTTATATAAGATACTATATTTTATATACTGTTAATTACAAGGAAATATGTAAAAAATTGGCAATTAAGATTTCAAATAATATTGTAACAAGTCAAATAACTTGTTATATTCAGTTAAATCAAGTGTGCCATGGGGAAACTTTAAATAGGCATACCAAGAACCAATTCAGCATTGTTGCAGTTTCTTATTTCAGTATGTGAAGAACATTTTCAATATTTTCTTTTACGAAAATAAATGTATTGGATAATTTATGTACAAACATTAAAAAAGTTATTCTATTTAGCCTCATGGACAATCATTTCATGGGCGTATTTGTATAATAATTGCTCCACCGTGCACAAACAAAAATACAGAATATCATCTAAGTGTGTACCAAGTAATACATATCTAATGTATTTAGTGCATAATATATCAAATTGGCTAGTCAATTAAATTTATTCTTAGTTTTGTATAAAATCTTATCAACACTTATATAGTCTGACAGTAATCATATTGTAAAATAAGTTAAACAAACATTGATGGAATGTCTGAGTACGAGTTAGTACACTCAGCACTGATGAGATATATTTCTGAAGGACTCATTATTTCAACACTTCATGTGTATATTGATTAACACTTTATAAAGTATGCATCATTGTTTCTTTTAGAATTTGGTATTCCATGATATAAAACCTGTCAACTCTATTTTACAGCTGTTGACAGAAATCATGTATGACCAAATTTTAAAAGCTGTCAACTATAATACACCTTTCAAAACATCTGTTAAATATCCCGTGTCACATATCAATGTCTGGATGTCGACGAAAGAACAAAAATGACACCAACAGAGAAAGATTGGTCTGGCATTAGTAATAAATCATTTGCGCTATAATGAATTATTCATATACGATTTAAGCTTTGCTCATTCAATAACTAAGCCCAGGAACAGTATAACTCTTCGAAAAGTTTATGTATGTATACATGTGTAGTACGTATAGGGTATTTTAACAACATATTGGCAAATAAACTCAGCATATAGCTAAGTTTAAAATTAAGACTAGAATTGTCTCAGTTAATAACATGCTATATTTTGCCTTGGAAACAAAGGTCAATTAGATCATTTGATAAGTAAGCAAGCGTCTGGTGACGAACGATGCGTAGACTCTAAATGTAAATGCGAGGCTCGTGTATTCTCTCGTGAATATATCAAACAATAAGTCATATTTAAAACGTAATTATTTTGTCAGTCGATCAACGCATGTTTAAATGCGATAAAATCTCAGTACAGTAGAAACAGTGGTAAACCAACAAGCCTAACAGTCTCCACGTAAATTGTTTGATATAAATATTGTATTAGATAAAATAAAACAGCAAAGGTCAATTTCCAATCAACAAACGATCAAAGTGTACCTGTGTTCAGTATTAATGTAAGTGTCGCCAAATTACTTGGAATATTGACTATTTTTTTCTCTATATACGTCATGAATAAAAAGTGATTCAAGCGCAAATGTGTCTTCATTCAAGTGGCGGTATGTTGATAACAAAAGCACATGGTGCCTATTTAATTGTTACGCAGTACAATATCAACATGTTATCAATAACTTTTGATATATGTGATAAGGTCATAATAGAAAACAATAAAAATATCTAGTACGTTTTTCAAAAGGCCTAACAAATTAAATGAACTAGAAACAAGTAATATTGCCAAATATCCTAAATTATACGTTAATTAAGAATAATACAATATCTTTGAGAATATTTATAGATAGATCATAAGACGGTTAAGTTTCAAATTTGCATAACAAAAGCATTAGCGAGTATGAACGAGTAATAGTCTTTGTAACTAGGTCTATGCACAGTCAATGCCAATTACGTCTAAATTACTTTTGAGATTGGCAATTAGCTTTTATAATGAAGCGCTAATGTTATATTATCTTCTTGGTATAACTTGTGGTACTTATTAAATGATGTTGTTATAAAAAAGTCAGTAAATGTATTTTCCTACACCAAAGTTTTAGTTAAATAAATTTGCTAGTGAAAACGACAGAAGTCTTATTGACGAAAGAATGTTGTTCCTACAATTGACGTACATATTGCAAAATATAATTTGACTAATCAGGGACCGCATTGAGAAGTCAAAACCAATATTGGATTACTTGGAAGGTGTCATTTAAAACAGACAATTGTAAAAAAATGTGCATCAGAATCAGATAACGATGAAATTAATCAGTGTTATTATTAATGAAAATTCATAGTTCATAATACACAAAGGATTTCAAATAACTAAGTGACGAATGAATTTGAAATGATCCTTTGATAATATCTGTCCTTTTTTGTCCACGATCTAATTATTAATTCACTGCGTAATAAGTCTTCGATTTGAGTCTAGTCTTGGAAAATTCCTTCAGTTTTTATATGGGCTGATAAATCAAGCTAAAATGGCAGTGTTAATAGAATTACTTTCATGGATATGATATAATAAAAATATTTTGCACGAATATAAAAACAATGAACATGAACTTGTTTTACATGTACACATGTGAATATTTTCTTTTGAAAAACTAAACACTCATCATTAAGATGTGTTAATATGTGTTGTTACTAACCTTTTTGATACAAAATGCTTATATGGTTATTTAACCTTCGCTCTTAACAGTTGCAGACATATTTGTCATAATTAAGGATGTGTTTTAATGATCTGACTCCAATGAACTCTACTTTTGTTTCGTTATTGTTTCCTGCCTAGTTTATGTCTCAATATAGTATGTTCTCATTAAACAACGTATTATAGAAACCGAGGGCATTGAAAAAAATGTTAATATATTATATCATAAATGATCAAATGATAAAGATGATGTTCATACATGTATACTTTACCTTATCAACTTTTTTACAGACAAATATCGAATAAGCTATGTCTGTTATATAACTGTGAACAATTAAGTAGCTAATATTGTCCTTTCAGTAGGTAAAATGAACAACTTTAACAAGTATAATGTTAATATAAAAATATCTAAATACATAAGATATTTTTACTATGGAATAATAAGGATAAAACATATTTGTTTGGAATAAGAATAACTTTACGTATTATGCTTTTGAAATAATTTGCTCGGCAAATGTCACATAATGTATCAATGATGATGTAACATTTAAGTCAACTCGCTTATCATCAAGTTTATCTTTATATAAAAGGTATATTTCAACCAATAAGTACTACATGTATACTAGACTTATGCTACAGTCACATAAACATCAAAATAGCCGTGAGGGCACCGTACGGGCGCCGTGCGATCAAGTTCCGCAAGGACTCGTACGAACTATTGAGTATCCGCACGGACTGTTACGTTTTTACCAGGGTCATTGAGATGAGCCCATGATACACATATCAGTTTCAAAGTCAAATCGTGAACACAATCGTTGCCGAGTATGAATTAACATCTTCCAGCTACAGCTCCGTTCGGGTGTGTGTTGTTTTGTGCCATGTGCGTACCGTCACCTTAATACGCAAGGCTTCCCACAGCCAACAGCTGTCTGCACGTACGGGTCCGCAACAAGCCACAATTTTATGGGACTGAGGCATTAGTCACTAACAATACAGTCAGCTACAATTTTTTAAAAGATGTTAAATCTTGACACTACCATTTTACTTTCAAATAATACTGTTTACTCAACACATAACTAGTAGAAAACTGCATTTGATGCACATGTACTATCAAGCAAAGACAAAACTTAAACGTATACAGTGTTTTAGTTTATACCATCCTGTTTTCATATGTGTAGATAATTTAATTGGATAATGAATTTAAATGCATGGGTAATTATAAAGTTCCTCAAACCATAACAATATAATCTTGCGGAAATTATCTGAACTCTGTCAAATCAAACGTAGAATGTAAGAATAATTTTTTGTGCAAAACAATGAAGCGAGCCAGTGAAAGGTCTTGTTATTACTTATCACGGTCATTTACGACTGATTTATTTTTGAGATTAGCAATAAGCTCTAATAATGAATCATCGAAGTATATTGTCATTTTCGCTTGAACTTGTTTCTGGCGATCATTAGCCTATTTTATCATAAGTAGGATCAACACAGAGTAATAGATATATGTACAATGTGTGCAATGGGTTGGTGTAGTAGGCAGTTATCAGAAGTAAAACATTTATAGTATCCTCAATATTGAGATTGTCTGTGTTTTGTGCTATTTTTGCTAACTTAATGAACGTCATGCGTGAAACGGTGAACATCAATAGACTGTGTAACATTAATATCACATGTTAACGGTTGCATGTTCAAATGATACAATCGATTTTAGTATGAAATGCTTATCAAAATCCCCCATGGACACATTACATCATACTAATTTAGTTGTAATAAATTTTGACTTCGTCTTATTATACTTTGTTCATGACAAAATCCGATCTAAAATGATTCATTACTGTTTTCTTGAGTTGATATCTCGAAGTTTATTACCTGAAATATAAATTACAATATTGTTCCATGACAAATGTATTAGATACATCATAGGTGTATGCTAGTATTAAGCTTAGCACAGAGTCCATTCAAGAAAAATTGTGGATATAATGTCAATTTACAAGATATAAAAGATATAAATCAGTCACTTTCTCTCAATAAACAAATTTAATGATCGATGTTTATGGCAATATATAATATTTTTTGACGCTTTCTTTGCCATAGCTTTGACATGAATTCCTTTTCGGTTTACAATTCATGTTCAGCTCGGTTACTAAACATTTAATTAATTTTATTTATCGTATATTTTTAGAAGGGCAAATTATCATGCTTAACTATTAGGTGTAATCATTTAAAACTACCGTCACATTTTACAATATATGGAATATAAAGAACATGAAAATAAATCAAGATGGATCAAACGATAATTTGTATATGAAATGCTTTATATTAATCAGAGATCGTACTAGAAATTTAAAATATATGCGGTGGTTTAGAAATGAATTCAACAAACAAATGTAATTCAAGTTTAGAGGAGCATATGAGAACAATGGGAAAACTGACATATTTAGAACAAACTTAAATTAACACCAGATAGAAATTTCTTATTTTGTGTCATATTTTGATTATAAATCGAGTCTTAGATTTTTCTTAGTGAAGTTGTTATTCGTTTATGGAGGTTTGTTTGTCATTATAAATGTGTATCTACTTACATAATCGTTAAAGATATCTGATACGTTTGTCTTTAGATTGGTTGAAGGCGAATGCCTGGATGTCATTTTTATTCCTTAAATGGTTTGTTCAAAGGTGGTTAGACGAGACAGACACAAATCATGTTCTTTATG
This sequence comes from Mactra quadrangularis, assembly GCA_025267735.1. Taxonomy (NCBI): domain Eukaryota; kingdom Metazoa; phylum Mollusca; class Bivalvia; order Venerida; family Mactridae; genus Mactra; species Mactra quadrangularis. The sequence goes on from CM046304.1 coordinate 36,658,239, forward strand.
TTCGTCCGCTTCAAACGATTGTAGACATATTTGTCACTATTATGTCAAGCTCATTTATGTAATCTGTCTCTGATGATAATGCTATTAACACGTCTATTAGGTTTTGTAAATGTCTTCTGTCCAGTTAATATTCCCAATTTAATGTTCTTTCGCATACGTGGAAGCGCGATGACTTTATGTAAACATATATATCTAACATCAAGAATCTCACCATTTCGACCATCTAGTATAGGTAATTTTAATACTTAATAATGGATATCATCATTAAATAAAAGCAAGTCTCTTCATATATAAAATCATTGACAACTACAGAACAAAATACATGTAATATCAAATTGATATTTTAATATCAATATATTGTTTGGTTTTCAAGTTACTCAGAGCAGGTGTCACATTAAATGCGTTTTATACTAGTGTGTTGACGTTTATAAGTTTTGTATGTAGATTGCTTTTAATGTCGAAGTCAATACGCCTGCCACACTTAACTGACATATACATAAAAGTCAAACTCTAATGAAATCAGTCCGGAACTATAAAAATGGATATGTCTTCTGTGTTTACTGTAGTTGTTCCTGTTATGTTTTCAAACTCCATTTAGAAAACTTTTCTGCCACATATATCAAGTAATAGCCATTTATAATGTCGTTAAGATGATAAACAACCATAACGGTGTTAGTTTTATGTCAGGGAATACAGTTTGTCTATTTGGTAGACACTTTGATAGTTTAATTGAGCTATTTTCTGGCTTCAATAGACGATAATTAGATTTAAATTATGTCAACGTAAACATCTTTGTTTCCTTTGAGAAAACCAATTGTTGACGTAAGTCTGGAACAGTCGTCTGTAATTATGCCAAACCTTATACGATAATCGATTCCATTCAAGAAACGTTCCAAACATCATTGTTTTGTTTTAACACTTTAACCAATTAGTATGAACAAATGCTGATGAAGTAAGTTTCTTTCTATGTCATTGTTGGCATTTTATATCTGTTAAGTACGGAGCCCCTAAAAGGACATTTTGAAATACTTTTTTTATTTTCACAACTATTTCGTTTAAACGTAATATTATTTCGTTTTAACGAAATATTATTTCGTTTTAACGAAATATTATTTCGTTTATTCGAAATATTATTTCGATTAAACGAAATAATATTACGTTTAAACGAAATAATTATTTCGTTTTTTCGAAATAATATTATTTCGTTTTTTCAAAATAATTATTTCGTTTTTTCGAAATAATTATTTCGTTTTTTCGAAATATTATTTCGTTTAAACGTAATATTATTTCGTTTTAACGAAATATTATTTCGTTTAATCGAAATAATTATTTCGTTTTTTCGAAATAATTATTTCGTTTTTTCGAAATAATATTATTACGTTTTTTCGAAATAATTATTTCGTTTTTTCGAAATATTATTTCGATTTAACGAAATAATATTTCGTTTTTTCGAAATAATTATTTCGTTTTTTCGAAATAATTATTTCGATTTAACGAAATAATTATTTCGATTTAACGAAATAATTATTTCGATTTAACGAAATAATATTACGTTTAAACGAAATAATATTTCGAAAAAACGAAATAATTATTTCGAAAAAACGAAATAATTATTTCGAAAAAACGAAATAATATTATTTCGAAAAAACGAAATATTATTTCGAAAAAACGAAATAATTATTTCGATTAAACGAAATAATATTTCGTTAAAACGAAATAATATTACGTTTAAACGAAATAATATTTCGAAAAAACGAAATAATTATTTCGAAAAAACGAAATAATTATTTCGAAAAAACGAAATAATATTATTTCGAAAAAACGAAATAATTATTTCGTTTTAACGTAATATTATTTCGTTTAATCGAAATAATATTTCGAATAAACGAAATAATATTTCGTTAAAACGAAATAATATTACGTTTAAACGAAATAGTTGTGAAAATAAAAAAAGTATTTCAAAATGTCCTTTTAGGGGCTCCGTAGTTAAGCATATGATGTTAACGTATGTTCCTACCCTCCTGCAGTAGACATATTTGTCACTATGATACAAATACATCGTATATAAATAATCATAATGTGCCCTATCACAAATAATACTAAATTTACACTAAAAACAAAGAATTTTTCTGTCAAGGTTAGCTCTAAAAGTTCTTTAAGACAAAGAGACACGTAATATTTGTGTGTTCTGGTAAATATGACAAATGATATAAAAGTGAAAGGATAAAATATGGATATAAAAATTAACATTCTGAACTTGGTGCGCGTATCTTCAAGCCAACAGTGACGACTCGTTTTGGCGTCGTACGAAAGACACCACGTCGTGGCATTTTGGCATAGTAACAACCCCTTTAATTTCGATTACATCCATGCAACAAATTAACTAACCCTTATTGAATTTTTAATGATATTTCAAACAGCGTATTGATTTCATGGACGGAATAATCGTTTGTCAAAACATGATATTATCACATCTAAAAAGTAATACGAGAAAAATGTATAACTGCATTAAAGATTTTTTTATAGATGACTTAATTGGCTCATTGATTAATCTTAGAAGTTTAATTGTTTGTTTTCTATGTTTGTAACCTAAGCAGCTTGTGTAAGTCCAAAACTGAATTTATTACCTTAAACCAGGTCACGTTATGTCAATACCGCTCGGCAGCAAAGGCAACTTATGCAAAGTGTGCAAACTTTATTAGCCGCCAATTTGTAAGTCAGTCGGCATTGGCAATGTTCAAGAAAGTAAATACATGTAGATGAAATTGTCATTATTATCAACTGCGTATTCTCATGAAAGGACTACTGTTGAAATGCCAATGTTCTCTAATACACTGACACTCCATGAGATATTAGTGAATACAGTTAAAGGATATTAACTCTAGGGAAAAGGTGCAATATAACAATGTTTAATATACTAAGTATAAACTAAGTGATAGTTACATATCGTATGAGACTTGTAATCATCGTTAAAACAAAATATATTGGTACATTTATTTCATTCCAGACAAGTTTCAGTTCAACTTTGCAAATGAATAAGGTAAAATACCTAAAGATCATTTATTGAATTGGAGAAGTTATTACTATCTATTACAACACACACTATTTGCACTTACTTGTATATGAATACATGTATATGTACTCGTAGAATTCTAAATAACAGCTTTAGTAAAACCATTACATAATTTTGGGACAAAAATATTTCAAGACGTTTTTATTAGATACGAATTGTGTAAAAACAAAGGGTAAAACACCAAGAGAACTATTCACAACATAAGCATTTGGACTACGAGTATAAACTGTTACACGATTCTTCTAAGCATGAGCAAGCTCTACAATTGCACATGTATTCAATCTATTCAACTGATATAATCAGATAGATTCTAATTCTTTAACACGTAGCTGGGTGTCAGCATTGAAAAACTTTAATCACCAGGAAACAAAGCTTTTTTAACTTTCCTGTAAAAAGTTGTTCTCAACTACTAAAATGTCTACTGATTACCCTTTTTGCAAAATACTGAGCGAGCGGACAAGTTTTACAGAACATTCAGCTATTATTGTAATCGTCTTGCTAGTCAACTAATGTTATGGCTACACCATTTCAAGCTAGGCTTTTTTCGCAAAAAACTTTTCACCTCATGGTAGACGTATAGGTCCAATTGTTTGGGTTGCATACCATTGTTAATTTGATTTAGCATGACATGTCAACTTCTGTTAACTTGTTATGTACACATAATGTGTATTTCAATATAATTTGTGATTTGTATTTTTAGTTAGAATATGTGTCATACAGTATAGTGCCAAGCCATGAATTTCAGTAATCAGTTTAAGGAGTTATGGTATGTTTACGTCTTATTGCAATCTCAATAAGAGTTATCGTCGCGTTTAATTAATTAAACACACATTATGAATTAATAAACGTTTAATTAATATTATTAGTTTTCTAGAATATTAAAACGCATTTCTCAAGTTTTGCCAATTTGAAATATGTGAGTAAATTCAATTAAGTTTCTGCCGACTTAATTCAATTAGTTCGTATTTATCTTCTTTTTCTTTTAAATTGTACAAAAGAGATTAATAATTAATGTAAAATGAGTTTTAATTTCAATTAATATACCAGATATAGAACATTAATTTAGATATTACGAACGTTTTGACACAATATGTGTAGTTCCATTTAGTTCCTTGGGATCTATTAGCTTTAATTGTATAGTTACTTTAAATTTTAACAACGTTCCTGGAGAAATTTAACATTAAGCTGTATTTGTTGTATGTCATCTTCTTGTACTGTGGTATTACTTTCTTGTGGATTATTTAACTAGAACTGTGCAACCAACATTCAGTTTGTTAGCAGCACAAAAACGTTATCAGATAATTGAGATTACACTACAATTTCTAAAGCAATCGTTATGAATACTTTTATAACCATTTGGGGTTAAATGTATCTGAACTAATAAGAAACATGTTTGAACGGTTATGGAGATATTTGCCGATCGTACTGGATTTTGTGTCGTCATACACAAATACTGAGTTCGTTATTAAGCACGTGTGACAAGCACATGCATATTTTATTTGTTTTTCTGTAAGACGTACAATTAGCGTCTTCTAAATGCTTAACGAATTGTTCGCTTTGTGTTAAAAACAACTGTACTATCACCTTTTATTCCAATTAATGGAAAGAATGCTTTCACATGACAGTTTGAACTACGGTTCATTAAAACTAACAATCGATATGTTTTATCCAGGTTGTTAAGTCAAACAATGTAGTCAAATAAGTTGTTGGGTTCAAATTACGTAAAATGCAATAGTGCAGCCTGATGCATGATCCAAACACGGTAAGAATTCGTTGGTAATGTTTTTGTAAGATATACACTGTAGAAACAATTAGGTACACTGATAATTTAATTAATGTTTTTGTCTAAACATTCCTTTTGGAAATGTTCAGAAATGTTTACTTTTGTGTAATTTTTCAAGCTGATCATGATCTTATTAATGGATTGCTTTGACGTATTTAGCAGTCATAACACAATATCCAGATGTTAAAGTAATTTTTCAAATCTCCATTATATTATCTCGTTAACTCATTCTTATACGGTGCATCGGAGTCAAAGGTTTGCCATTAACTTCTCTGACTGCAGTTGTTTTTTACATAAAAATACATGACGTTAAAACAGACATGGCGTTAACTGTGGGTATAACAATAGTTTGATATGTAAGAATTGTAACTCATCTGGCATTTTCTTATTTGTTAAACAACATTTGTGAAACTGTTTCGGCAAATCGATTGCTTAATCAACTAGTACTTTCACAAACACTCTATTTATCTACAATAAGTGAACCAGTCATTAATCTACGCATCAAAATGCACTAAGAGACACTTTTGAAAATGATTGTTTACTGCTAATATCATGTATAAAGTAAATACAGTACGTACAGGACCTGACAATTATATTACTAATCAACCAAAGTATATAATCAATACTTCAATTTGAAACCCAATTACATTACATTACGCCCCTGTGGGAAAGGCAGTTTATTGTACTAGTGTCTTAAATCAAAGCATATAGAGAAAGTAAAATGCTAGAAATATGAGGTGGGAAGGCAGTGATGTCTGATATAACCTTTCTCGTGACATTGTTTATGTTTTAGGCGAACTGAAAAATTCGCATTTGTGGCTAAACTAAATAGTCGTCACTGCTTTTTCTACCTAGTGTATGCCCTAAATTACTGTTTATAATAAACAAAACACTAAACTGGTAAGTTATGCCGTAAACAAGAAACCAAATTAAAAGCATAACGTTAAAAAGATGAACAAAACTGTTGTCAGTAAAACTGGAAGTTTTTTTTTTTAAATTTTAGTAGAACTCCAAATTCGTCTTGAGTAACTGTAAGAACAATTTGTTAGTATTACAAATTCAAATAGCCTAAATGTTTTTAATTTAATGTTTATATTGTAAAATATACTTTATATTCATTTTTTAAAAAAAGGTCAAGATACATCTATTATCGAGATATCATAGTGATTAAAAGTCAAAGACAACTACGTGATCGCATAAACAGTTTGGAATATTAGTAATATGTGTATCCCGAAGGATAAAAACTTAATAAAAATCACAAATAATCGACAATATCAAAATATATATATTCTAAAATATCTTTTTAGAACTTTTAACTTTAAAAAAAAAACAGTGTTTGCAATAAGTCCTTTCGAGCTAAACTAAATGTCACTCATTATTCTAGAAGCCAATGTTTAATGTAGACACACTATAGATTATGTCTTTCTAAAATATGTTGCCAATAACCAAGTATATAACCTTAATGTATAATATAATATCTACCATTATACAGAACGTATGTTCGAAATATAACTTTGTTTAATTCGCAAGATGTGATGTTATGCATATAAAACTGTCGTTGAATGTACCAGTAAGAATAATCAATAACATCTCTTTGGCAAATTCACTGTTCATGAATATGCAAAATTGTCAGTAATCAAAGTGACGAATAAAGTTCAAATATTCATCTGGGAATAAATGTCTTTTCTCTTTCATAATATCATTAGCATCAGATTCTTTAAGTATAATTGTTGCATTTCTTTGATTGTCTCAATTTGTGCTCATCACGAAACTGTTTAGTCTCAGTTAGTCAATAATTGATTGAAGACATTTTAATTGACGTATAGAGTCAGTAACAGTTTTCGTTTGTGACTATTATCTAAAGAATATAACTCGTATTCGTTTATTTTATATTGAAAAAGAAGGATTCGGAGTAAATTATTATCTTATAAATCGTTTTAAAGACAATTTTTGTTAAAGTTGATAATCTACTTAGGCTTGCTTTAGATAAAACATAATTTAGCGACACACCAACACATAGGTTATATGGTGCCGGAAGCAACTGAAGATGACGTAGTATGGTAAGATGTAGGTGTATCAGTACGACGTATTCTTACTACGAAAAAATTAGTACTGTATAAAATAAAATTGCAATAACATTGGTGGTGCAGAAATTGTTATAAATTAGTATTCCAAGGACAAATAAAATATTTCAAATCAAAATGTCTACGGTTACTGAAACAGTAAACAAGCCAAATACGGGTAATTATTTACTATAATTATTTTTTTGATTCCGCGTTGCCAGCACGATACTAATATACACATTGTAATCATTCTAATTATACAAATACGTAGGTTGAATGTGAAAAGTCTTAAATCTGAATTTAATGCAACAAGATGCTCATTGTTGTTTTATTTAACTAGTTTTATGACATGACACCATGATATCAGTCGATAAATAAGTTATTAACATTAACGAATCAAAGTAACACAACGTTTCACAAAAACCCACTTGTGTTAGATATGAAATAGGACTAAAAGGTAATACATCATACTTCAATTCAACTTTTAATTGTAATAGCTTTTAAATTTTGAAGTCCAAATAACCCAACGTTGTATTTCTATTTTGAAAGCAATCTATTATGATAAGTATGAGCTTTTTATATATCTGTAAAGGCTACCAGTTTATGTTAATTGTTTTGTAGTTTTTATCTGGTGATTGAATATTTTGAGAGAAACCTGTCTAACTAAAATGACATTAAAGCAAACTCTAAGTTTTAAGTAGCAAAAACTGACAAATCAAGCAGTCCTATCAAGTAACATGTCTAAAATGATTGACAATTTCAATTGTTTTGACATGGTGTTTTTTTCAGCAACATTGCCTGATTATGACTTTTGTACTTAAACGTTCTCACCTTTACGAAAACTGTCCGCTTTGCCTTATCTAATTAAGTTGTGTCTTATCAAAGAAATGTCAACGTACTTAATTCTGACCTTTTCGAAAAAAAATCCCCATTGTAAAGCATCATCATTTCAATATTCAAACTTCTTTTATGTCTGATTAAAGTTCTAAACTTGGAATATTAAGTATAATTGAAGACTCTTTTCTTTATCTGTACAGCTAGTGCTGTATAACCAAGAAATAAATACACGAAACACACAGCAAATATGATATAAAGTGAATGCCTTTTTACACTGGTTGTTAGGATGAAACAGAATCGATACATAACGATTATAATGCGCCAATTGCAATTAAATATTTTAACAAATGGGCCTTATTAAACACGTGAACATCGGTAGTTTTTTAATACATTTATATCTAACAAACCTTTATTCATATCTACACTACGAGATGTACACTGATTGAATTGTTTTGAAAGTAAAAAATAACAACCTTCTAGAACACAATGTTCGTTAAATAAATATGCATGGTATGTTAGGTGTATGCATAGAAAGACTTAGATATTCTGGAAGCAATCTTTTACAGTGTCTATGATAATTTTGTTGATATCTACTTTCTACCACCTCCAGCCTTAAAGTAATAAAGCAATTTCTCTAATTACACAACAGAATTTTTTCCTTTATTAGCACAGTTTTGTTTCTTGTTATAATTACAATGTCTATGATAGCTTTAAGCTACGTTTTGTGTGTTGAATACGATTGTTTTCCAAAATGAATATAGGGAAAACATATGTCTGACTTCAAGCTTGTTGCAACGAAAATTTTTTGTCAATAAGATACTAATTGTTGACATAAATGTGGTAAACAATGTAATTAAACAATATTCTCTCAGATCATCTTTGTTGCGCGAAGCTTTTTACGGAGCAATGCTTTGTTTTTGCATTTGGTTATCATTTGTCGACAAAGTATTAGTAATCAATGATACGGTTTAAAGGTTTTCTTACCCTCCTTAATACTTTGATGGTGACGTCCGTTTTGGTCAAACATGTCAACTGCTTGGTATAGGACAAACGAGTGTTGGTATAAGGAGTTGGTCCATGAAACTTATAAAATGAGACCACTTCCATGAAAATCGAAGTTATAAATGAATGCAAACAAATTGTTTACCGGAATCATCTATTATTTTGCGTTTTTTTATTGGTTGAACTACATTTCTATACATCATGGTAACATCATGATGTTCAGTTCCGGAGGTATTAGAAATGCGTATGTTTTTACGCTGGACAAATACCAGTGCCTTTTTGGTGATTTACCTCAACAATTCGTTGGGTTTTTTTGTTGAAGTATTAATTTGCCCTTCCTTTATATTCAAGTTTATTCTTAATTATAGAGAGCTTAATTGACAAACTAAATAATTGAGTCGCCAATTATACTTATTTTACCAAATCTAGAACTTCCATTAGACTTCTAATACGAACGATTAGTCATTAGTCATTCTTTTACTCTTGAAACTAATTCTTTTAGATTACAAATGAATCGTGTAAACCACGTTTTCTTTTGAAATTACGGTTTACTTTCATATTGTCATTAGTATTGTATTATCAAGTCTGTTATTTGGCTAATAGCGCTGAAACCAAATATCTTCATCATCAGTATATGATGATTTAATCTCGTATTCAAATAGCACATATTATTTTTTATTGATAACCACGTTTCCAAGCTTTCTTTTTGGTACCTATCAAGGTAAAATGAGGTATAAAATTGGTTTAATTTTTTATCATACTACCCATACAATTTATATCTAGAACTGTGTGCATTTGTTTTTAATGTCTCAGCTGTTACAAGCACAATTGTTATATTGTTGATTTTAAACCAATCGTAGTGTTCGTGTTAAATAACACGTTCAATTACAATTAAAGGGCAACAATACAACACTTACGTGTTTAAATTATTCCACATTGGTCGATTAAACTTAAATTTGATAATATCATACATTATGTAATATAGCAACTGTTAAACAAAAACAATAACAAATGAAATATAAAACAACATTTGGTTCCATGTGTGTGCCTTATCTGAAAGACATTTGCTATTTGGCGAGTTAACACTTATTTGTAGTATACGATCTCTTGGTCTGATATTATCTATGTAAATCAATGAAAAAACTTTTGCGGTAGATAATTTATGTCGTTTTCCTGACTATATTGGTCACAATTGTCTATAACAGATGATATTTCATGGTTACTGTTACCACAGACAAATTGTTTTTGTCTAATAAGTATAATTTCAAGATAATGAATGTTGTTTTATAGTTATAAAAGTATCATCACTTGTTTTTATTTATTGAACAAAATACATTTTCTATATCTTACCGAAAAGGACATATTGTCTTTTGTGAACCTCGTTAAGTACTATATTCCATGGGACCATCTTGTTGTAATACATAGACAGAAACGCTGTTGTCATAATAGTACGTTATAAAACTGGTGACATCAGCCAAAATTTCAACGAAAATAAAAACAATTCATTCCGGAGATAATTCCTGTACTATGATTGTCATTAGTTTTGTGATAGCATTACCTTTCTTGTACAAAAAATAAAATTGCAATACGTTACTGATTCTTTATATTCTATGATGTACTCTAGAACAAGCTCAGATTACTCAGATAATTAGGTTATAGCCATCCTCATTCGAAGCTATACCAAGAGTACACCAAAGATTGTTTGACGTTTACCACATTTGCTAATGCCCATTTATCATAAATTGTATGCTGGTATATGACAATTTTATTGCAAGTTTACCATAAAACAAAGAGCAAACCATAATAAATTAAAAAATATAACGTCAACACATTTGTCATATTTATGTAACTTTGTTATTTGTCCAGAAAAGTTTGTAATGAAACTTTTGAAACAGATGGAACCAAGACATAATTATTTTAACTTGTTCTAAAAGTTGTCCCTCAATAAAATATCAGTTTTACATAAATTGGTAACAGTGTTTTAAGCAAACCCTAGATGAACACATGCATTAATTTGAATTATGTATAAGTTATGTCTAAAGCATTACGAAATAAAAGTAGCATAAATTAATTAGGAAAAAATGTAAACTTTTTATCGTTATCGTTTGTCCTAAACCTCAGGAGTATATACAATGCCTGCCTAAATCATACCATTCTCCTTACAGTGTTTTGACAACTTTTACTCAGAAGAGACCAGTTAAGGTGAAATAGACTTATGGGTAATGGATATGACCATAATTGTTTCCGACACTAGTACATTAGTGTTCATTATATTTTCCAGTCATTTGTTAATATATGTCACGTTTCATTGTCAAATACATGTTTGATAAATGCCGCGACCTTGTGTCTTATTAGGATGAGCACTCTGACTAATTACAATGTGGGTTTATGACTATTTCTATATAGTTTTGATAATTAAATTGACATTTAGTAAGCTTATAGATGCCAATAGGCAGTCGCTAATAGGATTTAATGACCTTTTCGTTACATGTACCAGTTAAACTTTTCTAATAAAATCCGACCACTGAGGAAAATCAATACTTAATCGAATTTTTATGATAGGGTATAGCCTGTCCCGTCCGAGAATAAATCGATCCTGGGACCGCTTGATTTGAAATCCTGCTGTTACTACTAAGTAACGATCGTTTATACTTCTTTTTCATTAGAGCAGAACACTTTTATTATTATTTCCCATGTTTAATGATATAACTATATAAAGATATACATGTATGTATAAAACATATATTACTGAAGTTTTAAATATAATAAATAATTTGACGTTTAATATAATTGTTATATCGACTTTTGTATATAACACTGGTTTAAATGAAAATAATTTTTTAGAATAATTCAAATCAATTAAAATCACGATATTCTAAAATTTAACAGTCAATGAATATGATCGAAGAAATCAAAATGAACTTTTCATTACTACAGTTGAAAGTCACATACCAATCGAACGTTAAGAATGTTGAAAAAAAAAACATAAGAAAATTAATGCGCTGTTTGAATTAAGGAAACGTCAAAATACCAGTTCCATTACGTAAAGCATGAGATAGACGAGAAGTCCGTCCTCCTGAGAGAAGAACTCTTATCTCAATCTTATTGAGCATATCCAGAGTTTGATCACTAAATACTAACACGGTATTTAATTTAATAATTCAATTTATTTGTACGATAAAACAACATATTGATATTGCAACATAAAAAGAAAAGTAAAAGTATACGGTGATAATTTAGACAAATAAAAGGACACCTGAAATGAACTGAAGATTATGCCAATACGTTCATTATGCTAAAGATTAGACGCTGTTTTTATTTGATATAAAAGTAGATTGAAATAACAATAAGGGGACACTTTGGCTGGTACATTTGTTTAAATAGAGATTTTTTTATAAAGAGTTAAAATAAAACACAGTCGCGTGCTCAAATTAATCAAGTTAGTTTTGAAAAATCAATTTGCCCTTGTCCTTTTTCGAATTTAATTGACAAAACTTAAAATTAGTCTTTCTAACGTTTGTGTTAGATTTACTATCTAGTTCTTTCACAGAAGTGCACTTAATAAAATTTTCCTTGAAAGTTTCATTTTATAGAACTACTATTTAAATTGCTCTTGGGAAACTTTATGCAACTCTCCAAGACTTCTATAAAATCAAGATAAAACATGTTTCGACGAGATAACAAACCCTAACATATGTCGTGTTGATCTTACTATTTAGCATGTCATAACTTTCTAGGTCTGCAGTAAAAAGGCGTTGTATAAATGTTCTAAAAACAATTTAATTTATGGAAACCTTTTAATTACTCTATTTATTTTTTCCCAGTCTTTACTTAATCCTCTTGAAGTCGTTCGTAGATTACCTACTGATTATCGATATTAAAAATTCCACCGATTACGAGCTTATATATAATTCGATGAATAGTTATCAACTTTAAAAGTGTCTTTTGCTTGTATATATGGTAATGGCCCATTTGTATTTCACAACTATAATTTTGCAAAATCAACGCTACACGATACACAATTTGCTCATTTTATATAAAAACCTATACTTTCCATCTGAAATAGTCCCTTCAGAAGCGACTATATTAAATTCCGCACGCAATAATAAGTAATGGAATAAACAATAAGAGCTTATCGGATTTTGTAATATTGTCCAACCACTGAGCTAGTTCTACTGTTTTCCTATTAACGTATCGATGCTATCGTATTCCATATAAAAGATCCAAGTTGCCAGAACCTAATTCAAATGATAGGCGGCAATTACGAAGCTCGCTAGTATTGCCTTATACAGGCGCCGATATCAGTCGCTGAGAAAATTACTTTACAAATTAATGTTTCACTGAGAATCAGTGTAGATCTATGTCTATAAAATGATTTTGTATAACATTTACAATGAAGATCACCACTGGAGTGTTTCTGATTGATATTCTGTCACAACGAGGAGTAGATATGGAATTAATTTATTTTCATGAAGCCACGTGATATGTCATTACAAAAATATACTTTACTGGATGTCATTATACTAAAAATAGTTGTCAAAGAAATTTATAAAACACACTGAAGTGTAAATGATGGACGTATATTTTATCTCGATAATGGAAGAGAGATTAGCTTCAATGGGAATATTTCTAAACCAATATTTACCCACAACTTGTTTAGTTGTCAGGAAAGGGATAACATTATTTACGTAACAAGCTATTAACTAACTGATAAGGTGTGTTTAAATAGCTTTTTATTGACCAATATGGACACAGTTCTTCGTTGTTCTAATGGGGCATAAGCCTGGAATATATGTAAAATGTTGTTAACATTCAAAAGTAAGTGGTTTTGTTTTACAATTTTATTGTTTTATTGTTCTTCTCTTGTTGCACGTTTATTGTTATAAGGAGAACGATCGATCACGGTTTGTATCAATAATCCATTTAATTCTTAATATTAACTTTCTAGAGTAAGAGAAGTATGTTATTTTCCCTTCCTTTTCTAGTTTATTGTAACAAGAAAAATTGATCTGTTACAATTTGTATTAATACAGTTCTTCATATGATACGTCGTAATAGATGCATTATTCCTTCTCAAGAAAATATAATACACATCTGGCATCTTATATTTATATTACTGTTTAATGTCTTTATAATGTGTATTCATCTAATGTTTTACAAATCATGCACACTGTTTTCCTCCGAGTTTAATTAGTTTCTCTGCGACATGTTATTGTCCCAGATGGATCAATTAATATGAAGAAAATACAGACTGTGTTAGACTTTTTCTCTTAAACATGGTTTATATTATCTTAAAAATCTTTGTTTTAAATTTTCTCTGTTTCCATTATTGTTGCCATGGTGATAGAGTGTTGCTTAAAACTTTTAATCACGAAATAAATAACGTGTATTATAAAAATGACATAAAATGCTGTTTGTTGAATATATTGTTGTTTTTAATATCAGTGTCAAATACACTATGCCTGTTATACGTATTGGCACATATATATGAGGAATATCAAAAAACAAAATTGTTTATAAATGAATTATATCAATTGTTTACTCAATTCCGTTCATTAAACAATGGCATATGTTCATTTATTGTATGTCAATTTAACACGAAAACAGAAATACTGTTAAAATGGTTAAATAGAAGTCAAACAACATTGTAAACACTTTACAGTGTAGTCGGTTTATTTATTTGACTTCTTCAATATGATTGAAAAATAAGAATGTTTATTATTGGGTGTATTGCATGAGATTCGGTGACAACATTATCAAATGCTTTAAACCGATTTGACAATCGCGCTCTCCCTACACTTTCATTATGTTTGCATTATTACTAAGTAAAATAGACGACTTAATTAAAAAAACATTATACAGCTATAAGAACGTGTTATGACATGAAATACCACCATAATTTATGTTGTATCAATATTAATTGAGATTAGAGTGAGTGAATACTCGTTTACTTTATGTAAGCCTATGATTGTAATAGAATCTGTTTAAATCTAGCAATGAACATAATGACTAGAATTAAATTTCCAAAGCTTTACATTTTATATTGTTTTTTTTTCTTTCTTCAGATTTACCGATACTTAGCTGTATAGTTACGTACGTGTTAGACACAGGTTTGTATATTAATATATATAATGCTTGGTAATGTCAAGACAGCAAAGGTCACTTGCTTATAAAAAGTGCTTTACATTAATAAATACACCTTTAAAATAATTATAATGATTTTGCAATTATTAAAGTGATTATTACTTTACCAACATGTAAAAGTACGTAGTTCAGATCATAAAACATTTTTGTCGTTTTTTTACACAAAAATAGCAAGTATATGAATATATGATACATTATTATTTCTGCTATCCTTTACAAATACCAACCTTCAAAAGACGCCCGTTTTCTGTGCTCCTATTCGATATTGTATTATGGTTCTCGTTAGCATACTAACAACAAATTATAGTTTAATTTAGTTCCTAAAAAGACAATAAAACACGTTTCTTTCAAACTAAACAAAAGCTGACCTCATATTTCTTGGACTGTTGTCTGTCTTATTTGAATTGCTAATACCAATATTAACATGGTAAAACGTTGAGTGAGTCATTTATTTGGCAGCAGAGGCTTCTAA
This sequence comes from Mactra quadrangularis, assembly GCA_025267735.1. Classification (NCBI taxonomy): domain Eukaryota; kingdom Metazoa; phylum Mollusca; class Bivalvia; order Venerida; family Mactridae; genus Mactra; species Mactra quadrangularis. The sequence continues at coordinate 36,673,613 of CM046304.1, forward strand.
TTTTGTCTCTAAATCAGGTCCACTTGCCAAAAAAACTACGTTTAAAACGTTATGGGATTATTTCAATGGAATACATTGTCTTGTTTAAGATCATACAAATACAAAGTTGGCAAACACGCAAGACTCTGGAGACATCCAGTAACATCAAAATGATAAAATATACTTATTTGAATATAAACAAGCATTTTCGATAAAATGTTGAGACATATATGTATATATTTGTCAAATTTTACCCACATCAACTCGACTGGTTTCAAACAAAATGTAACCAACATTTAAGAACGGGAACGAATATTGTATAAATTAGAGTTTCTTTAGATGTTTAGAGAGCATCCAATTAATTCTTTGTACTTACATTACATTATTATTCGATTATTTAAAGAATCGTTCGTTGTCGTGCTAATTTATATTTTTGTTGTTGAAAAACACCGTCGATCACGATTCGTCTAATCTGTCCATATTATCATTCCTATCCTCAACAGACACACCGCTAATCCCTGTGCGCTTCGAACCATAAAATTGAAGCACCAAATTAAATATTATGTTTTTTAACACATGGACGATGAGAAAATACTATATAATGCCAACCTGAGAACTGTTGTGTTTATATAAAGTTAAAATGTATCGCACCAATTGCACAAACCACAGCTTTAATATCAGTGTATAACTAACCTATGCAATTATGTACTTCATTTAGTATTCAATTTCAGGTTTCAAATAATTTAACCCTTAAATCATGTTTATAAAACACAAACAATTGATTGTTTCTATTTTGTTATCGGTACGAGCTATTATTTGACTTGTCGTTTCTTTGTACTAGTTTCAGCCACAGAGATATCATATCAACTTCCTGTAATACCAGAGTCGCCTTATACATTAGATAATATAATGATATTGCCTAGAAGTGGAGACCAAATAAATGTCACATTGTCTACAAGTGACAATTCAAGTGTCCCTGAAACACACTTACTGACATCTGAAGAAAGCTTTCAATTCTCTAATACAATTATTTCCAAGAACATCACTATTGAAGACGGTAAGTTTGTCTGATATCGTTTTGTCTCATGTCCAAACACAACTTGAAGAAACTTTGAAATTTAGGTTAGGGAAATTGAAGAAAAAACACATTAAGTAGTTAAGAATATTGAAGAAAAAACACACTAAGTATTCAAGTCTCGAGCTTACAACATGTGCTTATGTTTCATTTATTCTCATTCATCAATCTTAATTTTGAATAATGCCAGTTAATTTCATAACATCTATTTGCACTTGGTAGAATCGTTCCGGACAATATATTTGTATGTGTTATAGGCCTATATATATTTTCTCTTTTAATAAATTGAATTCATAAACGCCTCTTAAATAGTGTATAAATGTTATACTTGCACTACTTTTCAGATCCGATTTAAAGACAAATACGTTCTCAGATAATTTGTATTCGGATCAACATGCAATTATTTGCTTTTAACTAGAGCTACGATTTGAATTTAGACTTAGAGTATTGGACTTAATTTACATAATATGACACAAAAGCTTTTGCATAATCAGAGAAATTTGCCTGATTGTAGTCAGGTTTAAATTGCGACGTGACCTAGTTTTCATTGAATAAATGTTCTTATTACTCACTAATACGAGTGAAGCTCGTCGTATAGCGCAAAATACAATTGTTGTTGCCATGGTTTGATACAAAACAGAGTATCATGATGACATTACTAGAATTGTTGTCTAAATAAAGAGGATCAAATCAAACATCACATGGCTATAAACTGTCAGTATTTGGATGGATGTTTTCACTATCATCAATTAAGCCCCTACTTTTGAGTTATGTTTATACTGGAGAGTAATATTGAATAAAAATGTATAAATCACTAAAAGTAAACTTGTTTATTTTCTCGTTGTTTCTTTCTTTCATATTTATAAAAAGTTGGATTTACAATCAATAAAAGAATACTTTAGTTTAATGATAAATAGAATACTCGCTGTACATGCTTTTGTACTAAACGCTACCATACAATACATAAATAATAATTAATTCTTAACGTATGCAATTTTTATTATAATGAATGTTTGTTTTACATTTACATGCACGTGTTGCTAAAATTATTTGATGTGCATGATAGATGTAATGTCCGGATTCATTTGTTTCAGGTTTGAAAATAACAACATTAGAAGAAGCAACAGTGACGGTTTTTCTTTCGACTGGACAGTTAATACTGCAACCCGAGAGTCAGTGCTCAAAACATTATGTTTTGGATAACAGTGTCCTTAAAAGTGAACATCGAACGTTTTTACTTTTGCAGCCTTTACAAGCACAAACTTTTGCAAACATTTGTACTATTAATGTATTGAACGAAACGTTCAAAAGTGATCATCTAAATTCTATATCGGAAGGGATTAACAACGTGTTTTATAACTGTACGGAAGTAGAAACAATTTATCCACAGGGATTAATCTTGGAGAACGTATCGGTTTTCCGCAGATTGGAAATTAACACTAATCACGCAGCATGTTTGTTACACGGATATAAGGCTAATAACATTTCTGTGTCGGACAATCGAAAGGATTTGAATGATTCATTTTCTACATCAGAAGCAATCAAATGGAGCTTTTACTCGCAAATTGATGAAAGTAACAATCAATTTGTTTTACTGCCACCGAAAGACAAGCGTGAAGTAAATCTTTTCATTTTGTGTAAGTACAGAACCTTCCATATCAATACATTGTGATTGACGTCTTCGTCCGCGTGAAAAATTAATTAACTTAGTTTTCTGCCCAATTGAAATCTGTGTCTAGCTTAAGATCACGGCAGATTTTATATTCTGATTAATTCTAGCTACGTTCCGTCTGTGTGTACTCTCAATTGTTTGCTTGCTCACGTTTACGATTGGTTGCGGAATACGTTCTTCATGAAGACAATATCAACATGCACTTGACTTCATAACATATTCCCATCGTCATGAAATTGACCTTACGCCAGAATTTGATTGACAGCTCCTATCAGCCAATCAGCATCCGGCATTTGATACCCTGATGCTTATCTAAGATAAGCGGATTATCGGCCGCCATTTTGTCCGACATCTGGTCTTGACGGACATCGAATTTCCTATGTGTTAGCATGGACCTTATGTACAGTTATATAGGGTTCTCAGTGAAAGTTACAAAATAAACTCAATAAAACAAATTAGAATGGTCATCATATGTACACATGGGGTCTGTAGATACTGTGATAAAAGTATAAACTACATAACAATTTGACGACAATAAATACAATTGAAGTATGTTATAAATCAGGTTAAAAATTACATTTTTCATGCATGTTTACCCCCAAAATGTACCACAAAGATCTATGGACCCACCCCTTAACTTTTTATTTCTCAGCATATTTAATCACCTATACACCATTTTAAGGATAACATGTATATAAAGTTGTTTTCGTGTATCTCCAACAGTCTTCTGATTTATAAAGGATTTCTACAAACGTTCAATGTGAGATGTGTTCTTTGATAATTTTTGCACATATAATGTTTTTGTTGGAGCGAATGAACCTACCTTTATTTTTAATATATATCAATGGATATTATAAAAAATGGAATCATTTGAAAGTTATGACAATGCCATTTTCAGACAAATTAATCTTTAGGAAATATGATATCTCGTAAATGATATGCATGTATTTGAACACAACTCCGTCTAGATAGCCCCTAATACCCACCCCTTAACTTTTTTATTTCTCGTGATAATTTAATTAACTCTACATCATTTGATAGCTAACGTAATGTAATATTTTTTGCATGTTTTACTGTTTAAAATCCGTACATCCAAACGACTATTACCAGCTTTCAAATTTAAGTGTATTCTTTCAACTTGCTCATTCTTTGTGCGTATATTTTTTGTTGGAGCAAATGGACTCACATTTAGTTTGAATATTTATGAATGGATATTCATAAATAATGTATCATTTGATAGATGAGACAATGCCCTTTTCAAAAATATTAAGTTTATCGAAATCGGACGACAAGTAAGTAAATAGCATGCATTTGAACCTGTTACTTTCTTAACATAGATAATGGTTAGGGACATAGATTAATCCCTGATAATGTCGGACAATGTACCACGTGTATCGGTGGGCGGAGCATAGGTATTCTGGCGTAAGGTCAATTGTCGTTTAATAATGATAAACTTTAATTCAAGAGAAGTCTTATCCCGGCACGACTATTTAGTCATTTGTCAAGAAAATCAGCGTTAATTTGGTTTCCAAATCAGTTTAACTTATTGCTAACATCATGAAAAATGGATTCAAGCGCAGCTTGATCCATATTATATTTTGTTTTTGAATAATTTTATAGCTTTATTAATTGATACATGCTTTTAAGCGCAAAAAAACATAACAATTTTATGGAATAATGATACCTAAAACACAACAAATAATTAGTACGTATTTAAGAAACTCTAGAACTTTAAAGATACTGCGTGGTTAAATATGAATATTGTGGTTATATCATTCTAATCTAAATGAAGAGCATTACTTAAATGGAAAAACGAATTTCTATTATGGAAAGTGAACATTTTGGTTCATATCGGTACACTGTTTACATTTCAAAGTTGAGCTTATGGGTTTAGTAAAATTGAATCTAGAAATACAATTACAATAACTATCGCTTTTTTGTCTGCACTAAGAGATTAGAAAGGTTTTACATTTAAATCATTTAGATGCAGACGATTTATGTTCATGATTAAGTAATATAATGGTACGAACTGTAATATGGATCTTAATGGCTAATACAACGCTTCTGATATATCACGCAATGCATCAGTCAGACTTTCTTATTCAACATACAGATCAAATACAAAAGTTTCATTATTTCAAAGTTATAAATGTGTTATAACTTTGTTGTACGTTCGTTTAAAGAAGCTGATAATAATTCTTAAGTAATAAAAGGAGAAACTTGTATAAATCAATTTCTATTAAAACATAAATTTCTTAAAGTTGGAATATCGCCTATATAATTTAATGAAGCAATTTGAGTTATATTGCTTATTGATCAGTTGTTTTTCTTTTTCCTATTTTCAGCTATGACCGATGCTAATATCAACGTAACAAGAGGGGAGATCGTAACTCAACATTTTGTCAAAAAGGAAAACATAACGTCATTTGATTTTACTTTGGATGAAGAGGATGCCTTGTTTCTTAGTTCTGACGTAAATTTTAGTGTTAAATGTTCATATACATCTACACATGATGATTCTTGTCACCTGATTGCATTGCCTATATTAACAACGGATAGCATTAATTCCACTGGTTCATTAAATACCAGTAACAAATGGATATACTATTCCTGTGATCTGATAATAACAGTATTGTGTGGCAATAACGTTCAGTTTGACTTAGAACAAAATACTAGAAGTGCTAAAATTCCAAAACCAGTTCATTTTCATAACTTTGGTCAATTTTATACAGCATTGGTTTTGTATGATCTGGAACCGGGATTATACAAGTTATCAATGAACTGTTCTAAATGTATCAATTCTGTGATATATACTCATCGTGACATTCATCAAACTAATGATGTCGATATCGACACATGCAGCCGTAACTTGCATACAACGAAGTCAAACACAGATTCCCCAAGTGCAAATAAAACATTTAATGAACTTGAATTTGATGACAATATCGGTGAAACTACGGTCACCGATTTTTCACACTTTATCACTACCACAATAAATACATTAGATTTCAAGAAACAATCAACTACTTCTAACAACGCAGAAGATACCACATCAGTCGCTAAACAGGAGACCAATCGGGACACCATCACTGAAGAACAGTTTATCATTAAACATAGACCAGCTACAGGAGATGTCAATGGACGTTTCAAAGTTGTTGTAGATATTTTGCATTCCAAAGAAGGACACATTAATTTAGTACCAAACTCAGAAGATTCCGAGTCTCACAAATATGAGTATTCAGATGATTTCAGTGGTTATATGGGAGTCAGTGAAAATAAAAGTTTCACTGCTATATTTGCCAGTTTAGGTGCAGCATTACTTGCCGTTGTTATCCTAATATTAGGTTTTTTGCTCAATGAAATATTTTCGCGACGTCGTCAACGACGTAACACAAGAATTCGACCATTTGTTTCATATTATTAAACATACTGAATTTACATATAATTTGACTTCTGTGGACTTTCTGACTGTAGATGCTACAGCTCGTAGTTTTACTTTTGCGAAATCGTTAATATTTCAAGTGACCAAATGAAAATTTAAATACGTCAATCCCAGTTAAGACAACTTGCATGAAAAATACAATCAACTGTACTAGTATTCTGTCTTGAATCATGCTTCGGAATTGAGATATACTTTTAAGTCAAATTAAGTGTTTATACTTTTACTGATCTTTTTTTGAAAATCACACGTATTATATAAAAAGTGTCTTTGTGTTTGATAATAAATAAACAGAACAATTAATTCCATTGTATTTATAATTTAACCTGATGAAGACCAAAATGTCGAAAAGTCGAATGAAAAAACATATAATGCAGAAGTGTAAATTCTTCTATTTATTAGCTTAATATTATCATAATAAATAAACAAAAGCATTTTAAACTATTTCATGTTTCTGTATTATGTGTATGGCATGACAAACGTTGCAATATTCTATACTGAAAAAAAATATGTGTTACAAAAAATATGTGTCTTGTATAAAAATATATATATGTTTGATAAAAATATATATGTTGTACAAAAATATTTATGTGTTGTAAAAAAATATATTTGTTGTATGAAATATATATGTAGTTTAAAAAATATATACGTTCGATAAAATATTCATATCTTGTTAAAAAAATATATGTTGTATAAAAATCTTAAAAAATATATGTGGTATAATTAGCATGATGGGAAATAAGGTTTATTGTAACAAAGGCTCTGGTTGATGGACACTAATATAGATGGTAATTAGAGTAAACAAACTATTTTCTATTCATTTTTAGAACGTCTGCAAAGAACTTACAACTTCTGGCATCATGATAAGCAGTTTTAAATTTATAACAGTATCAGTTATATATCGGAGAACACGAAACCGAATTCACGTTGTGCTTGAATCTAGGGGAAGTAACTACCCCTTGCACCCGATCCTGCAGCGGTAAAAAGTTTGAACCAAATGCATCAGTCATAGACAACTGATCTGTAGTTTGTTTGCACCTAGCATATCCCCTAAAACTATGTAGTATGAGTATTCTATTTGACTTGGCTGACACGACTAGTTCGACCCTTCGGTTGCTGTTGAACAGAGTACAAGGAATGGTTTCTGCTGTGTTCTGTGATACATACATGTATAACTGAGTCAAGTAACGGTATTTATTTTGTAACTGTAAGTCTTAGCACAAGCCCCTGATTGTTTATTTATATAATCCACCATATAACAGCTACATCATTGTCGACCAATCAGATCCCTTGTTACAATAGACCTTGTTTCCCAATTACTAATTATACCATATATATTTTTAAAGATTTTCATACCACAAATACATTTTACAACACATAATTTTTTTATCAACAAATACATTTTTGTTACACACAAATGTTTCCATTTACAATATTGCAACGTTTGTCATGCCATATATGTGCCATTACTGTACAATATGATACAGACAGGTATTAAATTGTATATTTATAATATATACTGTACTAGTAAGAATGTTTACAGTGTCTCATTGAAAACATCATCAGCTGTACTAACTGCTACATGTGTTGATGTATTGCTTTTTGATTTTAGAGATATTTCCTAATTTTGATTAAAAAAACAGCTATGAATGAAAGTGATGAAACGCATAATACATGTATATACTTAGCAAAACATGTATATTTAGACAATATAGACTACTAAAATATACAGCGTACAATTTTACCATCAGGCTGCAAACATTAATGCTGAAATTTGTTTCTACACAAAATTAGTACCTCTATCATAATTACACAGTTATAATTACTCAATTAACACTTTAGAATGCAGAATTAATTTGAATTCTCACGATGTTTGGGATCTAATTTAATTTGAAAAAAAACAATTATGTATAATCATGCTAATCAGACGCATTTTCTGTTTTCCTCATCAATTACTTCAAAATGTTACAATCGAAATTAGACGATACCAATGCATTTAGTATTATGAAGGAATGTTTTTCTGACACAATATTCCGTACTCTTATAACGATTACATTTGTAATCATGTTCTCATGGATCTCACATACTGCCGGAAGTGATTCTGGTGTATACATGCCCACTCCCGTAAAATCCTTCCGCGTAGCTCACCAATGGTTTGCGGTGCAACACTACAGCATACACGGCGGTTCAATTCATCCCGTTTCCCATGCAGTTTTCGACCCAACTAGTTGTTAAACAATTATGTTTAGGCTGGATATTTCGGTGGTATGCACATCAGCGTGATGGTGTCATCATGTGGTTAATATGTTGTCTCTAATGCTTCGTGGACTATCACACCATTCATTTAACTATCCGATTGCTATTCCTCGCTTATCTATCGCTAGCCGGCACATTTTGTGTTGTTTTTTATGTGTGGAGTGTGATCAGTCTACAGAAAACATATGCAATATTCTTCGTGCAAGTAATGCATTTAATCGATTCACGGTTCAACGCGCCAATTTAATTACTTTAGAAAAGGTGATTACGTAGTAAGATTCGATATGTATCCAGTATATCTATCTATCTATATATATAAACACAAAATTCGTTAGAAAACGAGGTTTTGAACGAGTTGAGAGATTTTTGGAGGAACTTCAAGGCAATCTAGAAATTAAGAACCGTTGTGGGGTTGGGTGAACTACTGCTAGAAAGAGAATTTTGTGCTGCTTAGACTGCACTTGGTCTGATAAAAATCGGTTACGTATAAATGTCATTTACCTTGTCTTTTTCATCTAAATTTGCTGATCTGGTCGTAATTTTTGCCGTGTTGGAACCATAAAATTCTCCACACTGAAATATTTACAGGTGAAATATCTTCACTAATTTTAGTTTAGTTAGTTTGCACTTATTTTGTAAACATATCATTAAATAAAAATAACAATTAACAATGTGCATATACAGTAATTAAAATAAATGTTAAATATCAAAGTAGTATATTTAAATCAGAAAAATAATGTTAATGCATCAGCTTATTCACCTATTTAGTGGGCAATTCTATTGTTTAAAGTACAAAAACACGCATGACCTAGAATAAGACTTGTTCATTTGTTTGGTTTTACGCCGTAGCAACAAATTGAATAGTATATAAATAACACATGGCAGTGAGGGTGACAGTACAGATTATCAACCCGAGGAAAATAATATCAACCGAGGCGCTAGCCGAGGTTGATATTATTTTTCAAGGGTTGATAATCTGTACTGTCACCCTCACTGCCATGTGTTATTTGTTTTATTATACCGAACAAAACTGTAACATGTAAATATTTATTGAACAACAAATAACAACACAGTAAAGAAAACAATCAGTACAATGAAAAACTGAATTATATCACTAATATACCCTTCCGCGACCGGGATTCGAACCCGTGATCTCCGGATTCGAAGTCAGACATGCTAACCACTACGCCACGGTCGCGGCTATTTACGGCTACCAATCGTTAATAAGTTGTCTCCCTTAGATAGCGGGTAATATTACCATGTGATCGAACAAAATATCACCCGCTCCGGTATAGGGCTTTAGCATATGGTAATTCCAGTGAGGTATAATAATATATAATAACGGCGGTCAGTCAACATATTCACTCCTCCTGGAAAGGCTAAACCTCTAGATTTAGCTGTTCACCAACTACTAAGCGCATACTTTCGTCAGTGACTGACAACTGACCTACATAATTAAAAACCATTGGTAGGAGGGAGAATGGCCGTATAAATATTTTCATGACCAAGCTCTATGAAAGTATAGCCCGCCCGGCAATCGAACCCACGACCCCTCGATCAGTAGACTTGCGTGCTACCTACTGAGCTAGCCGGGCGTACAATAAGACTTGTAAATTCATGGTCATACTTATAGTGTATTCCTTTAGTTATTGATGTAAGATACAATAAGTACATGTATATTATTATCAGACAAATAATGGCAATAATATTACATGAGCATGATCACAATATTTCCAACAATACGATATAATACGTGATTACAGAATAATGAAGATTTGTTTTCAAAATAACATTATGACAATAACATAGATAGAAAACCCCTGTCAGCTCTAAAAACGTCAAATGTAAAGAAAAAACGTGATTTACGTCTCCCACATATTATGGAATAGAGATATTTTGTATTTCAAGATTTTCTAGGTATTATATCACCAATTACATAATCTTTTCTCGCGGAATAATTACCTACGTTTTTCTCGTCAGCTTATATTAAACATCACGTATAGAAACAGATTACTTGCCATGTGTTGTTTTTTTAAATAATATGTTAATACGTGCTCAGTCTACTGACATGGATACTATGAAAACAAATAAGTAAGAATAATTCTGTATAAAAAGTCATATAAATTGCTATAAAAATCCAAATTACGAAGAAAACAAAAGCTGTACTTTCACATCATTATACCATCGAATGTTATGTACACTGTCGGGCATACCAAAAGTATAAATAATGCTTAGTACCTGGATACTTATCACGAGTGATTTTAAAGAATTAAGTACGTTTATTATTTTGATAATAATTTTCATTTAATTGGAAAGGGTTTTCTTAATTGGAACAACTTTTGTGAATATATGTTCTATTGAGCTGATGATTAAATGATTTAATTTCGACAGTTTAAATTATAATATATAGGAGATGATAAGAGATATTGTTTGTAACTCTAGAAACAACTTAAACGGTTAATCTTGGCTACCATTGTAGTTTCCAAATACTCATTCCAATCCCGTTCCTTGTACGTAACAGTGCTGTTGTGCAAATAAGTTTTTTCTGTGACGGCATATCGACATGTTTTGGCGGCTCTTTGTCGATCAAGCATAAAGCGATGTTGAGTGCACGTCTTGCTTATTGATAAAGGAAACAATCAATGTTTTTTTCTGTTGCAGATTGACAAGCATGTTTTAGAATGAAAAGAAGTGATTGACGTATGCGTTTATGTTGAAACAAATGAATTTTATTGCGTTTGACTGTAAAACTAGCACCATATTCTTTAATAAGCAAGTTGAGACTATATGCATATTACTTTGGATAATATTCGGTTAACAGTTCCTTTTTTACTCTCAGTCATTCTTGTATATTGATACATTACATTACACATATTTTCACAGACAGTGTTTTCTTGTTCGCATACCGTATTTCTGATGGGAACTTGAAAGATTCAATGGTTTTTCCGATATAGAACAGTGTTTGTATGACCTATTTTTAAGAAATTGTTTTGCAATATGTTTCAATGCCACGACGAAACTGTTACATCTGCAGTTAACTTGTTAATGTCATTTGATTAGATTTCCGTTTCTTGTCGCAATTCGTCATATCCAATCAATCAAAAGCTAAGATTATACACATGCATCGTGTTGTTCGTTACAACTATAATAGAATCACTTGACAACTTTAAAAAAGACATATTTTGACAATATAAATGGAGAACAGATGTTTTGAAGTTAGTTTATATATTTTATTACGTTCTGCTTTTACTGTGTGTCAGCTTTACAGCTTATTCGTTGTACAAATGTCATACCTTCATGATGATCATGTCAAATACGCATTACAAAAATGGGAGACATGTCAAACAAACGATGTTTTCTTTTGTGTCTAGTTTTCAGATTACTAGTTCATGAAATGATATACTTTTTGCTATATGCTTTGAACTAGTTTACATTTTTTCGTCCAGATTACCCAGTCAAGTTAGGGAATGAGACTAGGGAGGCTGACCGCTGCGATATTAAAAAACAATTATGATATGTTGCGTAAAGTACCAAACATTACTTACTTACATACATTTAAATGTTCAAAGATAAAGTTCTTGCAATACATTGATAACCATACCATATTTTGAACTTTAAATGAACTATTTAGGCACACTTCAATTGTAAGACGATATAATCAAAGAATATCGATAATGTAATTTACTTTACCATGCTCGCATCTTAAAACATATTTAATTACTTATTATAGTGTGTTTATCTCACACCTTTTAAAACTTAGATTTTATATCTAACAGCTGATATATCACATATCATGTGTTAGTTTTAATCAACCTTGTGTTAATTAATACCGTCAAGTGATTGTAATTTTGTCTTAAAATAATTTAAATTAAATGTAAAGATAAAAATAATTAAGAAACGATGGTGAAAGACTGGGTGATGGGTGACGAAACCAATATTGTTATTTCCGCATTTAATGCAATGATAAATATTATCATTATCCTTATGAAGTGCCTATTTTAAATATCAGCTTGTAATGTGCTCCGTAATATAAAACTGACTATGTTAAATTAGATTGTAATACTAAATGGTCTGTTATACTAAACTTGTTTTGCGTTACAATATTGAAAAAAACACTGAATTGCTCATCATTCTATTAAGCTATCTCATTGATAAGCTTAAACAATGGATTTGCAATGCGTTAACTTAGAATTACTGAGAGCTAGGTAAAGTGTCGTAAAATAACCGAAATTGTGTTGACACGGCGTTGTACCCAACACAAAAATAATCAGGACAGGGACACATTTGAACGCAATCAAGATATCTATCATATACTAATGTCAAGCTGTAATGGAACCGTGATATTTGCTTATGGATAATCACGTGCGATATTGTTTATACATGTGTGAAAGCAAGTTATCATTTTTAGTCTAACACAAATGCTATTAAATTGATTCCATATATGCCACAGAACGTCAATTCTAGTTGAAAGTTTTTATTCCAGACAAATCTTTCTTGTATAATTTTTATAGAAGACATTCATGCAAAATAACAGAATATAAATGATGTACAAGAATTGTGTCCTTGATATCTTAAAGATAACATCTTGTAATAGAAATATCTTGTTTTCCATTATTTGAAGATTTGTTGCCAATTACTTGTGCATGATACTGCATGATAATTACCAGCGTCGAACCTGTTTATTGGTAATAAATGAATAACATGCGTAGTGGCCAAATAAGTCACATGTCTAAGGAATATCATATGTCTAATGTTTGATCATTAAGATATTTTTACGAGAAATTTATTGGCATTCTTGCTTCATTTAAGTAGATAAAATATTATCGTTGTCTACTTAAATTAAATAATGCAAAAAGCTGCTTCAAACCTCTTTTTTGATAGAATCGTTTTTTCATTTATGTCTGATAGTCATCTTACGTCGTCAACCTAAATTTATTTGTTTTGAAAAGTAAATAGGCTCACTTAGTTCTATTGTTCCTTCATTGGTCTAAAACATTTTAAATATTTATGTTATATTGTTATATCATTTCCAAGTTCCAAGTGCTTTTTATATCCTTCACAATAGTAGGTCGATGCTTCTTTTTGCGCCCGATATAGAACAATACTATTCTGTTTACAACATATGACCTAATTTTACATTGATACATCCTAACAGATAACCATTGTTTTTTCTGTAGTAGATCCAACATCATGCTGCAGTTTATCGTATTAAATCAGTCAATAGCCAATAAAAACAAGTAGATTGTGTAGTTGCGACAATTAGAATCAATCCAAAACCTGATTGCAAGTCAGAAGCATGGATTGTATAGTTGCCACGCTTAGAAACAATTCAATCATCGATTGTAAGTGACATGTAATTCATTCTAGTGGACGTCTTTCATAACTGGATAAAAGTTGTATTCGTTATTTATCATAGAGTTTGGTGTCAAGTTTATTTTTAATTCTGCTTATAGCAATAATCAATAACAAATACAGGAAACAACAACATGGACAAGTATTCAAGCTTTTTAAATAAATTATAATTATCGTATATGATTGTATAAGGTATTAACTCAGCTGAATTTATTTCTTATATCGTGAATACCAAACTTAAGTCTTGAACCTGGTTTAAGACCCAAAGGGATTATTGCCACTATCCACTCAAAGGCGGAAATCCCTAGAGTTCACGTTATTTAAATATGATTCTGGCGACTTTTCATGGCAATAGTAAAAATATAAAAAAACCGTCTTCCTCTTTGCTTTTAAGCTGTTCGGGAGGTCTGTGTTTTGATATTTTGTTGTTTATAATATGTTTTAAACACATTTGTACAATTAGAAGGGAGTGAACTATAACCACTTGATATAGATATGTTTTGTTTAAAAAAGGCAAACTAATACTACAACAGTCTTGATAACATTAATCTTTTACAGTAGAAAATATCGCATTATGGCAATTGATATAAAATGTGTAAATGTGATTTTACAAGGTAATGATAGCAAACTTAGTTTAACTCGCAATGTATAATTATCAGATGTTAAGTGAGTCTTTTACTGAACCACAGAAAGAAATCTTTATAATAAAACGCTATTATTAATATGTACTTTGGTATCCCATTCTAGAATTGAATATATAATTACACATTTAGAAGAAAATCTTTGGCATATTTCATGTACAACCTTTTTGAAAACGCTGGAATCATATCGTATAAAAATTTAAAAAGAATTGAAAAAAATGTGCTTCCCTTAGTGCATATTTTATATTCCAAAACGCCCGCTATGACCGTCCTAAAATAAATATAACGCAATGTAGTTCAATGTCACTTAGCGAATGTTTACATTTAATTTGACCATTAATTATTGTCTGAAAAATGTTTTCCATGTAATGACACAATTCATTATGTAAAATCATTTGATGTTTAAGAATAAAACTTGTTATGTGCTGTCAACAAATTAGACATAATGGACATCAAAATTGACATGCAATTCATCTTATAGGCTTTCTCTTCTTAAATTTAAGGCAATAACTCCTGCATGTATAACATCTACGTTTAATGACAATATTTTGGTGTAACTTTGTCAACAATTATCAATACTTCTTCATCATAAACACAAGTTGTCATCAAATAAACTTTGTGGAAAACAGGCATAACATGTTTTTATCTTATGTCAATAAAATATCAGAAGAATTATACTACTGAATACTGGGATAACTATTTGATTTCAATTACAATATTCTTATTTTACGGATATTGGCATGAATATTATGAGCTAAATGTAATACATAAATATTATTTTACCCAAAAGTGAAGCGTCTATTCAGCTAAATAAAATAATAAATGCAATTACAGTGCAGCAGATTGCTGAGATAACTTAATCAAAGTTAGTTAACTGTTTACGCTGATGAAATGTGATTGATTGATAGATTTGCTTTGTTGTAATATTTTTGGATATGTTATCAGTGTTTGTTTTGTACACTATAATAGGATTCAGCAATAATCGTGTCTTATACCTGAAAATGAAAAAAATATATATAAAATTATGTATAATATAAATATTTAGATGTTTAATTCATGATGAGTACAAATGATGCACGCAATGCAATGACACTCATCAAGCATGTTTACTGATAATTATACGTTACAATTGTGATTGTTCACCGCTATTACCACGATTATTTAAATAAATATCACACATATTTATACGCAATAATATTATAATTGATAATATTTTATACTGAATGAAATGCTGAAAAAAAAATCAAACCGATAGACGGTTTTATGATGACATCAAGAAATGCATCAGATGAAATATTGCCTCATAGCATGCAAAACAAATGTAATTGCTAGGACGATGTTCATAGAATTAGTTACAATTAAACAAAATAAAATGGTAATTGAATATGAAATTATTCTTAGAGAATATTTAGAAAGAGCAAATTCTCACGGATTCGTAGCATATCTTAACACAATTTTATACATGTGAAAAATGCAATTAAACAATTAGATTGATATTAGATTATATTAAATGTCTAAAATAAAGGCCCTACGTGCAATTATATTTAGCAACTAACCAAATCCAAGACTACGTTATGTAACAGTAACAACCATTAAGGCAACGCTAAGCTGATCTTGACAGAACCAGTTATGATCCGTAAAATGGTGGTTCTTCTAACCTGTGCAATACAGACTACGCATATTCTACTAATTGTAGAGGTGGGATTTAGCTGCAAATGATAAATTACCAACGTGCAATATTTTTAAACAAAACGTCATTTTTACACCCATTCCACATAAATGCATGTATAGATTTCTTAAGTCAATGAACTATAAAGATAAAATTTGGCTAATCAGTACCTTTTAAAAACGCAGTTAGACTGTAGGAGAAATTTATTCATACTACTTTATCATCATTTTAGACATATTGTCTAAAGGTTCTTCAAACTAGTATTATATGGCAACAGCTTCTGACGTGACTACTGTAGATAAAGGAGAGCAAACATACTATATATTGGCATTAAAGAAAATTGAAAATAACGTTAGTTATAAACATGTTCTTATAGAATAATCTGAGAGAATTTCATATATGATATGTAAAAATAAATTAATTACTTTATCGTTTATAAAAACACCATATACATTTTGTAACCAAATTCAGTAGGTCATTGATATACTTTATACAAAACTGAAAATGAAATTGTTTAAAGAAATCATCGAAATTGAATGATAGTTGTTGTTTTCTAATGCGAATATAAGTATATATGTGGGAAAATAATTTTTGTTTTAATTCAGTTTCCTTGTATGTTAAATGTGTCGTGCTGAATTTCAATCTGTTTTGTACACCACAAAGATTTTTTTCATTGAGTGAAGAATATAGTGTATGCATTGAATATTCCTTCATTTAAGCTTAGAAATAAGGTTAAAAAGAACTTTCAAATCAAAACCGTTTCATTAATAACAATGCGATGCTAAATTTCTTTGAACTTGATTGCTTGTTAAAGTATTTGATAAACAGTAAAATAAGAGTGGTTTTCAAAATGCATTGCACCCTAATGTGATATGTAATTAAGTATTTTTATTTGTCAAACTCTGAACGTCAACATGATAAAAAATATTTGATATATTAAATGTTTTGTGAGACCATATTACCACATTGTCTGTATTACCAGATAATAAAATCGGGTACCAATATTACTTTTCAGGATTATAAACAATTAATCCTTTATTAATTTATATATTTTATTTTTTCATGTCTGTTTAAGTTGTAGAACAATTAAAATACTCTAGTACATTATTGTCGTAATAATGATTTGTCATATTCTCATTGGTACTACCAATTTCCTACCAATGTGTAACCTTATTGTTCATATTTCATTCTCAGAACGAACTTACAATGGATTTACTTGTATAGCGTGTATTGCTTGTTATACCAAATAATATAAATTCCGATAACCTATAAAAACGATGAAATTGTCTAATCTTCTGAAACGTTAACAACGTTGACATCATTGTCCTGGTTACAAATGTCAAATTATTTGTATATCTTCTGATTTCTGAAAGGTCAAACCAATCAACAAAACAGCAAAACAAAATGTTATTCAACGATAGTAAATAAAGTAAAGTGAAATTAAGTGAAGTGCAAGATTTGCTATTGAAATAGCGTGACAGATTCAACCATTTTCTGAGACAAAACCCTGTCTAGTATGATAAACATGAATGTCTTTACGTCGAACATAATATTGTACTTACATTTATCAAGAATTTATTTGTAGGCTGAATGATAAAAAAACAGTTGGATTCAAAACGTTATGCATGTGTAGTTAAGTTCGTTAACTATAACCAAAACTGAAACGCACACTATTTAGGAAGTTTATGTTAATAAAGTTTTACTAGAAAAAGTAAAAGAACTTAGTTTAATTATAAACCTTTCTTTCTTACAAGTCAACACTTACATTCCCTTTCACTGATTTAACATTTATTTAAATGGCACAAACACAATCGTATCATCCGACAGTTATATCAGGACAAGTGTTTCGACAAATGTTGATGAATTTATGAAAGGAATGGTTCTTATTTGTGAAAAAATCTTCTTCTAACTCAGAATGTGAATTAATGGCTCATCCCTGTTTGTTATGAACCAAATGAATAAGGGTAGCAATTTGTTATTGATCTAATTTGTTTTTGAACAAATGTCAAACAACCATCTACGTAGTTTCATTTTCACTAATTTGTAATACCCTCATTTACATATTTTCCACTTAAAATAGTGATAGTTGTGTAGAATGTAAATGTGCTTTAAACTATCTTTGATTTTAATAATACAGTTGTTCTACTTGAACCTGTTTTGGCAAGTGTGAAGATGATGCATCATAGAATATGATATAAACATACTTAGCTTATTATATTTTGTGTAGCGCCATTTCTGTAACAGAATGTTTAAAAGTAAGAAATGTCTTCCTCTTCGCTGTTATGGTGGAAAGTCTTAAGTTTTTTATTGTTGCTGTTCGTGAAATGTGTTACATTTCTTTGTATAGCATAAATGTTTTGAAGATTTTTTATCAATTAGTTCGCCGAAAGAATTCAAAATTGATCATGTAAATTCTTATGATTTCTTTCTAAAGTAACCTCCAAGGAACTGCTTCAATAACATGTAATAGATCAGTTGATTAAAACTATTTCATAATTCAGTCTCCGGTTTATAATTTTTTAAACGTCTGCAAGAGGTTCGGTGGTTTTAAATTATTTAATAACTGGTTTAAAATGAATTCCAACTCGGTTAATTTTGATTCTTATCATACTTAACGGTCTCATTAACATATTGTATGAAAGCAAAAATTAAATACAAAACATAACATACATTGTAGTTTATACTTCACAAGTATGACCACAAAATATTATAGTTAAAAAAAATCAATGGACACTGTATTATGTTTACTTACAGTGTTTTATGTCTCAAGGCTCTTTCCTTAATTTAATTAGATTTTTTAGACTATAGAATTTCTTAATATATGTCTGGAAATGTGACCAAGTATTTTATTTGCCTTTATGAATTTTAAGAAACAAAACTGAATAATATCATCGTTTTCAATCTCCTTTGTTATAATGAACATATGCTACTGTAAAAGATAGAGTATTGTATTAATAAATGCTTTGCTTAGACACAATTTACATGCTCTCAAGTCTCACAAAATTATACTGTATTATATGTTTAAATCTACAAAATATTAAATTTATATTCTTATATATTTTGATATATACGCTAACTTTCTCCATGTAACCAATGTGAAACGTTGGTGGTATGGCTGGATTATAAGCACGATTGAGGGAGAGGAGCGTTTTTAAAGTCAGCAAATATCGAACAACAAAACCATTAAGAAGTCCCTTAGGTAAAATGCAAGATGGTTTCGATTGAAAGGCCGATTATTATTATTTATTTATTCATAAAATTATTTAAATGAAGTCCCCAGAGAGAGCAAAACGTCAATTTGTCTCTAATAATGCGTTCTGTCTTTTGAGAAAGTGTTATAACTTGAACGTCATAAGTATATCACCAAGGCCAGTCATCGGTTGATAAATCACGCACTGCCTTTGAAAATAAACCGAATAGATTGTCTAATTCTTACATTCATCTACAATATGTTCCGACAGTTAAGTTAACGGATACCAAACAAATATATCTTGTTTACATGTTCAGAAATTTTAAGTTTCTAAGTAAATCCCAATTAAATAAATGTTAATGCCTGTATCAAAACTATTAGGCAAGCAATTTATTTCCTTTAGTGTTTTAGCAGATGTCAAAATATTAAATCATTTAAGTAACTGTGTAATTAGAGTACCACTCTGTGAGTTAAAGTAGTCATAATAAAGCATCTAAAGAAAATATAACGTTTAATTCAATAGATATTAACTGTGGAGTGACAATGAAGACAATTTGCTGTTGCTCGAAATAAAATTTTCATTATTCGTACTTGAATAAATTAACACTGATTAAACGAAACAAGACAAAATTTAGATACATCATGTGATATTAAGTGTAATTCTTAAACATGTTTAAATAAGTATCTATTATACAATATTTTAATTTTTAAATGTACCTTACATATTGGTATGCTTATATATCTACTTTCTTCTTATCTAAAACTATACGAAACATCTTTTGCAAGCGATTATTTACCATTTTCAGGGCAACGGTGTTAATACAGTTGCCACCATTGAATACTAATTAATTGCTTGTTGCTGAAGAAATACTCACGATTACAAAGTCAAACATCATCAATTACAAGAATCAAGCATTAAAGTTAGACAAGTATCACATAAATAACAATAATAATGTTGTAAGTATAGAGAACAAGGAACAAAATGATGATTTAAGTATAGACAATGCGATCAATAAATTACAATAATGATACAAGTAAACTAGAATATCACATGTACAGTTGTTATAAAATGATATAAGTGGAGGATTTTATGGTATAAAGCTATATAAGTCAGTTTATAGCTTTAATATCGGCAGATGACTATGTCCTATTTGATCTAGGAAATATATTATTGGCAAGAAGTGTGGTTTTATATATTGTAGTTGATGTATATTGAGAAAGTCATAAAGTTGTTGAATCACACAATGACTGTAATAAAGTCATAAACAATGTTGTAATTATTTGTGATATTTGAAATATGTATAGAACAGTTGCTTGACTGTTTGTAGACAATTTTCATATGACAAATATGCATTTTGTCTAAGACATTGGAACTCGTGTTTTAGTATTATTGTTTGGCAATAGATGTGTAATCCATTTGGTATTCTTCGATATTGTGATAAAGGAAATAGACAGGCCTTCTTCAAAACGTTATTTCAACTTATCAACTTGTAATGAACTTTCCAATTTTACTAAGACACTCTTTTTATCACTTTTCCCATTTTTACCAAAATGATAATTGTATGCATTGCCCTCTGTTCTTTCTTTTACATCACGTCCGTCAGGAATTCATTAGCCTGACGTTGGCAAATAAATAAGACTGTGTGACAATGTTTATCTGGCATGGTATTTCGGTCCCAAAATAAAGAACAAAATACCTTTAGAAGAAGAAGATAAAGAAATCTGTTTGTAGATTTGTTTCTCATAATTTGGTCAGAAAAAATAAATCGATTTGTGTGAAAAACTGATAGCCTAATACAACCGACTTTAAAGGTAGTATTTGATACATCATTATGATATGATAACAATGTTTGGTAAAACTTTAATGTTAAACTACTACGTCATGATTCACAATGCAGATTCCTTTAATTGTTGAATGTCAAACATTTCACATTTTGAAAATGAATTTGTAATTGTAAAAAGGCAAAGCCATTAACAAAACAGCATAATAGAAAGAACATTATTATTAGTGAAATTGTATTGTATGAATGAATAGTGTAATAACTGACTAGCGTATTACACCTTCTAATGCTCATTACTTGAGAAATTTACACTACGCTGAGGCTTCTATAACCACACTATTAGATAAATGGCCAATTTGTTTTACAAAGTGGTATTTTGTATCCAAAGACATGCGACTATATTTAACCAACTATACGATAATCCTTCTATATAGACGGATGATAAATATCAAGAAGTGGGATGTTCGGCGTCAACTACATATTATTTCTGTATTGATGCAGTAATGCTATTACTTGTTGTTATTTAACTGAAACTTGATCAAACAAAACCATTATATAATTGAATGTATGCATGGATTGTCACGAATACAAAACAGATGATACAAACGCCACAGTTTGGAAAGAAAAATTCACAGGTCTATACGAATACAGTTACTAATCTACTTTTATTAGAATCTATCAACATAACATAACATTTCTGTGTGTTCTGCAGCATGTAACCAAATCTAAAACAGTACAATTTATCTCCTTTTCAAGATTAACGATTGTTTAATTTTCAACATTCAAATTGTAGCATTATTGCAAATATATATACATGAAGATTTACTTTTAGATGACATTGAAAACTGTATTGATCATTTAGTACCAGTTTAGTACCAATAACGACAAAACAAGATTGCAGATGCATCAGTAAATGCCCTTTACCAGATCGATGTAGTTCCGTAGTCCAGACCGTTACATAACATAACGTTTGTACAAAGATACATTTTTATAATTATCCTTATACATTACTGCAAACAAA
Source organism: Mactra quadrangularis (assembly GCA_025267735.1). NCBI lineage: Eukaryota > Metazoa > Mollusca > Bivalvia > Venerida > Mactridae > Mactra > Mactra quadrangularis. The sequence goes on from CM046304.1 coordinate 36,695,688, forward strand.
CAAAATAACTATATGTAAGGGTTATCAAAAGAATGAGTTTAGGTTCGTGTGTAGCTGCATTTTTAATAATTGCTCATATTTGTTATCGTGTACGATATTGAATGTCGTTTTAGATTATTATAAATAAGGGTTCACATGTTTCTTCTCCACATGCGTGTTTGTAATTTAAAGAAATGTGTCATAATTGTATGGACGTTTTGTCTCAAGAGAAGACTTTCAACAAACATGTCAGATTTAATTTGATATTGTGGTTGTTTATGGCTGTTTTCTCACCACTTTAGTTTGTATTTTAGCTGTAGATGAAACAGCATTGAAGAACCAGCAATTATTAACATTGTAAAACAAGACACTTTGTGTAATTATATCCTTCTGATCGGACACGTCAACACTAATCTTCCTTGAAATAGAATAATTATAGTTTGAATTTAAAGAATTGAAACTGTATCATCGTTAATATAACAAAGACAGGTTTGTCCTTATTTATCTTATCTGGTCTTCTAAATTGAATCTGCCATTTTAGTCGATAAAAATGAAATCAAAAGCTGCTCTTGTTGTTAATAAAATGTTTGCTACACAAATAAATTCGATGTAACACATCAATAGCCTGTAATTTGAACATTTCTGGTGACGGATAATGGTCTGTTAATGGATAAAAACTTGAAAATTCAACAAATGATACAAAATGAATTTTAAACAGGCTGAAATACAGATACAACCAGTAATACCATTTATGGAAAGGAATGAGATAAAAAAAAATGTCTCGATTCATCATTAAAAGAGGTCTCACGTTATTTTCATGGTGCTAACTAACCAGATCCAAGTTGACCCTATAAACTAAATCAAATTGTGAGTTACCGCCAATGTTTGCTACTCTACGTAAGTAGTATTACGCAATACAAACGAATGTCAAAAATTACATAAGACGAACATCGTCTCGGAATATTGATAATCAAAAAGCAATCAATGAAAATGTCTATTTTAAGACTTTAATCTACTTGTCAAACTATATAAATGTAAATCCGTGAGTCCATGACTAGGGCCATAAAATTATATTTTATGAAGTAATTTTATAGTAATAAATTATACATTTTGACATTAAACAAGCCAGCTATGTTGTGAGTGGCTAAGCCAATTAACAATTTTCAAATCATTAACTTTTAGTCAATGTATGTCATTACATTGTATTGGCGTGTATAAGGTTATAGAGATACTTGTTTCAGTAATTAGTTTAATGACCTCGAAGATAATGTTTTATTACCGTTAACACGGTTTTGAAATAATAACTTGTTTACGTTCTTAACGTCATTCTCATTTGTTTTCATGTGACTCATGTTTATTGTTTCACATTAATACTTCAGATGAATTGAAACAATGTTATTTATGTTACCTTTTGTGTTATCCTCAGTAGATGAAAATATGTCATAGTTTACCGAATGTTTTATACTTACAGTATCTATATTTTAATGTTTTATTGTTTTTGTCATTCTTGTAATATGTATATAGTATTTTCTTTTCTCGTATAAATTCTAACTCTAAAGAAGATTGTTTATAAGATCTTAACTGCACACTGAGTAGCGGTCTTAATTATTTTGTCTAATAAAACAAATTACGTGAATACATAAACATGAAAGGAAACATATGTGTTGAACATGTTTCAGTACGTATATATTTATCTTTTTTGCTTTAATTATACTTTCATATTAGGGCAGCATTTTGAAATTTGTGTAATACCCTAATAATGTTTATTGTTTTATTTAAGATATGCATCACATTTCCATTTAATTTAGTTGATATCTTGAGAAATGAAATTCTGGTTACTACATACCCATTTCATATTTCTAGACATTCACAAAGAGCAACTGGTGCATAAAATACCAAACCATTAAGTTTAACAATCTACTAACCCATATTTAACATCTGTATTACCACTCCCTACCTTTTTACACAAACAAAAAATAATTGAAAAGTGATAGGAAGAGAACAAACTCTTGTAATCGAGTGACTGCATATTCAACAAAGCTCATATTTGTTATGTCATACGGTAATGATACCAGTCCACATGTTTATATGAATGTGCGTGTTAGATATTTATAACCGAATGTGTCCATCTTCTTCATGTTTGTCGCATTTCTGCAAAAAAAATAAAACTTTCAACAATAAATGTCAAATTTAATTTGTTTACGTAATATTGATCTTGTTTTTTCTTGGCATGTGCGTGTGACATTCAACGACTTTAAGGAGAACGAAAGAAACGGCAATAAGTCAAGTCAAACAAAGCAAAATATAAATGGCACTGAAATTCGCTAGATAATCATTAATTAATTAAACATTGGAACGTGTATCAATGTAAGTTAAGAACTTTGATTACACTTTATCATACTCAATTAAATAATCCATATCACATCCATTCATAAACATCAATTATCAAAACATGGTACTCGAAAAAAAGGAATTAATTGACCACTGTATATGGCAATAGCGATTGAAATTAATATTTATCTTTAATAACAAAAATGACAACAACACTTTCGTATTGGAAATAGATATCAAATATACTTTTCTTCCGGTCTAATTTACTTGGGTTAATAGTTAAAAAAAACATAATTTAGAAAAAGAACGCTGGTAATATTATTTAGGTATCTTATATGCTCCTCATGCCGTGTCAGGTATCTCAAAGCCCCTTTAAAACAAAAATTATAATGGTCCACTGTTCACCCCAATGATCAGAATCATAAACTGGATTATAGCATACCATACAATTGTCTTGGGATAACAAAATGCTGAAACTTAAAGTTACAAAATGAAAGTACTTATCTTTTGTAATGTGACAACCTATCTGCGTCCTGAAATCAGTCGGATACTGTTACTTAATACAGTTAAAATATTTTACTTATAACATTTACTACATCTAGTATGCATTTGTATGAAACTAAGGATTTGTTTTGCCAAGAAATCCAAGCATTGTAAATAGCGATTTATGTTACTTTAGTGTATTGCAAAAATAAAAGCCAACATACGTCATCCATTACAACATAACATACATTCTCTACAAATAATTTTCACGAAAGTTGAGTCAATATGAGAAGTACAAATAAGATTTGTATTTTAAGAAGGATGATTATGTCATTATTTATCCATGGATATTTCCTTATGTATGGCTTTGATTTATTATTGAAGTTCTATATTTGGTATAATTGAAAAACGTCTGCTCTGTAAGTTCAAAAACATAGGAGCTTTCTTTGCGTTTGATGTTTCATTTTAATGAAAGATTAATTATCTTGTAGGGAATCATATGATATAAAATCAATTTACTCTGTCAAAATGTATTTTCTAAGCAAATACAGCATTTACTTAAGTTCATACACATATAATAATGATTAAGTCTATATAGTAGAATTGTACAAGCTCGGTGTTGTGTTTTAATACATTCAAAACTGATCCAATTATAAATTTATAAGGAATATGTAGCAAAAAATCTCAGTTCAATGCAATATAGCGCTTATGAGCATGTCAATTTTCAAAATTGATGAACATGCATCGTTCGATTCGGTAGGCATGGTTATATTCGACTTATTTTTCAGGATCGAAAACTTGTAATCATTTTGTCAAGCTAATACCAAAGGTATTGTGGTATTTAGTGTTTACCATCATATTTCAGAATCTATTGTGATACAACAACTTCGAAAGGCAACTTTATTATAGTGCGCTATCTAATGTTTGAACCTCACACACACACAAATGATCAAGTTCAAGAGATATATGAAACGTTCAAAACGTACACAAGTCAAAACGACAGTGTTCATAGAAACATCAAGATATTGTTTCTATATCTGAGATTTTTCTATCAGATGTAATTACTACTAGTGTTCGTGTTTTTGATAGCAATCTTAAAACTTTTCCATGAACTTATTTGTTTGCTTTTTCAAAAAGTTGATTAAACATGTTTGTGTCATTTTAATCAAACCCAATTCCATCAGATATGTATCAAAATAATACAATTTATTATTGAGCTCAATAAATTAGAATTCAGTAGCTGTAAATACTCTGTACAAAGTAGATTCAAAGTTTTGAAAGTTACGTCTGAAACAGTTAATACGAATCTCTAAGTAAATTTTATATCATGAAAGGAGATATTTCTAAAAATTATTTTTTATGATAATATTTTATAATTCTTTATTATTATTGATTATAAAACAATGGATAAATAATGACATTTTGTTATAAACGTCTAACATTTATGTATAAAGTTTTGCAACTGGAACAATTGATGAACCATCCTCCCTTTAATTAACAAAAGTCAGGCTGTTTTCTTTCACATTTGATATTATACTTAAATCACTTAAATAAATAAATGTGCGATAGAATGTTGAACTTGAATATGATAAAAGTCAATGACAAAATTGTATTATATCTTTATCCCTAAAATATATTCATATTAATACTCTAGAAATACAGCTGTCGTGCATTTTCATTAGTTCTGCAAACAATGCACTTTTTTACAATTACTTCGAAAACACTTTGTATATATTGGTACTATTTGAGTTTTTTTGTGTATATTTGTCAGATGAACAACAAAACGCCCCGTAACGTTTCATTTGTTGAGAAAGTGTAAGTAGTAATCACGAGATTTCAAGCAACACTCACGTTTTCTGTTTCACCACGAAAGCAGCTGCTTTGTGACTTATTTCAGGAATTTATCAAAAAATATGTATATCGATAATTATGTGATAAACTTGTTTGTGAAAGCTAAAGATTATTTGTATCAAATACCTATACGAATTTGTATTCTTCAGTTTTTGTGTTTTTTTATTAAAATGACAAACCAATCCCCGTCTAATAAGCTTCACAAATAAATAAACATTTCTAAAAGTACTTGAGGAGTAGTTTGTATGCTATATATTCGCTAATATTGAAATATTATGTTATTAATGATTGTTTCATTTCACCTGTTAAATTCAAAGTATGGGGAGCGGTAGAAAAGTCAGATTAACCAACCAATATCTAAATGTTTGGCACCATATAGATAAACGTATAAAACGTAAAAAAATATAACATTGCTTCAAAATCGTGATTGACCATGCCAATACTAAAGAATAAGCCATCCACATTGATGATTTATTAATAATTTTGCAGATTTAAATTTATCAATGTTATTTGAATCAAAATTTAACAGTTTGTTTAAGACAGAATAAATAAGATATTGCACGTTTAACCTGTATGTCCCTCGTCCAATTGACACCATTCGTTTGTTTTTGTCTAAAATCAAATATTTAAGCGGAAAGAACTTATGTACCTTTCTGCCAGACCCGTCAACACTTTAAGAATCTTTCAGACGCTAACGCTTGTTTTAATTGACGCAAAGCAAATGCAATATCCTCACTATGGCTCAGAAAAGTTTGTCTCCAATTATATATAATTGTCTTCTAACTTAAGCTGTCGCTTCAAATACAGTATGAAACAAAAAAACTGAACAGACTGTTTACTGACTATTTTGCCGAATGTTTTAAGATAAAGTGCATTATCGTAGGTACAGTTCATATATTATTTACGCGGTATATATCCACTTTTTGTCTGGTAAAATTTGTATTCGTAGTTGTCGTAAAAGGAACCCCCTATACTCGTTTCCAAAGATTCAATTAAGACTTCATATCACTCTAAGAGAAGTAGACAAACTGTAGAGTGTAGAAATTCTCTTGAGAATAAGTTTGTCTGATTTTTTCCTGTAAAGATTCAATTAACATTTAACTGTAAAGTAAAAATTAACTTTATCTAAGGTTTCATGTATTATATTGATATACCATTGATATCATTATCCTTAAATACATATTCTAGGAACTCGGTAAACTAGTGACTTTCCCATCTCATTGATGAATATATTACTCTACGCAGTCTAAAATGTCATGTAGGTCGATCGACAAACATTTATATGAAATAAGTCTATTTGTTTGGGGTGTCTTGCACACCAACACATACAGAATGTATTGTGTGGTGTGGAAATTTATATACGTGATCATTGAGTCAAGTGAAAAGATACGAAGCGCTAAATATTGAAATACTTGAAATACATATTTAAATCTATCAGAACATTAAGTATTTCATATGATAGAATTATTTGAAAAATATGTCGTAAGATCGTAACATTCATGAAAATAAGTTATGTAAGCAAAACTACTTGCAACTAGTTAAAGTCTTATTTCAATTTAAAAGTGTTTCAATGAACCACATCTTTTGTCATAAAACTATTTTAATTGATTTTACATCTCCTAAATTTTTCGTTTTTATAGGCAATATTGACATAATGTTTAGCGAAATTTACAAATGCTATATTGTTTGTATGATGAGTTTTTTTCCATATGCCAGGTAGATAAATATTTTACATGGACAATATTTACAAAGAGTAAACGTACAATTGTGTATTTGTGTATTTGTTTCGAAACAATAATTTGGATATAACGATAATTCCAACTAGCTAAAACGACAAATTCAGTTCAATGAAAATAAACCTAAATGCTTTTAATAATAAACTGATTACTTATTAACATAGTACAACAAATGCACATTTTGTTAAAAACGATTCTTCTTTTACATTTGATATGTTTATTACTATGTCAGCGAAAGTACGATCATCAGCCCTCTGAAACAATCCTGTAATTCCTGTAAATTGATCACTATTTAGTAATTGCCTGCTACATAAATAATTCATCACAGTTGTCAACTTCCATATAAGGACAAATATCGACAAATTATGCCACAGGGTTGACATTACAATTAGCTTATAAAATACATGCACATATCACGCCCCCGAAGTTGGACAAACTCTAGAGTTGACACGATTATTTGTTTGGAATCGGATAAAGGATATAGATAATCAATTGTATATATAACATATGTAAAGTGCTAACTGTTGTCAGCATGTTATGCTTTTGAGTCTACCATAACTATTTTATGTTGATCCTGCTTAATATTTTCTACCACTTGTGGTTCATCTTCAATACATCAGTTAATTTGGTCCAATATTTTGTTCAATGTCTTTAAATGATAGCTATCATCTATCGTCCCTTTAATGCAAAAAGGAACCACCATATATAAGAGTTAAGAACACTGTAGTGTCCTATTGCCTTAAGGGGACGATATGAAAAACTATTTTTTACTAAAAGACAACATGCCGCAAAATAATCGTAAGTAATAACACTACCTTTTAAATTGATTAAATGTGTGTTGGTTTAGTGTTACCACTTTATGAGACAAGTTATGCATACAAGAGACGGGCATTCCCCAAGAGAATATTGCTCTTTCATCTTCGACTTTTTCTATATTATCTGAATGATCAGCTACAGTTACGTCTATCAGAATCAGGTTCGTTTTAATTCTAACAACATGCTATGTCTTTTTTTTCTGAAGATTCATGACGATTCTATACATTCAAGAAAAGCATGGAATGTGTCGAATGCCAGCTTTTTGTGATAAAAATATAGTTTTAAATGCTAGTCGTATCTTAAGCCAAATACCATCAAAAAATAAGTTTGAATTATATAGACATATAGTGCTTTCACTAAACTCTGCACACTGTTTATAGTTTATACTGTTTAAACAAAAAAAAAACTTCTTTTATATGGTCGAAATATATTATACAAAAGCGCAATTGTCATTGTCATACTGTAAAACATTTTATCTCAAGCAAACAGCACGATTAATGTAATTCCATAAATAGCTAACTTTATTAAATAAAAAATAAGGTTTTAAATGTGATACAAATAATCAGTAATAGATTTATTCCCTTTATAGTATCGCGTTTTGTATCGCCGCAATCAAGATCTAGATTTATGATACGAGAAGCATATCCATGTAATATGTTTTTGTTTATATTAGAGGGATGGTTCTTTCTGCAATATATGTAGACTTAATTATAGACATTCTCTCCAACCATTTACTATATCAATTGCTTCATTGAACAATATCCAGAGATTTTTCTTAACATCTCTTCTCCAATAAGCAAAGATTTATTGGCTGTAATTTGAGATGATTTGAACATTAGTGAACTTGTTCATATCTGTAAGTAGTTGGTCATATATTTGTTTATTATTCATCATTGTACAATACACGAGTTAGATACTGACAAACCTGTCAATGTTGTTAATACTCTACATTGTTTTTATAGAATGATGTATGTTTTAATGAACCTATAGTAGGAAGAGCTAGCCGTCGTGTATATGACCTATAAATGCGTTGAATGCGACGATAAAAAAATGTTTTAATGACAAAAGAAACACGAGTCTTGTAAGCTAAGGTTATACATGTGCAACGTGTTAATGTCACAACTACAATAAAAACACTTTACAACTTTAAAGAAGACTTCACTCCATTCGGATGGACTTTCTCTATTTCTATGAAAGCATGAACATTATTGAAAGGAATAGTAAAGGATAATATTAAATGTAAAAGTTTGTTTCGCTTGTTTAGTTGTACGTTAATTGTAATTTGAATTTTTGAACTTAAAGATTACATGTTAGACAAGAATGTGACTTCTAGTACAACGCGAACAGTTATCAAATAGTATTGCCTTCTACTATGCTTAATCACTTACAGTTGTCGTTAGTCGGAAGCAATACCTTAGTAGATTCGTTAGGTACACCGTAAGTAAAAATGCGTCACACAAATTTTACACAACAAAACGTTGAAAATATACACTAAGATAAAATGTATTTAGTCTATTACCTGATAATTCAGAAACGTTGCAAAACTTATAAACTCAAGAGTAGTGCTTGTAAGAAGAGTATTATAAATCGTCTGTGCTATAATGCTTGTACAAATAAAGCACGTTATGCAATTACATTGTATAAAATTCAATTCGTGACGTTTAAAATAATTGTTGCTAGAAATGGACGCAGTGATAATAAAAATGGTACAAGCACATAATATTCTTTCATAGAATATATTGATGATAATGTTGTTAATCGAATTTAAAGATACGAAATTTATTGGAAATGATTAAAAAGAATCCCAAAAGACAATAAGCGAATTTGTCTCAACATACAATTATGTAATAGTATTTGCAAAAAAGGAGTTTAACAAAACGAGTCCTACCGCTTGTTATTGCTCGTACAATCGTAAATAGCACATGAGTTTTAAACGCTACCCAACATCGTATTCTTAAAGAATTATTGTGAGACAAACATTTGTTTGTGCAGTATAATGATGAACACAACACAACAAAACAAAATTGTATTAATGGAGAACCGATATTTAAAGTTAGTTGTAAGACTTTATAACATTCTGCTTTACTGATTTTCAGCTGTAAATCTAATTCTTGATAAAATTGTCACTACCATATAATGATCATGTCAAAACAACATTACAAAAATGGATGTTTTGACAAACTTACGATGTTTTATTTTGTATCCATTCTTAAGTTTACTAGTTCATGACGTAATGTACGTTTTGCCATATACTAAGTACTAGGTAAATGTTCAGGTTCAGGTATCTATTTGGGGACTATTAGAAGACTGATCGCCGCGATATGACAGTAAATTGTCACAGAAAAAACTATGAAAACCATACCTTATTTAGAAATTTTAATAAATAACTTAGACACCTTCTACAATGTTTAGAACGTCGAGTTAAGGATATCGATAATGTAATTTACTTTACCATGCTCACATCTTAAAACATATTTAATTACTTATTCTAGTGTGTATCTCACAACTTTTAAAACTTGGTTTCCATATCTAACAGCTGATATATCACATTTCATGTGCCAGTTTTAATCAACCTCGTGCAAATTAAACCGTCAAGCGAATGTAATTTTGTCTTCAAATAATTTAAATTAAACGTAAAGAAAGAAGTAATTTAGAAACGATGGTGTAAGACTTGGTAATAGGTGACGAAAGCAATATTGTTATTTCCACAGCTGAAGCAATGACAAATGTAATCAATATTTAATGAATTGCCTTTCTTAGATATCAGCTTTTATTGTATTTCGTAGTATAAAGTTGAACGATTATGATCAATTAAATTCTATCAAGCTATTTAATACCAAAACAATATGTTTTTTGCGTTACAACTTTGATAAAAATAACCTGACAAAGCTCACCAAAATTGTACTTGACAAAGATATCATACTGATAGGTTTAAAAAGATAGATTTGTATACGTTTACATAGAATTACCATGACAGAAGAATAATTGGGTACATTAAAGATGCATATTCTGTTACCTTATAGCATTATCTAAGCTGTGATGAAGCAATAAAATATAACTTTGAGTGATCACGTACAGTATTGTTAAAACATTCGTCAAAGCAAGTTATCAAAGTTAACTTAGACTTATTGATATTATAGTGAGTTCAACAACCTTACAGAGCGTTATTTTACAATGAGACTGAGAAAATGTATGGTTTAATGGATATTTGCTAGTATAACAATTGTCATAAAATTGCCAACAGTAGTTTACATGAAGTAAACAAATAATAAGAAATAGATTTGTCAATCGATAGTAAAACAATATCTGTTTTATGTCTCATAAAGTTACATTTTCACTGCATCGACGTCGGGTATGCAAATTGTATTTATCGATACTGTGAAGTAGTAACTAGCCTTAACCTTAATACAAAGGCATTACTCGTGTACTAACAGTCATACAAAAGATAACATTAAATTACTTTGCAAATTGAAGATGTTACATTCGAAACAAATTTTCAATTTGTATAAAAGACAAAACTGCAAAAAAAATAAAACCGAATGTAAATAATAATCATTTCAATGTTATATTTTAATAGAAATACCTTGTTTATCTATTATTTGAAAATGTGTTATCAATTAATTGTACACGATCTTGCATGATTATACTTAAGTCGAACCTGTTTTTGATAAACATGAACGTGGCATAGAGACAGAAAAGTCCCATGTCTATAGACAATCATATGTCTAATGTTTAATCATTAAAGTTCTTCTACGAGAATTTTCTTGACATTCTTACTTACTTGTTAATGGATTGGTGTGCCATTTAATATGCATTTTAAAATCGCCATTTTTCAACAAAATCTCAACGTGTCTTTACTTTTCAAGATCAGTGTGAATTGATTTATTCTATAACACTTGACATACAACAATACGTATATGTACTAAAAGTAATGCACTTTGCTATAGTTGAAAACGTCTTTTGTAGTTGGTTATTGACTAATCTGCAAATAACTCGACTTTTAATCATGGTGAACTCAATTTGCTCTCTTTATTATGTACCAAAAATCTAAATCTGCTCTTTGATATTGATAACAATTGAAAAAAAAAGTTCTTAATACACGGTTCATTTCTGTAAAACTACTGTACCTCGAAATATAAAACGATGATCTCTATTAATTGCAGTTTTTGTTATATAACTTGTATACCACCAACATTCATTATGTTGTGTTAAATCATAATCTATTGTGTTCTATTAGGTATAAACAATCAAAACAGAATTATATTCCATGATTTATGAAATGTGGACCATAAAGATAGCATTTGACAAAAAGGTACGATTAAGATAAGCAGTACTGTGATACTTTAATTTGTGTAGAAACAATACAATCGTTCGTCTATTTCAACTATGCTACAAGCAGAGTAGTTCAATCCCCTTTATTATGTCTGTTATTAATCTTACGTCGTCTTCTAAAGTCAGTATTATTTAAAAGAAATTTGCCCCGCTTATTCTATTAGTCCTTTAATGATCTATACCATTTCGTTTGGACTAACTTTATATTATTTCGAAGTGTTGTCCACAATACTAGGTCGATGCTTCTTTAATGTAGTGCCCGATATAAACGAATACCATTCTGGTTAAAACATATGAACTTATTTTACAATACATAATGTAATCAATTGCAATGAACATTGATATTGTTGCCATCGTAATATATAACCATTGTAGTTCTATAGTTAGAGTCAACATCATGCCACAGTTTATCATATCAAAGCAGTCAATATCCAATAAAAGACACATGGATTGTATAATTGCCACAATAAGACTCAATTCAATCATTGATTGCAAGTGACATGTAATTCATTCGAGTGGACTTCTTGCATAACTGGCTATGAGCTGTAATTGTTATTTTCTAAATTGTATGGTGTCAAGTTTTTTTAACTTTGCTTTTAGCAGTTATTAATAACACTCGTCTGAAACAACAACATGGGAATTTATTCAAGCAATTTTCAAGAAATTATGAATAATTATGATCTTCTAAAGTTCTTTATAATATATCATTATAGAAGGTATTTACACGGCTTAATTTGTTTCTTGTATCGTGCTAACCAAACTTAACCAATAAACCTGGTTTAAACCCTAGGAGATAATTGCCACAGTCAACTCTAAGGTGGAAACCCGTTAGGATCTTGTTTTCACTATCTGCTTGTGGCGTCATAGGCCTATATGTCAAAAGTACAAATAATAAACAACGTGTCCCTATTTGCTTTTTGTCAGTGCAGGACGTCTGTTTTGTTATATTGTTGTTTCCGTTATTTTAAACGCATATTTGATATTTAGAAGAGAGTAGACCATAATCACTTGATAAGTAATCTTTCAATCATCAGTTTTTTTAAACGGCAAGATAATGCTGAAACAGACTTGACTAAATTAAATATTTACTGTACAAAATGGTGCATTAATGCAATTGCAGTAAAATGTGTAAAAGTAATTTAACACTGTAATGAAAGCAAACATAACTTACGATGTATAATTATCACACGTTAAGAGAGTCCTTTAAATGAATTATAGAACAAAATCTGTACAATTATGCGCAAATATCAATATGTACTAGGGTACATCAATTCTAAAATTGAATTTTACAACATAAACACACATTTAGTCAAATATAGTTGATTCATTCATTGTTACAAATTCTGGGTCATTCTTATTGTTCAATCAATTTACAATTACTTGCAATGTACGTTAAGTTTGTATGACAAGTTTGTTTGCAAACATTGACAAAATTTACATGTATTGCTGCTAATGAAAATAATCACCATCATTATACAGCATTTGTATTCGTTTTGTCACTGATATTTTAGTCAAAAAGATAAATAAAACACCGTTATCAGCCATTTAAATTTTTGAGATGCCGTTTGTCTAATTGTGTGGCAAATAATCTCTTCGAATGCAATTTCAAAACAGTTGATGAATTTATCAAGCATTTGACAATCTTGGGGAAGAGTAGGGTAAATATCGTTAAAAAACTTGTGCATATGCTATTATTAGAAAAGTCCGATATTGAATGGTGTTTTGTAACTATGATCTTCTTTTCAAAATCTATTACGCAATCTAGTTTAATGTCACTGATTCAATGTTTACATTTGCATGAATCATAAATTATTGTCTAATAATTGGTTTCCAACTTTATACGTAATGCCACAATGAATGCACCATGTAAAATCAATTGATATTTAAGAATAGAAACTTGCTTCATACTATCATCACAATTAGACCCAATTTAAATGTCGTGAATAGTGACATGCAATTCATTCGACAGGGCTTATGTGTAAAAAGTTTTTATCTTATATCAATGCAATATAAGAAGAAGTATACTTTTAAACACGGTATAAATATTTGATTTCATTTATATTATTTTAAAGAGTTAGGCATAATATAATGCGTTTGCTGTATAATATAATTTTACTCAAAATTGAAGCGTTTATCAAGAAATAAATACAATTCAGCACATTTAACATGTTAGGCAGATGAAAAAAAATGCGTTATTAGCTTTGCTATTTGTAGCGGTTTTGGATATTTAGATATAAATACAATTGATCACTTCGCTGAGATATCCCCACCAATTATATTACAGATTAAACAGATGAAATAAATGTTTTGATAGCTTTCACATTTGTAGCGGTATAGGATATGAATTTCACCATGGCTTTAAGAGTAGACTGTATTGGACTTTGGCATTTATCGTGTCTAATATCTGATCATGAAAAAATATATATAACGAAAAGTATTTTAAAAAATAATGAGGCTAAGGCTACTTTAACCTTGCCTTTAGTCAACTGGTACATTTGCTTACCAAAGTAATCCTTCGTGTCCAACGACAACTGGCAATGTTTGTCCACGAATGTGCTAATCCTTTTATCCCTGAACTGATGGGAGATCCGGCACAATATCAATTGATGAACGCAATGCACTGACAGCACACCAAGCATATTTCTTGATGTACATTAAACTATGAAAAAGCACCATCATCATCACCATTAACTAATCAAACATCATATACCATTATTATCTTATTGATAATAATGCTAGAGACTGATTGTCGATTTTATGAAGGCATTACGAAATGCATTAGATAAAATATTATCTTTTAACACGCAAATCAAATGTAATTGCTTGGATGATGTTCATAGAATTTGTTTTAATTATACACACTATACTGGTAATTGAATGTGAAAATAATATTTTGAAAGAGACGGTTATAACATAGTCTTTCCATAACAAAACACTCGTTTTATAGTTAAAATTGTGATTACAAAAGAAGATTGGTACTTGAATATATTACCTATCACAAGTCAAGAATCTGCGATCATTGAACGATCCAATTGCAACTGTTTTTGTCATGTACTGTAACGAATACAATCATAAAACCTACCCTAGGCTCAATTTCATAGTACCAGTTATGTTCCGATGTGTCGTGCTTCCTTTACCCTGTAGAAGGTTGTGATACCTAATCACATTGCATTTACAATTTCGATACATACTACATACATTCCCCATCGTACAGATCTCGGATCGTGCAAGTTTCCGAAATTTGCGTGTATCGTGCGTGTATCATTCATACCGTGTGCGTGTATAATTCACCGTGTATTTCAATCGTGTAACGTGTAGACCGCTCATCGTGTAAATACACGGTAAAAATCGGTCCGAGATATTGTGATTTTGCGTTTTATTACCGTGTATCGTGTGCCCGAGATATTGACAAATCCATACGTATAAATGTATTAAATACTTATGCATTGTCGACTATTCATCCGTAAACAAAAAGAAAAACCGCGATTTATTAAGTTGAGTTTAGAATAAATGTTGACTTTGTTTAAACCGGAAGTTCCTGTTTAAATGCCGTACGTCGATAAACTGCGGCTCATTCCGGACCAATCTGCGGTCAATTAAAATGCGGCCCAACCGAAATGTTGTTACTAAATTAAAATAATCGTTATAATATTATTATATTTAAAATGTAAACACATGCTTTCATTTATCTTAATCATCAAACATTTTCTTTGTTTGTCAGTGGCTAAAGCGTTTAGTAAACAAACTGTTATAATTGACATCTCACTTGGTCAAGAACTCGTTTATCACGACTCTATATGATTAAAAAAGTCATCATTGTTTTAATTCTTAAAGTAAATTAAATTATTTAGTTTTTACAGTTTATTCGTATTATTCCCTCATATTTGCGTATTTATATGTAAAACTTTTTAATTAAATATCGATTTTGTAGTCGGCATAAAATAGTAAGTTAACACGAGGTGTGTGTACTGTCTTAATACCGCGTCTTCACGCAAGCACTGCATGTAAACGTTTATATCTAGTATACATACTACTAAAAAGGCGACCATTATACAATATGACATGCTTATATTTTTTTAATCACGCATAGACTGTGTTTTGAAAAAATATACTAATTCAAAGTATTTTTCACCATGAATGGCTTGAAAATAAAAACAGAGAAAAAACTTGAAACGTGTATTTCTTTTTCTATCGTGTGGGTTTCGCCGGCTATCGTGTGTGTGGTTTTAAATCTGAATAAAGCCAACTTACAAAGAATGACATAAACAATTTTTGACAGTAATGTTATTCTTTATTCTGCAGTTTGTATTTTTGTTATACATCAAGTACTTACATAATTTGTTTGATAAAAAAATATCAATCGTGTTCTTCTTTGTCTATCGTGTAATGACTGCTCGCCGATCGTGTACCTTTATTTCTACTAAAAATGTCGATATTCAATAAAATAATCTATACTATATGACTTGCTTATATTTTTACAATCAAGCTAAGACTGTGTTTAACTTTTGAAACGTATACACATACAATTATGACATCTTTTCTCAATGAATGATTTGAAGAAAACAAAGGAAAAAAACTTTAAACGTGTATTTTTATCAATCGTGTGAGTTGATCGGCTTTTCGTGGTTTTTAATTCGATTAAAACAAACTTACTAAGAATGACATTAAATTATTTTGACAGTAATAATATTCTTTATTATACAGTTAGTATTTTGTTGTACACCGTGTACTAATTCAATTTTTATACAAAAAATTATCAATCGTGTTCTTTTTTGTCTATCGTGTATTGACTGCCCGCCTATCATGTACCTTAATTTCTACTTAAAATGTCGATATTCAATAAATTTATTGATACAATATTATATTTTACAATCAAGCTTAACTGTGTAATGAACCAATGTAACATATTTAAATTTTTATTTCTTTGTCTATCGTGTGATTTCGAAGTTGACAATCGTGTGCGTGAATTTAAATTCGATTTAAGCCAACTTGTAACAGTTTTTAAGAATTTGAGCAGGTAAACTCGATTTTCAATAAATTTAACAAAACTTATATTGTTTAGTTACATATTTACGACGAAACAGAAGAATATTTTTTGTTTTCAATCTACATTTGAGACGCATTAATCGTTTAACGTGTCGTCGTTGAAACGTTTTTCTCTGGGCGAAAAAAGCCGAGGATTTCGAACAATCGTGTTAAACGTGTATCGAGACTCGGAATCGTGTATTTTACCGCAAATCAAGCTATCTATCGTGTTCGTGTATCGTGTAACGTGCAGTCCGTGTTCGTATAACGTGCGTGTACCGTCCGTACCGTGTGACAACTTGCACGTTCCGATATCTGTAACATACCAAAAGTGCAATATTTTGAACAAACTTCACTCTATATATCCTAAATACCTTTGTAACTCATACATACCAATGATCTTATATGATTATGATAATAACTTAACAAGGGACATAATGTTTACATATTATTATCATTGCTTACATGTTGTTTTGAAATGTTGTAAGATGTCAAAAATTTGTAGATTCTGATGACAAACATACTATAATTGGACATTCAGTTCATAAAATTAATTTACATTTTGTAATTGGCTTAGTTTTATCTCTCTGTATATTCTAATCATTTAATGCTGTTTGTTTATAGTATGTGTTGCATCGTTACATTGTCAAAACCGTTGTCTTGATATTTTCCATTTTGCATTCAAGTAAGCATGCATTTACATTGTTACATTGTTGTATATTTTTAAACATAATCATTTACTCTATGTAATTGACATTACGCAAAAGAATGCAGCAATCGAAGCTCATCATGTCCAATAATAACACGTAAAACATAATAGATAATTGTACGGATGATCGTTATGGCAAGCAGTCAATTGTTATATCATAAAGTTGCGAAGTAATAATGTACATAAAGCAATCGTTACTCAAATCTTATCAATGTCATAAACGAGAATTTGTTTTCAGGTTACTGACATCTTATTCAAAGTAGATATTTTGTACATAAAATGCTTAATTAAATTACTGTTTAATTTAATAACGTACCGTAAAATATTATTGTAAATATGGATGATATGGTATCACTTGAATACCCTGAAACAGTTACACATGTGAAATAATGTGTGTAAGATTTCAATGAAGAAAATGAAATTAACATTAGCAATGAGCATGTTTTTCATAGATTAATCTGAAGAATTTCATACTGGGTATGTAGAAATAAATGAACTATTTATCGTTTATAACAAAACTCAATATAAATAAATTCAGTAGGTCATAGATATACTTGATACAAAGCTTAAAATTGAAATAATTATAGAAGTTGATTGTCAGCTGTCGTTTTCTAATTCAAATATAAGAATATATTTGGGGAAAATATTTCGGATTTAATTTAGTATGTTAAGTGTGCCATACTGAATTCCAATCTATATTCAACTCCACAGCGAATTTTTATACTTTGTTTGATTTCATTAGGTAAAGAATATAGTGTAAGCATGAAATATTTCTTAATTGAAGCTTAGAAATACGGTAAAAATAGCTTTCAAATCAAATTGTTTCATTTTCACAATGTAGTGTTGATTACTTATAAACTCGATTGTTTGCTAAAGTATTTGATAAATATATCACACGAGTGACTTTCCGAAACGGAAAACATCCTTATGTAATGTGTGAATAAGTAATTTAATTAGACAATCGCTGTGCGACAACATGATCCAAATACTTGAAAAACAAAATGTTTTGTGAGGCCATGCCGGTTTTGTCTGTATTATTTGATGATAAAATCTGGTACGATTATAACCTCTTAGAATTGAACTCAACAGCTCCGTTATTTTTATTTATCTCTACTGAAGTTATGGAGCAATAAAAAATACTCTAGTACATTATTGTCGTAATAATAACAGTAAATTATGACATAGTTTAATTGGTACTACCAATATTCTACTTATATTATTAACTTTATTGTTCATAAAACTTTCTAAGTAGCAGATACAAACTTACAATGGACATACTTGTATAACGTCTATTACATGTAATACCAAATAATATATATTCCGAGAAGATATAAAATATGAATTTATTTAAACTTTGGAAACATAAACAACGAAGACATCATTCTTCTGGTTTCAAATGTTAAATTATTCGTCAGACCTAAAACATATTCTGATTTCTTAAGAGATCGAACTAATCAACGGCATACTACACAACGGTAGTAAAAAAAGTAAAGTGAAATTAGTAGTACTGCAAGATTTGTAATTGAAGTA
The DNA here is from genome assembly GCA_025267735.1 of Mactra quadrangularis. Classification (NCBI taxonomy): domain Eukaryota; kingdom Metazoa; phylum Mollusca; class Bivalvia; order Venerida; family Mactridae; genus Mactra; species Mactra quadrangularis. The sequence goes on from CM046304.1 coordinate 36,714,480, forward strand.
GCGTGACTTTTTCAATTTTTTTCTAAGACAAAACCTCGTCTAGTATGATGTATACTTATGTATGTACGTCGAACATAATAATGCACTTACTTTTATCAATATGAAGTTGATTGCACTATTTCTGACTTCAGACAATCAGTCAACGATTTCGAGAATCTCGATGTGCATTCTGATGCCTTTGATAAAAGGATAAGTATCCTTGCTTAATTGTATTTGTACCTATATTCTCTTATATAAATGCGCTGAGATTCATAATGCATGGAAAGTAGAGTCAACTAACTTAACTGTTGAATTATAAATGTTATACAATTTTTGTAAAAAAATGTTTGTGTAGAAAGTTTTTTTGCATATTTCAAGCAAAAAAAATGCTTTGTGTCGTATTCTATAAAATTCTTTCTCTTCAATTTAAAATTTATTTTTTGGGAAAATAATTAGATATGGTTTGAATTTAAGACGATATGCGTGTGTTGTTAAACGCGTTAACTCGTTGACAAAATGAAAAGCGCTATAATTCGGAAGTGAAGACTATTAATTTCTTATTTAGTGTCAAAATTACGTTAAAAGTAGAGATAAATTGTCTCATAAGTTTGCTTCCGATGACCATGATCAACTGTTTTCAAGCAATTGTGTAATGGTGTACCACAATACTCTTGCACAAAGCATTATTTGCAAAATATACGTGTATATGTGTTTTAAAGTGTATTTTATTCTTGTCGGTAAGGGTGAAAGAATTAAGTTTAAATATAGACCGTTCTGTCTGACATGATAACATTAAAAGTATCGTTAACTGAATTGACATTGATTAAATTGACACAAACACCATTCTATTAACGGTCTGTTTAACCAAGACAAGTGTTACGGATGACAATTTATGAAGAGCTTCTGTTAACTTCAGACCGTCGATTTAACCGATAGCAAAGGAATATTTCTCATTGGTGGCAAAAAATCTTTCTCTAGCTTAATATGTATATAAATGTCTCATCTCTGTTGGTATTATCCAGAATTTGGGAGGATTGAATCAACGAGTGTACCATTGTTCATTGATTTAAACAGTTATGTTATGAGTCCAAAATGTTTAACAATCTACGATGTTTCTATTTCGTTAATTTAAAACTTCCTTCCTTTAGTATGTTTTAAAAATGTTTCACTTTAAATAGTAATACTTGCGTTTAATGCGTTTAAATTTTGTAAACCAATTGTTTGTTCTAGTTGAACCTGTTTGGACAAGTGCGAGGTTGGTGTACCCTAGAACCTAGTTTAAACCTCCTTAAGGTAATTGTTTTCGTTATTTGTGTGTAGTGCCATTTCTATTATACAAAGTTTAATATAAAAAAATTCTTCTTCGCTGTCTTGATATGTGGAAAGCCTTAGGTATTTAATGTGGCTGTTCCTGAAATGTTTTTACATTCCTATGTATAGCATACATGCTTAAACAGTCTATTTTTAATCATATTTTATACGTCCACAAAAGGTTCGGTGGTTTTGAATAATTAAATAACTTGTTTGAAATGACTTTCGACTTTAATTTAATGCTTATTACATGTATACTAAACTGTCCCATTCACACAACTTTACAAAAGCAATAATTAGATACAAGATAAACACATAGTGTATACTTAGTTTAGTAAAACTAATTTCAAGTATGACCTTTAAATATAATAATTAATATACATTGTTCAGTACACGATGAAACGGTGACACGGCGTTTTAGGTTTTTATGACTAATCTAACTTAATTAGATTTTTTCCTTACATACATTTTCGTATTATAAATCTTAATATCTGTCTGGAAACGTAATTTTTATCATATAGTTCTTTGCCTTTAAAAGATTTATGATATCGTCATTTTTGTCCCATTTAAAACAGTTACGACCATATGCTACTGTGAGATATAATTTATTGTATATTATGAATTCTATGTCTGATTACAATTTAGTTTATTTATTTATTACTTGATCTTAAGTCTAACAAAACATTCTACATGATAAACACTCGCATATCTATCTACATGAAACTAATGTATACTTTGATTTTTATGGGTGGAATTCAAGTTATTTGGAGGGAAATAGAACGTTTTAAGTAAGCAAACATATAAATCTAAAGCCATTGAGAAATCCCTGAGGAAAAAGCAAGATGATATCAATTGAAAGGAAAGTCGATTATTATTATTATTTATATATTCAAAAAATTATTTAAATTAAGTCACCAGAGGGGGGAAAAACGTCAGTTCGTTTCTAATATTTCTTTCCATCTTTTGAGTAAATGTTACCATTTTATAACCTGAACGTCATGAAAATAATGCTTAAGGTCAGTAAACTGTTGATAAATCATGATATGTCTATTGGCTGATGAACCGAATTGTTGTTCTGGTACTTTTTCTATTTATCTGTAATTAGCCAAGGTTGTGTATTTTCTTTGATACAGACATTCAAAATATATTTTGTTCACATGTTCAATAACTAGATGAAGTAATACTTGTTAAACAAAAACTAGACAAACTCTTTGATACGTTATTTCAAACTTCATGTAATTATTAAACCTCGTTTATACAAATTTGTTTGTTTGTTTGTTTGTTGGGTTTAACGCCGTAGCAACACATTGTATGGGTCATATAACGGCGGTCAGTCAACCTACTCACTCCTCCCGGGAAGACTTAATCTCTGAATTTAGCTATTTTAACCCACTACTAAGCGCATACTTTCAGTCAGTGACTGACAACTGCCTTACATAATTGAAAATCCTTGGTATGAAGGAGAATGGCCGTAGAAATAATTTCATGACCAAGCTCCATGAAAGTATGCCCTGTCCGGGAATCGAACCCACGACCCCTCGATCAGTTGATTTGCGTGCTACCAACTGAGCTAGCCGGGCGGCTACCAATTTCTTTTAAAGTAGCTTTGCAGACAACCTTTCTTAACTTTCATAAAATATTTTACGATTTGTGACGCCTACACTTGTACTTCGCTAAGATTATCTTTAGAAGAATAGATAAGAATTTAAGAATTTATTAAATGTAACAATGTTAATCCATTTGTCACCATTTGACACTATATAACTACTGGTTGCTGTAAAAACACTCATTAGTATAAAGTCAACGGCTAAGCCAAGATAAATGGGACCTTTTGATTTTGCCAATGTTACATTGAAATATTCTGAAAAGTTCATTTTAAATTAAATGAAGAGTATTTTTTTCCAACACGTTATCTTGAGAGCTTTCTGATGATGTATAGTTTTATGTATGTTCCATTACCATTTTTTGAATTATTTAGGATTATATTCCCTAAAAACCCTGTTTTTACACTGTTTTTGAGTCTCACTGAGGTTTTGTTCTTTTTTCATCAGTTGTTTTGAAAAGTGTTTGTTGGTTACAGTTATTTTGATGTGTTTTCTATCTCCGACTGACATACAGGTATACGGTATTTTTTACGAAATTTATTTATAATCAATATTTAAGAAAATATTCATGAAATAGTAAACATGTACCCTTGTAACGCAAGTTAGAGTTTTACGTTACCATCTTTGATAGACTTTAAAACAATGTTACTGCTTTATTTCACTTGTATCACCTTTTTACTATTACAGTTTATAATTATTTTTATCTAACCAAAATGAAGTTTTTAGAGCATATGCATTTTCTTTTTGGAAAATAACTACTGAACATTGTAAATTTTATGTAGAGTCCGTAGCCCCTGTTTTAAAGTGTGTGCTGACTTAATATAAAGAAACATAGCTGCTGTTTTATTACGTTTTCTGTTTTTGGTTGTGCCATGTAGGTAATGCAGGAAAGGAATTAAATCAGAAGAAGAGCAAAAAAATCTAAGACAAATAAGTGCTGTCCGTAGCCCTGTAGAGTCCGTAGCCCCTGATATATTTATATCTTTTTTCACACAGGAAAATTATAAAACTTTTCTAATTTTCTTGGTTTCCTACTTGTGCTGACTAGCTATGCATCTAAATACTGTATGTCTTGACAATCTTCATTCTGTTGAAAATAATGTTAAATTTGACGTAATTTATAAATTTTCTGATAGATTTATTTAATGGTCAAACTGATACATTAGACATTTCAGAAGATACTTAAGTATATATTTGTAGTGTTTGTAAGTTGAAGTTTATTGTTTTTTAAAGGATAATTACACTTAAAACAAAACAAAACAGCTTTAAATATGTGATAGAAACAGATACTGGTGTGGTGTAGAGTCCGTAGCCCCATGTTAATTTTCACATAATTCATTCTTTTGTATTTTTACTCCCAAACTTATATATGTATAGAGATAATTAATTTGATAGATTTTTGTTGTTAAAATATACATAGAAACAGGTTGAAAATTCAGGACTTTGTTTTGTTTTGACATTTTATGTTACATTTTGTACTAAAAAACATACATTTTTCTTGTTTTCTCAAGTAAAGTAAAGGAATTGTTTCTTCATATTATTGCTCATTTTTTTCAAAAGTCAGAAAATTAATACTGTATCAAAAGAATATTATTCCACAGGTCAATTTACATTAAACTACTTTCTTCAATCTACTAAATACAATCAAGTCAGTATGTAGAGTCCGTAGCCCCTGATAATTCCATTTTATGATTTTCTTTATTTGGTCAAGAAACATATTTTTATTCATATCAAACTTGTTCTAAATGTGTTGTCTACATCTTCGAATACTTTCAAATATAAAAAATCAGTTTTGTTTCTTTTTTCTCATTTAGATGTAAATTTAAACTTTACATTCCCTGTGTATTTTGGGTATTTGCGCTGTAAATTTAAACTTTACATTCCCTGTGTATTTTGGGTATTTGCGCTTTTGACCATGGTAAATGTTGCAAACAATGAGAGTCAGTGTAGATTCACTTCTAAATTTATAAATACATAAATATCAAACTTATTATAAATCATATATAAGAAATATACGTCTGTCTATTTTTTTCTAGTGGTGATATGAATTACCGTGTAGAGTCCGTAGCCCTGGTTTCCAATTATATAATTTTCTTTTTAAGGGTCAGCAAAACCATATTATTCATATCAAACATGTTCTAAATGTGTTGTCTACATCTTCGAATACTTTCAAATATAAAAAAATCAATTTCGTTTCTTTTTTCTCATCTATATGTAAATTGAAACTTAACATTTCCTGTGTATTTTGGGGTATTTGCACTTTTGACCTCGGTAAATGTTGCAGACAAGGAGAGAGTGGGCGTGGATTCTCTTCAAAATTTTAAAGTACATGTTTATAAAACTAAATAACAAATTTTTTATAAGAAATATACATCTTTCTAATTTTTCGTGTGGTGATATAAATTACCATGTAGAGTCTGTAGGCCCCTTGGGTACATCTATTCAACCGTTCTTAACTATTTTGTTCTACATGTTCCATCCAAGATCTTTTGGAAATTAGTGCCTAATAGACATGTCCGTATATTACTTTAAAAGAATCTGCACTCTGATGGGGTCTGAAAATTGGCCTATGTGAGACTTAAGAGGTACCCTTTATCTTGGCTTAGCCGCAAACATCATCAATTACAAGAATCAAGCAATAAAGTAAAACAGTTTTAGACATGTCTGACAAAATAACAATAATAATGTCATAAACATTATAAAACAATGAACAAATGATGATTTAAGTATAGACAATATGATCAATAAATTTCAATAATGATACAAGTGAACTAGAATATCACATGTACTGTTGTTATAAAATAATATAATTGGAGTATTCTATGGTATAAATTTAGCAATATCATTCAGTTTATCAACAAATGACTGTGTGTTATTTGATCTAGGAAATATTATATTGGCAATAAGCGTGGTTTTATATATTGTAGTTGATATATACATGTATAAAGAAAATCATAAATTGTATAATCACAAATTATCTGTGATAAATGCATAAAGGATGATGTAATTATGTTTGGCGTTTGTGATGTATACAGTTTATTGACAGTATGTTGACAATTTTCTAATGATTTGTATTTTGTCTCAGATACTGGGACTAGTGTTTTAGTAATATTATTATGTATTGAAGATGTTGATATGTTGAGAATGACACTCTGGTAGCTACATATCTACTATATGTTTCTACTACCACTCTACTTTTTTTAGACAAACAAATATTAACAAGTGATATTAAGATAACAAACTCTGATAATCGTGTGACTGCCTATTCAAAAAAAGTTCATATTTGTTATATTATACAGTAATGGTACCGAGTCACATGTTTTAATGCATGCGCGTGTTAGTTATTTATGACTGAAGGTATCCATTTTCTTAATGTTTTGTCTCTGTAGAAGATTAATGAAACATTCAATAATAATGTCAGATTTAATTTGCTTGTGTAATTTTGATTTTTGTTTTTCTTGGCACGTGCTTGTGACATTTAACGGCTGGACAGAGAACGAAGAACCGACAATACGTCATGTCAAACAAATAGAAAAAGATCATTTAAATGCAGTACTTTGACGAAAACAGGTTTATTGCTGGCAAACTATTTTTCTTAGTGAATCTTAGCCGAAATAGTTGATGCTACTTTAATGTGGTGCTCGATATAGAACTACACTTTCCAGGTTAGAACACGTGACTATTAAAAAAATGTAATCAATTACCATGAAACATTGACATTGTTGACATTGTAAAATATATCCATTGTAGTTCTATAGTTAGATTCAACATCATGCCACAGTTTATCATATAAAAACAGTCAATAGCCAATAAAAGACACATGGATTGTATAATTGCCACAACAAGAATCGATTCAATCATTGATTGTAAGTGACATGTAATTCATTCGAGTGGACGTCTTGCATATCTGGCTAGAGTTGTTTTGTTTCTTTTTACGGGCTTTGGTGTCAAGTTTATATTTAATTTTGCTGATAGCAATGATCAATGTAATTCATTTTAAACAAAAACACTAGAATTTCTTTTCAAGAAATCATAAATAACTATAGAGCTAAAAAATACATCGGGGATATTTGTTTATTTCGGTGCCTCCTCCTGTCGGCTGCCTCAACGTCGCATTACAATAAGCGTACGCTATACAAAAGGTCCATACATCTGTGATTTTTTTATTTTAATCATTTAATACTTTGACAATATGAATAGTATGTAAACATTTGATAATTTATTTACAGTTCTGATTAAACAAAACCACAATTTTTACGATGGTGTTTTGTCTAATTTAGTAGCAAATGGTCTTTTCGACTGCAATTGACACTTGATGAATTTTATCAAAGGAAGAACAAATGTTTGGTATTTGATAACCTGAGGAAAAATGTTGGGATTATATCGTAAAATACTACAGAAAATAGAAAACTGTGTTTCCTTTTGTACAAAATAATGCTGTAATTCGATAAGCCTGATATTGAAGTGTATTTTGTAACTATGCTCTTTTCAGATTTATTTCACAATCTTGGTTATTGCCACTTAGTCAATGTTTACATTTGAGTGGACCGTACGTTATTCCCTTATAATTGTTTACCACGTAATGCCACAATGCATATATCGTGTAAAATCAATTTTTATCTCTAAGAATGGAAATTTGCACGTATTGTCGTCACGTTTAAACCTTATTTAATTGTCATCAAAAGTGGCATGCAATACATTCGACTTGGCTTTGTCAATATAAATACGTTCAATAACAAGTTTTTACTGTCACTATTTAAAAGTGTCAATATGTCTTCATCATAAACTCAAGTTTTCATCCATAAACGTTCTAGAACACAGATGTTATATGTTTGTATCTTATATCAATGCAATATGAGAAGAGTTATACCTCTGAGCACGGAAATAAATATTCTATTTCATTTGTAATAAATATTTAGCATTGATATTATGCTCTGGGTGTAATAGATAGTTATACTCAAAATAGAGTGTCTTTTTTAATTGAATACAATTGAATACGTTGATGCGATATGTCCACCAAATAACTTAACAGGTAAGACAGATGACATAACTTCTTTAAAAGCTTTGCTATTCGTGACAGTTTTGAATATAAAAACAATCATGGTTTAAAATGTAGACCATTATGAACTTTTGCATTTATCATGTCTTATATTTGATCATGAAAAAAAATCATAAAACAAATATGAATTTTGAAATATAGTGAGTCATTTTATTTGTTATTACAGTATATGCATTTGACATTACGCATAGGCTACTATATCAATGCCCTTAGACAAAAGATTAAATTAAACCTTTGTGTCAAAAGACATGCGATAATGTTTGTTCAATCATACACTTATTTTTCCATCAGTGAATGAATTATAAGTATTTTAAAATGGGGGAGATCCGAAATTTTATTAATTATTGTAAACAATGCATCGGTAGCACATCAAGCATATTTTCTGATATACATTTAATTATGAACGAACACCATCATTACTGCCATTAATTTAATAAACATCATATACGCATTGTTCTATAATAGATAATGATGATGCAGAAAATGCATATTAATGGTTGGTTTTATGAAAACATTACGAAATCCGTCAGGTGAAATATTGTCTCCTTACATGCAAACCAAATGTAATTGCTTAGATGATGTTCATAAAATTTGTTTTAATTATACAAAATACAAAGTAATTGTATGTGAAGTTTGTTTAAGAATTTATTTTGAAAACGACAGTTATATTAGATCAGATACAATCATTAAAACAATTACAGGCTTAATTTCATAGTACTAGTTATGATCCCCTGTGTCGTGTAGAATGTTTTGGCACATATCTACATTGCATTAACAATGTCTCAACATACTACATACTGTATACATACCTTATACATTATCAATGATCTTATAAGATTATATATTTTTGTCAGTTACTTGACTAGAAACAGATATAATGTTAGAAACGTTTTTACATAAAATTACCATTGCTAACAGAATATGAAATATGGTTATATAGTAAAACATTGTAGATGCTAGAGGACAAGCATATTTTATTTCTACATTTAATTAAGTATGTTTGTTATTAGTATGTTTGGTTTTGTATAAAATATATGTTTAATCAAATCGTGAATTTCAGTCATTGCTTCCATACGTTTTATTGTCAATACTGTTATCTTGATCCTTTCATATTTGCATTAAAAAAACACGCATTTACTTTGTTAATATCATTATCAGAATCATTTAAGCCATGTAATTGCAAGTAAGCAAAGGATTTTAGTCTACTAGTAGATGACTGATTATAACACCTACCTCGAATCTGATAATTACACAAATGATCGTAATATTGGTAAAATGTTTCCTCGGAAAAACATAATTGTAACATTCAAAATAAAATTTTGCTCAAAAGAAGATCGTTTTAATATTTCATTTCAAAGGGGTATGTACACTTAGGTTTTAACTGTTTTGAAGCAGTCGGCAATCAAATCTAAGGAACGACATAAATAAGTTGTTGCCAGATTACTGACATTTTATGCTTGTTTAAAGTATAATGTGCCGTTAATTCTTTTATCAAATGACAATGAAATGTCATCACTTGAAACAGTGGCACGTGTAAAATAACTTTTGTAGAGTTTCATTATTCAAAGAGAATTAAAAACAATCTTAGTTAAGAGCATGTTTTTATAGATTAATCTGAGAAAATTTCATGTAGAAATATGTTAATTAATTTATCGTTTATAACAAACTAAAAAAAACCAATTCAGTAGGTTATGGATATACTTGATACAAAGCTGAAAATGAAACTGTTTTAATTTAGTTTTCTTGTATGTTAAGTGTGTCCTACTGAATTTCAATCTATATCCAACTCCACAGCGATTTTTGTACTTTATTTGATTTCATTAAGTGCAGAATATAATGTAAAGGTTGAATATTTCTTAATAGAAGCTTAGAAATACGGTAAAAATAGCTTTCAAATCAAATTATTTCATTTTCACAATGTAGTGTTGATTACTTATAAACTCGATTGTTTGCTAAAGTATTTGATAAATATATCACACGAGTGACTTTCCGAAACGGAAAACATCCTAATGTGATGAGTGATTAAGTATTTTAATTAGACAAACGCTGTGCGACAACATGATCCAAATACTTGAAAAACAAAATGGTTTGTGAGACCATGCCGGTTTTGCCTGTATCACTTGATGATAAAATATTTTACGATTATTACCTGTCAGAATTGAATTCAACAGCTCCGTTATTTTTTTATTCATCTCTACTGTAGTTATGAAGCAATAAAAATACATTATTGTCGTAATGATAATAGTAAATTATGTAATATTTTCATTGATACTACCAATATTCTATTTATATTGTTAACTTTATTGTTAATATTACATTCTTAGTGGCAGATACGAACTTGCAATGGATATGCTTGTATAACGTCTATTGGTTGTAAAACCAAATAATAAATATTCCGAGAATATATAAAAACATATACATTTCTAAACTTTTGGAATCCTAAACGTTAACATCATTATTCTGGTATCAAATGTCAAATCACTTGTCAGACCTAAAACATTTTCTGATTTCTTAAAAGGTCGAACTAATCAACGAAACAACAGTACATTTTGTTACACAACAGTAGAAAATAAAGTAAAGTAAAATTAGAAGAACTGCAAGATTTGTGATTAAAATAGCGTGACATATTCAATTATGTTCTGAGACAAAACCCCGTCTAGTATGATGAACACTAATGTATTTACGTCGAACATAATAATGCACTTACATTTATCACTATAAAGTTGATTGCACTATTTCTGACTTCAGACAATCAGTAAACGATTTTGTGAATCTTGATGTATTTTCTGACACCTAAATGATTACTATCATTGCCTTATTGTACTTGTATCCACGCTCTCTTATAAAAGTCACTGAGATACTTGATGCATGGAAAGTAGAGTCAAATTACTTTAATGTTAAAGTATAAATGTTATACAATTTTTGTAAAAACAATGTCTGTGCAGTAAAGATTTTTGCACATTTCATTCGAAAACAAGTTTGTTTAAAAGAGATAAACGATTTTTCAAATACGTTTAAAACAGTAAGCATGTTTATATAAACTAATTTAAAAGTTTTGGTAAATGTTAATGAATAATCATGCTTTGTATCGTATTTTATAAAACTCGTTCCCTTTAATTGAAAACTTATTTTTGGGGGAAATAATCAGATAACATTTGGATTTAAGACGTTATGCGTGTGTTTTTAAATGCGTTAACTTGAATCTAAAATGCAAAGCACTATATAGCGGAAGTTAAGACTATAAATTTCTTATTATAGTGTCAAAATGACGTTCCAAGTAGAGATAATTTGTCTAATTTAATTTGTCTGTTTCCCATGACCGGCATCAGTTGTTTTCATGCATTTGTATGATGGCGTACCGCTATAATAAAGCAAAAAGCATTATTTGCAAAATATGTGTTTTTAGAGTGTATCTTATTCTGGTCGGAAAGGTGAAAGAACTAAGTTTAAATATAGACCGTTATGTTTGACATGTTAACACTTACATTACCTTTAACCCCATTAACATTCGTTTATTTGACACAAACACGCTTCTGTTATTTTTCAGTTGAATAAGTCTTTCGACAATTTAAGAGGAGGTTCTCCAAACTGCAGACCGTCGATTTAACCGATAGCAAAGGCATGATTTTTACTGAAAACAAAAACTCTGGCTCAGAATGTAAATAATTATCTAATATCTGTTTGTCATGATCCAGAATTTGAGTGGGTTGATAAATCGAGAGTATCTATTTCTCCATTGATCTGAACAGTTATTTTATCAGCCCAAAATGTTTCACAATCTACGTAGTTCTAATTTCGCAAATTCAAAACTCCCTCTGATTAGTTTTCTTAAAATATTTTCCACTAAAAATAGTCATAAGATTGCGTAAAATATAGGTATATCTTTGATTTTTGTAAACCAAGTGTTTGTTCTACATAAACCTGCATGAGAATGACCCTGGTGTAAACCACCATTAGGTAAGTGTTTTCGTAATTTGTGTGTAGTGACCTTTCTTTTACAAATTTTATCAAATACAAACATTTATTCTAGTGACCTAGTGTTTTTCTGTTGCTGTCCCTGATGTTTTCACTGTCCTTGGTATAACATAAATGTCTTTGTGTGCTAAAAAAATAAAATTGTTATAAAATTTTCATTGTTACATTTTGAAATAACCTCCAATAAACTGTTTTATTGTTTGTTTTATTGTTTGTTTTATTGTTTGTTTTATTGTTTGTTTGTTTGTTTGTTTGTTTGTTTGTTTGTTTGTTTGTTTGTTTGTTTGTTTGTTTGTTTGTTTGTTTGTTTGTTTGTTTGTTTGTTTGTTTGTTTGTTTGTTTGTTTGTTTGTTTGTTTGTTTGTTTGTTTGTTTGTTTGTTTGTTTGTTTGTTTGTTTGTTTGTTTGTTTGTTTGTTTGTTTGTTTGTTTGTTTGTTTGTTTGTTTGTTTGTTTGTTTGTTTGTTTGTTTGTTTGTTTGTTTGTTTGTTTGTTTGTTTGTTTGTTTGTTTGTTTGTTTGTTTGTTTGTTTGTTTGTTTGTTTGTTTGTTTGTTTGTTTGTTTGTTTGTTTGTTTGTTTGTTTGTTTGTTTGTTTGTTTGTTTGTTTGTTTGTTTGTTTGTTTGTTTGTTTGGGTTTTACGGCGCACCAACACAGAAAGGTCACATCGCGCCGAATTTATTTTTTTTTTTTTTTAATAGATCACTTAATTAAAATCATTACATCAAACTGTCTCTGTCTAATCATATTTTATGCGTCTACAAAAGGTTAGGTGGTTTTAATTAATTTAGTAAAATGTTTAAAAATGAATTCCGACTCACTGTCTCTTTCACAAACTTTAAGAAAACAATAGTTAAAAACAAGAATCACATAGTGTAAACTTTGTTTTGTAAAATCACATGTATGACTATAAAATATAATCATTCAATGCATCATTCTGTGACAATGAAATATGTTTATTTTCGGTGACGCGGAGTTTTCTTTAATTCTCTATCTTAATTAGATTTTATCGACATATTGAAAATCTTGATACTGTCTAGGAATGTGATTTGAATCATATAGCTTGTTTGCCTTTATGAGTTTTATGAAACAACACCGCACATGATATCGTCATCTTCGATCCCATTTTAAAAAATACGACCAGATGCTACTGTGAGATATAATATATTGTATATTTTGAATATTGTTTTAACAATTTAGTTAATTTACTTGCACTTAAGTCTAACAAAACATTCTACATGATAAACAATCACATAAGTCTTCATGATACCAATGTAAAACTTTGATTTTATAGGTCGAATTCCAGTTCTTTGGAGGGAAAACAGAACGATTAATGTAAGCAAACATATAAATCTAAAGCCATTGAGAAATCCCTGAGGTCAAAATGCAAGGCGATATCAATTGAAAGGAAAGTCGATAATTATCATTCATATATTCAAAAAATTATTTAAATTAAGTCCCCAGAGAAGAGAAAAAAAACGTCAGTTCGTTTTTAATATTTCGTTCCATCTTTTGATTAAATGTTAGCATTTTATAACATGAACGTCATGGAAATAATGCATATGGTTAGTCAAGTGTTGATAGATTATGATATGCCTTTTGGCTGATGAACCGGATTGTTGTTCTGGAACTTATATTTATCTGTAATTAGTCATGGTTGTGTAGTTTCTTTGATACAGACATCCAAAATATATTTTGTCCAAATGTTCAATAACTAGATGGAGTAATATTTATCAAACAAAAATTAGACAAACTCTTTGATGCTTCATTTCAAACGTAATGTAATCATTAAACTATGTTTTATACATTTTGTTTCTAAACGTAGCTTTGCAGACAACTTTTTTTAAATTTGATAAAATATTTTAAGTTTTGTGACGCCTACAAATGTACTTCGCTAAAGTTGTCTTTAGAAGAATAGATACAAGCGACTTTAGACTATATTCAAGGTAACCATGTTAATCCATTTGTCACTATTTGATACTATTTCACTGCTGGTTGCTGTAGAAACACTCATTAGTATAAAGTCAAACATTATAAAGTACAAGAATCAAGCAATAAAGTAAGACATGTCTGACAAAAATAACAATAATAATGCCATAAACATTATAAAACAATGAACAAATGATGATTTAAATAGAGAAAATATGATCAATAAATTACAATAATGATACAAGTGAACTAGAATATCACATGTACTGTTGCTATAAAATGATATAATTGGAATATTTATGGCATAAAGCAATATCATTCAGTTTATAGCTTTAATATCAGCAGATGACTGTGTGCTATTTGATCTAGGAAATGTTATATTGGCAATACATGTGGTTTTATATATCGTAGTTGATATGTATTAAGAAAGTCATAAAGTTATAGAATCACACATTATCTGTAATTAAGTCATAAAGGATGCTGTAATTATGTGTGGCATTTGTGATGTATACAGTATATTGACAGTAGTTCAATCTTCTTATTACAAATATGTATTGTGTCTCAGACGTTTGAAATCGTGTTTTAGTGATATTGTTTGGCATCATATTTGTAATTTATTTGGTACTCTTTGGTACCGCGCGTTTAACGAAATAGGAAGGCCTTCCACGAAACATTATTTAAAGCAACTTGTAATTAACATATCAAGTTTTACTTAAACAAAAACGTCATCTAATTTCTTCTATTTTTACCTTAATAATGATTGTAAAGTTTGTTCTGTGTTCTCTTTCTTTCAGCACGTCTGGCAGGTTATCATTAGACTGTCCATGGCGAATAATTAGGACTTATGTTTAACAATGTCCAATGCCGTGCCGTTTTGGCTTCAAAATACAAAACAAAATACTATTAGGAACACACAAAAAGGCAAACTGTTTGCAAGTTTGTTTCTCAAATATTGTTCAGAAAATGCATTGGTTTGTATGAATGCCTGATAGCTTAATAAAAAAACGTTATATTATAATGGTGTTTACTATACCCTTAATATTAGACTACAGCGTCATGGTTCACAGTACAGTTTCCTTTTATCATTTAACCACAACGGAAACAAGGAAATTCACATTTCCTTTTTTGTGATATCCTTAATAAATAAAAATATGTCCTAGCACAATGAATGTTTTGCACTTACAGTATTTGTATTTCATGTTATACTGATTTTAATTCATTTAAGCGTCATGTGTGTAATATTTCCATTTATTAAATAAACTCTAAATGTCAATCATTTTACATAATGAAAATGGTTGCATAATTGTAAAAATGTCAACGCCATCAACAAATCATCACAATAAAATGTACCTAATAATTAATGAAATTGCATTATGTGAGTATACAGTGTAATAACTGAATAGTGCATTACATCTTCACATACTCCACACATCTGTATTGATGCAGTTAACGATTATGCTAACATTTGTTGTTCTTTAGCTGCAACTTAATCAAACTTCCATACTAAGAACTATGTTTTACAGCTGGTAAATAATTCTAGAAATATTTTTCATAATGTCAACATAGACTTTTTATGGACACATTCAAACTTACTTTATTTTCATTATTGTAGCAGATGAATAATTCTAGAAATAGTTTTATTTCTTTATAAATTGTTTTCTTAAACATTTTCCATGTTAGATTTTTTCATAAAGTCAACATTGACTATTTATGGACACGTTCAAACTTATTCTATTGTCATATGCAAGGGAAGTAATTACTATGTCTTGTTAAAATTTCTTGCCAAATATTTGTGAAACTGTAAGTCATGAATGTAATGATAAGTATATAAGTAAATCTAATCCATGCAAAATGATTAATATATTGCAATAAATAATATCATTTTTGTAAGCTTTTATCATACTTTCGTTTTTTTCCATAACGTTGAGTGGCGTAATTGTGCATTAATTGTGACTGTGATGAATTTAGAACTTATCTTTACCATATAACATTTCTGCGTTTTAGGACTGTGTTACCCAATTTAACAATCAAACGAAGTTAACTTTTGTACTTCTGTTTCAGATTTGCGATTATTTCATTTACAATACTCTAATTATAGCATTATAGCTAATAGACGATATATAATTTTATATGGCATTGGAAACCGCATTGTTCATGTACAACTTATAAAGACAAAAGAAGATTGTAGATGCATTAGTAAATGACCTTACCAGATTAGTGTAGTGTTGTAGTCCTGACTTATACAAATATGTCATTTATACGAAAATAAATTTTCATAATTGTCGTCATACATTGATTTAAAGAAAAAAAACTGTCTGTCAGTGATATTAAATGAATTAGTTATGGTTCATGTGTAGTTGCATAAGTTGGATAATTGCTCATTTTGTTGTACGAGGGTTGTTCAGAAAATGTATTTAATTTTCTTATAAATTTGTTAATAGTTAAGTACGATAATGAACATCGATTCAGATAATCATAAAAAAGATTCACATGTTTTATATTTATATGCGTGTTTATTCTAGAAGAAATGTGTCCAAATTGTATGGACGTTTTGTCTCCATGGTAGTCAATTTTAGCAACACACACGTCAGATTTAATTTGATATTGCTGTTGTTTATGACTGTTTTCTCATCACGAGTTTGTATTTTTGCTGTCGATATAACGACATTTAAGAACAAGAAATTGTTAACATGATGAAACAATACACTTTGTGTAATTATACGCTTTTTGTCAGACTTGTCAACACTAATTATCCCTGAAAGGTATAATTATAGTTTGAATTTAAAGAATTGAAATTGTATCAGCGTTAATATTCCATAGACAGGTTTGCCGTTATTTTTCTAAACTCATCTTCCAAATTGAACATAGCATTTTAATCGATATAAAATTAGAAACTAAATAAAAGTTCTTGATGAGATGATAATTAACTGTCTATTACACGAATGTATTCGAGGTAACAAACAATAGCCTGTCATTCGTACATTTCTAGTGACTGATAATGGTCTGTTAATGGAAAACAACTTGAAGATTTAACAAATGCTTCAAATGAATTTGGAATATGCTAAAGTACAGATACAATCATGAATATCATTTATAGAAAGGTAGCAGGAATCAAATGATAAAAATGTTACGATTTATTGTTCGAAGTATTATCGTTTTTATTGAAATATATATACTCGTGCATTAATTTTCAAAATATTTACAGTTCTTTCTTTATGATGTTTTACTAGAATCATGTTGACCCGGTTAATTAAAGGGAGCATGTGTTAAAGTCATTGTTTGCTACTTTAAGAAGAAAATGTGCTAATTATTGGCTAAAGCAAGTAAACATGTATGTCGAACATCGTCTTGGAAAGTTAAAACATCAAAGAAATTTCCTTGACAATGTGTATGTCAAGACATTTAATGTACTTGTACGTACAACTATCCATATTTAGCTCTGTGAATTCCTTTTTTTATTGCAAGTTTTTTTATGTTTTGTTTTGTGTTATAAGTGACCATGGCCATAACAATAAGACAACTTTCATATCAATAATATTTTGATAATACATTTAGCCAATAAAATAGTGATGTAGTCAGTTATGTTGTGAATTATTGAGCCAATTAACAATTTACAATTCATTACTGTTTAGTCGATGTATGTCATTACATTCTATTGTTGTGTAGAAGATTTAGAGGTACACGTTTCAGTAATGATATTAGTAATTAGCTTAACGACTTTGAAGATAATGTTCTACGACCGTAAACGCTTAATTAAATAATTAGTTGTTTACGTTCTTAACGTCACTCCCATTTGTTGCCATGTACATTGTATCACATCAATACTGCAGACAAGGAAATTTGTATATATGATTCAAATTGCAGTAACAGTCCTTAAATATTTTGTCAAAAAAAACAAATCGCTTGACTAATTTCTAAGAAATTTTTTTGTTGGTACATAAAAGGATATATGCACTGCGTAAGAAGTAAAGAATATGTTTTTGCCGACAAAATCCGAGCACTTTAAATTGCTAGTTATGTTATTTTAGTGAATTGCAAAAAGGCCCACCTACGTCATCCATCACAACATACATTCTTCACCAATAATGTCCGTGAAAGTGAAGACAATGTGGGAAGTACAAATAATTATTTTGTTTTAAGAAGCTTATTAGTGTAATTATGTCATTATTTTACCAGGGATAAATGTTGGTATTTCGTTATGTATGGCTTTGATTTATCATTGAAGTTTTATATTTGGTATAATTGGAAATACGTCCGCTCTGTAAATTCAAACACATAGAAGGTTTATTTCTACATTTGGTGTTCCTTTTTATGAATCTACTGTGATACTGGTTGATTACAAATTAATAAAATACGACAATATTGCTGTATTAACGTATGTGCTGAACGGTAGGTAAGACAATATATCAAATACAAACAGCGCTTCCATATTCATCCCACTGTTCGCGCCAAAAAAAAAAAAAAATATGGATTAAGCATACTGTAACACAAAAATTGACACTTGTCTTGGTTCGATTTACAAAAATATGAAATAGTTTTCAGTTAATATTTCTTAGCTGGCTAAAACGAAAATGAACAAATCATTAAAGGCTAAATAAAATTTCACAGATGAGGGAGAAAAAGTCTTAGATCGTTGTTTCCATCATTCAATAGATAACGAATGACATTTCGTTATAAACTTCTTTGTGTCATAATAAAAGTTCTGCATCTGGAATAATTTATGAACCATTCTCCCTTTAACTAACAAATGTCGGATTGTTTTTCGTTTACTTTTATTATTATGACTAAATCTTTTGTCAGATGAATGCGCGATAGAATGTTGATCTTTAGTAGGATAAAAGTCATAGACAACATTATATCATATCATTTTCTACTACAATATATTTATATCAATTCTCACGATATACAGCTGTCGCACACTTTCATAGGTTCTGCAAACACTTGACTTTATTACTGTCACTAAGAAGACAATTTCTATTTATCTGGTATCATGTGAGTTTATTTCGTTCATTTATCATGTGGCCAACCATACATTCTATAACGGTTCATTTATTGCGATATTGTCCGTAATAATCACGAAATTTTAAGCAACACTAACGTTTCCTGTTCATCACGGAAGCAGCTGCTTTGTGTCTTATTTCAGGAATTTATCAAAGCATGTATATCGATAATTATGTGATAAACTTGTTTGTGAAAGCTAAAGATCAATTTTATCGAATACATTTACAAGTTAATATTATTCACTTTTGTGCTACAGATTAGAATTAAATACCAATCTCTGTTCAAATAGCTTTTCAAATAAATGCACGTTTTTTATCATAACAATAAGAATATTTTGTGAGCAATATATAAACTTGCATTGAAATAAAAAATCTCTAGTTATTGTTACATTTCACTTGTTAAAGATCTATTATTGATCAATTTTAGAATAGGGGGAGCAAAAGGAAAGTCAAATTAGCCAACCATTAGCTATGGAAATTATCTAAATATTTCGCACCATAGATAGCCTTATGAAAAATAAGAATCAAAATGATACAGTTCATTTTAAACAGATTAAATGAGATAAAGCAAGTTTGTTATGTGTGCCCTCGTTGACTAGACGCCATTTATTTGTTATTGTCCTTACTTAAGTATTTTAGTGGAATGAATCTATATACCTTCCATCCAGACTCGTCAACACTTTCAACCATCTTAAAGATGTTAATGATTGTTTAAAGTGACGTCAAACAAATCCAATATCCCCACAATGACCCAGACAAGTGTGGCTCCAATTATAAATAATTGTCTCCTAACTTATAGCAGTCGCTTCAAATATAGCAAGAAACCAAATAACTTAACAGTCTGTTTACTGACTATTTGTCAAATGTTTTAAGATGAAGTGCATTAATCGTAGGTACAGTTCGTATATTATCAACTTTTTGTCTGACAACATTTTATTTCAGATTGTCGTAAGGAACCCCTATACTCGTTTCCAAAGATTCAATTAAGACTTTATATCACTCTAAGAGAAGTAGACAAACGGTAGAGTGTAGAAATTCTCTAGAGAATAAATTGTCTGATTTTTTCCTGTAAAGATTCAATTAACATTTAACTGTAAAGTAACAATTAACTTTATCTAAGGTTTCATGTCTTATATTGATATACCATTGACATCATTAATTACATTAAGCAGCTTAAGTACAAAGCCTAGGAAATCGGTAAACTATTAGTGACTTCCCCATCGATGGATATATTACTCTACGCAGTCTAAAATGTCATGTAGGTCAAACAACAAACAATTGTGTGAATTAAGCCAATTTATTTGGGGTCTCCTACACACCAACACATAGAAATTGTATTGTGCCAAAATTAATATAGATTGTCATTAAGTCTTATTTACACTAAGTATTTCATATGATAAAATTGTTTGAGAAAATTGAGAAGATCGATACATTCAAGAAAATAAGTTATGCAAGAAAAACTACTTGGAACTGGTTAAAGTCTTATTACAGTTGAAAAGTTTTCAATTAACCACAGCTTTTCATAACTGTAATTGAATTTACATCTTCACCTTCTTTGGTTTTGTTTTGTATAAAATATTGCCAATAATGTAAAGCATCAAAGAAAACAAAGACTATAATAATGTGTATGATGAGTTATTGTTATTCCGTTTATTTTTTCATTCATGGTATAATACATGTATCTGCAATTATTGCAGTCATTTTAGATATGATTGTGAAAGTATCAATGCTATATTTAACCTTCAAATATATTTCATAAAAGTCATTCAAATATGTTAATTTATTTATCAAAAAGGGCATAATTGAGCAAACTTTGGGTAATGCTACTCCTCTGCTCGCCTAAATCATTGCTCGTATACGTTCTTTGAGAGAAGCTATGAGACAATAATGACAATATCTAAACATAAGTGTCTTTGTTTTTTAGAATCATTGAATAAATCAATTGATCCAATTGACAAAAACGAACAATTTAAGTCAATGAAACTAAACCTAAATCAATTAAATTAAAACCTGACCATTGATTTACATTGTACAACAAGTGTCCCATTGTTAACGACGATTTTTTCTTTTACATTCGATATGTTTATTATTATTTCTGCGCATTGACGATTGTCAGCCCACTGAAACAATCCTGTAAATCCTGTAAATTGATCACCATTTAGTAATTGCCTGTTACATAAATAATTCATCACAGTTGTCAACTCCCACATAAGGACAAATGTCTATAAATCATGTATCACGGTTGACGATAAACCATATCAAGCCCCCTGACGTTGGACAAACTCTTGAGTTGTCACGATTATTTGTTTGGAATCGAATAAGAGCCTGTAATTTATCATCTGTTTTATTGAGATAGTCTCTATATTTGATTCTACAAATATATTACGTCGCTAATTTGTTGATATAAGTCAATGCAACATTGTAAACTGTTTAAGATTGAAATGCCTTTTTAATGATAAAATAATATTTTAAATGCTAGTCGAATCTTAAGCCAATTACCATTGAAATATATGTTTTAATTATATAGACATATAGTGCTTTCACTTAACTGTTCACACTATCTATACGTCCAGTACACTGAAAACGTTTGTTATTGCCCCAAAATTTTACAAAAGATCAATTGTCATTGACATGAATTTTGTGTTTGTCATAACTCATGACAAAAACAATATACTACTAACTTCTGTACTCCTACAAACATTTTTATCTTATGCAAATAGCGCAAATAATGTTATTCCATAGAAAAGGTGACTTTATTCAATTAAAGTTAAAGTTTTAAATGTGACATAATTCTTCAGTTATGGATTTATTTCCTTTATAGTATCGCGTTTTGTATCAGCGCAATCAAAATCTAGATTTATGATACGAGAAGCTTTCCATATCCATGTAATGTGTATTTGTTTCATATTAAAAGGATGGTTCTTTCTACAATATATGTAGACTTAATTATAGACATTCCCTCCAACCAGTTACCATATTCTTTGCTTCATTTTACAATATACAGAGCTTTTTCTCTGCATATCTTTTCCAATAAGCAAAGATTTATTGGCTGTAATTTGAGATGATTAGAACATGAGTTAACATGTTAGAAGTTGGTCATCCATTTGTTTATTTATCAGAATATACTTTTACCATACACGAGTTACCTGCTGACAAACTTCTCAATTTGTTAATACACTACATTGTTACTTTAAAAGAATCTTTTTATGACCAGGGAAACATATTAAGTCTTGCAATGAGATTGCACCAGCCATACTTGGATCTACAATGTTTAATATACCTTTAACTTTAACAATAATCTTCCAGAGTATACAACCAAGAGCAACAACGATTTCTTAAGTCACAAGGACCAATGTATGCAGTGTGTATTTCATTTATTGCATTATTTAAGATTTAAAGTTGATGTCAATCCTATGTTAGATTCATTATTGTCTCGATTTTTTTCAAATTGTGTAGGGAAATACCTGTCTGATAATTTCATTCAAGATGTTCGCACCGAGGGTAGCAATTGGTAATTCAAATAAGCATTTATTACAATGAAGATATCAAAGTCTGGAGTTACTAATATAATTTTGTCACAGATTTCAATATGTCAACGAATAATGCAGTGAAATGTCTTGTTTGCGTCTGCTAGGAGGAATAAAGAGAATTATCAAGACAAATATCGGTGAGGTCAATTATAGCTTCCTTTCAGAAAGTGAAGAACTGTATTATCAATAATAATATTATTATCCAAAATATACTTATTTGATAATACAGTGAACACCTGGATGTATATTGTTCGTACAGCTGTAAGAATTCTTTAAAGTATGTAGCATGTGTACTTATGTCTAGACTAAGTAATATCAACCACATATTTTAAGCACCTCTTTTAGTTGAGTTTACTCTGTAAAGGACATCTGGCTACATCCATCTGTAGTGCATCTGGCCATCAATCTGCGGGGCGTTTGATAAATTGCAGGTAGGGACAAGCATTATTCAAAGTGTAACTTTCTGTCGATGTCTGTCAAGAAACGACAAACGTACTGGCGACCAGTACTGTGATATATTTTCTGTAAATAGAAACAGTGCCACTTTTAGATAAGGTAGGCCCATAATTGATGTTAATTTTAGTATACACACATTAAGTAATATTGGAGCAGTGTTTTGATTAAATCGATTGGTTTATAGTCATTTTGATGTATGCAAAGTGCCAAAAATGATAATAAATAATTACAAATGCTACGTTATTTCTACTTGACTCTTTGCATCACTACAACCCTTATGATTGCGGGTGAATGAACGAACATACATATATTCAAGAGCGTCAAACTCAAACTAAGATTCAATGTTTTCGAGGCACAACAAGAAACTTTGCTATACTAATTACTTAGCAGTTATTGTCAGTGAAATAACTTAAAGGTATAATTATATTTTACTTGAGGTATATGATCTCACTCTGCAATTAATTAAGGTTCACTTTCATAACAACAGTTTTATTCCTGATTAGTTTTGTATGTAATCAAAAGTATCACCAGGAGATTTAATCTAAGGAGCTTTATTCTGTATGTTTAAATAAATAACATTACTAGTAATGGTTGGTTATTTAATTGAGATTGAACCATCTCCTTTCACACTTACGCTTTTGTCATGCCGTTTATGTGCTTAAAACATAATTGAAACAATAAATCAATAAAACGAGTCGCTTATTGCAGGCAAAACTTGTTTACTGATGTTTGCTTGTGTTTCGTTCAGATATACTGCTAAAGTTCCCTTGTTATCTATTTGTCAATGTTCACAACAAATTGGTTTCCAAGAGTTAATTGTTGCGTTCTTTTGAATAATGATTAATCCATTTACTGTAGGAAGATAAGTGCTGAATAATATGTCAGGGGATACAATGCACGTGTACCAAACTTTTTTCGTTGCTCTAACCAGTAACCAGGTTAACTTGTTCTTAACATCACAAAAGAAGAAAGGAAGATAAATGTTTACAAGTAAGAAGTTTCTAATTAGAAATTTAAAGCATCTAATTGAATCTTCTATAAATTAAAATTCTAAACTTACTTCTTTGTTCAGCCTAATACTTATTTAATGCCTAAACTTGATTACAATATTAACATAGTATATTTAATAAGCTTATAACTATTTCATACTTATATATCAATATCATTTAAAGGTGTTATATTCATCTTCCTTACGGAGATATCAACACATCTTACAATCAGTTAATAACGTAGGTTTCTTAATAAGTAGAGTGAGATAGATTATATTTTGTGTCTTGGAGACGATCTGATTATACACGGACAATCCTACAGGCAAACCATGATTATTTAGTTTGTTGATTCGGACTTGTTCTATTTACTAATAGAAAATGCAAAGTTTTTGCAAATGTCTATGGCAATGTGATTCAATATACAGTACCATCGAATGTATAGACTATATATGAGTACCTGCTGTCATGGGTAATAGATGTCAAGTAAGTGAGCATGTGAAAAGATTAAATCTAGACTACACAATGCTTTAATTTTACCATGCTTTGTAGAATCGGAAAATCAATTTTTCAGCCTATGGGAAGAAATTACATATCTTTTTGAAAGGACGTATTTAACGAAGGACCTCTTAAATTGATATCTGTATATTATTTGTAATATTGATAGATAGAGATCAAAAGTAAAGTCAGTTTAAAAGAATTTGTAAATCAAACATAGTAAACATACTTTCATTAATAGTTGGGCTTCAAGGGATGACCTCCATATACTGGACTCTTACAGTACCGTTTAAGTGTGTTTTACCCAATTTAGGTGTTAGAATCGCAATTTGCACAATTTTGCACAATTATTTCACATACACGCTTGAATACTATATATATAATGCACGAAATAAATGGGCTTTCATTTGATGCAGATTAACATATTTCTTTCATAGAATATTCATATTAATCTAAATATATGCTTGACAGTAGTTGAGGCAGTTAAAACAACCATTTAATATGATTGGAATGAAATAAACATTCTTAAAATGTTTTTACATGATTTGATTTAATAAACGTATGGAACTAATCTAGGTCACACAAACAGTAAATATCTACTTGTAGTTGACCCTAGTAAATTGGCACTTATCCTGATCGAAGAAATTGCAAACAGTATAATTACATAAAATATAAACATAACAAGTAATCCTTAGGGTAGAAACAAAATGATTAGAAATTTCAAAAACGTCTGTTGTAATTCAGAGATCTATCTGTCAAGAGATGTCTCCTGACATATTTCATAGACTCTAGAGATATAGAAATGTAGAAGAAGTTTGTACTCTAACTATTTTAGTTAATGATCCAGTTAATATTTTCTTCATCTGTTGATAGCAATCTCCTTTCACTTTATTTAAACGTTATTCAATACATTGCACGTAGAACGTAAAAGTCCAGATTTGAATTCAAAATTTCAGTGGTGCTATTAAATTAGTTAGTTCTCTTTAATTTTGTTCAGTCTGTAGCGTGTCTACAAGAACGAAAGCAGATGTCTAAGGTTCAAATCTCGGGTAGGGCCTATGTACATTGATCACTTTCTATAATGGTATTTTTTCCGTCACCTCTGTATAAATCGAACAAAATTATTTGTCATTTATTTACTGCAAGGTCAAACTCCGAAGCCTAAATCGAGACCTCGGCTTGATCTGGGACAGTTCGTAGAAAGACTGACATCCACAATATGACTTCAAACCTGTTAATACGCGGTGTAAGGAATCATATAATGCAACTCAAAGTTTTATCCTAGGACATACTTTGCCTTAAATTCATTTTTCTTTCATCTTTATCCGAATGTTGCAAGACTGCTACTTTCACAAATTTTTACATTAGCCAGACTGCTAAATTGTAGATAACCAATTTATATGGAATATGATAAAAATGACATTTATACGTCTAATTCCTCTAAGAAATATTTACAATTTTCACCTTCAATGATTGTATAAAGAGCAAACAATTATTAACGTTCAATTAAGTCTGTCATAATGTTTATCTTTGTTTTATCTCTGACAAGATTACTGTTCTTAGACACCAGACGCTTTTATAGGGGATTTTTTAATATTCTATATATAACAATGACGTAAGACTTCAATTGTCAACTTATCACTGATTATATAGTTGTCCAGAACACAAATGGTAATTTACGTCATTTATCTATGAGGAAAAGTTTGAGAGTCTGTTTTTTATAATGCCTTTTTATATTAAATAACATTCAAAAGTATTTTGTGTTTTTACGCAAACATCGGACATTATAAGGAGAGAATGTAGTTCTTAATTGATTTTGTAGTAACTTTAAATTTTACTGAATGTGTTATCCACTATAAATAATGACTTTACTTACTTACTTACTTAATGTAGATGCTGTTAAAAAGTGTCAGAAATACATAGATGCGTATGTTCAATGTATTTGACTAAAAACATGCCTTTAACAAGCAGTAGTACTAGCTGCAGTAATAAGCTATAATACAAGTTCTTAAATTGATTGTGGGTTTAGGGTTACCACTCTATGAGACATAAGAGATGAATACATTTTCCAGAGGACGTTGATTTTTTCTCTTCTAATTATCTCTATATCATCTGACGGTTTCGCTACAGTTATGTCTGTTATATTGTTTCCTGTTTTATGTCCAACAACAAGTTTTATTGGAGATATTTATGCAATTCTATATTAGAAAGAAAAGTTGTCGAATGCCTACTTTTTATGATTAAACTCAATTTTAATCAAAGCTATATCTAAGGTCACTTGCCTTCGATGTTTATTGATTATATCAATCTATAGTGCTTTTACATTACATTTCCTTTCCCACACACATACAAAGCGGTTGCTATATAGTGTCGTAATATTTTACAAATCTTCCAATGGGAGTACACTAGCCATGTTAGAATGTACAATGTTGTTAAAGAGAAAATGTTGAACTTATAGAACAACCTTCCTCAAGAGTAACACTGAGTTCCTTAGTAACAAATAGTGGATAACCGGGTGTGTTTTATTTAATCTACTATTTCATATTAAGTGCATTCGACCATCAGTCTATAGGATTATTGGTAAGATTATTGATCGGAACTAGCACTCATTCAGAGAGTTCAGTTTGATAAATGTTTCTTTCAGATAGTCAGTACTAAAACATAGTTTATGTAAAAGCATACAATGCACTACCTAAGAGTGCCTCTTTTAAATGCATAGACACATAATTCTGTTTACGTTTATAAAACATAAATAAAGAAGTAATTTACGTAGCGATTGGATTTAATAGGAAGGTTTAAAGTAATGTTGATTACTTAGCAATGTGTCAATATATATTATCAATGCACCGTTACTTTTACCTAACACATGGCATAAGAAATAATGGTTTGAATGTGTGAATGTACGATACATCAATTTATTCAGGATTAGAAGAGAGAGTCTCAAACTTCAATTAAGATACAATTTTGTCGAGGCAAAACTAGTAATTTTGTTATACTAATTACTTAGCAGTTATTGTCAGTAAAATAACTTAAAGGTATAATTATATTTTACTTGAAGTAAATGATCTCACTCTATAATTAATTTAGGTTCACTTTCATGACAACTGTTTCATGCTTGCTTAGTTTTGTATGTAATGAAGTGAAGTGAAGTGATTACATTATATTTATACACAAAAGTATGTTTCAAATAATATCATTAGGTATTGTTAGCAGGTTAATCATATAACAAAGGTTCAGTCATTTTCCTTTGAACTAACACAACACTTTTTGTGTCACGTCGCTTATGTCCTCAGACTCCTCAAGACATATTTCAAGCAATGTACCATTTTGAATTATCAATTTTTGCAGCCATAGTTTGTTTCACATCTCTCTGAGGTTGTTCAACGGATATGCTGCGTACTATTTTCACCGGTTTGTATTCCTCTACATTCACAGGGAATTGATTTATTAGAGTTAATAGTTGTGTTCTGTTAATTACTATTTTATCCATGATTACTTTTGAGCTTAGTAGAAAGATAAATCCTGGATAATATAACGAAGGATACCATAAAAGTGTACAAAGGCTTTCTTCATTGCTTTAATCAGCTTATCATGAACACAAAACACACAAGAAGATTCAATGGTTAATTTCTACAAGATTCAAATAAGGAACATTGTCACAAATTACATCTCAAATAAATCTTCTATGAAGTACGAGTATGTTAATAAAACACCTTCTTCCTTTGATTCAGACTAATACTCGTACTTATTTGATACCACAACTAGATTATTATAGTCACGTGGTATCTAATAGGCTTATATCTATATTCATACTTTTATATCGATATGATTTAAAGGTGTTATATTCATCTTCCCTGTGGAGATATTAACAAATCTTACAATTAGTTAATTAGGTAGGTTCCTTAATTTGTAGATTGAGATAGATTATATTTCGTGTACTTGAAGGCATTCTGATAATACACGGACAATCCTAGAGGCAGATCACGATAAGAATTGTTATGCCAGAATGGCTTAGCCAATGCTGCTATATTAGGTCAATTATATTTTGACGTAAATAAAAAGTTACTATTCTTCGTTCGTCGTTTATTAAAGAGCACATTGGTGTTCCTTGAGATTATATCTAATGTAACAATTTATATCAAATTTATGGAAACATTCATCCATGTTTTTGCAAACAAATTAATTATGTAATCACATACTGGACTAATTATTAAATACTATTAATGTTTTGTTCAGTGAATAATATTCACCAAGACAATTGAGTTTGTTATTTTAATTATATTCAAACTTCTGTGTTTACTTTTATCTGTATTATTCTGTTAGTTTCATATCTGTCTGCAACATCGAACATGACATCAAGCTTGTTTAAATGTGACTTTTATTATCAATCGCCCTACAGAGCGAACAACTTGCAAAGCTGATGATTTTACTAAAAGTACGTTACCATACTGCACTAGCTTTGTTTAGAAATAAAACATTTTGCCATTTTCTTCCGCCGTATATTGCGTTGATTATTCTATGAATGGAGCAGTAGTCCAGTGGTAGGACGCGCGCTTACGGATCGAGAGGTCCTGGGTTCGAATCCCGCGATTTTTCTTTTACATTTGATATGTTTATTATTATTTCTGCGAATTGACGATTGTCAGCCCACTGAAACAATCATGTAAGTGCTGTAAATAGATCACCATTTAGTAATTGCCTGTTACATAAATAATTCATCACAGTTGTCAACTCTCACATAAGGACAAATGTCTATAAAAAATGTCTCATGGTTGACGATTAACTATATCAAGCCCCCGACGTTGGACAAACTCTCGAGTTGTCACGATTATTTGTTTGGAATCGAATAAGAGGCTGTAATTTATCATCTGTTTTATTGAGATAGTCTCTATATTTGATTCAACAAAATATATTACATTGCTAGTTTGTTAATATAAATCGATGCAACATTGTAAATTGTTTAAGATTGATTTTATTGAAATGCATTCCAAGCTAAATATGCAAGAATAAAACTACCTAATATTTTAAAAACTCTCCAAATGTTTTCTACACGTATAATATCACATTACAGAACACGACCAGTCTTGATTATAATCATGAAACGCTAATATCTCCTTTATTCGGTCAACATGAAAACATTTTAAACATTCAAGTCATAGTACGTTCAATTTATTAACATTCATTGCGTTAATTTGGTGGCATATTTACATAATAATCGGTAAGAATCCACTTGGTTTTTTTTTAAATTCAACTAGTGTAATGAACATTCTAGTAAGTATTGCATTCTTCAATTCACTTTACAGACTATATGACCGGCAGAAAAAAGGTTGAAATTTAGCTTGAGAAAAAAAATATTAGTCTGTACAAAATTGTTAATTATAATATGAAGAGCTAATTGTTTTCAGCAGTTAAAGCTTTGACTCCATCATATTTTTTATGTGGACCCTGCTTATTTTTTTCTGAAATGTGTCAAATGCCTTTTTTATGATAAAATAATATTTTAAATGCTAGTCGAATCTTAAGCCAATTACTATTGAAATATATGTTTTAATTATATAGACATATAGTGCTTTCACTTAACTGTTCCCACTATGTATACGTGCAGTACACTGAAAACGCTTGTTATTGTCCCAATATTTTACAAAAGAGCAATTGACATGAATTTTGTGTTTGTCATAACTCGTGACTAAATTAATATACTACTAACTTCTGTACTCCTACAAACATTTTTATCTCATGCAAATAGCGCAAATAATGTCATTCCATATATAGCTAACTTTATTTAATTAAAATTAAAGTTTTAAATGTGACATAATTCTTCAGTTATAGATTTATTCCCTTTATAGTATCGCGTTTTGTATCACCGCAATCAAAATCTAGATTTATGATACGATAAGCTTTCCATATCCATGTAATATGTATTTGTTTCATATTAAAGGGATGGTTCTTTCTACAATATATGTAGACTTAATTATAGACATTCTCTCCAACTATTTACTATATCAATTGCTTCATTTTACAATATCCAGATTTTTCTTGACATCTCTTCTCCAATAAGCAAAGATTTATTGGCTGTAATTTGAGATGATTTGAACATAAGTGAACTTGTTAGAAGTTGGTCATACATTTGTTTATTTATTAGAATATACTTGTACAATACACGAGTTAGCTGCTGACAAACCTCTCAATTTGTTAATACACTACATTGTATACTTTGTATACTTTAAAATGATCTTTTTATGACCAAGGAAACATAAGTCTTGCAATGAGATTGCACCAGCCATACTTGGATCTACAATTTTTAATACTCGTATACCTTTAACTTTAACAATAATCTTCCAGAGTATATAACCAAGAGCAATAACGATTTCTTAAGTCACAAGGACCAATGTATGCAGTGTGTCTTTCATTTATTGCATTATTTAAGATTTAGAAAAGTTGATGTCAATCCTATGTTAGATTCATTATGGTTTCGATTTTTTTTTCAAATTGTGTATGGTGATACCTGTCTGATAATTTCATTCAAGATGTTCGCACCGAGGGTAGCAATTGGTAATTTAAATAAGCATTTATTACAATGAAGATATCAAAGTCTGGAGTTACTAATATAATTTTGTCACAGATTTCAAGATGTCAACGAATAATGCAGTGAAATGTCTTGTTTGCGTCTGCTAGGAGGAATAAAGAAAATTATCCAGACAAATATCGGTGAGGTCAATTATAGCTTCCTTTCAGAAAGTGAAGAACTGTATTATCAATAATAGTATTATTATCCAAAATATACTTATTTGATAAAACAGTGAACACCTGGATATTGTTCGTACAGCTGTAAAAATTCTTTAAAGTTTGTAGCATGTGTACTTATGTCTAGACTAAGTAAGATCAATCACACATAAGCACCTCTTGTAGTGGAATTAACTCTGTATTGGACATCTGGCTACGTCCATCTGTAGAGCATCTGACTATCGATCTGCGGAGCGTTTGATACATTGCAGATAGGGACTAGCTTTATTCAATGGGTAACTTACTGTCAATGTCTGTCAAGGAACGACAAACGTACTGGTGATCAGTACTGAGATATATCTCTGTAAATAAATTATTATAAACGCTACGTTATTTCTACTTTGGACGTGGTATAACTACAAAGTATAGCATGTGTACTTATGTCTGGACTAAGTAATATCAACCACATATTTTAAGCACTTCTTTTAGTTGAGTTAACTCTGTAAAGGACATCTGGCTACATCCATCTGTAGTGCATCTGGCCATCAATCTGCGAGGCGTTTGATAAATTGCAGGTAGGGACAAGCATTATTCAAAGTGTAACTTTCTGTCGATGTCTGTCAAGAAACGACAAACGTACTGGCGACCAGTACTGTGATATATTTTCTGTAAATAGAAACAGTGCCACTTTTAGATAAGGTAGGCCCATAATTGATGTTAATTTTAGTATACACACATTAAGTAATATTGGAGCAGTGTTTTGATTAAATCGATTGGTTTATAGTCATTTTGATGTATGCAAAGTGCCAAAAATAATAATAAATAATTACAAATGCTACGTTATTTCTACTTGACTCTTTGCATCACTACAACCCTTATGATTGCGGGTGAATGAACGAACATACATATATTCAAGAGCGTCAAACTCAAACTAAGACTTAATGTTTTCGAGGCACAACAAGAAACTTTGCTATACTAATTATTTAGCAGTTATTGTCAGTGAAATAACTTAAAGGTATAATTATATTTTACTTGAGGTATATGATCTCACTCTGCAATAAATTAAGGTTCACTTTCATTACAACAGTTTTATTCCTGATTAGTTTGTGTGTAACCAAAAGTATCACCAGGAGATTTGATCTAAGGAGCTATATTCTGTAAGTTTAAATAAATAACATTACTAGTAATGGTTGGTTATTTAATTGAGATTGAACCATCTCCTTTCACACTTACGCTTTTGTCATGCCGTTTATGTGCTTTAAACATAATTGAAACAATAAATCAATTAAACGGGTCGCTTATTGCAGGCAAAACTTGTTTACTGTTGTTTGCTTACAAGTGTGTTTCGTTCGAATATACTGCTAAGGTTCCCTTGTTATATTTTTGTCAATGTTCACAACAAATTGGTTTCCAAGAGTTACTTGTTGCGTTATTTTAAATATTGTTCAATCCATTTACTGTAGGAAGATAAGTGCTGAATAATATGTCAGAGGATACAATGCATGTGTACCAAACTGTTTTCGTTGCTTTAACCAGTAACCAGGTTAACTTGTTCATAACATCACAAAAGAAGAAAGGCAGATAAATGTTTACAAGTAAGAAGTTTCTAATTAGAAATTTAAAGCATCTAATTGAATCTTCTATAAATTAAAATTCTAAACTTCTTACTTCTTTATTCAGCCTAATACTTATTTAATGCCTAAACTTGATTACAATATTAACATAGTATTTTTAATAAGCTTATAACTATTTCATACTTATATATCAATATCATTTAAAGGTGTTTTATTCATCTTCCCTACGGAGATATCAATACATCTTACAATTAGTTAATAACGTAGGTTTCTTAATAAGTAGAGTGAGATAGATTATATTTTGTGTCTAGGAGACGATCTGATAATACACGGACAATCGTACAGGCAAACCATGATTATTTAGTTTGTTGATTCGGACTTGTTCTATTTACTAATAGAAAATGCAAATCTTTGCAAATGTCTATGGCAATGTGATTCAATATACAGCACCATCGAATGTATAGACTATATATGAGTACCTGCTGTCATGGGTAATAGATGTCAAGTAAGTGAGCATGTGAAAAGATTAAATCTAGACAACACAATCCTTTAATTTTACCATGCTTTGTAGAATCGGAAAATCAATTTTTCAGCCTATGGGAAGAAATTTTATATTTTTTCGACAGGATGTATTTAACGAAGGACCTCTTAAATTGATATCTGTTATTATTTGTAATATTGATAGATAGAGATCAAAAGTAAAGTCAGTTTAAAAGAATTTGTAAATCAAACACAGTAAACATACTTTCATAAATAGTTGGGCTTCAAGGGATGACCTCCATATACTGGACTCTTACAGTACCGTTTTAGTGTGTTTTACCCAATTTAGGTATTAGAATCGCAATTTGCACAATTTTGCATTATTATTTCACATACACGCTTGAATACTATATAAATAATGCACGAAATAAATGGGCTTTCATTTGATTCAGATTAAACATATTTCTTTCATAGAATATACATATTAATCCAAATATATGCTTGACAGTAGTTGAGGCAGTTAAAACAACCATTTAATATGATTGGAATGAAATAAACATTCTTAAAATGTTTTTACATGATTTGATTTGATAAACGTATGGAACTAATCTAGGTCACACAAACAGTAAATATTTATTTGTAGTTGACCCTAGTAAATTGGCACTTATCCTGATCGAAGAAATTACAAACAATATAATTACATAAAATATAAACATAACAAGTAATCCTTAGGGTAGAAACAAAATGATTAGAAATTTCAAAAACGTCTGTTGTAATTCAGAGATCTATCTGTCAAGAGACGTCTCCTGACACATTACATAGACTCTTGAGATATAAAAATATAGAAGAAGTTTGTACTCTAACTATTTTAGTTAATGATCCAGTTGATATTTTCTTCATCTGTTAATAGCAATCTCCTTTCACTTTATTTTAACGTTATTCAAAACATTGCACGTACAACGTAAAATTCCAGATTTGAATTCAAAATTTCAGGGGTGCTATTAAATTAGTTAGTTCTCTTTAATTTTGTTCAGTCTGTAGCGTGTCTACAAGAACGAAAGCAGATGTCTAAGGTTCAAATCTCGGGAAGGGCCTATGTACATTGATCACTTTCTATTATGGTTTTTTTCCGTTACCTCTGTATAAATCGTACAAAATTATTTGTCATTTATTTACTGCAAGGTCAAAATCCTAGGCCTAAATCGAGACCTCGGCTTGATCTGGGACAGTCCGTAGAAAGACTGACATCCACAATATGACTTCAAACCTGTTAATACGCGATGTAAGGCATCATATATTGCAACTCATAGTTTTATCCTAGGACATAATTTGTCTTAAAATTCATTTTTCTTTCATCTTTATCCGAATGTTGCAAGACTGCTTCTTTCACAAATTTTTACATTAGCCAGACTTCTAAATTGTAGATAACCACTTTATATGGAATATGATAAAAATGACATAAATACGTCTAATTCCTCTAAGAAATATTTACAATTTTCACCTTCAATGATTGTATAAAGAGCAAACAATTATTAACGTTCAATTCAGTTTGTCATAATTTTTATCTTTGTTTTATCTCTGACAAGATTACTGTTCTTAGACACCAGACGCTTTTATAGGGGATTATTTTTATATTCTATATATAACAATGACGTAAGACTTCCATTGTCAGCTTATCACTGATTATATAGTTGTCCAGAACACAAATGGTAATTTACGTCATTTATCTATGAGGAAAAGTTTGAGAGCCTGTTTTATAATGCCTTTTATATCAAATAACATTCACAACGCTTTTGTGATTTTTACGCATACATCGGACATTATAAGGAGAGAATGTAGTTGTAAATTGATTTTATAGTAAATTTAGATGTTACTGAATGCAGATGCTGTTAAAAAAGTCAGAAAAAAATACACGCGTATGTTCATTGCATTTGACTAATAACCACCACTTACGTGGAATTGGTTGGTAATAAAAATAAACAACATGCCTTTTATAAGCTATGGTGAAAGCTGTAGTAATAAGCTATAATACAAGCTCTTAAATTGATTCTGTTTGTGGGTTTAGGGTTACCACTTTATGAGACATAAGAGATGGATACATTCTCAAGAGATATATCATTTTACGGTTTCGCTACATTTATGTCTGTTATATTGTTTTCTGTTTTATGTCCAACAACATGTTTTATTGGAGATATTTATGCCATTCTATATGAGAAAGCGCAGGTGTCGAATGCCTACTTTTTATGATTAAAATAAATTTAATCAAAGCTATATCTAAGGTCACTTGCCTTCGATGCTTATAGATTGTATCAATCTAAAGTGCTTTTACATTACAATTCCTTTCCCACACACATACAAAGTGGTTGCTATATAGTGTCGTAATATTTTACAAATCTTCCAATGGGAGTACACTTGCTATGTTAGAATGTACAATGTTGTTAAAGAGAAAATATTGAACTTTTAGAACAATCTTCCAAATGATGTATTATCAAGAGTAACACTGAGTTCGTTTGTAACAAGTAGTTGATAACCGGGTGTGTTTTATTTAATCCACTATATCAGATTTAGTGCATTCGACTATAGGTCCAAGGGGTGTTGGTTAGATTATTGGTCGGAACTAGCATTCATTCAGAGAGTTCTTTTTTGTTTTCTTTCTGTGGCTGTCAAAGAAGCCTAAAAGTACTGGTAAACAGTACTAAAACATAGTTTATGTAAAAAGTATACAATGCACTACCTAGGATTGTCTCTTTTAAATGCATAGACAGATAATTCTGTTAACGTTTATAAAACACAAGTTAAGAAGTAATTACGTAGTGATTGGATTAAATAGGAAGGTTTAAAGTAATGTTGATTACTTAGCAATGTGTCAATATATTTTATCAATGCACCGTTACTTTAACCAAACACGTGGCATAAGAAATAATTGTTTGAGTGTGTGAATGTACGATACATCAATTTATTCAAAATTAGAAGAGAGAGTCTCAATTCAATTAAGATACAATTTCGTCGAGGCAAAACTAATTATTTTGTTACACTAATTACTTAGCAGTTAATATCAGTAAAATAACTTAAAGTAATAATTATATTTTACTTGAGGTATATGATCTCACTATATAATTAATTTAGGTTCACTTTCATGACAACAGTTTCATGCTTGCTTTGTTTTGTATATAACAAAGAATAGCACTAAAGTACACGTTCTAAGAAGCTATGGATTACAGTGTATTTATATATCAATAAAAAAACATCATTATATATTGTTAGAAGTTTATTGATATAACAAAGGTTCAGTCATTTTCCTTTGAACTAACACAACACTATTTGTGTCACGTCGCTTATGTCCTCAAGCCATAATTGAAGCGATGTATCATTTTGAATTATCCATTTTTGCGGCCATAGTTTGTTTTATACATCTCTCTGAGGTTGTTCGAATGGATATATTGCGTACAATTTTCACCGGTTTGTATTTCTTTACATTTACAGGGAATTGATTTATAAGAGCTAATACTTGTGTTTTGTTTAATTACTTTTTTATCCATGATTACTTTTGAGCCTAGTAGAAAGATAAATCCAGGATAGTATAACGAAAGATACCATAAAAGTGTACAAAGGCTTTCTTCATTGCTTTAATCAGCTTATCATGAACACAAAACACACAAGAAGGTTCAATGGTTAATTTCTACAAGATTCAAATAAGGAACATTGTCGTGAATAACATCTCAATTAAATATTCTATCAAGTATGTTAATAAAACCCCTTCTTTCTTTGATTCAGCCTAATACCTGTACTAATTTGATACCACAACTTGATTATTATAGTCACGTGGTATCTAATAGGCTTATATCTATATTCATACTTCTATATCGATATGATTTAAAGGTGTTATATTCATTTTCCCTGTGGAGATATTAACAAATCTTACAATTAGTTAGGTTCCTTAATTTGTAGATTGAGATAGATTATTTTTTGTGTCCTTGAAGGCATTCTGATAATACACGGACAATCCTTCAGGCAAATCACGATAAGAATTGTTATGCCAGAATGGCTTAAACAATGCTGCTATTTTCGGTCAATTATGTTTTTGCGTAAATAAAATGCTTCTTATTTTCGTTCGTCGTTTATTAAAGAGCATATTGGTGTTATTTGAGGTTATCTCAAATGTCACAGAAAATAATATAGAAACATTCATCCATGCTCTTGCAATCAAATTAATTTTTTAATCACATACTGGACTAAGTATTAAACACTATTAAGGTTTTGTTCAGTTTATAATATTCACCAAGACGATTGAGTATTGTTATATTAATTATATTCAAACTTCTGTGTTTACTTTTATCTGTATTATTCTGTTAGATTCATATCTGTCTACAACATCGAACATGACCTCAAGCATGTCCAAATGTGACTTATATTATTAATCGCCCTACAGAGTGAACAACTTGCAAAGTTGATGATTTAACTGAAAGTGCGTTACCATACTGTACTACCTTCGTTTAGAAATAATACATTTTGCCATTTGCTTCCGCCGTATATCACGTTGATAATTTCTTCAATAATAAGTTTATGTATTAAAAGTGAAGCTTAACATTTATTACAATTTCCACTGAATATCATTATAGAATTGGAAAAATGATATATAAAGACAATAGGCTTAAGAAGTCAACAGCACTTAATGTTAATAATACAAAGCTACTTCGCGGTCTGTTCGTTTTAGATATTATTTCATTTCTTTCATATAGTCGTGTCTTGTGTTCTTTGCGATTACTTACAAAGCGGGGCTATGACTTTTAGTTTATAGATTAATTCAAACCTACCACTAAGTTAATCTCCGCGGTTAAAATATTTGATTAACGTCTCCAACAAGTCTGTTATTGTCATGCAGTAGTCTGATTACTTCAATGATGTCTTGAGAGACCAAGAATATAGCGTCAGCTCTTTTCACGTAGTCTTTCTCTATTTGTATGTAGTTGTAGACCTGTCGGTGTCTTTCCGATTTCTTACAAACCTGGAAAATGACTTCTTGGTCAATCAAATGTGCTCTTATTCATTGTATCATTTAGTAGTATCTTATAGATATGGATAAGTATTCAATTTAAGATTTGGATCAAGACTTATTTTTATGCAATTTTATATTGTTTCCTTTCAGAGTACTTACAAATTTAAAAATGAAATATTGGTCAATCAAATGTATTCTTATTTATTGTGTTAAGTAGAATCTTATAAACGCTTGCTTCATACATGTGTCACTTTGAATGATTGTATTTTCTTAAACATCTATGCCGATTCCCTTTCAGAATTATTTCAACGTACCTTTTTTCTATATTTAATGATGTGCATTTGCGCAATTCGAAGAAGACTGATTTTTGTAATTGTTTTCATGTCCTTAAGTGATTTAATTATCTTTTATGTAAAAATGCTATCTTTAAAAGTCTTGTTTATATCTACTCGTAGTTACATCACAACATTTGCAGTCACATGCTCAAACTGACATTCTAATAGAAGTTATGTTGACATTGCCTACTTTTGTAAACAAAATCGATGTCATCTATTTTGTTTTTAACCAAATAAAATTTGTACTGTTCCAAATTATATATATATATTGTTTTTTAAGTCAGTCAACTCGGACTTTATTATTATATTTGCTGATAGAACATCCAAAGCCAATGTCAAAGACAAAGTTATTTCATGTGAAGCGCAAATGAATATAAAAACTTATTTTATTAAGTTTGTACTGTATAAATGAACTTTATTTCATTGCAAACTGCAATTTAAACAATGTATCTAAATAAAATATAAACATAACAAGTAATCTGTGTGGTAGAACCAAAGGGATTAGAACTTTCAAAAACGTCTGTTGTAATTCAGAAATCTATCTGTCCAGATATGTCTCCTGACATATTACATCAGACTCTTGGGATATAGAAATGTAGTAATAATTTGTATTCTAACTATATAAGATCATGCTCTAGTAAGTAGTTTTCTTTATTTGTCGATAACAAGTTCCATCACTTCATTTAGATATTTTTTCTAAATATTTTTTCAGTGCATTAAAAAGTTCAGATTTGTAATTAAGATCAGAGCGATGCTATTTATTATTAAAATCGTTGTAATGATTTCTTCTCTATTGCATTGAGATGTGTTATTCGAGCTAAATCTATTGTCTTTAGAAAATAGTTAGGGTGATTTGTTCGGATGACGTGGTGCTGCTTTCGTATTCTGTGAACGGTTTGAACGCCATGCTAGACATATGTAATAAGTATGCAAATAGGTGAGGTGTAGCTACAATGATATAAAATGTTAGTCATTGTTTCAAAGAAAGCAAATCCAGTTACAATAAATATAGGCAATACAGACTTGATGATAATGTTATATGTGCAGCATAAAGTACAACAGCTTAGTAATAATTGTGATAAATATCTCTAAATAAAAGTTAACATTACAGAAGCATGTACCAAACTTTGTGGAACTTCACTAAGTATTATTGGTAGTTACTTGTTCATGAAAACTTTGAATCTGCTATCATCTAGATCCATTTACCTTTCTATAGTTATACCTAAAGCCCTATATGGCTGTGAGTTACGGTCGATAATAACGTCTACTGATATCCAACGACTTTAGCGCTCACATAGATTCTGTGTAAAATAGCTCAACTGATATCGTACTTGGTGCACTTGACATTACCAGCATTGTCGTGGATTCACGATAAACACTAACTTTGCTCCGGTAGAGCTTTGTGTTATTCCTATGGTGGAGCTCATAAAACTAAATAAGCATACATATTAACAATGCTCCGGTGCAGTCTTTTTGAATTTGCTCCGGCGGAGCCTACTTTAATCCATTCTCCGGCTGAGCTCATAATTCTATAAATACTCCAGTTTTTGTGTAAACTTGTGTCATATTTTTTAAGTTTATTGTGTTGTTCACATATATATACGTTGTGATATTCTTAAAGAATGGAATTAAAACTAGATACAAGAGAACTTTTGTGTTGTTTTCAATAAATTTCCGATGTGGTGAATTTGTTTAGATTTACATAATGTAAAGAAGTTCTCCAGAAGCATTGAGTGCTCTTTGACTCTCTGTGAAAATTATGGAATTTAGTTACAATTTAATGCTACCATCTATCTGTATGCAAAAACTATTTAATATTGTAGTTTAATTTTACCCTTTCAATTATGTGAAAACGTGTGATATGTGCTTACTGTTCACAAAAGACATTCATAAATCTTTACAATAGCCAGGCTCTTATATTGTAGATAACCACGCTATGAAATAAGATAAAATTGACATTTGTATGTCAAATTCCTCTAAGGAATATTTTTACCCTTCAATGATACAATAAACTCACTATTAAGTCTGTCATATTTTTTTATCTTTGTTTTATCTCTGACAAGATTACTGTTCTTAAACACCAGACGCTTTTATAGGGGATTTTTTATATTCTATATGTAACAATGACGTAAGACTTCCATCGTAAGCTTATCACTGATTATATAGTTGCCCAAAACACAAATGGTAACTTACGTCAGGAGTCATTAGGGGAAGTATTTTATAACCGTTGCTATATAGTCACGTGATCTACAAAAACTAATAAGGTTATCAAAGATTTGTTTTCCTCCCATTATTCTTTATGAAAATAAACTTGTGGCATCAAAAAGCGCATAAAATAACTACAACCTTTCTTCGACATCCACGAGGAATCCGGTTAAGTCATTAAATCATATAGTTATGCGCTCCCATAATATTTACATTCAATTCTACAGTAATAATGCGCACACACAATCATGGACGTACCCGTATATTAATCATTTATTAGTAAATCTAACATCTAAATCCACACAGATTCCTATATAAAGCAAACAATTGTTATCATTCTTCCAGCAACGTTCTGGTATAACCTTCAGTGACATTTCCAAAACATACGCAAAAATAACACTATTCACTTCTATCATTCATTAAAATAGATACAATGTATCTCAATATGTCAATGCTACAATAATTGTACATTTTACATGTGTATATATTGTATTAATTGTATATAATAGACAAGTTCAAGTTTAATATTTTATTCAGCACGAGCATTATAGTTTTTTTTTGCCAATACATTGTGTACATTGTATAAATTGGGAATAAAAGGCATAGAGTATCGCTGTTCTTTCCCGTTTTTTATTTGGCTCCATTTAACAAACTCCAGTCTGGAATCCAGGGACTTCTCCTGACATTTCTTTCCCAATCAACTAAGTGTTATTGACAGAAATAATAGACCA
This sequence comes from Mactra quadrangularis, assembly GCA_025267735.1. Classification (NCBI taxonomy): domain Eukaryota; kingdom Metazoa; phylum Mollusca; class Bivalvia; order Venerida; family Mactridae; genus Mactra; species Mactra quadrangularis. The sequence continues at coordinate 36,755,848 of CM046304.1, forward strand.
TTTGGACATTAATGACCTTATTTAACCCTGTAAGCCATGCGTCTGTTTTATATCATAATTTTCATTTACAAATACGGTGTACCCACAACTTGATAACAAAGCGTCACAAATGAGTCTCGTCGGTTGATACTAATACTGATACTATGTATAAATCAATTTTTAAACATGGCACGTTTTGTCATTTAAATTTTCGGCTCATCCTTTTTGAGAGGAACCACATAAGTACGCAATGTCATGGTATAGTTCTCAACTTATTCTCAACTGTCAAAACATAAATAATTTCATGGTGACTTCGTGCTCTTTGTCTTACACTCGTCATATTGCAATTTGATTAAAACCCTATCTAAAAGTTTCCGCTCGCCTACTCGCTTATTTAGATCTGGTCGTTTTCAAACGAGGGTCACGTTCAGGGGACCTTTACTCATAATATTCATGACGAAATTGTTATGATTAGTAACTTGTATACATCGTCTACGTCACGCAATTCGAAATGAGCCGTCCAATCACAGACTGTGAATAATACCGCTGTTAAATTAGCACGTAAACCTTGATCTAAAAATAGAAATTACGAAATCAAAATGTTATTAATAGTTGTTCGTCTAGATGATTTCTTTACTTTATTTCAAAGTGATTAAAGGCCACCGACCCATACACATATATATACAATAAAATACATGTACAATATGATAATAAGATAAATAGCAAATTTTTAACAAATTGTATACAAAAAACCCAATTAGTAGTTATAATGTTATACATTAGCCTTAATAAATATTCAGAGAAAACATCATGCTTATACATATACACAATATGTATACACAATAACTGTGTTGCTAAATATAAACAATTAATTTGATATTTAGTTTAATTATCAACCTTTTTTTATAAACTCACTTCTAATTTTGAAGGAATGGTATAGATATGTGGCTAGATTACGAATTACAGTTACACTTTTACTGAGATGATAGCTACGCATTGATTGGTCGACATACAGGTCATCTCGACGTGACCCTCTATTGAGATCTTAGAGATCCTGTACGACCAACGCTCTACATGACATCTGTTTACGGAGATTGGTCATATTGAGATAGTGTGTAATCAGTGACCGTAAAATTATTCAAACTTTGATAGTTGAGAAAAAAAATGGTGAGATTGGTCATATTGAGATAGTGTGTAATCAGTGACCGTAAAATTATTCAAACTTTGATAGTTGAGAAAAAAAATGGTTTTTACAGGATCAATGTATTGAATTCTTTTGAAAACAAATGATTTTGTTCGATATTATTTATTGGGTTACATCATCCAATTTTATGAAAACTTGCTTCGGATCGATAATCATAGATCATTTCCGAAAATATGCAAATATTGTTTTGTTAGATTGACGCGTCAAGATGGAATTTCTAATTATTCGTAGTGTTTTTTTTATTTTCGGTTTTAATTTTGGTGTAGCTGATTTCTACTTTTTGACAATACTTACTTGCAGCTTACCCATATAGAAACTAATAAGTGCCAGTAACTGCATCTTAGTAAAAACATACGTTACCAATCTCTGGATTTAGCTGTTAAGCAATTACTAGGTACATACTTTCATCAATGACTGACAACTGCTCTACATTATTAAGAATCAGTGATAAGAGGGAGAACGATCTTAGAATTATTTCATGGCCAAACTCCACGACAGTATGTTCCGCATGGGAATCTAACCCCAGATCCTCGATCTGTAGATTTTAGTGTTGCCAATTGAGCTAGCCGTGCAGGATTCTTGGTAGATTCGAAATCAAATGGTGTATACTCAATCCTTGATCAAAGCATGTTTCTTCGTTCACAAAGAACAAATTAAATCACTCTGTTTTACTATACTTCGATTCAATCACAAATTGACGACACTTATTACGATATAATTTGTCGTCCTCTGTGTCTCGAAGGCTGTGTCAATGAACAATTAATCTTTTATTACGTATAAAGTATATAAAGTATGTGAATACCCTTATGGGTTCATGTCAGACAGTAATTAAATATCTACAGTTTTTATAATGAATTATCTATACGTGTATACCTGCCAGGATGGAAATTTGTAGATTTATTCAGACAATGTCTTTGAGAGCAATACCTGCTGGTTATTTTTTATAAGTAAATCCGAAAGCTTAAACTTTTTTCTTTAATTCCTTGAAAATCGTTTACTTTTTTAAGAAAAAATAATAAATTGGGGAAACGAGTGTTTTCAACATAGAAGTCTACATTTAATGTCATAGTTAGATTTTACAGTCATTGTATTAACAAGTAAATGTTTATTTTTGTAGTCATATTGTACGTGTAATTGATAATTTATAGTCATTCTGGTTTTTTTTTTATTGGTCAATTTGATATTCATGGTGATAACATTTCATAGTATGGTTCAACTTAATGCGTCCTATACTTTATCATACAAATTATAGACTACATATCATATTAAAATTTGAAGTGCAGTTTAATGTCTGCTTCCATGTACATGTTCAGCCGTCCATACATTTTTATACAATAACCCATGTTCAATGGAATCACTTTCAAGGAGGTATTCCCTCACAGTACCCGTTTATACCTGAGTGGAGTGGATCCTTTGTTATTAGATTTCTTATTAAAATAAAATAGCAATGTATTTGACTTATAACATGCATTTTACAAGCTGTAGTAATAGCTGTGGTAATAACCTATAAGACAAGTTCTTTAACTGATTTTGTTTGTGGGTTTAGGGTTACCACTTTATGAGGCATACGAGATGATATACGTTATATTGTTTCCTGTTTTATGCCATAAGATATTTATGCCATTCTATATCAGAAAGCACAGGTGTCGAATGCCTTAATTTTAATCAAAACTATATCTAAGGTCTCTTGCCTTCGATGTTTATAGATTATATCAATCTCTAGTGCTTTACATTACAATTCCTTTTCCACACACATACAAAGCGGTTGCTATATAGTGTCGTAATATGTTACAAATCTTCCAATGGGAGTACACTAGCCATGTTAGAATGTACAATGTTGTTAAGAAGAAAATGTTAAACTTATAGGACAACGTTCGAAATGATATATTTCCAAGAGCAACACTGAGTTCCTTAGTAACAAGTAGGGGATAACCGGGTGTGTTTTATTTAATCCACTATTTCAGATTTAGTGCATTCGACTATCGGTCCATAGGGGTGTTGTTAATATTATTGGTCGGAACTAGCATTCATTCAGAAAGTTCAGTTTAATAATTGTTTTCTTTATGTGGCAAAGAACCCCAAAAGTACTGGTATTCAGTACTAAAACATAGCTTATGTAAAAAGAATATGTTCAATGTACTACCTAAGAGTATCTTATTTAAATGCATAGACACATTATTCAGTTTAAGTTTACAAATCACCAGTAAAGAAGTAATTACGTAGTGATTGGATTTAATAGGAAGGTTTAAAGTAATGTCGATTACTTAGCAATGTGTCAATATGTATTATCAATGCACCGTTACTTTTACCTAAAACGTGGCATAAGAAATAATGGTTTGAATGTGGGAATGTACGATACATCAATTTATTCAGGATAAGAAGAGAGAGAGTCTCAAACTTCAATTAAGATACAATTTTGTCGAGGCAAAACAAGTAATTTTGTTACACTAATTACTTAGTAGTTATTGTAAGTAAAATAACTTAAAGGTATAATTATATTTTACTTGAGGTATATGATCCCATTCTATAATTAATTTAGGTTCACTTTCATGACAGCAGTTTCATGCTTGCTTAGTTTTGTATGTAATGAAGTGAAGCACTAAATTATACGTTCTTAGAAGCCATGGATTACTCTATATTTATATACCAAAGTATTATGAGATAATATCATAAGTTATTGTTAGCAGGTTAATCATATAACAAAGGTTCAGTCATTATCCTTTGAACTAACACAACACTTTTTTGTGTCACGTCGCTTATGTCCTCAGACTCCTCAAGATATAATTCAAGCAATGTACCATTTTGAATTATCCATTTTTGCGGCCATAGCTGTTTTATACATCGCTCTGAGGTTGCTCGGATGGATATATTGCGTACAATATTCACCGGTTTGTATTCCTCTACTTTCACAGGAAATTGATTTGTAAGAGTAAATAGTTGTGTTTTGTTTAATTACTATTTTATCCATGATTACTTTTGAGCCTAGTATAAAGCTAGATCCTGGATAATTTACAGAAGGATACCATAAAAGTGTACAAAAGCTTTCTTCATTGCTTTAATCAGCTTAACATGAACACAAAACACACAAGGAGATTCAATGGTTAATTTCTACAAGATTCAAATAAGGAACATTGTCACAAATTACATCTCAATTAAATCTTCTATCAAGTATGTTAATAAAACCCACTTCTTTCTTTGATTCAGCCTTATACTCGTACTTATTTGATACAACGACTTGATTATTGTAGTCACGTGGTATCTAATAGGCTTATATCTATATTCATACTTGTATATCAATATGATTTAAAGGTGTTATATTCATCTTCCCTACGGAGATAATAACAAATCTAACAATTAGTTAATTAGGTAGGTTTCTGAATTGTTAGATTGAGATTATTTCTTGTGTCCTCGGAAGCATTTTGAGAATACACGGACAATCCTTCAGGCAAATCACGATAAGAATTATCATACCAGAATGATTAAGTCCATGCTGCCATATGTGGTCATTTTTATATTCATTGCGTAAACAAAATGTTTCTGATGTTCGTACGTCATTTATTAAAGAGCATATTAGTGTTCATTGGGGCATTGGGGTTATCTCAATAGTAACAGAGAAATTAAAAGAAACATTCACCCATGTGGTTGCAATCAGAACAATAACTTAATTACATATGTCAGTAAAATAATATAGTTGTTTTCTCTATAGAAAATTATTGACCAACAAGATTGAGAATTGTTAAACATATTATTTTCTACATACTTAAGTGTTCTACTTGCATCATCTCTGTCTACAGCATCGAAAATTATCTCAAACGTGCCTATGTGTAATTAGTATTTATAATCGCCCTACAGAGTGAACAACTTGCAAAGTTGTTGATTTAACTAAAAGTACGAAACCATAGTGTACTAGGTTCGTATAGAAATAAGAAGTATTCTTCATTTTCTTCCGTCGTGTATCGCGTTGGTTATAACTTGGATGATAAGATATGTATTGGAAGTGTAGCTAAACATTTATTAAAATTTCAACTAAAAGTTATAGAATTGGCAATATGAAAGATAAAGACAAAACTATTTAGGAAGTTTACAGTACTTTTAATGTTAATTCAAAAGTACTTCGGGGTTAAATTTGTCTCGCATTATCTTTCCAAGGAGTCCATTGTTGTCATTTATTAATCTGATTACTTCAAGAATGTTTTTAGAGACTCGGAAAAAAGCGTCAGTTTTTTACATATAATTTCTTTTCTTACATTGTTGTGTATAGTGTTCTTTGTAATTACTTACAAAGCGGGTCTATGACTTGTAGATTTCATGTTAATACAAACCGACTACTCAGGGAAGCTCAACGTTAAAATTTTTGGCATTGTCTCTCAAATAATTCCACTACTGTCATTTATTAATCTGATTACTTTAGGAATGTCTTGAGATACCATGAATAAAACGTCAGTTCTTTTTACATATAATTTCTTTTCTTTCATAACTGCGGTTGTTTTCTTCATTATTTTGTACAAACCTGGAAAATGACTTCTAATTCAATATTTGGATCAATACTTAATATTATGCAATTATAGATTGTTTCCAGTAGCTTGGATCAGAGACCTAGACGTGTCCAGGTATTGTGAGTTTGGTTAATTTACTGCCATGATATGACTAGAAACTATTTTTAAATGTGGGATAAGACACCATACATTATATATAAGTTTCTTTTTCGGCGCAGCTGTCTAAGCCAACTTTTGACCTATATTTTAACCAATACAATTTGCTCTACCATAGCTGTTTGTCCAATAAAAAGGAATGGATAAAACACATGACACCATTGGCTATTTGTGATAAACAGGTGCGTAGCACGTATAGTAGCTGCTGACTATTTACTCTGTGTATAATGAGTGACTCACTATGCTAATTGATCACACATTCGTCGTGGCACTCCCCTTGCGGTATAACTAAACCGTGAATATGACTCAGCGCACGCTCGGAATGGGTTTTCATTTTGTCATAATCATGTAGGCCGCCATTGAGCATTTCTATCAAATTGTTTTATGGTTGCCAGAAAAAGTAACATGAATCGTTTGGTCATTCTGGAAAGAAACGATTTTTAATCGAAAATCCATGGCATTGTTATAAAAGATGTTTTTAATTTTAGAATCGGACAGATTTTCCAAATTGACAAATCAGCGAAATGGCAAAATATTCGGACAAAAATTTCAGTTGAGGCTGAATTGCAATTTCGGACAAACTACATTTGAACTATAGTAAATACATGTACGCCATGAATGACCAACATTTATACTTCAAACCGTTGAAAATGAACACAGCAGAGCGCCGAATATCTTTTTTTAAAGATATTTCTTGTTAAGTTATTTGTTCAAAGTCATGTTAGGAATAGTTTGAAGTGTTTTGAAAAAAAGTGTGTTCAAAATCATATATTCTGGTGTTATGTATTTTTTTTCTCAAATTGATCTTGAAGGCTAGTAGATCTCATTAATTTAATTATAGATCAAATTTATAGATCATTATGTCAAAGTGTTCTCTTTATATTTATATATTTTTATACTTTTTTCATTAAATCATATTAAAATTTCATGTGGGCACATATATTTAGGTTAGTGTGTGCCGTGTCTGTCAATCCAGGGGCTGTGAATTCTACTTCCAGGCAAGACTTATTTATTAGTCAATACCTTTGTGAGTTTGGTCATGAAAACTTATTATGGTCATTCTCTCTCTCACCATTCTAACAATAAGTGTAGGGCAATTGTCAACTACTGACTAACTGAGTGGCATCAGTGTATACCTAAACAATTAAACAATTAAAATTATGCACATGCACATTTATTTGATTGTTTTATAAACATTAACTAGTGCAAATGTTGCCTAGTATTAATAAACAGGTTTGAGTAATAACAGCGGAGCTATATTATCTATTTTAATGTGTTTTATGTATACATGTACATCATGGTAAAACTGATATCAATTAAATACATCAAATTAGTGTTTCCGTTTTGCACATCAATTACATAAACAGCTTTTATTGTATTGTATAATTATTGTAAGAAAATTTGTTCATCCCCTATATAATATGATTACTGATAGCATTGTTGCTGTACATATTTTCTTATAGTCAATGTTTATAAATATGCTTAAAAGCATAATTATTTTCTGTATGTATGATATCATATGTGTTTCAATATGTGCGCCCGTTTTATATTGGCAATTTGACGGTCGACAATCAGAACAAATTTTTATTCCCATAATACAACGTCACCGAATGTTCAAACGTGTATCCAAAATTCTTATTTTTTCGTTTTTCCTCCACAAAGGTGCCATTAAAACTGTATGTTTAAGAAGTCTCTTTAATGTTTGCACGTTTGTTTAACATACCCAACTTTTAGACCCATCAAGATTTTCGCTTTATTATACAGCCATATAGCTCTGATTGTAGATACGTCTGTTTTGCGATGATATAATCTACAAGCCGTGACCCCATGTTGTGATCGATGAGATAAGATAAGGATCATAGGTCACGATTTGAAGTCATATCAGGGGATTAATTAAATCCGTTGTAGACAAATGTTTTATATTGTATAAAGTGCAACAAGTGTAAAATAAGATGACATGTTGTACATACCAAACAGTCAGATGAAACAAGAATGATTTAAATAATTTTTTGATGGTAAAATTATGTTAGAAATGAGAATTATGTACTCATCTTCCATTTGAATGTGTTAATTGCCCATCCGTTAATTTGGAAATGCCTTATATTTATTGTTATAAAAGCTTTAATCCAAATGAATAGTTTTGAAACAATATTCAATATTATCATCGTCGTCATCGTTAAGCCGCCAATAACTATTCTTTTATTTCGTCTGCCGCTTTATTTTACACGGACTAAAATGTATAACTGTTTTATTTATTTCAATATTTCACCTTTTTAATGCAAACGTTCTGCAATGATTTGTAAACTTGTAAATAAAACGTTTTCAATATATTAACGTTTTAATTAATATAATTGTAGAACTAATCTAAAACCAATTGATGTCTTTGATTTATCCTTATGCCATCAAAATAAAGTAATATGTTTATGATACTGTTTTCAGTAATACGCATAGTCGAGTAAATCTTCCCGAAGAACAATTCTTTGAATAAATTGATAAATTACATGTTTGTCTTTTCTAACCTGCCCAGAATCTTAACATTTTCATTATAATTATTTCAGAACCTTTATTACAACATCATTTGATAGATACAACTGCATGTATATATACAAATAGTCATCAATAAAACAGAAACAGGAAGTTAATCCTGTCATAAAAGTGTACCCGCTGTGCCTTGCTTCGGCGGTGTATTATACAATCACTCCAGGGGTCCATAAATCCGATAGCGCACACTATAAATTTAAGAAAAAAATACTTTAAAAATGCAAAACTTTTGGGAAAAGTGCAAATGGGACCAAAACTTCATTAAGATATTTTAAATTTAAAAATTTTTTTGGCGGTTTTGAAAGCGACAATAGGGAAAAATTGGTTGTTAGCCTTCAGACTGCAAAATATTGACCCACCAATATGAAAACATCGAAAAAAACGTCAATGCTTGCATCCATCAATATGAAGACGTAAACAGTATTCTATAATTGGTAATGTGCATGCTCTTGTAATACATTTTAGTCTGAAGATAATAATTTAGTTCAATACACCAGATGTCATAATGATAGTCATCTGGTGATTGCTCTTATCAATATATCCTGCAATGATTTCAAATACTGGTTATAGTTAAATGGTAAAGGTAAAGGTACAGAAATATTTTACAAAAATATTCTGACAGCATATGTTAGTCTTTAGTGCCCAAGCATTGTAGATTTGAAGCACACTTTTCGACATTCTTGACTGACAAGTTTCTATCTAAAAGTGTTACGTTTTGATGTCATAAACAGGACGAGTCGATGAAATCATAGGATAATTAGTTTATAGCGTTTCTTTTGTTTGTAATGTTATGTATTATAGCTTTACATAACTTTCATCATCTCATCGAGGCGACCAGTCACTTTCTTTACTCTGCTAAAAAGACAAATCGATGCTTCTGTTTTTAGACAATAACACAAACACGTTTTAATCGTATGACTGTCACTTGGTTTTTAAAAATATGTGTATGATCGACTTCTAGAATGCAAAAATTCTCACGCCAATAATTTCAAAATGTCGATATGTAAAGATGATGGACAGTTTTACACTAGTAAAATAATGGAAAATTACCAAAATGAAAGTAAACATTGATGATTTTACACATGTATCTTTAATCTTTTAACTAAAAACAAAGACCATTTTCAACTTAAATATAAAGTTAAGCTACGCTATATATGATGTCATACGCAGATGCATTCGTCACTAGAATCATCAAACATAATAATATGGCAATTTTACCCGTCTATTTACACTATTTATAGTCGGGTGATCGTTTTAACCAATGAAAATGCGTATAAAGTTTTTCTGTGAAATTGGACTTTGCTAAACTTGCATTGGTCGTTCAAAGTTTATAGTAAAGCTGTGAGGGGAGATCGGTGCCGGCAAGGAAATGTCCTACTTGATGCTTGGGAACATATCCCTTTTCTAAATCCGACATCAAAGCTTGTTTATTAGCCATGGTAATTCTATAGTAATAAGAAACTTTAGCTGTGTGCTTATGTTGAGAGTTATTTCACATGTATGTAGTTTTTAAGTTTAGCGTTTTTAAAGCAAAATTACAATGTTTAAATACAAATAACCAAAAGACTCATTATACTCAGCATTTTTATGCAAGAATGTGAGCATATCAGCTTTTTGTGGATCTAAACGAAATCTTTCCTGGCTAATTGAGTTACCAGCCGGAGAAAACACACGTTCATTGGGTACGCTGCACCCAGAACATCGTAATATTTTAATACAAGCTCTGTAATTTTTAATGTTATTGTGTTACTCTAATTGCTTAATGTTTAGTAGAAAGTATACTTCGACCCTCCAGAATAGTAAGGTCGTAAGTGCTACTTACGACCTTATTTGACCCAAACATATTTTGAATCTGTATGTAAAGGTGCATCTGATAATATTTACTTCAATTTATTTGCAATGCAATATATGGCCAAAACATAAAATAATAAAAGGTCGTAAGCAAAACACCCTCCGTAAAAGAAGGTCGTATCTGTGAATTGCTAAGTATTGATGTTCATGTAAATATTTTTGATGCAATACTGACTCAAAATAAGTCAATAAAAAGAGTATTTTAATTATGACACATAATAAACGTTATACTAAAATTATTATTGCATTTCTAAGTTCAACATTTTAAATCACAACTTTTTAATGGAAAAACAAATGCATAACACTGTTGGTAAAAGGTCGTAAGTGACAATTACGACCTTCCAGACATACATTTACGACATTTTAGCCATACGAAACATGTACAAAAAACGTTAGTCTTTTAAGGTAGATTTAAGCTTTTAGTAAATTTTGTACCTTTACACAATAATTGATACATAAGAAGTTACTCATGGAATGTTTAATTGAAAGAGTAAGAACCAAATTCTTGAACAAAATAGTTTTTTTTGTTTTCTCAAAAACACATTTTTATAGTTACGACCTTTCTATTCTGGTGGGTCGACTTATGAACACGTAACAAAGAGCTTATTCGGTTCCAAGTCATACTTAAACGTGTATTAAAACATCAGGCAAAACAGAATAATGGCGGCGCCCGATGTTTTATACAAGGTATCAGATAATTCTGTTTCCAAACGAACATTTCTCACTATATCGGCTTAAAATAAAGGAACTTAGTACAAAAACTACGGTTGATACCTTATTTTATAGTCATTCGGTTACACTTATGCTAAATACGTCCAAATTGTGTCCATTTTGAAGACATGGTTTCTTGTCATTCGTTCGCTAAATTTAAGTGCAAAAAGAAAAGTCGACTATGAATGATCTTTGTAGTGCCGTACCCCTACCATATTTTCCATAATCAGAAAATGTTCATGCAAAATGAAGAAAAGGTTAAAGAAATTTTTGTAATTTGAACAAAAACTGAGGGCGCTGCCATTATTGTGCTTCGCATGACCTTATGAAGACTGATGTTCAAAATACCGATTCAAGTACCGGGACCAAAATGAAACGATAATTACCGGAAATTTTCGAACTGATACAGGTATACATCTCTGTGTTTACAAGAGGTCCTGGGTTCGAGTCCCGGTCAGGCTGTATAATGTTTCTTACCCTCAAATACTAGTGCATAGTGAACCTGGACTTGATTGGGCTACACTAATTACTCTTCTTGCGCTTTCCCTCCGAAGGACAATGAAGGGTTGCAGAGCGGGTACTCTCAGCGCACTCTGATCTGGCTTACAGTCATTTCTCCACTAACAGTATGAATTGAACCTGTGGCTTCTTTGGTGCCTGACTGATACTCAGTTGATAATTATGTTCACATTAGTTGACATTAAAAATTGCAGTGTGTCCATATGTGTAGCCTTGTTTATAACTTATTACATTGTAGTATTATTTTGATTATTTAGGACCCCCCCCCCCCCCTGCTAGATCTGCCTATAAGTCTGACAAAATTTACAATCTTGACTAATTTGTGCAATATTCAGAGATGTATATGATTTTTATGTATCCCAACATCATTTGAATAACCAGCCAAAATTAACACCAGTCAAGGTTGTGATGCCCTAGTAGAATGCAGGATTACAAATCTGAAGTATTTGGGTTATATTCTGGGTCATGACTGGCTCCTTCCTTCTGTAGAAAAAAATATTTCTTGTATAGAGGGAGAAGTTGTCTGCTCCTTGTAGAAAGGTAAGGGAAACCAGGTATATCTAAGTTTCAAGGGAAGCTGCTATGATGAGCTCCTAGCCTTACATAACTTAATAACAAGCCTTAAAAGGTGTAAATCTAAATACTAATACCAAAGCAAATGTGTCAGAGTGAAACCAAAGCACTGCAGATTGCATTAATGATAATTTATTTAATAAGAAGCTTAAGGTTTGAGCATTCAATATTTAATGGATATAAATTTAATGGTAAATGTGATGAATGCCGCTCGCTCCGCTACGGTGTTAAACCCAGCAAACAAACAAACAAATATGTGATGAAAATTTTAATCGAACAAATTCAATTGATATTTCAGATGCTGTATAACAGTACAGATGGCTATGCTACATTAACTATGCATACTTAATTTGGTGAAGATTGAGTTGTGTTTGTTTTGGAGCTCAGTTATTGAATAAAAACAAGTAAGAAAATTGCTGAACAAATTATTTATTAATATCTGATTGCATCATATTTAACATATTTTTTATTTTAAATGTGATAAGAAGTATTACAAAGAGTATAGAACACTACTTACTTAATGTACTTGTTTGTTTCAAGATATATGATATGTGTTCCAAAATTGTTTAATTGTGTGGCTTCAGATGATGGAAAATAAATATTTTGTGTGTGTTTGGATGTTATTTAAAGTAACAGTCATAAATATTTATTTGGGAATTACATTTTTACAGTAAATTTTTCACTGTGGCTAACCGAAGGGAAAACCAGCAAACTATATGTTTGACATTTGAATATCTTACTCTTATCATATTAAGATGTACATATTATGCTGCATCATTAATTAAACATAACATTAAACAGTATTTAAGTTTATTGTTTTCGGTTGTAAATAAAATGATGAGTTATAGATATCGATGACAAGCAGTATTTGAATTATGTCATATTTTTTTATATCTAGTATTACTGTTTGAAAAAATAGCATCGTGTTACAGATATCTACATGGTATTGTTTTAATAGTTGGTTTCTTTGAATATTTGTTGAAATTACTTTTTCTGCTTGCAAATGCTTGCATTATAATTATTCTATCACTTAAAATACTTGAATAAATGGGTCTCCTCGGTGATGAATATGCATGTAATAAATGTGCCAAATGAAAGAGGAATTATACAACTTGTTGGCTATTATTAGACTTATTTGTAGTCACTAGATGTGTAAGATTGTTAAAGTATAGTCATAGAAAGAAGTATATAGATTTTTGTATTTAGCATGTAGGAAGCACCATTAATAACTTCTATTTGTATCATATTCCATAATGTGTAACACAACGTATATCACTAATATTTCAAACTTTTAAGTTAGGTTGTTCTTAACTTGTATAATAGTAGTAACAATAATGGATTTACATGAGACACTTTTTGTTTAACGCCACATGACCTTGGTTGTAATTCTAGACACTTAGATATGTGTCACAATATTACTTTTTGTTTATAATAAGTTATTTGTAGCTGAGATGTTTAATATTTGTTTTTTTAGTTTGATACGTATTTAGGCATTAGGATTGTTAAAATAGATGTAACATTTGAAGGGGGGATACTGTATTACAATTGTAATTGTTATACCTGTACATTTACATAAAGATGTGATTCTCATTTCTTAAGTATTGATACAGGCTTGAAATAAAATGCACTTACACATGAAGTAAAGATAATTTTTGAAGTTGCTGGATATTGTATGTATGTTTCCTTTCTTATGTTTATGTTTATCAATAATTCAGTACGAGACACATATTTGTCTTTTAAACCAGTTATTAAAATATATATAAATATATATTAGCTTTGTTATACATATACACTGGGGTCCAAAAGTTTCTTCACACATTTTTTCATGTCTTCTTTGCAAACTTAAACTTTTGTATAGTGTGTTAAAAGTATGAATAGTTTTCAATTAAAACTTAAGTGAATGGATTATGTTAAAATGTACATTAGTTGTGAAACAGACAACATTTCAAGAATATCTAAGTATATATTAAAACATCAAAATTAAACAAGTGTAAAGAAACTTTTGGACCCAATTGTACATTAATAGTTTTTCATCCAGAGTTAATTTAGTATGGTATTGTGTCCACCCAAATTAACATGTGGCAATGATATTTATGGATTTCAAAGATGAACATGACAACTCTTAGACAGAGAATTATGCAAAATTTCAACAAAGCATTTAATCTATTAGATGTAACATTGAGCCGCCCGGCTAGCTCAGTTGGTAGCACGCAGCTCTACTGATCGAGGGGTTGTGGGTTCATTTCCAGGGCGGGACATACTTTCGTGGAGCTTGGTCATGAAATTATTTCTACCGCCATTCTCCCTCCTACAAATGATTTTTAATTATGTAGGGCAGTTGACAGTCACTGACGAAAGTATGCGCTTAGTAGTTGGTTAACAGCTAAATCCAGAGATTTAACCTTTCCAGGAGTGAGTAGGTTGACTGACCGCAGTTATATGACCTATACAATGTGTTGCTACAGCGTTAAACCCAACAAACAAACAAACATGTAACATTCAATCAAACATCTCAACTTATCAACAAGTGACAAATGCTTATGTTGTTGCTTGATAAAGAATTTAGTTTTTAGTATGTTCAATCTTGATGCAACTGCTGCTTTTCTTCAAAGCTTACATATATACCAAGAGAATTGCCTATGCTTCATGTGGTTCACTTGCATTTGAGTTGTGGTGTATCCACACAGATATATTTCCATTAATATAATTATTCGTTATTTCAATGTTGGGTCAAAGGAACATTTATCTACACAGACAAATTTCATGCTAGTGATATTTATTCATTCCAATTGATTCTCTGCTCTATCTTAATTTAAATATATTAGATAAATGCAGCTAGGCCCTAATTCGAAAGCGCTAAACTTCAGCGCTTTGATTAACACTCGGTCGCATACAAACGTTATACTTTCTTAACTATGTTCTACTTTAACAAAGCCCATAAATGATTTCGTGTATCATCAAGGTCGTTGTTATTCTCATGATTTAATGTAGAGATAAAAAACAGTTTCGATCCTAGTATAAACAATATTTCATATCTTTTATCAAAATTGAACCACTTCTTCATAACTATTTTTTAATAAATTGTAATGGTTTACGCATTTTCGTGAGATAATAAACACGATTTGCGGTAAACAAAGTTGTCAAACTTTTAAGTATATTTGTTTAGACTCGTTTGTTTTTGATAAACCAAAATCAAGTTATATTAAGTGTTTAATCATATGTCTTAATTTTGAAGACCAAACTTTAAAGTTAAAGTCAATTTTCAAGATTTTCAAGATAGTTGTATAGCATTTATTATAATATGTGTATTGTCGTTCAGTGTAATTTTGTGGCTCTGAGCCAAATTTCAACATAGTTCATGACATATGGGAGTTCAGTACTTGCGATTCCTAGGGGCAAAAGTTACATGAACTGTTCACATCATGTGACTTTGGCTGTGAAGGAAGTTCCCATCAACTTTAATAATCCTAATAGTTAAACTTTACTGCAAATTGTAAGTTAAAAAACAATGTTTATAAAATTTCTACTTCATTCAGAAGAACACCCATCAAAAAGCAATAAATAAAAGTATCAGCATATGTTTTTGTTTGTTCTTGAGTATAAATTATCATAATTAACTACATATGTAATCGGTTTTTCTACAGATATGAGCTTATGTCTTCATAAGACAATTTCTTATTTGAATACAGTGCAAATACTTTTTTATTTACAGCTCATTGCTTTATGACTTGCTAACGAAAGGTTTATACATCCTTTGAAGAAAGACTCTGATCGCGGGCTGATTGATAGCTAAACAACGTATTCGGTATGACAACGTATTGTTTTTCTACTCCATAAGGCATACCATCTTCATCAAACTTGATCATTGTATTTGCTTGCCAAATACTCGAATGCGATCAAAAAGCAGATAAATCAATCATTGCCAAAGGAGTTGTGACTTTCAAATAACGTTTAAATGTTCTCACTTAAACTATCGAACAGTTAACTGAGTAAATCATGTGATGAATTTCCGAACAAAGTATCAAACACGTGGATGTATAAAATCCATCTTTGCTCAAATAAAAATTGCTACGTAAATCTTGATTACTAATGATTACTAAAAACTAGTACTAGTATCAGAGATATTCTACTTTATAAACATCTACTATGTCATCATAAAAAGTTTTACTGCTAATTCATTTTATCATCAATCTCTATATAGTACTAGAAGTGTTGAACTCATTTATTCAATTCATCTACTTTAAAAACTTTAATATGCCAATGATCATTAATGTAAAATCTTCCTCTTGCATCAAAACATATTTCTCGTGGTCTATCTAATTCTTCATTGATGACATCTCTTGTACATCTGCTAATACAATTCAGATGTATGATATTGTTTGAACCGAAATCACTAACAAATACTTCTCCATACTGATCTACACATATACCCCAGGGTTCAGATAAAGTGTCCTTAACAACATTTAGCACATGTCCTTCTTGATTCATAGATATAACACCATTGTCAAAGTCAGTGACATGAATATTGTTACTGCGTGGATGAACAACTATATTTTTTATATAAGAGAAAAATTTGTTTCCAAGCTGATAACATTTCAAAAGTTTTCCATTCCTGTCATACTTATACACACTGTTATATCTTGTAACATAGAATATATTATCATGATAATATAAACCACGAATGTAAAAATCAACTTTTATACTATCAGTAAGTTTTAGTTGACCTGTAATCTCTATCATCTGAATTCTATCACCAAGACCTACGGCAAGTTCGGTGTTTGATACACAACATACTGCACACGGCCTGGATGGGAGCTGAAGTTTATCGACTAGTTCATCGTCCAGTGTCTCATAACACACACGATATAAATTGTTATTATAATCAGTAAAGAATATTGAACCATCATCTGTACAACATAAATGCATCATTCTATAACCAATGTTAATATCCTTTAGCTTACTAAATCTATACACTTTTAGAAATGTCAATGCACTTTTGAATGTATAAGGTGCTTTACAATCAAGAACATTTTTATATAAACTATCAAGATCAAATGTCACTTGATCACTTAAATCTACATGCTTCATATCATTAATATATTGTTCAGCTTTAGAAATTACTTCAATGCTTCTCTTCGACAGAACAAACACTTCAGGAACATTACAAGAAATGAACCTTGCCTTCTTGAGTAGTTTAGTAATTTTGTCTATTTCATTGTTTAAGTCAGTTACCTTAGCTTTCAATTCATTAATAAGTTTATCATATTCTGTCTCAACATGCTTAATAGTATATGTGGTTTGTTCCCTTATCACATTAATAAGTTTGTCTCTGGTAGCCTCGATGTCATCGATGATTTCTTTCTTCCTTTTGTGTAGAAAAGTATGTTGTTGATGAAAAACACCCAGACGTGATTTTAACTCAGTTTCAATTTTGTTTACTTCTTGGATGAACTCAGTAACGATTGTTGTGTTGTCTTTAACAAAATCCGTAATATCATGAAAGTCTGTACATTGCCGACTGAAAAGGTGAAAGTAAAAGAACACATTGAACATATGTATATGTTCTGTTCTGTTCTACCTATGATCAATGATAAAGCAGTAAACACGGTCCTGACTTCATAGTGGACATGGACAAGATTTTCTGGCATAAACGATATTACTTTGCAAAGATTATTCAAGAGTTTTCTACAACTTTGCAAGCTCACACCTCTGTATTAAATAAGCCTGTTGTAAACAACTGGCAATTACATGGTATATTTTAGGGATGTTAGTTACTCCAGTGCATGTGGATGAGAAGACCATTATGGTATGATTTCGAATAAAAAGCATAAATTACAATTAGTCGACTTTCCGAAAATTGACCAAATAGAAAGGAAAACTACGAGTTTTTAGAGTTAGTGATCCATGGTTCTAAAATGAATAAAAGCGAATCGTAAACTTCAAAAAAGTGCCATAGTATAACATAGGACATCTGTATAGGAATAGTGCAGATTGCATGCAAGTCTTAATGTAAAATATAACACGCTTGAAGTATACCATATTAGGCGTTAAATAATTTCTTGGGGTTATATTTCAGATCGTATGGAGAAAACAATGTGAAATTATAAAATAGAGAAGGTTGGGAAACAAATAGTTAGGCATACCAATGTTTTGTAAGTATACATTTAATACAGCCAACTTCATCATGATCTCGGCAATACATATCAATATTAAAGTTTGTATGTTCGTCACATCTTGACGTTGGTAGACTTGGTAAATTTCCTCCATCACCGGCAGTAATTAGAACATGATCATTTAACGCTGGAATAATTTGATGATAGTCAACACATTTATCACAATAATAATCTTGACAATTATCACAATATACACTAGCTTTTGTTGATATTTCTTTCTTCTTACAAACTGAACACAAATGATGGAATAAATGATCTGATGCACTAAGGTCACTGCTTCCCGTCGCCATACAGATTGGTTAAATCTTTACATGATTTAAAATAAAACTTTATTAATCACTTTAATTTTAAGTAGAGGCATTAGCAACTGTTAAATTGCAGCACTGTGTGCAATTTAAAATAAAATATGCCTACATATTTACAATTTAACTTTATCATATTTTGTCCTTGTCATACATGTTAGTCTGAAGATAAATAGTGTAACATATCACGTAATTTAACCATGCTTACTAGCATTGTTTTTATCAATAAATCAACATTGAACACTTGTGAACTGCTAAAGCACATAATGCTTCAGGCAATACACTATTATTTTACTGTTATCAAATAACTCACGTACATATGTACATTTCATATATTCATCACAGAAGGTTTAACTGATTTTATGGCGTTTAAACTGCTGTAAATAAGAATTACTCGGAGATATAAATACCTCGTCCAAAAAATTATGTTATAAGCATGCTCTATCTAACTTTGATTGCAACGCCACCTGCCGATTGTTTACACCGTTAACTAGGTCAAATTTACTGTTGCATGGCTTTTGATGGAATTTTACGATGGAAACATTTCTAAAGTAGCATTCTTTGCATGATTTCTCCATTTATCCTCGTTTTTCTGCATGTTTCTGAAAGTTTCTTGTGTAAGATCCTATAAAACCCACCTCTGATGTCTTAATCAGCTTCCCTTTAAATGATTAATAATATTTTAAGAGAGAGGGACTCTGTCAGTATGTCAACAGTTGTAAGCACTAAAACAACTCTGGCCTTCCATATTTTGAACTGTTTTCCCACAATGCATCGATACAATGGCGTGACGTAATATTTCCCTTAGACTTAACCCCCTTGTGTATATTGACAAGTTATTTGTCGAAATTAAAACTTATTGAAGAAACTTTCGATATAATTGAATTAAATGGACATAAAAGACTATTGAAATGCAGAAATAACAAGATAAATGGTTTATTTTGTTTTGAAATTTGATGTTTACAATTAAGTAGATCGATACAATGGGGTTCCAGGCTACATTATAGAAAATGAAAAACATTTTTGATAGGCTGCCTCTTGTATAATGAACTTAGGCAGCGCTATTTTAAATGTTCTTGGTTAAATTGTATCATTACAGGTAAATTATTTACATCTATAATGACAAATTAATGAAGTGATAGTATCTTTTCTACCTCAAAATATATATTTGAGGCATTTAAATTACGAGAAAGGACTCTAGAATCTTCCTAATTAAGATTAATTCTGTGTATTATTATGATTAATATTCAACTTGTGTACTTGTAATACTACTGTATTTTTTCTTTTGAATTTAGTACGGGGGCCAGAGGGGTCCACCGTGCACCCCCCTCTAGACTTTTTACCAACTATGCTAAATTGTTCCTTAGGGTTCACTGAATCAGAATCCGCGTTGTTCTCAAAAATAAACTCTTGCGCACTACCTGAAATGTCACAGTTTCCTTGGCATATATATAGATACTTGGCTTAACATGATTCTCGTGTTTTAAACAAAAATAATATCAAATCAGTAAAACAATTTGGTTTTATCATTATAAGATTATAATTATAATAAGCTATCCTGGTTGCTTAAGGTTATTTAATATATTCTGGTAAACGCTGTTATTCAACTGTATATCCATTAATGTATACATGTACTCATTTAATAACAATATAAAGAAAACATTGATATACTAGGCCCCTATTAATAATTATATTTTTCGAAAACGATGACATAAAACATGACATACATATGATTAATATCACAAAATGTCATATTACATGCACATGAATACCAGTAATACCACTGAAATTTCTCTTATTTGCGTTGTGGTCCCTGGAAATATCGTCAACATATTTAGTTGTTCGACGAAGTCGGGCAACTATATGCACCAATTTTGAAAAATTAGTTTAGCAAGCTTACTACAAAATCTACTTTTTGAGGTAAATGAAGGGACTCAATATTTCAAACATGAGTGATACAGACAAAGGTTTGGATAAAAAATAATGCGAAAATTACATATAACTAAATACTTAAAAATACTGAACATGATATTTTAGAAGCACAGCATTTTTTTATGATATCGGGAATAAAAGTTTTTATAGCTGTGAATATTTCCTAGATACTAGATACACAAGTACTATAATTTATGCAAATCGGATTATGATAAAATGCTTACATCGTTGTATCGATTTATTCTCTATTGCAGTCATTTGTGTAATTCAAACTATATATATTTAACTTTAGTATATAATGAGGATAATTTCTCAGATGACATGGTACAGCTTTTGTATTCTGTAAATGGTTTGAACGCCATGCTAGACATATGTAATAAGTATGCAAATAGGTGAAGTTTAGCTACAATTATATAAAATGTTTAGTCATTGTTTCAAAGAAAGCAAACCCAGCCAAAATAAATATAGGCGATCAGGCGCGTATCTACCATTACGCACTTTACGCACGTGCGTAACCTCAATTCCAGCAATCGAAAATCTAAATGTGCCAAAGACACTAAGAAATAGGATGCCTAACACAGGTTAAGAATTATTTGACTTGACTGTGATAACGTTACTCCAATAGAAGTCTTATGAAACGACTCATATTGAGCAGTACACAAATTAATTTCTATGTATGTTTGTCCACTTTGAAACTTCTTTCAAAACAGAAAGATTGAAAACGGAAAACCGCATTGGTTAAGCAATGGCAATTGGTAATTGACTTACACTCAGTAAAAGGTCTGCCTTTGTTTACAATTGGTCAAATATATTAACATGGCTTCTGCCATAAGTAAGATGTACTCCAGTACACAGGTGACTGACTCAAATTTTACATGTTTAATACATGTATGTCACTAACATCAAGGTGGACATAATATTGAATGCATATACATGTACTTTCAAAGAATAAGAATCTAAAATAGCATTTTGACTGTTTCAACAGCATGCACTTATTCCATATTAGATTTATTTAATCAGCAGTGTTTTATTAAGTTTTTTTTTAAATAGACCAGATTTCCAATAACATTAAACAAACATAATATTCACGTCTTTAAGGGATTGCTGGCGTAACGGTCGATCATTACCAAAACCAATACATGAATATTTACATTATAATATGGTTAGAAATGATAAATGACAAATGATAAATTTAGCAAACAAGTCCTCGATATTTACCAAAGTGATTTAGACATGTAATTTTATAAAGTAAACATTTAAATCGTAGGGCCCTCGAATTACACTAAACACAAGTTTTTACTATCTGAAACGAAGTCTATCGTCGTGGTCATGCACTTGAAAATGCCGGAACTTCAAAATTTCGATTTTTCGTTTTTTTTGTAATATCCAAAACTACATGTCTTTCGTGTCGTTCTGTCATACTTTCATAATTATTTGCAAATTAGAAGTATGATTATTTCAAATCATTAAAAATACCGGAGGTTCATTGTATAGCTTTTGAGATTTGTAAAATGCTGTAACTACAATACTTGCAACTCCGGTATTTATGTAACATAAAACAATTTGAGTCAAACACGAGTTTGAGCAGTTCCTGTATTTTATATTACAGTGTTATACGGTTTGAGCCTAGTTGAGTTTTCATATTCATTGGTATAATAATTAATCTGATGCGCGTTTTTATTTTAAACTTGTTTATTTTAAGTTAAACATTTAAATAGAAATATGCAATGGTCATTTGGTTGAAGAAGCAACACAAATTGAGGGTAGAACCGAGCATTTCTAAATATCAATAGCTATTCCATTCATATTAGTTTTTTTTCCATTTGTGACTAAGGTTTTCCAGCTTAATGGCAAAGGGCATTAAAAACGGGTTCAAGTCTCTTCATTTCTGAGATTTCAGCAGGTGGGTTGGTTTTTTCCCCGGATGCTGCTTTGTAAAAACCTAGGGTAAGGTAAACCTATCCTTCCTATTCGTTGCCATACTGCCTAAAATGTGTAAAGCATGATTGGTGCGTAACCTCAAAAATGGCCTAGATACGCGCCTGTAGGCGATACAGACTTGGGGATAATGTTATATTTTGTGAAGCAAAAAGTACATAGTATTATGGTAGTGACTTGTTCATGAAAACTTTGAATCTGCTATCATCTAGATTCATCTACCTTTTTATAGTTTTACATAAAGCCCTATATGGATGTGAGTTATGGTCGATGATAACGTCTACTGATATAAAACGACTTGAACCATCGATAGCGCAGTTTCTAGCGCACCGGGATTTGGAATATCGTGTCCAGAAGGGGGTACGGGTTCGATTTCCCACCAGGGGAGGTTATACCCTTCCATGAAAATTTGACAATAATGTCAATTTTTCTCCATTGATTAGATAATATGGAGAGGTTTCCGACGTTGTAGAAGGGAAGGTGAGTACTGATTATAGACAAAAGTGCAGAAACGCTAGGTTAGGTGCGCTGGACGCCGTAAAATGACCTAAATTGTGTAGACACGGCGTTAAAATTAGAATCCAACGACTTGATTGCTCACATAGAATAGGTGTGAAATTCATTCAGTCATATCCTCTATACAGCTCAACTGATATCGTACTTAGTACAATTGACATCACCAGCATTGAGTGCTCTTTATGACTCTCTGTGCAAATTATGGAAATTTGTTAAAATTCATTGCTACTAGCTAGTATCTATCTGCAAAAACTTTTTAATATTTTAGTATAACTTTATCCTTTCAATTATGTTAAAACATATAATATATACTTACTGTTCACAAAAGACATTCATAAATCTTTACAACAGCCAGGCTCTTATATTGTAGATAACCACGTTATGAAATTAGATAAAATTGACATTTGTATGTCAAATTCCTCTAAGGAATATTTTCCCCTTCAATGATACAATAAACTCACCATTAAGTCTCTCATAATTTTTATCTTTGTTTTATCTCTGACAAGATTACTGTTCTTAGACACCAGACGCTTTTATAGGTGTTTTTTTATATCCTATATATAACAATGACATAAGACTTCCATTGTCAGCTTATCACTGATTATATAGTTGTCCAGAACATAAATGGTAACATACGTCACGAGTCATTAGGGGAAATTTTGAGATAGCGTTATTTGAAAATGTCTTTATATTTCCAATGCGCACATAAAAGTTTGTTTACTAAGTATTGTATAACCGTTGGTATTTGGTCACGTGATATACAAAAACTCCTAAAAAGGTAAACAAAGATTACCGGCATATGAAGTCAGCTCCAGTTTTGTATTTATTTCATTCTCTTCCAGAACTGGTCTTTTGTGGCCACAATTCAATTTTACGACCGGTTGCATCAGCTGTATTACTGGCCAGTGGGGCCTTTACGTACAGTTGCTACGGCTTACTTAACGAACTTGACGGACTAAGAATCTACTGGTCTTATTTTATTTACTTTCTTCGTTGTATTGCGTGTTCATTTATCTCAAGATTGACTTCGCTAGAATCCAAACAAATGCCTATATTTCATCTCATCACAAATATAGTAAAACAATATTTCCTATATTATGTACGTATACACATTTGTTTAGCGCTTCAAGAACACATTATATACATATATGATAAATAAGTCTAAGGCAACAATAATTGAGGTATTAATTTTTATTGTGCGAATTCTCGGATAACCTATTGAAGCGAAGGTACCTAAGACACATGTTTATGTGTAGAACTATTCCAAGGAACTCAATCACTGTAAACGTTTGCGTCATTAAATCTTGTTAATACGTGTATGTAGATGTAGATAAATTTGTCTGGAAGGTTGACACATATAGACATGTTGTTTAATCAAGTGTGCATGGTTTTCAATCAGTTTTAAAGCAATGTGAAAAGGAGCTCTGTTGTCGAGTGATTACAGGCCAGAAGTTGTGTTTTCACTAGGTCCAAAGTGTCAACGTGTAAATTGGACGATTAAATAAAAGACATTAAACCCAGTGACTCCGAATGTATGGAGTTATCTACTGCTGGTAGCCAACTTCCCAACCAAGTATGATCCCGGTAGGCCTAATACTTGTCAAGCTGAGGAGCTAATTTAAATTCAATGTAAGGTCAAGATGACCTTGACCCTTAACCCGGTAACTCTGTGGGTCATTTACTGTCTGTGGCGTATCACACCAAGTATGATAACTGTAGGCCTAATTTTCGTCAAGTTAGCCAGCAGAAAATAAAATTGAATGTAAAGTCATGTGACATTGACCTTTGACAAGAAATTTGAATTCAATTTTGAGATAACCTTGATTTTTGACCCAGTGACCCCGAATTCAGTGGAGCTCATATACTGACATTGCCCAATCAATTGTGATCTCGGTAAGTTTAAATGCAAGGTCACTGTGACCTTGACTTGGACCCAGTAAACCTGAAGTATACAGGGATCATCTACTGCCAATGGCCTATCATTAACTATGTATGATCACAGTACGCCAAAAAGTTGTCACGTTATGAAGCTGACATTATATTGCTAGTGAATGGGCGGACAGACTGACAGACAGACAGACGAGCGACTTGTCATCATAATACGTCCTGAAGTTTTAAGTCGGACGTATAAAATTGAAAGGAACACGTATAGGTCACGTCTTATACGAGTCTAATTCAAGTCAAAATATCTTATTGTCATAAAATAAATCCATTGTAAGAAACTATTTGGTGGTGTTGTACCAAGTTTCATCATGACTTGTAAGAATACAAGAAAACCCAAGATATATGTTTCATAGTAAACACGTGCCGAATATTAATAAGAATAATAGCGATATCTGAGCAAAATTGGGTTGAACTTATGTATTAAATTATGTCATTTATAAAAAATTATCATATATTGTTTCCAGAGCATGACATAATGACATGATTACTCAGACTTATGAATTTATTTACCACAAAAACGTAACCAGTAATCCTTGGAGTAAAGTTAAATAGATTAGAACTATCAAAAACGTCTGTTGTGGTTCAAACATCCATTCATTCAGAGACATATTATAATAGATTTCTCTGGAGAGATAAAGGTTTCCTAACTTTTATGTCAGATATTGGAATGGTGTCAACTAGGCTACTACTTTGTATAAAAGTGTGTCGTTCAGTAACGCATAGTTTTCCTTTTTCGTTGATAACAAAATTGTCTTGTCCATGTTCAGTTTAATGTAAACTATGTTATAAACCTAGATATTCGATATCTGTCACTATGTTTTAATCTTTAAACCTAAAACTATAGGACAAATCGTTGATACCATTCTATACGAGTTTTATCTTTTAAATTCTAAGGTATATGACAAATCGTTGATATTATTCTATACAAGTATTATCTTTAAATCTAAAACTATTGGACAAATCGTAGATACCATTGTATACGAGTTTTATCTTTTAAATTCTAAATTATATGACAAATCGTTGATACCATTCTATACAAGTATTATCTTTAAACCTAAAACTATTGACCAAATCGTTGATACCATTCTATACAATTATTATCTTTAAATCTAAAACTATTTGACAAATCGTTGATACCATTCTATACAAGTATTATCTCTAAACCTAAAACTATTTGACAATCAATGATACCATTCTATAATACAAGCATTATCTTTAAACCATAAACTTTAGAACAAAGTGTTTAAACCATTCTATACAAGCATTTATCTCTAAACCTAAAACTATTAGACAAATCGTCGATACCATTCTATACAAGTATTATCTCTAAACCTAAAACTATTAGACAAATCGTCGATACCATTCTATACAAGTATTCAGAGACGTTGTAGACATCTTAACTAAGAGGGACAACTCATCGAACTTTCCGACAAGTTGGCTCCGCGCAAAAAGTGGTTTGGTTTTCAGGTGTCTGTAAGGGGTTACTGAATATTGCACTATTTTAGTAGACGATGTGAATTGGCTGCTGTTTATATATAGACGGATATATTTTCGGATTCTGTACTGAAAGTTTGATAGAATCTAAATATTGGTTGATGTATTTGTTTTGGCTACAAACAAATAAAAACAATTGTAGATAATAAAGTTGATATAAAATATAAAGGAAGATCTGTGGTTTAATGATCAAAGAATAAATCATTCTCCGAGAAGACATCAGTCGTTTTCCTGTCATTAGATACACATTAGGAAGACAATTATATCTTTGATTTATTCTTATATCATCGTCTATACAACCCAGACAATATCCATGAGGGTAACAATAAATTGTTGATTTAGTTCTTGTATAACTGAGTGCAAGAATAGTTCTTTACCCAAATGTGTTTTGATAAGTCTGTCCCGTATATTCATAGCAGACATTTCTAGTTGTCAATTTATCCTGTCTTGGTATATATATATATGCCCTTTGTTTTGTCTCTTTATAGGAAAGGCAAATCTGTTTATTTAGAACACAAGTGCTCTTGCAAATATCGGACTTCATCCAGGAAAACATTCCAACCAAACCCAACCGGAATATATGTCTGTGCTAAAATGTTTAAATCATCATATATCGTATATTTAAGTTGTTTGATATAATGTTGTCCTCGTAGATATAAAGTTGATATAAAATATAAAGGAAGATCTGTGGTTAAATGATCAAAGTGTAAATCATTCTCCGAGAAGACATCAGCCGTTTTCTGTCTTTAAAAACAAATTAGGAAGACAATTATATCTCTCTGATTTATTCTTATATCATAGTCGTTATATCCCAGACAATATCCATGAGGGTAACAATAAATTGTTGATTTAGTTCTTGTATAACTGAGTGCAAGAATAGTTCATTACCCAAATGTATATTTGATAAGTATGTCCTGTGTTTAAATATTCCAGACATTTTCTAGTCGATGTCAATTTATTTTGTACTGGTATGTACGAATGCATGTACTCTATGTCTATTTATAGGATAGCAAATCGGCTTATTAAGAACTTTGTGAAGCAAATATCAGGCTTCTTTCATGGTAAGATAAATTACTCAACTCATGTCAATATCACCCTACGTGACTTCACAGAAATGTACAGTTTCTTGTTTGTTTGTTTGTTTGTTTGTTTGTTTGTTTGTTTGTTTTGTTGGGTTTAACGCCGTAGCAACACATATAAGGTCATATAACGGTGGTCAATCAACCTACTCACTCCTCCCGGAAAGGCTAAATCTCTGGATTTAGCTGTTAACCGACTACTTAGCGCATACTTTCGTCAGTGACTGACAACTGCCCTACATAATTAAAAATCATTGGTAGGAAGGAGAATGGCCGTAGAAATAATTTCATGACCAAGCTCCACGAAAGTATGCCCCGCCCGGGAATCGAATTCACGACCCCTCAACTGTTCCTATAAAGCGCTGATGATAAAGTGCGATAAAACTCGACAGCTATCGTGTAACTATCGAAGTTAGCTTAAATGTCAGTGAAAGTGTTATCAATAAGAGAAAGATATGAAGTCAGATTGTCAAACACATAATGCAGTGAAACAAATGGATACAGCCTATGTCTATACGCTAGATTAACCTGATATCCATTGGCCATTATAATCATGCTTCCTTGTATACCAAGAATCAGTACGATGACCTAGACACAATGTATTTGTAACAATTTGTCCACACGATTCTAGTAATGAAGACATATTACATTACTGTTGACATTTAAATTTTGCGAACGGTAAAATAAGCCGCGGCCGTGGCGTAGTGGTTAGCATGTCTGACTTTAAATCCGGATATCGCGCGTTCGAGCCCGGTCGCAGAAGCACATACCCTATACATGAGTTGTCGGCCTCGTACTAGGGTAAGTTAGTACTGGTGATAGAAAAGTGTCTAGGAAACCTATAGAAGGAAGAGCTGGTCGTCGTGTATATGACCTAAATATGTGTTGAATACGACGTTAAACCCATTTGAAAAAATGGTAAAATGATAAAATATTACCATGCTGACAGACCCCATAGATTGATTCATGTTGTTTTTTTGATACTTCAGATGAAATATTTGTGTTCATGTACATTTTATGAATTATATACGTCTCTACTGAGTAACAGCTACATTTCGGCTAACCTGAGCATCATGTTCTCATTATGATCTTTTAGGATAGCCAGGAGGAATATCCGTGTTGCGTCGAACGTCTATGCTTTGTTTGTTTGTTTGGTTTTTACGCCTTAGCAACACATTGTATAGGTCATATAACGGCGGTCAGTCAACCTACTCACTCCTCCTTGAAAGGCTTAACTTCTGGATTTAGCTGCTAACCACCTACTAAGCGCATACTTTCGTCAGTGACTGACAACTGCCCTACATAATAAAAAATTACTGGTAGGAGGGAGTATGACCGTAGAAATAATTTCATGACCAAGCTCCACAAAAGTATGCAAAAGTATGCTAACTACCCCTCGATCAGTAGACTTGCGTGCTATCAACTGAGCTAGCCGGGCGGGTGTGCCAATCGAACAATAAAAACATATAGACTTTTATCCTTGATGTCTAAAATTATCTGATGTAATGATAATCCTGAAATGTTTTATTGCATGATGGTCGAATACTACAGAAATAGAACAACATTACGTGTTGTATACAGTAAACAAACTAATCCTGTAATTTTGTGAATACAATACTAAAGGAAGAGAAAACTTCAAAGATATTACAGTCGGTGGAGTCTTGATTGTATATGCAAGCATATTATTACTATAAATATGACAATAACAAGGATGAAAATACGAATGTATATAAAGACGTATAGAAAACATTACCATACCTATAATACCTTTGAGATCAAGTATATCTATACACAACAAAACATATTAAATGGTGAATGGAACATAATTGACTTTTCTGACATTGACATTGGCGCAGAAACGGCTTTCCATAATGACGCATTTCTTACTTAGAAATACACTAATCGGATTAAGACATTTGAATGATCGAATTAAGAAGCAATATTCCTTTGCAGTTTTAATATAAGATTGGTTAATATATTTAGCCAGAATGATATACGAAATGGCCGCGTTAATATCTGATTAAATGCTTCTTTAATATATCAGTTGTGCCGAGGACTCAAAATAAACGATGACAATTGGCCGGGGAAGTTCGGACATTGAAATACAACACATGTTGTTATTATATTACATTATGCACTAGTTGATATGTTTCTATTGTTTAGCTGTTGCAAGGATTTAATAAAAAACAAGCGTCTGTTTATTATATATATTGAATATCACGAGACTATACACCTTGCCAACTCGGGTTCCAAAAAGGCAACAGATTCATTTCGATTGTGTTGATGGGAATTATTTTTTTAAATGTACTTTTAAACTAAGACTGAAGTCGGACAATAGACATATACAGTAAAGTTCTCCTAAAAAGACCACCTTCGTTTTGGCAAAATCATTCGTTTTTGATGATTTTTAAGTTCCAAATGCTTAATTTGAGAAGAAAAATGGATCCTATATTAAGACCACCCCGATATTAAGACCATATATATATATCATATATATATATTGGTGGTCGTAATAGCGGGACTTTACTGTACAATAGTTATGTTTTTAACAAGTGGCTTGTTCATGTAACCACAGGAGCTTGACATTCTGTAATGTACTTTGAAAACATTTACACTTATTTTATCGTAAGCAGATTTTATTTAAGTACGATACAGAATGTCAAACTCCTGTTATGTAACGTCTCCAAAAGACATTTTTATATTGTTATGTTACACACAGTTCTAGCTATAAATACATTCTTCGAGCATTACATATATAGTTAAATGATATGTTGTCTTGAATATGAATTGCTTTGTTATGAAAGGCCTCATGTATGAATATCTAAACATTGCGAGATTTGATTATCTAAACGTTGCCAGACAAAACATGTACTAAATATTTTATTAAAATGTATGAGAAATGGTTTTGTAATGGTAACCAGACTGTATATAAACATCGTAAATAAGACATACATGTATAAGTCACAACCGATTTATTTCATTTCAGTAAGGATCTGATTTGATGATGTTCTTTAAATTATCACCCATACAGTCTGGAGTACGTCCCATTTTCTTATGAGAATTTGACAAATCCTATGGGAGTTTTGACTTAAAATTAAATATATTTCCACTAAAAATACATTGATGAAAAATTACTTGTGTTATGCCCATATACATATGTCTATGGTTATGCCCATATGTAGATCTACATTTGTTGGAAATTTGAAACTAATTGGAATAAAAAAGTAAGTTTGCAAGATTTCCGGATTCTCAGATGTATTCTTAATTGCTATAGCCAATGAGATTAGTTTTGTAGAACTAGACTTAAACCTACATATGTATTTTTAGGTTTGTAACTGGAAAACAAAGCTTATACGCATACTGTTTTATTTATTTCTCGTTAAGGCTTATCTTGTCACTTAAAGAAGGATAAAACATTCAATATACTTTTATTTATAATACGATTGGATAAAAAAATACAACGCTCTCTCAACAAAACACGAACAAGGAAACAAAAAAGTGATGATATTTAAAATAACAATACATAGACTCAGTAGTTATGAGTTTTAATGAAAAAAGTTAATTTTGAGATATAAGTAATATTGAAAAAAGGTTAATTTTTGAGATAATATATTTTCAATGTCATGTAGATGTTTTTGCCAGAAACATGATCGTTGTAAAAAAACATCGCACAATAAGCTAGCAAAATTGAGTTTTTCAGTATTTTTACAAGTATTGTTGAACATAAAAGACGCTTGTTTATTACTCATTCCTCCTGCTAGACTAAGTACTAAATGATATCAAAAACGTACAGATAACCTAAAGTGACATTTTAAAATATATTTTTTATTCCACTATTATTTACGAACTATTACTTCGTATAAACGAAACAGTTATTTTATGAAAACGAAATAATTATTTAAACAAAAAAAACAACGAAAAAAACATAACTGAATAATAACGAAGATAAAAAGATATTTCAAAATGTCACTTTATGGGCTCCGTACGTACGTATAAAATATCTATTTCTTTCTATGCCTTAAAACTATCATTATTCATGTGATTGTTCATTGTTATCTCTGAATCTTCCGCACAGAATCCGAAGTTGAGTCATAAGTTGGCCATAAGCAAAGATATTTTGTACATAGAATTCAAATTAAACAATAACGATTCTCATGCTATAGTTAGCGTTTTCGGACGAGTAAAAACAAAATTTACTTTGTGTGCTATTTGATTTTTATCACAGTTTTGCCTTGTTCTAGAAATCAATGAAACACCAGTGTTTGTTTACCTTTTGCAGATCATGTGACTTTATAAATTGATAAAGTTTTTCAAAATCAATCAAAGGGCGATTTGATATTTCCTTACGGAATAAAACATTATGGTTTTATTACATAGTTTACCATGGTTGGAATTGACACTTTCATACTCCCCTGTTGGTTAAAATAATTGACTTGCTGAGCCTTATATGACGTATGTGTGGGTTTATACTCCAAAAATACATCAGACAAATTAATCAGAAACTGGAGTGTTTGCCTCAACAATCTAAACTAACGAACAGCTTTATTAACACTGTTTAGTAAGAATAAAGTTCTGTGTTAGGTTGTGCATATTGAATGTGATTGATAGAAAATCTGCGGCCATGTAAATACTTCTACCTTATTGCAATAACACTTGTCTATACGTTGATTGAAGCTAATTGAAGCCAGCTGGCGTACGTCTATCAATTGGCTGCATTATTAATGTACGACAATATTAAAAAGATGTTGTGAAATAGCAATCGAATGTTATTGTCCATCGTGTTTGACAAGTTGTAATCCAGAGACGTAAATCCTAAGCATTCCAGACTCTAAGAGAGTTCTGCTTCTATATTCTATATGTACTTTCATGCCAGTATAGTTTTGTTTTATTAACCTGTCACAACTTAAGGTTCAAGTTAAGTCTTTTTTTGCATTAATAATAGTAAAATAATAAATGCTCTAACTCTGTCGTACTTTCATCAAGAGCAGTGTTTTATACATCAAAATGTTTCGTAAGAAACATACAAAGTGATGCTGGCAATTAATTCAGATGAAAACTTTTAACAAAAGATGTATTTGCAAAATTGATGCTGTAAAAATGAAAATACTAAAAGACATTCAATTCTTTTTACAAACCAATTTAACATTAAATCATTTACAGAACATTTTAGTTCATATTCCAATGAAGGTACTCCAAAATATATAATCCCAATAAATGTTAAAACAAAACTACAGTATATGAAAAACATTTTGACAGATGCAAGTGTAGGGGGTTTTCACGACCCAGTTTCTACTTTCACTTTAGTTTTTCATTTGCCTTAGTTTTGTTTTAACATTTTTTAATGTTATAAATATTGGAGTACCTTCATGGGAATATGTACTATTATGTTCTGTAAAGGATTTGATGTTAAATTTTGTTGTAAGAAAAGATTAATACATTTTAGTATTTTTATTTATACAACATCAATTTTGCAAATTCATCTTTTGTTAAATATTTTTGTGGTAATTGATGGCAAGCATTACTTTGTATGTTTCATAAGGAACAATTTGATGTATAAAACACTACTCTGAGTGGAGATATTACAGAATTAGAGCATTTTCATTTTCACTGAATTACTTTGCAAACCAAGACTTTACATGAACCTTAAATAATTACAGTCACTGAATCTGTTATTTTTAACTCCTTTCGAACTTGTTATTTCCGAATATTTAAAATCGCCACATATATAGTTAGACTCATCAATAATCAATATGGATCGGTGGCTTAACGGTTAAAACGAAGTTGAATAATAACACATTAAATGACCGTGTAATTATTCAAGTTGTGACAGGTTAATAAAACAGAAGTATTTATTAAGCTAGTACGACGACATTCATTGACCTTATATGTATCATTCAAAAATGTACACCGATGTACATTGTTGTAGAAAGTGATCGGTTGCAAAAGAGCCCTCTCAGTCATGCTGATCTTGGGGACATATGAAGCTTGAAACCACTATTCGACGTTCATGCAATAACGTGGTCAACTAGACAGTCGGTAGCAAAGAGAAGACACAATTTGGACTGTGATTTCTCTTTATTTTGATGACTTGAAAGTCGATGGCTGAGCGTGGGCACAATTTGTCTGCCATTTCCGAAAATAGAAATTGGTAATATGCTCTTCAGGGTTATATTCTCTCAATGCAGGAGCATTTACAGTAATTTATAATCGTGATTTGCCAGTATAATTGTCCAAGTACTTATAGTGTATCTTCAAGGACTTAGAAAATAACTCTTAACAATTGTGAACGTAATCAAATGTAAAGTTTGTCAACAGTTTTACATTGAGGATGAATATAACACATAAAAATGATTTTCAATAAATAAGCCGATCTAAATTAATGAATATAGATATAAACGTTATCAGATCGGAGAGTTGTTATTAATTAAGTATTTCAATGTGAATTTGCGTGCGTAAAATTGTATTGCCTTACATTTACAGAAAATCAATGAGTTTATTGTCTTAATGTGATAGCGGTTGTAGACCAAAGTCACACATTACTCCCTGTATGGTCACATCGACTATGAAATAGCTGGGGCAAGCCAAATGTTAACAAAGGATTATCCCAGGGAATTAAGATATCATTTATCTATGTCTCTGGATTGGCCCTTCAAACTTATCTAAATCGTAGAGCATAAATTTATTTGATATCCACTCATATTTCAACTGACTAATCTAATAGTCCATACGTGTTCATGTAACAATTATGAGCAATGAGTCATAGTGGGACAATTTAAAAACGCGAAAATCCACCGAAACTTCCCCAGAAAATTCCATACAAGTATGACTCATCATATCTGCATCCATTATTTTTTTCATAGAGCAATTATTTCTAGTAGCCATGATATTACTATCTGTTCACGATACTTAAAATACAAAGGGAGATAAATGTATGGCATGAATTTATAAAATTACCAGACAGGTAACTTCCCTTTGAGGAAGCCCAACAATTGTTAAAGTACCTGGTACATGCAAATTTCTGTAAATAGTATCCTATAGACCTCAATCATAGTTTCTTCTGATATTGCACAGATATCACGTTTGAATGATATTTGTGCCAACTAACCTATGGATTGCTTTTAATTACACAAAACACTATTTATAACATCAACATTTCTACTTTGGGGTTTCAAGCAATTTTGATGGTGAGTGATATTTACAGGCTGTGATTGGTTGAGTCCATGTGAGTTAGGTGTGTTGTGTGTTAGGAAAATTGTAAAGGCAAATATCATTTGGACATGACTAATACTATGAGCTGTTCCGATGTAATATAATCCACTACACAAGGGAAGAACTTAAGATTGGGTCTAAAGCATAAAGCACATACAAGCTAAAAGGGATATACAGGCAAATGACTGTGCCAAAAGTATAAAACCAAGTTTAGTCTTTAAAACAGTATTAAGAACGTAAGAAATCACCTACTAATAACATTTGTCACTTATAACATTAAACTGAACGAATTAAAACAGGTGGCATACACATTGTTGAAAACGAAAGTAGGATACTGAGAGAATCACCAAGCTATTTATAGATTTGTTATAGGTCGTACTTGCTGAAATTAAACATTTTCATTGGTCACTTCTGGTCTTTTCAACATTCTAAGGCGGTTAGGATATCTTTTTAATAGAATTATACTAATGTTGCACAATAACAAGCCCTAGAATCTTCTCATCAGTAAATGCATATTTTAACACTAATCTATTTTTAGCTTACCAGACCCACGTGGGTCTAGTTATGATATAATGAGAAAATAAAGAAATATTTTGCCAAGTAATATAACAGTGTGTCTGTTGCATTCACTGTTATAAAAATATAATTCAAAATCAGGAAATATGAAGTTGAATTTTTGCCTTGCAAGTCCTTTAATAAATTATCTTCAAAATTAAAACATTAGCAACTGTGATAAGTAATTGTAAAATGGGATTACATGTATTTGAAATATACTATCACTTATTTTAACATTAAAGGCTGTACACACAGAATCTAAGGATATTGATCTTTATTTGAAATTACTAGTATATCTTAGAGATAATTAGGGCTCTATATCGGTCAGAATGATCGATACGATATTCGTATCGACACAAAATGATCGATATTCGATACATCATATGATATTTTAATAATAGAAATAATGTTTATAAAACAGCAATACAGTGTTGTTTTATTTATTTATTTTAATTGTAGTAGAGCCATACTACTAAATGCACAGTTTTATTAATATTTTAAATATTTGTCTTTGACGTTTGTATTTTTTAACAAAAATCATTGCATCCCGTGAGCCTGGATCTAGATTTTTTTTTGCTGACATGATGTCTCCTGGGGTTGAAAATACCCATTGAAAGGCTACTGAAATGGCCTGAGCAACCAAATATTTCGCAGGTAAAGTGCACAAATGTGGGTGTCTGTTACCAATTTTCAATGTAAAAAAACAAAGGATTCGAATGTTTTGGCATGTCTACGTAAACTTTCAATTCTTCATCAGCCATTTCCTGAAATCTTCTACTTATCATCCCCATGCATTCATTAATCAATCGTTTATGTAATTGTGAAGGATTCACATAACATGAAACCATTTTGTTGATGTTTGATTTTAGTTAGATTTATTTTGATTAATTCATATTTGTATGGCACTAAATAGAGATCGGCAAAAAGAAAAACATATTCTTTCAGAACATCAGCTACAATTCCGGTATTCAATATACAATATACCGTACACTGGTGTAGAGCCCTAGTGATAATGTTACTCTCAGTATTTCAGTTAAAAATGAACAAAAACATATAAGTACTAAAATAAAAAAATAAAAAAACATTCCAAGTTTCTTCATTTTATTACATAACAATGTCTATGAATGAAATCTAATAATGTGAATGATACTACTGGCAATATGATACATAACAATAATCATACATTATGATATAGTCCACTTTTTCTCAACTGTCAAAGTTTGAATAATTTCACAGTGATTGAATACACACTATCATATTAATCACATTATTATGGTCATTAGACAAAGAACACAAAGTCACAGTGAAATTATTCATGTTTAGACAGTTGAGAAAAGACAAACAATAGATCTACACTAAATAATCTCAGTCAACTAGTATGACTATATCAACAATGAACAGTCTGTAAGTTCATTCTCGAACCCAGAGGTTATCAAAATTCTCATTCTAAAAGAAGTTAAATCAAGAGTCTTTATAACATCTGGGTACAAGAATACTGCAAGTTTGGCATTACAGTCTTCATGACTATTTTTCTTTAGCACTGAACATTCTGTCCGGAAAAATGATTTTTTACTAGACCAATGAAAGTTTACTGAACCTAAAAATTTCTTAGTGATTAGTAACAAAACTGTCCATTGTATAAATGCAGTATAATATATCATAAAATTCAATGATCAATATACATGTCGAAACAATCACAAACACTATTGTTTGATTGACTTATAATGCTGTTTTTTATTCATACCTGAAAATTCTTATTAATTATAGGATTTGTATTGAAGACGAACTGTGGTGGCTTTAAAAGTTAGTGAACCATTGGACAAATCACATTCTATAAGTCTCTGCACTGATAGCGATTTGAGTAAACTTGGTCCATCAGCTAAATTCAAAGACTGTATAATCATTATAATTCATTTTGTACTATTAATATAAACTATTAACTAAATTGGGCATATTTACATAACAGCCCAAATATTTAATGTGGTTAATGAAGGATTCTTAATGAAACTAGTCATATTGGAAGCAACAACAAAAATGATATAAATAGGAAATGGACTTCATTTGCAATTTAAATCTATGGGTTTCCCTGCAATAAAAAATTTAAAAAACAATTACTTTTAAGTATCATGATTTTCAACAATGTGTTAAAACCATTGTTTACATATCTTCAGTGAGGGTGTGAGCTACTGATTACATATTGTTATTTTTTGTTTTAAAAGAAACCTCAATAAATCATTATGGTACAAAAAAATTCATTCATGAAATTGGAAGACCACATTTTGTTTCGTATTCTGCAAAAATACCGGAAATAATAGCCAATCATATTACTTCTAAATTGATGTGTGACAAAACCTTGTACAGTAATTAGTAGAATTTTCTTACCCTCAGAAATCTCATATAGATTTACAAGTTCAACAATTTGTTTTTTTATTAAAGGTTGAAAAGTTGTACAATTCGTCATACAAGATGTTTGAAGAAAAGACAAGTACTTTATACATAATCTTGCTTTACATGATCATAATAAACATTACAACTTTTAAAACAATTACTTAAGTGTATATACATATATACATTTAAATAAACATACATATATGTTCTGTTCTGTCATGTTCATATTAGTCCAATATACAAGCAATAGGTTCATTCAAATGCACATACTAATCACAGTTAAACATTCATTTTGTAGATTTATTAATTGATAAATTCTTTGTACTGTCAAATGCTTTACAAAATGCAAAAATAAACAAAGTATTTTTAAGCATAAATGAAAAAAAGTCAATGTAACAATGAGAAAGAAGGAAATGCATGTAATCTTTATTGTAAAAAAACAACAAAAAACTCTAGCATTCAAAATTTAAAAAAGTAACATTTATAATAGAATGCTTATTTTCCTTTCCTTATAAACCCATTACCTTAAATTAAATAAAGTACAAAAATAGGAAAATATAAAAGTTAAGGTAAGAAAAAAACTTAAAACATTTATATTCATAAATCCCTAAAGGGGCCTCTTACAACATGAAAAAAGAGTAAGACATTCAAAACTCCTTGATTATTCACTACAAAGCCATGTTGAAACTTTTTTGCACACACTGTACAGTGCTTTGCCTCGGGTATGTAGCAAAAACACTACATTTTTAGGTGGACCTAAGCACGAATCGTTCTTAGATTATTCATTCAATGAATATTTAGGTGTTTCAAATGAGGGTAAAAGAGAGACAGATACACTATTTATTTATACCAAGGAACATCTGTATTTTTATTAGTTTTAAGGTACATACAACTGCTGTGTCAAACCAGAGGATGATGTTTCCTTTGAGGATCTCCTGTCTCAGCTTAAAATCAGAGATATTGCCTATGTTTTCCAAACAAACAGGCTGAGATGGTTTGGCCAGGTAGAACGTAGCACAAGCTGGAACTCCAAAGTCAGAGACATAAACGTTACTGCACATTGGGGCAGAGGCAGACCAAAGCTAAACTGGGAAGACCTGGTTAAGCTTGAACAGCTGGTACAGAAAATGGATTGCACCAACCCTCAAGACCGCCAATCATGGAGAGGTAGACTTCACTCCAGATGAGACACACAGGCCTCACCATTGCCAAAGGAATAATCAACGGCCTGTTTAAACTAAACTGGATGATGATAATTTACTATACTATGATCAATCGTATAGGAAGACTTCTGCATTCACAATGAAATGTTGACTTTCTGAAACAAAAATATTGTCTGGGGAAAATGTTACAAGACGTTAAACCAAATGTGTAAAACCGTATTCTATTTTATGTACAAAATGTATTGATAAATGTTTCTCTTCATAATCAACAGAAACAATTCATGTATAGTCTGACAACATTGATATGATAGAACCTTGTAAAAAATAAATATAAAACCAGTAAATGTTATAAAAAACATACTGTTGGTATAGTGTTTGACACTATTCTACAGATATGAATTAGCTCATTTCAACCACTCAGAAATTATTTAAAATAAAGTTTGAATATCTGATTAAAATTGTCAGACCATACATTCTAACAACAAAAACAACATAGTTCTATAGTACATTATAACTTATAACTATCACAATATATTACAACATGATTGGACAATATAGATATAATACTATGGAGACATTTAATTAACATGAATGGAAGATTCAAAACTTTAAAAGCTGGCTAGACTTTTTATAGACCAAAGTTTGAGGAATACACATACATAATACAACTGTTTATATTGTTTGGGTTTATATTGTAAACATGGGGCATGGAGTTGAGAAAATAATGTGTATATCTTAATGTATTCTAAAAATATCAAAATTTAACATGCATAAAGAAACTTAAGGACCCCAGGGTATATGTTATTGGGGATGAATATTGTCTAAGGAAAAATAAAAATCAAA
Source organism: Mactra quadrangularis (assembly GCA_025267735.1). Lineage (NCBI taxonomy): Eukaryota > Metazoa > Mollusca > Bivalvia > Venerida > Mactridae > Mactra > Mactra quadrangularis. The sequence continues at coordinate 36,795,414 of CM046304.1, forward strand.
GACAAATAATCTTTTAAACATGTGTATGCAAAAACCTAGAACTTTTGATACTTAATTACACAATGACCTTTTAGTATTGAATCACTATAAAATTAATTTACTGTATACAATTATATTATAGGAAGACACAATTAACATGCAACTTCAAGTCCTAAAGACAACATTTACCGAGAAGATGTTAAGGTAGAATACCCATAATACACATATCAAAGAATAAGCTTTTTGCTGCTTTCTATATAATAAGAATCACAACCTAGATTCACTGGCAAAATATTTTAACTTTTTACCGTCAAATAAAATTTTTATAACATTTTTTTGAAAATTGAGTTATGAGTAAGAATCACACTATAAATTTGAAGGGGTATATGTCTTTAAAATGTAAAAATGAATTAAATAATCAAATTATTTTCATAAATTTTGTTTAATAAAATTCACAATACTTTAATGAATGCAAATACATCAACTTTAATAACTTTACCTTGGTATTTTTACACATATACCAAGTTAATCATAGGGAGACCCAACAGAAAATGTGACGATTTTCACCGGCTTTAAAAACTACAAGTCTGTATCCCTATCTTTTGACTATGAAAACAGTTTCTGCACTTCAAGTTACACATTTAATAATTTACCTTATACCGTATGGCAATGAATAAAACAAAGAAAAAAAACTTTGACCACAGATAACTAAACAAAATGCCATTTTAATGCATCGACCCCCCTTTTGAAAAAATGTCAAAACTTTAGTGACCATTATAATATGAAGTAAACACTTCTTTACAATGTATATTTTATGTTCTAATTGCTTAAATCATCAACAACTTATTGATTACGAATTTGTTAGGGGACGAATCAGTTAGGGGACGAATCTTTTCGTCCATTGTTTGAATTGGATTTTTAAACTTCCGGTTTAAACTTTTTACACGAATTCTATCTATTTTCTCAAATAATTGGGAGAATTGATAATATTTTGAGGTAATATAAGAAAAATATTAATAATATTTGAAAAAATTAGGCATTTACACAATAAAGATGTATATCCGATCTTTATCGATTGATAACGACACCGACGAAAACCTTTTACGTAATTTGTCGACATGACCCGACATCGCCCGAAGTTTGACAGCAGCTATTATGGGTATTCTACCTTAATTCAGATAGGTAGAACCTTAATCAACTTTGGTCAAAACTCATTTAATACACTATATGTATTCAGACTTAAATATAAATAGTAACCCGAGCTAATACTGTTTTCTAGATAAAACATTACGCTGTGGAGCTTCTTGAATCAATTCATTCTTATACAATGATCAATCAGAGTTATGAAACTGCAAAGACATACATGTATTTTTGTCAAAATATTTAAGCTGGAGTTATTTGTATTAGGATGTAGACTAATTAAGCTTAGTACCAGTATTAGTAAATTTTTCAACAATAAGTGGTGCATACATTGATCCTGCTGATTTAAATACTCACTAAAGTACTTCTGTACTCACAATCCATAAATACATATATCTGGGAAATCATGGAATAATCCAGAGTTCCAGTATTTCAGGAAGCACATATTAATGTTTGAGTCAATGACAGTTGAATACAATTTACTAATACTAAAAGAAATATACATTATGTGTCATGATATTGTTACCAAAATATAATACATGTAATTGATTACTTTGCGGCAGAAAATCTTAGTTATAGCTTTATACACTTTATTTATAGGCCTTTCAATATATGTGTAGTGCATAACTAAGTTAACTTCTAATCTACAAACTATCCTTCGTCCATAGACCTTGATGTAGTTCATATAGACCATCCAACAGGAGACTGGCACAGTCCTGAATCAAAAACACACTGTATAACAAGAAATGTAATGTTAAAACCACATTAAAGCCCGATTTTCCTGCAGATAAAGCAAAATTTACTAAGGGAAATAGTCCATTATAAAGCCATCTAGAGTTGTGGTTACTTTCTTGTGAAGTTTCATAAAGAACTGACAATAAATGGCAGAAACATATGGTAAATTAAAAACTTTAACGCAATTGTTAATGACACCGGACACCCGCCCACCCAACTGCCTGGGTTTCGCCAAACTTTAACCCAAATTTTTTGGTTGAAAAATCTGGCTAAATAGTGTTTTTGATTCCTGACTGTCCCAATGGCTTGTGGTCCATCCGTGGACCGTGGTGGTTAATACATTAGTTCACTCATAGAACTTGATAAACTTTGTCCATCAACATCAATTGATTCATACAGCTGATCCATAGAAAATTTACTTAATTGTATGTAGCACTATATACAGTGCCCTCAAAAATTATCTTAATCTTTACACCTAGTAAAAAGCAGGTCTTTCATTATAATCAAATTACATATGATATGTATGCACACATTGTCATAATTTTAACAGATTGAAACATTTGAAAGGGGAGTAATGCTTCTTCATACAATTGATAAGCATTTACATGTATCTAAAGATATGTTTTAATTTTTCAAGCATTGGTAAAAATCTAAAGTCAAATCAAGCATTTCGCTGAAGTGTAAAGGTAATTATGGATGGTACTGAATCTTCAACAAGGGAGTAGGCTGGGTATACTTCAAGACATGGTACTGTACTCTACATGAACGACATAAAAATGTTGTATTATAAAAATGGAAGCTGTCAACTGTCAGTCTTTGTTTGTATTGTGTTTGTAGCACTCTTATTATGTCCTGATAATACCTGAAAATATAGAGAAGAGTATTCATACATTTCAGCATTGTAATGTACATTTTTTAGTTTTAACATTCACTTTTCAATTTAATCTAAAATGAAACCAAGATTCTATTCATTGCTTTTTTAGTTAGGTTTATTACTGTAGAGGTACATAGTTAAGGTCATAACATTGCAGTCAGACAATCTACATAGCATTCCTGGAAAGGCTAAATCTCTTTAGTTATTATTTTAAAGCAGAATAGCAGGGCATTGCACTCTGCTCCTTTTTCTCTCCTCCCTGCCCGTTTTAGCCTCTTTCTATGCAGTAATAGTACATTTGAGACATTTACCCTCAGATATGCCCTGCCCTTTTTTCTCCCTCCCTGCCTTTTTCTGAGTTTTGGAATAATCTCTAGTCTTGATTTAGCTGTTAACCAGTTACTAGGCACACACTTTTGTCAGTGACTAACAACTGCTGTACATAATTTAATGGTAGGATGGAGAATATATATTGCTACAAGCTAGGCAGTCATATATTGGCGCAATGCATAAAGTTATAAAAATTGAATGTCAACTGAAATGAAAGAGCAATATAATGGTTGAGATACCCTGATGCCTTTTTCCCATCATATGTGCTGAATTCTAGAGACTCCATAGCTTTAGAGCTTCAAATGGTTTCAGAATGGGTAAAAGAAGGCTTGCCAGCTAAATGATAACTGCTAAATGTTTTCCCTCATTAAATACAATTGCTCAATAACTTCTACTGGATCAGCTATCAGCATTTACAGATTTTTGAGAACAATTCTGAACAGTAGTATTATAATTAATATTTCTAAGATATATTATTCAGATTTATTCTTTGAGCAATTTGGGGTCTTTGACGATCTTCTTGCATTTCTGCACAAGCTTAATGGTTGTCAAATATTATTTCTGACTTATCTGAGACAATACATTTATAATATACAAAATAATACAGGGCTGGCCCTGCATCAAAATAAGACTCATGATGAGTAGTTTCCAGTTCTTTCACCAAATGCGTAGTTGTCCCCACTTTTAGGCCATTGAAGTCAACAGTATTTACTATAATTGTTTCAATGGGTATATGTGTAACCCAATGTCAACACAAAATATGGGTATATTACAGTGGCCAGCACACCTACATGCAAGTCTAGTTTTCCTGGACTCTTCTATTGCCAGTACTCAACTAACCTTCCATAAGGCAAACAACTTCAACATATACCTACTATATATTGGTATAACTTGAAGAAAATCAACACTAAGGATATTTACCTTAAATATAAGTCTACCAAATATAAGACCATATGGTACTGGACCATATTCTTTAGAATCAAAAGACATTTGTTTATTATCTCCTTCCAGCCATACATGGCCTTTAGGTACCTGCAAAAATCATGTTACATCATCCACTGATTTAAAATACAGAATAACATTTTTCATGACAAACTTTCGTTAGCACTGGCCATTCGGCTGCTACCAGAATGGCTGCTTATTTGATTTTTGTCTCATACAATTTATAAAATATTTTTTATACTAACTCAAGCTGGATAGTGAAACAATTTATAACAATTCAGATCAATTACTCTCAAGTCTGCTTCCTGGTTCCTAGTACTAAGCTAGTAGGATAAAGTTATGTGCTCAAGAAAACTACGTATAGGTTTTAAATGTGATTAGAACCACAATTAGAACACAAGCTGGCTATCCAACAATTACCAGTCAAATGTCATTACCATACTGCCATGCTTGCTAAGTGCTTTCTGATGTAGATAAATATAAAGAGTGCAATCACAGTCAGCAAATGAATGTTTAACTGAATATGGTCCACACAAGAAAAATAATCAGATCCAATTCAGTTATATATATTTTGTTGTACAATCAATTCCAGCTACTAAGACTATCAAACTTGATAGTGGAATGATCATATTTTTTTCTTCTCAAATTAAGCATTTGGCACTTACATTTTGTCGAAAATGCATGATTTTGCAATAACCAAGGAGGTCTTTGTGGCAGAACTTTACTGCAATAGTAACTCAAACATGCCTAACAGTAATAATCCTTGTGATAGGATTGTTACTATATACTACTTAAAAAATGATCTTCCAAAAAGTAAACCAAAATTTTACTTACATATTCACGTTGTTGTGATAAAGTATTATATATCTTGTCTCCTTCCATACCAATTATACGTTTACATATTAATTTATTTGGTTTGTCCATTGATTTAAACCCTACTATATCACCACTGAAATAAATATAAATAAAATAACAAACATTAGTTTTTATCAAAATGAATAGCCTTGTAAAATAGTCTATATTATTATTAATATCATTGTTCAGGGCCAAAACAGTCTTGTTTGGAAGAAGCCAAATACAGGCTGCTTCCCCCCCCCCCAAAAAAAAAAAAATTAAAACTTTTCCCCCAGTTGGGTCCTCAAAGCTTCACTCCCCAATCCCATAAAAATACTGATAGAATTTCATAATTTGAAATTTCTTCACAACACAGTCTATGTTGTTTCATTTGCTAAATAATTTAATCCCAAAGAATGTTGAACCATAATTCACATAGAAAGGGAAAAAGTGGAGCTTTCTTCACAACACAGCCAATGTTGATTTGTTTACCAAATAATTTACTGGATTATCTTATTGACTTCATACCACATGTAGTTCAATCAAATTACCCTTTTTTACTAGCAATGAAGTGGGTACATTTCCCCAAATAAGTGAAACCCACACTAATCTTTCCCAAGAAAAAAGATGAGGCCCCTTAAATTCTTTCAAAAATATTGTTAAAATTTCTGTTGCTAATATCAAATTAAAAGGCCAATGTGGTAAAATATGCTCATATTTGATATTTATTAACTCATAGACAAAGCAGTCAATTCAATATTGCATCATACACAGTACAAAATTATGTGTATGGTCAACTAACATTTACAACTAAAGTTTCTTCTTTTTTTAAATGTGAATAGGAATCTTACTGTTTCAATCTCTGTAAATGAACTGTGACACTTTCAACAATATACATATCTCCGTGATATATTTCTGGCTCCATTGATCTACCTTCACACTGAAATATTCATAAATAAGAATTCACATTAACTTGTTTATTGATTTTTTTTTCACAAAAAGAATAACTTTCAGATTAGTTTACTCAAATATATACTGTTTGAATATTGATTTGAGTGGCAAACATTTTAGTATTAAACTATTGATGTTAACTGGACACATTCATATAAATAACATTTGGGAAACAAAACTTAGTAACCCATGAATGGCCTCTACTGTTTTATCTAATTGGAATATAAGGTGTGCTAAAAAGAGAAGTAACAATTTGTTTTCTGTAGTGTATTCACTTCCATTGGCATATACATATGTATTATCTAACTTGAAATATTTGCCACAGTGTTGCTTTTTTCTGGGACTTATGATTGAAATAATCTAGTTTTTTTTTCAAAAATAGGGGGAGGGGGCATTCATTAAGGGTGTCCCGGGTAATTAATATAGCATTTACATACAGTATTTAGTAACACAGCCATAGATGTTCCAGGAGCTATAATATGCAGCAAAAACATTGTGTATTTGGACTCCGCTAACTCTCCAAGCAGTTCTGTTTGTAGGTTCAACAGTATCAAATTCCTGGTTGCTTGACCTCCAGGTCATGTCTGGTGCATTAATACAAGAATTACTTTGATCCACAACACTTTCTAAAGTCTAGTGTTGGTTATTGTCATGTTTTAACCTAAAGTCAAAGTACCATTGGAATCACATAATGATGTTTTAATTTGATAGAACAGTGCAAAACTAGTCTAACTACATGTAAATACAGAAGGATGTAGACTACTTTTGCACTGACCCATTGATATAAATTATAAACAAGACATATGAAAATTTACCGTAACAAATGATACACCATAGGTTGTTACCACATGACAGACACACCCATATTGAACTAGTTTTAATAAACCAGTGCCAGTGGCTTTCAAGAAATACTTGATATTCATTGTCCTAGGCTATTGTACCATCAAATTTAATGCAGTAACATAACATTCCTCTACCTCACTTTGTCATCTGAAATAACAAATATTTTTTTTTGTTTGAGTACTAAGTTTCATAGGTGAAGAGCAATGGAGTACCAGACTAAAAGATTTTGTACAATGTATCAAATTATCAACATTTAATGTACGGTTACACTGTATTGAACATGTTAAAAATTTATCATAGATCTGCTTTGAATTCGACCTGTATACTTAAAAGTAATAATATGGATATTTTTACACATAGCACTCTAATAATAAAGAAACTTTACAAACTTTCTAAGCAAATCAAACTTTATGGTAAGATAAAATGCCATTCACTGCTAGAACGTGTTATTATTCAATGTTACATAACACCAATTTTAAATAGAGTATATTTTCTAATTGAAGTTATGAAAATTAATGACTAGTTTCTTAATATTATATATATAATAAATTAATAATGAAAATAACTGTACTGCTGCACAGAATTTTGCATAAACATACATTTAAAATAAAAGCGTCTACAGAGCTTGACACTAACCATTTTTACAAGAGATCCCAAAGGAATCCCTAGTCAGTTACTACGGGATTCCTATTTAACATAAATTAGGAATTTCTAAAATGAAAGACAAAAAATTGGATATAGAGTTGCATGCAATCAGATATTGTAATTAACAATTCATTCAATTTTCAGCAATCCTGATAGAATCCCTAGCTGAGAATCGCTGGAATTCCTCCCAAGATTTTGGAATCAAGGGAAACTGTCAGTGTAGAACCCTGTAGGGCGTTTTGTTACCGCAAACGTTACAAAACGTTCCGTAACGATACATTCGGAAATCCTTGGCCATTCGCTGCGAATCATCTCGAACATATTTAGACGCTATTTTGGAACTACCGGTGTTGAAGTAAACAAATATATGATCGTTTAGGCATTGAGTGATGTTTCGTTTTTAGTCAGTAAATTTTGAAACATCACTCATTGCCTTAACGATCGCATACTTGTTCGCAGCAAATGGCCGAGGAGTTCCGAATGTATCATTATGTAACGTTCTGTACGTTTAGTGTATTTGAACACGCTACTGGTCTAACAACAAATCCAAGGTCACAAGTTAATATCCCTAGTTCTCAACTCGACAGGTGTTAAGACATATACTTAATTAATACCTCTTAACTACATTACAACCTGTGCTAGTGTTACATATCAAAGTGGATAGTATACGAAAGTCAAAATCAAAGTTTTTCATTCAATAGTAAATTAGTATGAGATGTGCTACAATTTAAGTCGAAGAGACACAAGTTACATTCTTGAACTAGAAATATTTGTTACTGAAATCTGACGATATAAAACGTACTAGAAACCATGACAACTGTCCATTTGTGAATGTCACATGGTTCTATATTCATAACAAAAATATTCTTTTGAATCATAACTACAAATGGTAGTATTTTGGATGTTTGTCCGAAATATTATCTGTCCGAAATGTTCTCTAGTTATTACATAAACATTTAGCGGCTTTAAAACAAAAATAGGGCTATCAAAAATCAATGACATAAACTACCTTAATGTAATATTTTTATTCAAATTCCCGTCATTCCGATTATGAGCGATTTTATGCTGAAATAAGGGAAAAAAAGATGTTGCTAATTTTGATATATGAACGGACAGGGCTAAACTGCGGTCGAAGGTGACAGTAAGGTCGACCATATCATGTATCAGAGACATAGTAGCAATCAAAATTTTTAAACCTCAAAAATGAACTCCAACTGCCAAAATTTGTAAATTTAATCCTGGCCTGCGATGCTTTTCACAAAAATTCTTACGAAAAAAATCTTCGTAAGTCAAAAGTAAGAAACTTTAATACGCTCATTTTTTGGCTTATTAATTCTAAATATTATACAAATTGTGTATAACTTTTGAATATCATATCATAGTTATGCTTATTATCCGTCTGACTTTGAAGTGCTAATTATATGAAACTGACTTACGAAGATTTTTTTCGTAAGAATTTTTGTGAAAAGCACCCCCGTTCAACATTACGCCTCTGAAACTGTGGTATGCCAGTGTTAGGGGTTTCAAGTGATTTTTATATATTCAGTATACACTTAGTTTTCCATTGTTTCCAGGTAGGGATCAGTTATATATCTCTCAGAAAAACTTTACTTCACCAAAAAATACAAACTACAACCAATGTTAAGGCATTTTGAATATAACGAAATGCGTCATTTCTTGTAATAATAGACATTATGTAATGTTCATATAGAAATGGCACCATTTAATACACAAATATAGAAGAAAACAATGTCACTTTATTTCAATTTTGAATGCACATAAACCATATATTTTCTTGAAGCATACATTCATGTCATTTCAATGGAATAATATATTTATATAAAAAAACAAGATGGCCGAAAATATGGCCGTCAAGATGGCCGCCACATGACATGTTTTTTTCTGAGAAGTGCAATAATTTGTAAATTTTTAAGATCATGGTGATTTTTTAAATTGGTCTTTAAAAAAATCGTTCCGAGCTTGCTCAAATATAAGGGCTGAAAAATTGGAATTAGTTAAAGGAATGTCAATATTGCGATTCGCCAATTAAATTTCATACCCAATTTTAAAGGATTTGAAAATTCCACTCGTCCATTCAATTTCGCACCTAAGTAATTGGGTTGCGAAAATAAAGGACATTGGCGATATTTCTATTGGCTCATGGAAATTTCGTTACCAAAAAATAAGGGTTAAAAAACACAGGGTGAATGGTGATATGGTTAAAAAATCGGAGAATGTATTTCCATACGTCCATGAAAAATCGAACCCACTTTATAGAGTGCGAAAAATATTGTGACTTTTAATTAAACTATTGTACGCAATAAGTGTTTGATAGTTTTGAGTATGATTAGCGAAATTTCCATTAGTCCATTGAACTTTCGGAACCAATCAATTGATGTGCGAAATGATAGAGGAGAACACTGGCATCAGCGTCCTCACATTCTTTGAATAAGCACACAAATATTTCGTCAACAAACAAAAATCGATCGTGTATACATTACGTACCGTGCACGAGTTATAACTATACTTACTTTATGATATAAGGTACTTTACATGTACGTATATGCTTAGGGAACTATATATGATAATAAAATAATGCGTACGTCCCTATAAGATATGGACTTGGGTGCCAGTGGAGGAAAAATGTAGTGATATAAATTTCGTAACCAATTTTAAACGGTTCAAAATTTTTAATGACAGATGATATATTGATTCGTCCATTTAATTTTCGTACCCAATTAGTATAGGGAAGAAAATTTTGAGGACGAAACAAGATTCATTCAAAAATATTTCGTACCCAAATAATAGGGGTTTGCAATTTTCGTACCTTTCTTGTTTGGAGTCCAAATATTTCAGCAAGATGTTTTTATTCTTCCACGAAATGTGCGTATCCAATTAATGGAGGGCTCGAAAATTCTGAGGATATGGAAACAATTGAGAACTAAATATAATTTCGGCTTCCTATAGTAATTTCGTACCAAACTCCTCACAGCGGTTACATTGTACGTCACGAGTTGCTACTTTAACCGATTTGATAAAGGGAGATAACCGCTGCGGGGAGTTTGAATTTGTACGAGTTTAAGTTTTTTTTCAAAGAAATTGCGTCCTTAAAATTTTCGAACCCCTCCTAATTGGGTACGTGGGTACAAAAGATAAAATTGTGGTTCAAACGTTCAAAAGGACGAAACGAGATATTAAGATTCGCCATAAAATTTTCATCATTAATTGGGGGAGAAAATTGTAAGGATCCAACAAGATTTCGATTCATCCAAAGAAATTTCCTAACCAAATTATAAGAGGTTCGAAAATTTTAAGAACGAAATATATATATAGATCTATATGTACGCAATTAAGGGTTTAGTGATTCGTCCATAAAATTTTCGAAAACGATTAATTGAAGGCAATCATTTCGAAACTTAATTTCAATTCGCAGAAATTTTGAATTTTTTAGGTCCGAAAATTTCGACAACTGATACTTTGATTCGTCCATAAAATTTTCGTACAGGAAATTTCGATTAGTCTAAAAAAATTTCGTACCCATTATTTAAGGGCGAACTGTTTGAGGACGAAAACATATCTGCAGAAAATTTTCGTACCAATTGGGGGCGAACATTATGAGGACGAATCAGGTTCGTCAGAAAAATTTCGTTACAATTTCCTTAGGTTCGCAATTTAGAATGACGAAATATTATGGACAAATAGAAATATCTGTCGTCCTCGGAATTTCCGAACCATAGAATGTTCGTGCCGAAGTAAGAAGTTCGGAAATTCCGAGGACGACAGATATTTCGATTTGTCCATAAAATTTGTTTCCAATTAACTCAGGGCGAACCTTTTGAGGAAGAAACAAGAAATTTCGATTCGTCCATATAATTTTCGTACCTAATTATTTCGGGGAGAACATTTAGAGAACGAAAATTCGTGCATAAAATTTTCGTCCCAATTAATTGGGGGGGGGGGCGAACATTTTGAGGACGAAACAGGTGTCCATTCGCCCCCAAAAAATCGGTACCAATTTTTAAGGTTCGAATTTAGGATTCCACACTTGTCCACAGGGAATTGTCAAGTTACCTCCCTTTGATTTTTCAAACATACCTTGCAGAAACTTGTCAGAGTTGAGATTTTTGTGCAGTTTTTGATAATTTAATCGTATTTATGGTCTTCCTATGAAACATTTAATATTCATAGCTCTAAGCGGTTTAATCGTGCCGTTAAAGTGCCACCAGGGTATCTGTTTTTTGTGAGTCACAAAATAATAAATCTAGATGAAGTGGTCAAGTAAATGCAGTTGTACCCCTTGTAGTATATATACAAGTATATAAAAGGTGTTTGGAAAATCAATGGGAGGTAACTTGACAATTCCCTGTGGACTTGTCCATAAAATGTTCGTGCCCAAGAAAGGTTCGGAAATTCCGAGGACGACCGAGATTTCGATTCGTCCAAAAACTTCCGTTACCAGTTGATTCGGGGCAAACACAGGACGAAACAGAAATTCCGATTCGTCCAATTTTAGGACCAGGTTTAAGATTCGTACAAAAACTTCGTCCAAATTAATTTGGGCGAACATTTTGAGGACGAAATAAATTAGTCTATAAAATGTTCGTACCCTATTACTTTGGAGCGAACGAGGACGGACCAAATTTTTTATTCCCCCACAGAATGTATAGTTCGTTTTTTCTCAACTGTCAAAATATGAATAATTTCACGGCTATTGCGTTTGTTAAAATTATTGCCGTAAAACACCCATGAGTTTCCGAAAGTTTCTTATGCCGTATGTTTTAGTAGATATTTTTGATAAAAATTAGACCGCCAGTACAAAGACAATGCATTCAGTCACTGTGAAATTATTCAAGCTTCGACAGTTAAGAAAAAACGAACAATACCCATTGAAGAAGTTCGGGAACGGAACCAGGTATTTTGATTCGTCCATAAAATCTTCCTACCCAACTAATAGGGTTCGAAAATTTCAAACCCAATTAATTGAGTTGCAAAATAATGTGGACTAGTCCTACAAATAGTCCACCCAATTGAGATGGGAAAAACTAGAGGGAGAAACGTGACATTTGGATTCATGCCCACAAAAACTAAGTATGAATCCTGTACACATTTTGATTCGCCTCTTGTCTTACCCATTTGAATAAAAAGTCAACAATTTTAAAAACATGTAATTGGGCAACAAACATCTCAAGGACAAAATGTCCGAGACGACTTGTTAAAAAGGAGCAGGCCAGAATTATTTCATGTACAAAAAAATGACAATCAGTTGATTCTTCTCGCTTTCTGTAAATACCATAATGTAACATCGATCAGCTTGACATATAAGATGAATCTGCAAGTTAAAGAAAGAAATGTTAAACAGGGTCAGGACAATTCAACCCCTATATAACTCAACCCACAACAACTCATCCCGCAGGTAAACAACTCCAGGGTTCATACAGAATTTTAGTGACAAAAATTCAAGCACTTTTCAAGGATAAAAAAGCCAAATTCAAGCACTGTAAAATTTTACGGACCGAGATGCCAAGCTAGCGATTTCTTTTTACAATGCGACTGTAGCTGAGAGCTATGCATCTTCTCAAAGACGTACTTGGAAGACAAAGACAAGATCTACTTAAATATGCATTAAAAGTCACAAATATTTTTTGAAACCAATTATATCCGAATTTGGTCATATTACATAATACTTAAACAGCATTACATAATTTTTAAAAATCATCATTCTGTCAAATTTGTTATTTTGTAATAGGCCAACCTTTTACCATCAAAATGATATATAAATCATTATCATAGGCCTACTGGTTAAAAAGTTATGTCCAGTAGAAGATTGCTACTGTCTGGATATTTACCCCCCCCCATGTGGCTATCTGATGGCATCTTTGATAAGAATTCCACAGAGTGTGTGCACAGCAGGTGCTTGGCTAGCAATGTTTTTGATCATCTTTTATAGAAATTCCTTGCATTTTTACAGTTGCAGGTGGCTGCATGGTTGAATGCTTGCTTACCAGTATATAAATGAGTCCTGATTTTCTGTTTTTCATCAAAAAACAACTTGTCTTCATACTTTTCACAACTGCTGCACAATTATGAAAGGTGACAGAAAGAAGAAATTGGCTGGATTCAAGAAAGGAAACTCACCATGGAATAAAGGCTTGAAGTTTGACAACACTTCTCCTGTACATACTAAGCCTAAGAGATCTATCACCAGGATGACTGTAGATGAATTTCCAGTAATATCAAGATCTAATGTAGATGGTAGTCAGCTGTCGGAAAATGTCACACTGCTGCGACCGAGATCTTCTTTGACTTCACCTACAAAGAAAAGAAAAGATGAAAGATCCTGTGCCGGCATGAGAATTGTTGACAGTCAAGAGATGACAGGGGCATTCAATAAGGCATACAAGAGTCATCGGCAGGAGGAAAATGGATGTGAGGAGCCTGATTTTACTGTGGCAGAGGAAAGAAAGGTTGGACTTTGCTGGAAGCTGTCATTCAAATGCACATAATGCAGTTTTGTAACACCATTTTTCAAGTTTTACAAGGAGGTTTCCTTATCCAGGGGTCCAAACCCTGCCACAGCAAATGTGAGTCTTGCTGTAGGCCTACAGGACACACCGATGGGGAACACAAGATGTCGGTACTTACTGGCAAGTATGGACATCCCACCGCCAAGTAGGAGCAGTATGCAGAGAAGATCGAACATGGGCGGCAGCGCTTTAAAAGAACTCAATGATAAGGATATAAAGGCGAAAATCAACGCTATAAAGAAGATCAACCGGAAAAGAGGCAACCCGGAGAATACCATACAACATTGCTATGGATGGACGATACTATTCAAGCTGTATCAAAAGTCGCAAGAAGGCAGGCCAGAATGCTTCGCAGTCTATCGCTATAGCCTCAGCCTGTGAGACGATGACGGAGAAGCAATACATAATAGCTGCCGCAGTCCAGAATAACCTTTGCTGGACTGGCGCGTGGCTTCGTGGTAAAGGATATGATGTATTATTCCGGGTGGACATGTTGGCTGCACGGCAAATATTTACCGGCACGCACCACTTTCAGAGTACGAGCTTGGGAAATCAATCGGAGAGACATTGAATGCTGAAAGTACATTTGTTCAATATGTGACCACAGATGGTGATTCTCGATCAGCTGCGGGTGTTTCTGAGGCCATGCGAATGCTCGACCCTTTGCAGAAGGTAGAGCGCCAGGCTGACCCGACTCATCTAGGGCAAGCACAGTTCCGACACTGTTACAAGGCCAATTTCAGCAATGGTATGTTCCCGAGTGCAAAGACCAGAGACCAAAGGCAAGAACAACAGAAGGCATTGAGCATGGACATAAAGGCTAGATGTAGCTACATACTGAAGGAGATGATGAAAAATCATGCTGGAGATATGACAACTATGAAGAAACACTTACCGCATGTTCTGGAAGCCACAGTGAGCTGTTATGCTGGTGACTGTTCAAAGTGTAGGCGTTATTGTTACGTGTGTTCTGGTGGAATTACAAATAATTGGTGGAACCGCTCTGTATTTCCAGGTACTTATAAGATTACAAATCTGTGCCTGGAAGAGAGTGACAAACAGTTGATATTTGACATTGTGAAGATGAAAATCAGTGTATGTGCTTTGGAACAACTGAAACTGGGCACTAGCACGCAGAAATGTGAAGCATTGAATCGCTCGATAAGTGTCGCGCTGCCTAAAAATAATGACTTCTCGGCTAAATAATGGCATTGCAGACAGCGCTGAGAAGAAATTGGAATGTATGGGAATACAGTTATCGGAGAAAGCGTCAAATTCTCTTCATCAGATGCAAAGAGAGGAATCTTACCAGAGACAATATGCTAAAAAACCTGGAACAGTTAAACACAAGCTGCTATAAAAGGGTAGACAACTCCGGGAAATTTGAATTACAGGAAGGCACATCCTACTGTGTCTGATTATAGGACAGGTCAATTAGACCCATATTTGTCATCATCCAAGGGAGGCAACAGTGACCTCACTTATGCAGAAAAGTTGTGAATTACCTCCCTTGACACAAACATTGAATATTGAAGGTTGAGTGCTGGGAAATCTGATGAAATGACTTTGCACAGTGTACAGACCAGAAATTCTTCATTTACAAGCAGTTAAAAGAGTTCTTGAATTGACATGCACTGACTGACAGATAATATGAAATGGTGCATTTCATTTTAATTATTTTGTTTGTTTTCATTCCTGTGGCTCTATGTATTTCAATTATGTACATGTTTTTCTATGTTATGTTTCAAAAGTATGATTATCAATGCTGTTAATTGATGAATATTTAGTAATAAACATGATATCAAATAAAATGCTTGCTTTAATTTTCCATGCAATTCAATGAAAGGGTATTTCAAGTGAAATTACACAATTTCTCATGAACTGTAACAGTCCGTAACCAAATTTTTCATGTAAGGCAAATGTGAATTGAGCAATTTCATTTAGAATACTCTGTTAATGCTTATTAAGCAAGTACATGGTAAGAGAAATAT
This sequence comes from Mactra quadrangularis, assembly GCA_025267735.1. Lineage (NCBI taxonomy): Eukaryota > Metazoa > Mollusca > Bivalvia > Venerida > Mactridae > Mactra > Mactra quadrangularis. Next base: position 36,811,202 of record CM046304.1, read on the forward strand.
ACTAATTTCATGAAGAAAAATAGGAGCAGCTGGATTTAATACTTAAGAAGATTGGAAATGAAGTGATCAGATTCAATAACAGACAAGTACGCGCTAACTCGGGCTGGTCCTGAGGTCCTCAACTGTGTCCCAAGACCTTGAAAAAATCTGTCTGAGACAAAGGGAATACTTACTGCACCTTAACAGACAGTCCCTGTAGACCCCATGGCCTGAGCAAATTCCCCGGTTAACACATTTAACTCTTTCGGTGTTGGTGCAATGGGGCTCAAGGCTCAAATGTTCCGCATTAACACAGAGTGGCGGGTGACACAGGTGCGAAACCTCCAGACCTGGATCGCCATGCAAAATTTTATGGTGCACCAGGAAAAGAAGTTTATGCACATGCAGCGTACGCCACCCTGCATCAGGAAACTTGGCCTTGATGACCCCATAACCCATAGGCCCCTTCTTGCAGCAACCTTGCCATAACAGACAACCATGTCTGTTTAAAACAGAGTTTTCTTGGATCTTAAGGAGATATTTTTCAAAGAAACCCTCCATTTTAACTTTGAACTGAAAGTGAGGATATAACCTTTACAGGAAATGACCTCAATGCTATATTTAGATGACATTTCTAAGTGAAAGTAGGATTTTCAGGTTTTTAACCAAAAGAAACATATTCTATCATGTAATATTGCATAATAATACAAACAAAATAAAAAATTTGGGGGTTTAATTACAAATTCAGATTTTCACATCAATTATCTACCCCATGGCCAAGTTTCATGACATTTGCTCCAAAAATAAAAAGTAATTACCTCTCAAAGAGAAAAAATCCATGTAAAACTGTGCACCTTAATCAGGCCTCAGACCACAGTTATTTTCAGTCTATGTTCTATATAAACACCATCACATGTGGAACATTGACTCAATCTCTAAGCAACTTAAGATCACCTGTAATTATAGAAAAATCCAAGAGAAATAATTCCGGCTACATGAAACTAGGTGTCAAGTGGCATTAGTTTCTGGCATTTCAGTTCAGAGAACACGTTTACATTAGAATGACACTTGGCAGTAATTAGCCGGAAACACATGCATTTTGTCTTTTAGAAAATCACTCAAAATATAAAATTCACACTAAAACTTCATCAAAGTTTGTATTTCTCAGTTCATTCAAATGAATTCTGTCAGAAAATACCCTTTTTCCATCTCTTTCATTTCATTCACCCTTCACATATGGTATTTCACACAGGCACTATTTTATGCGGATTCACTTCCTTATTGTGGTCAACCAAGGGCAGATAACTGTGTTCTGATTCCAACATGAGAAATGGTTTACTTACTTAGATGTTGTGATGATTTTGTTGCACTGGTTGCCAGGGTTACCATTGTTTAACTAAAAAAAAGAAGAAAAAAATGGGAGTAAAATGAACAAGTAATGCATGATCTTACAACAATGAACAAATACAGTGACACCCATAATTACCTTTACATTGATGTAAATGCATGATTTGTTTGAAATTTTTTACTAATATTTGAGAAGTTAAAAATCTTAAGATACATGTACATGTATTTTATTTTGTTTATTGCAATAACAACACATTGTATAAGTCATATCAAGACGGTCAGTCAACCTAGTGACTGTTCCTGGAAAGGCTAAATCTCAGGATTTAGCTGTTAACCAGTTACTAGTCACATAATTCTGTCAATGACTGACAACTGCCCTACATGATTTTGATTCAGTGGTAGGAGAGAGAATGGGCACAGTAATCATTGTATGACCAAGCTCCATGAAAGTATGCCCAACCTGGGAATCAAACCCATGACCTTTTTATCAGTAGACTTGTGTGCTACCAACTTAGCTAGTCAGGTGCAATACATGTACATGTATAACAATTACAACAGTATAAACAGCATAAAGTATCCAAATCCTCCCCCCCCCCCACCCCTCAAATGTTATTATAATCATACCAATCACTAAAATGTACATACATCTAAAATAAAATCTAATTGTTTTAAAGAAACCCAGTTTTTGACAAATGTAAAGGTAATTATAGATGGCACTTCAATAGAATCATGATACATACAATAATACAATATATACAATACCAATACAAAAATATAATATTTCATATCATAGCATCTAGTAATGCTTGTAGACCAAAGTCAGAATAGATTTCAAAATAAAGCCAAAGCCCTCCCTCCAGCCACGCCATATGACCAATACCCCAATCATAATGTTTCGGTGGTCTCGAATGTCAATGCAGTATAACCGGAAATATCCTGGCCAGTTATATATAAGTTTCCTTAAAGTTGTATGCTGGAGTGAACAATGTAAAATAGCAATCTGTGTCAGTCTTTGAGATATTCAATTAAGTTTGGAGGATGCAGTGTGAAATGTTTGAAATGCAGAAAACAAGCAGATTAACAGATAAACAAACAGACAAAAATGATCACTAATTAAACTCACAATGAGCATAATGCTTATGTGAGCTAAACAGTAGTCACAGTAAATTCATTCAGAGGAAAGTTAAGCTCATAAAGATGTATGAATAGGAGATGTGTCAGTTTTCAGCTTATGGAAACAGGGCCTAGTTCTATGTATAACCACTAATACATTAACCCAAACAGAAATCAAACAAGCTGTATCAGGCAGGTTATCTACTGATACTTATATAATGTTAGTGTTGATTGTTTTAATTACAGTGTTTATTTTTAGGCAATTTTATAGCCGTTTATGGGCTATATTCCCAATCTAAAAACATATATTTTTTCCCCAAATTTCAATCCAAAATTTCCAATTTAACTTTAGAATTATTTTTTTGAAAAACAGTTGTCATAAGTATGTTTCAGCTTAAAATTATATGTCCCAGCAATCTTTCTTTTTAATTTGCTAACTAACATAATGAAGAATGAAACTAAAAACATTGTTAAATCTGCAATTTATATTTAATTTTCTTGACATTTTATCCCAATCTAAACCAAAATGCCGATCAAATTCCCAAATCTAGGGGTATGGGTCATGTTCCCAAATTTGGAGAAAAAAACATTGAATTAATATTCTGTTAATATTTTAATTATTGTTATTGTTAGTTATTATTATTACCAATATTTTTTTTACAAATCAATATTTTTATTGTTACTATATATTATTGTTATTATTATTTTTATTATTATTATTATCATCATTATTATTAATAAAATAGATCCATTAAATAGATCATACAGAAAAAGTTGTTTAATTAATTTTAAAAAAGGTAATGTTTTTATGTTCATTGTTGGTACAATTAAGTTTTTAAGCAATACATCAAATAAAGAAGAATGTTAATAATTATTTTATTATCTTAATGAGTACAGTTACTAAAATTAACAATAAATGTAGAGAATAAACATATGATAAATTGTGAATGGTAATCTGTTTTGTTCAATGTATTAGATAACTATAATGAAAGCCATTGTAACATATTTTTTGTCATGGTTTTGCAAATAATCTCCTAACTCTATAAAAAAATAGGAGAACACTTTCAAATACAGGTATAACAATCTAAATAGTGCATTATATAATATTAATTAATCATTATTACTAACATGTCTTAAATTACCTAGGTACAAAATAAATGATAACATCAAAATAAAGTAAAATACAAACAAATCACCCAGTCATGAACTATTATACCAGTAAACAACCTTTATCTACAGTATCATTATAGTAAACCAAGTCATGTGCATGAGTAAAAACAACTTCCATACAACAAATATTGCTACAATTACAATGATAACTATTTCTCAATAGCTAATTAATCAAAGCGCAAAATGAATAACACTGGATACCCCCACTTCATGTTTAACTAAAAAGTAAGTTTAATAATCACATCATTAACAAGTAAGTACTTATCAAAACAAACATTATCAACAATTTGAACGATTTGTTAACTTTTATTAATTTGTACAAGTACATAAGTGTACTGTTTATAATATATGTAATAGCACCCTAACTAGATTCCCATACTATACCCGACTACTGCCCATTGTACAAGTACACATTTTACATTCAATCCAACAGTCTAACAGTATAACCACCCTGAACCATGGTAAAATACTGCTAGACTGTTTGGATCAAAATTCCTTCATATCTGATAATGTACATTTAGATCTTTCATTGTACAAGTACACATTATACATTCAATCAAACAGTCTGAACAGTTTGACCACCCTGAACCATGGTCAAATACTGCTAGAATGTTAGGAATTAAAATTCCTTCATATTTGATAATGTACATTTCTCAATCATTCATTTCCTCTTGTGATTTCTTATTCCACTCATGTTAATGAGTTGGTTTTTTTTTTCAATGTGACTTTAGCCATAGTAGATCACTACCTAGTATCATTAGTGACAACTACATATATTTTGAAATAGATTGAAACAAATGTTGATGTTAGAGTCTTTCTAGTTCAAAATTTGCAGTAGTAAATGATGTATAACATTAACAACTTCTTTTGATTGATATATTAAGTGAAGGGTATGATTATCATTCACTTTAATAGGTAGCACTATATATGAACAATGATTTCACACAGCCAGACTAAGCTTACTACAATTGTACTTTAAAATAAGGTTTAAATAATTTGGTACTTAGATGAATGTTCAGACTGAATGACATTGAAGTAAAATACTTTATTTTACATTTTATTTTACATTAATTACTCCAATTAAGATTTTAACATACTGAATATAAATATATATTTAATTACTACATGTAATAACCATTGATAACACATTTTGCAGCAATATTTCATATTATGATGATAATTGAGTCAACTAAAATTTGATGAGAATAAATGTATGAATGATTGAATATATTTAACGCTAAAATGTTAGAATGGCTTTCACAACTTGAGATATACTGCAGTAGTTTTTACTGTCTAAAAAGCAACTGTTTTAACACATCTTCTTTTTAAGTTCAGATAAATAAGTAGTTTTATTAAAACAGGCGCAGTAATGAACTATTATCAGAAGCGAAGTATTATCAGTTACTATTACTTTACAAAAATATTTTTAGGAATATATTACTAAGAATACTTTATCAACTATATAATCATAAACCTAGCAGTGAAAGTAGATAAAGCCAACAAATATCAAATTGTAACTGTTTATACTTTTATTTCTTTACTTTTTTTAGATCAATTGTTAGCAAATTATTTTTTTTATACTGGGTTAAACGCCGTGTCAACACAATGTTTTAGGATATTTATGGCATCCAGCTCACCTAACCTAGCTTTCCTGGACCCTTGCCTATAACCAGTACTCACCTACCCTTCCACAAGGCTGGAAACTTCTCCATATATCCTATTAATGGAGGAAAATTGACATTATTTTCAAATTTTCATGGAAGGGTATAACCTCCCCTTGAGGGATTCAAACCCATACCCCCTTCAGGACACGAGATTCCAAATCCCAGCGCGCAACCAACTTCGCTATCAATCCGGGTATTTGTACAAAAATACTTTTATCTAAAGTGAAGTATAATCAGTTATTATTACTGTTTACAAATATTACTAAGAATACTGTATCAACTATAGAATCATAAACCTAATAGTGAAAGTAGATAAAGCTAACAAATATCAAATTGTAACTGTTTATACTTTTATTTATTTACTTTTATTTTTTTATCAATTGTAAACAAGTTATTAACTTAAGTACACTTCCTGGTCGGCACCCAGTCCTAGTAGGAAGAACATTCTTGCTCATAGAAATAATGGGATAGGTTTTGGATGGGATTCTAACATCCGCGGAGCTGACTATTTATTGATTATCTGTCCAATGTTGTAACTACTAGGCCATCCACACTTCTTAAATCAAATTATAATGTAATTACTGACAAGACACTTGCCAAATTAAGTAACTGAACTGTCGCATAAGTTAAATAAAGATTTTAGACTTCAAATTCTATTTCATAACTTGATGTTAACTTAGTACATTCTTTTTTGTTGTATTCAAAACTTTTTTACTGGATTTAACGCCGTGTCAACACAATTGAGGTCATTTTCTGGCATCCAGGACACTTAACCTAGCTTTCCTGGACCCTTGAACCAGTACTCACCTATCCTTCCACAAGCTCAGAAACTTCTCCATATTATCTAATCAATGGAGGAAAATCGACATTATTATCCAACTTTCATGGATGGATATAACCTCCCCGAGTGGGATTTGAACCCATACCTCCTTCAGGACACGAGATTCCAAATCCAGGTTACTACTGACTGCCCTATCGACTCGTGTTACAATAATTTTACCGCAAGGTTTTAAAATGTTACACTAAATAACTTCATGTTCTGTTACTTGACTTTAAAGACATAATTTTAAATTGTAATATATAAAATATAGAAATAGGCAAACTTATCAACTAGCCTGACTATATGAAATGAGCAATTTTCATCAGCCTAAATCAACTTTCACAAGTCCTGGACTTTAGAATAGTGGGCTGAAGCAATGACTGTTCTTACTTAATTACTTAAGTTTAACCATAATATACATGTATTTAAAATTAACAAATTAGACAAGAGCACTCGGAATAGAAGACAAACTAGATTTCAATTTCAATTAAGCAACAGAATATCTAAGGGAGATAAATAAGTTACTTAATTATCAGGGAACAATGTAAGAGTTATCTAATATGCAATTACAGACAAAAATAATCATGTTAAAGATATTATATAATTAAATGCATTTTAACCCTATCCCTTGATCATAATGCAAAATGATATTAAAATTTCAACACTTGATGAAAAAATAACCCAAACTAATTAAAATTTAAACAAACCCAGCAATTGGCACAATTCGCCTGATGAATGTTTGATATTTGTTTGGGGGTCAGCATTGTTTTTATTCCATTTAAGGAAAGTCATAAATATTTAACCACAGTAGTACTGGAAAAATACCAAGCAATACGAGACATGGCTATGCTACTAATTGACACAAGATGGAATATAAGTCAAAATGATATGTTAGCCTAACTATCCTCTGAATGACTTTACCTTTACTAAACTCAAGGACCCTATATACATGTATATATAGGGTCCTTGCTTTACTACACCAACCAACTGTTGTCACTGGTAGTAAAATGAAACTGATAGTACTGACCGAATACAACAACAAATCAAAACCCATTACATAAAGAGCGCCCACTTTGGAATGCACTCAACAAGAGAGGGTGCTTGCAAAAATCAAGAAATATGAAATCCTTAGCTAAAATTTTAGCTCATTATAGAATGTAAATTCAAGGTGACAGATGTAATGTAAATGCAAATTAACCATTCTTGAATCAAATATGGCTGTTTTGTTCACATTTTGGGTTTAGCATATCTTACTATGTCTTATACTTTTTAGCACATTATTACATTTAAATGTAAATACTGTTATAATGTACTATAAATTGTATTTAGCAAAATTTCCAAGAGCCAAATCAGGAACGAATCAGAAATTGACTTATGTTACCATTACAAACTTCTAGAGAAATTGCAAGGTTTTCCATGTGCATGTTGTCTGTCTCTCACCAAAACTTGCATCAGTTCAATAATTTATTTATGCTAACAGTATTCAATGCATACATCTAAAAATAAGTTTTCTCGCCAAGATTTTAACTGCTCACTGGTGTTTTGACTCAGATGATGGATCATGATGAACAGTTACCAAGTTAGGGAGGAAGTGTTTCCTTAGCCAATTTTGTTTTAGTTAGGTTTAACCATGTAGCAAAAGATTTTTTAAGTCATATCACAGCGGTCAGACAACCTACTCACTGTTCCTGGAAAGGCTAAATCTCTGGATTTAACTGTTAACCAATCCTGGTTGCATACCTCCGCCAGTGACTGCCTACCATCCTACATGATTTAGAATTAGTGGTAGGAGGGGAAATGGTGGCCACAGAAATTGTTTTATGACAAAACTCCAGGAACGTTTGCTCCGCCTGGGAATCAAACCCACTACCCCTCATACCCAGCGTAGACTTAATTGGATGCTACTGACTGAGCTAGCTGAGCAGTCCTTGTAATAGGATTCATTATCGCAAGAGACCATTCAGAGAATGTTTTAGTCCCAATGCAATCATTTGTACATTAGTGTTCCAAATTATCAATGGTATCACAAGCTTTAATATAATATAAACCCAGTATGATAATTTATATAGTTATCAGTCCTTCCCAGGTTGCAGATAATTAATACCATATAAATATATCCAAGACTTACTTCTCTTTTTACTTAACAGACAAACACTAACACAGACATTTGTATAGACTTGTCCCATTCTTTTCATAGAATGATGACATTTGCAGACAACATGCACATGGAATACCTGCCTCACGTGTCTATACACATGTACAACACTACATAACTTTGATACAAGACATCAATAGAATCCTGCATTTCAAACATTTCAAACTGAAGGGGAAAGAATGATTTCATGATTTTATCACCATTTTGTGTCAAGAGACATTCTCCCTACAAAGAAATAGGACCATCCCAACAAAAAATATCAAAGACATAGTCATAATGTCTCCTAACAACAAGTTATTATGACAGACCTAATACATCAGGGTCATATTTCCTTAAAACAATGACCATGTGCATGGCCGTACCCATACCCTTTTCACAAAACTAGATTTGTTATCACGGCCCGCTACCAAGTGGGCAATAGACCCCATGTTTTATAAATTGATAATGTATAGAGAAAGATTAACTGATCTATAAAATTTAAATCAATTTTCTAGGAAATACAATCCTAATCAATTAACATGTTAATCGTGACAATTCTGGAAACAAGGAAACCCACACACGGTTCGAGCCAAACATTTAGAACACTTAACATGAGAACTATAATTCCTTGCACAGGGAACAACAAAATAGATCTGGTAATGAAAACATGAAATCATTCATAATCTAGCACACAATATCACAGCCTAACAGAACTAAACCAATCTCATTAGAGTCAGAATACTAGTTAATACCTCACTGTCATGCAGACTCATGGGTGAAAGTTCAACATTTTCAAAATCCTGAAATTTCCAAATTTCATGTTTTTAAGGCCACTTTACCATATGGAAAGAACCCTTTCTCTGCTCCAAAAATCCTGAACTTCAGGATCAGTCCTGAAAACTTTCACCCATGCAGACTTGTTCCAGGCAAATTTTGTTTTATTTATACTGGGTTTAGCACCCTGTCAACAAAATTATGGTTATTTCTAGGCAACCAGAGCATCTAGCGTCGCTTTCCAAGACTCAATGTCTGTAACCAGAACTCACCTACCCTTCCACAAGGCTGGCAACTTTTTGATTTACCTCATGAATGGAGGAAAATAGACATAATTGTCAATTTTTTATGGAAGAATATAAATGCCTCAGGTGGGATTCAAACCTGTGCCCCCTTCGAGACATCAGATTGAAAATCCCAGCACACTACCAACTGCACTACAGAGCCGCGTTTCAAACAATATAAATCTGAGCTTGACCTTTTCACATGGAGATATTATACACTATTTCTGTCTATTTTTTAGCTTTGTCAATTAGTTACATAAGTTTCAGATTTTCAATGAGTTATGCAGAGCCCAATATCATAGAAACTTTTTCAGAACATTTTTAAAGTTTTTCATTCTCTGAAATCCGTAGACTAATGAATTTTGACATTCCCACTTTGCAATCAGGGATCTATGATGGCTAGATACTGCCATACACTGAGGCATGAACAAGATCTGACTTCAATGAGATTGGTATTTAACTGGTAGGCTATAATTGTGAGCCAGATCCCCATACATCCCCCAAACAGAATTGAATCAAAGATTTACCAACACAGATTGGAATAGTAAATTAATTTTCCAACATACAACTCGCTGGAACTTTATATATAACTGACTAGTCAACTGATCCATCAACACTACTGCCACCAAAACTTCCCACTCCCCTTCCCCCCTATTGGTCATATATTGTAGCTACAAATTTTGAGTCTTGAAATCTATCCCTACTATCTTCAACAAAACTAATTTAAAATAAATAAGTATATTAAATAACAGAATTAACTCACTATACATGTACTAACAAAATGTCCAAGTCAAATACTGTCATCTACAAAATGATAAATGTGTATCCAAAAGGATGGTAGTTGGCCTTATAACTAAGGGGTTAGACATCATGAAAGATGATATGTAATAGACCTAATTTTTGGGGTTTTGCATACTTGCACAGGTGGTACAAACAAAATGTTTCACACATTATTGCCGAAAAGCATAAACACAGGTTAAATCTTTATGTTCTTAGTACATATCTTTCATTGTAATGGTGAAAGTTTGTTTGTACCCTATGGAAAACCCCAAATATTTGAATTTCCGTAATAGTCTATTTACATGCATTACAAATCCTCTTTCATGACTTTAACAACAGTACAGTTTAACTAATGTGACTACCTCAATGATACATTAAACATTCAAACATGCAGATGAATAACAATTCAAGTAATAAGACAATAATGTAACCTTAACTTTTTAAACAAGTCAAACAAAGAAGAGTTCACTGTTCAGTCTTCATGACAAAGCACTGTAATTGTAGCTTGTTCAGGATATCTTGAGATAAATCTCAACGATATTCTATGTGAACAATGTCTCATGTTACCTTCAACAAGATAAACTTAAGGTAGTCACAATAGCAAAACTTTGAAGTGTATAAATCTCAATCATTCAGTATTAAAAATGTATTGTAATACTCTGTTTAGAATAACTTAAGACAAATCTAAATGAATATTCTAACAATATAATGTCTCATGTTATCCTGAACAAAGTATAATTACTTCATACTAATAGTATCATATTAAGCATTATTCCAAAGTGCAGTCGCTTGAAAAGGCTTTGAAAGATACTACATATGCCAAAACTTCAGATAATTCAGATAATTAACAGATATTAAACAGAGTATTATACATGTATTAAAGTGAAATATATTCACTGACATTTTTGAGCAGCAGACATTAAGAACAAAAACTAATTCAATGAAATAAGTTTTGCTGGTTTCAAGTCTAATAAGTCAGAAATTATAGATTTATACACTTAAAATACTGTAGCCAGAAAATGTTAGTTTTATAGAACTCATACCTGAATAACAGCTTCTCATCTTTCTAGAGTCCAGTACAGATTAACTAGAGACATATCTTTAGTGTATACTAATTTATTTCAGCTTCATTGTGAAACAACTTAGATTAATCACTTTCTGTCCGCTTCCTGGACCCCCAGTCCTAAGATAGTAGAATAGTTTCTTGCTCAAGAAAACAACAGGGTGTGTTTTGTATTGGATTCAAACCAAGTCAAAATTAATGACAAGCCCTGCTTGTGTTTGACACCTGTAGATAGATGTAAATTATTCTTAAATCTAAACAAGAGCTCCGCTGGGCGGGGCATTATACGCCCGTGTGCAGTCCATGCTGTGTTTGTTTGTTTGTTTGTTTGGGTTTTACGGCGCACCAACACAGAAAGGTCATATCGCGCCTCCATGCTGTGTTCTATCTCATATGAAGTCCCTGTGACCTTGACCAATGACCCCGGGATCTCAGAATAGGTCCCATCCTTAACTGGAAGGCTATCCAAAGCAAAGATTTTGAAACCTAGGTACAGCCATGGTTGAGTTATCACCGACACAAAGTTTTCCCATACAAACTTCCAGTGACCTTGACCCTGGGGCCTCAGAACCAAAAATACCAAAGGGCTATCAACACATTACATCTTGACAAATGGGCTGATTCACATAAAATTTGGTTAACCTAGGTACAATCATTGTTTAGTTATTGTTCGGACAAGGGTTTTCCATATGATGCCCCTGTGACCTTGACCTTTGACCCAGTTTTGACCCAAAACCAATTGGGAACATCCTTGACACATGGGCTACCCTCACATAAAATTTGGTGAACTAAATTCATGTTACTTATTAAATATAGCATTATTTCCATTGTTTGCCATTTTGACTTTATTAACATATTTATTGAACATTTGAAGTCACTGCTTGGTAATTTGATATCTTCTGGATGATGGTTTAAACTTGACCCAGGGGCCCCAAAACCAATAGGGAACATCCTTGACCCATGGGCTACTCTCACATGAAATTTGGTGAACCTAGGCGTAGTCATTGTTGAGTTACTACACGGACAATGTTTTTCAATATGATGCCCCTGTGACCTTGACCTTTGACCCAGGGGCCCCAAAACCTATAGGAGATAACCTTGACACTTGGGCTACTCTCACATAAAAATTTGTGAACCTAGGTACATTGGTGGTTCAGTTATTGTCTGGACTAGGTTTTTCGATATGATGCCTCTGTGACCTTGACCTTTGGGCCTGGTGCACCAAAACCTATTGGGAACATCCTTGACACAAGGGCTACATTCACATAAAATTTTGTGAACCTAGGTACAGTCGTTGATGAGTTATTGTCCGAACAAGGTTTTTCAATATGATGCCCCTGTGACCTTGACCTTTGACCTAGGAGCCCCAAAACCAATAGGGCATATCCTTAACACAAGGGCTACCCTCACATAAAATTTGGTGAACCTAGGTACATTGGTGGTTCAGTTATTGCCTGGACAAGTGTTTCATTGTTTGCCATTTTGACTTTATTAACATATTGATTGAACATTTGAAGTCACAGCTTGGTAATTTGATATCTTCTGGTTGAAGGTTTAAACTTGACCTGTTTCCTCAAAACTGATAAGGTATATCCTTGACACATGGGCTACTCTCACATGAAATTTGGTGAACCTAGGTACACTCATTGTTGAGTTACTACCCGGACAATGTTTTTCAATATGATGCCACTGTGACCTTGACCTTTGACCCAGGGGCCCCAAAATCAATAGGGCATATCCTTGACACATGGGCTACTCTCAGATAAAATTTGGTGAACCTAGGTACATTGGTGGTTCAGTTATTGTCCAGACAAAGTTTTTCCATATTATGCCACTGTGACCTTGACCTTTGAACCTGGGGCCCCATAAACCTATAGGGCACATCCTTGACACATGGGCTACCTTCACATGAAATTTGGTGAACCTAGGTACAGTCGTTGATGAGTCATTGTCCGAACAAGGTTTTTCAATATGATGCCCCTGTGACCTTGACCTTTGACCTAGGAGCCCCAAAACCAATAGGGCATACCCTTAACACAAGGGCTTCCCTCACATAAAATTTGGTGAACCTAGGTACATTGGTGGTTCAGTTATTGCCTGGACAAGTGTTTCATTGTTTGCCATTTTGACTTTATCAACATATTGATTGAACATTTGAAGTCACAGCTTGGTAATTTGATATCTTCTGGTTGAAGGTTTAAACTCAACCTGTTTCCTCAAAACTGATAAGGTATATCCCTGACACATGGGCTACTCTCACATGAAATTTGGTGAACCTAGGTACACTCATTGTTGAGTTATTACCCGGACAATGTTTTTCAATATGATGCCACTGTGACCTTGACCTTTGACCCAGGGGCCCCAAAATCAATAGGGCATATCCTTGACACATGGGCTACTCTCAGATAAAATTTGGTGAACCTAGGTACATTGGTGGTTCAGTTATTGCCCGGACAAAGTTTTTCCATATTATGCCACTGTGACCTTGACCTTTGAACCTGGGGCCCCATAAACCTATAGGGCACATCCTTGACACATGGGCTACCTTCACATAAAATTTGGTGAACCTAGGTACAGTCGTTGTTGAGTTATGGTCCTGACAAGGTTTTTCAATATGATGTCCCTGTGACCTTGACCTTTGACCCAGGGGCCCCAAAACCGATCGGGGACATCCTTGACACATGGGCTACTCTCACATAAAATTTGGTGAACCTAGGTAGATTGGTTGTTAAGTTATTGTCAGGACAAGTTTTTTTCCCATATGATGCCACTGTGACCTTGACCTTTGACCCAGGGGCCCCAAAACCAATAGGGAACATCTTTGACACATGGGCTACTTTTACATTAAATTTGGTGAACCTAGGTACATTGGTGGTTCAGTTATTGTCCGGACAAGTTTTACCTATTTTAAGTCCCAGTGACCTTGACCTTTAACCCTGGGGTCTCAAAATCAATAGGGAACCTCCTCCACCCAAGGGCTATCCACACATAAAATTTGAGGAACCTAGGTATATCCTTTCTTAAGTTATCATCCGGACAAGCAATTGTCCACGGACGGACAGACGGACAGACGGACAGACGGACAACAGCATAACATAATACGACCGTTTTTTCAAAACGGGCGTATAAAAATAACAAGATACTCCTAAATGCTGAAACCACAACATGATTATGCCTAGATTCAAAAATAAAAGGAATGCACTTATTTAGACAGGTTAAAATAATTCAAGGGCTTAACAGATTAACTTTCAAAATTATTTAGAAGAATAGAAAAAAAAATGTTTTCTCAGTTAATCTACACATTTGCATCAGGTTTCTTGTATTTTATACTTGGTATTTCTTAAGCAAAGTATAAGGAATTCATGTTTCAAAACAAAGTGTTTAAATTTTCTGTTAAGCCCATAGCAAGCAATAATGGATTAGTATGAACTAAAGTCAAAGACTCCTAACCCAAGACATTCATTCAAGTAAATGTAGTTCACTCTTTAGGTTATCTTACAGCAACCAGCACCTAAAATCTAGCTTTCCTGGAGCCTTCTTTATAACCAGTACTAACATACCCTTCTACAAGGCCAGCAACTTCATCATATACCTTATTAACAGAGGAAATGGGCAATATTGTCTCGATTAGAAATCCTAGCACGCTAACAGCTGCACTACAGGCCGGTGCACCTTTTCACAAAAATTCTTACAAGAAGTTATCATAAGTCAAATTCATAATTTTGCAGTTCAAAGTCAATAGGATAATAAAAATAACTATGATAAATGATATTCAAAAAGTATACAATATTCTACATAATTCAATGATATTTGGAATTGATGGGTCAAAAATGACCATATTATTAATGTTTTTTGTTTTTTACTTACAATGGTATTTATCATAAGATTTTTTGTGAAAAGCGCCACTGGGTACTATCATTTATAAGTGTTGCACAGAATAAATGATAAAAAGGGTATTGCTGCCTTATCGACGATGAAGGGGTTCTTATTCGTGGGCAAAGAATTTTCCATTAAGTAATTTTGTCATCAACAATATTGTGATCTGATGCAAGTCTTCACCTTAAATTTTCGCTAGCACAAGCCCACTTTATAATAAATTAGAAGTAATCCAAATTATCAACTAGCCTGAATATTAAAAGTAGAAACTCTCACAAGCCTAAAATAAATTTTCACAAGTCCCTGACTTCCAGCTAGTTGATTAAGGTGAAGACTATAGACAAGAATACTAAATATCAACCTATACATGTACACTGGGTTAGGAGTCATAGACCTAAAGCAAGGGGTTTGGAAATATCAATATATTCAACTAAGTCCACTACCAAGAGAATTCTGAAAAAATCCATGTCTGCAAGCTAGCATGACTTGTTCAGAATTTAAAAAAAACAACACCTTATGAAAATGACTAACTATCTCCCTTTGATATAAATATAGTGGATTTTTTTGCCCATTCAAAATAGGGAGTTAATATAATTTGAAAATCCAAATGGTGAAATTGTTATGAATACAGTGAAAAAATAGATACCAGTTTTCTGAGAACATTTCTGTGGTCACAAACATATTTTTATTAGAAGAATTCCACCTTAAATAATGACATGTTAATATATGTTCAAGTAATTATTATTCCTCATTTTCCAAATAAAAGATGCAAGTTCATCATCATGCAACATTGCATTATTTTACATGCCATTTATGTCAGACAAGTTGAACATAGTCATTCCACACTCCTTTCTAAAATACCTTCCTAAATTACATCTATTTTTCCTCCACTTTTTGTGATAATAGCTTGTTCACATTGACCAGAGACAAATGAATACAATAAACATTCGAGTAACAGCCCTGCGACCAACTTATCTTACATATATAATTGACATTGAAATTGTAAACCTAGACTCGGGTCAATGTGAGTGAACTATACGAGATCAAAGTTCAGAATAATTAAAAAATTTTGGTATATTCTATAATCTTGAATGTAAAATATGAGAGCTCACGGTCAATTACTACGGAAAGCCACCACAAAAAATTACAGATATTGAAGATTTGTTTCTACAATGAAATGGAAACTTTTCAAAAGTGAAACTAATGATATGTAGATAAATGTTAGCAAGTATTTTTGATCACAAGCAATTGGAAACTAAAGCCAGCAATAAAATATCTAAAGTGTTCAAAAATAACCATAAAGTAGCCGCTGTGGAGGAAAAAAAGATGATCTAAACAGGGACTTTTTCTCTCTGTTTTCATATTTATTCTTGAAAATCAGCTCAGAATTTAGAAATCTATCAACGAATTATATAAGAGTGTTTATGTGAAATGGCATACCTCCATAAAATGAAGACATTTCAGTTTACAAGTAAAGATAAGTAAAGTTCTGTTAATTTTATTCAACTGTCAATGGCATATACATTAACCCTGGCGATTTATGCCACACTGACAGTTGAATAAAATATAACAATATCTATATGAACAATTAACAGAAAACAAACATACCATTGGTCAGTAGAGAAAAAGTCCCAACTCTAACAAGTGCTAACTAATCTAGCCAACTACCAGACTTCAATATAAATGAATGCTAGACAGTTTTACACCAAACCATGAGAACTTGCAACATTAAAGAGTACAATCCTGCCATTACCTTAAATCTATACTTGCATAAAGATTTACATGAGTAGACAACAATTCCAGTACCAATTAACCTGCAAATTCACCATATATTGGAATGGTAAAAAATGGCAAACAAATATTTTAATGAAGTCAGATTTGTGGGGAAATGATCACTTTAGATATCCAAACTATTCTTAGGATACATTAAAGAAACCATTTGAAATAAGGGGTCAACATTTATTACAATGTAAAGACAGTATTGACTTGGCAAAAAAAACCGACCCAAAAACTAGAAATAAATGTGAAGTTCTTAGCTCTTAGTAGATGTGCTGGTCAAATCAAAAGCTTGTGAGATTCCTTTCTTCTAGCTTGGCGTGACATCAGTTTATGTCATCATCCTTAAACAAATAATTAAATAAAAGATTTTACAAAAAATATCTCTAAAAAGATATTCAGTGCAACACTGTGTTCGTTTTGTTTGAAGTATAAATGTTAGCCAGGTACATTTATTTACTGGGTCAAACGTAGTTAGTCCAAAATTGAAATTTTTGGCACTTTTTTTTACTCTTACAATGTAGCTAATTTAGAAAATAAAAAACATTTTTATTAAATATAATGGAATGAGTTTTCGATTAAAAAAAATCCTTTTCAGAAACAAATTTTATATAAATGTTCAATGGCCGCCCACAATAAAAATATGAAAACCCATTCTGAGCGTGTGCTCAATTAGTCATATTTACTGTTTAGTTATACTGCCAGGAGCATACGACAATGAATCAATGTATAATTAATTAGCATAGTGATTCCCCCATAATATGTAGAGTAAACAGTACAATCAGCAACTACTGTCCATGCTATGTCCCCTTTCAACTGTTAACACCAAATGATATCATGTTTTTTATCTATTCCTCTATACCTCAAGAGAATTTCATGGGACAAATAGGAATGGTAGTGCAAATTGTATTTCTTGCTCAAAGAAATTAGCAGTGCTTCTAGTGAGGTTCAAACCCGGGATTGACTCAATCAGTAAGGACCACTGGACCACTGTTCTAAAATATAAGTACTTGCATGCATGGTGAAAAAGATTTGTACAGACTCACCAGTATGATAATCTTGTACTATCTGTAAACAACACAGTATCAGATGGTAATCAAAGTTTCAAATACTTTAATGTATTGAAGACATCTTGAGGATCCTGAAAACAACAACAATAAAATTATTTTATTTCTTTATACTGGATTTAACGCCATGTCAACACAATATTTTGGTTATTTTACAGCTTCTGGCGCACCTCGTAACCTAGCTTCCTGGACTATTGACGATAACCAGTACTCACCTACCCTTCCACAAGACTGGAAACTTCTCCATTTTACCTAATCAATGGAGAAAAAATTAACATTATTGTCAAATTTTTCCAAGTAGGGCATAGGAATACCAAACGCCTGAAAATCTAAAATTTATGAAATTTTAAAAATTCATAAGTAAACCGATATTTAAAACAAGTAAATCTGTGAGCTAATGCTCATTAGTGATACCCCCGCTGTGAGAAATATGACTATCATAATGTAACTTTCATTTAACAAAATCTAAAAATATGCGACAAACAGGAAGTAGATGAGCAAGGAGCATGAAATCGCTTTACACCACATGGGACTATGGGATGAAGCAATACGCAAAGTATTAGGCTGCTGCATGTTATAGTTGCTGAGAAAACTGCGACAGAAATTTTATAACGGACGGATGCACGCATGGACAAGGGTAAAAACTTCTTCTAAGCGGGGGTATAAAAATCAAAATGTAAACACAAAATTAATATACTTAGCTTAATACAATGGCAAAAATTATAAAGTCTTCATTACGATACCACATTTAAACAGAATTCATCATTACATGTAGTAATTTGATAACCTGAAGATTAAGAGTTTCACCATCACTAACAGCTGTAAAATTCTGAAATAAAAAAAAATGAAACTAAAAAATTAAACCAGTGAAACAGACTATGTAAGAGGGGGCATTCAATAGGCATAATCATTCATAAAATAAAACACTTGCAAAAAAAAAATTCAATAGTTTCTTACTAGAAAATCTAAGGAAATACAGTAGTTTAGTTATGTTATTTAAATGAAAATCATGACACTGTTTGATGTCAGATGAACAATAATGAACTAGGAATTTGATCACACATCAGTTATTTAGCTCAAAAGACGAGATATTCAAGAGAGGTAACACTATAAGGATACTATCTGGTACACTGTGTCTAATTTTCTGAATCTAGTAATTTCTCCTTTACAAATAATACAAAAAATCTTACTATTCCATAAACATAACTTTAGCACTTTAACTTTGATTTCTTTACCAAACATTTGTCTCTCTTACATTCTGTGTGTAAGTAATAATTCACACTGAAAATAAAAATGAAAAATAAATGAAAATTAAATATTTTAAAAAGAAATACATGTTTTTTTATACATGATGTAATATCATTTGACATAAAATTTAAGGCAAAATTGAATGTTAAAATGTTTGTACTAGAGATATGATATACAATCAATCAAGTTGGTTCATCAAAAATTTAATGTATGTTCTGAAATCCGGGTCGATAGTGCAGTTGGTAGCACGCCGGGGTTGGAATATCATGTACCGTAGGGGGTCAAACTCCCCGCAGCGGTTATTTCCCTTTAATAAATCAATAACCACTGCCACCACAAGTAAATTAGTCCCTCAGAGAGCCGAATATTTTTTTTCATCTTTTCTGTTACATTTCAAAATTTTCTACGAATTTAGCCTTCTTTTTGTAAATTATGATGTTCAAAGTACATATAGATAAAAAAATAGTTTTAATTAATAGTTTGTAAACAACAAAGCATGACGTAAGCACTGTGAGACGTATGGGCATTCTATAAATAGATAGTATTACTAGCGTCACGTGATGGAAGTGGTTAAAGTAGCAAAGCGTGACGTAAGCACTGTTTGGAGTTTGGAAGGGTGTAGGTGTTCGAATCCCCATCAGGGAGGTTATACCCTTCCATGAAAATTTGACAATAATGTCAATGTTCCTCCATTGATTAGATAATATGAAGAAGTTTCCTTGAGGAAGGGTAGGTAGGTGGTAGGTACTGGTTATAGACAAAGGTCTAGAAAAGCTAGGTTAGGTGTGCAGGACTCTGTAAAATGACATAAATTGTGTTGACACGGCCTTACACCCAGTAAAAAAGTGTACTGGAGAACACCCTATCTGTAAAAGCTTCATGTTATGCAGCAAATTTTCCATGAATTTCCATAGAATTTGGAGCAATCGGATTAATAATCCATGCTCTTGCATGGAAGCCGTAGAAAAACATGGAAAAATAGATGTATGCATGCAGGAAAACTCATACCCTGGAAAATTTACCATTCTAGACATATTGTGACCACATACGCTTAACTATTTTATTTTCCAAACTGAATCCAAACATGCAGCATGTTAAAGTAGAGCATATGATATGGGTTCTTACTTAGACCTTTTTGTAGTTGACCATGTACACAGCTCATCCACCAAGACATTGTAGCTACTGCATTATGATACATTAGTCAGCACTGACAACTTCCACGTCAGTGATAATGTCCTTTCTGGTTGAAGTAGCTCGTAACCCCGAGATGGGAGGCAATTTCGAGTGCTAACCCTTGCCTAAGGGAAGCATGGAGGCAACTGTGGTAAAGGGCAGCCTCATGGTCCCACATCCATATTTGGATGCCACAGATGGATGCAGTTTAAAGTCATGCCCAGGACTAATAGTACACATCATAGCACTGCAAAACATAAAAAAATATCAAATTAAAATGCAATTACATAATTCAATACAATTAACTCCATCTAGTACATATACTTAATCACTTTTTTACTTTCGAGCAAAGAAAATAGAATTGAGACTACACCATGTACAATGAAAGCCTTTTAAGAATGAGTAGTATATTTTGAATCATTCTATACTTGACTAAATTTTTGTTGGCCAATGTTTCATCTTTTGTTGTGATCAAGACAATCTATTACAGGGGTTACCTGGATGCATAAATTTGTGCATTTTGGCGCTTATTTTGACAAATGAACCTTAAAATGAACCTACATTATACCACACCCTACCCACAAAATGCTTGTCAAAAAGAATTAATTCACAATCATAATTTACCAATGCCCCCCCCAACATATCTACTGTTACTGTGGGTTACTGTGACCCCCTAAACATTGTTCAAGGTAATTCCTGTTCTATTAAATCACAGAGCTCTAATTTTAGAAAAATTGTTCACACTGTGATCATTAAAATGTGAGACAAATAAAAGCTTACATACAGTACCAAAGGTCACCAAAAGTTTGAAGACAAAGGAAATTTAAAAAAAATCATTGACTGTTTTCGGTAGAATCATTACTTACAATATATTCAATATGGTTGGTCAATGGTGATTAAATGAAAAATGCATCACACTTTTAAGATTCGACATCTCTGATATCCCAAAGCCTCCAAAACCAAGTTTAAGGTAATTCTTTTCTATAACAAATTTTAAGCTTCTTTGATAGTCTCAACTACAAATAGTACCACAATAACAACAAAAAATAAGCTAAAAATCATTTCAAAATAAGGTAAATTGTTTTATAAGACCTATGTAGTAGGCTTACAAAGTGAAAATGTCTCCAAACTTATGGTGGGTACTATGAATAGAATTTTATGTGACATAGTCCAATAGTTAGAGGGTAATAAATAATCCAATCTCCGTAAACAGATATCCTGTAGAGCTTTGTTGTACAGGATCTCTACTGTCTCCGTGGAAGGTCACGTCGAGATGAACTTTGTGTCGACCAATCAATTCCTAGCTTTCATCTAGACGAAACACTATTATTAACATTTTGATTTCGTAATTTCTATTTTTAGACCAAGGTTTGCAAGCTAATTTAACAGCCGTATAATTTAGTCTCTTTAGTAATTTCAAATTGCATGACGTAGATGATATAAACAAGTTTCGTATCATATCAATTTCGTCATGAATATTATGATGAGAAAAGGTCATCTGAACGTGACCTTCGTTTGGAAAAGGCCAGATCTAAATTAGCGAGTATGCGAGCGGAAAATTTTAGATCGGGTTTTACTCAGATTGTAAGTAATCATAAATACTTGAGAAACATTTCCTAACAAGGCAAAGACTTTAAGTAAAAATAATTTTATTACCATTTGTCTGAATGCCTGGCTTCAGTTCATAGCATGGAAATATATCTAAATAACAAGAGCTGTCCGTAAGACAGTGTGCTCGATTTTTCTAAGTAAAAAAGGGCAAAACTCCTAAAACAGCGGAGCCAGGGTAATGGGCCTTGATATTTAGGTGGAAGTAGTGATGATGAATAAGTATTCCAAGTTGAATATCTGTGATAGTATTGAAATTATTTAAATTTTTAAAAACTTAAACCTTGATTTGCAACACCAACGCTTACGCTCGGGTTACAGTATAAGCTCTCAATTTCTTTGAAAAGTCTAGCTAAAAATTACCAAAACAAAAATTGGACAATAAAAGGGGGCTACCTGTATACACATAATGCCCCTTATGTGCATACATGACTATCAATGCCAACAAATTTGAGAATATCTGAGAAATATTGTATGAATAATGCAGAGTAAATATTTTGGGAAAAAAAATGCAATGTTCTGAAAATAAGAATATTTTTTAGCAAGTTGACATTATAAATATGAGAAAACCTTCGGAATACCAAAATAATAAAATAGGGGCAGGATGAGTACTTGTCACCAGAGAAGTAATGAGTCTTCACTGGGGGTGATTGTGAGAGGTGAACACTGTCAGATCCTGACTTGGTGTTGAGCATATGTAAATGAATTATTCATAGGAACAATTATCAGGAGCCTAACAAACCAAGTGTTTGTGTTTATCACATCGGGCTCATCTGCTATGTGAACTATGTAAATCTGCCAGTGACAGATGTTCAGAGTTAGATTCTGACCGACTTGTAAGTGTTGTTTACTAGTTGTTAGACTTTATGGTGTTATGTGAAAGAATAAAGATTGTATGCGGATGAATGTTTGATCATAGGTGATCAAAAATCATTTTTAGCTGCTAATGAAATGTTGGTCTGTTATCATGAAAGTTTTTGCTACAATTAATGCATCAGGTATGAGATTGATATAACCACAGTATTGCCTGTTTACATAGTAATATACATTGACTTAGAAAGTTCCAAGACACAACAGAGTTAACGGGCGTTAACTGTACAACATTGTTATACAGTAGATAGAAAACTCTAAGCCATTGTATGACCAGCAAAATACCTCCAAGGATTGCAAGGAAGCATAAGACCTATTGTACACCCATTGAAAATGTCCATTTGATGTGCTGAAGCCCACAATTTAATTGACGTGGGAAGATTCTCCTTTTGATACCCTATACCAGTATCTGAGAACCTTAAATGGCTATATCATATCATGTCAAAAGATTTTATATTATAATATTTCATAATGTTTTACAAGTATCTGAGTTATGATCGACATACATAGAAATCACCAAATTTAGACAATGCACATCAGGCAAACAAAAACAATAAGTGTACAAAACAATGGATGGTGTCAATCACTAACAAAATCTTTGTAACCACCAAGTAAAACAACAATATCTGTAAGTGTAACTGAAAAGATCAGTTACATGTCTCTTTTCTGATAACTTGTTCAATTTTACCTAAAATGTATATTTGACCAGCTTTGTATTGTACATATATAGTAAAATGTCATATAATAGATCATGTACTTATGCACAACAAAATAATGCAATATCATATAATAATAATATAAGAAAATGTAGCCTCTAAAAGTGTCAACAATGTTTTCCAAAATCGGGCATTGTGACCTAGTTTTTGACTACAGAAAATTCACATTCTGAATGCCTTGACCCTTTGAATTGAATCAATACTTACTTCAACACCTGTCAAAGTTTTTAAGGCATGTGTCTCAAAGGTAGTTATAAATATGTCCGAGGTTATTCATAGGGAATGAACGAGGACTTCCAAATCATATGAGACACATTTTTAATTAATCAATGTGGCCAAAGTACACATGCATAAGTAATAAACTGGGGTGGATTTTTTATGGGGGTCCTAACTTTTTCAAGGGGGGGGGTGTCTGAACTTTTTCTATGGTGGTCCCAATCTGATTAAAACCTGATGTAAAATTTTCCGCTCGCATACTCGCTAATTTAGATCTGGCCTTTTTAAACGAAGGTCACATTCAGGCGCCCTTTTCACATCATTATGTTCATGACGAAATTGTTATGATACGTGACTTGTTTAAATCGCCTATGTCACACAATTTGAAATGAGCCACCCAATCGCAGACTGTGAATAATAAGGCTGTTAAATTAGCATGCAAAACTTGGTTTAAAAATAGAAATTACGAAATCAAAATGTGGTCGTGTTTTCCTCTAGATGAAAGCTACACATTGATTGGTCGAAACAAAGTTCATCTTGACGTGACCTTCTACGGAGAAAGTAGAGATCCTTTATGACAACGCTCTACAGGATATATGTTTACAGAGATTGGGGGGTCCAATATTACAAACCACAAACACTATTTGAATAGCGCAACATATTAATAATTGAGAGAAATAACTGAGAAAATTTGCTTCATGCTACTTATAATGACTTACGGTCAAGAAATACACTTATAGACAGGTAAATTTAGGAAATTCTAGGGGAGAGGGTCCGGACCCCCTGAAACCCCCCCCCCCCGATAGAGCCGCCTATGATAATTCGAAAAAGAAGGCACGTTTAGACGAGATTTCAAAACCATATAGATCTAATAGAAAATACTGGCAACCTCAAACACACGTTAAAGACCAAATTTCATGATTTAATGTTCACAGTACTTAGCCCATGAGAGCTTCTCACCACTGCACGTGGACTATCATGGACGAAGTGGTGGGTGGGGTATCAACTAAAAGGAATACATACAGTAAACGATATTTTAAAATTCATTTCTCACTTACCACAATTCTCAGGAAATAATTCAATCATGCTATTCATTAATTTACTTCATGGTCAAGATTCTAGTCGATAACTGCTCTTCTTGATATCTCCACGTGCGTTTTCTTCGAATTCAAGCACTGAGCTGCGCTTTTTCGGCACAAAATACATTTGTACACTGTACTGTACACGATGGATGGAACAATAAAATACATCGAATGTCAACTTTAATCGAATTTACAAAAACAAATGCATCGTTTGGTACCTTGTCCAAGCCTTAAATGAGTTATTAAATCACAATTCCAATTTAAATGTTCACGCATGTTTGCAGCGAGTTCTTGTCGTGGAGAAAGAAGATGGCCGACAATTCAGTGAATTCACGTGCAACTTTCGCGCCAATTTAGGGGCATGGCATGCATGGGTGAGTCCGGGGGAGTTGGCGGACCGGGCCTACGCCAACAAAAAATTTCTAAACGATTTTTTTCTATCACGAATAATTTCATTAAAAAAATAATTAATGTAAATTTTAAAAAATGACAAAAATCATTTCAACGGTCATTTCTCCACTAAGTCATTTCCCTCTTGGTCATTTCTCCAATTTATACCCTGGTAGGCCTAATTTCTCCACCTTTCTATTAGTGAGGTATAATTAAAATAATCACATATGTAGATCTACAGGTGTCTTTTTGTTTGAATACATTCTAGTTTAATTAAAAAATATAATATTAAGTAATTATCAAAAATAATATGACGAATGACTCGAGCATATCATTTAATTGATAAAATCTACTTATAGTCAAGATTTATTCATAGAAAATTAAACGATAGAAAAGCAGTTATGCATGTAATTTAGTCTAATTAAAAAAATGCGTTTTGTTACTAATTTTTGGGAAAAAATCAAAATTTAAAAAAGAAATGAAATGCATATTCCATTGGAGGGTCCAAGGGGGCGGACCCGACGTACGCCTCCCCCCATAAAATGCCCAGGCAAAGTTTTTTTTCTATCATAAAATATGATATTTATGAGAAAATGTATATAAATGCCATTTTTTTCGCACGCTATGTGTACAATAAGTTACGAGATTGGGAATCCACTAATGCAATGACATAACATACACAAAATAAAGAATCTCATTTTTGTAAAAATTTTACTTGATCCAACGGCTGTCAGAAAAATGTATGATATACATGTACACTCAATATCCGCAAACAGATATCCTGTAGAGCAATGTCGTAAATTAGCGAGTAGGCGAGCGGAAAATTTTAGATCGGGTTTTAATCAGATTGGATATACACTATTTGCTTTTCATTGTATACCTTTGATAAAGAGGGTTAATGCTCTGGAAATGTGTCTGAATCCCCTAGAAATGACAAAAACTCAGAGGCCCATCAGGGGCAATTACACCCCCTGGACCCCAGTCTGCTTGTCACCCCTTTCTAACTAGAATTGCCCACCCCCTTAATCTAGAAATCCTGAATTCACTTATGAATTTAATGTAAATTACAGCATCTAATCAATAACAATTGTTAATAAAGCTAATACTCAGAGTAGTTTATATTGTCACTAAAAATTATGTTATGGATTGAATACTGACGTACAATAATACATGTGTACATCATAAAACGATAAATAAAGAAATTATAGTTCTATAAAATTATACATAACAATATAAATATATAAGTTAATTATGTACTTTAATTAATTTTATGGCTAAATGTAACAATCTTATAATATGGGTAATTTTGTAATTAAGCATGCATCATCTTAAAGCTGATTCTTTGGAAAATGCTTTGACGGGTCCTTTTTGAATTATAAATAATAAAAAAAATACAACATATGGTGGATCAAGGACCTCCCGAATTTTGTTTACACTGTTTTGTTCTTCTTGTTTGTTTCTCTTATATCCTGTTTATTCCATATACTCGTATGTTTGTAATACTAAGTAAATCTCCAGAAAATAGAGACAATAAAGATATGTATACATATACAATGTATGTACTTGAGCCTTATTGTCTGCTTATTCAGGGATTTTATATAGATATATCACTGGCTTATTTAACTGTTTACATACATTCTCATGCTTTAAATAATTTAATTTTATCATGAGATCAACTTTTTTCAAACATGTCTTAAATCATCAACAATAAAAATAATTCCAATGTCTTTTATGCTGCTTTTTTGCCTTCTTTTACTTTTCAGGCTAATTTGTTATTTCTTTCATGTTTAAGAAACTTATATTAGATCATTTTGTTAACTGTCAGAAAATAGCTTGTTTGCTATTATTTTCGGCTAATAGCTAATCATAGCTCATGTTGACCGTTTTATGTAATACAGACTACTTGTATTTTGTTGTATAGCTCGTTTAGGATTACTTGAGACAAACGACTCAGTCTGTTTACAAAATTTATTATTTGGGACTCAGATATTACATAAAACAGGGAGGTCAGCTTATAAATTTTGTGTAATAAAAGTATTAAACATGTCTTAATGCGTGGAACGTGTGTTCTCGTACTTTTAATACATCAAAAACACACTGATAATACCGTAGTCGATAATTACGTGTGCTAATATTAGTTATATTTTGTCTCAAGTTATCCTAAACGAGCTATACCCATCTCCTTGTATCGTGCATGTATCTTGTAAACTCCGCCTCCTATGTTAGAGGCGTTTCTCCGTTGGGGGCGTGGTTTTACTCTTAAGTGTTGGTATTTAGATAATCCACAAAATGGCAGCTGCCTCTCTTCAAGCAAAGTTTGAACACTTTCTTCGTGAATTGAAGGACCAGTACTCAAAGACAGTTCGCAATAATCCCGACACTGTTGCTCAGATAGAGTCTGTTGTTCGAATATTGTCATTTCTTGTTGCAGGTATCTTGTTTAGTTCCGTTAAAAGGCCCAACCACTTCTACTTTTGGTTTCTTTCGTCTTGACTTGTGACTAGTCTATGGTCAGCATTTTCAGTGTCAAGAATGGGAACGTTTTGACTGATCAGAATTTGTTTTAACCCTAACTTCTCTCAGTCGTGTTGAAAGAATTTTGGTAAAATGATTAACAGAAGTTCAGTCATCTATGCAAAGCCTACTACCCTTTGTGTCGCCCAACTTGAGATAGATGAGTAACTTTATGTTCACCTGTATGGTTTTAGCTCGACTTTTCGAAGAAAATGAGAGCTTATGCTTTCACGTTTGCGTTGGTGTTGGTTGTCAGGTTAAAGTTTTTTGATATGACTATAATTTCAATATCTTCAACACTATACAAGATATTTAATTGAAAGTTGGTATACTTATTCAGTGGGACCATATTCAGAACTGTGAAAGGGGATAACTCTGGATGAATAATTTTTTGAGTTATTGCCCTTTTATACTTGAAAAATGCAAAATTTGAAGTTAAAGTTTATGATATGTGACTTGAAGTTGGTATACTTATTTGTCAGTACTGTATTGATCTACACAACTATTAAGGAAGCTAACTCTGAATGAATTATTTTTGGAGTAATGCCCCTTTATACTTCAACATTTAAGATTAAAATTGATTAAAATGTGATATATTTAGTACTTATAAATATATTTGAATGAAAGTTGGTATGCTTATTCATCAGTTCTTCATCTATCAGACTATGAAGGAACATAAATCTGGAATTAATTATTTTCAGAGTTATGCCTGGTTGTACTTTAATATTTAAGGTTAGTTTGTTCAACCTGAATGTATAAAGTTTTATTGAAAGTTGGTATGCTTATTCATCAGTACTACATCTACTCAACTATGAAGGGACATAACTCTTGATGAATTCTTTTTGGAGTTGTGCCCCTTTTCAACTTTTTAATTAAGGTTAAAGTACTTTGAAGTGAAATATTTTCAATTCTCATCAAAATATATAAATGACAGTTGGTATGCATATTCATCAGTACTACATCTATACGACTACAAAGGGATGTAATTCTTGATTTTTTCTTTTAGTTATGCCCCTTCTTTTAATGATAAAATTTGCTCAAATTATTTTTTTTAGTTCTTAATAAAGATATTAAAATGATAGTAGATATGCTTATTCATTGGTAATGAGTCTACTCAACTATGAAGGGACGTTATACTTTTTTATTTTACTAAAATGAATTGGCATTTACTGTTTGACTGATTTATTTCCTTTGAAACATGAAATTATGTCTTGAAATCATTTTTGTTTAAAGATTAGCCTTGCCATGAATGAAACACTTGAAAAGTCGAGCGCCCTGTCTTTGGACTGCTCTTGTTAGACCTAAGCAATCACATGTGTGGTGCCTGACACAATTTTTTCTTCTTAATAATTGTATTTATAGAGAAAGAAGGAACCCTTCTACCAAGAAGGATCCTAATGTAAATGAAACTTAATCTTTCTGTTGTAGCCCCAACCTTCATTTGACACTATAACAACATGGGTAGAAGTTTTCAGTATTAATACTGATTTCAGTATTTTGAGAATAAATTACACTTTGTAATTTATATTTAATTTGTCTATTGCAGTATTTTGAAAGTAGGTTTTTTTTGTATTTTAAAAACTTTCAACTTTCACCCATGTACCAATCTAGACTGATAGCTGCTCAGAATAGAAGTTTGGCTAGCTCCTGTTTGAAGTGTACCAAATAAGGAGCTTCTGTCGTATCAGCTGGTAGTTTAAAACATTTTTCATCTTATATATACCAAACACTGAGTCTGTCATATATACCAAACACTGAGTCTGTCATAATGCTTGTCATCTAGACTTAGGCAGGATAACTTAACATCTGTTCTATTTTGGGTAACAAGATGTTAATAGTGTTACCTTGGAAAAAAAGGACCAAAAATGATTTTTTTCAAATGTAGGAAAGTTATTCACTCTTTTAGAGTTATGTCTGTAAAATCATACAATTTAATCCTTAGTTATGATATCTGTTTTTATTCACAGTCTTCGATAATTAGCACTCGCCCATTAGCCAGAGTGAGTAAAATTAAAATTGGGCTACAAAAACTCCTTTTTCATTTGCCCAATGGGTGAGTGAAAATTAAGTGTTATTTGACTGCGTGTATTTAATCAACATTAAATTTGTAATTTGGGTGAGTAAAATTTGATCTTGGTCAACTTATTTTGTAAAGTTATTGGTGATTGGTCAAACTGGCATGTAAATTCTAAAAGTTAATTTTGAAGACTGTATTCATTGATTTCTACATATATACTGATGATATACATGTACATGTATTTAATTCACTATTTCAGGGAGGTTTGAGAATGGAGAACTTATATCAGAATTAATTTATTCAGCATCAAATTTGCTTGTATTTGTTAATGATAATGTGTTCAAGGCTGCTTCAAAATATATACCCAAAGTTGCGGTGAGTATAAACTTAAGTTGATTAAATTAGTGATTAGGCCACAACAAGTTGATGATACGTTCTACAGATTTTTCTAGAAAAAAAAATAGGGTGAGCGAGCGAAGAAAAAAAAAGAAAAAAAAAGAAAAAAATCTTATTCAGTTGCTTTATATAGCGGTTTGACCAAATTTTTATGAGTGAGCGAGGAAATAAAAATATTTTTATAAAAAAAAACGTCAAAATTAAGATGCGAGCGAATCCATAGAACATATGATCAATTTGTTGTGGCCTTACATGTATTCTAAAGCATAATAGCAAGGTGCTGCTTGCTGCCCTTTTTTCTCTCGTCCCTGTCCAATTCTGTTCTTCTTTATGCTGAAATAGTTTCTTTGAAACATCAACCCTATGATGTGCCTTGCCCCATTTTTCCGTCTCACTGGTTTTTTTTATCTAGACTTTTCACTATTGATAGAAAATATAAATATTTAAAATATTTCACTCAGTAGCCTATGCAGTAAGTTGCAACCCACTTTTGAGGGATTATGCTCCAAAATGTTCATATTGTGTGACTAACAATTTAACTAAGCTATGACTTATATTTTATACACATGTGTTTACTGGCTGCTGGCACATGTATGCTACTGAGTTCAAATGAAATATCATCTTTTTTGAAAACTAAAATTGTAAAGAAGACATTTGGAAGAGTGTTTTAACTCTGAACATTTTTAGTACAAAAAAGTTCAACTGTGACTTTATGTATAAATAGTTACCCTGTTTGTAACAGTACAGGTGATTTAGTTTTTTTTGTGACTTTCATTTTATATTTCTCCAAATCTATAGGTCAGTTTGTATAATAATATTAAGAATTCATTTTCTTGATACAATTGCAGATACTGACAGGTATTTTCAAAATATGAAAAAATTACATCTATTAACAAGTAGCTCAAAGTCCAATTCAATTCTACAAAATAATTTCTCTTCATAAATACATTACAGGATGCAGCTAAACAAAGACTTAAAAGCTGGTTGACAGTTCTAGAATATGCTGAGGTATTTCTTGAAATGGCTGCCAGAAAAAAATGGGGAAATAAAGGAGCCTGGATTGTGATAACTGTTATACAAATTGCTAAGTATGTTGTATGTTAAACAAAGATATATGTTTTCATAGAAGGGCACAAGACCACTTTTGGGGACAGGTACCCATACCCTCAGGAAGGGAAATTTGGATAATTTCAAGACAATATGGGGAATTTTCAGTCAATTCATAAATGTGTACAGTTGTGACTGTTGATTGACAAATAATACAAATGACCTGAAGTTGTTCATAAACTATCTTTACTGTCCATACTATGTTTGTGAACATGTAGATTTAATAACAAACATATAGTTTTAACTGTTTTAGGTGTTGTTATCATGTTTTTACTTAAATTTCGAAGGGAATTTCAATCTGAGATAGGGGGGGGAAACATGATTTTGAGAGGGAAATGTGGCCCATATTTGGCCCCAAAATTTGCCAAACAAGTGCCCTGCAAAGAATATAGACTTGCAAAGGTTCTATGAATTTTAGAAAACATATTTGCATCTCCATTGTATTACTAATATAATATATTTTGTGACATTTTATTGACTTGAATCATTAATTGTGTATGAAATGTTAAATACCCAAAAATGTCCATGTTGATCAAGGCTGATCAAAATGTTATTATTTTCATTTTCTACCAGGACTGTGATGAGATTTTATGTATTATTAAAGTTAGATGGTGGAATAGGTACATGTCCTTCAATACAACCAGCTGATAGAGAATTACTGAAAACAATACAAGAAGAACATGATGTAAGTCTGTTATACCACATGTTTTGATGACATCATCATTCTTTGACATCATCATTTTGTGACACATCATTTTATGACATCATCATTTTATGACATCATCGTTTTATGACTTCATAATAATGTCACATGGTTTGTTTAAAAAATGTACAAAAGAGTGTTTAAGTTATACAGTCTTTAAAATAAGGATATGAAAGTGGTTGTTTGAATAGATCATTTTAAGAGCAAGCACTATATCTCATTTGCAGAATTTTGGTTGCCCAAAAGAAGTTGTTGGTTGTCTGAACTTAACAGTGGTTGTCCCAGCAACCGGATTCCCACTAATTTCATGGACTGGTTATTTGTTGTAACACTAGATCTATGGTATTACATATTTGTGATTGTTTATTTACTTGATATCTATGGTAACATATTAAGGGGATGTATTAAGGGCCCTTTAAAGGTGATGTTTCGACACCTTTGGGGAAATGTCTGGTTAACAGGAGCGTTATGTTACACTGTTCAGGACATGTCCGGTTAACAGTAGCATCATGTTATACTGTTCAGGACACCAACTTTCAATATCAAATAAATAAAAACAAATAAAAAATTAGTGATAAAAATGTAAAATTAAGTTGAATCATGAACTGTGAATGATGTAGGTCCAAAAAATATGATATATAAAAGCTCAATAAAAGCAATACAAAAAATAAATTAAATACACTTACACACTATATAACATCATGTGTAATAAATTTGTATTTTGTTTTGTGTTATTGTATATACATTATGTGTTTATGGTGGAGGGTTTTTACTTACATGTATTTATTTTTTATAATATATCTTTTTGTACAACGCCATTGAATATGTAATATAGAAATAGGCGCTTAATCAAATGAAAAAGTTTAAAAGTTTAAAGTTTAAGACTTTAAATACTGAACTACTATTGTTTCACTGTAGAGCTTAAACATATTTGTACTAACCTAAATTTGCTTATTATACCCCCGCTTCGAAGAAGAGGGGGGTATACTGTTTTACCCTTGTCCATGCGTGCGTGCGTCTGTGCATCCGTCCGTCCGTTACAAAATTTCCGTCGCAGTTTTCTCAGCAACTATAACATGCAGCAGCCTAATACTTTGCATATTGCTTCATCCCATAGTCCCATGTGGTGTAAAGCGATTTCATGCTCCTTGCTCATCTACTTCCTGTTTGTCACATATTTTTAGATTTTGTTAAATGAAAGTTACATTATGATAGTCATATTTCTCACAGTGGGGGTATCACTAGTGAGCATTAGCTCACAGATTTACTTGTTTGATTTGTTTATCAAAAGAGACTAAACTCCTAGTCTCTCACTGAGATATCCAAGTCAACAATTGAGCTTACAAATTAGCTTAAACTCTCGAACAACCACTTGGCCATTTTACACAGTAGAGACTGTCTAGAAAGCGGGTCTGTTGCACAGTTGGTAACACACCTGGATTTTGAATCTAGTGACCCGAAGGAGGTACAGGTTAAAATCCCACCTGGAGAGGTTATATCCTGCTATGAAAATTTGACAATAATGTCAATTTCTTCCATTAATAAGGTATGTGGTTAAGTTTCCGTCCTTTTCGAAGGGTAGGTGAGTACTGGTTGCAGACTAGGGTTCAGGAAAGCTAGGTTAGGTGAGTTGACATGGCTTTAACCCAGTTTTAATAAATAAATAAATAAGAGAAATAGTGAATTAATTGACTATTGAAAATTAGGACTGTCACGATACCCCAAGAGCCTTGGTATACTGCGAACTGTACCACAATACAACCATGATTTATTGCTTTGCAAACCAAAGAGATGGCTGCATAATACTTCTGTCCTAAAAAAAACTAATTCAACTGTTCAGTATTGAAGTATGTTAAAGAGTTTTGTAGGAAGAGTGCCTGTACCAGACTGGACTGAAAAAACTGTGTATTTTAGAGTAATATAAATATTCCTATCACACCAAAGTCTTAGAACTGAACCTTTCATTGAATGAACCATGGAAAACTGATGTTTGGGCTATTTTCATTTGACAAAGGGAAGATTTTTTCAATAAAAAAAATATTGCCAAATACCAGTATGTTAATATCATACAGTGGTACTTATTGGCGTAACTGCGTATTATTAGTTACACAGTCAGTTACTGACCGGATACGGTGTGATACCGGGTCAGTAAATTAATATTGGGTGAGAGCGTAGCTCGAGCCCAATATTTATTCACTGACCCGGTATCACACCGTATCCGGTCAGTAACTGACTGTAACGAATTTATCTTACCGAGTACCCCCATCATTTATAAATTTTGTTACTGACTGGATATTAGAATCTACTGACCTAATATGGGATAATACATGATCAGCACGTGACCGCTCTCGGCCAATGAAAAACGAGTATTCTGTACGAGGTAAGATAATGTAATATACCAGCATACTGTTTTGTATAATTTCAGTCATTAGAAGATGCCTTGGATGAGGAAGCTGCTTATAGCGAGGAAGAAAAAACATATACATTAAAAAGTTCTGGTAGACGAATACGTACATTACATGCATGTAAGTCCAGATATATGCTGTACCTTGATATTATGTGTAGCTAAATCCATGATGCTGTGATAGAATGTAGCATTTTAAATATATAGACTTCTTGTCAGGTGGCTTTTATTTGCTAAATAATTTACTTATTTGGCTGCTTTGTCAAATAAACTGCATTATAATGTCATTATTTCTTATGTGATTTTTGTGCATACTTCTGTCAGCGACTGACAACTGCTCTGCATTATAAAGAATAAGTGGAAAATGAGCTTAGAAATTATTTATGACCAAACTACAAATGTATGCCCTGTCTGAGAATTGAACACTCGACCTTCTATCAGTATACTTTTTTTCACTAATCTATGTATATAGTATTTCATATATTTGTAGCTGATCATAATGGTATAAGAACATGGGGAGTACCACAGTCTGGTGTACAGTCATCAAATAATAATATACAATCTAGAAAGATAAATACATTGTACCAGTCACCTTCTGTATTAAATACAAGTAGATTATGGGCAGAGAAATTATACATAGCTCGTCCTCTCACTCATTGTATCCTTTACTCATAGTAATGGCAATTTATAGTCTAAGTTTTATGCTAATTCACATTCACTGACTTTACTACCCCTGGTCATTGAGCTCCTTTGATTATGTACATATCTCCTTGGGAGTTTTTTACTCTGTTTAGTGCAGATAACACAATCGCCCTATGGAGGTATACCACCCTCCCAGGACTACCACTGGACTATTGCTCCATTTTTCTCAACTGTCTGTTTGAAGTTTGAATGATTCCTTAGTGATTTAGTACACTATCTTATACAAATAATTGCTCTGATAAAAAAGGTACAGTGCAACAAGACCAATTGACAAATTTTTAACTGAAAATACTGGGAAAAGAAAATAATAATATTAATCTGCCTGAATAATCTTAAACTGTTCACTTTGGTCCCATGATTGTATTAATAGGAGGCTGAATCCTAGAGTCTATATTCTTGGAGGATTCTTCACATGATGAAATTTTAAATTCATTTTTTTTTCTAACCAAGCTTATGAAATTAAGGAGGTCTATATTGATATATTTTATTCAACTGTCAGTGGTACATAAGCTAACTCCACTGATTTGAATATTTTCTACAGTGTTTCTGTTCTCACTATTGAATTTGAGTATTCAAATCAGCAGGGTTAACCTGCCATTATGTTACTATGATCTAAATTATAAGTGATCCACAGTGTATGTTATTTTGTCTTAACAACCCTATCAGTATTTGCATTATATACATTTGGTTTAGAAAGTTGGAAACCATGGCTTGTAGCTTGTGGTATGGATGTATCGAGGTAAGTTATTGTACTTTTGTTATGTTTAACACCTTAGAAACTCATTGTGTAGGTCATATCATGTAGGTCATTCAACCTACTCACCATTCCTGGAAAGGTTAAATGTCTGGATTTAGCTGTTGATCTGACAGTAACTAGGCACATACTTTAGTCAGTGACTGACAACTGCCATTCATGAATTATAATCAGTGGTAGGTGGAAGAATGGCCATAGTAATTATCTCATGACTATACTCCACTAAAGTATGCCCTGTCTGGGAATCAAATCAAAGATTCCTCAGTCAGCAGACATGTAGGCTACTGACTGAGCTAGCTGGACTAAATTATTGTATACATCTTGGCATTTATGTTTTAATACCATGAAGTGACTGAATCAGATATTTTTTTTAGATTTTTCTTTACAGTCACTGCCTTTCAAATTGTGAATTTTAGTAAATGAATCTTCCTTTCATGTACAAATAATTATATACAATGATCAACAATAATGATGTTTTGATTTCAGTTTATTTTTAATGGGAGATACACATGACTTGAAGGATAAAGAGAAAGCTGAAATGAAGAGAAGAAGTTTATTATTGTTATATTATTTATTAAGATCACCTTGTTATGATCAAGTCACCAGGTAGGTTGTATGGTTATATGATGTTTGACTTTATGTAGAATTCTTCCAGGCACGTAGGAAGGATCTGAATATTGGGGCTGCAGATTGGGTGAAAACTTTTGTGAATGTAAGCGTCTGAAACTCAATTTTCATACTTTCAGTACCCCCTGTTTAAAAAAATCTTTGTATTAGACCTCAAGTTTTTCAATATGTGTCATGGAAATATTAACTTGCAGTCCCATTGCCGCTGCTTGCCAGAATATTGGGGCCACGGGCCCAGCTACTACGCACCTGTATTCTAATGTGTGACTATTTCCTATGTTGCAACATATGTGACCTGCATACATGTGTTTGAAACATGATGTCAAAATAATAGAAAATTTCCTAATTTTCAACACTTGAGCAGTTGCCTGTCACCGATGGAAGTGTGTGCCTAGTAAGTAACTGGTTAACAGCTTTATCTAGAGATTAAGGCTTTCAAGGAATGGCGAGTAGGTTGACTGACTGCCTTGATATGACCAATACAATGTGTTGCTATGGCATTAAACACAACCAAAAAAAACATGTTTGCCTTAAATGAAGTGAGCATGAATACCAGAGTAGGACATGAAAATACAATGACACATACTTATATGTAAAAAAGTACATGCAAAAGGAATATTATCATTAATTGTGTTATAGTCAGTTGTGGAAGCGTTCTGAGACTTTCTTTGGGGAATCAAACATGAGTGTCTCATCATGTTGTTCTATTTGATATCAACCCACACCCTTCATTAAAAAGCAAATTTCAGATGTAAAATGATCACTTTTTAGCTTTTAAATTTTGGGGAAGTTCATACTAAATGACCTTTTTCTAAAAAATGAATAAATATTTATAAAAATGTTTATTTTTTGAAAAAGCTTCTATTAGGCCAACTTGTATCTATATAGGAACCAAGTTATTATCTGTCAATAGTTTAGATAATTTGAGCTTAAGAAGCCCAATGGACTCACTTGATTTTGAAACTGATGATGAGTTTCAACTGAACATTTTAGTTGTTGTTGCAGATGATGTTTATCTGAATGGAAGTCTTTAATATTTATTCCAGAGATCGTTTGATCAAAGTTCTTACAGTTGTTTCACAGTATGTGCCTTTATCTGGTATAATTATAAGTAAGTATGATATATCCCTTTCTGTATTTGTAATAGCACTTACAGGGTGACCACGGACTCTGGAAAACAGGGAGAACAGGGAAAATGCCAAAATAAAATTCTCTGCATGGAAAAATCAGGGAATTTTGAAAATTGCTTAAAATCAGGGAATTATCAGGGAATTTCACAACCAATTGAAAAAAAAAGCTTCTTGACTGATAAGCTCGACTTATGAAGAAATGGAGAGCTCGCCCTTGCGTGTCGGCGCCCATATTTCTGATTGAAGTTTTTGTGCTGTAAAATATTTTTACTATTACTTTTTTTCTTTAGGTATTGACTTCAAACTTTAAATATATGTTCCTTATCATCAACCACATCTCATGTGACAAGGATCATAACTCTTAATACATTTTTTTTCAGAATTATCCCCCCTTGAACATAGTTTTCTTAAAAAAATGTTTGTTTTTACTGCAACTGTTAATTTCCTTGGGTATTGACTTCAAACTTTAAATGTATGTTCCTTATTATCAACACAATACATTTCTTTTTCAAAATTGTCTCCCATGAACTTGAAATTTCCTTTAATAAAAATTTTGTTTTTACTTTAAATTCGTTAAGGTTATATTTTCAAATTTTAAAATATGTATGTTCCTTATCATCAACCACATCTCAGGAGACAAATACTTACTAAGTCAAGCATGCTGTCTCCTCTGACAGCTCTTGTTGGTTTTGTCTTTGATCAAGTTTATTTCCTGGGCAGTACTTTTATCAATTGTCAATTGTATAAAATTCAGTAATTATTTTTCTGTTACATTTATCATGGAAAAAAAATTGTTGTTATGAAAAAATGACTTATTTTTCAAATGTTCTGAAAAATGCATTATTTTAATGTTCTTTATCCATCACTTATTAGGGTTAATTTGTCACTATTTATTTATAAAACAGGACTGGAAACACTAGGAACAATAGTCTTATCACATGATTTGTACATTATATCTTATATTTAAATTGAATGTCTATATAGTTCAAAAATTCTCATCCGGGAGCATTTATTCTAATAAGACAATTTAAAAATGAAAATGATAAACTGTTAAAGCATGGCTATTCTAGAATTCATGTTATTTTAATCAAAATGTAACCTATGATATGCCTTACGAATAATGAATCCTTCCAATCAAAGTTTTAAACAGAATGTATGCAACCAATTTTTGTAATACACCAAAATGATACAAATACAATGAAATTAGTTCACTTTTGTCTTGCCAAAAACAATTAGATACCAGTAGATAAACATGTTGGGATATGAGACATGAGTTTAACTGATTAGCATTTTCCAGAATAAAGCATACCTGATTGTTAACATATTTATTTATGATATAGGGGGACGTATCTTTACAATCACATCATGTAGCCAAAATATTCAAATTAAACTTTTTTTTATTTACTAGAGAAGTTCAATAAATAGTAAATAAATACAAAATGGCGAAGGTTTAGCTGTACAGGGATAATTTATATCTAATTTATTGTACAAGTATGCCTTGAAATGATCAGGGAATAATACCGTTACATCAGGGAAAAATCAGGGAATTTCATTTTAGAATTTCTGTGGCCACCCTGACTTAGTGTTTTAATCTATGTGATATGATAAGGAGTTGGCATGACCAAGTGACTACTACATGTATTACACTAGCCTGGTAATCATTGGATTGCCAGCTCTGTGTTGGTTCGAATCCCATCCAAAACCTACGC
This sequence comes from Mactra quadrangularis, assembly GCA_025267735.1. Lineage (NCBI taxonomy): Eukaryota > Metazoa > Mollusca > Bivalvia > Venerida > Mactridae > Mactra > Mactra quadrangularis. The sequence continues at coordinate 36,850,415 of CM046304.1, forward strand.
TGTTCTTTCCTTGAGCAAACATTTTATCCTTCTAGCTCAGTACTGGAGGGACAAGGAAGTTGTCTTGTAAGTGATTTATCTAAGTTAAAAGAATTTGTTTTACAATCAAGATAAAATAAATAAGCATAAACAATATGATATTCAGGTTATTTTGTAACAAAATCGTTATGAATCTATGAATGTTAAAGTTAAAGTGCGGTTTAAAGTCTGCTTCCATATACATGTTCAGCTGACTTTACAATTTTGTATGATAACTCCTGATCATTAAAACAATTATCAGGCAGGCAATCCCTCACAGTACCCATTTACACCTGGGTGGAGTGGAGTGGTTAATTTCTTGCTCAGGGAAATTAACAGTGCTCCTAGTGGGGATCAAACCTGGGACCTCTCGACCCCTAAGCACGCATCTTACCACTTGAACACTGCTTCTAGTAATATCTTTGGGTTAAAATTGTTCAAGTTTATTGTGAAACATTACAGTATTTCTTATATGCCTTTCTTATTCATACATAGCTTTTAGACTGCAGATGAATTAGAGACTATAGAATTAACTTACAAGTTTTAGATTAGACGTAATTCCCTTTCAAACTGTTAATGATTATGTAAGAAAGTAAACAGTTGTCAATTAATGTTGGGTATACTATCCCATTATTTGACCCTCGCTATTGAAAAGGGGTGATATTACAAATAAGTACCAAACATACAAAAAGTGCATGTGGTTTAAAATTATTATTTATTTATTATTTATCTTAGTTGGTGCAAGGAAAATAAGTTGCTAATGTATCTAAGAACATGTTATTTTCATCTTTCAGGACCAATATTAGAATATTTACCAACTTGGCAGAAAATGTACTTTTATGTATGGACATCATGAAATCAATTAGTATATGCTATCATTATATTCATTGTCATGATATAGGTGTAATTGTCATACTGTGTGTGACTAATAGTATGGAAACAAAACTTCACTGTAATTCTTAGTAATCATGGATTCAAAATCCTTATGACGAAATTTTGAGCCAGTTGAACAGCAAAACTACAATGTATGACACAATCATTGATAGAATTCCTTATACATGTTTTGATTCACTTTTTTCAATATAGAGTGACATTGCTGCAATTAATATCATTACATTTTATTACCTGATTCCTTATCTAAACCTAATTTGATATTTTTTAATGTCTTCTGAAATTTAAAAACTATCCACGGTGCAAACTGTTGACCGGTCAATAGTTTTGACTGTTTCCTGCTCGTGCTCTGATTTCAGACTATGTTACTTGAACTGTTATTGTAATAATATAAGGGAATGTAACTGCTATGGGGAGTTTAAGCTTTACTAGCCTAGGCTCTTTTGAATGCAGCAAGTGTCCATCAATCTTGATCATAAACCAGACGTTAACATGTCAACAACTAAAATGTAGTTTTAAGATCATTGAATTAACAAAGTTAAATCATTAATACTAACTGGTATATTTGCAAAACTATTTTCTTGTTCTTTTATCTTCTGCAAGTACTGTTTAAGCCATAAATGATCAGGTAATAAAACAATTATTTCATAAGTTATTTGGGAACAGTCAAACAGTTGTCCCTTGGTGTGGGGATAGTGTTTTTGAACTGTTGCCCTTGACCTATGGCCGTGGGAAACAGTTCAAAACACTATTCTTTCCACCTCAGGTGAATGGTTTGACTGTTCCCAAGTCACATATGGAATAACTGTATGATATATTAGATTAAGCTTAAACTGTTTCAACTATGGTAGAATGTATGTGTTACATCTTGCATTGTGTAATTTCATTTAGTATTTCTGATTTTTTTTTAAGTATAATCAACATAAACTGTTAGTCAAGTTCAGCACTTAATTCTTATTTTCCTTAGCCATTGCTTCACACTGATGGATGTATGTCGTTTCATATTGTCATTGAATTCAAATTGTTTTCTTTCATTTTCAACCCAACATATGGTTATAGCAAAGCCATGTAAATGTGCTTAAAATGAAATCCAGTTAAAGTTGGATTACTATACATTTATTTGAAATGGCTTAATACCTACAAAAATGTTTTACAACATTTTTGTCCCATGAAAACCTTCAAGTTGTTATTATAATAAATTACATACTTTTTTAAAAAGAATTTGACTGTGAGTAGCATAAGGGGTTGTAAATCTTTTATGGGTGGTATTCTCATTTCTTAAATGTTATCCAATGTTGTTTTTTTCCATTTTTGTCTAAGGACACTATGGAGAGTGCTGTATTGCAGGACAGGATTTAGTTTGTGAAGAATTATGTTACATTACTTGTATACATTAACAGGGTTGTGATAAAATATAATATCATTGTAAGAAACACCCACTACACTTTGAAATTGTTTTAAACACTTGTGGTATATTACACATAATTTTAAAGCTGCAGCCAATTTGATAAATCTACTGTTTACAATTTTGTGAAGTAATACAATGTACACATAACATAGACTTTGAATAATTAGATTTCTTTGATGTTTTGCCTATTAATATTATGATTAATTAATAATATGTTTATTTATTTTTATTGTTTACACTACCTTCCAAAAGTTCATTCACACATACATAATTTACATTGTACTAAATTGAGTTTTAAAGTTGAAAAAGCATTTTATTGTTAAATATATATAATTTTTCCTTTGAATCATTAATAATTTTATATGGATATGAAATTATAAAGATATCTTAAATTTGATATTGGTTCATTGAGATACTGTTATTTTGGAGGCTGAACGATATGTAAATTTTGCCGCAACTCCAAAAAATCTAATATACTGATCGAGTTCAGTTTCAATTGCATGAATAATGAATGAAATAAACAATGATATAATAATTCTTAAACTTAGAACTTGGAAGTAGTTGCAATTCAATTACTAGTATTATTATTGTTATATACCACTTAAGTATAGCGCTCTTTTCGTGTTGAAAACATGTTGAAAAGGGCTTAATTAATGAGGGACTTTAGTCAGTTATCTTTTCGTGATAAAATCTGAAGCAATCCGATTGGTAAGTAGGTCCTTACAGTTGGAATACTCGGATTTTATCATTGAAGTCCTATGGTAGGATAACAAAATAGTTCATCTAATTTCTTTCTTGTTAATGACGATATTAACAGAAGTGGTGAAATTTAGGTAGTTATTTACCCTAAAAATACTTAGCTTGCTTTTTTAAACAAATTAAATGATTTACAAAAAAAGTATTTAAGATCAATTTTGGCAATTTGACATTGAAAAGTAAGGGTAAAATCCAAGTAATCCAACTAAATGGACCTACCTAATTGAATTGAGTATACAAGGGGAAATAACTGACTAAAGTCTCTAATTGCACTGTGAAGGAATTTTTGGAGGGCAGTATAGTTAATAACTTGAGTATGTGATTATATAATATGTTATAAAAATTTAAATGTCTTAGGTTTGGCAACATTTTGTTTGTTGTTTTTTTGCCATAATTTAATGATGATAAATGATACTTTATATGGTGTTCATCTTTATAATAAATAACTACAAATAGACCTTGAATGCATGTGTCATCTCTGTTTAAGTAATTTGATAAGATAATCATTTTAAGTTTAGATTTACTACTAAGATAAAATTTGATGTATTCAAATATGGTAGGGTGGGTGCTTTTTAATTTGTTTGAATAAACTGTGATGTATGGCTATTAGGATGGTACAATAAACTTAAACTTAAACTTTTTCATTTGATTAAACGCCTATTTCTATGTTACATATTCAATGGCGTTGTACAAAAATGTTATAAAGAAAATAATAATAAATACATGTAAGTAAAAACCCTCCACCATAAAAACATATGTATATACAATAACACAAATAAATCAAAAGCCTTTATAATTCATATTTTTTTGGACATACATCCTTCACAGTTCATGATTCCACCTAAGTTTACATTTTTTATCACTAATTTCTTATTTATTTCTATTTATTTTACATTGAAAATTGGTGTCCTGAACAGTATAACATAATGCTACTGTTAACCGGACATGTCCTGAACAGTGTAACATAATGCCACTGTTAACCAGACAATTCCCCAAAGGTGTCGAAACATCACCTTTAAAGGGCCCTTAATACATCCCCAAAGGTGTCGAAACATCACCTTTAAAGGGACAATTTATTTAGGTTGTCATTGCAGTCATATGAAACAAGGTATTAAATGACCGAGAGCGAGGCAATCCTCATTCCCATGTCACAATGCACTCACTCAATCACTTAGTATGTTTACCGTAATTGTAAGGTGAGGCATTAGCAAGCCATGTCAGTTTTAGAATAGATCATAGAAAGTAGAGAAATAATGAGTTTTCAATTGTTTTTTGAATACATCCAAAGTAGGTGATAATTTGATATCATCTGGTAGCTTATTCCATAGCATGGGACCAACTGTACTGAAGCTTCTGTCACTGAATGTTTTTTTCTTATTTATTGGTATCAAATAATTGAGGTCTTTGGATTTTGCAGATCTAAGACCAGATCTGCTTTGTACAGGCTTTTGAAGAATTTCAGTCAGGTATGCAGGTGCAGTTCCAGAAAAACAGTTGTACATGAAAGTACATATTTTAAAGTTGATTCTTGCTTTGACTGGTAACCAGTGCAGTGAGTACAAAGCATCCTTTGAACTGTCTGATTTTTTTAGCCTTAATACCAGTTTGGCACACATGTTTTGAATTCGCTGCAATTTGTTAAGATCACATTTTGAGATTCCATACAAGATTAGATTACAGTAATCAATGTGGGACATGACCAAAGATAGGACTAGTGTTTCTGTTGCTTCTTTGTCCAAATATTTTCTAATACTTTTGATACGTAAATAGTTGAACATAGCAGTTCTACTTTTTGTTTTGATGTGATCTTTAAAGCTTAAGTTTTCATCAAGAAAGGCCCCTAAATAGCGAATTGTCTTCACAGATTTTACAGTTTCACCAGCAATATTGATTGACTGGGTTAAGCATTTTTTCAACTGTGCTCTGCTTCCAAACATTATAAACTCCGTCTTTGAGTTGTTCATTTTTAATTTATTTTCATTCATCCACGAATTTATTGTTAGAGCACAATCTTCAAGATCAGAAATGGCATTTGCTTCTTCATTCTGATTATTAGGACAGAATCTTTTATTAGCAGTGTGGTCATCAGCAAAACCATGCACTGATATATCAGATGGTATAACATCAAATAAGGTCCCTGCATAAGTTAGATATAGCCACGGACCTAAACAACTACCCTGTGGAACACTGCAATCTAATGAACGTACAGATGATGAACTAGTATTGACGTTGACTCGACATGCCCGTGGGCGAAGATATGAATCAATCCAGCGGAGTGTACTATTCTGTAGTCCATATTGATGTACTCTTGTACATATATTAACAGCAAAACAGAAATACTTGCATATTTGGTAAAGGTTTGAGGGAAAGATTTCAGTATTAATTCTGACTTCAGTATTTTAAAAATGATTCACTCTATGTAATTTACATGAAATCTGTCTATTTCAGTATTTTGATGGTTTGTTTTCAATATTTTTCAAAACTATCGGCTTCCATCCATGGACCATTTGTAATGTTACTTTTTATGCTAGTTTATAAGGCAAATATTTGCATAAAGACTTCGGACTAAACATATGAAGGTCAGCTTTATAAAATGAGCTGCTCTTTATATTTTTAGAATTGTTTAGCTTTAAAACTTGCATCATTTTACTTTTTTTTCTACATAAGGATTTCTTACTTTTCTTTTTGTCTGTTCACTAACTGTGGTTGTGCACAATTTATTTATTACAAATGCAACTTTTATTAAACATATGTATTTAAAGGTAGGGGAATGAAAAAGAATTTTAAAACTATCAAACCCTTCATAAATTTAAGTGTATGTTTCTTTATTTAAAAGGTCCAAACTACAGCCATCCCTTGAACATTAACTTAAAAAGTTAGTCACAATTTAACAGTCATCCCATTTGGCGTACTGCAAGCTATTATGACCTGTCTTCCTCCTAACCAGGTGTAACTGATATTTGTCGAGGGATGAACACAAATTATTGTAACTCCCTTTATTTTCTAATGGAGTTTCAGTAGTGTTTTGTTCAACCCTTGATGTGCCTGAACCATAATGGACCATTCCGAGTTCGATTTTTTTTATTTGAATAACAATACATTTACCCACAAATGTAAACATGTGCTCTATTGTTAACACCTTGTTTGTGGGACAAAATGTAACTGTAAACCTTTGTTAAATATGCTAATAGGTAAGGTCGTGGAAAGGTCCATTGTTCCAGATTTCAGACGAACTTTTTATCCTAGGTCTCAGCTGAGCAATCTTAAGTCCTTAGGACCTTTTTGTATTATTAGCATAAATTGTCTACACTACATACACATTAAAGTCCTAATATTACTCAACTTCCTGACTGACAGTATTTAATTTACATAACATTATTTTTTTTTGTACTTATGTAATATATATAGGACATGAGAGTACTGTATGGATTTGTTACTGTAAAAATATAACTTAATATATTATTAGTACATTATCTTTGTACAGTATGGATGTATTATGACAAGTCATTTTGTTAACTAAGCAGTTTAAAAAAAAGCAAATTTTGATGTTCTTTAAAAAATTAACATATAGATTTACATGTAGGATGTCAAAATCATCTTGAAAAAAAAAGAACATTTCATTGTAAATTCATATTTTGTGCTTAATATATAATATTAATGTTAATTTAATTCAAGATTGTATATAATATTCCAATTTAAAGATTTCCTGTTATATATATTGGAGATGGCCTTGAATTAGGTATTTTTGATGTTGGATTAAATTATAATTGTAAACCATGTATGAGCTTACATGTAGTTTGAAAATCCTGATTCAACAAAATTTAACTTTTGAAATTTGAAGTTTAGACAAAACAAGTTGTGTCTTTCAATATAATACCTTATTTTTAAGACAAAACTATGTGTAGTTACAAAATAATTGAACGAAAAAGACAATGTAAGCCATTTACTGATATCATTTTGCATTTCACATGTCAAAGTTTGATATCATGTATGTAAGATTTTTAGATATATTTTTTTCAATGAAAAAAATCACCTTAAAGTTAGCCGAAACCCGGGTGGGCAGGCACTTGGGCAGGTGGGTGTGCCATTTATTGTCAGATTTTTATGAAACTTTATACAATGATAACAAATGTGATGAACAGAATTAGAAAGTAACTGCAATTCTAACTGGCTTTATTATGGATTATTTCCCTTTGTAATTTTTGCCTTAAAGTGTTTTATATGTTGCATATCTCTGTCGTCTATGGTCAGATCTTGATGAAAGTCTCTAATCTATTATTTCATACAATAGGTACAATGTATACAGTCTCTAAATGTTAGGAGTTAATCTTCTGTGTACTTCAAGGAACTCTCTATGCTAATTAAGCATGAACAAAGTAATTTGTAAAATTTGTATTGATCAATTTATAATTTCATTTTGCTTATATTTGTCAGTCATTGTCTTAACACACTAGCTCTCAGTCTAGGATTCATGGAAATTGATTTGGCTATTAAGAGTTACTCTATTTCATAGAGGCAGGCTAGCTGATATGTTAGCACTACTATTCACTGCCCTTCAAAAGTTCCTTCACACATTCTCAATTTACATTGAACAAAATGGATTTTCAAAATTTGTAAAAGCAGTTGATTATTTAATGTTTTAAGTTTGCTATTTGAAATCAGTTCTTTTTTCTTTTGAACGTAAAATAATTATTTTTTTCGCAAACTTGATAATGGTTCATTTTGATATATGGACCATGTTTTTGGAGGCTGATAGATAACTGATGGAGGAACTCAATAAAATAAAATGTACCAAGAAAATATTGTTTTCATTAAGTGAATAATAAATTAAATAAACAATAACATAATAATTCTTCAAACTTGAACTTGGAAGTTGTAACAATTTAATTAATTGTAATGTGAAGGACTTTTTGGAGGGCAGTGTATAACATAATAAATCAGACTGGTGCTGGAGAATATATAAGGTGAAGACTGTAATGTATGTATAAAATGATTTTCAACACATGGCTTGTTATTGTACTTTTAATTTTGGATTCATCCGTTAATGGGGGGAACACAGTAGTCCACAATATTGTGTAGCAGTTTTAAAGTATAAACTCTTGTGAAAACAAAATTAAATTTTCAGTATATGTGGCTCAGTGAATAAGAGTGTAGATATTACTCACTTATTTTTCTAAAAACAATTTAAGAAAATTTCTGAATGTATTCGTTCATCCCTATTTTTGACAGTTGGACTATATTCTTTCGTTAAATTGATGTGCCAAGTTAAAAAAAATTCACTTATAATTACTTGTACTTGTATTTCAATTGCTTTTCTATTTTCGAGATGTCTATGTATCATTTCAATTGATGTAAAACATTTAAGTTTAATTATGTTGTGATATGTTACGTGAATAAACATTATATTTCTACTAGTTGTTTAGTTTTCTATTATCTAAAACGTCTAATGGTTGATCAGTAACCCACTGAGTGTATTCTGATAATGTTTCTCTAATTTGCTTGGGTTCATGTACGAAGTTTAAGGATGAATCCTTCGTTGACATACTGATTTACCGCCTGAAAATTTCTATCCAAATGTTTTGGAAAGTTGGGAAACCCTGGACCAAATGATTCTCCCAGTGATATGATGTAGTAATGTTTTGAATTCAGTGTAAACATTATCTGAAACAAGAAATGTCTTTAAAAAAGACAAACGGCGTCGATTTAAAAACAAGAGGGCCCAAAGGGCCCTGGGTGCTCACCTAAGGAAAAGGTCAAAGGTCACAGAAGAGCCATTTACATAGGACCACTAATGTTAAAACCTATTTTTGACGTGGTGATGGATTGCCAGATTCCGTTAGTATTTGCTCATACAAGTTGTGACCACGCATCATCACTTCATCAACAACATTTGCAGACCAGTTTCGCAGACTTGGCACATGATTGCCTACCGTAAACAATAAGACAGCCAATGCAATTGCCGTACACTGATAACCACAGGGAATTGTCAAGTTACCTCCCTTTGATTTTTCCAACATACCTTTAATATACTTATATACAAGGGGTACAACTGCGTTTACTAGACCGATTCATCTAGATTTCTTATTTTGTGGCTCACAAAAAATACTGATACCCTAGTAGCACTTTAACCGCACGATTAAATTGATTAAAAAAAAGATATTCAAAATATGAATTTCGAGACCTTTCTAGTGATATAAAATGCAAAATTGTTTGATGAAAAATGACTTAGTAATTGCAATTTTAAAATTACTGTGTTTTCATTGTATTTACTCGCTATCATTTCTTGCCAACCAGCGAACGGTTACCTGTATTGTACGATTATATTGAACTGTCCGATTGCATAATTACACGGTTATCGCACACTGTATATATTATTTTCCGCGTTCTATAAATAGAAATTTGCTGTAAAAATTACGAAATGTAGGTTAATTTAGTGTCGATATCTCATCTGGCTGAATGGTCGTACGGTTGAAGCGCAATGGTACCAAACATTGATTTTCGAAAGAAGTGCCAAGCTAAATATGCCATTTTTTTTTTTGTTCTTCGTTTTTTATTTTTTTGTTTTAAACATCTATTTTATTCAGTAATTTTGGACATAGAAATAAAACACTTTGTAAAACTCACTCAATTTTAATGAATGTGTCAGTTGTGCTACTGTCATCATCACTTAAAGAGATGCCTCTAAATTTATAACAAAGGCTTCTACAAGTTTTATGATGCACGGGGGACAATGAGTTTTACACAATCCGCCCATGATTTAAATAAGAAAAGAAGAGATAAAAAAAGTTTCTGTCGGGATTCGAACCCGCATTAAAAGATTTGTAGTCTGACCGTCTCCCCACTCGGCCACACAAACTACGATACGTGTTGCAAATAAGATATAATACATAAGTGTTATGCGCTAACACTATGCTCTACGTGAACTACCGAAATTAACCGAGTATTAAATATACCGTGTAATGTGACGTTTTAATTTATGCAATCGGACAGTTCAATATAATCGTACAATAGTATTTATCAGCTCCTTGTTACTATTTATAGACATCATAACAATAACAATGAACTGGTGTATATGTGGAGCTGTGACTCTCAAAGTGTAAACCCCGGAAACTGGACGTAGTGAGGCTAATTTAATAATTATTGGGTTATATGTCAGACTTTTTACTAGAAACCGGTTCACATCTGGAGACGTAATTCATTTTACCCATAAAATATTGTGTTTGACACGTAACTTTTTATTGTTACAAAATAAAAAAACACTTTGGAAAGCAATAGAAGTCTACCCAAAAAAAATTATCTACGAACGAAGCAAAATTTCGTAAAACACTGCATTACAATAGTGTGGCCTTTATTTTTTCGCGCGTGTCAGGGCCATCCAATCGAAGAGGGGTTTTTCTCTGTTTCCCCCGTACGTCATTCTCAGTGCTTATAAAATCATCCAATAGAACGGCGGATTTCCGAAATCCCCAGACAGACGTCATTATACAGAAATGTAGGTCAAAATCCAGCTTAGACAGCTACGCCGAAAAACTGCCCCAATATACAACTCTGAAGCTGAAAAGTAATACTGATGTCTCTTTTAACTTATACAGAAAGCACTGTATCATTATAAAGAGCTAACAGCTTCCAGTGTTGCCAAATTGAGCCACGGCCCTGGCGTAGTGGTTAGCATGTCTTGACTTCGAATCCAGAGATCGTGGGTTCGAGCTCGGTCGCGGTAGGTCATACCCTATACATACGTACACGAATTGTCGGCCTCGTGGTAGGGCAAGTTAGTACTGGTGATAAAAAAGTGTCCAGGAAACTGTAACACTATTATGTGGGACCTCAAAGTTTGTTGCTACACAAATTTGTCTGTCTAACATATGAAATGGAGATGTTCTTGGGCACCAGTGCCTTGAAGTCATAAATGTGTGAAGAATAAAATAAATACAACAATATTGTCAATACCTTTTTGTACACTCATCACCATGGGGCATCAGCCCTGGTACATTTCAAATTAAAATATGGTATTTATACGAGATCGATTTATTGTGTTCTTTGACAAAAAATGTTAAAATGCAGTCATGAAATTTATGAATTCCAAATCACTGGTGAGGGTATATGCTCAGTATTAAATAAAAAGTTCAGATCCACTGATGTAAGCCTGGCCTAGAAACGTGAGTCAGGCGACTGACCACCGTGGTTTGAACTGAACAGAACAGTAAATCTATTTAGAAAAGTACAAAGTAGATATTCATTTATACAAGCATAGGAGTGTATGTATGATAACACACATAATCACTATACATGTAGCAACGTATACATATGACTAAAATGCAGTCATTACAGTACATTATAGTACGTGTTTCTTATTTATTTATTGGAGTTAACGCCGTGTCAACACAATATTGGTCATTTTACGGAGTCCAGCGCACCTAACCTAGCTTTCCTGGACCATTGTCTATAACCGGTACTCACCTACCCTTCCACAAGGCCGGAAACTTCTCCATATTATCTAATCAATGGAGGAAAATCGACATTATAGTCAAATTTTCATGGAAGGGTATAACCTCCCCGGGTGGGATTCGAACCCGCACCCCCTCGGGCACGGGTATCCAAATCCCGGCGCACTACCAACTGCGCTATCGACCCGGGTTAGGGTACGTGTTTCAACAATATGATTATAAACCATACTTTTTAGATACGAAATGTACCCTATATATATACTCTTTATTTCCACCCTATGGTGATTTATACATATACATGTACATACAAGAATGAATTAATAATATGGTACAAGTGTAAACATACATAGGTACAATTCACAAAGAATATGACAAAAATATATTAGTAATGATAAGGTTAGACATATACAAAGTTTGCATATAGTGATATGAAATGAAATAGGAATGTTATTCTAAGTAATAACGTCAAATGTTAAGAGCGCCAGAGCTTATTTTTCATGCAGTTCTTTGCTCTGTGTTGTTTATGATCCATTTTGATAATTTTACATATACATGTATGTATAAAAAGATGACTTACAGTCAATGAAATAACATTGATTGATGCTAACTATAATAATTATGGTAGAATGTTTTATGCACAAATTTGCTCGTAGCTCTAATAAATATATGATTATCATATTGTTCTCCGATCTCTGAGACGAGACGAGATAAAAAGTCACTAGTTTCTAGTTCTTGTGATTGTGGTTTAAATTCTGACATTATTGTCTGTCTCATAGTGTCAAAGTAGCCACAATCACTAATATAATGAACACGTACATTTGGACTCATGATTTCACAATGTTTACATAGTCCTGCTTGCGGAGGACGAGTGTCTGTCAAAACTCGAATCATTGAGTACGCACACCTGAGTTCGTCAAACGAATTAGCTGCAGACCACACTGAGGACGGCTGTATACATTGGTGTGCATTCCGGAATCTGTTAAAGTCCGGATCTCCCGTAACTCGGATCCGCCATTGATGGGCGTGGAATTTATAGATGGAAGAAGTTACAATTTTCTTCCAAGTCAATTTTGGTGGAAATACATTGTTTTCTCGGTATGAGTCTATAAAACATGTAAGGTTATACTTTTGTAAAATACACAAAATGTCAGGTATAAATCCCATTTGTATTGTTTGTCCTCTAATGTAGAAAAGGCTTAATCTAAAGTCAAACAGTTTCTTGGTTAGTATTCTATGATTTAATGTACATAGTTTATGTAAAAATAAAAGTTTACGTTTATCAATAAGGGCTATCATAGGAAGCCAGCCAAGTAGGCTCAAACACATGTCAGTTCTAGTTCTCATTGGAAGACCTTGGCACATTTTTGAGGCTAGTCTCAAGAATCGTTCAAGTTTCATTGTGTCTGTTGGTGTAAGTGTTGACCACAATTCAGCTCCATATAATACGATTGGTACCGATATTTTCTGTATGAGATTTGCAGTTATAAGGGGGTTGATATCACAGGGTGAGGCTCGAACAGTCAACACAGAGAATATTGATGATCTTGCCTTTCTCACTCTGGCGTCCACAGCCGTACTACATTTCATATTACGACTGAGTTCGATTCCTACATGCTTTCCAGATTCATTCGGTTTTATCATTTTATTATTTATATGCACGTATGAGTCATGAACTGTATTACCGAATACAATGTATGTACATTTACTCTCATTCAGTGAATAACCCCATTTATTGGCGTAGTTAGTAACTATATTTATTTGTTTTTGTAGAGCACTATTATTCTGTGATACAAGCGTTAAGTCGTCCGCTAATGTTGGATTGCCAGCGTTAAGATATCCAACCTTGCATCCATTACCCGATCTTTCCAATGTTGTTAAAAGTTCATCTATAAACAATAGGTATAACCAGGTTGAAAGAACCCCACCTTGTCGTATTCCCTGATGTACCGGAAATGGTCTTGATTGTACTCCGTTAACCATCACTTTACTCTGTATATTTGAATATGAGTTTATTATAGTCCGTAAAAGTTTCCCTTTCACTCCATACTCATGGAGCTTAACAAAAAGACCATCGTGGATCACATTGTCGAAGGCACCAGCTGTATCTAACATAGCAACGTGTGTCGCACTCCCATATTCATTATTTGTAGCAATTGTTTCTTGCAGGTTAAATGATAACGTTATTGCTCCTATGTCTTTTTGATAAGCACTCTGTTGGGTATTTGGAAAAAGTTTACTGTGTGACTTAGACCAAAGTTCAAGTCTCTGGTGAATAATTTTTTCAAATATTTTATATATCGCTGGTAAAAGTGTAATAGGGCGGTAACCCTTACATTCAGTCTTTGGCTTCCCATCTTTGTATATTGGTATTATAATTCCTAGCTTACAATCTGTCGGGACGTACGAGTTTTGAATCATCATATCATAAAGAACACATAAGTAATGTGTTAACGTCGTACCACCGTATTTTAAATGTTCATTCATTACTTTATCATGCCCAGGCGCTTTGCGGCTTTTCATACGCTTGATTATATTTTCTAATTCATAGCTGGATATTTTTGAAGTTAAAATAGCGTCTTCACTATAGTCATTCGAGGTAAGAAATTCTTTAACAGTTAGCTTTAGTTCTCGGTGGAAGTCTGTATTGTAATTCGAATTATGTTTGGGCGTGAACACTTTTTCATAGTATGTCGCAAAAGCGTCCACTATGGACTGTGGGTCTCTAGCAATGGATTTATTTATAACTATTTCAGTCACTATATTGTCACTTTTACTTTGTTTCAACCGAATCATTCTCCAGAATTGTCTTATATCACAACTGGCTGCTGTCGTAAGTTCAGTATAAAACTGTGAGTCATTTTCTTGTTTAGCCTCGATTTGAATATTGATAAACTTGCGTTTAGCCTGTTTATATTGTACATAAAATGTATCTTCGTGGTCTCTAACACGACCGTTACTGATCCATTTTCTACGAGCTTGACGCTGATCTGTATGTGCGGCCTTTACTTTTGCCGTCCAATAAGGTTTAGCATGTCTGTTGAATTTTGTAGTTGGCAAGGCTTGAGAAGCGCTATGAATTGCTTTTATTATATGTTTATATAGTATTTCAATAGTTTCACTATTATAAGCTAAATTCGATAATTCAAGCGTTTTGAGATACGCATCAAGTAAGTCAACATAGTTATTTATTTGTAAATTAGTACATTTGTTCCAAGCAATTGTACTTTCATGATTTATCGAATGTTTCAATAATGGAATTCGCAGTTCGGATATTATAGGTAAGTGGTCGGATACAACACATAATTCATCGTCTATGATTCGATTTGACTGTATGAGATCACGAGACTTTTTGTGAGAGATAATGTAGTCTAGGGTTTTCTTAGTTTCTTAGCCATTAAACATGTTCTTGCTGTACAACATCTTTAGTTAAACATAAAGGCATACTGACAATTCATTCTTATGGGAGATCTCAGATTTTTAAATTTTGTTCATATGGACATACATATTACATAATTAAATTATGTATACCAGTTGTTTGTCAATCATGGATTGATCTGTAAGCCACTGTGTACATACTGATACGGTGTCTCCAAGTTTGCTTGTATACGAAGTCCAAACAAATATATCTGTCTTAATTTTGTCTGGAAATGTGTAATAGGAGCAAAATAAATTGTATTTATCTTATTTGTTGTAGATCGCGTGACTCTAGACCCTGCTTCCTTCATATTGAAAAGAAATACTGATGTCTTAAAGAGTGAGCACTTTAATATCATAAAATACCTACCCATGCAGTCGAAGAAAATAACTCTTTGATTAATATAAATGGCTTTTATGCCTACCTTTCTCGACAAGAAGTTTTCTCAGTTTGATAATAAAAAGAATAGAACAAACAACAAAGTTTTGAATTAAAAATGGTCATTTTTTATAAAATGGCATAAAACAAATTTATACAGAATATATACATATTATCAAAACCATGGAACCATGAACAAAATTATTTTAAAACCAAAGATTGAGGGGTATAACATTATGTCACAATTGTGGACACTGTTACTTATTTATTGTTTTATAGAAAGCCCTCAATGTAAAACTGCTAGCACGGTAGCACTCTACGTTAGATATAACCATGTATACTATTCAGTCATCAGTTTATGCAATATAATTATGATGTTTGAAGTTAGTGCATGTTTGGGAGCTAAAGCAGCGCTCTATATGAATACAAATTAGAAATCTAGGTTAGGTTTGAATCCTAGATGTGCTGGACGAGATAGAGATAGAGCGGAGTTTGTCACGTGATTAAAGTTGACAGTATTCATCGGGACAGCAAAATATTATCAAAATTCTTACGATAATATAACAATACCACATAGAAGACTTTACGATATAAATGATCGTAAGACGCTTGATGATATGGACCCCGGGTAACTTGCCTTGCTTTAAACTGGCAGACATATGTTGGGATTAAATAATACATGTTATGGCTTTGAGTGATCTGAGATCGTGCATGTCTAGATATAAGTCAATAGTTTTAATGTTTGTCTATATCTAAATTATATGTAGTTTCAGTCTGGTAGTGTTCTATTTTGAGTTCCCAAGAGCTCATATGTTATGAGTACAATTTACACACAATGGAAATGATATTTAAAGCATTTACATGTACATGTTTATTGACCTGTAACTGTCTCCTCGTCGCCAATAGATGATGCGAGTGGTTAATATGTATACGTGTAATAGTATTTTGTTTGGGTTTAACGCCGTAGCAACACATATATAGTGTAGGTTATATAACGGCAGAAAGTCATTCTACTCACCTTTCCTGGAAAAGCTAAATCTCTGGGGTAAGTTGGAAACCGGTTACTAGGCACGTACATCCGTCAGTGACTGACAACTGTTCTACATTATTCAGAATCAGTGGTAGTGGGGAGAAATAACACAGAAATTAATTTATGACCAATCTCCACCAAACTATGCCTTGCCCAGGAATCGAACCTACGATCACTAAATCAGAGGACTTGTTTGCTACCAACTAAGCTATCGGGGGGTTATTATGTAATAAGAAGCTGTACCAACTTTTTGAAAATAAAAGACCGGACAACAGTTCTTCAGGCCATTCAAGGAGAAAATAAATCAAACAAACAATATTTGTCTGAATAAGTTATCTTTTATTATTTACAAAAACAAGCAATTTTGTCATAATGTTCACCAAAAACTACGATAATGTCACCAAAATATAAACTAAAATGGTTTGAACATGTTTTTTCTCTCTTTCTCGCGCTCAGCTCACACAAATCAAATCGTACAATGAACTATGAGGAACAATCCGAAATTGTCCGATTAAAAGGGGGCAAGAAAAAATAAAGACATGGCGACGAATAAAGTTTATGAGTGATTTCAAATGTAATTTAAATATAAACAAAACTTGAACAAAAATATATATTAACTTAAGGTATATAATATTATTAATCTATAGAGTTTTCTTACTATTTTTGTCGTAAAATTTACCTAGAAACTACCAGATCTAACTCTTTATTGTTATAATTATGCTAAAATTTACAAATGCTGAATATTTAGGAATATGACCTAAATATTATACTTGACAAATGACTCTAAGTACACTAAATAATTTTGGATGATATTGGTCATGGTCAATCATGTATAAATAACTTATGTTAAGGATTCTGCTAAACAAATTCTCGAAAAATAAACGAGATACACACAATCTGAGTTATGAATGTATATCAAATGAAGCGCAGATGAACACAAAAAATCTCGCTTGATGACTAGCTTACGTCATTATATGAACAACTAAACATTTCCATTTACAAGTTTACCCCACTGAGGGTTATGAGTGAGTATAAAAATGATGACCTCATTAACAAAAGTCCTACGTCACGTAATTTTGTTCCAATTTGAAAATCAAATAGTGAAACTGTTTATCATATGCGACATACAAATGTTCGAACTTTCAAGAGCTAAACATTATATATAAGCTCTCATCTTTTCGAGAAGTCGAGCTAAAAATGCTAGCTACGTTCCGATTTAATGGTTATATAATGTATAAAGAAATTCTGTGACGTCATGAAAAATGAGAACATGTTCCTTCAAACTGACGCATAAACAAATACATCAGTCAAATTCATGAACGAGCTCCAACATAAAACTGTCATCAAAAACACGATAAATTAATATTTACATAAAAATCCTACCAAAAATTTTATATCAAAGAATTAACATCTAAAATTGTATGCAAAAGATATTTTAATGTATAATAGTCTCGTTTGTCAACTCATTTAATAGCTGGGTATACCATGAACAACACTCAACCAAAAAATATCTATTTACAAGTCAATGCAAACATTCTCCCGGACTGAATGACTGTACAGTAACACTCATATGTTCATGAGTCAGGCAATATTATATACAATTTTCCTAATTTATCACGTGATTTTGACAAAATCACGCGACATTCGGTAAAAAATATGTGATGAAGATGACGCAAGTTCTGACTTATGGTAAACATTATGTCCAATTTTTGTACCAGAAATTGGGGTTCCAGTTTCAACTTTTTAATTGCCTTACATATTTGTTACAAGAAACCAGCTTCAAATATCAGTAGCGACTTGACAGGCATGCATTAGTGGCAAATCTCAAACTGGAGACCATTCAAGCCAGCTAGTTTGACTTTCAACTTGCCAATTCTAGCTCGAGAATCAATGTTTTAATCAGATAGCCTTATAACAGAGTGTCCATAACAATGTTATTATTTGTCAACATAATATATTAGGCTAGCTGAAAAAATGAAATTCGAGGAAAACTTTATTGATTCATATAACTGTATGACTGGTTCCTAAACGTTTGTACAGTTTATCAAGAAGCGCAAAATGAGACACGGTACCAACACTATGCTTTTAATTAGATTATATTTACATTTCTTTAGGACATCAAACAAAAATTTAAAATGCAAAATTATTAATGAATATGATGAAAATAACTACATTAAAACTCATAAATTAATTAATCACAATTAGGATGACATAATGAGGAGGAAGTTTATCAACAGACGGAAATTAACGAACTTGGCCGATTTTTAACGAACTTTTATACAACATTTCTTTAATAGCGTTAATTTAATAAAACCACGGTGTAGATTAATAACAACATTCTGCAAGTTTTCATACAAAAAAAGAAATAAAAATAAAAATGTAAGCATGACAACAAGAGTTACTGTTCATAATTGTGGTAGAGTGACCTCCCTTAATCATGAATTATAAAAAATACAAAGAAGTATAAATGAATAATCCTTTCTGAATAATACTGTTTATCCTTTCCATGCATCCGTCTATGATCAAATATACAATGTTCATCATACATTAACATAATATAAATAACAAAGAACAAACATACAAAAATATTAAATCAAACACTTGCTCAACTATACTAGGGGCAATATGTGAGGAAACTCCACACTTCAAGTAAGAAGACGCAAACGTTCCACAGCATGATATTGTTCATAAGTAATGGCGTCGGCATCAGGTCAAAGGTCCATCAGCTCTGATGCATGCTTGCTACTCGCTGGTAACAAATACAATAATATACATGTATCTCCTTTGCTGGTAAACACGTCGACATCATCACTATATTTGCATCTACCAATTTGAAATGAAGGTTGCCTTTAAGTAAAGCCCTAGTCATTTGTTACACCATGGAATTTCATCACAAAGCTATTTAACGCATGTTTTATTTATTAACACGTAGTTCAACTAGTTTATGAAACACATTCCAATTTCCATACAAATCTACATATAAAAATCATATTACACAATTCGGAACACCTCAACTATTATTGAATGAATAAATATTCATTCGTAATATTCGTAGAGAATGGCCGAGGAGTTCCGAATACATAATGCATATATCAGTCATAACATTTAACAAAACATCGTGCTCTGTATCATACAAAGGTGAACACTACATCTCAAGCACATGAAAAATCAGCACATATACACATAACAACACACACACATACATACATAAGATAACAAATGTAAGATTGAAATCAATATGAGAAAGTAAGCAAATTAGCAGACCAGCAAATCCATAGGCGGCTGACACGGTTCCGAGTCAAAAACCACTATATTATGTGTAGATAGTTTTTACTCGGAACATTGCAGATCTCCTGTGTGTAGAACACTTTAAACTGAAGCAAATGAAAGTGTAACAATATAAACAGGAAAACTTAATTCTCATGAGAATCAAATCACATAAGTATACTAGAGAATCACCATAACACATAAGAATGTAAAATCATACACATGAGTCAATAAATGAATGAACACAAAAAATCATTTTTTCTAACAATCCAAAGAACAAAAACAGTATATCATAAATGGTAATCAAAAAAATGACATATATGACCGACTTGTTCATTCTAACAAGAATTTCTAGCTTTACCAAACAAAAACAATTGATTCAAAGTAAGCTAGGCTTCTTTAAAAATAATATTTAATGTCATTACTTAATGCCAAAATACTTTTACAATATATATTTAAACAAAGCAACACTAAAACGCTATCAAAAATGATAAAAAATGAACACAAAGTAAACAAAAACAGCAAAACTTATGAAACATAAAGTCAACATGTAAAACAGGTTCCATCACATTGTATCAGGAAGAGTAAATGGCCGTATTCAGAGCGAACTATGTTCATGCTTTTCTAGATATTTCGTCCGGTTCAAATAACGTATTCATGAATTTCATCCACACAAAATTTAATGACCAAGTCAGGAGTTCCTTCCCCTTACATCGTTTGTTCTAGACTCTTGAATACAATGACATCGAACAGACCATTGTAAAAGCTCACTGACTTTAAACTTATAGACTTGTTTATAAACATCTATTCCCAAAGAACAAGCTAATACGGGACAAAATACGTCATATTTCCATGTTTCAAGTACAAATAAACTGTTAATAGTTAATATATTGCATCCTTGACCGTTTAAACCTTTATAATGCAATAATATCAACACACAGTCTTAAATTATAAACAGAAAACTAAATAAAACCTCATAGAAAAATCATTTATACAAAACATTAATCATAGGTGCAAACGCAGGATGCTGGCACGGTCCCGATCCATCAAATACTTTATATACAGCAGTAATTAAAGTACCATTATCAGTTATGACGAAATCATCGATTTTTATAGTCCTAATGGTGGAAGGTAACTGTATTTATTTATACACACATGGTCGGCAACCACAGTACTTTCTTCCATTACACTGCAAACGTACCGTGGGCAATTTGACTATCAAAATCTCGTTTTTATAAATATGCATGAGGCAGGGGAGACCAATCTTCTTCCAATGAAATCGCACGTTTCAAGTAAATACTCTTCAATAACAATGACGTCATACTGGGCCAATGCACATGTTTATTTTCAAATAATTGTTGCATACATTTATTGGCTAGTTTTCCGCAGTGGTTTCTTTGCGGAACCAATGAAACTGCCTCATTAATTATTAATGATTACTAGATTTTCCTAACCAAATGGCCAACGGTACCTAACACAGCGTAGCGGAGTAATGTATCGTGGAATAACCGACAATGTTATACACACGGTCTTTGGTAGAATGGGACCGTGTCGCTCGCCTAAGCGTACAATACAATGAGCTAAACAAATATATAGTGTAATGCTATCATGACTATGTACATATACAATGTCATACATACAATTGTTTTGAGGCACTATCTATTGACATCTAGATATTCATGTATACATTGAAAAAATAAATGATCACAAGTCAAATAATGACAAATCATGACTAGGATGTACAATACATACATGTGCAATTTATAACATATTCAATATTCAAACTAAGTAATTAAGCATACACCTCATATATCAATTTACTTCACTTAATGTCACTTTTCGCTACTTTTCAACACTTCACGCAAATTTTCGTCACTTTTTGTTACTTATCGAAATTCACTCTATATAAAATGATTGCTTGTTCAGATTACCCAGAGACGTATGAATACGATCGCTACACTCTTCAGAGAGTATACGTTTGCAGACTGATCAAATAAATGTAAATGAAATTTATCATTCTTTGTCTCAGGTCAAAATTAACAAGCTATATATGTATGTATGAAAATGACGTAATAATATGGCGCCCAAAGGCTCTACATTGCTTACCCTTCCAGTCACGCCTTTAGTGAACGTAAACATGAACTTTACGTGTTCAATTTAATGCTATAATGTGGACATGTATATCAAAATATGTAAAAAATCTTAAAAAATATGACGTCATGGTTTGAAGTATTCTCGGCGGGAGAAGTTTTAACAACAACAACAAAAAAAAACGATTAAATTTCTGCCTGTTTCCAATTAAGTGTGCATTGCTGCTTAAAATAAAACCAGTCTTTGTACTACATAGGTTTCAAATGAACTCTTGGGGACCTCCGCTGTGCAAAAATAAACATAAAAGCGAAGTCATGGTTGAACGTAAAGTTTTATTTCTTATTACATAAATACATTAACCTAACGACTCGAGTACAGAAAATTCTATAAAAATATAACATTTCTAACACTATGCTCATGACGTATATAAAATATGTACGAATAATAATTATATTTCATATTGATAAAATATAATATTTGAATAATGCTTTGTACATAAGTATTCGTTTCTCAAACATATTGATCTTTGGTTTTAAGCTAATTATAGTACAGTATTACATGTAACATTTACTAGATATTAAAGGTACTCATTCACAGATTTTAACTTAAACATCAACTTTTTCTGAAACTATCAAAATTGCTTGAAAACATTTAAAAATAGTGAATTAGAAAATGATTTGGTAATGACAATTTCAGTGCATATTGACATACAATTACAAAATGATGGTGTTTCAACTAGTAAATATCTACCCCGTATGTCACGGTATAGACAATCTTAGTGCAATTTCTTGACTTTTATTATATATTTCTTGCAATCTATAGATCAGTTTGTCTTAAAATATTAAGAATTATTTTTGACTCAATTACAGACACTGGATGTTTTTGTTTTGAAAATATAGAATATTTTAACCAAATCTGTGCGCTTGTACCTTTAAGTTATAATATTAGTTAATGCTAATGTCATATTTATTTCTAATATTTCATTAGGAATTAAAGGCAAAAAAATGAAATGATGCATACAAAAGTAATATGGCCACATAAACACATGTTTCCATTCAACTATTTAGATACAAAGTCATAATTATACAATTTACACGTGACTATAGCCTACGTTTACTTTACATTTCACATAAAAGCATTGACGCAAATATCGCGAACAAGACGTCTTGCAAATTAGCTATTCTCTTAAATTATTCCATTTACTCTCGTTTTAAAAGTAAGTCAGAACCATTTCTAACATTAAAGTATGTTAGTAGCCACATCATGAGTTTCATCATATAAACATTTCGGCAACACCACATAATGTCAAACACAATTGTTTGTAAGTAGATAGTCATGTGGACGTTAATCTATTTCAGCCAGGTTAGCTTAATTAAGATACTGCCTTGGTTATTGCAAGATCATACGGTTTTTAATGATTTTCATGTCCCAAAGGCAAAACTCTTAAAGTTAAATGTCTCTGCATTAAACACCAATCAGCTATTAAAGACCATTGAGTCTGATAGTCATAATAGTGCAAGTTAACTCAAGCCAATGCCAACATATTTTATTGGCATAAACTATGTTCATCGCCAAGAAAAACTGTGGTAGTACTTTAAATCGAATAACTGTTACAAAAAAAGTTCTGACCCTATTACATGCATACAGATAACATTCGACAACATGCTTCTTGTACAAAGTGGTTGCATGCTATTATCGTACCATTTCACATGCGATAAGGTTCTTTTCACAAATGTTGTATTTCACAAACACTCGAGATAACATGTTCTAAACATATCACAAGTTTCCTTAAGAAACCATCATGAGAATTACAAAACAAACCAAACGCAACACCTATTGTTACGGTTATCATTTAGTTCAAAGCATGGAACAATCTTATCAAAACCTAAACCAAGATAATGCTTAATTTACCGCTTTTGTTGCATTTACCACACGGAAATGTCAAGCCAAAAATAATCAGTATGTTTCTATAAGTTTTACCAACCCATTGACGAAATGTTTACTCATTGCACGCCTTAGAAACGATATCTAAAATGTTCATTAATCACATAATCTATGTTCACTTCATCATTTAAATTAGAGAGAGCGCGCATTTCTATTTCGTAATCGAAACTGAAACGTAAGACTTGCATCACACAGAGGATGACCTTCAATACGACCAAAGAGGTTACTCAGCTCTGTATCGTAACTTTAAATGTAATTAAATATTCGCACTTAGTTTAAGAAAATTAAATCCATGACCTTCAATAATTCGTAGACGGTCTACACTAAAATAAACGATATTTTGAAGCTAGGGAGATGACAGCGATGCGATTATAATTTGCGTCGTTAATAAATAAAGCACCACGTGATCAAGGGATCGCCTCCATATTGTAATACTGCAAAAAGCACCATGAAATACAGTGTCTGATGAAAAAATGAAATATTTTGTCAACAGCTTGAATCATACTTTCTACTTATATGTACAACAAACTTTTCCAAGTGTTAAGATGAAGGTGAGACCAGCTGGCAGTATGCAAACATTAAGTTAATAAGTCAGACAGTCAAAATATATTGCTGCTCCTTAATGGTTTTAGCACTTAGACTGCTATGAGCAGGAATATCAATATACTTTGAACATTTTGTTGACCTGGCACCAGTGGGAAGTGTGTCACCTCCAAATATCGAAGACACTAACATTTGTCGACATGCGATGATCGAAGAACAATTTACAGCCTGCTTAGATTGGATGACTGACAACAACAGGTACTGTAATCATTCAAGTACATGTACTTTACGGGACAAACCAGTAACTTGATGCAATACCTTTCAAGGGTGACTTCATCATAATGTTGCTACATGGACAAGTAAAGCAATACTTTCCTCCATGAAACAAAGTGTTGACAATACATTTCAGAGAGTGATTATAAAATACAGATTAGAAATTATTTTATATATTAATGATAGGTGACTCATTTATAAATGTCATATCGCTATTCTTCAACTACTTTTAGGGTCATTTCCTCTAGCCAACATGGGTGTTTTCTCGTCTTGCTCCGTCTTGTCATCTGAACTACCACTATCATTTGATGACGTCTTAGAATCATTTGTGACGTCACTTCCGGTACCGGAAGAGAGCAGACGATCAGTTTCTGCGTCTTGTTCTTCATCAATAAATTTAATTTCACTGGCTGGTCTTGGAGAAGGATCGCCTGAAAATCATAAAATAAAAATTATTATCAATAAAAAATTACAAATAAATATAATTTTACCAATTCACTTTATAACATGGTAGTTGATGGATGCTGTCGACAATAGAGCATTATGTTGACGCAATGATGCAGACATCAATAACCATAGAAGTGCGTTTTAGTTCATTATTGTTACCATGGCAACAATATTTATAATGGCTTCTTATAATTTAAAAAATCACACTAAAAACCATTAAACGTTTTGTTTTGGAGTTGCCTTAAAAGCATACCGTTCTTGCAAGAACCAGTCGAACCGATTTCAGCAAGTTATAGGCAGTACAAACGATATTGGTCGTCAAAACAAAATAATTACTGTCGTAGACTGAGAAAATTTAAATGTCACCAGACTATATAGTAAGTTCGATGAATAAACATTTCGTCACTTCATGTAAGGAAAACAGTCTATTCATAGCAAAAGCGCCAAGCGATTTGATGAAGTACCACCTACGATACTATTATATACATAGTGGCTTTGAACCACTGCAACATGGGCACATATTATCAAGTGTCGCACGACAGATTTTAGTCGTAAATCCATCTATATTGTTATGTTAAATTGTCGTAAGATTTTTGATTATATGCTGCCTATGTGTTCAGTTGAGAGAAAAAATAGGATGTTTACTGTTAAAAGAACCTATATCAATTTATACATAAAACATCGTATATCAATTTAAAATTATATGAAGTGAGTGAAATTATACCGCAGACAGTTTAAAACCATGATCGTAATATTGTTGATGTGAAAGCATGGTAGTCTTTAGTCATATAAAAAGTGCATCATGGTATAAAATGTATATAGTACTGTATTGATTGTTAAAATGTACAAAGTTTTGTCTGTGCAACATTTCGACAATATTTTCAATGGTAGGAACAGAAAGAAAACTTATTCTAAAAAAAGTGGAAATTTAGATGCACTTTCAAGAGACCCTCTACAAACTGTCATCAGTTGATTCTTTATACCGTGCTTCCATCTGTTAATATCAAAGAAATTAAAATAATTTGCAAGCAAAGGGATATACATTTGTCTACATGCAATGATATAATACGATTGTTCATAATCATATCTTTAATCGAGTGTTTATTACAATTAAGTCGATAACAGCTTATCCCCAGAGTAAAGAAAATTATCAAGTGTATGCCTGTACTAATCTTTAAAATCCGTGATAGAATGGAATGTTTGGTCTTCATCCATCCTGAAAATGGCAATGGTAACATTTGATTTCTGAAAAAGGCGCCTTGCGCGATAACAGATATGTGATACATACATGTGCGTAAAGTTTAGTAGAAATTAAAAGTGCTTATCAAATGTTTAGACGCTTTGAACCTGCCTGCATGAGAAAGTTTTTAAAATTGGATAAAAAACGTTATTATCTGATCAAAATAGTTGATCCCTGTCAAGATATTTCATTTAAAATACGATACAAAATTACTAGTCCCAAAGAATATCTACGACACGCCCTCATAGGTGTGCCAATATATTTGCGTACAACGAAACATGTATGATATGGTGATTGGTACGTGTGGGAGAAAATGGAAATTAAAATTCCTTTTGTTGAGTGCTGCCCACACGTCACAGCAATATTTATTCGTTTGTTTTACCAGCTTAGCCGCCGTCGTTATCCCGGCGCGCGTGCGTTGCAACAAAGTGTTTGCTTTTCATCATTTTTCTTATCGTGTAACAGATGAAAATAATAACACTGGAGCAAGTCTAGATCATTCTAGTTCCAAGAGGTTTTTAAGACTCTCGGTCTAATTTTGATAACCTCTGGGTACGAGAATGGTCTAGGTGATGGGATCGGAATAGGTCTGTTGCAATGGTTTATTTGGATTTTCCATGATTTTACACCAACATTTTATGCTTAAATACTGTTACCGCCAGATATATATGGCTTAATTGACCATGATAGTCATGGAAAAGTTTAATCCCCCAGTGCCATAATAGCTGCCACAGCTTTTACGCATAACTCAAATCTGTGGGCCATTGCAAAACTAGCTTACTTATAACTGCATGAACATTAAATAGATGATATACTATTTTTTCCATTGACTAACTGATATAACGCCTAGACTTTCATTGAACGATGTGTCCCTGTGCATCAGTGTAATTACGCCATGGGGCTTATTATAATTAAAGAGTACCAAGGCAAAAAATGATCTACAGAGACGACAAAAATTAAGTGCAAAGCCACCATGGTTGTAACAGTCAAAAACAATAACTACACGACATTCATTTGTTTTCATTGTCGTATTTGAAATTTAGGACGCAAAGAATTATTTTAATAAATGTACCTTTAAAATGAAGGCGACGACTTTGAAAAGACAATTAAACTGTACATTACTTCATTTTCTTCACTTGAAAGTTATTAGGCAAGTAGGTGCATACACTAATTAATTAGCACGTGCATTTCTAATTTAGATCAAACAATACAAAGTGACATTTAATATGATTGATAAAACATGCATACATCATCCAGTTACAATTTACTGTAAAAACAGTAAACAAGTTTTAAAGGTACAGTTCGACAAAAACTCGGTCAGGCTGAATTTAAAAACGAGACAATGCGGAATTTCAAATGTTAGTATATTGTGTTTGGCACCAGTTTGTAGGCGTTTATACACATAGTTTAAATCTATTTGATTGCATTTATATTAAATACTTAAATGAAGGTTTGGAAAATTATAACATTTTAAACAAAGAACATTATATGTACAATTAAAGAATTAGGGTTTTATATGTAGGGCATGCTCAGTAAACATTGACTCAAGCAACCAGCAACGGGGCATAACATTATGCCTAACAAAGTATAAATGTTTTTATTTTGTTGTAAAGTACCTTTAATGTTGTTTAAACCATCAAACTATTTTCAAATATATCATACAGTACCCACCAAAAGTTTGGAGACATTTCTTTGTAGGCCTACTAAATAGCTTTATCAAAAATGATAAATGTTTGTTTTGCAATGTCTGTTAGTTTTTGCTATTTCGTTCATCGTTTTAATATTAACTGAGACTATAAAAGCATGTAAGTCTTGTTACGGAAAATATTTGCAATCGACATAGTTTTCGAGGCTTTACATTGCCATATGCTGAGTCTTATAAATGTGATGCATTGATGAAATTTGTTTTTATTTTATCACAAACCATACTGAAATATATTAAATAATGATTCTACAAAAATAATCATCAAAATTCAAGAATTGTAGTAAATTTCTCTTGTGTCCAAACTTTTGTTGGGTACTGTATGTACCACGTGATGTCATGAATGACTCATATGTTCAAAAATAATTCAACAATCAATTTTGATGGATGAACGTATTTACCGACTGGTTTAAAGGAAAATGAAGTTTGTAAAATGGATATTGAGTAAACCACTGACGCAGCTGTATTATTTTGTATTTTGAGGACAACATTATGCATGAAAGTATCTATATGACATTTTACATTGAGGTTTCAAAATACACTTGATATTAAAACAATATGGATCAAAAATACAAAATGTACTAGTTTTCAGTACTCGAAAAAATGAAAGCGACGAAAACAATGATGCGTTGAAACATGCACTTAGTACCATCAACCAGAATGTTTTTCGGTACATGAGTTTTGCAGTCTTCAAAGTATGCTTGTAACATTGGAAGATATCTGACTGATTGAGGAAATGAGTACTTGGTGCAAGAAAATATAAACAAGTTGTATTTTATTGGGTTTGACGCCATGTCAACACAAACTGTCGTTATTTTATGGCGGTTAGCTCACATAACCTAACTTTCCTAGACCTTTCTATTACCTGCACACATCTACTCTTCTACATGAACAAACCCTTTGCCATATTACTTATTAATTGATGAGCCCTGAAATTATTGAAAAAGTACTTCTAGCCCGCGTAAGGCTTGAACCAGCAATTCCTTCCGGACCCTTCATTTGAAACCCTTATCGTAGCCTAGTGTGCCACGGATTGGCTTATTTTTGTCTCGAAAAGCGTCCTACTGCTGTTACCATAACTTACTGAAATCATTTTAATACTCTTAACTTTCAATGTATTGACCAGAGAACAACACGCCAAGTTTCCCTGAAACTCAAGAATGTAATTCAAGAGAAATAATATGATACTGTTTTGTATATTTCTGGTTGTCATAGTAACACGTTGACCATTTCCTTCAATGTCAATGTGCGTGTTGATAAGTGTAATTAACCATAAAGAAGGATTTGTCCATACTTACTTATCAATTTGTATGAATTCTAACAAGGGAAGAGCTAATGAGAACACTAAGAAGTCATCTCAGATAAAAGTTATTGTGAAAAGACGTAACTGCTGGTGATCAGATAGTATTCTCCAATGACGAAACTCGCTGACTTAGCAAAATTATGTTCGTATTGTTTCATGTTTTCACAATAATAAAATAATTTATTGTTCGCACAAAATAACATTACATGTTTGTGTAAACATTAGAATAAACCAATTCATTCCAGAGGTAAGGCATAATTGAAAATAAAAGTTGTATCGTTTTTTTTATTTTTACAAAATACAAATATAAGTGTGGCAGATAAACCACTGGCCTCTTCGCCAATCATGCTTGTAATGGCCACTACACCAACAAGACACTTATAAAAATAAATTACATTTTTTGTCATCCTGAGTATTCCCTGTCGCGGATCAGTTCATTATATTGTTACATACACAGATTTTTTTTGGTACGAACTATAGTTGCTTTATTTTTCCATACAGTATAGATGTTTTCAACTGATGTGCTTGTATGCACAGCTAAATCATAGCCAGAACAACTAGATATCAGATTTTTACGTTATTTTACAATGATGGCATTTTATATTAATATTTTTTTCAACAAAGCATGTATTTATATATATTATATACAAGTGGTTTAAAAGTCTGTTTGGAATAAGATTTATGAGAATGAACTCTCTTGATTTTTTTTCTGAAAAAATAAAGATAAAGAAATAATCTAAAAATATAATATTTAAATCAGCAAACCGATTTAACCTCAGGTACAAGGAACATCAAGTGACGCATGTCAAATATTGTACTTAGCATTAACTAAAGCTATTTGTCTGATGAAGTTTTATTCGACACCAGTAGATAACTTGGCGTAAAAACTTTCAACATCCGAAATGCGTTATCCGAAACGTACGCTGTGGGCATAAACTTGAACTAAGTTTGGATGCCTCTGTTTCGGATAATCGGCGGTTTGCTGTACGTAATTTGATTATATTCTATGCTTACTGGGAATAACAAAGATGTCTACAATAGATATGAATAAGAAAAATAGCAACAAAATGTTGGATTATTAATGGAATAAAGTGGTACATGTGCAGTGCTATCCATAAATACCTTTACACTTGTTAGAAAGCTGATTGTTTAATAATATCATTAAAACTTATTTCAGATGTATTTACCCATTAGGCATACTCGTTCCCAGAGTCTAGTAGGATTCTCAATACTAGCCTCTGGCGCCACACGCCTAATTTCAGGAATGAAACGTCATAATTTTGGCCGATATCGACCAATCAGAATTAATCCTACTAGACTCTTTGAACGAGAATGTCCATTAGGTTAGTTACAATAAATTATAATATTTGAAAGATGAGTAATAATACTTCATACAAGTATAATTGTTGTACAAGTACATGTTTCTAAAGATATATTTTTAATTTCTCAAGTATTTGTAAAAATAAAATACAAATCATTGACAAAAGGGTTAAGGTAATTATGGATGACACTGTATATATGGAGAGATTATAAAATAAGAAAACTATTGTACATATAAATATATGTATGAATATATGAAAATATGAAAAACATATATCTCTAAGCAGACAATACATGTAATTAATGGGTATAATTGAAAAACAACTTGTATAAGTATGATTGTACGTTCGTATGACAATTCTATCAATGAAATTATTAAAATGAATCAATGGCATTCTTTACAAACAAAAACTTTGTAAGGACATACTCAATGAAATTTGTTGCTTTTGAAATCTCAATTTTACAGCACAAAAATACTTTGATATACATGTATATACTATCATTTTCTGAAATGCAATACAAAGCTATAAAGTTAGTTCAAAGTTTTATAGCGTTGTGTTGCATTTAAAAACAAAGTGCCCTTAATTTTGGGCAAGGCTTTAGATAAAGGGTTGCAGTAAATTCTTAATATAGAATATACGAACATAAAGATGTGCAACCATGGTAACTAATATCACTCTTTTATTCATCTTGATAATACAATTCTATACAATAAAAATGATACTTTCTGTTTACATCTATACAATAGAACATAATTTATCCGAAAAGTTGATTATCCGAATATTTTACACTATTAGTAATGATAGATTGGCCATTAAAGTGAGTAAAATAGTATCTGATGATACCAAATTTGACAAAATTGTTAATGATATACTAAAACAAACATCTCAAAGACAAAACTCGAGACAAGCTCAAATAAAGAACCATTTATATGGATTTCCTACTTTAAAAACTCAACTGTAAATACTCATTAATGTCCTGTCAATCCCAGATCATCAACAGTGGATCAAGAACAAACAATTATAAGAATAATCAAAGTCCTGTTAGTTCTGGATAATCGATGTTCAACTGTATATTATTTCATGTTCAATTCAGGAGTACAATTTAGTATAGTAATACAGCACTTAATAATATGTACATCTGTACGTGCTTCTTCTTTTAAGTAAACTTAATTTTTTATACTGTTTAAATAGCTTGTTTTCCTATTAGCTATTGCTCCTTTGACATACAAAGTCATGTATATGGTTAAGACGTTTTTCTCATGATTTCAATGATCAGAAAATGCGCCTATCATATCACCATTCAAGTAGAAATACCAGTTACATTCACATAATAGATTACAACTATGATTTATAAAAATTTACTTGATAAAAAAATGCAGGATAAAATGTTTTCACAATTTTACGCAATGCAAATTATTTCAACCGAGAGTTGTTATGATCCTTGAGCATTCTGTAGTGCAAAAATGAAAGAAAAACCGCTGCACTACAATGGAAACAAAATACCGGGTACCATGCAATGTTTACTGCAAACTGAAGCCTTTCAAGACAATGAAAATGCGTGATATGAACAAGTAATATAAACATGAAAAAATGAAGAAATGTAGAAATGAATTCATTATTGAAACAAATGTACAATGATAATTAACTTATATTATTTTGTTTCATTCACAAATTAAGTTCTAGAGTACATAGTAAAGAATATAATGTTTGGATAAATAAAACAAATAAAGAAAACGTTTTTATAATACGTATGACGATAAAGAAAAAAAAAAGAAATGCGATGATCTTACATCGCTCACCTGAGGAAGAGAAACGTACATATGTGACGATGATGCATTATTGAGTGTGATACATGAAAAAGGAAAACATAATATCAAGATTGAGGAATTATTAAACAAGTTTTTCTTTCATCCCTATTCCAATATCATTCCAACATGCCCTTTACCAAACCATATTTTCATACATGCAAATACATTAGATAATACAAACTTTTAAGACAGTGGGAAAACTGTCAGGAATTTACCAGCAAAGATGACGTTTTAAGAGAACGCCATTTTATTTTGAAGCCCAAACTTCATGCATTTGATCAACATGCTTGTAAGAAAGTATCATTAAACCTTGACCTAATTAAAAGTAACCTTGGCCTCATAGAAATACGCACCAATGTTAAAATATCACATTTGATGGGCAAATGTTAATTAATAGAACATTAGGGGATACAGAGATCACAAATAACCAATAAACTTTCCTTGAATATATATATAGGTTAGATCCATGTGCTCAGGTGAGCAACATACGACCATTCGAGTAACTTCTGCACTGTGACTGAATACATCGAATGATCTTATTCGTTTAATCTCGAACCTCTTGGACTTTTCATTTGAATCGTAAAATTTGAATGGACATGTCAAAATTTATTAAAAATACTGTTTTAAAGAATGAATATACAGGCAAAAAGTATACATGTTTTTATGTACTTTTATTGCATTTCTGCAAAATGGGGTACACATGTTTTAACAATAGAATTGGTCGTATGGTATCTTGAAGCAACATAGAAGAAATATGCCAGAAAAGTTAGGGTGAGGTCCGAGATTTGCCGAATATAAATGTTCGTAATTCTTGGATAGTATCCGAGTATTCCGTAATGATGTAATGGAAGTGCAGACACTTGCAGACGACACTTCAATGATGCAAGCACTACGTCACTACTTACGTAAAATCAATGATCCTGACGATGAACTACGTGTTATAAGGAGACCCGCCCACTCGTCGTCTACAAATTATACATCGAAAAAACTTTATCACCAAATATTTAACACCATGGTTATAACACTAAGTTTACACATATACACATATTGCACTACTAAGCTATTTGTGAGCTAGGGCGAGACAAAATTGATGGTCAACACTTTTGTAAATAAATGGTTAGGAATCAGGTTTGTGGTTGTTTGGTTAGGCAACAGCCTTTGGCAACAGCCTGAGTCATATGTGGTGTTTTTGTCCAGGAACGCCACTTGTCAACAAGACATATAGGGCACACATACGTGATCTATAACAAGTAAAATACAGTGTTATTAGTCCTTTATTTCAGTATCGCTTTTGTAATGCCTGCTTTGACATATTGGAATTACAATTATATATCATTGACAGAAATGAATATTGATATTAAATTAAAATCAAATGAGTTTCACTCCTTTCCTTATCCAGGAAAACCACATCACCATATTTTTTTTTTCATTTACCAATGCAGATTGATATCGTATATAGCAGTATCAGTGCTGTTTTGATCGCGAATTATCTCTCTTAGTCTATGCATTGACGTAAAAATCACGTGATTCTCTTTATTATGACATTGGTATGTTTATTATAAACAAAATCAGATATAGGTACATATATCATCAAAGATATTAAAAATATTTTGTCAATAGGAAGATTTTGACATCATGCTGAGACTTGGTATTAAAGGCGTCAAAATTGTTTAGATATATATATATGTTAAAGCGACCCAGATAATCTTTGCCTTTTAAATTCATTCAAATAAATAGATTAAGTCATAGCCATTAAAATAAGATCCTATATAGACATAAGGAATAATGTTACAACTGAATGGATATAATATATTTTAGATGAATGTGAAATTAATGTTAAATCTGGGATGTTAGCTGAAAAATCAAACCATCAAGCAGATTTTTGGGATAAGGTAGGTGGTGAATACACTCAGAAAGATAGAAATGTGCATGGGAATCATGACTTTTGCGAGAAACTGTAGATGTTTCAATGAATAAAGATAATACATGTAGTTATACAGCAACACACATTTTTAAATAAAGCAATGAAAAATACACTCTAAATAAAATACTAAAGAAGTAAAGTAAGATGCACATGGTTCCATAATACAAGTAAAGTTTGTTATAAGGTAATAATATCTTCGAACAACTTCACGATCGTAACTATTTTTTGTATATTTTTATCCATAACTGTAACATTAGTGGCACTGAATCACTGGTCTTAATAGTCAAGGTCTGGTTTTACAAAATTTCTCAAAATAAGAATGATCTCGCTTGCACACATTCAACTTAAGCTCACTTCAATAGACAATACTAAATAGACTTTAACAAAAAGCCTTCACCAACGCCAGATGATTGAATACAGCTTCAAGAGCACATACTAGTTTTGGTAGATTGTTAACTTTGAGCTTTCAGTGTACAACGTCCAAAGCTGTTCAAGAAATAATCTAAATTTGTCGGAATAATCTCATTTTGAGAAATTTTGAGAAACAGCATCCCAATAACTTATGAATTTTTCATAGGATTATTGCATATTGAGATGGTAAGTAACTTTAAATGTGATTTTGCAGAATTTGGTAATTACACAGGCCATCATTTTGTAATGGAAAACACAAATTTTGTCAAGCTAAACATACCAAAAACCAAAGCTAAAAGCGTAAACACACACACACATACATGTATTATAACTAAAACTAAAAGTTTGAAATATATAGGTTGAACTATCTATACTTGTACATTTATAATTGATTTTAAATAGCCGTGAAGTTAACTACAAATTTATACTTTAAGTTAATTTAAAATCACACATAAACCCAGTTTGATCGTATGGCAGATCTATTTTCAAGCTTAACTTAATCGTATTAAGATATGAAAAAAGTATTACCTTGGTTTGAAGCCACAAGGGGCGCTGCTGACGTTTTTTGAGCTGTGTCTCTTTTGATTGGTTTAGAGTATACCGGATCTGACGCTTTTTCTGGGTCACGTGTATTTCCGTTTAGCTTGTTCCCAGCAGGTATCTCATCATAAATACTAGCTTTGTTTCCCGGCTTGTCGCCATCTTTGTATTCAATACCACTACATTCTACTGGAGGCTTACCATTAAATCTTTCAGCCTAAAACAAAAACATGAAACCAATTTGTTTACAATTTCATTCCTATACAAAGGTGTAAGCAAACATACCAGGAACAGCAACAGTAAAATCACAGACCTTTCACACATCCGAAACAGTCAAGAGGGAGATGTTTTATTATAACCAACATGGTATGAGGTCATAAGGTATAACTAAGTGTGCAAGGGCAGTTATTGCTGGAATTTCTAAAATGTTGTTTTAATGACATGTTGTGATGACCTTAGGAAAAAAGGACTTGGAATAAATTAGATCAATGTTTTTGTGTGTCTAACAATTTTAGCAAATGCCATTGATTCTCCATATAATGACGATGAAAAGTTGTTTAGTTGTTTTATAAGAAAAGTACGCTATAACACTGCAATGATTCTGCAATGTAACATACTATACATAACACAGTACTGACACACAGATGCAGTACCAACTTGCCTTTGGTAAAAAGCGTGCCACAATAACTTTCAATATGCATGACTTGATTTGTGTTATTTGCAAATTAAACTATATTGATGGAGTGATTCAATAGTTAGAAGGTTACCATCATTGAAAGACGGGGTTGTTGAAAAGGGGTCACTGTTTTTATTATGACTAACATTTACTAAAGATCATTATCTGACATTGACTTTTATCAAAGTTTGAGTCATTGCCAGCCATATAATATCAACAGAGATTTGAATGACATTTTTGTTAGGAGAAATACGAAGGTTACTGAGAACTTTACGCTTGAAGTTTACAACAAGACTGTAGAAGAACAAAAAATGGAACCAGACCATCTATTTGAAAACACAGTTCAAAATATATTGCACTTACAAATTACATTATGAGTTTGTTAAATGTTGCAATGTGTTCCGCACCTAAGCATGTTAAAATTTAGACGGGGGGGGGGGTCAATGAGTGATCGTCAGCTTGATATGAGTGTTAAAACAATGATGTTAATAGTCAGACTTTAAAATGTTTTATCACTATGATATTCTACTTATTTATGCCTAAGTTATAGAAAAGCTTAATATATAACGACAATGTATTATCATGTGTTCAAGATATAACGACAATGTATTATCATGCGTTCAATATACAACGACAATGTATTATCATGCGTTCAATAATTCCAACCAATCTGATGTCAGATGGTAGTACAAGTAATTTTAACCAACCAATTGTTGATTGCATAACCTGTTATACCAACCAATCAAATGACTGTTTGTATAAAAAATCCACCCAATCAAATGAAAGATTGTATTACAAATAATTCCAACCAATCAAATGGTAGCTTGTTCAACAAATCTTTATATTTACCTCTAATACATTAAATGTTCTCTCTCTACGACTGCTCCAGTATCTACTAGCAACAAATCCTAGAATAAAGAAGACTAATGCAGCAATCAGGCCAACTGTCACCACAACACCAATACTGGTTCCACCTGATGGTTCTTTCTCACCCTGAAAATATATGTATACATTTATGTAATGTTGTGTACGATATCTTCCATGCAAAAATCAATAAGAAAAGCATACTATCATACAATAAACGATGATCAAGACATAACTGGCTTGTAATGCACAGTCAACATTTTTTACCACAAATATGATTCAAACATCACCAGAAAGCATAATCACTCCTCGTTCAATAGCATAAATATTACACTTATACATATATTGTACATAGATAGGTAACAAATAAACAAAAAAGGAATGGGTAATTTAGTGGAGCAAGTAGAACGAAAACAATACGATAGTCAATCAGATGTGCATACAATTCCAATAAAACATAATATACATTGTAAACCAATGCCCTCGAAAAGTCTTTGGATAAATTAGGATGAAACGATTCGCATTTACTCATGAAAGTAACGAAACAAACTGACTGACCTAAGAACATTTAAATATTAATTAGTTTATTAACTAT
Organism: Mactra quadrangularis; assembly: GCA_025267735.1. Lineage (NCBI taxonomy): Eukaryota > Metazoa > Mollusca > Bivalvia > Venerida > Mactridae > Mactra > Mactra quadrangularis. Next base: position 36,887,708 of record CM046304.1, read on the forward strand.
AGCAAATTTATTAGTTTACTACATGACCAGTTTTTCTCAGACTTTCATTTGTCAAAATACCTAGGGCACTGTAATAAACAAAAAACGAGCAAATGGAAAAATTACAAAGATAGCTGCATGCACTTGAAATTTGTGGATTGAACTCCAAAAGACATTAAAACTAAAACCTTTGCAGTTGTACATGTACTTGTATCAGTTAATACAGGAATTGATGAACTGAATATAATTAAAAGAATAAGAAAGACGGAATTGAAATTCGAACCTACCAAATGCATATTTACGATATATATTCAATCTATTTATCCAAAGATTACCATACTATGGAATGACATAATTTATATGAAATTTTGCATTTTCTTCTTATATTTTACAGACTCATAGTTCTATATTTTCCTGAATATTACAAGCAATATATCTTGATAAAAACAACATTGAGTACTGAGTTTGATATAGAAAATTTAATTAAAATTTTCCCGTGACTTCATTACAAACTAAATCGATAAGACAAACAGAGTTCTATAAGAATTTCTTATAACTAGTAGATGTACGTTCTCTACCAATATCCTATGAGTTTTGAAAATTCTAGATTTTTGTTTATTCTAGGAAATCTATTTTTTTCTATATTCTGAAAGGTGTACACGTCTTATTACTGAAACATAATAATTATCTCTGAACCCAAGACGTCTTTAGAACGTCAATGACGTGTGTGTATAATGTTTTGTTTTTTTTCTAAATGAAACTTCTTTATTTCTTTTTGTGGTTTATTCATGTCATATCGAATTACATTGGTAGTGTCACCATAACAAAACTATTTAAAACGTGCAAACCAAGTCGGTAAGGACAAAGGACGCTTAGCAAAGAAAGAATAACAGCTCAAACTAATCATATTTATTTTTTGATAGCAATAGCACATTGCTATATTATTTGAAAGACTACATGGAGTTGGTTTTAATGTGTCCTCCTTTAAGCACCAGCACATAAACATCTCGAATTACTTAGAAACTCCTTTGAGTGACCAATGACGCCCATATTCACTTTTGATCTGGGTATGAAACAGGGTCATGTTAAAAACCAAATAGCTTCGTTTGATATTACAATAAAGTACAAGCATTATTTATATAAAACTAACATTTTGTGTCATCCTTACAGTTGTTTGACATGTCTTTTCAAAAATTCATACATGTTGTGTCTGGTTTTAACTTGCCTGAATGTTTTATGAAGTATGCTATGATTTCACATTTTACATTGAAATGTAAATGTTTCTGTCTGTAAGCAGGAGATATTGGTCCAAATATCACAGCCAAACTCAAGCATTCAGTCAATCAACCGGAAGTGGGTCACTGTGACGTTTTTTATGTTGACTGATTTTCATGCATATTAACATTCACAGGATGTGAACATGTTATTTATGAGATGAATGCATTTAATTCAGATATTGACGTCAACATTTTTACACATGAAATAAGAAAAGTTTACATCAATAATTTGCTGCAATAAATCTCACAATAATGAAAAAGATCTGAGGTTTATTTCATTTTGACACTTTATTACAAAATGACACTTTAATGTTATGAGACAAATATGTAATTCGTGATCTGAGATTCGGGACAACTTAAAAATTTTGTAGTCGTACACTTCCTGAAATCATCGAAAAGAACGATAAATGTTGACATACTGATCTGGCCTGGCGTGCATTAAATCACTAGCCAAGGTGTCCAGTCTTAAACACTTTTACTGGACAAACAAATAGACAAAGTTCGTCGTGTTTTTTTGGTAGACCTCCTCGTAAAATGTGCAATTTAGAACCTTTATCTAGATAAACAAATTGACTTAGTCGGTCTTCATTGATTGCACTGTGCACTAGTTGTGCAGTTTTTGACACATTCATTAGGCGAGCAACTGATCTAGTTGTTCTTCATTTACGCAAACGTCTAATTTGAACTATTCACCAGCCAAACAAAATAACCCAAATGGTTGGCATAAACCTTATACCATTTACTAGTGAAAGAAATTAGCCAAGTTGGTCTTCATAAAACTTGGTCTCAAATAAGGCGGCATTTTAACTTTACTCTAAATAAACAGTCGGGTCGATTCTAGCTTTTCTTTACGAACATAGACATCCAATAACACAGTCTTTCAACCTTATACACTAGACAAACAAACTGATCAAGCTATGTTTTCACAAACCTATGCGTCTAGTAACGCTGCTTTTGAAATCTTTTGTTAAATACGCATTAGGTAATTTGTTTTCGCTTCAATATAAAATGTCATTTTCTTTATGATTTAGCTATATAATTTGTCAGCTGTATCTAACCAATAGTTCCTGGGTTTCTCTTCCTATGAAGCCAACAACTGTTTCACTTGAGAAGAAAACCTTGACGTTTTTGTCTTGTTTTCAAGGAAGGGCATAACATGTCACAAGAAATCTAGACACACAGCAATTGTTATCTTAGCTGCAAAAACAACTCAGAAATGTCATGAGAGGTTTGATGTGATAACCTATGCAGGATTCTAGAAGTAATTTAACATCACATGTGATTTTAGGTACAATCTCTGTATGGCAATATATCTTGATAGTAAATGTTTCTATATAACTTAACAGTAAGCTTATCGACTTTGTTACGTGTTATATCCTGAGGGACTTGATCTTATTCACCGATATTTCCATCGTCTGTGTATAGAACTTTGATCTCATATATCAGTGCTGTGGATAGGTACAATGAAAACCAGTATGTATAAATTTGATGAAAGACAACAACATCTCCAGAGAGTCATTACTATTATCATGTTTAGTCTATTCCCATTGACCTGAGACAAATTAATACATGTACATAACATGCTTCGGTAACTACACTACTGAATGTTTTACTAATTCATTTTTATTCGATATTGAAACAATTTCTTACAACTTAAAAGTATCACTCCCAAGTCCTTTTCCTGTTCCCCAAGGTCTGCGCTGAAAGAGTAAAGTTTCTTAAACAAGGAGGCACCAACTCTGATGTGCAATATTTTGTCTGATACTTCCCTGGAATAACCCCTGTGTGGTATAATTATTTAATCTGCTTACATCATTATGTATGAAGTCGATATGCGAACATTTATGAACCATCAATTTCATTATTACTTCTTGCTTACATTGTGCCTTACACAGAGTGTATTCTAAATATCGTTAATTCTAATTAGCTCTTTTAAGACCGTTTATTCCATTTTTGTACTGATTTACAATATATATTAGTTCAGACAGTTCTAAGAATTATGTGATTATACTATTTCACAGTTTTCATCAAAAGTCCTTGGACAAAAACATGTTTTCGGATATACCGATTACCCATGAAAAGGTCTCATCATTGACATCAAGATAAATTCAAAACTTAACATCATTTAGTATCGTACAAGTGATTCAAATTATTATACATGAAATATGCTTGAATCATACTTAAATTACTTCCGGTGTACAAGATCAGTTTTTCTTCAAATTTCATTTGTCCAAGAACTTTTGGAGGGGACTGTAGCACAGAAACGTAGAATAGAGAAACAATAATTGTTGTTACCAAAAACATAGCGATCACTTCTGTATATAGAAGAATTGACTGAACACTGTACTCAGTAATTGTCTATCAATAAATACAACCTAAGGCAAAACATGTCAAAATAGAAGCGTACATACAATGGAAGTATTTAGAAACTCTGATCTCGATGTCTTAGTAATCAATAAGGCTGAGAAAACAATTATGAAATAAGCTTGTGTAAGGTAATGTTAAAGGTCCTTAAACGGAGGTTAATACTGACTTTTATTACGGAATTTCGGGTTTTAGCATCACTTATGTTTGTAAGAGTAGTTTCCCTTTGTTAAGTTTATTCCGCCATTTTAATATCGTGTTTGAGTCCGATTAAATACGACAGATGCAATACGGTTTTAGAGAGCAGCCCATCAAAATGGTATTTAGATTTGTTTGTTCGGCATTTAAGAACGCGTCCATGACACCTCATATATTTAAGATTTAGAAAATAGAATATCAGAATGTCGTAAGTTTATATTTTAAATACTTTCAACCATTTAATCACATTCAAACTCAGGCATCTGGTTTAAAGGGCTATAGGCTATATTCTAGATAAAGTGATTTCTAAGCGCCAAAGGTAGGCGCAGTTCACTAAATATGTGAAACTATCTATTTAAATTGAGTATAAATTATCTTGTCAAACCAGTAATTGTTTTACTAGCATGTAAATCATACGCTTAGCAGGACAATACAATGACTCTCTTTTAACTAACGTTCCTTTATAATCACACCATTGACCTAGTCTAGATGAAAGTGCTTTAAATACATGTAGCATGCAATACACGTATGACCCATATTGGGTTTGTTTTTATAAGGTTTCACTATCCCAGATACGTTTTCTCATGCATTCCCCACGAGGGTCACAAAATTCAAATATTACTGCATGTTACACTCCCAGAAACCATTGGCGTCTTACAGACTCGCAAAATTTACACCGTAAATGAAATCATGTAATGTATAAGCATACTAAATTTCAAGTTTCTTAAAACATTGCGTAATATATTGTTACTCAGAGAAACATTGCTAAATATGTTCATTTTCAAGACTTCATGATTTTTACTTATAAATACGTTCATTATCCTCAGCATGGAATCATTTATATTTGTATTTCAATACCTTGTATAGAAGATTTGGAAAGTAGGAGCATGGTTCTATTAAGAAAGCTAAATCAATACAGAAGTCTGAGATGCTGTGATGAGAAACACTTTAAATAGGATTTTACCACTATTTTCTTACAACATCATGGGGTGATGTATGGCTAATGCAGACATCGCTTTTCTGAGATATCAAGATTTCAAATTACCATAAAAACTCTATGCACTGCAGGAAAAACATGAGTCAGTGTTTGTCATTGACATTAAGCTCAAAGTACATTTCGGGTTTACAGCAGAAGCTATGATGTGATATTGACCTGGGAATTTAGCCTATAATTTGGACAGAAATTCCATATGAAGCAATGGACAGCAATTCCATATGAAGTAATCACTAGGCTGGGGACAAAGTATTGTTTGAAAATACGAAGTGTTATAATGACTTGTTTTCAAGCTTTTAATACTACAAACGTACAAACATATTTTTATTTCAGAAGCTAAAACAATTCTTTTTTTCAATACTTAAAGATCCTTTGTACGGCTTATTTTTAGCAACATATTGTCGATGTAAAATGTATTTTAACTAATAAATTACATGATTAAACTGTACGAGCGCTTTGGGACACTGTCGGGTGTCATGGGGCGCTATGGAAATACATGTACAAGTTTGTATAACTTACGATCCGTGGTGTTTGGTAGCCCCTGTGAGTTCTACCAAATGTACCGTTCCAATGCAACTTTTCTCCTATCTAAATACCTGACTTCAAACGTTATTTAAATTCATAGACAGTTATTATGTTAAATTTAAAATTTAAAATGACAATAACAATTTATAAACGAAAATCAACTTGTCAAAATCTCCATTAATGATGACAGAACGGCATTAATATATGCAGCAAAAATACAGCAATTTACAAATTAAAAATACATTGCCCTTGCTGATGAGTAAATAAGCATGAAAAAATTCAGAACGATGTCGATGTAGTCACGTGATACAACTTTAATAGCGGACCAAATTCACAGAACTGTAGATGCATGCGCAATTAACTATTGAATTATTTGATCGGGCCATCTCCAGTAGAAACTAACCTATAGGTTTACAGACTTACAGTATAATCGTAACAAGCGGACAAACATTGGCGGTAACGAGAGCAGTCCAAGGACAGCGAGCTCGACTTTTTAATGATTTGTTTATGACAAGGCTTTGTTACAACCCGTTTTGTAATAATAACCCGAAATGTAATAAATTATTACAAAGTGGGTTACGATGTCAAATATTGTAACATTTCGACACAACCCGTTTTGTGGAAATAACCCGAATTGTGGTAATTATTACAAAGTGAGTTACGATGTCAAATAATGTAACATTTCGACACAACCCGTTTTGTGGTAATAACCCGAATTGTGGTAAATGATTTTAAAAAGAATTTAATCACAAACTTGAACGAAGAAAATAAAAGAAATCATGTTTATATAGTTATTATGAGGTAAACCAAGTTTTCAGGCTAAGGAATTGGAATTTTCAGCGAAAATGGTGATTTCTAACAAGAGTGTAAAAAAAAAAAACTCTTCACATTAAAAACGAAATATTGCTTAAGTGTTGACTATTTAGCTCTGAGAGGTTAGGAAATGACATATGTAAGTGACAAATGACTATTTCAACTTGCTCTAAAAATTGCCCAAAATGTAATAAATTGTTACAAAGTGGGTTACGATGTAAAATTTTGTAACATTTCGACACAACCCGTTTTGTGGTAAGAACCCGAATTGTAATAAATTATTACAAAGTGGGTTACGATGTCAAATATTGTAACATTTCGACACAACCCGTTTTGTGATAATAACCCGAATTGTGGTAAATTATTACAAAGTGAGTTACGATGTCAAATAATGTAACATTTCGACACAACCCGTTTTGTGGTAATAACCCGAATTGTGGTAAATGATTTTAAAAAGAATTTAATCACAAACTTGAACGAAGAAAATAAAAGAAATCATGTTTATATAGTTATTATGAGGTAAACCAAGTTTTCAGGCTAAGGAATTGGAATTTTCAGCGAAAATGGTGATTTCTAACAAGAGTGTGAAAAGACTAACTCTTCACATTAAAAACGAAATATTGCTTAAGTGTTGACTATTTAGCTCTGAGAGGTTAGGAAATGACATATGTAAGTGACAAATGACTATTTCAACTTGCTCTAAAAAATTGCCCAAAATGTAATAAATTGTTACAAAGTGGGTTACGATGTAAAATTTTGTAACATTTCGACACAACCCGTTTTGTGGAAAGAACCCGAATTGTAATAAATGATTTTAAATTGAACTCAATCATTAACTTGAACAAAGAAAATAAAAAGAAATCATGTAAATATAATTATTTTGGGGTAAATTAAGTTTTCAGGCTAAGGAACTGGAATTTTCAGCGAAAATTGTAAATTCAATGAAAAGAGTAAAGAGACAAAAAGCTTCACATTGAAGAAATATTATTTTCTTAAGTGTGAACTATTTAGCTTCGAGAGGTTAGGGAATGACATATGTAAGTGACAAATGACTATTTCAACTTGTTCTAAAAAATTGCTCAAAATGTAATAAATTATTACAAAGTGGGTTACGATGTAAAATTTTGTAACATTTCGACACAACCCGTTTTGTAATAAGAACCCGAATTGTAATAAATGGTTACAAAGTGGGTTACGATGTAAAATTTTGTTACATTTCGACACAACCCGTTTTGTGGTAAGAACCCGAATTGTAGTAAATTGTTACAAAGTGGGTTACGATGAAAAATATTGTAACATTTCGACACTACCCGTTTTGTGGTAATACCCCGAATTGTAATAAATGATTTTAAATTGAATTCAATCAACAACTTGAACAAAGAAAAAATAAAAAAGTAATGATGTGTTTTAAGTTGTTTTGTGATGACCGAACTTTTCATGCAAGGAAATTGGAATTTTTGCAAATGTGAAAGGTAAGATCGAGGTCATTATATACTCACTATATATAAAGTTTATATTATGATATAAAGTAGAAACAACTAACATTTGATTAACATTTAACACAAATTTCATCGTGAAATTGCAGTACAATGAACTGGTAGATACATGTACATGTATAACAAAACTTTCATTTAAGGCTTTTATTTTAGACTTTTAAACGTACATTGCAAGGTGCATTTTAGTAATCGTAAACAATGAAACGTGACAAAAAAACCTTTAAAAAGTTCTTGTCGCTTATACACTAACATGCACATATAAATTATACACACTCACTCGGTCCCGTACTCACATATTGCACACATGTATACCCACCCCAACCCCCACACGCACCCCCACATGCACACAGATGAGAAAACAGCAATTGTGTACATCACAAACGTGGACGAATATGAGAAAATACCATGAACGTAAAATTATTGCAATCCAATTTATCACAAACATTGGTAAATACGTAGCATTAAATAACTAAACTGAAACAAGTTAAGTACACTTATAAGCTTTAACCTAATAAGATCCTATTAATATATATATGTGTATATAAGAAATGTTTGACATCAATTACTTGTAAGCCAAGGAGTCATGGGGATCTTTTTTCTCAGCGGATTCCAACCAGCTGCCGGCCGCGTGAATTTTGTCGCAAAATATTTTGATTTAGCCGCACAATTTCCAAGTTTTTACAGAAATTTGTTTCAGGCAAATATTTCACATGCATTAAAGCTTGTTTGTATCTAGGAAAGAAAAACTTCACTAATTCAGTCATGTAAACTCCAAGAACAATGCATAAAACACACTCAGTGCCGACCGAAACAAGAATTCATATCGTGCTTCCAATCTTATAATATACTTTAACACAATGTATCTAAACATATATTATAATGTGTTAATGATCAGATTCAGTGTCCAAATTATTTAGATGTTTTCCGGTTTACCCTCAGTTATCTCTCCGACGATGACCAAACTGCTCTATTTGAAATATTTCCAAAGACATAAAACAAAAAATAATCATAATTTTGCAACATATAAACAACTCAGATTCAGAAAGAATCCTGTGTGTAGGATATCAGTGAAGTATTTACTGCCCTGTGTTCTGTAAGCATTTAACGTTAGACCACCGTTACCGTAAATAACGGTTAACTCAATGATACGTTAAAGTGCCAACGATTAAAGATAGCGGAAAAAAGAGTCGCAACTTCTATCTTATTAGAAAAAATCGGACTGAAGGACTTGCTCTTTCATGTAAATGTTCATTGGAGATTAGCAATGTATGCTATATACTAAAACATAGTCTTCAAGCTCCCTTAACCATAACCTCTGATCAACTGTCATTAAAACGCTCCTCGAATTCACCAACCTTTTTCAACGTCAAGTTGAATTGACAGACCCTACTTTTTCAGCAAATCTCTAACACCAAATAATTGTACAGTTTTCCTCTATATTGTGATAGTTAATGTTTTAGTAAATGTATTGATCTAAATCAACGGAAGAAACACCGCCGACTTCGTTGAATTTGCAATGACAATTACTATTTTTTTTTAATGCACTGGAACTATTTTGTTTCAGGTTGTTTCATACTCACTCTTCGGTCCTGCGTTCAGTTACTGCGAACGTTACAAAACTTTCCGTAACGATACATTCGGAATTCCTCGACCATTCGCTGCGAATAATTTCGGACACATTTAGTCGCTATTTTGAAACTACCGGTGTTAAAGTAAACATATATGTGATCGTTTCGGCAATGAGTGTTGTTTCGTTTTTTAAAAATTTTGAAACATCACTCATTGCCGAAACGATCTCATATTCGTGTATTAGATTAGGTTATTCGCAGCGAATTGCTGAGAACTTCCAAATGTATTAATATGTAAAGTTCTGTAACGTTTTGTGTAATTGAAACGCTACTGGTTATACTTATCGTCATGGTTATGATTACATTCATCAAACATGTCACGGCTCATCGAATAAAATCGGAATATACCATTTTTATTGAAAAATACGAAATGACATGAAATGAGTTGTCAACTTTATTGCAATTCTTCTACGTAAGTTATATATCTTTCCTTGTGCAAACTACAGACGTGAAAAAACGTCTTATAAAAGGCTTAGACATACAGGTACGATTGCTGATATACCACGTTCGTACAGACGGCCTTTATTTTCAGCACGACTAGACTCAATATATAGATACGTCTTTTTTATTTGCGTGAAAGATTTTTCATGTCAATATATATGTCACGTGTGATGGAAGGGTACGATACGATGGACGTCAAGATTTAGAAAACGGCGAATGGTCTGGTGTATTCCGTACTCTGTTTTGCAACCATTTAACGACGTTTACGGGCTCATCAAAAACGGCCAGTTTAGCAGAATTTGACCTATGGAACGTCAAAGGCGTATCAGTCATGAACTTTCAACGAAAACGTTACATTGGTCAGCTTTACGTACTGTAATTGTCTCTATATTCCAAAAATTAAGTTGATCCTCCTGTTCTTGAGCGACAGCAATCCAACTTCATATGTATTTACCTTGGACGTCGTATTTGCCAAGGTTAAACAAAAGAAACACCTTTTCAGAGTGATCTTAAGATTCACCTTTTTTTGCTATGGAGTCAAATTCCTTACCCTGAAAACTGGTTTGACCTCAAAACTAACTATGTTAACATCACAACTTTTTATTTTCTTTGATCAAGTTGTTTATTAAATACTTTTTAAAATCATTTACCACAATTCGGGTTATTACCACAAAATGGGTTGTGTAGAAATGTTACAATATTTTACATCGTAACCCACTTTGTAACAATTTACTACAATTCGGGTTCTTACCACAAAACGAGTTGTGTCGAAATGTTACAAACTTTTACATCGTAACCCACTTTGTAACAATTTATAACATTTTGGACAATTTTTTAGAGCAAGTTGAAAAAGTCATTTGTCACTTACATATGTCATTCCCTAACCTCTCAGAGCTACATAGTCAACACTTATATATTTTGCTTTTAAAGTGAAGAGTTTGTCTTTTCACACTCTTGTTAGAATTCACCATTTTTGCTGAAAATTCCAATTCCTTAGCCTGAAAACTTGGTTTACCTCATAATAACTATATTAACATGATTTCTTTTATTTTCTTCGTTCAAGTTGTTGATTAAATTCTTTTTAAAATCATTTTCCACAATTCGGGTTATTACCACAAAATGGGTTGTGTCGAAATGTTACATTATTTGACATCGTAACTCACTTTGTTATAATTTACCACAATTCGGGTTATTACCACAAAACGGGTTGTGTCGAAATGTTACAATATTTGACATCGTAACCCACTTTGTAATAATTTATAACATTTTGATCAATTCTTTAGAACAAGTTGAAGTAGACATTTGTCACCTACATATGTCATTCCCTAACCTATTGAAGCTAAATAGTCAACACTTAAGAAAATAATATTTCTTCAATGTGAAGTGTTTTGTCTCTTTACACTTTTCATTGACTTTACAATTTTCGCTGAAATTCCAGTTCCTTAACCTGAAAACTTAATTTACCCCAAAATAACTATATTTACATGATTTCTTTTTATTTTCTTTGTTCAAAATGTTGATTGAATTCAATTTAAAATCATTTATTACAATTCGGGTTCTTACCACAAAACGGGTTGTGTCGAAATGTTACAAAATTTTACATCGTAACCCACTTTGTAACAATTTATTACATTTTGGGCATTTTTTTAGAGCAAGTTGAAATAGTCATTTGTAACTTACATATGTCATTTCCTAACCTCTCAGAGCTAAATAGTCAACACTTAAGCAATATTTCGTTTTTAATGTGAAGAGTTAGTCTTTTCACACTCTTGTTAGAAATCACCATTTTCGCTGAAAATTCCAATTCCTTAGCCTGAAAACTTGGTTTACCTCATAATAACTATATAAACATGATTTCTTTTATTTTCTTCGTTCAAGTTTGTGATTAAATTCTTTTTAAAATCATTTACCACAATTCGGGTTATTACCACAAAACGGGTTGTGTCGAAATGTTACATTATTTGACATCGTAACTCACTTTGTAATAATTTACCACAATTCGGGTTATTTCCACAAAACGGGTTGTGTCGAAATGTTACAATATTTGACATCGTAACCCACTTTGTAATAATTTATTACATTTCGGGTTATTATTACAAAACGGGTTGTAACAAGGCTTACTTTAAAATGATTTGCTTTGAAGACGGTGTTTTGTTTTTAAGCGGAAAATGCAGATAAACAATAATTACATGAGTCTCGATTTCAAGGAATGAAAGGGATATAACTCCAAAATAATACACCAAGAATTACATCTCTCAATAGCTGTGTTAATAATTTAATAGAATTTAAGTTCAGTTAATATGATTTTAATTTAACCGCTTTCGTTTCCAGTGTCCCAGATCTAAGAAATTGGAATTCTTGCACCAGAAAAAAAGTTAGTTTAAGAATGAGTTTCCAACAAAGCAAAACTACCTATCCATGCAGTGGTTCCCGCCAGGACAACGTCGTATAACTCTGTTCGGGCCACACTTGCTCTAGTTTTTGTGAAATATTTAGTGCATACAGATGCGAAGCGTGATTAAATGAAATGGAAAAATAATATTCACACGCTTATGAAAATTTTATCAACCTGAGCGCGTGCAGTAAATTTCAAGTGTTCTAACAATCTGATTAAACATGAGTTTGTCCAAGGATAATAAAGAATGATAATCATTAAAATCGCATCTCAAATAAAATTATGACATTTTCAAGACACTCCCGTGGAATATATAATCATGATAAATTATGAATTATTTCATTGTTTTACCGTGTAATGCCTTAGGGAGGCCAACCTGTGGTTGAACATAATATTTAAACAAAATATCGGGTTTAATATGTAAACCTCTGATAGTGTTCTTTTTCAATTGTTATATAAATATAATAACATGAACAATTGTTTATTTATAATATTTTGATTATGAGATACGCGTTTTAAAACATATGCATCGTACAGTTAACATTTTAGTCCTAATTTCATGGAGCCTCGCGCCTTAAACACTTAAGTAACACGAAATAATGTTTGTTGCTAAAGGGAGCAATGAAGATGAATTCGGATAGATTTCAGCCAACGCAGAGCTGATTAAGTATTCATATTCTAATATGTGGAAAACAGTTGCAATTTAATTGGGAAGGACGTACAGTGAACCACTGTTATTTGGACCGTCAAAACAATGATGTTAATACTTATAAAGGAATAATCTAATATATAACCTTTTTCTCAAATTAAGTATTTGGGACTTAAAACCGTCAAAAATTGCATTACTTTGCAATATACATCATAAGGTTGTCTTTCAACAATAAGTCAGACAATATAACAGTCTTCCACCTCTGATATACATGTATATACATTCTTTCCATAGAAATTGATGTTACCCAATAAAAATCCATGGACGAACTCAGATTCGAACCCACAAACTCTCTCTAGTCGAAAGCGGACACTCTAGCACGTCACCATAAAAACTAGCTTGAAGGCAAGGGAGTACAAGTGCCGTATTATAAGTCTGCTACATTGAAGACACTAGTGTTTACTACATCTGAGAAATTAAGAATGGCAGGGTCGATTGAAAATAAATTATTTATCATAAGGTCACTTGTCTCAATATTCCCAAACATATTATACCGGCGGTATGGTTTGCTTCATCAACATAAAAGAGCAAAAAAGCGGCATATAACAATGCCATTAAATGAGTATTTATCGAAATAATTGTTGAATTTTCATGATACGGTACTACTTTCCCGGATGCTTGTTAGTTGTTTCTTTAATGTCAGATGCAATATGACACCACATAGTTACGTGTTGGTTTGTTTGGGTTTTACGGCGCACCAACACAGAAAGGTCATATCGCGCCGAAAGCAATTATTGATACTATTAATTCAAACGATATTAATGATGTAAAGCTTAAGCTCTATATCTTATTATAAACATTTATTTCTTTCAAAAAGTTAAGTATAGCATATGATGGTACAGATTCAAAAAGTTCTTTAAGTGAGTTTACTTTAAAATGTTAGTCACAAATGTATTTAAGATCCTGACAGTCAAGGAGAACGTGTTTTACATTGACATGCTCGTCAAATGGTATACATTTAGGTGCTTCCTCTCTTTTGAGAAGGTATAAATGTGTTAATCTGGTGTTACGTGTTGGAGACCTAATTTGAGGTTGTCGAACATTTTCGTGTTGTTGTATTATATTTTTACACGCTTTTAAAGGTATACTCATTCACAGATTCAACTTGAATATCAGCATTTTTCTAAAACTATCAAAATTGTATGGAAACATGTATGGAAACAGAAAGTAGTGTTCTGATTATGATAATTTTAATGCAAATTGACATACAACTACAAATGATGGTGTTTCATGTAGTAAAATTCTACCCTGTATGTCACGGTATGGCGATTTTATTGCAATTTTGTGACCTTTATTGTATATTTTTTGCAACCGATAAGACATGTTTTTCTTAAAATATTAAAAATTAATTTTTTGACACAATTGAATGGTATTTTGAAAATACGGAAAAAGTTAACCAAATCTGTGAACTGGTACCTTTAAAGTCACTTTTAACATCGTTGTATCAAAATGAATTTCAGCAATTTATGTTATACTGTGCCACTTTACATGTATATCACTTACATGTATATATTTGTTTACCATCATTCTTCTATCAAGTGTAATGTATTTGTAATAAGGGAACTTTGAACATTGGACTTGCCATGTTGATCAAAATTCCAGTAGCTCCTAACGTCTTAATTCTGGATGGAACCAAGACGGAAGAATTGAATCATATACTGTAATTTGACTTAGAACTGCTTGAAATCGATGTAAGGGGCCAGGCTCAGATGTCAGATATCTTAACTAGATATATGTTAATTTTAAGTCAAAAGTCAAAATTCCCATGGGAATTAGCTTTCTGCCATTAATTTCTTTTTGTCACTTAAGAAATATAGCTTGTGAACAAAATTAAGGTTTAAGTATAGGGATGAATTCTCACGATTTATTACCAGGAACCTAGTTAAACGTACTGAAGTATTTTCTTATGTTTTATGACCCGGAGGCTTAGAAACAAGGGTCAAGTAAGACGATGGATAGTTCCAAATTTCCGGAACATTAATGCCATGAATTTCTATATAATTTGTCGGCAATATCAAGCTGAGCTTGACCTTTATGCAAGAATATAATGAACTCATATTAACAATCTATTTTTGTCTTCGTTTGCAAATTGCACTTTATCGGCAGCTTTCGGTTTTCTTAAGTATAAATACTTTGAAACTGTGCCACAATATTGCGTACTTACGTGTTTCCCCCCAAAAAGAATGAGTCCAAAATGAGTGCACACACTTGTAATTATTTAAATAAGGTAGTTCAAGCTAAGGTCAATATTGTCGGTCTATACAAGCTTGGTTAATTTATGTATTACTGTAAAATATTGTCATACATCTGGAGGAAAAGTTACGTAAATGGAAATATTATAGTTTCACAATATACTGTGATAATTAACGTCTGTCTCCATAGCAACATCAGACGGTAAAACGTTAAAATTGTTTATAGATAATGATCATGCAGTGAATGTACTGTACAGATGTACTAAAAAATAGACGTAACATTATATTTCAACTAAAGTAAAAAGTAAACATTAAACTTAAGGAGCGGTTTAAAGTCTGCTTCCATATACATAATGTATATGTTACGCCGACTTGACAATCTTGTACGATAACTCCTGATCATTGGAAATCACCTTCAGACAGGCGATCCCTCACAGTACCCCTTTACACCTCGGTGGTGTGGAACAACTCAGAACGAATTTCTTGCTGAAGGAAATTATCAGTGCTCCTATTGTGATCGAACCCGGGACCTCTCAGTTCCTAAGCGCACGTCCAACCACTGTACCACTGCTCAAGAACTTGTAATAGAACAAGTGTTGTTTTTCAAGACTATCGGAGTTTCAGAAGTTATTTATTTCAGAGTAGGCTACAATATAAGCGTTATCCATTAGGTGAGAAATGAACCATGCTTTTTATCGAATGATTCGATAGATTAGATGTGTTTCTACCCATACTGTACGTCTATATGACTTAAAATTAATTCTTTTGTAGAACCTTACTTAAATATATCTATGATAAGATCTGTAAAATTGTACAGAAAAAAATACAGCTTGTGTTTGTATCTATTTACATCTGTTTACATTTTTTAAGTAATTTTGTCAGATGGATAAGATAATTTTCGTTATTTACAATTATTACTCCAAGTTTTGTTAAGCAACAGGTCTTTGAACTTCTTCGCCAATGTGCTGCAGTTATGTTGGCATTAAAAGCATAGTTATATACGAATAGACATGTGACAAAGTCCATCCTAACAATTTTTTGTCAAGGATATATTGCGCAGTAGTAACACATGACTCACTGTTTGATAGAGATGATATCAAAATTTACATAATACGCAGTTTGAATTTATAATGGAATTCATATAAAACAAAGACACGGCAAAATTTAGAGTCAAGATTCAGTAAAATGGCTCCCATGAGTACAATAACGATCCGTCTGTCGGACCATCGAGCTTTAACAAGAATAGAAGTAAACATTCTATATATGGCAGCAGACGTGAGTATCAAGAATGGTATTATCTGATAATTGGCTTACCTTACTAGCCCCTGTTCGTGCTTGATGGCCATCAATATTGACGTCTTGAAGTTCGTCTGAAAAAGGATAAATGATGACATTTAATTTAGTTTTGTTTTTCCGCCTCGTTTTAAATGTGTAAGATTAATACCACTCATGCTAAATGCCATTCAACCAGTGTTGCTTGGAATCACCAACACTAAGCTCAATACCCATAAGCTACTGTCTATTTACTCGCATGAAGAAAACAAAGTCAGAAGCTGATAATGAACCAGCAGGTATATAATCATGAGTGAGGTTACAATGAGGCTATCAATGATCTGACCAGATTGGGTGCTAGGCACAAACAAGTTTTCCGATGCGTTTTCAGCTAATAAAACATACAAACACCATAAGCAGTTTGAAACATCATTGCATTTTAACGTCGAATTTAATTGCTGATTTATACATTACACGTTTTTGTAACTGATTTACTTTTGACTGATTCAAAATTGCAAATAATAATGTATAACGGCGAAGAAAGTAAATGCATTTTATACATGGAATTTCATCTTTATGCACGTTCACATGCACGTTCACAGATTCTACAGCTATTACCCCTGGCCAATGGGTTTCTAGTTTCAATCTATCAATCTCTCTGGGGAATTGTTTTTACTCGCTTAGTGCATCAAACGCAACGGAATTATACCACCCTTGCATATACCCATTTAAACCTGAAGCAACAGCAGATATAATTATGTCTTGCTTAAGGAAACTAGCAATGGCCCTAGTGGGGTTTGAAACCCGGACCTCTCGATCCTTAAGCGCGCACCCAACCACTGGACCGCTGCTTCTACGTAAATGAATAAGTTGAATATTGTCTTAGGTCGATTTCATCAAGTTATACCAACAGAAATATGTCTTACCTTGACTATTTTGATCAGCATCCAGTATAATAGAACTTAATGTAGTTGTTGTTCTAGATTTAAGAAGAATGACATTTTTGTTTCCAGATTGAGTGTATGTGTCATTGCTTAGAACAATTCCACCGTCTACAATCACAATACTTGGCGCAGCTGTTGTAACTTCCGGTAAAATTTCCAATGTAATATTTTCAATAGGTGCTTCTATAACTATAGGCGTAACTCCTGCTAATGTTTCATTAGTTTCCACTTCTTCTGTAAACGTTTCACCTGAACCCTCTCCAAAGAGAACATCGACATGAATTTGTTCAGGATCTGAACTCGATTCATACTCTAAATTGTCATTACTTTGCGACAATTCATTAGTCGTCGCTAAATCAATATCAACAGACGCTTGATCATTTTGTATATGTAAGCATTCAGTTGCGTAATTTCCTTTCATTAAACTGACGTCCTTTACATCTGAGCACAACTTACACACAGTGTCACTATGTCTAGTACAATCTTTTACAGCAAATTCACCTACGTCACACCTTGAACACAATGAACACGTCGGGAACCTGTTTGAAACTGTCGAGAATGATCCTTTTGAGCAAGGTTTACATACTGTGTCATGAGATTTTGTACATTGTCTTGATGCATAATAACCTGGCTTGCACATACGACAGTCTTTACCATAACTGACGGATATAAGAATCACAATCTGAAAAATAAGAAAATGAAGTCGATTAGATATAGCATTCAAAATTATGTATAATAGAGTTCCCTCCAAATGGTTTTGACCGAATGAAAGTATGAGAAAAACTAATCAAGAATAGTGCATTGTGAATAATTTTGCTGTAATTAAAGCTTACTAATGTTATATAGTTCGAATCATAACTGGGTTGATAACTAATTAAGGTTGCTTTTGTATTTTAATCAGTTGACTCTTCTTGTATCAATGGTTAAATGTGAAACGGATTATCCTTAAAACAAGGCGTTGTTAAAGGACCTTTGGATTGACACGGTATAGAATGTTAAAGACTGACCAAGACCAATTTGGAATAGTAAAATACCGAAGGTCTTTGTAAAGCGAACTTTTACATGTTCCATAAACAAAAGTACAATTCTGAGATTGGACCAGTGACTGCATGATTGTCAATGAGTATACCAGCAACATAAGCATAGACCTTTTGAACAGGGCTACATAATCTAAATTACAGTGTATACATAAATCATTCACATTTATAAGAGTTCATAAACTTTAAAGTTTTGCTGTCAATATCTCTTACTACATTTGACCTTAGCAGCGACCTCTAACTTTTATGGATTCTATGGTTATAATTCAATTGACCCCTATCGACTATTATCAACTTTCATCTGATGCCCGATTTGCCTAATTTCAATTTTAACTTAATTAGTGTAATCTAAGTAAACATGATATGTAACATGAAGCCCAACGTGCTCACAATATACATGAAGTCATGTAGCAATCTGATTTTTACTATCACATACAAATCACCATTGTTGATTAAACCAGGATTATACTAACGAGATTTCCAGTACAATTATAGTCCAAGACTAAGATTATTTGACCATATGTTTACTTTTGATTACCCCACCCACCCACACTGTGCCATGCCCTCGTGAACTTTCAACTTGATTTATCATCTTCATATTAAAGTTATGTTTTCATGATACTAGCATATTTCAGCCCATCATATCATCAGATTTTTATATACGAAAGTATTATCCACCCTTTCTGTGTAATTATTCTCTATAATATTTTTCCCGTTTTTACGCATCCAGAATTCAGCTCGACACCGTTTTGTCCTTAACCTTTTGTTCCAGAACTAGAAACATCCCACCTACTTTGGCTAGAGCTATTTCCGAACCCATCAAAACTGTCTGTAACGATGATTGTATACGGTGTTTACATTTACTTTTATTCTATGCTAGTAAGCAATCACCACCAAACAAAAAAGGAATATAATTACATGTACATGTACCTATCATAAAATTTTACTAGTGAATGGCCATGAGATCTACCAATACATTTTAATATCTGAAAGCTGGTTCGTTACAGCGAGTATAAGACATTTACATGTATTATGAGATTCGCACCAGTGTCTGTAATTGATATTATTGCTGTCAACACCAGAGTATATTGTACTCATAGACAACCGGCACGGTTCCGGGACAATACATTATATCGAGGGTTGCCCGCAAGACTGTAGTAAAGAGCGAGTTACTCCAGTCTTGCGGGCAATCCTCGATATACATATCGTGATATTGCCTCGGAATCATGCCGATCGCTTTAGACTGCACTAAAACTCCTTAGTCAGCGGATTGATTCATGATACATTTACTTCTATTATAATTTTAATGTGATGTAAGCGTGATTGCCTGATTTAAGAATTGCAATACGTCATATAGCCTAAAAGTGTTTACAGTAAAAGTACCTTAATTAGTAACATTATTCTCCTGACATTTTAATGCTATAAATATTTAAGGGCGTTGTTTATAAACGAGTATTGAAACTATTTGTGAACTGGGTATACAGTAATAATGCTGATATATAACATAAACATGTTTCATACTGAGTTTCATGGCAGCTGGTCACAGCCTGATATTGCATATTTCAATGTACCGTTTTATATAATATATATATGTCAAATATCCAGATACGTTTGTACCTGCAGTGTTTAATTGTTTGAATTATAATTAAACGTGCATTCTAATGCACCAAATTACACGTATACACCTTTCTTATGAAGTTATTACTGATTACTGCTCACTTATGTATTGTGTTAGATACATGTATGACCCGTTTCTAAAACGTCAGCGAAATTTAAAATAGAAACTGTAAGAGAGAAAGACAACGAGTGGAATCAGACGCTGGCTATTAAGAAAACTAAAGAAGTCGATATTTGAAGAATTTAAAATCGTTATGGATATCTAAGATGAGTAGCGTTATGCAAATTAATACAAAATTTAGCGTTATGCATTTTAAACAAAAAAAACTTATGTTATGCACTACGTTCAAAATTTACTGATTAGTCAATTCGTACAAATTTAAGTGTTATGCATTTTATTTTAGAAATATAGCATTATCTAAAATTAAATTTGTAAAACGTATAACTCCTAAAAGTTAATCTACAATGGTTATCTACCACATCGAGTAACGGAGGAAGACGGTCAATTTGAATCAAAATAACTGAAACATAGGTTAAAAGAATTCGGTTAATAAACAGCCAAAACATGTCTAATAGATCTCCCTTCTTTTGCAATTTATCCTATAAACATTTCTGTATCCAATCAACAAACTCAGTAATAAATTACAACCTGGCCAATCAAAATAGACAGAATTTAACCTTTGGCCAATCAACGCCCACGTACCATCAATAACATTTTTCGACTTCAATTGAAGAGTTCATGTACTGTTCTTATCTTCACGGTAGAAGAGTAGCAAGTCCTAATAATGTATATTGGGTGTATAGTTTCATCAGAATTTGATATACATGCCTAGTTGATGTCATATACAGTTTCATTAACCTTGATAAGAAAGGTCGAAAAGTCAATATCAGACTGTCAGAGGTGTGAAAACCAGACCTGGCTTCTGTTGGATTTCTCACGAACATTCTGAATGGTTCCACATGGCGTAAGGTCAGTCTAGACAAAATTTGGTGAAAAATGAGGTGCCATAGTAATGATAGGTTGTAGTATTAATTAATTATATCATTTAATCATCATGTATCATTATTTTCTTAATTGGGATCACAACCTGTTAATTAGATGCAATCAGAGGAATACGGATTTGACCGGGGTTTAACACGTCTGGGGGCGAGTTTTATTTGAAATTGATTGATTGACAGTGTGTAAACTGTCTGGATATTTCCAAATGTAAGTCAGGGTCATACATGACATGATTATACATGTAAATAACGTTCGATTTATCTTGTGTTTGAAGGGAAAGACATTCAGAATTGCACCAATGTTATATGTACACTAGACTAATGTAACTACCAATCCAGGGATCGTTAATTCGGTCCCCAAAAAACACAGTCGGAGAGTTGGGTTATGAAATATGTTCTCCTACCATTGCATCCCCAGCTATTACTTAAAGAAGACAATTGGTACCAACTGGCGTGAATATGTATCCAAAACCCATCATGCTGTTTCCTTGAGTGAAAAACTTCAGACTTAATACAGTTCAGAATTGGGAGACCAGGAAGCGGAATCGAGAGTGATGAAAAAAAGTTGTAAGGACTTATTTCACGACCGAGCTAGTAAACTAGAACATTTAGGTTCCCTATGGCGCACATGAATAATTTTTCTCTTTGGCAGAAGAAAAAATAATTGATATTGTCCATTTTTATGTTCTCCAAAGAAATTTGAAAACCCATATATAGAAATGTATGATGTAAGAATGAAGTCACGCGTTTTGATATGAAATCTCGTGAGACACGAGATCAATCCGAGAAGTGATGCATTATAGATTTAATATCACTGATGACATCGAATTCATTTTATAATATCAAAGTCTGGATTGATCTAAGTGTCATAAATGTAATTAAAGAAGTGACTGAAGTCACATGTCAACTCTCGACAGTCATCGGAACATTCCGGCATTTTCCACCATATAGTTATAAATGATTATAGGTAACATTGGTTTCAACGAGGCGACAGTTGCAAATTAGAACACACATAGATGCCTTACCGAACGCGAAAAATGTATGTGCTTTTAGATAAAGCGGAACTTATTGAAAATAATTTGAAACAGTTATTACACGATTGATGTTATCAGACGGAACTCTTCATAATTTGAAATAAATAAAAACTATTAATGAATCATCATTCATTAGTACATGTATATGATTTAAATGTTATAGATATGTCAAAGCAATGTCGTTTTGGGTAGGAAAATACGCTTAAAATAATTCACAGAAATACACTGCCCTCCAAAAATTCCTTCAAATTACAATTAATTAAATTTCTTCAAATTTCAGGTTCAAGTTTAAAGAATAATTATGCTGTTGTTTAATTTTATTCATTATTCATGCAATGAAAACAACATTTTATTGGTACATTTTATTTTATTGAGTTGCTGCAACAGTTATCTATCAGCCTCCGAAACTATGGTCAATGTATCTCAATAAACCATTATCAAGTTTAAGCTGTTATTTCACTTTTGAAAGCAAAAAGTACCGATTTAAAAAAGCAAAATAAAAAACATTTAACAATAAACTGCTTTTACAAATTTTTGAACTCCATTTAGTACATTGTGAAGTGTAAATGTGTGAAGGAACTTTTGGAGGGTAGTGTATGTCAAGTAATAAAGCAGAGATTCAAACACTAGAAACATTTAACATTCGAAATTCATAAATATAAAATGTAAATGGAAATCTAGCCTGCAGATATATTTTTCAAACGATTTTCACTAATATAATACATAGTCACGAAGGCGCTGTGTATTTTATAGAGATACATGTATTTGGATCCTCAAAAGACATTCTCTCACATTATTTATCGCATTCAGAAGTTGTATATCTTCGCGTTCCTATTTTATCAAACTAGTACTGTGGAAAGATTTGCACCAATTACAAGTCGATGATTATGATAATAAAAGTGTTATCTGTGATGCTGAGTGCATTAGATTCACTGACAGTATATGCGTGACCTACTGCCGGAAATCTCCCACCATCAGCTATAAATGTATCAACAACTAAAACAACACTACATAGTTTTATTTATCATACTGGTGGTGAATCATTTCATAAACACCATGTTAATGCATTAATGGATGTTTTTATAATATTAAAAATTGTTTTATGGGTTAGAAAGTCAAAGCTCACTGTGGCGAACGTTCTTCGTATTTATATTATGAATTTATGCTTTTTAATTTTATGATTTCACATTGCATTGTTTTAAAAGTAGTTTGCTCATGACGATTAAATAAAAGCAAACGCCAAAGTAAACGTTTCGTCACGATTGTAAATAGTACAACTTGGTAGTGAGGGTATAAATCTATAATTGTAGGATTTAGTCATAGAAATATAGAAAATATATAATTCTTTATCAGTCGAACATGCGAAGGACCATGTACAACGTACATAATTTTTGTAGGACTATGCAACTGTGCAACTGTTAAATAGACATTTTTGAGCGAGGAAAAAAACTCTGATAGAAAGTATGAGGGTCAAATGTGGTTGGTCTCTTATCTAACACACAAATCCTTGTTGGAAGTCAAGCTAGCCGAATGTATTTAAACTTCATTCATCAGACATTGCATGTTGCCATACGAATCTTACTACAGAATATTACTGTGGGAATATAATCTGTGGGAGCAATTGTCCAGTAGTAGGACGCGTGCTGAGGGATCGAGAGGTCTAGGGTTCTATTCTCACCAGGGACACTGCTAATTTCTTGAGCAAGAAATTATCTTGCGATTGCTGTATTCTACCCAGGTGTAAATGGGTACCTACGAGGGTGGTATTATTCTGTTGCGCTGTCGGCTGCACTAAATGGAGTAAAAGACTCCCCAAGGAGATTTCTAGATAAGATACCACTAGCTTGATGACCAGGGGTATTTGCTGTAAAGTCAGTGAACACCTATAAGCATGAAACATAGAATATAGATGCAATTTCTTCTTTAACTTTAAGTTATGAATCTTCCCCGTAAACCCTGGTCTAAACGACTATCTTCCTACAAAAAATGAAATCTCCATCCCAGTGTTTTCTAAAATAAACAAGATTTCTACCATTTTAAAGCCTACCTACTGTTTTAACACCAGACATTTATTATTAAATCCAGAGGAGTGTATCAAGCCAACAACGACGTCTATAAAAACAACAGTCTAGAAACAATGCATACTTAAATGTGCACGTCCAATCTCCTTGTCTAAAAGAATAGAGAGTCTTACGTCACTCGCTCATACACTCGATCAATACTCAAGTCTGTAATTTTGGCAAGTTGAGGAAAATTGCTGCGTTGTATGAAGACATTTTTTTCTGTTTTGACGTGAAAGTTAAAAATTATGTGAAAAGTGAGCATGAAATATTGATGACTGACATGTAATTGTTCATACGCCGAGAAAACATCTCTGTGATCACGTGACGGACTGAGAGGAAAATAACTTCTAGTGAAGACACACCATATTGTCTTGTTTGTGAAAATAATTCAAAGTAATTGTTTTGTTCCTGTTTTCCGACTGCTCCTGCACAAAGCAGTTATAGATTAGAGTTGTTCTCAACAAAGTACATGTACATGCATTCTTTTAAATGCAGTCTTTCTCTTTTCTGTATTGTTTTATTTGAATTTCAGGTCGAGTATTGACACTTCTTAGGGCATGTACAGCGACCAGCTTACCTTACAAGCTTTCATGAAAACTTCCTAACCAGTACTGGCTTATCCTTCCATAAGGAGACGGCTATTTGTCCATTATTGGAGAGAATCGATATAAAATACTAACATTTCATGGAAAGGTATAACCTGCAGTCGCTGGAAATCGAACCCAAGTTCTACGGATTCTATGTTATGTGTTCAAACAATATCATCCAGCCTAAAGAAGCGTGATTCAGAAATTAGAACCTTACAAAAACATACATTTTTGTTGTATGGAAAATACCTGTGTGATTATATTATTTACTTTGTCTATACCTAGAATATATAGCCTGTGTCATCACAAAGTAAACGAGAAATTGTAGATCACTAGTAAGTTTGTCTTATGGGTTTTATTAAACTGTCTGTTGCCTCATTAAAACATTGTGAAGTGTGACACTGTGAAGGCTGAATATGCCTTCCTATGTCATATAAGGAAACTATGAAGGTGACAATACGAAGGTCGATGCAATATACTAATTTCAGTATCAGCCATAGTCAGCCGGCATGATTCCAAGTCGTGTTTTGAACTTGGAACGGTGTCGGCCGCGTATGGTACTAGTTAGTAGTTAGTCAAAATAACATTTTACTTTTCCAATCACTTGCATTTTATGCCAGGTAATTGTTTTCTTCTTTAAATATTCCATGCATTTGAAAAAGATAGAGACACACATCTGGGTTAAATGTTTGCCGTATGGTAGACAGACTTTCCTGACATAAAAATGCAATCATGGCGTCCAGGTCCAAACATTTACTTTAAGAGAAACAAATAAAGTGTCTATTAAAACAATAAGTTCGGTAATATGTCCATCAAGAATTCTCAAACAAGTATACATGTGGTTGATCTTGTAAACACACACCCAGAGATTCCACAATATGTAACTCATCAAAATCAGTTTGGTTATGTCTCGAGAGTAAACATCGATCGCTTTCAATGTTAATTAATCGCCCAGATTTCCCAGAATGTTTACGATTTCCGGTCAAAGGTGTGTATAAAAACCATCACGCACGGTATGAAAATCAGGTAAATAAAGTTCAAGCAAAATTAGGTGTATATTGACTGAAGTTTTTTTAGGCGGAGAATAAATTGAACATATGTCAAGAAATAGCCATTATGTCCATTGTGTTTATTTATTCATTTCTTATCTAGAAGCTAACATCAAACGGCCAAACATGTCTGGAGTAGTTAAAGGCCCTCAAAAGTATGATATTAAGGGTATTTATAAACACAGGCTGTAAGTGGGAGGAGAGCAGGTTCATTTAAAGTGTTAACTTAATCAAAATATGTGTTTTAGGAACTTAAGTGGCAATAAAAACCATCAAAAACAGGAAAACAGACTTTTCAACTTATCCACACGAGCATTAAGGGATCAAGAGATACTTGAATTAAATTCATGTTTTTTGTTCTACTCATACTACATGAGCAGGGTCAAAGAAAGGCAGTCGGGATAGTTTTGTTCTGAAAATCAGTGGTCATTTTCATTCAAAAACTTACGGTGAAATGCATCGTAAGTTAAAGCAGGAAACATTTATAACAACCTTATTCTTTGTCCAATCAATTTATAATTTTTTGTAAATGACTTACGATATTTTTGTTCGTAAGATTTTTTTGTGAAATCGATCACTGAATAATAGTACATTTGTACATGTACATGCAGTCGTTCTGAGAACTGCATCATTCTTCCTTGCCCCAGGTTTTTATTCGACGAATGAGTGTCGGTACGCACGATGGCCACAAAAAGTCATTGGACAAGATCTTTTTTAGGACAAGCCGTTTCACTATCACCAATGAAAAAAAGAAAGTAAAAGATTCATCGGTGCAATTTTTTTTTATTAGCTTTAATTAATATATCCCTATATGATTGAAAATTTTGTTATGTGTAAGCTTTAATTATAATGTGTTGGCTTACTCTCGTACTGCCTCAATTCTTACACTATTTGTACCTTACAGTTTTTAATTAGAAATGCCTTACGTTACAATTGATCGTAAGTCAGTTTTATTAATCTGCTGTAGTAATTAATTTGATAAGAGGCTCAGAGTACTTGCGTGGCTGTGTAAGTGGTGAATCGAAAGAAATGTAGAACACGTTCTTCTTCTTACAAGATATATGATACAAAGTTGTTTTAAGTTGGAATATGACGAAGTTCATTCAATAAATAAATATTGAAAACAAGAATGATGAGAACAGTAATAACATACACATGTACACTATAAATACAAAATCGATCTCTGATGTTTAGTATTCATCAGTATCTGTTTTACTTTTTTGCATTCCTCAAAAATATTTCAAATCGTTCAATTTTCCGGTACAGTTTCGGTTCCTGTTTTGCATGTAAAACTAGTTTTTGTTTGACGGTCAAATGTTTAACGTTCTCATCGCTCCCTTCTCTTTCTTTCTTCCCTAGAAGCGTTAATACTTTTTATACATGTAAGTTTTCTTCTTTTACATTTTTGTTTATAAACTGTTCATATAATTAATCATGTATCATGATTTGTTGAATAAAGGCTTGTTCCGTTCTGTTCTGAACAATCTCTTATCATTTATTCATAAATTATACATACAATTGTGAAGCGCTTTTGAACATATTTTCAATATGAAAAGAGCGCTATACAATTGTGGTGTATAATAATAATCATAAATATTGTAAGCATTATACATTCATTGAACAAGGACATATTTTAATTTATTAATGATCATGAGCACGAAAACGGAAATGTGAACTTCCTTGTCCCATTGTGGTTCTCAAAAACATGAACACATGTCCTAAAATAGCACACACCAGTAGCCTGTTCAATTACTCTAAACGTTCCAAAACGTTCCGTAACGTTACATTCGGTACTCCTCGGCCATTCGCTGAGAATAATCTAATCTAATAAACAAATATACGATTGTTAAGGCAATGAGTGATGTTTCAAAATTTAAGGACTAAAAACGAAACATCACTCATTGCATATACGATCGTATATTTGTTTACTTCAACACCGGTAGTTTCAAAATAGCGTCTAAATATGTCGCAGCGAATGGCCGAGGAGTTCCGAATTTATCGTTACGGAACGTTTTGGAACGTTTAGGGTAATTGAACAGGCTACAGTTTACTTCCTTAGGCATAAGAATTGGAAAGACAAATGGAAATAAAATTAAGAGATCAAGTTACATTATTACAGTGGAAAATTCAAATATCACAAAAATTACATGATTGATTATACCTTGAACAAATAACATTAGCTATGGTTAGGTATAGTCCAACTGAATTTGAAGTAAATTATTTACATAAATTCATGGGTTATGCAATGATTTGAATATTGCAAGCATTCTACGTTCTATAAAAGCAGGAAAATTGAAAACCAAATCTCAATATTCGTACATGTTACTAGTATAAACTATTTTGCCAGATCAAATCATTAATAAGCGTTAAAGTTAAAATTAAAACAAAAAAAATGTGAAGATATTTAGATATCGTATAGTTACATGTACGACGTTTTTTCTCGTACGATGTTTTGCGTAAGGACTCGCAGTTTCACATACTAATTGTATAAGATGACGAACAAGCGACCTTTCCAGTGATTACACATTAAACAAGAAACTAATTGTATAACTAGTAATAGCTCATGTATTATAACAATGACATTTGTTTTAAGTGAAAACTTTTTTTTAATTTAACAAGTGTAATTATCATGCAAAAGTTGTCTTTACGCTGACACCGGTAATGTTAAATTTTGGTATAGGGTCTTTGAAGTTTGAATAAAACTACTGTTTTAAATCAATGGAAAGGAACGGATAAACATGATTTTAAAGTTTGTCTTAATGTATGCCAGTGAATTGTGTTTTTGCATAATTGATCATCTCGGTATTTAGCCAACAAAAAAAAACTAAATTGATACTTTTCGGTACATTACAAAACAAGGCTTGTAAGAATTACAATATTATTTTTATACAAATCAAAAGATTTCAAAATACGTGTACACGATCATAGATGTAATTCATTGGGTATAAAAGTAAACTTGTCCTTCCTTATTCCATGCCTAAGACAAAGAGGTTTTGGCGTTCGAACCCGAAAGAATTCAATAAGTTTAAAATTTAACTGCTACATATATCAAAAATTCTAAATTTGTCTTTCACATCGCAGCTGTCTAAGTCTGCCTTGGATCTATATCTTTGACAAATTCAATTTACTCTACCATACCTGTTTGTCCAATGAAATTCTTTTCCGGTATAGAGAAATAAGTAAAAGATATGGTACCGTTGGTTATTTGTGATAAACAGGTGCTTATCACCGTCAGTAGTTGCTGACTGTTTACTTTATATCATGGGTGAAACACTGTGCTAATTGATTATACATTCGCCGTGGTATGTTCCAGGCAGTATGACTGAACGGCGAATATGAATATTTATACTTCAAACAAAATGACCCCTGCATAGCGGCGAATATATTTTTAGAAATTTCTTCTTTCTAATAAAACTATTATTTCTATTTTCAACGAAATAAACATGCACTTTTCACTTGAAGCTAATATAAATAGCTAAGCGCAATGATTATAAGTAAACATGTGAAAAAAAGTTCTGTGAAGTACCACGCCCCTTTCATCGCGTGCTGGAAATCAAATAGTCTAGCACGCGCTTAACTAAATCACGAATATCATAATGATATTAGGTAGAGTTCACATTTATCTTTAATCAGACATATCTGGGTGAAGTCTCATACAAACACATAGATTGTTCTAAGAAAAAGGAGGGGCGATCCATAAATATCAATATAGATTAAAATGTAACTTAATACGTTTATGAAGCAGTTTAATATAGACCATATCAGTTAGATCAACCCTAATATAATTCAAAGACATTTATGTTTATAAATATAAACAGTTATAAAAACGGCATTTATCACTTTCGTAGAATTCCATGAAATAAACAAACATCTAATTTTAAAAACAACCATTAATTTCAGGAATTTTAAAACCCTTGTTTTTCCTTTATTCAACAAAAAATAAGCATTTTGAAAATTTGAAGATTTCGAGAAAAATGCGGATTTATAGCAAATAAAACAGGCAGGTATGTTTTCATGTAACGCAGGGCTAATTGCACTGCGCTGTGTTTTTTCGCACGCACTTAAAAAACTGCAATGTCGTTGAAAACGGAAGCATTTTTTATACAGCGTATAATCGCTAAATGGTTTGCCCACCCTACTGTATCCGCATTTACTGATAAACTGCAGGAAGCATGAGAGAGCATTGAAGTCTGTGTCAGAGGTTATCATTCTCCCGTCGTGCAACCAAGGTATTTTATCTGACAAGGGTTTTGATGTATGTTGTATTTATCATTATTATGGTGCAGAAAAAGGATCATTTAAATTGACATAAAAGACTTGAACCATGGCAGGAACAGTTTCCATTATTTTCAAAAAAAGATAACATTTCTGCAACGAAGGCTTCAGATCGTCTGGTTAGTTTGTGACCTTAGTACTCGAAGGGTAAATGTCTGGAGTTCGTATGCTGCAGAGGTACATGTACATAGACTAAATATGTATTTTGTTTCGGTTCAGTTTACGTGTTTTTTATTATTTGTTAATTTGTGTTGGGTTCAACGCCGAAGCAACAAGTTGTATAACGGCGGTTAGTCAAGCTACTCACCGTTCCTGGAAAGGCTAAATCTCAGGAATAAGCTGTTAACCAGTTATTAGTACCAGGCACATACTTCCAAAAGTGACTGACAACTGCCCTACATGATTTAGAATCAGTGGTAAGAGAAAGAAAGGTCGTAGCAATTATTTCACGACCTCGAAAGTATGCCCCGTCCGGGAATCGAAACTTCGATCCATTAATCAGTGGATTTATGCCCTGCCACTGGACTGTGAGTTGACCATATAAGCATGCCCGTCATTGGTCCTTTCAGCAATTGGTCCTTGGCCCAATCCAGACAAGATACCTAGATTTCTGCGTTTATCGTAAAAAAATACATACTAAACGCCTAGCAATCGTAAAAGATCGGGCATGTCCGTGTCTGTTTCGTAAAATACTACGAACATAGCTGAAATTATCATATTTAAAACTCCATAATGTAATTTATGGGAGTAATTCGTCACTGTTCAATTTTAATACTGCATTATACAGTTTGTAAGTTTAATGCTAAGTAAGTTAAAATTTATGCTTAACGCAATGAGTGAGAGCTTAATCAAAGTCATTTGGTACGCATGTCTAATACATACACGAACACATACGCTTAAAATGTTAAAAAAATAATAGACGTTTCCGCATTATATTCATTATTCATGAAAATTACGTTTGTTCATAGTTTTTGCATAATTTGTCAAAATGTCGCTTTAACCTGTGAAGTGCTTACAACGCATTTTTTAATTATGATTCTAAATTCATGTTCTTGTCATTGTTTAACCCATGTTAGCGCCAAGTTTTTTTTCTGTACATATATAAATTTTTTCTACGACACTGTGAAGGTGAAACGCTCTTTTAAGGTAGAATTTCGCTTACACCAATTTACAGCCATCTGTATATACGCAAATGTACATGTATTTGAAAACTATGATATATAACTACAAAACATTCAAATTGTTCTCACAGTATATCATATTAATCATTTCACTAGGGTAAGATTAATAAAACATTTTGTTGTATAAGTATTAATGAAAATCCTTAATGGAGATTAGTTGTTATCTCCCTTTGATATAAAACTAGTGTAATATTTCATTTTCCTATACAAGATACATGTATAAGTTGATATAATTTAAAAACCTGACATAAATGAAAATATTAAAAAAATCAATGTACAATTTTTGAAGATAGTCGTAGTCATAACCATAGTTATGTATTATGGAAATTCTACATTAAGACTACCAGTCGGTCTTTCAAAAAGTGGTCTTATTAGTGAGGGGTACATGCACACATATATTGAAGGTTTCCTCGTGAAACGTGTGAGGTAAATTGAAATTCTAAGTTGTCTGAAATTATTAAAGCTCCTTTAAATGATCCTCAAAATCAAGTCTTAATTAAATTCTTTCTTTGAAATCATTTATAATGCGGCAAGCGATCATAGCTTGCTGCGAACGACGGCTGCGTAATACAAGCATGAACACACTATAAATACACACTACATACTGTTCTGTTCTATCTCATTTGCAGAAATTTGGTGGCCCAAAAGAAATTGTTGGTTGCCCGAACTAAAACGTGGTTGTTCCGGGCAACCGGACACCCAACAATGTCGTAGACTGGTAAAGTAATGAGAGTTTCTCTGATATAGTGGACATGCAGTCGTTGACAATTGAAAGCCTGGCGTAACCAAGTTTGAATATCTTGGTTGATTAACATGAGAAAAACACCACAATAGTCAACAAAGCGAAAGTAATTTCAATTTCCGTGGAGACTCGTAATTCTATTACATATTATTGAGATGTTGAATGATGCCTTTGGCTGTTTAACTTTTCCACATTAAGTTACCAACAATATCGAGCGCAAGACACGATGAGTAGTTGTTATTTTGTCTTCTATTACAAAAAGTTTTTGCTTTAGTGATCGAAACACTTTGCCCTTTTCGGTCAGTTAATACGCTTATAGATATATAGGATATGTATTCCAAATAAAGGAGGATTTCAGGCAAAATACGTCACAACACAAAATAAGTCAGTCTATGACAACTGGCACCATGATCAAGAAATGACAAATGCACTAAAACAGACTCTGCAAGAAAAACCTTTAACAATACATTAGCTTCAACCAGAGCCCACTAGGCTAGTTTAGTCGGTAGCAAATAAATCTATCAAGGGTTCGTGGGTTCGATTCCCAGGCGGGGCTTCCAACCAGTGTGTTAAATTGCAAGTACACTATATTGCAACATTAAAATGATTTATAAACATAATAGTATATAATTTATATAGATTCGGCATAAAATGATTCTGTTTGGCTTCAGAGGAGTTCAATTAAATAAATATCTAAGCCTTTAACCTGTAGGTAGTACAATGAACATACCCTCGCCAGAGGCTGCCAACTGCCTTACTTGATACAAAAAATAGATTGTCGTGGATTTTGTTTTCATGAACAATGTCGTCGCATATACATAATATAATGATATTGCCCAGAAATCAAGTTCACGAACTCTGGATGGAAAATCACATACTATACATACTGAGCTTAGTGGACATGCTGAAATATGAGTATGTGCATACATAATAAAATAATGCACTCTGTCAATCCAACATGGTTGTATGAAAGCAAAGTATTAAGTCATTTTGGAATTAGACAGAAAACATTACAATTAATTCATCAGCTGAGTCCATATATATACACATGTATATATGACAAATGTCAAAAACACTAACCTACAACAAAGTCATAACGAAAGAGGGAGATTTTTTAAATGGTCCTTAGAGATTACGACGTAAAACTGTAGAAACACTAGTCATTATCTGGCTCCCTAAATTTTACCATTCTTTGTAACATAACAAAGAACTAGTAGTAACTACAAACGGCTAGAAAAGGAACAAAGAGGCGGGTACAATAAAAGCTTTATAATTGAATTTCCATCAATTATGGTCCGACAAAATTGGAAATTTCAGTTTTTTGCATCATGGTCGTAATTAAAGACGTTTAAATTTGGAAATTTTGTTTTGTTCTGCTATCGGTTTCTCTCACTTAGAAAACAATGCTGTACATCTGGCATGGAACATTTGTTTTATAAAAACATGAACAAAGGAGTCTGAGAATTATTTGCCAATCCTTTCAAAGACGAATACAAGTAATCACGCCGAGACAGATACTTTGGTAATTTGAAAATTGTGTGCTGACGTGTTTTGTCGAATGAGCTTAACAGAAGTGCAGTTTCTTCCTTTTATGAACATATCTGGATAAACTTTCATTACCAGTCCGTGAAAAGTGTGTCATGACCCTTCAGCCCGAAGACAACTCTAACCGAGACATCTCGGACCTGACTCGGTGAAAAGCAACCGAATTGGAGCTGTACCCTTCTCATTCCTTCAGATATTGTATATAGGATAAGTTGCTGGTATGATTTATTCAATGTACGTATATAATATTGACTACAAAAGTTTTGAAATGTCAACTCTATTGTAAGCCGAGACTTGAACCAATGAACATTATACATGTACTAGTAGCCCATAGCAAGATCTAATAGACCAACGAACTATCTTTAACTTAGCACTACTCTGCACTCACTATAGAAATGATTCATACATATATATTGGTAAATTTCATTCGACTGTCAGTGGTACATACATTAACTCCGCTGATATAAATACTCAATGTTAGATCGATAATCCCTACATACATAATACAATATATACCCGTATTGATGTACGGGAATATTGAACAAATATCGAGTATTCACATCGGTGGGGTTAATGTAAGCGCCACTGACTGTTGAAAAAAATAACAATACAACAGAAACATCATATTTTTCCTGTACATAAAGTCATTATCACATACTATACTGAAATCTGCTGGCTATTGGCAAATTACTTCCTGATTTGTCATATTTTATAGCTAAAAATGTGTCTGAAGGTCAGTTATTATTTTCGACGTAGTGACCAGAGATGTGTGACTGTTGACACTAAGTTCATTGTACATTGACACATTTATTGTTGGTCAACGCTGTTCACAATGAAGGCCATGCAGCTGAACAGCGATAATTAGAAAGTGCTGAGTCATGGATTTGTTTAATTTATTATACTTTATACGAGCTGTATAATTACAAATTAATGCATGGTTCAATTTTATTCAACTGTATGTGGTGCATACATACACTCCGCTGATTTAAATATATTAATATCAATTGATTGTGAGTATAAACGTATTGTAGTCAGTATTTAAATTAGCGGAGTTATTGTGTTTACCACTAACAACTGAACAAAATTGAATAATACCAACACAAATATTAATAAACCAACGTTTTGGTGTTTAAGCCTTTGCCTTTTTTAGTAAATTTCTATCAAATATTTGGTCCATGTGTATTTCCAACCTAGAGGCAACTTTCACACATTTACTCATGACTTTAATGGGGAATCTGATCATAGACCAAAATTGAAGCTCAGCAGGTCACAACGCCAAATTACCGCCAGACTACAACGAGCCGCACATACATTGTTATAACGGATGATTTTCTCCCCATGAACAAATGAATGGAACAGCAAGGTTAAGACATGAAACAATCTGCTATCTCCCACTGTGATAATATCACTCCGTCACAAAACAGACTTGTCAACTAATAAGAGTGAAATTATAAAAATCATTGATGTTGTACACTAAGTATGTTAGATATTGTGGTACAAGGGATACAGATCATGATGTTTACAGAGGTCAGGAGAGAAAGGTTTCTCAGGGGATAGAGCTTTATAGAGAATAGAGTGTAGTGAGGCTGCGCTTGATCAACATCGGATAGCTTTGGAAAGGGTTGGGTCTTTAACTACGGAATAAAATTCTTAATGCTTATTCTAAAGAAGCGTACAAACATCCTACCCTTTCTCCAGCCTTTATTACCCATCCCTGAACAGAAATCCGGTACTTCGTAAAAAAAAAATATTTCGAAACTTGAACCCTCTGATGCTCCCAGTCCCCTTTACTGTCTACATGTTCTCTTATTAGCTCTATAATGATAAAACCAAGTGTCATCTGAGCAAATTCCAAAATCAATATTACATGTAATTATTTTATCAACATATGATTGAAACTGATTTACCAGACGTAGACACACTTAACCCGGGTCGATAGCGCAGTTGGTAGCGCGCCGGGATTTGGATACTCGTGCCCGAGGGGGTGCGGGTTCGAATCCCACCCGGGGAGGTTATACCCTTCCATGAAAATTTGACAATAATGTCGATTTTCCTCCATTGATTAGATAATATGGAGAAGTTTCCGGCCTTGTGGAAGGGTATGTGAGTACTGGTTATAGACAATGGTCCAGGAAAGCTAGGTTAGGTGCGCTGGACGCCGTGAAATGACCTAAATTGTGTTGATACGGTGTTAACTCCAATAAATAAATATAGACACACTTAAATTATAGTATATCACTTGTAGTATGCATGATAATTTTTTATTTAATTTTCATTTGTGAAATAACTTTCGGAGGGCACTGCGTACAATCGAAGTGATAAGTTCTTTCGCTCATGAGGTCATCATCATTAAGCCATCATCGCTTTTTAAACAGGGAATTTAGTTAATATGATGGAGTTAATGATAAAATGATAACCTTTTTATCTATAGCACTTCAATTATACCACAAAACGTGAACAGGTTATAGTTGATAACGTGATAACATGTACAATTATCATAATTGTCAATTAAATTTATCAGTGTTCAATTTTGATTAAGTTTGCAAATGTTTGCACAATAATCACAATAATACTCGTACATATCATTATGAAGCAACGTGGACAGTTTAATGAAACCTTGGGTTTGAGGTTTTTTTTGGCGTGGACCCTTACTCCACGAAACTGTACAATCTGTGGCCATACAAATGCTTTTAACTGCTGATTCGAACCAGTTCCAATATTGGTTAGAAGGTGTACAGTTGAATTCACAACTTGAAGTGTATCAAACCAACTAAAGAAGCACGTATCACCCTTGAACCGCAAAGAAAGGATTGCAATGTATGTAAGCGTCAAAACTCTTCAGAAATATTTCGGGTTTGACACGGAAATTGCCAAATAGGAACGATTGCGTCAAAACTGAAAATCGCTGGTCAATTTAGACAATATCCCTAGCCAGCTCAAAGTAAAGATTTCTTATATTGAGGCTTCATTAGTATGAGAACAATACATTGTCATGACCAGAAACCATCAGTCATTTTCAACAATAACAGACTAAGAGATGAGGACAAAATTGACAATGGCTGTCAACAAGCCATTAAATGAATACATATAGTATCACATCATAGTTCAATTGCATTATACTTGCATCGTTCTCAGATATTCACATAATCAGGGGATAATATGTATCATCGTAAATTGAGGTTCAACTGTATCAATAGGACAGATCAGACAGTTTCATTGTTTTGTATTTGAATTTATGAGATCTAGACGGTGATATATGTTGAATGACTAATATACAGTTAATATACCGGTTTATACCAGTGATATACACTGACCGGGTCAAATGTTTGACCAATGTCAATTAAATATATTTCAAGTAACACCTGTCAATCAAACGAAATTGACACGTGGATGTATGAATTAATTAATGAATTTATCACTAAGAAATGTTATAAATGAACGATGTAATATTTATATAGTCATTATAATAAGTAGACATATAGAAAACTTTATGTATATCATGAGTAATTTATATATAATACATATACTATACGGCTAGATGATGGTTTATGGCCACATCCTAGCAAGTGCATACTAATTTCCGTGAGTTTGATTTGTGCTGACATCTAACTACATCTACACCTCTACACTGTCAGTACAGAGCCATTTTTGTAATATGTCTGACAATGAAAACAATGGCGGCCATGAACGCCAACACGATGACTCCACGGACCCTGCAGACGATGTTTTCTGCAATACATTGCCATGGAATGAGGTTAAATCAAAAAAGCGGAAAGTGCGCTCTAGTAGCGAGGGCAACAAACTTCTATCAGACTCTCTCAAGAATCATTCAGTTGGTGACCAAATTGCTGTCCTCCTTGATAGATTTAACGTGCAGCAAAACTTAATGGTGAACATCAAGGACAATATTGACAAATGTTTGAAGTTACACAGCCGTGTTAACACCATGAATGATACTATTAGTAAACACGAAGAGCGTCTACTATTGCTCGAGTATAAGTCATTAGATATTGAAGCCCGAAATAGACGTAAAAATCTAATTATAGCTGGATTTCACGAGGAACGAGATGAAAATTGCGTGCTTAAAATTGAAAACTTTCTACGTGTCACACTTAAAATTGAATCCAGTGTTTGCATTGATCGAGCACATAGACTTGGTCGCTTCAAACGTGGCATGAACAGGGCCATTATTATTGCATTAAGAGACTACAATGACGTAACTCTGATTTTGTCAAATGCGTATAGGCTTAAGGATACTTCATTCAGCATCAACAAGGATTTCCCGCCAGAAATAGCGAAAGCACGTAAATCTTTATGGCCAGAGCTTAAGTCTCTCAAACGCTCAAATCCTACCAGTAAAGTTGTGTTAGCGTATCCCGCTAAAATAATAATGAATGGCCGTGTTATACACAATGCATTTCCCCAGTGGGACAATATCATGAAAGGTAGCCGCATACATTCATATGTAGCAAATGGAAATGAACAATCCAGCCAACGACAGTCTTCACCAGCTCCACCAGACAATATCAGTCGCTCATCATCCACCACTAGTAACTCTTCTCCAACTATTACTAACGAACATCAGCCACGTTCTCGTTCACCAATTCGAGAACGCCGCTCACGACACAAATCTCCATCACCAAGAGATCGCCAGAGACGTAGGATGCCTACTTCCGGTAACCACTCTGCTAGCAAGAGGAATGAATCGACACATATCAGTCGTCCATGGGACAATACTACTCGTAAATAGGATTTACGGGGAGAAAACTCTAGTTTAAAACTGTGTTCACTTAATGTTAGTGGTCTAAAGAAACGTTTACAGTATCCAGATTTTACAGACTTTATATGTAATTATGATGTTTTTTGTATAAATGAAACCCACACTGATTCTACTGACATTCTTGACTTACCAGGCTTTACTTTTATTTCAAAACATAGACAACAAAATTATATACGCAAATCTGGTGGCATTGGAATATATGTCAAGGATGAAATAGCCCACTGTGTTGACGTTTTACCTAACGATTCTGAGTACATTCTCTGGATTAAATTCAATAAAAACCTTTTTCATATTAATGACTGTATAGTTTTAGGGGCCATGTATGTGCCACCGGATAACTCTCGTTTCTTTAACGAAGATTTGTTTTCACAATTGGAAGATGAGATTTCCGAAAAATGTTCCATTTATAAATACATATT
The DNA here is from genome assembly GCA_025267735.1 of Mactra quadrangularis. Taxonomy (NCBI): domain Eukaryota; kingdom Metazoa; phylum Mollusca; class Bivalvia; order Venerida; family Mactridae; genus Mactra; species Mactra quadrangularis. Next base: position 36,926,263 of record CM046304.1, read on the forward strand.
GTTAGCCGGCGACACTAACGGGCGTACCGGTAAACTTCGTGACTATGTACAGACGGACACGTTCTTAGACGAATTTTTTGACGTCGATGATCGACAAAACTTTTTTAACAAACACACCGTCCTAGAAAATTTGTCTATTCCTCTTGAACGGAAATCATGTGATAATAAGACAAACACATTAGGCATGAGATTTATTGAACTATTTCGTAACAATAATTTATTCATTTTAAATGGCAGACTTCCCTCTGACCAAGACGGAGCATTCACCTTTAAAAATAAATCCGTTATTGATTATGTCGTTTCGTCGGCAGACTGTTTTGAATTCATTCACGACTTTAAAATTATAGATACTGACTCTCTTCTTTCGGACGGTCATAATGCGCTACATTTCAATATCAAAGGACCAAACTATTCGTTTAGTTATTCTGAGCCTTCTCTATCTACCGACAGCTCTCCCCCGTGGAATGCTGACCAAGCTGACAACTTCGTTGACAATTTTGATGTACAGAAATTAAATGCTTTAATAGATAAATTACGTGACAGCCCGTGCACACAACAATCTATCGATGAGTCGACCAACGAACTAGCAAACATATTTGGTGAGGCTGCGACTCGTAGCTTCCCGCCAAAAAGCCGGTATGTGAATAATTTTGCCAATAATAAACCCTGGTTTGGTCCGAAATGCCATGCCGCACGTAACAAATACAATAATGCAAGGGCCACATATACAAAGTACCCTAATCCAGATAATAAACTGAATTTAAAAAATGCGAGCAAATCTTATAAACGCACTATGGATTACTTTATTAAAAAACACCGAGTGCAGCAGGAAACTGAACTTAGGCGAATGAGTGAAAAGCAACCTAAAAAATACTGGCGTTTTTTGAGTAAAATCTCTCCTAAAAGAAATCAGAGCCAATCCCCTACTTTGGAAGACTTTTCCGAGCACTTTAAAAACATTAATAAAAATACCGTTACCGATAACTCCTTCGACAATATACAAGATAACGGCGAAAGTAACGATCAATTAAATTGTCCAATCACTGAAGCCGAAATACTGAAATGTGTAAAGAAACTTAAAAATTCAAAAGCATCGAGCCCAATGGACAATATTCTTAACGAATACATTAAGGCAACTATAAATATTGCACTACCGTTTTATAGTATATTATTTAACCGTGTTCTTGATACTGGTATCATTCCAAACACATGGCTTACTGGAATAATTGTACCGATTTATAAGAACCGTGGTAATACAGCTGATACATCTAGCTACAGACCGATCACGATATTAAGTTGCTTGGGGAAGCTATTCACGTCTGTTCTCAATGCTAGATTGTCTTCTTTTATTGACGATGAGCATATTTTGAAGGAGAACCAAGCAGGATTTCGATCGGGGTACTCCTGCTCCGACCATTTATTTTCCCTCTATTCTCTGATTGACATATTAAAATTGCACAAGCAAAAACTATTTTGCGCGTTTATAGACTTTTCGCAAGCTTTCGATAAAGTGTGGAGAGCTGGACTATGGTACAAACTTTTGGGCAACGCGATCAATGGAAATTTTTTAACAGTCATTAAAAACATGTATGACAATATCAAGTCTTGTGTTATGCACAGTGGTTCTATATCCGAAATGTTTATGTCCGAAATAGGCGTTCGACAAGGTGAAAATCTCTCACCAATATTATTTTCACTTTACCTGAATGATTTGCAAAATTACTTACATGTTAATGGCTCTATTGGCGTCGAGTTGATGGATCACAATAATTTAACTATATGGCTTAAGCTGTTGATTTTTCTTTACGCCGATGATACCATTCTGATTTCGAACACCTATGACGATTTACAGTTGACCCTTGACTTATTTAATGATTATTGTCATGCATGGCATTTAACAGTTAATATTGCTAAAACTAAAGTTATCGTTTTTGGAGCTCGTTCAACTCACCAATATTCTTTTAAATTAGGTAATGAACCGCTCGAAATCGCAGACTGCTATACATACCTAGGCGTTATTTTCTCCAAGAACGGCTCATTTTTAAAAGCACGTAAACGAGTATGTGAACAAGCAAATAAAGCATTACACTTACTATTTACTCGGTCGAGTAACGCGAATTTACCTATAGATTTAGTTATCAAACTATTTGACCACACAGTTTTACCAGTTCTCATGTATGGCAGTGAAATATTTGGATTTGAAAACCTTTATATGCTTGAAAAAATACATAATTCATTTCTCCGTAAAATCACTAAAGCGCGCCGATCTACACCCATAATGTTTTTACACGGCGAGCTCGGTCGTTATCCGATTGAAATAAACATCAAATCGCGAATGATAGCTTTCTGGAACCGACTCGTGACAGGCAAACGTGACAAACTTTCTTTTCAATTGTTCCAGTACATGGTTACGAGCAACTCACCTCTTGTAAAGTTTAAGTGGCCACACATGATTAAACAAGTCCTAGAAACGACCGGTCGCCCTGACTTATGGGAAAACCAATTTTTCATAACGGATAAAAACATACACAAGCAAATTCGTAAGACGCTTATCGATCAATATAATCAAAATTGGCATGCAAAACTTTCTCAGTCTAATAAAGGCTTATCCTATCTGAAGTTTAAAGACCACCTTTCTTTTGAACAATACTTTACACTGTTGGAATCACATGATATTATCACTTTATTTAAATTTAGAACGGCTAATCACTTATTACCTATTGAGACAGGACGTCACGACGGAACACCTTACGACGATAGACTCTGCAAATTATGTAATGACGGCCTAGTCGGCACTGAAATACATTACTTACTACACTGCAAATCTCTGAAAAATGAAAGAATAAAATATCTCGGCTATCCAAACTTTACTTTAGATCCAGAAAACACATTTAAATCGTTATTGTCTTCATCTTCCAAAATTGAGTTAACAAAACTTTGTTTCTTTATCAGGATAATCTTAAATAAATTTTGATGTTATCTCCCCTTCTCATTTTTTGTCTCATTTTTTTTTGTTTTTTTGTTTATTATCTCTTAGTTATAAGCTAAACCATTCCCCTCTCTCTTAAATTGAAAATAACGTACCACTTTATCGACATTGACTTTCGTTTTACCTTTTTTTCTTAATGCATACACCTTTCTCATGAACTAGTATAATATCTCTATGTATAATTACATGTATTTACTTCTCACATATTGTTATGTATATAACTTGTGAATGCAAATAAAGTTCTGTTCTGTTCTGTTCTGTTCAACTATATGGTCCACTTCCTGGTCATTCAGTAAACAGACAGTTATGTACAGTTATGAGCGAAATACTCTCCTTTGCATCGCTCGAAAGTTTCTGTCGTTCACTTTCTACTGAATGTAGAATATTCACTGAGCTGCGATGGGAGCTTATGAGCGAACAATGTTGCTATATGTAATGTAGTATGTTCTACGTGAAAAGAGGGTTCTTATTAGTTTCAAAACGAGGCAGTTTCTCAGTGTATCCTTTCTCGACTTTTTCCGCTTCGTTGTGGTCATTCTCTTACCAGGAGGTTATCAAGATTCTCGATCTTGAATCTTGATAGCCTCATGGTACGAAAAAATGTTGAAGAAAACTAACGAGAAATTAGTTTTCCTCTTTTTATTTCATAGACGCATGTTAACATTAGATTCTAAGTAAATATAAGAAACTATCATGCACAAAGTTATCATTATAAACATAACTGCGTGTAAAAATTATATTCATATTCACAAACCAATATATGAGCGGAAATAACAAGCATTTCTAGTAAAACGATTGTATGCAACTCTGATCCCAGGGGCAGAATTACATGAAGCATTTGGTGTTTAAACTCCACTATTAAGTCAGATCATCGCGAAATATTCACCAAAGGTCGGCAATTTAAAGGTCGTACATGTACGACACATTGTCGTCCCAAATTCTTTTACATGTATAACTTATTAAATCACCGTAAGATTTTGATAAAATTGCCTCTAAACCCGTCATTCTTTATATGTAAAATATAAAAATGCGTACGTAAATTAAGGGGAAACATGTATTTGTGAATTTCAATAAAAACTTTACACATATGCGGGTCCATCGGGGGGTCAGGGGGTCCGGACCCCCCCCCCCCCCCCCTAGAATTTGGAAAATGTACTTGTCCATTAGTGTATTTCTTTCTCGGTGCTTACCAAAGATTTAATGGTTATGTAGTTTTTATTATCAATATGTTGCATTTTTTCTGCAAAATGTGTATAATGTGGTTGTGGTTGGAGGTTCGGACCCCCCCCCCTAGAAAAGTTCGGACCCCCAGAAAAGTTCGGTACCCCCCCCCCTAGAAAAAATCCTGGATCCGCTCCTGTTACATATGAGAATATTTTGATCGTAATAAAAAGCAAAATCCTAACACTTACATTATGTAAAAAATGTTAGAAGTACACTTCACCTACATCATAAAAATAGTTTTTATTCGAAATTGATAAATTACAAAAGTTAACCCCCGCCATCAATGTTTTTACATCAACAAACAAATAACGCCCACGTGGGGTCAGTGACCCGCCCACAAAACTAATTAGCATACACAGTGGGTATCACTAAAAACCCGACACCCGTAATTAGCCGGATAACTACATTTTACACGAAACTATTTCATTTACCACAACAATGGACCATATTTCACTCAGGTGATCACGTGACATGTGCAGGTAAAAGGGTGTTCGTTGTTTTGTAAGTCTGTGACTAAACTTAACAACAAACTAATTTATCATTTTATATTCTTTGTGGCAAACCATTTCATTTATAAACAGTAATATAATAGATTGAACGAACTTAAAATGAAGTAAAATGATAGAAAACGCCGTAATCTACTTTCATTCTGTTACAATCCAGCTCACTAGTTAGTGGTTAACAATTTTAACAATACTAGAATGGTTATTGTCTCCATCTTCATTGTTGAAGATTCTTAGGAAGTTTCGATCAACATTATAGCTAATTGGCCAATTAAATGTCTCTTTAATAATAGGCCAGTAACACACAAAGAGATGGAAAATTCACGTAATAGCTTGACTTTGAATAGTGACTTTCATAAATCTTGACGTATTGAAGTCATGGAGCACATCGGAGTGCTACGCAGTTGTTCCGTATCATTCTTAGACAGAGTAGTCTTTCTTACATCACAATATTAGAGTCTATAGAAACAACCACAGGCAAATGTACTGAGCATTTATAAACACGAAAGACAGCATAACTTCAAATTGAAGGTTAAGATAAGTATTCATGTCTATTTGCACCAGATTGTTAAACACAGTTAGGAAATGCTTTGAGAATAAAACAAATATTATATTTTATAAACATAGAAATGTCCACTAAAAACTGAATTTGACGTTCTAGTACCATCAATAACGCATGTTTGTTCAATGAGAAACGCGCACCACAACTATAGGCAAATGGACCAATTTTTTGTCAATGCAAACAAACATTGTTATAGTATTTACAAAACAGAACATCTGCATACAATACCATTTTTGTTGAAACATACGTTTCCTGTATATCAGATTTTAAAATAACCCTGTTTGGTTTATAAGTTTATATCAGTGCAGATACTGGGCGTTTATCTAAATTATTTGTAAATATCGACAAATTTCTGACACAATTTATGGGTTGAAAACATTATAACAATGTAGCAAAAACAATACCAACGATCAGAATCGATCCATTGTATTGCGTAAAAGGAAATTACCATCTTTATAGGACACGGTACAAAAACAATACAGACAAAAACAAATATTTAATGAAAGGGTAAAACCTTTGATTGACAAAACTCTTTCAGATATTGACGTAAACAAAACAAAAACACGAACGATGTAAACAAAACATTACGTGCCATGAGGCCTATGAATGTCGCTTTCCAAATATCGAAATTCGTCCATAACCAGCATGCCATAATTATAAATGTAAAACTAAAATCAAACAAATACTGCGCTCAGAAAATTTAAAAAAAAACGTAATGCCATAAACTGCACGGAAATGGCTGGGACATGTGATTTAATGTAAAATGATTTTCATAGACCAAACACTGGGTCCATTCCGCAAGGCGAACGCTTCGTATCGCTACGTAGCGATTTCCTGCAACTTGGCCTGCTACGAACTAGCAAATTATTTGCTACGTAGCGATACTTAGCAAATTTTTTGTAAGCCGAAAACATTCGGAACACCTCTGCTTTTCAAAATGGCTGCCCATGGTGAACGGGTTTCTAGTAGTCTCCCTTGGAATATTCCTGATATTTTTTCTCCGCTAAATCATTGACATTATTTTGTTAAGGACTTGCTTCGTTTATAATTTTGGCAGTTAATGATACACAGTGATGGTTGGATCATCTTGAATTTTCACTTTCCATGTTGCCATGTTTGTTTGTTTGTTTGTTTGTTTGTTCTTGTTATAACCTGATGCATATTACATGCCTAGGTTGAAATAAAAACTTGAAACTTGATAACTATCTCAAGAATACTGATTTATTACTTTATTTAATGCAAAATGTGTGAGAGCAGTTAAAGTTAATAAGCGTGGTGATAATTGAAGTGTTTTTTTTTTCGTTTGTTTCAATAAGTCGCCATCTTGGATTTGCTAGCTTGATTCAAAACCGCTCCGTAGTCACTCGTATGCACTTTCAAAAAGCGCTAGGTAGCGATTTCCTTGCAGAACATGTGTTCAGATGATATAACATGAACACAACTTTTTGATTAAATTCATACATCACTATCAAAACATTGTTGTTTTGCCTCAAGGTTTTTCCTAATATATATTTAAAATATTTCACAAATTACCTCGATCTTATCATACACAGTTTGTAAACAAAATTTAGCTTTGAAATAACATGGCATAATTGTATAGCACAGATAGACGGAGTGCCATGTGCAAGAGCCTGGGGCCCATAGTCTCAACGGTTTTACGACAAAATAATCATAAATCCCGCAATATTGTATCACTAAATGATCGTTAGATTTTTGATAATATGCTGCCCTGGTCTATACCTCAAAATCAAAGTAAATCTTGGACTTTAGAGGCCGTATTTCATGATAAATAAGCTTGTCCGGACCGGTGTCTAAAATGTTGTACCGATTTGACAATTGAACTGAAAACTGTCCGATATTTGACAGATGTGTAGCCGACAAATTATCGGCCCGACATACAACTGATGGGCAAAACGATATATAATATATAGGTCAGACGTCATTTACGATATCCATCTAATGTACGTAATAAAGTTGTCTAATGATGGCAAGATATGAATTTGCTGAGTCAAGTGTTTCAAATTGTTACTAATCAAACAATAGTCTATTTTGTCAAATGTTATTCCAAAGGGAATATAGAAGTATTTTTATAAAGAAAACAGAGTTAGCTATCTTTTATAAAAAACAAACCATAGTCGGTCGGCACGATTCCATGTCAAAAACATTATATTATATAGATTACTCAAAAATGATTTTCACCCAAATTCAATTAAGAGCCAATTACTTCAAGTAACTTACTTCATTCCACGGATTTACGCATACATGCACCGCTAATGATTTTCTCGAATGACACAAACATATTTTGAATACGCCAGAAATTTAATTTATGAGCCACATTCAATGCAAATCTTGCCAAGTCGACCCAACATTTTGTGTTAAATCATTTTTGAGTAAAAATCCTTACATGAAAATGCATATATACGAGTGTTTTGACTCGTAACCGTGCCAGTCGCCTATAAATCAAACGGTAAAATTACCTATAAGCCATCTTTAAATTTCATAATAAGTGAGCTTGTTTACGTTTAATTCAGTTTGTTTGTATCTTTTTCGGTGTTATTTTACTAAATGCAAGTCTAATTAAAAATACCTTTGAGACAAATAATAATTTCATGATTTTTGTAAGAAACCCAGCCCATGGTTGTTCATTCATTTACCCAATGAGACTAAACTACGTAGACATGTATGTAAAGACTCAAAATTCCATCATCGGTACCAAGTTGTCACCATGCCATCGTCGTCAATGTTTCTGTTACTACAAATAGTAAAGTTACCCTTTGTAGTCAGAGAGCATGACTAAAACTCTAACCTTACGCGGAACGTTTCTAGTCATCACTACAATCTCATCGAAGGGATAGTACAAAATGAGTAATGAATGAAATCTGACCCATCTCAATTAAGGAATGACCAATGATTTGTTTTATTTATTTAGTACATGATTGTTTTGATAAGTTTAATTGTACTAATCTATTTATCCCAAGGCTCACCTGTTGTGAATATCTAATGACGCATCAAATAGATTCTCTCTGCTAGTAAGTGAGAAAAGCCCCAGGGTTGTATATATCAAAATATCAGTACCTAGTGACCAGTCATACTGACCAGCTTTGTAATCTTATTCAGACTGTGTTGGTACGCAATACAGGTAGTGTTTTATGTATAGTCTATCCTGAGGTTAAAAATTATTGCAAGATAGTATCTTTTTTGCATTTCATTACCGCCTGATATAGTAAAAGTCAAAACTGTAAAAAAAAGTTGTTTAAAGTCTGCTGCCGTTTACACGATCAGCTGACTTCACAATTTTGTATGATGATCCCTGATCATTGGATTCACCTTCAGGCAGGTGATCCCTCACAATACCCATTTACACCTGAATGGAATTGAACGACTGTAGGTAAATTTCATGTTCAAGGAAATTAGGAGTGACCCTAGTGGGTTTCGAACCCGGGACTATTAGATCCCATAGCGCGAGTTAAAACCACTGGACCACTGCTCCAACCACTTTTACATCTACACACCATATACAAATGTTAACATGTGCTAACGATATTCTGAAAGTTTGAACGAAATACCATTTAACTACTGCTTTGTGGCTTTAACACTCCATACATCAACACATTTATATAACCGTTCATCTGTGATGATTTCTCTTTAGAAACTGTGTCAGCGAAATATATGGATTGTCTCTTGTGATTCATGTTGATATTAAAGAGTCCTACATGTGATAAATAATGAAAATTGAGTATTGGTCCAACAAAAATCAGATAACCATGTAAATAGTAAAGACTACTTTACATTATTTGTCCATTATCAGAATTACCAAGTCTAAGTAATCAAAACATTAATGTAGGGTATTGTTTTACTCTTACGTAGTGTTCTTTGTCTTATTGTATACATGTATTCATTATTCTAATCAGAAAACTTAAGCACGTGCTCTGTTTACTAAGAGTCTATCAACTATTGACACAAAATTTGAGAACAATTCCATTAAGATCTCACTTAACTCTTTAGTACCTATTAACAATATTGACATCATTGTTTATTAACTATTAAACGTTTTAATTGGTTACTAATAGGGCCTACTAGCTTAGACAAACATAGGATCAAATATCCGAGCAATAACTTACATGAACACCGCCTGATATCGATTGCTGATTTGATTATTACTAGTATGCCAAAAGTACGCTTCTCCGAACATTATTGTCAAGAACGATGCCAAGTGTAGTGTTGCTGAGAGTATGGATTAAACACTCTGGTCTTTGTCTTAGAATGGACCCTGCATAACGAAATTCTCATCGGTGTCGTAATATTCACATCCTTGTGAAAAATACTCATTATGGTAATAAGCAAGGTTCAATGATCGAGAGACATGAATGTAGTAAAACAAGTGAGAATGTATGTACTTTAATGAGGAAACTCGACCAAAACAAGCATCACATATACACGACTACCAAAATATGTCCCATTTAGCAAAAACATCATACAATGGCCCCCTGCTGATATAGCGATGAAATGAATTTTTTTTTCAAAACAACCCTAGCGGGTCAGTATTGACAAGGAAAATGAATATCATGCTGCGTCTGAATAGTGTAACCCACCACAAAATTCCTTTGATACTGATACTGTTTCTTCACTGAAAAAACTCATTCGTCTCATTATAAATGTGAAATGACTGGACATTTTGGTATAACTTGTTTTTAGCAATGGGACAGTTTAGATAAATGAGCCACAACTATTTAATTAAAATAGTAGGATGACGTAATTAATTTAAGCATTTTTTTCTCGTTTAGGCAGAAAAAAGTAAATAATTCAAAGTATAGTCATTCAGGAATACAATTTACTTCTGGTCATATAGAATTAAACTTTCACGAATAACTTTCAAATACGTCATCATTCGAAACACCTCGACCTTTCATTGAATGAACAACTATTCAAAGTAAATGACCGAGGAGTCCCAATTGATAACTTATAAGACGTAAAGCAATAAAAGCTAAAAGTTTAAACTCCGTACCACATGACGTGCAGTTAGAATAAACCTGGTTTCCGCGTTACTGTTACATTACGAGTAATTACTTTTCTACCACTCAGAAATCAATCCGAGTTGTCCATTAAAGCTTACGGAAAATGCTGAAAAGTTACGATGTCCTTTTCACAAACTCGGTCATTTTCGTGCAAATAAATACGCTACTCGTAACGAAAATGCCGAGTTCCTGAAAATTACGAAAAATAATATCACGTATTAAAACGCATTCAATAGCGAATTCTCTATCATCCGTTTTTATACATGATTTATATGTAGATCATATATATTTTATACAATTATTATATACATGTACAATGTATGTGTGTATATCACTTTGACATGACATTTATTACTTCACGAACATAATAAACTTGATGTCTTGACAAGATCTTATAAATTGCCATAACCTATCAGCCTCTGTTGAACACGGACATCATTGTATTACATTACCGATTGTTTTTTTTAATTATGTCCCGTTTATTAATTTTATTCTTTTGATGAAACTGAAATCATTGAATATAAAAATTGTGACAATTATTATGCGTAATACAGAACTACAAAATAATAAACAATCTGAAAGCGTGGTAAATTTATTAGACTTTTTTGTGATTAATCACAAGTATTTGAAAGGTTAAGTTACTTTTTATATGATTTCGCGACCCTTAAAATTAATACAACCAATCTAAGTATCAAACATTCTCGTACCTAGAGATCATCAAGATCGATAACCTTGATAGCCTCTGGGTACGAGAATGAGTATCAAGCCGTCTGATACAAATTATTGTAGAAATCATATATTTATGCTTGAATAAGGACCCGACAAATGTGTTTGTATGTATGATTTGTCAGTTTGCAAATTGCAAATAGAAGGTTACAATGTAGGGCTATATACATGTACACGTAAGGTCCCTTTGACATTCAAATGATAATTAAATGTCAAATACTGGTCTCGCTGATTAAAAAAAACCCTGCATTATGTACATTTTACAAGATCCGTAGAGAGGACATACTAGCGACGTTCTACTGTATTTCAGATTTATAAAAATGTTCATAAAACGTCAAATCATGCAGTTTGCTGATAATGATCAAGTGTCTAAACCTTGACTAAACCGTTGTCAAATTATTATATGCTTCTATACGTTACAGTTAAAACCTTACTACAAAGGCCGAGCAAATTGTATATGTGTTTATTGCGACTAAAGCAAAAAAGGAGCGGTGATTTAAAGTTATAAGTAGGAGCAGAGACAAAGTCTCAAGAATTAAAAGTTCTACAAATGATATAATTACCCTAGATAAATAACTTAAATAATGTAGGACTTAGAACAGTATAGTAGAGATTTCATGGAAGGGTATAACAAACAAGAGCGAGGAACGAACCAGCAATTTCCTTCGTGACAATAGATTTGAAACCTTGCACGTAGTCTACAGACAATAAGACACAGACAAAACGGTCCAGAGTGTACAACTGTACATGTATATGTACGATACATGTATAGTTTGTTTGACTAGGAACCGTGCTGGCCACCTAAGGTCTACTGCACAATGGGACTGCGTTCCACCTCTGATGTACATGAATGAATTAAATATTCACAATGAAGAGCTAGTCTTCCAAATACAAATTCATGTGTGTTTGATCTGCTCTACCAAATTGCTAAAGAATGCAGATACAGTCACGGCAAGTTGATCGTATACGTGCGCATCATGTCACATACATGTCTAGGATAAACTACATTGACAAACTTCATTCCACGTTTTACTTATCTAGAATAGATATAGTGGATGTAAGCAATGTTATCATAATTTAAATCAATATTAAATACACTACATTGATATTTTGTTATCATGAGTCATATTCATAAGGTTGTCAATCATATGAAATATGTCCAAAAGCTTACACTTCACAACTTTAGGCTGTTTTGTTCGCATAACGCTGTACATTCAAAGCCCTATTACTTCAGAATACATCGGTATACATTTACAGCAGATCTATGTGAGACCATCCATAAAACTGTGAAGTTAACAGAATATAACATGCACCAGAGACGCAATAAACCCTGTCAATCCATTTTGATTTCCTACTTTATGTTTGGCAAACTTGCACACATTTCCTAAACAATGATGTTCCTTTTATAAGGGCGCTGTATATTCATGTTGGTAAATTTATATTAGATACACTCATACAAATGGTCCAAAAAGTTGACAGAGTATTTTTTAGGTAGTTAGAACTAAAGCACACATGCCATATGTTCAATATACCTAAAGGACTAAAACGATACACAGGTACTGCTTCATTCATTGTCTATACCTCAATAACTGCCACCAAATAACAGCTAACATTATTTTGAATACATACATGTCAGTGTTTCTTCGTAGAGACAATTCTCGGAGGAACGTGTCTTCATTTCGACAACAGAATGCTATAAAGACTACCAACATGCATACACTATTCAATTTAAGCAAATATTGTATATCTTTACTTATTCTATATTCTAGATGTATTGATTGCAGGCTTACGCGAGATTAAGTGTTGCATAAGAAATACAGCACGAGTAAAACATGCTGTAAATCTACTAAAGACTACTTTATGCTAAGATCAGAAAAAATCCTTTAAGTGAAACAGTTTCTACTGTCAGATTCTCTAACAAAGCCCAGTTTCATTTGGTCGTATAAAAAGTTGTACTATTATGAGTAGCGAAAATGATTTACTTACTTAAGTAAGAGAGGTACTTGTTTTATGGCTAGGTATGATAATTTGAAAGGGGATATTAAAAATCAAGAGAAATTAAAGAAATCGTAAGTAGGTGCCGACGATGGGTATGTTAAGTTAAGAAGAGCTTGCATAGCTTGCGTGTGCTAGACCTGTTGTTAATAACTAAAAACTTTATATCATAATAGTGCATATCACTTCATACAATCATGTATACGTGTATATTTTAAAAATTGATGGGTCTACAACAAATGTTTCCTGGTGCCAGTGCGACCGGTCGATTCAGTTTCAGTACCTGATAGAACAGAGCAGAGATTATCTCCCCTTACTTGAGTCATGCAGTAAATGCATCAAAGCCTACACCATATATTATGAATTAGATATAAATTTGTACACTGAAATATTCATACACGTACAAGTAAAAAACAATGATTTACACTGTACGTGGTATTTGTTTTAGCCAGGAAAAAATGCTGTTTTTGAATATTTACACAACTCTACATTTATGGCAGTAGATGATGACAGATTATAATGACACATGTTTTTGTCTGGATAAATATTACAGTGAGTTCGGCGGTCAGAAGATTTAAAATGGTATGTTTTGACGAAAATGGAGTTCTGACACGCTGCTTGAAACTATGGAAAGCCGTGGTGGTCTGGTTTTATTACATTTCATCCTATTATGTGAGCATTAACTTATTACAACAAGCAGACATGGCACTGGTTTCACCAGCAATATTTATATAATCTTTAGATCTACTTATATTTTTATCCAAAAGAATTATTGATAAGAAATATTATTAGCCATGGGCGACCGCCACGGTTCAGAGTCAAATCACCATATATACATAAAATAGTGTTTTTGCCAATGGTTTTATCAATGTGGAAATAAACACAAGAGAATTCTGATGGCCCTATATCACTCGCCTGTGAGAGGGTTTTGATCCCATTTGTTGACATTTATTTCAATTATTTTTAAGGATTTGGATAGGAAATACAACATGTCAAATATGGTTGCCCCTTGTTATCTGTATTGAAAATATTATGTTTTAAAATTGTGTATAGCGCACATGAGACTATTGGCGCTTTATAAACGTCGCCTACATCAAAACACAGATGGCTGGAATATATTTTTTCACCGATCATAATAAATTATCGTTTAAAATGCTTGTGCGGTTAGTTCCTGGAACCCAACCGTAGGCAGCCGGTACGGTTCTGAGACAAAAATACAATACAAACATATGTATTTATATAGTGTTTTTGCTCGGAACAACTCCGGTGCCTTTGCAATTAGCTCTAGATAAGCGTTTATTGCAACAATGACGTCATATACTAGAAATTCTAATATGTATTTATATGTTATAACTAGCAAAAGCTTTAATCAGCTTAAGTACATCTATGTTAAGGTCGTTTCTTGACGTAATATTAACCACAAATTAAACTTAATTAAAAAAGTACATATTTTTAGATACTTATATTACATATCCTGAAATAAACTAAGTATATGAAATATAATACAAAAACTACAATAATTTCCGTAGATTGACGTCAAATTTCCCCTGTACGGTTTTTAATTGAATGAAAATTCTATACGATCAAAAAAGTATTGACAATGGACCACTTAAACGTTTTCCAGGAAAGCAATTCAAGTGACGTAAATTCAAACCAAGACGCAGTACAGTGGTATCGACCATAGTTGTCAGTGTACGGTATTTTATCGAAGGTAAAACTAATTAGTTAATTTCTAAATATTTCCAGAAGAGTTTAATGCCTCAGTCCCATCAAATCGTGGCTTGTTACGGACCCGTACGTGCAGACAGTCGTAGGCCGTAGGAAGCCTTGCGTTTCAAGGTTACGGTACGCACATGGCACAAAACAACACACACGTACAGAGACGTAGCTGGAAGATTTGCATGTTTAATGCATACTTGGCCCCTAATTTGTTCACGATTTGACTCTGAAACTGATACGTGTATCCTGGGCTCATCTCACGGACCCTGGTAAAAACGTAACAGTCCGTACGGGTACGCAAAATTCGTACGGGTCCTTGCGGAGATTGATCGCACGGCGCCCGTACGGTGCCCTCACGGCTATTTTTATGTTTATGGGACTGTAGCTTTAGAGGAAAACTTTATAAAATGAACTTGTTTTTGTTAAAAGGACATACCATATGGAAACAACTGTACATCAAGATACAAAAGGCGGCCGCCACTGTCCCGAATCAAAAACACTATATATACATGTATATAAATGATACTGTATTTGATTTGAGACCGTGCCGGCCGCCTCTGTCCAGATCTAAATAGTCCACGAACAAAATCGGAACGCTGGGACTAAAACAATATTTATTTATTTATTGGAGTTAACGCCGCATCAACACAATTTAGGTCATTTCACTGCGTCCAGCGCACCTAACCTAGCTTTCCTGGACCATTGTCTGTAACCAGTACTCATCTACCCTTCCACAAGGCCGGAAACTTCTCCATATTATCTAATCAATGGAGGAAAATCGACATTATTGTCAAATAAGGTATAACCTCCCCGGGTGGGATTCGAACCCGCACCCCCTCGGGCACGAGTATCCAAATCCCGGCGCGCAACCAACTGCGCTATCGACCCGGGTTGATAGTCCCAGTAGAGAAACTTGTTCTACCATTTTAAGATTTATTATTATAAATATTCTAACTATAGAAAACTACAATTTGAAAACATCAAGGTTAAAGTAGCGGTTTTTGCGCATTAGAAAAGCAATAGTAATTTACTATGATCGTGATATAGCACTAACATCCGTCTATCATTTAAACAAATTATGGGTTGCATATCATATGGGTGCAGTGTATCATATTACCAATTTATTAATTGCTATATGCGACAATATCATATTAAAGGAAAAACATTATCAAAAAGCGGATGTACAAAAATGATATTTTAGCAGTAAAATCACTCAAAATTGGAAAGTTAATTTATGATTTATTTACATGCCTATTAAGGAGGGGCGGTGTACGTGAATTTTATCAATGGTTACCCAACCAAAAAAGTGGCGTTCAAATGAATGTCATAATTTTGTTGATTAGTTAAAGATATGAATAAAACCCAATACATCGGGTTGAGTCCAGATCTTTCTTGATACGTACAAATGTACATATACATGTATACATATGTAAATAGAAAGCCCACATGTAAATTTATGTAAATGTGTATATATGTGTTGAAATATATTGATTTGATTTAGGGTAAGCCTACATATTCATCAATGGGTATTTTGAAATCTAGTATTTTGTAATCGATGATTCTTATTGATATTTTATACATGTAGTTAATACTATTATTGAAGTGATTGAGACAGTGTCACGCTATAATTTTAAACAAGTTAAATATGCCATTGATTCAACATATTTCTTCCTTTTTGGTATGTTTTGAATAATTCATAGGCTTACACTCAGTCTAGTTTAGTGGGCAACGATACACTAAAATGAAGAACATCGATAAAAAAGAACAATTGTATTATATATCATGTATTTTAGGCATGTTCGCGTGTTACGTGCATTCATTTCTATACTCAGCATTGTACCTATAACAAGAGCAGTCCACGGACAGTACGATCGACTATTCGGTGTTTACGTGTAAACAACAGCGGTAGTTGCAAAGATAAAATGTTCGCACCGATGAAAATTGGCGAAGAAAATGTTAAGTTTAATAGAGTCATATTTAGTAAAAATCACAGAGTTAAGAAACTTGGTATTTAGCTCCAATAGGAACGCCGTGAGAGTAATGTCGGAATGTCGGAATGTCGGACTCCGTAATGTGTAGTTTCTTCTACGACAGTCACGATAGCATTTGTCAATAACCTGCTAGCTATACCCAATTATTTAAACAAAATGCAATGAAATCCTAAAATATGTAAAATTAGAATAAATGGAAGAAAACGCTAAGCAAACAATATGGAGACACTAGGTATAACGAGCACTTCAACACTTCAAACATGTCGGAAATATGGGAGAAAAAACACTTGTGAGGCCAAACTGGAGATAGAGTGGATAGAGTATATGCATTTATCGACCATATGATAGAAAAGTCAAATAAAAACAAAGGTAAATTAAGGTTAAATTACCCATTTTAAGGACAAATTATCTATGACAAGGTTAGAGTTTATCTATATCGCTTTACATTTAACCAAAAAATTGTTAAGATAAAATTTAATACAGTAAAACCACTCTTGACAGGAAACCTTCTAAACCGGAATACTTTTGCAACCGAAATGTTTTCAATGTCCAAATATTTTTCCTGTTTATCTTTTCAGTCAGAATGTATAACACTTCTATTTCGGAAACTGCTCTAAACCGGCTTAACCGGAATTAGTTATCAGTTCGGATCAAGTCCGGTTTAGACGGGTTTTAATGTATAATGACTGTACTAAATGTGATGTGCACATGTATATTATCTTATTTAATTCATGTGCAAACATTTATTTGATTTTAAACATTGTCCCTATTGTTGTTTTGAACGAATCATACTTTTGACTTTTAAGAGTTTCGATATGTAAATCGTGTGTTCAATTTTACATCACCCAAACCGCAACCGAGTGCAAATCAGTTTTCTTGGCGGGCTAAGCATTCCGATTGCTTGTCGCGCGGTCAGTGTACGACGTTTTCGCAGTAACGGCGGAGTCAAAAGTCTCAGAAATACTGAACCATCGTAAGGTAATTCTGTTACATTGAATGCTGAAGATATTTTTCTTGGTTTGATCTTAATATTTGAATACATGTCGAGGGTTGCCCGCAAAGCTGTAATAAGTCACTTACTACAGTCTTGCGGGCAACACTCGATGTATATGCTTACCCAGCAAACAACATCTTGCCATGTGCTATAAAAACATTCTTAATAAGATCTAGCTTAGTTCGCTGAGCAAACTCATTCGACATGCATTCCGACTGAGCTAAATTGTGCCACGACTGAGGACAACAACAAAGCGTCATTGCTCCTTTACAGCTTTTGATATCTTGCGTACTTTCTGTATCGTATGAAGACAACGTTGATCTTTTGATCACTGTGAATTAACATAGAAGATTGACAAGCCATTGTTGGTATGAAACATAAAATGTCCATACCTCAGTTAATCTAATTAAGGAAATGAATCGTAGAAACGTTGATATCTCAGATTAATGCTTTCCCTGTACTACATCATCACCTCAAGGTTTTATTTCAACCAGGCATTCATTAAGCAAGCTAAAATACTTATTCTGAAGTGTAATCCGACTCATAGAATTTTAAAATTTACGAATAGCGTATGTAGCACCGCTAAACATCGCAATTGACGCTAATCGTCGCAACACTGACGCTAAATGTCGCATCCAACGCAAAACGTCACAATAGTTCTGACGCAGGATGTCGCAGCATTGACGCTTCAGTAATCTAATGCTTTCGTTGATATTGAAGCTCATTTACTTGTTCTCAAAGTCATGCTAAGGCGTAGCAGTCAATTTGGGAGCTGTGAGTGCCCGAAGTAGTATTAAAGGGTAGCACTGAATTTGAGCGCCATGGATACTCGGATATAATTATGCTCAGATGAAGTGCTCTTGAGCACTGTGAGTTCAAACCTCCCTCAGAACATTTAAGTCAACTTAAACAAAACGAGTTTGTTTTAATGAAATTCAACTTGCTCTCATGTAAACAGCACTATGAAACAAAATTGCGTCCATACTTCAAATCAATACATGTCAATATCAGTAGGGTTACATTGGTAAACTTTATTAAACTGTTAGTGGCGCATACATTAACACCACTGATTTAAATACTTGATTTTCTATGGTGAGTACAGAAACACTGTAGGTAATATTTAAATGTATGGGGTTAATGCATGCTCCACTTACAGATGAATAAAATTCATCCATACTAGTTCTTTAAACATGACAATTTCAGTTTGACTCGTATACATGCGTATATTCATGTATATTTGGTACTTAACTATTGTGCTGCTGACATTTAAGGACCGTTTGTCAAACATATAAACCTAGAAAATAATGAAAACTACTTTACAGAGAGAGGCTACCCATTAATAATTTACAAATTGAGAAGTTTTCTACATGTATTGAATGACTGTCTATTATTCAACCCTCGTAAATAATACATAACATGACATCGAACATAGTGAAACAATGACATAGAACATTGTGAAACAATGATGGTGTAAAATACGCTGACAAACTATTGTATTTGAGACAAAAGAGCTAATGGTTCATAGATTATCCATAGCTTAAGCGTTCGACTGCTTTCCATTTCATAGAAATGACAGTAAATCAGTCAGCTGAAACTTGGTATGACAGGTAAAAGCCGCTAACTAGAGTACTTGGTGTAAAGTAAACCCTAAGCAGCATTTAGTTCCACTTACTGAAATTAAAAAAAAAACAACATTGCATGTCGTAACTGGTGTAATGAGTTTGAGGAATTAATCTGTTAAACAGTTTGTAAAATAATTGCCTATCGTTAAGATGGTCGTAGGCTAGAATATCAACAACGATATTAGGTCATTTTTACTTGTGCTACTTAGTTCTGTCATACCCAAGTGCAGCTGCAGTCCCTAAAGTCAATACAAGTTCACAAGTAAAACAATGCATTCAAGCAGAATTGAACTCATCGACAAAACTGTTGCTCAAAAGGCACCTAATCCTCCTTGAGAAATCGGCCGAGATTTGAGCGGACCATCGTCCTATTACAAATGATATTATAAATGTTAAGTGCACCAAATTGACTACGTGCATGTGTCACATGTTTCAACGCACTGTAGACACTACCGACCTGACATGTTATATTGTATTTCATCTATAATAAAAAGACAATTGTTTCATTGTTCCACATGTTTAAAACACCTTGTCAAACATATTCTTTTCATGGTACACTAAGTTTTAAATGTGCCAAATGTAAAAACTTAACCACAGTCATTAAAAATGCATGTTTATGGCTATTTGTAGGCTGCGGAAACAACAGTTTCTATTCATGTGAATACTATATTACAGCAATTGCTAATGACTCACATAAAACTATTCATATCTGCCAAATTGTAAGATAAAAATATCATGGCTGTGTAACACAGCCACATTTCCATAATGTCATTTAAGTGACTCGAACTCTCAGCCTCAATGCTCGACATAGTCTCAAGAAAATCAGTATTCCATTAAGAGATGCAAACGACACAACAAACACATATTGTCTTGACAAGGCCTAAAGTTTTCTGCAAGTTTATTATGAACAAGATCGTCAACTAGCAAACCCAAGTCCGTAGTGCAAATCGAAGCGCAAATAAATTTCGAAAATAGCCTCCTGCAGAGGATACTGGTTCGATTCCTACCCGGATCGATTATGCCTTCCCGTGAAATTTTGTAATTGCCAGCTTAGTGGATAGTTAGGCGAGTACTGGTCATAAAAGGATCTAGAAAACTAGGTTAAGTGTGCTAGCCGTTGTAAAATGGCCACAGAAATGTGTTGAAACGGAGTTAAAGCTAATACAATTAAAGATAAACAATAGAAAATAAATAACTGACTGTAACTGACGAGATTGGCCGAAGTTTTTCGATTACATAGCTCTAAAAATATATACATGTCAGAGCACATCATCGGAAACACAATATATTATTCGTCAACGACCGTGGGTTCCGACGATGAGCATAGCTGTAAATGTCGTTTTTTAGATGTATTATATAAATTTGCACAGTGCACAAAACTTAACACTATAGACATTACATCATCCTACAAGGCCTAGAGAAGATGAGATATTCTCTAGCGATACTAGAGGAGGTCTAGACAAAGGTCTGCTATTATCAATGATTTCAATATCATCATTTATAATTTTATCATTATAATATATGATACAATCTACAACGTAGCAACTTTCCCAGCATACAAATATTCACACTAAGCTTTATTTCATGTTGTATGAGTAAGCAAAATAACATTTTGTGGTGATATAGGTTGTACGTACATAGTAGATTGAGTATGGTGGTTTGTTGGATAATTGGGATAAAATCAAATTTAGCATTATTTAGAAAATTGTAGTACTTTCCTGTCAAGGTCACCATAATTTTCTTAAGCACAGTTGCAGGCATGTCTAAGCGCCATTCTATGGTTTCCAATCGAGAATAAGGTAACAAATGAGACTTCCTAATTTATTCATAGTATGAATGATTTAGAGTGCTTCAACTTTAAAGCCCGGGTCATATCTACACTACTAATGTCCACAATTGAGTTCGATCGACTACGACTGCTAACATTTAAGGAACCGTAGCCGATCGTGGTAAATCGTCATGAAAGTTGTTTTACTTAATGCCTAAGTATACAAAAATACTTCTCTAAGCATGCATTGGGACTGTTTAACGACTCGAGAAAGAATGACAAGTAGATTTATTTAGTACAAAATATTACAATGAGTAAAAGTGTGACCGTTCCCCTTAAAACTAGAGCAGTACTGGTATCAGCTTTTTTAAACAAGTATTTATACTCAAAATTTAAAATGGGGAGTGTAATATACAAGAATACATCGTGTAAAACACACGTTTACTATAACATTTACAAGTTAAATATATTGTTCAGTAAACAAAGGAGTTGTCTAAATCAAATATACAATGTCTATGACGAGTATTTATCTAAATTAAATGACTAAAAGTTTGAAATACAGTTTATATATCAGGTCATGAGTGTTTATGTACTTTAAACCATATACTTTTCCACTCAATAAGCGAATAAGCTGATGCACATTCATTTCTAACTGATTTATTTTACTGATTTAAACATACCACTTTGACATTCAACAATTATTATAAATAGTGCACATGGACATAATAAATTTTAAATATTTGTATGATATGTCAATAAAATTAGTTTCAACCAACTAAACTATTAAATTTTTATAATAAGGTATCTCCAAATATAGTTTTTAATAAAACTGGCTATGTCTATGTAAGCAATGTTTAGTTGCAATCAGCTGTTCCATACTCAAACACAATGGACACCAAACACATCTCCAAAATTGTAAAAAAAAAACTCGAAATCGTCCTAGCATAGAACACCGACCCAGTTCTCCAATCTATCACAGAAATAAAACATTTCCCGGCAATTTATTGTATAATTTAATAGTGACATAACAAGCATAGGCGGATCTAGCGGAGGGGGGGTTCAGGGAGTCCAGACCCTCCTTGAATTTCCAATATGTACCTATCTGTTTGTGTTTTTTTACTGTAGGTAATTTTTAATGAGCATGACGCAATTTTTTAGATTTAAGATTTAATGGTTATGTAGTTTTTATTATTAATGTAAATTATTTGTGTATAATGTGGTTTTGATTCGAAGATTGGACCACCCCCCTAGAAATAGTTCGGACCCCCCCTAGAAAAAATCCTGCATCCGCCACTGTCAAGTATTATTATTACATGTCCTACAATCATGAGCAATTTTAATATGACTGAAGGTTACAATGATAAGTCAAGTTGATAAAATACAACCCAATGACATAGAACTCAATGTCACTGTCATACCTTTATCAGCAGGGTTGCAATTATATGCCTTATTTTGATATCTTGCACACCAGTACGGTACACACAGGCTTTTGTATGAAATCATTCATATTAATTTCACTTATTACGTTACATTTAGGTTTTCAGTACTGCCTTTACTAAAATAAAAATGTGTAGATTCTATTCATGTCAATTTTCCAACAATTGTTGAAGACTTTACCCCACTTTGAATTAAAAAGGAATTCTTACAATGTATTGCTTGGGGAATATTTTTAAGGTAAAAAGTAAACTTAATGTCATACAGAAACACTGTAAAAGTCGATTTTTACAATTTTTCATTTTATATATGCATAAGTGTCATCCACATTCACCAGTCGTTATATAAGTTGTGAAACGTGTCACGTGATTGAACCAATTGGCTTGCATGGAATCCATATACGTATATCAGACAGGTGGTTCTCGATTATAATGCAGAATCGATGAAAAGTTGTATTCCACTATTATTTGCAAGTAAACATAAAGACTGTTTTTGTTTCACCTATATAGTATTGTATAGTCAGACTGAAGTCAGGTAATTCCAATTTGCTACAATCACCTGTGCATATACTTTATATCATTTGTTTTAACCATAGTGACGATACTTAAAAGATGAACTCAGATTAGTTAAGTTTTATGACTGACGTGTAAGACAAAATGATAATATCAAATTTTAGTCTAGTTATAACCTTCATGAATACAATGTACTGTAATTCAGTTGTTTTAGTCTAGTTGTAACTTAAGGATCTATCATTTGTTGAAATTGAAAAAAATCTATCAAGTGGGTGGGGTAACTAATTATATCAAAATATCCATAAATTCTAAATAATTTTAATTTATTTTGTAAGTGATGCATTAAGTGTATAGATGAGACAGTGAAAATATAAAGAACTCAACAAATAAGACATTTAGAAAGAAACGAAAACATTTATCCTAACCTGGAAATGGCCTTACGAACGTCGGTCCAAACACATATTTAAAGTTCTTTTTTCATAATTCCAAAAGATGTAATAGAATGTCCATATAACATTTTACAATGTCCTAGGGTGAATCACACAATAAGTGTTTCCAAAATGTAAATTTGATAATTGATCACAACACTCTTCACACATGATTTTATTTTCAATTTCACACAGGAACGCGATCAATTTTCCTTCTTATTACACACATAGAACATACAATATGAGTAGAAAATTGCACTGGGAACTTGTGTGTAAACTGTAATTTAAAACGTGTAATGTTTGGTAATATTTGTGTTGAGATGAATTATCAAATTTACATTTGGGAAATACTTTTTGTGTAATTTACCCTAAGACATTGTAACATGTTACATAGACAACCTATATCAACATTTGGATTTATGAAAAAAGAACTTTAAATATGTGTTTGGATTGACGTTCGGAAGGCTATTCTAAGGTGTTTTCATTTCCTTCTAAATATCTTATTTGTTGATTTTTTTTTATTTTCGCTATCACATCTATACATTTAATGCATCACTTACAAAATATATAAAAATTATTTTAGAATTAATGGATATTTTAATAGTTTAGTCACCACACCCACTTCATAGTTTTTTTTCAATTTCAAATCCCGATACACCCTTAAATTATGTATACATGATATTGTAAGTCTTCAGTTATTTCGAGTACATAGAAACGTTAAACAGCGTTTTATTGTCCTTGCTGATGCATGCATTTCGAAGTTACAGGTTTAGTGCGTCCCTTGTCAACTGGTTAGAGGTAACTACTTAACAATCTAAAGGTTGAGTTTTTTAGTTCGTTCAGTGTGCAGCTGACAATTGGTCAACGCGATGGAATTTTATCACTCTCACAGATTCCCATTACACGCGGATGATATAATGCAATAGCAGACCAAATAAATTATCAGTGCAAAAGAAGGAATCCTACCCTACAATCCTAAAGCCAGCAACCAACTATTGAACCGATGCTCTTATTAATAAGAATTATTTCTAATCAATTGCACTAATGTGCATTCAATATAAATCCGTTCATTTGATTTTTAACAACCAGTGCATGGCGCTTTTCACAAAAAGTCTTACGATAAAAGTCATCGTAAGTCAAAAGCAAGAAACATTAATCAAACATTAATATAAACTTATATCAGTCACAATATAGACTACGTGCCTATGTTTTGGGAAAAGGTCCTAACATAATGAAATACAGTCTTTATATTCATATTTCTATAACTGGGACACCCAAACAAGGATTTGAAACTACGATTTAAGGATAAATGGTATGATAATGTCGCTTACGTCCTTTTGAAATAGCAAAATGGGGGAAAAACATGTTTATATGCAGGACTGAGGATTACACTTGTAAGTCAGAAATGTATTTTCCTTGCTCACAAAGCCTAAAGAGCTACTCAGTTCTACCAACGCCATTGGATTCAACACATATATTGTGTAGAGCTCTCGCCAGTTGGAAAATCAACATAGCTAAAATAATTGTAACGTATAAAACATAAGACATTTTAATGATGTTAGATAGATGTTTTTTTATAACTTCTTATCTAAGTCATGAGATATAAACATGTCCACAAAATGAACAACTTCATCAACAAAAAGCTTTTAATTACTCTTTTACCACGTTATCTTGTGGTGTAAAACCCGTTCTGCACGTGTCAGTTTAACTTGTTGAATAATAAATGAGACTAAATGAACTAATTGACAGTCAAGGTACTTGGATATTAAAACCATAAGATGCATCAATAAAAGTTATGCAAATAAACCAAAAACTTAATAGGGACTTAAAAAATGATAGCGCATGGGTTAATTACCCAATAAAAACATTAAAATTTCACGTAATAACCATAGAAAAATGATCGTAAATTAGAATTAAAAAGAGGTTTCGACCTTGATGTAATGTTGGTTTAACTTCATTCTGAATAGAATGTACTACACACATATTGGATCAGGACATCTCAACCAATAGACAAGTCAACCCGAGACAACTTCGAGATGAGTTGTCCACGGTTTGAGTTATACCGTACCCACCCATATATATACCTATTATCAATGGTTAGTTCATTCCATTTTACAGCAATGAATGGTAATAGAATGGACATATGTCGCCATTTACGTTTACAGCATGTGCATTGCATTAATGAGCATTTTATAATTAAGTGATTGCTTAAGCATTGAACTATTTACCGTACGTACACACAGCAACATATCATACTGTTTGTCAATAATGTAATTTATTTTCATTACATTATATCTATAATGTATATAGTTAAATCAGATTTACACCCAATCTAAAATTCTCCGCGCCCGTCACAAAATTTAGCAGTAGCCGGTTTCAAGCGCGGTTGAGAAATGGAGAGGGGTCCTCAACGCTGAAGAAAGAAGATCAGGAAACAACATTGCGGAAGAAAAAGATTAGCAGAGGAAGGACATTCTTTCAATGAAATGATTTTTTGGAAACTTCCGTTTTGTTTAACTTTCTGAACAGGGTTATGCACAGAAAGCATCCTTAATACTGGACAGACCCCGGTTAAAAAACGTCAAAAAATATCATCGTTTCTGCTCTAGAATTCGCTTATTTTACGATGTTTACATAGATGAGATTGTAATGTGCAATATCTATATAAATTGTAAAGAAAGAATAAACACGTTCACGTTGACCTTTCTAAGGTTTGGCATAAAAATAGTAAGCTACTAACAAAAATTATATTTCCCACAATGAAATGCTAAATGTACAGCAATAAGTCAGTGCAGTGCCAAATTATGATCGTTACATAAAATTGATTCTCATAAATAAAGCACAAAAATAGAAAACTTTGAAGATAGAGTAAGTACTAATAAAAAAGTGATAATGAAACTACAGTTAGTATACCTATTGCATTATGTGATAAGTTGTGTGTGATAAAGTTATTTAAGGCCGACTTTGGCGAATTGGCAATGAGAAAATAAGGATAAAATCCGAGTAATCCAACTACTTGGACCTACCATTTTTAAAAGTAAACATTGCAGTGACATAACTGACTAACTGCTCTCATTATACGATTACGTTTATATAATAGTATAATAAAGGACAAAACGTTCAATCATCATTATATCATATGCCATTGGTACATGTAGCCACAAAAATTCTGCAAATCTAATGCAAACATGTAATGCACGATCAAAACCGAAGCGTATAACAATATATCTACAATACGCGTAACCAAAAGTTGAAGTATAGTAAAATACTCTGAATTTCGGACGTTATGCTAAGTAAGATAATTAAGTCGTCTAAATATGACATAAATCAGTAACATATCAATACTTCATCATCACAGACAGAAGGTCAGTGACCTCTCTATGCATAATTATATTTTATGAGGTCACCAAGAAATAACACATTCGGAAGTCTTCGAATTTGCCAAGCAGCACTGTGGATTTCGAGGTCACGGAAATTGCCAAGTAGTTACGATTTTAAAGACGCATTCGGAAATTCTCGGCGATTGTCTATGAATATTTGCGTAGAAGATATCCGAGGTGCTCCGAATTGAAATGACGTATGTACAAAACCCAAAAAATTCGCTGATATTGCTTCAGACATTTATTTTCAAGCAAACACAATCTTATTAATTATTCTTTGTATAGTTGAGCCAAAATGTACGAATAAAACACTTTTTACACTACTCGCACCTGCAACTTGTAACGTTTGGCCTACGTTCTGTGTTCCTTTGCCAAAATGTCACAGGTTAATTTTGTAACACTGTCTTATACAAGTTGTCTTACAGAAAACGTCTTGGTCCTGACAAGCGGAGTGTAGTTAATTTGTGGTATAATCAAGACTGTTACTCTGTAATTACTGCCTTAATGAATTCATGAGATGTAATTTAACGACGTTTATAAATCCATCATGTGACACAAGTGTGATTTATCACCTTAATTGTCAGGAAATGTTACCAGTTTTTATATACTTCAATAACAAAAAAAGCTTTGCTTACCAATACTGTTTGACGGTATGATAATATTTTATAGTTTAAGAAATGTGCAATGAGACGAATTTAGCACTATGTTTTATGGCACGGTAAAACATCGATACATTGACGCTAGGTATCCCACGGTACGCTTACTAGGCAAAGCTTTGTACATGTTCATAAACATTTATAGTAGAGACTGCAGAAAGTAGCATGATTGCCGACATTGAATGAACATAGCTTGTGAAAATTGGCCATAGACGAAAACACAATTTGCGTATCAATCAAATTAGTCAAAAATACTGTACATTATAAAGCGTTTTCCGACGGTCGCGGCACAAGCTGGCCGCAAAAACGTAATGACCACTGTAACGAGGTGGTTGTGAGGGGGAACTGGACTGGTAGTTCCGAAGAGAGTGATGTATTTATCTGTCTCAGGTCAATTTGCGCAAACGGTATAAGAATTATGTGATATACAAATATAAATGTATGATTTGAAGCCAGTTAATTTGGACACCGCATAGTGACACCCCTTGTCTAGGTCTTGAACCGATTGCCTAAGAGCTACATTTTACAAACCTGAAGTACTCTATGTCACTGACTTAGTGTTTCAACAAAACATTCAGGTAATACAAAGCATAGTATGATATAAATAACTGGTTGAAATGCTAGATTGACAATATTTCAAGCTCAAGATTAGCAACTTTGAGGTATTGAGTTCGAAATACAGTAAAACTAGGTTATAATATATTCGGTTATATCATACATTCGGTTATAACATACCTAATTTGTAACCCGCTTTCATTCCTTTCATTTCTATATAAAATCAGTTCGACTATAGCCTACTCGGATGAAGCATTCACTCGGTTATAACATATCTTTTCCATAAGACCCGTCGAGTATTTAATAACCGATTTTACTTAACCAGCGATGTGCTACGCTAGGTTTATACACTGTTTGACGTTACATTTACTCTAAACTATATTGTAACAGAATTGTGCCGTGGCCATATATAAACTGCCACACAAATGGCCTTCAAATGTAAATCTTGCATTAAAATCTAAGCTTGTATATATAAACTACATGTAAAAGTTAAAACATCCATGCATGCGCACAGAAAACAGACCATAGATCGAGGGTTTAGCGGAAAACGGTCGTAACTCAATATAAGAAAAGCGTGAGTTACGTCCGTTTTGTGCTAAACCCGCGAGATGACATGCATGATGCACGTTGGAGGGAGAAATAAATTATACTAAATTACAAATTAACTAGTACTTCCTTGACATCAACTACTGACAGTCTTATTGTAATGAATGCAGCAGTGTTATTCATTTACTGTTTTCTATGTAATGCTAACCTGTCATATCAAACGTCTAGACCATGTAAATTAGACGTGAAACCAGTTCGTATAACTTTTATCACGAGAAACTCTTCTATGTGGTCGAGTGGTTCATGGTTACTGACTTTAAAATCAGTGTCATTTTACAGAATAAATCTGAAGGGGATTTGTTTCTTTGTATATAAAGTGTATCTTCAATTTACGAGTTTAATTAAAACAGTACAAATAATGTTACATATATCGTTAGTCACATAGTGAAGATTTGGAATTACAGATATGTTAAGCATTTATTATCACACTGACATGATGTCGTAGGTTCAAGCGCTGCCACTTTCACAGTCACTTTCGATCTAACTTAAGTTCTAAAATTTGGGTATAAAAAGATAGCCAGACGGCACGGTTCCAAGACAAAATCACATTTTATACCCACTACCTATGCTACAAAGGCGACCTACATAACGTGACTTATATGTAATTAGAAATAAGAGTCACTGAATCATTGTTATACACAAATTACCATAGTATCAAATCCCTAATAGGTTAGACCACGATTATTTCAAACGAAATTTCCTGCTGACATATCCGATGTTGAACGAACGCCACGATGAAGCATTCAGATAACTTCGGTATTTTACGCTTTGTACTATATTTAGTACAGCTTATGAAGAATACGGAGCTTCGCGATGTTTGGCGAATGTTTAAAGAGATTTATATTTACATTCAGTCAGTATTCAACACTATCGGTTACATAATATGAGCCCCAAAGGTTATAAAGTTTGTTCAATTACAAAGATAATCGTTTAACCTTGGAATATCATATTTTATTAAAATCCCAAATGCACTGAGTGTACACTACATGACATGGAAGTATGTCACATATCTCAAAGATTGTAAGGACATATCATAGATTATGTAACTATATTAACTGTCTTATATTACATATATTTCCTCTAAATCACGTTATGTAACTGTGTGTCTTTTATTAAATTCTTCTTTAACATTTGTCTCGAAACCATTTCTAATTTCCACTGCTTTGTTACAAAACCTTTCCGATTTAATGAAATCTCCATCGTTCAACTGACAAGATGTTATTTTTTGGTCCACCAGAAAGCTTTGAACAGTTAATAAGAGTCACAAGCACACCAACGCTTTTTATAAATTTTATATTAATTATATCATACTATTTCAGCCCACGTTACAATTAGATATATTAGATTGGACTTGAACTTGTTTGGCAAATTGTTTTAAAATTTGATTGAACACATGTGGGTTATATTTCCATTGCCCTTTTATATTACAATACTACAAACATTAAAGCAATATAGTTAAAAACTGTCATATTATAGACATTTTCGTGACTAATCATACACTACATAGCGTGCACATTGTTCTTACATAAAATTGTGCAAATAATACATAATACAATGTCTCAAAACATGTGTGGTCTTTGGACGCCGATAAAGTCTTAACATTTATATTTAGTCGCCTAAATACAATGTGATAGTGAACTGAGACAAAAGATTAAACTTGATGAGTAGTAAAACATATGTGATTCATTCTTTGATTAAATGTAAATATTTATACATAAAGTATGAAATAACACGTATGTTTACAGTCAACCATCAACATAATAGCCACTCTAGGGTACATTACTACATGCCGCGGTCCTGCAGCAGTAGGTTTATCAAACAATGGACTGATAAGCTGGATCATCTTAAAATGCAATTTAAAATAACAATGAAACCTCTTAAAGTTAGTTCGGGATAACGGGTCAAGTTTTCCAGCGTTTCCAATTGACCCAAAAACTTACATTAAAGGCACCAACAGACTTGGCAAGAGAATAATAAAAAGGTACATGTGGTAGGTTTACTTGCTATAGATATCAAGGATGTGTTTAACTTTAAACTGGACTACAGTAGTACGAATTACTCAGACCATGCCAAATAATTATTGAATACATTCAATTGATATCACCCATAACGATTATAAACGTTGTTCAGTACCAATATACTAGAATGCAAATCAAGTTATCAAAGATAATTGTCCAATCAGATCACTCTTTTTTCAAATCGAGGCTAAATCGTGGTTATGCTAAAACCCAGTATCACGGGCGTTCCGTTTTCATCTCTCACTGCAATTTGTTACCTTTAAACTATACCTTAAACCCAAGGTTTCGGATCAAAACATTTACTCAACATGGGAAACAGAAAAGGCCATCTGGTTTAGATTGAATAAATATACTCATGATGTTCGTATTAGATTATCCGCAACAAAACATCTATGCTTCATTTGAAATGCATCCTGCTACTTGTTTAATGGATAAACGAATTTTGTATGTGGAGCCGACCTCTAAAACATTAAACAAATACAACTAAACGTTAAGACAAGCTGACCATGACCTTGCTAACTATTTAATACCTTATTAATATTTTATACATTTGTATTTGACTGCACTAAGAAAAAAACTAATAAATATTTGAACTTGTTGTAATGTTCACACTAGCCAAATCCCACACAAAACAAGTTAATTGTATTAAAATGTAAATAGTTTAATTCTTTCTGAAGTCGGTGACGTTTTGAAACGTATGCTAATCCATTGGTGACCCATTGAGCTATTTGGATATTACCTGACCCGGTCACGTAAAGACCTCGCTAACAGCTTTAAACGACTTCTTAATGATTTGCAATGAAATTCAATAGTATTTTAAACTCTCGTTTTTTATTCAATAGAATTTGAGTACATTAACTTTCACATTGTAAGGGCAACAATTTACGTTTTGTATGAAAGATATCAAGTGATTATAGTATTTTCGAGGAGTGTTTCGCTACTTGACAATAAACTTGTTTATAGTGTACATTACAAATATTATTATAAGGTTTATTCCTGTTTATACCAGCCTAATTCTGGTAGCTATATTGTCATACCAAACTTTCACCAGACTGAAGGCAAAATAATGACGCCCTAACGCCTAATTCCTATGTTGGTTATGGTATATTTTGCGCGTGTTGACCAAGAGGTCTTTAATTATAATGCTATTATGTTCGTAGTAAAAGCGACCAGCACGGTGCCGAGTCAAAACTCTATAATACACATTAGTATGTATATATAGACTCAGAATCGTGGAGATTGCCTATGAAGTATAGTATTGCATCACTTTTGAACTTATATCAATTCTTACGTTTTATCATTTATTTGTCAATTAACAAATAAAACTATTGTCTGTACTGTTTCAAAAGTACCACAAAATCGTTCACAGGATCTTGATCATACGGACTCCTGAACTTTATCTTCGGACCCTCCGCGATCATTATCATAAAATGGACGTACGATAGTTTCAGTCGTAAGGTGTTTTAGCAATGAAGGAGTTTACCATCTTCGCTTTAGAAATTCTAAAAAATCCACCAATTTTGATCTCCTTTGCATAATTCTTAAACCAAAACTACATGTACATGTATATAGTCTGTGCAAATATTAACAACGACCCATGTTATTTAACAAAGGAAAACATTATGCATTAGGAGTAAATAAATCTGTGTGATTTATCAAGTTACGAGAAAATGTCAAATAAATAACATCATACAATGATATAATGATATGTATCTAATGTTGTGTGATAGAAGATGAATATCATTTTGTTATAATGTAACATGCAAAGTTTGAATAAGTTAACAACAATATTTAACAGATATTTAAGTAACATTACTGGAAAATAATCAATTTTTAAAGACATGTAAATAAACACCACAGCTCTGTTTTATGGTTGTGCAAAATTGCATCTTAAATTTGTTTGCATTTCACCAAAGGATTTTAATGAATATAATATAGTTGTTGAACTTGTGATAGTAATGCATACAGCAAAGTATTAGATCAAGTTTATAAGAAATGTCCGAATGTCATTTTGGACAACTTCTATTTTGCCAAGCACACTCATAGGAAACATTGTACCTAAATCATTACAGAAAAAATAAACTTCAGGTTACGGAATTTGCCGATTATTTACGGAAAGGTATAAGAATGTTTATATCAATCAATTGTCTTTACGACGATTGCTGAATGTCGATATGCAAATACCGAAGTAAGAACAACTAAATGTTTGTTCCACAGATAAACCAAAATCTGTTTTGTCTATGCGTACAAATGACCAATGAATTACCATTAAACATATATCCTATATTGTCTGTATTGCCGATATACTGTCTGAGTATTTTTCTCAGAGAAGCAGCTTGCATTCACCCAGACAGCCAAGGGAACATTACATCAGAGAAACCTTTCATACAATTCATTGTAATGACTATATATGGTATAATATTTCAGCTAAGTACGTAAGGCCTAGGTAGAATCTATACTAGACGCCAGTAAGATCAAGCTGACTTATCAATGAAGCCAATAAGACAAAATTCCAAACCACAAAATGATAAATCTGAGAATCGCAGACAATGGTTGTATAACAACAACTAACAAGTTCATGTTACATACATTTAATTGCCATTTATAATTTATAATTTTCAGTTTCAGAGGCATATGTAAAGTATGTGTGTATACTCTAATACGAAATGCAAATGATCGAGGTAACCATGCTGTCCTAACCAAAATGCACCAATACGATGATAAGTATATGGGTACAGCGAACAATGCGATCAGCATCTGTTTTGTTAGAGCGATACTATTATATAATGATACCGTATTATGTCAATACTATGCCAATCGTTTACAGGCATGGAGTTCCCGTTCAGTCTTGATATCTTGTTCACTAACTGCCAACTTTGCGACACTAACCTTGCAGAAATTAAATGAGCAAAGTCAACTGAAACATCACTTAAATTTGTAACATCAATCACTGT
This sequence comes from Mactra quadrangularis, assembly GCA_025267735.1. Taxonomy (NCBI): domain Eukaryota; kingdom Metazoa; phylum Mollusca; class Bivalvia; order Venerida; family Mactridae; genus Mactra; species Mactra quadrangularis. Next base: position 36,959,914 of record CM046304.1, read on the forward strand.
ATACCAAAGTTATTCTTTTTTGTATTTACAAAACGATTGTTGGGAGTGGGAGAGCGTCGTCCCAAGAGTTAATAAAGTGACCATACATTTAAGCAACACTGTCCATCCGAAGCTTGTGACGGGAAATGACGATTTGTACCGAAATGTTCCGAGTTATATTGTTCACAGATACTCAACTCTAATCTTATCAGGTTATCACCTAAACAGTATCAGATAAACAGATTAATTCATAGTTAATTATCAAGTTGGGAGATAGTGTCAATTTCAAGTGTTAACTACAATCAGTCAAACAAATTGTTAACCACTCCAAGTTGCATGTTCTGCCATGTTTAAGTAACAACGATGAGGAGCGAAATGTTCCGAATTTTTGGAGAATGCCTTGGGAATATAATATTATATAAACTATGACTATGAAAAATGCAATCAGTTTCGCGTGAACAGCTCTGACAATGCAAACTGCTACAGTGGGCGAGCACTTTGATTTCATGCTAGTCTGGGGCAATCATATCGATGAAGACTGTCAGTTGAATAAACTTTAACAATAATAAGACGCAAATATCACCTATAAATAGCTGGTATTACTTTTTTCAACGTTCGAATAACTAAAAGAGTCTTGTTCGATCATTGTTGCATAGTACAGAAACAGACAGATGTTGATTTGAGGCACCACATCCCTTACAATCACAACGAACTTCATTCTGAGGTATTTCGTTCTCTAAAGACTAATTTGTAAACAAAGAAAATCAGTTGTTCAACGAGTATTTCGACTAAAATCGGTCGTAAAACGGTTGATAATCATTCTCGTACCCCGAGGATAGTTTCGAGAATCCTACTAGACTCTGGGTACGAGAATGGTTGATAATATGAACACAAGTGAACAGTTAAAATAATTTCTAAATTTCAATCATAAGAAAACCAGTTTCTATATCGTACATATTTATTGAGAAGGGGTCTGTTCCTGGTTTAATGCATGTACATGACTGTGTGTGTTACCAGAATTTGATTTTAATACAGGTTCTGGAGTCATAATTCAATTAGGGAGAACTTCTTAATCTAAGCCCCGGAAATCCCTCGTGCGAGAAGATAGCGCTCTGCTCGTTTTACTTAATTTCCATCGCAGGAATTTTGATTTCATCGTTGATGAAAGATAAACGTACACCTATCAACCTATTATTTCAACATCTGGTTTTAATTTCTTCAACATACTCAGCCTGATGTAAACCAGGCCCCTAATCCAAGCAATAGAAAAAACAGCTCCCGTATCAAGTGAATGCTGACCTGTATTCAAGTAAGCCTTATGAAAAAATCAAGAATTTGCCTGACCGCGAGTGTAAGCACATTTCCTCATTTCAACATAGCACAGTAAAGTTTCCCTACAAAGACCACCTTAGTTGATACAAAATCATTCAATTTGTAAGGAGTTTTTCAGCCCAATTTGATAATTTGAGATACAAATTTCATATATTTAGGCCACGCCGCTATTAGGGCCATCGATTTTGAGTGTTCCTATAGTGGAACCTGTCTGTATGATATTAAGTAATAGTGTGTATTTTTAGAGAACACCGAGTTCCATTTTTCGAGTTTCGACTCTGATTATGATAAGGAAAGATAAGCAAACTATCAGTTTATTTTCATGATTTAATTCATAATCAATCTTCCAGATTATGCCAATGTTTTCGAGTTCATTTTGATAAGATGCACTCAGTGAACGTGCAAGTTACACAGCATGGCGTCCACTATAATTTCCGGGTCATTTCATACATACTTCGGAAAGTGGCTCGTTTACGTATTGTTGCATCTGTTGACTGTTTTATCGCTCTTTTGATTAAGGGTCTAAGAGATGAACAGCCAAAAGAAATATGCAGCCACTGTTGATACTTGTTTTCGCAAAAGCAGAACTAACTAGGGCTGCAACGATTCGATTCGATACATCGAAACTCGATTGCGAGGGTGCCGATTCGATTTCGATTCGGGACCTGTGAGTTTCGATTCGATACTGACTTTTAAACATGTCTACATAAGTTATAACGATAAAAGCAAAGGCGCACCTAAAAGACAAAGTACGTTGACTGTGAAACTGGGTTTAATTTTGTTACAATTCTCTAAAGTTTCCAATACGATTTAACAAGCGCGGAAACTATGTTCCAAATATTTATTCATGCCCCCATTTGCTACGCAAATTGGGTCGGTGTGATTGAATTTTACCTGTCAAGTTTCGATGTTAGTTAATTCAAATTTAAATATATTTCCCAACAAAGCGTAGGTTTATCTTAAATGTACGGAAGTATATCAAGAACTGCATCTTTCTACAATTTATGCTTCATGCTGTCTATACATTTCTAGTCGAACTTACAATTATAATACGTTTTCGCGAACGTTACATTCTTACCCAATCCATTTCGTACTTGAAAAAAAGCAAATATAAATTTAGCAGATTTTTGAGTTTCGTGTTATCGAACTTCAGTAACACTTTTAGTAAATCCATATTATTTAGTTTTAAGCTCAAATAAATGTATAAATGCATATTTGAAGTAAATTATATTAATAAATGAATCGAATCGAAAAAAATCGAATCGAAAGAAAATGTATCGAATCGCATCGAATCGACTTTCCGGTGAATCGTTGCAGCACTAGAACTAACATACATAGATGTCGCCACGTCAAACCAACAATTCTTTGCTCTTAAAAATTCGTTTCACGTCGGAGGTTTTCGTGAATTTTCGTAAGCGAACATAAAATATGTAGGGCCTAACCAAATTGATCAAAATGTATATCTTAGTCAAAATCCATCATTATTTCTAAGAAAACAGGAATAAATACATGATTGACTCATAAGTGTTCAATACGTAAAATGACATGACCTTATACATGTATATGTTCGTAGAAACACGGATGTACATGGGCTGATTTCTCTGAATTTTTGATTGGATAGTTTTAATTGAATCATAATTGCTGAATAAGTTGCACATAGTCAGATGGGAAGAAAAGCATTAAAATGCACTTAGAGAATGACTGACACAATGGTACTTGATTTCACTTTTTAAGATGATATTCAATGGCATCCATGTTGATAACTAGAAAACAATTGAAAAACAAGTATCAGTAATTAACTGTGCTCTTAAAACAGGTTTTAGTTAAGTGGCCAACTCTTGTAAGCCCACTTTTGCTGATGCAAAACTCGAACGCCCTATTTGTCCTGCGAAGCATCTTTTGCAATTTGTGTGGCGTCAACATATTCAAACCAGGATTTCTAGCCTCTTATCTATAATTGTTTGTTGGTGCATGTTATTTCTGATTAGAACTTATAATTTATCGCTAATTTGAAGTGTCATTGACATATTGACACGAAGTAAATAGGATACAGAAATTTAAGAAATTCGCATGTATTGAATACTCTGCAAAACTCTATCATATTTAAGTCGCGACGAGAAAGATGAGGCTTACTGGAGTACAAGCCATCTGAGAATTAAAATTTTATCGACTTTGCATAACGCACAAACGAGCAAAATATTCAAACTGTTGCACATACATGTAGTAATAATGCACAGGATGCTACGCTTATATTTAATCATAATCCAAAATTATTGCTATTGCAATAAAAATACAAGACTGTATACTTAACTGTAAGAAAACAGCATTTAGTTATAAAACATATGTTTGCTAAATCTCTCGTAATAATAGTAAAAGTAAGAAGTTAGGAAAGACCGAGAAGCTGGTATCACAGGTTGCAGTACAGAATATACATGTACATACAAAAGTCGCTTATGATGTTAAAATGAAAAAATATTGTAGCGTTTGATCAAATATACCTTGGCAACCTTTGGATACAGTAACCTGTGGTTTGTACGTATACCTCTATGAGACCATGAACTTTGGTGCATCGTGTCTAATATTTATATTACATGTTTAATATCGTTAAAAGCCGCCCGGCTAGCTCAGTCGGTAGCGCACAAGTCTACTGACCGAGGGGTCGTGGGTTCGATTCCCGGACAGGGCATACTTTCGTGGAGCTTGGTCATGAAATAATTTCTACGGCCATTCTTCCTCCTACCACTGATGCTTTATCATGTAGGGCAGTCACTGGCGAAAGTATGCGCTCAGTAGTTGGTTAACAGCTAGATCCAGAGATTTAGCCTTTCCAGGAGTGAGTAGGTGGGCTGATCGCTGTGATATAACCTATAATGTGCTGCTACGGCGTTAAACCCAACAAACAAATATCGTTAAGTCCTTTGAAAAGGACCAATAAAGTCAACAAATGAGATAGTATAAAAGTGACATTAATAAATTTATTGAAAATTTCATGACCCACGAAGAACGTTCACTGTATTTGGGGACTTAAATTTTGTAACATATCGTATTATTTTACAATAACCAAGAGAGGACCATCTTAGAGTATTCGTTGTATTTATGTGCATGTATATTATTGCATGAGCATCATACATTGTGATTATGTAATACATTCGAATAGACTAAGTTTTATGTTTTTTGTTCAATTGTTTGCTCAAAATGGCTGGACGTTTAGCCAAGATTAGCCAAGTACGGTGACATTCAGAATAACTCAACATCAAAGATAAGTTTATAAAAAAATGATCTATTTATTTTAAACTATACAAATGCAATACTCGTGTAGATTACGATTTAACCATTTTCTCAACAAACATCGAGTGTATGAGGCATTTAATTTGTATTCCCTTAAAATGCTCAACAAACAAACTCGCACAATTCCCACGCGATTTTCTATTGTCCTTTTAAAAATTGGCATGACTAAAAACTGCAATATGATGAAATATCACAGAAAATTGTCCGACAAATACTGTTAAACCTCAATACATGACCATCTCAGTATAATGACCAACCACGATGACTGACCAGTTTGAAAACCAAATGTCAGGGCTCCTAACCACAGGACCAAGTCTAATGGCGTTCAAGAAGGGACTTGGGATTAAAGAATCACCAACTGTTGTAAATACTTTTTACATGTTTGAACAAGCACTCATTTGCTCTCTACTTACAATAACCTTGAAATCATTAACGACAATACTTCAGTGAGTCGGGTAAATCGTGAGGAGACATTGACCAATATGAAAACTTTACGAAACCTCGTTTCTTAAATAATCATAATTTTATGGTGGTTTCCGTATCGTGATTGTACTGTATATATAAATTCATCTAAAATTATGTAAGACAAATTTTGACACTCGTGTCCGAATCACTGCATGCTGTAGTTTAAGATTCATGCTGATGTATGATCATTGACTGTAAACTATGGTCATAGAAATACTGGTAGCAATCTACGTTCCTTCCTGAGTCTTTTACTGCGATTATTTGCAGCCAGCCCTTGGCACAAGTGAACTGTGCAACATTCGTACTTGAAGGCCACTAGCAAAAGTATGGGCTTATCACTATGTAAAATGCTTGGTCATAGAGATATTGACTTAATTAAAGACAAAAGCAAAACAATTGGCCGCTGTAGTATTATTAAACAATGTTAATGCGACTCATAACACTGTAATTCCTGTTACATTACTTTTCATAAATTTACTATTAGATCTTAAAACATCGTATATTTCCGTAACCTTCGCAAACTTATCATACAATGCATGATAGCCGTAATGACCTCAATGTTTGATGGCTAGAAATACGACGAACTCATACATATGTATTTGTAACAATAGACATGTTTGTTTAAGATTTTTAAAGTATATTATGTATCATGCTTGTGATTGATGATGAAATGAAGTTCCGTAATAAAACAATATACACTTTTACTTTAATTTAAGTAAGCCAACAATAGACAAAATGGGTTCAGTAACATAGGTCCTCCCTTATATTTCTTAGTATATTGAAGTACGCAAAGACTGAAAAATATTGATTTCAGGAACAATTGTAACTTGTTTTACCTTATATCTTCAGTACATTAAAGTAAGCAAAGATTGAACAAAATGGATTCACGAACAACTTTAATATGTCAGTCATTAAATTTCCTAGTACCTTTTATACATTGTAAGTCTTATAATTCCAGGCATTGGTTTTATGGGTCTCAGAGAAATTATTTGTAGCCTTCAGAACTATGGATAAAGAAAATACAAAATCAGTTCTGTGAACTAAATATTGGAAATCATCTTCGGTCCCATTGGTGAACATACTGCCAATGTTTCACTGTAATTTTAAGTCGTATGCCAAGATACGTAGAAAATCAAAATTCATAATTTTCAATGTTTTGACAAATACTATAGGCGAGATTGGTGAGAGAATGTTATTGGTATTGAATTACTATAATCAACTTCTGTGATTGCATACATTTACCCCGCTGATTAAAATACTCACTACAGTTATTTTTGAACTCAATATTCATAATCGAGTATTTAAATCAGTGGGGTTAATGTATGCGCCACTGACAGTCGATTACAATTTAGCAATTATATTTCTTATTTTCTCTATCTCTCACTCTGTTAATACCATATGTTTCTATCGTTTTCGAGCTAATTTTCGAGTATTTTGTTCTCACTATCGATGATCGAGTATTTAAATCAGCGGGGTAAATGTATGCGCCACTGACAATTGAATCAAGTAAAGTGCGTACAAAATAACAAAACGTGTTTGGGTAAACATTACAAATGAGACACTTCATTTCAAGGGTAGGCAGTTTTGAAAATTAAATTTGTGTTATTCATTTCAACAAAATTAGCATGTTTGATCAACCACCACTACTTGGTAAATCATGCTTGAAATAGTAGAACGCTTTTCCATTACATAAACAAGACACTTATAGAACATATCAAAATTATATATTTTATAGTCATCCTGAGCATCCCTCGTCGTGCATTTGTTCATTCTGTTGTTATTATAAACATTGTTGTTGTTTTTTGTTCGAACTATATACCAATAATATTTGCTATGACAATAATATCTCATTCTCTTAATACCATATGTTTCTATCATTGTTCAAGCTAATTACTAAAGTATATAGGATAAACATATTGTTAAATATAATATAGTTTATTACAAATATCTAGATTAAAATATATCTTAAACTTTCATATCAACACACCTATGACTATGTGTATATAAGATTATACTCATGACGTTAAAATAATCATGTACTCATGTATACTCGTATAATATTTTATACAATCTAAGTTTAATTAAGTTCGGTTCTATATTAATATTCAAAGTAAAATTCACAATACGTTTCACTTTACAGTCAATTTACTCTATTGTGTAATTTATTGTGTGTTTGTTATTAAATACTTGCAAGAGTCTATTCAATTTCACTAATTACATGTTTGAAAGAAATCTAAGCACTCAAAGTTAAGTCAAATTTAAAATAAAATACATGAATAGTTTTAAGTTTCACAATGTAAGACAAAAGGTTAAAAATACTAACGACGTCGTCAAAACAATATGTACAATTTTATGCAATATAAACCTTCAACTGATAAGAGCTCAAATGTGAATAGCATTTTTTTCTTGTATGTTTTAAATACATAATAATTCAATATACTATAACGCGTATGATCAATCGTTCTGTTCGACTTAACAAAATAAGGTTTATATACGTAATATAAAAAATCACTTACCGTATACACTAATACACAAAATCCGAACGAATTAACCCGAAAATCCATTTTCCTGTTAAGTTTTCACCAAAAAAAGAATAATTTTTCTCCAAGATGCAATTCTATTCCATATAGAAGAAAACAGTAACACAATGTTCAAATCAATAACGTACAGACGACAAGAGCTTGACTCTTACAGTGAAATTTTCGTCTCTAAACCTTTTCTCCCTTTATTACACGCGTTCAGATAACATAAATGTGTCGTCTGCTTTCATTTAAATTGTGGTCTCACTTAAGTTATGTCAGACCGACTTAGTACGCTGAAGACAATGTACTGAGCCTTTCCTATAAGAGAAAATTATACCACTTAAAGAAAAAAACCCATTCATGAATATCCGCGAAACTGACCTTTGAACTCACGCGATTGATTTTCCTATCGTACGATAAATAGAAGATTTTCCAAGAGAGGAAACCGACTCACAATAATTCCCGCTTTAAATAAAAAAATGAATTATTTCTTAAATAATATATCTTAAAATTAGTTAACCTAAAATATCCGTGTATACACCTACATATAAACACAATTTTAAATAAACCTGATTTTAAAATCTCAATGATTTAAATACACATTTTTATTCTGGTTGACTGAATAGTATTCACTTGATAATTTCGTGCTTTCAGCTTGTGAGGATATTTAATTCCGCAAGAAAACAGACGATATGTACGTAAAAGCTTTCAAATCATCGCTATGAAATTTATTTAGAAATAAAATTAGCCCTGCCTTTATCAGTACATTTAGTAAAAAGTACATGTATTGATTTTAAACCCGCAAAACGATGTGAAATTCGCGTTGCAAATGCTTGTTGTTTGAACACAATCAAACTTCTTAAACTTCTAAATTATTCACACTAATGCAATTTACAATAGAAAATTAATGTATTTACGTTTAAACAAAACGATCCAGATCAAGTGAACGCTTGAACGTTCAATAAAAGGAGACTGTAAAATCAAAAGGTTGTCATAATTGACATTTTGTACATTAATTTTACGATAAGATATCGACGGTGATAAAGCCTCGTATGCGGACCAAAACCGTCATGCAGTTAATTACAAATGCAGACGATATGTTCACAAATTAGAAAACAGTTTAGAAAAAGGTCAATTTAGAGGTTTTATTTATTTGTAATTAATAAATTCTTATCAAGCACAAACTGACATTCACTAAATGGAGAAATAAAAACATGCATTCACGTGCTTTGTTTGGTAGCTTAGTAACGCCGTTGTCCTTGAAAACAAGACTTGTTTATACCGACTGGTTAAGTCTAGTCGATTTAAAATGAAAGGCTGGCTTTAAATTTAGCTAATTATAACTATCATATGTCATTTAAATATTGCAACACAATCTTACACTAAATGCGGGGAAAATACATAAACGTAAAGTATTTATACTGTTCGCATACATCAATGTGCATGCAACTATAAGCTATAAATGTATAAAACTCTCATTTCATTTGATTGTGTGAAAACACTTATTAATCTTGCAAGTTCTATTATTATTATTATTCAAAAATCAACTGATCATAATGTACAATGTGTATTCTGTCTTTCTATTTTCCATTTTCAGTATACTATTATTATAATTATTATGATGTTTTGTAAAAAAAACATGCTGTACATAATCTAGGTTAAATAAATAGTATGTTCTGTTCTGTTCTGTAAACCAATGTCAGGGAAACTGAATCGGCTTTCTTTAGACGTCAGTTTGATCCAGGCTGCCTCATACTTTAATAATTACGTTATTTAACAAACTCTAATATACAGTGTAAGTGGCTCTACTCAATCGTGAATTTTAAGTTAGACAACTCTTACAATGTTAATATATAGTAACATCACAATTATCTCCCTTTGAATATTTGAGAAAATGTCAGAAGGGGGGGGGGGGTTTAGATCATTTTATACATGGACAATGTGAGTGAACATGAGACTGTTTGTGTACAAAATATAGTTTAGATTTGATACTTGCTTAGTCTATTATTAAAACCTTCGAACCGAATATCCCTTATGCAAGTACGAACCTTAAGGTGGAAGTGTATCAGAGATTTATCCAAATGTATAGCCTCTTAAAAAAGGCTTTATTATTAAATTATTATAGCAGATAATGAAAAATCTTTCGATAAAAATATTCGTAAGTCAAATGCAAGAAACTGTTATTTTTTGTCCATCAATTCCAAATCTCATTGAACTATGAAGAATTTCATACATCTATACATTTTGGACGTCATATCATAGTTGTGATTATTATACTCATGTCTTTGAACTGCAATATAATGTATTTGACATATAATGACTTTTTTCGTAAGATTTGTTTGTGAAAATGTGCACTGTGAATGTAACCCGATTAAAATCCATTGGTCCGAACTGAGATTCGAACCCACGACCTCTCGAGTCGTAAGCGGACGATTCTACCACTTTGCCATAAAAGCTAGCTTGACGGCAAGGGAGTACAAGTGTCGTATCTCTGCTACACACACACCCTCATTAACAGAATTCGTCCTCGAATACTTTCAGCTTGATTGTGCGTGGGACTATCTAAGGGAGCAATCACACAATACCTAGTAGGATATTTACGTTGGGCGCCAAATGTAACCCGATAAAAATCCATTGGTCCGAACTGAGATTCGAACCAACGGCCTCTCGAGTCATAAGCGGACACTCTACCACGTCGCCATTAAGGTTAGCTTGGAGGCAAGGGAGTACAACTGTCGTATTATATCTCGCTGCTACATACATTCGGCAAAAGAAAGCAACTAGTTTTGAGTCTTTACAACACAAAATAGGACGGCTACTTTAAAACAAAAACAGGAAAATTAATAAAAAAATGTGACTGTCTAATGAACATAGTTTTTATAAAGTTCAAAATCTTTATTTCTCTACATGCAATATTAACTTACAAACTACTAACTAGTAATTAACAGTTATAATTTGCTCTCAAATTATAACTTTCCGCCGTACTTCTCGAATGTGCTTTCAATCTTAATGGCATTGACTCATTCATGATAATGTTGTATCCCACATGGATAATTTTTATGATGGTGTTGGTACCAAGAATGAATTGTACTAGATTAAAATGGTCTAATGTTTGGGGCACTTTTATGGTAAAATGAGAACGTGCTATCTGGTGATATATTAAACTGCTTAAACAAATATGCTTTATAATCTGCTCTTTAATTCCACCATTACGGTGATATACATTATTATAAACAAACAAAATACAATGTACATAATTATCTAAACAAATACACAGATAAACAAAATTTTAACTAGATATAAACAAAAACAAAAAATACTATGTACATGTAATATTATGTTTAGACAGAATGTCACCTTTGTAACTTTGTCCGTTATTAGACAGTTCATAATTTATAATGTTTTAACACTATGTAAATAAATTTGCACAATTGTCTTATATATAAATATGGTAAGTGGTTATTTCTTATAAAATGTTTTATAATATTGATGTTGAATAGTATCGATGAAATTTCACCAAATAAATAACTAAACAGCTGCCAAAAAAACTAATTAAAAATGCCTTTGTACTTAAGAATTGCACCTCATAATTTGAACTTGTGAGCATTCCGCTACTAAATATCGCAATTAGATTTGAAGGAATAATGCATAGTTAGTGCACCGTGTTTGGTTTTATTTGTAAAACTGATATTGGTGTAAGGTAAAGTCAACATCAACACCGACACTTAGTTTTTTAGATGCACCCAACTGCTTTTGGCATATCAATCTACCTATATACACTTCTTGTAATGAAGTACCCGTGGTCAAGAAGTCAAACTCGCTGACTTCATTCACTGTAACCTCTTACTAGTGAAGAGTCATAATCGTGTCTTCTCGGCAATTTCCGTGAGCTGACAAACCCGATTACAATGATAGTAAGAGAGCTATTGTTTTGCGCTCAACACTAACCATGGCCCCTTATCTGAGAAAGACGGCAGCTTATTGTTAAGGATAAAAGTCAATACCAGAAACGGTGATTAGGTGAACTGACCACTACATAAGTTAATATGACACTGTAAAGGATGCTGTAACAGTAATCTAGCATCTTGAGGTCTAAAATTCGGAACATTTGGGATGGAAAATAAGATGTTTCTAACAGTGACGCCATGGAGAACCAGTTAACTGAAAAATATGAGCCAGCTAAGGGGAATAACTCAGTTTGAATTTAGTGAATATATTCAGTTTAATGCCTAAGGGATGACCACTTGTCAATGTCTAACTAGTACACACGTTGTACTCAATACTTGTGACGTTTATCGCAACAATAAACTTGTGTAAACGTGGCAGGTTATTTTCTTTTATCTAAAATATCAAAATAAACCATTTTAAATAAAACCCAAATTAATAAATCAATTCTGCAAATGAAAATTTCAAATAGATGTACTTTTGATTTTTAAAAAATAAAAAAGCAAAAAATAATGACTCGAGTAAGTTTATAAGTGTTATTAGATCAACCAACTATCGGCTGGGAGTTGTGGCGTACTCCTGTAATCTAGCTACTTGGAGGCCTGGGTCTGAGGACGGTTTGAGGGCGGGAGTCCTACTGTCAGCCTGCATATGTAGATCGGGCGTCCGCACTAAGCCCGGCATCAATATGGGACACTCGGGGGAGCCCAGGTGTTCCAGGTTGTCTAAGGAGGAACGTACCGGCCCAGGGTGGAGACACAGCAGGCAAAAGTTCCCGTGTTGGACAGTAGTGGGATAGCGTCTGTGAATATGCAACTGATGGTAGCCCGTCCAATACAACTGCACTCGATCCTTTTTTTCATTTTTATTTTTTGTTTATAAATAAAACTTGACAAAATGTCAATTTCGTACAATAAATTCAATGACATTTAAAAATGAAAGTCGTGTATTTCTTGTTTTGGAAAAAAATGTGTATTCAAATAGAATCCGACCATGTTCAATATAACACATAACTGCACGCTTGCGCAGGTGTACTTGATATTGAGTTTGCTAGACATTAATTCTTCTTTTTTATAATTCATAATGAAATTCGGGATCTATTTAAAACTCCCATTTGGAGGAGGCTTTTTTACAACCGTTCTAGTGCCTGTGTTTATATTGATTTTTAGTGACCAAATTAGCTTCCGATTGGTCTGAATAACAAGAAGGACTATGAAGATACAAACATATATAACGTTCTCACCAGGTTTGAAGATACGTGTTGTTACGCTCATAATATAATACTTATTAGATTTAGCAGAAGAGCTGTAAAATTGTTCATGCCTGGTCCGGTAAGGTTTCCTTTTCAAGAATTTAGGAGTCTGAAGTTCAAACAAAGGGAAATAACCATGTGAGTAATATGTGCATTAATACATTATGTTATCTCCCTTATGTAAGTAAATTAGTCGGCAAGTTTATTTTATATATATTTTCTTACGTATGGCATGGTATGCATAAAAGCAGTTCACCCAATTAGTTGACAATTATTAAAAATTAATATATAGTTACGTATAAACAGATGATATTTTTATAAATGTAACATACGGTGGTACGGACAATGTTTTCACTAAAAACAATAAACAAATTAATACACATCTGTCCTCAGACAGCGGTACGGTTCCTATTTAAAAAACATTATATATAATATATGTAGTCTCGGAACCGCGCCGGTCACCTATGCACTCGTATTTCATACACAATTTTGTAATTGTCTAAAGAACATAAAGTCTCAATTAACCGATTCAACTGAAACCCAAAACACTATGTACAATTCCTCATTCAAGTAACTATCGTTTTCATAAACAGTAAATATGAAATAATCACATATTAAAGTGAGCTTTCATAATAATGTTTAACCTAAGTAACTATTTGCGCACATCTGATATTTACATCATTAAATTTGGAACTAGTTATTTATTCTAAATATCACTTTTTGATTCGAAATGCAAGTCTTAGTTTCATATTTCAAACTGGGATCTGGCAGCCAATTAAGCATGGGAGCAATTTTCCAGTGGTAGGACGTATGCTTAGGGATCTAGAGGTCCAGGATTGGAAACCCACAATGGGCACTGCTAATGTCTCTGAGCAAGAAATGTACATGTATACCGTTGTTCCACTTCATTTGGCCATTAACTAAGAATAGCACATTCAATGAATTGCCGAAGTGTTCCGAATGCAGAACTATACTAAAACATAATGTGCAAATCATGAGGAAGTGTCAACATCATTTTGTATAATTATACATAATACATATATAATGATAAGATTGCAACGCTAACCTCCAGGAAACGAACTACGATTAAACTAAAAAATATGGGCCAGCTAAGGGGAATAACCCAGTTTGAATTTTGTGAAGATATATAGAAGAACACCTTAGGGATGACCACTTGTCAATATCAAATTATCACACACGTTGTACTCAATACTTGTGACGTTTTTCGCAACAATAAAATTGTGTAAACGTGGCAGGCTATTTTCTTTATCGTAAAGAAATAAAATAAATATTTTTGAATATAAGTCTAATTTATTGAAGCAATTTAAAATTTCAAATCGACGTATATTTGATTTTTTTAAAAAATAAAAAAACAATACAAATTATGTCTTGAGTAAGTTTATAACTGTTATTTGATCGACCAACTATTGGCTGGGAGTTGTGGCGTACTCCTGTAATCTAGCTACTTAGAGGCCTGGGTCTGAGGACGGTTTGAGGGCGGGAGTCCTACTGTCAGCCTGCATATGTAGATCGGGCGTCCGCACTAAGCCCGGCATCAATATGGGACACTCGGGGGAGCCCAGGTGTTCCAGGTTGTCTAAGGAGGAACGTACCGGCCCAGGGTGGAGACACAGCAGGCAAAAGTTCCCGTGTTGGACAGTAGTGGGATAGCGTCTGTGAATATGCAACTGATGGTAGCCCGTCCAATACAACTGCACTCGATCCTTTTTTTCATTTTTATTTTTTGTTTATAAATAAAACTTGACAAAATGTCAATTTCGTACAATAAATTCAATGACATTTAAAAATGAAAGTCGTGTATTTCTTGTTTTGGAAAAAAATGTGTATTCAAATAGAATCCGACCATGTTCAATATAACACATAACTGCACGCTTGCGCAGGTGTACTTGATATTGAGTTTGCTAGACATTAATTCTTCTTTTTTATAATTCATAATGAAATTCGGGATCTATTTAAAACTCCCATTTGGAGGAGGCTTTTTTACAACCGTTCTAGTGCCTGTGTTTATATTGATTTTTAGTGACCAAATTAGCTTCCGATTGGTCTGAATAACAAGAAGGACTATGAAGATACAAACATATATAACGTTCTCACCAGGTTTGAAGATACGTGTTGTTACGCTCATAATATAATACTTATTAGATTTAGCAGAAGAGCTGTAAAATTGTTCATGCCTGGTCCGGTAAGGTTTCCTTTTCAAGAATTTAGGAGTCTGAAGTTCAAACAAAGGGAAATAACCATGTGAGTAATATGTGCATTAATACATTATGTTATCTCCCTTATGTAAGTAAATTAGTCGGCAAGTTTATTTTATATATATTTTCTTACGTATGGCATGGTATGCATAAAAGCAGTTCACCCAATTAGTTGACAATTATTAAAAATTAATATATAGTTACGTATAAACAGATGATATTTTTATAAATGTAACATACGGTGGTACGGACAATGTTTTCACTAAAAACAATAAACAAATTAATACACATCTGTCCTCAGACAGCGGTACGGTTCCTATTTAAAAAACATTATATATAATATATGTAGTCTCGGAACCGCGCCGGTCACCTATGCACTCGTATTTCATACACAATTTTGTAATTGTCTAAAGAACATAAAGTCTCAATTAACCGATTCAACTGAAACCCAAAACACTATGTACAATTCCTCATTCAAGTAACTATCGTTTTCATAAACAGTAAATATGAAATAATCACATATTAAAGTGAGCTTTCATAATAATGTTTAACCTAAGTAACTATTTGCGCACATCTGATATTTACATCATTAAATTTGGAACTAGTTATTTATTCTAAATATCACTTTTTGATTCGAAATGCAAGTCTTAGTTTCATATTTCAAACTGGGATCTGGCAGCCAATTAAGCATGGGAGCAATTTTCCAGTGGTAGGACGTATGCTTAGGGATCTAGAGGTCCAGGATTGGAAACCCACAATGGGCACTGCTAATGTCTCTGAGCAAGAAATGTACATGTATACCGTTGTTCCACTTCATTTGGCCATTAACTAAGAATAGCACATTCAATGAATTGCCGAAGTGTTCCGAATGCAGAACTATACTAAAACATAATGTGCAAATCATGAGGAAGTGTCAACATCATTTTGTATAATTATACATAATACATATATAATGATAAGATTGCAACGCTAACCTCCAGGAAACGAACTACGATTAAACTAAAAAATATGGGCCAGCTAAGGGGAATAACCCAGTTTGAATTTTGTGAAGATATATAGAAGAACACCTTAGGGATGACCACTTGTCAATATCAAATTATCACACACGTTGTACTCAATACTTGTGACGTTTTTCGCAACAATAAAATTGTGTAAACGTGGCAGGCTATTTTCTTTATCGTAAAGAAATAAAATAAATATTTTTGAATATAAGTCTAATTTATTGAAGCAATTTAAAATTTCAAATCGACGTATATTTGATTTTTTTAAAAAATAAAAAAACAATACAAATTATGTCTTGAGTAAGTTTATAACTGTTATTTGATCGACCAACTATTGGCTGGGAGTTGTGGCGTACTCCTGTAATCTAGCTACTTAGAGGCCTGGGTCTGAGGACGGTTTGAGGGCGGGAGTCCTACTGTCAGCCTGCATATGTAGATCGGGCGTCCGCACTAAGCCCGGCATCAATATGGGACACTCGGGGGAGCCCAGGTGTTCCAGGTTGTCTAAGGAGGAACGTACCGGCCCAGGGTGGAGACACAGCAGGCAAAAGTTCCCGTGTTGGACAGTAGTGGGATAGCGTCTGTGAATATGCAACTGATGGTAGCCCGTCCAATACAACTGCACTCGATCCTTTTTTTCATTTTTATTTTTTGTTTATAAATAAAACTTGACAAAATGTCAATTTCGTACAATAAATTCAATGACATTTAAAAATGAAAGTCGTGTATTTCTTGTTTTGGAAAAAAATGTGTATTCAAATAGAATCCGACCATGTTCAATATAACACATAACTGCACGCTTGCGCAGGTGTACTTGATATTGAGTTTGCTAGACATTAATTCTTCTTTTTTATAATTCATAATGAAATTCGGGATCTATTTAAAACTCCCATTTGGAGGAGGCTTTTTTACAACCGTTCTAGTGCCTGTGTTTATATTGATTTTTAGTGACCAAATTAGCTTCCGATTGGTCTGAATAACAAGAAGGACTATGAAGATACAAACATATATAACGTTCTCACCAGGTTTGAAGATACGTGTTGTTACGCTCATAATATAATACTTATTAGATTTAGCAGAAGAGCTGTAAAATTGTTCATGCCTGGTCCGGTAAGGTTTCCTTTTCAAGAATTTAGGAGTCTGAAGTTCAAACAAAGGGAAATAACCATGTGAGTAATATGTGCATTAATACATTATGTTATCTCCCTTATGTAAGTAAATTAGTCGGCAAGTTT
Source organism: Mactra quadrangularis (assembly GCA_025267735.1). NCBI lineage: Eukaryota > Metazoa > Mollusca > Bivalvia > Venerida > Mactridae > Mactra > Mactra quadrangularis. The sequence goes on from CM046304.1 coordinate 36,977,149, forward strand.
ATTTTATATATATTTTCTTACGTATGGCATGGTATGCATAAAAGCAGTTCACCCAATTAGTTGACAATTATTAAAAATTAATATATAGTTACGTATAAACAGATGATATTTTTATAAATGTAACATACGGTGGTACGGACAATGTTTTCACTAAAAACAATAAACAAATTAATACACATCTGTCCTCAGACAGCGGTACGGTTCCTATTTAAAAAAACATTATATATAATATATGTAGTCTCGGAACCGCGCCGGTCACCTATGCACTCGTATTTCATACACAATTTTGTAATTGTCTAAAGAACATAAAGTCTCAATTAACCGATTCAACTGAAACCCAAAACACTATGTACAATTCCTCATTCAAGTAACTATCGTTTTCATAAACAGTAAATATGAAATAATCACATATTAAAGTGAGCTTTCATAATAATGTTTAACCTAAGTAACTATTTGCGCACATCTGATATTTACATCATTAAATTTGGAACTAGTTATTTATTCTAAATATCACTTTTTGATTCGAAATGCAAGTCTTAGTTTCATATTTCAAACTGGGATCTGGCAGCCAATTAAGCATGGGAGCAATTTTCCAGTGGTAGGACGTATGCTTAGGGATCTAGAGGTCCAGGATTGGAAACCCACAATGGGCACTGCTAATGTCTCTGAGCAAGAAATGTACATGTATACCGTTGTTCCACTTCATTTGGCCATTAACTAAGAATAGCACATTCAATGAATTGCCGAAGTGTTCCGAATGCAGAACTATACTAAAACATAATGTGCAAATCATGAGGAAGTGTCAACATCATTTTGTATAATTATACATAATACATATATAATGATAAGATTGCAACGCTAACCTCCAGGAAACGAACTACGATTAAACTAAAAAATATGGACCAGCTAAGGGGAATAACCCAGTTTGAATTTTGTGAAGATATATAGAAGAACACCTTAGGGATGACCACTTGTCAATATCAAATTATCACACACGTTGTACTCAATACTTGTGACGTTTTTCGCAACAATAAAATTGTGTAAACGTGGCAGGCTATTTTCTTTATCGTAAAGAAATAAAATAAATATTTTTGAATATAAGTCTAATTTATTGAAGCAATTTAAAATTTCAAATCGACGTATATTTGATTTTTTTAAAAAATAAAAAAACAATACAAATTATGTCTTGAGTAAGTTTATAACTGTTATTTGATCGACCAACTATCGGCTGGGAGTTGTGGCGTACTCCTGTAATCTAGCTACTTAGAGGCCTGGGTCTGAGGACGGTTTGAGGGCGGGAGTCCTACTGTCAGCCTGCATATGTAGATCGGGCGTCCGCACTAAGCCCGGCATCAATATGGGACACTCGGGGGAGCCCAGGTGTTCCAGGTTGTCTAAGGAGGAACGTACCGGCCCAGGGTGGAGACACAGCAGGCAAAAGTTCCCGTGTTGGACAGTAGTGGGATAGCGTCTGTGAATATGCAACTGATGGTAGCCCGCCCAATACAACTGGACTCGATCCTTTTTAATTTTTTTTATTTTTTGTTTATTAATAAAACTTAACAAATAGTCAATTTCGTACAATAAAATACAATGACTTTTAAAAATAAAGGTCGTGTATTTCTTGTTTTGGAAAAAAAATGTGTATTCAAATAGAATACGGCCATGTTCAATATTACACATAACTGGACAATTGCGCATGTGTACTTGAATTGAGATTGCTAGACATTATTTTTTTCTCTATACTTTATTATGAAAATCGGGATCTATATAAAACTCCTATTTCGGAAGAGGCTTTTTTAACCGTTCTAGTACCTCTGTCTATATTGATTTTTTAGTAAACTCATCAGGTTCTGATTGGTCTGATTGAACGAGAAGGACTAGGCAGATACAAACACACATAAAATTCCCGCCAGATTTGCCACAGGTAACGCTCGAAATATTTACTTACATTATTTGACAGAGAACTGTAAAAATAGTTCACGCATACGATAAGGTTTCAACTTCAAGTGTCTAAGTGTCTTTTATAGCAATCTCCGTTAACAGATATCCTGTAGAGCATTGTCGTTTGTTTGTTTGTTTGTTTGGGTTTTACGGCGCACCAACACAAAAAGGTCATATCGCGCCGAAAGCAATCAATGATACTATAGAGCATTGTCGTACAGGATCTCTACTGTCTCCGTGGAAGGTCACGTCGAGATGAACTTTGTGTCGACCAATCAATGCGTAGCTTTCATCTAGACGAAACACTATTAATAACATTTTGATTTCGTAATTTCCATTTTTAGACCAAGGTTTGCAAGCTAATTTAACAGCGGTATTATTCACAGTCTGCTTAGAGATCAAGAGGTCCCGGGTTTGAAACCACTAGGGGCACTTCTAATGTCCTTGAGCAAGAAATGTACAAACAGTCGTTCCACTTCATCCAGTTGTAAATGGATACTGTGAGGAATCAATTAACATCTGAAGGTGATTTCAATTTTTAAAGTCGACTGAACATGTACGGTTTCTCTTATTTCTTGAAACGAACTTAATATTTTTTTAACTATTGAAAAGTCTGTATTTAAATCAGGATAACAAATTTTTAAATAAGACAAATTCGATACTAAAAAACAACCTTCACACTCCATCACAATATTTATTAAAATAAAATATTGATATAAATATACATGTAATATACATTATAGCGTACCCTTAATTCTTTAGCGGGTAGCTCCAACAATAGTCCAAAAATACCTCAGGGTAAGCTTTTTAATGACATATTAATTTCTGATGAAGAAAACATAACAAATATATTCAATTTTGTTTTCTTTAAAAATTGCCCTTAATCAATGTGACCTACCAGGAAACATAAACGACATGACGGTCACGCACGATATTGACAAACCTGTTGAAATAAACTCTTCGGAATCTTTTAACTTTCAAGAACTCAATCATTTCACTGTAAAAAAGATCATTGAAAAACTGAAAATAAACAAATCTGTGGGTTTAGACGGAATTAGTCCTAAGTCATTACGACTAAGCACAGACGCAATTGTCATTCCTCTTACATCGATTATAAACAACAGTATTCGTTTAGGTATATTCCCAGAACAATTAAAACATGCACGAGTAATTCCTCTATTCAAACACGGTTCTCCTGAAGATCTGAATAACTATCGGCCTATCTCTATACTGTCGACTATTTCTAAAAAAATTGAGACACGTATTTCGAATCTATTGCACGATTTCTTTGATCGCTCAAAAATGCTTCACACAAAACATAACATAACAAAACAAAACATATTTAATATTTGGGCATCAAATGTACTATTTATAGCCAAACAGAAAAATAATATTACAAATACATAGTACCATGTGTGTATTTACACGATATATAAAAAATGCAGTCAGAGAAGTTTAGATACTTACAACAATGATTATCATAAATTCAGTTATACAATATACAAAGTTTTATGATGTCCTTTTCTTAAAAGCAAAATATGAAAATTTCGAAATGTTGAAATAAAATATAACACATTGTTGCTTCAAGACCCAATACCAATTGCATCGTATATAGTTCTTCCAGTTACTGAAATACTGAAATTGTGAACCAATCTCTTTTTACTGGAATGTTTCCACAAAAATGGAAAAATGCAGTTATCAAACCCTTGTTGAAAAAACATGGTCTCCCCTTGGAACTCAAAAATTACCGACCGGTGTCAAACTTGTCATTTTTGTCAAAGATTCTAGAAAAAGCTGCCTTGAATCAAATTGTTAAATATATAGAATCAAATAGCCTTCTTCCATCATACCAGAGTGCATATCGGAAAAATCATGGAGTAGAAACAGCTTTAATCAAAATGCATAGTGATCTGTTGGATGCTATTGATAAGAATCAAGTTACCATTGTGGTAATGATCGAGTGCTTAGTGCTTTTGACACTGTGGATATTCCCATTGTGCTTCAAATTTTGAAACAGGATTTTGGAATTACTGACATTCCCCTAAATTGGGTCAAATCTTATCTGACTAATAGAACCATGAAAGTTATTGTCAACAATACATCCTCAAAGACTGGTTATTTGAATTTCGGAGTTCCTCAAGGTTCATGTGCTGGGCCTGTTTTGTTTACTATGAATACAAAGTTGTACAAAAATACCCCCACTGTTTTATATGGCTATGCAGATGATCATAAAGTGGCATTTAGGTTTCGCCCAGGAAATTCTGCCGATGAAGAACAAGTTTACACCATCTGAATTCTTGTCTTACTGATATAATTGCATGGATGACAAAATACCAGTTAAAAATGAATAATTCAAAAACTGAAATTATTGTCCATGGAACTAAACAACAACTGGCAAAAGTAAACATATCAAGTGTTGTGGTTGGTGGAACTACATTTAAGTGTGTTGAAAATGTAAGAGATCTTGGTGTTTTGATGGAAAATACTCTTAGTTTTGATAGTCACATCAGAAAGAAATGTCAAATTGCTCATGTACAATTACGTAACCTCAGAGGAATTCGCAAACATCTTTCACAAAAGTCAACAGAAACGTTCATGGTTTAATTCACTCCCAATTAGATTTCTGCAATGGTTTGCTAACAGATATTCCAGCATATCAAATAGACAGATTACAGAAAGTTCAAAATCATGCAGCTAGAATAGTAACCAATTCTTCATTTGACATTTCCAGTCTCAAAATCTTAAAAACTCTTCATTGGTTGCCAGTTAAAGCAAGAATAATGTTTAAAGTTTTAGTACTTGTCTACAGAATTATCAACAAAACTGCGCCTGTTTACTTAACAGAGCTTCTCAGTTATTCAAACAGCACATACAACTTAAGATCCTCTGGTAGTACTCAGTTAGCTGTTCCAAGAAATAGGACCAAGATAGCTGATAGGTCATTTCGTGTTGTTGGCCCAAAATGGTGGAACACTCTCCCACATGAACTAAAATCCATATCAACAGAAGATAAATTCAGAAAAGATCTTAAAACTGATTTATTCTCTAAATTCCATAAATAAACATGATATGTTTTTAAACTGATTTTATTTCATCAAATGTGTATTCTATGTGATTAATTGTGAAGCGCAATCGAATAAATAGACTATATAAATTTTTGTGCTGTATAAATGGACTTTGATTTGATTTGGTTTGATTTGATTTGATTACTGGAATCGAGTGATGAGATTCCACCTGGTACTCACGGTCTAAATCGGACATCATGAATCCATTTTTGTTGCTTTGTTACGGGTCAGTTGAAATGCGTTTTTCAGACATGAATTCGAATTGTATAATACTTCAAAAATGTGACTAATTTTGAAATTTGGAAAAGTTGTGCTCGTTCCATCATGGTTACATCAGAATGGATCTATAGTTTTTTTTTTATTTTCCTTAAGGTATTTTTGGCTTTCAATACTTGTAGTCAGATTAAACCCACCAACTACATGGTTATCTTCGTGTCTCATTGAATTATCTCTTACTGGAGTATCCTCATCTTTATTCTGGGAAACACTGCCATTGCATTCTTTGCACTTTATGAATGGTATTTCTAATATGAATTCAACGTTGCTCTCCAAGAATTTTCTTATTTCATTCTTGATATTTAAGGACCCGTCGGATTTTCTTGTTGGTCTCTTTTTATCATTTTGTCCGTACACTAAACTGATTTCTTCTTCATTTTTATTTCACAAACTTTTACTGAATATACCTTTTGCAACGATGTTGATTCCTTCAAATAAGAAACAAAATACAGCTCCATTGTCCCTAAAACCATCCTTTCAGCGAGCACCTGGGTAACATAATAATGTGGCAGCTTGTATAATACAGGTGTGGTGTATGTTTTACCCGGAAAAGGGACACTTGATTTCAACCCAATATATAGCAGCTTCTTTCTTGTCGTATCTTATACTGCAATCAGGACTAACTACTAAGGGAACACCATCTAAAGATTCATTGTAGCACCGGTCTTCAATAAACACCATTGATGAATGTAACACTGGAAGTATTTTTGTGACTAACGCTGTCATTGCATGTTTTTCATTATCAGATCCATGTATCATTTTCTCTTTTGTTGCTGCAGATGGCTCAGGTTTCGAGCATTGGTATATCTTTTCGTCAAAGTGAGCACATTGGTGCTTTAAATACCCCATACCAATTGTATCGTATATAGTGCTTCCAGTAACCACCGCAGATTTCTTGATTTCAAACCTTTGTGGTATATGTTGCCTGATAAATCTTGATTCAATGTTCTCGTCATCTAGCGTCACAAGATGTCTATAATTTGATTGCTCGGTCATATCGACTTCATTATTAGTCGTATATATGACTTTGTTCATTGTTGATATGACTTCACATAAATTGTCAATATCTAGCATCAACATCCTCAAACACAACTTAATGCCATATAACGTAGTAACCAAGCCCCTTATAACTTTCTGCAGTTTCGAATTAATCTAATTTTCACCTGCTTCCTTCCGTAACCTTTCATTTGCTTGTTCTCTTTCTACTTTAGTCTGTCTTAACGTCTTCACTCGCGAGCTAAGTAGCTTCAATTAGTTCAACTTGTACAAATGCAACATCACATTCATTTAGCTCTGAAATCATCTCTCGACCAAATGACATTCTAACCTTAAGGTATGTTGATAATTTATCAATTTTTGACATTTCCGTTTCTAATATTTCACGCCTTTTAGCTAGAGTTGGATTATGCTCAAGTCCCCACAAATCGATATCACCGTCCTTTCTAGAATTTGAAGCATTTATTTTTTACCATTTAGGCAAAGTTTATATGTATTTCGGTCACTAGATTGCTGTGATAATTTGTCTAACATGCTAGTAATTATTCCAGGATTTAAATCACTTGGCCTGATCTAACGCGATTCTGTAGCTGTTATACTCCTTACGGGAACTGCAAAGTTTATTTGGCTTTCTTTCGGATATAACGTATGACTCTCGGTCGAAATCACTTAGCCTAAATGCTTAGGACCTCCCAAAAACGAAGCCATTTACCACGAAACAACCGAAATCCAACCCTTCAGAACTTTTTCACTCGATTGTCATACCTCATTCCTGTCATAGTTTCACAATCATAAAATCTACAGACATCCAGAAATAACAGAAATGCCATTTTGTCTAAAGGAAATACACCTGATTGCAGCATTCGGTGTAATTTCAACCAGGTTTGCATGTGTCCATTTTGGTGTATGACTTCCAAAGCTTTAGGTAAATGTTCCATATCATCTAAAGCCATGCTATATTCGTCTTCTTTTTTTTTCGAAACACTTTGTGTAGAAAGTTTTTGTTTTTTTATGGGATGGACTCATACATTCTGCGATATCTGTGTCTTCGTCTGGGGACATATTCATGTTTGTTGTTGGTGGTGGTGGTCAGTTAACCTATTCACTCCCTTGGAAAGGCTAAATCTTTGAATTTAGCTGTTGACCAACTACTAAGCACATACTTTCGTCAGTGACTGACAACATTCATGATAATCGAAAATATCATGAAATTTTTACTAGGTTTAACGCCGTGTCAACACAATTAAGGTAATTTTACAGCGTCCAGCGCACCTAACCTAGCTTTCCTGGACCCTTGTCTATAACCAGTACTCACCTACCCTTCCACAAACCTGGAAACTTTTCCATATTATCTAATCAATGGAGGGAAATTGACATTATTGTCCCCGGGTGGGATTCGAAATTGTACCCCCCTTCGGGTCACGAGATTCCAAATCCCGGCGCGCTACCAACTGTGCTGTCGCCCGGGTTGAACATGACAAAAGACGAGCATTTTGGGCCAGTCATGGGTGTTTGACGTTTCAGCGGCGTTAATGTTAAACAAAGTACATGCACAGATTGTATTCAGTGTAAATGAGCCAATATCAATAGCGGAAATTTAATATTAACGTATATGAGACAGGTCTGTGCACCAGCCGGTGATTATTTGTACATACAATAACATAATACTTATTGGTCAATAGTTAATTAATTAAGTAAGCTTTTATTTCATAATAATATTGACAAACATGAAACCCTGCCATTTCAATGGCAATATATAATATTTTTATCGCCGTAATATAATATAAACGTGAAAATAACACAAAAACACAAGCAAAATATGCAAGAAATCGAATACTATCCAATTATTAATATAGTGTAATATTGCAACTTGTTACCTCAGAAAGTGATACAATATACTTTTATGCATGACTTTGTAACAAATGTCAATATGTGTTTGGGCGTACTTAGTTTGAAAATAAAAATCGGTCAACAATAAAATTGAATGGAGGACTGGTCCTAATACAGGCACCTTTTCTCTTTATCCCTTTTCTTATCAAATTGATCATTTAGAACTTTAATATGTCCAAATTCGCATGAATTTGTAGTAACAATTATGGTCTTCTTAGAGGAACATTACTTCAGTACAAAAATTGACGGATACCCAATACATATTGACATTTTAAAAGTATATACGTCAGGGGCGGCCGGCACGTCTTTAATCAAAACGCAAATGATATTTATGGTCCGCGCTTAGAAAGTATGAACCTTCGTAGATTGAAGAATTATATTTCATATATTTAATGGTGCGGTAAAGTGCGATCAGGGTATTAGTATTTTTATATTCCTCGTGGCGTAGGTACTAGGTGAAGCTCATATGGAATAATTAAAACAGACAAACATATGAAGTTGAAATTGGGCTTTAATACGATCAGGGTATTAGTATTTTTGTGTCACATAGCAATAATCTACATTAAACTGTCTACAAAACGAGGTTGTATCCCTTGTATATGTCAATAACGGTAAGTTTTAAAAATCAAAGGAAGGTCACGTGACATATATCCAATTGTTCTTAGAAATGCTCTTTAGTACATGAGAAGCTAATTTAATATTCATTTCGTTATACAGATCATATAAATTTCCTTAAATACATTATAGTACATGTCCTGTATATCTGATTGTAAATCAAGTAACCGGAATTAGATACTTAGTTTACATCGCTATTGTATAAAAGTCCATGTATCAAAACTAACGATGTCCTTGAACTGTAAATTAATTTGATATTTATCTACATGTAGTACAACTATGTTTCATATTATTTCAAACATCTCTTATGAAAAAGAACTTCTAAAGAAATACAATACATTTATTCACTTTAAAATGAATAGAGAGAGAGATATAGTTTATTTTCCAATACATATAAAATGCAAGTGGACATTACATAGCATGTTATGCGCATAATGAACATAAATAGTTTACACAAATCAAATGAGATGTAACCAAATACTAACAGGAATATATTACTATACCTATGTCTATAGCATGTTACATATTCAAAGCGGAGGAATATCAAAACCGAAAGTAGAACGTTGGTGTCATTACTTAAAACAATAATTTTGACCACAATGTTTTTAAAAAACAAAAGTCTTTTGACAGAAAACTAACTCCCTCCAAATTGTATGATTAAACTCTAATACAAGTTTCGATCATATAATATATACAATGCTAGTAAACATGAATATAGTGTATTCTTATGAGAGAACATTCATTTTTTTAAATGGGCACTTCGTCAAACTTAATCTTAGAAAGCAGAATGATTTGACAAGTTTGTTGTGTCAGTAATGCATGTTCAATTTTGATATCTTCGTGTTGAGAAACAGTTTAATGACTGCTATAATGAGGAACCTTAGTCAGTTATTTCCCCTTGTATACTCTTCAAATAGGTAGGTGCTATTAGATGGATTACTCAGATTTTAACCTTACTTTTCAATGTCAATTTTGGCAAAATTAATATTAAATGACTTTTTTTGTAAATCATTTAATTTGTTTGAAATTCAAGCTAAGTTTTTTAGGGTGAAGAACTATCTAAATTTCATCACTTCTGTTCATATCTTCATTAACAAGAAAGATATTACTAGATGAAATATTTTGTTATCCTTACATAGGAATTCAATGACAAAATCTGAGGATTCCAACTGCAAGGACCTACTTACCATTTGGATTGCTTCAGATTTTATCAGGGAAAGATAACTGACAAAGTCCCTAATTGAATATAGCTTCATATCATGATTTTTACCTCTCCTTTTGTATCGTCAATATGTAGCACCTGTCGTGCTTTTCCATTCATGAGTTGCTATTTAACTGACCATAGCACAAACATTAATTCCGCAGAATCGAATACACAATATGTGTCAGATCATCCGGCATATACTCACTTCAGTGCTTTTGTATTCGCAATCGAAAACAAAAAATATCTTTAAAAAGATATTCGGCGCTCTGCTGGGTTCATTTTCAACGGTTTAAAGTATAAATGTTGGTCATGCATGGCGTACATGTATTAACTATAGGTCAAATGTAGTTAGTCCGAAATTGCAACTCAGCCTCAACTTACAATTTTTGTCCGAATATATTGCCACTTCGCTGATTTGTCAATTTGGAAAATCTGTCCGATTCTAAAATTAAAAAAAATCTTTAATAACTATGCCATGGATTTTCGATTAAAAATCACTTCTTTCCAGAATGACCAAACGATTTATGTTACTTTTCTGGCGAACATAAATTAATTTGATAGAAATGCTCAATGGCGGCCTACATAATTATGACAAAATGAAAACCCATTCCGAACATGCGCTGAGTCATATTCGCAGTTTAGTTATACCGCAAGAGGCGTACCACGACGAATGTGTGATCAATTAGCATAGTGAGCCGCTCATTATACACAGAGTAAATAGTCAGCAGCTTCTGTACCGTGCTACGCACCAGTTTATCACAAATAGCCAATGGTGTCATGCATTTTATTCCTTTCTTTATACCTTAAAGGATTTTCATTTGACAAACCGCTATGGTAGAGCAAATTGTATTGGTTGAAATATAGGTCAAAAGTTGGCTTAGACAGCTGCGCCGAAAAATAAGTATCAGATTATGGGGGATACGGGGGAGTATCGAACAAAAAAATGAGTATTTAAATCAGCGGGGTTAACGTTTGCTGCATTGACAGTTGAATAAAATCAAACAGTATACACACGTAGGTACAAAATTGATATCAATTCCTGATATATAACGGGGTAATATATTAACCGAAATTAATATGAATTTACATTAGATACACTGTAAATACTTAAACTACTAAACCCTAGGATTATAAAGGTCAATAAACATTTCAAAATCAATCAGTAGATCTAAGTCTAATAAATTGTTTTTATCTAAAACAAGTGTATCCTGAAGTACGCATACATTTTATATTATTGATGAAGTCATCGACACATGTATACAAGTTTTATCAGAACACATCCGTCTCTATTTTCTTGAGATCAACAAAATCAAAGTGCTGGAAGTACGGAATGCAGGATTTATTGATAACGAGGAACAGATCCGAGGACTGAAAAATGTTGAAGAATAATAAAGAATGACAAGGAAGCAGATTTTTCAAAATAACAACTTCTAAAATCGGTCAAAATACTGCATGTAATACAAGACATTATTTATCATCATCTTAAACTTATTTGTACTACAAACTGAATGGTACTTTTCTGCATGACATACATGTTTTGGAGGATGGACGCACATTGAGCGATACGAACTATAAAACCTAGTGCTGGTTTGGTATAGCGCCAACATGTGGAAACGTATTTTCATTATATTTTGTGTGCGTCTATCGTTCAAATATGGTATTATACACATGTAACTTTCCATGTTTCATATTGTACGCCTTTTATGTTTGTTTTATAACATGTAAATATGTATATGTATTGTTTTCTTTTGGGCTAATCAGCTTAAGAAATTATATGTAATAAACCTTGTTATATCTGTAGCCTGTTCAATTACCCTAAACGTTCCAAAACGTTCCGTAACGATACATTCGTAACTCCTTGGCCATTCGCTGCGAATAATCTCGGACATATTTAGACGCTATTTTGAAACTACCGGTGTTGAAGTAAACAAATATAAGATCGTTTAGGCAATGAGTGATGTTTCGTTTTTAGTCCGTACATTTTGAAATATCACTCATTGCCTTAACGATCGTATATTTGTATATTAGATTAGATTATTCGCATCGAATGGCTGAGGAGTTCCGAATATATCGTTACGGAACGTTTTGGAACGTTTAGGGTAATTGAACAGGCTACAGATGTACGATCAATTAAAGTGCTTCTGTACTCATAATCAATAGAAATAATTATCCATTTTTATTTACTGCGATTATCATACAAGTATCGATGTATCGAATATTTAAATCATCGGGGTTAATGTATGTGCCACTGACAATTAAAAAACTTATTAATAGCAATGTTGACTACGATAAAGACTAGCGTCTTTCATTATGTTATCTCAATATCATATCAACTCCCATACCTCTCTCTACCCATAATTATGTGAAATATTTTACCAATTATAAATGGAGATGTGTATTCCCTAACCAACGATGTAAAATAAAATTCATTCACCACCAACCAATGTATATAAAAAGTCTCATTTTCAATGACAAATTACAGTATGACCCAGCGGTGTTAGATACCCCAAACCATATAGGCTGAAAGATCTATCTATTCCGCACAAAATGATCAGTATTAGAAATTATTAACTACTCTTCGCGAGCAAACAAAGTAGATCCATTGATTTTAGCATAGTTTCATAGGAAAAGCACTGCTAAAGACATACAGTCATACTCTTCAATATAAAAATGCACCCAAAATGAGGACACCAGGTACTCTCAAATAATGAATATGCGGCATGCCACACTTTCTTTTTCCGGCAAATTACCGCTTCCGGTGAACATTTAGTGGTATGTAACCTGCATACATTATTTTGTCACACAATAGATTTGAAGTCATTATGATATTTGTTGTTAATATGTAACGCTTATTAGAATTTATCATTTTCTGTAACATAGTGATTTGGATGCCGTGTGAATCACGTGACTCGTACTACATCCAACAAGAATGGTAGTACAAAAGACGGTATGGTATGTACGTTCTAGGTCCAACGATGACAGGTTATAAATGTGTGTCTGGGTATTCTAGGTATGTGTCCTGGGTATTTCGGAACCGTCACAGTCGCATATAAATAGTACCATAATGACGTCGATGTAGTCAACTGAACATTGCAACGCTGCTTAACGGTCTAACGCTAAAAAGGTCGCAATTGATACTAAAGGTCGCCACACAAACGCTAAATTTCGCAACCTATGTAAACCGTCGCAATCACTCTGACGCTAAACGTCGCACAAAAATAATGTGACAAACCTTGACGCCTAACATCGCATAGGGTAGAAAGGTTTAATATCGAATCTAAACAACACAAGTTTTGCATAGGACAAAATACAAAAAGTGCTGTGCTGTGTTGTGTTGTGTTGTGTTGTGTTATTTTGTGTTGTGTTGTGTTGTGTTGTGTTGTGCTGTGCTATGCCCTGCTGCGCTATGCTATGCTGTGCTGTGCTGTGCTGTGCTATGCCGTGCTGCGCTGCGCTGTGCTATGCCGTGCTGCGCTGCGCTACGCTGTGCTGTGCTGTACTGTGATGAGATGTGCTAGGTTTTGTTAGGTATGGTTCAGTGCACTGCGAAGCGGTACGGTGCTTTACTGTACCCTGTGGTATTGTGCTGTGTTCTCGCTTTCTATCTCTAAACATAACAGTTAAATACGCCTATGAATCAATTCTAGGCAAACTAGGTGTATTGCCAACAATCGTCCATCTGTCAAATAGAATAATTATATTAGAAAATAACTTTAAGCAAATGATATGAGCTACATAAAATCTGAATGATGTTTTAACACAAACATTTGATAAAGCACTGTGCAATTTATTCGAGTTAATAACAAAGATTACATTGAAAGATAAACCAATCAATACGGAAAGACAAACTGTGATAAAGAGTTTGTAAGACTAGGAAGTTTTAGATGCAGGATTTTAAAATTATCAAGGTTGTTTGCAGTCAGTCTCCTTGTTTATTATTTTATGAAGCACATATTTTTGGTGGTAAAAGGCTTAAGTATTTACTTTGAGACTGTGGAGAATTAAAATATATGTCCTGCTGTGTTCTATTCTACTCTGTTCAGTTCAATATTAATTCATGCACATGAACTAACACGCACATGCATTTCAAGGCTAGGTCGTATAAACTATGGTGACTTGTTTCACCAGCAACGTCGTGTTAATCTGTAAATAGTCTTGCGTGCAATCACTAAGTAAATAAAGGATTTGATAAAGACACATTAAGAGCATGTATTTGAAAGCAATGTCTGTTATCAACGAGAGATATGGGGAACAAAAGCCAATCTTAAAGAGGCATTGTGAATAGTATGCTTGTTTGCATGTTTGGACAAAACAATATTCATTACAGGTTAAATTCGGTCAGTGCATTCGGATTATTTTAACTATAAATAATTCTTAGTGAGTTGCCAACGTGTTCCGAATGTAGGCTCTCAGATCGCGATCATTCGGGATATCTCGGCCATGTAGATAAAGACCGACTTGTCCAGAATGAGTTAGAAATATGAACTTGATTGGTATAATCCAATGAAAACGTATTCACTGGTCACGGAAATAACCGATTGTCAGCCATTTTGCTGTTCGGAGAAGCTCGGTACATTCCGCAGCGAGTTTGAGTATGCGCTATGTCACGTCGAGAAAATATCAATGATTCATTTAGAATAACAGAAACCACAACAGCAAAACCGGATATAACGTTGTAGTGAACATAACCATCATTTATTTGATCTAAACTCCGCAGTATCATATTCATTCACGCACAAATTCAGTAACAAAATTTAGTGTTTATTAAATATCAAATCGCAAACTATTGCCGCGCATCATTGATAACCGGACCGTATAAGTTAACTTAAGTAAAGTGACAGTTTGAGAGGGTCGTAGTGTAAGATAAGTATTTCGGTCAGATAATAAATGGGAATTTTATTTTCTTCGCGTAAATGTGTAGTTATTTTGTTTACTTGTTTGTAATTCAGTATTCATTTGGATAACTTTATAAGGTAAGGCACGTTTATCACTTTTAATCTAAATGTTTAAAATATTATTCATTTTGTATGGACTTTTGTCTTATATTTGATTTCGTATCGTTTATCGTTGGTTAAACAATTAGAGTGTGCAGTCGGAATGCAAATTCACGCTATTAGTATGCAAGCTCACGCTATTGCTTGGCTACTTTCTTGTTTTTACATCAATAACATGGTTCGAATAAATATACAAAATGGATTAGAATATTAATGGCCATCTATTGTCAGAGGTTACATTTTTTCAATTGATGGATAGGGTTACATGTAATACTCTACATGTTTACTTTAGTATATGAATGTTTTTACTTCGATTAAGTATGAATCTACATATAATGCCCATCCAACATCATGTTGCTTTGAGGATAAACCAACTCCAGCTACCCATGAAAATGTACAAAGGTTTATACATAAGAAAATTTCACCATCGACATAATTAGCATATCAACATATGATACGTTCCTTGAATTTTGATTTTCTCTTGCTTATCTATTCTTTATTCATTTCCTCCATTATTGAAGAGCATAACAACTATTTACAAAACACATATGCAGCAGCGTGTTCAGTAACGACTGTTAGCGAACGTTACGGATACGGGACAACTCAACACGTAGAAAACTCAACCCATAGATAATCAACCCAATGTTGGGACAACTCAAACCGTTGGTGAGGTATTGAGTTTTCTCGGGTTGAGTTGTCTTTGGGTTGAGTTGTCCCGACCCTTACGTTACGGAACGTTCGGGGTGATTGAACACGCTGCAGATACATACAATAGAGTAATCACACATTACATAGCATTTATTTTAAAATATCTATACTAATTAGTATATATTAATATATAAAATAATATGTATACAACCAAAAAGCATGTTTCATGTATATAAATACTATATGAATTACATTTACAATATATGCTCAA
This sequence comes from Mactra quadrangularis, assembly GCA_025267735.1. Classification (NCBI taxonomy): domain Eukaryota; kingdom Metazoa; phylum Mollusca; class Bivalvia; order Venerida; family Mactridae; genus Mactra; species Mactra quadrangularis. The sequence goes on from CM046304.1 coordinate 36,993,052, forward strand.
GTATAATGATGTATATTTGACAACATCATACTTCAAGTGCACACTTCGATAAATCATAAAATGGTAGTTGTAAAGCAATTTTAGACTCAACATTTACATAACAAATCATGCAAAGTAAAAACTATTTGTGAATTCAATAAACATCCGAACTATTCTAAGTAACATAAATAATAGTCTGGATTACCTGCCCCTTACCACTATCGTTATCGGGGTCATGCACATCGTAATAATGGCTACCCCTCCTCAGTCATTATTTTGGTATTACGTTTTCTTAGTCTTGCGTGATCATTTGCGGACGATATTTATTTCAGTAGGAGTTCGGTACTATATAGGTCATTCGATTTCGATTTTCTGATTACACGTATATTTAGCGAACGATCAAGAAAAACATGTCTCAAGTTAACACAATTCGGACGTGGCTTAGTATCCTTAGAATTTCGGATGCTTTATTTAGCATAAATGTAACCGAACAACTAAAAATATTATCCATTATTATTTTTGTACAATAATCTTTTAGTTTAAGCCAGTGTAGTAAAATTTTCATTTGAAAACATAATTATCAAATACCTAATTCATTACATCGGTCGCGGTCACTATCATGCTTTGCATGACGTACTTTTACCTGTCAAAGTACGACTGGGAACCAGACAACATAGATAATTGCCTACACTGATCAATACAGTTTAACTTGATGTAGTACAAGAACCATGAAAATCCCACAGTTTAAGCCTTTTGTAATGTAGATCATGACAGTGACAAATTCTATAAACTATGATATTGTCTGTGAGTAAGTTACATTTTTAACACTCTGTTTTGTATATTGGCGAGATATAAATAATGCCAAACTGTGGATGATGAGACGAATAGATTTCTTAAAACTGAGCTTATCTAGATCTCGGACTATCTTCCATACAAGACCACAGCCATCGTCATCTGATAGATTGACTATTAGGTCATCACCAATTACATTGACTGGCATATGTCTCAGTCTTAATTTCTCATTATTAGTCACTTCATTTTTAAAAATTGTTTTCCATTGAAAATTTGAAGGAAACATGCCTGAATCTATAAAAATTTTAATCTAAAAAAATAGTTTTGAAGGCCATATTTATAAAATTATCGAAATACGTACATCAGATAGAAAACCTCTCGTTTGTTTATCATAATTTACAAAATGGGTTAACCGATACACAAAAATCTCTTTAGCTTGATAATGTACAGGTAATCCGCATAACTGTTCAAAGAATTGCAGCTCTCTCGTATAATCAATCATAGTTTCAATTGATACAGTTTAACATCATAAGGGTAAAAACAGAGTCAGTCATGTGTGCCAATGATTGTACATGTTCTAAACAAAAGCTTTTTCCAAAGCATACATATCACTCTTAGAATAAAAGTTCCACAATTCACAGCCATATAAGGCTTTAGGTATTATAACAGTTTCATATATCAATTTAAATGTCACAAGAGAAATAGAAATAGGATGTATACCACTGTAAATTATTCTCATGTATGTACCTCTAAGTTTGATACATGCATTCTTCATAGAATGGGTTGAAGTACATGTAGATACCCGTATCTATGTACGGGGCATTTGCCCCCTTTTTGACATAGCGGTCATTTGTCCCCTTAGTTTTTCGAAGGGCGGACAGTTGCCCCCTCGTGAGTTTTGACAGGGTGGCCATTTGCCCCCTAAGTTTGTAGGCAAATTTCCACCCTTTAAAATACTGAGGAGGCCAAATGTCCACCCTGACAAAAACGGGGGCAAATGTCCTGGGGGCAAATTTCCGGGGGGCAAATGTCCAGATACCATGTACGGGGACTGTCGAACAAATATCATAGTCATTTATGTATGCACCACTGACATCTAGATAAAATTCAACAATAATACTACCACAATTATAGTTACTGGAAGTATTTGAATTCTATATTTTCTCGGTATCAGTTAGTCAAGTATATGACTGTATGATTTCCAATAAGGGACTCAGTTATCTTTCCCTGATAATATCTGAAGCAATTCAATTGGTAAGTAGATCCTTACAGTTGAAATCCTCGGATTTTATCTTTGAAGTCCTACGTAAGGATAACAAAAGATTTCATCTAATATCTTTCTTGTTAATAAAATTTAGATAGGTCTTTACCCTAAAAATACTTAGCGTGAATTTCAAACAAATTAAATGATTTACAAACAAAGTCATTTAAGATTAATTTTGGCAAATTGACATTGAAAAGTAAGGGTAAAATCCGAGTAATCTAAGTAATTGGACCTACCTATTTGAAGAATATACAAGGGGAAATAATTGACTGAGGTCCATTTTACCAAAACAATGACATTTTCATTCATTAGAAATAATTTTGCGTAGATATGGAGTAAATATGTATGTAAAACTTCTAAGATAATAGGTCAGAATCACCCTTTGACAGGATAATACATTTTTTTTTTAAAAAGGACCCTGAACTAACTATACTTAAAAATCAAACATAGTTAAAATACATCAAATCATATCTGTTTCCTTTTAATACTCATGTACATGTATCATGATATGAGAAAGTAAATGTTGTTCTGTCCTGTTACTAGTGTTTTAGCGACTGGTAAACGTTAAGTTTAGATCTACTATTAAAGTGATATTATTTTAAGAAAAAAGTTATTATAAGTGGTACACATACTTAGAAATATTTAATACATTGACCGGTCTCTCTATAAGTTGATCGCAATTGACCGCCATATTGGAAAGTTCAATTGTAGTTTGTGATAAGACGGCGGAATTAAACCTACTTTCATTCTAAAAATGTAAACATGTCCTTTTTTCGTTAATAGACGTTTATCAACTCTAAGAGTCGTTATTTTATCTAATTCTGGTTTATTAGTACTTAAATTGTATCCTTTTCAGACATTAAAATACGGTTTTATTACAGTTTTGTTTTGAATGTAAGATAAAAACAATTAAAAAAAGTTGAGATACATAAGTTGACACCCAAAATGAAAATGAAAGTAGTTATTTATAGTTACTGACTTCATTAAAGATTTTCTGGCATACAAGAATAGTTTTAAGTCTGATTTACCTTATTATTTAAGATCTATTAGATGGTGACATATTTCTGCCAGCATATAACAACATAACTAACTAGTTAATTAAGAGGTTAACTAGTTACTTTAACTAGTTAACTTCTTAAGTTAATTTAGTTAAGTGGTTAACTAGTTACAGAGACTAGTTAACCTCATTATTAACTAGTTAGTTAAGTGGCTAACTAGTTACCACAACTAGTTTTAAAACTTCTTAAGTCAATTTAGTTAAGTGGTAATCTAGTTACCGTAACTAGTTAACCTCTTAATTAACTAGTTAGTTAAGTGGCTTATTTGTTACCACAACTAGTTAACTTCTTAAGTTATTTTAGTTAAGTGGTTAACCAGTTACCGTAATTAGTTAACCACTTAAGTAAGGTGTTAGTTATGTTGTTATTATTTGCCTAGAAATCTAGATCTAATAGCCAGTATGGAAAAATCTATTCTAAATTGTGAAATGTTTCCCAGACACAGTTTAACACGAGGGGTTCCTGATTACCGCTCATTTGAAAACTATAGATTCCGCAGACGTCTAATACCAGATTGTTTAGTCTCTATATAAACTATCTGAACTTTAAATTGATGTTAATTTGACTCCAGGGGCATAATATGACAACATTTGTAGGAAACCGTAAGACAATGCCGTACCTTTAATATGGACTCTATAAAAGATTTGTACACAGTTAAAAGACATGTTCTGTAAAACGTTTACTTAACAACATTCTTGCGTTCAGTCTATGTCCCTTGGTTTCAGACAAGACGATCTTTGCAATTTCCAGATTTAAAACTGTTGACTACAGGGCTGGGATCCGAATATTTAACCAATGAAATCATTTGAACAGTATGTTGAGGATCTTAAGATGGTGTCGCATGCCAAACATGGAAGCCCTTGGTCGGATTCCTTAGACAAACAGATTTTTTCCTATCTAAAACAATGGCTGTCACGATACGCCAGAAGCGTATCGCGATATACTGCAATACACTGGCATCGTATCGCGATACGTACCACGATGTATTGTAGGCTTTTAGATTCGTTGTGTCTCCGCTGAATTTACAGAAACATTGCAAATCTTACATGAATCTAGTCTCTTTAAGTACAAAATGTATATTTTACGGTCATTTAGGACTGTGACGCGCCCCAATCGGTTAAATTTTTGTAACGTAAGGTTAGATGGAATGAACAATAGAAACAACTGGCGTTTCGCTACTTTATTTCGCGAAGGGAAGAATTTTCCAATGAAATAAACGATATCGTCAAATACCGGTACGTTAAAACCGTACCGCGGTACGTATTGTCGCAGTTGCGTATTGCAATATACGGGTATACCGGTTTATCGTGACAACCCTACTAAAACTCTTCAAGATAACCGTCTTTAGTACGATGTAGGGCAAGTGATGCGTCAGTAATATGGCGGTCTATTAGTGAAACACGATAGAACGATATTCTTTGCGATGTATGAGTTCTGACAATCTTAACTACTCGGCTATTTTCGTGACCTGAAATTTTGTTTTCGTATGACAAACCAGTAGCATGTTCAATTACACAAAACGTTACAGAACGTTACATAACGATAAATTCGGAACTCCTCAGCCATTCGCTGCGAATTATCTAATCTAATACACAAATATGCGATCGTTTAGGCAATGAGTGATGTTTCAAAATTTACGGACTAAAACGAAACATCGCTCAATGCCTAAACGACCATATATTTGTTTACTTCAACACCGGTAGTTTCAAAATAGCGTCTAAATATGTCCGAGATTATTCGCAGCAAATGGCCGAGGAGTTCCGAATGTATCGTTACGGAACGTTTTGTAACCTTCGCGGTAACTAAACTCCCTACTGCAGCGTGTTCAATTACCCCGAACGTTCCGTAACGTTAGGGTCAGGTCAACTCAACCCAAAGACAACTCAACCCGAGAAAATTCAAAACCTCACTAACGGTTTTAGTTGTTCCAACTTTGGATTGAGTTATCTATGGGTTGAGTTGTCTACGGGTTGAGTTGTCCCGTGTCCATAACGTTCGCTAACAGTCGTTACTGAACACGCTGCTGATCGAGTTTAGAGTGGCGTTTCGACTCTCATTTGGGATACTTTTGGTTGTTTTTAACAAAGTTGCAGTATTCAGGATGTCAGACAATTTGTAATACTAAACAAATATCATTTAACTAAGCCCAGAATTGATGATATTTATCAAATAAATGTAACCATGACATTTCCCAAGGCTGCTACGCCCATTATTTAAACATATTTATTTACTTGTACAAAAGAAGGATAAAATTTCATATGCACGTGATAGGATATTATTTCACCAGCGTGTTTAGTTTTATCTATATTTATAGGTATACTTGGTTAAAGTACACGAGCTTGACACTCTATACGTTAATGTCTTGAGTATCATATGGCTAAATAGTTTGATGATTTACCGTATCTTTTTCGTTGGTATTTTGATGTAAGTTTGACTGGTACTGCCGTAGTAAGGTAATTCGATGCGTTGCATTTCTGTTGTTTTCATCATAAGAGCTAGGTAGACTAGTTTTCTAAGTATGACATAGTAATGTTAATGTCCTTTAAGGCCTTTAATGATGTTTTAGCACATAAGATCGTCAGCGAGTGACAATAGTAGTCCAGTGATAACACGTGTGCTCAAGGACCGAGTCAAAGGTCCCAGGTTAGAATCCCACTAATAAGGGGAATGCTTATTTCTTTGCACAAGAAATTTACCAACGATTGCTACACTCAACTCCACCCAGGTTTAAATTGGTACCTGCCAGGGTGGTATAATACCGTTGTGCCAATTTGTTGGCTGCACTAAACGGAATAATAGACTCCCAAGAGAGATTAATAGACAGATACAAGTAACGCAATGTCCAGGGATAATAGTCGTTAAGTCGGTGAATGGGCATAAGCATGAATCTTCGACTACAAAATACCATTGCTTACTATTTCCTTTAGCTAAAAGTGCTGGTATATGCAGATATATACGCACGTACAGAAAGACAAATACCGTACCAACTTCATACATATACAAAAGTTAGATTTAATTTACGTTTAAGTATATTTTTAACTGCGTAAGACGGACATACATATTTATATTTTACGCCCCAATTGTTAAAAAAAACTGTTGAACCGCACATTGATCCTCTGATAAACAAAATTTTCCCATTAATTGTGTTTAAGAATAGAACAGAACATATGATTTTAGGCCTTGAGCAATAATCATTACCAAAATTCGAAGGCTGAACGAAATACCATTGTAACTGCCTTTATTTTCAAATAGAGTTACAATTTTGTCTCCTTCAGACCATGAATCATTACAATATATACTTAACGAAACTTCTAAGTACCCCGATTTCAATAATGTTGGAAATTTATTTTTCAACATTTATGTCTGATCGTTAATGGAAATGTGTACAGGACTATACTGGCGTCTGCTAGCATGGTTTTCATGCTTCTTAATTGATGCAAAATTAGTTTTATCGTACATGAGCTGAAAAGCGGAAATGGGTGCGAGCTTCTCGTGCAAAAACCCCACATGATCAGTTTTTGTGAAAAACATTTGTGTGTTGATGTGCACAACGAAATATCAAGAAATGGCTCGAATGCGGTGTGTCAACAGCAGGATAAATTTCTAGTTGTTAATTTTCTGTTAAATCAAAGCAATTAGAAATCTTCCAATATCAACGCATGCACGACAAAACAGGCTTTGCATCAATAAAGTAGCATAAAAACATGCAAGCAAAGGTCAGTTTGGTTCTATAGGCTATACACATATGTCTCATCGATCGGACATAAATGTTGAAAAATATACATTTTCTACAATATTGAAATCGGGATACTTTGAAGTTTCGTTAAGTATACATGTGCATACATATATACAATATGACAAATCTCAACGTTTATTTAATGCCCTTTAGATGTATTTTAGTTATATTTTACGCCGCCTATAAAACTTTAATTATTTATGTACTGCTGCAACTAACTTAACTAGATTTTCTAGATACATGCAGTTTATATCATTAACCGATAACCCCTCCACTGGGAGCTGACAACGTCTCCCTCTAATGATGAAAACAGATATTCAATATCGATACATGGAAGAATATACTATGGAACCCCTCTATTAAGACCACTAACCGTTCTTTTAAATATGGTCTTATATGCGGGGCCGTCTTTGTAGCGGATTAATTGGTTAAGCATAATTCGTATACCTAAAGATTGCCTGACATATACATTGTTAACTAAAAAGAACCATTTGGAAGTGTAGAAGGTGTATTGAGCTTTTACTCATTATTAATTGAACAGTTTTACATTAATGCATAATATTTTCAAATTTTATCATGATTAATTCTATGTATAAAAAATATGTGTATTTGCGTTCAACAGTATAACGCGTACATATCGGCGATTACGTACGAAAACAGTAAAAATGAACTTAAAGCGCCTACCGGACCGTATAACGGACTTTATCCTGTCTTAAAGTAATTACTTGGCTGATTCCGTAGGCCAAAACATCAATGGAGTTTAGATTAGACCAGCAATAAATATTTGATCTTTCCGTCGAATTTACGTTGGTTTCGGGTTTGCTTCCCTGATTCGAAATGCTGAGCTCTGCACTTATACCACAACCTATGAGCCCTCAATATAATCTTCATCTACTCATACTGATGATGTTAGGATCAATAAGGGAGACAACTGATTCGTTTGACATGATTCTAACTAACTGTGCAATAACTTAATTCAAATTGGTTATATATGAATACGTAAGTTTACAATATGTATACTATTTCATATTCTAAGCTGATGTAATGAGGTAGGGAGTTTCCATGGCGACCTCCATGACCAAAAATACTCGAAAGTGAAATTGTGTGTAATCTATGACGGCCACTGATTACGTAGTGTTATTGGTCAGAGTTCATTGCAAATGGTTCGAAATGAAAATAGTTTGCTGTTCTTTCTTCATTTTCAACCAAACATCATATCTGTACCAGAAACATGGCCCCTATTATGATCCCTAATTCAGCGCTGAAGATGTTTTGGCGCAACCCTTCATCATTTTAGCATAGAGGGGTAAGTTCTTGATTTGTTGTTTAAATTTCAGTTTCTAGAGCACTTTCTTCGCTTTGTTTGGTCATTTACAATATTATGCAGAAAATAGGAACCAAAACCTTAAAATGAAACAATGTCTAGGGTTAGATTTGGAAAATATATCTTAACACATAATGTAATCTAATAAAAGCGATGTAACATGATAAATAATATAAACATATATACTAAGTCAAGGTTAACCTGAACAAATGATTTGTAAACATTATAAGATGCGTCAGTCTCTGTAACGATTTACAACATTGTGTATAATTCATAACAACTCAGGCGTGAGCGGGAAAAGTGAGTTACTTCCCTTACACTATACAAATCATTTCTGACTTTAAAGTGAAGTAGGTTTACAGCTATTAATAGCTGTAAAGATGGAGACCCTACGTAAGCATGAAACTTAGAAATACTAAGTATAAATATATTCTTGCATAAAGGTCAAGCCCAGGTTAACATTGTCGGACTATACTATATAATGCCGTGCAATGCCATTACATAAATGTTTGATTAATATTATACAATAATATATGTATCGATGTGATGCGAAGCGATGCGATACGATATCATACAATACATACAATAAGATTTGCTAAGACTAGTAAGATGCGTTACGATTCGATATGCTACGGTATGATACGATAGGCTCTGATACGATACGATATGCTATATTATGCTATGGTGTATATGTGATGCGATGTGATGCGATACGATTTGTTATATTACGATACGATATGTAAATGTGATGTGGTGCGATGTGATATGATATGATATGATATGATATGATATGATATGATATGATACGATACGATACTATACGATACGATACGATACGATACGATACGATACGATATGCTACGATACGATACTATTTGTTATGCTATGATTAGATTCTATATACTTCGATATAGATGTGATAGGATATGATACGATACGATTTGATATGATGCGATATAATATATGATACGGCCTAGATCTTTGGACCAAAGCGTTTAATCCATCACAAAGCTCATACCACAGCCAATGACTGACTAATATCCTAATTTGAATTTTAAAAGAAGTAGGGAGAATGACTGTAGGGGTGTTACAAAGCCAAACTCATAGAAAGTACTTATTAACATTCTGTCTGAAATTGGAACCCACGACCCGTGGACTCGTATCTATACACGCTACGGACTTAAACACGCATTGTAAGTACATATAGTAAATGTTATCCCAAAATACGGACTATACCATATAGCATAGAATACACAATATTGACTAACCGAATTCTTTTGTTCAACTATACAAATGTAGCATATCAATAGCTCGCTAGTTATATAGTTTTTGCTTAACCAATTATTTTTTCACAATTTTCAAAATTGCAGGTATCAAATTACAGGTATCAATCGATCTAAATTCAGGGTTTAAAATAAAACAAGAAATGTAATGTGGAAACCACATTAAAACCGGATTTAAAAACTTTAACGCAAAAATTGCATAGGGATATAATCTATAATTAACATGATTAAGGCAGGTAGAGTTGTGGTTACTGTCTAATTCTGTTCATGGCATAGTATGTTATCATTGTATGAAGTTTCATAAAGATCTGACTATAAATGGCAGAAATATATGGTTTAGAAAACTTTAACGCAATTGTTCACGACACAGGACGCCCGACCGCCCGACCGATCGCCCGCCCGCCTAACCGCCCGCCCGGGTTTATTATTAATAAACTGTCGTTAAGCTGTGATACTGACGAATAGAGATTATACACAAATATGGAATGCCATTTTATATGCCATATTTAAATAATATGGTGTCTAATAAGGGTTTCATCCTCCCGTTTTTTAACTCGAACACGTATAGTTTGCCCAAATAACATTACATGTTTGTGTAAACATTAACATAAACCGATCCATTCCAAAGGTAGAGCGGTATTAAAAATTCAAGAGTTTTTACATAATAAGTGAGGCAGATAAACCATTTCCCTCTTAGTCAATCATGCTTGTAATGGTATTGTTCGTTTTTTCTCAACTGTCAAAACATGAATAATTTCACGGTGATTGCGTTTGTTAAAATTCTTGTTGTAATACACACATGAGTTTCCGAAAGTGTGTATTATGATCGAGTAAAGCTTCTTATGCCGTATTTTAAGTCTTAGTCAAGATATTTTTAATGAAAACTAGGCCGCCAGTACAAAAACAATGCATTCAGTCACCGTGAAATTATTCAAGCTTTGACAATTGAGAAAAAAACGGACAATAGAATGCATTGCCATTACACCAACAGAGCACTCATAAAATATATCAAAATTACAATGTATTGTCATCCTGAGCTTCCCCCGTCGCGGATTAGTTACATTATTGTTCTGGTTACATTAACAGGGGTTTTTTTTGTACGCACAATACCTGTCCGTGAACACAGATAACAGTAGCGTGTTCAATTACACAAAACGTTACAGAACGTTACATAACAATACATTCGGAACTCCTCGGTCATTCGCTGCGAATAACCTAATCTAATACACAAATATGAGATCGTTAAGACAATGAGTGATGTTTCAAAATTAACGGACTAAAAACGAAACATCACTCAATGCCTAAACGATCATATATTTGTTTACTTTAACACCGGTAGTTTCAAAATAGAGTCTAAATATGTCCGAGATTATTCGCAGCGAATGGCCGAGGAGTTCCGAATGTATCGTTACGGAACGTTTTTGTAACGTTAGCGGTAACTGAACACAGAGCAGATAATCTTATTGGTGGTGTTCTATTTATACAAAGACTCGGAATTTGATACTTACTGCGCAGGCAGTATTTTTGTACCCACTGACAAGGAAAATATTTATGTCAGGAATTACCGAATAAATAACGAAATTTTAAATTAGTGGTGTAAATGTATGCACCACGTACAGTTGAATTAAATTTAACCAAACCTTGTTTATATTTCATATTGTAAATCAAATAAAGACCCACGATTATGGTATCAATTACACGGACTGTACTTAATTACGCGTACCATTTTTGGACAAGTCCAATAGCGTTAAATTGTAGGGTAAATCAATTAAATGTTAATGCGTCGTTATAAGAAAACAAATGATATTCTAATGATTAAAATCGCTTAATAAGGGACAAAGGCGGAGGGCATGTTTTTTATCAAATCCATGTTACGAAACGTAAGCTTGATTTTCACGCGCATTTGTTTTCAGAAATTAGCATTGCAACCACAACCATCCCCGTCAAAGGCAGAGTCCAAAACTATGACTACTTAAAAAACAAAGATATGCTATTTTTTTTATGATACCTAACTGGTTGTAAAGCGTTGTAAGACAATTACTTAACGTAATAACTGAGGAAATTTTGTCCGAAAATGTTGGAAGCTCTACGTATTGTGCGGACTACGTGCACCAGAATTAAAAATGGAATTTATTTTCACTTACTTTACGGGTATGTATATTATTACTAGAACAATTTTAAATTATACACAATTTGCGGTAATAAAAATAAGACTATATCCGTATTTTGACCATGGTGTTTTAGATGTCGTTTATAAAGCTTAAACCGTATTTTCCACGATGTTTTAAAGACGAATTTCTTGACCAATCGTTTGTTTGATCTATTTTGCGCAAATTAAGATTTGATCAAATTGTTTTCTCATTTAAATTTTGGCTCCTTTAAAGGTTTTTAATGACACAGTTTATGTAAAAAATGAGGAATTTGATGAAAAGTGGAAACGCAAGTAAAACTTCAGGCTTCTTATTATCTTGTCAAAATTGTTCAAATAGCGCAACAAAAATAATGAGGGCCCACCAGTTTAACTTGAAGTCGGAGAGCACGTCTAAGTACTAATGCATATGTCGTGGGTTCGTTCATTTGAAACCACTTGGTGATTTTCTACGAAAATGTAGCTCGGACATCATGAGAAAAGAAAATCGTTCTAAAATGGGTTCTGTGTAAATTTAAAATTCACTGAATGTTGATTATCTTGAAATAAAGTCAGAACCACATTGATACATGGTGTTTGAGGCATTGTACTTGTAATGATATATTTTTGAAAATGTGTTTATCAGGGTAAATATGTGCAATAAAGTGTAATAAAATTACTGCTAGTCGAGTTGCATTGTATATATTGATTATCTTTGGCCATTTGCAGTGTGGAAGGCTTCTTAAAGTTATATTGTAGCTAATCAACACATAGCAGACAACATGTTTGCGAGTGTTGACTTAGCACGTCCATGTATAAACAAAAATAGCCCTACATTTGTGCCTTTACGTGTATATAGACTTTCATGAAGTTCGACAGACTTTAGATTTTTGCGAAACATTGTATCCATCTACCTTAACGTGCTGTGTAACAAGTACTCCCGATGCCCCAAGACAGGATGAGCTTTTAGGATCGTTGAATGTCAGTCGTCCGTCCACAATTGTTTGTTAACACTCAAGTGGTTACATTTTATGCTAAATTCTTTTCAAACTTTGTGAGGATGCTTATTGCTTGGATGAGTTCGAACAAGGGTCATCTCGGATGAGAAACTAGGTCACTGGAGCTAAAAATAGAAAAACTTTGTTAACTTTGTAGTTTTGATCGAAATATCCTGGAAATTGGTCTGAAAGAATGTTTTGATTATTTCTAGGTCAAGTATGAATATGGGTCACCTGGGGTCAAAAACTAGATCACTTAGCCCAAATATGGAAAAACCCTGTAAACACTCTAGTTGTCACACTTTTTACTCATTTGTCATCAAACAACTACTTCACAGGAGGTAAAGGTTACATACTACTAAAACATTTGTCTGACAGGAAGATGTGATGACAAATGAATCAGATTCCCATACAGGTCATCTTCCTATACAAAGTATACATTTGAAGCATTTGGTGCGATGGAAGTGTGATAAACCATAACCAATATATATATATATATCTTACGCTTTTCATGTATGCACCAATGGTACTCAGGTGAGCGATAAAGGGCCATCAGGGACCTCTTGTTAAATATTATGTCAAAATTTCGGGTCTATACGTTGTCATGTTGAACGAAAAATGTTGTATAGTGAGTTTAGCAATATATTGTTCCAAAACGATTTTTATATTCATTTAATGGTTAAAGTCACTATATGAAGATATATTCATCAACAGTACACTTAAAAACTGTTTTAAAAAACTTGAAGTTATTAGAATATAACATGCATTAGAGACATGATGAACTTTTTAAACCATTCTACTTTCTAAATTTGAATTTGACAAAGTGTCCATTTCTTAAAAAAGTGGGGCAATTATGTAAGCGACACTGTATGCATTGTACGTTAATATTCTATGTAACTGTTCCAAAATATTTTCAGAGCTTTATTATTAAATTTGGAACAGTCTTTTTTATACAACAAGACTTCATCTAAAACATACCGTGATCAACATTATTATTTGAAGTATTGACATTCAAATTCTACTTTCGGTTTCGATCTACTTTCACTTTGAAATGCAATGAATAACGTAAACATAATTAAACAATATTTCCATTTAATCAAAAAATCTTGTTTATTAGAGGTGTATGAAATAGATAAATGTCTATTTTCTTTGCAGTTCAAAAACAATGTTACATATAACGGGGCTTTAATACAGTAACCTTGTTGTAACACTTACATTTAGTAAGAATTCTGATGTAGCGCGATACATAATAACAATATACACACAATTTCAATTACAAATCACAAAACGTGCTATCTGGCTAAAATAAAATATCCTTACAATTTCTTCACGGGTAGCGCGCCTGGATTTCGAATCTAGTGTCCCGAAGGGGGTACGGGTTCGAATATCACCCGGAGGGTTATACCTTTTCATGAAAATTTGACAGTAATGTTGATTTTTCTTCATTGATAATGTATAATTATGGATACGTTTCCGGTCTTGTGAAAGGATAGGTTAGTACTGGTTATAGACAAGGGTCCGGTAAAACTAGGTCTGGTGCCCTGGACGCCGTAAATTAACCTAAAAACTTGCGTTGACACTGCGTAAAACCCAGTATATAATCAAAGCACTGGAGTGCTGGAGGAACTATGTCCTGAACTTATTTTTTGATTAAAGAATATATAATTATGTCAAAATATAAATATTATCCATAAAATAATGTATTAAGTATAGCACAAAGAGTGCGGTGCGCACAAAAACTACCAAAACCGTCTTTAATGTATTGACATAAGTAACATAATATAATACGATCATTTAATATTGTTTATTACTATCGAATGATGTAATTATGCTACGCATATGACATGCATTGCCAAAAACATCGTAGGCCCTTTTTACTCCAACCAGTAATAATTGCAGTTGTCACGGGTTGAGTTGTCTACGGGTTGAGTTGTCCCGTCTCCATTGCAAGATTTGTATGTCCTGAGAGTAACCTCCCTTTTCCCGAAGAGTTTCAAGAACGACAACACAAGCCAGCGTAGTATTACATTTAAATGAGATGTTAATGAGTTTCACGCTTGAACTACGCCTCTTTGTCTATGTTGAAAATTGTTGAAGCGTGTAAAGAGTAATCTTATACTTTCTTGTTACCATTGGAACGATGCTAAATAACATCGTTCCAAAAATGATGCGTAATTCTTTTAAACAAAAAACTTCAAATATAGTCATAAGTTGCTTACACATTACAACTGATATACTTTATTAAGATTATTATGTCAACATTAGGAGGTCATTCACTCATATACTAGTAGTACTTTATTTACTGAAGATTGCTCAGGGCTAAGTTGGTAAGGTGAATGACCGTCGTACATAACTTAAACGGTGCAAAATCCAATGAAAACAGCATACAGACCTTCTTGGTGGTTTTCTAAGTAAATATTCATATCTTAGTAGATAACCGCAGTGTTCCTGATGTGAAAACAGTAGAACTGTATAAAACACTTAGGGGTTTCGATTTGCACAACGGAAGGTCTGCTAAATTTGGAATACTCTACTCTGTCCGTTCGATTTAACGACTTTCCGTTTTTAGCAGATCTTCCGAGCATTTCGCTCGATATTTGGCAGAGTTTGGAAGACTCATGCGACATTCTCAAAACAATCATTGGAAACCAGTGGAAAGCAAATTGCAACAACTACATGTGAATGAACGAAAAAGGCTGTGAAGGCTTCCAAAACTAGTATATTTTATTAGAACAGGAAGTAGCTACAAGGTTTATAGTAATGCAACTTTTGTATGTGGCCCTCTCTCAAAAAGTTACAAATAGTCGTCAATCAAAAACTCCAACGCATAATGTATGGCAGCTGCCATCTTGGATTTCTTCTCGGCCTGTTCGATTAACAAGGCTATTCCGGAAATAGAACAAGAACGCTATCATAAGTAGAAGACGGCAAATTGGAAACCTTAACTGAAGAGACAGAATGGTGTGATAAGTGAAATCATACATAAAAGACACGCATGGCTATATATGTAAATACACCAAAACTACAACCGGTAACCTGATATATTATATAATATTAATTCTGTTTTACCTGTCGGGAGGACGATATTTACTCATAGGGAAATCTCAACTTTTATGAAGTACTACGCTAATATTTATTTTCCAAATAGGTATACATTATTTCAAAGTGATTGTCATATCACATTTCCACATTACTTCTTATTAAATTAGTACTCTCACAATAATTATTCATATGGAACAAAAGTCACGAACAAATCTCTGGATTTAGCTGTGAATTAGTCCCATTTAGTTACTAGGACTGTCACGATATACCGGTATACCGGTATATTGCAATACGCAGCTGCGGCAATACGTACCGCGGTACGAAGTTAACGTACCGGTATTTGGCGATATTTTTATTTCACTGGAAAAATCTTCCCTTTACGAAATGAAAGTAGCGAAACGTCAGTTTTTTCCATTGTTCATTTAAGGTGGGTCGGTACCTTACTCGGAGGGAAAAACGGAAAAAATATTATGTTCACCGATTATGATAAAAGTTAGCTAGCAGATACCTTCATGCTTCTTGTTTGTTTTTCTGGTAACCTTAGCGACGTTGTCGTTTTTTCACGACGTCACGGACGTCACATTGGTTCGCGCTAAAAACAGGCATGCAAGGACATTAAACCCATATATTTAAAGTATTGAATGTCCGAGGACAAAGATAATTATTCCAAAATGTTTCTGAAATGTTGTTGCATACGAATATTATGTTCCGATTATCTAAATATCACGCCAGTCGTAAAGATTGTACATTTCATCACTGAATTTAGGGTTTTCACGTCTAAAAGATTTCACCAATTGCCGAGTTATAACGTTTATTTTCAAATTAATGCAGAACGGTGGTCAAATTCTTATCGCAATTTTTGAAAACTACACACTTTTTGTGTCATTGTAATGAAATAAAAAAAGAAAGTGAACGTTCTCAGTTTTTCACAATATCGCTTTCAAAGTAAAATTACCTTCAAAACAACGACGTTAATATTACGTTGCGCTGACGTTATGATTTTGGGTTATGTATGTAATTTTCTTGTAAATTAAATTTTGTAGTTTCTTTCCTGTTATTAATTAATTTCTTTTGACTCTCAGCATCTGATCTGTTCAAAATTAATTTAACATAAGTCAATAGAAGTCCGCGTTTACTTATTTTTGCAACAAATGTTTTAATCATAACGTCAGCGCAACGTCGTTGCAATGTTGGTATTTTTTCTTTGAACGCGAAATTGTGAAAAACGGAGAACGTTCACTTCCCTTTTTTATTGCATTAAAATGACATATAAAGTGTGTACTTTTCAAAAATCGTGATAATAATTTGACCACCGTTCTACATTAATATGAAAATAAACGTTAAAACTCGGCAATTGGAGAAACCTATAGACATGAAAACCCTGTATTCAGTGATGAAATGTAAAATCTGTACTCCTGACGAGATATTAAGATAATCGGAACAAATTAATTGTTTGCAACAACATTTCAGAAACATTTTGGTATAATTATCATTGGGCTTGGACATTCATTATTTTAAATATGTGGGTTTAATGTACATGCATGCCTGTTTATAGCGCGAATCATTGTGACGTCCATGACGTCCTGAAAAGAACGACAACGTCGCTAAGGTTACCAGAAAAACAAACAAGAAGCATGAAGGTGTATGCCTGCCAACTTATAACATAATCGGAGTACATAATATTTTTTTCGATTTTTTCTCCGAGTAAGGTACCGACCCACCTTAATTCAAGCTTAAGTTACAAGAATTTAATCGACTGGGACGCGTTCGTTTGCTTATACAGAACTTGCGCAAAATATGTTTTTGAATCAGGAAGTTGTTAAACAAGCATGGTGTCCAGGGGCTTGATTGCTATGATGTTTTGCAGCTAAGGGGATGATCGTTTCTTCCAACTAACATCTTTCTGATGTGCAAAACATATATCACAGTCCTAAATGACCGTATAGACTTAGTGAGACTAGATTCTAGTAGTTGCATGTAAGATTTGCAATGATTCTGTTGAATACAGCAAGGGCACAACAAATCTATAAACCTACAATATATCGTGGTACGTATCGCATTTACGGTGCTAGCATATTGCAATATATCGCGATACGCTTCTGGCGTATCGTGACAGCCCTATTAGTTACTATACCAACACTTCCGTCAGTAACTGAAAACTGTTCCACATGATTTAGAATCAGTGGTAGGGATCCAAATATATCATTTAATGACTATACCTTTTTATTATTGAACAATCAACTATTCAAAAGATTAAAAAATTTAACAAAAATTTAACAAAAAGCGCATTGTTATCACTGCCAAACTACCATGTGTACGTTGGATAATGCACTTTTATAGTTTAAGCCGATAAGATATACATGAGTAAATTAATGAAACCATGTATATATTTTGTTCGTCTGGGAGCAGCATATTATCAAAAATCTTACGATATTTAACAATACAATACAGTGGGATTTACGACTAAGATAATTGGCTTCTGTTCTGTTCATTAAACAATTTAATACAAAAATACAACTCCAACTCATGGGCGGATCCAGGGGGGGGGAGCAGGGGGAACCGGACCCCCCCCTAGAATTTGTAAAATGACTTGTCCATTAGAGAATTTCTTGACTGTAATTCATCTTCAAGTATCATGAAGCAATTTTTCTCCGTGATTAATATAGATTTAAAGGTTGTGTAGTTTTTATTATTAATATATTGCAATTTTTTTTGCAAAATGTGCATAATGTGGTTGTGGTTCGAAAGTTCGGACCTCCCTAGAAAAGTTCGGAACCCCCTCCCCTTAGAAAAAAATCCTGGACCCGCCCCTGCAACTAACTTAAGTTTGTACACATGCATGAGTCACAATTGTCATTCAAGGATATCACGTATACAAAGCCATGATCATTATGTTATCAGACTTCAGAAATAAATTCGTGGTACAATACATTTCAAAAAGATCTTTAGAAATCGCTCCATTGCAATCATGGCTTATCATAAAAACAAATCATTGTAATATTATACCTAAACTCCATGCTAGATTTATAAATGGTCAATTATTCTTGTATTGTTAAAATTTGTATGTTAGTTTCGCATGCAATAACACAAAATTCGCATAATATTGTCATATTATTGAAGAATATTGTAATTAAATACAAGGACATTGATTTTTATGAAAAAGACGAATGTATTTTCCACTCTAAGGTATAGCATGGTTGTGGTGAATACTGCCCAAACTGGATTGCGTGTCGATGTTTTAGGTTTCTAGTTATCTCCCTTTGGTCCTTCTATAAATCAACTAAAAGGGAGATAACATACCCCATTTTTCTAACACTTTCGGAACGCGTCTGGTCCCTGTGCTTAACCACTCGCTGCATTGTCGGACGGTAAGACTAAAACACGCAATGGAGAATTTTGGCGAAATGTATCAGACATTGGCGGAATGAAAATTTAGTTGCTTGGATATATAGCCTCTATAACTACATCACTAAATTGTATGTCTTTTCCATCAATAGGCCGTGTCTATAATTATAGTATAGAAAATACGTACTAATATAAGCTACACACAACATACCCAGTTTACATACTTTAATAATATAATAATGGTAAGATTAGTTTTGACAGACAGTTTGATCATTGAAACAAGTTCTAAATCCAACATTAAATTTATAAGTTCATGTTCAAAGCATTGTTCTTAACTCTCGTGTTTAAGCCGCCCAACAGCGCTCGTACAACTCAATATATATTTATCAGAAACTACATGTTTGAACGATGACTCCAAAAACTAACTGAAAAGTAAAGATATCAACTCCCAATTTGACCATCTGTCAAATGTATGTATTTGCATGGGATATATCTATGATTAATAAGACAAGTATAGAATCGGTCATTATGCAACCAGATATGTCCATTTATATCAAATAAACATACATGCTTAAAACAGTTAAGTCGTTTCAATATAACAAGCATTAGAGACAATATAATCACGTCGATCAAATTTGCATTCAAAATTTAATTTCGAGTTAATGCATATTTCAGTATTTCTTAAAAAAATATCTCTTTAATGAAAGCGCAATATTCAGTTTTTGCTAACGTAACGTACTCGTGATCTAAAATACTTTTTTTACAACGTAAAAAAACATAGTAAGGTACATGCATGTAAGGTACTCGATCTTAAACTGTTAGTGTTCAAAACTGTTGTTTAAAAAACTGACAATCAAATATCACTTTCGATTTCGTTTCTAATGGCTCGTCGTCAGCTGTGCACGACTGCTTCATATACTCTGGTTTGTGCTCATAGTCTAGTTTGTGCACCTTTTCACAAAGAAAACTTACGAATAAAAGTTATCGTAAGTCAAAAGCAAGAAACAATAATAATTACTTCATTTTTTGGTCAATCAATTCCAAACATTATTGAATTATGTAGAGTAGTTGTATACCTTCTTGAATATCATATCATAGTTATGTTTATTATCCTGCTGACTTGGAACTGCAAAATTATAAATTTGACTTACGATAACTTTTTTCGTAAGAATTTTTGCAAAAAGCGCCACTGTGCGATACTACGCTAAGCATCATGAGTAAAAATTTACCTGTAGCCTAAATATTCTGTTTTCTTTTTCAGGAACCACCCGGGAACAAAACGGGTATTGGAGTTCTGGCAATTGGTTGTACATTACTTAAGAATGATAACCAGGCAAAATGCTAAGATAGTGGTGACCCTTTTTGTGTTTACGACGTGTTTCTATTCATTTTATATTGCTCAATATTTGATCTCTGAGTTCTATACGAATTCAAACCCAACTGTGTATATTGAAAATGACTCCGAAGCAGACATATGTGATAAAATACCACATGAACCAATACCAAATATTATTCATCAGATTTATGGTTTTAAAGATCCAGAATTGCTGGAAGACCATAGACTCAAACGTGAAGAATGGATTAAAATACATCCAGATTTTACTCACAAACTATGGAACGCCGATGACGTCCTAAAATTAATAAAAGCAGAGTATCCGTTCTTGTATAGAAATTATATATCCTACGACCGATGGATACAAAGATCCGATGTAGCTAGATATATACTATTATATCATTACGGTGGTTGGTACGTCGATCTTGATGTTACATGTTTGAAAAGGTAAGCCAGATAGTAAAGCTCGTCGTCGTCGGCAACCACAGTGCTTCCTTCTGTTACATTCCATGCGTACCGTGGGCAATTTGACTGGCGAAATCACGTGTACATGAATATGCATGAGGCAGGGAAGAACAATATTCTTCAAATAAAATCGCATGTTACAATTAAATACTCCTCAATAGCAATGACGTCATACTGGTATTTTATTACTTAAAATAGAAACCAACGCACGTGTTTATTTTCTCATTTTGAATGGTAAACCAAATCTTAGATATAAAACGTAATTTCATTGGCTAGTTTTTCTTGTGGTTTCCTTGCGAAACCAATACAATTGCCTCATTAATTATTCATGGTTACGAGATTTCCCTAACCAAATGACCCACAGCGTAATTACGCAGCATAGCAGAGTAATGTATCGTGGGATAACCGACGATGAGTAAACCTTTACTATGTACAGTATACCCAGGACCTCTAATTTAAAGTCGCCAAATGGCACATGGCAATCAATCTCTAATGGGCGATCAAAGAACGTGAAGTAATTGTCAAACCACAGGTGCCTGACACAAGTTTTCCTTATTATAGTATATAAAGAGAAAATGTCTGGTTTTGATGTGCTTATGAAATATCTAAAGCTAAAACATAAGATATTTAATTTGACAATTCAAAACTCGTGCCTTTGTTTTATTCTACAACAACATATAGACAACTGTGTGTTATTTGTTTTTGCAAAAATATGGAAAATCATGTAGATTTTGTACCAAATTTAGTGACACTTTGATAAACCGTTAACATTTTCAAATCAAAAAGTTTTCTAAGTATCAGAGCTTTAATCTTGAATCGTTTTATGGTTATATTACATAATTGGTAAATAATTTATGCTCTCTGGTGAATTGTTACGCTGTCCTTAAGGTCTAATGGCTGACATAGGAACATAATAGTCAAAATCCAAAGCTACCATACTGAGTCGGTTTGCCTTAATAACTGGACAAATGTATAGGTGTAATACAACCTCTCTAGACCTAAATCCTCCTTGGAAGGGACAAAAAGTGTTGCTGTTCAGAGGTTGTTGTTCTACAGTGGTAAAATTCATTTAAAATTATGCCTATTACGCTTATCAAAAGCTGTGCAGAGAATTTGTTCTGTAGAGGACCGCTTAGCAGAGGTTATATATGGCGCCAAAATCATATAGATGCATACATAATTAGCAATTTTTAACCACTGGTGCCTGTTTCAAAATAAATTTAATTATAACTTATAAGCGGCCATTAGTGTGAACGTGCTGCACATGAACATATGACGTAAGCAATTTATGTGTATTTTTCTCATTGTAGTATAGACAGCATATCCACGTCAGCATATAACTCTCATAAAAGTGTTGTTCTACATGAAACATTTCCTGCCGGTCCATCTAATGATTTTATAGGTGTTACACCACGTCATTCATTCATCAAATCTTTATTAGATCATCTGCCTGAGGCTAATAGATGGTTTGTGTTCCCACATGCTCAGGTCATGCTTTCAACAGGTATGTCTTAATTACTTCAGGATTACTTAAAGTCCATCAGTTAGAAAAAGTTATAGTGCGGTTTTAAGTCTGCTTCCATATGTTCAATCGACTTTACATGTTTTGTCTTTGTGGTGCCGTGTATATTCATGTTTAATATAATTATGCTACATGAAAAGCATAATATGTTCAACAATACTTAATGTGTTCTTTACTCAGAATTGAACTCACTGGCTAGTTTGCATAGTCTATTTACTTTATGTTTTTGCTTTATTTAACGCAATAGTGACAATTATTCTGTCCTTTTAAGGCGGTCAGTGCACATAATCAAGTCTCCTAAACCCTTGTCTATAACCAGTACTCACATACCCCATCCACAAAGCTGACAAAGTCTAAAACTACCTTCTTATTGAAGGAAAATGTTATAATTTTCATGGAAGGGTATTACCGACCCGTAGGGATTTGAACCAATGCCCACCCTTTCGGGAAGCTATATTTGAAATCCCGGCTCGCTAACAATCGTGCTACAGACCTGAATTTAGAATCATTTGCTCAACGATGGCGATGCTATATCCTACTTTAAAGTTGCTGCAAAGTAGTTCTCCATTTTTATTTGCGACTACCTTTAGAACTCTGCATGGTAGATACTGATAAACATGTAATGCCTAGATTTTTTGTTCGTTTTTCTTTTTACTTCAGGTCCAACATTCGTATGGGGTAGATTACTGAACTACCAATGTCCAGAGGAAGTTTCTGTTCTAAGTAAAGCTGAATACAATAAATATTTTGATATTGACCATGATGGGTCCTGGCATAGCTGGGACGAAACAGTTATATCATTTTTTGTTAGATGGTGGAAGTCAGGTAACAAAAAAAAGTAAGACACAACCACTTTTTAATTGACAGGATGTGTTATGTATTGTATGTACGCGAGTTTACTTACTTAATTTCATACTCTAATTTCCATCCATCATTTGAAGCATACTTGAAAACATATGAAATACAAAAAACAATTATCGAAGGGGATTGTGGTGTTGATTGCAAGAACTTCATAAATTCTAGTCTGTAGATCCCTAAATAACAGCGCTGATGACTACCAATTGTACAAGCATCCATCGGACTTGATCATTTTATTCTGTGAATGTTACTATGGTTTCTAATATTTTTTAATGTCTATTAATTTAAAAGCGTTGTTAGCTTTTTTAGTTTTCTTTGTTGATACTAGCTTTGTTTTCTTAGTAGGACCGTTAAACACAGAATCTTTCACTTGGTGAAACAAGCATCAAACTTGGTACATGGAATCTACATATTCTCTCATTTACTTAAAGCTCCAGGGCAGCATACTTTGAAAAAATATCCTCGACTATTTAGCAATACAATATAGAGGGATTTCCGATAACTTTGGTCGTAAGATCGCTGATGATATGTGTCACAATTTTCTTATTTGACCATCACTGTGACCTTGAACCTTGATCTAGATACATCAAACGTGGTAAAAAACAGTACTACGTCATGTTCAATATTAAAGACGCAAAGCAAGAAGTATTTCAATTGTTTATGTACGGGAAACCTAAGTCCATATACATGTACCTAAACGCATCCGCAACATTTGGAACGCCATGGTGATATTTTAAAAAGGTGTGCGTATATTTGCGTAGAAAATTGCCAATGGGTTCCAAATGCATTCCCCAAAATGGCTACCGTCTTGGATTTGATGGTGAAAAGTGTAATGTTTGTAAAATGGTAAATCATGTAGTTCCGCTGTACCGAATTCGCTGCTTGTACATGCATCACAAAATGAAAGATTGCTGCAGTACTCGGCCTCGTTGGACCACAGATGGCAGGCACGGCTCTGAGTCAAATACACTAGAATTATACGTAGTGTTCTTAATTCAGAACCGTGTCTGCTTCATGATGGCCTGGACGATCTTGTCTTTAAAAGCTTTATTTATTAGTACATGTATTAATATAACATTAAAATAAGTTCACAAAACTGGTACCAGAGTCCAAAACTTATGATAATAAAATAATGCGTCTATTTATATTCACTAACTTATATATAATATAAAATCATAGTTACAATTGGTATACGATTGCGGGTACAGGGTAGTTATTATGAGTGTTCGTTGCCAAACTATTATTTAAGCATATTTGTGTGAAGTTTTACGAATATAAGGAATCTGGTGCCAGTGGTTGACATAGCTATCTCTAAAACAAAATTCTTAATTTCTCTTGCTCAATTATTTGTAACATATCAATGCAAATTCATATCCTAATCATGCTTTCTTTCATTATGCTCTCATGGTACTGTTTTGTTACATTTTGATTATTAACAATGCAAATTTTATATCAAATATTTTTAAATTATCTATTTTGTAATGCAAAATAAAAATTAACTTATTTTATACTTCAGTGTTTTATTGTTTTTCTTACATGGTGCCTTCAACATCAGAACTAAGCTTTACAAATCTTCTTAGAATGAGATTGGTCTCATTAGCCAATCTTCAATATAGAATCATGGAGGAAGGATAGAATTTTCAAAATCTTGAAATTCCTGATTTCAGCAACATTTACAAAAGAAAACTACTCTATCTTGGATCGCCAAATGTCTGAGTTTCAGCAGTATTTACGAAGGAAAACTATCGTTCTGTTTTATTAACCTGTCACAACTTAAATAAGTACACGGTCACTGCATCTGTTTTTTAACTGTTTCCGAACTTGGTTTTTTTCGATATTAAAAATCGCCGCATGAATAGTAAGATCATCAAAAATTCATATGGATCGGTGACTGAGTGGTAAAAAAGAGATGCATAATAACACATTCATTGACCGTGTGATTATTCAAGTTGTGACAGGTTAATAAAACAGAACTATACTCTATATTGAGTCCCCAAATTCTTGAATTTCATTATTTCAGCAACATTTACATAGAAACACCACTCTATCGTTGGTTTCCAAATACCTGAATTTCCATACAAATCCTGAAAACTTACATCAATGTGGAACACACATTCAGTAATGTACAATGTAACTGATAAAATATTTTAAAGGTACTCATTCACAGATTTCAACTTAAATATCATCTTTTTTTCTAAAACTATCAAGTGTATAGAACTATTTTTGAAAGCAGGAAAGTAGTGATCTGAAAATAACAATTTTAGTGCAAATTTATTAACAACTACAAATGATGGTGGTTCATGTAGTAAATATCTACCCCGTATGTCACGGTATAGACAATTTTGTGCATTTTAGTGCATTTTTGTGACTTTAATTGTATATTTCTTGCAACATATTGGTCAGTTTGTCTTAAAATAATAAGATTTTTTTTACACAATTACAGACACTGAATGGTATTTTGAAATTATAGAACAAATAAACCAAATCTGTGAACTAGTACCTAAAATAGGAACTAAAAGTCCCTACTCCTACCCAACCCAGGTACGTTGGTACAGTAGATTACATTCAAGATTCCAAACCTAGGGTCCCTAACGGGTTGCTAGTATGAGACTCACTCGGGTTACTTATACCCTTCCATGAAAATTCGACAATAATGTCATTAAATCTCCATAAATAAAGTATTTGGAGAAGTTATCATTCTTCATAGGTGAGTACTAGTTATATACAAAGGGTCAGGAAAACTTTTTTAATCAATGTTATTGACATAAAATGAAGTAAACTTGTGTTGACAAGGCGTTCACCCTAATAAAAAAGGAATGAAGTAGTTTTACTCATGTTAAAATGGTTGGTAACATAGGACATCTGCGTTCATTTTTATATTATTGTGAGACATTAGCCGTTACAGCAATGACACATCTTAACAAGTAAGTATTTTTAATAGATAAACTGAGGCGTTTAATCTATCTGTGGGTCTAAATCAAGGATCAATTTATCACAGTAGTTTTGAAGATATTGACATTTTTCAAACCATCAATTGAGAAATGTATCTCCTAGATGTTCAATAAATACAAGTTATGAAAAAAACAGAAGCTAAAAACTAATACATGTAACAGGTATAAAAATCAAAGTGCTGAAAGCATAGATATGAGTTTTTAGGTATTGTAAATTCACCCAAATCAAACTGATTTTACATTGCTGTCATATGAATTCAATTTTATCATACATATGCACATTGTCCTCTTTATAATAGCTCATAATAACATACTGCGTGACATAATGATGATAGTTTTCCTTATGGTTTCTATCATAAAAATTGTCCAGTTTCAAACTAGGACTAAAGTATTCTACCGATACAGGCAACGTTTTTGACGGCACAAATTAAGCAATTTTGAAAACAAGTTCATTAAAACGTGCCCTACGATGAATATCTTTGGAAGCCATACGCATTTAATATATACAATGTACTACAAACCAGAAGACAAAATAAGTTATCGCGCGAAAGAATGAACGAACGACAACTTCGCAGCGACTAATCTATTTATTCATTGAAGTAATACGCTATGATATACACTGCCCCCAAAAGATCTTTCACTAATTTACAATTTATACTGTTCATAATTGAATCTTTAAAAAATGTAAAATTAGTTTATGACTAAATGACTTTAACTATGCTTTTCTTGTGGATATGAAATTACGAAACTATTTCAAGCTTGACCTTTGACCTAGTGACCTCAAAATGTGTAGGGGTCATCTACTGAGTATGCTCAATCTTCCTACTAAGTACCATGACTGTTACTCCGAAACTGATATAATGTCACATAGCTTTAGAGGTTGACAGATAACGTTTGCTGCAACTAAACACATAAGATATACCAAGATATTTTCTGCGTATATTGCATGAATAATAAACGAAATAATATAATAATTCTTCCAAACAGAACTTGGAAAATGTAGCAATTCAATTAAGTGTACTGTGAAGAGAATTTTGGAGGGCAGTGTAGCTTATGAATAAGGAAAACATGAAAACTTAATGTCTCTCATTTTAAGAAATGCTAAGATTTTATCTATAAAAACTGTCACTTGTATTACTTCTAAAGAATTTATTACGAAACAAAATTAGGTTTCTACGCTTACTCATATATTTTGGTCATCTCAACAAGAATTCACTCGTAGAGCACGTGCGATTTTTTTCAATAAGACAATTCCTCTTTCTATCCGCGATTCCTGGGGCGGACTTGATTCGAATTACTCTGTTTACTCCAGAATAAATTCAGTGAACGAGAGTAATCCGTTCGGATCCGTAAACCAAATGAAAAAGAGAAAACATAGCTGTTATGTTACTGCTAAAATTACAGCTGGCGCGTCATAAGCCTTGTTTGCAGAACCTAGTAACAATTAGTCTGAAGATGATTACGAACCTTTACCAGTTGCAACACTTCCGTTGACATGAAAAACTTATCTTACAAGTCTAATATTGGAATTTCTGTAGTCGCAGCCATGCTTGTTGATGACGTCACACTCCACAGTTTCCTGCCTATGCGCAGGAAAGAACAGAGTGCGCTGAGAGTACCTGCTCTGCGTCGCCTTATTGTACTTCGGAGGAAAATGCGCGTAAAGAGTAAAAACAGTTACCCCAATCAAGTCCGCCCCTTATTCTATCATAATGTAAAATTTTATGTGTAAGTCCTGTATTTTTCCATTTCTATATATTACTTCTTATGTATTAATGTGTAATTGAGAAATAAAAGTATTGTTCACTTCTGTTCATTCAGTTATTAAATCTATATCATAATATTATTACAGTTAAATAAATTTAAAAATCATTATTATAAAAGCCAAACAACTATCAACACCACTATTAACAACAGTCCACACATTTAAAACATGCGTCATCATCATTATACAAAACTAACAAAAAATCGACAAAACTGTAAACAGCACCATAAACAACAGCGACGACAGCTTAAAACAACTCGTGACCAAAAAATATCGTACTAAATGATTTAAATAACAAACATTTTTAGGGGACGAAGCCTTTCTTGTGATCCAAGAATCGTCGTAACGAAACTGTTTCCGTTACAATATTTTTTGGGAACGAGTCATTCGATGATTTTTGTATTCATATGTAAGAATTATCGAACCCATTATTTTCCAGTTACGAATATATAGTACCCATTTTTGTTACGATTTTCTTTTGGGACGAATCCTTTGTAAACATATTTTGATTCGTACCCAAGAATTATCATACCGATATTTTTTTCAGTATTGCAAATTTATGGGTACGAACGCTTTATTGACATTTTGATTTGTACATTTGTATATTTTTGGGGCCGACGCCTTTGTTTATATAATGATTCATACCTAATAAATGTCGTACCATATCATTTACATTACGATTTTTAGAGGCGAATCCTATAATAACATTTTTATTAGTACCCAAGATTAATCGTACCTAACACTTTTCCAGTTATATAAGCTATGGGAATGAATCATTTTTTTTAATTTTGATTCATACCCAAGAAATGTCAAACCAACATACTTTTTAGAAACGAACATTTTTTTGGGAACGAATCCTTTGTTAACTTTAATTGGTACACAAGAATTATCGTACCATATCGTACGAAACTTTTGGGGACGAATCTTTTATTGACATTTTGGTTTTTACCCAAAATTATCGTACCAGAATTTGGTACATGTACTTTAATTTAAAACCATCTTCGGCTACCACGGTACCAAACGTACCGTGGGCAATTTGACTGGGAAAATGTGAATATTATATGCCTGAATATGCATGAGGCAGTGGAGACAAATCTTCTTCCAATGAAATCGCGTGTTACAATACTCTTCTATAACAATGACCTCATAAATCAACGTCATACATCACCCGCTTTAGAGAAAAATTGAATGGTAAACCAAACCTAAGATATATCACGTAATTTCAATGGCTAGTTTTCTGCAGTGGTTTCCTTGTGGAACCAATAAAACTGCCTCATAAGATATTCATGACAACGAGATTTTTCAAACCAAATTGCCCATGGTACATTGCAACATAAGCGGAGTAATGTACATTGTGTATCGTGGGATAACTAACGATGATATTAATATAGGGATAAAAAATGAATTAAATTGTAAAATTTAAATGAAAGGGTATAACCTTACCGGATGAGATTCGAACAAATACTCAGATCGAGAAACTAGATTCGAAATGCCGGTGCGCTACCAACTGCGCAACCGACCCGATTGAGTGTTGCAATTAAACGTCTCATGAATAAAAATAAGAAGCTTCCAATTGCAATAGTACCAGCAGTGAGATCACATAACTGGAAATTAGTTCTGGCTTCAAAAACTATAAGCCCTTTTTTAACGTTATGATTTTCATTTGATGCCGATCTTTATAAGCAGTATAGACACAGGTTTGCATAAAGTGCTTGAGAATTGACCTGGCGGTGATCAAAATAGACATAGAGCTAAAGTTTATGGCCGCAAAATGTGTTGTTTTTGGACATTTTAGTCGATGGTAAATGTTCCATAACAATTGTTTTGGATGATTAAGTATATGAATTTAACCTTAAGGCGATTGGCTTAGGGTGTTTGAGTGACTTCTATGGACCTGATTGTGGTTGCTAGGGACATGTTGATGGTCGCTACGGGTCTAAGAGTGATTGGTTAATAGTAATATTGGCCTATGTAATACTTGTGTGCTATTAAGGTTCGATGCTACAAGTTAAGCGTGAAGATTGCGAAGATTAGCGTCAGGGGGAATTGGTATTGAGTTTGACATTTAAAGACAATGTCGACAGGAGCTTGTCGGTAGCGTGTATGACTACCATTGTCGTTGATGCAAGCATACATTCTCCTTCCCATGGAGTTACGTTATGTCTAAAGACGTCATTCGGAATTGCCTGCCATTCTAACAGCAAAGCCTGTCTCAGGTCATGAATACAGTTGATTTGGTGATTGTTTCGTGCCCCGCGCCCGAGTTCATCCCATGTGTGCTCAATGGGGTTAAGATCCGGGGAGAGTGCTGGCCAGGGTAAGACGTTCACATTATTGTTTGTCAAGAAAGCTGTGGTTACTCGGGCCGTATTGGGTCTAGCATTATCATGTTGAAAGATTGCCTGAGGTCCATGGTTCTACATAAATGGGTGCAAATAATTGCGGAGAATATCGATATAGCCTTGCGCATTGACATTCCCTGAACAACCACAAGTTCTGTCTTTTGGTTACCCATGATTCTTCCCCAGACCATGACGCTGCCGCCACCGACCCTGTCCGCATCCCTGACGCAGCATTCATCAAAAATACTGGAAATGTTGTTATTTCTTGTTTGTTAGCAACCGTTAATATTTCAATGAAACACACAATGTGGTGACAACACGTGGTTTGTGTTGCAAACCGGAAATGTAAAACGTGCAAAGCATGCGAGGTGCGCCGGGATAGGATTATCAAAACTGGGAGTGTATTGACAGGCCAATCAATACGTGTAGTGAAAGTAAATCTATGAGAAGAATAATCTGTCAAAATGGGAAATTTAGTGTGTAAAGTTTTCATTTTTGCCGAGTATACTTTAAAACTGTGCCACAATATTGTGGACTCACTTGGAAATATTTAAAATGGCATTGTAATAAATTGATTCGTCTGAATAAAAGTACGGACACAACTTGCGTCGTAATGAGTTAATTTCAATGCCCGGTACATTCTTTGTTTTTTTCTTGCGAACTTAAATACTAATAATTTTCAAAGTTCAGTACTAAAAATCAATAACAATGAATGATTTAATTTCTGATTTTGCAAAATATAGACAAATTGCTGTACGGTTTTCTTATATGTTCGTGAAATTTAACAACAAATGTACATAAATATTTATGTAACTGAAAAAAGAATAACAGACAATGTGGATATCATAGTTCTTCTATTTTTATCAAACTTGAGTGACACTACGAGCACAATTCATTTTCATGTTCTTAAAATATAGTTTCAACGAATACATACAAAGAATATATTCATTCTATATTTGAAAGATAAGCACACCAGAAAATTTTATTGTCATGACATTATCATCAGAAGGACTGGACATGTCCAATGATACTATTTCTCCGGTTTTGACTTCAGCTATAGTTGTTTCAGATCTTCCATGTTGTAAGCCGCTTTGAGTGTTTAGATCGATCCAGTCAATGGATTTGCCATTTATTAATACTCTTACAGTTACGTAGCCTGGTTTGCCTAAGCCTAAGTCTTGAACTGACAGTGTAAACAAGTACAATCCGCTTGTTGGCGCTATGAAATTGCCAGAAGAAGGTTCAAAACCTCCACCTAAGTTAAGATCAAGTAATAAGAAATCATGTACCTGTTTTGTGCTATTTGTTCTATGTAACATATTCAATGCACGGAACGCTATATTCATTTTAGGAGGATGTGTCGGCACTGGAAGTTGGAGACGACGTTGTCTGATGGACCTGTTCTCAGAGTTAGCTGTCGTGTAGTTATCATCAAAGACTGTGTCATCTTTATGTGGTGTTACTTCATTTCTAGAAGATTGGTTGAAGTTGTCACTAGACTTGTTTTTGAATTTCTCATCTGTTGAATATTGTCTATTTAAAATTTTATCTAATCTATTTCCAAGTTCATATATTACCTTTTCCTTCAGAACAAGTTTCTCAGCTTGTTGCTCTAATTTCATGGACAAACCATGAATCATCTCTGCCTGTGCTTTCGTTTCTAGTCTTTGCTCTACCGCGTCATTCAACAATTTTTGTATAACAGCTTCTTGTTCAATTCCTGAAAACATAAAAATTTGACGTTTATTTATGACACAGTTTTAGGCGATAAGCTTTGTAGGGAAGGCGGGGTAAGTTGAGCCAAATTTTGATTTTTGTCCAGTGGAATCGCAATGGTAGCTAGTTTTGGCTATACTTTAATATGAACATAAAATTTGATCTGTTAAACCCTATAATAAAATATTTTGTTAGATAATCATCTCACAGTTAGTCACCATTTACGTTTAAAAACGTAAGTAAAATGGCTCAACTTACCCCACATGTAGAACTTGAATTTCATCAAATTTATACTCGGCGTCATGGAAACGTACCACCCTACCAACCCTCGCTTTATGGTGATAGAATTGAAGTGCAGTAAAAACTTTACATAGACACATTTTTGGCATACACATGTAGTCATTGCTGCCAAAAGAATATAAAATCGATTTACGATGTTCGAGTACCGGACTGCACATGAAAATAAGAATTTTTTGTAAGGACGACATGTATCCAGTAGTTTGTGTAAATCATTTGTCTCTAACGAAAGTTAGTCGACAGATTAAGAAAAAACTCGTATTTTCAACTATTGCTATTCAAATGCCACGTTTAGGAGACACTCTCCGCATTGCTGACGCCGGGCTTTCATTTCGTGAGATTGCTCGTCGCATGGGCTGCTCGCATCAGACAATCATAAATCTGGTAAGGAGACATGAACAGACAGGTTCAGTGAGAGGTAGGTAGATTAAGAACCGTAATGATATAGTCTAAATAGAAAAACTCTTAACAAATATCCTTCGATGCTTCCATTTTAGTCTTTATTGTCGACTTCCAACCAGACTTTCAAAATGTAAATGTGGAAATAAATAAAGTTACCTTTTCTTTCCAGCTTTTCTAGTCTCTCTTCCAGCATGGCAGTCGTCTGTATGCAGTCAACAAATATCCCTTGTAGTGTAAGAATATGTATAAACACAAAAAGCAGAAACATTTTGGTTCAATCAAGAATATATACGTTTCTGTAGATATTCATAAGCTCTCAATGACCTAACGTTCGACAAGTATATATAATCTGCAGAGGTTAGATAAGACATTAATTCAAACATGTAGTTGTCGTCACGGACAGAATAATTTCTTTTTATAGGAATGTACATCTAAATAGTTCATTTCGTGTCACACATTTCACATGTTCCTTCCGCTCACACATGCGTACATGATGAATTAGTCGTATCTTTGTCCCGCGAGGCGCCACACGAAAACACAATCATACGACAAATGTCGGTTTGTCGTATCATCGTCCCACGGGTTGTGAGACGAAAAACACTAAGATATGACAAATTTAAGGCAACAACACGATACAAAAATGTGTCGTACCTTTGTAATAGTTTTGACGTAAAAATACATTGTTGCATTGTGCTTTCACAGGCGAAAACACGACAAATGATTAAAATGTCGTATGATTTTGTTTTTGCATGGCGCCTCGCGGGACGATGATATGACAAAAAGACCATTTTGTCGTACTTTCGTGTTTTCGTGTGGCGCCCCGCGGGACAACAATGCGCTATGGCATAAATCAGCCACCATAGTGTAGCGACTAACAAGGTTGTGTATGGTTTGACGAGAGCAACCAAATTGCTGCGCAACATCATTTACCATAGCACCGGCATTCAGCATGCCAATAGCCTGATTTCTCTGATCTTCAGAGAGCCGTGGCATAATTAAGAATATTCAAAAATACTGAAAATGTTGTTATTTCTTGTTTGTGAGCAACCGTTATATTTCAATGAAACACACAATGAGGTGACAACACGTGGTTAGTGTTGAAAACCGGAAATGAAAAATCGTGCAAAGCATGCGAGGTGCGCCGGGATGGGATTATCAAACTGGGAGTGTATTTACAGGCCAATCAATATGTGTATCTATGAGAAGAATAATCTGTCAAAATGGGAAATTTAGTGTGTAAAGTTTTCATTTTTGCTGAGTATACTTTAAAACTGTGCCACAATATTTCGGACTCACTTAGAAATATTTAAAATGGCATTGTCATAAATTGATTCGTCTGAATTAAAGTACGGACACAACTTGCGTCGCGATGAGTTAATTTCAATGCCCGGTACATTCTTTGTTTTTTTCTTGCGAATTTAAATACTAATAATTTTCAACGTTCAGTACTAAAAATACAATAACAATGAATGATTTAATTTCTGATTTTGAAAAATATAGACAAATTGCTGTACGGTTGTCTGATACGTTCTTGAAATTTAGCAACAAATGTACATAAATATTTATGTAACTGAAAAAAGAATAATAGACAATGTGGGTATCATAGTTCTTTTATTTTTATCAAACTTGAGTGACACTACGAGCACAATTCATTTTCATGTTCTTAAAATATAGTTTCAACGTCGACATACAATGAATATATTCAGTCTACATTTGAGAGATAAGAACACCAGAAAATTTTATTGTCATGACAGTATCATCAGAAGGAATGGACGAGTCCACTGATACTATTTCTCCGGTTTTGACTTCAGCTATAATTGTTTCAGATCTTCCATGTTGTAAGTGGCTTTGACTGTTTAGACCGAACTGGTCTATGAATTTGCCATTTTTTAATAAGCTTACAACCACGTAGCCTGGTTTGCCTAAGCCTTGAACTGACAATGTAAACAAGTACAATCCGCTTGTTGGCGCTGTGAAATTGCCAGAGGAAGGTTTAAAACCTCCACCTACGTTGAGATCAACGAAAGAGAAATCATGTACTAGGACTTGTTCGGTGCTATTTACTTTATATGACGCCTTAATGGCTCGGAATGCAATGTTCATTTTAGGAAGATGTGTCGGCACTGGCAGTTGGAGACGATGTTGTCTTGTGGACCTTTTCTCAGAGTTAGCTGTCGTGTAGTTATCATTAAAGATTGTGTCATCTTTCAGTGTTGATATTTGATTTCTAGAAGATTGGTTGAAGTTGTCACTAGACATGTTCTTGAATTTCTCATCTGTTGAATATTGTCTATCTAAAATTTTATCTAATTTATGTCCAAGTTCAGATATTACCTTTTCCTTCAGAACAAGTAGCTCAGCTTGTTGCTCTAATTTCATGGACAAATCATGAATCCTCTCTGCCTGTGCTTTCGTTTCTAGTCTTTGCTCTACCGCGTCATTCATCAATTTTTGTATAACAGCTTCTTGTTCAATTCCTGAAAACATTAAAATTTGACGTTTATTTCTGACACAGTTTTAGGCGATAAGCTTAGTATCATGTATTTGCTTCATTGAGGACGCCGGTTATAAATGAGATTGATTTTGTTTAAAACAAACATAACCAAGTATTTTGATGTAATTAGATTTAGAACCGTAATGATATAAATAGAAAAACTTCTTAACCAATACCCTTCGATACTTCCATTTTAGTATTTTGTGTTAAATTGACTTCAAACGTGTAGACCTATCAAAATATGAATGTGGTATCAAATAAAGTTACCTTTTCTTTCCAGCTTTTCTAGTCTCTCTTCCAGCATGGCAGTCGTCTGTATGCAGTCCATAAATATCCGTTGTTGTGTTAGAATGTGAATAAACACAAAGAGCAGAATCATTTTGGTTCAATCAAAAATAAGCGTTTCTTTAAATATTCATAATAAGCTCTCAATGACCTAACGAAATTGAAAATTAACGTTTAGTCAATTATAATAATCTCTCAATGATGGCCTTACGTCAAACTAATACAGTCAATTCGCATTATCTCGACTACTCTTGTGTCGACATTTCGTTGTCTCGATTGAAAATCAAAAGTCCCGACTTTTTTCCTTCTTTATCTATATGAAAAAATCATGTTTGACTCGATCTTTTTGTCTCGACATTTTCGCTCTCTCGACTATAAATTTGAGTCCCAAAGTGTTATTTTACTATAAAAATATAATGTTTAAGTCGACTAGACAAAGATATTATCGGCAATCCGTTGAGGTGCGAAAAATAGCACACGTCCATTGTTTATCGATTAGCGACTGTATAGATAATCTGTTTAAAAGAACGTGTCAATATTGAATTAACATGTCATTTAAATATACACACTAATTGACATGACTAAATGAAACCTTTGTTGAATAAGTCGAGTGTTAATTGACAGATGTCAAAATTGAGTGTACTGTGTAAAGATATCAAAATGCGTGCTTACAATCATGTGCTTCATTTAAAAAAACGCTGCATTACTCGTTACTTTTTTGTGTTCATTAATTTTGTTTAATGAATATTTTGTCCAATAAAAATAAGAAACAAGTATTTTTCGTTTATTTTTATTATTATATTTCGTCAGTTAAGTTGATATAAATGTACGACATCTTATTTGCATGATAAATTAATCCCTCTACAGACCTGTTGGAAAAACGATGTTTACAACTGTTATGGATCGATAATAGAAAGACACACATTTAAAAGATATACCGACATTCTTGTAGTTCAAGTCTATATTTTTTCGTGACGTAATAGTCAACTACTCTTCACACACACAACTGGATATTATCAGCAACTACTCAAAATTATCAAAGAGAAGCCGACTTACACGATGACGGTGCTGGGGTTGTACGAAATAGTGTATGACGTCAAACATATACACACACAATTTATCTGACTGGCTTCTAATATTCTGAAGAATATACGCTTGGTTAGTCGTTCTTTCGAGATACAGTCAGTGAAATAGTAGAAACCGAAAGTAGATTTTCGGAAAATACGCGATTTTGTTCTATAACTTGTCGAGAGGGAACTGTGCCAGCGGTAAAAGTGTCACAAAACATTTAGAGTACAAGTTAATGGTAAAACCCTATTCACAGCTGCAGCAAAGCGATTATTCTAAACTACACTCTCTGAAGAGGTATAACTGCTACTGAAGACATCGGAATTACCTCCCTTAGAAAATTTCGTTTATCTTGTTTGTCTCGACTTTTCGTTATCTCGATTATTTTCCAACGGTCCCAACTAAGTCGAGATAACGAGAATTGACTGTAAATATAATTTGTAAAGGTTATGTAGATAAGACTTTAATTCAAACATGACTGGATTTCGGTCACGGGCGGAATAATTTCCTTTAAGTGAATGTGCATTGACATATTTTATTTCGTGTTCCATTTCTACGTTTGTCAATTTTCCAACAATAAATGCTGAGTTTAACACCCCTTGCCACCACTTGTACTGTCATTGATAATTGTGGTTGAAAAAGATAGGAGTAGTTCGTTTACATGAGTGGAAGTTAAATGTTTTGAAAATACATTTACTTAATTCCAAAATATGAATTAGATAGTTTTCATATGAATTTCATAAAGTAATCTACATTGTATTTTGAAAATACTAAACTCAGTATTAATACTGACCACTTTCACCCATGCATTTATGATATGGATTCATTAAGATATTTTATAAATTGTACTATTCATTTAAATGTGCTTGTAATTCACTGATATATTTATGACAATTTCGTACTTTGTGTATGACGCTATAAAATAGCCTAAAGGGTTGTGAATAACGTTATTAGAGTTCCAAATGATTCACTAAAATCATTCACATCATCTTGCAGGGGTCTCATCAATAGGTTCCATGGGATGGATTTTGAATGCTTGAAAGATGATTGTTGACAGTACAATCTGGAAAAGAGAGCTCTTGAATACTTTGAACATCATACGCGTACCAAGAAGGTTTATACCAAGTTTCAGAAACATTAGCCCTGGGTTTTAAAATACTTTAATTTAAAACCATCTTCGGCAACCACAGTATTTTCTTCCATTACACTCCAAACGTACCGTGGGCAATTTGACTATTATATGCCTGAATATGCATGAGGCAGTGGAGACCAATCTTCTTCCAAAGAAATCGCGTGTTACAATACTCTTCCTTAACAATGACCTCATACATCAACGTCATACATCACCCGCTTTAGAGAAAACTTGAATGGTAAACCAAACCTAAGATAGATCACGTAATTTCAATGGCTAGTTTTCCGCAGTGGTTCCCGTTTTGGAACCAATAAAACTGCCTCATAAATTATTCATGACAACGAGATTTTTCAAACCAAATTGCCCACGGTACATTGCAACATAAGCGGAGTAATGTATCGTGGGATAACTGACGATGATATTAATATAGGGATAAAAAATGAATTAAATTGTATAATTTAAATGAAATGGTATAACCTTACCAGATGAGATTCGAACCAGTATCCAGATCGAGAAACTAGATTCGAAATGCCGGTGCGCTACCAACTGCGCTACCGACCCGATTGAGTGTTGCAATTAAACGTCTCATGAATGAAAAATGGCAACAGTACCAGCAGTGAGATCACATAACTGGAAAATAGTTCTGGCTTCAAAAACTATAAGCCCTTTTTTAACGTTATGATTTTCATTACTCTC
Organism: Mactra quadrangularis; assembly: GCA_025267735.1. Taxonomy (NCBI): domain Eukaryota; kingdom Metazoa; phylum Mollusca; class Bivalvia; order Venerida; family Mactridae; genus Mactra; species Mactra quadrangularis. Next base: position 37,031,327 of record CM046304.1, read on the forward strand.
CATTGCATCGGTTCGAAAGATTCACTCGTACTCGTTCACTTTCTACCTCTGCTAAAATACAACGTGCAAACTGATATTTCTATTTTTAGACAGAGACACATAAATATTTAAATCGCATGACTGTCGCGTGGTTTTTAAAAATAGATGCGAAAAATTCTCACGCCTGTAATTTCAAAATGTCGAAATGCAAAGATGTTGGACAGTTTTGCATTATTTAGATAATGAAAAATTAACAAAATTGAAAGTAAACATTGATCTTTTTGAACGTGGATCTCTGATCTTTTAATCATGTGACGCTAGTAATACTATCTATTTATAGAATGCCCAAACTTCTCACAGTGCATACGTCACGCTTTGTTATTTCTACAAATTGATACTTTAGGTAGAATTCCCATAATAGCTGCTGTCAAACTTCGGGCGATGTCGGGTCATGTCGACAAATTACGTAAGCGGTTTTCGTCGGTGTCGTTATCAATCGATAAAGATCGGATGAACTTTTTTATTGTGTAAATGCCTCATTTTTCAAATATTATTATTATTTTTATTGTATTACCTCACAAGAATATTAATTCTCTCAATTATTTGAGAAAATAGGTAGAACTCGTGTAAAAAGTTTAAACCGGAAGTTTAAAAATCCAATTCAAATAATGGACAAAAAGATTCGTCCCCTAACAGATTCGTCCCCGAACAAATTCGTGATCAATAAGTTGTTGATGATTAATGCAATTAGACCGTAAAATACCATTATTTTATCTTTAAATTGTCAATAATGGCGTTTAAAAGTAAAATATATACTGTAAAGATGTGTTTACTTCATATTATGATGGTCACTAGAGTTTTGACATTTTTTCAAAAAGGGGGTTGATGTATTAAAATGGCATTTTGTTTAGTTATCTGTGGTAAACGTTTTTGTTCTTTGTTTTATTCATTGCCATATGGTTTAAGGTAAATTATTAAATGTGTAACTAGGAGTGCAGAAACTGTTTTCATAGTCAAAAAATAAGGATACGGACTTGTAGTTTCTATAGCTGGTGAAAATCGTCACATTTTCTGTTGGGTCTCCCTATTATTAACTTGGTATGTGTGTAAAAATACCAAGGTAAAGTTATTAAAGTTGATGTATTTGCATTCATTAAAGTATTGTGAATTTTATCAAACAAAATTTATGAAAATAATTTGATTATTTAAATCAATTTTACATTTTAAAGACATATACCCCTTCAAATTTATAGTGTGATTCTTACTTATAACTCAATTTTCAAAAAAATGTTATAAAAAATTTATTGGACGGTAAAAATTTAAAATATTTTGCCAGTGAATCTAGGTTGTGATCCTGATTATAAAGAAAGTAGCAAAAGTCTTATTCCTTGATATGTGTATTATGGGTATTCTACCTTAAAACTTTTTTATCTTTATGTACTTAGAACATCATATTTTACTAAGAGAAGACTAAAATTATTGAAAATATTGAATTGTAAAAAGAAAAGATGAAAAAAGGTTACTTGTGGTGGCAGTGGTTATTGATTTGATAAAGGGAGATAACCGCTGCGGGGAGTTTGTAAACATAGAGCAACTTTTTGAACTTAAATACAAAGTGTAGCCACGCTATATATGACGTCATACGAGGTTGCATTCGTCAGTGGTATTATCATACTATATAAGGCGTTGTTTACCCGTTCAACCAATGAAAATGCGTATAAAGTTTTTCAGCTAAATTGGAATTTGGTAAACTTTCATTGGTCGTTCAAAGGTTCATAGTATAGGTCAATATCATAAATCGACTAGTTTTAAGGCAGCGGGTAAATGTAATGTATTCACTGAGCTGCGAGGGGAGTGTAGATTTTCATTTGATGCCGACCTTTATAAGTTGTATAGACACTGGTTTGCATGAACAAGTTTGAGAATTGACGTGAAGGTGTCAAAATAAACATAGAGCTAAAGTTTATGGCCGCAAAATGTGTTGTTTTCGGACATTTTAGTCATTTAGGGTCATTTAATCTTCGTACTAAATATACAATATCAATAGATGATTTCATTTCCGATTTTGCAAAAATATAGCCAAATTGCTGTACGGCTGTCTGATACGTTCTTGAAATTTAACAACAAATGTACATAAATATTTATGTGACTGAAAAAAGAATAATAAACAATGTGGATATCATAGTTTTTTTATTATGCTTCGAACTATGAGTGACATAACTATGAGCTCAATTCATTTTCAGTCTCTCATGTATAATTCCGTCTACATTTGAGAGATGAGCACACCAGAAAATCTTAATGTCGCAATTTTACCAGGGTTGTACAAGTTCACTGACACTATTTCTCCGGTTTTGACTTCAGCTATAATTGTTTCAGATCTTCCACGTTGTAAACCGATTTGACTGTTTAGATCGATCTGGTCAATGAATTTGCTATTTATTAATAAGCTTACAGTCACGATGCCTTGTTTGGTAAGGCCTAAGTCTTCAAGGGACAATGTAAACAAGTACAATCCGCTTGTTGGCGCTGTGAAATTGCCAGAAGAAGGTTCAAAACCTCCACCTAAGTTGAGATCAAGTAAAGTGAAATCATTTACTTGTTGTGTGCTATTTATTCTATCTAATATCCTAAATGCGCGAAACGCTATATTGATTTTAGGAGGATGTGTCGGCACTGGAAGTTGGAGACGACGTTGCCTGATCGACCTTTTCTCAGAGTTAGCTGTCGTGTAGTTATCATCAAAGATTGTGCCATCTTTCAGTGTTGATATTTTATTTCTAGAAGATTGGTTGAAGTTGTCACTAGACATGTTCTTGAATTTCTCATCTGTTGAATATTGTCTATCTAAAATTTTATCTAATTTATTTCCAAGTTCAGATATTACCTTTTCCTTTAGAAGAAGTTGCTCAGCTTGTTGCTCTAATTTCATGGACAAATCATGAATCATCTCTGCCTGTGCTCTCGTTTCTAGTCTTTGCTCTACCGCGTCATTCATCAATTTGTGTATAACAGCTTCTTGTTCAATTCCTGAAAACATTAAAATTTGACGTTTATTTCTAACACAGTTTTAGGCGATAAGCTTAGTATCATGTATTTGCTTCATTGAGGACGTCGGTTATAAATGAGATTGTTTTGTTTAAAACAAACATAACCAAGTATTTTGATGTAATTAGATTTAGAACCGTAATGATATAAATAGAAAACCTTCTTAACCAATACCCTTCGATACTTCCATTTTAGTATTTTGTGTTAAATTGACTTCAAACGTGTAGACCTATCAAAATATGAATGAGGTAACAAATAAAGTTACCTTTTCTTTCCAAATTTTCTAATCTCTCTTCCAGCATGGCAGTCGTCTGTATGCAGTCAACAAATATCCACTGCAGTGTAAGAATATGACTAAACACAAAAAGCAGAATCATTTTGGTTCAATCAAGAATTAATGTTGAGACAATTGTAATAAACTCTCAATGACCTAATGTTAGACAAATAAATATAATCTGTAGAGGTTAGATAAGACATTCAAAAATGTAGTTGCGGTCACGGGCAGATAATTTCTTTTTTTAAAGAATGTACATCTAAATACTTCATTTCGTGTTAAATTTCTACGTTCCTCAAGTTCTTCAACAATAAATGCTGAGCTGAACAACTCCTTGTCACCACTTGTTCCGCCATTGATCACTGAGGTTGAAAAGATAAGGAGTACTAGAAGTTCGTTAACATGAGTGGAAGTTGAAATTTTTGAAAAAAAACTGATACACTTAATTCCAAAACATGAAATAAACAGTTTTCATATGAAATACATAGAAAAATTTATTTCCAAAATACAGAACTCAGCATTAATACTGAAAACATTCACCCATGCATTTATGGTATGGATTCCTTAAACTATTTTAAAAATTGTATTATTCATTTTAATGTGCTCGTAAGTCACCGATATAATATATTTATGACATAGAGGATATTCGTCAACTCTGGTGTAAGATCGAGTTTTATTTCACCAAGTGAGCTCAGAAAAAAACATATTTTCACGAGTAAAATGTCATTTTCTGGGTTTCACAAGTTGAAATAAAAAAGATATTAAACCAAAGTTGATGAATAGTCTGTTTCCTTCATGCTTATATAATTTTGTACTTAAATTATTAGACGTGTTTTATACAAATTATAACGAGACGTCATTTCTTCTCCAAGATGACGTCATTTAATTTCTGAGATGATGCCATTGACGATGAAAATATCGGATTATATTTTCTTTCCAATGTAAATAGGCTATTAAATTTATATTTTCATCGTATATTTCCATCGAATAACGCGACGTTTCGCCGTAAAGCATGAAAGAAAATTTCGTATTTTGCGAAGATCTATAGAAACAAATAACCTAAAACGTTGGGAATAAAACAACATTAGAGGGTTCCGAATGATTCCCTAGACTCATTCACTCCATCTTACAAGCGCCTCATCAATGGGGATGGATTTTGAAGACTTGATCTTTGAAAGTTGACTATACAATATGGAAATTAGAGCTCTTGAATACTTCAAACATCCTACATCTACCAAGAACATTAGACCTGGAGTTTTAAATAGTTTAATCTAAAAACGTGATGCACTGTGAATACATATAGATGAATTAGGATTACTAGATCTAGAGATCTATCTATCTCCTTAGTTTCAAGTCAGGAGCTTGAATAAAATTGGCTAATGCACGGAACAAGAAAATGCCACAAAGGGCAGTAACTCAAAATTTTCTAAAATTATGAAGCGGAGTTATCTTTCTTGTACACGATACAGTGAAATACCTATCATTGAAATTTCTATCAATAATGTGAATAGTATTGCTTAAGCTACTGATAAGAAAATAAAACAAAGGTATATAAATCAAAAATCATGAATCAGAGTTATGGTCCTTGTTCACTGAACTTCTCCACTATGAGATCTATTTGTGAAGTTTCAACTTGGTTGAAAAAAAAAGCATTTGACTTCAATATGCAAACATGGGATGCAGCTAATATCACAAGTAAGCCATACAAGTTGCCTTTTCAGGCAACACAATAAATGCTCAGTTTAGTGTCAGTGGTTCTTAACACAATCATTCAGTCCAGTTATGCTGTTTATCAGTTATTATAAGCTGAATTCCTCATTGACTGTCTATTTTTCAATCATTGGGGCGATAGAGAATGGCAGTAGAAATTATTTTATGACCAGGCTACTTCAAAGTATGTCTAGCCAAATCAAACCAAAGACCCCTTGATCAGTAGACTAGTGCACCACCAACTGAGCTAGCCAGGAATCCTAAAGAACCTGTTTCCAAAGAGTTTCCAAATTGAATAATACTTCCAATTTCAACAACAACAACAACACCACCAGATATTTTTATCATCTTTATTGTCATCATAGACAATATCATACATTATGTACATGTTATATTTTTAACAAAATGTTCAACGTTTAAGTACAGTTCTAAATCAGTACTCAATAATCAGAATAAAGCACTAACTAGTACTCATTAATTACATACATGATTTTATGATCTTTGTACAAATGATAGTTATATGACAAGTATACTTAAACAAATGGATAATTTAATTTAAAAAATATAAGTACAAGCATGTACTCTAATGTACCCTATCTATGTAACAAATGAGTGAATTCAAATTTAGTAAAAACTATTAAGAAACAGAACAATTATAATGGTACAGAGCATTGAGCAAAACTGATAATATTTACATACTTAAAATTGTCTAGTGCAATAATCTAGTAATATATTAGTTTGTCTTAAACCTTTTAATCACCTTTCCTATAGTTATCCTTAACGAGCAAATGATATTTTTTTTATCCTTTTAGCTAATAAAATAAACATTCATCACCCCTAACTCACTGTATCAAACAAAGTGAAAATTGATTTGGGCAAGTAAGAATATATAACTAATTAAGTATAGTCGGGATTCTTGACATTTTTACCCTATACCCTATATATTCCCCACTGATTGAAAGGAAAAGGAAGCAATTCTTATAACTTTCATCTTAAAGTTATGGATGACTAGTCAGTCTCTTTAGAATTAAAACAATATAGGACACTGATAAATACTCTTCGACAAAATAAAATCATTATTGCACTCTCAACAACTAATTTCTACAATTAAATTGTGATAGAAATGATCAGTTTTAATGGAAATGTAAAACTAATGAAATCAACATGATATCTCAATGGCAAAATTATGACAGAGATGTAACTAATCGTACACAAAGAACAATACCAAATATTCAACAATCTAGACTTTATCCGACTGATTGTTGTGAGATCAGAAAAATTGGACACAGTAAACAGAAACTAAGCTCAACAAACATAATTATGTACATACTTTCATAATTAACAATTATATTTTAAAACGTAAAAAACAAAATAAAAACAAACATATTTTAGCAATATGTATTTAACTCTTCATAGCAATCCTGAGATTTTTACAGCACTCTTCAAAGAACACTTTCATACTAGAATAATAATATCAGCCAATCTTAAGCTAGTCTTATTTTCTAACATTTAGTATAAATTTTCAACAATCCTCGCACTACAGTTACAGCAAATTTATTCATATAGATTCAAAATACATTTTCAAACATTCATAAGTTTTATGAAGGTACATTTTTTGTAAATATATAATAACATGAAGAAAATATTTCATGAAATTGAATGTCTAAGTCAGTCATTGTTTCATTATTTCTTTTCTATACATAAAACAATTCAATGAAATGAAAGTGGATAAACCACTTATCAAAAACTTATATTTGACAATATTTGTCTGATTGACTGTCTAATATGTCACTTTTCTTAATGAATTTACAAAATCACATGTTTAATAGCTTCATTACATTTTAAGTTCAACTGTATCTGCAAAGTATTCGAGTTGATAAAAGGTTGATAACAACTCATCTGAAGAAATAAATCAACAAGTGATTGATCACCAAGTGAAAATAAAATCTACAAAAGTCAACCGAGTCAACTTCAGATTGGCAGCACCGCAGCGTTGCTTCAACTAACATCATCAGCTGAGTTAACTGACGACTGACAGCACTGCATCATGGCTTCATCTATCATATATTTATGATAAAAGTTCATCCATTTCTCTCATTAATGCATCATGATCTTGATCATCACCCAGATCTAAATCTAAATCATCATCATCCATATCTAACAAGTCATCATCAAACTCTAATAAACTATCAGATAATTTCTTCTTCTTTTCTGGTGGTGATCTGGAAATACATCAACACATCCATACATTAATACAAATATTATTTACACAATTATTTTAATTATATGAATTTAATAGCATACGCCTATATTTCAAATTTTAAATCTTAACAAGAGCTGTTGAAGAACAGGATGCTTGACTTTTTGAGTGCTTTGTTTATAGCAAGGCTTATCTTACAAATATAGTGCACTGAAAACTAGACTTAGTTTTTCAAGGGAAATAACTAAGATAAACAATAATTACACAAGTCATATTTTAAAGATAGAAAGGGGCTTAACTCCAAAAATATTTTTCCAGCGAATATTGTCCTTTCACAGTATGGTTGATAAAGCCCAACAGAATAAGCATGCCAATTTTCAATTAAAAAATCGTGGATACAAGACTTTTTCATCTTTTCTTAAACAATTTACTACCATTCATGAGCTAAATGATCAAGTGGTAAAGCAAAGCACAATGCAAGTCCAGGTATTAATAATGATTTAATTGACACAGGAGGACATTTGTATTAGAATTGCAAATACATACAAATAACAAAATATGCAAGACCCACTCCGTGTAAATTGAATTAATACAAATGTATTACTATAATTATAAACTAAATATATATGATGTACATATATGTCAAGTTTACTTTCCGACAGAAAGATTAACCAAGACCTAAAAGGCATCATTGGGTCATGATAATTGATTATCACTTTTCATTTTTCATAACAAAATGCCAGACCTGTACAAATTAAGAAATAATATAATACTTACGGCTCAGGAATTTTAGGTTCTGATTTCTGTTGTATACTAGATGTCGGCAATGAAGTTTTCTGTGTTGATTTTGTATCAGCTGAAATGTTTAATGTAGACTCAGCAATAGGTTTAACAACTGGTGAACTTTTCACAGTTGAAACAGAAGCTGTATTTAAAACTGGTGAACTTTTCTTTGTGGAACTAGGAGCATTGTTTATAACTGGCTCTCCTCCCTCTGTTGAAGCAGGTGATGAAATAGTTTTTGTTTTAGCACTAGAATCTACTGTGTCCATTGTGATTGCAGCCTGAGTGTTTGAAGTAATGGGTTCAGATTGACTAGTTCCAGTGTCTGTATTACTAACTCTTCTACGTTTCCATCGTGTTGGTTTAGAGTTAAGATTATCATTGTTAATACTAGACACTGCTGATTTTTGAGTCAATGATTTTTCTGGTGATGATGATAATGATGATGATGATGATGCTGGTATGGTTATTTTATCAGTCACACTAGAAGTGATAACCGGTGATAATCTGTCTAGTGTTGTACTCTTTGTGTCTTGAGATTGTGACGAATCTGTAAAAATATAATATAGTTTTAGCCATGGTTTTCATTTTTTTAATCAGTGGAAATTATGTATGTGCCACTGACAGTTATATAAAATGTATTAGAAGTTACTGGCATTTACTATTTTGTGTCTTGAAACACAAGAATAATTTTAAACAAGTTTCTAACACAGGCTCAAGTGTTTTCACTCTATATTTAACAAGACTCCATCTTCATTTGAATATTGAACACATGCACAGCTGTTACAATTAACCCCCTCATATATTAACTTAAGGTCAAATAATTTATTTTTCTACATTATAATTGAAATAACATACATTTTTTTCTAACTTTGGTTGTAGAAAAAAAACCAACACTAGTTTTGTTGTGCTTATTAAATAACTAGTGCTGAAGAACTTGATCAAAACTTGTGCCTATGTTTTATTATACAACAAATTATAGACAACTGTATGTTATTTCTTAACAAAACAAGAAATAAACATAAAGAAACAAGTATTCTTATTCACAAGTCAATCTGCACAAGCTTTTCAAAACTAGTATAAAGAACCTACAAAAACATATATAAATACACTTGGTTTCAGACAGTTTTCTGAAAAATCTTGAAAGATGTATAAAACAAATGGTTACCTGAATCATCAAATGATAGTGGAGTATAAGGTTTTCCTTGTTGAGCAAGTTGACGTTTACGTTTCTTCTCTGCCATTATTTCAGCAAAGGTTTTCACCTCGGCATTCTTTACTTCAATCTACAAAACAATGATAAACAGAGATAGATTATATAGATAGATAAACAAGAAATGTAATGCCGAAACCACATTAAAGCTAGATTAAAAAACTTAACGCAAAAATTACAAAGGGAAGTAATCCAGAATAAAGCCAGGTAGAGTTGTTGCTACTTTCTAATTCTGTTCATCACATGGTATGTAATCATTGAATAAAGTTTCATAAAAATCTAACAATAAATGGCAGAGATATATGCTAAATTGAAAATGTTAACGCCATTGTTAACTACACCAGACAGCCCCGACCACCCGCCTGTTGAAAAATCAAGCTAAAAAAAAATAGAAAGTTGATCTCAGACCAACAAGATTTAGGTTTCTTCATTTCACAGTGATTATCAGAGAAGCCCAGCTTCCATGAAGAATAAATGTTAAAACATCAGAAATATCAGAACTTTAACCATCATTTTAACATTACTCTATGAGAAAATTCAAACTTTTTTTATTTTTCTAACCCATATATTTTTGTTTGATAGTGATACCCCAGCTTTCAATTCATAATCATAATTTCATTGCAATCACTCTCCCTAGTCGTAAAAGAGGTTCAGTTGTAGGATGTATGCTTAGAGATCAAGAAGTCCCAGGTTCAAACCCAACCTGGGCTGTACTAATTTCCCTGAACAAGAAATTTACCTACTTTTGTTCCACTTCACCCAGGTGTAAATGGGTACTGTAAGGGAACACCAGCCCAAAGGAGATTTCAATTATCAGCAGTTATCTTACAAAATTATATAGTCGCCTACACATGTAAAAGGTAATAGACTTTAAAACACAACTTTTTACACTCTGGTCAAAAGACAACAACCCCTAGATAAATGTAAGTTTACCTTCTGTGGTTTAACATTAAGTTTACGCTTTGTTGTAACATCACTGTCAGATGCTGACACAGTCAACTTGACTGGTGCTTTCCTTTCTGATACATCTTGTTTTGAGGTAGATAAATTAGGAAACATATCACCATAGTCAACTATATCTCTTCCTTTAGGTGCAACAACTGGCTTGGTAACATTTGTTGATACTGTTGATCCACCTACAAAATACATGTACATACAATGATCTATAAATTATGTTATATGTAAGAAATAAGATAGTACAAGGAGAAAAAAGAAAAACAAAAGAGTTGTTAGTCTCATGAACTAACTTATAGATATTCTTTCACAAGGCTTCTATGAATAGGTTTAAAATTTCTATGCCTGAGGATTTGGCTAGACTGTGACCAAGTGACAAACATATAATTAGAGCAGTACATGGACAGTATGTGTTATCGACAGCAAGTTAAACTCTTTTTGGGAGCTTGGTGAAAATAGGCAATTGACCTTACGCCAAGGCTACAATAACCACGCCTTAAGACAAGTGGCTAATTTGTTTAACAAAGTAATCCTTTGTGTCTATGTTTGTCCAAGTAAATGCTAGCCCTTTTGTTGGTGAATGGATTATAAATATTTAGAAATGAGAGGTCTGGTATAATGTCAATTAGTTGAAGCTACAATTTATTGCACTAATCTTCTAAAACTTTCTAAGACTTAAATGTATCCCTTCAGTTGCTGCAAAGATTAAAAGTTGCACAATCAATGTTTACCAAGAGTTGTTACACTTCCACCAAAGTGAAACACAACTGAGTAGAATAGCCCACTTTTCTTCAATTAGGTGAGCCAAAACAGACGTTTCTTGTAATTACAGGACTTTTGTTCATGAACAAACTAGAAAAAAAACACCTTATTTACAACTTACCTAGTTTTTTAATAGTTGGTGGAACATATATCTTTCTCTCTTGTTTAGTTGTTCTATTTATATGAGATCTAGACGGTTGATCATTTTCATTCTGTTCATTTTGTCTTCCTAAACGTATCAACTTTCTACTATCTTCACTATTAAATGTAACTCTTACAGGAGGATCTATAGGTTTACTGATTGGTTCATCTTCTAAAATAGAAAAAAAATACAGTTAATGTACAAAAAATAATAACTAAGAAGCCAGGTTCTCAGAAATCTTATGATACAGTGATGTAATAGTATTTACAACAAAAATTGGTGAAAAACCGTATACTGCAACAATTTTCTAGTGTGTTAACACATGGAGTGCACTTCTTTTATTGAGGTATTAATCATCCCTTTATTTGAACATGTGCAGCCTAATGTAATTGCTAGTGGCAAATACTAAACATGGGGAAAACCTACATAAGAATTAAATTCGGATTATTGATTTACTAACTTTTTTTCAGAATTTGTTATGTATTTCAATATGATAGAGAAACTAGCTGCAAAACTTTGTCTAGCTTTAGTTTGAAGGCAATGATTCAAAATCTGTATACTATACTTTACCAGAAACCTGTGATTTTCTCAACACAATCCTGATACCAGGAACAGGGTTAGGTATACATGTACAACATAAACAGCCACAAAATATCAGTAGGTTTATATTCAAACAAGTAATCATCAATGCATTCATGAGCAATGTATTAACATGTAATTTATCTTACCAATGATTATCTTTCTTTTATTACCAACAATTCTAGTAGTGATATCTCCTGAAATAATAATTAAAACAATGCAATTATAATACTATAACCATACAAACAAATATATGTTGTATATGATATTTTCATTTTTTTGTCGATTTTATTATGTTTTAAAGAAGAGACAATTACATATGATCATGGTTAACAAGTCTTGTCAAAGCAAGGTCTCATTGAAGTTTTTTATGCTTACTAAAAAAACAGCAATATTATTAAAATGAGATAATTATAGATGAAGCTAGAAAAGACAATATGATAAAACATGTATTTAATGATGATTTTTAATGGAGAGCATGGGTTTATATTGGCAGATATGAAGACTTACCAGTATACAGTACATAAGTTCTCGGTATCTTGGTTCTTAGGTATCCAACCTACAACCTCTATATCAACATAAACCCACTATGGACTCAGCCAAGCTAACACAATATGCTGACATTACAGAAAGATACTTCAATACAAGTGTATACTTTCGTCACTGACTGACAACTGCCATACATGATTAAAAATCATTGGTAGGAGGGAGAATGGCAGAAGAAATAATTTCATGACCAAGTTCTACGAAAGTATGCCCAATCTGGGAATCGAACCCACGACCCCTCGATCAGTAGACTTGTGCGCTACCAACTGAGCTGGGCTGGCGGCTCTTTCAATACAAGTCAAATAAATAGAACATTAATAGCATATTGCTATCTAGCCCTTCACCTCTTTGAGCTCTCAATTTGAGATCACATACTTATTACTAATGGTGTAAGAAGGGTACTAGAGAGCAAAGTGCTAGGTAATGATTTCCTAAGGAAAGTAGCTCAATATATTACCTCCATGAGCACGTTTTATAGCTCTTTCTTTTCTTATATCTTCTATAGATTTAGGTTCTAAAGCTTCCCTTAGTTTAGCTTCTTTCTCTTCCTTCTCTCGTTGTATTTCTTCTTGGCTCTTTACTTCTTGTTCAACTATAAAACATAACACAGTGTAATATCATACTGGAAGTACTTATTTCTTGTAGCTTGATTGTGAAACACATTTGTATAGCTTAATCCATTTCTCTTGAGTCTCTTGAGTTCTTGCCCCACCCCAGAACAGAACAAATTCTTATAACTTAGATTGATTTTTATTTATAAGTCTACTTCCTGGTTCTTCCTGTGCTGAGATAGTAAAATGCATTTTTTGGCCCAAGGAAACAACAAGGATCACTACCAAATCAATTGGGTGTAATCCAAACCAACATACAGCTGATTTTTTTTTTTAATGACAACCAGTTCAACTTGTAACCACTCCACTACACCAACTATAAGTATTAATATAAGGAGTGGTTTCATATCAGCTTATTTGTTATCTCCTCAATTCTGATAATTTCATATTTACACACATGTACTTGCTCAATGTATGCTGAAGTAAAATGAAAATTAATATTGTTCAAACCAAACATTTCCTACATACAAGTATATTCTGACCAATTGGCGAAAAATTGTGAATGTCAACAAGAGCAGTCCAAGGACAGCGCGCTCGACTTTTGGGGGGTTTTGTTCAGGGCAAGGCTTATCTTTAAACAAAAGTTATTTCAAGACAGGACATAATTTTTGAAAGTATATAATTCAGTCAAACAATAATTACCAATTCATATTTGTAAAATATAAAAGGGGCATTACTCCTAGAACATTCATCCATAGTAACATCCCTTCAGAGTAAAGTAGACATAGTATCAATTAATAAGCATACCTACTTTCATTTAAATATCTATATGAAGAACTATAAATACATAGTATTTCAATTTGAACAAAATTCAAAATTAAAGTAAGGGGCATAACTTGAAAAAATAACATCATGAGTTATGTCTCTTAGTAGTCGCGTAGATGTAGTACTGATGAATAAGCATACTAATTGTCATTTAAATATCTTCTTAAGTATTGAAAATATTTCACTTCATAATACTTTCTCCCGAATTAAAAAGTTGAAAAGGGTCACAACTCAACAATAATTCATCAATTATTACGTCCCATTGTATTTGACTAGATGTAGTACTGATGAAAAAGTATACTAACTTTCTATCAAACAAAATATATTAAATTTAAGCAAACATAACCCTTAAATATCAAAGTATAAAGGGGAATTACTCAGAAGTAATTCATCTAGAGTTATGTCCCTTTATAGTCCGATAGATGAAGAACTGACGAATAAGCATTCCAACTTTCATTCAAATATATTTATAAGTTCTAAATATATCCCATTAGAACAAATTTTAATCTTAATTGTTTAAGTATAAAGGGGCATAACTCCAACAATAATTTATCCAAAGTAACGTCCCTTTACAGTTGTGTAGTACCCATAACTAAGTATACAATCTTAAAGTCAAATATCTTGATTAGTACTAAAGATATTACATATAGAAATAATATTAACATTATATTTTGCATTTTTCTTAAGTATAAAAGGGCAATTACTCCAAAAATAATTCATCCACAGTTACATCCCTTCATAGTCGGGTAGTTATAGTACCGACAAATAAGTATACAAACTTTAAGTCAAATACCTTGATCAGTATCGAAGATATTCTACATCTATAGGAAAAACTTTAACCTCATATTTTGCAATTACTTAAGTATAAAAGGGCAATTACTCTAAAAATAATTCATCCACAGTTATGTGCCTTCACAGTCGTGTAGATATTGTACTGACAAATAAGTATACAAACTTTAAGTCAAATGAATTGATCAGTATTGAAGATATTCTACATAGGAAAAACTTTAACCTCATATTTTGCAATTATTTAATTATAAAAGGGCAATAACTCATAAAATAATTCATCCAGAGTTATCCCCTTGCACAGAATGGTTAATATAGTCCCACTAAATAAGTATACCAACTTTCAATAAAATAACTTGGATAGTGTTGAAGTTATAAGTGTTTCAAAAAACTTTAACCTGAAAACCAATGCCAACGCCGACGCAAAAGTGATAGCAATAGCTCTCATTTTCTTCGAAAAGTCGAGCTAAAAAACCAGTCCTGAAAACAGTCACTCATGATAATACATACCTTGTGTTGTCTTTTTTACAACTTCAATGCTTCCTGGATTTATATTTTCTTCCTGATCTTCTACTGTCATGAAAAAATAACAACTTTAATAAAACATCCTCATTAAATAGAACATGTTATTTAAATATTTACTCTGGTGATTATCAGAACAAAACAAGTGAATATTCCAAATAACAAGTCCTAAAATGTAAAAAATGTAATTACATTTTATAGTCTAAGTTTCATGCTTACGCACGTTCACCGACTTTACAGCAATTACCCCTGGTCACTGGGCTACTGGTATCTATCTATCAATCTCCCTGGGGAGTCTTTTTACTCCGCTTATTAGTGCAGCCGACAATTGGCGCAGCGGAATTATAACACCCTCGCAGGTACCCATTTACGCCTGGGTGGAGTGAAGCAATTGCAGGTAAATTTCTTGCTCAAGGAAATTAGCAGTGCCCCTGGTGGGATTCGAACCCAGGACCTCTCGATCCTTAAGCGCGCATCCTACCACTGGACCACTGCTCCTACTCATAGAAACGTTACTCACATAAACATTTATAAATACATTGTCAAATAAAAATCATTGTGAAAACAATACTTGGATTAGGTTTTAAAACTTGAGAACTAACTATATGCTATAAACTCAGTTCTGTTCTTAAGCTTTACTTTTCCATAAGTATAAAATGAGTATGAATTTAAATTATAAGTCGTATCAAAGTAATGTTTTGTTGTTATCAAATATAATTTTTTCAAATATATCTTATAAGTTTTAAGCACAAGGTCTTTTTTAACCTTGTGTCCTAACCTATATCAAATGACACATCTTAAATACCAATAAACATATTCCCCAAGGTTACCTTGTTCATGTTGAATTTCTTCTTCTAAACAAATTTCTTCTTCTGAAGGTAAATCACAAGTATCATCATCTTCCACATCATCTCCTGCAATGTACAAATATATGTTTATATTAGTTTCTATTAGCTCATGAAACAACTTCTTACAACTTAGATTAATACAGGTCCCCCAGTACTGAGCTAGTAGGATAGTTTCTTGCTCAAAGGAAACAATGGAATATGTTTTGGATGAGATTTGAACCAACCCAGAGCTGTTATCCAATGATTTCCAGTCAAACACCCTAACCATACAGCCACGCCCACTCCCAAAGAAATATATCTACATCATTACGTAACTACTTTCAAATAAACATTAAGCCTTATCTTCCTACTACATGCTAGAGGCCAAACAACATAAAAGATGGGATGAGTTCAACTGAATAGATATATTTAATTTATTCTCTAGCATTAAGCTTTATGATTGAAAACTGATTGAATGTCAAAATAATTTGTTCATAAAATATCTCACAAAATGAAAAATGTCAGTACTTTTCTTAATTAACTCAAAAGTCTATTTTTTCTTCTAATAGCAATAAAATAACACTATTAAAACATAATGAAATCAACTGGCCACATTGATTCCAAACAAAGAAAACATTAGATTTAAGAATCAACTCAAGACAAGTAGTTTAAAATAGTAGTTTAAATTAAAACTTACTATTAACTTTATTGTCACGGCGATCTTTTAACTTTATTTTTCTTCTATTATCACCATCACCATTCTCATCATCGTCAGCATCATCACTATAATACTCTTTCTTCCTTCTAATCGTTTTCTTCTTCTTTCTTCTCAAGGCTTCGTACTCTTCCTCCCTTCCCTGTTGTATAAGTAACCTCTTCAATAATTTCTTCTTCTCTTTTTTAGATAACAAATCTAGATCATCTTCAGATATATCGGCACCTTCTTCGTCCAACAGTTTCAACAGTTCATCGTCAATACTTCTCTTTTTTCTATCACGCTTAGAATCATCATAGTCGTCAAGGAGACCAAGTCTTTGTTTTATTCCAGCTTTTCTTTGTTCAATATCAAACTCATTCTTAATAGTAATCTTTGGAAGCATTAAGACACTCTTTTTGTCATTAACTTTACGATTTGATCTAATTCTAGACATTATATCCTCTGCTTTACTTGAACGATTTAATTTAATAACACCACTTCTAACTGGTTTATCTTCAACAGTTGCTTTCAATCCAAGCCTGTCTTTTATGGACCTTTTTGAAGTGTTTCTCTCAGGTTTCAATGCATGAGCTTGTTGTTTTATCTCATTTACAGCTTTCAAACCAAGCCTTGATTTTATACTTGGTTTTGATTTTTCTGAAATAATCAAAAAGATGTTACAGCTTCATAGAAAAATGTAAAAGAATATATTACTAGTAAAGTTATATAATGAGTCAATAAATGAAATAAAATAGGTAACTATAACCAATATACATATAATTGACTTATAGAGATTGACAACATAAAATGTATTTAAAAAGTTTGAAGCTATGACGCCAGTCAAAGCAGAAGTTTACAAACCAGTAACTACTAAATTGGTGGCATTAACTGTCAATCAATCAGAAATATCATGGACAAAAA
This sequence comes from Mactra quadrangularis, assembly GCA_025267735.1. Lineage (NCBI taxonomy): Eukaryota > Metazoa > Mollusca > Bivalvia > Venerida > Mactridae > Mactra > Mactra quadrangularis. Next base: position 37,048,643 of record CM046304.1, read on the forward strand.
TTCAATATTTTTATTAATTGCCGATTTCCTGAATTTCAATTTTTTAACAGCTTTCAACTTCTGGAACGTCAGGACAAGTACATGACTTCTAAATCATGCTTGATAGAGCATATAATATCAAAAGAGAACTTACTTTGTTCAACAACAGAACTTCTCAAAGATGTATCAGTTCTTCCCTTACTTGATCCTATAAAATACAATAACGCATAGAGTAACTATTAAAGTGAACAGTTGTGGAAAATTCAGTTCAAGAAAAGAGTTTCTCACAATGCTTATCACACAAATATGTGATTTTCTTCAGACAGACAAGTAGCAACTACCATAGAATAATTTCATATCAGTGAATTTTCAAATCAGAGGGTTGATTTTGAACCATTTTTAGAGAACATTAATTCTACCACTATTTAGAGGTGTGCTCTGTATGAACATGATTATAACAAGTTTCAAAAGTCATAGACAAAAACTCAATGTCTTTACTTCACTAATATTTTTTTTATTAGGTAAAACCTTTAGTCACAGTTCCTAAAGACTAAATCTATGGATTCAACAGTTTAACTAATTACTAGGTGCATAGTTTCTTAAGTGACTGACAACTGTTCTACATAATTAAGAATCAGTGGTAAGAGGGAGAAAGGCATTATCAATTATTTATGACCAAACCCCACTTGCAAATCAAACCAATGACCTCTGGATCAGTAGATTTGCGTGCAACCAACTGAGCAAGACGGATGTTACTATTCCACTTATAATAAAGGTTTGAAGTCAGAGGACTTAAAACAAAGTAAGTTCAAAGTTAAAGACAAAGCATTTAATCCTACCTTCAGATTGTTCAGCCGAGTCTTCAGTTATTTTATCATCATTATCACTTTCTAGTTCACCTTCTCCAAGTTCTATATCAATATCATCAGCTAAATCTACTTCTGATTTCACTTCATCATCATCATTATTGTCACTACTGAAATCAAACAATAAAACAGCATGTTTACATAGTTCATAATATTATGCATCAACAGTTTTCAGACTTAAATTATGGGTCACTTGCACTGTAGTGGATGCTAAATTACAATGTCTGGAAACACATAGGATATTGCACAATAGATTTTCTTCTTACAAGGAGGTTGCAGCCCCTACCCAAAATTATCAAGTCTACTGATTTCTTGCTACTAGGAACCAAAAACATTTCTTTCACCAATTTTATTCAAAAGAGAAAACTTTTTGAGGTGATGTCAGCTTCTCTGCAAACTACCCTTGATAATAATTAATTTTTTCCATTAAAACTATATCAATGTAAAGAATTTATTAACTTCTAACAGTTCAACTAATTTATAGTAATAGTCAAATCATAACCTGACACTGTTATATCATAGATCTTAATAAAAAAATTAAAAGGAATTTCAGGGCTCAACCTTAAAGGTTGGCTGATTTCCCCTGAAAACTTATATTGAGGTTAGAATAAATTCTTACTGCTAGTAAACATTTGGTTCAGACAAGTATATATAGCAGCTTGTCCATTTGGGCAACCATCTTTAAAAATTAATGTCGAGCTCTGCCTTTACAAGCATTTCCTTCCAGTAAATATATTTCAGTTAACAACTCTCTAACAAAGTTTCTACAAAACGAAACTTTATACACTTACAAATAAACCAAATAAAAACAAAGATATATAAGACAAGAGTAACCTACCTTGTATCATTAGTATTTTCAGTATTATCTCCCTTTTCATCTACAGATTGTTTACCAGTATCAGATTTATCAGATTCTGATACTTTAGAACTATCAACTTTCTCCCATCTCTTTCTTTTATTTTCTAAAACTATACAAACACAATTGAGTTAGTAAATACATGTATTTTTAAAGGCAAAATTTATAGAAAATATGCTTAGGTAAGCACTGAACCTAAGAATATGAAAATATTTACAAACCAAAATGAATCTGTCAAAAGTGATGTATGTTGAAACCGCAGCATACAACAATATACTCCTATATACATTTATTTATCAAACTCAAGACAAATTCAAAATTGTAATGAGTTATAAAGCAAAAGTATGATACTGGTTAATCCAAACTACTGAAAAAATAGCTGGGGCCACTAAGACCTGCAAAGGGATACAGAGGGATTCAAAGAGATCAGATGCTGCTGAATTAGCCAAGAATTTGTGATTTTTGCACATGGACAGACATCTTTAATCCAGTGCATTTGAACAGCAGGTCAACAGACATTAATCATCAAAGCCATTAAACTTCTCACTATGTATTGTTACTAATCATGTTCATTCAAGTCTTGTACAGTCAATTGCACATAAAGAAAACTTATGCAAGTAAGGAACACAGTTTTTAACTTGAAGACTTTAGTACACAAATAAATGCATATATTATCAATAGAGAAACTTACTTTTCTTTCTTTTAGCTTCCATCAATGACATCAATGCTCTTTCTCTATATATCTCTTCCAATGACTTGACTTCATCTTCAACAACAGAACTTTCAGGTTCTAAAACAAAGGGACACAATTAAAGAAAACTAAAAATTAAATGAGACCAGGGACCACTTTCACAAAAAATCTTAAGTTTTTTCATAAGTCAAGACTTACGCTTGGACTTAAGTTAAAAGTTGTGGTGAACTTAAGTTTTTACTAAGTCAGTTACTCGAAAAAACTTACGACAATCTTATATGTTCCTGACTTAAGTCTGGTCTTAAGTTTTGACTATATCAATGTTTCATAGCTACGCTGTTAAATGTCAATTTTAAACTGGTAATGTGTAAATCGTCAATAGTATGATGTAATACATGTACAATCTTTTAGCAAGGACTTATATACACATCACACTAACACATTAAATATCAATACACAATGTCTTTGTGTCATCCTTGTACAAGCAGGGAACGAAAGTAAAGCAAAAAGAGGTTTATGTAATATATGTATGTAGAGTTTGAAAAACAAAACAAAAACACTCTGCAGGCAAAGCTTTCATGACTAATTAGAAAGCAGCCAAATAATTGGATTTGTGAGGCTATCACTGAAAAGGTAAATCAATATTTTCTTATTTAAATTCTGCATTTCGTTGCTTTTTAACATTCACTGATACATAATTTAATTTGTTTGCTTTTATTTTGCATTCAAACCTCAATTTTGTTGTCGGATAGCTTTAATCGTCTTTACACGCATTTTTATTTGTTCATGTACCAAGAGTACAAACATTATGCTTAACATCCCAATATTGTTTAGGCATACATAAAAAAATATTTTTATAATCAAGTCATACATCTTCAAAACCTAAGAAAACCCCAAATCCGATATTTAATGTCAACAATTAAGAACATTCCAGCCATACATGTTCAACCAATATACCCGTCCATGCCTTACATTTTCTTGAACACAAGCCTGATTTATGATAATACTATATGTTATAAATGAAGGCAAAGTTAACAGTCGATGAGAAATGAGTAATTTTCACTAGGCTTTAGGCTCATGAACTGATATGATGACTGCTAGCCAAACAATATAAAATGAGTAATTTTCACAAGCCCATACTGATTTTCACTGGTAATAAGCTTCAGGCTGGTGGGTAAAGGGATGTATGATATACCTAAGAAAACCCCAAATCCGATATTTAATGTCAACAATTAAGAACATTCCAGCCATACATGTTCAACCAATATACCCGTCCATGCCTTACATTTTCTTGAACACAAGCCTGATTTATGATGATACTATATGTTATAAATGAAGGCAAAGTTAACAGTCGATGAGAAATGAGTAATTTTCACTAGGCTTTAGGCTCATGAACTGATATGATGACTGCTAGCCAAACAATATAAAATGAGTAATTTTCACAAGCCCATACTGATTTTCACTGGTAATAAGCTTCAGGCTGGTGGGTAAAGGGATGTATGATATACCACTACATGTAGAAACTAGAATTGTCAATACAAACCTTTAACTTTACTTTTTTCTTCAGTAGGTTCTTCAGTCTTGTCTTTTCCAGCACTACTACTAGCATCATCTTTCTTTATTGATATAATTTTAGAACCAGTTACTTTTACTTCTTCTAATTTAGGTCCACTTTTTGGTCCAACATTAAATCTATTCATTAGACCTCTATCTCTGTTCCTACCGTCTCTGTATGGACTTCTACAAGAGATATGTCATACATATATAAGAACATTGATGGTGTAGGGGTGTTATTAAGCAATTGCACAGGGGAAAAAATCCAAGACAATGAGGATAGTTGTGATTTCAAGATTTTAAATAAAAAACAAACCTTCCCAAGTCCAAAATTGTATTTCCAAACAAGCATTCCATTGCATCGACTAAACTTGCTCTTAAATAATGGACAACCACTCAAGATGTGAATAAGGTGATGCATGTTCACATTTTACTGATTTATATAAACCACTTCGACATAAAACATTAATTTATCATTAATTACAAATATTGCATATCAATATGTTCAATGTCAATAAAATATGTTGAAACTAATTTAACAACCAAATTGGTATAGTATTTAATCTCCAAATATTGATTTTTAAAGGAGCAGGCCATGTTTATAAACATATTGTTTATATAAGCAACATTTACAGGAAATTAATGGTTTTGAAATAATTCTATCCAATCATTCCCAATTAATTATAACAACAAATTACCTAGATCTCCTCCTTGGAGGACTACGACTAGATCTTCTACCAAATCTTCTTCTATCCCTCCAATCAGGACTACGTGATCTATCCAGGCTACCAGATCTACGTCTTGTACTACCACTATATCTTTCAGCACTAACTGACCGCCTACGTACATTGTCTGGACTTAGTGATCTCCTTGGACTTAATGATCTCCTTGGACTAGTTGATCCTTGTTTTCTATAAGGTGACGTTCTACCAGGACTTAGTGATCTTTCTCTTTGTTCTCTAGGATCTACCCATGGTTTGGCATTGAGAAAATAATCCAAAGGATTTGAAGACTAAAATAAGAAAATTAACAAATTGATTTATGTGAGAAATTACTAAACTAACAATAATAAAAATTTGCCACAGCAAAATTTTAACTCAGCAAGAATACAAAACTCAGCCAAGACAAAGAAGGATTGCAAAGATTTGTTGGGACCTTATTCACCTCGAAGAATTTAGAGGAAGAAGTAAGTAAGTATAAAGAATACATGGGTGGAAGTTGAAAGTTTTGAAAATACTGACAACTTACTTTCAAAACACTAAAATACACAGATTTCATATAAATTACACAAATTTATATTTTTTCAAAATACTGAAATCAGTAATAATACTAAAAACGTTCACCCATGAGAATACAATACAAAAGGTAAGCTTGTGAAGGAGATAGAAACCATAATACATCCATTCAAAGGTGCTTCATTCATAAGACATTCTATCCAAGGGTACTTAAACCCATTTTAATCACACTAACCATCAAAAGCTCAATAAAAGCCCAATGATCTAAAAGTGATTGAAAACATCAAAAAAAGAGCAAACAAAGCCTAACAAATAGATTATTTAACCATAACAGATATAGTCCACTTGGAAATTTGAATTCTAAAACATGCTATCTGTCCTACTATTAGATTTGAAGACAATTAGTTATGTATGTACAAACTTGACAACCTACCTTACTAGTACTGGCTGATGGTAAAACCATTCTAGATGTTTTCACAGGTGAACCTTTAATACTGTCTTGATCTGAGGATTCTATAAATATATGAAAGTATTGACTTTACTACAAGTTTAATAAATCATTTATCATACCACATTAAGACAGTATTTAAGTTCAGTCATCATATTAACCCACTAGCACAAAGCCATGAACTATTGCAATTGCTTAAAGCTAGTGAAAATTAATTTTGCCTGACATATGACATAAAAAATCTGTCTAGTGTTAAGAAAAGTAAAGATGATGAATAAATTTAAGTAATCATTCATTATATATACAAAAGCAAAATAGGAGTTATATATTTTAAAGGACATCTTTTAAAAGAGATTAGGGACTGATATAATTGCCATTCCAGAACTTGACACTAAAGGTCGTCATGTTGCCACAAACGACCTATATTTGGGTTCAGGCTACTTGTTACATCTAGTAAACATTTGGTTCAGGCAAGTGAAATATATAGCAGGTTGTCCAACCTACTTTATAAATTATTGTCAAGATCTACATTAGATTTTATAGAAAATTTTCAGCTTACCTTCATTAGGATTGATAATAACAGGTTCAATAGGAGGAGGAAAGAATGGTGGCTTGGTGAGTGGTGGTATGTTAGGTGGATGTAGTGGAGGATATCCTGGTACTAGTGGCTCTGGTGCTCCAGGAAACATCCGTGATGATGATGATGATGGTGGTAGTGGTGGTATATGTCCTCCTGCTGGAGCTGGCCATACAGGTGGTGGTTGATTCCAGTTTGCAGGTCCTATATAATACAGGGAATTGATTATTTATTAATTATAATATATTAAACAGGGCCAGTATGCCTTAATGATGATATTGACACACTTGCTTAAGTTAAGTAATGGCTGGAATTTGCCTGGATACTGATTTTTGATACACTAGTAAGTGTGTTGATATTGATATTTTTGTGCAATTGCTCAATACTGGAACATATTGACCACATTCAGCACACTTTTATAGCAATTTTGCTACCATTTGTAGTAAGATATGCAGTAACGAAACTTATTGTAGTAAGCAGCTTTACAAAAAGCAAAAATGCTTAAGTATTTTTAACACAAGAATTTAGTAAAAAAAAAGAGAATTAAACTGTTGTGTCAAAATCTTGAAATAAATGGATGGCACAAAAAGAAATCTTATCCTAATTAAAATAGTGGAGTTTTTGTTCATTATCATAAAAACCCTACTTACCATGAAATGTATGAGGTGGAGGTATAGTCTGTGTTGGTCCAGTAGGTAGAGAGGGAGGGACACCACTAGAAGTAACAGCTGTTGTTGCTGGTATCATCCCAGGTGGTGGTGGTCTTGATTTATTTCCAAATTTATGTAGAAATTGACAGTTAGGTTTTGTACAGCCACCTGGTTGTCTCTCATAATAACATGGTGCCTTTTTCTGTAAAATATAAAAAATAAAAATTAAAGACAAATCAATAAAAAGTTTAATTCACATTATTATATACCAAATCATTGCACAATCACAGGTAAATTTTCAAAATGTTCGGATGAACATGTATGGGGAAGCAGATTTTAAATAGAACTTTTACTAATTAATGGCAAAATTTTAACAAACCAGTTACAGAAACGAACAGAACATAAATTATGTTTATGAACTTGTAAATAGTTATAAAAATTACAAATACATACATTTATACAACCTGAAGAATACAAAACAAATAAATACTACTATGAATAGAAATACAAACAAAGTAGTGCAAACTTACACCATACTCTTACACTATAGTAATGAAGCAAGTATTACCTGTAATTCCATATGTCTATATGGACAAGATACAGCATGACATTGATGTCTTAACCAATCTTCACATGTTATCTCATTAACTCTAGCTTCTTCTACATGACGGTATGGACATGCTGCACCCTGAATATAGAAATTAGAATACAATACATTCATCAACTTGGAGGACAAAATATGATAATCAACTTTGAAGGCAAATTATATAAACTAATAAAGAATTCTCAGCATTTTAGTCAAAAGTTGCTATGTTACATTGATTTTAGAAATTTCGGTACATCTAAATTTTCAAACATATAAATAGCCAGCTCCATTTTGGTTCAAATTACATCAAAAACTCATCTAATTGTTTCCTTGAGCAAGAAACTATCCTCAAAGCTCAGTACTGAGGGACTGGGAGCAGACTCAAAAGTAATTAATCTAAGTTGTAAGAACTTGTTTCACAATTGAGCTAAAATGAATTTAAGTATAAACTAATAAAAATTACCATAATTACACACATGTATGTTACAAAATATACTATCATACCTTTATACAAGTTTGATAGTAGAAGAAATAACAATCATCTCCTTGTTGAGCCATTCTTCTGTACTTCTATCTTCTTTCTTCTTGTTGAATAATCTATCCCCTATCTTCATTGATGAAGCGGAAAAAAGCCATCTTTTTTATTTTATTTTTTTAAAGCAATTTTTTTTATAAATGTCACATACACAAGATATCTAATTAACATAAGCATACACTCACACACACACACTCTTTTATATCCAATATACAAAATTTACAAAGTAGAAAAAACATAACATATACTTTTTTGTATTTTTCTAAACCATTGATAATTTCACTAAAGCAGAATTACACTTAAAAGTCCTATTAGATGGCATATTTATAAATTCCGCCACAATTCAGAGCTCATTTATAATCACACCTGAAAAATAAAAATAAATTACAACCTATTAAGTATCAAATAAAAAAAAAAAATTAGAACATCAGTTCAATGGAAGGGTGCACTAGAGATTCTGGGTTCAAATCCAACTAGGGACACCGTAATTTGGAGCAAGAAATTGACCTCAAGTTATCAGCAAGTGCTCCACTCCATCAATGAGTGAATGGGCATGGTGAGTCACCCATCTTAACATGGTTTCAATAAACAGCATTTATCATACAAAATTGGGAAGTTGACCAAGAACCAGATTTCAAACTAAACTATTCCATTAATCAGGAGCTACACTAGATGTACAGACTAACAGAGTCTACAGACAGCATATTGTTTGTATTATTTTCACAAGCCTTCTATAGTACTTTCAAAACTTCTTTAGTTATTTCATCTGATCATTCTTTTCAATAATCTTTCAACTTCCAACAAAAGCAGGAATACTGATACATAAAAAATTCAAACAATTACATAAGTAATACAGTACAACCTCTCTTGAGCAACTCTCACAGTGAGGGACTAAAAAGACTTAAAGTGTTGCTCTTTAGAGGTTGTTGCTCTGCAGAGGTTACGGTAAATTCCATTAACATCTCACCTAAAGAAAATATCAAAAGCTGGTGTTGTGCAAAGGATTTGTTCAGAGGAGGGTTGCTCTGCAAAGGTTATACAGTATATATTTAAAAGTAAAGATTGTGTACACAAAAAAAACTTATGAAATACTGCTTTTAAAGACCAGAAAAGTAAAAAAATATATATAATTTAGTGTCAACTTACCAATAGGGGAGATAACTCCTGGTGTCTCCATTTTTATATTGAGACACTTTGCATTGCCTTGTTGACTAATTTCTTCATTATTTTTTTTTTCTTAAACTTTTCTAACATTTTTTTTATTTCTTTTTATTTTTAACAATATTATACTAAGATGTGAAAATGCAACAATGACTAAAAGCCAAGCCTAACAAGTTGACAAATCTTAATTTCAATCTAAGGAGTCGTAATATGTTAAATTTAATCTCTTAAAAAGCTATAACATATTTACAAGAACACACAAAGCAAATACTTCACTAACTGCAGTCAATTGTGACTCGAAATAGACTAATGAGAATTTGATACTTCAATAACACTTAACAGGAACAGAATCGGACAAATAAGAAAACCAAGCCTAATTATTCCTTGAAATTAATGCTAAAAATGTACTGAAAAGCAACAAACTTAAATTTATGGAACAATTCAATTAACAGGGTTTTTATTTTAACAAACTAATGCATATATGTTTATAACCATACTGGGTAAGCTACTGACAAGTCAAAGAATTAATTGTACAGCTCACACAAAACTCATGCTGGTTCATTTACAATATCACATTCACACCACACTTTCATTTTCTTTCATTTCCAAAAGTTGCTGGACCGTCAGACATGACGATCAGATATTTTTTCGGACCGGACCTTATGTCAGACAGAGTTCAGTTCTTTATTTACTGATTAAGGGGTTATTATTGAAAAAGCAAAAAAAAAACAAAACAAAGGAAGTCAGTCATATATTTAAAAAAAATACTTGGTCAGACAAAATTTCATAGGTCAGAAAATAAATTAGAAGTTTGTCTGACATAATGTCAGGTTTAGTTTTCAGCAGTTATTTTGCAAAGCCTGATATCCACTCACACACAGACAAAAATCATTCATTCAACAATTACAAAACACTCATACAAACTGAAAAAGTCTTAGATTCATTTACATATCTTTCAAACAATAAATGAATAAAAATATGTCTATGATGCCAATAAAACAAAAGAGTATTAGCAAAATATCTAGAAACTTAATTACTAGGCATTCTGTAAAGATTCATAATCAAGACCTCTAGCATGAGTTCCTACACAATCATTGGAGCACATACCAAGTACAGCTAAGTCATAGTACAGAGTTTAATTTCAGTGATTCACGTAACTCACTGCACTTTTTTAAATCTCATGTAGTGTCTTAATAATGGAAATTTACAGAATGATTCCTACTTAGAAATTGAAAAATAAGATTTTCCTAGCTACATTTTAACTTATTTACAACAATTTTCACCAAGGATTTACATTTATAAAACACTCGGTGTTCAGGGAATGATATTCACGCCTTTGATACATGGATGAAAGTTCACAATAAAAGTTACTAAATGCATTAATCAGATCCAGCATGCAATATAATTTGATTTGAAACGTTTTCAACATTTATAAACTTAAATGCCAGCACAGAACACTCATCCATGCATCCAGGATATCATTCTAAAAAAAATTTTGACTTAGACTGTCACTTAATTTGATTTAACCATATTTACAGGGAGTATAAATATAACAACCTGTGAGTAGGTAAAATTAAGTCTGGCAATAAAAAAATGTATCAAACTTGTAAGCTTGAAACCAAACTAGGTTTAAATAAACTTTAAAATAACCCAATTACAGATTGAAACAAAAACTAAAAAATAACTAATTATCCTAAAAACAATCAATCTTAAAACTGTTTCTCAAGTTCATTATAATCATATTTATAATGGCAATCTTGAGTTTCCTTTTTTACTTTAAATATATAGATCTACATTTAATTGAAATCAAACCTAGCTAGTTACATTTTAAAAAATAAATACAATCAAGTAAATAGTTTTCTGAAAAGCTTTCATTAAGGCTTTAGCCAAATAAAGCAAAAAAAAAATACTTGAACAAATAACATTAGCTATGCTATTTTGATAGAGACAATGACAAATTATGACAATTAATTTCAGGAACTTTTTCAATTTATGTAGCATCGCAAAGCAAGTAATCCAATGTTTTGATTAGTTATGTATAAAACCCATCTTCATTATTCCTGTCAAGTATAAAGTTTCCTGAAGATGAAGATGGTATGGGTTCGAATCCCAACCAGGGCAGTTACACCCTTATATTAAATTTATCAATTTTCTACCATTAATCATAAGGCAGATTTATATGGATAAGATACCAGCCTTGTGAAAAGAGTAGGCATGTCCTGGTAATGAACAGGAAAGCTAGGTTGCGTGTTCTGGTCTCCATAAAAAAACCTAAAATATCTTAGACATGGCATTAAATTCAGTATGAAACAAAAATGTTCTGGTCAAACGCCAGTACTAGACAACCCGAGCAATTTCCTCCTTTCTCACATAACCAACAATGATCGGCAAATAAGATTGGCCCAGAAACACCTTAAAGTAAGACATGACATGTAGTTTTTGTTGGAAACCTTGAGTCACCACCACTTGACCATTGAGACATGTATACTTTTTCATTAAATATTTGAATACGAATCAAATCCACATCTGGTAAAATGTAACGAACCGTTAACACTTAACAAGAACCCCAGTCCCAATAAAACTCTACAAGATTCCTAAGTCTGTCTACCATCGAACACTTAACAAGTTACCAGTGTAACTTCAGTGTAAGAGGCAATGCCAAATATGCCAACTTATGTCATGACTAATGAACAGATGAACTGATCAGACTCAAGAGCCGATGACTTTTTGCCTGTCATCATCTTCACAGTCATGTGAAACCAAACAATTGTACCACAAACGAGTATAAACTACTATTCTGAAGCAATAAACCATAGCGGACATCTTGAGATACACTAGCAATATCAATAGCGTTCGATTCAGACAAGGAACAAGCCTGGCAAGTCCAAGGGGGATAATTTGACATGATAATGAGCGAGAAAAACGTTAAAAATCACGATATTTGGAGATAAACGGACACTTACAGGGATTTTACTTAAAGCTAAGAACACTTTTCACTTTAAGACACTAACTTTACTGACTACAATGCGACAAATTGTAATTAAATGCGTGTCAAATAAAGAAACGTAGCTGTTTTTCTTTCTTGTGAAAGAGCCGGATATGACGTCATTTAGAAATTAATAGGTAGGGTATAAATTACGGCGAATCCTAAAACACGGCGAATCCTAAAACACTGACCGCTTGACTGACGAGTTAAATATAGTGCGCTTAACTGACGAGTTAAATATAGTGCAATTATGTTCTTAACTGACCAGTTAAATAAAGAAGGGATTAAAAATGACTGTATTGCTTGAGTGTTTTTGAGATATTGTTGGTGTTTTTTGTTGAAATTTTATGATGATGATGTGATATATAATTCTTATTCAATAATGTCATTATAAGAAATTATGATTAGATTGATTTTTTATAAAATTGCATAAAAGATACTTTGAAGTAGAAAAATGCGATAGCGATGTGACATATGATAATTTTTCACAAAATCAAATTAATTAATTTTAGTGTATTTAGCAGTAGGGCAAGACGTATTTTCCGAATAAAATTATTTAAATATGATATTTAAATGAGTAATTAGTAATCAAATGAGTGTAAAATGCTTAACTGACCAAATGAATAAAGATGGTTTACTGACCAAATGAGTTAGTGAGTATATTTTAATATTTCAAGAACGAGCGTTTAATGAGCAAACTAATGTCGAATGCTTTATTGACCATTGGTTAAATTAAGAAATAAGATATGTTTATCAAATTAAATGGCCAAATAGCCGTAAAACGCTTAACTGACGAAAAGAATATTGAACGAATTTCTGACCAATGATTTCACGGATGAATAAACACTCTTTGTTTAACTGGTCAGTGTTTTAGGATGTCAATTCTTAACTGACCAGTTAAATATAGAGTGGTTATTCGACCATGAAAATATAACTGACCAAATTGAAAAAAATATATATTGAAAGATTTTATTTCTTCTGTTTATTGCAATAGTAGATAAATAATTAAAGGATATGAAGGAAAGCTTTTTTTAATTAACCAAAATGTTGAAAGCTTAACTGGACTAATATAAAATGCTTAACTGACCAAATGAATACTGAATAATTAACTGACCAAAAGAATATAGAATGCTTAACTGACCAAATGTATATAGAATGCTTAACTGACCAAATGTATATAGAATCTTTAACTGACCAAATGAATATAGAGTGCTTAACTGACCAAATGTGTACAGAATGCTTAACTGACCAAACGTATATAGAATGCTTAACTGACCAAATGAATATAGAATGCTTAACTGACCAAACGTATATAGAATCTTTAACTGACCAAATGTATATAGAATCTTTAACTGACCAAATGAATATAGAAGGCTTAACTGACCAAATATATATAGAATCTTCAACTGACCAAATGTATATAGAATCTTTAACTGACCAAATGAATATATAATGCTGACCAATGAATATAGAATGCTTAACTGACCAAATGTATATAGAATGCTTAACTGACCAAATGAATCTAGAAGGCTTAACTGACCAAATGAATATAGAATGCTTAACTGACCAAATGAATCTAGAATGCTAGATGATTGCTTAGCTGACAAAAATTATGATTACACGATTATTACTGTATGTTCAACTGGTCAGTTAAGGATCATAATTCTTAACTGACCAGTTAAATATATAGTGGTTATTCAACCGTAAAATTATTTATAAAAAACGCTACAGAAAGTATCTTTTAATTGGCCGAATAAATTATATATAATGATGGTAGATCGCTTATCTCAGCAAATGAATATAGAAGATTTAATCAACTGACCAAATAAATATAGTAGTCGATCAACATTCCTTTGTAGTACAATATCGTCATTAACAGTGTATCGGAGATAATTCGATTAATAATTCTGCCGCTAATCTTGTTAATGTAATCAAGTTTTGACAAGTGTCAAACACTTAGCAATCAGTTACGCACTATTGACCATTGTCACTTGCCAACTGTCTAATTATATATTCAAACAAAGTTTTTTTTTCTGTTTGTATTTTTAACATAACAAACAACATGTTGAAAAATTTTAATAGTTAAATTTACATTTACAGTGTATTTACTATATAAAAAAATAGCAATACTTTTTGGTCAGTAAAAGTGCATCATGTGTTATATTCAATAATCGAGACCTTACTTCTGACTGTTATGATAAATACGCTCATGTTTCAATTAAACGACCAATCTTGAATGTAACTTTCGCACCTAATCATTTATGACACGTGTCTTAGTCGGTCACTTAAAAGCATGTGTGAGATAATCCAATTATCACATTAACACTTGGTTTTGACAGTACAGTGATTAAATAATCTAAATGTTTTTTGGTTTGTAGCAATAAGTAATCGTCCGTATTCGCCGCGCAAAAGTATTATTGGAGTAGGCGGTGCGCTTTATTTTATTTTATGAAGAAAGGAAATATTATTATTTTCCGGCATGTCAAGCTTTTTCCAAAGATTTCGCTGCCATACATGAGAATCGGTAAAAACGACTATGTCATGAATATTTACAACATGAGTCGCTGTACTGGTCAGTTAAGACATCACGATCCTAAAAAACTGACCACTTAAATAAAGAGTGTGCATCGACCCGTAATGTAAATCTTCCGTCTTTGAATATAGAAGGCTTTATTGCCCAAGGACATAGGGTCCTTGATTGACCAAATGAATATAGAACGCTTAACTTTCAAATAAAGTTCTTTTGACAGTTTGTCAGCAACCTTTAAACAAAGACGGGGGCATTCTGCTATGATTTGATCAGTTAAGCCTTCAAATTTATTTAGTCATTTAGCAATACATTTTCAAATGGTCTATATTCCTTTGGTCGGTTTATTTTTTTAGATTACATTTCTTCTGATTATTCATCTGTTATTGCAAGATACAAATACAAGGAAATCTTTCAATACAAAGAGTTTCTTCATTTTGGTCAGTTATATTTTCACGGTCTAATGACCACTCTATATTTAACTCGTCAGTTAAGAATTGTGATCCTTAACTGACCAGTTAAACAAAGAGTGTTTATTGATCCGTGAAATCATTGGTCAGTAAAGCATTCTATATTCGTATCGTCAGTTAAGCGTTTTACAGCGATTTGGTCATTAACATTGATAAAAAACATTTTTTTGGTATTTATTTAGACCATGAATAAATGGCCAGTGAAGTCTTCGACATTAGTTTGATCAGTTTAACGTTCGTTATTAAACTATCATTCCATGCTCATTTGATCAGTTAAACCTTCTATATTCATTTGGTCAGTTAAGCTTTCTATTTTCAATTGGTCAGTTAAGCGCTCCATATTCATTTGGTCAGTTAAGTGTCACATATTCAATTGGTCAGTTAAGTGCTCTATATTCAATTGGTCAGTTAAGCATTCTTTGGACAGATAAGCTTTTCTATATTCATTTGGTCAGTTAAGTGCTCTATATTCAATTGGTCAGTTAAGCATTCTTTGGTCAGTTAAGCTTTTCTATATTCATTTGGTCAGTTAAGCCTTCTATATTCATTTGGTCAGTTAAGCTTTCTATTTTCAATTGGTCAGTTAAGCGCTCCA
The DNA here is from genome assembly GCA_025267735.1 of Mactra quadrangularis. Classification (NCBI taxonomy): domain Eukaryota; kingdom Metazoa; phylum Mollusca; class Bivalvia; order Venerida; family Mactridae; genus Mactra; species Mactra quadrangularis. The sequence goes on from CM046304.1 coordinate 37,064,359, forward strand.
TATTCAATTGGTCAGTTAAGCGCTCCATATTCATTTGGTCAGTTAAGTGTCACATATTCAATTGGTCAGTTAAGTGCTCTATATTCAATTGGTCAGTTAAGCATTCTTTGTCAGTTAAGCTTTTCTATATTCATTTGGTCAGTTAATAAGCTTTCTTTTTTCAATTGGTCAGTTAAGCGCTCCATATTCATTTGGTCAGTTAAGTGTCACATATTCAATTTGTTTGTTAAGTGCTCTATATTCAATTGGTCAGTTAAGCATTATTTGGTCAGTTAAACTTTTCTATATTCATTTGATCAGTTAAGCCTTCTATATTCATTTAGTCAGATTAAGCATTCTTTGGTCAGATAAGCTTTTCTATATTCATTTGGTCAGTTAAGCATTCTATATTCATTTGGTCAGTTAAGCCTTCTATATTCATTTGGTCAGTTAAGCATTCTATATTCAATTGGTCAGTTAAGCCTTATATATTCAGTTGGTCAGTTTAGCATTCTATATTCATTCAGTTAAGCTTTCAATATTTTGGTAAGTTTAAAAAAAAATAAGTTCATATGCTTTAATTATTTATCTACAATTGCAATAAACAAAATAAATCAAACTTTTCTATATATATATATTTTAATTTGGTCAGTTATATTTTCATGGTCGAATAACCACTCTATATTTAACTGGTCAGTTAAGAATTGACATCCTAAAACGCTGACCAGTTGAACATAGAGTGTTTATTGATCCGTGCAATCGTTGGTCAGTAATTCGTTCAATATTCTTTTCGTCAGTTAAGCGTTTTATAGTCATTTGGCCATTTAATTTGCTAAAAAAACATCTTATTTCTTATTTTACCAATGACTAAATGGTCAGTAAAGTGTAAGACATATTAGTTTGCTCATTTAACGCTTTTAATTAAAATATAATCCCTTACTCATTTGGTCAGTAAAACAATTTTTTATTCATTTTGGTCAGTTAAACATGTTACCCTCATTTGGTCAGTTAAATATTCTGACATTCAATAATAAATACCTCTTGTCTTTTTGTTAAATTCTCAGAAAATATTAATTTGAAAAATTATTCTTAATGTAAAATCATAAATGTCGCTATCTAATCTTTCTATTTTTAATTAAGTATTTTTTAAAAACATTTTTTTTTTTTTTAAACAAATCATTAATTTTTATAATGACATTATTAAATTTGGTAATAAATCACATCATCATCATAAAATATATAAAAATAATCTAACAATATCACCAAAACTCTCAAGCGAAACAGTCATTTCTAATCCCTTCTTTGTTTAACTGGTCAGTTAAGAACATAATTGCACTATATTTAACTCGTCAGTTAAGCGCACTATATTTAACTCGTCAGTTAAGCGGTCAGTGTTTTAGGAGGACCCCTGACCGCTTAACTGACGAGTTAAATATTGTGCGCTTAACTGACGAGTTAAATATCGTGCAATTATGTTCTTAACTGACCAGTTAAATAAAGAAGGGATTAAAAATGACTGTATTGCATGAGTGTTTTGTTGATATTGTTAGATATTTTTTTATTTTATGATGATGTTGTGATATATTACCAATTTCAATAATGTCATTATAAGAAATAATAATTAGTTTAAAAAAATGAAAAAATAAAAATATAAAAAATACTTAATTAAAAGTAGAAAAATGAGATAGCAATATTTATGATTTTACATCAAATTTATTAATTTCAGAGAATTTAACGATAAAACAAGACGTATTTATTTCGGAATAAAATGATTTAAATATTATTTTTGAATGTCAGAGTATTTAACAGACCAAATGAAAAAAAAAATATTTTTGAATGTCACAGTATTTACCTGACCAAATTAAAAAAAATAATAACATTTGTATATAAAATATATACTGAATAAATTATTATATACAGTATTGATATAAGTGAAAACAATTATCAGAGTAAAAAGACTGAAAAATAAATCTATATGATAAATGTTTAAACTCATAGATATGAGATATTTTTAAGTTGCTACTTGACATCACGTACGATATTCATTTTTTTTGTAAACCATTACAGTAGTTCAGAAAAAGCTGAAATAAAAATACTATAAGTTGTTGGCATGAAATATATTATAAGTGAATAATTCATTTTACATACATGTACATGTATCTTGCAAAATACTCATCCATAAACATAAATTCAGTCAAACTGACCGTACGAATATAGAATGCTTCATTAAATAATTCACTGACCCCATACAAGTTAGGGGTGTAACGGTTAACCAATATACTGGTTAATATTGCAATGCAATTTCTGACTTTTTTAACAGGTTTGTTTTTCCCTGAACTGGGTTTTGCAGTTGTGTGCCGTACTAATTGTTTTTATCAGAATATGAAATTTTAATTTGTTTGAACAAATGTTGAAATGTGTTAGAAAACTTGGGTTAGGGTTAGAAAATATTTCCTTCGAAAGTCCTTTTCAAAATATGCATTTTTCTTACTCATAGTCCGTTTTACACTAGAAATTCAAATATTAGGATAAGTTATCATTTGAAAAAATCTCATAGGTGCGTAATGTTGATCCAATTTAGACACACGCACATGCATTAATTCATACATAACATGTCTATGCAAAAACCGCTACGTATTGCAAAGAAGAATCACCAACCTGTGACTTTATTTATGAAATATTTCTTTAATCAATACAATAAAAATTACTGAAATTCAGTATGTTCCACAGAAAAAAATCTACTGAAATGATTGATGACAAAAGAAGTTATTATTTGTTTACAGTGGTTTATAATGACAGCAGTTAGTATAAATTTGTTGTAGATGTGTCATAAGAATAGACCAAGTTATCTTCATTTGATACAGTCATCAGTCGCTATATCCTGGTCACGGCACAATCATGCTGTCAGGCCTGCTCAACTGAAGCTATATCCTGGTCACGGCACATTATTGCTGTCTGGCCTGCTTCTAAACATATGGTTTATCAATGTAGCATGTTGAACTTTAAGGTCATTATTTATATTCAGCAAATTCAAGGTTTTGTGAGTTTTGGTGTTTGGTGTTTGTTTGCATCATAAGTCAAAAGCAAGAATCATTAATAATACCCTCATATTTTAGCCTACCAATTCCAAATATTATTGAATTGTGTAGAATATTGTACACCTCCTGGATATCATATCATACCGTAGTTTTGTTTATTATCCTTCTGACTTTGACCTTCAAAATTATGAATTTGACTTATGATCATTTTTTTCTTCATTTTTTTGTGTGAAAAAGTGCAATGATGGTCAAGATAATATATAACTGTAAACAACAAGAGTACCGAGTAAAATGTTTATTTTTGTACATTGATGTATAAAATATATAAAACACAACGAGATTCATACAATATGAATATATATGCAGATATTCAAATTTAAATATTCACAACAGGATGTCAGAACTAACAATTAATAATAATATATTTATATCAGCAGAGTTAATGCATGCATGTGCCACTGACAATTGAATAAAATTGAACAATACATTGTCAAGATTACAGATTATCTATAAATTACATGTATCTGTATAGTTTACAACATATCAGCCATTAATTTTCAAACTTTGCAAATTAAATAACAAAACACAGCAAAAGATTTCACAAAAGTTCTTTTTCCAACACTTGACCACATCTTACATAGCTCATGGACCCTATGTATACATGTTTATAAAGGGTCCTTGCATCGCCTGACATAATATAAATATTGTAATAAATAAGATGTTGTTTTTTTATTCAATGTAAAAAATATTTCATTTCTTTCCATAATCCATTTCACACATGAAAACAAACCATACAAGCACATTAAGTCAGTAATTATTGTCCATTCTGTTACTATACTGCAAGCATATACTTTTTCATTCTATAAGGACTAAACAATTACAAAACAAAGTATCACAGGAAAGTAAACATCAGCTTCTTTAACAATTAAATACATTAAAAACAGAAGTTGAACACACAATTATGTACAATATAAGTTAAAACAGCCTATATGAAAGCAATTAACCAGTGAATCAGATCATAAAAAAAACAATTCTTTAATACTTGCACAACTACTCATCATAGTGAAAAGGAAGTTACATACACTATAAGTATGAGGTACTTGCACAGACAGACACACTAAAGTTTGCTGAAGTATACCCCCAACTTTCATGAAGTGTCAGCACAAACCTCAATGCTTTATTTTACATGGTGCCATCCATAATTACATTTGAGTAAATGTATGTTTTTAAACTTTTACCAATTCTTAGGAAATTAAAAATCCATCTAATGATTCTTGTACATGTATAACAATTACAAATGCATAAAGTATCATTACTTCCCTTTCCAAAGTATTAATCTATTAAAATTATCATAATGAGTCCATACATCTGGATTCTGGAATAATTATAATTGTATAAATGAAATACAAGTACAGTTGTAAAGTTTATTTTTGATGGCACAATGTAATTATCCAAGTTACATCAAGTTCATTTATTCTTTTCAGACTCAGTTGGTGAGAGCGCTTCTGGTACAGTGGTCCCACATGGCCCTTGAAAATGAAATCTGAAATACAAAATAATTAGGGACTTTAGTCAGTTATCTTTCCCTGATAAAATCTAAAGCAATCCAATTGGTAAGTAGGTCCTTACGTATATACATCAGAGGGCTTAAAATTGTTGGTATTTGTTATTTAAAAGTACCTATAAAAATAATATTTATTTGAGTTCTTTATCAGAATGCCAGGCATTAGCAATTTAATTACAATGTAACCTCATGTAATACATTACACACTTTTCAATCAACCACAAGTATTTGCCACCTGTCAAAAGATTAAAAACAAGAATATCCAAGGGTACATTTCAGAAAAATCGCATTGTACAAGTACATTGTTTGATATGTTTTCTCTCCATTTTTGAAATGCAAACTAACCAAGCAATGAAATTTCTTCACTTCAAATGATTTATGATCAAATCATCATAGTAGTGCAAATTCATAAATCTTTTTGTTTAAATCGATAAACATTGAAGTGCTAGACAATAAAATTTTAATACAGTTGTATTATTTGACAATATTTAACATGCCCTTCATTTGTATCCCTATCGATCATTCTATAAATAGAAGGTGAAGATATCACCTCTATACTAAGACGCACAACCGTCCCAAAATTCGGCGTTTGGTACACAACAGAATATAGTGCGGCACATGAAGACAAAATCGTTGGATTGTTTCGTTTTTTGACAAAATCGTTGTTGAAATGTAAAATAAATGATCACTCATAGCTACAGGAATATAAATCTATATATATACAAAGTACTTTTAAACCTCTATAGGTATAGGTGTATAGTTAAACCGTGTAACCTAGTTTCGATTTCAAATTACTGTGTAAATAATGACAGATGTAAACACGTCATGATGAAGGTTTATCTACCGGTATAAAAGTTTAATTTAATGAGGTAAGTTGGTTGGATAGTCAAATTTTATTGAGTAGACACAAAATTCATACTCTTTTTGTTCAGTATACTTGAAGGGGGAAATAGATAGAATGTAAACATTGCCACGTGTTTTCAGGTAAATAAACAGTTTACCCATGATGCGCGGCGTCTCCGTACAAAGGTCAGTCAGACCGTTTGTGTACAGAATGCCTATCGATTTACAGGTTAGCTCATATACATTCGTCAAGTTTGTCACTTTAATACATGACACTCTAAGTCTTTAGCGGCAGGTATTTATTTAAATCGTGGAATCCATGCGCCGTCGCGTACACAAGTATTTGTAAAGCATGTACTGATTAGGTTTAAATTGGAAAAGTAAGGTTTTATGTGGAGTAGAACCCGTAATCTCTTGATTGTGAGGTGGCACCTTATACAACTACACCAAGTCCTTACATGCCTCTTCGTGTCCTATTACTACATTGTACACTAAATAGTTATATATTCATGAAGTCACAGAGATTTCATACGGAAATTCACAACTATGCATACAGAGCATGTTTATTGTTGCTAAATAATATGTATGGGAGTGTGTACAATATTTTAACCAAGGAGTTTGTTTACACGATATCTTCATTACAATGACAAGTACATTTACACGTACTATGTACAAACAAAGGAATTTACTTATAGTTTTCCTTGTGAGGCTTGTGTGCTATAGTCGAAAAGTATTGAACTGGCACTCTATGCACATTCAGAACTTAACATAGATCTAAATTTATACCTAAAAACTACGCTTATAGTGTGTACAAAAAAACAAAACACTGTTTATAATAACAATACAATGAACTAACCCACGACGAGGGATGCCAAGAATGACCTTAAAATAAACAATTGTGATATGTATTACAAGTGTCTTAGTTGTTTGTGTAATGGTTAAGCGTTCTACTATTACAAGCATGATTTACAGTGATGGGGGTTTATCAACCATGCTAATTTTGTTAAAATGAATTAAACAAATTTTATTTTCAATACTGCCTACCCCTGAAATGAATTGTCTCATTTTTAATGTTTACCAAAACACGTTTTGTTTTTTTGTATGCACTATACTTTGTAAATTGTGTAAACATTTACAAGCAATTCGTAGTTCATTTCATATAAAAACAAGTATAAAGAAACTTTTTACAATTTCATATGGAAATTAATTGAGTGCCATTTTAGTACTGTTCACCAACACAACTGAGCTAGCTGGAAACGCTATGTATTTTGTGTAGGATGAAACAACAGTGAATTAGACAGAACATTTGTCAACATTTAAATAGAAAATCAAAGATAATTTAACAAATACTGTATTTTACCCAAATGATTGTGTAGCACTGGTAGGTTCAATATTAAACTCTGCTACTGGTACCCCTCTTGATGCCACAGATGGTGCAAACATAGCAGCAGGATATACAATAGAAGAGGTACCAACCTGAAAATTGGATAGTGTTTTACAGTTAAATAATTAGATAATAATATACTTGTACTAGAGAGATACATGCTCATTTACCATTATACATTTCACTGGACCTATAAAACCTGACTTTTCGTCATCAGAAAGGTTGCAGTCAAGTTAGGTTTTTCTTCCACAAACATTTTTCCTTTTTTTTACCTCATTTATAGGATAAAATTGAGAGTCTGCACTTTCTACTTAGAATTCCATTTGTAGAAGGTTTATTAGAGAAAAAAAAACTTATTTATTATGTTGAATGTAAACAGTAGAAAGTATTTTATGATCAATTCCACTAAGGTAGGGCTCAACATTAATTTTCAAACTAGGTTGTTCCATAATACAACCAGCTATATGTTTTACTTGCCAAAACCAAATGTGTACCAGACAAAGGACAAGCTATAATGTCAAGCCATGCTAAAAGGTATCAAGATACATGAACCACCCTGAAAACTAACCCACAATCTCCTAGATTGATAGTCAATGGCCCTAGTAACAAAGCTATCTAGGTGAGGGTTGAGTTCTCAACATGTAAACACAAGGTATATAAAATAAAAGATAATATTACCACTAGACATAGGTCACATAAGTCTAGTTCTACTTCTGCAGCTTGTAATACTTCAGGGTATAATCCTTCACCAAACCATACAACATGTGGTCTTAATAAACCATTACATTCAGGCTTCTTACATCTATAATATATAATCACAATGAAAATAAGAGATATCGCAAGTGTAGCGCAAAACAGTCATAACTCAATGAAAGAAAAGAGCGAGTTACGTCCATCTTGTACTAAACCCGCGTTTGCTGAAGATCAGGGCTCGACTAGGTTGTTTGGTTGGCCACACAGCTACATGTATGTGTTTTACTTGCCCAAACCAAATATTTACTAGCAGTTACATGTACAGGCTTGAATTCAAATATAGGTCATCAGGGGCAATCAAATACTAGTAACCTTGATGAAGGTCGACTTTGGATTTTTGTCAACTTCAGTGTAAAATTGATATCTACTTCACTGAGTGATCTTAGAGAACTCATTTCAATGATGGTAAAGCCACAAGTTTTAACCAAATTCATTTTTTATGAGTAATTGGTTTTACATTCTATTCATAGACAATGTAAAGTTATGCTTATGTGCACAACATTTTAAAAAGTGCAGTTTAAAGTGTGCTTCTACATACCAGTACATATTCAGCCAACTTCGCAATTTTGTACTCTATTTACTGATCATTAACATCTCCTTCAGAAAGGAGATCCCTCACTTTATCCATTTACCCCTGGTTGAAGTGGAACATTTGTAGGTAATTTCTTGCTCAAGGAAATTAGCAGTGCCCCTTAGGGGTTGGAACCTGGGACTACTCGATCCCTAAGCATGCACCGTATCACTGCTTTTTACACATGATGCTTTGCATTGTATCACACAGACCGTAAGCACAATGATTGGTTCAATATTTAGTACATCAGTTGATATCCACCAATTATCATAGTTATCAGCTCAAGACTAAGTCTCTGACATTGGTGCCATTAAAATTTTAAATATATACCATAATGCATAGTAAATTATTATATATCTGATAAATCTAACCAAACGACAATCTGCATTTGTACCACGTGACTGTCCAATATATTCCCGTATTGGATCAAAAAAAATAAATATTATTTTCGTATTGGACAGTTGGGTACATGTACACTAAACGATGCCCTTCTGGTTTCCGATTTTAATCTTTAACGATTAAGTGATGATTATTACTTCAAAGAAAATGAAAGATATATAATAAAAAGGTTATTATACATTTTACTGCACAATAATGGAATATATTTGGACTGGAACACAGCTTGAAAAGTCATATTGGACTCGTTTATTGGCTCGTCCAATATGACTTTTCAAGCTGTGTACTCGTCCAAATATATTTCCGTATTGTACAGTAAAATGTATAATAACCTATAATTATTTTATCATTTTATTTATTTGTACTGGGTTTAACGCCCTGTCAACACAATATTTTAGGTTATTTTACAGGGTCCAGTGAACATTGAACTACCTTTCTCGGACCCTTGTCTATAACCAGTACTCACCTACCCTTCCACAAGGTCAGAAACTTCTCCATAAACCTTATTAATGGAAGAAAATTGACATTATTGTCAAATTTTCATGGAAGGGTATAACCTACCCGGATGGAATTCAAACACTTACCCCCATCGAGACACTTGATTAAAAATTCAGGCGGGCAACCAAATGTGCTACTGACCCAGGTTATATTTTTTTATTACAAGCATGAAAGTCATAAATAATAACTTACCTTGGTAAATCTTCAGGTTTTATTTTTGCATCAGTAGCTTCTGGGTTAGGTTCCCTACAAGTTACAACATATCATTGTTTTTATAAACATCATTTATTTATACATGTAGTCAATTTTTTCTCAACTGTCAAAGTTTGAATAATTTACCAGTGATTGACCACACACTATAGCAATATCATAAGTGTTAGACAAAGAGCACGAAATCACCGTGAAATTATTCATGTTTTAACAGTTCAGAAAAAAACGAACTATAATAATATATGAAACATGTTACATGCATAACTTGGTCAATTATAATTTATATATTCTATAAATATAAACTTCTCAAAAACATGGATTGTCTTTTTCTTCATACACCAAATCTTAGTTAAGATGACAAAGAATACCGGTATATTTATACTTAAAGGAACAATTAATATAATAAGAATATTAGGAAATTTTATTTGCTGACAAAACCAATCAAAAGTAAATTTATTTTACCCTTTTCCTCTAAGAGCTTCACAAATAGGACTATCATAGTTCTGGACAATTTCTTCACATTTTGTACAGCGTGTAGTGAACAAATTACCTGAGGAAACAAGATTAAAAGAATTCCATATTATCTTACTAATTCATACTGACAAGCAAATTCTACAATAGGTTTTGATTATCTTTCATTTTGAAATGCTATCAATAACACATTAAAATAATAAAAAGAAGAATTTTCACACTTCTGATTATTTATTTGTATTTTTAATTCAACGTTTCGACTTATATGTCTTCATCAGGTTAACTTTTAAATACAATGTACAATGAAATTAATTGTTATCAATAACAAAAAACATTTAACTGCAGATTTTATTAATTTAAAAAGTTCTTTTTTTTTATTACAGGAGTTTGAAGCACATAGTTATATACAATACATTTTGATGGTTGCCTGCAAGACTGTATTAAGAGCATTTTTAAAAAAGCTAGTTAAAACATCATTGCAGGCAATCTCTGCTTTGTACCAGATAAATGTCTAATAAATCTGCAGTCCATGGACAATGTTAGTATTGATATAGGGACTTTAAGGCAAAGACTATTTATATCTTGAATCGTTACAATATATACACACTTACCATGTAGTTCAATAATGTTCTGTGAACCAGCACGTTTATGTAGTTCATCAATATTTTGTGTTATAACAACTACTCTCCTTCCTTGCTTACTTAATCTTTGCTCACATTCAGCTATTGCTAAATGTGCCTGAAAATTTGAATAGAACATAAGTAAAATGATAATTGTTTGTGTTCAGCAAACAATTTAATGGTTATGATTGGTCAAGAACAAAGTACTTAGAAGAAAATTCAGAATAGAGAAAGATATACTGGTATATAATATTTGCTTTCTTCCTTGGTCAATTAGTCCAGATATTTAAGCAGTTGGTTCAACAAGATAAAACATCTATAACGTTTTAGAATAAGTGCTAAAATGGCTCAAGTTTGTACAATTATAACATAAAATTGTTGTGTCCCTGCAGCAACACTCAATCAAACTCTATAACAAACACTGACATAGTTTTAAGAACATGTATGTTTATGTATATATTTTATCTTATTTAGAAAAGTCGGTAACAGTTTTGTTTAAGCAGGCATAAAAAAACAACCTTTGAGTTTGAAGCTATATCTGTATAATGTATCCACAGACCAAGATGTGAAGGCAATTACATGTAGGCAATAAGTAATAAAATATCTCTTGAAATAGCCCTATGCCTAAGGTGAAATGGCCAATGTTTCGCCCATGTTTTTACCAGTAAATGTTTAAGACAGTTACCTTATTTGGCTCTTTACTTCCCATGACTTCACGTCTATAATGGTAAAACTCCCATACAAGAGAAGGATTTTCTTCAAAGACATATGGTGAGGCAATATCCTGAAGAGAACAAAATTGTAAGAATTTATAATGTTTCGTTGAACATGTATTGGTATCAGTGAACAACACAGAACAAATTTTATAAGCTTTGACTGTTTTTTCTTTGTTTTCTGTTGAGTGTTGACAACAAAATATTTATGAAAAATCATGTTTAAAGGTCTATAATATCACAAAACTGTATCAGATTTATGTACATGAAAGTGTGCGACAATGTGATCCTTCTAATAAGGCCACAACAAATTGATTATATGTTCTATGGATTCGCTCACACCTTAATTTTGACGTTTTTTACACACAAAAATATTTTTATTTCCTCGCTCGCTCATAAAAATTTGGTCTAACCGCTATATAAAGCAAGTGAATAAAGACTTTTTTTTTCTTCGCTCGCTCGCCCCATTTTTTTCCAGAAAAATCCGTATAACATATGATCAACTTGTTGTGGCCTAAATTATTGAATTTGAGGAAACAAAAACTTCTGTTCTAAAGAAGCAATAACAGTATAGATAATGAGTACATTGTATATGTCTTAATGCAGTGTTTATTTTCACTCTCAGGGGAAAGGTGGCGGGGCCCTTTTTGAGGGGAGAATAGTGAAATGGGGGTGGGATTTCCTTTATTTTCAATACTTGAGAAAACATGGATCCCTTAACAGAGTTACATTTCTGTCTACCTATATAAAATTTCAACTATTGTACCCATATACAATGTATTTATCTGTGATTTCTCTTGAGGAATGCTTGAGGAAAGGGCAAACACTTTATAAAAAAGTACAAAAGTTTTAGGACACTCTGACAGGGGAATTTTTTACCTGGGAAGGGGAAAAATATATACTTTTTTGAGAGGGGAATGGGGCCCAATTTCGGCCCCAAAATGGCCTGAAAAAAAACCACTGTAATGTAAAACAAAAGTGTGATAAATCATAACTGTCATAAGTGCACTCAGTATTCAATAGATCAATCTACTTGACTACTTCATCATAAAGGTTTCAAAATAGACAAACTATTTAGACCCTCAACAAACTCAGCATTCATGTCCAGTTCTTAAACTACGAAAACTTCCTTTTTTCTGTTTTGTTAGACAATACAGATATTTGCAAGAAGATATGAGAAAGAAAGTAGGCTTTTTTTCTATTGGGTCATTAAACTACAGTGTATATTAGTTTTATTACCTGGGCACGCCACTTTCTCCAGAATCCTCCAGCCCCTCTGAAAGTAGGAACACCACTTTCTGCACTAACGCCAGCTCCTGTTAGAACTACAATGTGTTTAGCTTTATCAAACTTCTCTCTGAATGCAGCCATGTCTGAACTTGGTCTTTTCTGAAGATCAAAAATATATTGAAAATTATTGTTGTATAACTTGAATAGGTAAATTTTATTCAACTGCTTGTGAGACATTCATAAACACAATTTCATTGGAATACTCACTACAGTAATTCTGCATTCAAGATTTAGACAAATACATAATTGTATCTATACATGGGAATTAGTGACCAATTTTGAGTATTTAAATCAGTGGAGTTAATGTATACTCTGACAGTGGAATATAATTGATAATGTTTATTTTATTTAATATAAAACAAATTTCATCAAAGGCCACAAAAAATTGATTATATGTTCTATGGATTCGCTCGCACCTTAATTTTGACGGTTTTTACAAAAAAATATTTTTATTTCCTCGCTCGCTCATAAAAATTTGGTCAAACCGCTATATAAAGCAAGTGAATAAAGACTTTTTTTTTCTTCGCTCGCTTGCCCCATTTTTTCCCCAGAAAAATCCGTAGAACATATGATCAACTTGTTGTGGCCTAAGGATAAAATTAAAAAAATAATCAGATTCATAGACATCCCAAAATTTTCACATATTCAGTAATTTTTATTTAAGAGAAGGAGAATCCTTTCTTGGACCTAAAACATCCCAACATTATGAGTCAATCTCATAAATGCTTCATCTAGAGTGCATAAAACACATACCTAAAAATCATTTAACCAATCTATGAATAAAAAGTGAATATAGTTGAGTTGCCAATAACGGATCGTCCCCAGTAGCGGATCAACGTCTTTAATTTTATTTTGTACAATTTTTATAGATAAGAAGTGTGAAATTTAAATATTACTGATGATTAAAGGAACCTTTTGCAATGATAAAAACACTTAGTTTACTAAAGATGATGACCTTTTTACTCTCCCATTATGCTTTGTAAATAAGCAGGTACCCGACGTGTACACAATTGAAGCCTCAGTGTGAAACGGTAAATTGAGAAACATCATTATGTGCCAAATATACTTGATATTTTTTTCCGAAAGTTTTATACCGTAACAAAGTAATGTTATCATTTATCAAATTAGAAAGAAAACCAATTACTTTCTGTTTTGTTTGACATTGTTGTAAGCACCAATGTATGCCCATGTGTAGTTGCCAGTAACGGATCACATCAAAGATATGCGTCACGGTGGCATTGTTTTACCCTGAATAATTACATATTTTCAAGTATTGATATTAATGTATGTTTTATAAAACATAAGGAATGTTTGGATACGGTAATTGAAGGCAAAATATGGAATTTATGTAAGAGGATTAAGAATGTTACAATGTGGACAAGTTTGTTTAAATCACAAATATACGTCTTATAATAACAAATACAGAGGACAATAACTATCTGATATCAAATGTGTGAAACCAAGAGTTTTGTAATGTGTTTTTGCCAAATGTCAATTTGTATGTTGTTTTTAATAAAAAAACAGTTGTATTCAGTCAATATTGTCTGTTTTGAGAAAGTTCCTATATTTCAATGTCTTGTGACTCTTTACTGGAGAAGTTGATCCTCTATTGGGTAATCAGCGATGGTTGAAAATAAAACAAAATGTTTTTCAACAGAAAGACTTTTTGGTTATAGTAACATTTATTAACTAGAGGTACTAATAACAATTACAAATATATATAAACATATTGAATATCTTTCATAAATCTAAAGAAATCAGTCTTTATTACCGAAGTGATTTGTTACTGGCGACTCAACTGTATATGCAGATATAACAGAATTCTTCATGTGTTTCAAAATGTTAAACTACATTCAAATATGTTGTTATGTACAAGTACATGTTGTAGCTTTGATAGCCCTAAATATAAGACCGTTTTTCAAGCAATCCGTTAAGACCCTATGTAAAAATAAAATGTCCAAATGATAAAAAAGTTATATAGGGTCTTATATTTAGGACTATAGCTTTTACAACTTAAAATTGAAAGTTAATTGATAAGACAAATACCTGTCCTTTTTCAGCCATCTTTGAAAGAATCTAAACAAACAAACGGGTAACTTTAGCGATTGTATTTGTCTATGTAATGAATCTTAACCGTATTTTAATTTAAAACTGAAAGTTGGAAACATTAAAATTTTATTGTCAAATATCAGTTTATTACCTGTTCTTTTTCAGCCATTTTCGTAACTTCCTTGAATAATCTACCCCGAGATTGGGTCGCTTTATGTGTTATGTGACGAAATGCAAGCATTCGATGAGATGACAAAACTTCCTGGTCTAGGAATTCAGATTAAATTACCATATATCTTTTATATTTACAGCTCATTAAAATAAGAAAGTAGCTAACGTCACGAAATTGCAAATAAAACGCGTAACCGTATTGTTGATAATAAATACCAAACTAATCCGTTTTTTTTTTAAAGCGATTGCCTCCCCTTGTCCAGAATTGGCTACACCCGGTACAGACACCCGGTCGATACGTTTTCAACGGGGAATTAGATATCTGTGTTTCTGGTTTTCAATTAAATTTGTCCATATGAGACACACAAAATATGTTACATGTATGTCTCTGGTCAAGCAAATCATTTCATGTATTTCATCATTCTGGGAATAAATCGTTTCTCCCCGAAAAAAGACATGATTGTATATCACACTTGTGCCGAATTTATAAACCTTATTCTTTATTTGATTAAGTGAAAACAAGACAGCGACTTAAGTTTATATTGAAGGATCTTCAAATAGACACAAGTAGCATTTAATTTATAGATACAAGGACAATCTCGTTGGCATCAAGTCTTGTACCCCGAGGTTATCAAGATTGATCTAGCTAGTATCGAGAATCTTGATAGCCTCTGGGAACGAGAATGGTTGACATCATATTACTTCATGACCTGCTACATTTCCTCTACATTATAGTTTACCATGCTACCACGGTAGCGTACATTAGTCTAGATCCAGGGCTCGAACTTTAGCGCGCATAGGCTACTCGCAAAATGCGAGTGGATCTTGAAAATTGCGAGTAACTTTTATTTTGACTCGAAAATTTTCTCGAGTTGAAATCGCCGTAAAAATATTTCTGACCAAACTAAGAGTAAGAGGATCAAAACAGTATTGAAACGGCCAGAAAGATCGATAAGATTTACAGTAAAAAAGTTCGATATTCTTTGTCTATCCCACAATAACGCCACTGTTCTATCGATAGTTGAATATAGGACTATGTTGTTTTTATTGCACACATGAATATGTATGCTACTAAAATTTGGAGAGTTTTTTTATCATTTTGCGAGTAGTCCAATTTTTTGTTAAATTCGAGCCCTGCTAGATCTCGATTTTAATTTAAACGAGATTGGTACATGAATGGCAAAGTACTTCAAATACCTGCAGCGTGTTCAGTAACGACTGTTAGCGAACGTTATGGATACGGAACAACTCAACCCGAAGACAACTCAACCCGTTGATAACTCAACTTAAAGTTGAGACAACTCAACCCGTTAGAAGGGGATTGAGTTGTCTCGGGTTGAGTTGTCTTTGGGTTGAGTTGTTCCGACCCTAATGTTACGGAACGTTTTGGAACGTTCGGGGTAATTGAACAGGCTACTGGGTTAATTATATTAATTAACCAGACTCAAGAAACACGTGCAAGCGATGTAAAAAAGTAACGCATCATTTCATCGGAAGCGATTAGCAATGAACTGTGAATAATAAGAGCTGTGTATATCACGTATGAACTAGATCATACAGCACGAATCTTTCCTTCTCAATCAGGAGATATTCGTATAAAGTCCAATCTCAGTGACAGTGCTTTTTATTAGAGTTTTTTTTCAACAGAAACTTACGGAAATTCCCCCATGTCTGTGTCGACATGTGTGTAGCGAGTAGGGGTGTAACGGTTAACCGATATACCGGTTAATATTGCGATACGACTTCTGACGGTTTTTAACCAGTTCGTTTTTCTCTAAACCGGTTTTTCTAGTTATGTTCCATACTTATTGTTTTATAAGAGTCTGAAATTCAAATTTTTGATTAAGTATTAAAATGTGTTTGGAAACTTGAAATATTTTTCGTAAAGTGAGAGAATGATAATCTTTGAAAGTCTATTCAAAGACCTTTTGTCTAATTTATTCCAACATTTGCGTAATATGTGTAGATCATTCAAAAATACAAATATCTATGTACGATGTTGATCAAATTAAGACAATGCACGTGCATTAATTCATGCTATGCATGTATGCGCAAAGAACAATACGTATTGCAATATATTGCAATACGGTTTTTACCGTATTGTTACACCCCTAGTAGCGAGCATGTGCATGTTGCCTGGAAAGGTTACACTACATTTCATTTTTAATGTTCCCATTTTAACAGTATTTGATTTCAATTTTACTATACGTGTATATTGACGAGTTGTACATTCATTTTATCGTGTTAGATACCCTAGATAGAGAACATCTGATTTAGTTTCAGATTCGTCATTAAAAAATTAATCAAAACCTATTACACATACGCATGTAAATAGTAAGATTTATTGCACACAGCGGAGCGTATACAATGAATTCCCTGTATGCGTCTTAGACTTATGTCTTTCACTTAAAATCATTCAATCTATGAGATTATTGGGTGCCAAGTGTACAAAAAATGTTTTGAATTCCATTGAAGATGTTTTCAGAAAAACCATCTACAGATATCAGAATATTTACGATAGATTTAAGAAAACTGATCTCATGATAAAAGGCTGATTCACGTCGACGCAAGGCAATTTAACGGAATTTTATTTTAAAAAGAGAAACAAAAACATTATTCTATTGAAAGGATGAGATAAGACAAACCCGTGGGGTACTTCCTGAAATTGATGGCAGGTAACAGTTGGCGAGATGAAAGTATTTTAATATGATACCAAGATAGCGAACCTTTTATTTACTTTCAAAACTCTAATATCGAAGGTAATTTGTCCAATCACTTGGCTATGGTGTATTTTTAACATCATTTACCCTCAAGTGGTGATAAGAGTAAGATTGGATTTTGACATAAGAGAAAAAAATGATGGTTATCACTCTAAGATTTCAAGCAAACACAGAGTAAGTTATTTAGGGTCACATTTCAAATATTGTTTACTCAGCATTTTGTAAACGTAACAAAAAGGTACGTACGAGTAAACGAAGGCGCTAGGATGACCGAGTGGTTAAAAAGCGGGACTGGTACAGGTCGTACTCTAGGTCATGCATGTTTTTGTACTTTTAACAATGAACTTGCCCACTAAATAAGCGAATAAGCTGATGCATGCATGTGCACAGCTTTGTACTGATTTAAACATACCCCTTTGATATTTAATATTTATTTTAAATAATGTATATATGCACATTGTAAATTTTATATAATGATATGTTTGAAAAATAAGTTTGAACTAACTTAACTATAAATTTTAAAAATAATTCACCCCTAAATATTGGTGTGTAATGAAACTGGCTATGTGTATATACGCAATGTTTACGTGGACGACATGTAATTTCAGTTCCGAAGCTTATTAAATCCAGCTTGTTATTTCCATGAACAATATATTGTACATGAATTTGTTAATACTGGATGACCAGGAAGTGATTTCGAGAGTTTTTTTTTAAGAAACTTGCTATACAAACGAGCCAAATTAATTTATTGTACAATTAATACATGAACATTCGATGACTTCAATTTGCATTTCGTCTTTTTCTACAGCCATATTTACACGTACTTTTAAAAACGAATAAATACTCTATACGATTGCAAGTTTCATAGATGTATACACTTTTAATAATTTTGAATTCCATTTGACGGTCAATTATAACAAGCTTCATGTATATGAATGTCCTAACATACAACATGATACCGTAAAAGTAGGACCATGAACTCATATTTCACAAGTTGGAATCGTGTGTTCGGCTATGCTGTATTCCGGAAACCTTGATTATCGGCCTATATTCCTAAATCCAGCGCAATTTTGTTTAAATAAGCAATCATAAGAACCCGCTAATTTACCTATATTTACAAAGCCTAAATCTTCCCTAAGTCTCCCTGGGAGTGGCACCGTTTGACATTAACGTGTATCAGGCGTCACTCAACCGAAAAAAAATAAAACGGAATTTCATTAACTCAATCAAACTTACATAATGATTATATTGGCACGTAAAAAGTATTAGAAAAAATTAAGCACCTGTCGTGTAATCTATTTTAGAAATAAAAATGTTACAGGTGAAAATTCCACATTTCACAGGAATGATTCATGATAGACGAGTAGATTTTATAAAATTCTTCTTCTCTCAATTTTGGAAATATTTCAAAAGAACAAAAATACATAAGTTTACCTGATATCGCTACAGACTGTTTAACAGGAGCAAGGATGAGCCGGATAAAACTTTGGAATTTTGAAGATAATGTAAAATTGTCAGTTTTAATTATTTACATTCAAAAAATTAATACATTGAACTATTTGAACTCTAAATAAAAAGATAACTTAGGCGAACTTAACATTTAATTATCAAACTTGCATTTTCTATGATCATAAAAGACCAAAATAAGTATGATAGCTACTTGGGGAAACTATTCTGTTTTATAAATAACTACAAGTGTAAATAGCTATTCACATTTTTAAGAATAAAACATTCTTAGATGTTAGAGTTAAACGACCCTTTTCAGTGCACGAAAACAATTTTAGCGGAGTTTAGGAACATTACTTTTGAAACGAAAATTTCCACCTCCTTTTAATTTCTTTCGGGTTATCGTCCTGCCTCTTGTACTGAGCTAGTCGAACGACGAAGTATCTTGATAAAAGAAACAACTAGGTAGATTTTGTATGCGATTTAAACCAACCCTGACACTGGCTACCCAACTATACCAGTCCAACGTCGTAACTTTTAAACCTCTCCCCACGCCCACCCCCTAAATTTCTTTCAAAAAATGGCATGTGCGGAAAAAGCAACAATCAAAACAATAAACAAATATGAATTTCTGTTGCGCCTCTCACGATACAGTATGTTGAATTGCTAAGCTGTATACTATTCGACATTGACCTTCTCAAGTAAACACCTCGTTCACTCGTTCATTTACTTAGTGCTTGGTAAGGGTGACATTTCATATCAATGTTAAATGGATATAAATAATCATGTGAATAGCAGATATGTTTGAACGAGTTCATGATATACACATACCAGCCTATCGCGTACCAAAATATATCCCAAAGTCCTTCAATGACTTTTCATATACAATCTGGGAACGTTTACATCGGAATCAAGCAAGTTGTAGCTTTTTTTCGTAAAATCAGACATGTTTACTTTTTTGCACCGTAACAATCCCTTGGTAACAGCGTGTTCATATCCCCACGCCCGAATTCGATTATTCTCAGATGCTTAGATGCACTCAATGGTAATAATTTGGCATTTCTGAATTTTTCATCAATAAAAATAAATGGGGAAAAAATGACGTTTATATCAGGTAGTCGTGCGCCAGATGATTTGATCGTTCAGCTGTGATTTGATTGGTAATAACTGTTAATCATGCATGAAATTAGTTTGGTATATTTTTATGAACGAAATTAATTAATTTATTAACCTTAGTGTGTTGTATAATAGTACTGAGTGGCACTTTGGAGTAATATACAGATTGACATGACAAGTACGAACCCTGAGAAAATAGAAATCATGTAGTGGACGATTTCTACATGCCTTTTTTCGTCATCCGAATGCAAAACTACCCGAGGAACCCAGAAACCTGTAAAACACGCACATTGTAATATCGACACTTGCTCACAAAGGTCAATTTGTTCTCAGTATGTTTAATACAAGCATCCATTTATTCAATTGATACAGCGTCTAGCTAACACCTAGCCATCTTCAACTGACCACACTATTAACATCAAAGGTTGCTATTGATTACATACAAGATCATGGGCACAAGTTTAATCACAATACGATTTTAAAGAAGGTCTGTTTGCTCAGGTCACAAAGTAACTAGATTACGCGAGCAACTACTTGTTACTTGTATAACCGAACTGATCATCTTAGCTAGAATGCTTCAAAACATTTTACGTAATTTACGGACATATCAGTGGCGCTTTTCACAACAATTCTTACGAAAAAAATCTACGTAAGTCAAAAGCAAGAAACATTAATAATACGCTCATTTTTTGGCTTATCAATTCCAAATATTATGGAATTGTGTAGAGTATTGTTAACCTTTTGAATATCATATCATAATTATGCTTATTATCAAACTGACTCAGAACTGCTAATTATATGAAATTAACTTACGAAGATTTTTTTCGTAAGAATTGTTGTGAAAAGCACCACTGATGCTTTACATTGACGTTTTTAAAGACTACGAAAATACCCGATTTTTAACGATGGTTTTTTATGCAGGTGCATTTGTTTACATTTCGTGACTTGTTCTTAGACAAGGCACCTGGTGCTAATTCTATTTTCTCCGAATTTGTCCGAAATTGATTATCTAAAAAATAACAGTTCTGTTTTAAATGTTTACACCAGCAATTCTCAGGTAATTTTGTGCAACGAAGACGTAAATATTTATTAAAGTTCTGCAACTGCGAAATTCTTCTATTTTTTTGTGGAATAAACTTTGACTTGATAATAACAGGTTCTTAACTTAACAGAGTGTACGTACTGCACGTGACCGCAGCATGGAATGTGCTTACAATGTGCGTCAGAACAAGAAATAGTACACTGATTTTCTGATAAGATGAGGTACATCAAAATGTCCCTTGGTGGTTGTTTTAGCTCAACTGAGCTAGCTCCGAGTGAGTTTTTAGGATAGATGAATGTCCGTCATCCGGTCACATTTATTTGTTAGCACTCTAGTAGTCACATTTTAGCCTCAATTATCATCAAACTTAGTCAGGATGCTTGTCTAGGTAATTGCTGGATCGAACTCGAATATGCGTCATCTTGGATGAAAAACTAGGTCACTGTAGATAAATATAGAAAATCTTGTAAAAACACTCGAGTGGCTACCTTCTTATCTATCTACATGTACTAGAAATTGTTCTGAAAGGTTCTTCTGATTTTACTCTGATTCATTTATATATCAATGGTACTCAGTTGAGCGATAAATGGCCATCACGACTCTCTTGTTTAACTTGCGACTAAGTTTGTGAAAGACTACCATAAAGTAAATAAAGAATGCACTTAGTATTTTAAAATATGCAAAAAGAATTTAAATTTAACCAGAATAGCAACATTTCTACAATTCCCAGTGTACGTAGTAACCTTTGGTAGAAGCAGAACAGATGGACGGATGTAGAAGCAATATATTCGGAACAACCTCGGCGATCTTCTTCGAAGATATACTGCTTAGAAGATAGCCGAGGTAGTTCCGGAAGCAATAGTCCAGTGGTTGGACGCACGTTTAGGATCTAGATATCTCGGTATGCTTGACGATGACGTCTCTTACCAAAGGTAGTTGACAGTGGACAATTGCCTCATTTTTCCGACTGTTCTTTATAATAATAACAATAATAACTTTATTTTCTGAAGGTAACATTTAGACATACAGAGTCAAACTACAACATATGCCTTAATTTCAAATGGCCATCAACAGAAATTAAATGACATGTACCAAATATGAAATTTAAAAAAAAACATACAATTGAACTAAAAGTACAAAAATCTCTTGCACACAGACATACACGAACGAAAAAATCTCTTACACACAGACATACTTACGAGGACAAGACACGAAGACAGACATGTGAAGACAAAAAACGATACAAAAATATTTATAAAGACAGACACTCACAGTAATGTACTCGTATTTCGAACCAAAGTTGTAAAAATACCATAATTTATATAATAATCTCATCAACTCATACTGCATTTATAAATATACATACGTGGACGTCATTCATATACAACACCAACTAGTACAAAGGAGCATAACCTTATACATGTGGTAGTGTAGGCCTGTTTGTAGAATAGATGGTCATCTTTATACTCATTGCATTGTGTATGTTAGCAACGAGTAAGATGTACCAATGTCAGGTACAAAAACATTTAATCTTTTACACGATGCATGCAAATCATGCTATCCTAAATTATCATTTAAAGATAAGATATTAATGAGATAAAACAAGATAAATCAAGATAAGTCACTTATCTTATCCTTCTACACTTATCTTTTAGCATAACTGAATTCATTAACCATTTATCATGGACATGGATAAAGGTGGTTTTACTCATAAATCGTAGTTTTATTTATTTGTATTGCGATTAGCACACGTTCATTGTTTCCACGTGTTAGAAACTGTTATTTACAATATCGGTGGCAATGAAGCCACACCGTAAAGTACAATAAAGTACCACTTTTAGAACCATCAAAATCGATGGTCTTAATAGTGGTATGATCTTGATATATTGCCATTTTCTTTCTCAAATTGAGAACTGAGTGAGAGTAGCAAAGATTTCCAAGCACGAGAAAATGTTTGCACACGATATAAACTAGAAACATTTGGGAAACCACTCGTGTGATTACGTTAACTGACGATCAACCGCAGTAATCGCCGAGGTAGTTCCGAATGTACTAGTAATTGCAAAGATTCTTGTCGTGGCCGTCATTGGCTCTCTTTATTATTTCAGTCCAACAATTAACAATACAGTAGTTGAGGACACGTATAATACAAGTGAAGTTAAGATTTCATCTTATGCCACAAGTTAAGATTTCATCTTATGCCACAAATGCTTCAACTATTCACATCTAAACAGTTGTTGCTCAAGACGACTGCTATTTTAATAGACAAAAACATCAAGTATTTCATGTTTTCCATTGTAATTAGCTGGGACTTTTATATCAATTATACAGCTCACACAAATACAGTTAAATATCGGTTGTCTGAAACCATACGGTTTTAACAAAATAATAATTGACTCTAAACAATTTCCTTACATTCTCTTACTTGTCTCAGTATTTTTTGGACTATAACAATAATAATAATAACAATAAAAACAACAACAACAACATAAGCAATAACAATAATAGTAATAATAATTTTATTAGTAATAAAATAATTCCAAATATCATAATTATATGTCTATGGTCTAAACTTTTATACTTCGCCGTTATGGCAAAGTTTGGTCACTTTGAAAATTTATTTCCACTCCTTTTTAATACACTGATCTTGAAAACCGGCGAGCTGTGCTCTATTCCTTGTCTTATTAGATCATATTGCCCACGACAGTCGAAAAGAATGTGGATTTTCATATATAATGAGTAGTAGCTTTAATCGGCTCATTCCAGAAGGGAAAGTGAGCATTTGTAAAAAACAATTCCAGGATAGCCGATGAGATGAGCCGGCTGTGGTAAATCTTTAAATTAATTGATGACAGGGACGTGAAATTCAAATAAACTAGCAACCGAATGTGTTTCCATATATTCGAGGTTTTACTGTATTGTTGTTTATAGTTGTACATTTTCTATCATGATGGTGTATCTATGGTTGCTGAATGATAGTTGTGTTTACAAGAAATGTTATAATGTTATCTTTGTTGTAAATATTTATAGTGCCTTCATACCACATCATGTAACCATTTGTTGAATTGTTTTAGTAACATCTAACATGCAGCGGGTGTTTTATTTTCATTCGTTTTCTTCTCATTCTGAACTCGACCGGGTCAGTGCAATGAAAACACTAATGAAGTGTAATTTAAGTACATGTATACGGCAATAGCTGAAAAATTACGATTGGTTTCTTCTCACTGTGAACTCAGTATTTTTTCAGTGAAAACGCTAATAGGGCATTCTGAACAACCTCGGTGATCATCTACGAAGATAAATTTATCTGCGTAGAAGATCGCCGAATTAGTTCCGAATGGCTAATAGGGTACATTTTAAAGGTACAGAAATTGTCGAATAGTTACGATTGTTTCTCGTTTATTACAATAACCCCGGTCAATTCCGTAAACAGTAGATGGACTGGAAGTGCGGTCACTTTTGCAAAGTATTCAGCTTGCTCCTTAACCTTAGACATATTTGAAATATATAGCACATAGTCGAAAGATTGTGTTGGGAGGATTGACCAGCAAGAGATCGACACTGTCGTGGTGCACTTGCGACGTGAGTTCGATTCGCGTACCGCCAGCCATTTAAATTTTACGATAACTTTAACTTTTATTCGTCTAAAGGGAGTAGCTGGCGCTACATTGTGAAAGGATAAGAGATGTCCTGGAATGGTGATTAGGTGAATTGACTGCTATACATAGCTTAATACAATGTGTTGATACAAAATGGTCGAGCAATGAATTAAATCAGCAGACAGTATGTAGACTTGTAGAACAGAGCAGAACAGAGCAGAACAGAGCAGAACAGAACATTGTTTCTTCAAATCATGAAACATGATACAAAAGCAAATCGAATATACAATCTTTTAATATATAAATAAAAAAGAGACTTAAACGTGTAAAGAGAGAGGTATTAAGCGTGTAAAGAAAGAGAATGAGAGGGAGAGAAAGCGATGTGCTCAATAACAAAACATGCTCCTGATATCGCTGACCAACGATGTGACCAGCTGTTATAGCGGGCATTGGAACCATTTGATTAATTCCCAGTTCATAAAAACAAAAGGTCTTTCTTGCCCATAGACAGTATGGTATCACCATTTATAATGTTAAAACCCGGGTCGATAGCGCAGTTGGTAGCGCGCCGGGATTTGAAATCTCGTGCCCGAGGGGGTGCGAGTTCGAATCCCACCCGGGGAGGTTATACCCTTCCATGAAAATTTGACAATAATGTCGATTTTCCTCCATTTATAAGATGATATGGAGAAGTTTCCGGCCTTGTGGAAGGGTATGTGAGTACTGGTTATAGACAATGGTCCAGGAAAGCTAGGTTAGGTGCGCTGGACGCCGTAAAATGACCTAACATTGTGTTGACACGGCGTTAACTCCAATAAATAAAATAAATTTATAATGTTTGTACCACAGGGAATTGTGGTTTGTACTACAGAACTAAATGTTTATATAATATACTAAAACAGTACTACTCATATAACCCTACTGTCTAATAGTCTTTTTATTTCAGTGAATTGATCATTAATACAAAGTATCAAGGATATAATACACTGTTTTATGGGACAGTTATAATTATAACAATATGGGAATATATCAACAAGTGGTAGAATTACCAAGTATCTGTTTACTCTCGTACTTCATGAGTAACGAAAATAATGAATCCGGAGAATCACGATCGGAATATATCGGGCATATTCGTGATATTCCGTCAGCGTCTACATTATAACTCAAATGACATAACTTTCAACGCCGATGAATTCCGAATGAAAGAGTTATTAATTAGAATTCCACGAAAATTGGTTTACAGGTCGTTGATGTATGAATGACTATAACATATGTTTACGATTTTTTTCTGAAAGTACGAGTCCTCTAATAGAGTGGGCGTTCCTCAATCATTCCAGAGTCTACTCGAATATTTGATCAATAGCTGCGAGATAAACCTTGCTTCTGCCGTAATAAATTGCGTTTTAAACGATCGACTATGACTAGTCGTTGGACAATGCGCAACAAATACAAAACTCTTCAACAATGTTGTTCGTCTGCTACCCGACATCATTATTGTACAGGTAGGAGACATTAATTACCTGTAGAGTAGAAGATGTTTGAAAGCCAGGTACCAGTGGATGACGAAGCATACCAGACATTCCTTGATGATAAGAAACTCTACAAGAACGTAAAATAAGATGCATTCAAAAAACGTATACTTCACAACTTTATATAGAGTACATGTCTACAACCTCTGTAACGCAGGGTATTGCTCGTCGCACATATACGTATTATATCTAATGAAAATGGCGGGGTTTATTTGATCCTAAATTTGTTTTCAAAATTACGCCAAAACGGCTGACAGTTCCAGGGAAAATCTACTGCAGCAATAATAACTCGTAAGCAAAGGGTTAATGCGCGTATTTTTGAGAAAATATACCAAATAATAAGTTTAAAATAAGCCATAACCCACTTAGTCGAGCGACCCACTTACCGCATATGGTAAAATATGCCCGGATGAAGTCACGTGGGTTCCCCATCGTTATAACATATGAGTACCTTGGGATTTCGACGATAAAATGTATTGCACATGCTCATTTTATTTGTTCATTGGTTTAATAGACTTCTTTGACAGTTCTTATTAATTCAGCAGATAAAAGCAGATTCCGGTTGGGAAGTTCAAAGAAATATGTATTACCACACTGTTAATATCTCTACTGATTAAAGCTAGAACTGTTAGCTCTTGGACATGCCCTGTTTTAATGATCAGTAACAAAAACCAGATACACTAATGTTGATATAAACAACAAGTACCACTTTCTATAGGTTAAGATCTATTGATAGTAATGTAGCATTAATTATGTGATTGTTTTATTGTTTGCACTGATAAATACCAAGATTAATTGTTCTATGTACTATACACTTAGCGTTTTGTTGTTTTTTCGGCGCAGCTGTCTAAGCCAACTTTTGACCTACATTTTTAACTACTACCATAGCTGATTGTCCAATGAAATTCAATAACGTGATAATGAAATGGATAAAAGATATGGTACCATTGGTTATTTGTAATAAACAGGTGCATAGCAGGACAGTAGTTGCTGACTATTTTCTCTGTGCATAATGGGTGACTCACTATCCTAATTATACATTCGTCGTGGAACGCTCCTGGTGGTTTGACTGAACAGCGAATATAAATAGTTATACTTCAAACAAAATGAACCCTGCATAGTGCCGAATATCTTTATAGGGATATTTCTTGTTTATTTGTATAATACACCAAAGATAAATACTACATGTACTTCTTATTACATTAAGTAAGGTGTTTGAATCTAAATGGGTAGCTTTAATGGACAGCACATATTTTATAGATATACATGTACACAGGCATTATAATATAAATTTATAGACCTATAAGTGTATACTACATGAATAAACGTTTAAACAATAAACTTTTTTTCAAAAGGGGAACATAATTTGTCATCAACTCCAAAATTCTAAAGCTTAGACCGATGGACAATCCATGACTAGATATTCTGCTCTGATCTGTTTTCTGAAGCCATTGCAGTCTTACTTATCTTACACTTACTAAGGCCATGGCTGTACATAAACTATACACAGGCCTGTGTTAGAGACTACATTCTAGGAATAATAATGCCATACATGTGGATGAATAAGAGCAGTTATTTCAGTAGTTGTAGGCGCGCTTAGGGATCGAAAGATCACGGTCACGGGTTTTCGTACAAAATAGTAAAGTCGGCTGAACATGTAAGAAACAGGTTCGTGATAATCAAATTATGATGTAAAGATAAAATATGGTAGACATAACAGGCAGAATTGTTTTTGTAATTGTTATTATAGAAGAGAATGGCGAGGTTACGTGTACATCTGTTATTTAAGAACTTACAGTAAAACCTGGAACATGCAAACATATTTTGGAACCATAAATAATGTTGTAATTTCACAGCTTTTTATTTAACTCAGTTTTGTTTTTGAATTAAGATGTCCGACATGGGACATAGTAAATTGAATCTGGATTAATTGGGTTCAACTATTTGCAGTGTTTAGTTTATACTAATTTATTTTAGAAGTTCTTATCACTTTCGAGTCCGCTTCCTTGTCCCCTGTACTGAGCTAATAGGATAAAGTTTCTTGCTCAAGGAAACAACAGGGTAGGTTTTGGATGGGATTCGACCCAACGCGGAGATGGCTATCCAATTATTACCAGTCCAACGTCGTAAACGCTCGGCAAAGCCCGCTCAATGTTTAAAGCTCTCTATAGGGTTGTACTGTGATACTCTCAAACAGATTAATCTGTAGAATCTACCTTTAATCGTGAGCACCAACATAAGTCAACATCACGATTCTACTATCAATTTTACATGTACATGTATAACAAAAACCATATTTTTTGTTATTTAAGAATATACTGTTAAACCTGAACTTTCTAACATATTTTGGTATTCAATGTACATCAAATATAGTGGCTTTACAGTTTTCCAAAATATCTCTGTTTCGTTTTGCATTCAGAAATGGCCTAAATTAGTATCACAATTCTTTGGAATCCAGGTTTCCATCGGCAACAGTTATAACAGGCTGTTCTGTAGTCAGTACTTTAATAAGATAAGTCAAAATCATGATTCTTCCATCAATTTGACATGTATAACCAACACCAACCAACACCAAACCACAACTAGTATTGTTGTTTATTTATATGGAATGTTGGTATATATGTCACGTATATAACTCTGTGAAGTATAGAAGAGCAAGTATTCCAGTCTACAACAACAACAGCAACACAAACAAGCTTGTTTAGAAATACACTACATACTTGAGTTTTCTCTTGTGTTCATAATTTAAAACAGTAAATAGTTAATGTGAAGGGAAACAGGACAGGACGAGACTAATTTTGATAGAAAGGAAAGAAGAACAGCAATTTATAAAAGTGCCGGTGCTTCAATGAACAGTGTGTTGCTAAGAGGGAAATGTAATTTGATTGATACTATCTAAGTTCTTATATAAAATAAAAAAGAGTTATCAAACATCGGAATTTACTTTTACAGGTAAGTTAAACTGCCATTCGCAGCACTTTTATATGTTATGTTTTATAATTTAATTTTCTTATCAGCATCCACATATATAATGAATGTTTAAAGCAGCCCTGTGTGGTGTGCTTTTTCTGGCTTTAGTGAACAGCACTACTCAGGCTACTGAAAATAGCGCCGTTCACAGTGCTTTATTTTAACTGAAGAAAAAGTACTACTTGGGCCTCTGAAAATAGCACTAAGTGATTGCTTTACAAAATGTATTTTAGCTAAAGAGAACAGGACAACTCATGCCACTGAAAATAACACATCTCATTGACTTTACTCTGGCTATAAAAACTACTAAGGCTACAGAAATAACATGGTGTGGTGTGCTTTATTTTGCCTCAAGAAAACCACACTTAGGCGACTAATAACCACTGTGAGTTGTGCTTTATCTTAGCCACAAAAAATAGCACGTCTTACGCTACTGAAAATAGCACTGTATGTAGTGTTTGTTTGCTATAGAAAATAGCACTATTTAGGATAAAGAATATACTTCTGACCAATGTGCTTTATTCTGTCTAAAGAAATATTAGCACCATTTATGCTACCAAAATTGCCCCTCACTTTTCACTGTGCTTAAATCTGGCTAGAGAAAATAACACTACTCAGGCTTCTGAAATTATAGCACTGTGTAAAAAATACTACATGGCCACTAGCATCGTGTGTTGAATGTATAAAATCATGACTGGGCGTATATAAGAATATATCATGTATTATTATATAACAGTGTTTATATTGTTGTGATGAAATCTTGGTATAATAGTTCTATTATATAGTAAGGATACAGACAGATGATATATCAACAATATAGATGTTGTTATAGCTGTTGTTTGATGTTATATTTACCTGGATGCTTGGTTTTAACCACATTATAGGACCACTTAGTTGTTTTAAATGCAGGTTTCCTCTATCTTGGTTATACAACAAGTTATTTTAATTTACCTAAGTATTCATTCCTCTTTGCTTTCTGAGCAGCACATTTTGCACGAGAATGTAATAGTACTAGCATCGTATTGTACGGGTTTCGACGAAAATGTGTGTCTTGAGAACGATTCGAAATTGTCAAGTACTGGTCATTCATTGTTTAAGAAGCAAGCACTTTCAAGCGCCTATTGCATTTAACATGTCATACGTGATCTCCAAAAGTAGATTAGATCATTTCAATAATATTTGTTTAAAATTTGTTTGATGTCGTACCATTAAAATTACGACATTTTTAGTACAAAGACGGTGGGAAAGTGTATCCTATGTGGATCGGAATCATTCTGGCCACATGTATGTATTTAGGCAGTAAAACAACTGCATGTACTTTCTTCTACAATTAGACAAACTATTGATAATAGATTTTTGGAAGAACAAAAGGTATATTATATAGATCGATGTTGAAGTTGAGCTGTCCTGTATGCAATCTCGTGAACACTGCAGAGTATGATAAAAATAAATTTGTGAAAGTCAAGTATTTAGTTGTATAGCAAGCTCTTCATTCTCTCCCTCAACAATAGCTTAACCTAATGATCAATACGAAACACTGCTTATTGCTATAAATACATCGGACACCTTGGAATAACATTGTTAATTATCCAGGTTAATTAACGATAACACCATTGTAACATTAAAACAAATTGTAGAAATACAAAAATAACACTAACATGCTTGGCACATAATGATACAGTATAACCTCTACAGAGCAGCCCTCTACAGAACCTAATCCTCTGCACAACAACAGCTTTTTTATTTCCCATATGCGTAATTTTAATTGAATTTAACCTCTGCAAAGCAACAACTTATGAATAGCAACACCATTAGTCCCTCCCAGTGGGTGTAAACGATTGCACTGTACTGTACTGTCATATGGCTACAATTAACCTCTGCAAACCAACAACATTTGAACAGCAACATACCAAGAGGACGTTGTTCAAAAGAGGTTGTACTGTATTGTACTATCACATGGATTCAATTATAGATGAGTCGAAAAGACAAACGGTACTGTAGGAGTAACAGTTTCTGATGTTAGAACGCTAACGCTGGTTTATTGACTGATTTTTTTCTGACATAAAAATATAAGATGACACATATGGTGTATTGTTTCACAAATAAACAATACAATAACCATTCATTCGTAAAGGTATATTAATTTACGTTACGTTTTTTGCAGCAATTTGTAATTGTTACCTTTTTGTCTGCAAAACTATGCGGTTTGTTGCAATTAATACGACGTGTTAAAATCATTATTTATCATATCACTGTCTGTGTGATAGAAATCTAGGTGTGTACTATATGTACCTGATAGAATCATGGTTGCCAAATGTGAAAATCTTCATGTGATTTTAATAGAATAAACGTTAAAACGTGGCTTCTATCTTTTATCGACAGTATGACTTTTGATGCTACGTTCTTGGGTGCAAAAACATAGCTAATTACTCCCACGAGCAAACATTACTGATTATATGGTACAGAAGTTTGGGGCGTTTTTATGATGCATTGCGTAATAATGAGTATTAAGCTGTCCTATGGGATTACGATAACATGCATGCAGAGGACCATGCTGACTCTATGAAAGACAAGAAAAACATTTGGTGTCATGTACAAAAGAAGGTTATCAGGGTTTTGAACTTGCTGTACTAGTTTTAGATGTTGTTAGAAAATTTAACAGTTATTTTCACTGATGTAGACCTGTATGATGATTGTTTTTTAAGTCGAGTGATGTCAGTGAACTCTATGCAGATTTTGAAGATATCTTTTTAATGGCATGAACAATCACAATTGATAACGTAAACAGTTCATAAAAGTAAGGTGTTTCTAAGATCAAATGCAAAATAATCTCTGAATTATGCTTCGTTGATAGAACACGTATTTTGACATTCTAAGAAAAACACATGTTTTATCTCTCCAGTTCTTACACCAAAAGGTTTCTATCATCTTATGAAACACACGTTGCGAAATGTCTGCTTGGCATAAGCAGTGTCTGGGGAGGAATGAGTACCATAGAAAAAGAATCATTAAAATGCCAAACGGCTCATTTACCCTGTCATAAGCACAAGTTGTCTCAAAGATCATTCGTATTTCATTGACATAAGATAGGTAAATATTGTAATGGTGTTAATCGTGTTTTGACCAATAGTGTATCATGGATGCAGAAGTACTAGACTCCCATTTTCTACGACTATCTACCTGTTAACATAATGAGTTAAAGAAATCCCGTCTTTTACGAAGGTTGAGTTGATGTTGGAATTACTCGTAGAAAGGTCAGATTTGCGTTTTAAACGTTGTATAGACCTTATGACTATTTGGAAACTCGTTTGCTTATTAGCATGGTTAAATATCCCATTCCAATATACCTAATAGAAAGTGCTTTTAAGAATTTAAATTTGTAATCACATAAAGATATACTTCTGTAAGCCCTAAGTGATTGGCATCTCTGCATGGAAAATGTGTCATACAAACATCGCTAAATAATAAAATAGCTAAAATAACTGGCATCATCGATTGTAATGCTTCATTTTTATCAAGTACGTTAAATCTTAGCCTATGATATGTATCAACACATTGTACCTTATCTTCGAATTGTTTGTTATGTTTTCTGTTGGTGGTGATGTTCTATAGTTGATATTTGTTTTATAACATGATAATATTATAACTGCTCATTCATATCTCTGATAAAACCACATCAGATTCTGTAGGAGGCAGATACAGAGATTGGAAGCATGGATATTGTCTATGCATATAATCTGATAGTAATATGTGCTCCAAAGGACATAACAAAATTATTATTTGACAATGCTACTCTCCAAATAACATTTAAGGTTGGTATTGATTTTTTCAAAGTGTTAGATGGGTCTAAAATTAGATGGACTTTAGCCACTTCACCAATACAAACGTGTAGTAGATGTATAATTCGGCACTTGTATTCCCTTACCTTCAAGAAAGCTTTTATGGTGACGAGGTAGAGTGTCTGCTTACGACTCAAGTGGTCGTGGGTTCAGACCATGGATTTTTACCGGGTTACAAATGTTCTTGCACTTTTGGCACAGAGCATGTTCGAAATATTATGCAAAATGCCATACTCCTTGTTCTTACAAATTTTTGTATGTTTTATTATCCATGCTTACACACAACTTCAAACACATTTTTGACCGACATAAAAGGCCCACAGAATGATACCGATGCACCAAGTTTTTATGTTCTTGGCCTCACACATATA
The DNA here is from genome assembly GCA_025267735.1 of Mactra quadrangularis. Taxonomy (NCBI): domain Eukaryota; kingdom Metazoa; phylum Mollusca; class Bivalvia; order Venerida; family Mactridae; genus Mactra; species Mactra quadrangularis. Next base: position 37,097,541 of record CM046304.1, read on the forward strand.
TACAACATGTATAATCAGCAAACTTCAGCACTGTACATTAAAGATATAATCAATGAGAGAGATATAAAATAGAGATATAGATGTAAAACTATCAAATCTTGTATTTATATTCTATCATAATGATGGATCTGTAATGCTTGAAGTACTTATATATATCAGACAATAGTACCAGTGGATGCACATCAAGTAACATATGAGAGAACTATATGAGAACTCAAACATGTGTGCCTATCATCTGACACATCTTTGATTGTTTTGATTGTACTGTCTCTAGGCTCTCTATACAGGTCAGACCTATTGTAAGTTAGGTTGTTCATGCAATATGTAGTTTTATGGAAGATTGTGTAAAGTTAGGTATCTTATTTTATGGTGTTTTATAGGCGATTGCTATTTTCTATTTTCTTTGATTTATACATTGTATAATAATAATATGCGATGTGATCTTTAAAAGTTCCGATTTTTATCACCAGCAATCACAATTATCACCTGGGGCAACGATGCATTCATAATCATCATCGCTATCATCGTTGTCATCATCTTTATCATCATTATCATCATCATTATCATTATAGTTCGAAAGCAAATTATGACCACGGATAGCTTTGGCTATAGACAGTAAAACGCAATAGTTCACAAAATTGTTCATTACTTAGATGCCTGATAAAAGTCACTTTGTCTACCTGCTCTGTTCTTGTCTCTTTAGCATATGGTATGTTATATAGTGCTAGTCTCTAACTTCCTATGTGCATTGGTACGTGAATAAAATACGCATGAAAGGTAGTAATAGAAAGCTAGTGAAACCCCTTCATATCTAAAGTATGAAAATCTGTAGCTACCTTGATAATCTTGATTATGACTTTAACTATTTGTCATGGACTCATGTACATTATTATACGTAATTATCTAAGCCAAAACTTTCTTGGCTAATTTACAATTGTCTTTCATGCCAATTAGATACAGATATCCCCTACAGTGGTTTTTCTTCATTTACAATATCTTAGCTCTCAGTAAACAGCTAGGTTCGTACAAAATATTATCATATGGTCTATTATAAAACCATTATTACAAAATCATCTGATAATTTTATATGTAAATTCTATTGATGCGATTTCCATAGTGAAACTTCTTTCAGATCTTTGCATTATTGTGCATTTTTGAAACATGAGTCATAAATTGCTACGTCGATGATAACCAAGCATTTGTATCTAAGTAGGAACGACAACTCTTGATAAATTCATGAATAAACAAAATTTTGTCTGCTGTTTTCTGCATTAGAATAACAATTTTATCGTAAACTATATCGGAATTAGACAGGTGAGATTTATTACAAAATAGACGCTACCGGAAGTGGATGATCAGAAACATTTTAACATCATTCGTAAGCGTTTTATAAAAAAAGTTATGTTTGCGCCATGCACAGTTTGTTAATTTGAAAGGAAGGTATGTGGAATTATGAAAGGGATGGGATTATTATTGGAATCTTCTGCAAAAATTTGATCATATCAATATTTGTCTTACGTAAAATCCTGTTTACTATCTGCAGACGATAATTCAATCAGTTTTTATATAAATAACTTCTGATTGACACTAAAAGAGAACTTCCTTTATATAATAAGGTTTTCATCAAATGATGAAGTATTAGTTTTTGATGAACCTGTGGAACTTCCGTTCAAAACAAGATGATTAATGTTCGAATTTATCATATCTCAAATATACTTACTATTTTTACTTACAACTGTATCTTTATTCGATCATGCAACCATGAATACGATCTTTATCTTGTATTTCCCTAATGCTAAACCTAAAGTAACATTTATTCTAATGATACCAAATGATTTCTTTCAAGTTTTACTTAGAAACAAGGTGTAAGTCAATGAATGTATGTAGTTGAAATGTTACATTTATAAATGTTTTGCTTATGATGTAGGTGCGTAGGCATACTATAGTATAGTAGTAAATACCAGTATGGCACCAAATGACTGAAAACATAAAAGAAACACATTTCTCCGTATGTCCATTATCTTACTATACATGTATTATATGGCCTTGTGAATATAATAATTTGACATGACCTTGTACGTCATTGACGCTCAACTTGTATAATATGAAAAATGTACGCAAACGAGGTGCAAGGGTACGACATAAGACCCCATTAGATATAAAGGGCAAATGTGCTATCCTTGCTATCACATAAAGCGTTACTTTTGAATTTACGATACATTTTAAGATAATATTACAACCGAACCTGTGATAAATCAACCCAGCATGTCCTTCAATGCATTAAATACAAAATGTACCTCACAGGTTGAAGTTAATTAAGCTTCCCACTTGAATTCTTCCTCTTAAAAATAAAGTCATTATGTATATGTACATACATCTTGTCTTGAAAGTTTCGAGATTCTAGAAGCACTCGTGTCTATCTCTTGTATAGGGTAGGAGTAGTTTGGCAGTGTACTTCAAGTATCAGGAACTCTCTAACAATCTCTATCAAAGAGATCGGAATGTTAGATTATTGCTGTCCAATTAAACTAAAAGGAAAATGGAACAGGTATTTTAACGATTTTATTAAGCATCCTGTCTATATCTCTTGTAATAGAAACTTTCTCTAATTTACTTAAGTAACATCACGATCAGAATGATTTACTTCATACATAACAACTCTGCTACCTTGATTTATTGTATTTATAATATGTGAGGAATTTTGTCACTAATTGGTACTATTTATGTTCATATATTTCTATATAAAACCACCTTGTCAGCGTCTATAAGTTGATTTTAATCTATGCAATATGAGAATTCAATTACTATAAATGCAATATTTTTCGAGTTCGCGAATACGGAGATAGGTTTGAGTAATGTAACCCATGTTACATCTAGGTTTGAGTGCTCATCTTACAAGGCCAACAAGGTCCTATTACATTCGGTATGAAGGCTTATTAAAATCGCCTTGTGGACGAACCAATGTGTCATATACACAAACCGCTACATAACTCCAAACGATCTAAATCCTTATTCACTAGATCAATCGTACGGCTGCCTTGCGGATGCATTTTTTGACAAATCGCCGAGGGTTTTGCGATGCTTGTTAGACAACTGTACTAAATCCTTGCGCTGCAGACCTAGACGCAACAAGTTGATTATAAACATGCTTATTTCCTTGCAATTTGTGGGTGAATTTTGAATTCGCAGAGCTGTCGCACGTTGGCTGCGTGACAATCCTGAGACAAACGCTACGACTTAAGACCTGGACTGCCTTGTTTGTCTACCCAGTACAATGTCGTACGGTGAGCGTACAAACACCATGTGGCTTGCAACTTCAAGAGAAATGAAAAGGCAGCAGTTCAAAGAAAACTAAAAATGCTGATATTTGTCGAATATAGCCAAGGTAGTTCTGGAAACACTGACCTAAAACAGCCTATGAGGCCGTAGCTAAGTGGCGATTGCGTTAGGAACCATACAATTGACGTGTAACATTATTTAAGATACAACTAGTTCTTTTTATATCAGATACATTTAATTGCAATTATAGAAAAATATGTAAGATCACAAATATGTCATTAACTTCTCAATTCTGTCCAACATTTATTATGATAATAATTAGGTTTAATATCTCGACTTAGAACCTTTCCAATTACATCTGTTAAGTTATTAATACTAACATTCAGGTGGTTGTGAGCAAATAATGACATAGATTGTATATATACTGTTAACAACAATAAATAATAAGTACAACAACTCTGTATGACGTCATTGATTATGTCGTCTGCATTTTTGTTGTCATGCTAAAATGTGCTTTTCTCGTAGCACAGATTTTCGTCTCAATATTTGCATCTGGTTTTATGTACAAACATATCAAGGGTTGTCCGCGAGAATGTAGTAAGTGCATTGCCTTAAATGGCGAGTTACTACAGTCTTGCGGGCAACCCTCGAATTATGTTAAATTAAGTAATTAATTACACGTCAACGACAAACGCGTTCATTTATGCTGCAGTTTTCTAAATTGATTGTGAAGCGTTGTGTATTGAACGCAGCTAGGCTGGACTGGTGAATAACACGATATACGGACTTGGCAATCCTCGGCCTTCAACAGCCGATTTGGGGAATAATAATAATCACAGTTGCAGCTACTTTGACATTCGCAACTCCTCGGCCATTCGCAACGAATAATATGAATTATTCATTCATGAAAGGTCGAGGTGTTCTGAATGCTACTTTGAGTGAGGTTTATATCAGCTGAAGTTCTCTGGTTTTGTTATGTAGTGCTCTGTTCTGAACGCAATAGCACTTGGACAAGTAATTTACGGGATCTATACGTACTCGGCAATCGTCGGTCATTTACAGCTGACTGAATAGTCAGAATTGCTGAAATTTGAGTGACTTTCGTATCTAATGATGTTCCGTGTCCAGTTCCTGTTCTGGCGTGTTCAGTGTAGAAAACATTGAGATGGTAGACTTGTTCTTTACAAAAGATGTTACCTACATATTAACAATCGGAAATACTCGACAAATTCCGTCAATTGTCGACTTGGCAAGCAATTAATATAGCAAGGCGTCCATATTTATCAACAGGCGCACACAAAATCAATATGAAGGGCATGGAATGCACACAAACTGTTTAAAATCTCACGCTTCGTAAAGACACGAATTTTCCCAAGTGCTCGTCTATGTACTACAAGTCATAACCTTTGATAAACACATTCCTATGAAACATTAAACATTTACTGGAAACAGTATATTGTATGTAAACAAACCATGTGTATTTTTGTAGGAATAAATGTTAACTTCAAACAACTAGAACCTATTGAATGACTGACACAGGTGAATTCTGGGAGAGATCTGTAGATTAGTGAAGCTATTAATAATCTTAATTAACAAGTTGCTACATGTTTGTAACAGTGAAATGATCGAAACTCTTAGTGCAAAGCTAAATAGCTCAATACTTACTTCTCTAAACTGATAAAGTTCAGCTCAAATATTTTTTCTCTATCAAATTAAGAACACGCTTTCTCCTCAAATGGGTTTTTATGAAAAAGAATGTGTAATTTCTTATTAGATATTAAAATAAAGATAAATGGACCAGCCTTTTAAATCGACGGTTTTCAATACTGGACAAAACAGGTCACTCTGGGAGAAAAGACCATCAGTTTCCATCCCAATATATGGAATAAGTCAGACCATAAAAAGCATCAATGTTATCGTCAAATGAATCATTTATTAAATTACATGCCAAGAATATCATAACTAAGTACAATAAATTAGGTTCCATACACCCAGCTGTTTTGAAGTATAATTCAATCGCATTTTAATTGTTTGATATTAACATAAAGCAGAAATTAGTTTCATAAAATTATCAGTAATTTTATTGCAGAATTTCTTCGAAAAACAACATCCATTGCTCTTGTCAGCACAACGGCATTAAAATTCTCCCTGTTGCAATAAAACACAACCCACTTTAAATGCTATCATAATTAAGAACTGATTTATAAAAATGGATGAAATGAGTATAAAACAACTGTAAGGAAAACCTTAGTTAAGATATTGATGATAAAATATATCAGTGATGATTGTAGCACCTGTTACTTGGCAAGATTGTTTTACATCGTTGAAATCATTTCAAACGAGATATTTGATCAGTAATTAATTTCATCAGGCGTTCCTGCTAACAGTTTCGGCATTTTTTTTTCATGAAAGCGTTGATAGACAATGATTAGTTTTGTTGTTTTTTGAAGTATGATTTTTTTCTCGTTTTAATCTTTGTAAATTATCCGCCATTTTGACGGTTGATTCTAAAAGCCAGACTACCGTGACGTACTGTATAGTACGTTGAACTAATCTCCTCGTCCAAAAACAAGACATCAGTTAAAAATCAAATGAGGAAAAAACACAACGTTTACAGCTCTGGTCATTATCTTGGCATAATACTGTTTTTATGACTTTCAAAATAATTTCTTTCTTATATACAATATAATTATGTCTTCAAGGAAACTATGAGAGTAATATTAAGTGGTTATTATTATTAATTCTTATCTTACCATTGAAAACAACCAAGTCATTGGGCATTTGGTCACTAGATATGATAGAAACCTTGTTTAGCTTTTACCAAGCACAATCAGGCCTGTTCGATTGTAACTGACTTGCGAAGGATAGTCGAGCATACTTCAAACATTATTATACTAGCATTCTAAAATAGGTCGCAGTGGAAATAAGGATTTGCTCTTTTTGTGCTTCCCCTGGTGTTGTTGTGCTTTTCATAGAAAATTGTTAAATGCAGTGATAAAATATGTTCTTTGTATGTGTAATTTTGCTATGTGTACAGTAGGCCAAATAATGACCATTATCAAATGGATATCAAATAATAAGAATTTAACCATACGAATGCATCTTATGTGCCTTTGTCCCGTATGCAACTATTTGTATCATCATAGAGACAAGCAACTTCAATTAGAACATTTGTTACATTCATATTTTATGCCGCCATCTTGGAAAGTGACTTGTAGGTCGGAAAAGGAGGCTAACTATTGAAACTTAATACATTTTAACAAAGAATTCTTACGTGTATCATAAAATAAATTTTAAAAGCTTATGATCTACGGCAATCAAGCTGTGTTAATGACCTGTATAACTGAAAACTTCCCGTATTACATTTAAAATAGATAAGTTTATGATAACATTTATCAGTATGAATCAATGATTCTACCATTTCGTATCTCATATAAATTTTGAAAGTACAATTTTCATGGCATGTGTTTCCAATAAAATTGTGTTGTAGTTACAACATAATTTTAAATATTTATGAGTTTTCTTAAAATATTTTATAAAATTAAGTGCACTTTTAATTTTATGCACAAAAACACATAAAATAAACCCTAGCATATGCACATAGTTACATTGAATTTATTTCGTATGTGATATTTGTACATGTATGTATATAACCATTGAATGTGGGAATTTAATTGTGTCTATGGACCCTAGCCGTAATAAAGCCTTGGATTTTCTGGGCTTTCCTGGCTTGTTTTTATTCTTCCAATCCCTTTAAAAGGAAAAGGGTAAATTTGTTCACGAAAGGTCAACCTAAATTTCTACTTAGGTTAGCAATAAAAGACCCTCATGGTCCTCTTGTAGCTCTAGTGTGACCCACATTATCACCACCTAAAATTGATCAGTAGACAGATTAGCATATGCTCCGCCCACTAGTCACGTGACCGCACCCTTAGACAACTAAAAATGGCTGCTCTAACGCTGGAAGCCCTATATGCTTCTTCAGTACGAAGCAATCCGATTAAACTTCTCACTCAATGAAACATAAAGCAGTACAGGAGACTTTAGATGGAGTTCTGAATATCCAATGGTTATACTACAGCCTTGTTACCCAGGAATTTTGTTGCTCCTCAACTCCTATTTTCTGCTTTTTATTTGTTTGGGTCGTCAGACCAAACAAATAATGGTAGCGAAATTTCAGACCCGAATGCTGTTAATTGCAAATACCGAAAGTAGTCCGCTTTTTTGAAGCGGTTACTTCCCTTTACATGGACATTAACGCCGAAAAATTCAGGGGAGATCACTGCGTGAAGATTGTCAAATGGACTGGTCCCCTGCGAACTATAATAGGACAGGGAACCAGATTAATTGTCAAATAACAGGCGCATTAATTTTCAAACCTGATCATGGAAGACAATATAGTTCCCGATTGGTCGAAGATTTCTAATATTGTGCAATTCTGTAACATTTCCGCAAATTACTGGTAATATATTGAAATAATTTTGATTAAACGCACGTCAATTTTGAACTCTTCAATTAAAAGGTGTTCGCCTATGGGTTAGTTTATATAACAAATTCAATTTGTCACGTGATCAAACCACGCTGAAGAGTCAACAGAACAACCCACGGAGAAGAAAGAAAGAAGATTTGTAAATAAAATTTCATGCAATATTTATTATACATTATCGTTTGTTGGTATTATTTATAAACAGGAAATATATGTAAAGTTGATTTCACATAACAAACCAATTAGTGACAGTGATAATATTGATTAAAGCGCATACAGATTCAATTTTTTGTTGGGCACAGACACAGGTCCTTTGTTTACTTAAATAGGCCTATCATTATAAAGCGACGCCAAATAATTTGGATCGTGTGGATGTGATTTTCAGTTTAAGAAGCTGCCTGAATACTTTTTCCACAAAACGAACAGGTTTGTGACAGTGACAACTTTGATTAAAGCGCATATATTTTAAGTAGGTCACAGTTCCTCTGTTTATTTACGTTTTAAGCGACGCCATATTGGATATTTAATGTGGATGTGATTTTCATTTGAAGAAGTTATAAGATGCTGCGGTAATGTTGTAACTTTTTTTAAATGAAATATGACCGTAGAATTCATTTGCAACAAACACTAGTATGTGACAGTAATAAATGTGCGCGAAATCACACAGAAGTCGGAATAAGGTCATGGCTCCTTTGTTCTCGCCTAAAATTGCAAAATCATGAATTGAGGGCAACTCAATTGAGGCACCCCACTGATCGGGGACCACATTATTTTCAGTTCATTAAAATATAAATGTATAACCCTGTGGCATTGTTCTTTGAATTCATAGCATCTGTAGTATCTGTACTACATTTATATCTCATTGTTTCCACACAACCTTCACCTTTCTTATATTCCGTGACCCAAACAAATTCAGCGCCTTCTGTGCTTTGATTTATGAAGCAGTCATCGTATCTGAGTTTTACTGTAATAATTTTATCTATGAAAAAAATCTATATGTAAGAACAAGTGTTTTGGCTGCAGATTCATACAGCAAAAAGATAAGACCAAATCTTTTCATCTACAGATGAACATGTACATGTATATACAATGTAGTAGCATCATTATAGCCGTTGTGGTTGCCTGTAACATACAATAATAGCAGATGTAAAAATGTAAAATAGATCTACAGTGCCATCCAAAATTTTTTTGGAAAAATGAATGACAAAATCATCATACAATTTGGTCTTAGTCAAGTTTATTATTCCATGTACCATCAGAACAAGCTGCGTCAACGGGCAGTAAGGTTGACAACCTGGTTTGATTCCAGTAGTTGTGGTTATAAATGAAATTTGAGAAAAGCTGATCATGTTATGGTATTAAGAATAAGGTTAGTCTGTTAATTTTTTCTGTTACTGTTCCTGATATGTTAGCTTACACCTTAATATGACGTTCTGGGCAGTTAAATGACGTTACGCTGAATAATCGAACATAGTGCGCAACGTCATAATGCATATCATAGTTTAAATCATAATTATGTTGATTGATTAGGTAATGCGGAATTTGGGCAATTGCTCAAATGGCTCTTTTGTGTCTTTTTTGTGGATAATGGTAAATACGTTCTCCCTAAAAACAGAATTGCGTCCAAGGACTTTTGAAAGACATTGTACGCACAACATTTGTTGTCTATCAGAAGAGAGACTCATATAATTTGGTATTCCTAATGTTTTATTTGTTCCATAGCTGTAGGGAAAGATGCAATTTCTGTGCGTAGTGTGGCGGTTTAGTATCTTCAAAGTATTTAAATGATTGCTAATAGCACAATTTGATTGAATAATTGATCAACATTAAAGATAGAACTTTAAATGTAAAGATATCTAATATCGTGAGATCGTCTTGTAATGTTTGGCTTTAAAATTGTTGATACAGCAGAAACACTTTAATCATATGCTTATCACCAATGACGTTTTGCCTGAAAGCTGTATGCATCCCCAATCGGCTTTAACAAGTTTAACAAGCAATTTCACAATGTGTCAACAAGATCGTAGGCTCATATGGTTAAGTCCAGTTTCAGATACAGTCATTTTTAGTCCAATAGACGTCCATGTGTCAATCATTATTCAGGAGAGACTCATTGCATCATTATTGCTCAGGTTTGTCCCATGTGCCAATGGATGACTTTTTATAGAATTTATATTCGAGTGGCATAATTGAAAGCCTGACATTGAAAATTAAGACTTCATTCATGCATACTCTCCTGAGGTATGAGAGTCACTTTTTAATAAATTATGCACTAAATATCCATGAATATAATTACGTGAACATCGGAATTCCACCACTACAGTCAGTAACTTGTTGTGAACAACAAGTGATTGCGTTAAGCCGGTTGACACGATTTATTTGCATGCATGCAAATGGTACTACTTTGAGTTTGCTGTTTATGAGGAGTTGCTTTTAGGAAAAAGAAGATAAGGGAAGTTGCATTGCATTGCTTCAAATGAAGGTTATGTGAACGTGGTCTTAAAATCATTTAACAAAAATGCACCACCTATGGCATATGTTTCATTATTTTTAATTAACATTTCTACACATACCACACTTATAGTTTACGATGACATTCTTTGTTTAAATTTAAAAAAACATAGTCTCTTGTACTTTTAAAATTGTGCAATCGTCAGACATTTTACATTTATTTTTGGAAGGTATGCATCCATTCATAAGTGGTTTCTAATGATAATATCCATTCTTGAAAATTCTAAAATATTTCGATGGAATATTGATTCTTGATCATTGAAAATATCTTGGAAGCTAAACAAATCAGTTCCATGATAAATTGAAAAATTATTGAAGATGATAAGTATTGACACCTCTGCATTCCTGGCATAGTCAAATCTAAAATGTTTCTCACATTCGTACCCACGTAATTTCGTACCCACGTAAATTCGCACCTATTTATAAACTTGATTAAACATTCCTCGTACCTGTTTGCTCTACCTGGGATCAAAATAAACCAGATTGACAGTCATTCATAAACCGAATTGATTCTAATTTTGACGCACTGATAATTCGATGAAATGCTGCGGTTAATGGCATTTCTATGTTTTTCTAATACTCTCTTTGAAATTTTGATGTTAAACGCATTCCATAATGCTAAAACCACCTGCCAAAATTAGATATTTCGATGTAATCGTCGTATATTTGAGCTAAATGTAGCAAACATCAGGCTTCTTTCCAAAAAATAGACAAAACACTAAAAGTGTGTATATTAAAATGTGTTTCTCATAAATTGAATTATTCAAAGGTACTATTTTTATTAATTCCCCCAAAGTGTTTATTAAATTTCATTAAATGCTAATTATAATGGGAAAATAAATTTGTAACATATGTTAATCGTTGGATGATTTATTTAATTCGATGAATCATGGTATGGTTTTGGCATCCATGAATTTAGCGTTCAAAAATGAAATGAAATGTAAGAAAAGTCTCTCACAGTATAGTGTCTTCGTGTCTTCAAAAGTCTGTTAATACTTCAAACAACAGTATAACCATTCCAGAAACATTACTTAACAAATCCTATCTTAGATTTTTTAATCAGACTGGACCAGTCTGGGTATATAATGAATTCACATGCATTTCCCTGGAGTACAGCAAAACCATAACTGGAAAACGTCTTATTTAGCTGGCCTTTGCACATTATAATGTAAACATTATTAATTACAAAATGTACATTAGATTTTATGATATATTTGAAGCAAGGATGCTCATACCAAGGGTCTTATTTGGCATGTAACTTTAAAGAAAATAATTAGATAAATTCTCCATAACGGCCACGTACCATTAATGCATAGCATACTTAATTGGAACGATCCAAAATGAAATGAAATGAAATAAGCAAGACATAATTCGATTCCTTATTGAAGATAAAGACTTTAGGCCAAGCCTAACAGGACATAACCTTAATTTCCAACCAATTTAAGAAGTCTCGACTCTTGGCATTTGAAGCATAAGAAGAACCTCTGCAGACATCTTGGCACATTAAAACATTAAATTAAACAACGCCTAGACTGTAGAAGATTCTAGGAACTCCTGTGGTGGTATCCAAACTTTAGAAAGATGAAAAATAATCAAAGTTTACCGAAAACCTGACATTTATAAATTACACTATTCTAGGCTGGATAGATCTATACGGAAAGTGAGATTTTATCACAAGGCATTCTAAGTTTCATGTTTTAAACAGATAGATAATCATTTATTTTTTCTCCGGAATTTTGCCTTCCGACTATCTTTTATAGATTCTTATATTCACCTGCCACAAGAATCTAGTTTCGTCTGGTCGCTGTAACCATTCTATATACAGACAAGCCATGGATCAGGTAGTGTGTTAGAAAAAATATATTTTTGGATTTTTGTTAATTTGTTTAAGCGGATGGATATCTAATTACGTTTTTATATGTAATTTCATCTATTATTCATAGATGTTTTTTTGTTTTTCTTTGATTAAATTTAAAATGTTTGAAATTTTAATTTGGAGTTATAGGCTACAAAAGTTGGAGGTTGCATTGTTTTTTATATTTTTTATATTTTATGTATGTTTTCGTAGAAAAAACCTAACTTATGACTTAAAGTTTTTCATTATATTAAATTTGAAAAGTTTTAATATTTGAACTGAAATTGAAACCAGACGGTTCTGTTTTGCTTTGTGGTTGTTTTGTAATGGTTAGTTAATGTTGTATGTAATAGAGAATTATTTGACATTACATTTTTTTTTCGTGTAAAAGATAAACTTTATTGTTCTTTATTCTTGATGTAGTTATCCTAGTACTACTTTGTATTTTACGTTTATGAATGAATAACACAAATGCATGATAATCTATTTACGTACATTTTATTGGCAGAAATTTGGAATATTACTCCATCAAAAGAGTATCATTGCATTACAAATACTGTAAACTAAGTTCAGAACGTGCATTTAGTGCGACGAATTGTTCAACATGTGCATTCTTTATTTTTTATACTTTTCTTTTGTTATACTGATTTAGTAAAGGAATAAAATACATGTATATATAATAGGAATAATAGATGCACAGAAATTGCATAAATTGTATATACTGCAACTTACATCAAAGTCGTTGCTCAGAATAACAGATAATAGAAAAAAGAGCGTCAATTCACAGAGATTTAATGAGACTCAAACAACCAGTGCATTGTGGATGTTTTTTCCTTCTGTTATTTTCTTTCTTTTGTTCATACGTTTGCACGTGAAACTGTTGGATTAGTAAATCGTGAAGTTTCCTGCTGTTACAAGAACAAAATGTTTGATAATTTATTATGTATATATTTAGTTGATTTAGTGCATGGGCTTTGTTTTCTTTAAGTTCTATTTCTGAGTAAAAATGTAATCATCTCAGGTGCACTGTTACAGTAAGGTTCAAATCGTCAAAATGATTGCACGATTTTTATATAGTTTTAATTCAAGATATTTTGCCATATTAGATATCGTCGTACAAACTTTTTTATTCTTCATTTGAAAATTTAAAAAAAATAGGATTTGGTCATGTGTATGTTTTGCACACAGGCTGCCGGCATAAAATAGTCCCCCTTTAATATATTGTATACACACACATGTATATATAAATATATTATATATATAGTGTGTGTGTATACAGTATATTAAAGGGGGACTATTTTTGCCGGCAGCCTGTGGTTTTGCACACACGTTTTCTTGTATTATATGAATGTAAAAACTTGGTGGAATACTACCCAATTTTTTCTTGGGAATAAACATTATTTATGCCAACAATAATGTATTTTAATTTAACTTGTAAGGTCATCAAATACGTCTCTGAAATTATTAGACTTCTAAATAAGTATTTCAGTACTAGTATACCCTACTGTGTTTTCTAAAAATTCATCTCATTCATGTAATTATGGTCTTAACTTTTGTGATGCTTAAGGCAAGATTTCTGATTACTTGGAGAAAGTTTATGTTAAAAAAGTTAATGAGCGGTTTAAAGTCTGCTTCCATAATATGTTCAGCCGACTTCACAATCTTTGTACAATACATGTAACTTCTGGTCATTTAAATCACCCTTAGGCAGGCGAACTCCTATAGTACTACCCATTTACACCTGGGTGGAGTGGAGCAATTGTAGGTTAATTTCTTGCTCAAGGAAATTAGCAGTGTCCCTTGTGGGGATCGAACCCGGGACCTCGATCCTTAAGCGCGCCTCCTACCACTGGACCACTGCTCCCACAAAAAAATTTAAGCAGGCACAGTTGTATCACTCCACCACTCCACGCTTCCTTTATGTAACATTTCAAAGCAATTCAGTTAAATAATTAAGCCCTCACTTTTTACCACTCTAATCACAGACAGTGATTTCAGATTATTTTAATATCTTCAGTGATACATGTATAACGATGCAAACTGACTTTTATACCTGGGTCTTTGTGATATACTGTACAGTCTGTACTTTTTGCAATGGTAAATTTCCAAGTTTTTTCTATCTCAAATTTGAATTCGACTGTCTAGCTTGAATTTGTATTATGAAACATATTCATAAAATATACCAACTTATCAGAACGTACTGTATATACTATGTTGCAAAATCTATTTGAAACTATCAAATGTTATAACATGTAGTTATTATGTGAACTAGATTATGTATTATGTATCTAACTGAAGTTAAATTTCTATTCTGTCATATTGCTTTGTACTGTATATATGAATTATGTATTGCTTTTAAGGCTATCATTCGAATTTTAGTTGAGCGTTTTTAATATACATGTACAGTGTATTTGTTTTTCTTGCTCGTGAAAATTATATAAAGCTCTCTATCTTAACGAAAATAATAGACACGTGAAAGCAACCTGACTAACCGTACGTTAGGAATTAGATTAAAAGATATTTTTCTTTGATAAAATATGCATTAAGCTATAAGCGTTTTTATGTTGTGAATGACTTTTTCATCATAACAGATGAATAACACCGAGTAACATCTTAAAATCTATTCTTGGTAATCGATTCAGAAAAACGAATTCAGCTTCACCCCGCTGAGTCATGGATTCTGTTTCATTTCAATTTAAAAACGTACCGAGTAGGGAAAATAAATTACCGTTACCTGTCAGATTTTTACTGCAGTTTATACCAGCAGTAGAAAGTCTTGTTATCTTTAATGTCTATTTTATTATTGCTACAATAGCTCCAGTTAAACAGATGGTAAAAATAACTAAAGTTGACTTTATCAGTTTCTGTCAATTAAGGACGATAAGAACACTTCTGTTTTCCACTTTCAGGTCGCCCATATTCCGATAGTACTCAGACAAGAAAATGGCAACATTTAGATCCGAGCTTAGTGTGCCGATTAAACGTGATTCTATGGACTTTCAAGATAGGCAAATGAAAGTTTGGGAAGATATGGAAGTTAAAATGGAAAAACGCAAGAAGGAATGGACTGATGATTTCGACAGAATGCGGGACGAATTCTTCACATTAAAACCAGGCTCTGCAGATCGTAGATCTAGCACTATTGGTTTAGACAAAATAGGAGCACTAAGGACTGTATACGAGACAGACAATGAAGGTACACAGCGGTTTAAAGTAAGATTTGATGTTAGTGAATTTAAACCTGATGAAATACAAGTAAAAGTTCAAGATAATAAAGTCATTGTTTACGCAAAACACGAAGAAAGAGGTACTGCCCAGTCTGTTAGCAGAGAATACAGTCGACAAGTTGATGTGCCACCAAATGTAGACCAGGAGAGATTACAATGTGTTTTAAGTCGAGATGGTATCCTGACAGTCGATGGTCCTGTCTTTAGTAATCAATTAGTAGCCACACATCAAGTTTTACCCATACAACAACACGTCGTGCAGCATGTCCAACCACAGAGAACCTTGCAGCTTGCCACTCCTGTCAAAAATCCAATAATTACAGAGCCCGATGGTACAAGAAAACTTAGACTCACAGTCGATGCTGGGGACTTCCGTCCTGAAGAAGTTGTCGTCAAAACAATGGAGAAGAAATTAGTCGTTCACGCAGAGCACGTGGAGAAAACGGCGGGAAAAACTCTTCATAAGGAGTTCAATAAAGAGTATGAACTTCCGGATAGCGTTGATCAATCCGCCATTACAGCCTACATCGGTGACGAAGGAAAACTTATTATTGAAGCACCCATAAAGAACCAAGTAAGAAAATATTCAGTCACACAAAGTCAAGATGTAAGAAAGGTTGTCGTGACGAAGGAATCCACTGTAACCATCAATGATTCTCAGAATCGTCCAATGGTTACCATAAACGTTCACTCTAGATAAACATTGGCAACGAACAGTATTAAACAAATTCAAATTGGTGCACAGTTTCGGTTTTTACGATACCATGATAGAAACAACTTATAAATTACTCTTTTCCACCTGTTTAGATATATATAAACATTTTAACTTATCAGCCGTGACCTTGACCTTAAATCATCGTTTATGGATAATATTAACTTTTGAGATTGTCAACTAATTTAAGTTGATAAATATCACTAGTTGTTTAAGGGTGTTACGTGCATACAAGTTGTTCTTTTATTTATTCTGCCTACAAGTATATTGTTACACCGTCTATGTTACGAGCCATCAATGTTGTGCAATATATGTTGCCTATGACATGAGCATTCAACCTGATGACATCATAAGTGACGTTTCAATATTTTTGAAAAAATTCAGTCAATTCTGGACCGCAAAGTAATCTAAAAAGGGAAGTACTGTGATGTTAATATTGTCAAAAGAAAGAGTACGTTCCCTCTTATTTAAGTACTGGATATAAAGTATATTTATTTTTATGCATCGAAAGGGTTTAGAGATATTTATTGCTTTTTATGTGTAGAAAATACATAGGATAGAAATTTAATCATTAATTTATTTGTCTATAGTCATAAAAATTGAAGAAATACTGAAATGAAAAAATAATTATAAATATATAGTTGTCAGTTGGAATGTAAGGAACAAATTTATGCAATTATGTGTGCTTTTCACTATGCACGTGCAAGTTGTAAGTCAAATTATGTGCTTTTAGTGATTGGCAGATGTTGTAGAAATGTATTATGAATTCATGTAAGTATGTTATATGAAATTATTGATGTCATTTGTTACAAGTATATGCAAGTTTTTATTAATTATGTTATGATGGCATTTGTGCAGCAAAATCATGAAGTTAACATGAACTCATCTTAAAACAAAAGTGTAGATATTAAAGATAGGGTTGGCTTCAAAACAGCCAGTAATCATATACATATGTTCAGCCATTATGTCACTGAATGTTTATTATTTATCCTATGAACTCGTCATAAAAAATGGAACACTCATTTGAAAATATTGAAAACGATAGACACTATTAAAATGATATGGAAGATTTGCACTTCATGAACAAAAAGACAAGTTTTTGAAGAGAATGAAATACTTGATTATCTGTTATTTCTTGGAATAACGAATAACAAAAAGTTAAGTTTTTGAAGAGAGTGAAATGTGAACTTAGTTAAGCTGTTATGTCTTAGAATATGGTTGACTGATATTTCGTGCATAGGTTTGTAAAGAATGGAACAATACTTCATTGGATCATCCTTGTAGGTTAAATGTTCATTGTTTGTTCACCATTCTATATATTATCCTATGAGATTTAATTGTTATAATAATTAGTTATTTTTTACTGTAATATATTTGCCATATTGTATTGTTACTTACATTGTATTGTTAAATAAGCTATATGTAAATAATGTAGATATTAAAACATATACTATGTTATGTCATCTTTTAAAACATCAAGTTTATCTTTACTCTGTTGGCACTGCCTAGTTATATGATAAAGAATGGCATCCAACTATAAAATCCATGGTTTGCTTTATGGTTCTGAATACATATCTTTCTTAAATGAGAAGTTTGGTCATTTAAATACACTGTTCTGCCATTCTCCATCCTACCGCTGTTTTATGTATGACAGTTCGTTGGCAGCTTTTGAAAACTTTCTTCTCACTGACTATTCCGAAAACCACTCTGGTGATTCCGTAAACTGACGATCAACTGAGTATGTTACGCAGTAATATTCGAGGTAGTTCCGAATGCTCACTGACTACCAATCACCGTTCTACCACTGTGTCTAGAATGGCATTTCTCAGTTACTTGTGAACGTTTGTGTCTAGTAATGGTACAGAGATATGGTCCAGAAAACTTAGGCTCTGCATGGACAATGATTAGCTCAACTGACTACATCAATGTGTTTGAGAAATCGTCAAAAAGCACAATAAATTGACTTGCTCTTTCACTTAGCCAACTTGGATCGTTCCAAACTCTTTACAGTGCCTACGTCAGGCGTTGCTACTTACTGATTTAATAAAGGAAAATAACCACTGCTGCAGGTTGGGATTGGCCTACAGTTGCAGTTAAAATGGTGTTTACTCAGTATAAAAATAGTATTTAACAGTATCAAAATGCATTAAGTCCCTTTGTTTATATCTTCAAATACACAGAAGGAACATGTTGTCCATGCAAGTAGAAAATCACATATCTTTAATGGCTAGCCAGAATACTCCTATTCAAGTTTTAAGAAGCTTCATCATCAGGTGAGTTTTCAGTGACTCAATTGATTAATCTATTTGAGCTAAGCAACACTAAATGTACCTTAGGCATTTGTAACAAGTTTAACTTCAATATAAATATACTAGTTCCTGTACATGCAATGAGATGCCTTTCCATCACAAACTAGAAATAGACCTCTCAGTCTTTAAAAAATTTGTTTGATCAACCGCCAGTTGACTTCTAAGAATTGCCAGATTGTGGGTAAGTCTTTGTTGTGCATATTTTCTATGAGATGGTAAAAATAACATGACACTATATCAACATATAATTTCCATCAAATTAAAAAAATTGAAGATTTTGAAATTTCTCAACTTTACCAGCAATTACTCACATATTATAAAGACACAAGACACAGTTTTTCACATAAAACAAACAAGACAGTTCTTCAATGTATGCTTTATTTTCAAGGCTTTTAGATCAGTAAGTTATTTGTTTATTACAATTCATTTAAAGAAAAAAATGGATCAAATAAAATGTAAATTAAAAAAACTTTGGCTTTATAAATGAATTATGCAGTATAAATATCATGACATATAAAATAATTGAAAACAGAAATTTTTCAACAAATGCCAGTTATCAGAAGAAGAAATGTTAGTATATAGATTTTACATGCATTGTTTTGTTTATTTCTTTTGGAATAACATCACATAGGAAAAACCCAAGTTCCAAAAAAAAACCCCAAATATCCATTTTTAGAAAATGGGAAAACTTTAATGATTGAAAACAAGTACAAGAGGCTAAAATAATTTGAATAGCTATGAAACATAAAAGCCAATTATGCTACCATGGTGACATAAACAACAAAACTCTGTTGCCTGTTTCAGTGAACGTTTTTGCTCCTTAGTGCAAAAAAATCTTAAGTTGTCTGTCAGTACAAATCAATTCAATATTTTAGAGCTTTCCACTTTAAACATACGTATTTGATTCAGTTAATCTTTTAAAAAAAAGTACTGTACTAAAATATGGCTATGTTAATGATATTGCACACTTAGGAGAAGTTTATTTACGACCAAAAGCAATTACTGAAATGGGCACCAAACATTATTAGGAATTCTTTAAAGATTTATGAGAAAATATTTCATCAAGAACTTTTAAATGCTCAAGTAAATGAATAACAATATCATGATAAAGCAAAAACATTACTTTAAATATTCTTAAGATTTCTTTTAAGATTTATAAGCAAATATATCATCCCCAACTTCCAAAGGCTCATGAAAAGTAAATAACACTATCATGATAAAGACATTCTACAGTAACAAAAACAAGATTCTGATATTATAAGGATTTCTTTCCGGATTAGTACTAGAGATTTCATCTCAAAGTTATTGCAGTTTACATCAAATATAATACTGACCATTGTACCTTACACCCAAAAAAAAAATACAACAAAATTAAAACTATGACACATTATAATGTTTACAATATCAACAACATAAAATTAGTTAGAGTAGCTACATATGATGGCTTATTTCTGCCCTGAGATAGCTAGATAGCATATACTGAAAATTTGACAAGTTTTAAAAAAAAATAGTTTTTATGAAACCATTTTATTGAACAGAACAGAAGGGATACTTTATTATCATATTTTTATCACAAAATTAATTTTGATAGTGCCTTTAATAGCCATTAAACATAATCAAGTAAATTGTAATGTGACAGCTTCCATATAAACGATATATTAAGGGTTACATTTATTAACACTTCATTTTTTGTTAAATAAATATCGTAGTAAATACAAAACAGTGAAAAATAAATATTTGAAAATAAAACCACAACCATAAATATACGTATTCTTCTGACTAGCAAAAATGTTCAATAAATTACCCAGTAAAGAATAAATAACAAAACAAAAATATTTATTTTACATGTACAAACTGAACATCCAAATCACAACCAAAGATGTGTTCTTACTAAAATAAAGAATCCTAATAACTTAAATTTAATAGATGGAAATCTATGGAGTTTTTCCCCCAGCCAAATCAGAACCCTCCACCCTTAAAGCTTAACTGCAAGTTTAACTAAAACTCAAAGACAGGAATGATCCATATGGAATCCAGTGACCCACAGTATTCAAATAATACCAACCCTCATCCAATTGTAATTGATAAGTTACAATAAATTTTGTTGTAAATATAACTCTGTAAATCAATCTTTCAAAAGTACTCAGATAAGGGATTCAAAAACAAAACAACACTCCAATACTATTATATTGGGGAAATAAAACCTTAAACATATTGCAATAACCAGTGCATGATCTTGCGTTTAAATACACAGCAATGTAAGATTTTTATCACATGGACTTCTAGAATAAGCAGTGGCAAGAACACCTTGACACTGGTTTCCACATTACTGTACTTACTTTATTAGATTTCTTCGAGTGAAAACAAAGGAATGGTGAAAGTCAAATGGAATCATAAAAAGCTATGGGTAAATTCATCATTTAAAATTATTATCCCAGAAATTTTCATTAAAATATCAGCAACATCCAATCAGTTCTGGATATATATATGTACAGATAGATAGATCATAGTTACTTAAAACAAGAAGCATAAGAAGTCCATACAAATGTATGAACATAAAATATAATTCAGAAAGACAAAGGAAAGAAAAGAAAGAAAAAGTAAAACAATTATACAAAAGTCAAGATCTTTGGAAATGTCATGGATGGAATTAAAAGAAAAAGTTACTTAGATGAATCTCATAAGTGTTGTATATAGAATAGAAATAAAACAGAAAATAAAAGCAACAAAAATAAATACTAAAAAAAAAACCAAAACAATATATAACATACATGTACTTTCAGTTGTATTATATAGCTTGTTCACACTGACTTAGGACAAAGAATACAATATCAATACATATTTTTATTCATTAAACAAGTTTTATGCTTCGGGATTTAATGCCTTAGCAATATATTGTTTAGGTGATATCACTGAGGTCATTCAACCTATTTGCCATTCCTGAGCAAGCTAAATCTCTAGATTAAGCTGTTGACCAGTAACTAGGTGCATAGTTCCATCAGGGACAGACAACTGTTCTACATGATTTAGAATCAGTGTTAGGATGGATAATGGCACAAATTACTTCATGACCAAACACTAAAAAGTATGCCCTTCTCACAACCAGTAGATTTGAGCTGGCTGGGTGAGCATTAAACAAGTTAGTCAGAAAAAAGTTGTTGAAGAATGTAATGCATTCATCTGTCTTAGGTGAATAGTGAACAACCCATACTGAAACTAAATTCAAAAAAAGTTAAATAGTAAACATAAACAAATACAACATACTTTACTTGTACTTTACAAGGAGACATAGTATATAGAATGGCAAGACAAAGGTTCTTATGATATTTCTAATTTGTAGGAACACCATAGTTTTTATGTTAGTAAAATCCCATAATGTTGCAAATTACAAGTCGATATGAATAATGAAATCAGTTTCATGAGCAAGAAGTTATTGAATGAAGCAACTAAAATGCAAGTTTATGGTATTTTGCAAAGTTTGTATTTTGAAATAAACAAAATAATGTTCAGTGATAAAACAGATCTACATTAGTTCATACATGTAATAATAATAATTCACACTTCAGACAAAGTATAGTAAACTATGGAAATATCAACATAAATCACAAAACAATCTTTATTGCACATATTTTTAAAGAAAATATAATGTGTAAATAATTGTGTATATAAATAAAGTAATAAGACTGCGTAGTCAAATGTATCGCCGATCAGAGATCATGATCTAAATAAAATATTCTCTACAATAGTCAGAAAGACTGACCTATACTTCATCTACGAGTGTCTATTTCACCCAATCTTCACTTTAAGTTTTCTTGAGCACTAGCCAAACTTATCATTCTTTACAGTGAAGGACAAAATTATAAGCTAGCTCTACCATATCAAATAAAAAAATTTAAAGCCAGTTTCCACAAGTCCTGGACTTCAGGCTAGTGGGTTAAGGTGAAGACTGCTGGTGCCTAATTTATTCTTTCAACAAAAGCCCAGGATCTAAACAGTGTAAGTCAAGGAAATATATAATATAAATCCTTAAAATGCTGAAGACAAAATGCAAAGTATATGCCAGAAGTTAATAAACTGATCAGGTAACACATTGAAGTCTGAACTTGCTAAATACTGGTTGCTGCTAAATTTTTCATTCAGATCTAGATATCTCTTAAACTAACATTAGATGGCTCCAAATTTATTCCCAAGCATATCTAGTATCTAAACTCAGTTTGTTAATTCAATAAAACGAAGAAAAATAATATATTTTGGCAATTAAATAGATTTTAGGATTTCAAGCATAAATAATAGTGATAAATAAAATACTAAATAAATGTAAACAAAGGAGTTCAAAGATCATAAACAAAAACAAAACAAAGACACTGTACAGC
Organism: Mactra quadrangularis; assembly: GCA_025267735.1. NCBI lineage: Eukaryota > Metazoa > Mollusca > Bivalvia > Venerida > Mactridae > Mactra > Mactra quadrangularis. The sequence goes on from CM046304.1 coordinate 37,120,293, forward strand.
CATTGTATACCTTAAGGACAATACAGTTCTATCATTATACTCAAACGACCACACTGCACAGTAATACCCATCTGACCATACAGTGTAACATATAATGAGGAGAATAAGTTTAAAATATAACATATTCATTCATAATCAAATAAAAACAAACATAATAATAAACAATAATCAAGAACAAGTGCATAACAATATAATATAATTATCAATAATAAATTCATTCAAAAATAAACACCCTGTTTATACAGTTATACAATCATACTACCAATACTAGGAAATGAACCTGATGGACGACAAAATAATGGGTTGAGGCAATAGCCAGAATATTGATTCAGCCAATAAAGAAAATTTCTATTCTATCATATATGTTTGTTTTATGTCATATCAATTGGTTCTATCTGCTTTTTATTATTTAACCTGAACCATAGTATTAATTATACTAAGTATGAATATTAAATTAAAGGACTACTATCTATTTTAAAGTCCACATATGTAGACATGAATTAATACACTATCTCTGCAAAATAATCATACTATTCTAAGCACAAAAACTCAAGAAATGGATTTCAAACAACTTATACATACAGAAGACTTTTACATTCACCAATCAAAACATACATAGAACAATCAAACATGATTTCTTATCATGGAACACAGCTGGTGTTTACACTTTCATCAACATCATACATACATCTTATAAGGTACAATCAGGTTGACAACATGAAAGAGTCACCTTTCAAATAAAATTTATATTTCTATATAATACAATGTACATGTATATACATTGTAAATATTTTTGGGGAGGACTATTTCATGCTGGCAGCATGTAGTTACCATACAACTTAACATACAACACAAAAACAACTCGAACTGAGAGACTATCAGCTTTAAATTTTTGGTCAGACAAAAGTATTATAAGACATAAAAGCTTAAAATAAATGAGAGTTTCAAGCCTTTTGCATGAAAAGCAAACAAACATAAAGAAATCTTAGCTTTGTCACATGAGTAATAAACTTAATGAATGAAATAAATGGAATGAATTGCATCATCCATATTTAGCATTTTTTCAACTAATTTCTTTACATCACTCTTACATGTATACAAACACTATCTCTCCCAGTCTCACACATATGCACTCATTACTTCCCTTTCTCCCCTCTCTCAATACACTAACAAAATATATCAACAGTGAAAACAATAACAATTACTTAATGGAATGGTAAATGTGTCTAATGTATAACATTAACAACTTCCATATATACAAAAATATCTAACATATCTCCATGGTAATGAATAATTCTTACTTTGTTGCATTGAAAACATGCAACTTAATAAACAAGTATACATAATCATTAACATGAGAGCAGGGTTTGACACCAACAGTGTCCAGGGATTTCAAGGATCCCACAAACTTCAGAGGAATCCCAGCAATTCATAGCAGGGGATTTCTAAAGAGTCTCTGAAAAATTGCGCTGTTTTTATGTGATATGAATGTTCATGAATAGACTATATCTGGAATTCAAATATTTGGGTTTTCCCCTCCGGTACAAACAAACTTTCACTGTTACAATGAAAATACGTGTAAAAAGAACAATAGGATTTAATCCATAGTTTGTGCTGTTTAGCAATAATGTGTAGAAAACTTTGTTTGTACCGCCAGTGCACGGACGGAAAAACCCATAAATTTGAATTCCAGATTAGGTCTATTGTTTATCACAATTTGTAAGAGCAAATCTGTATTCAATTTCCTTCTTTTACTTAATTTAGAGGATCTCCTAAAATTAAGGAGGAATCTCTATAAAACTAACCAGGGTTTCCTACTGAATCCCTGGTAATACCACTAAGTGCCAAACCCTGCATTAAAGTCTTGCATACCAACAACCAAGTCTCTAACTTGATTGGTCTAACTTTTGAGTGAAGATACAATATCAAGGTAAAGCTTGCAATGTGCAATGAAATGATTATGTACATGTGTTGAGGTCAATTGATATAGTTTTACAGTCATGTTATTGTTTGAAATAAGCATAGACTGAATGAATGTCATCTTTGTACCTGAAGGTTATTAAGATTCTACATCAAGAAGAATATTTAGGTTTTTTTCAATCAATAGGACAGCTAAGCCTTGTGAACATACTATTGCATTGCATCAAATATACTAATGAGTGAAAACTTAAGTATAGATATTTTTAAGTAATGATAAACTGTTATGTAAGAGAAATAATTCCATTGATCAAAAACTGACTCAGTTATGTGATACCAGCTATTAAATTATCACAACATTTGTGAGATATGGTCAAAATCTTGATAACTTCTTGGTACAAGGATGAATGAATACTACATAGTTAAAATACAAACATGACAGAGTCTCATACTCATCTATCAACAAATAAACAACATGAGAGATTCATCATAAAATGTACAAAGCTATATCTAATGATATACTTTAAACAAAATATAACAGTCATCTATTGATGAGAATCATTTTTAAGAGCCTAAATTGAAACAAAATTTTAATAAACACCATGCACTCCAATTTTAATTACACAAGCATTTTTAACACATATTTTATGTCATTCTTATAATAAATAACTGTTGAAAAAGTAACTTATTTTTATGTCATGATCAACTGTTTGTCTTAAATCAGTTGAATATTTTAACAAATTCATTTCACCAAGTTATGCTGTAGTTGTGTGTATGTGAGACAAATTAAGTTTGATGCAATTTGAAAGGTATGTGACATTATCTATTAGTTATAGCTTCAAACACATTTAAAGTCAACATGCAAACCAGAATGTTTATATGAATGTTGTAAGCTATATAAAGCTTTAAGCTCATAGAAATAACCTTTGGTCCCAGGAAATATATTTTTGATAAAAAATAAAATTGCTTAAACATGACCTTAAATGCAAGACATAGCATAATATAATTACGTCTGTCAAATGGTAATTTGTTAAAGAATGAATTATATTAAAGTAACAGTATGAGTAGACTTGTAAAAACGTCTTAATGTGTATTCATGTAAAAATTCACAGGTATTAGATCTGTTAACAGAAACATGTTAAAAATGAGTAGAAAATCAAAATGTAAACTTTGTAAGTTAGTTATAGTACCATATTTAAAGAACACAAGGAAAAAACATAAAATTAGCAGATAAACATAGGAGTATTTTGCATTAACAATCAAAAAGAGAAGAGATTTTCTTTTTGTCTTGTATTGTGTTGTGTTTCATTCTTCTCCAATCTACTCAAAATGCATCTTTTATATTGCTGAATGGCCGTACAGCCAAATCTACGGGAAGCTTGAATTTCACAGTGTTCAATTTATCCAAAGACTTTATCCCATCATCAAAACCTGTCAAAAGAGAAATATAAAAATATAACTACAAGTATCATAGAATTTTCCACAATTGTTCATACAAAAATAGGCTCCTCTGACGGTTCAGGAAATAAGGGGGGAAGTAAATCAGGAAATTCAGAAAGTTTGAATCAATATCGCTTTCATCTTATTCATCCACCAATAAAAAAGAGAAAAAAAACTAATCAAACAAGACCAATTACTGAAAGTGATGATACACCCTCCTCCAAATGCATCTTTGTCAAGACGTTTGAATCAGTCCCATACAAAAGGCACTGAGAAAATGAGCGGAAAGATTTTTCAGCAAAGGGCCATAACTCTGCAAAAAATCAATGAACCATAACCAAAATGAAATATGCACATGGCTGTTTGATACATGGTCTATGTGTGAAGTTTGAATCAAATCTGTACAATAGGTGCTGAGAAATTGAGTGGACAGGTAAAAGCTCCAGACATAGTTTTGGGTGGAGGTATAAATATCATTATTTAAAAATTTCATTTAGTATAACTAAAAAATGAAAATATCATAAAAATATAACATTTGTCATATAAATTAAATGTAATATTTATAAAAATGGTGTAAGGTCATATTTAAAGAAATCAAAACATTATATGGCGAATAATTGGCCAGAATTTTAAGTATTGAAAACTTACCAGTTCTTGCAACATAACTCCAATCTTGATAATAATTATCAACCAATGTTTGTGTCCTGAATATTAACTTTAACCACTGTGTTAATTTGGCCTCACTAGAAATGAAACAAAAATTAATTAAAACATTATGATTCAAATTAAAATTTCGTTTATACATAAACAGTGAAAAAGCATTTTAAGTTATATTTAGCTAAAACCTTTCAGTACTGTTCCATAGTTATATCAAAAACTCACTCAAATTAGATATAAATACACAAGTTCTCTAGTTTAAAGTTAAAGTGCAGTTTAAAATCTGCTTCCATATACATGTGTACACATTCAGCTGACTTTACAATCTTGCAAAATAACCCCTGATCATTGAAATCACCTTCAGGCAGGGTGGAGTGAAACAATTGAAGGTCCTGCTCAAGGAAATAAGCAGTGCTCTGGTTGGGATCGGACCTGGGACCTCTAGATCCTTATGTGTTCTTCCTACCACTTTACCATTGCTCCTAAAAATGTAAATCAATCCATGAAATGCAGTAAAATTAAAGATCTGGTTAACAGGTTGAAAACCCATGTAGTGCTAGTCTAAATATCAATGGGTCATTCAGCTCAAAATTGGTCAACAACCTTCTTTATCTACATGCAGTATTCAGATTGTACATAAAATTAATACCATACTAAAAATACCACATACTTGAGAGCCAAACATATGAAAGCTTTAAAATGTGAGTCTTCAGATCGTTTAAGTGGAGTATGAGATGATATGACTGTATCTATTGCACCAAGTAATGTTTGTTTAGAAGTGATAGGTTTACCACCTACAATCTCTAAATGAAATGATTGTGATAGTTTTCTTGCTGGAGATTGATTGTACTCCATTCCATGCTGTAAAAATAACATGAGACATTTTTACATTATGCTTTGGTAAATACATTACTACCATTATTGATGGCATTATTTTTTCAAAGTTACTGTACATCTTTTAAATCAAACTCAATCATTAAGATTATGATTTTACAACATTTTTAAATCCCAGGTTTTGGCACAAAATATCAGCATGACTCAATTTATACAAATCTTGAACACTTGATAGTGAATAAAAGCTCTTTTTCATTATACTAACCACTGTTGAGTCCACTTTTTGTTCTCTTGGTTCTTAGCAATTATGATTTATTTCACAACGAAACAATGAGGTGGCATAAGGACGGGACATGAATCAATGCGGAGATAGCTTTTTAAAGTGTTCAAGTGCAGCCTTATGTTTGCGTCACTGAGACTTCTTATGTTTCTAACACAATAGTTTAATGATACTTATTATCATTGTATTGTTAGATTGCCAGGCTTTCATATATTTCCCTTTAAACAGAATGTATCTTAAATTGATTAAATTTCAAGAAGCATTTTAAATCTTGCTAATCAACCTACTTTAATTTCATAATATTTTAACAATAAATCCCAGGCATGCATCTCCCTAGTAACAGCAGCAGATCTAGCAGGAAAACATCCCCATGGTACAAGATTTGTACTTTGTCCAACCTGTAAATATATAATAAAGAATGAACCAACTTGTATCAGATACATAGTAAAACAAACCATAAAAACAGAATTTTATTGATTTAAGTCATAGCATTCTACTCCAAAATTATTTCAGTCCAAAATTATTACCTCAAGAAAGATTTTAAAAGCTATGGTAGTCTCCATATGGAATTTATGCTAAAAAATACATATCTAGTAAAAAATCTGACTAAGTATAAACCATGAAACTATCAATGTATGCATGACATAAGTCCCCTTCTAGTGAAAACATAATTAACTTTTTATAGAAATAAATTTGTTGGACCAAAACAACCAAAACATTACATGCAAGAATACTGCTGAATTGCTCTGTATTATATTTCTAGTTTTAGATTTAGATTACAAATGAATGAAAGTTAAACAGAAACAGGAATTCTATAACAGTCATACAAAAAGTTATATAGTAGGTTCAACCTAGAGCTCCAACATACAATATTCTAAAATAAAATACTAACCTCCATTAATCCATGTTGTACCAGATCTCTGATAGCCATAGCCAAATCTTTCCTTACTGTTTGTGTTAACAATGCACTACTCATCTCTTGGCTCTAATAAATAAAATAATATTACATCCATAGATTACAATACATAACAAGTAAATCTGTGAGCTAATGCTCACTAGTGATACCCCTGCCAAAATCTAAAAATATGCGACAAACAGGAAGTAGATGAGCAAGGAGCATGAAATGGCTTTACACCACATGGGACTATGGGATGAAGCAATATGCAAAGTATTAGGCTGCTGCATGTAATAGTTGCTGAGAAAACTGCGACGGAAATTTTGTAACGGACGCATGCACGCACAGACAAGGGTAAAACAGTACACCCCCCTCTTCTTCGAAGCGGGGGTATAATAATAATTTTATATTTTGCTAACAAAGACATAAAACATGGCATACCAATGGTAAATACCATATGACATGCACATCAATACATAGGATGACACAAAAAAAGAGATCAATCTCTTATTTCCTTTGATGTCCCCAATTTTTCGTTGTGGTCCCTGAATTCCCATTGTGGCACCCAGATTTTCATTGTGGTCCCTACAGTTTTGCTAAATTAATTTTAGCATACTGTGTACCTATATTCACTTTTATAAAGATTAAAGTGCTGGAAACCTTGGCTTTACCTAACTTCGTTCCAAAAAAAAATATTTATATACAAAACAAAAAAGATAAATATAGCTTGGTACTAACCTCCTCGGAATCACTATCAAACTCTTGTTTATCTTCATCTACATCTACTGGTTGATACTTAGCTGCAGTCATCACTTTATCTATAGCCATCTCTAATCTTGCACGTAAATCACTGAAATAAAGGATATCTCCATGCATGAATTGTGTGAACAAAAGCAGTTTATAGGCCTAACCATTTAAAAACATGGTTGTCAAATGGGCAAGCACCATCAGTCAATATTAAGGAGAGGCCCATTAGATTAAGAACCTCTGTTTTTGACCATTAGAATAATCGACTTCCTTTACAACCAAGTCGCACATTACTTTTAATTCATTTATTAATCTGGGTCGGTAGCACCCATGGTAGCATGCCTGGATTTCGAATCTACTGTTTCAAAATGGGTACAGCGAGGAACTGGTTCCATTCCCACCCAGGGAGGTTATACCCTTCCATGAAAATTTGATAATAATGAGGTATATGAAGAAGTTTCCAGGCTTGTGGAAGGGTAAGTGAGTACTGGTTATAGACAAGGGTCCAGGAAAGCTAGGTTAGGTGCGTGCACTGGATGCCATCAAATAACCCTAAAAATTGTGTTGACACGCATAAAACCCAGAATAAAATAAATCATTTCTTAATATAAATAGATAAATGGGCATGCTGAACAAAGTTATACTCTCTCAAAACAATCAATGACCAATGTAATTTATGTATTAAATATATTACCCCCAGTGATTTCCTTTAGGTGTTTTCTTCATGGCATTTTTCTTGAAGCTTCTGCTACCACATCCAAGTTGTGTTATAAGGAATATTTGTAACAGATGTATTGTCTTCTTTAATGCTTTTAATCTTGTTTGTTCATCCTATAATCAGATACAATACTAATAGTAAAATAAAACCAACAAGTATCTAAAATAACTGTAATTATAATCTATATATATAATTTTATTCAATTAATTTTAAGGCTCTATTCAAAAATCAGTCCTATTCCTAAAGTTAATATCCATGAGTCAACTCAAGCAAGGGAAAACAATTTATAAAACTTTTAGACAAAATATCAGTCTGATTTTAGGGATTGATAGGCAGTGGTAAGTAGAGAATGTTTACAACTCCCTTCTTACTTGCCCAAGAAAAATTATTGAATGGCTGTCCAGACAAGTGGAAATCTTGCTCATTCTCAGACTGAAACATTACGACTAATCACAGGGTACTAATTAAAGAAGTACAATAAAGTAGATACATGTATATTATCATATTTACTTACATGAGACTGTAAACTTGGTTGTTTAACATCACCACTGACTGTTTTATCAAATGTAAACTGAAACAAACAAATATCATTAGATTAGTGTTTTAATTCCTTGGAAAAGTTCATTCTTTACAATCTTTATGAGCAGAGGTATACTTTGGTACAGTAAGCAGAACAGTCATTTCTTAAACTTACTTAAGTTTAACCTAAATTATTAATGTTTTAAAGTAACAAGCAAAATTATCAACAAGCCAGATTCAGTGGAAGGGGTAGTGAAATACACTTGCTCAAGGAAATAATGGGGTATGTTTTAGATGGGATTCAAACATATTGCAAAGCTGACTATTCAGTGAATACCAATCCAAAGAAGTAAGCCATGCCTGCTCCTGCTAATAAATATAGTGATACAAAAAGATACAAGTATATTTACCATGTTGGTACCAGGTTTAGAAGAACTTCCATGTACAGGACATGTACATCTTTCTTTACCTAGAGGACCAGGACTTGTAGCTTCACCTGTTTGATAACAATAGAAAATAACAGGTTAAATTTATTAACCAACATATAACAAAATACATGTATCATAAGTAGAAGTGTTGATTTTTCTATACTATAAACAGAAAAACTCTGCAATAATGACCACCCCCACTTTTGCAAATGCATGTGATTTGACAATGTTTAGGTCATCAATACTTAATTTTAAAAGAAAAAGATCCCTATATTAAGACCATTCTGCTACTAAGATTATGTGTTTGATCATCCTTATAGCAATACTTGACAGTGATATTAACTCTAAATCTAAAACTTTTACCGTTTATCCAACAGTTCTCAGTGTTAGTTCATTTCAGATGGTTTACCCCTTACAAAACACATACTTATATAATAGAGTGCCTAATATTGAACTGCCTGGAATTGAATCAAATTGTGATCTTTTTAAATCATGATCTAAACAAGAAAATAGTATCCATCAATCTCTAAATCATAATACAATAGCAGTGTATTAACTACCCCATGTACACTCACCTTGTAGAAAATCAATAAATCTTTCTAAGTCAGTTATCTGAGTCTTCAATTGTGTTACCAATTTCTCTTTTACCTTAGCTGGATTTACGATCTGAAATAATAGAGATATAAATGACTACCTTCATGTTTCAGATGTTTAATAAAACAAGAGCTGTCAGAGGAGACAGCATGCTCGACTTAGTAAGTGTTTGTCACAGGAGATGTGGTTGATGATAAGGAACATACATATTTTAAAATTTGAAAATATAACCTTAACAAATTTAAAGAAAAAAAAAAAGAAAACTATAAGTTCAAGGAGGATAACTCTGAAAAAATGTATAAGGAGTTATGAACCTTGTCACATGAGATGTGGTTGATAATAAGGAACATATATCTAAAGTTTGAAGTCAATACCTGAAGAAATAAAACAGTTGCAGTAAAAACAAACATTTAAAAAAAAAAAAAAATTCAAGGGGAGATAATTCTGAAAAAAATATATTTGGAGTTATGAACCTTGTCACATGAGATGTGGTTGATAATAAGGAACATATATTTAGTTGCAGTAAAAACAAACATTTTTTAAAGAAAACTCTAAGTTCAAGGGGAGATAATTCTGAAAAAAATGCATTCGGAGTTATGGACCATGTCACATGAGATGTGGTTGATAGAAAGGAACATATATTTAAAGTTTGAAGTTAATATCTTAAGAAATAACAAAGATACAGAAGAAAGTATTTTACTGCACAAAAACTTTAATCTGTGCACAAAAACTTCAATCAGTTCAAGGGGAGATAATTCTTAAAAAAATGTGTTTGGAGTTATGGACCTTGTCACATGAGATGTGGTTGATAGTAAGGTACATATATTTAAAGTTTGAAGTTAATATCTTAAGAAATAACAAAGATATAGAAGAAAGTATTTTATTGCACAAAAACTTTAATCAGAAATGTGGACGCGGACGCCCACGCCGGGGCGAGTAGGAGAGCTCTACATTACTTCGTAAAGTCGAGCTAAAAATGTTTCTACAATCTCAGATCTGTTTCATATGAATGAAAATTTTAGTATATTCAAAGTCTTGTGACCCATTATGAACACCAATATTTGTTGTTAACACAAATAGCCTAGTACAAATGTGGTTTACATGTGTCTCATAGCATTATTTAATCAAGCACTATGTCAACATCCAATATGCATGTACAATTTGAAAAAAAAATCCCATAAATGTAATGAGTGGTAATCAAACTGCAGCCCATGATTAAACATAACCTTGAAACTCATATCAATATAACAGCCATTAGATCATTTTGAATTCCCTTTTAATTATTTTAACATCAGTTAGCATTGGTTAGTTTTTCTTTATTTTATTTTTTCATTGATATTACAGAATGAATTGTTGAAATGCTAATATTAGTTATGTTGTGGGTAACTGTATGATGATAATGGAAATTTATTAAACTTAGTCTTTTATAACTATGTACACAAAGTGGCTATTGTACATTTATTATGTTTTTTTATATATTTCATGAAAAATGTTTTATAAAACTTGTATAGCATACTTTGTTTTGAAAACCCCAATCACTAAAGTCATCACTTTATGGGTATAACTGTTTAACTATATGTTATGTTAGAGATAATGTTACCTGTCCTACAGCATGATCAACAACTTGTCTCAACTCCTCTGTACTGAAATAAATATCACACACCAAACATATAGGTTAGTACATTCAACAAGCCATATTTTAGTTGTCAGTCATTCTAAATCAAACTTCAATACCAGTATTAGTGTGCCAAACATTTACATACTTTTATCCTACTTTATATTGCTATTAACTTACATAACAAATAACATTGTGATTAAAACATTGAAATGAACGTCACAGTAGAATAAAAATATATCTAACAAATACAGAACAAATTCCACATTTACCATAACTCTGAGAGTTTAAAGTTTAAAGGCAACTAATAGAGTTATGGACATAAAAAACAAACTCGTACATGAACATATAAAGCGAACACAGTCATAGCATAATGTAGTCTCCTATTAATTCCCTTTCTTGGGAATTCTAATACAAAACAAACAGATATCCTAAAACATACAACCTTCGGCATGCAATTCCCACATAATAGATTACAATTAATATGAAAAAATATCTTAATAGGTCTTATTTTTAAAGGTACCAATTGAAACACCAAACATGTATAGCAATATCAAAAAGTTTTACTTCTTTCTTCACAGAAAAAAGGGACCAGATTTATACCCAAACTTTTGTTAGTGATGCATAAAAACAAACCCAACTCACACCCACCATGCTAATACACTACCTTTTTAAACCATGCTACAGGCTATAGCCTTGATAAATAAAACATGAAAATGCACAATATAATTAATACTAAAGTTACATATAATAACTAAACAAATCACCCAAGTACATGGACCATTATTTCACAATTATATTTAAACAAACTAAAACAGAGAAACTAGACAGACTCAGCTATGAATACAATTATACTGTAAAATAAATGATAATGTAACTGTATTATGTATGTATGATCTGATGTCTATTCCATGTTGGGTTTTTTCTTTCTTTTTTGTTCAAATGTTTTCCTTTTATTCATGTTTAAATTGTATCATATACTTGTATATATGTTATATATGTATATGTTTCGTGTGTGTCAAAGACATGTAAATGTCAATTCTTCACAATAAACTGTAACTGTAATATAAACATATTCTAATATTCTCGCCCAACTTCATGCAGTTTCAGAAATAGCATTAACATACTCATTGTTCAAAATGCAGTGGTCAAGATACAGATAGCAATACTAATAATTAAATACACAGCATGATAAATAATCAAATAGCTACATTCCAACAAAATTAGTTTGTAAAAAAATATAACTCAATATCTCTATAAATAAGGCAACTAGTTCATTTCAACAAGCAAGATAAAATACAAAAAACTTATTTTACATCTGGTGTATTTAAAACACCCTATATTAAATTGCATAAAAAATCATGCAGGTGAAAATAATAGAGCTCCAATGATTATGATAGTATGTCAACCGGAAACTTGTCTAAGCATATTAAAGCACACACATGAGCAAGCTATTACATGAATTTTATCATCATTACACCACTCTATCCTCCTGTGCATGAACCTTAACCAATAATATTACTCATCTGTTGATGGCGCATACATAAACCCGCTAATTCAAATAGAAACACATAACAATTCCATCAATAGTGCATATAGAAGTAACGAATAAGTATTTAAATCCATGGGGTTAATGTATCCACCACTGACAGTTGAATAAAATCTAACAATAACAAAATATATCTTACCTCATTTTTTGTAATTTATCCATTTTTAAATCTAATGTATTCCGTAACTGATCTAATACTACTTTTTGTTTTTCCATTTGTTGACTTGTGGGTAGTTCTTCAGAGTCACCAGTCTGTTATTGAAAAATACAATGTTAAAAAAATCAATCATAGAAATAAATATTCAAGAAATATTTAAACATAGAAAACATGAATTCACCAGTCTTTTTAAATTTGAAACTGCTCCTAATCTTCACATTGTTAACTTTTGTACAAATATGGTTCAAAGTTGTAAAAAAATGTAGTATATTTGTTCAAAACTTGGAAAATTAATGCAATAATCATGAATTTTATGAAATTTCTAACATATTTTCATGAATTTTGGTATTTTTTCTCAGTACGAAAAGATCTAATTTCAACCCCAATTTTGCGGGAAAAAATTCACTGATCTCATAATTAATAGCAAACATGAGAAAACATTACAATGAATATCATACATTTATTCTTGTATGTAATGACAGTAAACATGAACTAATTGATTTGAGAAGTCAATTAATTGTCTATCTCTGTTAATTAAGTGAACAATTTACTGATCAATTCAATCAATATGCAAGTTTGATTTCGGGTGAATCAAATATATACCAGTTCACGGATGACGTCACAAGCACCTGCTACCTATATTTAGGCTGATTTACTGGTTGGCAGAAAGAAACCAATGTTTACATACATTTGATAGCAGCAAAATTTTTAAATCACAGTAACTTTTTTATTTGTGGTCCGATTTTTATGATATTTATATTGATAAAAAGCTTTTGAAATTCAAATTTTTAAAATATACGGAGATTGCTAAAAATTTGATTTGAAAAAGTTATATAAGGAGATTCAAACCTGTATTTTGAACAATCTTCTTCCCGGTTTGAAGCACTAGGTTTAAACACTCGCTAATAAAAAACGATTCTGTTTTGACATATAATTTTTAAATATTCAAAATAGGAATTTCAAGACCTTTCTAGTGATATAAAATACTAAATTGTTTGATAAAAAATGACTTAGTAATTGCAATTTTAAAATTACTGTGTTTTCATTGTTTTTACTCGGTATCATTTATTGCCAACCAGCGAACGGTTACCTGTATCTTTTATCATCTCCGTGTTACTATTTATAGACTTCATAACAATAACAATGAACTGGTCTATAGAGCACAAGAATTGTCCTACCATGAATGATTTTCTACTGCCATTATATTTTCTTCAAAATAAAATCACTTAGCAAATAATGAATAAAGTACAACATTTAGTAGATTTATACCTCATAGGCGTAAGTCTCTAAATCTTCCAGTTGAGATTTTAATTGTGTAATCAATTCACGCTGTTTTTCTCTTTGTTCAGTAAGTTTGCTTTCATGTTCTTTGTCACTCTAGAATAAAAACGTATTTATAACCTTATATTTGTATGCATATAAAACATAGATAAATAAAAACAAGATTGTGTAAATAAACCTACAAAAACTAAACAGGATATAAACAAATCATAAGATTTTCAAAATCACAGATCAGGTGCCCAAGGTGGATAAGAGCACAAAACTATCACTGACTAAATTGCACAACCAATACTTTGAATGTTGGACTTTGAGGTCTGCACATAATGCATCCATATAGAGTGGATGGACCCTCATTAAAAACTTAAGGGTGACTTTGAGTCTTTTAAGAGATTGAGACCAATAAGGATTTTATAATTTTATAATTAATGTGGCTTGATTCATCAGTAAACAGTTATACCCTTAAGACAAATAAAGACATAAATCAACAATTCAACAAAATCAATGCTACTGAGTAACTCAAACATACCATTTCTTCTAAAATCTGTGCATCTTGTACTTTACATCCTCGGACATCAGGTATTCCTTTAAATGCAAACTCTTCTAAATCTTTCAATAATCTCTATAAAAACATATACAACACAAATGTACTACAACTATGAAATATGAAAAATATATTAGACTTAACTTTTTCATGTTATCCTTGTTTGGTTGGTAAATTGTTTATGAATAAAAAAATGTGAAACTCTTCTCAAATGCCCAAGTGTTGATTAAAGTTCATGTACAATATGTGTGTTTCAATATATATTTGTATGTGCCACTTTATTGTCATTTCTTCTCTCTAAATCATATTTGCCAAGTTTAAGCAATGTAAAATGTACATCGACTACATTCAACCAAACAAAAAATCATGCATTGTATTGTCACTAATGAACATGGCTAATGTGTAAAGAATAGAAAATCCATTAAACTGCACACTCTCATGGACATTATTTTCACATTGAAAAAACTCAGTAAGGTATATCTTCATTTAAATGCTAATGTAAAATAGTTTAGGGAAATAACAGAATCTTAGATATTGCACACACACAAAAACTCTCAATCTAGGTTAGCTTATCTATTGAGTATTGACAAAGATATCAGAAGGTAAAATAAAATATAATGCTCACAAGTCAAAATCTTCGAGAAAAAATGTTTATCTAATTGCATTAATTAAATGCATGCTATGCAAATGTCAAAATTTACATAATACAAAACTAGTTTTACTTTTTTTCAACATTAACTACACTAAGTCGTAACAAAATTCCTTATAGCAGAAACACACATATAAACATGTACAATAATAATGGATTCTCTTCTACTAGTATTATAGGTAAATTTTACTCAACTGTCAATTGGGCATACATTAACTCTGCTGATTTAAATACTTGATTATGGACAGCGAGTACAGAAATACTGCAGTGAATAAGAGAGCTTAATGTATAAGTCATGGACAGTTGAATAAAATTTATCATTAAACTGTTTCAAATATGTTTAAAAAGTTCAAATTTTCAGTAAAATGAGTACTTATGTACCTCTTTATCATCTCCCTCAGCACTCACAATCTGTTTCAGTCTAAATTGTACTTGTGCAAAGTGTGTAGTAAGAGCAAGTAATGATGAATTGAGTTGTTCTTGTTCTTCTTCTAATCTTTGTAACTCTTCTGATTGACTTAAATGACTAAAATAAATAACAAGAAATGTAATGTGGAAACCGCATTAAAACAGGATTTAATAACTTTAACACAAAAATTACTAAGGGAAATAATCTATAATAAAACCAGGTAGAGTTGTGGTTACTCTCTAATTCTGTTCATCACATGGTATGTAATCATTGTACGAAGTTTTATAAAGATTTGACAATAAATTGCAGAAATATATGGTAAAGAAAAACTTTAATGCAATTTTTTAACACCGGACACTGGCCAGACCGTCGGCCCAACCACCCGCTTGGATTTTGCCAATTTTTGTTGTTGAAAAAGCCGGCTAAAAATGACTGAAATATTGCAATATAAAACATTTATAGTACCTATATGTAATAAGATCTATGGTTTTACTAATGCAGACTAAGGGCCTCTTATTCAAGAGCCATTGTATCTACCTCCAAAATACTTGGTGTCTTATTTAAAAAATTTATATACAAAACAACGAAAAGTTTTTAAAAGACTGATAACTTTATACAAGAGTATAGAATAACAAAATGCAGGTAAATAATCCAAAACATATACAAAGTTGACAATAAAGGTGTCTCAAGTTATCTATCATAATTTAACAAATTAAACAATTGAAATTATCAAGATTTATTGACTTTAGGTTTAAATACCAGAATTCATCAGAACAAATCAGCACTACATATCTCTATTCAGTACCTTTGGTGTGATGGCATTTGAACCAATCCAGATGGGCATTATAAAGTTAACATGCCCCCCAAAAGCATTTCTGGACCACAACATTTAAATTGGTCAGTTTGAAAATAATATATCACTTATAAAGTAAAATTACTGTTGCAATGATCTAAAAGTTGCTAAAAACAGAGCTTTGCTAGTGCTATTGCAGGCTAGACTCAATCTAATATATATGCTGTCTGCTAACATACAGAAGTAACAGTAGAATGTGGAAAATACCTTTGTTCATTGGTAGAGAAAGTAGGATCAGGATTTGATACAGCGCCAAGTGGAGCCCATCTTTCAGCTGGCCGATCCAAGTCTGAATCTTGTTCATCATAACTGTCATAATTCTGGAATTCTTCTACAGATGCCATCATGAATCCTTTCAAATAACAAGAAAAAAATAATCTAAGTAAAAAAAACAGGTAAAATAAAAGATAAAAAATGATTTTTTAAGTTTTTGCCAAGCAAAGTTGTCTAGGATTATGGAACTCCTTTAACTCCATGGCTTGAGTAACCGTACCCTAGCTCTAACCATTGCATTATTACTATTTATGACTGCAAATCTGCAAGCCGACTTTCTTACAAGACAATTGCAGACATTAACAACAGTAATCATGAAATTGTGCGATTCCTTGTAAATATTTGCTTTTAATTCTGTAAGTATATTGTCAAAATTATATTCCAATCAAAGAACTGAACCCTCTTGTCAATAAAGTATGCGACACTATTAATAAATTAAAATGGTAACATTGACTCAACTTTTTTTGCAAGAGTCATCAGAGTTACGGCATTCCCGTAACTCTAGTCTCTAGTCACTGTCATCGCTAAATACTGACAATAACTGTGAGGTGCTAATCATTTTGTTAGTTCAATTGAGCATAACTGCAAGCTTTTTTAAGAAAATAAAGATTGTTTAAACAAAATGATACAGAGGATTCATGAGATTGCCAATGTTTTCATACTGTCATAATATTGATAATTGAGAAAATTATCGATCGCACTTTCGCATATTGCGTATGCATATTTGAGAACACGGCGCTTTGAGTCATAAAAAGTACACGCGACCAAAAGCTTACCGTGCAAGGTTAAAATCTACAACATAAATTTAATTCTAAACGATTGCAAACATACTAAATCTTACAATTATTTATTTTTTCTGCCCACGTTTTTATTTTTGTTGACATCTGCGTCATCCGGGCACTTCTCGGAAGCGCTAAAAACGATAAAGCCGTTCCAAAGATTTAAGTTATGGAACAGTTGTTTCCCCTTATAGCATATGGCATCATACCACAGTTATTTTCACTCTATGTTCTATATAAACACCATGACATGAGGAACATTGACTAAATCTCTAAGCAATTTAAGATCACCTGTAACTATAGACAAATCCAAGAGAAATAATTCCGGCTACATGAAACTAGGTGTCGCGTGGCATTCTTTTCTTGTATTTCAGTTCAGAGAACACCATTCTCGTTCCCAGAGTGTAGTAGGATTATCAATACAGAATCCTACTAAACTCTGGGAGTGAGAATGAGAGAACACATGTTTACATTAGAATGACACTTAGCAGTAAATAGCCGGAAACACATGAATTTTGTCATTTAGAAAATCACTCAAAATATAAATATTCACATTAAAACTTCATCAACTGTTGTATTTGTCACCTCATTCAAATGAATTCTGTCAGAAAATGCCCTTTTTCCACCTCTTTAATTCAATTCATCCTTCATATATGGCATTAAACACTGGCACTATTTTATGCGTATTCACTTCCTTACTGTGTTCTGATTCCATATACTTTTAAAAGTGCAAGTTTTTTACAGTTCTAAGCCAAATTCACCACGACCGATATTACACACGGCGATTATGACCTTATTGATAATTGAAGCAATTTAGGACACATAATAGTTAACATTGTGCCCATATCATTTTTAAAAAAAAATGTTATTTTAGGTTCTGCGCATTTTAAAGAAAAACAATATTTTAGTCTTTTTTTTTATAGTATAGTTTTTTAAGCTGTTTGAGTATACAATTAATGATGACGTCGGTTGTTTATTTTGAGTACAATGCTAGTTTTAATTTGGTGCTGGATTTGTTGATTATGCCAAGGACCCTAGCATATAGGGTTCATGATTGTGCTAATAATGGTAGTTATGAACCGTGTACATAATTGATTCTTGCTAATTATCGTACGCTACTTCGTATGATTTATTTATGATGTTCCCCATTATATAATACATGTGGACCGCAATTACAGTCATGGACCAGTATCATTGGAGCTATGTTCGCGTTCTATTTTGTCATTTTATACTTGTTCTGTTTAATTTGTTTCGTTGTGCACATTGCTGCCATGTGTAGAAAACAAATGATGTTGTTGACACTTCCCAATGCTCTATGATGCTTCACATCAATATTTTTTAATAATAAACTCTAATCGTTTGTAAAACAAAGTGTATATGATATAGGTACCTTAAACTTTCATATCTAACTAACAAAGAAAAAATTATTAGTGATTAAGGGGGCAAACAACACAATACTCGATAGGCCTATAGAAGGACTAAGTTACCAAATATCAATAAAACATGATATTCTGTGTTATTTTACGGAAGTATCCGATTTTTAACGATTGTAATTGTTAAACAATTAAACGAATGACAAATGACTCATACACATTTTGCTCTGAGTCACAAAAAGTCGCATCGAGTTAACCCCCCCCCCTCAATTTACCACCAAAACCATTTATGTACATAAACTAGACAACACTGTTGTGATGAGTATTTAATCCATCAATACAATAAAGGTCAAGTAGGGGGTTATACAATCTTACATGGTATTTGGGTGCATTGATGGCAATTAACAGTCCCCTACTAACTGGGGTTTAACCTAGCTAGGGTCAGTGATGACGTAGATTGGTCAGCGGTTTTGTTAAATCTTGGGGATTTTATATTTCTGTCAAACCACAGATTTTTTTAGATAAAATTAGAAAACTTTATTTGTTTTACCGTAAACAAAATTATTTCGCGGGGTCATATTCTACAAACCTTCCATGCGCTGACAGTGTACACAGTTGTCTGTTGTAGATACATGAAGATGCTTGTTTATAATGCACCCCTTAATTGACAGTAATGTCAATTTTCCGCCATTAATAGGGTATATGGAGAAGGTTCCGGTCTTGTGGAAGGGTAGTTGAGTACTGGTTATAGACGACGGTCCAGGAAAGTTAGATTAGGTGCACTTGACGCCGTAAAATAAGCTAAATATTGTGTTGACACGGCATTAAATCCAACATAAACGATTGCCTCAGATAATCTAGTACCCATTGGTATATCGTAGCATTTTTGTGATGATAATAATTATTATCATCAAATGACATTGTACCCAAGATATGAACTTTAATAAAACTAAATATTTCAAATACTGTTTCACATATTTTAACAAAATCAAAGGATTTCTTGTGTTGATTTAAAGCTTTATTTACTGATATCATAAATAATAAATTACCTGAGTATCAAGATAGTGAAGATACTCCCTTTAATAAGATTTATTATCAAATAAAAGAATACTATTGGTACATGTAATATGTTGTCGGTAGATTTTTTATTTAACACATATACGACCTTCTCTATGTTCGGAACTCCGTTGTATTTACCATTACCTCAGCGGGCGGTGCCGAGTGGTTACAACATTGTAGAGGTAATCATTGGATAGCCAATTGCGCGTTGGTTTGATATCCAACCAAAACCTACTGTGTTGTTTCCTTGATCAAGAAAATTTATTCTACTAGCTCAGTACTGGGGGACCAGAAAACTGACTCTAAAGTGATAAATCTAATTTGTAAATAAAGACTCAAATTCGTCACACATTGGTAACTTAAGCTATGGAAGAGACTAACAGAACGTTTGTTTGACCCTTGTTATGATATGATAAGCTAAGTACAGCATCGTTACCAGCTATTGAGCACAGCCTAGTTCTCGTAAGATGTCCTGGAAGCAAGGAAGATATTTCGCATACTTCATAACATATAGCAACTCAACAATTTACCACTCTTATTTAATTTGACTTGACAGCATAACTTCTTTGAATCTACCATCGACATTACATCACAAATTTAACGAAAATAGATTTTCCCACAGCAAACTCAGCCTCGAAATTATCCCACCTTTAAAACTAGGGCGTAAAACTACTTAGTCCATAAATTACAAAAATATAAAAACAATACGGACAATATATACATGTAAACATTAGGTTGTTAAACAAAACCAACATCTATATTAGTGAGACAGGCTGTCAGTTTTGACATTTCTTTGATGGTACGATATAGAGTAAGAGGTGAAATATATTGTTCACGGTGGTAGGTTTTTTGTAAGCTAAAAATAGTCCCCGGACAAGAGCATGGTGAGCAAAAAGAGACAAAAATAAATATGAATCAACTGTAAACAAAGAAAGTTGAAGTTATGAAACCAATATGACTAGCTGCTTTATTCTACAGGACAAAACAATTCATCTTCAAAAGTGGTACCACTAAGACATTGGAAGGCTGTTAATTACAAGTGTCCACCATTGGCATACCATTTTAACATATGCCTGACCCGAGATGTTTTCAAATCGGCATGGCCCTGCATGATCCACTAAATACATATACACGTATATACATAAACTGAGTTATAGTTTATTGAAGATAGTGTGGTGAATATGTATCTTGCGACAATGTATTCCGCTTCTGTCAGTCTTGCTTTGGAGACTATGCATGGTTGAGGTGACAGCACAATCGTCTAAACCAAAATTAATACATGTACATGTATTCACTTGTATACTATTAGGATCCTCGCTTTATTGGCGCGCAACATTACCTCAGACATAATGAGTATGTGGTATGATATCCTGTTTGTAATCTGAATTGATAATTGATATAGAATGTAATGTAATGCTTAGTTATTTACGCCCCATTTCAATATTTTATTCAGAACAGTCAAAATAAGAAACGGAAATATCCTTACATGTAATCATGTTGTATTTATTGTATTCACTAATCGTAGCCTAAATATTCTGATGATGACTAACTAGGAAATATCAACATACAATATGATATCTTAACACAAAGAAACATGCAACGATTTTCTATACAGTATTCATAATCTACATCTAGTTTATTTCAATATATTGAAATACTAACATTTTTACCTGTGTTTACCATGCAGACAAGATCATATTTATGGTTCGTACAAGTTGAATATTTTACCCACTTAATTGCTTTGAAAGATAATTGAAAACCATTTTTATGAGTCAATTGTAATATGAATGAGGATAAGTTTTTAAGTAGGATGTTTAAATGAGAAATTAAAGTTCAAACAAGTGTATACAGCATTTATATAGGGTCACAAAAGTTTTTACTGCGGTCAAACAAAGAGATTTGACTCTTCAGGGTGCGGATTGTTGGAGGTACTTATAGTGTAGGTCAAAATCATTGAAAAGAAAATACAAATTGAAAATTAACTTAAGTGACCCGTAAATAACGTGATGATTATATCTATGGAGATAGTATTTATTCAACTGTATAATTGATTTAGGTTTTGTATTGAATCAGAAAAAGTCCCCTCCATCAGTTTCCTGACTAATCTATGGTAATATTATACAACATCTTTACAATAATTTCCCCTTACTTTTGTTCCATCACGAAATTGATCGAATCTTGATGCAACAACATGCTATAATGACATAATTTAAACCGCAAAATAACTTTTGACTCCAAGGTTAATTTTATTCGGAACAAATATTTCACTACATTAAAAACTCACTGAAACCAAATTAATACCAGTAGCGTATGAATTAAGCGTTTCTCGCAGAAAGAATTTTGTGCAGTAAAGTTCCGCTCAAGCGATCACATTGGTTATGGCAAAATCATGCGATTTTTGACGATTCTTAGTCCAAAAAATGCCTAATTTGATTTAAGAAAGGTCCTTTTATTAAGACCTCGATTTTGATGATCATACCGTTATTGCAGTTGCTGGTGCACTGAACTTTTGCCAAGTTCTAAAAACGTATATTTTCGCTATTGTTTCGAATTTCACTGCATTGATTCAAACACTCCATTCATCAACAAAGATCGAAAAATCATAAGTATGGCACCAATAAGTTGTTATCTGTGAATATCCGGTTTTCTGTTGGCCCATCCATCATTTTCCAATGGCAAACTCTGTGCGTGCTGCTTAGCTCTAGGAATGTTTCAGTTGCATTAACTTTATAAACATTAAAGTTACGAAGACAATGTAAAATGTTTATAAACCGAGACGTTGTTGTAATTACTAGAGGCGCAATTGCGGTGTTTTAACATTATTTTCAACGATTGGAATCATAAAGTTTTGGAATGTCTACTAAATATTTACAAGCAAAATCACTTTTAGCTTCATCCCTGTAAATGAACTAGATGCATTTCTACAATTTGACTCAGTGGAACTGTGAACTGTAGCTCACAACGAAATGTGACGGGAAAGGCCGAGACATTCCGATTGATCTGAAATGTATCAATCGTAACTAATCCGTAATTTCCGTAACCTATAGGTTCCAATAGACAAACATAATCGAGTTCAGATTGGAAATATATGTCAGTTGTGTCGAAGGGTAATTCCCTTAAATCATCGTCTGCTTGCAGGTCCCTATAAACCACAAAATGTACCGAGTGACCTCAATGATAAATTTACAACAATTTATACAACGACCTGAACAAGAACTTAAACAAAAACATCAAACGATACCCCGTAATTTGATTTTATACGGATACTCATTGGTGCCATTATATTTTCACGAGAACAAATTTATCGTGTATTTATAGCTTTTATGATGCATTGTTGGAAGACGAAATTGTTTCTATATGATAATGGTTGTCGCCATCAATAAACTTACCGTAGAGGTTATCTCTCTTAATGGAAGAAAGAGCGGGCGTGGACTAGCATTTACCGCATTGAGCTCGTAATTATTTAATAGCAAGATCTACGTTGGTCCTGATCAAATCCCAACCCAATTTGTTGTTTCATTGAGCAAGAAACCTTATCTTTATTTCTTAGTTCTCTGGGACCATGTAGCAGACTCGAGACTTGTTAATCTAAGTAACTGTTGTAAGAACTTTTTTACGATCTGTAGCGTAGTAGTTGCAGAATAAAGTTACAACACGTGCCGTAATTGATCAGGAGTTTGCACTTTTGACAATTAAAAAAATAATTCAATAGTTTTTAATTAGAGCTTTCGGTCATTTGAAAATATGCAAATGTGCCCATGTTTATATAGATTTACTACTTTAATTAAACATGTTTTCCGGTTGTTTATTACCATTGCTTTGTCAAGATTTGATTTTATCATTGATCAATTTCTGAGTAATTATTCTAATTACATTATATCAATGTTCATCAGGCATTTTGAGATATACTTTTGTTTCGTCTAGGGTAATTTTAATACATAAGAAATACAATTGATTTACGATTACGAATATACTCCCGAAGTATAACACTTTTATCAGTCAATGAAATAATACTTTTGTTTCAATTTTCGTATAGATGAACAATAATTGTAAGTAAAAGGAGGTGGAAAAGTCCTTAGCCTATGTGACTAATATATATGTTCCTTTGATTGAATAATATATTATGTTTAGATTTGTGTGATCACCATGCTAATTAATCCATCAAGATAAAGTCTCGAGTTGCTTTCATCGGAATTAATCATAACCCGTAGTAAATGCCGACACTAGATGCAAGTAGATGTATCGAAAACTGCTTATGGCGCGTGTTCTCCACCATACCACGATGTTTATAAATTAACCCATGAATCAAGTTGAAACTGAAAATCGACCAAATACAACAAGTTAATATTGAAATTTAACTCTTGTTTTATCTGAGGGAGTGAAATATTTATTGGCCATTTTGTCTCCTCGGTGTTAAAACTCTATTTATTTTTGTATTAAACTTGATAATTCGCGGTCAAATGAAATTTATAACAAGTACCTGAGTTAACTACGTCACAGCTAAAAGGTTATAAAATAATTCAGATATAATGATTGAAATTCAATCTTGAATTGTGACTGATAACAGCATCATATAAAACAGCGTTTATAAAAAAGTAGATCTTGTTTTTGTGTATTACTACGCATGTATGAACTGTTTTATTTATAAGTATAAAAACTTTATTATCGC
Source organism: Mactra quadrangularis (assembly GCA_025267735.1). Lineage (NCBI taxonomy): Eukaryota > Metazoa > Mollusca > Bivalvia > Venerida > Mactridae > Mactra > Mactra quadrangularis. The sequence goes on from CM046304.1 coordinate 37,144,529, forward strand.
ATTGTATCTAAATTCAACTGGACTTTTATTCTTGGAAACAGGGTGTAACTTGGAATTGATAGTTCCAGCTTGAGTAAGTTTATTGTTTAGCTTTTAGCATGTTTTGTATAAAAATTAAAATAAATATATAAGATTTACGTAAAGAAAGTTTTGAAGTTAATTTTCATTTGCTAGATTTATTTTACCTACGTTTAGAGGAAGAATAGGTTCGTATAAATATGTTATTTCGTGAGATTTTAGTAAAACAGTAGTGATTATTATGTACAAACTGGATAACTCTTTTGGACACTGAACTTGTTTGTAAGTTTAAAAATAAGCATTGTTTTTATAAATAATTATAAATGTTAAATATTATCTTTAATTAAAAATGTTCTTACTCGCATGGATATTGTACTAAGTTCGTATATGACCATAAACTCATAAAATATCATAAACTTATCATTGCGTCTTTTATTATACAACTTTAATCAGTTTAAGTTTATTTTTTATTTTGTCAAAATGGTAAAAATATTTTACACATTCATTTCAATAGATTGCAAGAAATTATCAACAGTTCTGACCCATTGTTTCATTTAGTACGTTTATAGAGGTCATACTACATTATTTCATTTTACAACTAAACTAAACTTTTTTAGTTTTATTTATTATACCCCAAGATTAGCAATCGCAATTTATTATATGTAAAAATACTAAATTAACAAACAAATCAAATAGATCCCAGACAGATAATTGTAATGTACTGTATGTCTTTGCCCCTAGCAACTCTTTGTTCTATAAAATAGGTCAGAATGAAATATCAATATTATTTAAAGATTTTGTCAAAATTTAGTCCATTAAATAACAAGTTTTGATCTTTTCAGTTTTAGTTAATTGTAATTATCAATAAGTTGTATACGGAAACAAAGACTGTGTCAGTTTTTTTTCCTGCATGCTAATTCAATCTTAGGAATTTCTACACGTACGGTACATACATATTTATTATTTAGTTGATATATAAATTAGTTTTAATAATTTCATTTGCATTTTATTTATCACTTCATTTGTCTCATAAATAGTTAATGTTTTTAATACGGTGAAACTTCTATAGATACAACAGTTGGCTTAATTGACTTTTAGAGGGGTGACAGATGTGGAGATATGGGGCCCGTATTATCAAGCGTCTTACGACCGATTTTAGTCATAAATCATTCTATATTGTTTTGTTAAATTATCGTAAGATTTTTGATAATATACTGCCAAGGAGAGCAACTTTCATTTTTGAACATTGGAATTTAATCAATTTCATTAGTGTTTATTATAAACAAAATAAAACACTTGAATCTAACAGTATTTACATGTTATGCAGTTCTATATAAAATTAATATATTGCACCTTTCAGACATCTAATTATATTGATGTCATTGTCTCTTGTAAAATAGTTTGGGTGTACATGTACCGCCAGTTGTTTTGTAATAATGTAATGGCAACAAAGTGAACAAACGTCATGCATTTATGCTGTTTCTGTTCTGTTTATCAAAATCATGTTTCAACATGAACACTTAAGCTGTTTGGTTTGGTGTTCTTGCATTGTTCATCATATTAGTATATATAGTAACCATCCTTTTTGGCAAGCTGTTTTCACATGAGCGTAAATAGAACAGTTTTACCGTGAGATTGAATGCTCCTGTTTTCCAATGTCTTTCCATGTAGGACTATTCGAGATTACCATCACTACGTGCGTATGAACATTAAAAACCAGTTTTTAAGGTCCACTGTAGCGGGAAGATAGTGGAGCGTCAAGATTTGTTTGACGGTTGAAGTTGGCTGCTATATGAGTAGTTGGTTTTGGAAGAGGTTTCACTGTGCAAGTACACAATACAAATTTCTAAACATCAACATTCAACATGCATAATTAGAATTTACATTAATTTTGAAGTTCATGCACTAATAAAATTAAGTTTTCGTAGGCTACATTTTCATGCCTTCTGCTGCTGAGATTGTATGGTGAGTGTGATTGGTTATGTCGCTCAATTCATTATTACAATAAAGATGATTGGTTGCATGTTATTCTAAATATTGTTCTCTCTTTTGCAGAGAACATTGGTTTACAATGGAGGTTATTGATGATGGAGGTCAACCAGAAATGATTGAACATGTTCCAATGCGCAGGCGCAAAATGGCCGTCGCCCATCATGACAATTATATGCTGCAATGTGACTCAAACGGGAATACTCGGGCTTTTACTAGACTGAGTAGTTTAACAGAAAACGAAAGCGGCAGTCAACCAGAAGATGACACAACAAACGATGCTGAAAATGAAAATAATCCACGAGATTCTCGTCTATGGGAGAGTGTGGTCCTTCAGCAAATACAAAGTTTGATCAAGAATGTGCAGGTGTCTGACTCTTTAGCTGAATGCATCAATCGTGAGTTACTCATGAACGAAATCCAACCTGATTTGAATGCAAACGTTAGTTTGAAATACAGACGTAAAAGTTGTTATAATTTATCAAACAGTAGCCACGTTCAAGCAACAAGACGTCAATCTGTAACCAGCATACATCAACAGAAATCTAAATCTTTACCTCGTAGTCTGACCAGCCAAGGGAGCAATATCATCGACTTTGATACAAATGCGTTCTGTGGTAGAAGGGTTAGTGTATCAAACAACAACAGTCGTAGAAACAGTCTAGTTCGAAAGGCAAGCCGTCGTCAGAGTTTTTCAAGTCAATCTGGTGTTAGAAGGCGAAGCAGTGTTACTCGTCCAAATTTCGCTGGTACTACGACGGGAGGTAAATTCCGACGCAATAGCGTGGCTCATGGAGTGACACGTACTGAAAGTCTTGCGCGCGCATATCAAAACAGCATCATGCCTTCGATTCTTTACAGGAGAAAGAGTGTATGTAACAATGAAAACACGACTCATACACCTGCAAATGCTCCACTTCAGAGGCGTCGAAGTAGCGTCAAACCGCCATGCTTCCCTGTCACCAAAATATCAAGTGTTCAAAAACGAATAAATAAGATATATCGTCGTCGACGCAGACAAGATAGAGCAGAAGTAAACATTGCTGACGTTAGAAAAGCTTTTAAAGGAATTCGTAATGAAAACACTGGTGAAATTAGTGATTCGCATAACAGTGACGGTAGTGCAGGTGGCAAACCTGAAAGTGAGAACGAATACTTTGATGAAAACAGTAATATTTGTACAGATAAGGATGAACATACAAGTGACTTAAGTGTTTCTACTGAAAACCAAACTGACAATTCTACAGAGAGCACTGGTTGTTTCGTTGTTAATGCAGCAGTTAAAGAGACCACTGAAGAAGTTGAAAACCCTACACCAAAAAGGAAAACCAGTATTCAAGTGAGAGCATGGGAGTTGTCAAGACGTCTTCGACAACGCCGGAGAGAAAAACGCAAAGGTTTCACTGAAAGCCCATTAATTTAAAAAGAGACCTTTAAATGACAAAAATGTATGATTTTGCATCACATATATAGCACTAACTATTAAACTGTTGATAATGTTCGGAAATAAACACCAATGAGAGTTTACCGCTAACCTATTTGCTTTTGTTGACAAGCGAGTACATGTAATATGTGTATGTTTTTTTTTCAAACTGGCATCTTATGAATGTATATGTACTGTAGATGTATATATTGCTGTATTTTAACGTTACAAAAGTGTTTACGTGCTTTGTCTTGTTCTTACATGAATTTCTGAATTTGTTTGTATTCATAGGCGATACAGATATTTTGCTATAAATCTAAATAATTCTGTGTATATGACGAAATTGGACGCTGTACTAATAAAAGAATATTTCGTGTAAGAGTATTGTGATCTATACAAAATCTTAGATTGATTTAAAGTGAATTGTTTTTGTAATATTTCCATGTACATGTTTAATACAAAAAAGCTGACAATTGTTCCTTATTGCATGTCCAATCTAATCGAAATACCCAGCAAACTTATAGCGAAAATTTGTATGGCAATCTCAGAATTCGTTGCCTTTTTATTTCAATAACTATGTTCTTTGTATCGAGAACATCAGCATAATGGCAGCATATCACCAAACATCTCATGATAATATTTCAATAGAAGTATTTACGAATTAAGCGATCGCAAGACCGGCGAGAATACAGGTTTCTAAAAAAGAAGGAAAGTGAAAAAAGTGCGAGTTCACGGAACGCTAGCTCTTTCAACTAAATATATATTATGTTGGTGCTTATTTGATGAAACTTACTACCAAGATAATCATATGGGGAGATACAATATAGCCTGCTTGAACAATGTTATGATGAGTTCTTATCAGTAATGTTAAAGTCAATGATTTACTGATTCAATTTATAATCAAAATTTATTAAAGGTTTCAAAGGTCTATGAAAACCATGTCAAAATGATAAGTTAATCCTAATAAAATGTGACCCAAATATTAAGTGATTACGAATAAATATTTTAGGAATAGCAACCTTGTGTGTTTTAGACTTAACTCTTCAACTGGAAGTTAAATAACATACATGTACAGTATATTAAATGAATTTAGTTATATCTCAACATGTGAGTTGAATAATAGTAGAGAGTATTTTAGAATGTGTTTTTATTTGAGTAGTAATATGCCATACATAACATTAGTTTGATCTTTATTGATTGTTTTATAATATATGCCATCTACTTGATCTGATATTAGAATAAACATTAAAACATGTATGATTGATTATTACTGACAGAGATGATATAAAAGTGGTTTAAAAGTATACTACACAACCATTGACGGCAAGTGCGGTTTCTGCTTCAAAAACGTTATGCATGTATAGTGTAATGCTCCTCCATATTTCCACAATATTTGATCTGATGGATTTCTTTAACGGGTCACGTTGTCGGAACCGCTTAGGTCGTCTATGGTGTTACGAAAAAGTTGCATTCTACAAAGTTGTGCTTAAAAAGATTACTTTGTACAAGTTATGTTCTACAATATTTTGTTTTGTTCTTGATATAGACTAGTGTGTAAATTGGGATACTAGTATAGTAATTTTAACAAGATATTTGTATCAAAACCAATTGCAAGACAGTATTGATCTATATTTGATTTCTCTTGTTTCATTGACTTTAGTTAACAATACATATACATGTAATTGATATATATATATATATATATATATATATATATATATATATATATATATATATATATATATATATATATATATATATATATATACATATACATGTAATTGATATTTATATATATATTTATATGCTAATTACCTTAAATATGGATCTATTCCTGATTTGAAATAGAAACATTGACATTGTAGTCTATATTTGTTGTATATATGTATGAAAATATAACTACATGTATGTACTACTGGTATGTACACGTTTATCAAATGAAATTCTATATGAAAGTATCTGGAGTAATTTTGTTTTATATTCATTGACTTATTACCACTTGTGGTTCTTTGTAATTTATATATAAATACAATTTATAAAGTTATATATGTGTTTGTGCTATATCTACATTGTATATTTGGCTTGCTATATTTTGCACTCATTCGTCCACTTGTTTTTTTTTCTATGTTCATTTTTACATCATTCATATCATTCATTTTTGATGTACCTCGAGAAAAATGATCGCTGCATAAAAGTATTCAACCTACAAAAATATGGAAAAAAAAACACCCTCTGATAAAAGAAAGATATTTCCTGAATTCCAACCAAGTTGTTTTCTTTTAAATTGCCTACAATACTTTATTAAAATTATTTGAAATTGAAAATAAGTAAAATTTCATAATTTCAACTAAAAAAAGCTGAAATTTTCTTAATTTCTTAGACCATTTGTCTATACAACTCAGCTTATTGTCTCAGAACTACTGTATATGAATGTAGCTTGCCAAGTTGGTATTCAGGGCCAACTATTAACCCAGTCCAACACACACGAAGTTTATTCAAGACATCTAATGACATCTAATGGCATGGCATGCCAGCTTAATTGAAGACCAATAATAGAAGTTGTAAAAGATGAGACTAGTTTACTGTCGAAACTGGTTTCTGTTACCTTGATGAAAGGCAAAAACTAGATCAGAGACATAGTCTAGATAATAGAGTATACAGCCATGTCTCTGACAAGATCTAGGGGCTAAATTGTTGCTAACCACCGTAACCAGCCAACATCAAGCAGATAAATGTACGTACAGCCTGTTTGGGTCCATTTTCATACCCCTAGGTAAGTATCGAGAATCTTACTAGGCACTGGGAACGAGAATGGCTTGGGTCGTTCTATACATAGTCGATATGAGCACAATACAGACTGGGTAACAGGGTATATCACAAAAGCTTCAGCTGTCTATGCTGACGCCAAAACACAATATAATGTAAAATAAATCACCAAACACGATGATTTTCTTAAACTCTTTTTAATTTAAAACGTTTCGCCGTCTTTTTTTTAAGACGCCAAACCACGAATCCCTGGCAAGTTGTAATGAAGTGTTCGGTGGCTGCTGAGTTCTGTCTCGGTGTATGTAAGTGAAACCTAAGCAAACCGATGCTCAACTTCAATGAATTCGTCGTAATATCAAAAGTAAAGAAAACTGCTTGTCTGGCTCCCACACTATATTATGTAGCTTTGCAATGGGCAAAGACCAACACAAACTTTCCCAAATTTTAAGTGTGACGCAAACTTCTTACACAAGGTCGAACCATGCATTATATATGTTACAGTGAATGTGTGTAACCAGGGATTTCACGTAATTCTTGAGATTTAGGGATTTCATGTAATCCCCAGCTACGTAAAATTCAGTCTGGGAATACATGTAAACCCTGAAATTTTCTTGGAATTTCACGAATTCCCTGATTTATTTATTTTTCAATTTTTACACATAATTCCTGACCACAAAATTATCATGTTTGGTGTAATATAACTATGATTCATTGTGCTGCAAGGTTTTACTAGTTAATTGTGTTTGCTGTTTTGCATTGATATTTTTGTTATGTGAATTCATGCAATTATAGTATTATAGTTTTGGTTTCCAAAGCAACGGTATATTCCTAATTGTTTGTTTTGCCTACAAATGGGAGATTGTATTATACACTAAAATAATTGCTGTTGGTTTGAAAATAGTAAAAAGAGTTGACGAATTTGAAAATCTCAATAACACATTGAAGTTGACGTGCTCACATGGAAAAAAAACATAAATTCTATTAAAGTCAAATTTATTGAGGAATTGTACAAGTGTACATGTTGAAAAAATGATAAAAAGATACTTGATCACAGTGTAAAAAGATACTTGAGTACAATCCATTGCATTCTCGTTCCCAGAGTCTAGTAGGATTATCAATACTAGTATTGAGAATCCTACTAGACTCATGGAACGAGAATGAATCCATTGGTGACGGCCAGATTCTTTTTCAAAATGTTCATGTCAAAATTTTCAAGACAAAGTTATTCAAATGTCGGAAAGCTTTGATTTTATGTAATTCCCGGTGCCACAACAGCTTGACCAGTACAAATAAATAACAGTCATCAAAGATGATGCCAATACTGCATTACAAAAAAGTTTACTTTTCATTTTGTAACGAATTGATTCTCACCATATATTGTTTATATGCTTACGTCATATGTCTTGTATATGCGTGGTCACAGTTTCTGTACAGGTCTTATTTTCAAGACTGTATGTTTGTCAGCGATGTTTACTTACTCTTTTGTAAGTGTGGTGCTTTATAAAGTTAATAGACAATTTACCAAATGGTTAAAATAGATTTACATATTGTAGTACAGACAATTATAGAACGTTTGAATACAAGTCATATTTTGTAAATATAATAATTGTTACAAAGACGCCATTTGCATAAAACTATCTGTAAATAATTTAAGTGTTTGAGTTATTTACTTGATGGCCATTGAATGTAAGAATTTCATCGCTAATCAACATGATCTGTATCAGCAATCAAGACAGGGAATTTGTTTAAAAATGAAAAAAATATTTTAGCCTTAAAGGATTTCATGTTATCCTGAGCGAAATCAGGGATTTCACGTATTCCAAAAAAATCATCAGGGATTACATGAATTCCCTGACTTGGTTAGAGATTACGTGAAATCCCTGGTAACACACATTCCCTGTAACATATGCATGTAATTTCGTGTATAAATAAAGGGAAATAACCCATATGGGTTTGATTAGACGATGTACTCCCGTCTGTTTCTGCGTCAGTGTTTTATACCAACCCTATTTATTTTTAGTGAAGCCACATATTCGAATCAATCTTGCAATATTATATATAATTCTAAAACAACATTTACGCATTCTAAGACAAATGACATTATTTCATATTTTTAGTTTATGTAAAGTTTAATGATAATAGATTGGAGTCTCTCACATGAATACGAATATTTATATCGGTCAAAGCTGGTAGCTTTCCATCCGAAGAGTTCATTGCGAAGCCGTCCAGATACGAGGTAAATAGAGATTTGTTTATTTGCTTCATTTGTGCGATTATCTTAAAGACAGTCGTAAAATAAGGTTGCAAAGTCATCATCTTACATTTATTGATTAGTTTGAAATCAAATCAGATTAAATGCATCGTCTTATTTGCGAAAACATCAAGATTAATTGGGTCAAAATTTCCGTTCATGAGCAGGATGACCCCGTAATCAGCTGACGTAATCGAATCAGCTGTTATGTTTATTTAAAAGATAAGGTCGTGTTTGTTATTGTCTTCAGTTCAGTTGTTGATTGCAAGAACTGCAGATGTAAGAATCTCACCTGTTCGCTCTTTGTATACTATAGAAAGCCTATTTTAAGTGCTTACCTACACTTAAAAGGTGAAGTGCATAAATCTGTAAATTTGTTGGTGTACTGAGTATTTTTCGCTTATGATTGATCTTGTGTGTACAATGAATTATGTATGATGTCACGTACCTAAATTGTCTGTGACGCATCTTTGTTCTAGGAGAGACGTGGAGATGATGGTCATATGTACAGTTCAAATGTCTGTCGTTAACAAAGAAAATAAATAAAAGTAAATTATAATAAAAGTTACAGTAAAGTAACGGATATATTTTAGTGAAAACAGGTGTAATTTCTGTGTCAATTCTTTGTGTATATTGTATTGCAAGTAAATATTTTGCATGGAAGGGCGAGTTGCCCTGATTTATTGTTTCCATTACTCATAGGCATGTAATGAAATAAATTGCTAGGTCCCGTTTTGAGCTGACTTTATTCTGGTATAAATTTTATTAAAATATGTATTAAACTGACGTCACACAGTTGGAATGCAGAACTATAAGAACGTAGTTGATCAATAAATTATGCCTTCTGAATGTCTCAGTGTTAAAGTCTATTTTGTGGTAAATAATTATTTCTTTTGTTTCTGTTACAGATGATCACCCTTTGTTGCAAATGTCTCAACATAAAACTTCATGTCAAAGAAAGTGAATATCTGGTAGCAAAAGAACAGAGTAAGTTATTTTTTTATTATTTAGATTAAGGCTTTACATTCATATATTGTACTTGCCCTAACCAAGTATTTACATGCCGTAATGAGTTGCCTGAACCCAAATATAGATTGTCAGGGGGCAATGTTGAGCACTGATATCTTATTGTTCTTCATTGAATGTATTGATTGTGTTGTTCAGTGATGATTTTATTATTAACTTAATTTCGGAAGGTTGCAACTATGTGAATACTGGCTATAGATAAGGGGGCAGGAAAGCTAGGTTAGGTGCGCTGGATGCCGTAAAGTAACCAAAATGTGTTGACACGGCATCAAACCCAGTATAACAGTAGCAGCATAATGTACATCTTATCCCTGAATTTGTTGAAGATGCATGAAATAGCCATTAAATATAATCAGACATTATCATACCCTTTCATTATAATCTTAATTCATAGATTGATTCTTTCATCAATGTTTTTGTTCATATTCTGTTTTCAGATCTCAGTACAGATTATATTCCTACAGGATTTTTCCCTTCTGGTGAAACAGAAGTAGAATTAGATCCTAAAGGCATACGACAGGTATTTGTTGTTTTTTCTATTTCTTACTTTTTTTTCATACCTTTTGCATCAGTGAACGCAATCTAGAATGGCATTGCTGCCATAGCTGCCAGAATTTTGGCAAGAGAGTAATGTGGCTGTATTGTACATCTGAATCAACTGTAATTCTGAAAATCTTAGATCCTTGATAGAAAATTGACCTTTTTACAGATTTAACTTAAAGCTTAAAGTTTAATCTTACTTCAAGATGCTTCCAGTCTTATTGTATTACTGTTAGTATAACAGTTTAACAACCTGGTCAGATTGTTCCATGGGCAAGTGTCTTTCAGAAATAGTCAAAAGAACCTTAAGTCCTGTTTACCATTGGCATTTTAATGCTGTGGTGGAGCATGATATACATGGATACTTTTCTTTGTGTTAATTTTCATTGCCTTTGTTCTGTATAATACTTATACTAACACGTTCAAATATTAATTTTATTATAATGCTCCAAGTAACTAATGCACAGAAATGCAAAAATAAAATGCAACATTGTATGATAGTTTCAGTCATTGCCTAAAGTGTTCTTATAACACTAGCCTGATTCATTATTTTGCATAGTAGCGGGAACATAATCTGCTAGCTGGACTAAGTAAGTAAATAATTTCCTTTAGCCCACTCATATTTTACTTGGGTATGTGGCTAGTGGGTTACATGACTAGTTTCATGTTTTAATGAAAATCATAAATTTGTATTTATGTAGGAACATGGTTACTTAGTACATCGAAGAAAGATCGGCAACTATATGTTGTTCCGGTGTTTAAACTGTGGTATTGATGCATACTCAATGCATATCAATGGATCCCCTATAGTAGCAAATAATGACCTCCTGGTAAGTAACTTGTTCAGATTATTGAAAGAGAAATTTGTTTTTGTCTTTAGAAAGGATGCTGTAATCCTGTTCTGTGCTTGTACATTAATACTTTATAAATGCTTATTGCTTAATGATTTAAAAAGTGTGTGCCCATAAAATTTTGAGTGTAATTCCAATTTGTCTTTTCTCTGCATTTGTTAAAGCATTTCATACATTTTCTAACTTTAAACACATTCTTTTGATGTAAACATAGTTTATATACACTATTCAGTGTATTTACTGCTATTTCCCAAAGCTAAATCTCAATTAAACCCAAATTGGGATTCAGTTACAGTAAATGAATTCAATAAAAAATACATTTTGTTGATAACACATCCTTCTTTAATTCTGCAATTTTTGACTTGTACAATTTATAGTTGCATTGACATAGAATTTTATTAGATACTAAGTTACAATGAAACTGTTTTATTTAGTCTTTATCATACAATCAACAAACTTGTGTTGATAAGTTTACTTGAGAATAGATAGTGTATAAGGTTATAAATACATATATAATGTTATTTTATTTAATTCTAGAGTGACCCAGCAATAATTGAAAGATTAAAACACTCCGCTGAGTTCTCTAAAGTATTCAATATGGTGCTACAAAATAAGGATACTCAATTCTCAGGATCTATGCCAGGTAAGACTTTTGTTATTGAAAATTTCCATTCGTCAAGTGGTTTTTGAAATGCTCAATTTGTTTAATTATCCTTGTTCAACAGAATTACATTACAATGTTCTGACAAAGTTAATTGTGTTGAATGGTATCTAATTTTGAGCTACTATTTGTATGAAATTATGATGCACTGCCAACTGTTTATCCTTAGTAAAACAGCTGTACAACTTGACTTGCCAAACTTTATAGTTTTGGAATCCCTGATTTAATCAAATAACCACCATATTTGCATAACAAGGTTTACTATGAGTCCAAATTGGCTTATGTCTACATATTATTGTCCTAGTTGTGTAGAGGGTTTCATGCTTGACTTGAAGCCTGTAATCTGGGTGTGAATCCAGGGCTGGAGCAGGTCATACCCTTCCATGAAAATTTGGCAATTATTTTGATTAACATTCGTATTAAAAGAAATTGTCTACTTGTAGAAGGGTAAGCAAATACTCACTGTAACGTTGAAAGTTTGTTTGCACCGCAGGGGAAACCCAAATATTTGAATTCAGGATATAGTATATTTGTATTGGAAAGCTGGTTAGATGTGTCAGCCACCATACATTTAAACTTAAGTAAAGTGTTGATAAATGGTGTAAAATCCAATTAAAAATATATAGAAGTTTTATTAGATAAGAAACTTTCCGTGAAATGTTAATAGGCTTACAGAAGTAATATTGGCTTAGATTTGATATGTCGTGATACTTTAAAAACTAGCTATTATTGCATTTATTTGTAAAAGTGTTATTTATTTCATTACAGATCCAAACTCGGCTTCATATGAAACAGTTCAGTCAACACTTAATACAATACAAAAACAATTAGCTGATTTTATCATACAAGAAGAAGCTGATATGGAAGACAGAATAAGGTAGTCCTCTTTTTAACCAGGTTTTCCGAAATAAGAATATGGTTATTGGATTGCTGAATGTCTGAGTAGGTTGACTGACCACAGCGATAATAGTGAAATACTGTTGAAAGCAGCGTAAAACACCATAACAGTCATATCGCACCGGTCAGTCAACCTACTCACTTTTCCTTGGATCTCTGTGACCCTTGCTGTTATCTAGTGCTAAACATTACCTAACCAGTGACTGACAACTGCCCTACATGTTTGAAACAGTGGTAGGAGAGAGAAAGACCATAGAAATAATTTCATGCTCAAATCCTGCGAAACTGCAACCCATAGGACGGTAGGTTGAAAAGTCCTAGGAAAACCTGGTCTTCATGGAATTCCCATGTCTTGTCTTACCATTTTAAAGCTATTAGCACTGATTATCTTTTTTAGATAGTTAATTGTTAATTAAATGGGAAAAAAACCCCAATAGAATGTATCAGACAAAGGGATTGTTACCAGAGCATAATTATGTCTTGTCATCGGGATATTTTTGTTATCTCCAGTATTTAGTATTCACTGATAATTAGGTTACAGGGGATACTTATGTTTCACTTTCTTGGTCTTTTTACAGGGAATATGAGGAGAGTCAGAAAACATCATTTCAAGAATTACAGGCAAGATTAAAAGAGGAGAAAAAGAAAATGATCAGGTACAATTATGAAACAGATTTATTTTACAAATTTTCAGACTTTATTCGTAAGATGTAGAGAATTTAGTTATGCTGAAATCTGAAAATTGAGTATTGAGCCATTAAACCCAAAATCTCATTCCATGTCACATATATGGTAGATTTGGGGGTCAGCCTCAATTACCGAATATTGCTCTTCAAATGAGAGACAAGTCGGCTGCTTATATGATGAATGTCTAGTACGGGTGAATCACAGGAACGATGGTGAGATTGACTGTCCACCTCATATGTCTTTAAATCATTTTACCCTGATGAACACACTTCATTTCAACCTAGCTAGGTTTACCCTGTCTTTCTTTACCTAAGGTTTAAAAATAAATTATCTTGGCTAAACATTGTTTAACTTTCAAGTTGAGTGCTCATGATTTGAATACTGAGAATGGGCATAAATCTCAAAAACCTGTTTTCAATGTTTTCATTCAGATTTTTCACTTGAATCTCTGAATCTTTCTTACCAGTAGCATTAGTAGTGAAAGAAACTAAAAGTTTCAACTCAGCTTGCAGAGCTTAAAGTTAATTTTTAATCAAGGTTGTCTGGTTTGACTACCAGCTAAATAGTTTACTTGCCTTAACCAAATGTTTACTGGCAGTAAGTTAACATATGGTCAAAACTTTGATTATAATCAGAGGCACTAGGACAACCTTTAATGTTGAATCTTGACTTGTAAAGTATATTGTTATATTATTTATTGTTACAGTTTATTGTTGACATCAGCACAGTTTGACGAGCCAGAGGCGACACAAAGAAAAGGTATGTACAGTAATCTGACATTGATAATATTCATTCCTACAGTTTCTGGATAAGCCTAGATATCTGGACTCAAGATTTTAATTTTGTACTAAACATATACCTTCCCAGTGGTTGATAACTGCTTTACTTAATACTGAGGTAGGAGAATGGTTGTGGAAAATATATTATGACTAAACTCCATAAAGTTATGTAGTTCCCACCTAAGAATCAAACCTGCAACCTCTGGATTTTAAAGTAAGACTGAACTTACTGTATGGGTCTTTCCGCAAATACTCTAGTTGTAAATAAATATTTAATCATTAATTAAGTTAATTTCTTAATTGGTGTGTATTAAGTAGAATATTTTGAACATCTAACATTTTTGATGAAAATTCTGAACAGTTAACCATTCATTGTTAAAGAGTTTACATCTTTGAATCCTATTATCAGAAATAAGAATAATGTGAATTGCTGTTCCTATGACTTTTTATTGAAATTTAATGTTATAGTCAATTTGTTTTCAGATTCTTCTAAGCGTTCTACTAACCCCAGAAAATCACCTGCAAAGAAGGTATTTTCTCTCAATATATATAGATTTTAGTTTTATCTGAAGTTAAAACATTCTAAGTAAATTCCTGCTCTTTAAGACTGAATAAATTTTAAATTCTTATTTTGTCCCCTTGATGAGCTTAATTTTTCAACATTAGTCATCTTCTCTTTAAAAAAATAACTGCATTTAATTAGAATACATGTGCTTGTCTAGTATTATGATTTTCAAAATGACTTTTATCATTAAAGGACTTCACTTTTCTCTATTAGTAGATTTTGTCATTTATAATAATTATTTCAAATTATTATTTTTTGTTTCATGCTGTCTCAACCTACCAACTGTACTATAAATTCATGTTCATTTTTTTGTCAGGTAATAAGTTGTCAGATATAGCAATACATGTAATGAATGTATGTTGGTGCAGAATTGTAAAATTATATATTAAATTTTTAGCAAACAGTATCTAGAGTGAAGTCTATGCCTCCAGCATTTGAACAGGACACAGATGATGGTATGTATAGTTTAATAAGTTTCCAAATGATTAATTTGAAGTATTTTGACATTACTTTATCATGTTAAGGTGAAAAATTGCCAGTTGCTTGTCAATGTTTCTTGGACATAAGGTTTTTCAGAAAGAAATATGTAATGCATCTTATAGATGAAATGTGTTGGTGAGCCACTGTCTGATGAAAATATGCTTGGTAAAAGCACCAGAAACTCCTTTCACTTCTAATTTAGTGCTATCTCAGCCAGTCTTCCAGACTGGTTCCTACCAGTAAATGGTTGAATAAAAATGCAATCAAAGTTCTGCAAAATGTAAGTGGTAAACAGGTACATGTAAAATAAATGACTGAAAATAGAGATGGTCCGATGGTAAGACTTGCTACAGGTATTGTATAGCGGGTATTATCTGCGGGGGTTTTATTTTGGCTTTATTGGCGGAAAATGAAAATGCGCTAAATATAAACACCGCGAATACAAACTGCCGCAGTATTAAGTCGCCGCCATATTGTTTACTAAGGGACATTACTCTTAATGAATTTTTTATTCATTGATATCTGCATGTATTACCTCCCTTAAAATCAAGATTTATGTAGTGAATTTTGTGGAGATTAACTATGTAAATGAACAAAATTTAGTATTTTGAATAATGCAAAGGAATTGATTCAAGTTATGTTTGTAGAAACGAAAATACAGACAGACAACACAGTCATTCTAACAATAAGACGACAGGTTCCATCAAATCTCGGTTACGAAACTCGACGACGGTGCCGCCATTTTGTTTACATTATAAACCCGTATGTCGGTCATTTCCGAATCTTCACGAGTTTAGCTCAAACACTTGTTTGATTGTCGTACAAAACAAATTCATCTTTAGTATTGCAATTAATTTCAGTACTTTCTAGCGAACCGAAGACAAACTTCTCATCACATAATTTAACAAATTGAGTAAAAAGAGCGGAGTTAGTGTTTATGTAGCTTTTTTATTTATTGATATTCAAAAGAAAACTATTGTCAAATTTCGTCACGTGACAACGCTTTATAATTGATTTTGTCCGTTTAAAGACTCCACTAGGTGCGTTGATGATACATTGTTTGTGACAAGCTGTTAATTTCAAAATTTGTTTGACTTTGACCAATGGATTCAGGTAAATTGGCGATTTTCAAGGAATGTGTAGCCGCAAACTTCAATACCGATAATTTTTAACAAAGACAAAGGCGTTTTCCACGATTATTAACAAACATGCGAAAGTTTTGATTGTTCATTACAACAAATTGTTATTATTATAAGACTCTCGCGAGTTGGACTTACTTATGCAATTTGTCGAACGATCAATCAAACTTAGCTGAACCCAGGTAATATTTTTAACAAAAACATTCACATTTAATGACGATTCAGAATTTCTTATCACATGATTAAACTTGTCCCGTCAATACATCGTCATAGAAATAGATAATCTGCTGTGTAAGCGTTGGTTTTTCAAACGTCCGCTCAGATTATGCAACTTTGCTGACACTTAGTTAATTTAAAAATTTGAAAAGTTGCGGTCGGTAGTGACTGCTTATACAGGTGAAATGGCAGAGTTATGTACCTTTGACCATCTTTCACCGGGAGGTTTAAAATTGGCGCTCAGAGTAATTTCCGCCAATATTTAGCATCGGCAATACAAAACTCTCTTGTTTACGCAAAATTTTTGCCCCGCAGAAATAACCCGCTATACAGTATTCTGCTTTCAACCAAATAAGTATATGCTAACATTGATATTAATAATGTTATGAATATTTCAGCATTGTTCTCATTTGATGGTATAGATACTAGTGAGGAGACATTTTACAATGAATCATCTACTGATGATGATGACGATGATAGTGGTAAGTATTGTTGTTATTATATTGTTACATCATTTTATTACACCACTACCAATCTTCTGTGGAACAGTTTATATTAGTGAATTGCATATCTGCTGAAATTGGTGTATTTTAGTCTCTAATAATCGTTAGAAAATAGATTTTGTTACATAAACTTGGAATTTAGAAGAAATATGTTTAGTCAATTGAATCTCTGACTATACTTTTGTAAATTATTCAGTAATTGTATAGATGGCCCTTCAGAAAGAGACCTAATGTACCTTAATTGTAAAGTTACCAGAAATGACACTCTTCTTTCATCTGATATTAACATCCAATGATGGAAGCTGTCATTTACATTGTTTTACTTATATATATCTCTTTACTGAACCCAGGTTCATTGTTATGAGTTAAAACTTTTCAATATTTCAGCTAGTGGACGTGTGGATATTCCTCGTGCAAGATCAAAAAATAAATTAACGTATTCTACATCAGTACCTATATCAGTACCAACATGGAATACAATGAAACATACAGATTTCCTTGATGAATCAGAGGATGTAAGTATTGAACCATCTAACACAATCGTTTTAATTAGGGTTGTGGATCATTGGGCTAGTGGCGATCCGATTCGAACCACGATTCATGTGTAGTGATTCACGAATCTAACCATGAATCTCTTGTTAATGGAGAAGCATACAGGAATTCATGTTACAACAAAGATAAGTGAAGAATTACAGAGGCTTTTACTGTATGGAAAACCATGTACTCCAATCATTTCTATTATCAGACATTTTACGGGCATTTTCAGAGATTACATTTTGTTTAAATGTGTATCAAAATTATGACACAAGATAATTCAGTCCCTATATAAATAAAAATTTTCATTAGTAGTGCGGCTTGTTTTCAGTGATAATTAAGCTAAAAATTTAATTTCATTTTTTCCAAAAATAGGTCGCGATCAGATGATTTCGGACATGATGAATATATGTACTTGATTTTCTGGTCGAGATCGCGAATATCCGAGTACTCAGATACTCGCAGCAGCTCAGTTTTAATAGGTTTGATTTGGAACTCAAGTTGATGGGGGTTTTTTTTCAGCTGAAAAATCTGCTTACTGTATGATCTTTTGCAGAACTAACTTGAGATAAAATGTGTGTACACAGAATGATAGGATTTAATCAATTATATGTAAAATAAATTTGTTCTGCACATATGTATTTGGTACAAACAAACAGGAAATTATGCATTTGGGATTTAAAAATTGTCAAAAATCTCATTATTTTGCAATAATCCAGGTGTTATTTATAGCGGAACTTTACTGTAGGCACATTGTATACATGAACAACTTATAATTGACTGCTAATGTTGTTTTATGATATTATTGAATTTATTAATGTATTATTTGATATATTTACAGTTGACGCCGTCTGAACCAGATCAGATAGCTGCAAGCATGCAAGCTCTGGCTCAAAGCATTACTGATGACAATAGATACATTTTTGGTGAAAGACCACGTCCTCGACTGAATACTGGAGATTTCACTGGAGGGAAACGATAAATTAAGTGCTTTGTTCTCTGTGTGTTTGTGAAAAAACTGTGGCTTTTAGGGTTGTGTATTTGAGATTGAAGTGAAGCAACTTTGTGACACATGCCATATTGAAATAGTATTTACTGGAAATCAAGAAATGATGTGACATTATGCAAACTATGGACTGAAGATTCTCAGTTTTGAAAGCCCTGGATTTGGCTTCAGGATTATTTAAAAGTTTTGTCTTTAAAAACCAGAGGAATCCAGAGGAATGGAAGTTGTTTTGTGATAGATCATGTAAAGCAAGAGTTTAAGAAACCATGAGGTTTTGGGCATTAAGATGAATACAAGAATAAAACATTTTAGATGAAGTAACTGCTCCACGAAATTGAAGTATAACTAGTCTTTGAGAATATTTTATTGTGTTTTGAGGCATGCTTGTCCATGAAATGATTTTATTTATCATGTTTTTAACTGATAGTCATTTCTCACTATTTACTGGAAAACTTTCTAGATGTCTCGATTGTTAATTGCTGTTTATTGATTTTTTGAAGAGCTCTTTTTTTATAATGTGCTGTATGGTTGAGAGAAAAAAACGCCTCATATATTGCTTCTAAAGGATATTATTAGCAACATGAGTGAAAATTTTCGGTATTAGTACTGATTTCAGTAGTTTGAGAATTAAGTACTCTATTTAATTTAAATAAATTCTGTCTATTTCAGTATTTTAAACACATAACTTCCATCATTTTAACATTTATATGTTAGTGCATTCCTACTATAGTCCAACAGTTTTAACCTGAGCTTGACCTTTATGAAAAAATATTTTAAACTCAGTATTTACTGTCTATTTTGGTCTTCGTTTGTAAATCTCGCTTTGTCGGAAGCTTTCGGCAAAATACATGTACTGAACAAATAATTTTGTTTTCATAAGAATAAATACTTTGAAACTGTACCATAGTATTGGGGACTTATGTGTTTCCTCAAAAAACTAATGTTGTCCAAAATTAAAAGTACAGTAACATGCCACTTTTACGAAATTGATTTATAGTTACGTATGTTGTTAAAAACATGTGTATAACCATATACACGCATACAGAAACTCATGATTTAATGTAAGTAAAGTGTGTAATTATTATAATTAGGTAGTTGAAGCTCAGGTTAATATTAGCACACTATAAAAGGATTGAGGAAACAGTCAACATTAAACACAATCAAATATCATTTGTTTTGATTAAAAAGCCCGCAATATTTCTTGTATTGTGTAAAAAAAAAATGCTGATTTTTGGTGTTTCTCATTTTGAATAAGAGCTCTTCAGTTTATTTGTTGAATTATCTGTGCATTTAAATCTTATTTCAAGTCATGAGCCTTCATGTAGCTGTGCTATTACATGTATTATATAGGTTTGATATTAAATGGCTGATTTTATGTGGTTTTAAAACTTATTTTATGGTAAAAAAAAACATTATGAGTGTATTATAATAATTATTACAAATTCAAATTTATTTAACAAATAATGATATACATGATAATTGATGTCTTATATTAGTCATAGACTTTATTTGGAATTCAAGCGTTGGCTTTTGCACCAGAGATACAAAGGTCCATGTACCTTTACAATGCGAAAATTGTGTACAGAGAACAATATAATTATTTTTCATTTGTGATTTCAGCAAGTGTGCATACAAAAAGTAGTTTGTACTGGTCAGTGCAGATATAAAACCCTATTATTAGGAGTTCTGAATAACTTCTATCACAAATTATTATGAAAATCTTTAAAAAGGTACCTACTCAACTATAACTGGTTGAGTGTATAGTATGTACATGTTATACACTGGGATCCAAAAGTTTCTTTACACATTGTTTGATTTTGATGATTTGGAATATACTTAGGTATACTTTACATGTTTATTAGTTTCACAACTAATATACAGATTATAATGAACTGTCAATTATGTTCTACCATACGTATTTTCATTATAAATAAACAATAAAAATATGAAACAAATTGGGTCTGGATTAATATCTGCAATAAGAAAAGAAAATATGAAACAAGTTACATGTGTATAGAAACTTTTGGACCCCAGTGTATTGTATTTCAAATGTCATAGACAAACAAGTTTATTTCTGTTACTATAGTGTATACAGATCTATATGTCCAGACCACTGTAGATCTGTAGATCTATACATTATTGTATGTGGTTGTATAAGAAATGTGAAGTCTTAACCAGAACTTTAAATAACTTGAAAAAAGTGTTTATTGTGATGTTTTATCTTACTTGAGCACTAATTACTTGAAAGGGAGATTGTTGTCAACTTTCCACCGTTAACTCTCCAGATTCAACATTTTAGCTTAAGTTTTAAACCTGGTCAGAAGCTTTGTATCAATGAAATGATATCTGAGACAAGCTTGATAATGGCCATGTATAAAACCATGTCAAATCAAAGAAAAACCTTGTTAACACTCTATAGGTTGCATTGTTGCTCCTTTTTATATCAAACCTCATTTGCATTTAAGTGAGAGATGTAGGGATATTTTGGCCTTCTTATATTTTCTTGAATATTTTAAAAATAGAAACCATTTGTATTTAAGAATATTGACTGTGTTATAACTAAACTATGCATTTCTTTAGTATTTAGTATTACATGTGTTCATTTTATATGATTGATATTTTTATTTGATGTTTTCAAAATAGGTTGAATTTAAGATTGTCTTTCTCTAGTCTCCATGAATCTTACTTTGTTACATCAATTAACTATAAACAGTTGTTTTGGTATTGTTTCATGATAGCTCTTTAAAGGGGGTGGGTCATTGGGGTCGCGATTTTTAAAATGAACTAACTTTTGTTGATACTTTGCACAAATGTTGTTCAATGTTTAAACTTTTAAAAAATGTAATAAAATTTGGGGGTCACTGAACTCGTTTTTGGGTCAAGGTCTTTTGAAGGTCACCACCTCTGATTCTCGATTTTGCTTAATGTGCTTATGTGCTCGGCTTATTCCATATGCTTCCAAAATGTTGATAAAATGTTTAGAAACAAAATCAGGTTAATGCTTTGATGAAATTGAGTTTGATGTAGATATTTTGTATGTGTATACTACGGCAACATTCAACTTGTTTTGAGTCACAGCTGAATATATGTATGATTTGGTGAGTAATTTTAAATGGTATGGATTTACAACCAAGACAAATTCATTAAATTTGTCTGTCATAGTTTGTATAACATTCTTTTACCAGAGTTAAAAGTTTGAATTCTATGTCTGAGTAATGTATCTGTTAATTTGCAAGTTGCATTAAAGTTTGAAGCCATCTGCATACACAAAGTTAAATCTTTTTTCTTTCATGCTTTACGGTGAAACGACATGTTATTCGATGAAAATATTAATTTATATTTTCATCGCAGTGAAAATATAACCTTATATTTTCATCGTTCATAACGTCATCTTGGAGTAGAAATGAGGTCATGTTATAATTTGTGTAAAATACATCAAATAAAACGCAAAACTAAGCATGAAAGAAACAGAATATTCGTCAACTTTGGTGTAAGATGATTTTTATTTCAACTCGTGAACTCAGAAAGTGACATTTTCACTCCCGGCTATGCCATTCGTGAAAATATGTTTTGTGAGCTCACTCGGTGAAATAAAAATCGATCTTACACCAAAGTTGACGAATATCCTCTATATCTCTGTTATAATTTGTAAAAATCTAGTCAGTAATGTACTGCTAAGGTTTAGATATAAAGAAAAGGCTTTTGGTTGCAAGTTCTGTTTTCCAAAAACCCATGTTTTAACAAGTGATTTTGTTCAATACAAGTTGATAGTTGCCTGAGTATATAATTCTGTATATTATGTCTGCTGTTTTTCTTTGCTTCTTTATTTTGTTTTTATTTTTTTGTCCTTTCGATTATATCTCAGTAGAGCTGAGTATATTTTAGTTGATGTACATGATTTGTATATAACTTTTATGAAGGAGCTTGATCGGGATGCAAGGAGGGAAGTTTTTTTATTTGATATTTAGCCAAGTTTTTTCCATCATGTAAAGAAGTGCTGTTGACACTGCTTGGGTAAGACTTATAAAAATTGTATAGCAAGTATATAAAAAAGAAAGTGTTCGTTTCTAATGATAAAAGAAATTAATTCAATCAATTTTAATTGCAATATTCATTTGATGTAAAGTAAATAGTCAACACTTATCTTAGGAAATATAACAAATAATAAGAGTATGAGAAATATACCAAATATAATGAATGATGAGCATACGAGAAAACAAAGCTAGTCATGTGGACCTTGTTTCTTCGAGATCTTGGTTTCACAAAACAATTTATAGACATTAAGAATATGTTGTGTTATACTAAAACATTGTTAAATGTTAGCATTTTAGACTTATCTTGGTATAATGTATAAAACTGAAATATGGTCAAGGTTTATGATTCTTTATACTCGCTTATATGCCATTATGGCTTTGAACGAGTATAAATCATGGTCAGATGAACAATGATATATATGGCCAGTGTGGTGTATTGATATATTGTTTGATAGTTCTCTGTGTTTCAATCTACGTGAAATAATATAGTAACATTCCTCTGTGTGTTTTATAGGCAAGCATGTCTTGAGATTGGATCTGTAATGGTGTACAGGATATTTGTTTTTATTTTATTTTGATTTTTATTGGGATTTTTCTTTCTCAAGTTTTTTTACACAGATAAGTGTATATAAATAAAATCATGTTTTTACTTATGTATTGTATATTTTAGTGAATGTACATAGACATATACCATGTTTTATTTCTGGTTTAAGGCATTTGTACATGAAATTATTTTGTTGTATTTGAACAATATTTCTTTGTCTATACAGAACACTTGTATGTTTGTTACAGCTTTTGTAAATTCAATTAGATCAAGGAACTACTTTGTGAGATAAGGTTTTCCGTGAAATCAAAGGACTACTTTATGTGATTTGGCTTTCTAATCAAAACCAATGTATTATTTTTGTGACTTTTCTAACCAATCAGATTAAGGTACTACTTAGTGCGATTTGGTTTCACAATCAAATCCAGGGACTACTTCATGTGATTTGGCTATCCAATCAAATCTAAGTACATTGTACTTTTTTGTTTGTTTTGGCTTCACATTTAGATCAAAGGACTACTTTTTGCGATTTGACTATCCAATCAAATTAAGATTCTACTAAGTGTGATTTGGCTATTCAATTAAACCAAAGTTCTACTTCGTGTGATTTGGCTATTCAGTCAAACCAAGGGACTACTTTGCGTGATTTGGCTACCTAATCAAATACATGTAGTGGTACTACTTTTTGTGGCTGTAAGATATGGAAACTTTCTTGATTGACTTAAAATGGAACATTGACTGGCTAATCTTCAAATACATAATCATAATGTTGAACTCTTTAACAATTATACTTTGTTGTTATGATGATTTGATGCTATTTTAAGAGAACTTGACTGATTTTAAAAGATAAGCTAGCATTCCAAAAGGTCTGGCATTTAGAGATGTGAAGTAATGATTTTGGATTTTAAACATCTTCAGTACCATTGAAGTATTTTTTTCTACGACTAATAAGATCTCCATTTTACAGGAACATTATTTGTTATTTTATAAGTATAGATTGACTATCCTGTAAATTTTATTGTTGATGACAGAAGTGTTTGATTTTATGTAATATAGTCAAATGTTTGATAAATAACATTGAACTTATGGATACACAGGTTGCTTTCTTATCATTTGTTTGCTTCATAGTTCTTGCTTAATTCAATCACATTTTAAAGCATTCTTATATTAAATGAACTTTCTGGGAGATCATAAAACTGGTTATGAAATAAAATGAATCATACATGTAGATAAATATTCGGATCAAAATATCAAAGTCTGGAATATGTTGTCAGGGTTATTGGTTTTCCATTATTATCATCTTACAAATCTGTTAATGAGGATTCTAGGTTTTTAGATATATCAAAGTTTTTACTGTTGTTATCTCCTTTTCATTGGTACATATATAACTTGGTACTTTGTTTTCATTGAATTTATTATTGATCCAGGGTTATAGCCCAACAGAATTCACCTGAGCTTGAACTACCTTATTATAACAATTACACACTTCAATTACATTAAATCGTGAGTTTCTGTATGCGTGTATATGGTTATACACGTGTTTATAACAACCGATGTGACTATAAATCAATTTATTAAAAGTGGCATGTTATTGTACTTTTAATTTTAGACACATAAGTTTATGGGGTAAAAAGTAAGTCAGCAACATTATGGCACAGATTCAAAGTATTTATTCTTATGAAAACAACATTAATTGTCCAGTATGTGTATTTTGCCGAAAGCTTCCGTTAACGCACGATTGACAAACGAAGGCAAAAATAGACTGTAAATACCGAGTTTAATATATTCTTGCTTTAAGGTCAAGCTCAGGTTAATTCTGTTGAACTATAATACAGACTTTAAGTACTTGAATGGTTATTTGTCTTGTGAAGGAACATCATCTTAAAAATTATTTGAAGTGAGTTATTGAAATAAGTTAGGGTAGGCTCCAACTTTTTTTTACTCGGGCAAATGTGATTTTCAATAAGTTTGAACTTTAATTAAACAGCTGTATTTTCTATGTGTGAAGAATTGATAATTTACATACAAAAACTAGGGTCAATTAGATTTGCTAGGTAGGTTGGGTTTCCCTAATGCTCATGATTTATTAGACCTTTTTAGTTGGTCATGTTCATATGAGCTCTTCAATCTTACATTAGTTACATTCATAATCATGATATAACTTGATCCAAATTGGATTGAAATTGTTATTATTTACTATGTATTTTATATAGATAAATCTTTATATTTACGGAATGTGTTGATGTAAAACCTCTTCAGCATTATTTTTTGTTTATACCTGATGTTAAACCTATTCTTGAACCAAAATACCAAGATAATCTCAAACTATGTTGTTTCCAAAATGCACTTTAAGTTGATCTTATACTTTTTAGCCTTCGCTTTAGACCTATATGATTGAATCGATTATCTATGCCATAACTCTTTTATGTCTTTGTTGAAAACTTTTTCTCGCTTACAATTCTTAAATGTCTTGACTGAGGTTTTTTTAAGTTTTATTTGTAAACTTGGTGGTCAAGAATACCACTAACTTGCAATATAAAACATCAGCATCAATTTTAGTGAACTTGTTTCACCTAATAAATGTTAATGGACTTGTTTTATACATGTAGTTAGAACTGTTCATTGTCAATTCAAGGGGGATGTAGTTCAAACAGCTAAATATTGCAGTCACATGTTCAGAGCCTTGCAAAACTGTATGTATGTGCTTTATACTTGTGGCAAATGTTTTGCTTTAGCAGGATAAGGGATTAAGCTGTTTAGTCTTGATTATTTTAGATCAAATCCTTTGTAACAACAGTATAATATATGTGTTAGTAAATTTATTAATGGAATGCAAGGTTCATTTTTCAAGATAAAAAGTCAATGTTACATCAAGTCAATAGTTTGTACTTGTACTGTTTGTTTTTCTGATATAAAAGAGTTATATAACTGTGATGCGTAGAGATGAAGTATTTGTGACTTCTAAATTATCAACTTGGTTGATTTTAAATTAGGATGTAAGAATTTCCTCAATAAAGGAGAAACCATCTTATTTCTTGTTCTTTTTTGTTTACCATTGTGTAAAAATGGTGTATGGGTGCTTTATTACAATTATTTAGTCATATGATGATCACTCAATATTCAGTCTGTAGCACTATCAGTGTTACACTACTAAACTGTCCACTTATAAGATATAAAAGAATTTCTAATTTTACAACTTATTATTGAACATACATGTATATAACTAACTAACATAGTAACGTCTGCTTCTACAGGAGCTAGGATACAACTCTGAACAAACTCACACTGCAAGCCACCAGACCGTATCAATGATCATGTGGTGAATAGTTACAATTTCATTGGTTAAATAACCACTACAGATTTATTGTTCTTGCAGCGTGCCATTGTGTTTATCCCTTGAATGATTTAGACAGATATTGGATTTAACATGTCTTTTGATCATTGTCTTTTACCAGTATTGAGGATCTACTTAGGCCAGAGCTGACCACTACCTTCTTAATAAGCAATTGAAGCAAGAATGGTCCTAGACGAGAGCCAATGATGATGTCATTAATTTAGTGATTAGTATTGGACATCATAGTTTTGCTTATTGAATGTTTGCTTCCAACTTGGATTCACCTTTACATTGAACATTTTGAAAGTTAATAGCAAAAGTATTTTTTTCCCAGCCCCTCTTCTACAATTGATTTGGAGAGGTTTAAAACAGTACTAAACAAGGAAATAGACAGTGAAAATAACTTTACAGTCAGTATGCTTCTTTTAACATGACCTGAGTCACATAGTCAGAGTATGCTGGTGTTATCTACATTTAGACCTCAAGCTGTTAGAAAGTTGACAATTCTTTGAACGTGCGCGAGATAAAAAGTACAAAAAGAAAAAATATAGAAAAAGAAAGAAAAAAGAATGGTCAAGATGTAAAAAGCTTATAAGAGAAATAAAGTAAGAAGAAAATGATTCACCCGGTTATTTTCACCCCAACTACTGAATAACTGGGAAATGATCCCCTTTAAAGATTAGGTCTCTGAGCCTACTCTTAAATGATGCCAAAGAGTGGGTCTCAGCCAACAAGGCTGGTAAATTATTCCAAGTTGGTACACATCTATGAAAGAAGCTGTTATGGTAAGATTATGTCCGACAAGAGAAGGGTAGATATCTAGTATTATGAAGTCTTGGCGGTTTTAGTGGTTGTGCCATTGTGACAAAGAAGGCTTCCAGCCAACTTTTCCCATTTAAATCACCCTATCTAAGGGGAATTACTATGCAAAATATTGATTATTTTCATTTGAGTTGTTTCCCTTTGACCATTTATGATTAGTTAGTAGTTTTCACGATTTTTACCTTGCACGCGCACCGGCTAATAAACTGAAAGTAACCAATCGGATTGCGTGCCGATATTAAGTCCGTTCCTGTACAATTTTAGCAACAAGAAATGTCACGCTGAAATTTTTTTAAAAGATTATTGTTAAATTTTGAAGAGATAATGGGTTGTTTGTGTGATAAACTGCAATTTAAGCATGACCACGAAACGTTGCAAGAGGAGCAACCAAAGGTCTATTCATGGTGAGTCCGGTTTATCATTATGATTATCTACAGGTAATTTGCTTACCTGGCTAGAATTAGTAGAAAGATGACAAGTATTTTTTGTCTAAGGAGGAATTCCAGGAAAATTCCAATTTACTTCTGTGTTCGTTTTGACTAATGGTACAGTGAACTCGACAGTTCCGGGTCAGTAACGAAACAAACGATGTGTTTCTCTTCAAAACGAAAGTTGTGGGAATCAAACCTGCATAAATTGATAAACAAATACTTCCACTTTACCATGCTATAATAAATTAATAGTGTTTCTTTGCTTGTAATATCCTCCAATTTACGAAATTGCATGTTGCAAACTCGATAGTTACGGGTCGCACTTGCCAATTCCGGGTCACGTGACAGATGCTTGTCTCTGTAATCCGGAGTGGTCTCAACAGGGTTAAAATCAATAAAACTGTCGACTTTTTGTCCATAAAGACTTTATCTCATATTTTCTTCCAAGTTAAACAAAAATAAAGCTCAAAATTAAAGATTTAATCATGTCACTTGCAATTACCTATTGCATATAAAAACAAGTACCATAAATACTATTAGTTGCGTGTAAAAAGTAAAACTCAAAATATCAAACAGTAATTGTATTAAATTGACAAATATCTTACATATGGGATATAATTATGTATAAAATAAACTTTAAATGTTAAAAAAATACTTTTTAATTCAAATAAATGATTGTATATAATACGGGTTAAGTTTTGACCCGAAATTGTCACATGCTTAACAGGTCAAATTGTCTGCATTATTGTCAAACAGTAATTAGATTAAACAAATCTATGAGTTAAATCGTGTTCACCGATACATTTCCAGCAAAATGATGTGCAATAAGGACTTATTTTATCTAAATTGTGGATATAAATCGCTGTTTTTTTCGAACGCATGGACGAAACGCTCACGTACTTTCGCATTGGTTGGAAACGACGCTGCAGGCCTCTACATTAACTTATTTTTTTACTAGCCCAGTCGGACTAGTAAATGCCCAAATCCACTAGCCCTGACCAATTTTTCACTAGCCCAGACCAAGGACCTTATTTATAGGGTCCTTGCCCTGACCATTCCAATTTTTCCTGTCTCAATTATTACCGTCTAAATTGACAATACGTCTCATTTCATACCAGTCATAGTATTTATTGTGGTAAAATATTACTACCATGCATAAATATGCTAAATATGAATGAAGAACCTAATAAAAAATTAAAATGAATGTATATTTTGATTTCTTCAATAAAATATCGGGGGTTACGAAATCAACTATCCGATTTTTCCGAGTCGTACATTTTCCAAGGTCCGGATAAGTAATTTTTCATCAAAAATAAAACTACATGTATCTTTTAAAACGCCGTGAAAGTTATAAATAGATGTGCATAGTTACAATCGCCGAGCAAATGTGTCGCATAATCGGCTATAACATTACATTGCCGACAGTCTTTATTTTCCAAAATAAGTTGATCGTGTTAGTATAATTATGCTATGTGTATATGGGTGTATGTCATATTAATTTCTTTGCCCTAATGTACGTAACTCAATGTCATGTACCCCGGGGAGTCTACATTTGTTTGCAGCAATTAAATCAATATTAATCCTTTGTTTGGCGATGAGCGTGCGTTGGCAATATTAAACGGATATTGATGTAAACAATTTAAGATAAGATGTGTGTAGGTTCTTAACACTTAGTCGATGTTTGATAGCGTAACAATGCCATAATTGCAATGTCGCATTGTGTTATCAAAGAGTCCACTTTAATTTAATTGTTAATTACATGTAGACTTAAAACTTCAAACAAGCGTGACCTAATTTTTTTGTTGACTTAGTACGCTAAAAATGGCCGGTAATAGAAAATATCGGGGATCGCGGGAAATTGAATGTTCTTTATTAAAATATATTTTGACGCCCGCTAATTTATCATTTTATTTCGAGAAAGTTTAAACATTAATCTTGTCGTTCATATTTTTCTGAAGAAAAAAAACCCTACTTTCACCGAATTTACGTATTTTATCGAACGTGTGTAAGGAAATCCCCGGACTAGTACGCCTCAAGATGGCTCGATTTAACACACACATACGCACCAGATTACTTTTAAATGCATTAGGATGCTCGTAAATAAAGCGTCAACAAGTTTTTGTAGCCTTAAATTTGAGATTGGTTAACTGAAATCGGGTTGATTTTTTGTGGTAATTAAAGTTTTAATCAAAATTAAGTAGCCCGGTCGGGCTACCTACGAGATAACTCCACCAGACCGGACCTAACTTGAACCAGTGAATGTCTGTCGGCTGCGCCTTAATGTCGAGCCCTGCGCTGTTTAGTGTTTCATGACTATGACTTCCGGTAGAGAAATGTTAACTTGTAAAGTTTGTGTAACGGTAGCTAAGTGGTTAGTGTACATGACTTAACTATCATATAATCAAAATATTGAATGTTTAAGGAATCGTCTGTACTATTTCAAAAAAGTGACCCGAAATTGTCGATGACCCGGAACTGTCGAGTTCACTGTATTAGTATTTTGCTGATAGCTTCTGTTCTCTGGTTGTTACTGTATGAAAATAAGGAATGCCTGCAGAAAAAGCAAAGCTTAGCAGGGGACTATTACTGGGACCGGGAGTGATCAGTTGATGTCAATGATGATAAACGAAATGACGATTGACGGTACACCCTAACTGAGAATTTAATCTGGAGAAACCAGGAGATAGGCGAGATAGTCAACTGCATCAGCTAAGGGTTATCCCAATAACAAGGCTGTTGGAAGTGACTATATAGTCACCAACGATCACCACACTCTTCCCCTCTTTACTTTTCCAGAGTCTGCAGAGAGCTGGCTTGGCTCTCAGTAAACAAAACTGTCCATGCAGGGGCCTCCCATAAGTTCATCAACCTGTTCTGAGACCATTACGATTTATTGGGAGAATAAAATCCATACACCCTGCAGTCTTCGAAATTATTGGTTGTCTGGGACAACTAATTTATGATTTCGGCAACCAAAAATTTCTATTGGGCAACCTTTTTGCAAACAAGATGTGGTGCTAGTTGCTGCAATGACC
The DNA here is from genome assembly GCA_025267735.1 of Mactra quadrangularis. NCBI lineage: Eukaryota > Metazoa > Mollusca > Bivalvia > Venerida > Mactridae > Mactra > Mactra quadrangularis. Next base: position 37,175,060 of record CM046304.1, read on the forward strand.
TGTTTGTGCAACCACTTTCATGTCCTAATTTTGTAGACCGTGACTGGTAATCGAACCTGGTTCTCTCAGGTGGTAGTCACCTACAAGTACAATCACCACTCAGGCAAAATTACTGAATCAATTAATAGTTTACTGCTAAATGTTGATTTGTTAATACACGCTGTCCGTTTTAATGGTTTTCAATTAGGGTATTGTGTCAGCTGGTATTTCATGTTAATTTTACGGTACATGTTTTTGATTGAAAATAACTTTTAAAAATTAATTGAAGAGATTTTTAGAGTTTAGAATCAATGATCCTAGTTTATTTATAGTAATCATGTGACTTGTTAGTGATGTGGAAATATCAGTGTTCTTTCCAGGGCGTATTTTGAGTTTTTGGCTTTTTTTGTTTAGGTTTGCAGGCCTCAAAAAAATTTTCCTTGAAAATCCACTTGCCCTGTGACAATATCTACTCGCCCTGCCACTCAGACAGTGAAAGAATAACTTCTAATTTTAGCCACCCTGTAAAAGGCTTTATTTTAGAAGAAGATGAAACAAGCAAATTTATTTTAGTTCATTTTATTTCAGTTTAACAGATGTTTATTTACGAATTAACACATTATTTATAGTCTGAACTGGACAAATTTTGTTTACGCTTGATTGATATTACTATTCCTAATAACGAAATTCTGGCTAAGTTTGCTGTGGTACATTATTGTGACAAAAAATGACATGTTGCTATTTCGTTTAAAAATTGACTTTAATCCTGCATTATTAGCGGATATATTGAGCATTTATCAACTTTTAAAGTGAAATGCAACATAATAAGGGACATAGTAAAAACCAACTCGGTTAATTTATATCAGACACTGTAACACTACACGAATCAAACACATCTGCATGGCATCATTGTAATTTACTTACTCTACTTTCTTTTTGTAAATACCAGTAGTATATTGACTTTTTGGTTGGTTTTTACAACTAACAAACACACTTTCTATCTATTTTGAAGGATTATTCAATACCTTTTTGACTTGGCACCAGAAAAAGTGCTCGCCTAACTGGCAGAGCTTCAGAGAAACTTAACTCGCCTGATGGCAAAGTTTACTCGTAAATTCAAGCAGGCAAGTGGATTTTTTTAAGGCCTGCTTTGACACGCTTAAACACGACCAGCCGGTCTTCTGTGATGCTGTCAAAAATTTGTCATCATTTGGTTATAGCAATTGTCCGACCCACATTTTCGCATGTACTAGCCTTTTTTATCCATGTTAAACCGGCCATTATCCGAGCTTATGTTATTACCTACTACCTAGAGAAGCACGTAAACAATGCTGATAAGATTTCGTCATATTTCGTGATGTCTGCTCTGAAACAGCACCATTTAACGATGTTTTTTACACAAACAGAGGAAGCATTCTTGATCTATATCGAAAATCTTGATAACCACTGGATTTGAGAATGATAGATAAGGAAACAAGTGAAAACCTGGTATTAATTTATTACATTATTTTTTGGATTTCAACTGTATTTTTGGGAACAGAAAATTAAACTTACATTATCACGCTACTGACTTTGATTTTTGTGGAGAAATGACTCTTCTCCAGCATCTTTCAATAGGCTTAATTTGAAGACTTTCATAAAGCAAATTTCTAGTATTTAACATTTGTTAGACATCTAGCTCTGGCCAATCACAGACTTGCTATTTAACCATAATCAAACAACCTTTGCAAACAGTTTCTAACGAGACACGGGACTGTTTTGGTGGAAACCATGGAACATGGAAATCGTAATACAGTATAACCTCTGCTAACGGCACCTCTAACGAGCGGCAACCTCCGACGAGCGGCATATTAGAATTCCCCCCGTCGATTTTACTCTATGATTTACCTCTAATGAACGACACCTCTGCAGAGCGGTAAACGGCCATTCAAATAAATTCCCAAAGTTAATCTTTACCTCTATACAGCGACACTAAGTCTAGCAAGGTTTACATCAATAATCGATAATTATCTATAACCGGATGATTTAAACAATAAGCGAAACCCCTAATCGTATAACACTACCCTCAAGTGTCATGTTGCTAAATCATTTGTCTAACAGGGGTTAATATACAAGTGACATATGGTTTCCATGACACCAACGAACGGACCTTAGATGAGGAGCGCTTTGTTTGGTAGGCTGACGTCATCAAGTATCAGATGCACATACGTCTAGCTAGTTGACGATAATAAATAAAACTTATTTGTTATTGTTCTTTTTATTAAAAGCTTCGATGAAATGAATTCTGTTTTAAGATTATTTGAGGTTTAAGATAATATCAGATATTTACTCCCGAAAAGACGACGATAATTCCTGCTAAATAGTATTCGCCATTAGACAAGTATAAAAACATTTGACAGTAACAGAATCGATTTCTCTTGTGTATTGCTTTCTTTAGCATAAAACTAACCTTCATGCTAGGAATTGTCAACCGTTATATTTATTTATTTAAAAAACTTCGTAATCTTATTAAAACTTTTTTACTTTTGTCGATCAGCGCTTGCTAAAAACTGTATTTACATTACGGAACGGATAAAGGCCAGTTTTCCGGACCGAAAACGGCCGTTTTCGTGATCGGTAGAAAAAGTCTACCTCTGCAGAGCGACACCTCTGCAGAGCGGCAATTTTTTCAAACTCCGCCGAAAGTCGCTCTGCAGAGGTTACACTGTATTAATGATTTTTACTTTCCTGCAGTCTTAAATGTGAAAATTTCATATATAAGTGCATCACTTTGGTCCTGATACTATTAGTGGTATTTAAGATTTGATTGTATAGTTGGGGGGACCCATTGTTTTTGTCAAGATAACCATTTGTTTACAGCATGAGAGTCCTGGACTCATTGAATTCATTTTTAAGAATGTCAATTGTCATTTTCCACTGAAACATCTTTTGTACATGTGAAGTGATGCTCTTTCTTTCTGGCACACACGTTATAATAAATATTGGTGTTCATTTTAATTATATTCGAATGATTGGAATAAGGGTTGGTCTTTAGAATTTGCAATTTTTTTTAAAGCAACAATCCACTGACTAGCCAAAATCATATCCATTTGGATACCACAAAATGCAGCAAAAAGTTGGGCACTGTCATTAGTAACTTATTTCATTCATTAGAAAGTTAAAATTTAGCATCCAGGTTATTTACTAGTCCGACTATTTGTGCATGTAAAAGTAATCTAAATTTGCACTTGTCCCAAACTTGGGGCTAGGTGGTTAAGGTGATGAGTAGTTTTATAGGATTCAGGTTTCTTAGATTTCACTTTATTTTATGTGCCCTCCCCAGATGATGACCATTCTAGCGAATAGAAAAATGATGTGAAAAAGTATGTTAATAGATGTAATAGATGTACAGGAGCACTATTGATTTTAGTTTAGTCAGTCAATATCTGACATGGTCAACCTCAACAAGTTGTATTGTTTTTTTATACAGCTACAAATGGTAGACATGACAATATAGGTGTTTCCATTCTAATGGTGTTAAGTGAGCAATCCTATAAATCACAGTTCACTGTAGATATGAAATGTTAGCTTGTCTGTGAGCTATCACTTATCTAGGAATTGTTCAACTGAATTTTAACGGTTAACATTTCAGTTCTTTTATTATTTGAGTGTTAATTTTATTTAATGTCTAAATAAAAAAGTATAAAAAAATTATTTCATTATTAATAAAGGAATTTAGGAATGGAATAAAAGAAATTCTTGTTTAGAGTTTTGAAATAGTTGTTACAGCTTGTGTCAACTAAAGTGAAGTTTCTAGGAATATACTGGTAGATAAAATATCAGGACTTCGGATATGGATCACTGATTAAATTACTGAATGTGGTTAGCTGATATAAATATAACTATGTCTGTAGTTATACAGTTTTAAGCTGTATAATCATCAGGGCTTTTTCAGGGGGTTTTGGGAAAAAGGCCCCTGCCCAAATTGGGAATTTTTAACGCGGTAAATAGTCAGATTTGGGAAAAAAATCGACATATCAAACCAATTTGGAAATTTCATAGTTTAAGTTTTCTGCATTAAATCTTTATACAGTATGCCTTGCTTTGGTGTGTCTGAAGGTGTTGCAGTGCCCTTCAATAGTTTGTTCAGACAATTCATTGCAAATTCTCATGTATCCATTACTTTTTATGATTCTTATTTTGATTGTACATGTACTTTATTACTTGCTTATTACTTAAATTCCATGCCCTCTTTACAAGTAAAATAATATGAAAAAATGAAGTTATTTTTATTTTCAAACATAATGAAATATGCCTGAGACCTTGAATTATCTAAAACATTTTTGTGCATCCCTAGTAGTTAATTTTTGTTTGTGTCGCTCCCTGAGGCAACACTCGTTAAATCAAGATGAAAGAATATAAACAAATATTTACTTCATAACAAACGCGGATCAAAAATGTTTCAAACGAATTTGCGTTCTTGCGGAGGTAGCGAAAATATATGACAATACATCATAATGGTTCGTGTGATTTCGTTTCAAACAATAGAACATATTATTAAGTTTGTGCATTATAAACTTAATAGGGCTATTTAAAGGTTAATTGATGACAAAATTGTTTGTTTTGACTGTTATTTTATGTTGAATAACCTGCAGTGCGGCGAATAAATTTCACTAATGTTTTTCACAGATTACACGGGTCACCGATCAATAGTAAACAAACGATCCGCGAAAGTAGAAATCTCGCGATTTCCTTAGTTTATAAAGTCCAAAGGCATCTTGTTCAACGAGATTGGGAATTTTTTTCTTGAAATTGGGAAAAATGGTCGTTATTTTGCATTGGGAACGGGGCCGATTATCGGCCCCGTGAGATAGGCTGAAAAAGCCCTGAATCATGGCGTTTTTTTATGTGAAGCTATATAAATATTCATTTTTTCATGATATTCAATAATACATAATTTGATCCAAGTAACTCTGAGCTTCGAACAATTGTCCAATAATAGAATATGATTAACAGTATTTGTCTTTGTGAACATATTGGCTGAATTTTACATTCTTGTAAAAGAGTTTAAAGTTATACTTAGGTTGTGATAAATTTATTGAACTTTTGTCATAACTATCCTCTCATTTTAGCCCAGTTTTGACTGCATTGTTTTAAAGTTCGATTTAGTGCCCTCTACCCTTGAAAATTGCATACATAGTCTTTGCTTTAGTGTATTTACTTGCTCTAGTCAAATTCACTATATGTGTTTTTGTGATTGAGCCAGTTTTAATTATCTGTGAGATGGAGAAACTATATAAATTTATGTGTTTTCTCTTGCCTGTTCGAATCAAATTTGACTGGAACTGGGTTTCAGACTAGATGTGAAGACTACTCTGAGTAACACCGGGGGCATTTATTAGCATGTTTACAGTATTTCAAAATATTGTACTGCAGGTTTACTACTGACATATAGGAAATAGAAATTTTAAACTCTGCGTTGTTAGTAATAATATTATTATTGTTAGTATTGAATGAAAACAAATTGGTTTAAAATTACTGTTACGCCAAGACTAGAATATGCTATCTTTATTATATAACTATGATTATATATAATATCCTTTATTATTCTATCCTTGCCTACGTACTTGTTTTACTTAAGTTTATCACTCTGTTTTTGACTTCCAGTGAAAAACAAGCAAACTAAACTTTTTGAACATAACCAATAGGATTGAATATTTAAAAAAATGAAAGGAGTTAATAAGAATTACATGTATAATAACAAATTTTGACTTATGTTTGATTTCTTCTACAAGTATGAAACTCAAAGGTTGAATAAGTGTCTTAGTGTTCTGATGACAACAAATATGGTGGGATTATAAACAAAAAATATTTTTGAAAAGGCGTTGTTCAGTGTTCATTTTGTTTGAAGTATAAATGTTAGCCAGACTTCAAACTACTATAAAATCTCATTTTCTCAAAACGCTTCCTTATATTGAAAATTTAGGATTGTAAACAAAACTTTGTTTTGGAACAACCAAAGGTATCATATATTTTATTAATTTCTTAATACCAGAAGAGAATAACATTGGACAAATAGGAATGGTAAACAAATTGTATTGGTTAAGATATAGGTCAAAAGTTTGCTTAGAGAGCTGTGCTAAAAACTTACATCCTTACTAAATATTATAAGTGAGTTGTGAATTCTCTGTAGTATTGTATTAGAATGAACAATACAAAATAGATAACATGAGCTTACAGTGATTGATTTATTCATTTTTGAAAGTTGTGACCTTTAGTTGATTGAAAGGACTAAATGTTATCTTCAAAAAGAAGAGTTTTCAATTATAAACATCAAAGTAACAGAATTCACATAATGTTACCAAGTTAGATGTTAATGAATATCACAGATTATCAAGGATGTGTTATTTGTATTGTGACGGACTGTCGTGTGTGTTTGTTATATTTCTAATAGATGGGATTAAATTGTAGTATAAGGTATTTCCTTCTTTATTTTTGTATGACAGGGTTCGACGCTGACTTTTTCAACTGGATTGCTCGGATGGACAGCAGGCTGTATCTTTAACTTGTCTTTAGTAGTAGTTACTGGTTACTCAAACCCAACTATAGTTTGTCAGGGGCAATAGAACAACCTTTAATGTCGAGCCCTGTATGAATATATTATGATTTTATGAACAATTTGATGTACAGCATTCCTTTTACAACTGTAATTTGTATGTTTTTGCTTGAAGTTTGAAGATGCTATTTCTTCTATTAAAAAACCCTTAAATTTTGAATTCTATGTTCAATGCTTAATCCTGTCACTTGCAAAGAGGTGTATCATGAATGTGATTTGAAGTTTTGCATATTTTGAAATGTCTTACTAATAAAAAATTGATTTTTTGTGGACATATTAAACAGAATTATTGCTATATTTTTATCATTCAATGTTTATTTCACCATATTGATGGGGCAGTACAAAACTAGTCTATCTACATGAAAAAACATGTATGCCAGCCAATACAGGGTCTGTAAACTTTCATTTGACTCAATACATTGTTTATTGCAGTTGACTTCAAGTATCATTTTAACATGACTTTAATGTGAAGCAAGTTGCCAGATTATGTTAAGCTCTATAGGAATTAATTTTTATGATTTTAATAGTTTCTAAAAACTTTATACACTTGGCTGGAAGCAATCTTTACCATGTTAAGTGTACAAGTTACCTAGAAAATATGTCAGCTAGGAATTACTGAACAATTGTGATTCCTCTAGTATAGACTAGAACTGCATTCCTTAACAAGAACATTTGCAAACATTCTCGAAATGGTTAGTATGTCACCAATGTTTTGAACACATGTAAATATTGAGGAATGGCTTGCCAAGCAAACAAAGGTGGTGATTATGTAAGTACACAGCATTGAAGTTTTGTGTGTATAAGTCACCATCTTGGATTTGCTAAGTAGTTCCCCTTACAATAACTTTATGTGGGAATGTTCTTGTTAAGGAACACAGTGAAAGAATAAGAGTTATTTGCTCTGAATGTTTTGTTAAATATATTGTATATTTCTGATTTCAGGGATCGAAAGCCAAAGGCTGACCCAGCACAATACACATATGATGGCATTGAAGACCAAACTGTTGGAAAACTACCAGGAGCAATAAAAGGTGGTCCATTTGTAATACAAAATTGTAAGGTATGTACTACTGTTATACTTTTCTTTCAAACCAATGACAAAGTTTATATTTGTCTCATGCAATTGCAGTTAAAGTTAACTCCTAACTGTAACATGTTAATACAATAGTGAATTTAGATGGTGATTGATTCAATTAGTGGTTTTGTATTTCTATGATTAAGAGATTTCTCATTTTCAATCATGTTGGAATTTAAAGACTTACTTGTACTATTTTATTAATATACTTGAGAACTTTTCTAACTCCACATTTTTAAATCCCAACATTTTCTTTACATTTAGTCGTAATATATCGAAACATAGAAAACTTTCAAATTTTATTACTTCTAGCTTCACAGAAATTGTGTGTAAATTGTATTGTGTAACACATAGTTTGCTAGGTCCATGAAGCCATGCATTTGTTTTTTTTGCCTGGACATTGCTACCAACGAGTAGAATTGGTACAAAATTACACATATCTAGTATAGGTAGTTTTTAGAAAACACTTCACACTAAACCCCGAAGCTAAGTTATGGCGAGGATGTCAGTAGAAGATAGAGAACGTGCCGTAGGCACAAAGTGAACTCACATGCTACTTAAATTTGAAGTTGCAGACATCAGGCCATGACATGAAATCTCTTACAAATGCATTAATGTCTGTATTTTCAAATATATTTACAATTGTTGTCAACTAATTAAATGAATCAGGCAGTAAATATAAAAAATGTTTTTAATACATCAGTGCAGCATAGAAATATTACCTGAAAATAATTGTGAAGTTAGAAAAGTTGTTACATATATCTAGATTTTAGTGAAATGTAGATTTTGTAAGAAATATGTTATATTTGTATGTTTTCAGAAAAGTAATATATATTTATTTGATCATGTAAGTCAAGTGACAGTAGATGATTGTGTTGATTGTAATATCTTTATTGGACCAATTAAAACAAGGTAAATAATATAATATTGTACAATAGTTGATTTTCTTGTGATATCAAGATTGGACTATTCCAACGCTCTTCTTGCAAATACTTACAAGTCAGATCTGAATAAACTTAAACATCTACAAAATACGACAGCAAGAATCATCACCAGAACCCATCATCATCATCACCAGTAGGCAGTACTCAGAGAATTTCATTGGCTTTCTGTCTATCAGTGGATCAGCTATAAGCTCTTGATATATACATATAAAGTACTTAACAACCAATGTTCCATGTATATGAAGACCTAATACATGTTTACAGACCATTAATTCTTATCATTACAGTATATTTATCAGAGACTGTACAGGTTGTAATTTTGTTGTTGCCTGTCAACAATTCAGACTACGAGATTGTCAGAAGTTAGATGTATTTTTATGTTGTGCTACGCAACCTATCATTGAATCATCATCTGGGATACGTCTTGCATGCTACGCTTTTCATTATCCAGAACTGGCAGGTAGGTTTGTTCATTAGGAGTAAAATACAGTTGTCCATATCTGTTGTATTATTAAATTTTATTCAATTGTCAGTGGAACATATATTAACCCTGCTGATTTAAATACTTGATATTTGTTTGATAATCTCTGTACATAGATACAGACAGCTATTTTAATTGATAATGAGAACAGAAGTACTGAAGTGAGTATTTAAATCAGTGGGTTTAATGTGTGTGCCAGTGACAGTTGATTAAAACTCAAACAATAGAATAAACATAGTTCCATGATATAATGTGCTGAAATTAAAAACTGGTGGTTTAGCTTGAGCTATTTAATTAGTGCATCAAAACAAGTGCCTATGTGAATATGAGAAACTTTCTAAATAATTGATAATTATAAAAATTCATGATCTTTATTTTTCAAAACATAGTATTATGTTAAGTGGTTTATGATGCTGAATTTAAATTAGTTTAGCTTCTCACTAATGATCATTGGTTTAGCTTAGCTAAGTAACCAACTGATAACAGCCCTTTATGTGAGAAATTTGATGGTAAGTTTCTTGGTGTCTATAGCTTATGCTTACCTGATATGAAAAGTGTTCTGTCTTTCTTCTAAAAAATAGGAATATTTTACCAAATCAATCAAGATTACCCTGCATTTAGGGATGATTTCTGTAGTTGGTGTTGATAGGACACCAACTGAAATGGGCGAGACCTTAAAATGGGCATGAACAAGGCAAAACAAAAAAGACTAATTTATTTCTCATATAATTATACCCCCGCTTCGAAGAAGAGGGGGGTATACTGTTTTGCCCTTGTCCGTGCGTCCGTCCGTTACAAAATTTCCGTCGCAGTTTTCTCAGCAACTATAACATGCAGCAGCCTAATACTTCGCATATTGCTTCATCCCATAGTCCCATGTGGTGTAAAGCGATTTTATGCTCCTTGCTCATCTACTTCCTGTTTGTTGCATATTTTTAGATTTTTGCGGGGGTATCACTAGTGAGCATTAGCTCACAGATTTACTTGTTCTATATATTTACAGGCCAGTTTAAGGATGCTGGATTAAGTTTTTTTGATAATAATTGGAGTAATATACATGATTTTACATCTGATTCATCAGTGAAACATTATACACTTCTACCTGATGTAAGTTATCAACTTTTATACTTCCGTCTAGTTCATTCAAGGTTTGCTCAAAATGTACAATGTAGAGTTAATGGCTTTATGAATACAAATCTCGATTCTACTTAACATTTAAAACTATGCAGACTGCAAAATGCGTCAGTTTCTAGCAGACAAAATGTATAAGCATTTTATATGTCTATTTGCATATATTTTATATCAGGCCACAACAAATTGATCATATGTTCTATGGATTCACTCGCACCTTAATTTTGACGGTTTTTACAAAAAATATATTTTTATTTCCTCGCTCGCTCATAAAAATTTGGTCAAACCGCTATATAAAGCAACTGAATTAAGATTTTTTTAAATTTCTTTGCTCGCTTGCCCCATTTTTTCTAGAAAAATCTGTAGAACTTGTCGTCAACTTGTTGTGGCCTCAGCTCAGTTCAACACCAAAAATCTCCCTTTGAATCTGGTTGTCTTAAAAAAGAGGAAGGTCTAATGAATAGAATATATCCGTTATTAAAATATTTGGGGTTTTCCTGGTGGTGCAAACAAACTTTCACTGTCACTACAAAAACTTGTGTACAAAGAACAATAGGATTTAATCAGTATTACTTACCTTTCGGCAATAATGTGTTACAAACTTAGTTTGTACTGACTGTGCACAGAAACCCCCACAATTTTGAGTTCCCAATTAGGGCTATTGTCCCTTAGTTTGAATTTGAACATCAAATTGTGCAACATTTGAAATATATTCAGCATAAATGGCTTTATACACTTTAAGACAGTGGAATACAACTTATGAATTAACAAATGTTGTACAGTAAAATTCCACTATTAAGACCATCAAGGTTATTGCAAATTTGTGCAATTTTTGATGATTTTTAAGTTCCAAATTCTTAATTAGAGTAGAAAAGGGTTTCTGTATAGCCCGCAAGACTGTAGTTACTCACTCTTTAATGCAATGCACTTACTACAGTCTTGCGGGCAGCCCTCGATTTTCCCACTAAAACAATTTATTTTTATTTTTAAAATGGACATTTTATTGAAAATATTGGATAACAAACATATTTTTCCTATATACATCCTCTCCATATGCCATTGAGAGTGTCCCATCAATTTTGATGGTCCTAGTAGTAGAGGTTTACTGTATGAATCATAGAACCTTAATATTCTGTATTGTACTTTAATTTTACAGGGTGCTAAGGTAGATGAGTATATACCATTGCCTAGCAATGAAGAATTACAATCAGTACAGATAAATATAGATCCTAACAAGAGTGTAGTACCACAGTCACTTGGTATGAGAAGAAAAGTATCCGATGAGGTATGACTTACATTGTAATAGTTAATGTTTGTTTTAACATGTTGGTGTTTCTATGGTGCTTTGATTTTGCAGTCTACAGCATTAGTAGGTGTTCGGTTGCCCGGGACTACGACTTGTAATTTGGGCAATCAATAATTTCTTCTGGGCAGTCAAAATTCTGCAAATGAGATATAGTGCTCTTTAATTGATCTGTTTGGAGAACCGTTCACACTCTTGTATCCTTGGAAGTTGCACTAAGAACCTCTTACACTTTTAGATACAATAACAATTGTTAGACATTACATGTTTGAAAGAATCTGAGGATTGATTCAGTAGCAGATAAGTTGTCCTAAATGTACATGTATATACAGTCTGTCACTGTTGGTTTTATGTAACCTTTAACTTGTGTTCTTCAAATTAGAGGATTTATAGAAATATGTAGGTTCTGATTTCCTAAACTATGTGTTGTTGAGGTATGTATTGCACACTTTTACTGTAGTAGGAAAACATACTTAAATGGTTCTACTGTACAAAAGTTAAGATATTTGATGGTTAAACTTGCATGAAACTTAGTTGCAAGATTACTGAAGAATTTTACAATTTATAGTTAGTTTGTTTTTGTCCTCTCATTATGAATCTACATGTTTTAGTTATTTTAACAACTTGGTCTTTATTTTCTTTTATTTCAGTCTTGTTTACTGGTGTTTTTCTCTGATGGAAGTTCACAAGAACGTGCCTTATCTTTTATTGATGAAATGAGAAATTCTCATGTAAGTAGCCTCTTCCTTAATTATAACTGTATTGTTTTATATAGCCCTTTTATATCAGGCTATGTAAGGTATAATTCTCCTAATGACAATCCACAGTCATTAATTTATTTGAAAAACCTTGGTACATGATTACAGAACACAATTTGTTTTATTTATTACTGCATAAAAATCATTTTGTTTGGATTAGATTAAAAAAGCTCATTTTGTTTCAAAATTATTAAGAAAGTATGTTATTATCTCCCTTTGATATGAAAATTATGTATTTTTAACTTGCCCATAGAAATAATAGTTTAGAATTTTATTACATAATTTTGTTGCATGCAATATATTATTGTATTAAGGAAACTACTTTAAATTGTATAATATGCTATAGTCTGTTTTTTCTCAACTGTCAAACTTTGATTAATTTCACGGTGATTGAATACTCCGTATCACAATATTATGAGACGAAGAGCACAAAGTCTCCATGAAATTTTTCATGTTATGACTGTTGAGAAAACCAAACTTCATAAGTAACCAAGATTCTAAGAAGTACCATATCATATTGTTATAATTATGTCTTACAGCCTGAATGTGTTCTGGTTCAAACAAAGGAATTACGTATGCAGCCTAATGATGCTATGAGAGTGTTTGGTTCTGATGCTTATGATGAAGTTGTCAGTAGAGGTATGTTTATATATTATATGTCTATTGTTTTCTTATTACATTCATGAAACAAAACAGTCATAAAAAAGTTTAAGTGAGGCAGATATTTCCCAGGAGTCATGCTTTATTTGATTGTTATTAAATGTCCTGTGCTTGTGCACACAAACTATAAGAAGTTAGTTTGGGTTCAAGCCAGTTACCACCTTAATACTCTAGCTTGAAGCCAGGGACCTGTAGAGAATCGTTTAGTGCTTATGAACGTTTCTTATTTTATTTAGTCACGCTAGTTGATAATTTTAGATCTAAGGAAAAATATAATAACTCTAGATTGTTAAAAGTAAAATCACCTATATGAATGACCCTCACAATACTAATTTACAAAATGAAATAATCTATAGTAAAGGGATAAATTACTTGCTCACTCAAAAAAGCAGTGTCTGTTGTTGAATTTTTACCCTCAAAATTTTAATCATTTCTCACAATTTACCACTAGACCACTTATTCTGTTATTGGACTCAATATTAATTTTTGGACAGTTATGTCGACCAAGCAAAATCTGTATTGATAACAGTGTTTGAAATGGGCCTATAAATTTATTTTTATGGAATTTGCAAAAGATGTTGATGTTATTCACAAAAGCAAAGCTTTTTTTGTGTGAGAATGTATAAAATTTGTGAAATAGAATAAGTTATAATGAAGAAACTGGCGCTTAATTAAATTTGAATAAACTGTTTAACAATCATTTTTAGTTATATATCTCATATGTATATGTACTATGGTGTTATGGACTCAGAACTATGCCGGCTGCCTATCGGTTTGTTTGGCTTGTGTTAAATGAAATTGATTTTTGTTATAGTGTTTAAAATGGATGTTTGTGTTAATGAATGTATACTAATTTCAGGTCCAGTTATTGGTATGGAGTATAATGGTGATAATTGTATATCAATATGCCAGGATGTAGTCACTACTATAACTAAAGGTACTACAGGCCTTGTATTTATAAGTCAATCTAAAGAAGCAGCTGACCAACAGATAGAAAACTACTATAACTTTGCAGATATGCAAATGAGTGTTTGAAGAAATGTATGGAGTTATCTATGGTGATGACCAACTCATTTGCAATTGACCAACTCATTTGAAATTGACCAAGTCATCTGAATTGGACCAACTCATCTGAAATCAATGAAGCTTCACATTTTGCTTAAAATCTGTGTTGTGACATCTCAACTTTGCAACTGCAAGTTTTCAAGGATAGAATTATTCAGGTTGATAAAATTATTTTAAAGCTCAGTTTTAACATTAGAAATCCATAAACAAGTTATTCAAATTTAATTTCTGTGGTACATTCCCTGCAGTTTTTTACCTCATTGATTTGTGAAGTATTTTTTTTAAATTTGTGTTGGACTGAGTTTGAATGACTGCAATATCTAGCCCAGTCTTGGTTATTGATAATAGCCAACCTTAAGTTTTTCATTGAATGTTAATGCACATAATGCTGTATAATGTTTTCATACATTTTGTGTATATTCATGAGGCCTTTTAAAACAAAATGATACATATCAGTTAATCATTGTATTGTATATTTTATTGTTATTTATTTATGTATGTTCTTTATTTTAAATTTTTGATGTGTTATAGTGAAAAAGTAGTAATTTACTCAATAACTTTTTGATCCAAGTCTTAGTTGTTAGTCTATGAACTCACCCTGTTACAGGTTACAGTTTGTTAAGGCTTCTAGGACATTTCGAAGATATTTGTAAGATGGTTATTGAAACGTTATCTTATAATCTACATATGGTAGGGAATAAAAAATGCCTTGGTTTGGTTGTATTATTGATATAATATATTGTAATAGTTGTTGTCAGGATTCACTTTTGTATTTTTGGTTGTTATGTAGTTTTTGGTAACCACTTGTGTTTTTTTAGTTATGAATATGTTTAAGAATTTAACTGTTAATGAATTGTTTTGATATTTAGTTTGTACAAACTTTTAAATATCTGTTATATTTACCCATAACTTGCACAGACTCCAAACTTAGAGTGACTTTAGTTGATAAAAGTAACTAGAAGGAATGTATACATAATTGTTTTGAATTATTAGCACATATTTTATAAATATGAGGAATCCCAAAAATCTAGTTTCATTAATATGTATGGCATAGGGGAGATAACTCTTTTTAATGGAAATGCATTTGTTGGAATTATTGTTCACTTTTATTCAACTGTGAGTAATGCATACATTAACCCACTTGCTGTACATATATACGGCTATCTATTTTTATCGATCATGAGTATAAAAGTACCGTAATTAGTATTTAAATCCCAAAGTTAATATATGCATCACTCAAAGTTGAATAAAATTTAACAATCTCTTTATCTTCTATTGAATGAAATCATGGTGGAGCTTTGGTTTACAAAAATCCTAACTTGTATGTCTCCAGTTGCTATAATAGGTCTACACTGGATATAAACTGGAATATTATTGGCTCCATTTTCAATGAAATTCCTTGCAGAGTCAATTAAACTGCATTATTACTTATTCAAGATTATATATGTCATATAATATGCTATAAAACATACAATAATAGTGTATCAGAGAAACCACTATTGAAGTACTCCCATGACTTGATGATTAATTATTTTTGGTGCAATACATTTGATAGTCTATATACATGTATATCAACAATTTTAATTTTGCTATAGCAGATTTATTCTGATTATATTTTATTGTCATGCTCTATTTATGAAATATCATGAATTACACCTTAAAAATAGATAACCACTGTCTCACAAATACATCAAGTACTTGTGTATAACATGCATAAAAACTAGCGATGACGGAAGAAAATATCTTACATATCAAATTTCAGTCGATTTCAAGTGACAAAAAAGGCTAAGATGAAGTTATAAAGTGTTAGATTTTGTTCAACTGTCTGGTGCACAAACATTAACCCCACTGATTTAAATACTCAATATTTGTTTTATAATCATACTTAACTACAGATCTTTTTTATTGTGAGTACAGAATTACTGTAGTGAATATTTTAATCATTTGGGTAAATGCACCACTGACAGTTATATAAATTTTTACAATTCTGCTGCTGATACGAAATAATTGTCATGTACTGGTTGTCATATATTTTTTTCACACTTGGTATAATATGACATGACATACATGGAGAATATTTTAAGAATTATATAAATCATGTTGAATCTTAGAAATATTTAAGTACAAAATTTTCACACACTTTTATGTTGTATATCGAAGATATGATCTGATACTTTGTAGAATCTATAGAAGTTTTTAACTTTGTTTTAGTCATTCCATATTATTGTATTGTGTTTATTATTTATTGACATAGTGTATATATGTTTCTGTATTATATGAGTGTATTTTTTACATTGTGGTTCATCTTCAACCTTTTATGCAGATTATTTGAAAATTGTTGCCTGTAGGAAACTGGTGGGTCAGTCGCAAAACTAGTTTAACTACAATTAAATAAAGAAGGAGTTAGACTAGTTTTGTACTTACCTATCAAAATAATATTAAGTTGTACTAGTCATCTCATGACATGAATGATTTAACTGATGTCAAGTCTTGGTTATTTGAATCAAATTTGGAACAGTTGCCTGGCTCTGTAGATGCATCATGTTTTCAATTATACAGTCACCCGGCTAGCTCAGTTGGTAGCACGCAAGTCTACTGTTGTGGGTTCAATTCCCGAGCAGGGCATCTTTCGTGGAGCTTGATCTTTTATTTATTTTTACTGCCATTCTCCCTCCTACCAATGATTCTTAATTATGTAGGACAGTTGTCAGTTATTGACAAAAGGCTGCGCTTAGTAGTTGGTTAACAGCTAAATCCAGAGATTTAGCCTTTCCAGGAACAGTGAGTTGGTTGGTTGTCGTTATATGACCTATACAAAGTGTTGCTACGACGTTAAATCATACAAAAACAATACATGATTTCAATAATGGGACTTATTTAATGCCTCTGCTACTTGTAAGTTTAGCCTGGCTAGGCATAAATAGATGTTTACAGTTGCCTGTGACCACTTGTCCAAGAATTAACTTCGTCATCCTAACCCTTCAATAGTGTAGTTAGACTGCCTTAACTGGTAGCTACTACATTGTGGTGTTCTTGCTCAGTATTGTAATTTATGTGTCTGATTTTTAGGTATAAAATCCCTAGCTAAAAACTATGTTTTATGGCCGCTGAATTATTCTAGAAATTGATTAAACTGGTCGTATACAGTATTGTATTCCTAAACTTTTTACCACGTTAGATATTTTAATACTGTCAACATAGGCTTTTTATGGACACATTTAAAATTATTCTGTTTTCATATACAGGGGAGGTAATTACTAAATTCTTTTTAAAGTTTTTTCAAATGTTTTTGAAATTGCAAGTTAGGTAATAAATCTAATTCATGCAAAATGATGAACATAATATAATGAATGAAGGAAATCATTTTTGTGAGCTTTTACCATACTTTCAGAAAAATTATTTTTAACTGTGAGTGGCGTTAATGACTGTATACCTGAACTTCAAATGATTGTAAACTTGTTATGCATTTTCTTGACTCTGACTTGAAATACAAGTGAGCAAGAATTATGAAATTCATTTTGTGCATTTTCAAACCATTCACCAGTGATTGATTTTAATGGCTTTGATTGTTTGGGACATAACTAATTACAGCTACACAGTTGATAGGCAATACCTCATGCTAAAAAACTTGTAACCTTAAGTGAATTAAACTAGTTTTTGATAATTTAAAATATGTTAAGATGAAGGAACACACTGACTATCACATTTGTTATTAAATGATGTATTTATGAATTACCAGAAATATTTATATCTTTATTATATAGATGTAGTATAATATCTCCGTCCAGTTTTATTTTTTGTCAGTGTATTATACCTAGCCATATTTGTCATTTATTGAACTCGATGTGTAATAAATTGTTCAAATACAATATTAGTGGTAGTCATTATTATATTTTCCCATCCCTACACACAAGAAATATTGAAGTGATTTTTCAATATAAGCTTGTCATTTTGAATGGTTACATAATTATAGTGAATTGTAATTTATGATGTTAATGGTAATTAAATGTTCACTGCAAGTTGCTGACATGAGCAAGTGGCTACATAATGGTAAAGTTCAGCAGAATTAACCTAAGCTTGACCTTTATGCAAGAATATATTAAACTCAGTATTTACAGTCTATTTTTGTTTTCGTTTGTAAATTGCGCCATATCGGAAGCTTCAGGCAAAATACACGTACTGAACAATTAATGTTGTTTTCATAAGAATAAATACTTTGAAACTGTGCCATAATACTGCTGACTTACTTGTTTACCCAAAAACTAATGTGTCCAAAATTAAAAGTACAATAACATGCCACTTTTAATAAATTGATTTATACTCACATCGGTTGTTATAAACACGTGTATAACCGTTTACACGCATACGGAAACTCACGACTTTATGTAAGGGAAGTGTGTAATTATTATAATTAGGTAGTTCAAGCTCAGGTTAATTCTGTTGGACTATAATTGTTGACTTGCAGGATCTATATTGGTTCAAAATCCAGTCAAATTCTACTGCCTATCCTGAGCATGAACTAACTGTAGAAAGATTGGTTAATGCCACATGAAGAGAAGACAATGATAAACTTGTGACCATACTCCAAGTACTTGATGGCTTTCTATTGATTAGCATTGTAATAAATGTCTATTTACAAGTCAAAAGCATAGGCTTACTGTTATACATTATCGCCCGCAGTGAATCTTTGAAAAAGGCAAACATTCTAGAGCAAAACATATCAACTAATTATGGTATAGTAAAGAGGAAAGATACTAAGAACTTAAATATGATGACCCCTGAATTGAATTATGCACAACAATTGATAAACAAGAAATTCAATGATAAAATCCGAGGATTCTAACAGTAAGGATCTACTTGCCAATTGGATTGCTTCAGATTTTATCAGGGAAAGATAACTGACAAAAATCCCTTTGTGTAATGTTTTAATAGACCTTTTTTCCATTTCAAGTGGCAATCCACTTATTTGTATTGTGCGTAAAGCTTGACCCCGATCTGACTTTTCACATTTGCATCTAATTATTATCTACACATATCCCGACGAAATTCAGTACCACACCTATTCTACACTTCGGCAGCGATTGTAAAATTATATATATATATGTTTGTGTTAAATTTCAACACAATCTTCACGGCCATGGTGAAATCGAGCATAATTAATACTACATTCGTATTCAATGTAATGAATATTCTTGCATAAAGAGGTCGGGGTCAACTTTTATGCACAATATTACGTGGAAATATGCATTTATCAAATAGTCTGACGAATTCTACACGATATTCACGTGCAATCTGTCTTACAATAAATATAAGTTAATTTTCACGTTTGACCAAGCATAAAATATTTATAGTAAACAGTGGGCCATTTATATTACTATTAAAAATTATATTTTATATCGTAGTAAAAAGTTATAGAAAAGTCATTGTAAGAAATAATTGTTTGTGATATAAATTTATCTAATACCTAACGTAAAACTCGTGTCTTCCAAGGACCCCATATAGGGTCCTTGTGTCTTTCAATTAAATTAGTTTGATAAATCACAAGGAAAGTTTTAAATTAAAACTGGTTTCTAGTACTCAAATGATTTAAAAATAGAAAACATTAACTATTGTGAAATTTCCATGACAAATTAAAGTTAAGAAGACACTGGATCATAAAATAAAATACAAGGATAAAGTGTAAACTATGGGACAATCGAGTTTTATTAGGCTGTTCCTTTAATCAAACTTACAAAGGTATTTGTCGGTAAATTTATCACTGCTGCAACTAACTGCTTATGTTACATGTTGGATACATTGTTTTTGTATTTGAAATAGTGAAAATATTTTGATTGGTAGATCTCAATCACAAAATTCGTCAAAACTTTACAGTTGACAAGTAAACCACACTGAAACGCTGCGTTAATTGACTTCCGGTCAACGGGAGGTTAAGCGGAACAGCGTACACAAACTTGCCTCGCCCAATTAACTAAGTTCTGACTGTTAACTGGATACATTGTTTATAACTGTTATATGGTGTTTTAGAATTGATTCTTGTAGCAGGAAGGGAGGATATTTTGTAAGTATCTATGTGTATAGTGTTTTGAAATCGTCATTTACGAATGTTTATAGATGTGACCGATTTATTACCGTTATTTGTTCGCCATATTGCCCCAATAATACATTCCAGAACGGGACTTCTCACAACCTGTTCAATATCATAGCGAAAGTAGTGTCATGCTTGATTGTAATGTCGATTTATTTGATGGGGTTTAACTGATTCGATAAAATGTACAGTTCAAGTTGTTATTTTTAGTAAATTATGAGTTAAAGAGTGTTTCTACCTGTGTTTTTATAGCCTATTGTTGGCCCAAATAGTAATTAAATACCCCTCAATAATTACCACTTGAAATGATCAAATATATTACATGATGGTATACCTAAGTCTCGGGTATTGCATGTAAATAAATGAAAAAAATACTACATTTACTGTCAATAAATCTCAACTATTTCAAGGTTATTTATTCATGTGATTTTGAGATAAATACATACATGTTAATGTGCATGTACACGTAAGATTTCAGTAAATAGTGAGTAATGACAGTAAAACTACTTGTCTGTGAATGAAATGTATTTGCACTTCTCAGGGGCAAATTCAGATATTTATTTTCTATACAAGACCATACAATACAAACTTTATTTATTGTCGGACATTTTGAAACAAAATAAATATTAACATTAGCTATTCATACCGATTTCTAGGAATAAGATTCCTGACATACATTTTGAATCCTGCTTTCAAAGCTATTTAAGTTGCTAGTGCTTTGACACACTGGACTCCCTGTATGTCTTTGACAATTAACCGTGATTCTTGTCAATTGTGATATGTTACCATATAATCATGTTACAAAAATTGTTTTCCAAGAAAGGTACATAGTCCGATTATGATGTCAAAGGCTATTATGATCAATTTTTATCTGACATTTCTTAATTCCGTCTGAGGCGTAGGAATTCATTATTTCTTTACTAACTCTATTGATCAATTAGAAAAGAACTAGCTGATGACACTGCTTGTTACACTGAAGATTCCAAGAAATTTATACTGATACCATAATGGTTCAATTAATCTTGATCATTCTGTGTTTTTCATGATTATGTATTTTTTATTAGTTACAACTCACAATGTACATTGATGTGCAGGGACCTAGGAGCCCAGAGATATTCTATGTCACTTGCTTGTGGAAGCTTGAAACACCTCAGAGTTGCTGTTCAGTGTTGGTTTGATCTATTCATGTAGTCATTTTAATACCTAAATTTTCTGAGAAGCCTTTAATCTCGAACA
Organism: Mactra quadrangularis; assembly: GCA_025267735.1. NCBI lineage: Eukaryota > Metazoa > Mollusca > Bivalvia > Venerida > Mactridae > Mactra > Mactra quadrangularis. Next base: position 37,196,372 of record CM046304.1, read on the forward strand.
CAAGCCCCATGGCTTATGTTATGTAGTGATGGGCAATATTAACAACTAGCCTAACAATCTGAAAAATGTTATGTTCACTAGACCAAAACAATCTTTCATTAGTCTTAGGCTAGTGAGTGCAGTGGATGACTGAAAAATTCCCTTCGTCATTTAGGCCAGGCAGTGTCCACACTCACAGCTCACATCTGCTCTTTTGTTTATAATAAATGTCATCATATTTATGCAAAATAATGTAATAATGTGGCCTAAAAAGGATCAAGATTCAACTTTGATTTAAGATTCTGTGGTCTTTATAGTCGTGATTTATTGTACTTTCATTGTTTCATATATGATATATTTATTACATTATAATTCTCCATGCTTGACAACAACAATGATAATATTCATATCTCTGACTCATTAGTTGAGGATGCAGAGCATGCATTTTATTCATGAATACTTTAAGGATGTATAATTACTTGTTTAGCCATATAATATACAGTAACCACTGAAAGTTTGGTGACATTTTCACTAAATGTAAGTTTTATCAAAAAATTTATTAATATTTATTTTGAAATGTTTTGAAGTTTTGCTTTTTTTGATGTTAAGGTACTATTTGTAGTCTTTTTGTAGACTACTGAAGCACTTTAAAATCTATGTTATAGAAAAGAATCACTTTAAATTTAGTTTTGGAGGCTTGGGAATATCAGATGCTGAATCTTATAAATGTGATGCATTCAAGAAATTTGTTTTCATTTAATTATCAACCATATTAAATATACTAAAAATATTGACTATATTAAAAATAATGACTACATGAACCATTCAATGAAATTCAAAAAAAATTCTTTAGTCTCCAAACTTTTAGAGGGGTGCTGTATGTCCCTATATACAATATACTTAGTGTATTGAATTCTAGTCTATATATTCTACACATGTAAATCACATTTGTCACTTATTTATGTCTAGCCTTATAAAGATGTTAACTTGACAGTGTTTATATATATAAATGTAACTTATTGTCAATCATAGATAATAGTTGACAGCCTCTAGCTGTTCCATTACTTGTCACTCCACCCTCTTATATTATATATCTTTGTTGTACATACCTTTATTGCCTAATTACATACATACCAGTACATTGTATTATACATTCACTTTGTGTACTTTGCCTTCATTGTTTCATTGTTAATCGCCCACTGGTCATTATTTCTTGATGTATGGGAGGGCGAAACTTTGACCAGGTGTGAACTGTGTTAATTTTAACAGCTTTAGTATTATAATGACTTAAGATTGTTTCATCTTTTGGTAGTCCATAAAGCTAGCAGTGGTTAAATTTGTGTATTATGGAAGCAGTGGTCAAGTGCTTGAAAAAACACTTAGGGATCAAGAGGTCCTGGGTTTGAACCCACAATAGGGGCTTTGCTGGTTTCCTTTAAGACATTTATCAAGGCTTTACTCCTTTACCTGTGAGACTGGATGGTATAATTCTCTTATGTTCAAATTCAATGTGTCCACTGCACATTATGGGAACGTTATATAATCGCTAGATAGCACTTTGTCCTCTGGTACCTTTCTTGCACCAAAAGTATTTACTATGTGACACCAAATTGACACCTGTACCAGGGGATGAAGCGCTAGCTAGCAATCGCCTTGCGGAACGTGCCCCTAGTGTATCATTGCTGTCGAGTTAAACCCTGGTTACTTCACTTATTAGAATTGAAGTTACCAAGTTTTGACCTGAAAATGAAGATATAGCAAACTAGGGAGATTGACAGTTACCTTATAACCAAGAGTATGAGATATAGTTGGTTAACATGCATAATAGCTTTAAACTTGGTTACCAAGTTTAAAGCTATTATGCATGTTAACCAACTGTCTTTTGCTTCTCATTTTGATGGATATTGAATGTTGAAGTAATCCTAATGACTTCCATAGTTGCCATTACCACCAAAGTTGAATATTTATGACGGGTATAGAGGTGAAACGATTAATCGCGGTTCACAAAGAATCGCGATTTTTAACGCTCGGTTCGATTCGATTCGGAAGAGGCAGTTTCGATTCGATTCTTTTTTTAAATACTGTCTTTTTCAGTAGTTTTGTGAGTTGAATGAAACGCCCCTTTCGGTTAAAATAAGCATTTTTTATAGTAAACTAAAATAGTGTACCCTTATTGACCGACGATTGTTAATCCAGATAAGAGTTGTAAAAAGTGAGACTGCCCGCTGCAATTATACATGTTAATTACGCGTACATATCAATTAGACCTTTTTGTCGGTCACACGCTTGGAAATTAACTCGCTGACAGAAAATCGATAATGGAGTCGTCGAGTTAGTTAACACGCTTGACATCATTCATATATACCTAAGACTGGTACCTACAGAGAATATAGTGATAAAGGGGCCACCAAGATATAACCAGTCGATTTAGTTTTACATGATCGGCAATATTGGGGGATTTTTCTTAAAAAAAACAAATCAAACTTTTCACATCGTCGTTTCCTGAAGCATCATTTGTTAAATCAAGATGAAGACATTGAAAACAATAAGTTTTTTAATCACAAAAGATGTTTCATATGAAATTGCCTTCTAGCGTGGGTAGCGAAAATGTATGACATAACGCCGAAATGGTTGAACAATTTCGTTCCCTATGATACAAAATTAAATCAAGCATGATAATGTAATTTAGAGATAGACTGTAAACTTAATTGTTTGTTTTGACGTTATATACGTTTATTTTCGGGAAAATCCGCTTTGTTTTTCTTAACTATTAAAATCGGGCAAAACGTGGTTGGTTAGATTTTATTTACTATAAATTGGAAATGAATTCTATGAAATGTGCGAAGATAATCTACATTTGCTGAATGCTTGCATTTTTTTATTGTCTAAGCTTAACCTTAACTAGTCATTAATTATGGCATTGATGCACTGATGAATAATTTCATTTTGATAATGACTTGAGTCATATACTGTTTGTACGTACATGTAGGTAAGGAGAAATAAACAATTTGTCCATGGGCATAACTTTTCATTAAAAAGTTGGAAATAATACGATTTGTCATTTATATATGCTAAAATGCAGTTAATATTTTTTAACTATTCAAGCTCTAATACCTGTAAAATGGGTATTATTAAAGAATTAGAATTAGAATTCTTCGTCTTCCGGAAGGGAGATGCCTCAGATAAAATGCACTGTTCTTAATTATATATTTATGTTCTATTGTCTTTGGGTTAATCTCTTTCTTAATTCTTTTTATAATTTATTTTATGTCCTATATAATTCCAGTAGAAAATCGAATTGAATCGAAAAATTGAATCGTTTGATGAAAAATCGAAATCGAATCGAATCGAAAATTTTTGAATCGTTTCACCTCTAGACGGGTATAATGTTATTTCAATGAAATTTGGAACCTTGGACCTTTAAATTGACTTGCTCACATTCTTCCTTGTCACTGTAAAGATTTGTTTAAATGTCTTCAACTATTACCTTATAATGGACTACTACATACCATGACAAGATTTTCCTCATTTTGTAAAGACTGAGGTTTACTTCCTGATTTGAGTGTATTTTAAAATGTCTATAGTCTGTAACATGTATGATTGCTGTAATCATTTTATTATCAGTGAAATAGTGTTGTAAAATGTCATGGTTTAATGCTTGGGTAATCTAATAGTATTTTATCTAGATAGCATATCTTATTGACAAATGTGTACATATGCATTAAAGGTAAGAGGTTTGATTATTGAATACTAAATATGTTTAAAAACTCCCATGGTGCATATAATCCATTCATGAATTTCCTTAAACACTGGAAGCCTTGGACTAGTAATAATTGATTAGAGCTTGTATATATGACATATTTCATAAATTGGGCTGGTTGATAATTTTGTCCGTTACTACATAATTTTAACATAACACCACCTAAAGCTTTGTGACTAGCTATATTATCACAAAAATAATGTACATGTTTTAATCTAACCTAATGGAGACCCCCATGATTGTCCTAGAATAGTGTGTAGAGCAATAAAAACAGACAAGTTCAGCATGCAGGGAACAAATCAAAACAGATTCTGTAAATAGCACAAGCCTGTGCTCAATAAATACGTCGTCTAGCACTCGAAAGAAATTTAAGGTGATGACTGAAATTGTGTAGCTTAAGGTCTTCAGTGGATCCATGTCTATGCTGTCAATGATATCTAATGCCACATCAAATGAAAAACAAAATGTTGAAACAGCTTATAAAGTTTTCTAACCCTTTATAGCCTGAAAGGTTGTTAGCACAGTTGGTAGCCAACCTGAATTTCAAATTTCATGTCGGAAAGATGATAGCGGTTTGAATCCCACCTAGGAAGGTTATACCCTTCTATGAAAATATTACAAAATTGTCAATTTTTCTCCATTAATAAGGTATATGGTGAAGTTTCCGGCCTTGTAGAAGGGTAGTTGAGTACTGATTATAGACAAAAGTCAAGAAAAGCTAGGTTTGGTGTGCTGGACATCCTAAAATAACCCTTAAAAATTGTTTTGATACGGCATTAAACCCAGTATAAATTAGATACCCTTAAAGATAAAAGAAATGACATACATCAAGATATCAAGGACACAAACTGACTATCAGCCTCTGAATCGCTGTATGTCAATGTTTCATGATTGTGATGTACAGTTGTTGTTTTATGTGAGTTTTCACCTTGTCACGTTTGTTATATTTGATTGAAATATTCCCTACATTTAGTATATTATTATTACATATTGTTGTTTTGAAGTCTTTGTTTTTATTTTCTGTCTATACAGAAATTTCACCTTTAGTCTTATTAGCTTGCTATTATTGATAAAAAATTACTTGCAAGAAATTTGACTAGAGTTTTACACCTGTTTTTAATGGTCAGAATTATTATGTTGTGGACAGTTAATCAAATCAAATCATTCTGTAAAGTACTAGAAATCTGTCCTCATAAATGTCATTTACTGTAGCTAGGCTTAAACCCTTACAGTTTCTATCAGTAAGAAGTTACAGCAATTTAATGTATTTGGCTGTTCATCTGTAAACTCAACGATAGACACAAATAAACCACAATTTTTCCAACATTCCAATCAGCCTTTGCCTAAATTTTTATAAGCTCTTGTCCAATCTTTTATATTTTATACTACTTTGCATTCTTAGTTTGCAAGGTAATATAACTCGTCCAATTTATGAAATATGTTTATTTCACTAGCCCAAATCAATTTTCACTAACCCCCCCCCCGCACCATGCGCTAGTGTGTTTCGGCAAAGACTTATTCCCACTCCCTTAACACACCACCACAACTTGGCAAGTTTATTAATATCATATAAAATGTGAAATACTAGTAAATTTGGGATTGACTAAAATTATTCTAAACATTTTGAAATATTTGGCTACTGTTCATACAATGCCCTTTGTTTGAGTAATCTTTGAATCCTCCTCGTAAAAAGATAAGAGGACAATGTATTTAATACTTGAATAGTTTTATCCATCAAGAAATATTTCACTTTTATCAATCATCAAGTGACAAGTTATTACTTTATTGATAGTAGGACGTATTTATTTAGAGACATAATTAGGTCACATCGTACAGGCGTGTAAGTCCCAATAAGTTGGTGTTGTTTGGTATTCGTTTCGTTACGACAATATCAGCGAATGACATAACTTGAGCGTTAAAGGCTTTCCAAGTGTATGATATTAATAGATAACTGATATCGAGCTTTATGAATATAGGTCAATCGGTTAACGCCCAAAATTGATGATAAAAATTTAGTGTTACCCAGTGATATGTGATGGAATTATATTGTCTGGTCACAGATTTATGTGAGTGTTGGATCATTTTTCTCATATTTGTCTTTGTGAACTTTTTACCTGTACTCTCTATGTTTTATGGTTTCGGCATTTAAGATTTTTTCTCTTTATTTTGTATGGTACTTAGAATACTATGTCACATATGATATCTCAAGCCGTTGCTTAGCATTTTTAAAAATTAAATCTAGTGTTATTTGTAATCTTTTATATAATAATGCAAGTCATGTTTTATCGTTCTCAAATTTAGTGTTAGATGTAGCAGGGGTTCTTATTGGACCATAATTCTATTGAGTCAAAATTAGAATGAGTTTGCTGTATCAATGCTTTCTGATAATACATTTCCCAATGAAGTAGTAATTACAGTCTGTGTTAGACTGAGCCTTAACATGTAAACAATCAAGGATGTAGTCATATTTATTTATTTATTGGATTTAACGCCGTATCAACACATTTTAGGTCATTTCACTGCATCCAGCGCACCTAACGTAGCTTTCCTGGACCCTTGTCTATAACCAGTACTCACCTACCCTTCCACAAGACCGGAAACTTCTCCATATTATCTAATCAATGGAGGAAAATTGACATTATTGTCTAATTTTCATGGAAGGGTATAACCTCCCCGGGTGGGATTCAAACCCTCAGGACACGAGATTCCAAATCCTGGCGTGCTACCTATTGCGCTTTCGACCCGGGTTAAGGATGTAGTCTAGTTTTGTTCTATCACCCATCAATTATCATCTTAAGATTTGACTTTACTAGAGACCTTACTAGAGGAGAAATTATGTTCTATCATTCTAAAAGTAAAAACTAAAATGCTTTTTGAAGAATGAAGTGAGATTCTTTGTCACAATCATTATATAATTATGTATATATAATGTATTCACTGTTCTAAGTATGTTGTATGCACCATTTATTATAATTATGCTCTCATACCTTTTCTAATAAAGAAAACCTTGTTTTTAGGTACAATTCTTCTATTATCTTTGACATGACATCCTCTATAGGATTATTGACTTTGTTAAACTACGTGCAGTAGGATTATGTACAGTATTGTACTGTGCAGCACGGTCCTTAATCCTTCTATGTTGGAATACTGTGTGTTGTCTATGTCATCCAGTTTTAGCCAATCAAGCTAGCTTATTTGAAAGACAAGGAATTCATACATCTGGATTTTAATGACATCACAAGACAGTAGGAGAGTTAACAGAAAAATTATTTTACCTAAAAAGGAGCAAGTGAGGTCAAGCAGTTACAACATTGAACTGGTAATAATTGGATAGCTAGCTCCAGCGGTTACAATGTTGGACTGGTAATCATAGAATAGCCAGCTCTGTGTTGGTTCCTTTACCATCCAAAACCTACCCTGTTGTTTCCTTGATCAAGAAACTATCCTACGAGGTCAGTACTGGGTGACTAGAAAGTTGTCTCGAAAGTGATTAATCTAAATTGTAAGAACTTGTTTCATGATCAAACTAAAATAAAATAGTATTAACTAAAACTGACATTAGCATGGGTGGAAGTTTTCAGTGTTAATACTCAGTATTTTGAGAACAGATAACCATTTGTTATTTTATGAAATCTGCCTACTTCAGTATTTTGAAAGTAGGTTTTCAGTATTTTCAAAACTTTCAACTTCCATCCATGCATTAGTATATGATATCCAATTTTAATGTTAATGTGACCTGATCTTGCTATTCTCTATTAGTTTGACTTCAACTAATACGTCAGTTAACCATTTTATGACTACTGCAATACACTTCTCCAATACATTTGATGACATGCTAAGTAAACATTTAAATGTTTACTATAAAAATATTTAAATATGTCTTATTTTATCATACAGTAAATCCCCTGGCCAAACAATTGTATTAAATTATTTCTATGTTTCATATACAAGTTCTATTACTATTCAATATAACATTATTATGATAAACACTTAGTTAAGCCATATTGGGCATACTTAATCCACTGTATATTGCTTTGTAAGTAGTAATGAGAAGTAATGTGGCAGAGTTGAGCGGACAGAAATAAAGTAAAGAATGTATAAAAATATCAACAATATTTACATGTCAATGGGTCAGTGCAAAACTAGTCTTATGTTTTTCTTTATGTACATGTAGTTAGCCTTATTGTGTTATGACCTATCAATTGATTAAGAATTTTATTCTAAGGTGGAATTTATTAGGCAAAAGTTGTGACATAATGTTTGACTGGTAAAAATTGGGACTGTAGTTTCATAAGCTACTCTTTTCAACAGTTGCATATTCATGTTTTCATCTGGGTGTTGGATGCCCTTCTGTAGCCATCATCAGCCAGTGGATATGGAAAGTCAGGTTTCCCTGAAGAAATAAGATGGCGGTAACAAAGACTTATGATGAATTTGGAATGTAATTATTATGTAATAATTGAAGATACAATGTACTGATAGTGTTCTCTGTTGTGCAACAAGGATTATGAAAGTCAGGCTTATTCTGAAGCAATGAATTTCAACTCTGTAGATAGTGACAACTTAATTACCTGCAGTAACAAATTAGCAATCAACATTTTGCTTCCATTATTGGTCCAACTGATGAAAGCATCATCAGTAAGTGAATAGTGATGAGCATATGATGAATTTTAAGCGAAAGTCAATTGATTATGGTTTATATTGCTGTTATTGATTGGGAAAAGATCCAATCAATAATCACAATTTGAAGTGGAAATGAAATTTCTTATATTATAAGCATGAGCAAGCTATAAATGTCTCGCTGAAAGTATGATGTTATCTAACCACTCTGTATGTCACTTTAAAATCACCATGATAGACCATCCTAGACTGTTGACATGTACCTGTACAAACTCAACTTAGATAGGCTTCTATGAATTTGAAATGTTGAAATTTATAACCTCTTAACCCGTTATCTTGATTGAATTAAATTTATACCTATATATATTTATCTGATATGAAGGCATATCATACATAATATTTATTGGGAGGTTACACCAAATATTATTTATATGTAAACTTCCTTGTAAGTTGTTTTAACTGCGCAAATGAGAAAGTATTCATCCATTTATCAATATTTAACTTATGTAAGGGGGTATTTCTCACTTCAAAATTGAAGAGTTTTTCTGGTCATATTATGAGTAGTATTTCTTATTTTCAAATTGGAGAGTTAAGTACCCTGGTATGTAACAGATTTCTCATATAGTCTGATGTTACAGGTTAATTAAAGTCTAATTGATTGAACTTGATTAAAAATTGTGCACACATGACACACAGTGTTTTCATGGATTACGATAATATCAAATGTTTCAGTAGAATTTGTGTGCAAGAGATCAATGTTAATGTCCATATACAAAGTATTTGGTTTCATCATGTTTCTATTAATATTGAATACTGAGTTTTGCTATTTGTCGGGACTTTTCACTTGAAATAGAATATGTTGTATTATCAGGTTAGATTATAACACCAGACACCAGTTGATCATGTGACACAGCTGATTCATGTGTTGGTCTTATACTTTACATTGTCATCTGCTGCTGTAAACTTGTTTAAGTTATTTTTTTTAAAAGAAAGCTTCTAACTATAGTGATTATGTTAGGGGTAGTTGAAAACTGATTGAAGGTTGGTTGTTTTTACATGCATTAATGTCTTGGATTTTTAATACCTTATATAGTATGGCAACTTTGTTGGTGCCTGTATGGATTAAATATTCTATTTGTGTGAAATTCGAACTGTGCACTAGTGAAAATCAAGGCAATTTGAATGTTAGCTAACCAGTTGTTGTCTTAACCAACTGGCCTGAAGCCCAGGAATAGTAATTATTGATTTGAGCTTGTTGCAACTTCTTATTTTATATAAGTCAGGCTAGTTGAAATTTTGCATGTAGCTATGAAATACTATAAATCAGGCTAGTGCTTAAGAGAATTTATGATGATGGCTAGTTTACTTCCTTGCCTGTTGATGAATACAGAATATTAAACATGAACTATGTATATTTTACTAATGTTTATTTCCTTGTTTATTTTCAGATTGATTGTTTTGTTTAACACAATATGCCAGGTGTGTCTAGAGACATGAATGGTTACGGTGACTTTGAACGAGGACATCTTAGAACTAGCTCATATGCCAAGTAAGTTGGTCCAATAATTTTGTTATTATTTAAAAAAAGTATTTGTAGTTGCATTTTATAGTCTAAGTTTCATGCTGTGCCCTTTCACTGACTTTACAGCTATGATCACCCCTGGTCACTGGGCTAATGATACTATCTATCATGAAATCTTTCACCGACCACTTTAAAGCCGCGCGGCTAGCTCAGTTGGTAGCATGCAAGTCTACTGATAGAGGGGTCGTGGGTTTAATTCCCAGGCAGGGCATACTTCTGAGGAGCTTGGTTATGTAATAATTTCTACGGACATTCTCCATCTTACCAATGATTCTTAGTTATGTAGGGCAGTTGTCAGTCACTGACGAAAGTATGTATATGTGCTTAGTAGTTGGTTAACTGCTAAATCCAGAGACTTAGCCTCTCTAGGAGCAGTGAGAAGGTTGTATGATCGCAGTTATATGACCTATACAATGTGTCGCTATGGCGTTAAACCCAACAAAAACAAACAAACAAACAAAGATATTGCTACATTGAAACATCAGCTCTCAACAATATGCACACTGTCCCTTTTTTCATCACGAACTATAGACCACATTGATTTTGAGATGGTGAAGTGACCGTTTTTTATTGAATGGTTGTACATGTATTTATGTACAGTTATTTGTTAGCTACATATATTTGGTTTAACAAGGTAATAATGACCAGATACTGACCCTGTTGTTTACTAACAAGTACAAGGTTGTATTCTATAAGCTATTCTTATTGTCACTACTTGGAGTTTTATTGTATATCAGTATTTATCTTATCATCCTTAGTTTTTATATCTCTTATTTTTCTACTTTGTTCATTTTTGTGTTATAATTCTTGCATAGTGACTATTCTTGAACTCATAATAGTGGCAGAGTGGCAGTGAAAAAAGACAGCGGAACTCATCAGAGGGTTGATTTTTAAAAGTAATCACTTCTGTATAGGGAGGTGCAATAAAGAGCAGGGTGGAGTGAAAAAAGGCAGGTTGTGGTGCCCTGTTAGTCTATAGATTTCTATATTATTAAAATCTGATGTAAAATTTTCCACTCGCCAACTCACTAATATGACAGAGGCCAATAGCATACCTGTTTACGGAGATTGACATAAATCTAAGACTTTTACATTATGTGAACACCAAAGCAAGTTGCTCAATCTCTTGTGTGTCAATCTCTATGATGTCCACTCTGAGGGTTCTGAATCAAAATATAATTGGTGTCCCTCATATTCGAAGGAATTGCATTGAATCAAATTGTTGTAGCCCTAATTCTGTCTGTCAGGCCGATCTTTTTTGGAGTACTAGTGTGATAAAACATGAAATTGTATTCTGCAAATTGTTACAGTGAAAATTTGTGATCCATCTAATCTCAGAAACCATATAATGGTCATTAGTTGTGACATTTTGTCTTATTGTTTTGTTTACTGAGCTGACTGAAGACTTATTCTTCTTCTGTTTAGCTTTTAGTTTTTAACCAGGGTCTGTTGACTCCTAAGGATGCATTGTGTGCAGTCCCTGGCTAGAAACTTAAGCAGAACTGAAGTGTCCAGAAAAAACATTTCATTGGAAAAATGTTCTGTAACCTCTGCTGTTCTTATATCTCTTACACTGTGTTGTTTGCTGATCTTCCTTATTCAGCTTTGATGATTGCTCTCTCCATTTGGACTGGCTGCAGCTGGATTGACTGAAGAGTTATAATGTCACTACATTGTATATATGATAATATTTTATACATGTATATAATTGTACAATTCTAGTTATTATGACAGCCAATTCTGACACATTAAACTTTATGTTCTCACATGTTTGTGAATCAGAATGCAATCATAAAATATAGTTTTGTCTTGGACTTTTTACATGTTTTAACATACATTTTGTCTTATGAATAACACGCCATGCATTAAAATACATGTATTTTTGCATGAAGAAGTTTCAAGTTGTCAACATTGATAATGTTTTTCTGCTATTTTAATTTAAAATTTGGTATACAAAAGGTCAGATGAAAGAATGTATGATAGTTTAGAATAAAGTGTAATACAAAATTCATGTAATTTACCTTTATTATAAACATTTTTGGTGCTTGATTACACATATTAGGTTACAGATAGGTTTTTTATCAGTACAATCCTTGCGTTACTATAATATTCTGGAAAGGATCTTGTTTGGGGATTGGTTTGAGGAGGGGTCACTTCAGTAACTTCATTCCTCACGGAAATTTTGAAAATATAATCAACTATACAGAAAAATTGGATTTGAAAAATTTGTTTCAAGAATGCCCATTGGAAAACATTTTGATGTGTCAGTGCAAAACAAGTCTAGCTATGTGTGATAAAGAAGAAAATAGACTAGTTTTGCAGACTGACCAATCAATGTGTCTGAACCTCCTGAAATACTGCTGTTTGCTCTGCTCCTGGGTTTGGTATTTGATATAATTAATGTAATAAGACACTGCAATGATAGTAAATACTTCCTTCATCTGTGTGCACATTATTTTTTTGTTTATAAAAGCTTGTGGGACTTGTTTATAGTCATAACTATATAAGTCATAAGATTTAGTGAATCCAATTATATAACCAGAGACTTTCTCCTTGTAGTGGACTATAGTTTTGTGATTAGTGATTGTTTTACACTAATATTTTTGGAATTAAATGAAATATGGCTCAAGGAATGAGAAAGGGTGGTTTAAGACGAACTCCTATTGAACACAAGGATCCTTACAGAATGTCATAGTAAAATATTTATTCTTTTTATCCATTAATTTTTTCATAGAATAATGTATTTATGAGATTTTTTATTCTTAAATTGAAAAAACTCAATCATCATTTGCTAAAATGCTAAGTAGTAAATGAATTCTAGAGCATCTCTTAGTAAACTAAACAGTGATTTTGATGTTGCAAGCCGGACTAGCTTAGTCGGTAGCACACAACATTATGATATGGGTCTAGTTACTGGTAGTGAAGTATTATAATAACTTGGAGGAAACACTATTGTACTTTAGCTTTAAATGTCAACACATCATAAATGTTATTTTTTACTTTTTTCTATAACAAAACTTTAACATCTAATGTTTTTAGCTTTGATTGATTGCCTTGTGCATTTTGTGTGATATATTACTATGGCAAATTATGGATTTTTAAGGTTTTACTTACTAAAAATCCACATGACTTTGCAAACATACAATCTTCCAATGATACATAACTATGCATAACATCACGTCACATTAATTAAAGAAAAGATTTACTGTAATTGAAAATTTTGTGAAAACAATTATTTTTAATCATGTAGATTGCAAGTTATTTTCTATAATTAAAGTATATTCATGTAGCATAGTTAGAGTCAAATGTTGATAAACTAATTAATTTATGCTGACTTTGAAATTTGCTCAGATGACTCTTTGTTTCTGTTTTATCATGGCTAAAGCTTAATTAATGTCAATGAGTTTCTACTTTAAACATGGTTTTCGTCCAAGGTCCAAGAATTTTTGTAGGGCACTGTAACTTGTATACTAAACTTTATCATCTTGTAAAACTAGACAAAATATGTTACATAAAGTATTACATATCATGTTAAAACTTAGAGATACAAGCATTAAATGTTTGTATAACTTGTTGTATAAAATGATATATTATCATAATTAGTTAATGTTGTTATCAACTATAATCTACCTGTAATGTTACACTTCTAGATAATAAAACTGATAATAAAACTAATCTTAATTGATATATTATGTAAAGTTTTACATGTTTTAACTTTTAATGTAGTATCAACTTTATGTTCAAAAACAAGACCTAGTTTAATAGCATTGTTACATGGACAGATGAAAGTTTTCAGAGCTCATTGTCAGTCACTGCAAAGCTCAACAGTTTATTACCGGACAGTAGGTCCTGTGAAGATCAATATTTTACAGGACAAAAATTAAGTCTTACAGGACCTGCAGAGATATTTTACATATTTTGATGAATTGAAAACTGTGCGGATGAGATCAAATTCTTTCTGGACTGTCGGTCCTGTAAACCTGCATATCTAGACAGACTAGGGGTGACTATTGCGGCCAAAAACACTATCGCGATAGTATTGTGATAATAAAAGTACTATTGCAATAGTATTGCAATAGTAAAAAAACTATTGCGATACTATCACGATAGTTTTTTATTATAGAAACAACGGTAAACAGTCTCAAGTCTTTTACAATAAACAATGGCTTTGAATTTGAAATAATCTCTCGCACTTTGAGAATGAGCTGGTTCTCTACTAGAGGGTATATCATTGGTTTAGTTTTTGGTCCAGATTTATTCATATTAGTGAAGATAGGGATTTTGAAAGGGAAACTGCATGGTGCTTCCTCGTCAAATAATCCTTTAAATTGGAGGTATCCACTGTACTGTAGTACTATTTGGCAGTATCTGAAAGCTATTTTAGATTTGAAAACTTCATCTATTACTAAACAAAGCCAAAATGCTGCGATACTGCCGATTTTGACTTTTTGTTTTCTTTAATTCAAGGGTGGCGAATAGCATCCATTAATGATTATCATTATCAATTGATCATCTATTCATATCATGACAATTTGTGACGTAATAAGTCAAGATAACTACTTGAAACAAATATGATATATACGAAATACGCATGGCATATAGTAACTGAATTTCACAATCAACTTATCACAGAAAATGACGACAGTCGTAAATCAGTTAATGTTACTTTATCGCCGAATATACGACAACTCTGCTCGGCGAATGCTACTATGCAAGTCTTATTTATAACTTCCACAGAGTAATGCAGAGGTAAAAACGTTTTTAACAAATTAAAATTGAATTTTTTACTTGTCCATAAAAATAACTTGTCCATACATTAAAATGTACGACTGGGACAGTTGATTTCGCCACCCCTGCAATTTCAAAATCGCCGCTCCATGCAGGCATGCTTTTACTTCCATTATGGCGAGTATTTGATCAAATAAGATGATTACTGGTATCCCTTTAATGTATCAATGTGGAGCTCTCTCATTAAAAAATGATGAAAGTAAAGCGTTTATGGGGCTCAACTCTCGTTTTCAAGAAAACTATCGAAAAAAGTCGATAGTCAGAAAAACAATCGCAATCGCAATATTTATCGACTTGAAAAAGTTCTATTGACCTATTGCTATTGCAAGGTAAACTATCGTGATACAGCGATAAGTCGACCTATTGTTACACTCCTAAGACAGACCTTCTAATAGTTTACAGGATATGTCTGTTGGTCCACCATATTTAGTGATGACTGCATTCTGAAGTTAAGGACTCAAAATTGAGACTTAATAGAAGGTTATTTTTCTTAGTAAAAGGTTTTTGAAATCATAAATCTAGTCATGAGATACTTTCTGCATCCAATTTTCCTCATACTTCTGAATCAAGCAGAGTTGTCGTAAGCCATTGGCGTAGGTATGTGCTTAGTGCTCAGGTTAAACACTTAGTCTGGAGATCTAAACTCCTTCACGGATGGTCAGTAGGCCCACAGACCACTGAAGTATGACTATGAGGGACTTGTATTGTTGAAAAGTGGCATAAAGCACCTGAATTCAATGAAATTTTGAAATAATGGACAATATTTATTACAGAAGCATATTCTATATTTATTGAATTCCCACTGTCATAAGCAACATTGTGCATGGACTGCATAGAAAATAGTTGTTTATCTATTTCATACACCACTTGAGAAAAGAGCATATTATATATATTTACAGAGACATAGATAAGATCTATGTCTCTGATATTTGCAATTATTGCTTAAATATGTTCATGTTATTTATAAATTGCATTTCAAAATAAAAGTAGATTGAAACCTTAGGTAGAATTTTGTCACCAATGAATAAAACAGTATGTTTGATAAAAGTATGTTTAAGATGAAGTCTTAGGATAGACAAAAACTTCCTCCCAATTGTATAATTCAGTTCAAAAATATTTTGGAGCATATATTGTCAACATATATTGAGACATGAATATATTGTGTTCGAAAGAACTTCCCTTATTTTAAGAAAAGGACACTTAAGTCAAACTCAGAATGCAGAATGGTTTAATTCTTTCATGGTGGGTGTAAATGAATATATCTTCCTTAAAGTGGCTTTAAAATGATGTGTTCTTTTTTACCAGACATTAAATGTTCATGTATGCCAAATTGCCCATATTGTTTACAGAGATGATAAAATTTATTCTAATTTATGTGATATAACAATATAAATGTGCTATTTTCAACAATGACCTGTTAGTGTGTATATTTTTATAATATACTACTTTTTTACTAGCATATACATTATATGAACACTGTCCTGAAAAAAATTGTAATTTGGCCGTCTTTTCACTTGTCATTGTATCTAAACATTATGAATGGCCGTAAAAATGAGACTGTATTATTTGCCCTTAGGGCTAAGGCGAAGTCTTAATATAATGATTAGTTTGACACACTCAGTGAAGATCTGAAGGTTTTTGTATCGAGATTGTTGTATGTTTTTTAATCACAATGTATCCCTGGATCAGCGGAGAAAGGTCGTCACTAACTATAAGAAAAGAGTGAGTTACAATTGTTTTGCACCAAACATGCAGTATAATATAGTTTGTAAATACATGTGGTAGTTATTTGGTTGTGTGAAATGTATATATGGACAGTGCAGCTGATATTCAGGGATGGACGCTGGACTACCATTTATATATTTTACGTACCAGAACCAATTGTATTCCTGCAGTTATATGTTACATGAACCTAAATAAAGGTTGTAAGGGGCAGTCAGACCACCACTAATGTTGAGCCAATATATTGGTTGATGACTTGTTTGAAGGCTGTATATATCAGAATTTGAGTTGATTGTAAAGTTTTTGCTGGCTTATGATTGCTTAAGTCTGATCTTCTGTTGGTTTAAATCCCTTTTTTGTAGTCAAACATTTGTAGAGAGATTGTCCTTTGTGTTTTTTCTGCTCACCATTGGCTTTCCCCCATGGATGTTCAGCGTAGATTTTAATGTTAGATCCTTAAGCTGCTAAAATTAAGTCATTGAAAACAATATCATTACTTCTAGATAACTGCAAATCCACCTCAAAGGTGTAAAGATTAAGGTTATTGACTTCAAATCACTGCTCTGTTACTAATAGACTAAGTTTAGATTTGCTTCTAGCTACTAACCATGTCTATTACTTCCAGAAAGTAATCAGCTCCTTTCATGAGGATGGGATTTTAGTTCTTGGAAATTCTGTGAAATGTCCTATCAATTAATTTAGACTGTCAAAAATGTGTGTAAAACTCTTATGGATGCTTGACTTGAGCAAATATCAAGTGTGTACATGCATTTGATGGGTTTTATCTATAGTTGTGATCAATGAATTCTTCAAATACCAGATTACTAGGATGATGGGGTAGAGCTCTGCTTGACACAAAAGTTTGTTCCCATCTACTTGTATGGGGTACAATTATTGTCAGTGATCAACAGGTGTTATACTTGCTCCCTCCATATAATTATTAAAATGAATGTTATTAAAGATGGAGTTGGGGCCAAATAATCATTCACAATTATATTGATAAAATACTCCATATGTATTTTATCATGAAAATAATACTGAACTAGTTACTATGGTTTTATTATCAATTGATAATGGTCATCTCTCGACAAACTAGCCCAAAGCCCAAGACTAATGAAAATTGATTCAAGCTAATGAAAATTATTTATTTCATATAGTTAAATTGAGCCAATAATTGGTAATTTAGCTTTTTTACTATGAATTATAATAAACCAGGCCAGTGCACATGAAAATTACAAAGATAACAGTGATAGAAACATAGTAATTGAATAATTTGTCCACAACATATGACAAAAATACATACAATATAATTATGATGTATACGATGTATGTTATATTTTATGTTAGATAACTCATGTTAATATAGTTATGTGGTTTAAAGAAAATATTCATACATGTATTATCTACATGTTATATGCTAGTGTAGCTTCATTTCTGTTAGACAGACACTTGTCTCGCTTTCAAATGCAGCATTTTGATAGGGGCAGCACAAAGTGCAAAGCAAGTCTATGTTATTCTTTATTTACATGCAGTTACACTAGTTTTACTCTGACCTTTCAATTCTTTGAAAATTGGACAATGCTATGCCTGATTGACAAAAATAATGTTTCTCTCTGCTGAAGTTGAGAGGGGTTCACCATTCTACATTGTTACAGAATACAGATATGTAGGCGCGATATGACCTTTCTGTGTTGGTGTGCCGTAAAACCAAAACAAAATAGATATGTAGAATTCATCATGATTTATGATATTCATAAATAATTCTATACCAACTTATTGAAACATGTTACAAATGATAACAGTTTACATATGATAGTATAATATTGTGAGAATATAGTTTAATTATTAGGGTGACTGAATTCCCCTATCGGCTCATGCCAGTATACCCAGATTTCAAAGCAGACTCCTGCAAATCACTTTTCCTGCATGTACAAGTATGCTCCAGAGAGTTCATTTACATGGAAGAAGAAGGAGAAGGGTGGTATAATTCTGTGCACCAATTTGTCGAATGCGCTAATTGGAGTAAAAGACTCCCAGGGAGATTGAAAGATAAATACAAGACCTGGGGTTAGAGCTGTAAAGTCAGTGAATATACATATTAAGCATGAAACTTAATCTATAAATGTCATTACTTTTTTTACTCTTTTATTTGTTATCAGGTTAAGGTTAAATCCTGATCCAGGTTATTCCAATGTCTCAGGTTTACTGTGAGCGCTTAGCAACTGGTGAACCATTTGGAATACTTCATAAGATACTGTATGCAAATGTACTACATGTTCTATTTAACTTATTTAAAATGTTGTTTAATATGCTTTTAGATAGGGATAAACATGTATAATAATTGTGTACCATTTACTTGTTTCACTGCAGTACAATCACATGAGCAGTGTGTGCAGTATAAAAACCAGGGCAAGCCTGATAAGTTGCAAAATTTATGAAGTTGGTTCATTGAGATTATCATTGTTTAATTTCTACTTTCAGTGGATATAATGACCCATACAGATTTGATAGAGGAAGGTAAGTTGATCTATATTTATCTTTAACTATAGGTGTCATATTTGTTATCTCCCTTTAAACTATATATGTATGATCATATTTCTCTCCCTTTGACCAGTAAGTTCTTGATTCACAAGTTTCTTTTCATGAGAAACATTGTAAGTTAGTAAAGTTTATGATGTGTGTTGGTAAACTTTTTTTTCCATTGTCAGTAGTGCATACATTAACCCTGCTGATTTGAATACTCAACAATGGATAGTGAGTACAAAATACTGTAGTGAGCATATAAATCAGCGGGTTTAATGTTTGGCCCAATGATTGAAAGTTGAATAAAATTTATTTAACTGTCAGTGGTGCATACATTTTCCCTGCTGATTTAAATCCTCAACCAGTAATAGTGAGTACAAAAATACTGTAGTGAGCATTTAAATCAGTGGGATTAATGTATTTTTGTGTCTCTGGTTGACAGATGAATTAAATGTCAATAGGCTGTCTGATTTATAGGTATTAGGCCCAAATTAACTACCTCAGTGTAGAATGGCAGTTGTATTGTATTCTGTTGAGTGCTTTTAGCATTTTAGTATTAATTAACTTATTTTGGAACCACAATTTGAATCAGTGCACTATTTAATAGGGTAAGTTTTTACATCATTAGAAAGTGATATTACATTTATGATAAGAAATTATTCAATCTATATTTTATTTGTTTTGACAGTAGTATTTCATTTTGATACCTTTGCTTTCAATATTACTTGAATTAACATCAGCTATATGAATTACCTCCCTTTGATATTTTATAAAACTTGGTGCAGTTGTTTCCCTTTGATATGAATTCTTCTTCAAGATCCAAGTGTTGGTATTCTATAAATCATGAGATATTTGAATGGAGATTCAATCTAATCATGGTCTAGTATTATGTTGATGAATGGAAACTGTGTCATAGACAGTTTAATAACTTGGTTAGTCCATTAGGTTCACTGATGGGTGAACAATTTATTTCTGAATGTAAGATGTGTTCTGTACATGTTATCATTTCATATGTTGAGCCTTTTTGTAATGTCATAAAATAGTTTTAATGTTAGTCTCTGCACTTTAGTGGCTGCTTTGTAAGTGTATGATTTAGGATGCTTTTATTGATGTTTTTCTGGATTAATTTTATAGTATAATGTTACATATTTTGTTGTGCAACATTGACTTTTATCTCTGTATATGCCTTTACAAGTACAGTTTTATATTTTATAATGTCTCATTAAAATTATATCTAATATACTTTACTCTGGTGTGATGTTCTTGCATTGACTTTTTTGTCAGAGTTATTCTACTTTAGTCACTATAACCTGGCCATAGATAGCTGAAGTCTATAATTTAGAAATTTTTTCCTTGTACATATAAGTTGATGAGTATGTAGTGATTATTCTTATGCAGAATAGCACTGTGTCACACTCTGCTCTTTCTTGCATCTCCCTTTGCTGAAATAGTAACTTTGGATTATTGCCCCTTTGTCTGTAGTTGGTCGCAATATGGAATTGTTTATTTCTGTATTAAATCATCGTTTCCTTCTACTTATACGAGGGTTGATCCAGAAGTAATGAGACAACGTCTATAACTTTCAAAGTTCGTGTAATAAAATTATAAAATTATAACTATGCGTCACAATTTTTCATTATCTATTAACTCACTAAATATTATACTGTTTCTTCTAATATTGAAAAAAATATATAGCTTTATATTGGTCATGGTTCGGTATATCGCCGCACGCCATTATAGCGTCATTTCTCAATTATCACTACGGTCTCTTTCAGTAACATTTTTTATCAAATAGTACGCCAAAACGAATGAAACACATACGACATGACGTCAAAAATGTATATTGTTGACGGTTAAAATTTGATTGACATCGGTGCAAACGTTTGCGTTCCACACTATAAAAACTTTACCTCCGTAAGAAGAAAATATGGCAAAATCAGACAAAATGGCGCAACCCACAGTTATTCAATATTTTACAAAATAGGGAAACGCCAAAAAAAACTGTGGAAATGTTGAATCTAACATCGGTGAAAATGCCTGTAAGCAGGGTACTTGTCAACCGCCGGTTTAGGAGGTTTGAAGATGGTGAGGAAGTTCTAGATGATAAAAATAAACCAGAAAGAACGTCTGAGAGTAGACAAATTTGTAATGTAAAGTGCGCATCCGACGTCATTAACGATAATAGGCTGATGACTATTTGCGAATTAGCAGACGAACTAGAAAAGAAAATGCAGTCCATTCAGTTGAAACACTCATCGTCACCTCTGCCGATAAAGGCCTGGGTATCTAGAGCAGTTGGTATGCACATGTTCATTGTGTTTTTGATATGCAAGGTGCCCTACTCTCCCGTGCAGTACCAAAAAGTTATGCAGTAAATTTCAAGTTCTGATTCAATTCAAGTATTCAAATGAGACAAGTTTAGAATAAATAACATAATGTAAGCCAACATGATTTTTTTATTAGAAAACAAATTTCGTAGATTGAATTTTACAAGTACGTCCGCCTTTTTGGATTTTATTAGCGCTAGCATAAGTTCTAAGTCAAAGCAGGTGCCCGCTTCCTTGCTTTCGAAACATTTACAGCAGCAATTTTGTCTCTCAATTTGACTGTGTACCAAGAACTTGTGTATTTTTATGTCATCACTGGACTCAGACTGGTTCAATGATATGCTCAGCCAGTTGATACATAGACATGAACGGTGTATCCCAGCCAATGCAACTCCTTTGAGAAAGAGTGACACTATGTAAGTAAAGGCTATTAAACTTTATTAAGACGTTGTTGACATCAAATATCTGTGGCCTGCGGCGGGATACGTTACCCTACATAGATCAGGAAAGTATAGCTCGAGATTTAGAAAACGCATATGCTTGATTTTTCACACCCGTATAGAAAACTACTTTTTACACAACTGTTGTAATTTTCAAGTTTATTCCACGATCGGTTTGGGATTTATGGCGTTTGTCTCATTACTTCTGGATCATCCCTCGTACATAGGCCTAATTGCTAGCAATTGAATTTCATTTCAAATTTATTTACACATGACCCTATGAAAAGCTGAATGATTTTTTCTGAAACCTGACTAGGAGATTATAGAACTACTCAGTAATATTTTCTATTAGTCCTCTACCAAGAACAATTTTGACATCAACATCAGATAGTTCCTGTCCCCTAAGATGAGTTCATGGTCTATAAGGCAGCATCAACAAATTTAGTCATCATTTAAGTTAATGACTTGTCCACTCAGGACATTAATTTATTTCTCTCAGAAAACCTGGAAAATAATCACTGGTTTTATTTAATACAGTATTCCTAATTAAAATTTTATTTTTTGGTGGGACTCCAATCTTTGTGATCATTTAAGTTTCTTTCTACCGGTATGCGTAAATTTTAATATATTCAATGTCTTTCTTCTTTACTCTAGCGTTAACTAGTATATTATTTATGTTATGTTTGTATGTTTGTTAATAATGAGTTTTTAGTTGTATTTAAATCCACACCCTCTGTTTTACTTGGTGAATATTTGAAGTTATTTTCAGATTCATTTTGCTCGGATGCATTATAATGATCCTCCTACATAAATATTTAGTTTACATGCAGCGTCACAAGTTTTTTCTTTCAAAGTTTTAATTTAAGTTTCAACTTAGTGTTACTGGGTGTTATACTCAGTAAATTTTTGTTGTGACATTGTATTGAGCAATTTTCTTTTCATATTTTTTATCACGATTTATTTAAAGAAAGAGGGGTGTGGTTAATGACTTTGTGCATCCATTAAAATGTACTCTATTGGCGGTATGGTGTGATGACACAAATTATTCTTTTAGGATGTCCTGTTACATCATTATTTATAGATTTAATTTTCAGTCCATTGAATCCTTTATTAAACCATTTTACTATAAGTCATTTTTGCTATGTGATACATATAAGACATTGTGTCAAAATATGTGGGAAATTCCAAATAGTTTCGGATGATGTTTAATTATCACTAGGAATCTAACTTAAATCTTTCACTGTGTTTCTGAGATTTGTAAATTATGCTTTTATATGAAAAGAATCTGATTCTGATTAAAATCATGAACTGTCATTCACATTGTTGGGTGCATGCAGTTTATAATGAGTGTATAATTTTGGATGTTGATATATTGAGTGGTTAAATTAATGTTCCAAATTGTGGATATATCATCAACTGAATAGCATGTCCTAAGTGTTTGAGCTATTACAATTTCTTAGATATCAAAGATAGTGGATAATATGTCCCTCTATTCAGTGTATTTGAATGTGTTGTGTTTTTTTTTAATTTAGAAACATATTGCATGCAGTTGTTTACTTGATTAATTCAGAAACATCCTGTGCTTGGTGTATGGAGACTAGTGATGTAAGAATTTATGAAAGTTTTTATGTCTGAAGTGAAAGGATGATAGATAAAGAAAGATAATGTTGTAATTCACTGATAGCATCAGGTTGTAGATGACATGTTAGATGCATCACGTTTTCTTGCATGCTACGGACTTATTTCTCTTAATTTTAATTTCAAGGAAATTCTGTTTGCAGTTCATATCGCTATTTTGTTGAAATACTAGTGTATGGAGTACTGACTTGTGATGGACTTAATTTGAATTTTCTTTTTTACAGATTTTTTTGCTATTTATCAACTCTATTATTTGTTTATTTATGGTGTCTGACACTTTTACCAGGTTGCCTCCACAATTCTTTAACTTATATTCGCTTAACAACCTTACATGCCTCAAAGGGCTTACAGCTTCTACCTTTGTGGGGGGGAATCAACTAAGTTGAATTTTCAAGGAAGTGTTTTGGTCTGTCATGGGCTGGAAGCTTGATCTATATTGTGTAATTCACCGTTGATGGTGCAAAACCCTCCAAAACCCTGCACCAAGTATGTGGCTTGCCTTTGATTAGTGTTTAATAGGTTACACAATTTAAAGGATTTAACCATGTGAATTGTGAAGTTTATTTTCAGAATTCAAATAAAGAATTAAATGCTATTTTCCAGTGTCTGGTTCTCTTGCAACTGAATTATGTATGTTTCATGCTGTATAGATAATAATTAAATTATTCTGCTGTTGATGGATAAAAACACTATATTGCTATGGTGATGTGTCTATATTCTATACTGTCACATGATCATCATGTCTAATATTTTTATGATGTGACTTGTTGATATTACCTCATATAGGTGCAATCTAAGGTTTCTTGCTGAGAATTGTTGTATAGAATAAGATAGGTATTCCTTAGATGTAAAGATTTGTTTGACTTATATTTTATGGTGTGACTGGATAAGACTGACTTACAATGACTATATCACTCAAACCTGAGTTTATGCTTACCTGTACATTGTGACCTGATTTAATGGTTGCCAGTACCCTTTGACCTGATTTTTTGTTGCCAGTATTAAGTACTATTAATATTTAGGCAGCTTGGATTTATTTTGATTTTCATCTGTATTTAAAAGACATCTGAAGCTGCGGCTGTGGTGTAGTTGTTAGCATGTTTGACTTTGAATCTGGAGATTGCTGGTTTGAGTCGGGTCGCGGTAGGTCATACCCTATACATGAGTTGTCATCCTTGTGTTAGGGTAAGTTAGTACTGGTGATAGAAAAGTGTCCAGGAAACCTATAGAAGGAAGAGATGGCCGTCTTATATATGACCTAAATATGTATTGAATATGACTTAAACCCAATTAACAAAAAAGTCATCTGTGTTAAACAACCATGTTGTGTTTGAAACCCTTATTTGACTGTTGAAGACAGGTTTGACTGTAGCTGTGTATATTTCATGCTTTAGTATACAAGTGACAATATTTCTATGACAATTTCTATGGTAATGTGATCTTGGAATATATAGAGTATTATGATATGTTGAACATAGTGTTATAGAAGTGTTTCTTTGGACATAATCAGTATATGATATATCATGGGCTTAGCACAAAACGGTCGTAACCCACTCTTTTTTAACTAGAATTATGACCCTTTTGCTCTAAGCCCTGGATATAGTAATAGAAAAGCGTTGTCTTAGGGTGTTATCAGTATACCGAACTGTAAGCTAACATGATAGGGTGTGGCTAGTCATGACGTTTCAGCGATGACGATGACAGGGTACAGACTTGTTCTTGTGAAATAATGACAGTCTGCTGGTGATTTAATGAAATTATTTGAAATGTGCCTACTGATGATAATCGGAATCAGTTCCTATTTATGGAATAAATTATAACTTGTATCAATGCTATTGAAAACTGAAAAATAAGAAAATGATAATTTCTCTACATATGTTTGAAAATTTAAAAACTGACTGCTTCTGTTTAAATAAGGTGCCTTGAAGATAGTTTGTTATAATATAAAATATTTGTGATGTTAATGAATGTATGAGAAAAGTGTAAGTAAACATATCAAGAACAGCAACAGTTAAAGAAAACAGGCTTACCTAGCATTTAAAACCAAAGAAGGAGTTTTTTTAAGATTTTTAAACAGACTTGTGTCACAGTTAACAACCTAAGAAGGAGATTTTTTAAAGATTTTTAACTTTTGTTCTTAAAAGGACGCCATAATCAAATAACAGAATCAAGAACCTAAGGTGTGTCCGTCTTGGATAGGAGAGTGGAAAGTTTGAGGTGATATTGTGATTGTATTAGGAAGTTTTTGAAATTTTCAAGTGTGTGATAGTGGGGATATTATAGGTTACAATTCTAACAATGAAAAGTGAAACCAAAGATAGCAGTGTGCCAAAGAAGGAGAAACATTTAGTATTCTCTGACGAAGTGTAAGTTTTTTTAAATTTTATCTTTTCTGATAGTAAAATGGAACTCTAAAGATCTTTGATGGCTGGTTCCATTTTTTTAACCATGTGACAGGTTGTATTCAACTTT
Source organism: Mactra quadrangularis (assembly GCA_025267735.1). Classification (NCBI taxonomy): domain Eukaryota; kingdom Metazoa; phylum Mollusca; class Bivalvia; order Venerida; family Mactridae; genus Mactra; species Mactra quadrangularis. The sequence continues at coordinate 37,222,223 of CM046304.1, forward strand.
GAACTTCATCCTTTGTAATGGATTTTAAATCCAACTTGATAAAAAGAATGCAATCTGTGCTAAAATGTTTAATAGAGTAACTCATTTAAAACCCAGCTTAAAGAGTTAGAAACTTGTGTTTGTTGAAAGTAGCTTTTTTTCAGTTGATGACTGTATTCCTGTGACAAACTTATTTTGCCTTGAACCTACAGAACTTATGGCCCTTGAAATAACATAGATGTGAATGGTACAGTAAAAACTCTGAAAACCGGACCTGGCCCGGACTGACCATAAAGTCCGGTTTTCAGAGGATTCCGGTTTTCAGAGGTTTATACAGAATCACTAATTAAACATAGCTATGGGTTTGGTGGGACATTTTCCTACATTAAATGGATGGTTCAGCTATATCTTAATTTATTTTTCATTAAAGTTTGGTCAATTTTGGTTTGGTAAAGATAGTTTAAATTAACTGAGAAAAAGAGAAAATTGAAATAATAACTTTTCTTAAGTTACATGTGTGTATGTTATCATTGGACTTAAAATGCATTCAAATAAATAATTGATAAATATAGATGCTATTCTCATTTTAAATGAATGCATATAAATAAACACATAACAACGTCATATAAACATGTATTTTTTTCCAATATCTTACTCAAAATCAAAAAGATAGACATTATTATTTCCTTACAATTAACAAACTTTGGAAATTTTGAATACAAACATGTAGCCTCTTTATTTGTATAAAAACAATTTTTTAAATCAAAATATTTTCACAAATCATATCTGTACAACAATACATGTTTATACAAAACAAACATTATAAGAATCTTAAACAATGACAGACAAGTGTTTTCACACCTGTATAGATAACATGCTTGGATATTTAATTAACAATTGACATCTGTCAGGGATTATGATTAACTAACTGTTACAATACACAGAAAGTTGACACTTGGTGTCCGGTTTTCAGAGGATTTTTTATGCATATTTATCATTAGAAGCCATGGCAAAAGGTCCGGTATTCGGAATTCAGAGTTTCCGGTTTTCAGAGGATATTTTTCAATGCGTTTAATAGGAAAAAATATGGGACTTTAAAAATCGTCCGGTTTTCAGAGGATTCCGGTTTCCAGATGGTCCGGTTTTTAGAGTTTTTATTGTAATAGTTTTAAATGTGACAAACTTATGTTGCTTTAAGTCTACTGGAGTAATGGCTCTTGAAATAACCTAGACATATTAAATGGTAATAAGTTTACAGTGTATTTGTTTGCTTTGACTCTTCTCTTCATTTATGTTAACTTGATCATAAAAATTCAGTAATACTTCTTCCACTGGTTGCTAACTTAGGAATGATAAATTATAAATATTAGTACTTTGATAAGTGTTTAAACCATTGCAATAACAACTTAAAAAGCTTATGTTTCTTTACATAGGTACATTCTTTTTGTATTAACATCTTATATATTTATTCATGTTCTCATTATAATAATTTAGGTTAATGCTTTTTTGATAAATTGCCTTATATTTTGACATTGTTTAATTTTGAATTCTTTCATTGAAGGAAAATAACTTTTGAGCGAATAATGTTAAAGATATGAAAAGAATTTCATATGAATTATGTAGTTATTTTCTCCAGTTACCATATAAGGATTCTGGGTGTCTTCATATTGGATTTCATCTGTTATTGAATGAAATCTGATACGATTACAATGTTGAAAAATTCATTAAAATATATTGAATAGTCAGTGCAAAACTAGTCTACATCCTTCTTGGTATTACATGCAGTTAGACTATTTTTTGTGTCGACCCATTTGATGTGTTTATACTGCTTAGGTTATTTCAACTTAAAGCCCCTTTACTAAATAGAACGCTGATAATTGTCAAGTATCATGCTTTTGCTTAAAACTCATGCAAACATTCAATGAATATATAAAACGCATATAAGATACAAAAAACACAAGTATTAGCTCCAGAATTTATACTAATATTATTTTGAAATTAGCGATAAAACCCAACGTAATGACTGTACGGAAAATCACGGAACTCAACGAACTAGATCGGAACATCCCGTCGTGGCTAAAAATAACTACAACTTCAAATCTTAAGTCAACAAATTTTCTGCTTTGATAAATACACGTTTTGTATAGTGAATTTCGTGCTAAAGCCAATTAAAACTCACGGAATCATGTAAATAGTTTTTTACATGAACATATACTGACGGGAAAAAGAAAAGAATCCATTAAGTCTTACGTTATACAAAAATGTTTCCTTATTTATTCTTAATCACGAAAATTTTGTACCTAGTAGAAATGAGGCGTTTCTTTTTAGCATCAGTTTAGATGTTTGCGTACTCAAAATTTGCATGCACTGATTTCTCGAGTAAATCACTGGAAAAACGATATAACCTATCCAACACTGTACAATTTTGTGTAAATTTTATCAAACACCTTTTAAGCAACTTGATTGGCTGAGAGGATATCTCCGTAATCTAATTTGCATGTTATAAAAGTACCCTACTTTTATAAGAAATTGATATTTTGAATAACTTGACCCCTAAAAGGGAACCCGCTAGAGAGAGTTATTATAATCCAAAGGCAGTTATATTCTATTGTCTTTTTGATGGTTTTACTTGTTTTTAAATAGATGATAAAGATTTTGACTTCGTTTAGTGGCTTTAAAGTTTTAAAACAAGCAAGAAAGCATAGACCTAATCCAGAATTCAAATTTATGGGTTTTTCCGTCCGTGCCCAGGCGGTACAAACAAAGTTAGTTACACATTATTGCAAAATAGCAAGAACTGTGGATTAAATCTTATTGTTCTTTGTACATGTGTTTTCATTGTTACGGTGAAAGTTTGTTTGTACCGGAGGGGAAAACCCAAATATTTGAATTCCGGATATAGTCGATGAAATTTGCAATTACTGGTACCATATGACAATATGCACTACCTTTGTATAATTCTGTAAGGACATCTCTGTTGAAGTGTTCAAACCTAAACAGTAAAACAATTTATAAGTACCTTCACTGGTAATATAAAATTGAATGACTTTTGCATATACTTAACACCCTGTATCATCTAAAAAAATAAAACTATTTAATTACACAACCTAAATATTTAAGGTATGTTATGTAAGTTGTGCTTACATGTGAATTTTCATTGAATCGTATGACATATTTTAGATTTTATTGTAGTCTCTCCCAACACTGGCTGGTTGTTATAGATTGTTTGTTGTAATACTTCTGTCATACAGAATATATCTTCTATAATGTATTATATATTGTAAACTGTATCAAAACTATGTAAGAACTTACTCAAGCCAGTCGTATACTCAACAATTCAGGTGTACAAAATGGCCTTTTAAAGTATATTCAGATAAGATTGGATAAAAAAAAACCTTGTGATGGAGTATAGATAAGGTAATGTTTTTACATACTGAGATTGTGATCTTGTTGCTACTTTATCACCTTTTGTGTTTTTTACGATCTTTTGTTTTTGATGAATTTTTATTCTAAGGTCACATTACTATGTTTTAGATGCTTGACATATGTTTGTTAATGTTATTGATGATAATATAGCGAATATTTCAACAATTTTTGACACAGATGTCATTGATGAAAAAAACCTTTGCCTATAGGTGACTGTTAGTGTATTCATATAGTTGTACTGATTTAAATAGTAGAGCTTTAATTTCAAACACCACTTTTTTACCTTCTTACTGGAGAGTAGCTGAAGAGGATTAGAGTATTTATTGATATAATATTATGATGCAGAAATACTATATTTTGGATTAAAAGTGCATAGAAATTAGGAAGTGTTTAAACAAATTGACAAGATAATAGTCTGGGATTAAAACAGATTTAGCAGACTGTGTTATACCCAAGGAAAGGCTTAAATTAGTTAGTATTTTATATTTGTGTCAAATCTTGTCTATTTCTTTGGCCTAGAGGTGATATATATTATATTATTGTATATATAGCTATTTTTATTTAAATTTGAATGAGGAGTGTCAGTTTACAGTTTTTTCATTGGATTTTATCATGTATAAAGTGTGTCAGTGTTATAGAGAATTTATATATTGTACCCTTATTTGGATTTATTTGAATATTGGTTGGAGTAACTTGTACTAGGTGAAACTTGTTGTTTTGTTCTGTGATGTATATTGAGCATTAACTTCATTATATCATTGATCTCTTTGGAGTATTGTACTAAAGGCAATTGGGGCTTTATCAGAAAACTGTCGTAACACAATATATAAGAAAAGAGTGAGTTACGACTATTTTTTACTAAACATGCTAGTTGTGCTTGACACATTTGTTTCCCCTTACTAGCAAACACATGTAAGTGGCACTTCGAACAACAGTGTTCCCTTTTAATTTGTCTAGGTCATAATTTTGTTGTCTCACATAATGACCTGAAACTTGGTATGCATAGTCTTGGTACAGTATTTACTGTAGTTACTAAAAATGCAGTAACCAGTACTGTATTTCAGTTTTCTTCAATTTTTGAGTTATTCCCCTTTAATGTTTAATCAGGTGATATATAAAACTCAAAGGACTCTTTTTAAGCTACAACAAAATGGTTTTAATTCTCAGGTGTTACAGTATGGTATTATTGTGAAGAGTAATTTATAATAAGTATAGCAAGAGTTGTCTATCTTGGCTGCAGGTGCATCATTATACATGCTACAATACATGTATAACATGAATGGTAATTTTCTTCCTATATACACGAATGTTCACATAGTACTCTATATGAATATGAAAATACAAAACATATGCTATTTTAGATTTCACCTAGAACTTTTAGACTGTGATATTTTGATATATTCAGAATGCATTTGATTATTGCATACCTGTGGTTATGCCATGATAGTACACTAATATGCGGCACAGTGCACATGCGGTACATGAAAACTTGACTGTTAATATGCAAATTTTCTAAAATGATCAGAGAGATTGTTGACTATTTGCTTCAACATTTTTGTATAAACTGACTTTATATACAAAAATAGATCATGTAGAAACAGTAATGTGGTTGAAATATGGTCGAATTATTTGGTACAGATACTGATGTCAGTATTTTAGATTAAGTTGCCCTAGCCTATGTGGTTTGTATGAAAATCTGTCTCTATCAGTTATTTGAAAGTAGGTTTATAGTATTTGATAAAGTTTTCAACTTCCACCTATGTTTAAGTGAAGACTCTGTTGATATAACAAAACCCACATGAGCATTAAGTTACAAGACCATATTTAGGTATAAACTCTATTTTCTGATATATGATACCTTAGATACATTCCAGATTATAACATTATATTCCATTGATATCTTATATACATTATATTGTAATCATAAACTATAACATGTTATCATACATTTCACGGGCTTAGTGCAAAACGGTTGTAACTCAAGTTAAAAAATAGTGATATTTATCAAACACCGCAGCAATGTTACCATAATACACACAACTGTTACTAATTGAGCAGGTGTGGCTGAGCGGTAATGATGTTGGACTGGTAATTATTGGCTGGCCAGCTTAACGTTGGTTTGAATCCCATCCCAACATATTAATTACAAAAAACTACATAACCATTAAATCTATGTTAAGCACTGAGAAAAATTGCTACATGCTACTTAAAAATGACTTACTGTCAATAAATACACTAATGGAAAGGTACATTTTGAAAACTCTAGGGGGTGTTCGGACCCCTCCTGACCCCCCTGCTAGATTAGCTTATGTGTTTCACAATCATGACCAAAACATGACTAAACTGTCACAATTAATAGCAAATTGTTTCCAGTCAAAAGAGTCTAAATGTAATATAAACCTTTCAATGTCTGTTTGCTGTTTGTGGCAAGGTCAAAACATAAATGTGTTTTCTGTTAGTAATATTTATGTGTTTAAAAACACTGATTTAAAAAAATAATGTAACAGTTTTATTATTTTTGGATAAATGTCCCTTATTTTTTTATAATTTTGAAAAATAAAGCGTGAACATTTATTATGGAAAACTGGGGTGGTTTTGAAAAAAAAACTTAAAAAAGCACTGATCTATTACACAAGTGACCAAACCCATACTGCTGCAATTTACATTTTAACTTCACCGTGATGTATTTCTGGCTTGCATGTAAGGTAAAAATGAAATTTGAAGCATAAAAATTTATTACCTTATTTCTATGGAGCTAGACATGTTTTATTGTATGTTTGACCTAGTTGAATAAAGAAATGATGTTTTCATGGTGTAATGAGTTATGTGTCTCAATTGAATTATTCTATACAATTGAGGTGAAGCATAGTACTTGCCTTTTTTGGTACACTCAAGTTGATTAAAAAATGTATTAAAATACCTGAGGTAAACATATTTTACAATGTATACATTTTTAGTTACAAATATCAACTATGTATAATGGCCATGGCCATCAGGGATGTTTTTATCTTTCAACTTCTTAATGTTCAGAAGATCTTTGTTTAGCCATCTTTCTGGTTAAGTGAATAAGGTCACTGTCTTCTAATTACAGTTTAATCTCAATTATCCAAATTCTGGAAGTGAAAAAATAATTTGGATAATCCATTATTTTGGTTAAAGCGGAGTTGATGATCCGAAGATGAATTCACAGATTTCTTAATATTATTAAAAGCATTCAAGTTATTTCCATTTCTAACTCACTCACACAGTTATGTTGAAATGTCATTCCCTTTTCATCATAAAGCAAGTGAATAATTATATAATTTGAGTGATTATTGCTCGGAGTTTTTTTTACTAGACATGTATTTCATTGGTTCGATCAAATAATTAGTCTTATTTACTGTGCATTTTTTATGACTGATACATCATGCAATCTTTCGTTTTGATGTTACAATCATTGCTCCTCATCATTGTCCAACATTGGCCTATCTGATAGACAAACTTTATCTAAAATTCTGCACTCACATACTTGTTTATTTTACATCTGACAAGCTAGCAGTATGGGTCCTTTACAGCTGACCCTTGCTATTATAATATTCATGAAGAAACTCACAATAATTCTTCCAACCACAGCTCGTGAATGTAACATAGTCTGTCTAAATAACACAGAAAACCTAATTTATAATATAAATAGAAATTCCGAAATTCTGATTTTATAGTGTTTTGTTTGATTAGTTAACACAAATGACATGGAAACGTGACCCCTAGTGTGATGTCATGAGATCCTATCCCAGCAGTTTATAGGATATCTAATTAGACTGATATACCTGGGATTGGACATAGGCTGATATTAAATGTGAAACATTCACTATAAATTTCTACCTTAAATTTAACAGGGGTCGGTTGTGCAGTTGGTAGCGCGCCTAGATTTCCAATCTAGTGTCCTGAAGGGTATGGGATCGAATCCTACCCAATAATGTCAATTTTCCTCCAATTATAAGGTATATGGAGAAGTTTCTGGTCTTGTGGAAGGGTAGGTGAGTACTGGTTATTGACAAGGGTCCAGGAAAGCTACATTAGGTGTGTTGTACGACGTTATATGTGTTGCTATGGTGTTAAACCCAACAAAATCTTAAATTTAGTTAAGACATTGACTGCTATTCTGTGTTAATTTATATTGCACTGAGATCTTTACATAAGTTTTCTTGTTAAAATACCATATTTTATATCATGCATGAAGGTATATTTGTACGTATAAATCATTTTAGACGTAAAGTCTGACCTCTATATTGTCTGCCTTTTAACATCAATTAATTAGTAGAAAATTCCTCTGTGGGCGTAGCTTGGCATATACCAGTACTATGCCTTAGAATGACAATGATAACCAAACATAAATTAGAAAAAAACTTATACATTAAAAATGCAACCACAAAATTTGATTTGGGTTGAGGATAAATATTGTAGAATGTCAAAATTCTTAGAAACTGTTACTTTTATAAAAATAGATATTTGAAAACACAATGTATATTGACACCCCATACCCTCCCTGGCTTGTTAAAGTCGTAGCTAAATTATGTACACTGACAGTCTTAGAAGTTGGAATGTGAATAATATTTCACTTATCTTGTTGTACTGACAAAGCTTCAACTATAAATTTAATTTATGAATAAATTATGTGACAGAAAATGTTAAACTACACTGGGGTCCAAAAGTTTCTTTACAATTTGTTAAATTTTTACGTTTTGAAATAGGGCTGTCACGATACGCCAGAAGCGTATCGCGATATATTGCAATACACTGTCATCGTATCACGATATATTGCGGACTTTTAGATTCGTTGTTCCTCCGCTGTATTTAACATAAAAATTGCAAATCTTATTTGCAGCTACTGATAGAATGTAGCCTCTTTAAGTATTAACAGTCATTTAGGACTGAGATGCGCCCCAACCGGTTAAATTCTTGCGGACATTTCGCTACTTTTTCTTTTTTTCGTGAAGGAAAGAATTTTCCAATGAAATAAAAATATTGCCAAATACCGGTACATTAAAATCGTACCGCGGTACGTATTGCTGCAGCTGCTTATTGCAATATACCGGTATACCGGTTTATCTTACCTCGTACAGAATACTCGTTTTTCATTGGCCGAGAGCAGTCACGTGCTGACCATGTATTATCCCATATTAGGTCAGTAGATTCTAATATCCAGTCAGTAACAAAATTTATAAATGATAGCGCTGACGAAACCTTATTTTGGGGGAACTCGGTAAGATAAATTCGTTACACAGTCAGTTACTGACCGGATACGGTGTGATACCGGGTCAGTGAATAAATATTGGGCTCGAGCTACGCTCTCACCCAATATTAATTTACTGACCCGGTATCACACCGTATCCGGTCAGTAACTGACTGTGTAACTAATAATATCTAGACAGCCCTATTTTGAAATATATTTAAACAAACATTACTTGTCTTTATTAGTTGCACAACTAATATACAGTTTATCATTAACTGTCAACTATATTCTATCATTTATATTTTCATTAATAAAGTATGCAATAAAGTGTTAAAACAAATGTGTCTGCGTAAATTTTTGCTATAAATAGATAAAAGGAAAATATGAAACAAAATACAAAGTAAAGAAACTTTTGTACCCCAGTGTATGTTGAAGTTCCCATATAGAATGTGTAATTTTGTATGAAAATTATGACACTGGATATGACTGGATGGCAAATGCATTCTGTTGAGTTGATGTGAAGCCATAATTCATTTGTAATAAAATATGATGGTCTGATTAATCTAAATAGGTTTAATGGGCTAAGTATGAAATTCATTGCTTTTAATGATAGATTTGTTATATTTTATTTAAAATTGATTAAGCTACCGGTAGTTCAGAAATTTCTTATGCAGTTTTTTTAATGAGCAACTTTTTGTCGTATTGAAATCTGAGCTTAAATTCTAACTCATATTTTTGTGGTAGTCTGATTATTCAGTTCTTTGGGTCGTCTAGAGAAGTAATTTTTAAAAGTTTGTGCAATAGCCATTCTCTATTTGACTCTGTTCCAATTTACCTAATATAGCTCAGTATATAAACATAACTGTGTATGTTTTACTAACTTCATTAAGTTCAAGGTCTGACAGATTTTTTACAATGATTTTTATGAATGACCTTGACTTTTATGAATGACATTTATTTATGACCTTGACCTCAAAAAATGACCTTGACCATGATTTCATTATATCTACATGATATGGTCTATGAAATTTGGTATATGAAAGTCGTTGCCCGACAACACCATTTTGGCAGCAAGTGCTATATTTCGTTATAGATTTTAGGTTGCCTAAAAGAAATTATTGGTCTCAAACTAAAACTGGTTGTACCTGACTACCTAACACCCACTTATTTTGTAAACTGTAATACAGTATATATGATAGTGCTGACAATGTTAAGGCATTGTGTCCATGTTGTTTTCGGATACAATATATTATATTGAAAGTAAATCATTTGGTTGCTACAACATAACATGGGTGACTGTAATTGTTTACCTGCTATCTACTGTACTGTCTGATTATGTTTGCATTCTTAATTGAAATTATTACATTGTTTTGCCTTCAAGTGTTTTAATTAGTTTGTGTTTGATTCACATGCAATTTCACCACAGTCTGAGTCATGTGACAGGAACCATTACCAATCAGTAATTAATGGATCTGTGCAAAATTAGTCTTCATGTTAAAGAAAAAGGCTGTAGACTAGTTTTGCACTGACCCATCATGTTGTATTTCATGGGAAGCACCAACTAGTACTAAAATCATACCAACTGTAAACCACCATCTACTTTCTCAAGAATTAAGAATCATGGTTGTGCAATAGCTCAGGACTTGAATCCATAACAGGGAGAGATAACAGGGATTTAAGTCAGCCACCTTCAAACTGATTACCTTAAACTGTCTTATTAAATTATAGTTTAACTAAAATGCTTTATTGCAGTACAGAGTTCCTTAATATGTTTTTACTTTAAAATCGTTTATATTTTATATTTTCAGGGATCAAGGCAGGAATGGTATAGAAGCAGGTAAGTTAATTAACATATTCAGACTTATCTGTTACAGCCTAGAGTTCATACTTCAAACTTGGGGATCTTAGTTTGTACCTGAGGTACATCCATAAGGATCAAAGCCATAATATTGCTGCAGAACTGGTATTCTGTAGGGAGAAACCTTCTTTAGTTTAATGATTTGATTTTGCATTTAATTACATAAAGCTTGGGACTGCATGTATGGTGAAACATTATCTGTGCTAGTGAAACTATGTAATTCATATAGGCCTGTTAGTTATTCAGCAAATTACAATAAAATGTAATGAATTAGGCTAGTTATAGTGAAAATTTATGTGAAGACTGATATCACAGGCCTTTTCCTTAAAGATTCCATCAATATGTGATTGAGTTGTTTATTGGCACATTCTCATGTCAACTTGACATTTGTAGATGTTTAAAATAAAACTGTAAAGAAATAAACATAATTTGTTTTACTGAAGTATCCTACCAGACTTGCTTGGGAATATTTTCAGTTAAGTTTTCAGTGTATGAATAACACAGTTGCAGTTCTTAAATAAGCCTTGCAAGCTGTCGTGTGAACCAACATAAAATGTATGATGTAATCCATTTTGATTTTTTGTTGTTTTGTTTGTGACTGGTGAACTAGAGAACAGATCATGAATTATGTAGATTACTTATCGAGGTTTTATTTGTGCAGTTTAATTTGATACCAAAAATTGTTGTGAATTTGGTTTCTTTTTGGATCTTATTTTTAGAGTTAAACTATAGTGTTATCGCACAAAATTGTAAAGTTGGTTGATTTGGATATGGAAGCAGATTTTAAACTGGGCTTTAACTTTTTTTTTTGTTAAAACTTTTTGATGTATGTTGACAAGTGTTGTTCTGGAATTAATATTTGTTCCCTAATAATGATGAGCTAAAACATAGTGTAGTTCAAAACAGAAGTATTTTATGTTTGGACATGACAAAGCTGTTCATGACTTCTTTGCCACCAATCTTATGATAGAATCAACTGTATGTGGTTTATTTAAATATGAAAAGTAGGTAAATGAAGATGTGTATTCTGTTTATGACATTGTTTCATTAAAAGAATTTTATCGCAGTTATTTTTTTGTTTTTGTTTTGGGGTGGGGAAGAATTTGTTAAATGACATAAGCTTTTTGGTTTTTTTTTGTATTTGTGTGGTTTTTTTGCTTGTCCAGTGAAAAGTGGGTTGAAGTTTTTTTACCAAGACAATTTATTATTGTTTGTTCTTGAACCTGTTTGGGACAAATGTGAGGTTGGTGTACCCTAGAACCTGGTTTAAACCTCCAGTTGCTATTATTTTATTATTTTGCCACTGTCTGTTCAAAGGCGAAAAACCCGATTAGATTCTTGTCTTTGTTTCTTATTTGTGGTGTTCCTTTTATAAAAAAAATCATACAGAGAAGGGATTGGATTACTTTTATTGGAGAACTTCTTTGATACCAGTTTGACAAAGTCTTTGAGTGGATCACTATTGTTTATTATGACGAACCTGTGATGGATTTAAAGTTGGGACTGAGTTGACAAGCTTCACTTATAACATCACGATAGTGTACTAGTGTTAGAGTTTACATTGTTTTAAGATAAGATAAGATAAATTTTATTTTAAGTCAGCAAGATATATTTAGAATATTTTCTTATATGTTGTTGTTATATCTCTGTTGTTGAAGTATTGTTGTTATTGTTGTTTATAATGGATTATGTGACAGATATTGTTTATATTCCTACAGATCATAACAGTTTTGATAATATGGGTGTGAGGGACGGAACTGACCCCACATTTGAAGTGGACCATCTTGCCACATATACCAGTAAATCAGGTAGGAAAAGTGTTGTGTTTCTGTTGATTTTATGATGGGATGATTTTGAATTTATTTAAAAATGTATCTTTTTTGTTTGAATTATTAAGTATGGCAAATAGTAGCCTCTGGTAAAGAAATGAACTTAGTATTAGGTAATGCTACAGTCCCATAAACATAAAAATAGGCATGAAGGCACGGTACGGGTGCCGTGCGATCAAACTCTGCAAGGACATGTACAAACTCTTGCGTACCCATAAGGACTGTTACGTTTTTACCAGGGTCCGTGAGATGAGCCATGGATACATATATCTGTTTCAAAGTCAAATTGTGAACACAATTGCGGCCTAGTATGGATTAAACTTGCATATCTTCCAGCTACGGCTTGTGTGTTGTTTTGTGCTATGTGCATTCCGTCACCTTAATACGCAAGGCTTCCAACGGCCTATGACTGCCTGCACCTATGGGCCCACAACAAGCCACAGTTTTATGGGACTGAGGCATTACAGGCTTGGGTCAAGAGATCTAGGTCTGACCAGGTGACGCAAGGAGGACAACTGACTGCCGTGATATTACTGATTTTCTTTTAAATAAAGTGTGAAACACCATTACTGTTTTAATTAGAGTGAAGCTAGTATTTGATTAGTTAACAGAACAGTTTTCACAAGGCAATGAAACGTAAATGCATCCAGATTCACATATGCTACCTAGGGAAAACAGGATGTGTTTTAGTAGAATTGAAACAGTATTTAACAATGTAAAATCATGACATTCTCTATAGGTAATGATGTTTTCTCATACATAATAAACATAATGTATCTGTATGGTATATTTGATATGTCAGTGTAAAACTAATCTAACTGTATGTATGGTAGGAAGGATGTAGACTTGTTTTTCACTGACTCATTGATATGAAACAAGACTGTCATTCACACAACATATGTTTATCTGTTGTATACATCAGTGGGTATCTGTCATTATATTTCTGATATCATATTGTCATCAATATGATTAAAACCCAATCTAAAACTCACCGCTCATATACTGTCTCATTTTATATCTGACAACATAGTATGGGCTATGTTCAGCTGACCTTTATAACTTTAACATTCATGACACAACTTGCTACCAATTGTCCAATCACAATCTTTGAAAATTATGCATGGTCAAAATACCTTATAAAAGTCTGATATAAAAAAGGATCCAAAGTTCTGATGCTATTGATTGTGTTTCTTCATGACATTTTTCTTTCCATCCTGCTCTTTTTTGCGCCTCCCTATGCAAAAATAAGTTACATCAATGTGTTAACCCTTTAAAGCCCCATGTTCCTTTTTCTGACCAGTGCCTTTTGGGCTCTAGAATAATCTCTAATACTTAGTATGCCCAACTTTTTGTAACTTTTAATCGTTTACAATTATTATAATATATTCAAACAATGTTACATTTGAAGGTACTACACATGCTGAAGATGGTCTCACTAAACTTAAACAAATGGAAAGTACCACTGGTATTTGGACTATGAGATGTATGCTTATAGTTGAAAGAAGACAAATAGTTGTCATAGATAAAGGAAATGGGGTAAGTGAAAGATATTATCATTTCTTCTTTGTCTGGGTAGGGTGGTCAAAGAGACTTCAAATCACTGTTACCTTGGGGAGTATAGCCTAATCATAAATTATGACTCTTTGTGTTAGAAAGTTGGCAGATGACTAAGGAGGAGTGTAGTATAGGACTTGATCAGTATTTTATTGAAAGGGTTTAACTCTTCTGAAGAGTATTGTTTTAGCATTTAAAGCTTATTCACTGATTTTTTTAGAAAGAGTGTACCATATAAAATGCTAAATTTGCTGAAAAAATACTCTATAAACCCTATAAATACAAAAAAATGCACAAAAATATAGTTTTAATACCATTGTGTTTAATACTGAATAAGTAACATTTAATACACTTTCAATACGATTATTTAAAGAAGTATTTAAGGTCAAAGTAGAAAATGAAAGTGCATGAGTTACAAATGTTGCTCTCACCATTCATGTTATCACAATGTCTTCTCTTATGTATTTTACTTGTGTTGGTGAGGAGAGTAAAACTTACTCCTGACATCTTATAAATGTTAAAATTTATGTATCTTGATGTTCTTTGTTGTAAAAAAGTTATTCTTTTGTTACTGAGGAGTTTATGTTTTTATGATAACTGTCATTTGTACCATATATAACTGTCTAAAGTGATGAATAACTTAATATAAATCCATGTCATTTTCTTGAAATATTACTCAAAATTAGAAGTTAACCATTTGGTATTATGGTACTTTGGTGTGGATGTCACTGTGTTTTTTTTTCTCTGATGTATTACATTGCTCATGAAGATACTTCAAGGCTTCAAGACTTTCTGTTTTATATGAAAGTCTTACACTAATTGCCTGATTAAATCCTGCTTCACCTGTGTCAATTTGACATTGTGTAATATTTTATTGTTTATTTAACTTAGTCAAAGTCAAGTCTTCACCTTAAATTTTCTTGGGCGCTAGCCCAATTTATTATGATATTTAGTTAAAGGCAAAACTATCAACTAGCCCAACTATATGAAATGAGATAGTTTAACTAGCCTGATTTTTTTCTTTTGCATTCTTGTTTAAATTAGAAAAATAGGGGTTTTTAAACATTTTTTGTAAACAGGGGTGTAAATGGGAACAGCCATGTTTTATAAACACAGGTGTTATTGGGAACAGCCATGTTTTATAAAATTTAGCTATGTATTATTGTAGAATAATGTATACATATATTATGTTTTACAGGATGAATTGGAAAGATTTCCATTATCCCAGATACATGATCCTACAGCAGTGTTAAAGAATGATAGAAGAGAAACATATAATAATCTTGTATTGTTTACAGTCATAGATGATCCAAGAAGGAAAAATAGTCCATCAGATATGCATATATTCCAAAGTGTTAATGCACCAGTAAGTATTTTACACCTGAAGGAAAAATAGTCCCTGTAAATATGTTATACTGATATTATTTACTGATACTAAAGATGATTTCGAAATATTTGTAATGAAATTGCATTTTTTTTTTGTTGGGTTTAATGCCCTTGCAACACATTGTATAGGTCATATGATGGCAGTCAGTCCACCTACCCACTATTCCTGGAAAGGCTAAATCTTAGGAAATAGCTGTTACCAACTACGTAGCACATACTTGTGTCTGTGTATATTTTTTACTACCATATGAAAGTTCCACCAAGAGGACCATCTAAATTTGTGGTTTTATTAGTGGAATGCTCTTTATATTGGGACCCTAATCTATTCAAATACTTAAAAATCATATTTAAAAATCATTAAAAAAAATACATGATTCCGCAATAACCAAGGTGGTCTTTATTGTTGAATTTGACTTTACTAAATGAATTATCATTACTTTTCCCACCAATGTAATTAAAAGTCTAACATTCTTACTTTACTTGATTTAAGTTTTTTTTATAAAGTCATTGACCTTACTCTTTATTTGTTGACATTTTAAATCTAAAAATTGCTAAATAGTTGTACTCATGTATTTTAATTTAGTGAGTTTAACATTTTTACTGTATCAAGAAGTCTATAATTAAAGGATTAAGTTGTCTATGCACTTGTTCAACTCTATAGAGTCTACTTGTTAGGTGCACTCACATTCATTTAAAGATTTGTTATTTTTGACACTTGCATCTTAATGACATTTTCACTCAGTTGGGTTTTTATGTCACCATGTATAGAAAATGATGTTAGATTTATGAACTGCCTAGTTTTTTATTGTGAGCTTTCTAAGTTGGTAACTTAAAGTGGTTAAAATTAGGGCTGCAACGATTCGATTCGATACATTGAAACTCGATTGCGAGGGTGCCGATTCGATTTCGATTCGGGACCTGTGAGTTTCGATTCGATACTGACTTTTAAACATGTCTACGTAAGTTACAACGATAAAAGCAAAGGCTCACCTAAAAGACAAAAAGTACGTTGACTGTGAAACTGGGTTTAATTCAGTTACAATTCTCTAAAGCTTCCAATATGATTTAACAAGCATGGAAACTCTGTTCCAAATATTTATTCATGCCCCCATTTGCTACGAAATTGGGTCGGTGTGATTGAATTTTACCTGTCAAGTTTCGGTGTTAGTTAATTCAAATTTTAATATATTTCCCAACAAAGCATAGGTTTATGTTAAATGTACGGAAGTATATCAAGAACTGCATCTTTCTACAATTTATGCTTCATGCTGTCTATACGTTTCTAGTCAAA
This sequence comes from Mactra quadrangularis, assembly GCA_025267735.1. NCBI lineage: Eukaryota > Metazoa > Mollusca > Bivalvia > Venerida > Mactridae > Mactra > Mactra quadrangularis. Next base: position 37,238,758 of record CM046304.1, read on the forward strand.
ATTACAATTATAATACATTTTCGCGAACGTTACATTCGTACCCAATTCATTTCGTACTTGAAAAAAAGCAAATACAAATTTAGCAGATTTTCGAGTTTCGTGTTATCAAATTTCAGTAACACTTTTAGTAAATCCATATTATTTAGTTTTAAGCTCAAATAAATGTATAAATGCATATTTGAAGTAAATTATATTAATAAATGAATCGAATCGAAAAAAATCGAATCGAAGGAAAATGTATCGAATCGCATCGAATCAACTTTCCGGTGAATCGTTGCAGCACTAGTTAAAATAACTTAGCTTAGTTTTGATGAAGCAATACTATTGTTTTTTGTTTACTTTGAACATGATTTCTATAAGGTTCAATTTTAAGTTAGATTAAAGCATTACTATTTTTTTCTGTTTTTAGCTCGACTTTACGAAGTAATGTAGAGCTCTCCTACTCGCCCCGGCGTCGGCGTCCGCGTCCGCGTCCACATTTCTGATTAAAGTTTTTGTGCAGTAAAATACTTTCTTCTATATCTTAGTTATTTCTTAAGATATTAACTTCAAACTTTAAATATATGTTCCTTACTATCAACCACATCTCATGTGACAAGGTCCATAACTCCAAACGCATTTTTTCAGAATTATCTCCCCTTGAACTGATTGAAGTTTTTGTGCACAGATTAAAGTTTTTGTGCAGTAAAATACTTTCTTCTGTATCTTTGTAATTTCTTAAGATATTAACTTCAAACTTTAAATATATGTTCCTTTCTATCAACCACATCTCATGTGACATGGTCCATAACTCCGAATGCACTTTTTTCAGAATTATCTCCCCTTGAACTTAGAATTTTTCTTTAAAAAATGTTTGTTTTACTGCAACTGTTTTATTTCTTTAGGTATTGATTTCAAAGTTTAAATATACGTTCTTTTTTATCAACCACATCTCATGTGACAAGGTTCATAACTCCAAATATATTTTTTCAGAATTATCTCCCCTTGAAATTAGAGGTTTTTTTTTAAAAAATGTTTGTTTTTACTGCAACTGTTTTATTTCTTTAGGTATTGACTTCAAACTTTAGATATATGTTCCTTATTATCAACCACATCTCATGTGACAAGATTCATAACTCCTTATACATTTTTTCAGAGTTATCCCCCTTGAACTTATAGTTTTCTATTTTTTTTCTTTTTTTTTTCTTTGAATTTGTTTAGGGTTATATTTTCAAATTTTAAAATATGTATGTTCCTTATCATCAACCACATCTCCTGTGACAAACACTTACTAAGTCGAGCATGCTGTCTCCTCTGACAGCTCTTGTTATAATTAACATAAATTCTTGTTTTTAAAGTTCTTTTTATATTGTTGTATATGAAATGATGTTTTAAAGAAATGTGTCTAAATTGCAAAGCTTCGGCTCAAATGTTGATAGGGTAATGATTATGTCCTTACTTCTCAATGACTTGACCAATTACCATAGTTTTAAGTGATGGTTATTGATAGATTTGTCTGTAATGTTTGTCATATTACATGTACTCGTATGTACAATGAAAACACAATGTAAATCATATTGATATGAGAAACAAACATAAAAATAAGATTTACATAGTCAGAATATAGTTCATTGTACTGTCATTAGATGATAAGTTTTTGCACTATATCTTTATAGATCACACCTAGATATTGTTACAAAAAAGCCTTGTGGTAAAACGGAGGCTACTCTTGTGTTAATGACATATAATGATAAATGACTATGACCTAGTTTTTGTGAGAAATTTATGCTGATTAGTTTATGTACATTTTGTTTGTTCTTCTTTTAAAAACATTAATTTTACGCCCAATTGATATTTAGTGGTGTGTACTATTACATTAAAATATTGGTGATTTGACTGTTGTATACATGTATTTATTTCAAGTTTTGTTGATCTTTTATTTTTTATTTTATTCATAATTAAATTTTGAGTCCAATATTGTCACAATTATAGTTTTATTGTCTTTATAAATACAGACTGGTCCACATCCTTATAATTATAAACTGATCCCCAACAATCCAGGGATGTTTTCTTTACTAACATTTGGTTATAAGGACATGGTCCTAATTATCAAGGTCAGACTCGTATTGTAAAATTCAAAGTTGCAGATTTGGCACTTTTTTCAAATCATGTCATTAACAGTTGAAGAAATTAAAGTGTGGAAATTTTGGGTTCTGTATTCATATCTATCCAACTGACCAACATTACTGTATTGATGGTTTATTGGTTTATATGAAATTCAAACCAGCTTGTCATCCTTACTGACCATCGGCACAGCTTGTTCTGACAGTACATAAAATAATGAACTTGACAAAATAGATCACCAACTGTATTGATATTTAAATGATTATACTAAGTATATTTGCTGCTAGGAAGTAGATTTGATAAAACAATTTTCTGTCTATTATTTCAGGCTCATGATATTGTTGATGAGATATTATCAGCCAAAGGTGAAGGTGGCGGTAGAAGAGGACCATATGAGTAAGTGATACGATATCTTAACATTTGGATTAGTTGGGAGACTTCTTTAATATGCTTTTATTTTATGTCTTTAGTTTGTTTCATGTTTTATGTTGGGTTTGAACCTACAAACCATAATCTGTGTGATACTTCACTGACTAAAATGTACAGGAAGTGTTTTTATACACAAAAAAGAAGCATCTCCAGATTTTTTAAGCTAGATTATCTCCCTTAGGTTACAATTGTTTTATATACATGTATTTGATGTTGCTATCCGGAACCAACTGTTACTGTAGCTTCTCAGTCAGTTATGGCTTTGACTTTTAGCCTATGAACATAGATGAAAATTTTGAGGACCTGAGAGAGCGTTTGTTTTCTGTGTAAAAGATACTCAAATGATAAAGCAATGAATTTCAACACTTAGATAATGTTGACTTTTTAAAAATGAAAAGGAATGAAAGTTTTCAGTACTCCTTTAGAAATACCCAAAATTGTTTGGACCTGCAAATGCTTTTTTGTCCTATGTAAAAGCTGTTGAAATTACAATAAAATATTATAAATTAAAACATTTGGAATTTAGAAAAAAAAAATTGCCTATGAAATATTTTCTCTAGAATCTGGTTTAAACCCTAAGTGGCAATTTTTGCCTATGTCCAGGCGAAACCCCTAAGATTCTTGTTTTCATTATTTGTTTGCAATGTTGCTTTTATTACAAAAGTTTATAAAATCTAAAAATCTAAAAACATCACACTCTGTTTTTTGTCTATGTAGAAGGTCTGTAGTTATTTTACTGTTACTGTTCCTGACAACTTTTTTAACAGTTTTCTTTTTGACATACTGTAAACATATCCTAAAGTTGAGTATTTTTGGGACCTGTTTTTTTTTAAAATGTTGGACTTATTATCAATGGTAATGATGTTTATTATCTATTTGACATTACAGTAAACAGATACCCCCACCACCAAGTGGACCAGCCCCAGAACCCCCCTATGGCAAGTTATCTTCTAGTTATAAACCTACACCAGTACCAACTAGTATAGATGTAGTACCTCATGTAGAAACTAGATTACGTGAATCAAGACTTGATGATCCACCTTTAAGGCTCATTGAGTCAGGAAGATTTGAGGATGGTTTGTACTGATATAATACAACACTTGGCACGCACGGTCTATGTATATATAAAATACAACATATTCAACTCATTGGTTCTTTATACTTTGTATGGTTCAGATGAAGTGATCTACTTTTTTTTTGGGGGGGAGGGGGTTAACACCATGTCAATGCATTGTATAGGTTATATCATGGCAGTTGATCTATTCTTTACTTGTTTGATTTATCATAAGTGGACTCTCTCTTCATTTAATTGACCCCTGATCACCAGTTTTCTTTGGCGTCTGAAACATAAGAAACATACATTACATGTATGGGTCAGGTTTAATAAATAAAATCTTTCTGTCTCCCCCTACATGTTTTTTTTGTCTGAAACTTAGGTAGAAGATAATTTAATTTCAACTTGAAAAAATATCTGGACTTTTTTTTTACAAAGTATTTTTGTATGTTTAGTTTGATTATCTCTCTTTATGCATTCTTCTCCCTTTACCAGTTTTTTGTGATGGATTAAAGTCCCTATATCAAAAGTAACTCTGTTTTTTGACTGCAAAGAAAATAGACATTTATCTATTTCAATCGCCTCTTATGAACAAGATTTTTTTTAAATGTATGCAAATATTGCTTAGATATGTTCATGTCATTTGTTTATTTCAAAGTGAAAGTAGATCGAAACCGAAAGTAGAAATTGGTTGTCAATGCTTGAAACATTAGTTTTGTTCAGAGTATTTTAAAGATGAAGTCTTATTAGAGAAAAAACTTACTCCAAATTACATAATTAAGCTTATAAACTATTTTGGATCAGGTATATTTAACATTAGCATATAAATGAATATAGTGTGCTCTTATAAAAGTACCCCACTTTTTTAAGAATTTGACATTTTGTCAAACTCAGATTTAGAAAGCAGAAAGATTTGAACTGTTAATTGTGTCTTTAATGCATGTTATAATTTAATAACATCATGGTTGTAAAACAGTTTTCAAGTGTACTGTTAATGAAAATATCTTCATATAGTGGCTTTAAATTTGAAATTTGTTGGCCTAGCAACTCATTTGTGGTCATGTACTTTGATCAGTCTGGTTGCCCAGGACAACCACTATTTAGTTAGGGCAACCAAAATTTTGCAAATGAGATTATAGTGTTTGCTCTTAAAATGATCTGTTTGGGCAACCACTTTCATATCCTTCTTCATAGACTGTTCGATTATAGGATGCTTTTTAAAGATTATTTATAGGTGAATTTTACTGATGTACTAAACAATGGACATTGTAATATACAATAAAGATCGATTGTTCTTGAACCATTTAGCAATATAATGTTGAGAACCAATGAGATTTAGATCAACAATGCTAAAAGCTTTCTTTTGCTTTCTTGAGTTCTAATGAAATTAATTTGCAATTAAAAATAGAAAACACATGCTTTGGCTTTTTTTCTGATGTGTACATTAAAAATTACATGTAATAATATTAAGATTTTCCTTGGGAATTTTACTAACTATTAATTTGCTTAAAATTTCTTTGAGCTTAAAATAATAAACCTATGGTTTTCATATTAATAGCTTTACTAAGATGATTTTTAGAATTAAATTAGATAGACTTAAATTTGATCAGCTATGAAAGTGTTTCAGATTATGGACCGTCGTTGTCTTTTGTTAAGTACGAACCAAACGATATCAACAAAGAAAACAAATTTATAAAAATACTTAAAGCTTTTTTTTCTTATTTTGCTTAGCTTAGTCTACAGGGTTCCTTGGTATATGTACATGCATATTTTTCAGATATGGGTTTTGATACAAGTATTATCATTTTAGTATGATCACATTTATGGCCATATTTTATTTGGATTTGTTACTATTACACTGAATGGCTTACTTAAAAAAATTATGGATGGGGCTTTGTGGATTTGTTATTAAATATTGCTTGATTAAGAGCATGTTTTCATAATTTTGATACCAGACTGAGCAAAATAAGATAAATTAAGAGCACAAAATTTAATTAAGCAGCAAAGTTTTGAATTTGCTACTTTATTTTACTCAGGAAATATTTCAGAGATTTTTGACTGATCAACAAATTAATTGAAAAAAAGAAGTCATTAATTCATTCATTTTTCTTTGTTGATATTTTCTCAAATATTCAAGAAATCCCTAGATTAGTTTGTTGTGTGACCCTTACCTGTTAGTGTTTGTTCTTTTATATACTTATAAGATCATTTCTTGCTTTCTACTTCAAGACGTTCAAGTATTCTAACACTGACACTAAAAATACTTAACTATACTAAAGAATATTTGCATGAGTGAAATTAATGAGACTTCGCTAATTGTGTTTTAATGAGTAATGATAATTAGTTATGTCATTATGTTACTATGGTTTTGTTATGTTTAGGGAATACCTCAGTTGATATATTTCTTTTTTTGACATTTTTGTCCATATTTGGCTCACCTTGGCACAATTTGCTATCTTAAAGCTAACATATATAGCATGTTACATTATCTATATACACATAACTATTCTAAAGCTCTTGGGCAAATGCAATTTGGAGAGAAAATGGTCGTGCATAGTACAAGTAATGTTGCTATTGTCTTATCATTTTTATATAATATATATTATATATATTGAATTATACATTGATAAACTTGACTAATTAATGCTGATTATGTCTTAGATGTTTCTATTGTTTTCATTATGTTTACATCGGTAAATGTGAATCAATTTATCATATAAAAAAAACAGGATTTTATCTAAGGACTTTTGAGGGCACAGTATAATATTATCATATGTTATTACACATAGTAGACTAAATAATTTTGTCTCCACACAAAGCTTATATAAACATTCTTACATAAGCACCTTTGCAACTGTCTTGGGCAAAATTTTCATCTTAATGATTTCCATTGACTTGAAGAACAGTTTAAGTATTTCTTTCAATGACTCAATTAAGCGATGTACAAGAACCATAACTCAATTTTGTGCAGTTTCTGAATTGTCTCCCTTTGATTGTATCAAACAATGCCTGTCTAGGGCATAATGGGTATCTTATAACAAGTCATTAGGCAACGAATCCAAATCTTAAGAGTTCTAGTGTAAAATTATACGGGCTAAGTGCAGAACGGTTGTAACTCACTCTTTGAACTTGAGTTACGATTGTTTTGATCCAGGCCCACGATATATCTCTCTGGTTAACTTTGTCTGCAGTCCGCTGTTTATCTGAAATATTCTTGTCTCAGTCTCAGGTGATCACCGTAATTCCACCAAAGTCTCATGTGTTGAATATAGTTAGCTATGTCTGTTGAAAACATCTTATGATACTTTACCATAATTAATTATCAGGAATTAAAAGCTGCATCAGCATGTTTGATAAATATGTAAGATAAATATTTCTTACTTCTAGACTTGAGGCAATATTCTGTTTATCTTGTTATTAATGAAACCTTACCTCAGACTTGACATAACTTGGCTAAGTATAATATTACAGCAAGTGTCAAGCTTTTTAAAGTTTATAAACATATAGTATTAATATACTTGGTTTAACGTCATGTCAACGCAATATTTAGGTTGATTTATGGCAACCAGTGCACCAAACCTAATTTTTCTATAACCAGTACTCACTAACTATTCAAAGTCTGGCAACATTTCCATGAAACCTTATTTATGGAGGAAAATTGATTTAGTTGTCAAATTTTCATGGAAGGTTATAACCTCCCGAAGTGATATTCGTACCTGTACCCCCTTCAGGAAATTAGGTTGGAAATCTCAGTGCACTACTAGCTGTGCTAAAGACCTGGGTTTGTATAAACCTTTATCAGATGAAAAATAATTTAACAAAATTTGTATAATATTAAGAATTGTGTCTAGAAACCAAATTGAGACATAAAACATTTTTGATGTGTAGTGTTTTGCTAAGTTTCTGTTGGCCAGTTATTTTGTCTCCATGAAGTGTGTATTTTATAGCAAAAAGGGCATATTTTAGAAAAATTATGCTGTGGTAGTTTAATGCAAGATCAGTAATTAGAATTCATAAGATATAGTTAATGAGTTAAATACATTATAAAACATTATTCTGAGCATTTCTTTTAGCTTTCATAAATAAACAGACTCCTTTCTGAAGACATTCAGTTTTATATTAGGCTTTGACTTATATAAGGATGGTAGTATAAATAAATTGATCATTGCAAAACCAGTCAAACTTAATGGAAATAAGCAAGAATGTAGACTATTTTTGTGCCAGCCCATCAAAATCATTATTCATGGATGCTTGGTGTGTTTAATATGTTAATAGAAATTCATTAGAATTTTAATTAATCAATTCTAGTATGTCCAAAGATTTCCATACCCTGTTTTGATGCTTACACCAAAGTTAACTCCAATTAAAATTGATTATAGTATAAAACTAATGTCAATGTTGGTCCATGAAAGCATCTGTTACAAAACATCAGCATAAGCGCATGATTTTTTTTTTACCATATTTGGTTATATATTAGATTGCATATTAAATTATATCATATCATATTTCCTATTTAGGTAAAATGCATTCATAAGCATTAAATAGTTTTACTAAATACCATCATGTTTTCATGAATATATTTTTTATGAATTACCCAAGTTTTGTACTCTATTTAAGTTTGCATGTAAATGCATGAATCTCTTATATCAGGTATTGAAATATGCTGAATGACCTATATTATGTAGAAATCTCTAGAAAGCAAGAAATGAACTGTTTAGACTAATTTTCTGTATTATGTAGATACCGTAATTATATTAAATTTTCAGTTAGCTTACTATAATATCTTTACTTAAATGCATATAACATGTTTTATTCTTTACCCTCAGACTGCAAGCATAAATAAGTCCTTCACCAAAACAATATATAATACTTTGTTTGGAGAGGGGGCCTCTTTTATGCCGGCAGCCTTTGACTTTATCTAGCTTTTTCTGTCTCAGCTCTCAGTAGCTTTTTCTGTTCTGTATATAACACCCTCTGCTTCTATAACACTTTATTACATTCCAAAAACTTTTCTTTGTTGCCTTAAATTGTTCCTATGTGTTTTCTGGTCTTATTTATTCTTAATTTACAAAATAGATGTTTTTTAATATTCATCGTTGTCAAGTCAAAACCTTGTAACTTCAATTCCAGAAAGTAAAGTTACGAGGATTTGACTCGACCGCAGTGAATTGTGGCTTGTATTCAGTTATTATTTGTTTTTGTGGTTTCAAATCTCAGAATATTGTATTCTAAATAAGGAACAAGAAAAGTTTTTTGGAATGGTTTAGTTGTACATGTATCGCACTTATTTAGATCTACTTCTTACAAAATAGATTTGAATTATTCTATTATTATGTTGATAAGGGGTATAAGGACCAAATTATATGACACCCGTATTGAAAACTATCAAGTCTAGAAGTTAGACCGTTTTTGAAGTCCCAATGTAAGACAGATTATAGGCAGGTTATTATTATAGCCTTGGTTAGACTTTATGTTTGAATCTCAATGAAAACTGTCCATGTCTTAACAATTTTACTGTTTTGGAAGTCCCAATGTAATCTTGACAGGTCATTATTAAATCCTTGGTAAGAATTTATGTTTGATTCTCAATTCATTTGTACATTCTTAAAGCAAGCAAATGGATAAATGATTCTTATGCTTCTTCATCAAAGACAAGAGACATACCAGTTCCTAACCTTCTTGCTATTGAATCATCAAGATTACCTGAGTACGATGCTAGATCGAGGAATAAGGAATTTCAACAATTTGGAAGCAACACTTTTACTGCCCGTAATCCAAGAGAGAGAACTCCGTTTGGAACCTGGAGTGGTCAAAGATCAAGCCCAAACAAAGGAGGAAATAAGAAAGGAAAGAAATGGTATCAGTTTAGTTTTCATAAAACCAGTTCACAGAAGCAGAACAAGTCTGGAGGAGGGAAGGAGAATAAAGGTTATGAGTACAGTAGTTCTACCCTACCATTGATGAAATCTGTATCCAGTGGCAACCTCTATACTAACTCTATGAAACGACGACTCAAAAGCGATTCTGAGGCTGACCTTAGACTTGATTGGTTTAGAGATCCAAGCTATGATATGGTAGATTCAGGTATGACAACTCTAGTCAATATTGTATACTTCCCCCGTCAGAGATGACTCTGTTGTATTTGAGTCTATGGAATGCTGGAATGTGACGTGGCCGCATGTAAGGATATGACGCCTCTTGGTTCAATATCAAGGAGAAACATTATATGCTCATGAAATGGAAATTGTACCATGGTTTTTCAGGATACCATATACAGGGTGAAAGATGGGAAATTAATCTTGAAGTTTGCACGAAATTAACGCTGTACGGTCACATGACTTAATAAATTTGAATGAACCTAACTTTCTTTAGTCATGTGACATTGAAAATTTGTATCTCAAAATAACCATTGAATTATGACATGAAATAATCAAACAGAGAATGATGTGAGAATACAATATATTTGTGGGTTGGATGCAGTTCTTTTATATAATCATTATATCCATGTGTACTTGTATTCTGATTGTCTTTTATTGTCAACCATATTTGTACATACATGTTTATTCAATGAATGATTATATTATACGGCTTGTTTTGGATAACATGAGGCATTGTTGACTTAGAATATCATTTAGATTTGTCACAAGTTATCGTTACAAGCGTTATATGTATATACAGCATGCATGTTTTAATTAATTATGTTTGTATTTTTGTAGCATGTTTTTGAAGAATTAGTATTATTTGTATTCATTATGCATGATTGATGATAAGAGTATGTGATTATATACAAGTATGAATATCAATTAACTATTCATTTAAACCAATTTGTTTTTTCGTGAGTATAGGTATCATTACAGGTTGTAAAATATTTGAATTTTATATGGCAACAGCTCATTGGTGTATTCATGTAACTCATTCAGCAGTGTGCTGTTATGTTACAATGACACGTAAAAAACACACTAAAAAAATTGTCACATAGTTTTAACATGTCATTTTTTTAATTCGCTACGTGTTGTCGGCTTACAATTTTTTAATTCACTACGTGTTGTCAGCTAACAATTTTTAATTCACTACATGTTGTCGGCTAACCCCCCGACTTCATGGGCTGGTAATTTTTTAATGTATTATTGTTCATTATGATTATAAAGTAAGACAATGGAATGTTGGGATGTTACGTAAAAACTGATGAATGGTTAAGGAGTTAGTGTGTATCGTATGTTTGTTGTATACTGTTGATGTTAATTAAAAATTCATATACGAGGCAAGGTATGGACTTTATGACTTAGTACTGTATAATTTATTCATTTTTGTTGTTGTTGTTTTATTCTAATATTATATGCTATAAATTACATTTTGTTTGGACATTTATTATACTATGATAGAATTTAATTAAAAAATGTTAATTCATAAAATGAGCAGGCATGGCCGAGCAGTTACAGCATTGGACTGATAATCATTGGATAGCCAGCTTCGTGTTGGTTCGAATCCCATCAAAAACCTTCCCTGTTGTTTCCATGAGCAAGAAACTCTATCCTTCTAGCTTTGTAATGGGGGACCAGGAAGGGGACTTGAAAGGATAAATCTATTTTTTAGTTGTAAGAACTTGTTTCACAATTAATCGAGCTAGAATAAATTAATATACCATAAATGACAATTAATGTAAGAAATCAATGAATATTATTACATTATTTTTATGCTTGTTTTTTCATTGTTGTTGAATTTGTTTTATGTTACATTATAATTGGTCATTGATACTTTTATGTTAAGATTTTTAAGAAACTTTTTTTGATTCATTTGATGATTTATTTTTGCTCCCTATTTCCAAGGTACTGGAATAAGGCAGTGTCAGACAGCAATATTGTTTATTGCTCATGTAATATTGTCATCGTTCTTTATCTATAAAGACAGAATTCTGGATACCTGTATGGGACTACAGATTGTTGGACCATTATACATTAAGTTTTTCCTGTACATTAATTTGGGTGTATTCAAAATTTTACTTTTCAACTTTTTCAAGGTTGTTCATAATGATTAGCTGAATGACTAAACATTTTTTAATGCTTTGTGTCAATTCATTTAGATGGGTGATTGCAGATGAGTGATAATTTATTTTTGTCAGTAAAAAACTAAGTCATATGACTCATATGATGCATAGTATTAGGTAGAATTGATGTTATTATGTGGTTCAAAGTCTGCAAAATTATTCCTGATTGCAATATTTTAGTATCAAAACTATCTTATTGTATCTCTGTAGATATCTTTACTGTAGCTATATGATTTCATAAATACTTGAGTTTTTCAATTTCTGACTATATTTTCTTCTTACAATATAATTATCTTGGCTATTTTTAAAAGAAGCCAATTTATGATTTAGGTGGAAGAAATTTGATATTTTTTCATTTGACTGCTTTAAACCTGTTTTTCATTGATTGTATATTTCTCCTTGTGAAGTATATAATTATTTTAAAATTGTAAAGCTTTTCCAATAGTTATATGATTTCCTAAACGTAAAAAAATTCAACTGACATTTAAATGCAGTGGTTTTGAGTTAATTTTGTTTTGGAATATTTTTTTTGTTAAATTGGAAGTGCTTGACTATGTACCGTAACAATATAAGGAAATGTTTTCATCAAATGATAGGAATTCGATTGAGTTTGTACTGCATGCACTATGAATATATGTTGAAATCTTAGTATTTTATGATCAATAGACAAAAGAATGTTATTTTTCTTGGAGGAGTCATACTGAATGTGACTTTTAATGTTTGCCTAGGCTATGGTGGGTAACATTTTTTTTAAATAAATGTTAAGACTGTAAGATCAGCTGAATGAAAGATTTGGGGGATAAAAGTAAAAAATTGTTGCATTATATAGAAGACCTATGTTTCATACTGAATTATATTCACAGATTTTACAATTATGATCCCTAATCAATGGGTCATTTGCATCTATTTATTAATCACTCTTGGGAGTATTTTTTGCTGATGTGCAGTCAACTTTTTTGTGCAAGAGAATTTAAACCATCCTTGAAGGTACTGATTTTTGCCATGGTGGAGGAAAGCAGTTGCTGGTAACTTTCTCGCAAAAAAGAAATAAGCGGTGCTCCTGGTGGGATTTGAACCTGAGAGCTGGTGACCCCTAAGCACTCATCCATTCTACTGGATTACTAATCCCAGTCATAATTGGTATAGATTGAAATAAAACTCAAATTCACTGTTCCAAATAATCTGATCTGTTAAATGTTGTTGAAGAAACATGTAAAATTCATTTACCGTATGTTTCGTGTCATCGTGACTTTGTACATTGTGGGCTTAGCGCAAAAACGATCATAACTCACTCTTTTTTTTAAATTGAGTTATGACCATTTTGTGCTAAGCTCGCGACATGTCTAATGTTACATTTTAAATATTTTGTAAAACTTATTCAACAAATCATGATTAGAAAAATGTATCATTAATTTTAAGTGCTTGACTTCATATCTTTATGTATTTTGATACATTACAAGTGTAACCATTTCTGAGTTGGTGAATTAATCATGCATGAAATAGATAATAATGATAGTCCATTACCTTGAAATTGACTTTTTTATTTTACTGTATTTATACTGTTAAGTTACCCCTTCTTACATTGTGTTAACATAGGTTTAGGCTCGCTCAGTCAGTAGTACACAAGTCTATTGATGAGGAGTCATAGGGTTTTTCATCAGACACAGTGTCTGATAAACTTTTATCACTTTCCCATCGCTCAGTCAGTAGTACACAAGTCTATTGATGAGGAGTCATAGGGTTTTTCATCAGACACAGTGTCTGATAAACTTTTATCACTTTCCCATTTAAAGTAAATGAATCAGAATTATCATTGCGCACCGGGATTTGGATACTCGTGCCCGAGGGGGTGCGGGTTCGAATCCCACCCAGGGAGGTTATACCCTTCCATGAAAATTTGACAATAATGTTGATTTTCCTCCATTGATTAGATAATATGGAGAATTTTCCGGCCTTGTGGAAGGGTAGGTGAGTACTGGTTATAGACAATGGTCCAGGAAAGCTAGGTTAGGTGCGCTGGACGCCGTAAAATGACCTAAAATTGTGTTGACACAGCGTTAACTCCAATAAATAAATAAATCAGAATTATTAGAATTATAAAACATTGTCCAGGTATGATTATTATTCTGACTGATTTGAATAATAATAAATTCGAATTATGGAGAAAATTTGTGATTTCTTTAGTTGCATCCAATTAAACACCTTTGTTTCATATTTGACTCCAAAATGAAAACTTTGTTGTTTTAATATTAATGTTGGCACTGGCCAGTGGTCATTCTGACAAATAGGCTTTTTGTCTTTACCACCCTGGCTGACTGGTAGTTTTAGAAATCTTTGGCATAGACTTAGTTTATTGTACTACTACTTTTTTTACTTCTTCAACTTTTTATTCTTCCAAGTATCTACATTTACATACGAAGACCGGAAAATGCAAAATAAACATATAACAATACAATGTGAAAAACAGCACTGCTGGTCAAGTTTATAACATACATAATAATAATAATTATGGTTTGTGCATGTCAGTCATTTTTGATTGGAAGTTCAATATATCTTGTTTATGTTAAAAATGTGCTAAGAGAAACTTCAATATATTGTTGACTTAAATTATGGAATTCTTCATAGACAGGATTGTTCAAACTATGTACAGTATCCTGTACATTTATTAGAATAAATACGACATTCTTTAACGCGCTGATGCAGCTATAGTAGTTTATACTTTATTCATTTTTTTAAACTTTTACATTATATGGGTAAACTTTATCAGGAGTCATTGTGAACCATATTACTTATAGAAAGGAATCATATTTATCTTATGTGTGAATAAGAGTATATAGAGACTTTTAGTGTACAGTGTTCATATGATTCCACGAGATTGTTCTTAAAAATGTATTAAGTAAAATTGTGTCAGATAGGACTAATTATTATTGTTGGATTGACCCAAGTCAGGACTTAATTTTTACCAATGAAGTGATTATTATTTGATTGAATGTAGTGAGGACTTAATTTTTACTTATGAACTGATTGCTTTTTGATCGACTGAAGTGAGGATCTTTGTTTTTTCATTAATTGACTGAAATGAGAACTTTATTTTAACATATGAACTGATTACGTTTGGATTTAGTGAAGTGAGACTTTTATTCATAAGCTTCTGTCTGTACTCGTTGGAGGATATATTAAGGGCGTTGTCATCATGTCGTCATATATGTCCATGTCAATGAAATCATCAGGATCGGCTTTTGGTGGTAATGGTCTTATTGGTATGAAAGTTTACTTACATGTTGTGTTGGGTCAATGTAAAACTAGTCTACATCCTTCTTTATTTACATGTCCTTAGACTTTTATGAGTTGACCCATTGATATAAATGTACTTCTATTGGAAAATATATTAATTCTTTGAGAACAATGCCATTGAATATGTGTTAAAGGGGTGTCACCAAACTGCTTAAAGCTGGGCTTCTTAAAATTGGGAATTAGCAAGACACCTAACCCTTACACATGCATATCAGTGAATAATTACATAGACTGATGAATATGAATTTGTGATGTAATATAATAATGTATGGCCCCACCCCTTGTTAAAATGCTTCAGATTGAATGATTGGTAATCATTGGATAGCTAGCTTCACTTTGGTTTGATCACATCCAAAACCTATCCTGTTGTTTCAAAATTGATCAAGAAACTTAATCCCACAAGCTCAGATCTGGGGGACCAGGAAGCAGAAAATTATCAATTCAAGTTGTAAGAACATGCTTCACAATCGAGCTGAAATGAATAAGTATTAGCTTAATTTAATAAGATAGAAGTAATGGTTTGGTGAAATATAACCCTAGTGATTATATTATGACTCTAAATGTAAAACTATAAATCACCCCACCCACTCACTTATTGATAAATGATTATATAATCCTGTTATCTATATGATACAGTATTGATAATTATATTAGATACATAAATATTGTAGTTAATAATAATATTTCATGTCAACTTGTACTTACTGTGTACGAATATCAACTTAATTACAGTGCAATATTTTCTGCTTTATGTCTCAAAATTTTATTGTAGATCTACATTGTAATTAGATTTTTTACATGCTGTGCAATATCTATTGAGGTGAATTGATTATATATGGATAGCTTTTTACATATTGATTTTTTCACATTTTGAATAACATTATTGAATCATTTCAATTCTAAAATTTTCAAAATCAGTTTCAATTTTTATGTATTTTGAGACGTTTGTGAAGTATTTTTATACCCCTGCTTCGAAGAAGAGGGGGGTATACTGTTTTACCCTTGTCCGTCCGTGCGTCCGTCCGTTACAAAATTTCCGTCGCAGTTTTCTCAGCAACTATAACATGCAGCAGCCTAAAACTTCGCATATTGCTTCATCCTATAGTCCCATGTGGTGTAAAGCGATTTCATGCTCCTTGCTCATCTACTTCCTGTTTGTCGCATATTTTTAGATTTTGGCGGGGGTATCACTAGTGAGCATTACCTCACAGATTTACTTGTTATATTTATAGTATTTATAGTATGTTATAATTATTTTTCTCCATCTGGATGGGCTTTGTTATTAATTTGTTCATGTTTGATTTAGATAAATATTTTGTGTATGACTTGAGACCTATTTAGAGTGTTTATTACTAAGAACTAGAATTGTGTTACTTTAATTTGATGGAATATTCAGTTTCAAAGAGTTATCTATTGGGTTCTGGAAGTTCTTTGGATTATTAAAGTCACCTTTTTTGTGTGAATACTTTGGTCAGTTTTGTTAAATGCGAACTATTTTTTATGTTTTTCTTAGCAATGCTTGATATTCATTCTGACTATGTTGAAATTTTGTAGGTGTTAGATCCAGATGATCTTAAGATTTATTCAATCAACATCGTATGTTTTGTATCCAACTTTTACAGTACAAAAGCTTTTTTTAATGATACTGGGGTCTACTGTTATACATTCATTTGTTGTTGTTATTTTGTTTTATATTATGCAATGTTGAAATTAAATTATGTCTATTCATAATACATGTGAATTGTTTAGTCTAAATGTGACAAGTTGTTTATTTATCAATTGTTGATAAGTATCTTTGATTATCAATGACTGTAATTTCATTCAAAAATCAGGTCAATTTATGACATAGATATAACTGTACAGTGTTTTTACATATATACAGTACTCGCCAAAAATTTGGAGACAGAAGAAATTTACTGTTGGTGGGTACTGCTTGATTGACCTCTTAGTTTTTTATTGGAATGGTTTTATAATGCTAGAATAATTGTAAATACTATATGGACGTATTACATAGTTTACATATAAATAGGATAGCCTTATGTGAACAGTGACAGTGTTATTACATCTAATATTGACCATTTACATTCTTTGTTGTGGTGCATTTGAGATACCTCATTCTTGGTCATATATTTGAACTGATAGTATTTTGTACTGTAAAATACTTACTCCTATTTTAGTAGCTGTGTATTTATCTTTTTTGTAGGTGTGTATTTTGTACTTTTCCTTTTTCTAAGTATTTCAGATACCATACAAGATTAATGTTAACCCTCTGCTGTGATAATTCCAGTTTAAAGAAACTCAAAAATAAACTCAAAGATTATATATTAATATTTAGTCATACCTCACCATGTTTAATTTCACATCATATTATCGGCTAAAGACTATTAAATCTCATGCTGACATTTTCAAATTAAAATTTCTTTCGGTCATGGTCATACGCTAACGATATAATAATTTCAGTATTTCCTGACTTACATCACACTTTTTTGGTATATTACCTACGCATAGATTTTATTTCATGCTTGAATGATTTAATCTATTTATTATACATGAATATATTTATATTATTTACCAATTTTGGTTCAGTGATATTTGACCCGAGAATTATTTTATTTATTGATTTTCCATAGCTAAACTATGAGGACAGGTGTGATTTCTTATAAATATTTTCTATGTTTTTGTTTTATAAACATCTTGTTTGCTGGTGTGATTTTACATCTGAACAATGTTGTATTTGATAAATTTATTCTTCATATTTCTGGAATTTTAAAGTTATTTACATATAATTTAGGAGGTTTTTATTTCTTTTTTTTCTAAATAAATATTTGGATTTAATTTATTCTCAATTAGAAAGTTTTGTGATTGATGTATATAAGGAACCAGTCTGAGAATGAAGGAATTTGATTGGTCAATTTCATTGTTTTGACTTAGATTGACCAATCAAAATATCTTATTTTAGACTAAGTTTTGAATATTACTTTAAAGCAATATATCATTAAAAAAATTGTCTTAATTTGTGAAAAAATGTGTTTCTCTTATTGTAATATTCTTGTGTTTTAGAAATAAGTTTATAATTATGATTGAGGATGTTTTAATAGTTATTTGAATATTAATTATTTTATTGTTGTTTTTCTGTAGGAAGGGGATATGGTCCATCTCGTGTAGGGGATTTTAGAGCTTCATATATACATAAAGACGATATGGATACTGGACAGAATGAGGCTTTAGAAAGGGATGTGGTAAGTATAGAATTGATTCTTCTTCTTTTCTTCAGACTTGAATGGCTGTTTGATCTTCAGTTGACCAGCTGACTTTAGTTGGTTGCATTAATTTATTAAAAGCTGTTAAAATCATAACAATCAGAAATTTCCGGATCTTGAAAATGATATCCATTCACTCATAAATTTTCATATTATTGTAACAGAAGTGAAATGACATGAAACTTTCATTCACTGAACATCCTGGAAGCCTTTCATCCCATGAGGACAACATACACTTATAAATACAAAGATACATCGCGCAGAAGGCACATGTTAGATACATAAATACATAAAAAATCAGTTAGATAATACCGTAGCAGGGCATACTATCGTGGAGCTTGGTCATGTTATTATTTTATTGAGGCCATTCTCCCTCCTACAAATGATTTTTAATTATGTAGGGCAGTTGTCAGTCACTGAGAAAAGTATGCGCTTAGTTGTTGGTTAACAGCTAAATTCAGAGATTTAGCCTTTCCAGGAGGTCATAGGTTGACTGACCGTCATTATATGACTTATACAATGTGTTGCTACGACATTAAACCAAACAAACAAAAAAAAAAAACCAATTAGATAATAAGCTTTAGGCATTATGAAACATAATATATATACAACTGCTGTTTCCCTAATTTTTGTTTTGAGTCAGTTTAGTCTATGTTGGAATCTAACTGTTTTATATTGTCTCATAATCTATCATTTCAATTTCTATTATTGAGATTAGTATGAATGTGTTTGTTTAATTATCATGATGATGTATTTCATTGTTGATATTATGATATTAATATCATTTTATTTAAAATATAATTATATGCATTAAGCAATCAATCTTAACCAAAGTGAAATTTGAGATTGTTATGAGTTACTGAAAACTTGAGTTTATACATGATTGTAGGCTTGCTTTTTTATATCCGTCATCTTTCTGACTAGGGAGAATACTAACTTACATTATAGTGCGGACACATTGACCCCGACCTGACCTTTATGCAAGAATATTCATTACATTGAATACGAATGTAGTATTAATGCTCTATAACAATCGGATTTTATCGACAAGGCTCGAATTTAATTTTAACACAGGGATTAATTTTAAAGTACATTTAAAGCGTACAACGAGTGTCTATTGCACATAGGCCGGACTAGAGGATTGTACGATGAGGCTAGCTACCAATTCAAAGGTTGTTGGTTTTAGCCCCACAATCACTATCTCCACACCCATTTATTATTAATTGTTATAAAAAATGTAAGAACACGAGTTTCCCGTTTGAATGCATTTGAATCGTAAGTTGTTATACATGCGGGCTGTGTATACTCTATACATGTTAAATTATATTTTAAATACGTAACGAGTCGAAGTGTAGAGTAGGCGTGGTATTGATTTTCACCGGGATATGTGTAGGTGATAATTAGATGCAAATGTGAAAGGTGAGGTCGGGGTCAAATTGTACGCACTATACATTCATCTAATTTTGAATTTTTAATTCAATAAAAAATTTAATAATAAAAAAGGAGTTTGAAACATATCAGGAATAGCATCAGTTAAAATCACAGACCTCCCGCACTGACAAAAAACAAAGAGGGAGTATTTTTTACATTTTTAAACTTTTTTATAAAAGGGACTCCACAAACATTAACGAAAATAAAAACTTAAGGGGTTCATCTTTTAACAGACAATGGCGAAATAATTGCCATTGGGGTCAAATTGCCACCAGCTATTTACAATGCTAGAATTTTCTTAGCAAATTCTAAGGTGTACAAACAATTTTCATGTTTTCTGTAGATGTTTTCCCTACATAAATTAGAAGTTGAACAATGTTTGCCATACTTTTTATCCCTTTCAGTGTCTGCCTACATATAAAACTAACTTTTCCATGTAACATAGTTTGTACTTAAGTTTCTCTAATGTAAAGTTGATTGATGTTATTTAAAGTATTGAAGGTTTTTATGACTCCACCCTATGATAAAGTTTTAATGTTTATTTTACATGGCTGCTCTAACATGCCGGATGATTTCTTAAACTGCTTAAACTAGAACATGTATGTATGACAGACACAAAGTTTTGCCTTTGCAAACTTGATGCATTTATGGGATATATCTTTTATTTTATATGTGGTAGAATTTTCCTCAACAAATTGGTCAGTGATGACATTGTGTTCAATATATCTCTACTTTATACCAGATAGAAATTTCCTCTACTAACAGATCCTGGATAACCTTGAATTTTTTAATTGATCGAAAAATTGTTTGCTTTATCTAAAAAAATTCTAAATACAATTTTGTTAGATATAATTATTATCTTAATTGTTCATGAACCTATTAAGCCTTTCTACCCATGAGGACAACATGTACAAGTACCTCCGATAGAAATGACAAATATTTGTTCAAATACTGTTATATTAGCCCTTGTGGTCAGTTTATGTTTTCACAACAACTCTGGACATAGCAGTATCTTCTTCCTTGGTTCTAAATGGTTCTGGACTGCTCTAAATCATTAAAGTAAAAAAGCAAAAAGTTACTTAGGGTAATAACTGTAATGTCAGTAAGCATATACGCTAGCACTAGCGTGAAACTATGACTATAAACTATGACTATAAACTATGACTATAAACTGCATTTAGTATTAAGTTTGACTTGTTTGAGTATGATAAAATACAATATAAATGTTTTATTATTACAATGTGTTCTTTACTTAACTCTAAACTTATGTGATAGCTTGTACCTTGTGGTGATTTGAGAAGAGCAAATTAATTATTTTCATTTGCATTCAGACTTAATTGCCCCATTATAAAAGTTATTGAGAATTAGATTTATTAAAATGTTCTAGTAATGTATTACATTATGAATTAATACATTTTTGCAATGGGCTTTTTTTGAAAAGAAACACATATTTCAAGATATAAAGTTATGCCCATGTCTATTCTTGTTAAATGAACCGTGCATGACTGAACTTCAATGTGAAGTTATGCTATTTTGGTCATTAACCCCTCCCTCACCATAACTTTATATTTTATATCTAAACATGTCTATTCAGGGATGTTAAAACCTATTTCTTGTATCAAGGTTTGAAATAGGACCCCATGACGTCATATCTGAAAAAAAATGGTTGGTTTGACAAGTTTTACAAATAAGTGTTGCTTAAGTCTTTATTATTAGCTCACCAGTCCTGAGCATTAAGTAATCAAGAGAAATATTGTAGCTGACCTATCTGGCAATTTTGCATTTGTGTATCCAGCACCAACAATTTCTTCTTGTCAAAACCATGAGGCCTAGAGCTTCCATATTTATGTGGCATCTCCTTAAGGTCTTTTCCATAGGTTGGTCCAAGAATACCCATGGTGTCAAAAGGGGCTCTACTTAGAGACATCCTTGGGATCTTGTTCTCTGATGAGCCGTCCAAGATCCACTTGAGTCTCTTGTTCATTTACTGGTGATTATTTAAAAGTTACTTGTATTTCTGACTTTACTCTGTATGATGGTGGTTAGTCATAAAATTGCTGTTGTTAATTTAATATATTAACTCAGTTTTGGCTACCTGCTGTATTGATATGAATACTATTGACTTTAAAATGGTATTCATAAAATGACTCATCTATATTTCAAGGTTAAAAATTTGTCAATGCCCTTTTCAGACCCTATGATATATGGTACATTATATGGATCCTGGTGAAATGTTTCTTAAATGGCTATGGGTAATACCAATTGCTCTTGTTACTGACTTAAGATAAGTGTATTTTATGTTAGGCTGGCTTTGATCATATAATCTGTATCTACACTTGATTAGTGAAGGAAAAAAGTCAGTAGGCATAAAATATATAATGTACTTATGAAGTGCTCACCAAAAATTTTGAGTCTATTAAATGAAATTTATGAATTTCTTAAATTTCAATGATTGTTTTTGTAAAACCATTCTTTTGGATTTTATGTATTATGGTTGGTGATAAAAAAACACAAATTTCTCAATAAAAAGCATCACTCTTATGAGATTTAGCATCTAACATCCCCAAAGTCCTCAAAACAATGTTGAATGACGTAATTCTTTTCCATATGATAGTTTTTAGCTATATTTGTTGTCTGAACTATGATTTGAACCATAACAAATAATATAGTAAAACTTAAAAGCATTTCAAAATGAATGATGATCAAAATTTCAAAACTATTATTAGATAGGCCTAAATAGTGAAAATGTCTTCAAACATTTCGTAGGCACAGTATACAGTCATAGTTCAATGATGTGTGTTAAAACTAAAGGATGGAAGTATTAATTTTTGAACTTAAACATTATTGCATCATTAGCCAGGGTTAGTTCATAAGTACTTAGTAGTCAATTTTCCAATTGAATGAATAAAAATACAGAAAGTCACAAGTTGGTTAGTGCATTGTGTATTCATTCTTAACCAGTTAGTCACAATACAAAAATTTATTATTGTAGTCTTGAAGATATAAATTATATATATTATGTGAGAATCAAATGACTCTGCTGGAGGGTGTAGAAAAAATGTTCCTCAGAAATTTTGTAAATGAGTTTAACAATCAGGCCTGTCAAGTATCCAGAATTGGGTGATGAGGAAAATTTAGGCATTTTATGCTTTCTTTAAATGCAATATACACATCTTAATTGGAATGTAAATGTACACATATCTTATTGCAATATTTCAGCAGAAGCCTCCAAACAATACTACAAACAATCTATGTTATTATCATATGAAATGTAAAACAGTCTACATAAACATTCCCTTGATATAATAGGCTTTAAATGAAATATTGAAATTAAGTCTTGTTCATTTATATACTTCAGTGTACTTGAATATGCATTCCCTTTGGAGTACATTTTCTGAGGGATTAAAAGGTCCTGGGTTCAACCCCCTCTTAGGCACTGCAACAGTTATTCCACTTCAGCCATGTGTAAATGGGTACTGTAAGTCATCATCTGTATAAAGATGGTTTCAATGGTCAGTGGTTAATGTACAGAATTGTAAAGTCAGCTGAACATTTATATATGAAAGCAGACTTTAAACCAGAATTAACATATAACTTTTATTTAACTATATTTCAGCAATTATTAAACAATTGTTTTGATGATATAGAGAAATTTGTGTCAAGATTACAACAAGCTGCTGAGGCTTATAAAGAACTAGAAAGACGTCGTAGTGAACGCGGTGGTAAAAGGAAACAAAAATCACCTGGAGGTCAGTTATATTTTGATATCTTTACTATGTATTGTACCACTATAGACTATACCTGGAATTCAAATACTGAGGGTTTTCCCTGTGGCACCAACAAACTTACACTGTCACAATGAAAATATGTGTACAAAGAACAATTGGATTTAATCCATATTTCATGCTTTTCAGTAATAATGTATAGCAAACTTTGTACCGCCTGTGTGCAGGCGGAATAACACATGAATTTTGAGTTTGAAATTAGGTTTATTAGTTTATACCATGAGTCATTAGCTTTTGTCTGGTTTACTGTATAAACTATGTCAATACCATGGAAAATTTAGTGTCAAGATATTAAATTATGAATATTCTAGAGTACCCTATGACAGGAATCTGTTAATTCCATTGTTGTCATTGCAACAGTACTTTCTGTCATTGCTCCTCATGCAGAGTAATTGTATTGCATACACTATGAAAAAATGACTGCAAAAATATTGTTTTCATGGGCACTTATATGCTGAGGTAGGGGAGATAATGTCTTCATTTTTCATTGAATTCATGTGTTCTAATACATAGTGTGGTAGTTATTCACATTTGTCTGAAGATGTGTTAATACAAGATCATGTTATTTGGCTCAGCAGTCTTCCTATTATAAACCTCATAAATGGACTGATATCTTTGTATTTTATTGTTGGTAGTATGAAAGTAAAAGTTAAAGAAATCACTGTAAATTACTGTAATGTTTCCTTTTATGATATACAATTAAGTTCCACTAAAATGACCTCATTGGTTATTGCTTACTCATGTGATTTTTGACAAGTTTTAAGACCCAAATGCTTATTTGGAAAGGTCCCTATATTAGGACCATTGGACTTTTAAATCATGGTCTAAAGATGTTCCTAATAGTAAAACTTCTCTGTAGAAATTTATTTAAGTATATTGGAATGTCAATAACTAGATGTACTCTACTTGAATATGTTAGAACCCTTATTTCTAGGTTAATGTACAAATCAGTTAAAATCATCTTTATAATCATTTTGATACTTCGATGCAACAATGTGTTTTATCATTATGATTGCTATATGTTTATTGTCATAAAACTGAGGAAGCATTTATTTCTTGATACACTATTTGATTTTATAACATTGTATTTATGGTGCAACACCTTGATGATATATTAACCTTAAATTGTCAGTTTTGATGTTTGACAAGTATTGTTTGAACTGTGTTGCATATTTGCACTCATTCAATCTGATTAAAACCCAATCTAAAATTTTCTGCTCGCATACTCGCTAATTTAGATCTGGCCTTTTTCAAATGAAGGTCACGTTCAGGCGACCTTTTCTCATCATAATATTCATGACGAAATTGTTATGATACGTAACTTGTTTACATCGTCTACGTCACACAATTTGAAATGAGCCGCCCAATGGTAGACTGTGAATAATACCGCTGTTAAATTAGCATGCAAAACTTGGTCTAAAAATAGAAATTACGAAATCAAAATGTGATTAATAGTGTTTTCGTCTAGATGAAAGCTACGCATTGATTGGTCAAAACAAAGTTCATCTCGACGTGACCTTCCACAGAGAATGTAGAGATCCTGTACGACAACGCTCTACAGGGTATCTGTTTACGGAGATTGGCACGTGTCTGAAATTTTCTCAAACACAATCTTGGTATGATATGCTATATAGTTCAGGACCAAATAATTCATGCTAGCCCAATTATATAAAATTAAGTTTCCTTATAGACCAAATCAATTTTCAATAGTCCTTGCCTTAGGGCTAGTAGGTTGAGAGGATGGCTGCATTTGTTGAATATATGTAAAACAGCATGACTGCAGAGTGTGATAAGGTTCAAATAAGGGACTTTTGTCAGTTATTTCCCTTTGTATACTCTTCATATAGGTAGGTCCGATTAGTTGGATTACTTGGATTTTACCCTTACTTTTCAATGTCAATTTGCAAAAATTAATCTTTCATAACTTTTTTTATAAATCATTTGATTTGTTTGAAATTCAAGCTAAGTAATTTTAGGGTGAAGAACTACCTAAATTTCAACATTTCTGTTAATATCTTAATTAACAAGAAAGATATTACATGAAATATTTTGTTATCTTTACATAGGACTTCAATGATAAAGTCCTAGGATTCCTACTGTAAGGACCTACTTACCAATTGGATTGCTTCAGATTTTATTAGGGAAAGATAACTGACTAAAGTCCCTAATAACAGCACCATTAACTTATTGTTTTTGTCACTAATAAAGAGGTTGTTATGAAGCGAGATTATACTGTATATATGATCTTAATGTATCAAATTTGAAGTTTTAATATTACTTACTTATGTTAATTGAATCATGTAGAAGGTCTATTTAAATCCTATCAGTATGATACACTATGTAGACTGTAGTCTAGTACCTTGAAAGCATATAGTTTTAATGAATGAGATTTTAATGTAAATTTTATATAATTGATTGATGAAGTTTTTTACTTTATGGTTTAGTTGTTTTAAGTTAATTTAAACCATCATGCTCATTTAGAAATGTATATTTTATTAACCCACCCACTATGAAAGTCTATGTTTTTGTGTCCTCCACTAGGGAGGAATAGACATAAATGAGAACTCTAATTTATGGGGTTTTTTCCTTATGTGAACAGGTGGCACAAACAAAGTTTGTTACACATTATTACTGAAAAGCATAACATAGATTAGATCAAATTGTTTTTTGTTTGCATATTTTCATTGTAACAGTGAGAGTTTGTTTGTACCGCAAGAAAATCTCCAAGTATTTGAATTCTCTCTATAGTCTATTGGAAATGTTTGCTTGCATGGGCAGTAGTTATAATGCCCATTTGCTTGTCTTGGGGCAAGATTTGACATTTATATTACAAGACTTGCAATTGATTATGATTGCCAAATCTAAATCACAGAGAATTGTGTAATATTAAAAGACATTCTCTACATGTGTACTGCCACATTAGGTCAAAACAAATTCTGTGTTGAGGGCAACTCAATCCCAAACCCCTGAGGTTTATTCTTGTAAAAACCATTTCTCAAACATGAAAATTCAGCATTTTACCAATATTCAAAATTGAATTTTACCTTCAGGAATATTGACATAAAACTACTGCTGAAAATCACAATTAGCTCTCTAAATACAAACCAAAAACAAAACTTGGAGCCTACCCTACTTTAAATTTTTCTGACCATTTCCCTAAACACATTTGGCCATATTTCATTCTATGTATATATGTATAATTATGTTCTATAATGTAACCTTTTCTGTATTATTATAGATGGTATGTTATCAATGAGGGCCACACCTCCACCATCTGAAGATTTCATTGATATATTTCAAAAATTTAAATTTGCATTCAACTTATTGGTAAGTGATTCATTCATATTTGTTGTATTTTTCTATTGAATAAGGGTATTGTATGATGTTACCACCCATGATTGATGACTTGCAGGTGTGTGTGCAGTTATATCACCCACTCACATTGTCAAACCGTTTTCATTTTAAGGCAGTTTGTCACTGGTTAAGCTCAGTTGAGCCTGATATTCAGGTTATCCAACCTTGTTCATCATAGCCATCCAATTAGCTCATCATAGTGCACGCGTCTACTTATTGAGGGGTGATAAGTTCAATTCCACAGTGGTGCATACTTTCATTGAGCTTGGTAATGAAATCATTTCTACAGCCATTCTTCCTCCTATCACTGATTCTTAATCATGTTGACCAATTGTCCGTCACTGACAGAAGTATGTCCCCAGTTACTGGTCAACAACTAAATGCAGAGAGTTAGTCTTTCCAGGAAGGTCAGTAGGTTGACTGACCACCATTACATGACTTATACAATGTGTCGTTACAGTGTTAAAACCAACCAAAGAAAACAGTAAGAACTGTTTATTAAGTTTACCAATGTCCAGGAGAACTAGGTTTGGTGAGCTGACTGCTATAAAAAGACCTGAATTTGTGTCGACACCATGTTAAACCCAGCAAAAAATCAACAAAAACTGATACATCAAATTAATTCATATGCTAGTAGTAAATGTTGTTATCTTGTGTTTTTCAGGCCAAGTTAAAAGCACATATTCATGATCCCAATGCACCAGAACTGGTACATTTTCTGTTTACACCATTAAGTTTAATATATGAAGCAAGCCGGGATCCAATACATAAATATAGAGATTTAAGTGGTGAAGCTGTTTCCCCGTTACTGCTTGCTGATGCCAAACAACTACTTCTCAATTGTCTTACATCTAAAGAGATGGATTTATGGCAGAGACTTGGTAAATGTTGGACACAACCAAGGTTTGTTGGAAAAGATTCAAATATAGCATAAATTAACCAATACATTACTTTGTCTTAAAATGACCACATTAACCTGATAGTTTTAACTGTTTACTCTAAATATTTTGTACAAATTATTTTTTCTTATGATCTAGTTTAGAGCCTACTGCTGAAGATTTAGAGGTTACAATCAAAACTCACATGATAAACTAGAATTTTTCTTTGAGAGAAAAGTTATTTTATTTTTTAACTTCAAAAAATGAATGACCATTGATAATAGGGATGGCGTTTTTTAATTCTACAGGATTTTTTACCTATTGGTGTCTTATTACACATGTAATATGAAATAAAGTACCCACCAAAAGTTTGGAGACAAAACAAATTCTCTACAATTCTTGAATTTTGATGATTTTTTTTGTAGAATTATCATTTTTGATATATTTAAGTTTGGTTGTGATAACATAAAAAACAGATTTCATTAATGCTGCACTTTTATTATACAGTAAAACTCGGTTATAACATACTCGGTTATAACATACACTCGGTTACAACATACCATTTCCTGGCCCGTTTTTCTTCCTTATATATTCTATATAAAATCAGATTGGTTATAACATACTCGGATATAGCATACAATCGGTTATAACATACTAATTATTTGGTCCCAACATACTTTTACATTCTTTATAACATACTTTTGGCGCGAATTAGCGTCAGTATTTAGCAGCCACGGTTAAATGAATTTTGAAATAAACAGCGTATCACAAACAATGTATAATATATACTATAGTCAACTGAACGTGTGAAAAACTCACCCAGTTGAGTCTTCAAACTGACAATATCAATTTACAAAGTGTCATTACTTGATGTACTTCTTCCGATTTACATATAATTGTTGGCCCTTGTACCTTCTATGAAGACCAATAAATAATGAGCTGCATA
The DNA here is from genome assembly GCA_025267735.1 of Mactra quadrangularis. Taxonomy (NCBI): domain Eukaryota; kingdom Metazoa; phylum Mollusca; class Bivalvia; order Venerida; family Mactridae; genus Mactra; species Mactra quadrangularis. The sequence continues at coordinate 37,267,336 of CM046304.1, forward strand.
AATACTTAATCCGGTTTTACTTAATTTATTTAATTAGGCGTTGAGAAGTTTGTCTACAGTTTGGTGTTAAACAATTATGGTTAATTTCAAAATATGCATATTTTTGTTTGTAAAATAAACGAATATGAAATAAGTTTGTGAGCAAAACTCGCCGATTAATTGATTTGTTCACGAAAATAACGCAAAATAGACAGAACATGTCTTTTTAAGCGTCTCCATTAACAAAATGTCGGCCGCGTCGGAGAGTTTCGTAACCACATTTTTTATCAAATCTGTTATCAAAATTTAAGGGCTTGTTGAATTTAAAGCTTTATTTAAGATGTTTTCACCACAAAAAGTAGTGATATACCCAATGTTAATCTGTTATTAAATAAAGGAATGTCATTAAATACCATTCTGTTGACAAATCAAAATTCTACGAAAATGACGAATTTTAGTATGTCAGAATGAACTGTTCGAGGCAGTTTAATTAAAACTGGTTAAAGCAGTCACCTGCTGAAAGTGGCCAATCCGGACACTTGCCGTCACTTGCAGCTTAAGGCATTTTTACAGTATGTAAGCAGACTTTATTGTTTCTGGATTTTCAGAAGAAAAATATATATAAAACTGCATAACGGTTTTGGTAATATCTTGATTCATTTTATTGATTAATTAACATATTAATATTAAATTAAATAATTTACATACATATATGTAAAAAGAAAACAGAAAATTCACTACAAAATGAATGTGAAATAAAACGTATTCAAGTATGCTATAAAAGAGTATGTTATATAGTTTGTATATAACATACTTAGTATGCTATATGGATATAACATACTTAGTATGCTATATGGATATAACATACCTCAGTTATAACATACCTTTATGGCCCAGCGAGTATGTTATATCCGAGTTTTACTGTATTCAGCATCTGTCATTGGTTTGAACATGGTTACTGATTTTGCAGGTGACATTTATATCTAAAAGCTTTGGACATTTTGTATGTAGTATTGTTAAGTTTTATTCAACTGTTGTGGCACATACATTACCCTGCTGATTTAAATACAAACTTTTTGTTTCATAATTCTTGTTCATGGATACAGATATCTATTTTTATTGATAATTCCTGTTAATAAATATAGATATTTTTTTCTGATCACAAGTACAGAAGATCTGTAGTAAGTATTGAAGTCAGCAGGGTTAAAGTATGCGCCACTGACAGTTGAATAAAAATTTTAATGATATGTACTTGTTTTACAGAGATGAGTATGCAGGATCAGTACCACAATATAATCCTAGATTTTATAATGGATTTCAACCATCACCACAATATGTTGATGAAGTAAATCATGGTGGAGATCTTAGAGCTACTGTAAGTTGTATTATAATAATAATAATCAGGCACGTATCTGCCATTAGGCACTTTACGCACGTGCGTAACCTTGATTCCAGAAATCGAAAATCTAAAAGTGCCATAAACACTGAGATATTTGATGCCTAACGGGGTTTGGCATTATTTGACTCTACTGTGATAAGCAATGGCCGTGGCATAGTGGTTAGCATGTCTGACTTGAAATTTGGAGATCCAAACGCGGTAGGGCTCTATATCGATCAGAATGATCGATACGATATTCGTATCGATACAAAATGATCGGTATTCGATATATCATATGATATTTTAATAATAAATATATTTTTTTATAAAACTGCAAAACAGTGATATTTCATTCATTTATTTTATTCGTTTTGACACCATACTACTAAATATACTGTGTTATTAATATTCTAAATGTTAAAGTCTTTGAAGTTTGCATTTTTAAGAAATATCATTGCATCGAGTGTGTCTCATTCTTGTACCAGAGGTTATCTTCTCAATCTTACTCGAGAATCTTGATAGCCACTGGGTATGAGAATGAGTGAGTCTGTGTCTAGACATGATCTGTCTGCTGACAGGGTGACATGCACGGCCAAGTTTTGCCCTCTTTGCTTACAACATTTTTGCAGCATGTAGTTCACTCTGGTCCGTCCGTTGTTTTTTTGTACAAAATAATAACCCCAAACTTTATTTTTTGGAGGCAACATATTCTCGGACAAATGTAATATTGCAGACGGGCTTTTGTGTCACGAAAAGCCTGTGTATTAACATCAATATTGACTGACTGCGTTCGATAATCGATCGTTTATGTACTTTTGCAGGATTTACATAAAATGAAATCATTTTGTTGATGCTTGGTTTTAGTTAGATTTATCTCCAGTAATTCATATTTGCAAAACACTAAACAAATATCGGCAAAAGAAAAAGCATACTCTTTCAGAATTTCAGCTATTAACAAGAATATCGCTTAGGGCCAATTAAAGTTCTATTCATATTGAGGATCTACCCGAACATATCCAAGAGACTTCTGGCTCTCAAAATTGGTCAGTTTAAAAAAACTGATCGTTAATAGTTCCCAGACTAATTGAAAACGAAAGTACATAAAATGGATAGTCTAACTGAAAAAGTTACTTCCCTTTGATTGAAAAAATGATATAACATGACGTAGCCGGTGTAAGACATTAGCTTAAAGGAATGTCAAATTATGATATTGTTTGTCCACGTATGATTACATACCAAATTGGAAGTAGTAGAATGTCGATTTGGCGATACAAAATATCAAACGATTTGCAGACCATGGATTTTATTTGTATGAGTGTCATTGATCGATATTTTGTTCGATACGGAAACGTTCGATCCGATATATTTATCGAACCTACAATACCGGTATTCGATATATATCGAATACCGGTGTAGAGCCCTAAAACGCGGTAGGTCATACTCTATACATGAATTGTCGGCCTCGTGGTAGGGTAGGTTAGTACTGGTGATAGAGAGTGTCCAGGAAACCTATAGTAGAAAGAGCTGGCCGTCATATTATATAACCTAAATATGTGTTGAATACGACGTTAAAAGAAAGACTCTACTGTGATAACTTAACTCCATGAAAATGTCATATAAAATGACTCATATTGAGCAATACACAAATTAATCTTTACGACTCTTTGTGCACATTGAAATTTCTGAAACGAACAGTAATTGCCGTATTGTTAATTTTACTTTATTTATAGAGGCAACACAGTTGGGCAAAGCCCAATCTTCCCAGTGTGTCTATAAGTATATCTAATCTCAAAGTTTTATACATTATGACCTGATACTGTAGAATTTTATATTTGACCTTCAAAACAGCTTCCCAATTTTGGGGCCGAAAATTTGACACCATTTCTTCTACTGCAAACTGTATTTATCTCCTGTTATGTAACAAAATTCCCATGGTGTTCGAATATTGCATTATAACACAAATTGTTATATATTCTTAATTATTGTCTGCATGCTCATTTTATAATGTTATATAGCAAAGGACAAATTTATAAATGAGGTTGACTGTTCATGAAATAAACAAGTGCTAGGCTTTGGACTAATGAGTTGAGAAAATGAATGTATTCTGTTGGTAGTTATGCTGAACTGATCCCTTAAATGATGATTATCTGTTGCTTAAGATGTTCATCAAATTTGGTAGCCATTTTTAAAAATCTTAATTTCTAATTTTGATTTTAGGAAAGAATGATTGGTGGTTACCCAGAACCCATTGGTATGTCTAGAAGAGAAGACCCCTATATATCAAGGTCTTCAGAGAGAAGGGAGGACCCTTATCGTATGACAGAGAGACGGGATGATTACAGGTCAACGGAAAGACGAGAGGACCCATATAGAATGACTGAGAGGCGTGAAGACCCTTACAGAATGACGGAGAGAAGGGATGACTTATACTCTCGTGACATACGATCATCAGAACGTAGAGATGACTATAATAGACCACCGTCCCCTAACCCTGTCAGATATGAACCGTAAGTATATACAGAGTGTATGTATAAAGTGTATAAATCTATATCTGATGATGTTTAATTTGACTAAATTATTTTTAGTTTAATGATTAGAATCAATTCAAAAAGAGAAAATAAAAACTAATCAGTATGCACTTAGAACTAGGGCTGTCATGATATACAGGTATACCGGTATATTGCAATACGCAGTTGCAGCAAATCGTACCGTGGTACGATTTTAATGTACCGGTATTTGGCAATATTTTTATTTCATTGGAAAATTCTTTCCTTAGCAAAATAAAAGTAGCGAAATGTCAGTGTTTCCATTGTTCATTCCATCTAACCTGAAGTTGCAAGAATTTAACCGGTTGGGGCGCATCTCAGTCCTAAATGACCGTAAATACTTAAAGAGGCTAGATTCTATCGGTAGCAGCACATAAGATTTGCAATTTTTCTGTTAAATACTGCGGAGGAACAATGAATCTAAACGCCCGCAATATATCGTGGTACGTATCGCGATATGATAACAGCGTATTGCAATATATCGCGGAACACTTCTGGCGTATAGTGACAGCCCTACTTAGTACTCTTATCTTATTACTCAAACATTGAAACTTATTGTATAATTTATGTCATTTCATGCATATATAGGTTTCTGTTGACCAAATTTTTGTCATAATCAAGTGTGTCAATCAAATCACATTGATATATTTTAACAAAAAATCATCTATACTGTGGTGTTTTTTTTGGTTGGTGGGGTAAATGTTTTAGCAACATATTGAATATTTTATTTGACGTTAAAATCATCAGTTTTAGATTTATACCCTTTAACTTGTGTATAATATTGCTAACACAGTTCTTGTGATGTGTATATGTAATACAATAGTTTACTATAAACTATATTTGTATTCCTATCCAAGGGGTCTTGATGTGAACCATATAATAATAATATATTTTGTATAATATTCTGTCATTGCCTTAACCCACTTAAGCCAGAAGCTTGGGACTGGTGAAAATTGATTTAGGTTTGTGAAAAATATTTGTTTCTTAAAGTTTGGCTTGTTGGTGATATTGCAATTTATGTTATATGATCAATCAGGCAATTGCTCAAGAAAATTTAAGGCTATGACTGAATTTATCCAAAATGGAATATATCACTTAGAATGAACAGTCCATCCATGGGTGAAAATCAAAAAGTATCAAAAATTCATAAATTCCTGAATTGTTTAAATTGATTTCTACAGATTTTTTGTCAGGACGCCGTCCCATTAAGTCAAGAAATTTGTGACCAGTCTTGAAAGCTTTCACCCATGACAGTCTAATATTTATCACATTTTTTACCAAGAGTGGTTTTATCTATTCTGTGTACAACTGCATGAGAGATTGGAAGTGATGTAGTTTATTTTGTGGATTTTGCTTTTTGTATTGATGGTATTAAAGTAAGATAACTAGTTCAGAAATATGTGTCTGTGTTATACAATGTATCCTAGATGCTTTATATTTAAATGTGTATGGCCTAACTACTCCTTTAATGTTAGTTTTCTGTTGATATGAATTTTCTGTCAGTTTCTTTTATCAATGTCATAAGCTGCTGCCTTTATTCAATATTTTCAATGTTATAAGCATGCATGTTTTCAGAGAAGAATCTGACTTTTATTCCAAGTTTTGGTGAGTCATAACTTGAGTTCCTGCAAGATTCTTTATTATTTCTTTCATTTTTTTCACCGAAAGTTTTTTTTATTAGACTATAGTTTTGCTGATTTGTTTTTTTTGTTAACAAAGCTAAAGTGTTCCATTGTTTATTTATTAACTTTACTACTGTGAACTGTTAGCATAGTTTCATACAAAATCTGGGCAATCTATAGTTCCACTCACATTTCCCATGGGTAACCTCCCTTTTCTTTTTTTACCGTATATTCCAAAAATGGTACAAATCCTCACTTCTATGGGTTATTCCTTAAATCAACTCTATGTGTGTCCTATTTTAGATTCAAAATTTTCTTGATCTTAATTAAAATTTCAATTAGTATGTTCACAGTCAATTAACACAATAATGACGTTGACGTACTAACATTTAATTCCTTTACTTTTAATTCACTCATTTTAGTTTTGACACATTAAGAGGCTGTCCACGAAAAATCAGGCAGTCAGTGTTACATGCTATCTCTCAGAATTTGATGATTTTGCTGTCAGTTGATCATATTGATGCAACATTACAGAAATTACAGTTAAAATTTTATTTGCATCTTTTGGTTGCTATAGCAACGCGATTTAGTGTTTTCGGCCATTTTTTGCATGAAATGCACTTGTAAAAAGTACTTTTTTGCTATTTTCATGAGTCTCCTGAGCAAACAATGATGATTGAATAGCAACAAGCATAGTTTCATATCATTATATAGTCAAATTACTATAAAATAATTATATTTACATGCGATGAAGATAAAAGTTCATAGAAAAAAATTGAGTTCAAAACATCATGATTTTCAATTTTTGAAATTCCTTGAAAACTATGCAATTGGCTATGCTCATAATTTCCAATATGACGCATGAAATGAAACTATAGTACTAGCAATGTAAAGACGAAATATGGTATTACAAAAAGCTAAAATAAAAAAGATGGAACTCTCAAAGAGAAAAAAGAAAATTTATGATAAAAATTGGCAATTTGCCAAAAAATTGGCATTTTGCCAAATACTTCAAAAACTTTTATTACGATTTAAATTATATTTTTTTTATAGAAAATCAACATTTGTATATGAAAATATACCTAGGTTACAAACACAGTAGTGAAAAAATGATGGTTGCCATGACAACAGTCAAGAAACAATCACATTATTTTTTCAAAATCAATGAAATTCATTTATTTCTCTTCTTTTTCTGATTCCATTCATGAAAGTCTGAAGAAATGACATAATTTAAAAGCTGGATATTAATAAGATTTATTCATTAAAGTGCTACAATAAATATTGATTTATCAAGCTTAAAATTAAAGCTATAATCTGTATTTATTAATGATGTAAAATTCATACCCCACCCACTTTATTCAACATTGCAAATTCTTTACCACCACACTTTATTATTTGTTTGAAAACTTCCAAGTAATTTTTCACAAGTTAAATTATAATGTGTAAGTTTAAAGCAGTATTCCAATATCAAAACTTAAAATTTGATTTCATTGCCATGGTTATAATTAAATATTTTGAAATCATCTGTTCATGGGTCTCCACCCACTTAATTACAGTAAAGATCCGCTATTAAGGCCAGCTTGCGGACCGACATAATTTGGCCTTAATAGCGAGTCGGCCTTAATAATGAAACATGGATTGTGACATGTTGAACAGCATGTTATTTAAAGTGGGTGATTAATTTTCATGTTTAAAAGATTAACTAGACGCCATAATTCTGTATAATCTTTATCTTACATGTTAGCCAAATCAACAGCACTTCAGCACGTTTGAAACTTTTATTAACTCATTTTCAAGGTCAAATCAGATCATCGTGGGCATTATATATAAGACAACTCAATGTTGCACCAGCATTTGCTGCCATTCCATAATGAAGTCAATATATGCAAATGACCAACACTACTACTTGTATTTCAAAGTAAACAAATGAAAAAAAAGAGAAAACATATAGACAATTAATCTTAAAATGTTTTTATTTTTTATGTCATAGTCATCAACATAGCATAACAAATATTAATTCAATTGTTACAACCCAGAGACAGAATGTCATTGAATAAACTAAACTAGTGAGAGAGCACTTTGAATGGATCAACTTTTTGAGTCTATTCCTACATCAATATTACAAGTTCCTCAACTGTAGTTCTCTCACATATTTCTTGCACTTTGTAACAAAATAATAACTATTTTCCCTTTTATAGATACAAAATAAAACAACAATCACACGTTGATCATAATTATAATGAATTTCAATTATACATTTATCTTTATGTCATGAAGCTATCTGTGAGAAATGGTATATGTCTTAAAAATGCTCTTTTTGTAACAAAATGTTCATTATTCTCCTGTTTCCGAACCAATAACATTAAGGACATAAACACATACTTTATGAGACATCTGTTGTTGTCATTCTGAAATAAACAAATTTCATTTTATAGTAACATACAAAATAATAAATGTTTACCATTGTAAAATAAATCAAACTACCGGGTAGATAAAATAACATTACATTATACATTTGTAATTTTGTACATATGATTTAAAGAATTTACTATTGTTAGTAGACTCAGTAGCCAAAATAATGAAACTCATTAAATAAGATGCTGCCTGGCTAGCTCAATTGGTAGCATGCAAGTCTACTGATAGAGGGGTCATGGGTTCGATTCCCAGGCGGGTCATACTTTTGTGGAGCTTTGTCATGAAATTATTTCTACAGCCATTCTCCCTCCAAGCAATGTTTTCTTAATTATGTAGGGCAGTTGTCAGTCACAGACGAAAGTATGTGCTTACTTTTAGTAGTTGGTAAACAGCTAAATCCAGAGATTTAGCCTTTCCAGGAGGAGTGAGTAGGTGGACCTACCGCCATAAAGCGCCATTATAAGGCCTATAAAATGTGTTGCTATGGTGTTAAACCCAATAAACAAAAAAACATTAAATAAGATGCTAGATTCAGCAGGTTTTGTCATTATACATTGTAAATAAATTAACATCCCTGGTTTTAACAATTTTTCTAGCAGATTTCACATGTTTTCATGGAAGAACATACCTTGCTTCTATGCTTTGTTATATCAGCATAATAGCAGATCTATGGATACTTTAAAGTTGATGCAGGTATCATGATTATTATTATATTGTTTCCTTTCTTACCATCATTTTCTGAAATAACAAACAAATATGACTAATTAGTTCAATGATAAAACAGTTTTATTACATATTTTGCTAGTTATTTTTTTAATAAAAGGTAAACACAGTACAGTACTTATTGAGATAGTGACAAAAGTTGATAGGGTTTTTTGCCTTCTTATTAAAAAGCTAATATATATAGCCTTCCTCCAATTAAAATTTCTAACATAATTTATCATGATGCACATCTCAAAACAAATAACACTAGACAACAAGCAAATGGTTCATGTTAAAATAAGAAATACAAAAATGTAGTGACAAATCTGCCTAAACTCACCAGGCTAATGCCTCTCAAGGTCTTAAAAGTGAAGACAGAAAAAATAAATTTGTTGAGGTCAAGGTCATCCACATCTCAAGATTTTTCCTATGTTCTCATGTGAATCCCCCAAAAAATGTTCAATGCTTGAGTTAACTGTAAAGATCTCTAATAAGTCACTGAACATCAATCCAGTTTCATAATTTTGGGTCATATGCCTCAAGACTTATGAGGAAGCCAAATCTATTTCCACGTTCTGATAAACATCTTTTATCAGAGTCCTTTTACGTCACAAATTCGGTCTGATTTGAAACAAAACATATAAATGCAGGTGTAAAATAAATCTTAATTAAACTAAATTTACTTACCTTGTAAATTCACACAAAAGACGATGGTTTCCTAAAAAATATTTGTCGGTAACAACTTGTTTTAGTTGTAAACAACGTCAGATGTCAACAATGTGCAAAATTGCAAATGGCGTATGCAAACCAAGGGAGATAATTCATGACAATTTTGTTAGACGAAATATATTTTCGCAATTTGTCGAAAGAAACATATTCAAATGATTATTAAATATGTTTTTTTTCTCTTTAAATATATATCTGAATTTAATGAAATGAAAAAATTATAACTTTGACGCAAAGTATGAAAAATTGGATCACAAGTCAAAAAAGTCATGTATGATAGTATGGACAGAGTTGCATCCCTTTGATCAAAAGTTGAAAAAATAGGATAACGATTTACGTAATTACAATTTATTGAAAGAGTGTTCCATCTTTTTTTCTCATTATGATTAAAATTTAACCTGTCTATTGATGTTATTTTATGCTTTCTATAATTTTCAAGCGTCATATCAGGAGTTACAGGCATTTATAAAAACACATCTTACATTGAAATAAAGAGCAAACGTGAAAAAGTCGGAAATTTTCAAAAATAGCATTTTTTCACTGAATTTCGAAAATACAGCCAAAATATTTTCAGGAAATGGTTTTGACTTAGTTTATGAACGACTGAAACTAAAAAAAGCTGAAAATTGAAAAATCAACTGTAACACATTTTTAGTGTATCCTGCCTGATTTTTCGTGGACAGCCTCTTAAACTAATAGCTTTAAATGTTTTTTTAAAACTGTCAACTGATGTTATGGTGATGTTACAATTTAAGATTTTATTTGTTTAATGGATCATGTAAAGCAGTCTGGCTTGCTCTATGTAGCACATAAGTCTTCTAATCAAAGGTGGTAGGTTCGATTGCCAGGCATGGCATACTTTTGTAGAGCTTGGTAATGAAATAATTTTTACAGCTCTTCTCCCTCCTACCATTGGTTTTAAATGATGTAGGATAGTTGTCAGGCACTGACCGAAGTATGCTCTTAAAAACTGGTTAACAGCTAAATCCAGGGATTTAGCCTTTCCAGGACAGTGAGTAGGTTGACTGAGTTCTATAATACAACCCATACTATGTGTTGCTACAGCATTGAACCTCATCCAAAAAATGAATTGATCATGGACTGCTCCTAGTAAAAGTCAAATCCATTATTAAAAGCTGGGTTTGTATTTATCGTCTTCAAAACCATGATCAATGGAATTCTTTTCCATTACATAGTTTGTAATTTAGTCCAAACTATAAATAGAACCAAAACAAAAATATGAAGCAAAACTAAAAAGCATTTCAAAATAAATAGTTATGTGATATCAAATTTTAGATATAGACAATTCAGTCAGCATTCAAAAATGAAAATGTCTCCACACTTTTAGTGGACCCTGCAAAAAGTACCTATGTATGTAACACAGTATATTTAATTGGTATTAATTTTCTTACAGGAGTAAAAGATCATCAGTTCGTGATCCTATGCCAGCTGCTCCCAGAAGTAGAGCTGAAGAAAATCAATCATTTGCTCAGGATTTAAAAAGAATGGGAGCAACGTAAGTAACTTCATTATGATGTCTATTAAATATATATTTATGATATTGTTGTTATGGTGATGGGGATTAGTCGTAAAACTCTATACCTCTATAACTTTTACTCTTAACAGTGTTAAAGTAATTAATGTACAGTATAACCTGCATTAAGCAGCTTGTGACAGGAGGTAGTTAGATCAGTGGCTACTATCAGTGGGAGACTGCTTAAACCAGGTTCAATTTTAAACTGCTTCGAATGCCTTTCATTTGGGGAAGTCAGACTGGCTGCTTACAGCAGGTGACAACTAATCGCAGGTGACTGTTAAAGTAATTAATGAACGTGACTGTGTTAAATCTCTGTATGATTGCATTGGAAGTCAGACTGGCTGCTTACAGCAGGTGACGACTAATCACAGGTGACTGTTTAAGTAATTAATGTCTATGACTGTGTATAGTCTCCATGTAATTGCTGTTCATTGATTAAACTGGGACACACTGGTTATTATTTTATTGGTGAATTAGTGGGCAGACTTTAACAATTGTTCAGTGTACAACTCTCTTACATTTCTGAAGTGGTTTCAACCAACCTTATGAAGTGTTGTCATCAAATTTGCTGGTGTGTATCCTTGGTTCTTGGTGATTCTACCAATTTTGAAAATCTGATTTTTGTACACTCATGTCCCTTGTTTATCTATATATGTACTTAAAACTTTTCTTGTTAATTATCTTAGTTTTCACGAGACTTACAATGCCCCTTAAGCATCCTTTGAATTATCAATTTTAGTAATAATCTATGTACTCTAGAATTTATATAAAGTATTGGTTGAAATTTCTGTATGGACAATTCTGATTTTCCCTTTGATATTTGGTGTGTATATTGCACACTTAGCAAATTTTTGAAACACAGACATTATTGATGGGTCAGCGCAAACCACAAAACTCTATTTTATCCTTCTTTTACATGAAGTTAGACTAGTTTAGTGCCTTCACTTATTCATATGGGGAAATGAACGTTAAATTGCAATTATTGCATGAGGATATTTTGTGATCATTACTACAAAATCACAGCAGTTAGTCATTTTAATAACTTTTGTAATACAAGGTCGAAAAGAAATCAAATTTTTATATCATGATGTTTCTTTCTATTTTAAATGTATACAAAGTTTCTTATCCAAATTATATGAAGTTCAAACAGAAATTTCAACTTATACAATAGTATCATATGTATAACCAAAACTACATCTACTTATTTATGTGTTATTTTTTCTATCATCATTTTATGAAAATTTTTATATTTCAGTAGAAATGCAGAGTTAGTATTTATTTTGATTTAGGGATTTTTAGATTTACCTTATATTGCTACTGTATTTTATAATCATCTTAAACTGCCTCTCTGTTTCTTTATTTATAATATTAGTTAGTTATTGTACTAAAGCAGAATTTGCAGGACCTGGCTCCCTGCCCTTAATGTCCCTGCCCTGAATCCTCTGAAATACCCAGCTCCCATTTGTATTTGTCAACATGCCCCATTTTTGCACTTTATTTTTCATGTGACAAAATATTCTAAGGTTTAATCAGACATTCACTCCTCATTATTTATGTATTTTGTATGGACACTATTTGACTGTTGTTTACATGGAACTGTGAAAGAGGCAGAATAAAAACTGTTAAAAATGCCTACATTTTATGTCAATAAGGTCTGAACAGTATATTATAAAAAATCTTATAACAATATAGCGCTACAATGTATAAGGGTTGACTACTAAAATCGGTTTTAAGACCATTGATTATATGGGCCCCGTATTGTCAACCAATCTTACGACTAATTTTGGTCGTATATCCTTCTACATTGTATTGCTATAAAATCCTATGATTTTTGATATTATGCTGCCCTGAATACCAAGTCTTAAGTAAATTGTCTAAAGTAAATTAAGTTTAGAACTAAAGTTGGCAGATCTATATGGTTTAGATAAATGGTTTTGATTGGTGCTTGATGTTGTATTATAAGTTTGCTAAGTGTTTTGGTGTAAATTGTCTGTGGTTGCTAACTGTTGAAATTAAGAGTCTAATTATGTCTGTTTATAAGATATATGATAGCTGTTGTGTGTTTTTGGCTTGTGATAGTCACATGGTTTGTAATTATATTGTAATGGACCTAATCTGGAATTCAAATTTATAGGTTTTTAAGTCAGTGCACTGGCCTTACAAACAAAGTCTGTTACACATTATTTCTAAATGGCATGAGCTATGGATTAAATCCTATTGTTCTTTGTACATGTGTTTTCATTGTAATGGCGAAAGTTTGTTTGTACCGCAGGGTAAAACCTAAATATTTGAATTCCAGAGATAGTCTATTATGTCTTACGCAAATGTCAAAATGTTTATTTGAGACAAGTTTTAACATTGGTGGAAATAGAACTTTTTCATTCATTCACTTTAGGAGAAGACTTAGAAAATTAGAACACACGTGTACTATATAATTGTTTGTTTTTTTATGCTTCATAGAATAATTTTCTGTTGAAGCTTATTAATATATTTGTACTAAAACATTTTCTTTAACTCAACTATTGCACTCATTCATTTTTTTGTGCTTAAAAATATTCAAGACAAAAATAACTACTCTGTCATAATAGAACATTTCATATTAATGCTATTGAGTTATTTTCTTATTATGATACTTACAAATAAAATAATTCTTATAATAATTCATGATTTTTTTGCAAATTTTAAAGACAAATGTGCGTCAGTTTTTCAATATATTTAATGGTACATTAGAAAACTCACTAAAAACTTGCAACAATTGTACAGAGTTGTATGTAAATTGAAATCACGAACTGGAATAGATTGACACTGCAACTAACATTTTTAGCCTTGTTTTTGTGAAATTTTACTCAAATGTCAGTGGCCCATACATTAACCCCCCTAATTTAAATACTTGCTACATTACTCTTGTACTCTTGATGATATTAATTTGTATTTGTGTATTGGGATTGTCAAACAAACAAGAATTTAAATCAGCAGAATGAATGTATGTGCCACTGACAGTTGAATAAAATTAAAAAAATATCACATATTCAATATGGGAATTTAGCTTTTTCTTTTGATGTCATAAACTTGTTGAATATTGATATACACTAGTTTTACATGTAAACACACATGAGGGATATCTTAGTATTGTGATAAATAATATTGTATACTGGTTGAATATTATTGCTCTAAAGACCATAATGTAGCTCGGGCCAATTTAATACAATGCCACTGTATTGGAAAGTTTAATGTGTCAAATGTCTCATGTTAGATTGTTATGTAAGCATGAATGTCTTGCATTGTTATAATACATGTATATAAATATAGTTTGTTTTTTCTCAACAGTTACTGTCAAAACATGAATAATTTCGCGGTGAATGCGTTTGTTATAATTATTGTCATAATACATCCATGAGTTTCCGAAAGTGTATATTATGATTGCGTAAAGCTGCTTATGCCGTATGATATGTTTTAGTCAAGTTATTTTTAATAACAATTAGGCCGCCAGTATAAAAACAATGCATTCAGTCACCGTGAAATTATTCAAGCTTTTATAGTTAAGAAAAAAGGGACAATATATAGATTGTACAAATTGACCCTAGATAGATTAATACATTGAACACTTCGGTAATTGTGCACTTTTAACTGATATTATATGATGTCAAATGCAGTAGTACAGGTCAAATATAAACATATTTTCTTTTGTCAATGAACTTACATAATACTTCATTCTTGAGTCTTGACCTTAGTCTTACTTTCCTCATTAAATACATTACTTTAAAAAAAGCATGGTATAATTATTTATTTATCGCTTAGACAAGGTCTTAGCTGTTGTTAAATCTTCTTGTTATTTTTGAACTTTATATTTTAGAATATATGAAGCTGTACATGAAAGACAAGGAAAGAACACTAAGGAGTTAACAGTAGAGAAAGGAGACATAGTTCAGGTTTGAAAACATTTTAGTTTATTTCATATTTTGTCTACATTCAAAATTCTCTTGTAGAAATTTGAGTACAATAAGAGTGTCCTGTCCAGAGTTGATATACTAAACATGAAATGAGTTCAACTACACAGATATTCTTTTTTGTGGTGATCCCTGCTTTTCTCTAATTGGCATTGAACAGGCTCTTGCAGAACTGGGGAGACTAGCGGAATTTTGCCAAGTAATGGCAGAATTGGCCAGGTAATGGCAGAATTGGCCAGGCTATGATAGAAAAGGACAGGCTGTGATAGAATTGGGCAGGTTTTAGCAGAATTAGGCTGGCTGTGGCAGAATTTGTCATGCAGTGGCTGAGTTAGGACATTTTTGTTGTGATAGAATAGGATTATAATTATTTGCTAGTGGTATTAATCTTAATAACACTTGTGGTAATAATTAAGAGTATGTCCTGTTAAACTGCTAACTTATAATACTTGCCAGGAAGTGGTTGTGACCAAGCAGTTGTACTGTAAGACTGATGATATTTAGATGGCCAACCCAAATATAGTTTTAATCCTATAAAACACCTTATTGCTTTCATGTTTAGCAAGGAATTTTATTTTATTCGTACTGACTGAGATGACCTCATGTAGACTTGAGAGTGATTGAAATTAGGTTATAAGAATCCTTATTTTTTCGAAGTACTAAATGAGGGGGCAGCAAGTGGCACTAAGGGTCATTAAAGTTAAGTTTTAAAAAATGTGTCATAAGTTTGTTTAAACTAAACAAATTCCTGAATGATCACAAAAATTTGTATTTATTGTTTAGGTATTAGATAAATCTAGAAATTGGTGGAAGTTGAAGAATTATCAAGGAGAAACTGGCTACGCACCTTATACAATATTGAAAGAATATCAAGCTAGGGATGATTATGACAATGTAAGTAATTGACTGGTACTAGAATCTTTATGTTTGTTTATCTAAAATTTGAATAATTGAAACCATTCTAAAATAAGTCTGCAGATATTTGAAAATTCAAATTGACCAATCAGAAACTTGCTGGTTGATGAATAGCCAATCAGAGACTGGGCTGATTGGTGAATAGCCAATCAGATTGCTTTGTAGCAGGAGAAGAACCAATTGATGCAGTCTTGTTTTAGACTGGTTGTCATTAAATTTCCTTTTTGCAAATGAACCCTTGTGATGTTTTTTATGATAATGCACAATGATTTACATCACTCATTGTTTGTAAACAGGGTTTAACTTGAAGCCATACAAGATGGTTTGTTGATTTTGTTAGAAGTTTTTTGTTTGCATTTGAAGTCCCAACTTGCCAGTATTAAATCATTGGGATAAGTCATTGTGTGAAAATGATTACAGTAGAGGGAATAAAAAAAAAACTTTAAAAAAAATACAGTTCCTCCTCATAGTTAACTTTCAATATTCTCACCATACATCTTGTATGACTTGAAGCAACTGTTTTGGGGTATGTACTTCTAGTGTAAGGACTAAATGAAAGATATTTATAAGATTGATCTAAATGGTATTGGAATTGGTAAACCATTTATTGTCTTTTATAAGAAATGAAATCATACTTTCATTTTGACCTTGACTTTATATACAAATTAGAAACTTATTATTATAATGTTTCATGTACTGTTGTTATTGTGGTACGATCAATTCTTGTTTACACACAGTAAATTACAAACTTTCTTAAACATGTCAACTCAATGACTTCCGCAACAAGACCTGAGCTTCTTGGCTTCAGCCTAGTCTGATATTGAATTTTCTGAAAGTATTTTGTTGCTGGCACTTTCTTCTTTTTATTTTGCTATTTCATAATTGTATTTATTCTGATAACCTTCCAAAAAAATTCTAATATATTTGTCTTAATTGTGACTGAAGTTCAGATCTTGTATTAATTTATTCTTCATTATTTTCTTGTAATGATAAATTTTATTTAACTGTCAGTGACACAAACATTTACCCTGCTGATTTAAATACTCCATATTTTTTATTATCCCCATACATAAATACTGAATTCTAAATACAGTACTTCTGTACTAACTATCAATAAAATAGGTATGTACCATGATTGCCAATCAAACATCAAGTATTTAAATCAGTGAGCTTAATGTATGCACCACTTATGGTTGAATAAAATTTAACAATTACATTTTTGTTCAAGAAAGTTTGTTTATTATGTTGCTATGGGAACAATTTTGATTTATTACTTGTTTTGTTTTCTAATTCTTACTTACACTGTTTCGAGGAATTGATTTCTTTTCTATGATTGTTTTTATTTTCAGTATTAAAATTGCCATGTTCGCTTGCAGGTTGCATATGGCTGTAAATGTTTACTGTGATTTTTACATATTCTCTGTCATTGTTTTTATTTTTACTTTTTTCCTTGTCCATACTTCTGAGCTATGTTTGATGTTACATGTGTGCCATTTTACTCAGTATCATACTAATAGACTGATGACTTTTTATTGTTATTCTTTAAATCATGACGCTTCTGTTAATATTATCGAAATTATGATTTTCATTGTATTTAGTCACAGCAAAAAAATATGGATTACCAATTACTTGCTGTAATTGAAACAAACTTATTAACTCGTCAGCAATTCAAAATGGATTAGATTAAGATCAGAGCAATCTGATTAAAACATGATCTAAAATTATCTATTTGTCTACTCTATAATTTTGCTCTGGCTGTTACTAAACAAAAACATTACAAGGGTCATGTTCAGGTGACCTTTTTTCATTATAATATTGATGACACAATCATAAAGTTTAGTAACTTGTTTACAACATCTATGTCACGCAATTTAAAAAGAGGCCTCCTATCACAGTCTGCGAATAACGCCCCAGTAAAATTAGCTCTTAAACCTTGGTCTAAAAATAGAAATTACAAAATCAAATGCTGTAAATAGTGTTTCGTCTAGATGAAAGCTTCATATTGATTTGTGAGCACAAAGGTCATCTCCATGTGACTATCTAAGTGACCCTTAGAGATCATGTACGACAGCGGTCTAAATGATATCTGTTTATGGAGATTTAGATCATAGTGAATAATATTTGTATGCTGACAGTTCATTTTTATTGCTCAGTATTAACAGTGAGGATCACAAGTAAACTTTTAAGTCAATAGAATTATGTTGGAAGAACTAGTTTTCATAACTGTATGCCCATTTTAGTAAATGATAAATTCTACAGTCTTATTTGATATTAACTGTCATTCTTGTATATCAATTTCATTGTTTACATCAATTCTGCCTTGACTATTATAATACTTAATCTTACAATGCCTTCCAAAGGTTATTGGACTAACAAAAGAATTTGATAAAAACTACATAAGTGCTCGGCCAAACACAATTTTGGTATATAGATTTTTTGTGCTTAACACAAGTAATTTTACTCTTTGTAAAGCTTATTTAGGTTACACAGTTAAAACATATGTTTAAAAACAAATTATAAATGAATTGTGAAATTCTCTCAGATTATGGTAAATCATTTACAAATAACAGAGTTTTGTCCAAGGACTTTCAGGAGGCATTGTAAAACATTTTCTGTCATTTTTGTATTTTTGTTTTATTTTACTATATTTTAATGCCAATAGCCCTGTTTTCCTGTGTTTTCATGTTTCAATGTCACAACTAACAAAATACTATTATTATTAAAATATTATAAATATGTTATAATTATATTGTTTTAGGGTGTTTTACATCGCAACTAGTCTCACACTACACATCTTGTATAAATGAATGAAAAGAAATATATGAGTAAGAAATATTAAACAATGGCGTACTCAGCCTCATAATCCTTGTATTTTAAATATTCTATAAATATTGTATATTTATAGTTCATGTATTTTTGTGTTTATTGTTCAGCAGTATTTTTGTTTTCTATTCGCTTTCACTGTAGTTGTGATATCTTTATTCACAAAAGCTTGCAGAAATCTTAAGATTTGTTCATTTTTTTTCACAGCTGAAATTTTCTTCCATTTTTCACAAACTATAGTTAAATATTCACACATTTTCTATTTCTTCCAATGGCTGCTCATTTACTTTTCTTTGGAATATTTATTTTTAAATATTATATGTATTTGGGAATATTGTAGAATTTTTTTTGCTGGAATGTTTGACAAATGAAATCACCTGGGTTTTGTTATGTACCGTTAGTTTTGTTCCTACTAAATATGTTGTCTCTTAATGTATGATTCAAGTGAAAGCATTCTGAGCCTGAAATCTCAAAAATTATTGATGAATTAAAATTTATTGCTAATCTGAAAATTGCATTCGATACATTTTTTTAGCTCGACTTTACGAAGTAATGTAGAGCTCTCCTACTCGCCCCGGCGTCGGCGTCCGCGTCCACATTTCTGATTAAAGTTTTTGTGCAGTAAAATACTTTCTTCTATATCTTTGTTATTTCTTAAGATATTAACTTCAAACTTTAAATATATGTTCCTTACTATCAACCACATCTCGTGTGACAAGGTCCATAACTCCAAACACATTTTTTTTAAGAATTATCTCCCCTTGAACTGATTGAAGTTTTTGTGCACAGATTAAAGTTTTTGTGCAGTAAAATACTTTCTTCTGTATCTTTGTTATTTCTTAAGATATTAACTTCAAACTTTAAATATATGTTCCTTTCTATCAACCACATCTCATGTGACATGGTCCATAACTCTGAATGCATTTTTTTCAGAATTATCTCCCCTTGAACTTAGAGTTTTCTTTAAAAAATGTTTGTTTTTACTGCAACTGTTTTATTTCTTTAGGTATTGATTTCAAACTTTAAATATATGTTCCTTATTATCAACCACATCTCATGTGACAAGGTTCATAACTCCATACACATTATTTTCAAAGTTATCCCCCTTGAACTTATAGTTTTCTTTAATAAATATTTGTTTTTACTGCAACTGTTTTATTTCTTTAGGTATTGACTTTAAATATATGTTCCTTATTATAAACCACATCTTATGTGACAAGGTTCATAACTCAAAATATATTTTTTCAGAATTATCTCCCCTTGAAATTAGAGTTTTCTTTAAAAAATGTTTGTTTTTACTGCAACTGTTTTATTTCTTCAGGTATTGACTTCAAACTTTAGATATATGTTCCTTATTATCAACCACATCTCATGTGACAAGATTCATAACTCCTTATACATTTTTTATGAGTTATCCCCCTTGAACTTATAGTTTTCTATTTTTTTCTCTTTTTTTCTTTGAATTTGTTAAGGTTGTATTTTCAAATTTAAAAATATGTATGTTCCTTATCATCAACCACATCTCCTGTGACAAACACTTACTAAGTCGAGCATGCTGTCTCCTCTGACAGCTCTTGTTTATCCTGTACTTTGTCCGATGTCCCCAAATTTGTTCTAGAATAAAGCGAATGTTTGAAATATGTTTCTTTCAAAAGTATAACAATTTCAATTAGAACCATAACATAGGTAGTTGGCCTGTTTCTTCAATTGTTGTCTCCATGCCTTTCTTAATTTACTGCTAAAACTTGTGTTAATGTTAGTTTTCAAGATACCATCATATTGCCTTTTTAATTATACCCATCACATCTTTTATTCATTCAGTATTGTTGCCAGTAATGAAATGACACCAAGAGAATTTTTAAGGGTGGGATAACGGTTAAGGGCATAAGTTTTCTTTTCATTATTAGCATTTTTTTTCTAACATATCACAAATTCACTCTAAGGCAAGTGATTTTGTGCTCTTAATTCAGTGTACCCATAAAATCGGTCTATATTAAATTCCACTCATATGGAGCCAAATACCAAATTACATGACATCATATAATAATAGTTCAGAAATTTTATATGTATATAATGACCTGTTACTTACTACTAATTTTAGATCCATGTACCAACCATATAATTATTATTGTACTATTACACATGAATATACATATATATAATTATATTGTTTATATTATGTTTATATTAACTCACAACCGACAAATGTTTGACTTTTTACAGATGGTACCATCATATTAATTAATGTTAATTAGGAATTAATTGTCACACTGTGTAAGGATAATTCTATATTCTAAAACTAATACAATCATATAACATTATATAATACACTGGTGTAGGTGAACTAATGTATTGAGTGGTTTAATTTCATCAAGAATGTTATATATATATATCATTTATTTTGTTGTGTAGATCAATGGGCTTTTGCCTAAGCCTATCACTATGTATTGCTTAAACCCCTGGTACCCTCGATTTATTATCACATACTTATTACTTTTGGTGCAAAAATGGAACCAGGACACTAAGTGCTACATAGCGATATACTTAGCCAACAGGCCCAATGTCTTATTTTTTCTATGATTACCAAACGATTGTT
Organism: Mactra quadrangularis; assembly: GCA_025267735.1. NCBI lineage: Eukaryota > Metazoa > Mollusca > Bivalvia > Venerida > Mactridae > Mactra > Mactra quadrangularis. The sequence goes on from CM046304.1 coordinate 37,288,522, forward strand.
TATTATATCGTAAATTATTTGTTATTTTAGTTATCTTGTATCACACACATAGTTCATGCTGACAGGGTGGCAGACCACAATTTCTATTTATTCCTGCTTGCCAATTTGAGTGTTTAATTTTTGATGGGTGGGTTAGGTACTATAAGCCAAAAAGGTGTCACATAAGTGCAGTCTGGCAAGTTTCCATTCTGATGGCTGCTAAACTTAGCATTTTTGACCTAGCATCTCCCTTAAATTGACTATGGACTGCTCCAACATTAATGCAAGACCAGTCCATTATTAAATTTCAGCAGATTCAAGGTTTATCAGTTCTAATATCAAAAACAATGGTTTGGTTGCCATAGAAATTCAAGATTGTATATGTTATGTTAATGTATATACATTGTATTGTTATTTTTGTATCATTGATCTTTTATAAGCTTTATGTCGATATATACACAGACAGTAATTTGCTACAGTACGTGGGTTCTAGTTTAGTTTCTTGAGTTATATGTTGATGGGGCTTCATTTGTTGGTGAAAATTATATTTATGTGAGAGAATATAAGTATAGCTTTAAGATCAATGGTTGATCAGGCTTGCTAGTTTAGTGTTTTAAATCCAGAAATGAAGTCATTTTAGGGACAAATATACAGAAATATATCAAGGACCATATAGGGTTCATGAATATATGAAGCAGTTAGATGAACTGCTTAAAAACAGAATGTCAAAACTGACACGAAATATCTGAAAAAACAATAAATTTCATTTAAACAAAAGCATTGAAATTTCTGTTCCTTATGAGGCTCTCAAGTAAAGAAAAATAATCATTAGAAGACTTGTACGTATGTTGGATATACAATGTATATGTTAGGTTTTTTGTTATCTGAAATAGCAGGCCTGATGATGCATGATTTTTATTATTGTAATATATTGAATATAATATTGATAACTTGATTATATTAATGTTTGTCAAAGGCATGATTGATGTGAGATAATACAATATAGGCATAAGAATAATGGGGAAATAGTGGCCATGCTTATCTGTATTACAAGGTCAAGGTTGGATTTTCAAAATTTCTACATTTTGATTGGTTATTACTGTTGATCATGTGACTTATAAATAGCCAATCTAAATTCATACTTTCTGATTGGTTATTGTTAAGTCATGTGATGTGAATTCATCCAATGAGTATCTACCTTTTATACAGATTTGAATTGGAGACTTTTGACCTTGGGAATGAATTTCTTAGTATTAAGTTAATGCTGTTATATGGTGCATGTATGCATTTATTTGACTTGAGTATTGTGTTTAAGCTTATCTATATTGTTTGTTGCATGATAGATATATGGCTGTTAATGGTTTGAAAACTTGGTTTGGAATGAATTAATATGTTTATTATAAATACATTCATATCGTTCTTTTTTATAATTTGAGTGAAGATTTTTTTCTATATATGTTTTTATGTCAATTCAAATTAATTCAATGATAGTATCATTAGTTATTATGTAAGCAGATTGAAAACGTTCTTATGTCTTCCATTGAGAGCGGTGTATAAGTTCATACTTCATTATAATTACTTTCAATATGCTTGAACTCTTTCTATGGCAATGTTTTTCTGTACAGTATTTATGCTTCTTTCAGTATTTTCTGATAAAAAAGTGACAAAATCGAAGACATAATTATAAAAATTACATTAAATTTAAATGATAAAGTTTAGCATTGAACAGTATTAATATCGTCAGAAATTAGTCTAATTCATTGTTAAAACAGCTAATGTTTAGTACAGACAATGTGAATACAATCTCACAATAACATAATTGATACATTATACATGTATGTTTGCCTAAGATCACATCTAGATTTCAGAGTATATTGATTCAATTAACTTTGTAAATATTAAACATGTTAAAGCCACTATTCAAAGATATATGCATTAACAGCTGACATGAAATAGGTATTGACAACCAAATTCTACTTTCATTTTCACCCTACTTTCATTTTGAAATGCTAAAAAGAACATAAACCTAATGATACTCTGGGCATGTCATAAAACATGCAATCTGACATTGAATGAAAATTGAACCTGATATTATATCTGATATATTGGTTTTTCAGATGAGTGATGAAGTACAATCTTTCTTGCAAGTGTTTGCACTCCAAAATAAATCTAAATAATTTAACCTAACCAAGAAAATTCTAACTTTAATTGAATTAATTAATTTTGTATAGTCCAGCTACATTTAACTTGTCTCGGTTAGTCTTTCCAGGAATGGAAAATAGGTTAATTGACCCCTGTGATATGACCGATACTGCTATGAAATTGCTATGGCATTTCAGTTATGTTTGCACAAGTGATTCTATTTTTCCAAGCTGCAGCTATGGCGTAGTGGTTAGCATGGCTGATTTTGTATCCGGAGATCGCTGGTTCCAGCCCGGTCGTCGTAGGTCATACCCTATACATGAGTAGTCAGCCTCGTGGTAGGGTAAGTTAGTACTGGTGATAAAAGTGTCCAGGAAACCTATTGTAGGAAGAGCTGGCCGTCATATATATGACCTATATGTGTTGAATTCAGCATTAAAAATATAATCTATTCATCCAGGCAAGTTAAATTTTTCTGGACTATACAATAGTGTTTCCATTTTATGTATATTTTAAGAACACAGATTCCTATACAAGTTAATTTCACCAATATATTTGTACTTTATTTAATGATCTTAAACGGAAGTTATGATCTCCATTTAAACTGCACTTATGTATGAATAATTGTAAAAATAGAAACATTTTAATTGAAGGACAATAAAAACTAATGAATTCTTATACACAACTGGAAAGGGTAAAGCACACAATATTTTATAGACACATAAGAAATTTCATGTGACCTGAAAAGCTAGGAATTTTATAAAAATAATTTGAAAATGAATCAATAATAATAATTGGTTTGGGCTGCTTAACACTATTTAACATTAATGCACTCATGAAAGAATTGTGAATTTTTATGATAGAATTTCTGTGAGGATTGTTTGTAGGTAAAACTTTACTCATTTCAGTATCAAATCAGTTTATAAAAATTTAAATTACATAGAACTATATTGATTGGCCAACTTGTGACTGTTTGTTATCTAAACACTGATCTGATTGGCTCATTTTAAATCACAATTAACCAATCAGATTTCAGTACTTATTACTGCTTACATGTACTTCTTTCTTTCTGAATCATTTTTTAGTTCTATTTATGTCTGATTTTTCACATGATCTGTGATTTCTTCATTATTATGTCACATATTGATCTATGTATGTGTAAGAAGCTTCATTAGATGTCACAAGTTCTTTAAAGACTTTGTTCATGGGTGAAAAGTTTCCAGGACTGATCTGGAAGTTCAGGCTTTCTTTAGACCTGAGGAAGTGGGGTTTTTTCTATGTGAAAGCTGCAGCTGAAATCATTGAATACATAAATTTGAAAATGAACTTTCACCCATGAACTATCTTAACTTTACTTCATTACATCTATCAGATAATGTCACAGCTATGTTCTGGTACATGTAGCTATACAATGGAGTGTCCTCACTATACTAACATACGAGAACTTGAATACAATAAGTGGTCCTCCTCTTTTGGTTGTTTCAATCTTGACGCCTTAAAATTTTATGTTTTATTCAACATTTTGTGGCATAAAAATTCTCATTTTTGTGAAAGATGTCTTCATTTTTATCAAAATTAAAACTGAATGCCAATTTATATTATAGTCTTGCAAACTAAAAAATAATGGGGTTGCTATAATTAGTCTTACAATTTTAAATGGTTATGACACTTCGAAGTTTTTTGTTTTTTTATATGTATTACTTTTTGCATTGCTGTTCATATTTGTAAAGGTTTTTTTTTTCATTTTTCAGAATGCAAGCGGGAGACCTGTAAGTGGTGAATACAATGGTTTCATCAATGGTGGAGCTCCTCCCCCTGCTCCGCCTCCAATGTCAAATCGTGGAGGTCGCGGAGGTGACAATTCTTTTCGCTACTTTTGATGATACTTACTCCTACTTTTGACTTTATCAAGCAATATTTTTTGTATTATGAAAATATGTAGAAAATTGTCTTCTAATTTTCATGCTTAACTGCATACCTTGTAAAGTTTTTTTGTAATAAACTATATTAAGGAAAAAAGGTTTTGCTCCCTGTTAATGGGAGATATTTTCTGTGCCTATTATATTTTACTTCAGTTGAGTACAAAGATATTAAGGTTTTAAAAAGAATTAAATATTTTCCTGCATTGTGTATTTAAATAAGTCATAGGTATAATGCTTTACTTTTGTTTTTGTCTGTGTATTAATAACACATTGTTATATTCAATTTTTGGGTTTTCAATCAAGTGGGATGTTCATAACTGTAATGAGTAAATGTTCTTCGAAACAGAATGACAATTCTATATAATCAGTGTGTCTTGTATACAGTATATTCAGAGCATGAACTGTATTATATCATCTCTCAGTAGACAGTAGTTGTCATAATTTGTGTGACATCACCAGATCTGTGATGTCATCAGATTATGTTGTTTGTGTGGCATCATCAGACCTGTGATGTCATCAGATTATGTTGTTTGTGTGGCATCACCAGATCTGTGATGTCATCAGATTATGTTGTTTGTGTGGCATCATCAGACCTGTGATGTCATCAGATTATGTTGTTTGTGTGACATCATTAGATCTGTGATGTCATCAGATTATGTTGTTTGTGTGACATCATCAGACCTGTGATGTCATCAGATTATGTTGTTTGTGTGACATCATGAGATCTGTGATGTCATTAGATTATGTTGTTTGTGTGACATCATAAGATCTGTGATGTCATCAGATTATGTTGTTTGTGTGACATCATAAGATCTGTGATGTCATTAGATTATGTTGTTAGCATGACATCATCATGATCTGTGATGTCATCAGATTGTGTTGTTTGTTTGACATTATATTGAAGTAAAATTTCTGAAATTATTGTCTAGCATTTTTTTTATTGTGCTAGTCAACTTATAGTACTGCAATATGTACATATATATACAATGTACTTTTAGTTGTGAATCAAAGATTTAAGACATTGCATCCTTCCGAGATCTTTGAACAAACCATTACAATAGAAGGTCTGCAGTAGTAATGTGACTTTATATATGTATAGCTAGCACCAATATAGGTGTGATGAACAAAGTATAATGTTGTATGTGTAATAGTAGATTGTATATATACATGTACATTGTAAAATCGTCGTCATTTTTTTATTTACTTTCATATTTACAAGTGTGTATAGTTTAGTTTATACACATATAGTTTGATAGCATTCCATTCATTGTTTCTTACTATAACATATGTGTATGGTAGATTTATCATAGTCCAATTTCTAGTGGTTTATACATTTTTGTCTTGTTTCTTAGTCTTCTTTTGACCAAGACTTCAAGGTTGAATTTCATTTCCGCTTGGACATCGATACATACAGTCATTGCAATGGGTAACTTAAGGTTGTATATGGTTTAGAATTGTTAACTTAGTTCTAAATTAAATGTGCCTTGAGTTTTAAAAAAATTAATTGAGAAAAGTATTAAATGTTAAGGAATGAAAATGTTTAGATCTACTTTAATCTATATTTGAAACTAAACTTCACAGAGCATTCCAGTGTATACTGTGTTACTTTTTGAATGGTCTTATAATGTTGTGCAAGGTTTGAATGATTGCAATAGACTTACATGTAAAAATATATATTTCAACTTATATATATATGAGAATTTTTTTTCTATGTTTTATACGATATGTTGCCATGGATACTGTTTTTGTTTAAAATGTTTAAAAAATTAATATTTTGGTGATTTCAATATAGCTTTATATACATATCACATTAGTGTCGTATTAATTACCAAAAAAACCTAATTATGCAATGTGTTTTTTTATTTCGTGTTTATATAAAAATATAATCATGTTTTGTGTTTCTTTTGTGTTTATTGTTCTGGTAATAAGTGTTCCTGTATTGTATTAATAATTTATGTACATATTATATGAAACTATAATACATTATATTATATATTATTTTATATATTATTTGTGTTTGGGTTTTCAATGCCAGTGATGGTATTTGTAAATCAAACTATAAAATCAGTAATTGCCAATTATATAAAGACTAAAATATCTGCTTTATTTTATATTGCCTTGCAAAACTATTCTGAACTACATAATTTTTAAGCCTACCTTATAAATAACTTTTCGGCACGATTTAACCTTTCTATGCTGATGCTCTGTAAAACCCAACAAACAAACATACATATAAATAACTTTTACCGTCTAATTAAAAATTGGTTCTTCCAATTTAAGAAAGAGGAAAAAGTACAGTGTATATAATTAGAGTTAAGTAAATTCATCTTAAATAACATTGATTGTTTCTACTACAGGCACCTCTCAAATTCTGATTGTCTTGGTCTAGAGATATGGGCAGCATATTATCAATGTTCTTACGATAAAATTACAATATAATATAGAAGGATTTACGATTAAAATTGGTCGTAAGATGTTTGATAATACGGGCTCCTGCTACTTAATGTGTTTTTTGTATGATATAGTAGACAATAACTTACTGAGGTTGGAAGTCTAGTTCTGGGGCATCCCAGAAACAGTGGTTAGGTGAACTGTCTATTTTTATTACTCTGACTGTTGAAAAGGGGTGTAAAAGATCTGGGCTTTGTAAAAAAGCAGGTTTTCTTTTTCTAAAATGTAATAGATCATGAGCTTGATGCTGTATTTCATAGAGCCAATGTCACAAATCAGTGTACATAAGATTGTCCTCATAATTATGTGTAAATAAAAATGAACTAAAAATTTCATTATTTACTTTAGCTTTACTAATTGTTTGCACAGCAAGTTGTTTGAGAAGAGACAATAATGTTGTAGTTCAAATTGTTGATATCTTTTCAAGCAACATAGATAAAGTACTTTTTTAGGGATGACCTGTTGTTGTAAATGGAGGAGAAATTTTTATCATGTTATTTTTTATAATAGTTTATATATTATGTGTGTATATATTACATATATTAGTTACATTTGTGTTATGTTGTTATATAAATATAGACTATGATCTGATTGATAATTGACATAATGTTGAAATTTTTACATTTATTTCTTTTTTTTGTAAGAATAGAATATACAACTATAATAGACATGGATGGAAGTTTTCAAGGCTTGTCCTGAAATTCAAAACTTCTTTTCCTGTCAAAAGCTGCTAAAATAATGAAATTAAGAAATTTCAGGATTTTTAAAATTTTGAATTATCGCCCATGCTCTTGTAGGAGCTGGCAAGTGGAAATTAAGGAAAAACAACTCTCCCTCACTCACACTTGTGTTTTCAATTCAAGTATTTATAATTTGTGTCCAAGGTCTTGTCTGGTTTATCTTCTAACCATATCAACCAATTAAATGATTTGTGTAATATTTAATCATAATGATCTTCATGTGACATAGTCTCTTTGATCTTAATTAAAGACTAATATTTTGTGTCCAAGTTACATATACATGAGTGTGAACTTGTGAAGGGATATTTGTCACTCCTGTGGAACTTTTAGATTTTTTTTAATAATTGTGCCAATACTTCTTACTCTTCTGATCTGATTTTTATTTGAGCTTCTATAGATTTAATTATATTTGTTATGTTAATACTGTGTAATTAACATTTTGTATAGATATATTCTATTGATACATAATTATACCCCCGCTTCGAAGAAGAGGGGGGTATACTGTTTTACCCTTGTCCGTGCATGCGTCCGTCCGTCCGTTACAAAATTTCCGTCACAGTTTTCTCAGCAACTATAACATGCAGCAGCCTGAAACTTTGCATATTGCTTCATCCTATAGTCCCATGTGGTGTAAAGCGATTTCATGCTCCTTACTCATCTACTTCCTGTTTGTCGCATATTTTTAGATTTTGGCGGGGGTATCACTAGTGAGCATTAGCTCACAGATTTACTTGTTTTATCTGAACACCTTGCCATCTTATTACCTGACAACCAAAGTTTTGATATTAGTGCAGGATTTGTATATACATTAAGACATTATTGCAATTCTTGGACAGTGTACTTCCAGAAATGGAAATTTTAAAATTCTCAAGCAGTTTGCAAAGCTCTAGAAATAGAAATATTGAAATTTTCAAGCAGTTTTCAAAGCTCTAAAAATTTTGAAATTCTCAATGAGTTTGCAAAGCTCTAGAAATTTTGAAATTATCAAGCAGTTTTTAAAGCTCCAAAAACAGAATTTCATTCGGTGGGAGTGTTGTCTGTTTTGATCATAAAACTGGTTGGTGGGAAATTTTCGAAATTTCTCACATATATTTTGAATATTAAATAAGAATTTGAAGATTTATTTCTTGTTAAACATTATTCAAATATTTTTAAATATTTGTATGTTACTTTAAATCAAAGATTTTTATCGTTTCATTATTTTCACAGATCTGTTATATAAAGATATGTTTGTAATGTAACTATACTTCAAACCTTGTTTGTAAAGCATTGTATAATGAGGCTGGTACAGGTTGTCTTGGGAACAAATATATGGAATAAGTGCACCATTTAATTTTGTAAATATAAAGCACAACATTCATTTAATTGTTTCATAAATTTTTCTAACTTGTTTTTATGTCAGTATTTTTATACCTAGATAATATCAACATTTTGTAGATTTAAGTTTTCAGAACTAATTCTGCAGGTCGGAAAATATGGGACTTGATGATGGTTTCCTTTTCCTGTTCTAAATTTAGAAAATTTATTAAGTTGAAAACCATGAATATCACACATGTTATGGTTCATATGTTAACTACTCTTCTATTTCATTGGATAGTATTAAGGTTTGGTTCTATGCTGGAAGTCTTTGACTGGTTAAAAAAAGACAATATATGTAAAAATAACTACAAGACATGATACCATTTATACTCATTGTTGTTGATCTGCTTTTACACATCAGTGTGACATTTCTGCTTTATTCTCCTTGTTGAAATCTGACAGCTTTCAATTTTTTTGTTAAGACCTTATTCAAATCTGCTAATTAAGCTTCGTCTCTTCGCTACCACAGATATGCTTTACCTTGATCTAGCATTTCTTACCTCCCCTTTTTGCTCTGCAATATACAAAATGTATTCATTTAATTGGAATTGTACTTCAGGACTCAATGTTAGTTTATAAACTAAGTTGTACAATTGGACAACCAGCTATATGTTTTACTTGCCCCAACCAAATGTTTATTTGTAGTAACAAGTTGCTCAAACCCAAATATAGGTCATCAGGGGCAATAAGACAACCTTAAATGTCGAGCCCTGTATTTGGTTTGCTTTGTATTAGAAATATTGTTAAAGAAAATAAAAACTTTTTAAGTAAATGAGCCTTTATGGTACCAGATGTTGAAATTTGTCTGATACACATAATTATAGAGTTTAATCATTCTAGAATTGAGATTTAAAAAAAGTTTAACTATAGTAATAAGATATTTTCTATGAAATATATTTTGATACTTCACTGTTTTGCTAGATAGTACTGTGATAGTTTACGAGTAGATATTGTTATTAGGCTAGGTTTATTTTACTACTCTTGTAGTCATTATCAAGGCTATCTATCTAGTAATGTCTGTGCTATGAAATCAAGTCTCTGTCTTCATGTTAGAATTGACTGGAACTAAACTGCTGACATCTGTTTCAATGTGAAAGTTATGAAACTTACAAGCTCAAATGAAACATAAATCATGTAATAGTGGAGTCTGAGGTTAAGTTTACTTATGATTACAATGTTGTATGTGCATGAAATCGTTATTGAATCATTGTGCTTTAGACGAAACAATTAAATTTAAAATAACAATTTTATATTGTAAAAATATGAATAAGATTTATATCCTACTTTTAGTGGCACCTATCATTCTGTTTTCTATCCATAATGCAGACATTTCATACCCTCTGTGTACTTATTCCTATAGACAAGCTTCAATTGTTTCCATGGCAACACTTTTACCCAAGATTCCCTGCACCTGTCTCCCATAATGCATTGCTATATATGGTTGTGCTGTATTAATAATATATACTCAAAAAAGACTGTTTATATCATATTTATTTACCAAATAAATTTGTATAAAACATTTAATATGAATAAATATAAAAGATAAATTTGTCTTTTTCTTGTAAAAATTAATGTTGACATTGCTGGGGTTATGGCAGCCATCTTTGATGGACTGACTTAGTCATGGAAATCAGTGTCTAGAAATTACAAAGATTCCAAATTTCACATACGTTATAATGGTTTGGTCAATTCTTTAAGACTAAAACTAATTAGTATACTACTTGAAAACCGGTCTCACTGCACAATGTCTATATGTAGACTGTTGCTTTTGGCAATGATTTTGAGAAACATATCATTAGAAGACACAACCATTTTGCTAGCTACTGTTGTCTTATGATTAGCAATTACATGACCTTAATTTGTGTTAATATGACATTAACCCCAATGTAATCTACTATAGTAGTGTTGGACAAATTGTGTCAATAGATAAGAAACAAGTGCCAGTTACTGTTTTCAAAAACTGCTAGCAATTAAATTTGCGAAATCATTGGTTTTTAAGAACATTGGAAAAGAACATCTGCTTTTATACCTACCCCTTGCCATCTTTCAGCTAAATGTTTGCAATTTAGGTTCTCATTTATACACTAACCTTATAAAATATATCACGGCATTTGAAAAGACTCGAATTACCTTTCGACTTAACATTTCCACCAGCAAACTTTACATTTTATATAGTTTATTTTAGTTTTATCAACTGTTCATAAGAACAAACTTTTAGACATTGTTTACTGCAAACATTGCTGAATGATGGCTTCACTTTCCTTTGTTGGCTAGAAAAATACCTTGTAGCTCTTTCTGCTGTTCCCTCCATGATCAAGATACAAGCTCTATTGTAATAGACCTAATTCGGAACTCCAATTTATGGGATTTTCTATCCCTGCACTGGCAGTACAAACAAAGTTTTTTTTACACATACATGTATTTGCTAAAAAGGAAGACGTCCAGAGTAAAATCCTGTTGTTATTTGTACATGTACACAAAATGTTAAGTTTGTTTACAAGTATCACAGAGCCAAATATACTTCATGGGTTTATTTTGACAATTATGCATTAAGTGGTGTTGTAGATTTGATCAGAACTTGAAGCCAGCATTTTACACTTTGTCCTGTTTGTTCTGTTTCATTGCTTTTTGAAGTAGAAAGCAATTTGTTGTTCTAAGGTATTTTTGTAAGCGAAAAAATATCATCCTTAATTGTTAATTGATTGAAATATGATTCAAGAGTCAACAATAGAGAATGTAAAAATTTGTTTTCAATGGACCACAAATGGAAGATCCTCACAACACCAATGTATTGTTCGTTTTTTCTCAACTGTCAAAACATGAATTATTTACGGTGAATGCGTTTGTTAAAATTATTGTAATGCACCCATGAGTTTCTGAAAGTGTGTATTATGATTGAGTATAGCTTCTTATGCCGTATGATATGTTTAAGTCAAGATATTTTTGATAACTATTAGCCCCCCCCCCCCAGTATAAAAACAATGCGTTCAATCACCGTGAAATTATTCAAGCTTTGACAGTTTAGAAAAAAACAGGCTATAAACATGTACTTGAATGTACACCAGCTTCCAGCATGTAAGAGTCTCCGTCAAAAAACTGTTAAATACATTCATATCAGGTGATGAGTTACATATTACCTTAACTACCGTATATATATACATGTATGTGTGTGTATATAATAAAAATGAAGGGGGCTCTTTCATGTGGTAAGCACAAGAAAAAAAACCTCCAGAAAATATACAGCATAGTGGTAAGATGAGTTCACACACAGACTACTCAAAAAATTGAAAAGACACTAAAGTTTACACAGATTTTATTCAACTGTCAGTGGTATATACATGACCCCACTGATTTAAGTATGTAATGTGTTTGAAAATCCCTGTACATTGATACAGATAACTATTTTATCCACCGTGAGTACAGAAGGAATATGTCGAGTATTTAAATCAGTGGAGTTAATGTATGCTCTGACAGTTGAATAAGAATTTTTGATAAGTACTATGGCTGTTGAGTGCGTAAAGTTTGACCCCGGTCTGACCTTTCACATTTGCATCTAATAATTATCTACACATATCCCGACGAAAATCAGTACCACGCCTATTCGACACTGGGGTTGGGATTGTAAAATTATAAAGTATGTTTATGTGTTAAATTTCCACACATAATCCTCACAGTCACTGTGTAATCAAGCATTAAAACTACATTCGTATTCAATGTAATATTAATTAATATTCTTGCATAAAGTCAGGTCCGCGTCAAACTTTACGCACAATACTATGGATTTAAAATGAACCCGAAATTTAAGAAGAACATCCCGGAGGTAATGTCTATAATGTAAGTATACTAGAAGAAGATAATCAACTACTAACCTGACACAGTGTGATTGTATTAACACACCTTGACTAACAATTTTGGTTTACATGTACAGTGCCTTCCAAAAGATCTTGGACAAAAATGTGAAAAACTGACCATGCATTATCATCAGCATTATTAATATGATTAAGGCTTATTCACCTGCATTCAGATTCAAATTAGTGGCTCAGTGCAAAGCTAGACCACACTCTTCTTTATCTGGATGAAGTTAGACTTGCCTTGTGCTTACTCCTTGAAATCTTTTCAGAACTACATGTTAGTAAAATAATGCTGATTTTGGAACTTCCTCAGATGTCTCTTTGTCTATTTTGGTCTATGGTAAATTGGAATTAAGAAAAAACAGAATTTTGTCTAAGACCTTTTTTATGGCACTGTAGATTAGTATTGTTTTTACTAATATATAACTTTTATATTGTTGCCATGGATAAAAGGGTTCTGGACAAGTCCTTAAGTTCAGGTTTTTCAGGAACAAAGAAAGGGTTTTATTCCCATGTAAAGACTGCTGAAAGCACGAAAATCTGGAAGTTTCACTTAAGTAAATTAATGCTGTCATAAGATGGTTCAATCTTATTCTGACAATCTGATTAAATTGCTTTCTGGAATGATAGTGATTATTTTGAATGGCTGTAAAAATATATAATACATAACACTGGGTATTGTATTTTTGAACCATTGAACAAATTTCAATGTTAACATTTTGAAAATCCCCTCTATTTATAATTCATGTAGATTTGTAAGTCCTCAACTCTGTTCCTCAAAAATAATTGCAGTTGGATATATTTGGTCATCATCCTTTATTGTGTCTTTGATTTTTCTTAACTAATGCTCTACGTTTTTGGGTGTTAACAGAATCTAGTACTTTATGTCATTACTAGTTTTAATCACAAGTATTTTGAAATTATATACTAACATAGTTCATGTAGTACATCCATTACATTATTATCTATGGATCAGTACCAAACTAATCTTAACTATACTTATTAATTAAGAGGGCATTGACTATTTTTTAGGGCTGTCACTATATGCTGGTATACCAGTACACATGTGTATATTGCAATATGCAGCTGCAGCAAAATACGTACCGTGGTACGAATTAAACATACCAGTATTTAGCGATATTTTTTTATTTTCATTGAAAAATTCTTCCCTTTGCCAAATGGAAGTAACAAAATGTCAGTTTTCCATGGTTAATTAGATTAAAGCTTAAGTTCAAAGAATTTAAGCGATCTGGGCGCGTTTGGAATGTTTCAATAACTCTAAAAATGCCCAGTTGTTCTCCGGTCTCTACAGGCACTTTCCCTACAAAATCCTTTAACATACTTCAATACTGAACAGTTGAATAAGTTTTTTAAAACAAAAGTATTATGCAGCAAAGCAATATATCATGGTACATATGGCGATACGGTTCTAGCGCATCGCAATATACCGCAATACGCTTCTGGCATATCATGACAGCCCTTCTAATTTTGTGCTTACCCATCAATAACATTCATTATCATGCTTGTAAATATTACTTTTTTGTTACATTTTAAGTTATAAGAATTGTTTTGTTTTGTTTATAGTATAATTTTATTGTAAGTGACACTAATAAATATGATTCAGTCAGGAATATTTAAAACACCTTGATCTTTCATTGAATGAATACTCATAGTGAAAGGCCGAGGAGTTCCAAATAAATCTATAAGTAAAAACATTATTTGCTTGATTAGAAAGTTGCATTGATCTCTCTTTTGAAAAGATGTTAATTGTCCATATGCTTACTTTGTGAAAAATATTACGAATGCTTCACTTTTGAAAGTCCTTATAATGAAACTTTACTGCATTTTGCTAAAAGAATGAAAATTTGGGATGTATGCAATTCAATGATGCTTACTGTATATGAAATAGGTAATTTGTTGTTAGCCTATAAATGATTATGCAATATAATTGCATTGGTTGTGGTATTGTAATGGTACGAAAGGTTGTTCTAAAAACAGTTTAGATCACTTAAAGCTTAGATGATTAATGTATTAGTGTTTAGTATTTAGAGTTTATTACTAACATTTTAACTGCATTTTCTGTAGATGTACATTGTATGTCTTCTATATTTTTACTGACATTTTTCTTTACATAGATTTTATATGCAGCGTTTCTTAATCTTATATGTTATATTTCTTTATTTTCACACTAAATATCAAATATATGTAGTTTAGATTGTATTTTCTCTAAAGTTAGTTCTTTTTTCCTCCATAGGAATTTTTAAGTAAATATTTATTTTGTTTAATATTTTTTGTTGAATTTAGTCACACTTGTTGCAATTTGCATGTTCATTAATTTATGCTGGAAAGGTCCTTGGTTTGTTCCCTGTTCAGAATATAACATGTAACATACATGCAATTTACTAAAGCATGATGCATGTTTATATGGATTTGAATATTATTAGAACAATTTACACCGCTTAGATAATTTTTTTTTCTATTGTGTAATATTTTTTTGGCTTATGAATAGTTATCATGTACCCAAATTAAGCTTTATTCTATCAATGCCTTGTTTATATCAAGAGTCTAAATTGGGAACCCTGCTAACAACTGGCATACATGAAAAAAGCACCAAAAAGAATCTGTATTTGTTTAGATTTACAAGTCTAATGATAATAAAAATAATAAAGACTTTATTTAAAGATGCTTCACATTTGAATAAATCTAATCTTCAAATTGGACCTCTGGATGAGTCAACTTTTTATGTCACAATATTTCATGATGTTGTTGGTTTTCAGATGTTGAAAAGAGACAACGAGAGCCACCACGTACTGAAGAGAAGCCATCTCGTGTGCCACCTCAAACAAGACCACCTCACCGCCACCATGGTGAAAGTAAGTAAAGTGTACAATACATGTATTATAAACTTGATAGATATAGACTTGTTATAACTTTTCCACAGATGGACATACATGCCTTTTATATTTAGAATTTATTTAGATCAATTTAGATGCTTACAGAACTATAGCATCAATGCTACCGTAAAAGTTCTGCTATAATAACCGTCTTGGTTATTGCAAAATCATACAATTTTTAATGCTATTTAGGTCTCAAATGTTATTTGTAAGAAAGAGTTTTTTGCGCGATATAACCTTTCTGTGTTCATGGGCCGTAAAACCCAAACAAAGAAACAAGAAAGAGTTTGCTTTATTAAACCATTCCACTATAGGCCAAAGACCATCCTGTATTAATAATCCTAATACTGCATTACTTTACTCTTCCCATGCTCTCCTGTAAAATGTTTGTTATATATGCTCTTATTACCCATATGCAGTCTATGAAATTAGGATTTGAAAGTGGTTGTCTGAAGGTCATTCAAGCAGCAAGGATTATATAATGCTATGAGAATTTTTGGTACCTAAAAGAAAGTTTTTGGTTGCCCGAACTAAAATATGGTTGTCTTGGGCAACCAGACGACCATTTATTTAATGGACTGTATACGTGTATAATCTCTCAAAAAAGAAGCTAAAAAAATATATGACATAGCTTCTAATCCAGGGAGTCCACATGAAAATGTGTACATTTGACTTTTCATTTATCACAAAAATGTAACTTGTGTCAATTTTTAAGTTTATTTAATGTTTCTTTTCATATTTCAGAAAGCATGTATGCACCAGACCTGCACAATGAATTACGAAACAAGATGAATACCAGTGATGACAAGATGTTTCAGTACAGTCCTAGAGGTCAATCTAGCCCTAGAAGTGTTCCATCTGATGATGCTCTCTTCCCTCCCCCTGGAAGGGGCCAGTTAAACAGATCAGGGTCTCCAAGACATAGTCCCAAAATTAATCGTAAAGCTTTAAATTTATCACAATATTCTTCAGCAGAAGAAGTAAGAGAATGGCTTGATGTTAAAGGTTTTACTAGAAGGTAATTTGAATGTATTGAAATATTAAGTTTAAGTGCAGTTTAAGGTCTGCTTCCATATACTAGCACATGTTCAGCCAATATTACAATTTTGTACTATAATCCCTGATCATTGAAATCACCTTCAGACAAGTGATGGCTCACAGTAACTCATTTACACCTGGTTGGAGTAAAGATACTCTTGGTAAATCAATTGCTTGAGGATTTGCAGTGTCCTTGGTAGGGTCCAGGCCCAGGACCTCTTGGTTTCCGGAGCATAACTTAAGTTCCATTTGCCCACAATATTCAAACTTCATACGATGATTGTCCATATCGGGTAGAAGACCCCTATTGATTTTGGGGTCACAAGGTCAAAGGTCAAGGTCACTATTACCTTAAAACTGAAAACTGTTTCCGGAGCATAACTTAAGTTCTATTTGGTCCACAATATTCAAACTTCATACGATGATTGTCCATATAGGGTAGAAGACCCCTATTGATTTTGGGGTCACAAGGTCAAAGGTCAAGGTCACTATTACCTTAAAACTGAAAACAGTTTCGGGAGCACTTAACTAAAAAAAACACTTTCGGGGATATAATGCTCAGCCTAGCGGTGCTCTTGTTGAAGAATGTTTTTAAAAAATCAGTTCATCAAAGAAAATTTTCAGCATGCATTTGGTTTGAAATATGAAATAATTGAAATGCTCAGGAAATACATTCAAAAGGAGTTTACCATGTCATAGAGGATCAATTATTGATTCTATAATAGACAGTATAATATTTGTCTGAAAAAGAACAAAAATGTAACCAAAGTATTAGCAAGTAGCACAAAGAAGCACAGAGTATTATACAATATACATGTAAATATTTGTTTTCAGATGTATGGATCTGTTAAATGGATATAATGGTTTAGATTTGTTTGGTTTAGATAGACATGAGTTAGAACGTTTGCTTGGACGTGATGAAGGTAGACATCTTGATAGTCTGTTAACAATACAGAAAAATAATGCTGGGGTAAGTTTAAATGTTGTTGATACAAATCATATATCCATGTACATAGTACACATTGAACATAAAGAAAAGTAAACTTAGTGAAAAAAAAATGTCTCTTTAAGAATGGTATTTTTTACTTTATACAGAAATGTTATCATTTTTACCTTCATATGTACATGTATGTGTTGTATATTTTCTACTCAATGCCATCCTACAATCATATTTTTAAAAGATTGTTCGAAAGAAGTTTATAAGAGTTTTACTAGTCTACATTCCCTTTTTTGTTCCTTTTCTGTGATGTTATACAAGAAATATGCATTGTGTGCTTATAATTAGTTCATTAGTAGATGCCTCTTTTTTTGCCTCCCTGGCTCCCATTTTTAGTTCATAACAATAATTACAGTACAGTATAAGTTATTCTTGTATTTACAGTATCGTACAAGAGGAGCATCAGAATTAAGAGCTATATTACAACGTAGAAAAGATAGAGTGGAAACCAGTGATAGACAAGATACAGGATTTGGTTCACGTCCAAGTTTTATGCCTGAAACACCACCGGACTACTCTCCTCCAGAATCTGAAGGTAATATCTTAAAATACCGTATGTCTAAGTAAAAATATCCCCTGATCATTGCACTCACCTCCAAACATGTGACCCTTGTAGTACCCATTTACAGCTCGTAAAAGTTGAACAACTGTAAGTGAATTTCTTGCTCAAGGAAATAAGCAGTCCCCTAAGCAAGGTTTGATTGTGGGATCTCTCGATCACTTAGCATGCTTCCTACCACTTGTAGGAATACAATCAATAAACACCTCCTAAGTGAATCTACTATAATTTGCTTAATACAAGGGGTGTTCCAAAAGTACTTGTTGAAGTTGCTTGAAGCATCCATCAAACTTAAGTGGAATTAATCAGTATGTTAAACATTGTCATACAACTTTGAATTAAGAGCTCTGATGTCAAATACCAAGAGAGCCAGGATTCACTCGCTGGTAATGATAAATGCTTTAAATTATATGCTACAATTAGTGAATTTCATTGACTACCCAAAATAACTTTGTCCATAGATAACTTCTCTCTCTCTTAAACAGTTGCAGAACTTCATTTAGGTGCATGCATTGTATGCATATGATAGCATGGCAACCACGATGGACTAGTGATTCAGCTCTGTGATAGTTCAAATCCCATCAAAAACCTACTTTGTTGTGTCTTTAAGCAAATAACTTTATCCTACCAGTTCAGTACTCCAGGACCAGAAAGCAGACTCAGGATTATCTACATTGCAGAATCAAAGAATCAAGATTAATTAATCTAAGTTGTGGTTCGAAAGTTTGGACCCCCCTAGAAAAATTTCACCCCCCCCCCCCTTAGAAAACAATCCTGGATCTGCCTCTGATATTTTGTTTTACTATGATTTCAGTATCATCAGATGATTTTGGAGATGCAGGTAAAACATTACGTAATTTATTGGAACGTCAGAGAAAGAAATTACATCAAGGAAGTCCATACCAATAATATACTGAAATCTTACTAAACAAGATGACTGTGGGACCGACACAATCCTGAAGATTAAGAGTATTATTATGCAAACTTTTAAGACGGCTCTAGTTGTTGATGATGCATCATATTTTAGTTAAACAACATGACCTTGGGGAATGTGAGACAAAATTTAAAGTATGATTCTTCAAGTTTTCTGGATAGCCTTGAAATAAAACTTTTATTGTTTCATACTGAATGTGAACTTTCTATACATTAAACAGGGTGATGATAAAAATGTAGTCAGCTGTAAAAGTTTGTGATGCACAATAAAATATAATCAAGTATTTTTTTCTGATTTAGCATGTTTAAACATCATGCAATTATGAATTGTTTGTTAAATCATAGAATGCATTGACGACATGTATATATATGCATATGTATTATGGTTGTGATTTTATCAAATTGAGCCGATAGAAAAATTGTATATCAAAATGTACAGATATATTGTTAAAATTACTACCATTGGCCAGTTTTCTCAGGATATCTCTATCTAGCATTTTGTACCGTGGCCCCTTCTTACACCAAAAGGAATTAGAATGTGATATACATGTAAAATCAAGGGCAAAGCACTTGCTTGGGATACTCTAAGGAAACTGGCCACATATTTTATAAATGGAGAAAAAAGAACATAAACACTTGTATCAATAAACTTTCATTTTTGATGCCATAATCAATTTGAAGTTTTATGTTAATGTCTTTATGTTATTTGTAAAATTGACAATACCTAGTCTATATAAAAGAGTACAATGTTCATGTGTAGAATGTGATATCATCAAACAGTCTATGTTCAATATAATGAATTTGCTATTATTTCACAGTTATTTCATTATCATACTTGTACATAATTTTTTACATGTCGTTAATATAGCATATTATTGTACAATCACAGGTACATGTATCAAGATATTTTGAAAATGTACTGGCTGCATCATTATAAGTGTAAATTCCAAGATTATGTGAAAATTTTTACTGATCATTTCAAGAATGTTATTGCTATTTTAAAATACATTGTAGTATTTTTATATACAATATTTATTTATCCTCATGCCAAATATTAGTTTGCCCTCATGTTACTGAATGTTTATATTGTTGTGAAAGAGTGGGTATTGTTACATTGTTATTGTTTGTCGTAATCATGTTTTGATTGTTTTAGTCTAGATTACCTGCCCCTTACCACTATCGTTATTGGGTTAAGTGAAGCACAATAATGGCTGTGCCCACTAGGGCATCATAGGTTACAATATTTTCTTTATTTTCCTTGAAAATTTTCTGATGATGGTCAATTTGGTAGAAGTTCAGTACTATGTAGGTCATTCAAAATTGATTTTTCATTTTGCTCTTAAATTTAGCAAACAATGAAACAAAAACCATGTCTGCAAAGTAGACATGATTCAAACATTGACTATTTCTCATTAGAATTAAGGATACTTTATTTAGCATAAATGTACCTTAGCGACTAAAAATATGGTATCCACTAATTCTTATACAAAATTCCTTTGATTTTAGTCTATAGTGATAAATGTTCATTTTAAAACAGAATTATCCCTTACCATGTACAATACATCAGGCGCTGCCATTATTTTGCTTTGCCCGGCATACTTTTACCCATCAAAGCCTGGGAACCAGACACTGATTGTTTATGCTAATGATTTTGATTATGAAAATTGTGCTATTGGTTGTTTACGCCTCCATTGTAATTGTTGTACAATGTACCAGTAAATTGTTCATTGTAGCCTATATATTTTTGTTAAATTGTTTGTTTCTAATTTGTATCGTATTACATTTTACCATGCTTATATAGAATATTCTCGCACTTTTAATTATACATATCACTTTTAATTATACATATCACTCATGCTATTGTATGTAGTTAATGTTCTTGCCAAGGTGCCATAATATTATTGTTTATTAATCATATTCTATCTTAACAGATTTATACAGACTTGTTAATTTCATTTGCCTCATTCATTACTTGCCTGATAGAATGTTTTGTTGAGTCAGGGTTAAACTAGTCAAATTATATGTAAAAAATAAGAGATGTAGACTAGTTTTGAACTGGCCCATTAATTTGGTTAAAGCAGAGACATAGATAACTGTGTCTAATTTATGTCTCTGGTTAAAGTACATTACCTATGAAACACATTTGCCTATCCAGAACTGTCCAATCAATATCACAATGAGTTCTTGTCAATTTTTATGGCATTGGATACTGCTGCCTGTTGTAGTCTATATAGTTTTCCAATAGCTCATTTTATTTTGTGTTATTTTTATAATCATGTTATTTTTCAACAAGTTCCAATGATTATTTCCGGAGTGTAGTATCAAATCAAACGCAGATCACGGGCTTAGCAGAAAACAGTCGTAACTCAATATAAGAAAAGAGTAAGTTCTAGGTCGTTTGCGTTAATGCTGGACCCCTATTTGCTGTAAATATCTTTTAAACTATAACAGCGATTTTGCTAAAATTTTAATACAGTCTTATTTCAATTTTTCCTTCTAGGATTTAAATTTTCAGAATTTTTAATAGATAAATAAATAAAAAATCCATAAGGTATAATGCAAAATATTTGGAATTTTTATCAAAAATCTGGCGGGAGGTAAAAAAGCTGTTCTGATTATAACATTGTCATACTTTCAGTGTATTTATACAAAGTCCCGTGTGTTTACTGTAAATTTGTAGCTTAAATAAACACTCAACTGTCTGAATTGTAAAGCAGATGCCCGTCTTTAAAATCGTACGTGTAGAATATGCATAGATTTTGACAATACAGACAACAGTGATGACGATATTTGAGTGTGTATATACTGTTTTACTTAGTTATCAAATAAAATTCCTAACCGGGCCTCATATTTAGCAATTATTTTGTATCTACTGTTATGTGGCTGTTCTGATTATGGAACATACCCATTTAACAAAAGTCTCTTTTTGGCTTCAAAATTTGCATTTCATGTCTATGGGAAGTATGTTATGTAATTAAAGAAAAATTCTGAATTTTTGGATTTGAGAAGGAAAATGCTAGTTACGATACCATACAATCTGAGTTAATTCCATCCGATAGTTATTGAGATATTTCATGATTTTAGGGGTCCAGCTTTAACGCAAACGACCTACACTACCGTTTTTCGCTTAACCCATGAGATATGCATAATTTCAATGGGTTTGGGTAAATTACCCAACATACCTTTTTGTTTACATGTACATTTAGTTCAACTGGGTTTGCAGTGAACTATCATTGTAAATAACTAGTACGTGTTTTACCAGAGGTCCACATGAAAGATTAGATTTATCCAAATGTGTAGCCTTGTTAATAAATTATTGTTATTATTATTATATTTTTTCATGTCTATGTTTTGTTCCAAACTTGTTATAAACTTAAGGATATGCATATCTTTTTTACAATATGAATACGTTTTTTTTCAATATTGATTGAAAATTTAAAAAGGTTTACACTGCTGACATTACAAAATTCATTTGTTATCCTGCTTGTTTCAGAGATAATTCAATTGTTATGTCCTGCTTATGGGTGTATCATTAAATTGGTATATCCTGAAGCTTTTACTCATAGTATAATTATCATATCTTTTAAAATTTCAATGTGAACTCTTCAAAGGGAAGCTACTCTTGCCAACTTAAGTCATTCCAAAACCCATTTTTTTTCTTAAAATATGCATAGAGCATGTCAAATGTTTCTAAAACATGAATTTCCCTACTTAACCAACTTCTAATCAACCTAGCTTTGTTTCTAAATGCCAAAATACTATGAGACATTTGTTTTATGTTGAAGCCAACTTGTAAAGGATACCAAACTTGTAATAGATATAAAACGTGTAATAGATACAAAGCTTGTAAAGGATACCAGTCTTGTTAAGTATATTAAACGTGTAATAGATACAAAGCTTGTAAAGGATACATTTTTATGCATTGTTGATATTCTTGCCCATAATAATTATACACTTTTGTTTTTACTTATCTTTAAACTACCCAGTAGTTCATATCTGTTAGTAGAGAACTATTAGAACAGTTCTTTAGCATAAATTATAATTTATTTGTGTGAGCATATATTGTAATAATTAGATAATATTAAAGGGACTTCCCCTAATGCATTTTACTTATCATTGTGGTATGTTGTCCAATGTCATGCAAAGATATAAAACTCAGTTTGCAAGGTCTTGTTGATTTTGTACAATTCTGATTATATAAGTTCAATGACAAAGCGTTTAATGCCATTCTGTTGAAAATGAAATAGTTTCTAACATCAAAAATCAGCATGACATTGCAAACACTGACTCTTGCATTGTAGAACAACAATGGACAATATCCCATCGAACACCATCGAACACATTGGGGAGGTATACCTTAAATTTGTATACATTTGTGTTATATATGTGTTTGTCATTTAATCTTTAATCTTTAATTCTGTTGTTGATTTGACTGTTTTTATAGCTCTGTAGCATTTACAAAAGCAATTGACAAAAGCATTGGAAATGACCATTGGTTTTCCTGCTAATAAATAGTTAATGGTTTTCTGTGATCTACAGTGTTTCAATTTCAAAATGCTTACAATTGTTACTTTTACAACTACTTGTACGATTTTGAAATCAACATATTTTCTTTATTATATGCATACTTCAAATTTTTCTTGTATCAATTTGTTTTTATAATGAAAAAATCAAAGATGCAATAAACGGATACAGGAGGAAATACATTTGGCTTGTGTTTTACATACGTATATATTGAGTATATAAAAGTCTTTAGTGGGTGTTTTCTTTAATAATGGGTTAGAAAATTTTCAGTTGGAAATATTCGTACCATTTATTGTTTATTTCTGAACCTGTTCTGATGTCAAGTGCACTTGCTCTAGCAAATGACATTGAGTTGGTTTGACTTGGTTTTATCTCATTAATTTTATAAGTACATATGCCTGAATCATGTGCATTGCTTTACTTGTATAATGAAAACACTGAATCAAGAATTACAGACTTAAATGGTGCTTTGGTCCACCTCTTGTTAACTGATATTGTCCGTTTTTCTCAACTGTCAAACCTTGAATAATTTCACAGTGCAGTGACTGATTGCATCATTTTTATACTGGCGGCCTCGTTGTTATTTAGATTTCTTGACTAAAAACTATCATACGACATAAACAGCTCTACTTGATCATAATACACACATTTACAGAAAAGCATGTGTGTATCACAACGATAATTTCAACATACGAATTCAGTGTAAAATTATTCATGTTTTGACAGTTGAGAAAAAACTAACTATATCCAATGTCCATCTTCATTATTCATATAGACATTAAATTTACTACACAAGTGGATACTTTTATATGTTGTTTTTGCTAGGCCAGTTGCTATTAATGCTATGACATACCAAGGACCCTACATGTATGTACGATGATGCTAATGCCTTTAACCTCATTTAAACTTTATTCAATTTAACTTACAAATATCTTGTGACGGTTAAATCATTATTTGCATTTGGGTCAAAATATCAAAACCAAGACAATACCAAAAGTTAATACATTACATTTATATAAAAAATAAGTAATAATCAAACCATACCATCAGCATCAACAAATAAGCAGTCTATCAAATGATAAAAGTGAAGATTCCTACCCAATTATGCCAGGATCTTGACCCTGGACCAGATCAACAATCACTGGCTCTGTTGTTAATGTCAATGTTAGACTGTGTCCAGACATAGTAAACTCGTGTGAATTCAGAGATCGTGTAGTCTGTGAACCAGTCTGTCCTGTATATCTTAACCCTCCATTTACAGTGTAACCTTTTGGTAAATTAATTACAACTTGATGTGAGGATGTATTGTCAATGTCAATTGGTAACCAAGCAACCAAATGAGATGCTCCTTGAAACACATTAGAAGAATTATCATTTACATTTGTCATAGTGGTATGTCCCAATGAGTAAACAAAGCCTTTATCATTTTCTTGCACTATTCCAATAAACTTGGTATCACCAACGTGTTGAAGCAAAGCTTGAAACGCATAAAACACTGCTTTCTTTTGAAACTGAGTTGAAACTGATGTTGTCAAACCACTTCTACAGAACAAGGTGTTACAGTCATCTGTGTTAGCATAGAAATACCAAGTTGCTCTCTCAACATTTGATCTAGCCAGTAACATTAAACCACGAATACCATAGATAGCTTGTGCTTTTTGGCTAACACATTCAGATGCACGACAGTCTTCTCCCTCTCCGTCAGCGTCCCAGCCCCACTCTGTTACCCAAATCGGTTTTGATGGAGTATTAGTGTCACGCCATCTTGTAAACGGGCGAATGTTGTTAAACATTGACATTTTGTTTTCAGGGTATGTTCCTCTACGAACACCTGAATCATCGTTGTGAAAACTGTAAGTATGTAAGTTTAAAACATCAATATACGCAGCACTGTCTTCTAGAACGTGGGTACCGATATAATTACCAATGTCGTCCTTATCGTCTGCTTGGAAAGCACCTGGCAACACAGTTAACATTGTATCAATACTTTTCAATCCAGATGCCATTCCTCGTAAAACTGTAGCATAAAACGATGCTCTATAATCCCATGGTTCATTTCCTATTTCTACAGCTTGCACTAAACCATTTCCTTTAGAAGGTCCAAAATGTTTGGCAACCTCAGCGCCATAACGATATGCAGAAGCTTCCGGAGTGTCCCAAAGATGTTCAGGAACTGTTTTATTGGTAAATTGTATAGAGATGTCTACACTCATGTTCGCATTGTTCCAAGCACGATATTCTTTATCCCAGTCTAACCACCATTTGGCTTGTGTGCCATGACCATTGGCCATCTCTTGGAATTGTGGGTCTAAATCTGGATCATTTACATCCCATGTCAAACTGTGATAGTTACGGGCATGACTGGCAACTTGTCCATATAACAATGGCCCATTAACATTGCTTGTCAAAGAATCGCTGTATTTCTTAGTTCCCCACCCCCAAATACCATTGACTCCCAAGAGTTCTTGAAGACTTAGACTTTGTGGCTTTGCTGAAATTGGAGCTCCATATACGCCGTGTTCATCCCATGCATCAATTTCATATGCGTAAATACGTTTGTAATTCACTAAATTAACGGTGTACTTCAGAGCGATGAAGCGTACATTTTCTGGTGTAATATCAGTTGTTATAGGACGAAGTGCATTTGGATCAAGTTCAACCACGTCCTTCCAAGTTTGTCCATCAATAGATGTTCTCAAGACAAGTTTTGATGCAGCATTTGTACCAGCCCAATGTCTGGTTCTAACAGTACCAACTCTTTGTTCGGCTCCCAAGTTTACAGTCACCTGTTCAGTACAACCTTTATCTCCCAAAGCTGCAATTTCTTTTAATGAAAAGTCAGAAGCAGAAAACATTCCAAGTTTTACTACTGTAAAGTTAGCGTCGATAATATTTTTAACTTTGTAATTATCAACCGGTGTAAATGTTTGTAATACATGTTCATTCAATTGTAGATCATAAGCTGACAATGTTGTTACTCCATGAAATATTCCACTCACTGAAATAACTTGCAATCGTTGTGGAATCGGAACTGCAATGATAAAGCAGCTTGGGCGCCATTTTTGTTCACGTGAGCCACCGTGTAAGGATTACCGTCACTCGCACCAATCAGATCACTCTTGGTGTTTCTGTCGCTACAATTTCCGTTTGCGCATGCGCCCTTCAAAACATTGATATCATCACGACTAAAATAACCACTTGGGAGACAATATCCAGATACCCAGTTAACGTTGTCATCACTGTCTATAACCAGTTCAGGGTGTGAACCGGAAGTCGCAGTTACCGTCACGTTATTCATTTTAGTGTATGATTTTATGATACCAGCATCCGGGTCCCAAGCGTTCACTATGACTACCATTACACACCAAGTACACAGTGACAGAGAAGCCATCATATTCCTGAAACGGAAGAAAACATGTTGAAGGCTATAATTTGAAATGTACGAACAATGTTATAATAATAAATATCCTTATTCATTGGACCAAATGTCAATGCTACGAGAGAAAACAATTGGCTTTTGTCTCAACAAGAGATGTTTCCATTCTGCAATCTTACTACATGTATCAACGTTTGCGACTAGCGAGCATCAAGAATAAATTATAGTGAATCGGATCACAACGATTTAGGCATATCAGCTATACAACTACATGTAGAGTAATATATGAATAATTCAAACAGGCATGCACGTATGGAACAGGAAAATGAATGTACAAATCATAGCAAAGGGTACCGATACACTAAAACACCGGTCGCCTGTGAATCATAGAACCCTGGTATGGTTAAAAAAAACAAGAAACAATTACTAAATCATCAGCTCCCTGCCCCGGTTGTCAGTTTGTTCCACAAATGTTTTATACTTGCTTGAAATGTCGACTTAATATGCAAAACTTTCATTCAGAAAAATAATACTATAATAATGTACATGTACTTACATACTCCACAGATATTTGAAAGTTTAAAAGATTTGAACAGAAATGTGTTTACTATTCATTTGTTCTATAACATTACAAGTGTCAACTGATAAGACAAAAACTGACGACCATGTCACAACTGATAAATAAGGTAAAATTATGACCACATTATTATTTCAAAATGTGATTACTTTGTTGATAATGAACACGTGGTCTGTTCGAAGAACGTAAACAAGTTCAACTTAAGTATGTTATGATACAGTGGAATTAAAGCTCCATTGATCGAAGTCGTTTTAAGACATGCAACTTTTTATTAAAACATGTACATAGTCTTATGGAACAGTCTGCTTCCATTGTAACTTAATGAATTTAAAAAAAGTCATTTCCGCTTATTGCGTGTGCAGACCAGATAATCGAATAATTCAGCTCTTAAATAATCCACTGCTTTTATGTTATCAATTACCAAGTAATTATATAATTTAATATATATAGACAGTATCAGTTAACGAAATTAGTGGGTATCCAGTTGCCTGGGACAATCAATTTCTAGTTCGGCAACCAACATTTTTGTTCAACCAAATTTCTACAAACAAGATATAGTGCTAACTGTTAAAATGACCTGTTCGGGCAACCAATTCATATCCTAATTTCGTGGATTGATATACACTAACACTATGAGAATAGTTACGAAATCTGTGAATATTTCAGCAAAAAAATAAATATATATTTAAATGCACAGTTGCGTCTTATCCAAAAAAAAGAAAACACTTACATTTTCCCAACAATTACTTCGTAGATTGGTGTTTAATTTCCACAAAATTACGTAGAGTAACGTATATCTTAAACATTCGATGTACTGATTAATGTATAAAAAAGCTTGTTTATGTACAATGTATATATACTATGTTCTAGGCCTATCCTTACATTTGATTAATACATCATCATTCTGGCTATATGTATAAACATGATAAATTACAGTACATTTGTACTAATAAATGTTCGGCACACCTCTGATTTCGATATAAAAACAACAATCAATATTAAAATAATCGTTTTAAAAAGTGTCAATTAAACAAAATTAATGAAGCATAGACGTTGTTGTTGAGATAAAAATCCGTATTCCGTTTGTAAACCGGAACTATATTAAATGATAATTCATTAATGTTGTTATTTTGATTACTAAAGCGTGGGAGAGGAGAAACGTGTTGTGAAATGTGACTAAAAGTTACGTGGAACATAACAATTAAATAGTAGGTCCCCTATCACTGAGACCATCTATCTGGCTAATTTAGCTGTACTTCATCATTTGAAATTTATTTTTCTTTCGAACTAACACAGTCTGTTAATAAGCGATATATATTTTTTTAGACAGAGGAAATATCTAAAGAATATCGCATGAAGTATCATTTACATGAAGTTGTCCCTTTCTATATTGTTTTGTTTTCATTTTATTCATAATCAAACATTTAAATTATATTCATCCCTTTCCAATTTAACTCGAATGAATTTTATTCTTCAAAAATTAAATGGATCTATTCAATGTTTTCAATTTGGAATTTGGTGTACGTTATTTTCTTCAAAGAATCATGAAGTTGCGTTTCTTTTGTGTTAGAAAGAAGTGGCGAAGAAAGAACGTGTGACTCCGGGATACAAAGATTTATTTCTAATGCAACAGATTTTGTTTTATTATCTCCCTTTATTAAAATTGATAATTATGACAATGTATGTTTTCAAAGCCTTATCAAATATAATTGATCTACTAAATTCAGTGAAATTTAAATAACATTATTGAAAAAAAGCTATCGTGTATGTAAATGAAAAAAGTTTGAACTAAGTTAAAGAATTTAGAGTTTATATTAAAAGTCACATAGACTATTATAACAGACTAAAAAGGGTCTTTGGCGTAATGTCACATGGTGTTCTCACGGACATTGTGCGGAATCACTAGCATGAGATTTCGGAGACATAATTTCTGCAACTTGTGGCAGCTAGTGCTCGTTTGGCCTGGCGCCCTTGAAACAAAAAATATCACATCTATTAAGTCTGAGTCAAATCAGACTATGTGGTCATAACGGGCAAACCCTACTCAGTACTTGGATTAGCCTTGTATTTTACGGTGACACACACACGGAAACGAAGTACCTAGCTATGGAGTAAGCAAAACAATTAATTTGAAATATTTTTTTTTATAAAAATGATATGAGACTACTGTACATAATGGTCAGTGTACGAAACAACTTGGTGACGAAATAAAAAGATCATTTAGTTTTAATGCTTATTTTTTATTTTATTATTGTATTCATTTAACTAATTTCAATATGAAATAATGTAAATCTAGAGTATGATAAAAAAACATTGTTAAATAGGCAACTTAATCATTTTATAAAAAATAAATTTCGTCTAATTTTAATTCTATTTATAGACTTGGATACAACATGGCGGCGAATGTAAACATGTTGTGGCGAAGTTTCGGAAGGTGATCATTACTGAAGTTATACTCTTAGTAAGTTCGATGTTTACTTTATTTATTTTGATTGCGATGTTGTAAATAGATGATGTTTAATTTTGTCTAAATCAACCGAGCTTTCGATAGTAAATTACGTCTAAAGTTTTGACTTGGCTCTTGGCAAGTTATTAAAATTGGTGACAGGTGCTTCACTAATTGAACTGAATAATTCCAAATTGAATTAATTCGATGATGATATTTGGCCTCAAGTTTTAGTTTCAAGCCAGGGTCTACCACAAACAAGTATGCATTGTAGAGTTACAGGATTTCCCTAACTCTAGACAACCCTAGGAGGCGACACTAGGCTAAAGGCATGACTGGGAGTTTATTATATGGATATGTTTCAACTTTTTAATAATAGAAATAATTATGTTAATAGTAATACTCATTATTATTCCAAAGTAAGACATGTTTAATATGGTCATTTACTTAACCAAGTGTCATTACACTGACAAGCTTTGGATGTCGATAATAAACTATCCAGATGTTACTGTACGGCAATATATAATGTTGTCATAATCTGGGAAATTATAAAAAACTAGACTGCTACCATGACGTTGATAGTATGCTTCGTGTGCTGATTAACTGTGAATCTGATACATTGGTGATTACTAAGATATCCAGATTATAAACACTAGTGCAGTTTGGTTTCCACCATTTGTCAGAAGTGAATTTTGTTTAAAATGTTATTTTTATGCGGAATGAATGTAAACATTTTTGTGACTTCCCACTTTTGATTAAAATCTGACCAAAATAGAAAAAAATCACCTATTTTTTCAGTTATTTTACTTTTTTAGAAATAAAGTAATTGTTTAAAACTTTTTTAAACCAATTGATTAAAATGGGTTGAAAGTTTAACTGTGTACATTAACATTGCTTTTTGTGTATGACATGAGAACATGATTGGGAACAATGACAGCTGTGTCAGTTTTTCTAATTCAGTCAGGATTTCCATAAACTGATGAGTGTAATATGTTTATAAGCTATGAACAGAGAAATCGCTAAATGTAACATGCTTGTAGACAAGTACTTTGGTCGCCTTCTGAAATTACAGTCTAAAGACAGCATCATGGGTGTATTGTATAACCCAATCTCCGTAAACAGAGATCCTGTTCTACTCGCGTTGTCGTACTGGATCTCTACTTAGTCAATGCAAGGTCACGTCGAGATGAACTTTGTGTCGACCAATCAATGATTAGCTTTCATCTAGACGAAAACACTATTAATCACATTTTGATTTTCGTAATTTCTATTTTTAGACCAATGTTTGCATGCTAATTTAACAGCGGTATTATTCACAGTCTGCGATTGGGCGGCTCATTTCAAATTGCGTGACGTAGACGATGTAAACAAGTTACGTATCAGAACAATTTCGTCATTAATATTATGATGAGAAAAGGTCACCTGAACGTGACCTTCGTTTGGAAAAGGCCAGATCTAAATTAGCGAGTATGTGAGCGGTGAAATTTTAGATCGGGTTTTAATCAGATTGGTATTGTATAACCTGTATAAATATTATATTGGTGTATTCAACTGTAAGTGGTGCATACTGCATACAGTAATCCTGTACCCAAAATCCATAAAAATAGGTATCTATATTATGTATTAAAATCAGCAGGATTAATTAATGCACCAATGACAGTTGAATGAAATTTACCAGTACATTTATTATGACTAAAAATGGCTACATATATACTGGCTGCCCTATCTGTCCTCACTAAAGTATCAAAGAAGTTGATATAATTACATTAATTAATATTTGTTCAAATTGTATATCTTATTTCAATTAAAATATTGATTTATTTTGTTTGTACTGTAACACTAGACTAACAAACTTTATTCATATTTCAATTCTACAAATACATGTAACTGCAAAAAATCCATTTTTCCAATGGTATTAAATATATTTATTTGGATATAAAGTTTTTAAATGCATGTTTGGTGATTCAAAATATTAATATAAGGATAAAAAAGTAGCTGTTTGAACAGGTCATTTTAGCCGCAAGTTCTGTATTTGGTTTATAGATTTTGGTTGCCAGAAAGAAATTTGTGGTTGCCCAAAACTAATTAGAAGTTGTCCCATGCAAAAGGACAACCGCTAATTTCGTAGTCTGTAAAACCAAAACATTACAGTTAAGTGATAGGCTGACTTTTAAATAATAAAAATTTATAGATGTTTTTGAAAATAATGTATATTTCCATGACAGCACACTTTCACTCAGGGTGACACATAAAAGGCATGATCAATTATTTCCATTGTGTTCCTTATAGTTAAGGTGTATTGTACTTTGAAATATTAATTTAATGAAAGAATAATATGCAGGCTTGGCGCTAAACAGTCATAAATCAATTTTAAAAAAGAGTGAGTAACGATCATTTTGCTCTAAGTCTGCTACTGTTGTCCAATATTTGACTAGTTCTTTTCATTGGATATTTTGGATGATTTTAACCTTGTTTACATTTTCCCTTATGTGACTTGTGATTGTTGATTCATTATTCCTGAGGTAGGCTATAATATTTTGATCATAAACTTTAAACCTATTAACAAGTGACAGTAAAAACATAACAGATAATTAAATACAATTTCGTTCATTACAATGCCTAGTATCTGAGAAAAAAGCAATAAATATTTTCAATATTTGTATTGGCAAATAAAGAATAGGTCTTTTATTTATTTTAGTATGGCTCTATTTGTCTAATATAAAGTGTATAATTCCTTTAATATCTTTTCTTACTACCTGCTAATGTTATAGTATATTTAATCACAGGCCACTGTATCAAAATGAGAATACAATACTACTACAGAAGTGAAAAGCTGCCATATTGTCTATATTGTGTAACACATAATTATACGCCCGTTTTGAAAAAACGGTCGTATTATGTTATGCTGTTGTCCGTCTGTCCGTCTGTCCGTCTGGCCGTCTGTCCGTCTGTCCGTCTGTCCGTCCGTGGACAATTGCTTGTCCGGATGATAACTCAAGAAAGGATGAACCTAGGTTCCTCAAATTTTATGTGTTGATAGCCCTTGGGTGGAGGAGGTTCCCTATTGATTTTGAGACCCCAGGGTTAAAGGTCAAGGTCACTGGGACTTAAAATAGGTAAAACTTGTCCGGACAATATCTGAACCACCAATGTACCTAAGTTCACCAAATTTAATGTAAGAGTAGCCCATGTGTCAAAGATGTTCCCTATCGGTTTTGGGGCCCCTGCGTCAAAGGTCAAGGTCACAGTGGCATCATATGGGAAAAAAACTTGTCCTGACAATAACTTAACAACCAATCTACCTAGGATCACCAAATTTTATGTGAGAGAAGCCCATGTGTCAAGGATGTTCCCAATCGGTTTTGGGGCCCCTGGGTCAAAGGTCAAGGTCACAGGGACATCAAATTGAAAAACCTTGTCCGGACCATAACTCAACAACGCCTGTACCTAGGTTCACCAAATTTTATGTAAGAGTAGCCCATGTGTCAAAGATGCGCCCTATTGGTTTATGGGGCCCCAGGTTCAAAGGTCAAGGTCACAGGGGCATTATATGGAAAAACTTTGTCCGGACAATAAATGAAACACCAATGTACCTAGGTTCACCAAATTTCATGTGAGAGTAGCCCATGTGTCAAGGATATGCACTATTGATTTTGGGGCCCCTGGGTCAAAGGTCAAGGTCACAGTGGCATCATATTGAAAAACATTGTCCGGGTAAACTCACTAATGACTGTACCTAGGTTCACCAAATTTCATGTGAGAGTAGCCCATGTGTCAAGGATGTACCTTATCAGTTTTGGGAAAACAGGGTTAAATTTAAATCTTAAACCAGAAGATATCAAATTACCAAGCTGTGACTTCAAATGTTCTATCAATATGTTTATAAAGTCAAAACGGCAAACAATGAAACACTTGTCCAGACAATAACTGAACCACCAATGTACCTAGGTTCTCCAAATTTTATGTGAGGGTAGCCCTTGGGTAAAGGTTATGCCCTATTGGTTTTGGGGCTCCTGGGCCAAAGGTCAAGGTCACAGGGGCATCATATTGAAAAACCTTGTTTGGACAATAACTCATCAACGACTGTACCTAAGTTCACAAAATTTTATGTGAATGTAGCCCTTGTGTCAAGGATGTTCCCAATAGGTTTCTGGGCCCCTGGGTCAAAGGTCAAGGTCACAAAGACATCATATGGAAAAACCTTGTCCAGACAATAACTGAACCACCAATGTACCTAGGTTCACTAAATTTTATGTGAGAGTAGCCCATGTGTCAAAGTTATGCCCTATTGGTTTTGGGGCCCCTGGGTCAAAGGTCAAGGTCACAGGGGCATCATATTGAAAAACATTGTCCGTGTAGTAAATCAACAATGACTGCACCTGAGTTCACCAAATTTCATGTGAGAATAGCCCATGTGTCAAGGATGTGTCTTATCAGTTTTTGGGAAACAGGGTCAAGTTTAAACCTTCAACCAGAAGATATCAAATTACCAAGCTGTGACTTCAAATGTTCTATCAATATGTTAATAAAGTCAAAATGGCAAACAATGAAACACTTGTCCAGACAATTACTGAACCACCAATGTACCTAGGTTCATCAAATTCTATGTCAGGGTAGCCCTTGTGTCAAGAATATGCCCTATTGGTTTTGGGGCTCCTGGGTCAAAGGTCAAGGTCACAGGGGCATCATATTGAAAAACCTTGTTTGGACAATTACTCATCAACGACTGTACCTAGGTTCACAAAATTTTATGTGAATGTAGCCCTTGTGTCAAGGATGTTCCCAATAGGTTTTGGGGCCCCAGACCCAAAGGTCAAGGTCACAGAGGCATCATATGGAAAAACCTTGTCCAGACAATAACTGAACAACCAATGTACCTAGGTTCACTAAATTTTATGTGAGAGTAGCCCATGTGTCATGGTTATGTCCTATTGGTTTTGGGGCCCCTGGGTCAAAGGTCAAGGTCACAGGGGCATCATATTGAAAAACATTGTCCTTGTAGTAAATCAACAATGACTGCACCTAAGTTCACCAAATTTCATGTGAGAGTAGCCCATGTGTCAAGAATGTTCCCTATTGGTTTTGGGGCCCCTAGGTCAAGTTTAAACCATCATCCAGAAGATATCAAATTACCAAGCAGTGACTTCAAATGTTCAATCAATATGTTAACAAAGTCAAAATGGCAAACCATGGAGATAATGCTATATTTAATAAGTAACATGAATTTAGTTCACAAAATTTTATGTGAGGGTAGCCCATGTGTCAAGGATGTTCCCAATTGGTTTTGGGTAAAAACTGGGTCAAAGATTGAGGTCACAGGGGCATCATGTGGACAATCCTTGTCCAGACAATAACTTAATATGTAATGTGTTGATAGCTCTTTGGTATTGGATGTTCTCTTTTGATTTGGAGACCCCAGGGTCAAAAGTCAAGGTCACAGGGACTTAATTCATATTGAAACATTTTCGGGACAGTAACTCAATAATGATTGTACCTACATTGTAGGTTTTCCAAATTTTATTTAAGGGGAGCCTTAATGTCTAGCATATGCCCCTTTGGCTTTAGGTCCCTGGGTTAAAGGTCAAAGTCACAAGAAACATCATGAGGAAAAACCTTGTCCAACAACCAACTTTACCTAAGATCACCAAATTTTATGTATCAATACTCTTTGGGTCAAGGCCGAGAACTTTTGGTTCTGAGGCTCCAGGGTCAAGATCACTGGAAGTTTGTATGGGAAAACTTTGTGTCGGTGATAACTCAACCATGGCTGTACCTAGGTTCTCAAAATCTTTGCTTTGGATAGCCCTCCAGTTAAAGATGGGACCTATTCTGAGATCCCAGGGTCATTGGTCAAGGTCACAGGGACTTCATATGAGATAGAACACAGCATGGACTGCACACGGGCGTATAATGCCCCGCCCAGCGGAGCTCTTGTTTTATTTATTTTGCCATAATTTCCAGGGCCATTCTCCCGTCTACCATTGATTCTTAATCATGTTAGGCAGTTGTCAGTATGCGTCTAGTAACTGGTTACATGTAACAGCTAAATCCAGATATTTAGCCTTTCCTTAAACATTGAGTAGGTTGACTGACTGCCGTGGAATGACTGATACTATGTGTTGCTACAGTGTTAAACTCGACAAAAAAAACACTTGCATTTTTTTGCCCTTTAATTTTTGAAGAAATAGTTTCAATATGATGAACCATGTAAAATGCATTGTTTCAGTTGATATGTTAGGTATACAAGATATCATGAATATCATGGAGGGTGCTTAATAATGTAAATTTAGAATGACAATGACAAAATCAACCTTTTGCCGTTCAAAATGGAATCATTTTCAGTTGTTGTTTTTTTCATAAGTGGAAATAATTTTTACAAAAAAGATAAAAAAAATCTTGTAGCAATTCCTAATAACATTTTTGTTTTTAATTTAAAATTGCTGGAAAACTGTCTTCCACAATCTTGAAAATTGACAAAAAATACAGTCATGGTTTACCTTTACATCATTTAACTATAATGTTATAAGCGATCTTCTATAAGAGCAATTTATACAATAACCTGTGTATGTAATATACGGTAGAATAAAATAACAATAGTTGACCCCTGATGTTAAATCTATAAATTAAAAGATTGTATTTCTATATTATCAAAGATTACTAGTGGCTTTGTCTTTGAGATCTATCTATAGGTATCTTTATTATAAGGTTCAAATGACTATGGATTTATTCTGATATACCAGTGCACTATGTATGTATGTTTTATGTATGATCTTGTGTCTAGTGTTAGTTTTTTACATTTCGTTTTAATAATGCTTAAGAATGTCGTAAGTTTTGCTGACATATTGGAACAAAACATACTTTGAAACGGCAGATGAGATGGAGAACTTTTTCTAAATGGTGCTCACAATTTTGTATTGCCTTAAAATAATTATGATAATGCTTCAACTTAGATTTAAATGTACCAAGTTTCAATTTCAAGTTATATTTCATTTGAACAGAAAAGATACAAACAAACAAAAGAATACATTATTTTTGTTTTGTTATGTTTAAACATTTCATGGCAGGTGTTAATTAGGTCTATTATTATGTCAACTCATTAGGGATGTAACAATATGGTAAAAACCGTATTGAAATATATCGCAATATACAAAACCTGTATTGCAATATATTGCAATACATACTGGTTTTTGAGTAGACATGCAAAGCTTGAATTAATGCATGTGCGCTGCATTCGTAACATGCATATTTGTATTTTCAAATGATCTCTTACCAAATATTTGAATGGCTTGAGTTAAATTGACTATATGTTCGAAAAATGCATGTTTTGAAACGGACTTGCAAAGAGAATTATTCTCTCAATTGACGAAGTGTTTAACATTTTAAAGCACAATTAGATTATTTCAAATTTTCAATACATTTTAACATTCATTCAAATATTTAGATTTCAGATTCTGATAAAAACAATCAGTATGGCGCATAACTACAAAAACCGGTTCAGGGAAAAAAGAACTGGTTAAAAACCGTCAGAATTCATATTGCAATATTAACCGGTATATCAGTTAACCGTTACACCCCTACAAGTCATGCTTTTGTTTATGCCAATAAAATATTTTGGCATGATGTTTGTCTTTAGGCCAAGCTACTAACAAGTAGACAGTTTATTACAGAAAATATTAGTTAAATGCTGGTGCATCAAAAAATGATAGTTAGGTGAACTGTCCACATCATATAACTATGTCTTTTCAACAGGGATGAAACAAAAACAATACAAAATCCTGTATATAATTGTAATACAGTTGAGTTGCCAATAACGGATCGTCGCCAGTAGCGGATCAACGTCTTTAATTTTATTTTGTACAATTTTTATAGATAAAAAGTGTGAAATTTAAATATTACTGATGATTAAAGGAACCTTTTCAATGATAAAAACACTTAGTTTACTAAAGATGATGACCTTTTCATTCTCCCATCATGCTTTGTAAATAAGCAGGTACCCGACGTGTACACAATTGAAGCCTCAGTGTGAAACGGTAAATTGAGAAACGTCATTATGTGCCAAATATACTTGATATTTTTTTCCGAAAGTTTTATACCGTAACAAAGTAATGTTATCATTTATCAAATTAGAAAGAAAACCAATTACTTTCTGTTTTGTTTGACATTGTTGTAAGCACCAATGTAAGCCCATGTGTAGTTGCCAGTAACGGATCACATCAAAGATATGTGTCACGGTGGCATTGTTTTACCCTGAATAATTACATATTTTCAAGTATTGATATTAATGTATGTTTTATTAAACATAAGGAATGTTTGGATACGGTAATTGAAGGCAAAATATGGAATTTATGTAAGAGGATTAAGAATGTTACAATGTGGACAAGTTTGTTTAAATCACAAATATATGTCTTATTAACAAATACAGAGGACAATAACTATCTGATATCAAATGTGTGAATCCAAGAGTTTTGTAATGTGTTTTTGCCAAATGTCAATTTGTATGTTGTTTTTAATAAAAAACAGTTGTATTCAGTCAATATTGTCTGTTTTGAGAAAGTCCCTATATTTCAATGTCTCGTGACTCTTTACTGGAGAAGTTGATCCTCTATTGGGTAGTCAGTGATGGTTGAAAATAAAACGAAATGTTTTTCAACAGAAAGACTTTTTGGTTATAGTAACATTTATTAACTAGAGGTACTAATAACAATTACAAATATATATAAACATATTGAATATCTTTCATAAATCTAAAGAAATCAGTCTTTATTACCGAAGTGATCCGTTACTGGCGACTCAACTGTATCTCAAGTATTTAGTCTGTGCTGTGTAGTGTCTGTAAAACGTTTGAATTTTCCCCATACTTTCAATCATTGCTGTTATCTTTTTATCCCTTAGAAACAGCATTTTACAACATTCCCCTCTTCACCTTTAGGTTTCATGGCAGGTCTGTTTTTTTTTAACTGTTGCTTTTCCTGATTTGTGTTTTTATCTCTTTTTTCATTGTATTTCAGGTCTTATAAAAGATGACAACATTATGAGGTCAACTTACACATTCTCTCTAAAGACTTGACATCGACACTGGTATTTAACCATGCCTAACATCAAGACGTTCTGTCGTATCAAACCTACGACGGAGAGCTATGATGACTTCGAAGCTTCTTCGAAAACTATATTCCTGCGAGTACCCGAGGTTCTCAAAGACTTCAATGCTAATAATAAAGGGTCTAGGCCATACATCCATCATGAATTTAACTTTAATCATATATTCATGCAAGATGCTACACAAGAAAATGTATTTAATGTTGCAGCTCTGGATATTGTCAATGGTATGTTCTTACTTTTATTTCATGTATACTTGATTACTAGTTAAGGGCTCTATTGTTTTATTTTTTTGTTTGGGTCCCAACACTTTATTGGTCATATTTTTGCTGTCAGCTAACCTACTCACTGTTTCTAGACAGTATAAATCTCTGGATTTAGCTGTTAACCAGTTTAGCTGTTAATATTACAGTTTATGAGGACGCCTGACCTTATTTGGAGGAAGAAGAACCAGCTATTTGGTGCATCCTTCTGTCAGTGACTGTCAACTGCCCTACATGATTAAGAATCAGTGGTGGGAGGGAGAATGGTAATAGAAATTAATTCATTACCAAACCCCACGAAAGCATGACCCACCCAGGAATCCAACCCACGTCCCCTTTGATCCATTTTATGAGTAGACTTTTATGCTTCTGACTGAGTTTGCCCGTTAGTCGTTAATGTATATAATTGTAATATTTAGTGTAACTTTATTTCAGGATTTTTAAATGGATATAATGGTACAATATTTGCCTATGGTCAGACAGGTACTGGTAAAACCTATACTGTTGAAGGTAGTGCTAAAACATACCATTCTAGAGGTCTAGAACCAAGGTATGTTAATATTCATTATGTACCATAAGATTGATATTCAGAACTTATCATAGAGATTCAAACATCCCAAAATATATTCCGGACATCTTGATCGGAGATCATGGGTGCCAAATTGAAATCAAATCAGTGCCCCCTACCAATTGTAACCCGATATCAATTCATGGTTTGAGCTGAGATTCTAACCCACAACCTCTCAAGTTGTAAGTGAAAACTTTACCATGTCACCATGAAAGCTAGCTTGAAGGCAAGGGAGTACAAGTTCTGTATTATACATCTGCAATACAATGATGAATGGAACCAAATTGTTGCAGCCCTACAAGCTTCCAGTATGCCTCCTAATAAACAATATCACTGGCTTAGCACAAAATGGGCGTAACTCACTCTTTTTTTTACTTGAGTTACGACCATTTTGCACAAAGTCTGCATTATACAAATGTATATAGATTTCCTTATTAAAAAATCTTATACGAAACAATGATGTGTGGAATAGATTTTTCTATATGCAATGGGTTGGCCTGTGAAAAATTGCTTTTTGTTTATTATCAAGCACTCACTAGTTTGATCTGTTATATATCTATACCATAGACCTAGTTAGGTATGTTGAATCCATTGTTATTCAGTAAGTAGAGATTGAATTTTTCTTTCAAAATAATTTTTATCAGTTGACTGGATTGATTCTCTATTATTGTAATCTACTAATGTACTCCTTATCATCATTTATTTAACTACTGTAAACATTTGGGTCTAGACTACATTCATTGGTCAGTCAGTCAGTGACTTAAATGTATACTGAATGTCCAGTAAGTCTTTTCACAAAATTCTTTCTATTAAACCCTTTATTGCTTAGGTCATGAGCAATATTGACCATTTTTATGATTTTAAATCATAGTGAGTTCAATTTATGTATATATCACAGAACAATTAATAACAAATATAATGCAATTTTCAGTGGCTGTTCAATATTCTGAGTAATGTAGGTCCAGCCCTTTCAATGCTGAATTTCCACACTAAATTAGTCATTCTTTAATTTTTAGACCTATCCATCTTAGGGATTTCTGGATAAAAATTTGACCATCAGCCGCCAACCCTGCATTGTTAGGGCTACAGTCAAATTGATTGGACAAAGTATTATTTGCTGTATGAATGTTTCCTTCTTTGACTTATGGCCTTAATTTTGTTCAAGCACCAGAGTGATATATTTTGTTTTATAGTAATCAGCGAACTTATTAACTAGCCCAACTATATAGAATCAGTAATTTTCACTAGCCCAAATCAATTTTTACTAGTCTCAGGCTTTGGGCTAGTTGCTAATTGTGGGGACTAACCTTGTCATCTTTCTGCTGTACTTATGGGACTAACTAAGCATAAGTTATTTGGCAGTCTAGATATGTAGACAGGACGCCACTTTGATATTTTAAGTAAATTGCTTGTTTGGCCCATGTGCTATATATTTTTCACTCGCTTGAAACAAATGTTATCTACCAAAATATAGTTGCTAGAACCCTCATATAGTTTGTGAGGAGCAATAGGACGGCCTTAAATCTCAAGCGCTTGTAAA
The DNA here is from genome assembly GCA_025267735.1 of Mactra quadrangularis. Taxonomy (NCBI): domain Eukaryota; kingdom Metazoa; phylum Mollusca; class Bivalvia; order Venerida; family Mactridae; genus Mactra; species Mactra quadrangularis. Next base: position 37,329,777 of record CM046304.1, read on the forward strand.
GCCTAGTAATGTTACTTATATGACATTCTTTGTGTGTATAATTTCAGATCATTGTCTATGATATATAAAGAATTAGAGAAAAGAACAACAGAAGATTTATCTATACATATATCTTATCTTGAAATATATCAAGATGTAGGTTATGATTTATTAAATCCTGGAGCCAGGACACAGTCCTATGTTACACCATTTCCTAAGGTTAGTTCACTTTCATTTGGTTCCTGGTTACATCGCAAATACAATGTATTTACATAATGAGTATATAAGGGGTTGTCTAAACAACAATTTACCATTTTTTGGAAGGTACCCTATCTGGGTATAGAGTTAACAATCAGTAGTTTCAACATTTTGCATTGGCTTCTATATAATAGGCGGATCCAGCCGGGGGGTCAGGGGGGTCCGGACCCCCCTAGAATTTGGAAAATGTCCATTAGTGTATTTCTTGCCTGTAAGTCATTTTAAGTAACATGAGGCAATTTTTTCGGTGCTTAACATAGATTTAATAGTTATGTGGTTTTTATTATCAATATGTTGCATTTTTTCTGCAAAATGTGTATAATGTGGTTGTGGTTCGAGGTTCGGATCCCCCCTCTAGAAAAGTTCGGACCCCCTAGAAAAAAAATCCTGGATCCGCCCCTGGCTTTTATCAACAAAACTTAGCCAGTCTGATTTAAAATACTGAAAAACCTCAGATTACTTGGATAATATCATTAAAGTAGCAGTCTAAGAAACTGTTTATTTTAGGCCACACCAAATTGATCACTTGTTCTACGGATTTTTTTGGAAAAAAAATAGGGCGAGCGAGCGAAAAAAAAATTAAAATATTTTTTTTTTACTTTTGAATTAAACCAAAGGCGAGCGAATAAAAAAAAATTAAAAAAATTTTTTTTCCCATTTACATAAAATCTTAAGCGAGCGAATAAAAAAATAAGCGACAAAATAAGAAATCGCAACAAAAGTTAAGTCGCGACAAAAAATTTAGTCGCAACAAAGCACTTGAATAGGAGCTTTTTCTTGTCTCATTGGATGATGATATGAATAGCTTAACATCCCTAGTTCTCCATGTAAATACATGTTCAATGGCAATGACTGTTTGTTTATGTTGTTTGCTTACACCTTTGATAAATAAATTCTATGCTTTTGTCTATTTAGGACAGCATATTTCTATTTGTTTTAATAGTATTTTGTGCACTGAAGCCCTTTCACATGTCTGTTGAAAGCCAAATGTCAAAGATATAATCAGATAATACAGTACCTTTTGATCCCTACCATCAGCATGTTCTGTGCTCTAAGATTTGAACTATACAAAAGCATTTAAACAAAAATGGTTAAAATTGATGTTCTAGAAATAGATCAATGCCTATGAATGACATAAACATAACTGACATTAATTATTATTAATATTAGTAACAATTCAGACTTAACGTGAATTTCTGTTAAAATCAACTAATGTACTCGTATTCTTTTAAAGCAATGTACATAATTGATGATAAAAAAGAAATTTACACGTCAAAATGCAATTGTAACGTATTTTCGCGACCCCACGAAAATGATTAAGACTCTCAGTGAAATAACGTAGATCGACGTAGGTTCTGTACGTCATCAAGCATCAAGAATCTATTTTTGCTGTCCTATTCATTTGACTGTTGCGTTGTAAACGAACAATCAGATTTGTAGATTTAAACGCTAGCAAATACGAATTTCGCTGATTCAATTTTGACGCGACGATAGCGCATCTGTTTTAATTATTATTTGACGATTGGCTCTTGCGTGACAAGGGCACGTTATTGGCAGAATCATAAAAAACAAAACAAATAAATACTTGTTGATAATACGATCAAGGGTTAAAAAAACAATAAGGTCTATCAGACTAAATGTTATTACGTTTAAAAATGTGAAATTTTCACAATTATTTAGCATTAATTGTGATAATTATCCTACTTGTCGCTAAATTTTAATTACCCTTAGCAAACTTGATGTGTAAGACTGTTAGCTTCGTTCAAAATAGAAAGTGCAATGTGACCTCTTTATTTTTGGAAAACGTGTTTATAATGTCATCAATTTTGACCTTTCTTTGTTTAAAAAAGAATAGATCTTAAGAAATTGATTTTCATCAACTTATTCGTTTCTGCTACCGAACTTATAGTAAATATTATTTTAAAAGTTGTATACATGTTCTATGCACACACAAAATTCGAAATTTTCTGTCTGATAATTTTTTAGCAAAACAAGATCCCTATTACGGAGATTGTACGGCCAATACGGGTGTTAAACACGATCCCGATATGGGTTTAATTGATCTAGGTGTATTACGTAATTCATAATTATTGGATCATAAAAGTGTCACTTTGTTGATTGTATACGCGAACACCTAGTGTTAATGATAGCTAATTATCGATTTTAAAGCCTGCCACAAGACTTGAGATGATAAATTATGATACGACGTACATCCGGCTTTTGATTTGGCAAAAATACGATTTTTAACGATTTTCGCCAAATCCAATATATCTAGGCACATAATCGAGTATCTAGGCGCTTGGTTAAATTGGCGTTTTCTCAACTTTTTATTGTTTTTTTTTTCCGGTTGCCATTTGCTTCAACAGCGCATACTTTTTTCGAACGTGCGGGCGGTAAAAAAATATTTTTTTTTTTGGAATGTGGAGCTTTTGAATGTGCGTGCGGTAACAAAAAAAAATTTTTTTTGGATGTGAAGTTTTTTAATGTGCGGGCGGTAAGAAAAAAAAATTTTTTTTTTTTGGACGTGGAGTTTTTGAATGTGCGGGCGGTAAGAAAAAAATAAAAATATTTTTTTTTCAAAATCAGGAAAACTGGTGCGCTGCATCCGTAGAACAAGTAATCAATTTGGTGTGGCCTTATCAAATATTTGTAGTAAATTTCAATATTAATGGGCTGTAACATTAAAGCTTAACAGTGTGTTTACAAAAAGGTAAAAACAATTATGTGCACAGTCATGTTAATTTTCAATTTCGTTGAAAAAAATGGGCTGACAATTATTTTCTCATTTTTTATGTGGTATCTATGAGCCTGAGGTATACTCATAAAATCAGGGCTCAACATTAACAGTCTTCCAATTCTCTGTGACAACCTAAGTATTGGTTAAGGAACAAGTTTTTGACTCAAGTTTTCAATTGGGCAACCAGAATATAGTAAAAAAAATAATGTAAAAAAATCCAAAAACTATGCTCATGCAATCAGATTTATACTCATTTTGTTTTGCCCATAAAGTGTGTAGTGAAAATGATGTTGTAATCCTCTTTTTACTGAATATTTCAGGTTATGAATTTGATGTTATTTACCCTCATTTTTCTTTGGGGGGGGACTGGGAGTAAAATTTATATTTTTTCTTATGACCGGGCAACCAACATCTAACGCTAATGTCATGTCATGCAAATTATGGTACTAAAAGATACCTATATGTTTGTAGGTGAGTGTAGTAGAAGGTGCTAGTGGTTCATGTGTGGTACGTAATTTATCTAGTCATATGGCAGCAAGTGAAGATGTAGCACAAAGTTTACTATTACAAGGTCAAGCTAATAGAAAGGTCGCAGCTACAGCTATACATGACAGATCATCTAGATCACATGCTGTATTTACTATACAACTTACTACTAAGAAGATTGATTCTGATACTATTGTTAGGTAAGTTTATCTTATATTTTGTTAGTCTCAGGGGTCACTGGGTCAGAGGCCAAGGTTATCTTGACATAGCTTACTACTGACTAATTCTAACTATTAGCAGGTCCTTTTTTCCTTATATAACAGGGGCCGTTTACAGGCACCTTCCCCTCCTGAATTTTTTTTCAAATCATACAGTTTTCCCCAAATTTGGAGTTTACCTTGGATTTTTTGTTCCCCTAGCTATGAAATTACGATAAAATTTTCCAAATGTTCTGTATAAAAAAGGCCCTAGGCCCCTTCCCCAAATACTAAAAAAGCCCTGCTATTAGGCCTATTATATGATTATATGGTTAGGTGTAGTAAGAAGGTTTAATTTATGTTTCTTTGGCCACTGGTAGTAGATGACCCGTTTTGATTTCTGGGTCACTGAGTCATTGTCATCTTGACATTGGTTTTAAATTTCTTGTCTACTGAATAACTCAATGACATAGGTTTATGATGGTTAGACATGGTAAGAAGGTTTGCTGAAGAAAGTAGAGGATTCTTACGGATTTTGGATCACTCAAGGTTGAAAGTCAAGGCCACTGTGACCTTGCAGTCAAACAGCTTTCATGATATCTTCAAATCCTGTCAAAATGTTTGTTTCCAGTATATCCTGAATTTTTAACAATTAGGCTAATCCATTACACCAGAAGTATTCACATGCTGATTACATCATTTCATTGAACAACACTGTAGCTTTATTAAAGGGAAGCTATTCTTGTTGTTATATATGATTATTTGTTGAATTATCTCCCTTCAATTGATATTGAAGATTCATTTATGATGGATGTCCTTAATTTCAAAAATAAAATAAAATACTGGTATTTAAAATATTTTTACTATTACAGCATAATGAACATAAAGCAATGTATTATTTTATGCATCCCCATTGTTCAACCATTATTCATATTGTAATTAAAACACACATTACGTATGCAGTGGGCTCAGGTTTCCATCTTTTATCAAAGAAATACCAAAGAATACCATTTTAATCAATACCTTGTTTATTGTATGATAATATATGTTTACATGGTCTATGGATATTTATCTTCTGCTAAAATAAACTCAATGAAAAATTTATTTATAGAATTTGTCAGGGCTTCTAACCTATAGCCCTGGTAACATGTATCCCCCTATTATCTTGCTGGTTTATCAACATGAGTTTAACGTTTGATCTACTTAAACTTGATCGCTGATCAAGATTTGTATGATAACAGATCTCATTTATATGAATACCCGAAAAATTCGTCAATACAATGCCCCAGGTAATACCACATTTGGAGGACTTCTGTTTATATCACCATTTTTTGTGTGCTTAAAATTTTGATCTTTTATGTATATTTATAGAATATTTAAAGGTATTTTTTGAAGTACTTGTTATTCATGTTCTTATTTGACCTTCAAATTAAAATTTAAGATTGTAATAAATTAACTCTTAGTTCAGTTAAAAAAGATTAAATCATTTATCAAGGGTTTCGAATTTTGTGTATTAATCTTGAAAATTTTGAGTTTCTTTGGATATAAGATTTTTTTCATAGAGTTGGTTAAATAATGCTAACTGGATTCTTGAACTAGAACATGTAAGATTGTTTTATTATTTTCATTTCTAATAATAAAAAAGTTATAATAAAACTATAACTATAATAACCGCTCTATATTTTTTGTTTATAACATACATGTATGTGGTGTAGATAATTTTTTAATTAGATCTATACAGATAATGTACTATTTTTTTGGTATGTACATGGATTTTCTTCATGTATTGTATATCTTGACTACTTGCAGTATCATTATTATCTTACTATTATAAAATACTATATATTCTAGAGTTTTACAAAACATATTATCTTTTACAAGGCTTGAGATTTAATGTTGTCTGTTAGCCTCTGATGACATAAATTTGGGTTTGGGCTACTTGTTTTTGCCGCTGAATGTTTGGTTTTGGCAAGTAAATATATAGCTTGTTTTCCAACCAGGCATCCTTCTATGAAAATTATTATTGAGCCCTGGGTTATGTATATTATCAATTGTATTGTGTACTATCCCCCATATAAAACTCCCTGCTTCTTCTAAGGAAAAGCCAGTCTGGGCCCACTCTCCTGATTGTTGCTTTCAGAAGTTATGAAGTTTCCAATTTCTAGTAGTGTTGGGAATCTGTTCAAAATATTTTAGTCGATTAATCAGCTAAATTATTGACTGATTAATGATTAATCCGTTATGTGATATCAAGAGTAAAAGATCCATTACTTAATGTTCTTAGTTCTAATTAATACCTGTTTTAATATTGTTTTTTCATACTTAATTATTCATGATAAATTAAACAATATAAATAGAGGACCTTTTTTTATTTTCTAATACATTTCAAAGCATGTAAATACTAAACACAACTGCATTCAGTGCACCCTAAAGAACACTTATTCTAAGTCTGTTACACCAGCAGCGTGTTCAGTAACGACTGTTAGCGAACGTTACGGATACTGAACAACTCAACCCATAGACAACTCAACCCATGGATAACTCAATCCAAAGTTGGGACAACTCAAACTGTTAGTAGGGTATTGAGTTTTCTCGGGATGAGTTGTCTTTGGGTTGAGTTGTCCCGACCCTAACGTTATGAAACGTTTGGGAACTTTCAGGCTATTTAAACACACTGCAGGTAAAGATGCTAATCAGAAGCTACCATATCAATTAATTGTGCATTTGCATAATTCGTTCAGTAACTCTGGTCTGTAGCGCAGTCGGTAATGCGCCGAGATTTTAAATCTACTTTCAACAAGGGGGTATGGGTTCGAATCCCATCCGGGCCGGTTACACATTTCCATAAAAATTCAACAAAATATCAATTTTCCTCAATAACTAAGGTACAGTCCAACCTGTGAACAACGGCCGGCCAAGGGAAAAGAGAAAAGTGGCCTTTGTTCACAGGTGGCCTTTGTTCGGAGGGAGGAACAAACGGGCCATGTTTCGTTAGACTTGAGAGACAGAGTTCATAATTAACATGAATTAATCATTAAAATTATTTTTATTTTCAACCTTAATTCATTATTCACATTATCATTATTGAATTTGTGACAATAAACGAAAAAAAAAATTGAACAAAGAATGACTAAAACAAAGAAATCAGTGATTTTTTGTTTGCAGCTACATTTCATGCTATGCCCTCAACATTAACAATTGCACTCTACAAAGTCTCACTACTCTGACCTTTTGTATAGTATTTCTATCTTATCCCAGTTGCCAAATTACCTGTATACAGTGGTCACAGTTGAACGAATTTAGCATGAATTGATAATTAAAATTGTTTTTATTTTCCACCTTTATTCATTATTCACATTATCATATTGAAGTTGTGACTATAAATGAATAAAACAAAACTTTGAACAAAGAATGACTAAAACAAAGAAATCAGTGATTTTTTTATTGGCAGCTACATTTCATGCTATGCCCTCAACATTAACAAATGCACTCAACAAATTCTCACTTCTTTGACCTTTTGTATACTATTTCTATCTTTTCCCAGTTGTCAAATTACCTGTATACAGCGGTCACAGTTGAACGGATTTAGGAATTATCAGCGTGTCACATACATTTATCTAACTGCCGGACGTGTGAAAAACAAACCTAGTGCAGTCTCCAAACATTCAAAACTAATTAACAAAGTGTCATCACATGACGTAATTTACTCCCGATTTACTAATAAATTTAACAATAAAAGGATACATTAACATATTTTTATAATAAGGTGACGAGAAAATTGTCTACACCTTGATAATAACTAATAAAATCGTACTCAAGATTGTCTGTTAACGAAAATCCGGAAAAAATCGGATTACGGGTTTTTAGCTTAACTTTAACAAAAATGGCGGCCTTCTTTCGAAATCGCCATGACACGAAAAACTGTCTTCAAACAATCGTCTGGCCGTTGTTCACAGTTAGAAACTGGCCGCGGGGATGGTTTTGACTGGCCGCTGGTCGCAGACGACAGGTGGCCGTTATTAACGGCCTTTTTAAGAGCGTTTTCGGTCGGGGGGAAATCGAAATGGCCGCTGTCGGCAGGTGCCCGCTATTCGGAGGTGGCCGTTAGCACAAGTTGGACTGTATATGGAGAAGTGTCCGGCCTAATGGAAGGGTAGATGAGTACTGGTTATAAAAAGCGCCCAGGAAAGCTAGGTTAGGTGTGCTAGCTACAAAATACTGCATTATAATAAACCTAATTCGGAACTTAAATTTGTTGGATTTTCTGTTTGTTCTCAGGCAGACAAAATATTTTGTAACACATAATTGCTGAAAAGCACCAATTACGATTTAAATCATACATGTATTGTCTGTAAGTGCATATATTTTCATTGTGACTGTGAAAGAAGAAAACCCTAATATTTGAATTCCGGGTGAAGTCTATTAAATTTATGTAACATTAAAAACTATATTATTAAGTCGAACGGTAAATCAGGTCAATTGCAAAATATTTTGTGCAGAGGATTCAAACAATTTCTTTTCACAAAGGCCAACATTGGAATTTCGGAAAAAGAAAAGTAAAAATTATTTTAAAGCACTATTCGATTACCTTTTATGTTATGCTGGCTTAACTAAGTACATGTATTTTGCTCTATGTTTGTGAAGTTAATAAATGCTATAAATTCACGTTTGAATTTTCTTGTTTATGTGTTAAGGTGGCATAACAATGCCTTTTTCACGCAAATAATCCTAAAAGATGATTACGTTTGGTGGATATTTGTTATGCCGGCCTAACAAAAAAGTACAAAAATATTGAAAAATATGGGTAGAAAAACACAGTTTTTCGTACTTTAATTGGGAATCGGTGGAAATTTTCTTTTTAAGATGGACAGCATTTTGCTATTGACGATAAATTTATAAGTGTTCGGTTACAATCTTAAAATCCCGTTACTTTATACCCGGAAAATAACAAGTCCATTAGGCCTACTTAAGTCTAAATTTCAATGTGCTTGTATACAACCTTGTGCATGTATCACCTTTCGCCCGTCACGTGACACATGGTTGAAAGTCAAACAATCCCAAAACAGTATGATTATTATCTATAGTGGGGAGAAATTAATAAGCCTGCATCGTGGGTACATCTTTACAAGAAATCGGAACATTTCTTATAAATGTTAAAATGTTTATCTGTAAGGAAAGTTATTGTATTATCTTAAACATCAGCTGTAAGATCCGGATTCACATCATGAAAGCTTGTCTTGTAGCACAATTTATAGAGGATAGTTGTTTATCTCGGTGTATGATCGATTTTCATTTTAGGAGTGGGCTAAGGATGCAATATATGAGGAAGATATGTTATCCTCAGCTTACAAGTGATATAAATATATATATTATATTGCACCGAAATAAACATATTTTCTGTTTAGTATAATTATGCTTTAAACTGGGGTTATTTATTATCAAAGTCTAATATGCCTTCATAGTTGGCATAGAGCTAAAAAAAGTTCAGAGGTACTTATTGCCTTCTTGTATGATAATGTCTCAGGATACCTTTCACCCAAAAACATACTCTGAACTAGCTCCCTTGCTTCTATCATACTTATATATTTCTGGATCATGTTTTGAAAGAAATATAAATTAAATTGGCCCATATTTTTTTTACTGGGTTTTAATGCCGTGTCAACACAATTTAGGCCTTTTGCGGCGGCCAGCGCACCTAACCTAGCTTTCCTGGACTCTTTGTCTATAACCAGTACTCACCTACCTTTCACAAGCAGCCCGGAAACTTCTCCATATTATCTAATCAATGGAGGAAAATTGACATTATTGTCAAATTTTCATGGAAGGGTTTAACCTCCCAGGGTGAAATTCGAACCAGTACCCCCTTCCAGACACGAGATTCCAAATCAGGGCGAGCTCCAACTGCGCTATCGACCTGGGTTCACATATTTTGGCACAGCTGTCTAGGCCAAACTTTTGACATTTTAACCAATACAATATGTTCTGCTATACATTTTTGTCCAATGAAATCCCCTTCGGTGTAGAGAAATTAATAAAATGTGTGATATGATTGGTTATTTGTATTAAACAGGTGTGTAACAAGGACAGTAGTTGCTGACTATTAACTCTATGTATTATGAGTGACTCACTATTCTGACTGATTATACATTTGTCGTGGTACGCTCTTGGCTGAACAGCAAATATGACTATTTATACTTCAAATAAACTGATCCCTGCATAGAGCCGAATATATCTTTTAAAAGATATTTCTTGTAAAATGGTAAATAGGTTATAACTACAACATTAACCATGACTTATATAGTTTACATATACGCTTTTATTATCATCCGTATTAAGCTAGTGATCTTTGACACACCTTATCTTCTGGTAATACCCATTATTTAGTTTAAATTAATTGTAAAAATTTAGTCTATTTTTGTAAAAATATGTAAAGATGAATTCCTTATGCAATTTAAACCCAGCCCCTTGTTCAGTAACTACTGTTATCTAACATTACTGGTGCGGGAGAACTCAACCCGAAGACAACTCAACCCCTGCAATACTCAACTAAAAGTTGGGACAACTCAATCTGTTAGTAAGAATTGAGTTGTCTCGGGTTGGGTTGTCTGGGTTGAGTTGTTCCAACATTTCGACGTTGATGTCTATTTCATTGACGAATCAATAGTCTTCGTTGAAGAATTATCATCTTCCTCAACAATTACTTGGTGAACTGATTAATCAGCTAATTTCTAGATCAAGAACTTAGGCCATGCCATATCGGAATTTTGTTAAGCGTCGGCGTGCGCGTAGGTTTTAGAGTCCTCAATCAAAATAAAAAACAAAATTGTTGGTTAAATTTTCTTAAGTAATTCTGATGTTCCGGAATTCAATACGACAATTTAATTCAGGGAAAATTGTGTTCGGCAAGGACGTTATTCATTGTAAGCAATTTTTCATAACTGCATTATTATTACAATATATATTTTACGTGAATTTTTTTTACAATAAATTCAGACCAATGTTTCATATTATGAGGATGTTGTTCTATTGAAAAAAAAAAATAATGTCTTTTGTTGTAAAAAATATTTGTGTTTTAGTTTTCGGTTTGTGTATTTTTTGTGAATAGGTACCTAGGTTTATCAAATTTGAGTTGACGCTTAACAGAATTCCGATTAGGCATGGCCTTAATAACTGTTGAGTTACATTAATTAGTTGTTAGTAAAAGGTGAAATTCTAAACTCTCAAAAAGTAGTATTGATTGAAAATTGATTGAATTAGCGCAAGGACAAATTCTGTTTTTCACTCAGACCTTTTTAATGTAACTTCATTTTGATTTGATTAAAAAGTATATAAATACAATGTAATCATCATTGAGGCAACTTGACATATGGGAATGACTTAATGAATTTATTGCATGAGACTTGATAAACATTGTACATTAAAACCTCATTACAAAGGCTGTAGAATGATTGTGATAAATTAGCATTTACAGGAAGGGGACGATTGTTGAGAGATGACTGTTCTTTTGAGTTGGCTGATTTCAAGAGGTGTTTTGTATTGGGTTAGATAGATAGATTTATTTAGGTATTGGCAAAATACAACATGACATATGTAATTTAACAATATAAATATGATACTATAGTAATAAATAAATAAATATTAGAAGTTACATATACATACATACATATATTAAACCCATGTCATAAAATACCAGCACCAGGGTTAGCACAAAAAAGAGTGAACTCTTGTTTCCATTGTGGACCCTCATGTGGTAGTATAACATGGAGAGGCAAAATTAATGTTTACAATAAAATCATGTTCACAGTAATCCTAAGATATCATATCACAGAAAATTAAAAGTATTTAATATAGCATCTGCATGTAACATAGTAAAATTAATCACAAATGTACAATGACATAGGTTTTAAAAATTGACAGACCTATACTTGATTAGGAAAAATAACTGGGTAGTAGTTGTCACAGAGAAGTAACTGTTGTATATGAATTTTTCACAGGTAATTGTGCATATATGCAGGATCCAAATTTAAGCTCACATACTTGCTAAATGTGAGTGGATTTTAAGAATTGCGAGTAACTTTAATTGTAACTTGCAAATTTTGTGAGTTGAAATCGCCGCAAAAATATTTCTGCCCAAACTAATGAGGCTCAAATCAGCATTGAAATGGCCAGATAGATTGATTGTACTAATTAAAGATTGAAACTGAAACATGTTGAGCTGATTGCTGTTATTGAGAGATGACTATTATTAAGATGTGTCAGACTGCTATAGAGAGAGTATTTTTATTGGGTAAGTGAGGGATGATAAAGAGCTGACTATTGTTGAGAAGTTGCTGTTATTTAAAGCAGCCTTTAATTGAGAGCTGACTTTGGAAATGCCCTTAAGGAAGGTTTGACTGTACTGTTATTTATTGTCTGTCTATTATATAGAGATATTTTTCATGATTTATTAGGTCTATATTAAGATTAATGTTTTCATTGAGATTATAAGGGTCAAAAGTTATCAGAATCTAAATGGGTGATATTTTATGTACAAATGTTTGATAATTTGTAGACAGGCTATGTTAATCCTTTCTCAAATATACTATAGAATGATCTTAGGTTTCTATGATATAATAGATCTGTAGTCTATATATGGTGCAAGTGTTCATATGGGTAGTGAATAAAAAAATGGAATAATCTGAATACTGACTTTAGCAACAGTGTGTAAAATCTAAAGACTTTTGGTCGGAGAAAAGTTAGGTATGGGCAGATCTTGACTCACATGAGGCGATCATAAACTGATTTAAGAAAAATTGACTCATTTATGTGGCTAGTGGGCAGAATAAGTTGAAGGATATGTATGAGTGTTAAGTGTAATATATTGCAGAAAATGGATTATCATTTCAAGTGATTAGGTTATTCGGAATACTTAGTATAAGAACATGTGTTTTATGACATAAGTTTTTTCTAAACTGAAGGTCACATTTTATGTTTTGTCTGAGGCTTTAAATGAGCATTAAATGTAACCATTCTCAGATTTCGTATAATATTTACTGAAATATAGGGGGATTCTGTGTGAAATTTGTTATGCAATGGTTCTGATCAAGAACCATTGATTTATTCAAGGCAATGGTTCAATGGCAATATTGCTTTTCTACATATTTTACTCAATATTTTACTAATATTTTACTTAATCAATCCATTGTTGGAGGGAGAAAATTACAACAGCCAAGGGAGTAATTACAACAGCCAAGGGAGATAATTACAATATCCAAGGGAGATAATTACAATAGCCAAGGGAGAAATTACAATAGCCAAGGGAGATAATTACAATAGCCAAGAGAGATAATTAAAGGGAGATAATTACAATAGCCAGGGGAGATAATTACAGCAGCCAAGGGAGATAATTACAATAGCCTAGGGAGATAATTACATTAGCCATTTTTTAAGAAGGGAGATAATTTTGATATATTTTTATCTATTTTCAGATCCAAGTTACATTTAGTAGATTTAGCAGGATCAGAAAGAGTAGCCAAGACTCGTGTATTAGGACATCAGTTAACAGAAGCTAAATCTATCAATTTATCATTACATCATTTGGAAACTGTTATAGTTGCTCTACAAGAGGAAGCACTCTCTAGAGAGAAAGGAAATCGTGCTAGAACTTCTTACGGTTCTAGAAGGTAAGGCCACAACAAGTTGATAATGTGTTCTATGGATTCTCTCGCACCTTAATGTTGATGGTATTTTACAAAAAGATATTTTTATTTCCTCGCTTGCTCATGGAAATTTGGTAAAAAGGCTATGTAAAGAAACTGTATTAAGATTTTTTTCTTTCTCTCGCTAGCCCCATTTTAAAAAAAAAATCTGTAGAACACATGATCAACTTGTTGTGGCCTAATTGGAATTTTGTAGTCTTAAGTTTTGTGCTAGTGCAAGCTCACCTACTTTACAGCTATAACCTTTGGTAATTGGGCTACTGGTATCTGTTTATCTATCAAATTTCATGCAAATTTTGAATATTCCAAACATGTTTGTCTGTAGACTAGTAAAATACTTGATAATGTGATGTAGATATCTCAATGTTTCTATGATATTAAACAGTGAGCTATTTTGTTATCAATTATTTATTATTGCGTAAAATATATATTTATATCATAGCTCTTAATAAATCTGTATGAGTATTGAACTTTTTGATAAGCACATTAAATATTTCTCTTTTCCATGGAAAGAAAGCGAAAAAACGTGAAATTCCATACCCTTGTTGAATTTTAAAATATAGATGACAGAAATAGTGAATATCCATGAGCTTTTGTTAGAACAAACAATAAATAATTTTTAATGAAAAATTATTTTTTATTACAGAAATAATTCCTCTGTTGTAAGACCAAGCAGTGCAGATGGCATCCGTGGACCTCGCCATGTTCCATACAGGAACTCTTTACTCACCATGCTGTTACGTGACAGCTTGGGTAAGTTAAAATATTGTTTAATCCATACTTAAAGTACTTTATTGGAAAAATACTTCTGTGCATTCTGTGTAAGCCTTAGCCTGCCTGGTTGGCTTAGATTGTGGCATGTTTGTCAATTTAGAGGTTGTAGATTCAAATCCTAGATGGGAGTTCCTTCATTGATTTTCATTGTTAAAACGTCCTACAACCATTCTTACTCCTTTCACTGTACTAATAAGGCACAGGTATGTGCTATGGGTAAAGCTTTTAACTTTGATCAGAATCTCTTTTCAGGGTAATTGGTAGGTTAACTGACTGCTGCAACTTGGCTCAAAATTGTTAAAAAATGACTTTAAAATGCAGAGTTTTGGTATTTGATGTTGGTACATAGATGTTAGCACTGAATATAAAATTAAATTAGTTTAAGCAAAAATCATAAATCAATTTAATAATAATAAGTATATATCTTGTTTTCTGAACATCTTTAGGATTCTTTACATACCTTGGATGGGATAACACAAAACTATTCTAACTACATATAAATAAAGAAGGGTTTAGAATAGTTTATAATATCATGGTATCTGCAGCAAAAATATTAACAAATGCATTTACTATGATAAACTATATTGCTATTATTTTAACAAATAAATATTAAACAGTTACAGCCACCTTACAATAACAGTCAGAACTCAACAACATTCAACTCAAATTTACCATTCATGCAGTTTTCCCATTAAAATGTTATTTTAACAGCAATCTGGCATCTCTCCATAAAAATAACCTCACATTTGTTTTGTTATATTTTACAGGAGGTAATTGTATGACTGCTATGATAGCAACTATATCATTAGAAATATCCAATCTAGGAGAATCTATATCAACTTGTAGATTTGCTGGAAGAGTTTCTTGTATTGCTAACTCTGTATCGTAAGTATTCATTTTATTTCTTTCATTTAAGTTTTATTGTATTTTCTGTACATTTGTATTGTAAGGATATTGTATATTATTAGTATGATGTTGTTTTAAGGTGCATTGACAGCTTAGGTCATTTAGCGGACTTGTATTTCCCTAAGGTAGAATTAAAATGCATTTGACATGACATCAATAATCAAACTTGTGTTACATTTGAACTTGTGAACCATGTTTTCTAGGTCAACAGAACGTTATCCTTCCTTGTGCAGCATTTGAAAAGTCTTGCATTTGAAGGACTCAACATTAAAGGTCGGTCTGTTGCCCCTGGTGACCTGTATTTGGGTTTGGGCAACTTTTTACTGTAGTAAACATATGGTTGGGACCAAAAAAAGCTAGTTTTTCAACTAGGCAACTTAGTTTAAAAATTAATGTGAGCCCTATTTTGCAAGATCATGTTTGTTGGTTTTAGAAACAAATTAAGTTTGTCCAAACTTATTGTGATTTTATTGCTGTTTGGAGCAACGTCACTTATCTCTGTTACATAATATAACATGGAAGTAATCATATATGTGAATAAGGGACCTTAGTCAGTTATTTCCCCTTGTATACTCTTTGAATAGGTAGGTCCTATTAGTTGGATTACTCGGATTTTACCCTTACTTTTCAATGTCAATTTGCCAAAATTAATCTTAAATAACATTTTTGTAAATCAATTTGTTTGAAATTCAAACTAAGTATATTTAGGGTAAAGAACTATCTGAATTTTACCACTTCAGTTAATATCATCATAAACAAGAAAGATATTGGATGAAATATTTTGTTATCCTTACATAGGAATTCAATGATAAAATCCGAGGATTCCAACTGTAAGGACCTACATACCAATTGGATTGCTTCAGATTTTATCAGGGAAAGATAACTGACTAAAGTCCCTAATTCTAACTTAATTTTGTATTACATAACAAGGAAGTCATCTTATCATGGACAAAGTTGTTGTTAAATTTTAGTCAACTGTCAGTGGCACATACATTAACCCCACTGATTTAAATACTCACCACAGTTTTTCTACCCTCACAATCTACAAGAAATACCACTTGTTTGTATAAAGATTATCAAACAAAATTTGAGACCTGTGTTTTAAATCGGCGAGATAAATGCATGTGCCACTGACAGTGGAATAAAATTTAACAGTTTCATCATCATTGTTAGTGGTCATATTCTGAAGTACATGTAGTAAGATTTCATTGATCAGATGAGCAAATTTCAGTAATTTTAAGGCAAATGTCTAGACCTAGACACATTACTGGTGGACGCAACCAGACTGGCACATTCTAAATTTTATAAATAGACTAAAAATAGAGAGTTGATTTTAGATTTTATGGTGGGTATAGTGTTGCTGTGTTGACCTGTCAAAATGTCTAGAACCTGGGTCGATAGCGTAGTTGGTAGCGGGTAGGGATTCGGAATCTTGTGTCCTGAAGGGAGTACTTCTTCGAATCAGACTATAATAATAATTAGACAATACTGTCAATTTTTCTCCATTGATTATATAATATGGAGAAGTTTCCGGGCTGCTTATGGAAGGGTAGATGAGGACAGGTTATAGACAAAGGTCCAGGAAAGCTAGGTTAGGTGCGCTGGACGCCGTAAAATGACCTAAAAATGTGTTGAAACGGTGTTAAATCCAATTTAAAAAAAATCTAGACCATGTCACAGTTGGTCACACAAAAATAAATATGTAAAACGCATAGGTGTGCGTCAACTAATTCATTGTGCAACCAAATGTGAAATGGTAATGGACCTTTTGACAGGTAAAAAAAGCGCACTTTACAGTAAAATGATAGTATGAGTTAAATAACAGTGTAAAAAATCGGAAAATATTAATTATTATTTCTCTTTTCTCACAAAATATATTTTTTATAGATGTCACTGTAAAACTTATCGCTTTTTTCTGTGTGACATCTGTTTACATAGTGTATGCATTTTTTGCACATTATCTTTATTTTGATAGCACATCTTTATTATAATGTGATGTCTTGCACATTGATGTTAAGGTATTATTTAATTCATGGCTTTACAAATTTCTTGCAAGCTACTTTTTCTGTGTCCATTTAAGCCAATCTGTCAAATAAGTTACAGAACAAGGTTTTAGCACAAAACATTCGTAACTCATTATAAACAAAGAGTGAGTTACGATCATTTTGTGCTAAACCCTGCAAGAAAATAATATCATTATTTTATAATTATTTCATGTATTAATCTAGAATTTTAAATCATTTTCAATAGTTCTATATTGATTTTTTATTTTAGTTTTTCAATAGTACAATATTGATATTTCAATGTAGTGGTTACTGCTAGTATATGCCAGTGTCACAGAAATATGTTGACATATTTATCATCCCCTTACAACATTAATTGTTTTTTCATTAAACAGTAATGAGTAGATCAAAAAACTCTACAAATTGTTGGTTAAAATCAAATACGTTTATGAAAATATAAATTGATTAGGTAATTGAGTATTTCTTTTAAGTATTCTGTTTATAATGTATTCATTCAGTGGATGTTGAAGGAATCCTTCTATAAGGTTCTTAGAACATTTTGTATTGTAAGATATCAGTAGTTTGTAGTTCTTGAATGGTTATATCTACTCAGAAAGGTGGGATTTATATTTATTATACCCCCGCTTCGAAGAAGAGGGGGGTATACTGTTTTACCCTTGTCCGTGCGTGCGTGCGTGCGTGCGTCCGTCCGTCCGTTACAAAATTTCCGTCACAGTTTTCTCAGCAACTATACCATGCAGCAGCCTGAAACTTTGCATATTGCTTCATCCTATAGTCCCATGTGGTGTAAAGCGATTTCATGCTCCTCGCTCATCTACTTCCTGTTTGTCGCATATTTTTAGATTTTGGCGGGGGTATCACTAGTGAGCATTAGCTCACAGATTTACTTGTTGAATTTGAGTGGGTGTTTCTCTACTTATGAAATACACTTAACAAAAGTTCTAACCGATCACTTTTCAAATTTTGATTATTT
The DNA here is from genome assembly GCA_025267735.1 of Mactra quadrangularis. Lineage (NCBI taxonomy): Eukaryota > Metazoa > Mollusca > Bivalvia > Venerida > Mactridae > Mactra > Mactra quadrangularis. The sequence goes on from CM046304.1 coordinate 37,347,809, forward strand.
TATAACGGGCCAATGGATCCTAATTAAATTTTGCAGAGGTGATTTTTGTGTCATTTTCCACTGATTTGTGGAAAGAACAAACGGGACACAGGGTGTGATTTACACATTTTTGCACGAAATGTTCTTGAAATAGGAATGAACACATTGAGAATAATAAAATTATAGCATTTTTCTGCTTAAACAATACTTTATCGATATTTTTTAAAGATATTTCCAGGAACAGCACCTCACCTGTCTGATAGAGGCTCCAGCATTCAACATTTCATTGGCTACGCCACGATCCTGCATCGACATTCGTGCAATGTTTTATGTTTTTGCACTTATAAAGTTAACAAAGACTTACGCAAAATGAAATTTAATACTCACCACACTCTACACGAACATTTCGTGCCAAAATGTGTAAATCACACCCTGTGTCCCACTTAAGTGCATCAGACCGTATCAAAATATTTTTCTTTCCACAAATCGGTAGCAAATGACACAAAAAACACCTCTGCAAAATTTAGTAAGCATCCATTGGCCCGTTATAAAATAATCAAAATTTGAAAAGTGATCGGTTAGAACTTTTGTTAAGTGTAGATAACTCTACAAATATATAATACTTGTTTATTTTTTTTGGAATCATATTGGACATAATATTTCTTCAACGTTTTATCATTCATTTCTTGAAATATTTTCTTGACCCTTGAGAAAAGTTTAATGTTACAAATGGTCATTTGGTATTTCTGGAGATAGTTAAGAAAATGTCCACCTTAGGTATTGCCTTTAAGATACTTAGGTGCTACATGTGTTGGCAGATAAAGCAGTGAGTCTGATAATTCTGTTGTCTATTGAACTTAGTTGTGTTTATTCTATATGACTTCAAAACTGGCTTCATGTTCAATACAATGACTTTCAGTGCATGTCATAAGAAACTAAGAATATCCATTATCTGTAGTTACATCTTTTGATTATCAGGCAACATATAGTCGATTATACATGTATTACTTTTGTAAGCCACCCCGCTAGCTCAGTTTGTAGCACGCAAGTCTACTGATCGAGGGGTCGTGAGTTCGATTCCTGGGCGAGGCATACTTTCGTGGAGTTTGTTCATGAAATTATTTCTACAGCCATTCTCCCTCATACCAAGGATTTTTAATTATGTAGGGCAGTTGTCAGTCACTGATGAAAGTATGTGACTAGTAGTTGGTTAATAGCTAAATCCAGAGATTTAGCCTTTCCAGGAGGAGTGAGTAGGTTGACTGACCACCATTATATGACCTATAAAATGTGTTGCTACGGCGTTAAACCCAACAAAACAACAACAAACTTCTTTTGTATTGTCTTTTTTTCAAATGTTTATAATTAAGTCTTATTCTATCTTAAACTATTGTGTTATATGTTGTATTTTTCTGGCAAATCTAATAGTGGAGAGATATGGTAGGTATTTAGTTATGCTTGGTATTTCATCTTGTATATATTACACTCTATAGTTTACTTGTAGTACGGCAACCGTAACTTGCCTCCATGAATGAAATGGCTCATATCATTACACTGATATACTCATGATCATAGTAAGTAAGTAAGTAAGCAAGTGTTACTTACATGTTACTTACTTCCTTACTTACTTACTCATGATAATTTAGACAAGTTAAATGTTGCCATACTATAGTGTTGTAGAATTAGTTTATTGTCTGATAGCCTTGTTGGACTGTTACCATTAAAAAGTATTGCTTTCTATTTGACACCATCCAGTGGTGCTTTTCACAAAAAATTCTTACGAAGATTTGAAAAAAATCTTCGTAAGTCAAAAGCAAGAAACATTAATAATTTGCTCATTTTTGGCTTATCAATTCTAAATATTGTACAAATTGTGTAGAATTGTGTATACCTTTTGAATATCATATCATAGTTATGCTTATTATCCGTCTGACTTTTAAGTGCTAATTATATGAAACTGACTTACGAAGATTTTGTTCGTAAGATTTTTGTGAAAAGCACCACTGGTGTACATACCTGGTTTGGACACCAGAGCAAACCAGGACTATGTTGCCTCTAAGTGATGGACTGCATTTAATTGGGCTTAACTGTCTAAATTAAGTTACCTGGGTGGTGTTTAAATAAATTTAGATACAACCAGTAAAACAAATGCTGGCTTATTCCGGGGAGATCTGGTGCATCACCTTAGCTCTTCCAGCAGGATCCTCTCTCCACCTTAAGACCACTGGGTGAAACTGTAGTTAACAGGCATGGCCTGTGTCCAATGTGGAGATATCCCGACTCCCAGTTTGGCTACTCTATTTTCTTTATGAATCTTCCCAGTTCATCCTGGTCCACTGGCTACAAATTACAACTGAGACAATACACCAGGACATGATGAACTAGGTATGAAAATTTAATTTCTAAACAACATATTTAAATTATGATAAAGGTAGTTGAATAAATAAACATGGGTATCAGACAGTGACTGTAGTTATATAGTCTTGAAATATATTGTGTTTGATCCTTGTTGAGTTTTGGTGAATCTACCCAAACTATAGTGTGTTATATTGTGTATAATGTAGTTTTTTGACCTGTCAAAAAGTCTTTATCATTTTGCAGTTGGTCGCACAATAATTTAGTGGTCATGCTACTCTGTTTACCTATTTATTGTGTGACCAACTATGAAATTGTATGGATTTTTTGATTGGTTAAAAAAACCCTACAATATACCATGTAAGATATAACCTAGCAATATTCTATCTGGATCCCTGAAACATTGCCCTGTTCTTACATGAATTTGAGTTTCCATAGAATTTTTATCACAATCTGTGACTGCAAACTTGTTTCTAAGATTTGCCTTTTACTGGAGAAATCCTTAAGGAGGAATCTCTGATTGATTGAAAAATGATTCCTTTGGGATCTCTGGTAAAAACAGTTAATGTCAAGCCTTGTATGTAAAGTACGGTAGGCAAAATTATTGTTGTTATATTCTCTAAATATTTAGTAAAATCAACACAACACAAAATTTGTGGGTAAATTTTAAACATTGCACTTTGAAGCAAGCACAAGTATGCTTTGTTGATTATAACTCGCTGTTAACCAATGAAAATGTAGAAGTATTTAAAATCATATGACAATTAGATTGTGCTTACATGTGTACTTGCTTTATAGAATTTCCATTTTGATTGCAATTTCGACTGAACTTGCACCACTGAGCTTTATAGACTTAGAACATTAGTTCACTTATACATTTTTTTTTCAAACTTTTTGTGTAAGAAATATTTTACTTTAAGATCAATATAATATTTTCAGGTTACAGAAATCTACATTAATTTACCTTAAATTTTCCTAGTGTGTAGGTATGAGGGTATATAATTTATACTGTATATATACTCTTTGTAGCATCAAACCTGCATGTATCTATATTTCTACTGTTGATCATCCTTGGAAACCACAGTACTTTCTTCCATTACACTCCATACATACAGTGGGCAATTTGACTGGCAAATCTCGTTTTTATGACTCTGGATGAGGCAGGGGCGACCAATCTCCCTTTAATGAAATCGCATCTTACAATTAAGTACTCTTCAATAACAATTTTGTCATACTGGGATTTTTTCACCCGCTTTAAAGAAAATCACTTATGAAGCCTGCCATTTTGAATGGTAAACCAAACCTTAGAAATTAAACGTAATTTCATTGGCTAGATTTCTGCTTTGGTTTCCTTGCAGAACCAATGAAACTACCTCATTAAATATTCATGATTACGAAATTTTTCAAACAAAATAGCCCACAGTACATAATGCAGTATAGCGGGGTAATGCATCGTGGGATAAATGACGATGACTGTCGATATTCTATCTTCACATCATGCATGGTTTTATGATTCTTGAACATTTACATATAAAATACATGATATTTATGGTTTGCCACTGGACCAGTCTGCTTGTACAAAATGTCTTTCAAACATGAAATTGTCAAGTACTGTGCAAGTAGTTATTTTGTTCATAGCTATCTTTGATTTATTTTCTCAGTTGTGCATGACTTTGTGTTTCCCTCTTTTTGCATTTTGTGTTATTTTTGCTTTATGATTTTATAAATATGAAGTTTAATTGGATCACTTATTATGTCTAACCAATCAATAACTGTTTAGCTTACCTAGTTTTTTATTGTATAATTTGTTATGAATTATGTTACCACCTATTAAAAATATATATTGCATGGGAATAATACACAATTATATTTTATATAAGTTGTTGATAAGATGTCAAAATGTAAAAATATTATCTAATGCCAAATAGTGTATTGTTCCTTGTTCTGCATACATATGATAATAGCAATACTATAGTTAAACAAGGACATGTTATACTGGGTCCTTGATTTAAGTTAGGGTATTATAGAATTTAGTTCAACTGTCAGTGGTTCATACATTAACCTTGCTGATTTAAATACTCTCTACAGTAGTTCTGTACTGAAGTTTCATGAAAATAGATATTTGTATTTATGTACAGGGAGTATTAAACTAACATGGAGTATCTAACTCAGGAGGTTTATGTACCGTATGTTAAACACATGTTTACTACAAACTTTCACTGAGTAAACTGACCCAACAAAAAATGTCAATCCTGCTTTATTTGTTTGACCTTTCTCATTTAAAATAAAACTAGTTTACTCAACTGTTTTATATTAATGACTCATATACATGTGATATCAAACCTTATTGTTTTTAATTTTTTAACCTAGATATATTATATTCAGTGCATTCAAAATGTGTTTCTAGTGAATATTAAAAGTTGGAGTGAACTTTAGTACATCTAAATACTAATCTAATCCATACAATATAAGTATTTATATTAATTAATAGAATATAATTTATAATTGCAGGAGGAATGAAGAATTAGATGAGAAATCGATCATAAAAAAACTAAAGAAACGTATAGCTGAACTAGAAACAGAGCTGGCTTGTTTAAAACTTTCACCGGTAATACTGAGTACATAAATTTGGTAGAATTTTATACAATCTTTGCAAGTGTAGCAAAAGTGTAATGCAACTCTTGTACTCCAGACCTTGCCTGAAAGCTACCTTTTATGACAAAATGGTCGAGTAACAGCTTACATCTCTGAGTAAGTGTCCGCCTTTCAAAAAGCTGAGGGGGGCAAATGTCTGCTCTATCAGAAAAAGGGGGCAAATGTCCAGGGGGCAAATGTCCTGGGGGGCAAATGTCCTAGAATCCAGATGTGATCCACCCTCCGAAAATATTAGGGGGGCAAATGTCCGCCCTGTCAAAAAACAGAGGGGGGCAAATGTCTGGTATTATCTCAGTATAGGATAGGTCATGCAAATATCAATGTTAAAACGTTGCCCACAGTATTAATTGACTTAAACTTGACTACTGTATATTGAAATGGTAATCATGTTAATATACATTTATGTAGTGACTAAATATTCATAAAGTTATTATTGAATATCAAAAATTTAATGAGACTTGAAAGTATGCACAAATCTGACAAGTTTATTGTGAAATACATGAACAACTGGCATAAACATTGATTCTAAAATGGTTTAGTATTATGAATTTACGATTATATTCAATTTATTTAGTTATTTAAGAATGGCATCAAAGTTAATCCTTTTAATTATACAAATTTGTTAAATCACAATTGTAAAACATGTTCTCACAATTTAACTCAATCATTCTAAAGTCCACTAACTGGTTCTCCGGTTTTAAACATGTAAAATAAAGTCTCACACTTAAGGGTGTTCCCTGGCTAGCTCAGGTGGTAAAGCCCAAGTCTAATGATCAAGGGGTCCTCAGTTCATTTCCCAGACTGGGCAATCTTTTTGTGGAACTTGGTCATAAGATAATTTCTGCGACCATTCTCCCTCCTACCACTAAATCATAAAGGGCAGTTGTCAATGACTGACTGGTTAACAGCTAAATCCAGAGATGTAGCTTCTTCAGGACAATGAGTGGTTGACCTATATTATTTATATGGCCCTTGGTTTCAATAAGTGATAAATATTTTGTGGAGAAGGTAGTTTTCAACAACTGATGAATATTTTGTACTGTTTTAGAGTGGAGAGGAAGTAGATTCAAGAATGAAGTTGAGTGATGAAGATAAACAGATATGTTCACAAGTTGTTAAACAATACTTAGCTGGTAGAATAGCTGATCCCATATCTGCAGGTTGGTTTCTCTTTTATCTCTAATTACAGTTAAGTATCACTTGTCTATACTAATTATACCCGGCTTCGAAGAAGAGGGGGGTATACTGTTTTTTTTATTTTAGCTCCATTGTGAAACAAGCTCTTACAACTTAGATAAATCACTTTTTTTTATATATGAATATAAAGAAGAAAGAGTCATCTGAGCATATTCTTAAGTCAGCATTGATTAGTTTATTAACATATGATTTAAACAATGTTATATAAATAAGGTCTAATGATAGTTAATTTACTTGTGTTATGGATACTCAACTTTTCTTAAAATTTCAACTGTCCAAAACCTTTTGGAGGGCACTGTAGGATAAAGTTTCTTGCTCAAGGAAACAACAGGGTAGGTTTTGGATGGGATTCCAACCAAAACAGAGCTGGCTATCCAATAATTACCAGTCTAATGTAGTAACTGCTCTGCCATGCCTGCTCCAAGTTTCTTTGTAAGGATCATCGAAAGACACTAGAAAATATGTATTCATGTAAGGCCTTGCCAAATTGGAATTCTGTTAAGCGTCAACTCAAGTTTGACAAACCTAGATACCTATTCACAAAAACACACAAACAGAAAATGAAACACATGTCCATTCTAGCTAGGATTGGTAGTACATGAATATTTATGACATTATTGTGAGATTAAAGTAATTCTATAAAAAGGTATACAACAACAACAACAACAACAAACTTTATTGCTATAAGGCCTCCGGCCCATGCAAAACATATATACATATACATTTAAATTAATGAGTGGTATACTATCATGGTAAAGTTATGAAATCATGCAAACCATTTTATTTGATACATATATGTAAGTTATATAAATTGTAAATCACAATAAAATTTGATAGGATAAATAATATTGATAGTATTTAACAAAGTACATGTTTAATAAATACCTTTATTAAATAGTGAATTAAGTATTATTCAAATTACTGTCTGGTATCTAATGTACTGTCTAATTTTCGTTTATTAAAAGCATGGAAAATGTACGTTGCAACAGATTTAACAACAGTTTCATTATCAGTTTTCATAAGATTATTAAATTTTTGAACAGTAGGTGATTGGTAGTAGTAATCAGGTAAGTATAATATCCTTAAATTATTGTAATTGCTACAACATAATAAAAAGTGGAACTCATCTTCTATTGTATTATTTGAACAAAATTTACAAAATCTGGATTCCCTAGGAATTTTAGTATATACAACCTACACTTTTACATTTTCATTTATCAAATACACAGAAACAAGGAATTATCAGTATTTCCGGAGAAAAATTAGTTATCTAATCCTGGAACAACATAATTATATAAGAACATTCCAGCATCAATTTTTTTTTGGGAGGGGGATTGAGGACTCTAAAACCTACACGTGGACACTTAACAAAATTCCGGTATGGCATGGCCTAATGTAGGTACTCTTTGTGCTATCATTACTAAATAGGCTTCTTTAATGTAATGTATTATATTGACAATGACATCACAATTGCTATGGTTTCAAGAAGAAAACAGTGAAAGTTCTGCCTAGACTCGAAGTTGTAAATAAATGTAAGTATTTTAATTCTTGTCAGATTTGCATGATACTTACTCGAGGCTAAGCAGGAAAGTGTATTCTATTTGCTGCGCATCACATCTCCTACGCCAGGTTTATACTTTTTGCAAACAATTTTCTGCTTAGCCTCGAATTGGTAACTATTAAAATCTGACCAGGATTAAAAGTCTTACAGCTCTTTAAAAGTTTGAGTTGCAGTTGTTTTTTCATTGCTTTCATTTTAGCACCATAGCATTTGTGAAGTCAAAGTCACATGGTAATGCCACCATGTAAACATCTTATCATAATTATCTAAGTTTATCAATATACTTTCTACAAGTAAGTTATTTGAACTTGACATACAATGTTTTCTGTTGTAACTCTAGTCGTGGAAAGGTCAACAAGCAACTAGTCATCTTTGACTTCATTGTGTTATAACTATAGAATTGAATTGACTCAAAATTTATCAAGATATGTTATTATTTAGGTATCACCAACCCTAACAAGTTTAGAGAATGTTTACGTATATTAAAGAAAGTCGTAGGACATCAATCTCAGGTTGCCATGGATACAAACAATAATTCTCTCAGTATCACATTACCTAGTCATCAACCTATTGAGAATGGTACCAGCATGAACGATAGGGAACCAGACATAGGTCAAACATTACCTAGACATAATATACAAAAACTGAAGGAAGATGAACAAAGCAGGTTAGTTGTGCTTTAAACAGTGTCCCCCAAATGTCCCTGAACAAATTATTGTTTATTGGAGAAATGGATTCATATTTTCCCATTGAAAAAAAAACCAAAGATTCACCTGGGCAAATTTCAAAATCAGCTTGAATAAGTTTATATCAAGAGCAGTCCATGGACAGCACTCTTGACTATCCAGGAAGCTTATGTAAAGCAATAGATTTATTGTGTTGCCTGAAAACCACTTGTCAGCAGTGGTGGAGTTCCCTGATTTCTTGTCTGGAGCATGAGTCAAATTCTATTCAAGCTTTTGACTTCAAACTTCATTGGAAGATAGTTCTTTCAGGGGAAAAAATGCATTGCAGGAAATCATACCTTTCTGCTTCATAACTTTAGACTTATTGCCCTTTGTTGCATTTTCTTTTCTCTTTTCAAGCTACTGACTTGAAATGTAACAGCTTGATTGATCTCACAGAAGAAAAGTGCAGTGCACAAGGTGTATAACTTTTGTCAGGCCACGCAATCCACTTGCAGAGTTCTAGTTAACATTATGATTCTATGTATGATACATGAAATTTGTTATGATTATTGTAAAATAACTATCAGTTTGCATGATTGATATAATAAGCACACTAATACTGTCTGTTACTTTGGTTCTTACATACAAAAATAAATAATTTGACTAATTTGAAGTTTTGTAAACTAGGGGGTAAGTTAGAACAGCCAATTGTGTGTTCTATATTATGATACATGAATATATATATATGACGTCACATTAAATATAGAGTAAAAATGGTTTGCCTATGTTAGGATAATATGTAGTAATCTTTGTATTATTTTATATCATTATAATTTATGCTAGTCCCAGAAAATCATGTTGTATGTGTTGGCTGTATAAAACATTAAAGAGGTAAAATAAGTCACTTTAGTGCTTGAATATTTTATCGCAATATGAAGTTCAGTTACTTTTATAAGTGTTGTGTTGGAGCAATGGTTAATATTGTACTTGGTGATAGTTTTCAAGTGTTGATTGAAATCTTGATGTTATGTACTTTGTTATTACTTGATTTTTATTTTGCGATGGTGTGCCCTATTACGGTATAAGACAACTTCACTTTATCATGAGGTTGTTTTGTGTGCATGTTACTCTTTCCACTGATTCTAAATCGTGTAGAGCAGTTGTCAGTCACTGAAGGAAGTATGTGCTTAGTAAATGGTTTACGGATAAATCACGACAAGTTTAAACTTTTTTACTATCTCTAGATTATTCACCAATATTTCCATTCTACACTTATTATATGTATATATTGTTGCACCTTTGATTGTGGTTCTGTCTTCAGTAGGGAATACTTCCCGTTCGGGAAACAAGGGGGGGGGATTCTCCTTCAGTGCTTCCCAGTCGGGCAGCAAATGTCAAAATGTTTCCCGATCAGGAAGGATTTTGACCTTTTTTGAAGTACCTTACTAAAATGGCCTCTGCATAAAAGTATTAAACTTACAAAAATTTCAGAAACAACGTATGATGTATCTAGATGTATCTATGAAAGATGTATCTAAAATTCTACCGAGTCGTTTTCTTTTAAAATGTCTACAATTAAAATAATTTGATATTGAAATTTAAAAAAAAAATATGACTTCAAAGAAAAAAGTTGTTACCTGTTCTGGAAACATTGCTTCCCGATCAGGAAGTAAGTTATATTATTTGTATTATAGTTTGTATATAATGCAAGTTAAACTTAAGTGTATGTGGAATGCACTTACCGGTATTAATATTTATGAAATATCAATAAAAGAGTTTGATAAATTGAGTTATAATTTCTGTCCCTTAAATGGACAATTTACTGAGCACTTATTTATGTTTAATTAAGAATTTCTGAAAAAAAAAAGTGTTTGTTTGTTTGTTTGTTTGGGTTTTACGGCGCACCAACACAAAAAGGTCACATCGCGCCGAAAGCAACCAACGATACTATTAATTCTAACAAAACTAATGATGCAAAGCTCTATATCTTATTATAAACATCTATTTCTTTCAAAAAGTTAAGTATCGCATATGATGATAAAGATTCAAAAAGTTCTTTCGTCAAGAATTTATAAAGCTTTTCATAAAAACTCCCTCATGAAGTTGCTATTCAAAGCATGTATTAAATTAAACACTAAGCATTTATTTGTATCATTTTCAAATTTGATGTGAATTAAGCAGAAAACTGTACATACATGTAGTGGGCACATACATTAAATACTCCTTGTAAGTTCTATTTCATGTTGATTAATTGCATTTGTATACTCCGACTGTTTGACTCATTATCAATTATAATCTATCAATAATGATAATACTATAGTTGGTGCCTTAACTATTTTTGAAAGGGCACAATGTATATGTTTCTTCATGATGAAACTTGCTTGACATTTTTACATTATGTCATTTTAGCTACAAGCATTTTACACCAATCATTCATTTCTTAGTTTCTTTTCTATTAATGTACCAGTGCATGTATTTGTGCATTTATTTACATGTATAATATTTCAGGGCTCAACGTCCAGTACCCAAACCTCGAAAAAGTCAGCCAATAAGAAGAACCAACTCCTTTGAGATGCCAAGACCATTTGGCCAAGCGGAAGACGAAGGTCTTGTGACAAGGGATCAAGTGCCGTCTGGTGTCCGGCGTCAAGTTACAGAAGCTTGGATAAGTAATACTAACAATGATAGCCGGGTCACAACTGCTTCCACTGGAGGTAAGTTATTTTTAGCATTGTAATAGCAACTATGTAGATGAGTGGTAATGATGATGACTGGTTCCCAATGGATGGACACCTGTTTCTCTTTCATTCTTTGACAGGGCTCGATATTAAAGTTGTCCTTTTTCCTCTGATGACCTATAGTTGGGTTGGGGCAACTTATTACAAACATTTGGTTTTGGCAAGTTGAATATATATACTTAGCTGTTCAATTGGGCAACCTTCTTTGAGAATTAAAATTGAGCCCTACTTGAGTAAAAGAATATTAAAATTGCTTAGAACAAAGTTACCAGAAGAGTTGAGGAAAAAGATTAATACAAGTTTTTAAAATTACTTTTACAGGCAAGCCACTGAATGAGCTTTACTAAAATGGCAACCTCATAGAATGATATAGTCTCATGTGGAGTCTCTTAACTAGTCCCTCTGTGTTTTCAAGATATATCATTCATGAGTTTGTTTGTATAGTATAAGATTAAATTAACATATAAAAAACAAAAGCATTATTTTTAGTTTCGATTAATTTTATAAACAATATTTATAACGAATCAAAAGGTTAGAAAATAAAAAGCAAGTATTCACAAGGCTACATTATTATTTAATTTTGTAACAAATAAAAATGAAATCAAGTATTCACAAGGCTACATTGTTATTTAATTTTGTAACAAATAAAATGAAATCAAGTATTAACATGGCAACATTGTTATTTCATTTTGTAACAAATAAAAATGAAAACAATTATTAACATGGCAACATTGTTATTTCATTTTGTAACAAATAAAAATGAAAACAATTATTAACATGGCAACATTGTTATTTCATTTTGTAACAAAAATTAAAATGAAAGCAAGTATTCACAAGGCTACATTATTATTTAATTTTGTAACAAATAAAATGAAATCAAGTATTAACATGGCAACATTGTTATTTCATTTTGTAACAAGTAAAAATGAAAACAATTATTAACATGGCAACATTGTTATTTCATTTTGTAACAAAAATTAAAATGAAAGCAAGTATTTACATGGCTACATTGTCATTTCATTTTGTAACAAGTAAAAATTAAAGCAAGTATTAACATCGCTACATTGTTATTTCATTTTGTAACAAAAGTAAAAATGAAAGGAAGTATTTACATGGCTACATTGTTATTTCATTTTGTAACAAGAAAAATGAAAGCAAGTATTAACATGGCCACATTGTTATTTCATTTTGTAACAAAAGTAAAAATGAAAGAAAATAATAATATGGCTACATTGTTATTTGATTTTGTTACGAAAAGTAAAAATGAAAGAAAATAATAACATGGCTACATTGTTATTTCATTTTGTAACAAAAATAAAAATGAAAGAAAATAATAACATGGCTACATTGTTATTTCATTTTGTAACAAAAATAAAAATGAAAGAAAATAATAACATGGCTACATTGTTATTTCATTTTGTAACAAGTATAAATGAAAGAAAATAATAACATGGCTACATTGTTATTTCATTTTGTAACAAGTAAAAATGAAATAAAATATTAACATGGCCACATTGTTATTTCATTTTGTAACAAGTAAAAATGAAATAAAATATTAACATGGCTACATTGTTACTTCATTTTGTAGCAAGTATAAATGAAAGAAAATAATAACATGGCTACATTGTTATTTCATTTTGTAACAAGTATAAATGAAAGCAAGTATTAACATGGCTACATTGTTATTTCATTTTGTAACAAGTAAAAATGAAAGCAAGTATTAACATGGCAACATTGTTATTTCATTTTGTAACAAGTAAAAATGAAAGCAAGTATTTACATGGCTACATTGTTATTTCATTTTGTAACAAAAATAAAAATGAAAGAAAATAATAACATGGCTACATTGTTATTTCATTTTGTAACAAAAATAAAATGAAAGCAAGTATTTACATGGCAACATTGATTGATAGTAGGATGGGCTACTGTCTGTGTTGATCAAATGTTTGTATGTAAACAGTAAAGTTCCATTTTTGGATCAAAATTTGACCTTATTTTAAGAACCTTTTTTTCTTCAAATTAAGCATTTAGGAATTAAAATCATCATTAATTGCATAAGTATGCCTTAACCAAGGGGTTCTTTATAGCAGAATATTCTCTGCTAGGTATCACATGAATTAATGAAAGTCCCATGTTTCAACTCTGTTTGCATTGTCTGAGCACCTGAGCACTAAGTGCTCAAGGTGAGCTATTGTGGGGGCGTCTGACCAATGTGTGTGCGTGCGTGCATTAGTCCGACATAAACAATTTCCTAAAAAATCTTCTTCTCATGTTTACTGTTATTGAATTGGGCATGTAGTATCAATAGAATTAAATGCCCCAGAGATCGCAGTTTTCATCAGCTTAAAACTGTTAAAAATATTCTGTCAGCTATTCTAAGCTTCTAATACTCAGTTGGGCGTTTCAGGGTCCTCAGGACCCTCTTGTTTAATCAACAGTTCTAGTATAGCCTCACAAACATTTTCCCATGTAGTTTTAAGAACATATTCCCCATCTATAAACTGCCAGATTATTCTCACATTTTTCTGATACATAGTTTTCATCAATGGGGTCATTAACTCTTTATCCACGTTATCTTTAAACATAAAAATCATCGGCTTACGTTTTATCCATGCTTGATCTAGTACACTTAAACAAAGTCCAGTTTTACAAAAATCATTGGTTATTAGAAGCATTACCATGGCAACCTTTTCCATACATGCTGCAATCTCATGAAGTATCATAAGACCGGGACAAATATTTCTATCTTCCGTGAGAATAAGATCTCTATCAACTCCTATTGTGGCTTTAAGAATATTGTTCAATGGTGGTTGTATGTATTGACGAAAAAAGTCTTCTTCTTGGTTATAATAGGCTAACATTAAAACAAATTCATATTGACCTTCACCTTGCTGTAGGTTGGCCAACAATTCAAGCCTTTTTTCATTTTCTCTCTTTCTTTTCTTCTGTCTAACGTAAATTTGATAATTTATTATCAAAATTATCATACAGACGATCATTGATGCTGGAATGATGGTGCTAAGTAATATCATAGTTTTTCTAAAACAGAATGAATCTATTTGTTCATTTACTGTTGTAGTTATTCTTGTTTGTATGCCATTTTCTTGTTTGCAGAATAATTTCGATGAAACGAGTGTTCTTGTTTGTGTTAGCCATTCAATAAATGGTCGACATTCACAGCTCCCACAAAGAAGTGGATTATTATCAAGCTTTAACTTAAATGTACTATTTTCAGGTAAAATAGCAATAAATCCTTTAAGACTAGTAAGAGACATGGGATCGAGGTTGCTTATTTCATTATTAGAAACATCGAGGTATCTCAGATTTTTCAGATGATCCATTTTCCATGATATTTGCTGTAATTGATTATTAGATAGAAGTACTTCCTCTAAATTTGGGTTATGTATAAACATATTTGTTGGAAGCTCTTCTAAATTGTTTGTAGACAAATCAATGGTCTTGAGAGATGGTATACAGTTCAGAAGATCTTCAAATATACCTCTTGAGTTATGTAACATTGTATTGAAGTCATTTTTGGACAGGTTGATTGATATCCATCTTTGGCTTAAGGAAAATAGTGTTGGATGCAAGAAATTCATTTTGTTTCTTGACAAATCAATATATTTTACTGACAAGTTTCTGTATTTGAAATCGCCAGATATTTTAAAATCTACGTGTATAAGATTGTTGTCACTCAGATCTAAATACTCCGTTTCTGTGGCAATATACTCATTTAATATTAATTCACAGTTATACAGGAAATATGATGTTCTTCGTGTTATACCTGAAGCAAATACGTTTTTTATCATAAAGAGGAGGCGAATTTGTTTCATTACATGTATCTGACCAAACACCACTTTTACATTATAATATCTTACAGGGCCAACGCTCATGCCAGCTTTTGGCAGTATTATATCGGTAAAATCAACAGTGGTAATATGCTTCGCATCTTCTGGTTTATTATGAAATACGAATTTGTATACATTCGTTTTAGACAAATTGGCAAATCTTAGATGATTAAATGATTTAAGCACAGCGGTACCATTTAAAAATGAAATCTGCATTTCAACTAATGTTATATTGACTATTTTTCTTGTGCTGATGATTTTGACAGCTGCCTCGTCGATTTCCATTGCTCCCTGCATTATATTTACTCTTGAAAGATCAAGGTCCGTTACATTTGGGACTTTATCTGTTCCATTGAGTGCTGCAAGTACCTTTATCCAATCCAATCTGGCACAGTTACTTAAACTAAGTCTCGTCACACTATTCAAACCTTCAAATATTGAAGGAGGAATATCGAATTTACCATCTACATTTATACTCAGTGATTTCAGATTCCTTAAGTTTTGAAAGCAATGACTTTCCAAGTTAAAAGTATGATAAACATCGAAGTTAGTATTCTCAAATGTAAGTGACACAACTTGCAACCATGTCTGCGATGCAAAACTTGTGTTGTTACAATATATATGCGAGTCTGTAGTATTCACATATACTTGTGAAAATCCTCGTGGCACATCCTGAGGGATAAAGTTACAATTCCATACAGTTCCATTCAAGTAGCTATGGCAATATTTGGATGCTGTTTCAAGATTATTAAATGCCTTTGTCCCATAAATCAAAACTACCATGAATAGTAAATATAGAAAATTCATCCTTTTTGACTCCATACTTTAAAGTTTGTTTTGTTTGCAATGAATATAATCATCAATGAAGTTATATCTTATGAAAAACTCATTATTTCAACACTTATAGCTTTCCCATATTCAATTGAAATGAATTTCTTGGATCCATTACGGGAATATATTGGACGGTCACATGGTACATCTGCAGATTGTTGATTGGTTAGATTTATCAGATATATATTACATGTACTATTTCATTGGTTCATCTTAGGGATTTTATCATTGATTTTAGAATGATATTGTTTGGATGATAATGTTTGGAGTTTGGAGTATAATTAATTTGCTGTTGCTATATGCTTGAATCTCACACAATCTGTAAATGTTATCTCAGCATCTTTCATATCTTTAACTTCCCTTTCAACTTACCAGTTGATAAATTAAGTCTAAGTCTCATGGTATACTGTGAGGTCAAAAGTTTTTTCACTCACACATTTTTATATGCCCGAAAGAATTTCAGACATATTATGTTATACCCTGTGGCGTCCGTCCGTTAGCAATTTGGTTTCCGGAGCATAACTTAAGTTCCATTTGGCCCACAATTTTCAAACTTCATATGATGATTGCCCATATCGGGTAGAAGTCCCCTTTTGTTTTTGGGGTCACAAGGTCAAAGGTCAAGGTCACTATAATCATAAAACTGAAAACAGTTTCGGGAGCATAACTGAAGTTCCATTTGGTCCACATTATTCAAACTTCATAGGATGATTGTCCATATCAGGGAGAAGACCCCTATTGATTTTGGGGTCACAAGGTCAAAGGTCAAGGTCACTATTACCTTAAAACTGAAAACAGTTTCCGGAGCATAACTGAAGTTCCATTTGGTCCACATTATTCAAACTTCGTAGGATGATTGTCCATATCCGGTAGAAGACCCCTATTGATTTTGGGGTCACAAGGTCTAAGGTCGAGGTCACTATTTCCTTTAAACTGAAAACAGTTTCCGGAGCATAACTTAAGTTCCATTTGGTCAACAATATTTAAACTTCATACGAGGATTGTCCATATCAGGTGAAAGACCCCTTTTGATTTTGCGGTCATAAGGTCAAATGCCAAGGTCACTATTACCTTTAAACTGAAAACAGTTTCCGGAGCATAACTTAAGTTCCATTTGGTCAACAATATTCAAACTTCATACGATGATTGTCCATATCATTGTCCATATCGGGTAGAAGACCCCTATTGATTTTGGGGTCACAAGGTCAAAGGTCAAGGTCATTATTACCTTAAAACTTGTTTTCTCTAATTTGTTTTCCACAATTATTCATAATATGATATTCATCTGAAATATTCTCATATCTTATTAATGCTTCATCTTTACTCAAAAAACAACACTTTCGGGCATATAATGCTCTGCCCAGCGGTGCGCTTGTTAATATTTGTTCATATTTTTATTGAAAAATTATTGCAGAATCATTGTGTTTAGTACTATTATTTTATATTTATAATATGTTAAGGACATAATTAATGGTTTATGTCAAACTGTACTCAAATTGTATTAGTTTTGAAACTAATTTCTACATTAACAGTTCATCAAAGTATACTTCAAAACATCATAATTTAAAGAAAACTTTGTACCCCATATGATAAGTTAATACAAATTTTGTTTTAACTTGATTGTGAAATAAGTTCTCACAACTTAGATAGATCACTTTTAAGGCAGAATACCCATAATAGCTGCTGTCAAACTTCGGGCGATGTCGGGTCATGTCGACAAATTACGGAAGAGGTTTTCGTCGGTGTCGTTATCAATCGATAAAGATCGGATATACTTTTTTATTGTGCAAATGCCTCATTTTTCAAATATTATTAATACATTTCTTATATAACCTCATAAGATTATCAATTCTCCAAATTATTTGAGAAAATAGATAGAATTCGTGTAAAAAGTTTAAACCGGAAGTTTAAAAATCCAATTCAAACAATGGACGAAAAGATTCGTCCCCTAACTGATTCGTCCCCTAACAAATTCGTAATCAATAAGTTGTTGATGATTACAGCAATCAGACCATAAAATACCATTATTTCATCATTAAATGGTCAATAATGGCGTTCAAAAATAAAATATATACTGTAAAGAAGTGTTTTCTCCATATTATAATGGTCACTAGAGTTTTGACATTTTTTCAAAAGGGGGGTCGATGTATTAAAATGGCTTTTTGTTAAGTTATCTGTGGTGAAAGTTGTTTTTCTTTGTTTTATTCATTGCCATACGGTATAAGGTAAATTATTAAATGTGTAATTTAGAGTGCAGAAACTGTTTTTATAGTCAAAAGCTAGGGATACTGACTTGTAGTTTTTAAAGCCGGTGAAAATCGTCACATTTTCTGTTGGGTCTGCCTATGATTAACTAGTTATATGTGTAAAAATACCAAGGTAAAGATATAAAAGTTGATGTATTTGCATTCATTGAAGTATTGTGAATTTTATTAAACAACACTTATGAAAATTATTTGATTAAGTAATTCATTTCAACATTTAAAGACATATACCCCTTCCAATTATAGTGTGATTCTTACCCATAACTCAATTTTCAAAAAAATGTTATAAAAAATTTATTTGACGGTAAAAAGTTAAAAAAAATTTGCCAGTGAATCTAGCTTGTGATGCTAATTATATAGAAAGCAGCACAATGTTTATTCCTTGATATGTGTATTATGGGTATTCTACCTTAATTTGCTTCTTGGGCATTCAGTACTGAGCTAGAAGAATAATGTTTCTTGCTCTAGGAAACAACTGGTATAGGTTTTGGATGGGTTCAAACCTTTTACCAATGGGGAATTAAATGATTACCACATTCGGCGATCTTCTACGCAGATAAACCTCGGATACCATAAGGTAAAAAAGTAGATCTAGGAATTTGGTTTCTGTGGTAATTTAGTCTGAACTACACAGAAGTATGACATGTGAGACACTTTACTGATGAAATGATGTGATAAAACGTGTAAGAATGTCAGTATTAAATGTTGGCACGAAAATTACAGTCGCCGGACCTCATAACCTGGTTGTATTCCTACTACGTCTGATTTCTGAGGTATATCTTTGTAGATGATCACTGAGGTAGTTCCGAATGTGAATACCAGTCCAACGTTGTGACCACTCCGCCACGCCTGCTTCTATTAAAAGATGATAAACTTATTAATATTATCATAATACAATCTTTTCTATTGTTTGTTGGCCTTTTTAAGCTGTGAAACGTGAATAATTTCATGGTGCTTTTATGATTTATATTTATTATAATCTAACATTTGTGAATTTCTGAAAGCATGGTTTTAATCGGATAAAGAATATTTATAGCTCCGTTGTGAAATAAATTTTCAATTAAACATAGTTTTTCTAGAGTCATTAACAATTTCTTAAAAAAATTCTTGTCAAAACCCATGAAGCCTACAGTAACTAAATTTGGCATTTGCATTACTTGAAGGTCCTTTTCAAATTATGCCCTTGGGGTCAATATTGACCTTGTATAGTCCAACCATATTGACCTGAGCTATAACTGCCTAATTATGATAAATACACACTTCACTTACATTATATCGTGAGTTTTTGTATGTATGTGTACAATTATACATGTGTTTATAACAATATATGTGACAATAAATCAATCTAATAAACATGACATGTTATTGTTCTTTTTATTTTGAAACTCATTCATCAATAAGGAAACACATGAGTCTGAGATATTCATGCACAATTTCAAAGTATTTAGTCCAATGAAAAAATTCTTCAGCACATTTATTTTGCCGAAAGCTTCCGATACAGCACGATTTACAAACGAAGACAAAAATAGACAGTAAATACTGAGTTCAATAAATTCTTGCATAAAGGTCAAGTTCAGGTTAATATTGTTGGACTATACTAGTTTACTGTTGCTGTTCCAGATATGTTTGTTTACACGTTTTCATGTATATTTTTTCAGAGAGATTATGGACAAGTAATAGTAAGAAAGATCCAGAAACATTGTCTATGTTATTACAAGAATCAGGAAAAACCCCATTTGAACAGAAAAGAGTAAATGAAATAAAGAAATTAACATCTAAGGTAATGTGGTATGGTTTGTTCAATGATATTTAAATATTAGGGCCCGATTACATATGGGGATAGGGGATAGAACATTTGTTGTTTTTTCAGTTAAAGACAGAACCGTCAAACATCAATTTAGCACCGCATAGATCTACGATTAGCTGCTGATTTATAACTTATCACAAGCTATTGAAAACAAATGAGTTTCATTGGTGAAAACTAACCAATCATGATGTTTAAAATGTTTCTCGATCGGTTAAAATTTCAAATGAATTACTGATTGACAAGCTGTCTATGACCTATATCACCGATATTCCACCGATGTACAAATATGAATCACCGATGGGAAAAATGGTTAGTTTTCACCCATTAAAACTCATCTTTTCCCGATAGCTTGAGGACCGATTTAAGTATGTGTAACCTAGGTGTCAGGACGTCAGAACCAACAAAATCAATGGTGTTAATAGCAGAGTTGTCTTAATATGTACAGGAATATTTTTTTACACACTAAGCATTTGACACTTAAAAATCATCAAAATGTTTTTTTTGCAACTGATTAAGCAACAACCACGATCTGTATAGCAGAACTTTAATGTTTTAGTATAATTTCTCTATTTTTGACTTACTTTATGAGCTGTATGTTTATCATTGTGCACTAAACTGACATTGTTACGCTATAATCAGCAAGTTCACTTATACAGAAAGATGAGCATTTCTTGAATGGTTTAAAATGAAATTTGACTTCATTCCATCACAATATACAGTCAAAAAAGAAAGAGGAAACAGGAATAGGAGCTGTAAAGTTAGCAAGCATAAAACACTATGTAACAGAGTCTTTTAAGTGCAATTATTGTTCAATTTGATTCAATTGTCATTGGTGATTACATTCACTCTGCTGATTTAAATATAATTGTTTGTGACTGTAACCAAGTATAGAAGTACTGTAGTGAATATTTAAATCAGTGGAGTTAATGAATGTGTCACAGACATTTGTATATTTAACAATATTTTGCTTCTATTCTCCTTATATAGGTTTCAGTTAATAAAAGGACTGTTATTATTAATTGTATTTCCAAATTTTACAAGATGGTAATTTTTAAATTTTCTTACATTTTCAGGTAGAGAAAATAGCAACGGAGAAATCTGAGCAAGAAAGGAAAGTTCTAGAAATGAAAGTACAAATAGCTGAGAAAGAGTTAGATTTAATGGAAAAACATATGAAGTACGTAAAAGTTTTAAAACTCACTTAATTGGATTTTGTTGCTTAAGTTTTCTGTAGTTGATGTATATTTGTTTCAAAGTGTGGATGCATTTTAGAAACAAACGTGTTAAAAGATGCTGAATTGGAGTTAAAATTGTGCTTCCATATACATGTTCACCAGATTGTACAATGCATGTATGTTCCATATACATGTTCACCAGATTGTACAATGCATGTATGTTCCATATACATGTTCACCAGATTGTACAATGCATGTATGTTCCATATACATGTTCACCAGATTGTACAATGCATGTATGTTCCATATACATGTTCACCAGATTGTACAATGCATGTATGTTCCATATACATGTTCACCAGATTGTACAATGCATGTATGTTCCATATACGTGTTCACCAGATTGTACAATGCTGTATGTTCCATATACGTGTTCACCAGATTGTACAATGCATGTATGTTCCATATACGTGTTCACCAGATTGTACAATGCATGTATGTTCCATATACGTGTTCACCAGATTGTACAATGCTGTATGTTCCATATACGTGTTCACCAGATTGTACAATGCTGTATGTTCCATATACATGTTCACCAGATTGTACAATGCATGTATGTTCCATATACATGTTCACCAGATTGTACAATGCATGTATGTTCCATATACACGTTCACCAGATTGTACAATGCATGTATGTTCCATATACACGTTCACCAGATTGTACAATGCATGTATGTTCCATATACATGTTCACCAGATTGTACAATGCTGTATGTTACATATACATGTTCACCAGATTGTACAATGCATGTATGTTCCATATACATGTTCACCAGATTGTACAATGCATGTATGTTCCATATACATGTTCACCAGATTGTACAATGCTGTATGTTACATATACATGTTCACCAGATTGTACAATGCTGTATGTTACATATACATGTTCACCAGATTGTACAATGCTGTATGTTCCATATACATGTTCACCAGATTGTACAATGCTGTATGTTTCATATACATGTTCACCAGATTGTACAATGCTGTATGTTGATCTATCCCTGATCATTGAAATCACTTTAAGACAGGTGATCCCTCACAGAACCCATTGTACACCTGGTTGGAGTGGAACAACCATAGGTAAATTTCTTGCTCAAGGAAACTAGCATTGTCCCTAGTGGGGTTTGAATCTGGGACCTCATGATCCCTAAGTGCCATTCTACCACTAGACCCCAATGACTACAGTAAAGGTTATGGTACTGCAGCCTTATTTGGAGGCATTTTTCCCCAGGATAAATGGTTTCTTTCTTCTGCTGTTAATTGATTTGATGGTTTATCTGTTGTATTAAAATCCGCTCATGTAACAGTGTCAAATTGTCAATGAAACACTATATTGTCGAAATTTCTTCGCAAACCATGTTAGAAAAAGTGGTTTTCAGAAAAAGGAAATACTCTTTAAAAGTTTTACTTGATATTTTTGGGATGACTGTGCAAGTTTTGTTGACTCATTTTACATTCAATTTGCATTGGTCAAACAGCAGGAGGGTTTATATGGCACATTATGTATTTCACATTTTGCAACTGCTTATATATTCTTATCTCCCAATTTTGAAGTCAGTATTGGAGATATGTGGCTATACACATAATCTGGTCAACACTATATAAAAATATGATAATTGAACACTGTGAATAGCATTTTAACATGCTCTAGCCTATGATATTCCTTTCGCCCGACTTTAATTTTGATAGTCCCAATCATGGATCTTTTCTGAATTTTTGATACATTGTATTTGTTTAACCTTTACTGCTAGCTAAGTCAGTTGCACAATAGTTTACTGATCGAGGGGCTGTGGATTTTGTCATGACATAATTTCTTTGGTTATTATTCTTCCTACCATTGATTCTTAGTCATTTAGGGCAGTGGTCAGTCTTTAATGGAAGTATGAACCTAGTAATTGGTCAACAGCTTAATCCAGAGAAATAGCCCTTCTAGAATTTGTCTGTAGATTGACTGATCTCTGTTAGATGACTTATAAAATGTGTTGTGCTACTGTGTTAAACGAAACCTCCTCCCCCCCCCAAAAAAAATAAATAAATAAATTACCTGTGTTTATATCATGTCATAGAGGTCCACATGGAAGATTGGATTTATCCAAATGTGTCGCCTTGTTGAATAAAGTCTTTATTAGTCCCCTACCAGTGTTTACACTAGAGGGGACTTTAGGTTTGTGCTCACTCTGTCTGTCTGTCTGTCCGCTTAAATCTAGATCCCGCAATATTCAAAAAATTATTCATACTATTTTGCTGAAACTTGGTATATGAATACACTGCAATGAGTAGATTATGCACGTCATTGTCTTTTCTTTTTCTGACCAAAATTCTGGTTGCTATGGATACGGAAATAGTCAAAATTTTATCAAAAAGATTGTACCCTGGCGTAACTTAAACTTTATCCAAGCTATATCAATGAAACTTGGTATGTAAATAAATGGCAATGAGTAGATTATGCACATAGTTGCATTTTTTCTGGTTAAAAGTCTGGTTGCTATGGATACAGAAAGAGTCAAAATTTGATCAAAAAGAATGTAATTAGGCATAACTCAAAATCTATTCAAGCTATTTTGATAAAACTTAGTATGTGAATATTTTGCAATAAGTAGATTATGCATATCATTGACTTATCTTTTCTGTTCAAAATTATGGTTATGGATACGGAAATAGTAAAGGTATCACCAAAACAGTTGTATCACAGTGTAAGTAAATTGCATGTCCAGATGATAATTCTACAGGGGATGTACCTACTTTCACCAAATTTCATGTGTGGATAGCCCTTGGGTAAAGGATATTTCCTTTAGGTTCTGAGGCCATGGGGTCAAAGGTCAAGGTCACTGGGACTTCATATAGGAATAATTAGTCTGGACGATAACTCAATGAGGAATGTATCTAGGTTCACCAAATTTTATGTGTGAATAGCCCTTGGGTCAAGGGTACGCCCAAATTATTTTGGGGCCCTCGGGATCAAAGGTCAAGGTCACTGGGACTTCATATGGGAAAACTTTGTCCTCAACATAATTCAACAAGAAGTGTACCTAAGTTCACCAAATTTTTTGTGTGGATAGCCCTTGGTTCAAGGGTGTGCCCTATTGGTTCTGAGGCCCCAGGGTCAAAGGTCAACGGATCTTTACTTAGGATAGCCTCCATCTCCTACTCTCCCAGGCTTTGACAGCACTCAGGTGTATAATGCCCGCCCTGTGGAGCAATTGTTTTTTCTTTTGGTCTGAGGTAAAGGTCGTGCTGCTGTTCTTAAATTAGTCATGGATTACTGGTAGAGGACAGCAGTATTGCCTGCAATACAAACTGACCCTTGTCATTAAATGATATATTACAACTTATTTATTTTCTAGAACCAAGTTAACT
This sequence comes from Mactra quadrangularis, assembly GCA_025267735.1. NCBI lineage: Eukaryota > Metazoa > Mollusca > Bivalvia > Venerida > Mactridae > Mactra > Mactra quadrangularis. Next base: position 37,372,306 of record CM046304.1, read on the forward strand.
GTAACTACAGCTCAAGTAAATGATCAAAGAGCTTACGTTAAACAATTAATAAGTACAGATGCAGACTCTGAATTACTTCATAATGAAAGACTGGTGGAAAAACAACTAAGAAAAAGACAGGTATGTATATACTGAATATTAAAGGGCCAGGGCAACACTTACATATATGTTAATAAAGAAGGTTTTTGACTAGTTTTGAGCTGACCCATTGATACATGTGATATAGTATTAAATCATACTGAGACACTCTGATGGTCATACTTAAAAATTTGAATATCGGAAACCTCTTAATATTGGTTTTAAAGAAAAAATTAGTGCTATTTATATCCTTATAAACGGGCTGAGTAATTTGAGGTGAATAGTTTACCTAACCATTGGTGCTGGGATGCATTTGTACTTCTATAAGCAACAGCTTACCTTTCCATGTGAAGAGCTGTAGTGATTAGCGGGTCTTACACCTATAACTCTTTACCAATGAGATGTTAGAATGATTATATGATGTCACATATGGCAAACACATGTTCTATTCACAAATTCACATTATGAAAAAAGAACTGTTCCAGAATCTTAATCGAGCAATTACCTGTTCACATTAAAGGTAGATAAATATGCAGTCTGACTGGGAATTGAACCTGGGGCCACTTGCTTCTAAGGCCATTACTCTCTGACTTTGCTATCAGATTCCTTTTCTATCCTTCTCACCATAATGTAAACAGGTACATACTAAGACATATTTATTTATGCTATCACAATTACTTCTGTGGATTCATTCCCAAACACTGGATACCTTACAATAATGCCTTTGAACTTACCTTTTGTATTAGTAAAAAACCTCATGGTTTGTAAATTTGCAGGAAAAATATGAGAGACAGCTTGCATATATAGAATATAAAAGAGAACATTTAAAGAAACATTTGGATGGTGAGGAAGACACTGCAGAGAAAATAGCAAGTTTACAAGATAAATATGGTCAATTTAGAAAACGTGACGGTTCACTTAATACTAGACAAGTATTTCAAATGTTGAAAGCTGAAGAAAGGAAACATACTAAGGTATTTATTAGTACATGTACGGTCTAACTTCATTATCTTAATTTTGTTGGGAACATCAAATTTTTTAATACTGCAAATCAAGGCTTGTTTTCACGAAATTACGTAGCATGAGATTGTTCTCAAAACATGAATACTTCAAGACTCATTAAAATCAATGTCCATCAACTGTTATTCAAATCAATGGCACTAGTACTTGTATATCTACAGTGATCTTGGATTCAATTTATCAAGGTCATATTGGTGTTGTGCAATAAGATTATTACGCTTATGAAAAAATGTTTTGAGACATTTTGTGAAACTTGAGTAAGTGTTAAATGACAACTATAAAAATGATAACATTGTAGCAATCACAACTCTGGTGTTTTGTTATGTTTTCTTTATTTCACTCTTATTTGTAACAGTATCTAATCATAGTTATGTGTAGTGAGCAGTTTACCCAACTTTAGCTGCCTGACAGAAAGGCTGTACTAATTTTGTAGTATTCATTCATTTAAGTTCGATTGTGAAACATGTTCTTACAACTTATATTTATCACTTTTGAGTCGGCTTCCTGGTCCCCCAGTACTGAGCTAGTAGGATAAAGTTTCTTTTTCAAGGAAACATTGGGGTAAGTCTTGGATGGGATTTGAACCATTGCGGGGCAGGCCATCCAATGATTATCAGTGAAACATCATAACTGCTGGTTTGAACCTCAAAATCTTGATTGTTGAAAAAAATAGTTTTAAATAGCAATATTATTAATTGCAATATTCTCTTACAGAACTTGATATCACAGATGGATATTCATTGGATATTTGACATTAATCATACTTTACATTACAGGCCAAAACTCAAGTCGATAGGGAGAAGATTATGGCAACAGCCGAACTCATGGAATTAAAAGAGCTGGCAACTCGCCAAAAATTGAGAGAGTTGAAAGAAGCTATGGCCTCTGGTCAGTCTATGAAGGATACTTCATTTACAAATGGTCATAGTGACAGGAACAATAGGAATAAATCTCCTGTACAAGTGAACAGTGAACCTGCAGATGATCGGACCAAACATTCCACTCCCGTGCCAAATAATGACTTTTATACAAAAAGAAAGTCTGAGAAGGACCCTACTGCTAAGTGGGAGTCCAATTATTCTCGCCCAACAACTCCTTCCAATTTGTCTTTTAAAACTGGTGATGTGAAATCAACCCAAAGTCAAAATGAACCCAAAGTGCATAATCAACCCAAAGTGACATTTGACAAAAACACTCAAGAGGAAAAGTCAGACGATAAAAGAAATGAGTCATCTCATGATGTTAAACATACGAGAAAACCTCTTCTTAGTGAGGAAGATATGTTAGAAATAAAAAGCAGAAGTTTAGAAAAAGAGTTAAATCATAGTAGAACAAGTCGTAGAAGTAGAGACAAGACAGTGCTCGAAAATGATAATAGAACTTATATGCCTAGTGAATATGTGAACGGTATTTCTAATAATGAAAAATTTGATGCACGAAAAATGAATTTATCGTCTAAAAATTTTGATTCCGCGTTGAACTCAATGTTAGGCCAGGAGAATGGTAAATTATATCCAGATAGTAATGACTATGATGAATATGCTCGGACATCTAAGTATAGACCTAATCCATACTTAGAGCCTCAGAAAACTGCACAGAATCAATCTAAAGTCCGTAGAAGTCAGACAGAAAGACCAGGTCGTGAACGTACTAGAGATTCTAGATCTGCTGATACTCTAAAACAAAGTACTGATATATCTGAGGTATGTTTATTAATGTATTATATACTAGCAGGGATGGGGTACTCGTACTTGTACTCGAGTATTATGAGTACAAGTACCACTTTTTCCAGTACTCGCCTGTACTCAGTACTCAGGAAAATAAATTGTACTCGTACTTACTCAAGTACTGAACTAGCAGTACTCGATACTCGTGAGTATTTCTGAGTACTGGCCATCTTATTTCTATCAAGTTACATTCTTGATTGAGATTTCTTTAAAACTACTTTAGAAATGATAATGCATAGTAATTGGTTATCTGATAACAAGTTTTATAGGTAGCTATTGTTATGCATATCAATGGGATGTCTGACACCTTTTTGCAGTTTATACCTCTTCATAAATTGTGAAAACAATGTTTGTCACAGTTTGTTCCTCATACAGCTTATAAATCATCAGCTAGCTATAAGCATCACTCATAATTTTTTAAGTGAATGACAAGACAATTACATTCTCTGAAACAGTCACTTTTGTGGTGAAAAAACCCTGCACAATGTTTTGATATAAATTGAGATGAAATGTCATACAAATTTTATAACAATAGCTAATTCAACAAAGATTTTAGTTTTGTTTTTCATTAAGTTAGTTATTTAACTAAATAAAGATAACGCAATTATTTTAAGCTGAAACATACTATCAGCTGTCCTTTTTTCAAAAATCTTTTGTTTAAGTTTAATTTGGATTTAAACTTAAACTTCTTCATTTGATTAAATGCCTATTTCTATATTACATATTCAATGGCGTTGTACTAAAGATAAATTATAAAAACTAAATAAGTAAAAACCCTCCACCATAATATATAAAATAACACAAAACAAAATAAAATTTATTATGCATGATGTTATATAGTGTGATTATGCATTTGGTTTTCATAGATCAAGTTTATAAGACCTGCATTAATCTTAGTTCATGATTTGACTTTATTCATACATTTGTTTTTATTAATTTGATATTTACAATGTTGTCCTGAAACTGAAATGTGGGAAAAAAAGATTCGAATTTAGATTGAGAATATAGCCCTGAAACGGCAATAAAACTGTCCAAAAATATACACTGTTGCATAAAATATTTACAGCAACATTTTGACTGTCTTGTTTAAAATTGAATTTAAAGCTTGATTTGATGTTTAATTGTATAGATAAATAAAATTAGTCTCTTTTATTTATTCTAAAAATCTTTTATATGCTCATGCAAAACAATCTGGTACTCAAAAATACTCATGAGTACTTAAGTAATACTCAAGTACTACTCAAGTACTGAAGAAAAAACAGTACTCATTACTCATAAGTACGAGTACAAAATTTGAAATACTCAAGTACTACTCGAGTACTGGAATCCAGTACTCGACCCATCCCTGTATACTAGTGTTGGGGGGATACTCTCAATACATCGACGTATCCTGATATAAGCAGGAGGATTGTGTATAGTGATAGTACCCCAAACTATGGATATATGAACGTAGTGACTTGTTATCATGCTCAAACGAAGACTGAATACACTTTTTGTGTTGCATGTCAGCATCATGTTTTAATGGAACTGTTATATCTTATTAAAAGCACATTCACACGCAACTTTTGACATGATTTAGAAATTAATATTACTACAGTAATAAGTTCTTAAGTTCTTCATATTTTAATAGTAGAAAAACTATATTTAAGTCTCCTTTTTCTCTGTTTTACTAGCAGACGTCAATACCTAAACCTAGTAGGAATGTGATTCAATCTTCAGATGGAAGACGAAACAAGAGAGATCGACCTAGACCTTCATCTGCAGGTACTTACATACGTATACTTCTTTATTACCTGATAGGATGTTTTTATTGATTGATCCAAACATGGATGTACTCTTTGTGCGGCCATTTTGAATGTGGCTGACAAGATAAATTTTAGGCTTGAAATATTAATGTTCAAAAAAGAAGTATGGAAAATTTTATAAACATTTTTGCTATGATAGGAAGACTTCAATTTTACATATATTTTCCATGTGTTATCTACAAATATAATATTTCATATTTGAGATTGGAGAGATAATGCAGTCAAGTTATACTATTAGGAACATCATTGAGGATGGTCTTAAAAGTGGAACAATCTTATTGTGAGGTCATTTTATCTTAAATTCAGATTTTGGGACTTAAAAATTGTAAAAATCCACATGATTTTGCAATAACCGGGGGGAATTAGCTGTACATACTTTTCAAAATGGCTGCTGTATGTACATCTGTCTTGTTTGTGTCAACCAATAAGAATTTTCAATCCAGTTATACTTTGTATAGATTCTGATATAATATGTATACAGTATAACCTGCATTTTGCAGCCAGTGAAGGAAAGTTGCTGGATTATCTGCTTACAATTGTGAAACATTCTAATTCTAATACATTTAATACAGGTAAACTGGTGACTTTTCTTAAAAAGGTGGCCATTGATCACAAACAGCAGGACCTGGTGGCTGCTTATTACAGGTTCAACCAAAAGTGGTTTTCATTGAGAGGAAGCCAGACTGACCACTCACCGCTGGTCATCACTGATAGCGGGTGGCTGTTAATGCTGGTTTTACTATATTTTCATTTTTCATTATAGTCATTTGATTACATTTTTGGCTTATATTTGTTTATGAAGTCATTAATGCTTCTATCGTATCAATGTTATAGTGTGTAAAAGTATTTGTCGTCATTTACATAGAAGACATCTTACACAAACTATCTTTCTGTTCTTTTTTTCTACTTTCCTGTTGATAATACATGTATATTTAAATTAAATACAGCAATTTTAAAAACTTCCAAATGCATAGGTAGTCATCATGGTTCAGATTCACCTTTATATACAGTAGAACCTGAGAATACTGCACAGTGCAAGGATTGACAATACCGTCCAGTTTTCTCAACTGTTTAGTTTTCTGTAACGTACAACTTCAAAATATCTTTTCGGACCAAAAGTTTTTTTGCAGTTTTCTTAACTTTCTACTTTTCACAGCATGCGCATTTCTTAATTTCTACTGTACTCTATGTACACTATATGTATAGTGTAGGTTATTTAACCTGTCTAAGAGTCCATATTCACAATTGGACTACTTATGAACTTGTAGACGCACAACTCAATAGTCTATATCCGGAATTCAAATATTTCATTGTTCATGAAAACATGTGTAAAAAGAACAAGAGGATTTAATCAATAGTTTGTGCTGTTTAGCAATAATGTGTAGAAAACTTTGTTTGTACTGCCTGTGCAAAAACCCAAAAATTTGAATTCCGGCTTAGGTCTATTTACCTATTGATTGTGCAATCAACAGGGAAATTGCATGGGCTCTTTGACAGATCAAAACATACCCGGTACACTATGTCTAGTGTCTTAGGTGGATAAGAAGTGTGCTGGCTACCCATGACCAGATGGATTTAGACTTTTAGTTGTTGAATATTAATCAGGTGAATATTTAGAAAGAATGTTATTTAAATACACATGATAATCTGTTTGAATACAGTTGGCAGAAGGGATGAATCAATTCCATGGGGCTGGCAGGGTGGAAGTGACCGTACGTCTCGCAGAAAGTGATAGGTTTGCTGTAGCTGTGTGAAACCATTCGTCAAAGTGACCATAACATGAGAGATTTGGATATAGTTTGTGCTAGACTTTGCAGGGCTCGACATTAAAGACTGTCCAATTACCCCTGATTACCTATATTTGGGTTCAGCAACTTGTTGTCGCTAGTAAACATTTGATTCTGGCAAATGAAATGTATAGCTGGTTGTACAACTGGGCATCCTACTATAAAATTTAATTTCAAGCCCTGCCTTTGTGCTTAGTTTTAAAATTATTTTTTCAGTTCAAATATGCAATAGATTTATAGAGAATTATTAAATATGTGAAAAATTCTTTTCTTTGGATAGTTGTTGATATGTGACTCATTTGTAAGAAGTAAAAACAAAATTGTAATGGGTAATAACACTCTTGTTTTGGGTTAAAACAAACTTGTAAAGGGTACCAACAAATTTGTAAAGGATAATAGCTCTTTGTTACGAGTAAAAACCAAATGGTAGAATAAAATATATTTTTAAAGGGTAAAAACATCTGTTTATGGCAAAAGCGTTTGTTAAGGGCAAATACACATTTTTAAGTGAAAATACACATTTAAGTAATTTAAGGGTATAAGAAAATGTTATAAAACAGTTTTCATCATACAATGTTGTTGCATTTTTATACTGAGGAAACATTTTGTTGTGTATATATTTCAGTATCTAAATATCTCATGATTGGTCACTTTGTATTGTAGTATTCTAAATGGTTTGCTGTTGCTTTTAAATCATGGCTTGTATAATAACTGATGCTATATATCATATCCTGAGAGTTAAATACTAGTATATAAATGTGTACTATCAGTTCTAGCTCATACAAAAAAACAAAACCCTGTTTATGTAAACAATACAATGAACTAATCAACATCAGGAGATGCTTAGGATAACGATAAAATATTTTACAGTATTAATTTTAATGGTTTTTTTTGAGTGTCTTGTTGGTGTAATGATTAAGTGCTCTTCCATTAAGAACATGATTGACTAAGGGGATGGTGGTTTATTCGCCTTACTAATAGACTATACAACTTTTATTTTCAATACTGTGCTACCTCTGGAATGGATTGGTTTATTGAATGTTTACTCACACACACACATTCTGTTATTTTGTGCAAACTATAGTATACATGTACATGTAAGTTTGTTCCTTATAAAAAACCTTTAGATAAATACATGTACTGGTAAAGTCTGTGAAACTAGGATTTGAACTATAGAACTCAGAAAAGTGCGGGGTAACTGAAAAAGGGAAGTAGAAAAGGGGCAGGGCTCATTAGAGGGATTAAATATTATTTCTTATAGTGGTTTTCAGGAAGAGTCCTTTTAGTTGCCTTTGCAGTATTTTGTTGGACATCGTCTTAACCCATTAGCCTGAAGTCTAGGACTTTTGAGAATTGATACACGCTAGTGAATTTTACTTAATTTATACAGTTGGGCTGGTTGATTATTTTGCCCATTTGCCAAAAACATATTAAATAGGGCTAGTGCTTGAGACATTTTGGGCGATGACTGATATATTGTGTGCTGAAGGGACATTTTGGTGGTTCACACTTGACAGGGGTTGTTCAGGAAATCAAGACAACTGCTAATTTCACAGATTGTAGGTGTGTTTGGTATTGGGATGGTCGATATAGGTACCTGTCTGATTGTATTATTTTACCCCATGTTTTCATTTATTTATTTTTTGTTTATGCATTTTTATTGGGTTTAACCCTGAATTAAAACAAATGTCCATTTTACTACGACAAGTTCATCTTATCCGGCTTTCCTGGACCTTTGTCAATATCAAGTTCTGAACAACCCTTCAACAACTCCTACAACATTTATATATTATGTTCATAATTAACTCATATTGTTGAATTTTCATAGAAGGATATAACCTGCCTGGATGAGGCTCTTCAGGACACTTTGCAATTCTGGGCATAGCCCATTGCACCGCGCTTGATCTTGGGTGAGGGATAATATTATTATCCTTCAGTGATTGACAAATGCCAAAGATAATTTACAATTTGTTGCATGAAGGAGGATGTTCATAAAAATTATTATATGACCACAAAAGCTCCACAAAAGTATGCCTTACCAGGGAAATGAACCTCCCTTCCTTCAATCAGTAGATGTGTGTGCTACCAAAATGTTTGTTTGTAGTTTTTATTAGATAATGTTAATGACAATTGATAGTGAACATTTATATACTGGTAACTTCATTCAGGATATTTTAGAACAAAATGTTATATGTAGTTGCTCACATAATAATAATAAAATTAATAATAATAAAGACTTTATTTTAATCATAGCGTATTGTAAAGTATAACTTGTATGACTGATTTATGTATGGATATAACAAGTTTAACAAATGACAGTCCTTTGACAAATGTTTAACATCATGCACAATGTCAAACATGGCAGCTGGTACCATCATGCAAATGGCGAACATGGCAGCTGGTACCATTATGCACCTGGGAAAACATGGCAGCTGGTACCATCATGCACATGGGCAAACATGGCAGTTGGTACCATCATGCACATGGGCAAACATGGCAGTTGGTACCATCATGCACATGGGCAAACATGGCAGTTGGTACCATCATGCACATGGGCAAACATGGCAGTTGGTACCATCATGCACATGGGCAAACATGGCTGTTGGTACCATCATGCATATGGGCAAACATGGCAGTTGGTACCATCATGCTCATGGGCAAACATGGCAGTTGGTACCATCATGCACATGGGCAAACATGGCTGTTGGTACCATCATGCATATGGGCAAACATGGCAGCTGGTACCATCATGCACATGGGCAAACATGGAAAACATGGCAGTTGGTACCATCATGCACATGGGCAAACATGGCAGTTGGTACCATCATGCACATGGGCAAACATGGCTGTTGGTACCATCATGCATATTGGCAAACATGGCAGCTGGTACCATCATGCACATGGGCAAACATGGCTGTTGGTACCACCATACACATGGGCAAACATGGCAGTTGGTACCATCATGCACATGGGAAAACATGGCAACTGGTACCATCATGCACATGGGCAAATATGGCAGCCGGTATACTAGTCATGTTTACGTTATACAGTTTTGTGTACTGAAGACAAATATTTGCTTTTTTTGTAAATAAAGTTATGTAAGTCAGTTTTGATATTTGTTTAGTAGCATGATAGATCTTGAGCAAGCCTTGCTAGAAAGCCACTTTTATGTGCTTTAAGAAAGGCTTTCTTGTGTCAGCCAACATTTATGGAATGGTATTGCTTCCAACCAGCAAAACTAAGATGGTGGTGTCTTAAAAAGACAACGATGTTCTGAATGTATTCAGCTAGCAAGAAAAAGGTTACTAACTAGATCTACTTACTAAAAATGGCACAGTTACCAGCCAATAGGAATGGGGCAATGTTTCTAGAACTGTGGTAAATGGAAATGTCAATATTACATGATCTTTGCTGATAAGTCAGGGATTTTATACCTTAACATAATATCTTACTAGATTGCAGCAAACCATTAAGTAGCTCTTGGTAGTAATATCATTGTGCAGTAGGCTCAATGCTTATAAGATATGACCTGTTTTACACCTTGTAAAAAATATAGAAAAATCTAGATCTGTAGATTACTTTATGTTTCACAACTCTTTTTGTTTAGTTAAGTAAGGGTGTAGTTGCATCTATACAACTTTAGCCAAAGATTTACCTGAACTGTATTATACCCCCAAAACTATGTTGAGGCATATATAGGAGTCAGCTTGTCAGTTGGTCAGTCTGAAGCTTTTACTGTCCACTCAATTTCTCTGCATATATTGTACAGATTTGATTCAAACTTCACACATAGACTGGATATTAAGCAGTCATGTGCATATTCCATTTTGGTTGTGGTCCAATGACTTTTTGCAGAGTTTTTGCCCTTCGATGAAAAATCTTATCCACTCATTTTCTCAGCACCTATTGTACCTATTTGATTAAAACTTTTTGGCAAAGACCATTTGGGGGTATATCGCCACATTCAATGATAGGTGTAGTTCTTGCAGTGGTGGTCAATTGCAGGCCACAGGCTATAGTCATGTAGGTGTGACTGCTTAAACCCTTAACTGTTTATTGTTTCATAAATGTTCCTGTAATGTTAAAGTAAGCTGTTCAGTCTATGTTAGCTGTGAAGTTTTAGTTCTTGTTAACCTTTCTTTTGTTTACATGTTATGCCCAGTCTATTATAATTACGAGGGTTGATCCAGAAGTAATGAGACAACGTCTATAACTTTCAAAGTTCGTGTAATAAAATTATAAAATTATAACTATGCGTCACAATTTTTAATTATCTATTAACTCACCAAATATTATACTGTTTCTTCTATTATTGAAAAAAAAATATATAGTTTTATATTGGTCATGGTTCGGTATATCGCCGCACGCCATTATAGCGTCATTTCTCAATTATCACTACGGTCTCTTTTAGTAACAGTTTTTATCAAATAGTACGCCAAAACGAATGAAACACATACAACGTGACGTCAAAAGTGTATATTGTTGACGGTTAAATTTTGATTGACATCAGTGCAAACGTTTGCGTTCCACACTATAAAAACTTAATCTACGGAAGAAGAAAATATGGCAAAATCAGACAAAATGGCGCAACCCACAGTTATTCAATATTTTACAAAATAGGCGAAACGCCAAAAAAAACTGTGGACATGTTGAATCTAACATCGGTGAAAATGCCTGTAAGCAGGGTACTTGTCAACCGCCGGTTTAGGAGGTTTGAAGATGGTGAGGAAGTTCTAGATGATAAAAATAAACCAGAAAGAACGTCTGAGAGTAGACAAATTTGTAATGTAAAGCGCGCATCCGACGTCATTAACGATAATAGGCTGATGACTATTTGCGAATTAGCAGACGAACTAGAAAAGAAAATGCAGTCTATTCAGTTAAAACCCTCATCGTCACCTCTGCCGATAAAGGCCTGGGTATCTAGAGCAGTTGGTATGCACATGTTCATTGTGTTTTTTATATGCAAGGTGCCCTACTCTCCCGTGCAGTACTAAAACGTTATGCAGTAAATTTCAAGTTCTGATTCAATTAAAGTATTCAAATGAATCAAGTTTAGAATAAATAACATAATGTAAGCCAACATGATTTTTTTATTAGAAAACGAATTTCGTAAATTGAATTTTACAAGTACGTCCGCCATATTGGATTTTATTAGCGCTAGCATAAGTTCTAAATCAAAGCAGGTGCCCGCTTCCTTGCTTTCGAAACATTTACAGCAGAAATTTTGTCTCTCAATTTGACTGTGTACGAAGAACTTGTGTATTTTTTATGTCATCACTGGACTCAGACTGGTTCAATGATATGCTCAGCCAGTTGATACATAGACATGAACGGTGTATCCCAGCCAATGCGACTCCTTTTAGAAAGAGTGACACTATGTAAGTAAAGGCTATTAAACTTTATTAAGACGTCGTTGACGTCAAATATCTGTGGCCTGCGGCGGGATACGTTACCCTACATAGATCAGGAAAGTATAGCTCGAGATTTAGAAAACGAATATGCATGATTTTTCACACCCGTATAGAAAACTACTTTTTACACAACTGTTGTAATTTTCAAGTTTATTCCACGATCGGTTTGGGATTTATGGCGTTTGTCTCATTACTTCTGGATCACCCCTCGTAGAAGCATAGATGCTGTTTTTTTATTAAAAAGTTCAAATGTTATATTACTAGACTGCTTTTACATTAAATTACTTGTATATAATGTATTGTGGCAATGTTTGTGTTGTATGCTAAAATTTAAGTTATAGTTCGGCAAAATTTAACTTGCTTGCATTAAACTCCTGTCCACACACTGATTACTTACAATTAGACAACAGTGACCCCCTCTCAGTCAATCAAATTGCTTAAAAAGTGTTTGATAAATCTCATACCACAAAGTAAAGTGTTTGATATAATCAGATCCTTTTCTCTGAAAACAGTGCCTGACAGTGTGGGGTGGATCCACACTATTCAAGTGGAGTGCTAACTAAGAACAAAATGCAATGTTATAGTTTGTTTTAATGCCGCCATGAAAGTTAGAAAGGTCTGGTTTGGTTCAAGATCTTATTTGTCAACCTGCATAAGCTATGCAATAGGACAGCCCCTTGTAAAAAAGTCTAGATCCGCCCCATAATAAGTTAAATACCACTAACTGCCGAGTATATACATGTAAATGTTCAAGGTCAAATGTTTCAATCTATCTGTATTGATTTGAAGGCCATCCAAAGTTTTGAGAAATTAAATGTCCTTATTGCTTATTACTGAGAGACAAGGAAGCTTATTTAAGTGATTATTTATCAAAATAAATTATCTAAATGTTGTTCATGAGCTTTAATTAGCTTTCGTCCAAAATTCACAATACAAACTGTATGCTTTAGGTTAAGGCCAACTATATTATTCCGCGTTTTATATGGCTTTAATGACAGTAGTATAAATATGTAACAAAATAAACGATAATGAATATTATAAACGTATAATTTTTTACCCATTGTCTAAGTCGGATAGAATACTCTTAGCAGTTTGTTATGAGATTTATCAACTCACTTCCCTCGTTGATAAATCCCATATCAAACTGTTACTCATGCTCTGTCCTATACAAATCAAGGCAAGTTGAATATTGCTGCACTATACATTTATGTACGTAAATTAATATTAAATTAGAAATTGTAAATCATAATCCATTATTGTTATCAAATCTGTATCAAACCATTTGTAAACATATTGGTATCGTTTGGCAGCAAATGGTCACTTCTAGGTTATTTATAAAATGATTATTTTGTCTTTGATATACCCATGTTATTTTATTAACAAGTAAACAATTGCTGGGAAATGCAGCAATGTGATTGTCAAGGCAAAAAACAAAACAAAAACTTTTAAGTATAATCTTAAGGTAACTCAAAATAGTATTGTGTTGAATTGTCATGTAAACTGTTAAGATTTTTCAGTATTATAATGTAACTTGTTATAAAACATTTTACTGCAGTGTGTTCAGTTACCTTTAACGTTCCAAAATGTTCCATAATGGAAGTGTCGGAACAACTCAACCCAAAGACATCTCATCCCGAGACAACTCAATCTCCTAACGGATTGTGTTGTCCCAAATTTGAGTTGAGTATTGCACGGGTTGAGTTGTCTTCTGGTTCAGTTCTCCCGTACCTGTAACGTTAGCTAACAGTAATTACTGAACGTGGGGCTGTTCATATCTAAAGGAAACTTAGAATTTTGCTCACAATGTAATGAGACATGAATTATGAATGAAGTTTGATGTTGTGGTAAAGACTAACTTATGGACCAACTTAAATTATTGTACTACCTGGCATGGTGAATGTTTATTGTTTAATTATTTAGAGAAATGCATATTGAAAGTTAAAGATTTTAAAGATAAGCCTTGCCATGAACAAAACACTCAAAAAATCGAGCGGGCTGTTCTTGGACTGCTCTTGTTCTATAATGTCAGCTTTTTACTTTGTTTGTAACATTTGTATTTGCCACACTGGATCTAAACTTATAGTTATGTATATGAATAGATAGCAACATAACAACAGTTTCAAATTGATTTCTACTGATACCAATCAACTTAATACCCTCGTTTCAGGACTGAAGTAACTTCCTAGAAAGCAGTCAACTTTTTCTCCTTATTTACTCATGCAGATTGAAACTAAACCTTATAGATCAAAGAATAAATAACATTAGTTTCAAGGTTATATTTATTGATACTGATCATTTGGATACTTGAAGAGATTGTATCGCAAATGTAACTCAAGTTACATGATGATTTCAGCTACAAATCTGAAGTTGTTTACTTCAAGACTATTTAAATCTTAATGACAGTTTCGATATTTTAATGTCCGCTTCGATATTCAACTGGTTGATGCTTGATCAGATATAATGTGATTAGACACATCAACATCTTGACAGAGTTTTAGCCAGGTTTGATTCTTTTAAGTGTGTTATGAAGTGCTAAGATTTGCATCTTTGGCATACAACAAGTTTGTCTCTATATAATTTAATGTCATTGTAATGACAGAAATGAGACAGTGTACTGCCTTTGATTCTATTGTTCTCTGTGCCTTTCTGCAACCTCCAATAACCTGTTACAATAAAGAATTTGATTTTCTGTGGCAATATTAGGCATTAATTGTACTGTTTTGAAGTACTCAATGATCCAATATGTATGATTTCCTTTTAGCCAGATTTTTCAACGAAAAATTTTGGCTTATAGTTTGGCGAAACTTGGGCAGGCGGTCGGGCGGGTGTCCATTGTTGTTACAATTGTTCTAAAGTTTTCCTTTACCATATATTTCTGCCATTTAGTGCCAGATCTTTATGAAACTTCATACAATGATAACATACCATGTGACATACAGAAAAAGAAAGTAACCACAACTCAAAATTTCGATTTCCTACCATGAAAACATACATGTTTTTCATTCTTCACAAACCATACAGAGTTACCCCCCCTTAAACCACTATTCACGAGCAAACAAAGTAGACCATTGATTTTTCGCATAGTTTCATAGGAAAAGCATTACCAATCACATACATACTCTTCAATATAAAAAAGCGCCCCAAATGAGGACACCAGGTACTCTCAAATAATGAATATGCGGCATGTCACACTTTCTTTTTCCGGCAAATTACCACTTCCAGTGATCATCTAGTGGTGTGTAACCTTTACTTGTTGTGGAAAACTTTTTTTGCGGGATACTCGAAAGGAATTAACACTTAGCTAAATCCTGAAAAGATGCCCCTAAATACAAATTGCAAGCTATTTCGAATAGAAATCATAATTTTAAAAGAAAAAAAAATAACATGTCAGCAAATATAGAAACTTAGAAATGTAAGGTTCAAAAGACATTTTTACACGTGAAAAGATTTACTTGGACACGAGAAAAAATAATCCATTCGAACAAATTAAAAAATATGCAAACTTTTCAAGTGTGTCGAAAGGTTTTGCGGAAATGTGTTAATATAAAACGCTGATATTTCGTGTGTTGATAAAAATACTGTTTATATGGTTTTGAAAAAAATGCTTTTTCTATGTAACTTTTCCCTGAAATAAATGGGCTGTAAAATGATTGCATAAAAATAAACAATAAAATGTTAGTAGTAGTAATCGAAAGGCGATTACTACCCATCACAATATCATGGAGTTGAGACGCCGTGAAATAAGATCCTTTAGAAGATCACTGCTCTTCATTCAGTCATTTCTGTTAGAGGATCTTTCTCTCATCTCTCCCATTGATATCTATGAGTTTACTCCTAATATTATCTAAGACTTGGAATCAACATATCACTACAGTCAAAGAGGTCTTGTGATTTTTAAAAGATATATGTTAATTGTATTTCTTGAATAATGCATATATGTAGACATTTCATACAATCTTTGTTTTTATTAAGAATTGTTGTGGATATTGACTCTAGCATTCTATATTTTGTTTTGATTAATCTTGCACAGATACCCAGGATTGTTAATTTGTATAATTGAAATAAAAATATAATGGATCTTGGTCATTTTGATTTTGTATCAAATTGAATAAAACATTTAGATGATGTTGTTAGTTTGAACAGGTTTTAGTAGTTATAGATAATAACACAATTCTAGAAGGTCTGGTATAAAACAATGTCTCTTTAATACTAACAATATATACTTGTTCTGTTACAGAGGGAATCGACATGTCAAGATTTTTGATTAACACCTCCTTTAACTCTACCCAGAATACATCTGTACAGTTTGAAGATGAAGAGAAACCTGGCAGAGTTACTGCCCTTGATGAAAATGAACGAGAAAAGACTTACATGAGTAAAGCTCAGATAGAAAGAGATCGTGTTAATAGAATACGAAAGGCTCGACAATCTGCGGAAATTATTCAAAGATCTTGGAGAAGATACCTTGCTCAGAAGAAATATTATATGAAAAGGAGAAAATAATTTCTTTCATGTTTTTTGGTGAAATGTAGTGTAATTTGATGAAAATATACATGTACGTTGAAGATGAACAATTTTATGCATGGATTTCCTCTGTAGTGAAAATATAATCTTATATTTTCATTGTCAAAATAATGTCATGTAGAAAATAAATAACATCTCCTTGCTTGGAGAAGAAATGATGTAAAGTTATATGCACCTGTAACAAAAACAGAACTAAGCATAAAAAACTTGAGGCTATGCTACTAGTGAAAATATGTTTTCTGAGCTCACTTGGTGATATGAAGTCGATCTTACACCAAAGTTGACAAATATATAATCTCCTACATTCTCTCATTGACTTAATGTGGTTGGAAATGTACAGAGATTAAGTTATCTATTACGAAAAATTATTGTATCATAAGTAACTTACATACATGTAGTTACATAAACCTGTTTTGTCCATATTTTGATATTACCCATAATTATCTGGGAAGTGTATTATTATGAAACAAACATAATCATTATAATGTTTGTTTTTTATCAAAAATCTGAGAATTACAGAAGTTGAAAATCAACTGTAAGACCATTGATCATGACATCCTTTTTAATTTTAATAGGTATTCTTTCTGTTTCTTCAACATTTTCTCTTTAAGCATTGACTTGTATAGATAGATATACATGTAGAGCTATTCCTTCAGACAATCTGATTAAAACTGGATATCTCTACTTGCCTTCTAGCTACAGTAAATATTAATTTCTCTATACAACAGGATATCTGTTAAGGGAGATTGTGCCTTTACCTAGATAATTTGATAGACAATTTTCTTCCTAAATTTGACAATCTTACATAGATTATACTCATACTGCATCCAACTTTTCTGATATTAATTTTATGTAATTATGTTTTTATCATCATTTGTTTTCATTTTGTCAGTCAATTATTTTATGTTATGTTATTCTTGCCAAGTTGCAATTTGATGTTTTGTCAAAATATTTTTTTCTGTTTTTGTTATTTGTCAAAATCATGAATAACTTCAACTTGTGCTGTGAATCAAATACATTTTTTTGTATATTTATTTTTAATGATTATTTACTGTATAAGAATTTATATTCATTCCATATCTACATGAGTTAAAATGTTGCATCTTCTTAAAGCACTCTATAGTTCTGGCTTCCAAAACTTTATAAGTGGCTATTTTAAAATTTTGATTAGATGCAGCATTAACTGTATTTGCTCGCGTTTGATGAAGACCTTGAGCTAAGTACTCTACTGATATTATTCTAATTATGCCTTTGGGGTTCAAATTGATTCTGGTTCCCATGGTCTTCAGTTTTAACAAAAAGTTCAAAATTTAGGTCTTAAGTTATAAATACTTCTAGTGAGCATGGCGCTCCTTTAAAACTTATGAAATGGCGATCTGCATGTAATTTTATCAGAAATGGAACCAAAGTGTAACCAAAAGTAGAAATGAAATTTGAACTGCTGCCTTTTTTTCATATAGTAAAAAATCTTTCAAAATGGAGACTGACTAGTGTAATAGTGTACTTCTGATTTACCGATTAATTTGATTGTACTCTCTTTTATCTGTGATACACATGTTTCTACATGTTGTTTTTATTTATTATGATGCAACATAGATCACTAGTCTCATACAGGTACTAGAAGGTTTGGCTAAAATAGTTACTCAATGTTTCAAATGTTGATTATTATTCACTGATTTCACATTGTATTTTATTTTATTAGTTAAGTATTATAGTCAAGTGGTGCTTTTCACAAAAATTCTTACGAAAAAAATCTTCGTAAGTCAGTTTCATATAATTAGCACTTCAAAGTCAGACGGATAATCAGCATAACTATGATATGATATTCAAAAGGTATACACAATTCTACACAATTTGTATAATAATTATAATTGATTAGTCAAAAAATGAGCGTATTACTAATGTTTCTTGCTTTTGACTTACGAATATTTTTTTCGTAAGAATTTTTGTGAAAAGCACCAAAGATCAATAAAACTAACCACCGCTTTGAATATCTGTATGAGCCTATTGATTGTTGTTACAATTATACATTGTCGTATAAATTTTATTTTATTTTGATTGATTGATTGATTTGTAGATATACATTTTATTATTTTGTGATATACATTAATGCCATTACAGCATTTTTATATAAAAGTATTATATAAATACACACAGTCATGTAGTACGTAGCATTTAGATTTTACATACTAGTTACTTTTAATGCTCAAATAAAATGTCCACAATTTTAAAATATTGTCGTTCTTTATTGTCATTGGGTGGTTTAGTGGTAGGACACATGCCAAGAGGTCTGGGGTTAGAATCCCACTAGGGGCTCTGCTAATTACCTTGAGCTAGAAATTTACCCACAGCTGTTCCATTCCAACCAGAAGTAAATGGTTATTGTCAGGGGTCACCTGCTTGAAAATGATTTTAATGATCAGGGCTTTTCATACAAAATTGTTAACTCCACTGGTGGTGTATATGGAATCACAGTTGAACCTTAACCTTGATACACTGCAGCAGAGAAGGAAGAACTCCAGGTTAGTCTTCCTATACAAGATAATATGGGGTATGGTGCCGCCCATTGGCAGTGCAAGTTATCTGACACCTATTACTAATAAACGTAAAATCAAACCCAAACTTGATTCAGACAGTGAAAATAATAACATTGTGTCACAATTTTACATAAACCATTCTAACTGTTTCAAACAAAAACTTCAAAAACCCAGCAATACAAAAATTCATTTTTTGTAAAAACTATCTACAATTGGAACGCTCTTGAAGTGGTCATCCCGTGTGCCAGGACAATCGAGAGCTTTAAGACAGCTCTCCAAGTTTCAAGTTTTTTATTTCAACCTAGGCATGTAATTTGCATCAGGTTATAACAAGAACAAGCAAACAATACAAACAAACATGGCAACACGGAAAGTGAAAAATCAAGATGATCCAACCATCACTGTGTATCACTAACTGCCAAAATTATAAACCAAGCAAGTCCTTAACAAAATAATGTCAATGATTTAGCAGAGAAAAAAAAATATCAGGAATATTCCAAGGGAGACTACTTGTGATGTGAACCTTGAATTTGATTAATACGTAATTGTCTCCCTTGCCTAGTAATAAACACTATATCTGTAATTTAGTGTCGGTGATAGTTGGAGAATCTTCAAGCATAGAATTAAACAACAGTTGAGATCATAAGAATCATGATACATATACGAACAAATACAATAGATGTTTAGGGTTAAGGCTGTGTTTGGGGAGAATGAGTTATTTAAATTTTGACATTATAGTTTTACAAAATAAAGCTAATCTTAACAGAGTATGGTAATTATTACTGTTCATCAGTTTCTCAAGTGTAAATATATTATTATGAGAAGTGAAATGATTATCAATAAATTTCTTTCGTGATTCTTTGAAAAATCCACATTTAAACAGGTAATGAAATTCATCTCCAAGAGATCCAGGGTCGCAACTAACCACATCGCACTCCCTGACACATCACGCCAGCAGTGGTCACTGTGCCATATACATACAGATACAGATACAGGTACTGTATTATTTTAGAGTGTTCTTGATCAGCTATTATGGTGACTGATATCTAATGAATATTAATAAAGAAACTTTAGTACAATCAGAGACATAGATATCATATCTATGTCTCTGGTACAATGGTATCGTTAAGTTTTAGTCAACTGTAAATGGTGCTTACATTAACCTCCACTGATTTAAAGTCTCAATATTTGTTTGATATTTCTGGCGATTTTATATATGTTATATAAAATCCCTGATATTTCCGGTACTGGATACAAGTTCACAACAGTACAGTACTTCTGTACTCACCATCAATAAAAAAATAATTCAGTTTTGAATACTTTTAATTCCGTAATAAATAAAATATTCAGGTTTCGTCAAAGATATTTGTCAAAATTTCTATCAAGAGTAATTACTTTCTCTATTGTGTGATTATTGTCAGTTAAATTGGTCAGCGTTTTAGTAATTCTCATTCAACATCCGGGCACTTCTCAAAAAAAGATGGCGGAGAGCGTGGATATCGATTTGTACGAAAATATTGAAGAAGGGTTTGATCAAGTAAGCATGAATCAGTCAGTTAATTCTGTACAACAAAATATAGTTTGTTTTACGTGTCTTGTAATGCACACGACATTTTTCTCTGTCTGCTTCGACATTTTATGTATTGACCTTGTAAAATGATCGTGTTTTCAGTTGTTGTCCCGCTTTGCCCATTTTTCAACTCGATTTCGTTGAAAATGAGGAAATGATTGATAATGCAATAGGCATGCTGTATTGAAGAAAAAAATATCTATTATATGACAAACTCTCCGAGAGAGTTCATCCTAACTCATAAGACATGCTTATATTCAATAGAGGCCCTATCTAATCAGTTCAATAAGGGGAGGTCACTGTGTGGCTACTTTAAGAATTTGTAGCCAATTATGTTGGTCGTCAGAGATATTTTTGTATTCTGTTAAGTTATGAGTTTGGGCAGGTATGACATCTATGTTGATTGTATTTGTTGGCACAATTTATCATACACAAAGGGTCGCTCCGAGGGTCACATCGAGATGACCTTTGTGTCTACCAAGGCCTAAAAAAAAAAGATGTTTGTTTCCTGTAACCCGACCGACCCATCGATTTTATCGCCGACCCTAACTTTTTTGCCCCCCAAAATCGTCACCTATCGTTCCAGGGATCTGGGAAATGCTTAATTTCGCGTATCTTGACGCGTACTTCTGACTTTTAAACGCCAAAAAATCCAGTCCCGTGTCCGCGATACGCAGCCAAGCGTTTATCAATAATTGACAATTAAGTGTAAAGCTAAACGTATGTTCAATAAAAAGGCGGAGCGTACGCATTATGATATGTTTCTTAACCAATCAGCGTCTGCAAACAAATCGATAGTGCTACATGTCGGCTCGATAAGATTGCTTACGTAATCAAACCGTTGCAATTAACATACACGTGACTAACTGTGATGTTACATAGTTAACCTATCTACTTTAACAGTAGATGAAACTTGATTGATGCTTGCCGTTTAGCTGATAATTGTATTAAATTACAAGCGTGTTTGAGGCAGTTTGAATAGACATAATTGATTGTATTTTAAAGACAATTAAAACAGGCCGATGGGCCGACGTCCGGGATAAGTGACTTCCCACGGTCGGGCAAGTGATTCCTAGTCAGAATCACGTCCGCGGACAACTGCCTAAAATCGGTCGAGCAAGTGACAAAATTCATGAAGAGTCTATATAAAAGTGTGCACATAATCTTTTGTTAGTTAAATCTTAAAATATCAATACTTAAATTCCGCGACGACTAGCATAACCACCTACTGCGCCGCGCTTTTGATGTTTTTTCATGTACCGCCGTAGTGCGCTTTGTTTGAAGTCAATGTACGCCGAAAGTCCTTTGATCTGCAACTGCCGTCGCCCAGTTGTTTAATTATAATCTCCCACGCGCCTAATTTCGGTATACATAATATAATTCCAAGAAGTAGTATTGAATTATTACGTAACAAAATGTCATGCATATCGCGAGAGTCTATATTTTAATTGTTTGTAGCAATTGATATCAATATTAATCCTTTGTTGGATAACGAACACGTGTCGGCAAGTTTTCACACTTAGTCGATGTATGATAGCGTATGCTTTATAGTGAATAATGGAGTCTAATTTGATTTAATTGTTATTCAGAATATTTCTAAAAACAAGCGTGACCTAGTTTTTTAATTGTTGACTACATGTTAAACAAATAATTGCCGGTAATGCAGGGAAAGGCTATCTGCGATCGCACAAAAAATCTTTGTTTTAATTTACTTTATTTTTATAAAGTTAAAACATTACTCTGTCCGTTCATATTTTTGTGGGAAAAACAAACTAACCAACTATTATAGAACGAATTAACGCATTTTATCGTTGAACGTAGAAGCACAATGGCGTTTGCTAATCGTGAAAGGCTGAACGCATGATGTTGTGTATAGATATTTATGGAAGAAAACGCAATATTGTCTTCTTTACAGTCATAGGATGCGCGATTGTCAGATTTACGCTAATATTTTGCGTTCATTAATATCAGCGGAACCATTAGTATTTCGGCCCTCAAAATTTTCGACCTTTTTCGCTTTTCCGCAAAATTTTCGCGATTTTCAAAAAGTGGACGTCGGGATTTTCCGAATCGCGGAAATCAGCGGGAGAGTCACACCCCTGAATTCTTAAAGCAATTGTAAACGCCGGCGTGTGATTGATCGAAAACCGACAAAACTCCGCCCCAATATGTGTTACACCTAAATGATCGACAGTCAGTTGGAGACTGGTAAATTCCAGTTAAAAAGTCACAGTGGCTGTTAGCTTAGCCAATGAAAATGGGTATCACAAAACGACTAATGACAAAACGAAAGTAGCTGATTTAAGGCAGTTGCTAATTGATACTAATTATTTGATGTGTCCACAGACTAGTTAAAAGTGGAGCATTTACGGCAGGCGTTATAAACAATTGACATAAAACACCGGTGTTTTCTAATGTTTGTCTACTAATACTACTACTTCTTCAACTTTTATTTCTCCCAAGTATTTGCAATTATATACAAACGGGAAAATACAAAAATACACATAATAATAACTCAGGGTGACACTTCCGGTCTAATATATAACAATTGCACGTATGATTTGTGCTATATAGAGAAATAATACTTAATGTGGGGGCAAGAGTAACAGGTGATGGGTAGTATTAATACAAATGAGATCTGTATAAGGTATATATCCTTGTCCCCCTCTCTCTGGATGAGAACATTGATATGTGATTATCTACCAATTGCTACAAAATAACACGGAATACAACACATACAAGCATACAAGTAATGATATCAGTACAAGTTGAAACAACAATGTCAAGTCCTGCTTTAATTAGACGGGACAAGTCCCGATATGGATGGGACAAGTGACCTATTTGGGTGGGACAAGTGACTTTTGGCAGGTGTCTAGTCCCGGACAAGTGACTGAAGCGTAGAAGCACAATGGCGTTTGCTCGTGAAAGGCTGAATGCATGATGTTGTGTATAGATATTTATGGAAGAAAAGTGACTAAAAATAAAATTTGTCGAGCCCTAAAAAGAGCCCAAATATCTTACATTCAGTGTGATTTTATTTCATAATAATTAAAATATGCATTGCATTTTACTGAAATCATGCTAATAATTCTGGTCACCCTCAGTTTTATTGTCATAGAGATTGCCTTTTCTAGTCATTCAACTGAATTCTAGTCACCTTTATGTCTGTTAACCATATGTTTTTTGACAAAAATAAATGACCAGAAATGTTTTTCTGTTGTATTTCTTTGCTTAATTTTATGCCTGAGGATATATCAAGGGTGTTTGACATTGGAAACATGTGAAGCACTGGTTCTACAGTTGTTCCAGATAAAGTTATTCCAGATAAAAAGTCCTAGGTTCAACTATTTCAAATACCAAATTTCATGAATGATACTGATGAATGAATTTCAAATACAACCACGACTGACATTTGATAATCTATGCAGGGGTCTATTATCAGGAAAAGCATATATGTATTACAATCATTCACTAAAAAAAAAAAAAAAAAAAAAAAAAACCTTCCTACCTACCGACCCATCTTTTTTTTTGCATGTTACAGGAAACAAACATCTTTTTTTTTTAGGCCCAATCAATGTGTAGTTTTCATCTAGACATAACACTATTTATAGCATCTTGGTTTCGTAATTTCTGGTTTTAGTCGGAAGTTTGTGAGCTAATTTGATGCTGGTGTTATAGGGCCAGCAAAATCTTAAAATTGTTGTCTGTTCTTGCCAACTGGTAAAGTTACTTGTCTGTATGAACGTTATAGAATAAAATTATTGAAAATTCCACCTGTCCGTAATTGCCTTGGGACAAAATCGACAATTTATTTCGCCACCCCTGACTGATATTTACTAGAGCTCTACACAGCATGTTCAACCACGCGAAAATCTGCGTATTTCACGCTAAAAAAGTAAAATTCACGCGATTTTTCAGACCCGACTGGGTACGAATATGCGGACCTAAATATATCATATTGTAACGAACGGTAACTCTGTTAAGCTTATTACGTGTTTACGGGCATATAGCCTTTATCCAAATGACGTCGGCAACGCTGAGCGGATTGTTTTTGTTTTCCTCGCAAATAAAGAATCATGGCGTCGATAGTCCTCTGCTCTAGAGCGTTGACGACGCGATTATTCGTACCAATAATTATGTCAAACAAAGGACTTTAACTGATTGTATTATCGAATTAAAAAGGCGTTAATTTAAACTTTATTGATACGATCAAATTTCCATACTAGCGATGAAGAAACACTTGAATTTATGGATTTGTTGTCGACTAGTACTGTAGATTCCGTTGCATACGACTCACGAGCCCGATCAAGCTCCAGATTCACTTTCAAAAAGAAAATATTAATAAAGGCGTCTAGATTACATGATTTTCACTCGCCATTCGATGAAGCTGTGTTTATCTGAACTGTTTATCATAAACTAATGTGGGTAAAGTTAAAGATGACTTGGATTTGGTGAAACTATACTCGATTTTTAGGACGAATCGTCTTAGGACGAATGTGACTGGGGACAGATCGTCTCGTCGGAGAATAGGGTAGAAATCGCCTTGCACTTATGTCAAAATAAACTATTAAAACTGGTGTACCCACTTTTATTTCCTCATACCCACATTTTTCAACATTGGTGGGTACAATACCCACTCTAAAAAAAAGTCACTGAACATGCTGTCTACACCGGTATACGATATATATCTAATACCCGTATTGTAGGTTCGATCTATATATTGGACAGACATTTTCCGTACCTAAAAAAATACAGGCTCTTTTCAAATTGCATGATGTAGATAGTAGACAATTTAAACAATTTACTGAACATAATGAATATTATAATGAGAAAAGGTCACCTGAATGTGTTCCTCACAACAGCATGTTCAATCACACAAAAATCCGCATATTTCACGCCAAAAAAGTAAAATACAAATAATACTATCGGGTACAAATATGCGGACTGAAATATATCATAATGTAACGTACGGTAACTCTGATAAGCTTATTACGTTAATACTGGCATTAAGCTTTTTTCCAAATGATGTCTGCAACGCTGAGCGGATTGTTATTGTTTTCATGGAATCATGGCTTTGATACAGTCTTTTGCTCTTGAGCGTTGACGATGCGATGATTTTGTACAAACCCTGTTATGTCAAAGTAAAACTATTTAAACTGGTGTAACCACTTTTATTTCCACATACCCACATTTTTTCAACATTGGTGGGTACAACACCCACTCTAAAAGAATCCACTGGACATGCTGTCACAAGGATTTAGCTAGATCTTCAATTTGTGACTAGGCGAGAATTTAGGTCTGGTTTTAATCAGATTGCTTTCTGATCATTACAGATCTGCAAAATTCACACTAAAAGCAGTAATAATAAGTAATTAGATTGATTTAATTGTGAGCAAGGATGATCATACTGATAGCAAGTTTGAAGGAATGTTAACTTTAATGGACATGTGATGTTTCTATATTGTATAGTTATGGTTTTGTTGATGTCCTGAAATCTGTGATATTCTGTCTACTACTGTCTATTGTATGAATTTCTTTTGCAGGATGGAGATTTTGGTCAGGATGCCGATTTATATGATGACGTCATTATTGCCCCATCATCTAGTGATATGAAAGATTCAATTGTAAGTGTGTACATAAATTTATATCATGAATGATATCACTGACTCTTTCTTGGCTCATATTTATAATTCAGGACAACTTTACTGGAAATTTTTGAGTGAATAAATAATAAATTATGTCACTAAGCATTTACTGATTTATTATACGGGGCACTGTTGATGGAATTAAAATACTTAACATTCTAAGTACATCTCCCTGTGGCTAACTACTATCAGTTGCAACCAAGGTAAACCGTTGTTAAAATTTAAAATGTCATTGTTACAAGTAAACAAGTTCTGGGGCTTTTATTTACAAGAATTTTAGTCGTAAATCCTTCTATACTGCATTGTTAACGTTGTCCTGGTTGTCTTGCAATAAAATTGCTGCATCCTAGTTTTAAAATTGATTTATTTTTTGAAACTGATGAACTAGATATATTTAAAGGTAATACTGTAGTGTACCTACATTCGGTGCATAAATTATATATTTTTTTATACCCCCGCTTCGAAGAAGAGGGGGGTATACTGTTTTACCCTTGTCCATGCGTGCGTGTGTGCGTCTGTCCGTCCGTTACAAAATTTCCGTCGCAGTTTTCTCAGCAACTATAACATGCAGCAGCCTAATACTTTGCATATTGCTTCATCCCATAGTCCCATGTGGTGTAAAGCGATTTCATGCTCCTTGCTCATCTACTTCCTGTTTGTAGCATATTTTTAGATTTTGGCGGGGGTATCACTAGTGAGCATTAGCTCACAGATTTACTTGTTATTTATTTTCCAACAGTCCAGAGAAAATTCTATTGAAGAACCAAAGAAAAATAACATACCTACAGCAGTACCAGCTGGTTATACTGGTAAAAGATTTAGTGTTTATGTTGGAAATTTAACATGGGTAAGTACTTACTGTATAATCAGTCTTCATATTAGCCAACTTGCCCAGATACACGGTTTAGTGAAAAAATACATTCTGACTAGTTTGTGAAAAAAATTCTAATGATTCATCTGTTGATAATTTTTTATTTCTCTCAGTGTTTGTTTTTCTGTTTTAGGGGAAAGTTGGCAGTGCCTTTTTTAAGAGGAAATTGATGACAAAAATGAAACTGGTTGAAAACTACTTCATTTTCAAAACTTTTGTTTAAATCCACTAGCAGATTAACATTTCAAAGGATTTTTTCTGTCCTATCCAGAATTTCACAATGGTAGTTGAAATATTTGCAAAAAAAATATTTAGTGCAAAACTTTGAAAGACAGGTAAATTGGTTTCATATTTTTGTATGTTTAAAATGTTCTTGTCGTAATTGATAGTACATTCTTAATTTTGTATAATTAAACAGTGGACTACAGATCAAGATTTAACAGATGCTTTAAACAACATTGGTGTACATGATTTATTAGAGATCAAATTTTATGAAAACAGAGCTAATGGACAATCAAAAGGGTAAGCATTTATTGTATATTCATAAATTGTGAAAAAAATATATGATGAATTGGTTGGCATAATATGATTTGTGTGTTCTCTTGTCTAGCTCCTGCTAAAGTTCACATATATATGTAAAATTGTGGCTTTATAATTTATTATACCCCCGCTTCGAAGAAGACGGGGATATACTGTTATACCCTTGTCCGTCCGTCCGTTACAAAATTTCCGTCGCAGTTTTCTCAGCAACTATAACATGCAGCAGCCTAATACTTTGCATATTGCTTCATCCCATAGTCCCATGTGGTGTAAAGCGATTTCATGCTCCTTGCTCATCTACTTCCTGTTTGTCGCATATTTTTAGATTTTTGCGGGGGTATCACTAGTGAGCATTAGCTCACAGATTTACTTGTTTATTACTTGGTTCCTTTTTAATTTTAAATTTGGAGAATAATTGTTTTTCAATTTTCCAATGGATGCAACCTTTTGAGCCTGTATATCTTATGTAGATATTTAGGTCAAGCAGGATTGCTATATCAAAGTAAAAGATATAACTCAATACTGAAATCTATTTCTGTTGTTTAGTTCTTAGCTAAGCTTAGTTTTGTACAGTTTTAGTGGAAGCTCATTGAAAAAATGATGTCAATTTTGCAAGGTTTATTACCATTTATATTTTCTCGTTAATTAGCCACATTAAAAGTTAACAATTGATAGCATGTTGATGTGTTAATTGTAGTAAATATAGGTAAAATAAAAATGAATGTAAAAAGAATGGGATCCAAATTAAATACTTGCTATGTATGGCTATGTCATGCAACCTTTTGAGCCTTCATACCTCATATAGATATTTAGGTCAAGCAGGATTGCTAAAATAATGTAGAGAATATAACTCAATATTGAAAATATTTCAAATATTGTTTACTTCATCTCAACATACATTGTGTAAAAATGTTATGGAAATCAATCATACTTAGATATGCTGGTTATCATGCTAGATTTGTAGGATCCTTTGAGCGTAGTGATAATATGGTTTTAGATTTTCGATCAAAACTAGTATACACATCTTTTCTGTGCTTCAAGTTCATTAGTAGAATTTGTGCTCTTGGAATCTTATTACCTTGTGTTTGTTAACATTCAAGGCAGGTAGTTATTGATCACTTTAGGAGTATAGTCCGGGGCAGTTTTTACCGGTAAAAACCATTGGTTAAAACCAGGGGTGGTTTTTACCAGCCAACCCTGTGTAGTTGACTAGATGTTGGCCTGTATTTTCTACCTTCTAAGTCAACCTACTTACATCTGTTCTAAGCCAAATTTCCCAAAATCAAATTGGCTAAATGAAAAATAATTTGACAAGCATGTCATCTAACCTGTACATGGGTTGTTTATTCACCGTGCATAATGAAATTAAATTGACTACCATGTCTACCAAACTGTACTTTTGTTGTGTACGAAATAAAACATTACTTAAGAAAAACATTAATTTACACATATAATCAATAAGAATGCAACCTTTTGAGCCTTCATATCTATACTAGATATTTAGGTCAAGCAGGATTGCTAAAATAATGTAGAGAATATAACTCAATACTGAAAACTATTTCATCTATTGTTTACTTCATCTCAACATCAATGGTTTTTAATATAAAGACATTTTTCCGTTCTACATCAAACTGAATTTGAATGTATAATATAATATCACTGTGCATAATGAAATTAAATTGACTACATGGGTGAAAGTTTTCCGTATTTTGACGGAATTCCGTATTTTCGACGGCCGCCAAGGCCATTTTTCCAATTCATGTAAATCCGTTGAGAAATTTGAGGGGGGGGGGGGGTAGGGGGTGAGGGTGTCAAAATCGGTGTTTGGCGATCGTAATCACGAAAAAGGGATGTAATTTTGACGGAAATACGGAATTTACCAATGTCAGTGACACGTTAAAATGTATCTCATAGCATGCGTCATTTGACGTAACTTTGTACACAAATATATGCTGCTAAGAATAACTTTGACGGAATTACAAGTCATTTTCGGTGATCAGTAGATCACTAAATACGACTTTTATATTGCATACGACGCAGGCATTTGGTTACGAGGTATCAATTTAAAATAGTGATCTTGTCTTATTACTTTACTATTTGTCTCAAATCGTCTTTATATTTCATTATTAACCAGCGATTGAATTCAATTTAATCCTTTGTTTGGTTACAAATTTACACATGTTTGACATTGTTAAGATGTGTGTCCTGTCGGCTTTTTCACACTCTTTGATGTTTTATTACACAGCAATGTCTTAAATGCAACGTCTCAGTGTGTCATCATAGCGTTAAGTTTGATTTAATTGTTAATATAATTAGTTATGCTTAAAACAAGAATGACCTAGTTTTTTTAATTGTCCGCTAGATTATAATGATCAAAAGAAAATGATCGATTAAAACAAATATTGGCTAATGCAGATCGGCATGTTCATTTGTTTACATTCACCTACTTTTAAAATAGCACTGTCTTTATAAATTGTTTATTTCTAAGCAGTTTAAATTGGTAATTTTATACAACTTAACGCTCAGCGATTACTTCATTACTTCAGAAATGTCTGCGATTTTTATTGAATTATTTCAAACCCTTGAACTGAGACATTTAGGATACACAAAATATTTGTAAATCAGCGATTCCCTGATGTAAATTTGCAGAATTAATTCTTAAAAAACGACTATTTTCAACACGTTTCCATGTGCACTTTTTTTTAAAAAATCGGCAAATTTACGTACGAAATCTTTTTTTTTTTGAAGTAATCGTGTGGTGGACAAAGCCATGTTAAATTTGTAAATAGTTGATTTTTGTTCAATTATGACTATGTGCAAAACAAACCAACATTTTTATAATGCAGCTCATATTTGATATAAATGGGTTAGATAGTCATATAAGTTAGTTATAACACTGACCCTTGAAAAACTTCAAATGACCCTCGAAAAAATAAAAATAGGGGTAAAAATGACTCTTAAGTTTTGTAAAGATTGCAGAAACACAGATATAGTAATGTTTACTACATATTAAGGCCACTACTTCTTGTTCCTACCGACCAAAAAATCGACGAAAATGAAAAAAAACCAGACCGATTTGTGGAAAAAACACTTACTCTATTTTGAGAGTAAACAAAATAATAAAATGCCACAGAAAAATAATCGTCGAAACAAACATTTTTTCAAAGACAATTTTTTGGCACTCGACCAAGAAGTTTTATGGAGTAATTCAATAATTTGATGTCTAAATATCAACATTTATCACTATAACTTAACTAAAATTGTAACAAAACAGTCATGTTAACATACGTCATAAGCAATGATAAAGACACAAGCCTCTGTTCCTTTGTTCTTTTTAATCCTAGAAATTCTATCTAGTTTATATTTAATTACAAAATGAATACGTAAATGCAATGCACTTTAACTTAAACACCGAGTTTAACACACGATACACATTAAATTGATTTAAAATCAGACTCAGTTGAACAGTGACGTAGACTTAGTGTCTGCATCAACTCTACACAGCTCTGTGTATGTGACGTCATATGTTCCCCTGCTGTGTTAACACTACTACTGATGACAAACAGGTAATTAAGACAGGGAAGACGATTTCACATTCTACTGTTAATACCCCAAAATACTCAAACAGTCTCATTTAAATTAAAGCTGTATTTTGCATAACACCAAAAGGTTAAGTCCATTTTCGTTTAAGGGGTGAGCAGATTCTAATTGCAATCTTCTGGATAACTTAGGTATATTAGCATGTTGCAGTTCTTTCTTGTTTAGTCTATAGCATAATTTGCCCAAATGACAAACCCGTATTTATGCACTCAAAAGTCAACAGATTTGGTCCATTATTATTTTATAGGGGTGCTGACTATAAAATCCTCATTCATGATGACTTAAGTACTCTGAGTGGTTGTTTTTTGTTGAGTCAATCCCGTATTTCACAAATAATATTTTAACTTTATTTATACTCCAAAAAAGTCAACAGGACTGGTCCATTAATATTTTATAGGGATGCTGTTACACACTTGGGATGACTTAATTATATTGAGCAGTTGTATGTTGTTGAGCCTATCTCTTTATAATTTACCCAATAACATTGAGACTTTACTTATACACCAAAGTTAACACGTTTGGTCCATGATGATGTTAGCAGAACTGATTCTAAATTTATACAGTAATCTTGGAAGTTTTAAATTGAATGTTCATTTTGTATGAACAGCATATGTATAGATTAAATAGACAAATTTGTTTACATTCAACCTTTCTAATATTGTGAGTCTTGGAACTCAGGTGTCATTTTGTCAGCTGGACAACATGTAAAATAAGATTTGAGTAACAACATAGGCATTATCAATGTGTATGTAATTTAATACTTGGGTCTGTTTGCCAAAAGAGCTGTCATTGATAAAAAAATTTGTAGCAATATATTGAACAGTAGTTATTGGTGATACATCAAATTATCAAGTCAGATAAGGAGTGTAATAGAAGCTGCTAGAACTTATTTTTTTTATTAATTTATTTACTTTAAATTTGTTAAGGTTATATTTTCAAATTTTAAAATATGTATGTTCCTTATCATCAACATCATCTCCTGTGACAAATACTTACTAAGTCGAGCATGCTGTCTCTGACAGCTCTTGTTCTGTTCTTAGTGCAAAATAAGCATGACATTGGTCTGTGAAAAAAATATTTTACATGCAATCAGAAAGCAACTAGATCATTCTTCAATGAAGATATACCTGCTGCCAAAAAAGACTTATCTATCAATTTCACTTGCAAAGTGGATTGAAATTATTTTCTGTGTACATTCAGCTTGGTCTTATACACTAACTTTAAATTATTTGATGGCATGTTTAAGAATTAAGATAGTTATATACCATACAATTTTTTTTCAAGTTAAGAACTTATGAAGTACTCATGAGTACCAAAATGCTTAATATATGTACATAGATATTTTACTCAGAGGTCCAGAAAGTTCCTGCTAGCTTCCATGAATGCTTGATTTTACTGCTTTATTTTGCTTCTACACTGTCAGCTTTCGGGGGCCTCTGGCCCCCTGAACCCCCGCCAAGGCGTTGCCCTGGACCCACCGGGGGTCCTAGCGGCCCCCTGGCCCCCAGCATTTTCTTCAGTATTTTCAGTTTTCACAACTTTCACCCATGTGACTACCATGTCTACCAAACTGTACATTTGTTGTGTACGAAATAAAACATTACTTAAGAAAAACATTAATTTACACATGTTATCAATAAGAATGCAACCTTTTGAGCCTTCATATCTATACTAGATATTTAGGTCAAGCAGGATTGCTAAAATAATGTAGAGAATATAACTCAATACTGAAAACTATTTCAACTGTTGTTTACTTCATCTCGACATCAACCACTTATTTACTACTGAAGCAGTGAAGTTCCACTGTTAGGACCATCAAAGTGTGGTATATTTAGCGGAATAGTCTTTATATTCTCAAATTGCGCACTTGGGACTTATAAATTGTTAAAAATTGCATGATTGCGCTGTAACCTAAGTGGTCTTTTGAGCAGAGTTTTACTACATACATATTCAGTTCTTCTAGATAGTCTTCTTGTGGAAATTTTGCAAACTTTTAATGTTTTTTGCTCTACCATGATATATTATTAATGTATTTCCAGTTTTGCCATTGTTATAGTCAAATCTGAGATGTCATCTCGTGCTATATTTGACAAATTACCTAGAAAGGACATGCATGGACAGACACCTATGGTAACACATTGTAACAAACAATCTTTAAGTAACTTTGAAGCTCAGGCTAGGAAAGGTGAACCTCCACCGCAACAAAATGGAAATGCTGGTAAGAGTTGTTCTCCCTTGTATTGTTGAACTCCAGGGCTCGACATTAATTTAAAACAAGGTTGCCTGGTTGGATAACCAGTTATTTGTTTTACTTGCCTGAACCAAAATAAATGTTTACTTGCAGTAACTGGTTGCCTTACCCCAAATATAGGTCATCAGGGAAAATTGCAGAACCTTTAATGTCGA
Source organism: Mactra quadrangularis (assembly GCA_025267735.1). Taxonomy (NCBI): domain Eukaryota; kingdom Metazoa; phylum Mollusca; class Bivalvia; order Venerida; family Mactridae; genus Mactra; species Mactra quadrangularis. The sequence continues at coordinate 37,405,830 of CM046304.1, forward strand.
GCCCTGGAACTCCTTAATGATTTCCTGTGTTAGTAGTTGTTTTGTGATGGTACTTGGTTTTTAATGTAGACGGGTCATTTAGTCATATGTTTTAATGTTTGTTTGGCATTGTTTGGGCTTTACCCTGCTCTTGAACCATTTTCTGTCACACTGCAGTAGTCTGTCTACATATTTAAACCACTTGTCTCTGGAAAGGTTAGATCTCTAGACCTAATTGTAACTAGTGCTTAGCAAGAATTGACCAACAGACAGGATAATGACTTTAGAAAGCATTTTTAGCCTAATTCCATGAAAGTACTATTTAAGTCTGTTGACTGTTTTCTGTCAACTGTTATATAGTTATTGAATTCTTTGCAATTAATTATTTTCCACGCATTTTTGTCTAGCTATTTAGTTATTTACACATACAGATGAAATTAACAAACTAATTGATCAATGTTGATACTACATTTTATTTCATTATTTAATGTTATACTGATATAAACCATTTCTTACACAGGTCGTGGACGTGGTGATAATCGTGGTGAACCACCTAGAGGTCCACCACCTCCTCAACAGCAACAACCACCACAACAACAACCTCCTGCTAGACCACAACCTGGTGTTAGACCCCCTAATCCATTTCCACCAAGAGTACAAGGGCCTCCTCCCAATATGCAAGGACCTCCCCCTCAACAAGGGCCTCCTGTTGTTACATCAGGGCCTCCACCTAATTTCTTCCCAGGTAGGATGATGCCTGGTGAGTTAATCCTTAGATTTTACTAGTACACTGGAACCCCCTCTGCTAAAACCACCTACCAGTTTCTTTGAATTGGTTGTTTAAGTTGGGTGTTATTAGAATCAAGGTGGCCGTAAGGGTGAGGTTCCAGTGTTGTTAAGCTTTTGTGTATACCATGTACCCATTGTTGAGAAGACATGTTTATTTCAGTTCTTGCTGAGATTTGGAGTCTTCCAAATTTATACTGTTGTTGATTGGGTGATATATCAGAATTAGTCTTGTTTATAAATAATTAATCTGTAGGCTGTAAGTTTGTACTTTCCTTGGATACAGACTTGTTCTGTGGCAATAACAAGCTTCATCAGTTCTTCAGAATAATTTGCTACTAGCAATTTGCAGGGCTCGAATTTAGAAATAAAGGGACTCGCAATTTTTTGTGAGTTGATTTTATTTCAACTCGCAAAATGAAAATTATCACTCGCATTTTTTTTTCAAATTTTAATTGCATGCATAGTAACTATTCACTTATGCAATACAAAAACAACATAGTGCTACATATAACTAGAAAGAACAAGGGCATTATTTTGGGATAGAAAAAAAATTCCCAGCAAATCTTTCATTTATACCATTAATCTTTCTAGTTTCAATGCTGTTATGAACCTCATTGGGTTTGAGAGTAAAATTTTTGCATCAATTTTAACTCGTGAAAATTTGCTAGTTAAAATAAAAGTTACTCGCAATTTTCAGAATCCACTCGCATTTTGCGAGTATGCGAGCTTAGCCCTGATTAGACTAGTTTTCTTTCATATTTAAACATAAGTACCTTTGAATCTGAAACTAAACAGATCTTGCTTTTTAAGAATCTAGATTTACAAAACACAAAATTAGTTTGTCCCCTCATTGATTGAGATGTATGTAAAGGTAAGTAAAAATGAATGTAACTGTTGTTTGAGTGTTTTGATATAGACAGAAAAAACATACTTTCTGATAAGTACTGTAGAATTGAGGAGTAAATGCTGATCTAACTACTTATCTATCGGCAGTTTAAGTGGACCTGGTAGTTTAAATACTGTTTTAATCCTCCATTGGTATAATTTTCACATGTCTTACACTATTGATATGTTGAATTAAATGACCGACAGCAATACATTTTATAATAAGTGTACATTAGGTTACTGCATTTCGGAATAAACCCTTTTGTCCCTTTAAAACAATTGATTTGATTTTTATCTATAAATTTTAGATATTATGTTAGTTGATGTATTATTATCTTATAGGTCAACGTCCAGGAATGCCACCAGTATCAGGTCCCCCACAGAACATGGCTCCAGGTTTACCACCACCTAGAATGGGTCAACTTCCTCCAGGGATGCCACCTAGACATGATCATAGATTGCCACCCCCAGGTATGAGACCTGGTGCCCCTCCTGGACCAGGTAATATTACCATACCCCTTCTTTAACTCTAATTTTTGTATACCATATATTTTCTCTGAAGTGCCCTGATAGTAATTCATATTCCAAAAGTGGGGCATCATTTAGAGTATAAAATAATGGGGAAAATATGACGTACAATATGTAAGTCATTATTTTTTCAAAAAAATAAGACATATTGCGCATTTATTCGGGTTGGGGTGTTAAGTAGAAGATATATGGTATGTAAACATTTAGTTTTAAAGGTGAAACTGTTCCAAGCTTGCTAAAGTAAGTTTTACTTAGTATAAAAAAGCCAAATGAGGAAAAGCTGAAAAAAAGGATTTTGATAAAAAAAGTCTCTAATAATTGTTTCACCTTTCATTATTGTCTTGCATCTTTTGTATTGTATCGAGTGTCAAGTTTATAAGATATGGTACTGTTATAAACACAGTGTATATTTGTATCTTAAAAGTAGTTGTCCAAAATGACCATCTCGGTTGTTTTTCCAATCTTTCGCATATTTATATAAGTTTTTGTTGTCAGTGTGATATTGTTGCGTTATTTCTGATACTTGTTACCCTATCACTATACCTTGAAATCTGGTGCCCTTTTTTTCAATAGTTTCGCTACCAATTCTAGATTTTTCTTCATTGTATCATTATCTTATCATGAGAATGTTGATGATGTTTCCTAGTTTAATATCTTCATAATCTTAATTTGTTTTGTTATTCATTCTTAATGAAGCAAAAATACTACTTGTATACTTGGCCAGGACAACTTAACTATCTGTCTTTCTGTCAACTGTTATCATAATTTACTTACGAATGAACCTTTCATAAAACCTCTTATTTTGAGTCTATCAAGTCTCCGTATTATATTATATATATCTATACCACTAATTTGGCATCAGGGAAACAAAAGAGAAAACAAAAGTGAACAAGTGACATAATGTAACGTTATGTATGCATGTTGAATGTATATATCATTTAAAATAGACTATATTTAGAACTCAAATGCATTGGGTTTTCCACCTAATACAAGCAAAGTTGTACAATTATTATGAGAATTTATGTACAAATATTGTTGAATTTTATTCAAAACTGTCAGGAGCGCATACATTAACTCCACTGATTTGAATATTAATTTCTAAAGTCACCATAAATGAAGATATATTTAAATCAGTGGAGTTATTGTATAAGCCACTGACAGTTTTATAAAATTTAATGCTAACAATAGGCCTCATTAATCTGTGTTAAGTGCTCAACATTAATGAGTAGAAACATGATTGTACTTGATGTTCCTTTTGTGGAAAACCTTGTTATATTGAGTTTTTGTGTCCGCTCAGTAGCGCAAATTTTTACGGCCATCAGTCGGTCACTGACGGAAGTATGCGCATAGTAGTTGGTTAACAGCTAAATCCAGAGATTTAGCCTTTCCAGGAACAGTGAGTAGGTGGACTGACCACCGTGATATAACCTATACAATGTGTTGCTACGTCATTAACCCCCCCCCCCCCCCCCCCAAAAAAAAAATAGATAAAAAAAATGAGTTTTAAATCTAGTCTATTTACTAACATATTCAGATAACCGACTGTTTGAACCTCCTCCTCCAGGCAGTAAGTTTGTAGTTTCTGATATTTAACATTACAAATATACTTGGGTTAAAATGCATGTGTACTAAATAAGTACTGGGGGCCTTGTTCATATTTTCATCCTAGGCATGCTGTTTAAAAAATGATGACAGAAGAGCTTTCTGTGCTGAAATAAATGCTTTTATATCAGCAGTAAGTTGGTTGTATGTTATATTTTTAGTACACTCTTTAGCTTAATTTCACTGGTCAAATAGATATATGCTTGAATCAGTTATGTATAAGGGAAATAGATATTTCCATTTGCGCATTTTATTTTATGTATGAGTTGCTTTTTTCTGTTTCATATATATTATTTGATTTTACTAAACTAATCCCTTTCACAGGCTTATCAATGACTTTTTCAAGCCTCGATTAGGCTGCGTTTCCTTCTTATTAACTTTTTGTCACAATCTTCCCCTCAGAAAAGAGTTTGTCACCTTATTTTCTGAAAATATTGACTGTTTTTTTTTGTTGAATATGTATCAAAGTTGAATCAAATGTTCAGCTAATTGAAACAAACTTCAAAGTACATATTACAACTATATACAATCATGAATGTATCACCTCAAGTGCAACACTTGTGTGAAGCAACAAAGCTAGTGGTAAATGACTGCCTATAGCTTTTTTTAGTTGAATTTGTTTAAAAATTGAATCAAATGTTAATTTAATGGAAACGAAGTACATTTACAACTTTAACAATGTTCTAGCTCTTTAACACTTTCGTGAAGCCACAATATTGACAGATGACTTTGTCTTGTATTAAAATAATGTATAATGATGTACAGGTAGACATTTTACATATTTATACTATTATGAAATAAAGAATTCACAGGTTTTGAGCAGCCCCCACCACCAGGCAGTATGTTAAACATATTTATTTCCCCTGATTACAACAAAAAGGTTGTGAACTGTTGGTTTTTGTTTAATACGTGTCTCATACTTGGTGAAACCATTTCCTTTGTTGCTTTGTTATGTCCCTTATTCCTTACAGAATCTATTTTGTTTTAGCAGTAGCATACATCCCTCAGGTAAAAGAAATAGAAAATTTGTTAGGTATTCTAAGCAATAAAATACTTCCCTTGGGCTTTCGTGGAGCTTGGTCATGAAATTATTTCTACGGCCATTCTCCCTCCTACCAATGATTCTTAATTATGTTGGGCAGTAGTCGGTCACTGACGAAAGTATACACTTAATAGTTGGTTAACAGCTTAATCCAGAGATTAAGCCTTTCCTGGAATAGTGATTAGGTTGTCTTACCGCCGTTATATGACCTATACAATGTGTTGCTACGGCGTTAAACCCAACTAAAACAAACCAACAAAACTTCCCTTTGGTGATAGAAGTAAGATTTGAAAAATCTTTGTCTAAGAAAATGTTCTTATTTCACAGTTATTCAAACTATAAGATTATGTGACCAGTACAAAATGTCTTCATTATTTGGTCTACTCTGGTTGTAGATCTATCATTATGGTGGTTGTAGTATTGTCTATGTCATTATAATCAGACTATGTAATGCTCTACTTCAGTAAAGCTGGTGGTTTTTATTGTACAGGTCATTATGGCTTTCAATTGAAATCAAAACACTTGTCTGGGTATTGATGGACATTTAAAAGTTATGTCATAATATCCTTATGTCTGGAGTTAATTCCAAATGGAAGTGTACAGTTTCTAGATAAGAACGGCTTAGGTAATCTTGATGTCACATTGCCTGCTGATTCATACTGACATGATAGTCAAATTAAGATCATCAAAATCTGCTGGGGGTAGCGTACATAAGATCTTTTTATGATGAGATTGTAATTTTGTGATTTGGTACATGGATGCATGAAATTATGTCAGAACTCAACATAATTGTAAAAAAACTCAAACTACCAAATGATGTCTGTGCAATATGATTAGACTTCCCAGCAAAAACCATTAAACTTATAATAACCTTAATCTTCTTGAAAGCCTGCTGGAAGACCTGTTACTGGATAATAGTAAATTACCTGGAATGTATTCACCTTTTTTAATGGTTCCTGTTTTGAAATAGTACTACTTGTATTAAAAAACATGAAAATATTTGTAATTCAATTGAAGTTTGAGTGTAAGACTTGTTATCTTGAATTCTGATTGTGATGCATGTTGTTCCATGGTTATAGTCCTATCATTCATACATTCCTTTGTTGGTCATAATGGGTAGGGTATAAGGTTACCATGTTGTTCTATATCATGTGGATAGGTTTATAATTCATTGCTTCATATACATGGGTGAAAGTTATCTGGACTGATCCTGATGTCCATGGTTTTGGGGGAGCAAGAAAGGTCTTTTCCTATGTAAAAGTAGCCCAAAAACATGAAATTCTAAAATATCAGGATTTTGAAGAAGTGAAACTTTCACACATGTATATATTACTATAATTATTATTTTATTAATCTATGTTGGTATATTATTTTCTCCATTTCTCTCTTTGTTTCATTATATTAATTATATGTTGAGATTTCTGTTCAAATGTTGAATTCACAATATCATTCTACTTTAGTTTAACTATTATTCTATTAACCCATCATTGCCGCTTCTCCTTAGTTTGAAATATTAGTTGCAACATTCATTTCAAGTTTACAACTTATTTTAATTCCTTACTACTGAGTCATTAGAATATAGTCATCACATAGATAAGATAGATAAAAGTACAGTGAACAAACAAATATCTTAAGCCTTATTTTCAGTTACCAGTATTCTACGTCCTATTGCAGCCCCATACCCAGTTAGAGGACAAGCACCACCCCAGCCAGTACCTCCCCCAGGTATCAGAGGTGTAGCTCCAACCATGCCAGGTAATATATTCTTGTTTGTTGTATGACTTTTGGCTTTTTTTGTTTACTTTTCATTATTTAGGTAAATTATGTTACATGCTAAAAGGTAGTTGTATTTAGTGAAGGTCATATATTGCTGTAATGTACATGCCCAAAGCCGAGACTAGAATAAAAAGATTCTGGCTTGTGAAAACTACTTATCTCATATAGGTCAAGTATTTGATAATCTAGGTCTGAAATATGTGAATAAAAAATTGGGCTTATGCTTGGTAAAATTTGAGGCCCCATGGTAAAATAGGAGAATGAAAGTTTTCTTTGTAAAGGCTGTTAAAATCATATTAATCAGGAGTGTGTTTCATGCACAGTTGGTGCAAATTGACCTGAGACAGATTAATACATTACACACTAAATATATGCTTTAGTCACCATGAAATCACTATGTTGAATTGAGAGTTAAGAAAAACCAAACAATAATCATGTTATATTATATTGTTACAGGTATGCCACCATCACAGCCACCACCAGGTGTACCTCCACCAGGACATCCAGCAGCTCCTGTAGCTCCACATGTTAATCCTGCATTCTTTCCTCCAGCTCATAGTTCAGCTTTACCACCACCTGTAAGTTCTATACTTTACTCTATTTCATAATGCGTAAGTTTAAGTAATTACAAAAAAGTAATTTTATTAATAGTCTAAGTTTCATGCTTATGCATGTTCACCAACTTCACAGCTATTACCCCTGGTGATGGGGTTTCTGGTATCTAGATAAATATTTGTCTCCCTGGTGAGCATTTTTTTCTGCTTGGTGCTGCTGATATACTAGTGTTGAGGAATTATACCACCCATTTATAGCTGAGTTAGTTAGTGAAACAGCTGGATGTTAACCATTCATGAACAATGTTTTGAGAAATTTTGATTTTCATATGCAATATTTGGTGGTTTGATAACATTTTATGAGGCACTCGGACATTATAGTAAATTTTGTCTGACGTATTCATATTTATCAGCATGTAGCCGCAGATGGACTTTTTTTGCATAGACTGACTAGGCTTCTAGTGCAGGGTTTTCAGTGACACAGAATACCTGCGTCCTGAATGCAAAATTTAATTCTGCAACCTGTTATATAACATAGCCTGCATTCTGGGGAATACAAATCTTTAAAATCTGATGAATTTGGTGCTAGTCTCATGTATATGTACAATCATTGTTTTTATATAGGTAGCCCAAGCCCTGAAATAAAGTGTTGTGTATATTTTCTATATATATTAGGTATCTCATGCAGCACCTGTTGTTGATCCATATGGACGTCCTCCTCCAACATCAACTTATCCACCAGCCGATCCTTACAGAGCTGCGGCAGAGAGATATGATCCTAAAAGGTCAGTTATACCTAAGTGAGTGAATCTTTATTACTTTTATCACCACTTTTATATGGTAATCTGTGTTTAATTCTCAATTATCCTTGTTGGTTTTGTCTAAGCTATATAAATGTTTGTTGACATAAAATAGCAGTGTATTTGTCATCACCTTAACCAACTATCATGAAGCCCCATGTGGCAGAAAAAATGTCCTGTTAGGCCACTTCAAGTTGATCATATGTTCTACGGATTTTTCTGAAAAGAAATGGGGCAAGCGAGCGAAGAAAAAAAAGAAAAAAGTCATTATTCTCTTGCTTTATATAGCGGTTTGATCAAATTTTTATGAGCGAGCGAGGAAATAAAAATATTTTTTTAGTAAAAACCGTCAAAATTAAGGTGCGAGCGAATCCATAGAACATATTATCGATTTGTTGTGGCCTTACACAGAGACTTGTGAAAATCAATCCAGGCTGGTAAAGATGTTGTTCTTCTGCTAGTAGTTGGAGTACTAGATTATATTGCAGATTAACTGGCAGAGTTAATTATATGTTGGTACTGACTTTATATGTTGGTACCATGTAGATAAATGGCTGTAAGAATGAATCGAATATCCACTGAATTCAACCAAACAATTAACAAGTAGCTACAAGTTACTTCTTAAGTTTTTATGTTCGAAACTGTAAAGTAAGCTCTTGCTTTTAAGAGGATTGAAGTTCAGTATTGGGTTAATTCCAAGAACTATTGTTCAGTGAACTGTCTTGTCTTGCACGCGTTTAATTGATAAAAAATTTGTAAAACAAAAGAAACAAAAATTGTCTTATAATCTGTTACAGGAGTGAGCCTCCAGCACCACAATTATCAGAACAAGAATTTGAAGAAATATTTCAACGAAATAAAACAGTATCTAGCAGTGCAATATCTAGAGCAGTACAAGATGCCAGTGCTGGTAGGTTGTGGTAGACTTATATTATACTTATATAATATTAGAGATTGAGTTAGATGTTGGAATGTCTAGGAACTAATTATAGTAACTCGAAACACGAAATAAAGATATAAAGGTTGTTGTAGCTACCCAGCTAGCTCAGTCAGTATCTCCCAAGTCTACTGATCAAGGGGTATGTTCAATTCCTGGGCAGGCATACTTTCGTGGAGCTTGGTCACGAAATAATTTCTACATCCATTCTCCCTCCTACCAATGTTTCTAAATCATGTAGGGCGGTTGTCAGTCACTGAAGAAAGTATGTGCCTTGTAACTGGTTTTACAGCTAAATCCAGAGGTTTTGCCTTCCAGGAACAGTTAGTAGGTTGACTGACAGCCCATATACAACCTAGTAAAAAAATAACCTTATTTTGTGAAAAATTCTGTATTATAAGCTTTTTGATAGAATGGGATGTGATCAAATTCATGAATGAAAATTATTGACTGGATACTTCATACAGAAAGCATGGAAACCTGGATCTAGAATAGCAATATGCATTTATATGTTTTAAATAAGTTTGTTTCTTTAGGTATTGTTAAATCAATGTGTATTATATTTGCAGGAGACTTTGCTAGTGCTATAGAGACATTAGTTACCGCTATATCATTAATAAAACAATCTAAGATAGCCAATGATGATAGATGTAAAATATTGATATCATCTTTACAAGATACTCTACATGGTATAGAAGAAAAATCATATGGATCTAAGTAAGTTTGGGAGTTTTAATGATATCAGCATTCCTACTTATTTTAAAATATCTGATTGTAGGTAAATTATGCATTGAACTAAAATAATGTTCTTATCTCTTAAATTGTACACTGTATGTATGTTTTTGTGTATGAAGTGTAGGGCTTGAAAACCAATATAAAGAAATAGAAATTGGCCATCACAGAGCAGAGTATGTCTTAAAATGTGATACACTTAATGAAATTCGGATTAGAAACATTGAAGAGTTTTAGAATTCAACTTGATTTATTGTGTGAAAAACAGCCCTTATTTATGTCTTGTTTTGAATGCAGTAAGCATGATAGAAGTTTGATGATATTTTTTTTTAAATTGCATTCAGTATAAATTGAAGCATTAATGTGATACCCCCTGAATATAAGTTCTTGTCCCTTAAAAATTTTGAACTTAAAGTGTGTACTTACCATCATACTTACGAGTGAATGGGAACACTGAATACATACATACTTGTTTTTAGGTTTTAAATTTTCTGTTTTTGTTGGATCGTTATTTGTAAATTTTGCCAGGCTGTCAACGGATGACTTAATTAGGGACTTTAGTCAGTTATCTTTCCCTGATAAAATCTGAAGCAATCCAATTGGTAAGTAGGTCCTTACAGTTGGAATCCTCGGATTTTATCATTGAATTCCTATGTAAGGGTAACAAAATGTTTCATCTAATATCTTTCTTGTTAATGAAGACATAAACAGAAATGATGGAATTTAGATAGTTCTTTAACTTAAAAATAATTAGCTTGAATTTCAAACAAATTAAATGATATACAAAAAAGTTATTAAGATTAAATTTGGCAAATTAACATTGAAAAGTAAGGGTAAAATCCAAGTAATCCAACTAATTAGACCTACCTATTTTGAAGAGAATACAAGGGGAAATAACTGACTAAAGACCATTATTCCTGTATTTCACCTCCATAAACTTTGAGTTAGATTCCTAAATTTCAATTTTAATTACTGCAAGGAATATATTTTCCTCTATCAATCTTATGGACTTATAGTACTTTAGTAGTGGATGTTGATACAGTTCATTCTTTATACTACCTTCAAACATCTTTATTTGTAAGCAAAGACTACTATGGTTTATACAAGCTTCACATTCACAAAAAATGGTCTTTACGTACTGAGTTCCATCAGTGTCACCAGTGACATATCATTGTAAATCTGATCATATAATGCTTTATTGTGTCCACTTAGTTGGTCAAACAATGGAGTGTCATGTTACATTATCTATAATGGATAGTCATGTTGATAAAACTTGTATATTTCATATCACAGACACAATTTATTGTCAAACCAAACAAAAACAATGTAAGTACATATTTAACTTCTGATAAAAATCGTGTCATATTGTCACAAAACAAAATTTTGATGTATAAAATTATCAAAATCTCAAAAAATATTTGACTATTTTCCATACCTACTTTTGTCTTTGGTTGACAGCCTGGTTTGTTCAAAAGTAAATACATAAATTACCAAATATACCAAATTGTATATTTCTACAGGGACATTATTCTTTATTTTGTTAGCTGTTTCTTAAAAAAGACACAGTATTCGGACCCCATGGAATACAAGTTCTGTAATGTAGATTTATCACTTAGGATTCAGGGCAGCATATTATCAAAAATCTTACGATAATTTAACAATACAATATAGAAGACTCTACGACTAAAATCGGTCATAAGGTGCTTTATAATATGGGTCCTGGCTTCCTAGTCCCCCAGTATTGAACTAGTAGGATAAAGTTTCTTGCTCTTGTTAACAAGGAGGTAGGTTTTGGATCAGATTCAAACCCAAAGCCAAGCTGTCTATTCTATGATTACCAATGTTGTGCTAATAAAAGTATTTGTATGGGCAAAAACATAATTAGTTATTTAACAGTGACTGATCAACGAGTTTAAGAGGGATTATGTTGTAAATTTGACCAAAAAATCAGAATAAATTTAATATTGCATGAAATGGATTCAATGTAAACTTAGAGTTGTGCCCTTGTAGTAAAATATTTGATATAATTATATTCAGGTCTCGTGAAAGAAGATCTCGTTCCAGAGAACGTGATCGTGAAAGGGAACGTGAAAAGAGAAGTCGTCACAGATCTAGAAGTCGTGAACGAGAATACAGAGAAAGAAGTCGTGAACGTGACCGTAGAGAATACGAAGAACGTCATCGTGAGAGTCGAAGTGACCGCCGGGACAGCGAGAGAGACCGAGAACGTGAGAGGGAGTACAGAAGTAGTCGACATTAGATGTTTGATTCTCAGTGAATCAATGTTTTTAAAATTTTATTGTGTAAGTATATGATGTCACATTTCTTGATGTTATGTTTTATCTGACTAGTACAGCTTGGCACTCTGACATGCATTATTTCATTGATCTGTTTTGATTGAAATTTTGTGATGAAAGGTGTCATTTGACTATTGTTATACATAGTAATGTATGAACGATATAGTGATATAAAATTAATATTAACTTATGTTATATATGTGTTGTATTTTGACTAATTCTTGGCTTCAGATAGTATCATAGTATAATTGGACATATAAGTTAGACATTCAAAATATAAACTACACAAAGGTAAGTCAACGTCTTCCATTGTGACACGATCAGTCTTAGGTTAAGATTTTTGTTTAACATTTTAAAATGTTTTGTCCAGTCATCAATCACCCATTAATCTATTTTATTAATTTCTTTCAGCCATAAAATATTGGAGGTGCTCATGAATTGGTGCTTCCTAACTTTTACAGATCTCAAAAATTGACGCTGCTCAAGCTGTGGACGAGAAATACTGCTTGATTTTAGTTTTTTTTACACCACATTATTATGTTTTTAAAATATTTTGATAGAAAACTGGGTTGCTTCCTTTCGTTCAGAAAATAAAATAGCAATTGCTTCGTCTAGTCAATTATGAAACCAAAAACTTGTGTTTAGATATATATATATAAATGATTTATCTTTGTTTTTAATGTTAATTTAATTTGACGGTTGTTTGTCATTATTATGTATAATACTCGAAAAATATATATATGTTTAGAATAGCCATGATCCTTTAAAATTATGCATAAATAAAGACCAATGCAGTTGCATACTTGGAGTTAAGTTTTAAATCTTGATTTTACTATCATCATTTACTCTATAGAATGAAGGATCTATGAATTTGATTGTGTTTTCGCAATTTAGTAGATTTTTTTTTGCCTTTTCAATTAGACATTGAAATTAGTGCAATTTTCATGTTAAGAATAAAATCGAATCTATCATCGCTTTTAAGTTTGTCAAGCTTGATTTATTATGTTATACAGTTAGAAGCAAAATTTTTTTTTTGCCCAAATCAATTCTCATTTGTCCCCAACTTCAAGCTTGTTGGTTAGGTTATGGTTGTTAGATATTTTTTGATATACTAAAAAGCTTGTACCACTCTTTGTTAGAGAGATTTGCATTATTTTTCTTAGGTATTATCTTTATGTTTGGATTATTAAGAGTATGTATTTTAGAGTTCTGCTTTGGTCGGACAATCGGTAAATAGTTAAGACATAGGATTTCGAATATTTTGATGTATAAGCATGTTTCTGTGCATTAGATTTTTAGATATACTAGTAAAACAATTGTATTCAGAACTTGTCCTTATTTATCAAATAATTGTTTTCATGCGTAATTGATCAACTTGTGTTGATTGTTTTAAGCTACTATGCAGTCTATTACATTATTTTATTTAATAATATTGTTATTTTATCTTGATCTAATTGTATTTAAACTTTTATTGCTTAAATATTATATAATAACTTGATGTTTTCTTGAACTTATTTCGATCAACTTTGATATAATGTGTAAAATATTTGGTGATGATCTTTGGTAAGATTAATACAAATATTTGTTTACAAAACATGGCTAACTTGTGAACTAATTTTTTTTAAGCTCCAAAAGATATATTGTTAATGCAGGCCCTCTAGCAAAACTTTAAAAATCTTTTATTTTTGCAAAAATCCTTTAAGATTTTTTTATTTATGAAAAAAAAAACTTGAAAAAAACCCAGATATGTTTAACATCAAGCCTTTGTTTTCTTTAGAATAAGATGGCCATCCTATGTGAAACAGTTTTTCACTGTATCTATTTTTTTGTTATAGTTTGTTGTGAAATTGTTAAGAAACCATCTTTATGGAGTCAATCTCAAGTCTTTGACTGAACAATAGACCAAACTGGGTTGGCATCAAGCACAAACACTTCATGAACTGTTTCAAGGACCACTTTGAACTCTTTAATTTTTGCCAAACTTTACACTAAAGATTTAATTTGAAAAAAAAAATACTCTTTATAAACTTACTTTCTTAAAAGCTTGCTGGGAGGCCTGAAGTTATGTGAACGAATTAGTGAAACAAAGTTTTAATCGTATAGAAGTATTATATTAGAATTCTTTTGATAGTTCATCATGTTCAGTTATGTAAAGTTGTCATCAGGAAATACTTTTAAAAAAATTTAAAATGGTTGACTGTGTAAAAGTATCTTAAGTTCTTTAAATCTACTGTGTTTTTTGGTTGCTCAAGAGAGATGTTAGGTTGTCTGAACTAAAATACGGTTTTCCTAAATAATGTTGCTAGATCTATTGGTTGCTTGGCAACTGTTAAATGTACAATAATGATTTTAATTACTGAATGATATAGATAGATGTAAGAATGTAAGAGATATTTTATTAATGGTATTACAGCTGTTATATGAATATATATTAAACCACATTTGGAATTTACAGTGCACGAAAAAAATGTATACGAGACTAAAATACTGTGTTGAAAAAAAAACAGACTAAAATACTGTGTGTTGAAATCACGAACTATTGAGAAAGGAAGCAATCCAGTTTATTATGTAAATGTATATTTGTTTTTCCAATCATATTTGAACAATAAGTTGTAACTGTCTAACATGACATTTTTATTAACTTGCTGAAACAATCATTTCATTTTTTGCTTAAAATATATTATCATTACTATGTGATAAATTTGGGACGTTTAATACTACAGGGTGGTAATACATTATCTGCTTGGAACAACAAATGTATGTTTTCTTTTAATTGATACCATTGTACATTTTATGTTGTCTATATATGTCTTTGAAATAGAATTATGATTTAGTATGTTTGATGGTTTTACATGCACTTGTTCAATAGTGTTGACTTGAAATCGCTGTAATTAGTATTTATAGAGGAGTTTTGGTTCTTACTAAGATATTGACTTATGGCTTGATAAAGGGAAAATTAGCTGTTGCTAATTGCATGGGTGAAAGTTTTCTGAACTGGCCCAAAAATTGAAATGTAAGCTTCTTTTCCAATATAAAATCTGTTAAAAATGAAATTCAGGATTTTGAAAATTTTGAACTTATGCCCATGTAATTGGGAGTCTGATACATACTGGTATATTCCAGGAACAAAGACCACCTTGACTTATAAATACAAAAACAAATCATAAGCTAGTGTAGTTGGTAAAATTGTTATGTATATATGTTAAAATGTGCATGCTACTTACAGTCTACGAAAATAGGATATGAAATTGGTTGTCCGAACAGATCATTTTAAGAGCAAGCACTTAGTCTCATTTGCATAATTTTGGTTGCCTGCAAGAAGTTGTTAGTTGCCCGAACTTAAAAGTGCAATTGGATGCCCACTAATTTTGTAGACTGTACTTAAGTTTATATAAGCTATGTAATGCTTCATGTGTATTTTCTTAAATGCCATCATTATTTACTGAACATGTTTGGTCAAAGATGGCCTTTGTGTTTAAGAAATGCAAGATAAGGATTTTTTTACTTGAATTCTTACAAATAGAAAGTTTATTAGAACAAAAACATTTAATATTTGATATTTATAGTATCATGTATGTCATGCATACATAACTTTGTTTAAGATAGCTGTTGCTTGCCTATTATTGCCTATGTACTTGTATGTTAATGTGTTTAGTTGTTAACTTACAATATGGACTGTCATTTCAATATTTAATCATAATTTTAAGTAGATTTGTTGCATTTATTTTGGATAATTTATTATGTCCGTACTTTTGTAGCCTGCCACTTTGTATCCAGGAGTCATGGGCTTTATTTCTGGGGCAGGACCTTTGTACCTTCATGCATTTTAGTCATTAACTATTTTCCAAGGTCATTCTCTAGCCTATTTTTGTATGAAGCAGTTATCTGACACTAGTAAGGGTATGTGCTTAGTACTAGAATTAAAGCTTATTCCAGAGATCTAGGACTGTAAAGGGAAAATGAGTAGGATGACTGACCTCTCTAATATGACTGAAAAAATGCTGAAATACATTATATAGCCCATGCATTACATTATTTTACACTGCTGTACTCGCCAACCCAGTTATAATTTTGAACGTAAAAATGTGTTAAAAAAATGGATGTGGTTGTCAATGCTATTTTTATGAGATATGATATTGAAATGATTGCCTGAATGATGATAGAACATAGAATATATAAAAATTATTATTAATTATTACAAAATGTGAAGTGAATGGTTTGTAGGGACAAATTTAAATCCATTTTTGTACATTTAAAACGGCAAACTTGGTGTTTTAGGAAAGTTTGTTATATATGTCATTTATCTGTTTGAAATTGGTGGCTGTGTTGCTTCTTGATAGAGAACGCTTGTAATAGAGAATTATTGTTTTGATATTTACTACAATAGTCAAAATGAAACCCAAATGAATGTATGTATTCTTATACATGTACTATACTAAGCTCAAAGGATTTGTTACTGACCCTTTTATTAATCTAAAGGTGTCCCTTAAAAGGTACAGGAAGTTATCTTTCTCCACTTGTACCTTTGTGACATCATTCTTTATAAGGGGAACAGAAACAAACCAGTTTATTGATACAACATGGGTGAAAGTTTTCAGGACTAGCCTTGATGTTCAAGATTTTCAGGATTTTAGAAATTGTACTTTCATATGTGAATTTTTTTTTTTTTAATAAGATTTTAACTTTCACCTGTGTTGTAATAAATTGTTATTCAATTATTAAATTGATATGCAATGATTTAGTATCGTGATAGAAACTATTGACTGCTTATGTATATATCTCTTACAAAAATAGTATGTATAAATGTATACTGTCCTGTATATATGTCTATAACCTTATCTGTCATCCTTAAATTTAAAGTCATGGGTAGAGTTTTAGTTAAAAAGACATTATGGTATTGCTAACTACAATATGAGCATGTTATTTCAAAAAGTTTAGCATGGGTGAAAGTTTTGAGGGCTAGTCCTAAAATTCTGGTTTCGTGGCTTCAAAGAATTATTTAAAATCATGAAAAAAATTTGAAGACTTTGAAAATTTTGTCCTTTCACCCATGCTCTTTGATTTTCTCTAATGTTATTCAATGTTTTATTTGCACAATTTCTTCATTTCATCCCCTAACATGTATATACATACATCCTAAGCTCATAGCTCATTTATTTATTTTACTTTGAAAATTTACATGCATTTCCATATGTTTACCCTTCTGTGTTTGTGGCATTTTTTTGTTGATTTTTTTCTTGTGTTCAATTTTTATACATTGCTCATGAAATGTATTGGTGCCAATATTTTATATAACCATATATAGTCAATGTTTTCTCAACTGTCAAAGTTTGAATCATTTCACGGTGATTGAATACTCACTTTCACAATATTACAAGTGTTAGTCAAAAACATGAAGTCACGGTGAAATTATTCATGTTTTGACTTTTTTAAAAAACAAACTATACAACCCACCTTTATAATTTTTAGCTCGGCACAAAATTAGTCTACACCACTCTTTACATGTTGCTAGACTAGTTTTGCACTAGCCAATTCATATATTTTATAGTTATGTTTACATGTTGGTCTGTGATAAATTTACAAATTTCAGTATTGAGATATTTTTTATCATATAGTTTGTTGATATTTTGTTCACATATTATAATTGTTATATGTATTTATACTAATTAATGACTTGAGTTTCAGAGAGAGATGTGCAATTTGTGACCAGATGTGTTAAGCAGCTATTTTATGCAGATATATTTTTCTATTATTTCTATGATATGTTGTATTTAAGTATTTTGCATGTATACTAAATTGTATATTTCAAATAAATGTGCTATTATGTTATAAATGTACATAATTTATAGGAACATAGAAAAAGTCTTGAGTTGATTTTGCAAAATTTCTTGAATTAAGATTAGTCTGAAGTAATATTCTTGCAACCTTAACATTATTATTAAATCATAAATTGAGATTTACTATGTTCAAACTGAAGTTTTATTTCTTCATGAGATCTTCATTGAAAATTTTGAGCAATATCTTAGTTCTAGAAATTTTGGGAAATTGATCATTCTTTTCAATTCAAATTATGTGCTCAAAAATTGCAAATTTTAAAGTTGTTATTGAATATGTCGGTTTTCCATTCATATTAACTGTTCATTTGCCCATATTATAGTTTGTGCAAATTGACATCAAGCTACAATGACTTCATTATTTTTAACGGAGTGGATAAATTAGAATTGTACTTTTTCTCGGGTTCAATTTTCACATGCTTAACTTTAAAATGAATAACAGGGAAAGCAAGTAGTATCTTGAGATTTTTTCTTGGTTGTGAACATCATAATGGCCAGAGTCGGACTTCATAGTCCCTGTTGTTTAATTAAAGACTTTAAGTACCTAGTATTATGTTTGATCTGGGTGAATTTGTATATTTAAAACAAATATATACATTGTGTGTATACTTATGCTGTTGTTTTATCAAGGGTTTTCGCAAAATGGTTGTAACTCGATATCAGAAAAGAGTGTGTTACGTCAGTTTTGCATTAAACCCGTGATATGTAGCCAGTAAGAAAGGCTGTTCTACAGGAAAATCGAATAATTCCAGCTGATTAGCCAATGAATTATGATTATCTTATCAGCTGGGGTTGCTAGTTCTAGCACACTCCATTGTGTACAGTTATAATTGACTAGTGTGAACTTACTGAAATAATTGATTTTCACTTATAATTTATACAATTATATATATTAGTTGTGTATTTTGTGTCAGACTCATGTAAATAAACAATGACAGTTTTATTTATACTGTTACTGAGATTTAAACTTTTATGTGTATTTTTTTTGTAATTCTCTTATCGGGAGTGGCATTTACCTACCGGTAATATTTTTATTCCATGTTGACTGCATGGATGTGAAAATCAACATAGATATGTGGATATTAGTGTTGGGTATCTCAGATAAAATTTGTTGTTATATCTAAGTCAATGCACTAAGTAGAAATTGATTTTGTTATGTTTCTTATTCTGATACATGTATTGTCAATTGAAAAGTAACACATATCTTATCATGAGTTGATTACTTGTATAATTGCGATTATGTGTGCTATATTATTGTTATAAAACTTGCAGCAATATCCTCTATATGTTTATACTGAGAGTGTCTTATTTAATTAGTTATTTATATTCTAGTATAGAAATTCATGTATTTGTATGATGTGCCACTGTCTTTTCTGTGCAATGATCTATAATAATGGCTTGTGTCACTAAACTTATTGTTTGGTTCGAATGTCAGGTGATAATGCTCTCTTTCTAGCATAAAATGAAATTGAAATCTTCACCCATGGTACTTGTTTAAAGATCTTGAATAAATCCTGACTATTGAAAATTTAATTATTACATAATTTTCCTCCATTAATGAAATATATGGAGAAGTTGTCAACCTAATGGAAGGGTAGATGAGTACTGGTTGTATACAAAGGTCCAGAAAAGCTAGGTTCGGTGTACTGGCAGCCAAAAAACATAATGTGTTGACGTGGCTATAAACTCATTAAATAACCTGAAAATGCAATGAATTGTAGTATATTTTGAGGTACTTACAAGAAGGCATTGGTGAATATTTTACATGTCTCTTTAGTTTAATTCAATCTTGCAAATATATAAATACATTTATAAGTTGTATTCAACACTAATGACACTTTGGTTTAAGTGTGGCAAATATGTATCTTCTTTAAATTGAACGAACTATGTATGTGTTCATTTTTAAGGTCCAACATTACCTGTACTCGTTTTTTGGTTATTCATTATTTATCATAGGTCTATTAACACATTTCTCTTGATTTTAATATGAAATGATATTAAAATATTCAGATACAGTAGCCTTGGAAATGGCAAAAATTTGACCAGGGAGGATCCCTTAAAACCAAACTGTATAGTCGGTGGAATGATGTTTATGATAACGTATTTTATGAGTATTGAGTATGTGTATAGAAAATTGAGAACATTTTGTTTAATTCAATCATGTGAAAACAGATTTTAGAGGGTGTCATTGAAAATTTTTTTCTCTTTTATGTTCATGTTTATTTTTTTCTTAAAATGAATCTTTTCATAATTAATTAGTACTGTTTAAGATACTTGAAAGGAATTTGAGCTTGAAAAGAAAAAAGTACTTACTTGACAAAATAATTATCAAAATGATTTTTGATTACATTTGTTGTTTTTTTTAAATGTCTAAAACAGATTGTATTATGTAATGTTATTATGTCTGTCTGATGGGACTCAAATAAAGGGTTAACTTGAAAACAGAAATTCCTTTGGATTTCTAAGTCTTATGTAGTTAGCCCATAGGTTTGGAAGGATCATCTGTATTGATTCTGAGTGCCCTGGTTGTAATTTGTACTGGTTTGCAAACAAGGTTTTATGTTTCGAAGCAGTATTCCAGTGGTAGTACGTGCGCTTAGGGATCAAGAGGTCCTGGGTTCGAATCCCACTAGGGGCACTGCTGATATCCTTGAGCAAGAAATTTTCATGCAATTTGTTTACTCCACCCAGTTGTAAATGGGTACTTGTGAGAGTGGTATAATTCTGTTGCTCCAATTTGTTGGCTGCACTAATAAGTTGAGTAAAATACTCCCAGGGAGGTTGATAGATAGATACCAGTAGCCTGTTGACCAGGGGTAAAAGCTGTAGGTCAGTGAACGTGCATAAGCATGAAACTAAGACTATTAAATGCCATAACATTTTTTTTATGTTACAATCACCTGTATTTATAGTCAATTGATTACTTATCATTTGTGTAAATGAATTGTAATAACAATAATTTATACATGTTGGGAGATTTTAAAGTTAGGTTGTGTGTACTTATTTTGTTCAATTATTTACCTATTAGTTCATCGACAATACTATTACGTATTTAAAGAAATAGATGAAACTTAATTGACTCTTTAACATGTAATGTACGAGTAGATGGCAACATGTTCTTGTATTAAATATAAACCTGTTAGGAAATGAAAATGGTTGTATGACTTGAACTTACGATCAAATATGTTGCTGTTGTTTTTTTTAAATATCAAATGCCAATGCCATTAATTAGTACATGTTAAATAGAATCAAAAGTATTTTAAATGGTGAATTTATAAATCTAACCTGTACAGTCGTGTAAGGGTGGGACTATGAATCTAGTGGTAGTGGTTTCAATTGCTTGTTAGGACCCTTCATACTATTCACTTTTATTAAGTTCAGCCATTAAACATTTCTACAGCATACCACGGTATCAAGTATGGGAATTGCTACCTATCTGAGAAAGTATTTGCTCAGTAAGCCTACTGGTAAAAAGCTTATGTCCAGAGATCTAAGCCTATCCAAGAACAGTGTGTAGGTTGAATGACTGCAGCAATTAAAAGAACATTGGAAAACCAATAATATTATGTCACCCATTTTTTTTTTAATTTTGTAATTACTTTTTTTCCCTGACTTCTATGATTAAACAATGTTTGTGTGTACAACAAAACAGGATATTGATTATCCATTGAAGAATTTCTGAAATGTTTCTGGTGTTATTGATAACAATAGGGTACTGGATTTATTATGAGTGTTCATGCTTTTGTTATACGATTGAAGTATCATACTTAATTTGATTTCTTCAAAGGACAATTTCACATAACACTTAAGCATGCCATAATAAAAGTTCTGAATTTTATAGTGTTATTAGAAACTTTATGTAAAACACAAGCGTAGTTGGTGTATTTGAGCAATAATGTGAATAAAAATTAATTTATGTGGAGTATTTTTAAACCTATGTTGAAATATACATTATATATGAGAATGGATGAAAGAGCATGTGAAAATGTGGAATGTTTGTCTGTTTAAAGGGTTTGGAAGGTTGTGTAAGAGAGTGTGTTGCATGAATGTGTATAAAATATATTTCTAATAATCTAAACTAGTTATGGTCATTAATTCATTATTTGTATTCATTATAAAAGTTAGATTTCAACAATATTGCGAATGATATTAATTATTGTCAGTAAAAAATATAGCTTGCTATCTGAAGAAGAACTTAAATATATTGAGGATATTTGTTAATATTGGTGTAAGATGGTTTTATTTCACCAAGGGAGCTCAGGATACTATACTTATTTTCAAGAATGACATTGCCACTAGCAAATATTTTTGGGCTCTTGTGTTGAAGTGAAATCTCTCTTGTATTCCAAAGTTAACATATATCTGGTTCATTTATGTTTCTTTTAATTCTGTATTTTGATGTTATGTTCAAGTGATTTTATATTTTCACCACATTTTCATTGTACTTTGTACATCACATTTTTTTGTAAAGCGCGACAGAAATATGTTACAGTCATGCTTTATAAGGATATGCGGTGTTTTTCAATGAAGTTCAATATCTTTACTTAAACTGTAAATATCAAAATGAGGGGGAGGGGCATGGAGTTCTTAAGCTTGTATGTTTGCTTGTTAGCCCGGAATAGACATTTTCTTTGTGGCTTAATAAATCCACTTGCAAAATAATTTTTGTGAGCTCACATGGTGGTATAAAATGGAAGTAAGCCAAAATTAATTTGTGATCAGTTCTATCTATGGTCTTGTTGCATTTTTTTGTTGAATGAAAGTTGAAGGAAGCTAACAATTCTATAAAAAAAATATTGTAGTCTGTGATATTGTCAGTGACATTTTTGTTGTTGCCATATTTTATATTTTTAATTAGTTTAAACTATTTATGTTAATTTTATTATCATTAAAACTGAAGAATTGAAATTATCTTATGTACCATGAATTAACTTTGCCTATCATTCTTTAGCATCTTATGTTTAAAATTTTCATACAATTTCAACAAAACAAAAATGCTAATAAGTTTTTTTCATGAAGGTTTGAAAAATATAAAGTTTTCATTATATGCTTGATTGATAATTTAAAATGTTCTGTGCTAAATATTGATGCAATTTATTGTGAAACTCGAAGCTTCAGAGAACTGAATGTTAAAATAATTGTAAAAAAATAAATTAAAATACATTGTAATTGATTACTTTAGTAATAACTGATTGAAAGGCAAAGTTAACTAGATCTAATTGATTGTATTACACGATGTTCAATGTTTTTTTCTGTTATTTTATTTTAGGTACAGATTACTCATTGATGTATAGATTTCTTGTGATTGTTGTGTGTAAATACAAACATAGTCAACTTTATCTCTAAAAAAATCATGTGTTCATTGTTTGACAAGTTTTGTGAACACTTAAAGACAGAAAAGTTGAATTTTGTAAGTTAAGATCAGTGTGTTAAACTCCAAGTTCAAGGTCATTGTGTAAATTCCATTGTCAAGGTGATTCTTTAAAGGATTAAGGAGGAATCTACTTCTCGACAGGAAATTGGGGAACTACTGAAGAAATCATTCTCAAGTAAAGACACCGGAGGAAAGATACAGAGGAAGAAATAGAGGAATTTAGTGTGATATCATTTTTTCATTACTTTTCATCCAATCATTTTGGGAGATAGTCATCTTTGGATCTGTTTTTAATTAGTTCGGGTCATTAGTATTTCAGTTAAGTAAAATTGGGAGGGGATTATTGGAATTTATAAGTTACATTCATGGGGAGGCAATTAGTATAGAAACCAGTTGAAAAGACTCAGGGTGGTATTAAAGGGTTGGGGTTATGGGGGCTCTGGGGGGTTCTAAGATGGGTTGGGGTTTGTTTTCAGATGAATTGGAATTAATCATTCAAATCGCTTAATTTCATATTGTTAGTAACATTTCTTGTAATAAATCATGTGGTACATAATTGATGTTTTGTTATTGGTTACTAGAATACAATTTTTGTAGCATTTTGTAGCATTGTCTTCAATTGCAATCTTAGATTACAGCAACATGTCATAGAACACTATTTATGAAGAGATTATGATTGCAGCAGTCATAGCAGCCTGGACTAGCTAAATTGACTCGGGCTAGCTATAATTATTGATTTCATTTACATTTGTTAGTGATGTTCATCTAAGCAACCCGTTGTTCTAACGAAACTGATTTCTGAGCCATGAGTTCTCAAACTTGACATGGAGAGACCTTTGTTAAGTGCAACTTGTTGCAATGCATATGCCATAAGTTATAATATGACAGGGAAAACAGGCTTGAGTTACCTCCCATTACCAAATTTGATGCATACATTTTAAAAATAATCAAGAATGAACATAATGAAAAACTCATTAAAAGCGACCATTTTACCAAGTACCTTTAGGGCACTGAAGTAAGATTTCTTTCACCTTACGAAGGTCAAAGTGCTATGAATATTCATGAAGAAGATCCGAATGCGATGAACAGGTGTGCAATACAATACTAGCATGCGTTAATAACAATTACTTTGACGCATTTCACTAACTGATATCTTCAGCCCAGTGGTAACGCGTCAGCCGCCAGACCTGAAGGTTTAAGGTTCAAATCCCAGTAGCATAATATTGTTTCAGACTAAAACCTTGCAGCGGTTTTTTTCATCTTATTTATAATATAGTGTCAGTATTATATAAATTATCCAAATTTTTCTCCCTCGTGAATCTCGTGCACACGAAGAGTGAATATAACGACCGAAATGTCTTAGTTAGGTCATCATGTCTGAAACATGTAAGCATGCGAAAAATTGTCAAAGATTTAAAGAAATTAATTATAATGTTGCTAAATTCTTTGAAATCGGGTGTAACAACCTCTTTTATTATGGTTTAGCCGATATTTACAAAGGTAAGCTCCGTGACCTTCGTAAGTTGAATGAAATCTTACTATACCTTGCAGAATGTCGCGCTTCTGTAAAAAAAATTGACGGGAAGAATTTGGTTCACACAAAAATTTAACCTTACGTGCCCAGCTAAAGATCTACTTTGGAGAAGGTCATCTAAATCACGTCGCTAAAATGCATATATTTGATGTAGTAAGAATTACACAAGTCCTTTAGCCATAAACCGTTTAAGATGTAATGATAAATTCATCCGATATTTTTCGCGATGTCCGAATGATGTTAGATCTACAGTTATCAACAATGCCAGAAGACGAGAAAACAATTTCACATACCTTTTTATTTAAGACCACAGAATAAACTTCATTGTTTAAAGAAATCCAGTCTATAAGGATTTTTAAAGGAAATAAAACGAGACACGGCTTTACAGTAGTTAATTACACTAATTGTTCGTCTGCTAGAGGTAGGGTCTAAAACACATTTGTAAGTGACAAAACGGGAGCTGATAAAGACGGATGCGACTAATTTCCATAGTTTTGCCATATTCGTCCGGTTATAGAGTTAAAATTGACCGACGGTATTCCGAATGTATTTAGTGGTGTTTTACCATAAAAATGTATAGCATACGACACCAATCTGCGGCATTGTAGTAATGTTTATAGAACAAGAAACCAGTGATAACTGATTGTTGTCTGGCATAATGTCAACATATATTACTCTTGTATTGTTGCGAAAGATAAATACGTCACATGCATTGTTTGCATTCAAACTGGCGTAAATGATAACGTCGTATTGTGTTCGCAATGGGAGCGAAAACAATGAGTTAAAGTCTATCAAGAAAAAAATATTCTAATTTCAAAATGTCAAAAAGTCTTCAAATTTCACCGTCAATGGCTTTTTCTGACAAAACACCCATCTAGCAAGCTTGCAAATTAACAATAGATATGCTCAAGGTCATATAATCACATTGATAAATACATTGTACATGTATATAATTTTAGGCTATCCTAGACACCAGGCTTTGATGATTTTTCATATATCTCAATAAAATTTCTACTATATGACCTCAGCAAGATAAAATTTTTATTAAACCTAAAATTTAACAAAAAATCACCAGTTAAGATGTTCCACGTCCTGGAAACATTACGTATAAGCAAATGAATCATATTTATCCTAAGATAATTAGGCATCCAAATTGTTGATTTTTCAAATATCTCGATATAACCTCAACTCTATGGCCGCAGCAAAATCACACTTGTATTGCACCAAGAACTTCGAAAGCTTGCTTACCATCAGAAGGGATGTTCAAGGTCATGGAAACAACATTTATAAGCATAAAAATCATGTTTATCCTAAAATAATTAGGCATCCAAATTGTTGATATTTCATATTTCACGATAAAATCTCTACTCCATGGCCGCAGCTAAATAGCATTGGATTGTACTCAAAACTTTGAAAGCTTGTTAATAATCAATAGTGATGACCAAGGGCAGAGAAAACAACATAAATAAGCATATAGTTAATGTTTATCCTAAGAAAATTATAAATCCAAACTGTTGATTTCTTATGTGTAAAACGATATAATCTCTACTCTGTGGCCTCAGCAAAATTACATTTTTATTGTACGAAGAACTTTGAAAACGTTGAAACAATCAGTTGAGATGTTCAAGGTCATAAAAACAGCATTAATAAGCATATCAATCATGTTTATCCTTAAATAATTAGGCATCCGAATTAATTTTTTTTCTTATATCTTGATAAAATTCTTCTCTATGGCCGCAGCAAAATTACATTTGTATTGTACCCTAAACTTTGGAAGCTTGCAAATCATTAATAGCAATGTTCAGGGTTACAGAAAACAACATAAAGGATCATATAAATCATGTTTATCCTAAGATTATTTGACATGCAAATTGTTTCATTTGTAATATATCGCGATATTATCCCTACTCTATGGCCGCAACAAAATTACATTTGTAGTGTACCAAGAACTTTGAAAACTTGCAAACAATCAGTGGACATGTTTAAGGTCATGCAAACAACATTTATAAGCATATAAATCATGTTTATCCTAAGATAATTAGGGTTCCAAATTTTTGATTTTTTTAAATTTCGATTACAATCTCTACTCTATGGCTGCAGCAAAGTCACATTTGTATTGTACCCTAAACTTTTGAAGCTTGCAAATCCTTACTAGCGATATTCAAGGTCACAGTAAACAACATAAAGGATCATATAAATCATGTTTATCCTAAGATAATTACACATGCAAATTGTTTCATTTGTAATATATCGCGATAGTATCCCTACTCTATGGCTGCAACAAAATTACATTTGTATTGTACCAAGAACTTTGAAAACTTGCAAACAACCAGTAGACATGTTTAAGGTCATGCAAACAACATTTATAAGCATATAAATCATGTTTATCCTAAGATATTAAGGCGTCCAAATTGATGATTGTTTCATTTATCTTGATAAAATTTCTACTCTATGGCCGCAGCAAAATTACATTTGTATTGTACCCTAAACTTTGGAAGCTTGCAAATCATTAATAGCGATGTTCAAGGTCACAGTAAACAACCTAAAGGATCATATAAATCATGTTTATCCTAAGATTATTAGACATGCAAGTTGTTTTATTTGTAATATATCGCGATATCATCTCTACTCTATGACCGCAACAAAATTTTATTTGTATTGTACCAAGAACTTTGAAAACTTGCATACAACCAGTAGACATGTTTAAGGTCATGCAAACAACATTTATAAGCATATAAATCATGTTTATCCTAAAATAATAAGGCATCCAAATTGATGGTTTTTTTTCATATATCTTTATAAAATTTCTACTCTATGGCCGCAGCAAAATTACATTTGTATTGTACCCTAAACTTTGAAAGCTTGCAAATCATTAATAGCGATGTTCAAGGTCACAGTAAACAACATAAAGGATCATATAAATCATGTTTATCCTAAGATTATTAGACATGCAAGTTGTTTAATTTGTAATATATCGCGATATTATCCCTACTCTATGGCCGCAAAAAAATTTCATTTGTATTGTACCAAGAACTTTGAAAACTTGCAAACAATCAGTTGAGATGTTCAAGGTCATGCAAACAACATTTATAAGCATATAAATCAAGTTTATCCTAAGATATTAAGGCGTCCAAATTGATGATTTTTTTATATATCTTTATAAAATTTCTACTCTATGGCCGCAGCAAAATTACATTTGTATTGTACCCTAAACTTTGAAAGCTTGCAAATCATTAATAGCGATGTTCAAGGTCACAGTAAACAACATAAAGGATCATATAAATCATGTTTATCCTAAGATTATTAGACATGCAAGTTGTTTAATTTGTAATATATCGCGATATTATCCCTACTCTATGGCCGCAAAAAAATTTCATTTGTATTGTACCAAGAACTTTGAAAACTTGCAAACAATCAGTTGAGATGTTCAAGGTCATGCAAACAACATTTATAAGCATATAAATCAAGTTTATCCTAAGATATTAAGGCGTCCAAATTGATGATTTTTTCATATATCTTTATAAAATTTCTACTCTATGGCCGCAGCAAAATTACATTTGTATTGTACCCTAAACTTTGAAAGCTTGCAAATCATTAATAGCGATGTTCAAGGTCACAGTAAACAACATAAAGGATCATATAAATCATGTTTATCCTAAGATTATTTGACATGCAAGTTGTTTAATTTGTAATATATCGCGATATTATCCCTACACTATGGCCGCAACAAAATTTCATTTGTATTGTACCAAGAACTTTGAAAACTTGCAAACAATCAGTTGAGATGTTCAAGGTCATGCAAACAACATTTATAAGCATATAAATCATGTTTATCCTAAGATATTAAGGCGTCCAAATTGATGATTTTTTCATATATCTTTATAAAAATTCTACTCTATGGCCGCAGCAAAATTACATTTGTATTGTACCCTAAACTTTGAAAGCTTGCAAATCATTAATAGCGATGTTCAAGGTCACAGTAAACAACATAAAGGATCATATAAATCATGTTTATCCTAAGATTATTTGACATGCAAGTTGTTTAATTTGTAATATATCGCGATATTATCCCTACTCTATGGCCGCAACAAAATTTCATTTGTATTGTACCAAAAACTTTGAAAACTTGCAAACAATCAGTTGAGATGTTCAAGGTCATGCAAACAACATTTATAAGCATATAAATCATGTTTATCCTAAAATAATAAGGCATCCAAATTGTTGATTTTTCAAATTTCGATTACAAACTCTACTCTATTTGCGCAGCAAAATAACATTTGTATTGTACCCTTAACTTTGGAAGCTTGCAAATCATTAATAGCGATATTCAAGGTCACAGTAAACAACATAAAGGATCATATAAATCATGTTTATCCTAAGATAATTACACTTGCAAATTGTTTCATTTGTAATATATCGCGATAGTATCCCTACTCTATGGCCGCAACAAAATTACATTTATATTGTACTAAGAACTTTGAAACCTTGCATACAATCAGAAGACATGTTTAAGGTCATGCAAACAACATTTGAAAGCATATAAATCATGTTTATCCTAAGATATTAAGGCGTCAAAATTGATGATTTTTTCATTTATCTTGATAAAATTTCTTCTCTATGGCCGCAGCAAAATTACATTTGTATTGTACCCTAAACTTTGGAAGCTTGTAAATCATTAATGCGATGTTCAGGGTCACAGTAAACAATATTTAGTATCATATAAATCATGTTTATCTTTAGGTTATTTGACATGCAAATTGTTGTATTTGTAATAAATCGCGATATTACCCCTTCCCTATGGCCACAACAAAATAACATTTGTATTTTACCAAGAACTTTGAAAACTTGCAAACAATCAGTAGACATGTTTAAGGTCAAGTAAACATCATTTTTAAGCATATAAATCATGTTTATCCTAAGATGATAAGGCATCCAAGTTGATATTTTTTTCATATATCTTGATAAAATTTCAACTCTATGGCCGCAGCAAAATTACATCTGTATTGAACCAAGAACTTTTAAAGCTTGCAAACCATCTGTACAGATGATCAAGTTTATGGAAACAACTTTTATAAGCATATGAATTATGTTTATCCTAAGATAATGAGCCATCCAATCGTTAATTTTTCATTTAACACTTTAGTATCTGTACTCTATGGCCGCAGCAAAATTACATTTTCATTGAACTCACAACAAATCATCAATAGTGATGATCAGGGTCATGAACACAACATTTATGAGCATATAAATTATGGTTATCAAAAGATAATTAGGCATCTTATTTGACGATGTTTGTTTATCTCTTTATTATCTCTACTCTATGGCCGCAGCAAAATGTTATTTATATTGTACTGAGAACTTTGAAAGCTTGCAAACAATCTGTACAGATGTTCAAGTTTATGGAAACAATATTTATAAGCATATAAATCATGTTTATCCTAAGATCATTAGGCATCAAAATTGATGATTTTTTAAATATCACGATAATTTTTCTACTCTGTGGCCGCAGTAAAATTGCATTTATATTGTTCTAAAAACTTTGCAAGCTTGTAAATCATCAAAAGCGATGAAAAATGTCAAAGAAACATCATTTTTAGCATATAAATCATGTCTATCAAAAAATAATAGGCATCCAATAGACGATTTTCATATATCTCTATATAATCTCTACTCTTTAGCCACTGGAAAATTACTTTTTTATTGTAACAAGAAATTTTAAGGCTAACTAACCATCTGTAATGATGTTCAAGGTCACAGAAACAACATTTTTAAGCTGATAAAGCATGTTTATCTTAAGATAATAAGGGATCCAAATTTGTGCTTTTTCATATTTCACGATAAAAACTCTACTCTATGGCCACAACAAATTAGCACTTGCTTTGTAATCAGAACATTAAAAGCTTGCAAATAATCAAATATAATGTTCAATTACATAGAAAACAACATAAATAAGCCTATAGTATATGTTTATCTTAAGGAAATTAGACATCCAAATTGATGATTTTTCATATTTTTCGGTAAAATCCCTACTCCATGGCCGCAACAATATTACATTTGTATCGAACTGAAATTTTTGAAAGCTTGCTTTCCATCTGTAGGAATGTTCAAAGTCATGGAAACAACATTTACAACAATATATATCATGTTTATCTTAAGATATTTAGGCATTCAAATTGTTGCTTTTTCATATTTAAAGATAGAAAATCTACTCTATGGCCGCAGCAAATTTACATGTTAATTGTACCAAGAACTTTGAAAGCTTGCAAACCGTCAGTATATATGTTCAAGTTTATGGAAACAACTTTTATAAGCACGTAAATCATGTTTTTCTTCAGATAATAAGGCATTCAAATTGTTGACTGTTCATATATCTCCATATAACCCATACTCCGCGACAAATTTACGTTTGTATTGTACCATGAATTTTGAAAGCTTGCTTACCATCTGTAGAGATGTTCAAGGTCATGGAAACAATATTAATAAGCATATAAATCATGTTTATCCTAAAAAAAATAGGCATCAAAATTGATGATTTTTTAAATATCACGATGAATTTTCTACTCTATGGCCGCAGTAAAATTGCATTTGACTGTACTCAAAACTTTGCAAGCTTCTAAATCATCAAAGGCGACTTAAAACGTCATAGAAACATCATTTTTAGCATATAAATTATGTTTATCCTAACATAATTGGGCACAAAATTGACGAATTTTCATATATCTCTATATAATTTCTTCTCTAAGGTCGCAGCAAAATTACATTTTTATTGTATCAAGCAATTTGAAAGCTTGTAAACCATCAGAAGAGTTGTTCAAAATCACAGAAACAGCATTTACAAGCATTTGAAACATGTTTATCTAACGATAATCAGGTTTTCAAATTTTTTATTTTTCACCTTTCACGATTAAATCCCTAGTCTATGGTCGCAGCAAAATACATTTACATTTTACCCAGAACGCTGCAAGCATACAAAAATTCAATAGCGATGTTCAAGATAATATAAACAACGTCTATAAGCAAATAATTTATGTTTATTCTAAGATTTTTAGGCATCAGACTTTAATAATTTTCCCTGATCACGACACTTTCCTCCTTTATGACCGCAGCAAAATACCATTTATATTGTACCGAGGACTCTGAAAGCTTGCAAAACTATCAGTAGATATGTTCAATGGCATGGACACAGCATCTTCAATAATAATTTAAATTATGTTTATCTCGAGGTAATAAGGCATCCAATTTTTTCCATATATCTCGATTAAATCTCTTCTCTATGGACGCAGCAAAATTACATTTTTATTGTTCTAAGATATTTGCGTGCTTGTATGTATTTAAAGGAGATGTTAAAGGTAACAGAAACAACATTTATAATCATGTAATTTATGTTTATCCTAAGGTATTGCGTTTCTATTGTACTCAGAACTTTACAAGCTTTCAAATCATCAATAGAGACTTTTAATGTCTCAGAAACAACATTTATAAGCATATTAATCATGTTTATCCTAAGATTATTATCATATAAATAATGCTAATTCTTAGATAATTAGGCATCGAAATTGTTGATTTTTCATATATCACAATATAATCTCTGCTCTATGGCCGCATCATAATTACATTTGTATTGTACTCAGAACTTTGCGTGCTTGCATGTATTCAAAGGAGATGTTAAGGGTCATAAAACATCATTTATCATCATATAAAGTATGTTTATCAAAAGATGATAAGGCATGCTTTGATGATTTGTATAGATTACGATAGTTTTCTACTATATGGCCACAACAAAATTACATTTCTATTGTACTCAGAATCTTGCAAGCTTGCAAATCATCAGTAGACATGTTAAAGGGCTCAGAATCAACATTTATAAGCATATAAATTATGTTTATCAAAAGATAATTAGGCATCTTATTTGTATATTTTTTTTCTTATATCTCGATATAATATTTACTCTATGACCGCAGCAAAATGCAAGTCAATAATAAGTGGCAATACAGAGTTTGACTGGTTTGATTGGCCATATTTCTGTAAGTATTATCATTTATGGTAGAATTCCCATAATAGCTGTATTAAGGTAATAAAAAGAAGAATTCACACTTCTGCATATCTATATGTATTTTGATAATACATACAAGCTGCAGTCAAACTTCAGGCGTTTATCTTCACTGCGTTAAAATTGGTAAAGATCGTATATACTTGTGTAAATGATTCCTTTTTCAAAAATTTATTAATATCGTTCTTATATTAACTAAAACGTTATCAATTTCTCAAAATTATGGGAGAAATTGCATAAAATTCGTGTACATTATTTCAATAGGATTTATAAACTTTCGATTAAAATCTTCTAATTTTCTGTTGGGTCTCCCAATGTTTAATTTTAGTTAGAAATATCCAGATTAAGTTATGCAAGCTGTTGTTTTTAGGTTCAATAGAGCATTGTGAATTTTTATAAACAACATTCATGAAGAGAACTTGATTATGGGTCTCATTTTTACATTTTGAAGACATATACCACTATAAATTTATAGTGTGATTCTTACACATTTAACACGGGTCAATAGCGCTGTTGGTTGTGCGCCGGGATTTGGAATCTCATGTCTCAAAGGGGTACGTGTTGGAATCCTACCCGGTTATACCCTTCCATGAAAAATTGACAATAATGTCAATTTTCCACAATTATCTAGATAATATGGAGAAGTTTGCGACCTAGTGGAAGGGTGGGTGAGTATTGGTTACAGACAAGGCTCCTGGAAAGCTAAGGTATGTGCACTGGACGCCTTAAAATATTCTAAATTGTGTTGACACGTTGATAAACCCAATTAAAAAAAACTTACACATAACTTAATTTTCAATTAATTGATATAAAAAAACTATTTGAGATAGAAAGTTTAAAATTTTGGCCGCAAATCTAAATTGTAATTTTGATGATAAAAAAGTAAAAAAGATCTTGTCCTTGATGTGTGTATTATGAGAATTCTTCCTTAAACTCAATAGTCTAGCTCAGTGTTATGCGTGTCATTGTCCATGTAGGGCTATACGGGTTGGTCAAGCAAGAATGTGGACAGAAAGCAGATGACAATTAAACAGATCCACATGAATTGCTGAAAATCAGTTGCATACAACCAGACATAGACTCCATACAGGACCTCATCCCCCATTTTCGTTTCCCAGAGTCTAATAGGATTCTCAGTACTAGTATTGAGCATCCTACTGGACTCTGGGAACGAGGATGCTCATTCCCTTGATATTTACACAGAAACTTAGAAATGAATCCCAAGGTTGGTCGATGTATTATTTCAAAAAGTGAAGGGAATTTAAGTCTGATTCTGACATCATTTGAAATTTTAGATTGAAATCTATCGATAATGTTGCGTAAATTGACCGTCCGAGTTTCTATGTTTTATTACTTTGGTTGACGATCTTTTCATAACGACATCACAAATATTTTTTGTGTGTACTCTAACCGAGTGCAGGCATCGGCGAATGATGTTTTCAAAACGAACAGTTTTGAACGGTTTAAATGTAGTCACATAAAAAATTCGGTAGAGTCATTTTGTACATTTCTCGTGAAAGTTTTTGCCTCAATTATAATTCTAGTGCCAACTTTCATTAACGATCTCTTTTCGCTCACTAGACCCAAGGACGCTTTAATGTTTTTGGAGAATAATTGCTAGAACTATTATCATGAATTAAACTTCAACTTTATAGCATAAATGCGCGTAAATTATGAATGAAATGACTGTTGTAATTGCCTTTCCTTTTGCTTTCTACTTTTATTTCTTCCAATCTAGAGAGCATATTATGATACAAAACAATACAGAAAAAAGCATAATGAAACGATGTCCCCTTTCCAACATTCCTAGTTAGACATGCAAGTACATTGTATTCTAAGACACTAGGTATATACACTCAACAGGAAATAAATAGAACAGATATCAAAACATTATTTAAGTCTTGGTTTTGAAAAAATGTTATTCATTTTCTCAGCATGATTGCTCGGTACATTAACATAGAATTAGACAACTAATGTCTTTAAAAAGGCTCATAAGAGTATGTGGATCATAATGTTGATGATTTCTGATCCAGAAAGTCGATAAAAATGCTGGAATGTCCAATTATTTTGAATCATTCTTTGTTGCATTATTCTTCTGAAAACAATGAAATTGAAAAGGTAAAATAATAAGGATAAAAACACAAAATTATTTAGATACTTTTCGAGAAATGAATTTAGTTTGTCATTTTAAATATTTTCAATTATTTACTCGACAACATGACGACATGAAACAACTATGGTGTTTTTCATTGTTGGCATTATGAATCTGGATTTAAAAATACATCAGAAAACCCAAAGACGTCTAACAACTGACGAACTCTTGAGACCCAGTTAGTTTTACCTTCAGACAATTATTAAGATTAAAGTTATATAACTTTTGAAGTATGATATTGTCTGAATTTATCTCTTTTATCCAATATTCTATTATCTTGGAATAATATTGAATATAATGAGGGTATCATGATAATTCCCCATTAACCCCAGCTGAAACTGTACTTGTTCGAACTTTTAATATTCGTTTACAAACTTTTAAGTGTATTCTTTCAATAACGTTTTCTTTCGAAAACCCTAAGGTTTAGGCAGAATTGTTTACAATAGAACCGACAAAAGCGTCAAACAACTAACACATTATATCTGGTTTAAAAAGATACATTCTACAATTACATAATACAACATGTAATGCGTTACGATTTTTCTTTCGATGTAAATGTATAACACTTCAAAAGGTTTAACCTGGGTCAATAGCGCAGTTGGTAGCGCGCTTGGGTTTGGAATTTCGTGCCCGAGGGGGTACGGGTTAGAATACCACCCGGGGTTATACCCTTCCATGAAAATTTGACAATAATGTCGATTTTCCTTCATTAATTAAATAATATGGAGAAGTTTCCGGCCTTGTGGAAGGGTAGATGAGTACTGATTACAGACAATGGTCCAGGAAAGCTAGGTTAGGTGCGCTGGACGCCGTAAAATAGAAAATGACCTATATCGTGTTGACACGGCATTAACTCCAATAAATAAATAAACGAAAGGTTTTTCACCATTGTTATAAAGCCATGATGTATACATGTACTTTTCGGCTGAGGTAAATAAACGAATGAATGCTGACGGCATTTTGCAACCGGTAACTTTCTGCATTTGGCCACCTTACTAATTGAAAATCAATCCAATAAACAGTGCATCACTCACGTATGGTTTCACACTAGGTCCAGTCCCCGGCCAAAGAATCGTAACTTATTATCATACAAGTGCTGTAGACTCGGATCAATGACGTGCTCAGTGGTCAAGTGACTACCCGCGCGAGCCCGCATGGCGAACTGGTTATTGTTAAAAGTATAGTATATTTGCTTAATGTTGCTAGGTTTCAGTCAGTTGTCTCTAGCTGTTGTTTCGAGTTTGTTAGTTAGAGAGTTTCGTGAATAACGAACATAGAAAGTACCGCCGCTCGTCGTAGTTTTTTGGATAACTTCGAGGTTATGTATACGTGTTTAACTATATAGTGACAAGTTGTGGACTCAGATTCAACTTTTACTTATTGTAAACGTTAAGTACGGTATATTAATAATCAGAGTAATAATTTAATCAATTTCTCTTCAGTTAACGGTGAATCTCTTCTCTTTTTTAAAAATGTAATTTGCGAAAATACTGGTAATAGTAAAATAATTAATTACATACGACGGACTTGTTGTTATTGTGTTCCATATTCTTTATAGTGGTCTGAAAACATAACGGAAAGGAAACCTACCACTTGAAAGATACCTACCTACCAACCACTTTGTAGTCTTTATCTCCATCCGGCTACAATGGAACTATACTGCAGCTTAAAGAAAATGAAAACGAAATGAATCCGATTGTATAGTGGTGAGAAAAATATCAACGAAGAATAGTAGCATGCCTAAAACTACTTTGAGTAAAGTTCATCCTGTTGGTCAATCAAATGTACAACATTTATAGCACATCTACAACCTTACCCTTCCATGTGAACAAACTAATTTTGAATATTTAACACCTGTGTTAAAGTTGAGTATGATATGATACATGGTAACAAACATTATCGTTTAAGTTCTGGTGGTTCTAGGTGGCACCAAAATTACTACAAGAGCGTTAGAATTCCACTACATTGCATTTCGAACTATCCTCTATTCAGTGTTTTCAGCTTTTTTGATTTTAAGTGATATATGTTTATAATTTAATTAAGTCAGGGCATATAGTCACATGATCTTCACATTACAAACAAACGCTTGTTTTTGTTTAATTCTTACAAATAATAGAAATATTCAAATAGTGCATAAAGGAACTATTTCTTTTTTTTTTCGAAAATACAACATTTAGCCTTTGAGTTGTAAATGTCTACGCTGAATTCTCCTCAAAAGATATTTTGCTTATATCCTAGTTTACTGTTCGATTCAATTTTTCAGAATCCTTCAAATTTTTTGGAAAAGAAAATGCACGAAAGAGAAATCGACGAACAACCAGCGTCAGTTTATCTCATTAGTTCAAGCAATAGATCACGTGATTGTAGACCCTGAAAATGTTTAAATAAAAGTTTGATTATAGTGGAACATTAAAGTCAACAAATGATTCGAATGTACGAAAATCTCAGGCAAAGATAAATCTTTGGTAACGCATTTGCCATTTGATTCTCTATTGCTAACATAGTTGCCAATTGCAATACCTGAAGATTTTATATTCCTGTTGATTAAAAAACGTACCCAATAAATGTATGTTTTAAAAATAATTTTAACACTTTCCATAGGCGGATCAAACGGAGGGTCAGAGGGTCCGGACCCACCCTAGAATTTCCAAAGTGTACCTGTCCATAAGTGTATTTCTTGACTGTAAGTCATTTTTAAGTATTATGTATCATCTTTTCTCGGAGCATTACATATATTTAATGGTTATGTATTTTTATTATTAATATGTTACATCATTCTATAAAATGTGTAAAATGTGGTTGTGGTTAGAAAGTTTGGACCCGCTGGAAAAAAAAACCCGGATCCGCCCCTGCTTTCAAGTGATTTATAAGTATGATCTTTAGAGCGCGTACTTAACATTATTTTACGATGAAAACCCGTTATGGAAGCCATAGCTGTCTGAAGTCTTATTATGTCTACACTCTGTCTTATTATGTCCAAATATGGTGCTTACTTGTCGAAACGATGCCTTATTATGTCAAAAGGTAGTTTTGTTATGATCAAATGTAGTATTGACTTGTTTAAAAGACATACTGACTAAAACGATGTCTTATTATGTCAAATAGTAGTGTTTTATGTCAATATGTGATGTTAGCTTGTCGAGACAATGTCTTAATATGTCCAAATATGGTGTTGACTTGTCGAAATGTCATTTGGACAAGTCAACACCACATTTAAACATAGTAAGACATTGTTTAAACAAGTCAATGCTACATTTAGACGTAGTAAGACATTGTTTAGACAAGTCAATGCTACATTTAGACATAGTAAGTCACAAAAAGTTATAAATTAACATAATAAACACACTTTATTTCTTTACAAAATGATATTTATTTTAATTAAGACAACGAATTAAAATCAAAATATTGATAAAAGTAACATTTTCATCAAAGTATCGTATTTTAAAAATCAATCAACTTTGATGTATATAACTTAATCAAGTTTCCCACATTTTCGCTCTATATTATCAGTTTGAAGAGTTGGTCTAATAATGGTTGTGCGTTGAATTAAGTTTGACGATTCGTACGTTTGACGAGTTGACTGTACCCTTTTAAACAGTTTCATTCTATATTTAACTTATTTGTATCGTTCTGGAACAGTAGATATGAATGGTATTTCTAAAACAAATAAAACTAATGAAAGTAGCGTATTCAATAATTATGTTTTTCTGAAAATATCTGGCATACTCTTCTGTCTTTTTCATTTATTCCGAAACATAATACCTTAAAGAATGCAACCGTATTGAATTTCTCAAGAGCTTGACCATTACTACTATCAAAAAGTGAAATTTACAGCACATGTTCTATTTTCAAAAGCACATTTAATAATGCTAGGTGTGACCTTTCATCAGCCTATATCTAAAAAAGTATACTAGCCCAAAAGAAAAGATTTATACTACGTACAGAACATGTCTACAATGCCTATACATGTAATTGATTTAAAACTCATATTTGATGACATGAAAAAAATGGAAAAAAATTAATATGCCCGTATGTCCACGGGATTGAGTCATATACGTCACATTAAATTCGAAAAAAAACCATGATCAGTTATCCAACATATCTAATACAAGATCAATACATGTAGCTTCTTACATTTAACCCACATGCAGAAACTTGTAAATGGGGTAAAAGTTTTGGGGATGCTGGTATATAATATTATATACAAAATGTATTATGAAAATAGTTTTATTATGTTGGTTAGTTACTGATCAATTTGCTATCAAAACTTTACAACATAATACACAAAATAGCTGAGATAAAACGTGACATCATAGTGATTCTTTTCAATGGAGGAAATAATAAACAAACAAACCCGAATAGCAAAAGAACTATTTCTCTATGTTCAACGTACCTATCTAAAATAATTAAATATTACTTTTATCGTGTATTTAAGATAACTAAAAAACACTAAATACTGCACAGGGTGAGTCTAAAACAATTATGCTTCATTATGTCGTTCTTTATGCTTTGCAGGTGTATTTTTGATAATATTGAACAGCGATCACCTTCAAATGGCTGTTTCCTTGACGCGAAACAAGCTTTCGATAGAGCATGGATGAGCTCGATTCTTGCTGTGTGTTCAAATACAGTGTTGATCAGTATTGTTACCTTCAAATCCATATCATCATTCTTAGCAAACTGTTCTAGTTGTGTCAGATCCAACGGATGTAAATCGAACTGGTTCCCAAAGAAGGGAATACTTCAGGTTCGGGAAGCAAGCGGATTCCCTTTAGTTATTTTTAACGATAATATTTTATGATAAACATAATTTATATTCATTTAAAGAATGTTTCCAATGA
Organism: Mactra quadrangularis; assembly: GCA_025267735.1. Lineage (NCBI taxonomy): Eukaryota > Metazoa > Mollusca > Bivalvia > Venerida > Mactridae > Mactra > Mactra quadrangularis. Next base: position 37,445,536 of record CM046304.1, read on the forward strand.
CTTTACTATCTACAGTGATGATATGAACAGCTTTCATATTTCTGAGTGCTATATAAATGCAATTACGCTGCGGTCATATAGTAGAAATTTTGTCGAAAAAGACATAAAAATCCTGATTTATTGAACCAATTATAATCTTATGATAAACATAATTTATATTCATTTAAGATTGTTTCCATTGAGTTTACTATAATCGTTGATGATATGAACCGTTTTCAAAGATCGGCGTGTTATATAAATGCAATATCGCTGCGGCCATATAGTAGAGATCTTGTCAAAAAAACTTAAAAGTCGTGTATACTCAACCAAATAAAATCTTATGATAAACATAATTTATGTTTATTAAAAGGTTATTTCCATTGAGGTTCATATCAACACTGATGATATGAAAAGTTTCCACAGTTCTGAGTGCTACATAAATGCAATTTTACCGCAGCCATATAGTAGAAACTTTGTCGAATTTTTTTTTTCAAAATTAGGATGTATTAAATCAATTATAATCTCATGATAAACTTAATTTATATTCATTTTAAGGTTGTTTCCATTGACTTTACTATATTCGGTGATGATATGAACAGTTTTTAGAGTTCTGAGTGCTATATACATGTAATTACGCTGCGGCCATATAGTAGAGATTTTGTCGGAAAAAAACATAAAAATCGTGATATATTAAACCAATATTAATCTTATGATAAACATAATTTATATTTATTTAAAGACTGTTTCCAATGACTTTACTATCAACAGTGATGATATGAGCAGTTTTCATAGTTCTGAGTGCTATATAAATGCAATAACGCTGCGGCCATATAGTAGAGATTTTGTAGAAAAAAACCTGAAAACTAATATATATTGAAGCAATTATAATCTCATAATAAAAATAATTTATATTCATTTAAAGAATGTTTCCAATGACTTTACTATCTACAGTGATGATATGAACAGTAATCAAAGATCTGAGTGTTATATAAATGTAATTACGCTGCGGCCATATAGTAGAGATTTTTTTCGAAAAAAAAACCCCATAAAAATCGTGATTTATTGAACCAATTTAATCTTATGATAAACATAATTTATATTCATTTAAGATTGTTTCCATTGACTTTACTATAATCGGTGATGATATGAACCGTTTTCAAAGATCTGCGTGTTATATAAATGCAATATCGCTGCGGCCATATAGTAGAGATCTTGTCGAAAAACTTAAAAGTCGTGTATACTCAACCAAATAAAATCTTATAACATAATTTATTTTTATTGAAAGGTTGTTTCAATTGAGGTTCATATCAACACTGATGATATGAAAAGTTTCCACAGTTCTGAGTGCTACATAAATGCAATTTTACCGCAGCCATATAATAGAAACTTTGTCGAAATTTTTTTTCAAAATTAGGATGTATTAAATTAATTATAATCTCATGATAAACTTAATTTATATTCATTTTAAGGTTGTTTCCATTGACTTTACTATATTCGGTGATGATATGAACAGTTTTTAGAGTTCTGAGTGTTATATACATGTGATTACGCTGCGGCCATATAGTAGTGATTTTGTCGGGAAAAAAAACATAAAAATCGTGATATATAGAATCAATTATAATCTTATGATAAACATTTTTTATATTCATTTAAAGACTGTTTCCGATGACTTTATATCAACATTGATGATATTAACAGTTTTTATAGTTCTGAGTGCTATATAAATGCAATTACGCTGCGGCCGTATAGCAGAGATTTTGTCGGAAAAAAAACCATAAAAACCGTAATTTATTGAACCAATTATAATCTTATGATAAACATAATTTATGTTTATCATTAGGTTGTTTCCATTGAGGTTTATATCAACACTGATGATATGAAAAGTTTCCAGAGTTCTGCATAAGAGTGTTGTATAAATGCATTTTACCGCAGCCATATAGTACAGATTTTGTAGAAAAACTTAAAAATCATGATACATCGAAACTTTATAATCTTATGATTAACATACTCTTAATACATTTAAATATCATTTCCATGAACTTTACTATCAACAGTAATGACGTAAAAAGCTTCCAAAGATCTGAGTGTAACACAAGTACAGTTTTGATGCGGCCATATAGAAGAAATTTCGTCGAGATTCGTAAAAGTAGTGATCGTTTGGAGCATTTTTAAGATAAACATGATTTATGTATTTATAAATGTTGTTTCCATGGACTTTACTATTATAAGAGAAGATATGAGAGCTTCCAAACTTCTGAGTGCTAAATAGATGTAATTGACTGCGGTCATATAGTAGAGATTATGTCGAGAAAAATGAAAAACTAATCATCACATTTTTTAACCATAACTATCCTTACTTTCTGATTATTATACACATAATTCGATTCACTATTAGAAATGTTAAATTTATATATTGTATATGCTCACTATATACTTATTTTTAATTAATGCGCTCGTGTCGGACGATAATGTAGATAAATACAATGTAAATGTTTTTTTTCTGCTGCCAGTTTGCATTTTGTCGAGAAACGACGTTCCAAAGTATAGTGCCGCAGATTCGCGTCGTGTCTGAAACATTATATGGTTAAACGCCACTAAATACGTTCGGAATATCGTCGGTCAATTTTTACTCAATGGTCGGTAAAAACGGTAAAACTATGGAAATTAGTCGCATCCGATAAAGACGAGTGATTGCGACTTTGTATTGGTTCTCATTGGCTAACCAGCTCTGTGTTGAAGCAAATCATGTCTAGACACATTCATCTTGTTGTTTCACTGGGCTATAAACTATCCTCCTAGTTCAGTCGCGTTGTGCCGGTAGCAGGGGCGGTTCCAGAATTTTTTTAGGGGGGTCCACACTTTCGAACCACATTATACACTGCAGAATAACGCAACCTATTAATAATAAAAACTACATTTAACCATTAGATTTATGTTAAACACAAAGGCGAGACCGAGAAAACTCGCTTTATGATACTTAAAAATTTCTTACAGTAAAAAATACACTCATAGGCGGGTACACTTTAGAAATTTCAGGGGGGTTCCGGAACCCCCTCCCCCCTGTTAGATCCGCCTATGATGAGGCAGAATCGAGAGTGATGAGGCAGAATCGAGAGTGATTTGTATAAATATTAGCTGTAAGAAGTTAAGAACATTCACAATTGACCTACAACGAATATCTAAAAAATGTAACTAATACTTGTCCAGTTACATGTGCAGCTAGTACTCTAGGCTACTGTTCGTTTTTTTCTAGGAAGGTTTATTAGAAATAAATCGGTACTGTTTTGGTAACAAAAGCTTGCTTAAAATGAGCTGTATTATTATTAAACCGTCTACATAATTATATGAATTGATTGTAAGAAGAAGCCATATCACTCGATGTTATCTTATAAAAATCGTGAAATGGTCAAAAAGATATAAGAAAAACTTTGACGGTTTGACATTTGGCCTACACAGATCACAAAAAGTCATTTGGTATTCACAACATTTAAGTGTTCACAACAAACGCATTTATGAAATTCACGTGTTTATTTCCCGCCAAAATTAATCACTTGTCATTAGCTGATAAAATATCGAACTGCAAATACATGTAGTTACTTTCTACAGGAATCGAACATAATACAACAGTTGTTAGGCTTTTTGAATGAATACATGGGTGAAAGTATTCAGGACTAATCCTGAAGTTCAGGATTTTTGGAACAGAGAAAGGATTCTTCCCATATGATAATGTGGCCTTAAAAACATGAAATTTGGAAATTTCAGGATTTTGAAAATGATGAACTTTCACCCATGTGAATATGCGTGAAGTCACTACTGACTATTTCCTTGAAAGAGGACACCAGGTAATCATTTAGTTTTTTTTACCGATGATTATAAACTGATTGAATAAGACGTATTGTCAACAGTTTAAAACCATTTGATTTTGTTAAAATGTTTCAAAATTATTTGTATTCTTCGTTTATAAAAAAAGTAATTTATTTGCATTGAAAATCCTTGTTCATTCGTCTTAATAACGCTAGTTAGCTTATCGAAGATGTCGGTTGTAACTTATGTTGTAAAATTTAAAAGGTCTGGTTTTGTGCACCTGCTATTTTTTCTATCATTTCATTAGCTCTACTGTTTAGGGAATAGTGAGAGCTAGACTATTTAGTTGCGTTTTTACTAAACAGATTGTTACTTTAAATAGCTTTAAATTGTGTATTGAATTAAGTACATATGTATGCGATACAGTTGAATCTCAAGGAAGGTAATAGATACTGGGCTGAAATTTCAAGTATTTGGTGAGTTATCCCCCTTTCTTTGTTATCAACGCACCTGTGCGTTGATATAAACAATTATCAAGATTTGAGCATTTTGTAGTCGACACCGGTTGTCTTAAGCCAATCAAAACTATGCATTTGAGGTCACATGATAAGAAAATGGCCGTGAAAAAGTAAAAAAAGGGGTGTGATAATGGACTCGTCTAGTTGTTGACTAAAATCAAGCTGGCGCATAGTCAATAGCGGGCATTAGCGGATGTTTAGGAAGGCTGCACACTACTAAATATTTTAGCGGACGGCGGAACGATTTACCACATACTCCCCATATTTATTGTATGTTTAGGAAGGCTACACGCCACTAAATATTTTAGTGGACATAAACATTTTCACGCAAGTATTTTTGATCGGAAATAAGTAAAATTTACAAAGATAACTAATGAATAGTAAATAGAATTGTTCATTGAAATCAATATGTATTTTATATTCATAACATCCGCCCCGTTAGCAAATGAATATTAACCACAAAATGTATACATCTATGGAGAAGAAATCAAACACGGCTGAGCGTTGATTTCAAGCATTTTTGGAAATGCTAATACTTGTTAAATATGCAATCATCTAAAAATGCTGTACCATTTCTACTCTCGTGAAGTAGGCCTATCGGACAGGCATGACGCAAACTGAGGTTATTTTTAGGCCGTGTTTAAGAATATGTGAGTACTGGTTATCTACAAGAGTTAGGAAAGCTAGGTTAGATGTGCTGCCCCCTGTAAAATAACCCTAATTGTATTGACACTGCGTCCAAGCAAGTAAAATCTCCTGCAATCCTATCTATGTCAATTCATGTCACGCCATGTTAACCTTATATTTTTCCCGGAGAGGGGAGGGTTTGTCAACGTTTTGGGAGGAAGTAAGTACGGATATTTGAGAAATGTTCAAGAAAAAACTCGTAAGATAAGTTAGTTGCTTGATGATTCAATTTTCCATATATCATTTAAAGAAATGTCAGTATAAACAATATATTGCCTGCTTTATTTGATAGCGTATGTTAGATAATGGAGTGGTTTCTATCCTTATATATAAGTATTAAGGAGATTTATCACTAAATGTTTCAATATACAGAGACAAACAGGACAACCGTCTAGTAATTAAAATATTTTAATAGGAAATGTGTCTATTTCCTTTGATTGTATTGAAGCAAGTGATACGGATTGATATGTAGAATGATACTATAGATACTGTAGAATGCGCATTTATGCTTGTGGCGAATTTTCAACTGGGTCACAAGCTGAAGTCTCCAAAGTAAAGTGTTGAGTATTTTATCTCCATATGTTTGTACAATAAAGTTATGAATTATTTCCGGATACTTTTCTAACAGCCTCCGTATTTCATTTACTGTAACAATGTAGTTCAGATATAAGGGTTAAATACCACATTAGTTATGGCCAAATCATGCGATTTTTGACGATTTTTAAGTTCCCAAAAAGTCGTTTTTAAAACCATTCCGTTATTAAGTCTTATAAATTTTGATGGTTTTAATGCTAGAACTTTACAATGTATTATGACTTTTGACTTATCTTTAAAAAATGCGAAATTCTAATGATTGGGTTTTGGCTCCTTTAATAAAATGGGATGAAATGTTTATGATAATCTAAATTTGGTGACTTTTGATTGTCAAAGCATGTTTTATTAGCTTAGTACAATAAACAATTTCAATCTATAAAACCTCTGAAATAACTTAAAGTCATCTATAAACACTAGGGCCCAGTTTTACGAAAAAAACTCAACTTTGTACTCAAACTCAACTTTTCGTTTCAATCTTTAATTTTGCTAATTTAATCAGTGTTACAACAAATATATGAACATTAGAATCTCCAAAGGTTGGTAAAGTCATTTAATACAAAATGAATCTGACAAACATACTTGAATAAGATTTAATTCTATTTGATTCTAATTTTATTATAATGATCATGTAATAACAGCCATTCCAACTGATTTGACATGCTATTTAGACACCAAAAACACTTGAGTCTGTTATTGAGTTTGTACTTAAGTTTGTGAAACTGGTGCCTGGGTACATTTATTTAAATATGGGAAGTATCACATACACTGTAAAAACAGGTGTTTTGCTTTTAAACACTTTTTAAAACACTTTTCTGTTACACTTTTAAAACATGTTACCACTTTAAACATGTAACATGTTTTGCTTTAAAACATGCTTGTGTTTTGTTATAAAACATTACACATATCAAAATAACACACCAGAACGCATTGAAAACATGTAAGTGTTTTAAATTAAAACACTTGACGCGTTTAAAATCAAAACACTTTCTTGTTACACTTTTTGCACACGTAACGCCATATTAAAACACTTCATGTGTTTTCTTGATAAACACTGAACATGTTTGTATTTTTCACATGTTTTGTTGCAAAGCTGAAACTTATTGCTTTAAGAGCACTGTTCGCCAAGTCTTTCTAAAATGAAACTTTGACTAACTAACAATGTTATTTAATCAAAGTCACGGCTGAAAATATGCAAATAAATAAAAAACATAATTTGAAAAGATTAAATTATCATTTATTTGTCATAAAAATGCAACCATAATTTATTTTGAGTGACTAAAATAATAGTTAGTTAAAATATTTTACTTGTGATTATTTCCTTCATATTAACATACACACACAAAGCTATTAAATAGTGATAATGTGTCACTTGTACATATAGTCTCTTTTCCAATGGGGTTTGACTCCCCTACACAAAATTTTGCAAAAACATTAGTGTACTTGAAACATTATTAAGATGGATTTTAAGTCATTTTTAAGTTTATGTATTAACTATACTCTCCTCTTCTTCAGAACATGCACTTAACTAAAGTGTAACAAAAGATCTCTGCATTAAACACTATCTTATTGAAACTAAACATTTAATTACACCAACTTAATGAAATAATTATATTCATTTCATAAGTATATAGTTCACTTCAAGAATTCAACATCAAGAATCTTAAGCCCAGTCACACCTACATGACAATGACTATTGACCGAGATGTAAACTAGTAGAAATTTAAAGAAGAGTGGTCATTTTCACAAAAATTTTACATAAAAATCATTGTAAGTAAAAATCAGGAAAACATTTATAATACCTTTCTTCTTTGTCCAATAAACTTTAACTAAAATATTCTCTAATATGGTAGAATAATGAATTCTTTCTTAAATTCATATCATGATAATTATTATATTATATCTTTTAGGCTTTGAACTTTAAATTTTTTAAATTGGCTCACGATACTTATTTCTTTGAGTTTTTTTTTTGTGAAAATGCCCACAGAATCTTAGTCAGTGTGATGAATCAGTATTGAAAAAATACAAGCAATTTAAATCATTATTGTTCTTAATATCAAATATATAATCCAAAGCTCTTTATATTATCATTTATCTGGTTATGAATAAATAGTTCAATTGTATTGGGATTAACTTTTGTAATCTACATCCTCTTTCTTCTTTCCCTCTATCCTATATCATCATGTACCATCTCTAACATATATTTCAACTTCTATCGAACTTTAATGATGGATGTTTGATTGTTTCTGAAATATATACATTACAATTAACAATTGAAAAATACTTTAAGGGCTACTTTGTTGATAATTCTATATTATAGATAAACTTGACATGTGCTGCATTATTGTAAAGCAATTTCTATACAGTTTAAAAGATATATACATTGTACCAGTATGAGTTACTCTCACTTATAGTAACATATATTTAAAAATTTGCTGTTATCAAAATTTTTTAAAGGCAAAATAAGCTGTAACATTCCAAAGTAGTAGTTTTAACTCTAGTACCAGGTTATAAATAGGACTTCCGCACTATGCTAGGTTGAACAAACCAAAAATTATATTACTAACTTCAGTGAATTAACTTACTTTATAAGACGGGTACATTTCAGTTCGCCAAAAGCTCCATTACTCTCCCCAAACACTATATATATACAAAACTCATATAAACACAACTCATTCAACAATATGGTTCCATTTCTCAGTTATTAGCATTGTCTCTGCCTTTCCCTCCAAAAGGTGTATGTATAGTAAATAACCAACCTGAATAAAAATGAAAATAACAATATTAAATTCAAGGATTTATGATAATATGATGACACACTCAAACTCAATCACATTCTAGTCTTAAATTAATAAAAATATAACAGGATAAAACATGCATGCTTAACCAAGGCCTAAAATAAGAATAGCTGTGCTTAGGGCACCCGACTACCTAAATAAGTTGCCGACCTTAAAGTTTTTATTTCAAAGTCAGCAAACTTGGGTGGTTTTTGTGTTCATAACTGCAAAAAATAGTGATTTTATGAGTAAAAAGCAACAACAAAAAACCTACCCCACCTCTCATTTCTCAGGCTATTCCCATACACACACAATTTTAACTTGGCCTAACCACCATGGAAAAAAGCCTGTCATGCCTGTATAATGTATCATTAAATAACTTGTCTCACAGTCTGAGTATTATTTTCATATCATTTCTTCAAGCATCTGCTCTTTTTCCCTAAAATACATTGTATAAAGTAACAACATTGAAAATTTAAAACAATTCGTCATCTGCAATGTGTAATTACATCCCTTCCATATAAAAATAGAGCTATTTTAAGTGTATATTTTATAATTACTATATGCTTTTTGTAATAAAGAAGGGGTGACGAAATTAGGACAGGAACGAAATTAGGACCCCGAAAAATGCTTTAAGTGTAAGAGGTGGGGTGACGAAATTAGGACAGGAACGAAATTAGGACCCAGAAAATTGCTTTAAGTGTATGAGGTGGGGTAACGAAATTAGGACAGGGATGAAATTAGGTACTAGCTATTGTATTAGACCAACAACAAACGCACAAACTGAGTAAATAATAACAATATATTAATGCAGAAGGGAATGCAAAAATTGATACAAAAAAGTTAATATTTTCTTTTTAAACAAATAGCTGTGTAGGCGCCACTGATCCTAAATGGCCACAGATAATACCAACGAAATTCAAAGAATGTCGCGAAAACTGATGACAAAATGTATCCCACGTCAAAAAGCTCTTCCCTTGCATAAATTTTATTACTAAATTTCAAAACTGGAGACTGAAAACACGACAGGTGATAAAGCGACCCAAAAAAATATTAAAGCAATACATTACTTACATTAATGTTCCGACGATTTTCTGGGCGCGAGCAGACAGCGCTTCAACCTTGAATTCGAACATTCCATAATCTCCAAACAAAACTACTTGGTGATTGGGACCATATAGTTTCCACGTTAACAATGTTAATTTAATATTAAAGAATACTTACGCATTCCATTCTTAATATATTTACATATCTGTGTGTTTATAAAAAAAGTCAAAGCTTCGCTAAGAGACTATGAAGTGTGTTCGTTTTGCACACTAGTGAAAACGCACGTGTTTTACATTTCCGTTTCTGGTAAAAAAAAATACGCAAAAAACCGTATTCTTATGAAGATGTTGGGTCTAATATATCGTTTTGTAGTTACATTTGTTTCTCCATTGCGATTATTAATTTTTCAGACGAACAAATTTTAACGATTGAAAATGGTACCGTTTTAAAGTAAAACACTGCCGATTTTTTTAAATCACTAAAACGCTAAGTGTTACTATATTAAACGGATGTGTTACGAAAGTAAATTGCAGTGTTTTCGTTTTAAACACTTATAAAACATGTTACGTGTTCCCATTTTTTACAGTGTACCATGTAATTCACTGTACTCGCTACAAAATGTCTTTTATTCGACGTTATTGCATATCGACAGTTCATTAGAATGGAAGTTGTCAGATTTTAACATCAAATTTTGTTCAAACAAAGCATAAACAAAAATCACGTTCATAGTTTAATGCAACAGATTCGTGGTCAAAAGTGTCCACAGTCGATTTTGATCATGCGTCACATGCACTAAAATTAGGTTCGAATTTCATAGTTATGGAATCATGGATTCTATGTTCTGGAAACTCGGATTCAATACTTATAAATAAATGAGCTATCTTTATGCTTTTTGATGAATAAAAAAGATAACAAAGTGAGTATAATAAATTCCATGTTAAATGACACATTCCAAATAATATGGTGTTTATATCAGGGTTCGTACAGACCTTGAAAAGTGCTTGAATTTTAAGATCTACAATGAAAATGCTTAAAAGCTATTTTGGATGCTTTTTTTCATTTGCAACCTTGACAAATGCTTGAAAAGTGCTTATTTCAAGTCCAAGATTACATTTGTATATTTTAATATTCAAACCCGGGTCGATAGCGCAATTGGTAGCGCGCCGGGATTCGGAATCTCGCGTCCCGAGGGGGGTACTGGTTCGAATCCCACCCTGGGATGTTATACCCTTCCATGAAAATTAGACAATGTCAATTTTCCTCCATTGATTAGATAATATGGAGAAGTTTTCGGCCTTGTGGAAGGGTAGGTGAGTACTGGTTATAGACAAGGGTCAGGGAAAGCTAGGGTGGGTGCGCTGGACGCCGTGAAATGACCTAAAATGTGTTGATACGGCGTTAAATCCAATAAATAAATAAATTTTTAATATTCAATGCTATACTTAAGAAATATTGCAGTTTATGTGCCACAGATTTATTTTGATTTCCATCGAAATTTTACAGACAACATGCAGGCAAATAAATACATTTATGACTTTCAAGCGTGTTAGTCTTCAAGTACCACTGGGTGGAAGACACGAACTCTAATCTACAGGCTCATTGTAGATAATGCAACACAACAAAAATCGCCAATATTGGCGAATCAGCCCTTAAAAACTTACAGTGCTTGAATTTGGCACTTTTGTCCTTGAATAGTGCTTAAAGGTGCATGAATTTTGTCGCTAAAATTCTGTATGAACCCTGTATATATGTTTCGTCGTGGAATTCAATACAGACGTAAGTTTGGTACGTAAGCATTTAAATTACGAGTAGGAAGGCACATACGATTTGATAAGTGCATTTAAACATACATTTTTTATGTCTGCGTATACTTGTTATTTTTTATTCATTGACAAAATTTTCTATTCATAAATGTAAATAATTTCTTAACACCACAAAAGGATATCACTCGACCCAAACCCATGTATTCTTTTTTATAATGAAAATTTTGTTTGTTCGTCTCGCATGTTGTAAACGCACGTGACAATGTTTGAATTCTGGGTAAACATTGATGATGACGTAGTTTATACTCAATAAAAAATAAATTAAGTCAACAAAAAATATTTTTATAAACTATTACGTAAACAAGTCATTTTTTGAAGACATTCTATCCACCCTCACATTTGAATTACATTTCATAACAATTTAAAAGCTTTATTAACTACAGGTGTTAAAGACAAATAACTGAAAATCTATGACCGAACAAGTCTGAATAAACCATGCATAGAGTCGACTAAAGCCTATGTCCTGATTGCACACCTAGACATTGCACATAGTTTTAATTTTTGACATGTATTTGTATAAACATCCTATTTGCTCGGCATGCTCAGATTTAACTCAAGAATTGTACCACAATCAGGTAGAACTCCAGAGCCCTAATACGGACCATGCATGAAATAGACTTAAAATTGAAAGGCAAAAACAAGGATTTCTTACATAGGGGTTTACTTGACAAATCATTTAGAACTGAGGCCAATATGATTAAAACCCGATCTAAAATTTTCCTCTCGCCTACTTATTACTACTAATTTAGATCTGGCCGTTTTCTAACGAGGGTCAAGTTCAGGTGACATTTTTCTCATTGTAATGTTTATGACGAAATCGTTGTTTAGTAACTTGTTTACATCGTCTACGTCACGCAATTCTAAATGAGCTGTCCAATCGCAGACTGAGAATATAACTGCTGTAAAATTAGCTCGCGAACCTTCCTCTAAAAATGAAATTACGAAATCAAAAATGTTATTAATAGTGGTTCGTCTAGATGAAAGCTACGCATTGATTGGTCGACATAAAGGTCATCTCGACGTGACCCTCCATTGAGATCTTAGAGATCCTGTACGACAACGCTCTACAGGATATCTGTTTACGGATATTTAACTGAGGTGAAACTCTGACTCTCTGTACTGTGTACTAGACAAATGACCATATCCCTTACACCCAGAGCTTCTGGGTAGGGTATAATATTGACAGGTCTTTATCATCTACATCTACATGTGTTTCTCCCTACAATCAATACTGTTTATAACAAGGAGGTCGGGAAGAGTAAATTAAAAGCCAGACGCTATATAACAAGTTAGATTAAAAATAAAATATTAGAAACATACATGTTATAGTTACGGTTTGAGTGAAAGTGACATGAGGCCTTGAGCAAAACTTTCAGGGCTTGTACTTGCCTTAATGTCAACAGGTAGAGCATTCCAACGTTTGATGGTGTGTGGTAAGAAGGAGTTTGAGTGATACAGAGTTCTTGAGAAAGGTACAATGAAGTTATGATTTCTGGATTGGATGAGATGAATGTGGTCAACAGCTACTAGATTGTGAGAGATTTTATACAACATGATAAGTGATTCTTGATTTCTTCTCTGTTCTAGAGTTTGCCATTTGCATCATGCACTTGCTGATTACCTAAGGTCCACAGTTTTAGTACAGTACAGTTCCATTATTGGGATCGCCAAAATGTTTGGTCTTAAAAACAGAACGGTCTTAATGTATTGACGTTTTTCTTCCCACTTAAAGCATTAGGGACCTAAAATCGCCGAAAGCGCATGCTATGGCAATAATTATTATCTATAATCATAGTGGAACTTTTCTGTACTTCAATAAATACATGTACTTCTTCTTTCTGTTACTAGACAAGATCCCTCTTAGGGGTATAGTATTGTCGCACAAGTGAAAGGTTAAATACGATGTGTGACGCACTTAGTTAAAATTGTTAACCTCTTCTTAATTATGTATAATGATCATTGTAGTTTACATCTCAGCCAGCCCTTGCTTGAATGCATCAATACTAGCCGGGGTTGTTGCAATATGGTTTGGTGGCTAGTTACACCGTCTTGTAGCCGAGGGAAGAAGGACTGGCGGAAGTGGTCTGTTCTGCATCAGGAAACTGTGATGCAGGCGCTGTTTCCTCAGGTGGTCATCAAGCAGGGCAAAGATACATTCTGGCCGAACCATTGATGGTACGGTACGTAAACGTCATCGTCAGGTTTGCCTGTTGTCTCCTGTGCATCAGAGTCTGTCGCTCAAGGTCGGCTATCATTAGTTATACTAAGGAAATAACTGTTACTGAAATATCGTGTTACAAATGTAACTTTAAGTTATACAAGTTTATTATCGTCTCTGTTGTTTTAGCCTTACTGTACAATATCTACGTTATCTTAACACGATAAGTCTCAAACCGAACATTAACAATTAGGATAATCCGGGATTACATTCGAAACTCCTCGGTGATTTTCCACGCATCCGATTTTAACCGATTGTATAATTTATTTATATATTTCGGAACTCCTCGGTCATTTACTGCGAATTATTCACTCAATGAATAGTCGAGGCGTTCCAAATGAGGTGAATGGTTATCGCACTAAGCGTTAAATACGAAAAGTGTCGAAGATTGCCGAATTTACACGATATCAATACAGACAAAGTATCTTAAGACATTTATCAAATTTAAGCGATAATTATCATTCGGCGTTGATGTAAAACATCGAGCAAGAGAACTTTAACCGGATTAAAATCTCACAAAACGTTGATAATGCTTGTCGATGTTAAAGCTCAACAGGCGATTCAAATGGTGGTACATAGAATGTCTATGAGAATAAATGATTGAGTTTATCAGTATATTGTTTTTGGCACTCTAGATAGTGTCAAGATACTGGAAGATATTGTATATAATTGATGCTACCGTCTGGGGAGGATCTAGACACATGGTATGGGTAATAAGGGGTGACCTTTCTTTATACATTGTATCATTCGGATCTCTATAGGAAAAAATATTCATTCAAGGAATGGTCGAGATGTTCCGAATGACAGTGTATTTAGAATTACAAACACAAATTTAGAAATGATTGTTCTAACGTATTGAATTAATCGAACCGACAAGTGAAACCACTCGGTCATTTTCGTGAACAGTAAATATCTGTTTCGGCATTATAAACCCGTTTGAGTTCAGAGCGTTGGATTTTGCGTCAGTCGAAACTATTCTGGTTTTTTCCTGTTACCCGAAAAAGATGCTTGGTTTTTAACATTCAGAGTACCACTCGATTGATTCCGCAAAATGTCGAATAACCAGTGTATAGCGATTGCAGCTATCGCCGGATTGTTGGGAAAGGTGTTTTCATTGAACATATCCAATTTCAAGTTGGACTGGACGTATGAACGTCATCAATTTAAGGTTTTGCACGCGTGGAAACGTCGTAAATGCGATATTTTATTCTAAATATATACTAAAAATTATCCGTGATTTTTTATAAAGTCGCACTGATTGTACATAATCATATGTTTTGTTGCGATTGCAATGATAATGAATTGATACACGAGAGATGTCATATTTATCGTTGGAAGCATTTTCAGTGGTGAGGGACAAATCAAATATTGAATGGACATTTCGTTTACTGCTTTTAATTGAAAATATAAAAGAGCGCTTTGCAAACCAATGGACCTTTCAATGACTTTCATATCTGCAGTTGTATTTAATCCTACATACAAAGAATAAACAAAAGAGCATATGGTTATGTTTGTCGGCATATGTCAATTCAAATTAAAAGGTTGCACATGGAATGGCCAATCGGGTTTCCTTGGCTATCATACTTCAAAAATAGTGTATCTTACGAAAAAATGCGGAAATGACCGATGTTTTACGATTGACATTTACGACGGATGCGGAAATGTACGATTGACTTTTCACAAAATACGGAAATAGCCGATGGTTCACGATTGACTTTTTCACAAGATACGGAAATAGCCGATGGTTCACGATTGACTTTTTCACTGAGATACGTAAATGCCCGAAGTTTTATTCTTTAAATACTTGTCCATGGCTATGTTTGTGAGAAGAGAATAACAAGTAAATTAAGAGGAAGTTTATGAATTCTTGTGGTTTTCGTTTGTACTTGTCGTCTGCAGGTTTCATGAAAACATGATTATATCTGTTTATTCTATCTTTAATGTACCAATTACTATATCTTATAACCCTCCTGCATTGTCTGGTATTTTATGAGTCTACTGAACATATCTACATACCACGTTCATATTTCCCCTGTCTTTGTGATTAGTGCACAACAAAAACCGTTTATTTATATTCGGTTTAATGTCGTGTCAACGCAATTTAGATTATTTTACAGCGGCCAGTGCATCTAACCTACCTTTTTTGAACTCTCGTCAATAACCAGTACTCATTCACCCTTCTACGAGGCCGGCAACTTCTCCACGTACCAAATAATTGGAGGAAAGTTGACAATGTATTAAATAAGCTCCAGTCTTCTTATTGCTATTTCTTTTGATATTAGAATCAACATTCCACATTAACTTTAGTATTTCATAGACAATGAGTTGTATGCAGCAATGACTGGGTGAATGGTCTTTATTTCATTGTAAGTACCACATTGACATTTGACCTAAATAGAATAGCATCACGTGAGTTTTTGACTAATTGTTATAGCTCTGGTTTACCCGTAACCCATTCGGAACAACCTCGGCGATCATCTAGGAAAATACGTTTATCTGCGTAGACAGATCGCCGTGGTAGTTCCGAATGACCCGTAACCATTACCAAGACCCCCGCGGAAAATTCCGAGCTGCCCCAAGCGACCAGCTAGCTGACAATCGGGTATTCCCGTAATCATTAGTCAGCTAGCATGCACAATGACAAAATAATATATACTTAAGTTGTGTATGTATTTCTTTTTTCATTGGGCATGCTCGGGTCTAGCTCGGATTGCTAAGCGGTGTCAAACTTAGGTTTCTGTATACGAATTCTCTTGATAGAAGTTTAGAACCGGTGATTTTATGACTGGAAACAATTCTATTCGGTCACAAATTTTGACTTAGTCGAGTATCAATCTAGGCTTTGAAGGCTGCCATGTTTCAAATGGTCAACGAATACTTTTAAGTTAGGTCAAACGAGTATTATGCTATTTGAACTTATTAGTGCTGAAGACTGAGACATTCAGAAAAATAATGTTATCGATGTAAATCATGTCTGCATGATTAAGCTTTTCTGTTGTTATTTTCTCTGAGCACTGAATTTCTGACAAATAAAATTTTAATGCAGATAAAACAGAACTGAACAGAATAGAACAGAAAATATCTGTTATATGATAAGTTTTGTAGTCGGTAACCTTTACTAATACATTGTCAATGTTTTATCGATGGACTTCATGACCCTACTATCTGAAGCCATGCTAAAATCACCCCCGCTACGTTAGTTTTAAAGATTAAGACAAGATACGCCCTCCACACATTGTCAGTTATTACAAACGATGAGGTCTGACCAAAGAATCTAAAGGTCGATAGGCGTAACTTGGAGTACAGAGATATAACTGGTTTTATCAGTCAAAATGTCGAGGCTTTGTGCACCAACGTTTTAACACTCTCATGATGTTTTTGTTCTTGTCTATTTACTATAGTTATATGTATAGTTTTTTATGATTCATCTACGAAATAGACGTATAGGATATATATTTGAAATACAGGTGTGTACTATAATATTAACTTATCAAATGACGGCTATTTGCATTTTTTTTCAGCAATATGAATAATTTTATTGTAAGATTAAGGTGGGAAATTTGATTCATTTTAACTTTTAATTGTATGCTAAGTGCAATTAATAATACTTAAATTTGATATTCTGTCAGTTAAATATTTAATTTTTCTGCATAGTTTGGAAATTTTGTACCTGTTGACTTTATCTTATAAAAGTTGACTTCGGTCGCACTCGGTTTTAATCATTATGTGCATTATAAGTAATTTTTAATTCATATTTTTCATCAGAGTTTTATCAATGAAAAGCTCTTATTGCGTAATAATAATCGTGACGTGCACAATTTTACGATGATTATAAATGCTTACAATTCATTTTGGTTTCTTTCTTTAAAGAAGACGCACCGCAATTCTGTTCGCGACTAAAAAAAGTCACAAAACATTTAATATAATAATTACCCCTTTCAGCTACAGTGGTTTTTTAACGTAAAATATGATGAATTAATGTTCCTTTCCATTGAAATTCGCCGTTTTGGAATTATGTGAACAGATTCTTAATTTTCCAAAACCCATTCATTATTTTTTCACTAATTTGCGGCAACTATTTGATCGTTTTTATAACAGCAATTAAACACTTAAGATGCCGGGGTACAGTTTGTTTCTTATTCACACCAATCATATGGCAAGCTTTTATTTAATACAAGCCATATTTCCTTTTGACACCCTAGTTCTCAAACTACCATAATTGTTAAATTGGCAAAAACTATTTATCAATGGTTTATTAACGAACGATTATTACAAATGACGCTTATGTTAGCAAGTTTGTTTTTACAAATGTGTAAATAAAATTCTCATCTTGACTTGACATGCACAAATTTACATCTGTGCGTTCTCTGTAAATTGACATTTAAATACATACAAGTGACAATATTGCTTTGATCAAACATTATTATGCTGATTTGAGGAGGTGATTAAATAGTATATGATAAGGAAGTCGGAGTCAATGAAGATATATAGAGAGGTGTCTGAAATGTGAATTTTGTCATTCTTGATAAAACCAGAGATATCTCCATACTGTTTGTAATCACTAACAGTAAATATTGCTACATTTAAAGATATTAAGACAATTAATATTGAAGACACTTAATGTTGACAATATTAATGAGAACTTTAATAATTTGGAATTAATATTTATATACATTTAATGTGATATTTTGGTAAGTGTTCTGTATTTTCTTGTTATAAATATTGGAGTAAGTCTTTAATTATTCATTCTAGTGATATATTTCTAATTGCAGTATTGTTTCTTCCTACCGTATAAGAGCACACCTTTTGTATCTGAAACCTTCATTTTGTTCTGTTCTGTTCTGTTCTATATTGCTTCAATTTATTTGTACATGTTTGTTTTCTATTTTCATTGTCATATGTAAGCATAATTCTCTAGGTTTGCTTAGTTTAAATGCCTCGCTGATTTACATAGACCAATAAATCTGGCAACTTTCATTCCAAAATCATACATTTCAAAAACACTCGTACTTGATATATCTATAGATTTCTTCTTCTGTAATAAGGTTTGTTTTCATCTGGGTCTGTCTGCTCCTTAAACTGTATTATGTGCAGACACTGACTAGAGATTTAGCATAACTTAAGTGTCTAGACAGATATTCCGTTGGAAGACCATTCTCCTCTGCTGGTCATCTTGAGTATTCAACAGTTTTAATCGCCCTAGGACCACTCTTTCTCAACCGGGCTTGAGACCGGCTACTTTTGATTCTGTGTCAATGTATTTTTAATGGCCAAAGTGTGGTTATTGAACTTACCCTTGGATTTTCTGTGAACGCTGGCTTGTGAATAATCTCTGTATCCGTATCTTCATCAATTTCTGTTGTTTGGGCGTGACTTCCAGTTTCTATATTTGACGTTCCGGGTTTATTTCTTTTGTGTGATCATATTTGAAATCTTTGATGTTCCAACAAATGTCCAGTTCAATTTAAAATTGTATCACAGAGTTCTGTTTTATGTGGTAGATTAAACCATTCTGCAAATGTACGATTAGTAAAGAAATGCTTCCTGACATTCAGTATTTAATCTACACTGTTCATGAGTGAAAGTTTTTAGTATTAATTCTGTTTTTTTTGTATTTTGAGAATAAATTAATCTTTGTTATCTTTATGAAATCTGTCAATTTTAGTATTTTGTGTAGGTTTTCAGTAATTTCAATTTTTTCAACTTCCACCAGTGACTTTTGTTCCTAATTTCTTCTCAAATTCATTTTTTGTGTCATAGATAATGATTTCAAAGCAAAATTTCGTTAATCCCTATCAGCTCCAGTATAGTTAAGCACTTCAAAGAAAATTCCTTCATTTACATTCAATTTTTATACGCATATTTTCCACAAAAGATGATTAACAATTTCCGAATGGCTAAAGTTCCCCGGAGATATATTAAACCTTATTAGATATTTGATTAGATGAGTTGGTCAAATTAGAAATAAGCTTTGCTAAATTTGTAGTTTTTTGTATCTTTTCCATTTAAAAGAAAGGCGCTTTAAGTCTGTTAAATTTGAGGTAGGATCTGGCAATGCCTTCAAATGGAAGTAATATTTTATTTTAAATAGGAAATATTTTCTTTTAACTTAGTTATATCACCAATATTTAAAGAAATTTTATCACAACGAGTGAGCTTAGTTAAAAACAGTCTTAATGTACATGTATACATAAATTTTGTTGGATTTTGAATTATCGTCAAGAACTATTGGATATACACGTACATGTATTAACAGTCAATATGTAACTGGGTTCTCATTCATTTTTCGAGCTTCATTTACATTGTACAATGTACTTACTTCATGCAATGATATTTCTAACACAGACGCGTGCGTTGTAATATATATATATATAAAGAACAAAAGGAATCGTTCACTACTCTACGATAAAAATGGGCTATTTTCAATCTAACGGTTGGACAATTTTGTTTATACCTAGTCTTATTTGATATTAAATATGGACGTTTGTTTACTTCGCAATTTTTACTTCGACGCTTTCAAACTCGTGCAAATATTAAATTACAGTGCGGGAATAAGTTACATGTACATTGTATATCAACCGTTTAGTGTCGTAGTAGAATTCAGTGCAAGCCAATGATTTAGTGGTTCCAAATATCTTATAATACGATCATGCTCTTAGTTTTTTAGTCACCTCAGTTGTAGTATTCCAATATCGCAACAATCGTATATTACGGAGAATATGGAAACGCCCGATGTTCGACGATTGTAAAATACGAATGCAACGGTTCTGCAGCATGTTCAATTACCCCGAACGTTCCGTAACGTTAGGATCGGGACAACTCAACCCAAAGACAACTCAACCCGAGAAAGCTAAATACCTCACCAACGGTTTGAGTTGTCCCAACATTGGGTTGATTATCCATGGGTTGAGTTGTCTACGGGTTGAGTTGTCCCGTATCCGTAACGTTCGCTAACAGTCGTTACTGAACACGCAGCTGAACTACACCCTATCCAGAAAACCACTCGTGTGATTCCGTAAAATAACAATCTAGTGTAGCATGCAGCTACATGTATTACCGAGTTGTTCCGAATGAACTTCCTCCGCACTTGCTAGATCCTCACAAAACTTTGTAAAAACTTCTTCTATTAGATATTAAGGCCATAAAACATAGTATTATCTAGTGTTAGAGAAAATTATTGTTATTTTACAACAGGTGTTCATATGGAGAAGTTTATTACAAAATTCTAGAGAAGTAACATTCTTCGTACCATATATCTAAAGATATGTGATTATATAACTATACTATAGATGTATAGTACTCTCGTCTAGAGTATAGGAATCTTATCTTCGTACTAAATACTCATAAAACATTGCATGTGAATTTTTTACTATTGATGTATAAAAACGGTTCTATAATAGATATCATCCACTCAAAACAATAGCTAAGCTATTTGAAGTATAGTATGACTAAGAACCAGTGAATGCCGTTCTACTTTGTCTGTTTGGGTTTTATGGCACTCCGGGACAATTACGACGTTTAGCGATGGTTGGCACATTTGGCGTTAGTATTGCGACGTTTAGCTTGTTTTGTTGGGTTTAACGTCGTAGCAACACATTGTATAGGTCATATAACGGCGGTCAGTCAACCTACTCACTCCTCCTGGATAGACTAAATCTCTAGATTTAGCTGTTAACCAACTACTAAGCGCATTTTTTCGTCAGTGACTGACAACTGCCCTACATAATTAAAAATCATTGGTAGGAGGGAGAATGGCTGTAGAAATAGTTTCATGACCAAGTTCCACGAAAGCATGCCCCGCCCGGGAATCGAACCCACGAACCCTCGATCTCGATCAGTAGACTTGCGTGCTACCAACTGAGCTAGCCGGGCGGCTCGCGACGTTTAGTGTCAATAGCGAAGTTAAGCGGGTTGCAACGTTTTGTGGTGCACAAGTGTGGCAATCAAAATTTTACGTGGAAGAAGACTTCGGCGCTTGCTTGAGGCTCCCGTCAACTCATGTGCAAATCGAACCGATATAAGTACGGGACATTTGAAACAACTTATATTGATAAAAACTGTTACTTTAATTTTCAACATTTATTTTAGAATAAGATCAATAAAGCAAATTAATTTTTATACTGATTCATTCATCAATAGTATCATTGTAACTAAAAGTCTTAAATCCTTTTGACAATTTTAAAGGCCGATATCGCATCGAAAATCGCGGGTTCCAAATAGAAATCGAATCGGCACCCTTGCAATCGATTTTCTATGTATCGCATCGAGTCGTTGCAGCCCTTGAAATAACACTGGTATCTATATTTTGTTGTAGAATAAAACATTAGCACGAGCTTTGATGTGTCAAAAGTTCTCAAATAAAGGCATCAAATAATTGCCTATGTCTTATTCTATGGCAAAATATAGAACAAATAATATTAAACACTTATTTCATGGGTGTTTGGGGAACAGTCAAAACTATTTTCCCGAGGTATCAGGGACAACTTAAGAACTGTTGCACGAGGCCGTTAGGCCGAGGGCAACAGTTCTAAATGTTGTCCCTGATACCGAGGGATAATAGTTTTGACTGTTCCCCAAACACCCATGAAATAAGTGTTTTATTACCTAATGCAAGTACAGATATAACATGGCAATAAAGATAGTTTCAGAAGCGGAAACGTTTTATTCTGAAGTGAACAAGTCATGAAAAATGGATCAGAATACAGTCAAACTTAGTTTGATGACATTACGCGTGCTTAGAGAGTCCCGATTCTCTAGCAAAAGTTCAAGATCCCTCTCTTCAATGTCTTCAAACCGCGACATATCGTAGATATTTTCTACAGACTTTACTTTTTTTCTACTTTTCGTTTCGTAACTCTAAAGACGCTTGCAATGATCTCGCTCATTGGACGCTTGGAGTTTTTTTAATGCGGTTACTTCCCTTGGCACTTCACTCTATGAAACAGTTCGCACATGAGGGCAACAGTTCGCACGCGAGGGCAACAGTCAAAACTGTTTCATGCGCAGTGGCGTTGCGCAGTAAAACATAACAGGTTTAATCCGGTTTCACTCAGAATAGTTGAAAAACAGTTAAAAATAGCAAATTGACATTTATATAGAGCATTAGGTAATAATATATGCTGTTTCGATTTTGACATTAAACAAAACTTTAGACATTTGAGTTCGTATTAACGAGGGTGTAAATTATAACAACCGTCTGTATGTGGTTTTTAAAATATAGATGTACATGTATAATGATGTCACACATAATATCAAATGAAAACGCACATGCCTATGTTAACATATGCATTAATTTGAAGTTCAAAAAGATTTCGTTTATGACTTATTGTGACTGTTGTTTTTGTGAGTAATACTCAAAATATGAAGATTTTTTATAATTTATAGAAAACGTATTATTCATACCAAAAAGACAAATATAGTGTCAGTATATACAGTGCCCTAAAAATGTTCTTGAACGAAAAGACTGTTTGATGATTACCCGACTCTAAACTAAACTATTTTATTTAATGAAACGACTATTTCTATTAAAATATTTAATGGCGTTTTACAGTAAAACAATAAATAGACATAAAAATGAATAACAGTAAAATAATATGTACAAGTATAAGACATATGTAAAATGAATGTCTTACATAACATAATAAAATTACAAGTACATATTAATCAATGATGATAAAAATATCATAAAATATTTCTGCAAGTTTATACATGTATATCTAGGTAAAAACAAATACTAAAATGATTAGAACCCTATTGTGTCACAGTATTTAATTTAACAATCAATTTTCTGTTTAAAACAGTGAATAAAAATCACTAAAATAATAAATTTTGACATTTTTCTTAAATACATCTAAGGAAGGTGACTGACGTATATACAGTGGTAATTTATCACAGTTACTTTTAAAAATATTAAAACAAAGAATCACCAATTTTTGAAATCAATACCGGCTTACAAATACCCATGACAAAAGAAACAAATCAACGGAGTAAATTGCGAAACCACCATAAATCAGTCTCCCAACACATGATTCAAACTATGTTACATGTAGCCTGTTCAATTACACAAAACGTTACAGAACGTTCCGTAACGATACATTCGGAACTCCTCGGCCATTCACTGAAAATAATCTCATCTAGTACACAAATATGCGATCGTTAAGGCAATGAGTGATGTTTCAAAATTTACGGACTAAAAACGAAACATCACTAATTGCCTAAACGATCATATATTTGTTTACTTCAACATCGGTAGTTTCAAAATAGCGTCTAAATATGTCCGAGATTAATCGCAGTGAATGGCCGAGGAGTTCCGAATGTATCGTTACGTAACGTTTTGTGTAATTGAACAGACTAATGATTTAAGTTTTAATCATAATAAAATTACTTGAGAGATGCCCGGTATTTTTTCAATTTTTTATTTCTTTTATTCTCTCTATCCTAATTAAACGTTTCCAACATAGAACATGGGTCTCTAGTCTGTTGTAAAAATGCATTCTTTTTATTTACATTTTTTTTGTACTTTTAATTTATCAACTAGAAACAAACGGAATGTGATCACAAAATTTTCTGGTTAAAAGTTAAAAACAAATACCCGTGATAAAGACCTTTGACCGAAACGTTTTGTGGAAAGAGTGAATAAAAGATGTTTAAAAAATATCCCTCTGGATTAATTTACAGTTAAAATCTCGATTAGTCGAATTCATAGAGACCGAATAATTAATTCGGATAATTCACCATTTCGGATAAAAGCGGGTTTCGGAGAACTGTATATATAACTAAAAATTTATTCGTTCGAAACTTCTGGAGGGCACGGTATATATCATTTTATGTAGAATGTCACCCTAGGAATGAATTACCGTCTCCAAAATATACATCATAATGTCTCGAATTACACCGTCTTAGATAATATATATGTTTCAGAATACGAAGAAAATAAATTTCGATTCTTATATCCCAAGTGTCAGGGAGGTTATACATTGTGCAGTATATTATATTTATTGTTGAGACAAGTACAGTCGAAGCAAACATGTAATGTGCAAACTATTTCTTTTATCTTTAAACAGAGAAGGAAATACTGACAATTTGTTGGTTAATTAATGACATCCTTTGATTTCCTCTCGTTATATCATCTTATCACTCGGTTAATTACTTAATAAATGTAAATTAAATCTATACTGATTTTATTACTTACGTATCACGTGGTCCCTTTTTTCTCGAAAAAAAGCATACGTGCAATGTACTTGTATTAATTTGATAAATTAAATACTTTACTTTATTCAAAGACTTCAGCACAGAACAGTGCTTTTGGTCATAGAACATAATTATTTACATATACATACAAACGAGTAATACGTTACATCATAAAACAATTTAATTAATTTGCGGTCTATTTCATGCACCTTTAATTACAGTCGGGTTCCGCTATAAAGACCACCTTGGATTTACAAAATCATGATTTTATGGTTGAATTTTTAGTCCAAAATGCTTAATTTGGGAGTCGTAGTAATTTGAGAAAGGCGGTCTAAGTAATTAACTTTTGATTACAGTGAAGTTCCCCTATAACGACCACCAAAATGCTTAATTTGAGAAGAAAACGGACCATTAAGATCATTGATTTTAAGGATTCTAATCATGGAAATTGAATGAGCTATTTAATGCAGCTACTTAATGAACTAATCTCAGGATGTCATTAGCATCAATTAAGATTATTTGTAAGTCTTCAACGAGGCGATGTTTTGATAAATATGAAAGTACAGAATTTAATTGTATATATATGTTTGATTTGTGATTTATATATAATATTGATTGCTCTCCTATATGGAGGCAAATGATATATATATATTTTATTAACCTCCATATAGGAGAGTAATCAATAGTATATATAAATCACAATATTTGTATTATATAGTATATATACTGAATTTTGATTAAGTTATATTTTGTTCTTATCTGTAATTACAATACCGTTAATAGTGTAGGTATCCGTACAAATACAAATAAACTTAGCTGAGCATCTGGCGTGTGTAAAGTAACTACTGTTAGCGAACGTTACTGGTACGGGGGCAACTCAAACCGAAGACAACTCAACCCGTAGATAACTCAATCCAAAGTTGGGACAAGTCAGCCTTTTAGTTGGAGATTGAGTTGTCTCGGGTTGAGTCGTCTCTGGGTTGAGTTGTTTTTGATCATATATTCGATATGAAAAGAGCGCTATACAAATGCGGTAGATAATAATAATAATAATAATTTATAATAGTTGTTCCGACCCTAACGTTACGGAACGTTTTGGAGCGTTCGGGGTAATTGAACAGGCTACTGTTTGACTCAATACTCTCCACTGATTGTCCATATATGGTAACATATTGTTACCGAGTAACTTGTGAAAAATTAAAGATATGTTCTATTCTGTTCAATGCTGTATCACGATACCTCCGTGTACGTCAACAACAATGTTAACCTTTACACTGCTTGGCTGGAACCATTCTCGTACCCAGAGGTTATCAAGAAAAGAACAGAACAGATACTTTAATACAGGACTTGAGCAATACTCATCACCACTCATCTTTTGAGAATCATGATAACCTCTGGGTACGAGAATGGACTGGAACTTGGTCGCAACTGGTTCTTCTCACGTTTAACGTTGTAAGACGATATGATTATGCTGTGATTTCCTCACTATTAACAAAAATACAGTATGTGTTAGAGACCACGACGGCCGGTAATGTTCAGTGTACAAATTATTTTTATATCCATAACATGCTTATCTTTTCACTTTTGTATTAACAAAACAAAACTTGCGTTGATTCTGGAGTTTGAAACCGGCCTTTGAAATTATTATTCTGCGTATCCAAAAAATGTCGGTGTCATTTGAAAGAGCAAAGCATCAGCTATGCATGCAAGTGAAAAACGTACAATAGAATAATTTATAATGAAGAAATTGACCACTAATTGAACTTAGGTAAAACAACCATTTTCGGAGTTATATACCTTATAATGTAAATATAGGGGCCTAGTAGTTAGACTCGGAACATTGTCAGTCGCCTGTGTGCAAGACCATGTAATATTTGGTCCATTAAATCCAAAAATCTTCTCATACCCTTTCATCATTGTGAGGCCAACTACGTTAATTCTACTTTAGTCTATATATATTTACTTACACTATTAAATGTCATATTTTGTGATATTTGATTAATATTTACGAGCTTGCGGAGACATGTGTAAACAAACAAGCGGTCTCTGTCATATTCTAGGGCTGTGAATATTTATTTCATGAAATTATGTAGCCACTTTACTGTTTTGTATCGCATTACATTCACGCGACATTTGTTAATATAGTCGCAATTCGTGACGTTTTACGACGTATGGTAAATTCGGACTGAAAGCTAATCGGTTTTTAGAAAGTTTCATTATTTTCGTATTATTTTTTCAGTTAAAATCAACCAAATTGAAGTGAACAAGTCTTTGTGTGGAATCGTACGGCACGCGCCGCTAGGATTACTTCAAGATCCCAAGGAAATTCTACGTGATGAAATTTTCAAACAGAGGGACCAGCAATTATTTTCGAGGATAAATTGTAAAGCCGTCAGGGACAAGTTATTATAGAGAAGTAATTTTCTATTAGTGTTACTAAAACATCTTGTCTTGACAATTTCGACGAGTCTGTTCAGTTTTTTTCCTTGACTTGGAAAGTTGAGAGAAAAAACATCTAAGTAAATACATAAATTATTCCGTCTTCCATGCAATAACGCCGTATCTCAAGACATAAATGAATGAAATATGTGGTGAAACTTTAAACAGTTCTATAGATGATGTGCAGGAAGATATTTTTGTAAACTTGTTGAAACATTAAATAGAAGAAAGCACGTCTGGTATCTATGTTGAAATTGCTGGTCTCAAGATATCAGGAACATAAAGAAGGCTGTTAAGATAAGACATTACCACGAGTGACATTGGGTTCCGAGGTTTTTGTGATCTAAAATGTTGGCAAAAAAACTTTAATACAGTAATAAAGAAATCTTGTCTGCACTAACTACACATGTTGTCTCTTTAGATTATTGCTGTAACTTCGTGGAATTATACGAAAACAGGAGAGTAGGGAAAAAACTAGACAATCTTGTTTTCAACATTTTAATTGAATTACCGATATTATTGTATACATATCATACAAACTTTGGACAAGGAGAGTACGGATATTTTCACAGTGTTTTAGCTGTTAGAATGCAACTTTTTTCATTTTTAAAACATGAATTCTTGATAATTGATAATTGACGCGTGTGTTAATTTCATTCACACAACATCTAAAGATTATACATTGTGATGGAGTAAAAACGACATTTTTTTCAAATTTTGGATTTTAACCGCGTTTTTCATAGTTGTATATTATGAAAATTTTGAATATTTGTCATAAAAATCATTTCCGCTGTAACTGCTATTATTTTTTCTGTGTCTAACATGATTTATGTATGAAAGTTTAAAGTTTATGTGTTACTCACCAGAGAGCCAAGATTTAACTGAATTTGTACCACGTGTTTGTGATTAGTAGGAACAGCGTTAACTATTTCTAAACTTTTAGCGTTCATTCATTTATTCAAAAGTATTTGAAATATGACCTGTTAATCGAAGGGCGACAAGACAAAGTGTTGACGTGAAGCCATTCAGTATTATACGGATATAGTGTCGGACTTAGCGGACTTAGCGGAAGAGATTCAAACCTTTCAACTCTAACAATGCTCTGTGATATAAACAACAAAATGATCCTTTGGGTTGGTTCAGTATTATTGTTTGTCTCTCATACTGTAGCGTTTTTTGATTACTATGACAACGGTTATGTTAGTGATTTAAATATGGACAGCTGGAAACAGCTAGGAAAACAAGCACACACGCCGAAATGTTTGGATATACCAGAAAGTATGAAACTTTGTAAAAATATAGGTTACAAACAGATGAGGCTACCTAATCTTCTGGACCATGAAAGTGTTGCAGAGGCGGTGGACCAGTCTCGAGTCTGGGTTCCATTATTAAATTTACATTGTCACCCAGACACTCAATTATTCTTGTGTTCCCTATATGCCCCTGTTTGTCTGGACCCACCTGTTGAACCATGTAAGTCCCTATGTGAAGGGGTTAAAAGGGGCTGTGAAGAAAGGATGAATAATTATGGCTATCCATGGCCGGAGATTCTTCAATGTGACAAGTTTGATAAGGATCCATGTATACAGCAGGTCAACTTTGAGGAGCGTAAGTATTTTATTAGTTTCTTTAATCTAATAAACACTGATTATTTACTATGAAAGCTATTGCCATCTACATTATTAATAATTAATTTTGCTTTAAATAACAGAGGCTTCGAAACTGATATATATTCATTTAATGTTCATATACACTCATATTAATACTGTGTATATACATAGAGCACGTGTGGATTTTTTATCATTATACCTTGACACATTGTCTGTTGAAAATTTAAAGAAAACGTAAATTTTACAATATTTTGTAATATATCAAACTTGTTTATTCATTTTTATACTCGGCTTAAAATTTGTTGGTACAACTATATACAAATGTATGTAAATTATATTATGTAGCATTTGTATTTTATTAAAATGAAACTAGCATGCGCTTTGTAAATATTATGTGTAATGTTGTAAACAGTATTATTTTATTTTCACATATACATTCTTATCATGATGCACTCTATTTATTTATATCCTTTATTCTTCTTTTCTTTCTTCTTTCTATCCTTTGTCTATATATTTTCACATTTTCGTTTTTTTTTCTGTCTATCTGTCTTTGCTCACGAGATTTCTAAATTACATGCAAAGTATCTATAAATCAGCGGGACATGGGCTGTGTGTTCGTGAATTAGTCACATAGACAAGCTTTCTCAAAATATTCATGAAGACATTTTTTTTATCTTAACCATTAGGCTTCAGAAAGAAATCGGATATTGAAGAATATGTTCTATAGGAAATTAACTGACGAATATTTTCTGTTTTTGTGGTAAAATTGAAAATAATTAAAGAACAATAAAATGTAATTAATTCTCAAAATAGTTTTCAGCACGAAATTCGACCATCACGAAATGAGGAATTATTTAAATTAAGTTAATTGATTTAATCAGAGGTTGTCAGAAGTTGCTGTAATTGTTAATTGAAACGTGATTAAAGTATTAGAATACACTGCCCTCGTAAAGTTCTCCCGCAGTACAATTAAGTTGTTGTCCACGAAAACTCAATGTTACATGCAATCTCTAAGAATTTACTGACTTTCAGTTGTCAGTTGATCATAGTGATGCAAATGTAAAGAAATTAAAATCGAATAAATTCCAAGTTCAAGTTTGAAGAATCAATACATCATTGTTCATTTTATGCATTATTTTGCCATGTAATGAAAACGAAATTTCAATTTTTACATTACATTTTTTGAGTTGCTGCAAAAGTTATCTTTCTGCATGCAAAACTATGGTATCTGAATGAAGCAAAATCCAGTTTGAGTTATTTTATAATTTCATATAAAAGAAAAAGGTGCTGAATTCAAAAAGCAAAATTAAAAACCAATTAGCAATTAACTGCATTTACAACTTTTTTGAAATTCAATTTAAGTTAATGTAAATTGTAAATTTTTGAAGTGCAGTGTAGTATACTAAATACGCATATCGTGAGAAAAATGAATTTAAACTTAAAAATGATGAAAAACACGATTATTTTGATGTGTGTGTCAAACGAAAGTACAAAATGACAAAAAGTCATTGTATGTTTAAAAATTTAGTAATCAAGTTTAGATCATTTGATCTCAATCTCAAAATCGAAGTGATCGATCTCATAATGTTGTATCTCAAACATTTTTGAAATTTGCATTAAAATTGTAGTTTGAAACTTATGTAGTCGTGTAAAATATCTGAGGAAATATGCTTTGATATTTCTAAACGTAATGAAAAGCAAAACACAAAATTAGGGTTGTTATTAAAATGGGTTGTTGGTAAAATGGACCAAAAGTGATAAAATTCAAGGATGTATGATTCTAATTAAAATAAATTAAAATTTCATGGAATAAGATAATCAGTAAAATTAAAATCCTCTACTTAACTTAATCACAAACATATTTAAAGAGAAATAAATTAAAATTTAACTGTTGTATTAGACGCAGTAAACAAATTATCTTGATTTTACTCCCTTCTATTATAAAATGAAAACATTGTTTAGATTAGAAATTGTTCTACATTATACACATAGTACACGTGTGCCCCAGTAAAAAAGTATATGTACGTGGCTCTGTATTTACTGTCTTTGATATTTAAATTAAGAACGAAAATTTGCGCTGCCAATCACCAAAAAATACAATTCAACAATCGGTTCCTTTTTTATAAGTTTGTCGCAAAAGTTTTAAATATTAAAATTCAATTTTAAAATCAGATGATTAAGAGACATTATGTAATAGTTTGTCGAGAATCTGTATTCTCATACAGGTCCTTAATTCTGAGTAGTGTTTACATGTCCTATATTAAAATGATAGAAAACCATATCTTATACAGAACAGAACAGAACAGAACATATCTTTTATTTCGTCACAGTTTACATAGTAAAAACATGTGAACAAATTATAACATAAATACATGAATACAACATGACGGTACAATTTTAAAAGTTAAGAATTGATTTTATAAATACAAACATAATAAATGCAAGTTACAGGATTGTCAAGTGTGGGGGATGATGGTGCAAAAATTACAAAAAATCTTTAAGGGTAAAAGCAAAATATTATTGTCCTAGATTTGATTAAGATAACCTGCTAAATCATCTTCTTTATGTGGTGAGTGGATAAAAAAGAATGATCGAAAGCTAAATTGTTGGAATGTCATCTGATACAAATTTATATATTTTTTGTTTATATTTTAAAACAACAATACGTAAGGAATACCATGCTTGCCCTATAGTAAGTTCAATTACCACTGTGCTGGCTTGAGTTGGCGTGTTAGACTTGCCTTAGCATTCTAGTCTTACAATATTCAAGGAAATTTACCTGTGAAACAATCACCTTAATTCATTGTTATCAATGAGAACATTATGACAATGAACATTCCTGTTTTGTAAATCTTAGATATAATGGTCTTTATATCCTAACATTTATCGCTTGCAATATTACAAATGCATATTTTGAGGACATATTTGCACACGCATATATTTAACAAGTGCATTATGGTCGAAAATTTAATAAAGTTATACTACATTGTACGAATGCACATTTTTTGTTGATATATGGACAGTATAAACTACAAATATACTGACACCAAAAAGAAACTGTGCACTTTTATATCGATTATAACATTTTTATTTCTAAACAAGGAAAAACAAAATTTTCCACCATACGTGATAAAGCCATGGTCTACATATTGCTCAACTCGATGACTTTTTCAGCCAGTGGTCGTCCTTGAAAATGACATAACGCTATTATGCAATTTTTGGCACGTGCAGCCCGTGCCGTGTGTGTACAAGGACAGTTTGTTACTGACCGATATCTTTAAAGGTTACCAAATAATAAAATCACTAGTCATTTGAATTTCACTAGTTTTAAAGATGCCACGGCTTCGAGAAAACGAGAGAATTCAAGCACTTTTGCAACTTGCATCTGGCGTCAGCGTCACTGACGTCGCCAGACAATTCAATTGCCATCGAAACACCATAACTAACTTGCGTCAGCGATACCGACAAACTGACACTGTTTAAGGCTTGCCGCAGTCCGGTAGACCAAAGGTAACGACAGTACGTTAAGACAGATACATGACGTTGAAGCACTTACGTCATAGGTTCAAAACAGCAACAAACACTGCTGTAGAGCTTGGGGTGAGTAGGCAAACCGTTTTAAACCGTCTTCGAGTCGATGCTTATCCATTAAGGGCTAGGAGACCCTATGTAAGTTAGATCCTCACCAATCGTCATCGCAACCTTCGATTGGGATGGGCCCGACGTCATCTTCGTTGGAACCGTGCCATGTGGTCAAGGGTGCTCTTTAGTGACGAGTCTCGTTTTAATCTGAGCATTTCTGATGGGAGAGTTCGCGTGTTTAGACGGAAAGGTGAACGTTTTGCCCCAAACTGTTTGTTGAAGAAAAACCGTTTTGGAGGGGGAAGTGTTATGGTATGGGGAGGTATTATAGGTCGGAGAAAAACGGAACTGGCAGGAATTCCTGGAAATTTAAATGCCCAGGAATATGTGAACCAAGTGCTACGTCTAGTAGTCGTTCCGTTTTTTTAGACAAAATCCCGGTTGTTTAATGCATGATAATGCAAGTCCACACACGGCTTTGTTAACCAGAAATTTCCTTGCAAGACATAACGTCAATGTCTTAGAATGGCCTGCATGCTCACCAGACATGAATCCCATCAAACATCACTGGGACCTGCTGGGATGGAGGGCAAGAAAACACCATGTCATAAACAATATCAACGATCTCAGAAGAGCACTGATTAATGAATGGGACGCCATACCTAATGACGTCATAAGACGCTATGTCAGGTCAATGCGTTTCAGAATACTTGTACTGATGCGCAGACAAGGAGAATATAACAGATATTGAATACTAGTAATTGTTACATTTCTTGATGAACAGCAATGACAACCACACATTTGTAAGAATATTAGAGATCTGCATTTTTTTAATTTGACCCCTACTTAATTAAAACTAAAACAATACAAATCTGACTTCATCGATTTCAATGGAACATGGCAGAACATTATTAAAGAAGATTTTTAAACAATTTGGTACGAAATTTAACAAGGTTTCCGTGTAAATTATACAGAAACTTGATATTAAAACAAGTGCACAGTTTCTTTTTGGTGTCAGTATATATAATTTTATGTCATAATAAACGTATTTATCTGACACATTGAACAATTTATTGCCACTGTTTATAAAATGTTCTCTGTGATATTCTAATAAACATAAATCTCACTACTTCTCGTAAATTCTCATGTTTCCGAGATTTGGATTTCCCGCCATTAAATTCGCGCGGTTGAAGTTACTCACAGATTTTGTTCAGTTTTATATTTTATATTTTACTTGTCAATGTCTGTAAGTGTGTTAAAAATGAATTCCTTATTTTTCAAGTCAAACTGAGCTAAAATGTGAAAAGTATTGACCTATAGCTTCAAAGCGCACTGAAACAATCTTTAAAATCGTTATGAACAGGGTAGATTTATACATAAAATGACCAAATCGACCATTATCAGAACACTGCTTTAATGCTTTCAAAATATTGGTGAATAATCATTAAAATATTAAAAAAAGTTTTAATTCAATAAGATACAGTACATATGTGTAAGGAACTGCCGTATGAAAAGAACACTTAATCAAAGCGCTGATAGCGCGGTCGGACATGGGGTTTTGTTAGAATATATAACCACGGGATTATATAATAAACGGAAGTGATACAATGGAACTTTTCTTTACAAAAGCCGGGATTTAAGGTACTTCAATTGCACAAACAGCATATCGTCTGCTACGCGTAATGCGAACTATTTTAAATGAAGTAGTTATTATCCCTTGAATTGCGCACGCACGGCCTAATGTAATCGTCCGCGACGAATTTTAATGAAAATTTGCTACAGTCCGCTACTAGACGTGGGGAAACCCAATGCAAAAATCATGTGAGAATGAAATTATGTAAATAATTCCTGGTATTAGAACTTTGACTCTCGGCTAGACAGATTTATCTTATCAACGTCTAATTGCATTTAATTCACAAAACATAAATCAAAATGAAGTGTTATACAAATCAAAAGTATAATGAAAGTTTAGAATATTCATGATAAGTACGTTAAATTTATGTTAAATAAATCATTGAAATGCTTTTATTTCCGAGGAATGGTTATATGTTATCATAATAAGTAGATTTATACAATGTAAGCAGAATTTTAAGCTTCTCATTCATAAATTTCAATTTAATAATGTTTAAATCATATTAAACTATTATAAGGAATCTATGTTATTCCTTCAGGTATTTGCATTATCATTATGATGTAACTTGATATGTCATACAAAAATATGCAGTGGCGTAGCTACCATTAGGCATTGTAGGCCCTTGCCTATAAGTTAGTCAAGAAAAGGACATTTTCAAGTCTAAAAAAATACAATAAAATCAGAAGGATATGTTGTGAGTTTTAGACGTATGGTCAAATTAAATGTTTTACTTTCCTCTTTGGGAACATGATTTTTTTCTTTTGGTGTATGCACATGTAGGCCCATGTTCCATTTCTCTGTGTAGCACTCATGGCTTATACACGGTTTACCATGCTCAGTAAAGTTTGCAGTTTGGAATTATTGTTTTTATAATTGTCATTGAATAATAGATACAATCTCCATTTGTGTCCGACTAAGACCCTTTATCCGCCCATTAGAAACCCCTTTTATGGACTTACAAGTTGAAAAAAGCTGATATGCCCCTGATATGTCTGGTTTATAATGTTAGTATAGTGAAATATTCTTAGTTATATGATATATTCCATATTCAAAGTATAATGATGACATTATGACCGTACTCCTGAAAGAGTGCATGGAGGTGTACAATGACGATTATAAAATTGAGAAAAATGTCAATTTGAGATGTTAATTGCAAGTGTTGTGTTATACGTCTTTTGGTTTGGTCGAACAAAGCTTCGTATTTGTACTATTACAAAGTATGGTAACATCAGAATTTTATGCTATATAATTCTAACATGCTTTGAGCGGGTATGACGGAGTGGTTACGAAATTTGGCAATCATTGGATAGCCAGGTCCTTGTTTGTTTGAATTCTTTCCAAAACCTACCCCGTTGTTTCACAGTGGACTGTGACAAAAACATGCAGTCCTTTGTCTATTCTAAATATCTGTTCAAATTATATGTTATAATGAGAATAATATATGTGCTTTCGTGGTATACTGTCAATTATAAAACGGTGAGTCGTTTAGGTTCTAGTTATATTCCTTCGGACCTAAGTCCACACCGTTGTTTAATGAGCAGCAAACCTTGAACAGTTTACCATTTTTACTATTATACGCACGTATTTTATCTTTTATTAGGGTCAGTCGGCATCATAAGGATGCATTATGTGCATTATGTGACTCTTCAACACTAAAAGTTTGATTTTAATCGAAATTTAGTAACATTTTGAAAAGTTCTTACTAAAATTATATGTATAGTAATGCCTATTTATAAAAAAAAGGTCCCTATAAGTAAGGTATACTATGCCGTGGTTTTTAAAATTACAATTATTATACTGTTTACTACAGTTTATTTAACTAACATGTCAGTACAAAATATCATTGCTAAACATATAACATGTAATGCAAAAACTAACATAGTTACAATACGTCGTACTTCTACGAGCAAAAGAACGATGTACATGCAGCAAAAGAATTCATATTTACATCTAATACATGCACATGCAAAAATTAGCAAAACAATATAATAGATAAAAACTTGCAAATTACAGACATAGTTTATGCAAACTTTTAAACTCAGTAGCTACATGTATATATATATATATATAAGTTTTATACCAGAATATATCCTACACACAGTACGTGGGTGAGGTGATGTCAAAATACCATTTAAAGTAAAACACATACTGATATCTTTAAGTATGTCATTAATTATATAAAAACATACAAATTGTAATGTTACAATAATATCATATAGAATACGGTGAGACCTCGATTGTTATGACATTCAGTCGATAAATGTATTAAATATTGGAATTTAGTTCCTAACATTGCCTTCTTTTACTTTATTTTACAAACATTTAAGATTGTCTGTGCTTTCTGCGTTGTTCGGTAATTTAAGAGCAGTTTGGAGTAAATCTAAGTTTTGGTGCGTCAAATTTCAATTTCGTAGGCTTCGGAACGATTCATTCGATGAGCGCATCAAAACGAATGACTTTAATTTAATGCACAACAAAATATAGACACACTCTAGACACGACTACCATGCATATATGAAGTAATAAATCGCAGGGTACTAGACTTTCGGGCTGGCTCTGAAGTACAGAATTTTTGGGACCTAAGAAAGGGTTCAATTTCTATGTAAAAATCTGTTGAAATCGTGAAATTTAAGATTTTGATAATTTTTTAGTTAACTTTGCATTAGATTCTATTTTCTATCTCAGAATTCCGACTTTCTCAGAAGTTCGGATAGACGAGTGTTACCTGTATGATGAAAAACGATTATATTCTTATAAACCGCAGGAATTTCTTTTTTGGGGTGTAGACTAGACAACTTAGTCATTAAATGATAATATTATAAGACATTTAGACCTGACCTATGTTAAGGACAAAATATGTCTGTACTCATAATATAGATATAGATGTTATAAACATGATACTTAGTTCATAAACAACATTAATATTACGTTGATTTTAGTATACACCTATAAACGATATTTTTAGGGTCCACATTTATATACCAGAAAAGTACATTAGTTTTTATATGAAATGTACAAGTACATGCACATTACTTGTTCTTAAAATATGAATGCAGATGATTATGAGTTTAAGTGAGTGTGTGAATGGTGTGAGTGCGAGGCGGATGGCGTTAATACAAATGTGAATGAATGAATTAAAGGTACTTGTTCACAGATTGGGTTTATTTTTTCTATAATTTCAAAATACCATTCAGTGTCTGTAATTGTGTCTAAAAATTTAATTCTTATTATTTTAAGACAAACTGACCTATATGTTGCAAGAAATATACAATAAAAGTCACAAAAATACACTAAAATTGTCTATACCGTGACATACGGGGTAGATATTTACTACTTGAAATACCATCATTTTCAGTTGTATGTCAGTTTGCACTAAAATTTTCATTATCAGAACACTACATTCCTGCCTCGAAAAATATTTCCATACAATTTTGACAGTATAAGAAAAAGTTGATATTTAAGTTGAAATCTGTGAATGAGTACCTTTAAAGTGAGCATGAAAATACTTTATGTGAGAGTGAGTGCAAAAGTGTGAGGTTGTGGTGTGAGTATGAGTGTAAATGAGTGATTGAAAGTATATGTGGTGTTAGAGAGTGTATGGTTGAAAAGTATATGGTAATTTTCCCTAGAAATAAATATTTTATGCAGAGAGCAAGAAGTCAAATACTGTACCTGAGGGACACAAGTCACTAAAAAGCCTTTTCCAAGAATTACTTAGACACGTGTGGCAATATGTAAGAAAAGCAAATGGGGTCATGATTTATTTCGCTATAAAATATTTGTTACGGTTTAATAATATACAGTGGGTGCATTCCAAAGGTCATGGCAATGGTAAAATCCTATTTAAAAATAAACTGAATCGTATTTATTTACCCTTGGTGAAAAAGTAACAAAGAGTCACCTGAGTAAATTTCAAAATCAGCATTGGTTAGTTTATCAAAATATGATTCCCCGTTGACAACGGTATGTCGTGTATTGGTATGTTATTGAATTAATGCATTTTTGTCACTTATATTTAATATATTTCTCAAAATCTGAAGATCAGTTTGCCTTCAAATAGTAAGAAGTCGTTAATTTTCTTAGCACAGCTAGAAACACTGACCAGTAAATTTTAAATATCAAAAGTATTTACCAAGTCTGTGTCTAAACAGCTACCTTACTTGGAAAAAATAACGTTGCCGTTTATTACAGTATTATTTTCATCATTACTTTAAACCTAAGAAATAACTATTTAATAGTCATTCCGTAATTATCTCGTCCCTGGTATTTTCATAATATGCTTTTCTGAAATATTTATTTGCAGCTTCGCAACATGGTATTTTTATAGGTCTGGTGGTTGAAAAAACATGGACTTTTTTGCCCATTCTTTTAAAAAAATGTAGACCTACAGAGTTCATTAATAATAAAACTTGAAACTTTCCGAAAAAGTGCCAAAACGTCATAATCAATGACCATTTCAAGTTTTCAAATATACATTCGATGGTTCAAGCTTGCAAACGTTGAGCAAGTTTTTAGTGGCGTATTATACAATATAAACAAAAACTATATTTTTGAAGTATTTACTAACATGTCAAAATTGTTATTCAAACAAGACTAAATAGAGTATTTGTTTTCTAGTAAAACATTGAAGTGAAAATATTCAGACAATGAATAATTAAATGATAAATAGAAATGTCAACAATTTGATTCATTTAAATATTTGACAAACCTAACATTCTCGGTACGTTAGTAAACTACAGGCCTACTTGTTTTGTCGTAGTCAATGTTTTCATACTGAATACTGACCGTTTTACTATAAGTATTCCTAAATCTTATTCAATTGTCAATGGCGCATACATTAACTCTGCTGACTTAAATACTCACTACAGTACTTCTGTACTCACAATCGAAAAAACTCAGTGGCACATACTTGAACCCCGCTAATTTAAATAGCCACTTCATTACTTTAGTTCTAACTATCTATTAAAACCCTCAGTTACGCATACATTAACCCCGCTGATTTAAATACTCAATATTGTTTTTTCTGTGCTCATTATCGTTGAAAATAGTTACCCGTATCTATGTACGGGGATTTATCGAACATATATGGAATATGTAAGAACTAATATACTCTTAAATGGTCCCTATAATATGAACTAATGTGTACCAGAAGTGATTAAGAGAAAGCCCTTAACTGGCTCTAAGATATTATTATTATATACACGAGGTAATCAAGAGAGAGCCCAATCTGATTAAAACCCGATCTAAAACTCTCCGCTCGCCTACTCGCTAATTAAAGCAGTCTATAGGACATCTGTTTACGGAGATTGGAGAGAGCCCTAAAGTGATCCCTAAATATAAAATATTTCATACCGGAAGTGGTCTAGAATAGAGGAAACTGTTTATCCATTTTGAAATGTCAGTTATCCTGAAGACAAGTATAGAAACATTGTAAAAGATATTAACCCATGGTAACATGTGGAAACAATGAGGTAGAAGTGATTATAGTATACGATGTCAATCAAAGTCCGTGTAATTACTACGTACATGTTCCGATCTGCTATAATAGTATATGTACAAAACATATAATGAGATTTACATATGTAAAACTAATATAATATACCCCGTACTTAGTTGTTATCAGGGATGTAGCTAGTTGTGTGTTTATTGCAATATGTATGGGCTACCCCCGGTACCCAGTATCACTCGATATTTTATCTACTGACATTGCTTAATGACTTCTGAGGTAATATGATAATGGTAGGTGGTTTTAAAGCACTACAACCTCACACTGGCATTGCTAGATGACCTCTGGGGTCATGTGACGAAGGCCGGTGAGTTTTAATCACAGTAACCTCTCACTAAAAGACGATCGTGGATTCGAGCTTAGCTACTAAGAGTGGTTCTTCTTTTGAGAAAGTAGGCAATTATACACAGTGTTGGGAGAATAGCGCTCGTGAGTCTTAAATACAATGGTTAAATAAACTTTCCACTTCATATGGCTTAGCCTGTTGAAAAGATGCGCAAAACAAACAAACAAAGCGTAGTGGCGACAATCAACTTCTTAATTAATGTTCATTCATATTTTCAAGCATATTTATCTAGTTGCCATTCACTGACATCACTAGACACCTAGCCCTGATGTACTGTAACTAAAGTACTAGATCATTGATGCCCAAGTACTGACTGCAAGTAATTCATGGCATTTTTATGTCAATGTACTCTAAGTATGCCACAGATATATATATATATATAATAATAATATCTGATTATGTCAGTAAACCACAGCTATATAAAGCTCGTAAAAACAAACCCTTGATTATGTAAACAGTACAATGAACTAATCTACGACAGGGGGTGCTCAGGGTTACATTAAAATGTATTTTTGATATATGTTTATAAGTGTCTTGATGGTGTAATGAAAGGCATTCTACCATTACCAAAACTGTTGACTAAAAGGGCGATGGTATATACGGTATGTTATTTTGTTCGAACATTAATCCACGACAAGGGATGCTCAAGATGGCAAGACACTGTTATAAAGATTTGATTTTGATATATAACCCGGGTCCGGAGCGCAGTTGCATGGTAGTGCGCTTGGATTTCGAAATCTAGTGTCCCAAAGGGGGTACGGGTATGAATCTCACTTGGGGAGGTTATATCCTCCCATGAAAATTTGACAATAATGTCAATTTTCCTCCATTAATAAGGTATATTGAGAAGTTTTCTGCCTTGTGGAAGGGTAGGCGAGTACTGGTTATAGACAAGGGGCCAGGAAAGCTAGGTTATATGTGCGCTGGATGCCGTTATACGACATATACAACGTGCTGCTACGGCGTTAAACCCAACAAAATAAATAAATACATAATTTTTTTATATATTTTAATGATTTCTGCTATTACGGGCATGATTGACTTAAGGGTATGGTGGTTTATCCAACTTACCTAAAAAACTATACAACCCTTATTTCCAGTAATGCGCTACCTTCGGAAATGTTCTTTCATTTTAATGTTTACACAAACACGTTATGTTATTCTGTACGAACTATAATTATGCCCATTTACTGTAATAATAAAAGCCATTAAGATTTTAAATCCATGAACTATTAACAAAACCACCGTCTTCATCAGATTGGTGCATTGTTCGGGAACATTATGTACGAGAAGGTGGTTTTAAAACATTCCTTTGGTTAAAACACATAATGATACTTGTATTTTATTGTTTAAAACCACTGTCTGATTCATGCCATGTAAAAATGTACTTGTGAATTATTGTGGTGTCTACAATGCATGCAGTTACTGCGTCATTGGCGTAATTCCAATGGTAAATGGCTTCTCAGTTGGATTTTAAAATCGGGCTGCTTCAAAGAGGGCTGTAATCACATGGAACGTAGAACTAATGACTTCATATCTACAGTACCCACCAAAAATTTGGAGTCAAAGAAAATTGAATAAAATTGATAAAATCCAATTATAGTTTTTGGTAGAACCATTATTTTGTAATATATATAACATGGTTAGTGATAAAATGAAAAAAAATGAGAATGCATCACATTTATAAGATTCAGAATTTGATATTCTAAAGCATCCAAAACCAAATTCAACGTAACATTTTCTTTTCTATAACATGATTATATTTCAAGCTAATTTTGTAGTCTTTACAACAAATAGTACAATAACAAGCTAAAAATTATTTCAAAATAAATGGTAATCAAATCTTTTATAAAACCTATACAGTACAGTAGACCTACAATGGGAAAATGTCTCCAAACTTTTGGTGGGTACTGTATATAAACATACAGACTCATTATTCAATTAGTTTAATGAAAACAAATGAATTAAATCAACCAGTGGTGATAAGAACATGTCATAAAACAATGTTCTACTGGTGTGATATTATACAACAATATCAGAGTACTTTACATGTCTCTGTCAGCATTACTCATGTGATGGTGTGCCATCCAAAATTACCTTTACACTTGAAAAAAGAAGGTTTTATTAATATTCTATTTTTTATTAGTAATTCTATTTCAGAAAAAATACGCATTAGGTCAATTAGGATAACATTTGAAAAAAGAGTAATGGTACTTATTAGAATTGTAATTGTTAAAGCTAAACAGAACCCGGGTCGATAGCGCAGTTGGTAGCGCGTCGGGTTTGGAATCTCGTGCCCGAGGGGGTGCGGGTTCGAATCCCACCCGGGGAGGTTATACCCTTCCATGAAAATTTGACAATAATGTCAATTTTCCTCCATTGATTAGATAATATGGAGAAGTTTCCGGCCTGGTGGAAGGGTAGGTGGGTACTGGTTATAGACAATGGTCCAGGAAAGCTAGGTTAGGTGCGCTGGACGCCGTAAAATGACCTAAATTGTGTTGACGCGGCGTTAAAATCTAGTAAAAAAAAAACCAAAAAAAACGGAGTGTGTTTTAGTGTCTGTTTCTATATACATGGCCAGCCGACTTTACAATCTTGAACGATTACCCCTGATTATTGAAATCACCTTAAATCAGGTGACCATTTTACAGTACCCATTTACACCTTGGTGGAGTGGAACTCTTGTGCCTCTTGTGGGGATCGCATCCAGGACTTCTCAATCCCTAAGCGCATGTCCTGCCACTGGACCACTGCTCCTACAATTGTTAATTATTAACATTACAGTACAACCTCTCTTGAACAACACCCACTAGGGGAGACATGAGTATGTTGCTGTTTAGAGGTCATTGGTCCGCAGATGTTAAATTTAATTAAAATTACCCCTTTGGGAAAGTCAAAAGCTGTTGTTTTGCAGAGGATTTGCTATGTAGATGGTCCCTCTGTAGAGTTTATACTGTATCTTAAAACATGTTTTTTTATTTAATTAGTATTGAAAAAACGAAACACATTTACTAAAGTAAAAAAGGTATAGTTCGAACGAAAAACAAAACACTGTTTATAATAACAATACAATGAACTTATCCACAACGAGGGACGCTCAGGATGACGATAACATAAACATGTAATATGTTTTACGATTGTCTTAGTTGTTGGTGTAATGGAAAATATTTTTACCATTACAAGCATGATTTACCAAGAAATGGTGGTATCCATCATGCTAATTTTGTTACAATAAATTACACACATTTTATTTTCAATACTGCCAACCCCTAAAATGGATTGTCTCATTTTTGATGTTTACCCAAACACGTTTTGTTTTTTGTACGCACTATAATTATGGCTGGCACTGTATACATTGTCAAATATTTTAAAGTACATCAACTTTCATTTTTCTTACACTTACAAAGTAGTCACGTGGTTATTATAATATTTCATTGTAATGAACAAATACTGACTTTATGTCTTTGAATTTTATTCCGTCTGTCTTGAAATGAGTACAATGTAGAGTAAAGTACGCAGAGTAAAGTATGCGTACAGAAAAATGTTAGATTGAGGAAACTCAGCGTTGTAGGAATATCTGGTTGTACTAAAGTACATTTAGAACTTGACAGAAATCTGCTTTATCTCAGATGTTCGCAGTTTTTCATTTTTAGGAGGATAAAAAATAAAAATGCCAGATTTTTTTCTGATTAAAGTTATTACACATTTGCACTGAGATATTGGGCTTGAATTATTTGATACTATTTTGAAATTACATGTAGTTAGAATCGATGAAGCCAAATTAAACAAAATCATTTTACTTCGATATGATCAGTAACTCTTCAAAATATATCCCCCATTGAAATTGCCTGTAAAAATGAATTTTATTACAACTGTATTTGATTATAATTTGTTCCCCAACTTATCTAAGATATTTATGTCAAGCTATAAAATGCATGAGTGCACTTTCTGCCTAATTAGAAATCTGGTTCAAACACGAACATCCAATCTGTTCAATGCATCGAAACATTGCGCTTGGTTCCGTGTTTGCCTCGATATCAATCTATTGACGGTATTGTCGTGCAGTTTGGTACCGGAGTGATTTAACACTAGATGTATAACAATACGGTAAAATTTTGTTTGTTTATCACTCATTCTGTTTTTTTACAGAACAGAACAGAACAGAACAGATGTTTTATTGAAGATTTATACAACAAAGGCACATGATCTTTCAAAACATTTAAGTACAAATATAATACAGATCAATGATTAGACACATATACAAAAGAAAAACAATGCATACACAAGCATAAATATTTGACTTACCATACAGAATTGTGTTGCAATATATACAACTATGTTAATGAGAGTGGCATGTAATTTATAAGACAATGTTATTTCTAACATGCAAGGCAATTTTCTAATTAAAGTTCTCTACACCAATTTTTTCCAGGGACCAAACACTTTACCCTGACTCCATCGTCGTTGATCTTTATACATAGATAGTATTCAAATTTGATTTAAGTGTATCTAATTATTGTTTGCTCATTAACTATTTAATTTATTCATTAATTAATTCATCAACTCGTGTAATAACAATCAGGAGCTCGATCATCAAGCAATTTCTTCCTAAAATTACCAGAGCCTGTTTTCCGCCATCTTTTATAAACATAGACTGGGTCAGATGCGTTCTTTGTTCTGGTGTACTTCTGCGTCTGCAGTTTCGATAACCAGTCTCGGGATATGAACGCGCACTTACATATAATC
The DNA here is from genome assembly GCA_025267735.1 of Mactra quadrangularis. Classification (NCBI taxonomy): domain Eukaryota; kingdom Metazoa; phylum Mollusca; class Bivalvia; order Venerida; family Mactridae; genus Mactra; species Mactra quadrangularis. The sequence continues at coordinate 37,490,035 of CM046304.1, forward strand.
AAAGTTTAATTTATTTACTTTGTGGAATTCATTATAATACGGAACATGTGTTTGTACTTAAAGAAACACATTTCTTGTACGGTTAAGTTATCGGTTAGAACAATTTAAAATGTAGAAAGTCTGAAAATTAGTTTTACTTTGATTTTAGCCATTGGTGCAGAAAATATCTCGACAAAATTGATTGTGTTAGACCACATCATATAATAAGTTAATTTATGACAATTTAAAGTAAATATTTCGATCGTTTACAATCTCAATTTGATTATGCAATACTTTAAATATTAGCCTATAAGTACTAAAACAAATCTGAATAGATATTGAATGGCGCCTCTTTTGATCATTTTATTATTCAATGTATTGTGATTATACAGTACCCACCGATAGAAAACCTGATTAGATGAACTGGCCATCGAAATTAAAGCCCCATTATCAAAAGTAACACTGTCCACGGACTTGATAGAAATAGGTATATAAATCTATTTTAACACCTTCAAATTAAGAACTTTTTTAATAAATGCTATTTTCGCTTTAGTAAATTTATATCATTTTGTATATTGTATTTCAAAGTGATTATTTATATATTGTACAATGTACATGTATTTAAAAGTGAAAGTAGACCGAAACCGAAAGTAGAACTTGGTTGTCAAATTTTAAAACAATAGATTTTACCTCAATATGTTTTAGATGAAGTTTTGTGATAGGTTATTTCGAGTTAGGTTATTTCGAGTTATTCTATCTCGAAATAACCTAACTACTCTATAAAGAGTTTGGATAATATATATTCAATATATATAGCAAAACAATGAATATAATGTGCTCTTATAAAAGGTTCTCCCCCTTTTTAGAAGATGACACTCTTATAATGCAAAATGGAAATTTGAAATGCTTACACGTATTATGTCTTTAATGCATGTTATATTTTGATTACTTCCCGCGGTTGTAGGACAGTTTTCATGTTTGTTGTAAATAAATATATTTTCATATAGTGGCTTTAAAGCGATTAAACAAAATGTCATTAATTCTGAACAGACATGTACTATGTACTATGAGAAAGAGCATGATTTTTGTTAGCTAGTTAAAGAGACTTTTTGCCAGTTTCCTAAGGATATTGCTACCGAGCACTTTGTCGCCGTCTTACACCAAAAAGAATAAGTACGTGATATCAAATCGAGGGTACCAAGGGGTGAAGCACTTATATTCATATAGTGGCTTTAACTAATAACAATGTTGATAAGTGACTAAGAGCATTAAAACAAATATTCTGAACAAAGAATTCTATTATAAAGGACAGCTAATAGATAGAAAACTAGTTAAAGACATATACATTGTACTTTCTTATGTGCTCTGTTCCATAATGAACTAGAGATTTAGAAAAAGTTGATAATTAGTTGAACCACGTGAACATGAAGTTTTAAGTTTAGGCACAGATAGGAGTAAAATTGGCGGCTACCAGACAGCTTATTAACATCTTGAGGTCTTCTACAAAGATTGTTCAAATTATGCCCCTGGGTTGAAAATTTGCCCCGCCCCAGGGATCACTGTTTTCATCAGCTGAAACTGTTTAACAATCTTTTGTCAGATACCCTTTGCATCTACATGTAGTTCTCAGGTGAGCGGTCCAGGGTCTACAAGACCCTCTTGTCTATTTGATTAATTGAATAGTGTAGTTTATTCAAACTACATGTATAAATCAATACAATCATTAGTGCTCAAAACTAACTTTTAGTGATAAGAAATTTTCTGAAATTTATATACTATATAACATAGATTGGGAAAACAGTTCCAAAAACGCATTACGTTAAATCATGTTGGTAACTTGAAAGAAATGTGACAACATGAAACACAGTCAACACCATGGACATAATCACTGGCGGCCGACGCGGTCCAAAAGCAAAAACATTTTTAATACATACCGTACCGGCCGCCTGTGAACATAGTATGTATATGGTCAACGCACATTGTCTATGAGGTGCACCTTGGCTTTAATTATTATAATTTTATTGACACGTTTAAAGGCCGCTATCGTATCGAAAATCACAGGTTCCGAATCGAAATCGAATCGGCGCCCTTGCAATCGATTTTCGATGTATAGAATCGAATCATTGCAGCCCTACATGTATCTCCTCATTATTTGTCACCGTGTTTTTACATCTTTCTCAGTTGTTTTTAATGCAACATTCTATAAGCTGGTTGACAGAATGTTCGCACACCAATGTTGATAATAATACAATAAAACTTCGACATTTATGATGACTTATGGTACCATGGGGTATATGGAAAAGTTCCGGTTGATAGCACTGGCCCCAGTGTCCTTAAACTATCTATCTATCTCTGGATACTGCCAATTTGCCAAACCCTTTCTCATAACTATCTTTATCAACGAACACTATCAAAAGTCGGTCCCGAATACATTATCTCGTACGAGTTATAACTAAGCCGCCCGGTTAGCTAAGTTGGTAGCACCCAAGTCTTCTGATCGAGGGGTCGTGGGTTCGATTTCCGGGCGGGGCATACTTTCGTGGAGCTTGGTCATGAAATTATTGCTACGGCCATTCTCCCTCCTACCAATGATTTTTAATTATGTAGGGCAGTTGTCAGTCACTGAAGAAAGTATGCGTTTAGTAGTTGGTTAACAGCTTAATCCAGATATTTAGCTTTTACCAGGAACAGCGAGTAGGTTGACTAACCTCCGTTATATGACTTATACTATGTGTTGCTACGTCGTTAAACCCAACAAACAAACAAAACAAAGTTATAACTAAATTTCCCTTATTTTATATCATGTAGTGTACATATATACACGGGAGACTATATTTAGAGACGTACCCTTTTATTTTATTACTATAAGTTATTGACTTTGGTGCCAGTGGTTGACAGGGGCAAAATCATAGGCAGTCGGCACCGTTCAGGATCAAAAGCACCATGTATATAATTATATATGTGTATGTATTGCGTTTTTGATCCGGAACCGTACGTGCCGACCGCCTATGGACAAAATGTTATGTGAAGTCATAATCGCAGAAGTTTCGAATAAATACCATGTGCCGAGAAGTACAGTAAGAACTGAAGCAAAGTTCTAATGAACTAGGCTAATATCATCTTACATTGAGAGTACGATTGGTTAAAGCGTACGATCGTTAGAAAGACACCCCCTGGTTCATACGAGAAACCGCATACCTAAGATTATCACTTTAAACTATTGGATTACTTCTTCATTGAATAATCATGCCCGTATCTAATTTCAGTGCATTTTAGATGCATTTTTACATGAAATTTACCATTTTAATGAATAGAATGATTTCATGGAATTTTGACGATCTGCCCCATGTAATTACAAACTTGTTTGATTTGTAGAAACTATCATGGTTGCCTTTATAATGTGGTTTATTTTAAAAGATCATGATCATTGATATCAGTAATACAGTCTTAAAATGCCTTTAATGTTTTCTTTTGCATCTAAACGTCTGTTTTTATTTAAAACTAACTATGTGCATAAAACGGTTATCTATCAAGACTTCTCAATGCATATCATTGCTTTAACCTTTTGATATATTCTTCCATACTCTTTGATCAGAGTAATTTATTCCCCGAGGTTTTCTTTTATCAATTCATTTATTATAGGCTGGGAATGTATACGTATTTTGAGGTTATCTATCGAGCAGTGAGATGAGTCCCAATTCATCGTTTTTCATGAACGCTCACAGCTATGCCGTTCTTGTAAACCAATTTACATATCTAATTAATTTGTAGTGTTCCCTATGATATGAATACTTTGTACGTCTCACCACCCATACTGCTGAAAGTAGATTTTTTTACACAAACATATGGATAGGGAATTATCGAACAGTTGTCAAAAGCATCATGGTTCACCCATGTGGAATTCTAAATTAAATCTGATTGGCCAATCAAGCCATGATTTATCAGCTTCGATACAGTGATTGACACCTCCGAATAGAAGAGTTTATCGTTGAAGAGCGCATGTTCCTTTATTACATTATGATATCATACGTTTGAAGATATAACTTTTAGTTATGATATGTATGTTTAAATAAACAGGACATGTCATAATTTTTATGAGTGCTTTTCATAAAAATCGCTTAATTTACTATGGTTGGCGACGATCAGGGATTTTAATACAGAAAAAAATAATTTATAATTCAACGCGAATGTGTTTTGTATACTTGGTTGAATTAGTGCATAGTTTATGAATTCTCTTAATATGATAAAAGCACAGCGTGATATTAATATCATGATTCGCTATTAAATGTTCCCATACTGTAAATGAATTTATTACGCGTATGAAAGTGAAAACTTGGTAGTGAACATATAGATTTGTCGACGCGAAGGAATACATTTTAAACAATGGCAACTAGAGGTGTTGGAATTACTTTATTTTGGACGGTTATTGGACTATTTTTATCACGTGGTTTGTCATCATCGAGTTCTGATTATAATTATCACCATGAAGGCTATATGAGGGACCATGATCCAGAGAGTAGATGGGCCCCTGAGCCCATTACATTACGAAAATGTGTACCAATACCCACAGGGTTGTCACTATGTAGTAATGTCGGCTATACGACAATGACACTTCCAAATCTTCTTGGACATGACTCTATAGAAGAGGTAAAACGTCAGGCCGGACCATGGGTTCCATTACATAACATTAGATGCCATCCGAATACGGACCTATTTCTGTGTTCATTGTATGCTCCTGTGTGTTTACCTAATATGGACAAAGCTATACACCCTTGTCGATCACTATGTGAATCTGTGAAACAAAATTGTGAAGGAAACATGAATAAATATGGTTTTCAATGGCCAGACATTTTACGTTGTGACAAATTTCCACCCGGTGACTTATGTATAAAACAATTGAACTATACCAATAATACAGGTGCGTATTTGAATGATTGTTCTCATCGCTTTAAACTTTTTTCTGTCTGTCCAAGCGCTTTCCCCTTCCTTTTTAAATCTTACTTTTTCTATTTTTTTCTCAGTTCTCACTGTCTTATGCTATCTCAGTTTTGACTTGTGTAATGTTTTGAATCTTTAATATCTAATTCTGTTTGTTCATGATAAAACACTTACTAATGTGTAAATGGGTCGGTATCGTCTGGACGCCAATATTGCGTACATTTCAAATTGGACCGTCTGCTGCGTAATTTAAACAAAATTAGTCCGGACCGTCTGCTGCGTAATTTAAACAAAATTAGTTAAGCAATCAGACTTCACAATTGCAATTTCTTACATAAGATAGGTCGTCATTGATGTAACCGAACACTATTAAACTTGATACATTCTTGTCACATTTTAGGGAATTAATTAAAGTCTTTATTTAGATTTATCAAATGCATGTTCATTTATGTTTGGTCTTGGCAGACCATATCCTTTCTAAGAAAATATTAACCCTGAAATTCATCATAAAATCTTAATGAATATAAATAAGCAACCAAACACACTGTTCAAACTACAATGTTCGACATCTTACGAATTTTCATCCTGGTCAGATGAGTTAATTTCGATGTGCACAATGATATCAACTGCCACGGGTTGAAGCCTATATCATTTAATCGTTGGTCATTATATACAATATGAGCACACAAAGTAACATCAGTCATGTGATGAGTAAAATATTTCATTGAAGTATTGATAAAACTGTATTATCAATGACACATTAATTGCGTTGTCATCAAAATTTCCGTCCTACGTACAATTTATTCAATCTTTACATTGAAATATTTCAAAACTGCATGTGCAATGTCTTCTTTGGTTTGCTAAAAAAATTCAGTAACTGAAAAAAGCCGATGTACATAATAATGCGGTCAGAAATGTTTACGCCCCAAACTGATATAAATCGTATTATTGTACGTGAAAATCAATGGTAGTTTTTCAAAAGTGTTTTAAACTGATCAATGATTTTGATATTTTCATTGAATGTTCCATAAATCAACGTGTGAGGCGATCTACTGTGATGTTTGAATTTATTTAATTCAAGTTGTACATTTAACGCATTGCTATTTCTCTTTTCTTCCCTCGTCACACTAAAAGTGATTTTCTTTTAAAGATCAACAGAGGCTAGTATGATACTTAGTGCTCTTCTATTAAAAAGAATCCAAGTGTTTCAAAATGTACGTCATTTTGGTAAATCGGAACGATACGAATGATAAGTAAACCTGGTGAAGCAATTAAATAAGATATGAAATGCCTTGGGGTGTAACTTTCATGTATAATTACTTCTGCAATCGTAGGAATACATTTAATGCTATTATCTACAAATGTATATGAACAACATTGTATAAGAGTATAAGAATCTTTGTTGATTACCAAAAACTATACATGTACTTTGTTGCTTTTCAAATGCCTTAGTGTTCAAATATACATGTATCTATAAAACAATTGGCGTTGAAGCATAATGGTTGATTTTTCAAAAACTATAGATTGTTAATTTTTAAATAATATCATATACTTCAATATCTAAACGCCATTGGCGTTGAAATAATAGTTTATATGAGACCACAATGTTGAATAAAGACACTGACGACGCCGTAACATAGAACTTATTTGAGAACGTGGTGACTTTAAACGTCTTTGAAGACTCTATGAATGATATAGAGCGAATTTGAGAAGGCAATGACATTATACGTATTCCAGACGCTATGAAATAAGTAAGCTTTAATGACGCGCTAAAAAGTATTAAAGGACGCTATAACATAAGTGGATACTTGAAGGCGCTATGTAAAAATGTCTTTCAGGACGCTTTGGCATCAAATTGTACGTCTTTAAAGACATTATGACATGAGTTGGTATTTGAAGATGCTTGGTAATAAGTAAGTCTCGAGGACGCCATGACATAAACTTTACGTTTATGTTGACGCTATGACATAAACTTGTACGTCTATGTTGACGCTATGACATAAACTTGTACGTCTTTGAGGACACTATGACATAAAATTGTACGTATTTGAGGACGCTATGACATAAAATTGTACGTCTTTGAGGACACTATGACATAAAATTGTACGTCTTTGAGGACGCTATAACATAAAATTGTACGTATTTGAGGACGCTATGACATAAAAATGTACGTTTTTGAGGACGCTATGACATAAAATTGTACGTCTTTGAGGACGCTATGACATAAAATTGTACGTCTTTGAGGACGCTATGACATAAAATTGTACGTCTTTGAGGACGCTACATGATACAAAACATCTTTGAGGACCATTATGACGTATATACGTCTTTAAAGATGCAATGATATAAGTATGTTTATAGAACGTTGTGACAGAAACAAATGTAATAAAGGGTGATAAAGGACAGTAAAACAGAATTACTTATTGAAGGACGAACTGACTTGAAGACATCATTGAAAATGCAAATCGTAAATAAAATCATGAGGTCGCTATGACAGAAATACGTCTTTGGGGGAAATGTTATATGAAAAATACTTTGATTGCACTACACGTTATCACGAATTTAAAATGGGAATGTAGGCAGTTGCTGACAGAGAACGGAGATTCTGGTATATGGCATCTCAGGAACAATAGCAAGCCACCAGGCTAGTTCAGAAGGTTACACCCATCAATGAGTCGTAGGCGTGGCGTACTGTCACGAAACTTGATTTGTAATATTTTCTACGACTATTCTCCCTCCTATCACTGATCCGGGCACACGTCAGTCACTGAAATAAGTATGCGCCTTGTAACTGGTTAACTCACTAAATTAAGAGATTTAGCCTTTCAATGAATGGTGGGTAGTTTGACTAACCGCCGTGATATAACCTACGCAATGTGTCGCTACAGCGCTAAACCCAACCAAAATAAGAAAAGAACGGTAGCTAGATGGGCTGTCATTGTCAGCTTAATTTCGAGAAAGGGACGTAAAACAAAAACAAAACCAAGCCTTTAAATAATTGTAAAACATAGGTGTCACATTATCATCTTATCAGTTCACTTAATGACTGTTATTTTCAATATTCAAATATGAAAATAGTTTCATGGCTTTAAAATATGCATATTCATTCTTAAATCTTGTGTCACACTGTTATTATAAATGACAGTTGTCAACTTATGACTAATTGTAAAGTTAGCGTGCACCTGTCGTGTCAACACTAACTAGACAAATATTTATGTCAACTGCTCACATACTAGCTACGGAGCCCCTAAATTGACATTTTGAAATGCCTTTTTTATTTTCAAAGTATTTCGTTTAAACGTAGTAGTATTTCGTTTTCACAAAATATCATTTCGTTATTACGAAATATCATTTCGTTATTACGAAATATTAATTCGTTTTTACGAAATAATAATCACGTTTTTTTCTTAATAATTATTAAGTATATACGAAATAATTATTTCGAAAAAAAAATCCGAAATAATGTTTCGTAAAAAGGAAATAATATTTCGTTTAAACGAAATCATATTTCGAAAAAAAACATAATTATTTAAAAAACAAAACAAATGAAATTACGCTTTAATGAAAAATAATATTTCTATATATACGAAATTATTTCGAAAAAAGCGTAATAATTATTTCGAATAAAAAAAAAACACGAAATAATTTTATTTCGTTTAAACGTAATATTATTTCGTTTAAACGAAATATTATATCGTAAAAACGAAATAATTATTACGTTTTTAAGAAATAAAATTCTTTTTTTTTTTCGAAATAATTGTGATTTTTTTTTCGAAATGTCACTTTTCGGGCCCCGTACCTCGTACTGGTAATGGTTTGTTTACGTATATATCAGCTATATCTTATAAACAATGGTATAGCTTCCTTAAGGTCTTTACGAAGTAAAATGTCAGGCGGTATTTATTCCTCATTAATGAACGTCGCCAAAGTTTATAATGATATCAGTGACACACAAAAACTCGTAGATTAGTGACAATGTATTGTGTCAGGTTGAATGTTAAAGCTACAATACTTGGACGAAAGAATAGAAAATGAAACACTTTTCAAATAGCTATGTGAATTGAAATTTAACAACAATGTGTCTGAGGTTTTATAGATTAAGAAAACCTATGAGCTCAAATTGCAACTTTTATTCGTAAGCAAGTGTGCATCCTAGAACCTGGTATAAACCCCAAGTGACAATGATTTTGCCACTGTCTGTTCCAAGGCGAAAACTCCTCATATTCTTGTTTTCGTTTTTTGTTTGTAGCGTCCTTATTATTACAAAAGTTTAAAAAATCTTAAACATCTCCCTCTTTACTTTTTGGCTGTGTGGAAGTCATGTTGTTTTTTTACCGTTCCCGTTCTTGTTCCAGATATGTTTCCTCACTCCCTTTTGAAGTTTAATGGCCGCCATCATAGGTTTCTTTTTAAACGTTTTCACAATAACTTAGGTTTCCGCGATGTGACAGTTATAGTGAGATTGTTGTCCCTACACAACTCTCCTACATTCACTATTGGTTGAGCCGGCAGAAAGTAGATTTTAACTTAATTTGGTATCTGATTGTAATGTCAATAATGAAAACAACACACAAGCAAGTACATGTATACGAAGATTTGAATACATGAAATTTAATTCGACTACGCTCATACTATAGTATTAAATATGTGGTACTGTTATTTAAAGTACGTTTTCTGTGATTGGACAGCCTTCTTGTTTAAATAGTCAGACTTTTATGGAAACTTTCTTGAATGCTAAGCAGCGCTCTGATAAGCAACTGAATAATATGATAATTTTACGTTTAAAATCCAACCCGATAGTAACGGTTCGTGTGACTTTAATGAACTTTTTCTGGCTTTCATTGTACATGTATATCGGTCCGTTAGACTTTAACAGTAGGATTCCCTTTTCTATATGTATACAATAACAGACAATGGCAGGTTACTTTAAAATATAAGATATATCAACTAAATCTAAAAGAAAGTAGTTTAAGAAAAGGGAATGATCTGCTAGTAGGGAAACATTTCAAACTAATACAGTAAAGATCCCATGAAAAAAAACACCGTCGTTATAGCTAATTCATGCAATGTTTGACAATATTTTAGGTCCCAAATGCTTAATATGGAGAAAAAATGTCGCTTCATTGAAACTTTTTCGCTATTAAGATCATCGAGTCTAATGGTGAAACTTCGCGTAGGAGCAGAGGTCTAGTGGCACGAGCGCGCTTAGGGGCCGAGAGGTCCCGAGTTCGATCACTACTTTAAGGCACTGCTAATTTCAACGCAAGCAATTAATCTACAATTGTTCCACCCCGCCCGGGTGTAAATGGGTACTGTGAGGGATCGCCTGCCTTAAGGTGATTTCAATGACCAGGAATTATCGTACATGATTGTAAAGTCGGCTGAACATGTATCTGGAAGCAGACTTAAAACCGCACTTTAACTTTTTAACTTCAACTTTAAGGGTTCCATTTGCTTAATATTGGAATACAAAAGGGCCTTACATTGAGACTATTCCACTATTAAGTACATCAAGTTTGATTATCCGAATACAGTTCTGCTATTAAGACCACCTATGCTAAAGGAAAATCATGCAATTTTCGATCATTTCGAATCCGAACTGCTTTATTTGAGAAGAAAGAGGTCCCTATATTATGACAATTCCACTATTAAGACCATCCACTTTGATGGTCCTAAAAGCGGAACTTAACTGTTGAGGAAACCTTACTGAATAAGAAAACTCGCGTCTGACAATCTATCCTTCATCTACATCGTATATAAGAATAATAAAAGATGAAATAAAATAGAACTGTTTGTATAATAAGATATATCTGTAGTATAATCTATGATTTTATTATCATGTTATGTCATTGTACAGGAATGTTGTACATTTCTCATGCATACCACACACCCAGTATACATATGTTTAAAGTTTAAGTAAACAATGAAATAAATTACTACTCTAACATTTCAACAAAAGTTTCCTCTCTACAGTTAGATAGTTAAATGTATCGTTTAAGCTTAAATTTATTATTTTTGTAGCGTAAGAAGTAATGGAAATAATGATGATGGTTTTGATTTTGTTTTAAAACCCCGACCATGTCTGTAGCGAGCCAACACTGTGCCAGTAGCACAGAGAAATCACAATCTAACGTTTTGTAGAGACTCTTTGTGTTAGGATAGTTGTATGCAATGGTTTTACTTCAAGCTAGAAAAGTCGAGACCGTGGCCTCTGAACATGACCGAGTGTTTCGAGTGTATTCAGCGAGTAAGCGTTACAATGTAACTAACCGTTGCATAGGAAATTGGTTAGTTGCCTTTTTGTAAGGACTGGCCACTGGCTGCATGGGCAGTGGGTTAGGGAATTTCTATTTTACAATGACAGACGCATGAAAAGCATACCCCATAATAGTGTTGGTAGTGGCTGATTTTAATAAGATTAGAACTGTGATTATGTTTATTTAATCTCGATTGAGTTTGTCCAATGGAAACATGTATTCTCAGGTTATGAAAATAACCGAGTGATTACGATTGACGGTTGTGTGTTAGAATTCAGAGCTAACTTTCCAGTATTGTATTAAAGTGACCAATCGAGGAATTGTCTGTTGCCCAAAGAAATCTCATCGGGGGTATATTTCGAAACGGTGATATTTTACTATGCAGTGATTAGGCAATATGTTCACAGTGTGTAAACCAACATCAAAATATTTGCAAAATTGAACGTTTCCGTTTTGGCAATTCAAGAAGAATTAAAGCTTTTCTAAACCATTATTAGAATTAACGCTTGGTCCATACATGGTTTCATTCAAATTTGTCACACAAACACTCAGTAAAAGTAAAAATTCGTCGGATTCTAAGGAAAGAAAATCCTACCTTCGATAACAATAGACTCTTAAACACATGTTATATTTTACAAAAAGCTTAGGAACAAGCCCTCTCAGTGCTATATAAGTATTTTATTGGTTAGAGTGACTATAAAACAATTTGTTCAACTGTTAAAGAACTAAGTTATGAGCCAAGGGAATACTTTGAAATGTTAATTGCTTAACCAGCTTTCGTGTTGGATTATACACCCTCGTCTGATTGTTTCTCAAGACTTGTTTTATGTACATTCAACATCAGTGAAACATGTAAGAGAAGATATATAGTTTTATGTTTATAACTGTTGTTTTGGTGTGTCTGTCTATAGGACAGAGGGTACATTTCGTATTCTTTTTTGTTGGGTTAAACGCCGTGGCAAAACATTGTAAAGATTATATCACAGCGGTCAGTCCACCTAATCACTGTTCCTGGAAATGGCTAAATCTCTGGATTTAGCTGCTAACCAACTACTAGGCGCATACCACCGTCAGTGACTGACTGCTGCTCTACATGATTTAGAGTCAGTGGTTGGAGGGAGAATGACCGTAGAAAATTATTTCTTGACCAAGCTCCACGAAAGTATGTCCCGCCCGGTAATCGAACCTACAACCCATCGATCAGTAGACTTGTGCGCTACTGACTGAGCTAGCCGGGCGGGCTCATTTTGTATTTTGAAGAAAGAGCTCTAGTCCTTTCAAGCTACTCAATCCACCCAGTTAAACTAGAGCTGTGATAAAAAAGTCCAAAAATCTACAGTTTATAATTTTAAAAACCTTAATGACCTGCATTATGTACAGAAAAAAGTGCAGAAGGCGGTTAGAAAATGGTTAAAAGATAAAAGAATATACATTTGTATTGTGCTAATGGAAAAACATATGAAGCGAGTGCTGAGTTAAATAAATCAGCTGCTGGTTCCTGTCACATCAACTGAAAAGGTTGTTAATATTTGTGAGTGGAAGCTGGTTCCATTCATTAAAAAGCGTGGAGAGAATGATACCAGTATTGTCTCTTGCATGGAAATCTCTGGAACGGCGGTATGGTATTCTGTCCTCCACATTTGACTATTTCTTGTAATAAACTTAAAATTCAAAATCTTCACTCCATACACTCACTTATTTAAGCTATTTGTGTTTTTATATTGGCGGGTTCTGTCTTTGGTGGTGTCAGTGTCCACCGTCAAAAATATATATGCTCTCCATTAAAGACGCTAACACTAAAACAACAATAAAACATGATTTCTGTCATTTTCTAAAAATTGAAGAACAATACCATGTTGTCGGCGGCGTTTTCAATTGATGTGTTAAATAATATTTGGTGGTTACTGACGGAAGTATGTGCCTAGTAACTGGTTAACAGCTAAATCCAGAGATTTAGCCTTTTCAGGAACAGTGAGTAGGTTGGCTGGCCGCCGACGTATAACCTTTACAGCGAGTTTATACGGCGTTCAAACCAACCAGAAAGGAAAAAGATTCTGACGCCGGCCGCCAAAAAACGCAAATATAAAACCGGCACCAATATTAAGTCGTTTACAGTATGTTAATTGCGTGGTAACAATGACAGGACATTTGTTTTCATCATTTCATGAATAGATATCAAAAATTACTTTATTACTTTTTAAACCATGAAAATTTATCAAATACAAATGTGACAATCTGTTAGTAATCTTCTTGTTTATTCAGGGAATAAAACACATATTATATACTTACATAAACTGTAAAAAAAGATTGGCATTTCAAATCAATTTTATTCACCAGCTTTAGTTCCTTTTTATCTTTTTCATACAAAAGTATATGCGGTATTGGTTTTATCTACATTTAAAGCTCTTCAAAGCTTTTGTTACGTAATAAAAATACAAAAAATCTTAAAAACTGATGTCAAACTTGGTATTCTGAATGTTTAATGATATCTGATTCATTTTTGCTCTGTCATAGCGTTTGCTAATTCGACAACCAATTCTAGCGTCTCCGAAATATGTGTATATGTCGTCGTTTTACGATATACATGTATTTCCATAACTATCTGACATGTCACTTCTGATATTATATAAACAACCGGATTGCCATTATTTTCTACATTCTTCATAAAACACTCAGTATTTTCAGATAATTACATTATTTTTAACGTCTTTGTTTGGGAAGCCTCCTTACCAACGTCCGTTTTAAAAGTTTAAGGCATTACATGTATTTCCACACATCTTACAGGAGTTTTTTTTACAAAATTTGATAAGAGTTTCGTCCATTTTTAATTCTCAATCTTTATTCGCGTTCCTCTTCATATTTTATAGTTGGTGTTGCCGCTAAACTCATAATCAAAGCGCCAAAAGCCCGGTGCAACAAAACATTAATACTGTTCGATATTGTTGACAAGGAGACTATTTTTTCACGCGTAGGGGTTAACCAAACTTCATATCGTTGCGCTTAATCTGACTGCGCATGGCCAAATGTAATTGTCCGCGACATTTTTTTTGTGAAAACTCACCATTTGTCGCAAACTGGTTCAAACTATCTGATCTGATCTAGCTCTTGTCTTGCCACGAAAGAATAAGTAAGAGGGTTGTTCAATGAATGCATATACAATTACTACAGTGGACCTATTAAAAACTTGCCATATACACAAACTTAATGATTACTGATTACAACTTTGATAATATATTAAAGTTTGACTTTGGTTGGTCAATGACTCTTTGAATTACTGATACTTGAGACAAGCATATCGTAGTGTTGTTGCGAAAGAACGTAAGGAACTTAAGTGCAGTGCTGAACTGCGTCGTATGGCCACCTGCTTTGAAACTGCTCTGCTCCTCTCGATAAAGTGATATTGGAATGTTCTAAAATTATAATAATGATCATTTTATTGATACTTCAATCAATTGATACATTACTTGAACAAAAATATCATTAAAATCAATTATATATACTTCCTTCTTTGAAAACGAGTTAGAAATACTTGCTTTTGGCGAATTATGATGATTTTGAAGAATAATCCTTTGTAGATATTGTTAATGTAACAGTTCATTAATATAATATGAAAGAGGGAATGTTTGAATTTATTGATCTATGAAATCATTATTTCCTGGATGTTCTACGTTTTATTTTGAGAGGAGGGGAGAGAGCGATAGCTGTGTGGTTGTTAGGTTATAATACTTCAGACCTTCTGATGTAACAATTGATTCATTTAGCCTCAGCATTGATGTCTATCTAAAAACTAGTATTTAAGGTAAAAGATCACTTCACTGAAAACCGTTTGATCCTGGCTGTAAAACAATCTAAATGTTTGTTGTTCATACAAAAAAAATGTTGATAAACAAGATAGTGGGTACATAAAAATAGGAAATCTGAATGAGCGTATAGCTGGGATAGAAATAGTTCCTCTTACAAAACCTTACCTAGAGCAGCAGGTATTGCATCTACGATGTTTCCATTCATCTCTCAGTGGATGTTGCAATATTATAAGCATCATTAGTGATAACAATCAGCACAGAATTGTTTCTTTAGGGAAATCTATCGAGGGAAGATATTCAGAATGTTTAAGTTTTTTATGGACATCTATTTTTATTTTTTGATATGATGTATAGGGTGATATAAATGATATGATACAGACTTAGACTGCCTCCATGCTCTGCCAGATATTCGAGAACATGTTCTCTAAAAGTCGGTTCTGTTTTTTAAATCAAGTTCGCCTTCATTTTTTTCGATTTTTTTGTCTTTTTCTTTCTATTGACTTTTCCTGTCTAGTGAAGGCAGTCAAGTGCTCATATATCCAGATAAAAGATTGAATTTTCCTTTCTATCAATATTATTAAACTCTTGGATATTAACATGTGGGCAATTAATTGATTACGATTCTCTTTGATGTTCCAGGTTTACATCATTCTCGTCGTGTCGGTATCTTATCAAAGTTATTGACGCTTTCCTTACACATCCTGCTTTCATGATTATGATTATCCTTAGTTTTTGCTTCCTTAGTTTATGTCTAGTTCTTTATCAGGGGCAAACAATTTATGAAATGCACACCAGAAATTGTTCAGTCCTCGGCTAATAGCTTGAAGCTATTTTTGATTTTCATGGATATTTTTCGTATCTTTGGGGAATCTTATATGATGCGGTTACTTGGTATAAACCGCTCAATTATTCATTTTGTAATCAATGTACGGTATAACATAACCACAAAACATAGATATTGTAAAGATTATAGTGTCTTTATATCAATAAGTCATAATTACTCAGCGTTTTATAATAATATATTGAAATAATAGCGTATTGTATTTGATAATTCATTTCTTCTGGCAACGGTACATGCCCTTGGGAAGTTCTTATTGGCTCGGGGCATTCTATACAAAATAAAAACAATATGTATGCCAAATTAACATACTATTGTTTCAGGCACTTCAGATGTTCAAAGACTCCTTCCGCGATCGAAGAATCTATTGTATTCACACTGCAATAATTAAGATTCAAAACAATGTAATTGCCTCTATGAGTATATAAGACTTGGCCAACTAAATAATGTCTTGATCTTACAAACAAGAAATAACCAAACACCATATGCATTGAAAAATACCTTTACGTCTTAAAAATATCTACACGCATTTAAATGATAAGGTTTTTTTAAAAAAGAGGTTTTTTTCGTAAGATGTTAAATTATTGAATAAAGGTATAAATGGTTACTTTATGAAGCAATGCAAGTCCATGGTCAAGCACTAGCTGCCGCGCGTCTGTTACAACCTGTTTTGTAATAAAAACCCGAATTTTAATAATTATTACAAATCGGGTTATTACAAAAGGTTTTTACAGGTTATTTTAGACTATAAATTTGCTACATGTTTTATGAATTAATAAATGATGGCAACGACAAATACAGTTAAGTGTCACAATAAAGACTCTCAAAATTGATGGTTGTTATTGCCGTGTATTTAAGTGTTAAGTTCTACTAACACGCATTACTAAAAGTAAAGATAAAATAGCAAATCAATTCAATAAACGTTTCATAAATGGAAGAAGACTGAAAATCGATGCTCCAGACATAATCAAAGTACTAAAAGTACGTTATGGTTAAATAAAAGGAACTTATGAGACCCATTAATGCAACTTGAAGACTCTACACGTATCATAGCTGACCAAATTAAAACTTACTGAACTTGTGCATGTAATTTATGTCTCTGCACTTCAAGCTATCTTGTGTTCTATCACTTTTCTCTGCTTTCATTCTGTCAACCTTATTTCGTGATAGGCTTAAACGTAGAATTGGTATACTGGGTTTGAGTTTACTTTGGTGGCGATGAAGTTTGGGGATGCGGAAATTGTATGAGTTGGAAAAACTTGAGTTGAGACCAGAGAAGTTAGGTTGTGGACCTTGCTGAAAAAAACGGTTGCATGTATTTTTGAACTTAGGCAACTGTTTCAGCTCTGAGATCGAGTGGTTATGGTTTCCGGCTTCAGACTACTGTAACTTCTAACGGAGTTCGAGCAAAGCAGTAGTTTATGACACTTTCAGAGAAAGTTAGGCATTTTCTTACGGTGATTTTCCGTAAAAAAATCTCCATACTAGTAAGCCATTCCAGTCCATTGGATAATCATGATACCTGAGAAATCAACCGCCTCGTTTGACACAAAACTATTGAAAGGGGTAATACAACTAAGAAAACTCAACCCACCTACCGAACTATGATATATCTGAGGTCACGAAACAAGGTTGAATATTTCTATCTACTCACTACTATGTTAATTCTATATTTGATTATTTATACTGTTATATACTTACATTGCATCTTATTTTTCATCCAACTTTGCCATCATGTGTGCGCAATCTATATTTATGGTTACTGCTGTGTTTATTATCTTACGAAGTATCATGACTAGGTTTCAAAAAGAACCCAACATTATATACTGGATGTAAAGTTACCCTCCAAACCAAATTACTCTGGAGAGGATGTATACAGGCATTATTTGGCTGTTATCAAGCCCTTTATCTAAAAAATATGTGTTCACCAGCTACTATAAATTACTTCCTTGAAATTCAAAATTATTTACTTCTAAACATTATGTCTTTTTTGTTTTATTGTCATGGCAGCATTTACTTAAGTAATTATATTCAAAAATATGTTACTTTCACTGACTTTTGATAATTGAATGCCATGCAAATGGAATGGCGTCATTCTGTCATTTCAATACTCATTGCCTTCTCTAACTTCGTTTCATTAAAAATAGAGTCCTTTAACCAACTGTTTTCATTTTTACATGGTTTTAGTCCAGTTCACTCTGACCCATAGGGTTTCTCATCATTTTCGATACCAGACTTGATGTTAAACACAACAGTAACCACAATCTATGCATCTGGCTATCAATGGACTTGTTGTACAAGTTGATTGACAATGACACTATGCTGTATCGCTGTCTTGTGAGCTTTTTCACCGTCATCTTATTCACTTATACTATATATATTTTGTAAAGGTCCTGGGCCAAACACGAGTGCCGGTAAGTTATCATCACTTTCACCATCCTTATTTCATTTTTTTAAAATTATATACATTTTTTTACTTGTTTTAGTTTGATTTTATATTGCCATTATAACCTTCCCCCCGTAGTTAACTAGATGTTTTAGGTTACGTAGCATTTTTGCGGTGACGTCATCACAATTTGTGTAGTTTGCTTTTTTATAGAAATTCACCAACAATTTTCCAGCCATTCAAAGATAGTTTATCTTATTTATTTGAAAATAATATCATAATTCATTTTTTTTTCAATTTTGACTTTAATTCTCAGAACCCCGATTTTGATGACGTCATCGTTTTCAGTAGTTTTTTTGTTTATGAATAATGTATTGTATCTGATATGAATATCTTAAATCGATTTGTGTATACAAATGATGAAAAATATTGAAATGCACATTGAAACATGGTTTCAATTTTTTTTCATACCTGCATGTTTTTATCGTACAAAACCATATTTAAAATGTATTGCCATTTTTTTGCCATTTTTTCACTGAAGCCCTTAGAATTACCCTTTTCAGTCATAATTTTCCATTAAAATTTGTTTCTAACTTATAGATATTTCTAAGGAATTATCGAGTCTACTCTATTTTGTAAAATGTTAAGAAATCTTATATATGTAATGTTTCTAAGTGAAGATAGTGAATCAGATCGGCAGAAAATCTAAGTTTTCACAGTATATATTTCAAGAAACTGAAATATTGGCAGATATCCCATTATATTGAGATAAATCCTTAACGTACATACTAATTACGAAATTCCATACACTAACTAACTGCATTTTAATACATTTATCTTCTTAACGGGTTTTAAAGCAACTGTGTCACAGATTTACTCCAGAGTTTCACATCATTCTCAAGGATCCCATTTTCCTCATGCTTACTACGGGGTAACCCATTAACTGACTGTTAAGGGAGGTTTACATGGACAGAGGGAGACTTGTGTAAAGAGTTTATATCTTCCGCAATGTAATCCATATAATATTAGTGATTAATCATAAGCGGAATTATAAGAAATTGCATTCTGGCCATTTTCTTTCATGGTGGCACTTTATGCTCCTTTTTCACAGAAATGGTTTAAATTAAAACTAATGGGTCGATTGTTGCCTTTGCCTAGTGGTTAGTATATTGAGCTTAAAAACATGTTCACCATTTCTGCACCCAATGCAATCTTATGAATAAGTCAGAACCTCATTAAAACTTAAATATCATAAATGCATATACCCCTAAGATGTCTACATAGTGGATGTTGCCAAGTATCGCCATTGAAGTTGATATTGAGGTAGTAAGCCACTCACTCTTGTCTAATAGAGTTGACAGTAGCTCAAGTTAACTCCACATTAGATCTATAACAAATTAACATCTCTTTGTGAATTGTATCTATGAGCTGAATAGAATTTATGAAAGGTGAACTGATTGATATGGTGTAACTGAATGTATGTTATAGAAGAAATTGGATAATGAATATCGAAAGAATGGTTTTATCAAAATGCAATGCAGTTAAGAACATACTATCCAATCTTTCCTGCAGACATTTCAATCTAATCTACCGTTTTCTATAAGTCATGCTAAACTATCATAGTGATACATTTGTATTTGTGTTTTCATGAAATCTGTGACGCATTTGCTTTAAAATAGCACGCCAAAAACTAATTTACTTTGTATCTATTGAACAGCTGCAGTGTACGTTTCTATTCAATAGAAATTGGAAGCAGGAATCTTTATTTCGCCACGTGACTAACAAGTTTATTGGCAAATTTATTATTAACTATTTTATCTATTGTAATGAATATTATGTAAACTGTGCCATATAGAAGATGAAAATCACTTTCTGAACATTTTCAAGAGTATTTTTGTACTTAATTAGCAGAATTTACGGTGTTTTATTAAAATTTAACAATTATTAATGCATTGTGTTGTTTTAATTACACGATTAGGTTTACATAAAATTTCAATTTAACGGTTTCGATTTTCTTTGATGTTAAAATTAAATTAGTTATATTTGTTAGAAAAGAAGCTTTGTGTTGATCGCCTTCCAAATTAAGAATCAGTTTGATTACACTTGGAGAATTATTTATGACGTGGTTTATTTTGGGTGCTGCACATTTTTTTATCATTTTGTTATCAGGCGGTAAGTTCCAATGTCTTGAACAGCTCTTCGCGAAAGCTTACTATAAGTGCAAAATTTGGCTTGTCTTTGAAATGAGTTTCTTTGATTGTTTTCCCTATTTAAGTCATACGATTTTTTTGTTTTTTTGTTTCTGTCCCACGTCTGTTATAATACCATAGCAACATTAACGGGAAGCATATCGTTCGCTGTGGAATGTAAGGCGTAATGGGCACTGATGGACAAACCGTTTATAATTTTGGCGTCTCGAACCAAACGTCTAAAAAAACGTGATCTTCTAAACAAATTCATTTTCTCAAAATGGCTCAGTCGGTAGCACACAAGTCTGCTGATCGGAGATTCGTTACTTCGAATTCCGGGCGGGGAACGCTTTCCTTGAGTTAGGTCATGAAATAATTTCTACGGCCATTCTCTCTCATACCGCTGATTCTCAATCATGAAGGACACTTGTCGGTCACTGACGGAAGTATGTGCATAGTCACTGGTTAGCAGCTAAATGAAGAGATTGAGCCTTTCCAGGATCAATGAGACGTTGAATGACCTCCGTGATATGACCTTTTCAACATGTTACTGCGGCTTTAAACCCAACCAAAAGGAAATTGTACTTTGTTATTGCTAAGAGAATTGTTAATTTACAGAAGTTTTTGACAGCCATTACCTTCGTCATCTGTCATTTCGTCATCCGTCAGATTTTTGAAGTTTTTGAAAACAAAATAAATATTGCGAAGCTTGAATATTAGTAGCATATACCCTAAATCGTGGACTAATTTTAGACTGCTTGTGGTTGGAACACCCAGAACGAAACTTGTACTATTGTAACAAAGCAAATGCTGATTGACGTAGGTTTCGGTTAGGCATTACAGAACGTGTTTTTGAGATGGAACGCTAATTCCTTCTGTCGTACTTTAGTAATTGATGAAAGTAATTAGCAGTCTTAATGGAGGTGTTTAACCAATTCCTAGCACTTAAGTTAGACAATAATATATATGTCAAACTACATCAGGGTGAAATCCCATTCAACAAATGGTGCAATTATTTTTTCCCCGCTATTTTCACCTGTTGTCGCGATTTTTCACTCATTTTCGCGACTGGTAGGAAAATAACATTCTCTTAGCCTCGTTAATCAATGTTTATTTTTTTTCTCGTCCATAAAAAGAGGCAAACTATACAAAATGTGATATTGTATTATAACGACCTGGTGTAAATTGCTCAAAAACTCAATTATCTCTAGCTACGAGGCAGTTGGCGGACTACTTTTTGACGTCATGAATGATCTTGGTTTAATAGTCGAAATGCGCGTTTCTCGATAATTGTTTTGACAGGTTGAGTTCATTGTCGTTTTAGTTTAATTATTGTCTCTACTGTCTACACGACATCTCATGCATACTGATCGTATTAGACATTTATTTCTCAGATAATATGCCTCAGCTTTCTTAACAAGTTTCTTTCCCAATAATTCATTTTAACGCTACATCCGCAGATGCTCACATATGAAGATTACTCCGCCGTCTGGTGAAGTGTTTCGCCGCGAGCGAATGGTTTTCTTGTTGACTTATTTAGCAATTAAAACCGTGTTTTGTTTAGATAACTATATAACCAACATCCCTTATATTCGTTCTTGTCATTAAAATTTGCTATATATTAAAATATCTAGACGTATATTGCATTTTTTGTTATTGTTAAACAAAGCTTTCTGAAAATATAGATTTAAGACGGTATCTGTGGTCGTGTTGCAGTGATTTTACACTGGAATGCAAATGTTTCCTTCTGGGTTTGATTCCCGGTTGGGGCAGTTAAATCCTTCCCTGGAAAATGGGCGATACTGCACTACTGTTCTAATTTTCCACGTTTATAAGGTAGTGGCGGACTCTTTGTATACAGGTAAGCGGGTGCTAGTAAGAACAAGCGTCCTGGTTTGCTAGTTAGGTGAGTTAGCCGCCTCATCTTATCTAATAAACGTATTTTTACGGCATGGAAATCCTACCAAAACGGGTGATACGTAATAAAAGTATACATTCAATCTGTCATGAGCTTTGTTCATATTCTAAATGATCTTAAACTGTAAACTTACAAAAGTGAGTTGATATGATCTCATATAAAATTTTCTTTTTATAGTTTAGAATTACATGTATTTTCTTTTTTTATATTAAATATAACTACATTTTTGTATTTTGATTTACAAATAAGTAGAACTGTTTTTTTATTACTATTAAAATTTATTCAACTTTCAGTAGTAAATACACCGACTCAGCTGATTTAAATACTCACTACAGTACCTCTGTACTCACCATCGATAAAAAATAGACATCCGTACTGATATACGAGGATTTATATCGAACAAATATCGAGTATTTAAATCAGCGGGGTTAATGTGTGTTCTAACGACAGTTGAATGAAATTTAACAATACTGTATAATGTATATTTACTGTCTGTTTGCACGAATGTCTGATACTGCAATATACATATAATATATTCTACAAACCCCTTTTTAGCATGTTATTCTATATGGTGTAGCTAGAACTGAAAACCACAAATTGATAGTATTTTATTCATCATTATTTTCATTATACGTACATATACAGGTCATAATATAGTTCTTACATCATGTGTTATTCTTAGTATTAAATAAAGTACAAGTTTTGCCGTTGTATAATCATAATGTTTGTGCACCACGATAAACTGTTGCTATGATAGACTGAAATATTATAATTTTCGTGGTACACTGTCAATTATTCAACGGGGGTTGTTATGGTGCTTGGCACAATCCCTTCTATCTACGTCTGATTAAAACACGAGCTAAAATTTCTCCCTGCGTGAATGTTATTTTTACGTCTGACAAGCTCGCAGTTCCAGTCACGTTCTGCACACTTTTTTATTATAATTACAGTGCTCTTCAATAGTCCTCAGACAAATACTGTTTTAGGAGAAACCGATTCACATTTGATCATGAAAAAATAATATTTCAAAACTTTATTCGTCCAAGCACTTTAAGAGAGCACATTATATACTTATATGGTAAATTTTATTTAACTCTCAGTGGTGCATACATTAACCCGGCTCAATTAAAAACTTATCACAGTAATATTGCACTCACTATCGATAAATACATTGTACATATGTATATTTATCTGAGTATTTAAGTAATCGGGGTAAGTGAATGCGCAACTGACAGCTGAATAAAAGTTAACATAACATGTATATCAGTGCGCAACTGACAGTTGATTTAACATTATATCAGCTCTCCTGTGAGGATGGGAACTGTGCTGGCCATCTTTGATTCTACATGTATAGCTACTGACAGAATTTAAATGATATTGGTATTAAACATTTGGTCCCTAGTAATTATAACATTTTTAAACATTTTTTAAAACAATCACCATTTTACTTGTAATTATACTAACATAATTATCATATATATTAGTCATAACATAAAATTTTCCTACTTTCAGCAGCCAATGTATGTGAACCTTGTAAAAAACCATTGACTTTTGAAAGTTTGTTGGACAGTTACTGTTGGTCAGATAAAGGTATGTATACTTCTACAAATGCATTTTCATGTTGAACAGTATAACATCTGCAGAGCGGCCCCTATACAGAACAAATCCTCTGCACAACAACAGCTTTTAATATTTCCCTGTGGTGTAATTTTCCTCCCAGTGGGTGTTGTTTAAGAGAGGTTGTACTGTATAGGATTATGATATGTTTACTTTATAAGAAGCTACATTAATCTTTTACACTGAATCTTCCCCCACAAAACAAACTGTGTTTAGAGGTAAACATTGTCATTTTCAAAAACTAGTTGGGCAGCAAATTCAGAATAAAACTATGCAATCCATCGAATAATGACATTATAATAATTATAATTGTTCATTTATACGCTGTTTTATTCCCTTTTTTTGGCTGGTCCTGCTCGACGAAACACAATAGTACACTTTTGGTTGATTACGTGGTTATATACGCTGGTTACCATTAGAATAACTCGCATTTCTTTATCAACAGTCTAGCCAGGCCAGTGGACCAGGGACCGAGTCTACCAAAATCGCATTCGTTTCAGCGACTTTTAGAATGTAAAAGGTCCGACGGTCCATCAACTTTTTAAGGCATCCATTTTGCTTATTTAATTTGAATAATAAGTAATTGTATGTTGAAGTTCCGCTATAAAGTTCGCTGTGGGAATTTTAAAATCATGCGATATTTGACGAATTTTAGTCCTAAATGCTTACTTTGAGAACATCCCTATATTAAGATCGTTTTGCTATAATGACCATCGTTTTTGATGGTTTATAAAGTAGAGTTTTACTGTAAAATAATGAATAAAAATGTAAACCATCCCACTCTGTACATAACTAGGGCTAAATAAAGAGTATATCTGCAGTAGCCTGTTCAATTGCCCTAAACGTTCCAAAACGTTCCGTAACGATACATTCAGAACTCCTCGGCCATTCGCTGCGAATAATCTAATCTAATAAACAAATATACGATCGTTGAGGCAATGAGAGATGTTTCAAAATTTATGGACTAAAAAACGAAACATCACTCAGTGCCTATACGACCATATATTTGTTTACTTCAACACCGGTAGTTTCAAAATGGCGTCTAAATATGTCCGAGATTATCCGCAGCGAATGGCCGAGGAGTTCCGAATGTATCGTTACGGAACGTTTTGGAACGTTTCTAAAGGTAAATGAACAGGCTACTGTTCTGTTTAAAAATGGCGAATTTAGTAGTTAATCCTACGTACCTCTATATATCAACATTAAAAACAATTAGATTTTCTATTTAAACTTTAAAATGCTATAATTGTAGTTTCTAAAATAAAATGCCCAGACATTTTAAGTGTAAAGTAATTTTAGTACAATGACAAATTTATTATAAATGAAAACTAACAATTTTAACCGTCTAGACTCGTAATGATATTATCTTTATAGGAATGAAACATCTTGAATAAGAATGGAAGTAATTTCAGGAATCGTTTTGAGTATATTTGTTACCTAGACATAATGGCCTGGTTTTCTAGTTGGAACATAGCATCATGAGCATGCTAACTATCTCTCACTATGCGTTATTACAACGACGTGCTTAAGTAAATAATATACGTTAACAATTCTTCGACGTCTGTTTTCTTAAAACCAGACATTCTGAACTAAAATGTTGGCAATAAATAATGACTGTTCCACTTGGACTTTATGTTTTAAATACAAAATTGCTTCCTGAATATTTTCACTTGTTTTATGAAGCCAAGCTGCGTTCTGCCAACTTCAAGATTTAATCTCTAGTCACTCGCAGTTGGATCCTCACTTAATTCATTCTTTCTCTTACATCTGGTGAAAACGTTTGTCATACTTACACATTTTGTAAATTTATATTTTAAGAAATCTGTATACATTCAGAATGTCTTAAAGTCGCATTGGCTTCTTTATACAGTGTATTGTTAAATTTCATTCAACTGTCTGCTGCGCTTACAATAACATCGCTGATTTAAATACTCACGACAGTAGCGTGTTCAATTACACAAAACGTGTAACACAAAACAGAACGTTACATAACGATACATTCGGAACTCCTCGGCCATTCGCTGCGAATAGTCTAATCTAATACACAAATATGCGATCGTTAAGGCAATGAGTGATGTTTCAAAATTTACGGACTAAAAACGAAACATTACTCAATGCCTAAACAACCATATATTTGTTTACTTCAACACCGGTAGTTTCAAAATAGCGTCTAAATATGTCCGAGATTATTCGCAGCAAATGACCGAGGAGTTCCGAATGTATCGTTACGGAACGTTCTGTAACGTTCGCGGTAACTAAACTCCCTACAGTACTTATGTTCACACAACCGATAAAACTAGTTATCCGTACCATTGTTCGGGATTATCGAACTAAAAGCGAGTATTTAATTCAGTTGGGTTAAGTACTATTTAAAATGTATGCCCATAGATCTAAGCGTCTCCCGGGTAGAGAGTTGCTCCACTGTCTACCGATTGTTATCAAAATTAATAACCACATTGCGTATAGCGTCGAGAGATTAATTAGTCGTTGAAGCATCATCGGTTCCAATCATTATAGTTGACCGAAGTTGGTTCTGAGTTGTCTCCTATGTTCATTTACTTGTATATACTATAAACATCATTAATTAATGTAATCACTGATCAGTGAATAAATAACAAGTGAATGGTTCACAACTTCTAAATGAACTCAAGGTTGTGTATTATAATACAGGCAAAACAACTACCACGGGCAGTGACATGGCTTGAGCCTTGAAAGTTACGCACAGTTAAAACTTTTATAAAAAGAAAAAGATTTTAATAAAGTCTTATAAATAAAAAATGCTTAACGTGATGTAATGAATGGGAAAATTACGTTTTGTTTTCCTTTATGACAGTTTTCAAATATAATAATGACTGTATAGAGACATTATGAGATTTCCACCTTAATAAAGTTAAGATACTGTTTAAAGTCTGCTTCCCGGCATATACATGTTCAGCCGACTTTACAATCTTGTACAATAACTCCTGATCACTGAAATCAACCTCGGGCAGGCGATCCCTCACAGTACCCATTTACAGCTGGGCGAAGTGGAACAATTGTAGGTTAAATTCTTGCTCAATAAATTTAGCAGTGCCCCTAGCGGGGATCGAACCCGGGACCTCTCGATCCCTAAGCGCTAATTACCGAGTCATATATCCCTAAGCGCGCGTCCTTATACTGCACCACTGCTCCTAATAGCATTTTCCCATCACTTTAATCTCGACACACCAAAGTGTACTAAGAACTTCAGTGTTTCTATCTCTCATGATTTCTTGTATATCTCACCTCACAAAATGTTGTTAATACAGATAAGTGAAAACTAACAAGTAGAAGGAATTCAAGTAATTGTCAATTAGGCATCGTATCACTATAGTAATTAGTAATTATCGTTCACCAGACATGTGAATATGTACAAGTTCTGATATTTGTTGTATGGTATGAGTACTACATCAATTAAGTCTACAGTCCGCTCAGTTTGCTCCCTTCAGTAGTGTATGATTGTAGATCTAATGGTCTTTGTCTGAATTCACGGGCTGACGTACACACATTCGTTGACTTCGGTCATTTGATTCTTTCTACCTCCATTCTTGGAACACATCTAGTATAGCGGACCCCGGAAGTAAATAAAATTTGCATGCGCAGCGTGCTGTTTCTATCAGCAGACGCGCGAAGGTAAATGCGGCTAATGTTCTGTATTTATGTGGGCTTCGTCCCCCACACCCCGCTGATATTAAAAATGAATAATAGAAAAGTATTTTAAAATAGTTAATAAATTCATTTAAATAATTAATAAAAAACTGCATTGTTAAAAACAAAATAGCGTCCAAAAATTGTAAACAACGCAACGTCCGAGCATGCGCAATAGCGGGGTCCGCTAAACTAGATTCTATCCCCATTCTTTCTCCTTGTATAAACAATTGGCGGTCAGCACGGTTCCGAATCAAAAACACCATGTAGGCCCTATACATATATACATATAGTGTGTTTTGACTTGGAGCCGTGCCGGTACCCAATGGCATTAAGTATAATAACTAAGTTACCGGCAAAGGTATGTGCTCTGTCCTGTATCAAATATCATGCCCATATAACTAAGCCTGTTCATTGGATATGCCTGTTCATTGGAAAGTGAGAGGGTCGAATTGCCTCTTCGATATGACTTGAGTAGATGTCGAAAAACGGCATGAAGCACAACACGAACACGAACCAATCTAAGACCAATACGTAATTTATGTGTCAAACTATAGCTAAGAATCCAATAGACATTGGGTCTGTTGCATAAGCATATCGCTACCTAGCGCTTTGTGTCCTGGTACCCTTCTTACACCAAAAGGAATAACTATGTGATATCAAATCCAGGGTACCAGGGGACGAAGCGATACGTAGCAATATGCTTAGTCAACAGACCCATTATTAAATGTATTATAAATCACATAATTATACTCGTATATGAACTGTTATATAGTAAAACAGTTTCACCCATCAGTTTGTTAGAAAATAAATTATAGTTATCTGGAAAATGTTCGCAACAACAGTTCAGGTAGATAAAGCCTATGTAAATGTTCTTGCTCATTTCTCCTCTAACTAATTTATCAAAACTGATCGGTAATTTAGTTAAATTGTTTCTTGTACCTAATACTTGTGAACATACTCACATTTCAAGAATTCATGAGTGTCAGCAAGGTTCTTTCTGTAACCTGGAACATATTTTTGGAGTCAGTCATTAATAATACTCTCGGAGAAATTATGATTTGATTCAAGAAAGATTTGGTTCAATGAACTGTTCTTTAGTTTTTTATGTTGGGCGTATAATGAAATCGGTAATATCTGACTAAATAATATAATAAGAATGATAAGTTAATAACGTTACGTATCAAAAACTATAACATGAAATCATTTACTAGTGGGTATAGTAGTGCATCAAAATGACCTGATAAGACTAGCCATATTTTGCAACAATCCATTCTACTACATGTACTTCCGTAAAAATACTTACGAAAACGGCGTGTGGGAAGGGTTCAATGGTATAAGCCCAGATGAAATAGTATATGATTAGACTCGACTTTTGTATGACGATGTTAAAATTTGTAGTTTTAATCGAAAAGAAGCCAGTGTCAAGTTGAACAAAAGGGGACAGTATTAGAATCACATACAGGGGACAAAAAGGGACAGTATTAGAATCACATACAGGGGACAAAAAGGGACAGTATTAGAATCACATACAGGGGACAAAAAGGGACAGTATTAGAATCACGCACAGGGGACAAAAGGGGACAGTATGAGGTAAAGGGTTAAAACTGGCGCTCTTGGCTATCTCCTATTTCAAAAAGGTCTTGCAAAATTTTGCTGGAATCATAAGCTTGATATATGAACAGCGCTAATGGTGAAACATAAATATTTTAACAGGGCTCGTATGTAAACAATGCGACTAGTAATAAACAATATTTTGGAGGGAAACCTTAAACCAATTGTGTTTGTCAATGTTAACATGTCACTATAGTACAATTTACAATGTTCATATGCTTTGCATATAATTAATGTTGGATGCCAAAGTTTTCCGCTAACATAGGTAAAATGAAACAATCACATCACCTTTTTCACCTATTGAGAGACACAGGTAAAAGTTTTCTGTTTAAATCAGTAAAATTGAAAAACTTGCACCACCTTGTTCAACTACTCCTTTGAATGAGCAAGCCCATTATTTGAAGTACATAAATAGGCATGACTTTTCATACGGCATGTGTACCACTTTACAATGTCTCTTTCTTATTTCAGTAATCAAAGTTAAAATCAAGAATGTTGTCAATGACGCCAATGGTGACAAAAAATTAATCTTTAAAGGAAGGATGAAGTTTTATAAACCCAAACCCAAACATCTCACCCAACAAGAAATAGAGAGTACAGAACTTGTCATCCGTAATGGAGCATCGTGCGATTGTGAGCCAGCAGAAGAGCCTGGCAAGTACTCCTTAGTGATGACGTCTGTCACTGATGGTAAACATGACATCACTTATATCAGTGACTGGACAAAGGATAAAGAATTTAAGCGTGCTGTTCGGGCGATGCGTAAAGGTCATGATTGTAAACTACAAATTGAAGATATACCTGGAACCGATTCTACTGGTGGCTTGGGTATCAATGGAGGACAATTACCAACTGAAAGTACTGACACTGATGGTGGTAAAGAAAAAAAGAAAAAAGACAAGAAAAAGAAGGGTAAAGACAAGAAGGATGATGATAAAGATGATAGTGATCCGATGGCAGAGATTGGTAAGTTTTATCCGGGGTTTTCTTGGGGTTTCCCAAGGGGGTTACAATCAACTGTTCTTTTCCATTTTTCACTCGTGGCTGCTTAAAACTAAGTAAATAGGTTGAACATACTATGCATGAATTTGACAATTTTATCTATGTGGTTATACACGCGTGTCTTCAATGTCATTTGTGAACGTTACTTTCGTTACTGACACATGTCTGTAGCGATTTGGACTGAAGGATTAATGTGATTTTAGCAGCGTAAAATATAGTTTTAAAATGTTGTATAAATAAGATATGCATACGTTTGTCAAATATGCTGTATTGAAAACATAGACTTAAATCATCAATTGATACAATTTCTGGATATTCAAGTTGATATATACTAAGTGGAATGAAATATATAAATGTCCTTATCGTAACTTTTAACGCTCGAAATCAAAATCAGAACCGCTAAAATTCTAAAAAGGAGGCTAGCATGTGATAATATAGAAGAGCGCTCAGTCGATTACCTTGAAGAAATACAAAATATTTTTGAGTTAAAATGTTTATTTAGAAGTATTTGTTCATGGCAAGTGTTAAATAATGGTATTTTCTCTTATATTTCAGCTGGTATTGGTTGTATTCCATGTAAACAACCATTAGTGTTTGAAAATTTGATAGAAAAATATTGTGACGCACATTTTGGTAAGTAAAGTTTAAGTACACATTGTACATGTTCCAACAAAACTTATCATTTCTTCAATATTGTCGTTTTCAAAGTGTATTTTATCATCCAATGCATTTATCTTTAACACTTAAAACACATGAAATCAGTTAAAGCATCTGCTAATGGTTTGCTTGTGTTACAAAATGAGTAAATCCATGTGTAAGGGCTTGCAGACAGTTCCTGTTGTTACATTGTATATCGGTAGATCTTTGTTCTTTTTCTGCGAGTACCGGGTTTCCTTCAAATACTTTAAATTGATATTCAAATTTTGGCTAGCATCTTGTTTACATGCATGAAGTTCTTAACCGGTTTACGGCTTATCTTGCAAAAGTCTTCTTGATTTAGAATTGTGAAATTGACTACCGGATGCCTGTTAGACATTTGCCGTAAATAGATTCCGGTCTAATCGAGAGCTGATGTGTGAAGTTGATTTCTAC
Organism: Mactra quadrangularis; assembly: GCA_025267735.1. Classification (NCBI taxonomy): domain Eukaryota; kingdom Metazoa; phylum Mollusca; class Bivalvia; order Venerida; family Mactridae; genus Mactra; species Mactra quadrangularis. The sequence goes on from CM046304.1 coordinate 37,521,334, forward strand.
TTCCCAAAAAGTGAAACAGCGAAGTTGAAAGAATATGTAACCAACTTTACGGACACCGGTTGTTCTCGATGATATTCACCATTTTTCTCTCTTGTTTGGTGACTAAGCAATTAGTGCGTCTTGGGTTTGTTTCGGAACGGATGTGGTCAATTGGTAAAGACGCCGTTCTTGTAATCATTCGATAGTCAGCTTCACGTTGGTTCGAATCACATCCAAACTCTTATCTCGTTGTTTACAAATATACAATTATATGCGTTAGACTGGTAATCATTGGATAGCCAGCTCTGCATTGGTTCAAATCCATTCCAAAACCTATATCATTGTTTCCTTGAGCAATCAACTTTATCGCACTAGCTGAGCACTGGGGACCAAGAAGAGGATCGGAGAATTATTAAAGTTGCTCTTACTTCATACACAATCGAGCTAAAAGAAATAAGCATACACATGCTATGTCGGTTACTAATATGTTTCGGTGTGTCGTTCAAATTCGTCTTTTTTAAATTAAATTTCTTATCTCATGTATTTCAGTCATTAAGGCAAAAGTAAGGAAAGTCAAAATGGACAACAACGGAGATAAAAGATTGGTGGTGAAGAAATTAAAAGCGAAAGACTTTTATAAGCAAGAGAGTTTATCTAAGCGTGATATACGTAAGTTACAGCCAGTGATTGGCGGGGGTTCCGATTGCGATTGCACAAAAGCTGCAAAGGGAAATAAATTGTTTATTATGGGACGCAAGGAAGGCATACGATATGTGATTAACTTTTTGAGTGAAGACGCAAATGATAGTGAATTTAAACGATTCTTGAGAGCTATCAGAAAAGATTATGACTGCAGTGGTGTGACGACAGCATCGTAGATCTGCTGAAAACTGTAAAACATTTGGAAAATGAGCGTAAATATTTCGGAAGAGAGTAGAAGTCCACAAACCAAACGACCGGATGTGACGTCCCTAATGACATTTAGAAGATTCCAAGCTTTATGAAGAGACGTCTGAACTATATAAAGTGACATTGTTTTTAAATTTATTTTCATTCTAAAGTAATCTTCATCCGTTTCATTTTTGGTCTTTATAATTGTGTAGCTTCATTTACTTTGTATATTTTAGTAAAAAATAGCAACTTAGAATATCTTGCACGCGCAATGTACGTACGTGTTAACCACGTGATCGAACCTCGTGACTTGGATTTGTGATACACATATATCAGCAGTATTCTTAGTATTTTATATTTCACGAGAAAGATATGTATCACAAGACGACTATTTGAAACTATATGACAGTTTCCGTAACCAAAAATTGTATATCGTACATAAGTGTAGTGTTACATTTTTGTTGTGCAGTTCCGGCTAGGCACGCATCAATATGAGATTGCGCTTGTTATATTGTTCGATAAATATTTACATTACTTCCTTTATATTTGTTACGATTACTCAATAGTTAAGGGTTGATATTTCAAACAATGATTTTCTTATGAAATTTTTACTTTCTATTGTGTGAAATTTATCAAAATTATTTTTCAGACGTGATATATCGTTTAACACGTTGATGTTACGTCACTTGCATTGTTTTGTTAATTCCGTAAAAAATTATGTCGTAACGACAGGTGAAGTAATAATTGTTTTCAGAAAGCGTTTATGATATTCTATTGGTACTATATTAAAATTTTGAATTATGTTAAGCTATTTAAATCATAACAAAGAATGTTAAAAAGGGAGTAGAATACCAAGGAATAAAAAAGTAATGTGTTAATACCAAGGACTATGAAAGTAGACATTTAATGTCAAGGAAAAGAAAAGTAGTCCGTTAATACCCAGGAATAGAAAAGTTGTCCGTCAATACCAAGGAATAAAAAAGTAGTCCGTTAGTACCAAGGAATAAAAAAGTAGTCCGTTACAAGGAATGAAAAAGTAGTCCGTTCATAACAACAATATGGCGACTTCCGTATTATGTTACATGTGTTTTTAATGAACAAAATCAAACGAGTAAAAGATTGTTAATCTTTGACTGTTTTAAGTCAGACATGATGAACAATCGTATGCTCGTGTCGAAGTGTCGGTTACTTGGTATCAACAACAGCTTCCATTTACTGCTGAAACAATAAGAGAATATTTGATCACTTCCCGATCTTCATGTATTGAGTGAAAACAAATGTCACTATATTAAGACCATTCCTTTATCAAGACTACCAAATATGATGAACCTAATTGTTTAACTACATGTATTGTGCGTAAAATTTGACCCCGATCTGACCTTTATGCAAGAATATTCATTACATTGAATACGAATGTAGTTTTAATGCTCGATTACACCGTAGCCGTGAGGATTATGTGCTGAAATTTAACACAAATACATACTTCTATAATTTTACAATCGCTGCCGAAGTGTAGAATAGGCGTAGTACTGATTTTCGTCAGGATTTGTGTAGATAACAATCAGATGCAAATGTGAAAGGTCAGATCGGGGTCAAACTTTACGCACACTATTTATATAGCCCCATATGCCGTACAAAGCAAGACTCCACAATGAATGTTGCCATTGGTGGGAAGCTATTTTGAAGTATTAAAGGAATTGATTACAACTATCAATTTTGTCTCGATAAAATAGTGCATAGATTTATATAAATGTTTAGATTTTAGTGTAAATATTTTTTGTATAAAATATGTTTTTCTTGCATTTCTTTAATGTTATTAGTATTATATAAGTGGTGATTTTTTGTTTTATTTTTAAAATGTAATTGTTTAATCTTCATGAAATATTGATTTAGTCCTGGAAGAATTATGATAGCATGTCCGTTTTACGTGGGCTTTCCACATGTTATGTAGCGGACTCTAGCAAATCCTCATTAAAATCACCGCGGACGATTACATTAGGCCGCGCATGCGCAATTAAAGGGAAATTACTACTGCAAATAATGTAGTTCGCAAAACACGTTAACAAGCAAGTGATACGCTGCAATTAAAGTACATAAATCTTATCTGGCTTATGTAAGGGAAGGTCCCTTCTATCACTTCCGTTTGTTGGATAAGCCATAAACTCTACCAAAACCCCATGTCTGACAGCGCTAGTGGCGCTTTGATGTATCATAGCTATATTTGAAGGTTATTTAATTACAATGAAGAAATTTATAAATCATACATAACTCCCAACTTTTATCATACGAACAAATATTTCAAGCATATAACAGGACATCATCAGCGAAATGATTGCTGAACAATTGATTATGATAACAAGGGGTAGAAAATTTACATATGGTAAAATATAGTAACACTTTAAAGAAAGTAATAATACTTTATACTGTTCTGTTCTGGTTTTAATTTTCTGTATTTGGTAAGCATTTTTAAACAAATTACCCATTTACAAAAATGTAATGGTAATTATTGATGGCACTGTGAGAAGTTCTTTTCGACTTGTATGTTTAATTGGATCACAGCTTTAACCAAGTTGAATGCATTTTCAATTAGAGAGGGGTGTTATAAAAGAAAAATGGCTATAGGAACATTATTAGAACTGGAATTATTTTGTTCAAGAGTTTACTGTTTCAAAGTGGGAATCATAGAAAATAGTTCCTGACAAATTGTAAGGTGTACAACAAATTTCTGTCAAACTGTTAGTTTTTACATGTATAGTTAAAATGGTTTGACTATGTTTTTATCTTATTATATTTTACGCATTTCTTTTATTTGATTTTGTAGAAAAGTCATTCGCAATTACTGTTGATGAACATTAAAATAAATTAATTACGTTAGAAACAAAAGCTTTTTGTTGTCTTTAGTGTATGGCTCTGATAGTGCCTCGTTGAAGCTATTCGCCCACGAATATATTTATTTTCATAATTTTAAGAGTGAAGTAATGGCATTTTATTGTCTAAGTTTCATTGTAAAGCACGTTTATCGACTTTACAGCTATTACCTCTGGTCATCGGGCTACTGGTATCTATCTATTAATCTCCCTGGATCCTGGGGAGTCTTCACTCCGCTTAGTGCAGCCGACTGATTTGCGCAACGGAGTTGTACCACCCTCGTAGGTATCAACTTACACTTTGGTGGAGTGTAGCAATCGCAGTTAAGTTTCTTGCTCAATTATTATTATTGCCTTAGTGGGGTTCGAAGCCGGGACCTTTCGATTCCTTTAAGCGTGCTCTATCACTGGACCGCTGCTCCTATGTGGCTATTAAGGCTACCAGACGTATAGTTTGTGAGAAATACAAAAGAAAAGTCACAAAACGCTATAAGTTCATCTATACCATTACTAAAGTGGTAGGTTTTATACATATATTAGTTCATTTTTTCAACTATCAAAGTTGAATAATTTCACAGTGACTGAATATATATACTAACAGTAACACTATCACAATATCATTTAACACACGAATCACCGTGAAAACAACCGGACAATTCGTATATAGAAACACCATTGTTTACAGTTTGCACGATTTGCACCAACAGTCACTATTAGAACACTGTTATACTGCTTCCAAACTTGATGCTTCAGTACGAGTTTGAGAAGAAGAGATATATAAGTTGAAATCGGTGAACGAGCAGTTTAAGCATCTTATACGACACCAACAATACCCTTTGGCTACACTTACATATAAGTTAATGCAGCCCTAATTACAAATGGAAATTTATCACGGAACTGTGGAAGAGTTTCAACTAATGGCAGTGAATTTATTCAAATTCTTCAATATTTTTCAAAGACTGCTGGTATGTATATTATATCAGACATATTGATCATGGGTGTCCTATTCCACTGAGGGCAGATACAACTTGTTTCATGCAATGTTCATTTTATGAGCCATTATCTGTAAACCACGCGTCAGTTTTATTGCTTCTAAAGTACCGATATTGCTATCTGCAGGAATTCCTATTATAACGAGTAAACTTTGGTTTTAGGATTGTATTGTAAATATTGCTGACAAGCGACGGTATGTAATTGCAGCTTTTGAGATTAAACTGCTTCAGGAGTCAAACCTTGGTTTCAGGAACCATACGGCACCATAAGACATTTTAGTTTCAGCCAGACACCTTTGAATCAAACCTTATGTTAGGATATATTAACAGTTTGAAGTAAATGGTAGAGATGTCAACCGGAGTCCGGATATCCGAACGTTGAAATTATAATTAAATTGTAATTGCTTTTAATAGTTGGACATTCATACCGATGCCTACTCCTCGACTTGACAGCTTTTGCCCTGGTTATTGTGCTACTAATATAGGTCACTAATATATATTTATATCTTTCTATAAATCTGCCTAGGAAGACTTAGACTCCGTGGCTATGTCACCTTTGAAAATGTGTTCTCTGAGCTCAATCGGGGAAACAAAAATTGATTTTACACTAAAGTAGACGAATAATCTCACTTTGCTATAATCCATGTATAAGACGCACTTGGTTTTTTTATTATCAATAACAAATCAATGACTAAGATAAAATACGCGGTTCAAAGTCTGCTTTCATATACATGTTCAGCAGACTTTACAATTTGGTGCAATAACCTCTGATCATTTAAATCACTTTCAGTCAGATGGTCCCTTACAGTCCATTTACATATGGGTGGAGTGAAACAACTATATGTACATGACTTGCTCAAGAAAATTAGCTGTGCCTCTAGTGGAGTTCGAACCTGGGACCTCTCGATCTAAGAGGATGTGTCTACCATTGGACCACTCGCGTTTTAACAACTCGACCATTATTATTAATATTCTGATTTAATTTAATTATAATATTACCATGTCAAGCCACAAATATTCAGGGGTGTCACAAAAAGAGCGAACTCTTATTTCCATTGTGGTCCCAGTAAATAGGTGTGGTTAACATAGAGAGGTTACCTTAAGTTGAAAGAAAATATATATGTTTTTAAAAATTACAGTTAAGCTTCATAAAAAATATCACAAGTTTGAAAGTTAAATTATTATTTAATGCAATTGCTAACTAAGTAAGCAGTAAAACTTAAATAAAAATATCACAGGTTAAATGTTATCACATTAATAAAACAATGAAAATGGTACTTGAGATCATTATTCAGTATGAAGTATAAAATAATCACAGATCAGTGGAAAAATTATATCACAGTAAAGTAATGTTGTTTGATACTGTTTTTAAAATGATTAAACTTGGTGATAGCCCTGATGTTAGAAGGCAGCTGATTCCAGAGTTTACGGCCATTGTACGAAAAAGACTTCAAGCCATGAGATTTGACCTTTGGAACTGAAAAACAACCACCTTTACTGAACCGGGTGTTGTGAGAATGAACAGTGTCTTGTGATACAAAATGTTCTGTCATATAGTCTGGGGCCAGCCCATGTTTAATTTTAAATACATGACACAGTGTTATTTGGTCAACTCTCTTCTGTACTGGTAGCCAGTTGAGATCTTTAAAATGATTCTTAGATATGTGTGATCTTTGTTCTAAGTTCAATACAAACCTTATTATTTTGTTTTGAGTGACTTGCAGTTTATTTCTAAATTTATTTGTAAGACAATGGAACCAAAAAGAACAGGCATAATCCAAGTGGCATTGGATAAGTGATGATACTAAAAGTTTCTTGGTGTGCTCATTAAGAAAATTACGCTTGCGGTATAAAAATTTGAGTCTGGAGTTGACCTTTTGAATAACAGAGTTGACCATTTCTTCACAAGACAGGGAATTATCTAACATGGCTCCAAGGTATTTGACTGAAGAGGTAGACTTAATGTCTGTTCCATTACAAGATATATTAAGAGAACTGTCTTTCTTTAAGCGAATTTTGGAACCAAAAAGAATAGACTCAGTTTTCCCAAGATGGAGTGATTACTTATTATCTACTAACCACTCACTGACAGACTGAAGTTCTTTAGACAATTCAAGTTCTATCTGTAACCTATCTTTGCCAGTGACTAAAATAGCAGAATCATCTGCATACAATAGTAGTTTGTTTTTGACAACTGCAGACATGTCATTAACATATATTAAGAACAATAGAGGGCCAAGGATAGAGCCTTGGGGAACTCCACATGTTACCTTGCTAAATGTAGAATGAGTACTGGAGACATCAACCAGTTGTTTCCTATCACAGAGATAAGATTTGAACCATGAAATAATATCATGACCAAGGCCAATGGCTTCAAGCTTTGAAATAAGAATAACATGATCAACAGTATCAAAAGCTTTTTGCAAATCTAAAAGAATCATGCCAACAAAGTTGCCACTGTCCATTTGAAATCTAATAAAATCAGTTAAATGAATGAGGCAGGTGTCTGTGGAGAACCCCGTTCTAAAGCCAGATTGAAAATTGTACAAGAGGTTATGTTCCTTTAAATAAGATTCTACCTGGTCATAAACAACCCGTTTCAAAGATATGATGAACCTGGATGTAAGCGAAGACGAGTTACTAAAAATGATTAACATATTATTGTTGTAATATCAAAGCAATTGGTCATAAAAATGTCACTTTATCGACGTGCTTGAAAAGTGATACATGCATAAAAGGATACAGTACAGCTTCCTTTGAACAACACTCACTGGGAGGGACTAAAGTGTGTTCAATGGTTGTTGCTCTGCAGAGGTTAAATTCAATTAAAATTTCGCCTATGAAAAACATCAAAATCTGTTCTTGTGCAAAGGATTAGTTCTGTAGAGGGCCGCTCTTCATAGTATACACTGCAATATCATATATGTTTAGCAAGCACATTTGAATCTCTACAGCCGGTCTCAAGCCTAGTTGAGAAATGATGAGGGCGATTAACAAAACATAAAATGCTATGAATCATTGCCAAGCGGAAGCAAGGGTTCTCAACAAAATGACTCCCGGACACTTTACTTATAGTTAAGTCCTAGCCTTGGTCTGCACATAATGCATCCATATGGAGAGGAAGCACTTCAGTGAAAGACTTAACTCATAAAAAAGAATAAACATTTTAATCATGTTGATGTACAGACGGATTACCTAATAACAGTAAACCTTTATTTTCAAATACAAAACCATGTATGACCTTGTAAACGAAATATACAATGTGCAGTAAACTAAGCTTTCATTTAAAAGTTTTCTCTCTCAAAATTTCCAGTGTAACAATTAAATGTTTACAATTACGTAATTTAATAATGTAAATTAAAGTTGTAATTATATAATAAATTACGATACCTTGACACACTGACATACATGTTATAACTGTTGATTGACATTTAATTATTTTATTATAAAATAAAATGTAATCATGTGGAAAAGTACAATGTTGCTTTTGTGCTTGCATTTGTCATTTTAACAGCATTCGTGAAAGATCGGCTGTTTCCGTACCTTAATGACATCGCGTATAACACCGGGAGTTTTCGTACCTTTATGACTCGGAAAAGATCGGAAGCCTCCGTATTATTTTATGACTTCCATTTCATATACAAAATGTATGTATAGTTTTACCTATTATTCACGCGCGTAGTGGTATTTTCCATGAGGCAGTGTAGGAGCGCATAATTTTGAATCCATCGGTCCCTGGTTCGATTCCAGGATGCAGCAGGCTCTACCCGTCCATGAAAATTGTATTTGGGTCTATCATGGAATGAACAGTATGCGTCTTTATTCTGTTCTCTTCTGTTCCGCATCATCATGAACCCTATATACGTAGGATCCTTGGCCTCATAGAAGATATACTGCAAATTTACCTTATGTCATCTATGCGAATTAACCTGAATGTTGGCTTTGATGACGTAAATTGTTACAAAAACATAGTATTATTAAATGTTTGAATTTCAGGATTTCGTGTCTCAAAATTGTCATTAATATTTATCGTTGTTTGCACAGAGGACAAATTTACTGCCTTAATTCACATTAAAGAGCAAAAAAATCACTGATAGCGCGTTATAAGACGTCTGTACAATTCGAAAAGAGCGACTTAATTTTTGCAAAATTATCAAATTTTTTGGGGAATCAATAAAAGGGTTTTGACACATGCCAATCAATGCCATTCCGTCCGATATATACTTCATTAATGGAACATTATGCACGAGGCGTCGAGATCAAGTGTTATTATTAGTGTTTTACAAATAAATTGAAATGGCGACATCACTAAGCAGTTCCGTGACACTGATCTATTGACAAAATAATCTGTGTAAATAGACGCTTCTTCAGAAATATATTTGTGTAAATTATCAATTAATTTTTCAATGAGGACGGTAAATGAGCAAAGTGCATTCTCCTTAAAGAGATTAATAAAGTTAAACATAATAAAAAATTACTCATTTAGCTAAATTATTGTCCCCCTTGAACTCTAGTCTACGGCGATAGTAAGAATTAATCTATCGCACTTTATAAATTGATCATGAACTTAGCTTTATTAATTAAGCAATTTTGACTTTATTAAATGTTATATGAGACTTCTTCTTTTGTAAATTGAGTAATTTGAATCTCAAACCTTTTAGAAGTGTATACTCAATCAAGTTCGGCTAGAAAAGCAAATGAGAAATTTAAGATATTAAAATGATGGGCGGTTCATTTTTTTAAATAAATGCGCAACTTTGAATGAGGAGAAAACACGCGTCTCTGTTAGGAGTTTAAACTGTTTTCACCCCAGGATTGCTAAAAGTTAGGTTATTATCTGTCTAGCCAAGTTCATTTTAAGGAATAAAATCGTTTATATAAACGTTCAACAAGGGAATGTATGAATGAATATTTGATCCAATGTTCATAAAAAGTAGAATAAACGTCAGGTTTGCGACTATAAGCCAACTTCAATTTGAATCGTATTAGAGTCGCTTTTGACTGCGGAGGTCTGAAGAAGTACACGGCTATTTTTGCATTAAATAGAAAATGCATTTCGCAACAAAATTTGTGGCATTCACTCGAAATGGAATTTTTTATCAATGGTCATAATTTAAGCAAGATATATACTTCCTTTTCATTAAAATTTTATATTTATTATGGATTTTCTTCCGTAAAGGAACTTCTCGGTAGTTCTCTACACCTTGTGGAAGGTACCATGTATAGTACTAGTGGTGAAAAATGCGGAGGAAAATAAGCGGTTGCCATACTTAGCTCAACATGAGTTGATTATGGGTATAAAATCCAAATAAAAAATAACTCGCTTATACATGAATTAGACAAAACAGCCCAAGTGTCCTAACTGGCTATTTTAAATAGTCAAATTTTCTTTACAGTTAGGTGAGGACAGTATTAAATGAATGTTGAATTCAAAATCTATTTAAAGTAATATAATAAATGAACTGTCGATCTGTTTTATGTTGAACAAAATCTTTAATAACGAAGTCCATGATATATGATTTATTTCTTATTAAAATAACATGGTGTATCTATGGTATCGAGGTTATACTGTATCATTGTACATAGGTTTTGGTTGTTTTCTATATTCACTACAAACCAGGTGCGACTGATGATTAAAGAATAGCACTTAATTATTAAATAATGAGTGGGCAATTATAAATACATAATAAATATCTCTATATCACTGGAAGCTAGTGAAAGAACAGAGAGTTATCAAGCTGATTTTTGTATACTAATACCTTAGGCTTTAAACAATTGTTGTATTCATATATGTGTAGATTGGGCATGTTCCAGGGACGGATCTAGATTTGCTGTAAGGGGATAGTAATAATAGGGGGGACGGGATGCAAGCTTTCCTTGAGTTTGAAATATAATGATATTCAAACCCTTCTCTTTTTTACACAAACATTTGTATACAGTGCTACTCATTCCGAACAAAAGCGGCAAATATACCGCGCCACAGTCAGTCAGTCAGAAATTGCCACACCCCAAGCCATGTAGACAATGCTTGAATTTCTACTTAAACGTTTTTTGAACACACTATATATATGACAGGAGATTGTCAAACCATGTGTCTACTCAACGTTTAATACTTGCTATCAATATACATTTGACAATATAGAAAGGATGTCCTTGTGATTGAATATAGCCTACATCTTAGAAAATTACATTCATGTACCATCAATTTGCAGATAACTAGAATCAAAACATTTAAAACATATTTTTGAGATTTTTAGGGGTCACCCGATCCTTCCCCCTCCACCCTGTTTCTGACGGTGTGCTCATATACATGTGATAAATACGTTTGTAATCAACATTTGTGCATACTTGCAAGAAAACAGATATATATAGCTTTGGTGTAAAGTTTGTATGTTATAAATACAACATACAGCTAATTAATGGGTCAGCCATTATCTAATGCACATATTGCAGGTTTAGCAGAAAACGGTTGTAACTCAATATAAGATTAGAGTGAGTTACGACCTTTTAGCGCTAAACCCACAATATATACTGAGATTGTGTCCCAGAGGGTAAACCATGAAAATAATTTTGCCTTACATAGTTAATTTTTATTTTATTATTTATTTAGTTTGATTGTGACACAAGATGTTATACAACTATAATATTAATCACTTTCAAGTAAACTTCCTGGTGCTGACGTACTGATACTTGCTCAAAGAAGCAAGTAAGACAGTTAAAGGTTGGTCTCAACAAACTTACTTGTTTGAGTACAAACAAATAAAGGTAATAATCTACCTATCTTTCATTGAAATTTTTACCCTCGTTGGACATTCTTGTTAATGCAAATCTAATTGTTGATTCATGTAGCTGGATGACTCCCTTAAACCGTATGGGGGTGTATTGAATCAAAGTCACATTTAAGTCTGTAATCAAAGTCAAAAGTCAACTAGATAGACATATAGATCTGTTAAATGATTTTAGTCGAAGCATACATAGTCTAGTAGATACTTTCATTGTAGTATTGGGATTTATCAAGTTCCAACTGTGGTACTATATTAAGATCTGGTCAAAGGCCTGTAACCTAGTACCGAGTACAACTTGGTCCTGACTGGGAAAATTGCTATGCACACGAGAGTATCAAACTTACCAACAAACTGGACCAACCAATGTGGAATCAAAGTTTTATTAATTATCTTAAACAAATGTCTGTTTTAATTTGAAAAATTAATTACTTTTTAATATAACATCTTAAAAATATGTGTGATTTTTGTTCATTTTTTAGCCAACAGTGAAGTCAGGACCAACAATGTGTGCCTGCTTTCCAATCATTGAGAATGAGGCATAACATTATAATGAGCTGAATTCAAATAATTTGGCAACTTAATGGAACTTTAAATATTTCTGAAAATACTGAAAAATTCCAGAAATGTCATAGTTCATTGAAAAGAAGAACTTCAGAAGTCGAGTTTTAAATTTGAAATGAAGCCAAGGTCATACATCAAATATTGCAATTACAAAACGCTTATTGGTAACACTAACACAAAAAACTTGCACTTTGATACAAGCCAGTTAGACACATGGTCATAATAATTGTTAATTTATTTTATTGGCTCTCAGAATATATTATAATATTTAAGAAATAGCAGACACCAAGCTGTCTATCAAAAATCTTCTTTGTTTCTTTATCTGGATTTTACCACAGCACAGTTTTTCGATAAAAACGGGCCAAATCCTGACATTTAGATTTTCCAGGAACAGTGATTAGGTTGAGTGTCCGCCATGATATGACCAATACAATGATACATTGTTTTGCTATAGCATTATACCTAGAGCTGCAACTATTCACCGGAAAGTCAATTCGATGCGATTCAATATTTTTTCTTTCGATTCGATTTTTTTCGATTCGATTCATTTATTAGTATAATTTACTCCAAATATGCATTTATACATTTATTTGAGATTAAAACTATTAATTATTGATAAAATAAACGTGTTACTCAAATTCACATGAAACCCGAAAATCTCTTAAATTTAGATTGCTTCTTTAAGTACGAAATGGACTGGGTACGAATATATAGGTCATGAATAGGCCTATCAACTAAAACATATCTATGTATACAACATGAAACATAAATTGTATCAGAATATGCAGCTCTTAATATATGCCTTGCTACTTGATTTAATAAAGGAAAATAACCGCTGCGGGGAGTTAATGTCTTTTAGGTGCGCCTTTGCTTTTATGCTTATAACTTATGTAGATACGCTTAAAGGTCAGTATCGAATCGAAATTCGTGGGACCCGAATCGAAATCGAATCGGCGCCCTCGCAGTCGAGTTTCGATGTATTGAATCGAATCGTTGCAGCCCTAATTATACCCAACCAAAGAAAAATAACTCTATAAAAATTTATGTATTTCATACCAAAGCCTTCAGGTTTCTTCTAATAACCCTAATAATTACAAACCAGCAAATCAGCAAAACAACCCAAAGTTGATTAAAATATAACTCCCACTCAAACTAGATATCAATGATGTACAAACAACAACAACAACAACAACTGAAATCTGTAATAAAATATTTATTACATTTCAACAAAATTTACATACAATCATGTACATGAACAATGAAGATGATATATACAAATGAATATACATTTATAGAAATTAGATTTTTATAAGAGTTCCTAAAATATTCTTGTTTTAAGTTAGAACTCTCCGCGACATGCAATATCTTAAGACTCGGATTTTGTATTTTTATGATGATTTTAGAGAATTAAGTCTATCAAAAACCAGTTTAATTAGAACACTGGTTGTGACTACACTATGCATCATTATGAAACATAACACCGACTGGAGACAAACGTTGCCTACATCAAATTATATTCAAACCCAAACTATTACATTTTAAGTTACAATTATAAAAAAATTCATATGCTCAGCATGATTTAAAACATATTGCAATTAATACAAAAATACAGAGACGGTTGCCTTAGGTCATAATTCGGCAATGTTGTGTCTAAAAACAGTTGTCAGTCTTTTAGTGATGGAATAACAGCATCTTGGAATAGCCCTAAAGCATTTGCCTTAAACATGACCAATTCTCGGCCATGTCCCAACCAGTAAAGGTTTAGCCACTCTAATACTTGACTGTTCAAAATTTTAGTCAACCAATCAAATGTCTGTCTTTTACAAGCTAACCAATCAAAATGTCTGTCTTTTACAAGCTAACCAATCAAAATGTCCAACTTTTACATGACAACCAATCAGAATCGCTGTTACATTTTGACACTCATAACAACTATTCCAGTCAACAAATGAACTCCTAGAATGCTTAGAGATCTTCAATATTTCACTATATTATTTTACAAGTTTTACACTATGAACACAGTAGTTTGTTTCATTTCTTTTTCTTCTGACTAGGACGATCAAAAGTTTGTTTCATTCCACCACCTTTACTACTATGGAACTTAACATTCATGGTGGTATCAGAGACCCAAGGTGAATCAAATTGAGTAGTATCTTGATCTACTAAATGTGTATACTTGGTACGACCAGATCTTCCAAAATTCTTTACCTGTAAATACATACATAAAAACATTAGTTGAAAGTACATTGAGTAAGTCAGGTTTGTCATTGAACACATTATACCACAGACACCTGACAATGTCCAGAATCTACATGTTATATTACTCAACCAAGAGCTGTCAGAGGAGACAGCATGCTTGACTAAGTAAGTATTTGTCACAGGAGGTGTGGCTGATGGTAAGGAACATACATATTTTAAAATTTGAAAATATAATCTTAACAACTTTAAAGTATAAAAAAAATTAAGAAAATTTTTAATTCATGGGAGACAATTTTGAAAAATGTATTTGGACTTATAAAACTTGTCACATGAGATGTGGTTGATAATAAGGAACATATAGTTAAAGTTTGAAGTCAAAACCTAAAGAAATATAACAGTTGCAGTAAAATCAAATATTTTTTAAAGAAAACTCTAAATTCAAGGGGGGATAATTCTGAAAAGAAATGTATTTGGAGTTATGAACCTTGTCACATGAGATGTGGTTGATAATAAGGAACATATTAGTTTGAAGTTGATACCTTAAAAAAAAAATTATAGTAACAAATATTTTACTGCACAAAAACTTTAATCAGAAATGTGGACGCGGACGCCGACGCTAGGGCAATTAGGAGAGCTCTCCATTTACATTGTAAAGTCGAGCTAAAAATGGTAGTTTTTAACCTAGTTCAATTAAAGGCCAGTTTTTTCATTATACATAATTCTATTACACAGATTTATACATGCACACATAGCTGAGGCTTTACTCTTTCTTATAACACAAACATATTTTTCATACATCAAGTAATAAGGTCGAAGGCTGGGTTTCAAACACCACATTCTAAACAAATTTGGTTTAGTCGAAACAAAAGTCGCAAGAACAAGATACACTCAGTCAGCTATGCAATAAAAAGTTAAAAGAAGTGAAAGTGCAGTATAAAATTTTAAAGCTTGCTTCCATATACATGTTCAGTCCACTTTACAATTTTGTATGATAACCCCTGATCATTGAAATCACTTTCTGGCAGGTGATCCCTAACAGTGCTTTTTTGCACCTGGGGGAAGTGGAACAACTGTTAGTAAAATTATAGCTCAAGGAAATTAGTGTCCCTAGAGGGTTTCAAACTTGGGACCTCTCTATCCTCAAGTGCGTGTTCTACTACAGGACCACTGCTCCTACAAAAGTACATGTAAAAAAGCAGAGCCTAAAATAATGCAAGAAAACCTACACTATTTTAATGTCTTCATACAAGAACAAAACATGAATTATAAACAAAAAATCACCATCATCAACATTACAAAACTTTTATATACAATTAATGCAAATTAGACATAAAACCTTCATTTAAACATAGAGCATACAACTTACACTATACAGGCTTTATTGTTAAAGATAATACATTGTAGTTGTAGTATAATACTTATGTAACTAACTTTTAATTTTTGTAATGAATTAATGTAATGTAATATCATTGTAAAACAGCATTTATATTATCAGATATGGAGTTAGAGTTTATTCATGTTTTGTCTGTAAATAAACTTTTAATGTAGAATTCCCTTAATGCACTCATTTGTTTTGTCTTATGATGTCTAATATACTGTAACATAAGCATACTCAAAGTGTACCAGAGGTGTACATGCTTCATAGTGTTGCATTATTATACATCACTTGTACTCCCTTACCTTCAAGTTAGTTTTAATGGCCACATTGTTGAGCATCTATTTGTCAACTGAATGTTAGAGGGTTTGATCCCCACTTACAACAGTAGATTTTTATCAGCTTACAAATGGTGCCTAATTATGATAGTCTAATAGTCGTCGACTTTTAAATAATCAGAGATTATTTTATTGGAGTCACTGACTATTGATAGTGACTCCAAACTATCAGTATCAATATACAATTATACATTTTTTTGAGCTTAAAACTTATATGATCAAATAACATTGTTACTTAATTTTTTTAATTTATATCACACAACAAGATCAATAAAGAGTATGAATTTTCAAACTGGTTTATTTATCACTAGTTTATCATTGTAACTAAAATTCATGAATCCTTATAACTTTTATAACTTTTATAGACAAGTTTAAAGGTTGGTATTGAAAAGAAAGTCGCAGGTTCTAAATAGATTTCAAAATGGAGCTCTCGCAATCAAATTGTTGCAGCCCCATTACTATAAACAGTAACAAGTGAATATAATATCCTACATACCTGCATAACTTTAGGTAACACACTTTTATCAAAGTGATCTTCTAATGTAGGCTGAGCAAAATCTCTCTTAAAATTATCTTCATCTTGATCCTGTAGGTTAAATAAAACAATAACCAGTAAAGAAAAGAACATATGTATATTAACTTGTTGACTGTTGACATTGTTATAACATATACAAATACATACATTTTAACATAAGCACCCTAAATTTTACCCTAAATGTGACGTCATCTATATTTTAATACTGAACACATACAGTACCCAACAAAAGTTTCGAGACATTTTCACTTTGTAGGGCATTGAATAGCATTTATCTAAAATCTTAAAACTGTTCATTTTGAAATGCCTTTGAGCTTTCCTTATGTTTTTGGGTTATCATTTTTTATTAAAATTATAACTGAGACTACAAAAATAGCATACAATCTATGTTTTTGAAAGAATTACTTTGAACATGGTTTTGGACTAGAGGCTTTAGGATGTTATATGCTAAATCTTATAAATGTGCTGCATTCATGAAATTTGTTTTTATTTTATCACAGACCATACTTGAATATGTTAAAAACAACGATTCTACAAAAATAATCATCAAAATTTAAGAATTGTGGAAAATTTCTTTTGTCTCCAAACTTTTGGTGGGTACTGTACATGACAGTTATAATTAACACCTCCTTCATATAATTTAATGGAAAACTAAATCATGTTCAATGATAGAATCTAAATAACAAACAATTGTTCTATAGTTTGTCATAGAATAAAACATAGACACTCGTTTTGATAATCTTATTAAATAACTTGTGCTAAAGCACTCAATATTTAATTTTAGCACTTCAAAACTCATGCCTATGTTTTATTCAACAAAAAATATAGACAACTGTAAGACATTTCTAAATTACAACTAAAACAACATTGTCCTTGATGTTACATCTAAAGACCAGTCGGCCAAGTATTTGCATTAAATTTTATAACGCACCAGCCTGATTTATTATGTTACACATTAAAGGGCAACTTATAAACAAGCCAGACTTTATTAATTAAGTTATTTTCACTAGTCGATTCATTTTTCAATTATCACAAATCGTATACAATAAGCCAATAAAATAATAATATGATAATATATAAATGCAATAATAAAGGATTAATTACTAAAAGTGCCCATACTACTTTTGATGCTACAGACCCCTCAAAAAGCGATAGTGAAAATGGGCCCTAGTCAGTATTAAAGTACTAAGAGCTCATCTAAAATGAAAAAATCTGTAAACCAGTCCAAGTGGCTTAGAAAAATCAAAGCAGTGAAAAACTTTTCTTCAGTCAAGAGTTCGATAATTTATAGCATCCAACATTAAAATTGAAGCAAATGTTCAGAGGCACTTTTCACAAAAAATCTAACAATAAAAATCATCGGAAGTCAAAATCAGAAAGCATTTTTAATACAGTTATTTGTTGGCCGATTAATTCCAAATATTCTAAAATTATGTAGAATAGTGTTAATGTTTGAACATCATAGATCTATCATCAGAATGTTTATTATCCTTTATACTTTGAAATGCTAAATTTATGAAATTGACTAACAACAATTGTTATCTTAAGATTTTTTGTGAAAATGTTCAATTTGGTAATAAATAAGTTTATTAGCCCGGATGGCTTATAAAACCAGGCAAATTTTTATAAAAATGAAAAGAATTCTCTTAAAAACAATCCTTTCCTTCAGTTAGAAAGTACATGTTATAAAAGAGATCAAAAACTGTATTCTCCACTAACAAAGAAAATAAACAAAAAACTGGGAGGTGTGTGGAACAATAAAAACTTTAATTGCTTGAAAAGACTTGCAGATAATAAACTTAATTAACAGACGCCTTCTGGACAATTATACCAGTGATTATCAAATTGCAGACCTTGCATGTGGGAGGTTTTAATACTGAGAAGATGCTTTCAACATATTCTAGTGAAAACTCAAGTTTTAATTCCTAATAAATAACACTTTGTATACGCAATTGTTATATCATAAAATATTTGAAAGGGAGGTAACTCCACTTTATGGATGAAACATAATTTACAGAGTAGTCTTTCTTGCCAGTCATATGTAATAGCCTTGGGTCTGTGCCATAAGGCGAGTGCTTTGTATCACTACTTAGCGATTCCTGCGATTATGGATTTGCTAGCTTGAAGCAAACAGTTCTGTAACCTCTTATGCTACAAAAAATCGCCAACTTAAAGCACAAGCTAGCGATTGCCAAGAGGAACAGGCCACTTCTTTAAGTCTTAGTCAAGCAGAAATTGCTCAGTATTCTATTCAGGTTAAAATCCAAGCAGAATATCCACTTAACAGCTACACAAGCTCCACAATTTACAAAAAAATTCCAACTAAAACTAACCATCTGATATAAATTCAGTAATTTACAGGCATTATCCCCTTTCTTGGTGGTCAATATAACTCAAAGAATGTGTGAATATTCACTATTGTATAGATTACCCCACAATGTCTCTTAACAATTTCAGCAATAAAGACATTTAAAAAATAATGTTCTTTTGTTTTACTTTATCAAAAATCAATTCAACTAACATGGTAATAAAATAAATTAAATCTTGAGCCAGCCCATTGTGAAAAATAAACTACTTGTAATTTCATTCACATTACAATAATTTTATTACAATCACATGTTTCTCTCAATATATGCCTTATATCTTTGAATGGCAAGTATAATGGATACAAACAAGTTAAAATTCAATGCTGTCTGCTATAAGGGAAAATTTCTTGGGAAAAAAATACTAATTACAATAGAAATAATCTAAAGCTACAGCAAACTTGACCAAGTGTCATGCAATAGCCCTAAAAATAAAATAAAACTATTATTTACCATAAAGAATGCTCCTCTGTGATAATACTTTTGTAGAAACTTATATTTTCCTTTCGGCATTTTATTTGTACGTAGTTTAGGATTATGTTGAAATTCTTGTCTTCGTTCTTCTTCTGTCATATTATGTATACGTTCTATTTCTAATTTCTCTTTTTCAATACTGTAAAATAAGAAGAACAGATGGTAAGAAGGTTTAGTTTTTGTTTTTACTATGGTTAATTTTATGTTCCTTTTAAATAATCAGAGTTATATGAGGCAGACAATTTATTGTTCCTCTCCTGCAAATTTAAAAGTTAAACATTTTAAGTGCTGTTTAAAGTCTTGCATCTTCAGAAGAATTTAGTTTTTTGTACAATATTATAGCCCCTGATCATAGAAATCACCCTCAGGCAAGTGATCTCTCACAGTACCTATTTTCACATGGATGGAGTGGAACAATCGTAAATAAATTTCAAGCTCAAAGAAATTAGCATTGCCCTTATTTTTGTTAGAACCCGGGACCTCTTGATCCCTAAGCAAGTATCCTACCACTGGACCACTGCTCCTATTTGTATTAGTACCAGGATCCATTGTCCTGTAATTTCCAACAAGAACTTAAAGGAAAATGTGCAAGTATTGTGTGTGTAATACTTATATGACATAAAATAGTACAAAATAACTACATGTACTATTTTTCTTTGCTCATAATTCCCACTTTGTCCAGTGAATTCTTATGGTTAACTCTAAGTTCTTAGCACAAAATTAAACCAAGCATCATAAAAAATAAATAGTGCAGAGGATTCAATGTGATCAATTATAATTTAAAGGCTCAAGTGGTCATTTTCTTATTAGGAGAGTACTCAAACATCTTGGGCCAACAATTTGAATAAAGTTGACCTATCAGCCATTTTGACTCTATTCCTAAACCAACTAACTGACCACAATGAAAACAACAAGAAATTCTCAATATACAATCCCACATAGTCAATTTAAAAGCAAACTAGAATGTATCATGTTATTTATTGCAACCCAAAAAAAATCCATGGTCGGAACTGAGATTCAAACCTGCGACCTCTCAAGTCCTAAGCAGACACTCTACCACGACCCCATAAAAGCTAGCTTGAAGGCAAGGGAGTACAAGTGCCGTGTTATACCTCTGCTACAAACTCTCTCCTTAACAGAATTCTTGGAGCTTGATTGTCTGTGGGACTATCTAAGGGTGCAATCACACAATTCCTAGCGGGTAGTTTACGTTGGGGGCAAAATGTAACCCGATAAAAATCCATGGTTTGAACTGAGATTCAAACCCACGACCTCTCGAGCCGTAGGCGGACACTCAACCACGTCGCCATAAAAGCTAGCTTGAAGGCAGGGGAGTGTGCTATATTATATCTTTATTACATTATCATGAACATATATCGCCTCAAAATAAAGATTATTTTAGCCTATGCAATCACAACTCAATACATTTACTTACTTTTCACGTTCTTCTCTGTCACGTTTTAATCGTCTTAATTCTCTAACTTTCCAGGATTCATAAGCTTCTTCATCATTCTCATCACCACTATCTAACAGATCACAGGCATCTTGTACACCTTTCTCTAGTTCTAACTCTCGACGTCTTTCTTCTTCTATTATCTACAAATATACAGGTAAATATGTTGGACTGATAATCATTGGATAGCCAGCTCTGGCCTCTGCATTGGTTCTACTGCTGTCAAATAAGATCTCTTGCCATCGCTTAGGGGGTCACGTCGAGATGACCAATCAATATGTAACTATCATCTAGACAAAACACTGTTACATGGGTTAAAGTTGAAAGTTTTGAAAAAACTGAAAACCTACTTTCACAATACTGAAATACGCAGATTTCATAAAAATTACACACAGTTGTCTATTCTCAAAATACTGAAATCAGTATTAATTCTGAAACCTATTAATAGCATCTTGATTTCGTAATTTTAATTTTTAGACAGAGGTTTGTGAGCAAATTTGACAGTGGTGTTATTCACAGGCTGTGATTGGACGGTTCTATTCAAATTGTGTGACTTAGACAATATCAACAAATTAATGACCAAACTGATTTCTACATGAATATCATAAAAGCAAAGGTGAGTTGAACATTACCAGTTATATGAAGTTGCCAATATGTAAAAAATAAACTATAGTGTGGGTGGATATTTTTAGATCAGGTTTCAATCAGATAGATACTGACCTTTAATGTCTGTTTTCTTCTTTCTTCTGCTAATTTTTTAGCTTCAACTTCTAGTTCTTTAGCTTTTGTTTCACTTCTTTCTTTATCTTGTACAGAGAAACGATCTTTTCTGTAAAACAATATATTGATAATAGTTAAATTTTTATTAATTTAAGGTAACAAGTTAAGAAGTCATTCTCTAAAGTTTTAAAATAAATGTGGCGCTTCTTGATGAAAATACATTGTATAAAATCTTATATTTTCATTGTAGTGAAAATATGTTTTCTGAGGTCATTAATTGAAATAAAATCAATCTAACACCAAAGTTGACAAAATATATCCAAAGACTATACCGTAACCAGCTACCTCGAAGCCATGGACAAGTAAAAAATTGATTCGAGCTGGTAAAACAAGTAAATCTGTGAGCTAATGCTCACTAGTGATACCCCTGCAAAAATCTAAAAATATGCGACAAACAGGAAGTAGATGAGCAAGGAGCTTGAAATCGCTTTACACCACATGGGACTATGGGATGAAGCAATATGCAAAGTATTAGGCTGCTCAGGTTATAGTTGCTGAGAAAACTGTGACAGAAAATTTGTAACGGACGGACGGACGGATGGACGGACGGATGGATGGACGGACAGACGCACGGACAAGGGTAAAACAGTATACCCCCTCTTCTTCGAAGCGGGGGTATAATTAATTAGTCAGGCTAACTAATAATTTTGCCTATAACTAAAAAGCATCATAAATTGGGCTAGTGCTCAAGAAAATGCCTGAAATATACATAACTTACATAAACATTGCATACCAACTTAACCTAAAGTATAATTTTCAGTCAGTCATATTACTCACAGTCTCAGGAAAAACTAAGAACTCTAGGCCTTTATCCAGTGAACTACAAACCTTCACAAGTAGGCAGACAACTGTCCTACAGGATACAGCAGTCTAATTGAGAATGACCATAAAGCAGCCATTGACTTAAATTTCACACAAGCACTAACCCAATTTTGTTTTTGTTTTGTAGTATTAGGCAAATTTAACAACTAGTTCAACTAAATGAAATCAGTTATTTTCAATAGCCTTAATCAATTTTTTACTAGTCCTGGGCATAGGGTTAATTTGTAAAGATAATGCCTGTCATAGAGAATATTTTGAATGGATGCATGGTCTGCCAATGAATAGGGTACACAACCCCTGTGATTAGAAATCAGCTGACTTACAGGCTGAACTATCCTGGTGTGTGCCCACTTGTTGCTGACAATAAGGGGTAGGCAAGAGAATGGTTATAGTAAGTTCATGTATATCAAATAAATATTGTCAAAAGAGGATAATTTTATACAGGTAAATCAGGGTTCAACACTTCTGTCTTTACCAGAGATCCCAAAAGAATCACAAATCAGTTTTTTAGAGATTGTTCCTTTATATAAGGGATTCTTCAAATAAAAGACAAAAAAACTGAATACCCAAATGCTGTAAAAAATAGTTATAAACAATTTAGAGAAACTCAAATTTACAGGACAATATTCAGGCATCCTATACCCCCCTCCAAAGAATCACTAGGATTCCTCCCAAGTTTTTGAGATCCTCTGAATCCTGGAACAGTGTTAGAGTTGAACCCAGTGTTAGTCTAGTTCCCAGCTTCTATTGTAAAAATAATAATAGTATACAAAGGGTAGGTAATCCAGACTAACCCAGTGTAGGACATAACATAACATAAATAAACAACAACAAAAAACAGTGCAAGAAACAGTAAATTATAACCTACTTTCTAACAAATACAGGTTTTAATCTTGGACCAGTTTCTTCTTCAGAATCAGAATATTCTTCATAATCTGAGGAATCTTCATCACTTTCACCTAACTTTTCTTCTTCTAAATCTAATACATCCTATATAACAAACAAAATATCTAGATAGAGAATCAAAATGTGACAAAATACCCTAGGACACCAATCTTATGATTATCAAGTAATATAATACATGTATAGAAGGTTTACCAATGCAAATCACTCACAAGAGCTTTGACAACATCAGGGATTATTCTGGGCCCAGATTTTGGTGAGAGAAAAAATCCCATTTGACCAAATTTGGTGAGAGATTTCAAATTTTGATGAGATTTTTTTTACTTCAATTAAAACGGCAAGAATTTTATTACATTAAGGTACTACATGTACACAAGATGTAAATGCTTATTTTTAATGATGCTCAATAAAACAAAAGTTTCAAAGAATGTTAGTTTTCTTGGCTTTTATTTCACAACCTGAAATACCTTAACACTTTATTGCAAACAGAGTAGACCCAGGTAATGCAGCTTTTCCAGGAGATATGATCAGAGTCTAGACTGTGTACTTATAAAATTTATTTGTTGCGACATTGAAAGAATAATTATTTTCAATTCATTTAACAACAAAATCAAACTGTTGAAAACTTAAAAAAAACCACCCAACTGTCAAGTGTAATTTAAGTACATCTGAACACCTGGAACTAACAACTCTACCATTAAATATTTTAAAATTCCAGAATTTGTTCGTTTCTTTGAAACCTTAGAAACCTTGCCGGCTTCAGAAGCTATTATTGAGGAGAGTGCGGTAAACGCTTGCAAGCTATTGGAATAACTAATACGTTTTATCGACAAGCGTTTCAGTGAGAGCGTTGACGAGCAGGACGGTATAAAAGCCGTTGCACAGACTCTGGTTACGTCCATTCCACGTGGGTAATGTCCCCTACACGATGGTCATCGGAAAAGACCGGCAGATCAAGTTGTGCGATTTTTTTGTCCCATTTAGCGAATTTTTATGCGATTCTGCTGGGAAAATGCGCAAATATCACAAAATCGCGCCCCAAAATGATCCCTGCAACATGGGACGCTGTCACACAAATTAAGGGCAATAACTCTGTTGTCTCAAGCTAGAATTTTACAATGGCATAAAAACTATGATTAAAGCCATCATAGATATCTCTGGCAGAAGAAATTAACTTCATGTAAATTTTAGCTTTTATTACCTTACACCCATACTGTTACTAAAAGGGACAAAGATTAAAATCAAAATTTACCACTTCTTTATGTTTTTTATATACTGAGTTAAACACCATGTTTCATTTTATTTTACAATGGCCAGCACACCTATCCAAGCTTTCCTGGCCCCTTGTCAATAATCAACACTTACCCACCCTTCCACAAGGCTGACAACTTCTCACTATACCTTCAAATAGAGGAAAATAACCCTTATTGTCAAATTTTCATGAAAGTGTGTAATGGCCCAGTGTGGGATTCGAACCTGTACCTCTTTTGGGAAACTAGAAATTGAATTGAAATCCCAGTGTACTACCAAATGCGCTACTGACCCAGGTTTTACCAGTTTCTCTTCTTAAAAAAAATAGTAAAAAAGAAAAAACAATTACCTCTTCCTGTTTCCTCTGTAATGCTCTTTGTCTCAGTAAATTTCTTCTTCTTTCTATCTCTTCATCATCCAATTCTTCCTCCTCTTCGCTACTTTCATCTTCTTCTGTTGCCAAGGTTACACGACGACCAGCTTTATCATCATCTGAATCTGAACCTTCAGCTATAATCTCTGGTTCTATAACCTGACGTCTGTGTCTAGCAACTCTAAAATATAAGTACAGAGTTGTAGAAATCTAAGCCGGGATTTATAAATCTTAAGAACAAACTCCATGTTCTAGTTCTTTTCTCCAGCTTTTTTTTTTTTCAGGAGTATAAAGCTATGAACTTAAACATAAAAGTATTAAGTGTTATTCAGGGCTAGAATTTAAGCTTGCATACTCGCAAAATGTGAGTGTATTATGAAAATTGCCAGTAACATTTATTTTAACTCGCAAATTTTCGCGAGTTAAAATGGCAGCAAAAGTATTACTTTCTAAACTAATGGGGTTCAAATCAACATTGGAACAGCTGTAAAGTTCAATAATACAAGTTTCACAGACGTCAAAAGCTAAATTGTGAAATATCAAAAATTCATAGTTACGTCTGCAAACCATGGTACCTTGGAAGCAACTATATGTCCAATTGTAGTAGATCTTTTAATAGATCGTGCATTTAACCCAAATATGTGACAAGTTTTTGATAACTAAGTGAGTTGGGAGAACTCCAAAAAAAATTGGATAAAAATGCGAGTGTTTTTTTTTATTTTTCGACTTGAAATATAATCGACTCTCAAAAATTTGCAAGTCTAATTTATTGTTTATTAAATGTTAAATTCGAGCCCTGGTGTTAATGATCACTGCCTTTTTTCAAACACATGTGACTGAAGCAAAATGATGTATCTCTTATAATATAATACTACTATATAGTTCTTTATAACTCATAGGCAATATTTTGTATGAATGTCCTATACTGTTAGGAGAATTGCACATGTATTCAAATGTATTAGGTTAAATGTTAAATTAGCTGGTAGAACTTCATAACTTTGAACCGCTTGAAAAAGCTACAGAGTTCTGAAAGTTAAGTCTTTTGAATAGATAATAAGTCACATACTAACATAGTCATGCTATAGAAATTAAAAAATGTTATTTAAACTTTTACATAAAAGTTTGTAAAAGAATAGAACTGAATCATATTAACTAGCTATTTTAAAGCTAAACTTGCAATATTCCTATGTAACAAATTTTACTACACACAGAGATTGTTTAAAAAAAATTAAGACAATTTATCTCAAACCTGTCATCTTCACTGTCGTCATCCGAATCTTCCACACGAGATTTTCTAGCTTCTTGAAGACGTCGTAATCTACGATCAGCTACATCTTCATCGAGTTCCTCTTCAACTTCTCTAGGTATTGGTTTCTGTCCAGGTTTTTTCGATATGAATTCTTCATCGCTTTCACCTGAACTACTGTCTGGTGCATAGTCTGGTCTAATGAAATGAAAATAATACAACCGTGTTCAATGTATTTTTTGTAACCATTAAAAAGACTATATCTGGAGTTAAAATTTATTTTGTTTTAACCTGAGGTACAAAACAATCAATTACATTTACAATGAACAATAATATGCGTATCAGTACAGAAACTAATAAGTTTTATTTTGTGCAGTATGATTTTTAGCCATAATAGAAAACTTTATTGTACCGCTTTAAAAACAACAACAACTCAATAACTTAAAATCCGGCTATCATTAATTACAAATGTTTTAAAGTGATAAATTACCAATATAATTAAGAATCTAAATATGTTTCATTAACATCTCTAGAAATTTCATTTACTAACTTGCTCAATATTTTATTCATTCAATTTTGGTTGTACCAACTTGAAAATGGTGGTACTAGACAACTGCTAATAAACAGACGTACAAATCTGACAAAACCAGGACAGACAATGTGGAGTTTCTCAACTAAAGTTTTTAATAAGGAGACAAAAATGCATTAATTTGATCTACCTACCTTTTACCGGTTACATATCTGTTAACCTTCACCTTTTGCATAGACACACCTAAAAGAAAAGAGGAATTATGGAATCCACTACATATAAGCTAATTTGCAAGCTTAATGTAGTTTGAGAAATATAAAGAGCATATTTTTTGGAAGAAACCATTTCTTAACTTGGTAGTAAAAGTGAGCATTACAGTAACTCAAGTATATGTCTCTAAGTCTACTATGGCAGTAAAATGACTACAACAGTTTTTGTAAACTTTGACCTGTAGCTAGCTTAATTATAGTAATTCAAAAGCTCTTAATCTCCAATTGGAGAATCTATGTATGACCACAGTGAAATAGACTGTAAAAAGACTCAGATACTAATGATTAAACTTCCAACCCATTTTAATCAATTGATATAAAAAAGTTTCAGATTATAATTTAATTCTTAAAAAAACATTAACCGAAAGGTATTTTTTCTATTCCTTGTCATATTTTAATCAAAATTAGGGAGTTAACAATGTTTAAATGCATTCTTGTATTAAAAATAACATTTTTAAACAACTTTCACTATGGACGAATGGCGAAACCTCAGTAAATAGAACGTAGCAGACAAAGACATTCATTAGCAGGTCATACGTCCATAATCACAATATCTTTGTTATCACTGATGTATCAGATTCATTGATGTTTGGTATACATAATACTGCAAATGTACCCCATAGCCTTCAAGGTAGCTTCAATGGGTCCTCTTCTTCTTCTTCCAATTACTGCGCAGGATCCCTCTCTGGGGTATTGTCGCACAGGTGTAAGGTCAAAGACGTGGTGTGGCGCAAAAGTTAAAAATGTTAAAAAACTTTAAAACTGTATACACTGATTCACTGACTGATCAAGATCATTGTTGTTACATCTCAGCCAGCCCCTGTTTAAATGCTTCAAGACTTGGAGCTGTTGCGATGTGCTTCGGCAGTTGATTCCACAGTCTTGTAGTTGAGTTAAAGAATGACTGGCGAAGGTAGTCTGTTTTGCAGTATGGAACAGTAAAGCAGAGGCTGTTTCCTCGGGTTGTTTTGGAGGCTGGGCGAAGATACTGTTCTGGTTGTATGTCTACTAGGCCATTGACAATACGGTACATCATCGTCAGTTTTGCCTGTTGTCTCCTGCGCTCAAGAATCTGCCATTCAAGGTCAGCTATGCTGCTATCATTTGGGACGTACTAGCTGTTCCGATCTGGGCTCCCACCAAGGGTTTTTATCAGGTTATACGCGGAAAACCCGAGCAGGGCGGAAGGCCCGCGAGGGCTTTGAGCGCTTTTAGACAACGTGTATGACGTACGTGAATTCTTTAAAATTGAAAAAAACGATAAAATTAATGAAAAATATATAGTCCTATGAGTTTGAAAAACGTCTCCAGTATATGGGGGCCGCCATTTTCATCAATTTTATTAGACGCTTAATCAAACATCTGCTAATCAAGATTAAAGACGCTCTATAGAAAATTGCACAACAAGCGTTCAACGATTCGGATCAATAAATGAAGCAACTGGCGGCTTTTCATTGGATAAAAATATTGGCAGCTTACTCGTGGCCTTTTCCACTTACAAAATAACTTCAAATGTGCTTTCTTACGATGCTTATTCCAAGATAACAATCCAAAATATATTTGGTCGTTTTATTCGTTCGTTTCCTCATTAAAGTATTTTTTATGACTTTTTACATTGGAAATACTTACCAACGCACCGTTCGTGACGTCGCTAAGAGACGTTCATGATAAAACCGGCACGTTTCCGTAACTAAACGTTACGGAAAGAGGAAAACATTCTTATCTTCATAAATGAAAGTTTTATCGAGGCTTTTTTATCTTCATCTCTATTCATAAGATAAATAAATATGTACAATACATTTTTTATTTTTCTGAATGCAATAAATTACGCAGTTATCTCCCCTAGCTTATCTAATTAATAACCTCAAACAAAATAAATCCTTCACAGCGCCGAATATCTTTTCTTTATTTTATTTTGCCAAAGTAACAATCTTATTTTATTATTTTTAAGTAATACATGTAAGTCTGTTTTCTGCGCCATAGGTAGCACCTAAGTTCATATTAACAACACATCAGCTGACTTGAACAAAAACCCACATACAAGTACATACTAAATAACAGCTATATACTTAATAAATCATAAAATAAACATGATGAAAAATGGGATTTACCTTTATCTGTCTTCACAGGAACAGCTCCTGCTGTCGACAAGATTGGGACGATGTGCTTGGAATTCTGGTCCATAATTAGATCTTGCTCGAGACTTCAGACCAAAGAGATTGAGACGGAGTAAACGAATATCAAACAATCAGCACAAAAATATGAGAATTAACGTCAATTTTTTACAAAACTATAAAGCATTTTTATTTGATCTTCGCAATCTGGACGCTTGATAAGTAACGAAATGCGTTTGGATGATAGGTGTCGTAATATTTTCAAATCGTGAAAAACAAATTAGGCCTCACGCCACTAAATCACGTTTTTTTATATCTCGTGGAAGAAATCCAAACATTTCCAACTATTGTTGACAAACTTACCCTACACGTGCCAATTAATTGCAAATAATTGTGTCCGCTAATTAAGTGCTCAAGGTATGTGTAAATTACGCTTTGTATCTGTATTTCCTTACAACTGACTTACGTTATCCAAATACTTGTAAATATCGTGAATGAAAAACCGTACTACACTTTTGTCATCAATTTTCGCGACCAATTTAATTATTCTTTTCTCCATTCAATGGAACATTGCTCTCAGATGTTATGCTTTATTTTCTATTGTGATGTTGTTGTATATTTTTAACATGTAATAACATAAGATATAAAATAGCTAACATTATTTAGTAGAAATAATCCATTGTTTCTGTAACTAAAAAATACTGTCTTTCGTTGTGTATACTCCTAACTAGTCCTAAATATAAGACCCTTCATAACTATTTTATCATACGGACGTTCTTCTGTTATGCAGGGTCTTAACGGATTGCTTCAAAAACGCATAGCAAAATATTTTTTTCAAAAAGTAAATGAATGTGGGTCAAATTAGCACCAATCGATAGATAAAAGTTTACTTTTATTCTTTCCATAAAGCAAAAGATAAAAATCAGTTTTTTCCCATATGAAAACACCCAATTACTTTTCCTGCTATCCAGGATTGTCGCCGCTTGCCTCCATTTTGAACTGAATTCGTGTCGGTAAATAAAGTTTCGAATCGCTTACAGTTTACTTAAACGAATTTTAATCTCTCAAGAGTAGTCGTTCTTACAGTCAACAGTCACAAGTATGCACGGAACGGTCCGGATACTGGCTTTTATACTGTACCTAATATATTCGTTCAAAATCATTTCTAGTTCTAGTTCTAAGAGAATACTGCACTCCCTCATTACTTTGAGGATTATGTGCAGGCGCTGGCAAATTTAAAATTTGGGTAAAAAAGAATAAAAATAAAACAGACTTAGTGATCACTTATTTACAGTGATAAACAAGAAATATAATACAGTGTTACTTTAAAACTTTGTACATAATGATAGCTGATTAATTAATGTTCATGGTTGATAGTACGACAGGGACAGTGACAATCAGTTTAAACCCGTCAAGTGTGGTTGCTTGGTGTGCAGCAGCTGGCAACTTGTTCCACTGAATTACAGTTCTTGGAAAGTAAGAATATTTATACGAGTCTTTGGATGTGCTAATATGTTTAAAAGAATGGAGATGGCTGCTGTTGCCTTGTCTTGTTTTTGATGTGTTGGGTATGAGTAAGGTAGGGTCAGGGTGTATAGCTATAAGATTATAGACAATTTTATAGAATATTATAAGTCGAGCCCTTGTTCTTCTAGTTTCTAGAGTAGGCCATTTTAAGTTAGAGATCATGTCTGAGACAGAACTTGTATTGTGAAAACGATTAGTTACAAACCTTGCCGCCCTTCTTTGAACTTTTTCAATTTGATTTGTTTGAATTTTGGTATATGGGTCCCAAACACTGGATGAATATTCTAGCTTTGGTCTTACTATGGCTTTATATGCATGTTCTTTAACCTTGGGAGAATTTATTTTTAAATTTCTACGAAGGAATCCAAGAGATTGGTTTGCTTTTTTTGTTATGGTATTGATATGTTTATCCCATTTAAGATTATTTTGTAATGTGACACCTAGGTATTTTGCAGAGTTAACATTTTCAAGAATATGATTATGGAGTTTGTAACTGAATTTGATTGGGTTCTTTTTCTGGGTTATACTGAGAATATTGCATTTATCAGGATGGAACTGCATTAGCCAATCATTTTCCCATTTGCCTGCAGCTTCCAGATCCTGTTGTAAAAGTTTGCTGTCATTTATGTTGTGAATTTCTCTATAAATAATACTGTCATCTGCAAAGAGTCTTAATGTGCTGTGTTTGATGTATTCAGATAGGTCATTGATGTAAATGAGAAAAAGGATTGGACCAAGAACGGTGCCCTGGGGGACTCCAGAGGTTACTGGTACCTTCTCTGACATAACACCATCCAGGACAACCGTCTGGGTTCTATCAGCTAAGAAGTCTGATATCCAATTAAAGGCATTACATGTTACACCATAATACTTAAGTTTATGTAGTAAGTGCTTGTGAGAAACCTTATCAAAAGCCTTTGCAAAATCCATAATGATGATGTCTGTTTGGTTATTTTTGTTATTTGATAGGCTTATGTCTTGGATGAAAGATATTAATTGGGATTCACAAGATTGTGAGGATCTAAAACCATGTTGAAGATCATATAAAATATTGTTGCTTTCTAGATGTGACATTACATTGCTAGCAATTATATGTTCTAAAATTTTGCAACTGATACATGTGAGCGAGATGGGTCGATAATTTATGGCATTATGTTTATCTCCCTTTTTGAAGACGGGACAGACATTTGCATGTTTCCAGTCATTTGGGACTTCGCCTGAAGTTAGTGATTTATCATATATGATATAAAGAATTGGAGAAATATGGTTTTTACATTCTTTAAGGATTTTGGCATGTATTTGGTCAGGTCCAGATGCTTTATGGGGATTGATATTTGATAGAAGTTTATTAATACCATTTTCGGTGATGTTTATGTCTGGCATGACAGGGAAGGGACTGGGACCTTTATCTGGGATAGGTAGAGACGATTTAGGTGTGAAGGCTTTTTGGAATTGGTCGTTTAAGATATTACATTTATTTAGAGTTTCTGATCTAAGAATACCATTATCACGAAGAGGTGGGATGTTAGATTGCTCTGTTTTTTGTGCTTTAATGTATGAGAAAAGATTTTTAGGTAATTTAGCATTATGAGAGCTGCCTTCTTCCGGGATTTCAATACCAAAGATCATTTTTTCAATATAAGTCCAGTAGGCTTGGCGCTGTTCTCTTTGTATTTCTGACTTTAGGTGTTTAAGTTTGTCTGATTTTTTATGATTTTTATTTTGTTTGGTTAGTTTCCGTTTGTATTTGTTCATTTTCTTTCTAAGTTCGTCAGAGATCCAGGGTAATCGATTTGTAGGTTTACATTTTTTAGTTGGTATATTTCTGTTGATTGAGTTTTGTAAATCTATTTTGAATTTATTCCAGAGGTCATTTACATTTTTATTTTCTTGGTGCTGTAATAGTTCATTGTATGTTGATTTTAAGTCATTTTCTATGCTTTTCCAATCAGCTTTAGAGTATTTAAGGATGTTTCTTGGTTTTGATTTACACCTTTTAAGAGACATATTACAAGTACATAAAATGATGTCATGATCAGCCTCGCCAACTGGAGGAATAGTTTCTATATTGTTTACAATGGATGGATAATTTGTCAGAAGTAGGTCTAAGGTTTTGTCATTTCTGGTGGGTTTGTTTACAAGTTGGGTCAAGGCATGGTCAGCCAGTAAATCTAATAGTTCTTGATGTTGTTTTATGTTGGGTTGACCAGGGATTGTGCTACATGTTTTCCAGTCAATATTACCCAGGTTAAAATCTCCGCCAATAAGTATGACACTTTTAGAGTTTTGGTTAATTCTACTTAAGGACTCATTTAAATGATGAACTGAGGTGTTATCGTCTGGTCTGGGTCTATAAAATGAACCAATAATGAGTTTTCTAGAATCAATTAGAGTTACTTCAACCCATACATTTTCACAGTCTGATTGCAATTCTTTACACTCAAGAGATTGGTAGTCATTTTTTATTGCAATTAGGACTCCCCCGTGGCTCATACCTTTTTGGTTAGGGGGTCTGTCTTTTCTGAATACAGAGTACAAGTTTGGGTCAAAGTATTCGGCAGATGTTATTGAAGGGTCGAGCCAGGTTTCGGTACCTATGATAATATCAGGGCTGACACTGTCAATAAGGAAATCAAGTTCGGGTTTTTTATTTTTAATTGATTGGAAGTTAATAGTAATAGCTTTCAGAGCATGATTGATAGATTTGGATTTGGTGGTTTGTTTTTGTTGTTGTGGTTTGGGGGAAGATGAGGCTGTTGGATGACCAGGACTATCAAGATTGCTTAATAGGGAAAATGAGTTATGGCAAATAGTTGTTGCAGAACTAGAATTGAAAAATGTGCTAGAGAAATTTGGTAAACCACATTTGAGACAATGCCAGGATAGGTTGCTGCTGTCCATAATGTTGTACATAGAATCTGACATGCAGCCTTGGCAGTCAATGTGATACCATGTTTTACATGAATCACATTCTAGTGCTTTTGATTTCCAGGTAACATTCTTACCACAAGTTCCACAGGGCCATCTAGGTGATCTGGGTCCTGGATTGGACTCCACCTGATTTCCCAATAGTAATTGAATTATGAGGTGTACATTTTTATTCTGGGAGACTACTACTTTGTTATTTCGAAATGGTTTTCTTAAATGATACAGCCAATAATAAATACAAGTATGATGGTTAATTTGGATAATGCTAGTTCTTGACTGAACAGTGAAGTTACTGATGGAATAATCAAACATTCTCGGAGATATGCCACTGGGATCATATACTTTAAAGGTAGAAAGTTTGTGGATACCAGTTTCTGTATGGTACAAATGGCGTGACCAAATTTAAATTCGGATTGCTTTGGCTATTATTGCACGATTATTGTGACAAACTGAAAGTACTCGTTAATAAAGGATTTTAAATGGATTTTTCGACTGTCTAAGGTTAGCATTTGAAATTATTTTACTTTCATCATGTGTATTTTTCGTTTATCTTTCTATTGGTGTATCGTTTTATTGCAAATTTTTCGAATTAAAACGAGTAGAACGTTCAGACCTGATTCGATGTCTGTACACTAAAATTTTTGCTATGCGTTTTTGAAGCTATCCGTTAAGACCCTACGTAACAGAGAAATGTCAAAATGATAAAAAAGTTACGTAGGGTCTTATATTTAGGACTAACTCCTAACAGGCTAACAGTAACACTAAACTCTGGTTATGCCATACCAATTCTCAATTGTTTATGATAAGCACTACAGTAGACGTTTCGAATCCAGATTACAAAATCTAACATTAATACTAAACAGATTTTTTTCAGTTGTTGTCACAACAAAATTTCAAACCATTCAATGAACACAATAGTTACATTTAGTGTAACCCGATAAAAATCCATGGTCCGAACTGAGATTCAAACCCAAGACCTCTTGAGTCATAAGCGGACACTACCACGTCGCCATAAAAGCTAGCTTGAAGGCAAGGGAGTACTTGTGCCGTATTATACCTCTGCTACATTAGCTAGATTTTTGGGTCCCCGAAAATTTAAAATGTTCAAATTTTTAGTCCGGATTTGGTACTGTTCATTTGGTGTTTGTAAGTAGCAATGAGGAAATGGTACTGTGTGACTGGAATTTAGCGTTGTGTATTAAAACGAAAGACATGATTATGGACTTAATTGAAACAATGAAATATTTCTACTTGCTGAGGTGACCTATTGTAATTCTTATATTATTATGCAGTGTTTTCTCCAGAGCGCGTTTTTAGCGCACTTTTTGTCAGGTATGACGTGCCAAAAGATGACCATCTGTGACGCACTCAAAAAAATAGTCGTCATTTTGAGGTAGCAATCGTTTGATCCGCATTTTCATCAGCAGATTATACTAGCCTTTTCATCTGCATCAAGCCCGCGCTTGTCAGAGCTAATGTCATTACCTAATAAAGCGCCTAAACGATGCTGAATTGTATGTTGTCATATTTCGCGATGTCTGCTCTGAAACAGCATCGTTTAACAACGCTTTTTACGCAAATGTTGAAGGAAGCATTCTCGATCTAGATCGTGACTTTTGATAACCACTGAATACGAGAATGTTTGATGAGGAAAAGAGTGAACTAGCGGTATTAATTACTTAATTTTCGGACATCAACAGTAGTCAGACACGGAAAATAAAACTTGTTTTATCGACATTGTGCTACTGACTTAGATTTTTGCCAAGATATTACTTGTCTCGGGTGTCGGACGAGAGGCTTACGTAGAAGACTACCAAATTTTTTTTCTAGAATTCAACATTAGCTTGATACCCAGCTCCGGCCAATCACAAGCTTGCCATAATCAAGCATAAGTACTAAAGTAGGCAGTTAGTTACAAGACACATGCCATGCTACTGTTTTGCCGTTAAACTGGAACTTATGAATATGGAAACCTAATTCACAATTTTTACTCTTCTGCTGGCTTAAATATAAAAACATCACAAAAAGGTGCATCACTTTGATGTTTGATTGTATATCTGGGGGAGCCATTATTTTGTCATGAACCCATTGTTTTAAAGCATGTGCTTCAATGCTAGGCTCTTAGAATTATTTTTTAAAATATTACACAAGTTACTATTCCTAAATCCCATCTACAATAAGCATCATTATACTTTCTTACACTAAACATGCTGAAAGACATGTTACATAGTTTGGCTCTAAACAAAAACAAAAACCTATAATGTACATTTAATGGATTCGTTGATTTACAGGAATTTCTTATAATCAAAGAACGTATAAGAGCTGACCCCCTAAAATTTCATCCACCTGTATGGGAGCCGATAAGACCCTGCCGTAACAGAATAATTTCCCAATGTAAAATGAGTTACAGAGGGTCTTATTTATAGGACTATAGAGGCTGGAGCTCTACAAATAAGAAGATTATACATTATTTAATTTTATTGGGATTCTTCCATTTACTCCAAATCCAATGCACACTAGATAAATGTATATGAGCGTTCATTAACAGTGTACTCACTTGTTTACTGAAGACCTTAAGCTACTAGTACAACGAAGCAAACAATGCAATTCCCTGGATAGCTTAAGGTCTTCAGCAAACTCATGTTTATACTGTTAATGTCATATCTGATGAAAATCAAAATGTTAAAAAAGCTGCTTATAAAGTTTTGGTAGCTCTTGTTTATTCATAAATTGTATTTTTTGTCTATGGTCAATTTACATGAGCTACACCAGATTTAATATTTACAACGACGTTCCAATTGAAATAAAAGTCAACCAATGTACTAATGATATTTCACAATTCTGATTTTCTTCCAGATGGCAAAAAGTTTAAGAAGTAAACACAAGCGGAAGATGAGAGCTATAAAACGTGAAAGTTTTGGTAAGAAAGAAGTAGAAAGACTCAAAGGTATTCTTGATAAAGCTAAAGCTAATGAAGATGTTGATATGAAGGAAATTTATAAAGGTAATATATGGTTGTTACTCAATTACTTACTGCACTATGTATGGTTCTACTAAGTTTTAGTTGAGCTTGAACTGCCTACCTAAAGATAAATTATGTTGAGTATACACAGTAGAAACTGAGAAAAAACCGCACAGTGCCCGGACTGACCATACTGTCCAGTTTTCTCAACTGTCATGTTTTCTCAATGTGACATATAACTTAGAAATATTTTCCAGACTAAAAATTTTGTGCATTTTTCTCAACTTTAAGCTTTTCGCAGTGTGCAAGATCCTCAGTGCCTACATGTATTTAGGTTATGAATTAGCTTTGCAGTGTTCTCATTAGAAACCCGCCACCGACCCAAATGGCCAGTTGGAAAGACTAAAAGGCCCGCTAAAATTGGCAAAATGTAAAAATAAAGAAAGAAATTGCCTGTGGACCCCCCTAGAAAGCCTATTACTTTTCTATTTGAGCCTATTTACAAATCTTACTGAGAACACTGCTTTTGGCATTTTAATTTGTATGAATCATGGTGTGTATTTATTTCAAGTAATTTGCTGTAGCTAAGATTGTTGCAATCATAATCGGTTGTTTTAAGTTTTATGTCATACATGTTTTAAGACGTTTTGTGTCAAATGTGACTGGCACAGTCATGAACCATCAAAGTTATGTATGATGTATGTATTATTTTCCGTACTTTATTATTGTGTAGGAGTGCTTATGGATAGAGGTCAAACCTCACTATGGGTGCTGTCAATTTCCTTGATCAAGAAATTTGCCTACAGTTGTTCCACTCCACCCAGGTGTAAATGGGTACTGTGAGGAAACACCTGCCTGATGGTGATTTTAATGATCAGGACTTATACTTCAAATGTGTAGCCTCATTAAATAAAGTCTTTATTATTATATTATTATTATTATTATTATTATTATTATTATTATTATTATTATTACAGTGTTTTCTCCAGGGTCAAAATTTTGGGGGTCACACATGACCCCATTGTTAAAAAAATGGGGGTCAAATGGAAATATTAGGGGGTCAGCACTTATCAGTTCTTTGATTACATGAAATTCCTGGAAATTGACGAATACATTACATGCTAGGTTTTTGTATTTTGTTAAGAGACATGCTATGGGACATGTCTTTAATGTAAGAAAGTAGGCTGATGCTTTTTGAAGATGGGAGTTAGGAAAAGTAACTTATGATGTCTTTGAAAAATAATGCAAAGAGCCTAACAAGTAAGCACATGCTTGTAAACAATGCCATTATGGGCTCATGACAAAAATAATCATGATGGGCCCCATAGATATACAATCAAACATTAAAATTTTAAAAATCTTTAAAAGTACAGGGATCAAAGTGATGCACCTCTTTATGATGTTTTCATATAGATTAAGACTGCAGAATAGTACAAATTATTAATAAGGTTTCCATGTTGATGAGTTCCAGTTTAACAGCCAAACAGTCCAATGTGTCGTGTAACAAACTGTTTGCATATATGCTTGATAACGGCAAGCTTTTGACTGGCTAGGGCTGGGTTTCTAACAAATGTTGAATGATAGAAATTCGTTTTGTGCTAGTCTTCCGCGTAATCCTCACGCCCGACACCCGAGATGAGTAACATCTCCGCAAAAATCTAAGTCAGTACGAAAGTAGCATGATAAAGCAAGTTTATACTGTTGATATACGAAAATTACGTAATTAATACGGCGATTTCACTCATTTCCTTATCAAACATTCTCGAATCCATCGGTTATCAAAATTCTCAATCTAATACAAGAAAGCGTCCTTCGACGTTTACGTGAAATCGTCCTTAAACGACGCTGTTCAGAGCAGACATCGCGAAATATGACGACATGTAATCAGCATCGTTTAGGCGCTTTATTCGGTAATTACATAAGCTCTGACAAGCGCGGGCTTGACGCGGATGAAAAAGGCTAGTATAATCCGCTGACGAATATGCGGATCTGACGATTGCTACCTCCAAATGACGACGATTTTTCGAGTGCGTCACGGAAGACCCGCTGATCGTCTTTCAGTGCGTCAAAGCTGACAAAAAGTGCGCCAAAAACGCAAAAACGCGCTCTGGAGAAAACACTGATTATCATTATTAAATATATACTTCTATTGATGATATGTGTTAATTAATGAACTTTTTTATTACAGAGAAATCAAGTAAAGAATTGAAGGAAGAATCAAGTAAGTTTATCTATAGACATCTTTGTAAATTATATTGTATTTCTTTTTGATTGACTCATATTTGACAGTGTATGAAATATGACAAATGGTGAAGATTAAAGTGGATATATGAAACCATTCATTCCTTGTTTACATATGATTTATTTTATAAGCTTCTCAGTTCACTTTCTGAAACTCTAGAAATGAACAATCTATACTATTAAATTTGCGAGTTTCCTGTTTTGTGAAAGAAACTGTGCAGCTTTGAATAAATCTTTTGTTTGTCGCTGGAGCACATATATACCGGCATATCAAGTTGACAATTGACCTTACGCCAGAAATTGATTGACAGCTCCTATTAGCCAATCAGCGTCCGGCATTTGATACCCTGATGCTTATCTAAGATAAGCGGCTTATCGTCCGCCATTTTGTCCGACATCTGGTATTGACGGACATCGAATTTCTTATGTGTTAGCATGGACCCTATGCACAGTTTTATAGGGTTCTCAGTGAAAGTTACAAAATAAACTCAATAAAACAAATTAGAATGGTCAAAATATGTACACATGGGGTCTATAAATACTGTGATAAAAGTATAAACTACATAATAATCTGACGACAATAAATACAAGTATGTAATAAATCAGGTTGAAAATTACATTTTTCATGCATGTTTACCCCCAAAGGTACCACAAATATCTATGGACCCATCCCTTAACTTTTTATTTCTCAGCATATTTTATCACCTACACACCATTTTAAGGACTACATGTATATAAAGTAAGTTGTTTTCGTGTGTATCCAACAGTTTTCTGATTTATATAGGATTTCTACAAACATTCAATGTGAGATGCGTTCTTTGATAATTTTTGCGCATATAATGTTTTTTGTTGGAGCAAATGAACCTACCTTTATTTTTAATATATATCAATGGATGTTATAAAAAAAGGAATCATTTGAAAGTTATGACAATGCCATTTTCAGACAAATTAATCTTTAGGAAATATGATATCTCGTAAATGATATGCATGTATTTGAACACAACTCCGTCTAGATAGCCCCTAATACCCACCCCTTAACTTTTTTATTTCTCGACATATTTTAATTAACTCTACATCATTTGATAGCTAACGTAATGTAATATTTTTTGCCTGTTTTACTGTTTAAAATCCGTACATCCAAACGACTATACCAGCGTTCAAATTTAAGTGTATTCTTTCAACTTGCTCATTCTTTGTGCGTATATTTTTTTTGTTGGGGCAAATGGACCCACATTTAATTTGGATATTTATGAATGGATATTCATAAATTATGTATCATTTGATAGATGAGACAATGCCCTTTTCAAAAATATTAAGTTTATCGAAATCGGATGACAAGTAAGTAAATGGCATGCATTTGAACCTGTTACTTTCAAAACATAGATAATGGTTAGGGACATAGATTAATCCCTGATAATGTCGGACAATGTACCACGTGTATCGGTGGGCGGAGCATAGGTATTCTGGCGTAAGGTCAATTCTTTTTTGACAAAGGCTCTTGATATTTGCAAAAACTGCCAAAAATCAACAAAAAAATGGGGTTTTTGTGTCTAAAAATAGATAAAACTAAAAATAGACATGTCAAACCAAACTCCCCGCAGCGGTTATCTCCCTTTATCAAATCAATAATTAAGTAGCAAAGCGTGACTTAAGCACTGTGAGGAGTTTGCTAAAGCCCGTGCTTGCACGGGCTCCCATCTAGTTACAAAGAATTTATATCTAGCTTATTTCGAATTTGGAATTTCAAGTTTTTCCCTCTTGTCTTTGAACTAATGGAATCTGAAAATCAACTTGCCAATAATTAAAATGCTCTTGTCAGAGTAAGATTACCTTATTTTGAACAATGTTTTGGTGTTTTATAGTCACGGTGTCAATATTTGGTGGTTCTAACATTGACGGCCAAAACAGCCTAAATAAAATGTGTGCCAATATGTATACAGTATTGAATGCTGCTACTTTAGTACATTTTACAACTGAAAGTGGGCTGGAAATATTTACTTGTCTGCAGACATAGATGTACTTATTGGACTCGGAGGTTGCAGACCTCCTGACTAGTACTGAACCATAACTAAGAAGTATATTGCTTATGGTTTGGTTTCCAACCAAGTAGTTTCATTGCAGAAAACAGTTCAGCTGTGAAGCAATTAGACACATTGAAACTAATCAGCAAGTCTTTTTATTGGTTCTTATTACCAAGACCTTGGACATTCGTTTTTTTATTCAAAGAAACAAGTAGATGAGATATCAATAGGTAATTGGATAAAAATCCTTAGTCAAAACTGATATTGATGAATTTTTGAGTCAAAAGTTGGCACTTTACCACATCACATTAAATGCTAGTTTAAATTATTTAAACTTTCTTTTAATGCAAGGGAGTACAAGTTTTGTATTCTATCATAACTACATGTACTATATTTTATTATAATTTTTCTTTCAGTCGAAAAAATGGATACATCTAAGGGAGTTAAGAAATATGATCCTCTAACAATGCGTGATGAACATGGCTCGTACCCTGTCTGGATGAACCAGAGAAAAATTAGAAAACGTAAAAGATCTCAGAAAAGAAAAGAGAAAAAAGTTCAGAAAAATAAAAAATGAAAATTATAGATACAGATATTTTGTTCTTGTGTATGTAAAATTTAATGTGAAATTGAACATTCTGGTGTGGAAATACATGCTGAAAATATGATGAATACTCTGAATCCATCCAAGTGATCATAACAGTCATCATCCTTGCCCACTTGCCAGAATGTATTTATCTGAAATGAGATATTGTCAACTTTATTATATGAGCAGAGACTTTGAAATTGAAATATATGACAATTTGACAAAGGGGTTTTAAACACATTGAAATATAGTAAAAATGGACCACATATACAATAACATACATGAATAGTTGATACCTTTCAGCTAATTTCAAAATGTTGATAGCCCTCATGAAAATGTTTTTATCAGGATTTTGGGGTCCTGAAAACTGTTCTTATCCAATGTTAAAGGTTTTTAAAAAGCAATTTTAAGACTTTGAAATTTTTGAGCTTGCATCCATAACTTTACATTTTATGAGTAGAATTTAATATAGATTTGGTAGTTGTCACTGAAACAAATATATGGGCCTGTTGCCTAAGTATACCACTATGTAGCGTAGAGGGTACCAGGGTGTGATGTGATATGTAGCATTAGACTTAAGCAACAGTCCCTATGTTAAATTATTATTCCTAAATTTTTTTCAACTGTCAATGGTGCATACATTATCTCAACTTATTTAAATTTATACTTCATTATTTGTCTACTTAGGATCAGTATGGAAGTATTTAAATCAGCAGAGTGAATGTATGTGTCACTGACTGTTGGATAAAATTTAACAATAGTGCATTCAAAGAAACAAATATTTGTTGTATTATTATCTTGTTATTCTATTCATCATTGTCTGTGTATACTTTGTGCTTTTATCAAAATGCTAAAACGCTTCATTTATCCCAAGTTGAGGAATTGAAAATACTTATCCCAATTTTTCATAGGGATTAGCTAATATATTTGTGCTCAGCGGATATATGTTTAATTGTCTAATTAACAGAATATTGGAATATCATTCGGTTATTATTTTAAAAAAATTCACAAAAGCTAATACTTTAAAAAGTGAGTTTCAACTGCTTATCATTAATCCTTTATTATGATCATTAAACGTCAACAGTAAAATGTGTGGTTTTATTGTTTGTTGCTGTCATTGATTTAAATACAGACATTTGAATCATTCAAATAATTACATTAAATTACATTCAATGAATGTAATTATAGGTTATTATACATTTTACTGAACAATATGGAATATATTTGAACTCGTACACAACTTTAAAAGTCATATTGGACTTGCCGATATAATCCGTATTGTACAGTAAAATGTATAATAACCTTTTTACCATATATCTTTCGTATAATTATTCATTCATATATCATTGATAAGACTCATCGAATTTTGACGTCATAAGTATTATGGCGCAGTTTTTAAGACGTCATTGACGTCAAATAACATATAGTGCATATGTACCCAACCATCCAATACGAAACTAATATATATTATTTTGGATCCAATATGGGAATATATTGGATGGTCATGTGGTACAAATGCAGATTGTTTTTTGGTTAGATTTATTAGATATATAGTAATACTTTTTATTTAGAACTCAAATTTATGGGTTTTATGAACATTATTCAACTGTCAGTGGTACATACATAAATCTCATTTATTTCAATTCTTGATATTTGTACTATAATCCCTATACATATTCACTATAGTACTTCTGTACTGTCAGTAAAAATAGATACCGTATGTATATACACTTGTCAAAAGTTCTAAGTATACACTTTTTGATAAAAAGAAAAGCTTAGTAAAAATAGTCAAATCTTAATTGTATTCTAACTACCGATCATCCATACGCTAACCTTGACTTTTAATAAAGAAAACCGGCTCAATGTCAAAATAATTGACCCGGAACGAGAAAATGTGTTTTTTTCATGATTTTCTTGTGCAAGGAAAATCTGGTCGGTGAAAATCACCTTACACTCACTCATAAGATCCAGGCATTTGTCGAAAGTAAAAGGCTGGGTAAAAAAAGGAAATTTCGACTCGAATGTCGCTTTTAAAGAGCGCGTACGCAACCGGAATGCTTGAACCTGGCATGTCAGTATGAGAGACACGTTGTTTTTGTTTTACTTTGTTTATGCAAATTTTGACAAAATGTATCTTAAAATATTTGAAAATGTTGTCTTCAACGAATTTGAGTAGAAAACAATATCTTCCATTGTTACGCTGCTAATGCATTATGTCACAGTGTTACGTTCTTTTCGATGTCACTGACGTTAATGATCGAGCTTGAGAAAACTCTTGCATGATTTTGTTCATTTCATATCAGTTCATGATAAAAATTCCTCACTTGGATAGAAATTCTATTTTTAGGAATTTTAAAAGAAGCCAAACTTTATCGTTAAAACTGCCCTAAACTTAGTTGTTTGTCCGAATTACTATTACAGTTTTACATGCAAATGATAAAATTATACAAACTATCGCATTTTCTTTAAGCATACCAACTTTTGTGATAATTTCTAGCTGCCTTCATACAACTTACACAAGTGATCATCATTTTCCCTATATTAATTTGAACTAACTTTTAATCAGTATGCTAAGTGCATGGTTTTGGTGCGCAGATTTAAATGTAACAGATTTTGTAATATAATGTCCTATTAGGTTAAAATTAAAATCGTTACAGTGAATGGTATAACTTGTTTTAAACTTTCTTTCTGATATACCTTTTTTGTTTTGATATGTTATTTCCTTGTAACAATTTATATACTTTGTTACCATTTAAGCCATTCAACTTATTGTTACTGGTTGAAATTTGTGACTTTTGCATTGGACACCAATGAAATAAAATGTCATTAAACGAAAAGTTTTTGTTGAATTTTAGACCAGACTTTTTTTCAACATTATTAGAAAGTAGTTGCAGTTTTCATTAGTGAAATTGGTATGAAAATTCATCATGTGGTTGCCACAATAAAATATGATTTATAAGGTGTATACTTAAAACATTTGACTAGTGTATATGTATCAGGATAATCTAAAAAGGATGAATAATCAGTGGGGGTTAATTAATGCAACACTAACAGTTGAATCAAATACCAATATATGAACAAACAGAATCAGCAGTCTACGAAATTAGTGTGTGTCTGGTTGCCCGGGACAACCACTTCTTAGTTTGGGCAACCAATTATATATATTGGGCATCCAAAATTCTACAAACAAGATACATTGCTTGCTGCTTA
The DNA here is from genome assembly GCA_025267735.1 of Mactra quadrangularis. Taxonomy (NCBI): domain Eukaryota; kingdom Metazoa; phylum Mollusca; class Bivalvia; order Venerida; family Mactridae; genus Mactra; species Mactra quadrangularis. The sequence continues at coordinate 37,565,908 of CM046304.1, forward strand.
ATTAACTCGGGCAACAAGTTTCATATCCTAATTTCGTAGACTGAAACAGTATTAAACACTCCTCACAAATGTCTTAAATTTAAGACTGTGTTGTCTCCTTATTGAAAAGGGCATTTTTAAGCAAAAAGTGTGAAGTGCATTCTCAAGTTTTAAAACCTAGGGCCCTGATAACTATGAAAGTGATTTACTTATTTCATTATATTCCATACATAGTATTTTACCTTAATTAATTTTCTGTAGCCATGAATTTGTCAGTGAGATTTAATTTTATCAAGTGAACATGATGATTTTTGTTAAATATAATGTTTACAAAACTTAAATTTTGTTTTGATTTATACCCATACATAAGTTGCCTGGCTATGCAGCATTTTTGTTTTTTAACCTTGACAGTTGTTTGGTTGTTCAGTCTATTTTTAACTTAAGTTTCCAACCAGTGTTACGTGTTGAGTGATCTCCAGTCTGCTTTCTAGTCCCACCAATAGGAAGAGATGCAGGTTAAATCAGAAGACTTTGCTTTAAACCATAATGACCGGGTTGAACGGATCGATGGTCTTTGCTGTGTTAGCTGTTATCCATCAAATGACAAGGCTATTCTTTTGACAACCAGTGCTATGCAATGTCGGAACATAAAAGAACCCACTTGAGTTACTGCATGGTAACTGTTTTTTAGATGTTTGTTCTTACAAACTAGATTGAGTATCAAGTATAGATCACAGACGATGGAGTGAATGACCAACACACTTTTGTCATTGATATAGAAAAGGTTGTTTAATCATATTCAGAGGTCGTATGAAAGATTGAATTTATCTAAATGTGTAGCCTCATTAAGTAAAGCCTTTATTATTATTGTTTAATTCATGGATGTGAAATTTAGAGGAACAGAATAAGATCAGTTTAAATCCATGGCCAGATGCTTTTATATGTATTAAATACAGTTGATCTTAAATTATTTAAATTAACAGATGCTTTAATATGTCGAAAAATATTGACCGTCTGACAAAATTAAATAAATAAAGCCAAAAGAATAAAAAAAAGATGTAAATGGACCCAATGTATCATGAGAGTTTGATCCCTTATATTGTTAGATTGTATTCAAATGTCATTGGCACATACATTAACACTGCTGATTTAGGTATTCACAACAGAACTTCTCTACTTACAATCTATAAATATATGGTCATTTAAATTAGCGCAGTTATATTTGCGCCACTGACAGTTGGATAATATTGAACAATAGCTAATACATGAATTCTATAAGAGTAGCTTTGGATATAAGTTAATAATGATATATTCCATCATACGAGGGATGATTCAAAATAACATGGACTTTTAATACTGCTCTTACAATTTTAACCATATTTTTTAAAAACTTATACGGCTGTAAATCGGAACATTAAATGAATCAAACAAGGAAATTAAATTACACATCTTTATAATCATAAGACCGCACCATGCGTTTTCATAATCAAGGTAACGCCTATGTGGCACGCGCCATTATTATCACTATGTTTGAGTAACACATTGTATTGTTTCTCAAAAAATAATGGAACAAATAGCGCGAAACTTCACCAACTGACGTGCAGATGTATACATGATGTCATGTCCAAATTTGACTTCATTTAATCAAGACGTTCTGGAATAAACAACATTCATAACACGATCTCACCAACGCAGCGAATGTTAAAATGTTGTCACCTGATCGGATGGAAGTATTTGCATAACAAAATTTTGTCATGATCTCGGAAAAATGCCAACCCAGATGCTTAAGTTGATTGAAAACTCTAAAAGAAAAAATCCAGTCAGTAGAATTTTAGTTTTAAGTGGCACCAAAAGTTTGGGAAGGGTGAAGAAAGCATTGAAGAAAGACAATGTCGAGGAAGAAAAAGAAAATACAGAGCAACGGCGGAGAAATCACTGGGAAGCACTGGATGCGGACCGACGTCTTACCATTCGCGAATTTGGCAGAGAATTTTGAAATGGGTTATGGCACCATCTAGCGCATTCTTACCGGCAACCTGCATATGTCAAAGATTAATCGATTTTCAAATCTATTTGCCATTATTTGACATTGAGTACTGTGCTGTGTGAGTGACGATGCCTTTAATGTTATGAAGATGTTGATGCGCGCCGGGGTCACTGACAGTGATAGTTTTCTAATGATCATTACTTTTTACTGAGTCAGTATTTCTTCTGATATTTTGTATGAATAAGCAGGACATATTCCTACTTATGTTGATGTATTTTGTTTTCTAATTGTACCTTATAAACGTTAATTGTCGCAAAAGTCCACGTTATTTTGGATCATCCCTCGTATATTAGTACAAATACCTGTCACTAGCTTGCTCTAGCATAATTGCAATACGCCAAACAACATGATATACAGGTAACATTACGGAACAGTAACTGGCATCATGTTCTCAAATACTTAAGTCACTAAGTATTTATCTTAATGTTACGTGTACTTGAAAAGTTACATATTAGTACATTGGATAGAAAGTCAATTTAAAAAATAAATATGGTGTGCAGTTTGGGCTATCATGTTTTCACTTTGTCACCCAAAAGATGTGAATTCTCTTCTGTGATACAAGAATTCAAAAATGGGATGTGATGTCACAATCAGGGATAGTGGTGTAAAATGATGGTAAATCATAGGTACTACCTTTAATATGGCCCTCCTAGTATTGTGTTTCGGTGATGTACCTTAGGTACTTAAAGGTCAGATGGCTTCAGGTATGAGATTTTAAAATCAGGGGCCCTGTTGGCAATCTGGGTGTGCTAGGGACCAGAGATTTTTAAGCGAAGACAAAGTGCTGATAGTGAGAAAATTAACAAAATGCACATGAGTGAAGACTCGGGGTCTGCTAAATTAAAAGGCAAAATAATGATAATTTGATGCTGCAATATGCCACCATACATGATATACAAGTTACAGTACTGCATGAACAGTCACTGGCATTGTGTTCTCAAATACTTTGGTTACTTAGTATTTATCTTAATATTTTATTAAGATGTTACATATTAGTACACTGGGCGAAAGTCAATTTCAAAACTTAATATGGTGTGCAGTTTGGGTCATCGTGTTTTCACTCTGTTACCCTACAGATGTGAATTCTCTGATGTGATGAATTCTCTGATGTGATAGGAGAATTCAAGAAATGATAAGATGTCACAATAATGCGATATAGCGTTGTGAAATTATGGTACATCATAGGTACTACCTTTAATAGCACCAATCAAGTGTGAGATTTTGAAAACGGGTCCTGTTGGCATTACAGAAGTGCAGGGGACCAGATGCCCTATGACATAGGTTTTTATGCAATGAAAAAGTGCCGTTAGTCCAATCATTTGCAACCTGCACATTTTTGAGGGAAAAAACCACTCATGATTGAAGGCTCAATGCATGAGACACAGGGTCTTCTCAATTAATAGGCAAAAAAAATGATAATTTGATGCGAGTTTGTAATAAAACAAATGACAAAACTATTGTGGGTATTGCGTATCTTTTCACAATTCTATAATGTTTTCATAACCTTGCTATAACCATTCTATTTTAGAATCCTCATATTCTAATATAGTACTTTCTCATTAAGAGTGACAGAGAGAAACATGATGGCCTTAAAAGTATACCATAACTACGGGTACTACCTGTATATAATGAAGTTAACTCATGAACATAATTATCATTCAAGTTTAGAAGTTCACCACTAGTAGCTTGTTCTTTGGAAAAGACATTCTCCTGTCTCCATCAACATGGATACCAAACACTATATTCTGATGATACTCTTCATTTTGAAGTTAGGACATAATGTTAAGTGTATAAATGAAGCCGAGATCGCTTTTCAATTAGATAAAATAGATTATACTTGGAATGATGACCAACACAGACAAACAGCAATCTACTCTAGTGATTATATAGTTGAAAACAACATTATAACTGGTATTAAAGTGTTTGGTTCGGATGTGTATGTTACTGTTCCAAGATGGAGGCGAGGTGTTCCAGCGACATTGAATGTACTGGTTCCACAAAGTACTGGTACCCCTTTACTCAAACCATTTCCTAGTTGGGACATGAATAAAATTGGTGATTGTGATGGCTTCCAGTATGTACAAAGCATGGAGATTGATCCCAATACAGGATATATGTGGATTATTGACATGGGACGAGTGGATACCAGGGATCCAGTATCGAAGCCAAGAAATCTATGTCCTCCAAAGTTGGTCATTTATGACTTGACAGCAAACCAGATTGTACGACGTTACGATTTTCCAAATGAAGTTGTTTCACATTCTACTAACTTTATGAATGATATAGTTTTGGACTACATCAATGGTCATGTACGATATGCATACATTACTGACACAGCGGATTCAAAATTATATGTTTATGATTATGAAGACAACAGTTCATACTACTTTCAACATGATTCCATGAGAGCTCAGCCATTGTTGCCCGGACAAGAAGACCTTGTATCAGCTCCGATTGATGGCATTGCTTTATCAGCAGACTTTAAGTACCTGTTCTACTGTACATTAGGAGATCTCCGGTTATTTTCTGTCCCTACTAGAATTTTAAGGGATAAGAATTCAGTGTTTTCCAACGATGTAACAATGATTGGGAGAAAAATGGGCGCTTCTGATGGAATGGTGTGTAGCCAAAACTCATTGTTTTATGCTGCCCTTGAACACTTTGCAGTTGCCATGGTAACTGTCCCCAAGAATGGACTGGTTGATTTTTCCACTGAACATATCGTTGTCTCAAATGCTTCATCTGTTATATGGGTCGACACTCTTGCATTCAATGGAACAGATTTGTGGTTTGTAGCAAATAAGTTGAATTATTTTTTTGGATCAAGAATGAATTTCTCTTCGGGTGAGCCGAATATGTTCATATGGAAAGTAAATGTCAATGACACAGGCTATCTCCACAGGGCCGTGGAAAGGACATATTATCCCTCATACCCTGGTGGCATAATTGGGTGAAACTACAGTGAGTATTTAAATCAGCAGGAATAATGTATGTGATAATGACTGTTGAATTAAATTAAACAATGCACACGCAGTAAAGAGAAGTAACCTCTTTAGGACTTACAGGTTTGTTTCAAATAAGTCATTAAATGTTTCAAGGTTTCATAAAAACCTTTAATGAACATTCTATAATGTGCCAACGTGCCTAGATGATAAATAAAAGTTATGTGTTTTCTGAGATTTTATTGTTCTTATATCTTTATACTCTCATTTGTAGTGTTAAATTTTATTCAACTATCAGAGGCCACAACAAATTGATCATATGTTCTGTGGATTCGCTCTCACCTTAATTTTGACGGTTTTTTACAAAAAAATATTTTTATTTCCTCGCTCGCTCATTAAAATTTGGTCAAACCGCTATATAAAACAAGTGAATAAAGACTTTTTTAATTTTTTTTTCTTCGCTCGCTCGTCCCATTTTTTTTCCAGAAAAATCCGTAGAACATATGATCAACATGTTGTGGCCAGAGGCGCAATATTAATCCCCTAGTTTACACAGATGTATATAACTATTTTATAGATAACGAGTACTAAAGTACCGTTGTTAAGTACATGTATTTAAATACACAATGTAAATGTATGCACCACTGACAGTTGAATAAAATCTAGCAATACCATTTTGGGAAGATATAGCAAGCATTGAATTTGACATTTTGGTTTATTTTACCACACATGACTTGTTTACTATATAGCCTAATATGACGTCACCGGGCGACAATCTGTAATGTCATGTGTGAGGTTTCAAGTGAATCCCTCTAGTAGTTGCAAAGAGAAAATGTTGCACCTAAAAACTTAACCAAGAAATTTCTAAGTATATAAGGGCCATAATTCAGTCCAAATTCATCCAAGAGTTATGTAACTAGGTATTTGAACTTCAATAACACAAATAAAGTTTTAAGTGAATCCCTCAAGTACTTGCAAAGATATAAAAGATACAAAAATGTTGCACCTAAAAACTAAACCAAGAAGTGTTACGCCGACGCCAATGCCGACGCACAGCTGAGTAGGATAGTCCCACTATTCTCTGAATAGTCGAGCTAAAAGTTACAGGATCGATTTGGAATGATTAAGGAGAGAAAAGTAGAAGTGATATTACTATATGTTATATGTATTAGATGTAATTCATTAATTTTGTCTCCACCTGGGTGAAGTGGAACAATTGTAGGTAAATTTCTTGCTCAAGGAAATTAACAGGAACCCAAGGAGGAATCGAACCTGGGACTGCTTGATTCTATTAACCCTGTTAATGCTACCCTGAGCAACCAATGAACATGAAGTTAGTACTTGAAACTGACAATCGAAGGAGGAAGATTATAATGTTTGTTTTATGTATATGTAAGACAAAAGAACACAAAATATTTTGAATATATTTATACAGGCATTATATTTGTACAGGTTATATTAAAATATATCATAACATTAACATATATTCTCCTGAATCAATAATAACCCATCGGTAACAAAGTATTGTTAAATCTTATTCAACTGTCAGTGGTGCATACAATAGCCCAGCTGATTTAAATACTCACTGCTTTGATACTTCTCAATGTTTATTTTCAGACAATTTTATAGCCGTTTATGGGCTATATTCCCAATCTAAAATCATATCATTTTTTCCAAATTTCAATCCAAAATTCCCAACTTAAAAAAGAAATTTTTAAAAAGATATATTTAATATTAAAATTATATGTCCCAGAAATAATTCTTTGTAATTAACTAACTAACTTAATGAAAAATGAAATTAAAAATCTTGTTAAGTCTGCTATTGTTATAAAATATGCTTGACATTTTATCCCAATTTAAACCAAAATCCCGATAAAATTCCCAATTCTAGGGGTATGGTCATATTCCCAATTTGGTGGAAAAAAACATTGCTTCTGTACTTACTATCGAAAAAAATAGAAATCCATACTGGGATCATCAAGCATATATCAAGTATTTAAATCACTGAGAGTTAATGTTTGCCCTACTGACAGTTGAATATAATTAAAAATATTTTCTTTAAAAAACAGATATTAATTTAAGAGCCTTAATTCAAAACATTAAATCCAACTAAATAATGATAAAATATGATACAATCATGTGTTTTAATAAGAAATGCATTTGCAATTTAAATTTCCAGATTAAAGTAAATATTTCTATTATTAGAACAGCAAATTAACAAAATTAAAACTTTTATTTAAGTGTAAAAGCAATATCTAAAGTAGGGCTCAAATTTAAGCTCCCAAACTACTAAAATTAATTAGGCCATTGGTGCATTTAAAACAGTAATCATGTGACGAAAGTCAACAATCAGTAACAAAATTTAACTGCTTTTATTTATATAAACAATGAACAAAATCCTCTGTTGTTATTTCTATAATATAAAAACATGTATACAATGTTAATAAAATACTGGTATGTTTTCTTTCCTATTACATTTATAAAATTGGTTTAATTAGTTGATTATTATTAGGGCTGCAATGATTGGAATCAATACATTGATAATACCATTGCAAGAACTTGGGAATTTTGATACTGGTCTTTAAACTAGTCTATTAGTTATACTAGTTATAAGGGTTTAGGACTTCAAGTTATGCTTCAGTCCCATAAACATAAAAATAGCTGTGAGGGCACCGTGCGATCAAGCTCCGCAAGGACCCGTTCGAACTGTTGCGTACCTGTACGGACTGTTACGTTATTACCAGGGTCCGTGAGATGAGCCCAGGACACACGTATCAGTTTCAAAGTCAAATCGTGAACAAAATCGTGGTCGAGTGTGGATTAATCTTGCATATCTTCCAGCTACAGCTCTGTACCGGTGTGCTGTTTTGTGCCATGTGCTTACCGTCACCTTAATACGCAAAGGCTTTCCATGGCCTACGACTGTCTACACGTACGAGTCCGCAACAAGTCACGATTTTATGGGACTGAGGCATTACAATGACAAACTAGTGATAATCAGTATGAAAATTCATTGCTTCATTGATCTTGATCTGAAGATTTATCAATATAAGTGTGTTTTTAGCCCAAATTAATGTATTACATCATGTACTGTACATTTGGGATGAATTATTCTATGAAATGGATCTAATAAAAAAATCAAATCGAAAAAAAAATCTTATGAAATTGACTTTTTTAGTGAATTGTTGCAGTCCTAATTGTTATTTTAATAAACATTTATTAATATATAGTATTTACCATTGATATTTTTTTGACAAATTTGACCCCGATACTTAACCCTTTTTCATAATAATTTTATGGGCTTATTTGTCATTGTAAGATACATAAAATCCGTTCAGTTTTAAGAAAGAAACTATCCATTCTGCTCAATACTAGCATACCAGAAAAAAACAGACATGAAAGTGATTACTCATAAGATGTAAGAATTTGTTTCATGATCAAGCTAAAATAAATTTGTATGAAAATAAAACAACCTTACTGAATAATTCTCAAGCACCAAACACATTATATTTGTTAAATCAACAATAAACCATCAATAAAAAGTATTAACAAATCTTACATAAAACATACATACCTCTAACATATTAAAATGAAAAAAAAATGTTTGTAGAGTTTTGCAAATGCTTAAAACCCTATGGTGCTCTACACTTCTTTAACATTTTTTACAGATACATGATTGCAGTGCCACTGTGGTCAGTCAACCTACTCATTCTCAATAGATAGGCCTAGATCTAAGGTCCTAAGTTTTTAACAAAAGCCTAACACATTTATTCAACAGTGGCAACAACAGATCTAATTCATACAATTGTAATTTGTATTCTTAAATTTTATCTAACTGTCGGTGGTACAAACATTTACTCCTGTGATAAAATATATTTTACAGATAGTGAGCGTAGAGGTATAGTCCGTTTTTTCTCAACTGTCAAAGCTTGAAAAATTTCACGGTCACTGAATGCATTGTTTTTGTACTGGCCGCCTAATTGTTATTAAATATATATTGACTAAAACATATCACACGGCGTTAGCAGCTTTACTTGATCATAATACACATTTTCGGAAACTCATGAATGCATCACGACGATAACTTAAACAACGCCATTCACCGTGAAATTATTCATGTTTTGGCAGTTAAAAAAAACGAACTATACTGTAGTGAACATTTAATGTTTGAGCCACTGACAGTTAAATAAAGTTTGAGAAGATAAGACAAGACATATAAGATAAGATGTATACTGAAACGCGTTCATCACAATATAATATATTCAAGAACTATACGTGTTGTTGTTGCTTTATAGTCATTTTAAATAGATGGATGAATCACAACAGAAAATATTTTGACTAAACTTCTGAGATATAAAGGAAAAAACATTGAATCAAACCAACAGCCTCTGTGGCAGTGTAAATGCTAATGACTAGCCAAGGAAATTTCTATGAGAAAAACATTTTTAAAAGCAAGGATAAAATGATCCACTTTACTTTCATCAAGACATTTATATAAACTGGTGATTATTCTAAAACTTAGAAAAGGGACAGGGAGACATAAAATGGAGGGCCATCAGAGGATTGATATTTCAAAATAACTATTTCTGCATAAGGAGGAACAAAAAGGGCAGGGAGGAGAAAAAAGGGACAAAGTGCAGCACCCTGCAACCCTGCTTTAAAATAATCACCTAATAAACCAAACAGCGATGAGAACAGTTGGACAAATCACTCTGATTCCTTTCTATGTTTCTTTTTCTTAGATTTCTTGGAGGCACTTGGACTACTAACAAAGTCATCTAAACTGTCATCATTCACATGAATGTCCAAACTATGTTTTTTACTTTTCTTAGACTTTTTAGCCGATGATGGTTCAGTCAATACTGATGTATTAGCAACATAATCTTTAATTTTAGTAAAATTATCACTATGTTTACGTTTTCTACTTTTCTTAGAGTCTACTTCTTTATTGTCACAATCTGCACTAATGGAATCACTTCCTAAACCTTCTGTACCATTCACTTTACTTACACTAGCACCATCCAAAGCATTATCGGTAACCTCACTGACACTCTTATCAGATTTACTTTTCTTTTTATGTTTTTTAATTTTTCCACTTTTTTCATTGTCAGTTTGTACACTTGTATCGGCATCAACAGAGTCTAATGTATCATCAAGACCATTAGCTCTACTACTAGCCTTAGAATCTTCTAGGAGAATGTCTAAACCAGATTCATCAAGCTCACTAACACTAGAACGGTTCCTTTTCTTCTTCTTACTTTTCTTTGCTCCACTAGTTTCAATTTGTGTACTAGTTAACAAAGGTGTACCAAATGAGACAGTGCTTGCATTTATATTACTATTGTCCTCTTCTTCTTCTTTTATTTTCTTTTTATCTTTTTTATGTTTCTTTTTCTTTTTACTAAATGATGTATCATCACCATCCGATCCTATGACCCCAGAATCATCAACAACAGACTTATCTAGAACTCCAGGCTCACTAGCATCCAATGTCTCTGAATGTTTGGAGAAATCAGTGATATGATTTTTACCTTTGACTTTCTTTATTTCTATCTTATCTGTTTCTGCTATGTTTCTGAAATAATAATAATATAGATTTGATTTGGAAGTTGAGTTGAGTTGGGATGTATCCATGTAGAATAGTTATGATCATAGAGCAATAGAACAATAGGATTTAATATGTGTTGCATACTTTTCAGCAATAATATGTAAAACAACTCCATTCTGCACCGTTACATCCAGTAAAAACAAACCTTATTAGTAGGCTGGAAAGCCAATAAATTTGAGTTTAAAATATGAACTTTTTTTATAAGATAATTCAATACTAACATTGATAAATAGTACAATAACATTGACCTGAAACAGGTCACCCTCATTAAACATACTTAATTTGTTCCTTCTACTCTCTCAGAAAGTTACCAGACTACACTTGAGTAGTAAGGTTACTAACTTTGTACAAACTAAATATTCATTGTGTGCCACTCTATCGCAACAAACACAAGAGTGAGTAAATTGTATAGATTCATTTTTGAAGGAATATGTAGTTGTAAATATTTGAAGAAAACACAAAAACCTTTTGGCAAGGTCTTGACTGAATGAATTCAATTTTACTCTGAGTCTCTGCATTTCAAATTCTATGAAAGGAGTTATTGAAAAAAAAGATAAGTCGTTGCATATATGGTACTAATGGTACATAAACTTACATTGTAAGTAAACATATAAAGTCAGACCACAAACTATGTTATTGTTCTTTTATTGGTCACTAAATATTAAAGAATTTTCAAACAATGTATTAACTATGTAGTAATGAGTCTTTATTTGATCTGATTTGATAAAATCAATATCTATAAGTTGACTAACCTTTCCTTGAACTTTTCAAATTTCCCTTTGATAGAAATGATTCTATTATTTCTTGTAATAGACACAACTGTAAATTCCATTTCAGTACCAATAATTTCATCAGCTTTCAGTTTACCAATTTCTGGTGTAAGTGGTACCCATGCATTAAAACATCCATGTACCAAACAACCAAGATGTTTCATACCAACTTTGTTAATTTTACCTGAATTAAAGATATGAATGGGAAAATGAGAAAAAGTTAGCATTTTATGAAGTTGTGATACCCTCACACTACTTCATAAACATAAGTAAAAATAAATATGTGCCTTACTAATGTCACAGGTACTTACCTGTTATTGACCCATGGGGAGAATAGGTATATGATAGCAGCCATATAACACAGTCAGGAGAGCACTTGCCTTGGAAGCAAGGGTTCCAGGGTTCCAGTCTCGGTCAGGATACCATTTTTACCATCAATGATTATCTTTTAAAATCATGCAGAAGAAGCTAGACATAATTAATATTTTTCATATCTAACATCTAACACTAATTAATATACATGTATATATAGTGTGCAGTACGGCTCTGTTAAGGACATGTTAATCCTTTATCTACAAAGTTTTACATTGGTCAAGTGATTTAGGAGATGTGACAATGTGGAATTATAAACAATTAAATGGGTGATCACATTTTGCTAATGCTCTATTTTAAATTGAGTTCTTACAACTTAAGATTAATCACTTTTGAGAATGCTTTCTAGTCCCCTGGTATTTTGATAGCACATAAAATTTAAGGTTTCCAGCTCAATGAAACAATGAGGCTGTTTTTGGATATTATTTGAACAAATGCAGAGATGTTTAAACTCAATGAGATACCATTTTGAACCCAGCTCAATGAAACAACAAGATGGGTTTTGGACATAATTTGAACAAATGCAAAGCTGGCTATCAAATAATTGCATGTTCAATGTTGTAATCACTCAATCAGACTCATGGTTAAAATTCAGACATGACAAGTATAATACGTAACCTCTCACCTTATCACTCAATCAGACTCATGGTTAAAATTCAGACATGACAAGTATAATATGTAACCTCTCACCTTCTAACTTGCGACCTAATACTGGTTTGAAGAAAATAAAATCAGCAGAAATATCAAAATGAAGGCAAGGCTGATCACAAATTATTCTCCCATAAGGTTGTAGAATTTTCACATTGGTGTAAGCTATAGGAAAAGCATCACACCTGAAATTGAAAAATGATTTTTACAATACATGAAAACAATGAAATGTCGTCAGTCTAATTCTGAATGCAGTAACACTGATCTACCTTAATCAAACAAATCTGTTCATGGTTTTATAGAAGCCTGATAGTATAAAGCTTGGAGACTGTGCTTTAGTAATATTAGGAATAGGACAGGTCTGTTTGACGGGGCCTTGTATGCCTGTATGAGTAGCGCTTCCTCCATCTAAAAAAGATTTTGTTAAATTCCATAACAGGGTAATGTTTGTATGACAAAGAATGGAACAGTTAAGATTTTGTTGCATAAAATTAGTTGTTATTCGTAATAAGGTAGGTATTCTGCAGGGCTGTTTTGACAGAGGCAAGTTGAGGGAATGAACATAAGTATGACTAATGATTTTTATTGCTTTTCACAAAAAAATAGCTTGAATATGTTAAAAAGTAAAAAATTGTACTGTTTGGAAAGATAAATTCATGAAATTTTATGTCTTAAGCATTGTAACTCTTAAGACTTGGTTAGGTTTATCATCAGATTGCATGTTTCTGTGATGTAAGGGTTGATTGCTATTATTTTGAAGTTGGATCCTAACATTATAGGTTTATATGGTAAGTAATCCCTTAGGCCCCAATTACTCATGGGAGTTGGTGATAGATCAGTTGTTCCTATTTTTCAGTTAAGACACATTTAGCACTGATATCTCTGATTCCGTTCTAAATTGAAAAACAAATAACTGATCTATTACCAATCCCCATTTGTAACTGGGCCGTAAAATATCATTTTAATCAAAGAAATTGACGACAGTCTGCTAACCCAAGATGTACAAGCTATTTATCAATGACATCACCAATCTAAGGCCGATGAATACACATGCATCACCAATTGTATCCGGTGAAAAGTGATAGGCTATGATCAAACTCCTATCAATCACACAGGCTATCGGCGTGTGTAAGGTCAATATATCAACCGATACTATATATAGGTCGTTTGCGGTAAAGCTGGACCCCTAAAATCATGAAATATCTCAATAACTATTGGATGGAATTAACTCTAATTTTATATGTGATCATAACTAGCATTTTCCTTCTCAAATACAAAAATTCAGAATTTTTCTTTAATTACATAACATACTTCCCATAGACATGCAATGCAAATTTTGAAGCCAAAAAGCGACTTTTGTTAAATGGGTATGTGTCATAATCAGAACAGCCACATAACAGTTGATACAAAATAATAGCTAAATATGAGGCCCGGTTAGAAATTTCATTTAATTATACTAAGTATAACAGTATATACAAACTCAAATATCATCATCACTGTCGTCTGCATCGTCAAAATCTATACTAATTCTACAAGTACGATTTTAAAGACGGGCCTCTGCTTTACAATTAAGTAGACCGTCGAGTGTTTATTTAAGCGACAAATTTACAGTAAACGCACGGGACTTTGTATAAATTCACTAGAAGTATGACAATGTTATTATCAGAACAGCTTATTTTACCTCCCGCCGGATTTTTGATAAAAAATTTCAAATATTTTGCATTGTACCTTATGGAAAACTTTTTTATTTATCTATCAAAAATTCTGAAAATTTTAATCCTAGAAGGAAAAATTGAAATAAGATTGTATTAAATTTTTTAGCAAAATCGCTGTTATAGTTTGAAAAATATTCACGGCAAACAGGGGTCCAGCATTAACGCAAACGACCTATACTAAGAAAAGGTATGTAACTCTCAAGCTTATTTCTGTAGAAAAACAGACATGGTTGTGATCTATGCCTCATAGATCAGTCAATTTTCGGCCAATTTCAGTCAGCCTGAGCTTAATCAACTCAGAAATAAATATTCTTTTCATTGCCATAAAGACCTACTGTCTATCTACAACTACAGCAGCAGTGCGAGGGTCAAAACTGCTCGAAATACGATCTAGGACACCATGTGACCGTTGAAATGCATTGTGCCGTTAATGTTGAATACGGCAATCTATGACAAACCTCTGTTTTGTCACTTAAAACCAGTATTGTTCAATGGTAAATGAAATTATTAAGTACTCACACGTGGTCGCTTCAATGAAAAATCGCTATTGTCGATGCAGTTCGCCATCATTCACTTGTTTACTTTCGTTTTAGACCGTTTCCGGTTCAGCGATTCAATATGGAAGCGCCCGTCAAAAACGAAAGTGAAAAAGTGAAAGAAGGCGAACTGCACGGAAATTAGCGATTTTTCAATGAAGCGATCGCATGTGAGTAATAAATAATTACATTATCTATTGAACAATACGGGTTTTAAGTGACAAAACAGATATTTGTCATAGATTACCGTATTTAATCCATTACGGCACAATGCATTTCAACGGTCACACGGTGTCTTAGATCGTATTTCGAGCAGTTTTGACTCTCGCACTGCTGCGATAATTGTAGATAGACAGTAGGTCTTTATTAGGGGTGTAACAATAGGTCGACTTATCGCTGTATCGCGATAGTTTACCTTGCAATAGCAATAGGTCGATAGAACTTTTTCAAGTCGATAAATATCGCGATAGTTTTTCTGACTATCGACTTTTTTCGATAGTTTTCTTGAAAACGAGAGTTGAGCCCCATAAACGCTTTACTTTCATCTTTTTTAATGAGAGAACTCCACATTGATACGGATCAAATTAAATCTATTTAGAGGCCGACAGAGGAACAGATAAGCTGCGTATCTGCGTAAATATGCAATTAAAAATCTCAAAAACCCTTTAAGAATAAACAATTTGCGTATCATAACCCAATTAAAAACTCTTTTACTCATAAAGTATCGAAATCGCCACGTATCCAACGTAAATAAAAAATCGAAACTGGTCAGATAAGAGATGCAAAAAATGAAACTTCACGCGACAATTACATGCCAATTACATCTCATTAAAACCCAATTGTCGTTCACACGCTGGGAGTTTAACTCGCCGACATATGTATGCACAAGGATGTCACAAAATCATAATAAAGTCGCTGACTTATGATTACACGCTCGATAACATCTGTACATACCTTTACCTATACACGTCAGAGTACATTGGAAATAGCGCATATATAATTAATTGTTGCAGCAATTAAATCAATATTAATCCTTTGTTTGAGGACAAATATGTGTTGCAGTTTGAGCAGAAATTAAGGAAAACAATTTAAGATATGTGTCGGCATTTTTTCACACTTACTTTGTCAATGTTTGATAGCATAACAATGACATAATTGCAATGTCTCATTATGTAATCATGGAGTCTAATATAAATTAATCGTCATGAAAAATTCTTAAACTAGCGTGACCTAATTTGTTAAATTGTATTTTATATAAAACTTTATAATATAAAAACGATATCGGCGATCCCAGGAAGTCATTTTTTCTTTGTTAAAATTACTGACGATAATTGTCAATAACACCGTCTTGTGTAATTAAATTTTATAAATAGTGTTTTGTATTATTTTACAACAAAAATATTATATAATATATAATTTAGTATTGTATTTCGTAAAAATAAAATCCCTTCAATCATGATGACTTATTGTCATATATTTTCGCGACCAACGCTATCGCAAATTAAGTAAAACATTCTTAAATCTTCATAATTAATATAATAAGCTTATCATTTTTCATTTGTTTTTCTTAATTTAGCTAACAGTGCCCCAGGAACCGACAAATTCGAACTTACGTTCCCGTTTTCTTTTGTTCGTTGATATAACAAATGTCAAAATGCCAGACATTTTTTTTACTTGCCAACATTTGTTTCGGTGTAATTTTAAAAATGAAGCATAATTACATGTTTTTTTAAATTCAATTAAAATACTGAAGATGCTATCATAACTATACTGTGTTTATCATTATCATTATGTAATTATGGTAATCGATGACAAAGAGTTAGAATAACCAAAAAGTTAATTGAATAAAACAGTTTGTTGATTAACCAGCATTTCAAATAACCAAATAACTGACAAGTTGTTATTTGATACAGAAGTTATTTTCAAATTAAGTCATTATTTTGTAGATTTCTCCACTCCTGTGAACTAAATTCTGGCGAAATCATTGAAACATTTTCCTGCAATGTTCTGTCTGAGTTCTGTCTTTGACCAAGAACATTGTTTATTGTAAAAGACTTGAGACTGTTTACCGTTGTTTTTATAATAAAAAACTATCGTGATAGTATCGCAATAGTTTTTTGACTATTGCAATACTATTGCAATAGTACTTTTATTATCGCAATACTATCGCGATAGTGTTTTTGGCCGCAATAGTCACCCCTAGTCTTTATGACATTGAAAAGAATATTTATTTCTGAGTTGATTAAGCTCGGGCTGACTGAAATCGGCCTAAAATTGACTGATCTACGAGGCATAGATTACAACCATGTCTGTTTTTCTACAGAAATAAGCTGGAGAGTTACATACCTTTTCTTAGTATATAGTATCGGTGTTGTTTATTTTTTGAGAATTGTTTTGTTATGTTTTGATATGTTTTTTTATTAAGAATTATGTGTTATAAGATGTGTTTAAGGGGTTTTGGGTTGTAGATTGGTCTTGAGCGGGTCCAAAGAGGGGGGGATATATTGACCTAACCCACGCCGATAGCCTGTGATCAATCACTGACATGCACAGATGAGAGCGGATTTGCAAGCAATGACAGTTTATGTTATTTAAGCAAATTAGTGATGGAAAATTCTCATCACTGACTAGATAGCAATTGGACAGCTATTTGTCACTTACTGATTTGTACCAATAAATCCATGTATGTTAATGCCCCAGAGAGGGTTATGTACAGTATTGGAAGAAAAATGAGAAAGATCAACTATTTATCGCCGATACCCAATAACACATAGTCTGAAATGCGGTAACCAATGACAACTATACGGATGAGAGAAATAAATAACTGATTTAGGAAAGACTTAAGTCTGACTGTATGAGTAACCAGAGTGTGAGATTTGCTGCTGTCTCAAGGGTAGTCAGTGCGAGTGGGACAGTTGTCAGTCATTCTGTAGACTGTAGTGTAGATAATCTCCCAAACCGAAGTCTTTGTTTAAAGCCTTGTCTAAAGATATTATATTTTGCATTTTTTATGATGATTTACTTTAACTTCACTAGGATGACAAAACCTGAATACCCTGTATAGTTCAACCAACTTACATTCTTTCTTGATTGTTCATGATTGAAGTAAGATAATCTTTCACTCCAGTCTTGATGTTTCCCATATACTTCGGAGAAAGTTTAACATGCAGAGTTTTAGAATCAGACACAAGTTGAGAATTCTCGTTGTTTAGCATTGTGTCATGGGCTGACTTGTAATCCCAGTTGAGATTTGTTTTGTCCATTTTGCAAAACGTGAGACCACTGGAGGCCGCCATTTTCGGTGCACTATGAAATCTTTCTCGGATAGAAGATCCTAGCGAGAAGTCAATTTGCCCCATAGACCTGTTAAATGTAACAAATGTTCAAGAATGATGAATATTCAGGTTAATGCCAAAATTCAGAAATACAGCTTGAAATACTTCGGTAGATTATTTTTGTACACCGCGTGTAGAAATAAAACTGCAAATTTTACAAGCTGAGTTTCTCATGCTCGCACCGGTTCAAGATTTCAAGCGTCGATTAACCAGGAAGAAGATTTTTGTGTCTTCGTTATTTGTGGTTGTTTTATGTTTAAGCATGAATTTGTTGTTTATTTGTCAGTTTCTTGTAAGATTTTTATTCATTTCCTTGTATAATTTATGTAATTTAGTTAAAAAAATTGCAGGAATTAAATTTAATCAAATGCAACTACGACAGTTTCTCGTCCCCTGACAATAGCATGAACCATCAAAATTTTCAAAATCAAGATAACTAAATGAAATTTTGCATACAGTTGTAGTAGGGTATAAGAAGTACTAAACACATAATCTAGTTGAATTTTATTTATTTTTGTATTTTTCATGAATTTTTAAAGACGGTTACCCTAAGCGTCCATTTTAATTTTGATAAAAAAAAATGGTATAACTGATTATTTCCATAACAATCACACAATAACATGTTAAAAAAGTATGTACACTCACAAAAATTGCTATCTTACTTCACTGTGATGTTCTTGAAATGATAAACAGCCTCAGTGGTTGAGGAACATAAAATATGTTGGTGGTTTAGCCTTTCAAGTAATACGGTTTTGTTCTCAAAACTCTCGAAATTACATATATATCACTTTTGATGGTTACTGGGTATAAAATGTCTAATTCACTGTCTCAATATGTTTATATAGCTGTCTTACTTCACTGTGATGTTCTTGAAATGAAATATGGCCTCAGTAGTTGATAAAAACAAATTATGATGGTGGTTAGCCATTTAAAGGATAGGGTTTTGTTTTCAAAATGTTCGAAATTTCATATTAATCCCTTTTGACAGGTACCAGGTATGTAATGTCTTATTCACTGTCAATTTCACATCAATCACAGTTGATTTATGACTAATTCTCTGTCAAATTGCCTGTAAATATAAGAAAGAGATATAAACATTATCCTCGGAATGGTATGAAACTGTATTAACATACATGTGGCCTTTACTTTTACTAAAATAGCCATATAAAATATAATCACGAGTTGAATTAAGTTTTAACTGATAATCAATATGTTACTGTACTGTCTGCATGGTTATTAACTTATTAAGCATTAAAGTACTCTTTAAGATCAAACAGGATCTTTTATGCCTTGAATTTGATCAATTACATCTAGATAATAAGATAAGAATAAAATGAGTAACAGAACTTCTAAATGAACAAAATTTAAATATAAATAAATTTAAGCAGACATTAAAAAACACAAGAATAAAAAGGGTAAATTTGTAAAGCTGAATATTCTATAAATTTTGCCTCTGTGTTGTTACAGTCTTTATAAGCAAATAAATTAAAAGCATTTAGTTGTTGAAGTAACATTGTATCAATCAACATATGCCCACCCAGATATGGTGACATATTTCTGCCAACAGATAATCACCAAACTAACTAGTAACTTTAGAGATTAACACATTAAAATGTGATGAATGTTATTTTTCTGTTAGAGTTAATATATATTCATCAGGTGCTGCTATTTATCATTCACCGGTTACATGGTTACAGTACACAATTTACATTTATTTTTCTGACATAATTTATGATTTGAGATTTCACAAAATTAGGTGTTGAAACAAAATAAATAACAAATTCCAAACACATATACAAATTGTAATTACCTTACTAGAGGTAGTTCAGCTTGCTGATGGTCTCCTCCTTGGAACACCTAGCTCTCAGCACCATATTCAATGTTTTGAATTTAAAGGTCTTAAAGTTCAAGATCTGACAAGAAAAAATGAAATGTGAAAATGTTTAAAATACATGTAAAGTTGTGGTTTACAAAATAATTTAGTGAAAATGAAAATGCTCTACTTCTGACACATCTCCACCCAGAGTAGTGTTTTATACTTCAACGTCATACAAAGTGATGCTTGCCATCAATTACGACAAAAATATTTAACAAAAGATGTTCTTTGCAAAATTGATGTTGTAAAAGAAAAATACTGAAATGTATTAAACTTTTCTTACAACAAAGTTCAGCATTAAACTGAAACATTTACTGAACATCATAGTTCATATTTCCATGAAGGTACTCCAATATTTATAACATTAATAAATGTTAAAAATAACTTAAAGCAAATGAAAAACTAAAGTGAAAGTAGAAACAGGGTCGTGAAAACCGATTACACTTAAATCTGTCAAAATGTTTTTTATATACCATCGTTTTGTTTTACCATTTATTGAGATTATATAATTTAAAGTACCTTCATTGGAATAGGAGCTGTAATGTTCTGTAAAAGATTAAATTATAAATTTGTAAAACAAATTGAATGCCTTTTAAGTACAGACTATGTACAGTAGTACAGTTCTGTTAATATCATTTATGAATTGTTAACAAAAATTAAGTTTCAGCTGAATTTCTACAATTATATTCTTCTAGATCATTATTATTGGTCCAAAACAATTATAAAAACATCATATTTACTGTTTTTAATCTTTGACATAAAGTATACAGCTCCATTTGAGCCGAAAACATTGTATGTTTTCATCAGATTGTGGGCGCGGCCATCTTGGATTTTTAACTTCCGGTTTAGTTTCGTTTTGACTGCATTTTGTCTGAGGCGTTTTTTTTTCTAGATACGGTCCTTTATTTCAGAAAAAACAATTGAAATCAATAGTTAAATGATAGATAAATAAATTTAAATCACACTTACGATGGTGCGCCTCCTTTTACCACTATTTTTCGGCTTCTGAAAAGTTCACTCCATTTTTTTCTTAACAACGATTGGGGTTTCCAGCGAGAAAGTAACACGCACGGGACCTCAAATCTATCAACTTTAATGATTGGATAGTTTTAAATATCCAACCAATCAGAAAATACCTTTTAAAAGCCGTTTAAAGAAGGCACCATAACGAACGATAATTGTGACATGTTTTAACAGCACAGTAAATCAAGAGTTACAGAGTTACTTCCCTTGTGGTTCTCGCTACTGACAATTCGCCCGAGGTTCGGTTTCGAACCATAGGACCGAATAGATTGAAGAGATGAAATATTTGCATAGATATCGTTATGCCCTTGAGTGTCCTTAAGTCGAGGCCATATTCCATTTTTGTTTATATAGAATCTTGTGACGTCAGCATGCATAGTTTAAGAGAAGACAACTTTTGACCCTCCAATGAAAAAAATATGCATAAAAACAAATATTTTCATCATAACAAAATACATAAGTGCATAATCACCATATTTTTTACAATTTGCAATTATTTTTCTTTGTAATTACTAACACTTGCTAAAATGAACTTAGGTGCTACCTATGGCGCGGAAAACGGACATACAGATGTATTACTCGAAAAAAATGAAATTAAAAAAAATATGATTGTGACTTTGGCAGAATAAAATTAAAGATATTCGGTGCTGTGAAGGATTTATTTTGTTTGAGGGCCTATTAATTAGATAAGCGAGGGGAGATAACTGCGTAATTTATTGCATTCATAAAAATCTGACAACATCTTATTCTTATACGTTAGAATCATATTTAAATTCTGAAAGAAATGTATTGTACATATTTATTCGTCTTATGAATAGAGATGAAGGTAAAAAAACCTCGATAAAACATTCATTTTTTGGATAGAAATGTTTTCTTCTTTAAACAATGTCCAGTAACGTTACGGAAACATGCCGGTTTTATCATGAACGTCTCTTAGCAACGTCACAAACGGTGCGTTGGTAAGTATTTCCGATGTAAAAAGTCTCAAATGAATATTTTAATGAGGAAATGAACGAATTAAACGACCAAATATATTTTGAACTTTTATCATGGAATAAACATCGTAAAAAAAGCACCTTTTAGAATATTTTGTAACCGGTCACGCGGAAGCTGCAAATATTTTTATCCAATGAAAAGCTGCCAGTAGCTTCACTCATTGATCCGTATCGTTGAACGCTTGTCGTGCAATTTTCTTTAGAGCGTCTTTAATCTTGATTAGCAGATGTTTGATTAAGCGTCTAATAAATTTGATGAAAATGGCGGCCCCCATATACTAGAGATGTTTTTCAAACTCATAAGACTATATATTTTCATTAATTTTATCGTTTTTTTTTCAATTTTAAAGAATTAACGTACGTCATACACGTTATCTAAAAGCGCTCAAAGCCCTCGCGGGCCTTCGGCCCGCTCGGGTTTTCCGCGTATTAAGAGGGCTATTTTTTCGTCTGCTATGTTTGACTAAATGACGCAGTTGTATTATCCAGGCCAGGGTGCCACCTAGTCTGGTTCCCAGCTTCTATTTCATTACTCTCCAATTCATCGGTTCAAAAGATTCACTCGCTCACGTTTTTCCTCTGCTAAAATACTATGTACAAACTGATATTTCTATTTTTAGACGGAGACACATAAACATTTAAATTGCATAACTGTCACATGGTTTTTAAAAAATAGATGCAAAATTTATCACGCCTGTAATTTCAAAATGTCGAAATGCAAAGATGTTGGACAGTTTTGCATTAGTTAGATAATGAAAAATTAACAAAAATATAAGTAGATATTGATCTTTTTAATCGTTTATCTCTGATCTTTTAACTGTAAACATAGAGCAACTTATTGAACTTAAATACAAAGTGTAGCCACGCTGTATATGACGTCATACAAGGTTTCATTCGTCACTAGTATGATCCTACCATATAAGGCGTTGTTTACCCGTTCAACCAATGAAAATGCGTATAAAGTTTTTCAGCTGAATTGGAATTTGGTAAACTTTCATTGGTGGGTTAAAAGTTCATAGTAAAGGTCAATATCATAAATCGACACGTTTTGGGTGAATGTAATGTATTCACTGAGCTGCGAGGGGAGCATACTATTTCATATACAAAGGAGCAGATATTCAGAATTAAGTGCCATCTGTGACTTTTGGAGTATTTCCAAAATGGCTAACAACAAATAGGTCAAAGTTGATTTAAGTTGTAACTTGGTCAATTTTTAATGTTTTCAAAAATTTTTGCTGCATCATGTCAGCAAATGATTAAATTTTTTAGTAAATACAAAAATCTGGGCCCGCTAACATTTTTTATCTCTTTTTATTGGTTTGTTGCTTACTCCGCAACTATCAGACACGTCAGGGTTCAATCTGGTGCTTACTCTAGCTGGTCTGTCAGTCTGGTGGTTAATCAACTATCATTCTTGATTGTTTTCCATTCGGTATGAACATGTTGAAAACTTCATGAAAATTCAGCATCTTATGTTCTTTTTCTACCAAAACCATCCTGCACCATGATCTGAATGTGTAATCATGGTATTACATGTGTCAGTCATATATGATTTACCTTGATCTGTGTTGGCCTTTAGTGAGTGGAGCTTGTATTGGCCCGATTAAAGCCAATTTTCAGGCAATATGATAGAATTTTATACATGTGCACTGTACACGATGGATGCACTAGCCTCACTGATTAGTGTATTGTAAATATATGTTTAAGTACCTTCAATACCCGCTTATTTCTTATTAATTAGGACATTATTCTGCTTTGACATTTTATAAAGATGCTTAATAAACCTAGTGTATATGTGCATTGACCAATTTGGCTCCATAACTATGTGAACATTTCTCTGCTATGACAGGGATTATACAGCTCCATATACCTTTAAACCAACTGACTTTCTATTATACTTGGCCAATCACTAGTATAAATAAAGCATTTCAAGAGTTAATTTACTTGCATAAGTAATTTAGTTATTTTTGTGTTTATTCTTTACACAGATGTTAATATTATTTATCTCTTTCAGGTAGTTTTATCATTTGTTTGGAGTGTTACCACAGAATCATGTGACAGAGGTAAATGTAGAACTGTCAGAAATGTGATATATCAGGTATGATTTTTGCTGTATGTCTTCCAAGACAGTGAACACACTGGTTAGGGAGTCTAAATGAGATAGTTTTGATTTTTGGGCAATGTTCTATCAGGGAACCAAACAGTTAGCAATCTGTAGTTGCAGCAATTTTTAGTAAACAAATTTGTGTATAAATCTATTATCTGCAGTTGACGATAATGGTAGCACGATCTATTGCACACTGCTGTAAAATCACACAAAAAAACATAGATTATTCTAGATAGTAAGTTAATCATTCTTAAAAATGACTTTTCATCTCCATACATAAAGTAAATTTGAAATACTAATTTGAACACCCCCAGTTTAGTGCTAGACTGTACTCGTTGGAGCTGTGGTCCTAAGGTAGGATATGCTTAGGAATCGATAGGTCCTGGTTTTGATCCCCACTAGGGGCATTACTAATTTCCTTGAGCAAGAAATTAACATACAGTTGTTCCACTCCACTCAGGTGTAAATGGATACTGTGAGGGATCACCCGCCTGAAGGTGATTTCAATTATCAGGGGTTATCATACAAGATTGTTAAGTCAGCTGAACATGAACATGGTTGCTGACTTTAAATGGTACAAAAATTTTCTTTGTTTACTTTAACCATACAAACTCTTCTCTTGCTCAAAGAATTGAAAGATTCATCGTTAAGTTTTCAATGTAATCATAGAAATGTTTAGTGTAAGATTTATATTATACTCCATGGTTTAACATATTAGGATTCACCTTAATTTCAGGACCTACTTCCACATTATAAAGCTGTAGGTGCTAAGATACCATATAGTTGTCCATTCTATAAAGATAAAGATAGATACGTGATACAAGAAGAACACAAAGAACGGGAACATGGAACTAAATGGACATGTGGATATTGTGGTAAATCTTTTATAGGAGAAATTTATCTTGATGGACATTTTAGTAGACGACATAAAGAATCTATATATGTTGTAAGTAAATGTATTGTTTTTAGTGCAGTGATTGATTGGGCTTGAAGCGTATCAACAATATTGAGAAATAAATATTGACAATACATCCATATATATCGATACATTCACTGCAGTACTATACTGACCATTTATGTTGTCATAAACTCATAACAGATGTATATTTGTCACGACTATCACTATAGAAATGCAACAATGTACCATCTGTGGAAAAGGGCTATTTTGCAAATTTTGACACTTTTATTTATTTACCTGTATAGGCTTTATTATTGATATATTTCAAAATGCGTATCAATATTATTGGTCAGAAAAAAATATCTATGATACATCTATATTGTTGAAATGGATGACAGTTCTAATTGTTTTGGGTAGTTAGTTCTATAACACTGGAGACTTGTCATGAAATTTTGTCTACTGGCAAAGTTATTTTAGGATGAAGGGGTTAGAATGATGCTACAGCCATGATATATCTTAGAACTGCATTTTGTAATTATGCATGTTTTCAGCTGTCATCACCTTTACTTGATGTTTGTTTTGTGATGTCGTATGATGCATCTACACATTTTAGTCATGTAATGCGCAAATTAACATTGATTTGAAATTCAGTAATAACTAAAAAATAAGGTTAAAAATTTGTGTATATAACTTATAAGGCAGGGATAAAAGTCTTTAAAATAATGTGTGCTTTGGTTAAACATCAAAGGAATCCATGTAATCAAGAGATAATATGAATTGAAGATATTTTTCGTCTCAAGGAAAACTAAAAAAAAATTTTGAGCAATAGCCTGATTTTATCATGTTTCATAACTGTGATAAGAATTATTAACTGGTCTGTCTGTTGAAAATAACTAATTTTCACTAGCCCAAAATAGTTTTTCATGTTCAAGGCTTTGGACAAGTGGGTTACAGCTTAGCTTAAGGTCTTCACTGAACGCCACATACGATGAAAAACAAAATTTGAAAAAAGTGGCTTATAAATTTAGAAAGCCAGAACTAGTTACTGCCATCACATATTTGTGCATCTATATTATGTATGGGTGAAATTTTGAAGTATTAATACTGATTTTAGTATTTTGAAAATAAATTATTGTATGTAAGTTATAATCTGTCTGTTTCAGTATTTTGAAAGTAGTTTTTGAGTATTTTCAAAATGTTCAACTCCCACCCATGATTCTGTAATAACTTATTCAATGATTGTACCCAACTTTGTTCTGTATAAATATTTATACATGTCTATCTATAGGGAGCTGACTCAGTATGTTTATCAGATTACTGTGAGATATTTAGATGTGACGTATTGTCTGGATTTGCTAAACCAACATTCTGGGATATAGCTTTATGTATGGAAGAAGACATGATAGATTTAACACAAGATTGTTCTGTAAGTATTGTTTATATGTAGTGATTATTCTGAAGCAAAATAGTAAGGTACAGCACCCTACCCTTTTTTAGCTTGACATTATGAAGTAAATGGAGAGCTCTCCTACTCGCCCTGGCGTCCGCATTTCTTATTAAAGTTTTGTGCAGTAAAACATTTTTTACTATAAATGTTTTATTTTTAGGGTATCAACTTCAAACTTTAAATATCAAACTTTAAATATATGTTCCTTATCATCAACCACATCTCAAGTGACAAGGTTCATTACTTCAATTACATTTTTTTTTCAGAATTATCCCCCCTTAAACTTAGAAATTTCTTAAAAAAGTATTTGTTTTTACTGCAACTGTTTTATTTCTTTAGGTATTGACTTCAAACTTTTAAGTATATGTTCCTTATTATCAACCTCATCTCATGTGACAAGGTTCATAACTCCTTGATTCTCATGTGACAAGGTTCATAACTCCAAATACATTTTTTCAAAATTGTCTCCAATGAACTTAAAATTTAAAAAAAAAAAAATTTTTTACTTTAAATTTGTTAAGGTTATATTTCCAAATTTTAAAATATGTATGTTCCTTATCATCAACCACATCTCCTTTGACAAATACTTGCTTAGTCGAGCATGCTGTCTCCTCAGACAGCTCTTGTCTCTTCTCCCTGCTACTCTCCTCCATGCCCTTTTCATTCCTCCCTGTCCTTTTGTCCTTCCTATATCAAAATAGCTAAATATTTTATGTTAATCAGAGGAATTGATTAAATTTGTTTCTTTGTTACCATGAAATTATAATTGGTTACTTCTCTTTTTTGTACATTTTGTGAGAATGCAATCTTAAGTCGTGTTTGTTTATTGAAGTAATAGAAATTTAATGAATGTTTCTTACTTATTTCAGGATCTCATGGCTAAATGTATACCTGAAAATTTAAGTTGGAATGCTTCTAAGACTTTAACAGGTAAGTGAAAGCATGATGTTAGATTTCTATATTGTTGGACATTATTTGAAGAAATGAATTGGCAAAATGACCACTCATTGTTTTCAAACTTTGTATTCTTTTATTATCATAGATTACATTCTGATATACAGTTACAGTTTATTGACAGTTAATGATGTTGAAATGCTACTGTTGGTGTTGGTGTGTAGAATATAATTGTCATAGCATTGTTATGAAATAATGTATAGCTGTCTATATGTTATTGTAGATTAAAACATAGGCACTCCTTCTGATGTCCCAAAATTAAGTAACAAAGTGCTTTTAGCTTTAGTTATTTATATAACATTTAGTGCATCAAAAGAAGTACATTGTACCTTAGCTTGGGAAATCCTTAGGATACCTGAAAAATTGCTCTGTTTTCACATGATTTTTAGTTTCCATGAATCATTTATTAGCCGGATTTTTCAACGAAAAAATTTGGCTTATAGTTTGGCGAAACTGGGGCGTTTGGGCGGGCGTCCAGTGTCGTAAACAATTGCTTTAAAGTTTTTCTTTACCATATATTTCTGCCATTTATTGTCATATCTTTATGAAACTTAACATACAATGATAACATACCATGTGATGAACAGAATTAGAAAGTAACCACAACTCTACCTGGCTTTATTATGGATTATTTCCCTTTGAAAGTTTTGCAATAAAGTTTTTTTAAATCTGGATTTAATGTGGTTTCCACATTACATTTCTTGTCACAATTTGCGTCTACTTATTTGAGGAATCCTTTATGATAAAGAGGATTCTATAAATAACTGACCAGAGATTCCTTTGGTATCCCCATAAAAATAATCAGCGTCGAACCTTTGACTGTAACTTCTTTTATCATATTGTTTCAGCCCTCCTATCCAAGTCTGTGTGTTCATATCTAACATGTAAAAGTTATTATGATGCTCCTGACATACAGGTAAGTAGCTATTACTTAGTTCAGGATTTATCTTGTATTAAATAGCCCGTTTCTTAAGCATATTGCTAGCTAGTGCTTTGCCCCTTGGTAGCCTCAATTTGATATCACATACTTGTTCTTTATGGTGTAAGAAGGGTAACAGAGGTCTAAGTGCTAGGTAGCGATATGCTTAGGAAACTAGCAAAAAGTTGGTATGACTAGCTCATAAAATTCATGGTCTTTTTTGTACATAGATTGTGTCTGTTCAGAATTTATGACATTTTGTTAAATTGCTTTAATGCCATTATATGAAGATATATTCATTTATAACAGACATGTATACTGTATCACATCTGTAAAGTTATTTAAATATAACCTGCATTAGAGACACAATAAACATGTCAAACACAATTGTTTTTTTGAAATCATTCAGGAAAGAAAACAGCTAGCTAGTTTTACAATGTAACAAACTGTTGCATAAAATATTTCTTTATTGCGCTAGTTAGCTATGCATATTTGGTATAGTGCGTAAATATTGACCCCGATCTAACCTTTCACATTTGCATCTAATAATTATCTACACATATCCTGACGAAAGTCAGTACCACGCCTATTCTACACTTTGGCAGCGATAATAAAATTATAGAAGTATGTTTGTGTGTCAAGATTTTACTCATAATCTTCACGGTCACGGTGTAATCGAGCATTAATACTACATTCTTATTCAATGTATTGAATATTCTTTCATAAAGGTCAGGTCGGGTCAATATTTACGCACTACATAAACAAATTTTGATAAGGCTCTCACACCTATTCACAATGTACATAACAATATCTGTATAAACAACGATGACAAATACTGGTGCTGTAAAATCAGAGAGTGTGTAATAGCTTGAAACAGATATTATGAAATGCATTAAATTTAACTATGAGTTTAAATTTAATAGTTTCTGATTTATTAATCTCTATATTTATGTGTCACATATGTATAATTTCAGGAGGAAGCACCTGTAGGAATCTCATATGTTGTGTTCACCACAATGTTATGTATTGGTCTAATTCTCTATTATTGTGTGGCTGTTAATTATTTCTGGTAAGACTTTGCTATATTCATTCTTCTTTCTATTTCAACTTATGTATGCCATGTTATTTATAATCTCCATGAAAAATCTAAAAATAGAAAGTCCAATACTAACCAAAGTGATTATATTTACATGTAAGTCAAGTAACAGAAAAATGAGTCATGAAGTAAGTTAAGTGAAAATCACATGACACAGACAGTCACTATTCTATAATTTCTAGAATTCACTAGTTCTAGACTTTAGTCTTGTACATTCTAGAGCATTCTTTCCCACAAGATTAGCCTGTTGTAGGGGCTCATCTTAGGGTGCCTTGCCTAAGGAAATTGCTAGATATCACTACGAAGCAAAATATTAGGAAACGGCTTGCTACAAGATATCGCTTCATTTCACTACGTAGCGAAAGCTAGCAAAAAAATCTTCGTTACCCTAGAGCACTTTAACAAATCAAAATGGCTGCCTCCGCAGAAATGTAACTTCCTGTTTGCCGACAATTTTTGTTTTTATGTTTGACTGACTAAAGATGAATTGAAATCAATAGATATTTGTAATTGTTCAATTAAACATATGTTTTTGCAATGATTTTATACATTTTAAAGACTTATTTAGTTTGAAATCGCCGGAAAATATGTATTTGCAATGAGCGCAAAAGATTTGGTAAAGGGAGATAACCGTTGCGGGGAGTTTGGTAAATAGCAAGCCGTTTCTTTAGTAGAAGCGCTACAAGAAAGCGCTTTTTCATAGTGAAACATAGCGAAATCGTTACGCAACGGGCCCTTAGTTCAACCTTCTGTCAATGAGGGATTAGTGTACTTTAAAGGTATGACTTTATTGATGTATCAAGTCAGACAGTTGTAAATCAGTGGATGAGTTATAGGCTTAGTACTGGACAAAAGCTTAGGTTTTTAGATCTCAGTCACTCTCTGGGTTGTAGATAGCTCAACTGACCATCACATTATGAAGAAAAAATGTTAAAAACAGTGTAAAGCAGCATAAATAGCTAATTTGTTACAGCCAATTGTAAAATGGATACATTGTACTTTCAAAATGCAGAAATTCGTTCATAATTAATCAATCAATGCTTAATGGTACTTTTGCAGGTTGGATACTTTTTCTGATTCATATGATTTTGAAGAACCAGCTCAGAATCATCCAGAATCTTTGTTCAAATCATCTCCACCAAGAATGGAGGTTCCACCTTTGAGATTTGTACCCCCTAAACATAAAAACAAGAAAAAATTGACTATAATAGACAAAGAACTCATAGATAAATCAGATATATTTGGACAAAGAAGTTTTACTGAAAAGATTACTGAGGAATTAAAGAGTTGATGATAGTGTGTAGTTTCAGTGTTTATTTTATGATGTGTGATAAAAATATTATTTTCATTAACTTTGTGATTTGACGTTGTATATACTCTGCTATCCAAGATTATCTTTACTCTTGTAAAATAGCTGGGTTTTCATTAATGTGTTTGAAATTTATTTTAGATGTTTTTACGCATTCCTATTGTAATAATATGATGGAATGTAACATTTGAAAGGGGAGTAATGATACCTAATACAATTGTTGCTAATGTACAGTGTCATCGATAATGATCTTTACATTTCTTAGTAAGCTGATTTTTCAATAATACAATTAAAGTTTATTTTAGATGTATTTACTCACTGGGTTAGTTTTAATAAGTTGTGATAGTTGAAAGGTGAGTAACAATACTTTATACAGTTGTGATTGTTGTTCATATCTAAAGATGTGTTTTTCATTTCTCAAGTAATTTAAAAAGCTGCGACTTTGGCATAGTGGTTAGCATGTCTGACTTCAAATCTGGAGATCGCCGATTCAAGCCCGGTCGCGGCAGGTCATACCCTATACATGAGTTGTTGGCCTCGTGGTAGGGTAAGTTAGTACTGATGATCGAAAAGTGTCCAGGAAACCTATAGTAGGAAGAGCTGGCCGTAGTATATATGACCTAAATATGTGTTGAATATGATGTAAAAAAACCCCAAAAAAAACAAAAACCCAGAACACATATTTAGAAAAGTTTAAAGGTAATTATTAATGGCACTGTAGTATAAAGCTCAAAGCATTCAAAGTGTATTAAATACATGGATGGATGTTTATATGTCTGGTCCTGATATCGAAGATTTTTGGGACAAGAGAAAGGATTATTTTCTTATGTGAATCATGCATTTTGCAGTCATTGCCATAACCCATTAGTCCTAAGCCAGGGACCAGGGAAAATCAATTTAGGCTAGTAACAATTACTTCATTCACATTATTATGCTAGTTGATATATATTTTGCCCTTAACTATATAACATAAATAGGGCTAGTGCCAGAGAAAATATAAGGTGATGACTAATTTTGGAATTTTACATTTTGTTATGTAGTTTTCTTGTAGTTTTACAATGTAGTTTTTATTGAGCTGTGACTGTTTGTGTGGATAAAGCAACCTATCTTAAATTTTCAAAGACTCTTGTCCAATTGTTTTTAGTAATGGGCTTAATTATTTACTAGCCTGCCTACAAATTTTAATTTATGAAACAAGTAATGTTTACGAGCCAGGGTCAATTCTTACCTATCACAGACTTCAGGATAGTGGGTTATGGCAAAGACTTGGAAACAAACTTGAAAAAGACATTAAATTATGATATTTGGTTCATATACTAAATACTCATTATATGTTTAGTGTTTAGAATGCGTACTTGTTATCCAATGGCTATCTGACAATCTATCAGTGTTAGGAAAGCCTGTTTTGATTCATTACATTCTATATTTTTTATACTATCAATTTTGTATTGTCTAGTTGAATACAGCAGAAATTAAAGCTGCTTTACAGACTTGTTTTCCTGGATTTTTAATGATTTGATTTAAGTACAGTGAAAACAACATATTTGTTGCATACGTCCTGTAAGATTGTGAAAGGTAAGGCCTAAAAGTTCTTAGAGTTCTGTATTTAATTTTATATTGCCAATACAATAAGGTTGGTAGGTAGACAAGTTTTTTAAACGATATCAGCTTTTTTGAAGTCAAAATCCAATTTTTGCTGATTTTGTATATTTTCTAATGTTTGATAAAAAACTCACTTTTGACCTCAAAAGTTACCACCTGCTTTGTAGAAAATGTAGGAAACCAAAACCATAACATTTTAGACCTTAGCTAATACTAGTATTATGAAAATTGCCTTTCATAACTGGTTAATTGAGAAGGCCACTATGCGAAGCAAGAGCGGTTAAGCTGTAAAATCCAAACAAAACATTTGGTAAGTATGAGATGTGAACCATTTTCTTTTAAATTGATTATATACAGGGGTGTGGAATTCCTTTGTCCAACATGTCCGACTTGTACATTTATGTCTTTGGACAAATAAATAAATCAATCCCACGTTCGCGGACAAGTGATATTTTAGCTGTAAATATACTAATAATGTAAAGGTTTGAATGTTTTTGTGGAATTAAACAGTGAACTACACTGCATTATATTCTCAATTATTTATTATTACTTAAAGTATGTATATAATAACATAGTTCCCAATACAATATACCGGTATGTCGTTATGATTATTGAACTTCTAGACAAGGGCATTTTGATCTCAGACAAGTGTATTTTAAGATATCACATGTCCAAGACTAAGTGAAAAAAAAACAGGAATTCCAACTCTTGATGTGTTAAATATGTTCTGCATATTTGTTGTTTTTGGGACATACAGCAGTGTGTATTGTCGAAAACACCATGTTCTGTTCTGTGAAAATGAGTCTGGAATAAAATGTTAAATTAAGCCTAATATGTATGCTGAAATATTATAGATGATGAATACTTTGTACATAAAATGTGTATGTTTGTTGACTGTCAAATATATAATGTTTAATTTGTGTTGGCTGGGTTAATTTTTGTTGGATGCTGTTATTGTGTTTATACAGATTTAATAAAGATTCTAAAATTTTGTAAAAATGTCTTAATTATTATTAGTTAAAGGTTTTAAGTGAAGGAGTTTATTCCTGATAGGTGCATGTTTATACCCATGGATAAAAAATTGTTAATACCTCATGGCACAAGATATTTTCCTTGTCAAATGTCTGAGTAATAGAGCAGACTGTGTCATCTTGTGAAATACTGATTTCAAACATAATGAATATTTATATAAAGAGCAATGCATTAGTATGAATTAATTGATATGACAAAAATAACTCAACTTTATTCATGCCCTCTTATACTGGGTACCTTATGAAGTTAGTGACTTATAGTAAAAGGTATGGTGCTTTATCACCTTTTTTTGTCCTAATACATGGCCATACTATTCAAGGCCGGCAGTTTACTATTGTAATAATAGAAGTATGATATCAACACCTGCCATCTTACATATCATTTTTGCCATGTTTTATTCTAAGGTAGGTTAAGTTTTAATAGTGTGGAACAAATGTCAATTTAATTTTAACAGTCAACAACACACTTTTGACGTCACGTCATGTGTGTTTTATTTATTTTGGCATACTATTTGATAAAAACTTCTACTGAAAAAGACCATAATCATTAATGATAATTGAGAACTGACGCTACTTTGGCGTGCGGCAATGTACCAAACCATGACCATTATAAAACTATATTTTTTTCAAGAATAGAAGTAATGATATAATATTTGGTGTGAGAATAGATAATTAAAAGTTATGACACTAAGTGATAATTATATTACTTTATTACACGAACTTTGAAAGTTATAGACGTTGTCTCATTACTTCAGGATCAACCCTCATATTTACAAGATAGACTACCACAGCATATTTATGTAGCTAGAGTTGACAAGTTAGTAATTATTCTTCAACCTACTTTCATAGTTGAGGACAACCAGCTCTGAAGAACATTTTACAAATAAAATCACTGAAGCACTGAATCTGTT
The DNA here is from genome assembly GCA_025267735.1 of Mactra quadrangularis. Lineage (NCBI taxonomy): Eukaryota > Metazoa > Mollusca > Bivalvia > Venerida > Mactridae > Mactra > Mactra quadrangularis. The sequence continues at coordinate 37,600,028 of CM046304.1, forward strand.
ATGGTTAAAAAGTAAGAGAAGAAACTAAAGGAGTTATACTCAACCATTCAGTAACCCCAGTGACCAAAAGATATCATTCACGCAAGTTCATCATACTTCACCTGTGTGCTGGCATTCAATATCAAACATAACACCACTATTTAGATGCCATTCAGTCATCAACTCTGACTGTCGAAAATTATTATCAATATGTTTTATTATTGTGCGAACAGTGTTTGGTGCGAAATTTTGGACCCCCCCCTTAATTAAAATCCTGGATCTGCCCCTGAATAGGAACAAACAGTTGAGACCATTCTATTACATAAGATGCTGTAAATATCTTTACTGAGACTCCCCATTATCACACCAATCTCTTTGAACATATATCCTATAAACACTGTTGTATTTCTCATGAATATTACAAAAGCAAAGGGCAGCTGAACATGAACAGTGATATGAAGTAGCCAGATCTGAAATAAGGGAGTGGATAATTTTAAATCGGGTAGTAATCAGATTGTCATCACACTTATTTGCAATTTGGCTCTGCACCACTGAATTGAGCTTTGGGTGTCTGTTCGAGTTTTAGACATTATAGTGCCTGTAATAGAAGATGTTCTGTTTGAATTGCTATGTATGAACATGTAATGCTGGAACAAGTTTGGATTCCATTCTAGGGATTAAGTGGCTGATATTACAGTAGCTCAAATAAATATAAAGCCAACAAAATAAAGCCTGGACAGAAATTTTGTGATCCATTCATTGAACCATAACAGTTCTGTAAGCAAACAAATTTAAGTGTTAAAGGCACAGCCAGGTTATGTCTCATGAATAACAAAATTGTCCTTAGAATGGGAGATAAATAAATACAGTCCACCAACTTTTCACAGCCATCGTTTTCCGTGATAACTATTTCATGTGATTCTGTTTATTTCATCTAGGATGTACTTGTATTCTGCTATATCTATTAAATGGGCTGCATTTTTTAACACATTACTTACATATTTTTGGCCCCGTGAATTTTCACTTGGTTTGGTAAAAAAATCAATTTTGATGGACTGAATGTCCATTGCTGATGAAAGGTTGTCATGAAGACTGGTATACAGGGTAATCTGTCATTTATAACCTAATACACTTAATAAGCTAGCCTGCAGTTAGTAGGGCATTGTCTACTGATCAAGAGGCTGTGGGTTCGATTCCTATGCAAGTTTGGTAATGAAACTATTTCTACGGCCATTTCCCTCCTACCACCAATTTTTAATCATGTAGGGCAGTTGTCAGTAACTGACAAAATTATGTCTAGTAGATGTTGAACCGAACCAAAAAACTAGAACTCAGAGAGTCAGATGTGTCCCCTGATGATAGCATACCAGTTATTTACCTTTTTTCAGAAGAATGGGGAATCTATAGGGAATGGGGTTATACCTTAGACAAGCAAAATTGGACAATACTTTCTAAATATGTGACAGACAAGAATTAGGAATTACCAAGGGCAATAACTCTGTCTATTCAGCAATGAAGTTTCAAGCTGATATCTTCAAAACCTTTAGAGTTATGCCCCAGACAAAAATTAAGTACAAAAGTTACAAACTCAAAAATTATGCTAAAGAAAGTTGTGATACTTGAATACTGTACCTCCCCACAATAAGATCTATTCAAGTTGAAAACTCTAGTACGTTTACAGTTATGTCCTGTACTAGCAAAAAGTACTAAATAACAAAGGACACTTACTCCAAAAATAGGCAAGGCAGAGTTACAGTTCTTATGCACTTCACTTTTATTTGATGAGATCTATCTACCTACAAAATTTCACGTCGAAACCTCATGTAGTTTGAGTTATATCCTAGACAAGAAATTGGATGTCGACACCCCCTACTAAGTTAAAGTAACACCTCTATGTCTCTTGACAATGTCAGGTGACACAAAAAAGAAGTAAGAACTAGCAGGATAATTAAGAACAACAACATAACAACCATCAGTAATTATCAATTTTATTTAGCAAAACATAGCATCTCAAAATATATACACATATTTTTTGAAGCAGTTTTATTTAATCATCTTTTAACAATAACAACAGCATACACATTTATAATTATCATAACAAGAATATATGTAGAGTCATTTTAGGTTAATACTTACAGTGCCTTCCAAAAGTTCTTGAACAAATGAAATTTTGAGAAAAACTGATCAGAGTATCACAAGTAATTTGATCATAATTAGGGACTTTAGTCAGTTATCTTTCCCTGATAAAATCTGAAGCAATCCAATTAGTAAGTAGGTCCTTACAGCTGGAATCCTCAGATTTTATCATTGAATTCCTTTGTAAGGGTAACAAAATATTTCATCTAATATCTTTCTTGTTAATGAAGATATTAACAGAAGTGATGGAATTTAGATAGTTCTTTAGCTTAAAAATAATTAGCTTGAATTTCAAACAAATCAAATGATATACAAAAAAGTTATTTAAGATTAAATTTGGCAAATTAACATTGGAAAGTAAGGGTAAAATCCGAGTAATCCAACTAATTAGACCTACCTATTTTGAAGAGTTTACAAGGGAAAATAACTGACTAAAGTCCCTAATTCAAGTTTATCCATAAAGCATACTTTGGGGTATATGCTGATAAACTAGTTAATGCTGACTTAGGAATTTGCTCATATGAACCTGTTTCATATTTTCATGGATAAATATAGACAGACTTCTCCTAACAACACGATTTTGTCCAAGGACATTTAGAGGGCACTGTAGTTACATAGTAAGCATTACTTATGCATTCAATATAAAAGATATCTAGCTGTAAGAAACCTTGAGTGTGAACGTACATTGCGTAGATAACAAAAATTAAAGATATAAATTGGATGTAAGTTAAATGACCATAATGAAAAGTATAGTTACATAAAATATATCATATTAGATTTAACATACAATATATACATGAATGTACAGAAAGTCCGGAAAAAAGACCTTCAGTCTATCGAGGATGGTCAGTATTGGTTAAAGTTATACCCAACTCACAAAAAACCATGATAAAATAGCAGCAAAAAGAAAACAGTATTACATAAATCTTAACATTATGACTACTATCAGCCTACATGGGTAAAACTAGACCTATCACTAAATGTGATAAAATAACCCCAATGGGTGTTTGTCAAGTTATTGGGTACTAAGAAAATGAGCGGACAAGATTTTTCATTAAAGGGCCATAACTTGGCAAAAAAATTTAATGGACAGTAACCAAAATGGGATGTGCACATGTCTGCCTGATATCTAGTATATGAGTGATGTTTGAATCAAATCCTTAAAATAGTGGACAAGAAAAAGCTACGGACCGATCAATCGACTGATAGACAAGTTGACTCCTATATACCCCCCCCATTTTTTTTTTGGGGGGGGGGGGGTATAATAATATATACACTTTGAAAAATCATTACATTCTAGTTCAAACAATGCATACTGGAACACTTGTGGCATTAAACAATGTACATGTATACTGGAACACTTGTGGCATATAAAAAGGTTTTCAAAAAATAGTGTGAATGCTTAATTCAAATATCATGGCATTAGGCCTAACTTAAAGTATATTTGTTTGCCCTTTAACTTTCATTGTTTAAAGAATTGCTTTAATAGATTGAAAAGTAATTTAGTTTTAGCTTTGTAGCTATCAGAGCTATTGCTCACAACACTAAAAGGACAATTTAAACAAATAATGCCCGGTACAGCTATAGAGCTTGTCTGAATATTTTCCAGGTAGGAGGATAAAGGGCAAACAAACAATACTTTAACTTTAACCTTATACAGTGCTATCCATTAATACCATTACACTTTTGTAAATGTGTGCTTTTTTACAAGTATTAGTGAAATTAAAAAGATATTTTTTAATACATATGCATGTACAGCCTTCACGATAACTTTTTTTTAGGACTTGCCCCTTCGGGCAGACAACATGGATTTTCAACTTGCCCGAATCCATTTCAACTTGCCCGAAAATAAAGGATAATTTTTTTTAATTTATGCTTTTAATCATCTTTATCAGTGTGTACAATTCATTCTTAAACAATAAAGACTCCTTTTCGTGTACGAAATGGACTTTGGTTTGATAATTTGTAGGAATTTGGCAATTAATCTATCTAAGTTAAACATTTTTTAAATTTGTATCGATATATGTGTAGTTTATTATATTAATGTTCATTCACAGTTAACAAAATCAATATTATCATTGGAGAAAAATAGTTACTGAACAATAAAGACTCCATTTCGTGTACGAAATGGACTTTGGTACAATACTTTGTAGGAATTTGGCAATAACAGGGCTTGCACTAGACTTTCAGACCAAGGGTCAATGACCCTTCAGTCAAAATTTTCAGGGGTCAAAATCAAATTTTCTGCATGAGATTTTGTAAAACAACATTAATTTACGTTATAGTTTCTGTCACATTTTACAAACAGACCCATGTATAAAATCACATTCAGTATGGTAATGCCTTTGTTTAACTTAAATTTTGTAAAATTCACACAACATAGTGATTTTGTATCAAAATGTTAACTAAAAATATTTATTTTTCATTTAAATTGATCAGATCTTCTGGTTTAGCATGTTGCTTGCTGGTATTCTGTTCATCAACAGAGATAAAAATCATAAAGGGTCATTTTAAAAATATGCTCAAAATGTCCTAAATTTTGACCTTTCTTTGTTTAAATATTTTCTTTAAAATACAGTCTGCTATAAATATCATACCTTTTGTTAAATCATGCTTTTCATGTAGCAATACATAATATTTATTGTTTTTTTAGAGTCTAAAACACGATTTTAAATGATAGATTATGTAACGAATATTTTAAAATTTTCACATATTCAACCGATGTTTATTCTTGAATCGAAAAATTGAGGGAATTTCCCCTTACTTATTGCTAAATTAAGAAAATCTAAAAATCTAAATGATAAAACATAATTTAATGACAACGTAATTTGAACGATGTTTCACTTTATTGGCGATAGCGTCGGTCGCGAAAATGTATGACAGTACGAAAAGAAAATAATTCAATGTAAAATAATTTGTTTTTTTCACGATTATTTTGACGTGGAATTTAACGATTATTATTATCATTTAATCAGAGTCTATTATTGTTGTCAACTTTAATTGTCTTTAAAAAAAAAAACATTTGCAAACTGGCTATTACGTCTATTTAAACTGCGTCACAACATCCTCATAATTAAAAACAATTATCAATTTAACGGCAAGCATACAAAAGCTTATCTACTTTAATCAATGCAATATCACAGTTTGTCACATGTTTGTTAATTGCAACAGTTTGATTACGTAAACAATCTTATCGGGCCGACATGTAGCACTATTGATTTTTTGAGTGGACGCCAATTGGTCTTTATAGGCGACAAAATACACAGGGGTGATCGATAAACAAAGGAGTTACTTGTTATCGGCTTTTGAAGCGTGTATACAAACTGCAACCCCCGCGTAGCGCGCATCGCTGATTGGTCGATTACATCAAATAGGCGGATGTAACATACGCTCCACTTGTTGTCAATCCGAGATCTTGAATCAACTATGACTCTAGAAGGCAAAATATACGCGGGTCAAATTGACGCACAAACGATTTTGATTGAGGATCAAAAAAGAGTATTTTGTAATTTCCGTGCGTATTTAATTCAACTTGCCCGATCGGGTAGACAGGTTTTAATTTTAACTTGCCCGCCGGCAATTTTACTTGTCCCGGGCTTCGGGCAAGTGGGTTATTTCGAAGACTGATGTATAACAGTTTAATAGGATTAAGTATCTCCTTTTAAATACTACAATCTATTATTACTATCCCAATGAGAAAATACATCTAAAGAACAATTTATTGATGATGTTCATAAAAAATAATATTTTTTACATGTGTAACTGTAATTTTGGATGGCAATGTACATACATAATATTTGTAATGAGGCACCTGTGGTAGTGAACACATAATGTGACTGATACATATAAATATTTATAAAATGAACACATAATGTGAAAATAATATCTGCATAGTTTGCTTTAACCAGAGATTTTTTCTTTGAGCATATAAAAAACAAGTATAACAAAACAACATTATACACTATACAACATCAATAATTTTGATATTAAAATCAATCTGTTTTGTCACATAGGAATGATACTATAAGCCAGGTCTCAGGGCTTAACATAGTTTTTTTAAGTAGGTCGCCTGGTTGGACAACTAGCTACATAATAAACTAGCCAGAACTAAATGTTTACCAGCAGTAACAAGTTCTCTGAACCCAAAATACAGGTTGTCAAGGATATTTGGACGACCTTCAATGTCAAGCCCTGTGTCTACTTAGAATCAACTTCTGGAAGTCATTGAATTCAACATAAGTGAATAAATGGAAGCATTGGTTTAGAACCAAAAACAGACTACTAAACATGTAAGAGTATACAGTCTTAATTACAGGCCTACTATTGCCCATATTTCCTGAGCCTGAAAATATCCTTTTAAAACCCCAAATTACTGTGTTTAGTACACACAAAGAAGACAATTGTCAAAAGCCTGAAATCAGTCTGAGGCCTGAAAAAAGGCAGGCTTGCAAATATAGTTATAATTTCAGCAGATGTCAAGTCCCTGAAGCTTCAGAATCAGTCCTTAAACATTCACTTTTGCATGTATTGACATCATATGGAAGACCAACAATTCTGTGTAAAATTTAACAACAACAATTTACGATTAGAAAGGTAAAACATATATCATCCACATAATCAGCTACCATGAATGTTAAATAAAATATTCAATTAAGTTGAAAATACATTCAATATGAAAAGATCCCAATACAAGTACTGTATATAATGGTATAAAATATCTAAACATATAGCACAGTAATAAATGATTAAATTGAACACATTTAGGTGTATATAAGTGTAATATCATATTTAAGTTTCTATGAGGTCAAAAAATGTAATGACTGTAAGAAGTACTTTCAACTATAAAGTACTAGGGAGTCACATGTAGTTTAACAAAACATATTCAAATATTTATCACTCATAAATGCCTTATAAAAGACAATTATTTTCCTTATGAAGACTATTGAAAAAACAATGCTGGTACACATTGACCTGAGGCAAGCAATGCAACTTGAGTACCATTTATAGTCCATTTTTTCTCAACTGTCAAAGCTTGAATAATTTCACGGTGGATGATTACTCACTATCTCAATAAAATGAGTGTTAGACAAACGAAGTCACCGTGAAATTATTCATGTTTTGACAGATGAGAAAAAACAAACTTTACATTTGTTAAATAAGTCAGAAACAGTGTATGTAACATATTATCTAGATATACTTGCATTAATACATTAAAACATTTCTTATATCATAGGTACAGTAAAGTTCTGCTTAATAGACTGCCTGGCATTCGGACAAAAAGTGGTCTAAATAGTGAGTCAGCCTATTTGTAAATTGAGGATAACAATAAGTTACCAAATTATTAATAATGCAAGTGAGTTTTCATATAGTTATTTTGTCTTGTTTATGGTAACTAAAATACAAATAGGTGAAAATTCACTGTACTAACTTGTCTGAGGCACAATATTCAAGCACTGAAGTCCTAACATTTTAACCATGAAAATAAACATTGATATATAAGTGAATAAAAATGAACAAAAAAATAACAAAAACAAAGGATAATTTCTATAACAACTAAACAAGCACATTAATAAATGAACAAAATGGTGGAAGTTATGTTACAGGTGAATTTGTATTTTGAATAAATCATTTCATAACAATGCATGGCACTACCCTGCCCTTTATCTGGGGATATTAACTCCTGACAAAAAATTTGTGAAATCTTCAGAGAACTTTTGATCACTATAACTTGGATAAATTATAGTTAATACTACATTATCAGCTTAGCAGCCAACTGTCTTTAAATGTTTACAATTTGTACTAAATAGGCAAAAAATCATCCATTTGATTACTCTTCTGCACTGATATGATTTACATTTACACAAATACGCAAAGGAACATTAGGTGTATGGTAATAGCCTTAAATTTTCTCAGCACTAACCCAATTCATTCCATTCATACTAAAGGGAAATTATCAACTAGCCCCATTATATAAAATAAGTAATTTCCACAACCACGAATCAATATGCACTAGTCCCAGGTTTCAAGCTAGTGGGCAAAGCAATAATTGCTAATAACTATGAGTCATTCCTTGAAAATAATGATACCATAGTTTTCCATGAAGTCTTGACTTTACACAAAGCTCAGACTTTTCAGGCACAATCATTATTCTGGTGCTTCTAATCTTCATCATCGCTTGCTGCATCAAACATCTGGAAACAAAAACAACATAAGTTGATACTTGAAAAAAGATTACATGGGTGGAACTTCTGAAAATACTAAAAATCTACTTTCAAAATAAGCCTACTGAAAATAGACAGATTTTACTTAAATTACATTCAGCCATTTATTCTCAAAAACTGTAATTAGAATTAATACTGAAAACTTTCTCCCATAAGATTCTGAAAACATATCAGCAACAGCAACAGTAAAAACACACCTTACCCACAGTAAAAAAGCAAAGAGGAAGAATTTTCTTATTTTTACACCTTTTGTACAAAGTGATTGTCTCAACAGACCCTTTAACTGCAAGCGGTGTGCAGTCAACAAGAAACTATTTATTAGCGAACTGTAGATCCTGTGCAAATCAAAATTTTACAGCACCTAACCGATTATTACCAGACCATCTTACCGGACCAGAGACATTTTACATATTTAGAGGAATTAAAAACTGTGCTGGACAGTCAAGAAAGTTAAGAATTAAGATTAGGTTAAGATTTTAATCATACCCCCAGTAAGTTTTTGGGTTCTATAGTAGATTTATTGTTGGTAGTTTTATCTTCTGTATTGACATCTATGTTCATTGTAGGTGTTACAGGTCTTTCATCATCACTCCAACTTAAACTACTACTGTCTAAACAATCATCTATTATACAACGTATAGGACTAGCTGAATGTATTGATGCTCTGTAATACAATAAGAGAAACATAGGATTTTATATGAAATTCATGCAGTTTACTTACTTGTTTTAAATGGCAGCTGAAACACCTAACCAGCTTTCCTGTAAATTTTCTCTAACAAAGTAATTGCGCCCACCCAGCTAGCTCAGTCAGTAGCGCACAAGACTACTGATCAAGGGGTGGTAGGTTTGATTCCTGCGCGGAGCATACTTTTATATTGGTCATAAATAATTTTCTACGGCCATTCTCCCTTCTATCACTGATTCTAAATCATGTAAGCCAGAACTCAGTCACTGATCGAAGTATGCGTCTAGTAGTTGGTTAACAGCTAAATTCAGAGATTTAGCCTTTCCAGGAACAACGAGTAGGTGGACTGACCACCATGATATGACCTATACAATTTCTTGCTACAGCTTTAAACCCAACAACAAGTACAGTAAAACTCGGATATAACATACTCGCTGGGCCATAGAAAAAAGGTATGTTATAACCGAGGTATGTTATATCCATATAGCATACTAAGTATATTATATATCAGGATGAAAAACGGGCCAGAAAAAATGGTATGTTGTAACCGATTGTATGTAATAACCGAGTATGATATATCCGAGTTTTACTGTAATTGCTTACTTTTCATCCAATAGGTGATAAGTTCTCCTTTAACCTAGAACAATCAACATGATTGCCTAACTATCATGAACCTGTAATGACAGGACAGGGACCACAAAATGAACCTGGATAGCTTTTTAAGTCAAACATGTTGACCAGTGCACCTATGTGACAGCTCTTAAGAGAAACTTTTTGTACAGTTTGAATATTATTAGTAGTATTTATAAACATGCATGCAAACAGGTAGTTTTTATTAATTTCTAATCCAAAGCAAACCATGACAAAACTAAGCTTAGTACATTGTATTAGCTAACAATAAATTATTAACTCAAATGTAATACTAACATTGAACTGAAATAAATTTTAAAAGAAATCGGTTTGCCAGACCTAAAATTTAGTCCAAAACTTTATCATTAGGTTTTGACCCAGTACCTAATAAATTTATACAAAATTCTTTTATCTACAGTCAAAATTAAGTTTTCTAAAAACATTGTCCTGCTATATGATTTTTAGGTTGTTTCCTATAAAAGTTTTGTTTGATAGACATATCTATATCAACATACAGACTGGCAAGTTGTTATTCAGACAAACTGGTTGTCTGTTTTACCAGCCCCATAGACAGGTATATTTTTACATCTTTGACATGTAGACAGTAATAATGAAAATACTTACTCTCTGGATACTCTACCTACAGGTGAACTACTCATTGGAGAAGGTATGTGACTGTAGTGTCTGTTTCTTAATGCAGGAGTAGTGAATGCTTGTCTTACAGGCATTTTACTGAAATCATACAATGATAAGAAATAATATCATAAGCTTATAAAATGTGAGAGTCTGAACATAGAATATGGAGAGTTCTAGTCAATTTTATACAAAGCATTCAGGGTTTGCCTCTTAACTGTTATACTTGAGATCATGGAAATTCAAATTCATATAAGCTCAATGTACTTTTTCAGGGATCCTGATGGAATCCTGAGCTAAAATCACAGGGGTACCTGCCAAGTCTTTGGGATCCATGGAACCCAAGGACACTAAGTGTTGAACCCTGTCATTATAGATGAATGAAATAACAAGGCATAATGCATTATGTGACATTCATCAGCATTGTAAACAAGGACAAAATTTTTGAATGAGCTTCAATTCTTTTCTGTTTACAGTGCTACTCCAGTTAATCATTGAATTACAGAGGTAAGTTAACTAGCCTATGTCAGACATAACTAATGGTAGAAATACTGATTTTGTGTTTGTCTCAATATTCCAATACTATCTAGAACCTTTTACCAGTCATCCCCTTAAACTACTAGCCAAAAGCCTGAGATTAGTGAAAATTGATTCAAGCTAGTAAAAATTACTGATTTCATAAAGTCAGGCTCGTTGATAATATTGCCTATTACTATAAACCAAACAATTCAGACTTAGTGGGGAGGACTGTTTCAGCAAGGAAAACATAATTAATGTACTTACAATTGATCATCTTCATGAAAACTATTCTCAGACGATGAAGTATCAAATGGAGCACCAATAGAATTATTATTTATACTAACATCATTGAGAAATATCTCATCTGAAACAGATACAAGAAATGTAATGTGGAAACCACATTAAAGCCAGATTTAAAATCTATAACGCAAAAATTACAAAGGGAAATAATCCATAATAAAGCCAAGTAGAGTTGTGATTACTTTCTAATTCTGTTCATCACATGATATGTTATCATTGTATATAGTTTCATAAAGATCTGATGATAAATGGCAGAAAAATATGCTAAATTGAAAACTTTAACGCAATTGTTAACGACACTGGACGTCCGCCCACCTGTGTTTCGCTAAACTATTAGCCGTATTTTTTCGTTGAAAAATCCAGCTCAAAATGACAAACTTTTAAAAAAGATTTGTCACAACAAGAAAATACTGTAAACATTGTTCTGACAAATGATTTTATATAATTATGAATTATAGATCAGGTGGTTACAGCATGAATGGATAGAAGACAGTCATATTGTATTTGTTAGTTTTTGTATTAAAAATTGTTGGTTTTTTTTTGTTGGGTATAATGCTGTAGCAACACATGGTACAGGTCATATTAGGTTGGTCTGTCAACTGACTCACCATTCCTGAAATCTTGAAAGGCTAAATCTGGATTAAGTTGTAACATTTAGCTGTAACACAGTCACTAGGCCAATTATTTTGTCAGTGACTGACAACTGCCCTAAATGAATTAGAATCAGTGGTAGGACTGAGAGTGGTCGTAGAAATAATTTCATGAAGAAGCTTCACTAAATGTCCCACCCGGGAATCAAACCCATGACCTAATAGTAGATTTGTAGGCTTTCAACTGAGTAAGCCTGGTGGGCACACTAAAATCCTTCACCAAGTGTTAAATTTGTAAAACAAAAAATACCTACCATCTGATATACTGTGATCTAATCCATACAGGTCTGAACTAGATGTATTATCTGATTGATATGAAGTCTTTCTATATTTATCTCTAAGTTTATAATATGGTAATGTAAATATTGATACTAATAATAATATCCATTGCCATATTTGTAACATTGATGACTTGACTGTTGCAATCTGTAGTAAAAATATAGAAAATATAAGTACAGTACAACCTCTCTTGAACAACACCTACTGGGAGGGACTAAAGTGTGTTGCTGTTGAGAGGTAGTTGCTCTGTAGAGGTTCAATTCAATTACAATTATGTCTATGAGAAATATCAAAAGCTGTTGTTGTGAAGAGGATTAATTCTGTAGAGAGCTGCTCTGCAGAGGTTATACTGTAATTACATAGCTCTTACATATAAATCAATACTAAATGGACGTCACTAAGTTAAAAGTTAAAGTGCGATTTAAGTCTGCTTCAATTTACATGTTCAGCTGACTTTACAACTTTGTATAATTAGTAAATTTCTCAACATCATTGAAATCATTGTCAGGCAGGTTATTCCTCTCAGTACCCATTTATACCTCGGTGGAATGGAACAGTTGCAAGTAAACTTCTTGCTAAATAAAAATAACAGTGATCCTAAAGGGGTTCCAACTTGGAACCTCTCAATCCATAAACATGCATTCTACCACTGGACTACTGCTCATACACTAAAATCAAAGCACTGGAGTGCTGGAGGAACGATGTCCTGAACTTATTTTTTGATTAAAGAATATATAATTATGTCAAAATATAAATATTATCTATAAAATAATGTATTAAGTATAGCACAAAGAGTGCGGTGCGCACAAAAACTACCAAAATCGTCTTTAATGTATTGACATAAGTAACATAATATAATACGATCATTTGATATTGTTTATTACTATCGAATGATGTAATTATGCTACGCATATAACATGCATTGCCAAAAACATCGTAGGTCCTTTTTACTCCAACAAGTAATCATTGCAGTTGTCACGGGTTGAGTTGTCTACGGATTGAGTTGTCCCGTCTCCATTGCAAGATTTGTATGTCCTGAGAGTAACCTCCCTTTTCCTGAAGAGTTTCAAGAACGACAACACAAGCCAGCAATGTATTACATTTAAATGAGATGTTAATGAGTTTCACGCTTGAACTACGCCTCTTTGTCTATGTTGAAAATTGTTGAAGCGTGTAAAGAGTAATCTTATACTTTCTTGTTACCATTGGAACGATGTTAAATAACATCGTTCCAATAAACGATTTTCAGGTTGAAGTGTACTTTTCAGAGAGTTTATTTTGTTTTATCTATCAAGTATTTGAGATATATGTTACAATGATAAATCAACCAACTAAATACTCAACAGCATTCAGACAGGCTTAGCTCTCTGGTGCTATGCATTTAATCAGTACAGAACAAATAAATTTAAATATTATATAGAACTTACAGCACTTTTAAGCATATAATCTCTTCTTCTTCTCTTCAATACCTGCAAAATTTATCAATGTATGTTAAACTCTTAATTAATAAGTAAATCTGTGAGCTAATGCTCACTAGTGATACCCCCGCCAAAATCTAAAAATATGCGACAAACAGGAAGTAGATGAGCAAGGAGCATGAAATCGCTTTACACCATATGGGACTATGGGATGAAGCAATATGCAAAGTATTAGGCTGCTGCATGATATAGTTGCTGAGAAAACTGCGACGGAAATTTTGTAACGGACGGACGCACGCACGGACAAGGGTAAAACAGTATACCCCCCGCTTCGAAGTTTTCAGATCAAAATACTACTGAATCAGTATTTATTTATTTATTTATTGGAGTTAACGCAACACAATTTAGGTCATTTATGGCGTCCAGCGCACCTAACCTAGCTTTCCTGGACCATTGTCTATAACCAGTACTCACCTACCCTTCCACAAGGCCAGAAACTTCTCCATATTATCTAATCAATGAAGGAAAATCGACATTATTGTTAAATTTGTATGAAAGGGTATAACCTCCCCGGGTGGGATTCGAACCCGCACCCCCTTGGACACAAGATTCCAAATCCTTGCGCTACCAACTGCCCTATCGACCCAGGTTCCTACTGAATCAGTGAATTTGGTTGTGAACCAGTTATTAGGCAAATACGTCTGTCAGTGACTGACTACTGCCTGACATTATTAAGAATCAGTTTTTTTATGGAGAATGGCCGTAGAAATTATTTCACGACCATTAAAGTATGTCCTTTCCAGGAATCGAGCCTTAGACCCGTCAATCAGTAGACTTGTGCAAAATCTAAAATACTTATAGACATTATACTAGTATTATATTTTCTAAGTGAATTTACAAGATCATCATAAGAAACATTTTCACTAGAAAAAATCTAGCTGTACTAAAACTTAAAGAGGTTATTCTAAAGCTGAATTATAACAAGGCGCTGCACTCCGTCCCTTTTTCTCTCCTTATTGTTCAGGATGAGCTACTTCGAAAAATCAACTTTCTGATAACTGCTACCCATTTTTGTGCTAGTGGGCTCTTTTTCTGAGCTTGAGAATAATCCTAAGATAACAATTACTAACCTTACGAACATAAGGGAAAGCTAAACATTGATCTGCTGTAGGTCTACTACTAGGAACAGGATCTAACATTTGATGTATCACATACTTTAAATCAAAGGATTTATCTGAAATCATAAGAAAATATTACATCATAATAGTATGGGACAATCTCCGTAAACAGAGATCCTGTTCTACTCACGTTGTCGTACTGGATCTCTACTTAGTCAATGCAAGGTCATGTCGAGATGAACTTTGTGCCGACCAATCAATGCGTAGCTTTCATCTAGACGAAAACACTATTAATCACATTTTGATTTCGTAATTTCTATTTTTAGACCAAGGTTTGCATGCAAATTTAACTGCGGCATTATTCACAGTCTGTGATTGGGTGGCTCATTTCAAATTGCGTGACGTAGACGATATAAACAAGTTACGTATCATAATTTCGTCATGAATATTATGATGAGAAAAGGTCACCTGAACGTGATCTTCGTTTGGAAAAGGCCAGATCTAAATTAGCGAGTATGCGAGCGGTAAAATTTTAGATCGGGTTTTAATCAGATTGAGTATGGGAGAAAGTACAATTAACTTTTCAAAACCCTGAAATTATAGTTTAATGATTACAGAATGTTTTACTTATAAAACAAACCCAAACGCTTGGAAAACTTGAAGCAAATACAATTTTTTAAAAATAAAACATCGGCATTGTTTTTGCTTGTGAATATGTTGGGACACTTGGACATTTATGAAGGTAACATTCTTGATTCTGCAACCTTGAAGCAAAACTGTTTTACAGTATGTGGCGAACTCAAAAAGCGCTAGGAAGCAACCTCCTTACTCAACTGATCCAATACAAATTTGTCAAACATAAAATCTGCGTTTTTTTTAAATATGTATAAATATGAATAACCTTATCTATACCATTAATATTAATGAAAAATAGAGCATGAAGTACCAAATAGAAGTGAAAACCAACCTCGTAGAAAGTTTTCAGGTAATTGACCACGTCGTAACAAATGCCAGCCTTCTCCACCTCTAGGTAGGTCAAGGTCACTAGATAACTCAAGCACCGTCATTCCAAGACTGTAATACAAAGATAAAATGTTATGATCAAGGGATAGTGTAGTTACATAATGAACTGGAGATTAAACCAAGGATGCATCAAACAGGGTATTCATGTGATTTACTTTTTAATTCATTCATGGGTGGAAATTTTTGAAAATACTTAAAATTTACATGCAAAATACTAAAATAGAAAGATTTATATAGATCAAATTTATGCTCAAAATGCTGATATCCATATTAATACAGACAACTTTCAACCATGTTTATTTTGAGGAATCACGAAAGAAATCACACTAGGATCATTTTTTAAATTCATAGTTTGAATACAGGTTGACTGAAAGAATCTCATAAAATTTCCTTTACTATACTAAATGTTTATTTTCTTTGTAATAATATGGTTGCCCAAATATTTTTATTTTATTGTCAAAACTTAAAAGAGGTTGTCTAAGGCAACTACTTGTTTAGTGAATTCTTTAGGAGCAAACTTTGGCAAAACTTTATCATCACATTAATGTTCTGTATTAACTACCTGAAAATATCTGCTGGTTTTCCAAATTTTCCATCCATTAATTCAGGAGCTAAATATTTAGGATCTCCTTCCTGTGCCTCAGAAAAGTCATTACCCTGAAACACATTTTAAAAATAAAATAATCACTATAAATAAATCTAACTCAGCCAACCTCTGTAAGGGATTTACTAGGCAGTTGTGGAGGAGTAATGCCAGCAAGCATTACGAATGGGTGGAAGTTAGAAATTTTTGAAGTCCAAAAATTCCCATTTTTTCATAACTTCAGCTGCTTTTATGTAGGAAATAAACTTTTTTTATGTTCCAAAATTCAGAACTACATGACTAGTCCTGAAAATATTCATGCATGGCAATACAGTGATTTCCCATGCAATTGTTTGCTACCATGTAGCCCATAGCTAGCTAACTACTTTTCAATAACTAGAGATAATAAGAAAACTTATATTTTCTGTTTCACCATCTAGAGAAAACATTGTAGCATAGATTATAGAACTTTATAAACACATAAAAGCACTGCTTGGTAGCTCATTCCTTATGCAACTGACTCCAAATATCTTTATCAGTCAAGCATTTTTTACAGACTAAGGAAGCTATTTTGATAAAAAGTTTCAAGGTGACCAGAACAAACTGACATGTACTAGTACTCATGTTTTAATGTTTTTCTTGGTACTTCAAATACACTTACTAGAACTACACATACCTTAGACAGGTCAATAACTAAACCAAAATCTCCTAGTTTACATATACCATCATGTGATATAAATATGTTGTCTGGTTTTATATCCATATGTACCAAACTATGTTCATGTAGATGTTTTACTGCCTGTAATACACAAATATGGAACTTGCTTTAACAGAATATAACATTAGTTTTATCAGTAAATATAGTAAAAACATGTGAACAAATGAATAACAAAAACAATAATTATCCATAAGCATCTGTGAAATATAAAATACAACACATGTTATACAAGTGAGGTCTTCACTGATGCAGGTAGCTGTGCCAGCCAATTTTCACTTCTCCCTGCTTTTTCAGCCATTGTGCACAGAATAAATCTTGATATCTGAATTCTTCCAGTGCACTGGCACCACTTATTTTCTGCCTCTCTTCATTTTTCCAGTTCTTCAACAATCTCTACCACAGAATCCAATCGAACAATAGAGGTGAATATAGTTAAAAAAATTACATTTCAATTTTTAATATTTCAATGCTTATCAAGATCACAGACTTGGCAACAATTACCCTTGTCATCAGGCTACTGATATCTATTATCCAATCTCACTAATAGTCTTTTAGTATGCTGATTTGGCAGGTAATAATAAAAACAAGAGAACAATACCACCTTTATTAGAACTCATTTAACACACAAGCAAAGTAAGCCTAACACAAACATGTTACTTGCACAAGGAAATTAGTCATGCCATTGGTAAGACCACAAACCCCGAACCTTTTTTTGAAAGCACATGTCCCACCATTGCTACTAATGCACTACTGCTTTCATCCTATTCCTAACAAACCTGTTTACATCTGGATGAACAAAAGTATTTGCAGGTAAAATTCTTGCACAAAGCAATTAGTTATGCCTATTGTAGAGATTGAACCTACAACCACTCAATCTCTACTTATCACTTATACTACTGGACTACAGCTTCTACAAAATTTTGATCCTTCTCACATTCATGAATAAATTAAGTACATGTATATCAATAATATAATAATTACCTGTAGAAGATCCACCAGGAAGTTCCATATAAATAGCTCTGATATTTCATGATGAGTTTCAGCATAATTACTCAAACTAAAAAGATATACATAAATGTACATAGTTAAACTAAAAGATCCCTGAGTCAGAGCATTATACACCTGAAGTATGAGCTGTTGTAAAATGACCTTTGCTCCCAGAGCAGCATTCACCTTTGAGCTATAGACCTGGAAAAAGTGTGGGACATATTGTCTTATATGTGTGGATGAATTGTGAAAAGTGATTTGAAAAAAAACATTATTAAGAAAAAAGTCATGGTTTGGACACAAAACTGACGTACGGCCACATGATTCAGGCCATTAGCATAGCATGTCCCTTCTGGCATAAAAAAATACATTAAAAAGTTTTTTTTAAAACTCTGAAACAGCTTTTTACATTTCATATCTGCAATAATCTATATTTTAGTGGAAAACAAGCATGAAGATGAGGAATGTTTTGTAAATGCACTAAGCTTATAGTATAAAAACTTATTGTTCAGAGTTTAACTTTAAGGCTTTAAAAGAACAGCCGAAAGTCGGAATATAGTACAGTCTGACCAACATTGGTAGGACATTAAATCTGAGCAACAAGCTTCTTTTCTATATGACTGAAATTACATACAGTCTTCAAGGTTCACAGCTAGCAATGTCCCAAGAATCCAATAATCCCAAAAATTTCATAACAAGTAAATCTGTGAGCTAATGCTCACTAGTAATACCCCCGCTGTGAGAAATATGACTATCATAATGTAACTTTCATTTAACAAAATCTAAAAATATGCGACAAACAGGAAGTAGATGAGCAAGGAGCATGAAATCGCTTTACACCACATGGGACTAAGGGATGAAGCGGGGGTATAAAAATCCTGGTTATACTGATTTTGTAATTCTATCAGGATTCCTGAAAAAATGGCCTGGTTCTTACTTGAATTTGAGTGGTCATGAACTGTTTATCACATTATAGGACTGCAAATCCGTATCCAAAATATTTCTTAGAAGGAACCCTTAATGTTATGGAGAAATTTCTGAACATTTGACAAGGGATCCATTAGGGAGTCCTTGTAAAATATAAGCTATGACCCCTGGTCATGGTTATTATTATTCTTATTATATAGAAAACTAATTACCTAGTTTTACATAATTCAACAAGTAAATATAAATGTTGTCTTTCCTCCCATGCTTTGTGAATTCTAACACAGTTTTGATGAGGTGGCAGCTTCTCTTGTTTAGCAACTTCCTCTAATTTTCTTCTCCTGAAAATTTTCCATTAAATAATTGAGTTCAATGATAAAAGATGGACTAAATTATGACCATTAGAAGTAAAAACATTATTATATTGAAGCAATGCTTTTTAATCTGCAAAATAAAATCAGCACAGGAATCAATATGAAATATACAGGTTAGTTGACTGAAACAATCATTTATAGTTCAAATATAAATGATTTTTTATGTATAAAAATAGTTCAGGTAACTTAAATTTATAACTCTTTTGATTAAGCAATTCACAGATGATTATTCTTCCAACTGTGTCAGCATATAATGGACCTTTTCATGAACTAATAGCAAATTCATCAAATCTTTGAAGGTATGATATCTTTTAGAAAAACAAGTTGTTAACTTAAAAGTGCATGGTATGTTTGTACTCAAATGTTCTGTTAGGCAATTCTTTGGAAAAAAATGGAATAATAATCGAGTATAATGAACTAGTATAAGACTATGTGACCAGTAATGATAAAGATTATTTTACGTAGTATATACCTATCAGACTGTCCTCTAAACCTATCACGAGATTTCTTTACAGCGTACAATTTACCATCTTCTTTACTTCTTACTTTAAAAACCTGAAACATTAATAACAGTAAAATGTAACATTTATGTGGACTCGCTATCAATTTTAAAGCAGGTTGCCTAGTTGAACAACCAGCTAAATATCTTACTTGCATGAACATTATTTACTAGCAGTACCTTACAAGGTGTCCAAACCAAAATATTTGTTGTCAGAGGCAGTAGAACAACCTTTAATGTCGAGCCCTGTTTATGAAAGTGTTATATTATCAATTATGATCATATGATGTAGCTAGCTAATTAACTAGTAGACATAGCTCTATCATCAGTTTTTGTACAAAGAAACCAAAATTGGAAGTCAATGTTGCAACACTATCCTTGAACAGCATTCAACAATGTTTAAGCCACTAAAGAACTATGTATGATCATAATCAAATTAATTGATTTGTGTTTGATAATTGATAATGATCTATGATAATGAATTTCACTTACTTTTTATTTAGGTGATATTTTGATACATGGTAAGCTAGCTCCCCCATTAAAATATGACCAAATTAACAAGGGTCAAAATTGAAGTCATAATTTTTCATGCTTCAAAACCCAGGAGCCCAGGCCAAATGACAGCACTGAATGATGAACAGAAAATATTAGTTATATAACAATACTCAATAGACATATTTCTTATACATACCTCACCAAATGAACCAACTCCTAACTGTGAAATAATCTCAAAACACTGATTGAAGTAGAGATCTCTGCTGTGTTGATTGTACCTTGGACTTAACACAGCTTCAAATCAGTTAAGGAGACAAATAAATTTTATTACGATCATGTTCGTATCATTCTTGCTATTTAAGAGTCACACCAGAATTGATCTATTGATCATGGTAAATACAATGTTAAAATATTTCAATCTGAACAAAACAAGGTTTCACATCATTACCTTTTATTTATTAAATATTAAGTTTTTACTGTCCGGGTTTCAATATTTCAAACTGATATTAGCTGAGTAATCTAATACTCATGTTGTACCCTGAACCAGCCCATCTTTCACTATAACAAAGAATATAGAATATCCTTAAAGACCCTATTTCAAAAAGGCTGCAATGCTATCTTATCTATTTACTTCATCAAGACTGAACATTGCACAAGAATGATTTTAACCAGCAATCAAACTTATCAGACCTGGATAAACTTAAATTACTTAGTAAAATACAAACCCTAAACATTTAAACAAAACACCTGAGACCATTTTATTGACTGTAGCATAAATAATATTATTAATATCTAATTTAAGAATGAGTATGGTCATATCCAACTTAAATTTATCTTAAGCCTATTGTCAAGGATACTATCACTGTTGGTAGAACTTCTAAAAGAAACAATTTGAGCTCTTGTTACAGGACGTCTTGGAAATATTCTACTGACTGGTGGAGCACTCTTCACAGGTGGTCTGGGTGGCACTGTATCTCTTGGTGTACCTCTTGACTGTAAAGAAATATAAATAACTTTATATGCAAAAGAGAAATACATCATATGATCATCTCAAGTTAAAAGACTGTTAATATAGTAATGTTTTAAGCATAACAACTGTATTGTGTAATCATGTATTACAAGAAATTGATCATAGTAAATGGTTTTCATGAAGGAATGTTTATCTAGGAAGACAAGTCTGATAACTATTCATATGCAGAGATCAATTAGTTATCTAATCATACAGTGAACTCGACAGTTCCGGGTCATCAACAATTCCGGGTCACTTTTTTATAACAGTACAGATGATGCCTTAATCATGCAATATTTTGATTAAATGATAGTTAAGTCATGTACACTAACCACTTAGCTACCGTTACACAAACTTTCCATGTTGACATTTCTCTACCGGAAGTCGTAGTCATGAAATACTAAACAGCGTCTTTTCCAATCAATGCTAAAGTATGTGAACGTTTTGTCCATGCGTTCGAAAAAACAGCGATTTATATCCACAATTTAGATAAAATAAGTCCATATTGCACATCATTTTGCTGGAAATTTATCGGTGAACAAGATATAACTCATAGATTTGTTTCAACTTATTACTGTTTGACAATTATGCAGACAATTTGACCTGGTAAGCACGTGACAATTTCGGGTCAAAACTTAACCCGTATTATATATGATCATTTATTTTAATTAAAAAGTATTTTTTTACATTTAATTGATTTTATACATAATTTTATCCCATATGCAATATATTTGTCAATTAAATACAATTATTGTTTGATATTTTGAGTTTTATTTTTTGCACGCAACAAATAGCAGTGTTCGCGTTTACGCCATAAACATATCTATTTACGCATAAAAATCGCCAGGGACGAAAAAAAATCAAGGACGTTTCGTCCCTGGGACGAAACGCTTTTCCACGGGAAAAATGACACTTTAAGAGCTGTTTTGCGATATAACCATTGTAAATGGATTTTTTCGTTCGATAAAAATGACCTGTTCGATGTTTAAGTGCATTTCATATTGGTTTAATCGATTTATTTCTCATTGGGCGAAGTTTATCGTTCACGAAAGTTAACTGGAAGCAAGTGCGATGAAGCCACGTTTCGATAACGCACCTTGCGTAGCAACCACAAAATGGCCGCGCCGCCAATCAAGAAAGTTAAACACAGTCGCCATTCCAAGAATCTGGACTATTAGATAAAGAATTTAAAGACTGGTCATTATCAAGACATAAAAATGCAATTTTAATTTCCGATCTCATGTTTCGACGCACATATATTTCAATGACATCTTTGTTTTGATCATACCAGTGCAATCTTGTATGACGTCACTGATAGCGTGGCTACACTTTGAAATTAAGATGAATGTGCTTTATGTTTAAAATAAAAAAAAGAGATGCACTTATAAAATTATCTAAGTTTACTTCTTTCGTGGTCAATTTTCCAATAATTTACCAATTCAAAATTGCCCAACAGCTTTGCATGTCGATTTTTGCAATTATAAGCGTGGGAATATTTTTCATTCTCAGTCAATTAAACACACGTCTATTTTTAGAAACCATGCAATAGGGATGCGAAAAAAATGTTACGAGGTAAAAAATCACGCTTTAGAAAGCTGTACTCGTTATATTGTCCACGAACGCTAATCAGATTTTAATTGCCTGACCGTCATATATGTATGTTTATTTGATTCAATGCTTTTAAATATTATGTTATTCAAAATTTCACTTTTGAAATTATACTTTTATTTAGACATGGGATGTTTTGATTATACAAAAAAATTACTTAATTATCTTGTAGAATGTAGGGATAATTATTTTGTTACCTGATTTTGATATGTGCTGGGTTCGTTTTTTCAGAAGGAAAAAAATATTGACATGCTTTTTTTTCATTTGTCTAAATATAGTACTTGGATATTTTTGCATCATGTAACAGACTGAGTGCTCGCAGTAATAATTTTGCTTTTTCCATGTTTCATTACAGTTGATTTTTTTGTACATGGATGCTGCAATGGCCCTTGGTTACAATCAAAATTTAACCATTTTCGGCGAGTGTTATGTCCTTGAAATCGTTCAAAAATGTACAAAAGGAATGAAATCATCGATTTTTAGTTGTAATTTGCTGTCTTCTCTGAAATCACATGATATTCACATTTTGTTGCCTTAAGTGCGTCAAAACAAATGACACCAGGATAAGCATCAACATTTTTATAATTCTGGACTCATCACATTTGAATTGGGACTCAATATATTTTACACCACTGAGTCCCGGGGACTTGGTGAAATTTGGAAAAATCGCGAACACTGAAATAGTATTTATGGTATACTGAATACGGCAATTACCGGAGAACCTGAAACACCGGTGATAACAAAGATATCCCGATTATAGACGCATGCGCGGCAAACAGATTTCTTTGTCTTATGCAATTTCTTTACGTTGGTTTCCGCCATTTGTCTGGAGTGAAAGTTGTTTAAAAATGTCATTTTTACGCGAAAATGAATATGAATATTTTAGCCGTGCCATTTTTTATACCAATCCAGCAGAAAATAGAGAAATGTTACATGCTATTTTCAGTTCTTCTTTTTAAAAAAATAAATAACGGCAAGAAATTTTCCTTTATCGATTGATTAAAATGGGTTGGAAGTTTAACTGCGCACATTTACTTTGTTGTTTACGTATGACGTCACTGACCTACATATATTGGAACAAAGATGACAAATTACACTACTGATACAAGAATGGTTTTAATTTAACTTATTCTGTCAGGATTTTCGTAAACTGAAAATTGTAATCTGTTAAGAAGACATGGACTTATAAATCAGTAAATAAAGCATGCTTGTAGTTATTTGATTGGTTAGTGAAAATACGGTTTAAAAATAACATTACAGGTATATACTATACCCTGTATACTTGTTTTTATTTGCAATAATTAATTGCAAGTGACATGATTAGATCTTTCATGATTTACGAGCTTTATTTTTATTTAACTTGGAAGAAAATATGAGATAAAGTCTTTAGTGACAAAAAGTCAGCTGTTTTATTGATTTTAACCCTGTTGAGACCACACCGGATTAAAGAGACAAGCATCTGTCACATGACCCGGAATTGGCAAGTGCGACCCGTAACTATCGAGTTTGCAACATGCAAATTCGAAAATTGTAGAAAATTACATGCAAATAAACACAATTGATTTATTATATCACGGTAAGGTGGAGGTATTTGTTTATCGATTTATGCAGGTTTGATTCCCATTTCTTTCATTTTAAGAGACACTCATCGTTTGTTTCATTACTGACCCGGAACTGTCGAGTTCACTGTATTTCAAGATTGGTCAGAATTAACAGGCTGGCTAACCTCAATTTGATTCATTATGGACCCGCTTACAAAAAAAAATTGCTCACTTTTTAAATAAATGTTATTATGGTTATAATGCCCTGATAGTTCACTATCCTCATGCTATCAAATCAAGTGATTTCACAATAAAAGCGTCTGCTTGTGCAACTTCAGAGAGTGTAGACGAATTATTGCTATCCAAAAAGGTGTAACTTGAACAACCAGAATTTTGAACAGAACGTCTCGTTCAGCAAAATGTATGACAGTTCAAATGAAATATTTTAAACAAGCAATAGAAGAATTCATTCAAACCTTCTTCGTAGAAAACGTCTGACACTCGGGGAAAAAGTTAGGCGTAGGTCGTGGACTTTGGAACCCTGCCATCGATTCATTTCTGAATTTTCTCATTTTGTCAATGCACTACATTATTAATCCATCAAAAAAACGCCTCCTTGACACTTCCGTGTCAATCTGCAGCAAAGTTTGCACACTCGGCTCGTAAAAATAATTGATTTAGAAGCGAGTTTATTTCGTCAACAGCAAAAATAGAAGGAAATCTTTCGCGGTCTTTTTGTTTTCTTTGAGACGATGGATTTGATTGGTCAATATTGGGTAATGTATAAAACACTGACCGAAAATGTATAGCGAATCGCACGACACACAGAAGATAGACTAGATCCAATTGGCTCCCTGCATAAATTATGGAAAGTAGCAAACTCCAAGATTCAAGATGTACAACGGACAGAGATAAAGGCACGCCTTCTAACTGGCACTTACATATTACAGGGAAACACAGCCAAATTTAATCAAAACGCCGTGCAAAATATGCAAACATGACCTGATGAGAACAGAGAACACCTGCTAGTAAAATGTACTGCATTTACAGCCATACTATCACTATGGACGATAGTCTTCTAACTCAAGTCATTCTCAATTGTACTCATACTTCAGTGTCAAGCAAGGTTCAACTTAGTAAAGAACAGCAGCTTAGCATAGAGAGATGGTCCCAGTTATACGTACTGTGATTCCTTAATCAAAGCAAGAACCAATACCCTATGTAGCAATGTGGTTATCTAATATTACATTTACTTGCACAGTCTTATAAGTCTTCATACAAGTTATATTGTCTCAAAATTTGTTCTTGCGTGTAAATTACCTAATAGATCTACATCTAAAGCATTTGATGGCCGATCGCGTTGTTCAATGTGTATTTGAGTATGGTTTGTGAAAATGGTTCAGGTAATTATTGACAATATAGAAATATCGTACTATAGCGTGTACAAAAATAGTTGTTGGTCATATGATGAGTTGACACTGTCTTCTGGACTTTATTACCAATTGACGTTGACTAAGTTCAACAAGTATGGTCTTGGACAAAAGTATATAAATCTATAAAATTTTACGACATCAGAAAACGGATAAACCTCAAGACATGGGACCGATGAGGTCCTCCATGCACCCTTCAAGACAGTTTGCCACATATACCAAATTCTTCTTTAGGGTCAACTGAATCAGATTCAAAATACCGGATATACCCAATATAAATTCATTTGAATTACCGGGAAATCAGTGGTTACCATGGCAACCCATTGTTACTCGTTGGAATTTTCAAGATTTTTTATATTTCCCCTGTCAGACGGAAGGAAAGTCAGAATTATATTAATGGCACCAATCAAAGCTAAGTTTTTGAACGTCATGTTTGACGTCATTTCTTCTCCAAGATGGCGTCATTATCTCCTAAGATGATGTCATTTGACAATGAAGATTTATATAGACTATATATTCACTACAATGAATATAAGATTATATTTTTATTGTATATTATTAACGAATAACACAATCTTAAATACAGTGTATTTTATTACTTCGTTTGTATAAATTCCAAATTACAAAAAAAAGTTAAAATTCTCCTTTTTCGGGGAAATAATTAAGTTAACTAGTAATAAGGGCATACTTATTTAGAATGTGAATTATTAGTTTAGGGCTCACAAAACTTTACAAAATGTTACTGTATTCATGTATACGTTACATTACTCATTTTTACGTTGAATTTCAGTATATAGTGACTCCTTTTGGGGATTAATTTCCATTGTATTTGTTTACATTTACACCGTTTGTTGAAAGTAGGACAATTAACTTTTATCTTAGATCGGTATTTGATACTTCGATTGTAAATTTCGAAAATGGAGAACAAACTTGTAAAGAAATTCGTACAAGATGTAAGAATAATGATTTATACTTAGTGTTTTGGGGTTGTCACCTCATAAATATTGGTTTATATTACTTTTTAAAGTCCACCTGTCATGCCTAGGCCATGGGATGGTCAATTACGGTTTAATTGCTTTTGGGGTGGCTTAATCAGTTGAGGTGTGATCAAGCTTATACATGCTCATTATCACCTGTTGGTCGATGTTCTAAGTCCACCATTGTTTAAATACACTTAAGACTAGTCTATGCTATAAACCAGAGTGTATATTGTACTAAAATTATGATTACAAAGTTTAAAGTTAGTGAGAGTAATTGGTTGGATAACTCAGTTACTTCCTAGTCTTGATCCATTTAAACTTCAAACTGTTTTATGGTGTACAGGGCTGGCCAAATCAAACATCCGTATTGTCCGTGTTGCCACAAGGCAAATATGGACAAGTGGATTTTCCATTATTTTATTCTATGATGTTTATACGGCAAGTAACTTTACCAATTGCCAAGAATGGACAAGTAAATAATTTTAAGATTTCGCTGGTGTAATGAAAGTAAAATTTCCATTCCAGATTCTACACTTACCCTACTGTTCCAATTCTTTATAGCCTTTGAAGCAGTCTGGATTCTTTATCTTTCTCTCATTTTCTTTCTTAGTAGTTTCTTATTGTAGTGATTATTCTAGAATTCCAAAAAGGACAGGGGTAGGCACAAGGGGGAGGGTACATCAAAGGATTGATGTTTCAAAGTAACTATCTATGCATAGGAACAGCACAATTCTACAATATTTGAAGCTCTTATGACCACTGTGGCTTGACCAGTAAAGATAGTGCAAAGAAACATAATTAGGGACTTTAGTCAGTTATCTTTCCCTGATAAAATCTGAAGCAATCCAATTGGTAAGTAGGTCCTTACAGTTTGAATCCTCGGATTTTATCATTGAATTCTTATGTAAGGATAACAAAATA
Source organism: Mactra quadrangularis (assembly GCA_025267735.1). Classification (NCBI taxonomy): domain Eukaryota; kingdom Metazoa; phylum Mollusca; class Bivalvia; order Venerida; family Mactridae; genus Mactra; species Mactra quadrangularis. The sequence continues at coordinate 37,627,688 of CM046304.1, forward strand.
TTTCATCTAATATCTATCTTGTTAATGAAGATATTAACAGAAGTATTGAAATTAAGATAGTTCTTTACCCTAAAAATACTTAACCTGAATTTCAAACAAATTAAATGGTGTACAAAAAAGTTATTTAAGATCAATTTTGGAAAATTGACATTAAAGAGTAAGATAGTGTAAAATCCGAGTAATCCGAGTAATCCGAGCGCTCCTATGTGGTACCGATATTGATTGTGTTTACAAACAGTTGGTCGACACTATCACAAACATATCGTCTATTTGTTTTCCTAAGAAGCATTTTAGGCACTACCTTAAACCTTATTGGAACAAGCATTTGACTGAACTTAAGCGTAGATCTAAAAGTGATCGCCATGGCTGGATTAACGACGGTCGACCACGATCTTACGATTATTTATCTTTTTCTGCTTATAAAGCATCTAAGCGTGAATTTAGATCTTGGCAACGTTATTATATGATACAATACATGAACAACCAAGACGCTGAAATTGACCAAACAGCTGAACTAGATAACAATAAATTCTGGAAATTGATCAATTCGCGTAGACGTAGCTCTAGTGCTAGTGCTGGCTCGGAAATTAAATTTGAAGGTGTAGTGTATCGTGATGCCAAATCTATCACAGATCAGTGGCATAAGTATTTTACTGACTTATACAGCCCACATGATAATCCTGAGTTTGATTCAGTTTGGAAATCTCACGTAGAACACACTGTACGTAACGCAAACATGTCAATATTCAGTGACACCGCTCCACCCCCGGTTGTGCATTACGAAACCGTTGAATCAGCGTGAAATCATGTAAACGTGGTAAAAGTTGCGGACACGACAACATATACTATGAACATTTTATCTATGGTGACTCTATTTTACTCAAAGTACTTTCAAACCTGTACACCGCTATGTTGTTGTATGGACACGTACCACAAGACTTGAATAGAGCTACCATTGTGACTATTCATAAAGGTGGTAGAAAGAAGAAAGATGACCCCAACAATTTTAGAGCCATTTCTCTATCATCTTGTATTCTAAAGCTGTATGAATGTATACTTCTAGATAGATGTGGGTCTAATATACTATCAGTGATAAGTTCTCAGCAAGGTGGCTTTCAAAAACAACTAGGTACCTTAATGTCATCATTCTTGCTACGTGAGTGCATACTCTATGGTAAGGAGAATAACAGCAAAGTATATGTCTGTTTTCTCGATGCTAGTAAAGCCTTTGACATGGTATGGCACGACGGCTTACTCTTTAAATTGTTACAAATAGACATTGATATGTATTCCTACAAAGCATTCAAAGCAATGTATGAAACTATGGAAAGCCGCGTACGGAATAGATCATTTTTGTCCGAGTGGATTAGTGTGAGACTAGGAACTCGTCAAGGTGGTCGGAGTTCTCCCTTACTATACCTTCTATATATTAATGGTCTCATACATGAACTTGAAAATTGTAATCATGGTATATGTGTGTATGACATAAACATTTCTTCTCCAACTGTAGCTGACGATATGTTACTAATATCCTACACTAAAGCAGGACTTGATAAGATGCTAAACATTTGTAATAAATTCGCCAAACAATGGAGATTTCTATACAATTCAAGTAAATGTTCCATCATTGTTTTCAATGAAAGTAAATCTGAATACAAGCGTCAGCAAAGACAGTGGATGATTGGTAATGACATTATTTCTGAGACAGACCAGTATGTACATTTGGGTGTTACATGTGACAAATATATGGATCAACAAACGAACATTCGTGAGGCCTCAAATAGACTACGCGGAACTCTACTCAGTATCATGAACAACACATTTAATCAATTAAGTATTTCAACAATATCCTGGACAACAATATATAAATCAATAGTGTTACCTAAAGGTCTATTTGGGTGTGAGTTATGGAGTAATACAGCACCAGCTAGCAAGCTACAACTAGAGAGGAGCCATCGTTATTGTATAAAACTTATTCAAAACTTTCCTCACAGAACCAATACGGATTTTGCATTAAGCTGTTTTGGTTTAACTTCAATTGAATCTGAGATTGACTATAGAAAACTTCAATTTCTTGGGCAGTTATGTCGCTTACCTAACATTTATCTGTCTAAACAAGTGTTTGTTAAAAGACTCGTACATTATTATGAAGGTGATAAACAGCTGTTTGGTTTTGTGCCAGATATCAATAGAATTCTGACTAAATATAATTTGAGACAATATTTGCTTAATTTTCTAGACAGAGCTTTATTTCCATCGAAAAGGCAGTGGAAGGGAATTTTAAGATCAAGTATATTTGATCGTGAATTCATGGGGCAGGTGTCAAGAGTATCGAGCCTAAATTCCTGGTTGCGCTGTAGTAATCTTTTCATAGGTAATAAACCCTGCTCAATCTGGATGTTTATAAGACATGATCCACGACTAAAAGACAAATGCTATTTCGCCCTAGGTGCACTAGCTCGCCTTGTTTCATCTGAAATATGTGAACGTTGTGTTGCCTGTAATAAATTAACTAGTGATGTTACTTTACATCTATTATTCTACTGCACAACGTATGAACGTGAAAGACAATCCTTTTGGTCTAAAGTATTATCAAGGATAGGGATTAGTGATTATCTCACACTTATTAAGAATGACCCTAAGCAGCAGATCAGTGACTTATTATTAGGTAATGACTCATTACCTGTATACATACAAGAAGATATTAAGATTCTCAGTGTTTGTTTTATGTATAAAATATTACAGTGTCAATACTCAAGTATCAAGTATCATTGATTACATCTACATATGTATATAATTAACTGACAGTTTGTCTATGATTTGTAATTTTGTATACAAATCTTGTTTTTTTCATGTTATTTTTTTGTAAATGTATATAGTATGTTTGTATGTTGTATATAATATGTTTGTATGTATGATAGCTCTCCTAAATGGAGGTAAATAAAGAATCTATCTATCTATCTATCTACCTGCCATAACTTGTGAATTTGAGTGTAATACAAAAATTGTGAAATGATTGTAGACAACTATCTAAAATCTTTAAAAAATATCACTGTAAGACTACACTGTCATAAAAACCTCTTCTAGAAACATTCTGATTGCTACTCACAGAAAACATGCTATGAATAGACATAGTTACACTTTGTTACCCAAAACATCCTGTTGATTATGAAATTTTTGTTATACTAAATGAACAGTCATCATTTGTTTAATTTGTGAAAAACAGAATATTGACTCAATTTGGGGAAAATAATCACTGAGGGTCATAAAGCTAAATGCTAAATATTGCTACATGTATGCTACTTCCACATATATTAAAACTTTATTTAAAGGATAACTATAACAGATGGTACAGTGGCATACACAATCTATTTTAGCTTCAGTGGCGTAGCAAGGGCTTTTTAATGTGTACGCAGAATCCTAGGGGTTCAAGGGTATGTACCCTCGAATTTGTTTTTCTGTAAATCATCTCAGGAGCATTTTGACAACTATCAAAAAGGGTCTGTATAATTCATTCTGGGTACAAATATATGAACACAACATTCGTTGCAATTATCATTTTATTCCAACCAGCGTTTAAAGAATTATATAGACTGAAGTCAAAGACAAACAACGAATTTAAACCGTAAATTCGACTCACAAAAGGCAAGTCCAATTGAAACGTAACGTGACATACGGTTAGTAAAAGAACAAGCAGTTTTGTTTAACATCTCCATACCCCCTCAGGCCAAAGTGTTTACTGCATATTTGGCGTTGAAATTATACGATTTTCTGGACCAATGTGTACGCAGCTGCGTACTCTGCATACTGGTAGCTAAGCGCCTGAATTATTTGTAATATTGTAAATGATGGTCTTCTTCTGCATCTATTTACTGTCAGGAAAACATAATTCATGATATTGAAAAAGAATTGCATCTGTATGGATTGTCTCCCTTGTTAGTCATTTCTGTTTTAAGTTGTTGTACTTCCATGTAACTTCCTTGTTGGTTGAGCTGGCATTTTATTATAAAGTACTCTCCTTTGCATCCCTCAAAAGTCTCTGAGTTGCAAGGGGAGTGTAATTTTGGAGTGCTCCTTAGTTTCATGAATTATTACATAAACTTGTAAGTGTATCTTTACCTCACTTGAGTTATTTCTATTTGTTTAACCAACTTTGAAATGGTCATACATGTAGTCACCATATTCAGTGATTAGTATACTGCCTTCCAAGCTTTGTAAAGATAATAAAAGTAAAAGTTGTTATTTATTGTGATGCCTATTGTATTTTGATAGGTCGGATTAAATGGATGAGTAGTTTTGAAGTTTAGTAGTTATAGGTTGCTAGACTTGCTATAGAGACAGCTTACTCTATGAATTGAGAGCAACATGTTTTAGCTATAATCTGAGTGTTGGACATTAATTAAAACCTGAGCTAAAATTCTCTGTTGCCGTCTCCCATTGTTTTCCTCTGACATGCAAATCCACACAAGGAATCTGTTGAACAATTATGTGTCTTTGCACTATCTTTACTGGTCAAGCCACAGTGGTCCTATGCTGTTCCTATGCATAGATAGTTACTTTGAAACATCAACCCTTTCATGTACCCTCTTATATCTGCCTTCCTGTCCTTTACTGAATGCTAAAAAAACCCATAAAACAGTGTTTCGATCTGCCCCTGGTGACACTGTAATCAAAGCTATAACAAAATTATTAGCATTTTCTTCCTTAAAACTCAAATGTCCAATATTTTTTTTCACTTAAACGCTATCACATCAAAGTTATAAATCAAACCAAAAATAAAGCTAAATTTCCAATAACATGTTAATGATTATTAAAAACCTCCCTAAAATTCAAATATCAAATACTTTTTCCCTCTATGACATCAAAATTATCAAACAAACAAAAACAAAGCTAGATTTCCAATTACATGTACCGGTACATATAAATCATGGCTGTATTTACAGTTAAAATTGATAATGAAGACTACCTATTGTATTAGTCTATTACATGATATGATATAAAACTCAGCTTTGATCTTGTTATAGAGTAGAGATATCATTGTTAATGAAATCAGAAAACTTGTAATTTACTGCTCACACAATATTACATTTAGATATACACGTACTGGTATACCAGTTGACATAAGATAACATTGTATCCCCTCTCCTAGGTTTTGAATTCCTTTATTGTTAATGATATGAAAATAGTTGTCTAAGGCTTTTTATCTGTTTGTGCTATATTGAACTGGGAATAGAACAGATGTGCAGTGTCTAAGTGTTTTAAACATATTTGCGTTATACCTTTTAGGATTATTTTTTAAATTTCATTCATTTTACATTAAAAATGGACTTTCAAGCTATTCTTAGGGAATTTGATGGAAAAGTATGATTTTTAGAACTTTGGTTGTTTTGTTTCTTGTTTATTTTACTTTTTATGCCTTTATGTAAATACATTAGAATTTATGTATGAGATATTGGCAGTTTGGCACCATTTGAGCATTGATTTCATGACAAAACTTGTTTGTTTTTTTTATTTTTAAATTCTCTAAGCAATGCTTTTATTAGGTCTTGGCATTTGGTTATAAAGCTTGATAACAGACACTGTGTTCTAAGCTCAATTTTCCCTCAAGTTTTATTCTACAACATTAAGCTTTCTATTATTAAGTTCTACCTTATGTTATACATTATATATGTTTTACTTGTTTATAACCTCATTTCACATAAATAACATGTGCTTAGAGTACCAAATAAACTTGAAACCACTGTCGCAGCTTCACATCAGTCTAGCAATATTTTTGATAACTTTTAGAGATCTACATTTGTTTCAAGTTTGTTTCAAATATAAGCCTTTTTTTAAAGAATTTTGAAGAACATGTTCCGCTGAATAATAACATACAGTCTCTAATTTAAAGTAATTACCAGCCAGCTGAATGATAGACTTTGAAGATTTTGGCACAGTCTGGTTTAAAAGTAATGAATTTATTATAGAATTCATTTCAATTTTAGAAAAAAGCTTATCTGCAGACCTTTTTTTGCTTATATAACAGGGGCCGTTTATAGGCGCCTTCCCCTCTTTAAATTTCTTAAAAATCATGCAGTTTTCCCAAAATTTGGAGTTTGCTTTGGATGTTTGGAATTATTATTATTATAATTTTTTTTCAAAAAATTCCTTCCTATGTCTGCGCTCTGCGAAATCTGAAAAGATTGAACAACACCTTCAACTCAATCGAAATCAATGAGTCAATGCGACCAAGAAATAGTGCACAGAAAAATATGCGTACTGTCAAAAGTAGATAATTTTGAAAAGTTGAAAAAAAGTAATTTAAACCAGGGATTTTATATAGAATCCTTGTTTAAACAAATACTTAATGTTATGATATTTAATGGGGTTTTTCACATTAATCAAACATTATCTAACTGTGCATGGAGAGAAGTTTTTTGTATTATTGCACATTAGTATCTACCACACGCTTGTAAATATAATTTTAACGAGTGGTTATCACAGCAGGAGTTTACTTTGAGAGTGTTAATTGTCTGGTTCCCAGTCGTACTTTGTCAGGTAAAAGTTCGTCAGGCAAAGCATGATCATGGCCACGCATTTTGTAGTGAATTAGGTATTTCAATGAACATTTCTCACTACACAGGCTTAAATCAAAGGATCATTGTACAAGAATAACAGTGGATACCTTTTTTAGTTGTTCATTTACCTTTATGCTAAATAAAGTATCGGAAATTCTAATGAGACTAATCCACGTCCAAAATTGTGTTCAAGTGAGACTTGTTTGTGTAAATTGTTCGCTAAATATACATGTAATCAGAAATATCGAAATTGAATGACCTATACAGTATCGAACTCCTACTAAAGTAACTATTGTCAGCAAATGATCATGCAAGATCAAGAAAACGTAATACCTGAATAATAACTGAGGAGGCCGCCAAAGAAACCGCACAAATTATTCTTCACTTTTTGCTTGCTTCTCAAAATTCAAAACATGGAAAAAGATTTTTTTTGCTCTTTAGCTGCATTTTTGTTGGAAAAAAATACAAAGAACATGTGATCAATTTGTTGTGGCCTTAACTCCATAGCAACACATTGTATAGGTTACATCGTGGCCATCAATCCACCTATCACTGTTCCTGAAAGACTCAATCTCTGGATTACTTATAGATGCAATTCAGTGACCGAATAGTACCCTAAAATTATTTAGAATCAGTGGTAGTAGGGAGAATGACCGTAGAAATTATTTCATGACTAAGCTCTACGATGTATGCCCCACCGGTGAATCGAACCTACAACTTAGTAGAGTAATGTGCATGTAAAATGAAATATGAAAAACATTTGATTATGAATGATAAAGAGATGATGATGGATATCGAAATAATAACTTTGAACTCCTAAAATCGTTCACATATTCCTTCCAACAGTACTCTCAGTACTTTGATTTGTTCCCTATCTATGAAATTGCGATAAAATTTCCCCTAATGTACTACATAAAGAAAGGCCGCAGACCCCTATCCTAAATATTGAAATAAAAGCCCTGTGGTGCTTTCCACAAAAATCTTACGAAAAAAATCTTCATAAGTCAAAATCAAGAAACATTAATAATATGCTCATTTATAGGCTTATCAATTCCAAATATAGAATTGTGTAGAATTTTGCATGTCTTTTGAATATCATACCATAGTTATGCTTATTATCCGTCTGACTTTAATGAGCTAATTATATGAAACTGACTTACGAAGATTTTTTTCGTAAGATTTTTTGTGAAAAGCACCACAGTTCTGTAACCTGCAGAATTTCTATATTTACTTTACAATGTCACATGATATAACAGGTTGTTACATGGTCAGGTGGTAGAATGCACACTTTGGGATCGAGAGGTCCCGGGTTTGTACCCCAGTAGGGACACTGCTAATTTCCTTGAGCAAGATATTTACCTACATTTGTTCCACTTCACCCAGGTGTAAATGGGTAGTGTGAGGGATCACCTGTCTGAAAGTGAATTCAATGACCAGGGGTTATAGTACACAATTGTATACAATTGGATAAATATGGAAGCATGTTTTAAACCTCACCTTAACTTTTTAACTTTAAATGAAAAACATGTTGGTTTTGGGCAAAATGATCATAACTCGCTCTTCTTATATTGAGTTACGACTGTTTTCCGCTAAACCTGCAATTTGTGGAACTCTATCTTTACAGGATGTGTACATACTTGACCTCACCTGTAAAACTCAGATAAAATCTTTGCACATTATTTTAAATGTTTTTTATACTAAGGCATCATGGTTGTCAAGAAAGAGTTACATCATTTAAGATAAATGATCTTTATTTTACTGATAAGAGTAACTATTTGTTTATCAAAGTTGTTTTTTTTAACTCATCCAGGTTATCATTTAATACAAGTACAGTGTGAATACGATACTGAACATTTTAGATTGTAGGGTGACAGACCTTCTTTTATTACCCACATGACATTTGGAACCAGCACCCCCTACCCCTGGAGCAGTGAATGGATGGTGCAGATTTCTCACCTATATTTGGAAATGATGGCATGATGGCAGTAACCTAGAGATTTTTATATGTACATGTTTGTATTGTTGGAGTTATCTGCAACATGAATGTATATTGAGGGTTGCCCACAAGACTGTCGTAACTCACTCTTTAATACAATGCACTTACTACAGTCTCGCGGGCAACCCTTGATATATGGTTCATTAAACGTCTACATAACAAAATGTTGTCCATAAGTTTAAAAATATTTTAGTGTCTTATATATATTGACTATTGAGCTGGTATTAAAAATTGATGTGTCAAGTCTTTGAAATCGGCATTGCCTTGAATTCCACCCCCCAAGACTGCAGTATTTACTTCGTATTCAATATATTATTATTTTATGTTTTCCACAGGTTAGAGAAGTGATTACTGATGAAAAAGAACAAGATAGTTTGTTTGAAGCATTGAAGAAATATCAGGAGTAAGTAGGAGACATACATTGTTTTATAAGCCAGATTTTTCAACGAAAAAAATTTGCCCAATAGTTTGGCAAAACACAGGTGTTGGGCAGTCGGGCGTCCGGTGTTGTTAACAAATGCGTTAAAGCTTTTTTTTCCATGTATTTTTGCCATTTATTGTCAGATCTTTATGAAACTTCATACAATGATAACATACCATGTGATGAACAGAATTAAAAAGTAACTACAACTCTACCTGCCTTTTTTAAGGATTATTTCCCTTTGTAATTTTTGCGTTTAAATTTTTAAATCCGGCTTTAATGAGGTTTCCACTTTGCATTTCTTAATGTAAAACAGATGGTGTGCAATATAGGTTGCTGATTTTGCCATGTTGCATTTTTTGTCACAAGAGGTGCCACAAAAAACATGAAAGTACAACAAAATGGTCTTTTTACTGAAACATCATCCTATGGGATGCCATGCAAAAACACAATCATACAATGTTTTAATCATTATACCGAAGAAGAGGGGGGTATACTGTTTTACCCTTGTCCGTCCGTCCGTCCGTTACAAAATTTCCGTCGCAGTTTTCTCAGCAACTATAACATGCAGCAGCCTAATACTTTGCATATTGCTTCATCCCATAGTCCCATGTGGTGTAAAGCGATTTCATGCTCCTTGCTCATCTACTTCCTGTTTGTCGCATATTGTTAGATTTTTGCAGGGGTATCACTAGTGAGCATTAGCTCACAGATTTACTTGTTTTGCCATGTTGCATTTTTTGTCACAAGAGGTGCCACAAATAACATGAAAGTACAACAAAATGGTATTTTTACTGAATCATCACCGTGGAGTGCCATGCAAAAACACAATCATACAATGTTTCAATAATTTGTTGTGTTTTTGACTGTGGAAGTGCCAAGGAAAACATATTTATATAACATCTATACACCATCTCATGTGGTATTTTTGCTTTTATTTTGTCTCATCTTGCACTCCTTGGAATGAAGATGCCCCAAAAAACCATTGTTGCATCTTTGTGTTTTATTGTGGTGCCATGAAGAATGAAAGTGCAACATAATCTATTTTATTATACCTCACTGGAATTTCCCTACGCTAAAGTCCTATACCGAAGCGGGTGTTATTTTCGATCACATTGTTATATTACCCGCTATCTAAGGGAGACCACTTATAAACCTTATATTTTCATCGTTCTTGATGTAATATTAGAAGATAAATGACGTCATCTTTGAGTAAAAATGACGTCACGTTATAACTTGTGTAAAATACATACAATAAAACACAAAACTAAGCATGAAAGAAACAGAATATTCGTCAACTTTGGGGTAAGATCTTTTTTTATTTCAACTCGTGAACTCAGAAAATGACATGGCTTTGCAACTCGTGAAAATATGTTTTCTGAGCTCACTCGATGAAATAAAAATCGATCTTGCACCAAAGTTGACGAATATCCTCTATGTCTTTACTGTGTTGTTATTTGTTGTTCATTAAATATTTACATGTGACAGTTTTGTTCGGTATAATAAAAAACAAATAACACATGGCAATGAGGGTGACAGTACAGATTATCAACCCATGGAAAATAATATCAACCTCGGCTAGCGCCTCGGTTAATATTATTTTCCTCGGGTTGATAATCTGTACTGTCACCCTCATTGCCATGTGTTATTTATATAGTATTACTTGGTTGTTTTTTTCATTGTATGTTTATACATGCCCAGTTGACATTTTAAAATGGTAAATTATTAGCCAACATTCTGCACGTGTTTAAGCACAAGCCTAAAGAGCAAAACAGGGCACTAGACAACTTTTGGGGACTGGTACCCATACCCTCAGGATGGGGGAATTTTGCGTCATTATTCGGCCCCAAAATATGCCAAATGAGTGCCCTGCAAAAAACCACAATGATGCGACAGAAAAAGTTCTGTTGCTTCTTTGTACATTGTATATATATATTTTATATTGTAGCTCATCAAATGTAACAAAGTTAGTATTGGATCTGAAGAGATTGATAAATGATCCTTCAAAACTTGAAGTCTATGACCATATAAGGTAATATACTATGATATTTCATATCCAAATTATTTAGAGTAGTTGAATAAGTTGGATTCTTTTTAATTCAGTCTTTTTAATTAGTGCTTTAGCACACAATTTTGAATCAATTTCAAAATTTCAACTCATCAATTTGAGTTCAATTCTTGTCCTCAGTAGGTAATACCCTTCCATGAAAATTTGATATTTTTTATTTTTTCCATGAAGGCAAAAGTTGTCTTCGTCATGTTGAAGGATGAATACTGGAATTGATAGAAAAGTGTCTAGAAGAGCTGGTTTGATGATTTGATTGTCCTCAAAATTGTTGATAATTTGCATAAAATCCAAATAAAAATATAACATCTTTGGTTATAACTTAGTAAGTGTGAGAAATTATGAAGTAATAATAATAATAATAATAATAATGATGATTATGATGATGATGATGATGATGATGATGATGATGATGATGATGGTGATGATGATGATGGTGATGATGATGATGATGGTGATGGTGATGGTACAGACTTTATTTAACGAGGCTACACATTTGGATAAATCCAATCTTCCATGTGAAACTCTGTAAATTATGTAACAGTTACAGAGTTAATATTTTCTAGCTTTTCTCATGAACTTTTGTCCATTACTTTGTGTGTTAAGCATATTTGCTGAGATAGGCAATATTTACATTCTACTATAAATGTACTATCATATACATTGTATTCTGTTGTTGTAATATACCTAGTAATTAATTCATGGATTTACTAATTGAATTATTGAAGTACAAGGTAATTTGGTCTTGGATCTATTCTCTTATTATCTAGATTAGATAAATATTTTGCTTATTCCACATTTTATACCAGTCATAACATTGTCCCTGAAACATATGAAGTTTGAGGACCCTTAAAAAAGTGAATTGTTTTCTTTGGATCCTCTGCACAAAATATTTTTCTAATGACCAAGTTGTAGCTCCACTCTGTTTTTTGTGCAGAGGATTTAAAGTTAATGAACACAATTCAAAGGACCTATTTCGGGTTTTTGCAGTGAGGAAAAATGGTAGTTGTTTTATGGAATATTTGATTAATAATTATTTGTCCAGAAAGAGAATACTAGGGCTTCAATGATTCGATTCATAGAAAATTTGATTACAACAGCACAAGGATTTCGATACAGGACCAGCAATTTTGGATTCCATACCAGTAGCGTGTTCAGTTACCCTTAACGTTACAGAAAGTTACATAACGATACATTCGGAACTCCTCGGCTATTCGCTGCGAATAATCTAATCTAATACACAAATATGCGATCGTTAAGGCCATGAGTGATGTTTCAAAATTTACGGACTAAAAACGAAACATCACTCAATGCCTACACGATCACATAATATTTGTTTACTTCTACACCGGTAGTTTCAAAATAGCGTCTAAATATGTCTGAGATTATTTGCAGCCAATGGCCGAGGAGTTCCGAATGTATCGTTACGGAATGTTTTATAACGTTCGCGGTAACTGAGCACAGGGCAGCCTTTTAATGTGTCTATAAAAGCTATAAGAACCCTTTTAGTTATAATGATAAATTGATTATGAATAAATCAGTATGAAAATTCATTTGCTTCATTGATCTTGTTCTGAAATAAATGTTGAAAATTTCAGTAACAATTTTATCTTATCAATATTAGATAGTTTTAAACTCGAATAAATGTATTGATGTATATTTTGTATAAATTGTACTATTCAAAGAATTGAATAAAAAATCAAATTGAAATAAAAATAATTGAATGGCTTAGAATTTACTTTCTGGTGGATCCCTTGTCTATAGACCCTGAATACCGTTATACGAATTACACTGTAAGATTTTGTCCTGCGTTATCTTTTTTGCAAGTCTTAAAGCCCCTTTACTAAATAGAACGCTGATAATTGTCAAGTGTCATGCTTTTGCTTAAAACTCATGCAAACATTCAATGAATATATAAAAGGCATATGAGATACAAAAAAACACAAGTATTTGCTCCAGAATTTATACTAATATTATTTTGAAATTAGCGATAAAACCCAACGTAATGACTGTACGGAAAATCACGGAACTCAACGAACTAGATCGGAACATCCCGTCGTGGCTATAAATAACCACAACTTCAAATCTTAAGTCAACAAATTTTCTGCTTTGATAAATACACGTTTTGTATGGTGAATTTCCTGCTAAAGCCTATTAAAACTCACGAAATCATGTAAATAGTTTTATACATGAACATATACTGAGGGGAAAAAGAAAAGAACCCATTAAGTCTTACGTTATACAAAAACGTTTGCTGATAGGTCACATTCGGGTAGAATGAGTGTAATGTCGGTAAGACAACTAGATATTTATATTTACGCCAACGACATTCGCGAGACAGATTTTCATGTCAGTATCTACGTCATGTGTGGTGAAAGATAACCGAGTATGTCAAATAAGTCGACAAACAACGGAAATCTTCTTGTTTGGCGTAAAGAGTTCTTAAGATATGCCACCGTCATCAACGTTTATCTCTCTGCTTGTATCATCGCGCCGTGGTGTTGAAATAATGAAGAGCTCAGTGAGGATTCGCGTTTTGGCTTATGTAACGTCCTCAGATTAGACAGATTTATCAATGTTTCAAAACGAGTTTAGGCCACAACTTGTTGTTGGCTAAGGTAATCTCGTGGACACATCACATATACTAGCTTTTATGCTCTGTGAGTGTCTCTATATTCGGGCAACGTTATGACAGTGTATATCAGCATAGTAACGACATACCTGATATTACCTCACGGTGCGCATGTCACCAAGGACTTCTTACTGGGTGACAACATTAATGTTTCCATATTTATTCTAAATCACGAAACTTATGTACCTAGTAGAAATGATGTGTTTCTTTTTAGCATCTGTTTAGATGATTGCGTACTCAAAATTTGCATGCACTGATTTCTCGAGTAAATCACTGGAAAAACGATATGACATATCCAACACTTTACAATTTTGTGTAAATTTTATCAAACACCTTTTAAGCAACTTGATTGGCTGAGAGGATATTTCCGTTTTCTAATTTGCATGTTATAAAAGTACCCTACTTTTAAAAGAAATTGATATTTTGAATAACTTGACCCCTAAAAGGGAACCCGCTAGAGAGAGTTATCATAATCCAAAGGCAGTTATATTCTGTTGTCTTCTTGATGGTTTTACTTGTTTTTAAATAGATGATAAAGATTTTGGCTTCGTTTAGTGGCTTTAAGTATTTAGGTGTATACAAAAAGTAACTACCTCATAAATATTGAAGATTTTCTATATGTGTCATGTTAATCCGTATTCAAACAGTCAAGGACTGAACGAAACACTGTAACTCTCTTTTTTTTCAAATGAAATGTTTTGTTTAGCCCGCTTACTGAAAGTTTGCAGTAATGCTTTAACTCATCAAATTTTGAGATTTTTATTGCACAATCTGTCAGTTATAACTCAGTGTTTATTTTCACTCTTAGGGGAAAGGTGGCCCTTTTACAGGGGAAAATAGCGACGAAAATGAAAATTGGGGAATTTTTCAATACTCTTTTATTTCATTTATTTATTTTTGATGTACAATGTTAAAGTTAAACTTAAAATTCAACAAAATTTACATTATAATAGTTATTCTGGTTACCAAGTGCTTTCTGGAAAACAAAAAATTTGCTTTCAGAAAATGGCAAAAAATTGATACACCTACATTTTTAGAACAGGGGAAATTTTCTACAGACTAGGGGAAAAATATATACTTTTTGGGGGAGGGGAATGGGACCCAATTTTGGCCCCAAAATGGCTTGAAAAGAAACACTGTAACTTTTGCACTAAAAGATCGAAAATTTCAATATTTAACATTGATTTCATTTTACAGCTCATAGTACCAGTATGAACTATAAAGGTGAATATAAGACTGTGAACTGTTTAAAACACTAACTTTAATATTGTTTGATGTGATAACTAATAATGTACATGTTTTATGAAATCTTTACTAAAAGTATGTAAACCACAGGGACTTGAAATTTTATTTCAAAATAGGATGAGAAATTACCCTTCCTCTTTATATATGTTAAACAGAATTTGCCTGGCTAGCTGAGGCAATAGCTGACATGTCTACAATAGCACTGGTCCAGGGTTGTAAGTAAGATTCCCTGGCCGGGGATACCCTGGAGCATAGTTATAAAATGATTTCTTTTGCCATTCTTTCTCCTACCACTGATTATAAAATCTAAATATGTAGGGTAGCTGTCGATCAGGGATAGAAGTATGTGTCTAGTTACTGGTAAACAGCTTTATCCAGAGATTAAGCCATTTCCAGGAATGGTGAGCAGGTTGACTGACTGCCAAGAAATGATTAAAACAACGTATTGCAATGGTGTAAAACCCAATTCACCCAAAATATAAATATATAGTTCAAACATAAAAATTTCAAGCTCCTGTGATGTAAACTAATATTTTGTCTTTGTCAGCACTTGTAGTTTGTTTTGTATTAAGAAAACACCTGGGTATTGTTTTAGTTCATATGAAATATTGGTGTCAAAATTTCATGTTTTGACTTTTATTGAAGGATGGATTTTTCAGTTTTTCTTCAAGGTGGTGCAAACTTTGGAATGTTTCTTAAGTGGTTTCTTTGGCACCATAAATATCATCCTTACGCTAAATTTTGTCATATTAACAAGTCTCTTGAGGGAAGAACTACTGAAGTACTGTCAGAACCTTAATACTTCTGATAAACAAATATTTGACTTAAATTTTGATTT
Source organism: Mactra quadrangularis (assembly GCA_025267735.1). Lineage (NCBI taxonomy): Eukaryota > Metazoa > Mollusca > Bivalvia > Venerida > Mactridae > Mactra > Mactra quadrangularis. The sequence goes on from CM046304.1 coordinate 37,643,442, forward strand.
GATTTTTGATTTATTGTTGCTCTTGACAACCTATGTTTATCATAGACAGTGTAATGACATTGTAGTCTGTTCAATTAATCTGAGGAAGATTTATACAGTTCAAACTTAAGTAACACTATCTTTTAACTGAGTAATATGTAAATGATAATATTTTTTAATGGGGTTTCCCCATATTAAATAGCCGACTTCTGTTTGTTGTATAAGCCATATAATCCATCAAAATCCAATGTCACGGAGTTATTAGTTCTTTGATATATTAGCTCAACTTTCGAAGAATTGTAGAGCTCTCCTATTCGCCCTGGCATTGGCATCCATTTTTCTGATTTAAGTTTTTGTGCTGTAAAATATATTTTACTATAACTTTTTTATTTCTTAAGGTATCAACTTCAAACTTTAAATATACAATGTACATATATGTTCCTTATCATCAACCACATCTCATGTGACAAATACTTACTTAGTCGAGCATGCTGTCTCTACTGACAGCTCTTGTTTTTTGTCTGGTGTCAATTTTCACAAGCTGTAACCATGATACAATGGTTTCTATTATAGGTACTGCAAGTTAACATAAAATTAATTCATTGAATCTACATTAAATGTTGTAGTTGTTTATTTGTTGTTAATTTTTTTATGTGTCGTGTCTAACTATTGTGTGTTTGATTGTTTTATATCATTAATATACTAATAAATGGGGGTGTAACAATACGGTAAAAACCTTATGGCAATATATTGCAATACACGAAACTCGTATTGCAATAAATTGCTATACGTTGTATATTGCGATGCATATTGTTCTCTGCGCATACATGCATAGCATGAAATAATGCCCGTGCATCATCTTTTAATATTTGATTAACATTGTACATAGATATTTGTAAATTTCAAATGATATTCACATATTATGCAAATGTTTGAATAAGTTTGAAAAAAGGTTTTGAATGAACTTTTAAAGATCATAATTCTCTAATTCTACCAAAAATATTTCAAGTTTCTGAACACATTTAAACATTTGTTTAAACGCTTAAATTTCAGACTCTAATAAAAACAGTCAGTATGGAACATAACTAGAAAAACCGGTTTAGAGAAAACCGAACAGGTTAAAAACCGTCAGAAGTTGTATTGCAATATTAACCGGTATATCGGTTAACCGTTACACCCCTACTAATTGATGGGCAAAATAATCAATTAGTCTGACTATATGAAATCATTAAATTTCACTTGCCTGAATCTATAGACCTAATTCAGAACTCTAATCTATGGGGTTTTTTTTTGTGTGTGCACAGATGGTACTATCACAGTTTTCCACAGTCATTGTAGTTGAAAAGCATGAAATATGGTTTAAATCCTTTTGTTCTTTGTACACATATATTCATTTAATCGATGGAAGTTTGTTTGTACTGCAAGAAAACCCCCAAATATTTGAGTTCTGTGCATTAACAATGTTCATCAGTCACATGCTTCACGTTAGTTGGTTAAGATGCTGCATGTTGGCTAATACTCTTTGAACTTTTATAGTTTATGTGCCTTCTTCTAGTACCATTGCAATATATAGACCTGAAATAGACTTGTTACACGTAACAAATGATAAAGTCAATATCACATCAAATAATTGTATTACATATTACTTTAGATGCTCAAATGTACATAAAACTCTCATTAGTAAATAATTAATAAAGCCTTTAGAATTTTCTTATTTAATTGGATTACCGGTAAATGTTTCACTTTCTTTTCTCATTAAATATTCATAAAGGATAATATTGCCTCAATTATAGGTTATTTTCTTGTAGCTTTATTTGTTGGAATGATGGGAAATTACTTTCAGTTTGATTTTGGAATTCAAGACATTACTATCTAAGATTATACTTATTGTGTACAGAATGTGATTTTTTAATGTTTTGGTTTATCTACATGCAAAACATGATTTTTTTATGTTTCGGTTTATTCTATGCAAAACATGATTTTTTCATGTTATGGTTTATTTTATGCAAAACATGATTTTTTCATGTTTTGGTTTATTTTATGCAAAATGTGATTGTTTTTGGTGCTTTGGTTTATTGCATTTTAAGTTTATTTAAAGTTGTCTTTTGCATATTTTTCTTTAGAATACATTTTTTGTTATTTAAGGAAACTACTAGCATTTTAAGTTTAATTTAAAAAAATTTTGTCTATTTTATTGCCTTTAGTTAAAATGTGCCTCTATGTGGTAAGATTTTCATCTTATTGAGAGGAAATACAATATTATTTTATAAAGTATAAAGTGAAATATTTTGACAATGGGTTGTTTTGGTTCGAGAAAGAAAAAGGGTAAAAAGAAATCCTGGATTAAAAGAGAAGATGCTCAGTATAGTTGGGTAATGAGAATGGAAAGGTATATGAATGAATGCATTTCATTGAAACTCTAGTACTTGTTCCACTGTTTTCTTAAGAATGATGCATATTTGTTTACAATCATAATTATGCTTGGATGACTTTGTAGACCATGTACTAAGTTTATTATTTGTATTGTTCGCAAAGTTTGACCCCAACCTGACCTTCATGCAAAAATATTCATTACATTGAATAAGAATGTAGTATTAATGCTCGATTACACCGTGACCGTGAATATTATGAGTCAAATCTTAACACACAAACATACTTCTATAATTTTACCATCGCTGCCCAAGTGTAGAATAGCCGGAGTGTAGAATAGGCGTGGTACTGACTTTCTTTGGGATATGTGTAGATAATTATTAGGTCCAAATGTGAAAGGTCAGGTAGGGGTCGATATATGCATATACTAAGATCATTATTTTGGTGAGCTTATCTGATAACCAATACAAAAGTTAATCGAGGGCAAGTTAAATATCATTTAATAATATTATATAATCTTTCAGACCATTGATTCGTCCTATACATCAACATCAATATGATAAACTTACACCTAATGCTCCAGGTCAGAAATTACGAGTTATTAAATTACACAGAAGAGCAAATGAAAGCTTTGGATTTGCTGTCAGAGGAGGTAGGTTTATAATTTCTTTTTTTAATCTATTGGTTGGTCTAATGTAACACTGCTGTTCTTCAATTTGAAGGTTGAATTCCATAACATAGACATCTATCATTGAACAGAGATGAAGGGTTAGAGCTACCTCCCTTGTATGACACTTTCCTGCTGTCATGTGACGTGACTCAGTCATGTGTCACCAACTGATTAATTATCACAACCCTGATGAAGACTGTGAGATAGGGTTTAAATATATGTTTTTAGCCAGATTTTTCACTGAAAAAATTTGGCTAATAGTTTGGCGAAACACCAGTGGGCGGTTGGGCGGGCTGGCCTGCGAACAGACGGGTGGTTGGGAGTCGGGTGTCGTTAAAAATTGCGTTAAAGTTTTTCTTTTCCATATATTTCTGCCATTTATTGTCAGATCTTTACAAAACTTCATACAATGATAACATACCATGTGATGAACAGAATTACTAAGTAACCTTAACTCTACCTGTGTTTATTATGGATAATTTCCATTTGTAATTTTTGCGTTAAAGTTTTTAAATCCAGCTTTAATGTGGTTTCCACATTACATTTCTTGTTATGTGTAAGGTTTTTTTTCTGTGTTATGAAATTTAACATGCCAAAAAAGAGAACAACTGCTAAACTATGTTGCATATAATGTCAAACTATACACAAAAAATAAATCATTAAAAAGAAATGTATTTCAAAGTCTTTATTTTATAGAGTTTCTCATTTTGTTTATTCAAATCTGCCTATCATGAAATCGCCCTGTGGATACTTGAAATTGTCCTTGTGGTGGTTTATTTGCAATTTGGCATTGGTAGTGAATACATTATGTTTTTAGATAGTTTATAGCGATTCGTCTCCAAAATGGGAAATATTGTGTACTCAAATGTTTCTTCAGTAATGGTAGTTGGTTAAGGGCCTAAAACAATTAAATATGAATTATAGCAATGTAGGTTATCCCATGATACAATATTCAGCTATGCTCAGTGTGAGTGAAAAACATACTGTGGTTGCAGACGATGGAATTAGTGAATTAAGTAGATTACATATTGATGAGTCAGCGCAAAGCTAGCGTATGTAATTAAAAACTGATGTTAACTAGCTTTGCTCTTGGCCATTGATATTTTTTGTGTGTTTTTTTGAACAAACATAATGTACTGGGTTTTCTTATATAAATAAACTTGAATCAAATTTTGAAACATCTGTTTAATATGATATGCAATCAATGGGAGTTTTGTTTGCTTTATTTAAGAGATATGAATTATTATTATCTTAAAATATTTTAATTTTCTAATAAAATTTGATTTATTATTGTAATATATGAGGTTATCTAAGGTTATCAATGTTGGATTTAATATTACAACACAGTATTCTCTGTTTTAATAAATTTAGCCTGTTCAATTACCCTATCTAAACATATATATATATTTCAGGATATGAACATGGTATTGGTGTATTTGTGTCTCATGTGACACCAGGCTCTCAAGCTGAACAGAAAGGTTTAAAGGTAAACATCATTTAATAGTGTAACTCACATAAATCTTGTGGCGTAGCGGATGCTACGGATTATTACGTTGCCACACTGATGTGTGAATGATGTGTTTGGTACACAAACACCAACATTAAAACTTGGGATAAAGTTTATAACAACACAAGTTGGTATATGACGTTTAATAATGGTCCGTGATGTTATTGTTTACAAACATACTTAGTAAAGTTCTAAATCTAATATCATAACTTATAAGTCCAGATTCAAAGCAATGTTTTTAACTTGTATGTTCGAGCCGCTAATAGGCTCGAACCTCTTAATAACTATATATCCTAAAATTGCATGTTTCTCGCTGCGTTTCAAAATGCTAACTAACAAGCAATGATATCAACTCACAACTTGACCATCTGTCAAATGTATGTATGTACTCTAGATATGTCTATATGATTAATTAGACATGTTTAGGATTGCCTATTATGCGACAATCTGATTAAACTTTGTTTCATTCCTAAAATTAAGATAGGAAAAATGCTTTATACGAGTATGACAATGTTAGATTAATTTTTAATCCTATGAGTTGAATTTTCATTGGAGCAGATTAGGAAACAAGAGGTTATGGGTTTGATCCCTACAAGGGCACTTGAGCAAGAAATTGCTTCAGAATTAAAACATTCAAAATTTACTACAATTGTAGAAGTATAATGTCCCCTCATTTGCCCCTTTGAAGAATTTGGCCTTGCATTAGTTAAGATACATGATGGCATTTTATTTTACTTAAAACAGCTTGGAGATGAGATTGTGCGAGTCAATGGTTTTACTATAGCCCAGGCTATACATGAAGAAGTTTTAAATCTTATAAAAGGCCGTGATATGATTGAACTTAAAGTTACTAGTAAGTATCTCTTTGTACATTCTTTATCGAGGGGTGAACAAAAAATTGTGTAACTTCATTTGAAAAATAAAGGAAGTTATAATAGTGTTTCGTTCAGCCCTCATTATGTATAGTAACCTTTTGTCACTGGTCTGAGTTAATTGATCAGGATTTCTGTCGGAGTAGAAGTTCTGTAGTATGATAAACACTTTAGAATTGGGGAATGGCAGGTTTGAAAATAATCAGGGATACTACCTAGATCCTTTTGCAAGACATTTACCTCTGATTGCTTTACTGTGCCCAATGGGCAGAAGTGAGTGTACAATTTGTTAGAAATTGTTTATTTATTAAACGGAATGAACTCAAACACTTCTGCTAAGGACATTTTTGGGACCATGTCTCTACATCATTTCATTTGTAACAAGAGAGAATAAGATTGATTTTTCCATGCTTCAACAAAGTTTAGTATCTTTGTCCTGTATGGAACAATATTTACAAAATCTTTTATCAGGTAGACATCTACGTTTTACAATAGAAATTATATTTTACAATGCAAACTATCTGACAACCATTTTCAAAGTTGATTACATAAAGTCAAAGGTGAAATCTATTAAATGTTTTCTGATGATAGAGACAAGCTAAAACTGACGAGGACTAGCATACTAGTTCAGAACTCCCAGGAAATGCCATTTTTAATAGACAACAAAGAAGCTTTGAACGTCCCAGTGTTTAAAAATTACTTCATTTACAAGTTACTTTTTTCTTTACAAGTACTTTGATCGTAATCTTTCATGTCTATTGTCTATTATTTATAAATTGTTTTTTTCTAGCATCAAATAGCATTGGGAATTACATTGTTCTTTTTAATGAAGTTGAATCAAGTTTGCATGTCTGCTAAAGAATTTTTATACCAATTCTTTTACTCTTTCCCTACCAAAATGTAGTCTAGCAGATTCTCATAAAAAATTCGGCTAATAGTTTGGTGAAACACTGGCGGGTGGTTGGGTGGGCGGGCGGTCAGGCGGGTGGCTGTCTGGTGTCGTTAACAATTGCGTTAAAGTTTTCAATTTCGCATATATTTCTGCCATTTATGGTCAGATCTTTATGAAACTTCATACAATGATAACCTACCATGTGATGAACAGAATTAGAAAGTAACCACAACTCTACCTGGCTTAAATATGGATTATTTCCCTTTGTAATTTTTGCATTTCAGATTTTTAATCCGGCTTTAATGTGGTTTCCACATCACATTTCTTGTTCTTAAATTGAATTAGGTCATTTAGTTACAAGGCAATTGGTGCAAAATGACATGCTTTGAAAAGTACTTGCTGTTCAATGTAAAAATATCATTTTGGAAGCAGCAGCCTGTCAATTTATGGTTGAAAAGTGTATAAATAAATGTTTTGTCATAGGTGGATCTAGCGGGGGTCAGCGGGGTCTGGACCCCTCTGGAATTTCCAAAATGTACCTGTCCATTAGTGTATTTGTTCACTGTAAGTCATTTTAAGTAGCAGGAAGCAATTTTTCTTGATGCTCAAAATATATTTAATGGTGTAGTAGTTTTTATTATTAATATGTTGCATTATTCTGCAAAATGTGTATAATGTGATAAAAAGTTCGGACCCCCCTAGAAAAGCATTCTGGATCTGCCCATGTATTGTTGTCTTTATATAAATATATAAATAAATGTTAACAATTTTTTTATGTCTTTGCAGACATTGGAATGGTACCAATAAAACAGTAAGTATCAATATGTACATCATATTTTATAAGTATATTGTTACAATGTATTGAGATTCATAAGCGAATGTGTTCTAATGTGTAAAAGACAAAGAGACAATATTTAGACAATCAAGATGGTAAGCACTTGTGGTATGACTGATTATAGTCAAAACCTGACAGTATGAATTCATTTTAAGTGGTATAATGTTATTGGTCAAGACTAGATAATCGGTTAAATAGTCATTACCTTTGGAAAATCTCTTTGTCTGAATACAGGGCTCGATATTAATTTTTAAACTACATGTAGGTAGCACGTTTGGACAGCCAGCAATGTGTTTTGCATGTCCAAAACAAATGTTAACTAGCAATATCAATTCCAAAGCCAAATATACGTTGTCATGGGCAAAAGGACTACATGCAGAACATGTTCTTCCTTTTTTGACCGAAAAGAACTTAATCGAGTAAAAGTATTCTACAATGTTTGACAGACTCTACCCACTGCATCCTACATACATAACAACTCAGCGTAATACTCACTATTTTCAGGGCACCATCTGATCCTGTTACTTGGCAGTATGTTGATAAACAAAGTTTGTTAAAATCTCAGGTAAGTCTGTATCAAATATATTCTCTCAATCTGCCATCATAGTCATGTGATTGCTGAACTGTCAGTTATCTTACAATTACTAAATGCTGTAAATTTCCATGCAGCTCAATGACATATATGTAAAAATTAAGGCTGTTGTTCATTGAGTACAAAATACATTTATATGAATTTTCAACCTCAACAGATGGGTCGAGGTAGGATTGTATAGACAACATTCTAAAGAGTTTGACAAGTTTAAATTGTATATTAAATATACTTAACAATCAACAAAGTGGTATGTTTTACCAAAATGGTCAGATGGACTACTTACAGCTTTTGTCTTTTTCAACATTCTGAAAAGTTGAGATATCTTTGTAATAGAATTATACTTCTACTGCACAGTAACAAGCACTAGTATCTTTTCATCAGTAAATGCATATTTTAAGGCTAACATATTAAGCTTACCTGGTCCATGTGGGTCTATTTAGAAAACACCCGAAATATCAAGAGAAAATATAGAAATATTTTGCTAAGTAATACATCAGTTTGTCTATTACAACCACAATTATAAAAACATAATGCAAAATCAGTTAAAGAGAAAGTAAAACTTTTGCCTTGCAATTGCTTAAATACAAATAGTGTAATAGTAAATATAATGATTTCTTAACAGGCATCTGTGACATCAACATCAAGTTCTAATGAAGATTTAGTGAAGATATTTATAAATCTTAGAGGAGCTTCTAGTCTTGGATGCACGTAAGTCAATATACTGATAGTTGTGTGAAATCTCTCTTTTCATGGTCAGATCACTATATCTACTCACTGACTGTAGGTCCTGCTCCAACTCTGTTGACGAATGACTCAAACTTTTTACAGTCTTTCTAGTGACCAAAGTTTAAAGAAATTTTGTAAAAATAGTTTGTCTCTCTGATTTCGTAACGACAGATGATCGTGTTATAGTAATGAAACACTGTTCAACAGAAATGTGACTTTGTATAGAAATAAAAAAACTTGTGACACTTATAAAATGTTTTAGTTGTTAAGTCCCAGTACCAGATGTGTATTGAATTAGGTTTTTCTTGATTAAGACCTATTGAAATGATTCCTGTCTTGTTACAAAAGATTAATTTGTCAAATTAACTTCTTGATATAAATTTATACACCTTTGTAACAACTACTTGAAAGTATATATGAATAACAGATATTAAATATCATAAATTCTCCTTTTTTCTCTCTCTCTCTTTAGTTTTGCTCTTGTTCTTAAATTCTAAGACGTCAATGTGTTGATATTTTCTTGTCAACAGAATCATCAGTGGACCGAAGCAGTTTCCAGGTATATTTATAGAGACAATAAAGCCAGGAAGTCTAGGTGCTGACTATGGTCTAGAAGTGGGTGATCAGATAATGGAAGTAAATGGTAAAAGTTTCCTTAATATCAAACATAAAGAAGCCATAGTAGAATTGAAAGGAAGCAAAGAACTTAACTTTGTTATCAAGAAAGGCGCAGTAAGTTTGAAATTTATCATGATTTCTTATTCCTGTTTCAATTACAGTTTGGTATCACCAGCTAGTATTATCACGATATCTATATCAATATTATCATTGTTCAAAATGGTAGTATTATTGTAGTACATGTAGTATTAATTGCTTAACTATGTCAAAAATTAAGGGAGAATGTGCCCTTAACAAGAACACCTTTCTAGAGGTATAACAGTTTAATTAAATCAACGTGATGTTGACATGTAACACAAAAAGTGTATTCAGTCTTCATTTGAGCATGATAACAAGTTACTATCATCATATATAGATAGATTGTGGTACTATCACAATACACTATTGTCATGCTAATATCGATCATGGTACATCAATGCATCAAGAATATATCCCCAACACAGTGTAAATTATTTACCTGCTCCTAAACATTAATTTCACAATATGAGCAAAAGTTTAAGTGCATCGGGATCGAGAGGTGCCATGTTTTAATTCCCACAAAGGACACTGCTTATTCATTTGCATAAAAAATTACCTGCCATTGCTTCATTTTCATAGATGTAAATGGGTACCTGCAAGAGTGGTATTATTCTGTTGTGGCCATTATGTCAGCTGCATTTAAGCAGAGTAAAATACTCCGTATTTTGATAGATTTATGGTAGCCTGATGACCTGGGTTAACTGCAGTAAAGTCAACGAATGTGTCCTAGCATGAGACTTAAGTTATAAAATACAATTATGTTACTTTTACTTAACAATTATAAAATGAGGTATATGTAGTTGGGTTATGTAGACAATATCTAGAACAGAGATAAATAAATTGTGATTTGAAATGGCTAAATTTTAACTGATTCATGATTGCAGGGTTATTAATGTAAATTATGCCATTTTATGTGTTTTATTTCCATATTTAGGGTTTGTCCCTTGTTAACTTGAAGAAAGGGGATGGAGTAAGTCAAGTTCAAGTACATAAAGAACCCACCCCTGCAGAGCCGGATATAACCAGGTATGAAGGTCAACATTCTCAAGGTCATGATGATGAGGTCAAGGTCATTGATACAAATGTCGAGGTCACTGATACAAATGTCAAGGTCCCTGATATAAATATCAAGGACATTAGTGAAAGTTATGAAAACAGTAGTTATGAATCTTTTGGAAATGTTAATGATACTTATGATCAAGCCTATGAGAGTACAGAATTTGAAAATGATAAAAATGATGATGATGATAATGATGGTGATGGTGATGTTGATGATGCTTTTGAAGTGTTTTATAATGTGTGTGGAGATGTAGATAGAGAGGAGCGAGAGGGAAGTAAGAGTCAGACTGATGTGATGAATGAGTCTTATGAAAGATATATAAGGGAACCAGCAGAAACGGGTCCTGACTTCAGAAAAGGGGTCAGCTTCCAGGATGAATTACAAGGGGCTCTTGCTGGTATAAAAAAGAGAAAAGATAAAAAGTTTGCGAGAGTGAAATTTGCTGATGATGATTATAATGATGATGATAATAATGATGATGACGATGATGATGATGATAAAATGGTCACAGTTGCTTTTGATAATGAGTATTACTAAAATTGATGAATATGAGTTTGTCAAGATTATAGTGACTTTATATTTTAAGTATTTGATATAAAAATACAATGTATTGTAAAATTGTTTAACTGTGATAATATCTTTATTTAAAGTGATCAAGAAATTTAGATGATGCGTTTCTACAATTGTGCTGATTTGAACTGATTTGATGTTTCTTTTGTGCTGTTTAAAATATTTGTATATGATTTTATTTAATATATATATTATATTTTAGTGAAGAAGCTGTATGGTAAGATTGATGTATTTACCATTTTGTACCTCTAATACATGTCTGTTTTTGTCCAACAATATTAACCTTAGCTGGAACCACCTTTTTATAATAATTACACACTTTATTTACATTAAATCGTGAGTTTCAGTATAATAAGCAATAACACGAATGATTATAATAACGTATGAGACTATAAATCAATTTTGTAAACATGGTTTGTTATTGTATTTTTAATTTAGATTTATTTTCATTTGTTTATGAGGAAACATGTAAGTCTGCAATATTGTGGCACAGTTTCAGAGTACATGTATTTATACTTATGAAAACAAAATGACAAAATTAGTGAGTGTATTTTGCCGAAAGCTTCCGATGAAGAGTGATTTACAAACAAAGACAAAAATAGACAATTTAATATATTCTTGAATAAAGGTCAAGCTCAGGTTAATATTATCAGACTATCACTATGTAAATATCTCATGTACTCAGATTTCACCTCCTCTCTGTACTGTTTTTTTCTCCTTTGTTTTTTTTCCCAAAGGGAGCTTACTCTTTTTTCACTGTTTTGTTATGATCAAAGGGAGTTAACTCTCTGTTCTGTTTTCACCTTTTTGTTATGATCAGTGGGAGCTAACTCATTATCAACGCACCTTGGTGCATTAATATAAACAATTATCAAGATTTGAGCATTTTGTAGTCGACACTGGTTGCCTTAACCCAATCAAAATGATGCATTTGAGATCACATGATAAGAAAATGGCCGTGAAATAGTAAAAAAGGGGGTGTGTGAATGGACTCGTCTAGTTGTTGACTAAAATCAAGCTGGGGCATAGTAGATAGCGGGCATCTGCAGATGTTTAGGAAGGCTACACACCACTAAATATTTTAGCGGATGGAGGAACAATTTACCGCATACTCCCTATACTTGCCGCATGTTTAGGAAGCCTACACACCACGAAATATTTTAGCGGACATTAACATTTTTACGCAAATTTAATCGGAAAAAAGTAAAATTTACAAAGATAACTAATCAATTGTAAATAGACTTGTTCATCGAAATCAATATTTATTTTATATTCATAACATCCGCCCCTTTAGCAATTGAATATCAACCACAAAATATATACATCTATGCAGAAGACATCAAACACGGCTGAGCGTTGATTTCAAGCATTTTTGGAAATGCTAATACTTGTACAATCGTACATACAAACTTTTCTCAGGCTCAGTTTTGAGGGGCTGGTTAAGAAGCAGTCTTTAGTGTGAATAATCTTTGTTGAAAGTTTCACAAAAAATAAAATAAAATTAGTACAAACTAACTAAACTTTATTTAATATTACATTTTTTATAGTGTTTATATAGTTAGCTTCCAATGGTCTTAGCACTTTCCTTTTTGCTTTCGTATTTCATTTCCTTAATACAGTAAAGTTCCGCTATTAAGACCAGCAAAATAGGTGGTCTTAATAGCGGACCGGTCTTATTATAGAGACCCTTTTGTTCACAAATTAAGCATTTGGGTCTTAATTATTGTCAAAAATCGCATGATTTTGAAATAACAAAAGTGGTCTTAATAGCGGAACTTTACTGTACAACATACTCATTCTGATCTTGTTAATACTGAAATTCTCATCACATATTTATTTTGTTTTGTCTGAACTAATTCTCTCACAGATATAAACAGCTTACACTCCTTTGATGAATTTTTTCTTTTTGATTTACTCCTTCCTATCTCATTGTTTACCTACATGTTGCATGTTATCTGTATTCAGACATTTTATATTCTATATTTTCTGGTAATATCTAAATAGAGTAAACTTATCAAAATTGTTTCATAAATGAGATTGGTTGCAAGTGAACCATTTCAAGATATTAACAAAATGTAACAAGAACCATCATTAACTGGTATATAAATATCACATCCTACAGAGGGTGATAGAATGGAATGTTCACCTGAGACAAGTACATGTAATTTCAACCGAGGTTTTAGCCGATGGTGAACATATCGGTTTTAACAAATTCTAATTCGGACTGATAGGTGATGTCAAGGGGGCCGAAAGGTAATGTCAAGGGGGTGATATTATTAATTGTCACCTGGTGATGTCACATTTGTGGAAAAATCATGTGCAGCCAACAAATTGCCACAACAGAATTATACTACCCTTGCAAGTTAATATTTACACCTGGTTGAAGTGAAGCAATCTCAGGTAAATTTCTTGTTCAAGGAAATTAGCGATGCTCCTAGTGGGGTTTGATCCCAGGACCTCACGACCCCTAAGCATGCATCCTGCCACGGGACTACTGCTCCTATATTGTGGAGACCTGTTTTGTTATATACTCTCTGTGTATATTTGCTGTTGTTTATGTTGTAGGGTAAGTTAATGGATAGACTTGAAGACTTCTCTTGTATTTACCACAGGTTGCCAGCATAAAACAGCCCCTACAAAAATATTGTATACACATATATACGCTGGGGCCCAAAAGTTTCTTTACACTTGTACTTTTTTTCATATTTCCCTTTTATCTTTTTATAGCAAAAATTAATGCAGACGCATTTGGTTTAACATTTTATTGTATACTTTTAATAAAAATATATATGTTAGAATATAGTTGACAGTTAATGATAAACTGTATATTAGTTGTACGACTAATAACGACAAGTAAAGTTTGTTTAAATATATTCAAAAACGTAAAAAAAAAACATTTTGTAAAGAAATATTTGGACCCCAGTGTATTGTATACATGTGTACACAATATTTCTTTTGTGGGGACTGTTTTATGCCATTGGCCTGTGGTATTTACTGATAATTTTTTTCTATTGTTTTTAACTGAAGTGGACTTAGCTTTGAGAGTTATTAACTGGGTAACAAAGATTATTATTTTAAAATTTCTATTGAGTTTTAGATTTTACACAGTTTTATTGATAAACGTTATTCAACATTTATTAATTTAGACTGCAATGTGTATTTCATTAATATATAATAATAATAAAGACTAAATTTAACGAGACTACACATTTGGATAAATCCAATCTTCCATGTGGACCTCTGGTAAGTTACCTTATTTTAACATAGATTTACATTTTGTTTTAATGGTTGCTATGGTAACTTACTTTTTACAGTGAGATCTTGGATGATGGTATATATGCACAAGTAGATACAGTTAAAAGAGATGCTGATCGTGAGAAAAGGCGCAAAGAACAAGGTATAGTATTAAAACATCGGGTACTACATCATTTTATAACAATTCTAAGTAGTGTTTATTCCATTATCTTAAGGCCTGGTCACACAGTCCCAACTAGCACGTTAACACATGAATCACGCATAAATTTTTGTTGTGCGTGCTTGTCTGTCGAGGATTTGACCATTTTCTACGATTTACACAATGAAAAATCACCGATACATTGGGCATGAATTACGTATCAATCACGCAAAAACCACTGACAAAGCACTTATAAACTACGCATAAGCCCAAAAAGGGGCACAGAATTGAATGTGCCCAACGAAAGCTTTGCGGAAAACCATGCATATTCTGTGCATTATCACTGATAAACTGCGTATGATTGGCGCACAATTCGCGCATGAACTATACATTTTAGTGATGCGTTAGTGTTACGAGTGTGAATCATGCGTCCAATGTCGGTTAATCATCAGGGGAAAGACATGGATGAACGCGAGAGCAACAACATTTTCACACACGATCGCTGATGTTCCATGCATGATTAGCGCATAATCCGCGTAAGAACTACGCAAACTCCGCAAAGAATAGGTAAAACAATGCAAAACTGCGTAAACTCTTACTGGAAGATAAATTTTGAACTGTTCAAAACCTGGAATCGGGCATAACGCTGATACGGCGCAGTTCCTCTCACAACTACGAATGCTCCATGTCAGAAATGCTGATGAAACGTGAATATCACAGATGTATCACGTAAGACTCGAGTTTAGTGCGTGACTTTTGCGTGATTTATGCGTTTTGGCCTATGTGACCAGGGCTTTAAGTAATTTTTCAAGGCTAAATCCAAAATTCAATCATGTTAACAAGCTTGTAATATCTAGGCCTATTTATTGAAATCACCCTCAAGTTAAACTTTAAAAAGCTTGTGACTCTTACAGTACCAATATACACTTTGATTTAGTGAAACAATGTTAGCTTAATTTCCTACACTACAATATATGCCATTTCTGATGAGTTCTTATTTAGACCTTTAGTTTTGGGAAAAGTGTCCAAACCACTGAATCAATCCATTGATTTTACTTTTAATGTTTCGTCTGTTTTTATTGTACAAATTTGAACTGTACTTTATTCTAATAATTTGCATTCTTTTTGAATAATGATCAGGAGCATAACATTTGACCTGCTTAATGCTCACTGCCCTTACTTTTGAAAAAACAAAGTCTGAGCAGTGTTGCAGTAGCCCACACTATTATATGTATCAGAGCGGGCATGGCCAAGTAGCTATGACATTGAAGTGGTAATTATTGGATAGCCAGCTCTGCATTGCTTCAAATCTCATTCAAAAACCTCCAGTGTTGTATCCTTGAGCAAGAATCTTAATACTGCAGTACTGGGGGACCAGGAGGTGAACTCTCGAATGATATATTTAATTTGTTACAACTTGTTTCACAATAGACTATATCCGGAATTCAAATATTTGGGTTTTCCCTCCGGTACAAACCAACTTTTACCGTTACAATGAAAACATCTGTACAAAGAACAAAAGGATTTAATCCATAGTTTGTGCTAGTTAGCAATAATGTGTAGAAAACTTTGTACCGCCTGTGCACGGACGGAAAAAACCATAAATTTGATTTCCGGATTAGGTCTATTGAGCTAAAATAGATTTAGTATACCATTCTTTTATGAACTAATTAAAACAGAGGAGGCTAAAATAAAAGAACAGTATAAACAAAATGAATTAAGAAGACAAATGGAAGAAGAAGAAATGCAACTATTAGAGAAAGAAAGACTAGAAGAGGAAGAAAGATTAAGACAGGAAGAAGAACAAAGAGAAAAAAGTATGAAATATCTTGTTAGTTATGTTTAAGAAATTGCCAAGATTAGTTTATGCTTTGTCATTGAAAAAAAATCTGTAAAAGTTTGAATGTGGTGTTGAGTTATTTGTTTTTATTGGGTTAAACACTGTAGCAAAATATTGTGTAGGTCATAATTATCATGTCGGCCAGACAACATACACACTGTTTTAACTACACATAAATATTCAAATTTCAAAGGGCAAAAACCTTATAATACAAACCGTCGCCTCAATCTAACAATGTCCTATCTCCATTTTTGAAAAAAATGAGATAAATATCCCAAGCGATTAGTATGACATTGCTTCATCTTCTTAAAAAGTTTCTTGACTCTATACACTGTCAATGTGCCTGCCAAGTATCATGTCTATAAAGATTGAAACAATGAAGATATGACCCTTTGAACTTTTGAAGTCGATTTCCCAAAAATAAAAATTTGGTAGTTAGAGCATTGTTAGAGCGAGGCGACGAAACATGTATACATTAGATATATGTATTCTACTTGTATTTTTAAAAGTAAAAAAAAAAAAATAGAATATCTCCCTATTTGCTTTTTGACTGTGTGGTAGTTCTTTGTTTTGTTTTAACTGTTTGCTGTTCCTGATAGATCTATATTTTCTTTTACCTTTTTAAGTGGAACAACAAAGACGTCAGCTAGAAGAACTTAGAATACAAGAAGAGAAGAGAGTTGTTGAAGAGAATAGACAGAAAGAAATAGAGAGAAAGAAGAAAGAGGAAGAAAGAAGAAGAAAGGAGGAGGAAGAACAAACAAGACAAGAAATCATCTCTAGAAAAAAACAAGTATGGTGTTTTACTTTTATAGTCATGTCAAAACATTTTATTGGCATGGTCAAAATTCATTGCCAAGAATCATTTTGGGGGTATTTTACAGAATTCAAACTTTTTTATTGGCATGAACAAAAGTCATGACCAAAAATCATTTCAGGGGTATTATACAAAAAATTAACATAAACAATTGGAAATATATGTATAAATAAAAGCAGGTATGACTAATGCACATGGTAAATTACTTGTAAATGTTTATATACAATATTCAGTTAATATTAAGTCAACAAGAAATCAGAAAAGGACAGGCATCCTGCTATTCTGCTATAGAATGGTCCCTAAAGTCAACCTGAGCATATTGTGCTATAGTTGAGCTAATGTGATTGGTCTTTGTTGTGTATTGTATGTTCCTATGTACATATATGCATGGTCCTTCTTTCTTAGTAATCTTGTGAAAACCATTTTACATAGTACTACTATATTTGGCATGTAGTATCTCCTATAACAGTTTTCTACTGACAATGTAACTATGACCTTGTGGTAAAATAAACCAAATTGCTGGGTCACAAGTTTTTGGAAGGCAGTTAAGTGGCTAAATCTTTGAAAGTTAATTGTCTGGCACCTATGGCATTTGTAGAGTAAATTTTACAATTTTTTAAGCCATACATTATCCAGTGATCTTATATAAAAGAATGATTTATCAATTCCAGTGATCTTAAATAAAAGAATGATTTATCAATTTCAGTGATCTTATATAAAAGAATGATTAATCAATTTCAGTGATCTTATATAAAAGAATGATTAATCAATTTCAGTGATCTTATATAAAAGAATGATTAATCAATTTCAGTGATCTTATATAAAAGAATGATTAATCAATTTCAGTGATCTTATATAAAAGAATGATTTACGGATTCCAGCGACCTTATATAAAAGAATGATTAATCAATTTCAGTGATCTTATATAAAAGAATGATTAATCAATTTCAGTGATCTTATATAAAAGAATGATTAATCAATTTCAGCGACCTTATATGAAAGAATGATAAATCAATTTCAGTGATCTTATATAAAAGAATGATTAATCAATTTCATGATCTTATATAAAAGAATGATTAATCAATTTCAGTGATCTTATATGAAAGAATGATAAATCAATTTCAGTGATCTTATATGAAAGAATGATTAATCAATTTCATGATCTTATATAAAAGAATGATTAATCAATTTCATGAACTTATATAAAAGAATGATTAATCAATTCCAGTGATATTATGTAAAAGAATGATTAATCAATTCCAGTGATCTTATATAAAAGAATGATTTATCAATTCCAATGATTTATATAAAAAAAACAATTTTCCAATTCCAGAAATAAAAAATGACTTTTTAACTGGATTATCTTGGCAGTTTTAATCATTTTCTATTTATTTTACAGTCAGCAGTATTAGCAGGCAGAGCAGGACCTTCCAGTTCTATGAAACCTACGTTGCTGGGAGCAGCCCCTGATACCTCAGTATGTATACAATGTATATTATTACAATGTTTGTTTTTATCCGTTTTATTTGATAGAAGTCTGTAGGAATACATTATTTAATATTATATTAGGGATGAGATGTAAAAAATGATTATTTTTGTGAAATGGGTGTGACTAACTTTCAGAGAGTATGTACAGAGGATATTTATTGGGATCTAATATTAAAAGATATGATATTCCTTACATGTCAGTATTTAACCACGTTTTAAACAGGGTCCTATAAAAATCCCATTTTGGTTACACTCCATTAGTTTTTTTTTCTAAGTTATGGCCCTTCGATGAAAAATCTTGTCTGCTCATTTTCTTAGCTCCTATTGTAAAGATTTAATTCAAACTTCTTGACTAACTCCCATTAGGTGGTATTTCATCGCTTATTGTAATAGGTCTAGTTTGGGACAAATTATTATAATGATTTCAATACTTATCACACTCATGTTGTTATGTATTTCAGACATCATTTGGTAAAACTTCTAAAAAGACAGTGAAAGAAGTAATGGTATTGATAGTAAGTATTGATGATAAATAATGTTGTGTTCTCTACAGCTGTGTGAGATATTATGTATCAATCATGACTTGTTAGTATAGATTAAGTCTATCGCTGTAAAATGTCCCCGTTGTGTTTAAAAAAATACTTAGAGTGGTATTCATCAGATATATTGATAAATCCAATAATATTCATTTTACTCTGTTAATTTGGTACATGTATATATAAAAGTTGGAAGCTTTCTTGAAGGTCAGTTAAGCTCTTGGGCCTCTTGCATAAGACTATCACTACATATTGCTTCACCCCCTTGTACCCTGGTTTTGATATCACATACTTATTCTTTTTGGTGTAAGAAGGGTACCAGATGACAAAGCTTTTCGTAGCAATATGTATATGAACCTGGCCACTGGTTATTGACTAAGGTGCAAGAAAGCATGGTTAAGTGAGCTGGCCTCAGTAAATGACAGTAATTAGTGTTGACATGATAATTAATTGTGATATTAGTACACAGATGTAACTATCTTATTATTACAGGAAGAAACAGCATCATTAGATATAGTCTTAGAAGGTGGAAGTGACTCTCCACTTGGAGGTAAAATAGTTATTGGTGAAGTACATCAGGGTGGAGCTGTATTCTATAATGGTTTGTATTATATTTGTTCTCATAATGATAAAGTACAACCTCTGCTGAGTGACATCTGGTGGATTCTCAAACTGTGGTACTCTGCAGAGGTAGATTAATTTCATCGCTCACTAGAAATACTGTTTTCTTTATGTTTTACTTGGACCCCTGACTGGTAGATTTTAGAGACCCAGCTTTGAAGTTAGGATCCCACCTTGAACTTAACCATAAAAATACAACACAACCCCCTTCAAATTTCCAACTAAGGTTGCTGATTTTCAATAGCTTTTACCTTTCTAAGATCTATGGAGTAGCTTTAGAACAGAGCAGCTAAGTATGTATGTTATCTTTGCTCACCTAGGTGGAAATCTATTAACATCGTGTCACTGGGGGATTGTGTATTTGTACCCCTGCATTATGTAAATTTGATTCAAAGTAATCAAAATGTGCAGATAGACAAAATTAAACTGTTACAGTATATGTTAAGATAAAGCATTAAGCTAGTTTTAAAAGTTAGAAGCAAGATAGTTAACTTTGTTCCTCACAAAAGAAAGCAAAAGTTGGATATTATTGGTATGATGATTAAAGTAGGATTTTATGTAACCAAATGTGAATTTTATGATATCCAATTGAAAGCACAATGGAATTTATGTACTATATAATTTTCATGCTATGTAAGTGGGCTTTGATTTGATTTAGCATGTTTTTATGTTAGAGCAGTAGTCAAGTGGTAGGATGAGTGCTTAGGGAACAAGAGATTCTGGGTTCGAACCCTAAAAGGGGCACTGCTTATTTCCTTCAGCAAGAAATTTACTTGCAATTGCTTCACTTCACCCTGGTGTAAATGGGTAAAGGGTGGTATAATTCCATTATGGCTATTTATTGTCTGTACTGAGCAGAGTACAAGACTTCCCTAGGGGATTGATAAATAGAAACCAGTTGCCCGATGACTAGAGGTAAAAGCTGTAAAGTCTGAATGTGCACTAGCTTGAAACTTAGACACATACCATTACTTTTTTTATTACAGGAGAAATGGACGTAGGTGATACAATATTAAAGGTTAATGATGTAAGTTTTGATAATATAACATTAAATGAAGCTAATGAATTATTATGGCTAGCTGAACAAAATACAAAACCTGGGGTAAGTATATGTAGAAAAGATTGGGCCTTTGAATCATACAAGTACTACATAGTGGTCTTGCTTCAAGCTATATTCAAATCAACTATCACCATGATTATTTGCCTTAACTGTTTCAACAAAATCGTTGCATTAAATGAGAATAAGTCAGTATTCTTGAAAAAGAAACCTGTTCCCAAACTTGGGCAGACATTTTGAGATGAAGAGGTGTTCTGAATGTTCTTACCAGCAAGAAAAAAACTTGTTAAGTAGTGATTCAGTTTGCTAGTATGTAGCAAACCATTCTGTAGGAAATCCCTAGGTAGTGATACAAAGCACTGGCCTTGCAGAATGGGCCCTCTGGTCATCACTTGAATGTTGGTATCAGGGATTGATGTGGTATTCTATGTATGTTTATAGAGACCTCAAAAGCTCTATGATCCTCTACAGTAGGGTTCAAGTATTAAGCCCATGAAAATAATTTGTCTTCATAGTGAAATGGTTTTAATATACAGAGCTTTTTTCTTCTAAATTAAGCATCTGGGACTTATATATTGTCAAAAATGGCATGACATTTGACAAAACTTTATTGTATAAAATAATAAAACAATGATGAAGTCATTTCAAATCTTCAATTATATTTATTTCATTATTTATCTTTATTATAATTATGTTTTAGAAGTAAATACAAAATCAACTTCTTTTTATTACTATTTAAAAACAGGTCATATTATGTTATGATAGTTGTCCATCTGTTAGTCCGTCCGTTGACAATTGCTTGTCCCAGACAATAACTAATAGGGGATGTACCTAGATTCACCAAATTTTATGTGTAGATACCCTTGGGTCAAGGATATGCCCTATAGATTCTGAGGCCCTGGTGTTAAAAGGTCAAGGTCACTTTGAGTTCATATGGTTGTCAATAACTCAACAACAGCTGTACCAAGGTTCACAAAATCTTTACTGTGGATAGTACTTATGTCAAGTGTGTGACCGACTGGTTCTGGGGCATGTGGGTGTATAATGCCCCCCCCCCCCCCCCAGCGGACTCTTATTTCCAGTTATCTTTTATATGATTGTTTTGTATTACAGGAATATATGAAGTTTGTTGTAGTTGAGTCTGATATACCAAAGAAAGATGAAATGTAAGTACATGTATATGGTATATTGTATATGTTTTATTATATCTGTGAGCTAGATAGAACATTCAGGGACTGCGTCTATATTTAAATAACTTCTAGCAAACAGGGCTTGTCATTAAAGGTGGTCATGTAGCTCCTGACAACCTTTGGCTTTTTGGCAACTTGTTGCTGCTAGGAAACATTTGGTTTGGGCAAGTAAAACACATAGCTGGTTGTCCAAATTAATGTGGAGCCCTGTCAAATATATTAAATTCCAACAAAAAAAGATTAATGAGCGGTTACATTATAACGTCTGCAGAGTGGTGCTCTACTTACAAAATCCTCTGCTCAACACCATCTTTTGATATTTGCCTCACTGATTTAAATACTCTCTATACAGTACTTTAGTACTCACTATAGATAAAAATAGATATCATTATCATTGTATGGGAATTATTGAACAAAATATTAAATACTTAAATTAGCAGGGTTAACATATGAACCACATACAGCTGAATAAAATTGTACAAAATACCAATCTTATTAAAATCCGATCTAAATTTTTCTGCTCGCCTACTCGCTAATTTAGATCTGGCCTTTTCCAAATGAAGGTCACATTCAGATGACCTTTTCTCATCATAATATTAATGACGAAATTGTTATGATACATAACTTGTTTACATCGTCTACGTCACGCAATTTGAAATGAGACAATTTGAAATCGCAGACAGTGAATAATACCGCTGTTAAATTAGCTTGCAAACCTTGGTCTAAAAAAAGAAATTACGAATTAAGATTGCTATTAATAATGTTTCGTCTAGATGAAAGCTACGCATTGATTGGTCGACACAAAGTTCATCTCAACTTTACCTTCCACGGAGACAGTAGAGATCCTGTATGACAATGCTCTACAGGATATCTGTTCACCGAGATTGACGAAATACAATACCATTTTTCTTGTGTTTAATGTTAAAAAAACAAACAAAATAAATATTTCTGATTCTTGTTACCATATAGACTGGAGGAAGGTAAATCTGTAGTGTTGTGGTTATAGAAAGGTCAGTCAGTGCACTATCAATTTATTTTGACCTTGCACATTCTTGTTTTGTTATGTTTTGTCTGTCTTCACAAAAGTTTTTGTTTTGTTAAAACTGCTTGGAAAAATCTTTTATGACATTAAGGTTTAGAAATTGAGTACTTTATGTTTACTCTGTTAGCCACCTAGCTAGCTCAGTTAGTAGCATGCAGGTCTACTGATTGAGGGGTCTTAGGTTCCATTTCTTTTGATTGGGCTAGGTCATGAAATAATTTCTACAGCCAATCTTCTGCCTACTACTGATTTTAAATAATGTAGGGCAGTTGTTTGTCACTGAAGGAAATATGCACCTAGTAACTGGTTAACAGCTAAACCCTGAGATTTAGCCGTTTTGGGAACTGTGAGTAGGTTAACTGAATGCTGTGATATGACCTATACAAACTTGCTATGGCATTAAACCCATAAAAAATTGACCCCGTTGAAGGTAAAAAATAGGAATCATATCAATAGGAATTTTCATCATTTTATAAAAAAGACAGATTTTAAATAAGTTTGTCCAGTCATTCTTTTTAACAATTCCAGTTCATAGACTTTTTCCCAGGTGACAGAACTTTAACATAATGTTACTTGACCTAATAAATTTGCCCACATGTTCCCCTGGCCTTGTTTTAATTTATCATTCCCTGACTTAAGAAACTAAGTACACCTATAGTATCCTTTCTCCCATGTTTTCCAGTGCTGCTTGTCTATTGCTGTGAGAAATAGCCCTTACAATTGCTTAAAAAATGTCATTACAATTTCCCTATAGTATGGTTTATTTAATGGTTTTAGTTGTAAATACATGGGCTCTATGCAAATTCATCTTCTATTTTGGTGATACTTTTGATTTTAGGTTATTTAAGTCATAAGCGCTTTTGAACATATATTCAATATGAAAAGAGTGTTATACAAATGGGGTATATAATAATAATAATAATAATAATAAAAAATAAGATACTAAGTCAAAAAGAATGTTATATACATGTATATGCTGTACGTCTTAAAGCAAGATTAGTAAATGATTTGATAATAACAATATTTAAAAACTTAAAGAAAATGTAACAAGTAATTGTGTATTACAGGATTGGAATCTGAGCTAAAATGTGTTTAAACTTAAGTGAGCAATTTATTCAATCAAGTTTCACATTGAATTATTAAAACACAGTTTAAAACATCAGCAAAGTCTGTATTAGATATGTTTTCAGATTTTTACTTAGTTGACATTTGTTTAGGATATTTTTTTAGTCCGTTCATTATACATTTCATTAATAGACTTCATTTAGAATTCAATTTTATGGGTTCTTACCTGTGGTAAAAAAAACATGTATCATTTAAATGAAAAATATGTGCACACAGAACTATTCATGATTTTAAAAATTTGTGATACCCAGCAATTATATGTACAAAAAAAGTTTTAACCTCATCAGAATAGGTGAAAACCCAATATTTAGATTTCTGGATAATTACAATTTGGTCCTACACTATTTACTCTGTTTGTTTAATCTTTGTATATATTATATAATTTCAGTACCTTTTTCTGATCTGGATACCATTGGTTGTGAAGATGAAGTTATTTATACCGATACATCCTCTTATATTGAAGAATTACCTGTGACCTATATTCATTAAAACTGTGACCTATATTCATTAAAACTGTGACCTATATTCACTAAAACTGTGGCCTATATTCAATAAAACTGTGACCTATATTCAATAAAACTGGGACCTATATTCACTAAAACTGTGACCTATATTCATTAAAACTGTGACCTATATTCATTAAAACTGTGACCTATATTCATTGAAACTGTGACCTATATTCATTAAAACTGTGACCTATATTCATTAAAACTGTGACCTATATTCATTAAAACTGTGACCTATATTCATTGAAACTGTGACCTATATTCATTAAAACTGTGACCTATATTCATTAAAACTGTGACCTATATTCATTGAAACTGTGACCTATTTCCCTGTAACTGTGACTTACATATGAACCACTACTATCAAATTTTGGTCCTTGTGTAAACCATTGCCAATAGAATTGGGACTTTAGCCAGTTATCTTTCCCTGATAAAATCTGAAGCAATCCAATTGGTAAGTAGATCCTTACAATTGGAAAGCTCGTATTTTATCAATGAGTTCCTATTTAAGGATAACAAAATATTTCATCTAGTATCTTTCTTGTTAATGAAGATATTAACAGGAGTGATGAACTTTAGATAGTGATAGTTTTTTATCCTAAAAATACTTGTCTTGAATTTCAAAAAAATGAAATGATTAAAAAAATAAAATAATTAATATTAATTATGGCAAATTGACATTGATAAGTAAGGGTAAGATCCGAGTAACCCAACTAATTGGACCTACCTATTTGAAGACTATACAAGGGGAATAACTGACTAAGGTCCCTTATTAGAAAACATGCTTTAACAAACATAAATGCATGACTTTAATGACATGTTATTTTTTTACATCATCGAGAGCTTTGATATTTGGCATGTAGGATCACTAGAAGGTGTTTTACAAAAATTGTTCAAATTATGCCCCTGGGGTCCAAATTGGCCCCACCCCAGGGGTCACAAGATTTACATAGAGTTATATAAGGAAATGTTAAAAAATCTTTTTCTCAAAAAGTACAAGTCAAAGAGCTTTCATATTTGATATGTGGTTTTATCTTGAGGTCTTCTACAAAGATAGTTCAAATTATGCTCCTGGGTTCAAAATTGGCCCAGCCCTAGGATCACTGTTTTCATTGTCTGAAACTGTTAAACAGTTTTTTGTCAGATGCCCCAAGCATCTAGTTCTCAGGTGATAATTCCAGGGTCCTCAGGACCCTTTTGTTGTGTATTTCATAGGCCCTAATTTTGATAGGCGTAGTTCATATGTACATGTATACTAGTATTAAAACAAATCATCTAAAAACCCAAACCAATTAATAAGTTTGATTAGTAATTAATTTCCTCCATTATATATATATTCATAATTATATATAACTTTATTGACCTATTTATACTTATGTGACCTATATTTTTGTTATTATTGTTATTATATAACCAGGAAATGTTTACGTTCTATCTTACTTTCTTACATGCATTACTACATTCGGAAAACCTCTCCGGTGATTCCGTAAACTGACAGTCAACCATCAAGTGTGTTGCCCAGCAATCGCTGAGGTGTTCCAAATGACTTTACTGTAATTGTTAAACTCATGTATTACAAATGTACATCTTCTATTATTGTACAGAATTATGTCAACTTGTAATATCCTGTTACATATATGTCATGTAACTATACATTTAACAATGTTATAGCGGATTGTTACATTTTTATTACCTTTGTAAAACAGATATACAAAGTTTGGTATTCTTTTTATGTTGCTGATCCCGTTGTATGTTGAGTTTCCGAAAGTTTTTACTTCTTGTATTGTTTCATTTTGTTCAACTGCTAGTGATGCATACATTAAACCTGCTGATTTAATTACTTGTTAAGGTACTAAAGTCTACGAAATTAGGAACTTAGGAAAGTGGTTGTCCTAACAAATCATTTTGATAGCAAGCACTATATCTCATTTGCAGAATTTTGGTTACCAAAAAAAAGTGTTTGTTGCCCGTACTAAATAGTGGTTGTAACGGGCAAATTGACGCCCACTAATTTCGTTGACTGGTAATACTGTTGGTATCTGTACTTATGTACAGGGCTTTTTTCTCTTATAAATACTAAGTATTTAAATCACAAGGGTTAATGTGTGCACAACTGGCAGTTGAATAAAATTTAACCATAGTTGTATATAAAGACATAGCAAATATGCAAATATTTTACGCCATTAAAACATATTAATTATTAACAGGTAATACCTGATGAGTGTGACAAAAAGGCAGAGGTGCTTTTCACAAAAATTACTTACGATAAAAAGTCATCTGAAGTCTAATGAAGGAAACTATCGTAATCCAGTTATTTCTTTGGGTAATTTGTTCCAAGTATTCTCGAATTATATAGTATAGTATATACCTCCTGAAATTACTATTATAATTACTTTTACGATCCTTCGGGCTTTGGACTGCAAATTTATGAAACTGACTTACGATAGGCCAAATTGTTTTCAGAAGAACTTTTATGAGAAGTTTCGCAGTTATGTCCCTTTAATTGGTTGATAATTGTTTATGGTGACATCTTATTTCAATTGACTAAATACAATTCAAGTGCAATCAATTTCTGCTATACAATTGTTTTAATCAATGCTTTTGTGTTGACATTTATGTACATGTACACAGTAATTATTTTCTTTATTTTTTCATTCTCTTTCTTATCAAATATAATATAAACATATTTATTATTTATTTGTTTGTCTTATTGTATTCCAACTAAATTTTTTGGTCCATACTGGGATCCAACCAATGACCTTCCAAGTTGTAAGCTGACACTCTACCACATTGCCATAATAGCTAGGTTGAAGGTAAAAGAGTACAAGGGCTGTTTAAACCTCTGTTATATACACCCCTCCTAACCAGAACTTGTCCTCAAATAACTGTAGTTTGTAAGACTGTGATAATCTAAGGATGCATGTACACAGTACTTAGTAGGTTACATTGTGTGCCAATGTAACCCAATAAAAATCAATGGTTCTGACTGGGATTGAACCCATGACTTTCTAAGTCATAAGCAGACACACTATCGTGTCGCCATGAAAGCCATTTTAAAGGCATGCAGTGTTGTACCTAGGCTATATTTATTGCTGGAAAAAGTTGTTACAACTTTTATTGATCGCTGGATCCATCATTTGCTCAACACAGGAATAACATCAGCAGCTTGGAATAGAAGTCGAGCATGATACCATCTAACCAGTGCCATGGTTATCATTCCAACAATTGTCTACTTCAATCATACATGATTGTATAGACCTTTGAATAACATTGTTACGTTTTTCATTTAACAGCTGTCTTCTTATTTCGTGCATATGGTAAAACGTATGATGAAATATCTAATGGTGAAAAATTTAATATACATATACTTACCCGATATTTTAAAATAACGTAACTGTAAAGCAATTGAACGTATTAACAAATCACATTGCTTTTACATATACATATTATTTTTGAATTAAAAAAATAACATAACAGATAATGCCAAAGTGCAGCCGAAGTGAATAGTCTCGAATTCAATGGATAATGACATAAGGTTTGTTCGAATCGGGGGTTCAACCCATCCGAATTTAACAACGTTGCTTTTGGTTCTTAACCAATTTTAAGGGCTTTTTTCGTAGATAAGTGTTCGTCCCACTGGGTAGTTCGCACTAGCCATGTTCAAGCCTTCGGAATTCCACTGTATATGGATATAAAACTGACTGGTCTTAAGTATTACATATTGGATTCCATTCATTTAACCACACATTGTAACATTAATATATATTTAAGTTTAAAAGTAAGTTTTCTCAAATGTGTTTGACTATACAAAAATTCTTTGTGTCTCAGTTCATACGGAATATTTTGCCATTGAATGTTACATTTTATAAATTATAGCACAATAAATAAGTTGATCTGTGGCCACAATTTACTTACGAAAAAAACAACAACAACTCAAGTCACCGAATAGAGCCACATAAATAAGCCAGTTTCTTTGATCACTCATTTATATAGGTCATCTATTCACCTGATCATATTTTATTGTCCCAGATGATATCAATCAAGTACTAAGTAATGTTTGCACGATCATGTGACATGACCAATGAATATTAACAACATTCGGTTTATGTGGTAATGTTTTCTCTTATAAAATAATATTTATGAAGACGTACTGGAGTGTTAGTGCATACGGCTATGAAATAAAACTGTCACATAGAAAGAAAACACATAAAAATGTTGTTTCGTGCATTCATATTTGACAGCATTGCTAATTGTAGTGGTTAGAACACGTGACCCAGAACGACTAGGGACACGAAATACGGACTAGCGTAGCGTAAGATATGAGTTGAATATGACAGATGAAATGATTTGACAATGAAGAAAGAAAATAATAGGTCACGTGACAAATGTAAATATAGATTCATTCAATTAGCAATGTCATGACAATGGTCTAAATACAATTAGTAAATGACATTTTTGTGTATTACTTGTATACTTGGCCATGTTAATTACCATGACGTGAAAAACTGCGTCGATTTCTCACTAAAAATACTAGTTTCACGAACTCGCAACTTTATAATTTTTAAAGTGAGAAAAATAAAATTGTGAAATAAGTATTTTAGAATTTCCTATTTTGAAATTTTAATAAGTGACATTTCCGTGCTTCAATGTAATATATAAATAGTTATATGTAATATGTAAAGTTTTATATGGAAATAGTCCAAATGAACGTATGGATGAGCTAAATCAAAAGGTTTGGACGTAAAAAATACGGACGATGCTAGATTTTTGACAAAAAATCATTTTTCGAGGATGTGGATTACGTAAAAGTTTGAATTAACTGTTTGTACAACCGGAACTTGGATCAGTAATGTGTTTTTGTGATTGCTAAGCGCATGAGTTTTCATTGGATGAAAGGAGTTTGGCCATCTTTTTATTTGAATGCATTCATTTCAACTAAAAAATGGTGAAAATTTATTACGGATACTGAATTCGGTCAAAGTAATAGTGAAATATCATATTATGAAAATAGACCAAACATTTTAGTGATTAAAACCTTAAAATTTTCGGTTAGGAAAGATATCAATTTAATACTTGAAGATGGCTGTACGTTTTGCATATACAATCAATTGTATACTTTACTTGGTCATGGCGTTGATGATCAGTTCTGGAATGAACAAGCAACTACATGCTCACCAGTCAGGTTAGTACACATACTTACTACAGACTACATTGTAGTTCCAGTATTAGGACCATCAAAATCGATGGTTTTAATATCGGAATGGTCATAGGGACATTTTACTTCTTAAATTTGGTATTTATGACTTAAACACCGTTTGTTCCAGAAGCAAGGTGGTCTTAATAGTGGAACTTTCATAACATATGATATTTTGACTGGGTCAATTAATTATATCAACGTATATTGATCACTATAAATTTCTTCTTCATGGTTTCCAAGTTCTCGTATACTCGAAGTCAATTCTGATGAAATGAGGATAACGATGAAATCCTGAGCACTAATTTGGGTTTTGTTGGGACTTGAACCAAAGCTGAACAAACCATTACTTTTCCGCCAAACTTCGTAATTGATTGGACAAACTTATGCTATGTTTCTTATTTTGTTATAACTAGGATGTAATAATAGTAATACTGTCTCTACATCAATGCATCCCTATGTCACATATATTCAAAGATCCGCATCGTGTCTTTGAATGTTAGTGCTAAAACGGTGATTTAAAGGTACCCATTCATATATTTGAACTTTTGCTAAAACTATAAAAATTGTATGGAAACATGTTTGAAAGCAGGTAAGTAGTGTTCTCATAATGACAGTTTTAGTGCAAATTGACATAATAATAACTACAGTTGATGATGTTTTTTGTTATTTATAAAATCTACCCCATATATAACGCTATAGACAATTTTAGTGCATGTTTGTAACTTTTATTGTACAAGTATATTTCTGGCAACCTAAAGGTCCGTTTGTCTTAAAGTATTACGAACTAATGGTTTGACACAATTACAGACACTGACTGATATTTTGAAATAACAGGAATAAAATAAAACCATTTCTGTGAACTAGTACCTTTAAGTCCTAAATACCAAATCATTATAGTCATTAGAAATGAAATATACAGAGTTTACTAAAAGCTTTTAGACATAGGAAACTTACAAACAATCTGAATTTCAAAAATGATTTTCGTAAACCATTATTCTAATATATATGTAATTAGAAAGACTAGAAAGACGTTTAACATCCATTGTTACAAAAATCTTAAAGCAAAATGCTGTAAATGTAGTGTTTCCGTGTTCTTCATACTGTGCATTCCATTGTTATGCAAATAAGCTGCCTGTTTTCATATTGCCAAAATAATGATATTCATGAATCTTTTGCATAATTGTAGTAATAAATGAATTCTACGTATGATGCACAATTAATACAATACAATCTGAATAACTTGTTTAATCTAGTTCATAATTAATATGTCAACATTTGGATATAAATCAACTGTTTATACCGGTAAATCATCGTGTAAATTATTATATCACAACAATGGCGGTATGTTCTATTTCACTCGGGACACTACGACAAGCTTCTACAAAGATATGTAAGTTTGTGTGAAAACTCGCTGAGGCGTTCCGAATGAAACAGAAAATGTCGCCATTGTTGGCGTTTTACCTTTCACCACCTTCAACCTGGTCATTGGTTTACCTACCATCAAGTGGGTACAGGGTCTGAGATTATAAAACCCGAGTGTGGACTCCGTGCTCAATTCTCAGTTTCGGTCATAAGCTGCGTTGTCCCACATTTTAGTTATACAAAACTTTGAAATTATTTAAAATAATGTAGAAAACTCGTTGAATTATTACAATATATACAGTTCCGCTCATGAAACCATCAAACTGATGTAATAGTTTTAATAGGGAAACAGTATAATTGTAAGGACTTTATAGCGTACCTTTACTTTATCTGCATTTTCAAAAGTAGGCATTTTGTACTGAAGTTTCGAAACCTGGATATCTTGATTACAACACCAAAAAGTCAAAATCAGGAAACAATGTAATAAGGTCAATACAGTCATATTCATACTTGTATATATATACTATATGCACTAATCAACATTTTTTTAAAATTTGTGTCCTGTTTTCCAAGATTCATAGATCTCAACGGCTTGCTCCTAGGCATGTATTAGGGTTTGCCTCGGTATTAGGGTTTCCATTTGGCATACACTTGAATAAACCCACATTGATATGAAATTGGCCTTTGTTCATGACGTCAATACTTACCATTGTTTCTGGAGAAGCATAGGCCATCGACGACAACCTTCCAACGCACACAGTTCGGACCACTGGCACCGGAGTCCTTCAACATGTTAAATACGCACACCTGTACTTTAATAATAATATTTATCAATGAGTTATAACTATACTTTCATTATGTAATATTTTATGATCACAAGTTATGGACTCTGGTGCCAGTGGTTCGGACTTCCTTTATGTTATAAGTACTTATTGATATTATTTTGTTTTTCAGATCAACCAGGTTCTATAACCATCGACAATCAAGAGTACCTAGCTCAGTGTAGATTTCCAAGATATTTAAAAATGATTCTAAATATTACAGACAGCGATACAATCATATTTAATCTCAGAAAAATACAACATACACAACCAAGTGATCATCTTACCTCATTTCTGTCAGACATTTTGTCACGTGATTATAGGAAATCAAAACGAGGCGCAGAGGTCAAGGTAGCTATTTTTTATGTTTTTCAAAGGATATTATAAAGTAATACAAGTTTCAGAATATTTTGTACCCTCCCTTCGCAGCCAAGTGAATATGTTACATCACATTAAGAAGTGAACGAGTGAAACTTTCGAGCGGTGCGCAGGAGACAATATTTCTTGGTATATATACAGTAAAAATTCATCGACTCGAACACCATCGGTTCGAATTCTCTTAAAGATCGAACGCTTTACCTTTTACCTATCTATTTGCCGTCTGCAAGGGTATTCGCGAACCCAAGTTAAACCCTTGTGTCTTTGCCGTATCAAAGCGCTATTTGAACTTATGTTGAACTCACTTGAGCATGATTATTTTATTGACATCTTTTACATATTCATTAGCACATAATGCCACATATGTTCATTACAAAGTGTCAAAGAGGTATAATCTCAAGTTCTTACTACCGCGAAATTCTACTGTAAAGATCACGTACATTATTGCATTATCTTGAGATTTATGCTTAATTTGAGCCGAAAACTGTTATTATTTGAAGACCGCTCAGTTATTATATAGTAACATCGATTTTGATGGTCCCTCCTTGAAGCAAAACTTTACTTTGCTTCATATATGATAGTAACCACCGTCCCCCTGTAGCTATTAACAATACTTCATTACATGTAATCAAAACAAAATATATCGTATCAAAAGTTATTAAGGATGTTTTAAAAACCGCATGACCATCCCATTTGTCCCAAAAATTTCGTGAGTTTTTGGGCATTATCTGAACAAATGGACAAATTTCAGTTAAAGGGATTGTTCACGTCAATTTTCACGTCATCTCAGTTTCTTCGCGTATTCTAATGAATAGATATTGCTTTATTTTGTGTGACCAACGACCATAATAGTTTATATATTTATGATATAAACTTAAACAGTCACGAAAACGGGATAGTTTTTCTTTGTTTTCTGTATTTATA
Organism: Mactra quadrangularis; assembly: GCA_025267735.1. Lineage (NCBI taxonomy): Eukaryota > Metazoa > Mollusca > Bivalvia > Venerida > Mactridae > Mactra > Mactra quadrangularis. Next base: position 37,676,509 of record CM046304.1, read on the forward strand.
TTTTCGGCGACCTGCGTACTATTAATCATGAAAAGTAATAGTCATATTTTTATGTTTTTATATGTCCCCCTGGCTATTGTCGGTACACAAACAATAACTTAATGACATTTATAATAATCCCACACGCTACTTTGGTCCATTTTGACATCTGGACCCACACCGATATTTTACTATAAAATATGATAAACGGTGTTAAATATCATACTCAATCCTACTTTATAAGTCATTGACGTATTCGGTGCGGTATGAATGACCGTGGTCTAATTAGCACCTATAATTAATTAAGAAATGCACCAATTAATACTATTTAATATACACCAATTAATATCTGATTAGGTACGTGACCACATTAGACATTGATGTGAGCTGTATTCATGTTTACTAGAACAGAACAGAACAGAACATAGTATTTACTCGTAATTTAGACGATTTATGATTTGCCTTTTATGTGTTTCTCATAACTGATTCATAGTTCAAGTAATTGTTTGACTGGAGTCGAAGCTTCGAGGTTATCTGTATGTAGTGGACCTTTGATCATTTCCGAATCAAGTTGAAAAGCGTGCTAAGATAATATGTACATTTGCTGAAAGCATGTATTTAAAGCCATTAGCCTATTTATATAGTAATTTATTTACGTTTAGTATACATTTGTAGTAGCGATGGACCAATTGTAGAACGTGGCACTGAGATCTAGTGGTCCAATGCTCGAGTTTACCCATGAGTACCAAAGGCACTTGCGAGTGTGGTATAATCATACCGTGCCATCATTCGTTGTTGATAAATATAGTCTAAAATTCCCAAGAAAGGTTGAGCTGTGTTTTGGAAACCCGATGCCTGGTTGATAGCTTTACTATAGGTCAGAATAAATCAGGCGGTATTGTTAGAAATTAACATCTTTAGTAAGTAATTTCCTTTAACAAGGACACTACATATTGACTTGAGGCCTTGCTGGCAGCCTTGATAAATAGTATTTCTCAGTTTTGAAACCAATATATACAATATATTACAGACATCTATGATGTATTCAAGTAGATTTCCAGACAGTCATATATTGATAGAATGTCAATACAAGAAATCCAAAACAATATCTGTGGTAGGTATAACATTTCTACTTCAAGTAAGGTCTTAATAACAATAGCTAACAATAGTTAGAATGAGTAATTTGTTGGCTCTTTCCAAGAGAAACAAGTTTTAAGGTACGATCAGAATATTGCAGTATTTAGTAATGTTTACGTAATTATAGAAAAATAGCTATCTTGATGCTTTGTGAGCAAGACAAGATAAATGATTGTAGACAGTGATTGATTTAAGTTGTATTACATTGAATGTTGTTTCAAAGACAGAGATCAAGAGACCCTAGGTTCGAGCATATCAATGAATAATCGAGTATGTGCATGTGTGGTAAAATTAGTACAAATAAAGTTAAATATGGACACCACAAAAGTCATGTGTCATTTGTTTTGTTATTATTTCAGAGTGGTCTATTTGTATATGAAGGTTTGGAATATGTTCTTACAACAACTAAGGGTCGTCACATACATGCTGGACATGGTAGTATACATGTAAATGTACATTTACTTTCTGATCAGCCCTCATCACATCATTATCTTATATCAGGTATGTTAACATCGTATGTTTCTGGCTTACATCACTGACACCAAAGTCCTTAAAATTGTTAAATACGCAAACATGTACTTTAATTATAATATTTATCAACGAATGCAATTAAAATTGGTCCCTTATTTTACATCCAAACTTCCGTTTGTTCGAAAAATGACTGCTGCTGTACTTCGATTTTATTTTGATACATAACAACTTTAAATCAAAGAGATAAGTATAAAATTGTATGACAAAAGTGGAGACAAATTAAATAAAACCGAACTATGATAGTTTATGAGCCTTAAATAAATAAATGATGGACGACTTCAACATATACTGTCAGCCAGCCTAACGCTCGACTTTTTGCTTTCTGCTAGATTTGGACAGTTTTAAAAATATGTTGTCATAGTGAAGTTTATAAAGCGGATACTGAGGTCTAATCTGCGGTGACTTTATATCTAGATCGTGACACATAATACTATATCAGCTGACGGGAGTACCACGAATCTTACATCAGCATATTAATAGACTTTCTCTTTCCCTTGACAAAAGTTTAAAAAAGAATAACACGTTTTGTTGCATCTCTCGTGTAGCAAACAAGCAGTAATTTGCTTCTCGTGCCTAATTGTTGAAATTTTGTAAAAATATCTGTACGACCAATGCAGAACACATTGATTAGTAGACCTAAATGCGCACGCATACCAATCATAGTAAACGAATTGAAATATCACTATGCGAGACATAACACTTCCAGCAGTTTCATTCTATTCCATTTGCAGTGACGCATATATTAATCCTGCTGATTTAAATACTCGATATTCAATCGAAAATCCCGTATAGAAATACTATTATAGCGACCGTGAGTACAGAAATACTGTAGTGTTATTTAAATCAGCGGTACTTATATACAGTCCATTCGCGTTCGCTCGAATTCGGACGGGACTTCAAAAAATGCTCGAGCGAACGCGATCTCGAGTTAACGTATAATAGATCCGCCATCTTGGTTTTTGTAACTTTTCCACATCGTGATATTCACTTTCAAGGCGTCGTCTCATTCGGAACTACCTCGGCGATCTTCTACGCTTATAAACCTCGAATATTATAAGGTGAAAAAGTAGATTTAGGAACTTTGGTTTCTGCGGTAATATAGTCTGAACTACACAGAAATACGACTCGTGAGTCATTGTACTAATGAAATGATGTGATAAAGCGTGTAACAATGTAATTATAAAATGTTGACATAAAAATGCCTATCGCCGGACCTTATAACTTGGTTGTAATCCTTCTACGTCTGATTTTCGAGGTATATCTTCGTAGATGATCGCCGAAGTTTTTTAGAATAGCCTCGTCTCACACTGTTACAATATAAGATGTTGATGTAGATTTGAGTTTGAATAAAAGACATGTAATAATTCAATGGTGTTATTTTTCCTCATTTTAAATGTGTTCTTGTTAAGTGCATTTAACATTACATAAAATTGTTTATTTTGTTAAACTTGATGATGTCAATGTCCTCAATTTTGACCTTTCTTTGTTTTATGTAGAATACATATACATGAACTTTGAAACTCATTTTGTTTTTGCTATCGTCCTTGTTGTGAATAAGACTTTACTTATATGTATGCTATTTTTTGTGAAGAATGTGCAATTTTATTTGGAATTAAAATATAAAAAAAACACTTTTGTTTAATCTTGCTTTTATCTAACTAACGTTTCTCAACGTACGTCGTACTATTATTAAGTTCGATTTAATATGCTGTAACAGTACAGGTAGGTAAGATGTAAAAATCATTTTTTTACAAGTAATGACCCGTTTAAATTAAACAAGATTAAACAGATCTTGGCTTCTACATTATCACAGTTTGATTTAATTTGATAAGTTTTCAATGGCCAGTGACACGTCAAACAAAAGGCTATTCATCGGATAATGATACCTGGCCGTGAAAGGTGCGAAAATTTCAAAAATCAATACTTTGAGCCAGCGCGTAATTTTCAAGTGATTTTATCATTGACGGGACTCGAAATCCAGCTCGAGTTAACGTAAAATACGAGTCAACGCATTTTGAGTTATCGCATCTTTTTTAAATGAACTTTAGAGTAAATTCGATCGGGACCGAGATACGATCTCGAGCGAAACCGTAATTACGAGCGAACGCGTTTTGAGCGAACGCGAATGGACTGTATGCGACACTGGTAGTTGAATAAAATTCAACAATTGGTAAGCTTGAAATAACATTTAAATTTTTAAGTACAAAATTTTACAATACAATAAAACAAAGAAAACATGTTACATGACAGCTGTAATATACTTGTATAATAAGAACAAAACATTGGGAAAAACATGACATACATAGTTGTTACATGTTTGTATTATAGGTTACGAAAATAGGTATATTTTTGTTAACTTGTGACACTTTTTTTTGTTAGCCACGGTTAAACCTCAAACCACAATTTTGTATACTAGTACACTGTAGTGGTTAAAAAACCCTGATGGAGAATCTAGATAACATGTGGTTTCGAGAATATTTTTTGTTCAATAAAAATAATTATTGCTGCATATTTTAAAACACGTGATATATCATAATACCTCAGTCCCATAAAATCGTGGCTTGCTACGGACCCGTAGGTGCAGACAGCCGTTGGCCGTGGGAAGCCGTGCGTATTAAGGTGACGGTACGCACATGGCACAAAACAACACATTCGTACGGAGTCGTAGTTGGAAGATATGCAAGTTTAATCCATACTCGGTCACGATTGTGTTCACGATTTGACTTTGAAACTGATACGTGTATCCATGGCTGATCTCATGGACCCTGGTAAAAATGTAACAGTCAATACGGGTACGCAAAAGTTAGTACGGGTCCCTGCGGAGCTTGATCGCACGGCGCCCGTTCGATGCCCCCACGGCCATGTTTATGGGACTGTAGCTTTACTTGAGCGAATTGTCCTGAAACAGAAATGCAAAAAAAAAATTATTTTCTTTCTTTATGCAAATTCATCTTAACAAAAGATTAGTTTTTTAAACCGAAAATATGATAATCCGCCTTAGGTCAACTTCAGCAAGCTTTTAAATTAACAAAAACACAGGAAAACTTAAATGACCGAATATATTCGAATAAGATAATGTCTAAGGAACAAAGCCGAGGACAAACAAATGTAGAATAATGCTAAGGGAATGGATTTTCCAAACATTAACATACTCACATACATCTTTATTTGGCAATGGAAATATAGAAAAACAACAACAAATAATTTAGAACTGCTGAACATGCTAGAAACAATTTCTGGGGGGGGGTCCGAACCTCGCACCACAATCACATTATACACATTTTGCAGAAACAATGCAACATATTGATAATAAAAACTACATAACTGACAAATCTATGTTCAGCACCGAAATAAATTGCTTCATGCTACTTAAAAATGACTTACAGGCAAGAAATACACTAATGAACAGGTACATTTTCCAAACCTCTAGGGGGGGGGGGGTCCGGACCCCCCTGACCCTCCCTTCGCTGGATCCGCCTATGACTATGAGATGGTGACCATTATGTTAGGATGTATAAAATTGTCAAAGCAAAAAACTGAGACATTTTTGTGAAATGTATTTTTAATATGCAAAAACTTCATTAAACGTGACAAACGAACAGCAAAGAATGAATTAATGCATTTGTTAGGTGTAGCTGTGTACAAGTGACGATACGGAAATAAATTTTGTCCTAGATGTTTTTGGTTTTTATGGTCCTTATTTAACATTGTTTTTCATCCTATTACTTCTCATATGACTAATGTGCACTAAATCTATGCGACAGGCACGGTTCTTAGTCAAATACATGTATGTATATAGTATAGAGTCTTGACTCGGAACCTTGCTGACCGCCTATGTTTTAAAATCCTTTCATTGGTTGTGGTTTAATTTAATTCTTAACATATATCTTCAATCCATTTTATATATATTATGGGGCTATATATTCGCTGTTTTTGTTCCAGAGAAATCCAGAATTCATCATATAGACAAAGATATGATGTCCACAACACGACTCCGTAGAGAGATAGCACATACCGGTGATGTAGTAACTTTTACCATTGATGTTTTAGTAGTGGTGGATTATAGTGTATATTTCAAGTAAGTTTTAATTGAGCAAACAACTGTCAAATATCATAGAAATAAGAAATAAGTAATTTCAGGAAATCGTAATGTAATGGAGCTCATATATAATGACATATTTGTTTAGTTGACTATGTTGTTAGCTTTATGTGCTGTTTTGTTTTTATGTGTTGTTTTGTCTAAATGTGTTGTTTTGTCTTGATGTGCTGTTCTGTCTTCATGTGTTGTTTTGTTTTTATATGTTGTTTTGCCCTAATGTGTTGGTTTGTGTGTTTTTATGTGTTGTTTTGTCTTCAAGTGTTTTTGCTTTTTTGTGTTGTTTTGTCCTCATGTGTTGTTTTGGTTAAATGTTTTGTTTTGTTTTGATGTGTTTTATGTGTTTTTTGCCCTTTTTGTGTTGCTTGTCCTCATGTGTTGTTTGGTTTATGTGTTTTTTTGTCCTCATGTGTTGTTTTGTCCAAATGTGTTTTAATATGTTGTTGTCTTTGTATGTGTTGTTTTGTCCTTATGTGTTTATGACTTTATGTGTTGATTTTTCCTCATGCGTTGTTTTTTCTTTATTTGTTGTTTTTTCTTTATGTGTTGTTTTGCTTCTTCAATGTTGAGTTGATGGTGGGTTGAAATTTGTTTTCACCAAAACAATTTGTTATCGAATGTTTTTGACCCTGTTTTGGGCAAGTGTGTGGTTTGTGCACCTTAGACCCTGGTGTAAACAAACGGTGACCATTATTTTGTCACTGTCAGTTCCAAGACAGTAACCCCTTGGTATCTTGTTTTCGTTCTTTGTTTGTTGCGTCTTTATTAACAAAATACTAAAAGCTTCTTTTTTGTTCGGTTGTGTGGAGAATCTGTGTGTTTTAATGTTGCTGCTCGTCAAGATCTATGACAATTTTCGACTAAAACCCATTTGTTGAGCGTAACACCGAATCGTTGTGCTCTTTATGTAATCAGTGTAGATTCCCTCATTGCATTGGAACGTTTCGGATGTTACTGTTTAATTACTGCCTCACGCACCTTTCTTAGATAATCATGGGGCCAACATTAAAAGTTCTATCGACATTGTTGATATTCGCTAGTATATTGTTGTAGTATATTATATTTGTTCTTTTGTAGATGGTTAACAAATATACCTGTAGAATATGAATCTGTCAAAGATATTTATACAAGAAGAGAAATCCATAGATATTATCGTCATGTTATTAATGGAGTAAGTAAACTAATACAGTCTTGCAATTGATCAGTGCAAAACTAGTCTAACTTCAAGTATAAAATAAAAGAATATAGACTATTTTTGCACTTATCTATTTTTTATATGTCAAAGGTGGGTGAATAGACCACTGGATAGATCTGCACATAATGCATACTTATGGAAATCCAAACAAAACAAAGACTACTGGCTGGACACCTTTATGTGGTGCCTGTGGTGCTTTTCACAAAAATTCTTACGAAAACAATCTTCGTTAGTCAGTTTCATATAATCAGCACTTTGAAGTCAGACGGATAATAAGCATAACTATGAAATGATATTCAAAAGGTATACATAATTTGTATAATATTTAGAATTGATAAGCCAAAATATGAGAGTATTATTAATGTTTCTTCCTTTTGACTTACGAAGCTTTTTTCGTAAGAATTTTTGTGAAAAGCAGCTCTGGTTTCTACTCTCTTCGTCAAACAGGGGTTATCCGAACATCCCAAACCTAGTCCGAACACTGTTACTAGATAGGATTTCAATATTCAGACATTTCAGTTCTGTGACATAAGAGTTATACATTTATTGCTCTTCACAGAATAACTATCCTACTGATCATAACTATTTCATTTTCACACACTCTGTAGTATTTTTATTGCAACATGTCGATTTTGACGTCTTCAAACTAATTCGAACAGTTTTAATATGTCCTCGCCAAACCAGAAGAGTTTTAAATAAATATCCTTTAATAATATTTGCATTACTTAATATTTTTTCTACATTATTACAAATTCATAAAAATGAAGTTACGATGATTATAGTCGTACGATTTGTTTGTAAACGGACGTATATATATGTACCTACATTTTATATATTACAAGTATGTTTGACAGGTTGATCTCCGCTATCAAAGTATTGTATTCAAAGACTTTCAGATAAGAGTACGTTTAGCAGGAATTGTCATCATTGATGTAAGTTATATAAAGATTTTGTAAACGCTTCAGTCATTCAGATAAATATATTTTTAGTACCTCAAAAATGTCATATTTGAAAGTTTGAAACAATGGCGACCAAAGAACGACATATCGTGCAAAAATACAGAACTCAATTTGTAAATGGGTATCAAATGTATTTCAATGATGTTTTGTTTCCATCAAATTTGTAAAAATAGCATCTCACAAAATATATCAATCAGTCGGTTCTCTTCATCACACTAGTTATTTATTTATACATGTATATACTGGATTTAACACCATGACTTAGGTTTCCAGAACCGTTGTCTATAACCAGTACTCACTTACCTTTTCGTAAGGTCGGCAACTTCTCCAAACATTTTATATGTGGAACAGTTACTAATTAAGCAATAAGAGTGAAAATACTACTTAATCAATTATAAAAGGAATAAAGCAAAGCACCTAATGCCGTAGAACCATAGCTTGCAAGTCAGTTACCTTACCAATTTATGCAATTAGTGGAATGGCGTCGAAAATTATTTTCAATATTTACATGTAAATGAAAATTGCAGTAATTTTAAATTTTTACAGATTGGTTTTGAAGAGAGCGGTCTATTTGCGTACCTATTTTCGAGGTCATGCACATGCAAACTTCTAACATAAAACCATTACTTTTTATCAAGATGGTCTGATTCTATTTTGATTCATTATTATTGGTCATGTTTTATTTAGGACGAAGAATCAATGAATATATCAAAGTCACGTGATATAGACAATTCTACAACAACAACAACGACATCAACCAATCAGATCAATGCTGATAAGGCTTTGAAGACATTCCGTATTTGGATGAATAACACAGACGGACTACCCCAACACGACCATGCTATTTTATTTACTGGGTAATATTTGCTGTTGTTTTATATCAATTTCACCTGTGTGCATTTCTTTCGTAAAACCATAATTACATTTCTTGAGATGCAGGCAAACTGTTTGCAAAAGAGCTTATGGTATAATTTGATATATAAAGGTACAGTATAACCTCGGCAGAGCGGCCCATTACTGAGCAAATTCTCTGCACAATAACAGCTTTAGATATTTCACTGGGCGTAATGTTAAGTAAATTTAACCTCTGCAGAGCAACTACTCCTAAACAGCGTCAGACTTAAGTCTCTCCAATTTGTTGTTAAATAGAGTATGTACGAGTACTGCTTTCATGTACAAGATTTACCGACTTCACAATTTTGTATTCATTCATTAGCATTGCTGTCTCGTTGTTTATATATTGCACTGCTCGAATGGCAAAATTGTGTGGTATAATATAAATGATGACCATAATTTCAAAATCTGTGGTCGCTCATTAGAATCGCTTTTGAATGGGTGATAGGACGAGTGTTAATTAAGGGCTCTAATGTAATGTATTTGTAATATAAACTCCTATAACATACTTAGATAAGTTATTTCAGCGTTTAGAAGATCATTTGATTGAAAATGTCGATGAATGGTAATAATTGAGTTAGTTCTTGTTTACGCATTAGTGGAATTATATTTTATTTTATCTCAACTTTTTTCAGCCATGATTTATATACTTTAAATAGCAGCCAAGAAAGAGTTACCCATACATCAGGTACTAATCACTTTATTGATATTCTTTATATTATAATTATATTCATAAAAAGTGACATTATCTCGAATGTAAAACTATTCAAATTATAAGTACCAAGGGAGATAATGAGTACAAATATACTCAAATCCTCATTTTTAATAGGAAGTATTGTTTCAATACTGAAGCAAGCTGTTTACTCAATGCTGTATGGGGACTTGAACTATCACGATTGGATCAGACTATCCTAAAAGTAGTACTTGCTCGACTAAACACGCAATTACTTCGAATGGTTATACGCATTCAAAATATGAGCTAGCTGCGTAAATAAGTCGCTATATATCTAGTGTTTTAGAAGTGTCGGTTTTTGTATTTACCGAGTAATATTTTTTAGGTTTCATGATTTAAACACACTTGACAAAGGACCACTAGATGCTGCTACATACAAACAAACAACCCCCTAAATTTTAGAGATCTTTTTTTTTTAAATTTCAATATATACTCGTAAGTATAATAATAGTAAAACCATACAGCCTGTTTTTGTGAAAGTGACATAATTTTAGCAAACTTAAAGAGGAACATTGAATTATGCTATTGATCAAATATCAAAGCTTAAGGCTTAGCGGTTTCAGACGAGAAGATTTGTTTAATTACTTTTTTGTTATGGACCTGATGGTAGTTGTGACATCTAGCGTCCGAGTTGCGACATTTTGAGAAAATCGAGCGACGTCGTGACGTTAAGAAGTGTTAGACCGTATATGTCACAGAAAGTAAATGTCACACGTGTGTGACATATTCGGTCGAATTTATCACGCATACATCGTGTGATATAAACGTTTGAACAAATTAGCGAAAAATGTCTGACCGTATATATATCACACATTTTATACGTTATTCAAATTCTTAGTTGTCACGCATGCTCGTGAATAAGTCAGTATATTTGATTTTACTTATTAGCTAGTTTGGCTTAAATAAACTGGACTAATTCATTTTTGTTTTAAAATGAAATTCAGCATATCTATAGAAAAGGTATTCAAAAACAAATGTAAAATAATGCTTTTTATTTATGTTAATTTTTAGCACATGTTTCTATGCATAAAACTTGATAATATAGTATTATGTAATATGATAAAAATAAATAATAAAAAATAAATATTATGGCAGTGACTGGGTTTGAACCTCCAATGTTTGGTTTTGAACTGTTTTATTTTTATCTTTTCCAGCGGTCTATCCGATTACGCCATTTTGGTTCTTAATATTATGCAGGTTAGCTGACATATATATAAAATGACAAAAGTCCCTTCATATTTACATATTTCCGGCCCCTAGATATTCATATTGAAATGGGGAACAGTATTTTTCGTGTTATAAAATGTATAAATGCAACAAAATTAATAAAACTAAATTATAATTCTTGTTTATATTATTTAGTGAGAAAATGTTGAAAAATATGTATTGTGATACCTGTTAAAGCCCTTAGGGGCCTTATTGATAATTCTACTGTACACAAATTATATAGACATGAGAAGATAATTTCTACACACAATTCCTTATCTTTTGTGATTGATACTTTAATCTTTGTTATGACAATAAGTATTTGAAAATAAAAATATATTTTATACAGTATAAAACGTATTTATGTTTCCAGAGAAGTTTTAGATTTATGAAATGTTCGTTTTTATTTACTAGACATGTTTAAAACTTTAAACGTGTGCTTTTGCTACAAACAAATTTATTGTCATTAATATTGTGTATAAGGATTCAAGGTTTTCATGTTGTATTTCGGTGTAAACCAAAGTGCTTTGAGTCCGTTTTTACGGTATTGAGGCAATTTTTTGTGTTTGACTCTTTGGAGTTGAATACCCAGTCCCTTTTAGGGACAATTTTTGAAGAGTGGTCTCCCTTTTATTAGGGATCTGCTTTTCGTACCGTTTTAACTCTGTTTTCTACGGAGTTAAAGCTAGTTTTGTGTTCGGCTCTCTCGAGTTGAATACCCGTTCCCCTGGGTGGGAAAAGAAGGACGAGTAGTTCTCCCCCCTTGCTGGGTGAGTTCCGCTCCTCTGAGCTCCTCAGCTCTGTTGCTGAGGACCTCTGGTCCCCTTTGTGGGACAATTTGGGAAAGATAGGGGACTGGCCCTTGGGAGCTGATCCTTGGGTGCTGTCTCTTCGGGGATATATGATCATTGGGTGGGGGATGGTCCTTGGGAGCCTTGGGGGTTGGTTTTTGGGGGGAAGGTTGGCCCTTTGGAAGGGGCTGGCCCTTGGGCAGGGGCTGGCCCTTGGGCAGGGGCTGGCCATCGGGAGGGGGGCTGGCCCTCGGGAGGGGGCTGGCCCTTGGGGACGGGCTGGCCCTTGGGCAGGGGCTGGCCCTCGGGAGGGGGCTGGCCCTTGGGGAGGGGCTGGCCCTCGGGAGGGGGCTGGCCCTTGGGGAGGGGCTGGCCCTTGGGGAGGGGCTGGCCCTTGGGGAGGGGCTGGCCCTTGGGGAGGGGCTGACCCTTGGGGAGGGTGGCTGGCCCTTGGGGTTAGTCATTTGGGAGGCTGTACTTTGAGTGGGGCGGTCTTTGAGGGGGCGGTTTTGGGGGAAATGGCCCTTTAGGGGTTGGTCCTAGGCGGAATTAGATTATACATTTTATTCAAATATAATTCTCGCTGTCGATAATCGAGTATCAGTTATGCCAAAGATGTTACATTAAGGTAGACCGCGTCTCTTTTTGACATGGGCGTGATCGGTTAATACCGAGTATAATTGCCGTTCCGTATTTAATCTAATAATTAACACCATGTTTATATACTCTTTTAAGCGCACCCATTTTAAAAATGTTCTTGGGGCGTTAAATCGTGATATTATGGTAGACGAGAAACTTACATAGAGTTTTAAGTAAAATAAACAATATTAGGATCAGTTTTATAATTTAAATAAACAACAAACTGTCTTAACTTGAACAGTTATAAAAACATCACAAAATTACACATTTTAAAATTACATTGTTTACAGATCTATTATTAAACAAGATAATGAAATAAAAAATAATCATTTTTTAAGAGCAACACTGCACTAAACGTACATTCTAACTTCATGCTTTGAAATCATTTGACAATTATCAAGAATAAAGTAACGTCGTGGTCACAATTTATCTATAAAAAGTAGTTAAGGAACACCACACCACGTAATGTTTAATCATTAACAAACGTCAAACTGTTCTCAATATATATAGTATGATGAACTGCCTCTCGACGCCAAGTGTTCGTATCTCTGCATATTATTAGTAAATTTAAATATTGCGATACAGCGAAAAATAAACAATTACCATCCGAGATAGGATCGAACACAATAACTCCACCAAGCTAGGTTTTCGTCGTGGGTTAACACTTAATAATGATTATTTTAGTTGCTTCGCTTCTCTGTGTTGTACTTCTGTTTATATATTCGTGTGACAAATACGTTGCTGTTTTCATCTTTTAGACTTTTTTGACAAGTGACAAATATGTTTTAATGAGATAGGAAAAACGAATTCCAATCGAATATGTCACTTTATATGTTCTATATTCGGCTGAAAGTTGAGATATTTTTGACCAAATATCACGCGTGTGACATATGCGGACAGAATATGTCCCCAGCTAGACAATACGTTTTTTGACATATGCGGTCTAACAAAGCAGTGCTTCACTGTCTAATTAATAATATTTGAAATTAACTGAGACGTTAGTTTTGTTTATTATTTTATACTCAAGGGTTTACTTTCATTTGAACGCTTGTTGTGAAAATTGCGTTCGGACCAAAAATCGAAAAAATGTCTAACGTATTTTTTCACATTCTCATTTGTGAAAAACTCGCACGTATTTTTCACAACTTGAGAAAAACACGTGCATAATTTTCACAAGTTGTGAAAAATGAGGTTCAACAGAGGATGAATAAGACCATGAATTTCATTGTCTTAATAGCAAAGTTTTACTACAGTCATTTAAATGACATATATTCGTGCATGTTTTCAGGTTTAGCTTTTATTGGTACTTTATGTGAACGTGGTGACAGTGTAAGCATTGTCGAGGAACATGGTGGCTTCCAGAGTGTTGGTACGGCTGCTCATGAAATAGGACATAGGTAAAAGTCAAATACTATTCTATACATTTAAATATTATTCAGAACGCATGTAGTCATAACTTGTGGACTGTAATCGTAATTTCGCGTAATTAATGTTTAGTTTGGACACTCGTGGCTTTGTGTCTCTGTAAATCGCATGAACGATAGTACGATGGTGATAAAACCTGTGATTCGCTTTTGCTATTCCAAAATCATGTGATTTTTTTGATGATTTTAAGTCTAAAATGCGTACTATATAATTTTCTATTTCAAGACCATCGGTTTAATTGGTTTTAATAGTGACTCTTTACTGTAGTATATTATCCGTTGAAAAAGCGCGAAACAAACACCATCATGGTGGAAATTTCCGGAATCCGGGACCCGTTATACGGGAACGTATTAAATATGTAAAGAAAACTATATTTGCGTCGATTATTGTTATTAAAGGCGATTAAAAGTTTACATTTATATTTAATAAGACCCCGGATCCAGGAAGCCGGGTCCCGGGATTCCACCCCCCCCCCCCTGTTCACCCAACATGATTGCTTTCTATTTTAAAAGTCTAGGATCATTACATGACGGTGAGAACAATACATGTGAATCTGAGGACAGGTATATAATGGCATCGTCAGGATTTGGTGCAGTACCAGAAGATAAAAAGTTTAATCCTTGGTTCTTTTCTCAATGTTCTGTGGAATATATCAGACAATATATTGTGTCAATGTTAGTGTAAGTAAGATTCTTATTTTACACATTTTTAGACACTTTTTATTTAACTGGGTACTAACAAATTAATATAGGTACATGTATATTTGAAACCATGCAGGATGATTTTACTAAAAAGTTTGCGTTTCGGTTTTTTTCGTTTATTTATATACTGTGATTGTGCAGAGTATATTAATTTATTACCAGTCCGTCGTTTTGAGATAAAACAGAAATTTACAAAATTATATTAAATCTAAACAAATCAGTGCATGCAGCGCTTTGATTATAAAATTTGTAATTGTACATATAGATGGTCACCAACTACTATTTGAGCAAGCAAATCTTCGATTAAAAGTATTGTACCGCATAAATGATTGAATGGATATTTTTACTTATATAAGCTTTAAACCGAATGTGAACTGGCGAATATATAATGTCCCATCTATTTGACATAGTATTACTACGAAAAAAGAACAGACGAGTAGGCCTATAACACAGCATATGACAATTTGCTATGACTAGCACACCAACACCAAGGATATCACAAACAGGGCAAGACCACATTTGCATTGTGGCCCTTTATGAGTTTGTATGAGTATGAGTTCTATTGTTATTCAGCAAACATACATTTCTTAAAAACTTATTTAAAATCACCTTACAGAGATGGTAGCATGTGTCTGTTAGATTCTGAACCAAGTGATTCCAGAAAGAACAATAATAAACATGACGTAATGTATGAACAAGATGACGTCATAGACCTTCCTGGTCAACGTTACTCACCTGACGAACAATGTAGATTGATATGGGGTCCTAAATCATACCTTTGTAGGGTAGGTATACCAATATTCTTTAGTCTAGAGAACTTATGCTTCTTACGAGTATGTACGCGGTAACCACCTGACAACAACAGGCAGAAAACGTGTTGTTGTGTTTTGGGTGTAGTTTTTTAATTGGACCGCTTATTATAAAAATCTTACGGTAATATAACATAATAATATAGAATGACTTACGACTAAAACAGTCGTAAACCGTTAATGATACAGACCCCATGGTCTGTCCCCTCTAAAGTATGCATTGAATGCAGACCCCGGCTAGAACTTATGCATAACAAGTGTCTAGTAAAAATATTCCGTTGGAAGAACCGTCTTCCTCTGCTTGTTGTTTTAAGCTCCTAGCATGGTTGGTAGTTCATACCTTTTGTTAACCGAGCTTTGAACGGGCTACGTCTGGTTTCAGCAGAAATGATGTTATAGTACATTAATATACTTGTATATTATACAAATGTTTTGTCGTGATGCATACACGTTGACTCCTCAGCCTTTTGTCAATTGCCATCTGGCTACTGGTATCAACTTCATGATCTCCATATAGAATAGTAACTTAATCCATTTATTGTGCAGTCGACACTTATGGTATGATAGCCATGATTTTCGTTTCTGTCTGCATTGGTCAGCTTTATGATAGCCACTAGATCGTTCGTACATAGATCAAGGCAAATTCTAATGCAATCTGAAGAATATTGATTTAAAGTACTTATTCCTTATGGATAATTTTGAAAATAAATAATAGGTTGTATGTGGTAGATTATTGTCTATTACAATATGTAATACAAGGAACAAGAAGATGAATGGGCAACCAGGCAACCAGATCTACCCTTCCTCACATGAAGTATCAGTAACATTATCAATGATACTTAGACCTTCCTCATAGCACAAATCTTTAACTAACCCGGGTCGATAGCGCAGTTAATAGCGTGCCGGGATTTGGAATCGCGTGCCCGAGGGGGTGTGGGTTCGAACCCCACCCGGGGAGGTTATACCCTTCCATGAAAATTTGAGAATAATGTCGATTTTCTTCCATTGATTAGATAATATGGAGAAGTTTCCGGCCTTGTGGAAGGGTAGGTGAGTACTGGTTATAGACAATGGTCCAGGAAAGCTAGGTTTGGTGCGCTAGACGCCGTGAAATGACCTAAAATTGTGTTGACACGGCGTTAAATCAATTTAAAAGAAAATAATGATTTTGGTGCCTTATTTTTATAGACAATAACTATTGTAATTTGCATATAACAGGGAGCAGAATTTGGTAATGCATCTACTATATGTACAGCTATGTATTGTCGTGACCCATCAACTTTAAATGATTGTGTCTTACATACGGCAGCTAGAGGGACCTCGTGTGGTAACAAAAAGGTAAAACACTACGACTCTATATTCTTTAAGGATACACTTTCTGTTGTTTACTACTTTTATCTTTTTAGCTCATCAGATGAGCTTTAGGATCGTTGAATGTCTGGTGTTTGTCATATGTCGTCCGCTCACACATGTTTCTGAATACTCTTATAGTGGTCACATTTCTGCCTCAAATATCATCAAACGTTGTGAGGATGCTTGTCTAGGTGATTGCTTGGATGTGTTTAAACATTGATCATCTTGTATAAAAAACAAGATGGCAAGAGCTAAAAATCTTGTTAACACTATAGTGGCTACTTTTTTTTATCTAAATATCCTTCAAATTGGTCTGAAAGTTTGTTTTCACTTTACTCTGATTCATGCATATATAAATGGTACTAAGGTAGATGAGCGATTAAGGGCCATCATGACCATCTTGTTTTAATTGTTATGTACTGCGGCCGTCTCACCTAGCAAGCTTTCCTATGAAACTTACCTTACAAAAATACTCGCTTACTTATCGACAAGAAGCTGACAACTGAAACCTATAACGGAGGGAACTAAACTTTATTAACAGATTTTAAATGGATCACCCTTCTAGTCGGGAAACTGTCGAGCAAGCTTTCACAGTACCAGGGTGTTGTGTGTTCTTGTAAACATTCATTGTTCAAAATGCACTTTAGTACATTTTGAACCACAGATAGTGTGTGAATAACTAAACTACATGTAATATACATAATGGTCATTGTTTTCTTGCTTTAGGAAGTAAACCAATGGTTGCTTTCTTTATAATATTGCTCCGCCCTCTGGTACCCTCGATTTGATATCGCTTACTTATTATTTTTGGTGTAAGCAGAGTACCAGATAATAAAGCGCTTGCTAGCGTATCCAGAGGAATCTGGCCATTTGTTATTCTAGCACTCTTTATGTAAATGTCTGGTTAGTTCTATTTCTATAGATTTCTCACATGTAATTATCAACTATTAAAATACATGTGATATGAAATAAATGTGTAGATATTTCGTGACTGACGCACGTATCTCTGCTTTCTATACAGAAACGTGTGGTATCAACCTATAATTTTCTTGTATTTATATTCCAGTGGTGTAGCCAAGGTCATTGTGAATTCTCAACGAATGCTCCAGAGAAACCCGGTTTGTATTGGACTACTTTTATAATTCTTTGTAAATATGTAATTGTCTATGTATGTTCATGGCGAGAAGCCTAATGAATAAGCTTAATGCTGAATAAACGTATTGTATTGTTTCGTTTTGTATTGTTTTGTTTTGTCTTGTGTTGTGGTGCATTGTGGTGTGTTGCGTTGCGTTGCATAGCATTGTATTGTATTGTATTGTATAATCATTCGGAACTTCTCGATCATTCATTACGAATTTCTCGAACCTATTCAGACGCCATGTTGGAACTGCTTTTTTCATGTGAAACACATGACCAAACAAAATGTTTTATGCGATGCAGCAGTAAACAAACCCACGATGATTAATGACTCGTTTTTGGTCAAACAATTTAAGATAATACATAGTTTCAATATAATACTATGTTTAGGAAACCTGGTGAGAACTATTTTGCATAATCTGCTGCGGGCTAAGCCTGTTCTTCGCCTCATATACGTAGCAAAGCCCAATATTGTTGTTGTTTTTGGACCCCCATTGATCTATTCGATATTATTTATTCAATGAATGGTTCAGGTGTTCGAAATGTTTTATACTTAGGCCACATACAAATTGAGAATGTGTTTCATGTACTTTGCCTTAAAATGATGAAATATGGCGATGGGGCGATGATTGTGTATTCAGATGGGGGAATTCCGAGAAACAAATGCGCAAACATGTTGTGACTTTTTTAAAAGTCATTTATCTTTTTTAAACATCTCTTATAATAAATCAATAAATGCAATATTTGCTAAGATATGTTATTTCTAAGTGAAAGTAGATTAAAAACCGGAAATAGAATTTGGATGTCAACATTTAAAACAGTAGTTTTGATCACAGTATGTTTGAGCTAAAGTGAGAGGAAAAAATCCTCCAAATAAGGACTTTAGTCAGTTATCTTTCCCTGATAAAATCTTAAGCAATACAATTGGTGAGTAGGTCCTTACAGTTGAAATCCTCGGATTTTATCATTGAAGTCCTATGTAAAGATAACCAAATATTTCATCTAATTTCTTTCTTGTTAATGAAGATGTTTACAGAAAGGATGAAATTTAGATAGTTCTTTACCCTAAAATACTTAGCTTGAATTTCAAACAAATTAAACGATTTCCAAAAAAGTTATTTAAGATTAATTTTGGCAAATTGACATTGAAAGGTAAGGGTAAAATCTGAGTAATCCAACTAATTGGACCTAACTATTTGAAGAGTATACAAGTGGAAATAACTGACTAAGGTTCCTTTTTGCATAGTTGTGCTCTAAACGAATTTGGATCATATATAGTCACCTTCACTTATCTTTGAGGCAATAAAGATGTACATGTATATATATTGATAATTTCGCAGAATCGTGTGTATTAGATGACCAGCCTGGTGCAGCATTCAATGACATGACATGTCAACAACTAGTATCTAAATCAGCCTCGTATTGTTATCAAGATAAGGTCAAGGCCAGATGTTGTAAGTCTTGTGGTACTGTAGAAATAAATAGAAAAGGTTAGTATACATTTGGATGCCAGTTTTAGTTGTCAAAATGTAGCAGAGGTATAATACGGCACTTGTACTTCCTTGCCCTCAAGCCTAAGCTTTATGGCGACGTGTTAGTGTTCGTGGTAGAGTGTACGACTCGAGAAGTCGTGGGTTCGAATATCAATTCGGACCATAGATTTGTATAGGGTTACATAAATGAGGGACAAGAATTTGTTGAATTTGATTGTTTTAAAAAGCCTGTATATAGATTGTATAAATTCATGACTATCCCAATAGGGCAGATTGATCGATACGATATTCGTAGACAAGTATCAGCATTTCCAAAAATGCTTCAAATCACCGTTTAGTCGTGTATAATGTCTTTTCCATTGAGTATAACTTTTATAAATTTGCTTTCCGGACAACTAGTTTACGTATATTTTATTTTATACATATTTTATCTGATAATCCTTCTTTATCATTGGTGCCAGTAGATTCGTCAGTAATTTTCTTCTTTGTGTATGGTGTCCGTGTCTGCGTCACAGGTTTTGATTGGCTTAAGGCAACCGATGTCGACTACAAAATGCTCAAATCTTTATAATTGTATATGTCGCTAGGTTAGCTGCGCTGAACGCCATTACATAACCTATACAATGTGTTGCTACGGCATTAAAGCCCAACAAAATAAAATAATATTAAATGTATTTAGAATCAGTGATATGAGGAAGAAAGCCTGTCCACAACCGGAAATCGAACACACTATCCCTCGATCAGTTGACTTAACTAGCTTTTATACCATTGAAAAGATTGATACTTATTTGGTTTGTATTACTCTACAGGGCACTATGGGGACAGGTACCCATACCCTCAGGAAGGGGAAGTTTGCATACATTCAGGACAATGTGGGAAATTTCAATCAACTCACAACTGCATACAGTTGTGACTTTTACCAGTCACGGTTACTTTTTTAACAGTTTTCTACCATTGATTTGAATAGCAATGTGACACCCTGTACAAGTAAATTAAAAACAAACATAGTTTCGGGAGTCATTTTCATTTTTTTTAATTAGGAGGGCAATTTTGATATGAGACAGGGGAAAGGTACATACGATTTTGAGAGGGGAATGGGGCCAATGCTCCGCACCAAAATATTCCAAACGAGTGACCTTCTCTATGTTTTCACTCTTCATTTTCTTAATTATATTTTTTGTACATTTTAGGTTGTGAGTATGGTGATAGAATACAAGGTTGTCAACCATGGCATTGTTCACATTTATTTACATCACGTGATATTCATTCGGAATGCTGTGGCACTTGTGGCACAGGTAATAATATAAGTTCAATAAAGTTTAACAATGTAACCCCTACATTGGTCTCGACAAAATGAACCGGCTCTTTTACAATATTCATCCTTTCCTAAATAATCCGACAATATTAAACTGAGCTTGACCTTTATGCAAGAATATATAAAACTCAATATTTTTGTCTAGTAGACTTGAAACCCGATACCTTCCTGAGAGAAACAAGAAACAAAGCTTGTGACGAACTAGCTGTAAATGTTATCCTGACTGCACATCGTGGGTTTAGCGCAAAATGGTCGTAAGTCACTCTTTTCTTATATTGAGTTACGTCCGTTTTCCGCTAAACCCGCGATATGTATATCACAAAAATCACAAAATCGTGCCGACATTTTGCACCTTGAGATAATCATGCAGGCAAATGCAGTATTATATTTCGCTGTAAGCAGTAATAAAGGTATTGGCCCTTATGCATTATCATGCCACATTTTTTACTAAAAATCACTATATTTCTTCATTTTACATATCAAATTAATACCAATTATATGGGTAATAAAAATTTCGTGGGCGTATGTTAAAAATATGTTCAGTTCCGAGTAAAAAACACTACACACGTCTATATATTTATATACATATATGTGTACAAATAAATGCATTTACCTGTGCAATCTGTAGCATGTTCAGTAACCGTTAGCGAACGTTACGGGTAAATGACAACTCAACCCATAGACAGCTCAACCCATAGATAACTCAACACAAAGTTGGGACAACTCGAACCGTTAGTGAGGTATTGAGTTTTCTCGGGTTGAGTTGTTTTTCGGTTAAGTTGTTCCGAAACTAACATTACGGCTCGTTTCGGAACGTTCAAGGTAACTGAACGCGCTGCTGAACTCCATATTGTCTGTCCTATAAAGTTACAGAAATTGTTGAATTGATACTTATGACCATAATAAGTCCATTTTCTTAAAGGCCGATTGAAAAAGATAGAGGTGCATTTGTACATAGTCTGTATTACCTGTCCTTTACCACTATCGTAATCAGGTAAAACTAAGCGCAATAACAGCGACACCCACCAAGGCATCTTTAGGTTACTCAATGTTCTTTTATATTTGTCTTTATTGTGCATGACCATTTCTGACGATGGTCAATTTGTTTGGAGTTCAGTACTGTATAGATTATTCGAAGTCGATTTTTCTTTTTGCACCAAACGAGCGTTGAACCAAAATACATGTCTGCTAAGTAGACTCGATTCAGACGTTGACTATTTCTCATTAGAATTTAGGACACTTTATTTAGCATAAATTTAACTTAGCGACTAAAAATATTGTATCCACAATAATTCTTGTACTTAGTTCCTCTGATTTAAGCCTATATAGTGAAAAATGTTCATTTGAAATTAGAATTATCCGATACCTTGTTATGTACAATACATCGCGTGCCGCCATAATTCTGCTTTGCCTGACATACTTTTACCCATCAACGCACGACTGGGAACCAGACAACATAATGAGAAGGGCACTTTTCAAGGTTTGACTGACGTACGTACTTAATGAGTATGTTTCTATTCAAATCACTGAGCTCTGAGACAGTATATTTTCTCGTAGTTCAATAATTATTGGTACATTTTATTAAATTTTCATATGCTCATACATTGACTCCGCTGATTTCAATACTCGATTACCGATAGTGATTACAGAAGTACTGCAGAGAGTATTGAAAATAGCGGCGTTAAATGTTTGTGCTAATGAAAGAAAATGAAATGCACTATTTATGTAAGCAATTCACCGGTTACCAAATTAGCACTGGAGCAAACTGCGAGTTTTTATAAGGTAGCAATGAATACTAATAGTCTATGTGTATTTTTATGTTCCTAGGTGAAACAGTGACCACTGTAGCACGTTCTGCATCAGTTATACAACACTCTGTTACAACGCAATCACCAAAGATAATGAATGATGCCTCGTGCACAGATACTGGTGTGTATAAAGGGGGCATGAGTTGCAGTGAATATATACGTACGGTTGGTACATTTGTTTGTTATGGTGATGTAACATCAAGACAATGCTGTCAGTCATGTCACATGGTTCGAAAACACATACTGGGTAAGTGCGTTATAACCTTTTGTATTAATTGATACTATAAATAGGACTGCATTATTTCAGAACAAAATCAATGAAACAAATGAATTTTATACTGATTTCTTTTTCACTAGTTTGCCATTGTATCTAAAAGACTTAAATCCTTATAACTTTTATTAACAATTTTAAAGTCCAGTATGATCGAATCGAAAAATGCGGTTTCCAAATCGAAATCGAATCGGCACCCTCGCAGTCTATTTTTGATGTATCGAATGGAATATTTGTCAGTCCTACTATAAGATAAGATTTAAAGTCGGTTATATCAAACAAAAATATTCACCGTTATATATACAGTACCAACCAAAAGTTTAGTGACATTTTCACTTAGTAATTCTATACTACACAGGTTTTATAAAGAAATGATAACCATATATTTTGAAATGCATTTTAGTTTTGTCCTTTTATGTTATGATTCTACTTGTAGTTGAGACTACCAAAGTAGCTTAAAATCTATGTTGAAAACAAGAAATACATTGGATTTGGTTTTGGAGGCTTTGGGATATCAGATATTGAATCTAATTAATGTGATGCATTCAAGAAATTTGTTTCCAGTAACTAATCAACCATATTAAATATAATAAATTTGCATCAAAAAAAGGTCTAACTAGATTTAGAATTTAAGTGATAAAGGGACCAATTGGCATACTAAATAATAAATTTAATTGTTTAATTCTATTCAACCTTAAGCTTAAGCCCGCTAATTTACATACTGTGAACTAGTATACTATAAAACATGATTTTGTCCAAGGAACTTTTTATCTTACTTGACTTCTTATGACGGACTACTTTTCTCCAAAATGAGGGATCAAAAGCGGCACTGTTTAGTTTTTTAACGACCTGTTAACAATGACATAATACAAAAATATACAGGATTTCACAATAAATCATAACAAGTCTTTGAATCGCATACTTTATCATGTAGTGACTATATCCAGCTCGTCTCCAAAAGATTATTTGGCTCAACAAGCCCCACCGAATACTTCCCCCCAACTTGCCGGATAAACCCAGTACAAATGGTACATGTAACTAACTTAGTATTCTCTATTTATAGACAACGAGTATAGAAGTACTGCGGTGGGTATTTAAATACTCGGGGTTAAATGCGCACCACTGATAGTTGAATTATATAAGATACTTTGATTCTGATAAAATTTAAGCATGTACAATGTGCATTGTATTAAAGCCTCGGCCGTGGTGAAGTGGTTAGCATGTCTGACTTCCAATCCGGAGATCGGGGGTTCAAGCCCGGTCGCGGTAGGTCATACCCTATACATGAGTTGTCGGCCTCGTGGTAGGGTAAGTTAGTACTGGTGATAGAAAAGTGTCCAGGAAACCTAAAGTAGGAAGAGCTGGCCGTCATATATATGACCGAATACGACATTAAAACAAAAACAAACAAACAAACTAACATAGTATTAATTTTGTGAATCTTCAAATTCAGGTTGTGAATATGGTGACAGAGTTCCTTCCCTTTGTACACAGATGAGAAATCAAACATTAATAAACTGTGAAGACCATGGTAAACATTGTTGTGAGAGCTGCATTGTACCTGATGTTAGTTCTAGTTGTCATCATCATCAACATCACCATTATCATCATTATTGTTCTTTAATGTTAGCTGTGTCAATGTTCTTATTTTTTACCTATTTTATGTGAATAAAGTAATAAAATGTTAATGGCCGTACCATCGGCATTAAAATTAACTGGTTTTTTTTCATTCTTTGCTCCATTGGATATGTTTGATTGCATGGTCCAACTTTCTCAGTTTTTTTAAATATCGTTGTGTTCAGTAGACTAACTCCTTATTCATGGCGAGGCATATACTTCGGGTTTTAACCAGAACTAAGCTATTTTAAACATTAGGGGCTGACAACTTTCCAAGTTTGTATTGAAGTAGGGAAGGAAAATAATCGTTGGAAGACTTTCACAACCAAAACCAACGAATATATAAATGTCCAGCACAAGTATTGAATTCCAAGATATATAAATTGAAACACGCTACCCGGCTGAGTTAACCGTATAGTAATGTAAAATATAAATTTACTAAGTGCTCTATTAAAACATGTATCTTTAGAGTTTACTATGATACATGTACATATTAAAACATTACAAATAAAATGTTATGTGGAAACCACATTAAAGCCGGATTTAAAAGCTTTAACGCAAAAATCACAAAGGGTAAAAAATACATAATAAATACAGATAGAGTTGTGGTTACTTTCTAATTCTGTTCATAACATAGTATGTTATCATTGTATGAAGTTTCATAAAGATCTGACGATAAATGGCAGAAATATATAGTAATGAAAAACGCAATTGTTAATGACAACGAACGCCCGATCGCCCGCCCGTGTTTCTCTAAACTTTTAGCCGAATGTTTTTGTTGAAAAATGCGGCTGAAAATTCAGTCTTCCCCTTAACTTTTTTCGAGCTCCAGCCCGATTTTTCATGTTTTAGGTCAAACAAGCACATGTTAAGGCGCCAACGTGTATCATATGCTGGCATTAAGCAATTCTAACTGTATAATGTTGTTTTCTGCAATATTGTATATCCCGTAAGCAATTAGAAATGGCCATTCCTTACTGTCTATCATACTGAATAACCAAGGTATTCAGATTGTTGAACGAATTACCTCTGCTTGTCTTATGTAAACTAAACATTGTGGTAACTCACGGTAACCAATGTGACCAAACCATACTTTCACATGTCGTAAATACTTTTCTTAAAGACATAGCATGGTGCTGCATCATGCATCTTCAGTTATATAAATACGGAAATAAGTGTTAATTAGCTACTTATATAAAACTGTTAATAGTACAAAATAAAAATAAAAACATTGTTACGAAAGTATTGTTGCTTGTTTATTTATAGTCAATAACACTTTAACTAAAGTGATAACACTATCTTCCAAAACAACAACAAACAAGGAAACGTATGGTGCTTCACGTCGGATTTTAATAATGCATACATTGCGATAATCAGTTGTTCTGCACACCTACCCTAGAAGTTCTAACTTAGAACTAAACACGAAACCCTATAGGGACTATCAAACTTGATGTTAAGATAGGCAGGAAAGTGGTCAATTTACTTACGAGCACACACACGAACCACTGTAGCCACTGCATGTATAATCAAAGAGCTTACAGCACTGTAAGATATGGGGTTTTGATGGAGTATACACAAGGAATTTTACAACAATTGGAATCAGTACAAGGGATATTTTTCCTTACATTTAGTATGATTTACCGATCATTAGAATTCTAAATCAAAGTATTAAAATACAGAAATACTTTCGTGCAAATTGAAACCTAACGAATCCATACTAATGATACTCCTTACACATTAGATTCAAGTACGAATCGAGCCGGGCAAAAATGCGGGCGAAATATTAATTCTATCCTGTATAACTGATAAATGCTACTGCTTAGTGTATTAATGAGATTTGACTCTGCCCATTTTCACGATTATCAATATAAGTAAAAATATCTGTCACTGACACTAAAACAAAGACGGGTCAGTTGATTGACGGAACTACTTTCAGAGACACATGTATCACTCCCCAGGTTAAACTGGTCAGGCATTTGAATCGTCGATAGTTTTCGACTTGTGGTATAACTTAAGCCTTTCGGCGAAATCGCAGAAAGCCAACTAGATTAGATATACATGTACTTCAACTTGAATCAATTTCACAAACTGCATCGTCTGCTTGATAACGCGAAAAGTGAACTATTTTGTTTGCTGAAGTGACTATCCCTTTGATTAAGCATGCGCTGCCTTGTGTAATCGTCCGCGATGGATCATTTCCTACAGTCCGCAACTAAACATGGGTAAACCCAATGTAAATATACGTATATGTTAGTCCATGCTTCTACATGTAGCCAAGTAAAGGAATCTGGATTACCTGCCCCTTACCACTATCTTTATCGGGTCAGGCAAAGCACAATACTGGCCACGCCCTCAATATATCTTCAAGTTACAAGCTTTTCTCTTTTTTCTTTATTTTACATGATCATTTTCAGACGGTGGTTAATTTGGTAGAAGTTTAGTACTACATATGTCATTCGAAGTCAACTTTTCATTTTTGACTTAAATATAGCAAACGATCAACCAAAAACATGTCTTCAAAGTGTACACAATGTAGTCGTTGAATAGTTTTGTTAGAATTTCGGATCAAGTATCAAGTATTAAACATAAATGGAATCATAAGACTAATATAAGGTATCCACTGTAGTTCTCGTAATAAGATCATTTGATTTAAGTCATCATAGTGAGAAATCTTCATTCGAAAACATGATTATCCAATATCTTGTACAATAACTTGGGCGCAGCAATTATTCTGCTTTGCCTGACATACTTTTACCCGTCAAAGTTCGACTGGGAACCAGACAACCAAATATAGTACCTCATGGTATTACTTCCTTGCATTAATGTATAGTGAGCTTCTTGAAAACGAATGTATAGGTTATACGTAACTGTAAAAGTGTGTCTGATTTTAAAGTAACTTTTATCGTTAAACACTGAAATAAACATTAACACTAGCTATAAATAACACAGCGCACGTTCCGCTGGGCGATCGCTAGGTAGCGCTTTTTGAAAGCGATTTTTCGTAGTATAAGAGGTCTATGGAACGGTTTGCTTTAAATTAGCAAATCCAAAATGGCGACTTTCTCAAACAAAAAGTTCAGAATTGTAACAAATGAAAAATATTCAAATCAATTATTCCCATGAATATTCTTTTTAACCACTTTGACGAAATATATGCATTAAATGAAATATATATCAGTATTCTTGAAAAAGAAACACGTTCCCACAGGGGGCAGCCATTTTGAAATAAGCAGAGGTGTTCCGAATGATACGGCTAGCAAGAAAAAACTTACTACGTTTCGCTAGCTAGCGATTCAATTTGCTCGATCGTAGCATACCGTTCCGTAGGGAATCGCTACAAAGCGCTAGCGACTTATGTACCGACTAAACTAGATTTGTTTGATCGTGATGTTTGAAATCGGCCCATGACTTTATTACTCGGCTATGCAAAGGATGTTGGTGTCATTTGAAAGAGCAAAGCCTTAGCTACACGTGCATTATTAGTATTGTAAATGGATAAAGGCATATGTAAATGCCGTTATTTGCCAATAAAGATGTATGTATGTATTAATAAGTGAAAGAAATATATTTATAATTTAGAAACTGGCCTCAAAGTGAAATTGTTTAAAAACTATCATTTTTTGTAATATATCTTATATGTATACGTAGTGTTTTTGATTAGGGACCGCGCCGGCCGCCTGTGGTATCAACGATTCAAACCCGCAGTTTGTGCCAGTTGTCAGTAGAGTTTTTCTTTTGAATGTAAAATTACAAAAAAATATCTCAAACTTGAGAATTGTTCATCGAGATACATTGACCATAGTTTCAGAGGTTGGTAGATAACTGTTGAAGCAGCTCGATGAAATAATGAGGAAATGATGGACCAATAAAATTTGTCTTCGTGGCATAAATAATGAAAATAATAAAATAAACAATGAAATAATAATATTAAGTTTTACTTGAATTTGGAATTTGTAGCAATGCAATCATTTGTACTGAGAAGAAACTTTCGGAGAGCAGTGTAGTAACAAGTCAAATCCTTACCGTATTCCAATAATTCCTCCAGAAAAAAATACCATAAAGTTCCGTTGTAAGAAATATATTAACTTATTATATGCTTTCCAGTGGAATACCGGGATTTATCGGTTAAATAAAAATCGATGTTTCTCGGATTTGAAACAGTGAAACTTTGATAAATTTGCTATTTTTCACTGCCTGAATATACCTTATCGAAGAATCGAAATACAGAAAGACTTTCGGGCACATTGAAACCTAACAAGTCCATACTAATGATTACTCCTTACACAGTAGGCCTTGATTCAAGTACGAATCGAGCAGTGCAAAAATTGCGGGGGAAATGTTCATTCTTCCTGTATTACTGCATGGCAAATATTATCAGTTCAAAATACAAGGATTTTATCTTCCTCTACTTCCTATACAAAATCTTAAAGTACAGTTTTCCTGGACACTTTGTCACTTAGTATACAAAATCTGTTGGTAGTATAGTTATTTATGGTATAAAACTGTAAAACAACTTAAACTTCAAGTAATACAATTAATGACCCAAGTATCATTACATTAAACAGCTACATACACTATCAATATACAAATCATTGTATTGCTCTTACTATATAAACTTCTCTACATGGAATTTTGACTTTTGTTAGCTGTGGTCAATATTAACACTTCATTGATCACTATGTACATGTATATTGCTTATAGTGTATAAACGAGATTTGACTGCCCCCCCCTTCTAAGCGTTTATCAATTGATGCTGACGGAACTACTTTTATCGCTAAAAATTTTACTGCGTGGTATATCAGAGATGCATGTATCAGTCCGCGGTTAAACTGGTCAGGCATTTGAATCGTCGATAGTTTTCGACTTGTGGTATAACTTAAGCCTTGCGGCGGAAAATCGCCGAAAGTCTAAAAAAGCACCATCACACATAGCGTTACATTTTGTAGATAGTTGAGACAAACTCGTCATTACAAGTTATTTAAACTTGTTACACAAGTTAATTGAAAACCAAAAATCAGTCCAAACATTGATAAAAACAATAGTCGTGTCAATTGTAAGGACATAAAACTTACAATAGATTAGTGAATGGCCTCATTTTACTATGTTTATAGTAAATGGTGCGTTTAACATTAACTTGTCAGTATTAAGTTAACATTATATCGTCTGGTTTATAAAACAGAAAGACACACGTTCTATACGCTTAGATGACAGGACGATTAACTGTGATAAAAAGACAAGGAAGTGTTGGAATGCTGCAATCTGATTGGTCGAGACTATTTGACCTCTTTCCGGGTACAGTACATTAACCACGGCTATATCTTGTTAAGGGAACTATTTAGGAACATTTATAGATAAAAAAATCTACACATGCTTACATGTTTAAGTAAACTTTAAAACTACAAAACATTTTTTGATAATATCAACGCATGTTCAAACAAAACTTATATAAACAAAATTAGACGCAGATTTTTTTATGAAAATGCATAATGCATGTAGTAGGCCTATATTAAACGTATGGAAAATAAGTCTAACGAGTTATGGGTTTACGCGTTCATATAATTATTTAGTGCGCTTAAACTTGCAAATTCTGCGTCGGTAGCACAGTTGGTAGCGCGCCGGGATTTCGAATCCAGTGTCCTGAAGGGGGTATGGGTTCGAAGCCCATCCAGGGGAGGTTATACCCTTCCAAGAAAATTTGACAATAATGTCAAATTTCCTTCATTAATAAGGTATATCGAGAAGTTTCCGGCCATGTGGTAGGGTAGGTGAGTAGTGGTTGTAGACGAGCCTTTGGGGCACACAAAAGGTAGGTTAGGTGCGCTGGAAGCCGTAAAATAACCTAAACTGTGTTGACACGACGTTAAATCCAACATAAACTTATAGAAGTTTTAAAAGTTTATAAAACCAACCCATCCTGTTCACGATCACGTCTGTGGTCAAAATTGTTACATAAAAAACAAATATATATCCTAATAAGTCCTATGCCCTATTATATACAAGTCGTTTAGTTTATTACTTCTCAAAAGGTATAAGGACAACTGATTATATCATGAGTTATAATGGTACGTCTTAGTTATGTACGGAAGTTACTATAACACATCCGTAGTTTCATGGGAACTAAAAGTTGAAATTTTATCTACGTTTTCCTGGAATGATAGCCAGTATAAATCTATGATAATATATAAGTGTATATTTCTAAAGAGGAAGTAGAGAAGGATATGAAGAGTTGTATTGTGATTTTTATTGATTTAACGCTTAATTTTTTACGTGTGTTTAGACTTGCGAATTGTTTTTTTTTAAAATAAATATATATTTGTTATATGTGCATTGACGCAATGAAACATGAGATCCGGATAATTTGAGAATGAGTAATTTGAAATAAATGATATAACAAGTTGAAAAATTCGGCTAGATTAATTTTTATTTCATTTTTGTGTGTGTGCAAAAGTTAGTTAAATTTGATTAGATATCTATATGGAGTAAAGTGGTTTCAATCTGATCACGTGACTCAGGGATATATGACAGAAGGGCTACATTAGGTAAGGAAATTAATACTTCAATATTTAGTTTCGGTTAGTGATATGTGAGGCTTATTGTGAGTTAAAATATTTTGAAACCCCAAATTGTTAAAGATGAATTATACCTCTTTGTGTAATACCAAAAGTTGGTGATATTTATTAAAATTGCGTAATACGAATAATATTTTTTTTATTGCGAATTCAACGGTACTTGAATTTAAGTAAATCGGAACAGATTTTTGCGCGTCGGAGAATACCATGCTTTTAAGTTCCCTCGTACAGAAATGCTGCATTACTTCTTTTATAAATTACATTTAATTATATGTATATCAGATTTTGTCATGTGAACTTTACTATAAGTTGTGCCATTTTGTTGAGCAGCTTCAACTCCGTGCACTGGCACCAGAGTCATCAAATTCGTTAAAATTAGGGCTGCTGCGAGTATCGGAGTACTCGGTTATTCGCGACCTCGACCAGAAATCGAGTACGAATATTCGTCTCGTCCAAAATCGTCGGATCGCGATCTTATTTTGAGAATAATGAAAGAACCTTTTCAGCTTAATTACTACTGAAAACGAGCCGCACTACTTATGAAAAATTTAATTTAATTAAGAATTTCGATTGATACACATTTAAACACATAAGTTATCACTGAAAATGCCCATAAAACGCCTGGTAATAGAAATGTTGGGAGTACATGGATTTCCATGCAAAAGCTTCTGTAATTCTTCACTTACTTTTGTTATAACATGAATTCCTGTATGCTTTTCCATCAATTAGTGATTCGTGGTTCGATTCGCGAATCGCTACACATGAATCGAGGTTCGGATCGCCACTTGCTCAGCGATCCACAGCCCTAGTTAAAATACTACCAAATATATACATATACGGGGGCCTATACGATTATACAGGGACGAGTTATTTTGTGATTATAAGTTACAGATTTTGGTGCCAGTGATTTTGTGTGATTAAAGTAAGATATTTTTTTGGAAACAATGTAATTAATATTGTGTGCAAACATAAAAGTCTACAACATTGTAAACTACTATTTCGATTATTGCAATCGAAAGTGATTAATATAAGTTGTAAGAACTTGATTCACGATCGAGCTAATATAAAAATTAGTATAGTATTATTGTATTTAGTCGAGCAGAGTAGATTTTTGCCTATTAAGGGAATATTCAATTTTAAGAACAAGTAGAATCTTTGTTTACTAATTTTAAGAACAAGTAAAATCTTTGTTTTCTAATTTTAAGAACAAGTAAAATCTTCGTTTACTAATTTTAAGAACAAGTAAAATCTTTGTTTACTAATTTTAAGAACAAGTAAAATCTTTGTTTACTAATTTTAAGAACAAGTAAAATCTTAGTTTACTAAACGCTGTCTTGTTTGGTAAACACCCAGCGCGAGGACAAGACGATATGGAAGAGCTTGCACAACAATTTTTACTATAATGCAAGTATGTTACTGTACGATTAAAGATTGTCCGGATGTCAGCCATTGTAATGACCAGTTGACAATTCAGATGTAATTTTGCGAAAAATGCGAGTTTGTTTCACCTTATAAACTATATCCTTAGGAAAGTGATTTAGTTTATGATAAATACGTCATTGATCATTATTTTTTATGATTGCAATATTTTTATTATTATTGATATTATTATTATCATTATGATTATGATTACGATGATGATTATTATTTAAGTATTATCCTAATAATTATCACCATTATTATCACCAATATCACCATCATCATCGTCACCATCACCATCACTATCATAATCATTACCATCATCATCACCATCATCATCGTCACCATCACCATCACTATCATTATCATCATCATCATTATCATCATCATCATCTTCACTATCATCATCATCATCATCATCATTATTATCATCATCATCATTATTATCATTATTATCATTTTTATATTGAACATTCTTCTCCTTATTATTAATATAATAAATATTCTTGTTATTATTAATAATAAAAGCATTATCATTATTATTCTTAATATAATAATAATAATTATTATTATTATTACTATTTTATTATTATTATTATTACTATTTTATTATTATTATTATTACTATTTTATTATTATTACTATTATTACTATTATTATTATTATTATTATTATTATTATTATTATTATTATTATTATTATTATTATTATTATTATTATTATTATTTGTATTATTATTATCATCATCATCATCATACCAATAACACTCCAAAATTAATCAATACATATATAAAGTCGTTTTGTTGCGTACTTCTCAGATACGGACGTTAATTCCTGACAACTCGCTATAAATATCAAAACATATAGTTTATGAGAGTCTTTGTGAAATAGTATCGCTGGAAACAGCTGAGCGAAAATCGGATGAAGCAAATATGTCTGTTGAGTATTTGAATTGAATATTACTGGAATTGATTCATATTCTGTTCAAAAAACAGTGTTTATGTCGCAAATATTACTTCTAGTTTTATCATGTATCTATACATATATCTTTATTTGGAAAAAAACGGCATTGATCAATTAAGCTGTTTGAAATATTCGTAATACTACTTGAGCTGATATTTAATAATCGTCACAGTGTCGAATTATAGTAATTTTTTTGGAAATATCCGGATAATTATTATCAAATGAGTTTATTTTCGTTTTATTTTGTTGTTCACTATACCCTGTTGTTTAAATACATGGTGACGATATATGTTGCTCTTGACGACATTATTGAGAATAAAACATTTCAGGCAGAATGTAACACAATGAGACGATTGCATGATTCTAGTCTAAAAATAATCATGAGTTTAAATCCTGCTTTAAACTCGTGCCATTGCATAAATATAGTTTAACTAGTCTAAGAATAAGCAAAAAAAACTGGATGGATTGCATAAATACAGTTTAGGCAAAAACTGAGTTTATAATAAGTCTAATACACCATGAAAATTAAACCTGTCATGGAGGGGGGTAGTTTAAAGTCCTAGTTTTAGAAAACATATCAGTTTTGTAAGTTGAAAAATAGCGCTCGTATATTAGCAATATGATTGTTGATCACAAATATGTGTATTATGCCATTGTCTCATGAGTGTATATTTCATGCAACGCATTTGTAAGTTCACATGAGTCAATTGACCTTTTGATTCGAAAATTTTTTTTTTCACATTTTCAATGGATGCATTTTAATATACATTTGTTATGCGCATCTATCTAAAATATTTGGGACTTTTGTAAGTTATCTTCCCCTAATAAAATCTGAATCAATTCAATTGGTAAGTAGGTCTTAACAGTTGGAATCCTCGGATTTTATCATGGAATTCCTATGTAAGGATAGCAAAATTTTCATCTAATATCTTTTTGGTAATTAAGATATTAACAAATAAGATGAAATTAAGATAGTTCTTTACCCTAGAAATACTCAGCTTGAATTTCAAACAAATTATATGATTTGCAAAAATGTTATTTAAGATTAAGTTTGGCAAATTGACATTGAAAAGTAAGGGTAAATTCCAAGTAATCCAACTAATTGGACCTACCTATTTGAAGCGTATACAAGGGGAAATAACTGACTAAAGTCCCTTATTAACATTCACAATGAAACCAGTCCTCACGACCAAGATTAATCACATTCGAACCTTCCTCCATCTCCAGTACAAAACAACAACGTTTCTTGTACATAGAAACAAAGTAGTGGCTTCTAAACAAGATTCGAACCAACGCAGAGGGTACAAGTGTTAGCCCATATTAGGGTAGCATATCTTCAAATGAGACGTGATATCACAAATGTGGGCGTGTGAAACCTAAAAAATTTAAAAAACACTGCCACTTATTAATGAATTCCCAATTGTTAAATACAGACTTATCCAAAAGGCATGCATATTTTCAATATTTCACATGCAAATATTAAGTAAGATAGTTTTATTTTGCAAATCAATTTAGCCATAGGGCCCATGTGATGCACATTGAAATATCAAGCAATATACATATACATGTATATTTTTTAACTGTAAGCATGGCAACATTTATAATGAACATTTAATTGGATTTCTAAAGAATGTACCGGTATTGACTCTCAGTAGAGCTGTCATTGATTCCAACGATATCCCTGTATTGTCGATATTAATTTTCCGATCAATAATCGATATGCATTTTGAAATATCGATAATAAAGCCTATATAGGTAAATAAATACTTCCCTTACTCGCTTTTTGGTATTTACAAAAACGTTCCTTATACCGCTTAAAATTCATTTATGACGGAGTATATATGATACGTCATCCTTAGAAGGTAAACACATTTTTCAGTATTTTCGAGAACCCATGTACATGTAGAAATATACCAAGAAATTGCTGTTATGGTCCACTTACATTTTAAGATTTCCTGAAGGAGTGTGGTTTAACTTTTAGTTCCAAAACATAAGGAGAAATATGCACATAGATTGTCAAAATGGCCTGGAATTAATTCTTTGATCATTTATGTTAAACAACCCATTAAAGTGTAACACGTTATATTTTTTCAACAGAACAACAGAACAGAGCAGAACAGAACTTTATTAAAAATACGTGTACATAGTACAAAGGCACAACATCGTAGATATAAACAATGATCATAAACTACAATTTGAAATCGGGAGTTTCAATTTTAGGTAATTAACATATACATGTATAAACAAATATCAGTATTTAGCAATAGTTGAAAAATAATCGGAAATACATCACTGTTTCAGTTAAAGTGCATAAATTTAACCAGGAGGATTTAGGATGTTGTTTTTAAATGAGCATAGTTGGACTGAAAATGATAGAAAACGGTTTCTACTTGAAGTCGCCATGGAGAAATCCTAGATCCGCCCCATAGAGTAATCCATGTCAAGTGATTTTCAAATAAGGGCTCAGTTTTATTGCTTCTTGGTTATGGAAATTAAGATACAAATAAAATATAAAGCTACCTTGACTATGTTAAAGGCCCTATATTAAGACTCCCACCGCTCAAGGTCTGCAAAGTTAAATCAAGTATTGAGTCGTACATATGTGTATTATGCTAGTTCAGATGGCTTTACTGACAAAACAATTAGTCAAAAGTTCACAAATAAAATCTGTTCATGTTGATCTGATAATTTAAAGTGAAAGTAGATAGTAATTGATCAACTTTCTTGAACGCAGGTTTTAGTCGAGTTTTTTGTGATATATAGCTACCTTAAAATTATATAATTAAGCTCTGAAAAAAAAATTGAATATTGCTTAAAAAAACAAAGAAATAATATGTACGCTCCATTTTTGTACACAAACGGTCTTACTGACTTTTGTAAGGAGACGCTAAGAATCATGGGTAATATGTTTATTTACCTGAAAACACGTAGCAATGTTTACAATTTAAAAAATTCCCCGTTCAACTGTACTGAATAAAATACAATCTTTGAAACTGCTAGAAATGAACATATCGTGGTATAGGGCCATTGAAAGTTGGTTCACAACTTCCTAAATTGTTTGCATAATGTAAAATGAGTAAAAATGAGTTATAAATAATAAATCTAGATTTAAAATAATCTTAAGCCATAGAAAAACACAGTTAAAAGATAGCAAAATTTTATATTGAAGTGCACACTGTTTCATAGATGGTAATGTTTACAAACATGTTTATTTACTTTTTTGCCGAGTTAAGACTAGACTTAAATACGAATCAGGATGTTGATATATCTATCATTTTAATGGGCTATTCTCATTGGTCACTTCTCCCGGATGTAAAATTCTATTTATTCATTTTATCTACAGAAAAATGCATAAAAACAGGCTTACTTAGTTAATTATGTAATGTATGCAGTTGAGATATTTTAGTTAGATTGGGAGTATGAGCCGCCCTGATGACAAACCAACTTAACAAAAATGCGATAGGCGTTGTAGAATGGGCGATGAATACGTGCAGCCAATGGGT
The DNA here is from genome assembly GCA_025267735.1 of Mactra quadrangularis. Lineage (NCBI taxonomy): Eukaryota > Metazoa > Mollusca > Bivalvia > Venerida > Mactridae > Mactra > Mactra quadrangularis. The sequence continues at coordinate 37,713,052 of CM046304.1, forward strand.
AGTTACAAGTATTAGGGATGGTCATATTTAATTATATCATAAATGTACACCTTTAACCACATTTTCGTACCCAGAGTCTAGAAGGATTCTCGATACTAGTTAGATCGAGAATCTTGATAACCTTGGGTACGATAATGCTTTAACCCTTACACTGCCGATAATCACGTGGTTTTGTTATGATAGCAAGTACTACAAAATGGCGAACTGGGTCACCGTCTCAGGTAGGTTTTTTAGAATCTTATACAGAAAGCAATTATACCTTGTAAAATCATTACGACCAAAGTACCCACGCTTACGTCCGATTTATTTCAATACTTGTTTTATTTTCCTACGTCCACTAATAAAAAAGTTATTGAGAGTATTTTATCTAAAATTTGTTTGTTCGCCGTGATACACTGTACTATATTGATATGATTTTTGTCTATTAACCCTAAATAAACCGTCTAACTATCGCTGCTACCCACAAGAAAACATAAAACATTGTTTTTTGGTACTTAAGAGGTCTTATTTCAGAAAACAAGGTCTTAATTTTGAATTTTAGACGGAACATAAAAATGATACAGTGTACTATTGCAATTTTAATGATAGAATGTACTATAAAATTCTGGTATTAATTGCCGATGATGTTAGAACATATTTTAAAGCTCTTGTTTCGTTTTTTACAAACTTTAAAGAGGCAATTATTAAAACATATCTCAATTTTTATTAAGAATGGGACGAAGTGTATGTATAATAAAATGTATCTGCATGTAATTATAAGACATTTCTTTCCTAGATTTCAAGATTTTGTCAGTGTATGTAATGTAACAGTTTTAGAAGACAAGTATAAAAGTTAAAGTAATTTGTAAGGCAAGCTTTATATATGCTTATTTTGGTTAATCACATATAAAGTACATAACCGGTTTGATTTTATCAAACCTGCGATTTTTTCATCTTACTGATATATCAATTGAAACATAAAATGTGTAATATGGAATCAACCGAGCTTGAGACGTCTTTTGTTTTCATAAAATTCGCCCCACTCTAAATGAAAATTGAGATATTTCTGCATGTACATCGGGCACATTAGACAAAATGGAGGACCATTTTTATTTGTTCCTATTTAATATTAGAAGTGTTTTCCATCAAAATTGAAGTAATTATCCCATATGCTGAAAAGGTAGATAAATGGCGTCATTAATTTCGAACAGTTAACTCCCAAGCATTTATCGACATCTTGCTCTATATGATTTACTATTATTCAAGTGATATTCTATTTATTCAAACGACCAAATCTTAAACAAATGTTTCTCGACACTGAAGCAAGTGATTGAAGTCTCAATTATGTTATTTACAAAGATATCTTGAGCTCGGTCGGTTCAACATTATACATTTTAATTTTCAATTGATATATCAATAAGATACAACTTTTGCAGGTGTGATAAAATCAAATCGGTTATTTATGTACTTTATTTGTGACTAACCATAAAGGACAGACATAAAATTAAAACTTACCTTAAAATTACCTTATATGCTTTTTCTTGGTAGACTGTTACATTGTACACTGACAAAATTTGGAAATCTGGAAAAGAAATGCCTATCAATACATGCAGAAATATTATTATGCATACGTATAAATTTTCCCCACTCTAAATGAAAATTGAGATACGTTTAAATGAAAACAAAACGTAACTCGACACTGAAGCACGTAAGCAAGTGACTGAAGATTATATTGATTTATTTACAAAAACATCTCAAGCTCGGTTGATTCCATATTACACATTTTAAGTTTTTATTTGATATATCAGTAAGATAAAAAATCGCAGGTTTGATAAAATCAAACCGGTTATGTACTTTATATGTGATTAACCAAAATAATCATATATAAAACTTGCCTTACAAATTACTTTTATGTTTTTCTTGTAAAACTGTAACATTACATACACTGACAAAATCTTGAAATCTGGGAAAGAAATGTCTTATTAGTACATGCAGATACAAATGTACATATTATTATACATACATATACACTTCGTCCTATTCTAAATGAAAATTGAGATATGTTTTAATAATTACCTCTTTAAAGTTTGTAAAAAAACGAAACAAGAGCTTTAAAATATGTTCTAACATCATCGGCAATTAATACCAGAATTTTATAGTACATTCTATCATTAAAATTGCAATAGTACACTGTATCATTTTTATGTTCCGTCTAAAATTCAAAATTAAGACCTTGTTTTCTGAAATAAGACCTCTTAAGTACCAAAAAACAATGTTTCAGTTTTTCTTGTGGGTAGTACCGATCGTTAGACGGCTTATTTAGGGTTAATAGACAAAAATCATATCAATATAGTACAGTGTATCACGGCGAACAAACAAATTTCAGATAAAATACACTCAATAACTTTTTTATTAGTGGACGTGGGAAAATAAAACAAGTATTGAAATAAATCGGACGTAAGCGTGGGTACTTTGGTCGTAATGATTTTACAAGGTATAATTGCTTTCTGTATAAGATTCTAAAAAAACCTACCTGAGACGGTGACCCAGTTCGCCATTTTGTAGTACTTGCTATCATAACAAAACCACGTGATTACCGGCAGTGCCTTACCACGTTTAAGACAAAATGCAAAGCAAGTCCTACTACAAAATTCAAGCTAGTTACGAATCTACTTTTTAGTAAAGTGAAACTGCATGATTGATGGTTTAAACATTTTTATTTCGAACAATATATATATTCAGATATAAATGTAGTGATTGATATAAATGACATTTCAGAAATCGGTAAATGAACAAAAAGATTAGAGTTAAAAAACGTTCATATGTATTACCAATTAATAAGCTTAATAAAGTTTCATAATTTATCATGAAAATCAGTTAGATTTAGAACAAACAAAATTATTACAAAAAAGTAACATATTTGAGTAGACAAAAGAATAAAAAGGGAAAAGGCTAACCAATAATTATTTTGTTTGGGAGAGAGATAAGAGTTGTAAGGAAGAATGCAAATGCATAAAAAACTGCATGGTTATTTAACTTGTTTTGCTTTATGAAACGGATATGGGAGAACGCCTACATTGACGGGCGTTTGTTTTGATATTTGGACACACTTATCATACAATATCTCTAGTTGCGACATCATGAAATATATTTACTTTACAGATGTTAAATACATGTAAAAGTTATAACTTTATGAATATTTAATAATTGTTTTGGCAACATTTGGTCATTAATTCTTTAAAACAACAATGAGACTAGAAAACAAACATCCGGCTGGTGTTTATATTGTCATCGTCCTTAATTTAAGACGTTTAGCAACCACAATTTTTCAAGAATAATTAAGTTTTCTTTGTTATTCTTGTCAAAGCCTTTTGTGGTTGCAGTTGTCTTCCTTTGGAAGATCTTGTGTTCATTAGACTAAGGGTGAGAAATTCTGTTTGGCATGTCTGTGCTATTTGGAACACCTCGACCTTTCATGAATTAATAATCTCGGAAGGATTCGGGGGGGGGTCTACCCTGGCGGCTTGGGATTTTACTACCTACGCGAGGCGAAGCACATAACGGTTGTGCAAAATAAGTCTTGAAATATACACACAGATCTTTGTCAAAGCGTAATTATATGTTATATATTGAACCAAATATTGTTCAGTGATATCATTGTGTCAAACTGTGTAATTTCAAATTTACGGACTAAAAACGAAACTTCATCCATCGCATAAACGATCGTGTATTTGTTTACTTAAACACCGGTAGTTCGAAAATGGCGTCTAAATATATCCATGGTTATTCGTAGCGAATGGCCGAGGAGTTCCGAATGATGTCTGTGCATGACAGGTTTGTTCCATTCGGAACAATATGGCGATTTCCTACGAAGATATGCGTACATTTGCGTGGAACATCGCCGAGGAATGATACTTCTTTTGTGTTGCAAACGTCGAATGGTATTAGGGATGCGTACAATAACCGGAAGTTGCGAGGAATGAAGTCCATAGACAAAACATTAGTTTGGCAAACGGAAAATCGCCGACATAATTTAAATGAACTTACGCAGACGGACACGGAAACGGAACGCGCATTACAGGAATATAAATTGTAGATCATTACGTCGTAAATATTTGAACACGCCTTAATTTGACCTCTCTATCTGGATTTGTAGGTTAATGGAATAACAGCTGAATAAATTACGGTTAAAACGACATAAAACATGTCTGGGTTACTTTACGTAACTCTAGGTTGTCATGAACACTTGTCACTTGTAACATTAATCTAAACAAACGAGTAATGTATAGTGTAATACTTTTTATCACGGTGACTTGGTATTGACTAAGGACGCGCGTTAACAAGTGAGTTACGATACGAAACGGACGCGATACAATAATCGCGATCAATACACCTGTACTTTATAAAAGTAAAAATCAAACTAGATATACAGTAAAGTTCCGTAATTTATACCAGCAAAATCGATTGTCTCAATAGCAAAACAGTCTAATTATAACGAACCTTTTTTAACAAATTACGCATTTGGGTCGTAATAATTGTAAAAAATCGCATGATTTTGAAATAACATATGTAGTCTTAATAGCGGAACCTTACTGTATTTAATATCATGTTTTTTTTTCTTGTCTTTAATGAATAAACTAATTGTTGTAATTATAATCTAAAAAAACATAAATGGAAAAATTAATGATAATAGATTTAAGGGCCATAAAGGGGAGGTAATGCCGACTTTTTAAGGAAAATATAACGACTTTCTAGTTTATATAGTTGCTGTTATCGTGAAGATGGCAGATTATGTATTTTGCAATTCTACTAAATAGAAGACTATCTTACATAAAACATGTATTGTTGAGTCTGATTGTCAGGGCAACCAAAATAACAGGTTAAATCGTATGATATGTTGCTCCGAAATCGCGTGAGCGTTAGTTAGACGGTCCCTTATCCTTCACCTTTGAGTTATGATAGTCAGCAGTTTCAGCAATTTGCATTGGCTCTTATGAACAAAACAGAGCCAATCCGATTCAAAATACATCAACATTTTATGCGGACTTCTTGGGCGATATCCTCATTTTTGTATTCTAAGGGAGTGAACCTCAAGTTGACTTTTCTGGATGTTAGATTGTAGCAGATCAATCATCAGCGGTTTGCAATAAGGGTCGCATGATTTATTGCATACTCAACCCCGCACGGTTCTTGTGTATCTATTAAAGTCAAATGACATGATCAGTTTTAATACAATTTCATGAACACAGTTCCAGCAGTGCTATCAGTACTTTGATTATACGTTACGCTATATAAAAGAGGACTTAAAACTATCATGTCATTTTGATTTCATATACTTGACATAGTAGACAATGTTTCCACACGGAAGTAACATTATATAAATTTATCTTAATTTACTGTCATGTTGGAATGTGTTTATTACCTACCACGTGTCAGTAATGGTAACAGTTAATTATACGATGTGCCCCCCCTCCCTTCACGTACAGTTGAGATTGTTTAAGAACACACAGTCTGTCTAGCGAAAAATTTAACTGTCAGCGGTGCAGAGCTTTATCCCACTGATTTAAATCTTATTTTATCGTTCGTGAGTACAGAAGTATTGTAGTGAATTTTCAAATCAGCGGGGTTAATACATGCGTCAATGACACGGTTATTAATCAAAGCGCTAATAGCGCTGTCAGACATGGGGTTTTGGTGGAATATATGGCTGTATACAACAAACGGAAGGGATACTAGGGACGTTTACATTACATAAACCAGATAAGATAATATGTACTTCTTATCTTCTGCTTGTCAACGCGTAATGCGGACTACATTAGTTGCAGTGGTAATTATCCCTTAAATGCGCACGCACAGCCAAATGTAATCGTTCGCGACAAATTTTAATGAAGATTTGCCACAGTCCACTTCTAAACATGGGGAAACCCCATGTGAAAAATAAAAAAATATACATCGTGAATAATGGCCTAAGACTAATATACAAGTTAAATATCATAAGCAGACAATAAATAAGTTAAAAATCATAGTGATTCCGAATCGGTAATGTATTGAATTAAGTTGGAGAATTTCCACAAACTTTACTTAATACATACATAAAAATTATTGTACTTAGGCCACAACTAATTGATCACATGTTCTATGGATTTTGTCCAATTTTTTTCATATTTTGAATTTTGAGAAGCGAGCTAAAAGCGAACAAAAATTGTGCGGTTTCTATACCTAATTTTTAAAAACTTCCAGTTACATGTAAAAAACATGTCAAATTAACTTTTTGAAAGAAGGAAAAAGTCGGCTTCTTTTAAAAATTAGAAAAATGAAGTATCAATTTTTTAGTTTTAACTCTCGATATGTAGAAATAAACTGCTTTAAGTTTGGTCTGTAGAGGACAGAATGCGTGCTGTTGGCACAAGGTGGACACGCCCACTATCAAAAATTCGAATTACAGACATCACATAACGTGAAATCTAATTACAGATGCACTGAGTACTTTAAAATAGAGGCACCATAACGTGTATATCAATGTAATTATATACATCCAATTCCTAGTATAATCCCTCGGGCGCCGCCATAATTCTGTTTTGCCTGACGTACTTTTACCCGTCGACTGGGAACCTGACAAATTGTGTTAGTAGAGCGGGCCATGAAAACTTCATGACCCCGAATAAGTTGCCCAAAATCGTTGTGTAACACTAAATCAGAAATCATTTATATGTAATTAAGTACAGTATAACCTAGGGCTGTCACGATACGCTAGAAGCGTATCGCGATATATAGCAATATGCTAGTACCGTTTTGCGAAACCACGATATATTCGTCGTGTCTCTGCCGTATTTAACAGAAACATTGCTAATCTTATATGCAACTACTTGAATCTAGTTTCAGTAGGTATACACGATCATTTAGGACTGTGATATATGTTTTGCAAATAAAAAAGATGCTTAGCTTGAAGAAACGATCATTCCCTTAGCTGCAAAACTTACTAGCAACCAAGCTCATAGACACCATGCGTGTTTCACAACTTCCTGTCCCGAAGTATTCGATTTAAGTACACATTTTGCACAAAATCCGTATAACCAATCGAACGCGTCCCAGTCAGTTAAATTATTGTAACTTAAGCTTAGATAGAATGGACAATGGAAAAATTGACGTTTAGCTTCTTTTATTTCGCAAAGAGAGTATTTTTTACAATAAAATAAAAAATCGCCAAATACATGTACTGGTACATTAAATTCGTACCGCGATACGTATTGTCGCAGCTGCGTATTGCAATATACCGGCATATCGTGACAGCCCTAGTAAATCTCCTCCAGAACAACACCCACGGAAAGCGACTTAGTGGCTGTTGTTCAGAGGTTGTTGCTTTGCAGAGGTTGTATTCATTTAAAGTAACATCTAAGGGAAATATCAAAAGCTCTTTGTTTATCAGAGAATTTCTTGTATAAAGATCCTCAATGCAGAGGTTATACAGTATTATATTACATGTATATTCATTATTTATTATACATGTACATGTAGCTTAATAAATGTCAGCTATTTTTTCATTTTTGATATGAACCATTGTTGGTACTTTTTATCAAACTTTTTTACATACTCAACTGATATTTGCAGATATAAGGAATATCTAACATGATAATACGGTACATGTGTAAAAGCTCAACATAATGTAACATACATATATTTATCTGTAAGGGAGGCGACTACGATGACAATAATAACAAATTTGTTACCTCCCTTATGTAATGTATTTTTTTAACGTTTTTCAAAAGTTGTTTAGTTCTTTTATCGACTGAATTGAGCAACTTACCGTCTACTGATCGAGGGGTCGTGTGTTCGTTTCCCGAGCGGGGCATACTTTCGTGGAGCTTGGTCATGAAATTATTTCTATGGCCATTCTCCCTCCTACCAATTATTTATTTATTATGTAGGGCAGTTGTCAGTCACTGACGAAAGTATGCGCTTAGTATTTGGTTAACAGCTAAATCCAGAGATTTAGACTTTTCAGGAGGCGTGAGTAGGTTGACTGACCGCCGTTATATGACCTATACAATGTGTTGCTACGGCGTTAGACCCAACAAACAAACAAACAGAAATAGAAATAAGTGAATTGTTATTGTCTTTTCGAAATACATGTATTCAGTAAATAAAAGAGTATTTCAGAATATATTTATCCATCCCTATTTTTTGATCATTAGACTATTCTATTGTTAATACAATAATAATGACATAATTGATACAAAAGGAATGAATGTAACATAATATTACGTATTGTTTTCGTATGATTCCCATTATATTGTATATAACCATTATAAGGAGTGTTTTGTCAATACATACATACTTCTCCTGACAAAACGGTTGTTTATATCGTATATAATCTATATTTTATGAGACATATGATGTCATACAAGTATTTGTAAGGGAAGAGAAATCGGCAAAATACAGTTAGTTGCTTGTTTACCTTTTTAGAAACTGGGGAAGATCACGTAACTATGAACCTTGAAAAGCTACTGGTAGTTATATAGGTCACTCCTGTTTACGTTCATTAAACAATAGGAAAAGAAAATGTTGCTCGTATATCATAACACTTTGACATTTAATATTCATATAAACATAGCTTATTTTATAGGAAGCTGTCATTTAAATATGTTTGAACTTACTAAACTACCGTATTAAATTGTTTTAAGAATTTTTACTACTTTCTTCCTAAAACCGCAGCATTTGTTACATCATAGACACGTGGTATTGCAACCATGACAACATCTCAGAATAATGTTTTCTCCATAAAAAACGAGTCATACGTATTTATGAAACTTGACGTAGTTCAGAATGGATGTCCTGGTGGGCGCCAGCATTATTGCGCTTTGCCTGGCTCGATAATGATAGTTTTAAGAGGCAGGTAAACCAGGCTACACACACTATAGATATGAACTACATAGTTTGTTCGGCTTCTCGGCTGAAAATACCATGTCCCAGTATGCTACGCTCAAACTCTAGCCTGAAAAAAAACACATACAAAAGTACCTGAAAAATGATTTTCATAATTAGCATTATTATAGTTTTCTCGCTAAAACAAACAAACAAACACATGGTCAAAACAAAATGTTCTGTCTGAGAGGTCTGTACTTCTTTGTTTTGATGGTCGCGAAAATAGGTGAAACTGATTTCAGTGCTGTCTCCCCAAACCCCCTACATTCGCATCTGACCGATATTTGTTTGGAATATCTCTGTCAATTCTGTTCAAACAAGTTTAACGCAAAAAACTGAAATGCCCTACTAGAAGCTGAAACTTCAAATCAAGCAATCAAAAATGTATTGAAACCTAAAACATGCACTTCAATTGCAAAAAAGATTGTATTTTTAATGTTGACCTGGCCAATTCTGCGTGGAGGCTTTAAAAGTTAAACATTATTTTTTTCTGAAACTATCAAAGTTGTTTGGAAATATTTTATAAGCAAAAAAATTAGTGATTTGATAATGACATTTTTGTCCAAATTGACATACAAGTACAAATAATGGTGTTCCAAGTAGTAAAAATCTACCCCGTATTCCACGGTATAGACGATTTTAGTGCAGTTTTATGACTTTTGTTGTATATTTCTTGCAATATATAGGTCAGTTTGCCCTAAAACATTAACACTTAGTTTTTTGACACAATTACAGACACTGAATGGTATTTCGAAAATTCTGAACAATCTTTACTAAATCTGTGAACTAGTACCTTTAAAGCTGTGATATGCCACCAATGCACGTATATCATTTTAACAATTTCTGACATTCCACTTCAAACATTCATTATTTTAATAGTGAATCATGTAGAAACGCAGACGCAAATTGTAGGCCCTGTATTAATTATTAATTCGTCTCAATATTTAACCCCACAATATTGAATTTAATAGAACCAACCATATTTTAATAGTCTTCCTGTTGACAAAATAACAGCTGTCATTGATTAACAGATATTTCAAAATCCTCTTTTACGCAGTTAACAATAATGATTGTTAATAATACTGATATTAAAAAAGAAGACCGTTATTTTATATCTTAAATATGTAATGAACAACAATAATATAGCACTTGTTGTCTTATTTGATATAGTATTCGTATATAAATAGTCTATTAAAGTATGGAGGTATATTCATGCCATCTAACCACCATACAATTAATGTTATAACTGCGTAGTTAACGTGTTGGGTTCGGGTTGTTTGTTCGTGACAAGGAAAGTATTGACACTTTCAATCAAATTAGTTTTTGAAGATAAAACAGAGCTCTACGTGTCAGAGCAATACGCCCGAAGGATGGACAAATCCCAGACTTTTTAAATATTAGTAATTATTTGAATATTTAAGTGAAAGTACTAAATAATGAAAGGAATTGCATTGTTAGTGAGCTTGACTGGAAATATACAGATGTCATGCGTTGACCTTGGACTTTCAAGGTTGCTTATCATAGGTCACAAATTTAATCGAACATCGGACAAATATGTTGTCACACGGCTAGCTCAGTTGATAGCACGCAAGTATACTGAACGAAGGGTCGTGGATTTGATTCCCGGGTGGGCATACTGTCGTGGAGTTTGGTCATGATTTTCTTCTACGGCCGTTCTCCCTCCTACCAATGATTCTTAATTATGTAGGACAGTTGTCAGTCACTGACGAAAGTAAGCGCTTAGTTTGCTATACTAGAGTAGTTCTTAGTTTAGTTGCAAAATGTATAAATGATGCTAATTTTATAGTTTTTGTACGACTTGTAGTAGTAATTTTGTCAAGCTAAGGCAAGTATAGAAATATTTATGGATATATTTTTTTCTAAGTTCATTGTAAATTGGGCATATTAATAAAAAATGATATTCAGATTCAATTTGATTACTATTAAATAATTTTGATGTAAACTGATAAATTGATGTAAAGTTATCAAAAGGAAACAACTCTTACACCATGGTCCATGCTAAAACCCAGAATTCCGTACTTTTTTTAAAAAGATCGCATTACTTCCCCTTGAGCATCATTTATATTTGTAACCTGAAAAGCGTTTCTACTTAAGTTATGTTACTTTATCTATTGTACAATATATTTACAGTAGATGATTTATTAGTTAAGGACAAGACTTAAATTTGATTTTATCGTATCCTATCTCACTTGAAGATACGCATTCCTAGTTGAGACCACAGGCGACCGGCGCGGTCCCTTATCAAAAACACGTTGTATACATATGTATATAGTGCTTTTGAATCGGGACCGTGCCGGTCGCCTGTGGTTGAGACCATGTCAAAGTCATAAAAGTATTAAATTTTGATGTTTTAATAAATGTTAGCTAGGTTACACGTGTTCATGACAACCTAGAGTTGCGTGACGTAACTAAGACAACTCGCTATAAGATTGGCATCCCTTAGTACATATGTAGAACAAATCACAAGTTCCTGACAGTGTCTGGAATGCATTTGACATTTGTGTGGTTGTCACATTTAACAATAACACGTACATAATGATGTCTCTCCCTTCAAGAGTATGATACATTATACCCATTTTTCTTAAAAACAAAATGAAGTGACGTAAGTTCTGGGTACCATGGAAGATTTTGATGGCATTTTGCTTGTTATGCTATGAGTAAACATGAAATAGTTGTGTGTGCTAGTCAAGTTAATATACAATCTTTAAATAGACGGCGAGCAAAAGCCATTTGCGTTCAAAATACGAAAACTATCATTATCATGATCAATTAATTTGGTTCGGTTTTATTTGGGTTAATGACGTAGCTACACATTGTATATATACATGCAGGTCATTTAATGTTGGTCAGTCAACCTACTCACTCCTAGCTCCTGAAAAGGCTAAATTTCTGATGCCCTACATATTTGAAAATCATTGGTAGGAGGGAGAATGGCCGTAGAAATAATTTCATGACCAAGCTTCACGAAAGAATGCGCCGCCCGGGAATCGAACCTACGACCTCTCAATCAGAAGACTTGTGTGCTACCAACTGAGCTAGCCGAACGGCTCATGGTTTAAATTAGAATAGTTATGAGTTAGTATACTTGATGGCATATCTAACTTGACCTGTCGTATTAAGTCAAAGATTATCAGGAAGCCTATATCACGTGACATTTTGTGATCCGTGATGATAATTATCAATATAAACACCTTCAAGATCCAAAAATTAGTATTTTAATGTAAAGTCCGTTTTATCGTTTCTATGCAAAGTTTTACTTAGCAAAAAAACTGACCTTATACAAAGAAGATTCTTTCCATGAGTTAATTAATTGAAGGGACAGGCACCCTATGTTATCCCAATAAAATTGTAAAAATCGTAAAACAGTTATAAAACAAAAAGCTACCACTAGATTGCATTTGTTTGAAATTTTTACCAATACTTTTCACAAAATGTCCTGTGAATAGTCGACTTGAATATACTTGCTAATTACTTTTTTACTTTAAACAAGGAATATCTTTAAAAAAAGACATTCGGCGCCGCGCAGGCTTTATATTGATTTGAAGTATAAATGTTAGCTAGCGAATATGACTTCATCTGTCAGAAATGAATATGTATGACTTCAAACTACTATAAATCCTAATTTATCAAAATGTTCGTTTTTAAAACTATCATGAATCAACAAATGGAACCGTATACTAAACATTTTCTTCGAGACCGGCGTATTGAAATTAGGGGACCGTATACTGAACTTTTTTCGGGACCCGAATATTAGAAATATTGGATCGTGTACTTAACGTTTTTTCCGGTATCCGCATATTAAAACATATGACCTTATGCTGAGCTTTTTACGGAACACGCATACTGAAAATTTGAGACCGTTAACTCAACTGCTTTGGGACCGCATTTCGAAAATAAAGGACCGTATAATAAACTTTATTTCGGGACAACTAGTGGTATCATAGATTTTATTCATTTTTCAAGACCTGTAGAGAATTTCATACAGGAATTGTAAAGCAAATTGTATTGTTTTTAGAAAATATAGGTCAAAATTTGGCATAGACAGCGCGCCGAAATTATTTTGTAATATGGCATTTTAAATAATTGACTTCATCGATCAATTAAAAACTGAGATTTTGTTATTACTCACTCCTACAAATTCATCTCTGTCTGTGAATTCTAATATAAATGATGGACAATACTAAAGGGCCGGTCACACAGTCCCAACTAGCACGTAAACGCATGAATCACGCATAAATTTTGTTTGTGCGTGCTTGTCTGTCGAGGATTTGAACATTTTCTAAGATTTACGCGATGAAAAATCACCGATACATTGCGCAAGAATTACGTATCAATCACGCAAAAATCACTGACAAAGCACTGATAAACCACGCATAAGCCCAAAAAGGGGTACAGAATTGAATGTGCCCAGCGAAAGCTTCGCGGAAAACCACGCATACTCTGCACATTATCACTGATAGACTGCGTATGATTCGCGCATGAACTACGCATAATGTGCGACTGAGTCGCGTCCTTTCGACGCCGTTCCGCGTATATAAACGGATGCGGGCTTCAGGACATTTTCACGCACGATCGCTGATGTTCCACGCATGATTCGCGCATAATCCGCGTAAGAACTACGCCAACTGCGCAAGGAATACGTAAAACAACGCAAAACTGCGTAAACTCTTACGCGAAGATAAATTTTGAACTGTTCAAAACCTGGAATCGCGCATAACGCTGATACGGCGCAGTTCCACTCACAACTACGAATGCTCCACGTCAGAAACGCTGATGAAACGCGAATATCATCGATGTATCACGAAAGACTCTAGTTTTGTGCGTGATTTTTGCGTGATTTATGCGTTTTGGCCTATGTAACCGGCCCTTAATATTCATTTTAAAAGTATGCATGGTTAAACGTTTATTATATCATAATACTTAAGAAATAACTTACAGTTGTTTATATTTTACCAATTATTAAAATATAGGCACGAGCTTTGATGCGCGTATGATTGATTTGTCGCATCAAACGAGTTTTAACACTAATATATTTTAGCTAATCTGACCCACGTGGGTCTAGTTAGGAAACACCCCAAATATAAAGAGAAAATATAGAAATATTTTGCCAAGTAATATATCAGTTTGTCTGTTTCAATCACAATTATAAAAATATAATGCAGAACCAGGAAAATTGGAACTGAAAATTTTGCCCACTAATCCCTTTAAAGTATAGATGACGTCACATCAAAGAAAGAGTGAAAGCGTACGTGCCTATGTTAGAATTATTATTCAACAACAATAATATCATATTTATTCATGCCATTAACCAACATTAACTTTAAGGATTGTTTTTAATTTCGTAAGACGATATCATCCCTTGACTTATCTGTTTGATTACAAACCATCTTTACAATTTGTTATTTTATATTTTCTTTAGTTTATTTTTTATAAAAATAGTGTCAAACGCTGGTTGCCATGACCGTATACATACATTATAACCACTCGGAAATAGCAGACGTGGCCGAGTGGTTACGATGTTTAATTATTAATGAGATGCGCGTTGGCTCGAATTATGATGTCAAGCGTATTTTTGTCTTACAATCCCTATAAATTTCACAGGCCGCATAATGTGGGGTATTACAGTACAGTTGATTACTTTTTGTGTAAATAAATCATGGCGGTAAAAATTATGAAAGAGCGGTGTACATGTGGAAAAAACAACAACAAAAATATAATAAAGCAAACTGTACTTCCATTAAGAAAAGTTCTTCCAAGTGAATTATGTTTATATGGCTTTCTTGGTGAGAAAGCAATGTCCTTAATTTTTAACCGCCATTTCCGTATACAACAAAAGATGTTATTAATGTTGTACTTAGCAGTGATATATGAGGAATAGATTCCTTTCTTTACAAAAAGGTCTACAATGTAGGCATGTATTAATCAATTTTCACAGTATGACATGTTATTGTACAATTCATTTTGGATTCATCCGTTTATGGGGAAATGCATGAGTCCATACTATTTTGCTCTTTCGAATGACACCAATAATTTTTGCATACGACGAAAAATAAACTCACAGGCCGATTACAAACCCCACACCACAATTTAAAACAGATATTGTTTTGTTGACACTAAGTCGTAAATTTAATATACATTGAAAACAGTATGTGGAACAACATGACGTTTGTTGACATGACGCTGAAGCATTGGAAGGATTTTTTTTCAAAAAAAAATCCTTTCTATGTCAGCGCTCTGCGAAATTTGAAAAAGAACGAACAACACCTAACAATGAGTAAATGCGCCCAAGAAAATAGTGCAGTAGAAAAATATGAATACTATCAAACGTAGGTAAATTGGAAAAAAAATAATTCAAACAAATACTTAAAATTATGATATTTAATGTTTCTTTACATTAATCAAACATTATTCATACTGTGTACGGAGAATAGTTATTTTGTATTATTGCGCAATATTATCTGCCACATGCTTATATGTAATATATACTTCTTAGCAGACGATTTTCACAGCTGGAGTTTACTGTGGGAACGTAAAGCGATGGCCAGGTGTCAATGAAGCAGATCTGATTTATACAGAAATATTGGAAGTATTTAATTGAAGGTTAATATTGAATGAATTCACTAAATGTATAAGCTATGCAGCATAATAATATTGGACAGTAAATGCAATTGGAACAAAATACAGTCATTTATGATGTATGTACCATATTAAAAGCATTTATGCATGTTAACAAAAAGTAATCTTTTTAACAACAACCTGCAAGATAATCAGAGCTATATACCATGTATCCCAAGATCAAAATAATAAAGTCCAAGGAAGAAAGAGTTTATCTTTAAATGTGCATGATTAATTGTATCACATCAATATGATGAATAAATGACCAGTATGACTTAAAACTCTAAAAAGTAACTTATAATGCTTTTCTGAAATACACATTATGAATTTTTCGCCTTTCCAGAAACAGTGAGTAAGTGGGCTGACCGCCGTGATATAACATATAATGTGTTGCTACGGCGTTAAACACAACAAACAAACAAACAAACAAACATTTTATAGAAAATAAGTTAACAATATCAGTATGGTAAAATGAAACAAAACTTATTCTGTGTTAGACCAAACATGCAAAAATACAATGTATTTAGATCTAAATGGTGTTGATATACCATTGAACTGTTTAAATATGAGTAATAACTGTCAATTTAGTAACATGAAACCGAACAGAACGGAGATCGCGGGTTCGTGGTAGGGTAAGTAAGTACTGGAGATAGAAAAGTGTCCAGGAAACCTGTAGTAGGAAGAGCTGGCCGTCGTATATATGACCTAAATATGTGTAGAATACGAAGTTAAACCCAATTAAAAAAACAAACCCAAAACCGAACAGAAATGTTATGATCAGCTAAAATACAGGCTACATGAAAATAAATACTTCTAGATATTGACGTATTTGTCTAGCATCATGTTTATTAACATAATAAAAAAAGAACATAGTGAAATTTCACAGATTTTTTAAAATATAATTTGAGTGATGAAGTAAGAAAATGTATATGTAGTTCACACTGCTGTTTTCTATATCTTTGTTATCTTTGTTCTACATGTTTGTTGCTGTATTTAGTAGTGTTAATTACCAAGTATTCTTAGAGCAAACACAACAGACCAAATTCATGATACAGTAACATCATACCGAGAACTTGATCTTCGATAATTTCACATGTATTCCATTCCATTCGTCCATGTGAATTAAATGAACGCTCAGTCTCTCCTATTTTCTATACATCAATGTGACCATATGTAAGAGTGAGTCGAGAATACTGAAATATTGGAAAACCTGAGCTCTAGCTAAAAATATATACGCACACATATATTTAATTTCTGTTTAAAGAATGCTGATATTAAATGGTTAATGGCATTTTGTGTGTCAGTAAGGCGGATCACGTGGCTATATTCTGTACTGTATGACAGCGATGAGCACATTGTGTAGCGTCTTGCATAAGATAAAATAGCATTGTTAATACCATAAATACCTTAATATCACAATGTAAATTAATCACGAGGTTCCACGCGTAAACAGTCGTTTTATAGGACATACGTATTTATGTACATGTATGTACCATTAACAATGCACTCATTCGGAACTACCTCGGCGATCTTCTACGTAGATAAACCTCGGATATTGTTCGTTTTTTCTCAACTATCAAAACATGAATAATTTCACGGTGAATGCGTTTGTTAAAATTCTTGTTGTAATACACCCCTGAGTTTCCGAAAGTGTGTATAAGTGCGTACAAAAAACAAAAAACTGTTTATAATAACAATACAATGAACTAACCCACGACGAGGGATGCCCAGGATGTCTTTAAAATAAACAATTGTGATATGTTTTTCTTGTGTCTTAGTTGTTGACGTAATGAAAAGCGTTCTACCATAACTAGTATGATTTTCCAAGTGGTGGTGGTTTATCAACCATGCTAATTTTGTTAAAATGAATTACACAAATTTTATTTTCATTACTGCCTACCCCTGAAATGAATTGTCTCATTTTTAATGTTTACCAAAACACGTTTTGTTTTTTTGTACGCACTATATTATGATCGAGTAAAGCTTCTTATGCCGTATTATAAGTTTAGTCAAGATATTTTAATGAAAACTAGACCGCCAGTACAAAAACTATGCATTCGGTCACCGTGAAATTATTCAAGCTTTGACAGTTGAGAAAAAAACGGACAATATCATAAGGTGAAAAAGTAGATCTAACATGGAAAAACGTAGAAATCATGACTTTAATGGAATTTGGTTTCAGTGGTAATATCGTCTGAACTACACAGAAATACGACGTGTGACACATTGAAATGGTGCAATGTTTTGATAAAGCGTGTGACAATGTTATTATTAAGCGTTGTACATGAAAATGACAAGTGGTTGTGTTTCAATGTGAATGAAGACAATCCATGACCATTTGCTATGATTGAGACTTTCGAATGTTGTTTTGTGAGTAATTAAAATAATAGCATGCAAATTGTTAGATAATAATGACTTTACACGTCCATGTATAAACGAGAAAAGAACTACTTGCTGCAGAGATAAACGACGCAATGCACTTTATCACTCAATAATTGAATAAGTCGATGCACGTTCATCAAATCACTGATTTGAACAGACCAGTTTAGCGCTAACGACAAATTAAAATAGCGCATTAGTATGCACGTTGGCATTGTAAATTCTATATGAAATTGTTCAGACTTTCGGCCAAAAAACGCAAAATGGACTGGCTAATGATAGAACAGCAATGAATAGCTATTGGGTTGTTAAAATAGATGGCACGCCAGCCCATACAGCAAGAGCGACAACAGAATAACCACATGACAGTAACATCATGCTGTGGTGCTTACCACCGAAATCAATTGATAAACGTAAACACGACGTATTGAATAAATTGAACCTCCGGGTACGCCGTGGTGTTGCATCATAATCCCTAGCTGAGCTACGCGGAAAGATTGTACGCAAATGGGCAGGAATACGTCAGAATCACTTCAATCAGTATTTGAGATCCATGAGAACGCGATGCCAAGCGGTTCTCGACAGCCTTGAATTAGAGTTATTATGTTATTAGAGCGAGTCGCACACACAATTAACCGGGTGCCATTATCATTTTACTACATTAACTTTGTCACGCTGATCGCAATCCTTATTTGGTATTATTTGTTATTATCTTGTGTTCTATGTAATGAAACAAACATAATAATGTTGTTCCGTCTTTAAACAATATTTGTTGAAAATTTGTCTTAAATCGGACAAACATTAACTTAGATATGAGCCCAAATATACATGTATTCTATAAGTTTTGTTAACTGCACGTGCACCTGCTTATTTTTAAGCCGTCCGGCTAGCTCAGTTGGTAGCACGCAAGTCTACTGATCGAGGGTTCGATTCCCGGGCGTGGCATACTTTCGTGGAGCCTGGTCATGAAATTATTTCTACGGCCATTCTCCCTCCTACCAATGATTTTTTAATTATTTAGCGCAGTTGTCAGTCACTGACGAAAGTATGCGCTTGGTAGTTGGTTAACAGCTAAATCCAGAGATTTAGCTTTTCCAGAAGGAGTGAGTAGGTTGACTGGCCGCCGTTATATGACCTATACAATGTGTTGCTACGGCGTTAAACCCAACAAACAAACAAACACACAAACAACAACCAGTTTATTCACATTATGAGTTGACAAGTTCGTTTTTAAACTACATAAACACGCATGACCTTTTTGTATGACTTTGTACCGAACTGTTTTCATAAAATTATATCTGCATCACAATACCGCGTATTTATGTTTTCCCGCCAAAAAAATGATGAGTTCAAAATTAAAGGGTACAAACACGTGAGAATGTTACATGTCTGACTAGCATTTATACTGATACCACGTGACCACTTGTCTTACTTACTCGAAACACGTTCCGTAAATATTCTAAAATCCCCATGATATTACAATGTAATTATAAATATTCTATGTAAAGGAAGGCATTTAATTTGAGATGAAACGTGAAATAAATCACGAAATTGAAATTCTGTAAGACAAGTTAATAGGTTTGGACAATATTCAGAACAGAGTTAGTGATCCGTTAAATGCACTCATGTATTTCATATACTTTAAAAGGGGAAGGAAGATATTAGAGGTGGTCACACGATGTGAAATCTAATTATCATTCGGAACACCTCGACCATTCATTAAATAAATAATCTTGGAATGATTCGTGGGGGGGGGGGTCCACCAACAATATCAGAGGTGCGTTCAACATGCGAGCGCTCGGGGCGACATCGAGCGCCCGCGTTCTGAACGCGGGCGCTCGTGATTCAGCTCGAGAGGTGTTTCGCTTAGAAATTGTTATATAAATAGATTTCAGTTTATATGAGTTACCTCCCTTGATCTAAAATACTATTTTATAATGAATGTATACTTGTATATCGTAAAGAATAAAGCTTATATAGATATATTATATACATGTATTTAACAAAAATCAAGCAAATGTGACTTCACATGCAAATTAATTTTATTTTCTTTACTAATTCAAACATGTTTCGCCAGACGGCTCATCAGTGATTACTTATTAGTTAATATAGTATTATCAATATGTCTATTTAGAGTGATGTTGTTTTACATTTTATATACAATACCCACCAAAAGTGCGGAGACATTTCCACTTTGCAGGCCTACTAAATAGCTTTCGTCTAAAATTTGAAAACTGATTATTTTAAAAAGCTCTTTCGTTTTATTTTTTGTTTATCACTTTACTTATAACAGAGACATAGATTTAATTCCCTGCTTATAACTGAGTCTACAAAAAATAGCAAACAAAATACATTATAGAAAATAATTACAATAAACATAGTTTTTCAGGCTTAAGGGTGTCAGATGCTGAATATTATATATGTGCTGCATTAATGATAGTTGTTTTCATTTTATCACAACCATACTTAAATATAATAAAACTAATAATTCTACAAAAATAATCAACAAAATTCAAGAATTGTAGTAAATTTCTTTTGTCTCCAAACGTTTGGTGGGTACTGTATTAATATATCATTGGAAATATATATTATAACAAATACCGAAGATGGCGGCTGGAAAAATTAAATTTTTATATCAAAGAATTATCCCTGAAAAGTGGGACGCAAACTTACAACAACAGTGTTAATTGTTCCACATAAAATATCCACGCAATACATATGATATACAAAATGTACTTTATTTGGTACAGTAAATTGTATCACTATGATTTATGTATGAAAAAATGTGAAAGATCTCGTGTATCAGCATAAATAATTGTTTCCCCCACCCGCTTTTTCAATAATGTGCTGTTTGACGTCATCTTGGATTTTATAGCGAGCGCTCGCAGTCGTTCAATAGCCTAACAATTCGCGAGGCGGGCGCTCGCTCGAGCGCTCGCATTGTTGAACACACCGCAGGTTTTTGCTACACACGCGAGGCGAAGCACATGCGAAACGCGTACCGGTTATGCAAAATTGTTCTTGTCGTTAACACACTAGCATTGTAAAACAGGTTTGCATTTTATATCGGTATATAATAATAATAATAATAATATAATAATAATAATGTATTTATTTAAAGATGAGAACTCCTTAAGCGCAAGGCTTATCTACCAGAAGGTCATCTAACAACAATGCAAAACAATGTAAACAACATATATACATGTAAAAGCATTAAACAAAATACACACACAATAATGAATTAAACACACGCACTCTCACACTCCCACCCAATCCCCGCACACACCCCACACACACCACAAACACACAGCCACACACACACACCCACACACAAGCAATAGCATCAAGCAGCAAACTGGAGTATTAATAATAATAACAATAATGATGATGATAAAAAACACTAGTACATTAAGATATGATAATACGAGAATGGATACGGTTGGAAAACTTTTATGATTTGTTTTGAAATAGGAATTTTTAAGTAACTATATATAACTATATATATATTTTTGTTCAGCCTAATCATGGAATCGAGTATTTCAAATTTATGGACTAAAACCGAGACCTTAATCATTGACTAAAAATTGTGGATTTGTTTACTTCGACACCAGTTGAAGTATTCTGATTGCACATGTGACACAGAGGTAGTTTCAAAATGGCATCTAAATATGTCCGAGGTTATTTGTAGTGAATGACCGAGGAATTCCGAGTTACAGTCATATATATAGGTATCACGTCAAGATTATGAAGAAATGACCAATAGAGTGTAATCTATTGTCTGGTTCCCAGCTGTACTTTGACAAGTACATCAGGCAAAGCAGAATAATGGAGGCGCCCGGTGTATTTTAAAAGGTATCGGATAATTCCGTATCCAAATGAACATTTATGACTACATAGGCTTAAATCAACGAATTCAGTACATTATTTACAATGGATTACAATCATTTTAGTCGTTCGGTTACATTCATGCAAAATAGACTATCCGTATTTTACGGGAAACAGTCAACGCCCGCCTCGTGTCTACTTTGCAGGGATGGTCTTTTGTTAATTGTTCGCTAAATATTCGTGCACATAGGAAAATAGTCTTCGAATGATCTATATGTAAATGGTACCTTACTCCTGCCAAATTTACCATCGTCAGAAAATATTCGTGCAAAATAAAAGTAAATTTTGTAACCTTAAGATTCCTTAGCGGACGCCGCCATCATTGAGCTTTGCCTGACCCATTAACGATAATGATAAGGGGCAGGTAATCCAGACTAGTGCTATCTACTAATTGCTGTATACGGCCATTTTTCCATTTTTCAGTAGCCGAATCAGGATCCATATACGCAAGATTTTAATGCGGACATCCTATTGCTGGTGTTCGTATACGTAAAGTGTAATTTTATTTTGTTAACGAATATTGAAGAGAAAGATGTCAGTTAAGGAGGAATATCAACAATTTTTATTGATTGGTGCTTTTCTGGTGCGTGCAAGGAAAGTTAGATTCAAAAGAAAACACAGGTGTAGGGAACATACCGCAAATCTTACCAGGCATTTACGCCGTTAACGGATGTGTAGAATTATGCGGATCTGGATACGGACGCCAGGAATGCCCCAACGTCGTTTTGTACAAAACGGTCTTTTTTTTGGGAGGGGGGGGGGTTAAACGCCGTAGCAACACATTGTATAGGTCATATAACGACGGTCAGTCAACCTACTTACTCCTCCTGGAAAGGCTAGATCTTTGGATTTAGCGCTCACTTTCGTGACTATCCAACAATATAAGAAATTAAATACATTGTAAAACATTTAACGCGATTTTTTACCTGATGTGTTTACATCTGCCATTCTTTCCACACACATTTGAGATAAAAGTAGAATACACGATGTTGCTATGCATCACCACGTATTCTACTGTCACAAAATTACTTCGTATATATCTATGGATTAATATTCCTTTAGATAAAAGCCATCATTTACTTTATAATTCAGTAATGATTATATTAAAACGAGAAAATATCCAACGACTTTGTCATCATGCGCCGCACTATTCTGTTTCGTACCAAGTCGCCGAGTACTGCGAATAGTTATCAGTAGGGAATACTTCCCGTTCGGGAAACAAGGGTATTCCCCTTTAGTGCTTCCCGATCGGGCAGCAAATGTCAAAATGTTTCCCGATCGGGAAGGATTTTGGCCTTTTTTGACGTACTTTACTAAAAAATCCCCTTGTTTCCCGAACGGGAAGTATTCCCTACTTGTTATGCGTCTTAGTATAGAGATGATATCTTAACCGTCTTTATATAACGGCTCGAACGTACTTTAATTTTCACATCCGGAAACGGATACGAGGACCCGCATCCTGATACGGAGGCATGCTAAGCCGAGAAAAAATGCTTCAAGCTACTTCAAATGGCTTTCAGTTAAAAGAACACTCATGGACGGGTACATTTAGGAAATTTCACAGTGGGGTCCGGTGCCCTGACCCCCCGCTAGATCCGCCTATGAGTTATTGATGTTTTATAATTTATTTCATACTATGAAATATGCCATAAAAAATCAGTGGACCAAGAATACTAAGAGCGAGCATCTCTCTATGGTTGCAATACTATAGGCATTGTTTTATAGATATGACAAAAAAGTAGCACATTGTAAACTAACATATATAGAATTAGTCAATAGGATAAAGTAATACATATTTAATATGTGCTTCATAAATCAAATTAAAACTACTTTTACTTAACACATTGAATTTATTAATTCAAATTATAGTCTGTTTAAAAATCTAAGGAATTGTCAGTAAAAAGACGATTGTTTTTCTTTTAGGATTATTTATGTAATTTAGTATAAATAACGTGTGTGTATATAGACTACCGTATAGTTCTAAATTTCTAGGGATAAGACGATATGGTCATCACACGATACGATACGTATCGATACGAAAGGGCATGCTATGATTATTTACGATACGATATGGGTAGTTATTGTTAAATTACATGCATATACATTCACATTCTTTTATTTATGATCATGGGTTTGTTAAATGAGGAGTTGTTTCAAACTGCGAATTGCATTGTTCATACTTCTGGTTGAGTTGTTCACGGGTTGAGTTGTTCACGGGTTGAGTTGTAACGGATATGTTTTACAGAACAGCCACAGAGATCATATTTATCGAAAAATACGGCATCCCTGTCGAATACTAGAAACTCAGGGACTTCTCTTGATTACAAATGTCAGAGTCGTACCGCGATATATCGTGCTGGGTCACGATACGTATCGTGGACCGGCATATCGATATTATATCGATATATCGCCATTTCGTCACGTCCCTATTAATTTCAACAACACGATAAGTTATGTATATACATGGTAATTCATTATATTGAAAGTTTCATGTAGCTATTGATGAATACTCGCTACAATACTTCAGTATTGTTCGTTTTTTCTCAAATGTCAAAACATGAATAATTTCACGGTGACTTCGTGCTCTTTGTCATACACTCGAGATATTGAGATAGAGTGTAATCATTCACCGTGAAATTATTCAAACTTTGACAGTTTAGAAAAAACGAACAATACTCATATCGATATAAATTATCAAGGTTAATGCCTGACCACACGACAGTTGAATACAATTCAACAATACGTGTACTCATTTATTGTAATATACAATCTGAGTTGAACAGCGTTCTGTTTTTAGAAAGAAGTAGTTCATTTATTCCATTGATTTCTTATGTTTTGCACGAGTAATTCAATAATATCTACCGGTCATTAGCTTTTTGTATTCAATGTACATGAATTTTGCTCCCATCTTACAAAAATTAATTAAACCAAAAGTCATAGCATATATCAACAGGAATATTCATGATCATCTCAGCCAATAAAATCAAGAAGTGACTTACGGAAATAAAAAAAAGATCTTCCACTTTTGAACCAGGAAATACTTTTAATGACTCGAATGATACCTGACTGTCGGTGTTATATGATACATTAATAAAGGACTCGATATGAAACATTATCCGTAGTTTCATGGGTTGAATGTACTCTCCCATTGTCTCTGTTTTATCGGTAATTTTCACAGGCGGGTGTAAAAATAGTTCGCACAATAGGCCGCATGTGACTATTTTTATTAAATACATGAGCGGTAAAAAGCTTTAATTACTATGTGCTCAAGAAACTGGAACACAGTATCTCTTGATTTTGAATTAAAAATTGAGAATTATGAAAATGAATTTTTGAGAATATTTCCGAATGTATACATAAGTTCCACTTTTATATAAAAAACTCCGCAAATGTTGTAAAAAAACTCCGCAAATATTGTAAAAAAACTCCGCAAATATTGTAAAAAAACTCCACAATTGTAAAAAAATTCCGCAGACGATGTTAAAAACGCCGCAATTAAAAAAAAACTCCGCAAATATTGTAAAAATATCCGCAAGTATAAAAATACTCCACAATTAAAAAAAAACTCCGCAAGTGTAAAAACAAACGTTTTTTTCTCATAATTTACATAAGTTTCTTGTTGAAGGTGTCACCTTAGTGTTTATTCGCTTGCTTTGAGTCTATGCACATACATGTATACTACCGTAACAATGGTATTCATAATTGTTATCATTGTCCGTAGCGTAGTTGGCACTTTACCGGGATTTTGAATCAAGTTTCCAAATGGGGGTATGGATTTGAATCCAACCCGGAGCGGTTATACCCTTCCATGAGAATTTGACAATAATGCAAATTTCCTCCATAAATGAGGCATATGGAGAAGTTGCAAGCCTTGTGTTCGTTTATATGAGTACCGGGTGTAGACAAGGGTCTAGGAAAATTCGGTCAAATGCGATGACCTACATTTGTGTTGAAACGACGTTAACCCCAGTAAAAAGATAAAACAATATTTAAGAGAGTCGTTGAAAAGATGACTTCAGTGGAAACGTTTTACCTAAACAGTAGTATTGTATAGTTATATTGAAGCGGGATTAATTTTGATAAATTTACTTGTGGTATTATTACTCCAACTATCTTCCGTTAGCGTTACCATTACCTTCTTGCTTTGGTTTCATTTTTCTTGTATATTCCTTACGGGAAATAAGACGTATTTTTATAGCTTCATTATGTCTTTTGTATGTTATTTAAGGTATGAAACATACCACGTGATCAAAATGCTAACAAACCCCTCGATCAGTAGACTTGTGTGCTACCAACTGAGCTAACCGGGCGGCTTACGTATTAGTGTACTGCATGTTCAATGATTTCATTTTGGACGAGGATCAATAAGCAATTGAATTCTTTGGTTTTCATATTGCTAACATTTAAAGAAAAGGTGTTCTATGTTATCAATTTCATTACCATGAAGACAATAATTGGAATCAGTCATATGGCTTAGGTGAAGATTGCTTGTGAGACAGGCGCGTAGGAGCTGGGGTCGCAGGGACCGAATTTAATATGAAACTAGGCTCATCAAGATACAGGGTCAATTTGAAGCTTGGTGTTGATATGTAAAAGTAGGCCACTGGGTCCAAGTTTAAGTAACCAATAGTCAAAGTCCAATCATCCATGTAAACTGTTGCTTTGATAAAAATTTGAAGCGTATATCTTAAAAAATGCAAAACTAGGTCCATTGTTCAATTTAGAGGTACAATAATAGGGGTACAGGGGTACTAAAAGTGCTGAAAATCGAGTTTCAGAGGCTTACATTCACAAAAAAATTCGACTGGCGGGAGGGGTGGTCCCTCCCATATCCACCCCATCTACGGCCCAAATATTCAGATCCTTCCTACGCGCCTATGTGATCGCTATAGTTATTTCTAAGAATTCAGAACTACGTTTAGACCCGATACAATAGTGTGTTGGTACTTCACGTCTTGTGTATGATAAATTAAAAAAATCGCGTCTAGGTTACTTATGTTCTGATTGTTTCTTTGTTGTTCTGGCAAAGAATTGCAGGAACTAATGGCGGATGGAATAAAAGAATTAGAAAAGAAAATTGTTCGTCGTTGAGGCATTACATAATCATTCCTTGATCTTAAATTGAAAGGTAATGGATTTCGTTAGTTCTAGCCTTTCAACAAAGAACTGATATATATTTTATTTTAAACATTAATATTGTAAATATAAGTTTATTAATATAAGTTTTTGATAGGATCGTCTATCTGCTAAAGTTAACAGACTGTGTAGATTTTGCACATACGTACAAATCAGGTGAGTCTAGTTAATATTCACACAGTTTCTTTATGAGTTTTGTTTCTAATTTGTCTATTTCAAATTGATAACAATTATTCCTCTAAAGGGTTTCACTTGAGGCTTCTTTTTTAACGTCGTATTCAACACATATTTAGGTCATAATTTATATACGACGGCCAGCTCTTCCTACTATAGGGTTCCTGGACACTTTTCGTGGCGTAGTGGTAAGCATGTCTGACTTCGAATCCGGAGATCGCGGGTTCGAGCCCGGTCGCGGTAGGTCATACCCCATACATGAGTTGTCGGCCTCGAGGTAGGGTAATTTAGTACTGGTGATAGATAAGTGTCCAGGAAACCTATACTATTAGAAAGAGTTGGCCGTCGTATAATATGACCTAAATGTGTGTTGAATACAACGTTAAAAAAAGAATTTTTTTTCTCAACTGTAAAACATGAATAATTTCACGGTGACTTCGTGCTCTGCCTTACACTCGTGATATCATGATAGCGTGTATTCAATCACTGTGAAATTATTCTAGCTTTGAACGGTTGAGAAAAAATTGACTATACATCAAAACTAATGTTGTTAATCAATTGCAAAAAACTAGGGCTACAGCGATTCATTGGGAAGTTGATTCGATGCTATTCGATCATTTTCTTTCGATTATGGAAAAATATATTTTATTCCAAAATGTACATTAAACATTTATTTGAGCCTACAACTATCTAATATTGAAAAAAGCACAAGAGTTATTTAAATTTTCAACATGAGTTAGAACAAGATCAAAATAGAAAATGAATTTTCATACTTATTCATTTTTAAATAGTTTGCCATTATAACTTAACGTCTTATAACTTTAAGGCAGAATTCCTATAATAGTTGCTGTTAAACTTCGGGCGATGTCGGGTCATGTCGACAAATTCAAATATTATTTTTACAGAAATGGACATTTTGTCTAATTTTATGCCTTGTTTGGAAAGCAAAAACTTCGGATAAATTTATTGGGTCTCTGGTGCATTTTATAGCTTATTACTTCGTGGTTTTTAATACAGCGTAGTTATTATAATAGAAGCATAAAGCTTTATTAGTTTTAATATTCAGAAAATGAAATAGTGATCTATAGTGACACAAGAAACCATAGAGTATATAAAGACAAGCGTATATTGATACTAAATTTTCTTACATTTTCTAATATAACTGAATATGTAAGCATGTTTGCTTTAAGAATGTTAGCGGAAAAATATATTAGTTAGTGAAAATATATTTGCTTCTAAATTTTTGATATTGGAAAGTTCAAATTCATATAATGTTTCAAAACAGGCAACATACATTGTTTTGATTACTATAATTTGAATCTCTTGTAAATGGATAGTTCATTATATTATATAATAATTGTTTTTTATACGTACAAGAACTTATTAAGACATTACACAAACTCAGCTAAGCATCATATTTATGCAATTAGTTGTGTATTATACTCGTACGTATATATGTTCATCTTTTCGGCATAGCTATCTAAGCTGATTTTCGGAATACCCAATGTCTATTTATAAAATCTCATTCTACAGTACAAATGCAAATTTTCTATGGCAACATAGAAGACCCCCGCCACAATAACGGTTAAAGATAACAAAATAGGCCACAAGAACTGAAAAGAGCGTTTTTCTGTGTTCGTCAGATTATGTAAATTATAAAGAATCGTTGGTGTTATCCTAAGCGTTAAAAATGAAGAAGTGCGCCGTCAAGATCATTCTATTCCAACATAGAATATTAATTGATAAATTTAATGAACGTGTCAAGTGTCAAGTTATAGTTAATATTTTTTCCCCACATACCTCATGAGTTTTATGACTAGCCTTTATGTTGAAAAATGACTTTGTTGAGAGTAGTTTCCCCTTCGTATGCAACATCACGTTGGAACAATTTCTTTATCAATAAGTATACACGAGCATTCAAATTATCTCCCTTAGATAAAAAAAAAATTTTGGTAAATTTTCTAGTATTTTGGGCATATTTAAAATTTTAATATGCTATTAATCATCAAAAACTATAAAGTGTTAATTGATTGTTAACAATCAATTATGAATTTAGATTAAAAGTAGTGTTTTTGCATTTGCTTTTATAATGCATACTTAGTATTGAGTATGTTTTAGGAATAGCGAACCTTAATTAAAAGCCTGAGTTGGCAACTTTGCTGTTAATACAGACTACAGCCAATGTATATTGAACGATAACATTATGACAAAAATGCTGAGCCATTTATTTGGGGGCTTTTCAAAGGAAAATGGGCATGCAATCTGGTAGGGTAGGCGAGTACTGATTATTGACAAAGCTAGGTTAGGTGCGCTGGACGCCGTAAAATGACCTAACATGTGTTGATACGGCGTTACAATAACAAAAAAGAGACAAGGCTAAACGAAATTTTATGTTGACAATGTCTTGTGTTATCCCTAATGGGTAACAGTAAATAATCTTCTGAATTGCTTACTTAAACAAATTTTCTGTGAAATGCAATATCTAATTGCACATGATGCAAATATTTCATTAATTCACCAGGACATATCATGCTTGTTTTTAATTCACCACCGAATGTCTTTTTTGATGACATTTCCTGTAATCTCTATTTTCAAGGTCGGAAACTTCTCCATATTATCTAATCAATGGAGGAAAATTGACATTATTGTCAAATTTTCATGGAAGGGTAAACCCTTGATTGTCAAATTTTCATGGTAGGGTAAACCCTTGTTGAGATCACCCTAGTGGTATTGTGTATGAACTGTCCGCCGCTGTTCCCACCAGTCCGCAAGTGTTAGCTCGACTGTGGTCTCTTTTATACGGTGCAGCCAACATTTGTTAGCGAGCTTATGGTCAGAAACTATCCTGGACGTATGGAAACCAATTTATTCCGAGTACAAACATACCCAGTGATCAGTTGCTATCAAGTCCTGACCAGCTGTCCAGATAATCGTGCAACTGTCCATTGAAGTGAATACAATAAAGCAATCAATAATCAAAGCATTTCACATGAAAATTCAAAGTATTGAAATACAGAAAGACTTTCGTGCACATTGAAACCTAACTAGTCCATACTAATGATTACTTATTACACATTAGATTCAAGTACGAATCGACCAGGTTATAAAATGCGAGCGAAATGTTTATACTATCCGGTCTTACTGGCAAATATTATAAAGATTTTATTTTCCTCTTCTTGCCAAACGCTTTCTTGAAGTAAACTTTTCCCCTGTACACTTTGCATACAAATTCTGTAGGTTATGATTAATATGGTACAATACTGTAAAACAACTTAAACTTCAAGTATTATCATTAAACTAAACAGCTGCAGACACAATCAATATATAATATTGACTACGCCCCTTTCACACGCTTATCAATATAAGTAAACACCTGTTACTGATGACGGAACTACTTTTACCGCCTAGAAATTGACGTAATTGGCGTAGTAAATCAGAGACACATGTATCACTCCGCAGGTTAAACTGGCCAGGCATTTTCGTCGGAAGTTTTCGATTTGTGGTATAACTTAAGCCTTTTGGCGAAATCGCCGAAAGTCTAAAAACCTGTTATAACAAAAACTAATATAACGTGCTTCCACTACAAAGCATAAGCTTATTTGTTTTATTACTTTCCTCATCGCTACGTAAACTGTGCCGATTTTTACTCTTTTCGAAAATGCCTGACTTGCTAAACATGCTTTAATATGACAGGAATATATATGCACAGTGGGAGATGATTATTTAACTTTTCTGTTTTGTAACATTTAAGCATGTGACAATTGTTTAATCGGCGCGATATGTCCTTTCTGTGTTGGTGCGCTGTAAAACCAAAACAAACAAACAAAAGACAATTGTTTAAACCTTCCAAATGTATAACATGAGAAATACACGGAAGCATTGTTTAATAAAAGGATTCATTGTACTGATGGGATGGTGCCAGATTCTACTGAAATTGTTAAAAAAGCTGAACAAAGCGCTAAACCATGGCTGGTAAAAATCTTCTAAAAAATGTGCGAATATTAATACGAGTGTGCGTTTTTTAACACGAATGTGCGGTAAATCGTGTGACCTTCATTGTATTTAGCTGACTATAGATATCTAGTCTGATTAAGTATTTTTTTCAGGAACAAAATCACGCTAAGGGTTCTCATTCTCGAACTGACATTACAAGGATATCCCCCATGTAAAAAGTTGAACAAGTTGCAGTATTTTGAATCGGGCTGGCTCGATTTTCTTCTTTAGAGCATATTCAAATTGCTGAACTAAAACTCTGTCAGTAAGGGCACGTTCTAAAAAAGTCGAATCAATGGGAATGTATTGGTGTTGGATATACTTCACAATTCATTCATACAGTGACGTTTGTTTCATGTGCCCAGCAAACATTCCATATGGGACCCATATGGGTCTTATCGTTAAAACTACCTTCTTTCTCTGCGGGTCTTTGTTAAGTTTCACCAACATAGGGTTTCTTGTGTACACCAGAACTAGGTCAATTCTCTGTGAGTAACTCTACTTTTTTCACAAATTAAGTCGTGGTCGGTAGCTGGGATCGTATGTGTTGACACATATGAAGGTTTACATTGCTTTAAACTTTGCAATTAAAATGTTGATGCGGGTACAACCAAAATTGAATCAAGTGATAACAAGATCATACGTATGTCCTGTCCTAGACTTGATACCTACTTACCCATAGATTGGTAGCTATCGACTGAGCTAAGTTGTCAGGTTTGGAGACAAAACAAATTTACCACAACTCTTGAATTTTGATGATTATTTTTGCTGAGTCATTATTTTCAATATATTTAAGTATGGTTTGTGATAAAATGAAAACAAATTCCATGAATGCAGCACTTTTATAAGATTCAGTATAACACATCATAAAGCATTCCAAAACTATGTTTTACTGCAATTATTTATATATATATACATAGATGTTATGCTATTTTTGTAGTCTTAGTTAAAATAATATTGATGACCAAATAATTATGCAAAACAAAACATTACAAAATAAACAATATCCAAATTTTAGATAAAAGTTCTTCATTAGGCCTATAAATATAATATTAAATTTTTTATTGAATCCTCCATTATGGAGATAATAACATATTTACAAGGTTATGCACGTGTATGATACATGTACATTATATAATACAATTATATCAAATAGAATCCATGTAGATGTATGAATAAACACATATAAAATATAGTATTAAAAACATTTTATTACATAATAGATGAAATCTACATAACAACATTACTTATACAGAATTTAGTATTCTAAGATTTATGTATGACCATACTTCACCACATTTTACTGTAATTAACAAGAAATATAATTTGGAACAAAATATTCAAGTTGTGAAAGTTTTTATGATCATTGGCAGTAGCTATTCGTTATATTTCCCAGCACTGTTCACTGCAATTCAGCTGAATGAAAGTAGGTGGGTACTGTATGTTATAATAGCTAGTGAAAACTAGTGAAATCACGTCACAAAGCACAGCGACTTGTTGTATCAGGTAGGTATAGTATGACACGTTTCAAAGAGACAACCGTTTGCCGTTCTTATCTCAAAGCACATGTATAGCTTCTCATGTTATCTTCCTGTTATTACCTATAATGATAAAACATCTCAGCTGTGATCAATGGTCGTGTTTTGATATCACGTTGAACGTATGGAATATACCTAGTTCTCTAGGTATGTTCATTCAATTTTATCAATAGTAATGTGACAATATATTCTTATGTGTATCTACTCTCCAGTAAGTTTTCAATATGACAACGAACGCGAAGTTTGTAACTCACGCTGTCGCTCAAGCTCACGGTCACTGCCAGTTTCCAATACCACGTGATTTTCTTTACCATGATCGATCGATTCTGAGAGTAACGTGAAGCAAAACAAACGTGTCCTGCTTGTTTTTAATTTTCCAAATTAGTTATTTCCTAAAAGGATTAAAAGTATAAGTATATATCTTTAAATCCTAATTAGATATGTCCAGAATTATGGTTTTTTTACAAACTGAGCACAGCGATCACGAGAAAGTTTACTTCACGTGATACGATGTACAGTGTAAGTAGTAACTGTCTTTGTCGTGAATGTTACACAAGAGACCGAGTAAAACACTGATTCTAGGTACTAAGTACAGTATTTTTGCCCATTGTATTCCTCAATGTGATCGAGACATCAGTGATACCTAAAGTAAAGGGAATGGCTGATAAAAAAGAGTGAATCGCGTATTTATTTTCAAACATACTTTAAAAGTAAACATAGAACAAAATTCTTTGAAATAAGTTAGATTTGATTTAATCTTGGAATTTATAGTGTTATAGATATTTTAAAATAAATATTAATACAATAAATGATACTATTTATAAGTTGCGTTATTTGATAGTAAATTGTTTTCTGGGTTTATTCAAAACATGATATTACTAAGCTAGTGATTATATGTAAATATCATTAACGTGACATTTGTTATTTACTTTAATTAAAACTAATTTCATCGTGTTTAATCGTTATTTTGTTGTATTAATCTAAAAACGTATATTAATATATACGAGGGTTGTCCCAGAAAAAGTGGGATAACGTTTGTAATTCTTAAAATAATTAGCGTACGTTAATATAAATTTAACACATTATAAAATGAAGTGTTTGCTACTCAGTGGTAAAGTTTGAAGTGTGTATCTCCAAACTTAACAAAGATATGCAGAATAGTAGCTTACTAGTGTGTGTGTGCCGGCGCACGATAACGTAACGTCATTATTTTTTAACTTAATGTTGACTCGTAAGTGTCTATTTAAAAAGTTTTTCGAAGCTAAAACATGTCTTTTCATCTCATCTTCAGTCAAAAGTCGAGGCACCCACCTCGCACACACACGACTCATCTGTACATTTTCCACAACTAAGTGCTGAATAGCCGACTTACTCATTCCTGTCTTTTCTGAAAGTTCACGAACTCTTTTCAATTTTTCAGCATCTTCGACCTTACACTTCTTGGGTCGTCCCCTATTTTCTGCCAATGTAAGCTCTGACCCTTCAGAAAAATGTTTGTGCCACTTAGATACAAGTGTGCGAGACGCACTCTTTAAGCATTCTATAGATTCCATTTCTTTTTTTGTTTGTGTCGGTGTCATTCCTCTCTCGACACAGTATTTTATGACGGCTTTTTGCGCCGCAGATTTCGCCGACGTCGCCATTTTAAAAGTAGTTGCTATCGAATATTTAGTAACAACGTCGATATTTATGACGTCAACTACATAAAAACATCAACATTTACGCGCCGTTTCATGCGTCACATGCAGATGTATTTTTTATTCCGTTATTTTTGCAATAACCTGGTCATATATGGCTCATACGAATGTTGGTCATGTTAAAAAATGGTGTGCGCCGCCGACCTCTACCGCGCATGCGTATTCATGTAATATTACGTACAAAAAACATTGTTTTGATATAAAATGTATGCGAAACAGTGTTAAAATGTTGAAAATACATACTGTGTAATTTTTGTATTGATCAGACGTCGCATTTGCAAGTAATTAAAAAAGTCCCACTTTTTCTGGGACAACCCTCGTATAATCACATTATTTAAAATGGATTTTAAAGGTTAATATTTTTATTTATCATAATATATACTGTCATATAAAATGACGATATTTAAAATAATATTTTAATTATAATACTTTAAAATACCTATTTATATCTCTAGTATCCTTCTCAACATTATTTTCATTTTCATTTTATTATCATTTAATTCATCGTTACCTTATATTTTCTTACATTTCTGTATGTTTTTTTTCCACAGACAGTATTGGAATAATGCCTGGATTAAATGGACATAGAGTTTATAAATGAAGTTTCATGATGAAAATTCCGGTAAGATATAATTTACCATTTTATTATTCTACGCTTTATGAGTATTATGATTTGATATTGCGCACGACTGATTGCCATTCATAAAACAATGATGTTTTTGCTAAGATATAATAACCATTTTATTGTGCTATGTTTTATAGATATTATGACTTGTTATTGCACTCGACTGATTGCAGTGTATAAACCAATGTTGTTTTGCTAAGGTATGCAATCTAGCTCGATAACTAGATTTACATGAGTCAAGTTTCATCCTAACATAAGTTAGACAAGTCATTCATGAGCACTCTTCCTATCATATCTTGCTTTAATTTTAATTAATAAATGACTATCAGCAGCAGTCACAATATCGTTGTACATTTATATGCCTTCTCTATCAATAGAATCATAAGCATCGGTATAAGCGCCTCTACGATCATTAATATTGAAATCATATCAAAATAGAAAACAACGTCATATTTAATCGCGGTCTCCGAAAACTGTTTTTACAAACGGTGTCAACAAAGAAAAAAAACACTGTAAAAAACCAATGGTGCCTAGATAGAGAATATGTGCCAATAAAATAAAACATTATCAATTAAGAAAACCATATCGAGATTAAATAAAAGCTATGGTTAACACTGCGTCAAAATAAAAAGATTAGGGATGTTGCGAGTATCCGAGTGCTCGGATCATCGCGATCTCGAACAGAAAATCGATTACGAATATTCGCGATCCATTTTTTACACAAAAAGACACTTTTCGGCTATATTATTTACACACGAAAATCCTCTTCTGAATCGTTTATAGGACTTTTCATGTAATAAAAGCTTCTGTAGATATTCACTTATTTTGTTATATTTACAATATATTTATATATATGCGTTATGTATATGAATTCCCGTATGCTTTTTCATTAACTATTGATTCGTGGTTCGATTCGTGAATCGTTACACATGAATCGTGGCTCGGATCGGATCGCCATTTGCTCAACGATCCACAGACCTAAAAAAGATGGTGTAAAATGTTGGTTTTGCCCGCTGATTCAATGGTGCTGACCTAAAAGTGGTGTTCATAGTCAAGTATCTTCAACTCTAGTCAGGCATATAAGCTCTTTTAAGGGACTGTATAAACCATTATGACATTTTGTATCATTCTCAAAAAAACGAGAAATCCAATGTTGATACTCCTTGGGTGCAAGAATGGTTCAACAACAGGGTCTATAGACACGTGATCGGCAACAACAGTTTAAACATTAAACACAGTTGTTTTTGATTTTTTTTGAGGATTGATATTTCCTTCAAAATGTTTGTATTACAATAAATAATGCATATTATACTTCAACAGTGCATGTGTGCCCCGAAAAATACCAGATTAGAACGTAGCATTATCTCTACTTAGTGAATACTCATGTTACATTAAACAAAGTAACAATAATGTACTTGTGTCAGTTATTTCCCCTGGTATACTCTTGGAATAGGTAGGTCAAATTAGTTGGATTACTTGGATTTTACCCTTACTTTTCAATGCCAATTTGCCAAATCAATCCTAAATAACGTTTTTGTAAATCATTTAATTTGTTTTCAAACTTAGTATTTTTAGGGTACAGAACTATTTTTAAATGTCACCTCTTTTGTTAATATCTTCATTAACAAGAAAGATATAAGATGAATCCCAGGATTCCAACTGTAAGGGCCTACTTACCAATTGGATTGCTTCACATTTTATCAGAGGGAGATAACTAACAAAAGTCCCTAATTACGATAGATATTGTAAATTTTGATCGATAACTGAATCCTCCGCACATATTTTTAGTCGAGCGGTAAACTATTGGTAGTGGGAAATATTTTGAGCGGAGTATTCTGAGAAATCTACTTCAATTCACTACTTATGTTGAATTTTTCGGATGTTGATAGGTAACAATTAATTTATATGCCATTTGTTTTTAGTCTATGCTAGATGTTGCCAATTTTGCGACAAAATAATGTAAAAAGAGTAATCAGAGATACGCTAAACACCTGATGTTACCCTATATTTGCTGCAAAAATAGAAATAATCGTGTCATAACTTACCTGCATCGAATGCCAGTTTCATTGTAAGCTGTGTTTAATTAAATTTAACTCCCCCTCAAATTGATATTTACATGATTCTATTAATAGATAATTAGGTTGCAGTTGAAAAGTATGCGTGTCGGGGTTCCAAAAGTAACAGAAACTGAAATAGATGAAAATTAAAATATTGTTAACAGAATACGAAACAGAGTTACATTTTTACATAAATAATACTTTGTAATTGTATACCTAGATTGTTATGATGGTGATTCACGTCTTAATATATTGTTCAACCGATACTTAAATAAAATTTCATGATTGCCTATAAAGCGAAATGGAACTATGAAGCGAAATGGTAGTAACGAACGAAAAAAAGCACATCATACTTATACCAGTCACAACTAGAATTTTTCAAAACAAGGATACAGGAAAGTTATAATTGAATAGTTTTAATGAATAACAATACTTTTTTGCTGCGTCGTGTATTTTAAACACTCGGAACCCCTCAGCATTTCAAATTATAACAAGGTCTTGGGTATTAAAGCTTACAGATTGATTCTGGATTGAAATATAAAAAATGATAATTAACCCTTCGTTGGCCGACACACTGTCGGATAGACAACAATGTACATGTAATGCGGCAAGCACAGTCCCGGATCGAAAACAATGTAATGCGGCAAGCACAGTTCCGGATCGAAAACACTGTAAGGCGGCGGGCGCAGTTGCGGATCGAAAACCATGTAAAGCGGCGGGCGCAGTTGCGGATCGAAAACACTGTAAGGCGGCGGGCGCAGTTGCGGATCGAAAACTCTGTAAGGCGGCGGGCGCAGTTGCGGAGCGAAAACACTGTTAGGCGGCGGGCGCAGTTGCGGATCGAAAACACTGTTAGGCGGCGGGCGCAGTTGCGGAGCGAAAACACTGTAAGGCGGCGGGCGCAGTTGCGGATCGAAAACACTGTAAGGCGGCGGGCGCAGTTGCGGATCGAAAACACTGTAAGGCGGTGAACATGGTTCCATATCATAAACACTGTAAGATGGCTAGCACAGTTCTGGTTTGAAAACACTGTAAGGCAGTGGGCAATGGATCGGATCAAACACTAAAATGTGGCCAGCCAGTTCCGGATCAAAAACACTGAAATATGGTGGGCACAGATTCTGATCGGTAAGACAGTAATGTGGTGGGCAAAATTCCGATTCAAAAACATTGTAAGACGGTGGGAAAAGTTTCTAATCATAAACACTGTAAGGCGGATGATACAGCTTCGGCTCGAAAACACTGTAAGGCGACTGGCACAGTTTCGGATCGAAAACACTGTAAGGCGGCGGGCACAGTTCCGGATCGAAAACACTGTAAGGCGACTGGCATATTTCCGGATTGAAAAAATGCAAGGCGACTGGCACAGTTCCGGATTGAAAATACTGTAAGGCGGCTGGCACAGTTACGGATCGGAAACACATGAAGCGTTTTCGATCCGAAACCGTGTTGACAAACTATTGGTTAAGTCTTTTCATACTGAATAAAATTTTCCGAATTTTCAACATCAAAAAAGGTTTTCACTGAAAATTTTATATACAATTAGTTTAATGAACTTCAGAATAAAATAGACGGATTTCCCTGTTATGGACATTATTTAATTGCATTACAGCCATGTTTTAGAACAGAACAGTTCTTTTATTTTTCCACAGAGTTTCAGCCTATCAGACGCTAGTTTCATCCAAAATGGCGGCGTTCGTGTGTGGAAATAGACCATATCAACTTTCTTTGATTTAATATAGATTTTCAAGCTAAATTGAAGTCTTTTATAAAAATGAGTGTTGTTCGACGGTACGACGGAAATATTTAAAAAGGACTTGTTCAGAATAGTGGATTTTTATAGCATCAATAAGTATGAATTGGTGCGTTCGAACGAACCCAAAACGTGACTTTCGTTATATATTTTTTCAATATTACTTCGATTGCACGAAATCCATTTTAGATACATATTCCTTTTAATAATTTCATTTTTCCGAAATATTTTTTATTTGTTTTTGAATACATAAATATATTATGAAAAATTCAATAGTTATGAAATACAAATGTAATAGTTTTTTACGATTTTTTTTCTTTCTGTTTGTACGAAATATTTCGTTTTTTCCTTCTTTCGAAACAACTTTTAAATAATAAATAAATGTATAAAAAAAACGGAAAAATGTTAGAATAAAAATATCTAAAACTTTATGTACTCTGCACATTCGTGAAAAAATGTATTTTTTTTTACACAAACACTGTTTATATATTATTTATCATTTTCTGTTATGCTATCGTAGATAGCTCATATGTTAGATGTTATTTTTCTCTAAATAAACAAAACGAGGTTTAAATCTTGTTTAGAACTTTGATTAAATGTCAAACCGGGTCGGTAGCGCAGTTGGTAGCGCTCCGAGAATTTCGAATCAAGTGTCTCTTAAGAAGTAGAGATTAAAATCCCACCTGGGGAGGTTATACCCTTTCATGAAATTTGAAAGTTCTGTCAATTTTCCTCTATTGACAAGGTATATGGAGAAGTCTACCGGCTAAGGGAAGCGTAGGTTAGTACTGGCTATAGATGAGGGTCCTGGGAAGTTAGGGCAGGCGGGCTGGACACCGTAAAATAACATAAACAATTGTGTTGTCACGGCGTTAAACCAAATATAAATAAATAAATATATGATTAATTGTCAACAGCTCTTTTTTCATCATACATCAACGCTGATCGGTTAATTTTACCACCAAATAAATTCAAATTCTAACTTATCCCAAAACTCATCAGAAGTTCATATATGAGGTCGAACATATTCATGCATTTAAAATAATACTTGCTTTCCCAATATAAAAATAATGTGATGTACGTATATAATTTTACTGATGTCAATCAATAGATCCAATTAGTTTTTAAAGAACAGAACAGATATCGGATATAAATAGTGCATATGAAATTGTAATTGCGTGTGATGAAATGACAACAAACATTTTTTTTCAAACCAAATATTTTTTTAATGATGCAGGTCATTTTTCATCATTAAACAGTAATTATCTTGATTAAAGTTGTATTTATTTATTTGATCTTATTTTTCAGGAGAAGTAAATACCAAAAATATCCCAATTAGTACAAATATTGTAAAGATTGTAAGGTTTTAATCAAGTATATAGTTCAAATAGATACACCATAAGTGTCATATTGGTAAAATTTATGTCTGTCTGTTGGAAAAAACACGCACAAAATTAACATAAAATAAGTTTATTCTTAACAAGAATCCTATATAAATCTAAAATAAAAACAAATAAAATTATACAATTTATATTCACAGAAGCCCTTTTGAATCTATTTCACATTTTTTTCTGATTGAGATTCCTCGGAGAGTGAAATCATAATAAATGATTCACCAGAATATTTTAGCAGAAATAAGGGTTCACATTTAACTAGTCAAGTTCATGAAAACTTCGACCAATTAAATGAATTGTTTCAAACCAGATAAGTTTTA
The DNA here is from genome assembly GCA_025267735.1 of Mactra quadrangularis. NCBI lineage: Eukaryota > Metazoa > Mollusca > Bivalvia > Venerida > Mactridae > Mactra > Mactra quadrangularis. Next base: position 37,753,540 of record CM046304.1, read on the forward strand.
GAAGGTGTCCCACACGCATAAAAACATAGACAAATTACCCTTGAAAGTCATTTTGTTTGTCGATTTTGATTAAGTGAACAATACTTAAATATTGATAAAATTTAATGAGATATTTCAATACATTGATTATATATGGTATCATATTTTATCATATTATAAATAAATAGTGCTCAATATTGGGGGGGGGGTAAAAAGATTTCTAATTAGTTTCTCAGGCATATTAATGTTTATATTCGGCGAAAAGTGATAAACATACTGAATCCGCATTCCAGTGGTAAAATAAATAAATAAAACATCAATTAGGCAAGAGTGGTTTTATTGTTGATACTCGAAGTCTGGTGATAATATAAAAATGTCGACAGAAGGAGGTAAAAAAAAACTCAGCAAAACTTGAATATTTTTTACACAAAATTAATTTGATTTATTATGAATATGATATTTTTCAAGAGAAACTTAAAAAGAACTTAATATAAGAAAATTATATAAATATATAAAGACTAAAAATCCATATCTGGATCAATATATATATATATATATATATATGGGGAAGAAAGATGACGAAAAACCAACGAATTATCTTTCGGAAACACTGGATCCAGTACGGATTCAAGAACATAAATATAATAAGATAGATTTGAGAAAGAAAAAGTTCAAACAGTGTTAGGAAAATATAATAAATTTGCCCGAGCGCTTTCGACAACGATGTGTCTTCTTCAGGGGCTAACAAAGAATGAAAATACCGTGTTGAAATCATTGAAGCACGTACATGTATATATAGTTTTATGATGTGTAGTCAATCTACTGTGTACATAGAAATAAAATTAAATTTAAGGTAGACCGGCTATTGTGACGTTATGAATTTACATTGGAAATTTAAGTATCATTTTTGTTAATTCCATGTGGATAAAGAGTATTTAATCTGCGGATCCAGTATGTTTCTCGCATTTTACGTTGTTCATCGGTCCACTTATCGTTGGCTTCAATGCAACAAAGTACGATGTTATTAAATGAATGATTCGCCTCATTAAAATGTGCAGCAACCGGAGACCTATTGAACTTCCTGGTATTCCAGTCCGATCTATGCAAGTTCATTCGTCTGTTAAGTGCCATGGACGTTTCGCCAACATATTGTTTGTTGCAAACGTTGCACGTCATCAGATAAACTGCATTGGATGTTTTGCACGTGTGGCGTCCTTTTATGGTGGAGATGGCCCCAGATCTTGATTTAAAAGTCTGTGTTGTGGGCATCGATTTGCATGTTTGGCAACGTGGTTTATTGCACGGCATGGACTCCCCTTTTAGACTATCCTGTATGGGTGTGACCTTTGCCCTAACAAGGATGTCTTTGAGACTTTTAGGACGTCTGAATGCTACCATCGGTTTCTCAGGGAAAATATGGTTAAGCTTTGTATTTGATTCAATAATTTGCCAGTGTTTAGTTATGATGTCTTGTATTTTAGGTAGATCTGGGTGGTATGTTACGCATGCGCATGAACGAACTGTCTTCTCATCTCTGTCACCGAGGCTACAAAAGCGACAATGTAGACAAGGCAATTGCCAAAGTAAGTAACATACACAGAGATGAACTCTTAAAATACAAACCTAAAGTAACACAATCCCGAATACCATTTGTAGTAACATACCACCCAGATCTACCTAAAATACAAGACATCATAACTAAACACTGGCAAATTATTGAATCAAATACAAAGCTTAACCATATTTTCCCTGAGAAACCGATGGTAGCATTCAGACGTCCTAAAAGTCTCAAAGACATCCTTGTTAGGGCAAAGGTCACACCCATACAGGATAGTCTAAAAGGGGAGTCCATGCCGTGCAATAAACCACGTTGCCAAACATGCAAATCGATGCCCACAACACAGACTTTTAAATCAAGATCTGGGGCCATCTCCACCATAAAAGGACGCCACACGTGCAAAACATCCAATGCAGTTTATCTGATGACGTGCAACGTTTGCAACAAACAATATGTTGGCGAAACGTCCATGGCACTTAACAGACGAATGAACTTGCATAGATCGGACTGGAATACCAGGAAGTTCAATAGGTCTCCGGTTGCTGCACATTTTAATGAGGCGAATCATTCATTTAATAACATCGTACTTTGTTGCATTGAAGCCAACGATAAGTGGACCGATGAACAACGTAAAATGCGAGAAACATACTGGATCCGCAGATTAAATACTCTTTATCCACATGGAATTAACAAAAATGATACTTAAATTTCCAATGTAAATTCATAACGTCACAATAGCCGGTCTACCTTAAATTTAATTTTATTTCTATGTACACAGTAGATTGACTACACATCATAAAACTATATATACATGTACGTGCTTCAATGATTTCAACACGGTATTTTCATTCTTTGTTAGCCCCTGAAGAAGACACATCGTTGTCGAAAGCGCTCGGGCAAATTTATTATATTTTCCTAACACTGTTTGAACTTTTTCTTTCTCAAATCTATATATATATATATATATATATATATATATATATATATATATATATATATATATATATATATATATATATATTGTTGGTTATATATATTATATATTCGATTTTTTTTAAATCTACGGTTGTTAATTATAAGGCTTATTATGCATGTTTGTTTCTTGGTTTAGGGAACAATTCTTCAGGAAACAGCATACGTGTATTGGTAATTTTGTAACAGTTTTAAGCGGATGCGCAGTTCTAATAAATCCCCAAAATGACAAAAAATTCTGGGGTTTTTTTGCTAACAATATTTGTACTGGAAATTTTTTAAGCATTTTCATGTTTTTTAACATGAAAATCGAGATTTTTTTTATCTTTTGTCCAAACAGAAGGAATCTGAACATATGAGATACAAAGAAACTGATTTGATTCATGGCTCTTGCTTAAAAATAGATTTTTAAGTGTTCGAACCATCCGACCTAATAAGATCCAAATATCATAGCCGTGTCCGTGGCGTAGTGGTTAGCATGTCTGACTTCGAATCCGGAGATCGCGGTTAGAGAACGGTCGCGGTAAGTCATACCCTATACATGAGTTGTCGACCTTGGGGTAGGGTAAGTTAGTACTGGTGATAGAATAATGTCCAGGAAACCTATAGGAGGGAGAGCTGGCCGTCGTATAATATGACCTTAATATGTGTTGAATACGACATTAAACCCAATTAAAAAAAAGATTCAAATATCTTTTATGCATAAATCAAGATTACTATATAATTTGGAGAAATTCCTAGGTGTTTTTTTGAAATTGGAAAAATCACACCGGAGGGATCGAATATCGACAAATAAAATAATACTCGCCTAAAGATCAATTAATGTATGCAATAACTTCACTGATAAACTTAATATTTTTAACGCCATCTTTAAAGACTTTAATTGGTAATTTACAAAATCGAACCATCCTAGAACTAGCTTTCCGGACAAGTTCATTAATTCGGTGACCCTTTAACAAGAACTCTATGCATAATTTTTATAATATCAACATAAGCGTCAAATGTCATGGGAGGGCATAAAACTCAGAAATCGAATCAGGATTACAAAATTTCAAGTCGAGTATCATTGCTTCTGCTGTACGGCCGCCATTGCGTTTTAATTTCTATCAGTATTTCATTGTATATTGTATATTTCATTATATATTTCATTGGTAGAGGGCTATTTTCTTTAACCAATGAAATGAGTCTTGATATACTGTTCGTTCTATGACAATTCCGTACATTAAAGAACTGATAGGCGTCTTAACAAAAATGTACACGACGATCGATGTACAAAACCTGACGAAAGGTATTTATTCCGTTTAAAACAATTTCGTGTTCCGTTTCTATAAAAATAATTATTGATTGACGATGCTGTCAAGGAAATATATTGCAATAATCTCACAACTTAGTTTATTATTTAGAAAATTTGATCTCTTAGTTTCATCTGGATAGATTTAAAGTGAACTTAAAAATTCTAACGTCGATAAAAGAATAAGATTGAAGAAATATTAGGAAAAGAAAAAAAATGTCACAAGTAAATTAAAAAAAATTCGTCAAATGTCACAGTGAAATTGTATTCAACGATCTTGGTGCCAATGTAAAGGATCTTATATCATTTGTCTAGGATTCATTTCTTGTAAGTAGAGAAAATCAATATTTAGTATTTCATATTATATGTGCATGAACATTTCATTATTCATCTTCATCGTACAAAAATATCTATTTTTTGTTGTTGAATTATACTGTTCGCTTCCTTATACATATAACTGTATTTTATACATGTTGCTCACAACATACATGTACCAATATTGGAATATTATTATTGTACATTGTCGCTGACATACATTATAGATTTTTTAATATTTTTACTTTGTTTTTGTGAGGCAATTGTTAACCTACAATTCTCGTTAAACTCTTTTCCAATGAGACTTAAGGAACAAATACACGTGACTTGATATGTGACTATTGATAGGCTAGATGTGAAGTTATGTTTATCACGTATTAGCGGCGATCAATAACGGTCTTTGATATTATGTCTTGGTATATTATCAGTATAATGGTGTATATATGTAGAAGAATGGCAGTTTACTAAAATTGTATTGTTTATACATTATGGAGTTAAGTAAGAGACTGTGGATTAATTCTTCAATTATGTCAAACTTTTCTTCACTTCAGATGGCCGTTTCTTTCCCATGGCAACGATGCACGACAGTACAGCCTTCGAGCTTAGGTAAGTATCATCTTGCATGTTTTCTAAAACGCCTATAGGTTATTTTATACAAAATCAATATAATTTTTATAAAAAAGGAAACTTCATTAAATACTGAGAATTCTATGTAGCAAACGTTATATGGTACTACTATATACTTAACCATTTAGATGCGCACGTATAAGAGAAATCGCTTTGCAAACAGAGCCCAAGAACTAGATCAAGGCGAAAGACTGGGATATTTTAGTGTAGGCGGTTCAAATAAGACTATCATATGAATTAATAGCAAAATATTGCTGCAGAATAATGTAGAATCGTGTAAATACTTCTAAGTATGGGTAAATTTGCAATATTTTCAATAACACATGACACTTTTTTAATTTAAAAATTTGCTTCAATATGTTTTATCGTGACATATATAATTGTATCAGGGGCGACCATGATTTTATACACTGGAAACATCAGGTGTGTGGCATACAATCCTCAAATCGAGTACATTGTATAAATGTTAATGGTAATTAAATGAATGTTGAATATAAACAAATGGTAGTATTTAGCCAATACTGTCATTTTAGCTCGATGGTGAAAGATGCTCTGGCAAGTGAGATCGATCATTATAGTTTTAGTTTCTTGTTGCACAAGCACTAAGCTCTCTGTTTCAAGTTTCATGCTTAAGAAAATATTGGGAGAAGTTTAGATGTAGATCGGATTGACACACAGTTGGTTTAAACGGATTTTCAAGTAAATCAAAGCAAAATAATAATAGTTTACGCTAAGTAGGCAATTTCATAACTGAGTTCGAGTGATGGTATATGCATAGTCCTTGCTAATATTTCTGAGTTAATTCTATTTTTAGCAATGGTTGTGTTTGTCTGACATCCAATCTTTAATATGTCATATTTTGAATTAAATCTTTGACTTGATTTTATTGCTAGTTACTGTATCATATTAAACAAAGGTAAAAATTACTCAGAACCACGTCACTCAGTTTGCCCTATCTTATTGAAGAGACCACTTGACCAAGTATATTTAGTTACGTAAAAATTAGCAAAGCATATAGATATGGCAGAATATGACTACATCAAAGATATTGACTATCGTTCTCGTTTTCTGGTTATAGTTTCGAAATACCTGAGAGTTATTTCCTTGTCTGTAAACTAGGTAAAAATAATTTAATAGAAGCTATAGTCACCAGAGTCTTATATTGAATATTTCTGCATGAAATACACACAACAATGTTTTCAATTCTTAGGGAAACAATGTTCTTGAAATGGAGTGGAGCGATTAGAAATAATACCCGTTGTTTTCGACACAAATGGCAAATGATTTAATCATTTTTAAAACTATTTTGCAACTACCCGCTCTAAGACGAAAACCACTTAAGATCTTGTTTTCATTACTCTTAACGAGTCCTTTTCATAACTAAAGTTTAAAAATCTAAATCATCAATTTTTTTAACTGCTGCTGTTCCTGATTTGTTTGCAGGCTCCTTTGGTAAACACCTAATATTGTTGTATTATTTGATAACATGCTCTCATTAGTTATTAATTGAGCATTCCTTCTAAACATCAACATGTTCATAGTCAAAATTATAACATTTTTTTCGCCGATTTTTTTTCTTCCCAGGTAGATAATTAAATTGGATCAAACAGGTTGAAAAGTACAGCTACTTTTTTAACGAAAACATATATTATTGATACTGTGGGTTTTGGTTGCTAGCTCCAAATCCACTTCACACATTGAGTCGAACAGTAATCTAGGTCATTTCTGCAGAGAATTCAAAATAATTAATTGCAACTTACATGGTAATGTGAGCGGACAAAGATTGTTGCTTTCATCCTGAAGATCACATGACTTTCATATTCTCGTTTATGAACTTCGTGCCTAACCTGTAATAGATGAGAACTGTATTTGTATTGCATCACATAAATGAGGGAGAAAATACCCAAAAATGTTTACATTTACTGAAACTATTTGTTAGACAATTTAGCACTTAGGAATATTGACGTCAAATACGTCTACATGATGTGTTGAATATTTATACCATTTCTATAAACACCTCTACTATTGATTACTCCTTTGTAATACTGAAAATAACATCAACAAGATTCATTTAATGTTCATTTGTATTGCCTGACTTAAGCTTCTTTTTAGAGAATTCTGGGACAAATGCTCACATAGTCAAAAACAATACAAACATTGGGAAGAACTTTATAAGATTGATTCTTATTTTCCAATCCTATTCAAAGCATGTTTTAATTGTATCAACTTTCGTCGATTTTATATTTGTATCTATATGTTCATACTGAGAGATAAATATATTTAAACGAACTAAACAACAAGTCCTATTTGAACTTTATGAATATGTAAAGCCATTTAGTATTAAAAATGATGCTGATATAAAAATGTTGCATCTCCTAACAACATGCATACATAATATGTATTGAGAAATAAATCAGTCATAACTCGAACGGAGAATATCTTTAGGAGGCCTTTTTGTTAGCAGCTATTGAAACACGAGCTGCCAGTGGAGACAGCATGCTCGACTAAGTAAGAATTTGATAGTTAAGAAAATTATTCATTATTCAAAAATAATTTAAATCAAGATTTGTGGACAAATAGACACGAATATTGTTCATAATGTGGTTGATGCTAAGAAATATATAGTTTGAAGTAGATACCTAGAAGAAAAAAGAAGTAACAGTAAAAAAGTAACAAAAAATCTAAGTTCAGGAGCAGATAATTCTAAAAATATTGCATTGAGAGTTAAAAACATTGTCACATGAGATGTGGTGGATAAAAGTAACATATATTTAAAGTTTGAAGTAGATCCCTTGAGATATAAAGAAGTTCCGGTAAAAAAATATTTTTAAGAAAATTCTAAGTTCAAGGGGAGAAAATTCTGAAAATATTGCATTTAGAGTTATGAACATTATCACATGAGATGTTGTTGATAAAAAGGAGCATATATTTAAAATTTCAAGTAGATGTCTTAAAAAATATTTTTTTAATAGAAGTTGTATTTTAATCAAAAACTGAAATCTGGACGCGGACACCGGGTTGAGTAGAAGAGCTTCACAATACTTCTTGTGGTCGAGTTAAAAAGGAATGTGAAAACATATCAGGAAAAGAACCAAAAGCGAAGAGGGATACACTTTTTGATTTGTTTTTTTTTGTAATAAAAAAGAAAACAACAAACTATAAACAAAAACTCTTATGGGGGTTTTCGCATCGGAATAGATAGTGGCAAACACAATTGCCACTGGGGATCTAAACCAGGTTGTAAGGCGCATCAACCTAACACTTGCCCCCAACAAGTTCATGTAAAAACAAATAATAACTATAATATAAATAATAATAAATAATATAAGTGTTTTGGTAATACAACTTCAACCCGGCCTTCAACTCGACAATGATACATACAAAAACACACAAAACATACCAAGTATTTCTGATGGCGGTCATCCTTTTGTTCAAATGAGCAGCAAATCAGCTATAGAATTAATGTTTTTTTTTTAAATATTCGCATCTGAAATAAGACCAAAACACATTTTTAATACCACTTGTAAATCATGTGTATTTTAATGAGTTAGATTTGTTTGTTTCAGCAAAACACCCAGAGACTTGGACAAAAGAAGAAGTTGGTGTTTGGTTACGTTGGTGTACAGAAGAATATTCGATCGAGCTCGTCCCCCAACATAAATTTGATCTAAATGGTAAACCATATTCTTTGTTACATACATGTACAACTTGTCTATAAGAATTTCTAATCTTAATCTCTGTGTATGCTTGCTATATTTGTATAAATACTAGTAGTGTGTTACTGCAGCTAAAGAAATTGATACATTTTCTATTGATCTTTCAACAAGTAAAGGAAATATAATATTTCAAGATGATTTCAAAATATATATGAGACAAGACAAGAAAATTATATGTTACTTGTTGTCTACAAGTATAAGAAAAACTAGTCTATTCACGACATTTATATTTACAAGATACAACAATGCATTATAATATATTTAGATACAAGGTGTAGTCATTTCATAAAAACACAAATATTACAAAATTTATCATAACATAATAATATATTTTAATTACAAAATGAAACAATGCCCATTTAATATAAATGTACATTACAAAACGGTTTAAACACAATCATACATTTAAATTACAAATTAAAACAATGCCCATTTAATATACATTACAAAATGGTTCAAACACAATAATACATTTAAATTACAAATTGAAACAATGCCCATTTAATATACATTACAACATGCAGCAATACAGAATATACCTTTATATTACAAATTGGGTTCATTCTTAATTAATATATATTTCAAAAAGTATCAAGCCATATGAATACATTTTCATTCAAACATTTTAGGAAACCTTAAGCAATTTAGAGGGCAAAACTTATCTTAACTCAATAATACATCAGAAGTACAATTTGTAGCTATACTTATTTAATATATACATGTATATACTTTACAAAATGAATCAAATCATAAAAAACATTTAAAATACAAATGGTAGCCATTTTTAACACATAAACGTTACAAAATGTATAAACGCAACACAATAATACCATACAAATTTTCTTTATTATTACCTTAAACTAGGCGAATATGAATATCACGACATAAGAAAAAAAACCTGAAGATACATGAAACACACAAAGTACAACAAATAAAAACAACAACAGAAAACAAAAAAGAAAGGAAAAATGGAATCAAGATGAAATCATAATTAATATTAAATTCCTATTTCACGTTCTTTGAATGCTTAAGGTATAAAATTAGCTAATATTCTAAAGTAATTTCCTTGAATACATGACTACATCAAAATGTTAACTTTATTTTTGTTGGCCAACTTTTAAAATATCTTGGCAAACGTTAAAGTCTTTATTCGCAATATTTTGGACATGGTATTTATTTTCAATTAGATTTAAATTGCATTTACATAATAAAAATGTTTGATCATTACTTAGATTAAATCTAAGTTTCTAAATAGTTAATTTATGTGATGTACATTTTAATTGGATCAAACTACCCTATGTTTATCATTAAGAATTGAATTATGATAATATTTGAAGTAAAATTTGTAGACATACTTAATTTATATGACAAAAAAATTTAATCACATAATATATAGAAAATGCTTAATTACTTTTCCTAGCAAAGTTTATCTAAACACAATATTACTTTTCAGTTAAAGATTTTTGCCATTCACATTCATGCATATAGAAAAAAAAGCATTCTCGTTCCCAGAGGCTATAAAGATTCTCACTCTAGCTAGATCGAGAATCATGCTAGCCTCTGCATACGAGAAAGGTAATGTTAGATCGAGAATCTTGATAACTTCTGGGTACGAGAATGACACATTACAAAATAAAGCAATAGATAAACATGCATTGAAATTACAGTGTGTTGACATAAATATATAATTTTTGATTAACATGACCTTTCTAGAAAGTGCAGTAATTTATAAATATAACGCTGCATTGAATGTGTACAACCAGAAATTTTACGTAATCGCTGATCAAGTCAAGGAATTCACGTTATCTCAAGTCACTTCATGGGAAATATGGGATTTAACTAGGATAATCAGGATGAATATAAATTATTTTCTTATACATTTAATCTGAGATGAGGTGTTTATAAGGATTCTGTTGATCCAAGAAAATATTCTTACATATGGTTTGTGGTATTGTCCATATATAGCGTTTTCCATACATTTTAAACCATAACTATACTTCTCAAATGATTTAATGCTTCATATATATTCCAGATTTTCAACCACAGACATTACAAAAATATATTTATATGTCTCTGCTTTCAAACATCAATAACTATCACATAGACAGCACGAATCAAATTCATTTACAGCAATGACAATTTTATTTACTGAATGGATAATATTATTGAATTTTATTCAACTATCAGTGACGCATACTTATTTCTTTGGGTCCTTTTTTCGAAATGTTACAAGACCACCGGTCCATACACACACACATATATACAATAAAAAAATGACAATTTTTTATACAAAAACATCATTTTATACAATCAGTACATGTAATAATATACATTAAGCATTTATAATACTCTAGGAAAAACAAAATCATCATAATGTATATACATATATTTATATGTAAAGATGTGTCACTTAATGTAAAGAAGTCTGCTTTAATATATAAATTTAATTATGAAAATGTTCGGTTAATTCCATTTTAATTTTGAAAGCATGTTATAAATATATGGCTAGCTTTCGAATCTTACTTCAATACCTAAATGATCAAAAAGACAACATTGGTATTGTCAATCAAACAATTCTTTTAGGGTTTACATTATGCAATTAAAAAACCGTGTTGAGTTTGAGTAAGAGCCATACCTTAGAATTTTACATAATTATCTTTTACACTTTCGTACTTGTAACCAGAAGTTCTCAGAAGAAACTTGACGATTGTCTCGACACTATGTACAATATCTAAAAATGAAATGTCGTCTTTGCTCCCTTAACACTTTTCATAAAGAAATGCACTATCTGTTGAAGTGTCCTTATCTTTCAAAGCAATAGACAAAAATCATACCATTTTATTTTAACATTTCTAATATCAGTAATTATCAAATATAAGAATTGTATATAATGCATATAATAAGTTGGTCATTATGTTCTATGGACTCACTCGCACTTTAGTTTGATTTTTTTTACCAAAAATATTTTTATTTTCTCGCTCGCTCATATTTTTTTTCAAACCACTATACATGTATAAGCAACTGAATTAAGATTTTTTTCTTCACTCGCTCGCCCCATTTCCCCCCAGAAAAATACGTAAAAAAAATGACCAACTTGATGTAGCCTAACTCTCATTTCATCTGATGATTAGATAACACTAGTAAATATAATAAATGAATAAAAAACAAAACAAAAAGGGTTAAACATAAAATATTTTCTGGAGGTGGTGATTAGCCCTCAGAAAACAAAAAAAATACATAAAAACACATAAATAACCACAGAAAAGGACTTTCAGGCAGTGCGGTTAGTCCTCATGTGGTACTATATAATATCATGTGTGTTGAATTTTGATTTTATACTGTGTAATTGTATTTATCTATGATGGAGGGTTTTACTTATATTTTTATTATTATTATTATATCTAATATTAATGGTTTTACTTATTTATTATCATTATTATTTTCAATAATAATAATCTTTTTGTACAACGCCATTTATCGGCGCGATATGACCTTTCTGTGTTCGTGCGCTGTAAAACCAAAAAAAAAAACCCACAAAAAAACCCCCAAAAAACAAATAACGCCATTGAATATTTATTATAAAAATAGGCGTCTAATTGAAAGAAAAAGTTAAGTAGTTCAGTTTAGTTTACTTAAACTAGAAAATATTTGTAAACTTATATATATATTTTTTTAAATAAGTAACCATAGTGTGCCATGTTTAATTCGTCTTTTGTTTACCATTTTCTATACTATCATTTTGATTACTTTGATGGTTTGTTAATAATTTCATGCTATACATAACCTAAAATAAATGAATTACACGTTCTGTGCTAAAAAAGAACTGACCTGTCAATCGAAATACCCTGGATTCGTCCCTGGTTGTTACTTTTTGCAAATTTGCAAACATCAGTAACACATTAGCAACACAATGACCTAATTATTATATTTTACTGATTGACTGCATGGATGTTGGTTTTTTTGTCTCGTCATGATGCTTGTTTCTTTTATTCATACTTTTTTATATTTTTAAATCAATTTAATAATATAAATATGGAAATCTTTCATAAATAAAAAATATCAATGTAATTCATTTTGGGGCAGTTATATTAAAAAAAATCGTGGAAACCGTGCCCCCGTCATGTACAGAATCATTTATACGGCATGTGCCTATCGTGTTTATTTAAAATACGGAAAATAAGGTTTTATGTGGAATTGAATCCTTAACCTCAAGATTGTGAGATGGTAGACTTTACCACAGCACCATTTCCGCAATTCTTTCTAAGTGTCCTACTATTAAAACTTAAAGTAATAGGTCAGTGGATTAGCGGAGATTTTATACTGAAATTCACAACTATACATACAGAGCATTTTTAATGTTGCAAAATAAGACATACAAAAACATAAACCCATTTTGTAAACATGGCATAATTTTGTACTTTTAATTTTGGATTCGCCTGTTTATAAGGGACATATTAAGTCCTCAATATTGTAATGCAGTTTCAAAGTATTAAATCTTATGAAAACACGATTTATTATTAAGTACGTGTGGCTCAGTGGATAAAAGTGTATTTTTTACTTACTTAGTTTAAACAATATTTATTTATCAAACAAGAACATGTACAATAGTATGAACATACAAATACAGAGGATTGAAGAGATAGAAAAGCTAATTTTAAACGTCTCTCCTCATACATTTTTAAACAGTGATATACTTAAGGGTTTAAAACCGCTTTTTCGATCTTAACACCACAAGTTTCCCATTAAAATACAAAATAATTGTACCGGTTGTAACTGGTAATATAGTATTAATATTGAATAGATAGAAAACGAAAAACAAAAAACCTGAAAAGAGGAAAGAAAAAACAGCATGACATAAGAATAGGAAAGTATTACTTACTTGTTTTTAAGTAGATAATAACAGAACATCATTCATCTGTCACAGTGGCTCAGTGGCTACTAAACAAAGTTTAAAGTTTAAATTTCACATAATTCCTTTTAAGGATTCTGTGCTGTATTCGTTCAAGTTTTATTTTTTATTAATTTTGGAGGATTTTTTAAAGCCTATGGGAATATATTTTTGGTATTAACTGAATTCATTATTTTTTATCAATTTATAAAAATATCATATGATTTTTAAGCACATAAACAACCCTCAATGTGTCAAACACGATTTCTCAACGTACACGTATTTAATACATACTAATAACATTCATTACACAAAATAATGTAAAAAGGTAAAACAATTTTTTTACCCGATTCGATCCTGTTACAAAAAAATCAACTGTCGTCTACTACCTGAGCTATTTACGCATCCATACTAACTACTCTTTACTGTAGTATATAAATTTGTACCATCAATTAACCTCCCTATACCAGTAGCCCGTTCAATTATCCCGAACGTTCCAAGACGTTCCGTAACGGAAATGTCGGAACAACCCAACCCGAGACAACTAAATCCCCTACTAACGGGTTGAGTTGTCCCAACTTCGAGTTGAGTTATGCACGGGTTGAGTTTCTTCTGGTTGAGTTTTCCCGTATCCATAACGTTAGCTAACAGTAGTTACTGAACACGGGACTGTGTCCGAAACACGTAAACAAACCGAGTCGTTAGTCTCAAGTTATCCTAAACGAGCTTTATATTCATTCCTCCTTCTTTTTTAGATTGACAAAATAATCTTTATAATGATCATAATTCAATTTCGGACATAAAATTCATTTTATTAAATAGTGGGTGTATATTTGTAAACATGTTTCATAAAACTGGTTTATGGGGATATGATGTAAGGTTTACTAATGATAATCGTCTAAATACAGGAATGTGTAACCTAATGCTCAGGAAAATTTATTTTTTAAGTACATACCACACATTGTTAATAGTCCGACCACGACTTATTATTTTTCAAAGGTCATTCATACCATTGTTGAGTCGGACCAGCTTGTTTTACGAATCATGTTTTGTTTATTCAGCCTTATTACAGCTTAGGTTTACTAAATACTTAATTGCCAAGAGGTTAAGAATGCAGGAAAGTGATATGTTCATTTTTGTGGTCTATGGGTTCGAAACTCACCACATTTTCATTTAGATTTTATACGTGTAGATTTTTTTTCTTTCTGAATGTGGATTATATTTTTTTTCTTTCCCCCTAATATTCCGTCCCTTTATTTAATTCAATTGATCTTAAATAGTACAACATAACACATAAAATGACGGAGCAAATTAGATATTTTCACTTTCACTGGCTGTATCAGTACTTGTAACGGATTCAGATTCTGATTTTGTATCAGACAGAAGTTTGATGACGAAAGCCTCATTCAAAGAGCCCAAGACACAATCCTTTCCCCGATATGTCTGTTTGATTTCCGCGACATGACGAATGCATGTTCACCAAGTAGCGGCTAATATATTCTCCGAGCCTTTATTATTCAACACTAGTACTCGTCCCATGATAGTAGTGATAGGTGCATGCCACAAATCCTGAAAATTAAAACGAAATGATGTAAATACATATATAAATTATATATATTCTGTTAATAGAGAATAAATAGTCTTTGACAGTAAATGTAAACATTTAAGATTATATTTACCTTTAAATTTCCCCATAAAAGTTCTACAGGCTTGAGCTTTCCATGGTAAGAGGATACTCGTAGAGTCGAGAGTCCATGTTTTTCTAACATTTCATCTTCTGCGTAGACTGGGTTCCGGCGGTTTTCCTTGCAATAACTGCAAAATCTCTGGTCATCTTATTTAATGATGAGACGCCTTCAATAGGCTATCAGCATTCCCAGAAGCCGTGGTAGAGCAGCGGTCCACTTGCACACTGTGTGCCTTGAAACCTTGATCTGCCCCACGTATAAAGTCATTCTCTCCCCTGCATGAAGTATTATAATACGATCATCTGAAAGACATAATACTCTTTATGAGAATTGTTAATACTATAACCTTTTTATTATATAGCCAATGAATTAGCAATTACGTTTGAATTATAAGACTTATAACTTAAAAAATCTATAATGTTGTTTGGATCGTGGTGCATTTGTACTTACAGAAAAATACAAAACAAAATCATGCGCTAAATACCTTTGAAAAATGACTAGTTGTCTTGTCAGCATTTGGTAACGACATGTTTGATGTTGACGAAGATCTTGTCAGTGTACATAACATAACGACCAGCGTCCCTGTGTCTCTCTCGACATCTCATAGATAGGAATTTCTTTAAGCTACACTGTTTTTTCTATATATATTAATAATAAACGGTTAGTCTTGCAGAGTATGCGTTCGAATTCGAGCTTAAGAAGTCTTTCTCAGGAATTCCTTGGATACACCGAACTCAACAGTGTTCCTTATCTGCCCATGAATGCTTGCTTATGTGTGTAAGTTCTTTTGCACTAAATACATTGAATAAACTGTCCGTCACACAAAACCCTGGTCGAAGTCAATAAAGACAATCCATTACGATCATGTCGACTAGGCAATCTTCTGGCATGGGTTTGACCGACGTGATCTTTATACAGTACTTGGTGATACCGAGTGATGACTGCAACTCGCTCTGTCACGTTCTTCAAATGGATCTGAATTCCCCTCTCACTTTTCCTTCTTTGCAAAATGTAATAACATTAAAAAAAACATTTTATTGTATCTTCACTATATACCGCGTAGTCATGGTGACTAGATGATTCATCAAATTATTGTTTTCAACATATATTTCAATTATTCTGGGATCTCATTCGCACGTTTGAGTAAAACATACACTTAGTATTAATATTTATAAAAATAAATATGAAATATATTTTTACGGAGTCGGCGCTGTGCAGGTTTCATTTTGTTTAAAGTATAAAGGTTAGACAGCGAATATAACTTCAAACTACTATAAAATCTCAATTTCACAAAAAAACGAAATTATGCAGCAAATTATAGAAAATTTGTGACCTTGAACTTATTAAACTTTTTTTCGGGACCCGCATATTAAAAAAAATGACCGTATTCTTAACTTTTTTCGGATTCGCATATTGCAAATACGAGACCGCATACTAAACGTAAATGAACGTTTTTTTGGAACCCGCATATTGAAAATATTGGACCGTTTACTAAGCTATAAATCGGGACCCGCATATAAAAATTTGGGACCGTCTACTAAACTTAATTTCAGGACAAACGTTTGATTAAAATATAGGTCAAACGTTGGCTTAGCCAGCTGCGCCGTATATGGCAAGATTTGAACCTACAATGTCTTGTTTAGTAAGCATTCTTTCTACCACTGCGCCATGGATTGACGTGATAAGGCTCGTATCATAATCAACAAAAACACGTTTAACTATAGAAGACCAAGATCTAACATAAGAACTTATTGTAACAAAAACATGGGCCGATTTTTTCTAGGGGGGGGGGACTTTTTATAGGGGGTCAATTTTCGAACCACAACCACATTTTACAAAATTTGCAGAATAATGCAACATATTGATGATAAAACTAAATAACCATTTAATCTATGTTAAGCTCCGAGATTATTTGCTTCATGCTACTTAAAAATGACTTACAGTCAAGAAATAAACAAATGGACAGGTACATTTAGAAAATTCCCGGGGGTCCGGAACCCCCTGACCACCCCGCTAGATCCGCCTATGAAAAAACTATAGATATCCCCTATAAATGAATCATACCAAATTTTAAAAGTGCAGACACGAGTCAATGACCGTCGTCGTTAGTAAATTAAATTCACCAGTCAGAAGGGCATACCCGTGGATTTGAATACAATTTATCGATCGCGAGTACAGGGCTGAGTTCAGTTATCGCGAACGTTACAGAACGTTACATAACGATACATTCGGAACTCCTCGGTCATATAATTGTTTACTTTAACACCGGTAGTTTCAAAAAAGCGTCTAAATATGTCCGAGATTATTCGCAGCAAATGATCGAGAAGTTCCGAATGTATCGTTACGGAACGTTCTGTAACGTTCGCGGTAACTGAACTCAGCCCTGGGGTGATTATTCAAAGTAAAGGGGTTAATGTATATGTGCCACTGACAGTTGAATTTCTTTTTTAACAATACTTGGGATGTGTGTTACCAAGGAATTTACATAAACTCTGTCATTTTGGGGATTCGCGAAACCTTATAAGGTGTATATTTCTTTAAACTAATCAAATATAAAAAAAGAATTAAACTGAGTACAGCCCTATAATCAAAAGTGACACTGTTTACAGACTGCAAAATAAACAATTATCTATTTTACTCATCTTAAATAAGAAATATGTTTTAAGACATGAAATTCTCTCTTGAATATGTTCATAATATTTACCAGGGATGAGACGATACGGTCATCACACGATACGATACGTATCGATAAAAAAGGAGACGACATGATTACTTACGATACGGATAGTTATTGTTAAAATACAATCATTCACGCTATTTACAATCTTTTATTTATGATCACATTAAAGAAAATACACAACAGAGGAAGGCTTCCAAAAGTCGGGTTAAAGCACATTAACAATAAGGTTCACAAACGAGTTGGACTAAAATATTTTGTTAAGTTCCGGTAAAAACAATGCTCACTAGAAGTAACGCCCAGCCCTGCGTTCAGTTACCGCGAACGTTACAAAACGTTCCGTAACGATACATTCGGAACTCCTCGGCCATTCGCTGCGAATAATCTCGGACATATTTAGACGCTATTTAAAACTACCGGTGTTAAAGTAAACAAATATATGATCGTTTAGGCATTGAGTGATGTTTCGTTTTTAGTCCGTAAATTTTGAAACATCACTCATTGCCTTAATAATATTTGTGTGTTAGATTAGGCACTGGCACTAGAGTCCTCACATTCTTTAAAATACACGCACATATAATATTTTGTCAACAAACACAATTAAAAATCGCTCCCATATATAGGGACGTACGCATTATAATCATAAGATATGGACTCTGGTGCCAGTGAGATTAGGTTATTCGCAGCGAATGGCCGAGGAGTTCCGAATGTATCGTTATGTAACGTTTGGTGTAATTGAACACGCTACTGTATAAATATGTGAAGATGAATTAATTTATTCACAAATATATTCCGGACGCGATAAAAATACTGTTTTAACTCAATTAACTTTTATAACATATAATACGGGATGAGTTGACCCATAAACGAACCGACACAAAGATTATATGTCTTGACGCAAAAACGTTCGAATACTGAAAATACAGTGACAAGTCAGTGACTTGCCCTGATAATGAATCTCAGGGTCGTATCGCGATATATCGCGCTTGGCAATGATACGTGTAGTGGCTCAGACGCAACGATATGTATCGATATATCGACATATCGTCTCATCCTTATTATTTACGGCACTCATAGTGAAAGTATATCGAAACCGAAAGTAGAATTTGGTTGTCAATGCTTTAAACAATATTTTTCATTACAGTATGTTTAAGATAAAGTCATGTGATAACAAAAATCCTCTGGTCTATATCCGGAATTCAAATATTTGGGTTTTCCCCTCAGGTACAAACAAACTTTCAGCGTTACAATGAAAACATGGGCGTGTTCAGTTACCGCGAACGTTACATAACGATACATTCGGAACTCCTCGGCCATATATTTGTTTACCTCAACACCGGTAGTTTCAAAATAGCGTCTAAATATGTCCAAGATTATTCGCCGCAAATGGTCGAGGAGTTCCGAATGTATCGTTACAGAACGTTCTGTAACGTTCGCGGTAACTGAACTCCCAACTGGTGTACAAAGAACAAAAGGATTAATCCATAGTTCGTGCTTTTTAGCAATAATGTGTAGAACATTTTGTTTGTACCGACTGTGCACGGACGGAAAACCCCATACATTTAAAGTCCTGATTAGCCACAATATTGGATCGTGTATAACGAATATTTACAAAACATGATCTTATAGAAACACGCCCTTTTTAAGAACTGGGAAATTGGTCAAACTTTTATTAAACAAACAAAATGGTTTTAACCGTTTATTTTTATTCCTGTGCATGTAATATTTTGATACATTCACAGTTGTAAACTGTTTTCATGCCTTCTGTAAATGAATACACCTTCATATTGTGGCTTTAAGACTCATTCCGAACTACCTCGGCGATCTTCTACGCAGATATCGTAGATGATCGCCGAGGTTGTTCCGAATGTTTAAGACATTGTATCATGAACACGACATGGTTTTAAGATGAAGATTTGATAATAAAGCTTGATCAATAAATTTTACATATTAAAAATAAACAAATTTGTGGTCCGGTAAAATGAGTATAAATTAAAAATGAATTAGAGACGAAAGAATCTCTAAAAAGTCGGGTCAACTTGTATTCCCCGGTTGTTGTTTTGCACAGCTGGGAATTACCTGAAATCCGTAATATTTGATGTTACATAGAACATCATGACGTCATTTAAGTACGTGACCTTGAACACGCTCTTCAAGGTCAGTAGGCCTGTAGCATGTTCAATTACACAAAACGTTACAGAACGTTACATTCGGAACTCCTCGGCCATTCGCTGCGAATAATCTTATCTAATAAACAAATATGCGATCGTTAAGGCAATGAGTGATGTTTCAAAATTTACGGACTAAAAACGAAACATCATCCATTGCCTAAATGATCATATATTTGTTTACTTCAACACCTGTAGTTTCCAAATAGCGTCTAAATATGTGCGAGATTTTTCGCAACGAATGGCCGAGGAGCTCCAAATGTAACGTTACAGAACGTTCGCGGTAACTGAACGCAGGGCAGTATTCGCTCAAACTCCCCGCAGCGGTTATTTCCCTTTATCAAATTAATAGTATGTGCTACACGGGTTAATTAAAAGCTAATTTATAGAATTCGACTTAAGAGTAGTACAGTTTTAGTTCTAAGTTGTAGTTGCAGTTTTAGTAGGCATCGTTACGTGTTTCGCCTGTGCTTTGCCTTGCGTAGGTAGTACAATCCCAAGCCGCCAGGGTAGACCCCCCACGAATCCTTCCGAGATTATTCATTCATGAACGGTCGAGGTGTTCCGAATGACAAGGTATTGAGACTTGTGTATATTTTTTGTCGGACCTCATTTATTCTTTATAGTAAGATCCACAATTTATAGATTAGGGAGAATACGTATCGACTGTAATTAAAGCAGCTTGTTCATGAATATCAACTTTTCTAAAACTGTTATAAGTGTATAGAAACATTCGAAAACAGTCGTGTTGTGTTCTAATAATGAACATTCAAGTGTAAATCGTCATACAACTATAAAATATAGTGATTTAATGTATCAAAACATATTCCGTTATACTCAGATATACATGTAGTCAATTATAGTGAAATATTTGTGGACTTAGATTCTTCTTACAACAGGAGCAGTGGTTGAGTGGTAGGGCACGCGCTTAGGGATGAAGAGGTCCCGGGTTCGATCCCCTCTAAGGGCACTGCTTATATCCTTTAGCAAACAATAGCTTACAATTGTTCCACTCCACCCGGGCGTAAATTGGTACTGTGAGGGAGCGCCTGCCTGAGTGTGATTTCCATGATCAGGGATTATCATCCAAGATTGTTAAGTCGGATGATCATGTATATGGAAGCAGACTTTAAACCACACTTTAACTTTACGTGGAATACAAATTTTTGTTTTACATTTCTCTCAATCTGTAGGTCAGTTTGTCTTTAAATATTAATAATTTATTTTTTCAACGCAATTACAAGTAAATACTGTGATGTAATTTTAAAATACATAAAAAACCCAACAGATCTGTACACGAGTAGCTTTAGACATTTTATGTTTTGTTTACACTTTGGATTCCTGTTGTCCTCCATGTTGGTTACACAAAAGTTATATATATATTTTCAAACTGGCTGAACATCTTCTGTCAATACATATTTAAGTTCAAATAGCACAAAGATTTCCATTAATATCAAGGCCACAACAAGTTGATCATGTGTTCTATGGATTCGCGCGCACATTTGTTTTGACGGTTTTTTACACACAAAAACTATTTCCTCGCTCATAAAAATTTGGTCAAACCGCTATATAAAACGACAGAATTAGGATTTTTTCTTCAGAAAAATCCGTAGAATACATCGTCAACTTGTTGTGGCCTTGTTTGGTGATTTGTTTCTTGCTGTTTCGTTATTAAAATTGTTTAAGCTCAAGTCTTGTGGTAAAATGTTTTCCTCAAAATTACGTATGACGATTTTAGATCATATATATTCAACGTAAACGTTTAGATTATTACATTGTGCTCTTATAAAGGCATCATCTGTTTTAAGAAATAAGAACTTAGAAAGCAGACTTGTTTTAAAAAATGTATATTGTGTCTCTAATGAACGTTATATTTTAATATCTTTACGGACTGTTTTCATGTCGGCTTAAACTGAACATAGCATGTATGTATTTTAAGTTGATTGTGAGCATTACACTATATGAGTACACAAAATATCAATTATTGTTTAATATAATTAGATGCTATGATGTTAATAAATATATTCGCGGGTCCCGATAGAAAGTTTGCATACGGGCTCAAATGTTCAAAATGCGGATCCCGAACAAAAGTTTAGGTTCCAACTGTTCAATATGAGGGTCCCGATTATATTATACGGAATTTTTTTTGATATGCGGTTCAGAAAAAGTTAAGTATGCGGTCCCAAATATTTAATATGCGGGTCTCGAAAAAAGTTAGTAATCGGTTTAATGTTTTCAATATGCTGGTGTCGAAAAAAGTTTAGTAAACAGTCACATATTTTCAATATGCGGGTCCCGGAAAAATCAGTGTACGGTATCATTTTTTAAAAATACGGTCCCAAACAAATTAAGTTAACGGTCAAATACTTTTAATATACGGGTCCCGAATTTTTTTGTATACAATTCCTTGTGTTATACTTTAAAAACGGAAACATTTTGTGAATTTGAGATTTTACAGCAGTTCGAAGTCATACATGTTTTTAGGCAGATAATTACTATATGTAAATTTATCTTGGAATTAAAATACGAGAGGTGTTCAACATATTTGAACATATCTGAAATCTGATTATCAAGCCTCTGACCATATAGTAACTAAAAATTCAGGATTTGTGTGTCCTTATCACAAAAAACTAAACATATATACAATAATTATGTATTTAATGAGAAATTATGTGCAGACACATACATAAATGTTGTTATTTATTATTTACTTTGTTCTGCACGATGGGTAATGAGCCAATGTTGTTGTCAAACAAATAAAACGCAATTTGTCGAAAATTTTCGTTCGGCAATGTATACGAACACGTAAAAATGTATACGCACAATTTTTTAAAGAAACGGTTTTGCAATATCTAATTGGATAAAGAAAAATAACATTTTTGAAGTGACCGCATGTCTTGGATTTCGCTATGTTGAAAACATCAACAATTCGGTCCCTTTAATAATGTTTTATTACAGACTTACGGTGTCTAATTTTTTATTTTAATATGTCATTCGATTATAGTCAATCCATTTGTAACATATTCAAGTAGAAATGTGGTTATTTATTGTCGGAAAGTGATTTTTATTCCATCAAAAGTTTGTTCAAATATAAGTTGATCATTTCTCGAAAAAAAGATAAGCCCATACATCTATACTTCAAACAAAATGAACCCTGCACAGGTTTAAAGATATTTCTTGTTATGATATTATTTCGTTTTGCGAAAAAAATGTACGAACTAATTTTACGTTTCAACGGAATAATTTTTCGACAAAAATATTTCGCCAAAATGAAATAATTTTTCTTAAAAAAAAAACGAATTTATTTTTGATTCTAAAAATAATTTCGTTAGACGCTATACTTTTTTTCGAAATATTATTTTTTAAATTTTTTTTTGAAATAATATTTTTTTCTCTTTTTCGAAATAATATTTTCGTGAGTTCATAGTAATTTAGTAATACAATGAATATCCATGAGTTTTATGAAGGACGGTTTTAAGACATTCCTCAGGCTAGATCTACCATTTTAAGAGGGAAGATTTGCTTCATGGCAACAGCTTCTCTCCCGAATATATCTTCTAAGGCTTGTGTATTAACCTGTGTTATTTTTTAAAGAGAAGGCTTACAGCTTATGAATATTTTTAAATGACGTATTTTGAACTATTAAAACTCTGGAACGCTATAACCGAAAGACATAAGTTCACGATGGCATCTTCATGCGTAGTTTTTTCAAAGTTTAAAATAAAAAACACTGACAACAGATACACATTGAAGTGTTTGAAAATAGTACTTTTATGTATGTCTAGTCAATAATTAATGGTAGAAACTAGCAGATCGCCTAAAAACATGTTTGTATTTTTTATAGGACAAGTTTCAATTTGAAAAAAATGCACCGTAAGTCATTGATATCATTACAATTATACATTAGACAAACTATACATGATTTTAGACCAGTAATGTACTTGGTAAACAAAAACACTGTAAAATAAATCATATTATGTTTGTAGAAGTTTAAACAAAAAGGGACAGATTATTATTGGGGTCATAACCCCTATCATTAAAATTGTTTTGAAATAAATAGTTTTGCATAAAAATAAGCATATCTTATGAAACGACCAAATCTTAGCATACAAATGTATATTTAATCGGTATGAATAATAAACTTAATTTATGTTCATGGTTTCCGAAGTTAGCCGAGCGTAGCATACGATTGTAAAGGAATATGCATTAAGGGCAATTTCAACCTTGTTTGCTAATATCTGTATATATTTTGTTTTAAGTTTTGACCTAATATCTTTGAATCTTAAATATTGAACACACTTTATTTGCAAACAACTTAGTAATGTAAATTATATATTGTTTTGTTTTATTTCTACCTGGACGACAGCAAGATAAAATGCATCCTCATCTTTTAAGATTAACACTTCTGCATGACTCTAGTTTGATTTTTATTTGTAGGCCGTCACTTATAAAAAAATTGAATAATGATATTTTGATATGCATACGAGTTTACATATTTTGTCTTTTTTCAATACACTTCTAGACTCATACAAGATAGTTAAGACATGTAAAATCATATATTAAAATATGGTTTGAAGTATTAGTACCCGAAGTAGTAGCCGAGTGTGTAAACTTCATTTCAATGCACCTGAACAAGACAGATACATTTTATTTCTGTATAAAAATACAACTTAACATAAAATTATTATACATGTAACAAGATGAACATGAATAATAATTTTATGACATCCATGTAATATAGACAAAGTATGGCTTAAAATAAAATACATATCCCTTCTTTTCAACGTAGAACTTGTCACATACAATTATCGTGGGGCATATGGAGAAATTCATAATAGTTAACATGAACAATTTAAATATGAAAGACATTTAAGGCTTTAGGAAAACAGCTTTTATTTCACTTATAGAGGTAAAGTGGCAGATGTATGAATGTAAAAAATATTTATCTACTATTTATTTATTTATTCACTTATGATAAACATGTTGTAATCCTTGACTATGGAGAGGATGTATATAGCCATTATGTGCCTGTTATCCATTATGTTTGTAATAAAATATGTATTAAATAAAAAACGCGGCAGGGTCCTCTTTGAAGGGAAAGTAGCAACAAAAATGAAAATGGGAGAACACGTTTTTCTTTTATTTTCAGTAATTAAGATAATAGCAACTTAGTAAATTTGTAAGGAAATATTTCCGTTTTCTTATTAAAAAGTACAACCGATGAAGCAGTATAGTCCGTATTTTTTTTTCAAGTATTATAAAATATTGTCGAAAATGAAATACAATGTAATTTCTAAAAGTAAGGACAGGGGAAATTTACTTCTGGGAAGTACATACTATTTTGGAAGAGGAATGTGTTTCAATTTTGGCCCCTAAATGGCATGAAAAAGCACTAGAAAATATATAAATTGTTACAACATGACTGATTCATAAAATTTTCTAAACTGTTTAAGGGTCACAATGGAATTTTATTTTCGTGTCAACCATTGTGTACATTAAATGGATGGCAAAATTTTAATATCCATGTTTATCTCTTTACATGTATAGTTGTTCTATGTTAACTTTGTATAATAAATACAGAAATAAATCTAAACCCTCTGACGAAGTTTTATGAAACCAACTATTTTATCACAAATATTTTAAATCTGAATCTCAGAAATGTATCCAGTTTTAAAGATAGAATGATTCTCAAATGAATTTATATTATCTGATTGGTTACATATGTCTAAATTTACAATTATCTTAAGGGTCGAGAGTATTTGGTTTGAAATATTTTCTAAATTTAAAATCATATAAGGTAATATATGTGCAAGACATTTTATGTATAAACTATGTGGAATGTTATAACATTTAGTCTCATAACCAATTTAACGGTCAGATTTAATGTAGCTTATTGACCTGTCTTATTTTCATTCTTAGTGGAAATTTATAATACTATCTTAGCAAATATTTTAATTTTAAAAGAAAAAAAAAACAAATATAAAAAATATACATGTATGTAAAGAAAAAAACCACGAACAAAATTCTCAAACAATAAATAAAATTAAAAAAGGAAAAAAACAGTGTGAGTATATAACTATCGATTTTTTATTAGCTCACAACACGGTTCGAACCCGCGAACTCTAGTTTTCAAACCAAACATGTCAACCGCTGCACCACGGAAACCTAGGACGAAGCTTTAATTTTTGAATTAGTGAAAGGGAGTTGCTTGACTATTAATATTCATTGTGCGATCAAGCGTGAAATAATTAAAGCTTTTGATAGGTTAATTTACAGTTAGCAGTGTGCGCGGATATACAGTCAAAGTTATATCCTTATTTAGGTATTGCAAAATTGGACGTTATATCTAGATGTAATAAGGGGCCTAAGTCAGTTATTTTCCCTTATATACCTTAATATATTCAAATAGGTAGTCCAATTAGTTGGATTTCTCGGATTTTACCCTTACTTTTCAATGTCAATTTTCCAAAATTAATCTTACATAACTTTTTTGTAAATCATTTAATTTGTTTGAAATTCAAGAAAAGTATCTTTATGGTAAAGAACTAGCTAAATTTCATCATTTCTCCTAATATCTTAATTAACAAAATATTAGATGAAATATTTTGTTATCCTTACATAGGAATTCAATGATAAAATCCGAGGATTCTAACTGTATGGACCTACTTACTAATTGAATTACTTCAGATTTTATCAGGGAAAGAGAACTGACTAAAGTCTCTAATTACATTTCGTACGTAGAAGACTGTCAGGGTAGCAATAAAGCGGTACGATTTGTGTTTTATTGTTTTATAAGCGTCTCGTCGGTGTAATGGTTAAACGTTCTACCAATGTAAACAGTGACATTAGGGTAGTGGTTCGAGTCCAGGGAAGGTATTTTGTTTTTAATTTTACGTTCTAATTTATAATTTCACCATTTCAACTATAAATAGAATATTTTATTTTAAACTGATATGTAGCGTTTTTTTAATACATATATACGTGCCATATATACTCGTATTTATATTTTTAAATATTTAATTTGTACAAATACAAATAGATTAATGTTTCAACATTCCTGAGTAATGTATCTGAAACTGAATGCAGGGGTGTGAAATTCCGAATATTTTCCACTTGTCCTTGGAAATATCTCCTTGTCCGCAGACATAAATGTACGAGTCGGAAAAGTCGGGCATTGGAATTCCACACGCCTGGTATCTGTGTCTGTCCCAGAATCAGTATCTGTGCTTGTGTCAGTAGCCGAGTTAGTAGTAATATCAACATAATCAGTTACTTCACTCATTTTTCCAGCAGTTAGTAGAATGATTAGTTTTTGGATCTTCTATAAAGGAGTTATATCTTCTTGCCGGAATTTCATATCAATATCCATGGCAGGTCGACATCATTTAGTACATATGCCTGGTATTATAGATTCGAAGTCCTCGTGTACGAGTCTTATATTTCTTCTAGCTAGGTAGCCTGAAAAAAGAAATCAGTAGTTTAGAATTAAATTAAACAACATTTGCATTCAATGAGAACTAATTTCAAAATTTATTTATCTAACTTACCATTTGAAATCCGTTAATATAAGTTCTGTAGGGTTCAGATCGGTGTATTATGGTGGCAGACGAATTACAGAACTATCAAGCTGTTCTAGAATATTGTCAATAACATCTGTTGGTTTGGATGGTCTATGAAGCTTGCATATTTTAACAAGGTTTTCCATCTTTGTATTATTGTATCAAATACAATAGCTATACGTTGTAGTCAACCCTGTGTATAATTTTTCTTATCATCCAAGGAGGGTAGAAGCTCCTCTAATGAATTGTGGTATGGAGCATTGTTCACTAACAACCAAACCTGACATAGCCAGAGTATTTGGTATAAACAGTCATTTCAAGCATTTAATGAAGTTTTCACGATTCATCTCATCGGGATAGCCACCACTTCTTTCATTCAGATGTAGACTATTTTACAACCTTGCAATTTAAAATTCGCTTTCATTTCCACAATGAAGAATTAGCATACTTTCTCCTGAAATATACAGAATAACTGGTACATATATTGTGAATGACTTATAACTTTATTGATATAACAAAATTTAAAACTGTTTTAGATTTCTGTCGACAAAGAAACCCTCTTGTCGTTCGCTTTAGTGCCAGTCTTTATAGGAAGATTCCAATGTAAATACTTAAATAACACAGTCTGGTATTGAACCATATAAAAACATAAAATAATTCTTCAACGTTTTAAAAGGAAAATTCGGTAATACCTGAAGATATCGGTTCATTGAGGGATGACTCTGCAGTCGATTGACATCGGTGAACTTGCTGGTCCCTGATCTGCGTGCTGCCAGCACTTGTTTACGGTGTGTTCACGGCTGTGTAAGATGGGTCTTGTCGAAATAATATATTGGACGACCTTCACCTCTCGTTTGTTTGCTATTCCTCATATTGTGGATTCTCTTCAGTACATTGAAAGTGCTTTCCATAAGTTTTGTTTAGCAACGACGGTATGAAACCCGCTACTGTTTTAAAACTCCTCTACGATGCCCCTCGCTGCCTCTATAATCGTTTGCTTCCGGTAGATTACTCTGAATGGTTTCTTAGGTTGATTAAACTTGTCCAGTTATACATACTGGATACAGTTCTCTTAACAATTCATATAATCTTTATAATCCACTTCCTATTCCTTCTAGCATTCAGTGATGAGTCCCTAGAGGATAGTGTCTTCAAAACTTTTCTTACAAGTGTTTCACCAAGTTCTGTCGGCACACAGACGATCGGATCCAAAGAATTCTTTCCTTCGAGACGATCCGTCCCTAGTCTCAAGTCATATTAGTCTTTGAACGATCGATTCCCATAATGAACTGATTTTAGACGATACTTCCCCAGTTCTTTGAAATGAATTGGAGAACTAACGTTTGATGTTTTTTTTTAAATCTTTTTTCATAGTCTTTGGATAATGTAGTAATACATCAAGTCATATTACTGATACTCGGAGAACTATACAATATTAAGTGGACGAATCGTTCAAACTTTGTTAAGACAGGGACGGACCGTTTAATGAGGAATGCCAGAGGGAACGGATCGTCATTCGGATCGACATTCGTCTTGTCATTTGAGAAGTTTTCTACAAAGATGTCGTAAGTGAATGATGTCGACTTGTTTCGATTCTTGAGCAAAATAAAACTCTACCTCGTGATCTTTGTTTAAACGAACGGAAAAATAATTGACCTGTCCTGATAAAGTTGACAAGAGGTTTTTAACTTCAATTTTATGATTAGTGTGACGCATATAACATATTTCGTACACGTGTTCAATATGTAATATTTAATCATAAAACAAAATGAAACGCGGCAGTATGTTAATGTGAAGTTTTGTTGTTTCTAATTGGGAGAAACATTAAAAAAATGAAAACCTTTTTCACAGGACTCGAACAAATGACCACAAGAATTTACGTTTTACCGCTACACTAATGAGGCGTTATGATTTATTTAGATGAATTAAATTATACAACCTTCTTTCTTAATACTGCCCTAGCTTTGGCGGATTCCTTTTTTTAAACTTAAACACGTTTTTTTGTACAATTTAGTAAAATATATATAAATACTAAACTTTCGTGAATGAAAATACCAAATATGTTTTTAACCTCGTGGAAACCGTTCACCGTCGTGTACACAAGTATTTGTAAAGCATGCACCGATTATGTTTGGATTGCAAAATAATAAAGTTATATGTGGGATCGAATCCGTAACCTCTAGATTTTGAGGTGGTACGCTTTACCACTACACCAAGACCTAACATGTTTGTAAGTGTCTTAAAACTAATTATTTAAGTAATAAACTCATGGATTTACGGATACTTCATACGGAAATCCACGACTATGCATAAAGTGCATGTTTAAGGTTACCAAATAAGACAAAAATAAAAATGTGGCAAATAATAATTATGTACAAAGGTCAGTCTTTAAGAAAAAAACATTCATTAGCCGCTGGACTTACGGTCCAGCGAAAATAAAGCTTTTACTGGACCGTGGGAAAGTTTTTTGGACGAATAAAATTTTCAACTTTTTTAACACGGTATTTTTTTACTGAACCGACTGAATTCTTTTTACCAAAAATCTGTCATTTGTTAAAATATGTGGTCAACTTTCATTAAGCATAATGAATCCTTAAGTTAAATAAATAATAACACAACTTTATTTTTTCATTGAATTTTTGAAAATGGTGGATGTTAACAGTTGGTGTACCATCGTACCATTTATATGCTTAAATCCATGGGACCAACAGTGATTTCGGTGGATTCGGTCCATGGTCTACAATCAAAATACAAAGATTGATACATGCAACATATTGTTTTGATATAAACATATGTCATCAGAAAATATTTTAAAAAATGTTGTACTAACTCGTATTTTTATAATGTATGAATATATATATATAAAAAATCAACGCATATAAGCCCGAATGATTAATTTCATGGTTTTTTTAAATTGTTATTTTTCTTCTTTTTTTTTACTTTTTTTTGTAAATGGTCTATCAGTCTAATGTTTTTATCTTATTTTTTTACTTAATTGTTAATAATATATCAGTTTATTTTTTCATTATTTTTTTTTTACTTTTTTTATTTTTCAAATTGTAATTTAGTTTATACACACAATAACTTTACATTAAGTTTAATTATTATTTCAAACGGCGATGTAGAATAATTTTTTATGACCGCTTACAATCTTAGTACTAAGCGTGACAGTGTTTTAGCCAAGTCCATTTATCATAGTCTGTTGTTTCTTTATATCATAGATGATAGTTAGGAATAACTTTTTACAAACGAATGCTTATTTTGGCCCATTGTATGTAGTTTTAGAGAATTCGTGCCTCAAGAAGTAAATACTAATGCATAAAATCATACGATTATGTATATATTTGCATTACGATAGAATACCACAGGAAAATAACTGCAACAAATTTTACAGTTTATTCATTTCTCTTTTCAGGGAGGGCGCTATGCTTATTATCAAGAAATGATTTTATGGAGAGGGCACCTAAAAATGGAGATGTTTTGTATAACAGCTTGAGGTCTCTAATGTCGAAATTTGGTAAATATTGTTTATATTTATCCGAGTTTTTATTAAGCTTATCTTTAGATTGTTGAACTGATGTATTTACAGTAGAATTGAGGGAAGCTCAACTCAGGACAGTATACATCCTAATGAGGTGGTTTTATCATTGATTTGTCACGCTTTAAATAAGTACACGGTCCCTGATTGTTATTTTGAAACTAGGCAATTCATCGACATTCAAAAGCTCCTTATCTATAGTTAGATCTTAAATGAAGTAAACAAAAACGCATTCAGTGACCTTGAAATTATTTTAACTAGGTCAGGTTGATAAAATAAAAATATATGTTTGTATAATTGACTGCGTAGGTATATAGCTCGTTTGGGATAACTTGAGACAAAATACTACGATACCATTTCATAACTGTCGTCAATACTAACTTTTTTTACGTAACCATACGTATGTACTGTAAATTGTAGTGTACACTTTTAGTATAATAAAATACGTAAACAAACCGAGTCGTTTGTCTTAAGTTGTCTTAAACGAGCTACATGCATTTGTTATACACATATTTAGAAATGAAGATTGAATGCTTTTGATTTCTTTATTATCCCCTCCGATTGAGTTGAATTATAAACAATGGAGTGCAATTTTTAATTAGTTCGCAACGAAAAGTGACCGTTATGAAATTGTTTGATCATTTCACTATCCAGATTAGTCGTTCCTTCGATAAGATAAATTTCGTCACCATCTGCATCAATAAATATGTCAATAGGAAGATCAACTTTGCATATTAGGCAACTTTTAAGCTCACCAGTTGCTTTACCAAAATGACTGCATTTACGTTACGCTTATATATTATCATAAAGGTCATGAGGTCGTTGACACATCAAGGGAAGCCACTCTTTATCGCAAGGACGAAATGATATCCAGGATGAGTCCGCTTGATTCGAACATATATTTTTGAATATCGCAGCATTATTAGTTGAACTTTCTTTAAGCTATACATAATTTCATAATAAGGTATATATGCTGTGTACATGTTATTATTTCTTTGTGTATCATTTGTGTCCTGGCAGCTTTTACAACCATTTTTTAACCAAGTTGGCACTGCATTTCATTAGTAAAACATTTTCTTCAAATGGTTGCATGTTTTTACTAAATGCTCTAGTGTTTCTGATGCTCCTTTTAAAAATATTTCATATAATTGCATAATTCAATTATTCTGCAGTCAGGGAACATATGTGCTAACTTATTTGCATTATGGAACGGTTAACACATTTTCAAGTAGCAATTCTGAATTGTTGAATGGATTCCTTTCCTTAACATTATTATGAATTATATGTAAAAGATCAAGAGCTACTTCACCATCTAAAATCTTAGTATTGCTTATCTAGGTGATCGAATTCAGATTCCAATTACACCAACAACAACTACAGCAGAATGGTTACCACCACAAAACGAGCCTTACAAATCAAGCATTACTTCATGTGTCATGTCTGGTAAGTTCTTCATTTGAAAAACAATCTTGTTTTTTCTATAGGGAAATTATGTAACAGGTAAGATGAGAATCTCATAAAAAGTCGTCTGCGTCAAGTATAATTACCATAAACAGGCTATCGTGAGAACATGCAAACGTACTGAATAATTGCTTGTAAGATTACTCGTCTCGTCTCAGACATACATGCTTACCTTTGGCCTGTTTTAATTGTTGGAAACTATTAATATAATTATGTTTTGTAAACTGTTATATTTTGGTTATAGTAAAATTCATTTTCGATGTTTTAGGAATCTATCACACTGACCATACTCTTAACCACTTCCCATTTAACTATTGCCCTACCTGCTATGATTTACGATATAATTCTTGGTATGGTTTGTAATGGTCATTTGGCTGGCATCTAAATACCTAGATTAATATCAAATATCAATTAACATTTCTAAATGAGGAATGAGAAGGTTTGCTTGAGTAGTACATCAATATTAATCAGTATTTGACCCTGAATCAAGTATATACTAGGCACTACACTGAATTAAGTGTCTATTGTTGGTTGGCTAAGTCCTTAAGACAAGTTGAATATCATCAATGGTATATAAGACAAGTATGTTTGAGTTCATTATATCAAGGAACTTCATCATCATGCTACCATTATTAGGATTTGATATTTGACTTAATGTGTTTTCTTTTACTAATTTTGGATCATGTCTTCCAACTTGACTCAAATTTCCTTTAGCTGATTTTGTTCAGCAATCTGATTCAGCATTATTAAGTTCAAATTCACTTTCTTCTCGTTAATAACAGTTGTAAAAACCCAATCAATCCAATTCCTTTTCCTTCACTCTAAATATTGTGACAAGAAGATGTTTTAAAACGAACATATATTTCTTCGGAAGCTAATGGTTGTATAGTCAGTAATGTCACACCCCCATTCTACATAGCGAGCCAATAGAACGCCCGATGCAAGCATGATATTGCATCATTTTCAGATAAAACGATACTAATCTAATGAATATAGACATGACAATTTGAGCAAAATTTTGTAGTACATATCTTATATACTTATAGTTGACTTAATATTGTTTAAATGCATTACCTATATTATCATTTTATTTCTCTTTGTGTCTTATGTCTATGTTATTGGTTCATATTCGGAAACATGGCTCCAATCAAAACATAGGAGGGATGTAGTAATGCCACGCCTTCCATATTAGCTAGCCAATAGAATAACTGAAGCATGTATGATATTTGCTTGAGTATGAATGTTCTGATTATTTTAAACACTGGCCTGTCAGGATTATAAAAGAAAGATACTACTAGCATTCACACCTTTTGGGACTGTTGTAATACATACAACCCCTATTAAGGATCAGATAATAACCAAGAGCATCACAATGCTGATAAATATTTGACGTATATTTGGTATTTCTTTATTGTTGAGACGTCAATCATAAATGGAGCCATTTTACGTGACCTAGTTAACAGTTTTATGGTAGAAACAGTGTTTAAATCAAATTTGACTCCGTCTTAAAACACACACGTGCTTCCTTCAGTCTTCATAACAAACTCTGATCACCATCGGGCATTTGGTCAAGCAAAATGGATTTTTTTACTGAATCAAATGAAATTTACGGGACAAAAAATTCTCAGACTTATGTTAATAAAACTTTCCATTTCAATGACTCAGCATAATATAACCTAAAATTAATAAATGATATAACATCAATTACAAGTTTTCATCAAATATTTAATAAAATGTTGGTGGACTATCGGACATGCTCATTCTAAATGTCAATTGGACCGACAGTGATTTCGGTGGGCTTGATTCTTGGTCCACCGGCTTAATTAAAAGTCTGTTCTTTGCTTGTAAAAATATGCCTTATAAAAGAAAAGAAACCACATAATTTCATCATTATCACTGTTCATGGCAGTTCAGTTTTTCATTTTTTCAATTTTCAGATCAAACACCAGCTCGTTATCTTCTCATGCCATCTAGTTCTCCATCAACATCGGTAACTACGTTACCATCAAACATGCCTTTTATTGCTAGAAGTCCATCATATGTGCCAATACAGCCTCATCCCTTTGTTTCTGCTCATACAAAGCATACTGATGATCATGAATTATCTTCATTGTTGGGGCGTCCATCTTCTCGTTTCGGTTAGTACTTTGTTGTGATGTTTTTAGTACTTAGGTATATCATAATCTGGATTTAAAATGTGCTAAGATTCAGAAATTTGTCAGAAAATAAAGGAAAACATGACCATGATTAAAACATTATCAGGGGATGGATAATGTTGTAATGAATTTCATTAATGCTCTTGTTAAATTATGAGTTCTTTATATATACATATATGTAATGAATAGAGAAAGATATATCATGTGTAAGTCATACTAGATCAAATGTCATAATAATTTGCGTCTCCAGATACTTTATATTAATTAAATGCTAACTTTAGTCGATTTTCTGTTGCCAGGGAGCTCGACGGACCGTTCCCAGGAAGTACTTTTTGTATGGTCTTTCATCTGTTTTGTTCAATGCCTTTGTTATTATTTCGGTGTGTCTTTTTCTTTATTCTTCTTATAAGTGTTGTGTCCAAATGTTGTGTAATTATATATTAATGCATGTTGTCCAGTAATAGCTGTTATCTCACTTAGTTTAGACAATACACACTACGTACTATCTATCTCTTCTATGTATAAATCATTGCCTTTCATTATATTTTATGTTTGTATAGATCTGAATTTTACGTTACTAAAGCATGGTAGAACATTTATCATCTTCATTGATAGTTTATTAGGTGCCTCTTGTTGGTGAATACAATTATTTGCGTTAAATTGTATCATTTATGTTATTGTGTTGTGAATGTTTTCTGTTCTTGGTTAAATGTTTCTTTTTGGTTCAATAACTTTGTTTATACCTGTTGGTATTAGGTAGTTGTCATATAAAAATAAACCACTTTCTTAGTTTTAGATATTTACTGAGTTGATATCAAAAAGCAGAAAAAATAACGATCAAAAGTTGACATGAAACAAACAAATATAGTTTACAAATTGAGAGAATCCACAAAAAAGTTCATAATTGTTGAGAATATTTTCAAAAAGTTATAACCAAGACGTACACATTGTAACCAACATCATGTTCTTATTCTTTACTTCATTTACATGTTTATCTTGAAAGATAGTGTATGTCATTCGACACACAAAAAAGTTTCTGTCAACAAATCAGTTTTGATTATACCAAGAAACGGTTTTTAATAAATCAAACTAACAGAGTCAATATTTCTTTACTTATTAATGTATCTGACGATATAAAGATAAGTAGCTCATTTATAAGAATATATCAACCTTAGTTTCAGGAAGTAGTCCATTTATTCGACCATCATCTGCACCTGAAGCCCTAAGATCTGATCATTTAGCACGACAGGACAGGACGACAGGTAAGGTATCAACATTGAATAATATAGGTTTATGTAAATAATTATATACAAAATTGACACATCAACATAAATGTGAAAATACATGGCCAAGACAAAATACATAACACTAAATGCATAAAAAATCCAAGATCATTGTTATGCCAGATCATCATATAGTATTCTAATTCGAAACAAAATAAACTTGTATACTGCGGGAATTCTGATTTACATATTACATAACATTATTACGTAATAAACTCCCAAGTGCCTTTCATCCCCCTAACCATCACCCATCATACAGGGAACATATTCCCTATATAATGAATAGAAATATAGACTACATTTGTATGTATTAGCCAACCTCGATTTAATACATACATAAATGAAATACATACCGTGGAACGACCTAGAATGATCAGCCATGATATTACGTAATAAATAGCACATACTATATTATAATTTAAAACCTCTCAACTTTTGTTTGATGTTACAATTGCTTTAAATTTATACTCTAACTCATAAATGTACTGGGTCGTGAATACAGTCTAAGTAACAGATCTTACATTTTACGAGAAAGTATGCACTTGCCAAGGTCGACGAGAACCTAAATGATCACGCATCCCAAGAAAAATAATTGGTGTGACTCAGACAGCTGGTGATTTGAAGAACCAAACAAAAACAAACTTTACCATTGTATGTCACAGCTATATTCAAGTTCAATAAAAGAGGAAAAGCCTGGATGATATAGAGTAACATTCATTTGTTGAAACAAATATACATTTTGTCAGTAATTATGATAATAACTATGATAATTACTTAGATAATTTTAGAAATTTACCATACTATACTATCTAAGTATTTTATAGTCCTTTTTGAGTATCTAATGTACATGTATTATACTTTATATTACATAATATATATGTTTTACATACATGTTGTACATTATGCGAGTCTGAAGACTTTAAATGAATAAATGCTATTTTATTTTCTTTACGACAGATTGTCGGTTACTCTGGGAATTCATTTATCAACTCTTGTGTAACGCAAAATACAGCAGTCTGGTGTGTTGGGAAGATAAGGACGAATATGTTTTCAGAATCATTAATCCTACAGGTAATATCACTAGATCTACTTCAATTACAGGTTGCTGTCTTCAATTAATCCATTAGATCGTGGACCGAGTCCACAAAAATCGCAATTTTTCCAGTGACTTCTAGTATTCGGGTGGTTCGACGCTCCACCAACTTTTACAGCCTCTGAATTGTGAGTGTTCCGACGGTGTATCAACTTTTTACAGCCTCTATTTTCCTAAGACAATGAGGAAAATGTTATAAGTAGTTATATTGTTTATCTAATTTTAGAATAAAGTATGTTAATCGTTTTAATTGAATGCATATTTCAACATATTACTAAGATATTTTGGTTCAGTAAACTTTCATTTGATCCAATAAGAACACCAATATTGCGGGACCATATGTTTAGTGCTAATGAAAATTTGTCATGAAGACTGCAATTGCATATTTACTTTGATAAACCAGCTTGTGTGAACGAAGATTTGTGAACAGATTGTTTAATTCACACTGAACCAGGTTTAGTAACTGTTACAATTTTTGCCAACATCAATCGTGGCTGCACTAGTGAGTTTGAAAGAGTTGGACAACACAGAGGGTTCTTAGAAGTAGCCCTTAAAAGTGCCTTCAAATATACAGCACTGACCTTCCATGCTTTTAAAAGTTAGCACACGTTTAGTAAGGCTTCATACATTAAAATCCAGTTGGCTAAAGATTTAATAACATTTCCAATTGCCCATTTAATGCTTTTATTGATATTTTGATTTAGGGTTAGCCGAGTTATGGGGCCAACAAAAGAACAGAACTAACATGACGTATGAGAAATTATCGAGAGCATTACGATATTATTACAGAATGAATATAATCAAGAAAGTTCCTGGAAAAAGATTAACATATCGGTAATGGTCCACATATCATTTTTCCATTCAACCTTTGAATTCCACGGAACGTTTAGACTTGCTGGGAACTGACCTATATATACATTTTATACATTTTAATTAGTATAAACGCTTTTGACAAATAATTAAACAGTTTGCATGACCTTAATTTCTCGTCTTTATCCAACAAGATTACTCGTTTTTCACTTTTCCGATTTATTTTCATCCTCCTTAAAATCCTAATAATACTTAAACTGAACAACAAGCGATCCTATTGTCAAGAGATTGGTATGCAGTATCATTTTATCACGCTTCACAATGGATGCACACTTTCATCAATTATAATATGAACAGTTTTATTGTTAAGCAATTGTCACGTGGTGTTTCTTTGACGAATAACAACCAATGAGAGATTTCAATGCAGTTTTTATCAGCGAAGCGTGAAATCTTTTGTTTGAAAGAGCCAATGTCATAACGGTGTAAAAATAACACAAAGGACCTAGATTTTGCTTCGATAGTTCGACCTTGAACTGCTCGACTAGACGTATTTTATTTTTATAGAAAAGAGGAAATATATTGGTTACTGGTAAATAATTCGAGCCATCCTTCCCGAAATGTTATTCAATGTCTGAAAAAATGTATTCAAAGTTACTCAATGGCTGCTACAAATGTACAACAGTATATTAACTTCTAAAATTACATAAAATAGTTATTACTCGACAGTTGGGTAAATATCTTCAATAGCATTTTTTCTTTTCATTTGTAGAAAGTAATAGGTATAAGACAGTCAGACTGATACACAGTGTATGTTTTCTTTTCTTTTTATTTTCTTAGCTTTTTGCAACCACCTACCACAATCCAAAAAGGTCAAAGAGGGGCCAAACCTCATTACAAAATTCATATGGAGGCTCGTGATGCTAGGAGGGAAGGGATGATGTCTAGAGCTGAGAGTGCTATATATTCTGGGAATTCGTCCTCAGAGAACGAATTAGCCATCAATCGTATGTGGGCGAATGAAATGGTAGATGTTTTAAAGAAAGATGACGATACTTCCAAAGCTGATTCGTCAGAGTTTGATGATGATGCAACAGTTCATGAAACTGACGTAGAGTCACATGTTGAATCATTAAATTATGAAAGTGATGTTTCTTCTGTGAAATATGAGGCCTCTTCAGATATTGAACAAAAAGTGCCTGTATTAAAAACATATCCACATAACATACAACTTCCACATTCCACGTTGTTAGAACATAAATCAAGATTAATAAACACAGATTTTCCATCACAGTCAAGTTTTTATCCAGAATCACATGATAGTGGGCGTGGTCTTCATCCTAGAGGGACGATGATTCCACCAGCTTCTCCAGTTTCATATCAAAGACTTACTGAACGTGAAACAGAATTCGATATTAATCACAGGACACACAGAGCTGAAATGGACCTTCCTCCTCATGTTTACATGTCTAAACCCATCCGACCAACCGGAATATTTCCAAGATCTCGCTCACTTGATTTTGCTCAAGCTTTTCAAGCTCAGAAGTATTGTTTCCGTCCATATACATCTGCTAGTCCTGCTGACACAGTTTCACAGTTAGAGCCAGAGGATCTCTCCATCAAAGATAGGTTTCAAGGTACAAATGAACAATCAGACACATCGTTCAAAATGGAAGGATCAGAAACAGAAAGTGATTCACCAAAGAATGGAACTGGAGAAAAGAAATGACATACTTGGACTTGTAAGGATATAGCATAATGAAGGCAGGGACACTGGTGGGTAAAAATGTATTAACTGTTATTGAATTGATATATAGTATAAACAACGATCCTTTTTTCATTATTCATTGATGGACTGAAAAGTGTTCGATAAAAATCAAATGCATGTATGGCTAAGCTATCAAGTGAAAATGAAAGTATCAGGCTATTATTTCGTATGTATTTCACTATTGTATTAATTAGATGAAATTATAGACACCTGGTAAACAATTTGTACCATTGAATTGTATAGACAGCCAAAATTACATTACATTGCTATCCAGAGTTTATGGCATATTATTGATAGAAGGTGATCCAACAATTATTTTTTCTACGGATCATTCTTCAGTCAAAAGTACACAATATTCAAAAAGCTCAATAACAAACCGTTTAATTTCTGTTTCTGAAACTGAATCCTCTGCACAAATATTGTTAATTAATATTGTGCAGAGGATTAAGTGAAAAGGATAGAAAAATACTGATCTAATTATTGTCCAGGAATAGAAAAGTAGAAGTTATTTTCTGTTCCCTTTAATGTCACATTGATTATTTGTCTTGAAATAGAAGTCTATAGATATCGAAGTAGATGCACAATAAAGTCTGACATGCATCACATACAATGTATTGTGGATCTGAGTATTTTTTTGTCATTCGGAACTCAATTAGTATTTCAATTAATTAGCACGAAAACTAAAACATCCCATGCAATACAATCGTATAAATGACAAATGTAGCAGTTAGGCTGCATTAGAGTGCATTTAGTAACACTTACCTTTTAAACATCAGGTATCTATGTATCTTCTGTAAATTACAATAATGTGTTTACGATAATAGCCGAGATAATCCAATTACTACCTTTACAAAGAGAACAAGGGAGATAACACTGTGTAGCTTTTGCTTTAAACATTCCCACTAAGCTACCTCCCCTTAGTCATGTCATCCATCTTTGATTGACAAACGTTTGACAGTGATAATGATACACTAAGTTTAAGTCATAGTTGATTACTTCTTTAAACTTCCTGATAAAAATGGTGAAAGAAAAAGAAATAAACCATCGCGATGGTAAGCATCTTAAGATCGCTAAAATTACAGTCGATTTGGTAAGGCTAGTAAGTGCATAGATTACATGTAAAGTAGCTTTGCCGGATGAAATAGTCCATTAGAAACTGGTGGACGGAAATCTTAAAGATGTGTCATTTAAACTAATCATGATTGGCTAACTTCCTGTACTATTACTCAACAATCTATCTGGCGACATCGAAAATGAAGTATATATAAATAAAACATCAAATATAAGTAAGCAGTTGGAGATAACAAAGGTTACTATCACTATTCATTGATCCAAATTATAGATATTCTCCCCGATGTCAACAGTAATGCTCACTAATTTACAGAGAAAATAGCTGCGTTGAATAGAAACTGACTGAATACCATCTTTGAAGGTGGCTTGAGTCAGAGAGAACAAGCTGAGGACTATCTTTGAAAGTCGTGTCTAAACTGCAAATCAAAAATCATTGTTTTCATTCCAACCGGACAAAATTGTCCTAAAAATAACATAAGCCCCCATCCGAAAACTATTCAAACTGTCTGAATATAGGTACACCCATGTTTAGTCCAACAATTTTAACCTGAGTAACAACTACAATATAATAAAACTGCAAAAGAAATCGAAAACCATGGTTTTCTTTCCAATCGGACAAAAGTATCCTCAAAATAACGTAAGCACCCTAACTAAACCTAATAACTTAAAGCTTTTCAAAATGTCTGAGTAATAAATGCAATTATGTATTGTCCAACGCTATTAACAAGAGCTTAAACTACATAATCATCATAATTAAACTCTTCGCTAAAACTAAATCGTGTGTTGCCGATAGACTATGTACGACGAAACACATGCACATCATTAAAATTAGGTCAAATACAATTATGAGAAGCCTCATTTATTAAATGTATCGATAGTAATATAAATTGAGGAAGTCCATTTTCAAAGTTGTCCGAGTTAAAGACAGCAAAATACTTCAATGTATCATTTTATCATTTTCTGGTGAAGGAAACAATGAGGTTTACCATTAAACATAATTTTGTAACTTTTCCAATAAATAAGATCTGCATTTTCTTCGGGTGCTTCAAGACACCTGCGAAGTTCCTGTTAAAACGAAAACAGTTCGAACGAAAGAAATCCCACAATAAAATTCAAACCCATGAAAGACCATTCGTTCGAACGCTTTACCTCTGCACTACTGAAGTGATTTCGAAGGTTAATTTATAACATACAAAGTGAATAACCGTATCGTATTTCCACGAGTTTAGCTTCGCCAAAATCGGACGAGTAAACTTAAAAGTTTTGCGATGGCAAGATTCAAACTATATTCCCATGTGTCCTCTGAGACAAGTGTTCGAGATAAGTAAAATAATCGGCGTACGCTGACGAAAAAACGCGACCTGTTTGTAATATGTACACAATCGTCCCTAAAACCCACAAGATAATTACAAGTTCGTACGAGTCCGGAAGACTAGGAAATGTAATGCCATATATCTGTACAAGTTCGTCTTAAGTAGCAACACATGAACTCCAGCCGACATTCCAGTAAGCACAAAATTGTGTAAAATGAGGATTTCCTCTCCAGAATCAAGCAATCAAACATTATAATACTATTGTACTGTAGTGGTATCGTCTTACTTCTTCAACTATAAACCCTTGTTTATTAATGGAAGCACGCTCATTGAACAGTGTGTCTTAACCGGTGAAGCAATCGTCCAACTTCTTGGTTAAAATTTGCCAGTTCTTCACATATCAAATACAATATAGGACCAATCCATCAATACCTCCCAACGGGTGTTTTTCAAAAAATTGGGTGCTGAAAAAAGGAGCGGACAAGATTTTTCATCAAAGGGC
This sequence comes from Mactra quadrangularis, assembly GCA_025267735.1. Lineage (NCBI taxonomy): Eukaryota > Metazoa > Mollusca > Bivalvia > Venerida > Mactridae > Mactra > Mactra quadrangularis. The sequence continues at coordinate 37,795,970 of CM046304.1, forward strand.
CATAACTCGGCGAAAAAACAATGGACCGTAACCAAAATAGGACATGCACATGTCTGTCTGATATCTGGTACGTGTGTGAAGTTTGAATCAAATCCGTAAAATAGGTGCTGAGAAACTGGGCAAAAAAGAAAAAGCTACATTCCGAACGACCGAACAACCGATCGACCGACAGGCCGACCGACCGTCAAGCCGACTTCTATACACCCCTATTTTTCGGAGGGGGTATAATTATTCATGTACTCATAACAGCTATTACATAAAAAGAAAAGGTCTTTTGTAAAATTCTCCGCACTCCGAACGATATGTAAGAATTCAGCACAACTCGCAGCAAACTGTGTTTTTCACAAGGAAAAGCACGTGCTCTTTCGTTTTGGTCTCTTTATAACTCGTAGACTCGTATTTGGGTCAAGTTAATATCATGTATATATAACAAGTCTCGTACATCTAATCTCAGCATCTCGTGTACACTCTTAACCAAGTAATAACTCCGGGTTATGACAATGTCTTCACTATGGAAACACCTATTTCGGCTACACGCTCTTAAAATACTTACGAAATCAAGTTGAGAGTAAAATTTCCTCTCCTCTAGTGAACGCAAGAATTATGAAACGTTTAAAATTCTCACCGTAACCAACCGATGAAACGCGAATTGTGGCACGTGCGATGTGGAGACACAATTTCGAGTTTTCCATGAAAAAAAGGGAGGTACTTTTCATCTCACCGCTACTCGTGGCCCAATTTCGGTTAAGTATGACTCGAGCGTAACTCAGAGGCGTCATCGAGACTAAAACGAAAGTTTTAGATCATTCGCGATATATCGACGTAAACAATAAAATTAATATAAACAATGAATTCAATATATAAAATACCTTCTCACTTAAACTCGAGTTAATATTGTTGGACTGTATATACATATATACAAAAAAATCCAAATAGCTGATAAAGGTCACCAAACAGATCAATTAAACAAAATTAGATTTATATTGCATTTGAAATTATATAAAATATAAACCCCCAAGTTACACAATCGATTGAGGTAGTTTTCTTTTTTATAAATTGGAAAAAGACAATCTACATAGCTTTTTTTGGATCATATATTTAAAAATGACAAATATAATTCTTATAATTTGTCAGCAATAAATGATCATTAAATAGCTCAGAGTTGTAAATACATAATTATATACATATATAGTTCACTGTTATGTTTGTAAGAGTGGTATATTTTGTTACATATGGTATTTTTGTTATGAGCTTACTATATAACTAGTTTAATATTGTTTTGTTGTAAAATTGTTTTATACGTGTTCGTTGGAAATGGTTACTTTTTTGCTTGATGATGAACTAGTGTAAATTATTGTCAAGTTTGACTTTTTGTATGTAACGATAAAGATTGTATGACATGTACTCATTTTGAAACTGCTAATTCAGGTTGCAGTATTTCATTCATCACAGGGATCACTATAAAATCTGGGCTTGACTTCACTTCACAAAAAGCAGAAAGAGATTGGCCTCTAAGCAAATATTTCATGAAAGGCATGGTCATTTATGGATTGATTTTATTTCAACAAAATCACTGTGTCATCCATATTTTTTATACTTAACATTAGTAATTGTACATCCAAAACTGTCTCAGGTTCAATAGATTTGCATCTTCTTGGTATTTAGATAATTACAGAAATTGCAGATTGTCAAAGTGCTAAAAACTCTATCGTATTATTAGTTTTGTGACAGTGGGCCCTAGTACAAGCATAAAAACGAAACTGATCGATTAATACTTCTAAGTACTCTTTATATATCCTTTGATACATATTTTTCGAATTCTCATGAATTGAGACTTCTTTGAAAGTATTCTGCATAAATTTGATCAATTTGGCATTGATAACTGGTAATAAACTGAGATGCAAAACTATTTTGAATACGATTATACGAGGGATATGAATTCAAATGGAATTATTGATAGAATAGATTAAGACAGCTATGCAGCATTATTCAATATAAAAGCTGAGTTTGTTTATTAACACTCTCAGTGGTAATAGAGTTCAAAAATATGTGCCTATTATTAATTTTCATAGATTAAACTTTATTTTTGTTGATTACATTTAGTCGTTAGTAATCGTGTTACAAGTGCCACAAAAAATGTGTATTAAATGTTTTTTAACAATTTGTTAGTTGTATGGTTTTATATCATCTAGTATAGCCAATATATGGACATTTATTCATACTCTAGCCACGGTCCAGCATGCATAAAAAGGCGTGTTGTACACAAAATAGTTTGGTACACCATTCAATGTTCGCCAGATAATGTGCATGTCTAGCTACGTTCAAGTCCATCGGATGATTTTCACCGACAGAAAAGCATGGGAAATAGACCCCATCAGTTTGTTTATTCATCCTGGCTTTCTACAAAATATTTGTGACAAAAGGTTAAATGATAATAATTATGTAAAACAACATAGTTCTGCACGGATATATCCGGCACAAACCAACCTTATTCGGCTGGAAAATCCATAAATTCGATTTTTTCATATGAACTATCTGCGGGAGGCAGATGCTTGCGATGGTGTGCTAACAGAATATTAGTACCTTCCTATCTTAATCAATATACGTTACAAAACATGGTTACATAAGTACGATGCCATTTCTTAACCCGATGAAACTAATCGATAGAATTCAATAAATAGAATACAAGGGCCACATACTCATAGTTCGTCCTTTAGAAGTAAACTTTAAGATTTTAACTGAAGTCTATGTATACAACAAAATTTAATAATAGTTTTTTTGTACACACACATTTTTATTTTATTTATACTTAGTTATCCAAGCTCGATCGTGAAACAATTTCTTACAACTTAGATTAATCACTTTCGAGTCCGCCTCCAGGTCCCCCAATACTGAGCTAGTAAGATAAAGTTTCTGATTGAAGAAAACAGCGGGATGTGTTTTAGGTGGGATTCGTACGAACGTCAAACTGGCTATCAAGTGATTTCCACTACAACGTTGTAACCACTCAGCTATGCCAGCCTCTTAACACATCTTTAATTTCACTTTGCGTCGCACAAATACATTCGGTATGAATATTTATTTCTGCTGAAAAAATAATTTACTTGCGGTTCGAATCAAATTTATTCATTCGTAATAGTAATACAACCCAATTTACTTCTTCTTTAAACCTGTGCAAGTACTTTAAACCTTTACCTCATACTCATCAAACAAACTACCTTTATTAAATTATTCAATCAGAAATTTTCTTGAAAAGTTCATCTTATTAAATAATTACGACTCATAGTTTGTCACCTGGGGAAATCTAACGGTAGCCAGTCCCAAGTTCGTTTGAGACATGGAGGGCAAACTTCACTGCTGCTGACTAAGAAGGTCAACAGAGGAAGAATTTATTCCAAATATGTTAGCTCTGGAACAAATTCTTGCGAGACGTTCAGTTCTGACCGGTGTCTGCACGTAAAATGCATTCTTGGGGGCGGAGGGACCTTTGTAAAGAAAATACTTCGAAAACAAGTCCTAAGTCTTGCTAGCGTATGATCAAATAGACCTGCTTAATCAAGGGTTTAACTTTGGATCAAGTCTCTGCCCCCTATTGCCTGTTCTTCAAACCTATTTCTTTAAATGTACTTGTGTACAGCTTTATAAATTTACTTTAATTGTAAAAAACTATCGTTAATTAAGTAATAGACCGCGTTCAGCATGTTTTTTTTTTCTAAATCAAAAATATTCCTTTATCAAAAATTCATATTTTATCATTACATTATATAACAAGACTACTCGGAGAACAACGCTGGATTTAAACCATAGACATTGATGAGCCTAGAGACCAACCAGTAGTTAGAGCAAGAAACACTGGACGGCTATTTAATTACGTTTGATACTGTTGTCCATTTACTGTGAGCGTTACACAGTCAATCCCCAAATTAGCTATGATGCTGCTTAAAACGGATGACGAATTTCAACGTACAAGTTTCGAGAAAAGAAAGGTAATTTTCAGCAACAAAATGCGTTAGAATGAAGCTCATCTAGAATTCAAGGCTTTCTATGAGTCCCGTAAGTGTCAGTATAAAACTCTATTATTCTAAGTTCACATTCTATAATGATATCCAGGTTTAATATATGATCAATGGTTAAATAAAAAATGTACAGCGATCCTTTTCTCCGGAAGAATTTACATCCTTGTATTTATAGACGAGGGCCTGAAGCGTCTATGATGATGTTTAAATAGACAAATAGTAGGGTAACTTTAGCTAACTTAATGACATATGTTTACTTTCGATAAAGTTTTACTCTCGTTTATTGCTGTGTTAACTTACAGGTGAGCATGTAACCCGATAAAAAACCATAGTCTGAAATAAGATTCGAATCCACGATTTTCAAGTCTTTAGCGGACACTTTACAACATCGCCATAAAAGCTAGCTTATGAGTACGAATGCTGTATTATACCTCTGCTACATTCATATGAAATGTCTTAACCGTATGCAATCTTTTATAACAAAAACTAAGCATGATGAATAATATGCACAATAATCCATGGTATTAAAGGGTTACACAATAAAGTTTTTTCAATCTCTACTATCGCGATGCCCTCTGAACACTTCAGTGCTATCAAAACCCTACATTGTCGTCCTAACGCTTTTTCATTTCATTTCCCTCTCACTCTTCCTGATCCTGTACACCATTCTTTGACGCTTGAGCAATGAGCATTAAAATACAAGTTCTTAGACTTAAACTAAGAGCCAGGTCGACCCAGAAGCTCTCGGAGGAGGACTGGAAAGTGACATGTTTGTCTGGTAACTGGTGCCTTAAATGAATGGGAGAAAGGACGAGATAATATTTCCGCTGACGCCGGAAGTCACCGTCTGTCACTACATTTAACACACGTATTACGGAACAAATAAAATACAAAATGTCATATGATGAAAATGTGTTAAAGTAATTTGTAAATATTAGATAGATGTTCGGTCGCTCTTTTACCATGTATGTAATAACAAGAAAAGTTAAGACAAGAAAAGGATTAGTTTAAAAAATGTATTTTAATCCATACAGTGGTATTAATATCACAGATAATGAGATGCTTTCCATTTCATATAATGACAATGTCATGTACTTGAGTAACTCTTTCCTTTGACATTTGATGACGAAGGTACATGGAAGAACGCTCGTTGCTTCGAAGAAGGAAATTGATTGGTCGCATACGTTGCTATGTTTATCACATATCCTCATAGATCTATATATTCCTGGTTAGGATTCTTCTGTACTAATTTTTACTGTTATATATCAAATGACAAGTTAAGATAATTTCGGTTATTTCTTGTAAAATATCGTGATATTAAACAAGTCAATTTGGAATAAGTATTCATTTTTAAAATCTATTCTACGTAGAGTATGGCTGTTTCATTTCCTTGGCAACATTGTAAGACGGTTCAGCCATTGAACTTAGGTAAATATAATTTCATATTTATTTTTGTATACAACTACTCTCCTACACAGGGCTACATGGTTGAATCATGTTACATATCACGGTTTTTACTGAGTGACAGAAGACAGTGGCTAATGGAAAATAGGGGTCTACTACTGGTGGATCCCCGGGACGATAGGTAGGTGGATTGTCCGCTATGACATTAAGTGCTGAACTTACCAAACGAACCATCCTTAGTCATTGTATCCTTACAAACATGGTAGAATAAGTTGTACTTCATGCTTCATAAGATGAACATTTTTTTTGTTTGTTTGGGTTTCACGGCGCACCAACACAAAAAGGCCATCTGCGCCGAAAATATTTTTGTACTTTATTTCCAAACTTAACCCTTATCTAATATATACTTTGACGAAAAGTGGCCATTTTGTAACCACTATAGGTCTATTTACGAATGCTCTGATTTCATTTATAATAGATCTTAGAGATCAAATTAGCTAAAAATATTTGCTAGGCATGCGTCTTAAAAAACATCTGAACCCTAATTAATGTTACATTAAGGAAAAGTCAGGAAAAGTAGAATTGGCAAACGTATTTCTCTGCAACCTTTTTGCACGGAAGTTTCATTTCATTAATTTTTTATGACAAGATGAAGTCTCGTGCTTAAACAGAGATCCACATAGAAAATTGGATTCATCCAAATGTGTATCCCCGTTTTATCAAGTCTTAATTATTATCATTATAATACTTTTAAAAGGCTGACATAAAGCTATATTTTCACATTGTACCATTTTCTACCATCAATGATCATAATTTGTTCTGGCGATGGGAAGCGCTACGTTCCTCTCAAACCCAAGTAACGGTATTTCCCGTTTCCTACTCAAAATTCTAATTGTAAATCTTGACGGCTATTTTAAGGAAGTGAAAGTAAACCTCGTACAACATGAGGGGTTAAAATCTTTCATTTTCGATGTAGACCAGGTGAGCCCGGTTTCACGAACGCATTTCTTATCTAAGAACGCTTAATTAACCATAAATCGATTTAAGTAAAGGTGGGTTTCATTTGACCTTTTTTGTTAAGTAAGACAAGACGAGCTTCACAGTATGCGTTGCTAGCATTCAGAACAACCTCGGCGATCATCTACGAAGATATACCTACGTATCATCTGCGTAGAAGATTGCCGAGGTAGTTCCGAATGGCGTTGCTAGTTAGCGTTTTTGTTCTCAACATATATAAAATTTCGTCTTCCAACTTTGCTTATCACCCGAAATCTTTAATAGATTTCGAATTCATCCACCAACCAAACCCTGCGGTCCTCTAGCTCATATTCAGTTATTAATTATTACCTAATCTTCATAAATGCAGTGCTATTACTTATGAAACTACTTTACAATTTTAGTAAGGAAAAAAGTAAAATAATATGTGCATTAAAAGCAAGAAAATGATTATTGACAAGAATCAAAACAGAATCAACGAAAAATGGGAAAAATTAAGATACTGTCTAGATTTGAGCCTTTGCCAGATCTATACGAGACGTAAACATGTGATTTCTAACAAAATAACCCTCAAACACATAATTATGTATACATGTACCATAGATCCGTCTGTATTTTGTAAAATTATATGATTAACTTTTCTTCACTCATCAAATTCTCGTGCCCGAGGGGGTGCGGGTTCGAATCCCACCCGGGGAAGTTATACCCTTCCATGAAAAATTGACAATAATGTCGATTTTCCTCCATTGATTAGATAATGTGGAGAAGTTTCCGGCCTTGTGGAAGGGTAGGTGAGTACTGGTTATAGACGATGGTCCAGGAAAGTTAGGTTAGGTGCGCTGGACGCCGTAGAATGACATAAATTGCGTTGACACGGCGTTAAATCTAGTAAATAAATAAGCACTCATTAAATAGTTTAAAGACGCGAAACGAAGATATAATCATCTACAGTTAACTTAAAATACCCTACAACCTTGTAATTATTCAAATATAATGAATTCTAGACGCAATCAACACATGTCATCTATCAACATGATATCTAAGTTAAATTTGACAGAATGTCTATTTCTTAAAAAGGGGTCCTTTAAAAGAACGCTCATTATTCGTAAACATCAAGAATGTATGATCCAAAATCGTTTTAAAGCTTAAAGCCCCTATATCAAAGTAACAGATTTTAGACTGCAAAGAAAATAGGCATTTATAACATCTCTAATGAACAAGATACTTAAATAAACGCAAACATTGCTTAGATATGTTCATATTATTTATTGCATTTCAAAGTGACAGTAGGTCGAAACCGAAAGTAGAATTCGGTTTTCAAAACTCGAAACAATAGTTTTGATCACAGTGTGTTAAAGGTGAAGTCTTATTAGAGAAAAAACGTACTCCGAATTACATAATTAAGCTTTATTAAACTATTTTAGATCAGGTATTATCAGCGTATAAATGAATATATAGTGTGCTTTCATAAAGGTACCCCACTTTTTTAGATTTGGACACTTTGTCAAACTCAAATTAAGAAAGCAGAGTAGTTTGAATTGTTAATTGTGTCTTCAATGCATATTATATTTTGATAACTTAATGGTTGAAAAAACAGTTTTCAAGTATACTGTTAATGAATATATCTTCATAAGGGGACTTTAACTATGTAAATTTCGAGGACGTTTTTTTACACAATACTTAATCTTGAATAAATTGCGATCAAAACCATTGTACCAAAGTTTACTTTCGGTTTTGACAATCATTCACATTTAATTCACAGCGAAAACAAATTAATAAAATTCAATTTTGACAGACAGATGGTGGGAGGAGCTAAATAGGTCATAATCTGTATTAAACGAATCAAAAGAGAGTTCACGAACTTCACAGAGCCAATACTATGGTCTCCTCACAGTCCCTTATAAAAAATTCCCACGGTTGGTGTTTCATTGATTATATACATACATATATACTTGTAGTGAGGAATTTACCGTCCAAAAAATCGAATCTAAAATAATTCCATGTAGATCAGTTGGTGTACTTATGTTAAAACTGTTGTTATAACAAGTAGATCTAGACTCGTCGGGAAAGCCGCCCGGCTAGCTTAGTTGGTAGCACGCTAGTCTACTGATCGAGGGGTCGTGGGTTCGATTTCCGGACGGGGCATACTTTCGTGCATTTTGGTCATGAAATTATTTCTACGGCCATTCTCCCTCCTACCAATGATTTTTAATTATGTTGGACAGTTGTCAGTCACGGACGAAAGAATGCGCTTAGTAGTTGGTTAACAGCTAAATCCAGAGATTAAGCCTGTCCAGGAGGAGTGAGAAGGTTGACTGACCGCCGTTATATAACCTAAACAATGCGTTGCTACGGCGTTAAACCCAACAAACAAACAAACAAAGACTTGTCGAGTGTCAAATAGTTCTTGATTGGTTTGATATTCACTATTGTTACACTTTAACCTCATAATAAGTTATAACGTGATTCTATAATCATTGAATTCATTTATTCCCACCAATGATTTGTGACCTGTCTTTAACACAGCACATTAAAATTAATGTACAAAAAATATAGTTCATAACCATAGAGCAGTCAATACGGAACGGAGCAAAATTATATTTGATAAACGTGTACACGGTATTAGTTATGATTTCATTCATACATGTATATACATAAAAATACAAACTACATTGTCAATTTTTCTATTTATAATCGGGAATAGACCCCTATTATTTAAAAAAATATTTTGACTGCCTTATATTCTTATTACAGCCTGTGAATATACAATAATTATAAACACTGTGGCAAATTAAGCGAGAATTTGTTTGCAATTGTGAATAATCTAGCCGTCGGTGACCTCTGTTGACATAGGTTTAACCCTTCACGCCCGCCCCCCTCCATCTAACAGCTGATTTGCTCCGTATGATAGCACCAAACGCGTGTTATTTCACAGAGGACTTCACGAAGACTCCTCCTATTTCAGTCTTAGCGTGAATACATTGTTAAAATATCAATGAAGTCGTATTATATTGCCTTCAATTCAGCAAAACACCCTGAGACTTGGACAAAAGAAGAAGTTGGTGTTTGGTTACGTTGGTGTACAGAAGAATATTCTATTGATCCTATTCCTCAACATAATTTCGACTTAAATGGTACATCTTTCTTTACTATGTGTTGTTTTTATGCATCCGTTCAATGTCGGTAATTGTTCAATTCAAGCACGATAGGCAAGATCCCTAAAGACAGATTTTTGCTGTCGGTTGCATTTGCTCGAATTCATCATTGCTTACGTAAATATAAATTAAAACCGAGTTGTATAGGCTGGTAGGCTGGTTAGAAATTTAGGTTAGGCGTCGCAAATTTAACAGGAAAATGCATCCATGGGATCTTTCATTTACGTGTGATTTACATAATGACCATCTGTGAGATTGGACACTTTTGACAAAACATACATAGCGGTACGATTATACTTAAACCGAAAATTCAATTTCTTGAAAATATCTTATATTTTGTTTTCATGAAAATATTTTTTTCAGGAAAGGCACTTGGACTGTTGTCAAGAATTGACTTCATAGACAGAGTGCCGAAAAATGGCGACGTCTTATACAACAGTCTCAAGTACCTTGCATCAAAACATGGTAAGATTAATTCAATCGAGTTATTTAGAGCCCGAAAATATTCATTCTTTGTCATATAATAAAAGCAACAACAAAGTTTAGCAAACTCTGAAATCCGAACGATATTGTTGAGCATATTGAGTTCTGTCAATGCATTTGAACTTCGATTTGCGGTCATTTGAAATCCCGTCGAACTTTAACCTAATAATGCTACATATACGTTTTGTAGTTTAATAGTTGAATGCGACATATACATTTGTAGTTTGCCAGTTTGATGCGACATATACATTTGTAGTTCAACAGTTATAATGCGACATATACATTTTGTAGTTTAACAGATATAATGCGACATATACATGTTGTAGTTTAACAGATATAATGCGACATATACATTTTGTAGTTTAACAGATATAATGCGACATATACATTTGTAGTTTAACAGATATATGCGACATATAAATTTTGTAGTTTAACAGATATAATGCGACATATACATTTTGTAGTTTAACAGTTTGGTGCGACATATACATTTTGTAGTTTAACAGATATAATGCGACATATGCATTTTGTAGTTTAACAGTTTGGTGCGACATATACATTTTGTAGTTTAACAGATATAATGCGACATATAAAGCAGTGATAACATAGCCACAAATCGAGAGCATGTTTAATCGAGAAATGAAGTCCAACGAAGTACGTGTTTTCAATTTTTACATGCGGCGGAAGTTTCTAATCGGCAGATGACCAATTTATTTATTCCATCTAATCCATCGTCCATATTTTTCATTTCAGATCATTTATCAGCTCGTTATCTTTTAATGCCATCAAGTTCGCCATCAACATCGGTTGCTAATTTACCAACAAACACGCCTTTATTTCCCAGAAGACCATCGTATATACCAACACCACCTCACTCATACCCATCTACTCATACACAGCAAGGTGATGGTCATGATTTCTTTTCACTGTTCAGTCGATCAAACTCTCAAGTTGGTAAGAATTTTCTCTTATATGCTGGCATATTAAATTTTTGTCGATGTACTTGAAGTCTAGTTTAATTGAAACTTAATTACCGTTTAATTACTTAGTTTTCCGTACCGAGAACGAACGTATTTCGTGATTTTCGAAAATAGCAATTCGTATTTAAATTGACTTAAAAATACATTATTTGAAACTGGTAAACATCAAATTGTCAAATTGTATTCAAAGGCCATAGAACTTTTTTGTCGTAGACGTAAAATTAGAATATTATTGTACCTTATACAGGAAGTGTTTTAATAATACGTGACTGTCCTATCATAAAATGCAAATATTCAAAAATATTAAACTGAAAATTGACTTAGAACTGTAAGAATATCTATGCATACCTAATTATAAATTGAACTGGAGTTCATTCACGTTTCTTATGATTTACAGTTATTACAGATGATAGTCCATTCATTCGACCATCGTCTGAACCCGATACTTTGAGATCTGAGTGTACAGATCCTGACGTAGACAGGGAAAGAAGAGTATCAGGTGAGATTTATTGATCCAAGTTAGTATATATCACAATGAAGGTGTAATTCTGTCACAATATTGGTGTAATTCTATCACTATAACGGTATAAAACTTGTTACACATCGGCTTTGAACAGAAGGCATAATGGTTTCTCTACAATAATGGTTCATATTACAATATAAGATGGAAACATATTAAGTAAAGCTTCGGTAAACAATTCAGTATTTTAAATTGAACATAAGCAATATTAATAAGCGTGTTCACAAATATCAGAATTGAATTTAACACGATTACTTTTTGGAGATGATTATAACCGAGGTATATTCTGAGAGATTATTTTAATCATTCAACTCGTTGGGAGAAAACATATTGGATTATAAGGACACTTCATACTAGCAATAGTGAACACTTCATACTAGCATTAGTGAACACTTCATACTAGCATTAGTGAACACTTCATACTAGCAATAGTGAACACTTCATACTAACATTAGTGAACAATGCATACTAGCATGTTTGAACACATAATACTAGCATAAGTGAACAATGCATACTAGCATATGTGAACACATAATACTAGCATAAGTGAACAATGCATACTAGCATGAGTGAACACATAATACTAGCATAAGTGAACAATGCATACTAGCATGTGTGAACACATAATACTAGCATAAGTGAACAATGCATACTAGCATATGTGAACACTTCATACTAGCATATGTAAACACGTATTACTAGCATAAGTGAACAATTCATACTAGCATATGTAAACATATAATACAAGCATAAGTGAACAATTCATACTAGCATATGTAAACACATAGTACTAGCATATATGAACACTTCATTCTAGCAACAAGCAGACTGAGTAAACTGGCGAATGACAGGGCAAGCAGACGAAGTGCTTATTCACAATGTCGAACAGACCTATCACTGCGTACTACTGTCACAATACATGTCACAAGGATACCTTTCGGTTTTATTAGACAATTAAAACAATCTGAAGGGGTCTGATAGTTGGGGACATTATTGGTATCGTCATACAATTAATACACCAGTCTGTATTGTGACAATTAAGGCCCGTAAGAACAGGGTGGCGGGGGCTATTTACAGCAGTTATAGTGATTGAAGACATCTATTTAATCCGTCGCACTCAATTAATTGATACATTTGTGCAAAATCAATATTACAAACACTTTTTATGGAACAAGATGCTCAAATGCAGTGTAAAATTAAACTTAACCATAAGTACTGTAACATTAAGTACTGTTTTCTTTTCCTTAAAATAAATCTGAATAAATTAGCCCCCCCCCCCAATCTGAAAATGCTTCCTACGTGCCTGCACTTGAGATATATCAACCTACAACAGTTGTCTGTTTACCTTATAAGGCGTTGCTGTCGACATCTTGTTCATGTTTGAATTTCTCATAGAATTATTGGATTTCATATAAAGTAAAATTTAGTTTTCCAATTTTCCTGCGTTTGATTAAAAGGCAGAATCTTCGGAGAAAATGACTGAGTTCGTTAAGACATTCTTCGTATATAAATAAATCTAATTAGTCGCTTGCATTTTTAGATGGTAGTCCATTCATGGGGTCATCCTCTGCACCTGACGCTTTGAGATCTGGGTGTACAGATTCTAACGTAGACAGGCAGAGAAGAGTATCTGGTGAGATTTATTGAGTTCTACATATTTTTTAATTTAGTTTAGCGCAATATCGGTTCAATTCTAAAACACTTTTGGTAACTTTTTTTGTTTTGTAACTATGGCATATTGGTCCATGCAAATCATTTCATCCATTAATTTTCATTAATTACCGGTCCCTAACTGACGTTTTATTTAGAAATAAATTTGGCCATAATAACCACGTCTAAATACCCACATACATACATGATTGTATACCCATGTTTTACGGTAAACAACTTGTTGTTGGACAAAATGTACCCTGTACACCGATGTTAAATATTCTTATAGGTTAGGTCACGGATAGATTCATTGATGACTCAGTTAGACAGTTGGGTTTAAAAAAAGAATGTACATCACGTTTGTGTCCATGTGTGGGTAAATTACTCCGCTTTCCTGCAAGGAAAATCAGTCATAACAAAATGCGACGCCATTATCAGAATATACGACCTTTATCTATTACATGTTTGCAAAGTCGTTGACAGTTAACTACAAAATATGTCCATCACTAAAAATTATTTCCCGATTCGCCGGATAGAGGCCTTTTAAGATGATCATATATACAAATAAAATGATTAGTTTGGAACGTCAATAGGACGACTTTTATTTAAGGCCAAATTAACTTATGTTTGGTTATCTGTTCTTATTTTCAGATTGTCGCCTACTTTGGAAGTTCATATATCAATTATTGCGTAATCCTAAACATAATGATATTGTGTGCTGGGAGGATAAAGACAGATATGTATTTAGAATTGTTAACCCCACAGGTAATTCTACGGCTATATATAAATGGTTCGTTTTGGTTAGAGCTAACGTCGTCGCAATGTATTCATCGGGCATGTAACAGCGCTAAGTTAACGTACTCGTTATTCTTGGAAAGGCTAAAATTTCCGATTTTTGGTTGTTAATCAGTTACTGGGAGCATACTTCTGCTAGTGACAGACAACTGTCCAACATGATTTTAAATCAGTGGAAAGAGGGCGTTTGGCCGAAGTAATCATTTCATGACTTAAGTTCACGAAAGAATGCCCGGCCCGGGAATTGAAGCCACGACCCCTTGATCATTTATCGGCAGCATACTTCTGTAAGTCTCTGACAACTGCTCTATGTGATTTAGAATCAGTGGCATGAGGGAGAATGACTGTAGAAATTATTTCATGACCAAAGTCCACGAAAGTAAGTCTTATCCGGAAAAAGAACCCACGACCTCTCGATCAGTAGACTGGTGTTCTAACGATGTGGTTCGTATAGTTTTAAATTGAACCACGAAGACAGGTAGAATTCGCAGGAAACATAGTTTACAAACATATACAATTTTACAAACCTAAATGTGTTTGTGTTCCCTTTTTTATTAGTACGTTGCACAAATATGTATATATCTTACAAAAAAGTTTAAAATAATTATACAAATATATAACATCTATTTTGAATGTACGTATCATTTGAATCTAATGTAAGACATAATAAGTATCAAGTCCACTTTAACAATATATACTTGCAGAAAATCAAATTTTGACATAAAACATAAATTTCCATAGAAAAAAGTGCAAACCGATTTACAAAAAAAAACACCAAAAACTAATGGGCATGAATTTGTAAATAGATGAAGTATGCCGATATCAGTAACCCTATAAAAACCCTTGGTCCAAAATGAGGTTCAAAACCAAGACCCCTCGACTCGTAGGCGGACACTCTTAACCGTCGCCATAATAATAGCTTAAATGCAAAGAGTAACAAGTTTCGTAATAATTAAACCTGTTACATGAGTATCATGTAAAACTAAGACCATGAAAACAAGAGTATAGATAGATCATATTTTAATTTCATATCATTGTTGGCTATTGATTTATAAGCGACACACGGAATCTAGGTAATGGCGAACTAACTTATATTTCTTAATCAACACTGTCTTGAAATAAAGAAACTGCGAAAAGCACGATACAAATGTAGAACGCATGCGCACGGCCTCCTTTCTTTCTTTCTTTTCTTTCTTTTAACAATGATACGTACATCTTTATGTACATGTATATTTAGCTATCTTTTTCATTTATTGACACATAGCATACACGAAGCTTGGAAGATACATTACGTAAAAACACAATTCGCTTTCCTTTATTCAGTCAGACAGCTGAAAGTTTAAAACATGTAAATGTTAAATCGGTTGAATAGGCGGGATTACAAATCACTGGTGCTTTTATAAAATTCTTTCGATAATAATCATCGTAAGTCAAAAGCAAGAAACATTCAAAATGTGGTCATTTTTTTGGCCAGCAATTCCAAATATTATTGAATTATGTAGAATATTGTATATCTTTTTACATATCATATCACACTTATGTTAATTATCCTTCCGACCTTGAAACTGCAAAATTTATGATATTGACTTACGAATACTTATTTCGTAAGATTTTTTGTGAAAATGTGTACCGAGACCCGCCCAAAAAGACCATAAAAACGAGATTTCAACCTGTGATTTTAAATTGACGATTTGTTTTAGGGTTAGCCGAGTTATGGGGCCAACAAAAGAACCGAACTAACATGACGTATGAGAAATTATCGAGAGCATTACGATATTATTACAGATTGAATATAATCAAGAAAGTTCCTGGAGAAAGGTTAACATATCGGTACGTTTTAATTTTGTTTTAATTTTCTCACTTTATATGACCCCAACACAAAAAGATACATCAAACAGAATGAAATAAATAATTCACCATTTCTAAACAAATATTTGTTTGTTAGTATTTGTTGGGTTTAACGCCGTAGCAACACATTGTACATGTCGTAGGCCTATAACGGCGGTCAGTCAACCTACTCACTCCTCCTGGAAAGGCTAAATCTCTGGATTTAGCTGTTTACCAACTACTAAGCGCAAAATTTCGTCAGTGACTGACAACTGCCCTACATAATTGAAAAACATTGGTAGGAGGGAGAATGGCCGTAGAAATAATTTCATGACCAAGCTCCACCAAAGTATCGAACCCACGACCCCTCGATCAGTAGAATTGCGTGCTACCAACTGAGCTAGCCGGGTGACCTCTAAACAAATATCAAAATACATGGGATATTTAGTTTCCTTTACCAAATTATTTACTAACTTATCAAAATCTACGTCGCTTTGAATAGCTTTGTGTTTTCAACATCTAGTTAGTGACCACCACACACATTGAAAGTTCTTATTCTTGGTATCGACTATAATATTTGTTTTAATGATGCGTCTCGAGCACGTGACCGAGTATTCACGATATGTAAATTACCACGTTGAAAAACAGCAACACAAACTGTTGTCAACAATATTCGAGTAATGAGTAAACAATGCAACGTGATCTTTAGAATTTATAGTAAAATACAAGGATGCAACGTGATCATTAGAAAATAGCTAGTAATTACCGTAAATTAAGTTTACAAAAGGGCATGTATAATAGCCAGGTTTCCGTACCGTGATCGATGAAATTAGTCTACCTCTGCAGAGCAACAACTCTTCAATGAAAATTCACTTAATATCGCTTTACAGAGGTTATACTGTTTATTACAAGACCCCATCGGTTAAGGCTCTATTTCTGCCCAACAAAAAATGCTAAGAATCATTTTTTGTATATAATGCTTTAATTATTTGATTTTATATGTTATTATACTTAAATGATAGCATTTATGAATATGTGCATTGAACTTTTATGAATAAATTCACTGTTCTGTTCATATTGCCTAAACAGGCGCATGTCCCCTTGTACATCTTATATCTTTTTGTAGGTTTTTGCAGCCACCAAAAACCATCCTGAAGGGACAAAGAGGTTCAAAATCTCATTACAAAGGACATATTTTGACTGGAAGTAATAATAGAAAAGGAATATTTCCTGGTACAGGAAACTCATCGTCAGAGACCATTACATTTGATGGTATGAGAGCAGCAGAAATAATGCTTGACAAAGCAGACAACCACTCCAAAGATTCATTTGAGTTTGAAGAAGATGACAGTGTAAGCAAGGACGATGAAATAGACATGTCGTCTATAAAAGTTCCAGTTTTGCCAGTTCCTGAACACAAGTTAAATTCCTGGCAAACATACTCATCAAGACTGCCATTGAACCATCCTCCATTCTTGGCACATATTGCAAGACTACAACGCACAAATTTTCTGTCAAAGGCAAGTTGCTTCTCAGGATTTCAACATAGTGGACGTGGTTTTCAGAATTATGATTCTTTGTATCATAGTGATAGTCAATCATCATCCTTCATCCAAAGGAGGAATTCTATGCCTAGCCGTGAAAGAGACGGTGAGATTAAAGAAGAAAATATGAGCACAATTGACTCGATTGTGACTCCTTTGGAAAATCTCAGTAAAGACGCTAGATTCTCTTCCCTCCCTTTACGATCTAGCTCACTAAAGTTTGCTAAAACTTTTAAACCTAAGTCTTCTTCTTTGCGTCTATCCACTTCATATAGTCCAGAAGTTAATTTACATATGGAGCCTGAAGATTTATCAATTAAAGGAAGTCCGGAAAGTAAGCTTGTTCAATCTATTGAAAGCATACAGGAAATAGAGCAAATTGAAGATGAGATATTTTCATCAGCAAAGGAATTATCCGAAAATAAATGATGTACATCAAGTTTTGGACAGGAAATGACAAATCAGTTTAATGTCAACTGTAAAAAGAAATATGAAAACATACCTGGAACAGCCCAACTAAAAAGAGACAATATTTCATTTTTTTCTCTCAGGGTTATTTTACTGCATTTTTTGTTTTGATTCATGTTCTTTGCAAAAAGAATACTTGATAATATCGGGTATTTTGTATTACATTTTGTGATGTTGATGCAGCAAAATCAGTGAGTTGGACTTAATAATCCAAATTACGAGAGTTAGCTGGAATTAGATTCTGATAAAACTCTCAAATAGGCGTATCTCTGAACATCTCGTCATTCTATGTTGCATTAATTAAACAAACATAAAAAACTCCATTTACAAGTCCATGTAATTCATCTAAATGTTCTTTTTGATAATTCTAGACTATCATAATAATACAAAAGTCTTCATGAATTTAACAATTTATTCAACAACCATATTCATGTTACATAGCGCCCAACACCAAAGCCAAGTAGCGCCCCACTCACAGTTACACACTACTGAGTGTATCTGGCACCACTGTCCTGTCTGGCTAGGGCATCTATACTGCCCTATTATCAACCTTGACAGTAGGCTATTTAGATTTACCCAGGGTTCGAATTTAAGCTCGCATACTCGCAAAATGCGAGTGGATTTTGAAAATTGCGACTACCTTTTATTTCAACTGGCAAAAAAACTGCGAGTTGAAATTGTTGCAAATTTTTTACTGTCTTAACTAATGAGGCTCAAATCAGCATTTAAATGGCCAGATAGATTGATAGTATCAATTCAAGATTCACAATGAAAACATGTTCGATATTATGAAAAACATGTTTGTATTTCAAACAATAACTATCAATTTAAATATGTTGTTTTTATACTGTATGTGTGAATTGTTACTATGTTTAATATCAAAAATTGAAGAAAAAAGAGCGAGTTTTTTTTTTCATTTTGTAAGATGAAAATAAACTCGCAAAAATTTGATACTCCTGTTAAATTCAAGCCCTGGTTTACCTTTATTATCTTGACCATATAAATAAATTTATAAAATAGATAAAATGTTATGTTACAGTAAGTAATGTTTAATGACATTCCAACAATGGTTCTAAACAATAGAAACATAAAACTGTACCGGTAGGCGAGCAGTACCCGTGAGCGAATAGGACCCGTGATTTTTGGTATGCTTTCCAGAAGAAAGTAAAGCTATTGTGATGTTCAATTAAACAAAAATAAAATATGTACAAAAATACTTTAGTCGGGTATGTGTGACGGAAAATATTCATATTTATGTCAACGAAGACAATTTATCGATATTTTAATCAACGGGAATTAACCCGTATGTACAAAAATATCAACTGTGTTAGTTCCCATCACACGAAGGGGCTCACAGCGGGGCAGTTTATGACGTAATCAACTCGATTTAAATCAAAATTTTGCAGACGATGTTAAAGGCCGTAAAATACATCATACTTGTAAGCATTGTTTTTATTATGTTATATATTGTTTCCCCCAATATAACGTCTTATTTGTCCATTTACTTATTTAAAATAACATGAAACATAAATTACGAAAATCGACGACTACATATGTAGGATTTTATCAACTAAATCATCTTTTATAAAATATTTAACGACGTAACGTGATCTATTTATAGCATTTTCTCAGGTGCGAGCATGTCTAACTTTTCTCGTATTTATTGATAATATTGGACGAATCTGCAATTAAGCTCGCAAACAGCTAGCAGCTATATAAGCAACACATGTCTACATGATAATATCTAAACTTTATATAAATCGTAAAATAATAAAAAAATCACGGCTACTTTTAGCCTAAAGGTGAATAATTTCATAGGAAATTGACCCCTTTTAGCCCCTCGTATGACGTCATAACACAATTTTAAGACGGACCTATTCGATTGAACACCGAGTTAATCATATTTAACTTTGGTTTGGGTAAGTCATTGATCTATAAAAAAATATCGGAAAAACTCGAAAATACACGGGCACAACTCGCTTACAAAAAAGTCATCTATACAAAATCAAAATATGTTGCATCAATTAAATAAAACCTCAATACAATAACATCATTTCCATGGTACATATGTAATCATTATAACGCTCGCTTTGATCATTCCAAAGAAAATCCCAATGACAGGCTGACAATGGTCCTTAAGAACAGTGTATACTGTATTATCGACCTTAATGAACATTTCGTCATATTCATACACACGAGGTAAATATGAACCCAGCGTCTCCTGACTATAAAACGTTGTCTGTGTAGTCATTCTTTATATCAACATGTGTGTAATCAATGGTGTCATAAAACAGGCCAGTCAATAGATAAATTCAACGCGATGTAAACAGCAATTACCTTCAGTATTGCTGTTATAATTGTCCATATATAGGCGGGATTAAACAACGTCCATGTTTGTTGAATGGCAAGTCGGAAGAGAGCGCAACTTGTTGTCTACGTAGTTTATATATCACCAAATCAAGTGACGTCATATGGTTCTAAAAGCAAGCGTCTAGAACATGATTCGTCCTCGAACGGATTCGCCCTTCATACAGAGTTATCGTTCGTACCCAATTACATTTCTCTCTACTTTAATCAATGTCGACACGGAACTGCAACTGCTTTGTTATTAAAAACATTATTAAATCAATAAGTAGGTTAGTGCACAAATTCTTTCTGTTAGTCTAAGCATAGCTTGCATTGTGCAATTTACATCACATATGTATTGACAAATATTGAATGTGGGCCTGTTTGTGATTCGGATCGTCAAGTTTATGTAGCATATATTTTCCTGCATTTAAGATAAATGATAAACTCTCTCTCTCTCTCTCTCTCTCTTTCTCTCAACGTAGTGATTATGTCTTTTTAATTATCAAAGCTGTTGTTTTATTTTTTCTCATGGCAATGGGTTTACATGAGGTTACAATTTGCACGGGTGTTCCCTACAGTAATACATGCGTAAAAACGAACCCGTGTTTACAAATAGAATTATATTCAAAATCAATTGAGGTGATTTCATTACCTAGTACTAGGGATGTAATGGTAAACCGATATACAGATTAATGTTGTAATACGAATTCTGATGGTTTTTAACCGGTTCGTTTTTTCCGGAACGGGTTTTAGTAGTTATGTGCCGTAATGATTGTTTTATTTAAAAACTGGATCCTAAATATTTGAATAAATGTTAAAATGGGTTGAAAACTTTACAGAATCTTATTGTACTTTAAAATTATAAACATTTCGTCAAATGAAATAATTATAATTTTCTTCGATAGTCCGTTAAAAAATATTCATTTTTTTCTAACATAGATGGAAAGATAGTCGCATAAAGCATATATTATGTGACAGATTGAATGTATGCATTTCTTGCATAATTATGGTCAGTTCACTAAATGAACATATGCACACCATTAATTCAGTTCGCTTTTGGAATTCAAGGAAGAAAAATGTAGTTTATGATATATAAAGATTCAATTAGTTCGACCGTCAGTGTGCGACTCGGAGCACGGGAGTTAAAATACGATTGTAAACTATATCGATCATGTACGGACCACCATTAAACATAATAAATTATACAGAATTGGTGTTGTTAAAGTTGTTAAAACCCTTATCCTTAGTATCAATGTAGTGGGTCGGTATCAGGGGTGTTTTGAACCAGAGACTACACCCACTGGCACCAGAGTCCATATCGTATGATCATAAAATAATGCGTATACGTCCCTATATACAGTTTCCTGTGCATACATACATGTACACTACCTTATATACATGAATATTATAATAAAAGCATAGTTTAACTCGTATAATGCGTAAATGCGTTTCGATTCGCGGTGAATCCCGGTTGTATTTGCCAGAGTGGGACGTACTTGGAGCATTGGATCCTGACATTGCACAAGGGATTCAATGCACAGATGTTTTCTAGCCGAAGCCCTATTTAGAGTACTCGTAATTTTGTTATTTTATTTTGAGATCAGATTTCCAAGCTCCGATGACAGTGTGTGTTATTCACGGGCTTGAATCACTTCATCATACAGCAAAGGTCAACCGAACGTGACCTGTAGCTCAAGATTGTTATGCGTAAAAAGCTCAGGGTTTTAGAACTAGGATAAAACTAAAATCAAACTACATTTACATGTATACAATTAGAATGGAAAAAGTGTAACTTAGTATTGATCTAAAACAAATCATACGTTGGTTGTTGTTATTTTAAGCATGCTCATCCTTCTTCAAGGAAAACAAATGTGAGGAATGTTTTACACAAGTCGTCAAAGTGCTAATAATGGTACGATTTCCACGAAATCAAAACAGATAGGTAATGACATATGCTTACAATCCCACTTTTAGTGAATATACGTGCGTCGCAAGCATGGGTTACCAATTCAAGATTGTTATATAAACATGTAGTTTATGCCTGCACCTTTAATTCAACGCTCAAACAAGTACGTATATATACATCGTAATTACAGACCCTTTCAGTCCGTAGGTACGGTATCCACAAGTTGATTATTTTGTAAGTCAAAAATTAGAAATAACTACATTTGTCTTGCAGACTATCTGTTTAAATTGCTATTTTCTGACCTAGTTTATATACTTGTTGAACCTGCGAACTATTTTTCAGGTGTCTGTAACTAGTTCAGAAAGACAGAAATCTAAACAGATCGTCTGCTATGACAGGCGGAGTAATTTATATTTTTGTGTGTGAACAAAAATGAAGATAGTGAGCTCTTATAAATAGGACTCGAGGACTGGGCGGACTAAGCACGGGTGACAAGGCAATAGATCGGAGTTAATGAACTGTTTAGTGATATAAAGTAATGATAATGGCATTTTATAGTCTAAGTTTAATGCATGTTCACGTTCATCGACTTCACAGCTAATACTCTTGGTCATCAGGCTACTGGTATTAAAATTTTATCTATCAACTTCCCTGGGGAGTCTTTTACTCCCCTAATCGCAGCCTTCAATGGCGCAACAGAATTATACTACTATGCTCGCATGTACCCATTGACACCTGGGTAGAGTGAAGTAATCGCAGGTAAAATTCTTGCTCAAGGACATCAATTTTTTGACAGTTCCAGTTCGAACTCGGGACCTCTCGATCTATGAGCGCACGTCCTACCATTGGACTATTGCTCCTATACAAATGACAAGTCTAGTTTACCTACCGACATGGAGGTCGATGTGCAAAGAAAGTTTTTCATACATAGTTCTAGCCAGTGCATAGCACTGAAAATAATCAAGATTGTTAAATCTTAATCAGCTGCAGTCATCGGTGCATACAAAATCCGCTTATATAAATATTCACTATATACAGAATGTTTAGCGGCGCTTAACATAAAAACGCGCCAACTTGTTATGTATACATTTGTGTTCAAAGTGTCGGTGAGAACGAACATTGTTCATATGAATATTTTTTTCATCTCTCAAAAACAAATTTTACTATATGCGTTACTTCACGTTATTTCATTTTTCGTTATTTTTTTAGAAAATACACGTGTAGCTTGGGGCAAACGCGCTTAGTTAAATAAAAGGTTTCAACCCCACCAACGTTCGGATTCATCGGGACCCTCGCAGTTCCAGGAACACACAAGTAAGTGTTACCAAATAAATAAAATTGACCCCAGCATTTAATTTTAATGAATGATTGAGGGGAACGAACTGTAGCAAAAACTAACTATAAGGAGGTTAGAGTTAGCTCCCTATAAAAGAGTTTAAACGGAAATCCTCTAAAAGTCGGAATTGTTTTATTTATCACTAACGATGCATTATCAGGCGATCACGATTCCAGATGTAAAAAAAGTGTATTTCTGTAGATCTAAACACATTTAAAGCGGATCTGTTGAGAAATAAGTGAAATCAGAATAAGCCTCGTTTCCATTTCATCGTGCCTCGTTTTCGTCGTAAATATTAATTAGATCAACAATTACGCCACCTAAAGCACTTCCGCTTACAAAATATTGGTCAACGAATAGTAAACTGAAGTTTTCCCAGACCAATGTTATCGAAGAATGAACCAGAGTTATCATTTTAGGCTCTCTGCGATTGAAACAAAGTTTATTATAGGTAAAATGCGAATATATTTAGACAATAAATGGGTTTGATTGCGAGTTGTCAAGAGTGCACTGCCCTAGATTTTAAGGGGCGACTACTCTTAATGACCCGATGATCTGGGAAGTAAATATTTTCTGAAAATACGTGTTTTCTATTCGTTTTGGCAACTTAACGACTTGATCAGTATGTAAGCATTTTTCTGTTGATGTGTGCATTTAAGCTTCATAATATGTTTTTCATTTTCTGACATGAATTTGTGTAGATCTTAAATGCATAGGTTGACTGTTACTGTTAGAAATAGAAGTCTGAGTCTGAAATCCTTCAGTTTCTGTCTTGGTCCAATGCACCAGTCAATTTTTAATAAACCCCAACAAAACGCTGGAAATAGCAGGCGTTTGACATTAAGCCCAGCAAGCCCTTGGTGTATCTCTGCCCTGCTAGAACATTTTGATGACAAATTTATCTCTAGCATTGCATGAGATACTCAGTTAGTCATAACACTTCTTTTTGACACCATTAAAGTGAATTGGGAGAATAAAAACCATAAGCCCTGACTGGAAATCGAATCTAGTTCTTCCGGGTGGTAGACAAGACACTCAACCATGTTGTTATAGGGTTAAGGTTCATGTAAAGTCTTGGTTTGCTAAAAAAATTGTAAAACAGAAATAGCTCTAATTCTGTCATATTTCCACCAGAGTATTGTTTTATACATCAAAATGTTTCTTATGAAACATACAAAGTGATGCTGGTCATCAATTACGATAAAACTATTTAGCAAAAGATGTATTTGCAAAATTGATGCTGCATAAATAAAAATACTAAATTACATTAAAATTTTCTTACAACAAAATTTAACATTAATTCCTTTACAGAACCTTATAGTAACCATTCCAATGAAGGTACTGCAATATTTATAACCTCAATAAATATTAAAACAAAACTAAGGCAATTGAAAAACTAAAGTGAAAGTAGAAACAGGGTCGTGAAAACCCATTACACTTGTATCTGTCAAAATGTTTTTTATTCACCTTAATTTTGTTTTAACATTTATTTAGGTTATAAATGTTGGAGTACCTTCATTGGAATATAAACTATAATGTTCTGTAAATGATTTAATGTTAAATTAGTTAGTAAAGAATTCTTAATGTCTTTTAGTATTTTCAGTTTTACAGCATCAATTTTGCAAATGCATCTTTCGGTAAACGTTTTCATCTGAATTAATTACCAGCATCACATTGCATGTTTCATAAGGAACATTTTGATGTATAATATACTGCTCTTGATGGAAGTATGAAAGAGTTAGAGCATTTTTCATTTTACTATTTTAAATGCAAACAAAGACTTTACTTGAACCTTAATCAAACAGCAGGCCTCAAAAATGTTTCCCTAACTGCCTAAGCCACTCGCCCTGCAGGGCGAGTTGCCCTGAAAATTCACTCGCCCTGTGACAATATCTACTCGCCCTGCTACTCAGACAGTGAAAGGATAATTTCTAACATTAGTCACCCTGAAATGGGCTTAATCTTAGGGGAAAATAAAACAAGCGTATTTATTTCAGTTTAACGGATGTTAATTAACAATTAACAAGTTAATCTGAATCTGAACTGGAAACAACAGATTGTTTTACGAAAATATTTTTTTCTTAACATGCGAATTATATTAATATTTCGAAATTCTCAACAACAAAAATTCGTATTTTTTATTTCTCCTGACTCCACAATGATTCAATTAAAATCCTAATTTACGAAGTCCGTATAAAGTTTGCATGTTTGTTTAATACAAAACAATTAAGTTATGGCTATGACCCCCAATTAACTGTCCAAACTTTTGTTATAAATGGGTATCGTCCTTCGCAGTTTCCAAATTCAAGTGTTGTATAACACATGCCAATTAATTTAAGACCCCTAATTTACTGTCAAAACTTTTTCCATAGAAGGTATTCACAGTTTGCACATGAAGTGTCATTTTTATACTCTATTATTATGGAACACAATTGATAATTACCGTTAATGAAAAAAAAACCAAATATTCGATAATCAAAGTTTGTATTTGTTCCGTAATTAAACAAAGAAAAGTCAACATTTAGGACATTTAACATTAACAGACGATTTTTTGACGCTTGATTGATATTACTATTCGTAATAACAAAATTCTTGCCTAAGTTTGCCGTGGTACATTATTGTGACAAAAATAACAAGTCGCCATTTTATTTAAAGATTTGCTTTAATCCTGTATTATTAGTGAATATATTGAGCATTTATCGCCTTTTAAGCAAAATGCAACAAAATACGGGACATAATACAAACCAACTCGATTAATTTATATCAGACACTGTAACACTACACAAATCAAACACATCTGCATAACGTCATTGTAACTCGCTTACTCTCCTTTCGTTGTGCAAACAGCGGTAGTATATTGACTTTTCGGTTCGTTTTTTACGACTAACAAACCCTTTATTTTGAATTTTCAAATACCTTTTATTTTCAATACCTTTTCAACTTGACACAAAAAAGTGCTTGCCCGAGTGGGCGAGCGTCAGGAAAACTTAACTCGCCCGACAGCGATGTTTACTCGCAAATTCGAGCGGGAGAGTGGATTATTCGAGGCCTGAAACAGCTAGTTTGTTGGAAGAGACTATATAGTCACCTATGATCGTTACAATCAAGCTACATGTAGAAACCTATGCGGCTATAGACATCCACAGGTCCATAGCCTAAGATCTTAGCCAGTCCACAGTGTATAAGGAGGGTGGTCCTGTCCCCAGTCATTTGTCTTTGAACGATCTGTATCCAAAATTTGATCCGAATTCATTAAATTCCTCAAGGAAATTTTTTCCATTTAGATTTTATTACAAAATATATTCATATATTATTATATGCTTTCCAGAGGAATACCAAGATTTATCATTGACTCGAGTGAGATAAAAATTGATATTTCACTGTTTTGAAACAATAAAAATATATTTTTTATTTTTCACTGTTTGGATTCATGCGCTGTAGATCTCTGTTTACAATTAAGAAAAACCAGCATTACATTTCAAGGGCTTAGCAGGAAATTTAAAGAACAGTAACTTCGATGACAAATTGTATTGTAGTAATAAATTGTTTTCATCACCAAGTATATATATAGCAAAGTTATTTTGAAGAAAATTGGACTACCCCAGTTTTCTGATGAGCCCTAGGTTTGAAATGTATCTTATATCTGTTATAACTGTGAGGTAGGGTCCATCGTGGACTTGCTTCATCAACCGGTTTCGTACCAATTATTTGTACTCTTCAGAGGATTTGTCAGAAGGCGACAAATTTTATTTGAGCCAGTATGTTAGGCATGATGGGAAATTAATATATCCTATAGTCCGGTTGTGGTGCCTGTATTGGCGCCGGTGTGGTGAAACTAATCAGGAAATCCAAATGTGCATGGTTTGAAAGTTACTAGCTTAAAACAAACAACATTTTTTGATACAATGAATTAAAGTAAGCCTAACATTGAGTATGAACTTATAACACTAATCAAACAGCACATTGCATGTCTTTTTGTCATACATTAGGCCACAACAAGTTGATCATATGTTCTACAGTTTTTTCTAGAAAAAAAATGGGGCCAGCGAGCAGAGACAAAAAAATAAAGTCTTTATTCACTTGCTTTATATAGCGGTTTGACCAAATTGTTATGAGCGAGCGAGGAAATAAAAATATTTTTTTGTAAAAACCATCAAAATTAAGGAGCGAGCGAATCCATAGAACATATGATCAATTTGTTGTGGCCTTAATTATTGTTTTGTTTGTGATCAATCAAAAGTACAATCATATAATTACACAAAAAATGATATATGCTTGGTATAGTAAATTAACAGTATGATTTCAATATGTTTTTGACAATGTAGGTCACTGCAAAACATGGCATACCAGACATTCCGATTTAGTGTTTTAACATTACTGGACAATTGGTCAAGTAATCTTGGAAGAATCACTGGACCAATCAGGTTTCACTGGACTGGAACTGTTTGCTGCATCCAGTTAACATAGCCATTGGTAATCAGTGAAAGGCCTATTTTGTATATACTGCATGAATGTTTTTTGAACAGTCATAATTTTACTTTCAATGACGAACATGAAAATTAGTACATTACTTATCTAGAAATAAGATAAAATAGTCAATAGTTGTCCTCATTTTAATTTTAATAATTGAAATTTAACTGGACATTCGGACCAGCTACAACAGACTTTTTCCTGGACCATCTGTAATTTTACCAGTCAGGTCCTAGGACTGGCACTTCTGGGAATGTCTGACATACTGACCGACACATTCTGTAAAAAGTTGAAGGCTCATCTAGATCTGCAGGTTTAAAGAAGGGATTTGTACTTCATACTTAGGAATGGATCATCCAAGAATGGCAGTTCAAGACAAATGTGTCTGTGGACAGATGGTATCGTCCAGGAACCGTGAGTAGGAAACTACCTGCTGTGACGTGATTTAAAAGTTGCTGAAGAAAATTTAAAGCACCCCATGCATGAATTAACCATTTAGAATATAAAAAGTACAATTTTTGTTTTGATTTAATATGTGTGCTTGTTTTGTTTCACTGTAGGTATGACTACATATATACATCATGTCAGAGCGGATGTACCACCCATGTCATAAGTTAAGTGTACCTTCCGCGAAACTATTCTGGTGTAGACATTGTATGCAGATGTTTGAAAATGCTATTGCAAGATGGAAACATAGTAAAAAATGTCACGCCATTCCTGGATACAAGCCTAAAGATCACGAAGCTCGGGTATGTAAAAGTTTTGTTTTCCAGTCTACTTTCTATTAATTCCACTATTTATAACACAGGCTGCAACATGGAACTTGGAAGAATCTTCCCTCCCCCAAAAAAATAATTTAAGGGGGACTATTTCAGCCTGATAATTAATAGGAAACATTAATTTTGTTTGTAGTAATCATGTGTTAGTAAGTTTCATACAATATAGTGGTTCTATAGGTGTACGGATTGAACTTAGAAATCAATCTCTGAGAAAATAGAACAATTTGTGTAGTCTGGTAGTATCCTCGGTGAATGATTGGATACACACATAATCTAAAATTTGAGCACCTGTATTATTGTTAAATTCTTGGAACTAAAATTCTTAATATGGAATGAATCGTGAAAAAACTTTCATTTTGCTACTTTCTTTTTGACAAGGGTAGGATTTTTCAACAATAAAATAGTACTTGAAGATTACTAGATATGTGTCATGTATTTCTACAAATGTAAGTTATACATTATTGTTCCTCAGACAAACAAGTGGGTTGTTATTACAAAGAATGTGCATTGTTCTTAAAGTTTTTATTTCCTTATCAATACAGAGTAGCAATGTGGAAAGTACAAGTTTGTTCTAGTTTTGTTTATTTCAAAACAAGGCACTGAACACAACCCTATTTTCTCTCCTCCCTGCCCTTTGTGGTCCCCCAAAAAGCGAAAAAGAAAAAAGGCAGGCAGGAGAAAAAAGGGCCGAGTGTTTCTGAGGGTTGATGTATCAATGAAACTATATAGGTAGAAGCAAAGCAAAAATAGCAGGGAGAAAAGTGGCAGGCATTTTGACCTTGGCCTGCTCTTCTGCTTAAGAATACATGTCATAAGCGGCTCTAGTGGGGGGGGGGGGGTCAGGATACCCCTAGAATTTCCAAAATGTACTTGTCCATTAGTGTTTTTCTTTACTGTAGATCATTTTTAAGTAGGATTTAATGGTTATGTAGTTTTTATTAATAATATGTTGCATTATTCTGCAAAACGTGTATAATGTGGTTGTGGTTCAAAAGTTTGGACCCCCCCTCCTAGAAAAAGTTTGGACACTCCTAGAAAAAAACCTGGACCCACCCCTGCATGTAATTGAAAAAACCCATTATAAATATAGCAAGTTTCATGTCTTTGGCTTCGGATTAGTAGGTTAAGGCCTTGACCAAATTTACTATTATTATTATTTGTTGTATTGCAGGTTGTACAGTTATATGTAAAACCAGATAAAGTTTCTTATACATCCAATATTATACCAGGACAAACAGTGTATCATAAACCCCATGTAAAAAAAGTATCCACAGACTTAAAGTGTGTTATATGTGACACTAAATTTGATTCTTTGTATGATATGCGAAATCATGTAAAAGAACCATGCCAGCGTTCGGATATTAAATCACAAAGTGTTGCTTCTACTCAGTTTAAATTAAGTGATAAGTTGGACCAATCTGAAACATTATCAAGTTTGAAAATACGCCGTGTGGAGAACGAAGAGGAAGGTGTATTAAGTCAGAACACGGCATTATCTGTGCTTGCTGAAGCATCTAAACACGTAGAGTCATTGTCTAATGGTGATATAATTATTGAACAAGTTATAGAAGAAGAAGTTCCACAGATTGATGATAATTGTGCTCATGTATCTAATCTTGTAGAAGATTCTTCATCAGTTGCTGTGTTTCAAGATAGTGTTACATTTGAAGACAAACTTGCCCAAGAAGTTATTGTTGCTTATCCAAGGTATTTATTGTTTGTGAGATAATTATAGGTTATTATACATTTCACTGTACAATACGGAAATATATTTGGACTCGTACACAGCTTGAAAAGTCATATTGGACAAGCCAATAGGCGAGTCCAATATGACTTTTCAAGCTGTGTACGAGTCCAAATATATGCTGTATTGTACAAAAAAATGTATAATAACCTTTTTATTATATATCTTATGTTTATTTTGAAATAATCATCATCGCTATCATCCCCAATTAAGCAATCACAGCCATTCTTATCACATCGTTTAGTGCACATATACCCAACCGTCCAATACGAAAATAATATATATTTTTGGATCCAATATGGGAATATATTGGATGGTCACGTGGTACAAATGTAGATTGTTGATTGGTTAGATTTATTAGATATATAATTAAGTCTTGTTATACTTGATGTATGTAAAATGTCAAAAGCTTTGACATGTTCCGTAGAGCTGTCATCGATACTAACGGTATCACTGTGTCATAGATATTTATTTTCTGATCAGTAATTGAAATGCATTTTGAAATATTGATAATAAAGCCTTTATAATTTTTTTATATAAATAGCCAAATAATAGGTAAATAAATAAAACTCACTATTAAGGGTCAAATTTTCGAGACCAACCTTCCATCATTAGCAGAAACAGGTGCGTTGTCATAATATGAACTCAACTTGAACTGATAGGTCTAAAACTCGACTTTACAGCTATTACCCATGGTCATTGGGCTACTGGTATCTATCTATCAATCTTCCTGGGGAGTCTTTTTACTCTGCTTATTAGTGCAGCCGACAAATTGGCGCAATGGAATTGAACGGAATTATACCACTTGCGAGGGGCAAGTACCCATTTACACCTTGATGGAGTGAAGCAATCACAGGTAAATTTCTTGCTCAAGGAAATTTGCAATGCCCCTGGTTGGATTCAAACCCAGGACTTCTCGATCCCTAAGCGCATGTCCTACCACTGGACCACTGCTCCTACAATGATGTCTAGGACTTGACAATCAAGGTTGTCCTTTTGCCCCTCACAACCTAAACTTCAGGTTAGGGCAACTTGTTACAGCTAGTTAACATTTGATTCAACTTTAGGCAAGAAAAACATATAGCTGGTTGTCCTACCAGCAGCCAGCAGGGTTGGCTGTAAAAACTGCCCTGGACAATACTCCTAAAGTGGTCAATACTGGTCAATTGGTGGACAATTAAAAAGTATTAAGTTTAATGAACTTTTAAATTTAAAAATTGATTTCTTTTTGTTGTTCTTACCGGTATATTCATTTTTAATTTTTCAAGTGTTGTTATTTATTGTTATTTAAGCCTATCTATGAGAACTGGAAGACTTTATTGACATCATCAAAGTTTTAAATGGTCATTACTGATCAATATTAATATGGTCTAACGAAAATTGAACTGAATTATTCGCATCATTGATAATTCTTCACATGATTTTCAAGCATACATAGGAATTCTACATCCCTGAAAGATAGTTATGAAGGGTTAATTTTATGTTAAGTATTTGACTATTTCAGACCTATAGTTAAACCAGAGCTTGGTATTGTAGCAGTATCATTTCAATCAGCTGACGGTCAGCAAATACAACAAGATAACCTTGACCTACAGACTATACAGGAGTGTCTTAGAGAGACAGCGTTAGGTTCTACTGTTGGTATGTACGTGTTTAGTGCAATTTTTTCAACCTGGGTCGGTAGCACAGTTGGTAACGTGCCTGGATTTCAAATCTAGTGTCCCAAAGGGGGTATGGGTTTGAATCCTACTGGGGGAGGTTACACCCTTCCATGAAAATTTGACGATAATGTCCATTTCCTTCCATTAATAAGGTTTATGGAGAAGTTTCTGACCTTGTGGAAAGGTAGTTTAGTACTGGTTATAGACAAGGGTACAGGAAAGCTAGGTTAGGCACGCTGGATGCACAATGACCTATACAATGTGTTGCTATGGCATTAAATCCAACAAAATAAATAAACAAATAGTGCAATTTTGTTATTAGGAACTTTAGTCAGTTATCTTCCCCTGATAAAATTTGAAGCAATCCAATTGGTAAGTAGGTCCTTACAGTTGGAATCCTCGGATTTTATCATTGAAGTCCTATGTAAGGATTACAAAATATTTCATCTAATTTCTGTCTTGTTAATTAAGATATTTACAGAAGTGATGAAACTTAGATAGTTCTTTACCCTTAAAATATTTAGCTTGAATTTCAAACAAATTAAATGATTTATAAAAAAGTTATGTAAGATTAATAAATGCAAATTGACATTGAAAAGTAAGGGTAAAATCCGAGTAATTCAACTGATTGGACCTACCTATTTGAAGAGTATACAAGGGGAAATAACTGACTAAAGTTCCTTATTGACATATTGTCAAATTGGATTCAACTGTCAGTGAAACATACATTGACCCCATTGGTTTTAATACTTGATATTTGTATGATAATTCCTGTCCATGAAAATAGGTATCTATTTTTATTGATTGTAAGTGCAGAAGTGTTGTAGTGAGTATTCAAATCAGCAGGATTAATGTATCCTCAACTGACAGTTGAATAAAATTTAATGATAATTATTAAGTTCTTACTAAACTTTTAATGAGTCCTTTCTATGTTTAAATATTTGCCAAGATCTAAAATTACACAGTTGCTCTATCTAACTGAAATGTAAATGAAGACAATATTCTTCACTCTAGTTAAGAATGTGTGTTAAAAATGTAAATTCTTGTAACTTATTTGTTCATGTCTTTTGGCTGAACAAAAAATCTCAGAGGACAATAATTAGATTTTGTAATATTGAAATATTTTGTTAATTTTATCTTTGCAATTTATTATATCCCCGTTTCGAAGAAGAGGGGGGTATACTGTTTTACCTGCGTCCGTGCGTCCGTCCGTCCGTTACAAAATTTCCGTCACAGTTTTCTCAGCAACTATAACATGCAGCAGCCTAATACTTTGCATATTGCTTCATCCCATAGTCCCATGTGGTGTAAAGCGATTTCATGCTCCTTGCTCATCTACTTCCTGTTTGTCGCATATTTTTAGATTTTTGCGGGGGTATCACTAGTTATATTTTATTTTTACATTGTAGGTCAAGTGATAGAAGTTGGTAACCAAGGTAAAGTTTATCAGTACGTTGTTGGTTTCCAGGGTGTTGTGTGGCCATTGGATGAGAATCAGGTTCCACACTTGAATGCTAAAGACAGTACTGAAAACGCTGCCTTGTTCCAAACTGAACCTCCACCACTACTTCGCCAAGCGACATTAAACACAGAACCATCATCAGTAGATTTTAACAGTGTATCAGACAGTTTGGGTATTGATATTACTAGTCACATACAAGCTGGGATATTTGCCTCTACATCTGAACAGAAAACCATAACTCCCCAAGCGTTAATCCGTAACACTGCAGCTAAAACTGATCCTAGTTTTTCTGAACCAGTTGAAACTAGTTATCATCCTTACCTGTTAGAAGTAGCTAATGATACACAGAGTGATATACTACAAACCACTAACACTGTAACTATAGAGAATCAATCATCATCATCTAGTAATATAACAGAACTTAAACCAGCTATCATTGATACCAAGCCTCTAAACATAGAACCAAATAGTGCGGTAATTATCAAACTTTTGCTTTTCACTTTTTTTGTAATTCACAGATGACACCTGTCTTTGCCTTGAATTTTCTTGTGCATTAGTTCCAGGGTTTGACACTTTCTGCTTGTACCAGATATCCTGAAGGAATCTCTAGTCAGTTATTGCAGAGATTTTATATAACAGGGATTCGTAGATTTTCATCAAATTTCACTGTCTTCACTATCATTTTGGCCCATACGGAAAACAAGTATAACAAGTTTAAATTAAAATATTTACATGAAATTTTGTACCAGTACCATTCAATTTGACATAAAGGTTAGGAAAATGTGTTTCTTGATGATTTTGAGGTAAATTACGCTCACAGACTGTTTTACAAAATAATGCATTTTCCCGCCGATCTGCCATTTTTAGCCCCAAGTTACATCACCTCCCAATCCTTGGACACTGTTTGTGTCAAACCCTGATAAGCTGATTCCATTATGTTGTATAGTAAAAGACAAAATTATCAACTAGCGCAACTATTATAATTAATTCTCACTAGCTTGTATCAATTTCACTAGTTTCAGGCTTTTGGGGAGTTGTTCAATGCTATGATTGTGACACATTTTTTATTTTAACTTGGACAGTTTTAATAGACAAATCTGTCATTATGAATTGAGTTTTCTTATTTTTTGGTTGGTAATATTTTGTATTAAAACTAGCATTAAAATACTGTATAGATGCTGACAAGGAGTTCACATAAATTTAAAGAACTGTTTCAACTTGTCAGCAAACCTTTTGTTATATTTCATTATACAGAATTACATTGTACCTGCATTAAGCAGCCAGTGAAGGGAAGTGACTAGATTGGCTGCTTACAGCAGGTTACCTCTTAAACCAGGTTCAAATAAAAATGCTTTGATTAGTTCAATCTAAATAGTTAATTATTCATGCAATTTATTATTGAATGATATTTAAAGGACTCAAGAAACAATTTCAGTTGTAAACAGGAAGTCTTATTATTTGCTGACACTTTGTTGATAAATTTTGACTGTATAAAGACTCAACTGTGTGGGTTTTCACAAGTCTGTGCCTTTATACAATGATGATGGCACTTTGTTAACTCTAAAATTTAATTGACTGTGACCACTTAATACATGTAAATAGGTGAATTTTTTTTAGGAAATAGGTGACGACTGGCCACAGACAACAGGTGGCTGCTTTTAACAGGTTCTAAATAGAGTGATTTTCATTGGGAGGAAACCAGATTGACCACTTACAGCAGGTGACCACTGCAGGTGGCTGTTAATGCAGTTTATACTGTAGTTTAACTTTATCCTACTGTCTGTGGCCCATTCATTAAACCTTTAGATTTTAAAACTTACAACAGTACTTCTGTACTCATGATTAGGGATGCGGGATAATACCGGTATACCGGTATATTGCAATATGTTTCAAACACAATACGCACCGGTACGGTCCTGCAATATATCGCAATATTTATATCTTAATCTAATAGACTAATAGTGCATACCTGTTATGCATTATTTGTGGACGCATTTGACCGGAATCTATTTTAATTTTGGTTTTCCTTTAAATCTACTTTTATCATAAAGGTCTAACTAGTATGAAGTATTGACATATCTACCTGTGACGACTTTAACATTAAGTGGGGGGGGGGTGGAACTGATGAATATTTTTTATGAATTGGCATTGAGTAAGATACGAATAGAATATATGTTTTTGTAAAATTTAGTTGGCATCATTAATATTTTATTTCAATCCGAACTTTTTCTTATTTTGTACACGTCCGCATTTTTGCTATTATCCTTTGTTGACCGCCTTTTCCCTCTATATCTAAATCGTCTGCCTAACGCATCCACCTTTAAGACTTTTCAGTGATGTCCGTCTATATACACATGTATTAGAGCTTTTCATTATAATATGACAATAAATGAAAATAGTGGCACTGATAGTCTCTTAAACTAATGCCAGCTATTAGAATCTATAAAATTATTTTGCAATGTGTTTAACACACCCTTTGAAATGTTTAAATTGTTGCAATAAGTTGTATAAGAAATATATCACTGAACAGGAAATTTTGTTTCCTACATCTTCCTTATTGTTTGATAAATAAATAAATACAAATTATTCTTAACCCCTATATAACTAAGTACTAAGCAAAACGTACACACTTCTCAGTACACCTCCATGCATACAGTATACTACAGTGGATGCTTTACCTATTATTTGGCAGTAAGCAAATCAGAGGAAGCTCTATGTGGCAATGGGTTAATGCTTAATATGTAATTCTTAATTGGCATGCTGACACTATCAGTCCATCAGCAAAGTGTCACAAATGAACATTCATTTTAAAGTAAGATTTGTAATGATACTTATTTTACTGGACAAAAGTTAAGTCTAATGTTTGCAATAGCTTAAATAAAGGTTTCACAATGTATAATTGTGTTGAACCATCATATTGTTAGTAAAATACAAGCATGGGTGCTGAAAAAAACTTATGTTCTAAACTCTCAATATATCGCAATACAAAATTTCCGGCGATACCCATCTCTACTCATGATCGATAAAAAGTTATCTGTATCTACATTGTATGTAAATTAGAGGGGTTAATGTATGTGCCTATGACATTTGAATAAAATTTAAAGATACTATGCCTGATTTCAATTTTTGATGAATTGACCTAATTTCCTTGTATTGATTTCATTTATTTGTTTATCTGATATGGTGGGTGCTTTATTTTTAGAATTTCTTTAAATTTATATCAGTTTATTTAACACCATTGTAGGATTTGAAATACACACCAACAATATGATTAGCTGTTCAAGGGAGGTAACTCCCCTGGCTTAATATATTTTCCTTACCAATCAGTTGCTTCCCTTGATAAAGATTTTAATGATATATATTTATTTAATTTCTTGTCTAAATGAGTGGAATTTTCTTTTTATTTTCAGTCATTGATTGAGGTATTATTAAAATCTGGAGCTATAGTTCCACAAGCAGATATAAACAACAGTGTATCTAAGACATTTAATGAAGTGTATACATTAGCAACTACCACGTCACAGAGTCAACAAACTATTGTACGAGATGTAAGTAACTGTTTCTTATGTTTAGGAGATAAAGTGCGAAACTATTCTCATATGTAGAAGTTTTCAGTATTATTACTGATTTCAGCATTGTGAGAATAAATTGCGCTGTGTAATTTATTTTAAATCTGTCTTTTTCAATATTTTGAATGTAAGTTACGGTAATTTCAAAACCAGGTTCAGTAGTGCGCCTGGATTTTGAATCTAATGTACTGAATGGGGTAAGGGTTCGAATCCCACCCAGGGAGGTTGATCACTTCCATGAAAATTTGACAATAATAAGGTATAAAGAAGTTTCCAGCCTTGAGGAAAGGTAGGTAAGTACTGGTTATAGAAAAGGTTATAGGTAAGCTAGGCTATATGTGCTGGATGCAGAAAAATAACCTAAAAAATTGTGTTGACACAGTGTTAAACTCCATATAAATAAATGAGTATTTTCATCACTTACTACTTTTTGCCATGTAATTTAAATATGAATAAGTGAAGAAGAATTTAGACTTGTTTTGCGCCTATCCATTATACGAGGGCTTTTAGAAAAGTATTCAGAAAGGTTCCATAACTTTTTTATATACAAACATATCAAGATAAAATATTCAACACAGTAACTTTGGAGAATTATGCTTATGAACGGGTTGAAAAAAATCACAATTTGCATTCATGCGAATTCTAGGGTATCTATGGTAACGTAGGGTAGTGTTGAGTGGGGCAATTTACTTCTGAAATTGATACAGCATCAGGAAAATCTGTCCCATGCATCTAAAAATCACACCTTTTCGAAATATTCTCTACTATGCAATATGAACTTCTCCCATCTATGAATCCACTGGTTAAAGCAGAACTTGAACTGATCTTGGGGAATTTTACAAATTGTTTTTCGAACAACAATCATGCATGTCATCAAACCTCTCGACGCAGCTCTGATTTCAATGTTTGGAATAGCCAGAAGTCACGTGATGCTAGATATGGGGAATAAACATGATGTTTAACACTACAGTGTCAATTCCTAATTCTCTCAGCGTTGTCTTGGTGACAACAGAGGAATGGGGGAAATGCATTGTCATGATGTTATATGCAAAATTTTATTGAATACCACTGCTTTAGCACCATAACTGCGTTGTCAGTATAGCATTGTGTTCAACTTCTGTTGTTTACTGAAATGACATCATATTACAGCCAATGATGTTACATTGGTCAAGATAAAAGGGTGCAAAAACATCACATGCAATTTGGTCAATTTTTGACGTCGGAAATACAATTTTTTATCTCTTTAGAAATACGTAAATATGTGATCATTTATCTAATTGAACAAAGTTTCCCTGCTCGACTTCACCGGCGTTACCATAGTGACTGTAGGTAACGCACTAGTATAAATATTTTACCTTTTTCTGTCGGACCATAAGTATAATTCCTTAAAGTATCAGTGTTGAAAATTTCGTCACGATTAGTGCACAAATAAAAAAATTATGAAACCTTTCTGGATACTTTTCTCACAGCCCTCCTATGTTCTAGCGAGGGCTTACTGTTGCTAACACTGTTGAAGAGTATGATGGGTACAAACAATTCACTAAGACTGTTGGCTTGAATAGATTATAACAAAAAACCATGGCAACTCACAGACTGGCTGCTATGGTGAAAGAACAAAGATAATTTCATATGAACATATTATTAAAATTTGTTTAACTGTAGGTGAAGCATACAATACAGGGCTGGCAAAATCAATGGTCCGTGTTGTCCCAAGGCTAGTACGGACAAGTAGAATTTTCAATAATTTTTTCTGTTATGTTCATTCAGACAAGTAACTTACCAGTAAACACATTTTAAGATTTTGCCAACCCTGAATTAACCGTGCTGATTTAAATACTCAAAATTTTATTGATAATCCACATACATAAGTAGGGGTATCTACTGTTATCAATTGTTAGTACAGAAATACTGTAGTGAATATTAAACTTAACAATACCATCGTGATACAGATATTCAGGAAAATCAATGAACTGTTTATCATGGTGTACACACTTTCTGTTGTTTACTGTAGATCATAGAATGGAAGAATTTATTAGTTCTTTTTTATGTAGAGAACATTTTTATTTTTGAATACAGTAATATGTGGACTAGTTTTGTACTGACTCTCTGATAGGCATCATGGGATAATATGATATAATGGTCAAGATAAAATAGTCTTATGACTTAGTCAGCTTTTCTGGGCACTTATTATACCCCCGCTTCGAAGAAGAGGGGGATATACTGTTTTACCCTTGTCTGTCCGTTACAAAATTTCCGTCGCAGTTTTCTCAGCAACTATAACATGCAGCAGCCTAATACTTTGCATATTTCTTCATCCCATAGTCCCATGTGGTGTAAAGCGATTTCATGGTCCTTGCTCATCTACTTCCTGTTTGTCGCATATTTTTAGATTTTTGCGGGGGTATCACTAGTGAGCATTAGCTCACAGATTTACTTGTTTTACCAGTATATACTCCTGGACCCTTATTTTACAAGTATACACTTCATACCTTCCTAGTACATGAATATTTACAGAAAAAATAAATACTTAGCTGATATTTCACATATACAAATAATAGAAAATTCTTTTCTGCTGTCAGTGACATACTCATTAGTCCCACTGATTTAAATATTTATTATTTGTTAACTCCTGTTCCTTATATACAAATATATATTTTTATTGTTAGTTGGTGCAGAAGAGCTGTTTATATATAATACATATGTATATAAATTGATAATCAAACAAAAATCAATTATCTAAATCAGGGGGGTTAATGTGTGGGCCACTGACAGTTGTACAAAATTTACCAATATGATTATGTGAACAATAGATCAACTTATGATCCACCGCTATTGATTGCTTAGCTACATAACAAAACAAACTAGACAATATACAGTGGAAGATATGTTTTAATATTCATTGATTTATACTCATTACCTTTTCAAGGAGATATCTTTTCTATCTTAACAGTGAAACATATGTACTTTTGCCAAATTTTTATGGAAAGTTTGATGAAATTTTTTATGAAAATTGCTGTTTGGAAATTGAGTGTTCAGCTGGTAGGTCGGTTTTCCATTCATACGTGAGCGTGACGTGAACATTACATTGAGCATTTAACTTAAAGGTTGGGTGTGGTTTTTCACAGACTCACTATTTCATGGATCCAGATAATGTGCATAAAATCAATTATTTCTTCTTCTTCCTGCTTGGATTTTAGCTAGACAACATGTCATTAGATAAATAGTCACTGTTACTGACTTTTTTGGGTGGCTTTGTTAATATTCATGCTCACAAGTTAGTTGGGTGAATGAGTGTTTGAATGATACTTTTGTTTGAATAAGGAACAGTTTGGTTGTGTTTACTGTTTTTCAGACTGATTCAATGCCTTTCTCTGTCACCTCTCACCTAAGAGAGTTTCTTTCATTTTTAGCTCAGCTGAGAGATTGCTCAGAGTGAGCCATTGTGATCTCTGGATGTTGGGCGTCAGTTGTCTGACGTCTGTCGCCTGTTCACATTTATCTTGTGTATGCGATAGAGGCTGTATTTTTCATACAATTTTGGTAATATTTGGTCAGATTGTCAGTCTTGATAAATTCTGGGTTGGGATAGAATATGGGTCATCTAGTTTCAAAAACTAGGTTACAGGGTCAAATCTCTTTAAAACCTTGTGTATGCAATAGCAGCTATATTTTCGTCCAATTTTTCTAGCACTTGTTCTGAATTTTTGTCTTTATATGTTTAGGTTTTGGATTAAATATGGGTCATCTAGGGTCAATAACTAGGTCTAGGGGTCAAATCTGAAAAACCTTGTGTATGCAACGGAGACTGTTGTTTGAATGTTTCTGTGCAATGATTCTCAGATGAGCAATATAGGGCCATCTTGGCCCTCTTGTTGTTCCTCTCCTGCCAATGCTGTTCGAGAGCTTGAAAATTCACTACATGAAGCAATCGGCTTTAAATTGTTTTTCAGTCACGGTGCTATAGAATACTAACTGTAGAAAATTGTTTGTTTTAAGTTTGCTCTTTACATTAGCCATACACGTTCACTTATAGATGGAATACTGGCCGTATGCGAAATTATTATTAGTGTCAAATGGAAATAATTTTATCTGTAAGAAGTAAGCTTTTTTGGTAGTTGTTTCAAAATGAATTCAGCTACATCATGAATGTTCTTTTTAAATTTTAAGCTTATTTGTTTTTTTTTATATTTTATTTTCCAGTCACAATGGCCAGTGGAAAACAATTAGCCGATAATTTGTTTGGTTTTGCTGAGTTGACTGGGGACTTATTGGATACACCAAGTAATGATGATGATATTCTTCAATCAAATGATACATCAAAGGAAAATCCACCTACTAATCATGTTGCTAATACTGATGTCGGAGTTAAAAAAGTTGATATTGGTTTGGTTAAAAGAGATGAACATGAAATCATTGTACCAATTCTTAATGAAAAGTCCGGTGTAAAGAAGTTTAAAGTTCTTGCTAGACAAATGGTTGAAGATGATGAGGATATAAGAAAGCCTGAAAGTTCTGAGAGAGAATCTCCTAACACTACTGAGCAAACCAAGGAGAATATCAACACTGGTAATAAGTTGGAAAAGAAAACTGTTCAAAAGGTTACTGATGTTAAAACTGTGAACAAGTCTAACATAAGATCTCCAACTGAAAATAAAGAAACTGGTGTAAAGTCGATTAAGCAATTTAAAACTATACCAGCACAGTGTAATAAACAACTGGGAAATACAAAAGATAATGTTGAAAAGGTACTAGTGAAGAAAAAAGTTGTGAAGAAAAAAGTGAAATTAAAACAGGACGTAGTCAATGATAATAAAGAGGGCAACTCTAGAAATGAACTTGTTAAAGATAGAAGTGTTGAAAAAAGTGTGGAAGATGCACAGGGTTGTCATGAACATGTTAAAGATAAAAGTGTAAAAGACTCGCACAGTAGTCATAAACATAACCATGAAATAGATAAAAATGTTGCAAAATTTGTGAAAGACACACATGATAGTCATAAACATGAGAAAGTTAAAAGCATGAAAGACAGGCAGGATAGTCATAAGCATGCTAAAGATAAAAATGTAGTAAAGCATGAAAAAGACAAACCAAATAGTCATGAACATGTCAAAGATAAAAATGCATTGAAAAGAGATAAAGAAGACAATGTTAAGAGTAAAAATGTTACAAAAGGTGAAAAAGATAAAAAGGCTTGTAGCAAACTGGATATAGATGTGAATGTGAACATTGTCAAAGTTGATACTAAAAAGACAATAGTTAGTACTAAAGATTCAATTCCTAATTCTGCATCAAAAGATATTGAAAAATATAAATCTTTGCAAGATACTGTTAAAACAACTGAAAGTACTGTAACAAATGCTAGTGAAATTGATACCTCTCATATTAAATCAGTTGAATGTAGAGTAAAGTTAAAAAGAGACCCATCTATTGAAAATTTGTGTAAACTAAATCTTGATGACAGTTCTGGTGGCTCTGTTGAAAGTAGTGTTAACAGCAATGACTTATCAGATACCCCAAATAATTCTACTTCCTCTGAAAATAGTTCTTTTTCCAGACCATCAAGCTCCGAAGAAAGTAGACAAAAAACAGCAGACATGGTGTTTAATGCAAATGTACCAGTTCGTAAAAGTGGTAGATTGCAGTCAGCAAAGTGTGCATCTCGTTATAGGGGTGACTACGGTATAAGAGTAGATACTTACAAACAATTAGTCAGTAAGAAAGAAGCTCCTTTGAATGAGGATAGTGGTGAGAGTCAGTTTGATGAAGAAGCAATGGATTCTGAAAACTATAGAAATATGAAATCAGATGTAGCTGCAGTGGTTGAAGAGTGTGTTTTGAATGCTAGCAAAGCAGTAGAGTTGACTAATATTGAAAGTGTACAACAATGTGTGGACAGCTCAAATACATGTGAATGTACCTGTAAAAGAAATTTTGACAGTGAATCAGGAATGGATAATACTAAGAATGATAATTGCATTCATCAGAAAAACTGTAAAACTTGTAAAGATGGTCAACTTGAAAAGCACAAAAGTAATCTAATGAATTGTAAT
Organism: Mactra quadrangularis; assembly: GCA_025267735.1. Taxonomy (NCBI): domain Eukaryota; kingdom Metazoa; phylum Mollusca; class Bivalvia; order Venerida; family Mactridae; genus Mactra; species Mactra quadrangularis. Next base: position 37,839,134 of record CM046304.1, read on the forward strand.
AAGAATTGTAGCAGCTGTGCTCATTGTGAAAATAGAACTAGTAAATTTAATCATAAGGAATATCATTCTTTGACCTTCTCTGAGACTCTTACCAAAAATGTGCCTTTTACAAATACAACAGGGAATGATGGCAGTGTTTACAATTGTGATGCAGAATCAATTTGTTGCAATCGTGATTTCATAGGTAAATCTGACAAATCCATGAATTTAGAAAACAATGACTTAGAATCATTTAGTCTTAGGAAAGAAGCTGCTTGTGGTCCTGAATACCCTCAAGGTGAATTGATTGCGAAAGAAATTATTGCTGAAAAGGTTTTATCTTTGCATTGTCTTGAGAAGGATTCCGATGAGCAATTTAGTGAGTATGTGCATTCAGTTGGTAAGTCTGTGAAAAGGAAAAGACTTGAAATTAAGAAATATGTAAATTTAACACAATCTGACAATGTGCCTGTTCTAGAATCTTCACCAGTGAAAGATCCTATTGCAGGACTGGAAAACTTAAGACTCAAACTTTTTGAAAAAGCAGGAGCTGATTTGATAAAAGCAGATAATGCACCAAAACAATTTGAAAGTGCACTGATATCTTCAAAACGAAGAGTTTGCAATAAAGTGTCTGATGGAGAACTATGTAATATGGTTGTGAATAGTGATAATGAATGTGCTGTCTCTAAAGATGAGGAAACATTATCAATTAGATCAGGTAAATCTACTCGTGTAGATAATAATCAACAAATTCTTCAAGAAGTTGCTCAATCTTTAGACATTTTGAAAAAAGTGAAAAGAAAAGCTGAACCATTTAAAAGAAAAAAGTTTGAGGATAAACAATTTATGTTGAGGTCTATGGCTAGGAACCATGACGATAATTCAAATGAGGAAGTTTGTTCTGAAAGTGATCACACTGAACCTAATGAAAAGGAAGTTGTTAAGCAATCTGCAAAAGTAAGTTCTAAACGAAGTTCTTCCAGGAACAGTGTAGAAAGTGTTTCATCTGTTACATCATGTGAAAGCAATATGGAGAGCATTTCTTCAAAAACCTCTCATAAAAAACCTGCTGCAAAACCAAAATCAATAATATGCTCTGCATGTGGACATTCTTTCAAATCAAAGGAACTTATGAAAAAACATTTTCCTTGTAGAGTAAGACAAACTAGAACATGGTCTCAGAATAAATTAAGACCTAATAGAGCTGTTAAACGTGTTGAAAATTGTCCAAAGAAATTTGTGTGCCAGTTACCAAAGTCAGGAAAAGGGGATGCAAATAAAAACCGACCTCAACTTTTAACTTACAGGAAAACAAAATTTAGAAGAGTAAAAGGCAAAAGAAGACGAAAACTATATATTTTACTCCAGGATTTGAAACACAAGCGGAAATTGGTTAAATGGCCACACCTTGGGGTGGTATATGATGATTTGTCTTTTAAAGAGCAATGTATGTATAAACTTGGATTACATTGTACTGGCCATGCTTCTATTGGTCTAGAACAGTACTCTGATGAAGACATGAGCCTATTTGAAGCACATAGATCTAAACAAAAACTGATCTCTCAACTTACTATAGATTTTCAACATTCCTTGCTTGTAAATTCCACAGAAAACTCCACTGAAGACAATAAACAAACACAATCAGATTTAAGTGATACCTCTCATTCCAATGTGATAAATTCATCTCAGGATAGTTTTTGCATCGATGCAAGTTCATCTGTGACAGATAATTCATTGACTTCTGAATCTTTGGTTAGCGATGCTACTTTGGAGAATAAAGAAATGATCCTTGAAGAATTAGAACCTACAACAGATATGTTACCTGAAAGACTTGAGCAAAAGGAAATGCATGAATTATCCTCTTGTGGTTTGGATGGTTATGAAACAGTTTCATCTAACAAACCAATGGAAGATGACATTGCTGTGATAATTAATGATAATAAATCAGAGGTTCCTTCTGCTATCATCACAAACATTGAAGAAGTGAAAGATGATAAACTTGTTGACCTTAAAGCAATAAATGAAGACAAAGAGGAACAGAAAATTGAATTGGATACCAACAATATTATTCATATGAATACTGATATTTCATCTCCAGAAAATTCTCGGAATGTAGATTCTGAAAACAGTACTGAACCTGACTATGTGACTATGGAAGAATCAGAATCTGAAAATGCAGAAAGAGAATTGCCTCAAAAAAGTACAACCCAATCTGCAGAGCTATCAGAGGAAGATTCTGTTGAAAACTTTGAGTATCAACCACAAAATAAAACTGAGTGTACAGGAACAGATGAAAGTCAAGGTATGCATTTGGATGTTAATGTGTCAACTGAGATGGAGAAGTATGAAACAATGGAAACAGATGAAAGTAACCTGATGAATGATAATAAATCAGTTGAAATTCATTGTTCTGATTGTGCTCATGAGAAAGTGACTTCTGAAAATCAGGAACTTTTGAATAACTTTGAAGTTAGTGAAGAAACAGATCAGTCTGGCCTTGGTAATGAAATGATTAATGATGACAAATGTGAAAATATTGAAACAGTCAAACCTGTAAATACCACTAATTCTCAAAATCACCAGGAAGATAAACAAGTAAACGACAAAATCAATTTGGAGAAAAATATACCTTGTCCTAAAGAGTCTCCTGTCAAGTCTGAAATGATGATATCTATTAACAGAAAAAAGTCAAAGTATGCTGTGTCTCTTGCAACTGATATTGAGTTTTACCACCAAACTGCAAGTATTGACAAAGATAGTTTAGTTTCTGATAAATCTGATCATGTTACTGTCGCTGATTTAAAACAGTACTCTAATGTAAATCCTGATCTCATTCAACATGCCAGTGAATTGCTTCAAGATATATTGGGTGATGTTGAACAGGCTGTAAATGATAAACCAGTGTGCATTGGCCATGAACCAAAATTAGATGTCAACAACACAAGCACTCCTATTCGAAGTCCTCTTAAAAGTCCTGTTAAAAATGGAGATATTCAAGCTTTGAGAGAAATAGATTTAATATCACCTATCAAAGCAAATGTTATAAAAGACACTGATAAAGATGAAAAATTAAGCCCTTCATCTGGGAAGAAAAAGATAGACTTCAAAACATATGCATCACGAAAAGCATTAATGCATGCAAAAGAATGTGAAGAAAATGAGAAAGAGATTCATAGGAATCTTTGTGATAGTAAAGATCTGACCGAAGATTTTTTTGATCGGCTTATAGATGCTGTAAGTGTCATTGATAGTATAATTGAAGAGCAGAAAGATCATTCTTTTAAAATTGGAAGTTTAGCTGGATTTAGTGCCATAACCCCTGAACTTGCTTGTGAACTTGCAGCTACTAAAGTCCAACTAGACCATAAAGTTACTGATGATGAAAATAAGCCATATGACATTGAAAGTTTACCATATGATCAAACTAACATTCATGATAATGATAAAATAGAAGAAACTGCAATTAAGTCATCTGAGCTGAATTCAGATGTCATTACAGATGATCAGGATACTATTAAAACTAACGACTCTGAAGGAGTAAATAGAGTTAATTCCAGTGATAGTCAGAGTACTTTAGAGATAGGCAGTAATATGGATGCTGATGCTGAGAGTCATAGTACTATAGAGGTTTCCGTTGATGCTGATGCTGAGAATAATATAGATGTAGAATGTACAAAAGACTCCAGTGAATATATTGATGATGATAATGTTCCTATAGATGAACTCTCTAGTGATCAGAAAGAAAGTAATCAAAATGAAACTATATCTTTACAGCCTCACCATTGTAAAGAGGTTAAACATAATGAAGATGTTGAATATGTGGAGATTTGTTCTGACACTTTTGTTGGCTCTGAGAATATTATTGAAGATGTTATGGTAGAAAATGTGGATACAATTTCTGATTTAAAAGGAGATAAAGAATCCAGTGTTAGTTTTGGTTATGGTTGTAATGAGACAATTGCTGATTCTCAGGATGATCTATCATATGATTCAATGACAAAAAATGCTGAGAATATCGACAAATCAGATAATCACAATTCTGTGCTAGATGCAGACATAACAAGTGACAAAGCTGACAATGATTGTATCCTGAATGAATATTCGATGAGTGGCAGCCCTCTTCAGGATAAAAATACTTCAGATAGAATGTCTGATATAGATGTTCCTCTTGACAATGAAATAATGTTCGACAAACAATCAGTTGATGATGATAGTGAAGATGAAGAGAGTTTGGGTCATGTTGATATTTTACTTGATGAGGATTATACCGAAGAAAAATTAATTGATGAACATTCTGCTGATAGTAAAATTGAGATAAAGCACAATGCTGTTGATTTGAATTCAGAACAGGAAGAAAAAATACTAGACGAACCATCTGAAGCTGGAGACATTGAAGTTCATGCTGATGTTGTGGAAGAAGAATCAGTTGATGTCGATTTTATGGAAGATGATATATCAAAAGACAATATAGCAGCTAATGAAGAACATAATCAGGAAACTGAAAGGTTAGAACAACATTTTGCTGATGAACCATCTGCCTGTGAAATGGTTTTAGACAATACCTCTGAAGAGAGAAGTTGTACCATTGAAGATCTGCATAATGTGACGTCTTGTGAGAGTAGTGAAATTAGTTCAACAGAAATAAAAGAAAATGAGAGTGAGAATACTGCACAGATTGACCATGATGTAAATACTGATACTATTTTATTTAGTGAAAGCTTATCATACAATGAAAGTAATGATAGGCTTGTTGAAAATGAAACTTCCGATAATTTAATGAACCAGAGTTCAGCAGATGTACAAAACAATGAAGCATTGTCAATTCAAAAAGTTGAAATATGTGATGCAAGTTACATGAAGGATGATCTATCTGACAGTTTGATGGATAGTAACTCTGTCTCTAATGACAATTTAGTTCCTGAATCTTCTGATGCTGTTAAGAAGGTATCTATCAAGGAAAGTAATCGTGATTTTACTATCAAGTATGAGATGAATGGATTAGTAATAAAGGAAAATCTTCTTACAGGTGATAAGAATGTGGTTGAAAACAGCTCTCCATTCCGCAGCACTAGTGAATCTCAATCTACAGGTGAACATGTATCAGAGTTAGGAAGTGATACAAGTCTGATCTCAAAACCATTAAATTATCTGAATAATTCAGTTCTGGATACATCAAATATTGACTCTAATGCTAGTTCAATTATTAATTCCAATAGTGAATTGGAACCTGCCGATGAACAACCTGAATCGATTAATTATACTGATCACAAGTCCTGTTCTTCCTCAGATGATATTTGCGGTAGAATTGACATAGAAAAGACACTTGAAGTTTCAATTGTATCTGAGTCATCTGTGGATGAAACGTCTTTGTATAATGATGACAGTTCTGTTTGCCAATTGTCTGATCTTCCCTCTGATGATGATGATATTGATTTACCAGATATAAACCATATACCTGATGCAAAGAGTCCTGAAAATAGTATAAATGAAGAACCAGTTGAAGAGCAAGATGTTATCAACAATTCTGATTTGGATAATCTGGCTCCATGTGACAGTAAAGTGGAGAATGAGTTGTCTATAGCTCTTGAAATGGGCATAAATTCTGATCAATCAGCTGACAAATTGTCAACATGGTCTCCTCCTACTCTTGAAAAAGAAAATGAATGTGACACATCTACTGATGAAAGTATTGAGATACCAGAAATAGTTACTTGCTTATCAACAGAAGGAAGTCCACCTGTACTTGCACCTGAGAATATTGATGAAGATGAAATATCTTATGATAAACCTTACAGTCCTTGTGATGTGTTATTTGAAAAAAGCAGTAATATGGATAGTGTATCAATTTCATATGAAAGCACAGATGATGTTGTGCCATTAGAAAATAATAGTAAGGAAAATTTTGGACTATTTGAAAATGACAACACTAATGAAATTGTTTCATTTGAAAATGAAAGCACTGAGGATATTGTACAATTAGAAAACAATAGTATGGCAAAAATTGAATTGATTGAAAATGACAACACTAATGATATTGTTCCATTTGAAAATGAAAGATCTGAGGTCATTGTACCAAATTATGATAGCTTTACCAAAACGGCTGAACCATTTGCCAATGGTAGCATGGATGACTTTGACTCATTTGAAAATGACAATACCAACACTGCCAAATCTTATGACAATGCCAACAACGTTTTTCCACATGAAAATGAAAGCACCATGGTACATAAAAATGGAAGCACCAATGAAATTGTACCAGAAAGACATTTTCTTGATGCACTAGGAAATGCCTTTACTGAGCCTGAAGTTGCCATAAGTATTCCTGATAAGTTAGAAGATAAATTTATTGCCTTAAATGATGATAAATCAGTGTTTACCAATGTAACTACAGAATCTGAAATAAAATATGAAACTGAGCAATTTGAAGATTCAATTGGGCGTCATTTTTCAGATGCTATAGCAGAGCCTGTTGAAGAGTCTCTCACATTACAGTCATTGTTGGACAAAAGTGAAAATGGCGAAGTTACCCTTGCACAAATAAAACAGATTTTATCACCAGTTCAGAACAGATCTTTTAATTCTTCAATTCCTGAGCAGTCACTTTTAAAGATTAAATCAAGCATTGCCAATCTTTTATCAAAAGTGAAAAAGCCAACAAAGAAAGACCCATCTTGGCTAAAAAGGGACTTTTTGACTAATTACAAACCAAGGACTAAAATGCATGACCTGGAAGATTCTAGTTATTTCCAAAACAATGAAGATAATAGTAACATTTTGGAAAATGATCAGGCTGAAAATCTTCATATTTCTGATGGTAGAGATTCCATGTGTATTGACAATGTTGAAAATGATGAAAATAGCTCTAAAGGATCTGTTACTGACAATATACTGCAGATGTTAACTTCGTTAGAAGATAAAGGAAGTTTGGCTGGCAATATGACCAACTTATTGGACATTCTTGCTGAAAATCTTGGTTTTCTTGGTCGAAAAGATTCAGATAAAGAAGCACCAAAAGAAACAAATTTAAAATTTGGTAGCAACAGTGATATGTTTGGTGATTCTATAAGAACACAAAAAGAGCTAATAGCTGAATATCTTGAGGAAGGTGACCAGCCACCACCTGTTGACGACATTCCAATGGCTGATGATGAATTTGAATTTACTCAGATAAAAGAAAAAGAAGAGTTACTGTCGACCAATTTGTTACATTCTGAATGTGATAATACTGCTTCAAGTGATGCTATCTCTGACAATCATGATGAAATTACTAATGTGATAAGTAAGGAAGATGGCATTGAACATCTCTCAGATCAATGTAGTGATGGTGAATTAGAAACAAGCAATAGGGATGCAGATGCTGAGAACATTGATTTGAAGTTTGACAAACCAGAAGAAATAGGTTTGGTTTCAGACAGTGTTGCAAAACCGAAGGTTAAAGCTAGGACTATTTTTAAGAGTATAACAGAACTTAATTCAATTGAGACTGATGAAGAATCTAACAGTGGTGATATGTTTGATCCCATTAGCCTGTCTGCAGGATTATCAAAATTAAATGACAAACCTGCTTGGGAGTTTAATTCAGATTACAGCTCTGATGGTGATAATGAAATTGATGAAGAATGTGATGTAGAACCAGCAAATGTTATCCGGTCAACAGAGAATCCTAAAACTTTTGAGAATTCGTGCTCTGATAATGTAGTGTGCAATATAGAAGATTCAGCTGCTGAGTTAAATGCTGAAGAGAATAAGGGTGAAGAGAGTGATTCTTATTCTAACCATGCAAACAGTGACACTGAAACTGAGGAAGTTTACCAGTCATGTGGCAAATCACGTGTAGAGTTGTTAAACAATAAAGTTGAACCTGATAACAATCATACTTTAGTACATAATGATATCTTTGACTATGCTAACACTGAAGATAAAACACATAATATTGAAGATAAGGATTTCAGCTGTGATAAGAAAAATGATGTTTTGTCTACATCTACCTCAACAAAAATATGCAATAATTCGTCTGATATGATAGAGTGCTTAGATAGTGATGCAGATGTCATTGATGATCACCAAGAATTAAAAACCATATCCCACAACAAGTTGGACCATTTAGAATCAAATTTAGAATCCATTGATTCTAACGATGTTGAAGAATGTTCCAATGCAGAAGTATCTTGTCCAAAAGATTTGGTTGATGATTGTTCATTTAATTACAGTGATACATCTACTAAATCTCAACCTTACCAACTCGTTTCGGACAATTCACTAAAATTGAGTAATACAGCTGATAAGAATGAAAATAAATGTTTGTTTGATGAAGATGAAGATTCAAATTCAACTCAAGTGTTTGCGGAGCAAGATGACATTGATGATTACACTTCTGATATTGAACCAAAAGATGACATACTAAATACAGGAATTGCACCCATAGATGGTGAGGCTATTGAAAATAACAAAGAAGCATCAAAGCATAGTGTTGATTTACAAGAAGAAAAATCTAATCATGAGATTGAATTCCATAAAGAAGATTTAAATCCTATTACTAAGATTCATAATGATGAAAAATCAAATAATGAGATTGACATCAATGAAGAACAAAGTCTTGATGTTGAACTTAATAAAGAAGAAGCAGTTGACAAGGCTGAACCTAAAGATAATGAATTAAACACTGAAAGCATGAAAGGTCAACTACCTGAAAACTATTTTGACACAAATGAGCTAACTTCTCTGGAATGTAATGATTCTTCTAATTTGCCAAATGCACAGGAAGCAACCAAAGTAGAAAATGTTAAGGAGGATTCTACGAATATCTCTGTTGCTGTTGAATCAAAGGCTGAAGAAAACTCAGTATTTCGCGAGTTAGGCAATGAAGACTACTCTATGACATTTTGTGAAACAATTGCTGAGAAGGTGAAAAGAAAGCAAAGAGCTCGTTGTAAATCTGTATGTTATAGCTACAATCCTTTACTGTATTATAGCTCTGCATATGCAAAAGCACAGAAACCAGCCAAGAAAGAATTAAGTGTTTTTAGAAGTTCAATATTGGAGAAAAGAGCTCGAGAAAAATATGCAGGAAAAGAAGACAATGATGATTATGATTGCTCTGCTAGGAAAAAGAGATTTAGCTCTGTTCCTAAAGACATGTATTCAAATGAGAAGAATGATCTAGTAAAAGACACAGTAAACAGTCTTATTTCTAGAAATTGTCCTGATGTTAAACCATGTTATGTTACTTTAGCTAGGTTGTCTGATGATGTGATTGAAAAATATGCCAATAGAAAAAGAAAGCTTGTGGAAGAAGTCAAAGAAGAGGAGAGTAGGCCTCCTATAAAAGTTACAATAAAACTAAGTCAGATTGTTTATCCACCTAACTCTCCATATGGTTCGACATCTGTGTCTTCATGTAGATCAGGTTATGAGAGTGAGTGTAGTGAGAATAGTGACTCAGGTGAAGATTCAACTATTACTAGTGATGAAAGAAACTCATCTGAATTAAGTCATAGTTCTGAGAATACACCTCATGCCACTTCAGATACTAGTGCTGGTCCAACTGATAACAAAATCTCTGAAGATGTTACAGAAAGAGAACCATTGAAAATTAAAATGCGCACACTACTGACTAAAATAAATGACAATAATAATGCTCAAAAGTTTGATACATTTAGACATAAGGAATTGATTTCTGAAGATGAAACAATCTCGAAAATATCTAGTGAGTCCGATAGTCTGGAATTTGACATTAAGGCATGCAGGGATAATTTGACTTCAGAAGCAAGCACAGATAAAAAAGAAATTAAGAATAATTCTGATGATGTCATGTTCTATCTTAGTGACGATTCCTCTTCTGAACAGGATTCAATTAAAGGTCAAATTAGAGAAATAGTTGAGAAAAGTATGTATGAAGATAGTGATTCAGTACAAAAATCTGTGGATAAATTCATTCCTGAGAAATGTGGCGAATCAAATGTTGACCTTAGTGCCTCAGACAGTGATTCAGATGAGGAAATTAATGCAGATTTAAATGCTGATGTGAATGTTGGTAAAAAAGACTTAGCGACCCTCAAAAATGACATTCCAAAGAAAAGTGATATGACAAAACATAGCATTGTAAGTGATTTAAAGCTAAGTGATAGCGAATCCGATGATGATAGATTTGAACCATTCAATGCTGCATTAAGCAATACAACTGATACAGTCGGTGATAAACCTTTTTCTGTGTCTGGTATAAGTGAGGCTTCTAAAGAAAATGATAATTTTGAAATTGTTAAAAACAATGGGTCTGTTTTAAAAGCATCTACTGAGCCAGTTGCAGAAAGTGATATCAAAGATAAAGCAGACCTTGATGATCTGGTCAATCTAGAATGTTTACCTATTGAACATAACCAAGATGTAAGTTGTTCATACCAATGTGATAATCTCTCAGGTACAATAAACTCAGATAGAGATAGACTACAGCAGCTTACTAACAGTCTGAACAGTAATAAATCAGATTTTGGTCAGCTTGATTTACCTGTTGGAAGTTCTACAAATATTCAAGAAGTACATGAACATGTTGAAAATCAAATAAAAGTTAGTGATAGTGAGTTTGCTGTTAAAAGTTTAGAAAATGAGTCATTTCAAAGAACTAAGGATATAATGGGAGAACAATGTAATGATATGATGTATTACGCGGTTGAAGTATCTGATGACTTTGAAACTAATGAAGCTGTTGAAAACTTAGAATCTGTTGAACTTGAGCAAGGTGAAGTAGTTACTAATGAATGTGAGTCCGCTGTGAATATAATTGATGCTATTGAAGCCAGAGTGCGCCATAGTCAAGTGAACGATGCCTTAGATTTTGGAGAGACTGTTAATGAAGAGATTGTGGAGAATTGTTCTGAACATAGAATTATTGATTCATTAGAACCTAAAATTCACAAAGCAGATTATGACAAACCATCAGGAACTCAAGTATATTACCCAACTGTTAATGAAGTACAAAGTAAATATTTATATGGTATAAATGAAGACTCTCAAAGTTCAAATGAAATTGTGGAAGAACTTGTAATGGACACCATTGAAAATAACACTTGCCCTGTTGAACAGCTTGACCAAATGATTGTGGAAAATGATGACATTGAGTTTATGGATGTGTCTGACATAGTTAATCGTGATAATGAAAGCATGCATGCTGTAAATGAACAATACATGCCACCTATACAATCAGATGATATGCATGTAGACTCTGATAAAGTATTTACTGATATTGTTAATACTAACATTGAGGAGGTTTCTAATCCGATGTACAGTTACTTATAGCGAGTCTATATTTTGATTAGGAGCAAAATCATTCTTGTTTTTAGCCTTATTTATGTACCGTTTTTGAGGTAAAGATAAGAATTTTTTGCCTAGAATGATTCATTTTTAGAATAACATGTCAAGATAAATATATATTTTTGTATCTAAAGCTTTTATTCAATTAAATTATCAGATAATGCTAATTAAAGTTTAACATATTTTTGTTGCACAATGGTTTTCAAATTAGTTTACTTTTTAAATTTCAATTATTCTCCTGACTAATTTACCTGTGTGAAATTGTAAACAGATACTTATAGCATATTTTAACTGATTATTTAATAGTTTTTATGGTGGTAAAAGTGGTCATATAATTGTTGAAAGACAGTTGAGGAAAAATTACAACCATTTGATAATTTTGGTTTGGAACTTGTTTTTAAACTAAATTACTTGATTTTCTGAACCCACTGGTGTGTTCTTTTGTCTAGATGATAAGCGATTATGAATAGTGTAGAGTGTAGACTTAATAATTATATATTGTTGCCTATTGATGGTAACCTGTGGCCTATTTCCTAAGAGTATCGCTTGCTAGTTGTTGGCCCTCCTGGTATCCTTGATATCACATGCATTTTCCTTATGTTGTAAGAAGGGTACCAGGGGACAAAGCGCTAGTTAGAGATATACTTTGGAAATTCGCCATTTTTTATGAAGGGTAATTTGATATTTTAATAATGGTTGATATTTATATCAATTATAATAAATTTAACCATGTTGTTTATTGTGCACTTCCATTAATGGGTTATGACTATCAATGTTATTGATGGAAGTAGTTTCTTATAGATTTTCATATAAAATATGCAACATTCTTGTGTGTACTAATTGAGTTTTTAATCATTTATGTATAGATTGTGTCATTATTTTTATTAGTTGATATTTTTGTACCATTTTGTATCATGTAAGTTCCTATGAGTCTAAACCTAACCTATACAATAAAATTGATCGCAGGTTTAGCTCAGTATAATTGTAACTCGCTCTTTTCTTATAGTGAGTTACAATCGTTTAGCACTAAACCCGCGATATGTGCGTTTTTTTGTACATAGAAATACCATTATGCAGATGAAACATTGTGTATACCATAATTCATATCATTCAATTTTTGTTCCTGTATATTGTATATAATTTTTTACACAGTATTGGGTTTGATGCAGTGTCCTTGTAAATGAACGTTTGTTTGATTTAGTGCTTTTATTTATATTTTTGTGTTAAATATTTTGGTCCTTGAGTTTTATCAGTCATGATTATTGAACTATGATTATGAATGACATACAGGTCTTAAATGGCCCTGCTCAAGGGGTCATATTTTTATATGTAGTTAACTTATGTTATATGAAGAGATGTTAATAACCTTTGCAGGGGTGGATCCAGGATTTTTTCTAGGGGGGGGGTTCAAACTTTTCTAGGGGGGGGTCCTAACCTTGAACCACATTATACACATTTTGCAGAAAAAAATGCAACATATTGATAATAAAAACTACATTACCATTAAATCCATGTTAAGCACCATGAAAATTGCTTCATGCCACTTAAAAATGACTTACAGGCAAGAAATACACTAATGGACAGGTACATTTTCCAAATTCTAGGGGGGGTCTGGACCCCGCTGGATCTGCCTATGCTTTGTTTTCTTGTACTCTAAAGCTTTGAACTTTCTTAGTTGGTGTATGACATCACCTTAAGGTCCACTACAAAGATTGTTCAAGTTATGCACCAGGAGTTAGAAATTGACTGCTCCAGGAATCTCAGTTTCCATATCACTTAATATGAAAGTGTTAAGACATTTTAATTCAGACTTCCTTAGAATCTAGTTCCCAGGTATATGGTCCAGGGACTTTGCAAAAAGAATAAAACCAGCATTGGAGATGTGATGCCCTGCAAATAGTATACACTTTTCTACTAAGCCTCTAGTGGGTATCGTGTAAATCTGACCAGAAAATAAAGTCATACCAGTCTTTAATCCCCAAGTCGAGGTGGATTTTTACTGTTTTCTTCTTGGCCTTTTTTTATAAGTTATAGTCTCATGGCATTGCCACCTTGTTATAGGTACATGATGTAAATAATGTACATGTTATGAAGATTCAGGTACATTTGATCTAGTCTAGTGAATGCCTAGTTCACAATGTCCAGGTGTATACCCCGGTACGGTGTGGTATTAATTTGTAGCCAGTGGACTGGGAAGATTTGTGAAACAATTCATGTGGCCAAACCAGGAGTCGCTACATCTCCACATTGAACACAGGTCATGCTGGTTTGTTACCTAGTGATCTGAAGGTGAAGAGAACTGTCATGCTAAAAGAGCTACGATAATGTCCCAGATCTATCAGAGTAAGTGGGCATTGGTTTTGGTGAATCACATTTGTATTTAAATTTTTAAACACCACAGTGGCCACTCCAACATTGTTATACCATCGCTTTGAAGAAGAGGGGGGTATACTGTTTTACCCTTGTCCGTCCGTCCGTTACAAAATTTCCGTCGCAGTTTTCTCAGCAACTATAACATGCAGCAGCCTAATACTTTGCATATTGCTTCATCCCATAGTCCCATGTGGTGTAAAGCGATTTCATGCTCCTTGCTCATCTACTTCCTGTTTGTCGCATATTTTTAGATTTTTGCGGGGGTATCACTAGTGAGCATTAGCTCACAGATTTATTTGTTTATCCTGATTAAATGTGGTTCTTTATGATGACAATACGGTCGTAGCTTCGTATTGCTTGGGTGTGCAAACCAGGACATTTTGGGACAGTGAACAAGGCATAAGTGATTACTGTGATAAATTTCACTTAATAATCTGCTCAATAGATCTAGATTAAGACTGGTATGTAAGCAGTTAGTCACAGACCTTTTAGTTTGGAATAACCCAAGCTTTGAATCTAAAATCTGAATTAAAAAGTCTAAGAATTATGTTAAATAAACCAAAACAAATAGATAGCCATTATTTTTTGTTTTTTTCTCAGCTGTCAAATCATCAATAATTTCACTGCGAATTTGTATGTTAAAATTATTGTCATGATACATTAATGATCTTCCAATAATGTGTATTATGAACGAGTAGAGCTGCTTATGTTTTAGTCAAGATATTTAAAAAACAACGAGGCCACCAATACAAAAATAATGCATTCAATCAACATGAAATTATTCAAGTTTTGACAATTGAGAAGAAATAGACTATATACAGGTCTCATGCATTTTTAGTTTTCAGTTCATTTTCTATAGGGCACAATCATGCATGTTATGGTATTATTGTTTAATTAGTTCAACCTATTGGCAAAGAATTTAATATTGATGTAGGCATGGTGAGTTACATGTGTGACTTTTTAATGAAACAAGGGTTGCCCAAATGCGTGTACATGTATATTTATTCAAGATATTTAAATTCTCAAATTTCATTGATTATGTTTGATTTATTTGTTTCAGTACAAGTTATATAATAAAATGAGTTCAATGCTTTGGAAAGGAGACATAGTTTAATATACAGAGCTATATTATAGTTAATATTGCAATGTGCTTGTATTAAAATGTGTGTAAAAACGAGGCTGAACTCGTCTCCAGTTTTGTTATGTTTTTACTATTTAATTATGTTTATCTATTAAAAGATATGTTGTACATGTAATGTTTTTAATTTTCTATGTTTGAATATATTTATTACTTCTGTTTGTTTTTGATCAATGTAAAGTTTATTGTAGTTATTTGTGATATAAATCAGAGAACATGTCCTGGGGATAGTGCAAAACTGTCGTAACTCAATATAAGAAGAGTGAGTTATGACCTTTTTGCTCTAGAGCCGCGATGTATGTGTTTACTTATACAATGGTTTTCTAGTTTGTCCTGTGTGCTTAACTTTCATGTGCTCTTGTTGGTATAAAATGGTCACATGAGTTACTTTGAATCATGTGATGTATGTTTATATGTTCTAGCTTGAATCATGTGATGTATGTTTATATGTTCAAGCTTGAATCATGTGATGTACATTTATGTGTTCTATCTTGAATCATGTGATGTATGTTTATATGTTCAAGCTTGAATCATGTGATGTATGTTTATATGTTCAAGCTTGAATCATGTGATGTACATTTATGTGTTCAATCTTGAATCATGTGATGTATGTTTATATGTTCAAGCTTGAATTATGTGATGTACATTTATGTGTTCAAGCTTGAACCATGTGATGAACATTTGTGTTTATACACGTTCTGGTGTTCTATGTGATGCACTTGTGTTTAATATTTGTTCTCATATAGCACATTAATTTATCAAGTTTTATGTTAAATGTACCTGGTTTCTTTTCAGTCATTATGACTAATTTTTCTCATTTATTTTACTGTTTTTCTTTCATACTTAGTTGAGTTATATTTTGAGTTAATTAATTGCTTACATACATTATGGTAATGTTTGATTACAACATTACTTCATTATTTTTGATGAGTCATTTAAAATCATGATTATATGAATGTTTTATCATACAGTATGACTAATAAAATTTTATACTGTTTTTAGTATTTCTTATTATTATTACTTTCTATAGCTCTGTTTTTTATACGCCCGTTTAAAACCGATCGTATTATGTTATGGCACCGTTCGTCTGTCTGTTTGTTTTATTTGGTTTAATGCCGTTGCTACACATTGTATAGGTTATATCATGGTGTTCAGTCCATCTACTCACTGTTCCTAGACTATTGCCCTACATGATTGAGAATCAGTGGTAGGAGAGAGAATGGCTGTAGAAAATTATTTCATGACCAAGCTCTATGAAAGTATGCCCCACTTGGGAATCGAAGCTATGACTCCGACAGAACTAGCCGGGTGAGCTTTTGTTAAAATATTCCAATATTATATTAGCTCAGACTAATCAGCTACACCAGACCAGTGGTAGAAAGCTTACATTTAGAGCAAGATGTATCGGATGCAAATCCCTCAAGAAATTCATTTAAATTTTTCTTAAAAAAAACTCACAAATTTGTTAAGAAACATTTTGGAAGATATGGAGTTCTGATCAGGACAATATAGAAGCGAAATTAGGGACTTTAGTCAGTTATCTTTCCCTGATAAAATCTGAAGCAATCCAATTGGTAAGTAGGTCCTTACAGTTGGATTCCTCGGATTTTATCATTGAATTTCTATGTAAGGGTAACAAAATATTTCATCTAATATCTTTTTTGTTATTGAAGATATTAACAAAAGTGATAGAATTTAGATAGTTCTTTAACTTAAAAACGATGAGCTTGAATTTCAAACAAATTATATGATACACAAAAAAAGTTATTTAAGATTAAGTTTGGCAAATTAACATTGAAAAGTAAGGGTAAAATCCGAGTAATCCAACTAATTAGACCTACCTATTTTGAAGAGTATACAAGGGGAAGTAACTGACTAAAGAACCTAATTGACGCTCAACGGAGAAAGATGACAATTTAATGCACAAGAAAGTTTTAACCAATCTACGTTAATAACCGTATAGGTTATTTAAGCGTGTTTTGTGACTTTCCAAACACTAGTCTAGACAGTGACTGGTAATTTCATTCGGAACTCCTCGGCCATTCGCTACGAATAAGGTCGAGGTGTTCCGAATGTGGTAATTTTAGAATATAAAAACAAATAAGTGAGCGAGTAGCAAACCGCTGACTTGTTATGTATTGTAGGAAGTCAATGATTCGCTTAAACGTTCTCGCTAATCAACTGAAATATCTTCATTTGATAACAAATTGTTGGGTTAGTACAAAACAAGGCTATATACAATTACATGTAAATAGGGAAGGACGTAGACTGGTTTTGCACCGACCTACCGAATTCTTACACCTCTGAGTGAAACAAAAAAAGAACTTTGTAAGTCATTCGATATGTTAATACCCTTAAATCTTACAATACAACTTGGCGAAATAGAGAAAACGTGGGTTTATATCCGGGTTAAACCGTATTTAATTGGTTGAACGAGTAGATGACGTCATAATAAGAAAGCAAATTTGCTTTCATGAGACACTTGTCTATTTGCCTTCATCATACCCTATCCGTATTGTATTAAGCGTTTTTCAAAGGTTACGTAATGAAAATGTAATCAATCTGCAGCTCGTCCATGTGAACAATGAGCCGTTAACCATGGCCTGCTCTATTAAAACTAATAGGCCTACTTTGAGGTGAACTCAGGGAATTAGATATGTCTCTGGGTGAACTATAATGAAGTTTTATTTAGTGCGTACAAAATACCAAAACACTGATAATGAAAACAATTTACAATGAACTAATCCAATGGTACAAGTCGTATTCTAGGTCATGCGTGTTTCTGTACTTTAAACGATGGACTTGCCCTCTAAATAGGTGAATAAGCTTATGCGTGGACAGCATTTTACGGATTAAAACATACAACTTTGAATTTTAACATTTACAATGTATTTCAAATACTGTATTTAACACTTTTTAAATTTTATATAATGGTATGTTTATAAAATAAGTGACAACTAACTAAACTATAAACTAAAAAATAGTACCCCTAAATATTAATGTGTAATGAAACTGACTATGTTTATATACGCAATGTTTACGTGGACGACCTGTAGTGCTCAGGATGACGATGAAATATTTTAGTATATTAATTTTGAGTGTCTTGTTGGCGTAATGGTAAAGCGTTCTACCATTACGAGCATGACTGACCAAGGGTATGGCGGTTTCTCCACATTACTTATAAACTATACAAACTTTATTTTCAATACTGTGCTACCTTTGAAATGGATTAGTTTAATGTTAACTCACCCACACGTTTTGTTATTTTGTTAACCCGGGTCGATAGCGCAGTTGGTAGCGCGCCGGGATTTGGATACTCGTGCCCGAGGGGTGCGGGTTCGAATCCCACCCGGGGAGGTTATACCCTTCCATGAAAATTTGACAATAATGTCGATTTTCCTCCATTGATAAGATAATATGGAGAAGTTTCCGGCCTTGTGGAAGGGTAGGTGAGTACTGGTTATAGACAATGGTCCAGGAAAGCTAGGTTAGGTGCGCTGGACGCCGTAAAATGACCTAAAATTGTGTTGACATGGCGTTAACTCCAATAAATAATAAAATAATAAAGTTAATTTGTTCGAACTATAGTTTTCTTTGTTATATCATATTTTGTTGACATATCATCATTCAAAATGTATAGCGTATTTTTGCTCTATTTATGATTAAAGTTGAATGTCGAAGGTGTCTGTTAAAAGCATTTAAATATGATGTCTGGGCATCGTCTTATTTACCTATTGAGTTGAAAAGTCCATTATTTAAAGTACATAAGTTCACATAACCTATTGTTAGACCTGCACTTGAACTTTGAGAGTGTCAAATAACACAAACAATATTCACCATTTAAATCAGCAAAAGGATGTACAGGTCGTATTCTAGGTCATGCGTGTTTTTGTACTTTAAACAATGGACTTGTCCACTAAATAGGTGAATAAGCTAATGCATAAATAGCATTTTACTGATTTTAACATACCTATTTTATATGTAACATTTATTTTAAATAGTGTATATGCACATTGTAAATTTTATATAATGATATGTTAATAAAATAAATGTAAACTAATTAAACTATGAAATGTAAAATAATTCACCCCTAAATATTGCTGTGTAATGAAACTGTCTATGTTTATATACGCAATGTTTACGTGGACGACCTGTATGTACTTTATTTTCTTGTTCAGTTTGAAGTGGTTACACCTTAGCTAACGCCTATAGCTATTGAGCAACTTGTATCTATATGAATGTAACCCGATAAAAATCCATGTTCCGAACTGAGATTCGAACCCATGACCTCTCTAGTCGTAAGTGCCAAGTGGACACTCTACCACATCGCCATTAAACCTAGCTTGAAGGCAAAGGAGTACAAGTGTCGTATTATACCTCTGCTACATAACAATTATTGGCGGCTATTTTGTTTTATCTTTATACTTTATACTTCAGCCTGAATCTGATAATTTATGTAATGTTATACTTATGAAAAAAAAACATGATAAAAATAGGAACAATTTATGAGTCCCAAGGTTTTACGTTTTACCCCATCTCTTGCATGTGAAGTGGTACAAAGGACTTAAAATTACTGCTTTTAACTAGATATCGACAACATCAGTCTGGGAAAGTTGTCTTAAAAATATAATTCTACTACCGCCTCCTTTACCAAAATGTGTGCACACCTCCTCTGTTCTAGAAAATAAACCTAAGTAAAATTAATTTCTGCCACCAGATAACCACATAACTAACTAGTTAATTTAGAGGTTAACTAGTTACGGTAACTAGTTAACCTCTTAATTAACCAGTTACTTATGTGAATATCTGATGGCAGAAATATGCCACCATATGCAGGCAATAGTACAAAATAGTTACAAAATCAGCTCTGAAAAGTGCTAGCCATTCAGACCTCGCATTGGGAAAATTAAACTAAATAATAATAATGATTTGTCACTTCTGTTTTGCAACACAGTTGCCATTGTATCTGGGGTCGTGTATCAGACGGCTTATTTTGAACAGGAAATAATTTGACTTAGACACATCTTTTCTATTAGTAATGCAACAACAGTAGGTATATCTTGATAAAGCCCAATCGCATTAAGGTGAAAAAACTCCCAACATTTCGTCTATGTCCTGACCATGCAGCAATTAAAGAGCTAAACAGTGTCATCGAAAGGTTTCTAACCGAACTTCATGATAAAAGAAATAACACAAAAGTGTTTTGGTGTTGATGGTACGCACATCATTAAGGATTCTAGCGTTTTGATAGTCCATGTCCTGCCAATGTTTAAGTTTTTGCAAAACGCTAAAAACATTAGTCCAAATTATCTGAAAAATTACTGTTTTTTTTATAATTGCCTTTCTAACGGATTTTTTTCAACTTTTTAATCAGTCTTGTTACATCGGACAAAAGATCAACAATGTAGGTTTGATTTGCGCAGTATCTTCACAATATAACCAGGGCAATATTATTTTAGGAAGTACTCGCTTGTTGACCTGATTTCATTTTTTTCCTTCAAATTTCGAGTAAACAAAGATAATATCTTTGTCACATAATTCTACTATTAAATGACACTTCAGACTCTTGTTTACAATTGTAATCCTTTACTAGTAAGTAGGGCTGTGTTACGTACGACAGATACAATCTATTTACGGAATTTAATTATTCATGCCGCCTCGGTAATTTTCGTCGCTGATGGCGGTCTTTATGTTATTTGGTCACGTTTGATGCTCGGAAATATTCGGACAAGATCGGCTAATTTCGGCGTAGAGTAAATATAATTGTAGGGATTTTAAAATCAGCTCACTGTCGATTTATTGTAAAAAGTTGTAATAGTAAAGCACTTGTTAGTTGAAGAAGAGGCTTAACTCGGTCGGAAATAAATTGTTCTAGTACTCAAATGAACTTCTATACCTCTTGTTTAAGTAAACAGACATCATGATATGTTCATGGATAGATAAAGACACTCACTGAACAACTTTCCGCTAATATCTTGTTGTAAAAAGTGAAACAGGAAATCATAGATGAATGTATGCTTCCTAATATCTCAAGTGTTTGAAAAGTGACAACATTCCTATCTGGTCATCTAATCATCACGTGGGTCATGACCCCTTGATTATAATGAGTAAAAAGTGTGAGCCTTATCCCAATGTGAGGAATCACGTGACTTATATGCCTATGGTTCCTAACACGGCAAAAATGACCAGAGCAACAAATTTAGATGAAAAAGACTAGCTAAATGACATTTATACGTAACCGATTTTTATCAGACCTAGTGCAGTCTGAGCAGCACATGAATATCTTTTTAGCGGCATTTCTGCCAACCCACAACGGTTCTGAATTTCTAGATTACCTCGAAGTTCTTTCAAAAATCTCTTAACTCGTTCAAAAACTCGAGGTTATCTAGAAAACTAGCTTTGTTGTGAGGTTGGGAGAACTACCGATAGAAAAAAAAACTTTTTTCTGCTTTAGGTCTGATAAAAATCGGTAAAAATATTAATATAGTTTACCTTGTTTTTTTCCATCTAAATTTGTTGATCTGATCGTCATTTTTGCCGTGTTAGGAACCATATAGGTCACGTGATTTCCCCACACTGCTATACTCAATCTATAAAACGATGTCATTTGTTTGTTACCAAAATTCGACACCCTTTAATAACTAGGAATGAGACGATACGGTCATCACACGATACGATACGTATCGACATGAAAGAAGACAGGGCTCGAATTTAAGCTCGCATACTCGCAAAATGCGAGTGGATTTTGAAAATTGCGAGTAACTTTTATTTTAACTCGCAAAATTTGCGAGTTAAAATCATCGCAAAAATTTTACTGTCTAAACTAGTAAGGCTCAAATCAGCAGTGCAACGGCCAGATAATATTAAAATTAAAGCATTCACTGTTAAAGCATGTTGGGTTATTTTTGTCTATCCCACAATAATGCCATTGTTCTATCTAGTTAAATGTAGCACTATGTTGTTTTTATATTGCATATATGAATAGTTACTGTGTGCTATTAAAATTTATAGAAAAAATGCGAGTGATTATTTTCATTTTGCGAGTTGAAATAAAATGAACTCGCAAAAATTATAATATTAATGACGCAATCATTATGTTTTGTAACTTGATTACATCGTTTACGTCACGCAATCTGCAAAAAACGACAAACCACAGCCAGTGAATAACAACATTTGCTTGCTAACCTCGGTCAAAACATAGAAATCACGAAATCAGGATCATTTTACAAACAGCCAGAGATTATATGTCTTGCAAACCTGTCGAATCCTGAAAAAAAATACAGTGACGACGCGGTGACTTCCCCCAGAATAGGCCAGATTACGAATGTCAGGGTCGTATCGCGATATATCACGCTGGACCACGATGCGTATCATGGCCCTGACGTATCGATATATCGGCATATCGTCTCATCCCTATAAATAACCCTATAATAATCTTTTAGTTTAAAACCTCTCGTTTGAAATTGTTATCAATTATGTCATTAGGATGACGAACAGGGACCTCCCCAGTATACAAACATTTTTACCGAAATACATAATCATTTATATGAATTGAAGTATACATGTTCAGAAACGATTTTTGCCAAGTTATTTTAATAAGTGATTAAATGATCAATTGTTTATCCCTCTTGAGTCACATTTTTATGTTTTAAATCACCAAAAGAATGTTAAATATATACTGATGAAGTTAATGCTCTCAGGAAAAACGATTACGATACATAGTACCGAACTCATCTAGTGGTAGAATGATCCCTCAAATTAGTTAGTTTTCCCGCCGTGTATCACCACTGTTTAATACTTTTTATACAGAGACTAACTCAGCAGATGCATAAGCTTTCACTGGCAGATTTTTTACTTATACAAGCTTACCTGCTCCAACGGAGCCAACGTCATGGACAACTTCGTATCAACTGAGGTAAACGATGTTCTATGGTGGCTGATTTACGCCATGTCGTATTTTCGTTTTTCCGTGTCTTCGCGTTCCGGTTTTACAAGCGCATGCTTAGTTGATCAACTACAAATGCATATACGTAAACAACAATGGAGGAATATAGCGATCACTATTTAAAAGTATCTTTTTCATTATTTCTTTCTTTATGAGTTGATGTGCGCATGCGCTTTTAAACCGGAACGCGAAGAAACGAAAAAACGAAATTACGAAGAAACGAAAATACGAAGTAACGAAAAAAAAACCGAAGATACGACAGATTTAAGGCGAAAACACGACACATTTTATGCGTCATATTTATTCTGTCGTATTTTCGTTTCTTTGCCACAAAGATTAGAAAAAAAAACGAAAATACGAAAAACAGTGGATTTGTTGTGCCTTCGTAAATTAGCCATCATCGATGGCGTAAATTAGCCATCATAATGTTTAAAGTGCAAGGGTAGGAACTACTAATGTCGCAAAGGTAAGTCGGGGCAATATGATAAAACTACATGTAGTAATAGAAAACTAGGATATGAGTAGAGAATATGTTCGTTAAGCCGGTTCCCAGTTGCAAGTATGGCTTTCAAAAAGTAAGTCTTGGTGAGAACAGGACCATAGAATGTGGCACTGGCTATAAGTTCATAGAATGACATTTGCAGCAAGGGTAGTGTATTTTGAATGGATAAATAGATGTTCTAAAGTGGTTGCCAGTTGCAAATTCGCGTTAACAAATAAATTTGTAACCAACATACCTAGACAATAGGTCTAAACACTGTCGACAATACCATGCTATCCATATCAGAACTACGGAAACGTTTGGATTTTTAAGGACAATATTTGTGCAAACATATTTATTTAAGTTGCCTCTAATTGGAATAGCCATACTTGGTTGATCTCTTGGTTGGCA
This sequence comes from Mactra quadrangularis, assembly GCA_025267735.1. Taxonomy (NCBI): domain Eukaryota; kingdom Metazoa; phylum Mollusca; class Bivalvia; order Venerida; family Mactridae; genus Mactra; species Mactra quadrangularis. The sequence continues at coordinate 37,862,771 of CM046304.1, forward strand.
ACTAGAGGATTGCAATGTTTAAAGTGGTATATCATATATTGTTCCTAAACAACAATGTTCTCACTTCTCATTTTACCGACAGGTCGTAAAATTTAAAGTGTTGGTAAACGAAATTCAATCCATTAAATACAAACAAGAATATTACAAAACAAAAAAGTAGAAAGAATCCATTAAAACGTATAGATAATAAGCCACTCATTTTCATATGGTGAAGATTGAAAATCACTAATTTGAAGAGGTTAAAGGTCGAAAGTCACTAATTTGAACAGGTTAAAGATTGAAAGCTACAAATTTAAATACGTTAAAGATTGAAAGTCACTTATTTGAACAGGTTAAAAATTGAAAGTCACTAATTTGAACACGTTAAAGATCAAAAGTCACTAATTTGAACAGGTTAAAGATTGAAAGACACTTATTTGAACAGGTTAAAGATTGAAAGTCACTAATTTGAACACGTTCAAGATTGAAAATCAATAATTTAAACACGTTCAAGATTGAAAGTCACTAATTTGAACACGTTAAAGATTGAAAGTCACTAATTTTTAACGGGATGAAGATTGCAAATCATTAATCTTAACAGGGAAAAGATTGTAATCACTACATTACTCATGGCGAAGATTAAAAGTCACTTATTTTAACAGGGTAAAGCTTTAGAAATACTAGACTGCATTCAGATTTTATGCAAACGTATCATCTCTTTGGCAAGAAGCAACTTTGAACGAAGTCGGAACTGAAATATTGTCTCGTTATTCAATAAATTAAGAATGTTTTATCAGCCAATAGGTTAGGAAATAGGTTAGAGATACATGTTTGGCAAGAAGCATTAAAATGCTTAACTCAATGAGTATGTAGCCATTAACTATATGAACTATGCTTTTTCTTTGTTTCTTATATCATTACCATCGATCCGGGACGCCAGGTTTCAATACGTAACCCCGTTAGTCTTTACAAGTTCAACTATTGGTACACCAGGATTCTCCTTTATATGTCAGCCCCTTAATGTCATCTTTTAACTAAATATTGAAAGGAGCTTACTACCGTCAAGGACTTTAAGTGTTAAATAATTGACATGTAAATAAACGTAGCCGACTATATATAGGCTAGTCAGTGTTAAGTCGAGGACTTATATATTCTGAGTATAAAATTTGGGATGTTTACTGTTATTTTATGAAAAATTTCATCATGTTTATTTTTAAATCATGTAAGTTTTCTTTTCGTTCTTATTTTAGTTGTACATGTATACTTTTTGTCCACGTGGTTTATGCATTAAATCCGAACATTACCGAATATATTATGATAATAAAATGCAATGTTTTATTGGATGGATAGACGTTTTAATAGTGATCCAGGCGGGCGTTTTTGCATTTGTTTATACGGCTGCGAACCACGCACCACCAATGCCTGATACAGTTAAATGTTTTCGTTCTTCCTTTCAGAATGAACATTAATTATTTTTTAAAGCAATAGTTTCATTGTTTATTTATTCTTTAAATAAATTTTCTTCTTTCAAATGTCTACAAAACGTCAAAATAGTTTTTGATCAGGGGTATGGAATTTCATATTTCCCACTTGCCCACGGACAAGTGAAATATGAAAATTAACTTGCCCGGTTTCAAAATGCACTTGTCCAGAAATTTGATAATCAAAAGAAAAAAATGTCAAAAACTTTGATAAAAATATATATTACAGTACAGTGTAATAATACGGGTTAATAATAAGATAGGTCATTGTTAAATATGATTGGAACATTGAAAAATCTAGATTATCAAGTATTGCTACGTTAGTATACTTACAGCTAAATAAGTTACTTGTCCATGGCAAAAGAATGGAAATATTTACTTGTCCGCAGACATGAATACAATGTGTACAAATCAGACAAGACGGACATAGGAATTCCACACAATCGAATCTTCATGGAAACATTCGATGATGCTCTTTTTATTATATCTCCTATATCTCTATAACTTATTTATCTACAGCATGTATTTTCGCGAAAATTGGCTAAATACACTGTATTAGCTTATCTTAAAAAAGAGATACTATGTACACATAATAATTTATTATTACAATAGTAGATGACTTTCTTAATAAATTATATTCATTATCTTATATCTTATTCGTTTAAATATATTGTCACTGTGTATATATTTTTGTGCTACCTGTTTATACTTTCATAATTTGTTTTATTATGACAATGACGGTGACTTATAGACCCATTGGGTCGGGTGCATGTACATTGTATTATTATATTATTGTATTATATTTGGTAAATTGCACATGTCACGTTAATAAATAAATACTTACTTTATATGCTTTTGAGTGGAATACCGGGATTTATCGGTGAAATAAAAATCGATATTCCACTGTTTTGAAACATTGAAAATAAATTTGTCATTTTTCAGTTTGGATGCGCCGTTCTGATGACATATCATCCTTAAAAAGCCAGTTTGAAGCATATAATAAACAGAAAATTTGTTTATTTTGGTGTAAGATCTGTTTATTTCACGAGTGAGCTAAGGATAATATATTTTCACTCGTGGTTACGCCACTCGTGAAAACATTGCATCCTTAGCTCACTCGTGAAGTAAAAAACGATCTTACATCGAAACAAACAATTATCCTCAATATCTTGGTGTGTTCTGTCACTTCTTTGTCTCGTTTGTCAGTGACAATAAAGTGGGAAGGAATAAGTTAAAATAATATTATTTAAAAATTATCATAATTCTTCAGTTTAGTATTTTTACTTATTTGTTATTAAAAATGTTAGAGTACAAAAATGCTATTTTTTATCCACTGTGCATTTTTACTACTGGAACAAACAGAACTCAGTGGACCTGTAATGTTTCATTGAATAATTTGGAAAACAAAACATTTGAACAAAAAATAAACATCATTTCATAAACGGTGAAGTCTTATTCAATTAATAACTTCTCTTTCGTTTCTCATAAACAAACAATACGTTTTCTTACTTAACGTTTAGGTCCATATTTTTCTGCATAAAATTGCAAATGACCAAACAAAGCAAAGAAACTTCTGTAGAAACTGAAATTTTAACAACAATTTAAGAACTTATCCCTCTATGCTTTGATGATACAGCGTTGCATCAAAACCCCTTCAACTCTAAATTAGGGACCAGGATAGGGGTCATGTTTCTGGTACGGTTATAATGATGTTAAGTTGACAATAGAGGAAGAGATTTAAACTGCTTACCTTTTGACACATTTGCAATGAACTCCGAGCAATGAAACAACGAAAATCAACATCTTTCATAGATTCCACAACAATTCACTTTCGCTTATTTTTGTTCATGGAGTTTGACATGTTTAGGGTTAATGTATTTACCGAAAAACCCGAATATTCATGAAAAATAACCGAAAGACAGTCATTGGAGTTGTATCTTGAGCTAATAAATCACGTTTTACTTTAATAATATGTGTTTAAATGTTTTAAAATACTTGTTGCCAATGACATTTGAACATTTTGATGTGTTAGTATCAATATTAAGTAAAAATGCAATTATTAAGATGCGCCAAACAATCGTTGTAAGTACAATAGAAAGATTTCTTTTATTAATAAATGTCTTAATAAAACTGTTTCAAACAAATGTCAGTAATAATAATTAATCTAACTATTTTTCCTGTATACACATAAGTTTAAGTCATAATTAATACGAGGGGTAATTGTTTCTCCGATAACGAACAGTAATCGACTAGGGTTTTTTGCAGAATATGAATTTTCCGGATGTGTATTTTTTTATCTTATATCATCATATATAATTATGATTGTATTGAGAGATTTAGAGGCCTTTTGATTGTAATATAAAAGAAAATCCAGATTGCTCGCTGAATACACACCATGTGTGAACTATGATTATGCTTGTGTATGTACTGCGTGTGTTAAAAAAAATTGCCTATTTGTTAAACAACAACGCTCTTTGGACCTAGACTAAATTAAATTCAGGCTATTTTTCATAAACTGATATGATTCATACGACTGTTAAAAAACACCTGTGTAGATTTGTCATGTCCCAATAATGATTATGTTCAATCATTACAATTTACAGCATTTCTTGATTCTCTATGTTTACTTAACCAGTTTTGAGATATCAAGTTGGTGTGCATCGTAAACGTGTTATGTAATTAAACCTCTATATTAAAAAGTTTTACCCATAGATAAATGTTTATTTGTAGAAACTATGATAAGAGGCGTTACCGGCTGTAGGCCTATGAAAATATTAAAAAAACACCGACTAACATTTCAATTCTTCATAATTGTCTTTCGAGTGATTTGTTATGTCAACATTCTTTGATATTTTGAAGGGAATGTTAACGAACTCCCTATTACGTTACGTTCTTACCTTATGCTAATCTTAATTTTATCGATTTTTTCTCCTAGAATATGCAAATAATGTGTAATAAGCATCGTGAAATATGTTGGACATAATAGGTATTATGATAACATTGCTCACAACTCTGCTGTGTTTAGAAAAGCTTTTAACGCGAGTTTTAATGTGAAATACATTTATAAGTTAAACGTCTGACCTTGGATGTTACTTAACTAGATTTTATTTTATTGGTTTTAAACCGCTCATACATGTAACATGTTACATGTCATTTTAGAGTCCTGCTTGCACAATTTTATTTATACCAATTTACACATGTTAGTGCTTTAGATACATAAAAAGTACTTGAACAGTGTAAAAATATCCTGGAAAATTCTAGAATAGTCATTGAATTTGTTCTTTTATGGTCTTTAAGAATCATGGACCTTTTTTGGCTCATGTAAGGGGTTCGTTTGGTTCTAATATATAAACATTATATCAGCTTTAATATGAGTAACCCATGGATAAAGTCAAGACAAGTTGTTAATATATATAAATGAGAAAAAAACTCAAAGGATGAATTTCAAAGGCGAAAAACCTTAATTGATATGTCCCAAAACATTCATATAGCATATAGCTTTTTCATATTCTAGAAAACCCTAGTCGGGTTCTGTTCGCTATGGAGAAACGATAACCCCTCGTATTAATTATGACTTATACTTTCGTGTATACAGGAAAAATAGTTAGATTAATTATTATTACTGGCATTTGTTTGAAACAGTTTTGTGAAGAAATTTATTTACAAATGAAATCATTCTATTGTACTTACAACGATTGTTTGTCGCATCTTAATAATTGCATTTTTACTTAATATTGATACTTACACATCAAAATGTTCAAATGTCATTGGCAACAAGTAGTTTAAAACATTTAAACACATATTTTTATAGTAAAACGTGATTTATTAGCTCAAGATACAACTCCAATGAGTGTCTTTCGGTTATTTTTCATGAATATTCGGGTTTTTCGGTAAATACATTAACCCTAAAAATGTCAAACTCCATGAACAAAAATAAACGAAAATGAAATGTTGTGGAATCTATGAAGGATGTTGATTTTCGTTGTTTCATTGCTCGGAGTTCATTGCAAATGTGTCAAAAGGTAAGCAGTTTAAATCTCTTCCTCTATTGTCAACTTAACATCATTATAACCGTACCAGAAACATGACCCCTATCCTGGTCCCTAATGCAGAGTTGAAGGGGTTTTGATGCAACGCTGTATCATAAAAGCATAGAGGGATAAGTTCTTAAATTGTTGTTAAAATTTCAGTTTCTACAGAAGTTTCTTTGCTTTGTTTGGTCATTTGCAATTTTATGCAGAAAAATATGGACCTAAACCTTAAAGTTGCTTAGATAAATTAAATGCTTGAAAAATCAACTGTTTGCATCAAATACTATGTGTTTACATTTTTACTATTTTTGAACGATAGTTGAAAGTCAGCATTTGGAAACTCCACCCTCCTTATCATTAAAATGTGTATTGTTTATTGTGATCATATAAACAATATTATGTATTATGTACTTATCTTAAGTAAATTATCTGTTCTGTTTTGTTCTGTTCTAAATAAATGTTTTGTTGTAATTTCAGTGATATATTTATTTATGCCAGTCGTTATTTACTCATGTGATAACGATTTCGAGCAAATTAATTTCTATACATGTTTAAATAATTGGAGATTGATAAGCGACTTCCATCTAATTGGATATGCTGGATTTCTAAGGGACCCATCTTTGTTGGACGACGTGTGCTTGTAAGTATTTTTCTTGATTGGGTTTAATTTCATGTCCATACGCGGATCTAGTGATCCATTAGAGTGTTTTTGTAACTGTAAGCCATTTTAAGTAGCATGAAGCAATTTTTCTCGGGCTCGTTTCGTTCGCCTTTGTGCTTAACATAGATCAACTGGTTATGTAGTTTTTATTATGAATATGTTGCGTTATTCTGCAAGTAGTGTATAATGTGGTTGTGGTTCGAAAGTTTGGACTCCGTAGAAAAAGTTTGCCCCCCCCCCTCCTCCTAGAAAAAAATCCTGGATTCGCCCCTGATGTCAACACAAGTTATGTCCATTGCACGGCGGCCAGCTCAATAAACATGATTTTCTTGGACATTGTCTATAACCAGTTGGTCCATTACTCACCTACCCTTCCAGAAGAACGGCAATTTTTCCATATGCCTTATAAATGGAGGAAAATTGACATTATAGCCTATTTTCATAGAATGGTATAATGAACTGAATAAGTATCGGACCAGGGACCCTTCGGGTCTATTATAGGTTAAAAATCATGCGCGTAGCCAACTTTGCAAAGGACGCGGGTATTATTAAATATGAAACAAATATTTAGCATCATTGCATTCAGGTGAAAATGTTTCAATTATATACGAAACATTGGCGTTGCACCATTTTGTTTCAGAAATGCTCATATTTGTGTTTTAATTGTCTTGTGACCTATATAGAACTCTAACAATGTTTTAAACTTGTATATCAAAATGAAAGGCATACTAAAATACTGTGGGAAAAAGCTAAATATTCTTCTAAAAATTTGACTGTCTTTTTCACACTGTGTACCGGTAATGTTACAAGAGGACCAAGATGGCCCTTCATCGCTCACCTGAGTACCAAAAACATATACATAAACATGAATCAGAGTAAAATCAAAACAAACTTTCAGACCAATTTTCAGGATATTTAGATAAAAGGTAGATACTAGAGTTTAAACAAGATTTCTCTATAAATAGCTCTTGTGACCTAGTTTGTAACCAAGATGGCCCATGTTTTAACTTATTCGAGCAATAACCTAAGACAAACATCCTCATAATGTTCGATGACAATTGAGTAAAAACTGTGACCATTAGAGTGTTCACAAACAAATCTGGACGGACGACGGACGCCGGACATTCAAAGATCCTAAAAGCTCACCAGGAGCGATCTTAGAACGAGGTGTCCTCCATACCACCTATGCTACTGTCAGATGCAAATTTCTTTCATGTTGCCAATTTGTATTTCAGACAACCTGGCGGTTATTCAACGAATGCTATGAACGACTGTATACAGAGAAATGTAAAGCCAAAATGTGAAAGTATTAAAAGTTACTGGAAAGGACTGAAAGCATTTGCTGATTATATTTGTCTTCATAGAGAAAGTAAGTTTTATATTTGACTCGGAAAGTCGTTGAATTATAGTCTGGATTACCTGCCCCTAATTTACTATCGTTATCGGGTCAGGCAAACCGTAATAATGGCGGCCTCCCCAGTTACTATTCAGGTATTACGTTTTCTTAATCTTGCATGATCATTTGCTGACGATAGTTACTTTAGTAGAAGTTTGGTACTATATAGGTCATTTGATTTCGATTTTTCTGATTACATGTACGCACGATTAACAAAAACATGTCTCAAGTGAACACAATTTGGACGTGGATTAGTCACGTTAGAATTTCGGATACTTTATTAAGCATAAATGTAACCGAACAACTAAAAAAGGTATCCTCCGTAATTCTCGTACAATGATCTTTTGATTTAAGCCTGTGTAGTGAGAATTTTTTTTTGAAAACATAATTATCCAATACCTAATTTATTACATCAGGCGCGGCCATTAGCATGCTTTGCCTGACGTACTTTTATCTGTCAAATTACGCCTGGGAACCAAACAAGTTGAATTATACAATTTGTTCTTGTTTTTATATGGGATTAACGCCGTAACAATCTATTGTATGTATATTAAGGCGGTCAGTCAAACTACTCATCGATCCCGGAAAGGCTACTGAAATCTCTGGATTTAGCTGTTAGCCATTTACTAGGCGCATACTTCCGTCAGTGACTGTCAACTGCCCTACATGATTTAGAATCGGTGGTACATGTAGGAAGGAGAATAACCGTATAAAGTATCCCCCGCCCAGGAATCTAACCTACGATCCCTGAATCAGTAGACTGGTGCGTTACCGACTGAGCTAGCCGGATGGCTATGAGTTAGAGTTATGGAAACATCATGTTCCAAAACCATATTATTAGAATATGAAATGTATCATATAACACGGAATTGGCTATTTACATTATCCAGTCTCTATTGCTCCAGGAATTTTATATAACGGATTTGTAACGATAAGTAAATGTAATAGATTTTCATCAAATTTCACTGTCGTCGCTATTATTTCGGCCCATACGGAAAACAAGTGTTACAAGTTTGAATAAAGATATTCACATGAAGTTTTGTACCAGCACCATTCAAATTGACATAAATGTTAGGAAAAATGTGTTTCTAGATGATTTTGAGGTAAATTACGCTCACAGACTGTTTAACAAAATAATGCTTTTTCCCGCCGATCTGCCATTTTTGATCAAATTTTACATCACCTAAGGTCCTATTTCCGGTCATAATTGCAACAATTTTTTGCCAAAATCTTCAGAAACATTCACAAGATGCATGGAAGACATGTACAAAAACATAAATCAAGTTTTTTAACTCTGGAATAGTTTGTGCAGCCTGCTTCAGCCAGTTATAGACAGTGACGACCGAGAAAATTTAAAAAAGCACTTCGTTACAAATCCCTGTTATATAGAATCCCTGATTGCTCTGCACACTAGCATATCAAGAGTTCATTAGTTTTTCAGGTCTAAGAGTTTCAAATATTGTCCATAAGGTGCATGAAATAATCGCATTCGTTGGAGAACGTGGAGTGTCTGCCCCCTCTTATAAGTAGGGCTGTCACGATACGCCAAAGGCGTACCGTGATATATTGCAATACGCTGTCATCGTATTGCGATACGTACCACGATGTATTGTGGGCTTTTAGATTCGATGTGCCTCCGCTGTATTTATCAGAAAAATTGCAAATCTTATATGCAACTACTGATAGAATCTAGCCTCTTTAAGTATTTACGGTCATTTAGAACTGAGACGCGCCCCAATCGGTAAAATTCTTGCAACTTCAGGTTAGATGGAATGAACAATAGAAAAACTGACGTTTTGCTACTTGTATTTTGCGAAGTGAAGAATTTTCCAATGAATTATAAATATCGCCAATTACCGGTACATCAAAATCGTATCGCGGTACGCATTGCTGCAGCCGCGTATTACCGGTATTCCGGTATATCGTGACAGCCCTACTTATAAGTAACACATATGCAGACGATTCATGGCAATATTCAGTACTTTCTAAGAGAGGTGAAGCGGCATGATTAGCTTCAATGTTTCAACACGCCGTTCCATTTATTTAAGCATTGTTTTTGTCCTTCCAAACAAACGAACACATTGTCATTTATTATTTACATAACGTGCATTTTAATCTAATACATCACTCCTTATTCTATACAATGTGTACAAAACGATTACTCCTTGTATCTTTGTTTACCGGGCTGTTGTCATTGTTAATATTCATACATTTCAGAATTTATAAGAACAGGCTGTAGAAAAAACGTATCATTTCAAGGAGCTTATGAAATGTGTATGGCAAAAACAAAAATAAGAACTTCCGATAAAGAAGAAAGTTGTCGGTGAGTGTGGTTTACTGAAGTTTATATCATTAATAATACATGCTATATGTCAGTAAAAAAGGTTCGTGTGCATCAACGTATTCTCCTTTGCAATGGGCGAGTTCATTATATATTCATAAAAAATAGTTCATTAAACACGCAGCTATGCATAACATTAAGAAGGGCCTGACAGTGTGTTGATTTAAAGCAAAACAAACAACAGCACTCAATTCTCAAGTCGTGTACCTTCTAATTTAATTTAGCGTACTCTGCTCTCTGTAAAATCACTGAGTACTTGCTTTTTATCTTGACAATGTTATCAGCTATCCTTTTATGCGTTTGTGTGTTATTGCACGCGACATTGTCTAGTGATGTCTTCGTTGAAAGTTTTCATGGAGACAATATGTTGTTTGTTCTTAAATCACAGATTTGAACTTAAATATCAACTTTTTCTGAAACTATCTAAATTGTTTGGAATCATTTTTTGATGCAGGAAAATAGTGTTTTGAAAATAACAATTTTAGTGCAAATGGACATACAACTACAAATGATGGTGTTTCAAGTAGTGAAAATTTACTCCGTATGTCACGGTATAGACAATTTTAGTGCATTTGTGTGACTTTTATCGTATATTTCTTGGAATCTATCGGTCAATTTGTCTTGAAATAATAAGGACTTTTGTTTTGACACATTTACAGGCACTGAATGGTATTTTGAAAATATAGAAAAATCTTTACCAACTAGTGAACTTTTAGTACCTTTAAACCTTTTTGGGACAAGAGTAAAGATGTTGCAAACACATTAGATTCTTATTTTTCTTATGTGTTTGTGGTATCCCGTTTATAACAAAAGTTTAAAAATCTAAATAAATATCCGTTTATTCTTTTACGCTGTGTTAGGGCTTTGTTTGTTGAACTGTTGCTGTTCTTGTTAAATGTATGGTTGCTTACACCTCTTTTATAGCAAATATGGTTTAAAACTATCATAATCATCATGAAGGTTTGTTTGCATTGTAGGAAATATGAAGACACTAAAACATGTCTACATCGTGCTGTTAGAGAACATTGTTCAAAGGTAGAAAGAAGATTTTTGATTGAAGCTATCAACCTGCGAGATTCACCAACTATAGAATTTGCTTGTAGTTTTAGTAAGTCAACATCATTAAGTATTCATTTTACAGTATTGGCCCACACTCTCATAAAGTTGTTATGATAGGTGGACGGTACGGTTCCGAATCTAAACATTATGGACCGATTATTTCTGGATCACCCCTCGTATATAGCGTTCTGACTCGGAACAGTACCAATCGCCGATGGTTGTAATGGTAGATACATGTATGTGCCCATTGATGTTGGGGTTTATTTAGTTTTATTTGCCATGCATCTGACGACGTTTATTTACTTTTAAAAAAAAAATATTATATTCAACAACCGCCTCGCCTAATTAGAGTTCCTCGAAACTTTTCTTTACTTTACTCGCTTTCTCATCCATGGCTGCATACGACTCATCCGTCTTCGGAAATAAATCTATATCAAGTGCCAAACAGTTTGGAAGGGCATAAAATGCCCTGACCGGGAATAGAAACTAGAATATCTGAATTAAAAATTCTGCTCGGCTATTTTAAAGTCAACGAAGCAAACATACGTACATGCACTTTAAGGCCCGATATAACCGCCGGGACTTTGTTGGAGCGTTCCTTTGACGGCAGGGAGAGGGAACCGAATTTCAACAACGCTCATCAAGCGCACAAAATGTGAAAAAATCGAAAGCACAGGCGTTGCCTTTGCGATGGAACGCTGCAGCCGGTGTTGCTATAGCGATAGCTTAACAGTAGGAAACGGCAGTGAGCGTTGGTGTTAAGGTGACGCGTGCGTTGATAGAGCGGCGTTCTGAGCATGCGGGCGTTAGCTCGGCGGGAGTTCAAAGTTGGTTTAGCGGCATATCGCTTTGACTACGGAGCTTAACGGATCGATTTGAAGTTCTGAATGAGCCCATCCAAATGAACTTCTGGTTCACATCTCCTCGAATTTATAGCCTAGTTCTAGTCCCGCTCCGACACCTCCATACCAACGCCAAACCAAAATTCATCACTGCAATTAATCGCTGAATCAACGCCTGACAACGTTAAAGCAATCCCGTGTCCGCTCGTAAAACGCTTACAATCGCTCCACCAAAATTTATGCAACGTTAAATAACCGCCCGGGCAAAGCTTGCAAAGCAGTTGTGGTCCTGTGATTAGATTTCTGCGTTGGCCTAGCGGTCCCAAGCGTCTACGGACTTGCGTCAAGCGGTGCAAAACTGACTGTGTCTTGTTGGAGCGGAAGTTAGCCATGCCGCAGCGGAACATTTCCGCACCTCACCGATCGCAATATTTTGTGCAGTTCAAAACATTCGGAGCGGAAGGAGGGATCATAAACGGTGGCCGAGCGTGTACGGCGTTGCCTAAACAGGGGCCAACTTTTCTTGAACGGTAACGGGCGGTGATGAACTTTTTTCACCGCTCCAGGAACGCTCCAGCAATGTTCTTGCGGTGTGACCAGGCCATTAGCTGGTAGCTTATTTATATTCTCGGTACTGATTGTTTTGAAATTGAATATTGAATTGTTATAAGACTAGAGCAAGAGTTGCAATACTTTCTAAAAGCCATATATTTGCAATGTAAATGCGATCGAAAAGCTTTTGACTAATCAAACAATACAAATGTATATATTTTTTCACGCGCCATTTTATTTTGCAGGGAAGACAACTGTTCCCGCTGTAGAAATTGAGCCATTGTTCATGGCAGGAAGTGAAACCAATTTAGCTGAAATAACAGAAAATGGCGCCAAACAATGGTGCTGTTACACAAGCGTCTGGCTAATCATGATCATATATCTTCTGCAAAGACTTATTTAGTCAAAGTCAAAGTTTGATTTATGAATGGAAAATACGTGTACATATATTGTTGTTAAAATTACCCGCCATTGAATGAAAAAATGGCTGACTTCCGGTGTTTTTGAATGATGCGCGCGCAAGCATCTGTTGAACCAGAGTGAACTTTACATGATATACTGGTTACCTTCTGCAAGAACACACAATTTACGCTCAACATGTTTGTCAAAATAAAAACATTTAAGGCGAGCTCACTGATTTGCACATCAGTGAGGTTTTGTCTATGAAAGAGTCAACACTTTAGAGCTCTGCATCCTGATACTGTTTTTTCTGTTTTCATACTTACACGTTTGTCATACAGACTGGTGTGTCAGTTTTGTGGATTAGAAAGTCAGAAAAAATATGAAGAGTCGTGCGATTGAACACAGACTAGTTTGTTGTCGAACTCTTGTCGATAAAAAGATTGTATCAAATAGAGCATAAACTAATTGTTACTTTTCCATTAAAAAATGCCACAATAGTTACATAAATTGTTTAATCTGTATCCTTAACACAAAACTGTTTTACATATGACCTAGTTTTCCGATTAAATCAGTTTTTGTGCGGAAGATTTAGATTTAACATAAAAACTTAACAGACTATTTCCGGAGACACTGTCGTACCCATAGAGAATCGATTCTCCATCGATAACCTCTAGGTACGAGAATGTTTCGAACAGAGAAAATGAGTAGTTATTTTATAGCTCTATTTGATGTCATCCGATCATTTGTTTAAAAAGGTTAAACAAGCGTCTGTACACCACTTTAGTTTTTTAATGTACAAAACTTCAGAGCCTGTATGTCAGAGAATCCATTAAATGGACTTCTATAATACAAAGTGGTCCAGCACTATTGTTCTTCGCTATATAATTATATTTTCCATAACATTGTAACTACGCTCCTCCCATTGTTTTACCTACTGTGTAAATATCATGATTTTAAAAAGCCAGTTAATTCTATTGTTTCGTTAAATTCGCTCAATTTGTTTTTCAATATTTCGTCCATTATGTGTTCATACTTTTGTAAATACATATTATTATAAAATGCTTTTTTAATAAAATGTACAAATTTTAACATAGATATTGGTTGTTTTTTGACACACGTTTAAGAGTTTAGGCGTTTTATATTAAATAAGCAACTAAATATTTTTTTTTTGTTTTATGAAGAATTTTTTTAACGTCCAGGATTCTGTATTACGGCTTTTGCATGTGAAGTACCGAACAGCATTCAAAACATCTATGACAATATTAAAGCATATTGATAGTGCATGTATGTAGCAATACTCACAAGTGCAATTGATTTTACTATGTTAAATAATTAAAGTGTACCGTTTATAGATGTGTAACATATCGTCTCCATGTACCGCCATGCATGATGGTACTATTGGGGAAACATCGATGACTTAATGGTGATAGAAGGATGGTTAAATCGTCTTTTTATCCTCGTACCGTCACCTCACCGTTATTTCATAATCGTACCATTGTGTTTCACCATCGAAACATCGTGAATCGCGGTTAATGGAGAAGTTTGTTTTTGTTGGGTTTAAGGCCATAGCAACACATTGTATAGGTCATATAACGGCGGTCAGTCAACCTACACACTCCTACTGGAAAGGCTAAATCTCTGGATTGAGCTGTTAACCAACTTCTAAGCGCATACTTTCGTCATTGATTGACAACTGCCTTACATAATTAAAATCATTGGTATGAGAGAGAATGGCCGTAGAAATGATTTCATGACCAAGCTCCACGAAAGTACACCTCGCCCGGGAATCGAACCCACGACCCCTCGATCAATAGACTTGCGTGCTACCAACTGAGCTAGCCGGGCGTATCCATTACTGCTTTTTAAAAAACAACACGAAGTGATCCAATGAAAATTAAAAGTATATGTTAGAATATATTCATTTGTAACTACGTGTTTTATTGTCCGGACCTTGTAGACTCGTTGAATCAATATCAATGCATTGAAAAGTGCCATTAGTTAAACTAAATGTCGCCTGTCTTCTAGAACAATGGTATTATAGTTCCACTAAACATGAATTTTGCGAAGGCACTTTATTGAAACAAAGGGTCGGGAAATCGATTGGATGCTATAGGGAAGCATTGGCAATGAAACTATAAATGTACGTAAAATATATCTCATGCTGAGCTGTTCGATAATTGCCTTTTATTATTAGACAAGGTGATTAAAACTATGATTTTTGTAGAACAACAATTCTTGTTATTAAAGCCCCATTATCAAAAGTAACACTTTTTGACTGCAAAGAAAATAGACATTTATCAATATCAAACACCTCTAATGTACAAGATTTTTTTAATCAAATGCAAATGTTGCTTAACTATGCTTATGTTATTTCAAAGTAGAAGTAGATCTGAATCGAGAAGTTTGTTGTCAATACATGAAACACTAGTTTTAATCACAATATGTGTAAGATAAAGTCTTGTTATAGAAAAAAATACTTCTCCAAATTACACAATAAATCTCTAAAACTGTTTTGGATCAGGTAGATCAATATCGAAGATTAGCCTATAAATGAATACAGTGTGCATGGGCTGATCCAGCGGC
Source organism: Mactra quadrangularis (assembly GCA_025267735.1). Taxonomy (NCBI): domain Eukaryota; kingdom Metazoa; phylum Mollusca; class Bivalvia; order Venerida; family Mactridae; genus Mactra; species Mactra quadrangularis. The sequence continues at coordinate 37,878,098 of CM046304.1, forward strand.
GGGGGGACAGGAGGGTTCGGACCCCCCTAGAATTTGGAAAATGTACATGTCCATTAGTGTATTTTTTGCTTGTAAGTCACTTTTAAGTAGTATGAAGCAATTTTTCTCGGTGCTTAACATAGATTTAATGGTTATGTAGCTTTTATTATCAATATGTTGCATTTTTTCTGCAAAATGTGTATAATGTGGTTGTTGTTCGAGGTTCGGACCCCCCCCCTAGAAAAGTTCGGACCCCCCAGGAAAAGTTCGGACCCCCCCCCCCTGAAAAAATCCTGGATCCGCCCCTGGTGTGCTCTTATAAAAGCATACCATTTTTAAAGAAATGGACATTTTGTCAAACTTTAGTTTAGAAAGCAGAAAAGTTCGAATAGTATATTGTGTTTCTAATGCATGGTATATTCTGATAACTTCTTATAGTTGTTCTCGGTTTTCAAGTTTAGTGTTAATGAACATATCTTCATATAGTGGCTTTAATAGCCGTTCTATGAAAATAGTTTCAGTTACAAGTACATTGATCAATGTATCATGTTTTTCTACCAATGAACGGTCGTTATAGGAATTTTAAAGTTTAAAAGGCGCCTTGTACTTTAACTTGTTTGTACGTGAATAGTGATGCTTTTAGACTCTGCTACAAAAATATTTAACGAAAATGCGTTAATTGTTTGTTCGTCAGTTAAATTTTCTATACAAATACTACTCATTAAATTTAGCGGATAATAACGGTTAAAAGTTGCGACTTTGTTATTATGAGTATGCATTTAATCGCAAATTTGATACAGTATTGTGAATTTAGCAATCCAATTAGCGTGGAAAACACAACGGAATAAACATGATGGAATTTAAATAGGATCATAGTTGTCGACTTTTGTATTTTGTTCAATTAAAAAACAATTATTTTTTCATGTTAATAATTGCCTGGAACGTCTATTGTAATGAGCCCCGTGACAGAAACAATGTTCGAACTAAAGTCTAGCCGATGTATTATTAGGAATGTATAAAGATCCTAATGACATGCAGGTAATATGACACAATTTTTTAGATAAATTGTGAAGCAAACTTGGGTATATATTGCTTTTAGACTTTGCAATGTTGTTTTTACTAATAACTGGAGGTTTGGTTGCCATTGGAATTCGATGCAATGCAGGTGAGTCTTTGGTTGAATTTGTGTTTGTTTGTTTGTTTGTTGGGTTTAATGCCGTAGCAACACATTGCATAGGTCATATAACGGCGGTCAGTTAACCTACTCACTCCTCCTGGAAAGGCTAAATCTCTGGATTTAGCTGTTAACCAACTACTTAGCGCATACTTTCGTCAATGGCTGACAACTGCCCTTCATAATTAAAAATCATTGGTAGGAGGAAAAATGGCCGTAGAAATAATTGGTTGAATTTGAACGCGACCTTAGTCCAGTTTGGGAGGTCAGTTTGGGTTACTCATGAAAATATTGCCAGAAAAAATGTTGAAGAATAGACAAGACTCTTTTGGCAACAATTATGTAGAAGTCTGGCAACTAATGATGCTTAACGTCGCTTTTTAACAGTAGGGACTGTGGTTCAGTGTAGAAAGCGTGCTAAGCGATCGAGAGGTCCAGGGTTCGAACTCCCCTCGGCACATTGCTAATTTTCTTAAGTAATATGTTTACATATAGTTGTTCTAAGTTCTTCCAGATGTAAAAGGGTACTGTGAGGGATCACCCGCCTGAAGGTGATTTCAATGATTAGGGAGGGGTTACATTTGTATCGTTCAACACTGTAAAGTCGGCAGAACATATATATGTACGGATATAGACTTAAAACTGTATTTTAGCGTCTTTAACCTTTAAACATCTTTTACGTGAACCTTTCTCTGAAATTGCGACAGTCACTCGATCTTCTAACTTTCCACGTGACAACTCTAGATCTTTAGATACAAACTTTTACAAATAGTAAGCATATGTCTTCAATAGCTAGCATGCTTGGTACTAAGGTAAGATGGACAGTGTTGGTGGAAATCCCTACTCGAGAATCGAACCCATGCTACTTTTTATATACATTTTCAACATAGAAGTAAGTAATGCTACAGTCCCATAAACATAAAAATAGCCGTGAGGGCACCGTACGGGCGTCGTGCGATCAAGCTCCGCAAGGACTCGTACGAACTCTTGCGTACCCGTACGGACTGTTATGATTTTACCAGGGTTCTTGTGATGAGCCGTGGATACAGTGTCAGTGGCTCCTTACGGGTGTGTTGTTTTGTGTCATGTGCGTACCGTCACCTTAATACGCAAGGCTTCCCACGGCCTGCGGCTGTCTGCACGTACGGGTCCGCAACAACCCACGATTTTATGGGACTGAGGCATTAGGCAGGTTGTGTGGTCGTGTGTCTGCGAGTTTCACCATATAATTTCTAGGTTGTTGATGTTTAAACGATACGTTTCTCTGGCACCAGAGTCCGTAACTTTGATCATGAAATAGCACGTCCCTGTTTATAGTCCCTCGTATACATGCATACTATCTCATAAAACAATAATGTTACGACTCATATAAAATTGAGTAAAAGAGTTCGTTTTTATTGCGTTTGTTGATAATATTTTTTATTATTCAAGCATACTTGTTCGTAATTTTACGAATTTAATGACTATAGCGCCAGTGCATAATAACCCAAACATGTTTTGATTTGCACATGGATGTATTATGCGGTTATTATCAAAGAATAATTTACTGGATATTGTAGGTACACCAAGTGTTAGAACAGTATTGTTTTTACAACGTGGTTCAGGACATACCATCTCTGGTCTATGGAATATGGCTTCTTACAATGATGTTTATAGTAATAAATCATTAGCTTTCTTTGAGGAGCTACAACAAGGAGGAACCTTTAAAACCAGCATTGATGCCGCATGGGGTACTGCTTTGACGGTAAGAATAGCTAGGGTTGTTAGTTGATATTTTATTCTGGGTTCAACGCCGTATCAACACAACCTATTTTTTCTAGACCCTTGTCTATAACCAGTACTCACCTAACCCTTCCACAAGACCGACAACTTCTCAATTAATTCTTCTTTATTAATTGAGGAAAATTGACATTAATGTTGAATTATCATGTAAGAGTATAACCGCCCGAGCGAGATTTGTACTCGTTCCCACCGTCGGGAAACTTTACTCAAAATCCCTGCAAGGACAGACGGCACACGTCATTTAATTATGGTACATGGTTTTAACTCCACATACCAACAAAACGTTTTGCAATGCGACAATCTTGAACATCAAAAGAAGAGAAGGATAAAACTAGTTAATGTATCAAAAGATAGTTTTGCTAACGAACGTTTGTTCTTATAGGTCTGTGAAGTTAGCGATCTATTGTCTATTCTCTATTCAAAAGTCTATTCGCTCAATGGACAGCTATGTATTGAGAAATCTATTCATGCAGAAATCTATTCGCATTTACTGTATACATTGATATAGGAAAGTTCAAATATCTGTACAAAAATCTGTACACAAAATGCCGAAAAGACAGCTGTCTATTCGGAAATCTATTCAGAAGTCTATTCGAAAAAAATCACTAGTGCAATAAAACATATTTAAAAGTCTTTTCATAGAATACATAAATAGACAAATGTCCATTCAAAAGTCTATTCCGAAGTCTATTCGAAAAAAACCAGTAATGCAATCAAACAGATTTAAAAGTCTTTTCGTGGAATACGCAAAGAGACAAATGTCCTTTCAAAAGTCTATTCAGAAGTTTATTCGCAAAAACATAGTAATGAAATCTTAATGATCAAGATGTCTATTCCCAAAAATCCAGGGACAAATGTCCATTCAAATGTCTTTTCGGATATCTATTCGCAAAATCATATATGTGCCTTAAGACTGTGTCTGAAGTCTATTATTAAGTTGGGAATTGATAGATATCCATTCAAATGTCTATTCAAAAGACTATTTGCAATATCTGGTGAATGCATTCGGAATGAGTCAGAATTCTATTATAGATTTTCAAATAGACAGCTGTCCATTCAAAAGTCTATTCAGAAGTCTATTCGCAAAATCATATATATGCATAAAGAATTTGTCTGTAGTCTATTTTAAAGTTGCAAATAGACAGATGTCCATTTAAATGTCTATTCAGAAGTCTATTCGCAAAATCTGGTGAATGCGTCCAGAATGGGTCAGAAGTCTATTATAGAGTTCGAATAGAGAGCTGTCCATTCAAGAGTCTATTCAGAAATCTATTCGCAAAATTTGGTGAATGCGTTCAGAATGAGTCAGAACTAACAAACAGTAGCAAATACACAGCTGTCCATTCAAATGTCTATTCAGAAGTCTATTCGCAACATCATATGCAAATACGCATTTAGAATGTGTCTGACGTCTATTTTAAAGTAGCGAATAGAAAGATGTCCATTCAAAGTCTATTCAAAAGTCTATTCGCAAAATCATATATATGCATTCAGAATGTGACTGAAGTCTATTATAAAGTTGCGAATAGAGAGCTGTCCATTCAAATGTCTATTCAGAAGTCTATTCGCAAAATTATATATAAGCCTTAAGAATGAGACTGAAGTCTATAATAAAGTTGCGAATAGACAGATGTCCATTCAAATGTCTATTCAGAAGTCTATTCGCAAAATCATGTATATGCCTGCAGAATGAGTCTGATATCGTTTTTAGAGTTTCGAATAGAGAGCTGTCCATTCAAAAGTCTATTTAGAAGTCTATTCGCAAAATTATTAAGAATGTGTCTGAAGTGTATTATAAAGTTGCGAATAGACAAATGTCCATTCAAATGTCTATTCAGAAGTCTATTCAGAAGTCTATTCGCAAAATCATGTATATGCATTCAGAATTAGTCAGAAGTCTTTTATAGAGTTTCGAATAGAGAGCTGTCCATTCAAATGTCTATTCAGAAGTCTATTCGAAAAATAATATATTTGCATTGCGAATGTGTCTGAAGTCTATCATGAAGTTGCAAATAAAAAGATGTCCATTCAAATGTCCATTCAGAAGTCTATTCGCAAAATTATGTATATGCATTCAGATTGAGTCAGAAGTCTTTTATAGAGTTTCGAATAGAAAGCTACCCATTCAAAAGTCTATTCAGAAGTCTATTCGCAAAACCTGGTAAATGCGTTCAGAATGAGTCAGAAGTCTTTTATAGAGTTACGAATAGAGAGCTGTCCATTCAAAAGTCTATTCAGAAGTCTATTCGCAAAATTATATATATGCATTAAGCATGTGACTGAAGTCTATTATAAAGTTGCGAATAGAGAGCTGTCCATTCAAATGTCTATTCAGAAGTCTATTCGCAAAATCATATATATGCATTAAGAATGTGACTGAAGTCTATGATAAAGTTGCGAATAGACAGATGTCTATTCAAATGTCTATTCAGTAGACTATTCGCAAAATCATGTATATACCTTCAGAATGAGTCTAAAGCCTATTATAGAGTTTCGAATAGAGAGCTGTCCATTCATAAGTCTATTCAGAAGTCTATTCGCAAAATCATATATATGCATTCAAAATGAGTCAGAAGTCTATTATAAAGTTGCAAATAGACAGATGTCCATTCAAATGTCTATTCAGAAGTCTATTCGCAAAATTATATATATGCCTTAAGAATGAGACTGAAGTCTATAATAAAGTTGCGAATAGACAGATGTCCATTCAAATGTCTATTCAAAAGTCTTTTCTTAAAATCATGTATTTGCATTCAGAATGAGTCTGAAGTCTATTATAAAGTTGCGAATAGAGAGCTGTCCATACAAATGTCTTTTCGGAAGTCTATTCGCAAAATTATATATATGCAGTTAGTATATTCCAGAATGTGTCTGAAGTATATTAAAAAGTTGCGAATAGAGAGCTGTCCATTCAAATGTCTATTCCGAAGTCGATTTGCAAAATCTTTTATATGCATAAAGAATGTGTCACAAGTCAAAGATAGGGTTAGGAATAGACTGCTGTCCTATTTGCAAACAGTAGTTCGCATTCAGAATGTAGCAGAAGTTTCTTTTTGAAAAGTGATAAATAAACATATTCAAATTATTTGTTAGAAGTCCTTTAACAAAATCATTCATATGCATTTTTAATGTGTCAGAATTATTTGCTGGGTTTGTGAATAGACATGCTCTTTGAAGAAGGTCTACTTTTTTCTATTCAAAGCAAGATTTCTATTTTTCTCCTGGTAGTAAGTCTTCTCTCGGCAGCTGAATTACTTCTTTTTTGTAATCAGGTCTTACGGACTTTTAAAAACAACTATTGGCATGAGATTAATACTTCTAATTGGTTTTTGTCTACCCTTTTCATTTCGGTTACAAGATGAATACATTATATCATTCGGAACGACCTCGGCGATCATCTACGAATTTGTATTTGCGTGGAAAATCGCCGAGGTAGTTCCGAATGACATTATATATATATATATATATATATATATATATATATATATATATATATATATATATATATATATATATATATATATATATATATATACAACAAGCACGGACCTGTGAGAAAACACCACGATTGACGTCACGCTGTTGCACCGTCAAAAGAACTTAACAAAATGGCTTAAAATTGTGTTTCTTATAAAACAAAAATCATCATTTTTACAGGCTCAATCACTTAAATGTAAATGTAAAGTAATTACTTTTGGCGCTTATTTTTCTTGTGGAGAATAACACTTTGTTTACGATTTAATATGAAATTCAAAGGTTTCTACCTACAAACTTCGAAATATTAGCATGTCTCAAACAATGGCGCTTCCTCGAATAAAACCAGCACTGGTTACCGTATTTGAATTTGCACTTGTGTAATCTACGGTACAGTGACCTTGTTTGAACCAGATTTACCGGCTCGATTTGGTTTACAGAATCGGCAAAATTACGACGATATGAAAAGGCAAATTCGACCTTCACCTACAATTGCCGAAATATTCGGGAGATTCATTTATGTTTACGAGAGTTAAGAAACTTAATTCAGGCAAAGCACGCAAACTTCAATAAACTTGGCAGGTCTATCACAATTACACCTGACACATTCTGAATCGATTAACATAAGTTTCCAAATAGACTTCTGAAAAGACATTTCAATGGACAGCTGTCTATTCTAACTTTATAATAGACTTAGGACACATTTTAATGCATATATAATTTGCGAATAGACTTCTGAATAGACTTTTGAATGGACATTTGCCTCTTTTCATATTCCGCGAAAAGACTTTCAATCTGTTTGATTGCATTACTGAGTTTTTTTGGCGAATAGACTTCTGAATAGACATTTGAATGGACATCTGTCTATTCGAAACTCTATAAAAGACTTCTGACTCATTCTGAACGCATTTACCAGATTTCGCGAATAGACATCTGAATAGACTTTTGAATGAACATCTCTCTATTCGAAACTCTATGAAAGACTTCTGATTCATTCTGAATGCATATACATGATTTCGCAAATAGACTTCTGAATAGACATTTGAATGGAAGGCTATCTATTTGCTACTCTTTGAATAGACTTTTGACACATTTTAAATGCATATGTATGATTTTGCGAATAGACTTCTGAATAGACATTTGAATGGACAGCTGTGCATTCGCTACTGTATGATAGACTTCTCACTCATTCTGAACGCATTAACCAGATTTCGCGAATAGACTTCTGAATAGACTTTTGAATGGCCATCTCTCTATTCGAAACTCTATTAAAGACTTCTGACTCATTCTGAATGCATATACATGATTTTGCGAATAGACTTCTGAAAAGACATTTGAATGGACATCTGTCTATTCGCAACTTTATAGTACACTTTAGACACATTTTTAATGCATATATATAATTTGCGAATAGACTTCTCAATAGACTTTTGAATAGACATTTGACTCTTTTCATGTTCCGCGAAAAGACTTTCAATCTGTTTGATTGCATTACATTACTGAGTCTTTTGGAATAGACTTCTGAATAGACATTTGAATGGACAGCTCTCTATTCGAAACTCTATAAAAGACTTCTGACTCATTCTGCACGCATTTACCAGATTTCGCGAATAGACTTCTGAATAGACTTTTGAATGGACATCTCTCTATTCGAAACTCATTAAAAGACTTCCTACTCATTCTGAATGCATTTACATGATTTTGCGAATAGACTTCTGAAGAGACATTTGAATGGACATTTGTCTATTCGCAACTTTATGGTAGACTTTAGACACATTCTTAATGCATATATATGATTTTGCGAATAGACTTCTGAATAGACTTTTGAATGGACAGCTATCTATTCGAAACTCTAGAAAGACTTCTGACTCATTCTGAATGCATATACATGATTTCGCAAATAGACTTCTGAATAGACATTTGAATGGACAGCTATCTATTTGCTACTCTTTGAATAGACTTTTGACACATTTTAAATGCATATGTATGATTTTGCGAATAGACTTCTGAATAGACATTTGAATGGACAGCTGTGCATTCGCTACTGTATGATAGACTTCTCACTCATTCTGAACGCATTAACCAGATTTCGCGAATAGACTTCTGAATAGACTTTTGAATGGACATCTCTCTATTCGAAACTCTATTAAAGACTTCTGACTCATTCTGAATGCATATACATGATTTTGCGAATAGACTTCTGAAAAGACATTTGAATGGACATCTGTCTATTCGCAACTTTATAGTACACTTTAGACACATTTTTAATGCATATATATAATTTGCGAATAGACTTCTGAATAGACTTTTGAATGGACATTTGACTCTTTTCATGTTCCGCGAAAAGACTTTCAATCTGTTTGATTGCATTACATTACTGAGTCTTTTGGAATAGACTTCTGAATAGACATTTGAATGGACAGCTCTCTATTCGAAACTCTATAAAAGACTTCTGACTCATTCTGCACGCATTTACCAGATTTCGCGAATAGACTTCTGAATAGACTTTTGAATGGACATCTCTCTATTCGAAACTCATTAAAAGACTTCCTACTCATTCTAAATGCATTTACATGATTTTGCGAATAGACTTCTGAAAAGACATTTGAATGGACATTTGTCTATTCGCAACTTTATGGTAGACTTTAGACACATTCTTAATGCATATATATGATTTTGCGAATAGACTTCTGAATAGACTTTTGAATGCACAGCTCTCTATTCGAAACTCTATAAAAGACTTCTGACTCATTCTGAATGCATATACATGATTTTGCAAATAGACTTCTGAATAGACATTTGAATGGACATCTGTCTATTCGCAACTTATGGTAGACTTTAGACACATTCTTCATGCATATATTTGATTTTGCGAATAGACTTCTGAATAGACTTTTGAATGGCATTTGTCTCTCTAAAAAGACTTTGAAATCTGTTTGATTGCATAATTGACTTGTTTGGAATAGATTTCTGAATAGACATTTGAATGGACAGCTCTCTATTGGAAACTTTATAATAGACTACAGACACATTCTTAAAGCATATATATTATTTTGCGAATAGAGATCCGAAAAGACTTTTGAATGGACATTTGTCGCTTGCATTCTTGGAATAGAAACCTTGCTCATTCAGATTGCACTACTATGTTTTTGCGAATAAACTTCTGAAAAGACTTTTGAATGGACATTTGTCTCTTTACGTATTCCATGAAAAGACTTTTAAATCTGTTTGATTGCAATACTGACTTTTTTTCGAATAGACTTCTGAATAGATTTCCGAATAGACAGCTGTCTTTTCGGCATTTTGTGAACAGATTTTTGTACAGATATTTGAACTTACCTATATTTTTGTATACAGTAAATGCGAATAGACTTCTGAATGAATAGATTTCTCAATACATAGCTGTCTATTGTGCGAATAGACTTTTGAATAGAGAATAGACAATAGATAGCTAACTTCACAGACCTTGTTCTTATCTATTGTCGTGCATTAGCAAATTTAGTTAAATTTTGACCACACTCATCTAAATAGTTGGAAATAAAACATTGTATTATGTTCATTGAGTCATTGCTGGCATGGTTAGTGAGAGGTAAACGTTGAACTTTATTTGTCCTTTGTTATCGGTATCAGTATCGTTTGAAATATTATGTCATTTCATTGGTACCGGCACTAGTATCGCACTGCTCGGTATTTAACCAAAGAATTATAGCTATGAGGCTGGAGACATACTATTGCCAAAAAATATCACTTACATGTATTTTTAGTGGAATATCATAAAATTGTTTTGAGCACAAGTTCAAAAGGCAGTACGGCGACATACAACAGTCACGGATAACTCCGGATTTACCACGTAATTGTACGGATAATGCCGAATTGAATCGTGGTGGTTCGGGTTGTCATCCTTAAATGTTAGAACCACCAATCTGTCTTTAATAATGTACAATCCCTGTAATGTTGATTTCCACCAATAATAATCGTACAATGTATTTATTCTCTTGGATAATGGTTTATAAACCGCGGCGCATGCAGCCACAATTATGTTTGAGAGCCAGCTTTTTATACGGGGTCACGGCTTCGATTCCCGGCCGAGAAAACGTATTCACGCTTTCATGAAAATATTTTGTTTAATACAAATTTTCTTCTGTTAGGGAGGGGAGTTGACGGCTCCTTTAAAAAATGTAAGCGACACCCGGTACAAATTTGTCAAGGACTGTTGGTTTAGCGAGCTACAGCCTTTCATGACCTTATAAAAAGTAATGATAAACGGCATGAAATAGCATTAAAATGGCCGTTTTATTAGGTTTTATTGTCAGCATTTAATCATGTTTATATTTGATAAATATTATACCATATCATAGATACTAGTCGAGAATTGTTGATACATGTACACATGAATTAATAATATTACTGTAAATAATATTTTAAAACTGGATTTTAAATTATTTTAAACTGTTTTTAATTATTTGTTGGTTTTAACTGCACGTCAGCTGAAAAAGTTTTTATTGTGGAGATAAATTGCGTTGGTTGCCTGCAAGTGTAAACAATCAATTATATCTTATCATTTTTTATACCATAGTCAGTTATATTCTGTACACCGAGTGAGTAATTGGTTATTTGATAGATAATTGTTTAGTAGATTATTGTAAACATACACTACATATTTTAGTTTTTAACTATGAACGTGGCAACAAGAGACAATTCTAATGAAAACCATTGTTTGGCCATTTTTATCGTTTTTCACGATCAATATGAATTAGGATACTTCCTAAATTAGATTTTATAAATGCAACAAAACTGTTACACTGTACAGCTCGTTTTTATAGTCTTGTGCATATTGTACTTTAAATGATTTGATAGACAAGTCCATTCGGAACAACCTCGGCGATTATCTACGAAGATATATCTGCGTAGAAGATCGCCGAGGTATTTCCGAATGAGACAAGCGGTAACTTATCCTTTTGTGTTATAATAGTTTTATTGTAATAGTAACATGCACACTGACACATTATTTTATATCGGCAAACATTTTAAAACAATTCATTATATTAAGGGTATTTTTTATTCACTAGATCCACGCGGGTCAGGTTAGCTATTAATTGATAATGTTTAAAGACTCTACTTATTTTTTGCGGAATAATTTTAAATCTGTTGATAGAATATCCAATCTTTAGAACACCTTATAAGAATGTTAAAAAAAGACAAAGAGTGATCGATTAAAATGTGTACGATCATGAATAAAAATATATAAAAAAAATATTTTTACTAATTAGCTTTTTTAATTTAGCTCAATTATTATTCGTCTGTGTATTCCTTTAAAGTTTGAAGAATAATTAAAATTTTAATGGCTTCTAAATAACTGTTCGGCCTTCACAATACTGATATAATGTAGTAACCTCAACGAAATCCCCAAATGAACTAGATGGTTCACATTTTATTACATTGATATCTTTGGGAGCTTATATGTATTGGTTAGATTGTTGTTTATTCCCAATTTTGTAAAACAATCACTTGAGACCTTATAGAAGTATGTCTGTCCGCCTGTCTGTCCGCCTGTCCGTCTGCCTGTCCGTCTGTCTGTCTGCCTGTCTGTCTGTCTGTCTGTCCGTCCGTCCGTCCGTCCGTCCGTCCGTCCGTCCGTCCGTCCGTCCGTCCGTCCGTCCGTCCGTCCGTCCGTCCGTCCGTCCGTCCGTCCGTCCGTCCGTCCGTCCGCCCGCCCGCCCGCCCGTCCGTCCGTCCGTCCGTCCGTCCGTCTGTCTGTCCGTCCGCCTGTCTGTCTGTCCGCCTGTCTGTCTGTCCGCCTGTCTGTCTGTCCGCCTGTCTGTCTGTCCGCCTGTCTGTCTGTCCGCCTGTCTGTCTGTCCGCCTGTCTGTCTGTCCGCCTGTCTGTCTGTCTGCCTGTATGTCTGTCCGCCTGTCTGTCTGAAACAAGCAGGCGATTATAATAGGGGCCATTTACATCTGGGCGGAGTGAAGCAATTGCATCCCATTTTCTTACTTAAGGAAGTTTGCCTTTGTTGGTATTTGAGCCCGGGATCTAACGATCTCTTAGCACGCACTCTACCACTAGATAACTGCTTCTTTTTGTAGAAATAACCTGTCATGCTACGAGGTATTGATCGCTTGTATTCATTCAATTTATGAAAATCCTTATTTTTAAATGCATTTGAATGTGACAAATCAATTAGTTAAATTTAGAGCAACTTGTTTCACTCATTTACTCTTTGTTTTAGTTACATGCAGCAATTCAGATTGCAAACATTTTAAGAGTTTTAAGAGCTTTGATGTTATATTGCTGTAAATGTAGTTAGACAATCAACATGCACTTTGATGTTTTGTCTTTTTGTTCTGAACTGACTATGGTTCTTTGAAGTTGATGAGCTGAATGGTAATTCGCAGTTCAACTTGTGATTCTTGATTCAACATAAAGCTTGAAGATCGAGTAGATCAAAGTTTTCGAGTATTTCTTCAATGTATGAATCGTGAACAACTATCAATAAACCTTTATAGCAATTCCTACCATAGGAGAGCTAAATACCTCAGTTCTTGGGGACGCACAATGGTTCTTTGAAGTTGATGAGCTAATGGTAAATCGCAGTTCAACTTGTTATTCTTGATTCAACATAAAGCTTGTAGATCGAGTAGATCAAAGTTTTTGAGTATTTCTTCAATGTATGAATCGTGAACAACTATCAATAAACCTTTATAGCAATTCCTACCATAGGAGGGCTAAATACCTCAGTTCTTGGGGACCAGGAAGCGAACTCGAGAGTGATTCATCTAAGTTGTGAGAACTACTTTCATGATCGAGCCAAAATAACTTTGTACAGTTAGACACAAAATATTTGCATTAATTGTTTATTTTAAGACCACTCCAGAACAAGTCCCACGAGGTAACCGCTTACACACGTGAATATGAGTGTAAGCATGTTTTCTGATCACATGTTCCGATCAAGTTCGTGTTTGAACTTCAGTACATACTGCGGAAGTTTTCAGGGACAGAAAATAAGCACTTCACGTTGTTAATTCTGTCAACCAAACTTGTAACATATTGTACCAGGAACAAAGATTCCTCAGATCTATATTGACAATTTAAAGCTCGGAGATTTCAAATATTTGCTTAGCTTCGTATTTTTAAATCCATTAAATATGTTTGTTAAACACTTAAATAAAATAAATCCTTCATTTCATTGACTTGCTTTCAATTTTAGATTCTATCTTACAATTTTCAGATTCATATTAAATGATATGGGATAATTTTGAAATCTCGTGATCAATTGTAGCAAAGCCCTCTATGTTAGACATGGTTTATTTTCAGCTCACAAGACAGTTTCACCAAACAGTCTGAAAGCCGTTTAGTTAAAATATGCGTTTCCTTAAGAGCCTTGTGCATGCACAAACAGATTTAAAAGCATGTTGAATGAGCACAGCATTTATATTTGTTTACATATCAAAATCTAAATTCATTCCAAGGTCTAAGAAATTAAGATCCTTCAGTATTGGTTTAAAAGTACTTTGTTTTTTTTTAAATATTGCGTCATATTCATCTTGTATATTTTGACAGACTATACATAAACAAAATGGAACTAAATCTGGACACTTTCTATCGTCAGAGAATTGTGTTCCTAGTTCATGACCTATTGATGGGATCTTATGATTCGTAAGAAAATAGAACTATGGAATAGAAAAGTTTATAACAACCATTTATCTGATTTATCTGAAAGAGTATACGTATCTATCTTTTTAATTGTTCAATTGACAAAGTTACAATGTACTATCATAGTATATGTGTTATGTGTTAATGGCGGTCTCACACAGAACACGGTTAGGGACATGGTTCCCATACGGTATGTATAGGATAGAGCACGAGTGGCAGTTTGATATGGGATTTATCAACGAGCGAAGCGAGTTGATAAATTCCCATATCAAACTGCTACGAGTATTCTATCCGACTTAGACAACGGGTATGAAATTATAAGTTTATAATGTCCATTTTCACTTATTTTGTCACGTATTTATACTATTGCCATCTTTTAGCCACATACAACTCAGAATAATATAGTGGGCCTTAAACTTAAACAAACGATATTAAATTTTGTGTCGTGAATTTCGTGCGAAAGCTAATTAGAAGTCATAAACACAATTAGATAGTGTTATTCATGAATGTAAATATTATTAATGTGCCCATGTACATAATGTGCAGTTAAATAATTAAAAAGGATTCAAATTAACAATCATGTTTGATAAATAATCACAGTGGTGATTCGTCATAGGAATAATTCTTTATCACAGAATTGAATACTGTTTTGGCTAACCAGGAGCACTATTAAGCTGTAAGTACATGTTACTGTTTTATATCTTTCATCACTTTTTAACATTGTTATAACTACTAAACGTATGAACACTCAGTTTAGACCATATTTCTCATAAAAAATAATGTAAGATAAAAAGTGCAAAAAGAAAAATATCGAGAAAGAAAGAACATAGAACGGTCAAGATATAAAAAGCATATAATTCTTACTATTTGTTATTAAAAACTACATTAAATTGGCACAAAGGGAGGCAACAATGGCAAGTGCTTAGATCCTATTTAACTCCCTTGCCTATGTAAATCGTATTAGATAATATTAAATATACGCCCCGGGGGCATGTTTATGATTTTAAGCACAGGGTATAGAAATATACAAAATATAACGCATGGCTGTATAAATTTTGTTTTTGATTAAATTGATAAGTCTTCAATATATTTTTGTAATAATATCTAAATATCTTGTTAAAAAATAAACAAAGAATCTGCAAGCTTAAGTAAGACAGAATTAGAGACCAATTGAATTTAATTGACATAATAGATAGATAAATAGTTACTTTGACAACCCATTCGTTAGTATTTAATTTGTGATAGAAAACACCACAGTTTTGACATGTATGTCGTTATTATGACTTAAATGTCATACATATAGCCAAGCGTTTGCCTCCTTTAAGCGAAGCATTTGACTGGCTCTGGTCGTTCCTAAACACCATGCCATTCCTTTTTCATAGAGAATGGAAATAAGGCTTGGTTACCAGAGCTGTTAATGTTTTGCTAGGAGTTGGCTTACGCTGTTGATTTTGGTGTTTGTCTCCGAATGGAAACGAACCGATCTGCATGAGTCGTGCATGTGGTCGCACGATCATGGCGCTTTATTTCCTGTCTCAATTAATTCCCCTCAAAATATTTAAAGTAAGAAGGTATACTAAACTTATTTAACTATCAGTTAAATAAAATTAGACCCTATTTAAATTTAATTGACTGAAGTAACTAATCAGTTACAAAACTTCTATATAGGTCTTTAATTTATTTAATTGGTATTTTGCCAAAATAATTGCCCATTCTACATTCGAGTTCCTTTCCACAAATTACTTCTAACAATCATATCACGAGGGGTTTAATAGATAGGAAATGATGCCAATGCAGCTTCACATTTATATATATATATCACATAATCTGCAAAATTACGTAGTTTTACGTGTGCAAATTTCAAACGTACAAAAAAGTACAAAATAACATTACGTGTAAGTGTTAACGTTAAAATAAAACAATCCAGTCCACTTCATCAATTTTCAAAACATGGCACATGAGTCCATACTATTGTGGTACAGTGACAAAGTATTGATTCTTGTGAGGAGTTAAATTAAAATAAATTAACAGTTAATTTCTCAAAACTTTGGTTGGCTTTCAAATTAATACAGATAAGCTTATTGAAACATTTCACCTTGGAAATCTACATGTATATTTCCAAGTACGGTTTGTTACGGTCTAGTACGATCAAACACGCCTTTACTCGATTTACTCGGCGTTCACAGGGTTTACATACGGTCCCGCCGATTTTTGGTTCATATGAGTTATAAAGATATTGACACGGTTGAGCTCACTCGTGCAGTGGACTTCATGTTCGGTTGTATATACGGTCTCATACGGTCTCACACGGTCTCTCACGGTCGTATACGATCGCTTATACAACCATACACGGACATGACACCCGTACCAGTATTTTTAAAAGTTTTTAAAATCATACACGGCTTTCTCGGGTACACTCGAATGGCCCGAGTTTGACTCGGTTTAGAACAAGGCTTGTTCGGTTGCATGTACGGTTTACACGGGTCGGCCAACCGTATAAGCCGTGTGTTCTGTGTGAGACGGGCTTTAAATCAATCATGTTGACCAAATCGTAAAAAAATCTATAAAAGATGCCCTAAATTCTATGAAACAATATTTTTTTATATCTTGCGTTTACATCTTATTTTTTCCTCTGCGTTCTGAGGCATGTACGCGTATTGTATGCTGAGTAATGCCTCAGTCCCATAAACTCGTGGCTTGTTGTGGAACCGTACGTGCAGACAGCCGTAGGCCGTGGGAAGCCTTGCGTATTACGCACATGACACAAAACAACACACCCGTACGGAGCGGTAGCTGGAAGATATGCAAGGTTAATTCATACTCGGCCACGATTGTGTTCACGATTTGACTTTGAAACGGATACGTGTATCCATGGCTCATCTCACGGCCCTGGTAAAAACGTAACAGTCCGTACGGGAACGCAAAAGTTCGTAAGAGTCCTTGCGGAGCTTGATCGATCGGCGCCCGTACGGTGCCATCACGGCTATTTTATATTTATGGGACTCTAGCATTAATCTATAATATTTTAAAACCTTTTAATATATTCCAGGCTGATGTGTTGTATTTAAACGATTATGGTGACATACTACAGTTTTTGACCTTAGATATGACTGGCAAAGATATAGGTACCATCTCTAGTTGGTTTCTGACATCAACATTGACTCTAGCTGGTGTACCACTTGATGTGGATGATGAGCTGATGGCTAGGTAAGTTAGTACAAAGAACTACTTAGTTCAATTTCAAGAATCATCTTGGTAATTGCCATTCTAACACCCTGAGGCTATCAAGATTCTCGACTTTAAGTTAGAAGATTGAGAATCTTGATAGCCTCTTGGAACAAGAATGGGTAATGGCAATGCCATACGATATTTGACGAATTTTAAGTCCCAAATGCATAATATGATTTTCAGTTTTATTCACGATGCTACGCTAAATCTTGTTCTAAAATAAATCTTTAGAGTTTAAGTAATTAAATGTAATGTATTTTATCAACAGTTTCAGTTTTTGGCTCCAAAATTATTTGCTGTTCATATAGAACGAAATATACTATTCTCTGCATCGAATGAAAAATTGGAATCGGAAGAGAAATAATCCAATCGCATTGAATCGGCTTCTAGTGAATTCAAAGTATATTCATTAATTGGTGAACCGGAACGATATGCTTGCTGTGAAATCCTTCGACGAAGACTATTACTTACTACGAGTGCTCGAACCAGTGTACACACTGCATACCAATACCACGGATGATTACATAGCAAACTATGATTTGGGTACAAAAGTTATAAAGGGTCAATTCTACTCAAAGAATGGAATTCAAGTCTTAAATATGCCATTGATTAAAAAAACACACGGTGTCTGTACCAGCATATTCCATGACTTATATTTATGCTGATTTTAAAGACAGCCTATCCAATACACTGAGATTAACTGAAATGTACATCTTTCCATGTTGGCAAATGTAGAATAGGAATGAGAACAAAACTATTTGATTAATCGAATCATCAGTGCATGTGCTTTTTTGGGACGCTGTAAAATTAGAATAGTTATTATTTTATAGTTTATGTACATTTTCAAATGTGCAAATGAAATACAATAAATGTACGTATTGTGTAACGTTATAATGCGACGTTGCTGTTTCTTTAATGTGACGCTAACGTGTATCAGGTGTGGACGTTACGTCACACTGACAGAATATACACTTACAAATATATCACGTTCAGTTATGGAATGGCTGGTTAAATCAAAGTCATATCATTTAAATTTCAGAAGTGGAAATAATGAATTCATCGTTAGATCTACAACATCAAGCTCTGTTAAAACTGTTGTTTATAATGATCATGCCACTGTTAAACCTACTATCATGTTAGCTGTCAACTCATCTACAACAATGGGAGTACAACGTAAGTTTTATAAACCTTCTATACTCTGGCAGATGAACAATTTATTAATTACCACAAAATCAACCAGGAGTAAAAAACCTTTCATTACTAAAAGAAATCTTCAAATTCGTAGTGCGGAAAACCCAGTATAGGAAACCAAAGATGTGTTATTATTTGGAAAACTGTTTTGATATGTATATTAGGATAATACGACTCAGTCAAACATTAATCCTTTCAGGGAAACCAATTCTGCGCATAATGAATTGAGCGGGCTGACTTTCTTCAAATCATCATAAATGTAAAATGAGCTAGTTTCAAGCAGTAAATAATTGCATAGACGCAACGTCAAAAGTATATAAGAGGTCCCGATCCGTCTTGTACCGGCTATGGGAGCACCTAGGGGGGGGGGCGCCATTTACTATAAAATTATATTAAGATTGTATGCACAAATACAGAATGTGACATGTATCACATTTTACCATTGAAAAAAGTGGGCAATACCTATCTTTAAAATATGCATGACCTATTCAATGTCAGTATCAAATAAGACATCATTGAAATAGGAAGCATGTTTAAACCATCTGGTTAGATCGGGAATCTTGATAACCTCTGGGTGCAAAAATAGTTTTAACAAATCATTAAGAATTTTTGTAAGATTTTAACATGACCTAACGGCTGTAAGAAAATAGCATGACATATCTAAATGCTTTTTATTGTATACCCTGGGAGTGGATAGTTGAGGTTCTGGAAATGTGCCCGAACCCCCTGAGAAATGACCAAAACTATGGAGCTTTGGGGACTGCCGGCCCTGGACCCCTGTTCAGGACTTTGTCAATGATCCATCGGGTCCTTTTGCCCTAACTCTTTATTTATTCATTGGAGTTAGCGCCGTGTCAACACAATTTAGGTCATTTTACGGCGTCCAGCGCACCTAACCTAGCTTTCCTGGACCACTGTCTATAACCAGTACTCACATACCCTTCCACAAGGCCGGAAACTTCTCCATAATATCTAATCAATGGAGGAAAATCGACATTATTGTCAAATTTTCATGGAAGGGTATAACCTCCCCGGGTGGGATTCAAACCCGCACCCCCTCGGGCACGAAATTCGAAATCTCGGCGCGCTACCAACTGCGCTATCGACCCGTCGCCCTAATTCAGGACCCTAATTCTGCTTGGTCTTTTCCACCACCACCAACTAGAATTTTCCGCCCCCAATAGAAATCCTTTATCCGCCTATCTTTTGATTCGATCCAGTTAAAATCCATTTTGTTAGACATAATTTCCTGTGATAATGAAAGTTTATTGTGAAGGCCATAGGTGCCCGTCGCATCAAAAAGCCAAAATTTTCATTCGTCTTAACCTCTTTGCTTGTTTTTAGCGATGTCAACTACCTATGAAGGTTGTATAGCAGATTGGGAGTTAAATTTTACTCTCAGTTATATAGATGCTGTCAGTATGACTGTTGCTGCCTGTATATCTACATGTACTACATCATATTCTGCTGTAAGGGTAAGAATGACTTAGTCTTTGTTGTTAAACTGTTTGATTTGTCTTTTTTTACGTTTGTTCGATGAACAACAATTCCATACTGCTACAGCATAATCTTAGTTTCGTAAAGCCAAGTACAAAT
Source organism: Mactra quadrangularis (assembly GCA_025267735.1). Lineage (NCBI taxonomy): Eukaryota > Metazoa > Mollusca > Bivalvia > Venerida > Mactridae > Mactra > Mactra quadrangularis. Next base: position 37,898,175 of record CM046304.1, read on the forward strand.
AAAGTAAAAGCAATTGCATTGTTTCTAAGTTTCATGTTGATCTACGTTTAGCGACTGGACAGCTTTTGTTCATGGTCATCTGGCTGCTGGTATCTACCCATAAATAGGCTTGTGGAGATGTTTAACTCTGCTAATGTGCAACCGATATATTGGCACAACGGAACTTCTTCAACGGTACACTCACTCGCATGTACCCTTAGATGACCATCCTTTTAGGTTTTAATACATGGGCACTTTGTCAAACTTGAAGTAAAATGGTTAAACAAGCGTATTATATTTCTGATTCATGCTAAACTCTAGGGATGTAACTGCAATACGAATTCCGACTGTTTTTAACCGGTTCTTTTTTCTGAACCGATTTTAGAAGTTTTTTTTGATGTACTGATTTTATCAGAATCTGAAACTTGAATATTTGAATAAATGTTAAAATGTGTTGAAAACTTGAAATAATCTTATTGTTCTCAACTATGTAAAACATTTTGTCATTCAAATATTTGGACAAAAGATCATTTAAAAATAATCATATATTTATGCGTGTAACGAATACAATGCATATGCACTAATTCGTGCTTCGCATAAAGACCGATATGTATTGCAATATATTGCAATAAGGGTTTTACCGTATTGTTATACCCCTACTATATTCTAATGACTTTACAGTTTAAAGACAGTAGCGTGTTCAATTACACAAAACGTTACATAACGTTACATAACGATACATTCGGAACTCCTCTGCCATTCGCTGCGAATAACCTAATCTAATGCACAAATATGAGATCGTTAAGGCAATGAGTGATGTTTCAAAATTTAAGGACTAAAAACGAAACATCACTCAATGCCTAAACGATCATATATTTGTTTACTTTAACACCGGTAGTTTAAAAATAGCGTCTAAATATGTCCGAGATAGTTACGGAACCTTTTGTAACGTTCGCGGTAACTGAACGCAGGGCTGATGTCTTGTCAGTTATACTTGAATGTACATGTATGTACTTATAGTGACTTTATAAGTCTTCACAAGTAAAAGACCCTCACGTATTGTTTATATAATCATCTCTAACTTTCAGTCTGGGAATGAATGTTATTGTGTGGAATTTAAAACACGGATACACAATCTGCTATATATGTGTGATTTGATTTGTCCAGGAGATGGTCAAGCATGTGGTGGAGTGAGTCCTGGATACTTCTCTGTATACTCAGGATCACAGCCTAGTATGTATACATTTATTGGTTGGGTTTAACGCCGTAGAAACACATTGTGCGGTTTATACAACCTTCTCTCCGTTTCTCTAGATTAGGTGTCAACAAGTTACTAGGTGCATACTTCCCTCATTGACTGACAATTGTCCTACATGATTAGGTGGGAGAATGGCCGTAGAAATTATTTCATGACCGAATTCCTAGAAAGCAACCAACGGAGCTAGTCGGACGGATTTTATATATAATTCTGTCCAAAGGTAACCGACTCGATTATACTCTAGGTCATATAACGCTTGGACCATAACAGGGTGATAGAACGCCGGATTTTGAAAACGGAGGTATCAGCTTCGATTTCCATAGGTGGCAGGCTTATACTCATGAAACTATGTCAATAAAACTCGATTTTGATACCGGGTTCCCTTGGTAAAATGTATAATCGTCGGCTTCAAGTGGATGAGTAAAAGAATACTGAGTAGCGCATACATTAACCCTGCTGGTTTAAATCCAATTTTAGTATTGTAGAACTGTAGTGAATATTTAAATCATCGGAGTTAATGTATGCACCCATGTAAGGTGAATAATGTATTTTTGGTTTTACACCAAGTGCTCATTGTTGCATTCGCCTAGTATTATTTCGAACTTATACAGACCGGTCTTATATATACAGGACTTAGTGGACTAAATATTGATATACCCAGTCTTTGAAATATACAATGGCTGGGTAGTCACCGTTTCACCGATATCATCACAGTTCAAGTAACATAATGTGACGTCAGAGCACGCTTGGGAAACAGTTAAAACTTTTGACCGGTCAACAGTTTATTTTTAGAATGACAGAAAACAGTTATTGACCGGCGAATGTTTCATCCACATATTCCCACATGATGGGCTTTACGAGGGGTTTACTGGGCTCAAAGTCGATGTTCCCGCTAATCCCCTGGGTGAGGGATGGGTTTTACAAATGAATGTTTCATAATAAATTTACACTTTATCTCATCCAGTTATAACGATCTATAGTGCGCCAATTGCTTGCATTTAACTTAACCATGCGATCAATGCCGGTAATTGAACAATAAGCGGTTTATCTAATCACTAACCATTGAAAACTTCAAACAATTGAACAGCAAGAGTTGACATAATGATATAATTTACATTTTTCTATTCAATATTACGACAATTACATAAGTATACAGCATTTTAACTATTCAATAATATTCCATCAGCAACATACAGTTGATAATTGCTAAAATTAATTAAAATATCATATCCTGTCTGTGCTATTTGTTCAATTAATGAAACAAAATTAAAGCTTTTTATTGATGATTTAATTGCTTTAAACAATTGGACCTGAAAAAAAGCCTTACATTTTCCAATTTATAATTCTAATTTTATTGAATCATTTGACACTGAGTAATTAGGAACACGTGGGCCCATTACTCTAGTTCTTTGTTTGTATGCCATTCTGGTTTCTAAAGGATAGGCCTATCAAGAATAATGCCATTCTCGGTTCGTGTATGTATATATACATTACTATGATGTACACTGAATTTATGAAACCGTTTTGTTTTTCAACAGAACAGAACAGAACAAACCATACCTTTAAATTCCAATTTATTTAGATATGGAATGTATGATACTATACACATGTGTATATCTTCTTCCGATTTGCTGTACGCATAACGTTGGACTGGTTGAGTTATCATTGTGATGCCAGCTCTGCGTTGGTTCAAATCCTATTCAAAGCCTATCCCGTTGTTTCCTTAAGCAAGAAACTTTATCCTACCTGCTCAGAATTGGGGGAGGGGGGACAGTAAGAAGACTAAAGGGTGATAAATCTAAGTTGTAAGAACTTGTTTCACAATCGAGCCTAAATAAATGAGTATTAACTATTTTCTCTATTTTAGATAATTTGAACACTATCACAGCATCACGAGAAGTTCTTCTGACAGTGACTCATACTACGAGTATTTCTCACACGGTATGATGATATATTGATGGGTTATCTATTATGATTTTAGTAGGATCAATTCTTATATAGATTGTTAAATTTACATAAAACAAAAACCAGTTAAATATCAGAACAGAACAGAACAGAACAGAACAGAACAGAACAGAACAGAACAGAACAGAACAGAACAGAACAGAACAGAACAGAACAGAACAGAACAGAACAAAAAAGAAATTTATTTAGAAAAGTACAAAGTACATATTCATAAATACAATAATTAAAGCATTATTACACTCAAAATCAATATAGTAACGTGTACATGCAAATTTTGACAAATCATTGTCAAACATTCAAGCAGTTATACATATTGTAGTTTTAGATGCATAAATCCATGTTATGTTAAGTCATGCAATAAATTTTGGGGCTGCAACAATTCACTGAAAAGTCGATTTAATTTGATGCAATTCGATTTTTTTCGATTCGTTTTATTTCCATCGATTCATTGAATAGTATAGTTTATTCCAAATGTACAGCCAACAGTCTACGTTTATCTGAGCTTAAAACTATTTTGATAAAACAGAATAGTTACTTGATATTTAAAATTCATTTCAGAAGCAAAATGCATTTTCATACTTAATTAGCATTGAAGCTATTGGCCTTAAACCCTTATTACTTTTCGAGACAAGTTTACAGGCCGGTATCGAATCAAAATTCGCGGGTTATATATCGAAACCGAATCGACGCCCTCGCAATCGATTTTCGATATTTCGAATTGAATAGTTGCAGCCCCAGTAATAATTCTTACCTCTTGTCAATTTGCACGGATTGTTACGACTTATTTATGTACATATTCTGACTGGACAGCTCTCGTATATTTATGAATGTAATGTATAGTTAAAGGGAGGCAACTCAATGATACAAAATAGCAAACTAGAAATATTTAGTTACCTCCCCTGTAAGAATTTGTCGGTTTTTAATCAGTGCCTTTTGATGTCTTAAATATAGACGTTTATTTATGCACGGAAATATCTCTTATTGATTCTACGTCTACCAATCTACTATAAATCGTCTCTACATTTCCGTACAAATGTTCTTTCTGTTACTTGTATTGAAATAAAAATGAGACACACTTCATTTTTACCTCTATTTAATTTCAGATAACTATAGCAGACGAATTATCAGCTCGTAGTTGGACAGATCTTCTGTTATATATTGATGGTATTAGCGTAGATGCATTGAACACAACTGGGGATGTTATCCATTATTCTATATATTTTAGTGAAGATGGGACTACTTTTACTCAATTTTTACCAAATGCTAATGTGAGTAAAAGTTTTAAAATATTTAGTGATTATACTCTCCCAAATAAAACCCAACAAAAACGCCAAATTATGTACTGGTCAATTAAATTGAAGGAAATAAAACTAGATATCACATTCGCTCAAAATTTGATACCCCACCTATACGTACATCTGAACTGAACGGAACAGAACATTGACTTTAACAATTTCCTATCATGGAAAAACTGCTCTCATGTATACTTGTATTTGGTTAAATACATTCTGATTTTTTAAAAGATCATGTTGTGGAAATTTATTGTGGTGTATACGTGTATGCAGGAAAGCCTTACCTTTTCTTTAATTTATTACAGTTTGTCACAAATGGAACAGTTGTGGATACCTCTATACGTTTAGAAACGGCCATTAAAATTGTATATGATAATACAGTGACATCATCTACTATACATATATACGGACCACCAGGTAATGATTCAAATATTTTCATTTATGATAGTTGATGATTAATTAGTTATAGTAGTCCAACATTCACCTTTGCTATTAAAGCAATTAAGTTATTTCATTAAAATGTGAGCCAAAGACAGATTGGATGAACAAGATAGTTACCGTTTTTGGTTAATACAATGTATCTTTGTTGTGTTGCAGTTTTTGTTTCACAATTTCAACCATAGGAAATTCTTATTTTTCAACAATAATGTTCGATCAATAATGGAAATGTGTTTTGGACCATACTGACCTTTGCTTTTATGGTTTTCATGCTACTTTATCGATGCTAAACCATTTTTGTCGTGCATGCGTTGATATGGAAAGATTTTTTAATTGTTTTGATTGAACAGAAAATAAGCAATAAGAAGTCTTATTCTGCAGGTGACGCACGCACCGTCTGGCAAAAGACCTATGGTAAATACTTCGTTCTTGAAGCGATATTCGAGCTATTTCTTGATTTTTCGTTGTGCATATCAACACACTAATGATTTTCACTAAAACTGGCCACGTGGGATTTTTGCGAGATAAATACGTGCGCATTTACGCTTTTCAGCACATGCACGACAAAACCAATTTTGCATCAATTAAATATCAATAATGGTCAGACATAAATGTTGAAAAATAAAAAAATCCGACAACATTTAAATCGGGGTACTTAAAAGTTTCGTTAAGTATATATTTGTTACTACATTTTTGTATATTTTTCATTCTTTGACTATGGAAAACTTTCAAGACTCTGGTTCTGCCCAATGGGTAACCCGCCGATGCGTTGTGCGTCTCAGTAGAGATATTTACATCTTTTTTTTGTAATAGAATCGGTTCAACGATTCAGGTATATTGGGGCAATTTAAAATATAGTAAAAATCCTGGCATGGAAGGATTTGATGACTTTAAATGGCATAAATGACACCTATAAATACTGGCGTTTTGTTGTGTTATTTTATATCTGCATACACGAGAAGTAGAATGAATCTATATAGATTTTAACTTTAAACCCTGAGATACTGTACTCTACCTAGAATGACTGGTTTCCAGGATTCAAAGTCAAAGACCATTTTTTCTTACTGAAGAAAAGAAAATGTTTTAATCCAAGAAAACTTACTTTGTAACCCAAACAAATTCAGTTCTTCAGCGCTTTGATATTCGTATTGTTCACAGGCGTTCGGAACTACCTCGACGATCTTCTACGCAGATAAACCCCGGATATAATAAGGTGAAAAAGTAGATCTTGGAATTTGTTGTCTGTGGTAATATAGTCTAAACTACACAGAAATACGACGTGTGAGACATTGTACTGATGAAATAATGTGATAAAGCGTGTAACAATGTTATTATTAAATGTTGGCATGAAAATAACAATCGCCGGACCTTATAACCTGGTTGTATTCCTACTACGTCTGGTTTCCGAGGTATATCTTCGTAAATGATCGACGAGATTGTTCCGAATGGTTCACAGGAGCATTAGTTTTATGTTACAATGCATCGATTGGTTGGTCCACTATCTGCTTGTTTTATTGATATACCTCAATGCATATTATATACATACAATAGAAGACTGTAAAACGAACGGAAATGTTTCGATGAATTGTTCCCTATGAAATGCAATCGTTGTTTGCATTAATCTGGCCTAAAGTATGAATATTACCGGAAATGTTTTGAAAGAAATGCGTCAATAATGACTGAAATATTAATGCTGCAATGTAGATTAATTGAACTGGTGAGTCTTCCTTTGTATATGAAAAAATAGTCGAGTCATGTGAGTTACACAAATATTAAGAACAGAACAGTACATTTATTCATTCACAAAACTATACAATTTCTAGTTTTTTACATCAATAAAACATTCAATGAAATGAGAATATCACAACCAATACATTCACAACATGAATGGACAATAATACAATTCATTGCTGGGCAGGAAGTGCTACGAAATGTTTGTATATTGCATGGACATTAAACGTTTAAGTGTATTTTTTAATTAAATAAAAAATGTAAGATTTATAGATGAGACGTTGTTGTTGTTTACAAGTTGAAGTGAGTTTATGTAACTGAATTATAATAAGTTTAGTACATCGTTCCTCCAGCACTTCAGTGCTTTGATTTTAGAAAGTAAACATATATACGTAATTACAGGTCGATGTAATGTAACAGTTTTTGTTTTAAATTCAAAACGTTGTTATAAAATATGTATCCCAGGCATTGATTTTGTTCTCAACAAACTAAATAGTACATTTCAAAACACTTCAAGCAACCATGTTACTTTTTGCTTCAAAATACCCCATTCGGAACTCTTTGGCGGTTTGCCACGATCGTCGTGGTGTTTCGATTGAAAATATTTGAATGATTTTAACCATAAAACTGTTACATCGATTAGAACAAAAAATCTATTAAAGATTATGTAGAAATTCATGAAAACATATTTGACAATGGATCCATATCACCGCTGCTTTTGGAAAATCAGGAAAGACTTGGAGCCAGTGTAAATACACTTCAATCTGTTTAATATACAATCCTACAAGTCTTTGTTACAATATTGATTGATAAACTGAAATAATAAGTTTTTACGCGGCTAAAACGTATATACCTTTGATTGATTATTTCGTCATTCCGGACGTGAGCAATGTTATTAGGCTTGCTCGTAGGCATTAGAACTCATGTTCCATTTATAATTTGACATTTCCATTCTGGAATACTAGTAGATAAGACATTTCTTCTCTTTATTAGGTAATTTTCTTTATTTATATAATTTAGCATTTCGTTAGTTCGTCTTTATTGTTTAGATTACGATTGTACTACAGTATGTACTGTATTATACTCCTTAATAATTAGCCACCCGGCTAGCTCAGTTGGTAGCACGCAAGTCTACACGCACGCATGGCATTCTTTTGTGGAGCTTGGTCATGAAATTTATTATTTTTACGTGTTTAATGTGCAATACGTTGACTGTCCATTATGTTCCTATTGCATAGAAAATAGCCAGACCTGAGATTACCATGTATATAAGTACTCCACTCAGATAGACCTTATTCATGTATCTATTTTTACAGACTTGACAGTGAAAAAGTTTGAGCTAGCAAAACTATTTTCTGGCGAGTTGAATTTCTTTTATTACTAGCCCATGCTTGCACATTTTAATTCAAATTTCTATAACTGGCTTAATTTCTGTTTGTTTCTTATTTCAGATCATTCCTACGTTGATGTGCCATATCTTCAGATAGACATTCATTGTAAGTAGTAAATTAGAGTTGTGACATTTATCGTAAGGAAAATTGCGACGTTTAGCGTCTCCCCTGCATATATATTTATACAAGTAGGTTACTCTTTTGTATAGAATTCAATTGAATGCCTAAGGGCATAAATATATAATAATATGTTTGAATATACTATATAAAAATAGTGGGAAAAAGGTAAGTAATTTGAATGTGTTTAATAATTTTAAAATATTGATATATAGTTTGTTACTTAAGTCCTTAATTTACACAAGAATTTTTGTAACTTGTAAATATATTAATACAGAACATGCCTTATTTAAACTACATGCATTAAAATCAAACTGGATTTACTGGACATGGTAGTCGAACAAGTTCTTAAACTGGTAGACTGGTATTTTATTTACAGTAAAAATGTGTCTCTTTTCGATTGAACGAGTGTTATTTTGAGGTAATGTCATACACATAGCCAAGCGTTCGCTCTCTTTTGGAGAAGCATTTTATGGCTCTGGTCGTTCCTAAACACCACGTCATTCCTTTTTCATATAGAGAAGGGAAATAAGGCATGGTTACCAGAGCTATTGATGATTTGCCGAGAGCTGTACTTACGCTTTGTTTTCCGTTTGCCTTCTTGAGAAGACGAACAAACTGCATGAGTCGTGCATAAGGTCGCACGATCATGGCGCGCAATACCCTGTCTTTCCCCTCACATCAAAGTATCACTTTTTAATATAAAATGACCCTTAAAATATAGCTTAAGATTATAATTCAACATGCCAGTTACTCAAGAAATCATTTTGGTTCAAAAGGTCATATTTACAAAGGCAACTTGCATTTTGGATCTAAAATTAAGTTTATCATTCCAAATTTATTTTCTAATCTTTTTGAAATCCAAAATGATTTAAATGTTAATATTTTAAATTTTGTTTAAATGCATAATACTTTTTGAAAGTACATTCTGTATCCAAACGACAGGGGGTGTGCCCTGCAAAATGCAATATATATTTGCGATTTTCAGGTATTTTATAGTATAAAACAAATATATATATATTTGTTTTTACAATAAGATACATGAAAATCGCAAGAGGACTTATGAGGCGTCCCTCTACGTCACTTGAGTGAATTACCTCCCTTTAGCATATTTCAAAACCATCTGATCGTTATTTAAGACATCATATTCTCAAACTATTTTCTGGGTTAGAGATTGGGCAAACCAACATGAACATTAGACTGAATCATGAACTTAAAAAGTTTACGGCTTAACTTTATCAGAAAATATCAGTTATATACATTTTATCTACATTCTTGGGTTTAACCTCCTTAAAACTTCTTTTTTGTCTCTTTTACACTCTCCTATAGTCCATTTTTTCTCAACTGTCAAAGTTTAAATAATTTCACACCATCTCAATATCATGAGTGTTAGACAAAGAGCACGAAGTCACCGTGAAATTGTTCATGTTTTGACAGTTGAGAAAAAAACGAACTTTTAGAACGCTCCATATTTCTCTCATTACGCCAAATTATTTCAGTTAGATTGTTAATCAAGGTGAAGGGTAAGATGCGATTATAACCAACACTGGCAGGAACACTAAGAAGTGAAATGGGAAAGAACAGCAGCGTGTTCAGTAACGACTGTTAGCGAACGTTACGAATACGGGACAACTCAACCCGTAGACAACTCAACCCGTAGACAACTCAACCCACGGATAACTCCATCCAAAGTGCGGACAACTCACGCCGTCTTGAGTTTTTTCGGGTTGAGTTGTCCTTTTGTTGGGTTGTCCCTACGTTACGAAACGTTTCGGAACGTTCGTGGAAATTGAACACGCTGCTATATCATAACACACGGTCGGCTTATATTATACAACATCGAAACATATTGCCAGCTTCTTACGCTTCGATCATCGAGTTCGATCACCATTAGGGGAACTGCTAATTTCCTTGAGAAAGAAATTATACATTGTACTACATTTGTTCCACTCCATCCAGGTGTAAATGGGTAATGTGAGGGATTGCTTAGCTGAAGGTGATTTCAATGATCAGGGGATTATTGTGCAGAAATTGTAACGTCTGCTGAACATGTATATTGAAGCAAACTTCAGAGGCGTGTTTCGTTGCATATATTTATGTTTCTAAGTTCTAACCATAGTAGAATAAATTAACATTTTGATACCACGTTCATAACAGTACAGCGCAAACTAAATGTGTGACGGGCACAGTCACATTGCTTCTGGATCAGCCCTCGTACATGACTAAACTATGACTATAGCTACCACGTGTATTGTTTCACTCAACTTTTATATGAACTTATTGAAGTTTGGAGTAAGCTTTGAGTACAATGGTTCTGTTATTGTCCCAGTTTCATAGACAATCATTGGGTTTGAGTGTTATAACTATGAAATGATTGAAGTGATTTAAAATCACTTAAGGATATGTTTTACCATTCAACAATTGATTATCCATTTTAACAATAGAAACACATAATGTATTTCAGCTTCTATTTGCTTTAATTTGAAAGCCATTTATCCTAATGCGTATGAATTTAAAGGGTATTAATTCATATAGTATTTTATGCGAACAAATGTTTTTGAATTGTTTTAATGACATACATTACCATGATTATTTCAAATATCCACTAGCCTTTCTATTGTGCTATTAGAAATATCGACATTTTAAAGTAGTTAATAGCATTGCTTTTGAAATGTCATGTATTAAATAAAAGATTTTTTCGACATTATCCAGAAGTACGAATTTCAATCACAGGCAACTGTAACAAAATTACTGTGGTCCAGTCTTATCATACGGATACATTACACTAAAATCATTTTCGGTAACCCAGGGTAGTATTCGTCAACGATTATTATTCATAACGCATGAGTACCACGTAGGTTACCCACGATGTACTATAATGTATAGAACGGACCGCTTACCAGGTAAATACTAAATATAGAAATGTTATTGCTAAACACGGTCCATGAATTATTTTAAAATTATCCTTTTGTCATAATTATGACTCATTTGATTTAATGATTGTACCGGCTCGCCAGTCAAAGAATTTTGACTGGAAAACATCCTTTATCTGTCTTCGTCGTGATTCCAAACAACGTGTGCTCATTTTCATAGGATTGAAAAATGCATTTGAAGATTCATAGAGTAACTACGAAGTATGAAGTACGTCTTGGTGAAGTTCAATTTTTGTCTATATCGAGTAGTTTTACAGTGTTAGAGCTATTCCTGTCGCGCAGAGCTTGAAAAAGACCACAGCAATACTTGATTCAAGCAACATTTTTTACAAAAGATTTTTTAGAACTTTATCTTAAACCTGTTCTTTATTTCAGTCGATGGAATAACTACCACTACTGGACCGCCTTCAACAACATCAACAACATCTTTAGCAACAGAAACATCAAAAACAACGGAAACATCATCAAATACACTTTTAGCAACAGGAACATCATCTTCAACAGGAACATCATCAACAACAGGAACATCATCAACAACAACTGGAACAGGAACATCATCACCACCACCAACAATATCAACAGCACCTACCACATCTCCGCCATCAACCATGGCATCAGTTGCAGATATTTACAATGTATTTCCTAATATGACTTTACTTATCAATGGAACTCTTTACTGTCCATGTAATGTTACTAATATAACATTTCCCCCACTTACATCTATATATGACAATATGAACCTCACGTTTGAAGAGCGCCTTGATGATATGGCTGTTGATCCTGATGTTCTGTCCTCTAATACTCGAAAATATGAAAGCGCTGAGGACAACAGACCCTCAGCGGCGACAATGGGAACGCTAGGTATCATATCTTTGTTATCTGTGGTGGCATTTGTTGTGTATCTTGACAGCGCTACCTTAGTAATGGAAGCTAAGAAAGTGAAAAGAAATATTCAAGTTTGCAAAAAGAAATGTAAATCTAAAACTAAAGTTGAAACAATTGATATAAAACCAGTTGATGAGACTATTCCCGTACCAAAAGAACTGACATGATACTGATTTGTTATAGCTTCTCATAGAGTGGATATTATTTTCGTTATTTCATTTTGTGATTTTATTCTTTTTCAAAACTCTCACACTTCTTACAACATACGTTGATTTATATATAAAAAGACTCGACTGCTGAAAGGAGCAGTAGTTCAGTGATAGAACCCTCGCTTAACTTTAAAGGAGTATAAAAGTACCTTCACTGTCACTATCTATAAAAATCTTTGGCTCTAAAACACATATTACATGCTCGTATGTTTTAATATATTTCGTAAAATTTGCGACTGTTAATGAAACACTATTGTTGTAAAAGCGATGATAATCATGGAATATGATTCACTGAATATAATGGTATACATTTTCTCATTCGTGTTAACGTGTGTTAGTTACAAGTTCACAGTTTGCCTTCAAATGTGAGTTCTTGGTATAGAATCTGACATTTAAATGTGAAACTGGCTACCAGATCTTATTATAAATGACGTATGAAACAAAAGTATAATTGTTGAATTGAAATAACTGACGTGAGAACTTGTTTACTAGATACAAGTACGACATATCCAACTATTTGTCCTTTATCGATAAGCCTAATAGGCTAGTGCGCGCTATATAGAAATAAGAAGGACATTGGTACTTAATCTAATATAACTCGGATTTAAAAGTATTTATTTTTCCATCCCATTCAGTTTCATAAAATTCAATTCATCCTCTTTCTTATGGTATATATCTTATAAAAATTTAAAAATAAATAGTTGGGGGAATTTTGAGTTAAAAATGTTAACCCTATTTCCTATGCATTTCAATACAAAAATGATTTTTTTTACCTCAACATTGGCAACGTTTTGCCCAATTTCTGTTTTATTATTTAAAAATTTTTTCTATCCCAATCGGATTCAATTACTACGATCTTTTCTTTAATAAATGGTATAGGTTTTATAATTTTTGAAGAATATTTAGTAGGGGGAAATAGCGAATTAGTTTAGTAAGTATTGTTTTTTTCTTTCTTTCGGGAGATTCCGTATCGCTATACGGAAACTGGCGAAGATAGCCGAACGACCGATAGAATATGACGCTTTATCGCTACCGATCTTATCAACGGTCAAATATATTATATGATATCGAGCATTATAATCAAAGCCATAATATGAAGATATATTTATCAACAGTCAAGTTGAACACTAACTGCTTTACAGACATGAAATTATTAAAATATAACATGCATTTAAGAAACGAAATAAACTGCTCAAACCATTCTGCTTTTTTTTAAAAAGTGGGATACTTAAAATTATAAGACCACGCTATATGTTCATTTATATGTCTAAAAAGCTTGTAATGATAAATGTCTATTTTCTTTGCAGTAAAATACTGTTACTTTTGATAATGGAGCTTTACAGATACAAGATTTTTTACTCTATGAAAATAAATCTATGTGACAAGATTAAAACGTATTTTTTTTTTAATTTCGAGTTTACTAGTTACAAAAGTTGAAAATCGTATGGCATTGTATAATTCGTTATTTGTTTCGTGTAAACTAATTATTTAAGAAGAGGAAAATACATCATTTGGTTTTATAAACGATGCTGTTTAAATGATTAATTGAAGAACTTCACATTTACAAGGTTTCCATTACTAGAGAATTCATAAAATAAGTAATAAAAATCAAATGAATTTTAGCTCATAAAACATATAAAAGATAAATAATTTACGCATTGGTGAGAAAAACAACAAAAGAAAAACTGTACATGTATTTTCTCGTTTTATTTGCCTACTCATACAGTTTAATGCTTTTTCAACTTATAACATTTGTCTTTTCGTCACAGTATTGTTTTTCAATGTACTAATTGGACTTGTTAGTTTGCATTTTCTATAATTCTTTATTCTTTCAGATACGACCTAATATGCATTGATTAACTTTATTACACTCCTTATTGGACCCCTGTTGGTCCGTTTATCTACATCCAAGCGGGTGTCATTTTATACAAGGACCCTATATAAGCAGGGTCCTTGTTTTATGACAGGATACTACTATCATTATTATACCACCGAGGTCGTAAAACACACACAGGGTAGCGAGGATGATATCTAGATTTTATTTTTTAAACAATAAATCTTTGAAATGCTGTCTGCCTGTTTTTGGCGCTGAAGTTTAAAAAAATAGCCGGTGTTAATACTTTTAAAGGATAAAGCATCTATTGATATTAATTGATTTTCCAAATGTTTGTCTTTATATGAAATTATATTAAATATATTCAGTATTTTAGTACAATTTATATGCCTATTGATTGCTTTTTTAATTGTCATTGAAATAATTATTTATGTTTATTTTAAGTATTAGTATGTACATTTACTTATGCTGTTGCAAATGTAAATATACACAAGGTGTAATGAAAATTATGTGTATGATACATAGTTTATAAATTTTAATTCTTTTCATTAAAGGAAACGTAAATCAAACTCCTTGAAATATATTTTTATTCTTACCGCGCACTGCAGGGCTTGTTATTTATAAGTTTATACCAAAATATAACAGATATCAAATGTTGGTAATAGACGTCATGCAGTGTCAATCACGTGATATATTGATGGGGTTGATCAGTTTTATCAATCTATGATCACAGCAGGGTGTCATATCGGAAATTTCCGAACAATACCGAGTGCAACGACGGAGGCTCTGATAAATTATCGATTTTATCGAGAAGTAAAATCAGTAAGTTACGAAAGGACAAATAGTTGGATATGTGAAAGTGAAATTGGAAATGTAAAGAACTTAATGAACATATTATATTATATAACAACGGAGACAATGTGTCATGTATTTTGTGATAGATATGTTGTACATTAGTAGCGACTGTCCCTTTGTGACGCCTTAGATCTGCCTGCTTATATTTCATATTTGAAAAATTGCGCGCTGGGGTGGATTTTAATGGTGTCCCTATTATGTATGTTTAAATTATATAACACTCACGAGGGATATTCAATATACAATGCAATCCTTAATAGATCGTCCATCATGTGACATAGACAGATATCAAATATATACCTATATGTTAATAAATAAGTGATTTGATATTGGCCCTGTTATTTGTCCGAGGGAAGTCGTATTGGCCCAAGGCCGAAGGCCGAGGGCCAATACAACTGACCCGAGGACAAATAACAGGGCCAATATCAAATCACTTATTTATTGACAATTTTATTAAATAACAACATTTAATTAAAATATTTCTTCGCAGCGCGACGATTCTCTCGACATTTTCTGTTGTCTCCCAGTCGCAGACGACTTAGCATAATCGTTTAAACACTACTAAATCATGACATGAATGTTTTGAAACTGAGAATATTTCCTTTCATTTATGCAACCTGTCGGCGTCTATACATAGACCGAGTTAAAACAAAATGGCTGCCATTTACCAGTTTAAATTGCAGAAATCTATATCATTTTTGGCCCTGCTTTATTAGCCAATCAAAATACTTCAAATGCGGGCTTTATATCTATATCACTTTTCGGCCCAGGGCCAAAAAAGTGATATAGATATTGGCCTTGTTATAAGGCAGGCCACCGTGTTATTGAACGAGGCAGGTGCTTTCTTATTGGACAAATAACATATAGTTATTTAATAAATTTGTATATAATATGCGTTATTGGATTTTAATCAATCCCTAGGCGGTTGCCATAGAAACTACTTTTCGAAAACGTACTTCTAAAACTTTATGGACGCCAAAGACTCTCAAATTTGCTACAAGTTTGGACATACATTTAATGTTATACAGAATATTCGCACGAATAACTAAGCAACGGTGGT
Organism: Mactra quadrangularis; assembly: GCA_025267735.1. Classification (NCBI taxonomy): domain Eukaryota; kingdom Metazoa; phylum Mollusca; class Bivalvia; order Venerida; family Mactridae; genus Mactra; species Mactra quadrangularis. Next base: position 37,914,122 of record CM046304.1, read on the forward strand.
TTTCCTTCGTAACCAACGTATAATTATTGGGAAGCTACAAAATTATCATATATGTTGTATATTTGTTTGTTCTGTTATCTATTTAGTTCCTGTATCTTGTGATATTATGTTTGGAAGTTTTGTTACTGTTCACTTTTTTATGTAGCTGCTTTGAGACTGTCTCATAATTCAGTGTGACAACGTTCAGTTTGCACTATATGATTTTTTAATTCAAGTTTTTGTTGATTTGTTGTCAGTTTAAACAAGATCCTGATTTTTATAAAAATAAACCGATCTTGTAAAGATGGTATGTTTTTGTAGTTTTGATTTTGGACTCATCTGTTCATAAGGGGAAACGCATGAGTTCGCGATATTGTGGTATACGTTATGAAAGTATTTTATTCATTTGAAGCAAAATTATATTTTCAGTACTTGTGGCTCAATAGATATGAGTGTAGATATTACTAACTTGTTTTATATAGATGATATTTCTGAATATATTAATCCAAGGTTACTGTTGGACATTATATATAGGGTCCTTGATTTTCGCAACCAAGTTAAAAACTTAACTGCAGTTAACACAATAAAGATTTTATGTTGTTTATCGCCACGATGGAAATCGTCCTTTGCTTTTACAGGTAAAGAAATAAGGAATGTCGAGAAATATCGAAAGAGATTGTTGTATGGTTAAAGGGAAGCAACTCCTACAACTTTATAGTAACCTTCTACAATGTTGACTAATTCTGTAAACGAATTTGATAACTTGTTTGATAAAGATGATATTTCTGAATATATTGATCCTTACTGTTAGACTCGTCTTTTGACATATTTACACAAGGACCCTAAACAACTTGTATAGGGTCCTTGATTTACACAACTTATACTTAAAAACTTACAATCTCTCATACAGAGTTGTCGATCCTTACAGTGATCTTTATCTCTGTTAACGTCTCGAAAGTAGTCCCAAACACGTGATGGTTTAAAACGATCATGTGACAATTTTTGAATTTTGTCCAAACGCAACAGACAAACTAAATAACAGATCGCCTTTCTTGTCTTGTAGATGTTCAAAGGCTTGTCGTTGACAGTCCCTTAGCACTAAATTTTTGTCATAATTTTTAGCAATATCATCTATTGTTGACATTTTTTGCGGATGAGTAAAAAAGCCAAATTACTCAAAATAGGAAGATGTTTCACAAGAAAATAGTTCTTGTAAATATAACTCTTTAAAAATTGGATTTCGCCTGTAATAAAATTATATTTCACGTAAAAAAATGAGAAAATATATATAAAAGACGAATTACGCTTTAGATACATAATCTAAATTATATTACTATTTTACAAGAATCTTGTAAAACCCGAGACGTTTACAGAGATATAGATCACTGTAAGGATCGACAACTCTGTATGAGAGATTGAAAAACTTAACTATATATGGACCCTCGTATATGTGTACCTTATAATTGGAGAAAAATCAATACATTATCGAATTTCTATGGAAAGGGATAACCCGCCCAGGTGTGGCTCGATGCAGCAATTCTTTTAGCACACTAGATTCATACGTCTATGCATAGTCTAATTTAGTCATTTCAGATGAATTAACAGTTGTATAAATTACCAACTATTAATAAAAGTTTTATCTTGTATTTTGCCTACTGTACAATGGACCCAGGTCACCACACAGACGACTAAGTAAATAAGAAAGACTATGACAAAATAACAACAAAACAACATATAAGAACGTACAAAATTGTTTATTTTGATAATTCAAATAAATAAGAAAATAAATAAGAAATGAAACGATGTTAAATAAAAAAACAACAGTATCTTCTTGATATCACATTTTATAAATGAGTATATGAACATAGTGATCCTTAATGTAATGTTGACTAGTTGTATAATGCATATATTACTCGTATACTCTTCACACAAGCTACGTACACTTGTCTATATCAACAATAAGGGAAAGTAACAGCTGTGCAGAGTTTGCATGAACATGAATAATATCATTAATTTGTAAATATTTTGCATTATTTTTTGCATAATTATACATATATATATATGTAAGTATGGCACTAAATGTATGACAAATGGAAATGTAAAATCACAAAACTGGAAAGTATAATCTCTTATAAAACAACATAAAATCACAATTTGAAAATCACCTTTTTCACAGACGTATCACTTAATTAAATTTTGTACTTATCATTCATTTATCACATTAAATATGAAAGAAACCAAATTAAAATATAAAAAAGTTAAAATGATAAGCATTTTGTTCAAACTCATGTCAATAACTTCTGGCTTTGCCAGAAAAATGTTGCTTTACATGAAATAAGAATCACAACCACGCAAAAAAAATCACATCATTTTTGCAGACATTATAATCTTACGCTACGAATTTACATAATTTACAGCTTTTCAGTCATATACTTTTACATATAATCGTAGAACACATTACTTATGTATATATGTACACTAATAAAGTCAAAATCAACATAGAAATTCTGGGGTACTATAAAACTTTACAAACACAAACAATAAACTATGAACAGAATGAAAGTTATATAAAAATGAGGTAATATTTGAAAGCACCGAAAAAATTGAGAAAAAATAACATATATATCACAATAATAATATTTACAAAAGTTAAAGTCTAATACTGCTTGGCACAACAAACCCTGTAATGTCCTATTACTCAAAAGCTGATAACCTCTTCTGATAGCAGTTCCGTATAAATGCTCATCAAAAGTAAGACTTATCCTAGTCACATAGGACTGGTTTTGACCTGTTATTTGTTCAAATATAATAGCCCTTTCCTTATAGCAGTTTTGATGTAAATGCTCATCGAACTTAGAGACTTGTTCTAGTCATAAGGACTGGTTTTGACCTGTTATTTGTTCAAATATAATAACCATATGATGCACATGTATTTCTACAATAAAACATCTAAAACCAACTACACCACAGTTCAGACACTCGTACACGAAAAACAATTTTTCTACAAAATAATTCCTCACCTAGCTTTCCCTGTGTTTTCAAGACGGTTAAATTACTCCAACCCTCTTTGAAAGTTCAACACCAATTCTTGCTTACAACCATTTTAGTAAAGCCGGTCTTGAAACATTGCAACACCTTTCAAAGGTTGTTTTATTGATGCTGTGTTTGATTCATTACATGAAATGTAATGACAAACTTAATCGAATTTGGAACAATGTTCTTGATTTAAGTCACTATCCCTTTTTTGTTGAAAACAATGCTTTGAGCCGACCATTGATGGACTTTCTGCAAACTGGACATTTCACCACAGCTGGGGCACACTGGGGACAACAAATCATGTGACCACATGGTAAAAATATGACGTCAGCTTTCTGATCTAAGCATATTTTACATAGTCTATTTTCTTTTAGTCTTTGATTTTCCTCTTGTAAGGTCTCTAGATCTTCTGAAAGAAAAGAAACGAAAAAATTATGATATTTCAATGTAAATATATAATCACGTATTCAAGCCACTCGATCGCTCTCAAAGAATTTAGTTATTTTTTTATTTGTCAGTTTTCTGAAATTGTATTAAGAAAATAAACTCGTAATATATTAATTAATCATTATTATAAAGTGTATTTAACCCCATTATGAGCAGACGACTAAATACAGTAAGCTTACAAATTAATAAAAACATCGATGATAGTATGATAATAGGTCAGCCCAAAACTGTGTTTAACTACATGTAAATGTTAAAGGTTGTAGACTTATATTGCACTGACCTGTGGGCGTAAAGTGAAGTTTCATTAATAATTTTGCAACAGAAGTTTGTTCTATAATCCAATCTGCGCAAAATGATTGAAATAAATACAAGACGTTGTTTTGTAATAAGTTTCATGTTATTTTTAAATCCTGAATTTAACAGTGATTATAGCAAGAATAAGACAATATTTTTTAATTTATATAAGTAAAGTGAACCAACCTGACGAATCCTCAATATCACATTGGTCAGCGTCATTAGCTACTTTAGTGTTGTTATAACCTGTTGTTCCTTTCTCTTCCATATCAAATATCATTTTACATAATTCAACACCATTAAAGTTGGAATGACCTAAAATAATAAAAATAATATATATGTAAATTAATGCACTAAGGTTTTACTATTAAGAATATTTATGGGGTCTATCATAGTAATCGTTGCAAATTAATACGAATTTTGACGATTGTTTGGGCCAAAATGCTTAAGTTAGGAAAATAAAATCCCCTATACAACGACAATTCCGCTTGATCACTGATTTTGATTGACTTTATAGTTGTATTTTACTGTATATATTATGTGTAATAGATGTACAGTATTATATTCATGAAGTCAGTTATACTTTAGTCATATTGCGTGAATAAACTCACATTTATAAGGATGTTATATTATTGTTTTCTTAGTTTCAACATTTAAGTGGACAACTAATCAACTGCATGTTTCAACACTCATGGTATTTAACAGTGAGTCATGATTTAATCAGCTCTTAGAACAAAATCTACAGTCAGGTTTTTCTACTTTCATAAGTAGGTGCAGGCAAGATTTCATATTTTCCGCAAATGGATCATAAGTACATAATATAATAATGCATATGCTTCTATATATAGACCCATTTTACGATTTTTACGAATTAACTTTACAAAAATTCCCATAGAGTTTGGTAAACTACGATAAGTGTAAAAGTACTTAGATATCAAACTTTCGTCAGCTGCATGATACGTTTTTCGGTACAAATTATTTTATTATTAGGTCTTTTCAAATTGAAAAGTTAACTCTTTAATTATACAAGTGTATTGTTCAAAGACCTGTCTACACGAAAACTAAAATATATTTCGGAAAGGTTAATTCCGATATATCCTAAAACTGAATTTTAGTAATAATACTTAGATATCCACTTACCATTCTTAATAATAAATCTATCTATAGCATTTTCTACAATATCACTTGAATAACCCATCTGTATACAACTCAGAGCTGCTGTACTATTCAAACTGTCCTTGCACTTTTCTGGCTCAAAATCAGGCTGAAAAAATAGTTCATATTATGATAAAAGAACTGGATTGTTGGATATACATTTACATCAATCTGATTAAACCCCGATCTAAACTTCTCCGCTCCCGTACTTGCTTAATTACGGGTCAAGATCAGCTGACCTTTGACATTATAATATTCATGACGCAACTCGCGTTCCGTCAATAACACACTGTCAAATAGCTTGGAAAACCAAAATTTAACAATAGGAATTACAAAATTCCGATGCTTTTAATAATGCTTTGTTTGGATTAGACATGCATTAATTGGTCGACACGAATGTCCTCTGAACCCTTGTACAATATCGAGGGATCTTACGACAGATAATCTGTTGGAATTTTCGCAACATTTATAGCCAATCCAAAATGGGATTCCAAACGTTATAAATAGCGTCTGAACAACTTAATTAAATCGAAATATTGGGATGAACCTCTTCCAGATCCTAGAAAACAATTCTATTTGTACTCAAAATAAAAAAAAAATAACTAAGTTTAGAAAAAAGTACATAAAAATTGCAGTAAAGTTCCCCCACAAGGTCACCTTGATTATTACAAGTCTTGTGATTTTTGATAATTTGTCAAAATGCAAAATTGACATGAAAAATGACACTGTACATAGTGAGACCATTCTGCTAAAGGGACCATCAATATTGCGGATCCAAGCAGATGAACTTTACTAAATAACGTATTAATTGTAAAAACAATAATCATACCTGAGATTTCAATTCCTCGAAGGGTTCGCCACTTCTTACTTTATCAATAAAATCTTGTCCTTTAACTAACAATAAATGAGGACAATCAGGGTACCATTTAGCATGTTCTATCATAGGGTCATCTCCTTGCTCCCAATTTCGTAGACCACCACCACAATGATAACATCTACAACTGTCTCCTACTCCTGAAATAGATAATGATAAATTCATAAGTAATTTTAATACATGAGTTTTGTCACAAGTAAAGCTCATAAAGACAATGTTCAGTGAATATTTGTGTAATTTTTAATTTTAACTTGTCTTGTCCTTAAATACCTCACTATCGAAATTTATTCCAATGTCAGTATACATTAACCCTGCTGATTTTAATACTTACTTGTAGTTACACCAAAGTTTCTGTACTTACAAGCGATAACCGATTGTTAAAATCAGTGGGATAAATGTGTTTGCCACAACTTCAGTCCACATAAAGATGAAAGAACGGACATCCAAATGACCACTTTCAATGATAGATCAAGCATTTTTTAACTTATAAAATAGGAAATCACCGATCTCAACCCCCCACCCCTCCATCCGCCATCGCTTTAATTGTAAACACTATGTCTATGTAATTACGAAGACGTGAAAGTGCGAAAATCTCCTACAAACATTCATAAAAGCAACTAATTCACAATTTTGATGAATGCGTGTATTTCAAAATACCTACCGTACTGTCAATAAAGTGACTACAGAGACTGCTAATAATATAAAACATTCAATAGGCAATCTGCACAGTCCCTGGTTTAAGGTCTTCAGCGAATCCGTGGGTCTACTGTTAATGAACGGGTAATGCCGCATGGATGAAAATCAAAATCATTGTTAAAAAAGCGACTTATTAAGTTTAGGAAGCCAGAACTGGACGGTCCCTTGTCCGAGCGAATTTTAAAACTCGAGACTGTGCCGGTCGCCTAAAGATTATTAAGCTAATATTTAGAACTTTACGCTCTACTAACTATATAAGATTAATATTTGTACATTACCTGTGTAAACTAAACCAGCTTCCACGAGTCTTTCTTTGCTTACAGGTAAGTATTCTGGCCACGAGTCAAACGAATCAGATCTTTTAGAGCAGACTGCATACTGTGGAAATTTTGGTTTTTCTACCCTTATACCAAGTTCATGAGGTGGTGGTCTTGCAACTTCACTGTTATTATTTTTCATTCTATAACTTGATCTCCTATGTAGCAGTATTTTGAAAACAATGTTACTTCCCTTGGTTCACAGGCTTTATATATTACCGTGAACGTTTATTTTTAGATTATTGGAAATTACTTTCAGAGCGGGAAAACCCCGGAATGATCGAGACTTTTCGTGGTAAACCTCCAATCTCCGTAAACAGATATGCTGTAGAGCGTTGTCGTATAGCGGAAAAAATTACATTGGGTTTAAATCAGATTGGTAAAACTCGTGATAATTCGTCATCCGTCGAAACTCTACGTAATTATCATGATCGGAATTTTCCGAATAGAAAATGTTTTAACTTTCACCATTGTGTACTAGATTATGACACCATTCTAAAATTAGAACAAAATATAGTAAACATGTTGATAGTTTTATTTGTGTACATTCCTACAATCACGTATGACTCACACATACTAAACAGTGTTTATTGGAAAATTTCGTTCACATGTCAGTGGCAAATCAATAACCCCATTGATTTATATACTTACTACAGTACTTCTGTACTCTCTGTCGGTACTTAAAACATGTATCCATGTATTTTATTAAATCAGCGTAGTCAATGTATTCACCACTGACGAACTGACGGCTGAATGAAATTTAGCAATATTTTTGTCCATTTACTAAAAAATAGTTCTTTGCTTTTAGATATTGTTCGTTTTTTCTCAACTGTCAAAACATGAATAATTTCACGGTGACTTCGTGCTCTTTGTCTAACACTCGTGACATTGAGATAGTGTGTAATCATTCACTGTGAAATTATTCAAACTTTGACAGTTTAGAAAAAACGAACAATAACTCATCTCATGTATAGTGCGTACAAAATAACAAAACTTGTTTGTGTAAACATCAAAAATGAACCAATCCATTCAAAAGGTAGGCATCATTGAAAATAAAATTGTATAGTTCATTTTAACAAATATAGTGCGTCGGACAAACCATCACCCCTCGGTCAATCTTGTTTGTAATGGTAGAACGCATAACCACTACTCCAACAAGACACTCATAAAACGTATCAATAAAACATATGTTATTGTCATCCTGAGCACCGCCTGTCGTGGATTAGTTCATTGTATATTTGATTTAAACTGTTTTGTTTTTTGTTCGAACGATATCTAAAGGATTTAAACATGTAAACTAAACATCAAGTCCCTAATTTCAGTGTCAACGTTTATGCTAACAAAATAATAACGCACTATAGACTTTATCCGGAATTCTAATATTTGGGTTTTCCCCTCCGGTCCAAACAAACTTTCACTGTTACAATGAAAACACATGTAAAAAGAACAATAGAATCAATAGTTCTTGCTGTTTAGCAATAATGTGTAGAAAACTTTGTTTGTACCGCCAGTGCACGGACGGAAAAACCCATAAATTTGAATTCCGGAATAGGTCTACGCGTACAACGTATGATAATCTCCCGCGTTATATATTTAGAAGGTTGACACAGTGAAACCACGATCATAAAACAGTATTAAGAAGTTAAAAACAGATCGAAATTATAGAAATAACATACTTCATGTTGTAACTCCCAATTATTTTAACAACGTCTGTGCGTTCTGGTCATTTTCAGCTTAGTGGCAAAATAATTACGGAGAGTTTTCATTATTTTATATACTACAATCTTACTAAGATCTATTTATGTATTTATTTCTACAAATACGAAGAATGATGAACGAATGTTACACCAGACTATGGAATACCTACCACAATATTCAAATGATGATGTATCGTTATAATTCATGTACTTGTATTTTATAAATAATCATGATTTCTCATTTTATCAAATGTTGCGGTAAAAATATTACAATTTAAACCACTAGTAATTCCCATTACTTTGGTCCAAAAGTTTCTTAACAAATTGCTATTTTTTTACGTTTTTTGAATATATTTAAGCAAGCATTACATGTCTTTATTGTTGAATGTTCAACTAATATACAGTTTATCATTAACTGTCAACTATATTCTATCATATATATTTTTATTGTAAATATACAATAAAATGTTAAACCAAATGCGTCTGTATTAATTATTGCTATAAAAAGATAAAAGGAAAATATGAAACAAAATGTAAAACAAGCGTAAAGAAACTTTTGGACCCCAGTGTACCTTTGTGGATTAAATAAATGCTTTTCGCCCTAGGTCCGTGCTATCAACGTTATTACGATTGATGTAAGCCGATTTCGACGTAACAAATGAGTCATATCATTTATTTATCCCCATTATATTATTACGAGGATTGTTCGAAAATCATTTTCTATAAAACTGGTTTCCTTTTCAGGATAAATTTGAAATAAATAGTGAAAATACCCTACCTTTTTTCTACCAGAAAATGCAGGTTACCGTAGCAACGTCGTAGTCAGAACCCGGAGCAGTTCGAAAAATAAAAACTTTTATATTGTTATTATAATGATTTAAAGGTGAATTTTCTCATTTCGTTTGACTCTAGAAATGTGCGAAAACGTGTGGTGATAACATGACGTCACGACATTAACTGGTCAAAATTTAAAAAATTGAAAGCGTAAGAACAAAAATTACCGTGTTACATATAAAAAGTAGCAAAACATCAATTGAAGCTAACAGTGACGTCAACCAGCGACGTTGCAATGCTAATTAATAGGATACCATCTCGGTCAGGAAGTCGTCTGATCTTGATACAAATTTCTCATACTAAACATAGAGACATGGTACTAAAATCATTTCGTCATAAGAGGAAGCAAGGGGAGCTACCGATAAGGGTTGGTGAAGACTTGCCCGAACGGATTTCACGAGCTCGTACGGGCCTTTATCAATTAATGAAAGATTCAATAGCTCTGGGCAAAACTGCGTTCTTTAAGCACGACCAGCTAGTTGTAGACGGCGAATACTTCGTCTTTGATACAGTTACAAAGAAACCAGTTTTGCTTCGTAAATAGGATTCAGGCCAAAGCCCAAAATACAAAGAAACTGTTATTGATTTTAATTTATGTTCACTTAATATTCAGGGACTGTATAAACATTTAAATAATGATATGTTCAAGGTTTTTTGCCAGCAGTATGATATAATTGTGTTCTATGAAACATGGCAAACAAGGCGAGATGAATTTGAGAACTATTTACCAGGGTATGTGAGCTATCATTGCATGCGATCAATAAACAATAACCGAGGCTCTGGTGGGGTAACAGTTTTTATAAAAGAATCACTCCACAATACTAACTATGTTACGAGACTATACAGTGAATGGAATGATTGCGTGATATTACATTTTGACCTCAAACTAACGGGATTACAGAATGATCTTATAAAGCTTTTTGCATACGTTTCACCTGAGCGATCCGTTATTTATGAAAACATAGATGTAAACGGTATTAAGATTTTAAACGAGAAATTAACTAGGGTATTATCTCATTTTCCCGAGGCTTATTTTCTAGTGGCAGGTGACCTATATGCGAGAGAAAAAAAACTTCAATGATTATATTCCATTTGATGATATTAATTTTATATTTCAAAGCGACACCTAATACCCAAGTGATCCCTTCAATATTCAAAGGAACTCCAAAGACCATGTTTCGAATAACTTCTGCTCATCACTGGTTGAACTCTGTTGTGAGCATAGTATTCATATATTTAACGGAAGGTTATTTGGTGATATTGATGGTAATTATACTTGTACGGCAAATGGTGGAAAAAGTGACCTGTGTAAAAATTTTACACAGACTTTGTACAGAATCAGTACAGAATCTGGTTAGATTTAACACAGAATATCAAAATTCTGTACAAAACATATACAGACACAAAATTTGGTTGATTTTTCCGAGGATTATGTACATACGTATTCTTGCTGGAAACAAAAATTTTTATGGGCAGAATAATTCACAAACAGAATTTTCATACTTAAGTTTCAAATAACATGCAGATTTTCCAACTTAGATTTTTCTATAGTAGGCAGATTTTGTATGGGGCAGAATTTTTGTACTTTTCAACTAAGTTGTAGAAATTTAAAGGAAATACCAATTTGTCTCATACACTGAGTTTATTTACATATGAAACAAGTAGTTGAAAAGATTCATAAAACATATTCAGATAAAAAAGTTTATTTTATATTTACAACAAGAGCTCCGCTGGGCGGGGCATTATACGCCTGTGAGCATCTATCTCATATGAAGTCCCTGTGGCCTTGACCAATGACCCCGGGACCTCAGAATAGGTCACATCCTTAAGTGGAGGGCTATCCAATGCAAAGATTTTGAGAACCTAGGTACAGTCGTGGTTAAGTTATCTCAGGTACAAAGTTTTCCAAGATGAACTTCCAATGACCTTGACCCTTGGGCCTCAGAACCAAAGTTCACACCCTTGACCCAAAGAGTATCAATACATTAAATTTGGTGAACCTAGATAAAGTGGTTGTTGAGTTATTCTCTGGACAAGGTTTTTCCTTATGATGTCCTTGCGATCTTGACCTTTAATCCAGGGGCCTAAAAACCAAAGGGGCATATGCTAGACATTTTGGCTACCTTAACATAAAATTTGGTGAACCTGGGTACAGTCATTATTGAGTTATTGTCCGGACAATGTTTTGATATAAATTTAGTCCCAGTGACTTTGACCATTGACCCTGGGATCTCAAAATCAAAAGTGAACATCCTCTACCAAAGGGCTATCAACACATAAAATTTGGTGAACCTAGGAAAAGTGGTTGATGAGTTATCATCCGGACAAGGTTTTTCCATATGATGTCCCCGTGACCTTGACATTTGACCCTGGAGCCTCAAAACCGAAAAGGCATATCCTTTATACATGGACTATTATCACATTAAATTTGGTGAACATAGGTACAGTGGTTGTTGAGTTATTGTCCGATCAAATTTTTCATAGAAATTAGTCCCAGTGACCTTGACCTTTGACCAATGGGTCTCAAAATCAATAGTGTACATCCTCCTCACAAGCAGTATTTATACATAATATTTGGTGAACCTAGGTACAATGGTTGTTGAGTTATTGTCCGGACAAAGTTTCACCATAACAGGTCCCTGTGACCTTGACCTTTGACCCTGGGGCCCAAAACCAATAGGGCACATCCTTGACACATAGGCTACTCACACATAATTTGGTGAACCTAGGCACTGTAGTTGTTGAGTTATTGTCCGGACAAGGTTTTTCCACATGATGCCCATGTGACCTTGACCTTTGACCCTGGGATCTCAAAATCAATCGGGAAGCCCCTCTTTCCAAGGGCTAATCACGCATAAAATTTGGTGAACCTAGGTACAGTGGTTGTTAAGTTATTATCCCGACAAGGTTTATTCCATATGATGCCCCTGTGACATTGACCTTTGACCCAGGGGCCTTAAAACCAATGGGAACAGGTCGTTTCTCCACTTAGTCATTCCTCCCCTGGTCATTTCCCCACTTTAATAGTCATTTCTCCACTTTTCCCTGGGCCCATATGCACTATCGCTTTTTGAGTCTAAAACTGAGTAGTTTTAGACTTTAGACTCAGACTCTGACGCAAAAGCTCAAAAAATGGTATTCACAAAAATTTTGAGTCTTGAGTCTAAGTCTAAAATCAGAGTTTGAGTCTAAAATGAGATAATAATGGCGGCCATTTTATTTTATTTTTATTATGGTTAGAGGCGCTTATATCAAGTAAATTTTAATCTCAGCTGAGTCTAAGTCGAAAATTTGCTCAGGGAAGTCAAAGTCTAAGTTCAAGACTGAGTTTGAGTCTGAGTTTAAGATTTATTTTTGTGACTATGGGCCCTGGTCATTTCTCCACTTTTATATATAATAGGTATATAATAGGTTTATTGTGTAAGGTGATAATTAACCATATTATTGGATTGTGATATTGAGACATTATATGCAAAAGTTATAACGCAAACAGTAGTTTTCTTTACATATTTTTTATTTTATATAATATATAGGTATATTTGCCATCATTAAGTCTCTCGGTATGTTCACACATGATAATGTGTTAAAATTTCTTGTGCGGTCACGCTTGGGTGAACAGCATCGGTAAATCCTTTTTTACGTAGTTTCATAAATCCTGTGCAGCACGCGTGACATTGTAGCACTCGTCATCTTGGAAACAAGTCAGTATTTATGCCAAGATTGAGCATTGAAAACCGGGGATAAGCCGTTTGACTGATGACCCATTAACAATTACCATCAGCGTGTCCAGTAACTGTCGTTATTTAACGTTACGGGTACTGGAAAACTCAACCCAAAGACAACTCATCCCGTGGATAACTCAACTCAAAGTTGTGACAAATCAATCCGTTAGTTGGGGATTGAGTTGTCTCGGGTTGAGTTGTCTTTGGGTTAAGTTTTTACGGACAGTTACGGAACGTTCGGGGTTAGTTAAAAAGGTTACAGGTCATGGAGCAAAATTCAAACAGTTAATTGTGGAGTGATATTGACCATTATAACAATCTGGGTTTTGTAGTGATAAATGGGGACCACATCGCCCAACGCTACCAGGGTGAAGTTAACGTCTCTGTTTAATACGCCATCGGACGTCCAGGTCTTTTTCTCTAACAAGATAACGCCAGACCACATTCCGCCAGGCAACAATTTAATTTTTCAGGGCTTATAACATTAAGATAACATTAAGATTATAGACTTGTAGTCATTTTTGGAAGACAGAAATGTAAATGAACGTGTTTGGGACGTGTTTGACAGACGCATACGTCAAGGTCTTGTACAGTATGTGACGTTACCGGATCTAATCATTGTTTTACATGAGGAATGAACAAGCATCCCATTACGTTTTGTACGACGTGCTTTTGGGTTTTAAGACTCAGAATAATAGCAGTCGTGAATTCAAATTAGATGAACGCTCATTATCAAATCTTGTAAACTTTTTTCCCTACTGGTCTTTTGATTCTGTGAATATTTTCTTGTCAAAAATCGTTACATATTGTTTTCATATGTAGTGATTTATACAATTATTTCCTATGCATTGTCACTATATCCTTTCATCAAAACTAATCCTTTTGGTGGTTAAAAAGACAATTAACGAATTGATTTATTTCATTTTATTTACAAGCGAGATAAGAAACACACATGCATAATCATAGCACATGAAAAAAACACACATAAAACACATCAATAATTTAAATGTATCTCAGTACAGCACCACCAACATTAAAAATTTATAATAATGAACTCAACGATAAAAACAATAAGTACTTAAACATTACACACAAGTTTATTAAATTCATAGCACATAGTTAGAACGACATTAAAACATTATATCCACATAACACTGAACATTTAAAAATTATGTACATAACACATGAGCAGTCATTATATTCACATTACAATAAACATTTATATAAAACAAAACATTAATTATTTATATATTTATAACACATAAAACACTACAGTACTATACTGTATACTGACTGTGTACTAGTTTTTACTGACAGATTTCATTCAAATAAAATGTAATTGCTTGTTTATAATTTTAAACATTTTATTTGAATGAAATCTGTCAGTAAAAACTAATACACAGTCAGTATAAAACATGCATCAACAATATTCCTAAAATCACATTGTGTTAGTCATCAGATGATAAGCATAGCTACTGGATATGTGTTTCGTTCTCTTTTTAAGTAAACATTAATAAATGTGATTGGAAATTAAAAAAATATTTTGCATGGATTTAGCTTATTTTTTTCCAATGGAATATTTACTGTTCTCCGAAGGTACGATTATTTCATTATTATTCCTTTTTATGTTTTAAAATTTTATTTTTAGTCAGTTACTTATCAGTTACTAAGTTATATATCGTAAGAAATATACTAAATAACACATATAATTACATTTTAATTTACACTTGCATATTAATTAATTTCATCAAAATAATACCATTTATTTATCATAATATACTAAATAAACATTCTAAATTATACTATTTAAGTTCAAAAATGAATATTATTTACAAAATTACAATTTACATAATTCAATAACACACCTATATAGTGCGGACATATTGACCCCGACCTTACCTTTCTCATTTGCATCTTATTATCAGATACACATATCCCGGCGAAAATCAATACCACGACTAATCTACACTTCGGCTCGTTACGTATTTAAAATAAGCAGTCGATTTACATTGATTGTAAATAGCATCGGCGGGTACTTAGTAGGGTTGCATGGGGCTTGTAGGTTTTGAGGGTGTAATGTCGGCTATGGCTAACATTATAAGTTTAACAAGACATGTATAGAGTATATATGTGCATTCAAACGTGAAACTTGTTTTCTTACATTTGTAATTACAAATTATAATAAAATGGGCGGGGATGGCGGTTGTGGGGCTAAAACCTACAACTTTTGAATTGGCAGCTAGCCTCATTGTATAATATTCTGGTCCGGCCTATGTGTAATAGAGACTCATTGTACAATTTTAATGTACTTTAAAATTAATCCCTGTGTTATAATTACAGTCTAGCCTTGACGGTATAATCCGATTGTTTTCGAACATTAATACTACCTTCGTATTCAATGTAATGAATATTCTTGCATAAAGGTCAGGTCGGGGTCAATGTGTCCGCACTATACCTTATATAAACCTATTATATATTAAAGTGGAGAAATGACCAGGGTGGAGTGGAGAAATGACTACTAAAAGTGGAGAAATGACAAGGGGGGAAATGACTTTGTAGAGAAACGGCCGTAAGCCAAAACCAATTAGACACTTTATTGACACACGGGCTATTCTCACATAAAATTTGGTGAAGCTAGGTACAGTAATTCTTGAGTTATCGTCCGGACAAGGTTTTCATATTTTAAGTCCCAGTGACATTGACCTTTGACCCTGGGATCTCAAAATTAAGAGGGAAGCCCCTCTACCCAAGGGCTATCTAAATATAAAATTTTAGGGACCTAGGTGCATCCTTTCTTGAGTTATCAAAACAAGTAAGTATAAGTGTACATATTTTCGGATAACAATTTTTGGATAACCATTCTGCTGATGTATGCCTCTGTATGTCTTTTAAATTTTCAATAGTAACAGTGGTAGCTTTTATATTTTCATTTTGCATTACTTGCCAGGGCCGAATCCAGAGGGGCCGTTAGTGGGGGGGGGGCACGGTTGGGGTAGTATAATGTCTACTAGTTTGTTCTAGATCTTGTAAAGGAGGATCAGACGATGGTCAGATTCTGTGCGTACATTATTTTGTACAGAGTTTGTATTATATTTGTAGTAATACTTGATTTGAGCAAAGGGCATAACTTTGTTTTCTTTATGTACTATTGTATGTCATGATTATCTCCCTTGTGCTTGTCTTTTTCTGATATTATTATTATCAAGTTAAATCTGTTTATTACGAAGACATCACATATAAATTTAACGACGAGGACAAATTATAGAAGTTATTGGACAATCTTAGATGATGGCTGTTCCAATTTTTTAAGATATTAACGCAATTTCACCGTTTGAAATAGGCGATCATTCTTCTGTTGGGACACGATGGACACGTTGGTTGAGAAGTTTCGAACTTTATTCTGAAGGCAAAGGGGTGACAAAAGCATCGCAGAAAAAGGCATTGTTACTTCATAGTGCTGGATTAAGTGTTCAGGATATATTTTTACACTGGATGTAGAAGAACCGACAGAAAGAGGACAGGATGTTTTCACAATGACAGTAAAAGCATTGAACAATTATTTCACGCCTAAGGTAAATGTGGCATTTGAACGTTCTAAATTCCGGACAATTTGCCAAGATTCCAATGAAACTGTTATTTAATTTGTTACAAGACTTAGACAAGTAGGGCCTCCGCCTGTTTGGGTTTTACGGCGCACCAACACAAAAAGGCCATAAGCAGTTAATTGTAATTTCCATGATATTGACGAAAATATTCGAAACCAAGTCATTGAAAAGTGTCAATCTCAGAGACTTAAGAGAAAATTGCTGGAAAAAGACGAAATTAGTTTGGATGAACTTTGTAAGATAGCTCAAGCTTTAGAACTGTCAGAAAGTCAGGCGGTTGTTATAGCACAAGAACAAAATGGACACTAAAAGTTATAAAAACTCTTTCAAGCGTGGGAAAGAAGGATTGAAAAAGAAAAGTTGTTTCGCATGTGGTCGTGAAGGTCATTTTAAGAGTGATTCAACATGCCCGGCCAGGGGTTAGACGTGTAGGAAATGTGGTAGAGAGGGACATTTCGAAAAAAGTTGTCGGACTAAGAATGTGAAAAAGTCTTATTCCAAGAAAACAGTTAGATCAGTTGAAGTTACCGGTAATGATAATGAATCAGATTCAGACAGTGTTGTTTTCACAATATCTAATGTGAAAGGACTGGCAGATATCAATGTAACTATTGGAAGTATTGAAACACCTGTTATAGTAGATTCTGGTGCTACATGTAATGTTATAGATCGTAACTATTGGGAGAATTTGAAGAAAATGAAAATTAGATGTAAAAAATACCTTACCAATAAACAAATCTTCGCTTATGGACACCAGACAGACACCATTTAACTGTAGCCGGCGGGTTCAAAACAATTGTTAAAATTGGTGATAAATCAGTATATTTTCTTCTAGCAGAAGAAAAAGGGAAATGCTTACTTGGTAAACAATCGTCCATAGACTTAGGAATTCTTCATATTCAGAATCCTGTTGTTAATACTGTTACTTTGAATAAGGACACTGATCAGAAACCATTTGTTATGTCAAAATATCCAAAATGTTTTGATGGACTAGGTAAATTGAAAGACTATCAGTTGCATATTTCCATAGATAAATCTGTTGATCCTGTGGTTCAAGGTTTACGCCGCGTACCGTATAATTTGAGGGAGAAACTCGAGAAAAAATTGAATGAATTAGAATCACTTGATATTATTGAGAAAGTGGAAGGTACAAGTAGTTGGATCAGTCCAATTGTTGTTGCACCAAAATCTTCAGGAGATATCAGATTATGTGTAGATATGCGCAGAGCAAATGAAGCTGTTATTCGTGAAACATATCCTATACCAACAACAGAGGAAATTCTTCAAGATTTGAATAAATCAACTGTATTTATCAAGTTAGATATTCTGATGGCTTATCATCAAATTGAATTAGATGACGCATCAAGGAAGATAACCACATTTATGACTCATAAAGGTCTATATAGATACAAGAGACTTCTATTTGGAGTTAGTTGTGCCCCAGAAATATATATTAAGGTTATTAGTCAAATTTTAAGTGATCTAGATGGTGTAAATAGTATTTTCGATGATATTATAGTTCACGGAAAGACTGTTGCTGAACATAATGAGAGACTATATGCTTTATTAAATAGGTTACAAGACAAAGAATTGACTTTAGATAGTGAAAATTGTAAATTCAAGATGGAAAAGATAGAATTTATGGGTTTAACTTTATCTAAGAATGGAGTTGAAATCTCAGAAAGTAAAGTGAATGATGTGTTGAATGCTAGGCAACCCAAGAACAACTCAGAAGTAACAAGTTTCCTGGGACTTGTTAATTTTAGTGCTAGAATCATTCCAAATATGGCTTCTGTGGCCGAACCATTGAGAAAATTAACTCGTAAGAATGAACAATTTGTATGGGGACCGGAACAGGAGTACTCATTTAATCAGTTAAAGTCAATGTTGACCAAGGCTAGCAGTTAAGGTTATTTTGATCGGACGAAAAAAACACAAATCATATGTGATGCTGGACCTGTGGGACTTGGGTGCGTTTTAGTATCAAACGTCATATTATATGCCAGTAGAGCACTCACTACAATCGAACAGAAATATTCGCAAACAGAAAAGGAAGCGTTGGCTATTGTTTGGTCGTGTAAATGTATTTAATTGGCATGAACTTTGATTTATGACTGATCACAAACCCTTAGAATTTATATTTTCAAGGAAATCTAAACCCTGTGCGAGAGTAGAAAGGTGGGTTTTGAGGTTACAACCGTATACATATACAGTGAAATATATCAGTGGAAAATCTAACATAGCTGACTGTTTATCTAGATTGATCCCAGAACAATCATTAAAGGGAAATTGTCTTGACTTTCTACATACTGAAGAATATATTCTATGCATTGCGTCCGAGTCGACACCGGTGGCTCTAAGTACAAAGTATATTGAAAACTTGTCAAAGATAGATGAAGAGTTGACAAATTTACGTAATGTTCTGATATCTGGAAGATGACAGGACTTGATCAATAAACAATATTTACCGATTCGCTATGAATTATCAACATTAGGTTTTTTCAACTCTAAGAGGTACTCGTATCATTGTACCACAGAAAATACGAAACAATACTCTAGAATTAGGTCATGAAGGACACCCTGGTATTGTTGTAATGAAACAAAAATTAAGTATGGTGGCCAGGAATAGACAAAGACATTGAGAACTGTTGCAAATCTTGTTATGAATACCAATTAGTGACATCAAATGAAAAACCAGAACCCATGAAACGTCGAGAAATGCCAACAAAACATGGAAACATTTAGGTGCTGATTTTCTTAGACCATTACCACCAGGAAACAACTTGTTTGTTGTTGTAGACTATTATTCTAGGTGGAAAGAAATATTTATTGTTAAAACTATTACATCTGCTAAAGTCATTGAATGTTTGAAGAGCATATTTTGCATACATGGATTACCGCTATCTATACAAACAGATAATGCTCAGTATTTTAATAGTGCAGAATTAAATGAATTTTTGAATGATCTGAACATTGAGCATAGGAATTCTATACCTATGTGGCCTTAAGCTAATGGAGAAGTTGAAATTCAAAACAAAAGTATTATGAAGAGAATCCGAATATCACATGCTGAGAAACGTAATTGGAAAGAAGATCTACAAACTTATCTTTTAATGTATAGATCTACTCCACACTCTACGATTGGCATCTCACCAGCGGAACTTCTATTAAACAGAAAACTACGTACAAAACTGCCAGAAATCTACGATCATTCAACAAATGAGTATGATATTCGCGACAGAGATAGTGAACGAAAAGGGAAAGGGAAGTTATATGGTGATATTAGTAGAAATACTACAGAATCTAATATTCAGGAAGGAGATATTGTGTTAGTTAAACAAAAGAAGCAAAATAAGTTATCTACTGTGTATAATCCAAATCCTATGTCAGTTATATCTAAAAATGGTAATAGTGTTATTCTTGAATCAAATGAAGGTGCTAGGTATTCTAGAAATGTGTTTCATGTGAAGACATTTCAAAAGAAAATTTCAAATGATGAATCTAGTCTATTAATCCAAAGTAATATAAATGAAAATAGTAATAACTATTCCAGAGAAGAATCTTCGAAGTCTAAACAAGATGAAACATCAATACAAGATCAATCGATGATACCAAATCAGATGCCTGTATCAGTAACTAGACCTAGATGAGAAAAGAAATATCCTTCTAAATGATCAGACTATATATTAACTTAATATGTATTGTGTACACATATATATATATGGATAAATATTGATACTTTTAGTCACTAATGCTTTGAGTTACCAGTTCAATTAAATGATTTACATTTTAAGTTAAGGAGAAACCGACTTTTGTGTCACTAGTGATAAATATGAATTATGTCATTATTTCATGAAAATGTAGTATGGTTTAGTTAACTAATAAAGTATTATGTTATTATTACAAACATTTAAGAACTAGTTTAAAATATCATACTACATTTGAAGTAAATTAAAAAAAAACACCAAAAAAACAAACCCATTGACAGTAACAAATTGTAATTTGTATTAAAAAGTTTTACTTTTACGAGTGTAACACATTGGGTATTTGTGTGGTCAGATATATTATAATATTTCAAATAAAATTGACGACTTTTGATTGGCTGTTCTGGTATGCGAAAAAATCCATATACACCGTGTGTGAGTTCATATATACCGTGTCCCCTCGGGTAGCCTCTCATAATATTCTAACATAAATTTTTGTCAAATGTCCGCCATTTTGTTCATCGATTCGAAATTGTTTTTCTGTGTAATCTTAACATGTGTAAGCAAATAAGACATATCGATGTCCTGTTCTTTATAAAATAACATTAGTACGCAGAATTTCAAAATAGTAACAAATCTATTACTCACAAAACTGTAAACCAAGCCCAAAAAACTGACGCTTTAACTCCAACATCCCAAGGCAATGGATTGTGCTTCTTCCATTCTGTGAAGTCCTGAGTTCAATACGAAATTTTCCAGTCATTATAAAGTTAATACAAAGGTTGACTTGCGTTTCATTCATTGGAGCAAGCCCAGCAATGCATTAAGAATAAATAATGAAACTGGCTGTCGAAGATCTTTCTCAAAATCAAATACGAATCATCGTTGATTTGATCGTGCCCTCACAGTTTATCCCGTCAGCAAGTGTTTCCATGATAAAGTCCATAATATATATTCCTATCGTCCGTGTGCATTTTTGTTCTTTTTAAATAGATCCTTGTACTTCCGATCCTTAAATCCACGAAAATTATAAGCTTAAAACTTCAAATGTCATAAAGTTAATCACACATTATAACAAGGTCGCAAGTATGACGTCATGATCTTACGTACTGAAAAGAAATTGGGGTGCGCAGCGGAGAAATTGAACTAAAATACTGCATTTGTTTATTTGTACATTTTAGAGCTCCCGCCAGATTTTAAAGGGATTTGAAGTATTATAAAATCGTAATCAAGATTTTTGACGGTGTATATGGGTCCTTATACCCCTCGAAGCTACGTATAACCCCTCGGCTGACGCCTAGGGGTATATGTGCTCTCGGGGTATAAGGACCCATATACCGTCAAAAATCTTTATAACTAATAGTATATTCCAAGGGTAATATTATCAAGATGTCAGTAAGAATGTTATATAAATATATTGACGTACAATTAGTTAGAAACCATTAAAATATATTGGGTGTTGAAGTAAATCCCTTTGTTACCGGAAGTAAAGAATCTTACCAACCTTCAATGGTGTTGTGCTGGTCTTTTTCTGATATTATTATTATCAAGTTAAATCTGTTTATTACGAAGACGTCACAGAGTTGTTTCAGATTCTGTACAGACATTACATATTCCGTTCAAATGTTTGGCACAACAAATCTGTGCCATTGTCTGTACAGAATTTTTTTTGTCCAGATTAAAAATTGTTCTTTAGCTCATATAAAAAAATCTGGGCATACTGATTCTTTTACTGCACAGATTTTATTCTGTATGTATTCTGCATAAAAATACCAACACAATTTCTGGTTGAAATCTGCCCATAAATTTCATACAAAAAACCAATCTGACAAATCCTCAATATCACATTGGTCTGCGTCATCAGCTACTTTAGTGTTGTTATATTCTGTTGTTCCTTTCTCTTCTATATCAAATATTATTTTACATAATTCAACACCATTAAAGTTGGAATGACCTAAAATAAGAAAAATAATATATATGTAAATTAATGCACTAAGGTTTAAATATTAAGAATATGATGGGGTCTATCATAGTTAACTTTGCAAATTAATGCGATTTTTGACGATTTTTCGGGCCCAAATGCTTAAGTTAGGCAAATAAAATCCACTATTCAACGACAATTCCGCTTGATCACTGATTTTGATTGTCTTTATAGTGTTATTTTACCACGGGGGCCCAACTCCGTCACAATGTGAGTGGATTTCTGTCGAGCTAATGTCACGGATGCCTGTCGATAGTGTCACGGATTTTTTTCTAAAAATAAGATACAGAACTGTATAAACCAGAGGTCTGTTCAACAATGCGAGCGCTCGAGCGAGCGCCCACCTCGCGAAATGTTAGGCTTTTGAACGACTGCGAGCGCTCGCTGTGAAATCCAAGATGACGTCAAACAACACATTATTGAAAAAGCAGGTAGGGGGAATTATTTCTGCTGATACTCGATATCTTTCACATTTTTATCAAACATAAATCACACAGATACAATTTACTGTAATTATTTACTATAATGTATTTTATTTGCTATTTTTTCTAGACTTAGTTATAAATAAAGTGATAAACAAAAATTAAAACTAAAAAGCCATTTTCTAAAATAATCAGTTTTAAAATTTTAGACGAAAGCTATTTAGTAGGCCTGCAAAGTGAAAATGACTCCGCGTTTTTGGTGGGTATTGTATATGAAATGTAAAACAACATCATCTAAATAGACATAATAATAATAATAATTATATTAACCAATAAGTAATCACTGATGAGCCGTCTGGCGAAACATGTTTGAATTAGTAAAGAAAAGAAAATTAATTTGCATGTGAAGTCACATTGCTTGATTTTTGTTATAAATATAAGCTTTATTCTTTACAATATACAAGTATACATTCATTATAAAACAGTATTTTAGATCAAGGGAGGTAACTTATATTAACTGAAATCTATTTATACAAAAATTTCTAAGCGAAACATCTCTCAAGCTGTAACGCGAGCACACGCGAGCGCTTGCGCGAGCGCCCGCGTTCAGAACGCAGGCGCTCGATGTCGCCCCGAGCGCTCGCATTGTTGAACGCACCTCAGTTAAATGACGTTTCTTTAATATTAAGATTGTTTCTCAGATTATGTTTTATGATATAATAAGTTTTGATCAAGTCGGTAAGCGACTAATAGCAGTTTGTGAAATCCGTGTGCAATATTCGATTTGTCACGGTATTTATGCCGAGCTTGTATCTCATGTCACAGTTTTCGGTCTATAGGGTCACAGATTTTTCCAAATATAAAACAAGTGTAAGACTTGATGATCCACTAAATGCGTTGAATATAAAGCGTAAAAAGCGTAGCAAAACAAAAGTATATTTTTTAAAAATCGATTATGTTTCAAAATTTTACTTTTTACAGGAACCATGTATTTTACCTGATACGCGTCGACATAAACTATCACGTACGTCAGTTAGGGTACCAGGCTTACATGAACCTGAAAAAGGCTCACAGCCAATCAGAGACCATCATCAAGTTGACCCATCGAAAATATTGCCTCATGTCCTTTATGGATTGACTAATATTCGAATTTGATATTATTTGTAAGCACAATTTTTTATTGTAAAGTTTTAATTTTAACTTTTAGCTTATTACATTTGCGATTACATACATTTTTGCTTTCTTATACTTCTGTTTATTGTTTCTTAATCATACCTGCAGATAGTTTCACAAGAAATGTTAAGACATAAGTCATAGTTGCCTAAATAAGAAAAAAGCTGGAACTATTCAATTCATTTTTATCAACTCCAGTGGTCGGAAATTGCACCAAAAATACTGTACATTAGTTGTTTCTGGAATTTGTATCCTGCGAACTGATTCATGTTTTTATTAGAATTCAAATACAAATTCATGTAGTGGACTTATAAAGATTTATTGTTAAATAATCAACTGATACACGTCATGGTTTGTTCATTCATGCAGATAATTTGAGTAACATGTTTAAATGCGTGTTTCATTTACGATGACTGACATTTACAAGCACTTTACAAAAATTATTGTATACATATTTTCATGTTGAAATCTGGCAAGACAATGTCACCCAAGCCTATAAATAGGATATTCATTATCAATTCTCATTCAATAGCCCTAAGCCCGTTTTTTTGTTCATCATAACTTATGATTGTGAGTTATCCATGTACAGTACACCAATGTGAATAATCTCCGAGATGATCTCAGACGCATTATAGCGTAAAACATTTAACTATTTCAACCCATGTAAAACATAACAGATCAGAACAAATAATCAGGTTGTCCAGGGACTGTCTAAATAGCTGAAATAACAGTAAGTCTGTTGATCAAACTTGACGTTAACTGCATTTGATTCATGACATGTACACTAATCAAAACTCAAAACAGTAATGTATGCAGCTCAACAACATCTTCCTAACCAGTACTAGATCAATTTTGACACAAACAGTTCCATACTTTTACATAAAAAAGTCTTGGTCGGAGCTGGGCACGAATTCACAAAATTCTACTCGTCAGAGAATTCAAAGCTTGTAGAAATATTGAACAATTCTTGTGTAACATTGATTGTATCCACAATAAAACAATAAAAGTTAACATATAGTAAAACATAAACATAAGGCAAAAATGACAAGTATACTTGTATCTTTTTCATGATTAATAAGATAAAACTAATCATTCATTTACAAAAAGATGTTTAATAATAACTGTTGATAAACAAAAGGAGGTTAAAATCTACAAGTGAAGAAACGATCTTTTTATTAAGAAACATATGATTACAAAACCATCATTAGTTCACAATAGATAGTTCACAATAGATCCGAGCTTGATGTGTAAACACATAAACACAACGGTTTGTTAGGCTCTTGATAGTTTTATCGAATTACTGATGCTCATGTTACATGAGTTTAACTTGTTGGAATTCCGGTTCAATAAATTAAATATTTGATATTTCACATCACAGAATAAGTCACAATGAATATACGAATATTCCTCCTATGGAACATGACACACTATTAAATGTCACACAATGTTGACAGTTACTGAGATTTAAAACTATTTACAGTAATAACAACACTTAAAATGCACTATTAGCAAGTCACAATCCTTGTCCACAATGAAAGTTCGATTGATATGAATATGAACCATCCCAATTATCCATTACTGTTTAAAACCCTTTATGAAATTTGTGAAGAAGTTGCTAGACCCATTACTCAAAATGTACTAATACTTAGTTAAAGAACATGAATAAAAAATGACACTGGACAAAATTTTTGATGTACAAACAAGATGCAATGAAACTTTTTATATTAATTAAGACAGGTGGGGTGGAATTTTTCGACGCCTCCAGTCCATTTTTTGTTCAGTCTATTTTCGAATGCGTTAATTGATGGGGCGGTAAAATTACCATTTGATAGTGTGTTCCAGTTATTAACAACCCTCTGGCTGAATACATTGGATCTAAAATCAGTTTTTGATCTATTTTTAAATATTTTATGTGAATTCCCTCTTATGTTATGCATGGGATCATTAGCTTGTTCAGGAAAGAAGAAGTTTTGATTTAGTTTATCATGGCAATTTTTAATACGGTAAACTTGGATAAGGTCAGCCTTAGTGCATCTGTATTCCAGACTGGGTAATCCCAATTTTTTTAACCTTTCACTGTAACTAAGTCCTTCTAAACCTTTAATGAGTCTGGTTGCTCTTCTTTGAACTTGCTCGATTTCTCTTTTGTCCTTTTTTAACCTTGGTGTCCAAACTGAAGCAGCATATTCTAATTGGGGAAGAATAAGTGTCTTGTAAAGATTTAAAAACATGTCTTTAGATAAATAAGTAAATTTTTTTGTAATGATTCCCAGACTTCTATTGGCCAATTTAACTTTGCTATGAATATGGTTTCTGAATGTAAGTTTGTTGTCAAAGATTACACCCAGGTCTTTTTCTTCCTCAACCATTTGTATTTTTTCAACTACATCATTTTGATTTCTCATAAAATATTCATTATTTTCACCTTTGCCAATATGCATTGATTTGCATTTTTTTACATTAAATATCATTTGCCATTTTTTGGCCCAGTTGCATGCTTAAAATACATCGTGTTGCAATATTTGAGTATCATTGTCATTTTTTATGCATCTATAAAGTTTGGTGTCGTCTGCAAACAATCTGGTAGAACAAGTTAAAGATTTAGGAAGGTCATTTATATATATTGCGAAGAGAATTGGACCTAGAACACTTCCTTGGGGCACACCACTAGTGACTTTAGACCAAGATGATACAGTACCGTTGATTGACACTCTTTGTAACCTATTTTCCAGAAAATCTTTTATCCATTTATATGTCTCCCTGTATTCCATAACCCCAAATTTTTGATAAGAGTCTTTGATGTGGTATTTTATCAAAAGCCGCTTTGAAATCTAAATATATAACATCAATACCATGACCTTCATCAATTTCCCTTGACCAATCTTCTACTATTTCCAATAATTGAGTGTTACATGATATACCTTTTCTAAATCCATGTTGTTCATCAATTATGATGTTGTTAGTCTCTAAATGTTCAACAATGGCATTTTCTGATAATTCTGATAATTAAGACTCTACAGCATATTGGTGTAATTGGTATTGGTAATGGTAATTTTTTATTTCCAGCTTTGAAAATAGCAGTTACGTTGGCCTCTTTCCATTTTTAGTAAGTTTCCCAGTATACAGCGAATTGTTAAAAAGTATTTTTAAGGGTTTCAACAGTTGTTTGGAACATTCTTTCAAAATTTTTGGATGTATATTGTCTGGACCTTGGGCCTTAGACGGGTTTAGTTCATTAATCACTTTTTCTATAGTGTCTTCTGTAATTTCAATGGATCTTATAATCTCCAGATTTTGTAACACAGGGTTGAAGACAGGTATATTACTAGTATCTTTTTCAGTGAAGACTGATGTAAAATGGCAATTGAGTGTATCAGCAATTTCATTATTATCATTGGTTATGTTACCATCTTTTTTAACAAGGTTGCAAATAGAAGCTGTTGTCCTGGGTGTTTTTTCTGATGTATTTCCAGAATTTTTTGTTGTTACTTTTAACATTTGTGGCTATATCTTGTTCATAATTATACTTAGATCTTCTGAGTTCGTAATTGACCTTGTTCCTTGCTACTTTATATTCTTCAAAGGTTTTGAAATTTTTGTTGTTAAGATATTTGATCCATTTTTGTCTTTTTTTCTTAATGGCGAGAGAAGCTTGATGGTCTATTATGGGGTTCTTGATATTAGCAGGAGGGTCCTAACTGATAGGTACATATAGTTCTACACACTTGATAATTTTTTCATTGAACCTTTCCCACATATTCTCAATGTCACCCACAATGTAATCTTCCCAGTTAACGTTCCCAAGTTCTTCCCTCATATCATCATAGTTGCCTTTAAAGTATTTTTTTTTCTGTTTATTTCTACTTACTGGTATATAACAGAAAAATTTAAAGAAAAGTACTACATGGTCACTGCTGTCTAAGCTTGGCAAATAATCAATTTCATCTAACATGTTTTATTCATTAGTGAAGATTAGATCTAACGTTGAAGGAGTTTGGTTATTTCTAAATCTTGTTGGTATCTAGACATGTTGATAAAGAAACAGGTCTTTTATTCCATCTAGAAACACAGTACTTATTAAAGCTGTTATAAGAACATTCATTAATCCAATCAATACTAGGTAGATTAAAGTCACCAAGCACTAGAAAATGAGAGTAATTTTTAACATAGAAAATATTTAACAATTCAATTAGCTTGTGAACATTCTCATTATCACATTTAGGACTTTTGTAAATACACAGAATTAACAATTTGTCTTTTTTATGTAGGCAAACTTCACATGCGGTGAATTCTTCATAGTCATAACTGATGTCTATATTAGAGGCTTTTAAAGTTTGATTTACATATATACAGACACCTCTTCCTCTTGTCAAGTCGAAAATAAACATGTCATACTTATCAATATTGTATATTTCCTTTATATTACCAAAAGTCGAATTTTTTGGAAAGACTTCAGTTATAGCAATAACGTCAGGACTCTTATCATTGATAAGACTTTATAATTCAGTTTTTTTAACTTTAGTCAATGTGTCGGCATTAGTATACAGTACACTAAGGTTATTTACACTATTAAAACTATTTTTATCTTTAAAAACAATGTTACTCTCACAGTTAAAAAATTGTGAATTGTTATAAAAAATGTTCATATTAGAGTGATTGCCTGAGTTTCTAATCAAGCTAAAAACCTTGTCCTATTGTAGACGATTAATCTCAGGTGAACTAGGTTCACTTACATCATTGGTTATAGTTTTGTTGATATTAAAGCCTCCAGGTAAGGTGGTGTCCATATGTACAGTTTCATCTAAAAATTCTTGACTAAATCTATACTCTTTATGTGTGGAATTGATATTTGGTTTGGAGTTCATTACACTGCCGTCAATCTTTTTGTCAGTTGATATTGAGTTTTCTCTTGATGTTTTGTCATTACTACTCTTTAAATGGTCTCTTCTTTCCAATCTTTGTTTGTTAGTCAAATCCTTTGATAAAGCTATTGCTTTCAGATCAGGATCACCTAATACCCTTATTTTTTGGCATTATTAAGTAGTTGTTTTTTGTGCGAGATATTTGACAAGACTGTTTTAAGAATTCTTGGTTTGGCCATATTGTTTGTTTTTCTCCCAAATCTAATGCAAGTGTTTATTTGAAGATCTTGAACCCCGATTGCTTCAGCTAATTTTTTGATCATCATTATGTCATGTTCTTTGTTATCTAACCCAATGGAACTATTACCTTCTTTAACATTGAAAAAGATCAAATTCATTTCTCTTTTCCTCCTATCTTCTAATTAGTCTAGTCTCTTCCCTGATAATTTAAAGCATTCTATTTTCAATTTTCTCATCATATTCTTTCTTAAAGTTATTCATTTCCGACTTAATATGGCATTTAGTATCAATTTCTATAGAATCCATTCTTGATTCAAGGGCAGATAACCTGGCCTCTTGTCTTTCACTGAGGTCCAGTAAGGTAGAGCTGATGTATTCTAAAGACGGGGGAGTGGCTTTACAGCATTTACATATCCATTTAAATTCATCAAGTTCACCACTTTCTACCAGTTCAAGTGTTCTAGAAGATAATTCAGTACAATTTTTGCAGAAGAACAGTTTACAGCCACTAAATTGGATTTATTAAGTAGATCAACATTTTTCTTGCAGTTAGTACATAGGTCCCCCTGATCTGGGCTTCTTGTTAGTAAATTCCTTTTTAAAGCCGGTTCTAACCTACGTGCAACATTGACCAAAGGTCTGTTTATTTTTGGGGTACTGGTTGCCATTTTGGCAGTTTTTATATATCTAAGTGTATGGGTAGCAGATATAGATACTGTGTTACAAATTGTACACGGATGGTATGGCAGTCCTCACAACATCAAAAACAGTTTAAAAAAATGAATATATAAATAAAAATACAAAATGGAGAACATGAAAAATTCACAAGATAGAATTACGCACTGTAGTGTATCACTTCCCAGATTTATTTTAAATATTAAGAAAAAATTAGAATATGCTTAAACAGTAACTCTTATTGATAAGCTGATGAACTAAACATCAATACATTTTAGTCTATAATTAAAATTTTTTTGATGGCAGAGCAGTCCCTACACATCTGTAAAACAACTGTAGTTGTATGCTTTAATATTGAAACAAATAAGTGTAATATATTCAGTTAATGTACAATTTATGTAGGCCTTTGTGTATTTTTACTCTCACTAATTTTTTTCAACCACTTCTTGGCTGTTACTCCTTCTGGGTGAAAACCATCCACTGATAGCTGGGGTCTAAAGTGTACCTAGTACGAGGTGCTGATCTTCCCTTTCTTCTATCCCTTCTGGTTCTGACAAAATCCTGGTGCAGTTTTGGAGATGTAAAATTGTGTTTCCTATTGAAATCTTGAATGAGGGTATTGATAAGTTGAATCTGTTCGTTGATAACTGTATCATCAACTTCCTGCCAATGTGGATAGTTTCTGTTCGTATTCCAGACTTTAGTAAAAATTGAGGGAATTTCAATTAAACCTATGTTTTGGTTATGCTCTGTTGCAAAGATTGATAATTGGTTGAAGAGATCACCAATGTGATTAGTTAATTCCTCAGTGCTTGTGTATCTTGGATAAATGAAATTGCCTACTTTTCTGGTTATATCACATGTACCATACCATAGTAGATTCAGTGTATCGGGTTCTGTTGGATTAGTACAATGCCTTTTGTAGAAATTCAACCCTCCTCTGTCCTAGCACCACTCTTTGTATAAAAGTTGATAATAGTATTGCAATCAGAGGATTCTGGTTTCAGATAATTGCCTTTGCTGTCAGAGTAGATATTTATGATTTTATAGGTTGGCCAGGAACGGGCAGGTCTCTCTAGGAACTTCCTTGCTTTTTTTAATACTTGACTTGACATGAATTATTATGAATGTAATAGTTATAAACTGAGTTTTGTTACATATATTTTATTTGTGAGACAGGGCAGTCCCTACCATCAGCTGATTAAATTTTTAATTGTACTGACACCTTTATGTTACATATTTGTAATATCAATTGTTGAATGATTATATTACTATGTATATGATTTAAACTGAGCAGTTTAGTTTTATTATGATACTTTTTTTTCTGAAAATCAAACTAATAACAGTTGGAAAAAGATAGGGTAGACCTGAGGGTTGGGAGTACAAATTTTATAAATTGACTTCAAAATTATTTAAGTTACACAGACTAATCAGATAGTGATGGAAGGCAGGGCAGTCCCAACCACATCCAATACTGATCATATAAGACAAAAACAGGTTATATAATTTAACTATATTCTGAAAGGATATTTTTGCTTGATGCAGAGAGACAGAAAATAATAAGATAAAAAAAGACAATGGACACAATACTGGTGATCTCAATGCAAGCCAGAGGGTACTAGATTCCTAAGTTTACCTAAGTATATGTATATGGAAAATGTGAGGTGGTAAGGCAGTCCCTACTACTTCCGCTTTTAAGATCAATATATGAATTGTAATGAACACAACTGAAAAAATTATTAGCGAGGAGGTAGGGCAGTCCCTTTAACTTCCTGCGTTGTTTAAATTTTTAAATATTAAACATAAAAGATATTAGTGGTGGTTAGGTGGCAGGGCAGTCCCTACAACTTCCTCTGTATGTTAAATTCTAACTATTAAACATCAAAAATAATTAAGGTGGTTAGGTGGCAGGGCAGTCCCTACAACAACCAACTTATATTCTAACTGTACAGAGATAGAATATAATGTCTTATCAGAACTTACGATATTATTATTATTAACGGACTGTCTTAGTTCCAATGTAATCCGGAATTTAAGATATTATACAGCATCCAAATTGAAAATACTAGTAGTACAATGATTAATCAACACAATAAATTTAAATTAAAAAAATTACTAAATGTACTAAACTAGGGGGATGACCCTGGCAAGGCAAATACTAATTGCGCGGTACCCCACCCGTACAGATTTCCAAGTGTACGTAAGTTTACATCTTAATCTCTCAAAGACATCAAAAGGATAAAAAAGCATATAAATTATCAGTTAACATGATTTAGTTAATAATAATAGGACTAGGGTAAGACCCAATCCCTAATAGCAATCAGATTTTTTTCGCGTTACCCCACCCATAATGTTTGTAATGGCGAAACGAAAAGACTAATAATTGCAAATAAATCAATCGAAAATGAAACAGATCCTGTTTTAAATGTTTGATGGCTCTTCTGTAACACTTATTCACAACTATTTTTCTCTTTTGTCCATTTATAATCACGATGTAAACGGATAAATTTTCTTATCCTAATTTTCCTTCCTGAATTTTCCACGTCTTCACACAATGCAACCGGAACCGGAAGTCAATCATAAACAAAAACATTGTTGTATATTCAAACTGAAGGTTCCTTTGATTAGCTCTATGGTGTCTACTTGAATTACTACTTTATGTGGCCTGTATGAACATTTTTATTATGTGTCAGACGCTTTGTAAAGTTGTTATTGTTGTCAAAACTTCAACATTTAGAGACACATGCAATTCATCTAGAAAACAATATCACAAGTATCACTGTACAAAGAGGTGTCACTAGAATCTGAGTCAAAGCTACCATAACGCTATCTTTGTCAAATGTATCCGCGAAAGAACATAGGACTCAGTAGTTTATATAATAATGCTTATCTATGAACACTTAAATGAATTGCTTACCTTCAGTTATAAGCTGGACATTTACTGACATTCAAGTTTGCACCTAGAAATTTCCGTTAAAACATCAACTTTCACTTGGGTTAATGTCAAAGCCATTTGTCTTGTACGTCCTTGGTTTAAGTTTGCCTTCATCGTTGAAAAACAAAATGGAAAACAGACCATATTGGATGAATTGAAGCCACGCTATGAACGGCTGGCGTTTCAGAGGTAAACAACTCGGGACAACATCTACATCTTGCTCGGGAAGCCTGAAAAAAATTAAAACTATCGTCAGTAATACTGTGAATTTAACGCAAGTATTGTCATATAAACTGTGACATGACGGGAAAAAATCCGTGACATCTAGGATTTGCATTTTGGTTGATTCTTCAAAAAAAAAGACATTGATAAGAGTTCAAAAATCATCACTTGACAAATATAACTTATCATTGGCTTCTTATCGATAGGAAAATACGTAACTACCTTTTTCTGTCCGTTTAGTTCTTCAGTGCTCGTCAAAAATCCGTAACACTATCGACAGGCATCCGTGACATAAGCTCGACAGAAATTCGCTCACGTTGTATATTTCGGAAAGGTTCATTCGGATATATCCTAAAATTGAATTTTAGTAATGATAATTAGATATCCACTTACCATTCTTAATAATAAATCTATTTATAGCATTTTGTACAATATCACTTGAATAACCCATCTGTATACAACTCAGAGCTGCTGTACTATTCAAACTGTCCTTACACTTTTCTGGCTCAAAATCAGGCTGAAAAAGGAGTTCATATTATGATATAAGAACTGGATTGTTAGATATACATTCACACCAATCTGATTAAGCCCCGATCTAAACTTCTCCGCTCCCGTACTTGCTTAATTACGGGTCAGGATCAGCCGAACTTTGACATTATAATATTCATGACGCAACCCGCGTCGTACCGTTCAATCACAGGCCGTGACTTATGACTGTCAAATTAGCTTAGAAAACCAGATTTACAAAATCCTGATGTATTTATAGCGTTTCATCTGAATAAAATTATGCAATGATTGGTCGACACAAATCCTCAATAAATTTGACCCCTTGTACAATATTGAGGGATCTTACGACAGCGGTCTGTAGATAATCTGTTGGAATTTTTGCAACATTTATAAACAATCCTAAGTGGGATTCCAAACGTTTTAATTTGCGTCTGAACAACCTATTTGAAACCAAATATTGGGTTGAACCCCCTCCAGGTCCTAGAAAACGATTCTATTTGTTCACAAAAACGAAATTAACAAATTTTAGAAAACAGTACATAAAGAATTGCAATAAAGTTTTGCTACAAAGGCCACCTTGGTTATTGGAAATCTTGCGATCTTTGATAATCTATCAAAATGTAAAATTAATAACGTATTAATAGTAAAGAAATTATTCATACCTGAGATTTCAATTCCTCGAAGGGTTCGCCACTTCTTACTTTATCAATAAAATCTTGTCCTTTAACTAACAATAAATGAGGACAATCAGGGTACCATTTAGCATGGTCTATCATAGGGTCATCTCCTTGCTCCCACTTTCGTATACCTCCACCACAATGATAACATCTACAACTGTCTCCTACTCCTGCAATAGATAATGATCATTTGTAATTTATATACGTTAATTTTGTCACATGTAAAGATCATAAAAGATAACAGTGAATATTTGTGTACTTTTTTAATTTAAACTTGTCTTGTCCTTAAATACGTCTCTATAATAACTTATTCAAATATCAGTGACAAATACATTAACCCTGCTGATTTAAGTACTTACTTGTTGTAACATCAATGTTTCTGTACTTACAAGCGATAACCTATTATTAAAATCAGTGGGATAAATGTATTTGCCACAACTTCAGTCCACATAAGGACGAAAGTACGAACATCCAAATGACCACTTTCAGTGATATATCAAGCATTTTTTTTTAACTTTTAAAATAGGAAATCACCGATCTCATCCCCCTCTCTCCATCCGCCACCGCTTTTATTGTAAACACTATGTATATGTCATTACGAAGACGCGAAAGTGCGATATCCCAATGTACGCGTACATTTTGTTCGACTTAGTGTAGTAAATAAAAGCAAGTAATTCACAAAAATTTGTCCTCATTTAGAGATTAACGAACAGATTCAGTTTCGCTTGTATTACATGAAACTGCATTTTAACAAAAATGATTGGTTAATAATAATAAATAATAATATTTATTTGGCATAGTGTACACATAGTAAAAACATACAAACACAAATATCACAGACATCATGATGTTGTAACTATGTAATGCGCACCAACACCAGGGATAACACAAAAAAGGGCAAGCCCTTATTTCCATTGTGGTCCCTATGTGTTGGTGGCGTGACAAAGAGAGGCATTTTTTAAGTAGTGAAGATTATTGCATTGAATTAAAACATAATAAGATTTATCAAAGACATAGCAGATAATTGAAACATTGATATAAGATGTATATTAAATAATAAGCACCAGATAGATGTAATACTATATCACAAAATTAATCACAGAAGAAATATTCAAGATCACAGTTTTGTTTATAATCATAAAATTAATCACATAAAATATTTAAGTATCACAGTTATGTAGACAATTACAAATCTATTCTCATATAATATTGAGGAATCACAGTTATGTTAATAATCACAAAATTAATCACAGAAATATCTTAGTATCACAGTCAAGTTGGTAATCATGTGATTGAAATTGGACATAATTTATCTATCACAGATTGTCTAGGTATGGCTTAATGGTAAAATACATCTAAGGTGGTCAAGCACAAACATAAATATCATATAAGAAGGATTTTGGTCAGTTATAACTTAAAAATTATGTGGACCATGCCAAAATAATAGAGAAAATAAAAAACATACAAATATCTAAGACAAATTATCTAAAAAATACTGTTTCACAGTTTGTTTAAATTTGAACAGTTTTTTTATTTGTGTGATATCAGATGGTAAAGAGTTCCATAATGAGCAGCTTAAGTAGCAAAAAGATTTTATTCCAAAACTTTTGACTTTTGGTAAGGATAAAAGAACCTTTTTTACTTAGTCTTGTATTATAGTTGTGAATTGTGTCTTGAGAAGTAAAGTTATAAGACATGTAAGTAGGAGACATACCAAGTTTAATTTAAAAAAAAACATGACTCAGAATAATTTTATTAACTCTCTGTTTAACTGGTAACTAATTAAGAAGTCTGAAATGTTCGGCTCCTACATGAGCTCTAAAATCCATATTAAATACAAATCTTATCAATATATATTTCCTGAACTAAAAGTCGGCATATGCGCATCTTTTCACATTATTTCTATGATCTGTATGCTAAAATCAACATAATAGCGTTATAAAGGATCCCGAGCTATAGTCCTGAAGCTGTATTAAACCTCCTTTTACCAACGCTGTAATTTAAATAAAGAGGTTTTAATTTTTTTAATTAAAAACTGCCAGTTTTTGTAAGCTGTCCGGAAAAATCCGAGTGTACACGAAGCGAAACGAAGACAGCCGACTACTCCGTGACCTTTCGTGACGCGCATAAATTACAGTATACGTGTGTTTACAAAATGGTGGAAGCGGGACTTATAAGAGAGCGTCACTTTAAAATTACTAAATCTGTGAAAACAGCGATGAAAACAAAGTTGCTAGATCTATACGAACTCCGAGAGATTTAAATGTGCACAGAGTTTGTGAGATGGCACCAGTAAAAGCTCAAAATTGCTTTAAAGACGAGTGAATAGCTAGCAAAATTGTTGCTTGAAAATGAAAGGTAAGGCTTTGTTGAATTCTGAACTAAGAATAAGAACGTTTTTATCAACCAGTAATATCATGATGTTAATTTTGCCATTTGTTTAGTTAATATCTGGCTGTATGAAGTGGGCTAGACGGCTGTAATGCAGGTCGTCGAAAGCATGGCGCTTCGTCCAAAATCTTTTCGACCTGCTCATTGTTTACTTGAAAAAACTTACATGACTTATTATCTGTATTTTATGTTTTGTGATATATGTTTTATGTTATTTTCATGTTAATATTTTTTGTGTACGTTGTCTCAATATATTCCTGAATGTGAAAACATATCAACCCAAAATATTCATGTTCCAGTTATTGACCTCGTTTACAGTCAACCAGTCAAATTAGGTACTTTTTGAGATGTTCTGGTTTGTTACTGTTTCCATGAACCATTTACATATGCGTATTTATATATTATATTACATATATATTACATATGCAGTTTCTCATGAGTAATGTTCCAGGTATTGAAATGTACTTAGTAAAATAATATACTTACAGTATAATTTTATAAGCATTTGATAACAATAATAATAAACAAAGTTATACAAAAAAAGCATAGCCTAATTGTTATAAGTTGTATGCAGAGGGTAGAACCACTGAAAGGAGTCACTTGAAACTTCACACACATGGTCACACCATTGAATATCATGGATGTATTGTGTTAACTCATGCATAAATTTTGACTGAATTGTAGCACTTTTGAATTTATGTTGAGAAATGTCTTAGAAAAGGGTAAATTGTTGTAATTTTATTTTTCAAACAACTAATGGATTCCATTGAAATATTGAATACAAAGTATGTCTTCAGTGCAGGGTTTATAATAATAGCAGATATAATTTATTATATCATTTTGCATAACTCATTCACAAATTGACTAGCCTTTTTATACTTGTGGAAGGGTAGGCGAGTACTGGTTATAGACAATGGTCTAGGAAAGCTAGGTTAGGGGCACTGGACGCCGTAAAATGACCTACAATTGTGTTGACACGGCGTTAACTCCAATAAATAAATAGATAGGGCTTATGACCTATACAATTTGTTGCTACCGCGTAAAACCAGACGAACTATAGTACTAGATACACTTTTTATCCGATTAATTCACGGGGGCCCAACTCCGTCACAACGTGAGTGGATTTCTGTCGAGCTTATGTCACGGATGCCTGTCGATATTGTTACGGATTACGGACGAGCTCTGAAGAACTAAACGGACAGAAAAAGGTAGTTACGTATTTTCCTATCGATAAGAAGCCAATGATAAGTAATATTTGTCAAGTGATGATTTTTAACTCGTATCAATGTCTTTTCTTATTGAAGAATCAATCAAAATGCAAAGCAAAACCTAGATGTCACGGATTTCCCCCGTCCTGTCACAGTTTATATGACAATACTTGCGTTAATGTCACAGTATTACTGACGATAGCTTTCATTTTTTAGGCTTCCCGAGCAGGATGTTGATGTTGTCCCGAGTTGTTTACCTCTGAAACGGAAGCCGTTCATAGCGTGGCCTCGTTTCATCCAATATGGTCTGTTTTCCATTTTGATTTTCAACGATGATGGCAAACTTAAACCAAGGACGTACAAGACAAATGGCTTTGACATTAACCCAAGTGAAAGTTGATGTTTTAACGGTAACAAACTTGAATGTCCGTGAATGTCCAGCTTATAACTTAAGGTAATTCATCTAAAAGTGTTCATAGATAAGCATTATTATGTAAGCTACTGAGTCCTAAGTTTTTTCACAGATAAATTTGACAAAGATAGTGTTATAGTAGCTTTGACTCAGATTCTAGTGACACCACTTTGTACAGTAATACTTGTGATATTGTTTTCTAGATGAATTGCATGTGTCTCTAAATGTTGAAGTTTTGACAACAATTACATCTTTACAAAGCGTCTGACACATACAGGCCACATAAAGTAGTAATTCAAGTAGACACCATAGAGCTGTTCACAGGAACCTTCAGTTTGAATATACAACAATGTTTTTGTTTATGATGGATTTTGAAATCATATGTTTCTTAATAAATAGATATTTTTGTTACTTCACATGCATATTTTAACCTCCTTTTGTTTATCAACAGTTATAATTAAACATCTTTTTGTAAATGAATGATTAGTTTTGTTTTATTAATCATGTAACGGATACATGTATACTTGTACATTTTTGCCTAATGTTTATGTTTTACTATAAGTTAAGGTCTGAGATCATCTCGGAGATTATTCACATTTGTGTACTGTATACGTCTTAATATTGGCGCCCGTTTTATTTTGGCGGTTTTGGCGGTCGATGTCGGAACCGCCAACTATTAGCCCCGCCAATATTAAACACCGCCAAATATTGACTGCGCCAATATAAAACACCGCCAAAATAAAACACCGCCAAAATATTGCGTAAGTAAGGCTACTCTCACTGTCTTACTATGATTTAGTTACTTCCCTTTTTACTTAACACAACGCGAGTCAACTATCGTAATAAAGAATTACAAAATACATATTTGAAAATTTTTAAAACATTTTGGTTTTTATGTTCACGTTTTGTTGCTTATTCTTGCTTGAATATGTAATAAACTGTCATAATCAAGTATGCATTTGTGTTATATTATTCGTTATATATCGTTTTAAGATGATCAGCCACAGTTCATTCAGGATAAATTGAGATATTGTTTGCATGTAGTATTATACAGTTTTGTCTCAGGTTACATCATCAAATGTTTTATGAACGAACTTTTAATACAGAAAAATGAACAGAGAAGTCAAACAATAAACGGACAACGTCGGCTATCAAATAATATTTTTACTAATATGAAGCTAGATTGCAACCAGTTTGAATACGTAATTATGACAGTTTTTCACTGTAATTGCCCTAGGGTATGGTGTTGTTGTGAAGTATACAATACGTACAACATAAACTACCCGTTATTTGTCACACTTCAGCCCACCGTTATAATTGTATCCTCATTAATCTGGGTACCTGGTATGTCAGTTTGTATACAACGATTGTCTATTAGAACACAACAGTTAAAACGCTAGTCAACTACAGATGTTTTAAATGCTAATTAAAACAAATCAAATGAGATCAATTATTCAATAAACATATCATATAATGAACGGTTTCCGCCATTGTTCAATTACCAAAAGGTACAAGGTTAACGTCCGTTTTATCCGAATTGATTCTTATTCAAACAATTAATAGAAAATAACTTTCGTAAGAAACAACAACAACGTTTAGTTATTAATATTCATTTATGAGATAGTCTTTAATTATATTTATACATTCTTGATTTTAAAGCATCAATCAGTATCAATAATTTCATATGAGAAATTGATGCTCGGAGTTACCTCCCTTTCAAAACAAATAATTTTCGCGTTTTAATTTTGGCGGCTAAGACGACGAGCATGGGTTAATTTTGGCGGTTCAGACAACTAGCATGGGTTAATATTGGCGGTTAGCCTTCAACCGCCAAATATTGACCACGCCAATATAAAAACATCGAAAAAACGCCAATATTTGCACCCGCCAATATAAAGACGTATACAGTACTGTACATTGATAACTCACAATCATAAGTTATGATGAACAAAAAACCGGGCTTGGGGCTATTGCATGAGAATTGATTATGAATATCTTATTTAGGGTTAGGGGTGGGTGACATTGTCTTGCCAGATTTCAATATGAAAATATGTATACAATAATTTTTGTAAAGTGCTTGTTAATGTCAGTCATCGTAAATGAAATAAGTATTTGAACATGTTACTCCAATTATCTGCATGAATGAACAAACCATGACGCGTATCAGTTGATTATTTAACAAGAAATCGCTTGATTAAAGTCCATTACATGAAGTTGTATTTGAATTCTAACAAAAACATGAATCAATTCTCAGGATACAAATTCCAGAAACAACTAATGTACAGTATTTCTGGTGCAATTTCCGACCACTGGAGTTGATAAAAATGAATTGAATACTTCCAGCTTTTTTCTTATTTAGGCAACTGTGACTTATGTCTTAACATTTCTTGTGAAACTATCTGCAGGTATGATTAAGAAACAATAAACAGAAGTATAAGAAAGCAAAACTGTATGTAATCGCAGTTGTAATAAGCTGTAAGTTAAAATTAAAACTTAACAATAAAAAAATTTGTGCTTACAAATAATATCAAATTCGAATATTAGTCAATCCATAAAGGACATGAGGCAATTTGATGATGGTCTCTGATTGGCTGTGAGTCTTTTTCAGGTTCATGTAAGCCTGGTACCCTAACTAACGTACGTGATAGTTTATGTCGACGCGTATCAGGTAAAATACATGGTTCCTGAAAAAGGTACAATTTTTTTTTGAAACATAATCGATTTTTAAAAAATATACTTTTGTTTTGCTACGGTTTTACGCTTTATATTCAACGCATTGAGTGAAGTCCTACACTTGTTTTATATTTGGAAAAATCTGTGACCCTACAGACAGAAATCTGTGGCATGAGATACAACCTCGTCATAGATACCGTGACATATCGAATATTACAAACGGATTTCACAAACTGCTAGTAGTCGCTTACCGACTTGATCAAAACTTATTATATCATAAAACATAATCTAAGAAACAATCTTAGTATCAAAGAAACGTCATTTAACTGGTTTAAACAGTTCTGTATCTTATTTCTAGTAAAAATCCGTGACACTATCGACAGGCATACGTGACATTAGCTCGACAGAAATCCACTCACATTGTGACGGAGTTGGGCCCCCGTGAAAAAGATAATAAACTTATTCATTGTCAGGAGGGTGTCTGCAAACTTTTAAGTAGAAATATAAGTTTTGAATAGTCTTACAAATAAATACCATGTGATAATGACGGTTATTCAATTGAAACACAGGCGTATTATATCTTTTGTAAGAATTTATTTTAAACAAAATCTATTTTTAAGCGATATCATATTACCACGTGGGTTTTACGAATAATAACTATATGCTTGGTTATAACGATCAAATTTCTTTAAGTAGTAAAATATTTTGAATGCAAAAAAACAATTTGAAATATTATCTGACTAGAGTGACACTGGTAAAGGCTATTAGCTATAAGAAATTAGATTTTGTATGAAACATATGTAAGAGCAACTCATCATTTTGTCCTTGTTTATTTACATTACGGCGTCCAGCGCACCAAGCCTAGCTTTCCTGGACCCTTGTCTATAACCAGTACTCAACTACCCATCAACAAGGTTGGCAACTTCTCCATATACCTTATTAATGGACGAAAATTGACACAATAGTCAAATTTTCAAGGAAAGGTATAACCTCACCGGGTGGGATTCGAACCATTATTCCTTCGAGAAACTAAATTCGAAATACCGGTGCTCTACCAACTGTGCTACAGACTCGGGTGTCACAACAATTACTTAAAAAATTAACAAGCACATGCTCTCCGCCGATATATCTTGCCTTACAAATATTTAAGTGACATCACGCGGCGCATAAAGCAAGCACTTTTTTCTTTTCCCAAAAATTCATAAAAGCATAAAGAAAGTACACTATTTGCGTGGGTGTAAAATATGATTTTAAATCTGGTTCACCCATCTTACATCAAAAGTGAAGACAGTTATGATATCTTTTGGCCATAAGCTAGTATCCATTTGAATACTTTCTTAAGCCAATAAGCATTAATATGTAAAATTTACCATTGCATATGATGTGCTTAGAATGTTGAGTGCAAAATACTATGAAAATAGCAAAATACAGTAATTTGTGTCGTCACTTGAACATGTTGTTATCAACATACAAACAACGACCAGAGAAATTGTGCTATCGTTATGTAATATTAGATTGAAGCAAACTTGAACATTTAAGCACATATTCTAATTTAGTCTAGTTTAGTCAAGTCAGACTGTATAATTGTTTGTGTAATGATAATAATAGAGCTCAATTAGTTTCTTCCACATTTTTTGGCACATGCTTATTTTGCTATTTATATGTTTCAGATTATTTTTAATAAATTGTCTACTGTTAACTA
This sequence comes from Mactra quadrangularis, assembly GCA_025267735.1. Classification (NCBI taxonomy): domain Eukaryota; kingdom Metazoa; phylum Mollusca; class Bivalvia; order Venerida; family Mactridae; genus Mactra; species Mactra quadrangularis. The sequence continues at coordinate 37,956,562 of CM046304.1, forward strand.
CATATTAACCCAATTTTATTTTCCCGTTTTTCTTTATTTAAGTGGCTTACATTTTGGAAATCATTTAGTTTGTCCATTCTAATTATTTATCAAAATTTCATTTCATTAAATCCAGTAAATAAGTAACATTATTAATAAACTGTATGATATTGGACCTCAAATTCTGGGTTGATATGGCGTTCACTACGGCATTGTAACCAAATAATCGGCCAATATGGAAAAACAAGGCCTTTAATAAATGCCTCGGCTATTATGAGATTCAGGCATTTTGATTGGTAAAATATAACTGGTTGAATTTGATTCGTAACCGTAATCTAGGACTCCACCTTGAAACTTGAGTTGCTAATAGATAATCAGGTGGGATAAACTAGTTTGACGAACTGGAGAAAGATTCAAAAGCAAAAAAAAAACAACAACATAGAAACTTAAACCCACACGTGTTTGTTTCCGCCCATGTATGTATATCATATATATTGTTCGTTTTTTTCTCAACTGTCAACACATGGATAATTTCACGGTGACTTAACGCTCTTTGTCTTACACACGTGATATTGAGATAGTGTAATCATTTACCGTGAAATTATTCAAACTTTGACAGTTGGGAAAAAATGGACGATACTGAACTATAAGATAATATCCGCCATTTAAACCGCCATTTTGGATTTATAATTGTTATTAGAACTTAAAACTTAGTTAAGTCAATCGGTTTCTTTAATTACATGAACTATTCTTTAAGTAAATAAATTTCTACACCACTCAGTCTCTTTCTGCAAGTTTTTTCTTTATATACTGGCCTAATTGCCCTTTATCCGCCATTTTGAAATTAAAGATTTGTATAAAAATAACAAAATTTAGCCGACTGGATCCGCAGATGTTGAAATCACTTTTGTCCTTCATTTTAAGAACATACTGTGTAAAAATAAATTTTGCATGTATTATTTAGCCTCTAGCGGCCATCTTGGTCGCCATCTTGGATTCTGGGAGTTGCCCAAAGTTGACAAAGTGGCATCAACCGGATTTGGAGTCAGTAAGACTATGTCTACCAATAAATTGAATAACATTTTCTACATTCTTTCGTGCAAGGTCATCCTTGGTGTTGGCCGGGCTACATTGTCATTGACATACGCGTAGTCGACTTTAAACGTCTTATTTTGGAATAATAAACTACATAACTGAGTTTTCTTTACTCAGTAAACAGCACATTATGTTGTTTAAACGAAATATCATGATCTCAAAATAAAACCATCAACTTTACTTACATAATCTATCAGGAATCGGTAGATAAACGTAGCTTCCGTCATGATTTGTTTACTTTTAATAATCTCGCTTTCCACGTGACCGGCGCGTAGCGACCTCTCGTGAATTCATTAAAAGGTCACATGAATATATTTAGCATCGTGTAATGTCGGTTGTTCGAGAGAGAGAGTCAAAATGCACTATTTTCAGTCGATCGTTACTCGGCTTTCTGTGGCCTGTTGACTGCTATAATATTTTGATCGGCTACATTATTTAATAGATAATATGTGGGAAATAAGAGCATTGATTGTTTCCTTAACCAATAAGATCGGTTTAAAACTTTATACAATATTAATTTTCTAAACTTTAAACATTCATTGATCATAAATATATAATGACAATATAGTAAGTACAGAGACTGCTAATAATATAAAACAATCAACAGGCAAACTGCACAGTCCCTGGTTTAAGGTCTTCAGCAAATCGGTAGGTTTACTGTTAATGAACGGGTTATGCCGCATCTGATGAAAATCAAAGTCAGATTTACACGGTCCCTTGTCCCAGCAAAATTTTAAAACTCGGGACTGTGCCGATCGCCTATGGATTATTAAGCTAATATTTAGAACTTTACTCTCTACTAACTATATAAGATTAATATATTTGTACATTACCTGTATAGAATAAACCAGCTTCCACAAGTCTTTCTTTGCTTACAGGTAAGTATGCTGGCCACGAGTCAAACGAATCAGATCTTTTAGAGCAGACTGCATACTGTGGAAATTTTGGTTTTTCTACCCTCATACCAAGTTCATGAGGTGGTGGTCTTGCTACTTCTCTATTATTATTTTTCATTCTCTAACTTGATCTCCTATGTAGCAATATTTTGAAAACAATGTTTTTTCCCCTGGTTCACAGGCTTTATAACCGTAAACATTTGTTTATTTTTAGATTATTGTGGAAATTTACTGTGGGGGAAACCAGAATAATCCAGACTTTTCGATTGGTAAACCTCGTGACAATTCGTCATCCGTCGTAAAATGAAGCTCTACGTAATTATCATGATCGGAATTTTCCGAATAGTAACATAATTCACCAGTGTGTACTAGATTATGACACCATTCTAAAATTAGAACAAAATATAGTAAACATGTTGATAGTTTTATTTGTGTACAAGCACGTATGACTCATACATACAAACAGTGTGTATTGGAAAATTTCGTTCAGTTGTCAGCGGCACATAATTAACCCCACTGATTTAGATATTTACTACAGTACTTTTGTACTCTCTATCGGTTCTTAAATCATGTATCCATGTATTTTATTAAATCAACGAAGTCAATGTATTCACCACTGACGAACTGACGATTGAATGAAATTTAGCAATATTTTTGTCCATTTACTAAAAGATAGTACCTTGCTTTTAGATAACTCATCCATGTACAGTGCGTACAAAATAACAAAACGTGTTTGTGTAAACATTAAAAATGAACCAATCTATTCAAGAGGTAGGCATCATTGAAAATAAAATTGTATAGTTCATTTTAACAAAATTAGTGCTGCGGACTCTAACAAGACACCCATAAAACGTATCAATAAAACATATTTCATTGTCATCCTGAGCACCGCCTGTCGTTGATAAGTTCATTCTACAGTTGATTTAAACTGTTTTGTTTTTTGTTCGAACTATATCTAAAGGATTTAAACATGTAAATTAAACACCAAGTCCCTAATTTCAGTGTCAACGTTCATGCTAGCAAATAAAAACACACTATTTACAATAAATGAACTGGTAAGTTGAGACGATACAAACGTAAGTCAAGCGACAACTACCGTAAACAACTTAGGTAAAAACATTGTTTTAGGGCCCGTTTCATCAAAACGACGCATTGGGTATGCGTAGAACGTACATGTATTTATTATCCCCCGCGTGGCTATTGGTACTTTGCGAAACGGAACGAAACGGAACGGAACGAAAGGACCACACGGGGGAAATTAGGAAATTAAATGTAAATTCTTAAAATCAATTTACAGTAATCATAATAGTAAATTATACGAACTCTGTATAATCTTAGTCTATCCGACGAAACTCATTATACGCAAACAATTATATATGTAGTTATAATTGTCGACCCCGGATCTACAAGTCGCCTTTTTACATGTATGTTATAAGATTGTAGGACAATTTGTATGTTTGTAAAGGGAAGGCTTTTTGCATATTTCCTTGTATGTGCATGCGTGATTATTCTTCAAACTACTATGTTTGCGCTGTTGTTGTCATTATACCAATTATGCCCACTCTCTCTCGTTTCGTTCCGTTTCGCAAAGTACCAATACCCACACAGGTATTGGTACTTTGCGAAACCGAACGGAACGAGAAAAAATATCGCCTTTTTACATGTATGTTATAAGATTATTGGACAATTTGTATGTTTTTAAAGGGAAGGCTTTTTGTATATTTCCTTGTATGTGCATGCGTGATTTTTCTTCAAACTACTATGTTTGCGCTGTTGTTGTCATTATACCAATTTAGCCCATTCTCTCTTGTTCCGTTCCGTTTCGCAAAGTACCAATACCCACATAGGTATTGGTACTTTGCGAAACGGAACGGAACGAGACTAAATATATTTATTTCAATACATGTATCTTCATAAATAAGCTCGGCATGGAATTTGCCGGGTATATCAAATAATCATTTATGGCTTTATATATGTAGTTATACTTGCCGACACAGGATCTACAAGTCGCCTTTTTACATGTATGTTTTAAGATTGTAGGACAATTTGTATGTTTGTAAAGGGAAGACTTTTTGCATATTTTCTTGTATTTGCACGCGTGATTATTGTTCAAACTTGACTACTATGTTAACTTTGCGCTGTTGTTGTCATTATACCAATTAAGCCCACTTTCTCTCGTTTCGTTCCGTTTCGCAAAGTACCAATTCCCACTCAGGTATTGGTACTTTGCGAAACGGAACGGAACGAGAAAAATATATGTATATTATTACATGTATCTTCAAAAATAACCTCGACATGGAATTTTACCGGATATCAAATAATCATTTATGGCTTTATATATGTAGTTATAATTGCCGACCTAGGATCTACAAGTCGCATTTTTTACATGTATGTTATAAGATTATAGGACAATTTGTATGTTTGTAAAGGGAAGGCTTTTTGCATATTTCCTTGTATGTGCACCCATGATTATTCTTCAAACTACTTTGTTTGCGCTGTTGTTGTCATCATACCAATTTAGCCCATTATCTCTCGTTTCGTTCCGTTTCGCAAAGTACCAATACCCACACAGGTATTGGTACTTTGCGAAACGGAACGAAACGAGAAAAATATTTCTATACCAATACATGTTTCTTCATAAATAACCTCGACATGGAATTTTGCCGGGTATATCAAATAATCATTTATGGCTTTATATATGTAGTTATAATTGCCGACCCAGGATCTACACGTCGCCTTTTTTACATGTATGTTATAAGATTGTCATTCGGAACTACTTCGGCGATTTTCCACGCAAATACACCTCGGATATCACGAGGAGCGAAAGTAGACCGTACTCTAGTATGCTATAAAATAGTATATTATATAGTTCGTATATAATATACTTAGTATTCTATATGGTTAAAAAAACCTCGGTTATAACATACCCTTTTTCTATGGCCTAGCAAGTATGTTATATCTTAGTTATACTGTAATGATTAGTTGCAGATTCAAACTTGACAGTTATACAAACATTAACGATTATCCGATATTCCTAAAAAAATCATTGGTATAAATATATATTTTTCTCGTTCCGTTCCGTTTCGCAAAGTACCAATACCTGTGTGGATATTGGTACTTTGCGAAACGGAACGAAACAAGAAAGAATGAGCAAATTGGTATAATGACAACAACAGCACAAACATAGTAGTTTGAAGAAAAATCACGCGTGCACATACAAGGAAATGTGCCAAAAGCCTTCCCTTTACAAACATACACATTATCCTATAATCTTATAACATACATGTAAAAAGGCGACTTGTAGATCCTGTGTCGGCAATTATAACTACATATATAAAGCCATAAATGATTATTTGATATACCCGGCAAAATTCCATGTCGAGCTTATTTATGAAGATACATGTAATGATATAAATATATTTTTTTCTCGTTCCGTTCCGTTTCGCAAAGTACCAATACCTGTGTGGGTATTGGTAATTTGCGAAACGGAACGGAACAAGAGAGAACGGGCTAAATTAATATGATGACAACAACAGCGCAAACATAGTAGTTTGAAGAATAATCCCGCGTGCACGTACTAGGAAATATGCAAAAAGCCTTCCCTTTACAAACATACAAATTGTCCTACACTCTTATAACATACATGTAAAAAAGACGACTTGTAGATCCTGGGTCGGCAATTATAACTACATATATAAAGCCATAAATGATTATTTGATATACCCGGTAAAATTCCATGTCGAGCTTATTTATGAAGATACATGTAATGATATAAATATATTTTTTCTCGTTCCGTTCCGTTTCGCAAAGTACCAATACCTGTGTGGGTATTGGTACTTTGCGAAACGGAACGAAACGAGAGAGAATGAGCAAATTGGTATAATGACAACAACAGCGCAAACATAATAGTTTGAAGAATAATCCCTCGTGCACATACTAGGAAATATGCAAAAAGCCTTCCCTTTACAAACATACAAATTGTCCTACAATCTTATAACATACATGTAAAAAGGCGACTTGTAGATCCGGGGTCGGCAATTATAACTACATATATACTTGTTTGTGTATAATGAGTTTCGTCGGATAGACTAAGATTATACAGAGTTCGTATAATTTACTATTATGATTACTGTATATTGATTTTAAGAATTTACATTTCATTTCTTAATTTCCCCCGTGTGGTGCCTCTCGTTTCGTTCCGTTCCGTTTCGTTCTGTTTCGCAAAGTACCAATAGCCCCCCCCCCCCCCCCACCCCGCGTTGTATATTTAGAAGGTTGACACAGTGAAACCACGATCATGAAACAGTATTAAGAAATCAAGAACTGATGAAATTATAGATATAAAATACTTCATGTTATAACTCCCAATTATTTTAACAACGTCTGTGCGTTCTGGCCATTATCCGCTTAGTGGCAAAATAATTACGGAGAGTTTTCAGTTTATATATACAATCTTACTAAGATCTATTCATGTATTTATTTCTACAAATACGAAGAATGATGAACAAGTGTTACAACAGACTATGGAATACCTACCACAACATTTAGATGATAAGCGATATGACGTTGTAATTCATGTATTTGTATTTTATAAATAATCATGATTTCTCATTTTATCAAATGTTTTGGTAAAACATATTATAGTTCTATTATATTAACCTGTCACAACTTGAATAATTACATGGTCACTGAATGTGTTATTATTTAACTTCTGTTTAACCGTTGACTAACTGATCCATATCATTTATTGATGATCTAACTATATATGCAGTGATTTTGAATATCGGAGAAATAACAAGTTCCAAAGAAATTAAAAATAACAAATTCAGTGACCGTGTTATTATTTAAGTTGTGACAGGTTAATATAATAGAACTATAATACGATTTAAACCACTAGCAATTCCCATTTTATGTATACATGTATATACTTGAGTCCAAAAGTTTCTTTACAAATTGTTAATTTTTAACGTTTTTTGAATGTATTTAAACAAACATTACTTGTCTTTATTATTGGATGTTCAACTAATATAGTTTACCATTAACTGTCAACTATGTTCTATCATATATATTTTTATTGTAAATATACAATAAAATGTTAAACCAAATGTGTCTGCATTAATGTTTGCTACATAAAGATAAAAGGAAGATATGAAACAAAATGTAAAACAATTATAAAGAAACCTTTGGACCCCAGTGTACCTAAATTTGGACATACATGTGTAAATGCTTTCCGCCCTATAGGTCCGTGCTATCAACGTTATTACGATCGGTGTCAGCTGATTTCGACAAAACAAATAAGTCATATCATTTACTTATCACCATTATAGTATTACGAGGATTGTTCGGAAATTATTTTCTATAAAACTGGTTTCTTTTTCAGGATAAATTTGAAATAAATAGTGAAAATACCTTACCTTGCTTTAAATATATTTCTAAACACAAAAATGAAAGAAATATTTCTGACATGAAATACAGGTTACCGTAGCAACGTCGTAGTCAGAACCCGGAGCAGCTCGAAAAATAAAAACGTTTATATTGTTACTATAATGACTTAAATGTCAATTTTCTCAATTCGTTCGACTCGAGAAATGTGCGAAAATGTGTGGTGATAACATGACGTCACGACATTAACTGGTCAAAATATTGAAAGCGTAAGAACAAAAATAACAGTGTTACGTCCACAAAGTAGCAAAACATCAATTGAAGCAAACAGTGACGTCAACCAGCGACGTTGCAATGCTAATTGTTATGCAATTTTGTGTTGCTTCTTACAAAACACCAACAGAAACTCTTAAAATGATAAAATCTGCGCAAAAATAGGATATATGCAGTCCAGCGTTCATGTATAAATGGTACCCACGTTGAGGAGCATTAGAGATTCAATCCATGATCTTCCTAAGAGTGGTCGCCATCCATCATAGCTTGTTCCTTGAGGACATTTGAGTCTGAAGCTGAACTTACCAAACAGCGCCAGGAACCAGTTTCACAAAAAACTTAAGTACAAACTTAATAACAAACTCAAGTGTTTTTGATCTGTAAATAGCATGTCAATGTAGTTTGAATACACTGTTATTAGTTAATTATGATAATGTAAATATATAAAATGTATTAACATAAAATATCGTGGGTTTTATTTGAAACTTAAAGCTACAAACTCATTTTTCAATTGAGACTTAACTCAACAGTTCATTAACAGACTCAAATCTATACAATCAAATAAAACCTTATCAAAGCATATTAGTTACTTATACTTTATATGATATGACTTTTAAATGTCTATTGGGGTTTCTAATGTGACTATACTTGTTGTAACTTTGATCAAATAAGTAAAAATTTTTTAACAAAACTTAAGATTGAGTTTGAGTACAAAGTTGGGTTTTTTCGTGAAACTGGGCCCAGATTATTGTATCTACATCTAGCAAAGAATGGTATTCAGAAACATTCGCGTAATGGGTTAGCAGACATGAAAAGTGTGAGTATCGCAGGTGACTATGTGGAGAAAAAGCTACTTTCTCTGGAACATACTTGATATATTAGATTAGCTTAGATTTATTTGTGATGCTGTTTACATAAACATAGGCGGATCCAGTGGGCGGGGGGCGGACCCGGCGTACGCCACCCCCCCAATCGCCCAAGCAAATGTTTTTTTTCTATCACAAAATATGATATTTATAAAATATTTAACATGATCCATCGTCAGTACAAAAATTATATGATATATATCTGGATGCTTTTATTGTATACCCTGGAAAAGGATAATTAAGGTTCTGAAAATTTATTCCGGCATTTATTGAAATAAACTTTGAAACTTATGAATGCGAACTTACAATATTGAATGGATTGTTCAATGTATGAAACCAATTTACCTTTATATGGATTCAATCTTGGTAAATACTAATAGGGATTTTAATTCTATGATTCAAGCTACATCTATATCAATCCAAACCAACAATATATTGATGTATTTGATACTGTAAGTGAATAGTTTTTCTTCTATTGGTCCGTGATCTCAGGCTTCTGATTCTTGGACAATTTGTCTAATATAAGTGCTTGTTCATACAGTCCTGGACAGCATATTATCAAAAATCTTACGATAATTTAACTATACAATGTAGAGGGATTAAAGACTAAAATTGGTCGTCGTAAAACGCTTGATAATACGGGCCCCTGGTGTATAGGCCTACCCCGGGGCATCCCGGTAATTCGTAGCCGGTGAACCGAGATGATTCATGAAGAAAATCGAGTTGCCAAACCGAGAAACACCGTACCTCCACCTTAGACATAGGTCTTGTCGATCTACTACGATAGTCCTTAGTTTATTTCAGTTATTTGGAAACAAGGAATTAATGGGGTGACCAAGTAGAAATGTTTGAAGTTGGGTGTATCATAAACGCATTTGCTTCTAATATGAATAAAATACGACATTTTATTTCGAAGTTGAAAAATATCATCATACTCTATCAATTACTTGTGATTTGTGATTATTTCAAGTTGTTTCCCTTTGATTGCAAACTATATTTGAAACCTGCGAATCGTGGAAAGCGGCATGTTCGGAAACCTTGTACAAAGAAGTTTGTTTGGTCTATGGGTGACTCGATTGCAAAATGAACAACCCGATAAATCATGCATTTCTTATCATGTTTACATAAACCAAACAGCTTATCAGCCGAAGGTGACGAAGTCCCATGCACGGTAATATATTTTGGTAAAAGCAGTTAAAACAGTCAGGGTTTTGAAATGTGTGGGATTTCAAACAAATGAATGAGCGATTAAATATTTGTGTTGATCAGTACAATGTCATTTTCAACATGTAAAATGCTTATGAATGTTCTGATTGTTGAAAATATCTTTTAGCATGAGTCTCGTTCATATACGTTTTTATTTAATCATAAAACATGATTATGGTAATAGTTGTAACCCGATAAAAATCCATAGTTCGAACTGAGATTCGAATCCACGACCTCTTGAGACGTAAGAGGACACTCTACCACGTCGCTATAAAGCTAGCTTGAAGGCAAGGAAGTACAAGTGCCGTATTATACCTCTGCTACACACACACTCTCCTTAACAGAATTCGTCCTCGAATTCTTGGAGCTTGATTGTCCGTGGGACTATCCAAGGGCGCAATTACACTATTCCTAGTGGGTTATTTACGTTTGGCGCCAAATGTAACCCGATAAAAACCCATGGTCCGAACTGACATTCTAAACCCACGACTTCTTGAGTCGTAAGCGGACACTCTACCACGTCGCCATAAAAGCTAGCTTGAATGCATGGAAGTACAAGAGTCGTATTATACCTCTGCTACTTCAAGTATTTTAACTTGAGTACATTAGTTGTGTCATGCATGTCTTTCAATTTGTCTAAGTAAAATAATTGTTAACCCTTTGTTAACCCTTTCATAGCAATTTATTCTTTTTGCAATCCTTTACCTGTAAGAACTTTTTGGACGATGTCCTTAAGGATTCTGAGCAGAGTTAACAATCAGTAATTTCGATAATTGGCATTGGCTCTAATGAACGAAAGCGAGCCAGTCCGCTTCTTGATACTGTAAAATCTAGGTTTAAAGTTCAGTGTTTTAATAATTGGACCGTGGCTATGGATACTTTTTAACTAGAGGTGCACGTGCATTTTTACGTTGTAATCATTTGCTAGACGAAATTAACCACATTATCTAACCGATACTCAATTGATATGAACGAAACAACTGTTTTATCAGGCATAGTCAAGGTAAGCGATTTATATTAGAATATAAATAATCTAGATATTAAAGACGCCGTTTAAAACAAGTTATATCTCTGTGTGAAACAGATAAAGGATTTACTATCACACAATGAAGTACATCTTTATTTTATATCTGTTTTTTATTGCCTTTTCAGGTATGATTTTTTTCATTAAATGTGCAATTTTGATAGAGATATTCTGTACGTAAATATTGAAATGCTCTATACTCCATTCCATAGTTGACAATATACCATTCTACAACATATATGGTTTCCCAATATTAACCTTCTTTGAATAGTTTAAACAATTTTGTTTATTTCTTTATAAGAAGTGAAAAGCTTTACATCAAGGATTCGACATTTTGTATTAAAAATGTACGAGACTTAAAAAATTATGGTCAATTTTCATCAATATGCGTATTAACCCAAGCTGTTCTTGAATCTATGTAACAATTTATTTGTTACATTCACCATTCTTGATAATCATTTTCAGGTGTTGTCCATGGCTTCTTGGAAAGAGAATCATGTGCGTCAGCATGCACATGGTTGTCATGGCAATCTTGGGGCACCTGCTCGACATCATGTGGCGGTGGAACACAGACACGTACACGTAAAGCTTGTTGCCGAGGAGATGCATCATTTGATCAATGTATGGCAGAGTGCCACATGCTGAGATCAGATTCTTCCGACGAGAAATGTTGTAATACAATATGCAACAATGGTGGACGATGGTCATACACTGACAGATCTTCATGTTCAGGACAATGTACTTGTTCTAAGGGATATAAGGACAATTGTTGTCAAACAGGTAAGAATGTTTATTATCAATCAATACAAAACGTGTCAACCAAACTTTTTTCACAAAAATGTTCAGCAGTGAAAGGTCTTTGATATTTTTTTAAACAATGGATTTTTTTTTCATTAGTGCTTTATTTCGGAAACGATCATTTCTTCTAAGAATTAAATTATCAAAGCTTTAGAAATATTGATGTTGGAATGCAATATTTAGTAACCCGACAGTAAATGTTAGTGGATATAACGCATATATTACTTAAAACGGTCCTACAACAATATAATTATTATACCTGATATATCAATGTTATATTTTGCAATAGTTAATAAATATATTATAATGAATGCTATTAACTATGCAACAATATGCACTTTAACTATGCACTTTTCAAATCAAAGTCTTAAAACTACAATGTCTTTTAAATATATTGATATATTTCTTTGTTTGTTAGAACCAATTGCTTTTCGAGCGACTTACAATAAAACTATCAGGGGTAATACAACTATACTTTAATTTCATTTTGCTCATTTCTTGAACACTTGCGGGGATGATACTAATCAAATCTACACTACATTAAAACAAACCATAAAGGGATATACAGGCAAATGACTGTGCCAAAAGTATAGAACCAAGTTTTGTCTTTTAAACAGTATTGAGAACGTAAGAAATCACTTACTAATAACACTTGTCACTTGTAACATTCATTTAAATATGTGGCATACACATTGTTGAAAACGAAAGTAGGATACTGAGTGAATCACCAAGCTATTTATAAAAAATTTTAAGTCGTACTTGCTGAAATTTAACATTTCGTTGGTCGCTTCTTGTCTTTTTTTAAACATTCGTAGGCGGTTAGGATATCTTTTTAATACAATTATACAAATGTTGCACTATAAAAAGCTCTAGTATCTTCTCATCAGTAAATGTATATTTTAACACTAATCTATTTTTAGCTAACCTGACCCACGTGGGTCTAGTTAGAAAACACCCCAAATATAAAGAGAAAATATAGAAATATTTTGCCAAGTAATATATTAGTTTGCCAGTTTCAATCACAATTATGAAAATATAATGCAGAACCAGGAAAATTGGAACTGAACATTTTGCTTACTTATCCCTTTAGCAGTATAGTTATTCATCTCATTTTACATGCAGGCGGATATATGCTAATTATCATCAATGACGCTAATTGCTGAAAAACGAAAGTCTCTTACGATATAATTATAGGTTTCTCTTCAGTTTCCATTAGTATTATTGTCAGATACTGGATATTAAGAAATTGCACAATTTTTGTTACTAGTACTTTTTCATATTTTCCCATATTTCAGCCTGCCCTAGTATTGCCCATTGTGAGACTGGACAAGTAGAATGTAATTTTCTATCATCAAGATGTAATAAATGTACACCACCATATATATCTACTGGATGGTCTGGTACTTGTAGAGAACGTAAGTTTTACTTTTGCAGTTTAACAAGGTTAATTTGAAAAGAGATTGTGTGCTAACTGCGTTGGGCTGATTATGTTTAAATCATTAGGCACTTTTTGGGTGAAAATATTATTAAAAATCGTTTGTTTTTTAATTCGACACATTTTCTTTTTTTAGTTAAGTACATGGGTACCAAAATCGTACTCCTTAATGCATGGAATACAATAATAATGCAAGAATAGAACATGTATGCCATAATTTCATCTGTAGGCCTGTGTTGAATATTACAAACGCCAAAACAATCCCTATCCGCTCACTGTGGTATAATAATATTACTAGTCGGCGGGTTTTGTTCTTTGCTAATTTAGAAAAAAAGATCGCAATTAGGAATCATAATTTTACAATTGATATGTATTATTCTGTTTACATTTTAAAATGACTTTCTTTTTCAGCGATATGTAACCCAACATGTAAGAATAACGGCACGTGTATATCAGATGATGTTTGTAATTGTCAGCCTGGTTATATAGGTCAAACATGTGAACTAGGTAATACTATTATTGTTATATCATATAATATATGTATAAATCAGGTTATATTGGTCAAACATGTGAACTAGGTAATACTTTTATTGTTATATCATATAATATATGTATAAATCAGGTTATATTGGTCAAACATGTGAACTAGGTAATACTATTATTGTTATATCATATAATATATGTATAAATCAGGTTATATTGGTCAAACATGTGAACTAGGTAATACTATTATTGTTATATCATATAATATATGTATAAATCTGGTTATATTGGTCAAATATGTGAACTTGGTTATACAATTATTGTTATATCATATAATTTAGAAATGTACGAATCTGTTAAACATTTGAATAAGTCATACTATCATTATTTCCTGTTTTGTTGTTTTGAAATCATGAAAAACAACAAAGATTAAAACAAGTTGTATGGAGTTCTGACTTAGAATATGCTTTGTTTAGCAATTTTAAAAAATAGTTTTATATTATCTTTGTTGTACGGATAAATAGATAAATTACTTGTAAAATGGACTGATTTATATAAAAAGCGTCGACCGCGTCTTGCAAAAGTCTTACCTGATTTACCTGATATAATATTATCTTTGTTGTATTTTGTCAACAGGTGGAAACATTGAGTCCTTTTGGTCAAACATATGAAACAGAAACAGCAATTTCATCATTATACCTAACTACCATTGAAATATGCTTTTGTATGGGCTTGTTTTTTTTAAATCAATGATTATGTGAAGAGTAAAATTAGTTTTTAAGAACGCCTACTAAGATTATGCTCTGTTAGACTTTTACCACAAATCCAAGTTTTAATGTTGTTGTTTCTCGTCAATACAATAAATAAAATACCTGTAAAATAAACCTACTTTAAAAATGCATCAGGGCGTCTGGCAAAATTGTTTTTAAATATGTTTTGTTGTATTTTGTCAACAGGTGGAAACATAGATTCATATTTATTACCAACATTAAAAGCTGTAGAAACAAGACCATTTAAACCATTATCTTGGTATGATAATCCTGATTTCTCTGAATTTGGTAGAATATGTTACGCTAAGATAGGAATGGAGGTATTATACACACTTACATAAATAAGTGATTTTGTTAACCCTTCTTGTTATATAATAAAGCATCTTTATGGTACTTACAAATTTAGACAAGCACTATACCCTATATAACGTATTATGCTTGTATTATAGCAATCCGCTAATTACGTTTTAAACAATTCTGATACGTTAGACTCCGGTGAACGAACCATATATAGATGAACAAGTAAATGATTTTAGTACAATACAAGTAATATATGTATCCAAACGCCCTTGAATCTTTTAACTGTATTTATATCAACATTCAAAGTCTGAAGTTATTTAATTCGTGCTTATTGGGGTTAGTTTTTTTTGCAAATATATCCATAAATAGTGTTCAAGTTTGAGACCGAAAATATTTATATGTCACTCTTTAAAATGCAAATGTAATTGTGCATATTCACTTCATGTGCATTGGAACAAATCTGAGTGACAACTGATGAATATATTCAAATCTATTTATATATTTGGTAAATGCATTACAGAATGCTCCTACAGAGACACTTGTTACAGCAGAAAGTTTGACATCAAGAAATGAAAGTTTTGGAACATTTACAACTGGACCATTAGATCATTCTGGTGGATTAAATGATACATCACGTGTAGCTTGTGTACAAATAAGATGTCCATCTAATGCTAATTATGCCAATTATCGAAATATTAATGTTAAAGTTTATCCTACAACATCAAGCGGACAATGTTTAATTGGGTAAGTAATTGATTCTATTGAAGTTTAAAATATTGTAATATTAGTGGTAAAGTTTTTATGCAACATGAACAATGCTTAATTGGGTAAATAATTAATTCTATAAAAATTAATTACGTAGTACTATTGATAAGTTTTGCCTTCAACATCAGCTACACAATGTTTAGTTAGGTGAGTAAATCATTAGTTCTGAGTCTTTATGTTAATAATTTAATGGAAATCAAGACATAGAAAATACTTCAAAAGTAATCATCTTTACGCCTTTTGATATAAATTACCGCAAAGTAATGTTAAAGTGTATTTTACGACATCAGTTAGACAGCACTTAATTTAGTAATTTATTGATTCTATGGAATTGACCCACTACGTGTTAAATGTATGCACTAGTCATTTTTTCTCGATAATTCAAAATGTTATTTTACTTTCTTAATACATCGTTATTTTCTATTTGGTTTATAATTTAATTTCACATATTTATTATTTATGTTGTTAGATATACATTGGCTCTTCCAATATCAGATTCATCCCGCGTGAATAATTCAAATTCTAGTGTAATATACGTATGTATGAGTTTTACGTCAGTTGGAGACAAAAACGTCCTGCTAATCCGACTATCGTTCCTGAGATGCATCATTACTAGCCTAATACATTTCATAAACAATTTTCTGCCTTGTCACAAAACTCCATGGTCAATTGCTTGACTCAAAGGACTCTTAGTGAGGTTTAAGAGTTATTTGAAGTTGATTACAAATGTTCCTCGTCTTTTCAACCTTGTTGGGCCAGTGGAGGCAATTCTAAATGCGTTATGCAGTGTTCCCCATTGGACAATATGATTCTAATGGTAACTGTTGTTAAATCTGTTCAGTATCAATACATTTTATGATTTGTTATATTTTCTTACAGAAACGTTAATACGTTGTTGAATGCTACAATAGATCGCTATACTACAGCACATGATGTTCTACAGTTTGATGTTGAATATGGTATAAACTATGGACCTAAATATGGTATATACATTGGTATAGGGACAAGAGATAAAGCTATATTTACAACAAGACAACAATGTCTTAGTGGAGCTAATTTTAATGTTGATACAATCAATACAAATGATGGTTTACTGGCTACGTACAATTGTACAAATGCATAGCATGAATGGTTTTGCATGAAGTGCATTGTTATACAATGTATGCATTTTGAATGATCATTCAAGTTACTGCAAGTTTGTTAGGACATTGTTCATTGATAAACCATTATATGATCATATGATAATAAAAATAAAATTTGAAATGCGTTTTGTGTAAAGTATGTCAAATTTTATTACAAAATAACTTAAACGTTAAATGAAACATCTAGCTTACAAGCATCAGTCCAAATATACCTAGGACAATATAAGGAATGAGAGCAGTTGCATGTTATTATCCTGCGTCAATAGTCACTGAAGCTAATGCAAGTGGACGTTTGATACAAGCAGAGAATCCGTAGATATTGTTTTGACATACAGTTGATTCTTCCGTGTGGCAAAGTAACCGACTTTGTGAGAAGTGTAACTTAGTACTAGGTAACATATAGTTAACGAAACCTGGAAATTCGAGCTGGTTCTGGTTTTGCGCGAGGACAGTAGAAGAAAGCAACATAAAACACCAGAAACAAGTTAAACAAAAAACAAACAGATAATTTATTATTGTAATATAGTCATTTCTAAATAACGAATTCAACCGACACATGTTAAATTGAGCAATTTGCATAATTACATAATACTGTTAAAAATGGTGATTGGAACAGAGTGTTAAATGGGCAATGTAAGATTGAGATATTTTACTGGATTTAACGCCGTTTCAACACAAAATATGTCATTTTACGGCGTCCAGCGTACATAACCTGGCTTTCCTGGACCATTGTCTATTACCAGAACTCACATACCCCTCCACAAGGCCGTAACCTTCTCTATATTATCTAATCAATGGAGGAAAATCGAACGGTATAACATCCCCGGGTGGGATTCAAACCAGTACCCCCTTCTGGACACGAGATTCTAAATCCCAGCGCGTTACCAACTGCGCTATCGACCGGGTTGTAAGATTGAGTATGTTTTTTAGCATAAATGGCCGTGGCACGCCTACAAGTTTTCAAATGACTCTATCTATTGAAGGCAGATTACGGTGTCATACATTCCAAAGAGGGTTCGTCCAGTCACAAAATATTAACAAAATATCAATTGTAAGGTAAAACAGTTTAACCCTAAGTCATATGTATAAAAGCACAAGCCGCGGTCGTGGCCTTGTGGTTAGCATGTCTGACTTCGAATCCGGAGATCGCGGTTTCGAGCCCGGTCGCAATAGGTAAGTATAAAGGCACAAAAGTGTATATCGTACATATGTCTCCCAACCACTCAATCGACATTTATATCGTAAACGGGAATAAAAGTAAAGGACTATCACAGCTTATAAATATATTAACTATATGTTAATAGTAACAATACGATGACGTCTCTCAATAAAACTGTAGGATAATCTGATATGATAGCATGTGCTTCTGGTATTTCCGCTTTTTACATGAAGATGATGTTGACAACACAATGCCATGATGATGATAGATCTATTTGATGCCATCGTGTGAATGCATGCAAAATCTTGTATTTACGTTCTCCATTCCGTATTCATTCTGTTGAACAACACTGAATGTTGCCGTCCTGAAATAATAGTGATAAAAACGGATTGGAAATACTTATATGGCAATTTGTGTCACTTTTGGATATAATTAATAATGACCCACTTTTAATCATGACACAATGGCTTTATATATTCAACTAAAAGTGCACTGAAAGCATAATGTACAAGAGAACGGTTGCCAAGAATAAAAATCTACAGTCTTTTAGCCTCGAGTTGAAATATGATCAAAATTGACGATAATTCTGTTTTTGGTCTGCTTGATGTCTGCTATTTTATAGCTGTATGAAACTGACAGATAGTTATAAAATTACATTGAAAATTATCGATACGATAACAATAAGGGACTTTAGACAGTTATTGCCCCTTGTATACTCTTCAAAAAGATAGGTCCTATTAGTTGGATTACTCGGATGTTACCCTTACTTTTCAATGTCATCTTAAATAACTTTTTTGAAAATCATTTAATTTGTTTGAAATTCAAGGTAAGTATTTTTAGGATAAAGAACTATATAAAGTGTATCACTTCTGTTAATATCTTAGTTAACAAGAAAGATATTAGATGAAATAATTTGTTATTCTTACATAGGAATTCAATGATAAAATCCGAGGATTCAAACTGTAGGGACCTATTTACCAATTGGATTGCTTCAGATTTTATTAGTGAAAGATATCTGACAAAAGTCCCTAATTGCTCGACTGAAGTGTAGGAAACCGAAGAAAAGTCTCCAACGACACATCCTTTGACAATTTCAATAGTCAGCGACAAACTCAACGTTAGCATTTGAGACCACTCGCAATGCAATGAAACAAAAGCAAAGATGCAAGTATTTAGTAAAAAGTATTGAACATTGAGTTCGATTATGATAACTTGAGACAAATCTAAACGATATTCGATGTAAACAATGTTCCATGATATCCAAAACGAGTAATGATTATCACTAAAGCGACAAATAACATGTATAGCTCGTTTAGGATAACTTGAGACAAACGACTCAGTTTGTTTACATATTTGGGACTCAGGTAATACATAAAACAGGGAGGTCAGCTGGTTTTATGTAATAAAAGTATCAAACAAGTCTTAATGCGTGGAACGTGTGTTCTCGTACTAAATTTAATACATCAAAAACACACTGATAATAGTCGATAATTACGTGAACTAAACCTAAATTCACTTGTGTATAAAAATGGTATCGTAGTATTTTGTCTCAAGTTATCCTAAACGAGCTATAATTATTGTAAATGTTGCACAACAAACATACCTGTGCCTGGATTTCACAAAATGTATTATCGTTGCGATTAGTACTGCCATAACCACTCCACTCAGTACTACACCTATTACTATTACTATCCATTTCTTCAATCCAAATATTGTATCTCCATTATCATCAGAATTATTTTTATGGTTTGTAGTGGTACTTTGAGCAACTGGTGTGCTTTGTGTACCATTTACTACTGGAGAAATGGGTGTTTTATGATCTTGGGAAGAAGTGAGAGTATGATGGTATGCAGTGGTTGTATGGCTACGAATGTCTGCGATGGTTGCTGGAGTACGCTTGTCTGAGGTTATTTTTTCCGTATGAACTGTGGCAATTGGTTCCGTACTGGTTTGGATGGATTCTGAAAGTGTTAAATTGAAAAGTGAAAGTTGAAATTACGAATGGATTGATGGGTCAGCACAAAACTGGCCTAACTACAGAAGAGTGTAGACTATAGTTCTTTGCAATAAAGTAGTAGTCAAGTATTGAAAATCATTCATATTAAATTCGAAGGGTTTGCAATTCGTGTATATGAGCGATGACCCAGAGTTGTCTGATTTATCTTGAGCAGTCAGTGGTGGCTCAGATTTACTCAAAAACTAGGGGTCGTGCGTTCGATTCCAAGGTGGGACCTACATACTTCGTGGAGTTTGGTCATGGAATATTTCTAACGGTCATTCTCACCCTATCTCTGTATCAAGTAGGACAGATGACATTCATTTTAAGCACGTTTGTTCGGTACTAGAATACATTACATTTCAGGGGCGGGTCCCGGATTTCTTTCTATGGGGGGTCCGAACTTTTCTAAGGGGTTCTAACTTTTCTAGGGGGCCCGAACCTCGAACCACAACCACATTATACGCATTTTGCAGAAAAATGCAACATTTTGATAATAAAAACTACATTACCAATAAATCTATGTTAAGCACCGAGAAAAATTGCTTCATGCTACTTAAAAATGACTTACAGGTAAGAAATACACTAATGGACAGGTACATTTTCCAAATTCTAGGAAGGTCCGGACCCTCCTGAACCCCCCCCCCCCCGCTGTATCCGCTATGCATTTATTACATACATATTAACTTACGGAAACAATAGTTAACACAGGCAGGAGTAGGAATATAAAAGTAGACCATGAAATCTGTACAATTCTTCATTTTCATGGAATTTCTATGTCCGCAACAAGACGAGCCTGAGTGTATACATACCGTAGTCGAGCGTTCACCATCTTCGACAGATGGAAATGTATCTAAAATAAAACAAAAATGTTGAACATTGTGAAAGCGTACATGTCAGAAACAGCAACTAAAAACAGAACTAGCTCACAGTCAAAAACAAAGATTTTTTTAGATTTTTAAACTTTGTGTCAAAAGGGAGGCCACAAACAAATAATGAAAACAAGAACTAAAGGGTCTCTGCCTTAGAACGGTCCCTGTCGAAATAACTGAGAACATGGAGTATTGCAGTATCAGACATTATTACGTGCGACAAGCATTGTACCATGTAGCCTACACAACGTTCTCGGGAGCTACCGTGATCATAGGAGTATGTGTACGTGTAGACTCCTCAATATTTAAGTAAGATAAGGGACCTTAAAGACTCATCAAAATTATTATCAACATTGTATTCTAGGTAAAACTAAGTAGGTTTTAACTTTTGTTATCATTGGTGGTTTCCTACGCATTTCCATTCAACTTCTGTTCAAATGGAATGGTCTCCTGACAATTTCAAAAACTTAAGCCGAAATTGAGTGTTTCTATGCTATTTTGGCTTTGACAATCGTAACATCCTTCTCCTTCTTTGAGAGTTCAATCTTTGTTCGAGGTAATATCGTTTCCTTTTTGTTAATCTTCATATTTTTATTTTGAGCATGTTGAACATGTGCGCTCTGGGGTATGAAAAGTTAGGTCATTGCCAATTATATAAATTTAGAAAAAGGCATAGAATTACCATTGATCCATATTTGTGTATGACTTCCACATTGTAACCCAGTTGGACATTGGTTAGTTAATAACCCATCGTCTGTTCCTGTATATCTATACCATTTAAATGGTGTATATGTTTGACATGTTAAATTTGATATGTCTGGTGCTATGTAGTTTGTAGTCAAAGCTGTGTCATTTAATTCAATGTAGCTTGAACAAGGGTCAGCACTTGACATAGTAATGACTGTAAATATAGATTAGTAAATCATATGACTTGAAAAGTATTAGCATTTCCAAAAATGCTTGAAATCGCCGTTTAGCCGTGTTAAACATCTTCTTCTTTGAGTAAAAACATTCAAGCAATATGTGTCAGCGTCTTAGACCGTCCAATGTCTATTTATAGATTGCCAGGATCAGAATTTAGCCAAAAATACTTATTGGCGTGTCCTGTTAATCATATATAAACATTTGGCGCGTTTGATTCATTGTGCGGAACCTTCCGGGCAGATAAAAATATATCGAATAAACAGACGCTGTCCTGGACATATTCCATCTGTGCACGCGAATTAGCATAATAGTGGTAGATTTAGCATTTTTCATGTCTATTTGGTCACTTAGAAACTATAATAAATGTATTAGCACATCGAAAGCCAATCGAAGGCTCACCGATAATTTTTCTTAGTATTACCGGAAATGGGAAAACAAGTATGCATCTTTTCAAGGAAACATTATCTTGAAAAATGACATGTAACAATTAATTTTGCTTGTTCCTGGTCTAATATTGCAACTTTCTTGAAACTGGCACTCGTTCATTTATTGATAATGGTATTTTCTAGTAATACAATCAGAAAACCCGACAAAAACATGGCGTCGACGAGTCCATTCACGCACCCCTAATTTGACTATTCGACGTCCATTTCCTCATCATGTGACCTCAAATGCATCGTTTTGATTGGCTTGAGGCAACCGGTGTCGACTACAAAATGCACAAATCTTGATGATTGTATATATCGTCGTTCTGGAACGGCGATGATAAAAGAGCTTATACAAACTCTTCACATCGCTTACTTCACACGGTATGTTTTTCAGTAAGGGAAGTAACCTCCATGCGTTAGTAAGTCAACGAGAACGAACTAAGTGTGTACATTAAAACCTGATATGATGAACGATTATCGAATTTGTACAAGGAACACTCGCGAATTTAATATGTTCATTTCTCCCTTCTCCTGAACCCGGATATGCTACAATTTACCACAGAAGTTCAGACCCTATTGTTCCGGTACTACATGTGCCCCTGCTAATGACACCGCCGGAATTTTGCCCTATTTGACCTATGTCCGGGCTGCACTATGAGTGCTATGATTATGGAATAAGGTCGCGGGTTCGCTCCTTCTAATAAGTAACCCAGTAGCCAAATGACCAGGGGTAATAGCTGTAAAGTCTGTGAACGAGCGTAAGCATGAAACTTAGACTATAGACAATTACTTTACTTTATTTTGATACATACCATGTACTTTTACTATACGAAACAAACATTTCGAAACGTGCATGTAACATTTATTCTCGACCAATGTTTTATCATTTTGCCATGATCTCCTGAGCCAACTAAATACCAAATGTTTTTTTACAAAAAATCTTCATACTGTAGTCATTAAAATGTGAGACAAATAAATATTTATATAACATCTGTCTGCAATTATGGTGGCAAAACGCATCAATAATGCATGTATATACCTTTAGCATAGCTAAGTCTATATTAATTTTTAGCTCAATTATGAAACAATTACAACTTATCTCTTACGAGTCTCCCTTCTGGTTCCCCAATACTGAGCTAATAGAGTAAAGTTTATTGCTCAAGAAAACAACGGTGGGGGGTAGCTATCCAATGAATACCAGTCCAACGTCGCAACCCCTCGTTCGCTCTTAATCTATAACGCTAAGCGAGTACCACGATTATCGCACAAAATGAAATATTTCAAAATACATATAAAACAAAAATAGTATACAAGTAATTATATCATTATAAGATACTTACCACAAAGCAGAACTGGTACTATCGATATGTAAATAATAAGATCCATAATTTTACTATTTAAGTAGCGTTCCAATAAATTAATAACTTTTGAAATAATTTTTTGAATAATTAAATTTACGAACTTATATTGAAATTATCAAATTTATGATTCAGTCATCATTAATATAACTATGATATTATAGATAACACTAAACAATTAAAAGGTGTTTTCAACTCTATTGTTCAGATTGTTTCGTCATTTTCCTTACTTCATTAATGATAAAAATCACTGTGTCATTTTTACTCTTATCAAACAATCCCATGCGTATACAACTATGATTCAATAAAAACGAAGATGATACAAAGTGCATGTTTCGTCAATTTTCTGATTTCTGTTTATTTTTAGATCCTGGTATTTTATCAATAAATGATAATACGATTCATATGAATGTGGTAATCTTTAATTTGAGTAGACACTTGAATATTACAAATAACATAATCTCCTACGAGCTTTTTTCATTAATAAATACCGAGGAAAAAAATTTGAAAAAAATTTCTTCATATTTAGAGTTATCAATGTTTTATCAGATTATGTGCGTAGGTCGACTCACCTAACCAACTTTCAGGGACACGTTTCTTTATTATTTTTCAAATGGGTTTAACGCCGTGGTAATACATTGTCATATCACATCTGTCAGTCAACCTACTCATCGTTCCTGGAATGCGAAATCTCTAGATTTATCTGTTAACAAGTTACTAGGCACGTACTTCCGTCAGTGTCGGCGCGATATGACCTTTCTGTATTGATGCGCCGTAAAACCCAAACAAACAAACAAACAAACTTCCGTCAGTGACTGACAACTGTCCTACATGAATAAGAATCGCTAGTAGGAAGAATGGCCGCATAAATTATTTCAATACAAAGCTCTATTAGTGTTATTTGATAAAAGTATTAGTATCTTATTGTTCGTTTTTTCTCAACTGCTAAAGCATGAATAATTACACGGTGAATGCGTTTGTTAAAATTTAAGTCGAAATACATTCATGAGTTTCCGAAAATGTGTATTATGATCGAGAAACACTGCTGATGTCGTATGATATGTTTTAGTCATGATATTTTTAATAACAATTAGGCCACCAGTACAAAAACAATGCATTCAGTCACCGTGAAATTATTCAAGCTTTGGCAGTTGAGAAAAAACGAACAATAATATGTTTGTCAGTCAATACAAATTTTCATCAACATAAATCATCAAGTAAAACATCTAACATCATAAATAACAAAACGAGGACAATAAATTACGGGCAACCGTGTAAAAATATTAATTGTTTAAAGGGATATACAGGCAAAAGTTCAACTTCATATTTCCTGAAATTGAATTATACTTTTTATAACTGTAAATGCAACAGACACACTGTTATATTACTTGGCAAAATATTTCTTTATTTTCTCGTAATATTTGGGGTGTTTCCTAACTAGCCCACGTGGGTCAGGTTAGCTAAAAATAGATTAGTGGTAAAATATGCATTTACTGATGAGAAGATTCTAGAGCTTGTTATTGTGCAACATTAGTATAATTCTATTTAAAAGATATCCTAACCGCCTATGATTGTTAAAACGACAGGAAACGACCAATAAAAATGTTAAATTTCAGCAAGTACGACATATAATAATCTATATTTAATAATGATAGAGGCCACCGGTCCATAACATGATACATACATTTGCAGCGATATTTTTACCTCTGCGTCCCGCGTCTCTGACGCACAATTTTAGCTAAAAACCCATTGCTTCTGGACATGTGCGTCCAGCTGGACGCATAACGCCGTGGAAGTTGGAAGTAGATGTGTAAAATAATAATCGGCGGGCTAGCACAAATGGCAACTCTGCTCGGAGTTTTGCGTACATTTTTAATTAATAGCTGTAACAAACAACTTTACACCGTATTATGTTCTGAATATAACGACATAATGCATTGGTTCTGTGTTATCAGTGACCAATCAAACCGACTTTTATATTGTACTCAGTATTTGGTATCAACCGGCTTTAATCGGTGACTTAATTTAGGAGACTTCATGCACCTCGCTTTCTTGTTAAATACAGGTGTTATATTCCTTCTTGTATATACATGTAACAAGCCTTTGGTACATTAGAGATGTTAGTTTTAAATTTTCACAAATTGTTACGTTTAGAGGTCATTAGTTTAATACTTTGATTTAAAATTTGCGACCAAATCTCTGCCATACCCAGTGAGGAATGGTAAAAATTCTATTTCAGACGATTAAGGTCCTAACTTTAATTATGCCTTATCAATTATTACGAAGGTTACGATTTATTAATGAACTTAAACTCAATAAGCATAAAAGCTAACTCTAACTAGCTCATTGCATGATGGTTTCTCAATTATATGTTGGTTGGGTCCATCCTGTATCAGTTGTTTTAACATTATGACGATCTGCACCGTGAAACATTCGTACTCAATAATGTTCGTACCCGATACGTTGTGAACGTTAAAAAATAAGGTTTTAAAATTATTATATTTGGCAGTTTGGGATCAACTTGCTTAACTTGGTTCAGAAAAATATGTCAACTGAATGGACGTTTATATGGTTAAATAAATTGATAATAATACATATTCAATCATACTGAAGCTGTGAATGAAATACTTATTTTGTGAATTGTGTTATCAAATTATTGCAATAACATTGTTTTCTTACGATTAGCCATCACAATTACTAAAATATGCATTCAGGGTAAATAAAATGATTGCTGGTGGTCTTATAAAAAGACACCTCAAGAGTTGTGAAATGCAATTTATATCAACTACATGCATTATCAATAATATATATTATTATGAAAAAAGACTTATTTCCACCATTTTTCATACGTGTAGGACACTTGCTTGAGAAATATTTTTGATTCTTTAAAAGTTTGCCATAATAATAATAATAACTTTATTTTCTGAAGGTAACATTTAGACATACAAAGTAAAACTACAACATATGCCTTAATTTCAAATGGCCTTCAACAAAAATTAAATTGCATGTATCAGAATATGAAATTTCAAAAAAAAAGCATCAACAACATACAATTTAACTAAACGTCCAAAAAATCTCTTGCACTCATACATACACTAACGAAGACAAGACACTAAGACAGACATGCGAAGACAAAAACAATACAAAAATATTTATAAAGACAGACACTCACAATAATATACTCAAAAATTATAAATATATGAGTCATTGGCTATTAACTTTTGAAGCCTGAGTTAGAGACACATGTTGGATAATTCTTGTGATTTCTTAGCCAAAGAAATTAAAGAAATAACAAGACTTAGGTTGCATCCTAAAATAAACATAGTTTGTTTGGTGTATGATATAATCATTTCAGCAACTTGTCAATTTTTACATAATTATTCCATCTGGTCACTGATCATATGGGCAGACAGAAAGTCTGACCATATATGCCTGTTTAACTAACAGTTTGAAGTCTTTGGCATAGATTGAATCTGAGTCAATAAAACATGGAAATCTTAATTTCAATTTGTTTTGCTTTCCTGCAGTTTTGAAAGTGATCTGTGGAGTTTAAAAGTTAATAAAAGTAAAGTTTATAAAGACATGTAACCCTCTGATACCTATACTAAAAGTGGTATAAAAATTGATGTTTGATTGTTTATGAAGAGACCCATTGTTTCCGTCATGGACCCATTGTTTTAATACATGTGAGTCCTGTCGGACTCATTGAATTCATTTCTAAAAATATCGCTGCATCTATTTGATGCCATCGTGTGAATTCATGCTAAATCTTGTATTTACGTTCTCCATTCCGCATTCATTCTGTTGAGCAACATTGACTGTCGCCGTCCTGAAATAATAGTGATAAAAACAGATTGGAAATACTTGTATGGCAATTTGTGTCACTTTTGGATATGATTAATAATGACTCACTTTTAATAATGACACAATGGCTTTATATATTCAACTAAAAGTGCACTGAAAGCATAATGTACAAGAGAACGGTTGCCAAGAGTAAAAATCTACAGTCTTTTAGCCTAGAGTTAAAATATAATCAAAATTGACGATAATTCTGTTTTTGGTCTGCTTGATGTCTGCTATTTTATAGCTGTATGATACTAACAGATAGTTATAAAATTACATTGAAAATTATCGATACGATAACAATAAGGGACTTTAGACAGTTATTGCCCCTTGTATACTCTTCAAAAAGATAGGTCCTATTAGTTGGATTACTCGGATGTTACCCTTACTTTTCAATGTCAATTTGCCAAAATTAATCTTAAGTAACTTTTTTGAAAATCATTTAATTTGTTTGAAATTCAAGGTAAGTATTTTTAGGATAAAGAACTATCTAAAGTGTATCACTTCTGTTAATATCTTAGTTAACAAGAAAGATATTAGATGAAATAATTTGTTATTCTTACATAGTTATTCAATGATAAAATCCGAGGATTCAAACTGTAGTGACCTATTTACCAATTGGATTGCTTCAGATTTTATCAGTGAAAGATATCTGACAAAAGTCCCTAATTGCTCGACCGAAGTGTAGGAAACCGAAGAAAAGTCTCCAACGACACATCCTTTGACAATTTCAATAGTCAGCGACAAACTCAACGTGTGTATTTGAGACCACTCGCAATGCAAGGAAACAAAAGCAAAGATGCAAATATTTAGTAAAAAATATTGTTGAGTTCGATTATGATAACATTAGACAAATTTAAACGATATTCGATGTAAACAATGTTCCATGATATCCCAAACGAGTAATAATTATCACTCAAGCGACAAATAACATCTATATCTCGTTTAGGATAACTCGAGACAAACGACTCAGTTTGTTTACATATTTGGGACTCAGGTAATACATAAAACAGGGAGGTCAGCTGGTTTTGTGTAATAAAAGTATTAAACAAGTCTTAATGCGTGGAACGTGTGTTCTCGTAATAAATTTAATACATCAAAAACACACTGATAATAGTCGATAATTTCGTGAACTAAACTTAAATCCACCTGTGTATAATAATGGTATCGTTGTATTTTGTCTCAAGTTATCCTAAACGAGCTATAATTATTGTAAATGTTGCACAACAAACATACCTGTGCCTGGATTTCACAAAATGGATTATCGTTGCTATTAGTACTGCCAGAACCACTCCACTGAGCACTACACCTATTACTATTACTATCCATTTCTTCAATCCAAATATTGTATCTCCATTATCATCAGAATTATTTTTATGATTTGTAGTGGTACTTTGAGCAACTGGTGTGCTTTGTGTACCATTTACTACTGGAGAAATGGCTGTTTTATGATCTTGGGAAGAAGTGAGAGTATGATGGTCTGTAGTGGTTGTATGGCTACGAATGTCTGCGATGGTTGCTGGAGTACGCTTGTCTGAGGTTATTTTTTCCGTATGAACTGTGGTAATTGGTTCCGTACTGGTTTGGATGGATTCTGAAAGTGTTATATTGAAAAGTGAAAGTTGAAATTACGAATGGATTGATGGGTCAGCACAAAACTGGCCTAACTACATGAAAATACAGAAGACTATAGACTATAGTTCTTTGCAATAAAGTAGTAGTCAAGTATTGAAAATCATTCATATTAAATTTGAAGGGTTTGCAATTCGTGTATATGAGCGATGACCCAGAGTTGTCTGATTTAAAGGTTTCCAATCATATTTATATGTTTTTATGTCATGTATATCTTCATTTAACTTAATTGATTAATAGTAAAAAGTCTAGTATCAATTTTACGTTAGAAAACATAGATGGAAATATTGTTGGACATACCAAATATTCAATTAATTCAGAAATGAGATGGCATTGCAAGAACGTTTATCCAAAACGAGTATTGCAATATACTATAACGATCAAAATTCATCTGAAGTCTATGACTATATACATCCAGATCAATCCAGCCAGTTTATCTCAGTCAGTGGTGACTAAGATTTACTCAAAAACTACGGGTCGTGCGTTCGATTCCATAGTGGGACCTACATACTTCGTGTAGTTTGGTCATGGACTAGTTCTAACGGTCATTCTCAGCCTATCTCTGTATCAAGTAGGACAGATGACATTCATTTTTAAGCACATTTGTTCGGTACTAGATTACATTACATTTCAGGGGCGGGTCCCGGATTTCTTTCTAGGGGGGTCCGAACTTTTCTAAGGGGTTCTAACTTTTCTAGGGGGGTCCGAACCTCGAACCACAACCACATTATACGCATTTTGCAGAAAAAATGCAACATTTTGATAACAAAAACTACATTACCAATAAATCTATGTTAAGCACCTAGAAAAATTGCTTCATGCTACTTAAAAATGACTTACAGGTAAGAAATAAACTAATTGACAGGTACATTTTCCAAATTCTGGTGGGGTCCGGACCCTCCTGACCCCCGCCGCCCCCCCCGCTGAATCCGCTATATGCATTTATTACATACATATTAACTTACGGAAACAATAGTTAACACAGGCAGGAGTAGGAATATAAAAGTAGACCATGAAATCTGTACAATTCTTCATTTTCATGGAATTTCTATGTTCGCAACAAGACGAGCCTGAGTGTATACATACCGCAGTCGAGCGTTCACCATCTTCGACAGATGGAAATGTATCTAAAATAAAACAAAAATGTTGAAAATTGTACATATCACAAACAGCAACTAAAAAACAGAACTAGCACACAGTCAAAAACAAAGATTTTTTTAGATTTTTAAACTTTTGTTTCAAAAGGCAGGCCACAAAAAATATTGAAAACAAAAACTAAAGGGTCTCTGCCTTAGAACGGTCTCTGTCGAAATAACTGAGAACATGGAGTATTGCAGTATCAGACATTATTACGTGCGACAAGCATTGTACCATACATGTAGCATACACAACGTTCTCGGGAGCTACCGTAATCATAGGAGTACATGTACGTGTAGACTCCTCAATATTTGACTAAGATAAGGGACCTTAAAGACTTATCAAAGTTATTATCGACATTTTATTCTAGGTAAAACTAAGTGGGTTTTAACTTTTGTTATCATTGGTGGTTTCCTATGCATTTCTATTCAACTTCTGTTCAAATGGAATGGTCTCCTGACAATTTTGAAAAAAATACCTGAAATTGAGTGTTTCTATGCTATTTTGGCTTTGACAATCATAACATCCTTCTCCTTCTTTGAGAGTTCAATCTTTGTTCGAGGTAATATCGTTTCCTTTTTGTTAATATTCATATTTTTATTTTGAGCATGTTGAACATGTGCACACTGGGGTATGAAAAGCTAGGTCATTGCCAATTATATTAATTTAAAAAAGGCATAGAATTACCGTTGATCCATATTTGTTTGTCACTTCCACATTGTAATCCAGTCGGACATTGGTTAGTTAATAACCCATCGTCTGTTCCAGTATATCTATACCATTTAAATGGTTGATATGTTTGACATGTTAAATTTGATATGTCTGGTGCTATGTAGTTTGTAGTCAAAGCTGTGTCATTCAATTCAATGTAACTTACACAAGGGTCAGCACTTGACGTACCGATGACTGTAAATATTGATTAGTAAAATATATGACATGACAAGTATTAGCATTTTCAAAAATTCTTGAAATCGCAATTCAGCCGTGTATAACATCTTCTTCTTTGAGTAAAAACATTCAAGCAATATGTGTCAGCGTCTTAGACCGGCCAATGTCTATTTATAGATTGCCGGGATCAGAATTTAGCCGAAAATACTTATTGGCGTGCCCTGTTAATCATATATAAACATTTGGCGCGTTTGATTCATTGTGCGGAACCTTCCGGGCAGATAAAAATATATCGAATAAACAGACGCTGTCCTGGACATATTCCTTCTGTGCACGCGAATTAGCATAATAGTGGTAGATTTAGCATTTTTGGTCACTTAGAAACTATAATAAATGTATTAGCACATCGAAAGCCAATCGAAAGCTCACCGATAATTTTTCTTAGTATTACCGGAAATGGGAAAACAAGTATGCATCTTTTCAAGGAAACATTATCTTGAAAAATGACATGTAACAATTAATTTTGCTTGTTCCTGGTCTAATATTGCAACTTTCTTGAAACTGGCACTCGTTCATTTATTGATAATGGTATTTTCTAGTAATACAATCAGAAAACCCGACAAAAACATGGCGTCGACGAGTCCATTCACGCACTCCTAATTTGACTATTCGACGTCCATTTCCTCATCATGTGACCTCAAATGCATCGTTTTGATTGGCTTGATCAACCGGTGTCGACTACAAAATGCACAAATCTTGATGATTGTATATATCGTCGTTCTAGAACGGCGATGATAAAAGAGCTTATACAAACTCTTCACATCGCTTACTTCACACGGTATGTTTTTCAGTAAGGGAAGTAACCTCCATGCGTTAGTAAGTCAACGAGAACGAACTAAGTGTGTACATTAAAACCTGATATGATGAACGATTATCGAATTTGTACAAGGAACACTCGCGAATTTAATATGTTCATTTCTCCCTTCTCCTGAACCCGGATATGCTACAATTTACCACAGAAGTTCAGACCCTATTGTTCCGGTACTACATGTGCCCTGCTAATGACACCGCCGGAATTTTGCCCTATTTGACCTATGTCCGGGCTACACTATGAGTGCTATGATTATGGAATAAGGTCGCGGGTTCGCTCCTTCTAATAAGTAACCCAGTAGCCAAATGACCAGGGGTAATAGCTGTAAAGTCTGTGAACGAGCGTAAGCATGAAACTTAGACTATAGACAATTACTTTACTTTATTTTGATACATACCATGTACTTTTACTATACGAAACAAACATTTCGAAACGTGCATGTAACATTTATTCTCGACCAATGTTTTATCATTTTGCCATGATCTCCTGAGCCAACTAAATACCAAATGTTTTTTTACAAAAAATCTTCATACTGTAGTCATTAAAATGTGAGACAAATAAATATTTATATAACATCTGTCTGCAATTATGGTGGCAAAACGCATCAATAATGCATGTATATACCTTTAGCATAGCTAAGTCTATATTAATTTTTAGCTCAATTATGAAACAATTACAACTTATCTCTTACGAGTCTCCCTTCTGGTTCCCCAATACTGAGCTAATAGAGTAAAGTTTATTGCTCAAGAAAACAACGGTGGGGGGTAGCTATCCAATGAATACCAGTCCAACGTCGCAACCCCTCGTTCGCTCTTAATCTATAACGCTAAGCGAGTACCACGATTATCGCTCAAAATGAAATATTTCAAAATACATATAAAACAAAAATAGTATACAAGTAATTATATCATTATAAGATACTCACCACAAAGCAGAACTGGTACTATCGATATGTAAATAATAAGATCCATAATTTTACTATTTAAGTAGCGTTCCAATAAATTA
Organism: Mactra quadrangularis; assembly: GCA_025267735.1. Classification (NCBI taxonomy): domain Eukaryota; kingdom Metazoa; phylum Mollusca; class Bivalvia; order Venerida; family Mactridae; genus Mactra; species Mactra quadrangularis. Next base: position 37,989,089 of record CM046304.1, read on the forward strand.
ATAACTTTTGAAATAAGTTTTTGAATAATTAAATTTACGAACTTATATTGAAATTATCAAATTTATGATTCAGTCATCATTAATATAACTATGATATTATAGATAACACTAAACAATTAAAAGGTGTTTTCAACTCTATTGTTCAGATTGTTTCGTCATTTTCCTTACTTCATTAATGATAAAAATCACTGTGTCATTTTTACTCTTATCAAACAATCCCATGCGTATACAACTATGATTCAATAAAAACGAAGATGATACAAAGTGCATGTTTCGTCAATTTTCTGATTTCTGTTTTTAGATCCTGGTATTTTATCAATAAATGATAATACGATTCATAGAAAAGTGGTAATCTTTAATTTGAGTAGACACTTGAATATTACAAATAACATAATCTCCTACGAGCTTTTTTCATTAATAAATACCGAGGAAAAAACTTGAAATAAATTTCTTCATATTTGGAGTTATCACATTCTTATCAGATTGTGTGCGTAGGTCGACTCACCTAACCAACTTTCAGGGACACGTTTCTGCAACACGTTTTCAAATGGGTTTAACGCCGGGGTAATACTATATAAATAACACATGGCAGTGAGGGTGACAGTACAGATTATCAACCCGAGGAAAATAATATTATTTTTCAAGGGTTGATAATCTGTACTGTCACCCTCACTGCCATGTGTTATTTGTTTTATTATACCGAACAAAACTGTAACATGTAAATATTTATTGAACAACAAATAAAGAAAACAATCAGTACAATAAAAAAACTGAATTATATCACTAATATACACTGCCGCGACCGGGATTCGAACCCGCGATCTCCGGATTCGAAGTCAGACATGCTAACCACTACGCCACGGTCGCGGCTATTTACGGCTACTAATCGTTAATAAGTGGTCTGCCTTAGACAGCGGGTAATATTACCATGTGATCGAACAAAATATCACCCGCTCCGGTATAGGGCTTTAGCATAGGGAAATTCCAGTGAGGTATAATAAATTGTCATATCACATCGGTCAGTCAACCTACTCATCGTTCCTGGAAGGCGAAATCTCTGGATTTATCTGTTAACAAGTTACTAGGCACGTACCTCCGTCAGTGACTGACAACTGTCCTACATGAATGAGAACACTGGTAGGGAGAATGACCGTATACATTATTTCAATACAAAGCTCTATTAGTTTTATTTGATAAAAGTATCTTAATATGTTTGTCAGTTAATACACCTTTATCATCAATATAAATCTTCAAGTAAAACATCATTCTAACATTATAAACAGAAATGCCATGTGGAAATCACATTAAAGCCGGATTTAAAAACTTTAACCCAAAATACAAAGGGGAAATAATCCATAATAAAGGCAGGTAGAGTTGTGGTTACTTTCAAATTCTGTTCATCACATTGTATGTTATCATTGTATGAAGTTTCATCAAGATCTGACAATTACTGGCAGAAAAATATGATAAAGAAAAAACTTTAACGCAACTGTTAACGACAAAGGACGCCCCATCGACCGCCCGCCCGCACGACCGACAGCCCGCCCGACAGCCCGCCCGCCCGACCGACTGCCCGCCCAACCGACCGCCCAACCACCCGCCCGCCCGCCTGTGTTTCGTCAATATATTAGCCGAATTTTTTTCGTTGAAAAATCCGGCTAATTACATACGAGGACAATAAATTACGGATCTTCATCACCGGGCAACCGGGTAAAAATATTCTTTCACGTTTAAAATTGCTCCCGGAATAGAAATAGTAATAATGATAATCTTAAATAAAAAAGAACATTGAGTGTAGACTTTACGTAATTATGTTGTAAGACTATGTTTGTTATGTTGTGTAAAATAGTGAGGTAGTCTGGATTACCAGCCTTTACCACTATTGTCAATGGGTCAGGAAAAGCACAATTATGCCAACACAGGGCATCTTCATGTTATTTTTTTATTTTGTACGAAAATGTTCTGAGGATGGTCATTTCGTAGGAGTTTGGTGCTATATAGGTCATTCGAAGTCGATTTTTCTATTAGCACTTAAATTTAGCGAACGATTAACCAAATAACATGTCTCAAAGTAAACACGATTCGGACGTTGCCAGTTTCTGGCTAGAATTTTGGATACATTGTTAAGCATAAATGTAACCGAACGACTTAAATAAAATATCCACTGTACTTCTTGAACAAAGTTTCTTTGGTTTAAGCCTCTATTGGGAGATTTGTTCATTTCAAAACAGAATTATCCGATACCTGAAACAATACGCCGGGTGCCGCCATTATTCTGCTTTGTCTGACGTACTTTACCCATCAAAGTATGACTGGGAACCAGAAAACATAGTGAGGCTATGTTACAGCTGTCTCATTTTATCAATGACCATTTTCCCTCCTACCACTGTATTAAATTAAGCAAGCTGTCGGTCACTGATTAAGGTTTTTTCTAAGATTTGAATTTCATACCTGAGCGACATTAGACTTTTTTATGTAAGTTTCTGATTTGGGCAAACCTTCTGAATAAAAGACCATTGGGACTTTGGCAATATGTGTTAATAACAGATTTCATTAGTTCAAGAGATATGCTTTACATTAAAACGTAACTGCAATACATATTTCTGCAGCAAATGCTATTTCTCTCTCTCTCTCGTTTATGACTGGTGATATAAATTATCTTTTTCGACATTGATAGCTGAAGCCACCAGCTAGCTCAGTCGGTAGCACACGAATCTACTGATCGAGGGGTCGTAAGTTTGATTCCCAGGCGGGACATACTTTTATGGATTTTGGTTATGAAATAATTTCTACGACCTTTCTCTCTCTTAACACTGATTCTAAACCAAGTAAGTCTGTTGATAGTAACTGACGGAAAAGTGCGCTTAGTAACTGGCTAACTGCAAAGTCCAGAGATTTAGCCTTTACAGGAACAGTGAGTAGGTGGACTGACCGCCTTGATATGACCTAAACAATGTCATGCTACGGCGTTAAACCAACCAAAAAAGTATTATAAATTTTCCTTGATTTAGAGTGTAGCTTTATTGAACCTATATATCTACCATTAAGTCACTTATTAAGGCAATCCCAACTTGAATTTTGTTAAGTGTCAACTCAAGTTTGATAAACCTATGTACCTTTTCACAAAAACACAGACACCGAAAACGAAAACATATGTCCATTCTAGCTAGTGTTCACGCAAATAAGTATATGTACTTGGTAGTAAATGAATATGACATTAATGTGAGATTAAAGTAATTCTAAAAAAATCATATACACCATACACATATACAGTTTCATTAATCAAATACACAGAAACAAGGAACTATCAGTACTTTCTGAGAAAAATCAGTAATCGAATCCTGGAACAATAGAATTATTTAAGAAAATTCCACCAATATTTTTTTTGGATTGAGTAGAGTAGAACCTACGCGCGCGTGGACGCTTAACAAAATTCCAGTATGACATGGCCTAACCTGCTAGTCATAAGCCTACACTTGTTTGATGCATTATCTTAGACAGTAAATGAAGTGCACATTCTTGATCTGACGTATTGATATATCATTTAGGAGTGTTTACTTTGTGTCAATTCAATGACTACAGTTCAATCATTTTCTCTGATAACGTATCTATATATCGAAACAAAAACCATATAATGATGTGTCCTATTTCAAAATTTTTACAAACTTATATTTATAATGTTATTTATAATATAATAAATATTAATAATAACATTTTATAGTATTTATAAATAATTGCGACAGTTTGCATTTGTACAAGCCGCGTGTCTAGCTTGGTCGGTAACGCACAAGTGTTTTGATCGAGTGTTCGTAGAGTCGATTCCCAGGTGTGGCATACTTTCGTGGAACTTGATCAAAAAATAATTTCTATGAACATTCTCCCTCCAACCACTGATTCTAAATTGTGTAGGGCAGTTGTCAGTCACTGACGTCTATTCGTCTATTAACTCGTTAACAACTAAATTCGAAGATATAATCTTTCCAGGAACGATTAGTAAGTTGACTGACCGCCGTGATATGACTTTTTACAATGTACTGGAACGGAATTTAAAGGGATATACAGGCAAATGACTGTGCCAAAAGTACAGAACCAAGTTGAGTCTTCAAATAGTATAAAGAAAGCAAGAAATCACTTAATAATAACCTTTGTCACTTATAACATTCAACCGAACGAATTTAAATATGTGGCATACACATCGTTGAAAACGAAAGTAACGATACTGAGGGAATCACCAAACTATTTATAGATTTGTTATATGTCGTACTTGCTGAAATAAAAATTTTCATTGGTAGCTTCTTGTGTTTTTCCAACATTCTATGGCGGTTAGGATATATTTTTTATAGAACTACTCTAATGTTGCACAATAACAAGCTCTAGTATCTTCCCATCAGTAAATGCTTATTTTAACACTAATCTATTTTAGCTAACCTGACCTACGTGGGTCTGATTAGAACACACCCCAAATATAAAAAGAAATATAAAAATATTTTGCCAAGTAATATTTCAGTTTGTCTGTTTTAATCACAATGATAAAATATAATGCAGAACCAGGAAAATTGTAACTAAACAGTTTGCCTGTATATCCCTTTAACCCAACCAAAAATACATTTGAACACACCACGCTATTTTAGGTTACGTCACACTTTACGGGGTATTTTGGGCAAGAAATGATGTAATAGGAATGTACTGGAACAACCCAGCAATGTTCCGATTAGAAATAAACATTTAATATCAAAACACCAACAAAATCTCACTCCTTGAATTCCAGTTACAGGTAAATTAGGGTATCTTCCAAGTAAGGGCTGTTTGATATCAGATAAAAGTTTATACGACGTCATAAGTTCTTTGTATCAATTTTCATTCAACAGTTTTAATCCATTTATCTGTTCTACTTCGATATTCCATAGATATACAATCGAAACATTTTGGTAAGAAGGTTTAGTCGATGAACTATCTTAGATCATTGAATGTTGATCGAACAACTCATTCGGAACTACCTCGGCGATCTTCTACGCAGATAAACCTTGGATATCATATGGTGAGAAAGTAGATATAACATGGATTCCATAGAAAACGTGAATTTAATGGAATTTGGTTTCTGTGGTAATATAGCCTGAACTACACAGAAATACGATGTTTGAGACATGTAAGAATGTTTTGAAAAGAGTGTAACAATGTATATTAGAGTTCGAACAAAAACAAAACCAAACACTGTTTATAACAACAAAACAATGAACTAATCCACGATGAGGGATGCTCAGGATGACAATAACATAAACAATTGTGATATAAATTACAAGTGTCTTAGTTGTTGGTGTAATGGTAATTAGCGTTCTACCATTACAAGCATTGATTTACCAAGTTTATCCGACATGCTGATTTTTAAATGAATTACACAAATTTTTTTTTCAATACTGCTTACCCCTGAAATGGATTGTCTCATTTTTAATGGTTACCCAAACACGTTTTGTCATTTTTTACGCACTATAAGTGTTGTACATGAAAATGATGGTTGTCGTGTTGCATTGTATTATGCAGACAATCCATGGTCATTTGCTATGATAAAGACTTCTGAAAGTTGTTTTGTAGCTAATTAGTAGAATAGCAGGCAGATAGTTATAAAATGTTGACTTTACACGTCTATATACGTATAAACAATAATAGAACTACTTGCTAGGGAGTTAATCGTCGGACCTCATAACCTGGTTGTATTCCTACTACGAGATATACATGTATCTTCAAAAATGATCACCGAGGTTGTTCCGAATGCAAGCGACTATCAAACTCCTCACACTCTGTTTACGTCACACGTTGTTACTTTCGATAAAGGGAAGTAACCGCTGCAGGGACTGTGGACTTGAAGATACAATTTTATAATAAATGATCGTAGTTCCGCCGTATACCTGTATTAGACAAAAGATTGTGGTTGTACAGTGGACATTGGTATTATAATAATATTAATTAAGTTAGAATGTATTGTATAAGTGTTGATAATGGATATGTATATTTCCGTTGATTTTATACGGAAACAAATGAACATTATTTATGTACCGAAAAATATTTTGAATTGAATGCATTATCCACTTTAAATCAATTGTAAAACTTGCTGTGGTTGAAAGTACATGTAATTGTAAACGTGTATGCCTTATTATTTACTGTATTTCTTGATGAAATTACATTATTAAAGTCTTTAGCATTTTAATTAAGAAATGAAGTACATTACCAAGTTGCAATACGTAAGTTATTAATGATACAGTTTTTAGAATTTCAATCTTTTTTGTAACTTAATATTGAAAGATGTTGATCTAAATTAATCATTTAGTACTTTTTCAAGCACTTAAGTCAACAGTAAACTTAGGCTGGGATTTAATCAGCTCACGTTGTCTCAATATTAAGTACCTCAGTAGGTCTGACTTTCCTTACATTCTTAATCTCTTTATTTTTTATACCTTCCGCGTTTTTTGTAAATACAACGATAAGATTATTATTAATGCCTGACACTTCATTTTTTTCTGTCGCCAGACCGCTGTCGCACCAATGACATATCAGAAATCAGGAAAACTAACCACGTATTTTAGATAACATTCACATTGACGAAATCACGTGACTTGTTTTAAATCAAACTGGATAAAGTTGAGGAGATGTTTGAACGGTAAGATAACGATATTGATTTGATTTGATAACAGGAAAGTCCCACTATGTTATATAATGTTGTTATGTGTATCTAATACAATATGGACAAAATATTTATACATTTTTATTGATAACAAATTTCTAAAAATATCGAATTCGTCAGTTTAGATTTTTAGTGAGTTTTTGGGTGTGATTTGGCAGCGTTTTATGGATATAGATCTCGAGTTCAAATCCGGTTTAAGTATGGAACTTTTACGGACACGATAAAGACAAGTTTTCGTTCCGAGGAATCACAATGAAGATTCAGTTGTTGGTTTTTGTCATAAATTTAGTAGTGAAAGGATATTTATTTGAAGATTATAGTAATGAATGGTTAATAGAAACAACAACGACGGACGATGACGAGTCAAAGAGGATATTTGAGAAGCATGGTTTTAGATACATTAGTAAGGTATGTCATACTGTTTGATTACTTTTCGTATATAAGCCGCACGGCTAGCTAAGTTGGTAACTCAATAGTCTACGGATTGAGGGGTCTGTGTTCGATTTCCTTTCCAGGAACGGAGAGTAGGTTGACTGACCGCCGTGGTATGGTAATATGACATATACGATTTGTTGTTATGGTGTTAAACCCTTCAAAAACGTTTACGATTGGTTTTATTTACATGTACGTTAATTCAATGATCTAGGTTGCTCAGTTATCTCTCCTTGTGTTTACATCAAAGTTACGAGGCTACATGTACAAAAGTCGATTCCTATGATCATCGGCAGCAAGTGAAGTCCCGATTTATCTAGGCCGCAATTTATGTACGTTAAACATTGTAGTTTTAGTGAATTGGGACCGTGCCGATTGTCTGTGACCATAATCAGAAATGATAAGCGTATGGGGTTAATTTCTGTCACATATGTTTATTCCATACATCAAGTGTCAGTTATAAATGCGTCTTCCTAGCTCTCTCCCATTAATGAAGATAACCCCTCACGGGGGACGTGGAGATGTAAGCTGCTGTCTTAGTGTCAAGGAATACTTACAGCAGTCCGTGGTTGCAGTTCCTAACCTTTAGAATATGACTGAGGTATGAATGGCGTTTTTAGCTAATGAGGGAAGTTCAATATTCAAATAGGTAAATAAGAACCAATTGGTTATGAACTTTATACATACATATAGGATAACCTGGCGTCAGTCCTGCGGATGTCCAGTCGTCTTAGATTGTGGTTAAGGAACAATTTGGTACACTGACGTCAATCAGGCATCAGCTATTATTTCTCTGACAAGGTATCATAAACTACAGTTATTAATACACATTGATCATATTCATATTTAACTTGTACAGCGTCCTAAAGTACGTGTATTTAATTAATGCACATGTGTATCTAGTTTATTCGGTACTTTTTAACAGTTTTCATGCATATGTACATAGGAGTGGTTGATTATAAAGTGCGTTCCCGGCATAAACACTGACATATTGTCGAGATGATTCTTTGCAATACATAAACGGATATGCATGTCCGGATATATATGAACATCATCATTAGGGAGCAGTCATTTTGATTATAAAACTGATGAATTAATAATTGAACAGGAACATGGCTTGTTTGAAAACCAAAAATTCCCAGTTCTACTATATACTTGGACTTACGACTAAAACCAAACGTAAGATGGTTGGTTATATGGGCCCAAGATCTGTTGTCTTTGATGTAAAATCAAATTGAATTGAGATATAATACATTTGTATAAATTAAGTATTTTATTCATGATCCATACTCGGTGTTTATCATACACTTACATTCTTATCTGATAACTACATGTATATAATGTCATCAATAACCAGTCTAAATTTATTATGGTCTGTGACATTCTATTGGAAGTATAAATTTATTCAAAAGTTTTAGTAAAAAATGGCCACCTTTGAATTGCATTTAACCATTCAAATTATACTGTTTCGGTAATTTAGAATCTGGAATATTTAACGCAGTTTTATCATTGTTAAATGAAATATTGGATACAAATGCTTAATGCCCTAGTCTATTAAACTGTTGGTTGGTATATATATTCAAAGATTAGTGGTCTGTTATTCTGATGACTGAGACGGAAACCCAAATGTAATTGTAGACTAGGGTATTCAAATTATTTGTATCCAATATTTCATTTAGCAATGATGAAACTGCGTTAGATTTTCCAGATTCTAAATTACAGAAATAGTATAATTTGACTGGTTATGTGCAATTCAAAGCTGGCTATTTCAGACTCTTTGGGTCGGAACCCAGCCGGCCCACTATCACACTATTCATATTGCTTTAATCTGGATTACATGCCCCTTACCACTATCTTTATCGGGTCAGCCAAACGGGAATCATGGCGGCCTCCTCAGTTATTATACAGGTAGTACGTTTTCTTAACCTTTCATGAATTATCCAATATTTAATTCAGTACATAGGGCGCGGCCATGATCATGGTTTGCCTGACGTACTTTTACCTGCCAAAGTACGACTGGGAACCAGACAAATATTGCTTATACAAAAGGCATTTTTAATCTATCCAAATAACAACCGTCATTGACAAATCACGCTTCATATTGCTTTAAACAAACCAAGGACCTAAGACGATAAATGTACATAAATACAAATGTAGTCCTATTTCTAATGCAGGAATGTTTAAACTAGATATTAAGCATATCACTCACTCCTTTTACTCAAAATCTCTGTCAGAAAAAAATCAAAATAGTTTCAACAGAAATTTGTGCAGTCTCAAGGGTTCATCTAATTTTGACGCCATATTGGAAACTTCATAATTGTGAAAAAGATAATTTACATAACTAGAAACTTATATAAGTCCTGTAATTTTCATCGTACTCTTAAATTTGTTTAATTTAATATTTTCAATGTTTCGTCTAACATAAGAAATGGAAACGTACAGACCGGTCAGCTTGTCTTTTGAAATATCCTGTTTAACTAGAGAATGTACTTCATAACAATGTTCCTCTTTTTAACATGACTTTTGAAAGATCATGTATGGCCAGAGAATGTACTTGTAACTATGTTACTAGTGTTAGATTTTAACATAACTTTTCAAACGCCCTGTATGACCGGAGAATGCACTTCATAACCATGTACCGAGGGAAGAATTTTCAACATGCCATTTCAAGCACCCTGTATAGCCGGAGAATCCACTTCACAACTCCGTTCCTTGGAAATGATTTTAAAATGACTTTGAAACACACTGTATACATGACCAGAGAATCAACTTTATAACTATACTCTAAGAGCAAAACCTTTTACTTGACTCTTCAAACACACTGTATGACCGGAGGATCTACTTCATAACTTTGTACCTAGAGCAGAACTTTTAACATGACTTTTGGAGCATCCTGTATGACCGGAGAATCCACTTCATAACTCTATTCTAGAGCAGAACTTTTAACATGACTTTTGGAGCATCCTGTATGACCAGAGAATCCACTTTATGACTTTGTACCTAGAGCAGAACTTTTAACATGACTTTTGGAGCATCCTGTATGACCAGAGAATCCACTTTATAACTTTGTACCTAGAGCAGAACTTTTAACATGACTTTTGGAGCATCCTGTATGACCAGAGAATCCACTTCATAACTTTGTACCTAGAGCAGAACTTTTAACAAGACTTTTGGAGCATCCTGTATGACCGGAGAATCCACTTCATGACTTTGTACCTAGAGCAGAACTTTTAACATGACTTTTGGAGCATCCTGTATGACCGGAGAATCCACTTCATAACTGTGTACCTAGAGCAGAACTTTTAACATGACTTTTGGAGCATCCTGTATGACCGGAGAATCCACTTCATAACTGTGTACCTAGAGCAGAACTTTTAACATGACTTTTGGAGCATCCTGTATGACCGGAGAATCCACTTCATAACTATGTACCTAGAGCAAGTATTGACATTCCTACAACGTATAACTTCCACTTCCCCACCATCAAGATTAAAGGCTAGGTTATGGTTTAACATTATAGCATCGCTAGACTCTCCATAGAGTTACATATATTTACACATCAGGCAAGACGTACGACAAGTTCATGATGTTAGAAAAACAATTTCATCAACCAAGGAACGTAACTTTTTTGTTGACGCTGCACAGTCCTTACCTGCAGCAATTAGTAATTACAGTTATGACATTCTAATTTCTACCTAATAATGATGTTTGAATAAATGAACTAAACTTTTGCCTATATGTATCGTGAGTACTTATGTACTGTAATGAGTATTTAAATCAGCGGGGTTAATGTATGCGCCACTGACAGCGGTATAAAATTCAACCATAGCCGTCTGTTACTAAAACATCTGAAGCCTCAACCGTCATGCAGTGTAGGGCGTAGTGTGATGGTCTCGCGTTTGATAGCATGCCGATTCTCTCTTGTATATAAATCCTTTGTTTGATATCAATTTTCCTCTTGAGACGGAGTTGTTGGCTATTTATGGAAGGGTAAGCTATACTCAGATTTCATTTTAAATTTAGCTTTTCCAAAACTATCAAAATTGTATAGACACATTTTTGGAAGTAGGAAAGTAATGTTCTGATAATAAAAAAATTAGCGCAAATTAACACACGACTACAAATGATTGCGCTTCATGTTGCAAAAATCTACCCCGAATGTAAAGGTATAGACAATTTTAGTGCATTTTTGTGACATTTATTTATATTTTTTGCAACCTATAGGTCAGTTTTTCTTAAAATATTAAGAATTACATTTTGACAAAATCACAGACATTCAATGGTCTTTTCAAAATATAGGAAAAAGTTAACCATGTGAATTAGTATCTTTAAAGATGTGTCCTAGAAACTTGGTAAGGTAAGAGGCCTGGGTACATAACATAAAATACATATACAACCGTTGATAAACAGCGCGAAAAGCACAAGAGCAAACAAATGCAACAATACAGACTCCTGTATCAATGCTATAATAATATCATTGATAGCTTATTACATTGTGGACCAATGAGAGCATGCCTGATCAACGCATGATCATGTTACTGTCTGATAACCCAAGGGAGAGTGAGATCAAAAGCAGAGTTGTAATTTAGCTTTCATAACAAGTAGACTTATGTTTCCTGTTTTGTATATACAATTAATATGTTTAATAATCCGTTAATCTAAAACAATAGATTAGTTGCTATGCGACCAGTCAGTGGCACAGATAGTGACACCAAAACCTCAAATACATCTAAATTCTGTTAATTATATTACAGATTGAAGATGGTCTATACGTTGTACGACACGAATCATCACCGTTAAATTCAAGAAGAAGAGCTGACGTTGTTAGAAAACGACTTTTAACAGAAGATTCGGTAGGTATTTATCAGCTTTGATTGAAAACAAAGTCATTGAGAGGCCTTTGATAAGAGCATAGTTCTATATTCATTATTTGTGTACGTTGACTCATCGTTTTAGAGCTAAATCATGCAATTTGAAGGAAGTTTTATATCGCAGGACTAAAAATTCATCTTAGCCTATTGTGATCAAGACTAACGTTTAAAGTATTGGCAACCATAGTCTACTTTCGGTTCTGGTCTACTTTCACTTTGAAATGCAATAAATAACATTAATATATTTAAGCGCTACTAACAATTATAAAACGTTCTTGTTCATTACAGGTATTTGCTTTGATACACATGAATGTCTGTTTTATTTGCAATCCATGAACAGATTACTTTTGATAATACTATAATGATACTGATTGTATTGGCTGAATGTCTTTGTGTGCTTGCTTTTACATGAAGATATGTAAAGTAATAGTTTAATGTATGTTTGTTGTTTCTCCAAATGTTCCAGGTACGAAAGGCTGAACAACAGGTTTGGAATAAAAGAGTTTTAAAGGCTATCACCATAAATGATGCCCAATGGAAAGACATGTGGTACATAGTAAGTAACTTGGTCACAGGGGCGGATCCAGGATTTTTTTCAAGGGGGGGTCCAAACCTAGAACCACAACCACATTATACACATTTTACAGAAAAATGCGACATATTGATAATAAAAACTACATAACCATTAAATCTATGTTAAGCACCGAGAAAAATTGCTTCATGCTACTTAAAAATGACTTACAGGCAAGAAATACACTAATGGACAGGTACATTTTCCAAATTCTAGGGGGGTCCGGACCCCCCTGGCCCCCGCTGGATCCGCATATGGGTCATATACATGGTTTGATGGAGGTACATAAAATTCATACCGCCATTGACGAGATTCTACGAGAGATAAATGGGGCATTCCATTTTGATTACAATATCACAACTATTGCTTGTAACCAAAGCAGAACATTCCGAATAACTCTGGCATAGACCAGATTGTATAGGTTTTAACAACCTAATGGACCACAAATAAACTCTACTTGGTCCGTTTATATCACTTCCTGAATCACTTTTGTTATTATGTCTAACTTCTGTGATACAGCAATGAGTAATTCCCAACATCATACATTTGCCATTTGATCCTAATATCAGTACTTGTTCAGCCTATTCCACAATGTGTTCCAGCATTCGGTTGTTTCTTTACTTTCTTTTCTTTTCTTTGATTAGTTACGCACAAATTTTACGTAGATAATGACGACGCAATGATTTTTGAAATGATTATTTCTGAAACTATTTGAAATATGAAAATATATATTTCAAGTGTATATATAGTCCATCTTTTTTTTTCAAAAGTCAAAGTTTGGATAGTTTCACGGTGACTGAAATACACTCTATCACAATATCATAATTGACAGACAACGAACAACTTAAACATGTGAAGCCATCGTGAAATTATTCATGTTTAGACAGTGGAGAAAAAACAACTATAGTTTTTTGTCTACTTAATACGACGGAAACGTGAGACTTATAGCTCAAACATACAGGAGCAACAAATATGATATCACATAAATTATTTACTTTCAGAATGGTAACACCAATCCTGATATGGGTGTACAGAAGGCTTGGGATAAAGGTTATACTGGTAAAGATATAAATATAGCCATTGTTGATGATGGTGTTGAAATAGAGCATCCTGATCTTAAACCTAATTTTGTAAGATATCCATTTACTATTTTCATTCATTATTTTTTTTAAACAACCGTTTGCTCAAGGTGCAAACTAGGTATTGTCATTTTATGGGTATTTTGATTTACAGCGTTGGACTCTTACATCACAAGAAACAATACATAAAGTAAATCTTTTCGCCAGGAAGACCAAACAATGCCGCTGAAGATGACAATGGTTATTGTTGCAGTCGCTATAATGACCGTAATTCATTTTTTGTATTAAGTGTTTGTTCAGTTTTCCTTTGTAAAATTCAAGCACAAGACAAAAGCAAGCACTTATTCGCGTGAAGATCCAACGATTTCAGTTGTTTTCTCTACATAATTTGGTAATCTCTGAAGCATATAGGCTTTTCTTTGAAATCATACAAAAGTTATAGATAATTGTCATGTTGAAGACATGATATATGTACTTGTTTATGTTTGATGCTGTGATTGTTTTAGTGAAATTTATGGCCTTGTGGGTGATAACAAGAAGAGTTTTAATTATAACAATGTTGACTAACTCCATTTTAGCTATGTTTATTTAATTATTTGATTTATTTAATTCAATAAGCACAGTTCCAAACATTTTGGCAAGTTTCGCCCTCTCTGTGTCATAAACTACCGATTGCCACATGCAAAACAGTTCTATCTGATTAACTAAAATCCATGCTATTAAACTTGATGTTCGTTATTTCTCACTTATGTGATCATTACCATATTTAGTTTTAAAGCATGTTTGTATACAGTGCTATAATGTTATACCATTATTTAAAACAAAGAAAATGATATTCTTTCAAGATGGTGTAAAATATTTACTATCACTTCTATTATCAAAAAGTTTAAATCATTAGAAATGTCTAACTTTATTGATTCCTAAGGCTAGTAGTAGTTGACTTAAGTATGCACTGGCCTACAAAAGTTCTTTCACAGTACGATTAATTGAATTGCTACAATGTCCGAATTTAATTTTTAAGAAATATCAAATCATTGTTTATTTTACTCATTATTCATGCATTGGAAACAGAATTTTTACCAGTACATTTTATTTTTTGAGTTGCAGCAAAAGTTATCTATCAGCCTCGAAAACTATGGTCAATGTATCTCAATGAACTAGTACCAAACTTGAAATATTTTTGTAATTTCATATCCATAAGAAAAAATGTACTGAAGTTCAAAAAGCAAAGTTAAAATAATTTAACAATAAACTGTTTTTACATTTTTAAAATTCTATTGAGTACAATATAAAGTGTAAATATGTAAAGGAACTTTTGGAGGGCAGTGTATATCATACATCATACTACAATCCGATCTTAAATCGTTCTTTTAAGTCATAGCAATATATCAACTATGTTTGATGATTTTATATCTTGAACACAGTGGGAACATGTATGGATAAGAGTAAAGTAAATACACCTGTAGAGTTCGTACAGAGAAAGACAATTTATGTAAACAATACAATGAACTAATCCACGACAGGGGATACTCAGGATGACAATAAAGGATATAATTTTGATATGTTTATTAAGTGTCTTGTTGGTGTAATGGTAAAGCTTTCTTCCATTACAAGTATGATTGATCAAGGGGTCGTGGTTTTTCCGCCACAATATTTCATTTAAAAAATGAACGATACAACTTCTATTTCAATACTGCCCTACCTCTGGAATAGATTGGTTCATTTTTATGTTTACACAAACATGTTATATTATTTTGTTCAAACTGTAATAAAGAGATCGATTATACTCATCTACTTGTGTTTTCTATGTTAATGGAAAAATAGTTAAGTAAGTTCTCCCAATGTTTCCTAAACAAAAATGTCTTCTCGAAATTGCTTTGTACTTGATAATCAGGAAACAAAACAGACTGATGATTTATCTGAATTGTAAGTAGATGTACTTGTACATATTAATATGGACATTGTGGAAATCAATTTGTTAATCTAACAAATTCAATGTACATGTAATATAAAATAGCCCGTACATGTAATGTTTCGTAGTATCTACGAAGTTATGAAGCCGCCCGGCTAGCTCAGTTTGTAGCACGCAAGTCTACTGATAGAGGGATCGTGAGTTCGATTCCCGGGCGGTGCATACTTTCGTTGAGCTTTGTCATGAAATTATTTCTACGGTCATTCTCCCTCCTACCAATGATTCTTTATTATGTAGGGTTGTCAGTCACTGACAACAGTATGCGCTTAGTAGTTGGTTAACAGCTAAATCCAGAGATTTGCCTTTCCAGGAGGAGTGAGTAGGTTGTCTGACAGACGTTAAATGAAATATACGAGGGGTAATTGATAAATTCGCGGAATTCCCTTCTAAAATATTAACCCTTTTGTCAAATCACATTAAAACTCACATAAGTGTAAAACAATTCATTTGCGTTTTCACAATCATATTGGTGAACAGATTATGATTAAGTAGAAAGAATAACTGGTATCCATAGCAACCCTTGTTTGGTCACTTGAAGCACGCTATTTTTCACCTATTTTGAAAACATTAAACATGGTATTACTAACTACATTTTGGTACGAATTATGCGCCAACAATAATTACACTAGCGTGTCGTCTCGACATCATTTACTGAAAGTTTCATGAAAATGTTTTGAATGGTTATTGCATAGCAGAGATATTAGAGTCATGGCTTCGAAACAACGAATGACGTCAACAGATGATTTTGTGTTGGGCACAGTCATAAATTATTGTGTTTGACTCAATTTGTCACCTGCAGATACGCTTAAACAAATTAAAACTGCTGATACATTACCAACATGAGGAAAACACATCTCTCTACAAATGGCACCAGAGGTTCAGGGAAGGTAGAACATGGGTATTTGATGAAGAAAGACCAGGTCAACTGACACTGACAGTAACTGTTGGAAAGGCAGTGTGAGTGGAGAAGCTTCTATATAAGGATTGAAGACTTACAGTGTGCTGTATTGCACAAGATAATTATATATTCATTCAGTGAGGAATATTCAAGGTTACATTTAATCAGTGGGTACATAGCCATAGAAAGTGTATGAAAATAGGTGTGATTATGTGCAGAAAGTAAATTGAGAAACTTGACTTTGACGTTTAAGTAACCCAATGATGACGTCGGCGTGCTTCAAGTACGGTATACTAGTGTTGTAAAATGTTTCATGAAAACTTTATTTTCCAATGTATCAAGAAAATATTTGGGCTTTATACCAGTCTTTGGTAAATGTACAGAATGATGTATTTTGTTTTTTTCCTATATTATCATGTGTAGCATTAATGAATAAATTCCTCGAACTTTCCAATCACCTCTCGTACAATGTGTTGCTACTGTGTTAAACCCAAAAAAACGAAACAAGCGAAGTTATAATGTACGTCGTCTCAAACAGGTAAATATTCATCAAATCTAAAATTTAATGGAAGTGATTCATTAATAGAGTATCGTGGGATTACAAAATATATTTTATGACATTGCTAATTGTTTTATAATTGGTTTGTGTTTCAGCAACAAAGGTTAAGTCGAGATGTGTATGATCGAGATGCGGATCCATCTCCAGGCATTGGGGCTGAGTAAGTAATATTGAACAACTCTTAGTTTTCTTTGATACAAAAGAAAGTATGGAAGTTCTTTTGTGAGCCGCTCACGTAGAGATATAGTTAATTTCTATTAAGTGCTATTAAAATTCTGCGACTGTTTGACTCTTACAGATAGTGTGAATGTCACCTGTTAAGTCATGGAAAGAGGCTTTTGCTTCTTTTTTTAAACCGATAACTTTTAAATATATTCACCTAATAAAATGATCAAACAGTGTTAACTTATTTTATAGTTTTCAGAAGAAATGTTACTTACATGTTTCTTGGCTTGACAATAGGATACAACTGTGTTATTTAATTTTAGCACTTCCCAGTTAGCGATATTTACACGAAATTCACTTTCTTGACGTGTGGACTTGAAGTATACAACAGTATCTTGTTTCATTCTTTGCAGGCATGGTACACAGTGTGCTGGTGTTACACTCGCAGCAAAGAATACTATTTGTAACGTTGGTGTTGCTTTCAATGGGAATCTAGGAGGTAGGCCACATTTGCGTACAAATCTAAACTACACTCATACTCTTGAATAAATAACATCGCTCGATAGCTAACCGAGCTCAATTTTGACTTCCCCCTACGAAATTACTCCATGATGCCAAAATAATGCACTTGTTTTATACTTGAATGTTCTGCTAAATTTTTCTAGCTGTTAGAATGATTGGTCCATCTGGCTCTACAAGTACTATGGAACATGATGCATTGTTGATACCAGATATTGATATATTCTCTAATAGTTGGGGTACACAAGAGAAAACAACAATGGAAGAACCAGACGATCTTGTGAAGAATGCTATTCTAAAGGGAGTTCAACAAGTAAGATTTAAGATTTAAATCATTTAAATTACGAAGATAATGAACTTGAAATTATGTAATTTTACAATTTTACAGTTGTAACTAGTACAAATGTATATATTGATATAGAATATTTGTTATAAAACTATCTATCATAATGATATTGTATATATTCAGGGTCGGAAAGGATTAGGTTCTATCTATGTATGGGCAGCTGGTAACGGTGGTGATGATGATAATTGTAATTGTGATGGTTTTGTTAACAGTATATATACAATTGGTATAAGTAGTGTATCTATAAAACATCAACCACCAGCTTATGCTGAACCTTGTTCTGCTATAATGGCCACTGCTTATAGTGGTGGTGGCGGTTCTTCAGATATAGTAAGTTATCATGCCTTAAAATGTTTTAATTTTTCTTCATGTCTCTTCAGGTAATACTGCTCTTTTGGAAGTTTTGATTTATGATTTGGTCGTACAATATTTCTTTAATATATGTTACAAGTTCTAATGAGTCATACTTACAAATTCATTCTGATAACTAAAATTTTCCCCATGTTGAAGCTAGTTGATATGTCATAAAGCATATTAATAATTCAGAGAAATATCATGTATTATAAATGTATTGCTTTGACCCATGAATAAGTTTTACATGATCTAATGTTTATTTCAGTGTACAACATATCCTGGTAAAACGTGTGTTACCAGTTTTTCTGGGACATCAGCAGCCACACCTATGGCAGCTGGAATTCTGGCTTTGGCTCTTGAAGCCAAGTATGTATAATATATGTTTTAGTTACTTTTAAATATAACTACAGTTTGTACTTACATGAGTTTTACTTCATCTCCTCAACATATAAAATGTTAACTTATCTTTACTGATTAGTTTTTTACAGAATTTTGTTTTTCATTTTTGGTCATTTCAATGTTTACAAGTTCATCTAGGTTTTGAATCGTCCATCCCATCGACCATATACTTTAATTAATTATTTTGATTTTTACATTTAATTTGGTGTGAACATTGTTCAACTTCATAGTTAACTGATCTTATGTCTTGTTTGATTAGTTCATCCCTAACATGGAGAGATATACAACATTTGATAGTAAAAACATCCGATCTGTCATCATTACAATATGGTAACACTCAAACAAATGGTGCTGGAATACAAGGTATGTGTTCAAACTCTGGTGTTATGTTCTTTTTGAGCGTGTGTTTATCCTGTGTTCTATTCTTACCTGTCAGTGAACAGTAAACTGCAAGTGTATGAAATATTAAACAATGTATAGGACCATATGTGTCCGAGAGTATCGAACGCTGTAAAAACCAGCATTATAAAGAAAGTAGGAACCCAAGAAGCTTACTTAATAGGAATTAGTATAAGTCGTGATAACTTACTTCATTATTAGTCTGAAATACAAATATCAACACCAATACATGTTTACCATAATTTATTTCATAATTCTTTATCTGAATTATATCATTCAGTTTCAGATTACTTTGGATTTGGGTTACTACAAGCAGACAGGCTTATCGAAACAGCAAAAGTATGGAAGACAGTCAGAACTCAACAATCATGTAGTTTACCTACCAAGAAAGAAAACAGGTATAACACCTTATAACAGTAAACTAGGCCTCTCTATTGACTAGTTGATTGACTCACCACCACGATATGGTGTAAAAAGTTGGTGTAAAGCGACGTAAAGCACATATAAACATCCAAATTATAATTGATCGGAGACATCTCATTCAATAACGTCTAGCTACGCATACATTAACAACATTAAATTGATAACGTCCCGTGATATTACCCATCTCATAGTTTTAAGTTACTCTGAGTAACTATGTGCTGGAGTCACTGCTTCAAACAGCGCCGACTATTTGTTGTATACCATGTATTTTTAGAATAAATAAAGTGGTAATTGTTGTATACCATGTATTTTTAGTATAAATAAAGGGGTAATTGTTGTATACCATGTATTTTTGGTATAAATAAAGTGGTAATTGTTGTATTCCATGTATTTTTAGTATAAATAAAGTGGTAATTGTTGTATTCCATGTATTTTTAGTATAAATAAAGTGGTAATTGTTGTATTCTATGTATTTTTAGTATAAATAAAGGGTTAATTGTTGTATACTATGTATTTTTTTAGTATAAATAAAGTGGCAATTGCTGTATACTTTATAATTTTAGAATAAATAAATGTGTAATTGTTGAATATCATGTATTTTCAGGATAATAAATAAAGGAACATCGGTTAGAGTTGTAAATGGTTCACAAGTTACTGATGCTTGTAATGATACTAAATCTGAAGTTAAGTTCTTAGAACATGTTCAAGTCACAATAACGTACAAATATTCTCAGAGAGGTACAGTGATGTTTAACCTTATCTCACCTTCAGACACCAAATCAAGGTTACTGACTCGAAGAAATTTGGATACTAAAACAGATGGTACCCAGGTAAACTATTCTATAAACAACATAAATAGTATTTAGTACCTCAGATATTCTTTTTTCTGATCTGTTCGGTTGCATATGTAACATAGTGGTCTCAATACATGTAGCTAATTCTGGAATGTCGTTAGTATAAGTTTCAAAATTAACCAAATTTCTATACTCATGTACATTGGCTCTGAAACAAGTCAGTAATATTTGACCAAGCCAAGATCATGTGATGTTTACGAGGATGATGCACTTCATGTTATTCCAAAATGCTCGTCAAGATTATTATAATAATTAAATTAATGTCCAAGAAAATGACACTAAAGTAAGCTTTTATGTTCATTTTGGCAGAGTCCAGTAAACATGCAACTACGCAATTGGCAAGGGTCATTTAGGATTTTCCCTTAAAGGTGTTTAATAAGAAATAATTTGATTGGATAATCGAAGTTGTTATCTTTAATTTAAATGGGTCATTTTAGACGCCCACCGAAAGTAACGACATTTCAGGATTGTCATAAATATAGGAGCGAGAGTGTGTGAGAGAATGAGAAGGAGAGAAAAAGGAATAGAACTACCGAGAGCGTGAAAGTTATAAATTAATAATGTAATTATTATAGAAAACTATACGATCATTTTCATGAATTCAATAGACTTTGAAAACTTTTAATTAGTTTTGTTTTGTATTCAGTAATTAAAAACCTTGTGACTGAGACTATGTCACACATAGCATTGAATTAATAAAAAATTAGTTGGCATTTATCTAATATTTGACAAGACAAGACAAATTCAACTGATTCACTCCTTTACAATCTGTACACTTGAAGACCTGAACTGTGACCTCAGATGATGCCTTTCTCTTCTCTCCCCATTGTGCTGTGAAATATTATAACATTCTGTTAAATGGTATTGTACATGTACGTACGTAGAGCAGTTGTTAGTGTTCTTTTTTCAAATAGCAAAGTATAACAAAACATGGGCATAAATGATCTTAATTTACCTTACTAACATATACAGATTTACAATTATTTTTTGTCTAGATAGTTCTTATTTTATATGCATGCCTTCACTGGAAATAGAAATGTTAAAATGAATGTATTATAATGTATTGTATAAATGTAAAATCATGGGCATATTGTCTAAATTTTGAAATAAATATCTATCCATCTAACTGTAAAATTTTAGGTATGGACTTTTATGAGTGTACACTTCTGGGATGAAGATCCTATCGGAACTTGGACATTAGAGATGTCTCTAGAAAGGGATTATCATCAAATAGGTATACTATTGTCTACTTAGTCATCCGGTCAGGTTAGGTCACTCTCTCCTTTAAATGTCATTTAGAGCCAATGTTCCTTTAAGTTATTTCGCTGGCTTCTGTAAAATAGAAACTTTCTATGACTTTCAAGAGTGTGATAATATTTAAAACATGGTGATGTGAACATGTACCAGCCACCATGGTTAGTATCAATACTTGTTGAAAATGGACAACAACCAGTTTATTTTGCAGTATGATCAAGCGCAACATGTTATATCAGGCCAATCGTCTATTTTCTTTTTTGATGGGTTTAACAAAGTAGCAGCGCATTATAAAGGTCATATTACGGCGGTCAGTCAACCTACTCACTGTTCCTAGAATGGCAAAATCTCTGAATCTAACTGTTAACCAGTTACTTGGCATATCTTACTTCAGTCGTCGACTGATAACTGCTCCACTTGATTTAGAATCAGTTGTAGGAGGGAGAATGACCGTGAACATTATTTCATGACCGAACTTCACAAAACTATGCCCCCCCCCCGAAAACGAACCCAGGACCCCTATATAAGTGGTCCTGTGTTCTTCCGACTGATCAAGTAGATAAAAACTCTTTCACTGGAATAGAAATGTCTTTATTTCCATATAAGTGAAGCTTGCAAGAAACCGAACGAATGGTACTAACCACTTACCATTTTTTCAGGAGAGTTGGTTGATTGGTCACTAACATTACATGGTACAACAGACCATGATATTGTTACAGACAAACCCCAGCCAGGTAATGACGACCAAAAAACAGGTAATAAAACAGGTAACGAAAATGGTACTGATACTGGTACAGGTAGGTACAGTGTAGTTGTCTCCCTTATTGATTTATAAGTACATTACATCACATCATGTTTAACGCATTCGGAAGTCCTTTGCAATCTTCTACACTGTAAATTTTATTTGCTTAGAAGATCGTCGAAGAGTTTCGATTGCGTTAAATGTTAGAGAAGCAGCAATTGTAACTAGTCGGTAATTTCCGTAATCTGAAAGTATGTTGATTCCATTGGACAACCCCTATCGAATTCAGAATAATCGAACACTTGCTCGGGATATTCTCTCTCTATCTTTCTCTCTAATTAAATATATTAATACTTTCATTAAATATGTTTGATCTTGTTTTTTAATTCATCAACTAGTTAAGATCTATTTTCTTCTAGAATCTAATTTAACAGTCTGTCCACCACTAGTGCTCGAACTCCCGTGTATCTGCTAATGTAAATGTCCATTCCAGTACTATAGATTAATTATATCCTTTATTTCAATTTCACACTAACGGCCATATACATTTAATCCGACTTGTCTAGTAGGGTTTCATAAAGCTTAAATCATTGTCATTAAACACGAATACAATACATGGTCAGTTATTTACAAATACTCAACTGCTTACAAACAAAGCCCTCTGGGCTTTAATGAATTTTGAAATATTGATATGTACCAAAGACGTTTACGATGATTAAAATAATTATTAAATGTAGATGTAATGAATTGAAGCATAAACACTTCAACTATATAGATGTAGTGGTGCTTATACCATACCAAGTGATATGGCACCATTTCTTGCATGTGCCAACAATGGTATGGATAGAAATTCTCATGGTTTATTAAGGCATCAACAATGTCATAGTCAATTAGAAACAACACTTATAATCTGTTTATAATATTGAATTGTGGTTTCTGTGATTACAGCATAGTTCTACTATTGAAAAATAAGTCTATAATCAATGAAACGTACTTGTACATAGTTAAGTTGTGCAGTCACAATATCAGTAGTCCTTACTCTTGTTTGAGCCACAATGGACCTAGAAATATCTTTCGATGTCACAAGTGAACACGTTTGATCATCGGCCAACAAAGTCTAACTCAAATGATTGCAATGCAATCATCTCACGGCTGGCTCAACTGAAATGCGCATGCGTAATCTTTTCAAACCGTCTGTCAGTTATTACTATACTAGTATATTATGATACCATGTCAACAACAAAATATTTGTTCTTTCAGTTTGTGATAGTGATTGCATGACAATTATAGCAGTAGTGGCAGGGACTATAGTTGGAGCTGTGTTAATCGGCGGAGTTTTCTGTATAATATATAATAGACGTAAATGTAGAAAACAACAAAACATAAGTAAGAATGTGGTAGGTCCACAAGGAAATCATGCCCAATCTAATGAGATCAATAATGCTGGCCAAGAAGGAAGCACTGCAAAAACGTCACAGTCATCAAAAACTATTTTACAGCCAGCGTGATGTTGAAATCATTTAGCGCAATCGTTATTTTACACTACCAGGTAACTGACGAGAAAAATAATACCTTCAATGGCTTTTAAATATCATTTGCAATTTGTAGATTTCGAAGATCAATTTGTTGGTACAAACGCAGTAAAGTTTTACTATAAAGACCACCTTGGTTATTGCAAAATCATGCTTTTTTCGTATGTAAAATCTAAATCTAAAGTCAACATAGTTCACTGCCTTTGTATATACATGACACATTTTAAGGAAAGCATTGACTGTCTTATACGAACGTTAGTGTGTTAAAGCATCATTATATTAAGTAGTTTGTTCATTATATTGAGTGGGTTTTTTTTCCAATATATTCGGTGGTCTGTTCATTATAAAAGGTGCATTCATTATTATACTCGGTGGTTTGGTCATTATGTTGAATTATACTCGGTGATTCGATCATTATATATAAATGAAAAATGAAGAATGCACCTTATATAATGATCAAACCACTGAAAATAATGAAGAATTCACCACATATGATGACCAAACCACTTTATATGTTTAAAAAAGCACTCAGTATAATGAACAAACCACCGAATATAATGAAGAAAGCACGCAAAATAATGAACAAACTGCACATATATTTTGCAATCTTATTTAAACATAACAACGTTTGTAAATGCAAATGTACATATAAGAAATCAGTGCTTTCAATAGAGTTTAATGTAAGCTGAGTCGCGTATCGCCAAAAGATTGAAAAGCGATGATTAATAAAAACATGGACTTGATTTGTATCTGGTAGTTACTGATTGGGGTGTTTGCTGAGCTTACCACTGTCACTGTTGAAATCTCCCTGTTCAAATAACTGAACACTTTTCAAATCTTACTTTTCTTTTAAGAGCAGTACATTATTTATAATTTTGTTGAAAATGTTTTTGAAATGCTTATATAACTATTGTTTCATTTTGTTTAATAGCATAATATATTTTCTGTATATGTATTTATTTATCTAGAATATAATGTTTCTGTTACATCCACTGCATTCTCGTACCCAGAGTCTAGTAGGATTCTCAATACTAGCTTTGTTAGATCGAGAATCTAGATAACCT
Organism: Mactra quadrangularis; assembly: GCA_025267735.1. Taxonomy (NCBI): domain Eukaryota; kingdom Metazoa; phylum Mollusca; class Bivalvia; order Venerida; family Mactridae; genus Mactra; species Mactra quadrangularis. The sequence goes on from CM046304.1 coordinate 38,014,198, forward strand.
CGGGGTACGAAAATGCATCTCCTGTGATATCCCTAATACATGTTGCATTACAATGATATGTATTTAGATGTATATGTACATATAATGGGCATGTATTATCACGATGACTATGCCACCTGACTTATGTGATCAGTGTGTGTCAAAATGAACGACCGTAAAGATGAATGTAAATATTCTTCTATAACCTTTTTACTATTTGTTTATGGGATACCATCAAGTGCTTGCTCCTTCTAACGGGTATAAGGCATAATTATGTAGAAAGCTATTTGAAAAACATCAGTCATTTAAGTGAAGCGGCGTTTTGAAACAGTAAAAAACACGCCGTTTTACTTTACTATGAAAGTACTGGTTTTTTTTTCAATAAACCTTCTACCTATGATTTACTTGTCAGAAGAAACTGCGCTCCATATTATTATGATATTAAATAGTAAAAAGTTATCATGAGAAGAAAACTCAACCTTGACATTTGTTTATTTTGATATTTTAACCCACACTGATCACAAAAGACACATGGAAACTAAGACAATGTACATTATTTAAAAAAATGAAAGTATTTGTAAATATCAACGATCTTCTAAGCTGATATACTTGTGTATACGATGTCACTCATTTTCAATAAGCGGGTGCAAGTGGTGTCGCCGGTCTATTCTCTTTGTCCCTTACGATATAAATTTTGGTAAATCAACCTAAAATATGATATAGCAGTAGACCTTCAACTGCATGGTTTATAAAAAGTATTATCTCATCAAATTTGCAAAAATTTCAATGAATAAAGTTGATTTTTGACATGTTCGTTACTGTCGCCGATCGATACGCTGTTTCTTTAAACAGGCGTAGAAATTAAACGAAGCAATTTAGTTCAATTTTGTTGATGTTATTTTGTAACTGAAAGCTTATAGTCATAAGCCAAATGTATTTTCCAACAACTTTCGATTGTTAATTGACTTTCAACCTCATTAAAAGTCTGGTTTTTAGAAATCAAATTTTCAGGAAATGTTCGTTACTAAGTTTTTACATGGCAGCATTTCAAAAAATAACACATCAAATTGTACTGGTTTGGTTATTTTCATAGACGTTAGTTTTATAATATTACATAATGCTTCAATTTTTGTTAAGAATTTAAGTATTTTAGACAATATACAAGTTTGAAGTTATTACTCACCCTAAATTGACTTTGAATTGACATGTTCGTTACCTTAAGTTTCTAAGATACCATACTATTAGAAAGACATTAACTTACCTTGAAATGAGTAATGCTGCATATTATCTCAAAAGAACATGATAACTTTATATTCTTTTGAAATTACGGAAAGATAATCAAGTATAAGCTCCTAATTTGAAGTGTTCGTTACTGACATGTCCGTGACTAAAATTTACACACTGCGTGTTTTTGGCGGTTTACGTTCAGTTTTTAAATCCCTTTGTACATGAATTCATTTAACTTGACGATATTAATCCCGATAAAGCTTACAGAGAAGGTCAACTGCCGCTTTATAGAAATTAAAAGGAGATCTCGCAATACAGCAGTAAGGTTATTTTCTTTATGCCACAAATTTGCTTAAATTGTTTTTCTCATATTTTGTTTTGCTAAATCAATTGACATTGGAGTGAACTTTGAATATATAGTATGTTTTATTGGATGCATAGTATAGGTTCAAAATATAAGCCATGACTAAAGTATGACATGTTCGTTACGACAATGTAACGAACATGTCAGCAGCATTAACGATTCACTGTACCAGCCTAACATAAAAATAAGTTGTTTCTTCAATTTAAGTATATAATTCGTTCCTTATTTTCACTTTTTATCAATATCTAAAGTTAGCTTAAGCATGGTTTCTTTTGAAATCGTATCTATTAAACGACACCTTCATTTCGTTTTATATTCTTGTAAGCCCAACCAATTAAATTGTGTCTCATCCTGTCTTTAGTCAGTCTCAGAAAAATGTATCGAAGTGTAAAACTAGAAGGGAAATAATTACATGTCTTAGCAGAGTACAAATCCTATTCATTGCAGTACTCTATTTGCAGTGATACACCCATGAATGATTAGTAACGAACATGTCAAGATTAGTAACGGACATTTCATATTGTTTTTTTTTTCTTTTCTTGTGAAATCAAGGGCAGGAATTAAGAAATATAAATCGTCGATGGCTTAAACAGAACAAAAGCTATGCGAACCTATATATAGAAGGATTGAGAAAACAAATTACATACTTTTGGTAACGAACATTTCGTCGAAATTTTGGTAGCATTTTTGAAAAAAATCATGGGAAAAATCCCATATAAGAGTAATTCTCAATTACACACTATCCTTTTAAGGTTCCAGTGTAACATTTGAATGGAATTATGAACATGGAATATCCAGACATAAAATTATGATTTATTATACTCATACCGATTACAATTTTCTTTGAACCAGATTGTACTGAGTTTGATCTAGCATATGACAATTGAATATCATTAGTCAGTACGAATATCTTTCTTAATTATCTGAAGATTGGCACTTTGTTTATATAAGGGAAAATTCTTAAATGTGTAATATACCAACTATTTATGGTAAGCGACCATTGAAAGTTAGCATAACGAACATTTCATGGCAAAATTTGTACCCCTGACAGTCGTACTTCAAATAAGCATATGACAACAATTACTGATGTCATGATCAAAATATTTCAGAAAGTTGTAGTTTACATGTTATATTCTTCGATTAAAATGCTAAATAAAGAATTCTAGAACACTGATTTTCCTGTCTTTCATACCTCCAGAATGCACCCGCTTATTGAAAATGAATGTGTATGTGTATATCTGTGCAGAAAATTACAAAAGAGAACTTTCTAAATGTTGTAAATATATCATTTATTTTAATTTATTTTAAATTAAAACTTGTCAAAATAAAAATGTTGTGTGTTTTTCTTGAGATTTTTTATTTTGTAATAAAACTTTTTAAAATTGTAACAATCTTGTGTTTTGTTTTTCGACAATTGTCCATATTTACGCTCTATTATATCATACACTCTGTTATTTGACATAGTAAGGGACACAGTATGCCATGTCTTCGAGTTTTTTTGTTATTTCACACCAAGATATTGTTAGAACTACGAGTACATGTTAATATTCTAGTTTATATCAGATTCAAGCATACGTACATCTAAGTTTAATTCATACACAAATTTTAACAAAGAATGTTTTTTCATTTTGGGATCCCGATAAATAAAGAAAATCTTCGTCTTCTATCAGTTTTGTTACTAAGATACAGATATTTCTAAACTGAAGATGCAATGTCAATCAAATAATACCATAGAAAGGGTATAAAGCTATAACTCACGGAATGTGTCTCAAAAAATAGAAAAGGTGTATGGGTTTCACATTCCAAATATATTTATCATTGGGTAACAAAATATGTAATGATAATATTTATCATTTATTAAATCAAAAAAAAATCATATCATGATGAAATTAAACATGGTCAAATACAATGTCATAATTATCTGTAAGCAATGGTGTTAATTAGCATTTCGCTTCATTACGCTAAAATTCGTGTTTTAGTCACAGCCAGTAGGAACGACAACTCTCAAGAAAATTGAGTAAAAAATTGCACAATTTATATGTAATTAGTATTTATGACGATATCGAGGCTTGTCAGATTACACAAGACAATAAGAATTAAAGGTAAGATGTTATTTTTTCATTATGTCAGCATAAAGGTGTAAATATATTGTTATAAGTATAAATTATGACAACTTTATAAACTGGAATAGTTTTCGGATAATGCAATGTAGTCATTACCAGACAATTAGATATCATGTTATCTGTATCTGTATCTTTACGACGCAGAGACCACTGCTGGCGTGATGCGTCGGGGGAGTGCTATGTGGTCAGTTGCGACCCTGGAGAGCTGTTTTAAAGCCCTCGATTGTACTGGCACACGCGATATCCTCTTCAAGAGCGTTCCAGTCGTGAATGGTTTTTACGAAGAATGAATTTTTGTATTGCTGGGTTTTTGAGATTTTGGTTTTAAAACAGTTAGAATGGTTTATACAGAATTTTGATACAATGTTATGATTTTCACTGTTTAAATCAAGTTTTGGTTTAATTTTACGTTTATTTGTTATGGGTGTCAAATAACTTGTACTGTCAATGGCCGGCACCATACCCCGTATGATCTTGTATAGGAAGACTAACCTGGCGTTCTTCCTTCTCTGCTGCAGTGTATCAAGATTAAGGTTCATTATCATCTTTTGGATGCATCCATCTTCTCTTGAGGTATAGTCCTTGGTAATAAATCTTGCAGCTTGGCGTTGGATTTTTTCTATAGAGTTAATGTCCTTGACTAAGTAAGGGTCCCAAATAATTGATCCATATTCGAGGGTAGAACGTACTAATGTAATGAAGGCTGTTTTACGGCAGTCTAAAGAGCAGTTCTTCAGGTTACGTTTAAGAAATCCAAGTGTAGAATTTGCCTTTTTACAAATATTACTTATATGTGTGTCCCAGGTAAGGTCTTCAGATATTGTGAGACCTAAGTAAGGGTTTGAATTAACTTGTTTAAGTATTGTCTTATCAAGTTCGTAGAAAAAGTTTGATTTCTGACGTATGCTTAGAATGTAGCACTTTTTTGCGTTGAATTGCATTCCCCAGAGGTTTGCCCATTTTTCAAGCTCTTGTAGGTCTTTTTGGAGAATCAAATGATCATTCCTGGTATGAATTGTCCGGTATAAGAGGCAATCATCCGCGAAGAGGCGTACACTGGATTTAACTGTATCGGGTAAGTCATTGATGTGACATAGGAACATCAAGGGGCCCAGTACTGTGCCCTGAGGAACTCCGGATTCGACCGGAACACTGTCTGAATGCTCACCTTCTACAACGACATTCATTTTCCGTTTTTTTAAGAAACATGTTAACCACTGAAGTAATTTTCCTCTTATGCCATAGTTGTCTAGTTTTTGGATCAATTTATCATGAGGCACAGTATCAAATGCTTTTGAGAAGTCTAATATAGCTATGTCGACTTGTTGATTTTTGTCATAGGATTCTAGTAAGTCATTCATGGTAACAAGCAATTGTGTTTCTGTTGAGTAACCTGATCTAAATCCATGGTTTCTATCTGTTAGGATTGAATGATTTTCAAGATGGTTCAGTAGGTGTCTACATATAATATGTTCTAGAGTCTTGCATAGTACTGTTGTTAGACTGACTGGCCTGTAGTTTTCTGCGAGATGACGGTCGCCTTTCTTAAATACTGGGCTGATATTAGCGTTTCTCCAGTCTTCTGGTAGTGTGCCACTATTAATGGATCTTTGGAAGATTTCTGTGATAGCAGGAGCAAGTTCTTTTGCACAAGTTTTCAATATAATGTTAGGGATTTGATCGGGTCCCATAGCTTTTGTTACAACAAGATTTTGTAAGAGTTTTTCAACACCTTTAACTGTCACAATTAGATCTGGTACTGTTGGGATGCTATTTTTAACAAATTTCAAATGACGGTCATCTACAAGTCCAGAGATTTTACAAAATACAGATTGAAACTGTTTAACTAGTATATTTGCTTTACTTGTAGAATCTGTTACAAGGTTACCATTCAATTTGAGGGGTGAGATACCGATATTGTCCTGTTTCTTGGATTTCACATAGTTCCAGAAAGGTTTTGGATTTTTACAATCAAGTCCTTTTTGTATTGTTCTGTTAATATGATCCCATTCTGCTCTGCGAGTATCACGTTTACATTCACGTTGGAAATTCCTGTATTTGTTCCAGTTTCCAGTTTTTTTAGCTTGTTTATAATATCTTGCCTTTTTTCTAAGGAGGGATTTTAATTTGTAATTTATCCAAGGTAGAGTGTTCTTACGTTTAACTATGCGTGATGGCACATTTTTGTCTATGCAATTCAGAATTTTTGTTTTAAATAAGTTCCACATATCTTCTATGTCTATGGTTGTTGGTACAGAGAGAATTGAGTCACTGATTAAAGAACATGTATCTTAAATTTGTTCCCAGTTTGCTTTATCAAACAGGTAGATTTTCTTTGGTTTATTATTTGAATACACAGGTTTAATGTCAAAGTCGGACACAACAATGTCATGATCTGAAATACCTGGCACACTGACCGAGCTCTTCACTAGGGATGAAATAGATACAAAAACTAGATCTAGAATATTTCCTTGTCTTGTTGGTTGGTCGTGAACCTGGGTAAGGTTTGTTTCAACTGAGAGGTCGATGAGTTGTTGTTGGATGTGTTTATCCTGAATATTTGGTTCATTTTTGAGTTTTAAACCACTCCAGTCTATATCTGGACAATTGAAATCACCACATAGAATATGTTGTTTGTTTTTAGAGCTTGTTGAATCAATGGCAAGTTTAAGTTGATCTAATTCCTTAGAGTTTCGTTTCGCCATGTAAAAGGATGAAATAAATAAGTCTTTGTTTCCTTTAAGAGAAATTTTTACAGTCTCAAGTTCACAGTTTGTAATATTTTCTGTACACTCAACAGAAGTAATGTTTGACTGAACTGCTACAAAAACACCGCCCCCCTAGTTGTTCTGTCGTTCCTGTATACAGTGTAGTTATCTGGAAATATTTCAGAGTTTTTAATGGCATTGGTATCTTGAGGATTACCTATCTATGTCTCTGTCATTACCAATTTTATGTTCAAAATTCTTTTATATTTCTTGTCATCAACTTATATTATCTCATTTTCTTAGGAAAACTTATTTCATACTTTTGAAAATATTAATTCTTCCTGTTTCAGTCATACTTTCTAGATCTATAGGCTGGTATTTTGGTGTTAATTCTAATTTCACAGTATACTCGTTGCTTCTATTTTCCCGTTAATTTTGGTATCGCAGTATTTCCGTTTTTAAGTAAAAACACCTCACAACACCACCTAGGAATAACAAAATGACATATTATTACCGCTGAATGTATCCCGACACAACCTATTTTCGATCACAACCAATATTCGATCCACCCTGGAAAATTTTAGTTATGCTGGCTAAACTCGCCCTTTCCGCTTCGTCACCCACATATTATGTTTACACACGCCATAGGTATATCATTCAACCTTTTTTAAAGAAAATTGGGGATACAATCGGTAAAAACAAACGTACAAAACTTACCTACAACAAATTTTTAGTTGTTTTCACTATTCCCAAAATTTTATATCGTAAATATGTGTTTTAAATATTAAATCCAACATTTTCTCTTTGTTTGAAACGTGTCGTCTGACAGACAGCATCATTTCATATGGCTCCACCTACTTTTCCATATTTGGAAAAGTATACTTCACGGAAAAGTTGAGAATTTGTGACATATGGCTCTTTACGAACTTTTCTTATTTTTTCAAATATTTGGAGTTGTAGTTTATATATATTATTTACCGAATGTTTCACATTTTGATAATTTTAAAATCATGTACCTACTAGCGGGTCATAAAGACCCTATTATCATGACAAAACGGATACTATTACGATTTTTGAGAACAGTAAGGGTCATTAGAAGAGAAGACGCATTCCTGTGCCCCAACTGTGTTTCCTCCACATGTAAATTTTAAAAACTATCATTAAGATACACTGTAAATAGGTTTTGAGAAGTTTATTCGTTAGTGACAGTTAAATATTGTGTTTAATATCTATAATAATGGTTTATGACATCTTGTCACGCTATCTATGACACGCAGTATACTCTAACAGATATATGTATTCTTGACTTTGTATTGTTAACACTGACAATTATGATTTTAACATCTTTCAGATGACTGAACAACTGTTGTATGGTGGAGCATTTTCTGTTAAACTTCCAGAGGCTAGACATGATGTGAGGTAAAAAAAACCACTTTCTTATCCTAGAAATGTACAGTTTCAGACTCAGGAGCATTGTTGTACCTTATTTTCCTGTATTCCAAATTGTTTCAAGAAAAGTGTAAAAGCCTCCTGGCTAGCTCAGTTGGTATTACCCAAGTCTGTTTAGGGGTCGTAGGTTAAATTCTTTGGTGTAGCTTAGTCATGAAATAATTTCTTCAGCCATTCTCCCTCCTACCACTGATCCTAAATTATGTTGGGCAGTTGTCAGTCACTGATTGAAGAGCATGCAAAGTAACTGGACAAGAGCTAGTATTCAAGGAACAGTGATTACGTTGACTGAGCATTGCGATATGGCCTATACAATGTGTTGCTAAAGTGTTAATTCCCCCCCCCCCCCAAAATAAAATAAATAATAGGAAAGTATAAATAGATGCTTGTTAAAATTTGTTAAAGTAATTTGCTGAAGTTGGTGGTTTCCCTCAGTTCCCTTGATGTTATATGTAGCTAAGATCTTATTAGATCAAGGGAAGTAACTTTGCTTTAATTCAGTACTAAAGAAGTAGTATGAATGCCACTTCTAAGTCATGTGAATTTAATTATGAAGTTGAACCACATGTAATGGTACGGAAAGAACATATTGTCCACTGAAAGTCATTGGCACAATTCTGTTTTTAGTATAAACCTATTAACTGTTACCTATGAAATAAAAAGATATAGTTATCAGATCATTTATTAGTTTACTGGCATTTGATTCAAACTATGCTATTTAAATAAGGTTTAGTGATGGCAAAATGTCTAATGGTATGCAAGCTCAGGTTTTGTTTTTGAAAGTTCATGGATCCAATAACTATTGGTGAGCACCGTAGGTCCTTGAAAAGAAGGGCATTTAAAACTTGCGTTAATTTAGAAATTCAAGACACGCTGTTTATATGAAGCATTATCATTAACCAATATCCCCAGTTTTTTCAATGAAAGAACATGTTAATACACTGTCTTTCATAAGTTCCTTCATAGTACAATTAATTGAATTGCTACCATTTCCATGTTCAATTTATAAGAATTATCGTACCATTGTTTACTTTATTCATTATTTTTGCAATGGACATAGTATGTCTGTGGAACTATTTAAGTTTTTAGTTGCTGCTAAATGAAATTTATCTATCAGCCTACAAAACTATGGTCAAAGTATCTTAACTAATGAATATCAAGTTTGAGAATTGTTTGTAATTTCACATCTAGATAGAAAACATAATTGCAATTTGAACTTTTGGAGGGCAGTGTAATTTAATGTTGTTTTTGTTGATTGTAGTGATATACGACAAGTACCTGATAACCAGGAAGTATTTGCTCATCCTGACACAGATCAAAGTATAATCATTGAACTATTAGAAGCTGTGGATTTACAAGAACCTGATGAAGTTGCTATAAGGTACATTGTATACAGTATAACCTCTGCTGAGCTGCCCTCTACAGAACAAATCCTCTGCACAACAACTGCTTTTAATGTTTCACTTAGGCGTAATTTTAATTATACATTGGTATTTTACCAATGCAGAGCAAGGACCTCTCAACAGTATTGTTCAAGAGGTTGTACTGTACAGACAAGTTTAGCATCTATTTACATTTTTTTAGGGGAGAGAGTGACATGACTTGGGGTAGAGTGAAATCTTAAACTCAGTTTGTCCAGTTTTAAAATGCGCTTGCCCTGAAGTTTAATTCTAAAAAAATAATATAAGTAAAGATAAATAATTGACAATAGATTAGTTCACAATTGAAAAATAAGTATTGAAACTTCGAGACATTTCCATTAATAAGTATTGTTATATTTAATTTGGTATATTTACATCTAAGAAATGTAATCTGTCCATAGACAAGTGTGAGAGAAATATTAACTTGTCCTCAGACATTCATGTACAAGTAGGAAAAGTCAGGTATAGGAATTGCACAACCTTGACTCTTAAAGGGGGAAGTAGTATCAAATAATAAAGTATGGGAAAAATACGGTTTTCTTTAATTCCATTACCCTAGCGTTAGTTTCAGTGAAACATAGTAGCCATAATGATGTTTTATCTGAATAATTTAACTCTTGCAGCAACCGTTCCTTTTGAGATTTCAGACTTAGTCTTTCACGACTTCAATTGTTTTGTTTATCCTATCTATTCACAGCACACATTTCAATGATGTTTCATCAGCCAATGGTGCCATGGATTCGAAGATTCTTCATACTGAACAAATTTTGAACAGTAATATTGCTATGGAAGAGTAAGTGTATTTACTTCTTAATAATGTTTGAGTGAATTTGTCAAAGAACATATATGTGAATGCAGCATATTCACTTCAGTCTGTGATATTAGTAGATATGTGGCCTTTGCAACAAATTTTCATTTGACTTAACATTCTGCTTGGACTAAATTCTAAAGACTTCATTATGGAGCACCAATTATGACGTCAAATAATTTACAAATATTGTCATGTCAGAGTTACAAGAATTGATAATGTAGTTGCATTAATTAAATCATTGTTTGATAAAGGCATTTTAACGGGAATGTTAATAAAAAGAAAATATTATTCAGATGGTTCATCTTAGCATTATTGTCTTTTAGCCATTTAATGGCAAGTCCAACAGCCAGACTGAATTACCTTTGGACTCAAGAGTTATTTCCCTTTTCACCTTTTTAGTTTATTTTATGATCATTTGACATGTTAAAATGATAACTAATACAATACTCACATATTTATTTGGTCTATTTACAGGGCTGCAAGTTGTTGGTATTTTCTTGGTGAACAAACTATAGCTAAATATAATGAAGCTGCTACTAATACTGTAGAATTACATATGGGATTGTTACGTTTACCAAGATATAGTACAGATATACTGGTTACCTTTAATGATCCTATAAATATCAGGTAATAACATTGTGTGTATAAATTGATATGTATAACACCCATCTGTTTGCATGTAACTGTTGACCTGAGCTAGTGGTTAAATGTTTAGACAATATTGGTGATTTTTATTCAATGATTTATCTCTATGGGCTGGATTTAAGATTTTTTCCCATTTTAACTTTTAAAAGATTTAAATGGGGCTTTTCCTGGAGCACAACTGTGTTGCTTAAAAGCAGAATTAGTTGAAACTTATACAAGTGGAAGTGCAGTGCACAAGCACTATGACCGCAGCTGGTTCAGTACTTAAATTATGCCAATTTTCTAAGAAATTATGTTTAGTGCAATTAATCTGCATATTTGCTTTGCCTAGCAGTAGATTTGTTGTGTTAATGAAAATAAAATATTTCAAACTGAACATTTGCGATTTAGACCAGTCTTGGCCTGTCAATGAAATGAAATAAATAAGAATTAGCCATCTAATCATTTTGTGGCAATAACATGTAGATTCATTAAATTTACGTAGATTTTTATGTAATGATTATTGTACATTTCAGTGTTGATAGCAGCAGTCATCAAGCAGTACCTACATCGGTGGCGAGATGGAACAAAGATGATTTCCGTACTGTTCTGACTTCATTAAAACTACTTGATGCTGGAATATTTGGTGTTTAAACTACAGACATTACTTGTTTAATATCTGCTTATGACAAGGCCTCGGTCACTGTTGGGATGATTAGTAAGGGGCTCTTCATATTTTGTTAGAGCTAAGGCCTGGGGAATAGGGGTCTCTAGAAGGTCTGGGGAATAGGGGTCTCTAGAAGGCCTGGGGAATAGGGGTCTCTAGAAAGATTAACATCCCTGGGTAGAGGGATCTCTTGCAAAAACGAAAGGCACAGGGAATTGGGAAACTTAGAAAAAATACAAGCCTAGAGAACTTAATTGGGTGGGTCACTTGGAAGAAATTTCAGCCATAGTGTCTTTTGCCAGAAGTAATGACCATGAGATTTTGGGTATTTGGAATGCAATAGGTAACAATGTACCAAATTCAAAATAAAGGGGGCCACTGCCTTCTGAAGAAGCTTCTGTAGCCAATGCTAAGATCTTGTAGTGTTATATTTTCAAACACCTTGACCCCATTCAACAAATGAATACTCTTGGAAGGATTCATGGGGGGGGGTCCACCAATAATTTTGGGTTTTTACTTCATATGTGAGATGAAGCACGGGTGAAGCATGTAACAGATATGCAAAATAGTTCTCAATGTAAATACATAAGGCTTAGTAAATACATTTCTTATGCTATATATGTGATACATATTGTTAAGTGGATATTAATGAATCATGTATTCCATATTAATGGACAAAAAAACCAAGACAATTACCACCACCTAATTGATCGTAAATTTGTTAACTTCACTGGTTAAAGTATTTCGTTTGGGCAAGTGACACAAAGGTAGTTCCAAAATGATGTCTAAGTATGTCCCTGGTTATTCCTAGTGAATGGTTGAGGAATTCCTAATGGATCTTGTGTTATAATTATACATTCTGATTAAACACATTTTACTCTTACTAGTGTTATGTTTACACAACCTTAGTTTCTTAATGGGTTAATGATGAAACTGTATTGAAAGTTGCATTTACAATATGTACTGTATTCTAAATAATTTACATCATAACATGTATTGGTATTTGGAACTGATTATAAGTATGAATGTTGTCTTCACTTTGACTTTCAATTTATATCTTTTTTTTAAAGAAAACATTCTCTGAAAAGAACTGTTGTGCAAGTCTACCATATGCATTTAGATCTACATGTGTACAGTTTTTAAAATTTTGTTTCTGTAAATGGCATTAGTCTTTTTTGGCATAAGGCTATTTTTTATAACAATGTCATACCCAGAGGTTTTCTGTTATCAAATTTCTCAATCCTAACTACCTATGTCATGAGTATGAGAACATATTTAAAAGTGAACACAATTCATTATGCTTACACAGGATCTAAGCTGTTTTTGCTTGTCTTCCTTAATTTTATATATAAAACATTTTGTTCCTAGTTACTCCAATATTATGTACTGTATCAAGCTATTTTGTTGTATCAATTTTGTTAATGCTCTTTTTATTTGATTTGTTTTTAAATTTCTATAATATCTATGCATGTAGATTAAGTTTTAAACTCTTACATTAAATGATGCTTTGATAAACCTGTGATTGTTTTATTTTACTTTTCAATTCTATTAGTCCTGAGTCTGTAGGTTGACTCAATTGTGTCTACTACTATTGTTCAATTCTATTCAACTGTCAGTGGATCAAACATTAACCTTGCTGATTTAAATACTCACAACAGTAGTTATATACTAATAATCAATAAAAAGGGAATTTATGTTCTGTGATTATCAAAAAAATACCAAGCATTTGAATCAGTGGGGTCAAGGCATGTTCCACTGACAATTGAATAATGAATTTAACAATACATGTAGATGTCAAAGTCATAGTTAAATATTTCTTTATTTATTTATTTTCTTTTATTTACCAATAATACAAAACATAAGCTACGACATACATAAGAACATAAGAACAATAGTTAAATTATAATAGATGTAAGTATCAAAATTGGATAAAACGAATAAATTAAATTGTATAAGAGACAAATGACTAGCAGGCTATGCTTAAATATGTACAAATTTAAACTAGAAAAACAGCAACTATAAAACATTTGAACAGAAGCTACAAGCACAGCTGTCACCCTCCCAGGATTCTACCAGACTCCTGAACTGGTTTTCGTTACTTTGTTTTCTAATATGATGTACTTGTATAATACAGAGAAGTCCAGTATTGCTTCAAGTTATTGTGAAATGTGAATAATCATACAATGTGTCATTCCCAAGACAGCTGGTAACTGAATACTTTTGGAACATAGGCTTGTGTTATGATCATAATGACAAAAATATGGCTTATACAGGCCCATGGTCTTGTTAAAGGCACTGATAATAGGCTTCCTGTTCACAGAATCGACGAGGCAACCTACATGTAGTGCAAAAGGAATCTTAACCTACTGATATAATACTTGTTACAAATTATTATCCAAGTATCATGACGTTTTGCTGTTTGGTTCAACCATGGCCTGTCAATTAAATGAAATAAGACTTGAACATTTCGAAAAGTGTTTTGACATTACCAAATTTGACATCTTGGAAGAATCACTGGACCCAATCAGGTTTCACTGGACCGAATAAATCATCAAAATAACAGATTTTTACATCTTTATCAACAACAACTTAAAATATTTGAGAATCTTTGGCTTACACTGCAAATGTTATCAATTCAAGGAAGAGAAGCACGTAATTCAAATTTCAAGTTAAATATGTACGATTTGTCTCCCTTTTCATGAATTATTTCAATTTAGTTGTTTTAAGAGTATGAAGAGGACTTAAATAAAATTTCGGTTTGCCCGCAGAAATTTCGTACCTAATTTATAAGAGTTTAAAACTTTTGTGAACGAAGATATAACAATTCGTACACAAAAATTCGTAGTAAATAAGTGGTTCGAAAATTCCGAGAACGAACGATATTTTGATTCGTCGATAAAATTTTCGTATCCAATTTACTGGGGGTGGAAACTTCTGTGGACGAAATATTTAGTTTCTATCGAAGAAATTTCGTAACCAATTAAAAAGGGGTTCGAAATTTTTGAGAATACTTAATGAAACTTCTAAGTACCTCGATTTCAATGATGTTGGAATTTTTAATTTTTCAACATTTATGTCAGATTGTTAATGATAAGTTGTATACAGTTTCCTGCCATCTGCTTTCATGTTTTTTAATGCAAAATTGGTTTTGTCGAGCATGTGCTGAAAAACAGAAATGGGCGCGTACTTCTCGTGCAAAAATCCCACGTGGTCAGTTTTTGTGTTAGAGTGTTTGCATAACGGTGCAGGATACGACTTATATGCTCATTTTCTGTTAAATCAAAGCTTTAGAAATCTTCCCATATCAACTCATGCACAAAAAAAACGATTTTGCATCGATTAGATAGCATACAACCATGTAAGCAGACGACAGTATGGTCCTATACAGATTTCCTTTTCCTACAAATATCGAAATCGGGGTACTTAAAAAGTTTCGTAAAGTATATTTCGATTCATCCACAAAAATGTCGTACCCAATTAGTTGGGATTCTCAACTTTCCTAGAAAAATCCCTTTCTAGTTAAAAAGGTTCGAAATTTAAAGGCTAATATTCGTCCACAAAATTTTCGTACTCACTAGACGTTCGAGTATTACTTAGACAAACGATATTTCGATTCGTTCATAAACTTTTCGTACCCAAAGTGGTTGGAAACTTGAGGACGTAACAAGGCTTTAGAGGACGAAACAAGATATTTTGATTCTTCCATAAAATTTATACATATTGATTAGGAGCGAACATTCTGAGAACGGATGAGGAGGATGAGGAGCGAACATTCTGAGAACGGATGAGGAGGATTTCGTTAAAATATGTACCTAAATAAAGTTCGAAAATTTTGAGGCCCGAATATAATTCCGATTCGTTCATAAAATTTTCGTACCTAATTAATTGAAGTTCGAACATTGAGAGGACAAACAAGATATTTTGGTTGGTCAATCAAGTTTTCTATCCAAACATTCTGAGAACGGAACAAGATATCGATTCGCCTAAAGAAATTTAAGATTCGAAATTGTGAAGATGAATATTTCGATTCCTTCATAAAATTTTCGCACCCAACTAAATGGGAGGCATCGATTCGTCCGTAATCTTGTTCCTTCCTCAACCCCCACCACCAATGAATTGGGTACTTTAAGTTTATGGACGAATCAAAATATCTTCTTTCGTCCTCTACGCCTAAAGAAATTATTTCAATTCCTTCATAAAATTTTCGCACCCAACTAATTGGGGGGGGGGGGCATTGATTCGTCCGTAATCTCCTTCCTCAATCCCCCCATAAATTGGGTACTAAGTTTATGGACGAATCAAAATATCTTCTTTCGTCCTTTATATTTTCGAACCACAATTAATTGGGTGCGACAATTAAATGAACGGCAGTGGCTAGAGTTACGGTACCGTAACTCTAGACCCAGGTTCTAGAGTTACGGAAGTTCCGTAACTGTAGACAACCATGGTAGGGTTGTCTAGAGTTACGGAAGTCAAATAACATGCGTGCGTTTCAACTTTTTTACATCGAAAAACTTGTTTATATGCAATATCACTCCAAATAAACAAATATTTACCTACGTGACCTATTCAATTGTTATTACACCCGCCATTTTGGATATGACTAATAAACTTACCGGATGTTTGATATACGGCGATATGTCGTTGTCGTCTTCGAAGTGTCACATACTTAGTTTACTTTTCAAGAGCGATTTGTTATATAGAGCTGGATTATAATTTGGAACGAATATGTCTAATTTGGACAGAATTAATATATTTTTATTTAATTGACGATTCTTTAGTATTTTTCCTTAAAATTTTTTTAATTGTCCTGTAAGAAAAAACGGCGATTTTCGAATGCAAAATCGACCATATTTTTGAACAGAATCAATAACAAAATGTCTTCAATTTGATATTTAAATAAAATGTTGATAAATTATATATTTTTTCATTGTCACGTTTAAAAGCGGCGATCTTTACCTAAAACAATGACCAATTCATTGAATTTAAAAATCTCGGCAATTTTCTCCAAGATTTGCATACTAAAGAATCACGGCGTTTTAATTACATGTACTCAGTATACTGTTGTACGATAATTAAGTGATAATTAAGTAATTAGCGAATCTAATTGAAAAAATAAAGAAACGTGATTTTTTTACTGGATAACTGCCCAGTTTTTAGTAAAATTGCTGACTTTTGGTTATGAATATGAATGGGTATTTTACTATTTTTTAACGAGATCGTTTATCTTTTCGTTAAAATTTTGAAGATTTGGTGAGGAATGACAAGCATCATTTTTTTACAAAAACGAAATTTAAGTCAATTTTACGTTCGAAAATCGCCGACTTTCTTCCTAAACACTTGCAAATTATTCACAATTTAAATTACGCTAAGAATCGACTATTCCCTATAAATATTTCTTTTAAATTCCGTACACAATTATACATATTCAGTCCAAATTATAATCACACTCTATAACTTCTCGCACAAGTAAACTAAGTATGTGACACTTTGAAGACGACAACGACATATCGCCATAAATTAAACATCCGGTAAGTTTATTAGTCATATCCAAAATGGCGGGTGTAATAACAATTGAATAGGTCACGCAGGTAAATATTTGTTCATTTCGAGTGATATTGAATACAAACAAGTTTTTCCATGTTAAAAAGTTGTAACATACGCATGTTATTTGACTTCCGTAACTCTAGACAACCCTGCCAGGGTTGTCTACAGTTACGGAACTTCCGTAACTCTAGCCACTGCCTAAATGAACGAATCATAATTCGTCCCGACAATTATTGAACGTTAATTGGGTACGAAATTTCTTGGGCAAATCGAACCTACTTCAGTTTTCAGAATGTTTGCTGCTTATTTCATAGACTACCATTTTGTGGACGAAAAGGGTTTCGAACCCAGTTAAATGGGGGGGGGGCGAACATTTTAAAGGACGGAATAACATTTTGATTCGCCCACAGAAATTTCGTACCCAATTTAGTTAATTTCAAGGGCGAAACTAGATTCGTCCATAGTTTTCGAACCTAATTGATAAGGGTCGAACATTCTGAGAAAAGAACAAGATTTCGATTCGCACAAATTTAAGGTGCGAATCGAAATATCGGCCCTCAAAATTTTCGAACCTTACTTGGGTACGAAATTTCTTTTAGCGAATTGAATACTTAAAACTTTCACATGATGTTCGTACCAAACCAATATAGTACGATACTTTCATGGATGAATCCAAACATCTCGTTTCGTCCCCTGAATTTTCGAATTACAATTGAGTGCGAAAATTCAATGAACGAATCGAATTGTAGTTCAATATTTTCGTACTTTGAGTACGAAATTTCTTTGGGCAAATCGAAATTGTTTTCAGAATGTTCACCCCTAATCTTGGTGGCGACCACCTCGGGGACGAAAATGGCATTTTGATTAGTTCATAAAAATTTCGAACCCAATTAACGGGGGCGAACATTTTAAGGACGGAACAATGTTTATATTCACCCACAAACGAGATATTTTGATTTGTCAATAAAATTTTCGCAACTAAGTGGGTTCGAAATTTTCATGTCCAATTGATTTGGTTGCAAAAAACAGGTAGACTAGTCAGGACTACAAAAAGACCTAATCCGGAATTCAAATTAATGGATTTTTCCGTCAATACACAGGCGGTACAAAGTTTTCTACAAATTATTGCTGAACAGATTAAATCATATCCTTTTTACATGTGTTTTCATTGTAACTGAGTTTGTTTGTAGCGGAGGGGAAAACCTAAATATTTGAATTCCGGATGTAGTCCATTGCAAACCAAATTAATAGAGATGGGAAAACAAGAGGGCGAATCATGACATTTGGGTTCATGTACAAAATTTTCCAACCAAGTATGAATCCTGCAAATGTTACGATTAGCCTCTTGTCTTACCCATTTGAATAAAAATCAACAATTTTTGAAACATGTAATTGGGCAACAAACATCTCAAGGACAAAATGTCCGAGACGACTTGTTAAAAAGGAGCAGGTCAGAACTATTTCATGTACAAAACATTGACAATCTGTTGATTCTTCTAGCTTTCTGTAATAACCATAATTTAACACCGACTAGCTTGACAAATAAGATGAATCTGTAAGTAAAGGAAAATTTGAAATTTTAATTTGATAATAAATAACCATGACAAGATATAAAATTAAAATTAAATTAAAACTGTTAAAAATGGGTCAGGACAATTCACCCAGTGGACAACTCAACCTGTATCATATACAACTGGTGTTTTCAACAATTAAAATTGATTTTCAAATTTTAAGTTTTTTGTGAATGGAAGATTTTTGAATAAAATACAATTATTGTTAGATATTTAGGGTTTTTTAATGATAGTAACATTAAAAATGAAAAATAATGTCAATTATATTGCATGAATTGTAGATTAAAAACGTAAACCTATCATTTATATTGTTTTAGGCCAATCATTGATAATTATTTTATCATAAGTTTTCCTAATTAACAAAAAAATCTAATATTTGAAATAAATGTATTATATGTAATAATGGTCGATTTGTCCACAGGTTGACACTGGTTGAGTTGTCTCTACCTGCAGGTTGAGTTGTCCCAACTGAGTTTAGTTGTCAATGCGTTAAGTTGTCCATGTACCAAACACCCTAAAGTAGAAAGCATTTAAGACTTGGCAAGGTTGTTTTAAGAATATTAAAAATATATACATGTGTTTAAAATTACTCTATTTTTATATAACGTTATTACATACTTCAGATGATAGTTTTGTCTAATTATTGGGCAATAGCTAACTAATAAAATCCATGTTTTTTACAGCAGCCAATGACCTGACCTTGCTTTCCTGGACCCTTGTGTATAATCAACACTCATCCAACCTTCCACAAAGCTGACAGAGACAGCTTCTCAATATTCCTTATTAAAAATGGAAGAAAATTACTATTGTTGTCAAATTTTCATGATGGGTATAACAACCTCAATCGAGATTCGAACCAGTATGCCCATACAGAAATTAAATTCGAATTCTGGCGAGCTACTTTATACCAACTGCTCTGCAGATCTGAGTTGCACCAGAGACATAGATAACCTATATATGTCTCTGAGATAGCCAGTCTGTCTCAGGTCGCACATATCAATTTAAACAACATAAACAAATTGAAAATAATAATGGTTGATACCTGATTATATGAAAAATCACAAATTCCAAGTTGTCCTTTATACTAATTAGAAGAACATCAATTTTCCATGACAACCAAACATACTATACAAGACAAGGCAGCAACAGTAGGTCATGCTGAAAACTTTACCATCTAATCCTTTGATTGGAGAGCCTGAAATAAAAGATTATAACATGAGAACATAGCCCTGCAATAACAATATTAGAAAATAAAAACTCATCTGAAACATTTATGATTAAAGTACAGGCTTGTTTTTATTTTGTACTAAGACAGATAGCTTATGCAAGGAATACTAGCATACATTTCAAGTTAGAATTAAAATATTCTAGAAAAAATCATTAACACTTTTATAAACAAGACCAGTCCAAAGACTTTTCAAGTGTTATGTTTAAAGCAAGATATTTTTTTCAAACTAGAGTGATTTATATACAGAACTTAGGTTTGTAGAATAAATGGGGCATAATTCCATATATAACTCGTCCACAGTTAAATCCCTTCATAGTGGTGTCAATGTAGTATGGAAAATAAGCATACCCACTTTTTTTACTAATATCTTGATAAGATAAAAACATATCACTTTGAAATATTTAAACATTAAATGTAAGGACATAACTCCAAAAAGAATTCATTAAAAACTATGTTCCTTTACAGTCGTGTAGATGTAATACTGAACAGTAAGCATACTAACTTTCATTGCAATATCTTCATTAGTAATGAAGATATTTTAATTTGAACAAATTTTAACATAAAATATTTATGCATAAAGGGACTTAACTCCAAAAAAACCAATAAATTTAGAGTTACACCCCTTTCTAGTCATGTAGATTTAGCACTGACTTAAAAGAATCCCAATTTCAGACAATTATCTTGATTACATTTAATGACAATAAAAACTTATCCACATAATTCACAACTTTAAGTATACCAGGGCAATAACACAAACAATAAGTCACCTAGAGTTATGTCCCTACACAGTATGGTAAATATAGTCCCATAATAGACTAAGTGATAAGTGATAAGATATGACTTTTAAAAAACTCACCTCACAAACAGAGCAGACACAGATGCTGAAGTGATAGCATAAGCTCTCATTTTCATTGAAAAGCTAAGCTAAAACTGTAAGAACAAGTAAATCTGTGAGCTAATGCTCACGAGTGATACCCCCGCCAAAATCTAAAAATATGCGACAAACAGGAAGTAGATGAGCAAGGAGCATGAAATCGCTTTACACCACATGGGACTATGGGATGAAGCAATGTGCAAAGTATTAGGCTGCTGCATGTTATAGTTGCTGAGAAAACTGCGACGGAAATTTCGTAACGGACGGACGGACGCACGCACGGACAAGGGTAAAACAGTATACCCCCCTCTTCTTCGAAGCGGGGTATAATAACATCATTTAACTAATTTGTAAATCATGATATGAGAAATTGATTACTTACTTTGATGTTGTGATGATCTTGTTGTACTGGTTGCCATGGTTACTATTGTTTAACTGGAAAAAAAGACGAAAAAATGGATGAAAATGAACAAGTAATGTACATATATTATCTTACAACAAAGAATAAACACAGTGACATCCATAATTACCTTTACACTGACGTGTGTAATTTGTTTTTTAATTTTTACAAATATTTGAGAAGTTAAAAATCTTTAGATACATGTACATGTATTTTTTCTGGTTAAAGGCCATAACACATTGAATAGGTCACATCACAGTCAAGCTACTCACTGTTCCTGGAAAGGCTAAATCTCTGGATTTAGCTGTTAACCAATTACTAGGCACATATTACTGTCATGTCAGAGATTAACAACTGCCAACATGATTTTGAACCAGTGGTAGGAAGGAGAATGGCTGTACAAATCATTTAATGACCAAACTACCAAAGTATGACCTGTTCGGGAATCAAACCCATGACGCCTTGTTCAGAAGGCTTGTGTGCTACCAACTTATATAGCCAGATACCATACATGTACATGTATAACAATTACAATAGTATAAAGTATCATTACCCCCCCCCCCTCCCTCAAATGTTAGAATCTATTATAGTTACACTAACCACAAAAATGTAAATATATCTGAAATAAGATTTAATTGTATTAAAGAAACCCATTTTTTGACAAATGTAAAGGTAATTACAGATGGCGCTTCAATAGAATCATGATACATACAATAATACAATAAATAAAATACAAATACAAAAATACAACAAAACAAAAAAAATCATATAGCATCTTGCAGAGCAAGAGAAAATATATAAATGACTAAACTTCGAGATAGATTTCAAATAATGCCAAAGCCCTCCCCCCAGCTACGCCATATGACCAATACCCCATTTATAATGTTTCAGTGGTCTCGAATGTCAATGCAGTATGACCGGAAATATCCTGGCCAGTTATATATAAGTTTCCTTAAACTTTTATGCTGGAATGATCAATGGGAAATCCCAATCTGTGTCAGTCTGAGAGATATTCAATTAAGTTTGGAGGATGCAGTTTGAAATGTTTGAAATGCAGAAAACAAGTCGATTAACATACAGTAAAAAAGTGAACTTACAGATGAACAAACAGACAAAACAAGATCACAAATAAAGCTCACAATGAGCATAATGCTTATGTGAGCTAAACAGTAAGTGCAGTAAATTCACTCAGAGGAAAGTTTTAAAAGCTTATAAAGTTGTATGAATTGGAGATGTGTCAGTTTTCAGCTTTATGAAAATGGAGCCTTTAGTTCTAAGTATAACAACTAATATAATGACATGCCGTTAACCTAAACAAATAACATGAAACTAACAAAAATTGCAATTTGTAAATGTGTCATTTTAAATTAAGAAATGTCTAAAGAAAATCAAGCTCTGAAGTTGTATTCTAAACTGAAATTGACTACATGTAAAATGAATACCAAGATGAACCGGTACAACCTAAGTTTGAAAAAAACCCAAAGAATTTGTACTGAATTGTTATTTAGTACAGTATACTCATATGTACATGTACAGGCATATATGGTGGAAGGTCTTTACTAATTTTATTATTTATTTATTTATCATTACTATTATTGTTATTACATTTTGTTTTGTTATTGTTAGTTATCATTATCATTATCATTAATATTATCAATTTTGATAAATCATTACTATTACTATTATCATTATCCTTATTATCATAATCATCATCATCATTTTTATGATGGAATATTTTATGATTGAATATATCATACAGAAAAAAAGTTGTTCAATCAAATTAAAAAGTTTAGGTTTCAATCTAGGTACAATTAAGTGAAAGCCATTGTAACATTTTTGTCATGGTTTTGTGCATCAGCACTGTAACAACCACTTAAAAGGGATTATTTGGCAAAATTTTCACTCCTCTTTTCCTGATTTTGCATGTTATTATTGTAATTATGGCTCCAACAAACACACTGATAGTCAAAATGTTACAATAATTTCTATTAATATTTCGAATGTTTTCTAATCACCCAGTCATGAACTGTTATACCAGTAAACAACCTTTATCTAAGGCATCAATATAGTAAACAAAGGCATGTGCATGTATAAAAAACATTTTCATACAACAAATATAGCTATATTCACAATTATAACTACATATACTTCTCAATAGCCAATTAATAATATCACAAAATGAATAACACTCAATACCTCCACTTCCTGTAAAACTACAAAGTGATCGCACATCATTACTAATAGGAAAAGTAAGTATTCCTAGAAAAGGAACATAATCAACAATTCCATGAAGTGTTTACTTTCATCAATTAGTACAAGTATGTACTGAGTATAATATATGTAAGAGCACCCTAACTAGATTCCCATACTATACCCGACTACTGTCCATTTGTTTAAGTATACATTTTACTTTTAATCCAGCAGTCTAAACAGTATAACCACCCTGAACCATGGTCAAACATGGCTAGATTGCTTGGATCAAAGCTCCTTCACATCTGATAATCATTTTACATTTAATCCAGCAGTCTAAACAGTATAACCACCCTGAACCATGGTCAAACATGGCTAGATTGCTTGGATCAAAGCTCCTTCACATCTGATTATCTACATTTAGATCTTACATGACTGTATACATTTTACTTTCAATCCAGCAGTCTAAACAGTATAACCACCCTGAACCATGGTATAATACTGCTAGATAGCTTGGATCAAAGTTCCTTCACATCTGATTATCTACATTTCTTAATCTTTCAATTCCTCTAATGATTTTTCTTATTCCTCTCACATTATTGAGTCTTTTCTATCAATGTGACAATAGACATAGCAGATCACTACCTAGTATCATTAGTGACAACTACATATATTTTGAATTATATTGCAACTAAGTTTGATATAAGTGTATTTTCAAAATTTCCAGTAGTAAATGATGTATAACAACTTCTATTGTTAGATACATTAAGTGAAAGTATGATTTTCATTCATTTTACTATGTAGCATTTTATATGAACAATGATTTTACACAGCCAGACTAAGCATACTAGAATTGTACTTTAAAATAAGGTTGAAATAATTTGATATTTATATGAATGCTCAGACTGAATGACATTGAAGTAAATACTTTATCTTAATAGAAATATATTAATTACTCCAAGTTAGATTTTAACACCTACTGAATATGAATACATGTTATTACTATTAACCATTGATAACAAATTTTGCAGCAATATTTCATATCATGAGGATAAGTAATTAAATTCGATAAGAATTTGAATTTTTTGAGGATTGAATATATTTAGCACTTATATGTTAGAATGGCTTTCACAACTTGAGTCTAATTTAATTTAATGGCCAGATATCCTGCAGTAGTTTTACTGTCTAAAAAGCAATTGTTTTAACTCAACATCATCTCTTTTAGTTCAGATAAATATGTTGTTTTGTTAAAATAGGCACAGTTATTTAATTCATTGTTCATCAACTACTCAAATGTTATTCTTTACAAATGAACTATTATCCGAAGTGAAGTAAATCAGTTTTTATTACTGTATACTAATATTACTAAAAATATATATCAACTATAGAATCTAAAGCCTATCTTTATATAATATGCCAGAGTAAGTAGATACAGGCAAATATACTTAATTAAAACTTGTAACAAATATCAAATTATAACAGTTAATACTTATCTTAGTTTGATTTTGAAACAATTTATTAAGTAAATTTACAACTTTCTAGCTCACTTCCTGGTCAACCCCCAGAACAAGTAGGAAGAAAATTTTTGCTCAAGGAAATAATCAGGTAGATTTTGAATTAGATACAAAGTTACATGAAGCTGACTATCTAATGATAACCTGTCCCAATGTTGTAACCACTTGGCCATGCCTACTTCTTAAACCAAATTATAATGTAATTACTACAACGTTCACTGATCCTGGACTTTAGGATAGTGGGTTGAAGCAATAACTGTTCTTATTTCACTACTGTCATTTTAAGATCATATATTTAAAATCAACTCTTAAAATATAGACAAGAGCATTCAGAATAGCTGACAATTTTCAATTAAAAAACAGTTTATCTAAGGAAAATGATTAAGTTACCGGTACTTAATTATTCATTTGGAGCACCTCAACATTCATTGAATGAATAATCTCGGAAGGATTCGTGTGGTCCACTGAGAATATTGGGTTAATACTACATAGCGAGGCGAAACACAGAGGAAGCAGGTAATGGTCATGCAAAAGTTCTTGTCTAAACAGACAAGACTTGGTAATTACATTTCTTTGCCTATTTAAGGAATGAATGTATAGAAACTGACTTTCATCGAAAAATAAACGTCACTTTTGGTGATAGCTAATTTGCATAAAGGCCTTCATGAAATTAGCTATCACCAAAATGACGTTTAATTTTCGATGAAAGTCAGTTTCTATACATTCATTCCTTATAATTACAACCATTTTTTGCGAAATTTGCGTTAGAATGAAGACCTATTTTTTAATGCGTAGATACGAATTACGCAATCATGCGTAATAGTGCGCATTTATTTAATTCAGTTAACAGGTTTTTAATGCCAACCGTCGGCCATATTTTTCTTTGATTGGATGCAGTTTTTCATTGTTTTCGGACATAACGGAATGAATAATACATGGAAATGAACATGCATTGATTTTATTTTTAACAAAAGAACACAGGAGAGGTGGTACGCTATTGTTTAACTCTTTAAAACGGTTTAACAAGTTTCAAGTTTTTACGAAGAACACTTGAGTGATTTTGAAATGTATACTATGACATTCTTCTAAATTGACCAGCTCAAATACTTATTACTTACTTTATTGTTGACCAATTTAAAATGTGTCGAACTCACAGTATTGAAAGATTTATTTATCCTCATTTATTTGTTGTTGTTTTTTATTTTCAGACAAGAAAGTGAAACTAGATGCCTCTGAAACCAAAGAATTTAGATCTATATAAATGAATACCAGTCCATTAGGGCATGCACCTCAGATGGGAAATGATATAAAAATCATTTGAAAAACAAGACTCATTCGCTAGAAATATAAATAAACATTTAATGGTTTAATGGTTTAAATGCTGTGTAGGAAGCTTTAGTTAAAATTAAAGATTTGTTTTTCATTCTGCATCCAGCTTATCATTAACTTCCTGGAACATTACATCTTATGAAATATTGATAAAGAACGATATTAATACACAAAATGTATTGTACATTATAACCCATTTTCATTTCTTTTCAATAAAAGTTTATCACACCATTCTCATGGGTTTTGTGTATCATTCACTTTCCATTGACATTATCGTTATTGACATGTACGTCATAGCGTGGGAACTCGCTAAAATAGCTTTTGAGTCATGAAAGTAGTTCCGGCTTACGTCTTTCATTCAGAACTGCAGTTTATACGAAAATGAAAGCACATTTTTTTAGGTCACGTTTGACTAATCGGATTGTGTAATTTCATTCAGGTTGTAATTATACATGTGACGATAAATTGATCAGCGGATATCATTTAATCATGCATTTCAAATTTGTGGCCTAAAAAAGAGACCTTTATCATCACCTAAACGATCATGGATTTGTTTACTTAAAATAACAGAGATTGAATTGGGCATGTGACGCAAAGATAGTTCCAAATTGGTGTCTAAATATGTATGGAGGCAACAATGTATAAGAGTTATCTTTTTATTTATTTATTGGAGTTAACGCCGTATAAACACAATTTAGGTCATTTCACGGCGTCCAGCGCACCTAACCTAGCTTTCCTGGACCATTGTCTATAACCAGTACTCACCTACCCTTCCACAAGGACGGAAACTTCTCCATATTATCGAATCAATGGAGGAAAATCAACATTATTGTCAAATTTTCATGGAAGGGTATGACCTCCCGGGTGGGATTCGAACCCGCATCCCCTTGGGCACGGGATTCCAAATCCTACTGTGCTACCAACTGTGCTATCGACCCGGGTTAAGAGTTATCTAACTTGCATCAACAGACAAAGATAATTATCTTAAAGATGTTGTATAATTCAATGCATGTTTACCCTATCCTATCCCTTGATCATAATGCAAAATGTTATAAAAATTGCAACACTAGAAAAAAAACCCCGAACTAATTAAAATTTAAACAGACCGATTTGACTGACATTTGTTCGATACTTGTTATGGGGTTAGCATTGTTTTTTATTTCATTTACGGAGAGTCATTAATATTTGACAATACTGGAAAAATATCAAGCAATATGAGACATGGCCATGCTATTCATTGACACAAGAAGGAATTCAAGTCAAAATGATATGTTAGCCTAACTATCCTCTGAATGACTTTACTGCACCAACTAACTGTTGCTTTTGGTAGTAAAATGAAACTGATATTACTGACTGATTATAACAACAAATCAAAACCCTTTACATAATTAGCCCCTGCTTCGGCTTGCACTCAACAAGGGGGCGCTTGCAAAAATCAAGAAATATGAAAAATAATCCTTATCTAAAATTTTTGATAACTTTAGAATGTAAATTCAAGAGGATGGATGTAATGGAAAATAACCATTTTTAAATTAAATATGGCATTTTTGTTCACATTTTGGGTATTGTATATCTTTCTATGTCTTAAACTTTTTTGATTATTATTACATTTAAAAATTAAATGTAATCAATTTATAATGTACAATAAAACATTGTATTTAGCTTAAAGTTTCCCAGAGCCAAATTGGGAACAATTTAGAAATTGACTTAAGATACCACAACAAACTTCAAGACAAAGGTCAAAGTTTTCCATGCGCATGTTGTCTGTCTCTCACCACAATTTGCATTAGCTCAATTTTGCTGACAGTAATCAATGCATACATCTTATAAATAAGTTTTCTTGTCAAAACATAAGTTGCTCACTGGGTGTTTAGACTGAAGATGGATCATAATGTACATTCATCCAGATAGAATAGAAGTGTTTACTTAACCAATTTTGTTTTGGTTGGGTTAACATCATAGCAACACAATGTATAGGTCATATCACTGCAGTCGTTCAACCTAATTTAGTCTTCCTGGAAAGGCTAAATCTCTGGATTAAACTGTTAACCATACAATATACATAACATACTTCCGCCAGTGACTGCCTACTACCTAACATGATTAAAATCAGTGGTAGAAGGGAGAATGGCCCTAGAAATAGTTTCATGACTTAACTCCAGCAGGAATGTTTGGTCTGCTAGGGAATCAAACCCACAGCCCCTCGATCAGTAGTCTTAATTGGATGCTACTGACTGCGCTAGCTGAACAGTCACCTAATTTGTAATATCATTAATTATTTGTAAGAGAACATTCAGATTATGTTTTAGACCCAATGCAATCATTTATACATTAACGCTCAGTCCTAAATGGTTTTACAACCTTTAATATGTATCCCCAGTATGATAATTTATATTGTTATCAGTCCTTCCAAGTGTAGATGTACCCTACAGTAGAAACATACCCATGGCTTACTTCTCACATTACTTAACAGACAATACACAGACAGACATATGTGTACAAAAGCCTATCTGTCTCATTTGTTTTATAGAATGACAACATTTGCAGACAACATGCACATGGAATACCTGCCTTATGTGTCTATACACATCGTCGCCTCAATCTAACAATGTCCTAACTACCAAATTTTTATTTTTGGGAAATCGACTTCATAAGTTCGAAAGGTTATATCTTCGTTGTTTCAGTCTTTATAGGCATGATACTTGGAAGGCACATTAATAATGTATTTCAACACAAACATGAGGAATATGATTAAAATATTATGAATAATAGTAACGAAAATTACAAAAAAGTGTTTGGAGATAGATCAAAATATGCTTATTTTGGTTGATGCATCTCGTTCTAACATAGCACTATCTCCAAGAAGACAATATAATGGTATTTGGGCAAATTTTCTATCATTTTGAGTTTGTAACACTGCCTACATTGTAGCATACTTAATAATTTAAGTTCACAAGTTCATCGACGTCATTTAGCAATAAAAATACGATAATCAAATTGTGAACCCTGACTGAACGAAAGGAGAGCAATGTTCGAACGAGCTTCTATGGACTTGGAGCATTGTTAGGGTCAATTAGGACAGTTAACGAGTGACAAAGCTTTCATTTTGATCGGTTAACAGGTTTTTCAGCCCAAATATTGATCTATGTCCTGGACATAGAGCAATGTTTATACTGTGAGCAGAGAAAAAGTGTGGAGATAGGAATATGTATGATTGGCGAATTGGGCTGTTTAGAAGATAGAACAAGGTCATACAAGTCACTTGGGATGTTTATCTATTTTTTTTTCAAAAATGGAGATAGGACATTGTTAGATTGAGGCGACGACATGTACAACAATACATAACTTTGATACATGTTATAAATAGAATCCTGCATTTCAAACATTTCAAACTGAAGGGTAAAGAATGTTTTCATGATTTCATCACCATTTTGTGTCAAGAGACATTCTCCCTACAAAGAGATAGGACCATCCCGACATAAAACATCACCAGACATTGACATATTGTCTCCTAACAAAAACTTATACAAATCAAATACATCAGGGTCATATTTCCTTAAAACAATGACCATGTGCAGGGCTCAGCATTCAAGGTCATCCAGTTATCCCTGATGACCAATATTTGGGCAAATAATGTTGAGCCCTACACTTGTTCTGTCAATTTGTGCATGGAAACAAGAGATGGGATGAAAGCCTATATGTAAAATAATGAACAGCTATTAACAATACAACCAGCTATGATATTAATCAACAAAAAAGAAATCCATTAAAAGGATATTTATCAACAAAAAGGACACCCAATACAAGGTCATTTATCAAGGAAAAGGCAACACAATATAAGGTCATTTTTATCAACAAATGTTATTTAAATGTATTTGTGAACAAAAAAGTGAGCTATTTTAAGGATATTTGGGAACAAAAAAGAGATCTATTATAAGGATATTTTTTTTAAAAAAAGAGATCTATTTTAAAGATATTTGTGTACAAAATCGGAGACAACTTATAAGGATATTTGTGAACAAAAAAAGAGATCTATTTTAAGGATATTTGTGTACAAAAAGGAGACCCATAAGGATATTTGTGTACAAAAATATCTATTTTAAAGAGATTTGTGTACAAAAAAGAGATCTATTAAAAGGATATTTGTGAACAAAAAAGAGATCTTTCTTAAGGAGATTTGTGACGAAAAAGAGATCTATTTTAAGGATATTTGCGTACAAAAAGGAGACACAAGGATATTTGTGTACAAAAAATATCTATTTCAAGGAGATTTGTGTACAAAAAGGAGACACATTATAAGGATATTTGTGAACAAAAAAGATCTATTTTAAGGACATTTGTTGCAAAAAGGAGACACATTATAAGGATATTTGTGAACAAAAAAGAGATCTATTTTAAGGATATTTGTGTACAAAAAGGAGACACATTATAAGGATATTTGTGAACAAAAAAGAGATCTATTTTAAGGAGATTTGTGAACAAAAAGGAGATCTTTCTTAAGGAGATTTTTTTTTTAACAAAAAAGAGATCTATTTTAAGGATATTTGTGCACAAAAAGGAGACACATAAGGATATTTGTGTACAAAAAATATTTATTTTAAGGAGATTTGTGTACAAAAAGGAGACACATTGTAAGGATATTTGTGAACAAAAAAGAGATCTATTTAAGGAGATTTGTGAACAAAAAGGAGACACATTATAAAGATATTTGTAAACAAAAAAGAGATCTTTCTTAAGAAGATTTGTGAACAAAAAAGAGATCTATTTTAAGGATATTTGTGCACAAAAAGGAGACACATTATAAGGATATTTGTGAACAAAAAAAGAGATCTATTTTAAGGATATGTGTGTACAAATCGGAGACACATAAGGATATTTGTGAACAAAAAAGAGATCTATTTTAAGGAGACACATTATAAGGATATTTGTGAACAAAAAAGAGATCTTTCTTAAGAAGAATTGTGAACAAAAAAAGAGATCTATTTTAAGGATATTTGTGTACAAAAAAGAGATCTTTCTTAAGAAGAATTGTGAACAAAAAAAGAGATCTATTTTAAGATATTTGTGCACAAAAAGGAGACACATTATAAGGATATTTGTGAACAAAAAAAGAGATCTATTTTAAGGATATGTGTGTACAAAAAGGAGACACATAAGGATATTTGTGAACAAAAAAGAGATCTATTTTAAGGAGACACATTATAAGGATATTTGTGAACAAAAAAGAGATCTTTCTTAAGAAGAATTGTGAACAAAAAAAGAGATCTATTTTAAGATATTTGTGTACAAAAAAAGATCTATTTTAAGGATATTTGAGTACAAAAAGGAGACACATTATAAGGATATTTGTGAACAAAAAAGAGATCTATTTCAAGGATATTTGTGTACAAAAAGGAGACACATTATAAGGATATTTGGAACAAAAAATACCCATTTAGACGTTATTTATGAACATAAAAAACACATTATTATATTATGTATTATGAACAATATTTATGACCTATGATCTTAACAGACCAATGCTTATATCAGTACAAGAAATCATAATTATGCACATGTTATTGAATGCTATACAAATGCATGATCAACATTTTGCTTTTTATTTTTCTTTAAACTGGTTTGATGCATCAAGACAATATGGTTATTTTACTGTAACCACCCTAGGTGGTATTCTAACCTGTGCCCTTTTCGAGAAACTAGATTTTCAGCCCGCTACTAAATGGACAAAAGAACCAATGTTTTATAAATTGATAATATATCCTTAAAATATTGGCATTTTAAGTAAAGGGGGGTAATTTTGCAGTTTCTGAATTTCGTCCTGAGGCCATGTTTAGACACTTATATCTCCAAAAATATTATTTCTATACTTCTGAAAGTGAAATATGTCACACATTCACCTGTAGAGTTCAAAAATGGTATTCAATCAAGTGTGAAAGTGTTAATTTTTTGTCTACAGACCTCTAAAAATCGAAAAATCTTAAATTTGTCATAAAATCTTCCAAATTAGAACATTGATTTTTTCTTACTCATTTCATATTTAGATCTCAAATTTATTTAGCATTTATTTACAACATATAAGAGTATTTTAAAGCAAATTTGAATGCAAAATCTCACTTATAGAATTCACAATATTTATTTAAATTGAGTATGATCTCAAAATTTTGCGAAAATTGCCTATGTTCGAACACCAAAATGGTCATGTCAAAAGTTCTCAATCATTTTCTAATTTTGTACATGAATTCTATTACATGAAAACAGTATTCCATCAAAAATTTGTTTTGTTTATGAGCTTCTCAACGGAGTTATGCATTACTTCAGCGGGGTCGATTTTTCAGTTTTCGGGGGCTATTACAGTATATTCTTAAGTTGGTTTTGTCCCGGGATGTGACTGTATGTGCTTGTTGTAGACTTAACAGTCCCTAAAGTATGCATGGAAATAATATTTGAACATCGATTTGCATCATACATCAATATTTTAACAAAAATATATTTTGCTGATTGCCTAGATGCTCATATCATCATTGGAGACTGTATTTAACTGAATGTTTCCGAAACCATACTCTGTCTTAAAGGATTATATTGTGTAGGTTTTGAGTGATAGTAAGGTATCCAATTTTTAATTCTTTAGAACTATAGTAGTATCTTATAAATTTAGTTCTGTCCCGCACATGAAATATAAGCAAGAATGCATACAGTCCTAATGTTATGAAGAGATGTAATATTTGATCCTTTACTTGTACATTTTGTACATATTATGATTCTAACCATTGAGTAGAAATACATTTTGTAATCGAACTCCTCCATTGAGTTGTGAAACACATAAACATTTACTTTAAAAATAAATTTTCAGTTGTTTGGTTTGTTTTGTGAACATATTCTCAGAAAGCAATTTGTACGGGCTCGAATGTTTCAAAAACATAATTAAGTAAGTAAGGATCAGTTAACTAGTGATACGTAGATTCATAAACTTTTATAAGATAATTATTCTCAAAAAAAGTCAGAATTTGATATGGTCAATGTATTTTTTAACTTCAAAGAAAAATTTAGAGCCTAACACTCTTTCCTGTTACCTATAATATATATGACAGAATCCACACTAATTAAACGTAATATATCTTGAAAATTAAAAATTATACATGAATACTTAAAACTAATTATTGCTTCCCAGTGTTTTTTTTCTTAAATCAGATCTAAAATCACTTTTATTCAGATGGCCTCCAGTGATATGAATGTTGAGGTTTAACTGTATTATACTTTCTTTCTTGATTATGATACACTGTATGGTTTTTACACATACCTTTACTAGTACTATTTAAATTGAGACGTTCATAATGTCTAAAAGTGATTCTTGGGAAAAATGTATCTGAAATTTTTTAGTAAAATCTCTATAACAGTGCTGTCAGTCAAGAAAGAAATCTTTTTTATGTTTCATTATGGTGCCAGTCTTCTTTTACCAATTTCAAAAATGTCCACTTTGAATATAAGAACCAATTTTATGAGGTATGGAAAAATGTCTACATGACTTTTAAGTGAATGAAAAGAATTATAAACAATACAGTATAACCTCTGCATAACTGCCCTCTTCAAAACAAATCTTCTGCACTACAACAACTCTTTTGGTATTTCCCTTAGAAATGATTTTAATTGAATTTTAACCTCTGCAGTCTGCAGAGCAACAATCTCTAAATAACAACACTTTTAGTCCCTCTCAGTGGGTGTTGTTCAAGAGAGGTTGTACTATACCTCCAATGCCACAGAGTTGCAGTAACTGGGACACAAATAAGTCTATGTATTAAAGAGAGACTTGTTTAAGAGTTTTTTAGAAGTTGTCTGGAGTCAAAGCTTACGTCAATTGTACAAAATAACATGTCTTATTGGGATTCCTTGTCATAATCTGGAAAGTCGAAAAATTGATGAAACTAATATGGTTGCGGTCTGACTAGGATAAATAAGTTTTACTGTACCAACACAAAGGGTAATAACCATAACTTATTACCAGGACGTTTGGACTTCATGTACACTGTTTAAGAATATAGCGCTGGTCTTATGCTTTTTTCATGCATAATAACAAAAATAATTAGAATAGATCTTCATATAAAATTGTTAAAGTTCTCTAATGTCGCATATTGTAGATTAATGTTAAAATTTATTTACCAAATTAAATTTCCAAATCTAAAATAAAAAGGCTTAAGTAAACCATAGACCGTACATTGCACTAGCAAATACAATTGGCTGTTAGCAGTCTTAAATAAAATTACAATTTAGTATTTAATTACAACTACAAATGCTAAAATTTAATAACTAAATATGTTTAATTCCAGAAACATTCTATTATAAAAAGGATTACCGTTCCAACACCATTTATGACAAAAGTGGTTCCTGAAACATTCAGTTAAATGCAGTCTCCAATGATTATATGAGCACTGATGCAATAAGCATCATATATATTCATGGTATTATGTAAATAAAAGATTTTTTGTTAAAATATTAATATATGATGCAAATTAATGTTCAAATATTATTTCCATGCATACTTTAGGGACTGTTAAGTCTATTACAAGCACATACAGTCACACCCCAGGACAAAACCATCTTTAGAATATACTGTAATAGCTCCTAAAGTAATGCATAACTCCGTTGAGAAGCTCATAAACAAAACAAAGTTTTGATGGATTACTGTTTACATGTAATAAAATTCATGTACAAAATTTGAAAATGATTGTGAACTTTTGACATGGCCATTTTGGTGTTCAAACATAAGCAATTTTCGCAAAATTTTGAGATCATACTCAATTTAAATAAATATTGTGAATTCTATAAGTGAGATTTTGGATTCAAATTTGCTTTAAAATACTCTTGTATGTTGTAAATAAATGCTAAATAAATTTGAGATCTAAATATAAAATGGTTAAGAAAAAATCAATGTTCAAATTTGGAAGATTATAAGACAAATTTAATATTTTTCGATTTTTAGAGGTCTGTGGACAAAAAAGTAACACTTTCACATTTGATTGAATACCATTTGTGTACTCTACAGGTAAATGTATGTGACATATTTCACTTTCAGAAGTATAGAAATAATATTTTTGGAGATATAAGTGTCTAAACAT
The DNA here is from genome assembly GCA_025267735.1 of Mactra quadrangularis. Classification (NCBI taxonomy): domain Eukaryota; kingdom Metazoa; phylum Mollusca; class Bivalvia; order Venerida; family Mactridae; genus Mactra; species Mactra quadrangularis. The sequence continues at coordinate 38,049,334 of CM046304.1, forward strand.
GGCCTCAGGACGAAATTCAGAAACTGCAAAATTACACCCTTTTACTTAAAATGCCAATATTTTCCTAAGTACTGGAGATAATGACTAAATATTTCATTTTTGTCCACGAATTAGATGTACAAATACATGATAAAAAATTCAGGAAAATCTGAGAGGGTGACCTGGGAAAATTTCTAAAAAATTGGTTGATTTGAGATGGAATAACCCTATACGAAACCAGCGTATTGCAAAATATCGCGGTACGCTTCTGGCATATCGTGACAGCCCTAAATTTCAATGCTTGATCAGTGTTTTTTCGAGAAATCGATATATAGTGTCATCCAAAATTACCTTTACTCATCCATAAATGTCTGAATTTGTTATTTAATTTTTACGGAACCCGGGTCGATAGCACAATTGGCAGTGCGCTGGGATTTAGAATCTCGTGTGCCAAGGGGAAACGGTTTCGAATCCCACCCGGGAAGGTTACAGTTACTTGTATAACAATTTCTATTTTCAAGTTATTAAGTTAGTAACATTAGTTCTATTGTTAACCTGGTTTAAATTGATACATGACACCAGTCTGACTTTACACTGTACATGTTGATACATGTTACCTGTCAACTTTACACTGTACACATAGATTTTCAGTTTCAGTTTGACTTTACTCTGTACTCATTGATACATGGTACCGGTTTGACTTTACACCGGTCAATTTGTGTTCCAATCTGACTTTCCATTCTGCTCTTATTTTTTTCCTTGCTCTCTTTCTCATTTGAAAAATATCATTTCATAGTTGTTCTCTTTCTTTTCAGCGGAACCCTAAGAGAAAAAGTTTGTTCGGGGATGATATTACAGATAGTGAAGTTGAAGTGTATTATTATAACATTTCACTGCTCACATTGCTACATAGTACCAGTTTAACTTTACACTGTTCACAATGTGTATGGTATCAGTCTGGCTTTACGCTGTACGCATTGGTACATAGTATCAGTCTGACTTTACACTGTTTACATGATACACGGTACCAGGCTGGTTATTCATATTACACAATGATACATGGTATCAGTCTGGCATAACACTACACACATTGATATATGGTACCAGTCTGACTTTACACTGGTCAATTTGTGTTCTAATCTGACTTTCCATTCTGCACTTATTTTTTTTCTTGCTCTCTTTCTCATATGAAAAATATCATTTAAAGTGTTTTTTTTTTCTCTTTTCAGCAGAACCCTAAGAGACCCAGATTGTTTGCAAATGCGGCAGAGGGTGACTCTGAAGTAAGTGTATTATCATAACATTTCACCGCTCACATTGCTACATAGTACCAGTCTGTCTTTACACTGTTTACATTGATATATGGTACCAGTCTGATTTTACATTGTACACATTGATACATGTTATCAGTCTGGCTTTACACTGTTTACATTGATACATGGAACCAGTTTTACTTTACTCTGTTCACATTGATATAAAAATGTATATGGTACTAGTCTGACTTTACACTGTACGCATTATTACATGGTACCAGTCTGATTTTACACTGTACGCGTTGTTACATGGTACCAGTCTGACTTTACATTTCATGGTAAACTGTATTCATTTTACATGATGTCAATCTTAACATACGCAAATGTTTGCAGATAACGACGTTGACCGCATGATTAAGGGCAGTGGATTGAAAATAAAAGTAAAATGACAGGACAAGTTCTGATTTCTCAGGAAATGTGTGATAGTTATTTCATGTGAGATTTGATTTCATTCAATTATTGCTAAGAAAGAGATAATCATGAAATATTATTCCTTTATTTTATTGCCGGCTGTTGTAGGTCACATAATTATTCGGGGTTTTACACTTACACTCTCTTCGGAATTCGGGATCTCAACATCTTGGGAACCTCGTTTGATTAGGATTGGAATGTGAAAGCTTAATGTGCTAATATGAAATAAATATTATATATGAGTATATATATATTTGTTTCATAAGAGGAATTACTGATGCAAACCAGGAATCTCTGCAACAGACTTGAATGTCAAACCCTGTAACTGACACTGATATTGAGTTTTTTGTTTGTTTGTTTGCAGGATCTTGTCGACACATTTGAAAACTTTAGAAGATCATCAAGTGTTTCTAATGATTTAAGTAAGTACATACAATTATCTAACTTGATTATAGTTTTTATTGGATGGAATTATTTTTCTTAAAACTTAAAACCGAATTTGAAAAAGCTAACATGGAAAATTCATAGGAATCTCCATTATTCTTGAAAATCATGGAATTTAACAATTTCAGGGAATTTATTTTGGAAAAGTTATGGAAAATTAGAAACATCTTGAAAAGTGGAATGTTTCACGAAAAAAAGCAACTTTTATGTCTTTTTTTAAATCGACTCAAAGAAAATTTAGGAAAATATAAATTCAAACTTAAATTGCAGCTTTTAATGTTGGTTATGAATTGAGTATCTAACACTGTTTTGTTGTTTTTATACAAAAAAATCTATATCTAATTTATTTAAATATCATATGATATATCGGATATGTACCATTTTGTATCTAGACTAAAAGGTATCGATCATTCTGACTGATATAGAGCCCTTATTAACATCTACATTATCTACTTGTGTTGTCTACTGTGATGGAGTCTAAGCAAACGTTAAAATTAGATATAAAGCAAGACATAATGAGTATAAGCAGTTGAAGATATTGATACTTCCCAATATGGAATATGATTGAACAATTTTAAGACTGGCTGTTCAAAGCTATTTCAGTATGATTGTCATAAAATTAATGAATCTTTTAAAACTAAGAAATCATGGGAACATCGTTGAAACTCGTGGAATTCTGGTATTAAATCTTTGTGAACCTTGTCAATAAGCAAAACAATAATGTCCAGTGAAGGTTTTATGATTTTAAATTGTTATATTGTTCAATATATTAGGAATAATTTTATTTTGTTGTTCATGTCATTTAAACAGTCACATGTATGAAGCAAAGTTTTTTTTTCCAGATTTACCAAGACCTAGCACAGGAAGTACATGTAACACTTCTATTAGATCTATTTTGACATAGTAAGTGGACCTTAACATTCAAACTATAAATACTGTAGTAATCTGTGGTGCTTTTCACAAAAATCTTATGATAAAAAACATCCTAAGTCAAATGCATTGCAACCTTATTAATTTGGTTAATTTTTGGCTACTCATGTCTTATTAGTATTACATTACAGGTACAATTTTGTATACCTTTTGGATATCAAAACAGTTATTTTCGTTTTGCTTCCGATTTAAGCAGTAAAATTACTAAATTGACTTATGAAGACTGATTTTTTAAGATTTTTTGTGAAAAGCTTGTAAGTTAAAGGTTTGCTTGGAAGACTCATATAAAGTTTAATTTCATTAAACTTTACTGTAAAACCTGCTGTCCATACAACTTACTTTATTCAAACATCTGTAATTTTGTCTGGAATGCTAAAGAGTCCTAAAAGTACAACATTTCTGTAATTAGTGCTGGGGCAATATTCTCGATGTATCTCAATATTAGCTAGACGATAGTGTATAACGATAATACCTCTAAATATCCCTGCATGACGATAGTCACTTGTCATCCTCACAAGATCCAATCGGCCATTTCGCCGTCTAGAAACATGCTTTTTGCAGCAAGACGGGGAGGGCCCTATTGTCATGATACATATCTGTTCACATTATGGGTAGAAGGATAGCCAGTAAAGTAAGGAAAGTGCAGGCCTTGCAAATAAAAGATTATGGGGTTGAGTTCCAGCCAGCCTGCCTAGTTTTCTTACCCTATGACAAGAACCCCTCTCTTACTGGATCAACTACTCTCACCTTATGAGATGAGAGTAGTTTATATATATATATATATATATATATATATATATATATATATATATATATATATATATATATATATATATATATATATATATATATACTAGTACATATATATCTGATATATGCCCCGTACGAAAATCGACCCACAAGTATGGTTTCAAATAGACCAATACCCCGAAAACTGAAAAATTGACCCCACTAATAGGCAAAGATTAACTGATCTATAAAATTTAAAATTAATTTTTTCTAGGAAATAGAATCTTAATCTATTAACATGTTAATCATGACAACCTAGAAGCAAGGGAATCAACACAATGTTCAAGCCAAACATTTAGATCACCAAACATGAGAACTATAATTCTTTACACAGGGAGCAACAAAAATAGATCTGGTGATGAAAACATGAAATCATTACTAATCTAGCACACAATATCACAGCCTAACAGAACTAAGCCAATCTCATTAAAGTCAGAATACTAATATCACACTGTCATGCAGACTTGTTCCAAGCTAAATATTTTGTTGGCTTTTTATACTGGGATTAACACCCTGTCAACACAATTATGGTTATTTTAAGTCAACCAGAGCACGTAACCTAGCTTTCCTAGACTCTATATCTATAACCAGAACTCAACTACCCTTCAACATGGCTGGCAATTAACTTCTCCATTTACCTTATGAATGGAGGAAAATTGACATAATTGTCAATTTTTAATGGAAGAGTATAACTGCCCCAGGTGGGATTCAAACCTATACCCCCTTCAAGACATCAACAAAATCACAGCACACTACCAACTGCATTACAGAGTCGCATTTCAAACAATATAAATCTGAGCTTGATCTTTTCACATGAAGATATAATACACTATTTCTTTGTCTATTTTTAGCTTTGTCAATTAGTCACATAAGTTCTGGGTTTTTCATTGAGTTATGACGAGCCTAATATCATGGAAACTTTGGAAACTTTTTCAGAACATAATTAAAAAGTTTTGACATTCCACCATGCAATCAGAGGTCTATTGATGGCTAGATACTGCCATACACTGAAGCATGAACATGATCTGACTTCAATGAGATTGGTCTTCAACTGGTAGGCTATAATTGTGAGCCAGATCCCCATACATCCCCCAAACAGAATTGAATTAAAGTTTTACCAACACAGATTGGAATAGTTAAACTATTTCACCAACATACAACTTGCAGGAACCTTATATATAACTGACTAGTCAACTGATCCATCAACACTACTGCCACCGAAACTTCCCACTCCCCTTCCCCCCTATTGGTCATATATTGTAGCTACAAATTTTGAGTTTTGAAATCTATCCCAACTTTCTTCAACAAAACTAATAAAAATAAATAAGTATATTACAGAATCAACTTAATATACATGTACTAACAAAATGTCCAAGTCAAATACTGTCCACTACAAAATGATAAATGTGTATCCAAAAGAATGGTAGTTGGCCTTATAACTAAGGTTAGACATCATGAAAGATGATATGTAATAGAACTAATTTTTGGGGTTTTGCATGCGCAGGCAGTACAAACAAACAGTTTCACACATTATTTCTGAAAAGCACAAAACACAGGTAAAATCCTATTGTTCTGAGTACATATCTATTCATAGTTATGGTGAAAGTTTGTTTGTATCTAATGGAAAACCCCAAATATTTGAATTCTGGGAATAGTCTATTTACATGCATTACAAGTCCTCTTTCATGACTTCAACTACAGTACAGTTCAACTAATGTGACGGCCTCAATGATACATTTGAACATGAAGAAGTAAAACAATTCAAGTAATAAGACAATAATGTAACCATAAACAAGGCAAATCAAAAAAAAGTTCATTCTTCTGTCTTCATAAAAAAGCACTTTACTAGTAGCTTGTTCAGGATAACTTGAGACGAATCCAAATAATTTTTTATGAGAACTGTGTCTCGGATTACCTTCAACGAGCTTAACTTAAGATAGTCACAATAGCAAAACTTTAAAGTGTATAAATCTCAATCATTCAGTATCTAAAATGTCTTGTAACACTCTGTTTAGGATAACTTAAGACAAATCTTAATGAGTATTCTTACAAGATAATGCCTCATGTTTCCTAAACAAGGTATTTATAATTACTTCCTACTATCATATTAAGCATTATTCCAAAGTGCAGTCAATTAAAAAAAACCTATGAAAAATACTACATATGCCAAAGATTTAGAAAACTAACAGACATTTAACTGAGTGCCAAAGATTCAGAAAACTAACAGACATTAAACTGAGTATTATATTATAGTGAAATATATTCACGGACATTTTTAGAGCAGCAGACATTAAGAACAAAAATAAATTTATTATTCAATGAAAATGTTTTTTTCTAATTTTAAATCCTTATCTGTCAGAAATTATAGATTTATACACTTAATATACTGTAGCCAGAAAATGTTAGTTTTATAGAACTCTCATACCTGAATACCAGCTTCTCATCTTTCTAGAGGTCCAGCAGAAGATTCACAAGAGACATAATATTATGTTTAGTGTATACTTATTTATTCTAGCTGGATAGAGAAACAAGTTTTAACAACCTAGATTAATTACTTTCCAGTCGGCTTCCTGGTCCTCCAGTACTGAACAATTAGGATAAAGTTTCTTGCTCAAGGAAACAACAGGATATTTTTTTAATTGAGTTCAAACCAACACCACATGTCACAACAATTATTGACAAGCCCTGTTTGTGTTTGGCACCTGTGGATAGAGGTTATTGTTTTTAAATCTAGAAGTTATCAATATACTCCTTAATGCTGAAACCACGACGGTCAGTCAACTTACTCACTCCTCCTGGAAAGGCTAAATCTCTGGATTTAGCCGTTAACCAACTACTAAGCGCATGCTTTCGTCAGTGACTGACAACTATTCTACATAATTAAAAATCATTGGTAGGAGGGAGAATGGCCGTAGAAATAATTTCACGACCAAGCTCCACGAAAGTATGCCACGCCCAGAAATCAAACCCACGACCCTTTTCACAGTAGACTTGCGTGCTACCAACTGAGCTCCAAGGCGGCTCTCTGGGATCAATAATAATGTGAATGCACTGATATAGACAGGTTAAGATAATACAAGGGTTTAACAGATAAGTGTCATAAACTTTCAAAAAGTTTTAGAAGAATAAAAAATTGTTCAAATGTTCTTTGTTACTCTTCAAATTTGACCTGGGTTACTAATAAAAATTTATACTTGGTATTTCTAAAGTAAAGTAAGAAAAAGTCAATTTTGAAAAAGAAAGAGTTGTGAGTTTTCTGATAAACCCTAACATGCAATAATTGATTAGTATAAACTTAAGTCTAAGACTCCTAACCCAAGACATTCATTCAAGTAAATGTAACATGCCTAACAAATGATCCAAAAGGAGAAATTCAGTGTTAATTTTCGTCCTTTTAGAAGAATCAAGATTCAAACCAGTAAACAAGCATGTATTGTCAGCTATAGATTAATGATCATTTTTACGGGGTTTAGCACAGTGTCAACACTATTTATATTTTTATCTTACAGCAACCAAGACATAACCTAGCTTTCCTGGATCCTTATAACCAGTACTCACCTTCCCTTCCACAAGGCCATTAACATCTACATATACCTTATTAATGGAGGAAAGTTGGCATGTCTGTCTAGCTTTGAAATCTCAGTGCACAAACAAATGGGCTACAGTGACCCATTTTCTTTCCACAAAAATTGTTAGGAAAAAATTACCATCAGTCAATTTCTTAATTTTTGCAGTTCTAAGTCAGAGGGATAATAAAAAAAACTATGATATGATATTCAAAAGGTAAACAATATTCTGCATTCTGCATAATTCAATAATATTTGGAATTGATAGGCCAAAAATGACTATTGTTAATGTTTCTTGATTTTGATTTACAATGATATTTATCCTAACATTTTTAGTGAAAAGCACAACTTGTTACTATCATAAGTATTGTAAAGAATACAGGACAAAATGGGTACTAGTGCCTTACCAATGATAAAGCGGTATTAATTCCCTGGTACAAAATTTTCTATGAAGTAATTTTGTCATCAACAACTTGTGATCTGATGTAAGTCTTCACTTTAAATTTTTACTAGCACTAGCCCAATTTATAACAATTTTGTAGAAATGATCCAAATTATCAACTAGCCTGACTATATTAAAGTAGAAACTTTCTGTAGCCAAAATGAATTTTCACTAGTCACAGACTTCAAGCTAGAAGGTTAAGGTAAAGACTATAGACAAGAATACTGAATACTTTATATACCTATACATATACACTGAGTTAGGAGTCAGACACCTAGAGCAGGGGTGTGGAAATACCAATATATTCAACTAAGTCCATAAACAAGAGAATTGTGAAAAAAAATCTTTATGTCTGCAGTCTAGCAGAGCTTGTCCAGATTTCAATTTCTAATATAAACTTAAACATATATGTCAATAAGGCAAAATTCCTATAAGGCCAATTTGTATCATTTATACATATTTTTTATTAATTTTAGCATGTTAATAGATTTATAAAACAATGTCTGGTTGCGAAGTTATTTATGAAAACTTTTAATAAAAATAACTTATTATCTCCCTTGAAATAAAAAGCGTATTTTTTTGCTTATTCAAAAATGGAGTTAATATAATTTCAAAATCCAAATGGTGAAATTGTTATGAATGCAATATACAATTAGAAACCCGTTTTATGTGAAAATTTCAGAGGTCATTAAAATAGGTTTGTATTAGGGGGAATTCTACCTTAAATTAAGACATGTGAATATACATTGTATGTTCAAGTAAATTTTATTCTGAATTCTTAAAATAACAGATGCAACATTATTTTACATGCAAACTATATCCAAGTTAGACAAGTTGAACATAGTGATTCCACACTCCTACCAAAAAAAAACTTCCTAAATAGACTACATCAGGAATTCAAATATTTGGGTTTTCCCCTCTGGTACAAACAATCTTTCACCATTACAATGAAAACATGCACAAAGAACAATAGGCTTTAATCCATAGTTTGTGCTATTTAGCAATAATGTGTTGAAAACTTTGTTTGTACCGGCTGTGCATAGACAGAAAAACCCATAAATATGAATTCCGGATATAGTCTATTACATCTAACTTTCCTCCAATTGTTTTTATAGCTTGTTCAGATTGACCAGAAACAAAGGAATACAATAAACATTTCAGAAACAAATCTTTAAACAACTTATCTCGCATATAAAAAATTATATAAGTGACATTGAAATAGTAAACCTAGTCTCAGGTCAATGTGAGTGAACTATACAAGATTATTAAAGTTCTGACAGAAATAAATAATTTTGGTGTAATCTATCATCTTCAATGTAAAATATGAGAGCTCATGGTCAATTATTACAGAGCAACACACACAAAATTAGAGATAACAAAGGTTTCGTTTCTACAATGAAATGGAAACTTTTCAAAAAGCAAAACTAATGATATGTAGATAAATGTTAGCAAGTGTTTTTGATCACTTGAAAAAATGAAAATAAAATCAAAGCCAGCATTTGAATGGCTAGAGTTAAAAAATTACCATAATGTAACAGCTGAGGAGGAAAGGAAGATGATCTAAACAGGGACTTTTTCTCTCTTTTTTCATTATTATTCTTGAAAATCAGCTCAGAATTTAGAAATCTATTTATAATTTATAAATGAATTTCTATTATAGAAGAGTGTTTATGTGACACGACATACAAAAGTAAAATGTAGAAACATTTTACTTTCTTTTAGTTTACATTTACGGATAAGTATAGTTCTGTTAACCTACATTTATTCAACTGTCAATGGCACATGCATTAACCCTGTTGATTTAGTTACATGAAATTTGGTCGATAATGTTATATAAATGCAAGTATCCATTTTTATTGATCCTGAGTCAGTACAAAAATATTGTGCTAAGTATTAAAATCAGCCTGGTAAATGTATGTCATACTGACAGTTAAACAATTATACAAAAAAAAACTAATTTTGTACCATTGGTCAGTAGAAAAAAAGTCCCTACTCTAATAGAACTATTGCTAACTTATCTAGCCAACTACCAGACTTCAAAAGAAATGAATGCTAGCCAGTTTTACACCAAACCATGAGAACTTGCACATTAAAGAGTACAACTGTGTCATTACCTTAAACCTACACATTTGCATGTAGATTTACATGAGTAGACAACAATTCCAGTACCAATTAACCTGCAAATTCACCATATATTGGAATGGTAAAAAATGGCTAACAAATATTTTAATGAAGTCAGATTTATGGGAAAATGATCACTTTAGATATCCAAACTATTCTTTGGATATAGTAAAGAAACCATTTAAAAATAAGGGGTCAACATTTATTACAATGTAAAGACAGTATTGACTTGGTTAAAAAGAAAACTAGAAGTAAATGTAAAGTTCTTAGCTTGTTTTCTTCTGTCCGATCAAAGGCTTGTCTGATTCCTATCTTCAAGCTTGGCATGACATTAGTTTATATAATCATCCTTAAAACAAATAATTAAATATAAGATTAAACAAAAATATCTCTAAAACAGATATTCAGCACTATGCTTATTTATTTATTGGAGTTAACGCCGTATCAACACAATTTTAGGTCATTTCACGGCGTCCAGCGCACCTAACCTAGCTTTCCTGGACCATTGTCTATAACCAGTACTCATCTACCCTTCCACAAGGCCGGAAACTTCTCCATATTATCTAATCAATGGAGGAAAATCGACATTATTGTCAAATTTTCATGGAAGGGTATAACCTCCCCGGGTGGGATTCGAACCTGCACCCCCTCGGGCATGAGTATCCAAATCCCGGCGCGCTACCAACTGCGCTATCGACCCGGGTTTTCAGCACTATGGTGGGTTCATTTAGTGTGTAAATGTTGGTCATGTATGACAAACATGTTGTAACGGGGTCAAAAGTACATAGTACAAAATTGCAATTCAGTCACAACTGACAAATTTTATCAGAATTTATTGCCATTTGGCTTATTTGTCAAATAAGGAAATCTGACTGATTCCAAAATAAAAAAAACATCTGTATTCATTATAATGGCATGGTTTACTATTAAAAATCACTCCTTTTCAGAATGGCCAAACAATTTCATCCACAAATTTGATAGAAATGTTCATTGGCTGCCCACATTAACAAAATGAAAACCCATTCCAAGAGTGTGCTCAATGAGTCATATTTGCCGTTTAATTATACCGCCATGAGCATACCACGACAAATGTATAATCAATTGGCATAGTGAGTCACCCATAATACATAGAGTAAATAGTAAGCAACTACTGTCTGTGCTATGCACCTGTTTACCTGTAAATAACCAATGGTATCATATCTTTTATACATTCCTTTATAACAGAAGAGAATTTCATTGGACAAATAGGAATGGTAGTGCAAAATTGTACTTCTTGCTCAAGGAAATAAGCAATGCTTCTAGTGAGATTCAAACCCTGGATCGACTCGATCGCTGAGCACATGTTCACTACTGGACCACTCTTTCAAGATGTAAGTACATGCTGAAAAAGATTTGTACTAACTCACCAACATGATGATCTAGTACTATCTGTAAACACCACAGTAACAGATTCAAATACTTGAATGTATTACAAAATGACATCTTGAGGATCCATAATTAGTCTGAAAACCAAAAAAAAAAAAGTATTAGATATGTTCCGTAATGTAATGGTAATAAAATTTGCAAGTCACACAGCTAGCATAGTAGATAGCGCACAAGTCTGGTGATTGAGGGGTTGTAGGTTTGATTCCTGGACCAGAAATACTTTTATGGAGCTTGGACATGAGATCATTTCTTCGGTCTTGTTTCCTCCAACCACTGATTCTTAATCATGTAGAGCAGATATCAGCCACTGACAGAAATATTTAAGTAATAAGTTAACAACTAAATTAAGATTTAGCCTTTCTAGGAATGGGGAGTGCGTTGACTGACCCCTGTTATATAACCTATACAAAGTGTAACGATTATGAAACCCCCAAAAAATATGCATTAAAGATTTGTATACACTTACCAGGATAATTATCTCTTTTTTGCATAAACACACTAAACACAGTATTGTATGGTTACTTGGATTGGATTCAAACACTTCAGGGTATTGAGAAATGACATTCTGAGAATCCTGGATTAAGTCTGAAATCAACAAAATTATTAGACATGTTTTGGAATGTGTAATAAAAATTATTGGCCATGGTCAAGTAGTGTGCACACTGAAATACAAATTAACTTCCAGTAAGATGACGTGAATCCAAGTCCTTGTAGCAATCTTCTGATGATATAAAAAGTTCAAGGAGAACCAATCATAAACATTTGACTACACGTAAAATTAAAAAATTAGCACTATCCATAATTACCTTCATCTTTTAGTTAAAGTTTGATTTATTTTCAAAGGTTACCAATCCTAGAGAAATTAAAGACATTATCTATAGATACATCTACATTTATAACAATTATATTTATTTATTGTATCATTACTTCCCCTTCAAATGTTACAATCAATTTATCTTTCCTAATGTGTAAATATCATTTGAAATTAAATAACTTGCATTAAGTAAAAAAAGTTATTTTACAAAAGTAAAGGTTATTTGGATGGCATAGTAGATTCAATGTGCAATGAGTTTTATCATTATTCAATGTAAATAAAAAAAATAAACAGATTTTTTTGAAAATTCATAAGGATACAATATTTAATTAAATTAAGTATAATATGTCAACACAAAGTATACTTAGCTTTTAAACAATGTTTACGCTGATATTCAAAAGGATGGGACAATTAAGATTTGAAAAATGCAAAAAATAAAGTTCTGACTATTTTTCTTTTGACTGATTTTACAAGTTGCTGTATGTATGAGGCTTGATATTATGCAAGGGTTAGAACAATCTCGGACTAAATAAAATTTTACATATATTTGAATACAAGCACATATTTTCTAGAGTAACGTATGTTTCTTTACGGAACACACTAATAAAACGCATATTCTTAGTCTGGTTTTGTATGTTTGTCTATGATTTAAGCAATTATAAGAAGGCAAGGGGTTGGTACTTGAAATACATACTTCAAAACGATAAATTCAGAGCACAAATTTGCTCAAATATGACTTAAATCTTAGATCAACGTATGCAAATTACAAAAAATAGATAAATGACCATTGATACAATGACTTTCCAACTTGGAACAAAGTTCAAAGAGAACAAAGGTGCAATGGCCGTAAAAAATCAACATTACTGAATACATTTTAATAGTTTGTATACTTTACTCACTGAAAAATTCATAATCATGTACGTCTAAAGAAATAACTAGTTAGTAACGTATGTTACAACAACACTGTTTAAACTATCATATTCCAGTGTTATCAGTCACACCCAGTACAACAGTTTAAAAAATTAAATGGTAGCACTAACTATTTTCTATGTACTATGTCATATCTATATAATGTTAAAAGGTTTGCATTCAAAATTAAGTAAAAACAAATTTAAAATTAAGAAGTAAAAAAGTTACGAATTAGTCTTAAAAAATCAAAACAGTTAAATCGTATTCAAAGTTCACATAGTAATTCACTTAAATATACAATTTAAGTAAAAATTGCAACATTCTCCCAGACATTCCACGAGGTATTGGCACACTTATTTAAAAAAACAAATCATTTGTCACCAAAATTACAACCTCATAGGTTTGCCATTGGATGAGAGCTTGGCGCTGTTTCATGATCGATGTGTTTGCGTCCTTATCATTATCGATTTGTAGCAATGTGCCATCTTCCCTTAAATAGTTCTGAAACAAAATCTTCCGCGACGTATTCTAGTTGATCTTTGACAAAAAATGAATTCTGATATATGTTGTCTGTGTCGTCAGGAATTACAACAGCCTGTGGTAACGTATGTTTATAAAGGTTTTTTCGCTGCTGTTGAATTTGACTGACGTCCTGTGTTCCTTTACACTTAAAGACAGGATGTAAAAGAAACAATCAGGACTTGAACGTTTGGAGTTTCAAAAATTAACCGAAACATAGTGAAACAAGTAAACAAACAATCATCAACTAAGATACATTTCATATAAAACATACGTTACCAAACGTAACGTATGTTTCAATTCACAAAACCATGTCTTATTGAAAAAGAAGCAAAAAAGGACGAATAAATCAGATTTGTTAACATCTTGTAAGTATTGAAGTAACAAATAATTTGCAAAAAGCATTTATTTGAGTATTGCTACGTAGGATTTAATGCTTCCATTGCATGCAATGGTTAAAAAATCTTCAGACTATTAATTTGTCAACGCCATTGAGAGGCACGCAATTTTAAGTTTTTTTTCAGCTTGGTTGATGATGTCGTATATTTTGCAATGAGATAATGTCATCGTTCAACCCTTTGCCTCATTGTAAGATCGGTTTATCATTTTAACGGTAACGTATGTTACATCACGTATGTTACATTTGATACTTTAGACGACAGTATCTCTAGACAATCCTGAGGAATGACAAAAGTAGTTATCATAAAATGAAGAGTTCATAAGAATAATTAATTAGAAAACATTAATAAAACTAAGATATTTACCATTAGTTGAAAAAACATGGTCACGTATGTTTCATTCTTAAAAGTCTACCCGAAAAGTTTGGTAAAATGTGATGATTATTGAAATGCCTGTGAATACCTAATGACAATCGTTTCTATTTTATGTATATTCATATCTGATCTTATGATTTTATATATTTTACAATTATAATATCTTTCGAAATTTTTAAAATATGGACTTTTTTCACGGTCACGTATGTTACCACACTCTTGGCGACAAAGTTTAAGAGCTGTGTGTAAGTTTATATTTCTGAGGAGCAAGATAAAGAACTTATTCTTACATACAGGAACGTTGTATGTGTTAAAAAACAAGTGCATTAAGACTACCTTATGTGCCTATTCTTCGTAGTCTGCGCTCAAAGTCAGAAAATTGTGATGGCGACAGTAACGTATGTTACATTTTGGGGTACTTATGAGACCAGAATGAACACATACTTGTGTATATTTCAAAAATCCTTTTTGTCCCAAATGCCCACACACAGCATACAACTTTTGCATTTTAATTCAATTCACAGTCTATTCGTATTTACTCAGTAACTCATGGAACATTAAATGTTCCATCTTATTGAATATGAGCGTTAATGTTAAACTACTGTAGTTCCAAAATTCCAATTAAAAGCATCATTAGTAATTTGATCATAAGAAGTTTCACCATCACTGGCAGCAGTAAAATACTGAAATTAAAGAAATTTTAAATAATTAACATTATGGAACCATGAAACAAAATATGTAAAGGTGGACATCTAATAGACTATAACCAGAATTCAAATACTTGGGGTTTTTTCCTGTGGTTCACCATTACAACAAAAATATATGTATGAATATCAATAGTACATAATCTGTGTTTCATGCTTTTCAGCAATAATGTGTTAAAAACTGTGTTTGTTCAACTTGTGCACAGATAAAGAAACCGATTGGAGTTCCGAACTAGGTCTATTAAATGAATGAAGATTTTAAAACAATACTTTTTTTTAAAATCAAAATGTCAACACAAAATATACTTAGCTTTACATGATGATGAATATTTAAGATCTTTATAACAATTCCAAATTCAAATTGAAAACATGATGATGATTAATTTAATCATTAGTTTAAGATTCACCATCACTGGCATATTATGTGAAGTTCTGAAATTAAAGAAAATTCATAACATTAACTGACAGTATAGAACCAGTGAAAAAAAATATATAGTGGTGTGGAATTTTTAGTTTTTAGGTAATTATTCGTACTGAAAATAAAAATGAAAACTAAATGAAATTTTTAATTTTTTAAAAGTACATACATGTACTATCTTTTCTACATGATGTATCATTAAACATAAAATTAAAGGCACAATTTAATGTTAAAATGTTTGTATTAAAGATATGATATAAAATCAACTAAGTTGGTTTATCAAAATATATGTTCTGAAGAACATCCCCTCTGTAAAAGCTTCATGTTATGCAGCAAATTTTCCATTGATTTCCAAGGAATTTGGAGCATGGAGTATTCAAACTAATTTCCCATGCTCTAGTGGAAGCCATTGAAAAACATGGAAAAATAGAGGTACACAGGAAAACACTGGAAAATAAACATACCATAGAAAATTGGCCATGCTAGGCTCATTTTGACTACAATTTATACTTCCTGAACTATTTTATTTCCGAACTGGATAACATGATCACATGATAAAGAAGAAGAGTAGAGTATATGGGTTCTTACTTGGACCTTTTTGTTGTTGACCATGTACACAGCTCATCCAACAAGACAGTGCAGCTACTGCACCATAAAACATTAGTCAGTACTGACAACTTCCACCACAGTGATAATGTCCTTTCTGGTTGAAGCAGCTCGTAACCCTGAGAAGGGAGGCAATTTCAGGTGCTGACCCTTGCCTAAGGGGAGCCCGGAGGCAACTGTGGTAAAAGGCAGCCTCATGTTCCCACATCCACATAGGGATGCCACAGATGGATGCAGTTTAAAGTCATGCCCAGGACTAATAGCACACATAATAGCACTGCAAAACATAGAAAAATATCAAATTAAAAAGCAATTACATAATTCAATACAATTTACTCCATTTAGTATATTTATTCAATTACTTCAATCTTATGAGCAAAGAAATGTAATTGAGACTACACCACGTACAATGCAAGCATTTTAAAAAGAGTACCGGTAGAATATTTTGTATCATTCTACACACAACTAAATTTCTATGGCCAATATTTTGATATATTGTCGTGAACAAGACAGAGTCTATTAAAACAGTTACCCTGATGCATAAATTTGTGCGTTTTTGGT
This sequence comes from Mactra quadrangularis, assembly GCA_025267735.1. Lineage (NCBI taxonomy): Eukaryota > Metazoa > Mollusca > Bivalvia > Venerida > Mactridae > Mactra > Mactra quadrangularis. Next base: position 38,066,058 of record CM046304.1, read on the forward strand.
GCTTATTTTGACAAATGAACCTTAAGAAAAACTTGCATTGCACCACTAAGGACACACAAAATGCTCATCAAAAAGAATGAATCCCAAATCATACACCTAGCTAGGGGGACACTGTGACCCCCTAAAAAACTTTAAAAGGTAAAACCCTGTACTATTTTATCACAGAGAAATAGTTTTACAAAAAATGTTTACATTGCGACCATAAGAATGTGAGACAAACAAAGATTAGCATACCATACCCACCTTAGGTTTGGAGACAAAGGAAATTTCATTTAAAAAAAAATTAAATGATTGTTTTCCGTTGAATTATTACATTCAATACATTTAATATGGTGATAAAATGAAATAAAAAGTAAAAAGCATTTCGAAAGAAATGGTAATCGAATTTTTTTTATAAAACCTATGTAGTAGGCTTACAAAGTGAAAAAGTCTCCTAACTTTCATTGGGTACTATAATTTGAAGTTTAAGTGACATAGTCCATCAATTAGAGAGTTATACACCGAAATACAGGAGAAACATTTTCAAACAAAGCAAAGTAAAGAATAATTTTATAAACATTTGCTATTGTGACTGGCTTCAGTTCATAGCATGGAAATATTTTTTCATAAAAATGACCAAAACAAAAAAATGGACAATAAAATGAGGCTATACACCTAATGCTCCTAATGTGCATATAATTATGTCTATCGTTGTCAACTTATCTAAAAAAAAATTCAGAAATTTTTTTTACAAACAATGCCAAGTAAAAATTTTGGAAAAAAAAAAATGGAATATTCTGCAAATTAGAATGGCAAGTTCATTAATCTGAGAAAAACCTTCTGGATGCCAAAATAAAAAGGGTGGAAGGATGAGTATTTGTCACTAGAGAAGATGTTAAGAGTCTTGCCTGGGTGTGACTATGAGAGATGTACAGGGTCAGATCCTGGCTCGGTATTGAGCATGTAAATCTTACAGTGACAGGAGTTCATTGATAGATGCTGACTGACTAGTCTTAAGTGTGGGTCACTTTAAGGTGTTATGTGAAAGTATGCAGATAAGCAAGCCAAAGCTATTTTAGCAGGTATTGAAATGTTTAGTCTGTTATGATGGAAGTTTTTGCAACAATGTATCAGGTATGAGATTTATATAATAACCAGTGTGTTGTTTGTTTATATAGTAATATACATTGACTTTGTAAGTTCAAGACACAACAGAGTTAACGGGCGTTAACTGTACAAGATTGTTATACAGTAGATAGAAAACTCTAAGCCATCGTATGACCAGCAGAATACCTCCAAGCATTGCAAGGAAGTATAAGACCTATTGTACACCCATTGAAAATGTCCATTTGATGTGCTGAAGCCCACAATTTAATTGACGTGGGAAGATTCTCCAATTGATACCCTATACCAGTATATGAGAACCTTAAATGGCTACCATAACAAGTCAAAATACTTTATATTATAATATTTCATAATGTTTTAAAAGTATATATCTGAGTTTTGACATACATACAAAGCAGCAAATTTAGACATAGCACATCAGGCAAACAAAATCACTAAGTGTACAAAACAATGGATGGTGTCGATCAAAAACAAAATCTTAGTAATTACTACAGTAAAACAACAACATCTATAATGTACAGAAATGATCAGTATACATGTCATCTTTCTGGCAAATAGTTCAATTTTACCATCAATATATACTTGACCTGCTTGTGCACATACTAGTGAAGTGACATATATTAGCTCATGTATTTATGTACCACAAAGTAATGCAATATTGTATCATACTATCATAATATTATGATTACATCACGTGACATCAACATGGCATGGACAACATTTTTAAAACATGTATTTGTTATATTTATTTGAATGTGTGGTCTGTTTAGCTGGAAAATGGCATTGTAAATGGCCAAAGGCATATGTTAATGCCGTTATTTGCCAATAAAGATGTATGTATGTATTATAATATTATAACATATAATATGTTATGAAGTAGATGTGTAGTGTGTATAATGTTTTATTACAAAACCTGATACATGGGAGATAACCCAAACTTTGTTAACCTTGTCTTGATCTGGTATATTGGTTTAGCAACTGCTGTAGCTGTTGTGTATGCAATACCTTACACTAAGTTTAACAGGCATTGTCTAAGTCAAAGAGGGAAAATTCAAACAAGCATTGTCTATGTCAAAAGGGGCATAATTCAAACAAGCATTGTCTAAGTCAAAAGGGGCATAATTCAAACAGGCATTGTCTAAGTCAAAAGGGGCATAATTCAAACAGGCGTGGTCTAAGTCAAAAGGGGCATAATTCAAACAGGCATTGTCCGAGTCAAAAGGGACATAATTCAGTCAAAATACAGGCGCGTAGCTACCCGTACGCAGAGTACACAGCTGCGTACACATTGGTCCAGATAATCGTAAAAATACAAATTCCAAAAAGGAAATACTGCTTGTTATTTTACTAATCTTATGTCAAGTTACGTTTCAATGTGACTTGCCTTTTTGGAGTCGAGTTAACGGTTTAAATTCGTTGTTTGTCTTTGACTCCAGTCTATGTAATTCTTTGAACGCTGGTTGGAAATGAATGATAATTGGTACGTATTGTCTTCCTATATTTGTGCCCGGAATGAATTATACAAACTTTTTTTAAATAGTTGCCAAAACGCTCCTGAGATGATCTACAGAAATACAAATTCGGGAGGGGCATGCCCTTGACCCCCTAGAATTCTGCGTACACATTAAAAAGCTCTTGCTACGCCCCTGAAATACACATTAGGTCTAGATTTAAGTATTTTGAAATTTGACATTAAGTTCAAACCTATTATTTCTTAAATAATAACATTTGACAAAATTGATATGACTTCAAATTGTTTTTTTAATGTTCAAATTAACACCCTTGTGTCCCTACTTTAATTATCAAATTAAAGACTATGACAACTAACTATCATTTTGAAATAAATAAATGTTGATTTGAAAATCTGACTAACACAGATAAAAGCTCATTTCAGCTGCTGTTGCCAATTTTTCCAATTTCTTTTTTCAACCAGTAATGGAAAGGTTTTCCTACTTTCTAGTACGTCATTTTGCATTTGTCAAATAGGACGACATTTTATAAATAAACAATTTAAAGAGTATCCTAAAAGTATAGACCTTCACAGCTACACCATAAGAATGAATGAAAAATATCATTTAGTGGTTACTGGTATGAAGCCAATACTGATGGGAATATATCTTTTGGTCTCACATTCTAATCACTTTAGACAGGCGCATAGCTACCAGTACGCAGAGTATGCAGCTGCGTACTCATTGGTCCAGAAAATCGTAAACATACAAACACCAAAAATGCAATAAAACTTAGACCTGAATGGGGGGGGGGTAGGGGTGTGTGCAGAAAAAAGTATTGCTAACTAGGACTTATATTTGATTAAAGTACATTAAGTTGTTACTGCCAGTTTTGGGTTCTGAACGCAAATATTAACTAAATAGTTTCTGTCGGCAGTTATATTCTCTATTTCACTGCCGAATTCTCCTGTACAGCCTTTAACTCATACCATAGTTGTTGCTTTTTTAGTATGGCAATTTGATAATTTACTGTAGTGTGATTTTATGTTTTGAAATCGTACTGCTGTGTTTCCCGGCAGTTCAGTTGTTAAGAATTGGGTCAAGGTATTGGTGTTACATATAGATATTATAGGTCAAATTATGCATTAAATTAGAGTCGTGTGCAAAACTGCAAGGTTTAGAATGCCGGCGACCTCATTTAATACAATCTCTTACCCAACATTTTAAGAATTATCGATCAATTGTCATTTCATGGATTTATAGATGCGACAATGTCTAGATATATTCATTTTTATTTTTCAAACTTATGATTGATAATGCAAACAATTTATACGAATCAATTTAAGTTTTACAGATAGATTTGATTTCAAAATTTTTAGTGATTAAATTTTTAATAATTTTTTAGATTAATTAACACATGATCATAAATTACAATTAATTGAACACTTCCGATAAAGTTATAACACAATTCAATCAATATGACTACGATGACGTTACAACAGGGTTGGCCGGTAAAAACCGCCCCCGGTTTTTACCGCTGGTTTTTACCGGTAAAAGCCGCCCCGGACAATACTCCAAAAGTGGTCAATACTGGTCAATACTGGTCGATTGGTGGACAAATAAAAATTATTAAGTTTAATTAACTTTTACTTTTAGATTAAAAATGATTTCTTTGTGTCATTTCTTTTTGTAGTTCTTATATTCATTTTTAAATTTTTCAAGAGTTGTCATTTAGTGTAATTCAATCTTATTTAGCAGAACTGGAAGACATTATTGACATCATCAAAGTTTTAAATGGTCATCACTGGCCCCGGACAATACTCCAAAAGTGGTCAATACTGGTCGATTGGTGGACAAATAAAAATTATTAAGTTTAATTAACTTTTACTTTTAGATTAAAAAATGACTTCTTAATGTGGTTTCTTTTTGTAGTCCTTATATTCATTTTTATTTTTTTCAAGTGTTGTCATTTAGTGTGATTCAATCTTATTTAGTAGATCTGGAAGACATTATTGACATCATCCAAGTTTTAAATGGTCATCACTTGTCAAAATTATTGTGGTCTAATGAAAATTGAACAGAATTTTTTGCATCATCGATGATTCCATGATTTTTAAGCAAAGAAGCCTTCTTACTTGTCAAAATTATACAGCTAGTTACTTTTTTATTGTATTATAATCATGGTTTTATTACAGCATTATCAAATATAATAGATACAATACTGAAACTGTTTCCTCCCTGCCAAAAGATTCATCAGGTGGCTTACTATCACTACTGAGGGAACACTAATGTGGGGGCTGAGGTTATGTGTGAAAAACACATAATATGTCACATTAATTTTATCAACAAGTTTGTACCCTAGTATTTATGTCATGATATGACCAGATAGTATATTTCAAAATCAAAATAACTTTCAACCAGTAATGACCAGTATTGATCATTGAGTAAAATATATGTGAAAATCCATGTACAAAAAAATAAGAAATTTGATTTTAACTTTATCTTTAATTATGTTTATTCATTTGTTTAAGGCTTCCCTTGGGCTTCCCTATTTTATAAGAGTTTAAGAACAACATTTATTTATATTTGTCATAAAATGAACATGTTATATGTTGTAAAAACCAATTGACCAGTATTTGCCAGTATTGACCAGTATTGTCCGGTTAAAACCAGTATTGACCACCGGCCCGGACAATACTCATATTGACCGCCTTTTTGCCAACCCTGCGTTACAATCATGGACGGTATTGACTGAATTGATGTAGGGTTAAATTGGGGTTAAATATCTCGATGTGTATATTCATGACGTCTGTTACGAGTGTGCGTATGTTAATAATTTAGATACAAAAAAAAATTCGTAAGATATTAATTTGTAATTGATTTTTGTTAAATTCGATAAATTTGACCTGTGTTATTGGATATAATGTTAATCAATGGAATTACAAGTTATTGGATATAATTCATCGAACTAGTAGGAGTTTTTCTTTATTTTCCTTGTTTAAATTATTTACTAGATTTCGAAAAAAAAGGTAGGGGGGCGTTAATTAGGGGAGGGGCGTTTAATCGAGATTATACGGTAAGCATTATATCTCTGCTGATAGTAAACTTATGTCAAATTACTTTTCAATGGGACTTGCCTTTTGCAAGACGAGTTAACAGTTTAAATTTGTTGTTTGTCTTTGACTCCAGTCTTTGTAATTCTTTAAACGGCTGGGAATGAATGATAATTGGTTTGAATGTTGTCTTCCTACATTTGTTCTCGGAATGAATTAAATTATGCAAATTCTTTTTAAAGAGTGGAAAAGGGGAAGGAAATATTTATTACATGAAAAACCAAACGACACAATTGCAGAAATACAAACATTGATGAAGAAAAAGATCTCGGTGTTACCTTTGATAAAAATTTTACATTTAGAAACCAGCTGAGTTCAATCATCAACTATAGTTACAATAATGCGACTATATGCTAATCGAACACGGTGTAGTTACCGGATATGCGGTGTTTTTTCTACTATAGCTCAACTCACGCTTCACCGCTAGTTCCTCTAGTTACAAAATGGCGGAGGAATGCAAGAGAGCATCTCGGCATTGGCGCATTTTCTATATTTTGCAAGTTATGTTATAACACTGCTCCTTTCAGCATTTTGCTATGTTTATATGTAATTCATGCTGATCAAAGGTGTGAAATATTGATTTAAACAACAATATTCAATTTCTCATGTTTATACTTTTTGACAGGTACTATTGTCAACTAAAGTATGTTTGATCACGCGCATGCTCAGATAAACTTCCTGTCCCAAACTAGACTAGACTAAAGTTGATGATCGAACTCGGCCACCATATAAATAACATAGTTAAACTAGCCAACAGAAACCTAGGACTAATATTAACCAAAAGCTGTCTTTCCAGGGAAATGTTTCTCAATCTCTATAAAACATTAAAGTCATAAAAGTGACGACAAATAAGAACCATCATGATATCAAATAAAGCAAAAAAGTTGCATAATAGTGATCTTTGGTCATTAAAATTACTAACTATGAATTAAAAATGCAGCGATTACCATCCATCACACAGATGACGACGGATGAAATAACCCAATTTTCCTTTCAGAGGCCATTTCACGGAAATGGCCGATAAGACTCGTACGTCATCGGAAAATTACGACAGTTGCTAATTTGCATATTAAACGGTGTTCCGGTAAAAAAATCGTAAACATGATAAATGTCAAAGCTTGAAATATGCGGCACATACTTTGGTTTACCTCATTAATTAAAGACACAACTTATCGCAAATTTTGACATCTGTGTTGCACGCTTTTTTCGGGCTAGATATAACGGTAGTATTTCAATATGTTACGATTAATGAACATACTTTCTGAGGCCCTGCAATGACTACATGAACCTAGTTCAAATGCAGTGTTGATAATGATCGTTTCATCACACACTTGAAAAATATTCATAATTGACAATGATATTTGCTGTTTTGGGTTTGAGTTAAAATCTTTGATGCAACTGAAGTGATTTAAATCTGTCAATACAAACGGCGAGCAATCGGGTACAGCCGCCCGATTAGCTAAGTTGGTAGCTCGCAAGTCTACTGATTGAGGGGTCGTAGGTTTCATTTTAGAGCGGGGCATACTCTCTTGGAGCTTGGTTATGAAATTATTTCTACGGCCATTCTCCCTACTACCAATTATTTATAATAATGTAGCGCAGTTGTCAGTCCCTGACGAAAGTATGCGCTTAGTAGTTGATTAAAAGCTAAATCTAGAGATTTAGCATTTCCTGGAGTAGTGAGCCGGTTGACAGACCGCCGTGATATAACTTATATAATGTGTGCAACGGCGTTAAACCCCCAAAACAAGCAATCGAGTGCTGATACCACAGTGGATAAACAATTATGTTTTCCCGACTTGTTTTATCGCCATTTGTGACCCATATATGGACGGTTTAGAGGGTTTGGTAGCCAAGTTTTGCACTGTGCAAGTACACACTCAGGTATCAGCTCACGCTGATGAAATCTGGGGTTGCCTCGTGCCAGTCTCGCAAATGCCCTCCTGTCTATGTATCTTGGATCCCTCCAAACTCCCCGATTGCATAACATAGCCAAGAAACACACTTAGAGGCATTTTATTTATCTTGAATTCAAGATATGTCTATCTTTATTCCCTTTAGGCCACCAGTCCTAAGTGCTCATTTGTTATACATGGTGAACAGAATCATTCAGGACAATCAATAAACCCCTGAAAATGCTGTGTTCTAGGTGGTGGAGGAAGTTTTACAACTTCAATAACAACATCCCAATGTCTGTCACGAATGAAAGACCTTAGTACTTCATGTTGATCATTTGAGACAAACATAACTATCCTTCTTCTAGCCATTTTACTTGACTGTATTTTGTTTTATAGTAGGATAAAATGAGTTTATACAAGAGCAATGATTATTTCATAAAAATGTATAGTTTGCATAAACATGTATAATTTATATTTACCAAACAACCAAATTCAAAATTTACCTATGAACGGGCCTCAATTTATTTCACCTGCCAGCAAACACGAGAAAGTCATGAAACATGTAATACTTGAAATTTTCACGACTATTATGATATAACCACTATACTACAATTTTCCTTTGATGTCCATGATTTATAAGTTGTGTCTTTAAATATGCGAGTCACGTGACTTACGGAAACGACTGGTAATTTTCGGCGCAGATTTTAAATCTTTTAGGACATGGCATGTCTTAAAATATTTATGAAATTTCATAATTGAATTAAATCTAGAGGCGGATATTTTTTAATTTTTTTTTAACATGTCAAAAACTATTTAAATATAAATACAATATGTCAATAATGTTTTTTTGCAAAATTAATTTTCTTTAATTTCGTCACTTATATATCTTTAATACGCCCACATCTTGAGTATGCAGTTACAGTGTGGTCACCAAGATTGAAGAAAGATCAGGGAGAAATAGAACAAGTACAGAGAAGAGCCACAAGACTAATGAAAGGATTAGAGGGTCTAAGCTACAGCGAAAGACTAAAGACATTAGGCCTACCCAGTTTAGAATACAGAGGTACTAGAGCAGACTTACTTCAAGTTTATCGCATTAAAAACCAGCTTGATAAATTAGATAATGATGTCTTTTTCCCAGCCCCAATAACTTTGACCTAACAAAATGTAAGAGGAAACTCTCCAAAAAATTACAAGAAGAGATCAAGAACTGAATTTAGGTCCAATATCTTCAGTCAGAGGACTGTAAACATTTGGAATTCAATCCCTAATGAGATTGTTCAAGCTCCATCATTAAACTTCTTTAAAAATAGACTCAACAAAGATTGGCGGGGGGGGGGGTCCAAATAAATTCAATCCAAGTTGTCTTAATATGGACGGATAGATTTATAAACTAATTGTCCAGATTTTAGATTAAAAGATATGTTACTCTGTCTAAAAAACACCAAATTTATTAAAAATATTAAAAACAAAATAACAACAACATAGAGTATTTAAAATAAATTATATTATTGCTGCAATGACAATATAACTAAAATACTTCAAATAAAATTGTATGAAACCAATTATTGGTTGATATTGGTGGATGATCTTAAAATTATATAAAAATTATTTAAGAATATTGAGATGAATTAACGTTAATTACTGCTTAAAATGACGGTGAACTGTGAAATGTATATAATATAAGTGTGTAAATAGTTTTAAAATTTAAGACTATTCCATGATTGACATTGCAATAGTGTAGATCTACTATGTATTCAATATTCAATTGAGGAGTTCTATTCCTGTACGGAAATAATGATGTTAAATATCAAGATTCAAACTGGATGTTAACAAGTGTATAACTCATGTTACTGATATGTGAATGAGTTTAACAGTCATTAGAACAAATATCTAGAGCCCAACAAACCAAGTGTTTGTGTTTATCACATCCGGCTCAACATGACAACAACTATGTGAACTATGTGAATAGTTGCCCAAAGCTCCTGAGATGATCTACAGAGTCAGAAAAATAAATTGGGGGGGGGGGGGGGCATGCTAAAGGATTCTGCGTACACATTAAAAAGCCCTTGCTACGCCCCTGTTAGCATAAAATAAAGAAATCTATTACAAATATGTTTCCATATAATGAGCTCTCCAAGGAATTATATCCAATCAACCTTTAATTTCCAAGATAACTTGCAAGTAAATGTAGAACTGAGATTTGAACCTTCGACCTCTTGAGTGGTGAGCAGACCATGTCGCCATAAAAGCTAGCTTACAATAACAATACAATACAATACAAACAATTTGAAACAAATACAGTTCAACAATAGCTATGAATAGCTATTCATACCCCCAGTGCTTGAAGGCAATGGAATACAAGCACAGTTTTTACCTCAGCTACAGTCGCCTCTAGAGTGCTATATATAAACAAGTTTCTTCCATATTTGGGCATAATGACCTACTTTTAGAGCTCAGATGACCAATTTTAAAATTTCATGCTAGAATTCAAATTTCAACAATATTCTGCTTGAAAAAGTAGCTAAGCTCTTAAGTGCCAAAAATATTTTTCCATATTTGGGCATTGTAAGTTAACCTGGTTTTTGACAACAGAAGACGCTTATTCTGAACACCTTGACTATTCATTGAACCAATAATACTAGCACCGGTCAAAGCTTTTCTTAGGGCATGAGACACAAAGGTAGCTTCAAAATGGCGTCTAAATATGTACCAAGTTATTTGTAGTGAATGGCAGAGGTGTCAGGGGCGGATCCAGGATTTTTTTCTAGAGGGGGTCCCAACTTTTTCTTGAGAGTCCAAATTTTTTAACCACAACCACATTAACCACTGAAAAAAATTGCTTCATGCTACTTAAAAATGACCTACAGTCAAGAAATACACTAATGGACAGGTACATTTTGGAAATTCTGGAGGGGGTCCGGACCCCCCTCCCCCGCTAGATCCGCCCATGCACGTCCATAAGTAATATAATTCTTAAGAGAAGGTACGTTTAGACGAGATTTCAAATAAAACCTTAAACCAAAGACCAACTCCATGGTTAACTGTTCACAGTATCCAGTGAGTGCTCTTCAGTTTCACTACACTTGGACATTCATCGAGTGCATGGTGGGTGGTGTACAGTGAACTCGACAGTTCCGGGTCATCGACAATTCCGGGTCACTTTTTTAAAATAGTACAGATGATTCCTTAATAATTCAATATTTTGATTATATGATAGTTAAGTCATGTACACTAACCACTTAGCTACCGTTACACAAACTTTCCATGTAAACATTTCTCTATCAGGAGTCATAGTCATGAAACACTAAACAGCGTCGTTTCCAACCAATGCGAAAGTACGTGAACGTTTCGTCCATGCGTTCGAAAAAAACAGCGATTTATATCCACAATTTAGATAAAATAAGTCCTTATTGCACATCATTTTGCTGGAAATTTATCGGTGAACACGATTTAACTCATAGATTTGTTTGACCTAATTACTGTTAGACAATAATGCAGACAATTTGACCTGGTAAGCACGTGACAATTTCGGGTCAAAACTTAACCGGTATTATATACAATCATTTATTTTAATTCAAAAGTATCTTTTTAACATTTAAAATTGATTTTATACATAATTTTATCCCATATGTAAGTTATTTGTCAATTATATACAATTATTGTTTGATATTTTGAGTTTTACTTTTTACACGCAACTAATTGTATTTATGGTACTTGTTTTTATATGCAATAGGTAATTGCAATTGACATGATTAGATCTTTAATTTACGAGCTTTATTTTTGCTTAACTTGGAAGAAAATATGAGATAAAGTCTTTATTGACAGAAAGTCGGCTGTTTTCTTGATTTTAACCCTGTTGAGACCACTCCAGATTAAAGAGACAAGCATCTGTCACATGACCCGGAATTGGCAAGTGCGACCCGTAACTATCGAGTTTGCAACATGCAATTTCGAAAATTGTAGGAAATTACAAGCAAATAAACACTATTAATTTATTATAGCATGGTAATGTGGAAGTATTTGTTTATCAATTTATGCAGGTTTGATTCCCACAACTTTCGTTTTGAAGAGACATGCATCGTTTGTTTCGTTACTGACCCGGAACTGTCGAGTTCACTGTATCAAATAACAAGGATATAAAAGATATTTTAAAATTGATTTCTCACTTACCACAATCCTCTAGAAATAAATTAATAACGCTTTTCATAAATATGCTACACAGTCCAAGTTCTAGTTGATTATGTTCATTCTTGAGATCTACACATGCGTTTCTCCCATTCCCAAGTCCAAGCACTGCGCTTATTCAGCACGAAATTCCTCGGTACACGGAACGAAAAATACATCGGATGGCCACTTACTTCGAATTTACAGAAACATATGCATCGTTTGGTACTTTTTCCAAGCTCTTAAATATGGTGTTAAATTAAAATTCCAATTTTAATGTTCATGTTAGCAGCGAGTCCTTGTCGTGGCGGGGAAAATGGCCGACAATTCACACAATTCACGTGAAGCTTTCGCGCCAATTTTTGGGCGTGGTATGCATGGGTGTGTTCATGGGGATTCAGCGGACCCGGCGTATGCCCTCTTAAATTATCTAAGAAAGTTTATTTTTCTATCATGAAATATTATATTTATCGGAAAATAAATTTAAAAATGTAAAATAATCGTTCAACGGTCATTTCTCCACTACGCCATTTCTCCTCTGGTCATTTCGCCACTTTTTACCCTGGTCATTTCTCCGCCTTTTTACATGTGAGATATGATAACATAATAATATTATATGTAGATGTGTTTCTAATTAATCATATTATTTTTTTAACATAAAAAAATAATTACTTTGAAATGTTTATTTAGAATGATATATGACGAACTACTGATATTATTTTGATAAAATCAATTTATGCAAGATTTGTCCATGGAAAATGAAAACCATAGAACAGCTATTATGCATGTAATTTGGTATAATAGTATTATTTGTTTTTCTGGGTTTAACGCCGTCTCAACACATTTTGGACATTTTACGGCGTCCAGCACACCTAACCTAGCTTTCCTTGACCTTTATCTATAACCAGTACTCACCTACCTTAAATTTCCAGAAGTCCGAGAACTTCTCTGTGAACACCTTATTAATGGAGGAAAATTGACATTATTGCCATTTTTATGAAAAGGTATAACCTCCCCGTGTGGGATTCGAACCCGTAACCCCCTCGGGACACAAAATTTCAAATCCCAGCGCGCTACCAACTACGCTACCAGTAACCAGGGTATATATTTTGTTTCTTTTTTTTTGGGGGGGGGATATTAAAATTTAAAAAAGAAATGAAATGCAAAATATTATTTATGTAAATTATATTTTTTAATTAATAACATTTGATAATCAAGTCAATAGTATATAATTGTCACTAAAATTCATGTAATTAAAAATAAATACTGACGCAGAACAATACATCATAAAACGATAAAGAAATGATACTTCTATACTTCTACATAACATTATAAATATATAAATTATGTACTTTTAATTGATTTAATGGCTCAATATAACAATCCAATAATATGGGTAATTATCACCTTATACAATACACATATATAGAGAGGAGGAGAAATGACCAGTGTAGAGTGGGGAACATTCTGGTACCCCGAGTTTATCAAGGTATCGAGAATCATACTAGACTCTGGGTACGAGTATGAGTGGAGAAATGACGAGGGGAGAAATGACTTAGTGGAGAACTGACTTGTTCCCTATTGAGAGTAGTTTCCCCTTAGTATGCCAGATCGCCTCGGAACAATTTCTTTATTATTTGACAAGTTATCTCCCTTGTTATAATTAAGTGTTTAGGTTTTTTTGCTAATTTTCTACATTTTTTATCATGCTGGGTTTATAATTTAGCTGAACTGCTTTATTAGTATTTAAATTTTTTACTTTGAGCTCATTTCATTTATCTATGTACATAAACCAGTGCGATGATGGTCCAGATGGGATATTGGACAATACTGGAAGAAGAAGAAGAATATATAGTGTTGCCTTTTTCATTTTTTTTTTACTGTTGGGTAGAGTTAATTCGATATTCTGTACAAATATTTTATTTATAAAAAACAACATATTTTTATTTTACACTAAATTTTCAAAATGCTACAAAAAGCAATATATTTTTGTCCATAGCCTATAAACTTACAAAAAAGGAAATGTTTTATGTTAACATTTTTTCAAGGACCCTATATTATATGTTCCCAAATAAATGTTTTATTGGTATTGAAAGCAAAAAAGCCCCCCCCCCCCATATATTTAGTACACTATTTTTATCAGTTTATCGAATCTACCGAATGGTTATACAACTTATACTTTAGAGGAGGTGTGGCGATTTGGTAGTTTAGGGAATGATCGACAGACATCCGTCCCACTCGGCCAACCTGTATACAAAGGGAGACAATCATTTGTTGGTTTAAATTGGCTAACGGTCATTTTTCCACTAAGTCATTTCTCCCCTAGTCATTTCTCCACTTTCTACCCTAGCACTTCTCTACCTTTTTATATGGAGGTATATGTATATATTGTTGCTAAAATTTATGTAATTGCACTTAATACTGGCAGACCTTTTTCCATTGTATAACGGTAGCCGTTTACAGGCGCCTTTCCCTCCTGAAATTTCTTTCAAACATGCAGTTTTCCCAAATTTAGAGTTTACCTTGGATATTTTGTTCCCCTACCTATGAAATTGCGATTAAGTTTCCCCAAATGTTCTACATAAAAAAGGCCCAGGCCCCTTCCTCAAATAGATCTACTGGAAAAAACTTGAATGGCACTGAATTTGATAATAGTACATCATAAAACAATTTATAGATAAAGAAGAAACATCGGTAACATCAGTTTGTATTCCAATTGATATATTGTCTAAATATGACAATTCAATTGTCACCTTGTACAATGCACCAATTATACTATATATAAAAGAGGAGAAATGACCAGGGTTGAGTGGAGAAATTAGAAGGAAAAGTAGGGAAATGGCCAATGTACTATAAGGCAATCCTTTTAAACAGGAAGGCGGGGCTATGGGCGGTTCTATTATTGGACTACTTTCATCAAAAATCGGTTGGCATGAAATCGACGAAAATCGGTTGAGAAACATTGAATCCCGGAAAGGTACGGGTCCAATTGTACTTTATCACCACCTACTATTTTCGTTCAATAAATTTGATGCAACCGGTTGTCAATTGTTGACGATGGCTGCCAACGTTTTCATCGTTTTTCTGGTGATTTTGGCCAACATCGATGTTTCTTCTGCCTCTGTTGAAGGTTTATACTGCGGTAAAGAAAACTGCTACGAAAGTAAGTCGTTATTTCTCTCAACTTTCGTTATAATTGAGTACCATATTTTACCGGTGAAACCGTAACGCGAAGTGTCAAGTGGGTGGGGAATTTTTCTGTCAATCTCTTGTCTGAATAGTGTTCATCACTTTGACTAGTGTTCAAGAAAGGGGCTGCACACCTTGGGTTAAGTCAGTTCACAAAAGAATGAGAACAGAATTATAAACAATCCTGATTTAGTACCAGGGCAGGGGTGAGGAATCGAGGGAGAAGGATGGATGGGTTAGATAGTGTCAGACTCAATATGTTGGTGCACATTCATTTAGTGTTGAGATGAATTGAAAGATAAAGACTCATTAACAGGATATCACAAATATACTTCCTCTTACATAAGTTACAATTTTTAGGAGTGGTTCTCAAGTTTTTGAGACATATAAAATGATAAAACTCGTTGAAATAGGCAATCTGATTAAAACCTGATCTATAGATTATAACTCCGCTGGCTTACTCACTAATTAAAATCTGGATGTTTCGATATGAGGGTCACATTCTGGTGCCATTTTTTCATTACAATATATTATATTTATGACGCAATTATTATGTTTAGTAACTTGTTTACATAGTCTATATGTCATGCAATTTGATTTTGAAAAGAGCTCTCTCAATCACACTCGCAGCTTGTGTATAATGCCAAGTGCTGTCAAATTCGCTCGCAAATCTTAGTTTTGAAAATACAACATTACGAAATCAAGATGGTCTTAATAGTGTTTCGTCTAGATGAAAGTAACACATTGATTGGTCGACACATAGGTCATCTCAACGTGAACCTCTGAGCGACCCTAAGAGATATCCTACTCCTATACAACAGCGGTCTATAGGATATCTGTGTACGGAGATTAGTGAAATAGGCAGAGGCTAAGAGTAATCACAGAATCCTTGGTTCAATAAAAACTCAACGCAAAGACATGTCAACCTGCACACAAGTGAACATCTCAACCTATAAATATTTTAATGAGAGTTCAACTGTTAAGCTTTGCTCTAAATGAAAAATGATTAAAACTTATTATCAAATCCAACTCAAAATATTTAAGAAGCTAACCTGTCAGAATCAAGGATTGAATATTTAATCCCAGTTAACACCTTATCCAGCCAACTTAGTTAGAGAGGTAAACAGGCTTTGGCAGATGTTTGACAGGTTGTACTAAATTGCTCCCATCCTTGTTGAGTGTTGGCTTTTGTGAATGTGATATATTTGTAATTTGCTTCTTGTATTCCTCGCCCAGACTAAGAGAGCTTGCTTATTCAAAAACACTTACTTATATAACTAATCATATATACTAATACAGGTGGGGGTTGTCCTTGAGTTAAGTTGTTTCCAATTATAACTTTTAATAAGTATTCCCTACTTACAGAATGAGTTGTCCATACTTACTGGTTGGGTAATCTAGGGTTGAGTTGTCTTCTGATTTAGTTGTCCTGACCCCATGGTCCTAGAATCTGAGAGTATGATTATTGAAGTTCTGTATTTCAAGGAAACCCAGTCTGGCTATTATCATCGCCGCCTGGCTAGCTCAGTTGGTAGCATGCAAGTCTACTGATCGAGGGGTCGTTGTTTTGATTCCAGGGCGGGGCATACTTTCATGGAGTTTGGTCATGAAATTATTTCTACAGCCATTCTCCCTCCTACCAATGATTTTTAATTATGTAGGGCAGTTGTCAGTCACTGACGAAAGTATGTGCTTAGTAGTTGTTTAACATCTAAATCCAGAGATTAAGCCTTTCCAGGAGGAGTGAGTAGGTTGACTGACCGCCAATATATGACCTAGATATAATGTGTTGCTACAGTGTTAAACCCAACAAAAACAAACAAACAAACTGGCTATGATGCAGCTGCCAATAATTTATATGGAAGATATTTTTCAGTCTTTTAACATTCAAATCTATGTGATAATAATGTCAATCTTTGATTTTATTCCAAAGATGGTTATATATTTTTTTATTTTGTTTGATTTTTTTATGTTTGTTTTTTAATATTTTGTTTTTAATTGCTTTTTATTTTTCATTTTAGTTCTTGGTCTCACAAGAGAAGCTACTAAGGTGAGTGTCTAATTAATGTGAAACAAATATAAATCACAACCAAATAAATTTTTAAAAATTTATTATAATATGTAGTTATATAATATTATATCAAGAACATTTTAACACACTCAGTGTTGTACTATTGCTGGGAAATAATTTAGATATTTAGATTTGAAAAGATAAATTCATTTATATTTTGTGCTCTAACATAGTAGGTGTCTGGTACTCAGTGATTCCTCCGTCACATTAGAGATTACTCACATAAAAGACAAAAAATTGGGTACATATTTGCCGTCACTAAATGTAATAAACAATCTATGGCAATTTTCAGGGATCTTGACAGAATTCCTATCTGAAAATCACTGGGATTCCTTCCTAGTTTTTGGGATCCTCAGAAACACAGAACACTGTTAGTGTCAAACCCTTCTATTAATGCTTAACATTGAGCAAGGGAGCTGCTAGTATCATTGTTTTATCATCTTTGGTAAGATGGGGCCAGGAATTGAACCCCTGCAAGCTCACAGACTAAACTAAGTGTTTACTGTTACTGTAAAGTGGTGTAAAAGGTTTCATGTAGAAAAATAGACTATGGATATTAAATTTTGTTATGTCAGATATTTTACTTGCTGTTGTAACTAAACACTATTTACAGATAAGCAAAATGTGATTCTTTATTTCAGACTGAGATTACAAAGTCATACAGAAAGTTAGCTAGGCAATGGCATCCTGATATGCATAAAGGAAAAGAGGTATGGTCAGTGACTCTCTAGAGCCACTTCGTTTTATTTTGATTAGCAGTAAAAAAATTTATAAGCTGTCAAGTTCAATATTTGGAAGGAACTTCAATGATTGATTTTTTGATACTTTGTTAGCTTATATCTAAATATCTACAAAAACCTCTATGTGAACTAAATTAGTACTGTAAAATGTACAGTAGAAAAAATCTACATAAAAGTTAATGAAGTGTATTAATAATAATAATAATAATAATAATTATTTGGCATAGTGTACACATAATACATACAAACATAAATATCACAGACATCATGATGTAGTGACTATGTCTTGCACACCAAGACCAGGGATAACACAAAAAAAGGGCAAGCCCTTATTTCCATTGTGGTCCCTATAAATTATGTCTTACAAATTGCACCATAGTGTTCTTAGCATATTATTTGCAAGTAAAGATGATGAGCATGTGTAACATGTAACAAAGTCTGATTTTCCCCTCTTATCATATTTATAACTTTTTCCTGATATTTAAGTAAGTTTTCCTGCTAGCTGTAATTTTTTTGAAAAAAAAAATATTTAAAAAAACCTAAGTATTTACTTTGAAGTAGGTTTTGTTTATCTATTTCAAATTACAAAGAAAGGTAGTATTTACCTATCTTTTCATTCACAATATGATTTGCCTAAAATACCTATGCTTATATAAATATGAAAATATTGTAACTTGAACATATGTGTAAATGTGTTTTTATTCCATTTAAGAAAAAAGAAGAAGCATCTGAGAAGTTTCAGGAGGTAGCTAATGCTTATGAGGTAAGTAATAGTTAGGGTAACAAACTCCTGTGTACATTGTCTGTAAACCACATTGCTTGCTTGACACAAGGGGAACTAAATCCTCTTTGACAATGTTTGAATTTAAATGGTCTTGAATAGAACAATGTCATAAAGTTGAGGTGTGTAATGTTGGTGATCATATTATTTTTAGCAAAAATTTTGATTCTTATGGTTAGTACATTTAAGGTTTTTTTAATTTAAGTTTAACTGTTTATTAAAAATTCATCAGAACATTTCTGTTAGGGCTGCGGCTAGTTTGCGAGTGCTCAGGTATTTGCGATCTTGAACGGAAAATCGAGAGGAATATTCATCACGTCCGAAATCGTGGGATCACGATCTAGTTTTGAAAAAATTAAAGAATATTTTTAGCTTAATTACCACTAAAAACGAGTTGCACGGCTAGTGAAAACTTTAATTTATTTAGGGACGGAATTATCCAGTGTCAAAATTTCGAATGAGACACATTTGAACAAAAATGCTATCACTGAAAATGTCCATAAAACGTCTGATAGTAATGTTTGGAGTACATGGTTTCCCATATAGTTAAAGCTTCTGTAATTTTTACTTATTTTGTCATTACATGAAATTCTGTATGCTTTTCCATTAACATGTGATTCATGGTTTGATTCGTGAATCGCTACTCATGAATCGTGGTTCGGATCGCCACTTGCTCAACGATCCACAGGCCTAATTTTTGTATCATTGCTTGTTGAGATGTTGGTGCCACATAAAAAATCAAGTAAGCACAGGTTGTAATGTGTTTTAGAATAACAATTAATTGAGTCAACTGTCCTAATAAGGCTGAATAATTTTAAAAGTGATGTTAAAATTGTGATGCAAACTCTGTGATATTTGAATTGTTGGATGCCATGGTTATTATACCCCCGCTTCGAAGAAGAGGGGGGTATACTGTTTTACCCTTGTCCGTGCGTGCCTGTGTGCGTGCGTGCGTCCGTTACAAAATTTCCGTCGCAGTTTTCTCAGCAACTATAACATGCAGCAGCCTAATACTTTGCATATTGCTTCATCCCATAGTCCCATGTGGTGTAAAGCGATTTCATGCTCCTTGCTCATCTACTTCCTGTTTGTCACATATTTTTAGATTTTTGCGGGGGTATCACTAGTGAGCATTAGCTCACAGATTTACTTGTTGTTAATGTTTATTATTTCAGATTTTACGTGATGAAGATTCAAGAAATGATTATGATTACATGTTAGATCATCCAGGTAGGATATTTTCTTAAAGGAATATACAAGCAAAATTTAAACTTCAATTTGTCATGAGTTTAAATTCTATTATTATAATTATGGTTGAAACAGAGATTGATTGTCAAAGTATTTCTATGATTTCTTTCTATAGTTTTGGTGTTTTTTAACTAGACCTACATGTGTGTCAGCTAGGTAAAAATAAATTTTAAGTTACAATAAGCAAATAACTGATGAGAAGTTAATGGTGCTATAATTATTATTCAACATTGGTATAATTCTATCTCAATGATATGTAAGCAAGTGCTGGCTGCAGAAAAGTCTCCATGAAATTAAGTGAGTCTGTCACTGTACATAATTCAATAAGTGTGGATAAACTAGAGGGCTCAACATTAACGAGGTTAACTGGTTTGACAACCAGCCATGTTTTACTTGCCCAAACTAAATGTTTGTTTGCTGTAACAAGTTGCTATAACACAAATACACGTAATAAGGGGCAATACAACAATCTTTAATGCCGATCCTGAACTGTGCTTTCCCAATTAAAAATACCCTGATTATATGAACGATAAAGAAATATATGTAATAAAGTATGATGATATATTGTTTATTTACAGATGAGTTCTACTACAATTATTATAGATATTATAGAACTAGAACAGCACCTAAAGTAGATGTTAGAATTGTTATAGCTGTTACAATAACTGTTGTCTCTGTTGTACAGGTAATAATTGTTATAATTCATTGTCTAGCTCGCTGTCCACTGTAGCACACCCGGCTATCTCAGTGGGTAGCACCCAAGTTTTCTGTTACATAGGTTGTGGATTTGATTCCTAGGCAGTGCATACTTGGGTAGAGTTTTGTCTTGAAATAACTTCTACAGCCATTCTCCCTCCTGCCCCATTGATTCTTTATCATGGAGAGCAGTTGTAAGTTATTGACAGAAGTTTGCATCTACAGGGTGTCCACGGACTCTGGAAAACAGGGAAAACAGGGAAAATGCCAAAATAAAATTCCCTGAATGGAAAAATCAGGGAATTTCAAAATTTTGCTTAAAATCAGGGAATTATCAGGGAATTTCACAACCAATTGAAAAATAATGCTTTTTGTCCGACTGGTTCTGTCTTTGATCAAGTTTATTTCTTGCGCAGTACTTTTATCATTTGTCAATTGTATGAAATTCAATAATTATTTTTCTATTAAATCCATCATGGAATTAAGAAAACTGTTGTTAAGGTGACATTTTCACAAACCAGATGACAGATAAATGAAATAAGTGACTCTTATTTTCAAATGTTCTGAAAAATGAATTGAAATGTACTTCATCCATCACTTATGAAGGTTAATAAGTCACAAGTTATTCATAAAACAGGACTGAAAACACTAGGAACAATAGACATATCACATGATATGTACATTATATCTTATATTTAAATTGGATGTCTATATAGTACAAATATTCTCATCAGGGAGCATTTATTCTAATTAGCAAATTTACAATGAAAATGATTAACTGTAAAAGCATGGCTATCATTCTAAAATGCATGGTATATTGGTCAAAATGTAACTAATAATATGCCTTACGAATAATGAATGCTGCCAATCAAAGTTTTAAACCGTGAGAATATATGCAACCAATTATTGTAATACACCAAAATGATACAAATACAATGAAATTATTTCATTTGCATATTTTTTTTGTCTTGCAAAAACAATTAGATATCAGTAGATAAACTTGTTGAGACATATACGGACATGTGTTTCAATGATTAGCATTTTCCAGAATAAAGCATACCTGATTGTTAATACATGTATTATTGTATGATATAGGCTGGGGGGGGGGGGGCTTATCTTTACAATACAATCACATCATAGAATGATTATGTAGCTAAAATGTTCATATCAACCTTTTTTATTTACAAGAGAAGTTCAATAAATAGTAAATAAATACAAAGAGGTGAAGGTTTAGCAATACAGGGATAATATAATTTTTAGCTCAACTTTTTAAAGAAAATGAGAGCTTTTACTGTCGACCGTGCATCGGCGTTGCAAATCAAATGAGGTTTTTACAAATTTAAATAACTTCAATGCTATCAGAGATATTCAACTCAAACTTGGACACTTGGATCTTTTTGTTCTTCATTAACCTCATAACACCGATTTGTAAGAACTGAGAAAAGCAGAGCATGCTGTCTTACGGACAGCTCTTGTTAGTACAAGTATGCCTTGCAATGATCAGGGAATAATACCGTTACTTCAGGGAAAAATCAGGGAATAATCAGGGAATTTCATTTAAGAATTTCCGTGGCCACCCTGATCTAGTATATGATTAACAGCTAAAATCCAAGGATTAAGTCTTTTTAGGGAAGGTGAGTAGGTTGACTGACTGCTGTGATATGACTTATACAATGTGTTGCTACATGGCATTTAAGCCAATCAATTGACAATAATGCCTATTTTCACCTTTAATAAGATAGAGAAGTTGCCAGTATTTGGAAGGGTAGGTGAGTTCTTGCTATAGACTAGGTACTAGGAAAGCTAGGTTAGGTGTTGTGGTCGTGAAATAACCTAAATTATGTTGACACAGAGTTAAACCCAGTGTCAAAAAATATCTTTACTTCACATAAAAGAGATTTTTACTTCTTTCCCTATTAGCTCTTTATATAATTTTCTATATATTTACAGTATTATGGAGCATGGTCTAATTATCGTGCTGCTATCAATTATCTATGTAAGGAACAGAAATATAGATACAAAGCTCAAACTATTGCCAAAGAAGAAGGTTTACTACCTGTTGCAAAGAGAAATGAATCTGGAAGAAAATCAAAGGTAAATTGTTAAATGCTTCTTGATTAAATTAGGTTAAAAGAACTTAAATTCTTTGAGATAAAACAATGAATAGCTCATGATTCTAAGTTCCGATCAGTGTTTTGCCAATGATTATCATTTAAATATGTGGTGCCAATTAGTCAGAATTGTTGATGATGTTTAAATTTATTTTGGCTCAGAGGAACTGAATGTTTATGCATCAGGTGCTATTGATATTCCTAATTATTAATATTATACATGTGTTTTCAAAGTTCATTCTCACTGAGTCATGCAGTAACAAAGATGATTTTCACTAAAAGACCAATTTGATTTGAATATAAAATTATTGTATAATTTCGTATATTTTTTCAAGTTGTTGGTTGACAGCCTTTTAGTGTAATCATGATTGCCTTAGTGTACATTTGTCATAAAATTATTTCTATAAACATTCTCCCTCCTATGTTTCTTAAAGGCCGGACTTCATTTCCTGGATTTACCGGGTGGTAAGCAATTAAGGACAAATGGGGAGGGATTAACCTATGTAATAAGAGGTCACCAAGGCTAAATTCTTGGGCAGTTGTCAGTCACTGACAAAAGTATGTATCTAGTAGTTGGTTAACTGTTCAGCTAAATCCAGAGATTTAGCCTTTCCAGGAACAGTGAGAAGGTTGACTGACTGCAGTTATATGACCTATACAATGTATTGCTACGGCATTAAAACGCAACAAAAATAATGTATATTTGTGTTTTATTATAGGAAGAGATGAAGGAGGAAGAAGAAGCTATTATTAAACAAATTATTGAAGAGAATATGGATATCAGGTATATAATAACTTGTATTGCGGAACTTTTATAAATACTTGAATTTTATAATCTAAATTCTATGCTGAAGTACTCTTGCTGACTTAAAAACTTTTTATATTGGGCAACTAATACCTATCAATCTTTGTTTGGGGTCATTTTACCGCCTGTATATATAGCTGAAAAAATTTGGGCATGGAATTTTACCATTCTGTTAGGAACCCATTTACATGAGGGTGAAGGGATGCATTTGCAGGAAAATTTCCTTCTCTAAAAAATTAGCCAAGCCCTGAGTTGTATTTGAACCCTGTTCCTAAGTCACATTGAGGTTTTGTACTTAGCAATACTGATTTTGGAATATGCAAATTAAATATTTTGATCATATTTATTGTACCTATATAGGAATGTGCAATCTCCTCAATTGACATTTTTGAAGCTTAAATCACATCCTCTGATGAATGTTAGTCTCCTGCCTGCATACCATATACTCTTCATTTAACCCCTCAATATGTTACATTTCCTAGAGTAGAGTATTTATAAGAGTACAAAAATATGTTGTAATTAAAACAGTAGTAAATTTACTATTGAATGCATATTATTTTTAGTTAAAGAGAGACAACTCATTGAGCCATGTAAGTTAATGAATTTAGCAGAGTGAGTCTTTAAAAAAAAATTCTGAATGTTATGGATTTCAGTTTCATCAAGCAAGGAATGAAGTAAAAGGATGGTTAGATTAGCTAGCTTAAGTATATTTTATGTTAATTGAAAATAGTGTCCAAACAAAATACACGTAATAGTCAATGTGATTTAAAAATCTGTAAATATCAAATAAAATTGTAAATATCTCAGAAATACAGTATATGCAAATAATTGGATACCAGTTCTCTGAGAAAACTTTTGTGATTATTGTTTTCTACCTTAATTGTGTTGTGATGAAGAATCACCTTTTTTACAAGTGTAAAGGAAATTTTGAATGGCACCATATAACATAGTATTTGACATATATTACAGAGGTGGCTACAGTAAACCAACATATATGGATATATTATGGATACAACTATTATTTAGTCCATATTATATATTTATGTATTTAAAATGGTTTATAAGATGGATATGGAAGTTTACTATAAAAGGAGAAGAATATGGAGAAGAGGAGAAATTACATTTAATTAGAAAATTTATGAAACTTAGTTCTAGTCAATTTAATGTAAGTAGGATTTACTCTTATGTGTTTCTTTTTTCAAGCATTTTTTTTATACGCCCGTTTTTTTAAAAACAGTTGTATTATGGTATACCCTCCGTTTGGTGTCATTGGTTAAGGTCACAGGGACTTCATATGAGATAGAACGCAGCATGGACTGCACACGGGCGTAAAATGCCCCACCCAGTGGAGCTCTTGTTTTTCAGAGTATTTGGTTTTAATGCTTAAGTGACACACTGAATTTATGGACATGGACAAGTGGAAAATATTTGGATTTTATATGTAATTTAACCAAAATCTGTTCATTGCAGTCAATCTTTATTGTTATATGTATCAACAGTCATTGCCTTTACCTACTAGCCCAAAACCAGGCACTAATAATAACTTGAATTGAGTTAATGAATATATGAATAAATATAAGCAGTCTGAAGCAGTCTGGTTGATAATTTTGCTATATTTATTTTTAAATTTTTTAACTTGACTTTAAGAAGTAAATGGAGTCTCCTACTCGCCCTAGCGTCCGCGTCCATATTTCTGATGAAAGTTTTTGTGCAGTAAAATGTTTTTTACTATAACTTTTTTATTTCTTAAGGTATCAACTTCAAATATATGTTCCTTATTATCAACCTCATCTCATGTGACAAGGTTTACTTTATAACTCCAAATACATTTTTTTCTGAATTATCCCCCTTGAACTTGGAGTTTTTTGGGTTTTTTTAAGATGTTTGTTTTTACTGCAACTGTTTTATTTCTTTAGGTATCAACTTCAAACGTTAAATGTATGTTCCTTATTATCAACCTCATTTCATGTGACAAATACTTACTTAGTCGAGCATGCTGTCTCCTCTGACAGCTCTTGTTAATATATAACATGGTTATAACTTGGGCTAATGTTAGGAAATTTTAAGGCAAAGACTATAAACTGTTACATATTCCTGATACTGCTATGATTGCCTTCATATTTATATACTCTGTTAATTGAATGTTATATATTTTAAGGCTTTAGAGGATAGTGAAATAGAGAAGTTTTTACATAAAGAACTATGGATTAAAGCCAATTATGATGTAAGTACAGTGGATATTGTGTTAAGCGACCATCCAAGGGAGAGACAAAAAGTGGTCGTTTAAGACAATGGTCTCTTAAGACAAATGTTGATTACCGACCTTGAAGCCGTTCTGACATTCTAAAATCCGTCATTTTCGTAGAATATTTATCTGTCACCGGGACGATTTTAACTGCATGATGGGCTTTTATTTAAATGTCGTAAAATGCATACAAATAGATTTTGGGCAAATCGATTTTTCTTTTTTTAAAACATCCTAAATGCAGCTTCAAATTGCAATAATTTATTTCAATTTAGTGAAACTTAGGTTTAAATAACGATTGCGAAACGGCCGTTTTGTTTACGTACATGTTAAAATCTGTTATTCCCGGACATTCTCGCCATAAAAACAACCAATATTTAGGTCATCAGAGTAAATGCTGTTACAGTTAAACTGAAATTGACACAATTTATAAAAATTAATTGTGATGATTGTCCAACACGCCAGCTAATTCTTTGTTCTAACGAGCGCTGCAAACTACATGCGTAAAAATGTTGACCTCGTTTGAAATTAGAATGTGACGCTATTTTCGGAAAACATGTCTATAATGTCCTCAATATTGACCTTTCTTTGTTTAAATATACTAATTGTTTCTGCTTACGCATTTTTTTAAGAAAATTACTTAACACGTTCTATGCACGTATAAAAAGTCAAATTTGCAGACTTGAAATGTTTTAGAAAACAATAACTCTCCATGGTGATAAAACGGTAAGAACGGATGTTTTAATCGACCCCGATATGGGGCTATGTGTATGATTGTTCCCACTTACCCCTTTATCTTATAGTATTTATGACTGTCAATTATTGATTTTTAGAGCCTGACATACGACGTTAGGTGATAGACATTGAGACGACGTACTCCCGGTGTATATTTCTAATTACCGATTTTTATCGATTTTCGCCAAATTCGATTTATTTGAGCCGGTCGTTTAACACAAATAAGTCAGTCAGTTTCGGCCAAAACCAGTGGCCGCTGGTCGCGTTAGACAAAAGTCGCTTAAGGCAAAGATTTAAAGAGTTAAAATGGTCCGTGGTGCTTAGTGCAAATGGTCGCTTAGGAGACGTGGTCGCTTATGCAAGATTAACTGTATACCATATTCTCTCAACATGGTCCTCTTATAATATAAAAGCTATGTAATTCTTAATTTTGGTTGCAATTGTTACTTACAAGTCTGTTTTTGTCATGCATTTTTAAATGAAATATACTTATACTTATAAAGTGTAAATTGAGAGCATGCAATAGCAGAACAGAAAATACACTTCATTTAACCCAACATAAAACACAGATATTGTGATAAAATAAAGTGCAGTAGTCCAATTGTGGAACAAAGTCTGAGGGATTTGGAGATCTTGGGTTCAAACCCAATTTGGGATTTACTCATTTTCTTAAGGAAGAATTTACCTGCAATTGCTTTATTTTACCTAAGTGTAAATGGGTACTGTGACAGATCAACTTGCTTGAAGTTTATCAGGGATTATGTAACAAGATTTTAAAGGTGCTTAAACATGTAAATGAAAACAGATTCTTAACACTAGTTCTTATTCGGAACTCTAATTTATGAGATTTTCTACCTGAATAAGGTTTATTTGTACCAAATGCATCCAAGTAGAATGAAGTTATTATAATAGTTATTGCTGAAAAGTATGCAACCTAGATTGAATCCTTTAATGTAGCATATTCTTATTGCAACTTTGTTCTGCACAGGAACATCCCATTCCAATGAAGTTTTTCAGCTGAAAAAGGCGCTTCAACTTTAGTTCTGAATGAAATATATTACAATGTACTTCACTGAAATTTAATTACTATTTTAGGAATGGAAGAAAGAGCAAGATGAAGAGATGAAAACTAAACTAGCTGAAAGTGCACGTTATAAAAGTTATAGACGTTATATGAAGAAAGGTGGACCAGGACAGATGACGTTTGGACCGGAATAGAGATTAGATAATATAAATATGTGATATGATCTGATGATATCTTAGTGTTCATATAAAATAATCATAATTATCATACTTACTTTAAAGTGGCCATTTATCAGAATTTATCATACACAGTGCTGATGATAAGGGCTGAATTACTGATGAATCACAATTTTTTACAATGTGTTTACTTATGCCTTGCATTCACTTTGACACTGATATGGTATTATGGCCTCTTTTTGTTGGAAAATTCATTGTTTGTAATACATTTAGGATTATTCGAAGCACAATGTCTGTTATCTTATGGTAACATGATGTGCTGGTCTAATCTCACTTTAAGATGGATGATATTCGTAGCTCTAAATATTGGGTATTTCTACCTAATCTGACTAAGTACTAACAACTTATTTTACATATTATTGCAGTCAATGAAATTAGGACATAAAAGGGGTTGCACAAACAGGTCGATTTAGCTGCAAGCACTATCTCTTGTTTGTAGAAATTTGGTTGCCCGAAAGAAATTTTTGGTTGCCTAAAAAGTGGTTATCCTGGGCAATTGGACACCCACTAATTCTGCAGACTGTTATTGCTGAAAATAACAAGACTCAATATTAAGTGTATTGTTTGCAATTTTACAATAATTGATAATTGGTTATCTCCCCTATTTAATTTTTTTTTGTAAGTCTTGAAATACATTTAAAAATTGTGATTCAACTGTTATAGATATTAGATTGATACATACTATTACCTCACTGGTTATATTGTTTTGGTTTTGCATTAATATTGCTGTCTCCTTTTTTATTTAGCTTGATTTTAGATTTCATTGTTTTAAAAATTTGAATAATGAATGCAAAATGCTTTATGGCTATTGTTAAATTTTAATCAACTGTCCGTGGAGCGTACGTTAACTCCGCTGATTTCAGATAAATTTTTATTGATAATGAGTACAAAAATATAGTAGTGAATTTTTAAATTTATCTTAGTTAATGTGTGCCCCCCCCCCCCCCCCCGACAGACAAATAAATTTACAATAAACATAAGCTAATATGTCAATCTTGAATGTTGAAAACTTTCTTAATATAACAGACAAGTGTTTATTTGAGTGCATTTGTCAGATGCACTTGTCATGTACAAATGTTATTTTGTGTATAAAAGAAACAATTTTCCTGTGGTATAGAAATAAGTAATTTTGGAAGTTGGGGATCAATTCTGACAAAAGCGATTACCTCATTGTTAGTTAATTTTTTCAAAAAGTTGAAAACAATTGCGCAATTTCTAAGGGTAATTGGTGATGGGTTTTTCTTGATGAAGACTTTATTCTGTAATGTTGGTGGTTTAAAAAATGTTAAGGTCTGTTAAGTAGTATTGTTATATATCTAGTCAAGTAACTTAATTGTTTCTATAGATAAAATAAATTAAGTTCATTGTTATAATGGAATAAATGTTTGTTTAAACATGATTAACTTAACTTATTGTATAAGTAAAATAAACTTAAATAATTTTCTTCCTTATAAAAATGGGTTACATTATGAGCGAGTTTCCTAAGCATATCACTAGCTAGTGCTTTATGCCCTCATACCCTTTTCACACTCAATTGAATGCATATGTGATATCAAACTAAGGGTAGCAGGGGCCAAAGCACTAGCTAGCGATATGCTTAGGAAACTCGCCAAAAATAAGTCTTTTTGAATTGGTTTTGTTATGTTGCTGGCATAAATAACTGAACATTGATAAACAGCATAAAAACAGAACCAAGAGTTCTATAGTTGACTCTTTGACTTGAATATAGAAATTATTATTTAAGAAAGTGTGTGTGTTTTAAGTGCCTGAATTTTTATAGTTTACTAGAATTGTAAATTATTGAAGCAAAGAACAAATATTAATAACAAGGGTTATTTATTTATTATAATTATTTGGTTTGTTTTATTTCATGCATATCATTTTGTATTTGACTTATAAATATTCATACTATATGCCTGTTGATTATCATATTATTATTATAACATTATATATATCACATTTGTATAGCGCTTTTTCATAATGAAATATGTTAAAAAGCGCTTCACAATTATAAAGTGTGAATCATTGTTTATAAGGCAGTATTTTGTTATGTATGATATTTTTGTCTTCTTTTATTGTATTTGATTTTACCAGAATGCTCAAAACCATTATTATTTGCCAAAGATTTAAAATGCGGTAAAATTCATTACTTCATTGCATGGACCACCTACTTGCTTTTTATGACTTTGGTTTGGCCTATCATATATTTTACGGGCTAGCCCAAAATGGTTGTTACTCAACATAAAAAAGAGTGAGTTATGACCATTTTGTGCTTAGCATGCATTTGTTCAAGTTGCTTTTTATTGGATGCTATGAAGTACTTTCTTTACTATTAGTTAATAATTTAGGGCTTCTAAGTGAACATAGGGTAATATTGCTCTATTTTATCTGCTGTTTTCATGATACTCAATTAATTTTTTTAAATAAAACTTTGCTTGCTTTTGGTAGAGGGTTTCATGTAATACTTGTCAAGTCATCTTGTCAGTAGTATTCATTGTGTTAGAAATGGTATGAGTTGAGTTCTAGATTTATACCATGTATTGTCTCGGCTGTTCAGTTTTTGTGTTCAAACAGTAAATTGTCAGGATTAATACTGAAGTCATGATTTTGGGGACTTGAGAAAACGTTTTTTTCTTTGTAATGGCTTCCAAAGTTGCGATTTTAAGTGCATGCAAATATATAGGGTTTTCATCCCTTTAATTGATTTTATGGATTTGTATTTTTTCTGCAACTTTTTTTTATTTTTGTGGGTATCAATTTCAAACTTTAAATATAATATGTTCCTTATTATCAACCAGATTTCATTTGACAAGGTTAATAACTCCAAATAATTTTTTTCAAAATTGTCTTCCGTGAAAGTTTTCTTAAAAAAACATTTTTCTTACTTTAACTTCTTTATTTCTTAAGGTATCATTTTCAAATATGTATGTTCCTTATCATCAACCACATCTCATGTGACAAACACTTACTAAGCTGAGCATGCTGTCTCTTACTCTACTGACAGCTCTTTTTTTTATTGAACTAGGAAAATAGTAGCCAAAAAAGTTGATGAAGTGATGGACACCTCACATTCTAAATGTCCCTGGACCCAGGGTGATTTTGGTGGTTTTGGTCCACTAGCTAAGTTTTAGGAATGCTATAGTTAAGTTATTTGCTTGTTTTTAATGTTAAATTATTGGTGTTATTATATCCCCGCTTCGAAGAAGAGGGGGGTATACTGTTTTACCCTTGTCCGTGCGTGCGTGCGTTAGTCCGTCCGTCCGTCCGTTACAAAATTTCCGTCGCAGTTTTCTCAGCAACTATAACATGCAGGAGCCTAATACTTTGCATATTGCTTCATCCCATAGTCCCATGTGGTGTAAAGCGATTTCATGCTCCTTGCTCATCTACTTCCTGTTTGTCGCATATTTTTAGATTTCGTTACATGAAAGTTACATTATGATAGTCATATTTCTCACTGCGGGGGTATCACTAGTGAGCATTAGCTCACAGATTTACATGTTTTGTTTGTTAATGTTAGAATACTGTTGAATATGGGTGTCTGTTATTTCATCTGTTGTTATGTTATAATACTTTATTATCTTGTTTAATTTATATTATATTTACATTATATCGCGGGTTTAGCACAAAACAGTCATAACTCAATATAAGAAAAGTGAGTTACAACCATTTTGTGCTAAACCTTTGAATTTTAGAAAACTTGTCAATTTAGATGTAATTTTTAACTATTAAGCTCATAAAAATTTGTTTTGAAAGAAGCATAGGTATAAGAAAAACTCATTCTCATTGGTCGAGAATTTTAAAAACACGATATCTCATTCAAACCTAGTATTGAGAAGTCTCTTTTCTAGTTCTTTTATGCTGTGTCTAAATTACACATACATATTGTTACATTAATTTTCACTTTAACCCTTACCAGTCTACGAAATTAGTGGATGTCCAGTTACCCAGGACTACCACTTTTAAGTATGAGCAACCAACAATTTCTTGAGGGTAACCAAATTTTGCAAATAAGATATAGTGCTTGCTCTTAAAATAAACTGTTCCCACAACTACTTTCATATCCTTATTTTGTAACTTCTGCATTACCATGCTTAAGGAGAATTCAGCAAAGATTAGGTCACCATTATAGAGCCAAGTGGGTCTTCTCATTTGTGCGATATGACCAAGCTCTTCTGAAAGGTATTCACATTTACATTACATAAGATCTCCGATAAATTTAAAATGGATTGCTTTAAATTACAGATAGTTCATATTCATTATTAAAATTCAACTGGTTGAGGGTTAACTTGGTACAAAAATGTTTTTATACATAGAATTTCATTCTTCCTATGAAATAAAAATTAAATACTATTTATATCATGCATAAAATTCCTAGACATAGCAAATACTCAAAGATTATTATTATTTTTAAGAAACCCTCTTTCATGGCTTATGGAAGGTAGAATGTTTTGATAACTGATCATTTTGCATAGAATAATACTGCTGAAATGGCATAAACTCATGTTTTGTTTACTTTATTAAAGTGGCTGTTCAGTTTAAATAAATGTTTAGTTTCTGGTTACTTTTGTTCAACATTAGTTCATTCATTATCAATTATACATGTATCCCTGAGAAAGATTTTTGGGGGTATATAGGATTCAGCTTGTTGGTCAATCAGTCGGTCGGTCTGTAGTTTTTTATTGTTCAATCAATTTCTCAGCACCTATTTTACGGATTGAATTCAAACTTCACACATATACCAGATATCAGGCAAACATGTGCATATCCCATTTTAGTTATGATCCATTGATTGTTTTGCAGAGTTATGACCCTTTGATGAAAAATCTTGTCCACTCATTTTCTCACAATCCAGTTTCTTGACAAAGACCCATGGGGAGTATTTTATCACATTTAATAAAAGGTCTAGTTTCACTCAATGCAATTGTCAGGAGACAGATTTATACATTACAGCCTTCAGTTACTTTTTATACCCCCGCTTCGAAGAAGAGGGGGGTATACTGTTTTACCCTTGTCCGTCCGTCCGTCTGTCCGTCCGTTACAAAATTTCCGTCGCAGTTTTCTCAGCAACTATAGCATGCAGCAGCCTAATACTTTGCATATTGCTTCATCCCATAGTCCCATGTGGTGTAAAGCGATTTCATGCTCCTTGCTCATCTACTTCCTGTTTGTCGCATATTTTTAGATTTTTGCGGGGGTATCACTAGTGAGCATTAGCTCACAGATTTTTTTAATTGAGACAATGTATGCAAATGATATTTGAATTGTATTTTTTTTCTCAGGTCAGTTCAATTTTTACTAGCTTTATTATTTTACATCCATGACAATGTTTATAATTATTTAAAGTTCCAGTTCTGTAAAATTGTAATTTTAATGGCTTTATAGGCACTTCTGACATTTTTGATTAAATGCTTACATAAGAATGAATTTTATTATTTTTTTCAATATTTTTTGTAAAAGGTTTTCAAATTTTGAATTTAGTATGTGAAAATCTGTTTTTATGTCTACAGTGAAGTAAGCAATTGCCTGGAACTTTACTTTTGTTGTGTTTTTATAGTTAAAAAGTGTTGAACTGGCAGTCAATGGTTTCCCTTTGAAATTGTTACACACTATACTCATGGTGGCAATACAACGATGCTATGACATCACAAATGCTTTTGTTTAAAGAAGATAACAGTAAAAAATCAGCCTCAACTCAAAGTTTTAAAATGCTGTTAGTATTTCAATTCTTTTCAGATATCAATGATACAATTGCTGCACATCACATCTCCAATGCCAGTTATATACTTTTTTTCAACCCTGGAAAACTATTACTTTTCAGAGTGCCTCTGTGACAAGTGGTTGTCCTTTTTTGAATAGGAAAATTGTTTGTAGGTTTTCCAGCTCTTTAAAATTCTGAGCCAAGGTGGATTTTTTACAGTTTCCTTCTTAAAACCGTAGCATTTGTGATGTCATAGTCACATGGTATTGCTACCGTGTACTGTCACTAAAATGCCCCAAAAATATTGGTTTATAAAATACACGATTATACATTTGTTAATACTAATTGACTATTGCATAGGCTTTGAAATATAAAATGGAACTTATCATATGGCAAAGGTTTTGTATATTATGTCGACAATAAAACAAATGGTTTAAGTTGACCTGTTTTGGGTAAGTGTTTAACCACTTTATGCAGAGTTCAAAACTCCATGTTGACTGTTTTAGAATGGAACAATTGTTTGAATGTTGGTCACATTATGTATGGTTACATGTATCACAATGTTTGTCTGCTGTTATTATACATATTATGTACAGATCCATCCATAATAACCTTTCTGCTATCATAAATTTTTTACCAGTACTTGAAAAATTAAAAACAAACATATTTAGATACATGTACATGTATAACAATTACAATTGTATTAAGTACAATATTTTTCCTTCAAATGTTTTAATCTATTGTAGCAGAGGCATAGTGTGTCTAATTCCCTGCGTGTATCTAATTCCCCGATTGTAGTTAGCTTAATGTGTAAATACATTTGAAATAAAATTTTATTGTATGAATGAACACCAGCTTTTTATAAGTTGAAAGGTTATTTTGGATGGCACTGTCTGAACTAGTTCACTTAATGTTATGTTCACTTTATAATATTGTATTCTAACAGTCATGTTTCAATCTTGTTTGTCAATCTAAATGTTTATATGACTTATATGTTTTGACTTTAAAAAATATGAATACAACTTGTTAAAGAAAAACTAGAATGTGTTTGCCTTTGTTTCTCTTCACTTGGATTAAATTGAACCAACTGTGAAATTGCAGGATTTTGTTTCATATATCACAGGCTTAGCACAAAACGGTCATTACTCACTCTTTTTATATGCCCGAAAGAATTTCAGGCATATTATGTTATACCCCCTGCCATCCGTCTGTCCGTCCGTTAGCAATTTCGTTTCCGGAGCATAACTTTAGTTTCATTTGGCTTACAGTATTCAAACTTTATGGGAGGATTGTCCATATGGGGTAGAAGACCCCTATTGATTTTGGGGTCACAAGGTCAAAGGTCAAGGTCACTATTACCTTAAAACTGAAAACAGATCTTTTTTCTCTACTTTGTTTTCCACAATTATTCATAATATGATATTCATATGAAATATTCTCATGTCTTACAAATGCTTCATCTTAACTAAAAAACCAACACTTTCGGACATATAATGCTCCGCCTAGCGGTGCTCTTGTTTTAAATTGAGTTACAACCATTTTGCTCTAAGCCCGTAATATGTTGTGACATGATAAAATCGTACCTACCATTGTAGAATATGGAAAGAGTTTGGCTATTGTCAACGCTATTTATCTGCAAAAACAATTCCCAGTTCACCCCAAGACTTTGTTGTAACATGTTGTTGGTCGATTGGGTTTTATGGCACAACGACTCTTAGAAGCAGTGGATTTAGAAAGAGATTTAGAGAGAGAGAGATTTAGAGAGAGAGATTTAGAGAGATTTAGAGAGAGAGAGAGAGAGATTATTCTGTTAACTACCCAATGAGTAATTTTAATTGGATTCATGCCGTGTATTTGTGTTTTTTTTTAATGTATGATATGATATGTTTTATATGAAATTAATTGTTTTTGAATAAATGAGAAAAAATATATGACAGGTACAAGATAACATTGATGCAGCGCGTTAAAAATGTGAGAGTAGTAAAAATTAAAGTAGCGATTGAAACATGTGAGGTAAGACTACTTTAGTGACAGATATAATTTTATAGAACTACATATATATGTTACACAGCTAAACAATAGATGGGAAAACGTGAACACGTAGATTGAGTTGCTTATAAATTTTGTATCCATTGTCGCATCCACATTAAAATGAATCGCTACACAACTATGGAAAGATAAAATCATTTCTTATTCCAATCTATCACTGTCCTTTATATAAATCACTACCGAATGATGTAGAACATTGTTATACAATATTTGAAGATAAAAAAAATCACGTTATTCTGTGAGATGTGTCTGACAAGAGTGCCACTTTGCTCACATGTTTGCCATGTGGCTAAGAGGTATATAAATGTCATATGTCGCTGACCAATCTTTAGAACGTCCAAGATAAGCAAACTTGATAGCTGTATTAGTTATTCGGTTAGAATCAAAAACGAATTTAAGATGAAAATTTGTGTGTTATTAATCGCTCTAGTTTACCGTTGCTTTGCAGCAACCACTGTTGAATTACTAGCCAGTGACCCAAACTTGTCTACGTTGGTGTCATTGGTTAAACAGGCTGGTCTAGTTGATGCCATCAATTCAGGTGAGACATTTATATTTATTATATTTTATTAAATAAGTAATTCTATATAGGCCCTTTTATTGTTCCAAGGGTAGTCGTATTGGCCCGAGGCCGAAGACCAAGGGCCAATATGACTGTTCCGAGAAAAAATAACAGGGTCTATATCAAATCACTTATTTAATGACAATTTGATTAAATAACTTCTTACGAATCAGATTTTGATATTTCCCCTGTTTTATCAACCAATCAGGGCGCATAAATTTGTTATTGGACCAGGGTCAATAAGTGTCATTGACCCTATAACAGAATTCGGCCCTATTTTTAGCTTTATTAAACAGGTTCTGCAGTCTACTTTAAGTGCTATGAATTTCCATTTCGCGACTGTGTAAACTAGTACATTGTACTTGTGTTTCAGAAGCTTTACTATATTGTATATTGTTCTCAAGTCTTCAGTCAGTTTTTTGTGTATGAACCTTATTGTTAATACATTACGTCGCTACATTATGACATCTATTGTCTTTAAATATTGGATTTTAAGGAACTTTTTGGAATTAGCTTAGCTGTATAGTTCTTTGTGTCCTCTTTATAAAAAAAGCCAAAAACAAAACAACAACAACATCTATTCATAAGGCGTCGACCAGTCAACCAAATCGATGTCCGTGGACAGGCTTTAATTTCTATGGTTAATGTTATACCCAGTACAAAGGACATACACTCAACAACGATTGGCAAATGACCAATTACATTCAGTGGAAGGTTTGAGAATGGCGCTTGTATTTCATGACTTGTCTTTAGGCAACTATCTCGACATGGCAAATTACCAGTCAAAAATTTTTCTAAAGCTTGATATGTCGCTATGTTTTTTATGTTTCGGTGAGGAATTTTACCAGTAATAGTAACCCTGAAGTGAAAAAGGACTGTTGAACACTTATAGTCTAATCATAGCGAGATTGACTTTGTCACGAAAGCAAGTCGTTTCATTACGTCTCGTCATCTTGTCAGCGTGATGGAAGTAAAATCTTGACATATTTTATCCTTACAGGACAGTTTACTATTTTCGCACCAACCAATGCCGCCTTTGCTAAACTACCCGCAGCAACCGTCAGTGCTCTAACTTCTGATGTCAAAGCTCTAACAAATATCTTAAAATATCACGTGGTACAAGGTGGTCTTTACAGTGCTGCTGCCAAGAACGAGTTACAACTGGCCACATTAAATGGACAAAATATTAGATTTAATATTTACAGTCAAAACAACGTAAGTACAATCGTATTTGTTCTAGTGGTTGCCCAAATATTTACTTTATTAGTATTGAGTTTCGACGTCCATATTAATGGGACTCAAATCAATGCCAACTAACGTTTATAAAAAGCCAATGTGATCACGAAATCTTCATTTTTCTTGGATCCATTTTAATTACTAAAGAATGGCTTTATCAATGTGGATTCGTGGCCTGTTTCGAGATTGGCTAGTTCAGGGACGCAAATTTTATAAAACGGAACTGACAATTGACATCAAAGACAGCATACAGTGTATTCGCTAATGCTTACTGCCTACCCAAACTTACTGGACATGATACATTTGTTTACCAGAATCACAATTATGAAAATCATCTACAGACGTATTGCTACATTTATTCGTCTGCCATTGGCACACGCTAATCACACTAAATTTAACTCTCGCCACAATACTTCTCTACAAGCGATCGATTTAAATCAGCGGGGTTAATGTAGGCGCCACTTACAGTTAAATAAACTTTAACGATGCAAACCTGGACTTGACAAACTAGCTTATGCAATATTTCCATATGACCTAATGGGCCTTATTTTGGGATAAGATACGTAAATGTATTTTAGGGCCGTCATCGGAAATCGCGATATCAATGTATCATCGATTCTTGACGTACGATACGATATCGATTCGCAGTTTTGAATATCGATACAATATAGCATTTTATAATGCATAAACTGTAGGCTTTTTTTTATATTTCTAAGTTTTCATGTGTTTTGTATTTAATCAAGAAAATACATTTTGTTCTACGTTTCAAACAACTTTTAACATCATGAATAACATATGCTATAGCATATATATACTGGAGTTCTAGCGGATTCCATGACAGGCCTTGTCTGAAACGATATATCGATATATAACCGATACTTGCTTTTCGATATATCGATACAAACTTTTCTATCAATGACAACTCTAACGTATTGTTGTATTTACTTCAGGTTGTTACCGTTCAAGGTTCTAAGATTCTCCAATTCGACAGAACAGCTAGTAATGGTGTTATCCATGTTATAGACTCTGTTATGATGCCACCAGAGGGCGATATTGTTGATATTGTTGCTAAGACACCAGAGTTTAGCACACTTTTAAGTTTAGTTCAACAAGCTGGACTAGTTGGTCCATTGAGAGGTAGAATTCATTACTTATAAATTACTTTTCAAGAGCTTTCTGCAATTGTATCCACCGCTTATATCAACATGTCTAAGAGTGTGAATCCGTTAGCTTGAACTTAGGTAGAATTCTC
The DNA here is from genome assembly GCA_025267735.1 of Mactra quadrangularis. Lineage (NCBI taxonomy): Eukaryota > Metazoa > Mollusca > Bivalvia > Venerida > Mactridae > Mactra > Mactra quadrangularis. The sequence goes on from CM046304.1 coordinate 38,104,469, forward strand.
TCAATACCAAATTACTGACATAAATGTAGGTGAAAACCATAACAAATAATTACCAAAAAAAACACAATATGTTTTCGGTCATAACATTTTTTTGTCATTTACATGGAATAAATTTATAAAACTAAAACTATTTCTGAAAGTGAAAAATCTCCCTTTGATATGGATTTTTTTGTAGTCACGAACATGTGTTAGAGGGAAATCTGCATTAAAGCTACATAAATACCACAGCTGACAAATCAATATTTGATATAGTTGATATATTTAACTCTTAAAAACTTTACTCATATATTGTGAAATGCAATTACAGTTAAGAGTAATACCTTCAGAATATATGTGTCTTAAAATGTCGTTAAACTGTTTGGTTGTCAATTTTTAAATTCATTTATTGATTAATTAATTATATTATTTGCGAATTGTTTGATGACGATGAAAATTTGCAAAGTACAAATTTATAAGCTTCTTATGACGCCATTGTTAAAGCATAAGAAATATGAGAATTACGATTGCTCATAATCTTTATAGACATAGGCTAATTGTTGTTTACTTTTGTGCTTGCCAAGTTGTTGTGCAAACGAAATTTTGAGAAAAGCTGATCATGGTTACATCAAAAAAAATAATTTAATTTTACTATACCTTATTCATGTTTAACACAGTTTGAATATGATGTTATCAGGCTAGTTAATGTTGCATTTTTTATAACTACATGTATATGACTCTTTTATATCTGTTCCCTAAGTAAATGAGAATCTGATTATCAAAAACAACACGATTTTATCCAAGGAGTTTTTGAGGGCAATATATTATACTCAAGCTACATTCAATTTACTATTGTTATTGTCAATTTTAGGCGATTCAATGACCGTATTTGCTCCAACAAATGCTGCTTTCGCCAAACTACCAAGCCAAATTGTGGACAGACTTACACACGACAAAGCTCTTTTAGCAGGTAAACTATATGTCTTATTTTACTTACTAAACTCAACGGTAGTAGTATTAAGAAAGCTTATTCGAAATGCTGCTTAAAACGTTAAAATAATACAATTGTCATGTATTAATAATTTTATCAATATTTAGTTATTTAGCATTGTTCAGTTTCGAGAAGGTCGGTCGATAAGGTCGGGTACAATTTCTGTATACATAGAAGCGTAATAAAAACAAGATATTGTAAAATGCTCTCGAAAGGGTGCATTTTTGAGAGAAGGACATCCACTGGCTGTTGAGGAACCTGGTCAAATGCCCTTCAGCTTACCCACCAGCGCCAGCCCCTGTCTATCACATCATTCAACAAACCATTGTGTTCCGCAAGTTAGAAAATGTATAAATACCAAAGGTAAAGATTAGCTTTTTGAAAGAAATCATTGATGTACTTACAGATATCTTGGAGTATCATGTTTCACCAGAAACAGAATATTCTGTTGGTTTGTTTAATGGAGAACGTCTAGGATCTGTTGACACCAACCATGACCTTCTAACTATACATGCTGACGCTTGTAAGTCTTTCTTTTCTCTATCAACAAGAGTATTTTTAATTAAATGTGTACAGTAAACTTCCACTATTAGGACCATCAAAATTTAGGACCTAATTGACCGCCAAACGTTCAATAATACATGTGCCTTTTTAATTAGCTTCATAAATATCGATGGCCTTAATATCCAACGTTTATTAACACATGGATTTTTTTTCTTCTTCAAAGAAGCATTTGATACTTGTATATATATATATATAATTGTGTATATGAATTGCACGAATTTGCAAGTGACTAGAAGTAAAGTTAGAAAAGAGATATTGAAATTGTTTGTTTTATAATATTTTCTTAAATATCATTTATAGAGGAGACATATGACTCCATTATGCACCATGTCATTCTTGCTAAATGCAGTTTAACGTTATCAGGCACATACCAATGTCTGTCTGTTTAATGTTTAAAAATCAATTATAGGTTTTAAAGACATTAATCTGACATAAAATATCAAGTAAAATGAAAAGCTAGTAAGGTTTTGGCTCTAACATTCAGAGCCTCTTTTCTTACCTGATAATGAAGAACAATTAAGTCAATAGACCTTTAGTTTTTTTTGTTCTGTTCCTTTAATTGACCCCTTTTACAGTAATCCATGATGTACCAGCTTGTTAAGAAAGGTTAAATGTTTTACTTAAGTGGTGATAAATCACTTATACAAGTACAAAGTACTATTAATCAATTGTTCAGAACTGAATTGAACAGTATGCTTAGACAAATATTTAACCAAATGTGCTATCTTTGGTCCTAAAGCCACCTGTGTACAAATTAGTATAAATAATATATAATATAGTTTAAGTGCCCTTGTACTATAAAATTTTTAATTCCATTTCAGCTGGTGTACACATAAATCGTGATGCTCAAGTGACCAAAGCTGATATCGGAGCAACCAATGGTGTGATACATGTCATCGATCACGTGCTTGTTCCTGCTAGATATCAAGCCACATTAGCCGTCGGAAAGTAGACCAGAAACTAAAATATAACCTCATCTTCAATCACATTTATTTATTATCATTCATTTACAAATGTATATTTCATTTATGTTGTATAAGCAATATTTATAATAAACTCATAATCTTAATGTTTTTATACATATTTTTAAATCTATTTTGAAAACTGCTGTCTTATTGACGTTTTCTTACAAACTTGTCAAACAGTTGATCCTAGCAGTACCTAATCAATGCATGAGATGAATAAAAAACCGTGAGATATATTGACCATGTTGTGGTAATATTTCAATGTCCAGTAACGTTTTCGCTTCTTATTACTGTTTTGCGTGGATCGTTTGCCATGATCATTTGCTACCATTAAAGCACATTTAGTCTTATCAATGTTCATACATGTAGATCTATACCCTTGTAAGTGTTCGGAAAAAAATCATAGGTCTACTCATTGTGAAGGTATAAGTTATGATCCTTTTAAGGGGAAACAGTTGCGTATATATAAACATTATTATCACTGTTATTATTATTATTAATTTTACATCACATTTTTAAAGAGCGCCCTTTTCATAATAATTAATTATATTAATTAATTATATTAATGCATGTTCAAATGCACTCGGCAATAAAACAAATAAATAATATAAGATATCATATTAGCACGAAATAAAAATTGACTAGATTTTTAATCAACTGTTTTTACTTCTTTTAAACATATTTCAAAAAACGGAATCAGGATGTAAATCAAAAGTTGACGATGTCTTAAGCAAACTTATCCTTTGATATTTTCACAGTTTATCATTACAGCAAAGTATGTAATAATTTTGATAAATGAGGTTTAGTTTCTTGTAGCATGATTTAGTTAGATGTTTTTGTTGCAAGTGTCAATACTTTTTTAAGAATAGGATTGAAGTTCACGGTGTTCATAATGTTTTTTGTACATCACGATGAGAAATGATGATAAAAATCTTCATACAACGTGACCAATAAGTAGATATGAATATATATAAGCCAATTGATAACCTTTTATTAAGTTTCGGTTTTCCGATAATACAAGTGTCATTCCACGTAAAGCCGATATACATCAATATATTGAACATGTCATAGCACGTGCATGTTGTCTCATAATTAATAAAATATTGAATGCCCCTGTTATATGTACATGCTCGTTTCGATGCACGCTAACGATAAAGACTTATTGTACACGATTATCTTCCAAAAACAGAAGTCGATATGGGTCTCCACGGCGTGGAGAAATCATGGCGATATATGTTCAGTTAAACATGAGTTTTGACGAACAAACTGCGACAGTCGTAAAAGTTCGCAATACATTTTGTAATAGATGTAACATATTGCAATTCTCAAACAACTATCGCAGAACACTCGTGCAGATATCGTTCACACATCGCCATAAAAAAATCAAAATTGCTCGCTCAATTTTGGAGAAATTTAAATCGTTATATTTCGTAATGATTGCCGCTGTACATACTCGCGACAGAATAAAACTGGCATTATGACAAATTTGAAATCAAACAGAGATTGAATTGATTAGATGAATGACACAAGACCCACAAGTTAAATATTTGTCCTCTATAAAGTAATCTTTCGGCAACTACATTTATCATACTTTTGAAACGTCAAACGCGTTATTGTAAAAAAACAACTTACCAATGAAATTAATAATCTACATTTCAATAAGTCTTGTTGCGACTGAGATATGATTAATTTTTGGACACACTTGTACTAAATTGGAAGCGATGATCAAGTACTTAACCAATCCGTACTAAAGCAACAGTCCTACAAAACCGTCCAAATGACAGAAAGCTGAAATTTCGCACGAAGCTACTTAACAGATTTAGCATAACTAATGAAATATCCATCTAGAAGATACCAATTGTCAGCAAACACGGAAATGTATGTGTACCGAATTAAAAAATGCAGACAGTCTGACGTAGCAAACAGCTTAAACAACTGCAACATAGGAAACAGTATGAGCTACAAGCTTCAAGAAATATGCAATGGACATTAAGTTAGTTTTCAGTGAAGTCAAAGTACTTAATCAAAAAGATATTGAACAGGTTTAAGCACCACTCGCAAACCACATGCATACGTATTGATTTATTTGTGTCCAAGAATTATATAAAATAAGTATAAAACGTGAAAGCTGTACAATGGCCTCTCTTTTGTAAATACATGTAGTTATAAAAGACTAAGAATTAAGAAATACACTGAGCTTTAGAAAATTTATACAATATGACTAGACATTTCAAGAAAAGACCACATATTCAAACTATAATACAAAATATCTGACGATGCTAGGCAAAAATAATTGATGCATTTAAAGCTCTTGAAATTTGAAATGTTTCATGTCCCACAAAATTCTTGTATTGCTGATACCAACCAGAATGCATTACTTAAGTTAAGATGACACAACCTTTTAGAGGGAAACTTAATGGAAATGCGCGTTCATTTAGCTGTTAGTACTAATCCTATATAGAAGTTGGTAATTTTGATTTGGAGATATTCCAGGCACTGAAATCAGAACTAAATGAATCATGATGTATTTTATTATTTGTTTATCGATAGGAGAAATCTGAAACCCTTTACCTGCACTGTTTTTCGAAAAATGTGAAGTAAACTATTTTATGGTTAGTATCAAGTATAGCTCCAAGAGTAAATGTTATGTTTCACTTTTGAAATAAGGATACACCAGTGTTTGGATTATTGTCTATCATTGCGACCATTTGCCACGTTTATCTTATCTAGATCTACAGCTAAGTATGGACATGTCGGACAATAAGCACACGGATCTTCATTTTCCTTATCGTGTCATGATTTTGTAATATAACAGTTTTTTGTTTGTTGTGATTAATGGTTATCAAAACGATATTTATGATGCGATAGATTAATCAAACTGTGTCCTAAATACAATGGCATGAAGATTTTGATCATATTTTTTTCTCTATTGATTGTGCCCCAGGAAACGTTTGCAAGGTTAACCTTCAGATAATATTTATCAATATTTCTTTCTGCACACACTTGGTCGTTTGGGAGTTATAAAGACGGCGGTCAAGCGCGAGTTATGCACTGCACTGCACATACTTGGTAAAAAGTATGTGGACATTAAAACGCAACTTTTATTTACGCCTGGTGTTTCTATTGCAACTTTATTGTTGTGATGAAATGAGTGGTGAATGGTTAATAAAGACAAAATGTTCTAACACTGCAGTGGAAAGGGTATTTGATAAACATGGGTTAGAGTTAGTGTCAAAGGTAAGCATAATGTATTTTTTATTACTCATGTAATGTATATTTCTGTCGCTGGTCACAATTAAAATTGACATATCAATAAAACGCGAGTAGAGTACCATGATTTAAGATTTTGATATCTTACATGCATCGACACAATCGGATGTGCAAGTACCTCTATGCAATGATCTAGTAGAGGTCACAAGATGAGTTATGCAGTTTATCTTTGACTGGACCCCATGTCAATTTAAAGACAATCTGTATTGAATCAGTGATATAATGGTATTTATATTCACAACTACTGGAATCAAACCAGGTTGTCAATCGTACTGCCCGTTGACGCAGCTTGTTCTGAATAGTACATGGAATAAAGAACTTGACAAAGACCAAATTGTATGAATGATTTTGTGTATACCATTTTTGAGAGTCTTCCGACTACTTGTCAATTGTGCACCTAATCGTGAAATTTCATCAAATTTAACCCTAAGCATGTGTCTAAGTGTATTTTTATGTACATCGTAAACGTGAATCTGCTTATCCCATAAGCATACTCTTGTCCAAATACTTTTGGGAGCACTGTTATTGGACCTGTGTAGACAACAGTTACATAAATTCATCAAATAAATGTGTTTTGTTCATGAACCGTTTGTTTGTTTGTTTGGGTTTTACGGCGCACCAACACAAAAATGTCATATCGCGCCGAATGCAATCAATGATACTGTTAATTCAAACGATATTAATGATGTAAAGCGCTATATCTTATTATATACATTTATTTCCTTCAAAAAGTTAAGTATCGCATATGATGGTACAGACTCAAAAAGTTCTTTAAGTGAGTTAACTTTAAAATGTTTGTCACGGATGTCTTTAAGATCCTGACAGTCAAGGAGAACGTGTTTGACATTGAAATGCTTCCTCTCTTTTGAGAAGGTATGAATGTGTTAATCTGGTATGATCAATCCTACATCGCGAAATCACTATTTGATCTCGGCGATTAGAAAATATAATTGACGAAGACAAATCAAGGGTTGGCTTTATGTCATGTAACTTATTAAAAATTGCATTGTCCCACATTGTTTGCCATTTTGACTTAATTAACGTGTTAATGGAACATTTGAAGTCACTGCTTGGTAATTTGATATCTACTGGTTGAAGGTTTAAAGATTCTTTAGCTAAAATATCAACTTTTTCATTTCCTTGTATACCAATTTGGCTTGGTATCCAGCAGAGGTGTACTGTTTTAGATTTTAAAATTTCATGTAATTTTTGTTCGATACATTTAATAAGAATATTGTTTGAAGTACGATTTTTTATGGCTAATAATACAGATAGAGAATCTGAAAAAATTATAAAATTGTTATCAATACTATTTGATATGTATGTTAAAGCAAGATCTATTGCTTTGACTTCGGCTGTAAATATGGATGCCTGGTCAGGCAGTCGCATTCTTGCAACATAAGAATTTCCATATGCAGCACAACCAACTTTGTTACCATCTTTTGAGCCGTCAGTAAATAAATGTGTACAATCTTTCATGAACCGTTGTTTGCAACAATAAAATATTTTTGCATACACATGTTGAAAAATGAACAACCCTATTTCATTTAGATAATGTATTTTAAGGTTGGTGAGAATGAATATATTGTCAGGATCGACACGTCACCTATCAATTCCCAACACGAAGACTTGAAAATACTTCTGAATGAAGACTGTGTAAGGAGTTGTTTTGTAGTATTATCTATCTGAATATTAAATACACCTTTTATTTTTATTTTTTTCCAAGAAGTTATAGAAGCAATTATTTGTTATCATGCAATTGTTCTACATGTGTTTTAAACATGCTTACTTCTTTTTGATTTTCAAACATACTGTATATATAGGGATACAACCACTTAATGTAAATGTACTATGTAACATACAAAACGTAGTAATACCCTGTTGGCACTTTTACCACACCATTCAACATATTGAATATAACTCTTTAATCTATTAAGGTTTATAGTTTCAAAGCACAGTATCAGTAATTTGTAAAACATAATCGTGAATCAAAATACAATACACAATATAAATGTTTATTCAGATGATTTTTATTGTATTAAGGTGACGAACGTTGAACAACAAAACTGGAATAAAAGAGCAGCAAGAAGTGTAACAATAAATGATCCTAAATGGAATGACATGTGGTATCTGGTAAGACTGTATCTTAAATTATTATTATCACTTTTATGTACCTGAAACATGGTCATCATGTTTGCTGTAAGATCCGTCCATATTGTAACACGAAGTCTTGGAGCGTTAGATAGTATTAGTTTTGTATCGATTTGAATGGTATGCTTTATTATCTATAGTTTTAAAATATCCCCAACTTTAATGTTTTGTTAATGATTAAGTTCATTTTCATAAGTATTTTTCATAACATGTATTGCACAGTAATTATACAAATGATACTATGATTTTAAGAATATTTTTATAAGCGGAAAACGTTTAAATAGACACTGTTAAAGTTGTAATATATTATAGTTGTAAATATTTGATAAATAATGTGGTTGTTATTTTTGTTTTTATATTCTTTTGTGAAAATGTATTCTGTAAACCATTAATTTGTTTTTTGTTAAAAATAAATGATAAAAAAAGATGTAAGTAAAGAGAATGCACACCAAACTACACAACCTTAATGTAAGTAAGCATTAAAGATGTCTATAAGTGTAGTTTTATGATTACTACATGGAATCGGTCTTGTCGTTCTAGGTGGTGTTTGCCTAACATGCTGCTGTACTGTCCACGACCTTACCTATTAGCATATTTAACAAAGGTTTACAGTTAAATTTTGTCCCACAAACAAGGTGTTAACAATAGAGCACATGCTTATATTTATGGGTAAATGTATTGTTATTCAAATAAAAAGGTCGCAATCGGAATGGTCCATTCTTTCTCATTGCACTTGTAGTAGTTGAGCACGTAATATACTTGTACCGAATTCGGGTACTTCTTTCCGTCCCTGTTTTCAATGTATCAATGCCTGTGATTTTACCAAACACTATTATAGGTTTCAACGTCATAAGAAATACTTTATCATGCTACATGGATTCACCAAACCATTTGTTTATCATATGACTTGTGCGAACATTGCACCGCATTATCAATTTAAAGGCTTTTGTTATCATGTAATTGTACGTTCTTCTACTCAAAGATATCACACGTGTAAAAGTCATTGTTTTGTTATCTATTGTTATTAGAATGGTAACACCAAACCTAATATGGGTGTACTGCAAGCTTGGGAGAATGGTTAGACTGGTAAAGGTATAAATATAGCAATTGTTGATGATAGTGTTGAAATAGAGCATCCTGATCTTAAACTTTATTAACTTCAGAATGGTAACACCACCCCTAATATGGGTGTGCTGCAAGCTTGGGAAAATGGTTATACTGGTAAAAATATAACTATAGCAATTGTTGATGATGGTGTTGACTATAATCATCCAGACATACAACCAAATTATGTAAGTCTTTCTTTAATTATTGATATACAAAGCATGCTACCTGTATTACTCGATTAGCTTTTTGAATGTTTTTCGTTCTCTCATGCTCATCGCAATGAAATTTGTGAATCGTTTATTTCAATGTGTTAGATATTCAAGTTTTCATTTAAAATACATATTAAAATTACTTCATTTCAATTTTCTATGAACATGTTACATGGTCATTTATACAATGTAAATGCATTGTTTCAGAATCAACGATTGAGTTTTGATATTGTAAACAATGACGCAGACCCGTATTCAGACATTCATTCGTAAGTGTTTTTGATTCAGTGCATCAACAGTTAACCGTATTTTTGAAAACACGCGCTATTAAAAATACCAGAATTACAATAGAAATTTAAAAATAACATATTTTAAACCTCGGGTAGGGTACAAGACAAGGGCTAATGTTTCCAATATCCAATAGATAGCCCCACTGTCTTTTAGATCCCTAAAATGGTTAAGCAATTGATCGGATTTCAAGGCAAATTTCCAGAACCTTTTAATTATATGCAGATAATGCTATATGTAAATGTGGTCATTGTTTTGTGTATACCACATGCTATATTTACCTCTTGTATTGACGCTTTTGTTTCTTTCAAACAAATCAAATTACATTTTGGTATAAGAATATGTTATTATTGTAACATTTTATATATTTAACAGACACGGTACAGAGTGTGCAGGAGTTGCTCTTGCAGCTAAAAACAATAAATGTACTGTTGGAATTGCGTATGATTGCAAACTAGCTGGTATGTTCTTTCTAATATATACTAGTGAATTGGACTGTTGTGACTTACGATTTCTTCATACATAGATCTCCTTGCAACGTCGTAGTTAAAAACACGTTTTAATATGACCGTAATAATTTTACAAAAAAGTTTTAATGAATGACTTTCTTAGAATACAGAAAAGAAGTTGTAATATATCAACATTCGTTCTTGTCTGTAAATTTATTAAAACACTTTCTTTATGGTTTTCATACTATAATAAAGCCTATGCTTCCTCAGTCAGTCACTGTCAGTCACAACTAAATACTAAAATATGCTTTTAGCAAAAACATTTAGAACTTTTTAATATAATGTTCACAAATATTATCTATATCGGTTTATTAACTAAGAATATTAAACGAAATATGTAATGAATATATAAGAATAGCATTTATTGCAGCCATTAGACTGATAGGAAATAGAGCAATTGATGCCACGATGAAACATGATGCCCTTTTTAGACAAGAAATTGATATATACTCAAGCAATTGGGATGATTTTCCAGTACAGTTTAAAGAGGAAGACAATCTTGTTAAATCAGCTTTAGAGAAAGGAATCACTCAAGTAAGCATTATACAACGTGTCGTTTTATAAAAGTTATATTTTGCAATTTTAGTATATAGCTAACCTTGCACTTATTAATCATGGAAACAATTTAAATTCTGTTATATAAATTGTCTAGTGCTGACGACAACACGATTTAGTATAAAGCATGGAATGCCTACCGTATATTCATATAAGCATACTTAAATCGCTTGGGCTTTACTTTTAATTATTTGCATTTATTTTCCTACATACCTTGACAATGCCAATGCACTAGACCGAGTTTTAAGCTTAAATGTATCTAATTACTTAATATATTAGATACCTTGCCATACTGATTCAATGTTATCTAAATCTGTAAAAATCATACTTTTCGAATTCATAATTATAAAATAGATATTGCTGTGCTGTAAAGGAGTTCAATCTATCTATTGCTATCGGGGTAGAAAAGGAATTTGTCGGGTACGTTAGGTAAGTACATGTATAAATCAAAATCAATAATAAATGTCAATAAGAGCATGCATTATTTAATCTACAAGCTACATAAATGCATAGACTAGTTTTATCACAGAGCTGCAGGGAATCGTAGTCTTGTGCTGACGCATCGATATGTGTTTTTAGATTAAAAGTGTCACAAAGAATTAGGTTAAGTTCACAATCGGCTAAGTCTTAAATACTGGAATATCTTTGATAAGTTCGTATGTGTTTCTATATTTTACAGGGTCGTAACGGATTGGGATCCATATACGTTTGGGGAACTGATATAAACTGTAATGGTGATAGCTTTGCACATAATTTATATACCATTGGTATAGGAAGTGTAACAAGAGCATTAACAGCTCTTGTTGAAAATGCTTGTTCTGCTATCATGGTCAGTGCTTATGGTGGCGATGGTAAATCAAACAATATAGTATGTTTTTTTTCGGTCATGTTTTTACAGTAAAAAGTGTTCTCTTAGTTCTTAACCTGACAACCGTTAAATCATTCTGAATATAGGTTGGGTCAATTACTTCATACTATTTAATGTGGTCCTTGGTTGTGTACTAGGTTAAACGTGCCAGACTATATAATTATACATAAATGTTTATGTCAATGTTTGCTATAAGTTTGTTGTTATTTCGCGTGTTCATTTTAACTTTATACATGACAAAACGAATAAAAAATGCTGCATGTACTGTGAAATTTGCTTAATATGAGAGAATAATATTAAACTTATATTATGTTATTTGTTATTTCAGTGGACAACTACTTCACACAATGGATGCATCCAGAGTAAAGGCCAAAGGACTTCTCTGGCTACACCAATGGTAGCAGGAATTCTTGCATTAACTCTTGAAGCTAAGTTAGTGTATAGATATTATCTTACATTTTCAGTCTTATCAGATCGATTGATTTATCTCTCTTACGTATCAGCGTTATTAGTCTATAAATATGTGTTATGTCATTGTCACGTGTAACATACTTGAATATTTTATCTATTTTTCTATATGTACACATCGGCTAAAAACCTATGATTAAAAATTAAGTTCCTGTTCTATACAAAATGTTTGCATTTCGTTTAATTTAATCTATTTTATCCATTAGCGTAGTATTTGTGGCCGTGGTGCAGTCATGAGTAACACCAATTAAACAGACAATTCTTACCATATCTATAAGATTATCCATTTACATATTTTCTTACTAAATATTGTTTAATTGGTTTTGATAAAGTCCAAATTTGACCTGGAGAGATATACAACATTTGATAGTAAACACATCTGATCTGTCAGCACTGAAGAATGGTAACACTCAAATAAATGGTGCTGGAATACAAGGTATGAATCATTTTCATCCTATTATATTCATAATTTTATTACTTTTGTTATTAAATGTATAATTACAAGTCGTACAGTAGGTCACGCATACATATGTACTTGAAATAATGAACTAACCCACTCATAAAGTGATGCACGTTCATCTCTTTACTAATTTGAAAACGACTCTTTGACATCAAACATCCATTATATAACTAAAGAAAACATTCATTGTAAATGGTCATGATGTTGTCGATAATATATGATAAAGCTACACAACTCTTTCATCTCCAAATATTGTTCATTTGAACCGGTTATGTATTTAACTCATTGATTACATGAATGAGCAGTATCTACATGAATGCCACAAACGTGAGCTAATTATAATTAAATTTACTTATATCAAAACAATTGTTTATTTCATACCAAGTGTCAGACTATCATGGATTTGGTTTAATAAATGCACAAAAGCTCACTACTGCAGCAAAGGTGTGGAAAAATGTTCGACCACAGAGAAAGTGTCCACAAAATGTTACGAGAGAGGAAAGGTAACATAATTTGTAATATTTGGTTAATCTTTTATCTATTACAGACAAATAACAGTTTACGACAATTGTTGAACATAAAAAATCATAAGAGATTCACAAATTTTACGAGCTAAGATATTACATAAGAACGACTTAACATAAAATCTTAGCTAACATTCCTGAAAGAATGGAGCTGCTTGAATTAGGGTCAATAGCAAAAGGGTTTATAAAACTAAATGTCAGTTTTCTAAACATATTACTGAATCATTTTATGTATTAATAAAAATGTATTTTGATATGAAAGTAATTGACATGTGTTTATATATAAATGTTTGTTATTATTCAGAATGTTTCGCTGAAGTTAAATGAGTATTGTTGTAATACAATGTAGACATTTCTTGGTGAATATGCTAGAAATTATATACCGCTATTTCTATTGGATTGAGACACAGTTCCGAGTCAATAACTTTATATTTATGTACAGGTATATTAATGAAAATCGTAGTTTTTCCCAAGCTCAGTTTGTGGCTAGTTCCTCAAATACAAATTGTATTATTTTACAAATGAATAATAGTCTATAAGCAAAGGCTTTGGTTTTAAGTATGACATCATTATATTTTGCATACTCCGAAAAATGCATTTGTATGCCGATGTCAAACACCACGATCAAAGCAGATAGTGTACCGTTTACACTAACGGCAAAGTACCATATTTTTGTAAAATAATAACTATACAAAGAATAATCTTTAATTGCAATTTTGGCCATTTCTTGAACTTGAGTAAAAATATATCATTTTTTTAAGTATCAGTGGTTTTTACTTTATAAGAAGTCAACTTTAGTGTAATGTAAAATAATGTAATGGAACATCCATTGTACATTTCAGGACAACGACAAATCTCATTTATGAAATTGCTAGTGATTATAATGCCAATGCATGTGAAAACACAACTTCTGAAATTCTCAAATTGGAACACGTACAAATTTATGTCAAGTTAGAATATACACAATTACAAGCAGTGACATTGGACATAACTTCACCATCAAATACGACATCACAGCTCCTGACCAAAGTGTCGGATAGAAAAGAACACGGTATCCTGGTAAAGATTAAATTTTATTACCTTGCTATCACAGTTAACATGTCCATGAGATTTAAAACAAACGGACTTTTACAGGTTATCAGTATAAAACAACAGGCTCATGTCAAATTTGATTGTAAATCTTTGCTGAACGTTAAATAGATAGATATAATTTATTCAGTAAATGGAAATAATACATGTACATACATAGCACAAAGGTGCGCATACTTTTGTCAGTGACTGGCAACTGCCCTACGTAATTAAAAATCATTGGTATGAGGGAGAATGGCCGTAGAAATAATTTCATGAACAAGCTCCACGAAGTATGCCCCGCCCCGGAATCGAACCCACGACCCCTCGATCAGTAGATTTGCGTGTTAACATAATATATAAATACTGTAAATATAATATTAGTACATTGATTGTGCTAGGGCATATTTTCATATACATGTATTAAGAAAATCACAAAACAGGTATTGAGGATTAACTTGTTTTTATCGTGGTCCTTATATATATGAATACATGTCTTAGCAAGTTACACAAAGTCTACTTCCCGAAACATAAGACATTTTAAAAGATAACAATAGATTAATATAAGAGGCTTTAGCAGAGTATATAAGGATTATCACAGACAGAAATGACTAAAACTCTAACAGAGTTGAATTAGAAATTGGTAAATAATTTTGATTGTATGTACTTAATTATTATGTAATTAACGATACAAGATGCATTTCTGATAATGTCAGATAACCATAGCCATTGTTTCGATGACTTTAGCTGGTTTTTATGAATACCGGTATCAATACAGATTAAGTATATTCATAATTAAAAATGACATTAATAGGAATTAAAAATGATGAAAACTTCTTCTTTGGATATCTGATTAGGCAATTGTTAGATACTTTAGTTAATGATTTTCTTATTGTTATACTATAATAATTTTTACCAAATTTGCTATTTAATTAACATTTTTTATTCAGTGTCGGAGTATATATCTGTGAGTTTATATTATGATTTTTTTACAGCAATGGACTTTTTTGATTGTTCATTTCTGGGGTGAAAACCCTGTAGGAAAATGGACTTTGAAAATGAGAAGAAATGCAGATTCCTATAGAGATAGTGGTATGATATTTAGCATTTAAATTATAGGTTATATTTTATCAGCTATAGTGTTTTAATCCAATCTTGTGATTTATTGAAAAACATTATAAATATAATTCTGGTGTAAACATTACCGTTATTTTAACTCAGCAATTGGTAGTATCACCAAAGAAGCAGTTAGAATTGTTCAAACCAATCTAAAGCAGTTAACATCATAAGCACTTAGGACTGTTCAGAGATATTCTGTACCCTATATGTGAAGGTGTGGCATTTCTTTTTTTAAATGCATGTATAGTATAAAGGATAATTCTGGCATTAGGCTTACCGTTTTGTTTATATGGCTCTTGGTTATGTCATTAAAAACCCAGATAGGATTGTTCAGGCAAATATTGCTTATCGGAGCTAATTAAAGCAATTAACATCATAACATTTATCAAAATAGGTGTTTGTTTAAAATGCATGTTGACTGTGAAGGAAACGGTCAGAATGTTTTCTTATCGTATATTAAGAAAGTACTTCAGATTCTAAACTGGTACACTTACCATTATAGAACTAAATGGAGTTATATGCTTATAAAATGTCTTAAGTATCCAAGCGATCTATTTGTGTTTAAGACATTCGATGTTAAAATATGTTGTTCCATACCAAAAATATGAATAATGGAAAATTAAAACTATCAATATTATATGTTAATGAAGTTTTCGTCTCCTTGCGATGTCTATCAGAATCGCACAAACTTGGATGAAATAAAATATTTGGTTGAATATGTAACTTCATTTCAGCACGTTTGATTGAATGGAATATGACGTTTTATGGTACAACAATTGAGGACCATTATCCAAAACCGAAAACAACAAAGACACCAACAACAACTTACACACCATTATCACTGAAACCAACATCAGTGACAACAAATTCTGCTACAAGTGGTACAACTCATAGTATACATACAGCCAATGTTACCAGTAAAACCAATATGGTCAATACACAATCGCTATCTACTTCAGATGTGCACAGTGATTCAATAAAAAGCGGTTTGTATTACACCTAATTGTATTTATAATATACTGTTTAAAAATAGCAATCTTTTCTGTTTGTTATTTTCCGGGTTCGGTTTTCAGTCGCGGAAATATTTAACATCGATCAACTCCATGCAGGAAGAAGTTTTCTAATATCGATCTACATCATGCAGGGAGAAGTTGTCTGGGCTATGTGAAATTACTTAAGCAAATACTGGTCAACAAAGAGTGAAGTTGGTTAGGTTAGACGGCAGTTGTACATGCACATAATTAAATAAAGAAGAGTTGATGAACAGTATAAAATACCCTTCCTTTAAATGTGAAATATATTCTAATGTGTAATGAAATAGGTTTTCCTAAAAGTCAGTTAGATCATGAAGACGAGCTTGACACTGTCACTAATGCATACAGTGTATCAAATCATCTTTAATTATCAGACAGTCGACAAATATGCTATGTGGACAAAGTAGTTTACAAATTACAAATGGATTTGGTACACCAACAAAATTCAGAAAGTATAAAGTTTTTTATTTTTAATTTCAGGTACGCCCAGTGGTGCTATCAAAGGCCATGCATCCGTATGTGTTATTTTCATTGGAGTTGGAACTGGGATATTGATAAACAAAAATATGTACTAAATAAAGGACATTTGTAGAACTTCTCAGAAAATCTAGATGAATGGTGTAAATAAGAATTCATTTTTGTCAGCGCGTTTTAATTTTTATACCAGAACTTTACTAACACTTGCATATGTAGTTAATGCATTAGTTTATTTACCAGATTCTTTATTCTTTTACAAAAAAAATTAATATGTTGTTATTGCATGTGTTATTTTCAATATGTAATCAAGATTCTAAACAATAATAAAACGTTGTTTGTAATTCTTCTATGTGGATAGAAAACACATTATTTTGATTTCTGGATTCTCTTCTGTTTCTAAAGTGCTAATATTGATTATACCCAGGTAAAATTAGTTATGTTGATTTTAGTTATTACATTTGCAATGAGTAGTTGAAAGAGCTGCTAGCACTCTTTACATAGCTTTTCTAGACCTTTGTCCATAACCAGTACTCCTTTACCCTCCCACCTCAAAGCATAGATGTCATGAAAAAAGACAAAGCTCTTAATTTCAATAGATAATTGCTATTCTACTTCTGTTGGTCAAATAAAAGTTGACTCTTATTATTCAATGGATAATCGCTATACTACATGTATTTCTGTCGCTCAAATATAGGTATACGCTCATTATCATACATGTTCATTGAACACTCACAGAACTCGGGTCGATAGCGCAGTTGGTAGCGCGCCGGGATTTGGATACTCGTGCCCGAGGGGGTGCGGGTTCGAATCCCACCCGGGGAGGTTATACCCTTCCATGAAAATTTGACAATAATGTTGATTTTCCTCCATTAATTAGATAATATGGAGAAGTTTCCGGCCTTGTGGAAGGGTAGGTGAGTACTGGTTATTGACAATGGTCCAGGAAAGCTAGGTTATGTGAGCTGGACGCCGTGAAATGACCTAAATTGTGTTGATACGGCGTTAACTCCAATAAATAAATAAATAGAACACTCACAGACAATTCCAAGTTTTCTTTATAAAGTCAAACATCTGTAAGTCTCATATTGATTTCTAAAACTTCCTTAAACTTATTTAACCCAATGTTAAGATAAGGTCAACTTTATAGTAATTTATATATCTTATGGATTTTGATAAATCCTGTCTCCCATCCCCTTATAGTAGTATATTTCACTTTACTTCTTAATATTATAGTAATTTTATTTCATTCTTAGTTATTAAAATAAATTTAATATAATCTGTTATAGACAAGGATAAATTTGTTCTATCATTACAAGCTGCGCATCGGGCCATATACCTTTCTAAGTCTGACCAACCAGTCCGTAAACTTGCATATTGCCCTCAACACCATGTATTATTTGTTAAACGTCGTATGATGGTATAGTACTGTCACTAGATAACCATATAACTAACTATAGTTAGTTTTTTCTCAACTGTCAAAACATGGATAATTTCACGGTGAATGCGTTTGTTAAAATTATCGTCATGATACATTCATAAGTTTCCAAAAGTCTGTACTATGATCGAGTAAAGCTGCTTATGCCGAATGGTATGTTTTAGTCATGATATATTTAATAACAATTAGGCCGCCAGTTAAAAACAATGCATTCAGTCATTATGAAATTATTCGAGCTGTGACAGTTATAAAAAACGGACTATACTTAATTAAACGATTATTGTTTTCCTCTCAAATCGTGAAAAATGTGTGACAAGTAATCATATTCCAACATAAATGCATACAGTTCCATCTCTAATACCTTCACGCTTTAAGTAAGTATATCATTCTTTTTGTTTTACCAAATTTAAAGAATAAACAAATTTGCTTTATATCTATGTATTATAACAGTTCTGAGTTAAGCATTATTATCTCTTTTTTTCAAATGTAACAACATTTTTAGCCAGCTTTATGTATTAATTTGAATACATCTGAAACAGTAACAACTGATTATATGCACATAAAACGACACTTTTAATAGTACGGGACGTTTGGAATGCAAGCAACACGACTCTTTTCCCTTGCCATACTACAGTGATGGGGGAATGTGGGCTCAAACGGACGACCGCATTATGATCATTCACGCATAGACACTGTTTACAATAAAACATATTAAAACAAAATTAATTGGCAACATTTTTCTTGAACATAAATCATTTCTTTCTTCATAATCTATTACAGACATGATCTTTCTTATGCCACTGTACGAACTTTTGGCTTCACCCTCGTTTGTACCATTTAACTATTTCCTTCATTCTTTCTCTATCACATGTTTCCTTTACAATGAGTAAAGCTATAAATATGAGATTTCCTCCCAAATGACTTGTTAAGATAAAACATATAATTTTCTTTACCTTATAATGGAGCATGTAGTTCCAAACCTCTTTTTTCCCGACTATATGATACAGAGTAAGTGCGCATGTACTATAATAATTTAAAATATAGATAAATTTCATCTGCCCCGTGTTCAGTAATTTCTGTTAGCTAACGTTACGGGTACGGAAGAACTCAACCCGAAGACAACTTAACCCGTGCAATACTCAACTCAAAGTTGGGACAACTCAATCCGTTAGTAGGAGATTGAGTTGTCTCGGTTTGAGTTGTCTATGGGTTGAAATGTTCCGACAATTTCGTTACGGAACGTTTTGGAACGTTCAAGGTAACTGAACACGCTGCTGGTAAGCATAAATCATAACTCTAACACTAAAGCTGACGTTGGAGCAACCAATGGTGTAATGTACATTCGAACACGTGCTTATTTCCGCCAGATAGCATGCCACATTGGCCATGGAAAAGTTATCAGATGGCCAGAAGTCAAAACATAACTCCAAGATCAACCACACTTAATAAAAGGCATGATCTTTTTAAAAGAAAAAAAAACAGTAGCGTGTGCATATATGCGTGCCAGTTTGAAAATGAAATACAATAAAGGGAATAAAGGGAATAAAACAAGAGTCTATTGAAAACGAGATTTGCTACTTTTAATTTTTGCATATATATTTTTTATTGAATAAACTTGAACTACATGTAATATAAATAGTGCAATAAATATGTTTTGCACAATAAAACGTGTTCACAAAATTTTATCCATTTTAGATATAAGCAAGTGTAAAATACATCTACATGAATAAAAACAAAACAGACATTAAACAAAGAAGATGGGAAATAATAAATATATAGTAAAGAGGAGAATAAAAAAGGTAAAATTAGAAAAAAACTTATTTTCAATCTTCTCATCGTTATTTTTTATAGGTATAATCAACATGCATTATCAT
The DNA here is from genome assembly GCA_025267735.1 of Mactra quadrangularis. Classification (NCBI taxonomy): domain Eukaryota; kingdom Metazoa; phylum Mollusca; class Bivalvia; order Venerida; family Mactridae; genus Mactra; species Mactra quadrangularis. The sequence goes on from CM046304.1 coordinate 38,124,381, forward strand.
ATGTGCGTATAGACGAAATATATAGAACTTGCGCTTCATTAATTGGTTACATGAAATGACTAAGGTACAGATTTTAAACATTTGCCTAAAGTACAAATACGCGTTGCAAAAGTTCTCAATTTTGATCTTCGTAAACGTCCGAACATGCATCGAGTGTCAGTTAAATACATTTCGAATAAACATATATGAATTATAATGCATTAACTCGAGAGCGTTAAGAAACTTTAGTCACAAAGAATAAACAGAAAATCAACTTATTTGGTTTTCCATTTGCATAGATAAACGGTTTTGTACAATCATTCAGAATCATAAAGATTTATTCTTCTTATCATGTGTTCGTTGTATCGCAGATTAAGGCCTATAAATTGGAATGCTGGATGGTATTTGGCAAAGAGACATAGGGGAAGGGTTTTTTGCTTCTATGTGAAACATGTTTCTGAAACTAGAGTACCGCTGCGCTTTAATGTCTTTAATAAGTGTAATAAGACTGTATGTTAGTAGCACTAGTTGTAGATTATCTACTGGCCGTACTCATGTTTAAAATTGTGCAATTTTGCGCTGCAAAGATAAAAAACATGCAATTAAAATATCAAGCTAATATAAAAAGTAACTTTACAAATAACAATCTTGAAATAATCCAACATTCATGTATATACTCTTTACAGTAAAGTGTATAAAGTTATACCACATGACACAAAATGTTTATTATTCTATAAAATATCTGGGAGAGGAGGTAACGTAATTGGCATTGCTTGTGGCAGTTATGTTCCGTGTCATTTGTTTCAACATATACTTACTATTTTACATGTTATTTTGAGTTGTTTAAATGTTTGGTAATATGTTTGCTTGCGTCATTTAATAAATAAATGACATTTTCGCACACAATACTCGTGGCTTTCACATTTTTAATGTACAATGGGTATTAGACAAATGAACTCACTATTGTTATTGTGATACATGTTTTACTGCAATGAATGATGGTTTGGCAAGCAAAAGTCATGTATTTAATAACATGTTTTTGGAACTATGATTACAATCCTTTCCAAAGCACTATAAAATTCGAGATTACTCTACAAACATTCAAACATAATGTAAAGCATATTAGTCCGGTATATAAACTACAAAAATCGACTGAACCGTGCATGGAATGATGTAGAAAATGTTTTTGCATTTTCTTGAAGCTAAGACATTGTAGTTTAAGAAACTGGATGATGCCACTTCGGCACTCTTGGGCAACTCCCAAAATTCAAGATGGCGGACAAAATGGCGGATGAAAGCTGATTAATGTAAAATAAATCAATCTTTACCACAGTCTGATCATTTAAATAGCTGAAATAAGTCTAACATTATCTGAAATTTTATATTTTTGCAATTTTGGTAACCCTCGTTTATTATCCAATCCAAGATGGCGGACAAAATGGCGGATAAAAACTACACTTGTCGGGTATATCAACCACAATGAGCAGAATCGTACATAGAGGCATTTCAAAAAGTTTTAATGCATTTTTGTAAGAATTACTCTTTAGTTTAGTACATAAAACTGGTTGATGCCACACTGGCATCATTGGTCAATTTCCAAAATCAAAGATGGCGGCTATAATGGCGTAAATAACTAGCTGTCGGGTATATATCAACCACAATGATCTAAGTCATAGAGTGGGGTATACCAAATAATTTCAATGCATTTTATTTCGTAGATTTTTTTTGTTTATGTAACCGATTGATGCCATATTGGTATTCTTGGATAACTTCAAGAATTAAAGATGGTGGTCAAAATGAATGATTAGAGTTTGAACATTAATTTCAATTCACATTAAAAGACATAACTCCTAACTAATGGGTATACAGGTTTTTATATCTCTTGGTCTTGCGAATATTAAATCGTTGATTCTTGTTAGCTTGTCAGTTGACTCTGGAAGCAAATTGTATCTAAGATTGCAATTTAGAGACACTATTCTGATAATATTTAATTTATTGAACAATATATGTTGTGATATCCATAGAATAGCGACCACTTTCCCAATATGTTTGCCACTTCAATAATAATCAATATGTATTTAAAGGAGGTTATAGAAAAGAAAAAAAACTAATGATATTGTAGGTATTGTGTGCATGTTCTATTATCTTTCAACAGTATATTTATGCCAAAGCAATTGATAGAAATTCTGTTGACATTGTAACACATTTTGATTGTAAATAAGAGAAATTGCAATAGGATCATTTCAAGTCCGATCTAGACATCAGCTATCACAACTGAATCATGAATGTTCTTTATTCATTGTAAATGACTCTGGCCATTGATAAAAAATGGAGAAATAACAAAAGCACAGTTCCATCAAAAGTGTGTAGTAGAATTTGGTTTTATTTACAAGGATAGAGAGTAATTACGTGGCGTAGATACCAATTCTTATTATAAGCGTATACATTGATATTTGAACCCAGTGTCTAGCTCATGATTTAGCAAATAGTGTTACCCTGTGCAAGATGGTGGTTTTAAGGGATTCATTAATTACAAAACATGGCCAAGTAGAAAATTTAAAAATGTATTGTTTCACTTAAGACTAAATATCTTGAAAGTACACATAACAGATATGATGCATTAGTGCCAAAAGTTTAAACATGTCTGATTACTAAACACATTTGGAGTATATCCACTCTCAACTGCAAAGACTCCTTCAAAGAAGGATGGTACGCTGAGACAACTTGTCCATCTCGTATGTTCCATTCTAAACATTATAGACGATGCATTGCAAGATATGGCGATTCTTCATTTATTCGGTAACAGTGCATATTATGTTTAATCGCATAAACCTTTAAGACTTGTTACGAGAAACACAGACAACAAAATTGTTCAACGATCAAATGATCACTTTTGCTGCAATTTGCTGAGCACCAAACATATCTGACGACATTGGTGTGCTGATACTCTTTTGAGATATCTATCTTGTAGGAGTGACACTATTACAATGCGGTCAACTGACATTCGTCAAAATGTAATGTTATTAGTCAGTCAGTTTTTGACAATGTAAAGAAGGTACATTATTAGTATGGGTGTAAAATATGCTTTTAAAGCTAGTTCATATTTATGATATCTTTTGGCTATAAGCTAGTACCCGCTTGGATACTTTCTAAAGATAATAATCATTAATATGTTTAGTTTGCCATTGCATATGCTTAGAGTGTTGAGTTCAAAAGACTCTGTCAACAATAATTTGTGTCGTCACTTGAACATGTTGTTATCAACATACAAAACGACCAGAGAAATTGTGCTATCGTCATTTAATATTATTAGACAGAAGCAAACTTAAACATTTAAGCACATATTCTAATTGAGTCAAATTTAGTCAAGTCAGACTGTATTATTGTACGTGTAATGATATTGATAGAGCTAAGTCAATTAGTTTCTTCCTCATTTTTTGGCACATGCTTATTTTGCTATTGATATGTTTCAGTTTATTTTCACGGCATCGAAATATTACAACTAAAAGGATTATAAGCTTTTCAAATATTCACACATATTGCAACCTTAAACAAAGTGATAGCACTTCATAATAATTCTAAATTAATTTGTCTACTGTAAACTGTATATTAACCCAACTTTATTTTCCCGTTTTTCTGAATATAAATGGCTTACATTTTTGAAATTAAATTAGTTTGTCCATCACAATTCGAGGGTTGCCAGCAAGACTGTAATAAGTACATTGCATTGAAGAGCGAGTATCTTGCGGGCAACCCTCGAATCATTTATCAAGTTTTCATTTAAAGCTCGGCTTTTATGAGATTCAGGCATTTTGATTGCTTCCGAATCTCATAGTGACCGAGTTTTCTCATGAAGGCCGTGTTTTTCTTTCTTCCACAAAAATGCCGCCATTTTGAATGTTGGAACAATCTGAGCGTTTTTATTGGGACTCTATCTGCGACAATGGTGAATTAAGTGTTTTCATAACGGCCTGAATTTGGCTAAAGACAGTCATTATAACCCGAGGCCACAGGCGAAGGCTAATTTGACTGTTTTCAGCCAAATAACTAGGCCATTATGAAAACACTTCATTATTTACAATACATTATTGCTAGAAAAATAGAACTGGTTGAATTTGCTTCGTTATCATAATCTTTGACTCCACCTCGAATCTAGAGTTGGTAATAGATGATCAGGTGGGATTAACTAGTTTTACAAATTTGAGAGTTTATAAAGATTCAATCATATAACAAACATTGAAACTTAAACCCAAATGTGTTTGTTTCCGTCCATGTATGTACTCGTATATTATTTACTGAACTATTAGATCATATCGGCCATTTTAGCCGCAATTTTGGATTTATACTTGTTAATAATAAATTATAACTTAGTGAAATCAATCGGTTTCTTTAATTACATAAACTATTCTATAAGTAAATAAATTTCTACACCACTCAGTCTCTTTCTGCCACTTTGTTCTTTAGATACTGGGAAAATAGCCTTTATCCGTCATTTTGACCGCCATTTTGACCGCCATTTTGAATTTAAAAGTTTGTATAAGAATAACAAAATTTAACCAACTTGATCTGTAAATATTGAAATCACTTTTATCCTTCATTTTAAGACCATAATGTGTAAAAATACATTTTGCATGTATAATTTAGCCTCTAGTCGCCATCTTGGTCGCCATCTTGGATTCTGGGAGTTGCCCAAGGATGACAAAGTGGCATCAATCGGATTTGGAATCAGTAAGACCATATCTACCAATAAATTGAATAACATTTTCTACATCATTTCGTGCAAGGTCATCCTTGGTGTTGGCCGGACTATATTTACATTTAACACGTCGTTCAATACATATTATATTGATGTTGTTTAATGTTCATTTTTATTACCTTTATAAATTCGATTTCTCATTAAAGCTTGTTTGTGATAACTCGAAACTTTCTTCTTATATTTTGGACTCACGTATTGTTTATAACGAATGGAGTTGTGGCACGTTTATATGATATCTACTTCTTGAAGATAATATCTTCAAGAAGTAGATATCATATAAACATATTATGTTTTGACAACAAGCAATCATTAGTACGGATGATAGTGTCAAAGTACTTCCAAGAAGTAGATTTATTTTGCACTGGTTAAAATAAAATTCAGAAAGTTATTGTAGTTTCATGATATAGCACTAAAACTGATGAAATGAGCGAAGAATAAACTTTAATGACTATTGTTTCGATGTTTTCTTTGCGTACTTCAAATGTGCAAAGTACAGATAATGATCATTGTGGTCAATGCAACTTGACTTGTGTATGAAAATCTGGAAAATCTGTTTATTTGTATCATAAGTAATACGTAAAAAAATAAAAAAAACAACAACAAAAAAAGAGAGAATTAAGTATACGGAGAATTGAACTTTCGGAAATTGTATACTTACGCGATTTGCATTTCGTTTATATGCGAGAAGTATGAAGAGTAGAATTATAACAATTCCTCCAACTACACTGCCTACAGTAATTCCAATAATTTTCTTAACTGAAATTGAAACAAAAATATTCTATTCACCTCAATTCTGTTCTTGTTGCGTCCAGTTCATTTTCTGACTGGCGTACTTGAGATCGCTAGATAATAAATTATATTTTTAACTGACTTTAACAAATAGTGCCTTTTGTGCCCAATTTTTCGTAGCTAGATATAATGTTACTAGTCGGACACCCTAGATCCTCGTACCATCATTTAAGTGTCGATATTCCTACGGTACTAAATAATTTCGCTGTAATTTCTTTATTTGCAGGAATAAAGAAATGAAACGTATATGATTTGTAAAATTCCTTTTGGCTAATGATAGACAATGAAACTCAAAATATATCTCTAAGCAATTAGAATTCTAACGATAACAGTTACAATGACCCAACGTTATATTTAAATATGGTTAATATGCATCTTTGTTAACATCCGTATAGGGTATATTATGTAGATAGATTTTATTCCTCAATTCACACTTATAACATAACACAGTTTGAACTTAGCAGAAATGCAATTTGCCAAACACCAAGGCACAAAACATACAATAACATTAATCATATTTCAGGAAGTGAATTATCTTAAACTACGAAGAAATACGTAGACATTTAGAATAAAAATTATAATTTGTCATTTATAAACAAGCATTTCTAACGAAAGTTCTATTGAAAGTTCTAAACTTGTCAACAGCAATACAAACCACTAAGTCCTGGTATACTATTCGTATCTGTATGAAATGATACTAGGCTATTAGTAATATTGGTAACATTGTCTAAACGATAACTCGATAATGATGATGTCGGTTGTGCAATAGTGGTTGTTGGTTTCTTTGTTGTTTTCGGTTTTGGATAATGATCCTCATTGGTCGTACCATAAAACGTCATATTCCATTTAATTAACTTAGCTGAAATAAAAAAAATCTTGAAACTTTTTTTCTTTTATTCAAGTTTGTAAATACTAAAAAGGATTATGATAGAAAAAATTATCGTTTGCCAAGTTTACATTTTGCTTGATTTACATATTTTTTTCAATAGAAGAACACAATTCATCGTTGTGTAATATCATAAGTGTTTGCTAATGTTTATTGATTTAATACGTTTAAGAAAACATTATTTGCCTAAACAATTCTATCTGCTCTTTAATGATATGACCAAGCGCCTGTAAGCCTACTATCAGATTACCCTGAACGCTATACATGTACTTTGAATAATAAATACCATACCATTTTTTCCGTAGTACCTTACATTATCTATCCACATTTTCAAAGTCCATATTCCTACAGGGTTTTCACCCCAGAAATGAATACACAAAAAAGTCCATTCCTGTAAAATATTCATAATAATATGCAAACAAATTCAATTCAATGCTAACTGTTTAATGATGCACGAAAAATAATAGCGACTATAGCTTTATGCTGTAGTCGCAGGTTATACATGTAGCCAAATTTATGGTCATTACCCCTTTCTTTAATTTGTTTAACTTTAACCCTCTATTATTTTCCCGATTTTATAAATTTTACGTTATGCTTTCCTGACCACAAGCTTCACGTGCAATCACTTTCGATACAGAAGCGCACAGGGAAGGTTGTTAAAATTTAGTTTTAATTTTAAAAGAAATTAATTGAAAACACCCACCCTCCCTAACCCATTTTAAATTTATTCTTAATGTATTATGAATGGATATTTGTGCTTCTATGTTATATATTTTCAGTTGTACATGTATCTATGTAAACCTTTATTTCTGACAATATGGAATGGCATTGATGTTGATTAAGACTGAAATGTTTATTGACTTTCATAACACGACATGGTGCTCTGGATTTAGAACAGTCAGACCAAACTATAATAGACAATGTATCTTCTTACTGATGCAGTTATTGTTTCAAGAATTATGTGAATTTCGACCAGTTACCCAGGGTCTCTTTTGCTACATAACGTATACACTGCTGAACAGTTTTATATGTCGACTGTAATTGTCTGAAGTTCTATTTGATTGTGGAATTTACTGAATGTAAATTCTGTAAATGAATTTTATATTGGATAATCTATTATGTTCGCAGTTGAAACAGTTCTGTACAATTTGATGCATCGGTGATCAGTTTAATATATTTATATATGAATATGAATTTCTGAGAACATATAAAAATCAAATCCAGTTGCGCACATATTTGCCAAACAAACAATGATCTTGACATTTGATTATTTCATGCTAAAATAAACTTATAATTTGATTAATGTCTTGTATTTATTTCAATTTCTCATCTTTGACGACAACGGAGAGTAGGAGTCTATTACTACAATATATATTGTGCTCTCGGTTGTCGTCCTTTGGATATCTTGTATAACCCAATTATTTGCAAGTTAAACTAATCAAACTTATTTATCAGGATAAACAGTTTAAATGTATTACCAACCTTAACACAGTACTTAAGGTATGTTATGACTTAATCAACCAACAATTACGTAATTAGATATCTAAAAATATTTTAAAACATGAGATATATTTAATTAGCGTTTAACAATTAAAACGAAAGACACAAATGTGTCATCATCAGAGAGAGAAGGAAATATTCACAATCAAAGATAATTATCATTTTTGTCACAAAAATACGTTTGCAAAAGGCTATTACGTCTCCCTAGCAACACTATCATAATTATGACACTAACGAGATCTTGATACGAACATTCGAAATTCCTCGACCATTCAAGCAAATAACCTCGGATATATTTAAAAGACAGTTAGGAACAATCTTTGCATTGCATGATAAAACAAAATGCCTTAACTGGTGTTGAAGTAAACAAATCCACGATTGTTTCGGTGATAGTTAATGTCTTTTAAATCAATAAATTTGACATGCACAATTAAATGATATCGTTCAACAAAATTTTGTCACTTATAAGCACACAAAAATATTTCTACAAACCATTGCATTTTAACGACATTAACTATTTTGCATAACCGTTATGTGCTTAGTATGTGCTTTGTCTCGCGTACATAGCAAAAACCTCAAAATTTGATGGAGCCCCACTATTCATTCCGAGATAACTCAATTATTGAATGATCGAAGTGTTCCGAATGCTTGTACTAAATGCATTTTTCACTGTGGCCTAAGACTAACAAGGATGTATTAAGACCTTGATGTTGAGACAGGATCTTGACTGCTTCTTCTACGTTTGTGATTAGCAAGGTAAGAAATTAGATGCTTACCAGGATTCCTTTTTGTTTTTTGACTGACTCCTTAGTCAGAAGCTTTGATGTTGTATTTGATGGTGAAGTTACGTCCAATCTCACTGCGTTTAATTCTGTATATTCTATCTTAACATAAATTTGTACATGTTCCAAAACGAGTACTTCAGTTGTTGTGTTTTCACAGGCATGGGCTTTATAATCACTAGAAAGTTCAAAGTTATTGTTTGTTGTTGTCCTGAAAAGTGAAGTAATGTAAAATCATGTACATAATGTCACATTACACAGAAATTGACTTCTCATAAAAGATTTGAAATGCAGACGTAAAACGCAAACGCGAAAGACACGGTTCCAAGTAAAACAACTGTAGAAATATAAAAACTTAAGGTATATTACTTCGATGAATGATAGGTCCTTAGAGAGTTCAATAAATGATTCGTTTCAATCATAAAAAATCGTTGTCCAATTATCATTTGACGAAGTTACGCTAGAAAATTTGCTCAGTGTATATATTTTAAATTGTTTAAAGTACCTTCAATTGATTTATAAATACTTCGGAAACAACACAATTAATCAGTATAACCCCTTTTTGCCATAAAACTAAAATCATTGTACCATTCTCTGTCCTTCCAATCAAGAAAACTATAGTATTTAGTTTATGTTTAATCCACCTTAGGTACTCACCTAGCTCCTTAATATAGTGAATTTAAAGGTATTTTAAAAAAGGTGAAGATTGTTTAATTGTTAATAAATTTATTCATTGACGATGGTTTTTAAAAATTAATCCAGTATTACAAATTAAGTTACCTTCCGTCCCTAGTAACATTTTGTGGACACTTTCTCTGTGGTCGAACATTTTTCCATACCTTTGCCGCATTAGTTAGCTTTTCTGCATTTATTAAACCAAATCCAAAGTAGCCAGACACTTGGTATGAAATAAACAGTTGTTTTGTTATTAATTCGTTATAATTTAAAGTTACTCAAGTTAAAGACAAAAATGGATGTGAAGTTCGTATTTGTAAAAAAATATAATTATAATCAAGACCAGTTCAACTAAAAGGGATACTCTGAAAAGAAATCTATAATTTAGTAAGTTCAACATATATTGTTACAGATACTCGATTTAAGATGTTTCCATCAGTTACGATATATGTTAAATGTCAAGGGGTCTTTTCAGATTAAGAAAGCAATGTACGAGTATCAACTAATGAGTGTTATAGATAAGTCCCTTCCATAAAAGTATACAAATTTGCATGTCATGATGTACATCTTGTAGCGATACCTTTAAAAGACAATTTGAATAACAATTATTTTTCTTCAATGCATGTACATTGAATAGATAAACGTGGAATATAAGATAAAGTATGACGCTTAACAACTTCTAATGGTTCCTTAGTGCACATATATCTCTAGATCTATGGTTATAATTTGTACGAAGCACTAACCATCGTCAGTGGTGGCTGACAACCGCCTAACTTGATACAGTGGTATTATTAGAAACTATTTCACGACATTATTCCACGTATGTCACATCCATAGGAACTCAAAACTATGGAATCATAGTCAGGCCATTCTGACTGATCCAATCGGGTAAAAAATAGCAAACACTCAAAACTTGAATATTATAAAAATACTGATAAAATTCATCGCTCTAATTCTTGAAGGGCCATTGTCAATTATTAGCAATATTGAGCGTTTGGTACCCTTTAGTTTGTTTTTAACAAGAGAGTTGTTTTCCTCTGGAGCCACTCAATATAACTAAGAATTTAATTCAACGTAAGTTATGCTTAATAATTGCTGTCTACATGATCAAACTTTTTTTCTCAAAACTATCAAAATGGTAAAACATCAGTTTGGAGTTACGACGACGAAATGTTTAATACCTTGTCTTCCAGCACCATTTGTTTGAGTGTTACCATATTGTAATGATGACAGATCAGATGTATTTACTATCAAATGTTGTATATCTCTCCATGTCAAGTTCGGGCTTTATGAAAATCAAATATACCAATAATGTAGTAAAAAACTACGTAAATGGATGATTTTATAAACGCAGTGCCATCACAATTACCCTTTTGCTCACGTGCTTTTTGTTTGTTTTTAATTTCATTAATATTTGAGAAATTAAAACCATATCTTTTTACACATGTACATGTATAACAATTACAATTGTATAACTAATTATAAAGTATGATAAAATAAACCTTGTTCTAAATGTCAAAATATATTAAAAACTACCATAATGTGTAAATACTTCTGCAAAACAATTGTAATGATATGAATCAGTTTTTTACAAATGTAATGATAGTGTGGATCGCACAAATTTTTAAGTGATATTCTGAAATTACTGCAGTTTGAATCAATGACATGTCTAAATAGATTTTGAGTTATTCATATTATTTGTAAAGTAAAAATGTGGCTTTAAAAACAAATAAAATGAAACACTAATATTATCATTTTGTTCTGGCATCTTAAAACATGTGATGGTAACGTGCTTCAATCCACAACTATAAAGTAGTCTGCTTCTGTGATAGATAAATCTATCTACACTCAGCAATCTTAACAACAAAGATACGGATAATTATGTACAACACAGTATAGATATTATTTGCATATTATAGGAAAAGTTGTATAAAAACGTTCTCTTTAAGTGGAGTACATGTACACTGTTTATCAACATTCGTATCATGTTATCTATGTCAGTCTCTCATTTATCCATATTTCCTGGGTTCTTCTATTACCAGTACTCCCTTACACTTCCACTAGGAATAGACAATACCTTTAACTACATGGACAATTCTATTGCATCTTTGTACCTTGCTATAACCTGCAGCAGCTTAATCTAAAGCCTGCATTTTACTACTACACCACGACTACTGTACTCACCAGTGGAACAGTTTAAATGACTAAATACAAAAAAATATTACGCATATATGTATACGCTTACTTGGATTCAAGAGTTAATGCAAGAATTCCAGCAACCATTGGTGTAGCCAGAGTCGTTCTAGAAACATTATTTTGGTTACATCCATTTTTTCCAGTCGTTGTCCACTAAAAATATAATATCATGCATGTATGATAATTCTCAAGTCTTAAGCGACATTTACAGTACATTGGACATTCTTTATTTCATTTTTGTCATCGATAAAATTAAAACAATGAATGATCGGAATAACAATAAAGTAAAGAAAACATTTGCTTTCAACTATTTGTATAATTATGAAGTCTAACAAATGTAACATAATGAACAACCAAGACCCAACTAATCAGCTCCAATTACAGTAAAATAAGTAGTTGTTTGCATGATCAGTTTTTTCTAAAATTTTTATTGGTGATAGAGCTCTTAAAGGACAATGTTTACAGTAAAAAGAACATACTATTTTATTTATACTATCGTCACCATAAGCACTGACCATGATAGCAGAGCAAGCATTATAAACCTTTGGTTTTAATGCTCTTGTTACACTTCCTACACCAATGGTATATACATTATGAACAAAGCTATCACCATTACAGTCTTTATCAGTTCCCCAAACGTATATAGATCCCAATCCTTTTCGACCCTGTTAAATATAGAAACATAATAATAATGAACTAATAAAACATATGCAAACTTCTAAGACCAAATTGATTTTGAACTAAGGCTGATTCTTTACGACACTGTCAATAATGCTTTGACTCATCGAATAAATGAATTTGAGGTTTTTGTGAGGGTCCGTCCGCAACAAATGTTTGCATTATATGCAGACCCAAGAGTGTAACCTAATCAGTTTTTGAAACCTAAAATAGGTCAAATTTTAAATTTAACAGATATAATTCATATTAAGTTTATGTGATTAACTTGACAAATATGCTATAATTTGTTTTGCCAAAAATGGGAAGTCTCCTATTGCCAATTAAGCATTTAATTTGGAGATTTCCTTTGTATTGGAAGTGAATTTCTCTAGGCTGCTAGCTAATGATATGTATCATGTGCCTGAGTATGTTTGTATGCTTATTTGAGGGTGATTATTGGTATATAGGGAGTTTTTTGTGCCTGTGTCTTGATGATTGTTGTTTTGTGTTATTTGGGTCATGACCTATATTCTGCTATTTTTAGCTACTGCTTGATTGACCTATCTTATGCTATTTTGGGTGATGTTAAGTTGCTTTGTTTAGTGTTTGTGACCCTTTAACTAAAGTAAGACTTTTGTTGTTTGCAAGTTACATGCCTGTCAAAGCAGCACTATTAAGAAGAAAATCAGAAAGGCAGCCCCCACGACCTGGGACACCAGGATCTTACGGACCGTCCGAAGAGAAGAAGAATCCCCCCTCTTGGTTTCGGTTTGGCTATTTTAAATATATAGCCTGTTCTAATGTGATTAAGTTTTTTATGATTTCAGTTTAGAGTGCTTAATATTTCATAGAAATTTCGAGAATTTTGACTCAACGATGTGTGCTTAAACATAATATAAAATATGTAAAACTGTTCATGAATAGTAATAAATTGACGTTTTCAAATGAACCATCCATTTTCTACTCAAGAGTAGAAAAGGGTTCAGATTGTATCGCCTTACCACACTACTACAGACATAACCAATTTTCATGTCTTGAAACTTTAGTTGTCGCTGTAATCATAACGGCAAGGTCTCTAATATACATTGCATGCACAGACAGATTTATGCGTAAAGGTATCTTTCAGTCTTTTGTAAGAGTTTTGATTAAGGGTTTTTATTGGAAATTAAATAGATATTGAAAATAAGCCTAATCAATATGTTCAGACATGATTAAATGCTTAATACATAATCGTCAACGTTTGGCAAACTGCATTGTAAGAACTAAAACTATTTCAATGATACATGTGTTCAAATATTAACTATATACTGAAAATGAAAAATACATCTTACAAGTTTATAAAATGACAAAATTGTATACTGTTTACTTGATTGATTCCTTTCTCTAAAGCTGATTTGACAAGATTTGTTTCCTCTTTAAATTGTTCCGGAGAATCAACCCAATTGCTTGAGTATATATCAATTTGTTGTCTAAAAAGAGCATCATGTTTCATCGTGGCATCAATTGGTTTATTTCCTATCAGTCTAATGGCTGCAATAAATGTTATTCTTATATATTCATTTCATATTTCGTTTAATATTCTAGTTAATAAACCGATACAGATAATATTTGTGGACATTATATTAAAGGTTCTAAATGTTTTTGCTAAAAGCATATTTTAGTATTTAGTTGTGACTGACAGTGACTGTGTCTGAGGAAGCATAGGCTTCATTATGATCTAAACACCATATAGAAAGCGTTTTAATAAATTTACAGACAAGAACGAATGTTGATGTATTACAACTTCTTTTCTGTATTCTTAAAAAGTCATTCATTAAAACTTTATGTAAAATTATAACGGCCATATTAAAATCGTGTTTTAAACTACGACGTTGCAAGGAGATTGGTCGTAAGCTGTATCTATGTATGAAAAATCGTAAGTCACATTAGTCCAATTCACTAGTTTATATTAGAAAGAACATACCAGCTAGTTTGCTATTATACGCAATTCCAATTATACAATTATTGTTTTTAGCTGCAAGAGCAACTCCAGCACACTCTGTACCGTGTCTGTTAAATATGTAAAATGCTTTTGTTATTAAACGATTAAATGGAAAGGCTTGCAAGTACAAATATTTGGGATCAAATTGAGTTTGGAAGAGTAATACAATAACCATATTTAATAAAAATAGTTAGCCGCGGCCGTGGCGAAGTGGTTAGCATGTCTGACTTCGAATCCAGCGATCGCCAGCTCGAACCCCGGTCGCGACAGGTCATACCCTATTCATGCGTTGTCGGCCTCGTGGTAGGGTAAGTTAGTACTGGTGATAGAAAAAGTGTCCAGGAAACCTATATTAGGTTATAAGAGCTGGCCGTCGTGTATATGAACTATATATGCGTTGAATTCGACGTAAAAAATAAAAATAAAAATAGTTCAAATGTGAAGTTTATATCTGTCTATAACAAGGGCGTTAAACGTTAAAGTAATACATATAAACATAACCTTCTCTTACAAAGAGTACAAAAAGATACCTATAGGCGGATCCAGGCGGTGGCGGACCGGGCGTACGCCCCCCCCCTAAAAACGCCCAAGCAAAGTTTTTTTTCTATCATGAAATATGATATTTATAAGGTATATATATACATGTCAAAAAAATTTCACACGCTACGCGTGCAACATAGCACATACATAAAACAATGCCTTTCATTGTTGTAAAGTTTTTAGAACTAACATGATTCAGCGGCTTTTAGAATATTACATGAAATATAATAGATGCTTTATATTTAAAACTCTAGAAAATAATAGTTGAGGCTCTGAAAATGTGCCTGAATCCCTTAGAAATAACCAAAACTAAGGAATTTCCGGGGCCGCTGGTCACTTGGTCCTCTGGTAAGGGTTTTGCCCAGTACCATTCGAGGCCTTATGGCCCCTTGGGATTCCATTCTTCTTATTCATTTTACGCCCCCTCTAAGTAGAATTTTCTGCCCCCTTAACCAGAAATGCTGGATCCGCCTATGATAACGACATTTATGCTAGACATTATCGAAGAATCACGATAATAAACTAGATATGCTTAGAAATGTATAACATATGTTAAATAGACATGCAATGCAAATTCGAAACCTAAAAGGGGGTTTTGTTAAATGGGTACCAGCTATAATCAGAACAGCCATTTAACTGTTGATACAAAATCATTAGGCCCCGAAACTGAACTGTTCTTAAACACTTCAAAATTTTTCATATCACTAGTATAATTCAAACGACAGGCCTCCACATGACAATTTAGCAGGCTGTCGATTTTTTATTTAAGCGACAAATGTAAAGTAAGCACACGATATTTTGTAAAAAACATTGTACATATGACAATGATATAATCGGGGCAGCCCATTATCCCTCCCTCCGAACTTTAAATGAAATATTGCAGATATTTTGCATTACATCCTATAAGAAATATTCATGTCATTTAAAAAGATATAACAAGAGCTGTCCAAGGACAGCGCGCTCGACTTTTCGGGTTTTTTGTTCATGGCGAAGCTTATCTTAAAACGAAAGTAATTTCAAGACAGGACATATTTGTTGAAAGGATTTAATTCAGTCAAATAATAATTACCAATTCATATTTGTAAAATATAAAAGTGGCATTACTCCTAAAACATTCATCCATAGTAATGTCCCATCAGGGTAAAGTAGACATTGTATCAACGAATAAGTATACCTACTTTCATCTAAATATCTATATGAAGAACGAAAAATACATTGTATTTCAATTTGAACAAAATTCAAAATTAAAGTAAGGGACATAACTTCAAAAAGAACATCAAGAGTTATGTCCCTATGTAGTCACCTACATGTAGTACTGATAAAAGCATACAAACTATCATTTAAATATATATCCATAAGTAGTAAAAATATTTCATAATACTTTCTCCTAAATTAAAAAGTTGAAAAGGGTCACAACTCCAACAATAATTCATCAATTATTACATCTCACTGTATTGGACCAGATGTAGTACAGATGAAAAAGTATACTAACTTTCAATCTAACAAAATATATTCAATTTGAGCAAACATAACCCTTAATAATCAAAGTATAAAGGGGAAAGGGGAATAACTCGGAAAGTAATTAATCAAGAGTTATGTCCCTTTATAGTCCGATAGATGAAGAATTGAAGAATAAGCATTCCAACTTTCATTCAAATACATTCATAGGTTCTAAATATATCCCATTAGAACAAATTTTAAACACAAATGTTAAAGTATAAAGGGTCATAACTCAAAAATATAGTACACAAACTTTAAGTCAAATATCTTAATCAGTATTGAAGATATTCTACATAGAATAAAACTTTAACCTCATATTTTGCAATTTCTAAAGAATAAAAGGGCAATTACTCCAAAAAAAATCATCCACAGTTATATGCCTACACAGACATGTAGATATGGTACCGACAAATAAGTATACAAACTTTAAGTCAAATGTCTTGATCAGTATTGATGATATTCTATACAGGAAAAACTTTAACCTCACATTTTGCAATTTTTTAAGTATAAAAGGGCAATAACTCATAAAATAATTCATCCAGGGTTATCCCCTTTCACAGTCCCACTAAATAAGTATACCGACTTTCAATAAAATAACTTGGGTAGTGTTGAAGTTATAAGTGTTTAAAAAAACTTTAACCTGAAAACCAACACCAACGCCAACGCCAACGCCAACGCCGACGCCGACGCCGACGCCGACGCCGACGCCGACGCCCAAATGATAGCAATAGCTCTCATTTTCTTCGAAAAATCGAGCTAAAAATGATAATGGATCTGATAGATAGTAACGAAATATTTTTTTAACGTTGGCAAGGAAAGGTTAACAGTTTACGCAAATGTTTAACAAAGGTCTGATATGACGAATTCTAATATGTTGTAGACCATATTTCGAACAAGTCAGAATGAATAATCAAGTTCTTGTCCTATACGCTACCAGGTTTACTTTTTTGTCATTTGTGCACAGTATTTTAAGGTTTTTTTTTAAGTAGAACTCTACTTTCATAATCTTGAATGTTTATGAATTGATAAAAACAGCTTACAGATAACTTACTCAGAGTCATCTGTTGAATAGGGGTCACTTTTATTGTTTACAACATCAAAACTTAAGTGTTGTTTCTGAAACAATGTATGTACATTGTATAAATTATCATCTATAGTGCGTACAGAAACATGACACTGTTTATGTTAACAACATAATGAACTAATCCACGATATTTATTTATTTATTTTATTTATTGGAGTTAACGCCGTATCAACACAATTTAGGTCATTTCACGGCGTCCAGCGCACCTAACCTAGCTTTCCTGGACCATTGTCTATAACCAGTACTCACCTACCCTTCCACAAGGCCGGAAACTTCTCCATATTATCTAATCAATGGAGGAAAATCGACATTATTGTCAAATTTTCATGGAAGGGTATAACCTCCCCGGGTGGGATTCGAACCCGCACCCCCTCGGGCACGTGTATCTAAATCGCGGCGCGCTACCAACTGCGCTATCGACCCGGGTTAATCCACGATATGGAATGCTTAGGATGACAATTGTTTTTAGTTTTTTGTCGGTGTATTGTTACCATTACCAGCATGATGGACTAATGGTTTGTGGCATTCGGAACATCCTCCGCCATTCGCTACGAATAACCTCGGACATATTTAGGCACCATTTTGAAACCGTGTAAACAAATACACGATCGTTTAGGCGATGATTTAAGTACCGTTTTTAATCCGTAAATTTTATATAACAAAGTTAATAATACTGATGAACAATATTTGGTTAAATTTAAAAGAAATAAATAATTTTTTGACAAAATTCTGTGTGTATACTACAAGAACTATTTTGCGTAACCGTTACGTGCTTCGCCTTTCGTAGGTAGAAAATTCACCAAAATCCAGTGAAGACCCCCCAACGAATCCTTCCGAGATTATTCATTCATAAAAGGTCGAGGGAGTTCCGAATGGGTTTGTGGTTTATCCGCCAGAAGCAGTCCGGCTGGCTCAGGTGGTAACACCTAATCTTCTGATCGAGGGGTCGTGGGTTCGATTCCCGGGCGGGGCATCCTTTCGCGGAACTTGGTCATAAAATTATTCCTGTGGCCATTCTCCCTCCTACCAGTGTTTCCTAATTATGAAGTACAGTTGTCAGTTGATAGTTAAACCCAACAAAAACAAAAAAGTTAATCTGCCACACTAAGTATGTAAAATGAAAAAAATGGATTGATTCATTTTTATGTTATTTATTTTGCTGGGTTTACATGTCACGCGGTAGCAGCACAAAGTTAGCCAATACAAAACGACGTTTTACGAAGAATGATACGTGTAAGTAATTTATGTATAATTATCTTACATATTGCAACAAAATCAAATGATCATATTTCACTGCAGTGAGCATGAGCAAACAAAAAATAATTAAAATAAGTTAAATAAACGAGTTGTAGAAGGACATGTCTATTATATCAATAATTAAAGAATGTCTTACATAATTTGGTTGTATATCTGTATGATTATAGTCAACACCATTATCAACAATTGCTATAGTTATATTTTTACCAGTATAACCATTCTCCCAAGCTTGCAGTACACCCATATCAGGGTTAGTGTTACCATTCTGCAAGTTATATAGATTTAAGATCAGAATTATCTATTTCAACAAAATTATCAACAATTGCTATAGTTATACCTTTACCAGTATAACCATTCTCCTAAGCTTGCAGTACACCCATATCAGGGGTAGTGTTACCATGTAAGTGACTAGAGATAACAAAAACAATGACTTAACATGTGTGATAAATTTGAGTTGAAATAACATGATGACAATATGATAGCCAAATCTTCATATCATGATGTAGTGCAATGCTCATACAAGTAGTAAAATAAACGAATGTTTGATACATTCATGCTATGTTTCATCATGAATAACAGGAATGGAATTGTGTATAATACGTTACCACTTGCTCTGTTGCACTTTGAAACATTTCAAGTACCACATTTGCGTGTATGCTTGGCCTCCTATGTTACTCCATTTAGAACGAAATAGAAAGATTCACGGTGGTTGTCAACTTATTAGATACATCAATCGGGCATAAAATATAAAAACTTGTTTTTTAGTATAGTTATGAATAATAAATACATTACCAGTAAATAAGCGTGGAATTAGAAAAGGTGTTGAGAATACTGCAATTGTATTTAAAATTATAATAATGTAATGTATAGTTACTGTACAATTTATATCTAATGATGTATGTTATGGAAAATGTCTTGAAAAAAATAAACAACACACTATTAAAGTTCTGACATATTTTAACATATGATTTTAAATCGTACTTCTCAATTCTATCCAAAAATAGTAAAGCTCTCAAAGACTCTGCATTTACTACACTATGAACGGATCTTAACACCAAACGTAATGACCATTGGTCAAACACATATTGGGGATAAAAATGATTTTGTATACAGTCTTACCAAATACCACATTTTATTCCAATAAGGATCATCTATTGTTATACTTCTTGCTACTCTTTTATTTCTCTTTCGCGGCTCAACACTCTCCACCTAGCAACAATAAAACAATCAAAGTAATAAATTCTGTATTGATATACAGTATATTACTGACAATAATCTAAATAGACGAGAGCTGTCTGCAGCTTATGACACCTTAGTTCAGAAAATTATGTTTAATGCAGACCAAGCATTACCAAAACGTTCATTTAGATCTCATTTAAAGCCCTATTGGAATGCAGAACTCAATCAATCACATAAACACATGAAAGCCTTAAGACAAACATGGTGCAGCAATGGTAAATCTCGTTGCAAACGGAATAGTTCTTATATCAATTATAAACGTGCAAAGAGCGTTTTTAGACGATTGCATCGCAATGTAGTTATGCAATACATGAAAAAGAAAAATCACGAACTTGATGAGGCTGCTGAAGTTGATGCTGACCGTTTTTGGAAAATTGTGAATTCTCGACGTCAGAGAAAGTTTGGTCAGTTAAGTACGGTATTAAACTTTAATGGTGTTATTGTCAGGGATCGCGCCAGTATAACTGAGCACTGGGGTGAGTACTTCAAGAACTTGTATACCCCGTCGGAGAGCGCTTCATTTGATAACAATTGGGAAAGTTATATTTCTGAATTTGTTTCCTCCACATTGCGTGAGCGTTCGCCAGAATCTAATGTGCATATTTCACCTGATACTGTACATGATGTCTTAACAAGATGTTCTAGGAACAAGGCGGGTGGCGCCGACAAAATTCAGTATGAACATATCATATTTGCCAAAAATGCACTATGCCCAGTGCTTGCAAACTTATATTCATGCTTTCTTCGCGAGGGTTTTGTTCCGGATAATTTAAAACGCGGTGTAATTGTGACTCTTCATAAAGGTGGCAACAAGAGAAAGGATGGCCCGAATAATTACCGTGCGATTTCCCTTACGTCAGTAATTCTTAAAATCTTTGAATCTGTACTACTAGAAAGATGTAAATCTACTATCCTTGATATCATTAGCACGCAGCAAGGTGGATTCCAAGAAAAATTCGGTTGTCTAATGACCACATTTATGCTTCGTGAAAGTATCTATTATTCACGACATTTAGGTTCTAAACTGTATGTGTGTTTTTTAGATGGCAGACAAGCATTTGATAGAGTATGGATCGACGGCTTGTTATACAAACTAACAATGTCTGGAATTGATTCCACAACCCTTATCGCCTTTTCAGAATTGTACAGAAATGTTACTAGTTGTGTTCGATTTCAGGGTTTACAATCGGAGTGGTTTAGCAACAGTCAGGGAACTAGACAAGGTGGAATTACTTCGCCACTTCTATATATTCTATTTATTAATGACTTGATCAAAGAATTAGAGGCCAGCAAATGCGGGTGTTGTATGTATGATATGTTACTTGGATCACCTACTGTGGCTGATGATATGATTCTTGTTTCTTATTCTATTAACGGATTAAACAAAATGTTAGACATATGTGATAAGTACTCAAAGAAATGGCGCTTTGAATATAATCCTAATAAGTGTTCTGTTATGGTGTTTAATGAACCACCTCGTCATCTGTCTCAACGTGTGTTTTATCTTGGTGAACATACTATCTCAGAGAGTAAATCATACAAGCATTTGGGTTTGATTTGTGACATATTTTTGACTGATAAACAAATGATTGACAATGCCTGCAACAAGCTGCGTGGTACATTCCTGGCTTTATGTAACAGTGGCTTTCATCCAACTGACATTAACCCCTTAACTTGTAAAACCTTGTACAACTCTGTAGTTATTCCTAAATCCTTGTATGGCTGCGAACTGTGGAATTCATTGTCTAGTACGGATGTTGTAAAACTTGAACGTTCACATCGTTTTTGTATTAAACACATACAAGGCCTCAAGCAAAACACAAGTACAGCCTTCTCTCTTTCTATGTTAGATGTGGATCCGATGGAAACTATCATAAACTATCGGAAATTACAATTTTTTGGTCAGCTGTGTCGTCTGCCATACAAGTATTTAGCAAAACATGTGTTTAATCAAAGACTAATTAGATACTGTAAAGGTACTGAATATTACCAAGGCTTTGTACCTGATGTATGTAGATTGCTTCACAAGTATGATTTATTCAGTTTTATTGACCTGTATTTGTCTTCTGGGTCATTTCCATCGAAATATTCATGGAAAACCCTTCTACATAAAAAAGTAATGTTACCAGGACGCATTTCAAGATTGCAATCTGTCTGTAGCCTAGTACCCGCTGTAGATCTGCATACAGCACTTATAGTCGGTAAACCATGTAAGATCTGGACATTATCACGTCGTTTTGATGAACTATCCATTATATGTAGTCAATTTATGCGCATTCTAGGTAGATTTTTCTCTCGTCCATATGTAGAACAATGTACTCTTTGTGGTGATCTAGTCACAAACATTGTCCAACATCAGTTATGGTTTTGTCTTAGTAACAATCACATTAGAGATAAATTTATTACTATTGCTTTGAAACACTTTGGAACAAGTAAATTCACTTCCGTTCATACATTGTGCTCATACATTTTCTTATTAGCGATAGGTAGGTTAGAGCCTAATCTTTTGCTCATTAAGAGTATTAATTCTATGTGTGACATTTAGGGCTGATTTTGGTTGTATATGATATTGCTTGCTTGAACACTTTGTTAACAGTTCATTTAGCCCATCTCACCCACATTTCGCTTTCGCCCTCGAGTGAGATGGGTTTGGTCATGAACTTACTTATTTTGTGTTTGAACTATTTTTGTAATAGCTTGTAATGTATAGATAATTCTTTGCCTTCTAGCTATTACAGGATCTGCTTTGATTATATTTTTGTATCTATATAATATACTTGCTTTATCGTTTATATGTATATATGATTATATATATTGCTCTTCAGTAATTGGAGGAAATAAAAAAAAAATAAAAAGTCAAATTATGATGATTTGTTAAATAACAAATACAAAAAAATATATGCATCAGAATTTTTAAATCACCCTGATGAGATTTCTTAAGATTGTATGTTAATGTTTACATTTTTCAATTATCCTGAATTATATTACTGATATCGGACTTAACTGGACCAGATTTTTCAGTGTTTCTTTTTTTTTCCCCCGTTAACACTATCTATTTTAGATACATGTGTCGCATTTCTAGCATGGAATGAACATTGTATTCTGAAGCAAACAGTAAACTTTGTTTTTTTATATTTCATTCCACATTTGAAATTCGTTTGAGAGCTGCAAAGGTGTTATTGACAAGTGCAATTTAGTTTACCTATAGAACTATTGAATTGGATCTCTTATAGCGCTTATCTTTACGCTTGTATTGAATAAATTGCAATTTTAGTCGAGAATTGTTGGATTTCATACATTTCTCTTATATGATTTGTGTATTAATTACACATACGTTTGATAAAGAACCTAAACACCCCAATTGTTTGTGTAAATAGGGATCTAAACAAAGATAAGAGTATCTTCCTAATTAAAAAAGAAAACACATGTACAGCATTATTTTACTACGAATAGAATTGGTTCATCAAACATGTCGCCAGTAAGATATGCGCTGTACAATATACAGTCAA
Source organism: Mactra quadrangularis (assembly GCA_025267735.1). Classification (NCBI taxonomy): domain Eukaryota; kingdom Metazoa; phylum Mollusca; class Bivalvia; order Venerida; family Mactridae; genus Mactra; species Mactra quadrangularis. The sequence goes on from CM046304.1 coordinate 38,147,711, forward strand.
TTCGCATTATCTCGACTACGCTTGTGTCGACATTTCGTTGTCTCGATTGAAAATCAAAAGTCCCGATTTTTTTCCTTCTTTATCTATATGAAAAAATCATGTTTGACTCGATCTTTTTGTCTCGACATTTTCGCTCTCTCGACTATAAATTTAAGTCCCAAAGTGTTTTTTTACTATAAAATTATAATGTTTAAGTCGACTAGACAAAGATATTATCGGCGATCCGTTGAGGTGCGAAAAATAACACACGTCCATTGTTTATCGATTAGCGACTTTATAGATAATCTGTTTAAAAGAACGTGTCAATATTGAATTAACATGTCATTTAGATATACAAACTAATTGACATGACTAAATGACCATTGTTGAATAAATCAAGTGTTAATTGACATATGTCAAAATTGAACATACAGTGTAAAGATCTCAAAATGCGTGCTTCATTACAAAAAACACTGTTTGTGATACTCGTTAGATCTTTGTGTTCATTAATGCTTATCACTCGTTCTATTTTGTTTAATGAATATTTTGTCCAATAAAAAAAAGAAACAAATATTTTTTGTTATTTTTATTATTTTATTTCGTCATTTAAGTTGATATAAATGTACGGCATCTTCTTTGCATGATAAATTAATCCCTCTACAGACCTGTTGGAAAAACGATGTTTACAACTGTTATGGATCGAAAATTAATAGAAAGACACACATTTAAAAGATATGCCGACATTCTTGTAGTTCAAGTCTATATTTTTTCGTGACGTTATAGTCAACTACTCTTCACACACACAACTGGATATTATCAGCAACTACTCAAAATTATCAAAGAGAAGCCGACTTACACGATGACGGTGCTGGGGTTGTACGAAATAGTGTATGACGTCAAACACATACACGCACAATTTATCTGACTGGCTTCAAATATTCTGAAGAATATACGCTTGGTTAGTCGTTCTTTCGAGATACAGTCGGTGAAATAGTAGAAACCGAAAGTAGATTTTCGGAAAATACGCGATTTTGTTCTATGACTTGTCGAGAGGCAACTGTGCCAGCGGTAAAAGTGTAGAGTACAAGTTAATGGTAAAACCCTATTAACAGCTGCAGCAAAGCGATTATTCTAAACTACACTCTCTGAACAGGTAAAACTGCTACTGATGACATCAGAATTACCTCCCTTAGAAAATTTCGTTTATGTTGTTTGTCTCGACTTTTCGTTATCTCGATTATTTTCCAACGGTCCCAACTAAGTCGAGATAACGAGAATTGACTGTATTAGGTATAATAAAAGGATAAATCTACCATTATAGTTTTTAGCATCAATACCGTTTACACACATGTATGGTCAATTTGCGACGACCAACTTCCTTATCATAGCTTGCCACCCAACCGGCCGTTTCACCATATATACTTATCTAAGGAGGTAAATTGACACTTTTTATACTAATGATTAAACTAGCACAATTTGACGCTTCTAAAATCTTACATTGGTCTTCTGCCTTCTTATTACAGAACAATACAGATAATCTTTTCAGTAAGTTATAAAATAGTATACTCTAGTTACTAATAGATAAATATAGACAATGTAACAGTACATGTAACGTTACATATAAGACAAACTATGAAAAAAAGAATCTTCTTTTATATTTGGTTGAAAATAAACATAAAACGTCTTACACAATCTTCAGCTAAAAGATTTTTCCAGTCTGTTATTTCTCCATGTTCGGAAGTGATGTGTGACTTGCTAAGCCTGACAATGCATTCATTTTCACCAGCCTTAAAATACATTTTTAAAATGAAAGAGAGTTGTTTTAAAAATGTTCAATAAATTTATGCAAACAATCTGTTTTCCTTCCTTCGATTTTCTTGAACACAACACTACTTACTTGATATAACTGTTGTCAACTTGTACACTGCACTTCAAAAGTATTTGGACAAAATATAATATAGTCAATTGTATAACAAATAAAAGGAGTATAAATACAAAATTATACTATAACAAATGAGTTTCCTGAAGATGTGATTCACATAAACTACTACATGCCCAGGATTGAGAGTGGACTGTGCAATAAAACACAACATTAGAAAGTAAAAATAATCTGCATCACTCAAGTTTTGACATCGACAATTTTGTCTCGGTTATATTCGATTCCGGCTACGTCTTTGCAGGTTAAATATTAGAATATATCAATTATGGTACATGCGCTCAATCAATATGTTAATTTCATTATGCTTACCTGAGAAACTAACTCAAATCCATGTTTGTCTAAAGTCTTTTCCACTGCAGTATTAGAACATTTTGTCTTTATTAACCATTCACTTCTGAATTCACAACAACAATAAAGTTGCAAAAGGAACAGCACACGAAAATAAAAGTTATTTTTTAATATCCACATATTTTTAACAACGTTATAGTGATAACTCATAATGGATAGTCTGAAATTTGATACATTTTACCTAATAATTGAATTAAAAATCAAAAAGTACGAAAAACATAATTCTGTAATACTTTTCTTTTATAGAAAATACGGAAATGAAGTGACTGGTCTCATCACTACCATTTAAAGATTACCTCTACCAATATATTCAGGTATATTCTGACAAATCGCATGCATGATCGAAATGGACTAACATTTAGGACAAAGTATTAGATAACATATAAAATATAAACAAGTTTCGGCAATGAAAGAATGTTTTGCGTAATTCTAAGTACTTATGCGGTATAAACTCAATTTTGAATGAGCAGGAAATAAGCAAACTGAAGGTTTAGCAATACTTCAGCTAAAACACTTTGTTTATTATAAACATCAAATCAAACCATATTAAACCCGAGGTTATAATGTATATTACTGATATATTTTTCTCAGTTTATATCAATGCGATAATCGTTGTTCAGAACCATTTAAACACTTTAAAGATTACCATTTTTTTGCGGCACGATTAGGAAGTGTAAATCCTTTACTTTACTTCTCCGACATGTCCAAACTTTGATGTAGATACAATGTATTAACACAATGGGAATGTCAACTGTACATAATTGAAGGTTTCTATCTTGATACTCATTTTCTATTGCATTTCAATGGTGAAACAAAACATCTTCTCTTGAGGCTATACTTGAAATTATTGGTTAAATAGTCTACTTTACATATTTTCGTATCTACATCCAAGTTAATATTGTCGAAGATATACACTCGCATCATATATATATACTAATCGGTCACCAATTAGTTTTTTATTTTGAAATAACTGAAATAAACTGAGGACTATTATAGCAATTATTATTAAAGCAAAAATGTATCAGGTATATGCTAGACAAAATAGTATTATCGTATGCTCAATTATTTTAATTTTATACGAGTCTTAATCATAGGTATTCATTTAAAAAGTAACAATTGAATTATGTTTAAACTAAAATTTGAGAAATGGTCCAGGTGTTATTACAATTACATGACTAATGTCTTTTATACTGTCTTGTCCCTAGGTGATAAATATTATTTATTACAGCACGGAATGAACACAGGTGCAAACATGACGACCTATGATTATTGTATTATTTCATATTTTTGTTTTAATGTTTATACGTATATCAACACTGTTCATTTTGTTTCAGAAAAACACATTCTGCAGCTGACTTGTAGGTAAATACAAACAACGTAGAAAGGAGTGTTACTGCAAGAGTAGAATGTAGAAATGTAGAAACTTTGCATTAACAAAACTTAAAACTGCGCTTATACATAATGAACTATGCTACAGCCAGTATGTAGTAGATATGTCTGTTAGTGTTAATTCAGTGCCTAAAATATTGAAACCAAAAGATATACTTACATTGTGTGAGTTGTAAGCAATGAAAGAACATGAACGTTAATTTGGTAAATGCCTTGGAATATTGTTAATGCATTTTATGTATGTCATAGCGTATCAGCTAGCTTCGCCATTAAATCTTGCATTATATATAAGTAGATTGTGTTACTTAATTTTTAGTAAAAGGTATTTGAGTGCCTATGTTAATTTCTTGTTTTCCTTGTGCATTACGAAGGTACATACACATGCAACGGCAGTGTTTAAAACACAACCTGCCTTCATCAATAATATGCTTTTAGGTTAAATATAAAAAAGTCAACATCCGTAATACACTTGATTTAAGAAGAGTCCAGACTAAATTTCGTTTATTTTTTTTATTTTTTTGATATCTGAAATATTGAATTGAATGCCGATGAGTAATAAGCGTTGCATATTGTGTAAAAAAATTTTGCATCCATTTTTGCCTTTTTTGAAAAAAGTCATGATGGGGTAACGATGTTAATATCGGATTCAAGCACGCGCAGTCACGTCTAAAACCAGGTATTGTTTGAGTGTTAATCAATTTTTTATCTTATGATAATTCATTTGTATCTATTTTTTATTTGTGTTAAACACAATGGGTTTACTGGTTTGTTGATAACCATTAATTTGCAGCGAAAAGGGATAAAACCCAATCACAAAATATGTACCCCATTATATTATAAAGGTAGTTATCTTTTCAAGTACAAACTAAACTGTCACTTCTGGAAACCCATTCATAGAACTACAGTACAACCCCTCTTGAGCAAAGCCCAATAGGAGGGCCTTGAGTGTTGCTGTTCAGAGGTTGTTACTCTGCACAGGTTAAATTCAATTAGAATTACACCTAAGGGAAATATCAAGAGCTGTTGTTGTACAGAGGATTTTTTTCTGAAGAGGGCTGTTTCTGCAGAGGTTACACGTTAAGTATTTTGGGATAACATTTAACATTAAGGATGTCCAGATGATAGAAAACACGATTAACGATTGTTATATCGACAGTTATCGAGATGGCCTCAGCAAAAACAACAAACACACGGCAATTTTATTACAAAGTCTGGTTGACACTCAGATACTAGTAAACTGTATGGTTATTTAAAATTTAATATGCAAATTCATAACGATGCATATGCTATTTACACCTGTGAGACTTACATGTATATTAGGTCTCATTGTATTGATAACACCTAAACTATTGTTAACAGCTGGTTTTTAGAAAACATGTTTTATGTCACATATCTGAAATTATTAAGCATGGCACGCATTAGTTTTTTCTTTCAAATGAAGTAACATTAAAACGACCTCTAAAGCATAAACATTGAGTTCTATGGTTTTGGTAAATTAATAAAAATGTTACAATGTAGTTCTTTTGATACACAGTTACTAATTGGGAGCACAAACGTTCTTTTCATTTCATCAGCAACTTAAGTAAATTACGATGGAACTTTTAACGTAGAATTTACACTTCTTTTATTTACATATGTAACAAACCTACCCGAGGTTACTGAATTAAATACATAAATGCACGTTAACAATTTAACAGACGTATGTATCAGTTTTTTAAAGAAAGGTCTGACAGTTAATAAGAGATAGAGCAAATTGGTTAACAGTCATATCAAGGATGCAGACTTTGAATGTTTCTCAAAGGAGTAAGTTTGATACAGCAAGTATCATTTTAAACCAATGCCGATGAATAATTATAATATTTACAAAAAACGAGTTCAGATCCCCCTCCTCCCCCCCTCTCTCTCTCTCTCTAGCACTTGTATGAGATATAACGAGGATATTGAAATAAGAAATAAACTAACATAATATGCCGCCATATTGGCTACAATGTGATAAAAAATCAGGTATGATACATGTCATTTACCACGTGTTTGTTTCATGCCACATTGGCCACGGATAGTTATAAGAAGACCAGAAGTTATAATAAAACCACAATGTCAACCAACTTGATGAAAGTAATGATCTTTTTAAACGAAAAAGAGTTGCGTTTCCATATACAGGCAAGTTTGGAAATGAAATGCAATAAATGGAATAAAACAAGAATCAACTGAAAAAGAAATTTGCTGCTCTTTACTAAAGCATGTTTATTTTTTTAGAATAAACTAGAACTACATATAAAAAGTGCAATAAATATGTTTGGCACAATAAAACGTGTTTACAAAATTACATCCATTTAATATATAAACACGTGTTAAAGCCATATATATAAATAAAAACAAAAACGGTATTTAACACTGCAAATGAAAATTAATAAACATAAGGTTAAAAGGAAAATATTAAAAAGGCACAATTAAAATAAAAGTCATTTTCAAACAACTCATTGCTATTATTATAGATATAATCAACATAATTGCTATTGTTATACATATAAATAATATGATTGTTATTTTTATAGATATAATCAACATGCATTTGCGCTGGATTAATTGCTTATTTGAAATGAATACGATAGTTTAAACATTTACGCGAAGTTCAAATAAGCGCTGCTTAAGTTTTAAATTTCGTTTTAAAACCGCAGGTAAAACCCCACAAATTTAAATGGTGGATGAAAACTAAACAAGAAACTGAAATGATTTTTGGAGTTTATATGGAGTATAGTTATATCATTACACATTACGTGATTGTTTACTATATATCCTAATGTGACGTCACCTGGTGAAAATCCGTTATTGCACTCTCTCGACATCACCTATTGGCCCGCTTAAAGCGATGGGGGACCACTGCGTTGAACTTTGCTAATTACCGGGACCGGAGTTTTAGCCATTCATTCGAAATACTTCCCTTGTGCAGACGCTGACTAATTACCAAACGACGGAGTGAAAATATCCTCAAGTTAAGAAGCTTTTGAAAGAGATAAAATTAAACGGTATGTGACCATTAAATTGTAAACAATTTTCTGATTTTTGGTGTTCGGTATAATGAAATAAATATCACATCTTATAGAGGGTAATAAAACGGAATGTCATCCCGAGACAAGTAATGTCAACCGAAATTTTAGCCAATAATATTGGTTAACAAGTAATGTCTGGTTGTTTCGTACCATTTTTTAATGTAACATCTGCATAAATGGTTCCGTAAAAATCAGATTTATAAACCAAACTTTACTGAGATATTATGTATAATAATAAAAATCACGTAATGATATAACACACTTATACTAAGATGCACATATTTTAATAACAATATTAAACAATTTATTAGTTATCTAATTCATTATACATTCAATGCATAAGCATTTCCAACAGGCAATATCGTAATAAGTACAATATAATCCGATTCCTATAAACCATATTTCAGAAAAGGCAGATGAGTTCCTATTTATTTATGACTTTCGTACATATGAACAATGCAGATGATTCTTTATAGCTGTTGATGTTGCGCAGTGACAAAGTATAGGATTTCGCATCTTTGGAGTACTAGGAAGTTTCCGTGAAAACTCATTTTTTTAATTGATTTACCTTCGTCGATTGAAAAGTGTTCTGTGAGTCGGCCATCGAACAATGCGAAATTGTAATACGATTTTCAAATGATGTCTGTTGAAAGGACTCTGTTCCTATACAGTATAACCTCTCTAGAGCAACGCCCACTGGGAAGGACTAAAGTGTGTGTTGCTGTTCAGAGGTTGTTGCTTTGTGGAGGTTAAACTCAAATAGAGTTACACCTTTGGGAAATATCAAAAAGCTTTTGTTTTGCAGAGGATTTGTTATGTAGAAAGCTTCTATGCAGAGGTTACACTGTAGTACATTGTACCATTAAGGCCCTCCTTAGATGCGCTCATTATATCAATCGTGCTACACAATCGTGATTTAACTGCTACGCGCATCAAAGCCTGTTCCAGTGTTCTTTAACGATAAATTATCGACAACTAGAGGTTTTTGTTAATTAAATAATATGCTTTATATATTGAGTTAACATTCATAACAGACAAAGGTCCTATGAATAGAAGCCATTTAAAAAGAAATAAGTTACGAAAACGAATGTCGCAAAACAGATCAAATACACAAAGCGTCTGACAATTTTACGAAAAGCGTCAAGAGAATAAGGTTTTATTCTCAACTTGTGATGTCTTTAAATGTCTTTCAGAAAGATTCATACATATGACTTGTCTAAAGTAAATAAATCAAATCTTTCAATACACATCATAATTTATGTTCTAGGCGTTCTTCATTTTTATATTTTGGTTTCATCCGCTTTGTTGTCCAGTTATTTTGTCGAAGCACTCTTGTTACACATGGTGTTTGATTGATTAGCTGGTGGTATAGACTTTCAATGTATTGTTGCGGCTGGATAAGTTGCTGCAAAAGATCATTCATCATGTATATAAATAATGTATAATTTCATGTATATATTTTTTATCGATAAGTAACAATTGTATCAAATTTTATTAAGGTTTCTTTTTAATCGGTATAGTCTACGTATAACAGTCGAGTTATCAAATTTAAGATTGTTATAATTATTATAGTAATACATTCTAATGAATACAGCATACAGATATTTAGTAAATACATGACATCAAAAATATATGAATAATCTTACCATATTTATTTTTTAAAATATTTTATATATATTATTATTCCAACTACAATTAAAACTATTATAATTATAACTCCAATTACAATGCCTGTGATAGCACCTGTTGACAAACCTGAAATGAATATGATTAAGAAATTAAATGTCACGATTCTTCCGTCGTTGAACTAAGTCCATTTTAATTACATATAGACTAGGTGTAACGTTATCCATATTGCATATAAATTAATTGAATATGAATCTTGTCGCATGTCAATTATGACATTCGCTATTTATGTTTCATAATTGGAAATTGCAAACCAGCAAACATTATGTCAGTGATATTTTATTTTAGCAAACAACAGTTTATAATACTACTGGAAGCTGGACAAAGGTGTATTGCTTGTTTTGGCAAAACACAATTTCTTTTGCATATAAACATAAATTGTACTCCTTTCCATGGCAAAAATATAGAGTAAATAATACTAATTATACTAAAATATCGCCTAGTTTGGGACTCGACGTAAGTGCGCCATGCTGCTGAACAAAAGTATCGTAAATTGTTAGTGGCAACATAACATTAGCAGCGATATTTATAATATAACATTTAAAAATCTGCCCTTCTGCAATCTTATCGTAAAAATGGAGCCTATGCAGTCTAAAACGTTACAATTGTTTTACACCGTTTATCAACCGTTTTATTAGGATATAAGGCCGACTCACCTAACCGAATTTCCTGTACATACCTTTACCAGTATTGGCTCGAATTAATTACAAAGTACCACCAACTTCTCTCTGCACGGAGTACTAAGATGTAAGAGGTCAACATGGAAGATTGGATTTATGTAATTGAATAGCCTCCTTAAATAAAGTCTTTATAAGCATTATGTTTGACTATTGAAGTTAAATGAAAGTTATGACCTTTCGCGACGGGGAATAATCCCAGAAACCATAAATCATAATTATAAAAACATTCGAGTGTAATACAAACTGCTTTGTGATGCATCATTGTCCATATATGCATTAGCTGGGATTGGTGTATTAGTTATATTGGTAATATTGACTGTAGTTATACTATTAGTTGTACCACTTGTTGCATTTGTAGAATTTGTTGATAATGTTGTTGGTTTTAGTGATGATGATGAAGTCGGTTGTGAAATTGTCGTTGTTGGTTTCTTTGTTGTTTTCGGTTTTGGATAATGATCCTCAATGGTCGTACCATAAAATGTCATATTCCATTTAACCAACGTAGCTGAGATAAAAAAAATCTTAAAAATTTACTTGTCTTATTCATGTTCATGAATATTAAAAAAGATTAGAATAGACAAATTTATCGTTTGACAAGTTTACATTTTACTTGATTCACAATACAATTCAGCGTTGTATAATATTGAAAGTATTTGCTTATGTTCATTGTTTCAATTAGCACCTGAAAGCAATATTTGCCTGAACAATCCTGTTTTTGATGACATGACAAAGTGCCATATAAACAAAATGGTAAGCCCAATGCCAGATTTGTTTTACTATACGTGCATTTCTAATAAGAAATACCACACTTTCTTATCCAAGGTACAAAAAATATCTGAACAATCCTAACTGCTTAGAGTTTGATATTGCTATGATGTTAACTGCTTTAGATTGGTCTTAACCATGCTAGCTCCTTCTTTAATGATATATCAAGTGTATTGTAAAGATATCGGTAAATATGACATCAGCTTTATTCTTTGTATTTCTATTCAATAAATCATCCGATTGGATTAAAACACTATAGCTAATTAAATAACGCCTTTCATTTAAATACAAAATATCATACCAGTATCTCTATAATAACTTGTGTCTCTCTTCATTTTCAAAGTCCATATTCCTATAGGGTTTTCACCCCAGAAATGAACACTCAAAAAAGTCCATTGCTGTAAAAAATAATCATATTAACATATAAACGCAATGCAATGAATTCCAACACTAAGTCGTAAATCATGCAAAACAGAGTTTGATATCAATTGGCGATACAAATGAAATGCTTGACTTTATTCACAAGAAATAAAGAATTAGAGAATCATAGACTGAAATAACTGACAATTAACTTAGTTATCCAAAGACGTTTTATCATAATACATTCCTAAGGCTGACATTTTCTGTGTATATTTTTCTGGCATAAGTATTGATATCGGTATTCATAAAAACCTAGTTAAATTCACCAAAACAATAACTATGGTTATCTGACACTGTCAATAATACCTTTGTTTTGTAATTTGTAATTTATTACTAAATACACGTTTTATAAATATGAAGCATGGGCAGGATTTTATAGAATTCAAGTTGAAAAGAACTTAGTTCCACAAAGGTTTATACTGATTATCTGTAACAATTCGTTTGTTTGAAAACCCATGAACATATAAACAGTGATTAGCAAGGAAAGAAATTTGATCCCTACCAGTGTATCATTTTTTCGGTTAACTGACTTTAGAGTCAGAAGTTGTGATGTTGTATTTGATGGCGAAGTTATGTCCAATGTCACTGCTAGTAATTGTGTATATTCTAACTTGACATAAATTTGGACATGTTCCAATTTGAGAACCTCAGACGTTGTGTTTTCACATGCATTTGCGTTATAATTACTAGAAAGTTCATACTTGAGATTTGTTGTTGTTCTGAAATGTACAGTTATTGTTCCATAACATTAAAAATTTTATATTACAAAATGGTTGACCTCTCATTAAGTGTATGAAATGCAGGTGAAAAACTATTGTCGCTTTTTTGTCTAATCATCATATGATTATGCTGCGGTACAAAGATGGCCGATTTGAGATTTTTGTGCTGACAAAATCTATGTCAATCGTGATTCTTAAAATCGGCATTTATGTAGGTAACAATGAGTTTATAAACAAGATTCAATTTAAACTATTAGGGGACAAAACTGTTATTTGCTTATAGTAAAAATAAACCAAATATTACAAATCATGTTACCTTCTTTCTCTCGTAACATTTTGTGAGCACTTTCTCTGTTTTCGAACATTTTTCCATACCTTTGCTGCATTTGTGAGCTTTTCTGCATTTATTAAACCAAATCCATAGTAGTCCGACACTTAGTATGAAATATACATTTATTTTGATATAAGTTCGTTTAAATTCTTAAATTACTCAAGTTTAAAGCAAAAGTAATCCACGAATGTATGTAGATCACACAAATGAATGGTGGTGCATCCACAATCCCTGGATTCATATGCTGTTTTCTTTACTGATCCCAATAGGGAAAAATATGTGGCAAACATTCAAACAGGGAAAATAAAATGTTATAATTAGAAATGATGTAATTGATCTAATTCCAGACAAACGTGTGTCATTTTTGCAGTATTGAGTGTATTGGTACTTTTGTGTTCATTTACACATGTGTAAGGACTAAATTGTTATGGAATTATTCAGTACAGACCAAAATTCAATTCCATGTAAGTTATGCATTATAGTTACTGTCTTTATCATCAATATTTTTTTATATTTTCCCTAAAAACGATCCAAATGCTCAAACGTCATTTAAGAATAATGACGACGAAATGTTAATTACCTGCTATCCCAGCACCATTTATTTGAGTCTTACCATTCTTGAGTAATGACAGATCAGATGTATTTACTATCAAATGTTGTATATCTCTCCAGGTCAAGTTTGGGCTTTATGAATACAAAAATAACAATAGTTAGTCACAAAATATGTAAACAAATACAAATATGTGGTATCCATAATCATCTTTAAAAGTTTGCTTATGTGTGTTTATTTTTAATTTCACCAATACTTGAGGTATTAAACCATATCTATATATACATATACAATATATGTTTAACAATTACAATTACGAAGAATATTACAAAAAATACAAAATACATGCAAACTCCTGTCAAATTTTTAATCTATTTTAGTGATTCTAATGAGTAAATATACTAGAAAAATATTGTAAAACCAAACGTAAGCGGTATACTATTGTAAAGGTAATTTGGATGGTATAAGTAAAGTTAGTGATACTCCTGAATCACGTCAGCTTGGATAAAACAACATCCTAAATAGCTAATTGTTTTTGATCGGGTTAAACGCCATGTCAACACAATTTTTGGTCACTTCACGGCGTCCGGCGTGCCAAACATAGCTTTCATTGACCTAAATAGTAAATTGAATAATCATCATTTTTGAAAGGTAATAGATTGGCTATAAAGTAATTAAAACAAAACACGTATTTTTGTTCTGTTTTTAGTACACTTAAAGAGCTGTGATTGGTAACTGGTGCCAACCTACAACCCTAAAATGAAGCTATTTACACTCAGCTTTCTTAACGACTCAGACACGGATGATTATGAACCACACGGTATATGAAGTATTTGCATATTTTTACTTAAGTTGCCTTTGGAAGTTTTCTTTAATTGGTGTACATGTATGCACTGTTTATTGACATTTTCATCATTTTATGTATAGCAGTCTCTCATTTAAAATTTCTCCTGAACAAGTTTTACCCCAAGTACTCTTTTACACTTCTACGAGGAATAGATAACACATTCACTTACTCTACCAACTCCGGTTATTTTATCATTTTCTAAATTGGGTTTAACCTGCCGCAATTTGGACCTTCTGATATTCTAAATTTTGCTATCTACTATACTAACAAATCTAAAGACCGAGTACAAACAATTTGATATATGTACTAACTTAGCTTCAAACATTAATGCAATAATTCCTGCTACCATTGGTGTAGCCAGATTCTCACTTTGTATACATTCATTCTTTGTAGAAGTTGTCCACTAAAATAAACAACAACAACAACATATACTTAAATAATGATATTCTCCAATATTGAACGATATTTACAGTACATGGATCATTCATTATATTGAATGTGGCATTTGTAAAGTTAAAGAGACAAAACACGTTAAGAAAACATTAGCTTTAAATTATATGTATGATTATGTAGTCTGACATACGTACATATATAACCTGATTTGCTCAAGCTATTTTGTATTGTTTAGCTAAATACAATTAAATGATATCGGTTTGCCAATACAAGTCACAAGATTAAGTCATGCACGAGTCCCTTCCCCCGAAAATATTATATGCTATTTCTATATGTTTGTTTATATAATAAAAACAATGGGACCAGTTTTATGCTAAGAGTCTATGTTACAAGCCACAATTCGTGTGAATTTAATCACTGCTTTCAAGTACAGTTTTCACTAAAGGAGTGGACTTTACAGCGTAATTCTATCGAAGTTTAACGAGTTTGACATGTTTAAGATCAATTTCAAATGTAATTTACTTAGAAAAAGGAAGCATATAAGCCAATTCAAAGATCATTGAACTGTGGCAACATGTATCAGAATATAACATACTATTTTATTTATGCCATCACCACCATAAGCACTGACCATTATTGCAGAACAAGCTTTATTAATTACTGCTGTTAATGTTTTTGTTACACTTCCTACACCAATGGTATATACATTATGTACAAAGCTATCACCATTACAGTTATCATCAGTTCCCAAAACGTATACAGAACCAAAACCTTTACGCCCCTGTAAAAGAAACACATATGAACTTATGAAAATATGCAAATATCTATTACAACAACAGGAATGATTACAAGCTAAATTCGTAATCGCTTATCGTCAATGTTTGGCTGATTGCATCACAAAAACTAGTTTTGTTCAATAATTCATAAATTCAAATATATTCTTTGTACTGAAACAAAAACAAATACATCGTCTAAGTCTATAAAACGACGAAATTGCATAATTCTTACTTGAGTGACTCCTTTCACTAAAGTTGATTGAACAAGATCGTCTTCCTCTTTAAACCATTCCGTTGGTATACCAACCCAATGGATTGAGTATATATCAATATCTGGTCTAAAAAGGGCATCATGTTTCATCTTGGCATCAAGGGATGTATCACCTATCACTCTAACGGCTGCATTAAATGTATACATACACTATTTAGTACATTGTTCTAATATTCTAGTAAATACAACCAAGATAAATCTTGATAACATTTTTAAACATTGATTTTCTTGACACTAAGTCTTGTTGTAAAGTTTTGTCTACATCGATAACGTAGTTTAGAGTTACTTGCTAATGATAATTCACCTCACTGTCGGCATTAGAACCAGACTCAAATCGTTAAACAATAGAAAAGTTGTTGTTACTTAATTATTGGATTGATATTTAAAGTCATCGTTACTGTATTCTTAGAAAAGCATTCATTAATTTAAACTGTTTTGTAAAATGTTTGTAACAAAATTTTATTTTCATATATATTGTTTATTTCAAAGACGTACCAGCTAGTTGGCTATTATACGCAATTCCAATTGTACATTCATTGTTCTTAGCTGCAAGAGCTACTCCAGCACACTCTGTACCGTGTCTGTTAAATACATATTAAAACTGTTTGTTAGTCCATAGTAATACGTTAGAAGCTTGCGAGTACATATTGATATTTTATTGTTGTTCAAAAACCCGTAATAGTTCTATTTAGTTAAAAGCAATTCAAAAGAAGAGTTTCTAACAATAATAGGGGTCATGTCAATAACAATAAAATGTATAATAATATAAAACGATAACGTTTGGAAATACACGAACACAGTTTTTTTCTGATTACAAGAAACACATCGAACATGCTTTATATATAAAAAGGCATTTATGCAAGGCATTATCACAGAATATCTGGGATAAACTTAAAATGGAAATTGCCTAGACATCTACTTAGTTGCTTTACCATTTTAGAGAATCTGGTAGACAGTAGCGCAATCTATTTGAACATTAGCAAGAAAGAAGTATAGACAATACAAAAGGGATCTGATAAGAATATATTTAATTGCTGTGGGCCTAATTTTTTGAACATGTCAGAATGACAATAATATTCAAATTCTTGTCTTGTACCCAACAGAGATTTAAACCATGTTGTTTTCTTTTTGCATTGTATTCATTTATTTATTTTTAAGTATGGTTGATTTTTTAAATGTTTACTGTTTATGAATGATAAAAACAGCTCACAAATAACTTACGAATGAATGGTTGATATAGGGTCACTGTCATTGTTTACAACATCAAAACTCAATCCTTGATCCTGAAACAATGTACTTACATTGTATAAATTATCATTGAACTTTTGTTCACGTATTTTTAGTAAAGTGAGGAGTTTTCAATTTGTGTATGAGAATTAAAAAAATAATTCAAAACGAGAGTAACGACGCAAAGTTATCCTATATTAATTTTGTTGGGTTTAATGTGGTAGCAACAAAACGTTTTCCTATACAAATCGATTTTTACGAAGATTTGTAATGATACGTGTACGTAATTGTGTATAGTTATCTAATATATTGCAACAAATGGTCACATATCACTGCAGTGAACATGAGTAAACAAAAGAAAACCGTTTAAACATCTAAGTTCAATGTACGAGTAATGGGATGACATGTCTAGCATACAATAATATAAGAAAAGAAAGTCTTACATAATTTGGTTGTATGTCTGGATGATTATAGTCAACACCATCATCAACAATTGCTATAGTTATACCTTTACCAGTATAACCATTCTCCCAAGCTTGCAGTACACCCATATTAGGGGTAGTGTTACCATGCTTGTGATAATGGATAACAAAACAATATTTTACATGTTATAGTAATTTATTTAGCTCGATTGTGGAACAAGTTCTTACAACTTAAATTTATCACGTTCGGGTCTGTTTCCGGATCACCCAGTGCATGTTTCTTACTCAATGAAACAACGGGGTAGTTTTGGAAGGGATTCAATCAACGCGGAGCTTCTTATTCAATGAATACCAGTCCAACGTGGTAACCGCTCGGCCACGACCGTCCCTTGTGAATTTACATGTAAGAGAACTTTTAGTAGAAGAAAAAACATGGCAACAGAAGCTTTCATATCATAATACAGGGCACAAGTAAGAATATAAACACACAGTTTGCTATAATCGTAAAGAATTTAATGGTATTTTTTCATGCTGTTCATGCTTATATTAATTTTTGGTAGGCTCAAATATGTTTCTACATGAAAATTAAGGAATGAAAAATGTTCAATACGCAACCATTCCTACTGTCTCACGTTGATACATTTCTAGTTCGGCATTGTAGTCAACGTTAGGCAAACAATATTTTGATCAAAGCGATAAATTCGTTGATTATAAAACAACACAGAGCAAACCTTCTAATGAAGAATCTCTAAATCTAACTTATATTACGGTTGTGTAGTTTGGTGTACATGATACTGCTCACGCCTTTAACAATGTCTGCTAAACAGATTACCGCTTATACAAAAATTGTATACAGATTATATTAGCATTTCAATAATTACTGTAAAATGTTTATCTAGTGATGTACACTAAAGTTTTTTTCTTTTTTAACAACAAGGATACTATATCGTACTTTTCAACTCTTTTGAAAACTAGTGCTGTACTATCGAAATATCTTCAATACTAAGCATGAATTAAACTATTTGCCAAGCGTAACTCCAAACAAACTGGCTTTTGGCTAAGAACAGTACGATGGTACTAATATTTTTGTGCATATTCTTACCAGATACCACATGTCATTCCAGTGAAGATCATTTATTGTTATACTTCTTGCTACTCTTTTAATCCAGTTTTGTTGTTCAACATTTTTCACCTGGCAACAAACAATCGATCATTTATATTCATTTATATATACATTGTTTTTTGCTTTAAAATTCGTTATTGGTTGAATAACGAACACACAATGAAATACACTCATCGGAATTTTCAATGTCACCACCCTGTTGAAATATTTTCAGGATTGTGTGTTAATATTACCGGTAAATTCAGTAAATTTATTTATGTCACTTTTAATTACGCTACTGGTGTTTGGTTGAATTGAAGCATAGATCTCACTTAATTCTTTGCTTTAAAATTGTTAATTTTCGATACGTGAATTCACATTTTGCAAAGTATATATATATATTTATATCAATGCTAAAAGGTACACATTGAGTTGTTTTATAAGACATTTGATTTCTATTTGAGGGTTGCAAAGAAGTTTATGATGACCATACAGAACCCTGAAGATGAAACACTTTAAATGCTTATTGTACATATGAAACAAATTTCAATATGAATAAATAAATATTGACATCTGATTGCACATTGTTATCAATACACATTTAATCATGTCAGATATTTTATAAATTATGTTTACATATACCTTTTTACAAGAATGTAAAAACCGTATAATATTCATTTTGTGTTTAAATAAGGATTCGTATTAAGACGCCAGGTTACCTTGCACCAAAATTTAAGATTATACACGTTGAACAAGTTATTCTTAAAATAACCATGGATTCAACAAAAAGTTTAATTGATTGTCTTTATGTAAAGTTACATAATTCAGAACATACATGAATTTGAAACATAAAAATATTCAATATGGAATATATTGTAAAACAATATACGTCTGTTAACGAATCAAAGGACGATAACATTTGTCGATTAAGTTAACAAGGTTAAATATATGAATCATTTGAAGTACTTTATCTATGTGAAATTCTTTTTATCAGAGCTTGAACAGGATGGTTTTAAACTCCATTGATATAACCCTTAAACGATGGAAGATTTTTAATCCAAAAAGCACAATTGTATAATATTCAGGAAGCATGTACTTATATAAATATATGTGCCAACATTTTTTATAAAACTACTAATAACAATATATGAAAGAAAATAGTTTTTACATTTTCATCCATTTTTATGGTACCAGTACCATGTGTTTTTGTGGGATCGTTGGGAGTTAACATATTAAGACAAAATAAATTTTATCCAATTGCAAGAACTATTTCGGCATTTTTATTGGCTAACGTAGTGCCCACTCCTTTCAATAAGAAGCCCATATGTCGAAGGTTGAAAAGACAAATCGCTGGTCTAAGTTAAGCAAAACGGAATGGTTTCATTACTTTTTTAACACGTCGACAAAAAAGCTTGATGGTACAGGCGTCGAGATAATATAACATACATATAACAAACAGCTACTTACACAGTCTTCATTTAGAAGTTTTTTCCAGTCTGTAATTTCTTCATGTTTGGAATTGGTTTCTGACATGCTAAGCCTGACAATGTATTCATTTTCACCAACCTTGAAATACATATTACATATATAAGCGCTTAAATTTTGTTTGCAAATCGTTTAATTTCTTATTGTTGTGCACAATGCTCATGAACACAATATTTATTAGATATGTCGTCCAAAAATGTCCAGATAAAGTGAATTCTAAACTCCATTGGACAAAATCATTTTGCTAAAATCAAAATCACATAATTATGCGATGTACATGTACACACACTGCATAGTAAAAGTAACATGAGTAAAAGACAACACATAACGCATGCTTTGATCTCTAGATAATTGCTTTGGGGTACTTGCAACGTAAAATTAAACGTGTTTTGACAATTCATATCATACAAATTGCACCAGAACTTAAACGAGAAAGTTTTTCTTCCGTTAATACACCCAATGCATAATTTAAATTGTATTCTTTTTGTGTTTTAATGTATGATATGAAAAGTTTTATATGAAATTAATTGTTTAAATAAATGAGAAAAAAACAACAAATGCGTGATTTATGGTACCCGCGTTGTATTAGTATATTAACGTTATTTTAGCAACCAGTGATAGAAATATACATAACCTGAGTTAACTGGTACATTATGCTTACCTTAGAAATTAACTCTAATCCATGTTTATTAAATAACCTGTCCACCGCAGTTTGAGAACATTTTGTCTTTATTAACCATTCACTTCTGATTTCATCACAACAATAAAGTTGCAAAAGAAACACAAAATATAAATAAAAGTTACTTTTAAATGTCCACATATTTCTTAACAACGCTATAGTAATTACTCATAATTGACAGTCTGTAATTTGGTACATAATTTTACATAATTTATAAAAGTTACATAATTTCAGTTTCAATGACTTGATGTGTACATAACATATGTTCTGAAATTGTTTTGTTTTACAGACAAAATACAGAAATACAACTTAATTATCTACTGTAAAGATTACTTTTACAAAATCTGAACAATCGCATTTATAATCAATTTTTATGCATGCAGGACAAAGGGTGAGAGATAACAGATAAAATATCAACGAGTTTTGACAAGGAACGAATGTTTTGCTTAATTTTAAGTACTTGGTGTGTGGTATATACTTAGTTTCGAATGTTTAAAAATGATAAAAACAATCGAATGTTGAGCAGTACTTCAGTTTAAACACTTTGTTTATGATAACATCAAATCAAATCATATTTAACCCAAGTTTATAATGTATATTATTGGTATAGTTACTTCATTATATATATCGATGTTGATAACCTTTGTTCAGAAACATCTACGAACTTTACGAATACATTATTATGTCACGATAAGGAAAGTGAACATCCTTTGCCTTACTTGTCCGACATGTCCATACTTTGCTGTAGATACTATTAACAAAATGGCAATGTCAACTGTATGCAATTGAAGGTTTCTATCTTTATAATCTTAACTCGTTTCATTTAAACGGTGAAACAAAACATCTAGTATGGAGTATATATTCAATGCTATTACTCAACACCCGTGTCTAAATTCAAATTAACATTGTCCTAGATAAATAGGCTTTAGATTTCATTTATCAATGAACAAATTATATAATGATTTTAAAACATTTTAGCACGATTCATTCAGTTTTAAATCGATTTCAGGGCTTGGAATTTCTGGCGGCAAAATAAAATGACCTATAATGTTTTTAATAATAGCTGGTCTATCACAGGGCAGCCTACTTAGAAAACGGTTCTGCTTTGTTTCAAGTGTGCCTTTTACAGATATTATGCAACTGGTGTGGTATCAGCAGTACAATCAATTGTAGCTCTAGGGACATTAGTACATGAAATATTTGTTTTTAATCTCTGACTATCATTGTCAGTTTTTCAATTCCTGTCATGAGTTTAATGTGTGATATTTTCTTAAATGTCCTAGTCATATAATATGAAATAAGAGGGGGATAAGTATGACTGTAGCCTTAGTGCGGATTGCTTAAGTATTAGATCATCGCTTCTAATTAATTACAAGTATTTTACAACATATTGTATTAAAGTCGCAACAAGAATTACAATAACGATTTTGATGCTTTAAATGTTTTAAAGTGGCCAAAAAGATTACATTATAAAGGTAAAAATGTTTAAGTGGATCTTGTGTCATTCATATGAGGTATCGTGATCAATCGAAGGCTTTCGTTTATCATTAAAATTCTACTTTTTATCATAAATGCCAGTGTCACTCAGTCGCGAATATGAACCGCTAAAATCTATACGAGTGAAATCTTGCCGCGGGTGAATTTTATTATAATGTGACGGTGATAAATATAGTCATGCTGCAATAACTATTAAGTTGACAATATCTTCTCGTTCATTTACCCAATGTCGAACCAACTTCAACGACTTTGGGAGTGTGTTCATCATAACTTGTATTGATCTCGATAGACATCGCCTTGATTTCTTTCATGCCCTCAGAAACTCATATCATGTTTATTTCTGTTTTCGTATGATGATCGTGAATATACCACGAAGAAATCTCAAAATATCTCCAGCGTGCCCTGATACAGACAAAACAAAGAAGGTCAATATTTTCTGACATACAACTTAAAATGCAGGTGTTACGACGAGTTGAATCGGCTTATTTTATCTATAGAATGTTTTAGATGCATATCAATTAAAAATTTCATATCGTCTTATTGATCAAGTTTTGGTAGATTTCTGTCATTATTCGTCCTCGTGGTTTATAAAAATATATGGATACCAAGATCTAAATAATTTTTAAACTAAATTTTGTGAAATGTTCTGGCTGTAATTACAATAACGTAACTTATGAATCTTATCATGTCTTGTCTTTAGGTGATTAAAACCATTAATGGCAGCACGGAATGTACGCACGCTTAAACATGACGACATACGATCGTCATTGGAAACAATTGTTTAAGTATATGCATATAATATGTTTGCATTGCCTATGGAAAAATGCATTTTTTGCAATAAAAGTATGTCTATGTCAACGATTATCGTCCCCCTGTCCACTTGAGCTATGGATTTTAATGTATAACAATTATTAATGACAAATTACTGAACCTATTGGACAAAAAACAATCGTCAAAAACATTCTGCAGAATTTTCTAGTTCCTTTTTTGATAGCTATACATTTGATAAAATATAGTTTGAAACCGAAAGCAGATAAAGAATGGTTTCAGTGTATATATACTTTTAAATATTGATATATCATACGAAGCATATTAGATAGTAGGTTTGAATACAGGGTGTCATTTCATTTGCAGTGCTTATCACTAATAGTCTTGCCTAACCATGTACGAATTGTCGCATGCCTTTTTTTTCGGCGCAGCTGTTTAAGTCATTTTTGACATATATATCAACTAATACAATTTGCTTTACCATTCCTGTTTGTCCATTCAAATTCTCTAACGATATAGAGATATTAACACATGATATTGCACAATTCGCCGTGTTTGATAAATTTCTACGTAGCACAAACATACGTTGCATACTAAATATAGTCCAACAGAATTAACCTGAGCTTGACCTTTATGCAAGAATATATTAAACTCAGTATTTACAGTCTATTTTTATCTTCGTTTGTAAATCGAGCTATATCGGAAGCTTTCGGCAAAATACACGTACTGAACAATTAATGTTGTTTTCATAAGAATAAATACTTTGAAAATGTGCCATAATATTGCTGACCAAAACTAATGTGTCCAAAATTAAAAGTACAATAACATGCCACTTTTAATAAATTGATTTATACTCACATCGGTTTTTATAAACACGTGTATAACCGTATACACGCATACGGAAACTCACGATTTAATGTAAGTGAAGTGTGTAATTATTATAATAAGGTAATTCAAGCTCAGGTTAATTCTGTTGGACTATACCATGTGTGTTATGGGTTACTCAGTATGCTTATTGATTATACAATCGTCATGGTAAGCTTCTGGTGATATTACAGAGCAGTTAAATCCCAGTGTTATTTATAGTTAGTATCTGTCTAAAAGGTGTATGTTGATTCTATCGAAGTTTTAAAGTTTAAAAGTATCACTATATAGTCGCCTCTTGACATTAACTTCACCGATCATCGAGTCACAACCCAACTGTTAACATTTTTGCGAGTCATCTTTGCCAGGAAATGTTGATAATACCAACGTGAACATGAATAATTAAGGGGAAATGTTTGATTAGTTTATGTGAAATATCATTTTATGTGAATTATGGAATTTAAAGTTTAAAAATTGAAACATTCTGTGAAATTGAGATTTTATGGTACTTTGTAGCCAACATTTATACTACAAACAAAATGATCCCTGCATATCTTTTAAAAACATATTTTACAATTTTAACTATAAATCATATTTTCAAAAGCATTGTGCCTTTACGATAAGATATATATGAAAGTACTATCGTCATTCTTTAGCTTGTTGTATTTTATTTTTAACCTTTTATCTCAAACAACCGTACATGTAGTTACACTAGACTGATAATAATAGAGCAATTACATTTCAAACTTTAAAATCAATATACTCTCAATATTTCAATTATTGTGATAATAAATTGATTTAAAATTGCCAATTGTTATATCAACCATATTTATAGACCGTTTATCAATAAACCACACAATATCTAAAACTGATTTGAGAATACAAGCCAAAACTCTTATCAGTGATATTGCTTTATCCAATCAGAGGAACTACAGACGCATACATATTCTTTTAATTTGTGAAATTTACTTCCTGAATACCTGAATAATTTGAGAGCTAATTTACTCAAACAACTTATAATCGAACGAAATGTTGCTTGAACAGAGGACCATGATGTAAGATCACAAGTAAAATGTATAAGCAGTGGTTTCAATAAGGCTGATTTACGAAACAGTCAAATATTTGCATATTCGCCGAGTATAGAACTCAACATTTAGAGACGTGCAATAGATGATTGCATCTTCAATATTTAAGTTTTATTTATTTATTGGAGTTAACGCCGTATCAACACAATTTAGGTCATTTCACGGCGTCCAGCGCATCTAACCTAGCTTTCCTGAACCATTTTCTATAACCAGTACTCACCTACCCTTCCACAAGGCCGGAAACTTCTCCATATTATCTAATCAATGGAGGAAAATCGACATTATTGTCAAATTTTCATGGAAGGGTATAACCTCCCCGGGTGGGATTCAAACCCGCACCCCCTCGGGCACCAGTATCCAAATCCCGGTGCGCTACCAACTGCGCTATCGACCCGGGTTAATATTAATGTAATACATCACTTCCTGATAAGTCTACAGTTACACGAGGGACGTGGATCTCGAGTGTCTTGTTCATGTTGTATTAAATCAATGTTTCAAAAATTCGTCAAAGTTTTTTCATGTACATAATGTACACAACGCATTTTGATATTTATAAGTTTCAGCACAACCTCAGCTGAATGTGCCTATGTAATAAAAAGGCGACATATAAAATTATCAATCAAATTTGAAACAAAAGCATAGTAAACAAAGCGACTGGTATTTTGTATTACCAAATGGTATTATGTTGAACCCCGATAACTCAGTCCATCAAACAGTACAAACGAATCCAAAAATAAACATGAAAGTCAGTTTACCAAATGCAATCATAAAACAAAGTTTATGTTTTTCATCTTTTTGTAATAGGCTTATCACATGCTAAAGTTCTTTGATAAAATTGTGACAAGCGCTGCCCGATATCAAGATTCCCTTTCAAAACGCATTGGAATATGCAACAAATATCAAACTTAATCAGGCAACAAATATAGAAATCTATTTATTACAATAAATAAATTACTAGCAGTAAAGATAAAATGTAAACATGTCAGAAAATAGACTAGTTTGCTGAATTCATACGTCAGCTTAAGGTTTTTATCCTAATTTGGATCTTGAAAATTAGCTTGACGAAAAAGTGAAAGCATAACATTTTAAAACTTGTGGACTGAGAAGGCACGAATGAAACAATGATTTTATCTTTAGTTAGCAGGATGATACGCATTTATTGTATGATTGTAATGTTTACTTGCTACCAAGGTAAGATTACTACTTACTATAGGATTAAGTGGTAAGATTACTAATTATTACTAATTCTTCATGTTGGTGTTAAAATATATAAACATGAATTGTAGAGAAAGTATCAAACTAATAAACAAATATAAATGTTGACGATGATGATTACGTCGATTATGATCATGATGTTTATGGTATTGATGGTGATGAATATGATGATAATTTAGGTGATGATAACATTGATTTTAATTAAATAGTTGGTAACTATAGAAATAATTTTAATACTGTTTGTAATAATATTGAATTTTACGGCGGTGATGATACTTTGTAGTCATATTGAAACCAATGTTGTGATATTGTAGTAAGTGATAATAATGAAAATGTTGCAAATCAGAACTATACTAACATAAGGTAAAAAATAAGAATTCTTGTAGTGTGCTAGCGACTGAGGTTTAAAATAACTATCATAATAAAAAAAATCACAGCCATTTTGTTTTTCAAAATTTTCAGAAATTAGCTCAGTCGACCCTTGTTTAGAATACATTGAGTTAAATGATACAGCATTAACCACTACAAACATACCTCCTGATGTATCCAGTATAACATGTCCAACATTTACACCATTTAAATGGTATAGATATACTGGAACAGACGATGGGTTATTAACTAACCAATGTCCAACTGGGTTACAATGTGGAAGTCATACACAAATATGGATCAATGGTAATTGCTAAATTTTCTTTATTTTATCGAACACTTTAGTAACCAGCTTCGGCAGATAAAATAACAACATTTAATTACTTTACATCAAATATTGGCAGACATGACTTTATTATACTGCATTAAGTTTATGTAAGTGTCTAATTTGATAAAATAATATGGTTGGATAATGAACACAGAATAGTAAAAGCAATGTCTTACGAAAGCAATATACTTTTATTGAGTTAAAAATAACAATCAAGATAATGGTAAGGCAAGCCACTATACTAAACCTGAAAAATCGATAAATACCTTAGGTGCAAACGATCTTGAAATGAATGGTAGTGAGTAAATGTTTACTTTTTTCAGACTCATTTCCAACATTAAATGATGATATTCGTCTGGCACAAGTGTGTATACATACGAAGAATTCTTGTTGTGCATTCACGAATAAAATACAAATGAAAAATTGTACCTCATTTATGGTCTACTTACTTGTGCCTTTGTCTTTGCCATGTGCCAACTACTGTTTTCGTAAGTTTTGTATATCATAAATATTTGTTTCAATATCTCATTATTAATAAAGACAAAATTGATACTCAAGACAAACCTTTTTTGTCGAATTTTTAGCCGTAACAACATATTGTTTACGTAATACCACGGCAGTCAGTCAACCTACTCACCGTTCCTGGAAAGGCTAAATCTATGGAATTAGCTGATAACCAGTTAATAGGTACACATTCGCCATAATGAAGAATCAGTGGTAGGAGGGAGAAAGGTAGTGAATATCATTTTATGACCAACTCCACAAAAGTATACCCCGCCCGGGATGCAAATCCACGACCCCTTGATTACTTGACTTGTGTGTCATCAACTAAGCTAGCCGGTGGCTAAAACATTTATGTTAGTCTATAACAAATGTTTCAATCGAGGTATTTCAGATCATTGTTTGTTACGTATGACAAATCCAATGTTAATAATGCTTTTGGAACTAATTTGTTTATATTTGTCTTTTCTTGCAGTCAAGAATGGAACACCAGCTTTCTATAATGCTGAGTCAAGAACAAATGTTACGCCTGAAGTAAATAAGACCTCATTGATGATACCTGTCGCTATTATGGTGGTTTTATTGTCCGTTATAGGTATCATAATAACAGTATTACTATACAAAAGGAACAAGTACCGGTAAGTAAACACATTCAACTTACGACACGCTTTATTTATTACTTTGCGTTAACATAAACGTCTATGAACATTTATAAAATGAATCATTACGAGAGGTGTTCAACTTATATTTGAACATATCTGAACTCTGATTCTGAAGCCTATGCCCGGATTGTTTCCTCTAAAAATTGCTTTTTATATGCATTGTTATGTAAATAATCATGTTCTATGAAACAAAATTATTTAAACTTATTTTATCATACATATTTATAGCATGTTAGTTGACCACACCAAAACATCATTTTTTAGAGTTTTACCACATTTTTTGCTCTTAGATATGGCCTGTTGGATGTGTTATAAATGTTATAATTACCTTTTTGTATCCCAATAGCATGTGTAATTTAATAAAACACAATTAGGTCTTTTAACAAAAAAATATGCATTTTGTCATTTTAGACTTTAGTCCGAAATCAGTGTTTGAGAGCATATATCATACATTCATTAATTTTACATAATAGATTTTGAAATTATTTAATTAAACATATCCTTATTAAAACTTTAATGTCCAAAGTGTGT
Organism: Mactra quadrangularis; assembly: GCA_025267735.1. NCBI lineage: Eukaryota > Metazoa > Mollusca > Bivalvia > Venerida > Mactridae > Mactra > Mactra quadrangularis. Next base: position 38,174,589 of record CM046304.1, read on the forward strand.
AAATTGAAAGGAATGCAATAATCAATGATGTTATAAGGGGTCAAAAAGTGATCCTTTATAGGGTAATTCAAAGACAAGTAAGAGAAAGTCGTCACGTTTTGGTCAAATTTAGTAACGTATAAAACACTATATTTTTACTTTTTGTACTTGAAGTTGCTAAATAATATAGTCATACACCAATTTCATAGACATGATTTGCTTAATAGTTGTAGTTACTTTGATATGACCATGTTTAGAAGTATTTACTTTAGCTTTCATTGCTTGATATGACGTCACATAACATAAATATAAAAGCCTCATTCAAAGCCTGTGTATAGGTTTCGAAGTAGAAATTTGGGAATTTGTGTCTTTATAACATAAGCTAAACATATACTAGTACATATAACAAATGAATTAGTAGTTGCAGAAACATTCATAAATAATGTTATTTATCATGTACTTGATTCAGCTCAACGTTCATTTAGATAATATTGTTGTCAGACAAATAAAAAGCAATTTCACGCACATTTCGAACTTCAAAGAACACGAAGAAGTAGAAATATACATGAACAAATTGTAAAAGAAAAGATTTTGCAAAATCATATGGGATAAAGATGAATAACAACTTCTAAAGTGACCGTTTACTTTAGATTTCGCTCTGTTCAAAACGCCAAAACTACGGTCCCTTCCTTAATGTTTAATAACAGCATTATGTTGTTTCAAATTTTTAATTGTAATATGCCATTCGATTATAGATAATCCACTTGTAACATACTAAAGTAAAATGTGGATATTTATTGTCAGAAATTGATTTTTATCCCATCAAAAAAGTGTTCAAATATAAGTTGAACACCTCTCGTACTATCTCTTAATTGGTTAAACTAAAAGGTATACTAGCATGTGTGCATAAAAATCTGCTAATGAAATTCAAAATCGATATTTTATGTATTTATTGACATACAGATGCAGCCTAAACACATTTAGTTTTACACAAGCTACAATAAAGCTGTTTTAAGTGATAATGATAGTAACCTATCTAAAATTCTTATGGGAAAATTACTAAAACTCTCTTTGACAACGAATATGATTGTACCATAACAACAAAGCTTGCGGACAGTTATATTTCTTTTAAATGTTTTGTCTAAAGTATATCTAAAGTATGTACATGTAATTTGTTTTCAGAAAAACACATTCTTCTGCTGACTTGAAGACATATGCCAACTGCGAAGAAAGGGGTGTTGTTGCTAGAAATAAATTTAATCCAGAAAATTTAAATTCACAAAGCGTCAATTAAACAGTGCATATACAACGAACAATATATGATACATTCAGTATGTAGTGAATATGTCTGCTTGCGTTTATTTAATGCCTGAATTATTGACTCCAAATGTTCTTATCAGATTCTGACGACTCCAATGTACCACCGGCCTGACTATAAACCCACGGTTAAATTATTTCCTGTTTTTATTGTGCATTACGGACTCGAGGTAAACATTCCTAGCACAGCATACAATCGTTCAGAGGAAGACAGTGTTTTGAACACAGCCTGTCTTCGTCAGCATAAGTTTATTATATGCTTTAGTACAGGAATGTTAAACCTGTCAACATTTACATTACACTTGATTTATGATGAGTAACGACTAAATAATGTTTTTATTTGTTTGATATCTGAATTATTGAACTGAATGCCAATGAGTAATAAGCGTTGCAAATTGTGTAAAATATTATTGTATTAAATTTTGCCTTTGTGTTATCGATGTTAATATCAGATTTAAGCACGCGCATGTCTAACACTAAGTAAAGTATGAGTGTTATTCAATCTTTTTATCTTATCAATAAAATGCCATGTGTGATCATGAGTTCCAAGGGTATTAAAATAATCTTTGTGATTGTTTTCTGTTTGTGTATTACGCAATGGGCTTCCTGGTTTATTGATAACGTTTAATCTGTATTTTCGGCGTAAAGGGAAAAAACTCAATCACGAAATATGACGCCATATTAAGGTAGTTATCTCTTTGTACAGACATAATTTTCGATCCTGGAGAACCATAAATGGAACTTATCATTTGGTCATTGAATTTGACATTCACTATTCTTCCTCGGATATTAATATTGGTACAACCCAAGTAAAACAATCTATTCGGAACCAAGTGTGCCTCCCTAGGATACAAGTTCAAAACGTTTACAGACAGGAAAAGTAAAGGTAAGGATGTAATTAAATCTGCGGCTTTATTATTCCTTCTCCTTATTGCTATTGCATGTGATGTTAAAAGTAATCCTGGACCCCATCCATCAGAAACTTTAAATGGAAGTTCTACCATATTCTCTTGCGGGAACGATGATAAACCAGTCACATGGTCAAGCAAGGGAGTACAGCGCAACATGTGTCTTCTCTGGTACCATGCTAACTGCGAAAATATTAATGACTCTCTGTGTGAAAGAAAGGCTTGGTGACTCTGCAGCGGGTATATCAGAGTGGAAATGCTCTATTTGCGAGAATATAAATGTAAACAATAACTCAATACAATCACTGGAGTCTTTAGAAACACCAAACTCATTCTCCATTCTTGATCCCTCAATCTCCTGCAATCTTTCTTTCCCTTTGCCAGAAACATCTACTCCAAAAAGTGAAGGCTGCACCAAGACCTCACAAAAAACAAGAAAAAAATGTACACAGACCACTTAAAATATATGTCATAAATTGCAGATCGATTGTAGATAAAAACATGAATTCAGTAACAGTGTTCTATCAGCTAATCCAGACATAGTAATTTGCACAGAATCATGGCTAAAACCCTAACATCACACCAGTGAAATATTCGACCCTAACCTTGGTTACTCTATCTTAAGAAGAGATACAGTTGACCAAGTAGGGGGAGGGGTTTACATTGCAGTAAAAACATCATCACTGCGCAAGATATGCCTGACCTGAAACAAACTGTGAAAATTTATGGGCCAGAATTGAGCTACTGGGTAGCAAGTCACTTATCATAGGTGCATACTACAAACCCCATGAGACAGACGTTACCAGCTTCACTGAATTCACAAACTCCCTCAATAAAATATCGAATAAATTTTCCAACATCTGGGTAGATGGCGACTTCAATTTCCCTGAAATCGATTGGGACACTGAAAGCCCTACATTAGATTGCAAACACCAATCAATATACAAACAAGCAATAGACACTTTCAGAGATTCAAACCTATCCCAAATGGTCAACTCGTGAAAATAATATCCTTGATCTTTTTCGCACAACCATTCCTACCCTTGTCCAATCAATAAATATTATACCAGGTATCAGTGACCACAATATTGTTGAATCAAAACTAAATACATCAGGTAAGATTTGCAACAAAAAACCGCGTGAAATCCCTTTATACAAGAAAGCTTATTGGAATTCTTTGGAGGTTTCTATTAATGATTACCACCATAAAATGATATTAGAAAATAAATACAATGAAATGAATACTGAGCAACTATGTGCTGACTTCTCAAACACTCTGAATACTCTTACAAACAAACAAACATATTCCTACAAAAATGTCATCAACCAGAGACCATCTACCATGGGTAAATCAAACATAAGAAGACTAATACTTCAGAGCATTAGAAACAGAGCATTAAAAATATCACAAAACTAACAACCATACAGGTAAAAATATATTTCCTGCCCTAATGCATCATGTGCGCAAAAACATCAAAGAACCACACTATAACTATCTAGAAGATATACTTAACATAGAAAATCCCAACCCCTTGAAACCCAAAATACCCAATACAAAAAAGTTATACCCCTTACTAAAACACTCAAAGCAAGAATCAACAGCCACCCCTCCTTTAAATTCAACAACACATTATATTATGACGACAAAGATAAAGCCTCTGTTTTACAAACAAACAGTTCCAATCTGTCTTCAGCCCCAAAACACAACTTAGCCTAGCCTCATTATGCGCCATGAAAATTAATAAATCAGATGAAAGTAAAATGCCTGATGGCTCCCTATCACCAGACTGGAAAAAAAGCAAATGTGGCCCCTATTTTCAAAAATAGTGACAGGCCAAACCCTGCGAATTATCGGACTACATCTCTGACCTGTGTACTTTGTAAGGTACTAGAGCATATTGTATACTCTTCCATTGTGCAACATTTTACTAACCATTACATTCTTTACCATCTCCAGCAAGGTTTCCGCGAAAAACGATCATGTGTCACCAAGTTAATAATGTAAGTAAATGATCTGATCACTTCAATTCATCATAAGAAACAAGTCGATTTAATACAACTAGACTTCAGCAAAGCATTTGACAAAGTCAGTCACGAAAAGATCCTTCAAAAGTTACATGGTTATGGAGTCCGAGGACAGACCCTGGGGTGGATAAAATGCTTCCTAGACAACAGGTACCAGACAGTTATACTCAATGGAAGCATCTCAGATGCAATACCTGTATCATCTGAAGTCCCCCAGGGTTCTGCCCTTGGCCCACTCCTATTTTTTGGCCTATATAAACAATCTGCCTAATAACATCAAGTCAGAGTTCAGATTGTTTGCCGATGATACCGCCATCTATATGTCTCTTACTTCTCAAAAAGACATGAAATTTTATACAAAAGGGCCTTGACAGACTCCAAGACTGGGAACGGCTCCGGAACATGGAATTTAACCCTTCAAAATGCCAAGTCATACACGTCACAAAACGCAAGCATCACATACTCACTCAATACTTCTTACATGGTCAAAAACTTACCTCAGTAACTTTAGCTAAATACTTAGTTGTTGACATTTTGAAGGACATGTCGTGGGAAACACACATAAATAGATCAATGCAAAAAGCAAACCAGACGTTAGGCTTTCTCAAACGCAACATCCAGGTCAAATCACAAAAAATAGATTCCTTACAAAACACTGGTCAGGCCTCAATTAGAATATGCCTTAGAAGTATGGTCACCACACAACAAAAATTTAATAGGTCAATTAGAGGCTATACAACGACGTGCTGCTCGTTGGATCAAACATGACTTCGGACGAGACTCAAGTGTCTCAGAGATGCTAGCGGACTTTGACCTTCGCAGACTAGATCTCAGCGATCCCATCCCATGATTATTTAACTCCTTTATCCCGTAGATCCCGACATAATCACTCTTTGAGCTACAGGTTGATACAAGCTAGTACATACTATTTTAAATTCTCATTATTTCCTAGGACTATATACCATTGAAACAATCTACCAACACATGTTCCTATTTTATCATCTGTGGATATGCTAAGTGCTGCTGTCAGTAACATTGAAAATGTTTCACCCTAAATCTTCTGTCACTACTTTTATCCTTTGTTTTAACCAAACCTATTTTATTTTTATTTTATCTTTTCTGTTTCTTTTATTGCTCCTATTTATATACTTTGGCGGCTTGACGCGCACCTGTCTACGTCCCCGCGAAGGGTTATGACAATATAGGAAGATTGATAGATAAAATATAATAGAAAACATTGTTAACAATTGCTTTGTCGGCAATGTTTGAGATGTTTGCATCAAAGCAACGAACACATTGCTATTCAAATACAAATTCTGCAAAGAACTCGGGTATACTGTATTGCTTTATAAAACTGCAATTTGCAATTTCAAAATGATCGATTATATTTACATCTTTTAGACTTATATTAGGTCTCACTTTATTGTTAAAAGCTGATTTGTAGATAACAATCTAACATTTTATAATAAAAAAGAGAGCTTATAATTTAACAGTTACATGGAGGGTGCAGACACTGAACGTTTCCCGAGTTGTATGTTGTCTTGATACCACAACCACAATTAACAGTTTAAACCAATTGTCAATATAACATTATGGAATTATACACGCAAAATAAGATTTTAAATCCCCTTTCTCTAGTTTTGCACTTGTAAATTATATAAAAAGTAGATTAAAACAAACCAAATTTATATGCAGACAATTTGGCTGAAATATAATCTATGATCAAACAGTTTCTATTTGTGCTACTTAATCAAATCAGTTCTGACTAGGAAGTATGTCTACAAACACGTACATTTTCGTCAGCCAATTAAAAGCTTCCTTGATAAGTTTTAACGAAACCACAACACACCACCCGATATCAAGCCTTTGTGGTGTAATTGAAGTGTAAAACAGGAACAAATACATTATTCACATTGTATTTTTATTTCAAATATACTTAATACATATACATAAAGAATTTAATGATAAGATATGAACCGATTCAATGATCTATCGTTTTGATTAGGTAATACCTATGTTCGTACTTCACAATGATTCTATATTATAAATGCGCCATAAAGCAGTGGGATCACTCGACATTAATCTAAACCTATGAGACTTTACACGTGTGAAAGAATGGGCTTACATTTATTTGACAATTTCATGTGGATATGTTGTGCCATGTATTACATAGGTAAGATAACCTCACCAATATTCAATATAGGTATTTTTATTAATTGACAATCACAACAATATAATAATTTTAACCATTATCGTATTGATATCATTGGTAATGGAGTTGATAATGATGATACTGTTTATGCTGATGATAATAATGTCATGATGATTATTATCGTTATAAAGATTTGATGATCATTTTTTAAATTGGGTTTAACACATATATTGTCGTATTCAACACATATTTAGGTCATATACACGACGGCCAGCTCTTCCTACTATAGCTATTCTGGACACTTTTCTATCGCCAGTTCTAACTTACCCTATGGCGAGGCCGACAACTCATCTATAGGGTATGACCTTTGATGATCAACCGACGTTGAATATTCGTGAGTTTATTTACAGCGATGATAATGGTTACATTGAAAATGTTAATCATATGGAGGTGTTTTCGTGAATACTTTATCTTTATATGACAAAACAGTAAACCTACTTAAGATTGTTTACACGTAATATTGACATTTAGAAGTTGTTTTAGAAGTTTATCTTATGAAACGATAGATAATGTTATAGTAATATTAAGTATGATTGATCATAATCATAAGTACCTTAGATAATGGATACACACTCAAGAATGAACTTAAAATGTTTTTTGTAACATGTATTACGGTACAAAATCTCTTTAGCAACACTCAATAGGAGGGACTAAAGCGTGTTGATGTTCACTGGCTGTTGCTCAGCAGATGCTAAATTCAATTAAAATTAAGCCTATGAGACATAATTATCAAAAGCTGTTGTTGTGCAGATGTTTCTTCTGTCATGCTATCGAATAAATAAACGTCGCTATCTTTGTTTCAGTATTAGAAATTCACACACTAGACCCTTGTATAGATTATATTGAGTTTAATGATACATCATTAACCACTACAAACATACCCTCCGATTTATCAAGTATAACATGTCCAACATTTCAACGATTTAAATGGTATAGATACACTGGAACTGACGATGGGTTATTAACTAACCAATGTCCAACTGGATTACAATGTGGAAGTCATACACAAATATGGATCAATGGTAACTTGCTTAATGTTTCAATATTTACTTAACTTGACTTGTTTTCAATCTGACATTATCAACATTAAAGGGCTACAAAATTTAACGACCTGTCTTTTTCTACGAGTATTGTAGAGTCACAGGGATCATCTTAAAGCCACTATATGAATATGTATTCATAATTAGTAGACTTACAAACTCTTCGTACAACTACGTAGTTATCAACATATACCATGCATTAGAGAAACAATAAACAGTTCAAACCAATCTGCTTTCTAAATTTAAGTTTGACCAAGTGTCCATTTTTTTTAAAAAGTGGGATTCTACTATATGAGCACACTCTATGCATTTATATGCTAATGTTCAATGTACCTGATCCACACTAGTTTTTGAGATTAATTATGTAATTCTGAGTGAGTTTTTTTCTCTATCATATGACTTCATCTTATACATAACTGTGATCAAAACTTTTGTTTTAAGTATTAACATCCAAATTCTACTTTCGTATTTAATCTACTTTTACTTTGAAATGCAATAAATATATTTAAGCAAGATTTGCCTTCATTTAAAAACATATTGTTCAATATATAGGTGTTTGAAATAGATAAATGCATTTTTCCTTGCAGTCCACGTTGTTACTTTTGATAATGGCGCTATAAACGTCACATGATTGGAATTCCAAAAAAAGACGATCAATACTTGTGCCGTGAGTTTATCGCATTTGCTCTCCGAAAACTTGTTTATAGGGGTTAATATTATTATAAACAAGATTCAGAATGGGACGTCGTTATCTTTATATATAATGTACATGTCATGATTGAAGAATGTTGATTAATCTCGGGTTGCACATAAATTTTCATTTTAACTATCAGTCCAGACTGAAAACACCCTGGGAGTGACATTATTTATTCCAATATTTTATTAGCAAAACCTAATGGTAATAAGAAATAATGATAGAAAAATGAAGATAATAATAAGTAATAAGTAACGTTTTGTTATTTACGAGTCTGTCATGTGATTTTACTTTGATTAATGTCTTATATTATCTGCCTTACGAGATGTCATCCTGGTTTACGCCTCTTCATGTTGACAATACAGAAAAAAAAGGAAAACGAAAATGCATCTATCTTTTATCACTCGTATTTTTAAGTCAATTATAATTGGACAAAGTCGATTTTTAATGTCCAAATTGACACCATCAAATCCGATCGGGGCAACGTTTAGCTTTACAGTAGATATTGTAAATGTTATGCTAGAGTCAATTACTAATATCAAAAGCAGTGTCAAATCTATGGAGGCATAGAATTATAATGGTCATGCTGTGAAAGCCAACGTTTGTGGTAACAGAGATGCTTTATGTAACCTTTGTTTATCATTATTTACAGATTCGTTTCCAACAGTTGATGAAGATGTTAGACTAACAAAGGTGTGCATACATAAAGACAATACATGCTGTGCAAATACTAACATGTTGAGAATGAAGAATTGTACTCTCTTCTTAGTTTATTTTTTTGTCCCAATACCTTTGTCATGTGCCAACTACTGTTTCTGTAAGTTCAGTTTTGATGACTCATTATGTCAAATAAAAATCATACATACACTACACAGATTTTATTAATGGTCAAATGCCCGATTTTGTTGTACTATAACTTTACTGTATGTAAATTAAATAATCATATCATGACTGCCTTAGTTAAAAGTTAAGTAACACAACGTACATTGCATACTGAAATCCAAAATGTCCTGTAGTAGACAAAAAAGGTCTTTACATTATATGCTTTACACCAAAAGGCAAGTAAACAAGATTATTTAATGCATGGAACTTGCACTATCAGTCATTTTATATCGCGGAGGTCAGATGTCATACCCCTGTTCCATTGACAAGCCTGAAATTCTTAACGCAAGCTTTTAACCTAGTTCTAAACACATACCCTCGCCTTTAGCCCTACTTGATACAGAAGTGTCGACATAATGACAATAAAATATATTTCTTGACTATACTAAATAAAGATATATAGGTTCTTCAATGGTATCTAACCTACGACTCCTATATTCGTGGTCAGACAGGTCGTTCTAACAAATGTCTATAAATATGTGAGACATTAGTAAATAAAGATTTGCAGTTAGCATCGAAGTATGATTGGTCATATGTTTGCTTTTTATTATACTGTTGTAGAAAAAACTTACTATTATAGCATTTTCCCATATTTAAATTATTGAGCGATTATTCCAATTTGGACATTCCACGAGCCATGTACATCATAGATTGTTCAATATTATGTTTTCTTTTAGTTGAGGAAGAGCCGCCAATTCTAGTGAATGTTAATCAGGGAAATGATGCGAGTTATGTAGGAACTAATAAATGGATAATACCTGTTGCAATTATAACTCCATTGGTTATAATAGGAATAATGACATTAATAGTAGTACTATATATAAAGAATAATAAATATCGGTTAGTAAATTAGATTTCATTTACTTGATATCCCCTTGTAAAATTAAAAATGTTTTAAATTTATTAAGTGGCATAAATTTTGAAGTTTAAGAATAGTCAAACAATAAGCATTTAATTATCAGAGTATTGCAATTCTAATTGAAGATAATTTTAAGTATGTATTAACTTTTGCTTAAACTGTTGATGTACCATATTTTGTTTCCAATCAATACTATTCAATGTGTCTTCCCTGGAACGTAATCTCATTTTCAGCTTCATGGTATTTTTCCTGTTCTGCTTTTTTTTTCGCACGTAACTCTTTAAAATGAATTAGTTTTTCCCACCTTTAGTTGTAGCTGTTCATTTAAAGTATTTACATGGTATCTTTTTCCAGGAAAACACATTCTGAAGTTGATTTGAATGTATATATTAATAGAGAAAGAGTCGGCGACGTCGGAAGGAAAAAATTCAACGCATTTGCTTTGCATTGAATATGATATAGACCAAATAGGCATCTGAACGATTATTATTCAACAGTGTGTAGTGTGTTTGTCTCGATAATTGTAAAGAAAATTGTCAAATGATCAACAGTTTGTAAATATTTGTGAGAAATGGTTTATGCGTATGCTTATAGTGACTATGTATTAAACACGGTTTCATAAAATGTTTTCAATATACTCGTACCTAATTAAAGACAGTTATTCAATGAGAATATTTAGAACTGCAAGGTCAGTCAACTGCAATTCGATAATAATATGTGACACGTAGAGGTATGTTGAAACCTCAGTTTCATGACTAAGAAATGGAAAATGTTTTTACAAAAACAGTTAAGAAAATATCATTAAGGTACTCCACCTCAATGGATATATTTTCGATTAAATTGTGTAATCATCAAAGTCTAAAATTGGAGTAAAGTAAAGCTGCATAAGTTTTACCAAATTGCAATGGTGGTCCTACAATTAGATCACCCTTTACAAAAATAATTAGCAAATATTTGCATTGACATTTATGTTTTGATACATTCTCCATTTTTGTAATGGTTAGAAGACAGTCGAACCTAATGTTTATGTGGCACGGCCACTGATGTGGTCTTACTTGATATGTTGAAAGTTGTTGTTATTACATAAGTGCAATTATTATTAGTTCTTAATATTATCTGAAAACATATCGTTTGTCATTTCAATGTTCTTGTACTTATATACGTTTTACCAGTTTTGAATACTCTATAATATTGTTCTATAATATATATAATATTGTATCTTTTGTGTATGCAAATTTTCAAATAAAATAGTGTTTGTGTTAAGCAATATTTTAATCATTCCTAGAAGCCATTAAAAGATTATGCATTCACAGTCAGTACATCATATCATTTGCGTCTTCGAACAGTCTAAATACGATGTTCAAAAACAACTATTCTAAATCGGAATGGGGTTTTGATTTTATGTCGCGGTATCTTTATAAATTCCCTCCGTCAATTTTACACAATTTTAAAATATTGATGCTATAATTGACAAAAGGACGCTTGAGAAAAGTATTATCAAGCGTATTGTCCCACAGAGATATGCTTGCTGTTTTGGATTTTGTGGAGTTTAAGTCATATGTAGGAGGTTAATGTGAGACTATCAATGATGAATGGCTGTTTTTGTGTGGTAACCATTAGTGTGGCTCAACTGATTTTCAAGACAATAGCTAAACAATTATAAACAGTTCAATATTTATTTTCAAAAAGGCATTAGCAAAATAAATATAATAGCAATTAATGAATATAAATTAAAACAATACTAAAATATGTATGATGGACACAATAATGATGTATTTAAATGTGTAAATGTATCATTATATGACAATAACATTTATTTACAATCATAAGGAAATAAGAATTAACAATAAAGAAACAACATTCTTGGAACATACACTCAGTTCGATAAAAATCACGATGTACAAGCCAATTTATTTATAAATTTTGTTATAAATATCACAGACCAAGTCTTGTACATAGCGTCAATATTTGTAATAAAATGATACAATAGTGTATCATCCATACATCTAGTTCAATAAATGCATTGAAAACAACGAAAGTAACTGTGATAAAACTTAAAGTATGGCAAAGATATTTGAATGTAAATTCAATAATAATAAGAATAAACATTCTCAATTTCACACATATGCCAGCATGTGTATATAGGTTAAATATAACTTTAAAATATATTACTTTTAGCGCTAGTAAACAGTTTCTGTCACGACACTCATAAGTTATCCATTCGGAGCACCTCGAACTTTCATGAATGAATAATCTCGGAAGGATTCGTGGGGGTCGTCTCTGGATTTTTGTGATTTTACTACCTACGCGAGGCGAAGCACGTAACGGTTACACAAAATAGTTCTTGCAGTATACACACAGATCTTTGTCTTAACATATTTATTTGTTTTAAATTGAACTAAATATTGCTCATCGATATCATTAAACCATGTAATTTCAAATTTATGGACTAAAAGCGAAAATTCAGTCATCGCCTAAACGAACGTGTATTTGTTTACTTCAACACCGGTTTTTACAAAATGGCGTCTAAATATGTCCGAGGTTATTCGTAGCGAATGGCCGAGGTGTTCCGAATGATATGTTATCAACACATATTTCGCTCGACTTACAACACGTAACACATATCTTTACTGGAACATATCTGCCTCTTAGTGTCACAACTATACTTTGGTAAATAAGACTCGAATTACATTAGAAATGTTAGTTTAAAATATTGGGAACTAGTAATAAATTTCTACGAGTTCTTTGTGAAGTATTGTTTGTGGCCAATTTTTATAATTTGGTACCAGTTTGTTGGTCTGAACGTCCTCTACTCGTAAACCTTGAATTACTAGGAGTTGAATCATCTACTTGCTGTTTTGCTTTCTTTTTGGTCATAAAATCACGATACAAGAAACCAAGGAAGACTGTTCCAAATAATACTACCAACATGGTACACAAAATGAGAATAGGTATAAATATCCCTGAAATAATAATAACATAATGATAAAAATAACAATGTCAATTCTAACTATATTTATAAAAATAATTATTACGAGGGGTGTCCCAGTAAATCGTGTACTTTGTCCATAACTTTCTTTCCTTACGTCACATGATGATCATAATTTTCAAGACTATTTGTTAATTATATTTTTATACAAATCAGGCATTTGACTTATAAGTATGTGCATTAAAGGCATCATTTTATTGTTTACTAATACAAGGTAAGTGCATGCAACCTCGTATATAATAATGATTATAATGATAATAATGACACAAACAAACAAACATTGACTGTAATGTAATTTTATTTGAAATACTTTATTTCTATGTTAGAATGTGTGGCTTCAAGCAATTAAAATCAGTGATCCAACTGCATGTGTCAATCTAATGTCATAAAGATTCAATCTTTAAAATTGACCAACAAGTATGCAATTAAGTGTACATTGCGAAAAGCATAAAAATATACATGTACAAACCAGAAAGTATCGATTCCTTATTAATAGGTACAGGAAGTGTTGGTTTTATTTTGTTGGTACTGATTGAACTTTTTCTCTCTGATGTAGTCATGAGGTTAGTTCTTGAATTAGTAATCGTTGTAACATTGGCTGTTGTGACCGGTGTTGTTGTGAGATCAACGCCTGTCCCATAAAATTCTAAGTTCCATTCTGTCAACTCCGCTGAAAAGAAACAAAAATTGAAGAAAATGAATGCATTAAGTAAGTAAAAACATGATTTTATACACTAGAATTATACAAAAATACATACTATGTACATCAATGATTCTCAAAACATCTGTCTCAAGTCAAACTTAATCACTTTTTATGTACTGTATTCATTTTCAAGTAATAAACATAAACATATTATTTAACAGATAATAAAATTGCTATTAGTTATCTGCGATGTTCAAAACCAGCACTACTTTGTTTTCTTTTGAGCGAACAAGTGTAAAGACAGCCAAATTATTTCTTACTTACAAAATAATATTCGTTAGTTCACAAGTATCATTATTGTTGTGTCAGCATCCTACCTATTTGTGTATAATCCATTTCTAAAGACATTTGTAAGACCCATTTTCCGTATGGATTTTCATCCCAGAATTGTACACTCATAAAAGTCCAAACCTGAAATTACTAACAGCATTGAAATAAACGTGCAAGATTGAAAGAAATAATTAAAATCAACACAATATTAAACGGATAATAAAGTGATATATATTTTATGAACGGCTCAATTAATATACATGTACAAATATTTCACTTATTATGATATCAAATTTTAAATTATAATCTAATTAAGTCTGTGCTGACATGAGTTGAAAAACCCCTAATCATAGTGTAACCTATATAGTATTTGTTATCTAGCCCTACAACCTTTCTTTCGTCTAATTTTGGCCTAAATTTATAGGCCTAATTTCGTCTAAATTATCAACTAAATACCTTGAAGTGAATCGTTTTTACTAAGTAATACGATAGCACATTGTAATACACAAATGACTCAACCGTTTCATAATATATATCCGATACTATGTTTACCTGTTCATTATTCTGCAATACATCCAATGCTCTTCGACTCAGTAACTGTGATTTTGTACCCAACGGTGAAATCAAATAAAACATCACTGCCCCCCTCAAAGAGTATTTATATGTTATTGTTACTTTAACGTGTTCTAGAAATAACACTTCATCTGCTGTGTCTCTACATGCAGTTGCATCAAATTCACTAGAAATAGTTCTAGTGGGCTTCCTCATTTGAATTTGCCTAAAATGAATCAATCAATAATGCTGAATTTATATATTTCCTTATCAACGCTAAGTTTACAGGTATATGAAAGACTCACAATTATACATGTGATAACATTGTATTATTTGTAAATCAATTTAACCCCAACTCTTTAGTGCCGTGAGCATGAAGCTTTATATTACATTTTTTGTTTCTTTGTTGTTTCATTAGAAATCATTAAATGACTTGTGAATACTTATGAAGATGCTCATACATCAAAAACGCAAATTCAGGACTCATAAATATCAGATGTAAAAATCGGTAATTTCACACCTGACATGATATCCAACAAAATCTGAAAACTACTAGACAACTTAATGACAAGAACATGATGTATCATATAAAAGATAAATGATATACATGTATCTAACATGTATAAGAAACATCATATGCTAGTTAGTGAGTTTTTTCGATTGTGTACAAAAATACATCTTTAGAACTAACGTCGTTAAGACACTTTCCATGTATGAACAATGTTGTACAACCTTAACTATACGATAACAGGGACCATTTATATACCTTCCATCTCTCTTCACACCTTGGCGACAATATTTTTGCTGTCCAACAGTTTGCCAAACATTAGCAACTTCTACAAGCTTGTCTGCCTTGAGTAAACCAAATCCAAAGAAGTCAGACACTGTGTATGAATAAAAGTAATCACTTAATGTTGCTTAAGTCTTAAAACTCATTACCACGAACATACTTATAAAAACTTATCGCAATATCTAATAATAATAGAATCGATTTTAATAAGATAAATCTAAGTTAAACATGAACAGAGTCAATGATACATAAAAAAGTTTTCCTGCAGTATGCCTTGAAAAGCATATGATGCCTGCAAATGACAATGCTATGTCCAATATGCGCGAACTTAGAATTGTGAAAGTGATGGAAAAGTCAATATAAGTTTGAATGATTTCCATAATCGTAGAGGTATTCTAGACTGTGTTTATAGGAACACGTGTATCGATATTTAAAGTGTACTCAATTTATATAAACAATGGTTAATGCAATAGATCAGTTTTACCTTGTCTTCCAGCACCATTTGTTTGAGTGTTACCATATTGTAATGCTGACAGGTCAGATGTATTTACTATCAAATGTTGTATATCTCTCCATGTTAGCGATGGACTGAACAAACAAAACATAAGAACATCATACAAATGTAAAAAACATAACAAAGGATAAATGTATTTGGTCGTTACACGTTCAATCAAATTACGACAAAAGATAAAAAGAATAACTGACCAAAAATCTTGGGTATATCAAAACAATGAAAACACAAATTATCTAAAGAACTACTCAGTAAAATATAAGTAACATTTTAAATGCTGAGCTAAAGCAAAGCTAATATACAAAGTATAATTATTTAAATAAAGTTGCCAACACATGTATTATACATACTTAGCTTCGAGAGCTAAAGCCAGAATTCCAGCTGCCATAGGTGTGGCTGCTGATGTCCCAGAAAAACTGGTAACACAAGTTTTGCCAGGATATGTTGTACACTGAAATAAAAGTTAAATTACGTTGAACTTATCCATGGGTAAAATGTAATACATTTATACAACATGGTATTTCTTTATTGCAATAATATGCTTCATGGCATACCAATTTCTTCAACTTGTGGAATATTTCATTATTTATATTGTACGACCAAATCGTTAATCAAAATATCGAATGGCAATACAACGAACAGTATTATCTGAAGAAACATGAATAAGAATTGATACATTGAAGTCAAAACAACTTTCTATATTATCTAAAGACAAACAACTTACAAAAAACATCATATAGACAAAACAACCTACAATATTTAATATATACGAAACAACTTACTATATTATCAGAAGCACCGCCACTACCACTAAAAGCACTGGCCATTATAGCAGAACAAGGTTCAGCATAAGCTGGTGGTTGATGTTTTATAGATACACTACTTATACCAATTGTATATATACTGTTAACAAAACCATCACAATTACAATTGTCATCATCACCACCGTTACCAGCTGCCCATACATAGATAGAACCTAATCCTTTCCGACCCTGAATATATACAATATCATTATAATAGATACTTTATAACACATATTTTATATATCAGTATAAAGATGCAACATTAAGTATTACCCTCTTTTGATAGCTGCCCATGCATAGATAGAACCTAATTCTTTACGACCCTAAATAAATACAAAATCCTTGTGATAGATAATATTGTAACACATAACAGAGTTAGACATATTGCCAACAAAAGTGCTAAAATGTTATCTAAAAGAATTATTACCTCTAATTACTCATTTAATAAATATATCATTGAAACATGGTGTATTCCCTTCCAAGTGGAAAGAGGCAATTGTTAAGCCTCTTCTTAAGAAGGTGGGTCTGGATCTGGAATATGCTAATTATAGACCAGTTAGCAATTTGTCCTTCTTATCTAAGGTAATAGAAAAGGCTGCCTTAAATAGATTGAATACTCATGTTGATAAAAATAATCTTCTTCCAAAAAATCAGTCTGCATATAGACGTTTTCACTCATGTGAGTCAGCCCTCCTTAGATTGGTTAATGATCTACTGTGTGGTATGGAGAAATTAGAGGTAACTGCATTAATAGCTATTGATCTGAGTGCTGCATTTGACACTGTTGATCATGATATTTTACTAGAAGTACTTAATAATCAATATGGACTACAGAATAGTACACTCCGCTGGATTGATTCATATCTTCGCCCACGGGCATGTCGAGTCAACGTCAATACTAGTTCATCATCTGTACGTTCATTAGATTGCAGTGTTCCACAAGGTAGTTGTTTAGGTCCGTGGCTATATCTAACTTATGCAGGGACCTTATTTGATGTTATACCATCTGATATATCAGTGCATGGTTTTGCTGATGACCACACTGCTAATAAAAGATTCTGTCCTAATAATCAGAATGAAGAAGCAAATGCCATTTCTGATCTTGAAGATTGTGCTCTAACAATAAATTCGTGGATGAATGAAAATAAATTAAAAATGAACAACTCAAAGACGGAGTTTATAATGTTTGGAAGCAGAGCACAGTTGAAAAAATGCTTAACCCAGTCAATCAATATTGCTGGTGAAACTGTAAAATCTGTGAAGACAATTCGCTATTTAGGGGCCTTTCTTGATGAAAACTTAAGCTTTAAAGATCACATCAAAACAAAAAGTAGAACTGCTATGTTCAACTATTTACGTATCAAAAGTATTAGAAAATATTTGGACAAAGAAGCAACAGAAACACTAGTCCTATCTTTGGTCATGTCCCACATTGATTACTGTAATCTAATCTTGTATGGAATCTCAAAATGTGATCTTAACAAATTGCAGCGAATTCAAAACATGTGTGCCAAACTGGTATTAAGGCTAAAAAAATCAGACAGTTCAAGAGATGCTTTGTACTCACTGCACTGGTTACCAGTCAAAGCAAGAATCAACTTTAAAATATGTACTTTCATGTACAACTGTTTTTCTGGAACTGCACCTGCATACCTGACTGAAATTCTTCAAAAGCCTGTACAAAGCAGATCTGGTCTTAGATCTGCAAAATCCAAAGACCTCAATTATTTGATACCAATAAATAAGAAAAAAACATTCAGTGACAGAAGCTTCAGTACAGTTGGTCTCATGCTATGGAATAAGCTACCAGATGATATCAAATTATCACCTACTTTGGATGTATTCAAAAAACGATTGAAAACTCATTATTTCTCTACTTTCTATGATCTATTCTAAAACTGACATAGCTTGTTAATGCCTCACCTTACAATAACGGTAAACATACTAAGTGATTGAGTGAGTGCATTGTGACATGGGAATGAGGATTGCCTCGCTCTCGGTCATTTAATACCTTGTTTCATTATGACTGCAATGACAACCTAAATAAATTGTCCCTTTAAAGGTGATGTTTCGACACCTTTGGGGATGTATTAAGGGCCCTTTAAAGGTGATGTTTCGACACCTTTGGGGAATTGTCTGGTTAACAGTGGCATTATGTTACACTGTTCAGGACATGTCCGGTTAACAGTAGCATTATGTTATACTGTTCAGGACACCAATTTTCAATGTAAAATAAATAGAAATAAATAAGAAATTAGTGATAAAAATGTAAACTTAGGTGGAATCATGAACTGTGAAGGATGTATGTCCAAAAATATGAATTATAAAGGCTTTTTATTTATTTGTGTTATTGTATATACATATGTTTTTATGGTGGAGGGTTTTTACTTACATGTATTTATTATTATTTTCTTTATAACATTTTTGTACAACGCCATTGAATATGTAACATAGAAATAGGCGTTTAATCAAATGAAAAAGTTTAAGTTTAAGTTTAAGTAACACATATTTTGTAAATCAATTGAATCATATATTTTTTATGTATATTCTTTAACAGCATTCTTATGCACTTGGGCATATATAAAGACTCGTTAATGCGGCTTTTCATTTGCCCAATTTTATACATTGTATCTTTTACATATGCATAAAGTAAAAGGTTGTGTAAATAACATGTAGAAGAACACAAATACACGAGAGCATCTTTGCAATCTGTCTTCACAGGTGACATGAAAAATGCTTAATGCTGCGTAAAACATATCATATTGGATATAAATACATGCATGTTAAGTAAAGTTAATTTATTTCAATTTGACTTTGGATAATTTACATGGTAAAAATCTTACTTGTTGAACTCCCTGAGAAATAGCTCTTCGTACAAGATCGTCTGGTTCTTCAAATGTTGTTTTCTCTTGTGCACCCCAACTATTTGAGAATATATCAATATCTGGTATCAATAATGCATCATGCTCCTTAGTACTTGTAGAGCCAGATGGACCAATCATTCTAACAGCTAGAAAATGGTAAAAAGAACATTCAAGTTTATTACAAAGGCATTTTATTTGGAAGTTTCAAGTTATGTCGTGTACTATACTAGGATAGAGCTAAACGTTTAATTCAAGCGTTTTAGTGTACTTGTAATTTTAATTAAATGATGCCTACCTCCTAGATTCCCATTAAAAGCAACACCAACATTACAAATTGTATTCTTTGCTGCGAGTGAAACACCAGCACACTGTGTACCATGCCTACAAAGAATAAAAACATGTTCAAATATATATAGAAAAACACTTATACAACTTTAAACACGTACGAATATGACGCCGTGAAAATAGTTTTAAGTATTAAAGAATGCTACTTTATAGGAGACCTCTTGATACTTAAACTGGATATAAATATATAAATGTAATCATACTAATATTGAATGGTTTATTGATTACTTACTCAGCTCCAGTACTGGGAGAAGGATCCGCATCTCGATCATACACGTCTCGACTTAACCGTTGTTTCTGAAAAGAAAACATCAAAACATGAACATAAAGGTATTCTCTTTAACAATGTTATTATATTTAAAATATCTGCAATGTCACGCAGCTATATGCATGAAAACCCACAATTATGTATATATAATATTGATACTTCTTAGTATGTAACGCATACGTAGCTATTTGAGACATAGTTAATTACTCGGAGCATATTTTGATATAATAATATATTGAACAGGTAAAATGAACAAATTCATTTATACCGACATTGATACAAGTACGATCGCATAATAATTATTCTCTAGTCCATTGTCCTCAAGCTCAAAACAATTTTGGTACAGTTTCTAGTCGAATGCAATACTTGGAAAAGTGGGAGAAGTAATGGACTTTTGGTCAAAGATTGTGTAGCAGAAATACATAATGTAACAAGTAGATGAGTGTCATTACTCTTATCATTATTTTCTTTTCCTTATCCACGTGTGTTCTTTCAGTCTTCGTTACAAGGATCATCAAACAAGAGTGATATATTACTATGATTCAATAAAATTATCTAAGACTCTTGTATGATATATACTTAAGTCAACAACTATCAGACATAAAGTTAAATGAAGTTAGACTTCATACATTTCTGATGATTTATACGCCTAGATAACAGAAATTATAAATGTAGATGTAAGTCAATCAATGTCTCCAAATTTTAGAGAATGTTTTTAACTCTTACTGCTTTATCTCGATTTGTATGTAAAAACATTGTTACACATTAACCAAATAAACGTAAGATCTCAAGTACATTAGACCTTTGTTTAGATTCCGTTTTTGATTTCAGTAAAATGAATGGAAACTCCATAAAACAAGACAACATATTACATTTTAACGAACTTGTCACTGGAACACTGTCAATTGGAGTTACATTGATTGCAAACATTACATAAACTCACTCTCCTGCTCCACATGTTACAATTTCTTATCTTAGAAAACGAGAAATGTCTGGTCTTCGCCCGTATCAACGAAGAACGGAAACCATGTCGCAAAGCAGCTTCTTGGAATGAGAAGAACTGTTTGTACCACTTACAAACATTGTTGTAAATAATAATTATGAATAAAAAATGGATTAAAAACTTACAAAATTAGGTTTTAGATCAGGATGCTCTATTTCAACACCATCATCAACAATTGCTATATTTATACCTTTACCAGTATAACCATTCTCCCAAGCTTGCAGTACACCCATATCAGGATTGGTGTTACCATTCTAAAAGTAAATGAAAATAGTAAAATAATTCAATTTGCTTCTAAGATACTTGAAGTTATCTAGAATTAAAACAAATATCCGGAGCAGCAAGAGTCAACGCAAACGCAGACCTACCACAAAGTCAAAAGGCAAAGAGGGAGATGTGTTTCGATTTTCAATATTTTGTTACACACAGTGCACCACAGGCAAAAACGACAACAATAAAACTAAGAGTACCTGCTTTAGAACGGACATTGGAAAATGATTGCCAATTGGGGTTCTAGCATGCACCAACCTCAAACTTGTACAACACATTTTTAGAAGTTATTGTCCATTTTTTTCTCAACTGTCAAAGTAAATAATTTCACGGTGATTGATTACACACTATCTCAATATCACGAGTGTTAGACACGAGAGCACGAAGTCACCATGAAATTATTTATCATTTGACAGTTGCAAAAAACGAACAATATACATGTATGTCTACAAATATCTCTACATATATCTTCATGTCAATTATGTTATTATGGTAATAGATTAAAACAGATTATTACCAGATACCACATGTCTTTCCACTGAGGATCATTTATTGTTATACTTTTCAATACTCTTTTATTCCATATTTGTTGCTCAGCATTCTTTACCTGCAATCAAACATATACTTACATATCAGTCTAAATCATAAAAGTCTATAAACAAACAGGTTCAACTACATGTTCAAAGCATTTTTCTAAACCCAATAACTAAAATTAGCCTATTTTTTCTTCACGAAGTGAAATAGTATCTTACGCAAATTATACTAGAATTTCCATTTGTTTACAGAACGAATGATATCAATTTTAAAACTTTTTAAACCTCATCACCTGATACATGTATAGGCATATATGAGACTAAATAATAATTGCATAATTAATGAATAGTTTTAAACAACATAATCTGATATGAAATCAACCATATTTATTTACATTTTTGTAGTTTAAAGCTATATGAAATGATTTAAGATTAAACCATATGTATGTTTTAATTTTCCTAGTTTTTAACAGAACAGAACAGAACAGAACAGAAATTTTATTAGACAAAAGCACATAGACTTATAGTCATAAGCGACATAATATAATATAATGTACAGATGGTTACATACAATTGCAAGTTACATGATATGAAAAAAAGACAGATATATATACATACTATATACATTTAATATAACAAAAAAGCATGCCTGTTGTCTAGGGGCGAAAGTATTCTATAAATATCAGCAAATGTAAAATGTAAAAATATAAGTGATAGTGAAATTTAATAAATTAAGGATTTACGCCTGTCAAAAGCTTTGATTAAAAACAATCCTAAGTTTTTAAGTTCTTTTATATTTTCAGACTTTAATAATAAAGTAAATTTAAACATACTAGGCTTTTTATAATAAAAACGTTTAATGAATTTCTTCCTAAGTTCCTTATAGCAGTCACATATTAAAACAAAATGGTACTCATCTTCAACGTGGTTTTTTGTACATAAAATGCATTTACGATCCTGTCTTGGAACATTATTATGTCTACCCGTTTCAATGAGTAATGGGTGTGAAGACAATCGTATCTTAGATATAGATTGACGTATTTTATAATTTCTTATTTTATATAAATAGCTCGACAAATCAATTTTATCCTTGATATGTTTGTACAAAAATAGTGAGCTACAAGTATCGACAACTTCGTTCCAATTCGAGAAATAAATATCTTTAAGCCTGGTCGAAAATATATTCAAAAAATGTTTGTGATTTGCTGATTCATGAAAAGTCCAAACATCATTAAACCCTGATTCTTGTAGGATACGTCGTATTCTATTCGCCCAATTGTTCATGTTATCAATGTTTTCTAACAGCATGTTATACACATTTTCGCAATCAAACGAATTAAACTTTAACCAGTACTTAATCATTCGAACTTTCCTGCTTATTGATAATGGGTATCGTCCACATTCGGCATACAATGCGTAGTTATTGGTAGATTGTTTCACATGTAAAATTCTCTTACAAAATTTCCGTTGGACAAAATGTCCTTATATTGGATATCACCATATGTAATACATAAGTACGATTTTAAACAATTTTATAATCGCGATTTAGGCATTAGTATGTATTTATATTTGTACAGTCCCTTTCATAAAAATCGAGGTACGGCTTCCTGATACATGGTAAAATTTAATATCCTTACGTTGTTTTCGTCCAATATCCTTTTTCTGATATCATTTGCTCTACTTCGTGTACTGGATGGTGATGCAGTATGCCTAACAATAAATAAATTCGGTTCAACCTGAAAACATATTTGTAAAATCATATAAAGATACAGCTTTAATGTAAAAACTACAGTTTTTTTTGTTATTTAAGTGTTTAAAAATTTTATAAGCACTATTTATTTTATTAGTCCCCACGAAGTGTTCTTGCAGTTTCCATATCTTTGAAAGGTGCTGAATAAGAATCTAAGTGATGACACCCTGTCATCCTTGAGCAATTTGCATAATATGCAAATTAAGTCCGTCATTATAGAAATTCCGTTTTTCACTAATAACTCAATAACTAACTTAGATACAAATTTAAAATATGTATCCTTACCCATGTTTAAGGGTCTATCTATCACATGGTACTAATTTCAGCTTGATCAGATCATTTAAATATGCAAATTTATGCAAATTAGGTATTTTACGATATACAATATTCGGTTTTGCTATACAAATCAACGTCTGTAGTATTTACATTGATATTTTGAGTAAAATATGTTTATGTTATGCTATTATGTTATGTTATGTTATACTTTTGTATATATTAAATACAAATATATCATTGTCTAGCATTCTGTTGATGCCTTGATAATTTTGGTTCAGTTTCTATGCATTTGAACAGAGTTGTCTAAGAAATTAAGTGATGACATCCAGGCATCCTTGAACAATTAGCATAATATGCAAATTTGGTCCACCAAAAAAAATTCGGTTTTTCGCTAATAACACGATAACCAAACATGATAAGATTTTAAAATATGTGTCTGCACCCATGTATATAGGGTCTAGTTATCATATGATACCACATTCAGCATGATCAGATGATTTGCATATGCAAATGTATGCAAGGTTTCTCAAATGAACTGTTTTTCAAGTGAATTTGTTTTGTCTAAATTTAAGTACTTCAAGAAAGAAATTTTCTAGGAAATATAATTGAATCAAGTAATCTGTCAATTGCGACCTAATTTATGTTCAGTTGGATTTTAATGTCCAGAATGTCCACATTATGAGACCGTTCATATACCACACCTAATCAATGTATTAATATAAAACGAATGTTTATAATGTGTTACTTATTACCGTGTGGCCTACGCACATTGGTGCTTTCAGCTTAATATAACATTTTGAAGTGGAGTGCCTTAACACCAGAACCAAAACAAAAGGAAGATCAATAAAATAATTTGAATAGTACATCGTATAATTGATTGTAAAATTAAAGCTACTGAATACAAAAGCGTTTTCTTATCATAAAAAACATCCTGTCATTGACATAATTTAAGCATCTATTTGATTGATATACATGTACTTCATGACAATAGTAGTAGCTGGAAAGTCTTACTTTTTTCGTGCAGATTTGACCTCTCAACATTGTTTACTGTCGAAAGAAATTCATGAAACTACATATGTCAACTTAATTTATTTGCTCATAGTTTCCACTAATTAATTTACTCGATATTAGATAGGACGTTCTAGGCATGTATATAAATATATAATAACAATGCCAGCATTAAGGAATGTCGTATACATAAATCTATAGCTAGCAGCTAAATGTTCAATAATATTTGTTGCTTTTCAACTTTTCAGAATCATAAATATGACAATGAGACCTTGCATGCATGTTTGATAACTAGATTTTGTATGAATGTTTATAGCATAATTGGTTATTGCAAGGTGAGCTGGAATCGCAATTCTGTAATCCATAATAATCAAACGTACCGGGTTTTTTAGACTATCACAGAAGGTCATGATCTGCAAGAATTGAATTGGGATTGCCAAACTCGCAGTGTGCTGAACATGGTCATGGCTACACATACTTAATTTGTCTTTGTATGGCTACATTTTCGACTTTAATTTGACTAAAAGTTGTTTTGCATAGTATGTTCTTACAATCATTTGAATGTCATTACTTATCTTCCTCATTATATCAAAAATTTGATTACAGAACATACTTTTAGTAGGGGCAATAAGTCATTGGTGAAATTACGGGCACAAAAACAATATTCTTTACAATATAATGACCCTAAGGACTACGTATCTAAAAAATATATAATAAGCAATGCATGCTCTTAGTTTATGTAGAATACCTTAGTTCTATACACTGACTTTAACTTAGATAGAGACAAGGGATATCACTTCACTTTATGCACCTAATTTGCATAAGTATACATATCCAAATCATCTGATCATTATAGTAGCAGTATATGTTCTCTGACATAAAACGAAATAAACTAATGCCATGGAAGCATATATATAGGTAAATACATACTGTTTATCTTTGTCATATATGGTTATTGAGATATTATGATTTTTTTTCAAGTGTGTCGTCACTCTAAATATACTAACTAAATGCTTTGTCTTTAATTATTTGTAAATTATCGTTAATCTATTCATAACAACCCGAAATTTGATACATGATCTATATTTTATATAGTGAAAAACACTTTCTTATACTTAAAGACCTAATTTGCATACATCTGCAAACAGGACATAAAACTACAGAATTGATGTACATTGATGATACTCATTTCTTGTAGGGAAACTATAATAGTGTCTATAGTATTAATTTTTATTTATCTACCAATGACGCATACAATAACTCCGTGTATGTAAATACTTACGACAGTTCTCTAGTACCCACTTTCGATAAAGTAGTAATCCGTATACATGTAAATGTAAAAAAGCGGGATAAATGCATGAACAACTGACAGTTGAATGATATTTTAGAAGTCAAGTTAAAAATATGTTATAGGCATAACGTGCATAGTATAATCTCTGCATAGCGAGCCTCTATAGCGCAAATCCTCTGCACAACAACAGCTTTTCCCTAAGTGTTATTTTAATTGAATTTAACTTCTGCAGAGCAACAACCTCTGAACAGCAGCATACTTTAGTCTTTCCAAGTGGGTGTTTCTCAAAGATGTTGTACTGTATTCACCACTACTTTGGTAGTATTTTACAAATAACGTACGTATCATGTTGGCTGACACTACACTGAAATAATATAAGGAACTTACTTTGGTAATGAGTTCAAATCCATGTTTATCAAACATCGCTTTAGCCCCGCCATCACCACCAACACCATCATTATCATCAGTGTACGTTGTCTCTATCAACCATTCATTGCTAAATTCTTGACATGAATAAGAATCCAGAAATATCAACATAAACAAACATAAATAAACTGAAAATATTGTCATACTTCAAACTGACAACATTATAATTTACTGTTTTAAATTAAAAACCAGACTTTCAAATAAATCATGTACATGTATAGCCAGTTTACGTCACTTTACTGATATGCATTTTACCGATAAGGTTCTCCTTAAGGGTAAACTTGTATTTGCACCGAGTTATCAATATACCCTTTCATGATTTGTAAACCCCGTGAATGAACTTGTGATATTTCATGATAAAGATTAGTAAACAGTTCCTTATCAACTGTTGCCCACAGTAGCAATATCGTTATCTTCATTTCTATGTATGAGGACTACATAGAAATTTGCCCAGGACTTCATCAATCAAATATTAGCATGTAGACGTGGTGCTGATAAGATGAAGTACAGTTTTAAAACAAGACTATTGATTTGAGTACTTTAGGTATTAAAATATCTGAAAACACCTGAAACACCTCTACATGTATATCCGATTATTCTGTTTTATTTTAGTCTTTGAAGTATCGATAGATTTAAGAGTCGATTTAAATTGCACTTTTTGTGTGCTTGTGATAATATAGGATTCACTCTGTTTCATGGTTATCGACTAAACTGTTATTAATCTGGCATTTTAGCTAAGAGTTAAAGAATTAATGTAAAGTAAATTGATTTTCACAGCATTCTAATAGAGTGAACAATGAAAACAAATTCCAACTATTTTGATCTTCGACTAAGTCTGTAAATGAGAGATACTTTCAGAGTAGCCCAAAATCACTACATAACTTTGCCTATCGTAAATTATTTATCATACATGTATATTAAACCGTATTGTTAAGTGGGTTGCAACATACGCACATGTATAGCCTTTATTATATACATTAGCGGAGTATGTCCTGTCAATTTTTAAATACTGATAATTTAGTCAAACGTGTTAATATCTGATATCCAAAATTATGTTCGATGCTTGAACCCCTTCGATCATTTGGTGAAAATAATCTCACGCCTGTGAACATATAGAGGATATTCTTCAACGTTGGTGTAAGGTCAATTTTTATTTTACCGATTAAGTTCAGAAAACATAATTAGTATCACTAGTAGCATAGACACGAGTGAAGATGTCATCTTCCGGTTTTACGAATTGAGTTTTACTAACGCGATAAAATACTGTCCTTAAAATGATTTTGTCTAACATGAATGAGATCTGTGCAAACTTCATATAAGAATGATACATAATTAACGGCCTTTTATCTGACATATTGGCATAACAAAATACCTTGGGTGCAAATTTATTAGTTTGATCATACTTTCATAAGATGACGTAAACGTGCATTGCGTTGTCAAAAATTCTTGTAATTGAGTAAGTTACCATGTTTAACTTCATTTTTCTTTTTTGTTTACAAGAGGGCTTCTTACAAATATAGTGCGTACAACATAACAAAACATGATTGTGTAAACATTAAAATGAACCAATCCATTCCAGAGGTAGGCAGTATTGAAAAAGTTGTATGATTCATTTTAACAAAACTAGTGTGGCTGTTACCCATTGGTCAACCAAGCTTATTATGGTAGACCGCTTTACCATTACAACATCAAGACACCCATAAAACTTATTAAAAAAAATATATTTTATTGTCATCCTAAGCATCCCCTGTCGTGGATTAGTTTAATGTATTATTTGTGTAAACAGTGGTTTTGTTTGTTTGTACAAACTATACTAGCAGGGACACCAGCAGCGTGTCCAGTAACAACTGTTGGCGACTGTTACGAGTACGAGACAACTCAACCCGTAGACAACTCACTCCATGGATAACTCAAGCAAAAGTTGGGACAAATCAACCCGTTTGTAGGGGATTAAGTTGTCTCGGGTTGAGTTGTCTTTGGGTTGTGTTATTCCGAATCTAACGTTACGGAATGTTTTGGAACGTCCGGAGTAATAGAACAGGCTATTGTATTTTCCTCTATCGATTACTGTTGGACTTGTAATTATAATCTGTATTGGTTTCATGTTTAAGTTTTTATTACGCGTAATCAGTCAGTTACAAGAATTTTGATTTCTTAAAATACACCATTCAATCGAGATATTCGATAATCTGTTTATAAAAGCAATCGAAATGTTTTAAAGGTACT
Organism: Mactra quadrangularis; assembly: GCA_025267735.1. Taxonomy (NCBI): domain Eukaryota; kingdom Metazoa; phylum Mollusca; class Bivalvia; order Venerida; family Mactridae; genus Mactra; species Mactra quadrangularis. Next base: position 38,203,383 of record CM046304.1, read on the forward strand.
CAATATTTAAACCTAAAACATCCATATTAAAAGTGTATCTATCAAAATAATTTTAAACACAGGCATTAGACAATTTGATTTAATTAAAACCCTGATGATAAGGTATAAATGATTTTTACCACAAAACTTATCGCCGTCATATCACATTCTACTGTACTTGTTTTTCCTTCCTGTTTCGTTAAAGTGTATTGAGGAGGTGTGCGTGTCTTGTCACAGTGGACATGTTCAAATATTTATCTTTTTATGAACAAAGTTTGTATTGAAACAATGACACATAGACAGTCTTTTGATTATTTTACATGGTGGTGTTTGAAAGGATACTTATTATTAAGCTTTAATGGTAAGATAGTTAGCTTAAATAAATAAACAATACAATCAAAGATGTGAAAATGTATACGTTGATAGACTTGACAAAAGTAATGTTAATGTACCAATGATGGCAATACTGTAGATAATTTTGCAGGTTATTGACAAACTTATTTTCTAGGTAGTGGCTTGTTGCTGGGCTTTTAATAGATAATAATAGTTTGGCGTGCTGTTAGGCATATAAATAATAGAAATTTTGGCATGTTGTTAAGCCATTATTAACGAATAACGCATGGCGTGTTATAAGAATTGAAGTAAATTTTCTGTTGACTTATCAAACGTCTCGATTAAATATGTTACATTTGGTCGCGCGTTTTCAGATTTTTAAAGTAAATTGATTATTATTATGCTTTATAAAAGTTTGATAAAATTGATACAATGACAATCAATTTTACCTTATGTTGACAATACTGTTTATCATGTCTGTATTTTATAATTCATTCATAATAAAGTACTATATATTTTCTCAATCCAATGGAAATCTTTATCAAATGGTTTTATTTACGACTTAATAAATTCATATACACTAGATCATGGTTATCAGAATTCGCTGATAGTCTTTACTGTCTGGGTATATTCATTTAATATGTACACATATCTAAACAAATATGTTTGTGGAATATTTACTAAGCATTATTATCTGCGTATTTTTTATGTGTAAGTTAATTATTTTAATTTTCCATTTCGGTTCGTATAATGTACGTTTATGATGCGCATATAGCTTGTTATTGTTTATATATTTCCTTCTTTTGATAAATCTATATGTAACGCAGTACAAAATACGTTTGCGAATTCGGAAATCTTGCCATTTTACTTTTTTATTTTACATCCGATTATAGTTTCAAATTTCAAATGTAGATCCAAATACAGGCATACTACCTGTAAACTTTCATCAAGATATCTTTACTAGAACCATGTTTATTTTTTATAAGTTGTCATCATCGTTTTCGATTGTTAAAATCTTGAAGAAGCATATATCTTTGTTGTTCTTTGGGTTTTTTTGTGTACTATAATCTGATTTATATTTGATATATTTTGTGTTTATACTTGTATGCTGTAATGTATGTATTGGCCGCAAGGGTCTAAGACCTTCCAGTTTTCTTTATTGAATAAACTTGTAAAACTTTTTTTAATAGCAAACGTGTTCATTTAAACATATTTTGAATGTGTTTTATTTCGAACCTAACGTTAACCTGGCTGTTTCTATTAGACAAAATTTACAATGTATATTGGAAATACCTATAACTAATTTAAGCAAAATCCTACTACTTTACTTATCACAGTTTTGCCTAATATAATATTAATTTAATACGATTAACTTACAACAAGATGATTAGCTATCACATCATCAGTTACATGTAAATATAAACTGTATACTCATGCTTCCATATGGTAGTATTAGGGTCCTTGGATTAAACTAGGTATTATTTCTATGTATATGTATATGTATATTAGTGATTTTAGTGTCTGTCTGTTCTGTCTGAAGTGGCTATTTATTTTTATTATCAATTTGTGCTAGTGTCTATTTATTATTATCATTTGTTTTTTCTGTTAGTGACTGTCTATTTATTATTATCATTTGGTTCTCTGTTAATTACTGTCTATTTATAATTATTGTTTTTTCTGTTAGTGACTGTCTATTTATTATTATCATTTGGTTCTCTGTTAATTACTGTCTATTTATAATTATTGTTTTTTCTGTTAGTGACTGTCTATTTATTATTATCATTTGGTTCTCTGTTAATTACTGTCTTTTTATAATTATCATTTTTTCTGTTAGTGGATGTCTATTTATTATTATCATTTGGTTCTCTGTTAATTACTGTCTTTTTATAATTATCATTTTTTCTGTTAGTGGATGTCTATTTATTATCATATGTCTCTTGCTCATTAGTGGCTGTCTTTTTATCACCACCAACTGGGTTTTCTGTTAGTTACTGTCTATTTATTATTTTCATTTAGTTTTTCTGTTTGTAGCTGTCTAAAATGGTATTATCATTTGTTTTTGTTTCTTTTTTGTCTCTTTACACAACATATACCACAATGTACATAAAAATATTAGCTGTAATTTTATATTTCATTCCTTTTTGCTAGTGCAAGAAGTAAAGGCTATATATCCTTGTACTAATCACATTGATATAATTTATATTTTACTTTTATTTGTTAGTGCAAGTAGTGAAGGCTATAAATCCTTGTACTAATCACATTGATATAATTTATATTTTACTTTTATTTGTTAGTGCAAGTAGTGAAGGCTATAAATCCTTGTACTAATCACATTGATATAATTTATATTTTACTTTTATTTGTTAGTGCAAGTAGTGAAGGCTATAAATCCTTGTACTAATCACATTGATATAATTTATATTTTACTTTTATTTGTTAGTGCAAGTAGTGAAGGCTATAAATCCTTGTACTAATCACATTGATATAATTTATATTTTTCTTTTATTTGTTAGTGCAAGTAGTGAAGACAGACTATAAATCCTTTTACTAATCACATTGATGTATTTTATATTTTTCTTCTATTTGTTAGTGCAAGTAGTGAGTTAGTGCAAGTAGTGAAGACAGACTATAGATCCTTGTACTAATCACATTGATATAATTTATATTTTACTTCTATTTGTTAGTGCAAGTAGTGAGTTAGTGCAAGTAGTGAAGACAGACTATAGATCCTTGTACTAATCACATTGATATAATTTATATTTTACTTCTATTTGTTAGTGCAAGTAGTGAAGACAGACTATAGATCCTTGTACTAATCACATTGATATAATTTATATTTTACTTCTATTTGTTAGTGCAAGTAGTGAAGACAGACTATAGATCCTTGTACTGATCACATTGATGTAATTTATATTTTACTTCTATTTGTTAGTGCAAGTAGTGAAGACTATAGATCCTTGTACTGATCACATTGATGTAATTTATATTTTACTTCTATTTGCTAGTGCAAGAAGTAAAGGCTGTAGATCCTTGTACTAATCATATTGAGATAAATGATACAGCATTAACCATTTCAAACATACCTCCTGGTGTAACCAGTATAACATGTCCAACATTTACACCATTTAAATGGTATAGATATACTGGAACAGACGATGGGATATTAACTAACCAATGTCCAACTGGATTGCAATGTGGAAGTCATACACAGCTATGGCTTAATGGTAATTCTAAAAATCACAGTACTTATAGCACTGATAGTACAGATGGGACGTTGCATTACATAATTTTAAAAAAAATATTAACGCTACGCTCTTGTAAAACGTTTTATCAGTCATGTGCTTTTTACATTAATGTCAGGTTAATCGTGCGATAATAGCAAAGCCAAGTGCTGATAATAATTTCATAATCTGCGGCAGTCTAATTTTAGAAATATAATCACGCTGAAAAAGCTTATTCTCTCGGACTGCGATCAGAATGGTATCGCCCGAATAATCCGCATGAGATATGACAGTGTTGTGTGATTATACTGGCTTTGTTTTGTTTTTATTAATTTCGAAATCATTATACATAGTATTTTAAGTAAAAATATGAAGAAATAAAAAAAGTGAAACTATTTTGTATTAACATACCAACCCGGGTCGGTAGCGCAGTTGGTGTCCCGAAGGGGATACGGGTTCGATCTTACCCGGGGAGTTAATACCCTTCCATGAAAATTTGACAATAATGTCAATTTTCCTCCGATAATAAGGTATATGGAGAAGTTTCCGGCCTTGTGGAAGGGTAGGTGAGTACTGGTTATAGACAAGGGTTCAGGGAAACTCGGTTAGGTGCGCTAGACGCTGTTATATGACCTATACAACGTGTTGCTATGGCGTTAAACCCAACAAAATAAATAGTATGAATATACCTGGTTGTTATGCGTATTGATTCAAAATTGAGAACATATGCAATGTTATGAGATAAAGGAAATTGCTCATTGTTTGATCACGTATAAAACGCAGCGATTAAATTCATTTCCTTTTGTACGAAAATTTCAGACATTTTTTATCAAACCAATTAAACAATAGGTATAATTTTGATTCGGATTTATGTCTTTCACAGGACGGAACTCTTAAATATTATTTTGTAATGGAATGGTGTACATTATGAAGAGAACATTTTGATTTATTGTACTTAACTGTTATTGGTGTATACATTAACCTTGCTAATTTATGTACACTTTACAGTACTTCTGTACTAACAATATATACAAATAGATATCCGTATTTAAAACCGGGGATTATCGAACCGATATCGAGTACTTAAATCAGCCGGGTTAATGTATGCACCACTGACGGTGAAATAAAGTTTAACAATGACCATATACAGTGTTTCTCTATTAAAACAGACCTTGTATAAAATTAATTACAGATACGTTTCCAACAGAAAGTGAGGGTGAGAAATCTGCGCACATTTGTATAAACAATGACAACAAGTGTTGCTCAAGTAAAAATAAGTTGACTATAAGGAACTGTACATCGTTTATAGTTTACTATTTCATTCCTTTGCCACTACCATGTACAAACTATTGTTTCTGTAAGTGTTTTTTATATTAATTATTTTAATTTTCACTTATTACAGTTAACAACATTATCTGCTTAAGATTCATGCACGACTCAACTGTATATGCTACCTTTTAATTTAAAAGCGAAAGTAAATAAAAAAAAGAAAGTAGGATTTGATGACCTTACCGAAAGAAGTTTGGATCATTTGAGCTCTTTGAGATCGAATCTTCAATCGTTGATACAATTTCCAAATGACATATGCATAGTTATATCAATGCTGTGCTCTAATAGATAAAGTCTCTAGAATTTTGGCACTTAGTAAAAAGTAAAGTTCGAAAAACAGAATGATTTGACATATCAAATGCGTTACTTTCATTTAAAATGCATTGGAAATGTTTCAGAATATGGGTTCTAATTGTTTTATGCATATAACTGGCAGTGTTTGAATCTAAAATTAATTGAATCTAGCATATCTGTTTACTTTTTAAGCATTATGCTTCTTACATTTTTATTTCATGCAGATGACGACAAACCTCCGCCAGTAAATGTTGATACCGATAAAGTTAACAAAGAAGGTAATTCTGTAAGTGATAGTAACAGCTGGGTATTGCCTGTTGCAATAAGTATTCCCGTAGTTGTTGTAGCTGCAGTTGTCAGTGTAGTCGTTATAATAGTATTGTATAAAAAGCAGTAAGTATATTCTAAGCTCTTGTACAAGTTTGTGAACAAGTTAATTTAAACCATAATCTAGGCCACAAGCCTATAACATAGGTCATGGTTTGCAGCAACCATCTAGTTTGTTTACCATTGGTCTTATGGCAATATCACAGTTTCTGATTATCTTAGTGATCAAAGGCCATTTGCCAAAATCCACTTAACTATACCGAGTGGTAAAACGTGTATAGCAATAAGTGCATAGACCCGCTCATGGGTCGTGTGTTTGACTTCCAGGCGGGACTTACTTACCTTGGAAGAGACTGATTATTAGAATAATGCCAATGGTCATTCTTATATTAAACTCTGGATCATGCTAGACAGTTGATAGCATCTAGCAATGTTATCTGCTTAGGCTAATGAAAGGTTTTGGTCAAAATCAAGTCACCAAAGAAGCAATGAGTAGGACAAATGACTGCAAACTACAACTTATAAAAAGAGGGCATTAAACGCTATTAACATTGCATTTCTATGAGACTAAATAACTATCCTCTATCGTACAATTTGAAATTTTAACCCTTGTAAATGCAAGTTTATTAAAGTTAAAAAAATGCTTAAAGTGTGGTTTAAAGTCTGCTTTCATATACATGCCCAGTCGACTTTACAATTGGTACGATAACCCTTGATAACAGTTGACACAGTTTCGGAATGGAACAACTGTAGGTAAATTTCTTGCTCAAAGAAATTTGCAGTACCTGTAGTCGGGTTTGAAACATAGACTCTTCGATTCCTTATCGCGCGTCCCACCACTGGACTACTTCAGAATTTAAACTAATCGACAGAAAACCTTTGGTAACTTCATAAATTGTAATCTTAGATCACGTGATGACAATAGACCCTGCAATTCATTGATTCAACATACAGTACCCACCGACAGTTTGGAGACATTTTCACTTTGTAATCTAGCTGAATAGCTTTTATCTAAAATGTGATAACAGTTTATAATGTAATGTTTTTCAGTTTTTGCTTATTTTGGATATCAATGTAATAATAACGGTGACTACAAAAATAGCATAAAAGCTATGTTATAGAAAATAACTACAATATACTTGGTTTTGGAGGCTTTAGGATGTCAGATGCTGAATCCTATAAATATTTTACATTCATTAGAACTGTTTCTGTTCCATCACAAACCATACTTAATTTTTTTAAAAATAATGATTTTAGAAAGATAAACATCAAAATTCAAAAATTGTAGTATATTTCCTTTGTCTTCAAACTATTGGTGGGTGTTGTAAGAAGCATTTACTTTAATCGTTCATTTCAGCAGACGAGCGGCTGTAGGAGATGAAGTTGGAAGGAATCAATTTGTCAGACACAATGTTGATTGACAGAAACTTTAAGTAAACCCATCTAGAATAATTGTTCTAACTGTGATGTTAAAATGAACACTTATCCAAGGATAAAAGCTGTGATTATATTATAATTATATTAAAAATTCATACTCGACTTTTACTTTGTGTTGTCATAGATGCTTTATTGTTTTCTTACTTTCTTGTTGTGATATATTTTTTACTGTTTGTTATATGTGTGATTCATATTTAAAGAATTCGGCTAGACTTAGTGCAGAACAGGATTTAAGGCACACTAAAACAGAAGAGTAACACCGAATGGGGTTTAAAATTGCAACTTAAAAAGTAAAAACGTTCGATTGTGTAAGAAAACTATCAAATAACTTGTAGCATAACAATAACATTAAGAAATTCAAGCATGGCAAGTAAAGCAAAATTTAACCGAAACTCTATTTCTTTTATATAAATAATATTTAATTATTGTTATGTGTATTTTTTTTTATTTTGTTGATTTCGTTTTTGTAAAATGCATTTTTTATACACAATTGGTTAACAATATTACAGGTTCTGAATACTATAAGAGCGTACAAAAACCAAAATCTCCGTTTATGTGATCAGTACAATGACCTAATTCGCGACAGGGATGCTCAGAATGACAATAAATTGTATTTTATATATGTTTTAATAAGTATCCCGTTGGTGTAATGACAATGCGTTCTATCACTACATACAAGATTGGCTAAGAGGGCGTAGGTTTATCTGCCACACTTATTTTGTAAAAATACTTATTTTTCAATACAGACTTACGTCTGCAATGGTTTGGTTTATTTTAATTTTTCTACAACCTGTAATATTATTTTGTGCGGACTATATGCATGTTTTGTGTTATTGAGTTGTCTCTCTTCAAACATTTTAAAACCATAAGCTTCACATAACATGCACAATTACAACCAATTAAGGGGACATAACTCCCAAACTGCACTATGCATTCTAACAATTCTTGAGCTCGACACTGCCTGTTACGTGTTAAGTGTTAAATATATCTGTTGCTAAGTAACGGAGTTATACGGTGGGCAAATGAGATATGTGCTCGGCCGGTCAGATAGATCCTTGACATGCGTGATCCTATAATGATACTTCCCGCTCGTCTTCGATGGGCGTATAATAAACAATATGGAATTAATGATGTGAATATTTGAACATTTCTGGGCTGTCAAACCAAGTAGAACCTTGTGAAAAACGTTGGTAATGCCTAACATGGTCCACCAACAAGGTCACCGCTCATCCATAAGTATGGTCTATGAAAATGGACCCGAAATAGATTACATGTAATGCATTAAATATACATAATTACCTTTGTAGAGTGGCCATCTGCAGAGCAAATTCTCCGCACAACAACAGCTATTTATATTTCTCTTAGGTGTAATCTAAATTGAACTTAACCTCTGTACAGCAACTACATCTGCTCTGAACAGCAACACTTATAAGTCCCTCCCAGTAGGTGTTGTTCAAGAGAAATTGTACTATACATTTCAACTAAATAATTAAGCGTTTGTAAATGATACATAAAGTGTATTCTTTCAGGTCAGTTCGCAAAAACTATATCTTCATGCTAAATTATAGGTTTTCTTCTAATATTGTTTTCAGTACATTCTTTCAGTCCATTGGTTATATTATCCCAGCACTAGTAACACTGTTTTGGGTTGGATGTAACGCCGTAACAACACATTGTATAGGTTATACTATGGCGGTCGTCCTACCTACTCACCGTTTCCTGAAAGGCCAACTATTTTGACTTAGATGTAAATCAGTTACTAGACGTATACTTCCGTAAGTGACTTCCAACTGCTTTACATGATTTAGAATAAGTTGTAGAAGAAAGATTGCTCGTAGAAATTGTTCCATGGCCAAGCTTCACGAAATTATGCACCGCCCGGGAATCAAACCTACGACTCCTTGATCAGTAGACATGTACGCTATCAACTGAGCTAGCCGAGCGGCTCCATTATTGCTGTATTGCAGCTAATACCGTGATCATACATTCATGCATTTTATACGAGGCGATGTTTTACTTGTTCAAAATAATGTGCTCGGTAAGACACAACAAACACGAGTGATATCGGTTAACCTTGGATTATTTGTATTAATACGAAAGTTACTTGAATGGTTCCCTGGTGTGCCGTTATGCTCATCCGTTAATTTGTGACCATTGCTTAGCTTACTCAAATTGAAACACGTAACGTATCTCTTTTTGTTAAACCAAAATATTTATAAAATCTACAAGAAAATAAGCTATTGCGACTTTTATTTTCCAACAGGGACTGAAGCTTTCGTACATGTATATGATGCGAAAGTATGCAATAGAACATTCATATCAAAAGATGGAAACAGAAAATTCTGTCCAGTCAAACACATTGCTTTAGCTACTTCACGATTCCTATGAGAATATATACCATAAAATGATCCATAATTCTCATCAGCCTGTACAGACACAATAAAGTGAGTTCCATTAGTTGTCACATACCTCATTGCTAAATTACCACCACTGAAAACAAGTTAATATTATGCTTTAAAGTTAAATATGTGTTTTACAGAATATGTAGACAGAGTCATGCATCCGTACTGTCAAAGAATCGAAGCCTATTTTTTCACGAGATATAGGCAAGTCGTCATTGGAATCCCCGTAGATGGACCAACTTTTCCTTCCCTTCCTTAATTGGACCAACTTCTCTTTCCCTTCCTTAATCTCACTCTGACCTCAAGAAGCTCCCGGCGACAGCTTATGTTTGTCAATTTAACTTTCAATCTAATAATGTTTGGCAAACTATGAACATTGCCTTGAGAAACGTTTCTAGTCATCCCAGTGTCTACTATCGTAAAATAGCTTTAAGACCAAAAGCAGAGCAGAAAAAATATCTTTCCTCGCTATAACATCTTCAATACATCATTCCCGATTTAGAATCAAGTGCGGACGAACACAATCTAAAGAATTTCATGACAGTACGAACATAGATTGGTTTAAATCTAAAAAGTAATTCATTATACAAACCTGACTTTGCAATACGTAGGTCTGTTGCCCATCAGAGACACGCTGCCTGTAATATTTGTATGTTTGAGCTGACCTCTCTCGTCATGTACAGGACATCTGAACTCAACACAAGCAGCTTTTAAACTTTGATCACTTGCACCAGGTACGGACTTCGCTCCTACTGAATATGTTCCATACAAGTTGCCTGAAGTGTCTGTACTTACTGACGAGGCCACAACGGGTATTGCTGAATCAGACTGTTATGAAATAAATCCAATTATTATTGAATTAGTCAAAACTCCAAATTTTACATTAAAATATTTTATTGAAATAAAAAAACGTTGATAATAAACATTATACTAATTCATATACATTGATTTTTCCTATGAATTGTTATAAATACGAAATCGTATGCAATCGCAAGATTCCAAAATTACTCGGTGCATGAAGTAAAATCAGGTAAAACTAGCAAGCGATCCCAGATACTTTTAGACATTTTAGCATGATTGCATATAAGCGCTTTTGAACTTATATTCAATATGAAAATAGTGCTATATAAATGCGGTATATAATAATAATATTAATAACACAAAAATATTGATGCAAAGCTTCACAGAGCGCACAGAATTAATAACATGAAAGTTCTGCTTTAACCAGTGATTATCTATAAGTAAGAAATTAAAATTCTCAAAAGAATATTGCTTATTGACCGCTAATTAAAGCAATTTTAAGTATGATTACTAAAATATAAAACACCTATAAAAAGTACAATATATAATTGGATTATAATCAGTGATGGTCAGATAATCATTTTTAGTTTAGGATGTCAATACGAGCTTGCTTTCTATGAATAGACAGCGAAGGTCGTGATGGTCGAGTGTGCATGTTTTAGTTAAAACCACAGTTAAGAAGAGAAAATAATAATTTCTTGGAAAATTTAAAAAGATAATATATAAATGCTAAATTAAGTAAATGAAATTATTACAGAAACACAACAATTTATTAACCTAATATTTCTAGTCTATCTGTGTTGTCAAATGAGTACGCTTTTTAGTCTAAACTTTACTAACTTAAATGGCGACCCATGAGAAAAGTGAGTTAGACATTAATTAGGAAGTAACAGTCAAAAAGTTCCGCATGCAGCACTATTATCAAAGCTGAATACAAGCGTAGTGCATGGGGCGTTGCGCTAAATAAGAAATTCTCCCTAAACTAATCGAAATAAATTGTGTTTGTTACGCTGGCGTCACACTGTCCTGAAATTGACACTCGATGGACATACGAATTTGGAATTTCTAATATCGTACGAAGATGGGCCCGAAATTGGCCGACAATCAATCAGCACCCGAAGCAAGTACGATTCCTACAGAAGGCCACTTGATCGCATCCGATCCACACACGTATCATTCTATATTTCACGCGATCGCATCCGATCTACTCACGAAGTCACCTGAAAGACGCAGATTTTTACCGAGTTGTAACTCGCAGGACATGCGAAGGCCACACGATGGGTATACGACGTCGTATTGTGAGTATGATGTGTAAGAATGCAGTCACGAAAGCGTCTCGTGACTCCCTGTTCATGGTCCTCAGAAAAACTCGAAACATGTATGCAAGAATAGCAAAGATCTACAACGCGCCTGGATATGGAGAGTTAATAGTTATACTTAAGGTAATAAGAACAATGGGGAAGAAGGCATTTTATTTTCTTGTAAAAGGCTAGTATTCCAAGGACATATTATAACCGTCACATGCTTGCCATCCAGAGCACCACAGCATGACATATCTTTTCAAAATTCTCAGCAATGGCAGTCCACTCTTCCATTGTAGTAGACCACTGGATCACCTCAGATACAATCTTGACTTTGCTGCCATCGCAAACTTGAACATTTGATATAAGGGATATTGTGTTTGGAGCTACTCTGAAGTTGTAGGACAGGCTTCGATCACCGCAGGTAGGCGTCATAGAGTAATAGCTTGAGACCAGGAGAAAAAGACTTCCTGTATCACTGTACCATGTGTCCTTATTTTGTATTATGCATTATATATCCTTTGTATGACCTCATCGTAGAGGCATCTGAGCCGTCCGGCTAGCTCAGTTGGTAGCACGCAAGTCTATTGATCGAGGGGTCGTGGGTTCGATTCCCGGGCGGGGCATACGTTCGTAAGGTTTGGTCATGAAATTATTTCTACAGCCATTCTCCCTCCTACCAATGATTCTTAATTATGTAGGGCAGTTGTCAGTCACTGACGAAGTATGTGATTAGTAGTTGGTTAACAGCTAAATAGATTTAGCCTTTCTAGGAGGAATGAGTAGGTTGACTGACCTCCGTTATATGACCTATAAAATGTGTTGCTACAAAACAAACAAACAGTAGAGGCATCTGAGAAGTCTTGTATAGCTATAGTAGCTAGTTGTACAGCTAGCTAAGTTGGTAACACGCAAGTCCTCTAATAGAGGGGTTGTGGATTCGATTCCCAGACGGAGCATACTTTCGTGGAGTTAGGTCATGAAATAATTTCTACGGCAATTGTCTCTCCTACCACAGATTTTAAATCATATAGGGCAGTTGTCAGACACTGGCAGAAGTATGTGCTTAGTAAAATCCAGAGATTTAGAATTTCTAGAAACGGTGAGTTTGTTGACTGGTCGCCGTGATATGACCTTAACAACGTGTTGCTGCGCTGTAAAAGCCAAAAACAACATTTTTTAGAAAAAGTATCATCTTCTGTATTCAACTCTTCTAGTAGAGTACTATAGTTGCCACACGTTTGTCTTTTTCCCAAACAGCCATTTTCTGACCCTCAAAGACCCCTATTTCTGTCTTCGATTTTGTCTTCCTTTTCTTGGTTGACTAATCTTCAAACTAATGCCATTCTGCTGGATATTAACTTGTAAATTGTATAATAATTTGCAAAAGATCAAATATTTTATAGTCTCAGTAGAGATGTAAAAGACTAATTAGGAAGATGGTCGGAGGCAAGTCTTTATATGTCAACCATGGTGCGCTTGAGCCATTTAAATTCGCTTATTCGGTCCACATCGTAGTGCCATCTCGATGTCATCGTACCAAAATACAATAGCGACACAACGGTATCCCGGGGGCTTCGCGTAGTCGTGATGCCTTCCTCAGACAATCGCACAACTTCTTTGTTTCCCTCGTATTGTCTTCTTGAGGCGAAAAATGCTAGATGGCACCGATGATCACACGGAGTAAAGACGAATACTACACGATTGACAAGAAAGCTTTACGACGGCCTTACGATGCCCAAAATTGGGATACGAATTCAACACGAAAATAAACCTTCGCAATGACTTCCGGCAATTTTTTAGCATGCTAAAAATTTTACGATCGCTCACGAAGTTGTCGCCGGAGCCTAAAAATTCAGCCGATGATCATACGATGGCAAAAGATGCCCTCACGAATGGCGCGATCTTATAACGATCAGATACGAATTTAAACTTTTCTTTATTCGTATGTCCATCTTGTGCTTATATCGGGACAGTGTGACGCCTACATTAACGACGGGATTGTTTATTGAAAGTTGAAGTACCTTGATTCCTAATTTCAGGAAGCATGACTGATATGTATTCCTGCGCGGGTCAACATAGTACCATGACAACTCATTATTATGAGAGTTGATAGGTTTGTTGGTGACCAATGACTCTTGTTGTGCGATGAAGTAATAGTCAAATGTGTAGTCTTGTGTTTTAGTCTTTAAGCACTCGTCGTTTGTTTCAAATGCTGGTCCTGTCCTCGCTACGCCACCTATGGTGATTGTGCCCCGGTCTATCACGTTCACTTCTATTAATTGGCTCATCTGAGAAATTGTATATGAATAGCCATCAGGAAGAGAGTTAGCCTTTCTCGAGGTAAACAAAAGTTCATAGTCTTCCGCTTGGTCAGGCTTCGATCGTACAAATATATATGCTTTATGATCACACGCTGTTAAAACACAAGCTCGTCCATTGGTATCTGTTTGGCTGAAGTCATATCCCAGATAACTATTGGTGGCATTCTTTGTGAGTACGTATACTGTAGCGTTAGGATGAGGATTTAAACAATCTGAGGTCTTGCAAGCTCTGACATTGATCACACATTTATCTCTATAGTCTCTAGTTCTAGACAATCTATCAACATCAGTGGTATTTTGCCAGTGTATTTCAAAGAATCTAGCGTTGACTGGTAAAAGTGTCGCCAGTAACAAGCCTGAAATTAAGTTGCTTTAAATAACCACCTAAACTAGCATATATAACCTCTTGCAAATTGCCACTAATACGTGTACCCTGCACGTTTTAATTAAATTTTACTCATTAATTTACACAACTGCATTGTGTAATAAGTACTATAATTAATAATTAAATACACATATTCATGGATATATGAATGCTTTTAGAAAAGAAAGTATTTCAATTCGAGGCATAAGTTTTAGACGGTCGTAAGTGTATGTTTGAAGTATAAACAGCGACATCAAAATATACTATTTTTATTAACATGGCGTTTAGATTAGTCAATTGGTCGCTTATGCGTGATATGGTTCTTGGAAACATTTTAGTGTGAAAAAAGTCACATCCACCTCTTACGGCTAAATATTTTATCTCATGTTCCCGCTTGTTCATGAAATTATTTCTACGGTCATTCTCCCTCCTACCAATGATTTTAATCATGTAGGGCAGTTGTCAGTCACTGACGAAAGTATGTGCTTAGTAGTCGGTTAACAGCTAAATCCAGAGATATAGCCTTTCCGGGAGGAGTGAGTAGGTTGACTGACCGCCGTTATATGACCTTATATGTGTTGCTACGGCGTTAAACCCAACAAACTAACAAACAAACTTTTTCCCGAATGTATGCAATTCACAGTAACAATTGGTGCAATTTTCTAATATTAATCTTTTTTATCACAAGCATTTGTCAAATTAGTTCTACTATTACGACTGTATACCCATTGACGTTTCAAATTCTTTTGTTAAAGCCTCAAAGTGATCAATTGTTTGTCCTTAAGGCACCTCCGCATGATATATTATTTTTTCGGAGATGATGCAATGTGAAGATTTTTAAATCTTTGCGTTGAACGTCTTAAAATTAAAGTAATATATCTGAACAATTATATAGCACCTATAGTGGAAAAGGGGTATCGTTGTAATATTAATAATAGTGGCGTTAGTCTCATGATGTTACCTTTGACTCGACATTCGCATTTCTAGTATATCTATATTAGAGACTGTTGCTAATCGTATAGACTGGAAACAAAAGAAATTAACAATTAATATGAAATTAAGTGAATGCCTGTAAAATGAAAAATATATATTTACAAGTACAAAGTTGAATAAGACGACACATGTTTAATCCATCGCCAACATATAAATAAAACAAAGAAAATGTCCACTAAATTCTGTTTGATAATGTGCATAAGTTGTTGACTATGACCTGTTTGACGGTCTTACAGAATTATCTTATCTAAGAGTTGAAATCTTGTAATAAAATATGCCAAAATCAAGATAAAGAGTATAATTGTATATTTCACTTAATTCCATGAAAGAGAAAACATATTAAGAAAATTATCAGAAGAAACACGCATTTTTAGTTTTAAGTTTAAGGTTGTTGCTCAATTTTCGACTTTACAGCAATTACCTACTTTATGTCATAGACAAATGATGCTACAAAAAAATAACCTCGCAGATAACTATTTGCATCTCAGTGAAGTGATTAAATCTTCAGTTGATAAAACTAAATTGCAGTGCAACTGGTAGCTTTCAAAGGCGGCACCTCTAGATTCCCATGCGCGTTCTCCTATTGAATCACTGTTTCTACATGCATGAACAAAGTTTAAAACGGTTTGCTAATCCACACACCTCATCCTGAATCTACAGTATGATAATTTATTTTTATAGAAATGCGTTACGAATTTCACATCCTATACTTGATACTTATTCATTTTAGCTCGATTATGAAACAAGTTCTTCCAATATAGATTAATCACTTCCGAATCCTCTTCCTTGTTCCCCAGTACTAAGCAAGTAGGATAAAGTTTCTTGCTCAATGAAACAATTGGGTAGGTTTTGGATGGCATTTGAACCAACGCTGAGCTGGCTATCCAATGATACTGTCGTAACCGCTTTGCCGCGCCCGCTACTTGATTTGGTGGTTCAAAACAAAGAAGATAAGAAATGGCAAACTATGTCATTATTGTTGTAAGAACTATTGGCTTCTTTCATTCAAATTATTTACTTCATTCTTAAGACGATCTCACATTCTGACCATTCAATGAAATGCCTACCACATTATAGCTAGAATACAGGTGGCCACTTATATGTGTATCATCATTGTTAACTAAAATTTATTCTTAAGTATTTATGAAAGAAAACAAGACGAAAGGTGAACAATAATTTATTATTAATGTTTATTGAGAAAACACAAATGTACAACATCTTAGAAAACATAAATCTCCTTTATTTAAAACCTGAATTTTAAAATTCAAGTTAATGATAAGCTGACTATGTGATTCACAAAAACTAGATATAATGTTACTAGAAAACAGTCCAAATGAAACAAGTGTACTTAAATTTACATTATATACGCGTATTTGCTTCAACAATTGTATGTAGCCAGTAAACCATCATTTGTATTAATTGTATCAACATTAAAATTAGCTCCACTGTACATGTCAAGGTGCGCCAATAAATTCAAACAAAGAGAAATATATAATATACAGGTATAAAAGAACAAAATACGTACAAAATTTCTACAAGTAGCAGACCATCCAGTAGATATGTATGGTGGTGTACATTTATTACATCTTGATGTTAGAAAATTACAATCTACTTGCCCTGGTTCACAATGTTCTATAGTTGGGCAAGCTGAAAGTAATACTTTGTTGTGAGATATGTATATCAAAACATATAAGTGTAATTTATTAGAAAGATACAAACTATTGGAAAATATACATGGGGATTTTTCTAACTTATGGTTAGACTGAATTATATTTTGGACAGCTGGTAAACAACACTAATGCTCATCCTGAGTAACACTAGTTAGTGCAGGTGAACAAATTCCCGGTTAAAATTCTACTTTGCTAAATTTTAGGATCGAATGGTGAATGGCATTTTCAGACATATGCACACATTTAGAATACATATATCTAATAAAATTTAATTGAGCGAATAATTAATAGTTAAAGCTCAATGATAAAGACGACAGTTAGAGATATATACATCACGCCTCAATGCTCTTTCTGGTGTCAAATTAATACCTGAAGTCATTCAGGCAGTTTCTTTCCAGATAGAAAACAGCAAATGAATTTGACGGACCAATGTAGAGCAGAGTAGCTAATGATAACAAGTTAAACATCGTAAAAGAGGCCTCACGTTGGAGGTAAAATAAATAAACCTATTTATTAATTCTTTCATTTAAACTCAAATTTGACAAGTCTATTTTCATAGACGTACTGAATGTTAAAATAGATATGACATCCGTTCAATTTAGCATATTTTCAACATGCCAACCGCTAGTGGTTTTGAAATTTGAGTTTCTAATGCACGTTTTATAGCTTACAGTAAAAAACATGAATACGTTATCTTTAAACCAATACAAAATCACTCGATTTGTGGCAAACAAATGTAGCAATACAGATAAGAAATGACTGTACGATTAAAAACAAGGTTGTCAGACAATGAGGGCATCGGACTTACTAGCCTAACGAATCATATACATTCTGTTCACAAATACGTTGATGGAAAATGAAACAAACATTGATGCATAATATCTGTATTTAGTTCCAACCACAAAAATGATGCAGTAAACATTGGGAGTTTTGAAAACGAATAACCGGCCTGCTGAATAGTGATTCACCATGTCAATGGAAGTGGTGAGATAATTGGTCTGAATAAATTGCTATATAAAGTGTTCAAATATAATGTATCTATCATTTATCTTGTTGACAACAATCACCTTTATAACCATTCTTACATCGACATTCACCAGTACATGTTGAAGGATCTGTATCTACCCACGTACCACCATTATAACATACTTTGTTACAGCATTGTTCAGCATTACAAGAAAATAGTGTTACACTACAACTGTCTCTACAATACCTATTTCGTTTCTGACTGCCTCCACCACATGTTTTAGAGCAAGATCCCCAAGACGACCAGGGTGAATATTCTGACCAAATCAAATGCGTTACAAATCTGTAGCATCTATAATTATATGATTCTAGTGCAGTGGCAAAGCCTGAAACAATATATATTTACTTTGTGGATGATGTTTATCCATTTATAAATCATGTTAGAAATGCCACTACGTGTTCCCGTTGGTTTATATACGATAATCATGTTAATATAGTTTTAAAATACCTCAGATTATTACATGTTGTCATTAATTGTTGTCTTAAACTATTGTTTTTAAATTGAATACAATTTATATACGAAGGTCCGCAAATGTATTGTATCTAGAGTCCAATTTTATTTAGTGAGCCGTGACAGGTTGACGAGTCTACTCACAACCATGACGATAGGTTACGAGTAAATACTACACTGAAAATCAATACAAATAGTAATATCTTAAGCCACGTGATTTAGTGCTTTAAGATACAGTGTTCAAAATAGTGCAGTTTGTAACGATGGCGTATAAAATATGTCACATGCATTAATTTTACTACAATGGTTCGAACCTCAACGCCTCCATATCTTTATTTTAATTTATTCTTGAATTAATATATACATGTACATATGTAGTTGTTTTATATCATAGATTTTGTCTTATAGTTAATTTTTGTTTAATTTCTTTTTTATTTTGTATTATTCTTTCTTTATTTTTCTTTCCAGCCATATATCAAATAACAATAATGCATTATATATTCGGCTTAACTTGCAGTGGCTGTATCGAAATCGGAATAGAGTCCTGTTAAACGAACGTGCCAAAGTTATCTTCATCTCCTTCTGCTTTGCTTTCTCATGAACTTTCTGTACAATTACTTTATAATCATTCCAATCCGAAACTACTTTTATGGCTTTGTGGTTGCGCCACCATCTTTCAGTACATGTTTTTACTATGTATTATTTACTATTGTAAGCTGGGATAAGCAAATGTGATTATAATGATTTCACTAAAAAGTTAAGTTGTAAAAGGAATAAATTTGCTTATCCCAGCATTGTAAATACTTATGTTATATATTGTTTATCATTGTTTTATTACATGCGTCATTTATTAACTATGTATAATAAATGGCAAAAGCATTCATACAATTAGGTCTTTGTCAAGTTCTTTATTCCATGTACTATTCAGAACAAGCTGCGTCAACGGGCAGTAAGGTTGACAACCTGGTTAGATTCCAGTAGTTGTGAATATAAATAACAATATAAATATAAATGATACCAGGCAGGATTCGAATCTAGAGAAAAAAAGCAATGTACCTAAATCCAAGTGTAATACCGTCACGACCACGGGGACATTTAAATCAGTCCAGTATTATTATAATGAAAGCAGTAATCAGTTTGTTTGTTAAATTAGCCGAGTTTTGTAGAATTGTTCCAAAAATCTATAAATACAAAAGTGCAATCACGGCTCACCGGATAAAATCTGACTATAATGTTTGGTGTTTTAGTGTGTACAGTGCAATTAATGGCAATGATTCATTGGTATATAGATCCATGACAGCACACTAGCACTTTATAAATCTAAGTATTGTATTGGGCGCCCTAAATATAAAATTGTGTTACTGAATTGAATCTATGCCAATTGTTGAATATTACACTTAACAACTTTTCTAAGTATACACATTTCCCATGCAGATAATTTCAGCAGTTGTTACAATATTTAAACGAAATTTTCTGAGTCAACTTTGGGATACTATATCTCTCATGTGACACTAAATACGCTTATATCCACCTCGCAGTTACCGACAACCATGTTGCACGTGCATTTCGTCCTTTATACTTATATAAGCTTAACGGTTAACATTTACACGTTTATTTTACTATATTTACTATATATTATTTACTATAGCGATTTACACTTAAAAAACATCTAAACGTTCAAAAGTCGTAAGTATAAAACGAATAAGCATGGAAGGAATAGGCCAGGCTATCAGAATGATACAAATTGGCACATCAGTACGAGAATTAAATTGAAATGAATTGCTATCTTATGTCTTGCTCGCATCATATTCATCACTGAGACATTCTAAACATGGCTGCAGCTTGCAATGCAAAAACCTCAAACAATCGATCGCGACAAAGAGGAACCATTATTCAGGTTGCCCGTACTTTCAAGCGTAACCCTTTGACTGTGATGAAACTTTTAATAAGATTGAGCAAACCGGATGTGTTAAAGACCTGCCCAGGCAGAAAAGACGTCGTATGATGACAAGACAGGAAGAATGGGCTATGATATGATATGATATTACAGTTTTACGTGACCAACTTAGTCCGGCAAAATCATAACCGAACCAAGATTTAAATAGCACAGAATGTTTTTGGAGTTTTTGAAAGCTGGAATGTAGTAGATAAGAAAACAGGGGGATTCACCCTGCAACTATTGAGCATGTCCGAGAATCTAATATGGCATCCAAAATGGCGGGAAATTCAAAAGTGAGTGTTTATGTATGTTTTCTCTCGTTTCTGACAAAAAATCAAAAGTATTTAAACTCTCTAAGTTAAAAAAGGCTACTGGTTTATATGGTATGCAGGCTCGCTTCATCATTGACAGTGCAGATGTTATAGCACATCCCCTTGCTCATGTGATGAACTTGTCTTTGATCTAAGGGATTGTACGTGATGAACTGAAGGCAACTAGAGTTGTTCCCATTTTCAAGAAATCTGACAAAGCCATAGCTGAAAATTACCGTCCTGTCTCTATCTAGCTGTTGTCTCTAAAATCTTTGAACGGGTTGTATATGACCAGGTAGAATCTCATTTAAAGGAACATAACCTCCTGTCCAATCAAGCTTTAAAACAGGGTTCTCCACAGACACCGGTCTCATTCATTTATCTGATTTTACTAGTTTTCAAATGGACAGTGGCAACTTTGTTGGCATGATTCTTTTAGATTTACAAAATGTTTTTGATACTGTTGATCATGTTATTTCTATATCAAAGCTTGAAGCCATTAGCCTTGGTGATATTATTTTATGGTTCAAATCTTACCTTTGTGATAGACAACAACTGGTTGATGTTTCGAGCACTCATTCTTCTTTTAGCAAGGTTACCTGTAGACTTCCCCAAGGCTGAATCCTTGGTCCCCTATTGTTCTTAATGTATGTTAATGACATGTCTGCAGTCGTCAATAACATACTATTGTATGCAGATGATTCTGCTATTTTAGTCACTGGCATGGATAGGCTACAGATGGAACAGGAATTGCCCAAAGAACTTCAATCTGTCACCACCACCACCAACAACAACATGTTTATTTTGTATCAGGCCTCCAGCCCATAACAAGTGCAACAAGTTATAATGTGAGCATAGTGTACCTATCAGTGAGTAATTAGTAGATAGTAAGCTCTCACTCCATCTTGAGAAAACTGAGTCTATTCTTCTTAATATACAGTTCTCTTAATATATCTTGTCGAGGTACAGACATTAAGTCTACCTCTTCAGTCACATACTCTTGAGCCTTGTTAGATAACTCCCTGTCTTGTGATAGAATGGTCAATTGTGTTATTCAAAAACTCAACTCCAGGCTATAGTTTCTATACCACAAGCGCAATTTTTTAACGAACACACCATGAACGTTTCAGTATCCTCACTCATTCAGTGCCACTTTGACTATGTCTGTTCTTTTCGGTTCTATTTTCTTACCAATAAGCTGAAAAACAAGGGGTGTTGTGAGAGTGAACATTGTGTAATGACACAAAATGTTCTGTCATGTAAACTAAGGCCAGCCTATGTTTAATTTTAAATATATGACACAGTGTTGTTTGGTCAACTCTCTTCTGCACGGGTAGCTAATTAAGATCTTTAAAATGATTCTTGATATGTGTGATCTTTGTTCTAAGCTCAACACAAACCTTATCATTTTGCTTTGAGTGACTTGGAGCTTGTTTTTCAGCTTATTGGTAAGAAAATAGAACCGAAAAGAACAGACATAGTCTTTAAACAGTACTTTAAACCATGGGATTTGACATTTGGAAAGGGGGTTGTTTTTTTTCTGTTCCAAAGGTCAAATCCCTTGGTTTAAAGTATTTTTCTTACATTGGCTGCAAACTCTGAAATCAGCAGCCTACGGGCTGTTACCAACCTTAATCATTTTAAAAACAGTATTAAACAGCATTACTTTACTGTGATATAACTATTCTACTGATCTGTAATTATTTTATACTACATACTTACTAATGATCTCAAGTATAAGTTTTCATTGTTTTAAATATGTGATAAATATATGTATTTTACTTGTGATATTTCATTTAAGTTTTACAGCAATTACAATTAAACAACCATTTTCTCCCCAAATTGTGATATTTAAAGAAGCTTGCGTAAAGTTTTTTAATGTTTTCTTTCACCTTAAGGTAACCACTCTATGTTAACCAAATTAAATCCACATATTTCCATATTCATTTTATTTCCATATATTACTTTTTTAACAACATAAAATTTATTATATCAAATGTTAACTGTTAAAGTGCTATTTATATTTGCTATGTTGTATACCATGTGCAATGCTCTTTTATTCAGAATAAACTATGAAAATATATTCAAATTGTGTTTTTTGAGAAACCCGTATTGCCCCCATACATATATAGATACTGACAACTGTTTTATCGCTGGTAGCTAGTATCTAAATCTGCTGTGTAATATATGCACCGCTGGCAGTTGAATAAAATATAACACTCTCATCGTTTAAAATCTAAATAAGACAAACAAACCAGGCTCATCAATATGGCACATCTCTTATTTAAGAATATAATTACACTCATCTATATTAATATTAATTTCCTCTCAATAGGAAGAATTGGTCGGGCTTCTAGTGAAAGGAGAATAGACTTGCTGTAACTTTAAGTTGAAACAGCCCCTATAAATAGCATAAAAAGCTGTTGATAAACAGCCTAAAATCCACGTGTCTAGCTTGCATATCTGACTTATTTCTTGTATAAATACTTGATTTATTTAATTTAAATGATATCTCTCTCGAACATACGGTATCTTGTTGTTCAGTTAGTACTGACTCTATACTTAATACCGTATCTTTTCTATACCTATGCTGGTTAAAAATAACTACCAACAAATTCGATAAAATAGTAATACATACAACCTACTCCCTTTACCCTTTGACTTCTTGTTGTATGTGATGTTCGATAATATCAAAATGAACAACTGGCAAGCTCAGTCTGATCGTTGTATCATCGAAATGATGCTTCTTCTGTTGGTGAAAACGTTCAAATGTTTTGATTCATGTAAACAGCTTACTACACATCATATCAAATGCATGAATTGTGGTTGAGTTGTTCTTCTTAATATGCAAACCTACATTGATAGTAGGTTTGATGTACACTGACTAGAGCAGACAAAACAGCAATCCTCAATATTGACTCTGTGTTGGATTGCCGTTTGCTTATGAATCACCAGCTTTTCATGTTAATCGGAAAGCCAGTTTGATGTTGATTCAAACATACCAATTCCCCCCTCTTGTATTATCAGATGTAGTTTTCTTCTTATGTTAAACTACTAGAACACTGACAAAGAAAACTGGACCAAAAAGTCATTTTATAAAATTAAATTTATTCAAACATGTTAATATATTTTAGCATTTTACAATGATGAATAAGCAACAATATTTTATAATTGTTTATTAAATTAAAGCAAAAACAGAGTGATAAAAACATATAAAATATTTTTAGTTTCAATGCACCATTGAGCTGCAAGTATATGATAATCTAAATATGTGATTTACATATTTGTATTATATTCTGAAACATTCCAATAAAACAAGTGTACACTTATCAAATTTGCATAATATATTTGCATCAACAATTGTACGTAGCCAGTAAACCTTCGTTTGTATTAATTGTATCAACATTAAAATTAGCTCCACTAAGACATTGCTGTCTTGTCGTAAATACAGCTTTATCTCTTGTCCCTATACCAATGTATATACCATATTTAGGTCCATAGTTCATACCATATTCAACATCAAACTGTAGGATATCATGTGTTGTAGTATTGCGATCTATTGTAGCATTCAACAACATATTAACGTTTCTGAAAACAGAAACAATGATGAAGTATTGAATACATATGCCTTATAGAATAAATTATACAAGCACGAAATAACTTGAACTAGTTACCATTTAAACCTAGTTATATTTCGGCTGCCATATAGTTATGTTTAATGGGATAAAACAATGACATATGAATTACGTATTCGTATATTTTATGCATTATAATGTATTTACCACAAACACAATTCATAGGTTCAATAACTCACCCAATTGTGCATTGTCCAGTTGATGTTGTAGGATAAACTTTAACATTAATATTTCGATAATTGGCATAATTAGCATTAGATGGACATCTTATTTGTACACACGCTACACGTGATGTATCATTTAATCCACCAGAATGATCTAATGGTCCAGTTGTAAATGCTCCAAAACTTTCATTTCTTGATGTCAAACTTTCTGCTGTAACAAGTGTCTCTGTAGCAGCATTCTGTAATAAATACATCAATGTATGAATAGCGTGAATTATATTTTCATCAGCCGTCACTCAAACTTGTATCAATGCACGTGAAGTGAGTGTGCATATTAATATTTATATTTTAAGTAGTGTGGCATATTAAGTTTTGTTGTTCTCAAACTTTTGTACCTTTTTTCTGCAATTATGAACATAATTTTCAGTGAATGTTTTATTAAGAGAAACATATACCAAAAAGTTGTTTTAATTTACGCACTTATGATTGGCTAGATAACTCAGCATATATGATATATTCCCAAGTATGTTAATTAAACCCACAGGCAAGGAAAATTACACGATGATTAAATAATTTAATTATCATAGTAATATTAATGCACAATCAAGCATTCGAATTTTTATTGAAGTAATCGCACATGATTGTATATACATTAGTGTAGTAATGTATGATGATTTTGATATTGTTAACTAATTTAAGCAAGCTTGAACCTGTGCAAAATCAAACAATAGATATTTATCATGGAACAAATTAATTGGATCACGTGCTTTATGAAATGATAAAAGGCTTAATCAACCTATATTACAAAATAAATATTCAAAGGAATATTAATGCACATCATTTCTCAGCGCAAATGAGCCACTACTTTACAAACAAAATTACCTTCATTCCTATTTTAGCATAACATATTCTACCATATTCAGAGAAATCAGGATTATCATACCAAGATAATGGTTTAAATGGTCTAGTTTCTACAGCTTTTAATGTTGGTAATAAATAGGAATCGATGTTTCCACCTGTTGACATAGAAAACAACAACAAAATAAGTATATCAGGTGGTATTTCTGCTAGTCGCGAGGGTTACACGATACAATTTTAAAGGTTATTTATCCATCATTCCATACAACTTTATTGTCGGTATTGAGAGGTAAAATGATAAATACGACAAAGGCTTTTAACAACTTATTGTAATCTTTGTTAATATTTTCTTGATTTAAACCATAAGGAAAAACATTTGAGAACAAAATGCCAGGGCAATAAGATAAATTAACAGTAATATGAACCTAATTCATATGTTTGACCAATATAACCAGATTTATACATATATAATATGATATAACAATTAAAGTATTACCTAGTTCATATGTTTGACCAATATAACCAGATTTATACATATATTATATGATATAACAATAAAAGTATTACCTAGTTCACATGTTTGACCAATATAACCAGATTTACAATTACAAACATCATCCGATATACATGTACCATTATTCTTACACGATGGATTACATATAGCTGAAATATATCAGTACCATATCAGTCTTTTTTACTTTGTTCTAGAATTTCATATAGACATAGCATTGTCGAATGTTTTGTGATATGATACACAGAACTGAACACAAGACATTATTTTGAAAACAAAAAATTCTGAGTTTGAGCATTAGCTTTTTGGCACAAACATCCCCTTGTGATATTAGACATCAAAACCCTAGTCTTATTAATTACAATGTCAGTTGTCGTGTTTATGGTACGTTATACATGTACAATAAGAAGTACATGATTGTATTATGTTAATCTTAACGTTTTACAAAGACCACTTTATAAAGCCTTTCTGTGTTGATGCGCCGTAAAACCCAAACAAACAAAGCCGCTTTATAAATGATTGTTTTTCAATAGTTAGAGCATTTGTCTACATACTTGAATTAGACACATGTTGATCAAAATCTTCTTATCGCGAATATTAAAAAAACACGAGCATGTCAAATAAACTCTTTATCAGACAGATAAGCCTCGATGTATATATACAGTTATATGTGAAAACCATTCCATTATATACAGACGATTTCAATGTATACATCCATAATCATTTAAAATAAAGCAATATTTATTTCTGAATAATTTATTTCACATCAATTTTCTTGTTATTAACGATCATCGTCAACTGATTTCGGTACGATATAATGTGCATGTAAAATGTGCCGATAAATCCACACAAAAGAAACATAGTAGAAAGATTAATTGAAAACTTACGTTCTCTACAAGTACCAGACCATCCAGTAGATATATACGGTGGTGTACATTTGTTACATATTGATGATAGAAAATTACATTCTACTTCACCAGTCTCACAATGTTGTATAGTTGGACAACCTAAAATAGTTTGTGTAAGAAATATATATCCAAACAAATATGTGTATTTCAATAAGAAAAAAAGACGAACATTTAGAATCATGCAAGGACGGGTGCAATCTCCCTGAACAGAGATCCTGTTCTACTCGCGTTGTCGTACTGGATCTCTACTTTGTCAATGCAAGGTCACGTTGAGATGAACTTTGTGTCGACCGATCAATGCGTAGCATTCATCTAGACGAAAACACCATTAATCACATTTTGATTTCGTAATTTCTATTTTTAGACTTAGGTTTGCCTGCAAATTTAACAGCAATATTATTCACAGTCTGCGATTGGGTGGCTCATTTCAAATTGCGTGACTTAGACGATATAAACAAGTTACGTATCATAACAATTTCGTCATGAATATTATGATGAGAAAAGGTCACCTGAACGTGACCTTCGTTTGGAAAAGACCAGATCTAAATTAGCGAGTATGCGAGCGGTACAATTTTAGATCGGGGTTTAGTCAGATTGGTACGGGCGTTTTTTTCCGTTTTTTTTTTCTTTTTCTTTTTTTTTCTTTTTTTCCTTTTTCATAAATTACAGTGGTGTTTATTCAGACAAACAAACAGCTATGAAATAAGAAAAAAACATAAATCACAGTATTTATTTAGACAAACAAACAAATATGGCACAAGAAAATTTATAAAATGAGAAAATACATAAGAAATTACTTTGAAATAAGGAAATAAATAAATCACAGTGTTTATTCAATATTTTAACTTATCGTTAAGCTAAATTATATTTTGAACCTTTTGTTATAAAAAGTTATGATTACCCTGATTAACAAACGTTAGAGCAGGTGAACAAGTGAACTCAATTCCACGTTTAAATTTTAGGATCGAGTGGCCTATGCCATTTCCAGACAAAATCACGGATTGAAAATATTTTATAAAATTGAATCGTACGAATAAGACATTCATGTAGTTAAATAAAAAAAAATATTGTTTTAGATAACATGTTTATTTATCACGCTTCAACCCACATCCTGATCTCCGAGTACTACCTTAAGCAATTCAGACAGTTTCTTGTTCAATTTAAAACTGGCGGAATTTTGATTGACTTAGTTAAACACTGAGCCGAATATGAAATGATAACAATTTGAAGATCGTTCTTTGGATTTGTTTTTCAAAACCAAATGCATGTCTGATTTAGGAAATTACTAAATGTCTAAATAAAATGACACGTATTTAATATCTATATTCTAAACATGGCAAGCAACTAATTCCGATTGTGAAATGCTAATGCACTTGGATACATTATCTAACAGGTAAAATCCCAAAATGTTTATTCATGAAATAAACATATAGTATTACAGATAAGAAGTGATTAAATTTATGATAAAGAAATTGTCTTACAATGGGGGTATCGATTCATACTTATTCTGATTACAATTGCTAGGTGGAACTACTTTGAATAATGTAAAACAAAACAGGTACTTGGCATTTTTATTAATCTTCAAATAAAATACACACAGTAAAAATTTGGTGTTTCACGATCGCTTATTGAACTATCACAAAACATTCGGCCGACATCTACAAAGCAATGAATATAACTAAACGTTTATAATAAGGAAAGTAAAGACTGTAGGTCTATTTGTGAAGTTTAAAGATATTGCCTTTGAAAAACATCATTGTGTACCATATTGCCGTCAACTTATTCACACAGTTTTTAAAATTATGAATCTGAATAAATTACTAAATAAATTGCTAAAACAATATGCGCGTATCATTTACCTTGTTGACAACATTCACCAATATAACCTTCCTGACATCTACATTCACCAGTACATGTTGAAGGATCTGTCTCTACCCATGTACCTCCATTATAACATACTCTGTTACAACATTGTTCAGCAGAACATGAATGTATTATTACACCATTATTGTATCTACAATATCTATAACGCGTCTGACTACCACCTCCACATGTTTTAGAACAAGATCCCCATGACGACCAGGCTGACCAACCTGTTATATACAGATTCAATCTGTAACAGTAAGAAGAACTACACGAATCTAATGCTGTGGTAAAACCTGAAAAAGATATATATATTTTTGTATTAGTGCATGATGTTTATGAATTTATAATCATACTAGGAAATGTTACTTCATGTACATGTTTCTGTCATTTCATACACATGGTCATGCATTTTGAAAAAGTTCTAACACCAATTAAATCTACATCATGGACCTGTTATCACAATAGCATTATATGTACCATGTCTTTTCTACGTTTGAATGAGTGTATAATCACTGTCAATGACTGTATTAAATAATATGTTTAATTCAAATGCATTGACTGAGTGTTTAAGATTTTATTTGATTATTTGATATAAATGTAGGTCGGCATGTTTGCCGTAACTTGTGAATGGTGGTCTAATGGTTGGTAACTTTATAATTGATTCATTGTTATATTAATCTATGATCATCACTAACATTATGAGACCGAGTATTGTTCAGAACGCTTTCAATGTATTGTAAATTCCCATATTGGTTGTTACATTTGGCTTATTGTCAGTCAGGGTATCAAACAAACCGAAGAGCAAAGGTAAAATAAGTATGTATATATGCATACTTATGATTTGCCGAATGCATCATTATTTAATCCAGGTGTCAGAATATTGCACATTCAAAAATAGGATAATAAATGTCTGAATAGCAGATAATTGCACTCTACATATTATAATGTAGAACTAATATTAAAGAGAATATATAATCATATAATGCATAATAAATAAGGTTATTCCTTTATTAATGTAAATGTAAACACAAAAAATGTATGCATTGTCTAATATATTTCATTCAGTAGCCTAGTATAACACAGAATTATTTGTAACATGTTTGTTATACCATATACATGCGTCACATATTTGTGCGGAGACAAATTAACAATCTGTATTGTCTATATTTTTTCAACTGTCAAAGTTTGAATAATTTCACGGTGATTGATTACATAGTCATCGTGAAATTATTCATGTTTTGACAGTTGAGAAAAAACGAACTATATAAAGTAAGTGTATTAACATACCGGGTAATTGTTATTTTTATTTAAAACAAATCACTTACCTGCGAATGAAATATAGAGAATGAATATACACACAAATTCCTTCATAATTTTAAATACTTAATATGTCTTTCTATGAAAGTTTTCATTACAAAATGCTCAATATTTATTTGCACTGAATATTGCTATCGATCTTGGTAGGGGTAGATCACGATAATGAGTAAGAGAAACTTTTAAACAAGTTGTATATATGTTTACATGTTGTCTAAACATGTTTAAAGATAAGCTTCTAACTTCTTAAGGTACAATTTACAGTGAGAGCCATTTGTGATAACATAGAATTAGTCATTTTGCACTGATTTAAACTAGCTGTAGCCATATCGATAAAAGTGACAGATTTACCCAAACAATTACACCCTTTTACAAATGCTAGCAACCGTTAGTTGACGATACTTTTACTCACAATAAAAGTAAATGACAAATTGTATAAAATTAATTTGATAGGATTTTATATATAAAAACTTTAATACATGTATTGATAAATCTTATTTAACTGTCATCAAAGCATATCTTAACCCTGCTAAAATAAATACGCGAAATTTGTTTGATAATCCCCTGACATAGATTGGAGAAACTATTTTTACCGATAGGAAGTATAGGAGATTAAGTAAGTGAGTATTCAAACCAGCGGGGTTACTGTATGCACAACAGACAGTTCAAAAACATTTATTTCACGGCGTCTCAACGCCGTGATATTGTGGTGGGTAGATTTTGATAGCAATGGGCAAAAGTCACGTGATAAAAAATGATAAAAATCCCTTCGATTTCCACTGCCGACAAATTTATTGTTTTTAATGCAGTCATAGTACAGCCCATTTCCGTTAAAAGTTAAATAGAAAAATCATTTTGGGGGAATCCATATAAACAATTTTTCTTGCAACAATGCAACACACGAAAAATCAGCGTTTTATATCAACACATTTCCGCAAATCCTTTCGAATCACACGAAAAGGGGTAGGTATAAATCGCGAACCAACCGGACCAGGAGACCAGTTTAGTATACGGATACAGTTTAACAAATATGCGTATCATAATGTGTGTATAATAATAAAATAAAAATATATTATTGATATTTGCCAATATTTTATTTGAAAAGATAAGACACCAATATCGAAATTTTATTTTAAGAAATAACTTTGCAGACTTTAACTATTAAAAGAATCGTCGATTGCTTCATCACATATTGTTGTAAATATTATATATTTCAACTGTTAGAGCATTTATCATTTGAAAACTAATTTGATATGATTCATATATTTTAATGATATACCTTTTTTTATTATTAGCCGACTGTATAAATAAAGAAGCGTAATCGTGTAACATTGACTCTTAATTCTTACTCTTACTGAGCTCTATTGGCGATTTTTTCTAACTATGATTAAGTGCAGCGGACCAGTTAATTTTAAGAGCATAAGAGTTACGGACCAGGGTTGAGTTCAGTAACTGCGAACGTTATAGAACGTTCCGCAACGATACATTCGGAAGTCCTCGTCCATTTGCTGCGAATAATCTCGGACATATTTGGACGCTATTTTGAAATGTCCGGCGTAAAGTAAACAAATGTATGACCGAGGAGTTCCGAATGCATCGTTATGTAACGTACTGTAGCGTTTTGTGTAATTGAACTTGCTTCTGGTTATAGATCGAGCAGATGTAAGATTATTTTTGCAGACTTTTTTTAATTATGAAAAGTTTGGTACTATATTGACGGACTATTGACCAGACGGACCAGGTAATTTTAAGAGAGTTAAAATGACGGACATTTACACCTAGGTGAAAAGCTCGCCAGTTTTTAATTTGTTCGAATGGAGTATGTTTTCTCGAGTCCGAGTGAATTCATTATTAAGAAAAATGATTTCTATTCGAAATAGCTTGCCTTTTGTATTTAAGTGCATCTTTTCGGAATTAAAATACATGTTAAATCCTTCCGTGTATCCGGCAACAAAATTCTTCCGTAACAAGTAAAGGTATGACTACTCTCTAATACACTGGTTTGAAAGATTCACTCGCTGACTCTCTACCTCTGCTTAAATACTATGCGCAAACTGATATTTCTATTTCAAGGCAAAGACACACACATTTAGATTGCATGACTGTCTCGTGATTAAAAAATAAATGCAATAAATGCAACAAATGTTCACGCCTGTAAAATCAAAATGTCGAAATTCAAAGATGCTGGACAGTTATGCATTAGTTAGATGATTGGTTACACGGATTGGTAAGAACAGATCCGCAATGTGAGGAGCACTTGACTAAACAGAAGCGATAAGTCATGTAAATAGCTTCTGTTCTGAAGAACTATGTTTTCCCTTCTGCCGATCTTTTTAAGCGTCATGCAAATATGAATTACTGGAAATAAATCCAACTAAAACCAAATATCCTGTCGGCATAAAGATGGTGTCTAGATCCAGACCATTCGCGTACTCCAAATTTGTCAAGATTCTCAATCTAACTAGTATCGAGAATCTTACTAGGCTTTTGGAACGAGATTGTTACATTTGAACAGAAAAACGTTTTATGACAAGTTACCTTTTAATTACTGAAAAACCTTAACATGACAATTCAATATAATGCTCTTTTGAGTTACCTTTAGATTATACTTAATCATTCTTTTTTGTTTGCCGTGACAATCCCTTTGCTGCATTTAGCAGCAATTTTTTACTTGCCTAATATTTTATTCGTTTTTAAAGAACATAAGACATCACCTTGTATCGTTGGTGCTTGCTTATTACTTACTGGATAATTTATTAAAAGTTGATATTCTGTCTTCTTCATTGTAAAATCACCACCTTAACAACTAAGGTTGATTAATATTGATGTATTTCTAGAGGTATGTACTTTAATCTTACAGAATTTCAAAATATAATGTTGTTGACGCACATTCGATGACCATCATACCGGATCGCCATGGATAAAATCCGGCAGTGTCCTGTTAAGTATCATAAGGGCGAGCTTAGTGTGGTTTGTTACGATTCATCTTCGGAGTTTTTCGTAGATTTACTGAAGTACTTAAGCATCATAGCAGAACATGTCTAGTGATTAATCTAACGTGAGTGTACCATTGAGAATGTGTCACTAACAGCATCATGATACGAATGTTATCAAAACGAAAACCGCCCAGCTAGCTCAGTCGGAATGGGTCGTAGATTCGATTTCCCTCATAATTTCGTTGAGCTTGGTCATAAAATAATTTCTACAGTCATTTTTCCTCCTACCACTTATTCAAAATCACGTGTGTTGGTGATAAGATGAACATCGGTGTTTATTTTTAAACAAATAGGTAGTTTATTGTTTGAAAGTGTTTTCAATACCTGTACATAATTACAATTAACGGAGAAAACCAAGAAACTAGGATTATACATAACTTCGAACATGTCATGATAATTTTATATAATATTTCAAAAGTTAAAGAACGGTTGCTCTGAACCACTCAATCATTTGATGAGACAAATTTTCATAGTTAAAAAGTCTATATATAGTTATGTATAACTGTCATTTCCTTGAGTTTGATAAATTTATGTATAATAAATTTATGGTATATGTTTAGTATTTTTGTCAAATTTATAGCATATAATGTCTCTTGATTCGGTGGTATTTTGGCAACATGGCGTCTACCTAATAAGAGCTTATTTTCCATGATCAAACATTAAGATTAATTTATGTATTTGTTGATAAACTAAAACCCATTTTTGTCGCGTGATATAGGATCGAACCTACTCATTTCAGACGTCCTATGTTGGGGTTATATATTATATCAAACAGCTTTGATGTAGTATTGGTACTTGAAAAGAAATCTGTTTTGCAACATTTCATCAAAGAAGTTATCTTGTTGAAGTTAAGTGTTAATTTTTTATCAATTTTACTTGATTAACCAAGTTTACACCATTCTGATACGTATATTGTAATAATGGGTGGGTGGAGTTAGAACGCATTAAGGCGGAGTTATACTGAGATGGGCGGGATCTGCCAAGTGCAAGATTGACTAGTTCGAATTACCCACGCCTTACCCCTATCGTTAATGGGTCAGATCAAGCGCGATAATGGCGGCGCCCACCAGGTTACAAAATTTTCTTGTATTCATGTATTCCCTGTACATGTATACGGATGTCAATTTTATCGATGGTGAGTACATGATAACAGTAATGAGTATTTAAATCAGCGGGTAAATGTATGCGCCACTGACAATTGAATAAATTTTGACAATACTATCTTTTAGAATCTAAATACGACAAGCAAATCACTCTGTTCAATATGACACCTCTCTTATTTAAGATTATGATAATACCCCTTTATGAAAATTCAACATATTATACTGATTTCCCTCCCTTTATTGGAATTGGTCGGGCATCTTGTGAAAGGGGAGGCGAATATCGGTAGTGTCCAGAAAACATGGTAAGTTGGGGTAGCCTCTTTAAATGCTATAATAAAAGCTGTTGATAAACAGCCTAAATTCAAATTTAAATCGACAATTTCCTGTGGCTAAAGACATAAATATGTAGTTTTTCAAGTACGTAAATCTCATACAAGAGGAGTGCGTCTTGTTTCATTTACGAGTTCTTGGTCTCTTAAATGTGTCACAAGTTTCATTCGAACGGGCTTTGTCTTGTTGTTTAGTTAGTACTGACTCTATAATGTGTCTTTTCCATAGGCGGCCGGCACGGTCCTAAATCAAAATCTTTATAATTATACCTCATTTTGTTCCGGAATGACAGCCAACGAGTTCTATAAATTACAAATACATTATGTCTACTGCCTATACATGTACTTCGTGACTTATTGTAATAAATATGGGTTCAAGTATCTAGACAAACGTCTGTCAATGTAGGATGTTCTTCCACAACTGTTCGATCATTTTACTTTTGTTTATAGAATAACGTCGGAAGCCCGCTCTGTTCGATAAGTTAATCACATATGTATTGATTGTAAAAACCAGAACTTATCAGTAAAAAATAACGGCGTTTTAAAACAAAAGAATCATTGGCCACAGATAGGACAATCCATGTACGGCTGGAGCTGCGGTACCTAGATAGAAGAAGTACAATGTTATTTACCTTTGACCCTTGTACTTGATACAGGTTTTTGGCTCAGTCCTAACTTGAATGTCGACTTATTATGTGCGAAAGAAGGCATTTGTTACGAGAGAATAGTAGACCAATAGCCTGTTTAATTACCCTAAACGTTCCAAAACGTTCCGTAACGTTACATTCGGAACTCCTCGGCCATTCGCTGCGAATAATCTTATATAGTAAACAGAAATACAATCGTTAAGGCAATGAGTGATGTTTCAAAATAAATGGACTAAAAACGAAACATCACTACTTGCCTAAACGATCGTTTATTTGTTTACTTTAAATCCGGTAGTTTCAAAATAGCGTCTAATTATGTCCGAGATTATTCGCAGCGAATGGCCGATGAGTTCCAAATGTAACGTTACAGAACGTTTTGAAACCTTAGGGGTAATTGAACACGCTGCTGTAGTGGTGAACTCAAGCAGATAAGGATATACTTATTACATCATTTGTAAAATGGCGTATTATTTGATAATCTGAGAATAAAAGCTACAGGTTGTCCACGTAAACATTGTGTATAATTACATAGCCAATTTCACTACACACCAATATTTAGTGATGAATATTTGTTACAATTTAATATTTTAATTAGTTCACACTTCTTTTTATAAACTTATCATGATATAAAATTTACAATGTGCATTACTCAGTATTTAAAATAAATGTTACATATAAAAATGGTCTCTTTAAACAGTAAATTGCTGTTCATGCATTAGCTTATTCACCTATTTAGTGGGGAAGTTAATTGTTTAAAATACAAAAACACGCATGATTAGATTAAGACCTCTTTAATCATTAATCGCACTCAAAAACTAAGGGGATTCACAATAGTGCTTTGTTCTCAGATCGAGTTGTCTCCCTTACATATATATATATTTGTTTTTTATTATATATATTGTATAGGAGTAGATTACTATTTTGTATATATTTCAATTGAACGCCTAAGGGCATGAATATAATATCTTTAAATATACTATATGAAATATGAGAGGGAAAAGGTAGGTAATTCAAATATGTATATTAAATTTGAAATATTGAAATAGTCTGTTATTGAAGTCTATAATGAACACCAACATTTTGTGACTTGTAGAATTATTAATACAGATCATGCCATCTTAAAGTTACATGCATTAAAGTCAATTGAATTTAATAGTCATGGATATCGAATAAGTGTATAAACCAGTAGACTAGTATTTAATTTACTGTACAAAGTGTGACACTTCTTAATTGAATGATTGTTATTTTGACGTAATGTCATACACATAGCCAAGCGTTTGCCGTCTATTGGTGAAGCATTTTATAGCACTGGTCGTTCCAAAACACCACGCTATTCCTTGTTCATATAGAGAAGGGAAATAAGGCATGGTTACCAGAGCTATTGATGATTTGCTGAGAGTTGTGCTAACGTTGTTGTTTTCCGTTTGTCTTCTTGAGAAGACGAACAACCTGCATGAGTCGTGCATAAGGCCCTGTCTCCCCCCTTCATATCTAAGTGTTAAAACACTTTGTAAAATTAACACTGCTTTCAAATTAACTTTGGCTTTAGATTTAAAATTCTACTTGCCTTGAAATCATTATAGTTGAACAAGTACTTTTTACATCCTTTAATATAAAACCATCTGATAGTTATTTAAGAAATTATGTATTCAATTTATTGTCTAAGGGCTGGGCAACTAATTTGAACTTGGTCTGAATCATGAACTTGAAATATACTAGGCGTCAATGAAAACTTACCACTTACATGAACCTATTTTAAAAAAAAGTGAAAACACTTACAAATATGAAAATTTTACATGATTTTAAACATAATATTACAAAAAAGGATTTTTCTCTGCAAGTACGGAATCTAAGCATAAACGGATCAACTCCACAAACCGAGAAGACCACCTCGAAAATGAAAGTTACGGACTTCAGTAGCGGGTATGTCCTCCCTCTGCATCAAGCTCAGCTTGACATCTACGTCTCATACTCCGTATCAGACGCAGGATTCTGTACTAGGGTATTGCATCCAACTCCTCAGTCAGTGCTTGTATAATGCAAATTATTGACGTGACGTCTGCCGTCATAAACCGTTCGGTCAAGTTGGTCCCAAAGATGCTTTATAGGGTTTAAGTCGGGACTGAATGCTGGTCAAGGCGATGTGTGGACGTTATTATCCTGCAGGAAATCTTGTGTAACGCGAGCCGAGTTGGGCCGTGCATTGTATTGCTGGGAAGGTTGACGTCAGTGTCAGTCTGAATAAAAGAAAGAACTACTGACCTCAGCACATTATTAATGTAACGATGACCAGTAAGTGTTCCAGGCAATACAATAAGTGCGGTCTTGTGCCTCCAAGAAATGCCTTCCCATACCATGACACTATCACCACCCCAGCGTGCAGCAGGAGAATTTGACGATCGGTAGGTCCTGACGTCACCTTTTCACGACCTAGGCGTGACCTACCTCTCACCGAACCTGTCTGTTTATGTCTACGATTCATGATTGTCTGATGCGAGCAGTCCATGCGGCGAGCAATCTCACGAAATGAAAGCCCGGCGTCAGCAATGCCCAGAACTTGGTGATGTCGAGTCTCCCCTAAACGTGACAATGGAATAGCAATAATTGAAAATACGCTGTTTTTTCCTTAACATGTCGACTAACTCTCGTTAGAGACAAATCATTTACACAAACTGCCTGGATACATGTCGTCCTTACAAAAAAATCTTATTTTGCATGTGCAGTCCGGGACTCGAACATCGTAAATCGATTTTAGATTCTTTTGGCAGCAATGACTACATGTGTATGCCAAAAATGTGTCTATGTAAAGTTTTTACTGCACTTCACTTCTATTATCATATTAAAGCGAGGGTTGGTAGGGTGGTAAGTTTTCATTGACGCCGATTATAATTCTTCGGCAATTTCCGAATGGTACAAAATGTTTAAGCTGGCGTCACACTGTCCCGAAATTGACACCAGATGAACATACGAATATGGAATTTCTAATATCGTACGAAGATGTCCCCGACATTGGCCGACAACCAATCAGCACCCAAAGCAAGTACGATTCCTACAGAAGGCCACTCGACCGCATCCGATCCACACACGTATCATTCTATATTTCACGCCATTGCATCCGATCTAATCGTGAAGTCACCTGAAAGACGCAGATTTTTACCAAGTTGAAACCCGCAGGACATGCGAAGGCCACACGATGAGTATACGACGTCGTATTGTGAGTATGATGTGTTATAATGTAATCACGATAGGGTAACGTGACTCCCGGTTCCTGGCCCTCAGAAAAACTCGAAACATGTATGCAAGTCTTGCAAGAATAGCAAAAGTTCTACAACGCGCCTGGGTATGGAGAGTTCATAGTTATACTTAAAGTCGGCATCAATAAAGGCAATAAGAACAATGGGGAAGAAGGCATTTTATTTTCTTTCAAAAGGCTAGTACTCTAAGGATATATAACCGTCACATGCTTGCCATCCAGAGCACCACAGCATGACATATCTTTTCAAACTGCTTAGCAATGGCAGTCCATTTCTATTGTAATAGAGCACTGGATCACCTCAGATACAATCTTGACTTTGATGGCATCGCAAACTTGAACATTTGATATAAGGGATATTGTGTTTGGAACTACTCTGAAGTTGTAGGACAGGCTTCGATACATGTCACCGCAGGCCAGGTTCCGAAGAGTAATAGATTGATACTAGGAGAAAGAGACTTCCGGTATCACTGTACCATGTGTCCTTATTCTGTATTATGCATTATATATCATCTGTATGACCTCATTGTAGAGGTCTCTGAGAAGTCTTGTATAGCTATAGAAGCTAGTTGTCAGGCTAGCTTAGTTGGTAACATGCAAGTCCTCTAATGGAGGGGTCGTGGATTCGATTCCCAGGCGGAGCATACTTTCGTGGATTAAGGTCAAAAAGTAATTTCTACGGCCATTCTCCCTCCTACCACAGATTTTAAATCATATAAGGCAGTAGTCAGCCACTGGCAGGAGTATGTGCTTAGTAATTGGTTAATGGCTAAATCCAGAGATTTAAAATTTCTAGAAACGGTGAGTTTGTTGACTGATCGCCGTGATATGACCTATACAACGTGTTGCTACGCTGTAAAAGCCAACAACAACCTTTTTAGAAAAAGTATCATCTTCTGTCTTCAACTCCTCTAGTAGAATACTATAGTTGCCATACGTTTATCTTTTTCCCAAACAGCCGTTTTCTGACCCTCATAGACCCCTATTCCTATCTTCGATCTATTCTTCATTTTCTTAGTTGACTAATCTTCAAACTAATGCAATTCTGCTAAAAAAATTAACTCAAAATAATTGTATACATGTAATAATTTGCAAATATATATGATCAAATATTTTGTAGTCTCAGTAGAGATGTACAAGACTTATGAGGAAGATGGTCGGAGGTAAGTCTTTATATGTCAACCATGATGCATATACAACGCTTGAGCCATTTGAATTTGCTTATTCGCACATCGCGGTGCCATCTCGATGCCATCGTACCAAAGTACGATGGCGACACGAGTCACATGACGGTATCACGGGGGCTTCGCGTAGTCGTGATGCCTTCCTAAGGCAATCGCATATTTTCTTGTTTCCCTCGTATTGTCTTCTTAAGGGGAAAAATGCTAGATGGCACCGATGACCACACGGAGTAAAGACGAAGACTACACGATTGACATGAAGGCTTTACGACGGCCTTACGATGCCCAAAATTGAAGTACGAATTCAACTTGAAAATGAACCTTTTCAATGACTTCTTTTAAGCATGATAAATATTTTGCGACCGCTCACGAAATTGTCGCCGGAGCCTAAAAATTCAGCCGGTGATCATACGATGGCAAAAGATGCCCTCACGAATGGCGCGATCTTATAACGATCAGATCCGAATTTAAACTTTTCTTTATTCGTATGTCCATCTAGTGCTAATATCGGGACAGTGTGACGCCTACATTAGGTAGAAAATTCCAAACTCCTCACAGCGGTAACGTCACGAGACAAATTACGAACAAGACAAAATTTATTGAAAACATTGAAAAGTAAAAGAAAAAATGAAAAAAGTTGTTCGGCTCTCTGAGGGACTTGTGTTGACAGTGGTTATTGATTTGATAAAGGGAGATAACTGCTGCGGGGAGCTTGAGAAACTCCATTAAGTTTAAGTTCCGAATACATAAGTTGACAAATAAACAAATACATGTATTTCAGGACATAAGTGTAATATTTATTTGTTTATTAACCAATCGTTTCTGGTTTGGATGTACAATCAAACGATATGAAGTAATTGGTGTCAGGGTTCATGCTATAGCCCGGAATAAGATGATCTTTACCAGTATAACACATGGACTTTGCTGTCTCCATTTCTGGATGCTTGTATATACCAAAAGTAGCACCGTAGTTATCATTAGCTCGAATGGTAGTCTCGAAGTATGTAGTGTTTGTTCTGACATCATTTAACTTTGCATTGCCTCTAAAAATGAGAAAAAAGTGGTTTTAGCAATATAAGTTGACAACCGATTGATTTTGTCATATTAATTATAAATTATAATTTTATGCACATCCAACACCAGTTATATACTTTATTGCCAATACCCTGGAAAACCTATCTTCGTTTTCTTATCCAAAAAGGGACGACGACTTGTCACTGTATTACGCTGTTAGCAAAGAGTATCAAACTGGCGTTTGAGATGTTGAACTGCGCAGCAAATAGTATACATTTTCTGCGTAGCCTTGAGTAGGCATCATGTAAATCTGACAATAATTACAAGACTTTTAGCTTTTGAAAACTTTGAGCCAAGGCAGATTTTCACTGTTTCCTTCTTGCAACAGTAGCATTTGTAATGTCATAGTCACGTGGTATTGACATCGTGATAAAAATGTATCATCTAAAAGTTTGAGAAAAGTTTATATCAAAGTTGTAACCAGAAACCAGACAATGTTAACATACAAATATAAACAACA
Source organism: Mactra quadrangularis (assembly GCA_025267735.1). NCBI lineage: Eukaryota > Metazoa > Mollusca > Bivalvia > Venerida > Mactridae > Mactra > Mactra quadrangularis. Next base: position 38,244,184 of record CM046304.1, read on the forward strand.
GGGGCGTTTCCAGGATTTTTTTCTAGGGGGGTCCGAACTTTTCTAGGGGGTCCGAACCTCGAACCACAACCACATTATACACATTTTGCAGGAAGAAAATGCAACATATTGATAATAAAAGCTACATAACCATTAAATTCATGCTAAGCACCGAGAAAAATTGCTTCATACTACTTAAAAATGTGTTACAAGCAAGAAATACACTAATGGACATGTACATTTTCCAAATTATAGGGGGGGGGGGGTCCGGACCCCCTGACCGCTGGATCCGCCCATGAATAATATAACTATAATGTTACTTAGTTACTTGATTTCACATTTCTGTAAGGACGAACCAGATACCCATCCAATCACAGTTGTATTCATTACAACTTCCGGTCCAAACGTATTATCTCTTGCAGCACATCGAAATTCCATACATGCAGCTTTTTTTGTCGGTTGGGTTGAACTAGGTGAAGCCTTCGGTCCAGCCGTGAATGTGCCAAACACTAATTTTGATACTGGATCAATACTTTCAAGTGTCACCTTTGCTTGGTATAGCGGAGTCTACAAAAACCATATTTCAAAATTAAAGTTAAAGCTTAAAAGTTAAAGCAATGTTTTTGAAGTCTACTTTTAGTAGACTCTTGACATTAACTTCTCCGATCATCATTACATACAACACAGATTCCACCCGCGTGGAGTGAAGCAATTGCAGGTAAATGTCTTACTCAAGGAAATCAGCAGTACCCATAGCGGGATTGGAACCCAGGACCTTTCCATCCCTAAGCACGCGTCCTACTATGAATATTACAATGAGAAAAATGTCATCTGAACGTGACCCTCATGACGAATTAGCCGAATCAGCGAGTAGGCGTGCAGCGAAATTTAGATCGGGATTCAATCTGATTGCACTGACAACTGAATGAAATATTACAATATTATATTTTGAAATTGTATCATCGATTTGAAAAGGTATACAAGTTTCAAGCATGCCCAATGGCAATTCATTAATAACACTATAAGAGACATTTTCTCAAATGTAGATAGTCATGTATACATGAAGCAGATTTTCAATATTTACTGAACCGATTCGTTCAGATTCTTAGCCATGATTCAATGATTAATGCAAATTTATAATTCGGGCAATAATGTACATGTACAACACCATTTCAGACCCTGAACTGTTTTAAGAGACAATAACGATATTTTGAAAAATACTATATAATCGAGAATATGCTATATAAGTACCACATATGAAGATCAAAATGAAACTAAAGCAAATATATGTAACAAACACGTTTGTGTATGTAGCAATTCTAAAGGCATTTTGATATAATTATAAAATCATAATGGATGACCATGCAGAAATACAAAAAATGTCTCACCAATACTTTTATCTTCATATAGCATACTTGATAAGTATCTGTTCCTGGCCATGAATAATACCATGCCATGTTATTCATGTGGGTGTCTGTATCAGCACCAGTCAGGTTTTCTTTGATAGCAATAAAAGAGAACGAGAAGTGATTGTGTCCTGTCCTTGCGTTCTCACAGCTGGACTTCTGTTCCAGATTGTACACCGGTCCAGATTTGTTAAATACAACGCCCCAGTTACGAACATTAAACACCACATTTTGATCGTCCTGGAGTGATTGGTAGGTGTATCCAGTAGGTAAAGCTTGGTCAGCTTGTTTCACAGCGAAGAGACGTTCATTGGTACTACCAGCCACTACATATATCAAAGCCTCCTTTCTGCATAGCGTCAGAAGACAAGCCTGTCCATATTCATTAGTGGTGGCGATCGCATATCCATAATACTTTGATGAATCCGTTCTTGAACGAGTCAACGCAGTAACAGTTGCACCTTTATATGTTTTGGTTCGATCAGGAGAATCATAAACAACGACACTAACGTAGCATGGATACCTGTATTCCCCATCCATCTCTAGGGCTGTTGTCAATTGTGGTATGTCAGCGGTTGTTACACCATCAAGAACAAAGGTTCTACATTGACATTGAGTGATGGTGATGATTACTGCAATATTGTAAATAATACAAGGTTTTTTACCATGAATCACTTACAGTTCGTACAAAAACAAACACACAAACAAACCCTGTGTATAGTTCTAACAAAAAACAACACTGTTTACATAAACAATACAATGAACTAATCCACAACAGGGGGTGCTCAGGATGACAATAGGATATATAATGCTAATATGTTTTATAAGTGTGTTTTTGGAGTAGTGGTTATTCGTTCTACTATTACAAACATGATTGCCCAATGGGCGGAGGTTTATCCGCCATATTAATGCTGTCAAAATGAATTAAACATCTTAAATGTTCAATACTGCCAACCGCTGAAATGGATTGTTTTATTTTTTATGTTTACACAAACACGTTTTGTTATTTTGTACGAACTATATATACAGTACAATGAACTAATCCATGACAAGACATGTCCAGGATGACAATAACATCCCCCACCTTTGCTTTTGTGTTTAATGTTTGATGATATAATTATATGCATATCTTTTAAGTAGTTACTTGTAAGTGTTGTACTTAAACAATGTTTGTTATGTGTGCATATATATATATTTCAAATACGTCATTTACAAATAAAATGACATATACACATACTGTGGTGTTTGTTTCTTATTTTGCAAATGTAACAAGGACCTTTATCTTAGAGTATTATTGTTGTATATATGTATAGTGTTGAAGATTGTGTGGTGGAGCAAATGATATTGTATATGTTTAGTATCAATAGTAATTCTATAATGTTTTTATGCACCTACTGTCGATGTAATAGTAGAGTTCTACCTTTACAAGCACAGTAAACTAATGATTGTGGTTCATTTGACATACTTCTAAACTATGCAACGTTGAGTTTCAATACTGTCATATCTTTGAACGGATGGCTTTATTTCAATGTTTACACAAACACGTAATGTTATTTTGTACGAACTATACATTAATTGGTTGGTATAATTCAACAATATTAACCTGAGCTTGACCTTTATGCTAGAATATATTAAACTCAGTCTATTTTGTCTTCGTTTGTAAATCGCGCTATACCGGAAGCTTTCGGCAAAATACACGTACTGAACAATTGATTTTGTTTTCATTAGAATAAATACTTTGAAATTGTGCCACAATATTGCAAACTTCCGTCTTTTCCCCAACAACTTATGTGTCCAAAATTAAAAGTACAATAACATGCCACTTTTACAAAATTAGTTTATAGGCACATAGATTGTTATAAACACATGCATAACCGTATACACATTACGGAAACTCACCATTTAATGTAAGTGAAAGGTGTAATTATTATAATTAGGTAGTACAAGCTCAGGTTAATATTGTCGCACTTTACTTTGCCGTTGGTGTGATATTATTTATATAAAAAAATAATCCATTTGAAAAGTGTCGAACGTTTATTGTTAAAACCATATGTATATGTCAGTGTTTCATACAATATTCCCACTGCTATACATATATACGGATGTCTACTTTGATCGATCGTGAGTACATAAGTACTAAAGCGAGTATTTAAATCAGCGAGGTTAATGTTTGTGACAGTGACTTTTGAATAAAATGGAATAAAACATAATTAATATATTGATGTTTAACATGACACACGCATTAAGACATATCCCAAGAAAAACTGTCTGCATTAGATACTCATGTGATTTTTTACATTTTATTAACAAGAAACTTCGTTAAAAACACAATTGAGTAGCAACTAGATCAAAAGAACAAATTCCACGATTGATGAAAGATGCGATACTCAGTCATGAGGTAAGTTGAATTTAAGGACATAAATAAGGAACCCGTCGTGATAAGATTTCTTATGTGTTGCTACGGCGTAAAACCGAGCAAAAAAGAAATATGGACGTTTTTGGATAGAGTGACATTCAAAATACAAATGTAAACGCATGAACATTTGGTTTATAGAAAACGACACAAAACGATAAAAAAATCTACTTGTTTATTTTTTCGTTTGTTTGTTTAACTATAGAAAACACACTATGCTTATATCACATCGAAATAACTGACGATACTTGTTGAACTTAAGAAAAGCGAGATTGGAAAACAAGTGCAACCGCCAGCAGCAAAATGATGTTCCTGAAGAAAGGATACAAAGAACATATAAGTAAAATACAAACATCTTACCTAAGAAAAGTTGTAGAACAAGTCCCACCGACATGATGTAATCCCAAAATATGTTAATCGCGTCCCATCAGTGCCTATTCTATGAAAAACAATTGATAACGTAGAAATTTTGCTACATGTTCTTATCTAATTGACATTATAATAGTACATGATTATATGTTAAGATTTTATGTTTGAATTAAGACTAATTGTTTACTGGATGATATGTTGTCATGACTAAAGAGGTTTGCTTAATGTACAAACATTCTAAGGTTAAACAAATTGTGTAACTCATCATATTGCTAAAGCGATGTGTGGCATAGTCACTCGTGCACACTAATTGCCATTGCGGGGGTAAAAGCTACTAAGTCATACGTCGCTTTAGTAATGTGTTTTAGTACTTTGTTTCACTTCAGCTATAATTCATCTATAGTTCTATAATTTATTGCTAATGTATCTATCCTTCGACTTGAACTGTTTGGTTGTGTTGCCAATGACGTACTCAATAAAATCACACCGCCTTTGCAGGAATTTATTTGCATCAGAGTGTTGTAAAGCAGCCAAAGTTCTGTTTTAGCTAAAGTGTATGCAGCACATCTGATGAGACCCAAACCTGGGGTTAATAGACCCCTTAATGCTAGCCTTACCACTAAAGCACTGTTTTTCTATAAATTAGCTCATATGTTTGTCCCTAAAATGTTCGAATATGCTTTTATTAACAATATTATTGTATTGCAGGTTAAAAACGTCCCTTCAATTTCAATTCCTTGCAGAAACAGGATTGACACCAAATTGTCTAACATGCTACAATCATGGACACCTTCTACTAACTAAACCTTAGTTTCAGCACTTTTTGTTCAAAGCACATTTCATTTCATTGAGGACATTTCCGCATTCGCCCTTGAAAAGTAGGCACGTCATTTTCGATGTCATGATAAGATTTGGTATAAAGTTAGGACTAGGCCGTGATAAATTATATTATCAGTTTTTCCTGTTTACTCCAACATTAAATTCTGCTGATATAATGTCAAGTAGACATCAAACAAATAACAAAAATTAAAAACAAGTTGAAATATTTATTTCTGACATAACTCTGATTAACGTATTATGTTTCTCATGTTGATTTAACTTTAAAGATAAGGTACATTTCTAAAGTGTTATTTGTAGTTTTAGTCCGGTTAGTACATGTATAAGGGAAAATCTGAATTGGGTAGTTCATTTTAAGAGTCAAAATAATTTGAAGTCTATTATCAAGCAATGTTTTAAGCAGTGACTTTCTGAGCAAGTGTATCTAGATTTACAATGACCATTTAAAACATTCAATTAAATTGGCATCAAAACAAAATAGTATCAATACAGTATAGCTTACTAATTATATGCAATGTTACAGTACGTGAACTTTATTTACCATTTGATATAATGAAGCACATGAGCCTACTCAGTCAACTCAAAAGCATAATCATAACACTGTAAAGGTTTATTCGTTATCAGTGTTTAACATACAATCAATGGAACGAAATATATTGTTTTTCATTAGTCTCATTGTCAGTGCTCACTAAAGTAATATATACTGCAGAGGATGTGTACATGTACAAACGCAATATTTCAATTGTTTACGTAATCTTATTCAATTGAATATATTTACAAATATCATACAATTTATTGATAACTTTCCAATGAATTCAATTCTTCCTGATTACAATAAATACAATGTCATCAATTAATGTTAACTTCTTCATTATTAAGATCAATGATACATTCCTTTTAATGAATACGTAAACGAAAACAAATACTTAAACGAGAATCTGAGTCAAATTTAACAATTAAGACAACAAATTCATTATTAAAGTCAAAATAGCTGTTTACATTACATTAGACATACCATACAAAAAAAAGTGTTCATTCAATTATGTGCAATCATATTCAATAGCAACATTCAAACGGGGATCCATTCCAATATCTATTGTCCCAGTGTCTTTGCCTTGGAAACAAAATCTCTCCATCGTAGCTCTGTTTCTGGTTCCAACGTATACCCCATATCTCGGTCCATAGTTATTTCCAGCCTTGGATTGAAATGTAAAACCTTTACCATCATTCTCTGCTACTAGGTTAATACCACTAGCGATGCTCCTAAAACGATAATAAGAAGTTAAATAAGTATTTGTTATGTATTCTCATGGACATAACTTTTTGCTATTATAAGTGTTTTGAGTCGATTGCGTAGACAAGCTTCAATAATTTATTGAGTTAATTAATTGATCGACTTCTTTAAATTTTTCAATCTACCTTCTTCACTTCTTCATATTTAGTTTAGAATCGGGTTTGAAATGTATTGGATTTCTTAAATAAGCTCAGTTGATACCAGATACGTAATACAATTAAACGAAAGTGATAATTTGAAATAATTTATTAGGCATATAAAACTTTACATATGACGTTAGTGTAAATGAATCAAACTTATTTATTTCTTACCTAACTTTACAATTAGGTTTCGGTGGATTCAGCTTGACTTGTACAAATGTATCAACGTCAGTTGATATCTTACCACCGTCATTAACCAAACCTGGACACCTGAATTCAATACAAGCAGCTCTTTCGTCAGGGGTAGACATTGTAGGTTCTGATATTGGTCCAACATTATATGATCCATATTCTTCTCCATTCGTATCTGTTTGTTTGCTTATAGCAATAAATCGTAAATCAAAGTCTCCGGTGCTCTGCAAACATAATAAATAATGTCATCTAAAATTGACACTCAACTAGGCTTTCATCTTTCATCTTACAAAACATCGCTCCCATAATGTATTCAAACCTGCTAAAGATTCCGATATGCAAGATTGTTAACAAAAATATCTTGTGCAATAAATATCATAAGTTACTATTATTGAAACAGGACTGATCTTTAGAGACAGCTATATATTTTATATATTTGTAAATCTTACCTTTTAAAATATAAATTTGCTCAATAAAAGAAATGGAAATAAAACGTTGTGAATGTTCACGAATAATAAAACAAAATGTGCTTGTAACTATCATTAAAAAATCCTTAAACCCAGCATGGCATCGAAAGTACAAATGCGATCCATAGAGTATTATAGGATTGTCCTATGTGTACATTTAATTTTGTACTTTACTTACCTTAATATAGGCTTTTAAGAAACATGTTGTTCTTGTCAAGTCCTTTGGTGGATTAGGATACCAAGATAATTTATTGTCATAAACATTATCATACTTGAAGTTTGTCTTTGGTGCTCCAGTCTGACTTTCAGCAAATTTGAACGTGAAATCCTTCCTAAAGTCGTTTATACAACGTTTTACATCATCATAGTAGTAAACAGGGCTGTATCTATAGCCAGTTGCTACCTGTACGTCTTCCCAGTTAGTAGAATTCAGTTTCACTTCCGTGCCATTTTTTATATTGGTGGCTGTATAACCTTGGGGAATATCATGCATCGGAAAAGCGATAAGTGGTTGTGCAGTTTGCTTATTTTCTGCAGACAAGTAAACCAACGAGTCGCAAAATATGCTTAAACACACATGTCCATCTCTGCTTGTTGGTTTCTTGTCGTAGCCAATGTATCTATTTTCAGTAGGGTGTTTCGTAATAGCTGTAACTTGTGTACCACCACTGTCTCTTTCTACACCACTCAATGTTTTATAAACTGAAACACTTATAAAACATGCCCCTCTCTTTGGTTTGTCTGGACCCTTCTCTCTGATGATTTTATATGTAGGAACCCTTCTATAGACGGTAATCCTACTATCAATATTATGCCGCCCTGATCTATACTCAGTTTTAGTAATAGTTGTATAAGTTAATACTTTTTTTGTGATATACACTGGATCTAATACGTTGATTATTGGTATATTAACGGATTGTCCATCTTCACCTACAATGACCATATTTAGCAACTTTCTTCTAGATGGTCTGGTCTCGTATTTCATTTTACCAGCAGCCAGCCATGTACCTGTATTACTGTCCATCCTCCACAATTCTACATTCGGTTCACCATCACTTCCGGTACTTATGTTGTAAATTGATGGATCAATTTCAAACTTTAAAGGTTTGTTATTTATCAGAGCATTTCCGTTGTCGTCTTCAAACTTGGTATTAAACACCCCGTATGTTTCTAAAGGGCACGATTCTCCATCTTGTTCATAAGTAAACTCGCCATCCGAAGCTTCGAAATCTATAATGTTTCTCGGATCCATGTAGTGAACATGAGCTTTAGCTGATCCGTTGTAAGGCTCGCCAGACTCAGTCAACAAAGCATTGTCTTCTATTAGAATTCTCCCAACAGAGGCAAGACCCTTTGTTCCACCTACTTCTAGTTTTAAACCATCTTTTGCATGGAAATCTACTGGTTCCGGTCTGAGTGCCAATGCTACTTTCAATGATGTACTGGTACCTGGAGTTACTTGGATTATTTTCGTTGCCGGTACAAATAAGTTGAAAATGTTATCGGCAAAATTCACCACCAGTTTAGTTGCTGTTTTTGGGATTTCAAATGAAAATATCCCGGCCATATTAGTTCTAGCTACTTCTTTGCCGTTTGCTTGTATCGACCCTAATTTGAGTGGAATTTCCGAGCCATTATCAAAGCGACCAAATGCTTTGCCGGTTAATACTGTTTGAGCAAAGCACATTCTACAGCGGCATGTTCTTATGCGTCTGGTTTGGTAACTAAAGCCATCACACTGAATTGTAACCCAGTCAAATTCATCGGGATCACAACAATGTTCTCCCCACCATTCAGCACATGTACCATTATCATGTTGATCTCTGGATACACATGCACCTTTGCCGCACATACCAACATCCACAAGGGTATTTTTAGTTGTATCACCATCGACATAACAACCAGTTGGTAGTTCTTCATAGTGAGAATCAGGAGCCGAGCATGTATCATTATGTGCATCTGTAAAATAACTTTCATATCACATTCATACTTTCATTTAGTTAATTGCAACAACCGACTTACCCGATCAGAATTTATGAAAAACTCTTTTACAAATTTTGTTATATGTTATTCTTATACCAGGAGCCGATAACCTCTCTCTCTCTACATGAAACAAAGGAAAACCAAGTTTGTTGTATCATTATTAAGAAAGCTAAGAATAGCCGTGACAAGACATCAACCATCGTTCTTACATTTTCTACAAGTCCGTGAATGTATGATGTATAGTCCTTTCAGTCAAACAGAATATAAGATAGAAAATTTGAAACCGAACTAATAAATGATTTCATAGCGCATGTAATGGACATCAGTCAAAGCTTTCATTAAAAATTTGATAGTTTACGAAACGGGAATTTCCAACAATTTTCATAAATCATATCCAACTTTAGTATTTGTCCTTTATCGATAAGCCTAGAAGTATAAGCGCGCTATATAGAAATAAGAAGGACATTGGTACTTAATCTCATATAACTCGGATTTTTAAGTATTTATCATTCCATCCCATTCAGTTTCATATAATTCATTATATTCTCTTTCTTATGGTATATATCTTATAAAAAATGAAAAATAAATAGTTGGGGGAATTTTGAGTTAAAAATGTTAACTCTATTTCCTATGCATTTCAATACAAAAATGAAATTTTTTACCTCAAAATTGGCAACGTTTTGTCTAATTTCTTTTTTATCATTAAACTTTTATAAACTTATATAAACTTTTCTATCCCATTCGGATTCAATTACTACGATCTTTTCTTTAATAAATGGTATAGGTTTTATCATTTTTGAAGAATATTTAGAAGGGGGAAATAGCGAATTAGTTTAGTAAGTATTGTTTTTTTCCTTCTTTCGGGAGATTCCGTTACGCTGTACGGAAACTGGCGAAGATAGCCGAACGACCGATAGCATACGACGCTTTATCGCTACTGATCTTATCAGCGGTCAAATATGTTATTTGTTATCGAGCATTATAATCAAAGCCACAATATGAAGATATATTTATCAACAGTCAACTTGAAAACTGTTTTACAAACATGAAGTTATTAAAATATAACATGCATTTAAGAAACAAAATAAACTGTGCAAACCATTTTGCTTTCTAAATTTAAAACTTAAACTTAAACTAAGACCACACTATATTCATTTATATGTCTAAAAAGCTTGTTCTCTAGAAGTGTTTGAAATAGATAAATGTCTATTATCTTTGCAGTAAAAATACTCTTACTTTTGATAATGGGGCTTTACAGATACAAGGTTTTTTACTCTATGAAAAGTAAGCCTATGTGACAAGATTAAAACGTATTTTTTTCAATTTAAATTTTATTTGTTACAAAAGTTGAAAATCGTATATTGTATCGTGGTATTGTATAATTCGTTATTTGATTCTTATTTTTACACAAATTATATTGTAAACTAATTATTTAAGAAGAGGAAAATACATTGTTTAATTTTATAAAATGATGCTGTTTAAATGATTAATTGAAGAACTTCACCTTTACAAGGTTTCCATTACTAGAGAATTCATAAAATAAGTAATAAAAATCAAATGAATTTTAGCTCATAAAACTTATAAAAAAAAAATAATTTACGCAAAACTGAGAAAAACAACTACAAAAATTCTAATGACTGTATATTTATTTTCTCGTCTTATTTGCCTACTCATATTGTTTAATTCTGTATCAACTTATAACTTTGTCTTTTCTTCACAGTATTTTTTTTTATCATTATACTATTTGGACTTGTTAGTTTGCATTTTCTATAATTCTTTATTCTTTCTGATACGACCTAATATGCATGGATGATTTTTATTACACTCCTTATTGGACCCCTGTTGGTGCGTTTATCTACATCCAAGCGGGTGTCATTTTATGCAAGGACCCTATGTAAACAGGGTACGTGTTTTATGACAGGATACTACAATCATTATTATACCATCCAGGTCGTAAAACATATACAGGGTAGCGAGGATGATATAGATTTTTATTTTTAAAACAATAATTCTGTGAAATGCTATCTGCCTTTTTTGGCGCTGAAGTTTTTAAAAATAGCCGGTGTTTATACTTTTAAAGGTTAAAGCATCTATTGATATTGATTGATGTTCCGGATGTTTGTCTTTATATGAAATTATAATACATATTTTCAGTATTTTAAAGTTCAGACATTGCGTTCATATTTGCCTTTCAGAGTTATAGCGTCTATTAAGTGTAATAATAATATATATAATAATATGTATATAATAATGCATATAATAATATGCACATTTACTTACGCTGTTGCAAATGTAAATACACACAAGGTGTAATGAAAATTATATGTATGATACATAGTTTATAAATGTTAATTCTTTTCATAAAAGGAAACGTAAATAAAACTCCATGGAATATATTTTTATTCTTACCGCGCACTGCAGAGTTTGTTATTTTTAGGTTTATATGAAAATATAACAGATATCAAATGTTGGTAATAGACGTCATGCAGAGTCTATCACGTGATTTATTGATGGGGTTGTTCAGTTTTATCAATCTATGATCACAGCAGGGTGTCATATCGGAAATTTCCGAACAATACCGAGCGCAACAACGGAGGCTCTTAATAATTATCGATTTTATCGAGAAGTCAATTCTGTAAGTTACGAAAGGACAAATAGTTGGATATGTCACTTGTATACGAAAGTAAAAGAGAATCAATCATACTTCAATACTAAAATCAGTTTTGATATTATTAACAAGATACATACTGATAACAGTAAGTGTTGCTTTCTTTGAGGTAACAGCTCCAGCATCGGTTTCTGTTGAACAATAGTACACACCATCGTCATCGGGAGTCAACTGATTTATATACAGGCTACCATTTGAGCCTCGATTATTTAAAGACTGGAGGCCTTTGAACCTGAAATACAGGTAGGAAATCTGCTTTCTATCTGTACACACCGAGTTTCTACAAAATAAGCGACTGGATTGCAATTACCATTTCATATCATATGACTTTATACTTGAATGTTAAGGTTCAAATTAATATTCATGTAAGAAGTTATTAAAGGATCAAATGATATACTACTTGATTGGTAAGCATAAATGCCTGTTTAACGTTAACTTATGAAATATTTGCCTGTGCATACACAACGTGGACTTGACTAACCAAAACATAATGTATACAATGAATACATTTGAAATGCTGAAAAAATCAGCGTTTAGTCTAATGTAAAACCTAAACAAACCATGTATATTCAAACGGTGGTGGGTCTCCTATTGCTTGACAACACATTGCCACACTCTGTCCAACTAGTCTAGTTTTATCCTCTGGATGAAATGTGAACACTGGAGCAACTGAAAGAGAATCGTTTTAATTATTACGTGCTATTTGCAAACGTACTCATTTTCGGTTTTTATCCGTGTATAACATTAGCATTATAATATAACAAAACGTCTAAACTATTTAAACATTTTAATACAAAAGGTTGTTTGCCACGTATCTGAAAAACCCATTTATATATTGTTTAACCTTGGTATAAATACATCAATCAATACTAGCATTACTATAAATTATTTGATATAGTGCCTCTGGTGTAGCTTTGATTTCGGCGTATGTTATTACATTCTGTATTAAATCAAGATCGCTGTAAAAAATAAGTATTATTCAACTTACCATATTGAATAAGTGTTGCATTTATTTTCCAATGTGTACCATTGACATTTTCCGCTGTAACTGTTTTTTCAGAAAATCCATCTTTTGTTACTATAATAATTTCATTTAAAATGCAAATTCCATCCAGACGAAAGAAGCCAGTATAATCAGTTGTTGTTAATGGTGAATACATTCTTGATTCAAAATATATTCCAGCATCTCTAATAGGTCCAAGACTTTCTTCATGAACGGTACCAAACAATACTATATTTGAACATTCACACACATCGCATTCTTGTGAAAGTTTACTTCCAGCCGGGCACACTTTATTGCAATCTGAAAGCATAATCAAGTTAATTTGTTTTGAATGCGACGGTTTTGACATACCATTCGTAAGAAAAAAAAAGTAATATATACTGGCTGATTACAAGTTAGTGATATATGTACGTACTTTGTTTTGCCAATCTGAAGATATTCAACAAGTCAACCTTTTGGTTAGTTTTACTCAGCATCTTATATCTCTGTTGAACAACAAACAAAGCCAAATCAGAGTATTCTTGTTGATGTACTTAACACGTTATTGTATTCAGATGATTATAAGATGTGTCATTTTGTATAATTGATGTAATAAATGGCTACCTAAAATGTGGTTGAAAATATAGTATGGTTCGATTTCGAAATTACACTAGAACAAAGATGTATATATACTACAGGTTATCTCTTGACTTTAATTTATTTTAAATATTTTATGTATGTACCTGGACAAGCCCATAAGGAGCAACTTTTCTTCTGCGTGCTGTCGCCAGGACATGGTTTTCCTGAATTCTCTGGGAAAGGCGCTGTACAAGTTCGTACTCGAGTTTTGGTTCCATTTCCACACGTTTTAGAACAATCAGACCACGTGTCCCATATAGACCAAGAACCGTCGATAGGAGCTATCAAATAAGATTATAAACATAGTAATTATAAAATATCTTAATTCTACTTAAGTATTTTTAAGTAACTATTACATTTGCATATTAAATGAAATCCGAGCAAAACCCAATGTTTGCCTTCAATGTAGTGTTGTAAGACATGTTTATTATTATACTATAATATACCGTATGAGAATTTTATAGTAATCTGTATGGTTTAGGTATAATAAAACAAATAGGATAGGACTACATACCAATCAGGAAATATACTAAGTTTTCTCGGGACGACACAATTAACCTGTGGGCAATGTGTTGCTTATATAAAGTTACCTGTACAAGGGTCATTATAACATCTTTTATCTTCTAATAATTCTCCTTCACAATCAATGTCGTCCTCATTTCTTTTTTCGCAAGTTCTTAATCTACGTTGTAATCCTGCTCCACATGAAGAAGCACAAGACGACCAGGATGACCATTGTCGTAACACTCCTCTACCTGAAACAGTTATTAAAAGGAAATACGTAGTGACTTTGATTGTTTTCTTGTTGTTTAAGTATATGCAAATTAAAACAATTGACTATTTTTGAGCACTTTATGTGTCGATGTGCCGTTAAAACAAAACAAACATTTATGTTTTGCCGCTGAATTCACGATAAGCATGAATTTGAATTGGTAGTTAATAAATACCTAGTGCGTACCGAGAAAGATTTAATTAGCGCATCGAAATATATGTCTTTAATAATTATGTTATTGTTCGATTTGCTGCTTAATGCAAGTTATCGAAATTCTAACGTTCGAACAAAATATTATTACTATAGACCCTATTCTATAGTAGACTTATGTATGGTGTCGTTTGTTTACCGTGTATATAACAATTACTCGCGACCATGTTAAAGACCTAAATCAAAAAAATACATATTTTAGTCGAGCATAAACCATTGCCTGACAATCGTCTGATATGCGACGTTTTCCCTTTTTTAAAAAGATTGATTATAACATCATGTTATCATGAATATTAACTTGCATTATAAATGTTCTTACCTTGACAAATGGTATTTCTTATCGAATTTGCTTCGGCTATCAGAGCTTGTCCATTGTTGACCTTAATAATACGATTTAATGGAACAAACTTCTTGTACCAAAATGTATCAATAGACGACGATGCTATAATCGTATACAGTTCTGTCTCAGAACGTTCAAGCTCATTAGCTAGGAGTTTGACTGCAGTTTCATTACGAATGTCTAAAGGAGTAACAAGTATAAGAACATCTGGTGCAACAACTCGCCCACCAACGTCTGACGAAAATGAATAGTCTAAACAATACTTGATAGCGCTTCCAATGTCTGCCTTTCCTGTGGTAAGCCAAAGATATTGTATAGCCATTTGAAGTTCATCAATTGTCCCATAAGTGTTCAGATTGAACTGGGTGACTACGGTGCTTCCAAATGTTGCCAAACCAAATCTATTTTTTCCATCATATAAGCCGTTTATAAGTGACAAAGCAAATTGTTTTATTTGTTCAAATGTAGTAACTTGAGTGGCTTCAGACGAGTCAAGTAACAAAATGATATCCATAGGTGAATTTCTACATTCTGGAATTAAAAACCAAACGCTAATATTTGAATACAATAATGTTTGTTGAGTTTATGTCCGTCGCGATATATTGTATAGGTCATATCATCGAGGTCAGTTTACCTTCTTACCGTTCCTGGTAATGCTAAATTTCGAGATTTAAGGGTTTACCAGTTACTAGGTGCATACGTCGTTGACCCCCGGGAATTGAACCCACCATCCCTCGATCAGTAGTATTGTGCAACCCGGACGAGCTGAGTTGAATATATACTATCTTATAACTAATTATCATACAATAATTAATTACGCAATTGAACCTGATCTAAAAGCTGCTAGATATATGATTGTAATGTTCATTCGCAATAAACACTCAAAGTCCGGGCAATCTCGATATGATTTTTCACTGTTCCTGTAAAGGCTTAAGTTTAAAGGTCAAATTTATCGTTGGACACAAAAAACGATTAAACATCAAAATATTACGTATTTCTACTGTATCTCAGCATACACTCACGCTTAACGCAGGTAAACAAAGTGTATATCGAGATATTTAACTCTGATTTAAACCTGTATCAATTTAGCCGATATTACAACATCGCTTATCTACCGTGTGTGACGTCATCGTAGTCCTATCGATTAAAACTTGTTGTAACAGTCAATGGATTGTAATTTATACACGCCTGTCAATTAATCAGTCGCAAAAACATTTTGAAATTAAATATGCATTTTTTATTAATAATTACATTTCCTACATGATTTTTTTTTATTTTATATAAACCAGTTTAATAACTAGGCTTATATGTTGTATATTTGATTGCATTCATCGACAATTCCATGATATTAAGCAGTTTTTTGTGATGTACTTTTTATTTGCGTGAAAAAAAGGTTCAAAAAGAAATTAAATTGAATACGTCATTACATTAAATGAGTCTGAAACTGGTTAAGAGCAAGCGCGTTTTTTTTATTTCTATATGATGACCAAGTGAAAGTGGAAAAAGATTGAAAAAACTCGGCAGAAATAACTAAGACTACGTAAAGTTATGATTTCGTCATATTTTGACAGATACTTGCCAAAAATATAATCTTCGTGCGGAAAACGCTATTTAATTTCCTTTTTGAAAAGAAAATAGTGTACCTCGTGTTTTTTTCTCAAGGAACCAAAGAAGAGAAAAGGAAAATAAGGTGACAGCAATGTTGTGCAGAAAATACTACTCAAATTGTTTCGTAATGTTGGGTGCAGTAAATATTAGTTTGAAAAATAAGCATAAAAATTAATTTATCTAAAAATCGCATTTAAAAATCATGGAATGAAAATTGATTTAACATTAAAATATATATATCTTTATATTGCTGGTTGTGCGATTATATTAAATGATGAGACCGGCATTCTAAACCTCGCTATTTTGCACAAAAAATATTTAAATGCGTAATATGAACTTGATCGCCTGAACGGTCATCTACTATCATTTACCTTATCTCCAATATATCGCGTAACATATGTCAGCGGATTAAAAATTTCTTTTGAATTCACAGCATGACGTCTGTTAGACAATGTTGAAATTGATTGAGGGTGCGGTACGTACTTTGTATATTAATGTCGACGGCAGAGTGATAGCCAACACGTGTCAGGATTTGAGAGTCTGTGTCCATGGAAACATACCCAATAGTATCAATAATTTGATGACACAAAAGAGTAATTGATAAATTATTTTGATGTACCCCTAACTTTAAATATGTTAATTAAGTTTGTGAGGTTCCCCAGGGGAAACAATAAAATTCGTACAAGATGACAAAAAAGTCCCGCGGTGAGCCTCTATATATTGGGGTCCTTAATGTAGATTAAGATATCACCGCCAACAAATTGCATTGGTTACACATGACCTGTCAAAAGGCTGTCGCCAATTATATACTTTTTAATTGTAGTTAACATTGGTCTGAATAATGATGTTAGAAAATAATCTTTTGAATCGGAGTTGAAATTGTTTTTCACGGAAGTCAATTCGCGCTAATAAATCTTTGTTTTTACTAGTTTGTTAGACAAATATATAAACAGTTGAATTTACCAAGGAGTTATTTGTGATTTTATTAAAACTTAAATTCTCATATGGAATTACGGAAAAGCATATAAATACAACAAAGGGAATTATTAAGAACTATTCGAAACACGATGAAGATACGATTTGAAATTATTTACTTCGTCGCCGAGTTGTCGTCGTTTTGAACAAGTTATCTTAATCTATTTGAAACCACTGTGAGTGCATTCCCTCGAACAAAGATGAAATTCTTATAAACCATTACAGTGTTAAGTTTTTTTTAAAACATAAGTTGCATCGGAATTAATGTTTTAACATTCTGTGATAATAATTCAAAAGTGGTGCTGAAGAAATCTGAAACACCATGATCAACGGTAAGTAATAAATTCTCATCTTCATAAGAATATGGGCTCCGAACTAATACTTCAAATTTACTTAAATTGATATCATGAAAGAATTACAAACTAAGTTGTAAATAGCAATTATTTAATTAGCATTTATTTCTAATTACAAGCACAAGACACAAATTTTCCTTACTATAATATATACTTATACTCTCAAAAAAGTCTCAAATACCTGTTTCACGGTCATAATCACCACATTCACAAATAATGCACAATTGTCAAAATTCTTTCGCTATTCGACCTAGAAAGGATTATTCTACATAAAATACTTTTTATTTGAAGAAAATCGATCTATATCTTCTCTATATATTCTATAATTGGGAAACATAGTATCTCGCACCTGTGTTTCTAATAACCGCTTTTAGGATGTAGGACTACGATGACGTCATACCGATTCCGGTCACGAACCATAACTCATGCATAACTTGATGCAGGTGTGTTACGCCCAAGAGTTAAAATTCGTATTGCGCCGTTGTTTGATGACCAAATTTCGCGAAATTTTGGATAATATTTTATAATTATCTATATTTTTTGAAAATTAAAGAATTACAACCAGAAAATTTGAACTTTAAGATTTAAATGTTTACCAGTTATTTGGTGCAAACGTCCGTCATTGACCCCCGGAAATTAAACCCTAAACTCCTCGATCAGTAGTATTGTGTGCTACCTGAACAAGCAGAGTAGAATATAAACTATCTTTTAACACACAGTTAAACACGCAATTGAACCTGATCTTAAAGCTGCTAGATATATGATTGTAATGTCCATTCGCAATAACCACCAACAGTCCGGGCTATCTCAATGATTTTTATCTTTGATTATATTTTGATCTATCTTAAAAACCAAGACAATCTTGATAGAAATATTTACCTGAATATCACCAAATGTTTACAGCTACAGCGGTGGAGCTTTGTTAGAGCACGGGATTTCAAAGCCGAAGACACCAGATTATATTACTGACTGGGCCATATTTTACACTTAATAGGCATACCCAACTTTTAGACCCATCAAGATTTTCACTGTTTGATACAGCCATATAGCATTGTAGATACATCAGTATTGCGATACTACAATCTACACGCCATGACCCCATGCTGTGATCGATAAGATAAGATAAGGATCATAGACCACGATCATGGTCATAAAGATTTTAATTTTTTATCGGGGGGGGGTAATCCCTTGTAGACAAATGTATGTATTTATGTATTATTGTCCATTGTGTATGAGGTGTAAATTAACAGATAAATATGTCAGTACTTTAGAGGTGACATTTTGTATACATGACAGTAAGTTGAAACTAAATGGACAATTGTAA
Organism: Mactra quadrangularis; assembly: GCA_025267735.1. Taxonomy (NCBI): domain Eukaryota; kingdom Metazoa; phylum Mollusca; class Bivalvia; order Venerida; family Mactridae; genus Mactra; species Mactra quadrangularis. The sequence goes on from CM046304.1 coordinate 38,263,135, forward strand.
TATTTTTTGTTAGAATGAGAATTATATATAAGCTTTTTTAAATTACTTAATTGCCCATCCATTTTTTTTTGATAGGCCGTATTTTTATTGTAACAATAGTTAAATGATAAATTTAAATTACAACAAATTATTCAATCCTCATCGTTATTGTAAAGACGTCAATAACTATTTTTTGTTTCGTTTGTGCGTGGCAATATTTTACTAAGACTAAAATGCCCATGCATTAATAAGTAACAGTATAATAATTTGACTTTTTTAATGAAATTGTTTTACAAGAATAAATTATTATGTAAAAAAGTTTTAAGGTATCAACAATTGAAGAAATCATAATTATAGAGGTGAAATTAAAACAATAGCATGTCTTTTTTCAGTTATTATTATGCCGCCAAAATAAACTACAAAACTTAATTCATGGTTCGAAGTATTCATTTATCTGAGAGATTTAAAGACTTAAAAACGCAAATTATACGCATATAATTATGTTATACGCAATGAAGGAATATTTTTTCAATTAAATTTGTTTTAAAGTAATCCTTTTTTAAATACTGATTTCAGTGGTTCGTATGGTCGAGTTAATCTCTCTGACCAATATATAATTATACATTTGTAATTTCAAAACAGTCTAGAATAATAAATATTTCTGAACCTTTATTGTTAGATCATTTGACAGATACAACTAGTTATCTACGAAATAGAGACAGGAAAGTAATCCTGTCATAAAAGTGTACCCACTGCGCCTTGCTATGCACAGTGTATTATACAATCACACCAGGGGTCCCTAAATCCGATAGCGCACACTATAAAATTAAGAAAAAAATACGTTAAAAATCCAAAACTTTTGGAAAAAAGTGCAAAACAGACTAAAACTTCATTATGATATTTTAAAAATAAAAATTTGCACAAAATTGATATCTTAAAAGATAAAAGAGATATGGCCGTTTAAAGAATTTCCCCTTATACTTTTCTATTGAAAATTGGGTATCGACTTGAGATCATGTATGGGACAAAAAGTTGGACATGTTATGCAATAATAAAGTGCAGTTTTGAACATCACAATTATAGGAATGATATGACTCGTAATACAAAACACCAAATTCCTCAGATTCAAATAAATATATTATCGTTTCTTTCGTCACTCGCCATTTTAAATACTTTTCCAATCTCAAACATAAGTTTTGTATCATGAGCTTCTAATAAGTTTTAGTAATCATTCCCACATTAAGCAGTTTGTAGAAAGAAACAACAGGAAATGTTATTAGTAGAGACGTTGTTAAATTGTAATGACAATTATAGTTTGGGATAATATACTTTATAGAATTAATATGGAAATAGATCTACATGATTTTATCGATTTTGTCTATGCAACAATTAATATGAATAAATATATACAAAAAGCAGCATATATCATAAGGAATAAAGACGATTTACCTGTTGCTGAAACCGATCCATACCATTGTAATGTTCCTAAAATAATTATGAAGAAGATCGACAGTCCTCTTCTAAGACCCATATTTTCGATAAAATTATAAGTTAAGTTTTCATTAATGTTGTGCCGTCTGTCATACCTTGGCGCTAACTGGAGAAATGTCACTAAAGTTGGAGCATTTATAGGGTATCAATCCTTACTCGTACATAATTTGCATGATTTATGTACAACGTTTCTAGCCATGAGGTGTTTGCTTTACGCTCAAAGTTGATGATTTATGTAAAGATTTATTGATCATTGAAATTAGAAACAACATGTTATATGGTAGCCCTTCAAATAACGAGTACATCTAAACACTCAAAACAGGATCAATGATTAAAACAAACTTAATGAACAAACTGATCAATGCATTTAATTGAATAAGGAAATACGTTACCACAACACACTTTTATTTACTTGCTGGTATCACTGTTTCTGTATCGCTTGGTTACTTAGAATGTCCTGTCTTATGAATACTAAAATTAAACCATATGCCCAGAAGCGGTCTGACTGTTAAACAGCATAAAGCAAATAAAGTAAGACCGCAAAAACTTGGAGCTTAGAGCGGTACAAAAGAGTAGAAACCAATACCAATTCCGTTAGTCAATGAGATTTAAAAACAGTATGTTCAAGTTCTTCAGCGAATTAGTTAAACTGTTTTAAAATGATTTAAAACAACAGAAAAGTGATTAAAAGGCCTATTTCGAATTCGGTAAATTAATGTTCGTTTCCCAATTTTGGCAAGTCATGCCATAACATATCGACAGTTACGAGTATGTTATTTTCTTTGTGGAATTTTCTCGAGTAATTGCACTCAAAATTTAATTATTTGCGAACTTTCTTCTTCTAAGATTTAGTTCATGATGTACACCGTCACACCAACATATCATATATACTTATCAGTATGTTAAGGCCATAGTTTTATGTAGACATTATATTGCCATTTTATCTACGCACTTCTCACACTTTCGATAAAATATAGTGTTCAAATAAGCTTTGAAAAATGTAAAGATAAGAGGTTATCTAGTGCCAGAACTAAATACTTGAAAGCCCTACTGTAGACCATGATTTATTTGTGGTATTAAAATTGTAAATGTTAAAGGTTAACATACTTATCTTCTTCTACGAAAAACTGCCTAGTTTCTAAGTACTTTATATTTACCATTATATATATGGATATGCACTTGTATTTTTGATAAGGGGTCTCTTTTCGTACGCAGTTCACACACTGTAAAATTAGTGCAAACGTTTCCTTGCTTCTGGTACAGTTACATTTGAAAAGAAGACAATTACTTTTCGTATAAAGCTGGAGATTACTAGATATATAGATAATAAATAATATAAGAATTCTACGGAGCCCCTAAAAGGACATTTTGAAATACTTTTTTATTTTCACAACTATTTCGTTTAAACGTAATATTATTTCGTTTAAACGAAATATTATTTCGTTTATTCGAAATATTATTTCGATTAAACGAAATAATATTACGTTTAAACGAAATAATTATTTCGTTTTTTCGAAATAATATTATTTCGTTTTTTCGAAATAATTATTTCGTTTTTTCGAAATAATTATTTCGTTTTTTCGAAATATTATTTCGTTTAAACGTAATATTATTTCGTTTTTTCGAAATATTATTTCGATTTAACGAAATAATATTTCGAAAAAACGAATTAATTATTTCGAAAAAACGAAATAATTATTTCGATTTAACGAAATAATTATTTCGAAAACACGAAATAATTATTTCGATTTAACGAAATAATATTACGTTTAAACGAAATAATATTTCGTATAAACGAAATAATATTTCGTATGAACGAAATAATATTTCGAAAAAACGAAATAATTATTTCGAAAAAACAAAATAATCATTTCGAAAAAACGAAATAATATTATTTCGAAATAACGAAATATTATTTCGAAAAAACGAAATAATATTTCGTTAAAACGAAATAATATTACGTTTAAACGAAATAATATTTCGAAAAAACGAAATAATTATTTCGAAAAAACGAAATAATTATTTCGAAAAAACGAAATAATTATTTCGAAAAAACGAAATAATATTATTTCGAAAAAACGAAATAATTATTTCGTTTAAACGTAATATTATTTCATTTAATCGAAATAATATTTCGAATAAACGAAATAACATTTCGTTAAAACGAAATAATATTACGTTTAAACGAAATAGTTGTGAAAATAAAAAAGTATTTAAAAATGTCCTTTTAGGGGCTCCGTAGAATTCAAACTTCTGCACTGTATTTATTTTAATCGACGTTTCGACATTTAAGTCTTCATCAGGATAAACTTTAAATACAATGTTATTAATTGTTATGACGTCACCGTCATGGTAACGTTGTGATATATTAGATATATAGATATATTTTTTTATGTATGAAATATGAATTAACATAAAATCATCACACATGTAATACTAAAATAAACATAATAATAATAGTATGCCATCTATAATACATACACAAAGGATAACACAAAAAGAGAATAAACATCCCTTATTTCCATTGTGGTCCTTGGAATATATAATAATAGGTGACATGCGAAGACATGTTTAATGTTAACAGACTTACAGTCAAAATTGAAGTTGACATTAAAGGGTTTAGGATAAATAGGCTAACGATGACAATGGGTACAACAAGGAGCCATAAGAACTTATTACAATTCAACAGATAATAAAACAGCAAAATTCATAGTAAAACACTATTAATAACCCATCATGACTTAAATTTATCTATACTTATAAAATAATTTAACATCATTTAATGAAAAAAATCAATGTTAAGAATATCTAATAAAAGAAGCTTAACAATGATATGTCACATCAAGTGACTTTTAGCCTAGATCTAAAGACAGTTATACTTTTGGGTTTCCCTGAATTGTTGAGGTAAATCAATATATACCACAATTCCTCTATAAGCAAACGATTTTTTGCCAAAACCTTTAATCCTGGAGATGGAAAAGCTCCAAGTATCCCTGAAAGACAACACTGGAGGCCTGAGATGTTACCCTGAATCTAGTACTATATTGATGGGAGTTGCTTGCAGGTACAAAATGCTCATGCATGTATGAAGGAGCTGAATAAGCACTAATTTTAAAAACATGGCACAGGGTTGAAAAATCGAATCTTTTAGAAACCGAAAACCATTTAAGACTTAAAAAAATGTTCATTTGCTAAATGAGTGCTGGAATCTAGATTAAGTACAAATCTAACAAGTCTGTTTTGAGTGGTCTTCAGTTTGTTTCTAAGTGACTGTGTAATAGAGTCGAACCAATACTGTTGATGCATAATCCACGTGACACTGTACAATAGACATAGCCAATAACTTTTTAGAATGATAGGAAAGGAACTTAGCCTTTCTAAATAAAAATTTCAGCCGCCCATTTCCTTTACGAAGAACAGACATAGCCATGGAGTTAAATGACATGCTCTGGTCAATAGTTGCTCCCAGATACTTCACTGAGTCTTTAGCTTCGAGCTAATGAACCAGTATAGCAGAATCATCTTTATATAATAATAACTTGTGCTTGATAACAGCTGACATATCGTTTACATAGAATAATAAAAGAAGTGGGCGCAATATGGATCCCGGAGGAACACAATAATCAATGTTGGCATTAGAAGAAAAAGTTCCAATTACATCTACTAATTGCTTTCTGTCGGACAAGTAGGACGAGAACCATTGTTCCACAGAATGAGATAGACCAAGGGCTTCAAGTTGCATTAGAAGTATAGAATGATTGACTGTGTCAAAGGCTTTCTGGAGGTCAAGTAAAATCATCCCAGCTAGGTTGCCTTTATCCATATGAAAACGAAGAAAATCAGTTAAATGTATAAGACATGTATCGGTAGAGAGTTTACTTCTGAAGCTAGACTGGTACTTAAATAAAAGATCTTTAGGTGTAAGATAATCTTCAATTTGATCGTAAACAACTCTCTCTAAAATTTTGGAAATATTAATTAAAATAGAAGCTGGACGATAATTCCCTACTTCGGTCTAATTATTTTTCTTAAATAAAGGAATGACACGTGCTGTCTTTAAACAATCTGGCATACTGCCTTAAATTAGAGACTGATTTATAATGTGTGACAATGGTCAAGCAATAATAGGGGCAGCATCCCTGACAAACCTAGATGGGATACCATCAAGACCAGTAGCCTTGGTAGAACTTAGACTTTTCAAATATTTAAAGACTTTATTTTCATCTACCAAAGAAAATCTAAAACTGTCAGGTTTAACACCTTTTGATGAACAAAAATTGAAAACAAAACTTTTTCCAAAGTTCTTAACACTTATTGACAATTTTTCAACAAGTTTGACGGCAACCGATGTATAAAAATTGTTAAACTTTTCCGCGACTTTAAATTTATCAAAACAAACTTTATTATCAATATTCAATCTAATACAACATGAAGATTGACTATTTTGGATAAAAGCCCGAATTGTTTAAGATGTTCACATAAAGACTTTGAATCGTTAAAATTATTGAGAACTGAATTTAAATAGTTCTTTTTTTTGCATTGAGTATACATGACTGAGCTTTATTTCTAAGAATTCGAAAAGCAGACAAATTTTCATCAGTTTTTTTTTATTAGTATTTAAAGCAGTATCCCTATTTTTGATACACTGAAGAACATCTGAGTTTTACCAGGCTTCCGTCTTTTGTTTAATGCGAACTCTCTTAACAGGAGCGATATTACCGAGTAAAGATAAAAACATGATTTTAAAACAATTCCAAGCTACTGTAACATCATTACATAATGAAACATCATTCCAGTCAGTCCTAACTGCTGGAATAAGTTACAGTATTGCTCAATTGCGAAGAATAAGATGACGTCAACAGAAGAAGTCAAAACCATTCGATGATAAGGGAAAATGTAAGTCAAAACTTAGACACATAAAAGAATCAACTCGGCAATAAGGCAAATGTCAAACAAAAGTCTTATCACTTAAAATTATTAATTGGACGAGTCACTGACCTACTATTTGATTGACAATGTCACTGACGTATAGTGTGATGAGATAAAAGACATATGCTACATTTAAACAAAATAGATTTCAACAAAAATCTCACAGCTAACTAGTCCAGTCAATTTTTAGGATGTCGACATTTTATTAACTATTAAAGGTATTGTTAGTTATTATATCTTCTATAGTATTTGGAATGCAAACCGTCCGCCTTCACTTTGATGTTTAACTTTTTTTGATGTGCTATGTTGGCTAAGACGGTACGCGCCAGACTTCCAATTCGATTCATGGCAAGGAACTACACATCTTAATAGAATTTAGAATTTACATATTCTAAAACTATTTTCTACGGCCTGTCATTCTCTTAGCTATGTAGCAAAGTAGAACATTTGTTAGTCGCTATCTATGAGATATCATTCTCACTTGTTGAAAGCTGAAAGTCTTGGTTAAGAGATGTAGGTCTGTGCGTACGCTGTCCGATCGCAAGAATATGTCTGAAATATCGTTAAAACAGCTGCGTTAAGCAGCATAAATTTGTCGTCCCGTCCGTTTAAAATGTCCTTGACACTTTTTTACTCTGACTCTTTGAATACAACAATATTGACAAAACGTCCCGTTGTTTTGGTTCAAATAAAAGTCTCCTTAATTCGACTGAATCAGGGTAAGTACATAAAGAATGTTGTGGACCTAATTCGAAACACAATGAAATCACAAAATACCACCACATGGCTTCCCAGCACAGTATTTATTCTTGTGATTACGTGTAGCTCTTTATTTTACCAAATAATATTTGAAAAAACTCGAGTCTTTGTTGATGAAACGAAATTATTAAAGAAGCACACAATGGAACAATGAAAAAGCTCTATGCTCAAGAATTGTCTGAATAAGAAGTCTAGTTCTTTACATCTTAGTCCAAATATAGAATATAAAATAGTCATTGCGGTGTTTTTTTTTAAAGAAAAAGACAATGCAAATATTTTGACAAAGTAACTGTTTACGTCTCTTTACAGTTGAAAGGAAAAATATCTTGGTGTGGTCTGAAATCTACAAACAAGACTAGAAAACGTATGACAACCTGTGGTTTCTTACTCTTAGAATGACATTGTTGTATCTTTCCGTAAACCTCGAGATAAGTGAACTTTACTTTGGTTTTAATGGAGCAATACGGAATATAGTTTGTTACGACGATTGATTCGATGGGTTGTATTTCATGTCCTTCAATTAATATTTAATATTTTTGATAATTTCATTGCCTATTTATGAAACTTAAACATAGCATTGAATTTTATGTGTGTCGTTTTCTTTACCTAACTTTTTTATAATTATTTATTAACAGTTTCACATGGATGATATACATGAAAATATACACTATTTGTGAATACTATACATGTACATACATGTATTAACATATGTTATATACCTTTTTCTTTTAAATATTGTTGAATATAACCAGTTTAATACTCAGAAAATAAACTATGATACACTACATAGTGTTGAAAAGGTACATTTGTACAAAGTAGATATTCAACAAATTGTGATCAGTACAATCCTATGAAACAGTATTTGTTTATATTAATCCACTATGTATTATTCAGTTACCTGTATTCTAAAAGATATATTAAGAAGACTTAAGGTAGGAGTTATTGGTGAAGGTTCAACATGATGAACTATATTGTGCCTATGTACGGTTTTCTAAGATAGTTAGACATATTAAGGTAGAAAAAATTTCACGCAGCTTGTAATTATGAAAATTTCTAAACCTAACTTTATCAGATTGTTTGCGTTTGTATTTAAGTTCATTTCCTGTCTGTTTTTCTATTTACAGATCACGGTGTCTCTACATTTAGTTGATTTCATGACGACAATATCAACAGGCGTTAAAACAATGATATATATTGAATATCAATCGATAAGACTGATGGATAGTTATATCTCAATTGAAATGAGGCACCTAAAATGCACACAAATTAACTTAATATTGACTTAAATGACACATTGATATTTATTTGAAGTTAACATCCCTGTAGCGATACACCCGTGCCATCGAAAGAGTTGTTGAAAGAAGAATATTTTCTTCAATACTATTTGTTGTTGCAAGTGTCATTTATATTTAAGCTGTTTAACAGTGAACATGCCGACATTGTTTTTCTTATTTACATGTTTTCATTAATTGTCTTTTAGCTAAACATGCTGAACATATTTTACTTGTTACACATAGCACATTTTAGTGTTTTAACATATCCATGTATGCAATTATAATTTTAACATAAAATGTTCTTAACTTTTTCAGCACATAATTGGTCTATATAAGACATTCTACCTAATTTTGTATTTATGATGACTTTATACCTGTTCATGTAATGTATATAATGTAAAAATGCATGTCTATCTTCTATGAGTATGTAATAGTTGTTATATGATATCTTTCTCATTATTAGCCAATAGGCGACCGGCATAGTTCCGTCTCAGAACCGTGCCGACCGCCCATGCTTTAGCCACACTCATAGAGGTGGGAGTTAAAAGCATATATTATTTAATTAACTCCTCAATCTTGATATTGATATACCTGTATCTGTGTTCATTTAAGGAATGAATTTATAGAAACTGACTGGTTCTATGCCCTAAAACTACTTAGCTTGAATCTTAAACAAGTTATATGATTTATTTATGATTAATTTTGGCAAATTAACATTGAAAAGTAAGGGTAAATTCCGAGTAATCCAACCAATTGGACCTACCTATATGAAGTGTATACAAAGGGAAATAACTGACTTAAGTCCCTTATTCACCGTAAAATTAGTCATGTTTTGATAGTTGAGAAAAAACGAACTATACAAACCGTCCAAAAATTAAATTAGCATCATGTATAAGCAGAGAATAAACAAAGTAATACATTTATAGTTTGTATAGTTCGTTTTTTCTCAACGGTTCATATCACTTTATTAAGGTGGCATAGTTCTGACACTAAATAACTTCATAATTAATTAACATGTCAATTATGTAGTTTACTTTTTACGTCAGTAGATAATTACTGACTATTTTCTAGAATCACTCATTGGTATTGCGTTAACTAGTTACGTAACTATATAAATTGATCAGCTCGATATAGTTATCTGATAGCAGAAACATGCCACCATACTTCATAGTAATAATGTTGTACGATTTGTTTTAGGTTCTCTTTTTCGATTTTCGGCATTTGGTTTATTGAAATGTTTATTTGTCATGATATAATATTTTCACTGGCTACATTTTTACTCTTTTCTCCTTCAGAATCGTACATAATAAGTTGACAGCGGACATGGCCCAAGCAGATTGTGAAAAGACCGGAGGTTCTCTTGCTAAATTATCAACAGTCTCAAAGCTTGATATATACTAGGACGAAAAAGAAACGCCGGGTAACCTATAATGATTGTTTTAAGGGATAAATTGTATTATTGGATTATTATATTTATTTTTGTATGAAATGTCATCTGTATGGAACCAGCTGTTGAAGTTTCAATCGATTTCCGATGCTGATTATGTGAAAAAATACCCCCTTTTAACGATGACCCTTCTTGTTTTGCGAAACACGGCCGGACATGTGTTGCATATTTTATGTACCCGGCGTTTCTTTTTCGTCCTAGCATAGCTTATCAACTCATTAATTGTTCTAGTAAGTGATGATAAAAATTTATTTTATAACATTGGCATTTCATAAAAATTACCAAAACAAATTTAAAAACACCTGGGTAAAAGCACCGAGAAAAGTATATTTCTACTAAATACTAGTATATGCATATTCACTATTTTCAGTACATATGTGGTTTAACGTCTGCCTCCAAATCCCTGCTCATTGAAATTTTCTTTTATGACAGATGACCCTAAAGGTACTAATTTATACGTAAGTGGAATAAAGCAACTGTAGATATTTTTCTTGCACAATTATCATTGGCCCAAGTAGGGTTCGAACCCTTGACCTCTTGATTCCTAAGCACAAGCTCAACCACTTGACCACTGCTTTTTGTTTATACTTTATAAGTTTAATTGCAGAACTTAAGACATCGCGTAGACAGTTAGCGGATCAAGCATATTTTCACTAAACATTTAAATTGTAAAGTTTCTTTTATTATCGCAATATCATTTCAATTTTAATTTCATTTCAATCATTTTAGAAAATTAGCGATGCTGGTTGAAAACATATCATGTATTGAATTCACGTCTGAATAGAATTGACATGAAATTGAAAAGCGGAGAAAGGTTTGTTTATACAGCACTTATCTTTTCATTGTTAGAACCACTAAAATTAATAGTCATAATAGCGTCATGGTCTTAAAATAGTGACCTTTTCTACTCAATTTTAGCATTTGGAACTTTAAAGTCATCAATAGTCGTATGATTTTAAACTATCCAACGTAGCCTTTATAGCAAAAAAGTTTCATTACAATTATTTTCACGTTACAGAACAAATTCTATACGGTTACTTTGTCGATGGAAGAAAAGAAAATGTAACATTAACTTGGAAATGGTCTGACGGGGAACTTATACCAATGAATGCAACTTTTTGGTACCCTTTTGCATTTCCAAATTCAGACCATGAAGACTGTGTAATAGCGCGACTAAGTCCAGAGCGGTCATTTGATGACATAAGCTGTGGATATCCCCAGCCTTACATATGTGAAAGAGAGTTTTTTCATGATGGTATGTATTGATTCAATGTGTAGTGTTGCATAAGTATTGATGTGATATGATTATGTGCGCCGCTATATGTACATATATTTGATAGAATGGTTGAAGCACAATAAAATGTACTGACACAAATTTGAAATAGGGTTTCAACATGTTTTAACCCATATTTTATTTACTGTTATTAAATAACTGTACGATATTGAACTTCAAATTTAGGGCAGTTATGGCGTTCACAACGGCTTTTTAACCAAATATTCGGCATAATGACAATAGCTATCATGTAATTTAGGCATTTTTGATAAATGGTTTCGAATCTCAATGTCCGAGTTTTTTGTAAATGCCTTGTAAGGGCAAGATGGAAAACAAAATTATATGATTGATGTAACTGTTGTGATATCAATAGATAGAGCTTTAACTAAATATTCAGAACTAATGATGCTATATGTATTATTTTCAGCAATTTTGTGCCATCCTGATGACAGTCAATATAGAACAGTTAGATTGCCAGATGGAGAATCATTTACGTACAGGTACATTTATATTTGCTAGGGACGTTAGCTCGACAATAGGTTTAATACTATTATACAAAAATGATCAAATGCAATGTATGGAGCTTCACTCGGCATATTAGCATTTTGTCTCCGAATAAAACAACAATCAGTCCCGCTACTAATGTTTTCTAGATATATATGGATCATTGGATTCAAGTGTTTAACCTTCCTTCGCCTGTGGCTGACAATTGCACAGTTTGATAACCTGGTAGTTGTGAAAATGACCATAGAATTATGATTATCCACCTCAACATAATAATTAATATACGCGGATGAAAATTAAGATTTCGCAACTTTATTGTACATAAACAGTCGTACTTAGTCAAAACTGTGTATGACTAAGGCGTTAAGTTATGGTTAGATCTTTGTTGCCATTTGCAGACGCTGTGGGTCAAATTGCTGTTCAGGAAATTGTTCGCCACTAGTAAATGGGTCGGCGGGCATAGTTTTGAAAATGTCCAAGAAAACTGGTAAGGTTTTTTGTGCAGGACCGGTTCATGGAGGGATGATGGTGTTCAAGTTGTTTCAATAACATTTATATAAGATAGTTCTTTGATTTCCATCAAAAGTTTTGTACATTATTTATTTGATCTTGTTTTCATTAAGATTTGTGCATACTCCAATGACAGCAAGAATGGCTAAAGCTGACTGTGTAAAAAGTGGAGGGTCTCTTGTTAAGGTCTCTACAATTTCAAAAAAGGATTTTATTTACCAAATATTGAACTGTCCTGGTAAGTGGCATTTTTACAAAGTGGTCGCGTGTATTATTATGATGAAAAACATTAATAGGCGGTACCCTGTCCTGGTACCGGCTATTTTTTCCAAGTGCTAAATTCAAATTGAATTGGCTTACATGAACAAAAATCGAGTCAGTCCTATTTAAAAACTACGACAGAATCGGATAGAAAATACGTGATTATGTTTCTAAACATTGCCTGAAACAGACTATTAATATTATCAGCACTTGGCAATAAGGGTTTCAGGTTTTACCACAAACTCCTATGGAAACAATCTAACGAAGAACATGTAGTAGAGGTTTTAATAAGAGTATACATGTATCGTCATGATAAGGTTTTAAATTTCATAGCACCATTTCATCTGTGCTATCGGTACTTTGTCTTTATAAGGCGTGCCATTGATTCTAATATATTAATAGTGCATTTTATAAGATATGAACTGTGAATGGGAATGTATTAAACTTGATTGTCGACAGTGACCCTTGCGTATTGGTATACACTGGGGTCCAAAAGATTCTTTACACTTGTATTTTGTTTCATATTTTCTTTTATAACAAAAATTAATGCAGACACATTTGGTTTAACACTTTATTGTATATTTATTATAAAATATATATGATAGAACATAGGTGACATTAATGATAAACTGTATATTAGTTGTACAACTAATAACGACTAGTAAAGTTTGTTTAAATATATTTCAAAACGTAAAAAATTAACAATTTGTAAAGAAACGTTTGGACCCCAGTGTATATATTGTAACTTAACGGTACTAGATGTATAATACCTAAAAAGGTATATGTATTGTGAACTCGCACTAGTTTTAATGAATTTAAGACTAACCGTTGACAATCTCAACAGTCAGTGTGACAGTTCCCGAACTATGTAAAAAAGTTACATTTAGATCGTAGAGTAAAAATTTTCTTATGAAAGAATATATTGCTGTGTTGTTTTTTGTTGTACAGGATTTGAGCAGAAGTTTTACTTCGTTGACGGAAGTAATAATTATACAGGTTTAACATGGAAATGGTCAGATGGTCAAACAATTCCAATGAATAATACATTTTGGATTTCTAAGTACCCTGATGCCCCTAACGTTGATCATTGTCTGGCCATAGCAAGAAATGAGTGGACATTCGACGACGTTAACTGCAGCACGCTATCTCCCTTCATTTGCGAGAAACCTTCTGTTTGATTTAAATTATTTCAGTAAATTAAACAATATTGCAAACAAACGTGTTATAGACTTGCATTTGTTCTACTTAAATCTCTAAATTTGATTAAATTTTACTTTATTTGTATAATATATCATTTATAAGTTGTTTCAGTTTGGTTTAAAGCCGTAGCAACACATAGTACATGTCATAACATGGAGGTCAGTCAACCTAATGACCTCTCCTAGAAAGGCTAAATATCTGGATTTAACAGTTAACCAGTTATTTAGCGCACACTCTCGTCTGTAAATGAAAATTGCTTCACCTTTTTTTAAATCCGTAGCATGAAGAAAAGTGATCGGAAAAAATATTTCAATCATAAACTCCACGTTTGCGTACTCCCTTTTAAGAAAGATAAACGATTCAACTTTAAGTTGTTACAACAATGTGTAAAACACTTCTAGTCTTGCTTAAATGATTTTTTATAAAAACAAAGAGGCTTTGTTTAAGCATATCATTTCAATTAACTACAACTTGTGCGGCATATGTAATTTGCCTTTGATTCATTTACAGCCACAAGAAGTACACACTGGAACAATGAAAAGACGTGAAATCGTTGTCTACCTATCAGAATAACTTGTATTTTGCGTATTATTCTAATCAGAACATGTAAAAACAATAAAAGTAGACATATTTATAATGACAATGGAAATATTTTCAATGTCTTTTTTAAAACATAAACGGTTTCTTGTCTTTTTTCTTTTTCTATTACAGATTTGCAAGTATCTCTTGACAAAGTTTGATTTGTTTTTCATGGAGAAAAGATCAACAAGTGCTATATTAGCGATACATATCAATAGATAGAAATGATAGGATGGTTTATAAAGAATTTCCCAATTAAAATAAACCACCTGTCATACACACAAACGAACTAAATAAAAGCTAAAAAGAGACAATTGATTTTATTTTAGGTTTAAATCCCTTTGGCAAATACTTGCTTCACTGAAAGAGTGGCAAATGTAGAAATGTTATTAACATATGATACTTTGGCATGTGACATGTCTAATGTTTCAGCAACTAAATAACAAAACTAATGTTGTTGTAAGGTGTTTACTTAAACATGCTAAATAAATTTTACTTGTTACATATACATGTATTATTTTATTTATGATTGATAATTGAACACATACATGTATGTATTTATAATTTCAAATCATGAAATGTATAACATGTTTATCATAAAATTTATCTATAGTAAGTATATAGAACATGACATTATTGTATTTAAGGTGAATTTATAACTCGATCTGTAATGTGTATAATGTCAAAAACATTTTCTATTTTATTGGATTTTGTAAGAATTGTTATAGTATTCTTAAGCCCATAGGAGGTATGCACGATCCCAGGACAAGAACAAAATATATGTATATACATATATCGTGTTTTAAGTTGGAACCGTGCCTGTCGCCTATGTTGTAGCCACATTTATAGATGTTGTAGTACATAATAAAAAGAGAGTTGACCGTTTTATGTTAGTTAGTTCACTCGTCAACCCTGATATTGACTTAGTTATAAGTTTGTTCATTGTATGCATCTCTCATTAACCATTGTTTTATACAGTTCGCTCGTTGAGGATAACTTAAGACAAATACAAACGATATTCCTTGTAAACAGCGTCTCATATTATCCTTAAGGAGCTAACGTATATGTTTTTTGGTATTGGTATTTTAAAGTAAATTGATTGTAGTGTAAGCTATGTATCTTGTTGCTAGGCAACAACTGTAACATTGCATGTTTAATGTTATCTTTCGGAAATGATATAAACGCAATGATATTGTAGCAAAGGTATAGTACTGAGTCAAAAACGGACACTTCCACGTTGCCATTAAAGCTAAGGTGAAGGCAAGGGAGTACCAGAGCAGTACTATACTTCTGCTGCAATATTATAATAATTATAATATGTACATATCTACGGTGGCATAGTGGTGACATGGATATATATTTACGTAATAATTGACCAATGAGTGTTGTCGAAAATGGCCGCCAATTTCGACAACTGTCATTGGTCAATTATAACGTGCACACGTAAAGCTATTGCGTGACCACGTAAAGTTAATACGTGGCTACGTAAACGTTATTGCGTGCGCACGTAATAGCTACTGCGTGTCCACGTAAAGCTATTACGTGGCCACGTAAACGATATTGCGTGCGCACGTAATAGCTACTGCGTGGCCACGTAATAGTAGCGGTATTTTAAATATTTCTCCATGTCACCTCTATGCCACCGTACATATCACTGTGTTATATATTCCGATCTATAGAAGATGGTTCAGAACCGTAACAACCGTCTCTGGTATTTCGAACTATTCTTTGTAGTAATGCACTTATTATGATTTAAGCTTACAATTTACTGTTTTGTTGTTTAAATATTTACTACCAGATTTGAATAACAATCACATTTCAGTTGCTATGTTTACGTAATTAACTTATTTACAAAGACTCTTATTTGCGTTATTTAATATAATAATGACATTATATATTGTTTCCAGCATTTAAATGTCACCCAAACGATGGTCAATATAGGACAGTGCGGTTGTCTGATGGAAAACTGTTCACGTACAGGTACATTTGTTTAATTTCAACGTATTATTGTTTATGAATATAATTAATTGATTTTGAAGTAATTTGGAACACAAACATGAATAATTTGGACATTTCATCATTAGCTATAACACATGATAAAAAACAAAAATGTCAGAGTCATGATACACAATGTATATGTGTGACAAAGAGTTCACTTGCAATGTACTTGATTTCGATATTTACTGCAAGAAACAGTGATTGATTAGTTAATCAATTATTCCTTTCAGTCAACAGTTTACGAGTATTTGTACAAGTATATGTTGTTCAAATACAACTAAATAATGCCATTTTTCAACAATTTAGGCAAAATGACTATGTATAATAACATAATAAATGAAGACTGTATTGCTTCTAATCTGCAAATCAAATCTTCAATAGATACAATGAGACATTCTGACAAATGTTAAAATAAATGTTGTTTTATATAACCTTTCTCCATCAGATTTGGAACTAGTAGATTGACAGCCGACATGGCCCAAGCAGATTGTGAAAGAACTGGAGGTTCTCTTGCTGATATATCAACAGTCCAAAAACTAGATTTTGTTTCTCAAGTTATGGGTTGCGCAAGTAAGTGATAATTTACTAATCAATTATCATTTCATAACATAGCAAATATTCTGGTTTATCTAGGCACATGCTGATCTTTTTGATTGAAAACCTATTGATTGGATAAACCTAAGCAAACCTTTTTCCAATTTGCCAGATAAACTCTTTACAGGTCACTAACCTCATATGTCTTTTATATATAGTACACGATATGTTTTTTAATTATTTATTTAATTTCTGTTATTGAAGTTAAAAGAGACTTTGAAGTAAAAGTTGAGTTTAGGTTAAATGAACAACACAGAGAACGAATTAACTGCAGCAAAAAATTTGACTAAAACATTGCTTACATTCTAAAAATCACGTGACTATATATCATGAAGTCGACCTTCATTATTGATCAATATCGAGGTGATAAACGATGTAAATTTCAAACAACATAAATCAATTACAAGAAAAGATTAATGCAAAGCATTAAATACCGCCGGATAGTGGTAATATTATGTGTACATAAATCAAAAGAGAAAACAAAGATATATGCGGCAAAAAAAGTACAAAACTCTGTATTCTGAGGTATAATACAGAACATGTGAAGTGTTCCAAGATTAAATGGCACAGTTTATAAATCTATATATTTACTACATTATTTAATTAATACATTTTCTATTTTACAAACTTAAAAATACGGCTTATTGGCCACTAATTACAGCAATGAATTTAATTTTTACTAAATTTTTTTATAAAATAAATGAAATTTATGTATACAAAAACACGCCATATTTTACATAATGCATTTAGCGCTTCGTATACGATAAACCCGATCTATTAACTTCTCAGCTCGCGTACTTGCTTATTTACCAAGAGTCTACCACGAGCAGATATTTTACAATGTCTTAAAATATAAATTAAGGATAAAATGTTCTTTAAAATGCCCCCAAAAAAGCAATAAATTTTATTGCAGTACTATAAAACTAAAAATTAATACAATTTAGCACTGTCAACATTTGTAAATAATAAAAAGGAGGACGCAAGTAAAATAAATCATGAACTGCTCCTACCATGGTCATCAGATTCTGACGACTCCAATATACCACCGGCCTTCAGGCCAGCGGTAAATAATATTTGGTTACATAATTGCCTCATGATTGGTTCAATCTTATAATAAACTAAGTACATGTAGTGAGACATATAATACCTTACTTTTAAACAGTTTTATGTCTCTCATTACAGACATTGGAATACGTCCATATTTTATCGGTGGAAGAAGAGACAACACACTGACTTGGAGATGGTCAGATGGAGACCCTATAGCAATGAATTCAACTTATTGGCAACCTGGTTTTCCTAATACAAATAATGAAGATTGTATGTTTTTACGTGTAAACCCAACACGTTCATTTGATGATTATGACTGTGGAAGTCCTTTGCCTTACTTTTTATGTGAAAAGAAAATTTTACCTACTGGTAAGTCTTTTCACAAGTACTGAAACGGTGTATTTTTAATTTTGGAATAAAGTAAAGTTAAAAAATTATACCATTTAAACCGGTGTTCCTAATAATGAAAATGTATGAACGCATTTGTTTTCAAAATAAGCATCTCAGACTTACAAATTGTCAAACATATCTTGATTGTGCTTTAATGGACTGAACTGAACAATATAAGCACAGATAATCATAATACATCCCATAACTGAAATCGTTGTAATATTTTGATATGATATAGTTCTATTACATTAACCTGTCACAACTTGAATAATTACACACTCACTGAATGTGTTATTATTTAACCTCTTTTAAAACATTGAGCCACCAATCAATATAAATCATTGATAATCTAACAATGTATGCGGAGATTTTGAATATCGGGGTTATAACAAGTTTGAAAGGGGTTAAAAATAACAGATTCATTGACCGTGTAATTATTTAAGTTGTGACAGGTTAATGTAATAGACCTATACATGTATCTAAAAGATGATAAAAAAGATATTATACAGAGTAAGAAGATAAAATGGCAGTGGAAATTATTTCGTAAGCATGCTTCTGTGCAAGAAATGAGCCCATGATACATAGTTTGGTAAGCAGATGCGCACCCGGCAAAACGTAAAGTCACTATTTTGAATTTCAATTTTATATTTTCAGCAATTTCCTGTAGTACCGACGATGCTCAATATCATACAGTTCAGCTGTCAGATGGAGATGCATTTACTTACAGGTTCGTTCTCGCATATGTCCACAAAATGGTATTTTTATTTTATATACAATACATGAAGTGCATTGTTGAGAATCATTTTTGGCTGTGTTACAACATTTAACATAAACACAACTGGATATATAATGGAAAAAAAATAAATTAACATGAAAAAAAATCTTGTAAATGATACTATATTATACATGTAGTTTCAATGTAACATCACACTGTTCAAAATAATACGGTGCTAAAAACAGTCATTGTAAATGAAGGACTATATATAAAAGCAAGGGTTGTTATAATAAAAAATTCCTTAGTGTACTTGCTGCATGAATAAATGTTGTTTGATTTTTTTTGTTAATTTCTAGTATTCCATAAAACGTGAAATTTGTTCAAGTTATGCTAAGAGAAGAATATATAACGAAAATTTTCTCTGTTCTCTGTCGTAAATTGGACATTATGATAAGGAATGAAATAAGATCATAAAAAGCGTATTTGTCACCTCTTTGATTTATTAACATCAGTACAAGAATATATTTAAAATGTTAAGTGGCTATATGGTGCATGTAGCTTTATTATTTCTTCCACCAAATAAATACATTATTTACAAGATAATTAAGTGGTTGGTTAGTTAACTAGAAAATCACTTACCATTAACTAAAATTGCTTTGTGGAAACTCGAAGAAAAGTAATGTAACAATAAAACCACTTAAACAACTTATATGGTGGACACACCGGTTCTCGAACCTCTACGGTCTCAATGAGCCATTTCTAATTAATCATTTTAAAGCAACAATTTGTTTTAGAAAAATATATTAAAACACACCTTTTAACTTATATTCCACTTTTCTATCATATATTTGTTGATATTTTATATTTGCAACAAATCCAAATTCTTCCAGAAAAAAACACGACCATTTTCTGAAAACTGTCATGGCGGCTAAAAATAGATAACCTAATTTCGAATCTCTACCGTATTTGGCTATTTGTGAGGTTATAATTAGCTGTCACATGACTTTATGAGCAGAAGACGGGAATGGCTACCTGCCATGTGCTTGTTTTGCATTAACATACTTTTAAACAATATTTGATGGATTGTACTGACAGAGCGGAAAAAGGTAATAAGGATTTACTAAAAAATATTCACCATCACAAAATATTCATTCTAATTACCTGTTTCTTGCGCATTATTCTCTTTTGACAGTTGTAGTTGCGTCGATTGTTTACTTAACATTTGTGCACACGAGTTGATGACGTCATACGCAATTACGTAGCAAAGAAAACAACATTTATATGAAAGGCTCGAGATCAGGTGAGGTTCGAGAACAGGCGCTTATACGATAAATGCGGTGATCAGAGAAACATGCCACCGTACTTTATAATGATAGGGTTTGATAATTTATTGTCTAGTGTTTTGTTTTCGATTTATGACAAGTATGTTAGTTAAATGATAATTTGCCATGTTATCATATATTCTTTGGCTATATTTATACCATTTTCTTCTTCAGAATCGTACATACTATGATGACAGCGGATTTGGCTCAAGCAGATTGTAAAAAGGATGGAGGTTCTCTTGCTAAATTATCAACAGTCCCAAAATTGGATATAGCTTCTCAACTCATTGATTGTTCTAGTGAGTGATAATAATTATTTACATAGCATTACCATAGCAAAGAGCTGCAAAGGTAATGTTAACACCAGATCAAAACAGCATAAAAAGTATATTCACTTCGCTAACCAAAACTTCTTGCTGGTCTCATAACATATGTGACTATACCTCACATGGAAATCCAAGGAAACTGAACTTGTATCTGATTGACGCTTGATTCAATGGATATTTTTCATTTTTGATTTAATTTATATAAAATTGACACAACGTATCATAACCAAAACAACAAAGATACTGCCAAGTTAATGATAAACTTGACATAAATATGTGGCATGAATGTCTTACGCCATTGACATATCTTTAAGTTAAGTTGAATGAGGTTGTACCCTCAGCACTTTTCATCTTGAGTGCCACATATTTTCAACTGGATTGCGGTCAGGACCTTTTGCATGCCATGGAGGAGGAACACGCCAACTGAGCATATTGGTTGAAGAGAGAAATAAGTGGGCGGCATCAGCCTTTATATATTGTTTTTATTGTATAGAACGTCACAGTATTTAACCATTGTAATTTTACAGAACAAAATCCTCTGTACGGTTACTTTGTTGATGGAAGAAAAGAAAATGTAACACAGCCTTGGAAATGGTCAGATGGGGAAGTTATACCAATGAATTCAACATTTTGGTATCCAATATTTCCAAATTCACAGGATGAAGACTGCGTCATAATCCGTAAAATAGGCCTACCAAGCCGATCATTTGATGACATTAAATGCGGATATTCCCAGCCTTACATATGTGAAAGAAAGGTTTTTCATGCCGGTATGAATTGATTCGATTTTATAGTGTTTCTAAAGCTTCGGTTGAATAAGGTTATGTACTTTGATATGTTTTGTAAAATGCCTGAACCATTTTATAGTGTCATGTTACAAAAGTAAATATACGTGTTGCTTTTTTACGGAGCCCCAAAAGTGACATTTTTAAATACTTTTTTATTTTCACAACTATTTCGTTTAAATGTAATAATATTTCGTTTTTACGAAATTAATTTTTCGTTTTTACGAAAAAACGCAATGATATTATTTCGAAAAAAACCGAAATAATATTACGTTTAAACGAAATAGTTGTGAAAATAAAAAAGTATTTCAAAATGTCACTTTAGGGGCTCCGTACTATTTTAAGATTAAAGCCGCGCTTGCAAGCTGTAATAAGAAACTCGGCTATTTATTTACTGTAGCATTAAAATTACCCGCTTACATATTAAGTTTGATCTTGTTATATTTAGGTATTATCTGTCGGTAGCTGTTGCTTTGTTTAAAACAAACTCTGATTATCTAAATGCAAACCGACATAAATATAAAATAAAAGACATACAAGCATTAAAAATGGTAATACAGTACAATCTGTCTTGAGCAAAACCCACAGGGAGGGACTAAAAAGTGTTGCTCTTCAGAGGTTGTTGCTCGGCAGAGGTTAAATTCAATTAAAATCACACGCAAAGGATATATTAAAAGCTGTTGTTGTGTCGCTCTATAGATGTTATACTGTAATCTTTCATGAAATTTGACTATAATTTGACCTTTTTTCCATTACTAAGGCATATAGAGAAGTTGTCGACAAGCAATAAGGTCCATGCAAAACTTTAATGAGCTGGCCTCTGTAAATGGGCCATAAATTGTGTTTTCACAGAATAAAACTTTACCAAAAATGCCACACTTATTATCTGTTCCGAAAATGTGGTAAAGCCGTGTTAGTATTTTTCCAGGGTTGTCGCTGTTACCGACGTGCCATTTTTTTTTCATTAATTCAACAGTTTGACATCGCCCGTACTTAGTATTCGGAAGTAATGTGTAGCAATTATTTTCAGCATTTTTGTGTCACCCTGATGACGGCCAATATAGAACCGTTAGATTGCCAGATGGAGATTTGTTCACTTACAGGTACATATACAATATTTACTAGGGAAGGTTTCTGGACATAAAATCTGAAACTTACGTATACATTTAATGTAGTGTAATTGAATAATGCTGCACTCTGCATTTTTAACATTTTCCTGTCAGTCATATCGTTACGATCAGTCTTTGTACTCATGTATATAGTTATGCCTATATCACTGTATCCAAGTTTTTGAAACTAACCCTAAGCACATACCGTTGTCAGTGACTAATAACTACCCCACTTGATACAGAGGTATTCGGTGCATACAGGTCGACGAGCAACTAAGATTCCGCAATATAATTGATTACGGACGGTCTATACTGAAAACATTTGAGTGTCTTAAAATTTAAAGAAGCTTGTTTGACATTTGTGAAATTATCTGAATAAAGGTTGAATATCAGAATATCAAAATTCAGACAATAGATCAACATAATTGCTAAATAAATTAATTTTGATTTTATTCAAATTATATGGACTACGTTACTTCTAGAATTTATATTCTACCAAGCAGTTGTTTAAATATTATATTTTTTCCATTAGAAGGTAAATACATTATATTTATTTCTAACTCATTTTTTTTCAGATTTGTGCATACTCCAATGACGGCAAAAATGGCTCAAGAAGACTGTGTTAACACCGGTGGATCTCTTGTCAAGGTGTCCACAGTTTCAAAAAAGGATTTTATTCATCAAATAATGAACTGTCCTGGTAAGTGACTTCCATATAAAGGCAACTGAGTAAGTCATTTGTAAAAAGCATGATAGGACAATGTCCAATCAGAGTGCCTGGTAGAGTTATCAAACAATAGTATCAATAGTTTGAGTGGGCTCTTACGAACAAAACCGAGTCAGTCCAATTCAAAATACTACAAACTTAAATGCGGATTACTTTGGCGATATCGTTCTTATCCAAGTCCAAGAGAACGGGCACCCTCAGAGTGATTAAGTTTCTAAGCCTTGGCTGTATAGCAGACTATTAATCGATTACCACTGGTTAGCAAGAAGGCTCACACGATTTACCACACATTCCTTTCAAACCCCAACGCTCCTGCATAAAAACGCACGCTTTTAAGGTGGTTTTTTTTCGATTTTACCAAAGTGGCCGTTAAGTAGTGGTAGATTTTTAACTTATTTATTTAGACTTAGTATTAGATTTATAGTATCTATGTTTAACTCGTTAAAGTATTAATGATTTAAAGAGTGTGAAGATAAACGAAGTTATATGCATCTAAATTGCCAAACGTTGAATAAAACGAAGAAATATTTAGCATACTAGCCAAGTTATTGAAGTTTATAATAGTGATATGTGTTACTTTTCTTTTGGGACACCCTGTAGCTATAGTCGACCCTGAAAGTATTACTATATTCTCTGGTCAAAGAACATTGTTAAAACTACATTTCTTTTCAATACTACAGGATTTGAGCAAAGGTTTCACTATGTAGACGGAAGTAATAATTATGCAGACTTAACATGGAAATGGTCAGATGGTCAAAAGATTCCAATGAATAATACATTCTGGATTTCTAAGTACCCTGATGCCCCTAACGTTGACCATTGTCTGATCATTTCAAGGAACGAATGGACATTCGACGACATTAACTGCAGCACGATACTTCCCTTTATTTGCGAAAAACCTTCTGTTTGATTTAAACTGTTTCAGTAAATTAAACAATATTGCATTAGCAGTATTATAGACTTGCATTTTTTATCTCTTAATTTTTTGTCAAATATTTCACTTAAAAGTTGTTTTGTTGGGTTTAAAGCCGTAGCAACAAATTTTTAATGTCATATCACGACGGACAGTCAACCTACTCATCGTCCCTGGAAAGGTTTAATCTTTTGATTTAGATGTTAAAAAAAGTTTAGCTATTAACCAGTTACTAGACGCATACTTAAGTTCGTGACTGACAATTGCCCTACTATATTTAGAATCAGTGTTTGGAGAGAGAAAGGCCGCATATATTCAAGAAAGTATATAAATGTACCGTCCAGGGATCAAACCCATGGCCCCTCGATCAGAAGTCGTGTGTGCTACCGACTGAGCTACCCGGGTCGGCTTATAAGTTATTATAACGCCAGTTATATTCACAATCCTTTTTCAAAAGATGCATCTTCCATGGTTCCAAAGGTAACAACAGCGTTTAAAACCACTCTTTCCATGCTCAAATAACTTTCAGTAAGGACAAAGAGGGATAGTTCAAGCATAACATTTTCACTTTACTACAACTTGGCCGACATATGTTATGTCCCTTTGGTTTATGAACAAAAGCACGATGTCTAGCCTCGCCGCTCTCACTACATGCAAACATAAGGTGAAGGAAGGCATGTGGCAACAACTGAAGCTCTAGGCCATGTTGTCTTTGACAAGTATTTTCTCTCAGAAATAGTTGGCGATGGGCGGGCTGATAGACGCACAGACGCAGTCAGTGTGTACCGGTCACAATAGCTCACTTCAAGCCTACTGTGCTCGAGTGAGCTAAATAAAAAAAGAACCCTCAGGTTATAAAAATATGGTATCATAGCTGGTGCCTTATAACTATGTGGGAGCAGTAGTCCAGTGGTTAGACGCACGCTTAAGGATCGAGAGGTGCCAGGTTTGAACCCCGCCTGGAGCACTGCTAACTCCCTGCAAATTTACCTGCAAGTGATTCACTTCATCAAGGTATAAACGGGTACCTGCGAGAGTGGTATTACATGTATTCCGTAGCGCCATTGTGTCGTCTGCACAAGGCGGAGTAAAAGACTCCCCAGGGAGATTGATCGATTGATATGAGTAGCCTGATGACCAGGTGTAATAGCTGAACGTGCATTCGCATGAAACTTAAACTATAAAATGCAATTACTTACTTTACTTACTGACTATGACCTAATGACTTAATGTCTACCGCTATTATGGATGATGTCCATACAAACACAAGGGTTTCTATATCCCATCATGGTTTCAGTAAAGATGGGCAAAGAATTAAGAACAATATTTTCTTCTGTTATACTTGTAATTCATTTTAACAACATAAATATAATATATATCATAATAATAAACAATTTTAGACTATCAAATAATGATTCATTAGATTATTATATTTTATAAAATTAACAACATAAATATTGGTACCCACATTTAAATATTAATGTATCGTGTGTGTATTGAATGTCTCAAACAAAGCGTACCATATATACCGAAAGGCGGCTGGCACGGTCTCGAACAAAGACGCTATATGAACGCATGTATTTTTAAGCATGGTGATTTTGTTTTTGAGACAGTTCCGGTCATCCTTGTCGTTGCAAGTATTCATATAATACAATAAACCTGGAAAACAGTGTGATATTTTGGTAATGCAACTTGTACTTGCACAAACATGAAAGGCCATACGAAGAGCAAAGAAATTGATAGGGATCCAGGGTACCAAAACACTTTGCCAGGAGAATTTAAATTTTGACAAATAGTCTGAACATTTACGCATGTATAGTGTCCTAGACTACTAGTATTATTTAAAGCTTATATATGCAACACGTAGCTACATGGTAGCAATAGCTACATTTAGTATATTTTCATGCTAGCTAAAAATAGGTCAATCGCAGAGGTCGCAATGTTGCTTTAACTCCCTAGAAACAAAACCTAAATTATAAATTAATTTTATAGTTCGTGCGCAACTGTTCCGTATTTTAAATTATTCCGATCACCAGACAACAAAACGTACAGGAATATCCCCGCATTTTATTTGCTGATGGTAGACACAATTTCAAAAGGGCTGGGCTGTGCGCAATATAATTATTATGTGCACCTGTTTGCAAAATTATAGAAATAACTCTGAATTGAACTTAGAGATTTAAAAATGACCTGAGAAACCAACCTTAAATACGGTTCTCTTTATTTGAGACAAACAATTACACAGTGAACATGCACTCAAGACAACAACAACTACCCTATAACGTTCAGACATAATTATATTGCACAAAAAACAAATTGAAAACATCCATGAAACTCTCTATCTGCGCATTATTCATAATATTCATCCCTTGTATGTTGAAATGGGACAAGATACAGAGTACCGGTATAGGTAATCGTCTATCAATCGCCTGGATATTAAAAATGAGGAATAGATAAAAAAAACTTGTAAACATCTGAAGTAGGTAGATGATACATGAAATTTAAAATCACGTTTATGGTTCGTATGTCATGTTTTCGTCACCGTATTTTGTATTTTTGTCGTCACTCGTACCTTAACCCTGGTCAAAAGCGCAGTTGGTAGTGCGCCGGGATTTGAAATCTCGTGTCCCGAAGGGGGTACGGGTTCGAATCCCATTCGGAAAGGTTATACTCTTCCATAAAAATTTGACAATAAAGTCAATTTTCCTCTATTGATACGATAATATGGAGACGTTTCTGGCCTTGTGGAAGGGTAGGTGAGTACTGGTTATAGACAAAGGTCCAGGAAAACTTTGTTAGGTGCGCTCGACGCTGTTAAATGACCTAAATTGTGTTGACACGGCGTTAAACCCAGCAAAAAAATGAATACACAATTATCATCAGCTCTAAGTAATTAAATTAGTTGATTCATATATCTTAATGAGATCCAAATTTATAACTTAATACAATGTTTGTATGACGTCTTTCGTTTGACATAAAAGGTAAGCGAATAAAACCTGGAAATATTTAAACTGCCTGGAATTTGTGATTAGAAATGTATAAACAATTTCATTCAAAACGCTCAGTAAAAATGTGTCAAACTAAATAATTATAATACAATAACAAATATATAAAAATTATGTATTGACTAACCATGGACGACACATAACACTATATTTTATCTAACACAAAGGGTGTTTACTATATGCAGAATTTGTGTTATGTTTTATATAGCCAGTTGAGTTAACAGAAAAACAAAGCTGTGTAAAGATTGGCACCATTTCATGAATGTTATTATTTCCCTTGGATAATTAATGGATCAGACTATGCATACAATAAAAAACAATGTGTTTTGATATTTCTAGTTATTGCTTGACATTGCCGAGGACAAACGCTAGATATACATACATACATACGCACCCATACAAACACCCACCCCCACCCACTCACACTCTCTCTCTCACTCCCCCCTTCTCTCTCTCTCTCTCTCTCTCTCTCTCTCTCTCTCTCTCTCTCTCTCTCCCTCTCTCCCTCTCTCCCTCTTTCCCCTCTCTCTCCCTCTCTCTCTCTCTCTCTCTCTCTCTCTCTCTCTCTCTCTCTCTCTCTCTCTCTCTCTCTCTCTCTCTCTCTCTCTCTCTCTCTCTCTCCCCCTCTCTCTCTATATATCTCTCTCTCCAAGTACAACAACCTGTTTACATTCCCTATTTGAATACTTAGCATTCGTTCAAGTTGTTTGCCCACGCTGGTATTCATTTTCTTTTTTTACATCTTTAAAACCTAAACATAATTACAGCCCCGAGGCACGGACGGACTACCACCTAAACTGGACGTCTACATGATCATGTTTTATAAATGAATGAAGAGGTTCTCTGCATACAGTATATGGCTGAGCTTAGACAACTGTCAAACTTCATATATAAAACAGTTTATAAATTAATAAGGGACACTAATATAGTGTTTTCATTGTATAACATGAAGTTAGTATTGAGACACTTCGCAACATTTATTCTACAAACGTGTACGTCAATTTTAGCAAACAATGGTCTTAATAAATAGGGACTGTTTTCTTCTCAACGTAAGCATTTAGGACTTAAGAATCGTCGAAATTCGTATAATTCAGCAAAGACAAAGGTAGCTCTTGTAATCAAAATTTATTGTACACATTACTTAAATTACGTAACGACTTTATGTGCACAATGTGTATTATTAAGATTTGATTCTTGTTAAAAGCTACAGGCAAGCATTTCCGATAGTTGTATGGAACTAGATCGAACAAATCCATCGAAACTCAACTTAATTCAAGATAAAATCGACTTACACATTTACAGAATAAAGGCGGCGTTATTCAGACATTCTTCTTATTATAAGAATAATTTAATATATTGCTTTCATATACGTGTACATTACAATATGTAGACTATTTATATTTATTGCCATATGACTTAATGATCGATCAATCTTTCTTGATCAAAGCATTCCTTCATAAAAACATACGATTAAACAATTTCTTATTTATACACGAGAAGCTATTAACTATAATGAAAGTTTGGAATACACAAGAAATAGAGATGTTTCTGAATTAAGTGAAAGTTTCAATCGAAGTGTTAAAGGTACCAATTCAACACAAATTGTAGATGTATATAATCATTATGTGCTTGTTCTTTACTAGGAAGACATTTGTTTTAATTCTAAGTTAAAAACGAAAACTAAATAATTTAATTGATTCAAACCGGACTGTTAATACTCCAGTAAGGTATTTCTCTGCTTTTCCCAAATTTATGATTATATTAACCCAAGAAATATTAAATCATTGTAAATTGCTGGTACAATATATTACAAACATTGCTCCAGAAGTTTCAAATTCCAAACAATTCTCAACCAATCAGATCAGTTTGATACAAAACATGATCACATTTAAAATTCCGTATCCGGTATCGTCCGTGTCCCGTCAAATACAACACTCCGTTGACCGGTGAACTGTTATTTCAAATATAGTATAAAAATCATAATATATGGCACGTTTTACTTGTTCTGCCATATTGATACGTCATATAATCCTTGTTATTTGTTTCATCTTTATTATGTTGAATAGTTTTAACTATAATATGTTTTTCATTATCATTATCAACGTCTTTTTCTTCAAAGTCTTGATCTGGTATATCGTCTACTTCGATTGTCACGTTTTTCCTGCTTGGTGTCTGTAGAGGGGTAGTGGTACGACTGTTTATAGTTCGTTTGACATCCTCAAATGAGACAGGGGAGTAAAGCTGACGTAGTTGTGTAAATTCAGAATGGTGATTTTTGTTTTCATTATTGAAAACGTCTTCAGGATTTTTTACTTTAGATAGCTCTTCTAACAGTATAGAACCAAACGGACATCTAGCTTGTGAACTCTCTGTAGGATCTCTGCCTAGTAACCAATATGTCTTCATTTGACCTTTACCCTGAAATAATGAAGTTTAAGTGAACAGTTTGAATTTAATAATCAATCAGTTTAGTGTGGAGGTCTCATATTTGGCTATTATCTTACATCTTTTGTAATATAGCTTTTCTGATTTGGGCACGTACCCATTTAACAAAAACATTTTTTTACTTCAAAATTATATAGCATGTCTATGGAAAGTATCTTATGTAATAGTAGGAACATCTGCAACCAGTTTCACAAAAATCTAACGAAAAAATGTTATCGTAAGTCAATTTCAATTTTTTGCAGTTCAAAGTTAGACGTTTGTTTGGGTTTTACGGCGCACCAACACAGAAGGGTCATATCGCGCCACAAAGTTAGAAGGATGATAAAGATAACTATGATATAATATACTACATTATTCAATAATATTTGGAATTGATTGGCTAAGAAATAGCCGTATTATTGTCACATGCTTTAGACTTACGATTATTTTTATAGTAAGAATTTTTGTGAAAAGGTGCACTGTCGGTTGTATCTAAAAAATGAAAATGCTAGTTATAATTACAAATTTAAAATTGTGTTACATGTACTATTATTATTTTGGTTTATTCCAGCAGATAGTTATTCAAATAGTTCATGATTTTATAGGTCTAGGTATGTAACAAATAACCCCTACTGCATGTAGTGTTTTGCGAAAAAAAGTTTACATGTATTCCGACTTGATACTCTCAAAATGTAACAAAATTATTCATAACTTTTTATTTAGTAACAGAAATTTAGATTTCCTATCCGAAATGTCGCTGTGCACATAATTGAATAACATAGAAAATTTAAGGAAAACAACTTTTTGCATGTCTATAATGGTGCAATTTACAACAGTTGTCAAAACGTCTGCATAAAATGGCTATTTAGAATAACATAAAGAATAAACAATTATGATATAGCTCATCACTTGTATAGACGAGTCTTTTTTGTCTGAAAGTTATTGGTATATTGTTAAAGTAATTTCTGTCTTCTTAGACAGCCACTGTTCCATTAGAACACTCTCGGATTTGACAGACTATTGATTAAAACAGGTCTTGAAACATTTGAAATGCCATTAAAAACATGACATGATAATGTAGGACTGCTTTGACCTTTGCTTAAAACTGCTAAACATTCGAACAAAATATGTTTAACTTTAACAAGCAATATCTCAGTGTTCATTTTGTTTGATGTATAAATAGTCATATTCGCTGTTCAGTCACACCGCTGACGAATGTATAATTAGCATAATGCGCCTTCCATAATACACAGAGAAAATAGTCTGCAACTACTGTCCGTGCTACGCACCTGTGGTCCATTTCACAAAAATTCTTACAAACAATTTTACCCTTAAGAGAAAAGTTACGATGCCGACGATGGACCACTGTTTATCACAAAAAAATAATTACCATATCTTGTACTCATTTCTCTATACCGCGAGAGCATTTCATCGGACATACAGAAATGGTAGATCAAATTATATTGGTTTAAAATATAAGTCAAAAGTTGGCTTAGACAGCTTGACCAAATAAAACATTTACAGACACATGATTGGCATTGCATTAGCTTTTCGCACCTTTACTAAGTGCATTTTGTGTGACCTTTTTTGATACAGTCATCTATGTTTGTTTGTTGGGTTTAACGCCGTAGCAACACATTGTATAGGTCATATAACGGCGGTCAGTCAACCTACTCACTCCTCCTGGAAAGGCAAAATCTCTTGATTTAGCTGTTAACCAACTACTAAGCGCATACTTTCGTCAGTGACTGACAACCGCCCTACATAACTAAAAATCATTAGTAGGAGGAAGAATGGCCGTAGAAATAATTTCATGACCAAGATCCACGAAAGTATGCACCGCCTGGGAATCGAACCCACGACCCCTCGATCAGTAGACCTGCGTGCTACAAACAGAGCTAGCCGGGCGGCTATGGTCCAATTCAAGGGTAATATTATGAACAGGTTCTACTGTATAGTAATGCCAAGATTATGGAATATATACACATGCACATTGTTCATACAGACACCAAATGACAAACAATTGTTAAAAAAGACGATAGTCTGTAGAAATGATTGGCTGATATAGAGAATGAATAATATTCATCTTTTGTCTACAGTTTATATTTAAGATAGTCTACAGTGCACTCCAAAAATCCTTAGTCAAATGAAGTTTTAACAAAAACTTGCCATGCATTTTGCAAGCAATTTTACAGCCATAAAAGCTTTTTCCTGTAAAACAGATTAAATCATTTATTAATTTGGGAGTTTAGTCAGTTATCTTTTCCTGATAAAATCTGAATCAATCCAATTGGTAAGTTGGCCTTACAGTTGGAATCATCGGATTTTATTAATTGAAGTCCTATGTAAGGATAACAAAATATTTCATCTGATATCTTTCTTGTTAATAAAGATATTTACAAGAGTGATAAAATTTAGATAGTTCTTTACCCTAACAATACATAGCTTGACTTCCAAACAAATTAGATGATTTACAAAAAAGTTATCTAAGATTAATTTTGGCAAATTGACAATGAAAAGTATGCGTAAAATCCGAGTAATCCAACTATTTGGATCTACCTATTTGAAGGGTATACAAGGGGAAATGACAGACTAATGTCCCTTATTATCTATTTAATGCTGATTTTTAGAAATTGCTCAGATTACTCCTTGTTTGTTTGTTTTTTCATGTGTAAATGTGAGTCATTTTATGCTAAAAACAATTTTATCAACAAGGATCTTTGGTAAACACTGTATATTTATAAGACATTATATATGATGATATACGTATTTCCTGCAGTGACAGACATTTTGTCTGAGACTGTATTTCTTATTGGAAAAACATCAATCAAGAAATCTCAAACAATCTCAAAACAATGTAAATATATCATTGTTATGATGTAACGATGATATATGACAATGTTAGTTGAAGTTAAGTAATATTTTCATTGTTTTAATGGATGACTAGAGTGCTATGATCATTTCAAAGATGTCAGAAAAGACGAGTTATCACGTAACTTCCGGTCTGTGAGTGAAAAACAACTAAATGGAAGAAAATATTTACACGATCTATAGTCACGTGATCTACAACACGTGATTACATACACAACATGTGTTTTGCCGAGCTTTTAATCTAGGCCAAGACATCAAATAGCTCATAAAAAGTCATATGACAAACGTAATAAATGCTTTTCTGTACGAGCCGCCCAGCTAGCTCATTTGGTAGCACGCAAGGTTACTGATCGAGGGTACGTGAGTTCGATTCCCGGGCGGGCATACTTTCGTGGAACTTTGGTCATAAAATTTTATCTACGACCATTCCTCCTCCTACCAATGATTCTGAATTATGTAGGACAGTTGTCAGTCACTGACGAAAGTATGCGCTTAGTAGTTGGTTAACAGCTAAATCCAGAGATTTAGCCTTTCCAGGAGGAGTGAGTAGGTTGACTGACCGCCGTTAAATGACCCAACAAAAAAAAGCTTTTCTGTACCCGGAATCCCCATTTGTTTAAAGATTTTTTATCCTTAACTTTAAATCCTAAGTTCAAACAAGTAATCGAATGTTGTAAACTGGGTTGCAAATCATTGAATAAAACTATTAAAAATACATTTTTGTTTATTATTTGGGACTATGCTGAACGACATTGGCTTTACATGTTTGAATGACTGACTAAGTGTTGTTTTAAACCAGTCTATATTTCATATATCAAGATAAGAAAGAGTATTGTTCTAGAACCACGTATTGTACATCACTTGTTCACTGTTATTCATGACCCGTAGCTATGTTGTGAGAACTTGTGGTAGACACCATTGGAACTTTGAATGTACGTTATGACATATGTATATGACTACTGTATAACATGTACATGTTTAATCTTCGTAAAAACAATGTATGTTTCAACTATCTAAACACGTTTACTGAGTAGTGACCCTTATAAAATACATCACGACGTTAAACCAGGGATTTTATATAACAGGGAGTTGTAACGACAAGTAAATGTAATAGATTTTCATCAAATTTCACTGTCGTCGCTATTATTTTGGCTCATACGGAAAACAAGTATAACAAGTTTAAATAATGATATTCACATGAAATGATATACCAGTACCATTCAAATTGACATAAATGTTAGGAAAAATGTGTTTCTTGATTATTTTGAGGTAAACTACGCTCACAGACTGTTTCACAAAATAATGCATTTTCCCGCCGATCTGCCATTTTTAGCCCCATTTTACATCACCTAAAGTCATATTTTCGGTCATAATTACAACAACTTCAGAAACGTTCAGAAGTTGCATGGAAGACATGACTGTACAAAAACATTAATCAAGTTTTTAAACTCTGGAATAGTTTGTACAGTCTGCTTCAGTCAGTTAAAGACAGTGACGACCATGAAAATTCAAAAAAGCACTTCCTTACACATCCCCGTTATATAGAATCCCTGTTTAAACCAACTAGACCTATCACTGAATGTAATGAATACCCTCAACGGGATTTTGTCCAGACATTGTAATTGGTAATAGAGTATAGAGCTGGATAAAACTAAACTTAATGAGCTTTGTTTGTTTTTTACCAAATGTAGACTCATCAAAATTTAAAAAAATAAGCAGACAAGGAAGCAAAACTGTAAACCCTATCCTGTAGTAGGAGAAGAGAAAATTTCATTGAACAGACAAGATCTTTCATCAAAGGGTAATAACTCTGCAAAAACATAAATGGACCGTAACCAAAATAAAATATGCTCACATCTGCTTGATACCCGGTCTATGTGTAAAGTTTGAATCAACTCCGAGCACTAGGTGCTGAGAAAATGAGCGGACAAGTGTTTTCATCACAGGGCCATCACTCTGCAAAAATCAATGAACCGTAACCAAAGCAAAATATGCTCCTACCTGCTTGATACCCGGTTTATGTACGAAGTTTGAATCAAATCCGTGCAATAGGTGTTTAGAAACAAGTTAAAGCTACTGCTCAACCGACAAGCTAGCTCTTATATACCCCCTAACAAATTTGTGTGGGTAAAATCAAACAATGGTATAATTTAAACTAGTTTACCTTAACAGCGACAGTTCCTCTTTCTTCAAGAACATAGGGATAATCTATCAGTTCATCTTTAGTTGTTTCACTTATATGTATCTTGTTGGCCTACAATATAAATCCAATTTATACATTGTTTATTTTTGTTTCCTTGGTTACAAACAAATAAAGGAGTACCTAAAATCAGCATCAACTCAAAAACCCAAATGTATTATTTTACATTTGGTTGCACTTTGGTTTTTTGGGGTTTCCTCACTAACTGTGGCTGTGCGCATTATATTTCCCGACCATCAAGTCGTACAATAAACATTCACGAGGCCTAAGTTGAAAATGAAACAAAAATATAAAACAAACATTCGATTCCAAACAAAAAAGTGCGTTCAGCTCTTTGATTATTTAAGGGCCCCGTTACACCAAACTAGTTCTCAGAACGTTCGACCCCGTCCTAAAAATATTGTGAAACTGGTTGTGAACGAGTTAGAACGTGCCGTATAAGTCGAAAAATATCAGCTATACGATCATAGTTCGTTCAGAACCAGTTCTCTTTGTGTGCATTTCGTTTTTATCTCGTTCGTAGCCAGTTTTAACCCGTTCATAACTAGTTCTTCTTAACTTCTTTACAATTGACCATGCCGTTTAAGACAGTTCAATTCGTTTTAAGTACGTACTTATCTCAATCTTAGTGCGTTTTGAACTAAATAACGTCACGTTCTGACCCGATTGCTATAAATATCCTGGACGTTTCTTCCCGTTCTCATTCTCGTTCCGCGCTTCAAGCTTTGAGGACACAATTTGTCAAGCATCACTGTGACCATCAAGCCTCCAAAAAAAGTAGAATCAGACAGACGGTGCGTGTTAAGGCAATCGCTTCCAAACGATTCAAAATCACCTGCACATGTGAAGCTCTTGAAGACCAGCCTCAAGATAAGCCACAAGATACTAAGCCTCCTGAGCCAGTTATTAAAAGTTTCTCCTCTACCATGTAATTGTATTCTTGCTCCACTTCTATAAAAAAGAGTACAAAGCCAACATTCAAAGCATTAACGACTTCCATGGTTCTAGGCAAAGAGCTTGGGCCCAGATGATAACTTGGTGAGAAATGGTCGGTATTTATATCAAACCTTGTCAGGTCGTACTGTAGACGTTATGGACGTGGTACGAACTGCAAACGAACGCAACAGACTTACTAACAACGAGTAGAACGTACCGAGAACCTACTGCGAACTTTAAGAACTGTGTGTAAACGTGTTGCAAACTGGTTCAGAACTTCGTATTTAGTTTTTGTGCATTTAGACGGGATAACAACGCACTATGGACGTAATTAAGTCGAGTTAAGTCTGTGTGCAAACGGAATGAACGAGTTACAAACGGAACAGGTCGGGGTGTAATTGTACTGCAAATTGTGGCCCGATCGAACTACGACAAGGCACGTCCCTAGTACGATGCTAGTACTGCAATTCCGTTCGCAGTACGTCCTTTCCGTTGTCAGTACGTTGTCACTCAGTCTAATTGTAGAACGGGGTGGCCGCAAAAATATTTTGAGTCGACTCAAAGTTCTGAAACCCCATTCTCGTTCAACCCCGTCCGAGCTCGTCCATAACGTTCGAACACAGACCGTAGAAAGTTGGAACTACGTTCAGTCCGTTTGCACACAGTTAGAGCTCGTTCGGTCCAATTTTTTCAGAACGTAGTGAGAACGAGTTTGGTGTAACGGGGGTATAAGGATTACCGAATCCTGATAGAGAAATGACAGCTATGTCGGATAACACTTGATATTTGCATGCTTCGAATCCTAATGAATAGCAACTAAATGACATTACGCTGACGCTACTATAACCACGCACTAAGACAAATGACTAATGTGTTTAACAAAGTAATCCGTTGTGGCCAAAATCATGCGATCATGTTTGTTCGAGTATACACTAATCCTTTCTATGATGAACGACGTATGAATGTTTAGAAATGGGAGGTCCGGCGTTAGGTCTATTGTATGTCGTTACGGCTGAACATAACTTTCAGTGATGAAAATAAAATGAATGTTAGATTTCTGGGATATATGTTCGAGCTTCTGTAATGATAGACATTAAAGTAGTGTTGCAATTAAAAGGTGCAAGTCTAAAACATTTGAGGTGGGCCGCGCTGTGTCATTGTTGGACTCAAAAGTTTCTATTATCAAAAATACTTACCCAGACTCAGAACATATATAACAATCGAATCTATGTCTCTGACAGAATTATCTTCAGATAAATTCAACAAACTTCCTGCCATGAAAACAATGAAGCCATAAACATACATGTACATACACATAAAACATTAATATTTATTACCTGGCCATTAGTTTCCATTCTAGATGCTGTATTTACTGTATCCCCAAACAAACAATAACGTGGCATCTTTAAACCAACAACTCCAGCTACTGTATTTCCACTGTGCACACCTATAAATTTAACACTATATTATTTTTGCTTGGGTTTAGCAGCGTAGCAACACATTTGTTAGGTCATATCACTGCGATCAGTCAACCTACTCGTGGTTCTTTGAAATGCTAAATCTCTGGATTTAGCTGTTAACCAGTTACAAGACACATATTTTAATCAGTGACTGGCCCTACGCCAAATTATTTGAATATGGAATGTATCATATAATATGGAATACACTTTATTCATTACATAATAGTTTTTGGTGGACATAAACCATTATCAGTTAAATTGTTCAGAAAATCGCAGGTTGTTTTTAAATTTATCCTTACGAGGAATGAACAAATTCCCAATTATGATTTGTAACACCAGTTCTTTTTAAAGAGGCAAGTGGGTTTTGTGTTCATGCATTTTATTTATAGTAGTTTTAACGATAAACCAACACAAATAGAAAATATATTGTCGGAAGCTGATATGCAATTGTAAACAGACTTTGTTAATAAGACATTCGAGGTATCTCAAATAATCGTGTCAGTATATCATACCAAAAATGATGTCATGAAATGAAGAAAGTGGAGTATTGAAAATATTACTTAAGTGTTTGCATTTCGTTTTGCGAGGGTTTTGATTACTTCCAAATAACGAACATTAATATAGACTTATAAACAAGATATAACATTTAATATCATTCACAATTGATTCTGCGTGTCCACTTTGAGTTCCTAAGTACATCTAATTTTTACTATAAGGACTACTTGTATAAAAATCGATGCTCTTATGCTGATTTTTTCTTCTCATATAAAAAACTAAAACAAACTTTAAAAATTCGCTTAATTGCAATAACCTAGATGGTCTTTATGACAGAACATTACTGTATGTATCCATTATTACCATAGGAGTAATCAAAAGGGTCTGACTTTGAACTGCCGCAAAGACGCCCACCCAATTATTATCGATGTAACTATTTGGCCTTGTCCGTCCGCAATTGTTTTACATGTATTTGTTTATACTGGATTAAACGCCGTGACAAAACCAGTTAGATTATTTTACGGCGTTCAGTGCACCTAACCTAGCTTTCATGGAGCCTTGTCTATAACCGGCACTCCCAAACCCTTCCATTAGTACGACAACTTCTCTACATACCATATTAATGGAGAAAACGTGACATTATTGTTAAATTTTATGAAAGGGTATAACGGCCCGGGTGGGATGCGAAACCCTCCCCCTTTCGTGACTCGGCATACAATGTACTTAAACACTTACCAACTCTTATTTTCATATTGCCATCAGTTGAAGGATCTCTAAGACTCGACATAGAATCTAACATATCTAAAGCCATATCACATATATGTAAAGCATGATATCTTGTTTTATCTGGAGCACCTGATACAACCATGTAGGCATCACCTATTGTTTCTACCTGTACAATGTAAACAAGAAGAAGAAGATTTTATTTTTAAGTCAATAGGTCAATAGACCCGCGTTTTTGTTTGTTTTGTTTTTGTTTGCTTTTTAATTGGTTTTTAACGTCGTATTCAACACATATTTAGGTTATATATACGACAGCCAGCTCTTCCGACTATAGGTTTCCTGGACACTTTTTTATCACCAGTACTAACTTACCCTACCACAAGGCCGACAACTCATGTATACATGTAGGGTATGACCGGCCTCAAACCCGCGATCTCCGGATTCGAAGCCAGATGTGCTAACCACTACGCCTCAGCTGCGGCTATTTTTTAATTTAACATTCATTTTGTCATCATTTTTAATACAAACAGCTATTAAATCACACCGAAAGAGTCACAGCAGTAACATTCGATCATGAATTTGATTCATGCAACCCATAGCAACCATTGACATAGCCCTAGCAACCACCATTAGGTTCATAACAACTTCTCTGTTGCCCTTTAGCTAATCGCATTCATATTATTCGCTTTACCGTCCATAACAATCGCTTTGAGGTCTACAGCTACCAGTATTTCACATTTACCGACCATTTGAATGCAGAATGCAACATTCTATATTTTGGTTGGTAGAGGTGCAATCTGCGACGAGTTATTTTAAGAAATTGTTGATGATGCACGCACGATGGCATCCTCGGTAACTCAGGGTATGCATAATGTACGAGTACCGTGGGTTTCCGACGATGGCACGATGTACGCACGACAGTCCTTCAAACGAATGAACGATAGACAGAAATTCAAGACTGGATTTTTATACACAATAGTGTATAAAGAAGACAATGGACTAAGATAGTAAAACACAACAAAGAGGATATATGTATATACATGTATATTACCTTATAAACATTATGTTGTTCACTGAGCTTGTCAAACTGTGTATACATGGCATTTAACATTGATACAACTTCCATAGGTGAAATTTGACTACAAATACTAGTAAAACCCACCACATCACTAAATAATATTGTCACATTCTCGAATACCTACAATAAACAATCAGAACTTAAAATACTTTTTCGGCGCAGCTGTCTGAGCTAATTTCTTACCTATATTGTAACTTATGCAATTTCCTCTACCATAACTATATGTCCAATGAAATTCTCTTCGGGTAAAGAAAAATGGTACCAATGGTACCAATGGTATCAAAGATATGGTACCATTTGTTATTTTTGATAAACAGGACATTACTTGCTGACTATTTACTCCGTTTATTATGGGTGATGCTTCTTAATTATACATTCGTCGTGGTACGCTCCTGGTGGTATCATTGAACAGTGAGTATGACTTTTTATACCTCGAACATAATTTACCCTGCGTAACATCGAATATATTTTTAAATATTTTCTTGTTTTCAAATCAAAATATCTTATTTGCATTAACTAAGTTTCTTGTCAAGAATCATTTTGGAGGTATTTTACAGAGTCGTACACTATTTACACAATACTGTTATAGGTTATAAAGAAATGACTGTAAATGAAGTTTAATAACATGGTTTGTAATGAAATAAATATTTCTTTGTTTGGCTTGCTGCACTTTTGGACGCATGGTAGTATTCAATAAACAAGAAATTTGTTCATGCTGGGTAGAGCATAGAAATATTTATACATGTAGATATTTTCTCAGTTCATTGTCAATTGAACATTTGAATAAAAATGATGTTCATGTTCAATTTGAGTAATGTTCCATAATTAAAAGAAGCGACGATTTGTTTCAACGTTACCGCACTATACAAAATTAAACATAAGTAAAAGACATGACTAGAGATCCATAATTTGAACAATCAATATGCACACACCATAGTTTCAATATGAATACTAATGAATGCAATGCACACTACTCAAAAGTTCTAAACCGCTACTAAATAAAATATATATATAAAAACTTGAACACCGTTTATTTGACAAATAAGAAAGTTTGAATGGCAGTCAAATACAAGTTACAGAACAGTGTTTTGCCAATACCGAATCCGGTTTTAGCAAATCGAGGTAAATCGGCACAGAAGTGGCTATTTAGATAAAATGAGCGAGAAATTCCTGTGTAGTAAGCTTCGTTTCTATTAAGTGAATATCAAGACATAAGAAAAACACAAAACATGACAAGAATATCACTATAAGAACGCGCTATTGCAGTTGGAATGATCGAAGCTAGTACCTCTGTAAGCAGGTATGTCAATTATCAATCGTTTGGTCGCATTAGAACCACAGGTGACAGACTCAATTTTTCCTTATTATAGTATATATAGAGAAAAGGTCTCTAACGCCTATTCAACGGTAGTAGTTTTCAACTCGTCACCAAGCTCACAAAAACGGCCCGATCGTCAAATCTTTTTCACTATCTGCTCTAGAAAGGATTATTATGCACAAAAATACTTTTTATTTGAAGAAAATCGATAAACAATTAATGAAATGGTCCAATATATCCCCAAAAAGCCTTAAAAATCGTTCTATGTCAAACAAGTCGTCCATATAGAACGTATAGTGAAACGGACTGTTTCGTCCGCTTTGAGGAAATAAAACAAAAACTACCGTGAAATATACATACTTTCAATAAATTAATCTATTTTCTATCGATCCACGGCGTAAAAACTTTCTAACAGGCCTCTAGAACACTTAAACCCACGAATATTGTTCTACATGTCTACTGTTTTGACAAGATGACCTCCATTTTGTTAGATTTCCACAGTGAATCCTAGACGCGTTTTGATTGGTCAACGTGATTTTCGACCAATCAAAACGCGTCAATTGGAAATGTAACAAAATGGAGGTCATCCGTCAAAATAGTAGGCATGTGGAACAATATTCGTGGGTTTGAGTGTTCTAGAGACCTGTT
This sequence comes from Mactra quadrangularis, assembly GCA_025267735.1. NCBI lineage: Eukaryota > Metazoa > Mollusca > Bivalvia > Venerida > Mactridae > Mactra > Mactra quadrangularis. The sequence continues at coordinate 38,304,425 of CM046304.1, forward strand.
AGAAAGTTTTTACGCCGTGAGTCGATAGAAAATGGATTTATTTATTGAAAACATGTAGATTTTATGGTAGTTTTTGTTTTATTTGCTCATAGCGGACGAAACAACCCGTTTTACTATACGTTCTATATGGACGACTTGTTTGACCTAGAACGATTTTTAAGGCTTTTTGGGGATATATTGCGACCATTTCATCAATTTTTGATCGTTTTTCTTCAAATAAAAAGTATTTTTGTGCAGAATAATCCTTTTTTGAGCTGATTGTGAAAAAGATTTGACGATCGGGCCGTTTTTGTGAGCTTGGTGACGAGTTGAAAACTACAACCGTTAAACAGGCGTTAGAGACCTTTTCTCTATATATACTATAATAAGGAAAAATTGAGTCTGTCACCTGTGATTAGAACGGTAATTTTCCCATGTTTTGGCCTGTTACGTTTACGTTACTTTTGTATGTAGTATTAATATGATATAAATAAGATGTTGAAATAAACGCGAGAATATTGACCTGTTGACTTGTATGTTAGAATAGAAAACAAATCATTCCCTAATTAGTTTACTATAAAATATAGCCATGTATTTAGTGGCGCTTAAGAACTTTCGAGTGGTGTAGTTAAAATTTGTTGTGAACGTTGTCATGGTAGCTATGACTTTGGCATTTTCTTGGAAAAGTTGAAACTACAATGAATGTCACTTAGGAAAAAAACATTTTTTCTCATTTTTACATCTCGTTAAATATGACCTAGAATAGTTCTAAGAAAAGGAAAAGCGGATACTGAAATCGTTTAAACTGATTACCGGAAGTTGTTAGTAACTTGGCTTGCAATATCATGAATTAGACTAAATACATTCTGTCTGCAATAAATCACTCGGCTTTATTTGCTCTAATACTAATAGATTTCGACCCAATTTGCATTTGAAATTGACGTAAAAAATTTAAATGAATATTGTAAAAAATATAATTGTAAAAAATATATCAATTCCGTTTCTAGATGAATTTTATGAGAAAATCATGATAATTATATAGATTTCATTTCGATAACATATCAGAAAATTAATATAGCTTGATGAATCAAGATGAAAAGTTGTTAGTAAGATTTTGATGAATTTAAGGTTTACAAATGTGAGTTGTCTTTTGACAATTTTAAAGTATAGGTTGTATTTAAACTGAGTTATCATTAACGTTATCGTTGACCAATTTAATGTATCCGATGTGTTTTTTACGGAGCCATTAAAGTAACATTTTGAAATACTTTTTTTTATTTTCAAAACTATATCGTTTAAACGTGATATTATTTCCTTTTTACGAAATAGTTGTGAAAATAAAAAATGTATTTCAATATGTCACTTTAGGGGCTCCGTATATTAATTGATTTAAAGTACATTTAGGTTTTGACTGATTTATAGTTTACCTATTTTTTACATATTTCCTCGACCATTGAATCAAGAACCATACATTCTGTATTATATAGATTGCACAATTGTATCGAATTTTGTATTCCGCCTATATTGAGAGGGAGGCGGACAGTTCTGGTCTGGATGTACAAGAATTAGTCTCCCTCCATTCATAAGCAACAGCCAACTCATTTTTGAATTATGAGCCATCAGTAGGTGTGTTCAACCCCACAACAAAAAATCAGTGAGAAGTGACATTAATTAAATGCAACAATCTCCACCTTTCGACAGCCAAAGCCTGGTTTTATACAAATGTAACCCGATAAAAATATCCATGGTCCGAACTGAGATTTAAACCCACGACCTCTCGGGTCGTTAGCGGACAATCTACCACGTCACCCTATAAGCTAGTTTCAAGGCAAGGGAGAACAAGTGCCGTATTATACCTCTGCTACATACACGCCCACTTATTCTACTACTAATTCGTCTTCGAATTGTTAGAGCTTGATTGTCTGTGGGACAATCCAAGGGTGCAATCACACAATCCCTAGTGAGTTATTTTTCTGTTGGGCCCTAAATGTAACCCGATAAAAACCATGGTCCAAATTTAGATTCGAACCTACGACCTCTCGAGAGCGGACACTTTACCGCGTCGCCATAAAAAGCTAGCTTGCAGGCAAGAGAGTACAAGTGCCGTATTATACCTCAGCTACACAAACAGACGTTCATTCAACAGACATGTTCTCATACAAGCATAACTGTTCAATTATTTTGATATTTAAGCAGACATCACGTAAAAAGCACCTTTGTGAATGCATAAGCCATCACGATTTATGTTAGTAATCAGATAATGCCAGATATTCACATAAATATAAAATATTTAGCAACAATGATTTCCTTGTTACAAATCATATTGAAGCTAACAGATTATGGTTCATTAATTTCATGTTTTGTAGCTTGGCGTACAACGTAGATCGTTCTAATGCACTAATTATCATTTAATTGTATTCAATTGCAACACGCTATATTGAAATTATGCTCAGTAGCAAGTAAGAAACAGAAGTTTGTTTCACTGCATATCGACATACAAATCTTTTAATTCTGTATGTTTGTTTAGGTCGGGAACGTGTTCTTGTAATTTGACCAGATCGGTTCAACTAGATTTTCAACATACTGAAGAGTGATTAAACAGGAGTATATTTTGTTACTGAATTTTAAAACAAAATTGGAGAATAATCTAACATGTACAACTTATTCGTTATACTCGTACGGCTAGAAACTTAAAATAATATATACAGTACGTCAATCAGTCTCTTTGAATTTAAGCATTCGGAACTCGTTAATCATTCACTTGGAATAACCTCGGACATATTTGGACGCCATTTTGGAACAACCTTTGCGTCACATGCCCAAACAAAATATTCTAACAATTTCACGATACCTGTCTCGTTTTTACCATAAAAATGAAATACACGATTAAATAATATCCACTGAACAACATATAGTTACAATATATAGCATAAGAAATGTATTTACAAAGCCTAATGTGTTTATATCGAGAACTATTTTGCAAAACCGTTACGTGATTTGCCTGTGCTTCGCCTCGCGTATGAAGTAAAACACACAAAAAAATGTTTAATAAATGGTCAAGGTGTTTCGAATGTTAATTTACGGTGTACACGAGAGGGATTTGAACCATGAGAAATAAGGAATCTTACACTTGTACATGTAATTGTATTTCCGTACTTTTTTCTACGTTCTATCTGACGATCCAAGTATATAGACATATGTAACTTAATCAATGTTTGCTCTCTCCCATGACATTTCGGAATTTCTCAAGTTTCACTATATAAGTAAATTTATAGAGACTATTCGTTGACATTTGGAAGCTGACGATTTATGTAAAGTTCTTATTCAAACTTAACGAATATTCTGTTTCTTATCCTGCATTTGTGTTCTGTTAAAGACACATTTAAACAAATAAAACGCGAAATGATTCCTCCTCTTAGATGGCGTCATTTAACTTTGAAAATTGTGTCATTTTGACGTTTAACTTTCACTGCAATGAAAATGAACGATTTTATAATTGAATCAAATATTTCCATCGAATAACACCACATCTGACAGTTAAGCATGATAAAATGATCTTATTGGCCCTTTTGGTGATATTATATGTACATGTATATCAATATGTTACGTCGAAACTCCAACATCCTTGTTTCAATGAACATTATTAAGTACAGACGATAAAATTGTTGTATTTTAATTTCATATTATGTAGTTTGGGCCGGAGGTTTTTATTAACAAAAAAGATACTATATTGAATTGTATTATTTAATGACTGACAACTACTCTAGTTGATACAGTTGTAAGACAAAGAAAAGCCGTCAAAAATACTTCTCAAATAAACTACACATTTATTTGTATGCCCCGCTTAGGTTGTGTTTGTTTGTTTGTTTTTGTTGAGTTTAACGCCGTAGCAACACATTGTATATGTCTTATTATAAGGGCAGTCAGTCAACCTACTCACTGTTCCTGGAAAGGCTATATCTCTGGATTCAGCTGTTAACCAACTACTAAGCGCATAATTTCGTCAGTGCCTGACAACTGCCGTACATAATTAGAAAATCATTGGTAGGAGAGAAAATTGCCGTAGAAAAAATTTCATGACCAAGTTCCACGAAAGAATGCCTCGCCCTGGAATCGAACGCATATTCCCTCGTTCAGTAGTTTGCGTGCTACCAACTGAGCTAGCCGGACGGCTCGCCCCGCCTAGGAATCAAACTCAAAGCTGCTCAACCGACTGATCAATTAGGCGGACATGAGAAGTTAACTCTTACCTCACAAGTAGATATTGCAGGTTCTCCACTACGTAATCTATCAGCTACTTGTTTTGGTATCATTTGATATAACAACGAATCTGTTCTCTTCATTTCAGCATCTAACTTCATCATACTTTCTTGTAATATTTTACTTTTCTTCTGTTCCTGTAATACCGTGATATAAACAATGACAAATACATACAAGACAGCTTCCCTGAATTCTTAAGGAACCAGAGAAGTCTCAGAAGGAAGGTAAATCATCATGCGTTGATAACATCCCAGAAGAACTAGTGCAAGCAGGAGGTCAGAAATTTGACACTTATGTCCTTTCACAGTAATAAATAATAAAAATACATGAACACTTTATATATAAATTGTATTGATGATGAAGACCAGTTGTATCAATCAATGCTTGTCATACTTATAGGTATAATTGATTATTTTTTGTAATATATATGTTATTATAACCTCAGATTCCAGTGCATTCATATTGCATTCTAGTTCATTACCAAATAATCAATGTTGTTTGTACAATGTAACTCTGCGAATCCAAAGTGTATAAATCTGTTATATATTGTAAAAAATAAAATCTTTAAATATATATTAATTCCGATTCTAGATGAATTATAAGAGAAAATCATTGTAATTAGATTTCATTTTGATAAAATATCAGAAAATTAATAGAGCTTGGTGAATCAAGAAGAAAGAGTTCAATGTAACACGGTGAAACCAAACTCTTAGAAGTTCCTAAAGTGTATATATGTCTATTATGTATGATGATATATACAGTGCCATCCCAAAATCTGAAGACACCTTTACTTTGTAGGCCTACTAAATAGATTATAAAGGGTTAATTCAACAACAAGGCTGTTTGCAGTGACTATATAGCCACCTACGATCACCACACTCTTCCTCTCTTTACTTTTTCAAACTGGCCAGGCTTTCAGTAAATAAACTGTTAATACATGCAGGTGCTTTGCGTGATTTCGTTAAAATCTTCGGACACCATTAGAGTAAATTGAGAGAATAAAATCCATGCGTCGTTACAAGGAATCGGACCTGATTTGTACCGAGTGGTAGGCGAGACCCTCAACCGGTTTCGATATAGGGTTTATCCAACATCAAAGCTGTTTGAAGTAACTATATAGCCACCTACGATCACCACAGTTTATTGGGTTCAACGCCATTGTAAAGGTCATATCAAGGCGGTCAGACGCATATTTCCGTCAGTGACATACAGATGTACAACATGATTTAGAATCTGTGGTAAGAGGTAGAATGAACGTAGAAATTATGACCAAACGCTACGGCCCCCCCCCCCCCACCGGGAATCGAAACCACGACCCCTTGTCCAGTAGACTTGCGTGTATATAGTTCGTTTTTCTCACCTGTCAAAACATAAATAACGTCACGGTGACTTTCTGTCTTTTGTCTAACACTCGTGATATTGTGATAGTGCGTATTCAATCACCGTGAACTATTAAAACTTTGACATTTGCGAAAACATAAACTATACTTGCCCTGTAACATATATACATATTCTACAATAAAATAAATGCAACGTTGTCAATATTCAAAAAGACGTCATACCTGATCAAGAGCTAATTTAAGCTCAGCAGATTGTTGAGTGCCAGCTAATACAAGATCTCGACTTGAATCATGCATACTTAAATCATTGATATATAATCCTGTTTTAAACATTATATCTAGACTTTCCATTCTGTAATTATAAAAAAACATGTATAATAATAGATCATGTAGCACCAGTGACGCACAAAGACGACCAAGTCGACCCCTGACCAAATACATGGTACTTTCTCATGTATGTATGTATATTATCGTTGTTTCGGGGCCGAGCATATGTGTAGTCATGTATTAATATAAACTGTTTAATATGTTCGGGACCGAGCAAACAGCCTTTGGTATCACTTTTCTCATTGCAATAAGACTACCTTAAACTCCATTATCTTTCATCTACAGTAGATCTGATGGTTTCGTTTAGGGTAATGTTCTGTTGAAGTTTTCTGAGCACATACGATGGTACAAAATGGGAAAGATTCTTCTTCATCCTATTCTTTCTCAGAAGTCAGTGCAGACTTAAAGCACTACCGTGCTCCCAGCGTATCTAAATGCTATACTGATTGACAGTGATTGGAACTTCAGCTTTGAGTTTGTTTCGTCATGTGTTAATATGGACACGTTATATATATATAGGCAACACAGTTTATGTCGCATTATATACGATACACTGTGATGTCAAAATCAATCGTAATTACTTGGGCATTCACGTAATATGATAAGGATTATTATCAATGCAATTCTCAGATAACAAAAATGATAGGGAACGGTCCAGTGAACCTATTGAAAACCATTCACTGATTGTCTTATCCATTCACACATTAGAAATAAGGCAAACAGCCAACTATGGCAACAACTTACATCCGCTTTATAAATCATCCACAAGATGGACAAGAGTTATAATGGTGATTAAGTTGTTCACTATAATTATGTCTTTTCTATGGTTTGTATAATACATATACACTGCACTCCAGAAGTTCCTTCACAAATAATTGAATTTGCTATTACTTTCCAAGTTTAACTTCGAAGAATCATTATTTTAATCATTTTAAATTGAAATTTTAAAATTTTTAATTCATTTTAATCAGTATTCATGCAATGAAAACAAAATTTTAATGGTGCGTTTCATTTATTCAGTTGCATCACAGTTGCATCAAAACTACTGTCGATGTATGTCAATGAACCAATACCAAATTTGAGATAGTTTTGACATTTCATATGCAAAAGAAAATGAACTGAATCAAAAAAAAAATAATTTTTTTTTAAATATCAATTAACAGAGCTTTTACAACTTTTTGAAATTCTATTGAGTACAATGAAAAGTGTAAAAGGGGGCATAGTATTTTTCTGTTTTGTTTGTTACTGAATATTATTTTACATAACTTAGACTTATATTGCAAGTATTTTGCAAGAATTGGTTTATTTAACTTTGTGAAATGCTTTTTTTCGCCGGCCACCCTCTATAAATTATAATATCGTAAGGGTCCCACAGGGGTATGTGCATTATCTCTAGGAGTAGGACGCGTGATTAGGGATCAAGAGATCCCGGGTTCGAACCCCACAAGGGGCACTGCTTATTTCCTTGATCAAGAAATTTACCCCCGATTGCTTCAGTCTACCTAGGTGTAAATTGAAACCCGGAGTGTGGTATAATTCCGTTGTGCAAATTTGTCGGCTTCACTAAGTACGGAGTAAAAGACTCCCCAATGAGATTGATAGAAATTTATCAGATTCCCGATGACCAGGGGTAATAGCTGTTTAGTCGGTGACATTGCATAAGCATGAAACCTAAAGCATAAAATACAATTACTTTTACCTTTTTACTTTACCCTGATTGAGGCGTTTATATGGAGCGTATCGCCAGTTATTGCTAAAACAAAATGAACTTATAAATTCGGAATCAGTATACAAACAAGTAAACTTACATTGGAGTTCCAAGAAAGATTATAGAGTTCCATTCTTGCATGTACATCATTTGACCTTTAAGATGTATAGCATAACCTTCTTGTGAAGATTCAACTTCTAGTCTGTCTTCATTAAATGGATATAATGTTGTACCCATACCTATGTAAAAGAAGTTAAAACATGAGTCATATAACGTGGTATTGTCTCTATTGACAACAAACGGGGGGGTACAATTCCTAAGCCCGACTTGTCCAAGTCGTACATTCATGTCTGTGGCAAGAATACACCCACTTGTCTCAGAACAAAGTATATTTTGAGTTGTAAATATACTAACATGACAATTCTTGATAATGCAGATGTCTCAATAGGTTTATCATACCCAAGAGTATTTTTATAATAAATTATTTATTTACACTTATAGGAAATATATTTTATATCATATTTCTCTATATTTCTTTTTACTAATGAACTTCCAGACAAAAAGCATTTTATCACGCACAAGTTCATTTTATATTTTACATGTCCATGCATGGACAAGTGGGAAAAAACTTGTAATTCCACATCCCTGCTAAATTCTTATGAACTAACTGAAATATAAAGCACTGAATGAATTTACTCATTGATAATATACATTTTTAATACCATAAGTCTAGTTAAAATGATAAGTGGAAATAAGCAGACACACCAGTACAGCAGTTATATATAGTGTCCAACACAAAACCAGGATTATCATTTATGTCACACAGTGAACACATTGATGGGTCCCTTTATACTCCAAATTGTTCTATCTGAATGACAAACCATGTTTAAACCTATTCGCCGAACCATTTTTTATGTTATGCATTAACATAGATGTCAGCTTGTCTAGGTAATGCTACAGTCCCATAAACATAAAAATAGCCATGAGAGCACCGTACGGGCGCCGTGCGATCAAGCTCTGCAAGGACCCGTACAAACTCTTGCGTACCCGTACGGACTGTTACGTTTTCACCAGGGTCCATGAATAAGCCATGGATACGAGTATCAGTTTCAAAGTCAAATCGAGAACACAATCGTGGCCGAGTATGTATTAAACTTGCATATCTTTTTGTGTCATGTGCGTACCGTCACCTTAATACGCAAGGCTTTCCACGGCCTACAGCTGTCTGCACGTACTGGTTCGCAACAAGCCACGATTTTATGGGACTGAGGAATAACATGAATAGGGCGACTGACCACCGCAATATGGACAAAATGTTAAAATACAGGATAAAGCACCAAACATTATGTTTCTAGATTAATATGTTGTGCTTGAACGTGGGTAACAATTTGAGGAATGATCCTAAGGTATTGTATTTTTTGGACCTGTGAGAGTGTACGTTCGTTTCCGGTGAAAAAAATACTCAAATGACAAAGCAAGGAATTTCAGCATATTGAAAAGGGAGATTTTGACAATGAAAATGAATAAAAGTTTTCAGTACTGATCCAGAAATTCAGGAACAGTTAGGACCTGCAAACGCTTTTGCCTGTATAAAAGCCGTTGAAATCAAGATTAATTAGGAATTTCGTAAGTTAAAAAAAGAACATTTACACATGATATATATTCTCCTAAATCTGGTTTAAACCCTTAATCGTATTTACCAGTCAGGTTTACTTTATTTACTAAGCATACGACAAACGCTAGCATTGATTGGAAGCACATATCAATATGAAAGCCATTCTTCATGCTTTGTACAAGTATTTCCTTCTGACTAGAATTCTACCATGTCTATGTCAATGAATGCTTATCCTCATTCATGGTAATAAAAGGTCGAATTAAATTAATCCATCGTAGCGTTTTTTGTTTGCAATCAAAGAGATTTCAACAAAAACGTTTTAAATATCATCAATGACAAATTAGTTTCTGTACAAATCAAAGAGTTCCTGCTAACTAGATGCTATGATCTTTTCTATCTGTTGACACTTTCAGTATTGGTTCATTTAATTTCTTTGGTTCACCAAGATTTAAGAAATCGCTCGTGAGAAATCTCCATACAAAGCAACATGGCATTTAGGTAATGATTCCACAACAGAATTACATGTGCATAAAATTGCTTGCAGGTTCTTTCATGTTTTAAAAACAACATTCTACAGAAGAAGAAAAGCTTCTAGTTAGTGTTAGATCTTCCTTTTATAGTATTGTGTTTTTTTTTGATTGCTGACAAAAAGTGTGAAAACTGATTAAATTGTACTTGTCGGTACAATCAATCAAATTGAAAATGAATATCATTTAGCATTTGTATGCCCAAAATATCGGGAATTAAGATTTCAACACTTACCAAAATATTTCCACAGTTGGCCAACAATAAATAAGTTTAATATTTTAATGCAGCCTAATAAGGAAGGTACTTTAAAAAATAGCTTATTTTATCCATGCAGCATTTAAAGAACGAAATTAGGTATTTAGTACATGTATTTATTATGATTTCATTTTAGTTCCATTCATTTTCCTATTGTATGTTTTTCCCCTTCCTTTTTTGTTATTGTTTTATTTATTGTATATATTTGTGTGTTTCATGTATTGTCGTGTTCTTCACTAATGTCCATGTTCGCCCAGTTTAAGGCAATGGACTGTATATACAGTACCCACCAAAAGTTTGGAGACAAAAGAAATTTTGAATAATTCTTAAATTTTAATGATTATTTTTGTACAATCATTATTATTTATATTTTTAAGTATGGTTTGTGTTAAAATGACAGCAAATTTCATTAATGCAGCATATTTATAACATTCAGCATCTGACATCCTAAAGCCTCCAAAACAATGTGTATTGTAATTATTTGCCATAACTTAGTTTTTATGCTTTATTTGTAGTCCGAGTTGTAATTAAAATAATAGCCAAACATTAAAGCTGTACTAAGAAGCATTTCAAAATAAACAGTCAGCAAATTTTCGATAAAAGCAAGCTATTCAGTAGGCCTATAAAGTGAAAATGTCTCCAAACTTTTGGTGGGTACTGTAGATTATGCTAAATAAAGGAATACTGTATTGTATTATTGGTATAGTTAGTGATACAAATCATACACAGAGACAACTGTAATGTATAGGGCGGCGTCCGTGTATTGATATATCGCCAAACCGTATTGGTTGTGTTGTATCGTATCGAAACCAAAAATACGATATTTTCATCGAGATCCAAAATTCAAAGAATGTACAATGAGTGAGACCCTTCGATATTACCATGCATTGAATGCACTTTATATATTTCATTGAACTTGTAATCAATGTTTAGGTTATCACTGCGTGGAACTTAACATAAATTGTATTAATGAATAGCAAACTTTTGTTACGCTTCAGTAGTAAGCAAAGTGACAGGCTACTCTGATTTTTTTCAATTTATTACATGTATGTACATTTCTCTTGACCATATAGCACTAACAATTATGAACAAAGCAAGATCATAGTTCTTCAAGGTGAAACAACAGGGAATGACTTATAATGACTGATAATTACTTATAATTGACATGTAACTTTGCTTTAATATCAGGTTGTCTTATATGTACGATCTTTGATGTGCTCATGTAGACTTCATTTAGATTAATGGTGTTCCCAAATGGCGGGAAATGACCCATTTCCGAGGGAGGAGTCGTTTCCTGCATGAAATTAAGTCTCGTAATAGATTAACTTGCTTGTAAAAAACATGTCCCGAAAATGGGAACATAAGAAATAAACAAATTATGTATGATGCTTTTCAACAGCATTTCAACATTTTTACAACAATTTCTTTTAGTATTTTCTTGGCGGCCAGTCATACTACTCAAGTTCCCAGGACAGGTTCTTTCTATTACTCACAAAATTTCTTACGAAAAAGGTAATCGCAAGTCACTTTCATAAATTTTGCCGTTCAGAGTCAGTAGAATAATAAACATAATTATGATAATTATAATATTCAAAATGTAAACAATATTTTTAAAAAATCAATAATATGGCCAATATATATAATAATATGAAATAAAATGGCCAAAAAATGACCATTTTATTAATGTTTCTTACTTTTGAATTACGATGACTTTTATCGTAAGTTATTTTTTCGTGAAAAGTACAACTGATCTTAGGACATAAACTTTGATCCTAGTACTAAGCACATACTCTCTCCAGCTGATGACAAGGGTCATGTATACATGTAAGACGAAGGTGAGCAGATGAATGACGAGAGACATAGACTTTAATATGACAATATTAACATAAGCTGAAATCCTGTCCACAGGGTGGCCACGGAAATTCTAAAATGAAATTCCCTGATAATACCCTGATTTTTCCCTGATGTAACCGTATTATTTCCTGATCATTGCAAGAACTTTTCTTGTAAATAAAAAAGTTTGTTTGTTTGTTTGTTTGGGTTTTACGGCGCACCAACACAAAAAGGTCATATCGCGCCAAAAAAAATTGATGATACTATTAATTCAATCGATAAAAATGATTTAAAATCCTATATTTTATTATATATACATTTTGTATTTATTTCCTTCAAAAAGTTAAGTATTGCATATGATGGTACTGAATCAAAAAGTTCTTTAAGTGACCTTAAAATGTTTGTCACGGATGTATTTAAGATCCTGACATGTATAATTTGGCTAAATACCATAGTCATTCAATGGCGTGATTGTAAAGATAAGATATAATGTACATATCATGTGATAAGTCTATTGTTCCTAGTGTTTCCAGTCCTGTTTTACAAATAACTTGTGACTTATTAACCTTTATAAGTGATGGATGAATTTCATTTAAATAATGCATATTTCAGAACATTTGAAAATGCTGTCATCTAGTTAGTCAAATTTTATTCTAAACAACAATATTTTTTTCTATGTAGAATGTAATAGAAAAATAATTATTGAATTTTATATGACAATTGATAAAAGTACAGCCCATGAAATAAACTTGATCAAATTCAGCCCATGGGATAAACTTGATCAAAGACAGAACCAATAAATCAAAAAGCATTTTTATTTAAATTGATTGTGAAATTCCCTGATAATTCCCTGATTTTAATATGGGCAAATTTTAAAATTCCCTGATTTTTCCATGCAGGGAATTTTATTTTGGCATATTTCCTGTTTTCCCTGTTTCCAGAGTCCGTGGTCACCCTGTGTCCAGACAAGAATAAATATTTCAAGAACTAACTCCAAGTTTCCTCGTTATACTTGTCAGAAATCATATACATATATATAATTGCCAAAATTAACAGCAAAACTGAAAAGTACGAGGCTAAGAGCTAGAACAAATTGGCTGCTCCGCGAATGGCATTTAAAAGCCTACATATAAAGGTCGTAGCAAATCAATGGCGACAATATACTGTTCAGAATTCTCATTGTTTTTCATAGAATACCTATATATGTACCGTTAACGGTAAAAAAGGATGTATATCGGTAATTTTTGAAGTGACTATCGATAATGGTGTCGGTACCAAGAATCGGTATTCAATCCTATATGATGCAGTACTATTTGTTACATACCTAGTTTATCCGTTGAATCCAAACTATCATTTTGTCTGCTGACTGCTTTCTTTGATAACAGCTCAAATGCGTTGTTTGTGTGCGCCAAAATCTGCAATGTATTTGAATAAATGCATAATTAACATTTCGATTTGAATATCAAAGCACTGAAAGGAATACATTGTACTAACTTGGATTTTAACAGAGAAGGTACATGTAGAATTTGCAACATTGGCATAGTATGGAAACCTCTCAATTACTTGTGTAGAATTAAATTCGTTCAGCATTCATGTTACTTACAGTATATTTGAATACCTGATACAGTCATTCGGAACACCTCAAACATTCATTGATTGAGAAATATCGGAAGGATTGGGGATTCACAGAAATATTGGGGTTTTGCTTTGCACGCGAGGCGAAGCACAGTTATTGCAAAATTGCTTTTGTCGTTAATACATAAGGCCTCACAAGCACATTTCGTAATGTTATTTGCACGACTAAATATTGTTCAACGATACCACTGAATTGTGTTTGAAATGTATGGACTAAAACGAGTTATAACTCCTCACCTAAACTTAAACACCGAATAAAGCATTTTGTTTGATCATGTGATGCAAAAGTAATTCCAACAAGGCGTTCCAAGGTAATTCGCAGTGAATGGCCGAGGAGCTCCGAATGCTCATACATGGTACACAATCACGTGATCATAGGAATATAAACCAGCAATTAGTGCTGCAACGATTCACCGGAAAGTCGATTCGATGCGATTCGATTTTTTTTTCGATTCGATTTTTTTCGATTCGATTCTTTTATTAATACAATTTACTAGAAATATGCATTTATACATATATTTGAGCTTAAAACTAAATAATATTAATTAAATAAAATTGTTACTAAAATTGGATAACACGAAACTCGAAAATCTGATAATATTTGCTTTATTAAAGTACGAAATGGATTGGGTACGAATGTAAAGGTCGCGAAAATGTATTATTAATGTAATATCGACTTAAAACGTTAAGACAGCATGGATCATAATTTGTGGAAAGATGCAATTCTTGGTATACTATTGTACATATTAGTAAAACATACACTGTACATGCAAAAATATTTAAATTTGAATAAACTAACAACAAAACTTGGCTTGCTTATGCGGAGCCTAAAATCTTCTAGTTTGTCAGAACAGGTAAAATTCAATCACACCGACCCTATTGGCGGAGGATCGGGGCATATACTATAGAATGTATATTTGGAACAGAGTTTCCAATCATGCTACATAAAATCGTAATGGAAATTTAACAGAAATGTAACAAAGTGAAACCCAGTTTCACTGCCAACGTATACTTTGACTTTTAGGCGCGCCTTTGCTTTTAACGTTATAACTTATGTAGACACTTTTAAAAGTCAGTATCGAATCGAAACTCGCGGGTCCCGAATCGAAATCGAATCGGCACCCTTGCAATCGAGTTTCGATGTATCGAATCGAATCGTTGCAGCCCTACCAGCAATTGGTGTTTTTTTCTGTCAAATATTTGCAGCAGACAAGAAAAGAAAAAATGTTCAAATATTGCATAAACAACTTTCATATGTCTTTGTCCTAAAATGCCCACATCAGCCTGGAAGTTGTGATTATTAATTCGGAACCTAGTGGACAATTAAGTTCTGCGCATGACCAAGTTTATGTAATAGAACTACAACATCTAGTTAAGTTGTAACCACGTTTATTGATCAGTTATGATACATATTTGTATACAGGTTTAGATCCCTCAGGCATGTCTAGACTAATTATAATTAACTAATTATTACTATGTCACAGCGCGATTTTCTGTAAGTTCTACGATTTTATAATCGGTTGTCTCATAAAAATTGAACACCTTTAGTACATGTCATTCGATTATTTACCAGGAAAGAAAAAATCGGCGAAAAAAACAACACATGTTTGCATTACTTATTGGTTGCATTTGGAACTACCTCAGCGATCTACCAGATAAACCTCGGATATAATAAGGTGAAAAAGTAGATCTAACATGGATTCCGTAGAAATCGTGAATTTGGTGAAATTTGGTTTCTGTGGAAATATAGTCTGAACTTCACAGAAATACGACATTGTACTGATGAAATATTTTGATAATGCGTGTAACAATGTTATTATTAAATGTTTACAAGGAAATGACAGGTGGACGTGTTCAATGTATATGGCCATTTGCTATGATTAAGACTTCTGAATGTTGTTTTGTGGCTAATTTGCAGAAAAACAGGCAAATTGTTAGATAATAGTATTGACTTTACACGTCGATGTAAACAAAAAAGAACTACTTGCCAGGGAGATAATCGTCGGACCTTATAACCTGGTTGTATTCCTACGACGTCTGATTTCCGAGGTATATCTTCGTAGATGATCGCCGAGGTTGTTCCGAATGTATTGGTTGTTTTTGTAGATCACGTGACTATAGACCATTATGATTTTATGTCAGATTAAACGTCAAAATGTTTTTAAAGTAAACGATCATATGGCGTGTTAATTAAGAGAATTTTTACGTATCACAAACTTAAACTATATACATTTCTACATTATTCAGAAATTGTACATTAAAACAGAATTTACTTTGACCGTTAGTAAACAATATCTTTAGATACATTTTCACTTAAATGAACGTAACGGAAATATGATAAAAAGATAAATGTCAGATGTATTAAATGAATCAAGTCATAGATTTGAGTAGATCACATTACGACTAGATGAATCTCATGTCGAAGATTTTAATATTCATAATGTATTACTTAGCCACTCTCAGAAATTAGAATTAAAACAGAGAGCAATTTCACAAATTTGCTTTTTGTTGGTTTTTTTTGGGTTTTGATTTAATGTTGTTTGTCAACAATATTTTAGTTTATGTACAAAAAACGGCTCAATTAACTGTTGAGAGTTCTTGCGTATAGAAAGGTTAGCGAGTACATGTTAGAAAAAGAGACAAAGAAAGGTACATTGTAATTAGGCGAGTTGTAGTTAGTGGAAAGATAATGTTGCCATACAGTGAAAATTCAAACAAACAAACTGAACTTCGAATAATTTTAACAAAAACACTTTTTAATAAGGAAATCTTGCCTTTTCGACACATATTTTATGATGTAAAATGTTATTTTTACACAAATGTATTGTTTTCTATCCTCATAACTAATGTTCATGTGATGCAATTTTATTGTGAAAGGATAGGCGAATGTTGGGCATAGACAAAGGTCCAGGATTAGGTGAACGTTTTGGTACGCTGGCAACCGTAAAATGGCCGTAATTTTGTGGTGTCACAGCGTTTACCAAATCAAGAAAAAACAAAACAAAAAAAAAAACTTACGTCAAGCCACGAAAATGGCACAAGTGGAAGAACAACATGGAATGCATCAGTTACTTTTTGTCCAACCATATCAGGAAAAACAGCTTTTAATCCATGACCTGCACTTCGTACTTCCATATCCTCACCAAACACTATATGAAATGGGAAGAGTTCGAAAAACACGAGCGAGTTAAGAGGTAGGTTCTCTGCAAGTTCGTCTTTCTTGTCCTGAGTTTGTTTGTATGCAGTATTATCGAAATGTAATTTCATAACCACGTGGGTCATCAAATCTGTCTCTTCCTCACTGATAACATCAACGTCTACACGAGTATTATAAAACAAAGCTCCAACTTGTCTTATCTGACCTTTAACATAATGTACATAACCTTTTCTTTTACTCCGGTAGTGAAGAGTCAAACCGGAAACGGACTCTTCCTCCACGAAAAAAGATGGCGGACGAAGTTTTGGATAGCTGAATCGTAAGTATTCGTGAAGATTGTCGAGTCCATTTAGAAAATCAGTCATGTGTCGTCCAAGAACTTTGAGTATTCGATCATATCCATATTGTCCGACAAATGAAACAAAACAAACACCAAATGAATCCATAAGATCATTATACTCGCATCCAGTTATTTCAGCGAGGGCTGTGGCAATGTTTGGTACCAAATTTTCACTGTAGCGTTCATGTGTAGCAAATGAAACTTGCTGTATGTTGGCTAAACGTCTTACATCCAGCCATGTGCTCTCACCAAACTGTTCTTTTATATAATGTACAATCGCTTCAATGAGTAATCCATACATCCTGCCTTCATCTGACCTGAAATGAAAAATTTAAAAATGTAACTAAAATAAAAGTCATAGTCCGAACTGAGATTCAAACTCAGTCCACTCGAGTCACAGACGGACACTTTTACATGAGGTCTAAAACTGGCTTTCACTCTTGTTCATTTCCAGTGAGCTTCGAGGAGAGCGAAGGCAATTGGAATACAAGTGAGTTCTATATCTCTGCTATAAAACTGTAAAATATATTTTGGTCTTGATAATGTGAAGCTATGAACCCGAATGAGCAAAATATGCCTGTATAATTTGCTATACTCGATTACTTAAAAGCAAAAGTGTCTCTTGTGACACCTTTTACTGATCCTATCAGAAACTTTGAAATGCACACAGATAAGCAGATTTGATAATAGTGTGTAATAAACACATGAGAAATTAATTTTAAGTATACTTTGAATGTAATAAAAGTAATTGTTTTATTTCTTTGAACCAAAAACTGGAACAAATTAATGGTTTAATTTTCAATATAATTGTCATGAAATATTATTTATACTATCAGTAAAATCACGTTGCCTCAAGATGTAATATCGCGAAATTGTGCCCCTTAGACTTAAACGGACTGATATTTTCTAATTATGGCAAAGCACTTTCCACTTTTTTCTCTAAATTCATAGCAAAATTGGCAACGCAACTTCGCTCTATTCAAAGCATAAAAGCGCAATTATATCTAATAGCCAAGTCACTGGGGAATAATTTAATATAATGACATCCATGGCATTACACCTAAATGTCTGATGGCATGCGTATCGTCAACGCAGACCCTGAAAAGGTAACGGATATTGTAGCATTCACTATAGCGACATCTACTGAAACTGATGTTTTGTTGGAAATGTTTAAAGGCTTCAAAGCGCAAACTGATCATACTACATGTATTCTTTTTGGTGATCCTTATAACAAGTTCTAAGGGTGACCAAGCTTTAATCGCTTTCGCAATCTATTATCCTAAACGTTTGTTTTACCATTTAAAACCTTGTTTTCAAGTATATGAAAGGAAAGAGTGTGGTTATCTACTGCTTAACGTCTATGTTTTGCACATAGAACCGAATAACCCTTTAAAACTTCTACTAGCAATTGCCCTTTTTATGTTGGAAGTCAAAGAACAAAACTTAAAACAGGCTATTCTCTCAACTACGATAGTGTTTATTGTTCAAAGCGTTATAACGTCGTCATCTTCTAGTAACAAACAAGTGAAATGGGAAAATGAATACTTCAAATACAATAATGCTCCATTAGTATTAACGAGTCGTCTGATTTTCAACACATGACAAAGCAGATGAAATAAATAATTATAGTTTCATGACAACCACTTTCATGGGTCAGGCAAATTGCCCGACTTTGAACTTTTGTTAGATCCTACATTAATTTCAGACAATCTTGTAAATTAGAAGAATCGAAAAAAAGGGAAGTAGAAAAACGCAGGCATTCCAAAAAAAGCCAATTGATTAGGCGTTCTAGAAGGTACTCAAAATGAAGTATGTTTATAAAGGTTGACTAGATACAGACAAAACACTCTCAAACACAGTAAAGCCTAAGCTATTACTATATAATGCGCTTGTTTTCATATCTAAAACAACACTGAAAATTTGGTTATTGCAAATTCATACAATTGTGTGCCGATTTCTTAAGCGTTAAGTACATATTTTGAGTAGAAGAATTTCCGTATATATAAGACTGGTTCCTTAAGACATTGAATGTGATGGTCTAGCAGCGGATGTTTACTGTTCAAGTGTACTGATCCTGGATTATGGCCGCAAGTGTAAAAATGTCGTCAGGTGACCTGACTTATATACGGCTTTCTTTACAAGACTTGGTTATTATTTCTATAATCAAAATATCTAATGTAGAAACAAAGCCATTGTGATTTAGAATATCTGGGTAAACTAATTCTGTAATTACTAATAATGATACAATATAATCCTTACAGAGCTGGGTGTATTAAGTAACAACATCCAACCATTATACTACCAGGATAGCCATTTAGCCATAATTGGGGTATTGACGTTTAATTACATCTGTTAACGGTATTGGACGTTCATTTGGAAGGTTTTATATAACGTGAAATCAAACATTGCATTGTATGAGCAGAAATCCTGTCTGGCTTTCCATTGAGGCCCTATGTTCGTTACTGACCCAAAGTCGTCACCCTTCATGATAAACATTAAACAGCTATCACTAACATATTTTAAGAGAGAATTCGCTAATTTATGCTTGAATACTCATTTTAGTTCAAAATCTAAACGATAGGCGGAGTTTTCTTGAGGGCGGATCCGAAACCTACACTAATTGTAATTTTACAGTAGCAGTAAACATATCAATATTTTAATAGTGAAATTTCGCTGATTTTGTTTTCAATTGTTTTAGAAATAACACAATTTGCAGGTAAAAGATCTTAATATTACTCATAGATGTAAAATCGAAGCCTTTCTTCATATAAAAGAAGAAAAGTTGTGTTCTTTTTTCCTGTGTTGATTTCGAGTATTGCACAAATACGGTCGTCTGCGTTTATACCAAAGCCCGTAACGTAGTGTTTTTGACGTTTTTAGACAAAAACAACGAACTAAATGTTGATAAAATAATTGGTTAATGAATCATTTTTTTGAGTTTTTAATAAAAAAGTCCGTTTAAAATTCCCAAGTTATAATTATATTCATTTACTTCCTTAGGGTAACGAACTAGGACCTCTCCTGTATATTAAGGACATAAGCTCATATAAAATGATCAAAGTTTGGTATAAATCACACCTGACTAGTGATGACCGAGAATATTATACATGAATAATTAATAATATATAATTAGCCAATTAGTATGTCTGAATAGACTTATTACATATGTATAACTTCATTTTTAAAGCCCCTGTACCAAGAATAACTCTGTCTATGGACTATAAATAAGTTTAAGTATTCCAATAGTTCATACTCGTTATTTAAGATTTAGATAGATTTATTTCTGCATTAGGTAACACTTAATGGTACAATTAATATAATCTTATAGAATATGAATATAAAATATAGTTCTAATTACTATTAGAATTATTTAAAACAGAACAAGCAAAATGCATTTGAATATAGTACCATGACATGCTTCCTAATACCAAGGATAACACAAAAAAGAACTAGTCATTATTATTATTATGTTTTGTATCATTTCAAATGATTTTACCGACAACGCAACTTGTAGAATGTTATTTTCTACTTAATTTCCTGCTCACTTTGTTACTTTCAATTTAAAGTGAAAGTAGATTGAAACCGAAAGTAGAATTCGGTTTTCAGATTGTAATAATATGATAATTTTAATCGCAAGCGGTTTAAGTTCAAAACTTTCCTTCAATATTATATAATTCGGCTTTAAAAATCGATTTCTGACCACATATAGTTTATGTTTAAAGAAAATAAATAAAATTACTACACTTTTATAAGGGTCAATTGGCCTAACTGATTTTGAAAATAAACTATCTATCTATCTAAAAGGAACCTTAGTCCTTTAATTAGAAAAAAGTCACTTTTCAAACTTATAAACAAAATTACTACTAGACATTGCACCTTTGCACAAAACTATGAAAAACGAAATGTTTCGTAAGACAATTTCATAAATTTTGCAGTTTAATGTCCGAAGGATAATTAACATAACTACGATATGATATTCAAAATATTCAAAATGTTACTAATGGACAAAAGTCTTGTCCGGTCTACATAAACCATAATATCTTTTTGGTTTGTTATTGCACACTCATACATTTAGTATCGTTAGAAAGAGAATGCTATTATGCATTGAATAAAAAAAAATTGTGAAATTTGAGCCAGTTCTGTCGGTACAGTAATGTGTTGAAAATTGACATTGAGGATTTGCAAGTTACAAATGATAGCGTTGAGTCAGTTTTAAATGAAACATGATTCCTTTGCAAACTTGTAGCATCGATGCGTAAAAGGAGCACCAAACTCATTCGGGTTAATGGGGGTCACACAATCTATTGAAAAAAAATGTTTCATTGAAAACTGACCAAAAATTGGCCAAAAACTGACCGTAATATTATTTTTTGCAATTGACTTACGATGATTGTAAAACTTATGTGAAAAGCGTCACTTGTTTTTTAAGTGTTTAGTGCTAGTTATATTATAATAACTTCAACGTTTCAATGAAGTTTTCATATCTGCCGTTCATGAATTGGTCAACCTTGATAGTGGGGCTTTAACACAAATCTACAATCACACCAATAAATAACTATATAATTGTAATTTTACTAATAAATACCAAGGTATACCTAATTGTGTTTTACTACAACCTTAATGAACCACTATCTCGATGTCTTAATTAACAATCACTGATTGTTAAAGGTATAAAAATCATTGAAGAGATAATTATTTGTTTTCATGGAAACAACCTTGTGTCGGTGAGATTATTGCCCTCTTTGGTTAAGAGTTTACAATACTAGCGAACTCATTGACACTACATGTAACTAGGAGCAACCTATAGTCAACCCATTAATAGACAACAACAATTGTCACTTAATCATTTGTATTTTTGTTCTCAGCTCCCCTTCAAAATGGTCTAATAAAGGCCTTATGTGGCTTGATTAACTGTAGATTTTGTAGAATGACACATTAGGGAAGTTGTCCTCCAATGCCCTTTTCGCTCGCCTCTACGATAACAAGATATACGTTGTGACTCAGAGGGTTTCAGAGGGGAACATTCCTCCTCTGTTGCGTGGGTTAGAAGGGGATGCAGAGACCCTCGTCGCGAGGATTCTTATAATAGAAGGTAAAGATGTCAGTAAGACTGTTTGTGTACAAAACGCCTCGCAAGAAGAAAATTGAGGTCACTTAGTGCAGGCAAAGGCACAATATAGTAAAATATATCATTTAGTGCTAGATTCTAAAGACTTGGAGCTCATATGGCTTCATTCTAGGGAAATCTAGCTGTCATAAGTGGTAAATGAGGCTTATATATGGAACAATTACAGCGTTGCCTGGTAACCAGAATTGAAGGCTGACAACTGCATATTTGATACATGTATAGTGGTAGGCTGGAAAAAAATCAGGACCCACCTCCACGAGGGATTAAATCTTTCTAAAGCAGTTACTAGTATTGACAAATTGACAGAATGTTCTGTAAAGCGTAAGCGTGTCATTCTTCAATAAAATTCTGAATATTTAGTATTCACTAATTAAGTCTCTATTGTGTTCGATTTATATACTTGCAAATAGGATATCTGGTAGATATTGGTCAATTTATTCTGAGAAATCTAGTTTTATTGCACAGAATAAACTCTATAGAACATTTTCTGAAAGACTAGCAAAGCCATTTACAAAATGTCATTTTCTGACTTTTAATGAAATAACGCCTCGTTCTTATGCACAAGATAAGTTGTATAGTGTCATATTGACAGCTAGAGTAGTCAATCACTATTGACAAGCTTAGTATGAAAATACATGTACGATTTTTAACATTTAAATTAATCTTATCCCAACTAATAAGGTAAATCCTGTAAAAACGTCCCCGAGGTAACCCTGAACAATTTGTTGCTTATTCTCATACTCAAAGGTGGTCAAGATTCTTCCTAATCTCCGTTAACAGCTATCCTATAGAGCGCTGTCGTACAGGATCTCTAAGGTACGCTAGGAGTCACGTCGAGATGACTTTTGTGTCGACCAATCAATGCGTAGCTTTCATCTAGACGAATCACTATTAATCTCATTTTGATTTCGTAGACCGATGTTAGCGAGCTAATTTTTCGATGGTGTTATTCACATGCTGTGATTGGACGGCTTATTTCAAATTGCGTGACGTAGACGATGTAAACAAGTTACTAAACTTAATGATTGTGTCATGAATATTATAATGAGAAAAGGTTACATGACCGTGACCCTCATAACAAAACAGTCAGGTCTAAATTAACGAGTAGGCTAGCGGAATTTTTGAATCGGGTTTTAACTTAGATTGGATTCTACCGTGGTTATTATACTGCATTGTTAAATATGTCGATCGTAATACCAAAATAACAGACATATTTGTAATTTCAACTTTTTTTTGTTTTTGTATAGCCAGAGAAACTGTATCATCGACATTGTAATATTGACAGGTTGTGCACCTTTTCACAAAATTCTTACGAAAAGTTATCGTAAGTCAATTTCCTATTCTGCGCAGTTTAATTTCAGATAGATAATAAACATAACTATGATATGATATTCAAAAGGTATACACTATTCTACACAATTTTATAATATTTGGAATAATTAAGCCAAAAAATGAACGTATTATATATATTAATGCTTCCTGCTTTTGACTTACGATGACTTTTATCGGAAGACTTTTTTGTGAAAAGCACCACTGGTTAAGTAGTTGTAGATGTAAATAAAATCAACCTTGCACCAAAACTGAGGAGTATTGTTTCTTTAATTATCGTTAAGTATTTTAAAGGCAGAGTATTACATCAGAAGTGTTAATCAAATGTACAAAGTCTTGAAAATTCATGAAACTCTGATATTTGTCCAAGGTATGCTGTAGGTAAACTTTTTTTAAAAATATTCCATTTTCACAGGGATTTTATATAACATAGAAACCCCTGATTTTCACGAATAGAAAATGCATTTTGTGAACGGAGTTTAAGTTTCAGATGAATTTAGATAGAAAATATGCATTTATAACAAATGACTGTTGATAATCATACTTTTAATGATAGCTCTTAGTAATGACATTATTTTGAGTTCTGAATATAACAGAAATATATGTCAGCGTCTAATAAACAGTACTGTTGTTCAGTTTGGCTTCTTTTAAAATAGACACATACGCTCCACAATAATTCATCCAGAAGCCATAAAATACTTCACAGATTTTAATATCTTTTTTACTCTAAGAGTTATTAAGAAAATATGTTGAACAACAAAAAACTTACATTTGCTTTAACATATTGTTCTATCAGATTTTATCAAATCCACTCTTCTCTCATTTATCATTGGATCAGACACAATTATTTACACAATTATTATGTATCTTAATATCATACAGTTTCCTCGCATTCATGAAATATAATATCTAAGTGTCTACAAATATGGAATGAAATAATAATTGCAGTCTTAGAGACATCATCTTATGTGGATTATAATTATGTTGATGCATGTATTCATGACACGTGCCTGTCCTTCAAACCACAATGACAACCATGTATATTGATTGGTAATAAAATATAATACTAATATTCTAACGATCCTAATGAAACAAAAACACTTTCATTTCTGTTGTTGAAGAAAATTGGAATGACATAATATGGACATATTATATGATCTTTTGTTATTAACTTAGGAAATAATACATGGTCTAGTCAATGATGTTTTAATACTTGTATTGTTGATTATACAACGATGAACAGCATGGGCAGCATATTACCAAATCTAACAATTATATATGATTTTGCACAAATACCGTTGTGTAAACATAGAAAACTGTCGTGGCGTACACTACGGCGCTCGTATATCTTGAATAATTTTGCGTATTTCGCACTTATTTCGCACGTACATCGCGCGTGCGTACCGTATAAAATACATCCGATTTGCACATCGTTCGTATATCACATCGCATCGCATCGTACGTATAAAAACCGACCCTTCGCATCAATCGTGTAGTGTACATACATTTTAACGTCAAACCAAAAACATAGATACCTATCTATTATCTACGTCTCTGATCATACGTACTGCTTATCGAAATACATGCAGTCAACGAAATAAGTTGGTGTTCGGTTAACCGGGACAACCAATTTCTAGTTCAGGCAACCAAAACTTTTTTTGGGCAACCAATTTTCTACAATCAAGATATATGGCTAGCTGCTAAAATGACCTGTTTGGGCAACCTCTTCCATATGCTTATTTCATAGACTGTGTAACATGTAATAGTGATATTATATTGAGAACTGAATGAAACACAATTGAAACTCACTTTAATTTAAAATGGAAATACAGAAGTGACACTATAGTGTTTCGTTCAGCCCTCGATATAATGACAGACTATAACTTAGTTCAAACGACAAAGTCCGCAGTATTATTGGAAAGTAGATATATATAATAACGTGGAAAATATGGCACAAGAGAATAATCCATTAACGTCATTAAGATGATGACCATCATCTACGAAGAGTATTTGAGAAGAAATTCGCCACGAAGAAAAACAAACAGTAATCGAAGCACAGCATGGAGTGCTGGAAGAACAATGACCTCAATTTCTATATCATTTTGTTGAATACGAAGAATCACTTTTTCATTCAAAAGTTAAGCGAAAATTAAAAACTGAAGATTATCTTTAATCATTTCTTGACTCTCAGGTAATTTTCGCGCCATAGAATTTAGCATACTGTATACTTATGCAAATCTTAAGGAACAAATATTAATATTTTTTTAGTAAAACGGTCTAATCCGTTCAATCTAGTGTTACTAACCAGGATATAACATACAAAATCGTCATTACAATAAGCATCGTAGTTTACAACGTTTTATTTAATGTCCAGACAGTCCACTAACAAGTTTTTGGGGTAACGTTTTCTTTCGCACGATAACGTAAAAGTCATTTACTTTACAAAACATCCTTTAACTATCCAAGTCGCAAGACTAAATGTCCCGAGTCGGGCAAGTCAGACAGAGAAATTCTGTACCCCAGCTAATTGAAAGTCTGCAACACTGAATTCAGCAGCGTAAGGAAATTTGTTTGTTGGAAAAAAGACAAGATTAACCGCCCAATATTGCAAATGACCCTTATACAAGGGATTCAAGTACGAATCGACAATGGCCAAAAATGGGGAAGAGCAAATTTTACCCTGTATTACTGGCAAATGCATGTACAAATATATCATCAATTTAAAATACGATTATGTTTACAAATGTAGCTTCATTCGGAACTCCTCCGCCGTTCGCTACTAATAACCTCGGACATATTTAGTCGCCATTTTGGAACAAATCCACAATCGTTTAGGCGATGAGTGATGATTCGTTTTTATTTGAAATAATATAGTTCAATGATATCGCTGAGCAATATTTAGCTAAATACAGAACAGAGAAATATGTTTTGGTAAAGATATGTGTGTATTCTACAAGAACTATTTTGCGTAACCGTTACGTGCTTCGCCTCGCGTAGGTAGTAAAACCCCAAGCCGCCAGGGTAGGCCCCCTCACGAATCCTTCCGAGATTATTCATTCATGAAAGGCCGAGGTGTTCCAAATGGTGTAGCTTATGCTCGTGTTTCGAGTTAAACAGGTGCAATATTTTCAATTAATTTCCTAGTTTCAACAAAATCTGGTAATGGGAAGTAACTCTATTTTGTAACCATGTAGAAAACTAAGCCACTTAAAATCCCAATTTTACAGAGCAATTAAACTTTAAGAAAATTTAACTTTAATAATGTTAAGATATAAGCCAGCCAATTTAAATACACTTACATCGCCTTACTCCTATATCAGAAATTACGCGTTAAGTCGACGAACTTTTACAGTCACGTTGCCATGTGATTAAAAAACTATTCTTTGACTTGGAAGAGTCATAACTTAATCCTGTGAATGTCGAACATAGTTTTGTTTTATCGTAATTAGTGTTTATGACCATTGCACATGCGCACTTAGGTTGAACACTCCTGGAAGACAAAGGATTGTTACGTAATTGCTTCAAACGACTTAGGACTTAATATTGTTTCTTTGCATGTTTTAATGATTTTATAGATGACAAACTTGTCAATATCCACTAGTTAATGAAGGCTATTGTCTCATTGTAAAACGACTTTCATTGATTTATGACTCCCATGGGTGGCTAGGTATCGAAACATTCTCTAATTTAGAAAGTTACAGTTATAAACAAAAGAAAAATACCAATAATACAATTTAGATCAATATATACATAACTTTTCTTACTCCGCACTAATTTTTCGGGGAATATTTATATGATGCAATGATACATTAAAACTTGTCCTCTTTGATTTGCTGCCTGGATTATTTAATTTATGTTAATTAGTTAACAACCATTGTAATTTGAATGTACTTCATGCATTTGTATTAGATTTCATGTCATGGCGTGATGTGTGCAACTTTGAATTTTAACAGCGTGTGTCAACATTGTGCCAACAGCACGCCATCTGAATTATACTGTCATCCTCGTCATAACTATAGCTTCGGGTTTTAAAGTGAAGTATTTTTCGAACGTATCCATACTTATAGACTAGATAAGCGTACTTTAGTATGTACATGTATTCTACTCGTTGGCAGCAATTATTTCCGGTAAAATATCAATATATTTTACACCAGAAATGACGAGTATTTTCCATTCATATGAACCGCGCTTATATCATATTGGTAGAGTGTCCGCTTTGTGTAAGGGAGGTCGTGAGTCCAATCCCAGGTTGCGTCATACCAAAGACGATAAAAATAGTACTACCAGCTCTTGGCATTCAGCAATAAAAGTGCAAATAATATGAGGATAAAGTAAAACATCCAGGTAATTATCTGTAAGTGGATACCTTGCTTGTCTCACAATATAATATAATAGCTAATTATATTAGTTGATTATATGAGATGTTAAATAAAGCTTCTTTATCTTAATTATAGAGCTAACTAAGAATAACAGTAGGCGTTGTTTGCAACTATAGAATATCGTTTAGAATTGTCTAAAGTTATCTTAAGTCTAAAGACCTAGGGTATCAATACCAAGTCTTTTAAATATTGTCTTATGCAAAAGTGGCCATCATGGTCCAGATCCGAAAACGCTATAATATGTATATGAAGGGTTTTATGTTCGGTAATGTGCTGGTCGCCTGTGGTCATATGCGCAGCGATGTAATGGCAAGTAACATTGTAAATACATTAAAAAGTAATCCAACGTATTCTGTTTCTTTCATGCTTTTAACTTCTGCGCAAGCCCCATCAAATACACCTTTCTCCAATTTGCCGGATAAACTCAGAACAGATTGATTCTAACCCCCTATTCTCTATAAACATTATTTTATTTTATTTTTTTTTATTATCAAAGTATAAAAGTTTAAATGGTCTTCCTATAGTTTCATCGAATAACAAAGCATGAAAACATACTTGGTTCATAATGAAACACAATGAAGTACTATAATCACTGATTTAATCAACAACATTAATAAACGGTTACTATAACATTTCATCATTTGTAATGACTTTTAGAGAAATAGTCTTAGAATAAGCAGATCCAGAGGGATTGCTCACTAAGTGATTTATGAATACTCAACTTATATCACACGGAAAACAATACCGTAGACTACAGTACGTATACATGGTCGTGCTTGTTTGTGTACTTTTAAAGCCACTATATGAAGATATATCCATCAATAGTAGACTTGAAAGCTGTTTAACGAACATGAGGATATCAAAATATAGCATGTATTAGAGGCAAAATATACAGTTCAAACCATTCCGCTTTCTAAATTTAAGTTTGAACAAGTGTTCATTTCTTTAAAAAGTGGGCTACTTTTATAAAAGCACACTATATTGATTTATACGCTTATGTTCAATATACCTGATTCAAAATAGTTGAAGAGCTTTATTATGTAATTTGATGCAGTTTTTCTATAACAAGACTTTATTTTAAACATACTGTGATCAATTTATTGTTTCAAGTATTGACAATCAAATTCTACTTTCGGTTCCGAACTACTTTCACTTTAAAATGCAACAAATAACATTAACGTATGATCGTGACAGAGTACGTTTTCATAAAGCAGATAAAGTGTGTAATATTCTGTCAAAACATACAAAGTTTCACTTCCGCGAAAACTCAACCGCACAATATAATAGCAGAAACGTTCATTCTATTTCTATCAGTTACAAGTCCATCAACTCATATTTATGTAAAAAAACAACGCTTCAAGTGCAAAATGTTAAAACAGAGTGTTTGATTATAAGGCCAAGTACGTAACGCGTTACTTGAACACATAATTAATCGTATTATATAAACTTGATAAAATTCTCGATCATGCTACATTACATTAGTTTACAGTAACTTGCCATTCTGTGTCATACATAAAATTTGAGTATATTTGTGATATAAATAGTAAAACCCTATTTACAGCTGTTATAAAGCAACTATTGAAAAACTGTATGTCAATAGCATCCGATGTATAGATCTGAAATTCTCCAAAATGTAAGCAAACTTAAACAATAGAATCCCTCCAATCATTAACTTTTACTAATGTATGACAGTTGTCATTCGTTGACAGAAGTATGCGACTAGTGACTTGTTAACAGCTATATCCAGAGATTTAACCCTTTCAGAAAAGGCGAGTATGTTGACTGACCGCCGTGATATGACCTATACAATATGTTGCTACGACAATAAAGCCACGAAAAATAATTATATCACCTGCTCCATACTTAAAGCTACCAATAAATTGATACCGAACCAGTGTACCAGTCGTATACTATTAAACATGTTTTACAGCTACTATACTCTAGAAATATACCGCCGGTATGCATAACTTTATAGATTTAACTTAGAACACCAAAAAGAAAAACATTTATACCCAAAACTACTGGAATCAAACCAGGTTGTCAACATTACTGCCTGTTGACGCAACTTGTTCTGATGGTACATGGAATAATAAACTTGACAAACCAAGACCAAATTGTATGATTATTTTGTCATTCATTAGACAAAATTATAAATGACGCATATAATAAAACATAATAATAAAACATGACAACTTTGCTGGGATTCTATACCAGTAAGCAAATATATCCCAATTTAAAAATCTTAACTTTGTAGAGAAACATTTATAATCACATTTGCTTATCCCAGCTTACAATTGCCAGTAATACAATGTAAATATGTACCAAAAGAAGGTGGCACAACCCACATAAAGTAATCTTCATAAAACACATAAAAACGTACAGCGCCATTCAAGCAAAATAAAAACTGTATTTGATTGTTTAGATGGTATAATTCATACGATACCAAACGTATATACAATGGCGCATATCTATATGCAATACATTTGAGCATGTTATACTTGAAATTTATTTAATTTTGAACATGAAGCTTTTATAAATGTACTATAATAACAATTATTTGCATTGTTAAAAACGAAAGTAAACGGCTTCAGAACTCTACAAATGAAATGAAAATCTAAAATATCTTTAAGTTTGAAAATATAAAGAAGATGGACCACATATAAAGTATTATTACACTTACCTTAGGACAAATATATCACACAATATAATACCACACAATCATTGAGTTCTAATACAACATAGCACTTTGTTTAATAATAAGATAGAACACAGAGCTATTGGTGTTTATAATAGAGAATAAATAAAGAGTTGAAATATTGTTGTCACTGTTAATAGCTACATACAGAGCTTGTATAGAGACATACAGAGCGATACTCATCACTTGACTCTTTAACCTTTCTTAACCATTTTTCCAATAGTCACATTTTCTACACTAAATTGAATGATCTTTAGAAGCCATAGATATATTTAATATACTGAATATTTGAGAATCTCGTGACAGAATACGCTAAGCAGGAAGCACAATATGATTTAGTGTCACAAATAGGCCTACCAATACCACGCGTAGTTTTATTGCCACATACTCAGCAGTAATTCACTCAGTACTTCAAATCCATTGCGCTTCTACCAAATTGGTTTTACAGTTTGCATTGCAATGCTTCCAAATGAATACAATCTAAACTCCATGTTCAAATACATTTGATATGCAAAAATTTATATTATCAAAATATCATCATACAATACGTTTGTTATACAAAATGAACAATCTTCCTGATTTGCTCTCTAGTCTAGCACCAATTTTAACATTGATTTCCATTTTTCAGTCATATTGCTATAAGCTTCCTATTGTTAACAATTTACTAATTAGTGCTTTGGGGTCCAACGCACTTTTAGTTCAGGTTCTAGGGTGTGGTTCGTGGTCCTATAGGTACCATTTCACACAACTTTGGGGTTTATGTCTCGATTTTGACCCCAGAGTGTATAAGACCTAATATGCAGAGTGAAATTTGTCGAATTGTAGGATCGGACCCCAAAGTACACCGAATTCTCAAGTACATCACTACAGTACTTACATTTTAATTAAAATCCCTAAATACATTTAACACTAAAACGTCACATTGCTAGGATTTCTTCAAGTTTCTTACTACTATAGAGTTCAACCAAGAGACATAAAATCTGTAAACAATGCCATGTACATAGATCACATTTCTGTCAATTATCTCTGTTCAATTAATATGGGAATTTTTTTCTAACATCAACAAATCAATTTTATTATTAAAAAAAACAACAACAATTTTTCGTATTGTCTCAGGCAATCAGCAGTTAAAAAGACACAATATGATTACTGATATTTAGTTTAGTTGCCACTGCTCCCAGCAGTCGTTAGTTCCTTAGATTGTAGAGGGAAATCTAAAGTTACCCATGTAATGCTACAGTCTCATAAAAATAGTCGTGAGGGTACCGTACGGGCGCCGTGCGATCAAGCTCCGCAATGACCCGTACGAACTCTTGCGTACCCGTACGGACTGTTAGGTTTTTACCAGGGTCCTTAAGATGAGCGCAGAATACACGTATCAGTTTTAAAATCAAATCGTGAACAAAATCGCGGTCGAGTATGGATTAAACTTGCATATCTTTAAGCTACGGCTTCGTACGGGTGTGTTATTTTGTGCCATGTGCGTACCGTCTCCTTAATACGCAAGGCTTCCCACGGCAAACAACTGTCTGCACGTAAAGGTCCACAACAAGCCACGATTTTATGGTACTGAGGCATTAGGTGAGATTAGGGATATATAACAAAAAAGCGGGACGAGGTCAAATGGTAAAGGCGATGATGCTTGTTTTGTTATTAAGCCTACTTTCTAAATGCAAATACCAAAATCGTCTGTTAAAATAAGTGAATATCAGGTTTCAGAGCTTTCCACGATAAGACATTTGTATTTAGATAATGAATCCTGAAATCGGTTTTGTTTGCTTAGATGTAAACCAAACTGAAGACTTGTTACATTCGGAACACTTCGGCCATTCATTAAATGAATAATCTTGGAAAGGTTCGTGGGGGTCCACTAATAATTTTGGGTTTTTACTACATATGTGAGATAAAGCACGGGTGAAGCATGTAACAGTTATGCAAAATAGTTCTCGATGTAAACACATAAGGCTTTGTAAATACATTTCTTACGCTATATATATCAGGGGAGGATCCAGTTTTTCTCTAGGAGGGTCAAAACTTTTTCTAGGGGGGTGTCCAAACTTTCGAACCGCAACCACATTTTACACTGTTTGCAGAATAACGCAACACATTAATAATAAAAACCACGTAACCATTAGATCTGTGTTAAACACAAAGGCGAGAAAGAGAAAATTGCTTTTTGCTACTTAAAAATGGCTAACATTTAAAAAATACTCTCATTGACGGGTACATTTTGGAATTTTCAGAGGGGGTCCGGACCCTCCTGACCCCCGCCCCCCTGGATCCCTCTATGTATGTGACTATATACTTTCAGTGGATATCAATACGAAACATTCATTATCCCATAAACGATCGTGGATTTGTTTACTTCAACAGTGGTTAAGGTATTTTGTTTGGGCATGTGAAGCAAAGGTAGTTCCAAAAAGTCATCTAAATATGTCCGAAATTATTCCTGATGAATGGCCAAGGAGCTCCGAATGGACATGTTAGTGACTTAACAAGCCTAGTTTACCTAAAGTGGTCATGTGACTTCTGAAGACTTGTTAGTGACACAACAAGCCTAGTTTACCTAAAGTGGTCATGTGACTTCTGAAGACTTGTTAGTGACACAACAAGCCTAGTTTACCTAAAGTGGTTATGTGACTTCTGAAGACTTGTTAGTGACACAACAAGCCTAGTTTACCTAAAGTGGTCATGTGACTTCTGAAGACTTGTTAGTGACACAACAAGCCTAGTTTACCTAAAGTGGTTATGTGACTTCTGAAGACTTGTTAGTGACACAACAAGCCTAGTTTACCTAAAGTGGTCATGTGACTTCTGAAGACTTGTTAGTGACACAACAAGCCTAGTTTACCTAAAGTGGTTATGTGACTTCTGAAGACTTGTTAGTGACACAACAAGCCTAGTTTACCTAAAGTGGTCATGTGACTTCTGAAGACTTGTTAGTGACACAACAAGCCTAGTTTACCTAAAGTGGTTATGTGACTTCTGAAGACTTGTTAGTGACACAACAAGCCTAGTTTACCTAAAGTGGTTATGTGACTTCTGAAGACTTGTTAGTGACACAACAAGCCTAGTTTACCTAAAGTGGTCATGTGACTTCTGAAGACTTGTTAGTGACACAACAAGCCTAGTTTACCTAAAGTGGTTATGTGACTTCTGAAGACTTGTTAGTGACACAACAAGCCTAGTTTACCTAAAGTGGTTATGTGACTTCTGAAGACTTGTTAGTGACACAACAAGCCTAGTTTACCTAAAGTGGTCATGTGACTTCTGAAGACTTGTTAGTGACACAACAAGCCTAGTTTACCTAAAGTGGTCATGTGACTTCTGAAGACTTGTTAGTGACACAACAAGCCTAGTTTACCTAAAGTGGTTATGTGACTTCTGAAGACTTGTAAGTGACTTAACAAGCCTAGTTTACCTAAAGTCGTTGGCGACTCTTAGACTTTTCTTAACACAAAGACAGATTAGTTAGTTATCTGACAAAACCCGTGATGTTTAGTACCACAGGAATCAGTGAAACAAAGGATTTCTGATGTAATGATTTTAAATCATGTTGAAGACATAAATTTTTTGAATACATGAATATGCAAAATAAAATTGTAAAAAAAGTCATGAAAAAAGGTAACACAAATCAATGCGTTTGTCTTTAAAAATTTGCAGTAATCTAATTTGCATCTAAATGTTGCACTAAAAGGATTTGCATGTCATTGTTGCCAAGAAAAATCTAGCTGAACTTAACACGGCAAATCGAAGTCAAAAATAGTATGTATTTATAAATCAAGGTGAATTGCTCAAAAACTCACGTCCGATACCGATGTTCTGCTATGTTATGAAATAACAAAAAATAATTAGAGCTTTAAATATTTTCATTAAAATTCCATTAAAACAAGGTTTTGTATAACTTCCGATTAGAAACATTTACTTGAGTCAATATAGTGTAACCGGTTTTTATAAGGATAGCTGCACTATAAACTATGGTCATAAAACTCGCATGTAGATGTGAACAAAGCCGGAAAAAATAACAAGGAAAACACAATCCGAAATTAAATTGAACATCTTTCAATGAAAGACAAATGTCCTCAAATAAATATTGAAACATCAATAATGTCATGTCAAGTGTGTTTGACAAGATTTATTTTTGTTGCCATAGCAACCTCGATATCCTCTAGATTCTTTATTATTCCATTAAGATTTGTTCAGAAACCAGCTTAACAGATCATCAGCAAAGTAATGACCAAATAAACATCTTCTCGAATATTCTAGTGACTCAAATATGAATACATTATCTATAGTATTCTTTTTTTAACGTCGCATTCAACACATATATAGGTCATATACACGACGGCCAGCTCTTCCTACTATAGGTTTCCTGGACACTTATCTATCACCAGTACTAACTTACCCTACCACGAGGCCGACAACTCATGTATAGGGTATGACCTGCCGCGACCGGGTTTCGAACCCGCGATCTCCGGATTCGAAGTCAGACATGCTAATTCCAACACTTTGAGAAAATTATCATTTTTTGTCATCGTCTTTGCTGTACGAAGCTTTACAGAAATATAATACGGAGAAAACATACCACGTGACCAAAGCTAGAAAACTTATAATAAGTTATCTTTACTGAAATTGAATCAAAGCGTTGTCGGACATGGGGTTTTGATAGAATACATAAACACAGGATTATATAACAAACGGAAGCGAAACAAGGGATTTTGTCAATCCTTATATTTACCGGATTCGACATACTTCAATTATTGTCTGTTTATTGTGGACTATAATAATTGAAGTAATAAGTATCCCTTTGATTGTAGCCAAACGTAATCGTCCGCGACTAATTTGGATTTGGATTTGCTACAGTCCGCTACTAAAGATGGGGAAACACCATGTAAACATTAATGTATTTGTATATATTTGTATACAGTAAAACTCGGATATAACATAATCGGTTATAACATACACTCGGTTACAACATACAATTTTTTCTGGCCCATTTTTCATACTTACATATCACATACTTAGTATGCTATATGGATATAAGATACCTCGGTTATAACATACCTTAATTCTATGGCCCAGTGAGTATGTTATATCCGAGTTTTACTGTATACTATTAGACTATTCTACAGAGAAACACGTTTCTCTCTCCACGAAATACCTAATCCATATTAACCACTATTTGCGAATTTTCTCGAACAACCCTCTAAAATCTAGCAATATCAGTCCCTAAACAGTGATGTAATGTCTGCCTTAGGGGCAAGACGATTTATGTTTTTTTTCTATTGGGTTAAGTTTGAAACACCCTCAACCTACACACAATGTCTCTCTATTCGGAAGTCATGCCGTTTTAATATAATTATAGGCACGGCCTATTAATGGAAAAGACATGTAATGTGATGCAGTTCGTTGGTCGTAGAGGCTATATATCTGAACAATAAAATCTTCATTTGCCTATGTCTGTTTCATTTCGCCCAAAATTCTCTATTGGATGTTATAGTCTTACCGTTCCACAATGCAACGAGTGGTAAGTACAGGAACAAGAAGCGTTCCGCAAGTGCAAATTTAGTTCGAGAAAATGAGGATATGTTATCACCCTTTTAGTTCACTAATAGAAGGGAGGTAACTAAAAACTGAAATATCGACATAGATTTAGTTTGGACAGTGTGCAAAAATTAATCCGCCACAAGTACGAAACAAGTACGCACTGTAGTAATGGTAGCGTTTTGTATATTGATATAGTTTTTATTGAAATACATTTCGAACTTTAGACTACACCTTTAATTAAATGCAGAAGTATTGCACACACAGATAGGAGAAACAATTGAAAACAACAAGTCTTCAGTAATGATAATGTATCGTATATACATTGATATAAATGGCTTTGTAAAAAGATGTGGAGATATATAGTTTGTCTAGATTGGATACATATACATTGTGTTCTGGATGAAAGATAACGCCACGCGTAAAGGGACGTAACCATTGTGGGGAGTTTGTATCTATGAGTCATTCATGTTGTGCACATTCATCAACTTCACAGCACCTAGCCCTGGACATTGGTCTCATCCCTGTCACGGCGGAGAAATAAAAGTCAAAGCCCATGGAAATGTTTAACCAGTAATAAACCCATATCTTAGTAGATGGCTGAGAACTATCTGCATTACAAATCTGTAAACATGAGACATTCGTATTGCATTATATTCCAGTGAAAACAAGGTTTCTGATCATACAAAAACAAACTAAAAAAAATCAGTTACTTAAGAACGTATTGATCAGCAAGAACTTGATTGAAATATAATATTATTTCAAAGTATGTTTGTGACATTTTAACTACACACACAAGAATAATCAACCATCTTCTTAATTTCTTTTCTTCTTTTGTAGAAATCGACAAGAAGATTAAATCTCTGTTTTAAACATACTTTATAACATTAGTTCACTAAGAGTTAAAAATGAGAAAATATGTTTTCTAAAACGTCGTCCTCATGAAGTAAAATATTGATTATTACAAGAAACAATACAAGAAGATGGAATTATGAAGAATCAAATTTCGTCTCCAAGCGATGACAAACTTGTAACAACCGGATCTTAACATGTTATTTATACTCGTAATTATTTGTGTTCTAACTTGATGCACAATATTTATTCTTTATTATTTGCATGACAATGCACAATATTCATAACTCGGAGTGACTTTGCACAATCTAGTCAAATCAAGTATAAGTATACATGTAGAATTTTACCTCCGTCAGATATTTTCATTATGACATATTTTCGGCGCAGCTGTCTAAGCCAACTTTTGACCTATATATAAACCAAAACAATTTGTTCTACAATTTCTGTATGTCCAATTAAATTTTCTACTGGTATTGAGAAATGAATAAAATGTATGATACCATTGGTTGTCCTAAATTACAGTTAAGCACACGGTTCAAAACTTTAAAATTCTGTCCAGAAAAAGTTTAGTTACCGCAATACAATACGTAAAGTCAACACTATCATTTATTTATAATACAAGAAGAGATTGTGTCATTTCATGATACAGAAATATCATACCAACAGTCTAATACCAAATGTTAGTTAGCAGGTGAATGAAAGTAGTTGAAAATTGTTGAAAGTTATAAATATAAAGTGCAATACTCAGGTGGAAAAAAGTGTTCAAAATTGAACTTAAACAACACAACTATTCAAACCAATCAGTGCTATTATAATTTCAAACAAATGGCTAGTTCGGTGGTAAATTTGTATATCATTTTTCAAGACAAAATATACCATGCATTTCTTTAATCATAAAATTTACGAATATCGAGAGATCGACTCTTCAACCAGAATTCCACAATTTCTACAGAAGGGAGATAACTGTGCTACAGCAAACATTTTAATATAGCAGAGTTATATCCCCTGTATAATCATCGAATCAATCGTATGCTAAGAATCATGGCGCCAAGAAGAATATGTGCATCCGTTTTAAACAGAATTTCAGATCAATTTATAGAAAAAGTGGTAGAAGGAATAGAAATATAAGAATTGTTATCGATTGTCTATTATTACATGTATTATATATACATGATTCTTAGTCAATGACAAGTCCTGCATGATAATCGCTTCGTTTGTTTCTGAGTGAAATCTACAGTGAGTAAAATTGCCGCACTTATTATAATAAAAGACGGAGTTGCATGTTTTATATATGGACTTGCGACGTTCGAATTACACGCCAATATCACATCTAGGACTCTGTTAATAAATGTACATTGAGATTTGCCACAGATTTGTCTTACAGACCATAAAAGAAATAAAGATTGGGCTACACTTAGGTATTGAGGTAGATAAGAGCTTTTATAACATGCAGCTCTGAGTTTGCCAGGAGATCAAATATAGACACACGTACCCTCCCCACCCACCCACTCACACACATGTAACAAAGCTTCATTTAAACTTCTGCATGAGTAAAATAAATAAAATGATATAAATATATTATCTTAACTATACATAAATGAAATGTTAAAGTGAAACATATCATTTAGCACGTATTCCTTATCACAACGCAAACTGATACGGATCTTGTCTGGCAATATCGTAACTGAACACCACTGTGGCTAGACGTTGGTTCTATTTTTAGTTTTATCTAAAAGCCAATTTCAACAGTTGTTTAGTTCAACTCTGTCGTGGCCGTTTAGTGATAAAAATGTCATTTCTACCATCTAAACTGAGCTTGTTTTCATTCAAAATTTGAGCGGAAAATATACAAAATTAGAAATTTTACAATGAACAAAAGTTAAATATGTCCTACACAGCGAGGGCTGAACGATATAATATTGTAACTCTGTTTGAAAATAAAGTGAGTTACAATAGTTTTCCGTTCAGCCCTCGATAGTGTCTCCAACCAGTGCATGCAAATTCTAATTCTCAAAATCTGTGAACTGCTATTTATTTTTCAGCTGACTTTAATCATTATATTAGGCACAAAGTCATAACAAGTACCACATATACTTGAACATAACATTAAACAAAACAAGCTTACCTTGAAGTCCTTATATTAACATCACATTTTCACAATAACAAAAATCTTTAATGTTAAAACTCACTCACTATGACTACCGGGTATTTAACTATTTTCTGTTGTAAAATACATGTACATGTTTATAGACATACAATATTTAAACTTACTAAGTATAGACGACCTATGATTTTTGCACCGTAAAAATGTAACACTATACTAGAGTTTTACAAAACATGGTGAAGGGTATGAATAATAATAATATGTAATAAATGTTTCACTATTCAAAACTATATACTTTGTCTAATTAGAGTTGTATATTATATGTAATTCGATAGTTAATTTCCTTTTACGCTATACGAAAAGTGTTTAACTGCAATTTATCTAAATTTCATTCAAAGTGCATAACATATAAGAGTACTAAAGGAGTTATTAGCATTTATTACAAGTAAACGCTTGTAAACGAGTGCTTAAACAAAACTAGCGAGCAAGCAAGTACAGTATGTGCATTTTCTGGTCAACGCCTGTATACGGGTGATTAAACGCGCGAGCGAGCAAATGTGTGTGTTTGTCCAGTAAACCCCTGGTGCTTGAACGTGCGAGCGAGCTAGTATGTATACTTTATTGGTGAACGCTGTAAGCAGAGAAAGAGCCTGGGACATACAGTCAGACAGACAGACAGACAGACAGACAGACAGACAGACGAGAGACAGACAGACGAGAGACAGACAGACGAGAGACAGACAGACAAGAGACAGACAGACAGACAGACAGACAGACAGACGAGAGACAAACAAACGGACGGACGGACGGACAGACAGACAGGAAGGCAGACAGGCAGACAGGCAGACGAGAGACAGACAGCTACACAGAGGGGGCGAGGAGGGAGTGAGAGGAGGGGAAGCAAGTCTTGCACCATTTGGATAAACGCCAGCAATAAGTGCATGAGCAAGTGGTCGAGCAAGTTAGAAAGTATTAACACTTTTGTTACAACTTAGTACATTACATTACAACGACTACATGACCACTGGATATTTGTTGCCATGAAACACATATTTCTTTATTGATTTTATAACAGGAGACGTGAGAATGCAAGTCATTGATCACTTCATCATTCTACGGTCAAAGACTCTGAGACCAACAATAAAGTACAAACTGAGGGTGTAGTTCTCTGAAAGTAAGCTTTATTATTTATCAGACCAATTCATATAATAACAGCAAGCAGATTCATTAAACAAATGCTATTTCAACAATGTGGTTCAAAACTTTAATCAGGGTTACCACTATTTCGGATATATAATTTTATACAGAAATAAAAAGTAAGTTTTTGTAGAGCAGAGCAGATTCGGTTAAATTGTAAGAACTTTGTTCTGTTTGACGTTTGCAATCAAATGTGTCGTTTGTTTCAAAATAAGAGGGTATGAGGAATTTAAAAAGCACATGCTCAAAGAGAAAGCATTATGCCATTTATTTGTTAAAACCAATGGAGCTAATCAGATAAT
Organism: Mactra quadrangularis; assembly: GCA_025267735.1. Classification (NCBI taxonomy): domain Eukaryota; kingdom Metazoa; phylum Mollusca; class Bivalvia; order Venerida; family Mactridae; genus Mactra; species Mactra quadrangularis. The sequence goes on from CM046304.1 coordinate 38,344,932, forward strand.
GTAATTCTCTGAAACAATGGAATTGAAATGTGACTTATATAAATAGTCTCACAACTATCCAAAAATAATAGAGAAGAATCTTCATCTCATTCGTGGTAAGTACAGAGAACATAGACCTATAAACTATATCTATGACCATGAACTCATATATCATGATTTCCCCTCAGGAGGTTTAACTTGATACGCTCCTGTCATATATAATTGTCTCATATGTCAATGTTGGCTTACTCTATTGTTAGAGAAGAAGACAATATTGTTCTATATAGAAGAATATTGATTATAGGCTAGGTACTGTATAGTGGTGTTAGTGAAACACCGTACATTGTCTTCCTTGAGTCCTCCTTGAACAAACTCCTGTTTTGAAAACAATCTGATTAAAACCCGATCTAAAATTTTCCGCTCGCCTACTCGCGACAATGCTCTACAGGATATCTGTTTACGGAGATTGTTTTGAAAATAGCTTGGTTCACATTTATCTATGCCGAATACAAAGAGCTAACAGGGCATATTCTATAATCAGCATAATAAGTTTTTTATTTTACATAATAAGAATAAGCTTACTTGCGGTATGAATAGTCAATTGTTCTAAAATTTTCATTAATCACAGATTTTTTGGAAAACACAGTTAATATAGTACAATGTATGGTAACATTTATATTTTAGATATAACTGAACTCCAATATGAAGTACTCTACTCAACAGCTTTTATTCTAGTCTTGGAAATTACGTGACTTACGTCATTTGTATTGTATTATTATCTTTCACAAACTGGTGGCGTACTGTGTGCAAATAGTAAAAATATAGTTTTATATTTATGATATAATTCCCAGCACTAAACTATCCTCGACAAAACTGGACATATTGTCATCGATAAGGGTTTCAATCCATTAAGAATTGGTTATCGTTGACAACTTGTTTACATGTTATCAAACCATGAACAATTATTGGAAAACAGCTTCCGTATTGACTGATATTTAAAATACTAATGCATGCATGCGTGCAAACATATGTATTCATGTACATTCATACATGTATTGGATGGGAGTTGTTACTCATCCTCGGGAAATGATTGATAGGTCCTACATTAATTTGATAAATAGCACTGATGAATACATAGTATACATACATTGTACTACCAATCTGATTAAAACCCGATCTAAAATTTTCCGCTCGCCTACTCGCTAATTTAGATCTGGCCTTTTTCAAACGATGGTCACGATGGTGACCTTTTCTCACCATAATATTAATGACGAAATTGTTATGATACGTAACTTGTCTACATCTTCTACGTCACGCAATTTGAAATGAGCCGTCTAATGGCAGACTGTGAATAATACCGCTGTTAAATTAGCTTGCAAACCTTCGACTAAAAATAGAAATTACGAAATCAAAATGTTATAAATAGTCTTTCGTCTAGATGAAAGCTACGCATTGATTAGTCAACATAAAGGTCATCTCGACGTGACCCTGCATTGAGAAAGTAGAGATCCTGTACGACAATGCTCTACAGGATATCTGTTTACGGAGATTGTGGTACTACCAGAGTCGATTATTGTAAAATATCATTCAACTGTCAGAGGCGAATACATTAACTCAGCTGATGTAGATCAATGTTATCGATAGCGAGTACAACTGTTCTGAAGTTTCTATTCAAATCAGCGGGGCTAATGTATGTGCCACTGAAAGTTGAATAGAATTTAACTTTATCATTCTATTGTCCGAGATTCACTTAAATAATATAATGAATACAATTACTTGAAATGACAATATTGGATTTTTTATTCAAAAAGTCAAGTTGAATGGTATTCTCAGTTCACGGTTTTCAGTTCACACTGTATTTGAACAAATGAGTGATGTAGAAAATTCATTGTGAGTATAGTATGTGCTAATCGACCTGATCGATAGATTAATAGATTAATACATTACACGCTTAATTTAATATACATTGTACTACAGCTAACTGATTAAAAGTATGTAAATGATATTTAAATTATATTCCTTGTTTAACATTATTTTCACAAGATGGAATACAATACACTATGACATTGATAAATAATGTAGAAGAAAAAGGGTACATTGCGAATATACACATGCATTCTATAGATACTTATGATAGATCACGTAGTGTAATCCAGCTGCGCGTTCAGTAGCGACTGTTAGCTAACGTTACGGGTACGGGACAACTCAACCCGAAGACAACTCAACCCGTGCATAACTCAACTCATAGTTGGGACAACTCAATCCATTAGTAGGAGATCGAGTTGTCTCGGGTTGAGTTGTCTTTGGGTTGAATTGTTCCGACACTTCCGTAACGGAACGTTTTGGAACGTTCAGGGTAACTGAACACGCTGCAGTTACAAGAACAGATGACGATCAGTGAAAATTTAATGGTTATGGAGTTTTTATTATCAATATGTTGCATTTTTTTGCAAAATGTGTATAATGTGATTGTGGTTCGAGGTTCGAACACCCTCCCCATGAAAAGTTCCCCCCCCCTAGGAAAAATCCTGGATCCGCCCATGGACGATGATGAATACAACTTAACAACAACAACAACTCACAACAAAATGACCTACCTTCCCATTATGTCAGATTTTCCCACACAAATCACAAATATTTGAAAATCAAAACTATTTCTATTTACAACCTTGAAACTGAGAACAGATCAAAACAAAAAACAATCCATTGAATCCATCGATAAATTCTGAGAATTTAAGAATTAGAACATATGTACATTGTACTTGAACTTATAAATATCCATATTCTAGTATGAACGTAGCAACACTTCACAAATTCAATATACACTCAATGATTCTTTAAATACACCCACACAGAATTTTACACTAAAATTTCTACAAATAACTGTTTATTTCTGTGATAAACTGGAGAAAAAACTATTTATGCGAGTATGAAATTCTCTGCCGTGTAGTTAGTTCAATTCTTAGCAAGCGTTTATAGATAACATTTAGCATAGCATATATTCAATAGATTTTTGTATGATTTTATGTAGTGTAGTTTATTATTAGAGATGAAGTTGCTAGGCTCTCCAATTCTCAATACATAGTTAGACAATATCGACAGACATTTATCTATTAACTTTTCCGATAATTAAATAGCAAAATGAACTATTATCAGATCAGTGTATTATAATGAAGCAAATTACCGTAGAATACTCAGTTTGTGAGTAAATCAAGTCAGATTCCACGCTACATGGTAAAAAATCATGATTTCCTGATTCTAATACATGTATTCAATTCTGCAAATAGCGCCACAATAAGTCTGAATGATTGAAACTTTAAAATGTTAAGATGAAATGAAGCTTGTTTGAAAATCGGTTAAACCATGACGTGAAGCTTATCATGATAGAAAAACTAAATAAATCAGCTGATTTCAGTTTTTCTCTTTCAATTAGATTAGGAATTAATTAAAACCAAGTGTGGATCGTGAGAGGAAAGATGGTATGTGGATAAAGACCTCCTGTAATTTTAAGTAATGATACAATCGACAAAAAGCAAATTATGGCGATAAAGGTATTAAAAATGATAGTTTTGTCTTTCGTGTTCTCCGAGAACAAATATTTTTGGACTGGATTCACATCTATAAACAAACCATAAAGTTTATATTAACTTTTTAGCTCCAATGTGAAACAAGTTCTTACAACTTAAATTATACGCTTTTAAGTACGCTTCCTGGTCCCCCAGTTCTGAGTAAGAAGCAAACCATTTTCTTGCTCAAAGCAACAACGGGTTAGGTTTTGGGGTGCATTATGAATTAACGTGAAGCTGACTATCAAATGATTACCAGTCCAAAGTCGTAACCTCTCGACCAAACCCGCTCCAGTAAGTGCGACTTACTTTTTATCAATCGATGTAATTAAAACAGATAACAGTTAAATGACTGGTATTTCTATACTTAACTAAAACAAATAAAAAAAGTACAAATACACCAAGTACTTAGATCTATAGTTCGAACAAAAAAAAACAACACTTTTTCATAACAATACAATGAACTAACCCACGATGAGGGATGCGCAGGATGACTTTCAAATAAACAATTGTGATATGTTTTACTTGTGTCTTAGTTGTTGGTGTAATGGAAAGCGTTCTACCATAAAAAGCATGATTTACTAAGTGGTGGTCGAATATCCGCTATGCTAAGTTTGATAAAATGAATAACACAAATATTATTTTTATTACTGCCTACCCATAAAATGAATTGTCTCATTTTTAATGTTTACCAAAACACGTTTTGTTTTTTTTGTACGCCCTATAATATAGTGCATGACTGACGTAAAAACAAAATCCAATTAAAATTCTTAATGATTACACTATTTTGAAATATTTGAAAGCTATTTAGTAAACTATTTTCATATGATGCACTGAGCTTTTATGTATTCACTTCACTACGGTAGCCCTGACTTCAAGTACTTGTATGAAACTAATGATCATTGTAGCCACACCTAGAAATACCTGTATGAGACTAGCGATCATAATTTAGGCACACCTAGAAATACCTGAATGAGACTAGTGATCATTGTAGCCACACCTAGAAATACCTGTATGAGACTAATGATCATTGTAGCCACACCTAGAAATACCTGTAGGAGACTAGCGATCATTGTAGCCACACCTAGAAATACCTGTATGAGACTAGCGATCATTGTAGCCACACCTAGAAATACCTGTATGAGACTAATGATCATTGTAGCCACACCTAGAAATACCTGTATGAGACTAGCGATCATTGAAGCCACACCTAGAAATACCTGTATGAGACTAGTGATCATTGTAGCCACACCTATAAATACCTGTATGAGACAAGCGATCATTATAGTCACGTCTTCAAGTACCAGTAAAATTGAATCATTTGATTCCCGATCATGTTACGAATAACCTAATTTATACAACAGGCAGTACTATGTTACAACACCAACATTCAGGGCAATACGTACAGTTATACATGCACACTTGTCAATAAACAAAGTATCTGGAGTTCATCGGAACAGACTCAAATTCAAGTCATTCGATCCCATTGTATTGTTATCAATTTGTTATTGTATCAACTACCAATTATTGATTTTTAACTTTAATTAATTTGTGAACATTAGATTTTGATCAAAATAAGATATTAAAGCGACAGTTCTCCCTGATGACTTATTAGCTATATCAATGTCAGACAAATTCAGAAAACATCTTAAAATTTACCTATTCTCAACATCTCATAAATAAACATCAACTGCTAATAAACTTGGAGTTATGTGTGTAGGCAATGAACTCAGTGTGATTCAATGAGAAGCACAATCAATATTCAGACCATAAAAATTATTGCGCTATAAAAATGGAATAAAATGATTAATATCAGATGATTGGATTATGAAAATAACATATTTTTTCATGAACTACATACATGAAAACTAGATATGTCAAACTCCTCACAGAGTTTACGTCAAGCAATGATTTAACAAAGGGAAATAACCGCTGCGGAGAACTTGTAATTTATATGTGTTAACTAACAAGAAAAGTAACCACAAGGGGAGTAACTGCTTAAATATCATACATGTGTATTGCTTATATAAAAATCAAAGTACTGTAATAATGATCAAGGCGGAGTAACAAATCGTGACAAGGAAAACAAATATTTTATATTAAAAATAAACGATGGTAATCATAGATTTATATATAAATATATATAATATAAATATTTACAGCAATTAAGTTTGCATATCAGATTATATAAAATGCAAATGTATATAATATGCAAACTTGTTTGTTTTAAAAATGTTTATTTCAATCAGTTTGTTCTAATAATCAGCCATTTAAAAAGCACCCATAATCATTCAAAAATATCATGGGCGGTCTGCAAAACGACCAAGTAATATACAAATACAAACACCCAGTTATCACATTTTGCATTTAAAGTTTGACTGTTGGTATAAAAAAGAAACAACGCATTGGTTATACTAGACGCTTGATGAGATCATAATTGATACACAAATCAGACCAGTCCCTGACGTCATTTCCGGAAAAAAGTTTAAGAATTTCTAGCAGTAGTTTATACCCCACCCAGACACTGTGACAAGAATTCAATGTATCTCACACGACTTAAATCGTCTCAAATTTAAACTACGCCCATGTTGAACACAAGTGCACATTTGTGATTGCAAACATGAGAAATTATTCCCTTCAGTCTAATCAAATAATTGAATCAACAAAGTGAAAGTGAAAACGTCTAAGAGTAAATGATGAAGTGTAAATTATTTTTGTTAAGAGATCCAGTCTAAGTTATCTCACGAACGACAGACTATCGGCGCATTGAGTCATAAAGTGTCTGCAGCGATATGCAGACTCACCGTAAAAAAAAACGAAATCTGCATGAGATAGAGCACATCGAATGAGAGAAAAAAATAGAATTTAGTTTGGTTTTTTACATATTTATACGTAGGATTCACCTACCTGCCGCATGATATTATCCTCCTATCAAAAGAAGCGCCACCCGATGTTCCCGGCGTCCCTGATGAAAAGTTTTGATTCGCCATTAGTAAGTCACGTGATATGAGAAAATTTGTATCAAAAATGTAATAAAAATATATCCAACAATCCTGTACGATCTCTATATACTATTACATGTATTTAAACTCGTATTAAATGTTGTACAAAACACATTAAAATTGTTGATACATTCTGTACAATTAAATTCGCGTGGCAATTAAGACCAACTATTTGCGTTTTTCTCTCCATACTTTTCTCTTAGATCGGTGAGTTAGAATTAGAGAGGTCTTTAGAAAAGATAACTTTAGAATCTCATTTTCATCTTAAATTATGATATTTTACATGCAAGGATGCAATATATTCATCGTTAGAAATTATTTTCTTTTGATCGATTCCTAGATGCTCCTCAAACATCCGTACGACCATGATACAAGCTCTGGATTGCAATTTCCTTTACGTTACTCGAGTTATCAATTATCTCAAATCGTTAATAAAAACTTTTTTCACGTGCTAATAATATTTTCCACGTTTAAATATCTGCATACGTACGGTTGAACTTGTCACATATACATGGTAAATCAATTTGTGTCATTAGAATTTAAATTGAGTGATCACTATATCAAGTTCTTTGAAAGTCTTCATTGAGGTTAAGATAAAAGGAATTTTTTAAGTATGCATAACATAAATGATGATACTTGCATGTAAACATCAGGGCATCGAAATTGGAGGATAAAAAGATATTTTACAAAGTATGCTTACCGCACTGGTCATCACATTAGATAGCGCAAACAGATGTCGTGGGTTCGAATCCCGAGTAACTTTTATGCCATTGTTGTATTTGGTCACTTGTTTAATACTACGTTAAAAGCGTGGCTCCAAAGATCCAAAACTATTCGCCGCTGTATGACTAAACAAATGTTGTCAATGAAAAGCAGCATAAAGTACCAAATATTAGATTGCTTTGCAAGTTTTGCAAGAAGATTGTGTTTCCACATTGCTGTGGGCGACTTACTAAGTGATAAGGATGTATCAGTATGTTTATGAATGATACATAAAAAGCAAAGCATTTACACCAAAAGCTACTCTCCTTTGCATCGCTTAAACGTTTCACTTTTCTCACTGAACTGCAAGGGGAGTGTAACCAAAAGCATGTAATAGACTCGAGTTTAACAATGTCATAATGTAATACAATGTTTAGCTGTCGGAAGTTCAAGTTCCATCTAGGGTATTCATGGAGTTTTCAGAATCAGGAGTTTCTTCATCATTACGACCTGGCGATACTCATTTGTCATGAATATTCATGTATGACGTCAGCATCTCAGGTTACCAATGATGGTATTTGTAAAGTTCGCATCAATCTTTACATGCAATAGCATGTGTATGTCAATTCAGTTCGTTGAATTATTAGTTATGAAGCAACAGGTGTCAGTGACTTTAGTGTAAAACATATGATGGACTTGTCACATCAACGCTATAACAACTCATAGTAGGCATCAATAGGGCTGTCACGATACGCCAGAATGCTAGCATCGTATCGCGATACGTACCACGATATATTGTGGGTTTTTACATTCGTTTGCCTCCACTGTATTAAACAGAAACATTGCAAATCTTACATGCAGCTACTAATAGCATCTAGCCTCTTTCTGCCATTTAAACCTGTGATATATGTTTTGCATATAAAAAATGATTGGGTTGGAAGAACCAATCACCCCTTAGCTGCAGAACATCCTAACAATCAAGCACCTGGACGCCATGCTTGTTTTACAACTTCCTGTCCCGAAGTATTCGATTCAAAAACATGTTGGCACAAGTTCCGTACAACCAATCGAACGCGCCCAAAAAGGTTAAAAATTAACTGAACTTTTGATTGAATGTACCATAGGAAAACTGACGTTTCGCTACTTTCATTTTGCGAAGGGAAGAATTTTTCATTACAATAGAAAATATCGCTTAATACCGGTACGTTAAATTCGTACCGCGGTACGTATTGCTGCAGCTGTGCATTGCAATATACCGTTATACCAGTTTATACCCTAATTATCAACGATGCTCACTTTAATGTGGAACCAGAAGCTCGCGTCCATGCTGGTCTCGAGGCTAATAACTGTTAGGCCGCAGACTGTAGAATGTTTTACAACCTAACGAGTCATGGCATTTAATATATTGCTCACTTGTCAATATTTGTATAGTGTTGCTTGTACCTTCGGTATAAGCATAAACAAAACTGTTTTCTAATGTCCATGCTTGATGCTAGAATAAACTATAAACCTGTTAACTCATTTGTTATGCTATTCAAAACATTAATCGTAATGTATCACCATGTCGCATAGAGCAAGAGACGGCTATACAAAGAGAAACGTTTCCATTATTGCAGGAAATGTTTTATGGTGAAATACGACAATATGCTTAACATTAGTTTCACCAAACCATTAATTCCATATTAGAGGTCCATCATAGACATTGACAATAGCAAATCAATACGTGCATTGTAAGGTAAGCTATTGGTCATCTCAGTTTAAAGTAGCTATTCAATAACATTGTTTATAATGTCATTTTTCCTCCATTAATTAGGTATATGGTAAAGTTGCTGGTCTTGTAGAAGGTTATGTGAGTACTGGTTATATATAAGGGTTTAGGAAAGTTAGGTTAGGTGCGCTGACCGCCGTAGAATTACCTATATTGTATTGATAAGGGGTTGACCAAAGTATAAAAACAATATCATTGTTCAATCTAAGTTTTAATCATCTTATTTGCAGCGCTGGTATACTCTTTTTTGTTATTGGGTTAACGCCGTAAAAACACACGTTATCAAACTCCTCACAGTGCTTACGTTACATTTTGCTTCTTTACCAAGCTCGTAAATCACGTGACGCTATTAATACCATGTGACAAAATATGGTTACCGCTATGAAAACATCCAAACTCCTCACAGTGCTTACGTCACGCTTTGTCGTTTTTACAAATTATTAATTTAAATTAGTTTAATATCTTTATGTCATTATTACTACTAGAAGACTCAATTTATAGAAAAAAATAAAATTTAAAAGAAAAGATAAGAAATCGGCCCTCTGAAGGACGAATTTACTTGTAGTGGCAGTGGCTATTGATAGGATAACAGGAAAAACCCGCTGCGGAGAGTTTGACATTGTATAGGTCATATCCCAGTGGTCAGTCAACCTACTTACCGTTAATGGAAATGCCAAACCTTTGGATTTAGTTGTTAACCAGTCACTAACATATGTTAGCGCATATTGCCGTCTATGACTTACACCTGCCCTTTAAGATTAAGATATAGTGGTAGAAGGTAGAATGGTCGTAGAAAGTATTTTACCATCAAAGTTCTCGTAAGTTTGACCCGCACGGAAATCGAATCCCTGACCCCCTCCACCAGTAAAATTGTGCACAACCGACTTAGCTAGCCGTACGGATCAGTACAGGCAGACTGTAGTCTTTAATTAATGAATATGTTTGCAACTAACTTATTTGCATTCGTTTTAATTTTGGAAACTTAAGCACAAAAAGTGCATGTATTAGTTTTTCTTCTTTTATTACTGAATTTCAATTTCGAACAAACCACTTTTGACCTTATTAGTACTTGTGCGTAGTACTGACATGGCTAACATTTATACGTTTAACAAAATGAACCCAGCATAGAGCCGAATATATTTTTACAGATGTGTCTTGTTTACTGTGTGGTCAGCGTTGATAAGCTTTATCATAGATGCCAGGTGAGACATAGCAGTGGCAGGGTGGGTTGGCAACCAATTATTAGCAGCTTCGTGCCAGAGCGAATCCAATCTAAATCTCACATAACTGTATCATTAAGCATAATACTATATCATCATTGCTAAATGATTTGACAGAAAGATGACTCGAGAGTAATGTAAGTTGTTAATTTATAAAACTGTTCGAAATGTTAATTGTATCTTGTATATATGCTATATTTTGACAACTTCACAGTTATAGCAAATTTTTCATGTTTCTGTAAATGAACAAACCTTCATGTAGAGGCTATAAAGAAAATCACATGGCAAGGGGATAATCTGTAAATTAAGTTATAATGTGATTCGTATTTCGGACCACTACCTTGCCAATAGGAAATGATATATTTTGTCTATTAGTATTTGCAGGAAATATGCCAAAATAGTATTGTTTTACGGTGAATCTAGGAACTCCATTGTTTGATGAATAAACGATGTAGAGATATATAAGTATTTGTTTATTTAATGGTGGAAATACCAACAGAGACAAAAGAACTGCTGGACAAATGTACCAGATAAAAAACTTAATTTTAGCCTTTGTAAACTTCAGAACCGGTTCACAATTCCCTTGTTCTCTGTTGTAAAATATTAGCAATTAGAACTTTGCTTCGTTGCTTCGAAAAATTCATTTTCATGAGTTGAAATTACAATTAAATTAAGGTTTAATACGATTGGTTCTAAAAAGTGCTTGAGAATGGTATTCAATCCAATTTATCACGCGTTTAACGTTCTGTACAATATGATTAAATTCATCTGTTGTAGAGCTATATTAAAGGGTTTTAAGATTTAGACATTATATAATAGCAGCAAAGATAAATGATCATTGATCAGTAAGGATATCTATAGAATCCTTAGGATAAGGACCACGAGGCAACGGATGTACTTTATAAGCTACATCATGTATTATTGCAATGCTCAAACAATAAAAAATAGAAAAGGCAAACACATATTCCTCAAATTTCTTAAGATTATTTGAGAGGAGTATCATCATACTGATGATGCACCTTATATGCTACGTCGTAGATGACCATAACCAAAAAGCAACATTTTACACATTGCAGAAACAAGTATGCTTATAATCATCATGTCAATGTTAGTTGTATGTACTCACATTTCATCTTTAAATGTCGCTATCAGACAAGATGGTGTTGGAGAATCCATTTTGTTCTATCTTATCCAATTTGATAAATTCCTTGTCTTGAAGGTTGTTTAGTGTCACCCACGTTGTAACTACATGTAGTAAATTTTTCAAAAGTAAATTCCTTCAATCGAAGTTGTTAGTCAACAATCAATAGGGATATGACATCGTCAAATGCTTTTACGTTATAAATGGTTTATTGTTATATCCTCTTTACTAATGTATCACTAACAGTTAATTACAAGCATTGAGAAACAAATAAATGATTTTCATGTCTACGGTCTCACGTAAATGAGACTTTCAGGTCGAAGTCCTCAAATAACCTCCTATCCACTTACACTATCACAACCACAAATCAATTCCTTAAGTTTTGTTCACACGATATGTTTCCATAAAAATAAAATTCAGAAATGAAAATTCAAATCGGATGCGCTCATGGTAATATGCAGTAATAAATTCATTTGGTCAAACAAACATGCGGTATCATGAAGCACGCGAGCACTATGAGAATATTCCTGATTATGATAAAACGCAAGTTATCTAAATACATTATAGAAATGTTATAGAGAGAAATTTTTGTTATACAAAACGAAATGGAATGATTGATACAAGTTACAAAACACTCTCTGTTCGATGGGCAAACATCACGTAATAACAAGACTCTAGGAGTGTGACCTGCTGTGTTAAAAGGAACATTATACACAGAGTTGTCAAGTCGCAGAGATGAAAGACTAATTTGAGCAGACGTAACATATAATTGTCTTGAACATTATTTTTTCCATAACTAGAAAGAGTTAGAAACAAGATTTACGATCAAGTTGTGAAATATCAAAGCTTCATTGTGTTTTTTCTGTTATCTAGAAGATGTTGGGGGTAATTACTCATGCAGTTTATCTTGCACGATGTCTGCTAATTTAATGTCATGGTACTCGTTGGATTTACATTTCTTGGAGAGGATAGAATTTGAAAATGTGCAGAGCGTGCACATGAGAGTTAATGGCCGAGACATTTTGTAATTTGTCAGCTTTTCTGGTACGATGTCACATTTCACATTTTAGCACCAGTTTTATACTTTCTGTAAACACCATGGAAAACCTATCAAGGTTGTTCCTAATCAAAAAAAGGACGACGACTTGTCACTGTAGCGCGCTAAAAAGGATCGTTTTTTCAGGGTGTTAGCAGAAAGTGTAAAACTGGCGTCGGAGATGTGATGCACAGCAAATAGTATACACTTTTCTGCTTAGCTTTGCGTGGGTGTCATTGAAATCTGACAAGCATTTAAAGACTTATAGCTCTTTAAAACTTTGAGACAAGGTTGACTTTTCTGTTTTCTGCTTCAAACCGGTGCACTTCTAATGTTGTAGTTACTTGATATTGCCACTGTGAACGGGAGTGAAAAATACTTTTGTATCTTAAAATAAAGGTACCACTCTTGCCGCCTACGGATACTACAGACTTATTACAGTAGAATCTTCCAGTGTCGCAATCCCGTACAAATGGATCTCTCATAATTATATTCATTTTACTTGAGTATTATATGACTGAGTATTTGTGATTATTGTTAATATGGTTAGGCTATCAAATGTGCTGATTCTCTTTTTTATGTATATGAAAGTATCTCAAATGCCAGTTTTATACCTTTTGCAAATACCCTGGACAACCTACCAGCGATTGTTTTATTAAAAAAGGATAACGATTTGTTATTGTAGCACTATGAAAATAAATATATTTTTCTAGGGTGTTAGCAAAATGTATTAAACTGGCGTTGAAGATCATTCTCCGCAAACAGATATCCTGTAGAGCGTTGTTGTACAGGCTCTCTACTTTCTCCGTAGAAGGTCACGTCGAGATGAACTTAGTGTCGACCAATCAATGCGTAGCTTTCATCTAGACGAAAACACTATTAAACACATTTTGATTTCGTAATTTCTATCTTTAGACCAAGGTTTGCATGCTTATTTAACAGCAGTATTATTCACAGTCTGCGATTGGGCGGCTCATTTCAAATTGCGTGACGTAGACGATGTAAACAAGTTACGTATCATAACAATATCGTCATGAATATTATGATGAGAGAAGGGCACCTGAACGTGACCTTCGTTTGGAAAAGGCCAGATCTAAATTAGCGAGTATTCGAGTGTAAAATTTAGATCGGGTTTTAATCAGATTGGTTGAAGATGTGATACGCAGCATATAGAATACACTTTTCCGCTTAGTCTTGCATAGGTATCATTGAAATCTGAACATGATTAAAAGACTTACATCTATATAAAACTTGCAGTCGAGGCTGAATTTTCATTGTTTTCTTCGTAGCATTTGTGATGTCATTGTCACGTGGTTTTGCCACCGTGTTTATTAAACAAATAATTTTGTTTTCATGAGAGTAAATATGTTGGAATCGCACCACAATATCGCAGACTTACGTGTTTCCCCCATTAACATACGAGGTCAAAATTTAAAGTACAATAACATGCCGTGTTTACCGTCAATTTATTTATACCTTCCTTCCTCGTTTGTTTTCAGAATTGCTTGTAAACATGCGACTTTGTTTTTCTATGCCACATTTAAGAACATGATTTTTTACTTCTAATGAAAAAAAGACAAAGTCTGCTTTGTAACATTTTAAATAATTTTATGCGTGTAAATAACATAATATTATTTTTTGAGACAAAACAGAGAGAATCAGGGATTCTATATAACAGGGATTTGTAACGAAGTGCTTTTTTGAATTTTCTCGGTCGTCAGTGTCTATAACTGGCTGAAGCAGGCTGTACAAACTATTCCAGAGTTTAAAAACTTGATTTATGTTTTTGTACATGTCTTCCATGCAACTTGTGAAGTTTTTGACAAAATAAATGTTGCAATTATGACCGAAAATATGACTTTAGGTGATGTAAAATAGGGCTAAAAATGGCAGATCGGCGGGAAAATGCATTATTTTGTGAAACAGTCTGTGAGCGTATTTTACCTCAAAATCATCTAGAAACACATTTTTCCTAACATTTATGTCAATTTGAATGGTACTGGTACAAATTTTTATGTGAATATCTTTATTTAAACTTGTTGTACTTATTTTCCGTATTGGCCGAAATAATAGCGACGACAGTGAAATTTGAAGAAAATCTATTACATTTACTTATCGTTACAAATCCCTGTTATATAAAATCCTTGAGAGAAATAATAGTCTTTTTCAACCAGTGTTTATACATGTATACAAAACATCAATAATAATGTGACATAACACAGGGGTATGGACGAGATTTCAAGAGAATTCGATGTGTTTCAAGTGTTTTAGTAAACTGGTCAAATCCCATCGTCGGTTATCCCACTGTTCATTACTCCACTATGCTGCGTTATGTACTGTAAGCTATTTGGTTAGGAAAATATCGTTATCATTAATAATTCTTGAGGCAGTTAAATTGGTTCCGCCAAGAAACTACTGCTGAAAACTAGCCAATGAAATTATGTTTTATATCTTAGGTTTGGTTTACCATTAAAAATGAGAAAATAAACATGTGCGTTGGTTTTTATTTTAAGAAAATCCCAGCATGACCTCATTGTTATTGAAGAGTATTTCATGGGAAGAAGATTGGTCTCCCCTGCCTCATGCATATCCATGAAAACGAGATATTGTCGGTCAAATTGCCCACGGTATGTACAGAGTGTAACGAAAGAAAGTACGGTGGTTGCCGACGATGGTCAAATCCGTAAGCTAGACATAAACCTAAAACACCCAGCATTTAGACTATGGCAGCTCAAATTGTTGATTTATTTGGTAACACAGAATTAAGTGATTTTTGTAGTTTGTTGAAGTAATGCCTCAGTCCCATAAAATCGTGGCTTGTTGCGGACCCGTACGTGCAGATAGCAGTAGATCGTGGGAAGCCTTGCGTATTGACGTGACGGTACGCACATGGCACAAAACAACACACCCGTACGGAGCCGTATGCAGATATGCAAGCTTAATTCATACTCGGCCACGATTTTGTTTACGATTTGACTTTAAAACTGATACGTGTATCCTGGGCTCACCTCACGGACTCTGGTTAAAACGTAACAGTACGTACGGGTCCATGCGGAGCTTGATCGCACGGCGCCCGCACGGTGCCCTCACGGCTATTTTTATGTTTATGGGACTGTAGCTTAAGAAATAAGATCAACATATCCTTTAAACCTCAAATGTTAGTTCGATGAAATGTCAGATCCAGTCTTTGTAGATTTTATATCGAGGACGCTGGTTCGTGTTTCTTTCTAAACTTTAAGGGTAAGTCGGACTCTTGTAATAATTTGGTCTTTGTTCCATCATTTTCCAATGTGAACGTCTTTTCATTGAAATCCAAAACACACTAAAAGTAAAATGTAGAATCAATTAGAAAATCTTACATAATAAATATAGAGTTACGTTTAGTTCAAAATATTAGGCCATTGGCCAATTAAGCATCATACATAAATATGGTTATGTGTACATATACATGTATACATATAATGAAGAAAAAATAGTGTACTTGAAAAGGTACATTTTAAATGTATACAACGTTGATATATGTGTTTTTAATTCTATTTGACATTGGAAGGACTTTTGTAAAGCGCAAAAGAATATGTCTACATAATGTTTGCGCTATATAAATGTATTATTCATTCATTCATTCATTCATTCATTCATTCATTCATTCATTCATTCATTCATTCATTCATTCATTCATTCATTCATTCATTCATTCATTCATTCATTCATTCATTCATTCATTCATTCATTCATTCATTCATTCATTCATTCATTCATTCATTCATTCATTCATTCATTCATTCATTCATTCATTCATTCATTCATTCATTCATTCATTCATTCATTCATTCATTCATTCATTCATTCATTCATTCATTCATTCATTCATTCATTCATTTCATTCATTCATTCATTTCATTCAATCATTTCATTCATTCATTTCATTCATTCATTCATTTCATTCAATTCATTCATTCATTCATTCATTCATTCATTCATTCATTCATATCCATCTACAGGAGTAAGTCTGTAAGTAAAGCATAATGGTATATATGTGAGCGATTGTAAGAAAATGCATGAAAAAACATTATAGATCTATAGCACATTTATCAAAATGTGGAGAAATTTAACTGAAATAATATAAGTTATATCGTCTTTCAAACTTACTTAACTTGTTTAAAATGAATTAAATCCGGGTCGACAGCGCAGTTGGTAGCGCGCCGGGATTTGGAATCTCGTGTCCCGAAGGGGTTACGGGTTCGAATCCCACCCGGGGAGGTTATACCCTTCCATGAAAATTTGACAATACTGTCAATTTTCCTCCATTGATAAGATAATATGGAGAAGTTTCTGGCCTAGTGGAAGGGCAGGTGAGTACTGGTTATAGTCAACGGTCCAGGAAAGCTAGGTTAGGGACGCTGGACGCCGTAAAAAAGACCTAAATTGTGTTGACAGGGCGTTAAATCCAGTAAATAAATGAATTGATTTATTAATGGTAAAACTTATATAGCCTTTTTATACACCGAGGTTCAATCACATACGTATTAATAGAGCACCATAAACATCAAGATTTGCTTAATGACAACGTACAGTGTATTGTGCTATAGCTCATCAAGTTTAAGTAGGTTTCGAACGTATGTGCGCAGTCCTTACGTGGTATCGTTGTCAGAGTAGTTGTTTCGTGGAATAAATACAAATACAAAGTATCATTTTAAGGCGAAGCTTTGATTATAATTGGTATGAGACTTCAGTGGTCGTATAAAAAAACTTCCGAATTAACGACGCTAGTTTATTTAAACAGTGTACTTGCAGACAAATTTCTTGTTCAATAGTCATAGTTTTATCTATAGTTATGTGTTCTTTAATTTAAATTGTGTTAACAGATTGCCATATGTAACTAAAATATTTTCACCTACCTTATGTTCAATCATAAAGTCTAAACCAAGTATTACATCGTGTAATGCATTATCTGCAATAGATTAAGATACATTTTATTTCATAATAAAATTTTCCATTTCATTCATTAATAATAAAGATAATGATAGTAAAAGTAATGATGACGATGAGGAGGAGGATTACGGTGATGATGATAATGATGACGATGACAATGATGATGAAAATGATTACGGCGACGACGACTACGATGATGGCTGTGATGATGATGATGGTTGTGATGATGATGATGGTGATAATGACGGTGATGATGATGATGACGGTGATGATAATGATGGTGGTGGTGATGATGATGATGATGATGATGATGATGATGATGGTGGTGGTGGTGGTGGTGATGATGATTATGATGATAATGTTGATGATGGTGATGTTGATGATGATGGTGATGATGATAAAAGTGATGGTGATAACGATGATGATGAGGGTGATGATGATGATGATAATGTTGGTGCTGGTGGCGGCGGTGGTGATGATGATGATGATGAAGGTGATGGTAGTGGTGCTGGTAATTATGATGATGGTGGAGGTCGCGTCGGTGATGATGATTAATATTATTATGATGATGATTATGGTGATGGTGGTGATGATGACTATGATGATAATGATGATGGTGATGATGATGATATTTTAATGATGATAAGTATGATGATGACGATGGCGATGATGTTGGTGATGATAATGATGGCGATGACGACGTTGACGACGATAATGATGTAATGATGATGACGATAATGATGACGATAATGATGATGATGATGGTGGTGATGATAATGATGATAAAACTTATAATAACAAAAACGACAACAACTACAATATTACATTGTACAAGCACTAACACTAAAGACTTTATATATACATTGTATAGGCAATTAAGGCAATTCCTAATCTGTCTTATGTCATTATTTGTTTAACTAATAAATATAGTTGAAAACACAACAAAAAGTCTGTTTTATTACATACAAAGTAACAAAATGATTTCGTTGAAAAGCTATAAATATTTCGTAAAATAAGTAAAAATTCTCGTAAAAACGAAGTAATACTATTTTGTAAAACAAATAAAGTTATAACGTCGTAAAAACAAAGTAATATTTCGAACAAAGAAAACATTTTGAAACAAAGTATTACAGCTGTTACTTCAGGGGGGCTTCTCCGAATTATGTGAAGTCATCATTATGGTTATATAATACTTCTTAGTACCCCGATTTTAGTATTGTAGGAAATTCTTATTTTTCAACATTAATGTCCAATCGATGATGGAAATGTGTTTTGGACCATACTGACCTTTGCTTTCATAGTTTTTATGCTACTTTATCAATGCAAAATCATTCTTGTCGTGTGTGCGTTGATATGTGAAGATTTTCTTATTGTTTTGATTAACAGAAATTAAGAAATAAGCAATTAGAGATCTTATTCTGCAGGTGACGCACCGTCTGGCAAAAGACCTATGTCAATTTTTCGTTCTTGAGGCGACATTCGGGGTATTTCTTGATTTTTCGTTGTGCATATAATGATTTACTTAAACTGACCACGTGGGATTTTTGAACGATAAGCACGTGTGCATTTTCCTTCAGCACATGCACGACAAAACCAATTTTGGATCAGATAAGAAGCATAAAAACCATGCAAGCAGACGACAGTACAGTCCTGTACACATTTCCATTAACAATCGGACATAAAAGTTGAAAAATAAAAATTTCCGACAACATTGAAATCGGGGTACTTAGAAGATTCGTTTAGTATATATGTAGTAGTGGTATAACATACTTACCATCAATATTAAAGTTGACTGTATATTTTTGATCCACTATATATATTGTAAAAGTATTATAGTTCTTGCCTGTCCTGGAAATAGAATTACAGTTTTTATACTTAAATACAATGTGCATGAACTTTTCAACACTAACTAAAACATTTGTTTGGGTTTTACGGCGCACCAACACAAAAAGGTCATATCGCGCCGAAATCATTATTTAGATGTAACTTGATATGTGATTCTTTTACAATCAAAGCAGAAATACAAGCGAGATTGTTCGCTCACGAGCGGTCCGTGCGTAGACCGTTATGACTTCTAAGCATGTGATCCCAAGCAATAATCGTTTACACCTTCATGTAGTTGGAATGGACAATCGAAGTCAAATTTCTTGCTCAGTGAATTGTCATTGTCTCTATCTGGATTCATATTCGGAACCTCTATATCAATTAACATGTCTTATAACTGCATGGGTAACACGGCAACATATTAACAAAAACCTACCATGAGTAAGCTTTAAACGATATATCAGATTTTACTATTAAAATCTTTCAAAAGACAGTTTGTAATCCTGAGTTCCTGATGCATTGATTGTGTTACCTGATGCATCAATTGTGTTACCTGATGCATCAATTGTGGTACCTGATGCATCAATTGTGTTACCTGATGCATCAATTGTCTTACTGGATGCATCAATTGTCTTACCTGATGCATCATTTGTGTTACCTGATGCATCAATTGTCTTACTGGATGCATCAATTGTCTTACCTGATGCATCAATTGTCTTACCTGATGCATCAATTGTCTTACTTGATGCATCAATTGTCTTACCTGATGCAATAATTGTCTTACTTGATGCATCAATTGTCTTACCTGATGCAACAATTGTCTTACCTGATGCAACAATTGCCTTACTTGATGCATCAATTGTCTTACTTGATGCATCAATTGTCTTACCTGATGCATCTATTGTCTTACCTGATGCAACAATTGTCTTACTTGATGCATCAATTGTCTTACCTGATGCATCTATTGTCTAACTTGATGCATCAGTTATGGTACTGGATGCATCAATTGTTTTACTTGGTGCATTAATTGTTTTACCTGATACAACAATTGTCTTACTTGATGCTGCGGTAAGAGTTGCATGATGACACATCATACATTGTCAGATGGACAACAGGAAGTTATACCTACCTTAATGTATCTAAACATCTTCGGTTTATACAAGATTTAACTGATGCCGAACTTATCAAAGCTTTTACATCTCTATCATTTAACTGAAAAAATATAAAATGTTTAACTATAGCTTAGCTAATTGTTTCCCTTTGTGTGAACGAAGTAAAGATTGGTTAACTAATTGTCTCCCTTTGTGCAAACAGTAGAGATTGGTTAGCTTATTGTCTCCATTTGTGTGAACATAGTAGAGATTGGTTAGCTAATTGTTTCCCTTTGTGTGAACAGAGTAGAGATTGGTTAGCTAAGTGTGTCCCTTTTTGTGAACATAGTGCAGATTGGTCTGTCTCTCATTGAGTGAACATAGTACGGATGATAGTAGGGATTTTTCATTAATTGCCTACCTTTCTGTAGTCATTATAGAGATGGGTTATAACTCATCAATTATTTCGGTAAAAAAATCAAATACATGTATGAGTTAAGTAAATAACTTCGGACATGAGAAAATATTTACTTAAGTTTACCGATAATGTATCATGATATAATACGTGTACGGTTGCAGTCCTGGAATCATTTGAAGAATGGTTTGTTCATTACGTCGCTTGTGCCAATTAGTCAGTGATAGCACGGTCGCAGCGGTCAGGTGATCGACTCCCTGTCCTTGTAAATCTTAGTTTTTTTTACCAAAGCTTTCAAAGTATTCAACACATAGCGATCATATGTTGCTGACAACTATTCTACGTGGTGCAGACATAGGCGGGAAAAAGCCGCGGAAACTGACTATACATGTATATTGTTCAGCGTTATCATGGAATCGAGTATTTCAAATTAATGGACTAAAACCGATACATTTATCATTGCTTAAAAGAATTTGTATTTGTTTACTTCGACACCGGTTATAGTATTCTGTTAAGACAAATGGCACTAAAGTATTTTCAAAAAGCCGTCAAATTATGTCCGAGTTTATTCGTAGTGAATGGCCGATGAGTTCCGAATGATACCTTACGCTGGTAGCCATTCGGAAGTTCTCAGCTATTCATTACAAAAAACTCAGACATATTAAGATGCCATTTTTACTACTTTTGCGTAACATGCCCAAAAAAGTGGTGATTAATGTCTCTCTGTAATCCATTAACTTGAAATACACGATTTATTGATACAGCTGAATAATCTTTAGTCGCATAATTATACAAAATACTAAACTGTTTACATAAAGCATTGTGTGTTAACATCAGGAACTATTTTGCGTTACCTTATGAGTTTCGCTTTAGCTCGTGTATGTAGACCAAAAAACAATATTCTTGGTGGACCCTCACCACGAATCCTTCTGAGATTATTCATTCAATTAATTTTCGAGGCGATCCGAATAACTGGTAAGATCATAAATTTCTACTCAAACTAAAGGGAAGTAACCGCTGCAATGAGTTTTATATTTTGGTTGTATAGACGATATTACAATGTAGCCCTACCTTGCATTTTATGAATGGTAAAACTATGTCACTTCTGCTTGGATCATTTGATGACGGTGGTTCAAGAAAGCCAGAGTATGACGTCAGACGACGCCGTGGCGTTCTCGGTCTATCGTTCGAACTCAAAGCAGACGATCCACCATATAATTCGTTGTCATTGGAAACGACGTTATTACCAGACGACCTACTTTCGTAAGATCCAAAATGGCGTATAGGAGGCAGTGCTGATCCTTCAACTTGTAATTTGTCTGTAAGAACCATGGAACTCTTCATCGTGAAATCAGAAAAAGTCAACATATTGCAATGATGCTAAAGGCATTAGTATCGGCTTCTACAAAATCATAAGCCGTTTTTTAATTTTGTTTTTTAACTGATGCAGCATTGAAGTTCATTAAGAGTATAACTAAGGATATTCTTAAGACCATAAGCTATTGAAGCATGAGTAATTCTAAAGAAATAATGTAACTTTTAAATAAAAAGTAGACTAAATTTTTAAGAGAATTTTCCAAATATGTCTTCGTTCATTGCCATTCCACACCGGTTCAAATTTATAAATGGAACGTCATTTCCATAGACATACATTTTGTAGGCCCCTATTTAGTATTCCTATATACAGTTAAACTTTAGAACATAATCAATTATTTGCGAAACCATCCAAATTTCATCGCCGAATGTGACGAAGTCACACAATATCATATGAAACGACAAACTCCTCACAGCGGAACCTGTGTCACGCTTTGCTATTTTAGATAGTTATTGATTCAAAAAAGGGAAATAACCGCTACGGGGAGTTTGTTGAAAAGCATAATGAGACATTTTACCTCAAATATCATTGAACAGTGTTTAAAACAAAAACAACATTAAATAACTGGTATGTTCAACAGATTGTTTCAAGCTGTCATGACTTGAATACTTATTCAGCTCTGTGGTATCAATCAATTCATTGAACAATCAAGAACCAATTTGTCTGTTTGGTCAAATCTCCATTATGGCGGAGAGGAAGTGAAGAGCTTAATTGTCTGTTGTTTTTATAAGATTGGGTTTCTGTGTACAGAAAATGTAATACTTACGTGATTTTTGCCTAAAATGGGATTTAATTTAGGCCTTTTCACAATAGAGAACATTGACAAAAAATCACAAAACTTGTTCTACAATTATTATGTGTAAAATGTCTAAATATAATATAGCAACCATTTAATGTCTGTTTTCTGTTTGTGACAGGGTCAATAACATAACCGTGAGTCTGCTGGTACGTTTGATGAGTGTAAATTGTTTAAAGTAGACGCAGTGGTCCAGTAGGACGCGCGCTTCGGGATCGAGTTGTCCCATGTTCGATCTCCAGTAGGGATACTGCTAATTTTCTTGAGCAAAATATTTACCTACAATTGTTCCACTTCACCCAGGTGTCAATGGGTACTATGAGGGATCGCCAGCCTGAGGATGATTTCAGTGATCAGGAGTTATCGTACAAGATTGTAAAGTCGGCTGAACATGTATATGGAAGCAGACTTTATACCGAATTTTTTTAGACATAAAGTTTCCATTGCCTAACATTTTCGCTAACAGTTCCATACTTTTGGGTAATTAAGCGTGGAAATTCTCTTGAAGTAAGGCATGATGTTTTTGATAAAAATAATTAAACCAATCATTGTACCTTATTTTTGGTAACATCAAGTGGCAGAATTTCTTCTGTTTGTCGTGATTTTGGTCTTCTTTGCTGTCGTAACTCAGCTTGTTTCATCAGGTCATCTGACATTGTACTAGAAGTAATTTAAAATTAGTCTGAGATTTATTATCAGAAATTACTGTGAGATATTAGTGTCTCCATATAACCATAGGTCGCTGGCATGAAGGCGCCACCCCTACTCCCCCCACCCACCCAATTTTAAACAAAATATGCCTATACCTGTACATGTACTCGTAATTATATAATGTTTTGAGATTATCCTTTCATGACGACAGACTGTCAAATAACTACGTACGTAATTAACAAGTTAATTGTGTGAGTAACCAGTAACGCATCTAGTTAAGCACTTAATTAACTGGGTAATTAACTGTATTTATCTGATGGTAGATATATGCCACCATAGAAAATGTAATAAATTCATTAATTCATTTATACTAGGCTTAACGGCGATTCAACTCATTTTTAGATTATTTAACGGCGTCCAGCGCACCTAACCTAGCTTTCCTGGACCCTTGCCAGTATTCATGCACCTACCCTTCCACAAGGCCGGGAACTTCTCCATATACCTTATAAATGGTTGAAAAATTGACATTATTGTCAATTTTTTATGGAAGGGTATAACCTCCCGGGTGGGATTCGAACCCGGTACGGGGACACTAGATTAGTAATCCAGGCGCGCTACCAACTATGTTACCGACCCGGGTTAGAAAATATAATAAAATATAGAATGGTGGGACACACTCGACATTAGGGATCGAGTCACCGACATATACTTCCATCAAACAGTGGATATTCCTTTAACGGTAGAAAGAAAGTAATGAGTACTGGTAAAAGAAATATTTCAATGAAACTAGTTAAGGTTGCCAATCGTCATTATTAAGCAAATTAAAGAGTCGATTAATCGCGACAAGATCAATATTATTATGAAAGGGTGATGTATGCCACTAGTTAAAGAAAAGCATCCAGCCGTTGTATAAGACTTAATTAAAAAGTAATAATAATTTGCGTGAAATCCAGCCAAAGGACAAAAGAATGTCATATAATAATTATTAGATGAATTTTATGGTCGAATCATCTCTGACAGTGTTAAAGTCTAACAGAATTTCAATGAGCGCGTGAAAGCTCAGCAATCTAATTAATGTACTAATGACAAGTATTAATATCGTAATACAAGAGCAACAAGGATATGTTATAGAATAATGATTTGAATATAATCTTTTATATGGAATAAACATGTTGATGAAATCAATAATGATATTTTGTTTGTAGTAACTTAATGTTGCCTTAATGCAGACTTTGAATGATAGTTTTAGTTCTTGGTTTCTTTAAGCTGAGTTTTTCAAATAGGTTTAAATCAAATAGTTTTTTCTACGAGAGCCTGTGAATTAGGTTTTATACACTTAATACATCTCTTAATTGAACAATTCTTTGAATGTTGTCAACCAACCCTTAATTGCTTTTCTGGATCCATCGAGTATTGTTTTTGAACCATAAGCCGAACACCCTGCACACTCCAATTATATTGCAAAGGTAAGTTGTGTTTCCTAGGTTGTCCTGTCTGAAGCATCCGAGTCGATACTGCAGTGAATCTAGTGTCCCGAAGGGGGTACGGGTTCGAATCCCACCCGGGAAGGTAATATCCATGAAATTTTGACAATACATGTAATGTCATTTTTTCTCCATTATTAAGGCAGGTAAAGAAGTTTCCGGACTTGAGGAAGGGTAGGTGAGTACTGGTTATAGACAAAGGTCCAGAAAAGCTAGGTAAGGTGCGTACGATGTCGTAAAATAACCTAAACATTGTGTAGACACGGAGTTTGACCCAGTATAAATGTTTTGTCTAAGGAATTGTTTTATTTGGTCGTTCTATCGCGGCTGCACGTATAAATAATTTTAGCGATTGGACGTATTATCACGGTGACTGCACGTATTATTGAGGCTTGACTTTTCATCGTACAGCCAGAATGGGTTGTTTAATCGTGGTTAGTTGTGTTAGCTAAATTGGTCTTTTACAGCATTAACAAAGTTGGTCCTACTTCCGAAGTTAATCTTCTTTTTACATGACTGAATTAGGGACTTTAGTCAGTTATCTTTCCTTGATAAAAGTTGGAATCCTTGGATTTTATCGTTGAAGTCCTGTGTAAGGATAACAAAATATTTCTAGAATATCTTTCTTTTTAATGAAAATTTAACAGAAGTGGGGAAAAGATAGTCCTTTACCCTAGAAATACTTAGCTTGAATTTCAAACAAATTAGATGATTAACAAAAAAGTTATTTAAGATTATTTATGGCAAATTGACATTGAAAAGTAAGGGTAAAATCCGAGTAATCCAACTGATTGTACCTACCTGTTTGAAGAGTATACAAGGAGAAATAACTGACTAAGGTCCCTTATGGGCTTTTATTATCAAAGTAGGTATTTCAAGCTATTACCAAAGTTAGTCATACTATCTAGATAAACCGTGTGTTTGATGTTGGTCATTTATGCCTCAGTCCCATAAAATCGTGGCTTGTTACGTGGAAAGCCTTGCGTATCAAGGTGACGGTACGCACATGGTACGAAACAACACACCCGTACGGAGCCGTAGCCGGAAGATATGCATGTTTAATCCATACTCGGCCACGATTTTGTTCAGGATATGACTCTGAAACTGATACGTGTATCCTGGGCTCATCTCCCGGACCCTGGTTAAAACGTAACAGTCCGTACGGGTACGCATTAGTTCGTACGGGCCCTTGTGGAGCTTGGTCGCACGGCGCCCGGACGGTGCCCTCACGGCTATATTTATGTTTATGAGACTGTAGCTTTAGTTGAACTCCTCTATTTATGAGTTTTCACTTATATAACATAGAGCTGTTAATTCAATATAAAGGAATAATATCATTCGGTAAAACTGAACACCAACTCTGTACTACACGCACGTCACTGGCTTTGTACATCTCACATGAAAACATTCTTAGTTATTAATAATAAAACATTATTATCGATTTGTAAATAGAGTTCTGAGAAAATAGATTAAAGTTTATTCTGCGTCTTTAGTTAATGGCTTCATGTATATCTAAAAAGGTCAAGGTCATAGAAATAACGGGGGAGTTTGGTCATAAAAACGTTTTGTAGCACGAACATTGATAGACTGAAATAGTAGGGTTTGACGTAACGGTTTGTATTTACATGAGCATTGATTTTTCTTATCATAAAAAGGGCAGCTAAGTAGCCTTCTTCGAGAGTTTCGTCTAAAATATGATTTTTATAAAGTTTTCCGATATCATCCAGACTGGCCACTGATTTGAAATGCATTTTTCAACAACAACAATGTGGCCGCATTAAATAAAAATGTTCGTCCACACAAATTGATTACGTAAGTACAGCAGCACTGAGAGTTTGTTTACTACGTCATTGTTTTTTGTTTGGGAATAAAACATTGCCATTTCTACCTTTGATGCTCTGAAAGATTCGTAGTACAGTCATTATAACTTATATTTCGTGTTACGTCATAATCGGTTGATATTATGGCCAACGTCTCTAGAAGAGTGATATTATATAAGTACATTTGTAACACATGATTTGTGGGAATATGACCCAGAAAACGCTCCGATTCTAAAAACATACAAGTCTAGTCACGCATTATCAGATATCTTACGTTAAATAATGTAATACAGGATGGAAGGATTTGCGACTAATAGAGGCCGTAAGACCATTGATAGTGCGAACCCCTGGATCTCTCACGTATCTTATATGAAGTTTCAATGTAGGCGCTTTTGATTCTAAGTCTCCTCTGAAAGACTAACGTGTTGTTATGTTTGGACGGGGATTTGAATCTACGATCCCTAGTTTTCACAACCAATTATTAACATCTGCATCATATTTCTTCCGCATTGTTCTTATTGTACTTCTTAGATAGGTTAGCCGCATGAGTTCCGAATACATGGGAATGAATAATATTATATTTAAAATGAAATTCACATCAAAAGGATCCTATTTTTCATGCCAAACGTTCTAGTGATAAACACTACCATACACTTGATATAAAGGAAGTAATATGCACATTGATTTAAGCATATCTAATAACTCTGGCCTTAGTATAGTAGGCCCTACTACATGTATATCAATAATTCATATTATCATTCTGTTTCCTTAGAAACCAAATGTTTGCGAGTACATGAAGTAGGCTATCCTCGAATAGTGATTACAAATAAAACAACTCATCCTTAAATTTAGTCTAATAGAAAATATTTAAATGAGAACCTAAAGGTGCTAAACAAAGGTCAGTAAATAACGCAGCCATGTATCATGACGTATGTATATGTATGTATTATACACCAAATGAATATTCCCAGCCAGCAAGCTAACATCGGGCCTACATAGGCTAAAAGGCGGAATATCGGAAAATCTGTCGATCTTCAGCCGATGTAGGCCCTCTGTAGGCGAAGAGGCGGTCAAATGATGGAAATGGTTATAACAATTCCGACTTTTAGCCGACGTCTAGCCGACTCAATTATTATCCAAAGTAAACAACAAATTTTTGTTATGGAAAGTGCAATCATCATAATATAGGTTTGTAATTGTATTTTGATCGACAGGTTCAACTTTTCGTCGCAGCGTTTGCCGATCTTTAGCCGACGTTGGCCCGAGCGCGGTGTCATATCGGAATTTCCACTAAATTGCCGATATTGAGCCGATTTACGGCCGATGTTATTTCTGAATGAATCGAAAACTTCTGAAAGGTGAAAAGGTTTTGTGTATAATTCAGATATAAAACATTGTTCTTATTTAAAAAATATTCCATTCCAAATCTGACTGATAAGATATGATATTCATTTTTAATTAATTCTAAACATTATTCACTTCATTCTCTGCGGACCAGTCCCGCCATTTTCAATTTGAGAAAGAAGAAACACAAGTACTGGTGAGTTGTTTTTTACATTTATTTGTCCAAAATATCAACTGAATATGTAAATATAGTAAATATTTTGAATCTAAAAATATGCTTACTGTGAAAATCACAATTATATATTCATGGTAATGGTGCACTTTTGATAAGATTGTTTATTGTCAGCTGGTCAACCATCATATATTTAAAATTGAATTCCTGGTTTATTGTTTATTCATGCTTATTATATTATTATCTCTGCTAGGTTTTGTGACTTAGGTATCAATTAAGGATATTAATTACTATTCCACAGTTACGGTCCAAATTAATGACTTTGTAAGTCTTGTGAAAATAAATTCTAACGTCTAGAAGCTAATGAGTCATACAATCTATTTTAAGATTAACAGGCTTTCAAACTCTCTGGTAGTCAAGCCATTGTTATCTCCCTTGTCAGATATGTATATAAATAGAATATGAATATTGTATATCATATATATTTTACGTATAAGAATCGGCACTTTTTCAATACAAGTGAATGAAGGTCAAACAAGATTATTGTTGATTTGAGTGCGCTTTTATCAGTAAGATCAATGACCGTAAGATGAACTCTTAAAATACAGTGTTGATTTTATTATGAATTATAATATACCTGAAGATATTTTTATCAGTGGTGTTTCTTTATATTATGTGTTTTAGGGGAAATAGAGCACATGCTAGAAGAAAAGAAATGAACAATATTTTCTGACAAGATATGTTATGAGTACTCATGGTGTGGGAGGAGAGAAAACTATTTTTGCAGCACTAAGTAAGTTGCCATAAAAATAATTAAATACAATACCAATGGTTTGGGATTTTTTCTAACTGTATATTTGACGGGCTAATATCTGCTATGTTATCTAATTAGAACCCAACGGATCATCTTGTACCCAAACGGGTATAAATACTGGGTAGATAGCAAAAACAACTTGAGGAAGTACATTTATTATTATTATTATTATTATTATTACAGAAAAATATATTCATTTGAAGCTAAACATGAATAAATAAACATTTTATAGGGTTTTTTTCGTATAGATACAAGGTTGCAATTCGATAAACTTCCTGTTGAGATCTGCTAAAACAAGAAAATCGGTTTTAAAATCATTTTTCTTTAAAACTTTTGTAAAAGCTTGTTCATTTAACGTGTTTTCTTTCATTCATTTATACAACATTAAATGAGAAGGTGGACTGACCTTTGTGATATATGCCATACAATGTGTTGCTGTGGTGTTAAACCCAACAAAACAAAAACAAATTATTTATAATTCTTTTTGAAATTGTATGTATTCCAGAAACTACTCATAGAACCTGAATGATGAGATTTGAGAAATTGAAATGGAAGTCAAAGAGTGGTTCCAGACAGCATCAGATATAGGTAGAGCTTAAACCGAAAGAGAATGTAGCATACAGAAGTACACCCAAGTACAAATTAAGAACTGTCTGAATTTACCATGAGGCAATTTAAATATTAGAATGTAGATATATTGGAACATTTTAAACATTTTTCTTCTGTTTAAACTGTGGTGCCGGTCTCACCATCGTGATTTTATGCCACAACAAATATATTACCTCTAATTTTGTATATAATTTACATTCTTTTACCATGCTGACACATCACTAGACTCGGTTTGGACGTTTTCTTTATGCACTAGTGACATGGTATGCTTAATGTATAATATTATTATTGTGTACGTACATTGTATTGAGAATAACAACTAATAAAAAATTACAATTTAGAATTATTTTGTCACTTAAATTTTTTTACGACAGTGTGTTTAGCTGGTCGCAAGTTGGCTAAATGATGAAATGGATTTTTGTCACTATTATATATCTTTTTGTTAATTACGACGAGATACATTTTATTTCCAGAAGAAATTTTTTTGAATGATGATTTTAAAATGAACTTCTCTACTGAAGCTATTTATCGGCTTTAAGTCGGCGATTAGTCGGCAGACTGATAAAATGATATCTTTTGTTATAATTATCGACTTGATATGTCATAATGGCACTAAACCATGAAGATTAACTGCAAATATAACATATTACAAAGCTACAATGCATTTTGGGAAAAAACATTAGATCGGCTTAAAGTCGGTACCATGTTGGCTGGAAATCGGCTAAACTACATCGGCCCGATCAAATGCCGAGTTGCACTTTCTAGATAGGGCCGATGTAAATGCCGATGTCGGCCCGACTTGGGTTTTCAGATAGGGCCGCTATCGGGCCGATGTAAATTGCTGGCTGGGTTCGTACATAACTCATCTGTGTGTACACGTGCATTGTAAATGGCGCGCGCGGGTGGTCCTCAAAAAGTAAAAAAACCTCATAAATACAAACAGCAAACAAAAGGATAAAAGAAAATTCCTTACCTGTTGAAGAATGAAAAACCTTAGACTGTAAAATCTATCATGATACGTCTACCTGATAACAAGAAATGGAAAATATCGATTGGAGTCTGATAGTTATAAGTATTGACCGTTATCTGTCAGGTTTTTATAGACGGCTTACAGTATTGTCTAAGCTTAGGAACTATCTATAAATTAGATGTTTACCGCCTCAAACAATCAAAGAAACTGAAACAAACAATCGAATATTGATATATTGCTTCCTGACTTAAAACAATGACCTGTGAAAGCTAATGTATACATTACAAATAGTGACGTACATTATACATTCAATGAAATGCATTGTACTCAGTATATAATAGGCCTATATTATCTAAGTGAACTCGCCTCCATGTAAAAAACAAACAAGTTATATAGATCATTATTTATAAATGCAAACAGTTTATATAAAAAACTTCCATGTTCTATAAAAATCAATACTTGTGCGTTATGATCGAGCTTATTTTCAGTATTTAAAACATGCATGACCACTAAGTCGAACTATAACATTGATATTGAAGCGTACTGAGACAGACTTGTACCACGAAAACTTCACATTTATAAAGCCTTATTAAAACATAACTTTTAAAGAAATATAATTTCAAGCTCCAACAATCAACCGGTCGTATTTTCTTTTAAGACCCAATTGTGGTATATTTTGAAGGGGGTAAACCTCGTGTATTTACCGGGTCCAATTTTCTACTGAGACCTTATGGCGGTAGTATATTTTAAAAGGGTGGGAACACGCGAATTAAGCAAGAAACTGTATTCTATTAGCTCAGCATTGGGAACCAGGAAGCAGAATAAAGAGTGATTTATCTAAGTTCATAAACTTGTTTCCCAATCGAGCCAAAGTGTCAGATATATTACATTACAATATCAGCGATAAATTCGGGTGCAAGGGAAGTAATTATGTAAAGTTAGTCAAAAAGTTAGTACAGTTTGTCTCCCTTTGATTCAATGAGATATTGTATTGTTATGGTATGGTATAGGATTTTCAGCCGTGTGAAGAACAACCGTCAAGAGCATACGTCGAGTGGTTAGGAATTAAGATATTCAATGATGAAACACGGAAGTTGACATTTTCGATTTTGTACCTGACCAGGTGAGATGTTTATTCCAAGTTTGGATTAGAGCGAGTTTACATTACATCAGGTGAATATACATTCATAAAATATTCTGAGAAATGTACGATATTGTTTTCGAAAAGTAATTAAGTAAAACTTAATGATTTGTTGACAAATTGATAATTGCTTTATTTTCTATTTTACTGTATGGTTGGGTCATTTAATTGGTTTATATCAGTATATGTGATTCATTGTGTTGAAATGCAGTAGGCCTTACTTAGACCTCTCATATAAATGAGTGACAAATTTCACGTTAGTCATTGCTCTAAATTTACTTGAGTACTGGCTAGCCTGATTTTTATATTGCAAAGGGCAAATTATCAGCTAGCCGGAGTATGTAAAATAAGCAATTTCCACTAGCTCCTAGAAATTATCACCCCTTTAGGCTAGTGTGGTATGGTGATATCAGTGTTTTTTAACTATGGTACATTTGATTTACTTATTATATACTTAGGTAATTACTGAATTTGTCCTGTAATTATAAATGTGGAAACACTCTTTTTGACTTTTACGGCACTTCCATAACTCAAAGACCCTATAGGGTCCTTGCATAACTTTAGACTCCAAGACTATCGTTACAGTTCCGTAACTCTAGCGGCAGCTTTTGTCAAAATTTCTCTGTCAAAAATTTCCTGGAAGATGTGATAATTTATAGTAAAGCACAAAATTACTAATCAGCCTATGTGAACTAACTTTCACCACCCCTTATCAATTTTCACTCGTTCCAGGCTTCAGTCTTACTTTGTATTTGTGTTATACAATGGTGCATTAAACTAGGAGTATATTGAACCACTACAAAGAAATTTTGATATGTATGCAAAATGTGTCAAAATTGTAAATATAGAATAAAACATTTAATTAAATTAAATTTTTGAAATTTCCCTTTGAATACTTTCTTTCTAGCCCTTGTTGCGTTTTAAAATTATTATTCTTTATTTATTTCAATATACATGCATTGTCTTCATAGAAATATTTTTATTTCATTCATAGCATGTTTATGTTATTGACTTTTTATTCCTTTTTTAATGCAACAGCTATGTATTGTTTAAATTTCGCAAAAAATGTTCTGAATTGTCATAGAGTAATTCTAGAATGTGTGAAAATCTTCAATAAACATATCGTAACATCTATGGTCGCCAAGCTACAAGCATTTATAGAAACAAGTCAATAGTTCTTATTTATAACCATTTTTACAGATATATGCACTGAAGATTTAGTGATACGATTACTGAATTGTGATTTGTATACCATGTTATATGATATTGCGATGAGGACGTCTGATAATTGACTGACAATTACGCTAATGTAGAATACCATTGTTTTTATAAAACAATAGAAGATTTAAGCCTTTGAGATTTTTTATGATTATGTAACAGTATATTGACGAGTTAGGTGTTAAATTTTGACAGTGATTAGACTTGTCATTTCACTCTAAATTTAGCATGACCAAATTTAGTCACTTCACTCTAAATCTAACATGATCAAATCTAGCAGGGGTAGACAAATACTAGACATGCCTGTTTTACATTTTTGTACTTTTTATTTATAGATGCTGAAAAATGGTAATTAAAAATACATATGCAAGATTTATTGTAGCATTTTAATTTTATAGGAATCAGCTGCTTATGGGGAAAGTTCTCTGAGAATGCCTCCCTCTCTTGAAAAATTTTGGATTCCGCCCAATAGTTGCTTAAGATTGTAAGGAATGTCAGATCAGATAGTTACGGCCTAGCTTACTTCAGTTTTGTTATTTATTACTGTGTAGTTTTTACATGTGAAAGTTCAATGATTATGGTATGTTGATTAATTGTATACTAACATGACTCTACTGTATTTTTATAGAATGTCATATTGAACTTCTTATGTACAGTGACACCTCTCTACAATGACCCATAGTTAATACAATGAAACTTTGGTTGTTTAAGGGTCGGATCCTTTTTTTAATAGATTAATTTCTCTGTTAAAAGAGAGAGAACCATTGTTTGGAGATATGTTTGCACTGACAATCATATTAGAACAGATTATTTTTAGTTTTGCTGTTGAGACATGGCTGTTATCGAGAAATGACCATGAAAAACTCAAACACTATCTTAACCCATTTCTCAAAACCCAAGACTAGTAAAAATTAAATTGGTCTTGTGAAAGTAACTTATATGGTTTTGCTAGATTATAGTTTCGGCTTTAACTTTTTTAACATGCAACATAACAAATTGGGCTAGTGCTCAAGAAAAATTAAAGTAAATTGTGGGCTTACTGCAAAACAGTCGTGACTCAAATTGAAAAAAGAGTGAGTTACGACTGTTTTGTGGTAAGGCTGTGAAATCACTGTTAGTTAGAACAAGTTTTATTGTATATGTCATGAGCCTAAGGTTACTATGGTCATTCTTGTTGTGTAATTGAGTGGACATTGTCTCAAATAAATGTTACCATTGTTAAACAAGCTGTTACTACATAAAGGTTCATTTAATACATTATTGATGTACATGTATATGGTACAGTACATATGTACATTAGTATTATATATCATTTTCGTGAATATATCATGTGACAAGTGTATAATACTTTTTCACTTAGAATTAAAAACCAATTTATAATATTACACGTCAGAATTTTTCTGATATATGATTACACTGTAACAATTTTAAAGGTAGTAGAAAATATGCCTCGTCTTGATGTAAGATTGAATTTTATTTCACCACATCATAACATGAGCTCAGAAAACATATCTTTAAGTCTGCGTTCATAATGTACATGTTCAGCCAACTTAACAATTTTGTATGATAAGTTGATAACCTCTGATCATTAAAATCTCCTTCAAGCAGGTGACCCTCACAGTACCCATTTACACCTGGGTGAAATTGAAAAACTGTTGGTAAATTTCTTGCTCAAAGAAATAAGCAAGGGGGGTTCAAGCCTGGAACCTTTTGATACCTAAGAGCTCATCCTACCACTTGATCACTGCTCCTACAAAGGAGCGAAGTATGATCAAGTAGTGACTATAATAATAGTATATTAAACTAATTTACCACTAATAACTTAACTGACAGCCAGTTTGAATACAATTTTGTTAACATTTGGTCATTATAAAAAAGCTTACAGTAATGGTAGAAATAAATCAATGTAAATAATATACAATATAATACTAATAATACTATTGTTAGATCGTCAGCATAATGCAACACTGCTCTATTTTCTTAACATCTCTTTCATGAGCATTTTTCATTTTTTATGATATACATGTACATCTATAAAAGTAAAATAGTTTGACCAGATTTGAAATTTTAGGGTCCAGAGGGGCCAACTGCCATTTGCACTAACTAAAAAAGAGGTGTTGTGTAAATGCAACATTGTAAGTTAAGTTTGTAGGCCTTCTGAAAGTTTTTTAAAAATTGAGTTATAGCAGTTTTGCATTAAGTCTATAATATGCCACGCTTATTTTAATTGCTATGTAAGAGTATTAAAATTCTTTCCTCGGCTTAAAATCTGATCTATTGTATTGACATTGCGATCATTTTCTGGTCACTGGACATAGGTTTGTTGACTATAATATAGCAGATCTATATTTGTTTCTATTTTATGGTTTTATAGTCTAAAAATACACAAAAGTTTATGTTCTGTAAATAATAAGCATGTTTTGTCCAAGGACATACATGTATAAAATGAAGATTTTATCATGTGGAAGGTCAATGATCGAAAAATTAAAATTTATGTCAAGTAGGTTCGATTGGTTTGTTTCAATGTTTATTGGGTGACCATTTTGAATGATTGAAGTTATATGACTCTGAGGTGAGCCCATAAGTCATGTCAATCAGGTTTTCGTAGTTTTTGGTTGAATGTTGTGAGTGTGACTCTACTAGGGTTTGAGTCATATATGACTTTAAGGTGGACATTTCACTGGACCAATTTCCTTGAAAGCTTCAGTGCTAAATCTGTGGGGCACATTCTTTATACTTTATATTTGTATATATGAGACTATCACTCCTATGCTAAAAAAATTACTCAACTTGTAACCCAAACTCACGCAGTGCTTTCAGCACTTTGACTTTTCAAGTGCTTACTTTCTAGGAATTGAAAATCCATGGTTGAATTGCCAAAAGTAGATAGTGGTTAAATTGTTTTCTTGTGTCTTGCATTAAACACAGCACTTTACTCACAATATTCTTCTCCTAGGAAAATGTTTGGA
The DNA here is from genome assembly GCA_025267735.1 of Mactra quadrangularis. Taxonomy (NCBI): domain Eukaryota; kingdom Metazoa; phylum Mollusca; class Bivalvia; order Venerida; family Mactridae; genus Mactra; species Mactra quadrangularis. The sequence continues at coordinate 38,380,971 of CM046304.1, forward strand.
CCTGAATCATAATTTAAATATTACTGTTGAATCAATTTAGTTCCACTGTTAGAACCATCACAATGGGTGGTCTTAAGAAAGGAATGGTCTAAATATAGGGGCCATTTTCTTCTCAAATAAAGCATTTGGTTTAAGTCATATGTGTGTGATTCTTAAAGTTAACAGTTCATTTGATCATTTCTTGGGTGCATTAGTACTTAGTCTTAGTGAGTTCAGTTTTTCTTAAAAATATTGGTTAAACTCACATGCTTGTGCAATACCCAAGGTGCGTCATGGTCTTCATTAAAGAGCTTTAACTGTTATGCATGATATCAACATTTAAAATTGATGATATCTTTGTAACATTTTCCTTTGTTTTGACTGTTTCAACATTATCTATTGATGAAAATTTTATGTATTGATCTAAATTATGTAAAATGTTTTATTACAAAATGTGACTGAGTATCATTGTTTGATGTATGCGTGCTTCATTGATATAAATGTATTGACTTTATTATATGATTGATGATGACATAAAAAAATAATGTAACTCGACATAACACTGAGTGACACTTGAATAAAACATTGAACAAATATTGGTTTAATTTTTATTTCTTTAATATGATATGGAAGTGCACTTGGGTTGATATTAAAATGAACAGAATTTGTTACGTTCAGTTTTTTTCACTTTATAAACACCTTATAGTTTAATGATAGTTATAATAATGATGATAATGATGATAATGATAATGATTATGAAATTAATGATAATAATTATTATTACTATAATGATGGTGACAACAAAGACGATGATGATAATAACAGCAATAATGACAAAAATAATAAAAATTATAATGATAATAAGACCTTTAGTTTGTTAGACTACATATTTATTTTAATAATTCCTATCTTCCATTTGGACATTGGATAAATTTAACATAGAGCAGTAAAAAAGGAATGTGATCATTTACTAATTATTTCTGAGACTTAATAGCTGTTGCCAGATAATTATAAGGAACGTAAATGCATTCCTTCTTTATGCATATTAAAGTGACAAGACGTTATGAACAAATACATGTATTTGTAATTTAAATGATAATATTTTTATATTATTTTTAATCAATTGCAGGTCTAAAGTGCAAACATTAAACCCACTGTTTTCAATACTCACTCCAGTACTTCTGTACTCTTGATCAAGAAAAATAATCAAAGCACTGGAGTGCTGGAGGAACGATGTCCTGAACTTATTTTTTTATTGTTTATTACTATCGAATGATGTAATTAAGCTACGCATATAACATGCATTGTCAAAAACATCGTAGGCCCTTTTTACTCCAACAAGTAATCATTGCAGTTGTCACGGGTTGAGTTGTCTACGGGTTGAGTTGTCCCGTCTCCATTGCAAGATTTGTATGTCCTGAGAGTAACCTCTCTTTTCCTGAAGAGTTTCAAGAACGACAACACAAGCCAGCGTTGTATTACATTTAAATGAGATGTTAATGAGTTTCACGCTTGAACTACGCCTCTTTGTCTATGTTGAAAATTGTTGAAGCATGAAAAGAGTAATCTTATACATTCTTGTTACCATTGGAACGATGTTAAATAACATCGTTCCAAAAACTACCAGTAGTTTTTTTTGTGTGTAGGGATTATATCTTGAACAAATATTAAGTATTTAAATGAGCAGGGTTTATGTATGCACAACAGACAGTTTTATCAGATTGTAACAATAGTATATTATGAACATCAGATGTGTACAAACTTGTATATTAACAGATCTCATCACAGGAAGGTTTATAATTTTATCATAAAATATTATATACTGTTTCCGTTGAAAGTATTGTTGTCTGACAGTTTTATATAGGTATTATAATTTGATGTGTCAGCACTAAAGTTGTCTTAAATACAAGTAAAATAAAGTAGGATGTAAACTAGTTTTGCACTGATCTGTCATTATTACTTTTTAACATAAAAATTATACAATAAGGTAAATTTGATACAAAGAATTGAATAGAAATAGTGTTTCCTTTAGTTTATACTTGCATATTAATGGTTCTGTGAAAAACTAGCCTACATCCTTTTTTGAAAGATTTATCTTTCAATTTTATTATATAATCATCTATAAAAAAACCAGCTGTTCTTATCACAATTCTAGTTTTCAAGTTTTTTAGCTTGCAGTTTGAAATGTTTAGTGAATGTTCATTATCAAAGTTGTAGTGTATGAATAATGATGTAGTGAACTATTGTATTCCTAAATGGAACAAAGTGGTTGATCAAACTTTTACCTGTATTGTGTCTTAGATCTTGTCCTTAACAGGATTCGACTCTAACAGTGTCCCGGGAGTCCGAGGATCCCAAAAACTTGGGAGGAACCCCAGTGATGCTTAGCTAGGGGTTCTTTTTGGATACAGTTGGTTCCAGTTGTCCTGCTCTTACATAAATTTGAGCTCCCATAAATTGTATACCATTAATTGTGACTAAAATCTGCATTTTATTTTTTCTCTATTATTGGAGGCATCCCTTACATTAAGGAGGTCTAGGGATTTCTTCTGGATCCCTGGTAAAACAGTGAGAGTGGAACCTTGGTCCTTTAGACTGCTTGTAAACTTATACAGTTAAGTTTTTAGTGGCAATATAACTGCTTATAAAGGGTAAAAATAAAAGCGATCCAATTAGCAGTTTGATAAAGTTCCCTCTAAAGTTTAACAATTATAGCCATTTTAGCACATTTGAGCTAAGTTAATCGAATGTTCCTCATAACCTTAGTGTAACTGACCTGTTAATAAATCTTTCATTCAGTGATTCCAGTACTTTGCTTTTCATTGTTGCCACTTAGTGTATGCAGTTCTGTCTAGTGTTACAGTAATGTTTTATATAGATTCTAGAGTATTTAAATATAATTTGCGAGTTTAGCGCAAGATGATGGTAACTCTGCATAAGAAAAGAATGAGTTACAACTGTTTTGCACTAAACCTGCAAATTGTTAAGCACCATGTTACTATGTATTATATACATGTATTATGTAACATGTCTGATAGAGAAATCATTGTCTGGATTGTTAAACAGTTTACTGGAGTGTCTCCAAATCTACTTCACTATTGTTGCCAATGTGAATATTTTAGTAGCAGTAAAATTAAACTGTCTGCCGATTGAACTTGTGATGTTTAAGGATTGAAGTTCAGAATGTTAAACTTTAAGCCTTACTGATGTTAATTGTAATATCAGGGGTAAATTTTCATGCTAGCTAGGCAGCAAAAAACTGGTAGTTTTTCTAAAGGGCTTGTAAATTAATTTTACTATAACTAAAGCTTTTTCATTTAACCATAGCTTGAATCACTTGATAAACTAACTAATGTTGATCTGAAATATGCTCATTGGCTCTTACATGTACTGCTACTTCTACTACATATGATTGTTTTATCCTAAACGCATACTTTCGTGGAGCTTCATGCATACTTTCGTCAGTGACTGAAATTTACTGCCCTACATGACTGGTCATGAAATTATTTTTCGGCCATTCTTCTTCCTACCAATGATTTTTAATTAAGTATGGCAGTCGTCAGTCACTGATGAAAGTATGCACTGAGTAGTTGGTTAACAACTAAATTTATAGATTTAGTCTTTCCAGGAGGAGTGGGTAGGTTGACTGACCGCCATTATATGACCTATATGGTGTTAAACCCAACAATAACAAAGCATGGTTTTGTCAATGAACTTTGATAGGGCACATTGCAGTATGATACAATCCTATTTGTAATATTATACACTTTTTATGTGACATTTACAGGGACTGACTCACAATTAACTCCTTGTTACTTAAAAGTTCATAAAGTTGTTATGAGTCAACAATTGACCAGTTGTTACATTAAACCATAGTGCAGGTGACAAAAATGTGTTTATTATTGTATGCATTTTTGCATATCATTGTTTTTGTTGTATTGTACATGTATTTAAATTTAATTGTTAAAGTTATCCAGTGATTACTTTTGTAGGTAGGGATTACTATAATAGAATGATGCATTCATTGCCTTAAATTTTCTTGAACACTAGCCTAATTTAATATGTTTTTTTTGGAAATGGGGAAGATTTTAACTAGCCCAAGTTTTTGAAATTTGTAATTTTTACTAGCCTGAAATTGTTTTTGCTAGATTAAGTCTTGGACTTTGTGACATTTTTAGAATACTCTTATAATACCCCCACTTTGAAGAAGAGGGGGGTATACTGTTTTACCCTTGTCCATGCGTCCGGCCGTGCGTCCGTCCGTTACAAAATTTCCGTCGCAGTTTTCTCAGCAACTATAACATGCAGCAGCCTAATACTTTGCATATTGCTTCATCCCATAGTCCCACGTGGTGTAAAGCGATTTCATGCTCCTTGCTCATCTACTTCCTGTTTGTCGCATATTTTTAGATTTTTGCGGGGGTATCACTAGTGAGCATTAGCTCACAGATTTACTTGTTTTGTCACTTTTTCGTGACCGATGTGGACTTGGCCAGACTGTTTTCCTTGGTAATTGGCTACAAGAAATGGTCATTTGAGCTTCAAATCCCAGGTTTCCAATTTTTGTTGACACATTGATGCATGTGATTTTTTGACCCTCAAATTGCTGAACTCTGGTTGTAATGTGTATTTTGCATAGGTTGAATAGAAACTATAATGAATTGGTAGTCTTTAACCTATAATTCATAGTTTAATGATCTTTTCTATTTATGTCTGCTAGGTCAATTAAACAATGTATTTATTTGGAATAATCAAATTTGAATCAAAACTGTCTTTTAATGTATCATGATCATATAATAGGCCACATGATACTATAATTACTATAAGTATTACATTGTTTCTTTTTTTTTTGGTGACAAATTATAAGCTCTTGATTTAGGCATAGCGTAAACCCTCTAGCCCAAAGCCTGGAACTAAAGACTATTGATTTAGGCTAGTGAAAATCACTTATAACATGCAGACAGGCTTGTTTATTATTTTGCACAATGCTATGAATGAATGAATATTGGAATCATTAGGGTTTGAGCTCATTGAGAAAACCAAATACCTTATGCTTGGCCTCAATAGAAACAATTATATATAGTACAAATATAGAGTACAATAAGTTATATTTTCTATTGTTTTAAATAGATCAAGGGTTAACAAAATGATGATTACATTACAACCTCTGTATGAATCTATGGTCTTATGTTACACCTTATATGGTCCATGTCTGTATTGTATGTTACTATACATTGTAACCATACAGTTTGTTATATTTAAAGAATTTATAATTGGCTATTTTGTTACCATTGGTATTTTGTATTTGATTGTTTTACTATAAGGTCAGATCTGTGATTATAGTCTTTGGAGGATATTTTTGGGCATTTTGAGATCATTGGGATGTTCTGAATACTTCATGGACTAAAATGCATTGACATTGATCTAAGGGTAGAATATAAAGAAAGAAACTTTGAAGTCCTAATTGAAGTGTTACTGCCTCACTGGCAGAAAACTGATGCATATTACCAATGTAGTTTAAGCTAAGAAATAGGTAACTTAGAAATATTAAGTCAGAATTTTTTGGAACAGAAATATTTGTATGCCAGGCATCTGCTCAAAGGATTATCCTATTTACACTGTAATAAATTTGATGAAGATAATATATTATTCATTTATATACATGTGTTTCATGTGAAATCACATGCAATGCTCCGACATGCTTTTGCCTAAATCATGATAAAATTGTACAAGTTTTGGACTGGCTCAATTTTTGAAATTTGACAGTTTATTAGACAAGGTTATTTTATATCTATAAGTGCTCAAAGATACATTAAGAGGAGGTAGTATTTCGATTGATAGTGAAATCAAACTGGTTGTCAGTAGATGACTTTGGCCAGCTCAATGTAATAACTGACAACTTTGCAAATTCTGGCTGCTTTAATTACTGTATGTTTACACTTGTTGAACTTTAAGTCATTTGAGACACCGCTGCCTCATTTAGATATTCCTTTCATGAATATTATTGACACTTGGTCACTGTGTATTCCCTCGGCCAGTTGACCATTGATATCATAATTTGACTTGACTTTATTTGTCTATGTTCTGACTAATTGTTTTTCTTTGAAGCAGGCATTGAACTTGGTATCTTGTGTGACATCTTTAAATAATGTGACAGCTAAAAGCCTGAAGGGTAAAGTTTGTTTATCATTCAAATCTAAATTTGAAGGAAGGCGACCTGTCAATGTACTTGTGTATATTATAATTTACCTAGCAATTAAAATTGATCATTAATATATTATTGCTTTCATTGTAAAAGTACTTAGAACTTAAACATTGTGTAAGATCAGTATTTCATGAAGACAAGATTTTTATAAAGTGCAAGCACTTGGAATTTGTCAGCTTTAGGAATTAGTGAGCTTAGTGTATCTAAAGGTTTATTTTAAGCTCAATGAATTGTTTGAGTTCAGGAAACCGGTGAGCTTTTTACTTATTAAATTTAAAGCTCATAGAAATGTGTAAGCTCAGGAGCTGTGTGAGTTTATATCTTAAGACAATTTTATTAACCTTACAGAACTTTGTGTAGTCATAACTGTGTTTTATTTATGAAATTTGTGAGCTAAGAGCTGTGTGAGCTTTTATTAATTCATAAATAAAGACTTTCAGCTCATAAAAAAATATGTAAGTTATTTCTGTTTAAGCTAAAAAAGTAATTTATGGGTTATAGATATCTATGTGTGATGGGACTTCACTAAGTTTGTTATTTTATAGTAATTTAAGCTTATAGAAATCTGTGTGGTGGGACTTATTTGAGCTTGTAATTTGTAAAAGAATGTCAGCTTTTGGAAATCTGTGTGCTGGGTATAATTAGACTTTAATTTAACATTGTATTCATATTGTATTTTTGTACTTGTTTACTTAAATTGACCTGGATAAAACTACATGGTAAATGGTTACTAAATTTTTTGTCATCATTTTATATTATTGGTCATTGATACAATATTGGTATATATTATTAGTGTATGTATGTAATATCATGTTAGAACTTTGATGTAATTTATATTAACATTTATCGTTCATTGCTCTTTGAAAATGGGATTAATATAGAAATGTGCCTTTAAAGGCCTATATGTATTACATAGTTGCAATTTTTAATTCAAAGATTTACCAAATTTTGATTTTAGATATTTATCATGTTGCATTTAATGTGAGGAGTTATCAGCTGATTTTTACAAGCCCATACAATGTACATTAATTTCAAATGTTAATAATGTTTTTCAACAAAATGTTGCAAATTGCTTGCCTAAATAGCATAGTAGCCTGAAGCCCAGGACTAATACACATGTAGTAATGGAATTACATCACACAAGGGGCAATAATTCTTAAATTTATGAAATTCCGTTTATTGATGACTTAGTCAATTTCAATTTGTATAAAACATTCTAGTAATTAGGGCCAGTTCTTGGTAAAAAATGAAGGCAAAGACTGTTACTTTAAATGAAATTGGTATTTTTTTACTAGCCAAGACTGATTTTCACTTGACCCAGGCTAAGATAAGTTTAAAATACAATAATTCATAATAAAAATAACTCCTTATTTCTGATTAATGATTTCATAGTGTAAAATAAATTGGAACATTTATTTCATTTCAATGACAAATAATTGACTTCACTTCAAATATAATTTATTTGTGTTTATATTGTTGTTTACTTGATCTAAGGGTTAATTGATTTATTGATATATAAAAACATTCCAATACTTAAGACTTGAGTGGTTGATAGTCTCCTTAAACTTAATTTTATTATTTTATGATACACTATTTTAAGACTATTTCATTTTATTTGACAACCTTTAACTACTTAATGACCATACCAGAATATTTCTCTCTATTTCCTAGTGGGAAAATATAGTACAACCTTGATAGGGCTGTAACGATTCACCGATGCATCGTGAGATCGTATTTGCGACTGTCCAATATGGGTGTATCGAATCGCGTCCTAAAAAATCGCTATTCAGAAGGCCCTTTATAAGAAATCAGTTAAAGACAAAATATACTTATATATATCTATAGCATTTAAATTGCAAAAGCAATCTTTATTTACTTCTTATTCTCAATTGTCATTGAACTTTAAGATAACATTTGTTTTGTTGATTTTATTTTGTGCCAAATAAAGGTAATTAATAACTTTGTAAATTTTATGATTGTTTGATAAAATATCATAATTTCAATCAATGCATTCATACCAAATTTACAATTTACATCGTATCGCGATTAATATTATCGTAATCGCGAGGCATATATCGTGATATGTATCGTATCGCGACCTTAGCCAAGATACGCAGCCCTAAACCTTGACTTGAAGACCACTTTGATTATAAAAGCATGCTTTTAATTAGGCAATGGGTTGTTGTGATTTGATGTGTAAGCTTTACATATATCTACTTGGAGACAAATAGTAACTGTCTTGGTCGGTTGCATGTCTGAGAATGCGCCAGGGGGTAGCTGCCATTGGAGGAATGATTGACCCAAATGTTGAAATGGAGTGTAAAGCATCAAAATGATCAAATAATGTTTGGTTTATAGTTTGTCACGTCCACAGAAGCTTGACATTTTATATCATACTGCGAAAATTCCCCTCCTACATATAGTTTTTGTTATTTTCGCAGATATAAAATGTCAAGCTCCTGTGGTCACACATTATATATAAGGATTATTTTGGAACTCAGGAAAATGCAGGGAGGAATAAAAGAGAAACAGCCTACAACAGAGGGTTTATGTTTCAAAGTAATGGGTTAAGGTGATGACTTGGATACAGCTAGACAGTTAAAAGAGATTAAAATAGGGGTTGTAAAATTATAGGTTTAGAATTCTGAGCTGTGAATCCCGTAACTTACATGTAGATCAATGGTTGATCATAATAAAGAGGTTTTACTGTATTACCACCATATATATAGATAATTCCCTCTGGACATACTGTGACATATAACATCCTAACTGAATATTTCATAGGCTTATATTTCATGCATAAATAACCAAATATTTTGCTTGAATATTTAATTAGTCATCAATTTCACATTATTTGGTTTTGAATGGGATTTTCTTTCACTTAAATAGTAAGTTATACAAATTAGTACATTTTTGTTCACACAAGCATGAAATTTTAATCAATATTTTAATGAAGGTATTGATTTCAAATTTTGTTTTTTTTATCTGATACATTGTTCATGTTTCATTTGTACTTTATTTTCCTCATGGGTAATGTACCATCACTTTATGTGGGTAAAATCCTTAAAAGGACCTTTGTCTCCTCTAAAAAAAGAACTTTCTGTTTTCATTGGTCAACTTGTTTATCCTATCATGGTACTTATTATTCATGTTAGTTCAGGCTGAATGTGGAACAGAAACCCCTGTATGGACATTAAACCCCCTTATGCAATATTTTTAGAATGTACTAAGCTTTGAAAACTCCTTTGGTTTTGTCTACCAGTCTTATAAAAAAAATAAGATTTAAGAAATAACTTACAGTTGTCTATATTTTATTGTCTAATAAAACATAGTCACGAGTTGTGATGCGCGTATGATTAAATCACGAGTGCTTTAGCACGAGTGATTTAATTAGCGCATCAAACGAGTGCCTATGTTTTATTAGACAATAAAATATAGACAACTGTAAGTTATTTCGATTCTAACATCGCAAAATACATCCTTAGAAAAGATATTTTTATAGAACTATTTTTTACTGTCAGAAACGCCATGCTGTTGAAATCCGCCCCCCAGTGCAAAGGCCGAAAATAGCCTTTATTTACACAGATCTCATTGATAATTGATTCTAATTTCAAACAAATAATATTCAAATCTTAATTTTAAAAAAATGAACCCAAAACTAAATACGAATTGTCATAGTTTTATTTGTGTGTAAAACATCATTCTTTAAAATAAGCGCCGTGAAATAAACATTCGACCTTGCCCTTAGTGAGTGACATTTTATATACACACGATGATGTAGCATTTAAGTTCGATGTTTTCGGCGGATATTGCAAATACTGCTTAAATAATTGGATGTTTACTGGATAGTAATGTGTTATCAGACATTTCGATGGAGAATTTTTTAAAAGGTTGGATATAAATTGGATTTATGAACGCGTGTCAAGCAAGGACAGATTTTCGGAAAATGATTCGAAATCAGCGCTGCTCTTGTCAGCTTGGATGATTATGAACTTGAAAGAATCCACGTAGCCGTTCCATTATATTATGCTATGCACAGTTTGGCTTTGATTAAATAGTCAATCTTTGTATTTTCGTATAATTCTCGAGTTTCCAATAGACCATAATCCATTGCGACATGAGGACTTCCGGTTTATTACTGACAACGTAAACAACGCTGTATTAGATAGAACAAGGTTTATTTGCAACCGATTTTCATAGGTATGTGGATGTTTTTTAGTTGGAATACTTTTGTCTTACAAATATATTGATAATTTAAGCATTTTTGCGCTTTTTATTGGTGATTTTTATTGTATTTCGGCGAGCGCAGGTTAATCATAGGGGGTGGGTGGGGTATTTTTTTTACATCGAGTTGGATTTATCTATTTACAATGGGTTTAACGCCGTGTCAACACTTTTTTGTTATTTTGTGGTGTTCAGTGCACATATCCTAGCTTTCCTGGACCATTTCCATGGACTATTTCCTTTTCCATGACACTGAAAGATTCACGACTTGCCAGCTCAAAACTGACTAATATTGATCACCTATAATTTCCACTTGGATAATATAACAGTCATATATGGTTGGTAATAGATTGGAATCGCTATGAATTTTTCTACTACATGTTGGTTGATAAGTCAGGCAGATATTTACAATTATTGATTGTTGATTTTCATGTTAGATTTTTATTTCCTTATTTTCAGGTGATATTACTCTAACTCAACGGAGGTCATGATCTAGAGAAGAAGGGTGTCCGAATAATAATACTAGACGTCAAAGGAAGATATGGACCACAAATAAGCAGACAAGGAGCTAACATGTCTGGATGCGTATATATATGGCTGGGGTTTATGCGTAAATAATTATTCAAAGAATAAAAACTATCATCTTGAAAGAACTGGCATAACAAACTTTAGCTTATCCTTATTAGGGATTGTGCAGTATTACAATTACACTTGTTATATATATGCGCATATATGTATGATGTTTTAGTTTATTAATGTGACATCAAAATTAAATAAAATGATTAATCTTACTTGTATTTTTATTTTGTTCTAGCTGGTTCAAGTGTAGTGCATACAGAGCATATATTTTTTTGACAGTATTAACCAGAGCTTAATCATTATGCCAGCATATATGGAATTAAGGTTAATGTTACTTAGATCATGGTCTATTTCTGTCTTTGTGTATAGGTCCCCCTTATCGAATTGGTTAGGGCAAATATACACTGAGGTTCAAAAGTTTCTTAACACATGTAAAATTTTCAATTATACTTAGATATACACATAACATGTTGTTAGTTTTTAAATAAAAAGTGACACTTATTGTATCCTTATTTAATTCTCTAAAAGTGTCTTGTTTTCAAAGAATATATGTAACATCAAATGTGTAAAGAAACTTTTAGACCCCAGTGTACATATTGTATTTTTGATTCATAAGACAACAAGACAACATTGAGGACTTATGTAAGTAAGGCTGTGGGTTCAAATCTCAGCTTGGACATTGGATTTTACTTGGTTACATTTAGCGCCCAATATTAATAACCCACTAGAAACTGTTAAGTTGCGTCCTTAGATGGTCCCACAGACTTTCAAGCTCCAAGAATTCCAGAAAAATGTAGCAGAGGTAAAATACCGCATTTGTTCACCCTTGCTTCAAGCTAGCTTTTATGGCAACAGAGTAGAGTGCTCGCTTACGACTCGAGAACACGTTGGTTTCAACCATGGAATTTTTACCAGGTTACAATACAGTACCGTCCAAACACAAAACTTGTGAATTATTGATATAAGGTAGTTCAAGCTCAGGTTAATATTGGCAGACTATATTGTTTGTTCTTTCTCAACTGTCAAAACATGAATAATTTCAGGGTGGATGCTTTAGTAAAAATCATAGTTGTAATACATCCATGAGTGTCCGAAAATGTGTATTGTGATCTAGTAATGCTGATTATGCCTTATCATGATATGTTTTAGTAAAGTTATTTAATTATTTTTAATAACAATTAGGCTGTCTGTACAAGAACAATGCATTCAGTCACAGTGAAATTATTCAAGCTTTGACAGTTGAGGCCAAAAAGGACAATACCATCACTTGATATCAAATGATATCTGGATTCAAATTTAATCGGTTATAGATCATAAAATGGTGGTCAGTCAATTACTCACAGCTCCTATAAAGGCTAAATCTATGGCATACACTGTAAACTACGTGTACTACTAAGCGCACACTTTTGTCAATGACAAACAACTGCCTTAAATTACTAAGAATCATTGGGACGAGGGAGAATGGCTGTAGAAATGATTTCATGACCAATCTCAATGTAAGTATGTCATGTCCTGGAGTTGACCCCTCGATCAGTAGACTTGTGTGCAACCCACTGCGCAAGCAAGACAGATTTGTCACTTATTAAGAAAAAATATATGACATCAAACAATTCGTAAACTTTTTGTGAATGTTTTCTGTACTATCAATACACACATAGACAAATCACTATATTCCAGTTCTGAATATGGACTATTAAGAGAACTCATAATGAATTGTCAACTTCAAAAAGTATTATCAAGTAAGAATATTTCTATGCAGTAGAAATGAAATAAATGACATCAATTATAGTGTTTGTGGGTATGCACCAGATCCTACAGTACCTGAACTTGTAGGTTTTCCATCCAGAACAGACAAACTTAGAATGAATAAGTAAAGACTTGATTCCTCAGAGGACTACTAAATAATAAATTGTGCAATACAAATCCCGCAATCAGTTGCTTGAAAAATACAATAATTAAAGTCAGTATGTGACACTTCTGGGTTCAAATTCTGATTCCATAAATTTCCCCAAATATTTGGAGACAATAAAAATTCAGATTAAAATATAACAATTCAAATCATCAAGATAACCATTTAATAAAACAATAGAAATGCTGACAAAATATTTAACACATATAGGATGATAAGAAATGCATGTTATTGTATAAATAAAAGGAAAAATAAATAATGCATATAACTTGATAAGACAATCTACACCTTGAAAGACAAATGGACTAAAATAATGATCAGTTACATTTTTGCAATCCAAAATTACTCATTTAATCACTTAATGTCTACCGCCATTATGGGCTATATCCATACAAACACAGGTTTTTAAAGGGTGGTTTTATTGTACACTTTTCTAGTTGCTCTTCTTCATTACACCAGATGATATTGAGTTGAAATCTATTTGGATTTTGTAAACTCTTTGCATGTTAAAACTTCTTTATACACTGGTCAGTGTCTTAGAGCAAGACACAGTAACTGGATTCATAACTAGTAAGTTATTTCAACACTCATCACCTTCCTGAAGTGAATGAATTAAAAACTACTTTCAGCTCTTGCTAAATCATGTGCTTCTTCAGTAAACCAGCTTTTTAACCAGTAGTTTCTGAGGTAATATTTACCCTAAAATATAAATTTAAATTATTAACATTACAACAATTCCAATGCACCACCTTCATTGTCATCGGTTATGTGGGAATCTTTGATAAACACATAACATCATAAATAAAGTCTCTGTGAACATAGTGAGGAATGACCCCAATACTTCAGTAAGTATATTGCATAAAAGACCGAGTTACAGCAGCGTTGCTAATTATAAACTATGCCCCAATCCTTAAGATCACATACTTGAAATGTAAGTAAGCTTTCACTGATGTCTATCAATACAAAAAAAAGCCAACAATTAAAAAACCACTGGTACAAGGGAGAATGACCATGGAAATACTTATATGATCAAGCACCACGCACAAATGAATGCATCGCCTAGGAATCAGACCAGCAATCCCTTCACCAGCAGACTTGCATGCTACTGACTGAGCTAACCGAGCAGCCATATGGACTTAAATAGGCTAAATTATATCAGTTACTGCATGTCAGATAAAAAACTTGCAAAGCTGTGTACATTTTGAAAATAATTGTCTTCAATAACCTCAGTCATATTGGTATGTTAAAGAGGTTTTGACAAAAGAGTATCATTAGTTTATTCTGTTGGGTTAAATGCCATAGCAACACATAATAGGTTATAGCTCATGCATGCTCAGTCTCGCAGAGCTAAAAACAATCTGTAAGATCCCAGTTCTTACCGGGAATGAAAAGATATCCCGTCGTCAGCCCACCTACTCACTCTTCCTGAAAGGTTTGATCCCTGTTTTTAGCTGTAAACCAAGTACTGAGCACAGACTTTAACCAGTGACTGACTACTGCCCTTCATGATTTAGAATCAGTGGTAGGAGGAAAAATAGCTGTAGAAAATACTTATGGCCAAGCCCCACGGAAGCATTCCTGCCTTGGATTTGAACCCACATCACATCTCTCGGTAGACTTGTGCCCTACCAACTGAGCTAGCTGGGTGGCTAACAAGCAAGTAGTCAATAGGGTTGAACCTGCCATAGGGTTCTTTGGATATACCTCTTCCTTATTAAAAATGATACTTACTATTGATTATCCAGATATTTGTCTTGTAGATATTTATGTGATAAATCAGAGACCAATGTTAAAGAAATAATCTGAAAATAGTCAAGATATATTTGTTAGATATCTAGTAGTATGAAAGACGCCTCGCTATCTTGAACAGTGTATGTGTTGTACTCAAGTCTACTGATCAAAGGTTTGATCCCAGCAGAGCATACTTTTCGTGGAGTTGCGTCTTGAAATAATTTGTATGGGCTGTGATCTGTTGCCACATAGGTGAGCGGACTTAAAACTCTCAACTCTCCAGGGCTCTTGAAGACTCTAAAAGAGAACATGCCATGTTATCTTCTAGAGTCTTCAAGAGCTGGCCCCCAGCAATAAGAGACCACTGAAAAGATGATTTAAGCTTCATCTGCTGTTGGTTTTATTAATACATAGTCATAAACAGCAAGGCTGTAACACAACTTCAGTAAAACATACAGTGTCGACTTAACCTCCACTTGCCTACTTACTAACTTAGACTGTACTTCAATTTAACAGGAGATGGGGTCTAAAAAAGCTTGGAAAGCATAAAAATCACTTCATAAGTCAACTAATAAACTATTTCTATAAATAGATCTGCATTTGTCCCATTATTTTATCTCAAATAGAGATCAATTTATATATGTAGCATTATCATATTACCCCACCCACCCTTAGTTACCAAATAAACAACTAATATAACCTTGGAATATACCGTCTTCAGCATTCAAATGAAACAATGAAACAATTAAAATGCTTTAAAATGATTTCTTTAATCAATAACACAGTTTATACTTACACACAACGATGTATAGTTGAGAAAATGCAGTTGAATTACACGGAGAAGTGACGTGACGGATTTTATCGAAAATTTAACCGGAACTCCTCATGACGCAATGCATTATGGGATTTTGGAATAAAGAGAATGGCTGGCATGATCGTCGGATGAAGGGCAGGATGAAATGAGACAGCGGAACCGGGAAATGCTGGGACTTAGAAAACGTCTTGAACTTGAAGTAGGTCATGTTTATGCTAGAATCGTTTTAAACTCAGTTTATACCATTTTTGGTCAAGTAATAAGGTTAGTACATGTTTTAAATTTACTGACATGTTCCAAGGTTCTGTTAAAGTCAACCCTTTAAACTCGGGCGCTATTTTCGGCTTTGCTCATTTAACGTGGGGAGTAAAATTTCAACAGCCGTCACCAGCTATATTTTATTGAATAATAAAGCATAGATGACGTCACATTGAATAAAGAGTGAAAGCGCACGTGCCTATGTTAGAATGTAATATTAACTTCGTCAACTATTTCCTGTATAGTTTTGAAGTTCAAAGTTTTATCATAATTATTGGTTTGATATGGAAACAAAAGTTGCATTATATAAAATGATGTATATATATAAAGATTTAACTTGAAATGTTTTATCATTCATTCAAGTACTTTAATTACATTATGCTGGCTGTCACTGTTGGACTCAGCCTGTTTGCATCAATGTCAGATAATCTTTGGTAACAGTCAAGAACCCTAATAATTATATACACAGGGTTCCTGGTATGATTGAACTTGGATCATGAAGTGATGCCCTACTTACCCAAACATTTTTTATCTTCAAGTTGTTAGAATTACAAAATACAAATAGCTTAAAGTCTCTTACAAACAAATTCTTGTATAATGTTGACAAATGTATATAAAATAAATTATATAATTTGTATCTTGTTTATTGAAGTATCATTGACTTCTTTAAGTCTTTGCCTCTTAATTTGCTGGAGTAATCCTCTTACATTAAAACTCTTGTCTGAAACTGTTTGATTCAATCTAAGACTGTTAGTTGTATTGATTTGACTGTGAGATGAATTCTGTTAGATTTTTGAACAGTTTGATATAAGTTGGCTTTAATATACTGAAGGTGCAAATCCAGGAGGGATCATGTTGATTCCTTAAGAACTATCCATCAGAAAGGGTTTGGTTAATTTTTCCAATCCAAGAATATTAAAAATTCATTGACTTTACATTTAAAAAAGTGATTTTAATAGGTATTTGAATGTACTTGTCTTTTTATAATAAGGAGACATTCTTGAAATGGAACAAATTCTTGAAAATCATTAACTCTTCATTAAATTCAAAACTTAATCTTGCTTGCTTAAGTTCAAGCCTACCTGGATTGTAAAATTTCATAAAAATTTACCTCAAGGTAACCTGGATTATTTTCAGAAATCAGGGGTTTATTTCAATATTGGGTAAGGGGCCCCGGGGGCTTACCTAATACAGAAATTAGAACCTTTGGGGTAATTTTATAACAGTTTTATCGATAGTAGATAGAAAAATCCCAGGTTAAGTCTAAATTTTGGGAAATCTGATTTCAACGTTAAAGGGGTAGTTGCCTCACAGTCAACGACCTCTGTTATATATAGGGGGATAAACCCTGCAAATCATTTTGCAGCTACAGATTATCTTTGTAAAAAAACACTAACTTTTGTTGTATGGACTTTTCTTACTCATTTAGTGTCAAATTAACATCTCTTTAGTACTGTCAATAAAACATTAATGTACTATAATGTTATAACTTGTACCATGTAATGTACATATATATGTCACCTGTCAAATTATTATTACTTTACTAACGATATTGATATAGGTTTATATTTTACTATAGTTAACTCTAGAAAATATGTCATTTATGTTATATATGGGATGTCATTTTATAGAGTTGCTTTTCTAGTACAGTTAAGTTCCACCATTTATAGGACCATCGAAATTGGTGGTCTTTAAAGTGGAAAAGTCTCTGAAATTATTATACTGGTTCTTTTTCTTCTCTAATTCAGCATTTTGGACTTACTAAAATCATCAAAAGTCAACATGATTTTGCAATACTGAAAGTAAGTCTTTACTGTATTCTGTGATTAAGTGATTTTTTATCTTAGAATTATGGAAAAGCTGTCATGTGAAAAAGTAATGGCATTTTATAGCTGGGTTTGACACTTACTGTTTAAACCAGGGATCCTGAATGACCTCCTAGTAATTGTTATTTAGGGATTCCTTAAAAAAAAAGAAAAAATATTTGAACCAGGAATGCAGGAACTGTTGGGAAGTACCCATAGGAGCAATGGATGACTACCACCCTTGCATGTACCAATTTACGTCTGGGTGGTGTGCAGCTATTGCAATCAATTGAACTCAATATAAAATAGGCTGTCAAGTATAAATAAATTTGTAATATCAATTTTGTTATTGCAAATTTTAGAAATTTAAAGTAAGACTATATATAAATGAGGATAAATTCATGGTGGTCTGGTTTTTGTAATTATACTGTAATACATTTATAACTTATATTATATATATAATGAAATTTTTTATTAATATTTCACTTGCTGTTACCAAATAAGGAAAATTATTGCAAACTTAGCTGTCACATCATATTTTCATAATGCAACATATATAGTAATATTATGTGCAATTCTTGACAGGTGCTTGAACAACATTATATAATGATGTCATCAAAATCTGAGGTCATGTGACAATGAAAGGTCAATCAAGTACACAAGTGTCGTCTGAGAATGTGAATGTTAATGCAATATAATGTATATGGTAACTTATGTCACAGAAATGGAAAATTTTAATAAATTTTATGAAATTTGAGATCCTTATATCTCGACATCTGGCTGTGTGTACCACAAAGTTTAGAATTTTGTATGAAAATTTTGGGGATTTTAGATTTATTTGGATTTAAGTGTTATATGAAGTGTTGTGTTACTGAAACATATCAAATAAAGTAAGTGAAAGGATTAGATGGTGAATGGTATAGCTGTAATGTACACCAAGTCTTTACTGAGCTGCCAGGTATGATTGTTAAAAGTTCTCTGAGTGTGTGAGTGTACATGAAATATTTAAGTGGTGTCTCTTGATTATTATGTATGGTATATTTTTGTATTTTTTTTAATTTTTTTTGCTTTAATTTACAGTGAGCAATTTGATAAAAATTTGGACTTTTTCTAGTTCTGTTGAAATTCCATGAAAGATGAAAAATATGTTTAATTGCATTGGATATGATATTGTTTAATAATTCTGTACAGCTTTTAAAGTCTATGATACAATGTCATGTCAATCTCTGTAAGATGTGACACAAAAATCGTTTTCTCTTGCTCTGTCTTTAAAAGCATCCATTATGCACAAAAAAACTGTAGTTTTGTGCTTACCCATCAAATTATGTGTATGCATTGAATATATTAAGTAAAAAGTAATTGCATTTTATAGTCTAAGTTTCATGCTTACGCACGTTCACTGACTTTACAGCTATTACCCCTGGTCATTGAGCCACTGGTTATCTATCTATCTATCTCCCTGGGGAGTCTTTTTACTCCGCTTATTAGTGCAGCCGACCAATTGGCGCTACAGAATTATTCCACCCTCGCAGGTACCCATTTTAACCTTGGTGGAGTGAAGCAATCACAGGAAAATTTATTGCTCAAGAAAATTAACAGTGCCCCTTAGAAGTGGGATTCGAACCCAGGAACTCTTGATCCCTAAGCACGCATCCTACACTGGACTACTGCACCTATTAACAGCGCCTTGATCACAATATTTATTAAATAATAGCAATATTATTTAAACGTCACTTATATCAAAAGCTGAGCAGACCGCAGTATTTAAATATTCAAATTGCAGGCGGCATTATTTTATCACTAAAATAACTGACAGTTAACTCCATGCAAGCATTTAAACATTCAAATAGCAAGTTTTCTTGCCAGTTTATACCTGAATATATTTCTATATACTGTATTATGTTTTTCACGGTCCCTTACTTCTGACAAATCGTTCTCATACTAAGCATATGATTGCTTTTACTAATTTTATTTAGGAGGAAAAATTGTATACCGGTATCAGTATATTTTGTATTTACATTTTATGAACTTAAAATTTTCACAGTTAACATGTCTGGTATTGAAATATAAAGTAAAATAGTTTGTCATTGATTTGTATCAGGTATGTCTCAGCTATCCTTTTAGATAGCCTGTGAAGTAAGTAGATCTAAAAATACATTCCACTGGCTTAGCGCAAAATGGTTGTAACTCAATTTAAAAAAGAGTGAGTTACAATCGTTTTGCGCAAAAGCCCGCATATTTAGAAAATTTATCATACATAACTTCAAACTTGTGCCGCTTATTTACATAGGTATAAAAAAAGTTTATCTTTACATAAATGTTTGTGAAATTGGATATGCATTTCAATTACATGGTGAGATTTCTTTTTTATCATTAAATAACCATGTTATGTACCTATGTATGTGGGCTTTTTTAAACTTAATAAAGTCACAGTTGCTGAACGTAAACTTTTTTGTTCAAATTTTGTAAATTTTTTAAATATGAATTTGATTTAAATGGAATTTAATTGAAATTTGATGAACTGGCCGAGTTGACATAATGAATGTGCATAATGATAGGTCAACACAAAAACAATCTGATTAAAACCCGATCTACAATTTTACCGCTCGCATACTGTCTAATGTAGATCTGGCCTTTTCCAAACGAAGGTCACGTTCAGGTGACCTTTTCTCATCATAATATTCATGACGAAATTGTTATGATACGTAACTTGTTTACATCGTCTACGTCACGAAATTTGAAATGAGCCGCCCAATCGCAGCCTGTGAATATTACCGCGGTTAAATTAGCAAGCAAAACTTGGTCTAAAAATAGAAATTACGAAATCAAAATGTGATTAATAGTGTTTTCGTCTAGATGAAAGCTACGCATTGATTGGTGGACACAAAGTTCATCTCGACGTGACCTCAAAGGGAAAAAGTACAGATCCAGTACGACTGTGGTCTACTGGATATGTGTTTACGCAGATTGGCATAAAAATAGTATTTGTGCAAATGAAAATGGATGAAGAGTGATCATCACTTATATATATGACTGAGAAATATTGAAATGCAGCATAAAACTGAATAGTTACTATACATCTTACAGTAGCAATGTTTTGCTGGTAATTACTTTCAATATTAAATGATGGTTGCACAAACAATATAACATTGATAATGGAAAATCATAGAAATCTGATTTGTGAACAAATTTGAATGAATATTTAATGGTTTAAGTTAAGTTTACATCAATGTTTTATGTATTTTGAATAAATGACTGGAATGTATAAAGTTATACAAGTTTTAAACGGTTTAGATTCAAACTTGAAATTTTAACTACTTTTAGTGGTTATTTGATGTGCAAACTAAATTTTACTAGTAATCAAAGTTTAAATGCTATGCAGATAATTTCAATTGAATTGCAACCAACACAATGTCTTCCGCATGAATTGTTTTAATTGATTAAGACGTTAAAGTCACTGTTTATGCACACATGGTGGGAGAACAATTTGCACCTCTTTTTACAATTCCACTCTTCTTCAGAAATTCCATACAGTCTCTCATACTTATCTTTAAATTAGTGATAACTTATTATGATAATAACTGTGACACAAACCAGACTGTAATGTTCTTTCTGTTTATACTATCATCATAGTTTTTTGTTGTATGGTTGATTATGCCTAATGTTCACTCAGACTTAGGGTCAAACTTAAGGACTACAATCTTAGTGATGCCATGAGGAACCACATTTAATTGGGATAAATCTTGTTGAATCAGCTATCACTAGGAAATGGCATGGTGATGTTTAAATTTCAAATACAATTGGGATTTGCAAAGGAACAAAACCAAAGCTGTGTTGTTATTTTCGGGAAGATTCAGTACATTACCATAGCTCTCCTGGCATGATCCATCTCTTCACCTAAAGACCACGGGGTGAAGCCATAGTAAATTTGCATGGCCTCAGCCTATGGTTGAGATAGGGTGACCAGTTTGAATGTTCAATTTTCTTCACAAATCTTCACGTTTTTTCGCAGTCCGCTGGCGATGCTGTAGGGTAGACATTGGGACAGTGTTTCAACAAGACTTTAAAGCCATCATTATATACTATGTATAATTGTAAGCTATGTTTTTTGGTTTAGATAAGAAATAAACAAGGTGGTTTTATACCATCATATTATCAGCAGTTTAAGGTATTATTATCTGTCTATAGTACAGACTTATAATGGTCCTGGGCAGATAAAAGAGCATTTTTGTAATTAAGATGGAATTTCCTGAATGCATCTTGTAATTTGTATTAACTATGATATATTTAGTTTAGCTAGTTTGAACAAGTTTTTGTCAGTTATACTTATCACTCTCCAGTCAGCTTTCTGGTCCCCCAGAACTGAGCTGGTACTTGTTTGATGCGCTAATTTAATTACTGGATCATCCTTAAGCACTTGTGATTTAATTCTTTAATGCAAATCTAAGCTTGTTTTTATATTAATTTTATTATACAATAAAACAGAAGATCGCCAGAAGAATTATTTGTTACTTTCTAAAACTTAGTTCCATTCTTATGATAGTTGCAAATATTGAGGTTCAATTTTTTTTTTAAATTTCATTTTTACCTGTATATATACTTATAGTTTTCAAGTCTTGCTCCCACACTGTAGCTGTCGTGCTGCATCATATCCCAAATGACACCCCCTCTGGTCTTACAGTTCAAATATCAGAGTCCATGACAAACCATTTAATTAACAATTTAAGTTTACAGTATTTTATGGATGTATTTGTGTATAAAATGTTGTACTCTTTAGTTTTGGAAAACAGAATCCCTCTGTTCTTCATTGTGGAGGTATCAAATTAACCTAATCATTGACTTGAACTTTGAAGTTTCTTATACTAGGTCAAGCTAGTTTGAATTATATCAAGTAATGTTTAACCATGGTGGGAAGGAAACTTAAAGCTTCAATTTAAGTAATTGTAGAGATATAAACATTCACCTGTAATGACTAAGGGTGGCTATGGGGGTTGATTTTGTATTGTTAACTGTTAAAATTGTTCATTTTTCTTCACTTAAGTGTAATGTCTAGATGGCAAATGTTGTGCCTGACATTTTTCAAGATTTTGATTTTTGCCATTTTGAAATTAGTATATGGTGTATTTATCTTGAATACATCTAAATTGATTTTTAAACTTAATTTTTATTTTTTTTTTATTTTTGTGGTATTGTTATTTGTTCTGTATTTTAGCTCCACTACATGCACTGAATTTATAGATTTTATTCACCTGTCATAGGTTCACACATTAACCTCGCTGGTTTAAATATTCACTACAGTATTTCTGTACTCACTATTGATAATGAAGTATTTAAATCAGCAGTGTTTACAAGTGAAATTTTGGACCAAGGTAATTCCCTGTGGAATGAAGAATTTCTAGCGGATTATGATCATTGCCATTATCAGTGATGACCATGTTTCAACTAGGGCTGTCACGATTTACCGGTATATTGCAATATGCAGCTGCGGCAATACGTACCGCAGTACAATTTAAACATACCGGTATTTAGCAATATTTTTAATTTTCATTGGAAAATTCTTCCCTTCACTAAATGATAGTAGTGAAATGTAAATTTTCCATGGTTCATTCGATTAAAGCTTTAATTTAAAGAATTTAACCGATTTAGGTGCGTCCTGAATGTTCCAATAACTCTAAAAATGCACAGTTTTTCTCCAGGCACTTTCCTTACAAAATCCTATTACATACTTCAATACTGAACAGTTGAATAATTTTTTAAGACAACGTATTATGCAGCCGTGTCTGGTTTGTAAAGCAATATATCGTGGTACGGTTCTAGCGCATCGCTGTATACCGCGATACGCTTCTGGCATATCGTGACAGCCCTAGTTTCAACTATAGCCACCAATGACACATCTGGCTATTTCCATGAAAGAAATAGCATTGAGAGTAAAATAAGAGAGTATTATACAAAATGTCTATACCTTCTAATGTAACGAAATCTCTCTTACCGACAATACTCAGCCAGGTGGGTGGGGCAATGTAGAGTAATTGTTCTTGGTATTAAGATAATTGTTAGTTATAGGAGATCTTATTACAAGTATGGGCATGGTACATATCTGATTACATACAAACTTACACAAATTAATACAATTAATAGAATTGACTTGTTTAGTCATTGATAATGACTTAATGAGAGGGTCTGTGATTATTGTTTGGTTTAGGCCTTGTTTATCATTAAATTTGGTCTTGTTTATTGTTAGTTTGGTTGGCCATCGGATAATGCCAGATCTGCTTTGGTTCAGATCACATTCATAAACCTGCTTGTTAACTTGTGCAAGAAACTTGATCCTAATCTCTCAGTCATGGTAACTTTGCGGGCCTTGAAGCCATAATGTCAGTCACTGACTGAAAGAAGTATGTGTCTAGTAATTGGATAACAGCTAAATCCAGAGATATTGCCTTTCTAAGAAGGGTGAGTTAAGGTTGACGGACTGCCACTATATGACATGTAGAATGTGTTGCTATGGCATAAAACTAACTATTAGAGGGAAAAGTATGGTGGCATAGAGGTGACATGGAGAAATATTTAGAATTTACATGCGCACGCAATAACGTTAATGTGGCCATGCAATAGCTTTACATGCGCATGTTATAATTCACCAATGAGAGTTGTCGAAATTGGTGGCCATTTTGTTTGGTGTGAGCATGTACAGCTATTGAAAAGTCATCATTTGAAGGTATCTAAGAAGATACAATCCTACAATTATAATATACAGTAGAAACTTTATATTATGGAACCCATAAAGTGACATTTTGCAATACTTTTTTTTATTTTTGCAATTCTGTTGTTTAAACAAAATATATCATTTTTACTAAATATTATTTTGTTTTATAATAATAACAAGGAGATAATATTATGTTTAAACAAAATAATAATGGAAATAAAGAAAGAATTTCAAAATGTCACTTTAGGGGCTCCATATCATAGTGTTGTGTACATTGTATTAAATTGTTGAGTTGTTTAGATTTAGATATGTATAAATTGATGTTAGATTTCTACAATGACAGGATAGTTTGCTATGTTACTTGTTGATATTAAAACTTCTCTTAAATATCATTATAAGGACTATGTAATTAAAATATTAGTTTCTAGTCTCCTGTCATTTTGATGCTTTACTCCAGGTATTGGTAGTGGAATCTGAATTAAAGGGGACACAAAATTGTGTGTTCTAATGATTTTGTCCAGAAAAATTTGGAGCTATAAAAAAAGTCCATTTTGGATGTTTAGGTGCGGGTAATGTGACAAACTATTGATCAACTTGCTGAGGCCTAATTAAGATGATATTTGTCAAGAACTCTGATCAAAAATTTTTAACACGACAAAAATTTCAGATATTTTGCATAATATAATCATGGGCAATGAAGTAGACTATGAATTATGCATGTGATAATTATAAGTCATGCATTATAATTATAGTTTTTTAAAGCTCACATGGTATTGCTGTTTGTCATAGATTGCTGTGACTGAGAAGCTGGATCTAGTGGTCAGTTATAATGATTGTATGGTCAATTAATGTGGAAATATGACTGATGAAGTCACTGTGCAACTTAATTTATTATATAATGATTTATATCTTTGTTTCAGTGAAGAACTCAGGCGCTTTTCTCAAAACCTTACGATAATAATTATCGTAAGTTAAAAGTAAGAAACATTGATACATGTAATATGGTCTTATATAGTTTTTTGCTTATCAATTCCAAATAGTATTGAATTATGTAGAATATTGTGATAACCTTTTTGAATATCATGTCATTCTTATGTTTATTTTCCTTCTGATTTTGAACTGCAAAATTTATTAAATTGACTTACGATAAATTTTTCAAAAGAATTTTTGTGAGAAGGTGCACAGAGAAATAAAACAAACTGTTATTTTCTATGTCCTCAGTCAGTAATGATACTTTGATAATAGACTAATTATACTGCTTACATGCAAGACTTCATGGTATTATTTTGTTGTGGATTTATTGAGTTTTACAATTTTCTTGAGACAAATATAACTAATTTTGTGTAATTTTCTTAGAATTATGTCCTTGCTAGTTACTGGACATTATTAGATGCTGATTTGCTAATGTTCTAGTTTGAAGCTTGACTTAGTTTTGTTTGTTGGATTTAAAGTTAACAATCAAACTGTACAGGATTAAATAGGATTTTTGGGAGGAAAGAAATGTTAGTGGTTAATTTATGCATTATTTGATTTAAAAAATAATATATAGCCCATTTTTTCTCAACTATTGAAGTCTGAATAATTTCACAATGATTTAATACACACTATCACAATAGCATGAGTGTTAGACAAAGAACACTAAGTCACTGTGAGATTATTCATGTTTTTGTAGTTGAGAAAAAGCGGACAATGTTTAAGTCTGGTGAAAGAAATTGAGGAAAAATAATTTTGTTTACCAATATAAGTTGTTTTTGCAGATCATGTGACTTAGACCCTGATAATGTTATCAACAATTTTCCTGTAAGATAAACAATCAAATTTTGCTTGAAAGACTGACTAAGTATAATGCCTAGAGCTGTCATCGATTCCAACGATATCAATGTATTGTCGATATTTTTTTCTGATCAATTATTGAAATGCATTTTGAAACATCGATAATAAAGCCTATATAGATAAAAGTGTCAAAATTTGCAAGACAAACCATCTGTGGTTCACGAAAGGCAACAGTATTGATGGGCTGTCATAATATGAACGGATAGGTCTAAAACATTGACAGTGACCCCCATTGACGAAAAAGCCCTATTCCACAGATGGTACATTGTTGCATTTCTTTCAATATACATATAATATGAGTTTATGACAACATAAATGGTCTGTATAGTACTGCAGTCAATGTATGGATATATGTCGATGTATCGTCAATATTAATTTATCGATATTGTCGATAGGCTCGAGCCTGATCAATGGCAGCTCTAATAATCCCCCGTCTTGATGATTGCAAACTTTTCCCTTAATATTGTTTTTATCCATTTAAAATGTGACATTGTTTTTTATAAAGAATTAGTTTAAGGAATTTTCAGTTATGTAACATCTTCATTCCTGAACACACCTCTATAAAGCTGTAGTTGTATTGTTTGATTAAATTGCCTTAGTCTGTTGTTTGTTTAATTTGTGGATTAAAGAGTTTAGTTAAAATATTTCGTAATATTGTTTTTATTCTCTATAGGAAAGGATTGGTGTAGACCCTATTATGAAGTGGTGTCAATTTTATTTCAAGTGTTTAAGTGGCATATGTCCTCTGTATTAAGGCTTGTTAAATAGCTAATAGTCTCAATTGAAAAAAAAAACATTATAAAAAACTTTAAATTTTGTTCTGTTTTAAAGTATGAAGTTTTTAAGATTGTAAAATTAGAATTTTTTAAAAGTGACATTTAAATTTCTTATTGGACTTTAATAAATATTGGAGTTTTAAATTGTGTGTATTTAAAGGTATAAACCAATCATTTGTATATTATGTTTTTATAACTTATTCTTATATTTAAATATCTAGATTTTTGTACATGTATTTTATTATAAAGACGTAAAGAAAGTACATTATATGTTAATGTTCAAAATGTTTAATGGATATCTCATTTTAATCACATGGACTTTTTGTCAGTGATATTGAGGTACATCAAAGCATAATTATACATATGTATTATGGATTCAATTGGAAAGCATAATCATAAGTTTTCCGAAGGGACACTGTGGCCCCTAAAACCTTACAGAGCTTGACATTAAAGATTGTCCTATTGCCCCTAACCTGACCTAAATTTTGGTTCAGACAACTTAGTACTGCTAGTAAACATTTGGTCTGGGCAAGTAAAACTAGCTAGTTGTCCAACTGGGCAACCTAGCATACGAAATAATGTTTAACCCTGCCTAATAGGCTTAAACAAATTTCCTTGATGCAACTTTTACTACACTTTACTATCTGTTATACCACGTATGCTAGTAAATAATATATTACAGGTACAATATACATGTAGACTATTATATCATTTCAATGGTTGGTGCAAAACAAGTCTAACACCATGTTAATAAAGAAGAATGTAGACTAGTTTTGCACTGTCCCATCAATATGTTGTATCACTTGACAATTATGATATTATAAATTATCTCTTTCATTAATATTCATAACCCAACTGTTACCAATGTTTCCTGGGTTTGAGGTTCTCATTTCAGTTTTGAAACTTAAGACCTTTTGAAATACAGAATTTGAGAGTACTTAAAATACTAAACTTTATGAATATTAAAATATCTTGAATTAATTTTAATGTTGATTGCTACGTTGGACCATCAGCTTTGTATTTTGCTTGCTCAAACAAAATGTTTATATAGCCATTGTAACAGATTGCCAGATCCTGAATACAGGTTGTCAGGGGCAAATTATTGTCGAGCCTTGATTCATCTGAGCACTGATACATGTCAGCTAGACACTCTACCTACTGGGTTAATTAGCCTGATGAATATCACAGTTGTAAATTATTATCACTAAAAGCTAGGACAGTCTTGTATACAAGTCTATATAACTATAGTACGTATATTAGAATATTATACATGTATGATGTACTATAAAGTATATAATCCAGCTTATAGTGACACCATGTCTGGGATGTTATCATAATTAGTTTATTCTAAACGTCTAAGTAGATTATAGTATCATATAACAATGATGCAGCCCTATAATCAGTTGAACCAAAACTAGTCTATTTACATGTAAATAAAGATGGATGTAGGCTTGTTTTGCTCTAACCCTATTGATAAAATTACCAGTTTTTTTTTGCAGACTAGGTTATATATATTCATTTATTTTTTTTAAAGATTTTATCACCAATTTTATGGTCATTTATAGTAACCTTGGGCTCTTCTAATCCCAGTGAATGTACCAAACTCTCTGGAGCATACTCGCACTTCAGAGTTCTATGTTTAGTTCTTATAACCAGCTTTTTTGGACATATATATATATACATATAACTGTATATTTTTGGTTCAATCATGCTTTTTTCTTTAGGAAAAAGCTATCATGATTTAAAAGACATGTGGGTCTTAAGGCCATGCCAAATCGGAATTCTGTTAAGCGTTAACTCAAATTTGACAAACCTAGGTACCTCTTCACAAAAACAAACAAACCAAAACCGAAAACACAAATATTTTTTACGACAAAAAACAATGCATTATAAATATTTTTAAATGGAATAACATCCTCATAATATGAAACAATGGTCTGAATTCAGTATAAAATGACTAGTGTTTATTTCACGTTAGATATTGTAATAATGACGCGGTTATGGAAAATTTACGATGAATAACGTCATTGCCAAACACAATTTTCCCTGAATTAAATTGTTGTATTGAATCCCAGAACATCGGAATTATTTAAGAAATCTTGACCGACAATTTTGTTTTTAATTTTGATTGAGGACTCTTAAACCTATGCTCATGCGGACGCTTAACATGGCCTAATGTGGCTTGCCTTTCTACATTTCTGCTGGTTCTAAGACATTACTTGTTGAACTGTTTTTAAGACAACTAACTATTTGAAAGACATTAGAGTGCTGTTTAGATTGTTTGAACTTAGGGTCTTGTTTAAATTGTATGTGGGTGTTGTTTTAAATATCTTTGTGGGTCATTTTTAAAGGGCATGTATGTGGGTCTTATTTAAAAGACAGTTGTGGGTTTTGTAGCTAAACTTGTACGATTAAGTTTAAAATTACTATTCATTCAATACAGATTTGATATAAAGTTTAAATACCAGTTTTAAAAGACATGATCATAAATAGTATTGTTGAATTCTTGACGTAAACTTCTGTAACGATTCATACGGCCATTGTTCCATTGTCTTTAGGAATATCATACTTGACAGAAGTTTAAACTAATCGTAGACAAAAAGTTTAAACTAATTGTCGACAGTATATTTAGTTTTAAAATAAGTAACATATCTATATAAAGTATCATGGTGAAGTAACAATAGGACAGCTATATGATAGTTAGTGGTTGAAAAATTATCTATTATAACTATAGTAATGAGAACATGCCTTTAATTTGGTGAAAGAAATTACCATAGTTGGTGTAATAGGTTTTAGGTTTGAATTTGGTTGGTTCTGGATGGAATTTGAACCAACACATGATTATCCATTGACTCCCAGTCTAAAGTTGAATTCACTCGGCCACACTTGCTTAGTATGCTATGTAAGTAATTTTTAGCTGCGGCCGTGGCATAGTGGTTAGCATGTCTGACTATGAGTCCAGAGATCGGGGATTTGAGCCCAGTCACGGTAGGTCATACCCTATACATGAGTTGTCGGCTTCGTGTTAGGGTAATTGAAAGTTAGTACTGGTGATAGAAAAGTTTCAGGAAATCTTTAGTAGGAAGAGCTGGTCGTCGTATATATGACCTAAATATCTGTTCAATACAAAGTTTAATACTATTTTTTAAAGGAGGAAATTTATTATGGTAAATACGGTAAACAATAACCTTAATACATTTTGTACTATTTCACAGTCCAGGTGTATAAAAAATACTTGAACTATACAAAATGTATGTATAACCATATATAGAACAATACATGATAAATGTTTATCATTTAAAAGGTTTTGTTTTTGGCAATATATGAATTGTTTATAGTTTAATATTAAGTACATAAAGCATGTATTTATTGGACTTCAATGATAGAATATTTCGTTAAATAATTAAAACATTTAAACTTGATTTGATTTAAACATTTAAACTTGATCTCTTCGTTGTGTGGATTTTTATCATTGAACTATTTTGTGTTAAATTTGTTCAGATTAGTTAATTGGATTTATTAATTAGGCATGGAAAAGTATGGTCGGTTGGCTGTTTAACTCACATGTATTGAAAGATAATTTTGATTAGTGATTTCATTTAAAGAGAATTTTAGTAGATTGTGACAGCTAAGTGTGTCAATGATTAGTGTTTATATATTAATTTTAAGTTAGTAAATGAATTCATGCTTAGTTTTTTTGGTAAGTGTATTTTAAGTATATGTTTTTGTACTTATAATTTGCATTTGATTTAATGGTAATATCATTTGATTTGTATATTTAAATCATTTTAGTTTATTAATTAAAATGTTTGATTTCTCTACTTAATCATTTGATTTGTATTCTTAATTCATTTGAGTGTATTAATAAAAATGTTTCTATTTTTATACTTATTATTTTGATGTTTATTCTCAATTCATAGGACTTCTTTTCATAAATCACATTTAAATCATTGTTATTAATAGTACTGATGGAATTTCTTTAATCACAATCACTTTGGCTCTTTGGCTTTATTCATTAATTAATTGTCTCTTAAAATTTAACGTGATCCTATATATTTTTCCTTAAATTTTCTTGCAAAGTACTTGTATTGGCATTATAGATACAAGTTCATCTCGCTTACCACTGTATTTGGTCATTATGACCATTTAAGCACTAGGTTTTTGTAGGCAGCGTTTTCTGGTTGTATTTACATAGAACTGTCACTTCCTATGTATAAATAACTTCTCTAGTATATGTTCAATAACAAATTACACAACATTAGTTTTCATTGTATTGGTTATCTATTGTACAAAAGATAATAATGATTGATTCATGCTTCTTTCATTGTGTTGTATAGGAGTTATATTAAACTATTGAGTAGTTTCAAGATGACCTTTAAAATTTTGAATAAGGTTCTTTGTTCAATATTTGAATTTACAAATAAACTTCAGAATTCATAAAATTGTAGTTTGAATTGTATGCTATGGTTTTTAAAAGGAAATGAAGTCTACATAAATGACATTGTCAAACTTTAATGCATTTTTTGTCATATTGTTTGACACATGTGAAAACTGTCAAATTGTTTAAATGATTCAATTCATAAAGAGTGCTAAGTGTCATGTAAATTGTCTACAAAAAGTACTTCATTATTTTGTCACTTTCATTGTTTATTACAAGTTTTTTACATAACAGATTTTTGTTAAAATTGATAATAAGGAATAAAGTAAACTTTCAATGAAAGAATGGACTTAATATTAGTTTTCATGTTGTTAAGACATGATTTTTGATACATGCTGAAAGTTACAAAAGTCAGTTACAAATTAAGCAATATGAAGGAAAAGTGTGTTTAAAAGGCAGCACATAGTGTGTCTAGGGTTACAGAACTTCCATAACTCAAGACGCCAAGGTCAAAGTTGCAGTACCAAAACTTGTCACTGCCTTGTTAAAATGCTGTGCATGCTTTGTCTAAAGTCTTTTCCTGGAGAAGAACTCTTCATTTCGGGAGTTAACTGGATAGAGTTCTTCATTTCGGAGGTTAACTGGATATACCTCTTTATTTTGGAGGTTAACTTAGTAGACATTTGTTGATATTAAATTGACATTTCAATAATGTGTCTGTTATTATCTCTTATTAAAATGTGGGAAGTATTCTGTTCTTTTCTAATGGGATTAGGTGATAGCTTGACAAAACTTTAAGAATAAGTCTTGGCATTAAGTATAAATTATTTAAATATTCTCTCAGATTTGATAAGACATGTTAGTTTATTTCAAGTAAATAAAAACTCCCCTGGGGCATTTTTGTCTAATGATTGTGCTCCAATGGATTGTTTTTTACCAATGAACAAAATGTAGTAATTACTCATGTGGTATTTTTGTTTATTATATTGTACATAAATGGACTACTCAGTTGTCTCCCTTTGATATAAAAAATTAAGATGTAATGATTTGTCTCCCTTAATTTGAAATTTTCAAATTTTCATTTTTATTTTGATATAGTGTTGATGCCTAAATATGTTTATGATCTAATGAAGTGCTTTCTTTGTTTCACAATGTATTTACAACACGCTTAAGCTTATTATAAGTTACAAGTTTTATTTTTTTGTATTACAATATAGTACTGAAAAAAAACACTAAAGATTTTTTTTCAGTTATATCTGATTATGATGACATTACTTGCTTGCCTGTACACTTACTTTGTACACTTCCCAAACAAATGGGAATTTTTACAATATATTATGTAAAAATCTTTGTGATACATTTGTAATGTTCATGTATTGATAAGAATGCATCTGTTGCATCCAAAATTGTAACCAATTATCTGAGTCAGAGAGCATACTAACTCCTTAAATGTCAGTGATGGCAGTTCTCCATTCTACATAACTTTCAAATTTTCATTGCAACAGTTTAATTATTGATTCTTCTATCTTATATTTTCAGATGACAATCAAGTAGAAAAAAGCCAAAATTTCGTTGTGAATGAGTTAGCTGACTGAAGGAAGAATTTTACTGAGTGTCAAACCTTCAGGAAGAATATAGAATAATCAATTTTTGATGACAAGGAAGGAGTCGCCAAACTGACTCAAAACTGTTTCGAAAAGTGTTAACAGTGATTTATTGATCGGAAGAAGGAATAAAAGCTGAAACTATGTGTTTATTAAGATAACTATTTAAAATCTGCGTTGAAAAAGGAACTAAAATCCTAAAAATTATGAATGTGAATTGTAAAAAGGAAAATTGGTATAAGTATTGGTTTATAAGGAATAACCCCAAATTTTGTGCACAATAAACCCCAATATATCACAGAGTTATAAAGGGGAAATGTTACAATGTTGGTGCATGGTTAAGGTGAGAGTTAGCAGGTAAATGGATCAGGTCAGTACAAGGAGATAACTAGAGAACCTGATGTACAAGTTTAATGTCAGAGATAACATCGTAGATAACACAGTTTACAAGATTGACCAGTAATTAAATATACAGATAAAAACAATGGGATTTGTTTAGAGAGGCGAAGTAGACGAGATTAGATTTCAGTGAACTATTTGATCGTTTGTTTGTAAATAAGGAAGACAAAGGATTAGAATATAGTTGAGTTCAACTTGAATATATATCACCTCGATTAGCATATTCAAATAATTTATGTTGAAATTAAGTGGGATTATAATTCTGATGAAAGGATTTTTTGTACGATTTAGTGTTAACTTTCGATTTAAATTTGTTGTGAATGTTTTATGATGATCATGTTAAGGGTGTGAGCATGTGAGCACATATATAATTTCTTACGAGTTACATTGTAGATTAAAACCATTATTCTGACTTAACGGAAATGGATGCTGACATTTTTTCGAAGGGATGTTTGAATGGAAAATATTTGGTGAATTGATGTTAACTATAAACGTTATGACTTTTAGCTCTAGTTTGAATTACTAGTTAGAGTAATATTGTGAATTTAATTCACATTTAACATTTGTTTGGTATAAGTGTTGTAAGGGATATTTTTAACAGTCATGTTTTTGATTTAAGTATTTATTGTTTGCGGAGATTTTACATCGAATATGGAGTTAAAGGTTTGGGTGGATGGAATAAAACGTGTCGTGTGTGGAGTTACTGATAACACATCATGCCAAGACATTGTGATAGCTCTAGCACAGGCCATGGGCCGTACTGGAAGATTTACACTTATCGAACAATGGAGGGAAAACGAGAGACCACTGGCTCCGGGGGAATGCCCACTTTTAGTGCTACAGAAATGGGGTGAGTTTGCCAGTGAGGTAAAATTGGTACTATATGAATCTGGAACAAGAAAAAAACAAAAACAGTCTGAAAAACAAAGTGACATGCAAAAAGTGCCAGATAGGTTTACTCATAATTTTACACCACCTGTGAAGACTAGTGAAGCAGTTATTCGGAGATCTTTGACATTTAGTGGTGGTAGAAAACCGCAAGATATTAATTCATACCATAAAAATCCTGAGACATTGAATATACAAAAACAGGGTAAAAACTTATTGCCGCAGGGACCACCTAGCGGTAGTAATCATTCTAATAGACATTTATCTTTTGGTGAAAAAGTAACGAGTGACGGAAACTCATGGTCAAGTAACTC
This sequence comes from Mactra quadrangularis, assembly GCA_025267735.1. Classification (NCBI taxonomy): domain Eukaryota; kingdom Metazoa; phylum Mollusca; class Bivalvia; order Venerida; family Mactridae; genus Mactra; species Mactra quadrangularis. The sequence continues at coordinate 38,415,373 of CM046304.1, forward strand.
GTCGCTTTCTTCACAAAACTCTTACGTGAATCCACAACAACAACAACAACAACGTAGCAGACGGTCATCGTCACATGACAGGATGCCATCGGCAACTATCACTTCGCATGATCATTCACAACCAATACATTCCAATCAGGCTGCACCATATCATAATGTAGGAATGCCCATTCTAAATAAAGGACAGCAATATACAAACCGAGTGCCTCAGAACCCAAACCATCATTCCCAACATCAATTTCCATCAAAACCAACCAACAACCAGCAACCATCTAATCATGATTATGTTTCGGTACCAAGTCAACCAAATCCCAAACATCTAAACCATAGGCTTGCCTCAAATAATACAAACATGCAACAGAAACCAAATAATGTTGCTGTTGCTGATAGCATTAAAACCAGTAACCCAAATGGATCTGTAAGCATGAACGGCACCGTTCATTCCTCCGCCTTCTCACCAGTTCGACCTCGAAGAAATAGTTCGGATGAAAGACCTAACGCAAGAATCTCTAATATGGATATACCAATGTATACAGACAACAGAAAATCTAGTCAGAAACATGACCTTGAAGAATATGACCTTGACAGTAACTTTCCTGACGTCGTCAAGGAAACAGGTCAGGAACGTTTGATAGAAGAGTTTCGATTACCTGGAGGTCAAGGTCAGCCACGAAATCATTTAGACCGTGGAGAAGACGAGAGAATAAAATTGTTACATTTGGTAACTATGCAGAATGAAAGAATTAAAATGCAAGATTCTCAACTGGAAATTATTGATACAGGTGAGTGGTAATTTCAATCATTGACTAATGATACAGTCCCTTAAACAGGGTTCGTGAGATGAGTCGTGGATACACGTATCAGTTTCAAAGTCAAATCGTGAACAAAATCGTAGCCGAGTATGGGTTAAACTTACTTTTTTTCCAGCTACGGCTCCATACGGGTGTGTTGTTTTGTGCCATGTGCATACCGTCACCTTTATACGCAAGGCTTCCCAGGGCTTCACACTGTCTGCACGCGACGAGGGATTAGCCACCAGCTTAAAGGTTGGACTGGTGTGAATATTAATTATAGCTAATGAAAATTATATGAAAATCATACAGTCAAGCTGGTTTAAGCTATTAAACAGTTACTAGGTGTAAACTCTACTTGACTTTAACTGCCATTCATGATTAAGAATCAGTGGTAGGAGGGAGAATGGCCACAAAAATAATAAATGACTAAATTCTAAGCAATATACCTCGCCTGGGAATAGAACCTTCCATCCTTCAGTCAGTGGACTTGCTTGTTAGCGAGAAGGGCTTAGAAACTCATTTAGGTCGACTGAATAAAGTTCCTAGTACTTATATACCCTGGTTCATGGCATAGTTGGCTCTGCACATGATTTTGATTCAAGTATCCCAAAAGGGTTGCTGGTTCAAGCCTCACCAGGGCTGGTTTAACCTTTCCATGAAAATTTACAATAATGTTGATTTTCGTCCATTAATAAGGTATATGGTTATATATAAGTTGTCAGCCTCAAGGAAGATTAAGTAGGTATTAGTTATAGATAAGGGTCCAAGAAAGCTAGGTTAGGTCTGCGGACTACCACAAAATGACCATAATTGTAGTTGACTTGGCATTAACCCCCCATTACAAAAACAACTACATGTACTTATATATTATTAGAAGGTGATACTTGTTGCAAGTTCTATTTCAGTTTAAAGTCTGCTTCAATAAACATGCTCAGGAGGGCCATACTATCAACAATTGTATAATGATTATATAGAAATGTAACAAAGTTGGATTTACAATGAAAATATCTTGTAAGGTGTTTGATATGGGCCCCATGTATTTTTAAAACATCTATACTCCAATTTTCCTTTTCCTATACTTTTTTGTAGAAATCAACTCTAGAGAACAGAAAATAGAAGATTTAAAACTTGAATTAGGTCATGTGACAGAAGAGATTTCAACTACAGTCAAACTATGTAATGATTACGATGAAGAAATAAAGGAACTTGAAAATGGAGATTTAATTGACGATATAGAAAGAGAAAAACAAGTGGAAAAAGAAATAAAAAATGAGATTTCTGCATTGAGAACTAGATTAGAAAAATGTGAAAATGATTTACATCAGTTTCAAGTTAAAGTTAAAACTTGTAGTAAGGAATTGGAAAAAGAACACGGTGTGTTAAAGACAGATGAGAAACGTAGAAGGGAGGAAGAGGTTAAATTACAAACTGAAATATCTGAACTTAGAAAAGAGATTAATGAAAGATCTGAAGACCTTGATGAAAAGACTAAAGTTTATGAAAATGTTGAAAGTGAGTTGAAGTTAGTTAATGAACAATTAAGACATAAAACAGAGGATTTAACTTTAACAGAAAAAGAACTACAACGTGAAAATCTTAAATTCTTTCAAAATTCAGAAGAAACTACGAAATCTGGAAAAAATGACGGAGAAGGTTAGTATACAATGTGTTTATAAATTTTTATGTATTATGGTCTGATGTAAGAAGATTCAGCCACCTGCTGCCTACCTCAGTTTCTGGGACACCGTCAGCAGATGACAAACTATCTGGATTTGATTGATAGATGATTATTTGAATATGATTAAACCCTTATTTTGATATAAAATGCTTCACTAGAGATATCTGGTCAAATACTTATATATGGTTTGCATGATAATTGATATATATATAAGAATGATGTAGGATCAGATTTATTGTACTGTTGGTAGATGTTACGTACATACATGTTCGTTATTTATGTTTCCCTATGTATTATGCAGTGCCTATCAAATCTTTTATGTCTTTGTAAAATGGTTTTACTCTATCTTCAAACTCTCATCATCGTGGGTAATCTAATTTTGAAGCAGAGAAATAAGCATGAAATAATAGGGGAACACATCTAGTTTAGCGGACCCCGGAAGTAAATATAAATATGCGTGCTCAGCGTGCTGTTTCTATGAGCAGACGCGCTACTGTAAATGCCGCAAATTTTCCACCCACACCCCTGCTGATATTAAAAATGAATAACAAAAAGCTTTTTAAAATAGTTATTGAAAATAATTCATTTAAGAAATGAATAAAAAACTGCATCGGTTAAAACTAAATGGCGTCCAAAATTTGTAAACAACGCAACGTCCGAGCATGAGCAAAAGCGGGGTCCGCTAAACTAGATTCTATCCATAATAGGTACCCCCAGTATGTGTTGTGGAAAATGATACATATAGTATGCTTAGTTCATCTAACAGTTATTTCCTCTGTTTTTACTTTTTTATATTTTGACAGATATTTTAAAACTGTTTGAAAAGTTACTGCGCTATGATTCAGATAGCACTTCCTCATCATCTAAATAAATGTTTAACCTGAGTAAATTAGGTAACAAAATGCTGCTTTATTGTGCAATACAAAATTGGCCATGGATAAATTTAATTTTTTTAATTGCTATGCGTCTCTAATAAATTTTGACGGCTAACAATATGTTGGGGATATTCTTATTGAAATTTAAACTTTGTTGAAAACTTATTGCATGGGGTTTGTGTAGGTAAATGTTTGATGTTTAACTCACGATGGGAATTCTATGTAACTATGACTTCACAAATGCAATGGTATCAAGAAGAAAACGGTGAAAATCAGTCTTGATTCAAAGTTTTAAAGAGCTTTAAGTCTTTTAATTCTAGTCAGATTTAAATGATACCTGTGTGAAGCCAAGCAGAAATATCTCAAACGCAATGTTTTTTTCCACAAATTTAGGAATATGACCCATACCTTTAGAATTGGGAATTTTTTAGGCATTTTAGTTTAAATTGGGATGAAATGTCAAGCAAATCTAATAACAAAAGCAGATTTAACCAAGTTTTTAGATTCATTTTTCATTAAGTTAGTTAGTTAATTAAAAAGAAAGATAACAGGGATGTATAATTTTAAGCTGAAACATACTTACAGCTGTCTTTTTTTCAAAAATCTTATTTTTCTAGTTAAATTGGGAATTTTGGATCGAAATTTGGGAAAAAAGGTATGATTTTAGATTGGGAATATAGACCATAAGTGGCTATAAAATTGACCAAAAATAAACACTGAAACGTCAGTTGTATACTTTTTGCTTACTATTTCTGCTTAGCCTTGAGTAGGTTTCATGTTAATCTGACAAGAATTAAATTATTTCCAGCTCTTAAAAACTTGAGGCAGATCTTTTTATATTTTCTTCTTGAAACTGTAGCATTTGTGACGTCATAGTCAAATGGTATTGCCACTGTGTAACAGGCTCTTGGAGAATTATAGTAACTTGACTGTATTTCTGTTTTATGTTTCATTTTCATTATTTCATATCTTTTTTTCTATTTTTTTTTCAATTTTTCAAACTCATTCTATGTTTTAACTAGTAGATTTCTAGCTGACTTTGTTAGAATTCCACTTGATGTTTTTGGTTCTTTATATCTCTTTAACAAAGGGAACTTATTATAAAGATCATATTTCAAAATACTCTAAAATAAAACTTCTAATTTCTTATTCAAAGGGAGATAATTTATAATGACTTAAATTTTATAAATATTGGCACTAATTGGTTGAGCACATTTTGAATTGTTGCCTCTATGATGGACAGGTGTACATATAATATTAAAGCATACAAATATACAATGCTTGAATGGCAGCCTGTCAATCAAATTCGACCATGATCATGCACAGAGTTAGTCCAAGGCTAAATCTTTAGGCTTGTTAATGCCACATTAGGATCTCTGCTAATCAACTTTTGGTCACCCAGAAAAATTATTAGTGACCCAAGACTCATACAACTTGATATAGAATTTTGTTTGACCAGTGCCAGAATGATCACAGTATCTTAATATTAGGGTTGGGCAAATATTAACTTTTTTTAAAAGGTGCAAACCAAACGGGTGTTTTTTATGGCCAAATTATGTGCCGAGTCTGAATATCACAATTAAAATTTTCTACGATGACGTTTTAGGTTCACTTTTTGCGAAAATTCAAAATGGCCGCCAAAATGGCCGATTTTGGTTATGCGGGACAATATAATGTTGTCACTATAGCTTGTAATATATCATTTTACAGGTTTTAATGGTTGATAAACACGTTTTTGAGATTAGAATACCAAAAAATAAGTAGTGGAAGCTTTATTTATTGATAATTTATACAATATTTCGGCAAGACAGTACATATTTTCGATTATTCTGTAAGACAATTACAAAATATGCTACATGATCAAAGAGTTTGTTTTAAAACACTTTCATGTTAAGCAAAACATCATTTTCTGGTTTTATGTTTTTGGTTTAATTTGTTTTCAGGAAGTATTTCCATTTTGAGTTTACTATCTTTTTTATGTGTCGCATTTGGTGTAAATGCGACACAGTTGTGGCTCTTAGATATCTTACTTCACATATCAATCGTTTTTTCTGTTTGTGAATCCTTAGCAAATCAACTGATTTCCGCGTGAATGGACCGATATTAGTTTGTTCAAAATATAATTCAGCAGATAGATATCTTTCTTTTGTTTTTATCACTCCGTCAAGTATGTGAGCATATAACATATTTTAATCATGTAAGCTTTTATAGTGATTGCCTCTCTTTGCAAGTTTAACAAGTTTATCAATGTAAAATTTTTAATCTCCGAAGGCTCCTGTGATGGACAATTATTTTTTACATGTTACATATCAGCTCTCAATCAGCTCAACAGATAGCAAGCATATCTATAAGTCCATGCGGACAACAACAGGATAATCTTCAATATACAGGCTAGAATCCATCAAGCTAAAACAAATCTCAACAACTTGACAGATGCTTAATGATATTTTAAATTGAATAACAACTTTAAAGATGAAAATGAACCTTTTTAAAAGGAAATAATTGTGTATAAAACTACACAACAATGTCTAAATGGACCTTATATAGCATGAAAGAAGGTGAACGATGCTCAATACCTTTGTGTTATTATGGCCAGATCAATTCACCTTAATCTTACATCACAAAGGAGTTTCAGCTTTCACATAAGCAATTACATATCTAAAGACTTATAATACATAGACACTTGACACAGAAATCAATGGAAGTATTGGTACATTGTCTTGTACATTCCACTCCCACATTGACTTTTGCATGGTTTAAACATTGTACTACCAGCCTACCAATTCAAAAGCTGCAACAGGTTCAAAATTTTACTGATATAGTGGTCTTGATAACTCCATTAGAGCAACCGGAACTGTGCTCCTAAAGTCTCAATAGACTATCAATTAAAGTTAGAAGAATCATGTCTGAAGTCCTTCTAATGACCTTGCATCATGTTACTTAAGAACCTTTTCGTCCAAGTGAGATCTCGAGGTCAATTTTGGCTTCGATATCAAAGTTACATATGCAACTATGCTATTTTCGCCTCCGTCATTATTAATTTCTAACATATCCATTTATGGAAAAGGAATATATTTGTCTAAAGGTTCATAACATTTTACACAACTATGAAATCAAGACTACATATACATGTATAAATGTACAGATACAGCTAGTACAAGCTTGTTCGAGTTATAATCTTCAACTTAATAGAATAATTTCAAAATAATTTTTTATGATTAAGGAAAACATTTACAATATCTGCAATGCATCAAAATCTATAAACAGTAAAGCATTTAAAACCAGTAGATGGTTTGTTTTTTAATTATTAATAGCAGTTTAAAGTCATTATACAATAAAACAGAAAGAGCGGCATAGCTCGATGAATGCAATTTGGCTATTGCCATTAAAGCTAGTATGTGTATACTTAATAAAGGTGATAAAAATTCATTCTTAGTAGCATTAATATAATCAAAAGCAGAAATAAGTATCACAAAAGTAATATTTAAGCTGAAAAAACCTATGAAAAGATTTGTAGGAAATTGATTTAATGCTAAAGTAGATATTATTCTACGAAATTGTGTGATTTTGGCTGAAATATTGTATAAATTATCAATAAATATAGCTTCCCATACATATTTTATTTTTTTTAACCTCAAAAACGTGTTTATCATCCTTAAAAACCTACAAAATGATATATTACAAGCTATGGTGAAAATATAAAATAGTTGTACATAATCAAAACGGTCATTTTGGCGGCCATTTTGAATTTTTGCAAAAAGTGAACCTGAAACGTCATCGGAGACAATTTTAAAGGTCATATTTGGATTCAGTGCATCATTTGGCCATAAAAAACACCCGTTTCAAAAAAAAGTTGGTGATTTGCCCAACCCTATTAATATATCTATGTTTGTGAATGGACACTATGTACCTTTGGTCAATATATCATGCTAGCATATTTTGGAATAATGAATATCTGAGTCTGAACGCAAACAAACAAGTATCCATATGAATAAACATACTTACATTTACCTTGTAGCCATCGGGGGCATTATTTTAAAATTGTTGGTCGTCCCCCTTGAAATTCTGGTTGCCATGGACGATAAGGCTGAGAATTAAAAAAAATATTTTATGTATAATTCTAATTTTTGCAGATGTATTATATTGGTATAATTCAGAACAATATTCCCATAGACCTAACCTGGCTGTTAGGAGAAATGTGAGTGTACTACAATGCTTGTATAGGTTTCATTTCATATCTTAATTGGTCTTGTATTTTTTACAATTTTGAGGTGATATTAACATATACTATTTTTTCTTCTTTTTTTTCTCTACGGGTTTGGGATTTTATAAATCTCACATAGTTTTTAGTTTGTGTGAATATTAAACCATTTAGTTTAGCACCCAACATATAATGGTGTAATAAAAATGATATTTTTTATTTTTTTATTTTATTTTGTATACATGTATTACATAATAATATATAGATACAATGTACATATTAGTTTCCCTGTTAGATAGAAAACCCAACTTTTTTCTCCTTAAAATTGCTGTTTAGTTGGTAAATATGGCCCCTTAATGAGTTCAATGTTGATCCCTTATCTTTGATTTTCATGTACCTGTACACATGTATGACAATACGGTCTCCAGTCTGTATGCAAAATTCAAGTCTCACGTCAACACATACTGATACAAATCATTTTGTGCGGAGTCTTTGATTTGTTATGCTGAGTTAAGTCATTATTCCCAGTGCATTATTTCTTTACTTTTTTCTTTGCATGATTTATATAATAATTTGTATTCATATTTTATATCATATATATAATGTGTGTACTAGTTCTTCCAAAATCTTTCTGATATCTTCCTAAGGAGGTATGGGTTTTGAGTGTGAGATTACCAGAATACAAAATTAACACTACCTTTTCCGGAAGATCAAAATGTTTAGAACTTTTAATTTTTCCTTTATTCTAGCATGGAATTTATACATTTATAATATAATGTACAGTGTTTATTTTCACTCTTTAAGTGGAAAGGTAGCGGACCCCTTTTGAGGGGAGAATTGCGACAAAAAACAAATTAGGGGGAAACATTTCCTTTATTTTCAATACTTGAGATAACATGGATCTTCTAACAGAGTAACATTCCTGTCTGCCTATATAAAATTTCATCTATTGAACCCATATATTCATCTGTAATTTCTCTGTAATGCTTGAGGAATAGGCAAAATTGCTATAAAAGTTTAAGCACACTCCAACAGGGAAATTTTTACCTGGGAAGGGGAAAATAAATACTTTTGGAGAGGGGAATTGGGCCCAATTTCAGCCCCAAAATGGCCTGAAAATAACCACTGATGTAGTTCCCAGTTAAAGTACAATCATTATTGTAGAAATAGTTTTGTACATGATGTATGTTGGTGAATTCAATATTACAATTTGTTAGTTAAAATATTGTTATGATAATTCTACGTGTATATACTAATGGCACATTCTACTAGCAAATCGCTAGCTAGCACTTCCTCACCTGGTACCCTCGATTTGGTATCACTTACTTATTACTTTTGGTGCAAGAAAGGTACTAGAGGACGAATGCTATCTAGCGATTTCCTTATGAAAAGGGTCAATTTTAGAATTCAGTTGCTATAGAAATATTTTCTTCCATCATTCTCCTACCTTCTCCTGTACCTTGTAGTCACTGGTTAGGGTTTGTGTTCAGCACATAGATTAAGCCCTTGGGCCTAAAGATCTGTGTCCAGGGAAAGAGATTAGGATTTCTGCAGACTGCCATAATAATTAAGGCTGAAAGAAAAAGAAAAATAGTGGTAAAGTTAACCATGCATTGCAGTACAGAATTTTATTTATTACAAAATATAAAAAATGCACTAGTCAAAAGTAAAGCTATATTTTCCTTTTGTGATACAAATGTATACAACTATCTTTTCAAATAAATTATTGTAAGAACTAAAATATTTGAAGTTTTTAGATTATAAATGACTATTTGCACAAGTCTATTATATACTGCATGAATACTGAAGGTGTCCGATTTCACTTGAGTTATGAAATAAAAAGTTGTGAATTTTCATGTTGAAAATGTTTGGTATGTTATTTTGTCAGTTGTTAAACTAACTGAAGTATTTTAAATGAATATCTATCAAATGTAAGTGACTTTTGTGACAAGTAAGAAGTACATGTATTTTAGCTGTAGTCTACAAGAAAGGTAACTCCGTATTGACTTTATAGTTAGTAATGACTATGAAAGCCTTCCAATTAGATTAGTTGGTAGTGCATCTGAATGTGAAGCCGGGAGGGTGGGGGGAAGTTTACTCCTGTTCTCTGGTCTTTAGACCTAATTCGGACTCAAATTTATTGGTTTTTCCGTAAGTGCACAGGTGGTTCAAACAAAGTTTACCACACATTTATGCAGAAAAGCATGAAATATGGTTAAGATCCTTTTGTTCTGTGGACACTTATTTTCATTGTGTCAGTGAAAGTTTGTTTGTATTGCAGGAGAAAACCCAAATGTTTGAATTCCGAGTATAGACTATTAGGTTTGTTAGTAGCTCATTGGACTGTGAAGCAAGGGGGAGGCAAGTTTAGTCCTTGTTTCAGGTCATTTTGCACTAGCTATGAATGCTGTTGAACATTGACCTGAGATGCAAAGTAAAGTTAGCTGTCTTTAATGGTTAAATAAAGTTTTATGTACACATTTCACATTGCAGTAGACAATAAAAATTTTACTGTGAGTTTTGTAATAGGACAAACAAATTAGAGTGTGGACTATGTATACATGTTGTTTTCTTGCTTTCATTGTTAGTTTGCTGTGTTTAGGTGACACTTGTTGTTGTTTGGAAATGTTGTTTGTTGTTTCATTTCAATGTTTCTATTGTTGTTTGTAAGAAATTCAATATATCATGTACAGAACAGAACATGACTTTAATTTACATTCACATGTTACATATATTAACAATATGAGAGAAGTTTACGTAAATATACATGTATATAAATGTACATCGAAATACACTTTGTTGGTACGAGTGGAACTAACTTGGTTTGAAATAAAGGTATCATTATAGCTTTTTCACATTGCCCTTAGATGCAATGAATGTGTTTAGATTATTATATATAGCGTTTTCACATTGATTTGAGACAAAGACTACAAGTTAAATATCATTACCATTCATTTAATCAGTTAGCAACAGGGTAATGCATTTTTCACTCTTGGGTCAGTATGAAAAGGCTTTACTGAACACTATAAATTTCTATGCCAAGTAGTTTCCTTTAAGTCTAAATGTTTTAAATTTTAAACAAAGCATCAAGAGATATTACTTGTATGAAGATTTTTGAGATACAAAATTGTTTGTCTGTTTTGTTTAGCTGTATGTACTATCTTTCTTATAACATTGAAATTCTTTTTTTGTAAAAAATAATTCCATCCATAATTACCTTTAAACTTGTAAAAAGCTGGGTTTTCATTAATAAAATTTATTTTTAATCTTGCTTGTTAAAAATAAATTTTAACAGTTGAAAAGGGAGAAATGATATTTTATGCATTTGTAATTGTTATCTAAAGACATGTTCATAATTTCCCTAGAATTTATATAAATTTAAAAACAAATAACATAGCAGCTAGCTAAATAAGTGTAAAGGTACTATGGATGGAATTGTATTTTTGTTTTACCCATTTTTAATTCAGTTCTTATTCTTCTTTTACAGCAATCCTCAAGGTCTTGGAGGGAAGTGGTTCATCCAAGTTAAAACGTAAACAATTTATAACAAGCCCTTTAACGATATTAGAAATGACCAAGAAGGAAAATGGAGTATGGGTATGAACAAAGTCAAGAACAGATAGTGTCATGTGATCTATTGATGAATCTGACATCACTTCCTGTTAAGTCTTATCTTGATGATGTCATTTCCTGTTACTTTCTATGTGTAGATGACATCACTTCCTGTAAATCTGTGACAAGGGCATTATTTCTTCAGGAGATCTGCACAACAAAACCATTTATTCTACGATTTATGTTACTGGAAATACAGATACGCTAAATGACTTTGAACCAAATGTATAACAGCTTGAATTGATGATAACCCACTTAATTTTCTGTCCTTTTTTACATTCTATTATTTACACACAGGAACAGAACAGAAAATATTTTTATTTCTCAAATTACCATCTACGGTCATTCATCTGTTTTATTTCATTTCTCTTAAATATGATATAACCATATTAAATACTGATTTCATCATATCAACGTATTTGTTAGTAATTCATTTTGTTGCATTTTTAAACCTAAAGTGCTTGATATTTTTTTTCATCAAACTTCTAATTACACCAAATTTTAAATTACTAGTTGTGAAACAAAGGGAAATAACCCAGTATATAAATGTTTGTAAGTTTTTCATACAGAGTTACCTCCCATTGACCATGGTATTCATTTAAAATATTCATTTATTAATTGTTGCATCAAAGCTTTGTAAGGAACTTTTACATGTTTTTGTGCCATTGTTGATAATGCCAGTACTTGTTTTCATTGACCAGTGTTAATATAATCCATACATTTTTTCCATTGAAGAGAAAAATCATTTTTAGAATGGTCATTATATTACTGAAAAATTGTATGAACTCGGTGTTAAGCTTATTGCATTAATTCTTATTACTTGGATTTTTGTTTCATGATAGAAAGGATTAAGAATTGTTTGTATTTTTATTGTTGAGTTTTTCACTGTCTATATATAGTAGTTTCTAAACTTATGGAAGCATCATGTCTGTGCCTCAAATACTTTTAATTCTCCTGAACAATGATGATTTGTCAATTGTAACCATTGAGTTGCCAGTCTTCAGTTGATCATAACAAAGTTAGATTGGCACAATATCAGTTCCCTGTGCTGGTTTGCAATGAAACCCTACTGGTGTTTATTTTAAAGCTGAATATGAGGCCTCTACACCCTGTCCTTATTTTCTCCTCTCTGCCATCTTTTGCTAGTCCCTATTCTGAACTGTTTACTTTGAAAAAAAAACAATTTCTGATGACCCTGTCCCCTTTTTCTGCTCCCCTGCCCTTTTCCAAGTTTTAGTTAATTAATCACTAACTAGATACCTACAGACTTTTCCCTCCTATGCTTTTCAGCAGATTACTCCTCAATCAACTTTGCATGATTTTGTCTATATTTATATACCGGGGTTTTGGAAATTTGAAATGCATATGGCCATATGCCGTAATATTTTGTAATTTCATTGAAATATATGTATGGAAATAAACCCAAATCAACCAGATTGTATTTTTCAGCTGTATATACAAAATAACCCTGCTTGTGTTTGGACAAATGTGCTGAAAGTCTTCAATTTTTAGTAGCAAAAATGTTTAGGTTGAACATATCAATGAATTATGCAGTATGTACTTGATATGAGGCAATTCAGTGTACTGAGATTAGCTACACTATCTACTGTAAATAAAACAAATCCGAAGTTGATTCACATCATAATAAGGGACTTTAGTCAGTTATTTCCCCTTGTATACTCTTCAAAATAGGTAGGTCCAATTAGTTGGATTACTCAGATTTTACCCTTACTTTTTAATGTCAATTTGCCAAAATTAATCTTAAATAACTATTTTGTAAATCATTTAATTTGTTTGAAATTCAACCCAAGTATTTTTAGGGTAAAGAACTGTCTGAATTTAATCACTTCTTTTAATATCTTAATTAACAAGAAGGATATTAGATGAAATATTTTGTTATCCTTACATAGGACTTCAATGATAAAATCCGAGGATTCCAACTGTAAGGACCTACTTACCAATTGGATTGCTTCAGATTTTATCAGGGAAAGATAACTGACTAAAGTCCCTAATTATGAGAATTAAACTCTGTAATCTATAAATGTGTGAATGCAACTGATTGTATTTTTTCTTTTATATTAATCATGTGTAATATATAACAAATATCACTTATATTATCTAATATATAATTTATATTATATTATATAATCATCTAAGTATACCATTCATGTATTACTATGATATTTTGTAATTCTATGATTTCTGGTCATGCAAAGAAGCCAGGTACCATTTCATCAACATTTTCCATAAAAATTTTGCTTAGGTTTGGATGACACCAAGTAATGTCAGTTGTGAATAAACTTCAACTGGATATTTCATGTAATTTTAAATCTGTTTTTTTACCTATTATACATGACCATACACAAGAGCATATATCAGTATCTTATATCTTGTTTGGATTCCTATAGTCTAGCTGACAATATTAACCTGAGCTTGAACTACCTTATTATAATAATTTCACACCTCACTTACATTATATCATGAGTTTCCATATTTGTGTATACGATTATACACATGCTAATAATTACCTATCTGACTATAAATCAATTTTTTAAACATGCATGTTATTGTGCTTTTAATTTTGGACTCATTTGTTGTTGGGAAACATGTCTGCAATATTGTGGCACAGTTTCAAAGTATTTATTCTTATGAAAACAAAGTTATTGTTCAGTATGTGTATTTTCCGAAAGCTTCAGATAACAAAAGCTTCCTGAAGACAAAAAATAGACTGTAAATACTGAGTTTAATATATTCTTGCATAAAGGTCAAGCTCAGGTTAATATTGTTGGACTATATACCTTTTTCATATAAGAAATACCAAGGGAAGTAACTCCAGACTGCTAATGATATCATATCCCTAGAATGATATAACCTTATAAACCAGTGATGTACTAGAATTTTTACCAGTGTCTTCTGTATAGAATCTGAGGGAATATTTTTTGTTGATTAGTAATTATTTTCATGTTTTTGTATTGAGATTTTAATATCCGGTATGTTTGTTTGTTTCTGCATCAAGTCAATGATAATTTACATGCTTTGTAATTTTAACAGTGAGACTGTCAGCCTCGAAATTTCATATATACAAATTACATGTTAATTGCTTAGTGTATTGTAAGTCCTTTTTTCTTTCATGCTTTACAGTGTGTTTTTTGATGAAAATAAATATAAGATGAAGTTGTTTTTTTCAAAATGATGTCATCTTAGAAAATAAATTACGTCATTTTGGAGAAGAAATGATGTCATGTTATAGTTGAGTATAATGCCTCTAACAAAACACAGAACTAAGCATGAAAGAAACAGAATGTTTGTCAATTGTGAATAAGATTTTTGTTATTTTAACATGTGAGCTCAGAAAACAACATTTTCTGAGCTCACTCTGTGAAATAGAATCGATTTTATAACAAAGTTGACATATATTCTCTATATTTGTGTAAATTAATGTACTGTAATAAGAATAACAGAAAACAGTGCTTAATTGTTACTTCATTTAGAAACATAGATGTCATTATTTGTGCTTTGTTTTAACATTACCTTATTTTCAAAGATACTAGATTATTTTTGTTTAAGAATAATGTAACACATTTCTGAAGTTGTGAGGACTGGATATATTTATTTCCAATCAATGTTTAAGAAATGTTTTTGAAATATAGAATTTTACTCAATTAATACTGATAGTTATAAGCATTTAAAGTAGTAGCAATTGTTGAAATTACATTGCAAATCTTGAACATAGGAAACTAGCTTGATGAATATATGAAGTTAAGTGAACTTCTGTAGTGTTAAGTTTTTGCAACACATAAAATTTTGTACAATTGTAGTTAAAGTCTTTAATTAATGAAATATGTCACCCTACCACATACGAGTACATGGTTCTACACATATAATATAGGCTAACATTAAAAGTTTAACCTCTCACTGAATATAGATCACAGGTTCAAGGCTAGTTATACTCCCCTTTGCATTGGTCAAAAATTTCACTCATTCACTTTCTGAATAACAGTAGAGTATTCACTAAGCTGTGAAGGGAGCTTAGCCTAGTTATTGACTGTAACTTTTCATGTTTTCATCCATTGTATAACAAGAACATATTCTAGTACCATACAAGTGTATCAAAAAAATATGGTTAGACGAGCTGTCTGTCTAATATGACAAAAATGGCTATTAAAATTGGTAGTAAACAATACAAACAAAACCTAAACCAAATTGTTGTGACAGGATAACCATTTTTAGTGCCTGGACAGCCATTGCAATTATGCTTAATAATTTATTTAGATGTACAATAGTAACCATTTTGATGATGAAATCAAATTGATTTAAACAATATAATATCATCAAAAGTCAATTAAGATATAATTAAACAATGGGGAGTTAATTTTGTCGTTAATTTATAGTACAAAATGAATTGCGTTCATTAAGTTAGCTACCTATGATCTTGTGTAGTTTAATATTAACATTGATTATTTCATTATTACAAATATTATGTACAGATATTTTAGTGTACTGTCAAGGGTATGTGCAATTTGCCATGTAAAATACATATTTATATACATAATAATTGTCTTGCTGTTGTTTTCTTTCCTTGTCTCTAACCCAGGCCTATAGCCAAGTTGGTAGTACAAAGGGAATTCCAGTGTAGTTTTTTTGAGAAATGACCGGTTCGAATCCCACTCAGGATGGTAGATTATCCTTTCATGGAGATTTGACATCATTATTATTTTTTTTCCATTTATATGGTATTTGGAGAAGTTGCCTGCCTTACAGAAGAGTAGTTGAGTGCTGGTTATAGACAATTTTTAAGGGTCCAGAAAAGCTAGACGAGATGTGTTGCCCACCGTAAAATGACATAAATTGTGTTGACAAGGTATTAAACCCAGTGTAGAAAAAGATCCTTGTCTCTTGCTCACATTTAAGTACTGTTTGTTGTTTCTGAACAGTTAAAACTTGAACACTTTCATGGTAACTTCATGTGTTCAATTTATGTTCCACAAAGACATAAATAAAAGTGACACCAATCTAATTATAATTAAATGACATTTATGGTTCAAATTGTCCATAGCCTTTTTAACAAGACCTACATGAAAATTAGTCTGATCAGCTGTATGAAAGTACATGCCTGCATGCGTGCTTTTCAATGAAGGGTAGCTAAGCCAGACTATAATGATTCATGATAAAGCCAGGTACATTGTAGGAGAGTATACTATTTTTAGCCAGATTTTTCAACGAAAAAATTCGGCTAATAGTTTGGCGAACACGGGCGGGCGTATGTCCGGTGTCGTTAACAATTGCGTTAAAGTTTTTAATGTACCATATAATATATTTCTGCCATTTAAAGTCAGATCTCTACGAAACTTTATACAATGATAACATACCATGTGATGAACAGAATTAGACAGTAACTGCAACTCTACCTTGCTTAATTATGGATTATTGCCCTTTGTAATTTCGGGTGTCTGGTGTCGTTAACAATTGCCTTTAAGTTTTTAATTTAGCATATATTTCTGCCATTTATTGTCAGATTTTACAAAACTTCATAAAATGATAACATACCATGTGATGAACAGATTAAGACAGTAACCACAACTCTACCTGGCTTAAAAATGGATTATTTCCCTTTGTTTTTTGTGTTAAAGTTTTCAAATTTTTGGATATCTCTGCCATTTATGGTTAGATGTTTATGAAATTTCATACAATGATTTTTCATACCATCTGTTCAAATGAATAAGACAGTTACGGCAACTCTACCTGGCTAAATAATGGATTATTTCCCTTTGTCATTTTTGTGTTAAAGTTTTCAAATTGTTGGATATCTCTGCCATTTATTGTTAGATGTTTATGAAATTTCATACAATGATTATATACCATCTGTTGAAAAGAATTAGACAGTAACCACAGCCCATGGTCCTCTATGTTTTTATAGGATCCTCTGGAAATCTGAATGTGATATTAAAGGTACTAGTTCACAGATTTGGGTTTTTTTCTATAATTTCAAAATACCATTTAGTGTCTGTATTGCGTAAAAAATAATCCTAATTATCTGAAGACAAACTGACCTAAATGTTGCAAGAAATATACAATAAAAGTCACAAAAATACACTCAAAGTGTCTATACCGTGACATACGTGGTAGATATTTACTACATGAAACGCCATCATTTGTAGTAATATGTCATTTTGCACTAAAATTGTCATTATCAAAACACTACTATCCTGCTTCCAAAATTATTTCTATATAATTTTGATAGTTTTGGAAAAAGATAATATTTCAGTTGAAATCTGTGAATGAGTACCATGCAAATAACACTTATCACTGAGTAATTTTATTTAACAAATAATCAAAATTATTCATTGGCATGTATTATAATGTGGATACGACTTGGCATGTTGGGATGTAATACAAAAAAATCTCAGGCGAAACGGTAAGGGTACGAAACGACATGCTTAACAATTTTGCATCCATTGGTTATGCCCCTTTGTATAATTGCGCCATTTGCAAACGGTTGCATAAGTAACAAAATTAATCACATGTGCGAAGTTGGTAGTTGCTGAAAGTTTGTCAAAACTATTTGTTGATGTTTTGCTTTTAATTTATACATAATAAGTATGTAAACTTTTTGATGTATATAATGCTCTTTATATTGGTTTATTTTTATGTACATTTTAGACTTTTCTTTCGTTCATTCTATTCGACACTAATTCATTTCACTCGATGTACATTCGCCCCTGATAATTAAATTGAAACACGTTGATAAGTAGTCCAAAGTATAAGACCCTAAATATAATTTTTTTGAAAAATAATATTTTGCTATGCGTTTTTTGAAGCAATCCGTTAAAACCCTACGTAACAGGAAAATGTCCAAATGAATAAAATGTTTCGTAGGGTCGTATTTTTAGGACTAAAGTTTAGGAGGATCTCTGAAAAAAAGGTGTGGGACTCCTGCCCAATCCCTGGTAGAACAGTAAGTGTCAATACTTTTCACAGAATCCAATGGTCTGTGGTAAGTTAAAAGCATAGGGCTTGGGCTTGGCCCTGTTATTCAATATTGTTACATTAGATTACTGTGACTGTCCAGTAGGGCTGCTGCGAGTATCCGAGTACTCGGATATTCGCGATCCTGACTAGAAAACTGAGTACGAATTTTCGGCACTTTCGAAATAGTCGGATCCCGATCTATTGTTACAAAAAAATCTAAAAAAAATCAGCTTAATTACCATCAAAAATGAGCTGCGCTACGTTCGAAAAACATTAATTAATGTGATTTGTGCACTGCGCATTTTCAGCACACGCTAAAATCCTCCATGAACCTTTAACAGAACGCTGCAGACAGTTATGTTGAAAATGCAATTAAAGCTTCTGTTATTCTTCACTTATTTTTGTTATATTTATATGTATATTCATACATATATTTGTTGTATATATCAATGCCTGTATGATTTTTTAATTAACTGGTGATTCCTGGTTCGATTCGTTAATTGTTCTACATGAATCGTGGTTTCGGATTGGATCGCCGCATGCTCAGCGATCCGCAGCCCTACTGTCCAGGCTAATCAATTAGTCTAACAGTTGTTAATGTCCTTCTTATGTATTTGCTCTTTGTAGAGTGACCTGTTGACATAGTAATGACACACAGAACAATTCACTGGTTTAGAAAGGGTTTGAGACTTCATGACAATCCTGCTTTAATTGCTGCCTTTGAGAATTCCTCTCATGTCTGGCCAATCTTTGTACTTGATCCTTGGTTTACAGTCAATGGTAATGTTGGAATACATCGCTGGAGATTTTTGTTGGAATCTTTGAAGGATCTAGATGAAAGTTTGAAGAAAAACAATTCCAGGTATAGTACCAGTATTTATGTAGAAATGTCATACACATGCTAAAGAATGTTTTCTTTATGCTATTCAAGAAGGGATATAGTTCTAAATGAGAAGTATTGAAATCATGAATTGATTGTTATGAAAATATAGACAGTGAACTAGCTTTGTTCAGAGCTGCCCTGCTAGCTCAGTTGGTAGCATGCAAGTCTACTGATCGAGGGGTTGTGGGTTCGATTCCCGGGCATGGCATACTTTTGTGGAGCTTGCTCATGAAATTATTTCTATGACAATTCTCCCTTCCTGATGAAAATATGCACTTAGTAGTTGGTTAACAGCTAAATTCAGAGATTTAGCCTTTCCAGGAGGAGTGAGTAGGTTGACTGACCACCGTAATATGACCTATACAATGTGTTGCTACGGCTTTAAACCCAACAAAAACAAAAAAAGCTCTGTTCAGTGTTTTTGTATGTAGGTGACAGGCATTGTTTTCATCTTGATTTTAGTATAAATATACAATAATGTGCTTGCATGGTGTCTTTGTATTGGAAATTGTCTAACAAATGTTGCATGCATGAAAGATGTTCTTGGTAGAAAGTACATACATCATTTTAACAAAATTGTTTACATAGTCTCTTTCTGGAAGATGGTGAAATTGTGTAAATATGTTTACATGTTCTACATTCACAAAATTAGTTCTAAATTTAGAGTATGGATTCTATTTATAGTTTATTTGTTCTAAATATTGATAATTTTGTCTATTTTTAGATTATTTGTATTAAAAGGTGCTCCAGATGAGGTATTGCCTAAATGTTTTAAAGATTGGAATATAACAAAATTAACATATGAAAAAGACACCGAGCCGTATGCTGTAGAGAGGGATCAAGTAATTGATAAATTAGCTAAAGAGGCTGATGTAGAAGTTGTTAAACATGTATCTCATACTCTGTATGATACACAAAGGTAATTTATATATTATATGTAGACACTTATGTCAGAGTTTATTGTCGTGACAGTCTGGGTCTACTTTATTAAATCATTCAATTTTTGTAATGGGCCGATAACAATTATCATTTTTCTTTCATTCTTTATGGTGAAACGTCGCTTTATTCAATAGAAATACACTAATTGTAGTGAAAATATTATCTAATATTCATCGTCAATGATGTCATCTTAGAAGAAAAATGACATTATAATTTGTGTAAATGCATCTAATAAAACACAAAACTAAGCATGAAAGAAACAGAATATTGGTTTTAAAACTTTGGTGTGAGACCTTTTTTATTTCAACTCTGAAAATATGGTTTCTGAGCTCACTTGGTTAAATAAATAATGATCTTTGACTGAAGTTGACAAAATTCTCTATATCTTTACTTATGTTAGTGGTTCCAACAGTCAAGGTATATGGAGTTGTGCAGTATGTTTTCCTTAAATTTTCATAATGTTTTAAATGGCCCAAAAAGCCTCGACGTTTTTTTGTAGTCAAGGGCTAAAGAAAAAATTTTGTAACTCCCTGTATTTTCAAATGGATTTACTATAGAGTTTTATTTTGCCTTTAGTGTAATATGTCCCTTTAGCACTCAGTTGTGTAAATACATGTAGGAGCCCTTGGAAACAAATTTGATTTGCACATTATGTATCTGAAGAAAAGAACATAATACATGTAGAGATATCGTATCTAAAAGTTAATTGTCTATTACAGAACAATATCTAAGAATGGTGGAAGTCCACCTTTAACATATCAAAGACTTCAGACAGTTTTATCACAGATGGGACCACCTGAACTACATAAAGATGTACCTGTCAAATTAATGAAAGGTAGGAATTTCTAAGAGTGTATAACCTTGCTGTTGTAAAAAGTTCCATATGGCCACAACAACTTGATCATATGTACTTTGGATTTTGTCCCCAAAAAAATAGGAGCAAGCAACTGAAAAAAAATATTATATGTATGTTCATGAATATTTTTTTCTTTTTAGTCAAAATGCAAAATATGGACTCCTGTGCAGAAAGCAATATTAATGAGTTATTCAGAAAAGCTTTAAACATGATTATTTTATAGTGCTTATAAGTCACAATGATATCTTATAATAATGTGATATAATCATGCTCATTTTATTATAGTGTTATCATTTCGAGGGTTAATGGTTTTTACTTTTGAGTACAATCTTAGTATAAATTAAGGTTAGCTTTTATATTATTTCTTAATGATGATGATGATATTACTGGCTTCATGAGTGTAAATCCCACCTTAGGGTTTCCCACCCTGTGGTCCCTAAGTGAGGCATGTTATTTAGGGCGTGTTGCTTAAGCATTTTGCTAGGTATTGTTCTGTAGCAAAATCGTAGGAAACAGCTTGCTACAAGATATTGCTTCATTTCGCTACGTAGCGAAAGCTAGCGAAAAATTCTTCGCTACCCAAAGCGCTTTAACAAATCAAAATGACTGCCTCAGCAAAAATGTGACTTCCTGGATGCCGACTTTTGGTTTTTATGTTTGACTGACTATAGATGAATTGAAATTAATTGATAATTGTAATTGTTCATATAAGCATATGTTTTTGCAGTGATTTTATACTTGTTAAAGCCTTATTGAGTTTGAAATCACCCCGAAAACATGCCATTGCAATGAGCACAAAAGTTTTACTCGGCAAAGGCTGCCATCTTGGTTTGTGACGTAAATAGCTAGCCGTTTCCTAAGACGAATCGCTACAAGAAAGCGCTTTTTCATAGCGAAACGTAGTGAAAATCGTTTGGCAACATGCCCTTTGTTAATGCTCTAAGATGTAGTTCTGTGTTTTCAGATTGTAAATCAGTTGTTAAATCTGATCATGATATTAAATATGGAGTTCCTACATTAGAAGATCTTGGTAAAAAATATAAAGGATTAAACTTATTTCCTGGTGGTGAAACGGAAGCCCTAGAGAGAATGGAGAAAATGTTAGCTAGAAAGGTAAGCTATAGACATAATTTGAAACTCCCAGTTTATTGGTCTTTCATCCTGGAATGGGTTGTACAAACAAATTTTTTATGCATTATTGCTGAAAAGCACCCAACCCAGAATTAATCTTATTGTTCTTTGTACACATATTTTATTGTAATGTTGATGTTTTACCTACTCGAAGAACTCATGTCAAGTTATTATTGTACTTGCATTTCATAGTCTAAAGTTTTACACTGATGCATGTTTAAAGGTTTGTCAGCTTTTTACTCGTGGTCATTGGGCTACTGGTGTCTATGTATCTATCCTTTTGATGAGCTTTTTATTCTGTTTATTTGTAGTTTACAAATGGTGTAGCAGAATTTTATTAAGCTGCCCAGCTAGCTCAGCTAGTAGCATGCAAGTCTATTGATCTAGGAAATGTGGGTTTGATTGGTGAAATGAGTTCTATGGCCATTATCCCTCCTACCACTGATTCTTAATCGTATAGGGCAGTTGTTAGTCACTGACCGAAGTATTGGCCTAGTTACTGGTTAACAGATAAATCCAGAGATTAGGCCTCTATGGAAACAGTGAGATGGTTGACTAACCGCTGTGATATGATCTATAAGATGTGTTGCTACAGCATTAAACCCAACAAAAACACCTTGCAGGTTCCTTTAATTATTATAACTGAACTCAGTGAATTACAGGTTAATCTTTTGCTCAAGGTCAGTCAACCTGGTGGGGCCAAAGCCGGTTCTTTTCATTCCTTGGCTTAAGCTTGTATTATACCACTGTACTACTGCTCCTATATCAGATGGTTCATTATTATAGCTCTATCACAAGTTGTTCATTTATTATACAGGATTGGATTTGTAGCTTTGAGAAACCTAAGACTTCTCCTAATTCATTGGAACCAAGTACAACTGTACTTAGCCCATATCTAAAATTTGGATGTTTATCACCTAGGATATTCTATCATAAACTCAATGAAGTCTATAAAGGAAAGGTATGGTATAGATTATTAAATATTGTAATGATGTGTTAATATACATGTAGATTTATTTGCTTCGCTTTTTAATGAAATTGAAAGGGTCACTACAATGTTATTTCTAATTATATGAGCTAGGTATTTTAAATCATGCGTTTTAGACAGACATTTTTTTATATTAACTATACTATAACAATTAATATAGGTAAGATTACATTTAAATCAGCTTCAAAATTGTGTTGGCATGTTTTAGAATTTCTTAAACTATATCTAATATTATATTGTCACCTAATACAGTATTTTGTTAAATTTTATTCAACTGTCAGTGGTGCTTATATTTATCCTGCTTATTTAAATGCCTACTGTAGTACTTCTGTACTCACTATGAATTAAAACAGATATCTGATGTGTGTACTAGAATTATCAAACAAATATTGGGCATTTTAATCAGCAAGGTAAATATATATGCTTCTGACATTGCATAATCCTATTTAACAATAGACAAAATTCTGAATCCAATTTATGGGTTTTCCATTCGTCAACAAAGTTTGTTTCACATTATTGCTGAAAATCATGAAACCTCAATTAAATCTCATTGTTCTTCTTACACATATTTTCATTGTAATGGTTAAAGTTAGTTTGTACCTGAGGGAAAATTCAAGTATTGGAATTCTAGATGTAGCCTATACCAAAATAACTATCATGTATTGTATTTTGTAGAAGCACTCTCAACCACCAGTATCATTATATGGTCAGTTACTATGGAGAGAGTTCTATTATACTGTAGCTGCTGGTACACCTAACTTTGATAAAATGGTGGGAAACTCCGTATGTACACAAGTTGACTGGGATACTAATGATAAATTTCTACAAGCTTGGAAGATGGTATGAAACATATTTTTGTTCACTATCTTGATTTTTATACCCCCGCTTCGAAGAAGAGGGGGGTATACTGTTTTACCCTTGTCCATGCGTGCGTCCGTCTGTAACAAAATTTCCGTCGCAGTTTTCTCAGCAACTATAACATGCAGCAGCCTAATACTTTGCATATTGCTTCATCCCATAGTCCCATGTGGTGTAAAGTGATTTCATGCTCCTTGCTCATCTACTTCCTGTTTGTCGCGTATTTTTAGATTTTTGCGGGGGTATCACTAGTGAGCATTAGCTCACAGATTTACTTGTTGGTTGTCTTTTAAATCCATATTATACAGTGTTGTCCATACTTACCTTTACACTTATGTGTGACTTACTTTAAATTTAACCAATACTCAGTCTTCACGACAAACTGTCATCAGGATTGGACAATCGCTACAGTGAAATAGATTTTTTACTGGAATCAATTGAGAGTTTACTGGACCAATAATATTTTAATGATATGTTGAAATATGCTGTCCATTTTAACGATTGGGAATAATAATTAATATAAATCAAAATGTACAGTCAACTCTCGTTATCTCGACTTAGTTGGGACCGTTGGAAAATAATCGAGATAACGAAAAGTCGAGACAAACAAGATAAACGAAATTTTCTAAGGGAGGTAATTCCGATGTCTTCAGTAGCAGTTTAACCTGTTCAGAGAGTGTAGTTTAGAATAATCGCTTTGCTGCAGCTGTGAATAGGGTTTTACCATAAACTTGTACTCTAAAGGTTTTGTGACACTTTTACCGCTGGCAAAGTTCCCTCTCAACAAGTTATAGAACAAAATCGCGTATTTTCCGAAAATCTACTTTTGGTTTCTACTATTTCACTGACTGTATCTCGAAAGAACGACTAACCAAGCGTATATTATTCAGAATATTTGTAGCCAGTCAGATAAATTGCGTGTGTATATGTTTGACGTCATACACTATTTTGTACAACCACAGCACCGTCATCGTGTAAGTCGGCTTCTCTTTGATAATTTTGAGTAGTTGCAGATAATATCCAGTTGTGTGTGTGAAGAGTGGTTGACTATTACGTCACGAAAAAATATAGACTTGAACTACAAAAATGTCGGCATATCTTTTAAATGCGTGTCTTTCTATTATCGATCCATAACAGTTGTAAACATCGTTTTTCCAACAGGTCTTTAGAGGGATTAATTTATCATGCAAAGAAGATGCCGTACATTTATATCAACTTAAATGACGAAATATAATAATAAAAATAAACGAAAAATATTTGTTTCTTATTTTTATTGGACAAAATATTCATTAAACAAAATTAATGAACACAAAAAAGTAACGAGTATCGCAGTGTTTTTTGTAATGAAGCACATGATTGTAAGCACGCATTTTGATATCTTTACACTCAATTTTGACATCTGTCAATTAACTCTCGACTTATTCAACGATGGTTTCATTCATGTCAATTAGTTTGTATATTTAAATGACATGTTAATTCAATATTGACACGTTCTTTTAAACAGATTATCTATACAGTCGCTAAACGATAAACAATGGACGTGTGGTATTTTTTAGCACCTCAACGGATCGCCGATAATATCTTTGTCTAGTCGACTTAAACATTATAATTTTATAGTAAAATAACACTTTGGGACTCAAATTTATAGTCGAGAGAGCGAAAATGTCGAGACAAAAAGATCGAGTCAAACATGATTTTTTCATATAGATAAAGAAGGAAAAAAATCGGGACTTTTGATTTTCAATCGAGACAACGAAATGTCGACACAAGAGTAGTCGAGATAATGCGAATTGACTGTATATCTAAATCAAATTAAATATAACAATAAAACAAAAGATAATGATTTTTTTATTGATTAGGATAATTGTGGTTGTAAAATATTGGTGGACTATCTAACCACTCACTTTTATTTATGTCACTGGACTGACGGCAACTTCGGTGGACTCAGTCCACGGTCTACTCGCTAAAATTGAAGACTCATGCCAATACTTAAAGAAATTTTAAATAAATCATACCTACTGATGTATGTAGATGTATATGTATAACACTAACAGTAACAATTGTATAAAGTATCATTTATTCTTTTTCATATGTTACAATCTATTATAACTAACTTAACAGTAAATGCATCTGAAATATGAATTAATTGTATTAATGAAAATTCAGCTCTTATACTACTGTAAAGGTAATTTTTGGATGGCCCTTATTGCAATCACAATGTAAGGCAAAATGTGACTTTTGAGTTAACATATTGGCCCTTAATCGATGGTCCTTTACAAAGATTGTACTAGTTATTCCCTTGAGGTCAGTATTGGTCTCCGCTGTTGGGGCCGACAGATTTAATTAAGATAATGTTCAAAGTCTGTGAAAGGTCCTCCACAAAGCTTAATATGGGGTAAAAAATTGCCCAGCCCAGAGTTCACATTTTTTTATACAGCTGAATGATAATAAAAAATTATGTAAGTGTTAAAAGACTTTGTGTCAGATTCTCTTAGAATCTATTTCTCTGGTTAATAATCCAAGGTTCTCAGTACCCTTTTGTTTGAAAAAAAATCGGTAATTCTACCATACTTATTCTTCATACTTATAATATAATTTTGTATGTTTTATTAATTTCAGGGTGAAACAGGTTATCCTTTTATTGATGCATTAATGACACAGCTAAGAGAGGAAGGTTGGATACATCATTTAGGTCGCCATGCTGTCGCTTGTTTTCTTACAAGGGGAGATTTATGGATCAGTTGGGAAGAGGGATTAAAAGTTTTTGAAGAATATTTGTTAGGTATGTTATGTAATGTCCGTCACTGCCAAACATGGCGGACCAAAGGACACATGTAAAAATTGTCTAAATCTGCAAGTTTACAGGACAGACAGTTAAAATCATCAAAATATGTAAAATGTCTTTAGTCCTGTAAGACTTGGTTTGGTCCTGTAAAATTTTGATCATCACAGGAACTACTGTCCAGTATTGTAATACTGTTGAGTTTTATGGTGCCTTAAAGTGCGATGCTCTAGATATTTTATCAGTCTTATTACAGTGGTTGTTCTACTCAAGGTCCCTGAATAGGCTAGGATCTCTAAACCTAACCTTTTAAGCTAGCTTTAAATATATATTCTCGTCAAGAACAGACACCTGCTCTACTTGATTGTCAGGAGAATGGCACTAGAAAATATTTCATTAACTTATTAAATAAGTTTTGTATAACTAATCATACTTGTATGTTGATTGTTGTGCTTACAGATGCAGATTGGAGTCTAAATGCTGGTAATTGGTTATGGTTGTCAGCTAGTGCATTCTTTCATCAATATTTTAGAGTTTATAGTCCTGTAGCTTTTGGTAAAAAAACAGATCCTAATGGAGATTTTATTAGGTATGCTTTTGTTTATCATAACTTCACTTTTATATTTATGAGAGTTTATAATGAAAATGTAAAGGTTCAAACTGGACTAGCTCCAACTACCCAGATAGGTTGAACATTTTACCTGTACCTAGAACTAATCTATTTTCTCTATCTATCTACGCGGTAAATGACTTGTATTGCTCTGAATCTTCTGCACATAATATTTTTAAAATGACCTAATTTACATCATGATCCAATTTTGAGTGAAGTTAACAATCAATATGCACTGGTCAATAAATCAATAATTTTGGTTTGAGAAAAAGTATTAGTTATTGTATGCGCTATTTGGTGTAATTTAAATTATTTGTTAAGAAAGACAAATTGGCAAAAACAAGCTGTTTTTTATCAGCTTTGTGGTTATTGTAAGTCATTGAACTATAGACCCCGACATGGGTGTAAAGATGTTTGGTTCAACTTCGAAGTGTGCCGATATCAAACATTTTATTTTCATTCAAAAGCTTCTCTCAAAACCTGCCTTACATTTGATATCTCATTATATAAGCTCTTAAAAATAGTTAAAGTGCAGTTAAAAGTCTGTTTCCCTATACATGTTATGCCGACTTTAGAGACTTGTACGATAACCCCAGGCCATTGAAATCAGCTTCAGGCAGGTGATCCCTGGTAGTACCCATTTACACTTGGGTGGAGTGGATCAACTATAGGTTAATTTCTTGCTCAAGGAAATTAGCAATGCCCCTAGTGGCAGACTTTATCCCTAAACGCCATTCCTACCACTGAACCACTGCTCTTAACACAGTATTTCCATTAATTATTACAGGAAGTATATACCAAAACTTGCCAAATTTCCACAGAAGTTTATATATGAACCATGGACAGCACCAAAAACAATACAAGAGAAATGTGGATGTATCATTGGCAAAGATTATCCTAAACCTATCGTAGATCATGACATAGTTAGAAAACAAAATATATCTAGAATGGCTGCAGCATATGCTAAAAGAAAGGGAGAGAAACCAGCTACTGATAGTGAGTAGTTTTGGGCACGTTCCGCAAGGCAATCGCTAGCTAGCGCTTCGTCTTCGATACCCTCGTTTTGATGTCACATAGTAAATACTTTTGGTGCAAGAAAGGTACCAGAGGATGAAGCGCTATCTAGCGATTTCCTTGCGGAGCTTGCCCTTTATCTCTAATTTTCACTTTTAAGAAGCAAATGTTCGTTCTCCTAAGTGATAGATAAAAGTTTTAGTACTTAAGTAAGTTCATGAATATAAGGGCGATAACATGTCAGCATGTATTATAGTAAAATTAGATGTTATACTTGATCTACTCTTCTTTATCTTTGTTAAAAATTAATGAGAAACAGTGTGAAAAGAATGGTTTTAGACTCAGTTGTTAGACAGATGTTAGATTCATCATTCCAAAATTCTTATTGTTAGTATACATGTACATAATTATAATCTCTTGTATTTTTGTAGAAAAGACCACATCGAAGAAAAGAAAGGCAGAAAGTGGCAATGATGGGAAAGGGAAGAAGACTAAAAATCAAGAAATAACCGATTTCCTAATGTAGATAGATAGTATATTTGTTATGACATTGTGTCTAGGCGGCAGCGATGTGGTTTATGTCTGTTAAATGTGGTGCTATTGGATTATATGTCTGAAATACTTAAGAAAGTTTTAATAATAATTTTTTAGATTCTTTCAAGACAAGTATTTGATGTGGGTTATAGATAATGACATTTAATAATGATTATTTCGACATGGAAGGAAGAGCTTTGCATGTTTTTATATATGTTTGTTTTTTTCAAATTCAAGGCTGTCTGTCTAGCAAACCAAGAAGTGTTCATTAAACTTTAACTCTGTATGTTTAGCATAACTATGCACTGTACATAGATGATGGTTTCATGCAAGTATAGACTTTCAACTATCACAATGTAAATATGGGTACTTGTAACTACATAGATGATGGTTTCATGCAAGTAGAAACTTTCAACTATCACAATGTAAATACGGGTACTTGTAACTTGCTTTTATGTAGTTGTTATAGATCTGATTGTTGTTGTAATAAATAAACAATAAACATTAACTGTGGTTTTCTTGATTTGAAACATTTTGCATTAAATTTGATCAAGTCTCAGTTGAATAACCATTGCTTTGTGGCAATTGTATGCGACTATAATAGTCACTTCAAACAGCCCTGCTGTTGGGTTAACCTTTAAGTGATGTGTTTAGTGTCTGACCTACCAACTGGCAGAACCAGCTTCAGTCCCCAGTCATTGTGTATGGTTTTTTTTCACCCAATTTACTTTAATGGTGTCAGAAGTGTTAAACAAACACATGAGAGGCCCCTGCATGAACAGTTAGTTTACTGAAAGCCGGGCCAGCTCTCTGCAAAGTAGAGGGGACGACTTAGGTGATCGAAGGTGACTATATGTCACTTTACAATAGCCTTTCTGTTGGGTTAACCCTTAAGTGATGCAGTAGAGTGTTTGGCCTATTAACCAGGAGAACCAGGTTTAATTCACAGATGGGGCAAATGGTTTTAAATTAATTTTATTCTTTGAAATTACTTAAGCATCTACAGTCTACCTGCATTAATGCGTAATAATTTAGTAACATTCATTCAGCAACTGAGAGTAGGTAACCTTCAAGTTGATTTGTTTTAAAAAAATTCAACTGTTTGTGATACGTACATTAACCTGGCTGATTTAAATATTCACCGTACATATTCATAATCAATTTTAATCAGGATTAATGTACATACCATCAACACTAAGAAAATTTAACATTACCCGCAATTGAGACATGATTGCAAATTATTATACAATTCTGAAAGTTCCTTGGTTTTGCTCTAATAATACTATTGGGTATTTCCAAAAGATTTTAAATACAGTTAAACTGTACATACATTTCATATCTTTACATAAAGGATTTGCTTTGAGCATTGACTGGTCGATGCTGAGCTGTGCTCTTCATCTAGCAATCATTTATTTTGACCAAGTAAGTCCAAATGTAGCTTGTAGATAACCTCAAATTTCATCATCAAAATTCTGTAGATTTCAGTGATCAAGGCAAGTGTTGTTAGAAATGCTCTCATTCAAGCCTGTAGTATTCATACCGACTAGCAGATAACTTGCAACAGCATCAAGAACTTGATCACAATTTTTTTTCGAATTCAACAAAAAGATATTAAAATATTGGACCCGAGACCATGGGCGAGTTTGAGTTTCCTAAAGCATATCACTAACTAGCACTTGCCCCCCAGGTACCCCTGATTTGATATCATTTACCGTATATGTTTTCTTTTTTGAGTAAGAAGGGTACTAGGGCACTAAGCAAATAGGGGATTAAGGGAAATATTTTTCTATTCACAATTACATCTAAATTTGTCAGTGGATTTCAACAAAAATTTCACACAAGTATTGTCACCAAGTGCCTTAGGGTACCAAATTCTCTTTATTGCCCATATATGTGTCACATGCGGCTTTACAAAGAAAATGAGGTTATTACAGTCACTCGGGCGTCGGTATCCGCTGTCTCACCGTTTGTGTCGACAGGCTTTGATCATTTCAGTTGTATCTAGGCTATTACTTAAACTAAAACAGCAAAACATGTAGTCAATTATGGACATGCAAGTTTTTTGCCGTTCGATACAAAGATCCATTTATATAAACTCTCCATTTGAACTAGGTTCTTGCACTCATTGCAGGGCCTCTATTATATCCTTTCTACGTGATTCACTGAAATTCTACTGTTATATCTAGCCATGAAAAAGCATGCAATACATGTGTCAAAATTTATGATAAGTCGTGTCTTTAAGCTAATGCAATGATCAGCATATGGTTTACACAGCACAAGACTTTGCTCATCTTATTCAAAGTTCTATAATACTGAACTAAGAATAATTTTATCAAATATAAGAAAAGTAACAAGTAAATGGTATTTTTCTCTTTATTTTCAGTTTGTATACAAACATTTAAGCGACCAACACACAGGCACCACCAGCTTGTCTGATTTTTTTCTGTGCTTGTTGACTGAAGAATTTAGCCTTTACTATACATGGTTGTTTTGGTAAATGTCCCTTTCCAAGGACTTTGTAATAACCCTGAAAATATATTGATAATTAGTTTAAATACACAAGAAAATTCAAAAAAGATTATAAAAAATTACTAATAGACAATATCCCTAACTCAAAATATTAGGGGTTTTCTGCCCATTCTGACGAGGTTCCAATTTTTTTCACATTATTGCCAAAAATCACAGAACACTAAACTTTAACTAAGAATTACTATTAACAAAGCCTCAGTCTGACGTGCTGTTTTCACCAGTTTTCTTGTAAGCCAGGGATAACTTTTTACATCATAGGCAATGAAATAATAAATAATATCGAGATTGCTATATAGAGGAATAAGGAATACAAAAGGTCAATTTATGCCTCAGCCTGACGTTTTCACCATATCTTTTGTATGACAGGGATAACTTTTTACATCATAGGCAATGAAATAATAAATAATATCAAGATTGCTATATAGAGGAATAAGGAATACAAAAGGTCAATTTATGCCTCAGCCTGACGTTTTCACCATATCTTTTGTATGACAGGGATAACTTTTTACATCATAGGCAATGAAATAATAAATAATATCAAGATTGCTATATAGAGGAATAAGGAATACAAAAGGTCAATTTATGCCTCAGCCTGACGTTTTCACCATATCTTTTGTATGACAGGGATAACTTTTTACATCATAGGCAATGAAATAATAAATAATATCAAGATTGCTATATAGAGGAATAAGGAATACAAAAGGTCAATTTATGCCTCAGTCTGACGTGCTGTTTTCACCAGATTTCTTGTAAGCCAGGGATAACTTTTTACATCATAGGCAGAGCAACAGATAATTTTGGGGTTGATAGGGTAATTACCCACTCATTTTGAAAAAATAGGGTACCAGGGATTTTTAATTGGGTAACAAATTTATTGATACCCGGTCATTTTGAAAAGAAAGGGTACTTTTTAAAAACATTCAATAATCTAGACATCTGTACACTAGGTGACCCTTCCTGAGCCCAGACGTTTGTCAATTTCAGAGACTCTTTGTGATTTGTACAAATTTTACAACACAGTCTAGTATTGTCCTTTCCTTTGCAGACTACGAGCTAAGGAATTTTTTCTTCCCATTCTGCAATGGTTTTTTTGAGTTAATCGACCACCAGAGTGCCTTGAATCAGACTTAATGTTAATGCATAAAGCACAACCCAAAGAATTCTCTACGACCAAGTTTATCAATTCAGCAACGAAGTCGTAACTGTCAGTCAACCTGCTTACAATAATTTCGTTCAATACACTATATACAATATTTTCTGACTAGTTATCAGCCTTAAAGTACGTAAAAATATCATTTTTCTGTGATTACTTATCAAATGAAGACTTTCTACGGCCTTTTTGACGACATTTTGGACGCTTGATTACAGAAGCTTGATTACGTAAGCGCCCGAGTGAAAATGATCAACCATATTCCGCGACGCACCATCCCATTATATGCGGCCCTATTACGCATCGTCGGCGATTTTTTTGCGTAACCTGATTTTTTCAACGTTTTTCGGTACGTGTTAAAATTATTTTTAAAGGGTATTTCGTATTTTTTTATTGCGTAATTACGCAAATACGCTGGTTATCTGTTGCTCTGCATAGGCACATGGTTATAGCCATGACTTAATTTATCAAAGAAGAATACATTAAGAGACAAGGAATATGTACGAATTTGTAAGCGAAAGGCCAGTTAACAATAGTAGTACTATATAATATATGTAGGAATATCATCTATGCCTCAGTCTGACGTGCTGTTTTCACCAGGTCTCTTGTATGACAGGGATAACTTTTACATCATAGGCATTTCTCAATAGTCCTCAGTATTAGTACTAAGATAAAATAGAATCAAAATAAAAAAGCGTGGAAACAGATTATTAGATTGAAAAAAAAACTATATTAATATTTCATGCCTCAGACGTGCTTTTTCACCAGGTCTTTTGTATGACAGGGATAACTTTAACATCATCGGCAATGAAATAACAACATAAATAAGCTCCTAATATCTCTTGACAGTGTAGGACAACATAATGAGTTGATCATTGATTAATTTTTAGTTTACTCAATTGCACCTTAATTAGTTGCAGGAAAAGGACGTTAAGAATGGTTGAGTTAAATTCTAACGTATGTTGGTGCAAATCATATTTTCAGTGGCCTGCATACTAGCTTTTTACAAAACCATTTTTACAATAATCAAAAAGGCAAAAGGGAATCCAAAGCCTGACACCCGCTTTTATAATAGTAGGCCCATTGGAGGTTTTTGCGAAATTAGCCTTACTTCATGTAAATAAAGGGTGTTGCCAGTCTGCATCCTTTTTCATTTACATCTAGTACAACTAGTTTTACGCTGACCCATCAATTTGTAATTCATAATACTCGAAGCCTCAGTCTGACGTGCTGTTTTCACCAGTTTTTTTTTGTATGACAGGGATAACTTTTACATCATAGGCAATGAATTAACTATTGAGATTGATGGGATGGACCTGAAAACAAGAACACTCGAGGTTGGCCTCTAACGGGAAGAAATGTGAAAAATAATGAAAGCCTCAGTCTGACGTGCTGTTTCACCAGGTTTTTCTGTAAGCCAGGGATAACTTTTTACATCATAGGCTTTTTAAATTAAGGTTTTGTAGTTAGGGCCGTAAATCGCGATATCCATGTATCACCAATTCTTGACAGTCAATCCGATATTGATTCATATTTTTTTAGAAATGATGGTTGTGTGGATGTGAGTAAAATAAGCTTATTATCATAAACTGACACTAAATAATCTGTTGTTGAAATCCTTACTGGACCAACTGCTCATTCATGTCCCAAAGAGAAAGTGAAAAATTGAATCTATATATTCAGTACCCTTTAACTTATAGTTACTGTTAATTTCAGAGCACAGAGATAATAATAAATACACCTCGCACTATCCTAATATTTACATGCTTTATAGTGGGAGAAAGGACAAAAACAAAGCATTTCTATAACTTCATTTCCTAAGTTTTGATTGATTTCGATAAGTATACCAAAGCTTTGAAATTTTTAGTCAACCAAAATAACGATAATTATTTATGCCTCAGTCTGACGTGCTGTTTTCACCAGGTTTCTTGTAAGCCAGGGATAACTTTAACATCATAGGCAATTAAATAATGAGTATTGATAAGTTAGAGCTGAGAACAAGAACACTTCAGGTGGGCCTAGAACAGGAAAAGTGAAAAATACTAAAAGCCTCAGTCTGATGTACTGTTTTCACCAGATCTCTTGTATGACAGGGATAACTTTAACATCATAGGCAGCATATTTTTTTCCAGGCCATTATCATTACTATTATTTAAGTCCAATTCATTAGGAAATAGCAATAATCAGAAACTTAGCTTTTAAATTGTTTATGCCTCAGTCTGACGTGCTGTTGTCACCAGACTTTCTGTAAGACAGGGATAACTTTTAGCATCATAGGCACATACATGAAGTTAAATGTCCAGTGATTTAAGTGATATCTTTTTTAAGAGTAGTTTGATGTACCTAAGCGAGTCAAGTGATCCAATGGGGCACATGTGGAAAAAATATACCAAGTGTTTCAAATAACATCGCTTTTTACATCGCTTCATTTTTACATCACAGTTCATCAGGATGTCATAAGCCTCAGTCTGACGTGCTGTTTTCACCATATCTTTGTCTGACAGGGATAACTTTTACATCATAGGCTTAGACATCTTCATTTAAGATTGTCTTTCATTGAAAACCAAGTATACAGATTAATATTACCCTATATAGGAACTCATCATGTCTCACATAGTGGTAGACTAAAAAAAGCAAATACATGGTAGGAAGTCGACTTTGGAAAATACTGAAAACCCACTTATACCCAAATGGACAGATTTCTTGATACAAATTACATAGTTATTTATTTCAAAAATACTGTTATCAGTTTTTATACTGAAACCTTCACCCATGAAGACGAGAACTCATAAAATACTCACAGCTCTGACAACATCTATAACTGGAGCTTTGTCTGTCTGGTTAGCATACTTCTCACGAGTCTGCTCAGTCACCAAAGACCATAATTTATCAATGTTAACAGTTGGGCAGAAAAATTTGTTGTTGGTCTTGTGGAAATATCTCATACCAACCTTACCAAAGTAACCAGGATGGCTGGAAGAATATTAAAATACGATATAAAGTCAAACTCATATAATGGTATTGATATTAACACTAACTAACAAAATGTTAATCAAATTTTCAATTCATGATAACTACCTGAACTGACAATAAAAGAATCAAACTATTTGACAAGAAATGTGTTCATCTCAGTCTAGTCAATCTTTAAAAGTTTAAGTATTGTAATGCAGAAATGTTCATTATAAAATGGAAAATACGATATTCGATTAAACACTGTTAGTTTTTATCCAGTAATATAAATCCATCCACCATGGATGGCAAAAATTGACGATGAATGTTGGGGCAATTGAAAGGTACTGGGGACAAGATAATGTCAGGTTTAACTTGCCCCCTTGGCAAGTTGGATTGAAAGTTAAATCTAACACTGTCACACCAATCATGTGATTTCTAACAGTGGTTGTACAATCTTGTATCTCAATCAGATGATATGATCTGGAGGCTTTATCATTGGTACTGTTATGAGCAGTAGTATGCATACTTTTCTGTATGATTTAGTAGCGCTGATTTCAAGCTGTAGCTTAGTTATGAATATGAACAGTGCTCCAGCTAGCCCTTTTTAGCAGGGCGCCGCGCCCTGCCCTTGAAACCTGGCACCCTGCCCTTTTTCAAAGCGCCCTGCCGTATCTTTGACCCAAGAAAATCGAAAACCATGAAGTTCAAAGATCATCATCAGTTATTATCATGCATACACGAATAAATTCGTCCGTTGTTTACGTCATTGTCGATGACAATAGACTTTGTTAATTTTAATCTGTTAAACGAGGGGATTAGTGTCATCCTGTATAACAGTCATCTGATAACATCAGAGGTGTGTGTAATTAGTCTTTCACACATTAATTTTTACTTATCAGCAGCTAATCAGTGAAACATTACTTAAATATAAGTCAACAATCAACTCTCTTAATTCGTCGGAGTATATGATAAAGTCCAATTCCGGACTTTTCCGTGCATAAATATATTGAGTTAAATATATAAAATTTTACATTTAATTTCCAAATCATGAGGTCATTATACAAAGAAATTAAATTACTCTTCATTTGATGATTATTTTTTCATTATTTAGTTGAAAAGACCGTTCATTAGAAGTTTTAAATGTCCACAGTGTTTGCATTCGTCCTCAATAATTTTCGTACGTGACTGACGATTTTTGTTCTTAATTTTCCTGGATCACTTTGAATCATATACACCTTACTAATGTGTGAATAAAACAATTTGATTATTTGAATGTAATAATAGCCCGCTACTATCATAAATTAATTTATTTTGATCATCTAACTTTTACAAAAGTAGACACCTTTTTGGATATGCATTTCGGACACACGAGTTCATAGGTAGAATGCAACCAATTTACTTGACATAACTTAAAGACATCAAACTTGAACTTACAATGAGCTGAAAAAACAGCGATGTCTTCCAAAAATTAGGTTAATATAGAGCCCTGATATGCACATTAAAACCTTAATTGAGTTGTCTAAAATGCCAAAGGAACACAATTTTTTTACATTAGCACAAAGAGTTATGTCATTTGATAAAGAAAAAGTGGTACAAGTAGAAGAGCTATTGCAAAACTTATTATGAACTTAGAACAATTGTTTATATTTTTTGAGTTTGTACTGGCTAATGCCTAGGAAGCACTTACCACAGTTAACATTTTTTGACACAGGTCCACTCGAATCTGTTCATAGAGAACACCTGTCCACAAAGGACACTTTTGAATTTTTCTATGACTGTCTATATGCATGTACACAGACTAGAACTTAGAGTTAGACTCTGGGAATTAATATCAAACTAACGAACACTTTGTTGTAATGTTTTTTTTTAAACACAGAAATAAACTGTACTCTGACCACGCATTAAAAAGTGCCCTGATTTCCTAGAAACGCCCTGCCCTCCCCAAAGTCTAGCTGGAGCACTGATGAACTTTACCAATCAGATTCAATATAAGACTAAGAGTATACTTACTATTTATCATAGTTAATTCTGTGATGATGCATACCACCAGCATTACCACGACCACCAGGATGTTTCCTGTGTTTGCCTGCAAGCAGAAATAAAATGAACACTGATATTGGTTACATTTGGATTCTTTTCCTAACTCTTGCCAACTTTTTCAGCCACATCACAGTCAGTTGATGTATTTACTTTTCTTTGAAATGTCAAGATTTTAGAAAAAAATACAACCGTTTTAATTGTGAACAAAAACCTCACCAGGCACAGCTTAACCCTAAATTACTGCATGACATCCCAAAAGTTTTAAAGTTTTGGCAGCACACTTGGTCACAATTTAAAAGACAAATATTTCAGCCAAGTTCTTGAGTAATCAATACTAGTCAAGAAACAATAATGCTTACCTATGCGGCCATGACCATGACTGACATGACCACGCAGCTTCCTGGTCTTCTTATTTTTAGTAGTCTGAAAAAACAAATGGCAATATTTTAGATCAGATTGTGCATATTTTCAAGGCATCACATTATATTCACATTACTTTAGATCTTAAATTGGTTCCTGATATGTGTTCTTCCTGTTAACAGGATACCTATAAAGAATATTGCAGAGGTACCCAACACAAGACTCAGTGATTAGATTCGGCTCTAATTGCGATCGGCAGCACAAGCCCTACATCATGTTCAGTTACCCTGAACATTCCGAAACGTTCAGTAACGTAGGTATCCAACAACTCAATCCAAAGACATCTCAATCCCCTTCTAACGGATTGAGTTGTCCTAACTTTGAGTTTAGTTTTGCACGAGTCGAGTTGTCTTCAGGTTAAGTTCTCCTGTACCCGTAACGTTATTTAACAGTCGTTACTGAACACACAGCTGTTACAACATTCATGTGCTGCACAGCAAAGTACACTTAGCATGTTGCCTGGTTCAACAATACATAATTGACTGACTACGAAAGTGTACCAACCGAATATCTACCTGTAACCATGCTGTCGTAGTTAACAAGCTTAGTCAATTTGGGATGGTAACCTCAATGGATAACAAGTATTTTGCACGGTTGACAACGATATTTTCCGTAAGTAATTGATTATGAAGAATGCATAATATCAATTTACACAATTGACAAAGCACAAAAACGAATTGTTAATTAATCAACATAGAAAAACACAGTATGATTTACGAATCTTGACAACACTGACTCTGAGACAGTGGCAAGACATTTTAAAGAATAATTCATATATACGCAACTAATGGCCACAAATCGGAGCTAAATTGAAAATGTTATTTTCTATTTAACTAGTAGTTGAAAAAATATCAACGATTGATTGTTTAACTTAGTGGATATCTGACGATTTAATCGGTAAATTTACAAGCCGTTTACTCACCATTTTGACAGGAAGTAAAAGACCGGAAGTCGGAGGACGGTAAGGCTAAACGAAATTCAATGCCGTACTGAATCCGTATTTTATTATATTCCGTATGAGGGGTTCAGATTACACGTAGTCACTTGTTTTACAGCAATTGCAATTAGCTTAACGTTGATTAATATGAACAGAGAGTAAAAGTAAAGCGATAATTTTATTTAACTTAATTCAGAAACACAATGGACAATTTAATTGCCCCGGTACTGCCTTCTTGTATGGGACCATTATTTCCCGTATAAATAATAATAAATGACCAGCTTCAATTCCAAAAAGCAGACACAGAAATTTTCCACAAGGGCCCATGTGAAGAAGTTATAAGTACAGAGGGTCCGACATATGACCTGAATTATAGGCGTCGTTTTAAGTGTGGGGTACATTACGCAACTTCTTGCATTTGCATGCACTTGTCTCAATGAGGACCAGATAACATACATTTACGTTAACTTTAATTTTCACAGATATATATTCCATGATATGAAATGGAATTTTTGGTGATGGTGAGGATCCATCAGTTCAACGCTTACGTGTATCAATTCAGAAAATTTACAAAGATTTCAAATGTTTCTTATTCATATACAATAGACATTGGTCTGTCTCTCACATTATTAGAGTACTTTATTTTGTATATTTTGATAAATAACAGAAATATACATAATAAGTCCATTGGATATTTCTGTGTAACAGTTAACCCTTTACTGGTTGTGACATGTGTGAAAAGTAGCCATTTTTTCACCATTACGCGCTAGGGCTATTTCAATGTGCTCTTATTTCATTACTAGCTATCATATAGATATGCAAGTTGGCCAAGTTATTCCCTGGGTGATTGTCTTTCAGAAAAACCAAGTTGAGCCCCGATCCCCGCTACCATGGCAACGCTGGGGCGGAGCAAAAACGGCAAAAAATGCAATTTTCGCTCTTTTTCCACCCCACATTTGCACTTCAAACAGTAATATCTTCCAAAATTTAGGTCTAAAGTGACAGGTCTTTTCAGATACTGAAAACATGTTTTCTTATCAGCATCTGGCGCCATTTTACTGCACCCAAATGGCCCCGATTTTTTTCTGGCGAAGAGGGGCGCAGCGCCCCCTTCAAACCCCAGCAACAAAGGGGGGCTCATCCCCCTTCGACATCTTTTGGTAGGGGAGGCGCGCGAAAAAAAAGCTCATTTTTAGGGCCAACTGTCCTTTAGTGAAATTTACCAAATCTAGTTGAAAAACACCGTTTTCAAGGCGGTGGCGGCCATTTTGGAGGGGGTCTAGACACGTAAAAATGCGGGATTGAGCGGTTAAGGGTTAAAGGAAAGAGCGCGGTTAAAACTACAGAATAAAAAAACGCATCGCCTTGTGCTATTTAAATGCTTATAATTTCGTTCACCATCACCTGATTTAAACATATAAGCCATGTATATACAAATGTGCATGTATATAAAAAGAGGCACGTATAAAGGTTGAACCATTCGTCAGCGTGTTCAATAAAATACCAGCAAGATGGTGATAAAACAATTATCAAAAAATACATCTAACATTAAAACTTTTGTAGAATTCTTATTAATCATAAATGATCCGAAAAGGGTAGCAGAATCTTAGTCAATGGAATCTTAACCGCATTTTTTGGTTGAATATCGATGTCAATTGTTTATAGTTTTAAGCTTATAATCTTAAGATTTCCGTCAGCATCTTCATATAAGAAAACATACCTTCAAGAAAATTATAGATGAGTCCATGTACTCGTTTAATAGATATATTACAAAGGTCCCTTTCCCATCGTTCATTAGTTCTTACACACGTATGCAAGATGACAGTTCACCATTGATCTATATTCAGTTGTGTTCAAATGCATGCCTATTATTTACTAACCATCCGGTGTCAAACATTTTAACTTTTTTTTAGAATAGCATTGTCATAGCTTTTAACTGATATATTATCCATGAATATCCATTCATGAATAAAAAATATACAAAAAATAATAATCGCGCAAAAATTTCAAAGAATATATCAAATTTTGAACGTTTACAGGATTCGTTTTAATGATCCGATTTTGAAAAGTAGAAAAGTGAAATTTAATACTCACCACTCTCTACACGAACATTTCGTGTCAAAATGTGTAAACCCCATCCTGAGTGCCGATTGAGTGCACATCGGACCGTATCAAATTATTTTTCCCCCACAAATTGGAT
This sequence comes from Mactra quadrangularis, assembly GCA_025267735.1. Taxonomy (NCBI): domain Eukaryota; kingdom Metazoa; phylum Mollusca; class Bivalvia; order Venerida; family Mactridae; genus Mactra; species Mactra quadrangularis. Next base: position 38,456,325 of record CM046304.1, read on the forward strand.
GAAAATGACACAAAAATCACCTCTGCAAATTTTAGTAAAGATCCATTGGCCCGTTATGAAATAGTCAAAATTTGAAAAGTGATCGGTTAGAACTTTTGTTCAGTGTATTGTTGTTGTTCATAACGATGATGATGCATTGTAGTTTCTATAGATCTATGATGTTGTTTTTATGATGACAATAGTTTTGATTTGTGTTGTTGTTGTTGTTTATAGTGGACATGGTTGTTGTTTATTTTTTACAATTAGTATTAGTATTTAGTGTCTCTAGTTTACGCATTCTCGTACCCCGAAGTTATCAAGATTCTCGATCTGCTAGCATTGAGAATCCTACTGAACTCTGGGAACGAGAATGGTTTTATGATGATGATGATGGCCGAATTAATTATTGATGTTGTTTCTATATATTAATGATAATGGTGGAAGTTTTAATCTTTGTAGTTTAACTCAGTTATTTTCTAAAACTTTTTTTCGGGGGGGGGGTCAAACATTAGAACCACAACCACATTATACACATTTTGCAGAATAACGCCACATATTTAATCCTAATAAATACAACATAACCATTTTAAATAACTATGTAATGCACAGAGGCGAGCCCGCGAAAAAAATGGTTCATGCTACTTAAAAATGGCTTCCAGTTAAAAATACACTCGTGGACGTTACATTTTCAGAATTTGACCTCCACGGACCTCCCCCGCTAGAGCAGCCTATGGGTGATCAGTTATTGAAGTATGTACCAGTAAATCTTCATTTTATTTCGTCAGTTATAAAGTTAGCGGTTTAGTCATAACCTCGAGACCCGGTGCATACATATATTTGTCCCGTCAAAAGAAGGAAGTAAATGAAAATGGAAGTAGAAAATGTATGCCGATAATAAGCTAGGTTTAAATAGCATGTATACTCCTGTATCATAACTTTGTGTTGCTTTATAACAGTTCTTTTCGTGTATTCAATTTCTTTTAACATACTCAGCGACTTATTGCATGACATCAAGTGTCAATAACATTGTGAAATATTTCATGTTTTTACATTTTTAATAAGATGAATGTTGACATCTATTTATAAATATAATCTAACCTGACTTTCCTAAGCTGTAAGGAGGGATACCAGATTGTTTTGAAGGTTGAATTTCATGATGTGTTATATATGTGAAGTTACATCGATGGCAAAGGCGATCTTGAACTGTTACGACTAGGAAACTGGACAGAATTGCAGACTTCTTGGAGTCAGACTTAGTCTTGGAATAGATTAAAATTGAAAATTGATTTGGAAAAAAATACATGACATAATGAGTGTGTGAGGTGAGATCCAGTTATATTTAAGTTCTATTTCCATAACACTAAAATCAAAAGCATCGCAAAAGAAGTTGAATGAAAAAATATGCTACCTATATTGTTATTAAGTGGCATGCTATTGATTTGATAAATGATGTGATTTTTAAAGCAGTGGTAGGGGTGTAACAATAAGGTTAAATCCATATTGCAATATATTGCAATATGTGCTGGTTACTTGTGTAAAAACATGCAAAGCATGAATTAATGCATATGCATCAAATTAATTGGATCAACAGTACACATTTGTGTATTTTCAAATGATCTCATATCCAAATGTTTGAATGACTTGTGTAAAATGGACTATATGTTAATAAAATGCATATTTTTCAACAGACCTTTGAAGATATTTTTCTCTCATTTGACAAAATGTTGAACCCTTTAAAGCGCAGGAGGGAAAAACGAACCAGTTAAAAACCTCCAAAATTTGTTAAAAACCGCCAGAATTTGTATTATAAACCAATATGTTGGTTAACAGTTAGGCAGTGGCTAGAGTTACAGTATCACAAGTCTTGCCTTGGAGTCTAGAATTAAGGGAGTTCCTTAATCCTAGATAACCCTACAAAGTGAGACTTGAGTTATGCTTGTTCAATCAAGCCCTAGCATAAATACATTTGCTGAGTGGCTTCCCTCTCATCTCTTCTAAACCTTAACCCTTTACTGGTTGCGACATGTGTGAAAAGTAGCCATTTTTTCACCATTACGCCGCAATTTACGCGCTAGGGCTATTTCAAGATGCTCTAATTTCATTACTAATTATTATACAGTTATAAATGCAACTTGGCCAAGTTATTCCCTGGGTGAATGTCTTTCAGAAAAACCAAGTTGAGCCCTGATCCCTGTTACCATGGCAACGCTGGGGCGGAGCAAAAACGGCAAAAAATGCAATTTTTGCTCTTTTTCCACCCCACGTTTGCACTTCAAACAGTAATATTTTCCGAAATTGAGGTCTAAAGTGCCAGGTCTTTTCAGATACTGAAAACATGTTTTCTTATCAGCATTTGGCGCCATTTCCCCCTTCAAACCCCATCAACAAAGGGGGGCACATCCCCCCTTCGGAACCCCCCTGAGACATCAATTGATGGGGGAGGTGCGCGAAAACGAGCTCATTTTTTTGGGACAACTATCCTTTAGTGAAATTCGCTTAATAAAGTTAAAAAACACCATTTTCAATGCTGTGGCGGCCATTTTGGAGGGGGGGTCTGGACACGTAAAAAAATGCAGGATTGAGCGGTTAAGGGTTAACAGGGATTTTATATAACAGGGATTTGTAACGATAAGTAAATGTAACAGATTTTCATCATATTTCACTTTTGTTGCTATTATTTCGGCCAATACGGAAAACAAGAATAACAAGTTTAAATAAAGATATTCACATGAAATTTGTACAAGTACCATTCAAATTGACATAAATGTTAGGAAAAATGTGTTTCTAGATGATTTTGAGGTAAATTATGCTCACAGACTGTTTTCCAAAATAATGCATTTTCCCGCCAATCTGCCATTTTTACCCTCATTTTACATCACCTAAAGTCATATTTTCAGTCATTATGGCAACAATTTTTAGTCAAAAACTTCAGAAACACTCACAAGTTGCATGGAAGACATGTACAAAAACATAAATCAAGTTTTTAAACCCTGCAACTGCTTATTTGCACTTGAAATCACTTGAGCATTAAAAACTATGCATAGTATCATTTTTCCCACAACAACTCACACACACCTGTTGAAATCTTGCAGTATCTTGACCAAAACAAAAATGGTGACGAAATAAGGACAGGGATATAAATAGGACCTCAGAGGATAATTATGTGATCTTCGATCATTTTTAGTTTTAAAAAATTGTATCATGCCATTTTAATTTATCCATATTTTGTGTTAAACTCATAATAATGTTGTAGTCTGTTGTAAAAGCTTACATAAGCTTATGTTTAGGGCTGTCACGATATGCCAGAAGCATATCGCGATATATTGCAATACACTAGCACCGTATTGTGATATGTACCACAATATATTGTGGGTCTGTAGCTTGGTTGTGCTTATGCTATTTTCAACAGGAACATTGCAAATCTTACATGCAACTACTTGAATCTAGTCTCACTAAGTCTATACGGTCATTTAGGACTGTGATATATGTTTTGCATAGAAGAAAGATGCTTAGTTGGAAAAAACGAGCACCCCCTTAGCTGCAAAACATCATAGCAATCAAGCCCCTGGACACCATGCTTGTTTAACAACTTCCTGTCTCGAAGTATTCGATTTAAGTACTTTTTTGCGCAAGTTCTGTATAACCAAAAGAATGCAACCCCGGTGGTTAAATTCTTAAAACCTATGCTTAAATTAAATGAACAATGGAGAAACTGACGTTCCGCTACTTTTATTTGCCAAAGAGAAAATTTTTCCAATGAAATAAAAAATATCCCCTAATACCGTACGTTACATTCGTACCCCGGTACGTATTGCCACAGCTGCGTATTGCTATATACCGGTAAACTGGTATATCATGACAGCCATACTTATGTTTATTGTTATATTATCTTGCCGACTTAAAATAAAATTTATCTAATCCTATCTTAATCACATAAACTTTAAAATATTTGCTTCCTGTTTGCATGTTTTATCGTCTAAGGTATACGATCTCTTATGCCACCCGCAGTTATAATCTAATTTTGAATAGAATGATACATGCTTACAAATTGAGTAGGACATTTTTCCTTCATTATTATATGTATAGTTATTCACTTTGTATGGAATAAATTAATAATGTAGCAATAATGATTGCAAAATAATAAGATAGTAATTGTCTTCAACTGTAATTACCTCCCTTTTATAATTATAAAAATAAAGCAATGAAGCAAAAGTTAGGGTAGCTTAAGGTCTTCAGTGAACCCGTGTTTAATGTTTTACTGTTTAATGCTGCATCTGATGAAATTCAAAATATTAAAAAATGGCTTATAAAGTTTTGGAAGCCAGAACTAAAGTAAGGGTTGACAAAGGTAAAAATCTGACATGGTGAAAAAATTATTACAATATACAAGCAAATATAACATAGTTCTAGAAGTTTTTAGTAAACATAAAACATAGTTTTTATAGTTAGGGATTGTAATGTATGCTTTAAGATGAAATAACATCTGTGCTTATTATTGTTTATTAGTGTCTATTCAAAATGAAACTGAAAAGTAGTCCAGTAATAAAGAAAATTATTCTTATTTAAACCTTTTTAAAACTTCAGAAATCCAAAACCAACTGCACTTGTATTATTTACTAATATATTATTACAGTTTAATTAAAGCAAACTAAGTAACTATGAAATTGACTCATTTACTAGGGGTGTAACAATACGGTAAAAACCGTATTGCAATATATTGCAATACACGAAGCCCGTATAGCAATACAAATGTATATTGCAATACATATTGTTCTTTGCTCATACATGCATAGCATGAATTGATGCAAGTGTATTGTCTTAATTTGATCAACATTGTACATAGATGTTTTTTTTTTTCAAATGATCTACACGCATTACGCAAATGTTTGAATAAATTAGAAAAAAGGTTTTGAATGGAATTTCAAAGGTTATTATTCTCTCACTTTACAAAAAATATTTCAAGTTTCCGAACACATTTTAATCTGTATTTAAACATATGAATTTCAGACTTTTATAAAACAATAAGTATGGAACATAACTAGAAAAACCTGTTCAGAGAAAAACGAACCGGTTAAAAACTGTCAGAAGTCGTATTGCATTATTAATCAGTATATCGGTTAACTGTTACATCCCTATCATTTACCCATCTTTACTCTGGAAAGTATTCTTTTATTGACATTATCTTTAGAACAGCATGGAAATGGTTAAAAATTTTCAGGGGCCGATCCAGGATTATTTTCTGGGGGGGTCCAAACTTTTTCTAGGGGGGGGGGGGGTCCAACCTTTCATACCACAACCACATTATACATTGTTTGCAGAATAACGCGACATATTAACAATAAAAACTATATAACCATTATATCTATTTCAAACAAAAAGGCTTACAAGAGAAAATTGCTTCTTGTAACTTAAAAATAGCTTACAGTTAAAAAAATGCTCTTGGACAGGTACATTTTGGAAATTTCAGGCTGTGTTGCTACGGCTTTAAAACAACCAACTGAATCCACCTATAAAACCCCCTGCTGAATCCTCCTATGCTTTTTAAAGAATTTCTACCATCAATTGGGCATTAGTTTAACAAAACAAATGTTTTTGTTTGATTAGTTAAATTAGACATAGAATCTAAATAAAAAAAACAACTAGTGTATGTTTCTGTTTAATCAAAATTTGTTTTGTTTATAAACTTCCATATAAATGTTCAGCTGACTTTATAATCTACAATTTGCATAATTTTCTGTATGACTACTGTATTAGTCAGCTACTTTAGTTTCAATTGTTTGTGATACAAAGTTGTTTTTTAGTGTAAGGCCACAACAAGTTGATGATACTTTCTACGGATTTTTCTAGAAAAAAATGGGACGAGCGAGCGAAGAAATTTTTTTAAAAAAAATCTTAATTTTGTTGCTTTATATAGCCGGCTTGACCAAATTTTTATGAGCGAGCGAGGAAATAAAAATACATTTTTGTATAAACAGTCAAAATTAAGGTGCGAGCAAATCCATAGAACATCTGATCAATTTGTTGTGGCCTAATTGTTTATCTACTGATCATAAATATAACTTGAAAAGTTAATTAATTAAACTTCCTTATTATTAATGCTTATTCAAACTAGTTTAATGTCGTTTAATCTTAATTCAGTTTTATTAAAGAATCTGTATCAAATTTCATGGTATTTACCAGGCTTGAAATTTATTTTTTTAAATTTAGTTGCCTGGTTGGACAACCAGTATATGCGTTTTACTTGCACAAACCAAATTAAATGTTAACTAGCAGTAACAAGTTGCCCGACTGCAAATATAGGTATTCAAGGCCCACGGGCAATAGAACAACCTTTAATGTCAAGTTCTGTATTTATTGCATAATTTTGATTCAACTGTCAGTAATGCAATTAGGGACTTCAGTCAGTTATCTTTCCCTGATAAAATCTGAAGAAATCCAATTGGCAAGTAGGTCCTTACAGTTGGAATCCTCAGATTTTATCATTCAATTCCTATGTAAGAATAACAAAATATTTCATCTTATAAATATCTTTCTTGGTAATGAAGATATTAACAGAAGTGATGAAATTTTGATAGTTCTTTTCCCTAAAAATACTTATCTTGAATTTCAAACAAATTAAATGATTTACAAAAACGTTATTTAAGATTAATTTTGGCAAATTGTCATTAGAAAGTAAGGGTAAAATCCGAGTAATCCAACTAATTGGACCTACCTATTTGAATAGTATACAAGGGGAAATAACAGACTAAAGTCCCTTATTAACTCCACTGGTTTAAATACATGCTACAGTGCTTCTGTACTCACTCTTGATGAAAAATATATCCATATATATATACAAGGAATATGATGCATACGGGTATATCAAATATTTAAATCACTGGGATGAATGTTTGTGTCACTTAACAGTTGAATAGAATTCAACAATTATTGCATTGTATTAGGCCATGCTTATGTATTAATGAAGAAAGTTAAATATAATGTTCCTGATGTATAAGGGAACTGAGACTGAATCCTTTAACTCCTTGTTGCAGATGTCAGTTGTCTCCTTAGCTAATGGGGCTGTTGAATAAAACCAACAAATTACAAACTACTTACACAGTATACTATGTAAAGATATGGACACGTATAATGCTTGGACAATAATGAATAACTCAATGTCTATAGATGGTATTGAGGGCTGAACAATAGTGTTTTGTTCAGCCCTCAATACGAAAAATTGGACTTAGCATGTGTTTTGCAACTACAGATCAAGTCTTCATTATTATTACTTTAATTACCTTTTTAATGGAAGGTCACAGTTGATGAATTTTAACCATTTCTATATAATTTTTTAGTATGAAAAGTTGGTATGGAGGACAGGAGTAATTTTGATGTTCACCAGGGTAGTGTAAGAAGTTTACCCAAAGGTCAGATGAACGATATTAGACGTATGTTTGATAAACAATGTGATTCTAATACAACTAAACCAAGATCTTCTTCTATTCCTGATTCTAGTTCAACTGCTGCAGGTATTCTTTTATTATACTCCCAAAGGGACTGTATTGTCTGTCTGTTAGCAATTCCATGTCCTGACCATAGTTTTGTTAGCTCAACTATTTGGAGAATAGTGGGGCTATCCTACTCAGTTGTGTGACAACCTTGGCAGTGACATGGGTGTTACACTTCTTGGTTAAGTTATTAGGTGCAAAATTTTTATATCTTTAAAACTACTGAAGAAATTTACTTGAAACTCCACAGATGTCTACGGGTTACCATTGGAGGTCAAATACCAAGTTGCATAACTCTAGTATGAATTTTGAGTGGTTGTTGCTGTTTATACAAATAACCTGAATAGTCAAGTGGGCTGTCTGTAGACTGTTCTTGTTACGAACAAATTGTTTTTTCTTCAAATTACTTGTCGCAAATCATTCTCACGCTTTCCAGGTTGGTAGCTCTAAAGTCAGGGTCAATCTATGTGATAAATTTATTATACCCCCGCAAACGAAGTTTTCGGGGGTATACTGGAATCACCCTGGTGGTTGGTTGGTTGGTTGGTTGGTTGGTTTGTTGGTTGGTTGGTTGGATATGTGGTCTGTCCCAAAAAATTAATAAATTTGTAGTATGTTTATTTCTTAATGTATTTGAGTAGAAGCTGTTATATACCATGATTTAATGGTGTATACAAAACTCATGTAACTATGGAAACATATCTCACTTGTTTAAAATATTTAATTGTGTTATATATTTTAAATCTAATTAGATAACTGTATAGTTTGCTTTTTTTCTCAATAGATTTTTTTCTTATCTTATTTTATAGAATTTGCACAGGCGTTTACAGTTGATGTTTATATGCATGTTATATCAATTCCGATTCAAAATGGCCGACTTGCGGCCATCTTGAATTCTTTTTAATTTAGTTTAATTACTGTATGCTTATTTCTCAACAGATTTTTTCTTAACTAATTTAGATAGAATTTTGCACAGGCGTTCACAGTTGATGTGTACATACACTTTAACTCAATTCCAATTCAAAATGGCGGACTGGCTGTCATCCTTTTTTCAAAATTAATACAGTCTTATATTGACTTATTACCATACATATTTTGAAAAGAAATTGCATACAAGGTCTCACTAATACAGTTGATCAGTATGACTATTCTTCATCAATTTATATTCAATATTGCTGACTGGCAGCCATCTTGAATTTTTATTTAAATTACTGTATAGTACATGTATGTGTTTTTTTTACTCAAATTTTAGCCAAATTTCGCTCCAAAGTCTTTATTGATGTAGTTGACTCGTACATGGATTTACTCTGGATACAAATTCATTATGGCAGACTGGCAGCCATTTTGACTTTGTTTAAATAACTGTATAGTAAGCTTATTTCATTACCAATTTCTTCTTGCTGAAGTCTAAATGATTTATTGATTGATTAATTGGAATTTATGGCTTATTAATGCAAAAAGGTCATATTACACCGAAAACAATTGATGATACTATTACTTCAATAGATAATGAAGATTTTACGTCCTATATTTTATGATAAACATTTATTTCCTTCAAGTATGGTTTGGTTTTGTTTTGGTTTTACGGCACACCAACACAAAAATGTCATATAGCGCCGAAAGCAATCAATGATACTATTTATTAAAGCGATATTAATGATGTAAAGCTCTATATCTTATTATATACATTTATTTCCCTCAAAAAGTTAAGTATCGCATATGATGGTACAGACTCAAAAAGTTATTTAAGTGAGTTAACTTTAAAATGTTTGTCACGGATGTCTTTAAGATCCTGACAGTCGAGGAGAACGTGTTTGACATAGAAATGCTCGTCACAGGGTATACATTTAGGTGCTTCCTCTCTTTTGAGAAGGTATGAATGTGTTAAATTGGTATGACCAATTCTACATCGCGAAATCACTATTTGATCTCGGCGATTAGAAAATATGATGGTACAGACTCAATAAGTTCTTTAAGTGAGTTAACTTTAAAATGTTTGTCACGGATGTATTTAAGATCCTGGCAGTCAAGGAGAACGTATTTGACATTGAAATGCTCGTCACATGGTATACATTTAGGTGCTTTCTTTCTTTTGAGAAGGTATGAATGTGTTAATATAGTATGACCAATTCTACATCTCGTAGTAACTATTTATCTCATTGATTAGCAAATATTATTGACGAAGATGAATCAAGGGTTTATGGCTTTATGTCATGTAACTTATTAAATATAGCATTATTCCACATTGTTTGCCATTTTGAGTTGCTGAAGTCTATTATGTACTGCTATTTTTATCAAATTCTTATTTTTGAAGATTTTTTTGATCAAATTCATAATGGCTGATTGGCAGCCATTCTGAGTTTTTCTTTTTAAAAAGCAAATGATTTGATAATTTTTGTACAGACTTTGAGAAAGTAAGCAATTGTTTAAGTTGATGTGCTTGGCATTTTCTTAAGTGGAATTCAAAATGGCTGACTGGCAGCCATGTTGAATTTTCTAATATCTTGTACAGCAAACATCTTTTTTTTCTCACCTTATATTGATAAAATTGTGCTGACAAATTCTTGTTGATGAAATTTTTATATGTATTTATTTTTTTATGTATTTCAATGGACCAACTAATAGCCATCTTGATTTTTTCTGTAATGTTGAGAAGAAAACTTCTTATTTCGTTATAGCTACATGAGATTTTAGATATTATTTTAACTTTACTAGTGTGAAAATAATGATCGGTAATTTAAGCTTTCTTATGGGGTATTTGTGAAATTCTTGACACAAGATATTGTAAATACTAATTGTTTGATTTATATTGTGTACATTGCGGACTACCATTTTTACAATTGCCTTATTTTTTACTTATTTATCAAAAAATTACAAACACATTCTACATTTTGCTCATCTGGTTACAACATACTCGTGATGAGTTTAAATGTGATCACTCTTTGTCTGTTGTTCCACTTTACATTCATAATGACCAAATGGTGTTCATTTCATGTAAAAAATCATTTGAAATATGACAACTCTGTTCATTTTGCTTTTTCATGAATCTATAGTGAATTACACTGTAATTTGCTGTTTATTTCCAATTTGATATTTGCATCCTATTCTTTTTATGGTTTTTATGCTTCTTACAACATTTACCCTTTTGGACTTCCACAATGTTGACTTGCTTTTATCTTGAAATGTTGCTGTTGCGGGGGTATTTTCGCCACTGGTGGCAGTTCTAGTTTACAACAGCTCATACTTGGGGCATATAATGGCCTCACTCTCTGTGCTATTTTAATCATAGAATGTTAAGAAAATTGACTCTTCAATAGGAAGGGCAGGATAGAAGCTATGTTTTCTAAAAAAAACAATCTAGAAAATTTGCGGCTGGCCCAGTTTGATATAAAATTTTCTAAAAAAGTCTTCAAAAGTGTCATGAAGCATATGCAATTGAATAATAGCATATCTAAATGCTGGATTACATACCTGTAAAGAGCTGGATAATTAAATGTGATATATATACATTTTATTTCCCTTTTTTAAGAAAGGATATACATATACATTACATGACATTAGAATAGTGCAAAGTTTACAACAACAACAAAAATTAAAAAATAAATAAAGTGATTATGATATTCGACTTTTAAATTTTGGATTGTTGGCTCTCATTTGGTTCAAATTTCACCCTATAAAACTATTTTGTTTTTTGAGCAAGAAACATTATCAAGATTGGTCAGTACTGACCAGGGACCAGAAAATGTACTCAAAAGTGATGGGTATTAATAAACTGTTCAAGTCAAGCTAGAATTAAAATTTTCACATACAAAAATAAGTTATAATTGTTTTTACATTTGTAGGTGATCAACCTAATACAGATATGAGTGATAACAAGAACGCACAATGGAGAACCCATATATCCCCTCCTAAACATGTAGATAATGAAGATCACTCATCTGTTAGAGCACCTCGTAAAAATGTATCCCCTATTAGACAATTGGATAATCCTACAGGCCCTAAACCTACTCCTAGGAAAAACCTTCTTCCTGGTCGTGGATTAGTTGACCTGCCAGTGAAACAATTAAGCAATATTGCAGGCGGTATTGCTTTAACAGACACTGAATCTGACCCGTCAACGACAAGAGTGTCTCGTGTAAAAGATAGGTTTGAAAGTAACGCTGGCTCTAGTCCTGCAGTAGAGAAAATCAAAATTCCTTTAAAACCAAAGACAAGGAGTCCAAGCCCTGGTAAAAAACTTGAGTCCCCTGCAACCCCAGCATCAAATGATAAAAAGTCCCCTACACTTGTTAAAAGAAATTTGGATACAAAGACAGATCATGATAGACATGTTTATTCTAGAATATGGGACAAGAATTCTGGCGTGCCAAAATCCGACGTTCAAGAAAGTGAGGCAGAAATCCGACCTGTCAGTGTTTTTGAACGATCAAAAATGTTTGAAAATGTTAATGATAATCAACATTCCACACAATCACCAACAAAACCAGTCAAACCGCCTCCACCAACAAGACAAAGATCTTTAAGTGGAGGTAAATCTAGTCAAGTTAAACCAGAGAGACCAAAACCTCCTTCACGTCAGAGATCATTTATGGATAAAACAACAAGTAGTAATGAAGTGACTATCACAGAGTCTGATGATAATGGCAATAAAGTAAAAGGGTCTAAGCCAGCCCCTCCAGTAAAACCACCTAGAACAGGGGCTCACGATGATTACATTAAAGTAAAACTGGAGAAAGAGGCTGCGGAAGGTGGTGTCGTTAAACTAGAAGAGAATTCAGATGAATCTAGAAATAAAAACAATGATAGTAAACCAGTTGATTTCAGTAATAGAGAGCTTCCCGATATACCTGCGATTACTAAGAAAAAACCAATCCGTCCCCCACCTCCTAGACCACGCCCTTTCTCCATAGCAACTGATAGTATTATGGACTATATGTCTAGCGAAGGTTCAGACTCGGATGATTTATCAAAATCAAGAGAGGAAAGTCCGTTCTATGAGAAGATTCCAGCACATGATAGATTAGCTAAGAATCATTTACAACATTGGGATTTACCTAGAGCTGTCCATCCTGAACCTTTACATCGAAGTCTTAGTGCTGAATGTTTACACAAGGCTGTTGACGATGCAGGTATGTATTTATAATTGTTAAGTTTCACTATTTAGACTACATCAGTTATTGCTGAATCATGCAATTTTTGACAGTTTTAACAAACATAGACATTCAGAATAAATTTGTTGGCCGATTTCAACACCACAATCAATGCAGATTTCTTGACGTAAATGTTGAAAGATCAACATATTAATACCACTGTGAGGACAAATTTTTTTAGCGTAAAATACCTTATTGTATGTATATATATTATAGTGTTTTTGACTCAGAACCTTGCTAACTGCCATTGTTTGGAACTGCCATTACTACAAACTTCTCATGATTATATATTTGGGAACTTTTCCATCTTTTCTGCTACTTCCATCTTGTTTATTTGGCCCACTATCTGTCAAATGCAAGTCAGTGATAGCACACAATGCTTTAGTATACATGTATAATTATATATACTTGTATATATTATTATAGTAGGGACATACCATCTGTTCAATGAAACTTCTGTTACGAGATGGTACAACACAGTATTTATTGCAGTCTGTTCTTAAAAGTTATACTAGTACAAGCCTTACTAATTTGACTGGTATTGTTGATAGACAGACAGCACATTTCTGCATTTGTCAATCTCCGTAAACAGAGATCCTGTAGAGCATTGTCGTACAGGATCTCTACTGTCTCCGTGGAAGGTCACGTCGAGATGAACTTTGTGTCGACCAAACAATGCGTAGCTTTCATCTAGACGAAAACACTATTAATCACATTTTGATTTCGTATTTTCTATTATTAGACCAAGATTTGCATACTAATTTAACAGCGGTATTATACACAGTCTGCGATTGGGCGGCTCATTTCAAATTGCGTGACGTAGACGATGTAAACAAGTTATGTATCATAACAATTTCATCATGAATATTATGATGAGAAAAGGTCACCTGAATGTGACCTTCATTTGAAAAAGGCCAGATCTAAAATAGCGAGTAGGCGAGAGGAAAAATTTAGATCGGGTTTTAATCAGATTGTGCATTTGTACGACTCTGAGATTTAGCCTTTTCAGAAATGGCGAGTAGACTGACTAGGGTGATAAGATCTATACATTGTGTTGCTACAGAGTTAAACTCGGCCAAAAAAACAAAAACAAAAAAAGTACAATATGGTAGCTTATTCTGTATAACTTTATGTATTATACTGAACTCCACTAACTTTCCCTTACCACCCAATCTTGAATTTTTACAAGAGCTATCTATTAAAGATGATAGACAATGGAAGAGTTATCTTAACCATAACAAAAAACAACAACTAATGATATTAATGTAATATTTCAAGGTAATGTTGTATATATGGATCCAGAGATGCTATGTATGACAGATGAAAACAAAGGTTATGATATATATGTGGATATTGAAGGCTACGCTGTACCTAATAGATTAGTTAGAAGAAATAAATCTATTGATGATTCTGAGGTATATTTTTATTCTTTTAAGCATTTAGTTTGTAAAATCTTCTAGATCTTAGAAAAGTGTAGGACAGCCTGTTGCCTGTGGTGAATTGCTTAAGTATATTGCTATGTTTAGCTTTGTGCCCTGGTATCCTTCTTACAACAAAAGGAATGAATGTGTGATATCAAATTAAGGGTACCAGGGCACAAAGCAATATGTAGTGATTTGCTTATGCAACTCGCCCGTGGTTAGCTCTGTTGTTTATGAATCCAGGGGCCTGTTGCTTAAGCCTATTGCAATGTATCTCTTCTTTCATATCACATACATATTCCTTTTGGTGTAAGAAGGGTACCAGGGCACAAAGCTCTATGTAGCAATATGCTTAGGTAACAGGTCTCGGGGGAATAGTGGGTTTTTAGACCTACATATAGGAATGACATTTGGTGTTGAAATAATTTTTTCAAAGGCCATTCTTCAACCTACCATAGTACCAATTAGGACAGTGGTAATAAATGAAAAAATCTCTCCATTCTTCACAGATCATGAAAAGTAGAGATTGCTGTTAGTGGATTGCTTTAGTTAGCTGTAATTAGGTAGGAGCAGTTGCCTTGTGGTAGGAATGCTAGGGGATTAAGATGTCCTGTGTTTGAATCCCAAAATTTACCTGAATGCTTTAAGATTATTTCATCAAGGTGTAAATGACCACCATTGAATATGGTTTATTTCAATTTTACAAATTACCAGCTGACCAATAAAAGATGTGAGATATCCCACAAAATCTATGAATGGATATCAATAGTTCTAATGACCTGTGGTAATAACTGTGAAGTTGATAGGTGTGTATGACACCTAGACCAAAAATTGTAACTTTTGATGAAATACTCATTATATTTAGTTGTATTGTTAAAGATATGTTTTTATTTTTCAGCCCAGTAAACCTATAGGTGATAGATTTAAATCTAAAATAAGAAGATTTAAGAATTTATTTACTGAACCAGATAAACCATCTCCTCCAGGCAAATCATCACAAGCAATTAGAGAAAGTCAAAAGAAAAAACATAACGCAGTATGCATACTCTTTATTTTATTGTACTTAATTTTACTACTTAAGAAGTTCTTATGAAATTGTGAAGAAAATGATTTTTTTAAATATTTTAAGGCAAACTCACTTACAGATTGTGAGAAACGTATAATAAAGTAAAATAAAACACTAAATAATCATCCGTACCATTACAAATATGGCAGGTTTTTATGCATTAAATTACCTTATCTTTTGATTGTACATTAATTAGCACTTTATTGTCATTATCAGAGCAATTCTTTACTGCTTCCAAAATGTTTTTTTTTTTTTAGGTTTTTTTTTAAAGCTGATATTTAAGTTGGTATATGTGAATGAGCAGCTTTAAAGAATATGATGCTTAAACAAAAGTTATTAATACATTTATGATACATGTAGAAATAAATAAATGCTAGATTTATTTAACTCATTTGGGAAATATATGATGCAAAGTCGAATAAATCACCATCAAATCTTCCTGGTTTCAAAGTACTTAATAAACAGGAAATAGGGTCGTACTTAAACAGACTTCAATGTTGAATCTTGATGAATAATGGACCATTGCACAATTATTTATCTTAGTATGACCTGTTCTACATGCTGTAGTATCATTCATGTCTGTGTTTTTAGCCGGATTTTTCAACATCCGGTATCGTTAACAATTGCGTTAAAGTTTTCAATTTAGCATATATCTTTGCTATTTATTGTCAGATCTTTATGAAACTTCATACAATGATAACGTACCATGTGATGAACAGAATTAGAAAGTAACCACAACTCTACCGAGCTTTGTAATGGATTATTTCCCTTTGTAATTTTTGCATTAAAGTTTTTAAATCCGGCTGTAATGTGGTTTCCACATCAAGGTTACTTTTCTTGTTATACCAATAAAACATGACTGACTCTGTAAAAGAATAGAATTAATACGGTACTGAAGTTGATGAGTTTTTTCCAGCTGAAAAACTTTGTACTGAATGTATCTGTGTTAACAAAGTGATAAAAGAATTTACTTCGAATAGTAAGATTTAATCTGTGTTGCATAGTTTTCAGCAATAATGTGTAAAAAAACTTTCTTCTGCACAGATGCATCCAGTACAAACCTTATTTCAGCTGGAAAACCAGATACATTTGATTTCCAAATATAAACTACATGTACTGTATTCTGCAAAATTCAATTATTTACAGATTAATTATCATTTTATGAAAATAACATTTTTTGCTTCTGAATTTAGAAATAATTTTTATAGGTTTGATAAAAATTGGTCGTGCTATCTATAGAAACCTTTGTTCCTTACAAGCAAAAAATATTTCTTCTTATTTTGTTATTTCAAGTTGGGACATTGTTCTAAGTTTGATAAAATCTGTTAGAGTTATGTGCCTTACTCTCTATATAAGAGTAAAAATGGTTCAAAGAATGACTATTAATTTGTTGAGGCATCTTAAGCAATGCCCAAGTTTCCTTATGAACCTTGTTGAGGCATCTTAAGCAATGCCCAAGTTTCCTTATGAACCTATGGGTGAAAGTTGTCAGTATTAATACTGATTTTGATATTTTCAAAATACTCTATGTAATACATATTTCAGTATTTTGAAAGTAGGTTTTCAGTATTTTCAAAACTTTCAATTTCTTCCCATGTTTGAACCTCTTCAACTGATTTCTGTGCATGAATTATATTTTCTTTCCAGATAATGAATAAAGTGAATCAAGCTTTTGAAGTATTACAATCATCTATAAGATTACATAGAAATGTGAATGATAATTTAGAAGTACCTGATGATGAAACAGCTGACAAATTATCTAGTATGTTATAGTTTTATTGTTTTAATGGGGTGGGGAATAGACCTAATTTTGAAATCAAATTTATGGGTTTTTCTGTCCGTGCGCAGGCTGTACAGACTAAGTTTGTTACGCATTATTGCTGAAAAGTAATGAAACAGGAATTGAGCATATTGTTCTTCGTACACATATTTTATTGTGATGTGAGTTTGTTCATACCGCTGGGGAAACCCAAAAAAGAATTTGAATTCCGGTTATAGTCTATTTGTATGTTGGACTCATATATTTATATTTGTAAACAAATAAGTATTTTCTATCGTATTTGTCCTTGAACAAGTTATACGGTTAGCTGTAAAATATGTTAATATGGCAATACTTTGAGTATGTTGATTACTTAGTGATGTCATCAAACATAACTGTTTTATAATATTTATTTTTTATTTTTACTGATAGCATGCATTTTATAGTATGGTTCACAACATTTCATTTTGACTAATGAAATTCTAGACAAGTGCATATGATTGTTGACAAGTTGATTTTTAGATTTCATGGTAAGTGGGAAAAACTTGAAATTCCACCACCCTATTATTGTTGTAAATTATTATTCAATGAGCAGGAGTACATGTTTATGGAAGCAGAAATTAAACGTCAATAAGGGACTTTTGTCAGTTTTCTTTCCCTGATAAAATCTGAAGCAATCCAATTGGTAAGTAGGTCCTTGCAGTTGGAATCCTCGGATTTTATCATTGAATTCCTATGTAAGGATAACAAAATATTTCATCTAATATCTTTCTTGTTAATAAAGATATTAACAGAAGTGATGAAATTTAGATAGTTCTTTACCCTAAAAATACTTAGCTTGAATTTCAAACAAATAAAATGATTTACAAAAAAGTTATTTAAGATTAGTTTTGGCAAATTGACGTTGAAAAGTAAGGGTTAAATCCAAGTAATCCAACTAATAGGACCTACCCATTTGAAGAGTATACAAGGGGAAATAACTTACTAAAGTCCCTTATTTAACTTTTACATTTATATTTACAGATGATTCAGATAGTAGAGTTGATGAAGGAGAAATAAAAAAACGTGTAGAATATTCTCGTAGTATCAGAATTAAAACCGTAAGTTAATTTGTATTATTGATTATTCTAAAGCAAGATAGCAGAGCTCTGTACCCTGAAGTTTTTCTTTCCTGTCTGCACTTGGTTTGCTCCTTCCTATGCAACAATCAATCTAATACCCAGAAACATAACCCTTCAGATGTGCCCTGCCCTTTTCTGAGCTCTAGAAAGATAAATTAAGGGTTTGACACTTACTGTTTTACCAGGGATCTGGAAGGAATCCTCAGTCAGTTTTTTAAAAAATCTTTCCCAACATTAGGGATTTCTCCGATAATAAATAAAAAAAGGATGTGGCTTTGCAGTTATGATAAAATGACAATTTAATGGGATCCGGAGAGAATCCCTAGCAAAGCATAACTGGGATCTCTCCCAAGTTTTTTATCCTTTGGATCCCGGGACACTGTTAGTGTCAAATCCCGAAATGTCACATGGAAACTAATGGTTTTTTCCTGTGTCAAAAATTAATAGTGCTAAATAATGTTGACAGAATATATATGAATAAAATAATTGACTTTGTGGGTCAATATAATATTAAGTTACATGTAATTGCTAATCAGTCATTTATATATTATGATGTATTTTAACTTCTGTTTACAACTCATATGTATTCCTGCTTATTGCCATTGTGCATATGAAATGGAAATTTCACTTAATGTAAAATGGTCTATGTCAATTAGAAACAATTACTCATTGTTTCATTTTGATCGTTTTATTTCAGGCTTGTATGACTTAGTATCATTTTCCTTTAGTTTTTAATAACTTTTTCATGTAAATGTTGTAAAGTATTTGTACCAGGTTATCACTTGAGGACTGCATGGAAGACTGGGTTTAATAAAATGTGGCCAAATAAAACTTCATGGTTCAAACTGTGATTCAAAATCATAACCTCTCCATTCATAAGCAGACATGTGACCACTTCACCATAAAAGCTAGCTTAAAGGCATGAAAGTATTAGCGCCTTGTATTTTACCTCTGTTACATAAATGTGTAGCCTAATTAATCAAAATATTATTATCTTTGTGCTTGTATGTGTGCTAATGTTTAAAATATATTGTATAAAAATCTAAAGTTTGTTATCATTCTATTTCAGTCTAAAAGTATTAGGGAGGCTACTGAAACCCAACAAAAAGTATATCCACAATTATTTGAACATGCTATGATAGTGAGCCTAGAATTAAATATAGAGTCTGGTATATATCAACCTTATGTTATACACAAATTTCCTGAAATAGTAAGTACATTCTATCAGTTAAAACAATTTTCTACAGTTTATTAGATACTCTCAGAACATGTTAATATGTGAAATTAAGTTATAGACAACTACATGTAGTACATTTATAATGAATAACATTTATCGACAAATATAAAAGGTTGTGGGTGGAAAAACAATTAAATTACATTAGGCCGTGCCAGATTGGAATTTTGTTAAACGTCCACGTGCCCGTAGGTTTTAGAGTCCCCATATCAAAATAAAAAACAAAATTGTTGGTAAAATTTTCTAAAATAATTCCGATGTTCCGGGATTCGATACGTAAATTTAATTCAGGGAAAATTGTGTTCGGCAACAAAGTTATTCATCGTAAGCAGTTTATCATAACCGCATCATTTGTACAATATATAGTTTACGTGAAATAAACCCCAGTCATTTTATGTTATATTCAGACCATTGTTTCATATGACCATGATGTTATTCCATTGAAAAAAATATATAATGTATTGTTTTTATTGTCGTAAAAAATATTTGTGTTTTCGTTTTTGGTTTGTGTATTTTTGTGAATAGATACTTAGGTTTGTCAAATTTGAGTTGACGCTTAACTGAATTCCATTTTGGCATGGCCTCAGCATATATAAAAAGTATAGATACAAAATAAGACATCTAACATATAGACTAATGAAATGTCATATTTGACCTGATCTGGGCTTGACACTTATTGTTAAATTAGGTTGCTTGTATGGACATCCGTCTATTTTGTAAATCCAACTGAAAATACAGTATGCTTAATTGATAGACCAAAATTTGTCTGTCTTTTGTGCTCTGTTTGTACAGTGAATTAGAACACTTGACCGTCGCCACGAGAAAAGGGCACTCGGGCATTTTTTATCGATTTTTAGTTTTTTGCCTAATATTATAGGACATGAATTATTTTGCATGTTGCACTTTATTTCACATCGATATTGCAAATAGTTTTTGAGATATAGCGGTTTAAAAGAGGGCATTTAAATGCAACGTCAACGACATATTTATCAACGACCGCTTAAAACGTAACGTCATAATAATGAAGACGACATCAAATGTAGTTTAGCTGATAACAAATGAAGTCAAATGTTTTCAATTTTAATTTTGCACTAAACACGATAATACTGAAATACATAACGATAATATTATGTAAAAAATAATTCATAACACCGTAATCAAAATTATCGTATTCTTGGATAATATGAATTTCAAACAACAGTTAATTGAATAAGTTAATTCATGAAAACAACGTAATAATATCAGTTGGTCAAATTGTCGTGTTCGAATTGTTTCTACATCCGAACACATGTTTGTGCATACTATAATTACCGGTTGCCGAGAAAATATTTTTTCTAATTTTTATCCAAAATAAAGTAAATTACGAATCATGCAGGGGTGTCAAAATCAACTCGCCCGCTCGCCATGCGTGTGTTCCGACCAGTTGGGAGAGTATACCGATTTTTTAAAACAGTTAAACTCGTCGAATCGAGCGAGCAAATTCAATAGATTTATTATCTGTTACAATCAGAAAAAATCAAAATACGATGTCCTTTCATCGACCGCTTTATGTTAGGTATATATCATTTTAATACCAAGAAGTAATCTTGACTTATTACGTCACAAATTGTCATGTACGCCGGGGAGTCTATATTCTTTGCAACATTCAATTAAAATCAATATTAATCCTTTGTTTCATGACAGAAATTGATGTGAACAATTTAAGATGTGGGTCAGAATTTTTTCACTCTTTGTATGTGTTTGATGATAGCGTAACAATGTCATAATGCAATGTTTTATTATATAACTACGGAGTCTATTTAAATTTAATTGATAGTTAGAATCAGAGAAAATTCCCTGTATTTTTTATAACAAGTATGACCTGTACATTTAGTTGCCTACTTGTTAAACAAACAAAGGCCGTTTTTGAAAGAAAATGATATCGGAGATGACAGGAATCAAATTTTCTTTGTTTCAATTTACTGATAATTGTCAATGACCCCCTTCTCTTTATCATTTTAAGACATGTGTGAAAGCGCAAAAAAGTTTGCTATATTAATATGAATTGATGAAAACGCAATATTGTTTAGGCCTACTTAACGCGCGATCGTAGACTTCACGGTTATATTAAGAAAATCGCGCACATTTTCGGCACATGCATACTCACGAAAATCATATCACAAGTCCCCGTTTTCGTTTGTATGTACATGTATAGGGCGTTAAGTTTGACCCCGATCTGACCTTTCATATTTGCTTCAAATAATTATCTATGCATATACCGACGAAAATCAGTACCATGCCTTTTATACTCTTCGACGGCGAATGTAAAATTATAGAAGTATGTTTACGCGTTAAATTTCAACACAATCCTTACGGCCACGGTGTAATCGAGCAATAACACTACATTCGTATACAACTTAATGAATATTACATTTGTGCATTAAAGTCAAAACGGGGTAAAACTTTACGCACAATAGCTAAAACAAATTTCAAATTAACAAGTGTTAGTGTTGTTTCTACGACATTATATACTAGTCACATTGTCTCTATCGTTGTTTTCTACATATCCATGTTTCTATAACAATAATGTGTTATTATAGGTTACTACAAATCGTTTCTTTATTATTGTTATTTCTTTTACTGGGTTTAATGCAGTGTCAACACAATTTAGGCCATATTACGGCTTCCGGCTCAAACAATCTAGCTTTCCTGGACCCTTGTTTGTAACAAGGCCGAAAACTTCTCCATGTATCTTATTATTGAAGAAAATTTGATATAATTGTCAAATTTTCTTGGAAGGTTATATATAACCTTCTTGGGTGGGATTCGAACCCATACCCTCGCCAGGACATGAGATTCTAAATCCCGGCGCACTACCATTGTTCATTTTAACAAGGACATTTGATTTTAATTAATTATTATTTAATTAATTAATTAAATTATTTAAGGAAGGAGTTATTTGAGAAATCACGTGACCTATATGGTTCCTAACACGGCAAAAAAAGACGACAAGATCAACAAATTTAGATGAGAAAGACAAGATAAATGACAATTATACGTGCCCGATTTTTATCAAACCTAGTGCGGTATATGCAACAGAAAGTAGCGCTAATTCTCCCAACCCTACAATGGTTCTAGTTATTTTATATTACCTGGAGGTTTTGAACGAATTTGAGAGATTTTTAGAAGAACTTCGAGGTAATATAGAAATTTAGAACCGTTGTGAGATTGGCAGAACTATCGCTGGAAATATAATTTTGTGCAGCTTAGACTGTACTAGGTCTGATAAAAATCGGTCAATTACTATTGTCATTTATCTAGTCTTTTCATCTTGTAAAATTTGTTTCTATGGTCGTAATTTTTGCCGTGTTAGGAACCATATACAAAATGTAGATCAAGTGATTTCCCACTCTGGTTGATGTAGGACTCTGCTCAACACGTACTCCAAATAATTCGAACAACCCGTTTAATAAAGCAAATATATGTTCACTACGATAATGAGTAAATGAAAGAAAAATATTAAATTAAAAAAAAGTATGACTGTGTGAGGATTCGAACCTGGATCATTTGGCTCGCCAACCCACCACTCTATCCACTGAGCTAATGACCCATTTCAACACCGATGAACAATATCTATTACATAACGATAATTAGGCTATTGCTAAAAATAGCAATCAGGGGAGAGAATATCGTCGCTTAGTATTTATGTAAACATGTCAAACGTAAACGAGGTTACGGATAACTTGAGACAAATGACTCAGTTTGTTTACATATTTGGGACTCAGGTATTACATAAAACAGGGAGGTCAGCTTATTTTGTGTAATGAAAGTATTGAACATGTCTTAATGCGTGGAACGTGTGTTCTCGTACTAAATTTAATACATCTAAATCACACTGATAATAGTCGATAATTACGTGAACTAAACTTAAATCCACCTGTGTATAAAAATGGAATCGTTGTATTTTGTCTCAAGTTATCTTAAACGAGCTTATATCATTCAATCTAAATTAACAAATATGCAATTCAATATATAAATTACAAGTGTGATGTCATTATAACTCATTTAACTGATAGTATTGCTGTAAAAATTCGTAGAACGGGATTGAAAGTTGCAAACAGTACGAAAAAAAGGCGAATATTATAATAACAATAATACAACGACTCGACCTATAAGATTTGAAAATAAATTAATATCAAGTTTGTTTTTTACTTAAGTTCAAGAATTTCGTAGAGAAAATCATATACAGCCAATACTTTATTAATATCACGCACCGAAACAAGTATGGCGACGAAAAAATCGCTGTCATTAGCCGTTGTCCTTTTCCCAAAGTTTTTGACGTTACGTCATTTATGCCCGAGTGCCCTTTTCTCATAACGGCGGTCACTTATGTGGGAACATAATTTACTTCTCTGTTTATCCCACCATGATAAAAATCTTGCTTACTTGTATTGCCAGATTATGTAGAGGATATTTGTTTATTTTGGTGTTAAATGGAGTTTCTTTTCCCAAGTGAGGTAAGGATGCAATATTTTCAGGTATTGCCATCAGTGAAAATATAATATCATTAGCTCACAAGTGAAATAAATAGATCTTACACTGAAATAACACGTTTTCTGTTTACTATATGCTTAAAACTGGCTTTTTTTTAAAGTTTAAAGATGATATGTCATCAGAATGGCGCACCCAAACAGTGAAAAGTAACAAAATTATTTTCATTGTTTTAAAACAGTGGAATGTCAATTTTTATTTCACCGATAAATCCCAGTATTCCACTGGAAAGCATATAGTAAATGAATTTATTGATCCACTCTCATACATGTAGTAAGTAATATGTCACTCTCATTTTTAGCGCAATTATAAATTAACTATGGAAGGAAAGTTATTTCGTTGTGAAGAATCGGTAAGGGGGTAATACACTATGTGTGTTGTGAGTTTTTATTTTTAGTTTAGCATGTTGTTTTTGGTTCAGCTTACATAAGCTCATAATGCTCTATGCTCTGTAAGCTTTTAGTGATCTCCTTTTGTCTGTTTTATAGTATCATGTCAAAACCCTGACTTATCTGTGGAATATGTTTGGAACATATGTTCTAGGCACTCATTACAGAACTGTTGCAGACATTTTCAAATTGAGTGGGGGTAAATGTTTTTGAAGAAAATTTGTCTAATGGGAAAATGACAATGATTTTTATGGTCTGGTTTAGTGAAGATCACTCAACTTCTAAATTATAGGGCCCCTGATGGTATGAATGTATATTTAAGTGGATAAATTTGATTTTTTACAATAAGAGTGTAAATTGTCTTACCCAATAGTCATGCTGAATAAATGGCTCAAAATAAGTTTTTCTCCCCCTTTGACATCAATTTCACGTTTGTCATTATCTCACCTGATTTACTAATAGTCAAAGGTTTGTTTTCACAGTCATTAGAGATTGAAATTATCAGTATGCTTACATTGTATAGTAAGCCGTATTTTTTGTTAGAAATTTGGGCAATATTGTTGTAATCAGCCTTTGTTAGCTTTATGTTCATCCCCTAGTGAGCAGTTATGAGCTATTTAGGCTTGTTTGTTTATATTTGATGTTGTACTCCCATACTTTCATTTATTATCATATTTTGAAACCATCAGTGTAAAACTATAGAATCTCTCATCATTATTTTTGAATTCATAATAGAGACCATATTCAAGGAAGATATCTTAACTGAAAAAATTAGGAGCTATCATTAGCTGACTCTATTGTGGAGATTAGTTTGATATTTGCTTGGCAAGTCTTGTTCGCTGATGAACATTTTTAGGACTGATTGTGAAGTTACAGAATTTTTCGACCCGAATAAAATTCAGAGTGTGTGTGTAAATGCTTCTAAATTTGTTGAAAACCTTTCAAATCACTGTGCAATTTTGTAACTTTATTAATAAGACTGTCTTACAAAACATTTTATGTTTGATCAGCATTTTCGAGCCTTCAATGCTATTGGTCAGTTTTAAATACAACTTTATTGTGTTTCAAAAATGTGTTTCAAAATCTGGGACTATTAAGAAACCCAGAGGTTTCCTTGACGTTTTGTCTCTAGGCTTGTTATTGTTTAATTTGATTAGACTGTCAGTGGCTCATACATTAACCCCAATGATTTAAATACTCACCGCAGTACATTACTGTATTTACTATAAAAATTTTTTTAAAAATCTGTATTAATGTACAGCGATTATCTAACAAATTTTGAGTATGTAAATCAGTGGAGTTAATGTATGAATAAATTACAAATGAATAAATTATAACAATCGGGGCTGGGGAAATCAATTGTCCATATTGTCCGTGTTGTCCCAAGGCAAGTACAGACAAGTGGATTTTTCAATAATTTTATTCTATAATGTTCATACAGACAATTAACTTTCACCTGTTGGCTGACAGGGCAAGTAAACACTTATAAGATTTCGCCAGCCCTGAACAATATTATAGTTTTACACTGATTCATTGTGGATATGCTAGATAGTGATCAATTAAAATGTCTTATTCGTCTAACTATATGTTCATTGTACCAGTCTTATAAATAATACCTGTGTTAAGTTTAGTCGAGTCAGAATTGTTAGTTTAGTTTATTCTAATTTATTTTAATTTGATTAAATTCTTACAACTAGATTACACATTACATTTTTTTCCCCACAAATCCTTAGAAAATGACACAAAAATCACCACTGCAAAATTTAATAAGGATCCATTGGCCTGTTATGAAATAGTCAAAATTTGAAAATTAATTGGTTAGAACTTTTTTTATGAGTCTGGTTCCTGGTCCCCTAGTACTTAGTAGGCACAATTAAGTTTCTTGCTCAAGGAAACAACAGGGTTAGTTTTGGATGGGATTCAAACCACCCTGAGCTGGCTATTCAATGATTACTAGTCCGTCATAACTGCTTGGCCACACCCCCTCCTCAGAATTGTTAATTTTAAACTTTCAGACTATATTGATTTAAAATTTGATGATTCTACCAAGGTTACTGCTGGTTTCATAAGGCAAGAAATGGACATATCTTCACTTCATTCTACCATGATATAAATTTGTATTGTTATGATCACCTGTTTAAAACTGATTTCGATATACCAAAGATACAAA
Source organism: Mactra quadrangularis (assembly GCA_025267735.1). NCBI lineage: Eukaryota > Metazoa > Mollusca > Bivalvia > Venerida > Mactridae > Mactra > Mactra quadrangularis. Next base: position 38,482,631 of record CM046304.1, read on the forward strand.
TGAAGTTGCCCACTATTTTTACATATATATATTCAGTAGTGGGCATTAGGACAATGTTATAATAAATCTATGCTGAGTATTGTAGTTACTGTTTTGCTAGTTACACAGTGGCAATACCATGTGACTGTGACATCACAAATGCTACGGTCTCAAGAAGAAACAGAAAAAAAATCCGCTTTGACTCTGAGAGTTTTTTTAAAGATCTGTAGATATTTTAGTTATTGTCATCACAATGAAAAGCAATCTGATTAAAACCCGATCTAAAATTTTACCGCTCGCATACTTGCTAATTTAGATCTGGCCTTTTCCAAACGAAGGTCACGTTCAGGTGACCTTTTCTCATCATAATATTCATGACGAAATTGTTATGATACATAACTTGTTTACATCGTCTACGTCACGCAATTTGAAATGAGCCACCCAATTGCAGACTGTGAATAATACCGCTGTTAAATTTGCATGCAAACCTTGGTCTAAAAATAGAAATTACGAAAGCAAAATGTGATTAATAGTGTTTTCGTCTAGATGAAAGCTACGCATTGATTGGTCGACACAGAGTTCATCTCGACGTGACCTTGCATTGACTAAGTAGAGATCCAGTACGACAACGCGAGTAGAACAGGATCTCTGTTTACGGAGATTGAATGAAAAGGAACAGTTTTCCTGCAATATATATTTCTCTGCTTAGCATTAAACAGGTATCGTTCAAATCTTACAAGAATTAAAAAATTTACAGCTTTTTAAAACTTTGAGTCAAGGCTGATTTTTCACTGTTTTCCTCTTGAAATCTAGCATTTGTGATGTCATAGTCACATGGTATTGCCACAGTGAGTTAGGTTATTGCAAGTTTGTATGGCTTGTCCATTTATACAGCAAAATTGTATGACTTCTTTTAATCCAGATTTAATAATTTTTTATGATACAATGCAGCATGTTTTATTTTTATCGCTTTATTATTTAGGTAATGCTGCATCATTATTGGCTGATCTTGATTGGCTTATTTTCTCCTGTTTTCATTTGATTTTAAGCTATTGTAGTCAATGATAAACTTACATGTATAGACAATGTCATTTTAGGCTGATTATTTTCCAAATACAAAAGAAAGTGAGAGTTTTACTGACAATGACAGCCTTAGTGTTAATGGTTCTTCTGACGATCAGGATCAGGTTAAAACTGCATAAATCAGATCCTTTATTGCCTACCACCAGTCCCTACCCTGCACTATTCTTGTCTATGATTTTAGGGTTTTGTACTTATATAGTTCTATTATATTAACCTGTCACAACTTAAATAATTACGGGGTCACTGAATTTGTTATTTTAAATTTCTTTGGAACTTGTTATTTCCCCGATATTCAAAATCACTGCATATATAGTAAGATCATCAATAATTGATATGAATCAGTTGGTCAATGGTTAAACAGAAGTTAAATAATAACACATTCAGTGACCGTGTAATCATTCAAGTTGTGACAGGTTAATATAATAGAACTATAGCAGTTATCTGAATAGGGCAAGTTGAGAAGCTTGTTTTTAAATGAGTTTTGTTTCACTTTAATTCTATATTGATAATGACAGATCTGTTCAAAATGTTAACAAAATGTTTTGTATATTTGAATGTAAAATCACTCCTTTACCCCTTTCAACACATCCAAATGATCACTAGTTTCACTATTTCCCTATCCAATGTTAATTATTGATGAATCCCCATAATTATACAACCCTAATGTATCATATGTTATCTATGAAATGTTGTACATTTTGTATTTCTATTATTGAAGATATAACATGTATTTCTATTTTAGATGAATAAGTTCTTTTTGTTCTCTTTGACAAGTATTGTTTTTCAATTTTCATGCCATACATTTTTTGATCACTTGATTATTTCATCAAAATCATAGAATTAATTATTAATATGTGTGTACATGTATATTGTAATTACAAATGATGTAAATTGGGTATTGTTCATGGGTGTTTAAATTTTGCTATGTTGGCAAATAACAATGATAGTGTGAATTCTAAACATAGGGAGTACACTTGGACCCAAAAGTTTCTTTACACATTGTTAAATTTTGATGATTTGGAATATAATTAGGTATATTTTACATGTCATGATTAGTTTCACAACTAATATACAGATTATAATGAACTGTCAATTATGTTCTACCATATGTATTTTTATTATAAATAAACAATAAAAATATGAAACAAATTGGGTCTGGATTAATATTTGCAATAAGAAAAGAAAATATGAAACAAATTACATTGTAAAGAAAATTTTGGACCCCAGTGTATATCTGAAGTAAACTTTATCTTTACAAATTCGACTTGTAATGATGGAAAACATGTCAAATTTATTATTCTTAAACCCCTTAAAAATGTGAGTATAGACACCATGGAATTAAATCTACATGTATATGCAATTTGTAATTTCATTAAACTGATAAAGTATATAAAACTATACCTGTCTGCATGTCATTCTGAGAAATAAGAGTTCACATACTGATAAAAATTATTTCTTTCACTGAAAGGTTACACTCATTGACTGTTCCTTATATACTTGGTACTTAGATTGATTTTCATCTCTTAAAATATGTCCTATACAGGCTATACTTGTATATCTTAGCCACAATATGCTAGTATTGTTCGTTTTTTCTCAACTGTCAAAACATGAATAATTTTACAGTGAATGAGTTTATTAAAATTATTGTTGTAATACATCCATGAGTTTCCGAAAGTGTGTATTATGATCGAGTAAAGCCGTTTATGCCGTATGATATGTTTTAGTAAAGATATTTTTATACCAGTTAGGCCGCCAGTACAAAAACAATGCATTCAGTCACCGTGTAATTATTCAAGCTTTGACAGTTGAGAAAAAACAGACAATATTAGGCATGTAGTTTCCTCTAAAAATTCTTGGACAAATGAAATGTTAAGAAAAGCTGGTCATGATTACTGCATGAAAGTTTCTGAATTTAATGTTTGTACATTTATTGTTCTTCGAATCATCTGACAGTTCTAGATTTATACTCTTCAAGAATTTCTGTGCATATTAATCAATACCACATTTGTAAGTGCTATTGTCCAATTTTATTGTTAAACTTTCAGTGGTGCATACATTAGCCCCACTGATTTGAATACTCAATATTTGTTTGATAATCTCATACATAAATACAGTCAGATCTCGATACTAAGACATCGTTCGTTTCCAGGAAAAGTGTGGTTATAACGCATATGTCAGTGTAATGAATACTTAGTATCGGTTCCCATAAAATATGTCAGTATAACAAGAATGTCGTTGTAACGGATGTCGTTGTATCGAGATCTGACTGTATAGGTACCTATCTGTATTGATTATGAGAACAGTAGTACTTGGTAGTACTTGACATGGTATTACTACAATTATATCAACATATATCCATAAACATTTTTATTGCCATATTATACAATTTTCAATAACATAAAATTTATTATATCAAATGTTAATTGTTAAAGTGCTTTTCATCATTGCTATGTTGTATTCCATGTACAATGCTCTTTTAATTAGAATAAACTGTATATATATAGAACTGAAGTAAGTATTTAGATCAGTGTGGTTAATGTAATTACGTATGGTCACAGACAGTTAATTAAAATTGAACAATACTCATACAATACATATATTTACTTGCATGTTGGCCTGTAACATGTATATATTTTTATATTATTTGTTGTATAAATATTTCAGAAGGACACAAATGTATCAGTACCATTGTTTTGTTTTCCTGATGCAGCCAACTATAAACCATCTTCTAGTGCTAGAAGGTGAGATTTTATCTTAATATTAGTTTTTTGGATTTGAAGGCTAAAGAGGAGCAAAAATTACTGTTTTATTGTTTTGCTTCACCCCAACATTGCCATGGTAACCAGGATTTGGGCTCAAATGGCTGTTGAACAGACTGTTCCCTAGGTTCTAGGCTGTATGAAAAGTTCACAGTGCCAAGATCCTAGGGAACAGTCTAGCCTTTTGCACCCCTTTTACACAATAAGTGACAAAAGGGGCTGGTTTGGATTAAACAAAAAGTTTAGTTTCTGAAGTTCTGAGGTTTTTTAATTTTTATGATGGTCTACTACGATGTTTCACAATTATTGTTGGATTTAAGAAAACTGGTGCCAATCTTGCTACCTTAACAAAAATACAGCACAATATATGGAACAAGAATAAATATCTGCTATTCATTGTTTTGTAAGCAAAGATTATAATTTATAAGAATGTAAACTTTTTTATATATGTGTTCTCACTTCTACCACACAACATTATCAATGGGTCAGTATAAAACTAGTCATACTATGTGTAAGTAAAGAAAGATGTGGAATAATTTAACTGACCAATCCATACTCATTAGTCTTTTTATATTGAAATAAAGTACATTCTATCCATTGTGTATGATAGGAATTTCTTCTCCATGTATTTTTCAGTCAATCTTATAATTTTGTTTTAACCAATTTTGATGGAGGACGTGTTTATGGATACTGTAGAAGATTTGTTGTAAGTATTTTACTGGTTTATATGACAATCTATTGTTTAGTGATTCATTTAATGTAGGCTTCCTTTCTTGTGTTGATTCTGTCTGAATTTGCTATGAGTGTTTGCTATGTCACCTTGATAATAGAATTAATATTATGGTTGTGTCCATAGCTCAGTTGGTCGTGCATCAGGATTTTAATCTATCCAAAAAAGAGATACAAGTTTGAATCCCACCCAAGGCTCTTATAACCTTCCATAAAAATGACAATATTGTCAGTTTTCCTCAATCAATTTATGGAGAAATTGCTAGCCTGCTTGTAATATCATACTGAACTCCACTAAATTTTCCCTTTCCTCATCTTGAATTTTTACTCAAGCTATCTACTAAAGCTAATGGTACCATATGAAAGCAGATGTTGTTTATTTAGTCATCATCTGTTATGAAAAGATGTATAATCATGTTGTTCCATATCATACTTAAAGTGTTTGTTGAGCGCAACATGGAGATCTAACGAAAAATGTTTACTGCTCTTCATAATTGGTACTCAAATTTATGCTTTTTTTTTTAAACTGAATAATGTTTGTTCGTACTTGATGCATTTGGCAGGATGAAGTTATTTTGCGCATTATTGTTGAAAATTATGCATCACAGATTAATTCCTAATATTATGTGTACTCACATTTTCTTAAATTTTAATTTGGTTACAGGTGGATACATTGGGTACAAACAAAGATTTTCAACTTGATTTCGGAATCAAATTTATTTACTTCATACTGCTTGTATATAAATGTAAAATTTGTCTTTTTATGTCATTTTAGCCTCCAAAATCTCCTACTAAGTTACCAGAAGTTATTTGTATTATTAGTCCAGTGGATGCATTCTGTATGTATAATACGGTAAGGTGATTTCTTTTTTTTCTTTTTGTGGAACATTTACTCATAATATACAGAAGTTTATAAATATTATGTGAACAAATTAAATCAAACAATTATTTCTTTATTTATCTAATTGATATAATATACCGGTATGGTTCTTGTGTAAGCAACTAAGAATAGCTTATGAAATACCATTGCAAATAATAAAATGCTGTTAGATCCGAATTGTGCCAATTTCTTTGTTTTTGAAGGTTCATATTTTATTGATATCTGTATACCCTAAAGGCATATACAGTCAAATGACTGACCTAAAAGCATAGAACTAAGTGATTATACCCCCGCTTCGAAGAAGAGGGGGGTAAACTGTTATACCCTTGTCCGTGCGTGTGTGCGTGCGTGCGTGCGTGCGTGCGTCCGTTACAAAATTTCTGTCGCAGTTTTCTCAGCAACTATAACATGCAGCAGCCTAATACTTTGCATATTGCTTCATCCCATAGTCCCATGTGGTGTAAAGCGATTTCATGCTCCTTGCTCATCTACTTCCTGTTTGTTGCATATTTTTAGATTTTTGCGGGGGTATCACTAGTGAGCATTAGCTCACAGATCTACTTGTGTTGTTTAAGTCATGTTTAGTTCATGAGGAATCACTTACCAATAAACTTTGTTACTAATTACACATAACTGAACAAAGTAAAAAATGCGTCAAACACATTTTTAAAACAAAAATAGGATAGCCAAGGAATTCTTCAGCTATTTATAGATTTGTAATTTGTTATACTTGTTGACATTTAGTGTTTCCATTGATAGGTTTTTGTCTTTTTTAACATTCGGGGGTGCTTGTATAATAATAGAAAAAGGGGAAGTGAAACTTTTGCCTTGCAAAAAGAATAAGCTTGAATAATCTGATAGGTACCTTGTTTTCTGCAGTATGTTCAAGTCAGTACAAAGGGTCAGTACTTTTAATTGTTCAGTTTATATTATTTATTACAGTTATTAGAAGAAATAGAAAAGAAACGTCGTGATAGTTTAGATGCAGCACAAGAATTGATAGCTGCATCATTTGGTAGACCGTTACCTCAACCAGGTCAAACTGAACCTATACGTACACTGGTGAGTATGGACCAGCAATATTTACCTGAACTTTATGCTAGAATACATTACTTACCGAATTCACTGTCTATTTTAGCCTCTTTGGTGATATTGCAAATTTACTCACTGAATTCATCGTCTATGATTGGTTTTATTGTCATTTTGCCAAACAACAGAACCTTTAGTTGAACCATGCAGACTACTCTGTGTAAACTACTATGATTCTTGTGTAAGGGGACCACTTAAAAGAGGGACAAAAATTTGTTGCTGGTCAAGTTAGACAAAAGTCACTTAAGGCAAAGATTTAAATAGAAAAGATGGATGAGTGAAACTCAGAGTGGTTGCCTATTACAAATGGTACTAAGGAGCTGTGGTCCCTTGAGCAAGATTTATATTAGTTTGTATTCCTTAAATGGTATTTAAATATAGTATTTACTCAAGTGGCATAGTAGTTACATGCCTACAGGTTCAGTGATTTGGAATGCCATTCCTTTATATGTTCGACAGTCAGATTCTCTTAGTTAGTTTGGGACAAACTATCTTAGGTTGAAGTACTCTGGTTATGCTATACAATTATATGTTTTTTATCATAACTGAAATATGTTTGTATATATGTTGCCAAGGGCTGCGCCTGGCAGTGGCACTGGCACTTTGATGTATGGGGAATTAGCTCCTCCAGGCCGACTGTTCAAGTTTGATGTTCGAATCCCCGTGCTGACAGTGTCTCACAGTTGTGCTCTGTTCAACTCTGGTTGCATATCATAACAAGTGTCTATATTCTTGATGACTTTTATTTTTGTAAAACTTTAACTTTAACAATATTTCTTAGTTACACTAAATATGTTATCCACAATGAATAAAGTAGTTATTATTATTATAGTTTTTAAATGTGTTATGTGCCTGTCATATGTTTCAAATTCCCCTGTTCCACTTTCTTTCTCAATGGTTTAGTTATAATTATTACATGAAATAAACTTTAAGAACACTAAGGTTTTTTTACTCTGTTGTAAATGGCGCTGTTTTACTGTTTTGTTGTTTTACTGGCTAAATTATAACAAGAGGTGCCACTTAGTATTTAACAGTATTTATATATATAATATGTTGATTTTCATTTGGCTCAAATACGAAAATATCTTAAAACACTAAAAGATCAAAAGAATTTTTCCCACTATAGAATATATGCTTTCAATGCATTTTAGGTGATGAAAATTATTACACTCCAAAATTATTGAATATCTTTTTTATGTATTATACACAATGGTTTTTGGTATTTAACAGGATGACAATGGTGAAATGGAAACAATATTTGTAACAAGGGATACAGACAATAGAATTGATAATGTATGTATTTAATATGTTTATTTTTATTGATAATAATTTGATATACATGTGTATTGAACTTTTTCTACTTAATTTGCTCTCACTTAGATTGTACTAGTGAAACTACACATACAAGCAATTTCTCTGTTCACACAATTATAGAGACTGGTCACCATGGTCACCCCATGATCTTCTTGGTTCTAGTCACTGATTAAAAATGGTTGTAGTTTTTTATTGACAAAAGGTCAAATAATCTATAAAAAACATAAATTTGTGTATAATCATAACAGTGTTATAATGTTACCTTCAGCCCTGGTACTTGTAGCTCTGATGGTTGCATATCTGTTAATCAATTCAGATGTTGTGGCCTTGATCCCCATGGCGGACCAAAATACATTCATAGAATACCTTCTACAGTCTTTCTCCCTCCTATAGCATTATCAAGAAGTTTATCTAGTAAGGCAGTTGTCAGCCATTGACAGTGGCATATGCTTAGTGCTAGATAGCATAGGTTAAGTGATAAATTTATCTTCAAGCTAAGTGATTAGCTTAACTGACTGCCAATTATGATGGAAAAGAATGTCAGAAAGACAGCATGACATATCTTAAAAACAATATAAATCTTTTTATACAGTCAACCTTGGTTTATTCATGGTCAATATTTTGTGCATATGATGTTTTTTCTACATGATAGGTAAATGTCGAGTGTCTACTATCTGGGCTTGGATCAGATAAACTGTTGAAAGTATTTGCTACTATATTAATGGAGCGAAGTGTTTTATTTTGTGCCAAACATTTAAGGTAAATATTGTTTATTTATGTTTATTGATTCAGTCATATTACATATTGTTTTCATTATGTCATAGCCAAAATGTGAATAGTGTTTAATGGTGTTTAGAAAAAGTAAATAGTGTTTTTAAATTTTTATTAATTGTACATGTATACAAATGACAAATGAATTAGTTTCAATAACTTGTACCTTTTACTGACTCATAAGAGAAGCAGTCTAATACTTGATTAAGCAGTCACTGTTTCTTAAAGTCTTTGTTCTATTGTGTAATTGCTGGGTTTATTATAAAACTGATGCAGCAATATTTCACTAACCTTTTTTGCACAAGAGCATCCCAGATGTGCATTAACCTATGATGTGAAAATCTTGAAAGTGATGTAACATTGTAAATTTAAATGAATTATTTTGTTACAGTCAGTTATTTTAATCTTGATTGTCAAAGATTGAATAATATCAGGATGACTGAATGCATTACACATTTGGTTTTGCTGAGCGGTAGTAACATTTGACTTGTAATTATTGGATAGTCAGCCCTGCATTGGTTTAAATCCCATCCAAAACCTACCCTCTTGTCTTGTTTTTGATGAGCAAAAAACTTTTTCCTACTATTTTAGTACTGGGGAACCAGGAAGCAGACTTGAAAGTGATTAATCAAAGTTGTAAGAACTTGTTTCACAATTGAGCTGAATAAATACATACATTTAGACTCCTGTCCTTGTAGTGAAATATCTTGACTGAAGGTGAAATTTGATCATACAATGTAGTCAGTTGTACCCTAGCATAAAGCACAGTATCTTAATATCACAAATGTAACGTTGGTTGGAATCCCATCCAAAACTACCCCTTTGTTTCCTTGAGCAAGAAACTTTATCCTACTTGCTCAGTACTGGGGGACCAGGAAGCCGACTGGAAAGTGATAAATTTAAGTTGCCAGAACTTGTTTCACAATCCAGCTAAAATAAATTAGTACAAGAACACACAGAATCCCCATGAAATTATTCATGTTTTGACAGTTGACAGTTGAGAAAATGCCAATAATGCTATATATGTTTACATTATGTAATAATAAAATATTTATTATATATTTCCAGTACGTTGTCATCAACTATACATGCAATAATATCATTATTATATCCATTTTCTTGGCAACATACATTTATACCTGTGTTACCTGCAGACATGATAGATGTCGTCTGTTCACCAGCACCATACATTATTGGTATTACTGCTACATTGGTACAGAAAGCATTAACTCTTCCATTAGAAGAGGTAATTAGTCTTTGTGAAGTTTTTATACCCCCGCTTCGAAGAAGAGGGGGGTATACTGTTTTACCCTTGTCCGTGTGTGCGTGCGTCCATCCATCCGTCCGTCCGTTACAAAATTTCCGTCGCAGTTTTCTCAGCAACTATAACATACAGCAGCCTAATACTTTGCATATTGCTTCATCCCATAGTCCCATGTGGTGTAAAGCGATTTCATGCTCCTTGCTCATCTACTTCCTGTTTGTCGCATATTTTTAGATTTTTGCGGGGGTATCACTAGTGAGCATTAGCTCACAGATTTACTTGTTTTTTCAAAATTTTATGTTTGTTAATGTTGATTATTCTACAGCCAAATTTGCAGGGCACTGCTCTCTGCCCTTTTTCTCCTTCCTACCCTTTTTTGCTTCTCCCTATGCAGAAATACAATACAAATGTAGTTACTTATATACATCAACCTGTGATGTGCCCAGCCTCTATTTTTCTGCCATCCTGCACTTTTTTGAGTTCTAATACAATCATAAGCATGATTATTAATGAATTTATTTTTGATACATGTCCATAGGTACCATTACTGTTCATGATCAAATACCAAATGCAATAACTCTGACATTTTTTTAAATTAATTATACCTCATTCTTCACTTAGAAAATATTGGTTACTGTTATGCTAGCAATATTTTATCGTTGCAAGCAGTGGTTATAAATCTGTTGATTCTTTTGAAAATTCAAACATCATCTGTAAGTAATTATTTTATAAAATTGTCATTAAATAAATGATTTGATAAAGGTCATGTTATTTTTTCTCAGGACAGTCATGTTGGTGCTTTGTCTTGGCCATTGGCCAATACGACTGCCCTTGGAAAAAAACAGGGCCTATATTAATTCACTTATTAAATGACGTAATTATAATAATTAGTCTTAATTTTTGTTTGTTTTAATGTCAAAATTAAGCTACATTTATTGAGTTCTAATTATGTATTATATATTTTAGCATGTGTTGATAGTTGATATAGATAAAAGATCATTTCTCAAATGTCAAGAAGATGAAGGTACTCTTCTACCAAAGAAGATAGAAAAAGCATTAAAATCTTCATTAAATATGTGTAAAGTGGATCCAGGTATATATTATCTTAGATATAGTTTACATTAGTCTTTGGTATGTTGTGGAGTAAAGTATAAACATGAGTTAGTTAGGGCTGCAACAATTCGATTCGATACATCGAAACTCGATTGCAAGGGTGCCGATTCGATTTCAATTCGGGACCCGCGAGTTTCGATTCGATACTGACTTTTATAAGTGTCTACATAGGTTATAACGATAAAAGCAAAGGCGCGCCTAAAAGTCAAAGTATATGTTGACAGTGAAACTGGGTTTCACTTTGTTACATTTCTGTTAAATTTCCATTACGATTTTATGTAGCATGATTGGAAACTCTGTTCCAAATATACATTCTATAGTATATGCCCCGATCCTCCGCCAATTGGGTCGGTGTGATTGAATTTTACCTGTTCTGACAAACTGGAAGATTTTAGGCTCCGCATGAGCAAGCCAAGTTTTGTTGTTAGTTTATTTAAATTTAAATAGTTTTGCATGTACAGTGTATGTTTAACTAATATGTACAATAGTATACCAAGAACTGCATCTTTCTACAATTTATGATCCATGCTGTCTTTACATTTTAAGTCGATATTACATTAATAATACATTTTCGCGACCTTTACATTCGTAGCCAATCCATTTCGTACTTGAATAAAGCAAATATTAATTATCAGAGTTTCGTGTTATCCAATTTTAGTTACAATTTTATTTAATTAATATTATTTAGTTTTAAAATCAAATATATGTATAAATGCATATTTTTAGTAAATTGTATTAATAAAAGAATCAAATCGAAAAAAAACGAATCGAAAAAAATAAATAATCGAATCGACTTTCCGTTGAATCGTTGCAGCACTAGAGTTAGGATGCATTGGCTTTTAATCATGCATATATAGCACAAGTGATTTAACAAGTACATGTACATCAAAACTTGTTGTATTTTTTTATTACTTTAACCTGGTACAAAGAGCTGAAGATCAGCTAGTAGTCTAGCAGCCTAGTAGTCTTCATCAACAATTTCTAAACTGGCTATAATACAACGGCTAAGCCAAGATAAATGGGACCTTTTGATTTTTCCAATGTTACATTGAAATATTCAGAAAAGTTCATTTTAAATTAAATGAAGAGTATTTTTTTCCAACACGTTATCTTGAGAGCTTTCTGATGATGTATAGTTTTATATATGTTCTATTGTCATTTTTTGAATTATTTAGGATTATATTCCCTAAAAACCCTGTTTTTACACTGTTTTTGAGTCTCACTGAGGTTTTGTTCTTTTTTCATCAGTTGTTTTGAAAAGTGTTTGTTGGTTACAGTTATTTTGATGTGTTTTCTATCTCTGACTGACATACAGGTATACGGTGTTATTTACGAAATTTATTTATAATCAATATTTAAGAAAATATTCATGAAATAGTAAACATGTACCCTTGTAACGCAAGTTAGAGTTTTACGTTACCATCTTTGACAGACTTTAAAACAATGTTACTGCTTTATTTCACTTGTATCACCTTTTTACTATTACAGTTTATAATTATTTTTATCTAACCCAAATGAAGTTTTTCAGAGCATATGCATTTTCTTTTTGGAAAATAACTACTGAACATGGTAAATTTTATGTAGAGTCCGTAGCCCCTGTTTTTAACTGTGTGCTGACTTAATATAAAGAAACATAGATGCTGTTTTATTACGTTTTCTGTTTTTGGTTGTGCCATGTAGGTAATGCAGGAAAGGAATTAAATCAGAAGAAGAACAAAAAAAATCTAAAGACAAATAAGTGCTGTCCGTAGCCCTGTAGAGTCCGTAGCCCCTGATATATTTATATCTTTTTTCACGCAGGAAAATTATAAAACTTTTTTAATTTTCTTAGTTTCGTACTTGTGCTGACTAGCTATGCATCTTAATACTGTATGTCTTGACAATCTTTATTCTGTTGACAATAATGTTTAATTTGACGTAATTTATAAATTTTCTGATAGATTTCTTTAATGGTCAAACTGATACATTAGACATTTCAGAAGATACTTAAATATATATTTGTAGTGTTCGTAAGTTGAAGTTTATTGTTTTTTAAAGGATAATTACACTTAAAACCAAACAAACAGCTTTAAATATGTGATAGAAACAGATACTGGTGTGGTGTAGAGTCCGTAGCCCCATGTTAATTTTCACAAATTCATTCTTTTGTATTTTTTGCTCCCAAACTTATACACATGTATATGTATAGAGATAACTTATTTGATAGATTTTTGTTGTTGAAATATACATAGAAACAAGTAGAAATTCAGGACTTTGGTTTTTTTTTGACATTTTATATAATATTAAGAAACATATATTTTTCGTGTTTTCTCAAGTAAAGTAAAGGAATTGTTTCTTCATATTATTGCTCGTTTTTTCAAAAGTCAGAAAATTAATACTGTATCAAAAGAATATTATTCCACAGGTCAATTTACATCAAACTACTTTCTTCAATCTACTAAATACAATAAAGTCAGTATGTAGAGTCCGTAGCCCCTGATATTCATTTTTAGGGGTGTAACGGTTAACCGATATATCGGTTAATATTGCAAATCTTACGGTTTTAACCGGTTCGTTTTTCTCAGAACCGGTTTTTCTAGTTATGTACCATACTGATTGTTTTTATCAGAGTCTAAATTCTAATGATTGAATTAATGTTAAAATGTGTTCAAAAACTTGAAATATTTTTCGTAAAGTGAGAGAATAATTATCTTTGAAAGTCCATTCAAAACCTTTTTTCTAACTTATTCAAACATTTGCGTAATATGTGTAGATCATTTGAAAATACAAATATCTATGTACAATGTTGTTAAAATTAAGACGATGCACATGCATTAATTTAGGCTATGCACGTATGCGCAAAGAACAATATGTATTGCAATATATTACAATATATTGCAATACAGGTTTCGTGTTTTGCAATATATTGCAATACGGTTTTTACCGTATTGCTACAACCCTATCCATTTTATGATTTTCTTTATTTGGTCAAGAAACATATGATTATTCATATCAAACTTGTTCTTTATATGTTGTGTACATCTTCCAATACTTTCAAATATAAAAAACTTCAGTTTTGTTTCTTTTTTCTCATTTAGATGTTAATTGAAATTTTACATTCCCTGTGTATTTTGGGTATTTGCGCTGTTGATCCTGGTAAATGTTGCAAACAATGAGAGTCAGTGTAGATTCATTTCCAAATTGATAAAAACATAAATATAAAACTTATTTATAAATCATTTATAAGAAATATACATCTTTCTAAATTTTCTAGTGGTGATATAAATTACCGTGTAGAGTCCGTAGCCCTGGTTTCCAATTATATAATTTTCTTTTTAGGGCCAGCAAAACTATATTATTCATATCAAACATGTTCTAAATGTGTTGTCTACATCTTCGAATACTTTCAAATATAAAAAATCAGTTTTGTTTCTTTTTTCTCATCTATATGCAAATTGAAACTTAACATTTCCTGTGTATTTTGGGGTATTTGCACTTATGACCTCGGTAAATGTTGCAGACAAGGAGTGAGTGGGCGTGGATTCTCTTCAAAATTTTAAAGTACATGTTTATAAAACTAAATAACAAATTTTTTATAAGAAATATACATCTTTCTAATTTTTCGTGGGGTGATATAAATTACCCTGTAGAGTCCGTAGGCCCATTGGGTACATCTATTCAACCGTTCTTAACTTTTTTGTTCTACATGTTCCATCCAAGATCTTTTGGAAATTAGTGCCTAATAGACATGTCTGTATATTACTATAAAAGAATCTGCACTCTGATGGGGTCTGAAAATTGGCCTATGTGAGACTGAAGAGGTACCCTTTATCTTGGCTTAGCCGACAAGTCCAAATTCTTATTTTATAGGTAATGCTGGAGGTTGATGAACATTATCTCAACCGTGTGTAAGCAAAACTAGAATGAATGCAAAAAATACCCGCACATACTATATGTAAAGTTTTGATCAGAACTTTCTTCCTACTGAGCTAAAATGTTAATGATCACTGTCTGAATGCTTTTTTGTTAACTTTGGTTTGTTTCATTAACAAATGTTTCATAGCCATAGAAAATATGTCATGATGTTATATGTACGAGGGATGATCCAGAAATAACCGGACTGCTGATGCAGCGTCCACAAATTTTACTGCTCATACTTAAAATATATATCACAAGAAAGGACATTAATTTAGCAATAAAGAGTTATAAACATTATATTTCTATCAAGTATATTACCAGCACAATACACAAAAATACAACACAAGATAAACGCTCGCAGCGCAAGCCAAATTTTATACAATGACGTCATCAACATCATTAATTGCAACAAGAAGGTATGGTTTATACCCTAACGATAAACTATTTTTAATCAGATATATTTAAATTTTGTCTATTAATGTTATATTTAAGTAAGTTAGTAAATGAGACTACTCGCATTTGACATGTTTATTTCTTGTGTAAGAAATCTTTAAATTGTCCCATAACTCAAATGAAACACCTCCGCGCACTGTTACTCTTCCGTCTTTTTCTAGAACGCCAGACATGTTCGACTTTAACGTCGTTTGTTCATCCTTTATTTAACAAGACTGAACCCCAAAATTATGCCGGTTCAATTCATCTGGAAAAAATTTGAGCCACTCAAAAACTAGCGTACGGCTAACAGTGTTCATTGTTTGCAATTGTTAAATCGTATTAAACGTTTCTGTCGGAGAGTCTCCTTCTTGCAGAAAAAATCATTCAAAAGCACAAAATTTACTTTTATTAGACGACGACATTATTGTACGTTGAACGTTGCGACCATGGATGCTTGTTACTTGATTTCTTTGTAGTTTTTTATCTAAATGACGTCAAAATTTGACACAATGTTGCTACTATGTAGCATTACGTTTTGGCGAAATTTGAACATTTTATTTTGTTAGTTCACGGCAAAGCATAATCTAACCGGCTAATGTCATGTAATTTGAGCTGCGGCGCCTCAGCGTTTCCATGGCTATTAAAGAATAGTTTGCTACGTACTGGATAATGATATGTGTGTTATATTTCTCCCATTCAACGAAGAGTGTTTGCTCTTCCTTTTGGTGTATAATTTATATATGTGCCGTGAATATTGTTGTCTCAATGTTACCAGTCTGGTTATTTCTGGATCATCCTTTGTATATAGGGCTCATTGTTATACTCCCGCTTCGAAGAAGAGGGGGGTATACTGTTTTACCCTTGTCCGTGCGTGCGTGCGTGCGTCCGTCCGTCTGTTACAAAATTTCCGTCGCAGTTTTCTCAGCAACTATAACATGCAGCAGCCTAATACTTTGCATATTGCTTCATCCCATAGTCCCATGTGGTGTAAAGCGATTTCATGCTCCTTGCTTATCTACTTCCTGTTTGTCGCATATTTTTAGATTTTTGCGGGGGTATCACTAGTGAGCATTAGCTCACAGATTTACTTGTTTACTTTATGTAACTATACACATGTATATTCCATTTTGACCTCATACATATGATACTGGTTTTATTTTCAGATGCTAAAAGTTCACCTAACCTTATGATATCTGAAGCATTTTTAAGATTTTTTGTTGAAGCTGTTGGACATTATGGTCAATATATTATTACTGTACAGGATGGTAAAAAAATCTTCCAGAAAGAAAATTTTATAACAGGTATTTGAATTCCAAGTGTTCACTGCACTAAATGTTAAAGGTGGCCTGATTGCCCCTGACAACTTATACTTGGGTTCAGACAACCTGTTACTGCAAGTAAAACTTATAGCTGGTTGTCTAACCCAGCAACCTAGTTAAGAAATTCATGTCAAGCCCTGGTTCAATATTTCTTATATGGATTATTAAAACATTCTGCTTAAAATAAGGGTGATGTTTCGACACCTTTGGGGATATATTAAGGGCCCTTTAAAGGTGATGTTTTGACACCTTTTGGGAATTGTCTGGTTAACAGTGGCGTTATGTTACACTGTTCAGGACAACAACTTTCAATATCAGATTAATAAAAACAAATGTAAAATAAAGTCGAATCATGAACTAAGATTAATGTAGGTCCTATAAACTTGATATATGAAAAACAAAATGCACAATCTCACTATATAACATCATGTGTATAAATTTTATTTTGTTTTGTGTTATTGTATATATTTATGGTGGAGGGTTTTTTCTTATTTTATATTGTTATTTTTAATCTTTTTGTACAACGCCATTGAATATGTAATATAGAAATAGGTGTTTAATCAAATGAAGAAGTTTAAGTTTAATGAAAACATTCAGTTAAAATATATTTCTTTATAATTATTTATGCTATAAGATTTATAAGAATAAGATGACAAAGAGATGTCATTTTTGTGAACAAATGATATCCATATTTGTCCATGTATGCTTTATGATAAAATACTGTAATATTCAGTGAAAATATATGGTGAAAATGTAGAATTGTTTTTTCCACTGCAGTAGTGAAAATAGTGAAAATATAAGGATTTAAAATGTATTGATTATGTAATCTTGCAGGGGTATAAGATACATGTACTTTGAGACTGATTATTATACCCCCGCTTCGAAGAAGAGGGGGGTATACTGTTTTACCCTTGTCCGTGTGTGCGTCCGTCCATCCGTCTGTCCGTAACAAAAATTTCCGTCGCAGTTTTCTCAGCAACTATAACATGCAGCAGCCTAATACTTTGCATATTGCTTCATCCCATAGTCCCATGTGGTGTAAAGCGATTTCATGCTCCTTGCTCATCTACTTCCTGTTTGTCGCATATTTTTAGATTTTTGCGGGGGTATCACTAGTGAGCATTAGCTCACAGATTTACTTGTTTTCAATGTGCTTTTGATTCAAATTTCAAGCTTAGGAAGTAATAGTCTTTTAATGGCTGTAACAGTCTTTATGTATGATAATTCTGGGCTGGATAACTAGAAAAACTGTTACGTATCATGATGTGCTGGAAGCAGTATCAATTAGTCTTAACTGGTTTCAATAAAACCAAATTTTTAGTTTATAGTAAATATGATGTTTGTAAGCCAGACAATTAGCTCACAAAAATTAGATTGTATAGAAACATGGAAGCAGTAAAGAAGTGTTCTGATAATGACAAGTTTTATGCAGTTTGACATTAAGGATGGAGGTTTTATGTATAAAAACTTGACCAGTTAGTAATGGTATGGATGAATTTAGAGTGTTTTTCACAATCTATTGTTCAGTCTGCAATAAACTATTAAGAATTCATTTTCTTAATCTTATTGTAGGCATCGAATGGTAATTTTAAAATGATAAAAATAACCGAATCTATGAGTGGTTAACTTTGAGTTAGTATATTGTTTTATACAGATGATAGTTGACTCATGTTTGTAGGATGTTATAATTGATATAATTGATTGTGTTCTAGGAACTAGTTCAAGTACATTACAACAATTACTGGAATGGTTTACTGAAACACAAATGTTTGAAGTATTTATAACTAAACAACTAGAGAAAAAAGATTGGGGGAACACTATAGGTAAGTGTGGACATTATTTTGTTTTTGTTTGGTTTAACACCATAGCAACACATAACGAAGGTCAGTCAACATACTCACTGTTCCTAGAGAGGTTACATCTCTGGATTTAGCTGTTAACCAACTACTTGGTGCATACTTTCATCAGTGACTGACAACTGTCCTACATGATTAAGAATCATTGGTAGGAGGGAGAATGGTCCCGAAATCAAACCCATGACCCCTCCAACAGTAGACTTGCGTGCTACCAACTGAGCTAGCTTGGCGGCTTAGAAATTATCATTAGAAGGCATCTTTATTTATGCTTGAGTAACGTAGCTGTGGTCCAGTGGTAGGATGCATGTTTAGGGATCATGAAGTCTTGGGTTCAAACCCCACTAGAGGTAGAGGCACTGCTAATTTCATTGAGCAAGAAATTTACCTACAGTTGTGCCACTACACCCAGGTGTGAATGGATACTGTAAGGAATCACCTGCCTGAAGGTGATTTCTATGAACAGGGGCTACATATCATACAAAGTTGTTAAGTAGACTGGATATGTTTTTGGGAGCAGCCCTATAACTGCACTTTAACTTTTTAACTTATATTCAATCATTTTTGGACTGAAGGGTAAATTGTCATTAGTAAATGAAAACTTGATGCTGTACAGTGCCCACCAAAAGTTTGAAAACGAAGAAAATTTACTGAAAATTTTAAAATGTGATGCCCCATGGAAAAACCTGGCCAATGGGGAAAAAAATCAGAAATTTAGATTTTAACATTTTCTGAAACTATATATTTTCAAACATAAGTTGTGAAAATTTCAGATGATTTTGACTAGTGGTTAAAAAGTTATAGGGTTCTTAAGAATGTATGATGCATGAAAATATTTTAGGGCAACTGGGACGAAATTTCATCAGTTTTTATGTATACTATGGATATATTCTACAACAAAAAACGAGACATCTTAGATGTGAATTCCATTTTAATCAATATTTACATAATATCTTAAGACGCAACCATTTATTAGTGGTACATAGCACTATTTATGTGAAATTTGAATTATTTGTTGTGTAATTTGAATGATTGTTTGTGTAAAAATATACCACTATATACATACAGTGCTTTTTCTAGAACACTGGCAGGAAGTTAGATAAAAGTGGTACACCAGAGGGTTTCAAAAAGGTCATTGTGCAACACCATGTTATTTTGCTTTAGAATAATCACTTACACATAACCATTATAAAAACTTAGAAAATAAATAGGAAATTAGGAATTAATAATATAGATGGCAATTATCAGCCCGCATGGATGAATAATGACCTGAGAGCTTCAGCAATGTATTGCTGTAGTCTGATTATGCACATAGTACCTGTACCCTAAAGACCAGACAGGAATAAATTGATGAGTCATATGACCATCAAAACCGCCCACAAAATGCTCCAAACTTGTTACTATGTTTTGTAACAAGTGTATTAAATATTTTTATTCTTGTTTCAGAATTGTTCCAGAGTAGAATACAAGAACATAAAGTTATAGGTGGACAGAAACGACGTCTTGGAATAAAATCTAGTGCATAATATCTTAGCTTACCATGATATAGTTATCTGTCTCAACAAACTTCCTAATACTGTTCATATTTTTAAACACATGATTACATGTGGTAGGATTATCATTCGTTATGCATGATTTCTAACGTGGGCAGATCATGATTTCATGCTATTCTTTGAAATCGGATGCTATTCTTTGAAATCGGGAGTTATTCAATGAGAATATGCAGTGAAAATATAAAATCTTAATTGCAGTGAAAATATAAAAATCTTAATTACAGTGAAAATATACAGTGAAACTATAAAATCTTAAATTGCAGTGAAAATATACACTGAAAATATAAAATCTTAATTGCAGTGAAAATATACAGTGAAACTATAAAATCTTAATTGCAGTGAAAATATACAGTGAAAATATAATACATTAATTGCAGTGAAAATGCAATGTGTAAAAAGGGTATCAACTTGCAAGGATAAATGATGCTATCGTAGAGGAAAAATCGCATGGTGTTTATTATAAATAAATTAACATTTGTTGAGAAATGGGTGAGAGTTTTTGGATTGGTCCTGAAATTAAGGAATTGTTAGACCTGAAAAACTTTTTTCTGTTCAAAGTAATCTGAAAAATGAAATTTAAAATTTTCAGGATTACAATAATTTTGAACCATTGAACACTCATGATTACAGTTCAATCACTACATCATTATCCCAAATTGTCATAAATACCAAATTAATGATTTCATGTCTTTATGCCAAAACTCATTGCTTGAGATTATGCTGTGAAAAACTTCCATATTTAGTGCATAGTTTTTTTTCTGATTATTAATGAATAAGCCATCATTAAACACTGGTAGATAAATACATAGCCTCTAATTTAATTGTATTTATGAGAGTGAGACATGAAGCCAGCTGTATAAGGAAATATCTTAAAAAACAAATGCTAGAATCACTTAATGTGTTGGCCTAGTATTATGCAAAGGTTTTGCAGTCAACCTACTCACTGTTCCTAAATCCCTATATTTAGCTGTTAACCAACTAATAGGTGCATACTTCCGCCAGTGACTGACTATTGCCCTACATGATTGAGAATCTGTGGTAGGAGGGAATATAGCCGTAGAAATAATTCCATGACCAAGCTCCTTGAAAGTATTCCCGCCCAGGAATCAAACCCACTACCCCTTGATCAGTAGACTTGCATGCTACCAACTGAGCTAGCTGGGCGGCTAATGAATTCTTTATTAGTATTAAATCAAGTTGTATCTACATGTACGAAGACAAACAGACCATGGTTATACATGTAACTAGTATGCCATGTACTTTCCTTTAGCTCTTTCCCATAAACTACTAGGCCTATAGTTGTGTAATTATAATTATAGATTTTATTTTTTTGCTCAAGTCAGATTTAATTTTCAGGTAGCTTTTGTGTAGTAAGATATCAACCATTATTTATTTACTATTTTTATCACACTAATGTTTTTTATATTTATTTTCTAACTAGAACCAAACTTTACTGTTATAATTTGTACAAAAAACAAAACACTGTTTATGTAAACAATACAATTAAATAATCCTCGACAGGGGATGCTCAGGATGACAATAAAATATATTATTTTGATATGTTTATGTGAGCATCTTGTTGGAATAATGGTTATGCGTTTCTACCAGAACAAACATGATTAACCAAGGGGTGATGGTTTATCCAGAAACACTAAAAAAATTTAAAATGAACTAAACAACTTTTATTTTTCAATACTGCCTACCTTTGAAATGGATTGATTCATTTTTAATGTTTGCACAAACATGTTTTGTTATTTTGTTGGAACTATAGTTTAATATGTTTTGTTTGTATCAATTTTCAATATAACTAATTGTTCGATGTGATAATCTTTAACCATGGTGACAATATTGTCAAATAATGCATATTCTATCAGATCAGATTTTATGTTTTTAATTTTCATAGAGTTCTGATGTTTAACAGAATTGGACTATGTCATGTCAATTGCTTACTGTAAATTCTACATGCATATTGAATATTTAAGCGCTTTTGAACATATATTCATTATGAAAAGAGCGCTATACAAATGCAGTTTATAAAAAAAAATACTAATAAGAACTCAGAAACTGGAGCATGTTACATTCCTGCAGCACTTTTCACATAAAAATCTTACAATGACTTTCATCATAAATCAAAAGCAAGAAACTTCATTGATACAGTTATTTTTTGGCTAATCAATTCCAAATATGATTGAATTATGTAAAATATTGTATACCTTTTGACTATCATATCATAGTTATGGTTATTATCAAGCCTATGCAATGTGAATTAGTGAAATTGACTTACAATATTATTATACCCCCGCTTCGAAGAAGAGGGGGGTATACTGTTTTACCCTTGTCCGTCCGTGCGTCCGTCCGTTACAAAATTTCCGTCGCAGTTTTCTCAGCAACTATAACATGCAGCAGCCTAATACTTTGCATATTGCTTCATCCCATAGTCCCTTGTGGTGTAAAGCCATTTCATGCTCCTTGCTCATCTGCTTCCTGTTTGTCGCATATTTTTAGATTTCGGCGGGGGTATCACTAGTGAGCATTAGCTCACAGATTTACTTGTTTTTTTGTTAGAGTTTTTGTGAAAAGGTGTACTGGTATTGTAACTTTAATTTGATGTTAAAATGTGGAATAAATAAATTCTACTTAGTTTCACATATACAGATGTATTGTACACTTGTAAGTTATATTTACCATTCCATATCGTTTGTATCAAAATTTTAACAAGGTTTTATATTCCAACATTATTTGGTGCAATATGTTTTTTTTAACTAAATGTTTGTTTTAATGTTTGTAGTTGCCTTTTAAAGCTTTGTTGATTTTCAATTAGCATGCTGGTGTAATTTAAAGATATATGTATTTAAAGTGTATAAAAAATTTTTTTATAATTTGTTAAGAAAAAAAAGTCCCACTGCAATGTGACCTTTTATGGTAATATATTGGTTAAAAGTGAATAAATCTATATCTAATAATGAATAATTTGACATTATATTGACATATAATTATTTATGTATTTATGAAAAGAATCGTTTCAAAAGGTCAAAATCTAACACAATTTAATTTACACAGTACTCTGACTGTACTGTTCTGAAAATTTAAATGTTCCACATTTTTGTCATTCTATACAAATATAGATCTCTGTTGATCAGCATTTTATTATTTTTCCACGAGCATTTATTTCTTTTACATCTCAAAGACAGTCATATTTTTACAAAACAATTTTACACTGTGAATGTGAGATCAGTAAAAAATTAATAAATAATTAATAATTTTGAAATGCATACAACAGTATCTATATATGTTACAGATTTACACCCTTGTTGGTTCTTAAAAAGAAATTCTGTTGAATTAAACATTAATTTTACTGATAATTTTGATGTTTTAACTAGAATTATTTGATCATTACTTATTACATAGATTTTTAAACTCCTCCTCCCCCATCTATTGTTAGTATTGATTGTTTAAACCTTCAAAGCAAAACCAGGGTAACTACTTGTGAATAAAGAGGGATATAGATTAGTTTTGCTCTGACCATGCAATATGTGATACCAGTTGAGAAATTGTTCATGGACTGATGAACTTTCATGAACAAATATGAAGGTTCATGAACTTTTCATGAATTGTTCATCAATGTAGCAGCATTATCTCTCTTTGTTATTTTAAAATTCTGAGTTATGCTCAGAGTAAGATATTTTGTTTTTGTCTATTTTTCATCCACATTCTTGTCAAAACCTTGTCATGAACTATTTAAGGCCTAGAGTTACTAAGTTTTGTATATGTGGCTTCATAGGATTTCCTAAATAAAAAATAGAGTTATAACAGCAATTCATAAATGATTTTTTCTAAAGTCAGGTTAGCAATCAGGGGTTCTAAGAAACTTTTTGTATTCTCTTGGGTATTAAAAATAGGTAAATGATAGCTGCAAACTTTAGCATTTAAGCAAAATACAGTTGTTATATGTTCCTTATATACATGTATTTGAAAAATAAATATATATTTTCTGTCACTTTTATGGAATTGTAACAATGAATATCATTGTTGTGTGACACATACATTACCCACCAAAATGTTGTCTGAATAATACTGTCTGAAAATATCAAAATCAAACCTATTTTTTGCATAATGGTTTAATCAAAGTATTCATTATTTTTTATATACAAACAAATCTTTTTACTATAGTCTATTAATTAAACATTTATTCATTATGAACTGTATTTTATTACTACATTTAAAAAATAACAAACAGTTGTCTGTACTTTGTTGTTGAATAAAACAAGGGTTTTGATTTGCCAAAATTAAATTACAAGTGCTTAAGCTTGAGTTATTTGATAAGTCCATCAAAACAAGTGTCTGTGTTTCATTCTGCAACAAAATGTAGAAATAATGTACTGATGAGATCATATTTTTCATTTACTCTGTGTAAATTATGATAATTTGGCTCCTGACTTCAACCTGTGGCTCTTGAAAAGGTGTTTTCTGAGCTCATCAAAATTACCAAATGTCTTCTATTTCATAGACTTAAAAGACATTTACCATCATACAACAGTACTCACACCTATGGTCATGTATGCTGTACATTACAGCTTCCATTTCATGATTCATACTTGTATGATATATGCATCAGGAAAATTGTAACATCTTTTTAACTATACAGTATTATTCATGTTTCTTGTTTATATTTATACATATATCTTTAGATACTTTATTGTTTCTATTATTCATCAGAAAAATTGCATCATATTTACCATGTATTCCCTACTTAACGCCCCTCCCCTTATAATGCTACTACTGCATCAAGACTATTTATGGAAAATATTATATACCAAAATGATTTCAATTTCAACATAGACTCCAGATAAGCTGCGGCCGTGACGTAGCGGTTAGTATGTCTGACATTCCAATCCAGAGATTGCGGGTTTGAGCCAGGTCACGGTAGGTCATACCCTATACATGAGTTGTCAGCCTCGTGGTAGGGTAAGTTAGTACTGGTGATAGAAGTGTCCAGGAAACCTATAGTAGGAAGAGCTGGATGTCTTATATATGACCTATATTCAGATAATAAAAACACTACAAGTATTCCTGTAAATGTAAACTTTCTGTACCATATGTAAAGCAGTACAGTCTATGGAATTAGTGGGTGTCCGGTCGTCTGGGACAACCAATTTCTAGTTTGGGCAACCAATCATTTCTTTTGGTCAACTGAATTTCTACAAACAATATATAGTGCTAGCTGCTAAAATGACCTGTTAGGGTAACCACTTTCATATCCTTATTTCATAGACTTGTAGTAATTTTCAACATTTTTGTTCTCTAATGAACACCCCACTTTTGGAAAATTTATCGCTCAGGGGGTGTTTTATAGAGAATATTCTGTATATGTGTCTTTTTGTAGAGAATCGTGATAGATTATTTTATAAAGAATGATATTTATAGTTTAATATTTGTTTTAGTACTATTTTAATGTACTTCTGTTTTTCATATCATTCAAACTCCTATATCAAATTTTGATGTATTTTACAGTTTAACACAATATTGTAATATTTCATAATAGTATACATGTATATTATTATAGTTTTTGGGTGTACTTTTTTTAACATTTTAACTATATTAAATTGTCTTTAATGTACTTTAACAAGGTTTTATATTTGATTTTCTGTTGAACCATTCAAAATATCTGTAAAAACATTTTAAAGTTAAATCAGTAAATTTAATCTGAGAACATATTCAGACAGATTCCATTATATGCAATTCTTATCTGGACCATCATTTTTCAAAATTAAGAACTTAATAATCTTAATGTCTTAGTCATAATACATTGTAATACAAGTTCTAATATGAATATCATAATTGCAAAATTATGTACGTTTTTTACATATTTTTAGTACCATATGCATAATTTGAGAAAGAAGTACCCTACCGGTAATTTTAGACTGTTCCCCTATTCAGATTATATATTTTGATGGTCCTAATGGTGGAACTTTGCTGTTATAAAAATATATCATTAATCATCTACAAATGTTATTACATTATATTCTCTATGTGTTGGTGTGAAGTTTTACCTAAAAAGCTCATAGAATCATACATATCGTGGGTTTAGCTCATAACAGTCCTAAATCACTCTTTTCTTATATTGAGTTACTACAGATTTTCGCTAAACCCGTGATATATTGTATGTTGCTTTCAGTGTCTCATACTTTATAATAATGTATTGTACTTTGTCAGCTTCTCAAAACAACATAGGTGGGATATAATACATCAATGGTAATAGTTCATAGATCAGTTAGTTAGTTCTTAGATGAGATATAGTACATATTTTTATCAAAGAATCAATTACAGTATAAACTCAATAGATATGATTTAGAACTCAAGTTTAGGGTCTAGTAGAAAGTTTTGCTTGTACTGGATGTACAGATGCAATACGAAATTGAAGTTCAAATTTGTGTACATGGAACTATAGAATTCAAGCAGTGCTGCATTCTTTTCAGCAATAATGCATCAGTTACAAAATTAACCTCTCTTGGGTTGAAAAACACATAAATTTGAGTTCTGAATATAAGCTTTTGACTGAATATTCTGGTAATACAGGGATTCTATATAACAGGGATTTGTAACAAAGCGCTTTTTTGAATTTTCTCTGTCGTCACTATCTATAATTGGCTGAATCAGGCTGTACAAACTATTCCAGAGTTTAAAAACTTGATTCATGTTTTTGTTCATGTCTTCGATGCAACTTGTGAATGTTTCTAAAGTTTTTCGCAAAAAATTGTTGCATTTATGACCGAAAATATGACTTTAGGCGATGTAAAATGGGGCTAAAAATGGCAGCTTCGCAGGGAAAATGCATTAATTTGTGAAACAGTCTGTAAGCAAAATTTACCTCAAAATCATCTAGAAACACATGTTTCCTTACATTTATGTCAATATGAATGGTACTGGTACAAAATTTCATGTGAATATCTTTTTTTAAACTTGTTATACTTGTTTTCCGTATTGGCCTAAATAATAGCGACGACAGTGAAATTTGATGAAAATCTATTACATTTACTAATTGTTACAAATCCCTGTTATATAAAATCCCTGGGTTATAGAAATCCTTTCTTAAGTCCCTTGTTACGTGTATTTATTATTAATATCTTTGTTACTATATTCTATATTATGTATATTAAACATGATATGGATTGAAGTAAATAGGAAGATTTTCACATCAATGATCATAAGATCAAGATCATTATATGATTATATATCATTCAGCATTATTTTTGCATAATTGTCTTGTGATATTAAGAAATGTACTTTAACACTTCAATAGAGATACCATGTTATACCTGTCCTAGCAGTGGTCCAGTGGTAGGATGCTTGCTAAGGCAAGTTTGGGATAAAGAGGTCCTGAGTTCAAACCCCACTAGGAGCACTGCTTATTTCCTTTTGTAAGAAAATTGTAAACGTAGAGTTGTTCCAATTTACTCTTATGTAGAATGGTTACTGTTACATCATCGTTGGCAACCACAGTACTAACTTGGGTTATACTCCATACGTACTATGGGCAATTTGACTGGCAAAATCGTTTTCATGAATATGCATGCGGCAAGGGAGACCAATCTTCTTATAATTAAATGGCATGTTACAATTAAATACTCTTCAATAACAATGATGCCATATAGGGATTTTCTTCACCCGCTTTAAAAAAATGGAGGCCGCCATTTTGAATAGTAAACCAAACCTTAGATATAAAACATAATTTCATTGGCTATTTTCCGCAGTAGTTTCCTTGCAGAACCAATGAAACTGTATCATTAATTATTCATGATTACAAGATTTTCCTAACAAAATGGCCCACAGTACATAACACAGTCCTAAACAATTGCGTTACAGTTTTTTTTACCATATTTCTGCCATTTATTGTCAGATCTTTATGAAACTTCATACAATGATAACATGATAACATACATGTGATGAACAGAATTAGAAAGTAACCTCAACTCTACCTGGCTTTATTATGGATTATTTCCCTTTGTAATTTTTGCGTAAAAGTTTTTAATATGTTGGATATCTCTGTCATTTATGGTCAGATCTTGATGAAAATCCAGCTTTAATGTGTTTTCCACATAACATTTCTTGATACTTTTTTGCTCCATGTTCCTATAACACTTAAGTTATAATGTATGCATCTATGTCTAGATATTCTGTTATGGTAAATTATATTAACAGTGTATATAATCTTATATATATTTACATGTTTATTGTTGTTGACATTTTTTTATTAATTCTTTTGTTACATGTATATTGTTAAATAAAATATTCTAAGATATTTGTTGTATTCAGTTTTTCAATATATATTTATAAATTGACCCTAATATATCAGTATCATCTCAGACGATACTGTGGGGAAGGTTTTATGGAGTGTTATTGAGCAGAGTTTGAAAGCTGTGCTCTCTATGGAATGAATATATATCCCCCCCAAAAAAGTTTTTGGGCAGTATATTGGAGTCAGCTTGTCTGGTCAGTAGACTGGTCGGTCTGTAGCTTTTTCTTCTCTGCTCAATTTCTTAGCACCTATTTCACAGATTTGATTTAAACTTCACACATATACCAGATATCAGGCAGACATGTGCATCTCCCATTTTGGTTAGTCAAATGATTTTTTGCAGAGTAATGGCCCTTAGATGAAAAATCTTGTCTGCTCATTTTCTCAGCACCCAAATTCTTGATGAAGACATGCTAGGGTTACTTTCAGCAATAGGTCTAGTTTTAGTTTGTCCCATGGTAGAAGTGGCTATTAGTTGATATAACTTGGGTACCTTGATGTTTAAAATCATCACAGAAATACTAGTACATTGTGGCCTAGCGGTTATGACGTGTGACTGGTAATCATTGGATAGCCAGCTCCGCATTGGTTTAAATAAATGGATTGAATTGATGTATACCAACTTCATACGTTATTTTGTCAAATAACATTCTTCACAACAAGAACTTGGTCATAAAACGCCATGGCGAACTTTTTTATGTATATAACAAACTACCAACCCAAGAGTGTTGCTGAGTGGATAAGACATTGGACTAGTAGTCATTGGATAGCCAGCTCTGCGTTGGTTGGAATCCCACCCAAAACCTACACCGTTGTTTCCTTGAGCAAGAAACTTTATCCTACTAGCTCATTACTGGGGGACTAGGAAGCGGACTTAAACGATAAGTCTGGGAGTTTGTATTGAAAAGACTTGTCCAGACGATAACTCATCAATCACTGTACTTAGGTGCACCAAGTCTTTACTGTGGATAGCCCTTGGGTCATGGATGTGGCCTATTGACACTGAGGTCCAGGGTAAAACGGTCAACGTCGCTGAGACTTCATATGGAAAAACTGTCCGGACTCAACAACTACTGTACCTAAGTTCACCAAATTTTAATTGTGGATAGTTCATTCACTAATAAATGTCCATCTTGTTTGTTATAAAGCATTCTTCAACAAATATTAAATGTGCGAGCATTCCTTGTGAGTCGGTATTGTGAAGCGCTTCTTGAAGTCATTCTCCTAAGAGGCTATCAAGATTCTCGATACTACAGGTCGTATTCTGGGTCATGCGTGTTTTTGTACTTTAAACAATGGACTCGCCAACTACATGTTAATAGGGGAATAAACTAATGCATGAACGACATTTAATGATTTTAACAAACCACTTTGATATTTAATATTTATTTTAAACAGTGTAAATTTAAAATCGATTTTTGACACGGGTGTAATCGGTTAAACCGAGTACAATTGCCATAACGTTTTTAATCTAGTAACATCCCTTTTTATATTTATTCTTTTAAACGCTCCTGTTTGAATAATTAATACTCTTTTAAACGCCCCATTTTAAAAAAGTTACGCCCCAGGGTGCGTTAAATGGAGATTTTACGGTAGACGAGAAACTTAAGCGAGTTTTAAGTATAATAAACTACATTAAGATCTGTTTTATAAATTTAATAAAAACGAACTGTCTTAAGATGAACAGTTATAAAAACATCACATCATTACACGTTAAGTAACTCGTTTGCATTTTATTAAACAAGATAATGAAATAACTTTATTTTTTAAGAGCAACACATCATTAAACGTACATTCTAACTTCATGATTTTGAAATTATGTGACAGTTAACAGAGTAACAAGTAAGGTCGACGTCACAATTTCGCTTTCAAAGTAGTTTAAAGAACACAACACCACATAATGATTGACAAACGTTTGATAAACACTCAAAAGTAACACATGATTTCAGACCTTGAGAGGATACTTTAAAACAATTAAATCACGTGATCTGATCCCATGTCAAGTCTTGGAGGACCTACTTTGAGATTAAAACATTTTCAACAGAGTCCCACAAACGCTTATTTTTAATTATTTCCGATCCTCTTTGTTATGTTTTATTTTCAAGTGATTAATTATGGCGGGCAGTACATATAAGTTACAAATCATTATGTGTTTCCACAGGTGCCGGACAGAGTTTTCCTTCGTATTGCACATAAAGACAATATACAATAACAGAGATTCTAAATAACAGGGATTTGTAACGAAGTGCTTTTTTGAATTTTCACGATCGTCACTGTCTATAACTGGCTGAAGCAGGCTGTACAAACTATTCCAGAGTTTAAAAACTTGATTAATATTTTTGTACATGTCTTCAACCTAACTTGTGAATGTTTCTGAAGTTTTTGACAAAAATTGTGGCAATTATGACCGACAATATCACTCAAGGTGATGTAAAATGAGGCATAAAATGGCAGATAGGCGAAAAAAATGCATTATTTTGTGAAACAGTCTGTGACCGTAATTTACCTCAAAATCATCTAGAAACACATTTTCCTAACATTTATGTCAATTTGAATGGTACTGGTACAAAATGTCATGTGAATATCTTTATTTAAACTTGTTATACTTGTTTCCATATTGGACGAAATAATAGTGACAGCAGTAAAATTTGATGAAAATCTAATATTTACTTATCAGTACAAATCCCTGCAATATAAAATCCCTGACAATAAGACAACAATTGTTTCTGGCACCTGTGTGTTCTTCATGTTTTCAAGAAGTTTTATTTCGGTCATTATTATATAATTGTACAATGTGTTTGAGTAGTTGTTCCTTATAGGAGGCGAGCTTGTGTATGCATATGTGGATTATAAAATAAAAACTATTTATATATAACTAAAATCAGACTTTCTCATTCAGCAAACAGTCTCATACAGTAAGTAGTTTTGTAAATCATTACTTTAAATAATAGTTTAAAATATTTATCATAGTATGTAAAATATATATTCTCTTTTTTATTTTTTTTTTCAATGCAAAACATTGTTTGACATTGTATGTACTTGCACTGGTCAGTTAATTCGTTGGTCTCCATTTTTTTTCTGCAACCATTGTGTTCAAGTTTTTTTAATTATAAATTGAATATATATACTACCGTAAATAAAAAGAACAGTTCATGTTTGATGAGTTGACTCTGTCGAGTGATATCAACCCTGAAAAAGACCGTCCTCAGTTCAATTCGTCCATAACTGACACCACTAGGGCCGGTAAACGGCATTTCTAGAGCCAGATTTTGAATTTTAGCCATATTGTGTACACGTGTAACGCTCGTAGCATGCTTACATGCGGAACTCCTCGGCCATTCACTACGATTTATTCAATGAATGGTCGATGTGATGCGAACGGCACGCTTGATGATCAAGCAACACTCAAAGACTCAGTCTCAAATGATGCATGTAGTTAAAGAGCGGGTTGAGGTAATCTAATCTACGAGAAGTACTCCGATCAAGCACTTGATCTGAGGAACACTTTGGTCTTTGGCGTCGCTTTTCGTGTTCAACACCAATAAGTCGGCACCCCGACCCGGTCTTACAAAAAATTATGACCATCATTGTGTAACTTAGTTCACCTTGGCAACGAGTCTATAGGTATTTAGCTTTAGTCACCGAGCCTAATAATACAAATCTGATATAGATAAAACTTGGTCACAATTTAGTCCTAGATGCCAACTTCCGGTCTGTAAAATCTCAGCGAGATCTGTACGATTCGGTCGAAATATTGGAACAAATATGTTTTTCTATGATAAGGAATTTGATCGAAAGTTTATAAAACCTTATTCCCTCAGCAATGGCTTTGGTAAATCATTTTTACTAGCACAAGTTTATATAAATCAATGAATGGTGTAACTGTTTCATATGGTATGCATTTGGTATCCATCCATATTTTAAATTGAAATTCGTTAAGAGGTTCCATTATAATAAATTTCGCCGCTCTAATTGCAGAGGGACATACGTCAGTTTTTGTCAGTATTGAACGTTGGTGGCACCGCTGTGTTCGTCGTTGCAAGCTTTACACGAAGTAAGAGTTATAAATTCCCCCCTGGAACTATTGTCTACATGCAATAAAACAAGTCCGCGAAGATGTAATTTTGAATCTTGAATTTTTTTTCTTAAAAAAATAAGAAGATGGTCATGTGTTGCGTTGAAATTACGGCGACAAGTCACATTTAATGACCTTCATAGTACCAAATGATACTAATAACACAGGTATAAAATTCCAGATTGCGTAAAATTTCAAGATGTCATCCAGGATACTATTGGTTGTTCTGGGTATGGTTCTATTGCTCACACAAGAAAAGACAAGGACTGAAGCAAAAGAGCGCCCGATGGGTAAGAAATACCATTCAACATCGTATGTAAGAACAGCCTGTGTAAACTGTGCAACCCCCGTAAGGAGTACATTCTCGTACCAAGATTCTCGAAATCAGGAATCCTACTAGTCTCTGGGTACGAGAATGTAAACAGTTATCCTACAGACTGCTGTCGTATGGAATCTCCCGAAATCGTGCAGGGGGTCACGACAAGATGACCTTTTTGTTGACCAATCAGTGCGAAACTTTACTCTAGACCGAGCAAATGCATCGTTAAGTCTATTTCTGGACTGAGTTTCGCGAGGTAATTTGACCGTAGTGTTATTTAAAGACTGTGCTTGGACTTGTTTTGCAAATTACGTCATATAGATGATGATTTCGTCATGAATATTATAAAAGCAAATGTCAGCTGAGCGTGATCTATAATATGAAGCAGCCGGATCCTAAATAAGCGAGTGCGCAAGGGGATAATTTTAGATCGGGGTTTTATCAGAATGTAAATAATGTTAACGTTTTTGATTCTGAATATCACTTTTAGTATGTTGGTATTAATATATCCACTTTGCTAGGAAATATTTTTTCAAAATTATCTTGTAATATTTAACAACAGTACCATAAAAAACGTGTAATTTGACTCTTATCTTCTTTTTACAATAACTTCTTCTTTGACCAATGCCTTGCCAGTCTGCTTTGCTTGAAGACTACGCATCTATTAATGTAAGGTCATACGACATAATTATTTGTAAATTCAATCATCTTCGTATCTTATTTACCATTCATGTTCTTGTGTTTGCATATTGCATGTTGTGTTAAAATGGTTCTATATCAATAAGTACAATGTACATGTAGTTTGATATAAGCACTGTTTTTTAAAGGGCAGTTGTATTGGACCGAGGCCGAAGGTTGTCTGGTTCCCAGTCGTACTTTGACAGGTAAAAGTACGTCAGGCAAACCATGATCATGGCCGCGCCCGATGTAATGAATTAGGTATTGGATAAATTATGTTTACAATGAACATTTCTCACTACGCAAGCTTAAATCAAAGGATCATTGTACAAGAATTACAGTGGATACCTTTTTTGGTTACATTTATGCTAAATAAAGTATCCGAAATTCTAATGAGACTAATCCACGACCGAATTGTGTTCACATGAAACATGTTTTTATTAGTCCTTCGCTAAATAGACGTGTAATCAGAAAATCGAAATCGAATTACCTAGATAGTACTGAACTCCTACTAAAGTAACTATCGTCAGCAAATGATCATGCAAGATTAAAACTGAGGAGGCCGCTATGAGCACGACTTGCCTGACCCGATAACGACAGAATAAAGGTGCAGGAAATCTAGACTAGGCCGAAAGCAGTTTTGCAGTGTTGTGCAGGGAATTCGGCAGTTTACAGGGCAAATAGCACACACTTATTTTATAAAGTATCTTGTATTGTAATATTTTTTTAAAGAAATACTAATTTTCCTAGCAGAGTAATGTCGCATGGGATAACCGACGATAGAAAATGCATGATGTTAAATATTGAAATAAAATGTACTGTCATTTAAAAATATTTGTATATTTTCATACATGTAATAATGACAAATTCATCATAATTATACAATCATATGTATGGCTTTTATTGTAAGTGATTTTTAAAACATTATTTTATTGCCAAGTAAACATAAGCACAATTATTACCTGGGGAAACTTCCATAAAATGTAAACATGTATATTGCTTGCATGAACATAATCATGATATGTGTTTCTATCTAACAGAGTACACTCTGTTTATACTGATGATTTGTTTTAATGTGTTTTCTATATTTTCATTGATATTATCAATTTTAGCCCCAGGATCACTTCCTAGAAATGTTCGAGCGAGAGCTCTTAATCTACAAACCATCGCAATTGAATGGGATGAGCCAGAGTTTCCAAATGGAATAATCGAGGTATGACAGTAAGGCATTGTTTAAGATTTAATATGGTTCTTCTGTTTTTAAACTAAAGTAATATGAAGTAAACTTGATAGATTGTTATTGTTTGAGATCTGAGATTATTCATCTATAGTACATTGAAAGATAGATATTGTTTGAGATGTAAGATAATAATTCAGATGTACAGTGAAAGTGTGCTCTTGTTTGAGATCTAAGTAGCTTTTTCACATGATCATTGAAAGTGGGTTATTGTGTGAGATCTGAGATTATTCTTAAAGAACATTGAAAATGAGATCTGAAATTATTCTTCGGATGTGTATTGAAAGTGGAATCTTGTTTGAATTTGAGATTTTTTTCCATCAACAATGTTGGTAGACTGACTCCGTTTGTACAACATAATTATGTATTGTATGATACTTTTGTCACTTGAATTAAATATCTTTCACATTGACATAGTTTATGTCATAATTTGATTAACACAAATTGAGTGATATTTCACTTGCTCTAATTTTAGAAGTATCTTCTTCAATGGGCCATTCCCAGTGTGACCTTTTATTTGAATTACAATACAATTACTCGCAAATATAAGCATGTGCTCGTTTGTTAACATCTTGTTTGTGGGACAAAAAGTAACTGAAAACCTTTGTTTGATACGTTAGAAGGTAAGCTCATGGAAAGGTCCATAAGAAAGGGGTAAGTTCTAAATTGAGGAGTAGGTTGTTTTAACTTGAGTATGGGAATATATAAACTATGACGCGGGTATTGCAAAACATACTTTCCTATAACATTTGAACAGTTGATATTTAGAATATCTTGATTAATATTTGCATGTTGAATTTATATAATAGGGTTATAAAGTGTTATATACAACAAAAGAAGAATTACCAATTGTATTGTGGAACAGCCAAGATGTAATGGATAGTAACAAGATGATAACAATTAGTGGTCTCAAACCTAACACTACCTATACTTTCTGCATTCTAGCATTTTCTGCTGCAGGTGAAGGTCCACTCTCGCCTCCTGTACGTGTCATGACCAAACTAGAAGGTACGTCTTCATCAGTTCATATATTTTTATAATATGATAAGCAGTTTTCGTCGGTCTGATTCAGGAACATCGAACTAAAGTGTAAAAAACTGACCCTTACTTAAGTCAAATGAAAATAAAGTACATGTATTCAAAACGACTCCCTTGCTCTAGTCAAATAACACACGAAAATGCTGAAAAAGAGCTTCATAACTTAAGGCAAATAATGCAAAGAAGTGTCAAAAACGGGTCGGTTCCCTAACTTTAGTCAAATAATGTTCGAAAGTATTAAAAAAACGGTTCCCTTTCTCAGACACAACTCGGTGACATTGAACTGCTTGCAGCGCTTTGATTTTACGTCTGCCATTTTTGTTTACAATTAAACGCATTGTTTGTCAAAGCACGTGCATACACTGTTTTAAGAGATTTTTTCAGTTACAATGTGTTAACCTTTTCCAGCGCTGGATAGGTTTTTGCGTAGTAAGTTATTTGATACAACTGAGTTTTTCTCAGTATTTACCATACCTTTCATCTTACAAAATTATTTATTCGAGTCAACTCTGTACATAACATTCGTTGTTTTACTTTTATAAAGAGGAAGTTCCAATACCTGACATTTTAGAGAAGGAAACCCCCTCAAGTGCTGAAGAGACAAAGAAAATGTAAGATTGTGGTTAATATATTATTATTATGGTGGGTGATTTATGCCATGTCGTATTTTCGTTTCTTCTCCGCGAAAAAAAAAACAAACGAAAAAACGAAGACAAGACAACTCCATAGTTTGTCGAATCTTCCTCTTTTCGTTTCTTCGCCACAAAGAAACGAACACACGACAAAAATAAATACAACTATACGACAGATAAAATGTGTCGTGTTTTCGCCTTACATCTGTCGTATCTTCGTCTTTTCGTTTCTTCATGGCAAAGCAACGAATAAATAGAAATTATAATAGTCACCTCTTAAGATGAGATAAGGCAATTCTTTACTTTAAGTCGATAGTATACCGCAAACAACAAACATAAGCTCTTGCTGGGCTATTGAACTGAATACTTGAATGTATATTAGCATGGTGTTAGGGTGTATTCTTAATATCAGTGACCTAACAACATGCATATGTTTTATGTCAAGCAATCAAACAACAATCGGTTAGATTTATTCTTATTCAAGTTGTGTTACTTGTGTATACATTTTTAAAAGTTAAATTGGGGTTTAAAGTATGCTACCATATACAATTTCAAACGCTTTTGACTCATTCCCGCTTAGAATGTACATTTGATGTCTCCAACGTTTATCATGTTTCCAGGAATTTAACTTACAGAATTTATGTAAATGAAATGCATATTTACAAGTAATAGTGCTATAGTAAAAGTATAAACGACATATTTCGTGAAGAAAACTTCGATTTTTTCAAAATATTGTCTCTTAATTAAGCTAGGGTGTAGAAAATCCCTATGTCTCCAATGACAAGTTCTTACAGTTAGCTTCAAATTGTTAAAAAATTCAGACAGATTTCCAATTAAATATATCTTTAATATTTCAATTATTACTAAATCCTCAAGAAAAACACATATTATAATGTAAATTCAAAAATAATTTTCCACACTTCATACAACAAACGTTGTCTCCAAACTCCGATAACGTACGGGACATTTATTTAAAGGCTTCATTAATCTCACAGCTTTGCACTCTTTACAAACTATTTTTGTGTAAGTAAAGTCCATAAAGTTATATCCTAATGATAAGATATTCATTTTAGCTGACATTTTATTGGTATCGGTATTTTATGAGATCATTTATTAAAAAATGAATCGTAATTTTCACCACGTAACGAACGGGACAATTAGTAAAATCAAATTATCTAACAAACCTTTTCAAATAGATATATAAATTCTTCATTGAACTGATCTTCAATGATTAAATAAAAAGTTTATAAAGTGTTTTTATAATTCATTTAAAGTGAATATTTGTGACACACAAAAAACCAGTAAAAACAAAATGAAAAATAACGTACGAGTCCGTAACGTA
This sequence comes from Mactra quadrangularis, assembly GCA_025267735.1. Classification (NCBI taxonomy): domain Eukaryota; kingdom Metazoa; phylum Mollusca; class Bivalvia; order Venerida; family Mactridae; genus Mactra; species Mactra quadrangularis. The sequence continues at coordinate 38,520,286 of CM046304.1, forward strand.
CGGGACAAAATGTGATACAATAATTGATAATCGTCTGAATATTTATGATAAATTGCTTTTGTAAGGTTCCTTAACATGCATTAATTCTTCACAGACGAAAATATTATGGGAACGGCAATTATAATTAAATTAATGATGTTCAAAAGTAACTAACAAGAGTGACGGGAAAGTAAGTTATAGTACTTATTATTTGCAATAAATGATGAATAGTTTGCATTGTTCTTAATTGAATATCATCTAGCTTTGAAATGATAAATTAAAACAATGCCTCGTTTGATCAAATTATAACTTTAGAATCATTTTAGCACACACTGCAATAATTTGATCAGGTTCATACATTCTCTTACTTATTTAATAACGTACGGGACACTGTAGAATTGTCTAAACATGCATTAGCCGGATGATCTGATGGTTGTAAATCACATTTTATCCCACTGCTTAGTAGCTTTTATTAGTTTATGCGTTAGTTTGCTATGTTTCTTTGTTAAACTTGTCACAAAATTGTTGAATGTTGTTCTCTTGGAAAAATGAAAATGGTTCGCGTAATTATTGTAATCGAGAGATATTATTGTAGTTTTATATGTAAAACACTAGTACATTGAATTGTAAAACAAATTACACAACAATGTAAGTTGTATTCTTGCAGTTTAACTTAGTTATCAATAGCTTAGATGACCAAACTGAAGTATATAACGTACGAGCCAATTTTGCTAACGTACGGGACAACAATTATATTTTTTATTGGTTGCTTTGTGGTGGTTCACATGCACACAACGTTTTGTTATAACACTAAGACAATGGTATCTAACTATTTTAAACAGTTTCATTCTATATTTTACTTGTTTGTATCGTTCTGGAACAGTTGATATGAATGACATTTTTTAAACAAATAAAACTAATGAAAATAGCGTATTCAATATTTATGTTTTTCTGAAAGTATCTGGCTTACTCTTCAGTCTTTTTTATTTATTCCGAAACATAATACCTTATAGAATGCAACCGTATTGAATTTCTCAACAGTTTGACCATTACTACTTTTAAATAAGTGAAATTTAGAGCACATGTTCGATTTTCATAAGCACATTTATTAATGCTAGGTGTGACCTTTCACCAGTCTATAACTAAAAAAGTATACTAGCCCAGCTGAAAAGATTTTTATACTGCGTACAGAACATGTCTACAATGCCTTTAATTGATTTAAAACTCATATTTGATGACATGAAAAAAATGGGAAAAAATATGCCCATATGTCCACCTTAATTGGGATTAAGTCTTTTATGATCTTAAAACTCCTGGTCACTGAAATCACGCTAAACAGACAATCCCTCACAGTACCCATTCACACCTGGGTGGAATGAAACAATGGTAGGTTAATTTCTTGCTCAAGGAAATTAGCAGTGCCCCTAGTGGGGATCGAACCCGGAATCTCTCTATTCCTTAGCGAGAGTCCTACCACTGAATCATTGGTCCAAGAAACTCTCATCAGTGTTTTCCTCAGATTCTTGCGTCATATGACACTTGTAGTACCACTGACATGTGCTGAAAAGTGAAAAGTCAAGGTAATGAAATGTATTTCCCTTTTACAGCGATGACAAACCCAGCAATTCAATGCCTTCTAAAGCAAAAACTCTGAAGCAAGCCCAAATACTTTACTTCCAAGAGGCTGCTAAGAATATGGAAGCACAGAAAATAACGTTCCAGAAAATCTCCAATTTAGCTGATGTGATGAGTAATTACTATTCAAAACAATAAAAGACGTGCAATGAATATGAAAAAATGACAATAAAACTAGCGAATCTGCTTATATGTTCTTATTATTTACTGACTTCAATATATTCAACAGTTCATTAACTCGAATAGGTAGCGCAGTTGGTAAGGCGCCTTGATTTCGAAGGGGGTGCGGGTTCAAACCCCACACGGGAGGTTATACTCTTCCATAAAAAATTGACAATAATGTCAATTTTCCTGCATTAATGAGGTATATGAAGAAGTTTCAGGCCTTGTGGTAGGGTGGGTGAGTACTGGTTATAGACAAGGGTCCAGGAAAGCTAGGTTAGGTGCGCCGGACTCCGTAAAATAACCTAAAAATTGTGTTGGCACGGCGGTAACCCAGTATACATATAACTGTTCATTTATTAGTATTTATGAACAATACTTCGAAATACAACCGACAATATCATGAAAACTACCTTGTTACCATGTCTTTTACAGAAAGTTTTAAAATCAGATGAAAATAATATTATTAATTTCTCAAATACTTAATGTTGTCTATCAATTCAAATAGTTGAACAAAATATAATATCACACCGTAAAACTGCATAAAGGCCCCGTTACACCAAACTAATTCCCAGAACGTTCGACCCCGTCCTAGAAATATGGCGAAACTGGTTGTAAACGAGCTAGTACGTGCAGTGTAAGTCGGACAATGTCAGCTATACGATTATAGTTCTTTCATAACCAGTTCCCGTACGCTCCCCTCGCAGCTCAGTGAATACATTACATTCACCCGCTGCCTTAAAACGTGTCGATTTATGATATTGCCCTTTACTATGAACCTTTGAAAGACCAATGAAAGTTCACCAAATTCCAATTTAGCTGAAAAACTTTATCACACCGTATAACCCGCTAAATCGGGCGCGCGAGGCTAATTCGGGCGATATCCGATACGCTATATTTTTGCATTACAACCAGTGTAAGTATTTTGGTTATTATTCTTTAGATATTTAATTTCATGTTATAATAGTAGCACCGATCTGTCGGGCTTGGTTTGGCGATTCAGCACATAGGTTTATATTTTCTAAAAGTGAAAAAATAAGAGATTTGAGGCGAGTTAAAGACACCCGAAGCCTAAAAAACTCGTTTTTCTAAGTTTAAAGTCATTTTTCATCTAAACGTTTGCAACAAAAGGTGTAATTTTTGTGTTTGTCTTGTAGAGCTGTCCCTTTTCTATTAAAATGTTAATTTGCAACCGTTGAAACTGTATACTTTTCAAGAAATCGCCGTTTTACTTCACTGTACTCAAAAATTGAAGCTAAATCGGGCGAAGTAGCTCTGTATTTTGCGCAAAGTCGGGGAGCAGTGGTCTTTTGGATACACAGCTTACGGAAAATTCTTCTAATTGACAAATTAAAAATTATATCCCACTAGAAAAAGACTTAAGTACTAAATCTTGTATTTAATTATTTATGGAAGTCATTGGATGATTGAATGTTACTTACTGTTTTTGGTAAGTACGTTGTACTCGAGTACAGTGAGTACCTGACTATCCGATCTCTACAGGCAAGGTATTATAATCAATTAAGTCAGCTTTGTTCTAATCGAACATTAAAAACTTATGGAGAAGCTAACTAGAATTTATTGTTTTAATGGCTGAAAAAAAGTTTTTAACTAGTAATTAAATTACATGGGATTTATCCGTGTCGTTTTAATCATACCAACTCGTTTTCTTTAGCCACAGCAACTTGTTGAAACTACACATTAGTAACTCTGTCCAGTACTCTGTTAGGGCATCGTACAAAACTTGATGTATTACCTCCCTTATATTGTCAACAACATCTTCAAATAGTTACCTCCCTTTAAAGCTATAAACCAATAAAAAAGGTCCGCCGTATGCTCACACAACAAATGGAGATGTCCAAAATGAGTAATCTATGCTTGGGATATATCAAGGTATTAACATAAAGACTTACCTGGTGTTACATGGTATGCACGATTTCATGTCAGAATGGTGTTTATAACATAGCGGGGGTCGATAGCGCAGTTGGTAGCGCGTCGGGATTTGGATACTCGTGCCCGAGGGGGGTGCGGGTTCGAATCTCACCCGGGGAGGTTATACCCTTCCGTGAAAATTTGACAATAATGTCGATTTTCCTCCATTGGTTAGATAATATGGAGAAGTTTCCGGCCTTATGGAAGGGTAGGTGAGTACTGGTTATAGACAATGGTCCAGGAAAGCTAGGTTAGGTGCGCTGGACGCCGTGAAATGACCTAAATTGTGTTGATACGGCGTTAAATCCAATAAATAAATAAATAACATAGCGGATAATTGGAAAGGAGATACTACTCGTACATGTATTTGCGTTTTGAAGTCGTGAAAACTTATGACAATGAATCAGACATCAACCCTGGTCTTAACTATAATACATTAAAGAGCTAATGTGTTTAGGTTTTAACTAGATTACTGTGTGTTACTGATCTATGACTGGACAATTCAGCATTAATGGTATGAATATAAAATTCATGAATTGTCAAAACCTTCACAAGATTGTGTACATGGTTAACTTTAAATTACATTTCATCAGAGCATTTTGCACTGAATAAATGTTCTAGTACATTTAAAAACGCCACACATAGTAGCGGGACCCGCATATTGAAAATTTTGGAACCATACACTAGACTTTATTTTGGGACAATCGATGGTATCACATTTTTATTCATTTCTCAATACTGGATGATGATATTTAATATTGGACAAACAGGAATGGTAGAGCAAATTGCATTGGTTAAAATAGAAGTCAAAAGTTCGCTTAGTCAGCTGCGCCAAAAACCGTATAAAAAACCTGTTTGTCAGTCAATTTGTGGCCACTTTTAATCAAAACTTGATCTGAAATCTTTAATAAAGCAACTGCTCCCCGACTTAGCGCAAAATACAAAGCAACTTCGCCCGATTTAGTCTCAATTATTGAGTACAGTGAAGTAAAACGGCGATTTCTTGAAAAGTATACAGTTTCAACGGTTGCTAATTGACATTTTAATAGAAAAGGGACAGCTCTACAAGACAAACACAAAAATTACACCTTTCATTGCGAAGTTTAGATGAAAAATGACTTTAAACTTAGAAAAACGGGTTTTTTAGGCTTCGGGCGTCTTTAACTCGCCTTAAATCTCTTATTTTTTCTCTTTTAGAAAATATAAACCAATGTGCTGAATCGCGAAACCCAGCCGGACAGATCGGTGCTACTATTATAACATGAAATTAAAGATATAGAGAATAATAACCAAAATACTTACACTGGTTGTGATGCAAAAATGTAGCGTATTGGATATCGCCCGAATTAGCCTCGCGCGCCCGATTTAGCGGGTTATACGGTGTGTTTATACGCATTTTCATTGGTTGAACGAGTAAACATTACCTTATATGGTATGACCATACTAGTGACGAATGCAACCTCGTATGACGTCATATATAGCGAGGCTACAATTTGTATTTAATTTCAATAAGTTGCTCTATGTTTAAAGTTAAAAGATCAGAGATACACGTTTAAAATGATCAATATTTACTTTTATTTTTGTAAGTTTTCTAATATCTAACTAAGGCAAAACTGTCCAGCATCTTTGCATTTCGACATTTTGAAATTATATGCCTGAGAAATTTTGCATCTATTTTTAGAAAATCACGTGACAGTCATGCGATTTATATGTTTATGTGTCTCTGTCTAAAAATAGAAATATCAGTTCGTACGTAGTATTTTAGCAGAGGAAGAAAGTGAGCGAGTGAATCTTTCGAACCGATGAATTGGAGAGTACAGTTCCCGATACGTGCAATTCGTTTTTATCCCGTCTGAAGTCCGTTTGTATCGAGTTCACATCGGGTGAAATTACTCGTTCTCGTCAAGAGACACCGTCTCCAACTGGTACAAATCCGTTCGTAGTCAGTTTTAACCCGTTCATAACTAGTTCTTTTAAGTCTTTTACACTTGACCATTCCGTTTAAGACCGTTCAACTCGTTCTAAGTACGTTCTTATCTCTTATCTCGTTCTTAGTGCGTTCTGAACGTAATAACGTCACGTTCGGACAAGATTGTTATAAATATCCAAGACGTTTCTATCCGTTCTCATTCTTGTTCCACGTTTCAAGCTGTGAGGATACAATTCAAGCATCACTGTGACAATAATGCCTCTAAAAAAGAGCAGATCCAGACAGACGACGTGTTTTAAGACAATCGTTTCCAAACGTCCCAAAATCACCTGCTGTGATGTAGCTCTTGAAGACCAGCCTCAAGATAAGCCACAAGATACTGAGCCTCTTAAGCCAGTCAATGAAGACGAGGGTGTTGTAACTCCTGCTTCTAATGACTCAGACACCTAACATGTCATTGGTCTAATTCGTCTTTCTCTCTGCTCCTCCACCATGTAATTATATTCTTACACCGCTTCTATAAAAATGTGTACAAAGCCAACATTCATAGCATTAACGACTTCTATGGTTCTAGGCTAAGAGCTCGGGCCCAAATGATAACTTGTTAAGAAATGGTATGTATTTATACCAAACCTTGTCAGATCGTAATGTAGACGTTATGGACGTTGTACGAAATGCATTCGAACAAAATAAACTTAATAAAAAAACAAGTAAAACGTTCCGAGAACCTACTGCGAAGATTAAGAACTGTGTGTAAACGTGTGGCAAACTTTTTCAGAACTTTATATTTTTTATGCATTTAGACGGGATAATAACGCACTATGGACATAATTAAGTCGAGTTAAGTCTGTGTGCGAACGGAATGAACGAGTTTCAAACGGAACAGGTCGGTGTGTTAACGTACTGCATATTGAGGCCCTACCGAACTACGACAAAGCACGTCCCGAGTACGATGCTAGTTCGGCAATTCCTTTTACAGTACGTCTATTCCGTTGTCAGTACGTTGTCACTCAGTCTAATTGCAGAACTGGGTGGCCGCAAATTTTTTATAATCGACTCAAAGTTCTGAAACCCCATTCCCGTTCAACCCCTTCCAAGCTCGTCCATAGCATTCGTACACAGACCGTAGAAAGTTGATACTACGTCCAGTCCGTTCGCATACAGTTGGAACTCGTTCGGTCCAATTTTTCAGAACGTAGTGAGAACGAGTTTGGTGTAACGGGGGTATAAGAGAAATGTCTTCCAAGCTTTGAAAATGGATGTCACCACTGGGGTGTAAGGTTTGATTTAATACGACAAATGAATTCAGAGTGTTGTATTTGTTGCTCACGTTTGCCTCAAAGCATTTCTCCATTTATTCAAGAAACAATTAATGTGACGATACAATTTCTTTTGTGATATATTGTAACTGGAAGGTACCAAGGACTGCGGGATTCTTTTCTCGTTTCTTAAACCAAGTTTTATGTTTGTGTTACCTCCCTTAGACTAAAACATTTTTAAATTGGTAATATGTGTGAAATACGCCGAAATACGCCTGAAAAATATTGGAATGCTACGTTAAAGAATATTCCTTACATTACTTTTCATGAATTACTATAGTCAAGTTCTTATCGTATTTTCGCACTTTTGGTTTTCAATCATACTTATAGTTAATTTTTTTTTAATTTCATACTTAGGTACATGCTATTTAATTTTTGTTGAAGGCCATTTGAAATTAAGGCAAATGTTGTAGTTTTACTTTGTTTGTCTAAATTTTACCTTCAGAAAATAAAGTTATTTTTATTATTATATTATTAATTTTATTATTATATTATTTATTTTATTATTATCATTATCATTATCATTATCATTATCATTATCATTATCATTATCATTATCATTATTATTATTATTATTATTATTATTATTATCATTATCATTATCATTATCATGATCATCATCATGATCATGATCATCATCATGATCATCATCATCATCATGATCATCATCATCATCATCATGATCATGATCATGATCATGATCATCATGATCATCATTATCATTATCATTATCATTATCATTATCATTATTATTATTATTATTATTATTATTATTATTATTATTATTATTATTATTATTATTATTATTATTATTATTATTATTATTATTATTATTATTATTACTATAATTATTATTATCATTATCATGATCATTATCATTATCATTAGTATTATCATTATTATTATTATTATTATTATCATTATTATCATTATTATCATTATTATCATTATCATTATTATCATTATTATTATTATTATTATCATTATTATTATTATTATCATTATTAATATTATACACATAATATAGTCAATGTATGATTTCATGAAATATTCCGTAGACAATTTCTCGCTTATAAGATCAAAATCAGTCTAGATATATTAATAAAAAGCACAAATTAATTTTACTGTCAAAACTGGTTATCGATGATATAGTTGTACATGTCCTACTAGACATTATTTATACATGAAATGATATGCCTGTAGACAAATTGAATTTAGGCCACAACAAATTGATCATATGTTCTATGGATTCGCTCGCACCTTAATTTTGACGGTTTTTACACACAAAAAAATTATTTCCTCGCTCGCTCATAAACATTTGGTCAAACCACTATATAAAGCAAGTGAATAAAGACTTTAAAGAATATTTTTTTTCTTCGCTCGCGCGCCCCATTTTTTTTCAGAAAAATCCGTAGAACATCTGATCAACTTGTTTGGGCCTTACATGTATATACCGGCCGTGCGATTTTTATGTGGCGTTCGGCGTTAGAGAGAGGTGTCGTTGTATACAGAGGTAGAAATTGGTTAAAAATCAACGGGGGAGTAAAAAGTGGCGCTGGAGAGAGGGTGGCTTTGTGAAGAGGTGGCGTTATAAGAGGTTGGACTGTATTCAATAACACGAAGCTGAGACAAACGTTTGTAGTAATTTATATAATATTTGATATATATTCTTCATCAATCAAATTCTGTCAGAATCCTTGTATTCAGCCTTACATTTTGAGCATCTCTCAGGAGTTGTTAGATCTCTAACGACTACTATGTTCTGTATAACGTTTTCTACAACCTGATTAAAATCATCTCTACCCGTCCGGCTAGCTCAATCGGAAGCGCACAAGTCTACTCATCGAGGGATCAGAGGTTCGATTCCCGGGCGGAACATACTTTCGCGGAGCTTGGTAATGAAATAATTTTCTTCGGCTATTTTCCCTCTAACCACTGATTCTAAATCATGTAGGACAGTAGCCAATCACTGACGGACGTATGCGCCTAGAAGTTGGTTAACAGATAATTCCAAAGGTGTAGCCTTACTAGGAACAGTGAATAGGTGGTCTGACCACCGTGATATAACCTAAACAATGTGATGCTTTCCAACAATCAAACAAACAAACAAAATCATCTAGTATAAAACGATGGGCTACAGTTTACGTTAAGTGTGGGTTACGGTTAAAACATTCATCCAGTGGTAGGTAAGTTGATAAGAAATCAAGACGTCTCTGATGGGATCCACCAGGGGTACTTCTAAATTATGTTTTACTTCTTAAGCAAGTGGTTCACTCAATATAGACACAAATGCTTAATCCCCTAAAAAGTGTCAGGTTAATAAAAAAAACATATTGTTGTTCACCTGCTTGAAGGTGATTTCCATATTCAGTGATAATTGTATAAAATTGTTGATAAGCTATAATGAAAGGGTTATTGAAGAATAATAAAACCAAATATGCTACTTGTTTTCAACGCAAAATTAATGGAATTAGTAATAGGACTAACGCTGAACAAGGATTTGCCTTATCATTGTATTAATGGGCTTTGTTCTGGCTCAACACTTTCATTAGATCTAAAAACCTACTATGTTAAAATTCAACCCTGTTTATAGACGCATAAATTCAATTGAAACAAATCCGATCAATGGTTTTGACTTCGATTCAAAATAAGCTAAACTATTTATGTTTTAGTGTCAAACAAAATTTGAGTTTTCCCATACTATGTCTATGGTTTTTCCATTTTAGCATTCTTAAGTCTAAGCTCAATTTAGATTAAACATGGTAATATTCTTAAAATAGAAATAGTAAAAACATCAGCTAGCTCATACATTGTAACGTAGTTTAGACTTATTGTCTGTGACAGTCTCGACAAATAACGTTCGATTTGAACAATATAACCATTAAAGTATAAGTTGTATCAGTATTTTACGGCTTCCAGGAAAGTTGTAACTAATTTGCACAATTTAGGTATTTTAGGCACTTCTCTTATACACTTACTTTTTTGCACAAATAACACACTTGTCGTCTAGGTACTGGTGATTCTAATGCTTGAAGAAAATTTCAAATTGCTTTTTTCAAGTTAACAATTGCAATCACTACAAAGTAAATAAGTTCTAGAAAATTGTCTTGCCTGTACGAATGCACGGCGCAGTGTGTTGGAGCCCAAATATGGAGATATCAATGGCCTATAATAAAGGGACTTATCTAGAGACCACATTCAGAAAACAAAACAAAATTCTACACCACGTTCAGTCGTTCTTTCAATGGTTCCCGAATTTTTCTCTTGAGAGATTCATTTCTGTTTGTTTCTCCATGCAATACAAATTAGCGGCTCCAACAAAACATTCGTTCACAAAGAACAGTTCAGTGATATTAGTTTGATAGGTAGACCAGCACTATTCCGGTTCAAAACACTTTATACAATCGAACTATAAATACAACAGGTAAACCGGACAGGCGAACACACTACTGATTTTTTTCTCACAATCACCACTTGTGAGTCAAAGGGATAATTCCTAAAACAATTCAATAACTGCCGCTAAAAAGGTATCATTCATGCAAATTTAGTCTACTGCATCTGTATGTAAAATAAATAAAGTCCACTATTCAGACATCATTCAAAGTCATTTACTACGCTCTTTAAACTTTTCCTATAAAACCATTCTATTACATAAGATGATGTAACATCTCTACTGACAACTGGCACAAACGACGGGTCGTAACTGAATCGTTGATATCACTCTATTACATAAGATGACGTAATCATCCCTACTGAGACGCACAACATAGCAGCGTATATTCTTATGCTTGAGATATAGTTCGGATTAGTAGTGTATTAATGCGTCGTCATGGCAGACGATCTTTTTGAATTGCTCTATACATATATACTGAGGCAATACTTCTGGATTCGGTAAATTTTCAAAGTTGGAAAGGGTCTGAAATACGGTAAATATATTTGTTCAGGACTGAAGTCCCGAACAAATAAAAACCGACAAAGTATGTCGCGTTAAATAACCTAGTTCTCCGAGATAAATACATTAAACAACACTCATAAACATAACCATTAACCTACTTTTTAAAACGTCAGCAAAATCAATGTGATTCAATTTAATTGCTTAGATAAAGTATTGTAAAATGCTTAAAAGTGAGCATGTTTCAAATAGGCTCAACGTTTCTTTCCAAAAGTAGTTATAGTTTAGAAATGCCATGAAACAAAAAATATTTCCCCTGAAAACGATTATAAATGGTAAATGCAATGTATATTTATCTTAAATACCTTTTTAACTTCGAAAAAAGCTAATGGTGGTACATCACACATGTTTTGAGTTGCAAACTAGGGCAAGTCGATACATCAAATGTCTGACTCGGTAAATACGTATATCACTAATCTGTTTTGATGGGTAAATTTCTATGTAAGCTTTTATGATGGATCTTTTGCTTTGTTTTTTAAACATAAGTCATTTCCGTTTGTTATTGAATTAACTATATATTTGACGTATGAATGTTGTTGTTTCGATGAAAAACAACACTTTTGTGTAGCTATGAGCTATGTTTGTCACCGTAATTAAAACGCACTGTTTCTTTTAAATAAGAGTCATTATTCATAAAAAGTGTGTGAATTTAATATTTCATTAGTTTCTTTTGTGTATGATTGAAGGTGAAAGAAAAGCAATAAGAATATTCTGTTATGCTATTAACGCTTGGCTGTAAATCATTTTCTACATACAAATGTAGAAATTTCGATTTTCACTTAAGAAGCGTTTTATGATAAAAGGATTTTAATAGTTCATTTATGATTCGAAGATACAATGACTCGATAAAACATGTTTAACGTAAAAAACGAATTACTCACCCTAATATGAACAAAATGTTTGTTAACATTGTTTTGATAGGATGTAATGTCGTATAAACACAAGATATGGTCATTTTATTTGAGGCAGTCAACCTAACCTAGTATCCACTGTGCATTGTCCATTGTCCTTGTCCACTCACCCACCATTATTCAAGATAGACAACTACTCTATAAACCATATAAATAGATGAAAGTATACATTAGTATCTATATTTCATATATGGGTATAACCATCGTAAGTGTAGTTTGAACCAGCGACCCCTTCGAGACGAAAAAATGCTCGAAGTCGCTTCTATAAACACTACAATCCAACTCATAATACCAATACACAATTTATTCACATATGTGTCTGTTTCCAGAATGAAACATGACCTCCATTAATAAACCTAACATCAATATTGTCCGTTTTTTCTCAACTGTCAAAGCTTGAATAATTTCACGGTGACTGAATGCATTGTTTTTGTACTGGCGGCATAATGTTTATTAAAATATCTTGACTAAAACTTAGCATACGGCATAAGAAGCTTTACTCAATCATAACACACACTTTCATAAACTCATGGGTGTATTACGACAATAATTTTAACAAACGCATTCACCATGAAATTATTCATGTTTTGACAGTTGAGAAAAAACGAACAATACAAACCCCTATATCGTCCACAATTATAGTGCGTACAAGTTGACCCCGACCTGACCTTTATGCAAGAATATTCATTACATTGAATACGAATGTAGTATTAGTGCTCGGATTATATCGTCAAGGCTTGAATGTAATTATAACACAGGGATTAATTTTAAAGTACATTTAAAGCGTACAATGAGTGTTTATTACGCATGGACTGGACCAGATGATTATACTATGAGGCTAGCTACCAATTCATATGTTGTGGGTTTTAGCCCCACAACCGCCATCCCCCATCCATTTTATAATCAATTATATTCAAAAATGAAAGAACACGAGTTTCCCGTTTTATTGCATTTGAATCGTGAGTTGTTTTACATGCGTGATGTGTATACTTTATACATGTCTTATTTTATCTTAAATACGTAACGAGCCGAAGCATACAATAGGCGTGGTATTGATTTTCGCTGGGATACGTGTAAATGATAATTAGATGCAAATGAGAAAGGTAAGGTCGGGTTCAATGTGTACGCACTATACAAGAAACAACCCTTATTACCCTTTACAAAATAGGTATGAAAAACTTCTATGGTACTTGAGGTTGTGGCGTTTTTATAATAATTTTTCGACTTTAAATACAGAGACTTTTTTAGAGTTCGTTCATAGAATTCCTTATAGATGTACATCGTGCTATTGAGGGCAATCATTCAACATAACGAAATTATTACATGTATATAAGTACACTGTGTTGTTACAAATGAGGTACAATGTATTGTCACAAGTGCTGGCAATGATATATATCTTGAGATAGGTCAATGTCTTGTATTACCATATTGTATTTCCCCATAGAGATATGTACTAGATTATACTACATAATCTAATGTTGATTGAATTTATCAAGAGAAAGAATAGTACACCAAAGATAAACTTTTGATTTTATTACTTCTATGTTCTAGTATTAGGCTTATGGCACAATAATGAATGGACTTGGGATAAAGAGTGTTTCCACTTTTATTTTGTGCATGTATTAACACAAAAAGTGACTTAACAACGATAACTCCCAAACGCACATAAGAAGCGAATTGTGTATTTTCTTTCGCAATGTAATAGGTCATACTTACTTAAGAGTTCATACCACCTATACCACGTATATGTATTTCAGCAACGTCTGAGACTATGTTCAAATGCATTTGATTACTTTAATCATACCCATCTAATGCCTCAGTCTCATAACATCGTGGCTTGTTGCGGACCCTTGTTGCACAAAACAAAACACCCGTACGGAACTGTAGCTGAAAGATTTGCAAGTTTAATCCATACTCCGCCACAATTGTGTTCACGAATTGACTTTGAAACTGATACGTGTATCCAGGGCTCTTCTCACGGACCCTGGTAAAAACGAAGCAGTCTGTACGGGTACGCAAGAGTTCGTACGAGTCCTTGTGGAGCTTGATCGCGCGGCGCCCGTACGGTGCCCTTACAGCTATTTTTATGTTTATGGGACTGTAGCATAACATTGATCGTCAAGTTTCTGTGAATCAAATCAAACAGTTGTATATTTGAATCAACTTATAATTATCATTTGCAAAATGTGTGCAAATAACAACAAGACATATTTTAAATAACAAATGAAAGGGCTAACTAAAACAGGAACAATGGATTTACATGATACCGCGGGTTTAGCAAAAAAGGTCGTAACTCACTCTTCTTATATTGAGTTACGACCTTTTTCCACGCAACCGTTGATACAGCAGCTAAAATATCACTGGCAATATCTTCATAAATCACTCATTGATCTTGTTCTAAATAATGTACTAAATACGTTAAAAATATCAACTAATGACCTATTATAACTATATAAGGACTAATTACATAATTGTTAAGTAATACACCATACTTGACGTCATACGGTTTTCTAACTCGTCTCAGCTTTCCTTATTGTACCCAAATATTGATTGACAAGCTTTTAAAACGTGAATCAATTTTTAAACAATGAATATGTTTCCGCTTGTGCGAGTGTTGAGTTAAATAACTTTGCACTGGATACCAGAATTTTCGAAATTCTTCAGGCAGATGTTTATTTTTTGTCCACTTTTGACATAGTTAAAAATATGTTTACCTCTGGAGAATCTGACGTTAAAATATTAGCCATGATAGATTGATAGGTTAGATAGATTTATTTTGGTATTAGGTAACACATAATGGTACAATTAATACAATCTGACAAAATATAAATGTTAGATATAGTTCTAATTACTAAGACAATGATTTCAAACAGAACTTTTAAAAATTGCATTTGAATTTTATACCATGACATGCTTCCCAATACTAAGGATACCAAAAAAGAACTTGTCTTTATTTCCATTATGGTCCTTCGTTTTGATGGCAGTACATAGAGAGGCAAATGTCATAAAATTCTATAACATGTAAAATGCAATCGGATATCACCAGGAAGATCACAGAATTGTTACATCATATATATTAAAAATATCAGTTATATTACTTTTAATATGATATAGACACCGGGTTGATGTAATGTTATCTTTCGTAGTGACTAAGTGGTACCACATATCTGACATTCGATTTTGTAAAACAAAACATCGTCTTTACTGCTCGACCGCTTTGTAGCATAACTAACATTTTTCATGCACATTAAGCTTAGCTTATTCTTCTGGTGAAGACTATTATTGACGCTAATCCAATAACTGTAGTCGTCAGTTATTTACTACATTGTCTTTCCAGCGGGAACATCAGCATGCTTTATAAACATTATTGGATTTCTTTGTTTGAATCAGTTTCGTGCAACATTACGGAAGTGAACATTGTTTCATTGCCTAAAAGTGTTGCAATGTGGTACAATACAACTATTTTATATTATATTGCAATGTCATAAAGTAAAATAAACAAAATGCCTATATTAAAATTGAATAAAGAAGGGAATTGTATGAGGCTTATGCTGTTGATTTATTTGCGTAATTATTTTACACAGACTATTCGCTTGCTGTGTGCTCATCAGTTTACCGCTTTATTATTTCCAAACACTAAACAATAATGAGCTTCATATTTCTTTTGTTGTGTATGATTATTTGAAAAGTTAAAGCCAACAATCTCGTGACTTGTGAGACAAGTGAATGTATAACGTACACAACCCGAAATGCTTTTTCGTGAACCTTCAGCCGGCACCTGTCATGTGTGTTTAGAAAGAATAAAATAGAAAGAATTGGATAAAGGGCAATATTTGCCTTCTGCACATATAATCGCCTTTATAAACCATTTATATGTTTCATTTCTTTACTTGAGAAATGTATAATTACATGCATAGAAATTTCATTCGCATAATTAGATAGAACTGACACACTTCTTATGTCAGAAATATGAGGTTTCGTTATTATCAGAAATGCATTTATAAAAAATCCCACAGAGCTATTTAATGCAGCCATAGGTTAACGTCGAGAAACGTGTCTATGTTTAAAGTTGCGCAAAAGGATATTTTCGATCATACAAACACACTCGTACTTGTTATACAGTGCAGCTAAAATAGTGAAATTTACCCCATTGAGTCAATAAGTCTATAAATGTAATTGTTACTTGTATCTGTAGAGCCAGATTTCAGGTTTAATAAAGATACAAATGCCATTGTTTCTTCTTGTTTTGTCTGCTCAAATAGTTGGGTGTTTCAACTCGCTACTTATTTAAGGTTCTTTTGTTATAAAAATCGAAAAATAGCTGCTTTCCTTGAATTGAGGTTATGTTAAAGGTCGGTGTTTACTGAAACTATTCTCGATTTGTCTTCGCATTTCTTTTTATAAGAATTACAAAAATCTTTTTCTTTACCGTCATTAATTTAATTTACCTACATATTTGAATAGAGCATTACCAGTTGAATGAATAGCTTTTGTTTATGCATTTTATATCACCGGCAATTTTTTAGATGATCTTTATATATTTCGAATACGGCCTACTGTAAAGAATGTACATTAAAGTTTGACCATCTCGTTCTGTCATGTCATTAATCTTTGCTCAATTTGGAATGGTAAGTATTATCAGATAGTAGAAAACACACATCGAGTTTTGATTAATTGTCTTCGACAGTCTGGACAGTTAATACTCGACGTAAACAACAAAAACAACCAATCGTATTAGTAGTATACATAATGATATTGACTGCCAGCAGCGATATCACTAATATATCAAGTTTGAGGTTGCTGGCATTCCAATCACAGGTGCTAAGTTGTCTGTATAAATATTTGTCTAGTCTGTAATTTTGTGATACTTCCCGAATACTGCAGGCAAATGACCGCTGATGTTTTGTTTAAATAAGAACCAAAAACACAAAGGAATATTGCTACAGAAAATTACTTCATTTTCGTTATATACGACTCTTTGCATAAGTGTTAAACTACATATGGCAATAGGACACAGACGCTACTGTTTGATATATTGCTGACGTTAGACATATCTTCAAGGTTTCCGATACATCGCAAATTTCAGTTCCATAGATTGACATTGTCTGTATTCATATGCACCCAACGCTTCGGGGTAACAAATAAAACGAGCTCAATATAATCATAGTAAAACCAATATTTTAGAACAAGATCAACAGTTAATATTATTTGAAAATACATCATGCCAGCCATTGTCTAACTAACTTAAATCCAATGTTAAATACTCCCAGAGGTCAAATACTAAAAAATGCTGTAGACAATGTCGTACAAAATGCCCGCGAAACTTGGTAAAATGATAAAAACATATATATCACTACCTCTAAACAAATGAAATTATATTCATTGTTTAAAAATTGATTTACGTTTTAAAAGCTTGTCAATCAATATTTGGGTACAATAAGGAAAACAGAGACGAGTAAGAAAACCGTATGACGTCAAGTATGGTGTATTACTTAACAATTATGTTATTAGTCCTTATATAGTTATAATGGGTAGATAGTTGATATTTCAAAACGTATTTAGAACATTATTTAGAACTATATTTAGAACTAGATGTGAGTTTATTACGAAATTGATGAGTTCTTCTATTTCGTTGAACCATGGTGCCTGATGTTACCCTATTATATTATATTCCATGCGTTGGTAAAATTTCCGGTATTGAATACATACATTGTTCTGACAAAAGTCGCTAATATTATAACCCTTTGTTTTAATATTGCAGCAAATTGCCAAAAAGGGAATATGGCTGTAAATGCTATGGATATGTTGATGATTGCTACGAGACTAAGAGTGGTTGCTCTAAAGTCATATTTGTTACATGTAATACTTGAGTGTAAATAAGGCTCGATACCATATCTTCTTGCAAAGGGCTACGTTTAACGTTAGTGTTGCGACGTTTAACGTCAGTTGCGACGTTTAGCGGCACTACAAAGTGTCAAAAATCATAATGTCATCCAATAAAACTTGCCTCTAAATTAAGCTTTATTTCCAACACTTGATCATTCAATAAAAGCCACAACTTTAATATTAATTGAGATAAATCAAAAGGTATTAAATTTGCATGGAAACGAGTTGTGTGGAATCAAACACGAATTTCAGATCTCTATGTCGATTCTGTTGCTACCAATATAACAGGACTATAATTAACACATTATTAACTTAATGTAAAACCAATAAACAGGTGCTTGTATCGGCATCAGGTTTCAGCCTGAGAATCTGAATATTCTAATACTTCGAGGGCGCCAAATACATAGGGGCATGATGAAGTGTCTCAAACACATAAAGTAAAACCAATCTGCCCGCAATGTTCATATATAATAATGTCTATTAACAATAATGAGGGATTTTTTTTCAGTTATCTTTCCTTGATAAAATCTGAAGCAATCCAATCAATTGGTAAGTAGGTCCTATCAGTTTGAATCCTCGGATTTTATTATTGAAGTCTTATGTAAGGGTAACACAATATTTCATCTAATATCTTTCTTGTTAAGTAAGACATCAACAGGAGTGATATAATTAAGATAGTTCTTTATCCTGACAATACTTAGCTTGATTTTCAAACAGATAAAATGATTTACTAAAAAGTTATTAAAGTTTAATTGAGGCAAATTGACATTGAAAAGTATAGGTTAAAACCCGAGTAACCCACCTGATCGGACCTACCTATGGGGAAAGTTAGTCTCCATTGCATCGGTTCGAAAGATTCACTCGTACTCGTTCACTTTCTATACATCTGCTAAAATTCTACGTGCAAACTGATATTTCTATTTTTAGACAGAGACACATAAACATTAAAATCGCATGACTGTCACGTGGTTTTTAAAAAGAGATGCAAAAAATTCTCACGCCTGTAATTTCAAAATTTCGAAATGCAAATATGTTGGACAGTTTTGCATTAGTTATATATTGGAAAATTAACAAAATTGAAAGTAAACATTGATTTTTTTGAACGCGTATCTCTGATCTTTAAACTGTAAACATAGAGAAACTTATTGAACTTAAATACAAAGTGTAGCCACGCTATATATGACGTCATACGAGGTTGCATTCGTCACTAGTATGATCATACCATATAAGGCGTCGTTTACCCGTTCAACCAATGAAAATGCGTATAAAGTTTTTCAGCTAAATTGGAATTTGGTAAACTTTCATTGGTCGTTCAAAGGTTCATAGTAAAGGTCAATATCATAAACCGACTAGTTTTAAGGCAGCGGGTGAATGTAATGTATTCACTGAGCTGCGAGGGGAGTGTAGGGGAAAGTATACAAGGGAATAACTGACTAATGTCCCTTATTAACTTTTTTTATTAATTCCAAGAAAACTCTGATGAGAAAAAATGGTTATCAGCTCAATAAGTTAATTTCCATTTACATTTGTACATCGAAAATTTGATCAACTCAATCAACAACCAAACCATCCTTAAATTAGCTATACTAGATTAACCTTTTCTATGTGTGATAAAAACATTATTACAAAGACAAATTAAAGTTTAATTTCTTGAGTGTTGTTTAAAAGTTGTGCCACTGAAAGATGTAGGACGCCAAAGAATGTCAGACTTTCAGTAGCATTTATTACAGTATTCCCAGGAGAGAAATGTCATGGTATATAAGGATATATGATACATGAAGTAAGGATAATGTAAGGTAATTGAGTTTTTATCTTGAGATTGAACACCTCGTGAGACAAATAAAAGTTTTCTTAAAGTATCATACGTTGTCCGATAGTGACATACATTGAGATAACACGATGGAATGATGATTGGTTCAATTCTAAATATAAACAATGTGTATAATGTATAATAAAGCACGAGATTGAAGAATGTTCGATGTTAATGCATTTTTATGAAGGACGTATTTTGGTCAAGGAATTTTGATTAGTTTTGATGGTGATGTAACATAGTAATACACAACTCAAAATGTATGATCAATGAAAATAGTCGAACAGAGTGACTTTAATTTCTAAAACATATCAGTTTGAGAAAGTTTACGAAGGACGCTGCCCTTACTTCCGTTATTTACAAGAATTGAACACACACACATATATGTATGTTAATATATATGTTATATGTTAATTTCCATATAGTGCTGACACTCTAATCGAGTAATTAAAGAATTATATATAAAGACTGGTGTAGAAAATATGGGTAATGGAAAAATTAGTTTGTTGATGACATAAATGAATGTCATACGTATGCAAAATAATTGATTGATAGACACCTATGCACTAAACATACATCGCTTTTACCATAAATTATATTTTTTATCAGCCATACATTAATTTTACTTTGAGGATTGTAGAATATGTGAAATCCACTAACTTTCTTTTTATTATATTTGTGGACCAAAAATTACTCTTAACACATTTACAAAGCATCAATACGTTTGAAGACATCGTAAGTTACCAACATTGCCAGTACAAATACACAGACTGTCATTAAACAATAGCGAAGAAAATAAGATAGGCGTTTATGACATTCAATTTTCTAGCCGCCCTTAACGAGTGCGAATCTATGACAAAAATTTCGATAATGTTGCAAATGGATTTATAACATCTTCTCTAGAATTAAAAAGTAAAATGTGAACCTATTAAGTACACAAATCTATAAATATTATTGATAATGCTGCTCAGTTATTTAGTTTTATATCATTGCTTCATCATACTTAAATAATAATAATTTTCAACTTGTATATCTGATTCATAGTTATCACATTCATTTCCGAATTACATTGTCGCAAAATCAATACTCCAGTTAAAGAAAATTGATTGTTATTCCATATTAGAAAGCCTATCACAACACATTGACATTTGAAATGTTAAATAATGTCCGTTAAGAGTTGATAGACAAAAACAACATTACGGTATTGTTTGACAGTTGGCAAGATTATATTTCATCTTGTGGAAATAATCATACAACGAGTGTTCTATCAGCAGTTTAATGAAATGTCTGAACCATTGCTGTTATAAGTATGGGTAACATTATTTTCATTTAACGTAGTCTACTATTGACATGGCCTGGACATGTTATATCTTTATGTATCTAGATTAAATTGATATGTGAATAGAAGAGGGAATGTAAACTTAGTCTATTCTTTTGCGTAGGTATTAAATATATAATAGAAAACTTGTCAACTGCATTATTAGATCCATGTATAAAAATTTATGTTGAAGAATAACGCACATGTCATAACTCAATATTCCCTGGATAATTTAGGACTATACCAGTGCTCACTTGCAAATGGTAATGTTCAAGTAACTGTCATAAAAAACTTAGATCATTTCTCGTACGATTAAAATGCACAGAATAATGACTCTATGTCTACACTGGACCATTAAATATCACATATTTTTGTCAACCAAGGTAAATTATTCTGCTATGTTTTGGCATTAAAGTACATGTAAGTTGAATGTTGTGTTAATATTGACGTAATGATTACAACAAAGTGTCATATCAAATATGATAACACATATTATATATGTGCTCATCAAAGTGACTGTTGTACATAAGTGTTGATTAGTAGAGATTCTATGTTCGTTGTTGCTTATTGTTTGCATTCAGAACAGTGTTGTTTAAGAAAAATAGATTTTTAAAACTTCAGCTAGTGATTTAAAGGGATGAAGAATCAATTTTTGTTTTGTTTAAAACACAATATTCCTTGGAGAACATCTCACGATTTCTTTAGAAATATATATCTCATAAATCATAGAACTCTGTATAATTGTTTCAATATTGTATAAGATATTTCAATTAAATATAAATTCCTCGGAGCTTGATTCTCATAATTCTTGTTGACAACATGTAAATTGTTTTGTATAATAAAATTAGTTTGTATTAAGATAAGTAAAAGATTTAAACTATTCAGCTTATGTATTAGTAATATGTGTACCAATTATATAAGTTAACACATTTTTATTTTTTATTTCAATTTAAGCATTAAGTATTTTTGAGCACCCAAATTAATATGAAATAAAAAATAGGGCGTTCGCTTGTGTAATGTGTAATCTGTTTTGATTGGATTTGAACTATAGTTTTAGAAAAAAAACTTTACACGTTTGCATTTCTCAGAGACTAACATTACCAGCATTCTTCAGTCATTTCCTCTAGTATAAATGCTATGTGTTCTTTAAAATAATTGGGTAAAACTTCTTGAATTCGTACGCTTAATAATCGTCAATCGAAAGAAATAAATCACTTATAAATGAAAGTGAACATATTAAATGCTGCTTTTTTTCATAAGAAATGTCTTGTATCGTCTTCTTTAAGTGTGACATGACGTCAAAGTATCTTCTAAATTAGGAATTTATATTCACAGACATTTTATTATTCTAGTTGTTTTACGACCACTCTAAGACTATGGCAGTAAAACTAATAAAGTGCCATTTCACTTTCATTCTAAATTAAATCAAGAACAATTTTAAAATATTAAAGCTGAGTTCGGATAATATTACTTATGTATGTTTTCTTATATGGAATCGATTTATCCAATAAATACAAATTTAAACTGTTTAAGAAAGTTTCTTGTTCGATAAAAATACACTTATTTAATTTATTAATGTATTATATAACACATTCATTTATGGTTTTTTTCGGCGCGATATATCCTTTCTGTGTTGGTCGCCGTAAAACAAAAACAATCAAACAAAAAACATTTATGTTTTTGCATACATCGATATGAAAACATTCTTGGCATTTAAATTACGAACTGTGTATTTGGTTTTCATTATAGTGACTATTACTGCATATAAATTGCTATTGACACCAACCGTTGATCGCATGATATTACTTAGCACTTAAACTTATTGCGAGGAAAAACAAATCATTAATTTTGGATCAATATATAATCTTTTAATGAAGTATTTTAATATATCAATATAGATCAACCAGTATTTAGCAATATACGCATAAAAAAGTCTTTCATTATACGTGTCAATGTTGTATAAAACTTTTATATATTGTGACCGATTTTTATTCGATTCTATGAGATTTTCATTTAATAATCCATGTTACCAATACATGTATATGTCAATAATGACGGTCGTATCAAACAGTGATTTTTGTAAACAATTTATGTGTTTCATGTAGAGCAGTTTCCTGAATAACGCCTTTGTCTTTACACTGTGACTAAATATTCCCTCCACAAATGTCTCTTCTGAAACCCATAAGCAAATTCGGGCTGCTAATAGCATACATTTTTATGACATTTACTTGTTTTTGTCTTCGATATATTTGACCCATTTATTTCACGGCGTCTCAACGCCGTGATATTGTGGTGGGTAGATTTTGATAGCAATGGGCAAAAGTCACGTGATAAAAAATGATAAAAATCCTTTCGATTTCCACTGCCGACAAATTTATTGTTTTTAATGCAGTCATAGTACAGCCCATTTCCGTTAAAAGTTAAATAGAAAAATCATTTTTGGGGGAATCCATATAAACAATTTTTCTTGCAACAATGCAACACACGAAAAATCAGCGTTTTATATCAACACATTTCCGCAAATCCTTTCGAATCACACGAAAAGGGGTAGGTATAAATCGCGAACCAACCGGACCAGGAGACCAGTTTAGTATACGGATACAGTTTAACAAATATGCGTATCATAATGTGTGTATAGTACATATATTATTGATATTTGCCAATATTTTATTTGAAAAGATAAGACACCAATATCGAAATTATATTTTAAGAAATAACTTTGCAGACTTTAACTATTAAAAGAATCGTCGATTGCTTCATCACATATTGTTGTAAATATTATATATTTCAACTGTTAGAGCATTTATCATTTGAAAACTAATTTGATATGATTCATATATTTTAATAATATACCTTTTTTCTTATTAGCCGACTGTATAAATAAAGAAGCGTAATCGTGTAACATTGACTCTTAATTCTTACTCTTACTGAGCTCTATTGGCGATCTTTTATAACTATGATTAAGTGCAGCGGACCAGTTAATTTTAAAAGCATAAGAGTTACGGACCAGGGTTGAGTTCAGTAACTGCGAACGTTATAGAACGTTCCGCAACGATACATTCGGAAGTCCTCGTCCATTTGCTGCGAATAATCTCGGACATATTTGGACGCTATTTTGAAATGTCCGGCGTTAAAGTAAACAAATGTATGACCGAGGAGTTCCGAATGCATCGTTATGTAACGTACTGTAGCGTTTTGTGTAATTGAACTTGCTTCTGGTTATAGATCGAGCAGATGTAAGATTATTTTTGCAGACTTTTTTTAATTATGAAAAGTTTGGTACTATATTGACGGACTATTGACCAGACGGACCAGGTAATTTTAAGAGAGTTAAAATGACGGACATTTACACCTAGGTGAAAAGCTCGCCAGTTTTTAATTTGTTCGAATGGAGTATGTTTTCTCGAGTCCGAGTGAATTCATTATTAAGAAAAATGATTTCTATTCGAAATAGCTTGCCTTTTGTATTTAAGTGCATCTTTTCGGAATTAAAATACATGTTAAATCCTTTCGTGTATCCGGCAACAAAATTCTTCCGTAACAAGTAAAGGTATGACTACTCTCTAATACACTGGTTTGAAAGATTCACTCGCTGACTCTCTACCTCTGCTTAAATACTATGCGCAAACTGATATTTCTATTTCAAGGCAAAAACACACACATTTAGATTGCATGACTGTCTCGTGATTAAAAAATAAATGCAATAAATGCAACAAATGTTCACGCCTGTAAAATCAAAATGTCGAAATTCAAAGATGCTGGACAGTTATGCATTAGTTAGATGATTGGTTACACGGATTGGTAAGAACAGATCCGCAATGTGAGGAGCACTTGACTAAACAGAAGCGATAAGTCATGTAAATAGCTTCTGTTCTGAAGAACTATGTTTTCCCTTCTGCCGATCTTTTTAAGCGTCATGCAAATATGAATTACTGGAAATAAATCCAACTAAAACCAAACATCCTGTCGGCATAAAGATGGTGTCTAGATCCAGACCATTCGCGTACTCCAAATTTGTCAAGATTCTCAATCTAACTAGTATCGAGAATCTTACTAGGCTTTTGGAACGAGATTGTTACATTTGAACAGAAAAACGTTTTATGACAAGTTACCTTTTAATTACTGAAAAACCTTAACATGACAATTCAATATAATGCTCTTTTGAGTTACCTTTAGATTATACTTAATCATTCTTTTTTGTTTGCCGTGACAATCCCTTTGCTGCATTTAGCAGCAATTTTTTACTTGTTATCTTTACCAATGAGTGTGTAATACAATTTAAGTGTTTGCAGATTTCAAATGAAGTGTTAAAACCATTTTACAACCACAATCACCAACGCTGCATTATAGAAAAACACAAACTATCATTTGATTTACGAAATTGGGCAGAATCTGAATTCATTACCCAGTCATGTAGTTCCTTTCTTATTTAATGTACGATTACGTTCAAAGTACATTGAAGTTATATTAGGAAAGATTATATATATATGTCTTCTGTAGAAATTCTGTTACAATTAAATCTATGATTTACGTCATTATTATAGCAGAATATCTTATTTGTAAGTTTTAGATACTTGTAATGGACATCATCGCGTTTTCTACCTGTTATCAAATTCCCTTAATAAATTCGTTGCATGATGCAATTAGCAAACTATGAAATGTGCAAACAAAATATGTTTATTATAAGCCTTTTACACTGTACTTTCAATATAAAAAATAATAAAATAAATAATGGCGTATATTGAAGTGACGATTTTAATTTTTGCAAACATGATGCATACTACTAACGTTTTATCTTCAAATGTTATTCTAGACGACAAGTCTGCTGTTTTCCGTAAAATGTTGTCTGGTGTGCCACACTGTGAATAATACGTCTGTACGTGCTTTCTTTTATCTGGTTTTGCCTTTTTTCTTTAGGATAGCAGGTTTGATCTAGCGTACATGTAAATAATAACATACACTTCTCCCTTTTGTCGGAAGTATGCACCTAGTAGCTGGTTAACAGCTAAATCCTTATATTTAGCCTTTCCTAAAACGTAGAGTAGATTAAGTGACGTCTGTAACATGACATATACAATGTGTTCCTACGGCAATGAACCAAAACCAACAACTAAATACTCCTTAATCTTTGTATAAAACGACCAGACACTTTTTGCATACATGATGATATATCTGAAGAAAATTGACACTTTTCATTAGATATAATACATTGAAACCTAGACAAACAATTGCAGTCAGATGACGATATTTCATATTTGATCTGTCGTAATCAAGTTCTGTCGGAACAATTGTATTTATTTACTTGATAAGTATCTTTCTAGAGAGTCGAATATGCTGTACGATGAAATAGATTGAATATCATTGAAGGTTGTTAAATGTGTATGTATGTTATGAAAAGCGTTGTACATACTTTAATCTTAAAAATGACATATATAATAAACATGGCATTTATCACCACTTAAATATATATTTCTACTGTCTTTTTCGAAATTCAGTACTGCTATAACCAGAACTGAACATATAAATATTTACGTGCTAGAACTGATTGGTATGTTTATCATACGAATATCTTAAACTAGATATAAGGAGTTCTATTATACACCACATCGTCATTGTCAAGAATTAGACTCCAAATATGTTATTATCAAATTATATTGTCACTAGTCTGACACCGGCATATAAACATGATTGCGTTGATGTATTGGCACAATCTTAATAACAATCTTACACATACTAGCATAATAACATTCTTTAGGTCGTAGTTAAATTGGAAAAAATATTGAACAAAAATCATACATAAAACTATATGTCCCAAACTTATTTTCAAGAAGGCGGTTAAACGGTTTTTATATGAAATCTGCGTTTCCATTTTGCTATTTTCATTACGATTCACCTGCCGTTGTCATCAACAATTGGCAATTATTTTATTACAATTCCATTTTTTCACACATTGCTTCTTCAATTAAACTAGGTAATATAAAAGGTTTCAATATTCCTGTATACATTTTTCTACTCAGAAGCATATGTCTTGATTTTCATTGATCGACTTAAAAGTAGCGTTCTTTTGAAATATCTTGGACTTCCTCTGATTGAAACTGGAACTGAAGACAGATAAAATTGTAATAACAATCCTAATTAAACTTTAGTTTACGGCTTAGCCGATCTATTTTAGTTTTCTATTCGGAAATTTATTTCCTGATTATACGATGAACGATTTTGACGTTTACAAAACTGCAACATGTAATACTAATTGATTACAGAATTTGCATGAATAAGATGCAACATACTATTTATGACTAATAGATCTAACGTACGTCAGCTGAAGGTCACATGATTAAAGTTCGTAGTTATAAATTATACTGATAAACATAGTGTTTACGATTAAATTGGGTCGTACGACATTATATTAAACACGTTTTGGACCAGTTTCGACTGTCGTACGAAATTTGTGGTAACTTTAACATGTTGTATTGTCAAATCATCGAAGATGATTTACAAGAATGTAAAAATTTACTGTCTACGTTTGTTTTTATCGATACCGAGTATCGCGTATTCACTAGTTTATTCGAGTTGACATGTCTTGTAACTAAGTTGTGAAAATATAGACTTTATAACTATACCGAAAATAGGCATTTACATATGAAATTATAAATGATATCAATTAAAAATGCAATACTGTCTTTTAAGGCCAGATTTTCACAGACAAGATTTTGAGTGCATGCAGGCACCGTCTTTAGTTTCAACTAATGCTATGTTTTCTACAACATTTATGAATAATGTTTGCTTAATACCTCATTTCAAATTCAATTCAATTCTTGGCTGTTCTTCCAGGGGTGTACATATTGTTTGAAAAATCAAAGTAGAGTTATTATTATCTTTGAATATTGTACATTCAATTGTTCTGATGTTTCGTAGAAGAACCAACATAATCATCCTTTGGCTTTTTAATAATTCTTTATAGGACAAAGTGTTTTTTTATAGAAATATCCTCACTAATTTTGGCTCTCCTTAGAATTATAATCAATAGTCTATTATCTGATAACAAATATCTGACTTTTGATAAGCAATATTATTTCATTCTGTATAATAGCAGTTTACTTTACTGTATCGCAAATTCCTAGGAGTATATAAACTCATATTTCTTCTTGACAACTCTTAAATCAATCTTTGTATTTGTTAGTACATTTTGGTGAACTATTTCTTATTCATTTATTTGGGTAAATATGTAACAGTGTTTTTAGGGTACTTATTTCTATCCTTAACAAATGTTTGCACGGAGGTATCAGTACCCTGCGACAAGGGAGTGGATGATATTGACGGAAATCGCGGGTAGTTTTGAAACATGTTTTTTCCATTATATGTTTAGTCATGTACTTTTGCTATGAACATTGTAATTGTTTTATGCAACAAATTATATTATATTGTACGTATTGTTCAGTTTTGTTGCAAGTTCATAGTTCTCTTGATGTACTGTAGCAATATAGAAATGAAGTTAAGTAAATTTTAAATATCAGCCAATATTTTCTTACTGAAATGAGTACGTTTATTCTTGTTTGGGTATAAAGTATGCCCATACTGAAACATCAGGCAATAGTGTTCTTCCAAGAAACAACGTTATGGAAAGGATTAGAAGAAGAAATAAAACATGTTCAAGACGACCTGTTTATTGCACATGTCAGGATCAATTTAAATGAATAAAGGATATTATTGGCTCTATATATCATGTGAAAAGCATATTTTTACCTGTATTATATATTTAGATAGCGTCAATGATTAATAAATTCTGTATTATGATCGCTCCTGTATGCATGCGTTTCTGTTATCTGCCTACAAAACACATGTAAACGATATTTCTTGACACATAATCGTTAACTTGAATATTATAATGATATTTGACTAAGTTGATTTTCTATTATCGTTATAGTTTTATTCCTGCACTTAAACACAGCGGATAGCTAGTTAGGTTTGTATAGTATATTGTAGAATAAAAAGTATGCCGTTTGAAAATTTTAAGTGCTAAAGGAGTGGTGCAAGACGCATTGATCTATACATTTTCTAACATCTCGAGGCAATTTATATTGATCTAAGCTGTATGAAATATTTTTATAATAAAAGGTTGAATACAAGTTCAAGAGATGTAAAAATGTTACACGGTTTACACGTATTGTCAATAGGATTGTTCATGAAAATAAATAATGTATTTATGATGATATTCTTTTCTTTAAATGAAAATAAGTAATTTGCATATACAAAAATCTTATGCGACTATATTGGGATAATAAATTACACCAATGATACAAGTAATAATAAAATTCTGTTTGATCTTAAAGTCCATACTACTCCTTACAACGCATATAATATTACTCATATTTGCAAAGTCTTAACCTCTCAGATTGTCGACACTCTTTGAAGTCGTTGCGATTGTAAAAAATAGGTCTGCTAATTGAAGTTGAACATAATTATATAAATACTAGTTTTAAAAACATACCCGTTTTATTGCCAACTAATTGCATCATAAGGAAAATTGAAATTAGTTAGAAAACCTCATGGCATCAAGCTCCTCATTTATTAATATCTTACAATTTAAATATTCTTCTATTAAACGACGTTAATCATTAAATGTAACAGACTTATTATATATTGTTTATCAAAATATAACTTTAATGTATATATATGATGTATTTTCGAAGTAATTTGTAAATTGAATAGAATGAAACAAGTGTGTACCACATAATGGGGTACTGATTTCAGATTAAGCTCAAGTTTGTCAATTAAATGATGACGCAGCGTCAGTGATCAGGAATTCTTTTTTGCTTGCAAAATTGATTGATAGTTTTAACAATTTATTTACAAATCTGTCAATACTTTAGAAATATATTACATGCTCATTGGTAAAGATAGTAAATAGGTCAAAGACAAAGACAAGTTCATATCATATGAATGTATATTATAAACAGCCTCAATTAGTTTATGGGGTTCGTAATAGACATGTATAAAAAGATATTTGCCACAGAATAAATACGAAAGAGATATGAAAGTTGTCAACGAAATTCGCTTTTTATGTCACGACCAGCATTATTGACAATTGACATAAACTGGTCACACGAACAAGATTATTAAAGTAAAATCTTATTGTTTCTAATATAAATCGATCCAAATGAGTTAACGTTTTTATACAGAATTGACGAGTAATGTGAAAGAAAATTGAAAGAAAATCATGCTGTGTATTTACTAAAAACAAGTTGATTTATATCGACATTTAATAAAAAAAACCATTTATCGATC
Source organism: Mactra quadrangularis (assembly GCA_025267735.1). Taxonomy (NCBI): domain Eukaryota; kingdom Metazoa; phylum Mollusca; class Bivalvia; order Venerida; family Mactridae; genus Mactra; species Mactra quadrangularis. The sequence goes on from CM046304.1 coordinate 38,550,405, forward strand.
CAAAACCAATGTTTTGTTTCTTATCACCTTGAGGTTTAGTGCAATCATGCGATAAACGGATTACCGGATCACTTGATTTCAATCGCAATTTATATGGAAATATAATCACCATAATGCAAAACTAATACCGAGTTCATAAAATACTATAAAAGTTAAAGTTAAAGTGCGGTTTAACGTCTGCTTCCATCTACATGTTCAGCCGACTTTACAATCTTGTACAATAACTCCTGGTCACTGAAATCACCCTCAGGCAGGCGATCCCTCACAGTACCCATTTACACCTGGGTGGAATGGAACAATTGTAGGTTAGTTTCTTGCTCAAGGAAATTAGCAGTGCCCCTAGTGGGGATCGAACCCAGGACCTCTCGATCCCTAAGCGCGCGTCCTACCACTGGACCACTGCTCCTATCAAATAACGGTGCGCCTTTTCACAAAAATTCTTAGGAAAAGTTATCGTTAGTCAATTTCATGAATTTTGCAGATCAAAGTCAAAAGGATAAAAAACATAAGTATGATAATATATTTTAAATGTATGCACTATTCAGCATAATAAACCAATATTTAAAAATGATTGGCCAAAGAAATGACCATATTATTAATGTTTCTTGCTTTTGACTTACGATGATTTTCATTGTAAGATATTGTGTGAAATGCACCGCGTTTATAAATAGATACATGTATAATTGAATAACAAATGCCTTTTCTATTTTTAAACACATCATATTTGTTCTGTATTTTTCAAACAAACAGGTACCTAAGGCAGTTGAAATTTTTATCTGGATATATTTATATCATATACTCGGAGTATGAGAAGAAACATGAATAATCATTACAACCCGATCTAATATTGGAATATTTGTTCACTTGAATTATTTCGGAATCAAACTGAAATGACACTTTTATTAGCTTTACTGCTTTAGTTTTAGAGTGGTCGTTAAACAACAATAATTATAAAATGTCTGTGAATATAAATTCCTAATTTAAAAGGTACATGTACTTTTACGTCATGTTGCGTTTAGGGAAGCTTTTCGACATTTATTCTGAAAAAAAGACAGCTTTAATCTGTTAACTTTTATTAATAAGTTACTTCTTAAATTATGCTAGGCGAGTATTATGTGAACTAACTTAAGTAAAATATTACATAATTATTTAAAAGAGCAGGCGTGGTATTTATAGCATAGGGATAAATAAATACAGAATGCTTATCGTGTTGGTCTTCTAGACTTGCAATCCTGTACAATTTAATGAACTACTGTTTTAACTGAAAACAGTTTTTACTTACATTATTTGGTATATTGATTATAAACACAGAGGCTGACTAGTTTAAATTTTCTAAATAATATTAACACAAGCTGTTATTTATGATACAAATAATTAAAAGGTTGTCAACAAGAATTAAGAGAATCAAGCTCCAAGGAATTGATTTTAGATTGAAATATATTATATAATATTGAAACAATTATACAGAGTTTTATGATTTATGAGATATATATTTCTACAGAAAAAGAGAGGTGTTCTCCAAGGAATATTGTGTTTTTAACAAATGAACGTGTTGGAGAAAATTGATTTTTTGGCTTATTTAATCAACAGCTGAAGTTTTAAACAGCCTTTTTTTATCTTATACAATACTGTTCCAATAGTGCAAACTATAAGCAAGTACGATCTACCATCTCTGTCTGTCAACATATATCAACAACAATGTGATGTGCACATTGCTGTTCATTGTCATGTGTATTTCAAATAATGTATCTGGTTGAAATCAATTTGTCAAGATTAAGACATCATTCAATCCCTATTAAGGCAAAAAGTGACTTGCACATGAACACTAGTATAGACCTGCAAGTGAGAAATGAAAAGCATTATCCATTAACATAAACTTTTTACATGTATTTAAAGTAATTGACATGTTTTTTATAGGTATACTAAGTATAATGCCGACGCAAAAGAGTTGACTAACATTCTCTCATCTTTCACATATCGATGCAATCTAGATGTGTAAGGTACGTGTCCATTCTTTCACTGATGGCTTATGTTTAATGGCAATACTGATACAGTATTTCCTCATCATAGCGATCCTCTACAGACAAATAACACATTATTAGGTAAATGTAAAAATCAACGAAAAAATGATTGTATCAGCATCAATTTTTAGCCTTACTGAATATTTAAATACTTTTAGAGCTCCAAATACATAGAGACATGATGTAGGGTATTAAACACATGAACTGAACTCAGTCTGTCCGCATTGTTCATATATTGTCTTTTCACAATAATTAACTTTTTATCAATTCAATGAATAATCGGAGAAAAAATATTTTTTCAGCTCAATAAGTGAATTTCTATTTCCATCGAAAATTTGATTAACTCAATCAAAACCAAAACATCCTTAATTAGCTATACTTTATTAACTTTTTCTATGTGAGATAAAACACTATTACAAAGACAAATTAAAGTTAAATTTCTTGACGGTTGTTTAAAAGTTGTTCCACTGAAAGATGTTGGACGCCAAAGAATGTCAGACTTTCAGTAGCATTTATTACAGTATTCTCTGTAGAGAAATGTCATGATATTTAAGGATATATGATACATGAAGTAAGGATAATGTAAGGTAATTGAGTTTTTATCTTGAGATTGAACACCTCGTGAGACAAATAAAAATTTTCGTAAAGTATCATACGTTTTCCAATAGTGACATTGAGATAACACGATGGAATGATGATTGATTCCATTCTAGATATAAACAATGTGTATAATGTATAATAAAGCACGATATTGAAGAACGTTCGATGTTAATGCATTTTTATGAAGGACGTATTTTGGTCAAGGTATTTTGATTAGTTTATTAGTTTTGATGGTGATGAAGAAGAAGAAGAAGATTTTATTTTCAGATCAATAGGTCAATAGACCCGCGTGAACATACAATGAATTTCATAAAATATACAATCACGTGACAATGACATTACATGCAATCAATAACATACAGTTGAAACAGAGAGAACATTCGAGATCAATGTACACTTAAATATATATATATTCAGTGTAGTACTTTTGTTTAAAGCTAAAAAGGATTGGTTTTATGAAAATTCAATCAAACTTGAGCAGGTATCACAGTTAACAAAGGTTATAAAGGTAATATATTATAAATTATATCAAAATATCTTAGACAGATACGCAGGAGAAGGTGACTTATACTTGTTTTGTATCGCTGTTATAAGCAGAAACGAGTTGCTTGTGGGATATCACACATTTGTACATATTTACAGACAAAATAATACCAGTACTAATATATAATACTCGTAATTGGCATATACCAAAATAATATCAGTACTTATATGTGATACTCGTAATTGACATATACCAAAAATAATATCAGTACTAAAATATAATACTCGTGATTGACATATACCAAATAATATCAGTACTAACATATAATACTCGTAATTGACATATATCAAATAATATCAGTATTAACATATAATACTCGTAATTGACATATATCAAATAATATCAGCACTAATATATGAAACTCGTAATTGACATATACCAAAATAATATCAGTACTAATATATGATACTCGTAATTGACATATATCAAATAATATCAGCACTAATATATGATACTCGTAATTGACATATATCAAATAATATCAGCACTAATATAGAATAATTGTAACTGACATAAGGCAATTTTCTGCAAAAACAATTTTGCAAAAGGAAATCGTACATTTATATATACTCAGAGTCAAAATATATATTCCAACAGTAATATATACAATATTAGTTATTTTACAATTTGCATGTTCAAGTTATTTGTGACAAACAACAATACACATTTGTATGTGTTTAGAGACAAATACAAGAAATCATCATATATATTACTCAGAAGTTTTAACGGATTAAAATATAAAATCTGTTGATATGTAATAATCAAACTTCGACTTAAGGAAGTCTTTAAGCAAGAGAGTTGTTTTTGATAGATTATGTATTCTGCAAGAGGCATGAGGAGTATAATACGTGAAGTACTAAACATAATATATTATACTCATAATTTAATATATGACATGTATTTGGTAAAAATCAGTTATTTGTGAACAATCACGTATTTTGCGACGGGTATAAAGTCTTATATTTGCGCATTGTATGATTCATGTATCTTAAAAGCTTTAAAAATATAAACACTTAGGTTTCTTATCTTAGCATCGTTTTTGCTTTCGAAAAGTTGCTTAAGTTTAAACATACTTGGATGAAATCTATAGTGCCTGTCAATATACGTTTGTCTTAAATCATTATATAGAGAACATTCTAGTATGAAATGATACTCGTCATCAACTTTGTTACATTTTGTACATAACCTATTCTCTCTAGGGATTTTATGAGGCTTATGCCAGCGACCTGTTTCAACTCTTAATTTGTGCGATGATGTTATAAGCCTTGTCATGGCTGTTCTGTATTTAATTTGATCTATGCTAGTTAAATAAAATTGACACTCAAAATTTATAATTGTACGAAAAAAATCAGCTCTGCTAGAATTTCTAAGTCTTTCATTCCAGTTTTGGATACGAGTGTCTTTAAGTCGTTGTTTAACATTGATGATAAATAACTCATTGTTACCAACGCTTTGCGCATCCCACGCATCATAAAACCCTAGTGTAGACAGAAGATTTCTCACAAGTGTAACCCAAGAAGTTTTGTTCGGCATTTTTTCGGCATCATATTTTAAAAGTTCATAAATGATTTTGCAGTATTTAGAGTCCGGGCAAGAGATAATTTTTAACCAATATTTGACAATCTTAACAAGTCTGTAGTACATTAGGTCAAAACGACCCAAAACACCATATACAAAGTCATTCTGTGTACATTTTTTTACACCAAGTAATGTTTTGCAATATTGGATATATACGCGTTCTAGACTATTGCCCCTATGAAACCCCCATACTTCGCACGAATAGTTTAAGATAGGAAGTATGAGTTTGTCAAAAAGGTCTAGTCTATGGTTTATAGAGACATAAGGAAAGTTAAGTAAGTATTTGTTTAGACTAAAAACCGCTTTGAGTGCCTTGCCCGCAAGAGTGGATTGCGTCATATTGAAAGAACCACTTTGACTAAAAACAATACCCAAGTAATTAAAAGAACTAACAATTTCTATGGGTTCGCCATTATACATGAAGCAAATATCTCTAGGCAGTGTACCACCTTTACGAAAAACAACAACTTTAGTCTTAGTAACATTGATTTTTAACTTCCATCGAATGCAGTATTCGTATAATATATCAAAACCTTTTTGTAGTCCGGACGCGCTTTCCGAGAATATAACTATATCATCTGCATAGAGTAAGATGAATATCTTGGTCGTTATAATATCGATACCTTCAAACTTGTTAGCTATTAGTTGCTCTTCTAAATCGTTTAAAAACATACAAAAAAGAAATGGAGATAGACTCTCACCTTGTCTAACTCCTAATGAACAAGTAAATTCATTGCTTAACATGTTGTTGAAACGAACTTTTGATTTTATATTTGTGTACATGTCTTTGATTATTGAAAACATTTTACCACGTATACCTAGTTTTATAAGCTTGTACCATAAAGTATTTCTTTCAATGTAGTCGAAAGCCTTACTAAAATCAATGAATCCACAGTATAACTGCTTACCATTATTTATCATGTGGGTTAACAGACCATGTAATGCAAAAATATTATCTGTAGTACCCATATTACTACGGAATCCCGCTTGAGCCTCAACATAGACGTTATATGTTTCAGCCCAAAGGTTCAAACGATTATTTAAAATACGCGTGAATAATTTGCCTAGAACGCTTAATAAAGTTATTCCGCGATAATTCTCTGGATTGTGTATTGAATCCTTTTTGTGAAGCGGAATTATGTACCCTTCGGACCAAGCATTCGGAAAATTTCCAGTGGTAAAAACAATATTAAAAAGATTTACTAAATATGGCATTAACTGAAATGTGCCACGTTTAAAATATTCGTTAAGCAAATTGTCGGGACCTGCACTTTTACCTGATTTAAGCTCTTTAATAGCGGTTTTCACCTCACGCTCAGAAATACTAGTGTCTAATTCACTGAACATGAGCTGGAACTCGCCATTAACAAAGCGTTCATTAAAATACATAATGTCTTCATCAGGATTAAAGAAATGATCGTTTGGATTATTGACTGCTTTGAAATAATTTTCAAAGCTTGATAACTGTATATTGGGGCTTTTAATATGGGATGACTCGCGTAAAAGTTTCCAGTATTGTTTAGCATTCTTTAATCTATAGGATTCTAAAGTTTTAGTCCTATTTGTCAAGTGTAATTTTCGATAACGCTTAAGAGTGTTTTTGTACAAGCTTCTTGCATTGACTAAAAGAATACGATTTTCATCGTTAGGACTTTTTCTGTAATGATTTAACGTTAATAAAAATTTGTTTCTAAGTTCATCACACTCATCGTTAAACCAAATATTGTCACGACGAACTGAGTGATTATTGTTGTAATTAAGCGTGTGTTTAATTGAGTGTCTACATATATTGCTCGTTACATCATTCATAATAGTCGAGAATGAATCTAAATTTGACGTTATGTCCTCCTGAGTAGAACATAACGTCACTTCATGTGCTAGATCGTTTAATTTACTCAAAAAACTAGCACTATTTATACTATTGATATACTCTGATTTATTTTCATTCGACCATGTATACTTATAGTCTATTTTAGTATTTTCGCTATCGACTATAGTCTCCTCAATATTTACATGATTGTGCGATGTCGTATAAAATTGTAAAGAAAAGTCAATTAAACAATGATCGCTTAAAGGGTTTGGATCATTTACATTAAAAGAAGAAATGAATTCGAAAAGATTCTGAGACGCTAAAACCTAATCAACTAAACTAGATCCCCTGTGACCGACAAACGTATATTTACCTATGTTAGAGTCTTGACCACAACGACCGTTCACTATTCGTAAACCGGTTTGCTTACAAAAGTCTAACAGAGCAGTGCCATTTTGATTTGTATGCCCTTTGTCTTGTGATGATCTCTTAGTATTGATATCAGCGTTATAATTTTCGGGTAAAGGGACATAACTGTCAATTGAATCGTGAGTAACATAATCCGGACTTTCGGATGTACGGCTATTAAAATCGCCAGATAAAATAATATAACAATTTCCATCAGTGTGGCTGTGTATAGAAGCGACAGAGTTAAGTAATCTATCAAAACAACCCTGCTCGATAATATTAAACCTACTACTACCTTCAGGCATTACGTAACATAAACCTATATATAAGTCATGATCAATTAATAGTTTTTGGCCATTAATTTTAAGCCATAATATGTCATCTTCACTTTGAAAGAAAATACAGTTTTCATCAACAAGATAATCTCGTACATATACAATAATACCACCTGAGTCTCTCTTACAGCCCTTAGATTTAGCCCTGTGCAAAGCAAAGTACGTAAAATTATTTACATGAAAATTCTGGAGTTCATTTGACCATGTCTCTGTGAACATCACTATATCGTTCGAATTAAACACTTCCAACACATCAGGACACATAAGTTTGTCACAACTTTGCGACACTAAACATTGAATATTTAAAAGTGCGCAATTAATGTTCACCTTCCCCTGTGACCCCTAGCCGGTACCGCCAGGTAAGTTCACTGAACCAGGGTTTTGTACTTCGGGGTTAACGCCCGTATTTTCAGTATTTACTGACTCTTGTGTTGAGTTTGGTTTACGTCTAGGTGGCAGGGAATTTGTCCTCGCACGACGACGGTTAGGTTGAGCACGACTTGTTGATCTAGATTCGTGCTGAACTGATGTGGTCAATTTATCACTATTTGTTTGTCGGCAACCCTTTTTGGGTGCTGACTTTTTATTATTTGATTTAGATTTTGATTCAGTTGAAGATATACTTTGTTGAGTGACTCCAGTATTATTGGTTTGTGAATCATTGTTACATGGTTGACTGATCACTTTGGATGATTTTTGTGTTGACTCACTTGTTGTTTGTTGATCATAAATCACCGACGGCTGAGAACCAGGTACTGTTAATGTTGTTTGGTCCAAAATAGATAGCTCATCATTATCTTCTGCGAATAAGCTACTAAAGCTGGATTGTGTATAAGATTGCCCTGAGCTAGATATTTGTGAAAACTCACAACCGGAAGTAAACGACACTCCCTCACAACTAGGGATTTCAACCAGTCTACTACGGGATAGTACGCTGTGCCAGTCAGGAAATTCATCTTGTATCACAATATTGTCACAAATTAATTTTGCAGGGTATACTATACGCACATTTTTCTTAGGGTTGGTGCGTTTAGTGTCCTTGTAAAGTGGCCATAGACGTTTCCTAGCCTCAATTATTTCTTTGGGTACATCACGATCAATAGAGTATCCTGGACAGAATTTCAAAGTTTTAGCATTTGATAGTATGTATTCAACGTCACAATAGTTTAAAAAATTGGCGATAAGAGGTCTAGGTGATTTTTGTGAATTTTGAGGACGACCAAGCCTGTGAGCTCGTTGAATTATCATGTTTGATGTGTCAACTTGTAATATATCAGCCAGAAAACGGAATAGTTCATCGGTACAATTTTCACCTCTAGATTCTTTAATGCCTCTAAATAACAAATTGTTTCTTCTACCACGTGCTTCACCGTCGATAGATTTATAGGCCAGTGTTTTAAGTAATGACGATTGTTTGTTCATAGTGTCAGATATACAATTGATCTCTTTACATAGTTTTGGAAGACACTCGTTGGTTGCCATCACAAGTTTACGGGTAGAAGACTGGTCATGTTTTAAGTTGATAATTTCTTCAAAAATCATGTTCAATTTTGTATCAATGTTTTCATTAATAAATTTACTGTCGTACGATTGAGGTGAAGGTGGATTAGATACACTAGTGTTGTGTCTTTTTCTCTTATTATCACGTGCGACAAATTGCCAATCACCATTTTCATTGTCTTGTTCAATATTTAACTGTGAGAAACTTACCGACATCTTAATATCTAAAGGAATGTGTCCTATATATCCAAATATAAACACTAGGTCAATGTTTATTTACACATATATAAACACAAGGAGTAATGGCCATTCAAAAAGAAAAAGAAAATCCTTTGTTTGATCCGCGGGAAATGTTCATTCCAAATTTACTCAAAAAATAATCCAATTTATCACTAAATTTTATACTAGATGTGTTCACAATGTTCCAAGCATAAAGTTTATCCAAAATTTAAAACATTAAATCCGTTTGAAATATTTTAAAAGTCACAAAACTAATATTTTCTCTCACAGCGAAAAAATTTCAAACTGGTCGCCATTTTGGTCACGTGATCATCGTAACATAGAAATACACAACTCAAAATGTATGAACAATGAAAATAGTCGAACAGAGTGACTTTAATTTCTAAAACATATCAGTGTGAGAAAGTTTACGAAGAACGCTGCCCTTACTTCCGTTATTTACAAGAACTGAACACACACACATATATGTATGTTAATATACAATGTATATGTTATATGTTAATTTCCATATAGTGCTGACACTCTAATCGAGTAATTAAAGAATTATATATAAATACTGGTGTAGAAAATTTGTTGATGACATAAATGAATGTCACACGTATGCAAAAAAGTTGATTGATAGTCACCTATGCACTGAACATACATCGCTTTTACCATAAATTATATTTTTTATCAGCCATACATTAATTTTACTTTGAGGATTGTAGAATATGTGAAATCCACTAACTTTCTTTTTATTATATTTGTGGACCAAAAATTACTCTAAAGACATTTACAAAGCATCAATACGTTGGAAGACATCGAAAGTTACCAACATTGCTAGTACAAATACACAGACTGTCATTAAACAATAGGGAAGAAAATAAGATAAGCGTTAATGAAATCAAATTCTCTAGCCGCCCTTAACGAGTGCGAATCTATGACAAAACTTTCGTCAATGTTGTAAATGGTTTTTAACAGCCGCTCTAGAATTAAAAAGTAAAATTTGAAACTATTAAGTACATAAACTTATAAATATTATTGATAATGCTACTCAGTTATTTAGTTTTATATCATTGCTTCATCATACTTAAATAATAATAATTTTCAACCTGTATATTTGATTCATAGTTATCACATTCATTTCCGAATTACATTGTCGCAAAATCAATATGCCAGTTAAAGAAAATTGATTGTTATTCCATATTAGAAAGCCTATCACAACACATTGACATTTGAAATGTTAAATAATGTCCGTTAAGAGTTGATAGACAAAAACAACATTACGGTATTGTTTGACAGTTGGCAATGATTATATTTCATCTTGAGGAAATAATCATACAACGAGTGTTCTATCAGCAGTTTAATGAAATGTCTGAACCATTGCTGTTATATGTATGGGTAACATTATTTTCATTTAACATAGTCTACTATTGACATGGCCTGGACATGTTATATCTTTATGTATCTAGATTAAATTGATATGTGAATAGAAGAGGGAATGTAAACTTAGTCTATTCTTTTGCGTAGGTATTAAATATATGATAGAAAACTTGTCAACTGCATTATTAGATCCATGTATAAAAATTTATGTTGAAGAATAGCGCACATGTCATAACTCAATATTCCTTGGATAATTTAGGACTATACCAGTGCTCACTTGCAAATGGTAATGTTCAAGTAACTGTCATAAAAAACTTAGATCATTTCTCGTACGATCAAAATGCACAGAATAATGACTCTATGTCTACACTGGACCATTAAATATCACATATTTTTGTCAACCAACGTAAATTATTCTGCTATGTTTTGGCATTAAAGTACATGTAAGTTGAATGTTGTGTTAATATTGACGTAATGATTACAACAAAGTGTCATATTAAATATGATAACAAATATTATATTTGTGCTCATCAAAGTGACTGTTGTACATAAGTGTTGATTAGTAGAGATTCTATGTTCGTAGTTGCTTATTGTTTGCATTCAGAACAGTGTTGTTTAAGAAAAATAGATTTTTAAAACTTCAGCTAGTGATTTAAAGGGATTAAGAATCAATTTTTGTTTTGTTTAAAACACAATATTCCTTGGAGAACATCTCACGATTTCTTTAGAAATATATATCTCATAAATCATAGAACTCTGTATAATTGTTTCAATATTGTATAAGATATTTCAATTAAATATAAATTCCTCGGAGCTTGATTCTCATAATTCTTGTTGACAACATTTAAATTGTTTTGTATAATAAATATTAGTTTGTATTAAGATAAGTAAAAGATATAAACTATTCAGCTTATGTATTAGTAATATGTGTACCAATTATGTAAGTTAACACATTTTTATTTTTTATTTCAATTTAAGCATTAAGTATTTTTGAGCACCCAAATTAATATGAAATAAAAAATAGGGCGTTCGCTTGTGTAATGTGTAATCTGTTTTGATTGGATTTGAACTATAGTTTTAGAAAAAAAACTTTACACGTTTGCATTTCTCAGAGACTAACATTACCAGCATTCTTCAGTCATTTCCTCTAGTAAAAATGCTATGTGTTCTTTAAAATAATTGGGTAAAACTTCTTGAATTAGTACGCTTAATAATCGTCAATCCAAAGAAATAAATCACTTATAAATGAAAGTGAACATATTAAATGCTGCTTTTTTCATAAGAAATATCTCGTATCGTCCTCTTTAAGTGTAACATGACGTCAAAGTATCTTTTAAATTAGGAATTTATATTCACAGACATTTTATTATTCTAGTTGTTTTACGATCACTCTAAGACTATGGCAGTAAAACTAATAAAGTGCCATTTCACTTTCATTCTAAATTAAAGTAGAACTCAACACGCTGTCAAACATGCCTATGTTTTTTGCTAATTCAATAAAAATGACAATTCTAAGATATATGACGCATGCATTTTGGTCAGGAAACGTTTGGTAACGACACATGGGGCCGTTAAAAGTCGTTCTTTTAGCGTTGCTAAGTGTGTTACCTGCCCTTGATTTTGGAGTTAACTCCCTTTGCACGTACAACCCGTGCATTCCCATAATGCACATCGGTAACTCGTCTCGGCCACGTTGTAGTTCGTCCTCATTATGTACGAAACCCACGCTTGCATGAAATGCATTTTATTAGCTACTGTATCCGCGGATTTTATCAAGCAAAAATTTGAATACCTTTTTTTTCTTTTTAATGACCGCAAATTTTACCTTGAAAAGAAAACTTTTGCTAAACGCCAAGGGAAATAATCAATATTACTCCTCGTGAAGTTATAGTGGTGTCTGTCCTGCATGACCTAATTTACGTTTTCCAAAAATAACTTCTACAATGATGACGACATTTTGCTTTTGTTAGTAAACATCACTTTCTGGTGAAGAAATTCAGTCATTCATGGTTAGTATAGTAATTCTTTGTCATTTTTATAGTAAGATAAAGCTTATCAAACGATTGGAAACGCCATTATTTGACAGAAAACGTGCTTTATTTTCGCTGACTTCAACTAGCTTGCATTTCGTCATGTCGGCGTCTGTTCCCAGACCCGGTATTCATTCGGAATGTAGAATAGGAAATTTCGGAAAATTGAAGCCTTGTGAATGATACTTGTTTCTGAGGAATAACTAGCTTAACATACACATTGGGTCATACTATGCTTTTGTACTTGATATTGTATTTTATTGTGATAACACTGAACCATCACCTTTGGAAAAATCAACGAGGTGTCCCGCTACTAAATTAAGAGAAACATTTCAAGGGCGGATCCTTCAGGTAGACAAACATCCGTGTTCCCCCTCCTGTTTATTTTATTTTCAAGAACATTGAAATGAAAGTAAATGTGATACTTTCGCTTTCCAACTATCAGAATATAGCAGTTATAAGATTATTTTACAGGATTTTTAGTTATTTTTTCTGGTTTTTTTTTAGAATTCCTGACAGAAACTAGATCTAATGCAATTTGTGTACCATAATGCAATGCCAAGTATGACAAAAAATCTGCTTCAGCTCAATCAGGTAAATCTATGTTTTTGATGGTTAAAAACTAAATTTTAGACTTCTTCAAAACACTTCTCTGTCATACATTGAAAGCCCACTTTACTTACCAAGTATCATGTTTTGTATTTTAACATGTAATTGTTGCACAATAAGTTGAATATTGACCGGATCTACTTGCAGGGAAATCATATTGTAATTATTTTTTACATATGTCAAGGAACTTATGACTGGAAAGCAACCTCAGCTTTCAGAATCAAAAGTCATTAGATCTATACCTCCCAGGATTAGTAGAAGGCTTTCTATGTTAAGTACATTGAATACATGTCAAGGATGAGTAATAAATGTAACTTGAATAACTTGGAATTATAATGTAGTTCCAAGGGCTCATATTTTCAAACATTTCACTAAGTTTAGGCAATCTTATGTTGTATTTGTTGACTTAATTAAATCAAATGCATATATGCATATTATTAAAAGAAATCACAAGTACAAAACAAAACAAAAAGCTTCATATTAGTATTTTATTATCAAAATTAAAAAAAATGACACATGTAGGATTATAATAAACATGGTTTTGCTTGGATAGTTGGAAGAATAATCTGTTCTAAGTTGAATGAAAGTTAATGAAAATACAAAAAAGACACCAGCAGAACTTCTGATCTTTTAAATCTTTTATATGACTGCTGTGCCTTCTTTATATAATTTTCTTACTGTAACACAAAGTATCTGATATTTGTTGAATATGCATATCCTGAAATGACATGAAATATAAATTATTCTTAAGATGATATGATATTACATAGTGAAAATAAAGTTTATGTTCATTTTCTATTTTCAGGCATACTATTTTCAAACAAGTTAAATGAGCTGATAGAGTAAAAAATAACATTTGGGACGAACAGTTCTCTACAAATCAAGTAACAACTTTTTGGTGAAAAAAAACCAATGATATACATGTAATATAAACTGATTCTGGAATGTTAGTCAACTTCAAGTGATTATAAAATATTATATCTGTGTGAATTATTTCAATTATAATTTGTATGAAGTATTGTAAGAATTTGTGTAACCAAATACATTTTTCAAAACTTATTTGTGTTTTTCATATTTAAAGTTAATAAATGATGTTAAAATTCATTTTGTCTTGTGATTTAGAGGGTCCATTAGATAGTCATTTTTTTATCATTGAAGAGATATCAAAGTTCCTCATTATATTTAGAAAAAAGCACATATATGTGCCTCACAACTTGATTGAAAGCAAACAATATAAACATGTTCAGACTAAAAAAATTCAGTATGTATCTGGGCCAATGGTTAATCAATCTTAATGCTGAAATTACCTGTTAGATAAATGCAACACTGCTCTTAACTTTTTTTCTACAAAAATAACTCATGCATTTAAATATGAGTTTCATGGTAAAGATACAATTGAAAGTGTTTATTGATAACTGACAATACTACCTGATTTATATTTTCAATCAAGAGCAAGATGTTAACACATTGTGTATATTTTTCAAGCCTCTTGAATAATTTTGTCAATTTTTTAGAGCAGTGTTGCATAGATCAGACAATAATACTTACATGAATGAAAAATGCAGTTGAATATAAACCCCACAAACTGTTACACAAGATGAGCTATATCTTGCTGCCAGGATTATGCATTCTATTGACATCATCCTACTCCTACAAAAGTAACAATGATATTTAATTATTTATTTAGTGGATTTAACGCCGTATCAACACAATTTAGGTCATTTCACGGCGTCCAGCACACCTAACCTAGCTTTCCTGGACCATTGTCTATAACCAGTACTCACCTACCCTTCCATAAGGCCGGAAACTTCTCCATATTATCTAACTAATGGAGGAAAATCGACATTATTGTCAAATTTTCATGGAAGGGTATAACTTACCCGGCAGGGATTCGAACCCGCACCCCCTCGGGCACGAGTATCCAAATCCTGACGCGCTACCAACTGCGCTATCGACCAGTAACAATGAACAAAATAAACAAATTATTCAATCAATTTTACAACCATATTAACTTTATGAAATATTATCATTGAGCCTGAATGGAATTGAAGATGTCACTTTCAAAGAGAATGCACAAATAATGACGTTAAAAAATATGTGCAAGTTTGATTCATGAAAGTCCCACCCCCTTGTTGTTACTTAATGAGAGATAGAGCTATATACATCAGTGACAGTTAATGTTTACTATTTTGTACTGTGATTACAACCAAACATATCTAGATCAGATGATCTTGACTTCAAATAAACTCATTATTGTTAAAATAAAGTATGTTTCATAATAAAATCATAACAGACAGTACCCCTCCAGGCTCCACCCCATCAGTATGAACGTGATTCATACGGATCAATCGAGGTATCAATCATGTGAAACATCAATATTATGGTCAAATTTCGTAACTACTTTTTACTCATATTGCTGCGAATCACAAATAAAACAGACTGCACTACAGAAGGTTCACTTCTAGGTCTGACCAACCGTGACAAGATGGGCGAAATTATTTGGGACGAATCCAACGTGGTTTGGTGAATAAACAAAATACTCATTAACTCACTTTAGTAATACTACATGAAATCGTTACTTACAGTGTTCAAAAATATTGACACATCCTTAACTTTACTTCTTTACAACCAATCATCTGGTTCTTGAAGTTGAACAACATTGCAAGATTTACAATTCGTCTATCGTTGAATCTGACTAAGCCCAATCTAGTCTCCAGAGTTTATCAGCGATCATTAATGTTTTTTTTTATTTAGAAGGTCAAACACAACTAAAACCCGGAGTCAACTCAACTATGAAATGAAACTACAAAAGGGTCCCAATTCGAAAAAATTGAACTTGGAAGAGACGTTTAAAAATCAAACAATGCCGCCATGTTTACTCACTTCAGATTCGGGCGAGAGTTTTCTCCCTTGCTTCGTTAGCAACGGACGCCGTATTCAGGGGAGATCAGTCATGTCGACCCTTTGAAAATGGAGGTTTTGATAAAGAAATTAGGTACCAGACCCCTTTTGGAAGTGTCAACTTTAAAGGTCCATGATCTAATTACGTATTATTCTTTCAAATAAGTAAAAGAAACACACACTTTTAGACCCCCTGTTGAGTTCTACTTTAAATCAAGAACAAATTTAAAATATTAAAGCTGAGTTCGGATAATATTACTTATGTATGTTTTCTTTTCTTATATGGAATCGATTTATCCAATAAATACAAATTTAAACTGTTTAAGAAAGTTTCTTGTTCGATAAAAATACACGTATTTAATTTATTATTGTATTATATAACACATTCATTTATGTTTTTTTCCGGCGCGATATATCCTTTCTGTTGGTCGCCGTAAAACAAAAACAATAAAAAAACCATTCATGTTTTTGCATACATCGATATGAAAACATTCTTGGCATTTAAATTACGAACGGTGTATTTGGTTTTCATTATAGTGACTATTACTGCATATAAATTGCTATTGATACCAACTGCAGATAATCCGTTGATCGCATGATATTACTTAGCACTAAAACTTATTGCGATGAAAAACAAATCATTAATTTTGGATCAATATATAATCTTTTAATGAAGTATTTTAATATATCAATATAGATCAACCAGTATTTAGCAATATACGCACAAAAAAGTCTTTCATTATACGTGTCAATGTTGTATAAAACTTTTATATATTGTGACCGATTTTTATTCGATTCTATGAGATTTTCATTTAATAATCCATGTTATCAATACATGTATATGTCAATACTGACGGTCGTATCAAACAGTGATTTTTGTAAACAATTTATGTGTTTCATGTAGAGCAGTTTCCTGAATAACGCCTTTGTCTTTACACTGTGACTAAATATTCCCTCCACAAATGTCTCTTCTGAAACCCATAAGCAAATTGGGGCTGCTATTAGCATACCTTTTTATGACATTTACTTGTTTTTGTCTTCAATATATTTGATCTATTTATTATCTTTACCAATGAGTGTGTAATACAATTTAAGTGTTTGCAGATTTCAAATGAAGTGTTAAAACCATTTTACAACCACAATCACCAACGCTGCATTATAAAAAAACAAAAACTATCATTTGATTTACGAAATTAGGCAGAATCTGAATTCATTACCCAATCATGTAGTACAAACTTGTTCCTTTCTTATTTAATGTACGATTACGTTCAAAGTACATTGAAGTTATATTAGGAAAGATTATATATATATATATATGTCTTCTGTAGAAATTCCGTTACAATTAAATCTATGATTTACGTCATTATTATAGCAGAATATCTTATTTGTAAGGTGTAGATTCTTGTAATGGACATCATCGCGTTTTCTACCTGTTATCAAATTCCCTTAATAAATTCGTTGCATGATGCAATTAGCAAACAATTAAATGTGCAAAAAATTATGTTTATTATAAGCCTTTTACACAGAACTTTCAATATAAAAATGATAAAAAAATAATGGCGTATATTGAAGTGACGATTTTAATTTTTGCAAACATGATGCATACTACTAACGTTTTATGTTCAAATGTTATTCTAGACGACAAGTCTGCTGTTTTCCGTAAAATGTTGTCTGGTGTGCCACACTGTGAATAATACGTCTGTACGTGCTTTCTTTTATCTGGTTTTGCCATTTTTCTTTAGGATAGCAGGTTTGATCTAGCGTACATGTAAATAGTAACATACACTTCTCCCTTTTGTCGGAAGTATGGACCTAGTAGCTGATTAACAGCTAAATCCTTATATTTAGTCTTTCCTAAAACGTAGAGTAGATTAAGTGACGTCTGTAACATGACATATACAATGTGTTCCTACGGTAATGAGCTAAACCAACAACTAAATACTCCTTAATCTTTGTATAAAACGACCAGACACTTTTTGCCTACATGATGAAATATCTGAAGAAAATTGACACTTTTCATTAGATATAATACATTGAAACCTAGACAAACAATTGCAGTCAGATGACGATATTTCATATTTGATCTGTTGTTATCAAGTTCTGTCGGAACAATTGTATTTATTTACTTGATGAGTATCTCTCTAGAGAGTCGAATATGTTGTAAGGTGAAATAGATTGAATATCATTGAAGGTTGTAAAATGTGTATGTATGTTATGAAAAGCGTTGTACATACTTTAATTTTAAAAATGACAATTATCATAAACATGATATTTATCACCACTTAAATATATATTTCTACTGTCTTTTTCGAAATTCAGTACTGCTATAACCACAGCTGATCATATAAGATATTTACGTACTAGAACTGATTGGAATGTTTATCATACGAATATCTTAAACTAGATATAAGGAGTTCGCTTATACATCACATCGTCATTGTCAAGAATTAGACTCCAAAAATGTTATTATCAAATTATATTGTCACTAGTCTGATCCCGGCATATAAAAGTGATTGCGTTAATGTATTGGCACAATCTAAACTAACAATCTTACACCTACTAGCATAATAACATTCTTTAGGTCGTAGTTAAATTGGAAAAAATATTGAACAAAAATCATACATAAAACTATCTGTCCCAGACTTATTTTCAAGAAGGCGGTTAAACGGTTTTTATATGAAATCTGCGTTTCCATTTTGCTATTTTCATTACGATTCACCTGCCGTTGTCATCAACAATTGGCAATTATTTCATTACAATTCCATTTTTCACACATTGTTTCTTCAATTAAACTAGTTAATATAAAAGGTTTCAATATTCCTGTATACATTTTTCTACTCAGAAGCATATGTCTTGATTTTCATTGATCGACTTAAAAGTAGCGTTCTTTTGAAATATCTTGGACTTCCTCTGATTGAAACTGGAATTGAAGACAGATAAAATTGTAATAACAATCCTAATTAAACTTTAGTTTACGGCTTAGCCGATCTATTTTAGTTTTCTATTCGGATATTAATTTCCTGATTATACGATGAACGATTTTGACGTTTACAAAACTGCAACATGTAATACTAATTGATTACAGAATTTGCATGAATAAGATGCAACATACTATTTATGACTCATAGATCTAACGTACGTAAGCTGAAGGTCACATGATTAAAGTTCGTAGTTATAAAATATACTGATAAACATAGTATTTACGATTAAATTGGGTCGTACGACATTATATTAAACACGTTTTGGACCAAATTGGATGATTTACAAGAATGTAAAAATTTATCGACACCGAGTATCGCGTGTTCACTAGTTTATTCGATTTGACATGCCTTGTAACTAAGTTGTGAACATATAGACTATAACTATACCGAAAATAGGCATTTACATATGAAATTATAAATGATATCAATTAAAAATGCAATACTGTCTTTTAACGCCAGATTTTCACAGACAAGATTTTGAGTGCATGCAGGCACCGTCTTTAGTTTCAACTAATGCTATGTTTTCTACAACATTTATGAATAATGTTTGCTTAATACCTCATTTCAAATTTAATTCAATACTTGGCTGTTCTTCCAGGGATGTACATATTGTTTGAAAAATCAAAGTAGAGTTATTATTACCTTTGAATATTGTACATTCAATTGTTCTGATGTTTCGTAGAAGAAAAAACGTAATCATCCTTTGGCCTTTTAATCATTCTTTATAGACAAAGTGTTTTTTTATAGAAATATCCTCACTAATTTTGGCTCTCCTTAGAATTATAATCAATAGTCTATTATCTGATAACAAATATCTGACTTTTGATAAGCAATATTATTTCATTCTGTATAATAGCAGTTTACTTTACTGTATCGCAAATTCCTAGGAGTATATAAACTCATATTTCTTCTTGACAACTCTTAAATCAATCTTTGTATTTGTTAGTACATTTTGGTGAACTATTTCTTATTCATTTGTTTGGGTAAATATGTAACAGTTTTTTAGGGTACTTTTTTCTATCCATAACAAATGTGTCCACGGAGGTATCGGTATCATGCGACAAGGGAGGGAATGATATAGACGGAAATCGCGTGTAGTTTTGAAACATGTTTTTTACTATATGTTTATTTATGTAATTTTGCTATGAACATTGTAATTGTTTTATGCAATAAATTATATTGTATTGTATTGTTTGGTTTTGTTGCAAGTTCATAGTTCTCTTGATGTACTGTAGCAATATAGAAATGAAGTTAAGTAAATTTTTAATATAAGCCAATATTTTCTTACTGAAATGAATACGTTTATTCTTGTTTGGGAATAAAGTATACCCATACTGAAACATCATGCAATAGTGTTCTCCCAAGAAACAACGTTATGGAAAGGATTAGAAGAAATGAAACATGTTCAAGACGACCTGTTTATTGCACATGTCAGGATCAATTTAAATGAATAAAGAAAATTATTGGCTCTATATATCATGTGAAAAGCAAATTATTACCTGTATTATATATTTAGATAGCGTCAATGATTAATAAATTCTGTATTATGATCGCTCCTGCATGCATGCGTTTCTGTTATCTGCCTACAAAACACATGTAAACGATATTTCATGACACATAATCGTTAACTTGAATATAATAATGATATTTGACTAAGTTGATTTTCTATTATCGTTATAGTTTTATTCCTGCACTTAAACACAGCGGATAGCCAGTTAGGTTTGTAAAGTATATTGTAGAATAAAAAGTATGCCGTTTGAAAATTTTAAGTGCTAAAGGAGTGGTGCAAGACGCATTGATCTATACATTTTCTAACATCTCGAGGCAATTTATATTGATCTAAGCTGTATGAAATATTATTACAATAAAAGGTTGAATACAAGTTCAAGAGATGTGACAATGTTACACGGTTTACATGTATTGTCAATAGGATTGTTCATGAAAATAAATAATTTATTTTTGATGATATTCTTTTCTATTAATGAGGATAAATAATTTGCATATACTTAAAAATCTTACAAAAATCTTATGCGACTATTTTGGGATACACAATTACACCAAAGATACAAGTAATAATAAAATTCTGTTCGATCTTAAAGTCTATACTACTCCTTACAACGCATATTATATTACTTATATTTGCCGAGTCTAAACCTCTTAGATTGTCGACACTCTTTGAAGTCGTTGCGATTGTAATAAAATAGGTCTGCTTATTAAAGTGGAACATAATTATATAAATACTTGTTTTAAAAACATACCCATTTTATTGCTAACTAATTGCATCATAAGGAAATTTGAAATTAGGTAGAAAACCTCATGGCATCAAGCTCCTCATTTATTAATATCTTACAATTTAAATATTCTTCTATTAAACGACGTTGGTCATTAAATGTAACAGAAGTTCTATAGACGACTAATTATACCATTTTTTCAAATATAACTTTAAGGTATATCTATGATGTATTTTCGAAGTAATTTGTAAATTGAATAGAATGAAACAAGTGTGTACAACATAATGGGGTACTGATTTCAGATTAAGCTCAAGTCTGTCAATTAAATGATGACGCAGCGTCAGTGATCAGAAAATCACTTTCGCTTGCAAAATTGATTGATAGTTTTAACAATTTATTTACAAATCTGTCAATATTTTTCACGCTCATTGGTAAAGATAGTAAATAGGTCAAATATTTTGAAAGACAAAGACAAGTTCATATCATATGAATGTATATTATAAACAGCCTCAATTGGTTTATGGGGTTCGGAATAGACATGTTTAAAAATGATATTTGCCACAGAATAAATACGAAGGAGATATTCAGGATATTGCTCTACATGCAGCATGAAAGTTGTTAACGAAATTCGCTTTCTGTCACGACCAGCAATATTGACATAAACTGGTCACACGAACAAGATTATTAAAGTAAAATCCTATTGTTTCTAATATAAATCGATCCAAATGAATAAAAGTTTTTATACAGAATTGACAAGTAATGTGAAAAAAATAATGCTGTGTATTTACTATAGACTGGTTGATTTATATCGACATTAAAAAAACTAATTTATCGATTTAAAACCAATGTTTTGTTTCTTATCACCATGAGGTTTAGTGCAATCATGCGATATACCGATTACCGGATCACTTGATTTCAAACGCAATTTATATGGAAATATAATCACTATAATGAAAAACTAACTAAAAGAACCGAGTTCGTAAACTAATATAACAGTGCACCTTTTTACAAAATTCTTAGGAAAAGTTATCGTTAGTCAATTTCATGAATTTTGCAGATCAAAGTCAAAAGGATAACAAACATAAGTATGATATAATATATAAAATATATGTATTATTCAGTATACTAAAATAATATATAGAAATGATTGGCCAAATAAATGACCATATTATTAATGTTTCTTGCTTTTGACTTACGATGATTTTCATTGTAAGATATTGTGTGAAATGCACCGCGTTTATAAATAGATATAATTGAATAACAAATGCCTTTTTTATTTTTAATCACATCATACTTGTTCTGTATTTTTCAAACAAACAGGTACCTAAGTCAGTTGAAATTTTTATCAGGATATATTTATATCATGTACTCGGAGTATAAGAAGAAACATGAATAAGCAATACAACCCGATCTAATATTGGAAATACTTTTGTTCACTTGAATTATTTCGGAATCAAACTGAAATGACACTTTTATTAGTTTTACTGCTTTAGTTTTAGAGTGGTCGTTAAACAATTATAATTATAAAATGTCTGTGAATATAAATTCCTAATTTAAAAGGTACATGTACTTTGACGTCATGTTGCGT
Source organism: Mactra quadrangularis (assembly GCA_025267735.1). Taxonomy (NCBI): domain Eukaryota; kingdom Metazoa; phylum Mollusca; class Bivalvia; order Venerida; family Mactridae; genus Mactra; species Mactra quadrangularis. The sequence continues at coordinate 38,573,143 of CM046304.1, forward strand.
TTAGGGAAGCTTTTCGACATTTATTCTGAAAAAAGACAGTTTTAATATGTTACCTATCATTAATAAGTTACTTAAAAATTATGTGAACTAACTTAAGAAAAATGTTACATAATTATTTTAAGAGCAGGCATGGTATTTATAGCATAGGGATAAATGAATACAGAATGTTTATCGTGTTGGTCTTCTAGACTTGCAATCCTGTACAATTTAATGAACTACTGTTTTAACTGAAAACAATGTTTACTTACATTATTTGGTATATTGATTATAAATACAGAGACTGACTAGTTTAATTTTTCTAAATGATATTAACACAAGCTGTTATTTATGATACAAATAATTTAAAAGTTGTCAACAAGAATTACGAGAATCAAGCTCCAAGGAATTTAAATTAAATTGAAATATATTGTATAATATTGAAACAATTATACAGAGTTCTATGATTTATGAGGTATATATTTCTACAGAAAAAGAGAGGTGTTCTCCAAGGAATGTTGTGTTTTTAACAAATGAACGTGTTGGAGAAAATTGATTTTTCGGCTTTTTTTAATCAACAGCTGAAGTTTTAAACAGCCTATTTTTATCTTATACAATACTGTTCCAATAGTGCAAACTATAAGCAAGTACGATCTACAATCTCTGTCTGTCAACATATATCAACAACAATGTGATGTGCACATTGCTGTTCATTGTCATGTGTATTTCAAATAATGTATCTGGTTGAAATCATTTAGTCAAGATTAAGACATCATTCAATCCCTATTAAGGCGAAAAGTGACTTGCACATGAACACTAGTATAGTCCTGCAAGTGAGAAATGCATTATCCATTAACATAAACTTTTTACAGGTATACTAAGTATAATGCCGACGCAAAAGAGTAGACTAACATTCTCTCATCTTTCACATATCGATGCAATCTAGATGTGTAAGGTACGTGTCCATTCTTTCACTGATGGCTTATGTTTAATGGCAATAATGATACAGTATTTCCTCATCATAGCGGTCCTCTACATGTATATGTATTTAACAATAATTAACTTTTTATCAATTCAATGAATAATCGGAGAAAAAATATTTTTCAGCTCAATAAGTGAATTTCTATTTCCATCGAAAATTTGATTAACTCAATCAATAACCAAAACATTCTTAATTAGCTATACATTTTTTGTTTTAGATTAACTTTTTCTATGTGAGAAAAAACACTATTACAAAGACAAATTAAAGTTTAATTTCTTGACGGTTGTTTAAAAGTTGTTCCACTGAAAGATGTAGGACGCCAAAGAATGTCAGGCTTTCAGTAGCATTTATTACAGTATTCTCTGTTGAGAAATGTCATGATATATAAGATTATATGATACATGAAGTAAGGACAATGTAAGGTAATTGAGTTTTTATCTTGTGATTGAACACCTCGTGAGACAAATAAAAGTTTTCTTAAAGTATCATACGTTGTCCGATAGTGACATTGAGATAACACGATGGAATGATGATTGATTACATTCTAGATATAAACAATGTGTATAATGTATAATAAAGCACGATATTGAAGAACGTTCGATGTTAATGCATTTTTATGAAGGACGTATTTTGGTCAAGGAATTTTCATTATTTTTGATGGTGATGTAACATAGTAATTCACATCTCAAAATGTATGAACAATGAAACTCGTCGACCAGAGTGACTTTAATTTTTAAAACATATCAGTGTAAAAAAGTTTACGAAGAACGCTGCCCTTACTTCCGTTATTCACAAGAATTGAACACACGCATATATATGTATGTTAATATATATGTTATATGTTAATTTCCATATAGTGCTGACACTCTAATCGAGTAAGTAAAGAATGAAATATAACGACTGGTGTAGAAAACATGGGTAATGGAAGAAATAGTTTGTTAATGATATAAATGAATTTAATACATATGCAAAATAATTGAATGATAGACACCTATGCACTAAAAATACATCGCATTAAGTACGTATTAAGTACACAAATCTATAAATATTATTGATAATGCTACTCAGTTATTTAGTTCTATAACATTGCTCCAAAATACTTAAATAATCATTTTCAACCTGAATATTTGATTCATAGTTATCACATTCATTTCCGAATTACATTGTTGCAAACTCAATATGCTAGTTAAAGAATAATGATTGTTGTTTTTATATTAGAAAGACAATCACAACACATAGACATTTGAAATGTTAAAAAATGTCCGTTAAGAGTTGATAGACAAAAACAACATTACGATATTGTTTGACAGTTGGCAATGATTATATTTCATCTGGAAGACATAATCATACAACGAGTGTTCTATCATCAGTTTAATGAAATGTCTGAACCATTGCTGTTATAAGTATGGGTAACGTTTTTTTTATTTAACATAGTCTACTATTGACATGGCCTGGACATGTTATATCTTTATATATCTAGATTAAATTGATATGTGAATAGAAGAGGGAATGTAAACTTAGTCTATTCTTTTGCGTAGGTATTAAATATATAATAGAAAACTTGTCAACTGCATTATTAGATCCATGTATAAAAATTTATGTTGAAGAATAGCGCACCTGTCATAACTCAATATTCCTTGGATAATTTAGGACTATACCAGTGCTCACTTGCAAATGGTAATGTTCAAGTAACTGTCATAAAAAACTTAGATCATTTCTCGTACGATTAAAATGCACAGAATAATGACTCTATGTCTACACTGGACCATGAAATATCACATATGTTTGTCAATTAAGGTAAATTATTCTGCTATGTTTTGGCAATAAAGTACATGTAAGTTGAATGTTGTGTTAAGGGGGTGGGTCCATGGGCGAATTTTTGATTACAACAACCATAAAACGGTAAAATGTGAACTAACTAATTCAGGCCAATAAGCTGTCATAATTTAATTATCAGTCTCAACAGACGACAAAAATAACAATCACCAGATTGACTTCCCCTTGTTAGCGCATGTGACTAAACAAAAATATTTTACGACATTGATTGTAAACAAAGGGAGGTAACTTTACATTTGCGCAAAAAAACTGTCAAAGCTGTCAGTGTTTCGTAGATTTTGCGTAAGTCTGTAATTTTGAATGATGGACACGCCACGGCATCGTGGTAAGTTTACCAAGAAGGGAAATGTTGGACGGTATATAAAAATATCAAAGAAAGATAATGATCATTCATACAGTCGTCAAAGTAGTGAAAAGAACTCACCGTCAACTGTAGCAGACGATTTAGTCTGTGTGCAAGAAGAAACGTGTAAAACCGTAAGTACTTTCTCTTAATCTTATTCAATGTTGATACGCTAATTAAATTGGTTGTAACATAGTCTACGTCAGTGAAATGATGCATTAAAACTGTATCTGGAGCGATATAGCTTGATCAGTTTTTGGATACGAATAATTTCGGATATGAATTTATGATTTTCACTTCATATCCGTTTTCATCGTTTTTTAAGCTCATTTGCAGAATTAAGGATTTCTTTAGTTGTGATATGAAACTGAGAGTGGGTTTGGCCAAATTTAACTGCATTCAAGGCTGAGAATTAGATATTTGCTATCTATCTCTCTTCTTTAATGTCACCTCACATATATAGCTTATATGACACCATTAAGTTAATACATTATTGAACAGTGACTGTTCTAGTTCAGGGTAGTCCCGAATTCACATTTTCTGACCATTATTTTTATTTAATTTCTACTCACTATTGATCAATTGTTACTTTCACTTCATCTACAGTATTTGATTTTTTTTAGACTAAACAAAGTGCATCAAAACGAGTTTTGCAATCTTGGCGTGGTAGACAAGTTGTTGATGTTGGTGTTCTTGCTGATAACCTGACTGGCTGTCAGAAGTGTGGACAACCACTTCATCTAAGAAATTGTCATGGTAAAATAATGTATGGATTAGCATGTGTATTGAAAGTGAAATGTTTAAATGGTAACTGTCTATTCATGAACAATGTACCAACAGGAAAAAAACACGACAATGTATGGGATGCCAACAGAAAACTTGCTGGAGGTAAAGCATATTATATATTTTATGAATCTGAAAATTTCACTTTGGGAACATGACCTAGTTTTTGATAAAAAGTAAACATAGTTTTTGATAAAAAGCATGTCACATGTCCAATTATTACAGATAATCAATGTTTCGCATCCGTGTTCAATAATAATTCAAAAACATTGTTACCTATAAGTGATATGCAATAATCATTTTCTAGTCTCTAGTAGTTTCACTCAGAAATAATGATTTGTCTTGATGTGTCTTTGGAATATGTATATTACTGCACCATGATTATCCCTAATTGTTAGATTAATATGATTAGAATTATATAAAAAAATGTATCAGTGAAGTGTCATTTCATAAAATTAATCATGTATCAAACATGAGAAGAAAATGCCAATAGATGCATTTACTGCATATGGGGTTTGACACAGGTTGGGCTACATTACCCATTCTTACTCATATGGTATTTCATATGGTACTTCACCAGTACTTAGTAAGTTCTATCAGTAAAGTGAAAACAATGAATACATGTCAATATCTTTTCAGCCTTACAACACACAGGAATAGGGTATCGACAATTAAATGGTATATTGGGTCAACTTAATATTCCCCTTGTAAGCAAAAATTTATGTGCAAGAAGACTGGAGGAGGTTGGTTGTGTGACAGAAATGGTGGCAGAGAATTCATTGAATGAGGCACTGTCAGAAGAAGTAAATGCAACAGATTTGTGAGTGTATACATAAATTCCATAGGAGATATTCCTGTTATTCATATGAATACATCACTTTTGCAAACATACAAGTGATACATTTATTTTTCTAATCATTTTTACATGGATCAGTTCAAATATAATGTCCAAAAAATTGTGCCTTGTAATCCAGCAGGAAAACACATACACTATATTAATGTTAGTGTTCATATATATTTTGACAGATAAAATGATTGAGGTATTTAACACTTGCCTTACCCTGAACAATTGTGTTTTGTATTCTGTTTCAATGAACAGACTTAATTAAAATAATTAAGTACATGGTAATGCAAAACATTTTTCAATGTACTCTTTTATCTCAAAATATGGCCTAGTCATATAATTCTTATTTCATTGGTCATATCTTATCACTCACTTAAGTAGTGGCACTAAATAACTGTAAGTGTTAGAATAATAACTAGGTCGTTATGTTTTCCATTGACTAAGAATGCTTTGCAGACCATTTATACGTAATATTTTTATGCACTATTTTTACTAGTTATGATGTTATATATTATATTTCAGAGAAGACTCAAGTAAGTCAATTGTTGTAAGTGTAGATGGAGCATGGCAAAAAAGAGGTAGTGGACGTTCATATGATAGCTTATCAGGTTTGTCTAATTTAAAAAAGTATTTTTCAAGGTCATGATGAAAGCAATGGTTGCAAGCTTGAAATTAATTTCAGATACTAAATTCTGTAAATATTATTTAATGTAATTATGGTATTCTTTAAAAAAATGATTTTATAATTACAAGTAAGCCATACTTCTTTTTTCGGGATGCCATAGGAACACATTGCAATTGTCATAAAACTGCCACCAGTAAACATAACCTAGCTTACCTGTGCTACTGACACAGGTTGGGCTACATTACTTATTCTTACTCATATGGTAATTCATTTTTATACAGAAGCATGATGAAATTAGAACATGTGATAGATTTTTCTATCAATATGAGATCTGCAACTATTTGTCAGTAAAATTCCATGTGACCTTCATTTTTCAGTCAAACCAGGAGAGCTAGTATCTCCAAGTAACATTTTTACTTGTATTGCTTACCATACATTAATACTTCATTAATGAGTCGTACAGAGAATATTATTTTCCCACTGATTGTATTAAGCTTGTTTATTTGTCTTCAAATGTTTGCACCTTATTGTTGTTGGCTCATAAGAATTTCATGTTCATTGCTTTTCAGGTCACTGCTCCATGATAGGGACAAAAAGTGGGAAAGTAGTATCTTACAGTGTCCGCAATAAATTCTGTAAAATTTGTGACACTGCTATTAGAAAAAAAGAAGAACCACTGACACATAAATGTAAAAAGAATTGGACAGGTAATTGTTTGTTTATGTATAATCTTAGAAATCAACTCACAAATGTTGCTGATAATCAGTAAAATCCTACCCCATTGGGAAATTATGTTACAATGGATATTCATTCGCATACATACTATTATATGCACAGAATGAATGTAACCAATATTCATAATCAACAAAAATGTATCATACGAATACTATGAAAGTGTTTCAGGTATATATTTTTTGATCTGCCAAAAACAATTAAATCTATAATTTGGTAAACATGCTGGGCCATGAAGAGACATTACAGGAGAAGAACTCTATAAGAAATTTCTTCTGTTCTAATTATTTCAAGGAATATCTTATTTGCACGTTTGTGAAAGTTGTATATTTTTGCAATCTTGTGATATTCTGAGAATAAATAAGTTTTAATTAAACTAAGAGACATGTGTGTCACCCATATGTATTTTCCAGAATAAAGCATATCTGATTGTTAACATATTATTGTATGATATACGGGACATATTTTTATAATCACATCATAGAATGAATATTTAGCAAATTATACATGTCAGCCTTTTTTATTTACTAGAAAAGTTCCATAAATAGTTAATAAATACAAAGTGGCGAATGTTTAGTTTTACAGTGATGATTTATACATAAATAACAGTGCGAGTATGCCTTTTCAAAGATCAAGGGAAAATACCTTTAATTCGGGGAAAAAATCAAGGAATTTCATTTAAGAATTCCGGTGGCCATCCTGCTTATACATCATTTAATTTGTATCAGAATTATTTTTCCATTATGATTTAAGTTTTCAGTTATGTTTTTGTAATGTTTCAGGAAGTTCCAAAGGTATGGAATCAGATATGGTGGTTGAAATGGTGGATAATGTAATTAAATCTGGAATCAATATTGACTCAATTGTATGTGATGACGATGCTGCTACCATGTCAAGGATACATCAGGAAATTGATAACAAAATTAAGAAAGTTTCTGACAAAAATCATATTAAGAAAAATCTATCAAACTCACTTTATCAACTTCAAGGAAATCACAAAATATCAACAAAAATTATCAAGTACATTCAAAAATCTTTTAACTATATGATATCCCAAAACAAAGGAAACCCTGCTGGAGTAGAAAATGGTCTTGCAGCATTGTCATTACATCCTTTTGGTGATCATTCATCCTGTAGTGAAAGCTGGTGTTTACACAAGAGAAATCCTAAACAGAAATATACATCATTACCTTATGGACGACCCTTGGCAAATACTTCATTACAAGACAGTTTAACGAAGATATTCAATAGAATGAAAAAACATTCAAAAAACCTAGCAATGCTAGGAAGTACACAGGCCAATGAGAGCTTTAATAGCACTGTTGCACAGAAAGCACCCAAACACAAGTTTTTCAGTAAGACTATTGGTTATCGTGTGGCTGCAAGTGTCGCTCAAAAGAACATGGGTCACAGTTATCTAATGGAGGTATGCACACTTATACATTTTTTTCTCTACTTTCTTTAACATTTTGTGAGAAGTTATTAATGCATAAATATTTTTACCTAATTTCCTTGGTTTAATTATATAAGTATAAAATTAACAATTACTTTGCATACCCAGTTATAGAATCTGATTGGAAAGTATTTACCTGCTTTTTTGTAGTTATCAAGTTCTATGGTAGGCTTTGTTGTCAAGCTAACCAATCCAAGTTGGCGTATTTCACAAAATTGGTTCAGATTGTGATAAAACTACTCAATCAACGTTTATTCATGAAATAATGAAATAAGTCAGTACAATAGAAATGAAAAATTAGTTTTACTAACTTTTTATTCCAGGTTAATAAGAGATTGGGATTATCTCCTGGAGAGAATACATCAAAACTGAGTTTCATGAAAACAAAAGAATTAACAAAACGAAGAATGGAATCATCAACAGTAAAATACAAGCTGAATAGACTTAAACTTAAGGAAGAAAGGTTAAATTTCTACTACTGTGTATTTCATTATCTCATCCCATTGTTTACTGAATTTAACGCTGTGTCAACACAATTTAAGTCATTTTACGGCATCTAGCCACCAAATCTATCTTTCTAAGACCATTGTCTATAATCAGTACTCACCATCACTTGGACAAGGCTGGAAAATTCTCCATATTATTTAATCAATGGAGGAAAATCCATATTATAGTCAAATTTTCATGGAAGGTTAAAACCTCCACAGGTGGGATTTGAACATGCATCCCCTCAGACACAAGATTCAAATCCCGATGCACTTACAAATTGGCTAACAACTAGGGTTATATTCCATTCCATGAATATAGCTATAAGATATACATGTAAATCAATGAAAGGTAAAGCTAGAAAACATATTTTTTTTTTAATGCTAAGTGCTTTTTATTGAATAAAAATGCAGTCATTATGAATTCACACAAATGTTGATATTGTATTCAGTAAATATTCATATTTTATATTTGTTCTGTATACTGTTGGAAAGTTGTCACTTTTTACTCACCTCTTTTATCATGTTACATTGTAGGAGGAGCATGACGGCCTGTAGAGAAGTACGGGAAGGATCTTTGTACAAAACAGAAATGGCTGTTGGTAGGACTTCTCCCCCACCACATATGATACCAGAGCCAAAAGCTAAACCAGCCTTGAAAAAAATTGAATCTCCTGTTGATTCAACATCATTGATTTTTTTTGATTTGGAAACAACAGGTTTGGGTATGTTGCACTTGCAAATTTGGTTGTTTTACATATCATTTTAAATGTCCTGTACTAAAATAAATCATAACCCATTTACTCACATCTTGAGGTTTCTTCCTGAAGTCAAAATTATTAAGTCCTAACATAAATTTCTTTACTATTCCTACGATCTTTCATCCAAGTAAAATGTTCAAACGCATAGTAACCAACTGCCAACAGCGATAAATATAAATAAATTTGTAGTGTGATTGTTGAAAATCCTATAGAACCAATAAAACTTGTTAGAATACTACATGACCTGTTACTTTATCTCAATTATCCTGTCACATACATCATAATATGTATTCATACTAGTTAAATAAGTACTGAAATAATTAGTTATGTTGTTCATCCTTATAAAATATATTATTCTTTGAACTAGTTACATAATATTTACATAATATTTACATTTATCATAGATACCAAGATCATTATTTCATACATATAGGAAGATATGTTTAGATTATACTGTCAGGGTGAAATGTTGTTAAAAGTTTGTGAGTATATGAAAGGATTGATGAGTACATGTGAGTTAGTCTGTGTGTGAGTGTGTGTGTGTTTGGTGTTGTGCGTTGCTGATACTTTGTTTATATTCAATTGTTTGATGAAAAATACCTTTGTATTTGCTACTGAAATATATTATATGTTCTGTTCTTTTTATGTTATGAAAATTTAGAATTTTAGGTGGCTTGTTTTTTTCTGATGATATGCATTACACTGAGTGAAAACCCAAGTGAAATACAGTTTGTATATGTATGAGATGTTTTCATTATCAAGTTTTATACTTTGAGTACATGATATCTTACTATATATATATATTATATATGTCTTTCAGGTCGAGCATCTCACATTACCCAGATTGCTGCTATACATGATGATGATAAATTCATGAAATATGTAATTCCAAAGAAGACGATTTCTGCATCTGCATCAAAAATCACTGGACTTAGAGTCATAAATGGTGTTTTATTTCATAACAACAAGAAAGTTGATGCAATTTCAATTTCAAATGCATTGAACTTATTTTTAAACTTCATATCTAAATACACAAATGTGTTGTTAGTTGGACATAATGTGAAAGGTTTTGACTGCTCTGTGTTGTTGAATGCCCTTTTTTCCTGTTCAAAGACTGAGGCTTTCCATGATGCTGTGTTGGGATTTCTTGATACTAAACCTCTTTTTAAATTGACTCATCCAAATTTGGTTTCATACTCTCAACAACATTTATGTGATAAAATTCTTAATCATTCTTATGATGCTCATGATGCGTTAGAAGATGTTGAAGCTCTTCAAATTTTAACTAAAACAGTCAATTTGAACGATGAATTATATCAGGCTGTGGCATTTACATTTCAATCTTTTTATGATTTATTCGAATACAGTAATGAAATGCACAAAAATTTGCCTTCATTGATGCCTATGGTTGAAAAAAAAGTATTGAGCTTAGGTCTTGCTAAAAAGATTGCTGGAAGTGGGCTGAATTTTGAATGCATTGTGCTTGCAAATAACAGATGTGAAGATGGTATTCATGATTTGTTTACAGAGAAATGCTTTGGCAACTCTCCTAGGGTAACTAAGTCCAATAAAATCATAGATTCTGTCAAACAGTTTGTAAGTTCATTGTGCCCAACCAACATGATAAGTGGGAATGTTTAAATTATTATTTCTAATGTATAGAGACATGCTAGTAAGCTAACTTTTGAGGTTACAGTGTCACGCATTTATTATTATTGAAAAAGACACTGATCTTTCTTTTCTTTGTTCATCATGTGAACATTATGTGTAATAATCTGTATGCTCTACAAGTTACAACTGAATGAAAACATTGCATGTTTAAAGAAATGGTCTGATGGCCTGATTTAACAATCTGTATTGATAGTAATTGCTTTTGAATGTTACTGCGAAAAACTTGATAATTTTGTCAAACTAGTTTGAACACTTTATATTATGTTTGAGGTATTGTCATTTCAATTGATATAGTATTTGTTGTACTGTTTAACAATTCAAGCAATTGAAAACTAGTCAAAAAGACAAACTTGTTATTTGTATTGTTAAATTTGAACTTTACTATCTTTGTAATAAAAAAATTATTTACCAGTAAACGACAACTTAATTAACTCGACTATTCAGAGGAAAGTGCGGCTATAGAACTTAGAGGTTTGATGGTATCTTGTTGGACAGGTTTATAGAGCAACATTTTTATATCTTTATAACGTTTGAAGGAATCCACTTTAAATTTCAATCATCATTAATGGCTTGCCATTAATGGTCAAATATGCACATGCATAACTAGCAAGAATTCTTACTGAATTATTGCACTATAAAAAAAGAAAATTCTGGGTAAAAGTATTTTTGAGCAACATTTCATCAGAGATCTATCTTGCTTCCTCACCCACTCTGAATAGTCGAGTCAAATGTCCCTGGACTGTTTTTGTTTGATACTGAGGCGAATTATTCTAACAAATTGGAAAGCAAATATACATGAATATGTTAAAAAGATTTGTGTTTGGTTTTTATTTTTACTTATTATTCAAGTGAGCATCTTTGATGAAGTAATTTATTTACTTATATTATCTGCAGATGAACCACAGGCTGTAGCTGGAAATGTTAATTGGTAATTTTAGAAATGATTTTGTAACATCATTAAAATTAACCATGGTGTTGGTTTAATGCAAAATATGGTTCTTACCTGGGCAATACATTCAGTCTGACAACATGAAGGACATAGGTTTGATTTCCAATCATGACTTATTATTCTTCATGACCTATTGTCATGCTGTATTAATACTACATGCCACAGTCATAGCATAGTGGTTAGCATGTCTGATTCAAATCTCAAGTTCAAAAGCAGTTCGCAGCAGGTCATACCCTGTACATGAGTATTCAGCCTTGTGGTATGATAATTTAGTACTAGTGATAAAAAAGTGTTCAGGAAACCTCTATTAGGAAGAGCTGGCTGTCGTATGTATAAACAAATCTTTTAGAATACAACTTTAAAAATAAACTATAAAAATACCAATCAAGAGGCTACACATTTAAAAAATTATAGTGTACTATTACATCAGTATAATTACACTGGTATGGATAAGTAATGCATTAAAAAGAGGATAAAATCAATCATACTGACCAAGGAAAATGGCCATTATTTTATAATGTCTATAAGTCATTTGGTATTTCTTAAGAATTTTCCTGATTTTGTTCCAATGGAATTTTTTGGTGGGTGAAGTAATATGATAGACATTTTCTAGAAAAAAAGCAATGCACCAGTGTTACAAGTAGTCTGAGAGACGATGATGCCGTCATGTTAAAATATGGTATCCCAACAAGATAGTTTGACAAACATAACATTCACATTATTTGACAGTGATTTTGCACCATAGTTGTATTATATACAATTTTACATGATTTCTACATAAATCATGCATGTATCAAATTGACACATGCATCCTTCATGAAAGGTTGTTATACTATGTTTTTTGGTTTTAAAAGCATAATTTCATCTAACTTATATACTGTAACAATAACTGTAATGAAAAAAAAGTATGGGTATGGTTAGTGAATATTTTCTAAAAATGCTTGTTTTTTGGGGTGGGTGGGGTAATTTGACTTATGTTTTTCGAGTAAAATTAACAACAATTTTATTTTAAGAGTATTTCAGAGAAGAGGGCATATAAAATATACTATGGGCCTCAATAAAATTGAAGTTACAAAAGATACTGACATTATTTCACACAATCTTAACACCATTTTGATATTTTATGCAAGTTTTCTTGATTTTTACCAACATTATTTCCCAAAAGAGTCTCGTAACTTTTTAAAAAGGTCGGTGACATATGTTTTTTTCTCCATAAAATTAAACTGTATTAATGCGTGAATTGTTCTGCAAAATTTGAGATAAAGTTAAGTTCTGTAAATATATATATATAATGTTAAACAATCATTTTAATCCTTTAAAAAACAACCAATTTAGGGCATAAAGGGTGAAGATCACTGAAGAGCTTACAAGCACAAGTATTGAACTTTTATAAATTAATTTCATTTAATTGCAATGCTTACATGCCATTTTCATAAAATTAACCAAAAAAGAAATTGCATGATGATTCATTTTCATTTATTTCAAGTAAAAGATTAAATAGTCGAAATTCTAGCTAAAATCAGCTGTTTTAGAGGTGGTGACCTTCAAATGACCTTGACCCAAAAACGAGGTCGGTGACCCCCAAATTTTATTACATTTTTGAAAAGTTCAAACATGAAACAACTTTTGTGCAAAGTTTCAACAAAAGTTAAGTCCTTTAAAAAAATGCGATCCCATGGACCCACCCCCTTAATATTGACGTAATGATTACAACAAAATGTGTCATATTAAATATGATAACAAATATTATATTTGTGCTCATCAAAGTGACTGTTGTACATAAGTGTTGATTAGTAGAGATTCTATGTTCGTTGTTGCTTATTGTTTGCATTCAGAACAGTGTTGTTTAAGAAAAATAGATTTTTAAAACTTCAGCTATTGATTTAAAGGGATGAAGAATCAATTTTTGTTTTGTTTAAAACACAATATTCCTAGGAGAACATCTCACGATTTCTTTAGAAATATATATCTCATTAATCATAGAACTCTGTATAATTGTTTCAATATTGTATAAGATATTTCAATTAAATATAAATTCCTCGGAGCTTGATTCTCATAATTCTTGTTGACAACATGTAAATTGTTTTTATAATAAATATTAGTTTGTATTAAGATAAGTAAAAGATTTAAACTATTCAGCTTATGTATTAGTAATATGTGTACCAATTATGTAAGTTAACACATTTTTATTTTTTATTTCAATTTAAGCATTAAGTATTTTTGAGCACCCAAATTAATATGAAATAAAAAATAGGGCGTTCGCTTGTGTAATGTGTAATCTGTTTTGATTGGATTTGAACTATAGTTTTAGAAAAAAACTTTACACGTTTGCATTTCTCAGAGACTAACATTACCAGCATTCTTCAGTCATTTCCTCTAGTATAAATGCTATGTGTTCTTTAAAATAAATGGGTAAAACTTCTTGAATTAGTACGCTTAATAATCGTCAATCGAAAGAAATAAATCACTTATAAATGAAAGTGAACATACTAAATGCTGCTTTTTTTCATAAGAAATATCTCGTATCGTCTTCTTTAAGTGTGACATGACGTCAAAGTATCTTTTAAATTAGGAATTTATATTCACAGACATTTTATTATTCTAGTTGTTTTACGATCACTCTAAGACTATGGCAGTAAAACTAATAAAGTGCCATTTCACTTCTTATTCTAAATTAAATCAAGAACAATTTTAAAATATTAAAGCTGAGTTCGGATAATATTACTTATGTATGTTTTCTTTTCTTATATGGAATCGATTTATCCAATAAATACAAATTTTTAAGAAAGTTTCTTGTTCGATAAAAATATACGTATTTAATTTATTATTGTATTATATAACACATTCATTTATGTTTTTTTTCGGCGCGATATATCCTTTCTGTGTTGGTCGCCGTAAAACAAAAACAAGCAAACAAAAAAACATTCATGTTTTTGCATACATCGATATGAAAACATTCTTGGCATTTAAATTACGAACGGTGTATTTGGTTTTCATTATAGTGACTATTACTGCATATAAATTGCTATTGATACCAACTGCAGATAATCCGTTGATCGCATGATATTACTTAGCACTAAAACTTATTGCGATGAAAAACAAATCATTAATTTTGGATCAATATATAATCTTTTAATGAAGTATTTTAATATATCAATATAGATCAACCAGTATTTAGCAATATACGCATAAAAAGTCTTTCATTATACGTGTCAATGTTGTATAAAACTTTTATATATTGTGACCGATTTTTATTCGATTCTATGAGATTTTCATTTAATAATCCATTTTACCAACACATGTATATGTCAATACTGACGGTCGTATCAAACAGTGATTTTTGTAAACAATTTATGTGTTTCATGTAGAGCAGTTTCCTGAATAAAGCCTTTGTCTTTACACTGAGACTAAATATTTCCTCCACAAATGTCTCTTCTGAAACCCATAAGCGAATTGGGGCTGCTAATAGCATACATTTTTATGACATATACTTTGACCTATTCATTATCTTTACCACTGAGTGTGTAATACAATTCAAGTGTTTGCAGATTTTAAATGAAGTGTTAAACCCATTTTGCAACCGCAAATGAATTTACTTTTACCAACGCTGCATTATAAAAAACAAAAACTATCATTTGATTTACGAAATTGGGCAGAATCTGAATTCATTACCCAATCATGTAGTAAAAACTTGATCCTTTTTTATTTAATGTACGATTACGTCAAAGTACATTGAAGTTATATTAGTAAAGATTATATATATATGTCTTCTGTAGAAATTCCGTTACAATTAAATCTATGATTTACGTCATTATTATAGCAGAATATCTTATTTGTAAGGTGTAGATACTTGTAATGGACATTATCGTGTTTTCTACCTGATATCAAATTCCCTTAATAAATTCGTTGCATGATGCAATTAGCAAACAATTAAATGTGCAAAAAATTTATTATAAGCCTTTTACTTTCAATACTTTCAATATAAAAATAATAATTTATAAATAATGGCGTATATTGAAGTGACGATTTTAATTTTTGCAAACATGATGCATACTACTAACGTTTTATCTTCAAATGTTATTCTAGACGACAAGTCTGCTGTTTTCCATAAAATGTTGTCTGGTGTGCCACACTGTGAATAATACGTCTGTACGTGCTTTCTTTTATCTGGTTTTGCCTTTTTTCTTTAGGAAAGCAGGTTTGATCTAGCGTACATGTAAATAGTAACATACACTTCTCCCTTTTGTCGGAAGTATGCACCTAGTAGCTGGTTAACAGCTAAATCCTTATACTTAGCCTTTCCTAAAACGTAGAGTAGATTAAGTGACGTCTGTAACATGACATATACAATGTGTTCCTACGGTAATGAGCTAAACCAACAACTAAATACTCCTTAATCTTTGTATAAAACGACCAGACACTTTTTGCATACATGATGAAATATCTGAAGAAAATTGACACTTTTCATTAGATATAATACATTGAAACCTAGACAAACAATTGCAGTCAGATGACGATATTTCATATTTGATCTGTCGTAATCAAGTTCTGTCGGAACAATTGTATTTATTTACTTGATAAGTATCTTTCTAGAGAGTCGAATATGCTGTACGATGAAATAGATTGAATATCATTGAAGGTTGTTAAATGTGTATGTATGTTATGAAAAGCGTTGTACATACTTTAATCTTAAAAATGACATATAATAAACATGACATTTATCACCACTTAAATATATATTTCTACTGTCTTTTTCGAAATTCAATACTGCTATAACCAGAACTGAACATATAAATAGTTACGTGCTAGAACCGATTGGTATGTTTATCATACGAATATCTTAAACTAGATATAAGGAGTTCTATTATACACCACATCGTCATTGTCAAGAATTAGACTCCAAATATGTTATTATCAAATTATATTGTCACTAGTCTGACGCCGGCATATAAACATGATTGCGTTAATGTATTGGCACAATCTAAATAACAATCTTACACATACTAGCATAATAACATTCTTTAGGTCGTAGTTAAATTGGAAAAAATATTGAACAAAAATCATACATAAAACTATATGTCCCAAACTTATTTTCAAGAAGGCGGTTAAACGGTTTTTATATGAAATCTGTGTTTCCATTTTGCTATTTTCATAACGATTCACCTGCCACTGTCATCAACAATTGGCAATTATTTTATTACTATTCCATTTTTTCACACATTGTTTCTTCAATTTAACTAGTTAATATAAAAGGTTTCAATATTCCTGTATACATTTTTCTACTCAGAAGCATATGTCTTGATTTTCATTGATCGACTTAAAATTAGCGTTCTTTTGAAATAAAGCAATACGACTGTTTTAAGGAAGAAATTGATGCACTGTCTTTCAAAACTCCTATCCATTCTGGTAGTGCATTATTGAAGTTAGATCCATTTATTCATGAATCCACAGGTGTACTTAGGGTTGGTGGTCGTTTGGGTCAAAGTTCATTACCTTATGATGAGAAACATCCCATCATTCTGCACAAAAACCAGCATATCGCAAGGTTACTTATAAGATTTTTTCATGAGTCTGTGCATCATCAAGGACGTGTATTTACAGAGGGAGCCATTAGACAGGGAGGTTATTGGATTATAGGTGCAAAACGTGCTATTTCCACTCTGATTTTTAACTGTGTAACATGCAGGAAGCTTAGAGGAAAATTTGAAAGTCAAAAGATGGCTAATTTGCCTTTAGATAGAACTGAGTTAGGTCCAGCTTTTTCTTATGTAGGGGTAGATGTTTTTGGTCCTTGGCAGGTTGTTGCACGCAAGACTCGCAGTTCCCAAGCTAGCGTGAAACGTTGGGCTGTACTCTTTACATGTCTTACTATAAGAGCCGTGCACATAGAAGTAGTGGATGAAATGACTTCTTCTGCATTTATTAATGCACTTAGACGGTTCATCGCAGTTCGAGGACCCGTAAAGATTTTCAGGTCTGACCGTGGTACAAATTTTGTAGGTTCTACTGATTATACAGGTGTTGATGTCATTAATGTAGAGGATGGTCAGATTAAAGGGTTCTTCAACAGGTCAGGGTCTCAGTGGATTTTCAATGCCCCACATAGTTCACACATGGGAGGGGTCTGGGAAAGAATGATTGGGATATCAAGACGCATTTTAGAATCTATGCTGTGCAATGTTCATAATCTCACACATGATGTGCTTGCTACGCTTATGGCTGAAGTTAGTGCCATAATAAATGCCCGACCAATTGTACCTGTTTCTACTGACCCAGATTGCCCTCATGTGCTGAGTCCTTCAGCAATTTTAAACATGAAGTTAGAGACTGATCAACAACCTGTTGACAACCAATCTTTTAAGAATCTTTACAAGGATCAGTGGAAACGTGTCCAGTATTTAGCAGATCAGTTTTGGGTACGTTGGAAAAAGGAATTTCTTCAATCTTTACAAAGTAGGTCAAAATGGGAAAAATCTTCTACCTCACTTAATCTCAATGATGTTGTCTTACTTAAAGATAATGAGTTAGTTCGGAATAATTGGCCTTTAGGTAGGGTGAGCAAAACTTTCCCAAGTTCTGATGGGAAAATTCGCAAAGTTGAGATTTGTGTAATAAAAAATGGAAAAAAGGCATTTTACATTCGGCCTATTGTTGATATTGTGTTGTTAGTGAGATATTGACATTTATATGTAAAATATTTCTGTATACTGTTGAGAATTGTTGAAAGATTAAATGACATTTGTGTAAAAGATTTGAAGTTATTTTGCTTCTAACTGAATTCAGTAATTGTCATTTTTGATGTAACGCAGTAATAGTATTACTTGATTTTATGTATAGTAAAATTATATCCTTAAGTAACTGTAAGAATTGTTATTTTTGGCTACGTCATGTTTTAGGAATATGTCTAAAATGGAGCTTAAAATTTAACACACTTGGTTATATTTGTCACTTTATTTCATAGCAGAGATCATGTTTTTTTTGACTTATGATAAATGACCAGCCTTTTGTTAAAGTGAATTTTTTTGTGTTTTCTTATAAAATAAGAAACATTTAGTCTATTTCTGAACTGTGTAAGAATTTATCTGAGGGCCCCAGATGTTTTTATGTACAGGACTTTTATAGACTTTGTTAAATTTTCACTTCTTAAATATCGAATTTAATTTTTTCTAAGGTTGACCAAACTTATTTAGAATTTATTTGAGTAGAAGTAAAAGTAGTGATATCCTTCCTTAGATATCAGATGGGGAGTGTCATGCCTACCCCAGCGGGAAGCCTATTTGTTCTTTTCGGTGATTTATACTTTCTGTTAATTTAAATTCTTGTCGGTAGTTTTTGTCTCGTGTGTCAGCCATGTTTGGAACGGCTTTTTCATCTACGTAAAACTTGATTTTTGTGTTATTAACACTTTATAAGGTTGCATAGTGTAAGTAATATGGTTTTTATTGACATCCAGTATTGTTTTGTCACATAGACAGTAATAAACTTATTTGGGAATGCCTTTCTGGCCTTTTGCTATTTTAAATAAGATTCGTACTCAAAACCATTCGTACCAGTTTTACTGCATTTAGTACCTTACTTTTTGTCATGATATTATTAGTATGAATATTTTAATTAGTAATAAGATCACTGTATTGTTTTAAATTGAATACCAACTTAATACATGATTTTTCTGGAAATAATTGTCCAGCTTATGCCGTATACTTCCTCTGATTGAAACTGGAACTGAAGACAGATAAAATTGTATTAACAATCCTAATTAAACTTTAGTTTACGGCTTAGCCGATCTATTTTAGTTTTCTATTCGGATATTAATTTCCTGATTATACGATGAACGATTTTTGACGTTTACAAAACTGCAACATGTAATACTAATTGATTACAGAATTTGCATGAATAAGATGCAACATACTATCTATGACTTATAGATCTAACGTACGTCAGCTGAAGGTCACATGATTAAAGTTCGTAGTTATAAAATATACTGATAAACATAGTATTTACGATTAAATTGGGTCGTACGACATTATATTAAACACGTTTTGGACCAGTTTCGACTGTCGTACGAAATTTGTGGTAACTTTAACATGTTGTATTGTCAAATCATCGAAGATGATTTACAAGAATGTAAAAATTTACTGTCTACGTTTGTTTTTATCGACACAGAGTATCGCGTGTTCACTAGTTTATTCGATTTGACATGCCTTGTAACTAAGTTGTGAACATATAGACTTTATAACTATACCGAAAATAGGCATTTACATATGAAATTATAAATGATATCAATTAAAATGCAATACTGTCTTTTATTGCCAGATTTTCATAGACAAGATTTTGAGTGCATGCAGGCACCGTCTTTAGTTTCAACTAATGCTATGTTTTCTACAACATTTATGAATAATGTTTGCTTAATACCTCATTTCAAATTCAATTCAATACTTGGCTGTTCTTCCAGGGGTGTACATATTGTTTGAAAAATCAAAGTAGAGTTATTATTATCTTTGAATATTGTACATTCAATTGTTCTGATGTTTCGTAGAAGAACCAACATAATCATCCTTTGGCTTTTTAATAATTCTTTATAGGACAAAGTGTTTTTTTATAGAAATATCCTCACTAATTTTGGCTCTCCTTAGAATTATAATCAATAGTCTATTATCTGATAACAAATATCTGACTTTTGATAAGCAATATTATTTCATTCTGTATAATAGCAGTTTACTTTACTGTATCGCAAATTCCTAGGAGTATATAAACTCATATTTCTTCTTGACAACTCTTAAATCAATCTTTGTATTTGTTAGTACATTTTGGTGAACTATTTCTTATTCATTTATTTGGGTAAATATGTAACAGTTTTTTTATGGTACTTATTTCTATCCATAACAAATGTGTGCACGGAGGTATCGGTATCATGCGACAAGGGAGGGAATGATATAGACGGAAATCGCGTGTAGTTTTGAAACATGTTTTTTACTATATATTTATTTATGTCATTTTGCTATGAACATTGTAATTGTTTTATGCAATAAATTATATTATATTGTATTGTTTGGTTTTGTTGCAAGTTCATAGTGCTCTTGATGTACTGTAGCAATATAGAAATGAAGTTAAGTAAATTTTAAATATCAGCCAATATTTTCTTACTGAAATGAATACGTTTATTCTTGTTTGGGAATAAAGTATACCCATACTGAAACATCATGCAATAGTGTTCTCCCAAGAAACAACGTTATGGAAAGGATTAGAAGAAATGAAACATGTTCAAGACGACCTGTTTATTGCACATGTCAGGATCAATTTAAATGAATAAAGAATATTATTGGCTCTATATATCATGTGAAAAGCATATCTTTACCTGTATTATATATTTAGATAGCGTCAATGATTAATAAATTCTGTATTATGATCGCTCCTGTATGCATGCGTTTCTGTTATCTGCCTACAAAACACATGTAAACGATATTTCTTGACACATAATCGTTAACTTGAATATAATAATGATATTTGACTAAGTTGATTTTCTATTATCGTTATAGTTTTATTCCTGCACTTAAACACAGCGGATACCTAGTTAGGTTTGTATTGTATTTTGTTGAAAAAAGTATGCCGTTTGAAAATTTTAAGTGCTAAAGGAGTGGTGCAAGACGCATTGATCTATACATTTCTAACATCTCGAGGCAATTTATATTGATTTAGTTGTATGAAATACTATTATAATAAAAGGTTGAATACAAGTTCAAGAGATGTGACAATGTTACACGGTTTACACGTATTGTCAATAGGATTGTTCATGAAAATAAATAATGTATTTATGATGATATTCTTTTCTTTAAATGAAAATAAATAATTTGCATATACTTAAACAAAAATCTTATGCGACTATATTGGGATAATAAATTACACCAAAGATACAAGTAATAATTAAATTCTGTTTGATCTTTAAGTCTATACTACTCCTTACAACGCATATTATATTACTCATATTTGCCGAGTCTAAACCTCTCAGATTGTCGAAACTCTTTGAAGTCGTTGCCATTGTAATTAAATAGGTCTGCTAATTGAAGTGGAACATAATTATATCAATACTAGTTTTAAAAACATACCCATTTTATTGCTTACTAATTGCATCATAGGGAAATTTGAAATTAGATGGAAAACCTCATTTCAAAAGCTCCTCATTTATTAATATCTTACAATTAAAATATTCTTCTATTAAACGACGTTAAACATTAAATGTAACAGAAGTCCTATAGACGACTAATTATATTATTTTTCCAAATATAACTTTAAGGTATATCTATGATGTATTTTCGAAGTAATTTGTAAATTGAATAGCATGAAACAAGTGTGTACTACATAATGGGGTACTGAATTCAGATTTAGCTCAAGTTTGTCAATTAAATGATGACGCAGCGTCAGTGATCAGGAAATCACTTTCGCTTGCAAAATTGATTGATAGTTTTAACAATTTATTTACAAATCTGTCAATGTTTTTCATGCTCATTGGTAAAGATAGTAAATAGGTCAACTATTTTGAAAGACAAAGACAAGTTCATATCATATGAATGTATATTATAAACAGCCTCAATTGGTTTATGAGGTTCTGAATAGACATGTTTAAAACAGATATTTGCCACAGAATAAATACGAAGGAGAGATTCAGGATATTGCTCTACATGCAGCATGAAAGTTGTTAACGAAATTCGCTTTCTGTCACGACCAGCAATATTGACATAAACTGATCACACGAACATATTATTAAAGTAAAATCTTATTGTTTCTAATATAAATCGATCCAAATGAATTAAAGTTTTTATACAGAATTGACAAGTAATGTGAAAGAAATTAATGTTGTGTATTTACTAACAAATGGTTGATTTATATCGACATTAAAAAAAACATTTATCGATCCAAAACCAATGTTTTGTTTCATATCACCACGAGGTTTAGTACAATCATGCGATAAACGGATTACCGGATAACTTGATTTCAATCGCAATTTATATGGAAATATAGTCACCATAATGCAAAACTAATACCGAGTTCGTAAAATACTATAACGGTGCGCCTTTTCACAAAATTTCTTAGGAAAAGTTATCGTTAGTCAATTTTATGAATCTAGCAGATTAAAGTCAAAAGGATAATAAACATAAGTATGATACAATATTTAAAATATATGTTATATTCATCATAATAAAATAATATTTAGAAATGATTGGCCAAAGAAATGACCATATTATTAATGTTTCTTGCTTTTGACTTACGATGATTTTCATTGTAAGATATTGTGTGAAATGCACCGCGTTTATAAATAGATACAATTGAAGAACAAATGCCTTTTTTATTTTTAAACACATCATATTTGTTCTGTATTTTTCGAACAAACAGGTACCTAAGGCAGTTGAATTTTTATCTGGATATATTTATATCATATACTCGGAGTATAAGAAGAAACATGAATAAGCATTACAACCCGATCTAATATTGGAAATACTTTTGTTCACTTGAATTATTTCGGAATCAAACTGAAATGACACTTTTATTAGTTTTACTGCTTTAGTTTTAGAGTGGTCGTTAAATAACAATAATTATAAAATGTCTGTGAATATAAATTCCTAATTTAAAAGGTACATGTACTTTGACGTCATGTTGCGTTTAGGGAAGCTTTTCGACATTTATTCTGAAAAAAAGACAGTTTTAATATGTTACCTATCATTAATAAGTTACTTAAAAATTATGTGAACTAACTTAAGAAAAATGTTACATAATTATTTTAAGAGCAGGCGTGGTATTTATAGCATAGCGATAAATAAATACAGAATGTTTATCGTGTTGGTCTTCTAGACTTGCAATCATGTACAATTTAATGAACTACTGTTTTAACTGAAAACAGTGTTTACTTACATTATTTGGTATATTGATTATAAACACAGAGGCTGACTGGTTTAATTTTCCTAAATAATATTAACACAAGCTGTTAATTATGATACAAATAATTTAAAGGTTGTCAAAAAGAATTATGAGAATCAAACTCCAAGGAATTTATTTTAGATTGAAATATATTATATAATATTGAAACAATTATACTGAGTTCTATGATTTATTAGATATATATTTCTACAGAAAAAGAGAGGTGTTCTCCAAGGAATATTGTGTTTTTAACAAATGAACGTGTTGGAGAAAATTGATTTTTTGGCTTATTTAATCAACAGCTGAAGTTTTAAACAGCCTTTTTTATCTTATACAATACTGTTCCAATAGTGCAAACTATAAGCAAGTACGATCTACAATCTCTGTCTGTCAACTTATATCAACAACAGTGTGATGTGCACATTACAGTTCATTGTCTTGTGTATTTCAAACAATGTATCTGGTTGAAATCAATTAGTTAAGATTAAGACATCATTCAATCCCTATTAAGGCGAAAAGTGACTTGCACATGAACACTAGTATAGTCCTGCAAGTGAGAAATGAAAAGCATTATCCATTAACATAAACTTTTTACATGTATTTAAAGTAATTGACATGTTTTTTTATAGGTATACTAAGTATAATGCCGACGCAAAAGAGTAGACTAACATTCTCTCATCTTTCACATATCGATGCAATATAGATGTGTAAGGTACGTGTCCATTCTTTCACTGATGGCTTATGTTTAATGGCAATAATGATACAGTATTTCCTCATCATAGCGGTCCTCTACAGACAAATAACACATTATTAGGTAAATGTAAAATCAACGAAAAAATGATTGTATCAGCATCAATTTTTAGCCTTACAATCTGAATATTTAAATACTTTTAGAGCTCCAAATACATAGAGACATGATGTAGGGTATTAAACACATGAACTGAACTCAGTCTGTCCGCATTGTTCATATATTGTCTTTTAACAATAATTAACTTTTTATCAATTCAATGAATAATCGGAGAAAAAATATTTTTTCAGCTCAATAAGTGAATTTCTATTTCCATCGAAAATTTGATTAACTCAATCAATAACCAAAACATCCTTAATTAGCTATACTAGATTAACTTTTTCCATGTGAGATAAAAACATTATTACAAAGACAAATTAAAGTTTAATTTCTTGACGGTTGTTTAAAAGTTGTTCCACTGAAAGATGTAGGACGCCAAAGAATGTCAGACTTTCAGTAGCATTTATTACAGTATTCCCAGGAGAGAAATGTCATGATATATAAGGATATATGATTCATGAAGTAAGGACAATGTAAGGTAATTGAGTTTTTATCTTGAGATTGAACACCTCTTGAGACAAATAAAAGTTTCCTTAAAGTATCATACGTTGTCCGATAGTGACATACATTGATATAACACGATGGAATGATGATTGGTTCAATTCTAGATATAAACAATGTGTATAATGTATAATAAAGCACGAGATTGAAGAATGTTCGATGTTAATGCATTTTTATGAAGGACGTATTTTGGTCAAGGAATTTTGATTAGTTTTGATAGTGATGTAACATAGAAATACACAACTCAAAATGTATGAACTATGAAAATAGTCGAACAGAGTGCCTTTAATTTCTAAAACATATCAGTGTGAGAAAGTTTACGAAGAACGCTGCCCTTACTTCCGTTATTTACAAGAACTGAACACACACACATATATGTATGTTAATATATATGTTATATGTTAATTTCCATATAGTGCTGACATTCTAATCGAGTATTTAAAGAATTATATATAAAGACTGGTGTAGAAAATATGGGTAATGGAAAAATTAGTTTGTTAATGACATAAATGAATGTCATACGTATGCAAAATAATTGATTGATAGACACCTATGCACTTAACATACATCGCTTTAACCATAAATTATATTTTTATCAGCCATACATTAATTTTACTTTGAGGATTGTAGAATATGTGAAATCCACTAACTTTCTTTTTATTATATTTGTGGACCAAAAATTACTCTTAAGACATTTACAAAGCATCAATACGTTGGAAGACATCGAAAGTTACCAACATTGCTAGTACAAATACACAGACTGTCATTAAACAATAGCGAAGAAAATAAGATAAGCGTTTATGACATTCAATTCTCTAGCCGCCCTTAACGTGTGCGAATCTATGACAAAAATTTCGATAATGTTGCAAATGGATTTATAACATCTTCTCTAGAATTAAAAAGTAAAATGTGAACCTATTAAGTACACAAATCTATAAATATTATTGATAATGCTGCACAGTTATTTAGTTTTATACCATTGCTTCATCATACTTAAATAATAATAATTTTCAACCTGTATATCTGATTCATAGTTATCACATTCATTTCCGAATTACATTGTCGCAAAATCAATATGCCAGTTAAAGAAAATTGATTGTTATTCCATATTAGAAAGCCTATCACAACACATTGACATTTGAAATATTAAATAATGTCCGTTAAAAGTTGATAGACAAAAACAACATTACGGTATTGTTTGACAGTTGGCAATGATTATATTTCATCTTGAGGAAATAATCATACGAGTGTTCTATCAGCAGTTTAATGAAATGTCTGAACCATTGCTGTTATATGTATGGGTAACATTATTTTCATTTAACATAGTCTACTATTGACATGGCCTGGACATGTTATATCTTTATGTATCTAGATTAAATTGATATGTGAATAGAAGAGGGAATGTAAACTTAGTCTATTCTTTTGTGTAGGTATTAAATATATAATAGAAAACTTGTCAACTGCATTATTAGATCCATGTATAAAAATTTATGTTGAAGAATAGCGCACCTGTCATAACTCAATATTCCTTGGATAATTTAGGACTATACCAGTGCTCACTTGCAAATGGTAATGTTCAAGTAACTGTCATAAAAAACTTAGATCATTTCTCGTACGATCAAAATGCACAGAATAATGACTCTATGTCTACACTGGACCATTAAATATCACATATTTTTGTCAACCAACGTAAATTATTCTGCTATGTTTTGGCAATAAAGTACATGTAAGTTGAATGTTGTGTTAATATTGACGTAATGATTACAACAAAGTGTCATATTAAATATGATAACAAATATTACATATGTGCACATCAAAGTGACTGTTGTACATAAGTGTTGATTAGTAGAGATTCTATGTTCGTAGTTGCTTATTGTTTGCATCCAGAACAGTGTTGTTTAAGAAAAATAGATTTTTAAAATTTCAGCTATTGATTTAAAGGGATGAAGAATCAATTTTTGTTTTGTTTAAAACACAATATTCCTTGGAGAACATCTCACGATTTCTTTAGAAATATATATCTCATAAATCATAGAGCTCTGTATAATTGTTTCAATATTGTATAAGATATTTCAATTAGATATAAATTCCTCGGAGCTTGATTCTCGTAATTCTTGTTGACAACATGTAAATTGTTTTGTATAATAAATATTAGTTTGTATTAAGATAAGTAAAAGATTTAAACTATTCAGCTTATGTATTAGGAATATGTGTACCAATAATGTAAGTTAACACATTTTTATTTTTTATTTCAATTTAATCATTAAGTATTTTTGAGCACCCAATGTAATATGAAATAAAAAATAGAACGTTCGCTTGTGTAATGTGTAATCTGTTTTGATTGGATTTGAACTAGTTTTAGAAACAAAAACTTCATTGCATTTCTCAGAGACTAACATTACCAACATTCTTTATTTATTTCCTCTAGTATAAATGCTATGTCTGTGCTTTAAAATAATTTTGTAAAACTTCTTGAATTAGTACGCTTAATAATCGTCAATCGAAAGAAATAAATCACTTATAAATGAAAGTGAACATATTAAATGCTGCGTTTTTTCATAAGAAATATCTCGTATCGTCTTCTTTAAGTGTGACATGACGTCAAAGTATCTTTTAAATTAGGAATTTATATTCACAGACATTTTATTATTCTAGTTGTTTTACGATCACTCTAAGACTATGTCAGTAAAACTAATAAAGTGTCATTTCACTTTCATTCTAAATTAAATCAAGAACAATTTTAAAATATTAAAGCTGAGTTCGGATAATATTACTTATGTATGTTTTCTTTTCTTATATGGAATCGATTTATCCAATAAATACAAATTTAAACTGTTTAAGAAAGTTTCTTGTTCGATAAAAATACACGTATTTAATTTATTATTGTATTGTATAACACATTCATGTATGTTTTTTTCGGTGCGATATATCCTTTCTGTTGGTCGCCGTAAAACAAAAACAATCAAACAAAAAAAAACATTCATGTTTTTGCATACATCGATATGAAAACATTCTTGGCATTTAAATTACGAACGGTGTATTTGGTTTTCATTATAGTGACTATTACTGCATATAAATTGCTACTGATACCAACTGCAGATAATCCGTTGATCGCATGATATTACTTAGCACTAAAACTTATTGCGATGAAAAACAAATCATTAATTTTGGATCAATATATAATCTTTTAATGAAGTATTTTAATATATCAATATAGATCAACCAGTATTTAGCAATATACGCATAAAAAAGTCTTTCATTATACGTGTCAATGTTGTATAAAACTTTTATATATTGTGACCGATTTTTATTCGATTGTATGAGATTTTCATTTAATAAACCATGTTACCAATACATGTATATGTCAATACTGACGGTCGTATCAAACAGTGATTTTTGTAAACAATTTATGTGTTTCATGTAGAGCAGTTTCCTGAATAACGCCTTTGTCTTTACACTGTGACTAAATATTCCCTCCACAAATGTCTCTTCTGAAACCCATAAGCAAATTCGGGCTGCTAATAGCATACATTTTTATGACATTTACTTGTTTTTGTCTTCAATATATTTGACCTATTTATTATCTTTACCAATGAGTGTGTAATACAATTTAAGTGTTTGCAGATTTCAAATGAAGTGCTAAAACCACAATCACCAACGCTGCATTATAAAAAACAAAAACTATCATTTGATTTACGAAATTGGGCAGAATCTGAATTCATTACCCAATCATGTAGTACAAACTTGTTCCTTTCTTATTTAATGTACGATTACGTTCAAAGTACATTGAAGTTATATTAGGAAAGATATATATATATGTCTTCTGTAGAAATTCCGTTATAATTAAATCTATGATTTACGTCATTATTATAGGAGAATATCTTATTTGTAAGGTGTAGATTCTTGTAATGGACATCATCGCGTTTTCTACCTGTTATCAAATTCCCTTAATAAATTCGTTGCATGATGCAATTAGCAAACAATTAAATGTGCAAAAAATATGTTTACTATAAGCCTTTTACACAGTACTTTCAATATAAAAAATAATAATTTATAAATAATGGCGTATATTGAAGTGACGATTTTAATTTTTGAAAACATGATGCATACTACTAACGTTTTATCTTCAAATGTTATTCTAGACGACAAGTCTGCTGTTTTCTGTAAAATGTTGTCTGGTGTGCCACACTGTGAATAATACGTCTATACGTGCTTTCTTTTATCTGGTTTTGCCTTTTTTCTTTAGGATAGCGGGTTTGATCTAGCGTACATGAAAATAATAACATACACATCTCCCTTTTGTCAGAAGTATGCACCTAGTAGCTGGTTAAATCCTGATATTTAGCCTTTCCTGAAACGTAGAGTAGATTAAGTGACGTCTATAACATGATATATACAATGTGTTCCTACGGTAATGAACCAAACCAACAACTAAATACTCCTTAATCTTTGTATAAAACGACCAGACACTTTTTGCATACATGATGAAATATCTGAAGAAAATTGACACTTTTCATTAGATATAATACATTGAAACCTAAGACAAACAATTGCAGTCAGATGACGATATTCCATATTTGATCTGTCGTAATCAAGTTCTGTCGGAACAATTGTATTTATTTACTTGATAAGTATCTTTCTAGAGAGTCGAATATGCTGTACGATGAAATAGATTGAATATCATTGAAGGTTGTTAAATGTGTATGTATGTTATGAAAAGCGTTGTACATACTTTAATCTTAAAAATGACAATTATAATAAACATGACATTTATCACCACTTAATATATATTTTTACTGTCTTTTTCGACATTCAGTACTGCTATAACCAGAACTGAACATATAAATATTTACGTGCTAGAACTGATTGGTATGTTTATCATACGAATATCTTAAACTAGATATAAGGAGTTCTATTATACACCACATCGTCATTGTCAAGAATTAGACTCCAAATATGTTATTATCAAATTATATTGTCACTAGTCTGACCCCGGCATATAAACATGATTGCGTTAATGTATTGGCACAATCTAAATAACAATCTTACACATACTAGCATAATAACATTCTTTAGGTCGTAGTTAAATTGGAAAAAATATTGAACAAAAATCATACATAAAACTATATGTCCCAAACTTATTTTCAAGAAGGCGGTTAAACGGTTTTTATATGAAATCTGCGTTTCCATTTTGCTATTTTCATTACGATTCACCTGCCATTGTCATCAACAATTGGCAATTATTTTATTACAATTCCATTTTTTTCACACATTGCTTCTTCAATTAAACTAGTTAATATAAAATGTTTCAATATTCCTGTATACATTTTTCTTGATTTTTGTCTTGATTTTCATTGATCGACTTAAAAGTAGCGTTCTTTTGAAATATCTTGGACTTCCTCTGATTGAAACTGGAACTGAAGACAGATAAAATTGTAATAACAATCCTAATTAAACTTTAGTTTACGGCTTAGCCGATCTATTTTAGTTTTCTATTCGGATATTAATTTCCTGATTATACGATGAACGATTTTGACGTTTACAAAACTGCAACATGTAATACTAATTGATTACAGAATTTGCATGAATAAGATGCAACATACTATTTATGACTCATAGATCTAACGTACGTCAGCTGAAGGTCACATGATTAAAGTTCGTAGTTATAAAATATACTGATAAACATAGTATTTACGATTAAATTGGGTCGTACGACATTATATTAAACACGTTTTGGACCAGTTTCGACTGTCGTACGAAATTTGTGGTAACTTTAACATGTTGTATTGTCAAATCATCGAAGATGATTTACAAGAATGTAAAAATTTACTGTCTACGTTTGTTTTTATCGGCACCGAGTATCGCGTGTTCACTAGTTTATTCGATTTGACATGTCTTGTAACTAAGTTGTGAACATATAGACTTTATAACTATACCGAAAATAGGCATTTACATATGAAATTATAAATGATATCAATTAAAAATGCAATACTGTCTTTTAACGCCAGATTTTCACAGACAAGATTTTGAATTCATGCAGGCACCGTCTTTAGTTTCAACTAATTCTATGTTTTCTACAACATTTATGAATAATGTTTGCTTAATACCTCATTTCAAATTCAATTCAATACTTGGCTGTTCTTCCAGGGGTGTACATATTGTTTGAAAAATCAAAGTAGAGTTATTATTATCTTTGAATATTGTACATTCAATTGTTCTGATGTTTCGTAGAAGAAAAAACATAATCATCCTTTGGCTTTTTAATCATTCTTTATAGGACAAAGTGTTTTTTTATAGAAATATCCTCACTAATTTTGGCTCTCCTTAGAATTATAATCAATAGTCTATTATCTGATAACAAATATCTGACTTTTGATAAGCAATATTATTTCATTCTGTATAATAGCAGTTTACTTTACTGTATCGCAAATTCCTAGGAGTATATAAACTCATATTTCTTCTTGACAACTCTTAAATCAATCTTTGTATTTGTTAGTACATTTTGGTGAACTATTTCTTATTCATTTATTTGGGTAAATATGTAACAGTTTTTTTAGGGTACTTATTTCGATCAATAACAAATGTGCACGGAGGTATCGGTATCATGCGACAAGGGAGGGAATGATATAGACGGAAATCGCGGGTAGTTTTGAAACATGTTTTTTTCCATTATATGTTTATTTATGTAATTTTGCTATGAACATTGTAATTGTTTTATGCAATAAATTATATTATATTGTATTGTTCTGTTTTGTTGCAAGTTCATAGTTCTCTTGATGCACTGTAGCAATATAGAAATGAAGTTAAGTAAATTTTAAATATCAGCCAATATTTTCTTACTGAAATGAGTACGTTTATTCTTGTTTGGGTATAAAGTATACCCATACTGAAACATCATGCAATAGTGTTCTCACAAGAAACAACGTTATGGAAAGGATTAGAAGAAATAAAACATGTTCAAGACGACCTGTTTATTGCACATTTCAGGATCAATTTAAATGAATAAAGAATATTATTGGATCTATATATCATGTGCAAAGCATATCTATTCCTTTAGTATACGTTTAGATAGCGTCAATCATTAGTAAATTCTGTATTATGATAGCTCCCTGTATGCATGCGTTTTGTTATCTGCCTACAAAACTCATGAAAATGATATTTCTTGACACATAATCGTTAACTTGAAAATAATAATGATGTTTGACAAGTTGATTTCCTATTATCGTTATACTTTTATTCCTGCACTTAAACACGGTGGATAGCTAGTTAGGTTTGTATAGTATATTGTAGAATAAAAAGTATGCCGTTTGAAAATTTTAAGTGCTAAAGGAGTGGTGCAAGACGCATTGATCTATACATTTTCTAACATCTCGAGGCATTTAAAATATTGATTTAGCTGTATGAAATATTATTATAATAAAATGCTGAATACAAGTTCAAGAGATGTGACAATGTTACACGGTTTACACGTATTGTCAATAGGATTGTTCATGAAAATAAATAATGTATTTATGATGATATTCTTTTCTTTAAATGAAAATAAATAATTTGCATATACTTAAACAAAAATCTTATGCGACTATATTGGGATACAAAATTACACCAAAGATACAAGTAATAATAAAATTCTGTTTGATCTTAAAGTCCATACTACTCCTTACAACGCATATTATATTACTCATATTTGCCGAGTCTAAACCTCTCAGATTGTCGACACTCTTTGAAGTCGTTGCCATTGTAATAAAATAGGTCTGCTAATTGAAGTGGAACATAATTATATCAATACTAGTTTTAAAAATATACCCATTTTATTGCTAACTAATTGCATCATAAGGAAATTTGAAATTAGTTAGAAAACCTCATGGCATCAAGCTTCTCATTTTTTAATATCTTACAATTTAAATATTCTTCTATTAAACGACGTTGATCATTAAATGTAACAGAAGTTCTGTAGACGACTAATTATATTATTTTTCCAAATATAACTTTAATGTATATCTATGATGTATTTTCGAAGTAATTTGTAAATTGAATAGAATGAAACAAGTGTGTACCACATAATGGGGTACTGATTTCAGATTAAGCTCAAGTTTGTCAATTAAATGATGACGCAGCGTCATTGATCAGGAATTTACTTTCGCTTGCAAAATTGATTGATAGTTTTAACAATTTATTTACAAATCTGTCAATACTTTAGAAATATATTACATGCTCATTGGTAAAGATAGTAAATAGGTCAAATATTTTGAAAGACAAGGACAAGTTCATATCATATGAATGTATATTATAAACAGCCTCAATTGGTTTATGGGGTTCGGAATAGACATGTTTAAAAAAGATATTTGCAACAGAATAAATACGAAGGAGATATTCAGGATATTGCTCTACATGCAGTATGAAAGTTGTTAACGAAATTCGCTTTCTGTCACTACCAGCATTATTGACATAAACTGGTCACACGAACAAGATTATTAAAGTAAAATCTTATTGTTTCTAATATAAATCGATCCAAATGAATTAAAGTTTTTATACAGAATTGACAAGTAATGTGAAAAAAATAATGCTGTGTATTTACTATAAACTGGTTGATTTATATCGACATTAAAAAAACTAATTTATCGATTTAAAACCAATGTTTTGTTTCTTATCACCAAGGTTTAGTGCAATCATGCGATAAACCGATTACCGGATCACTTGATTTCAAACGCAATTTATATGGAAATATAATCACTATAATGAAAAACTAACTAAAAGAACCGAGTTCGTAAACTAATATAACAGTGCACTTTTTTTACAAAATTCTTAGGAAAAGTTATCGTTAGTCAATTTCATGAATTTTGCAGATCAAAGTCAAAAGGATAACAAACATAAGTATGATATAATATATAAAATATATGTAATATTCAGTATAATAAAATATTATATAGAAATGATTGGCCAAATTAATGACCATATTATTAACGTTTCTTGCTTTTGACTTACGATGATTTTCATTGTAAGATATTGTGTGAAATGCACAGCGTTTATAAATAGATATAATTGAATAACAAATGCCTTTTTTATTTTTAATCACATCATACTTGTTCTGTATTTTCGAACAAACAGGTACGTAAGGCAGTTGAAATTTTTATCTGGATATATTTATATCATATACTCGGTGTATGAGAAGAAACATGAATAAGCATTACAACCCGATCTAATATTGGAAATACTTTTATTCACTTGAATTATTTCGGAATCAAACTGAAATGACACTTTTATTAGTTTTACTGCTTTAGTTTTAGAGTGGTCGTTAAACAACAATAATTATAAAATGTCTGTGAATATAAATTCCTAATTTAAAAGGTACATGTGCTTTGACGTCATGTTGCGTTTAGGGAAGCTTCTCGACATTTATTCTGAAAAAAAACAGCTTTAATCTGTTAACTTTTATTAATAAGTTAGTTCTTAAATTATGCTAGGCGAGTATTATGTGAACGAACTTAAGTAAAATATTACATAATTATTCAAAAGAGTAGACGTGGCATTTATAGCATAGGAAATAGATACAGAATGTTTATTGTGTTGTTCTTCGAGACTTGCAATCCTGTACAATTTAATGAACTACTGTTTTAATTGAAAAAAGTGTTTACTTACATTATTTGGTATATTGATTATAAATACAGAGGCTGACTGGTTTAATTTTTCTAAATAATATTAACACAAGCTGTTATTTATGATACAAATAATTTAAAGGTTGTCAAAAAGAATTATGAGAATCAAGCTCCAATGAATTTATTTTAGATTGAAATATCTAGTATAATATTGAAACAATTATATAGAGTTCTATGATTTATGAGGTATATATTTCTACAGAAAAAGAGAGGTGTTCTCCAAGGAATGTTGTGTTTTTAACAAATGAACGTGTTGGAGAAAATTGATTTTTTGGCTTATTTAATCAACGGCTGAAGTTTTAAACAGCCTTTTTTTCTTATACAACACTGTTCCAATAGTGCAAACTATAAGCAAGTACGATCTACAATCTCTGTCTGTCAACATATATCAACACATTACTGTTCAATGTGATGTGCACATTGCTGTTCATTGTCATGTGTATTTCAAATAATGTATCTGGTTGAAATCATTTAGTCAAGATTAAGACATCATTCAATCCCTATTAAGGCGAAAAGTGACTTGCACATGAACACTAGTATAGTCCTGCAAGTGAGAAATGCATTATCCATTAACATAAACTTTTTACATGTATTTAAAGTAATTGACATGTTTTTATAGGTATACAAAGTATAATGCCGACGCAAAAGAGTAGACTAACATTCTCTCATCTTTCACATATCGATGCAATCTAGATGTGTAAGGTACATGTCCCTTCTTTCACTGATGGCTTATGTTTAATGGCAATAATGATATAGTATTTCCTCATCAAAGCGGTCCTCTACAGACAAATAACACATAATTAGGTAAATGTAAAATCAACGAAAAAATGATTGTATCAGCATCGGTTTTTAGCCTTACAATCTGAATATCTAAATACTTTTAGAGCTCCAATACATAGAGACATGATGTAGGGTATTAAACACACGAACTGAACTCAGTCTGTCCGCACTGTTCATATATATGTCTTTTAACAATAATTAACTTTTTATCAATTCCATGAATAATCGGAGAAAAAATATTTTCCAGCTCAATAAGTGCATTTCTATTTCCATCGAAAATTTGATTAACTCAATCAATAACCAAAACATCCTTAATTAGCTATACTTGATTAACTTTTTCTATGTGAGATAACACACTATTATAAAGACAAATTAAAGTTTAAGTTTTCTTGACGGTTGTTTAAAAGTCGTTCCACTGAAAGATGTAGGACGCCAAAGAATGTCAGACTTTTTGTAGCGTTCATTACAGTATTCTCTGTAGAGAAATGTCATGGTATATAAAGATATATGATACATGAAGTAAGGACAATGTAAGGTAATTGAGTTTTTACCTTGTGATTGAACACCTCGTGAGACAAATAAAAGTTTTCTTAAAGTATCATACGTTTTCCAATAGTGACATTGAGATAACAAGATGGAATGATGATTGGTTCAATTCAAGATATTAACAATGTGTATAATGTATAATAAAGCACGAGAATGAAGAACGTTCGATGTTAATGCATTTTTATGAAGGACGTATTTGGTCAAGGCATTTTGATTAGTTTTGATGATGATGTTACATAGTGATTCACTACACAAAATGTATGAACAATGAAATATCGTCGATCAGAGAGATTTTACTTATTAAATAAACAAATCAGTGTGAGTACGTTTACGGGGTCCTTTGTCCTTACTTCCGTAATTTACAAGAATTGAACACACATATATATGTGTTATATGTTAATTTCCATATAGTAGCGAAAAGAATGATATATAACGACTAATGTAGGCAAAAAAGTGAAGGACAACTTGGCTTGTTAATGACATAAACAAATGCCATATGTATGCAAATTAATTGAATAATAGACATCTTTGCGCCAATATACACCGCTTCTACCATATATTATATTTTTGTCAGTCATTTATTGATTTTGTTATTAATATTGTTGAATATGGAAAAGCCACTAACACTAACTTTCTTTTTTATGAGATTTTGTGAACCGTTCTTAAAAGCACTCTAAAAACATTTACAAAGCATCGATACGTTGGAAGACATTATCAAATTATCAATTTACACATTTTTAGTTCTATACTATTGCTCTAAACAACATAAAATCATTACAATCTGCATTTCTGTTGCATAGTTATCACACTCGTTTTCGAGTTACATTGTCACAAAAGCAATTAATAAATTAAATTCAATGTGCAAGTTAAATTATACTGATCGTGTTTTTTCCATATTAGAAGATTTATTACAACACATTGACATTTGAATTGATAAATGATGTCCGTTAAGAGTTGATAGACATTACAGCATCACGATATTGTTGGCAATGATTATATCTCATCTTAAGGAAATAATCAAACAACAAGTATTCTAGATATCATCAGTTAAATAAAATATCTGAACCATTTGATGGTGTCTATATGGATATCATTGTTTCCATTAAACATACACTATTA
Source organism: Mactra quadrangularis (assembly GCA_025267735.1). Taxonomy (NCBI): domain Eukaryota; kingdom Metazoa; phylum Mollusca; class Bivalvia; order Venerida; family Mactridae; genus Mactra; species Mactra quadrangularis. Next base: position 38,609,939 of record CM046304.1, read on the forward strand.
CTGAGGAATGGACATGTTATATCTTTATACGTCTAGTTAACATTGATATATGAAAAAATGGGTTTGTTTGTTCACTGTTTTACGTAAGTATTATGCACAAATCAGACAACTTGTCAATTACATTGAATATAAAAGTTTCTGTTAAAAAAGTGCACTTCATCATTCAGTGTACCTCGGATACTTGTGCTTATTTGCATGTCCCTTATGTTCAAGCAACTGTCACAAAATGCTTAAATTATTTCTAGTACCATTCAAATGTTGAGAATAATGACTATATTCCTACACTGGAACATAGAATATCACATATAGAGATATTTAGTTCGTAGTTGCATATTGTTTGCACTCAGAACAGTAAAAATGGTTTAAGAAGTAACAAATTGAAAAAAACAATTTTCTTACACATTTTGTTTTGGTTAAAACATGATATTCCTTTAAAAGCATCTCGCAATTTCTTTAGAAATATATGCCTAATAAATCATAAAACTCTGTATAATTGTTTCAATATTGTATAAGATATTTCAATTCAATATAAAATTCCTCGGAGCATGATTCTCATAATTCTTGTTGACAAACTTTAAATTGTTTTGTATCAGATATAATTATTAGTGTTAAGGTAAGTGAAATATTTTAAACTAGTCAGCCTATATATTGGTAAAATGTAAACCAAATAAATTGATAAACACATTTCATTCTTGGTTTCAAATTAAACAATGAGTATTTTTGAGCACCCAAGGTAAATTAAAAATACAAATAGGATGTCCGCTTGAGTAATGTGTTATATGTTTTGATTGGATTTGAACTAGTTAAAAAATCTTTTACATGATTTCAATTCTACAAGACCAACATTCTGCATTAATTCCCTCTGCTTTAAATGCCATGTCTGTTCTTTTAGATAAATAGGTACTGTTTTTCCTAATTTAGTTCACCAAATTAACGTCTAGCGAACGTTAAGAAGTAACTTATTAATGAAAGTGAACATATTAAAACTTTCCTTTTTTACAAGAAATGTCGGATATCTTTTCTAAACGTTACATGACGTCAAAGTATCATTTAAATTAGGAATTTATATTATTATTGTTATTTTACGATAACCCTGAAACTACAGCCGTAAAGCTAATAAAAGTGTCATTTGATTTTGAAATAATTAATTTAACAAAAATATTTCCAATGTAAAAGCTAATTTAGTCTTTTTTGTTTGTTTGTTTTGTTTTTAATTGTTTTTAACGTCGTATTCAACACATATTTAGGTTATATATACGACGGCCAGCTCTTCCTACTATAGGTTTCCTGGTCACTTTTCTTTCACCAGTACTAACTTACCCTACCGAGGCCGACAACTCATGTATAAGGTATGACCTATCGCGACCGGGCTCGAACCCGCGATCTTCGGATTCGAAGTCAGACATGCTAAATCGTGTTGTAATGCTTATTCGTGTTTTCTCTTCATACTCCAGAGTAGAAATCAGTATATCAAAATACAGAGTTAGTACTCGTATTCCAATGGCTAAAGGAACAAAATAAAACGATATACTGCCTTCAAGAAACTCATCTAACTAAATCCCAAATTAACAAATGGAAACATGAATAGCAAGGTAAAGTAATTATCAGTGGTCAATACACAAACAATAACGGGGTTTGTGTATTAATAAATCCAACTAGTAACATAGAAATTCTAAATGAACAAGAAATCATAGCAGGACAAATGTTAGCAGCTGAAATAAAAACTGACACAAATATTTTTATTCTTATCAATGTATATGGACCTAACAGAGATGACGACTTACCATTTATATCACTTTATAAATATATTAAGAGAAATAGCGATAAACAATTTATAATTTGTGGTGATTTCAACACTATATTAAACATTTCAATTGATAAAAAAAATGGGAAAACCGACACACATAAAAAATGTAGAAAAAGGATTCTTGAAACAATGAATAACTTTGATCTTATTGACGTATGGAGAATAAATCACCCAAATAAAATGCAATATACCTGGCACTCTAATACAAAACCAGTTATTTACACTAGACTTGACTATATTTTGATATCAGATAGCATGAGTAATATAATTAGATCTTGCATGATAAAACCAGGATTTAAAACAGACCATTCAGGAGTAATATTAAATATAGACAATTTGGCAAGCTCTAGAGGTCCTGGATACTTTAAAATGAACAACGAAATATTGCCTGAAAAAGAATACCAAAACATTATCCGAAACTCTATTGTAAACATCGATAATGAGAATAAAAATAGCAATCCTAATACACTTTGGGAAATTATTAAAGGAACAATAAGAAATGAAACGATAAAATATACAACATACAGAGCTAAAACTAAAAAAAACAAAAGAAAACGAAATAAAAAAAGAAATGAAACAAACAGAAAAAGACATACATAAAACAAATCAAACAAGCAATAATATTGAACAACTATCAGAAAAACTAAACACTCTACGTGAAAAACTTGAAGATATTGAAACATCAAAAATAAACGGTATACTAATACGATGCAGAGCTGAACATATTGAACATAATGAAAAATGCTCAAAATATTTTTCCAGTTTAGAAAAGCAGAAAGCACAAAGTAAAACAATACACAAACTGACAGAAAACAATAGAGAAATAACAACAGTAAAGGAAATATTAGAAGCAGAAGTAAAATATTACACAAAACTATACAGCAACGAATCATTTGACCAGACGGACGCGGACGACAATATGAATTTTTTCTTACACCCAGACGTTAAGTTAAATAACACCCAAAAAGAAAATATTGAACGACCTCTAACTGAATATGAATGTAAACTATCCCTTAAAGAAATGCATAATAATAAATCTCCAGGATCAGATGGATTAACTGTCGAGTTTTATAAAGTATTTTGGAGCGATTTAAGCCCCTTTTTAGTAAAATCCTTAAATTTCTCTGCAGAAAATGGGCATCTGACACAACTGCAAAAGCAAGGCGTAATAACTTTAGTACCAAAAACAGGAAAAGATCTTAACATATTAGCAAACTGGAGACCTATAAGTTTACTGAATGTAGATTATAAAATAGCCACAAAATCTATAGCTAACAGAATAAAGAAAGTACTACCAATACTAATCAACCCTCAACAAACTGGTTTTATAAAAAATAGATACATAGGTGAAAACATAAGAACAATTTTAGAAGTCATTGAATATGTAAATAAACACAACATTCCATGTTATATAGTTTTCGCAGACTTTGAGAAAGCATTTGATAGTCTTAATCATGAATTCATTGTAAAAACTTTCAAAAAATTTAACTTTGGAGACCAAATAATAAAATGGGTAAAATTATTTTATACAGACATAACAAGCGTAATTACAAACAACGGACACATGTCTGAATCATTCCCTATAAAACGAGGAGTCAGACAAGGTTGTCCATTATCATCACTTATTTTTATACTCTGCATTGAAATATTATCAACCACAATTGAAAAAAATAATCAGATAAAAGGCATTAACATTGATGAAGAAGAAGTAAAGCAAACGTTATTTGCAGATGACGCTACCTTCTTCATAAATGGAGAAGAGCAATCACTGCAATCACTGCTAAATACTATCAACAATTTTTCAAAAATTTCTGGCCTAAAACTCAATACTTCCAAATCTACTGTTCTAAAAGTGGGCTCTTTAAAAAATTCGCCAATAAACCATATCAAAGATAGTAATCTACAATGGACTTCCCTTAAAGCAAAAACATTGGGCATAGAATTTTACAATGATTCAAAACTAAATTTGATTAACAACATAGTACCAAAAATACAAGAATTCAAAAACTGTCTAAAGAGATGGCAGCACAGAAAACTAACACTTATAGGTAAAATCACTGTTTTAAAAACATTTGCTATACCAAAAATAATATTTGCACTATCTGTTCTTACAAACCCACAAAAATATATTTTAGATGACATAAACAAGTCAATATTCCAGTTTATATGGGATAATAAACCTGATAAAATTAAACGAGATAGGTTAATGCAACAACTTGATCAGGGTGGACTCAATGTACCATGTATACACAATTTCAATAAATCAATTAAAGCCTCATGAATTAAACGAATCACAAATCAAAACAATAAATCATTTATACAATCGTTCTATATGAAACAACTACAAAAATATGGATCACACCTTATATTTGAAGGAAATCTAGAGGAACAAGACATATCAATAAATTTCAACTCCAATCAATTTCTTAAAGATATTTTATCATCATGGTTCCAAATAAAGAAAATATATGATAAAAACAACATTGAAAATAAGGAAAACAAAAACATCAATATTTGGAATAACAGTAATATAAAAATAGAAAACAAAACTGTCTTTTATAAAGATTGGTATGATAAAGGTATACAATACATTGAACACCTATTTGACTTCAGAAGCAAACAATTCTATTCATTCAATTATTTTTCTCAATTATATAATATTGAGGAGGAACAATTCCTTAAATATTTCCAAATCATCACCTCAATCCCACAATCAATAAAACTCATGCTGATGAGATATGATATTTCAAAAGCAAGACCTAACAATGAAACACTATATGAAAAATTAATTAAAAAAGATATCAATCTAAACAAATATTTATGTAGCATTTTAACTTCTAATATAACTACAACTCATAACAATGAACAATTTTGGGAAAATCAATTAATAATCAACAATATCAATTGGACTGAAATATACCAGATGCCATTTAAAGCAACAATAGACACATACTTAAGAAGTTTCCAGTATAAATTATTACTTAATATATTACCAACAAATATCATATTAACAAAAATGAAAATAAAAAACAAAACAACATGTGATCTTTGTAACAGACACGAAGAAACAATAATACACCTTTTTGGGGAATGTCAATACAGCAAAATGTTATGGTGCAAATTAGAAGAATACCTTCATTCGAAGGAAATCATTATAAAAATTACTAAAAATGAAGCATTCATAGGAATATTCAATCATAGGTTTAAACACATCTTGAACTATATGTTCCTTTCAGTAAAAACATATATTTACAGCATGAAATCACGAACAAAAATTCCGAATTTCGAACATTTCCTCAGCTACCTAAAATCTAAACTAATCATAGAATCCAAAATCGCACTATCAAACAATAAATATGAGCTCCACTTAGATAAATGGAAAACTTTCACTGAATAAAAATAATAATATAACGTAAAAAGGGTCAATATCGTTAGAATATTTTCTTGAACTTGATTTTATAAACTCCACTTAGAATTCACAATCAAAATCATATTCGACTTAAGTAGGGAAAGCATACCAACCTCCAGTAAAATATGTTGTATATATATGTTAACAAAACTGTTTTTCCCCTCTCTCTCATCTTTCTGGTTTTTTTTTAAAACCAACAACTATCTATTCTTTCTACTGTTCTATTAATTCAAAAAATTCATCTCTACTTCTCTTTAAAAACATTCTTATATTTTATAAGAAGAAAATTTTTCAATAAACATATAAGTTAGCTAAGACGTTATAAAGCATTGACATGTATACATGGTGCATTATATTTATATATACAATATTCTTTAGATTAGTGAATTGTACATGTAATACTATATATATATATATATTTACAATTGAATCATGTAATAATGAATGTTTGGTGTTTTTTTTTCACTTATATTCTTTTTGTTTTGTATGTAAGAATGTACGATTATGATTTCTTCTTATAAATAAAATTAATAAAAAAAATACAGAGTTAAACATTTTAAAAAAGCAGTTTGTTCAAAAGGAACAATGTGCTGCTAATCCGTTGATAACATGATTGTACTCGGCACCAAACCTCATGGGTATTAGGAATCAGTGGTTTTGGATGCATTGTCTTTTAATGGGGTACTTTGATATATCAATATAGATCAACACGTGTTAAGCAATATACGCATCATATTTCTTTTTTAAATACTTGACAATACAGTATAAAACCCTATATACTTTGCAGTCGATTTACATTGAAAAAATAATTTTTAATTTCAGAAACCTGTGCGTGTGACCAATATATGTCGAAAGAGTAAGTCTTGTCAAATAGCGATTTTTGTAAACAATTAATGTGCTTCGTGTGGAGCAGTTTCCTGAAAAACGCCTTCGCCTTTATTCTGTGACAAATGTTTTCTTTAAACCTGTTCCTTTCAAAACCCGTAAGTCATTTGAAGCTATTTATTTCATAAATGTTTATGACATGTACTTGCTTTTGTCCATCAAAGTTGTTGACCTATTTATGATCTTTACCAATAAGGGTGTAATACACTGCTTAAGTATTTACAGATTTGTAAATAAATTGTTAAAACTTTAAAATCATTTGTAAAGGCAAGTGAATTCCTGATAACCGACGCTGCGTTCTAAAATACTGAAACTACCATTTGATTTACGAACTTAAACTAAATCTGAATTCAGTACCCCGTTATGTTGTACGCATTAGTTCCATTCTATTTAATGTACGAATTACTTTAAAATACATCTTAGCTATTCATTAAAGTTATATTTGGGATGATAATATGATTAGTCTTCTAAAAAAATTCTGTTAGAATGATTTGCGTCGTTCTCATAGAACAATATTAATCGATTGAATTAATAGTATCATTATTTGTTTTCGGCGCGATATGACCTTTCTGTGTTGGTGCGCCGTAAAACCCGAACAAACAAACACACTAAATTGTAATATGTCCATGCATGAGCTTAACGATATTAGGTTTTCTAACTGATATTAAATTTCCTTATTAAACTCGTTGCATAATGCAATTAGTAAGCAATAAAAATGTGAATGTTTGTACAACTAGCATAATTGGTATATCATTGTGTACCTCTTAACGAGCAATACGTTGAAAGGGGTATTTTGAACTTTAAAATCAAAGGGAGTTTTACATTTGTATATTTTGTGTAATATTGTATCCCTATGTAATCTCATGAGATCTTTTGTTAAAGTATAAACAAATTATTTATCCCCATTAAAAGAATAGAATATCATTACAAATACATTATTTATTTTCGTGAACAATCCCATTTACAATATTTGTTAACAGTGTAACAGTGCCACATCTCTCAAACTTTTAGTCAACATTTTATTCTGATTATATTTCATACAGCTTAGATCAATATAAATTGCATCGAGACGTCAGAAAATGTAAAGATCAATGCGTCTTGCACCATTCCTATAGCACTTAAAACTTTCAAACGCCATACTTTATATTTTAAAATATACTATACAAACTTAACTAGTTTTCCGCTGTGTAAGAGAGCAGAAATAGATGCATTACGAAGAGAAAATAATAACTTGTCGAATATCATTATTATTTTTTTAGTTAACGATTATGTGTAAGGATTATCATTTACATGAGTTTCGTAGGCAGAAAAAAGAAACACATGCATAAAGGGAGCGATCATCGTATGCTTTGCACATGATATTTTGAAAAAATAATATTCTTTATAATATCATTTTTGCCGCCCGGCTAGCTCAGTTGGTAGTACACAACTCTTCTGATCGAGGGGTCGTGGGTAAGATTCCCGGTCGGGGCATTACTTCGCGGAGCTAAGAAATTATTTCTACGGCCATTCCCCCTCCTACCAATGATTTTTCATAATGTAGGGCAGTTGTCAGTTCCTTACGAAAGTATGCACATAGTAGCTGGTTAACAGTTAAATTCAGAGATTTAGCCTTTCCAGGAGGAGTGAGTAGGTTGATTGACCGACGTTATATGACCTATACAATGTGTTGTTTCAGCGAAAAACAAACAAAATATTATTTGAATTGATGCTGACATGTGTAATAAACAGGTCGTCTTGAACATGTTTCATCCCATCTAAACGAATCCATTTCATTTCAATGTTTCTTTGAAGAACACTATTGTAGGATATTTTTTATTAAGATATCTTGTACCCAAATAAGAACAAACGTACTCATTTCAGTAAGAAAATATTGACTGATTACTTAACTTTATTTCTATGTTGCTACAGTGCATCAAGAGCACTATGAACTTGCAACGCATTTCTGTCATTATCATTCACTCCGTTGTCGCAGAGTACCGATACTTCCGTGCGCACATTTAAGAATTATAGAAATAAGTTTCTTCAAACAAACCGATATGGGTTGAACCAAATAAATGATCATAAATTGGTTCACCAAAATGTACTAAATACTCATAAGATTGATTTAAGAGTTGTCAAGAAGAAATATGAGTTAAATACTCCTAGGAATTTGCCACACAGTAAAGTAAACTGCTATTATACAGAATGAAATAATATTGCTTATCAAAAGTCAGATATGTGTTATCAGAAAATAGACTATTGATTATAGTTCCAAGAAGAGCCTAACCTTATGATGGTATTTCTATAATCAAAATACACTATGTACTATAAAGAGTTATTAAAAAAGCCAAAATATGATTACGTTGGTACTTCTAGGAAACATCAGAAAAATGGAATGTAGAATTACAAAGAAAGAAATAAAATAGATCTTGATATTTCAAAAAATATGAACACGTCTGGGAAAAAAGGCCAAGTATTCGATTAAATTTAAAATGAGGCATTAAGCAAACATTATTCATAAGTGTTATAGAAAATATAGCATTAGTTGAAACTAAAGACGCTATGTCGGTGCCTGCCTGCCTGCTTATAAATGCAGACCTATTTATATCAGACTAAAACCGAACTCATACCGTTTTACGGATCATACAACTCTACCCGAGGACAACTCAACCCATGACAATTAACACGTTAGTAAATTTAACCTCTAAAATGAAATTAACTCCGTAAAACTAAAGATAAAGAATAATTATCTAACTTATCAGGAAACGGTTTTATAGTTATCATAACATTTTATGTAATTTTAATCTATAATACATAGAACTACAATATCACTAACAACGTAACGCTATCTTCATTTTTACGCCTTTCTAATTGTAACATACTGTATCTGAAAAAAAGTAATCAATAATCACCTAATAAATATATTAACTTTATTATTAACTCACTTTTAAAATTTATTCAGTTCTGAACGATGATGTTTTGTCCAGAATAGCTGTTTGAATATAATATGCGTTTATTTGTAACGGGTTGAGTTGTCCTCGGGTAGAGTTGTATGATCCGTAAAACGGTATGAGTTCGGTTTTAGCCTAGACTTCTTTCTAAAAATGGAGGCCAACGAAAAAAACTCACGACAAGTCAAGGAAATTTTATGATAGTGATCAAATTATTTGCCTTAGACGACTGTGAGAGAGGCTAGTGACTTTAAATATTATTTTTTCTGTGTTAGTTCATTTTTATCGGAGCTCCACGTACATATCTATGAGTTACGTTCGAGAAGGAAACAGGTTTTGGTTGATACAGACTAAAACGACCTAAACAATTTTCCTGTTTAACGTCACATAACTTTCTTCAATGGCTTTTAATTAATAAGCTTTTATAAGCAATCGACAGATCAACCATTTTTTTGATAAATAAGACTAAGTTTTTGAAAATCGATCTTGAAATAAAAACACAGGGGCCCGTTGAATGAGACAGGTCATTTTTTTCGAGGTGTCTGAGGTGACGAGTTACATACCTTTACTATATATATGTGTGTGTTAGTGTGTGTGTATACAATATTTTTGATGGGACTGTTTCATGCCGATAGCCTGTGCTTGCACTCAAATTCTAGAATGTGTAAATCTGGCGTTAAAAGACAGTATTGCATTCTTAATCGATATCATTTATAATTTCATATGAAAATGCTTATTTCGCAATAGTTACAAGGCATGTCAAATCGAATGAATCGAATGAACACGCTATACTAAGAGTGGTCACAAACAAACATGGACAGTATAGTTAAACATTATAACGATGATTTGACAATACAACATGTAAAGTTTACTACAAATGTCGTATGGCCATGGTCATAAGTATCATATTTATTATAATTATCTTTTTAATAGTGTAGTTTATACAACGCTTTTCAGTACATACCTGCACATTTAACAACCTTCAATGATATTCAATCTATTTCACCTTACAACATATTCGACTCTCTAGAGAGATACTCATCAAATAAATAAATACAATTGTACTGACAGAACTTGATTACAACAGATCAAATATGAAATATCGTCATCTGACTACAATTGTTTGTCTTGGTTTCAACGTATTATATCTAATGAAAAGTGTCATTTGTCTCCAGACATTTCATCATGTATGCAAAAAGTGTCTGGTCGTGTTACATAACAAGTAAGGAGTATTTAGCTGTTAGTTTGGTTCATCACAGTAGGAACACATTGTATACAGTATGTCATGTTACGGAAGTCACTCAATCTATTTAACGTTTCTGGAAAGGTTAAATCTCTGGATTTAGCTGTTAACCAGTTACTAGGCACTTACTTACCGACAAAAGGGAGAAGGGTATGTTCCTTTTAACATGTACTGTAGATCAAATCTGCTATCAAAAAGAATAAATGACAAGGCATTATGTTTAATATAAGCCTATACTCGTACATAGTAATTTCAATCTGAAAAAAATAAAATGAATAATGGCGTTCAATGAAATTTGTTTAAACCTTATTAGGGTAGAAGTTTCCATATATATTAATGAAAACAACTTGATAACAGTTTATGTCATATATTCAAATATTGAAATGAAGAATGTAATTTTTACAAATATAATGCATGCATACGATACTAAAATATCTTAGTTGCGAATGTTATTCTAGACGACATGTCTGCTGTTTTCCATAAAATATTGTCATATATGTCACACTGTGAGTAATACGTCTGTACATTCTTTTTTATGACATTTATGAAACAATACGTCTGAGTTGTTAGGTGTATTCAATGATAAAAATGTAAAATTCTCAGTGGATACAAAATATCATAAATTCATTCGTCTGATATCGTTGGTGAATTCAATAACGTTCAAATGTCATTGCGTAGCTGCAACTGTATCCTGATTGTTGAGGCTCATGCTTGATTCAATTAACTATTGAAAATTTTCTCATGAAAGGTAGATGTGTAACAACATGTACCGTTATTTTCTAACCTCGCAATATTTTGTATTATTCAATGATTAAAGTTTGAAAAATGGCTCTAAGTAAATGCAGTCATTGTTCATGATTGTTGTAGTAGTTTGTCGCAAAAATCACTGAAATTCACTGCGTTTACAATAAGGAATGGCTGATGTCTCTTACAAAAGAGTTAGAATAGTATCGGTCTGATATTAACATTTATTTGATATATCTTTGACAAAATAACACAGTTATAGGTTGTTTATGATTAGATATGATTAAACCAATATATTTAATGGGATAATATAAAGATAAAATAACGAAAACCAAAAACACAAATTTTAAACTCTCTTTGATTTTAGAGCCAATAATACTTCGTTTAATGTATATTATGTAGCTTATAAATGCTGTGTCGAAACCGCCGTTTAGATTTTCGATACTCTTTGAGGACGTTGAGATTGCAGTGAAATAGGTCTGCTAGGTGAAGTGGTACAACATTATATAAATACTAGCCGTACAAACATTCATATTTTCATTGCTAACTAATTGCATCATGTAACAAGTTTTTATAAAGAAATTTGATATCAGGTAGAAAACTCGATGACGTCAATTACATGTTTTCACATCTTACAAATTATATATAATTTGAAATTATATAGAAATTGCATATTCTGCTATAATAATGACGTAAATCATTGATTTAAATGTTACAAAATTTCTACATGAGACAAACTATACAATCATTCCTAATAAACCCTTTAATGAATACTTGGAATGTATTTTTTTAACGTAAATCGTACATTAAATAGAAAAAAACAAGTTTGTACTACATAATTGGGGTAATGCATTCAGATTCTGTTCAATTTCGTAAATAAAATGGTAGTTTTAGTTTGTATACTGCAGCGTTGGTGATGGGGATTCATTTGCAGTTGTGAGATGGTTTTATCAATTCATTTTAAATCTGCAATCACTTGAAATGTATTTCATGATATTCATGACATTCTTTGGTATAGGTCAAATATTTTGAAAGACAAAAGCAAGAATATGTAATAAAATATGTATGCTATTTGCAACCTCAATTTGCTTTTGGGTACCTGAAGAGACATGTTTAAAGAAAATATGTTGTCACAGTGTAAAGGCGAAAGCGTTAATCAGGAAATAGCCCAACAATGCAGCGCATTAATTGTTTACGAAAATTGCTGTTTGACACGACCGTCAGTATTAACATATATTGGAAACACGTACAGGATTATTAAAAAAAATTGTCATTGTTTCAAATAAAAATCGATCACAATATCATGTATAAAAGCTTTTACACAGCATTGCCAAGTACGAGTATAATGGAATACTTTTATATAGTATATGTTGCTAAATACATGTTGACCTATGATGATATATTAAAATACTCCATTAAAAGACTTTATATCGATCCAAAATTACTGTTTTGTTCCTTGTCACCATGAGGTTTGGTGCTGAGTACAATCATGTGATCAACGGATAACCAATACTTGGTACCAATTGCAATAAATATGCGATATTATTTGTTTTTTTTGTCTGGTTTAACGCCGTATCAACACATTGAATAGGTTTTATCACGGGGGTCAGTCCACATACTCACTGTTCCTGTTAACCAACAACTAGGCACATACTTTCGTCAGTGACTGACATCTGTCCTACATGATTTAGAATCAGTGGTAGGAGGGAGAATGGCCGTAGAAATAATTTCATGACCAAGCTCCACGGCCCCGCCCGAGATTCAAACCCACGACCTCTCGATCAGTAGACTTGCCTGCTACCAACTGAGCAAGCCGGGCGGCTAATATGTAATTTAAGTCACTATAAGGAAAAACAATCATCGTTTGTAATTTGCATGCTAAATCATATCGGTGTATTTAAAAACATGAATGAGTGTGTTATATAAAACGATAATAAATTGAATACGTGTATTTTTTATCATAAAAGCAACTTTCTTAAAAAGTTTAGATTTGTATTTATTAGATAAACCCATTCCATATAAGAAGGGAAAACATGAATTTGTTTTACAATCCGAAATCAGCTTTTTATATTGGAAATGTTTTTCACTTGATTTAAGTGAGATGACACTTCCTTAGTTTTACGACCATAGTTTTAGAGGGATCGTAAAATAACAAGAATAATAAAATGTCTGTGAATATAAATTCCTAATTTAAAAGATACTTTGACGTCATGTCACATTAGGAGAAGATGATACCAGATATTATTTTTTAGACAAAAAAGCAACATTTAATCTGTTCACTTTTATCTATAAGTGATTTGTTATTTTCGATAGACGATTGTTAAACGTACTAATTTAAGAACAGTTTTACCTAAATATTTCAAAGAACTAAAATAACATTTATAGCAGAGGGAATATAATGCAGAATGTTTATTGTGTTGGTCTTCCAGACGTCCAATCCTGTACATTGTTAGAACTAGTTCGAATCCTAGTGAAACAGAATACGCATTAATCCAACAAACATTCTGTATTGCTTTTCATTTTACCTCTGGTACTATGAACGACTGTTCCAATTAAATAAAATGTTTTTTAGATATTTGGTACATTGATTATAAATACAGAGGCTGACTAGCTAAAAATTGTTAAATGATATTAACACAAGTTATTATTTATATACAAAAATACAATATTATTTAGATACAAAAAAATTAAAGGTTGTCAACAAGAATTACGAGAATCAAGCTCCAAGGAATTTTAATTAAATTGAAATATCTTGTATAATATTGAAACAATTATACAGAGTTTTATGATTTATGAGGTATATATTTCTACAGAAAAAGAGAGGTGTTCTCCAAGGAATATTGTGTTTTTAACAAATGAACGTGTTGGAGAAAATTGAGTTTTTTTGGCTTATTTAATCAACAACTGAAGTTTTAAACAGCCTTTTTTATCTTATACAATACTGTTCCAATAGTGCAAACTATAAGCAAGCACGATCTACAATCTCTGTCTGTCAACATATATCAACAACAATGTGATGTGCACATTGCTGTTCATTGTCATGTGTATTTCAAATAATGTATCTGGTTGAAATCAATTAGTTAAGATTAAGACATCATTCAATCCCTATTAAGGCGAAAATTGACTTGCACATGAACACTAGTATAGTCCTACAAGTGAGAAATGAAAAGCATTATCCATTAACATAAACTTTTTACATGTATTTAAAGTAATTGACATGTTTTTTATAGGTATACTAAGTATAATGCCGACGCAAAAGAGTAGACTAACATTCTCTCATCTTTCACATATCGATGCAATCTAGATGTGTAAGGTACGTGTCCATTCTTTCACTGATGGCTTATGTTTAATGACAATAATGATACAGTATTACCTCATCATAGCGGCCCTCTACAGACAAATAACACATTATTAGGTAAATGTAAAATCAACGAAAAAATGATTGTATCAGCATCGGTTTTTAGCCTAACAATCTGAATATCTAAATACTTTTAAAGCTCCAAATACATAGAGACATGATGTAGGGTATTAAACACATGAACTGAACTCAGTCTGTCCGCATTGTTCATATATTGTCTTTTAACAATAATTAACTTTTTATCAATTCAATGAATAATCTGAGAAAGAATATTTTTTCAGCTCAATAAGTGAATTTCTATTTCCATCGAAAATTTGATTAACTCAATCAATAACCAAAACATCCTTAATTAGCTATACTTGATTAACTTTTTCTATGTGAGATAAAACACTATTACAAAGACAAATTAAAGTTTAATTTCTTGACGGTTGTTTAAAAGTCGTTCCACTGAAAGATGTAGGACGCCAAAGAATGTCAGAGTTTTTGTAACGTTCATTACAGTATTCTCTGTAGAGAAATGTCATGGTATATAAAGATATATGATACATGAAGTAAGGACAATGTAAGGTAATTGAGTTTTTACCTTGTGATTGAACACCTCGTGAGACAAATAAAAGTTTTCTTAAAGTATCATACGTTTTCCAATAGTGACATTGAGATAACAAGATGGAATGATGATTGGTTCAATTCAAGATATTAACAATGTGTATAATGTATAATAAAGCACGAGAATGAAGAACGTTCGATGTTAATGCATTTTTATGAAGGACGTATTTGGTCAAGGCATTTTGATTAGTTTTGATGATGATGTTACATAGTGATTCACTACACAAAATGTATGAACAATGAAATATCGTCGATCAGAGAGATTTTACTTATTAAATAAACAAATCAGTGTGAGTACGTTTACGGGGTCCTTTGTCCTTACTTCCGTAATTTACAAGAATTGAACACACATATATATGTGTTATATGTTAATTTCCATATAGTAGCGAAAAGAATGATATATAACGACTAATGTAGGCAAAAAAGTGAAGGACAACTTGGCTTGTTAATGACATAAACAAATGCCATATGTATGCAAATTAATTGAATAATAGACATCTTTGCGCCAATATACACCGCTTCTACCATATATTATATTTTTGTCAGTCATTTATTATTTATTGATTTTGTTATTAATATTGTTGAATATGGAAAAGCCACTAACACTAACTTTCTTTTTTATGAGATTTTGTGAACCGTTCTTAAAAGCACTCTAAAAACATTTACAAAGCATCGATACGTTGGAAGACATTATCAAATTATCAATTTACACATTTTTAGTTCTATACTATTGCTCTAAACAACATAAAATCATTACAATCTGCATTTCTGTTGCATAGTTATCACACTCGTTTTCGAGTTACATTGTCACAAAAGCAATTAATAAATTAAATTCAATGTGCAAGTTAAATTATACTGATCGTGTTTTTTCCATATTAGAAGATTTATTACAACACATTGACATTTGAATTGATAAATGATGTCCGTTAAGAGTTGATAGACATTACAGCATCACGATATTGTTGGCAATGATTATATCTCATCTTAAGGAAATAATCAAACAACAAGTATTCTAGATATCATCAGTTAAATAAAATATCTGAACCATTTGATGGTGTCTATATGGATATCATTGTTTCCATTAAACATACACTATTACTGAGGAATGGACATGTTATATCTTTATACGTCTAGTTAACATTGATATATGAAAAAATGGGTTTGTTTGTTCACTATTTTACTTAAGTATTATGCACAAATCAGACAACTTGTCAATTACATTGAATATAAAAGTTTATGTTAAAAAAGTGCACTTCATCATTCAGTGTACCTCGGATACTAGTGCTTATTTGCATGTCCCTTATGTTCAAGCAACTGTCACAAAAAGCTTAAATTATTTCTAGTACATTGTACCATTCACATGTCGAGAATAATGACTATATTCCTACACTGGAACATAGAATATCACATATAGAGATATTTAGTTCGTAGTTGCATATTGTTTCCACTCAGAACAGTAAAAATGGTTTAAGAAGTAACAAATTGAAAAAATCAATTTTCTTACACATTTTGTTTTTGGTTAAAACATGATATTCCTTTAAAAGCATCTCGCAATTTCTTTAGAAATATATGCCTAATAAATCATAGAACTCTGTCTAATTGTTTCAATATTGTATAAGATATTTCAATTCAATATAAAATTCCTCGGAGCATGATTCTCATAATTCTTGTTGACAAACTTTAAATTTTTTTGTATCATAAATAATAATTAGTGTTAAGGTAAGTGAAATATTTTAAACTAGTCAGCCTATATATTGGTAAAATGTAAACCAAATAAATTGATAAACACATTTCATTCTTGGTTTCAAATTAAACAATGAGTATTTTTGAGCACCCAAGGTAAATTAAAAATACAAATAGGATGTCCGCTTGAGTAATGTGTTATATGTTTTGATTGGATTTGAACTAGTTCTTTTACATGATTTCAATTCTACAAGACCAACATTCTGCATTAATTCCCTCTGCTTTAAATGCCATGTCTGTTCTTTTAGATAGATAGGTACTGTTTTTCCTAAATTAGTTCACCAAATAAACGTCTAGCGAACGTTAAGAAGTAACTTATTAATGAAAGTGAACATATTTAAACTTTCCTTTTTCACAAGAAATGTCGGATATCTTTTCTAAATGTAACATGACGTCAAAGTATCATTTAAATTAGGAATTTATATTATTATTGTTATTTTACGATAACCCTGAAACTACAGCCGTAAAGCTAATAAAAGTGTCATTTGATTTTGATTTTGAAATAATTAATTTAACAAAAATATTTCCAATGTAAAAGCTAATTTCGTCTTTTTTGTTGTGTTTTTAATTGTTTTTAACGTCGTATTCAACACATATTTAGGTTATATATACGACGGCCAGCTCTTCCTACTATAGGTTTCCTGGTCACTTTTCTTTCACCAGTACTAACTTACCCTACCACGAGGCCGACAACTCATGTATAGGGTATGACCTATCGCGACCGGGCTCGAACCCGCGATCTTCGGATTCGAAGTCAGACATGCTAAATCGTGTTGTAATGCTTATTCGTGTTTTCTCTTCATACTCCTGAGTAGAAATCAGTATATCAAAATACAGAGTTAAACATTTTAAAATAGCAGTTTGTTCAAAAGGAACAATATGCTGCTAATCCGTTGATAACGTGATTGTACTCAGCACCAAACCTCATGGTGATTAGGAATCGGTGGTTTTGGATGCATTGTATTTTAATGAGGTACTTCGATATATCAATATAGATCAACACGTGTTAAGCAATATACGCATCATATTTCGTTTTTAAATACTTGACAATACAGTATAAAACCCTATATACTTTGCAGTCGATTTATATTGAAAAGAAATACTTTTTACTTTTAGAACCCTGTGCGTGTGACCAATATATGTCGAAAGCGTAAGTCTTGTCAAATAGCGATTTTTGTAAACAATTAATGTGCTTCATGTGGAGCAGTTTCCTGAAAAACGCCTTCGCCTTTATTCTGCGACAAATATTTTCTTTAAACATGTTCCTTTCAAAACCCGTAAGTCATTTGAAGCTATTTATTGCATAAATTTATATGACATGTACTTGCCTTTGTCTTTCAAAATTGTTTACATATTTATTATCTTTACCAATAAGGGTGTAATACACTGCTTAAGTATTTACATATTTGTAAATAAATTGTTAAAACTTTAAAACAATTTTGCAAAGGCAAGCGAATTCCTGATAACCGACGCTGCGTTCTAAAATAATGAAACCATCAATTTATTTACGAAATTGAACTAAATCTGAATTCAGTACCCCATTATGTAGTACGCACTAGTTCCATTCTTAATGTACGAATTACTTTAAATATACATCTTAGCTATTCATTAAAGTTACATTTGGGATGATAATATGATTAGTCTTCTAAAGAAATTCTGTTAGAATGATTTGCGTCGTTCTCATAGAACAATATTAATCTATCTATCTATCTTAAAGTGGACAGAATATTAATCGATTGAATTAATAGTATCATTATTTGTTTTCGGCGCGATATGACCTTTCTGTGTTGGTGCGCCGTAAAACCCAAACATGTCTATACATGAGCTTAACGCAATTAGGTTTTCTAACTGATATTAAATTTCCTTATTAAACTCGTTACATAATGCAATTAGTAAGCAATTAAAATGTGAATGTTTGAACAACTAGCATAACTAGTATATCATTGTGTACATCTTAACGAGCAATACGTTGAAAGGGATATTATGAACTTTAAAATCAAAGGGAGTTTTACATTTGTATATTTTGTGTAATATTGTATCCCTATGTAATCTCATGAGATCTTTTGTTAAAGTATAAACAAATTATTTACCCCCATTAAAAGAATAGAATATCATTACAAATACATTATTTATTTTCGTGAACAATCCCATTGACAATATTTGTTAACAGTGTAACATTGCCACATCTCTCAAACTTTTAGTCAACATTTTATTCTTATTATATTTCATACAGCTTAGATCAATATAAATTGCATTGAGACGTCAGAAAATGTAAAGATCAATGCGTCTTGCACCATTCCTATAGCACTTAAAACTTCCAAACGCCATACTTTATATTTTAAAATATACTATACAAACTTAACTAGTTTTCCGCTGTGTAAGAGAGCAGAAATAGATGCATTACGAAAAGAAAAAAAATAACTTGTCGAATATCATTATTATTTTTTTAGTTAACGATTATGTGTAAGGAATATCATTTACATGAGTTTCGTAGGCAGAAAAAAGAAACACATGCATAAAGGGAGCGATCATCGTATGCTTTGCACATGATATTTTTGAAAAAATAATATTCTTTATAATATCATTTTTGCCGCCCGGCTAGCTCAGTTGGTACTACACAATTCTTCTGATCGAGGGTCGTGGGTAAGATTCCCGGTCGGGGCATACTTTCGCAGTTCTAAGAAATTATTTCTACGGCCATTCCCCCTCCTACCAATGATTTTTCATAATGTAGGGCAGTTGTCAGTCCCTTACGAAAGTATGCACATAGTAGCTGGTTAACAGTTAGATTAAGAGATTTAGCCTTTCCAGGAGGAGTGAGTAGGTTGATTGACCGACGTTATATGACCTATACAATGTGTTGTTACAGCGAAAAACAAACAAAATATTATTTGAATTGATGCTGACATGTGTAATAAACAGGTCGTCTTGAACATGTTTCATCCCATCTAAACGAATCCATTTCATTTCAATGTTTCTTTGAAGAACACTATTGTAGGATATTTTTATTAAGATATCTTGTACCCAAATAAGAACAAACGTACTCATTTCAGTAAGAAAATATTGGATGATTACTTAACTTATTTCTATGTTGCTACAGTGCATCAAGAGCACTATGAAATCGCAACGCATTTCTGTCATTATCATTCACTCCTTTTTCGCAGGGTACCGATACTTCCCTGCGCAAATTTAAGAATTATAGAAATAAGTTTCTTCAAACAAACCGATATGGGTTGAACCAAATAAATGATCATAAATTGGTTCACCAAAATGTACTAACGACTCATAAGATTGATTTAAGAGTTGTCAAGAAGAAATATGAGTTAAATACTCCTAGGAATTTGCCACACAGTAAAGTAAACTGCTATTATACAGAATGAAATAATATTGCTTATCAAAAGTCAGATATTTGTTATCAGAAAATAGCCTATTGATTATAATTACAAGAAGAGCCAAACTTTATGATGGTATTTCTATAATCAAAATATACTATGTCCTATAAAGAGTTATTAAAAAAGCCAAAATATGATTACGTTGGTGCTTCTAGCAAACATCAGAAAAATGGAATGTAGAATTACAAAGAAAGAAATAAAATAGATCTTGATATTTCAAACAATATGAACACGTCTGGAAAAAAGGCCAAGTATTCGATTAAATTTAAAATGAGGCATTATGCAAACATTATTCATAAGTGTTATAGAAAATATAGCATTAGTTGAAACTAAAGACGCTATATCGGTGCCTGCTTGCACTCACAGGCTGTCGGCATGAAACAGTCCCATCAAAAATATTGTATACACACACACACTCACACACACATATATATAGTAAAGGTATGTAACTCGTCACCTCAGACACCCCGAAAAAAATGACCTGTCTCATTCAACGGGCTCCTGTGTTTTTATTTCAAGATCGATTTTCAAAACCTTAGACTTATTTATAAAAAAATGGTTGATCTGTCGATTGCGTATAAAAGCTTATTAATTAAAAGCCATTGAAGAAAGTTATGTGACGTTAAACAGGAAAATTGTTTAGGTCGTTATAGTCTGTATCAACCAAAACCCGTTTCCTTCTCGAACGTAACTCATAGATATGTACGTGGAGCTCCGATAAAAATGAACTAAAACAGAGAAAATAATATTTAAAGTCACTAGCCTCTCTCACAGTCGTCTAAGGCAAATAATTTGATCACTATCATAAAATTTCCTTGACTTGTCGTGAGTTTTTTTTCGTTGGCCTCCATTTTTAGAAAGAAGTCTAGACTAAAACCGAACTCATACCGTTTTACGGATCATACAACTCTACCCGAGGACAACTCAACCCATGACAATTAACACGTTAGTAAATTTAACCTCTAAAATGAAATTAACTCCGTAAAACTAAAGATAAAGAATAATTATCTAACTTATCAGGAAACGGTTTTATAGTTATCATAACACTTTATGTAATTTTAATCTATAATACATAGAACTACAATATCACTAACAACGTAACGCTATCTTCATTTTTACGCCTTTCTAATTGTAACATACTGTATCTGAAAAAAAGTAATCAATAATCACCTAATAAATATATTAACTTTATTATTAACTCACTTTTATAATTTATTCAGTTCTGAACGATGATGTTTTGTCCAGAATAGCTGTTTGAATATAATATGCGTTTATTTGTAACGGGTTGAGTTGTCCTCGGGTAGAGTTGTATGATCCGTAAAACGGTATGAGTTCGGTTTTAGCCTAGACTTCTTTCTAAAAATGGAGGCCAACGAAAAAAACTCACGACAAGTCAAGGAAATTTTATGATAGTGATCAAATTATTTGCCTTAGACGACTGTGAGAGAGGCTAGTGACTTTAAATATTATTTTTTCTGTGTTAGTTCATTTTTATCGGAGCTCCACGTACATATCTATGAGTTACGTTCGAGAAGGAAACAGGTTTTGGTTGATACAGACTAAAACGACCTAAACAATTTTCCTGTTTAACGTCACATAACTTTCTTCAATGGCTTTTAATTAATAAGCTTTTATAAGCAATCGACAGATCAACCATTTTTTTGATAAATAAGACTAAGTTTTTGAAAATCGATCTTGAAATAAAAACACAGGGGCCCGTTGAATGAGACAGGTCATTTTTTTCGAGGTGTCTGAGGTGACGAGTTACATACCTTTACTATATATATGTGTGTGTTAGTGTGTGTGTATACAATATTTTTGATGGGACTGTTTCATGCCGATAGCCTGTGCTTGCACTCAAATTCTAGAATGTGTAAATCTGGCGTTAAAAGACAGTATTGCATTCTTAATCGATATCATTTATAATTTCATATGAAAATGCTTATTTCGCAATAGTTACAAGGCATGTCAAATCGAATGAATCGAATGAACACGCTATACTAAGAGTGGTCACAAACAAACATGGACAGTATAGTTAAACATTATAACGATGATTTGACAATACAACATGTAAAGTTTACTACAAATGTCGTATGGCCATGGTCATAAGTATCATATTTATTATAATTATCTTTTTAATAGTGTAGTTTATACAACGCTTTTCAGTACATACCTGCACATTTAACAACCTTCAATGATATTCAATCTATTTCACCTTACAACATATTCGACTCTCTAGAGAGATACTCATCAAATAAATAAATACAATTGTACTGACAGAACTTGATTACAACAGATCAAATATGAAATATCGTCATCTGACTACAATTGTTTGTCTTGGTTTCAACGTATTATATCTAATGAAAAGTGTCATTTGTCTCCAGACATTTCATCATGTATGCAAAAAGTGTCTGGTCGTGTTACATAACAAGTAAGGAGTATTTAGCTGTTAGTTTGGTTCATCACAGTAGGAACACATTGTATACAGTATGTCATGTTACGGAAGTCACTCAATCTATTTAACGTTTCTGGAAAGGTTAAATCTCTGGATGTAGCATTTAACCAGTTACTAGGCACTTATTTACCGACAAAAGGGAGAAGAGTATGTTTCTATTAACATGTACTGTAGATCAAACCTGCTATCCGAAAGAATAAATTACCAGAAATTATGTTTAATATAAGCCATATACATAGTTATTTCAATCTGAAAAATAATAAAATGAATAATGGCGTTCAATGAAATTTGTTTAAACCTTATTAGGGTAGAAGTTTCCATATATATTAATGAAAACAACTTGATCACAGTTTATGTTATATATTCAAATATTGAAATGAAGAATGTTATTTTTACAAATATAATGCATGCATACGATACTAAAATATTTTAGTTGCGAATGTTATTCTAGACGACATGTCTGCTGTTTTCCATAAAATATTGTCATATATGTCACACTGTGAGTAATACGTCTGTACATTCTTTTTTATGACATTTATGAAACAATACGTCTGAGTTGTTAGGTGTATTCAATGATAAAAATGTAAAACTCTCAGTGGATACAAAATATCATAAATTCATTCGTCTGATATCGTTGGTGAATTTAATAACGTTCAAATGTCATTGCGTAGCTGCAACTGTATCTTGATTGTTGAGTCTCATGTTTGATTCAATTAACTATTGAAAATTTTCTCATGAAAGGTAGATGTGTAACAACATGTACCGTTATTTACTAACCTCGCAATAGTTTGTATTATTCAACGATTAAAGTTTGAAAAATGGCTCTAAGTAAATGTAGTCATTGTTCATGATTGTTGTAGTAGTTTGTCGCCAAAATCACTGCAATTCACTGCGTTTACAATAAGGAATGGCTGATGTCTCTTACAAAAGAGTTAGAATAGTATCGGTCTGATATTAACATTTATTTGATTTATCTTTGACAAAATAACACAGTTATAGATTGTATATGATTAGATATGATTAAACCAATATATTTAATGGGATAATATAAAGATATAATAACGAAAACAAAAACACAAATGTTAAACTCTCTTTGATTTTAGAGCCAATAATACTCAGTTTAATGTATATTATGTAGCCCATAAATGCTGTGTCGAAACCGCCGTTTAGATTTTCGATACTCTTTGAGGACGTTGAGATTGCAGTGAAATAGGTCTGCTAGGTGAAGTGGTACAACATTATATAAATACTAGCCGTACAAACATTCATATTTTCATTGCTAACTAATTGCATCATGCAACAAGTTTTTATAATTTTTATAAAGAAATTTGATATCAGGTAGAAAACTCGATGACGTCAATTACATGTTTTCACATCTTACAAATTATATATAATTTGAAATTATATAGAAATTGCATATTCTGCTATTACATGACGTAAATCATTGATTTAAATGTAACAAAATTTCTACATAAGACAATCATTCCTAATAAAACTTTTAATGAATACTTGGAAGGTATTTTTTTAACGTAAATCGTACATTAAATAGAAAACAAAAACAAGTTTGTGCTACATAATGGGGTAATGCATTCAGATTCTGAACAATTTCGTAAATCAAATGGTAGTTTTAGTTTGTATACTGCAGCGTTGGTGATGAGGGATTCATTTGCAGTTGTGAGATGGTTTTATCAATTCATTTTAAATTTGCAAAGACTTGAAATGTATTACACATTCATTGGTATAGGTCAAATATTTTGAAAGACAAAAGCAAGAATATGTCATAAAATATGTATGCTATTAGCAGCCTCAATTTGCTTTTGGTATCTGAATAGACATGTTTAAAGAAAATATTTTGTTACAGTGTAAAGACGAAAGCGTTAATCAGGAAATAGCCAAACAAAGCAAGGCATTTATTGTTTACGACAATTGCTGTATGACACGACCGTCAGTACTGACATATAATGGAAACATGTACAGGATTATTAAAAAAATTCTCATTGTTTCAAATAAAAGTTGATCACAATATCTTGTATAAAAGTTTTTACACAGCATTGCCAAGTACGAGTATAATGAAATACTTTTATATATTATATTTTGCTAAATACATGTTGACCTATGATGATATATTAAAATACTCCATTAAAGACTTTATATCGACCCAAAATTAATGTTTTGTTCCTTATCACCATGAGGTTTGGTGCTGAGTACAATCATGTGATCAACGGATAACCAATACTTGGTACCAATTGCAATGAATATACGATATTATTTGGTTTTTTTGTTTTTTTTTGTCAGGTTTAACGCCGTATCAACACATTGAATAGGTTTTATCACGGGGGTCAGTCCACCTACTCACTGTTCCTGTTAACCAACAACTAGGTGCATACTTTCGTCAGTGACTGACAACTGCCCTACATGATTTAGAATCAGAGGTAGAAAGGAGATGGCCGTAGAAATAATTTCATGACAAAGCTTCACGACCCCGCCCGAGATTCGAACCCACGACCTCTCGATCAGTAGACTTGCGTGCTACCAACTGAGATAGCCTGGCGGCTAATATGTAATATTAGTCACTATATAAGGAAAAACAATCGGCGTTTGTAATTTGCATGCTAAATCATATCAGTGTATTTAAAAACATGAATGAGTGTTTTATATTAAACGATAATAAATTGAATACGTGTATTTTTTATCATAAAAGCTACTTTCTTAAACAATTAAGATTTGTATTTATTAGATAAATCGATTCCATATCAGAAGGGAAAACATGAATTTGTATTACAATCCGAACTCAGCTTTTTATATTGGAAATGTTTTTCACTTGATTTAAGTGAGATGACACTTCCTTAGTTTTACGACCATAGTTTTAGAGGGATCGTAAAATAACAAGAATAATAAAATGTCTGTGAATATAAATTCCTAATTTAAAAGATACCTTGACGTCATGTCACATTAAGAGAAGACGATACAAGACATTATTTATAAAAAAACAACAACATTTTATCCGGTCATTTTCATTTATAAGTGATTTGTTACTTTCGATTGACGATTATTAAGCGTACTAATTTTAGAAAAGGTTTACCTAATTTTTTAAAGAACAAACATAGCATTTATGGCAGAGGAAATAAATGCAGAATGTTTATTGTGTTGGTCTTCCAGACTTCCAACCCTGTACATTGTTAGAACTAGTTCGAATCCTAGTGAAACAGAATACACATTAATCCAACAAACATTCTGCATTGCTTTTCATTTTACCTCTGGTACTATGAACGACTGTTCCAATTGAAAAAAATGTGTTCTATATATTTAGTACATTGATTATAAATACAGAGGCTGACTAGCTTAAAATTGTTAAATGATATTAACACAAGTTATTATTTATGATACAACATAATTTAAAGGTTGTCAACAAGAATTATTAGAAGCTAAGAGCTCCAATGAATTTTAATTAAATTGAAATATCTTGTATAATATTGAAACAATTATACAGAGTTCTATGATTTATGAGGTATATATTTCAAAAGAAATTGCGAGATGTTCTCAAAGGAATATTGTGTTTTTAAGAAATAAACATTATGTAAACAAATTGATTTTTTGTCTCATTGAAACAACAACTGAATTTTTAAAAAGCCTATATATTTCTTAAACAATACTGTTTCGCGTGCAAACTATAAGCAACTACGAACAAAGAAGCTCTTTTTAAGTTAAAGTGCAGTTTAAAGTCTGCTTCCATATACATGTTTGAAGCCGACTATACAACTGTGTACAATAACTCGAATAATTATTGAAATCACCTTCAGGCAGTCGATACCTCACTGCATCCATTTACACATGGGTGGAGTGGAACAATTTTCTTCCTCAAAGAAATTAGCAGTGCCCTTAGTGGGAATCAAACCCGGGACTTCTCGATCCATAAGCGCGCGTCTTACCACCTGACCACTTCTACTTATGTATCTGCATATAGCATCTATCTACAAGGTATGATTTGCACATTACTATTCATTGTCATGTGTATTTCAAACAATGCATTTTGGGGAAATCGTTTGGCCATACCATTAGGGCAAACCATAGTAGAATAAGCCCCTGTTGGTAGACAAAATTGTGTTGTTCCTGTGTAAGAACAATGCCAGTATTTCTACATTAGAGTGTTACGAAAATTAACAGTCACCTGAAAATAAGCGGCTTGCAAATGAACAATACCGTAGTCCCTGAATTGAGATATGAAGAGCACTATCCATTTACATCCAGTTATGCATTTAAAGTAATCTAATCGGTATATACTGCATACACAAAAGAGCAGACAAACATTTCCCGTTTTTGCATATCAATGCAATGTACATGTCCATTCTTTCAATGATATCTTAATATGTTTAATGGCATTACTATTACAGCATTACCTCTTTAGAGCGACCCTCTTTAGAGCAAATCCTCCGCATAACAATAGCTTTTGATATTTCCCTTAGGAGTAATTGTAATTGAATTAAATCTCTGCTGAGCAGCAATCGCTATACAGCAACACATTTTAGTCCCTCCCACAATGTTTTGTTAAACAGAGGTTGTACAGATTCTATACGAAAATAATCAAATGGTTCAGACATTTCATTAAACTGATGATAGAAACTTGCGTATGATTATTTCCTCAATTTGAGATATAATTATTGCCAACTGTCAAACATTGTCGTGATGTTGTATCGTCTATCGACTTAAACGATCCTCATCTAACATTTCAAATGTCTTTATTTTAAAACAGATTTTCTAATAAAAAGCTATGACAGATTAATTATATCGTATGATATATAAAACATCGAATCAACTGAAAGCAAGCTAGAATATTAAATTTGAGAAAAAATGTTCGATCAAATGATGTTTGGAAGCCATGAGGCACCTGTATAAATGAAGGTCCTAGACTAAGGCAACTAAGAAACATGTGCTGGCTCAAACATCAGTATCGGAAACATATAGATAATGAAATAAGTGTTTGTATAGTGCGTAAAAATAGACCCCGAGGGTTAGGGGTTTCACATTTGCAGCTAATAATTAGAACACATATCCCGACGAAAATCAGTACCACGCCTATTCAACACTTCGACAGCTATTGTAAAACTATAGAAGTATGTTTGTGTATCAAATTTCAACACATAATCCTCACGACCACGGTGTAATTGAGCATTAATACTACATTCGTATTCAATGTAATGAATATTCTTGCGTAAAGGTCAGCTCGGGGTCAAACTTTACGCACAATATATGCAAATATTATGTATTAAATTCAACTATTCCCATTCGGCATGACATTCTAAATATAATAAATTATAATGTTCCTCAGTTATTTTGTATACACATGTGACCAAGTTACATAATATATGATTTTGTAGAAAATATCCAAAAACATTATCAGAAAAAAATTGTGGCACACTTGTCTGCTGCTATAAGGGTTAATAAATCTGTAAACTCAGATACTCGTGTTTTCCAGCAGATAAAATGTTCTATTTTACTAGGTGATGCAATCACATTATATTATTTATTCAAAGTTATACATCATTTTCTCAGCATGACACACGCATGAGTTATGTACCCAAAGAACTTTTGACGTGCCATGAATGAATTGCTATGGGTTGTTGTTGGAATGTTTGATAATATTCAAAGAAACGGAAATTAATTATGACTAATCGTGTTTGTCATGTTATTGACATGACCTGTTGGTAATGAAAGAAAAATTAGCCATGTAATATGTATGTTATAAAATATAAATGTATTAAACGATTTTGCTTCTATAGTATTTTTATTAGGCAACGTGGCTGTTGTTTGACTTTAAACATTGAATTAAACAACTGAATCTGAAATGTTTTCTTCTCAATTTTTAAAAATCATTCAAAGGATTTGTCAAATGTTTTTAATAATACATACGCAAACTATTCAGTGCGTACAAAACGTCATGAAAATGATAAGTTGCCATAACGCATTCCCTTTGAAACGTGCTACGTTTAAATATTTGTCAAAATAAAAATGAATAGAAATCCTCATTGAATAATCGTTCATGTCATACAGTAAACATAAGCTATGAAATTTAAAAAGTGCGTGTCATTCAAAACTTATGTTATTTGAGTCGACCTCTTTGTTGTTTTTCATGCTCTATTGTTCTCCGTGGCTCAGAGTGAATATGTCCGTATTCAATATTGCATGATATGATTTTTCTAGAACAAGACTAGAACTGGAGTACCAAATCGTATTTAATGATAAAAATTCAAATTTCTCAGTGCACACAAACAAGTCATTAATACATTTGCCAAGTCACGTATATGATTTTAATCACGTTTACATGTGAATGAGAAGGTTAATACAGAAATTTATTTTGACAGTAAAAAAGGTTTGATAAATGTGTCTATGGAAAATTTCTCATGACAGCTCATGTGTTAAGAACATGTGTTGTAAACAATTCTAAGGGAAGAGTAATTTTTAAATTTGTTGTTATGCATTGTTTGATTTCCAGCTGTCAAAACAGCAACATTTTCATGGTGATTTGCTTTGTAAAATTTTACTCTTGTTACACATTCGTTCTCTTTTCGAAGAAGTCTTTTCTTAATTCGTATAATAAAACTGGCTTTGTTTTTTTTATAAAATAAGTTAAATACTTCAGTTTCATAACACCGGCTTGCTGAGTCAAATTCGCAGTTAAATAGGGGAAAAGTACGAAAAAGACACGAGTCCTAAATATAAGATATTCAGCCATCGTAGAATTAGTTAAGTTTTGACCGTTGAGAAAAGTGTTTACTACTATCAAAGCAACGCTGGTTTATGTATCAAAAAGCCTTGAGATGCACTATAAAACGCACGATTTCTTTTTAATTGGAAAAAAAACCTTGAAATTCTTACAATAACCAGTGTTTTTCTTTTAATGAATAATAACTCACTCATAATTTTTGCACATATTTATACGTATAAACAAATTAAAATGCCACATTCTTTAATCTTACACTTTCAAATTCATATGGCGTTTGATGAAGATTTATAAGCTTATAAATAAGTAACATATGAAAATTAAATTATTGTATAAAACAAGTATTGTGAGAAATATGTTGATGTAGTGTGCCATTAGATCTTATGTTGCTTAGATTTTCTGCATAACTATCTTTATTTTTAATATTGGTTTGAGACTTTTGAACAACCATTGGTTCATTGCCATATTTCAGATATTTAATGTATCTGTCTATATGATATAAAAGCTATCAATTTTTAAACTACACAATTTGTTCATTGCTTAATTCATAAATGGGTGTAAAGCAATATTATATACATCATTTTCAATTGCTTCAGAAATGATATGACAATTCTCTTAGATATAACAAAAAACTCATTGAAATGCAACTATCTAACCAGAAAATCAAAACTAAGCACCAGACCGAACACAGCAAACAAGTCCGCCGCAAACTGGCCAACCAACAATCCAACCAATATACAAGACTTACTATAATACATTTTGTACTTGCTAAAGAATTGCAGTGTACACATTTTCCAATAATTACTTGGTACGTATGAAAACTAGCATGTTTTCTCTAACAAGCAATAAATCACCTCATTTGTTCAGCTTGAACATCAAGAATATTTGATAAATTAGATTATGACTATGTGAAATGAGTCAAACATTTGTATAAGAGAAGAATAGAAATGTAACTACGCTTTTATATTTGTACATGATGTTTCAATATCATTCTATCAATGTTTGTTTGTTTATAATATGATCTCATATTAGAGCTTTGAGGTTGATGCTGACAGTTAATAATATCTGTAAAGGTCTATCGACAATAGTAATGACGCTCACCTTCAACCATAGCCTACTGTTACTGCAAAGAAACATTCAGATCAAGAATTGAACACATCTACACCTACAGTTAATGATTTCCTAGCACAGAAAAATTATCAATAAAAAACGCACAGGCAAGAAAGACTTTATTTTGGTTATTGCTTCCTATTCGATTTTTTGTAGTCACGTCATTTATGGGAACAATAAGAAAAGATGAAGCGTGTACATGTTAGATGACAATAGTTTAATATATATTATTTTCCTTGAACAAAGTACGAGTAGTCGTTGTGTTTTTATATCACGACTGTTTAAGTATTAAAATAGATATTTTATGCACATAATACACCAAGTGTTCCTACTGTTTGTGAGATTACAAACATTAACTACCACAACAATCAATGAATCTTAAAGCAAATCGAACATTACATTTATGACATATGAACAAGCAATATTATTATTAACACGACAAATTTTCAATAAAATTCTTACTTCAAAAGGCGTTCAAAGACATTCCATGAAATATATAACACACTCATATATTCGAGGTTAATGACATTGTATTAAAAACATGATGTATTTGAATCAGGCAGAAATGGTTATTATTAAGCTCTATGGTAGTATCGTGACTACTAACATTATTGTAAAAAAATAAAAAATAAACAGAAACTGACATGCAATTTAGACATAGTATTCGTTAAATTTATCAGCATACAATAATATACTTTTCACCCAAACCAAACCGATTTATTTAGAAAAGAATAAATACTCTTAAATGGTAACGCATCGTTTATATAACCACGAACGATATGAAGTATGTCTTTGAAACAATCAAAAGCCATAGCTAAAATTAAGTCTAAAAAAACAAATCTTAACAACGAACATTTAACCAATTTTACTTATGTTATGAATTTAAAAGAGCGTGATTTTCGTGTCATAATGAGCGCCGTACTATAGTCAGGAAATTGCAACTGAATATGTGTTTGTGAACAATGATGACCCACATGTATTGACTATGAATTTTGTTGCCTAAAAAAATTTACAACACATAAATGCAGTGTAGGTATAAAAATATTTTACCACCGTGGTTGAATGCAAATGTTTATGAAACATAACACGGGCGAAGTGTAGTGTAATTTATTTGATTTAAAAGCGTCACGCAGCCAGAAGATTTATGTCACTCATTGGAAACCAAGTCCCACTTTGAGATATATTAAAGTCTCCATCATACTCGTATCTTCAGTTTTACATTTTAAACAACATGATCGAACAATTGGTAAGATAGTTTACAGTTAGGACAAATATTATGAACATAATGTAAGTGAGTAGCCTTGTTATACTACATACATGCACTTGTTTTGAATGCATGGCCTAGTTTCTCTGCATCTTACAACATTAACAACTCTTTTGAGAGCTGCTGATTATATATGTAATCACATATAACTTGATTACAACAATATATAAATGAAATATCGTCATCTGACTACAATTGTTTGTCTCGGTTTCAACATATTATATCTAATGAAAAGTGTCATTTGTCTTCAGACATTTCATTATGTATGCTAATAATGTCTAGTTATTGGTTTTTATCAGTATTAAAAATATCTTTCTCCGAATTGAGATATTATGTTTAGATAACCTCAATACCAGTTACGTATATCATGAATAAAGTATTTGAATATAATTTTACTCTTTTAAAGTTTACTTGTCTGATTAAGGGTACGCTTAAACTGAATTATTCAATTGTGTCTAATAGTAAACTAATTGTAAACCATTTAGTAAAAACTTTTAAACATATCCAAAAACTTGTTTTGGACTATTCACTGTATAATTACCTAACAAGTATCATTGTTTTTTGTACATTTTACTTAAACTGTTCAAGGACAGTTGAAATGTTTTGCTGGATCCGAACATCCATACAACAGGAATGAAAATAAATGCTCTTCAAGTCAACGTAACAGTTACAAAAAATATTCGGTCAAACAATATAAAAATATAATATTTTTGACATATTCAATCTTCTTTAACATCAACACATTCAGCTAATGTTTACTTAAAATATGAAAGTCATACAAAAAGATCGTCAAATCGTATATACATGTATTTCAACAACAATCAATGAATCTTAAAGCAAATCGAACACAAATTTAATGACATATGAAAAAAGCAATAATAACTAATTCGACTAATTTACGTAGTAAGATTTTTCATGAAATATTAAACCCACATATATTCGAGATTAATGACATTTAATTCAACGAAATAATGTGTTTCTATCAGGCAGATATCATCATTGTTAGCTCTATGAAAGTATCGTGTCTACCCACATCATTGTTAATATTTAAAATAAATAGCCAATGTCATATCATTTAGACATAGTTAACCCTTAATTAACCAGCATACAGTGTCGTAAACCATGATACACTGATGTATAATATAGAATATTTGCCCTAAACGAATAACACGTTTATATAACTAGGACGAAAAAGAAACGCCGGGTACATAAAATATGCCACACATGTCCGGCCGTGTTTCGCAAAACAAGAAGGGTCATCGCTAAAAGGGGGTATTTTTCACATAATCAGCATCGGAAATCGATTGAAACTTCAACAGCTGGTTCCATACAGATGACATTTCATACAAAAATAAATATAATAATCCAATAATACAATTTATCCCTTAAAACAATCATTATAGGTTACCCGGCGTTTCTTTTTCGTCCTAGTATATAAACATGTACGGTATTTTCAAAAGTATGCATTTGAAACAATCAGCAGCCAAAAGCTGAAGTAAAAAACTTTTTCAACAAGTGTTCACTAATATCGTTATTTTTTTGTACAATACTGTATATTTTTTAATTTCAATTTTTGTATTTGGTTATTCATGGCCTTCGACACATACACAAAAATATATATTTTCAATTAACATGATTTTTTTTGTTCCTATAAAGCTATATTGTCGAAGACATAGCTATCGAGGCTGAATGCAAATGTGTTTTTATACATAACATATTTAGCTTTGTTAGGCAAATTTTAGTGTAATTCCTTCGTTCAAAATCTATACAAATATATATAAAACATAAATGCATGTACATTATAAATTATCAGCAGCTGAAACACATAGTACTACAAATTTCATTAGTCTGGTTAAGAACGTTACGCAGCAAGAATGTTTCCATTACAAAACTCGTCCAACTTAGAGTTATATTTGTGTCTGCCTCATACTGGTTTCAATAGCTTTACATTTTAAAAAGCTTGATCGCAAAAGTGGTAAAATAGAATGTATCGCTGGAAGAAATCGATCATGGACATAATAAATATGTGATTAGCAGTGCTATACTACATGATGCAAATAAACAGTTACTTGTTTTGATTACATTTTCTCTTTTCTTTGCATCTTACATTAAGAAAACAATTCTTTAGACAGCTGCTGATTTCATATACATTGTACAATCACATATAACTCTATTATAACTTGATAACAACAAATCAACATGAAATATCGTCATCTGACTACAATTGTTTGTCTCGGTTTCAACATATTATATTCAATGAAAAATGTCATTTGTCTCCAGACATTTCATCATGTATGCAAATAGCCTCTAGTAGTTTTATAAGTTTATTGTTCATCAGTATTGACTGAAACATTGCGAATAGTATCTGACTCCGAAGCTTAGAATTTTGATTTTGATAAACATGATTACATAAAAAGAATTATGTATTAAGGGACAGAGATTTATATACATGTTTTTGCAGGATAATGCCTGCTGTTTTATTTCAGATTAATAGTAATCACAAAACTTTAATCACGCTTAATATAAAACCATTTGCATATCATTTAATGAGAACACTTTAAACGTAGCGAGATATATTCATTTATTTGTCTTGAACTATATTAGTGCCAATTTTACCTTGAATTGTTATATTTAGGATGGTTAAAATTTGTCAGTTGAATCAACAACGCCAATACATCAGTAGTTATATTAATATACACGTATCAATATATCATTTTATTGGTTGTTTTACCTATAGACATACACACAATAAACTATGATACGTTTGACTATTGAATCGACTTTACTCACAAAAATACAGCTACTGTTCACTTGAAAAAATATTGTCATGCAAGAACATCATCAAATCGTTTCATCACATCATTAATACAGAAGATAATCGACATATTGCATATACTTATTACTTTATTACTTTGATACATTTTTAGACTATTTGTCCACCGACAAATACATTACAAAATTGTAATAAATAATCAGGTTTATACGCCATTTATGCAACTTGAAAACACATATGTTATTTTACCCATCCAAATAAGAATTAAAAGTGTGAACATATTTTTAACGCCCTGTAAAGAAGAAGAAAACAAAGAAAACACAAAAAGAATGATTTATCATAAATGTCATGTTATTAAACTAAATAAAAAAATAAATTAGTGCTCATGTCATTTATAAATTTTGTGTAAAATTATTAATGATGGCGCGGTGTCTGTGAATTAAAAAGATAATTTAAGGCGACACGGCTGTCATTTACGATAAAATGTATTTTTGCAATCTCGATCAATTCAGTAAGTGTATAGGCAATTTGGCATACATTTGTACGTATTTCAATTGTTGTGAATTCATTGTTTCAATACATACAACATCTCAGTTAATTGGAAAATGGATATTTCGGATTCCATACACTAATTTTAAACTGCAATCATTAATCTTTTTTTTCTAAGCAAGAATGTGCATAGAATATTGTAGATAAGTTAATTAATTTTTCCTATATTATAATATATTTAGTAAACAATGTCATCTTACGTGCAATTTGTGTTGTTTATCACCATTCAAGGACGCTTGGGCGACTAGTTATGATAAAAGTAATTACTATTTGTAATACGATAAAGTGCATTACGCGGCATTTCTCGTATAACCTTCCGAAACTGGAGCTCTAATTTGTTTGTTGGTTAATTTTAAGATTATTTAGTTATAAGTTACGTAGGATATGATTGAACTCTTGAAAATAAAAATGTTACTCATTAAACAGGTTTTTCACTGAAACAAAGGCGTTGAAGTATAATTTACTAGTTGATGTGAAGTTGTTTAAAGCAGTTATCCTTTTTACATTGTGCATAAATATATTTGATATCCAAAAAAATGAAGCCTTTATAAACACAATTTCTCTCCCAACCTGTTTTGTTGTTAATGTTGAAATAGTGAAAAATAACATCTTTACAGATTATGGTATCTTCTGTCGTGAATGTGATTAATGTACACAATACGGAAGACCTTTAAAATAAATGAAGAAGGTTTTAAATAGATATATATTATAGTTATATTGGATTTTCACATACCATGGGTTTCTGCCTAATAATGTTTTGTGCAGCTTTATTATGAGTTTCATATTGTTTTCACAGAAAACTATCTAATACACCCTTTATAATATGTACCATGCTTACTGAATGATGCATTGCACTGCATACAATCTTATTTCTCTTGATAAACACAGAAATCAGCATGTTTTCCATAACAAGCTATAGATCACGCCATGTGATCGGATTGAACAATGTGAATATTTACTAAGCGACAACATTGATGGATTAGATAATAAATATAATATGCGAGAGAATTTGTGTGAATCAAGCTTGGAAATATACTTGACATTTGTCTCAGAAGTATTGTATAATGTTATGCAGGAGGTTATTTCAAAGGTTCGAACGTCTTTGAATTAGTTCAAAATGCAGATTGTCAGTTGTTGGTTTCAAGTACGTATGCTATTCTATTGATGTCATTCAGACAATAGTTAATGGTCAGCTACAATCCTATAAAGTTTTAAATATCATAAATATCGTTTGCCATCGATTGGTGTCAGTTGTTACATGTCTTGATGGTCTTGATAAGGCTGTCGTTGATTTGCCCGGCAGTTTTAAAGTTTAAACATAAGTTTTATTGTCTAGAAATATAGATGATATATATCGTGTGACTTAACTATTTGAAGTCTGTAGTTTGTAATGTTGTCGGTCACACACTTGGCTAGATAATACATTTGTAAACATATTACAAATCTATATGGATGTTTTGAAAAATTCCCGCTAAAATGGTAAAAAATGCAATTTAGAAAATAAACTATACTCCAAAACTATAAACAAAACTTCAAATTAAAATCTTTAAACATCATTTGGTTATTGATCAATTTTTAACAATTCTTTCTCACGCAATAGGTGAGTAAAATAATGAAAGTCGATATGACTTAAAACAACATCATGACGTCAAATATTGTTATAAGCGCCTAACTCATTTAATATTCTGTAAGAATGACACATTATCATTGACTTTTATGTTACAAACCATCTTCAAAAGACTTTCATCTTTGGTTTTCTTTATATAACTTTTACTAGTTTCAAGCTTGTATTTCAAACAAGTCATAATTAGTACAGGATTTGGAACAGTGAAAGAGCTTTTTTTCTAACAAATCAATTTTATGTATTATGAATACATTTATTAGACTCAAAACTTTATGTATTACGTGTACTCCAAATTGTAGCTTTGATATTTGATTATTGGACGGACACTCTATCTACTTTTACGTGTATTAGACATTCGTTTAAATCTTTTATTTAGTATGCCAATTTTATCTGCTAACATCTTCGCTACACTTGTGTCAAATCAGTTCCATTGAAAAAATAACAAAATGAATGATAAAACAAAATTCCCACCAGCCATAGAAATAGATCCTGCAAATCTTCAATCTTGAACTTCGTAACGTAAAACATAAACATTTTGTATATAAATCATTTATAATAAAGGTAAACCTTCTATATAACAGCCCAGATATGTGCAAGTCAGACATAAGAATAAATTTATATTCATAGACACATTTTATCATCATTTCAATATTTTAGACAAGGGTGTATAAAATACCAGACAATATCGTTTCCTTTAATATCAATTTTGGCAACAAGATGACTGGGAGAAGTAGTTTTATTTCTTCATGATAAATATTCAATACATAAACAGCTTTAGTTTCTACACGCACTGTAATATTCTTTCAGACTTTCTCCATTGTGCATTCCTACGGAAATGGTTGTGTTGTACAGAAAGAAATCAAATGATATGCATGAGAATGTGTTACAGCACCATGATCATTGTTATTTAGTTTACATTTCAGTTGAAGCCAGTTGTAGATAACTACAGACAATTATCACGAATACTACCTTGCCATTTCAATTTACGAGGTATTTTTCGCAAAAAGTTATACTTTATGGTTTCTCAAAATCGGCGCGACAGGATGAACGACTGTGTATTTAATGTGGCACCGGTACTAAATGTACGATAGTCTATGTTAATATATTTGACTGATAAACGCAGTAAAAGGAGGCGGTAACTTTTTATGTGCAGACAAGGAATCTATGGGAACCTACAGCGTCGACAAATTTAACTTCAGTTCAGGCACCAAATAACTGTATTATTATTTTGTTGTTTGTTTTGATTATTAAGTTTGCGAAAGAAATAGTTTAAATATATAAACACACCATCATCAATTGTTTCTGAATTGAAATGATCTTTTTCTATGGCATGCCTTTAAACTCTCTGAGCTCGAACTCGAAATTTAAACTACAAACTCAAACGCAGCAAACCAATGAATCGTAAACCAGCCAACCAGCAATCCATCTTAATACCTATATTACTAATCTCCGTGCTTGCTTACGAATTGCAGTGTATGCATTTAATTATTTGGTAGGTATGAAAACAAGAATGTTTTCTCTAACAAGCACAAAATCAGCTCATTTGGACAGCTTGAACATAAAGAATATTAATTCAGTGTCAATATTGACAAATTAGATCATGACTATGTGAAAGGAGTCAAACGTTTGTATAAGAGAAGCATAGAAATATATCTACGTTTGTATATTTCTACATTATGTTAGAATATAAAGGTCATATTATCAATGTTCTCTTGTTTATTATACTGTCTCATATTGGATCGTTAAGGTTAATGCTGACAGTTAATAATATGTGTAAAGATCTATCGACAATAGTGATGACGCTCATCATCAAACATGGTCTACTGTTACCACAAAGAAACATTCTGATCAAGCACTGAACACAACTACACCTACAGTTAATGATAATGTAGCACATAAAATGTAATCAGTTAAACACGTACAGGCAAAAAAACATTTTTGGTTATTGATTCCTATTTTGTGCTTGTCACATCTTTTATGAGAACAATAAGACATGGTGAAATGAGTACATGTAAGATGACTATAAAATCATAAAATATGAGTTTTCACAATGCCGTAGCTCAAATCTATATTCTTTTCCTTGTTCAAAGTTTGAGTTCAGCCGTTGTGGTATTGATAGAACAACTGTTAAAATTATAACAGCCATGCTATGCATGTAATGAACCAAGTGTTCCTACGTTTTGTAACATTGCATACATTAATGTCCTTAACAATCAATGAATCTTATATCAAATCACACACTAGTTTTATGACATAAGAAAAAAGCAATAATTATCAACGCAACAAAGTTCCATACCAATTATTACTTTTACGTATAATGGCATTCCATGAAATATTAAACCCACACATATATTCGAGGTTAATGACATGTAATTTAAAGAAATAATGTGTCCCAATCATGCAGCCATCAACATTGTTAGCTCTATGATAGTATCATGTCTATATTATTTATCTAAATAATCAATAGCCAAAAGCTTGAATAAAAAAACTATTTCATCAATTGTTCACTTATATAGTTATTTTTTTATACTGTTTCTATTTCAATTTCTGTGTGTTATTCATGGCCTACGGCCCATACACAAAAAACGTATTTTAAATTAACATGATTTTCGTGTTACTATAAAGCTATGTTGTCGAGGTCTTGGCTACTTAATGTGTGTTTGTTAACAATGATGATACGCCTGTATTGACTAAGCTTCTATTTTGTAACTTATTCCAACAGATAAACTCATTGTATGTTATCAGAGTAAAATTTTACAACCGAGGCTAAATGTAAATGTGTTTTTACACATAACATATTTGGCTTTGTTAGGCGAAATTTAGTGTAAATCCTTCGTTCAAAATCTATTCAGAATATATAAAAAGCATGAATAAATTATAAATTATCAGCTGCCCAAACACATAGTACTAAAACTGCATTAATCTGGTTAAGAGCGTTACACATAAGCAATGTTTTGTTATTCATTTCAATCCTAGTCACACTAGGAGATATATTGGTGTATGCACCATACTGGTATCATCAGATTTACATTTAAAACAGCTTAATCGAAAAAGTGGTAAAATAGAATGTATCGCACAAAGAAATCG
Organism: Mactra quadrangularis; assembly: GCA_025267735.1. NCBI lineage: Eukaryota > Metazoa > Mollusca > Bivalvia > Venerida > Mactridae > Mactra > Mactra quadrangularis. The sequence goes on from CM046304.1 coordinate 38,649,639, forward strand.
ATCACGAACCTAATATATATGTGATTATCACTGTTATACTACATATGGTGCACATGAAATTGTTTTGATTTACTATTTTCTTTGCATCTTACATCTTTCACAACTATGTATAGAGCTGCTCTCCACATAAAAAAATACAATAACTCTGTTATTGATTACAAGGAACCAAATATGAAATGTCGTCATCTGACTTCAATTGTTTGTCTCGGTTTCAACGTATTATATTAAATGAAAAGTGTCATTTGTCTCCAGACATTTCACCATGTATGCAAATATTGTCATGTAGTAGTATCATAAGTTCATTGTTAATCAGTATTGACTGAAACATTGCAAATAGTATCTGACTGCGAAGCTTAGATTTATTTTTTTGATAAACATGATTGCAAATAGAGAACATGTATTAAGGGACAGACATATATTTATTTGCAGGATAAGGCCGACTGTTTTATTTCGGGTTAACAGTAAACACAAAACATTAATCGCGCTAAATATAAAACCATTTGCATATCATTAAATGAGGATACTTAAACGTATCGAGTTAATTCATTCACTTGTCTTGAACTAACCAAGTGCTAATTTTACCTTGAATTGTTATGGTTAAAATGTGCCAGTTAAATCCACAGCGCAAACACAACAGGAATTATAATAATATACACGTACCATCAATAAATCCTTTAATTGGTTGTTTTACCTATAGATGAATGTAGACATGCACAGCTTAAACTATAATACGTTTGACTACTGAATCGTCTTTTACTCATAGAAATACAGCTAATGTTCACTTAAAAATAAGATTGTCATACAAGAGCATCATCAAACTGTTTAAACACATCATTTATACAAACAATAATCGACATGTTATATAATTATTTCTTCAAATCGAGAGCTAATCACTGTCAACTTCATAACACACTCACAATGTCTTATTTGCAGTTCTTTCCGAGCGGACATTTTAACGTTTTCAATAATTCTAATCTAAAATTATATTTCTAGCACAAAGAAAATAATGTGAAATATAATTAAATAAAGACAATGCTAGTATTCTCATCATGATAAAAATAGATCAAAGTTAAAACAAATGACCAAGTAACAACTAAAATTAAGTTTGCTACCCTTATATGTAACACGGTGGATAAAGACCCAATTAGCAGAAATGTGTCTCATTGACCATCAAACTCTTAGCTGCAGATAAAACATGTCGACGAGACAATTTCAATGGACACAGCGACAATATAGCTTTCGTACATGGCTACAGGACAATTTCTGAGAACGTGACATAGCAAAAAGCGTTTAAGGGAACTGGTGGACAACTTTGCATTTGAATGGAAAACAATTTATTTTTAAAGTGAACATAAATATTACACGTATGATCATATGTGACATACTTTTGATTTGTACATAGATAACGCATTAGTATTGATAATGAATGCATTAACGCTAATGTATTGATAGCGCAATAAACATGCATTTTATACCAAAATAATATATTTGTAACGTTTTAAAAATGTGTTAAAATCTTTGCAGTATCGCAAAGCGCTATCACGTTAATGGACTGCAGTCTTTAAGTTCTTTTTAAATAATCTATAACGTCTTTCTGGCTTTTACGAAGACAACAAACAATTATATTGAAACTGTGGGTATCTATGTACATGAGAGCCTATTATAACTAAGAAAAACAAGAAACTCCATATTAGTTTAATGCTTGGATACAATTTATTTAGGTTTTGGCCACCGGCAAATGCACACATGATACAAATTTGGTATACATAAATAGGTTCAATACACTCAATTTGCAACCTGACAACACATCTATTATTTTACATTCCCAAATATAAATTAAGCGTATTGATATAAACAGATTTCTTTATGCCCTGTGAAGTATTTGTTAAACAAAATAAAAAAAACACAAAATGATTATCAATAATCATTACTTTCAGGTTATTGAACTAAAACGAAAATAAAATAGTGCTATGTCATTTATGACAGCTGTAGAAGAAATAATCAATGATGGTGCGGTGAAAATGAAGGCGACACTGAGGTCTTTTACGATGTAATCTTTTAAAATGTCGTTCATTTAATGATGACAATTTGAACATGGTGTACTAAATCATTCGCTTCAATGTGTTTGTTTGTTAAGATATAGAGTATTTAGCAATAATTACGTTAAATATATTTGAACTCTTTAAAAAGAAAGTGTTACTCATTGGAAAGGTTCGTCTCATTGTTTATACTGGAGTAGATCTTCTTTGTCACTGAAACAAATGTGTTAAAGTATTCTTCACTCGTTTATATGCAGGTGTTTGAAGCAGCTAATATCTGTAAATCAAGCATGGTCTTATTTTAAATTCAAAATAATGCAGCCCCTATAATCACAACTTCTTGTCCAACATACTTTGTTGTGAAAGTCAAAATGGTGAAAACATCAATACAGATTATGCTTTCTTTTATCCTTAATGTAATTAGTTGTCACAATGCGGAAGACCTTCAAAATAGATTAGAAATGTATTTTTAAAGGATACATTATGGTTTTATTGGATTTTGGATCTACCGGTGGGTTTCCCCCAAGACAAGATAAATCTTTTGTACAGCTATGAAATGGGATTATCATTGTTTTCACATAAAACCAACTAAACACTCTTTATAACATGTGTCATGCTTACTGAATAATGCATTACACTGCACACAATCCTATTGTTCTTGATAAACACAGAAATCAGCATGTTTCCCCATAACAAGCTATAGATCACGTCATGTGATCGGATTGAACAATGTTAATATTTACCAAGCGACAGCATTGATGGATTAGATAATAAATATAATATGCGAGGGAATAAAACATTTGTGTGAGTCAAGCTTGGAAATATACTTGACATTTGTCTCAGAAGTATTGTACGCTAACGCTAACATATGAAGTTATTTCAAATATAAGAACGTCTTCTGATGCGCGTGAAATGCAGATAGTCAATTGTTGTTTTCAAGTATGTACGCTCGTATATTAACCCATTTATGTCATTCAGACAATAATTAACGGTCAGCTACAAACGTATAAAGTTTTAAATATCAGAATTTTGTTTGCCATCGATTGGTGTCGGTAAGAATGGTTACGTGCTTTGATGGTCTTGATTAGTCTGTTGTTAATTTTTCCGGTGGTTTTAAATACTTGAAATAAGTAAACTTGTCTAGAAATAAGGATGATATATATCGTGTGACTTAACCATTCGAAGTTTGTGGTTTGTAATGTTGTCCGTCACACAATTTACAAGATAGTAAATTTATAAACATATTACAAATCTAAATGGATTTGTTTTGCAAATTGTCCCGCTAAAATGGTAAAAATGCCAACTGGAAACAAAATATACTCTGATACCAAACTTCAAAACAATGTTTTAAACAACATTTGATTATTGATCCATTTTAACTAGTCATTGGCACGCAATATGTGAGTAAAATAATGAAAGTAGATATGATTTTAAAGATCATGGCGTCAAAGATTGGTATAAAAGCCTAACGTATTTAATATTCTTGTGTAAGTACGACACATTATCAATGATTTTTATTACAAACATTCTCTCAAAGACTTTAAACTTAGGTTGAGGAAAAAAACAATTTCCAACCATCCTTATATCACTATAATGAGTTGTTAGTTTGTATTCATACGTGATCAGTGCAAGATTTAGAACAAAAGCAATGTGAATGGCAAGACCTCAAACATACTCGTTACAAACAATTTCAAGTTAATTTCCGTCGAGAATCATTTTCAACAATTCGATTTTATGTGTTATAAATACATAACTGTATTAGACTTGAAGCATTACACATTTTACGCGTACTGCTTTATTGGATTTGGTTAATGGTTGTTTAACAGATAATCTACTAAAGCATAAACTTTTTGTATAAGATACCATTTATAATAAAAGTAACCCTTCTATATAACCCAGATATATGTAAGTCGGACAGAAGGATAAATTCATATCCATAGTCTCATGTTATCATTATTTAAATGTTTTAGACAAGGGTATATATAAAAGACCAGACAAAATCGTTTCCTTCAATATCAATTTTGGCAACAAGATGACTGGGGAAAGTAGTTTTATTTCTTCATGATAAATAGTTAATACGTTAACTGCTTTAGTTTCTACACGTATTGCAATATTCATTCAGACTTTCTGCATTGTGCATTCCTATAGAAAGATTTATGTTGTACAGAAAATGACAAGTAATATGCAAGAAAATGTGTTGCTGCACAATAATCTATGCTATTTAGTTTATATTTTAGTTGTAGCTGGTTATAAATTACTTCAATTTTCACCAACACTTCTTTGACATTTTTAGTTTATGAAGCCTTATACGCCAAAAATAACTATACTTGATGAGTTCTCTTAATTGTCGCATGCAGAATGTACTGCTGTGTAATAAAATGGTGAGCTAGAGACGACATTTCTGCATATTCTTACACTTTCCTACAAATCAAACACTGTACCATAATCTATATATATGTTTTGAATCCAGTACCAAAAGAAGGCATCGTTTAAAATGCGCAGAAATCTACCGCGACAAGAATTCATACTTCAGTTCAGACACCCAACGACTATAAAATCGTTTCGTTGATTGTTTTGATAAGTAAGTTTGCAAAAGACATAGTACACAATTTCCACTTGTTTCCGAAATGCTATGATTTTTTTCCTATGACATGCCGCAAGACTTCCTAAACTAGATCCATCTTACCAGGAAATTGAAATTTAAACTTAACTCAATACCGAAACACAGCAACCAATCATCTGCAAACCAGCCAACAAACAATCCTACCAAATACCAGTATTACTATACATGTCTTCGTGCATGCTGAAGAATTGCAGTGTATGCCTTTCTATTATTTATCTGTTACGTATGAAAACTAGCATGTTTTGCTCTAACAAGCAATAATTCACGTTATGTAATCAGCTTGATTATAGTGGATATTTATTCAATGTCAACATTGATAAATTAGATCATGACTATGTGAAAGGAATCAAACATTTGTATAAAAGAAGAATAGAAATGCACTACGTTTTTATATTGTTACATGATGTTTCAAAAACATTCTATCAATTTTTGTTTGTTTATACTATAGTATCAAATAGAGCTTTAAAGTTGATGCTGACATTTAATTATATCTGTCAAGGTCTTTCGACAATAGCAATTGATACTCATCATCTTACAGTTCAAAAGATGCTTTGTATTCACTGCACTGGTTATCAGTCAAAACAAGAATCAACTTTAAGATATGTACTTTGATGTACAACTGTTTTACTGAAACTGCACCTGCATATCTGACTGAAATTCTGTGAAAGCCTTTACAAAGCAGATCTGGTCTTAGATCTGCAAAATCCAAAGACCTGAATTTTTTGGTTCCAACAAATAAAAAAAAACCATTCAGTGACAGAAGCTTTAGTACAGTTGACCCCATGCTTTGGAATAAGCTACTAATGGACGAAAGTTTTGTCCGGTCTACAAAAACCATAATATCTTTTTTGTTTGTTATTGCACACTCATACATTTGGTATCGTTATGCTAGGTTTACATCTGGCCACGATCTCACCGATTAGCCAGAGGCTAAAAATTCGGGGAGCTCTACGATGAAAATGGTATACTCCACGTTCTGTTACGCTTCCTTACGAAATCAGCATGTTTTGTTGCGCTCTACTGCGCTTTGCTACGATCGAGCCCACGATTTGCATCACGTTCTGTTACGCTTTGTTACGATCAACACGATTGGCTTCCACGCTCCACCACGTTCCGTTACGTCCTGTTAAGATCTCCCATGACAAAGCCGCTCTGTTACGATCTCCTGCGATTTGACCTATGATTTGAGACAAATGTCCACGTTTTACGTCACGATTTGATATTTAAACAAGAAATAATTCTTTCCCAGCGACGCGGGATAAAAAAATGTGTCCACGCTGGTCCCGATCTGTTGCGCTTGTACTCCACGTTCTGTTACGTTCTGTTACGCTTTGGTACGTTCCGTTACGTTTTGTTACGAAGGCCACGCTCTGTCACGATTAAAAATGAATCGGGGCAATCGTGGTGAAATTTAAGTTTAATTCAAAATCTGTCCCGATGCCCACGATATCCCCGATTCAACCACGTACCGTTACGCTCCCCCACGATCACCCCGATTCGACTCCACGCTCTGTTACGTTCGCCACGATGCTCTGGAATCGGGGACATCGTAGTAATCGTGGCCAAATGTAAAACTAGCATTAGATAGAGAATGTTATTATGCATTGAATAAAACAAAATTGTGAAATTTGAGCCATTTCTTTCGGTACAGTAATGTGTTGAAAATTGACATTGAGGATTTGCAAGTTACAAATGATTGCGTTGAGTCAGTTTTAAATGAAACATTTTTTTTCAATGTGTGTGTGACCCCCATTAACCCGAATAAGTTCGGTGCTCCTTTTACGCATCGATGCTATAAGTTTGCATAGGAATCTAGCCGGAAGACCAGAAAACTCATTTGGGTTATTGGGGGTCACACACATTATTGAAAAAAAAATGTTTCATTTTAAAACTGACACAACGCAATCATTTGTAACTTGCAAACCCTCAATGTCAATTTTCAAAACATTACTGTACCGACATAACTGACTCAAATTTCAAAATTCTTTTTTTATTCAATGCATAATATCATCCTCTTTCTAACGATACCAAGTGAATGAGTGTGCAAAAACAAACAAAAAAGATATTATGGTTTTGTAGACCGGACAAGACTTTTGTCCATTAGTATATTTGAATCAGGCAGAAATGGTTATTATAAGCCTTATGGTAGTATCGTGACTACCAACATCATTGTAAAAAATTGGAAAATAAACAGTGAGAGGCATGTCATTTAGACAAAGTGAACGTTTTCAGCATACAATAACACAGACTTTTCAACCCAAACCAAGTCAATTTATTTCATGTAAAGAATAATTGCCCTGAAATAGCAACGCATCGTTTATATAACCACGAACGGTATGAAGTATGTCTTTGAAACAACCAAAAGCCAAAGAAAAATGAAATATAAAAAACTACTTTTAACAATGAACGTTTAAATTTTTTACTAATGTTATGAATTAAAAGAGCATATTTGTCGTGTCATAATAAGCACTATAATATAGTCGTGGACATTGCTACTGAATTTGTATAAAATATGATGGTCGGCTTGCATTGACTTGACTTCTATTTCGTAAGTAATTCCAACAGATAAACTTATTGTATGATTTAGAGTAAGTTTTTAAAACCGAGGCTGAATGCAAATGTGTTTTACACATAACATATTTGGCTTTTTTAGGTAAAATTAATTTAATGTAGTTCCAGCATTTAAAATGTATATAATATAACAAACATGAGTAAATAGTCAGTTAAAAAATAAACTACTATAAACTGCATTAATCTGGTTAAGAGCGTTACGCAGAAATAATGTTTTTTTATTTATTGGAAACCTAGTTTAAATAGGAGTTATATCAGTATTTGCATCATACTGGTATCATCAGCTTTACATTTTAAATAGCTTATACGAATAAGTGGCAAAATAGAATGTATCGCTGGAAGACATGGATCATGAACATAATACATGTATATATGTGATCAGCAGTGCTATACTACATGATGCATATGGACAGTTACTTGTTTTGATTACATTTTCTCTTTTCTTTGCATCTTACAACATTGGCAACTGTGTAGAGAGCTGCTGATAACATAAATAGATACAATAACTCTGTTAGAACTTGATTACAACAAATCAAATATGAAATATCGTCATCTGACTACATTTGTTTGTCTCGGTTTCAACATATTATATTCAATGAAAAGTGTTATTTGTCTCCAGACAATTCATCATGTATGCAAATAGGCTGTAGTAGTTTTATAAGTTTATTGTTCATCAGTATTGACTTAAACATTGCGAATAGTATCTGACTGTGTAGCTTTTAATTTTGTTTTGATAAACATGATTGCATAACAAAATTATGTATTAAGGGACAGAGATATATACACATGTTTCTGCAGGATAAAACCGGCTGTTTTATTTCGAGTTAACAGTAAACACAAAACTTAAATCGCGCTAAATATAAAACCATTTGCATATCATTTAATGAGTAAACTTAAACGTATCGAGTTAATTCATTTACTAGTCTTGAACTATCCAAGTGCCAATTTTACCTAGAATTGTTATATTTAGGATGGTAAAAATGTGTCATTTAAATCCACAGCGCAAAAACAACAGGAATTATAATAATATACACGTACAATCAATATATCCTTTAATATGTTGTTTTACCTATATATATATGTTAAACATTGATTTTTACACCTCATTTAATACATTTGTAACGTGTTGGAAATAAATTTAAAAGTGTCTGCAGTACCGAGAAGATCAATCACCTAACTGGACTGCAGTCTACAAGTGCTTTTTTGAAAATCTGAACCTACTGACTGGCTTTTACGAAGACATCAATCTATTCTAATGAAACAATTGATATATATATATATCTAAATAATTGCCCATTAAAACTAAAAATCTGGAATTAGAATAAGAAACTCCATATTAGTGTATTGCATGGATACAAATTATTAAGGCCTTGGCCACCGGTACATACATTACAAAGTTTTTATACATAACCTGGTTTATATACCATAATTTCACCCTAAAACACATCTTTTATGCTAGCCATCCCAATTTTAACTGAAGAAAATAGGACACAAACATGATTAATATTTAGTGTCAGGCTATTGAACTGCATCGAAACAAATAGTGCTGTATCATTTATGAATTCTCGTATAATTGTTCTGATTTCATAGTTTCAATACATACAGCATCTAAGTTAATTGAAAAATGTATGGTTCTGAATCCATACACTAATTTTAAAACTTCAACTATTAATCATTTTTCTAAGTAAGTAGGTGCAATGAATATTGTAATCCAGTCAATAGCTACAAAGATATTTGATTTATTCCTATATCATAATTTGGTAAGTGAACAATGCCACCTAAAGTGCATTTTGTGATGTTTTTGTACGAAAAAATGACGTTTGCAAGACAAGTTATAAAAATTAAATATTTTTTTACTTAAACATAATAAAATGCAAAACTCGGCATTATTGGTGTAACCTTCCATAAATGGAGCTTAATTTTATTTGTGAGTTAAGTTTAAGATTACCAAGTTATAAGCAACGTATAATGTGATTAAACTCTTGAAAAAGAAAATGTTATACTTTGAACAGATTTGTCACTGAAACACAGGCGTTAAAGTATTATTTACTTGTTGATATGAAGTTGTTTAAAGCAGTTATCCTATATACATTGTACATCCAAAGTAATGAAGCCTTTATAAACACACATTTTCTTGCCCAACCTGTTTTGTTGTTAATGGTAAAATATTGAAAAATAACATCTTTACAGATTATGGTATCTTCTGTCCTGAATGAAATTAATTTTCACAATGCGGAAGACCTTCAAAATAAATGAAGAATGTTTTAAATTGATATATTCCAGTTATATTGGATTTTCACATACCACCGATGGTTTCTTCCCATACCAGACCAGAATGTTTTGTACAGCTTTATCATGAGTTTGTTATTGTTTTCACAGAAAACTATCTAATACACCCTTTATAACATGTGTCATGCTTTCTGAATGATGCATTACACTGCACACAATCCTATTGTTCTTGATAAACAAATCAGCATGTTTCCCCATAACAAGCTATAGATCACGTCATGTGATCGGATTGAACAATGTTAATATTTACCAAGCGACAGCATTGATGGATTAGATAATAAATATAATATGCGAGGGAATAAAACATTTGTGTGAATCAAGCTTGGAAATATACTTGACATTTGTCTCAGAAGTATTGTATAATGTTATGCAGGAGGTTATTTCAAAGGTTCGAACGTCTTTGAATTAGTTCAAAATGCAGATTGTCAATTTTTGGTTTCAAGTATTTATGCTATTCCATTGATGTCATTCGGACAATAGTTAATGGTCAGCTTCAATCGTATAAATTTCTAAATATCAGGAATATCGTTTGCCATCGATTGGTGTCAGTTGTTACATGTCTTGATGGTCCTGATAAGTCTGTTGTTGATTCGTCCGGTGGTTTTAAAGTTTTAAAAGAAGTTTTATTGTCTAGAAATATAGATGATATATATCGTGTGACTTAACCATTTGAAGTCTGTAGTTTGTAATGTTGTCGGTCACAAAATTGGCTAGATAATACATTTGTAAACATATTACAATGGATGTTTTGCAAAATTCCCGCTAAAATGGTAAAAAATGCAATTAAGAAAACAAACTATACTCCAAAACTATATGCAAAACTTCAAATTAAAATCTTTATACATCATTTGGTTATTGACCAATTTTTAACAATTCTTTCTCACGCAATAGGTGAGTAAAATAATGAAAGTCGATATGACTTTAAACATCATCATGACGTCAAATATTGTTATCAACGCCTAACCTATTTAATATTCTGTAAGAATGACACATTATTAATGATTTTTATATAACAATCTATATTTAAAAGACTTTGAACTTTGGTTTCCTTTATATAACTTTTACTAGTTGCTAGCTTGTATTTCAAACATAATTAGTACAGGACTTGGAACAGTGCAAGAGCTGTTTTTTTAAACAAATCAATTTTATGTATTATGAATACATTTATTAGACTCAAAACTTTATGTTTTACGTGTACTCTAAATTGTAGCTTTGATTTATTTATGTATGTTGGACGGACACTCTATCTACTTTTACGTGTATTGTACATTCGTTTAAATCTTTTATTTATTATGCCAATTATATCTGCTAACATCTCCGTTACACCTATGTCAAATCAGTTCCATTGAAAAAATAACAAAACGAATAATAAAACAAAATTTCCACCAGCCATAGAAATAGATCCTGCAAATCTTCAATCTTGAACTTCGTAACGTAAAACATAAACATTTTGTATATAAATCATTTATAACAAAGGTAAACCTTCTATATAAAAACCAAGATATGTGGAAGTAAGACATAAGAATAAATTTATATTCATAGACACATTTTATCTTCATTTCTATATTTCAGACAAGGGTGTATCAAAGACCAGACAATATCGTTTCCTTCAATATCATTTTTGGCAACAAGATGACTGGGAGAAGTAGTTTTATTTCTTCATGATAAATATTCAATACATAAACAGCTTTAGTTTCTACACGTACTTTAATATTCTTTCAGACTTTCTCCATTGTGCATTTCTACGGAAATGTTTGTTTCTGAAATGAAATGATCTTTATCTAGGGCATGCCTTTAAACTTTCTGATCTCGAACTTGAAATTTAAGATAAACTCCAAACTCAAACGCAGCAAACCAACTAATCGTAAACCAGCCAACCAGCAATCCATCTTAATACCTGTATTACTAATCTCCGTGCTTGCTGACGAATTGCAGTGTATGCATTTAATTATTTAGTACGTATTAAAACAAGAATGTTTCCTCTTACAAGCAATACATCACCTCTTTTGATCAGCTTGAACATAAAGAATATTAATTCAGTGTCAATATTGATAAATTAGATCATGACTATGTGAAAGGAGTCAAACGTTTGTATAAGAGAAGCATAGAAATGTAACTACGTTTATATATTATTACATGATGTTGGAATATAAAGGTCATATTATCAATGTTTTCTTGTTTATTATACTATCTCATATTTGATCGATAAGGTTGATGCTGACAGTTGATAATATCTGTAAAGGTCTATCGACAATAGTAATGACGCTCATCATCAAACATGGTCTACTGTTACCACAAAGAAACATTCTGATCAAGTATTAAACACAACTACACCTACAGTTAATGATAATGTAGCACATAAAAAGAAAAGTAATCAGTTAAACACGTAAACGCAAAACACATTTTTGGTTTATTGATTCCTAAAATAATTTGTGCATGTCACGTCTTTTATGGGAACAATAAACAAGATAAATTAGTACATGAAAATGACTATAATGACTTTAAATATGAGTTTTCACAATGCCGTAGCTCAAATTTATATTCTTTTGCTTGTCCAAAGTTTGAGTTCAGCCGCTGTGGTATTGATAGAACAACTGTTAAAAATTAAAACAGCCATGCTATGTATGTAATGAACCAAGTGTTCCTATGTTTTGTGACATTGTATACATTAATGTTCTTAACAATCAATGAATCTTATAGCAAATCAATCACTAGTTTTATGACATATGAAACAAGCAATAATTATCAACGCAACAAAGTTCCATACCAATTATTACTTTTACGTATAGTGGCCTTCCATGAAATATTAAACCCACACATATATTCGAGGTTAATGACATGTAATTTAAAGAAATAATGTGTTCCAATCATGCAGCCATCAACGTTGTTAGCTCTATGATAGTATCATGTCTATATTAATTTTTTAAATAATCAATAGCCAAAAGCTTGAATATAAAAACTATTTCATCAATTGTTCACTTATATGGTTATTTTTTATACTGTTTCTATTTCAATTTCTGTGTGTTATTCATGGCCTCCGGCCCATACACAAAAAACGTATTTTAAATTAACATGATTTTCGTGTTACTATAAAGCTATGTTGTCGAGGTCATAGCTACTTGATGTGTGTTTGTTAACAATGATGATACGCCTGTATTGACTAAGCTTCTATTTTGTAAGTTATTCCAACAGATAAACTCAGTGTATGTTATCAGAGTAAAATTTTACAATCAAGGCTGAATGCAAATGTGTTTTTACACATAACATATTTGGCTTTGTTAGGCGAAATTTAGTGTAAATCCTTCATTCAAAATCTATTCAAAATATATAAAAAAACATGAATAAATTATAAATTATCAGCTGCCCAAACACATAGTACTAAAACTGCATTAATCTGGTTAAGAGCGTTACGCATAAATGTTTTGTTATTCATTTCAATCCTAGTCACACTAGGAGATATATTGGTGTATTCATCATACTAGTATCATCAGATTTACATTTAAAACAGCTTAATCGAAAAAGTGGTAAAATAGAATGTATCGCTCAAAGAAATCGATCACGAACCTAATATATGTGATTAGCAGTGTTATACTACATATGGTGCACATGAACTTGTTTTGATTACATTTACTATTTTCTTTGCATCTTACATCATTAACAACAATGTATAGAGCTGCTCTCCACATAAATAAATACAATAACTCTGTTATTGATTACAACGAACCAAATATGAAATATCGTCATCTGACTTCAATTGTTTGTCTCGGTTTCAACGTATTATATTAAATGAAAAGTGTCATTTGTCTCCAGACATTTCACCATGTATGCAAAAATTGTCATGTAGTAGTATCATAAGTTCATTGTTAATCAGTATTGACTGAAACATTGCAAATAGTATCTGACTGCGAAGCTTAGATTTTTTATTTTGATAAACATGATAGGGTTACGGATATGCAAATAGAGAATATGTATTAAGAGACAAAAAATATTTATTTGCAGGATAAAGCCGGCTGTTTTATTTCGAGTTAACAGTAAACACAAAACATTAATCGCGCTAAATATAAAACCATTTGCATATCATTTAATGAGGATACTGAAACGTATCGAGTTAATTCATTCACTTGTCTTGAACTATCCAAGTGCCAATTTTACCTTGAATTTTTATATTTAGGATAGTTAAAATGTGTCAGTTAAATCCACAACGCAAAAACAACAGGAATTATAACAATATACACGTATCATTAATCCTTTAATTGGTTGTTTTACCTATGGATAAATGTAGACATGCACAGCTGAAACTATGATATGTTTGGATATTGAATCGACTTTTACTCATAGAAATACAGCTAATGTTCACTTAAAAACAAGATTGTCATGCAAGAGCATCATCAAACTGTTTCAACACATCATTTATACAAACTATAATCGACATGTTGTATAATTATTTCCTCAAATCGAGAGCTAATCACTGTCAACTTCATAACACACTCACAATGTCTTATTTTCAGTTCTTTCCGAGCGGACATTTTAACGTTTTCAATAATTCTAGTCTAAAAATGTATTTCTAGCGCATAGAAAATAATGTAAAATATAGTAAAATATAGAATATGTTAGTATTCTCATAGTGATAAAACACAGATCAACGTTAAAACAAATGACCAAGTAACAACTGTGCTACCCTTATATGTAACTCGGTGGATAAACACCCACCTAGCAGAAATGTGTCTCATTGACCATCAAAAATATTGTCTTAGCTGCAGATAAAACAAGAGTAAAAACATGTCGACGAGATAAGTTCAATGGGAAAGCGACAATATTTTAAAGTTAAAGTGCGGTTTAAAGTCTGCTTCCATATACATGTTCAGCCGACTTTACAATCTTGTACAATAACTCCTGATCACTGAAATCACCCTCGGGCAGGCGATCCCTCACAGTACCCATTTACACCTGGGTGGAGGGGAGCAATTGAAGGTTAATTTCTTGCTCAAGGAAATTAGCAGTGTCCCCAGTGGGGATCAAACCCAGGACCTCTCGACCCCTAAGCGCGCGTCCTACCACTGGACCACTGCTCCTACAAATACAGCTTTCGTAAATGGTTACAGGACACTTTCTGAGAACGTGACATAGCAAAAAGCGTTTAAGGGAACTGGTGGACAACTTTGCATTTGAATGGAAAACAAATTTTTTAAAGTGAACATGAATATTACAACGATGATCATATGAGACATACTTTTACATTTGTACATAGATAACGCATTAGTATTGATAATGAATGCATTAACGCTAATGTATTGATATCGCAATAAACATGCATTTTTATACCAAATTAATATATTTGTAACGTTTTAAAAATGTGTTAAAATCTTTGCAGTATCGCAAAGGGCTATCACGTTAATGGACTGCAGTCTTTAAGTTCTTTTTGATAATCTATAACGTCTTTCTGGCTTTTACGAAGACAACAAACTATTATATTGAAACTGTGGGTATCTATGTACATGAAAGCCTATTATAACTAAGAAAGTGGAATAAAAACAAGAAACTCCATATTAGTTTAATGCTTGGATACAATTTATTTAGGTTTTGGCCACCGGCAAATGCACACATAATACAAATTAGGTATACATAAATAGGTTCAATACACTCAATTTGCAACCTGAAAACACATCTATTATTTTACAATCCCAATTACAAATTAAGCGTATTGATATGAACGGATTTCTTTATGCCATGTGAAGTATTTGTTAAACCAAATAAAAAAACACAAAATGATTATCAATAATCATTAAAACTAAAACGAAAATAAAATAGTGCTATGTAATTTATGAAAGCTGTAGAAGAAATAATCAATAATGGTGCGGTGACAATGAAGGCGACACTGAGGTCGTTTACGATGTATTCTTTTAAAATGTCGTTCAATTTAATGATGACTATTTGAACATGGTGTACTAAATCATTCGCTTAAATGTGTTTGTTTGTTAAGATATAGAATATTTAGCAATAATTACGTTAAATATATTTGAACTCTTTAAAAAGAAAGTGTTACTCATTGGAAAGGTTCGTCTCATTGTTTATACTGGAGTAGATCTTCTTTGTCACTGAAACAAATGTGTTAAAGTATTCTTCACTCGTTTATATGCAGGTGTTTGGTGCAGCTAATATCTGTAAATCAAGCAAGAGCTTATTTTAAATTCAAAATAATGCAACCCCTATAATCACAACTTTTTGTCCAACATAGTTTGTTGTGAAAGCCAAAATGGTGAAAACATCAATACAGATTATGCTTTCTTCTATCCTTAATGTAATTAGTTGTCACAATGCGGAAGACCTTCAAAATAAGTTAGAAATGTATTTTTAAAGGATACATTCTGGTTTTAATGGGTTTTGGATCTACCGGTGGGTTTTCCCCCAAAGACAAGATAAATCTTTTGTACAGCTATGTAATGGGACTATCATTGTTTTCACATAAAACCAACTAAACACTCTTTATAATATGTACCATGCTTATTGAATGATGCATTGCACTGCATACAATCTTATTTCTCTTGATAAACGCACAAATCAGCATGTTTGCCATAACAAGCTATAGATCACGTCATGTGATCGGATTGAACAATGTGAATATTTACTAAGCGACAACATTGATGGATTAGATAATACATATAATATGCGATAGAATAAAACATTTGTGTGAGTCAACATTGGAAATATACTTGACATTTGTCTCAGAAGTATTGTACTACGATAACATATGAAGTTATTTGAAATATAAGAACGTCTTTTGATGCGTGTAAAATGCAGATAGTCAATTGTTGCTTTCAAGTATGTACGCTCGTATGTTATCCCATTTATGCCATTCAGACAATAGTTAACGGTCAGCTACAAACGTATAGAGTTTTAAATATCAAGAATTTTGTTTGCTATCGATTGGTGTCGGTAAGAATTGTTACGTGCTTTGATGGTCTTGATTAGTCTGTTGTTAATTTTTCCGGTGGTTTTAAAGACTTGAAATAAGTATAATTGTCTAGAGATACGGATGATATATATCGTGTGACTTAACCTTTTGAAGTTTGTGGTTTGTAATGTTGTCCGTCACACAATTTACAAGACAGTACATTTATAAACATATTACAAATATATATAGATTTGTTTTGCAAATTGTCCCGCTAAAATGGTAAAAATGCCAATTGGAAACAATATATACTCTGATACCAAACTTCAAAACAAAACTTTTTAAACAACATTTAACTAGTCATTGGCACGCAATAGGTGAGTATAATAATGAAAGTCGATATGACTTTAAACAACATCATGACGTCAACGATTGGTATAAACGCCTAACTAATTTAATATTCTTCTGTAAGTATGACACATTATCGATGATTTTTATTACAAACAATCTCTCTAGAAGAATTTGAACTTAGGTTTAGGAATAAAAACAATTTCCAACCATCCTTTATATGACTACAATGAGTTGTAAGTTTGTATTTATACGTGATCAGTGCAAGATTTATAACAAAAGCAATGTGACTGGCAAGATCTCAAACATACTCGTTACAAACAATTTCAAGTTAATTTCCGTCGAGAATCATTTTCAACAATTCGCTTTTATGTGTTGTGAATACATGTGTTAGACTCGAACCTTTACATGTTTTACGCGTTCTGCTAGATTTGGATAGTGGTTGATGTACAGATACTACGAACGTTTACATGTGTTTGACATTTGTTAAAAGATGGTTGTTACATTGACTAACATCTTCGCCCCATGTATATCAATTCAGTTCTTATTTGAAGACACGATTGAGAAAATAACAAAGCTAATCAAGAAAAAAATCCATACAAACCATAAAAATAGTTTCTGCAAATATTCAGTCTTGAACTGCATTGCGTAAAACATAATTTTTGTATATGATACCATTTATAATAAAAGTAAGCCTTATATATAACCTAGATATATGTAAGTCAGACAGAAGGATAAATTCATATCCATATACACTTGTTATCATCATTTCAATATTTAAGACAAGGGTGTATAAAAGATCAGACAAAATCGTTTCCTTCAATATCAATTCTGGCAACAAGATGACTGGGAGAAATAGTTTTATTTCTTCATGATAAATATTCAATACATAAACAGCTTTAGTTTCTACACGTACTGTTATATTCATTCTGACTTTCTGCATTGTGCATTCCTATAGAAAGTTTTATGTTATACAGAAAGAAGTCAAGTAATAGACAAGATTATGTGTTGCAGTACCATGATCAATGATATTTAGTTTACATTAACGTTGTAGCCAGTTATAGTTTAAGGAGCGTGCGTAGCCGAGCAGTTACCACGTTGGATTGGTAATCATTGGATAGCCAGTCCCGCGTTAGTTCGAATCCTATCCAAAATCTACCCTGTAGTGTCCTTGAGCAAGAAACTGTATCCTTCTAGTTCAGTACTAGGGGGCGAAGTAGCGGACTATAAAGACACTTGTTTAAGTTGTAAGAACTTGTTTCACAATCAAGTTAAAGTAAATTAGTATAAACGCCAGTTATAGATAACAACAGACAATTATCACGAAAACTACATTGCCATTTCAATTTTACGTGACAATATTCGCTAAAAATATACCTTCTGTGTTTTCTAAATCGACGTAAGCAGGATGAACGGTCGTGTTGGTAAACGGTGTGTCGGTGACAGGATTTCTTCAAACCAAGTCTTAGCATAGTCTATATTTCATCTTAGACATATTGTCTCAGTACAAGAAGATGGTAACGTTTTTAATGTGTAAGCGAGGGGAAATCTATAAAAGAAATTACCGCGACAAGAACTCAAACTTTGGTCTTTGATTGAGACAGTGAACAACCAAACTATTTGCTTTACACTGACCTATAGAACGAAATATTACTTTTTTTTGTTGGGTTTAACGCCGCAGCAATGCATTTTATAGGTCATATAACGGCGGTCAGTCAACCTAATCATTCCTCATGGAAATGCTAAATCTCTGGATTTAGCTGTTAACTAACAACTAAGCACATACTTTCGTCAGTGATTGACAACTGCCCTACATATTTTAAAAAAGTCATTGATAGGAGGGAGAGTGGCCGTAGAAATAATTTCATGACCAAACTCCACGAAAGAGTGTCCCGCCCGGGAATCGAACCCACGACCCCTCGATCAGTAGACTTGCGTGCTACCAACTGAGCTAGCTGGGCGGCTACGAAATTACTACAGGTTGACATGTGAACAATAACCTACAGCTGAACAAATAAAGAAAGGTAAGATACCTTATTTACTATTGCTTCCATAATAGCCGGTTTTTAATTGCGTCCTTTACATGCTATGAAATAAACGTTTCGCTTAATTTCAACTCTTCCAAAACAACAATAGTCATTGCATTCAATAGTATTATCGGGAATATTCATTATCCTGGCAGCATATACAAGTAAAGTAAATGTATTTGGAATACATATATGTACAGTATGTAAAGTACTAAATTAGGACTTTGTAGTTTTACAGTAATTGCATTTGGAACTATTACTTTGTTATTATGTGTCTTCTTTTAACTTTCTTGTTTAATGGTAAGTAGAACTAGACAATTATTGTCTGAGATAAGTCTGGTTCTACTTTAAGCTTGAAGCAAAACAGTTGTACCATTTTTATATTGGCTTCTGTAACGTAAGTTACATCAATGTTTCTAAATTTACAATGCATTCACAAAAAAAACAACATAATAATAATAATAATACTATTTTTTCGTAAACTATCACAGTATTAAAATGCCTTATGTCATGCACATCAATACCCGAGATGACACAAAAAAGAGATAAATCTCTTATTTCCATTGTGGTCCACGACATTGATGGCATGACACTGACATGGATGCATGAATCTGCATCAAATAACATTTATAATAACAACTACTGGAATCAAACCAGGTTGTCAACCTTCCTGCTCGTTGACGCAGCTTGTTCTGATAGTACATGGAATAATGAATTTGACAAAGACCAAATTGTATGATGATTTTGTCATTTATTATACATATTTAATAGATGACGCATGTAATAAAACAATGGTAAACAACATATGACATAAGTATTTACAATGCTGGGATAAGCAAATTTATTCCTTTTACAACTTAACTTTTGAGTGAAATCATTATAATCACATTTGCTTATCCCAGCTTACAATAGTAAATAATACATAGTAAAAACATGTACTGAAAGAAGGTGGCGCAACCACAAAGCCATAAAGTATTTTCATGGACACATGAAATATACCGCGCCATCCAAGGAAACAAATAACATATGTATGTGTTGGTTATCTCGATATCGGTATCAGTTATAGAAATGCGATACGTTGTGCTACAATTATACAGGTGTATGTTTTTTTAATAACTATAACATCCGATAGTCTTGCCTGTTTATTTTAAATGACGATCATCATATTTTCTTGACTCAAGCGCATGAGTGTAGGGAATCAACAATCAATTTTAGGAATTCTTTTTGGATAAAATTCATTAAATGCAGAACGAGGTTGTTTGAATGCAAACCAAGCAACAAATATTGATTGAATTGATCGGAAATAAAATCGCCTCAGTAGCTTTCCCATGTATTACTGCAGCTAATCATCATATTATCTTACTGTATCAAAAAATAAAACAAACGATTATATAAATATAGACAATGATATTTGCCAGCACATAGACCAAATCCTTTCAAATTTCAAAGTGCTTTTATCATGACAAACTCATTTCATAAACTGTTCATATATCATTCCGTCTGATATTGTTCATCATCCACATTTTTTTGGATAAACTTTGCATCTCAATGCATTAACAACAGAAACATTATTTTCTGCAACTACTAATATTATAGATGAAATGTGCAGCACTGATTTAATTCAATCATTTAACGTGCAAATATAATATTACAAAATAAAACGTATCCAATACTGTTGTACTTCAGCCTCATGCATTCTTATGTTGCCATGCTACCAGGAAATACAAGTTGCTGTAGCGATTTACAGTAGGAACAATTTCTAGCGCATCAGCTAACAGTCAGCTGAATGTCAGAATTCAGATTATTGGAATTTAGACTTGAACTTCGATTGTTTAAACTATGATCTCACTTCAGTACCACCCTATACAGGTGATAGTGTTGGGGAATGATTACTATTCGATAATAACTAATAATGGAAAGGATTAAATACGTTTAAATGTTTTAACGTTAATTATATTTTTGTTGTGGATATTCTATCATCGGGAAAAGATTTTGTTTTCATAAAAGGTATGTACATTGCATTCTATTTTGTTAAACGTCCAGCATAGCCTCGGAATTATTTTAAAGGTCGTTTCGTACATAATTAAGTTATGAAAGTTGAGAAAATCATACTGTATGACATAACTATTGTAGTTTTGTATTTTCTTTAATATATTTTTGTTAATTTTTTTATTACATAATAAAATGTTAGAGGTGTTTTCATTATGGAAATAGTGGCTTAACAGTTATACATTTTGATAATTAAATGAAAAAAATAACCTGTGATGATTCGTTTTCAATACACTTCTTTATCTTACTTGCAACAATAATTTATGATTAATATGTTTCTACGGCCTGATCATGCAATTTAACCCTGGTTGTGCATTCTTTTGTGAATACATACAAAAGCAAATATCAGCATTATCAAGCAAAAAACTTGTCTTAATTATAATCAAATAGTAGGTTAATTAGAAATTCGGTAGCAAAGTTAACAAATGTAACATATAATTAACAGTTCTGAATAAGAAGTTTAGGTGTTCGTAAAATTATCAAAGGTTTAAGTAATAAACTGTTTGTACTTTTTCATGATATAAAGCACGCACGATGCTTTTTAATGTTATGAAAATGACGATAAAAAGTTAACATTACAAATTATTCAGTATCTTGAAGGCACATTGAAACACGCTCAAAAATGGTTATCAAAACAGGCTATATAATTTTCTTGTTTTTGAATTTATTGCTGTAGTAAATAGTTCCGTGTTAAACTCTCACCAACTTTTGTAACAAATTAATACCAACAATGACAAGTACTAGCCGCTTCACTTGCTGAAGATTTTGAACTACTCAAATAGTTAATTTCCATACCATTTACGCGAAACCCTCCAACGGTAGCTGAACCAATATTTAACAGCGGAAAACAACGTGCTTATGAAATATACTGTAAAATATTTCCAATATCAATTATTAGTGCTTTTAATTTCATCAAACAATAGACAAAAAACGTCCCAGACGACCCCATGGAGGTCCCTATTATAATTTACACCACTTACATGTGGCGTTTTGTAATGAACAAGACAGTTTGTGGCAATCAAGAAAACAGTAAACAACAAGTACAATAGAATACCAATTTGCACGTTGTACTAACTTCCACCCTTTCTAGTATCAGAAGTCAACAGATGAACATTGTATCTTTCAATGCATTATTCTTTTTACATAATGAAGGCTAGTCCCGCAAGTATTTCAATCATCACCACGTTGATGCAAAAAGTGTGAAAAGCAATTTAAAGAAATGAAGCATTCTGTTGATGACAGTGTACAATTATTTGAACACTACTTAGAAATTTGGATTGGTTAGTCTACAAAAATGAATATAACATACTGTCAGAAAATAAAAGCATTTACTAATGTGTTTTTCTGAATAACCAATCAAAATTTTCGTTTGGTATTAATATTCATCAAACTAAGAATAATCGATTGAGCACATAATGTTTAGTTTATACAAAAAAACTACTGTAGTTAAGAACAATAATAATAGAAAAATCACCAAAAACTGTAATTAACAATGGCATAAAGTTAAAGACATAGTACATAAATAAATACCGTGACTCACAATATGACAAGATATGTGCTGCTCCTTATTGTATTAACTTTTGTAGCTTGAAGATGATGATGATATTGCAAATGCTACCTAGACAGAGATGACGAAAACGTTTGGCGATTGATACTTGATTATTATGGTTGCTCAGAACAAATCATACCAAATTATTGCTGAATTCCAAAATTAAGACTAACTTAAACGTATATTTTATCATTTAAGGCTAGTTGATAATGCTATGTCGTAACGCAATGCATTAGCTTTCCTAGACAGTCGGGTCAGTTTCAGCTGGCTTTGTCGATGATTTACGAGTATATAGCGCCTTTGAATACAACGTATATCATTTCTATACGAACTCTAACATCTTAAGCAGACCGTGAAAATATAATCTAGAATATTTTGTAATATGTCTCTTAAAGCAAAAGGTACCATCTTATATGAGATTGAAGTACAATAATGAGGACACTGTACATGTAAAGTAAGTAAAATAAGTAATTGCATTTTATAGTCTAAGTTTCATGCTTTCGCACGTTCACCGACTTTACAGCTATTAATCCTGGTCATCGGGCAACTGGTATCTATCTTTCTATCCATCTCCCTGGGGAGTCTTTTATCTCCGCTTAGTGCAGCCGACAAATTGGCGCAACGGAATTATACCACACTCGGAGGTACCCATTTACACATGGGTGGAGAGAAGCAATCGCAGGTAAATTTCTTGCTAAAGGAAATTAGCAGTGCACGGACCTCTTGATCCCTAAGTGCGTGTCCTACCATTGGACTACTGCTTATCCGTGTAACTTGGTCTTTATATAGTTTGAACAGTCAGTGTGATAATCATTGTAGAACATAGAGATGTTTTTCTAGAAACAATACTAGGGTTTATTAACAATATTAAATGTGTTGAGTTAACTATATTTCACGCGCATGAAATCAATGACCTGTGTATGAGGGTCAATGAACGTTCAACAGATTGGCACGAGTCAATGGTTTCGTCAAAACAGTGTTAACACTTTCTGCGTGCACCACAGGAACTCATATTCTCCGTTCCATTGACAGAATAAAAGGTAATTTTCATGCCATAAAAAATTCCAGAGTTCAATTTACTTTCAAGCGAAACATTTTGGCCATGCAAATAATTATTAATACAGAGGTCGACGCTGTTGCATGAAAGATACGAGGTCGTTTATTTTTATTACCTAACTTGCTCCTAACACACTCACTGTAATTGCCTTGAGGAATGCGATATTCCTGGAAGCAAAATGTTTTTTAAGTGCAACAATTTTAACATATAAATTGAAGTAATTCAGTTATGTATTTATCATCTTTATAGTGGTTGTATGCTTGTAATAACCTTTAAAGTGGCGACGTGAATTTGATATAAACCTCATTTGGTATTCATATTGGAAGCATTGGATCTAAGATTACCCGCCATGAATCAATTTTATGTAGGTTTATTTGTTTGTTTTTTCCTGAAATTACCATAGCTGGATCATGATTATATGACTTTTGACATTTTGATGATTTTTCTTCCTACGTTGTCTGTCGTTTGATTGTCGTTGCTTCCAGTTTTAAACTTCATGAAGAGTCTGGTAACAAGCGCACTAGTATATCATAACATCAAAACTAAAGTCAAACCAATTGTGTGTCATCGTCGGTTATCTCACGATACATTACTCCGATATGCTGCGTTATGTACCGTGTGTCATTTGGTTAGGAAATCTAGTAATCATGAATAATTAATGAGGCAGTTTCATTGGTTCCGCATAGAAACCACTGCGGAAAACTGGCTAATGAAATTACGTTTTATATCTAAAGTTTGGTTTGCCAATTCAAAATGGCGGTCTAAAGGAGTGATTTTTCTTAAGCGGGTGAAGAAAATCCTAGTATGACGTCGTGATATTGGAAGAGTATTTAATATATAAAAACGAGATTTCGCAAGTCAAATTGCCCACGGAACGTATGGAGTGTAATGGAAGAAAGTACTGTGGTTGCCGACGATGATTTTTGTTTGCGTCCTTGACATTAACGGTATAGCAACAGATTATTCTTTTATCAACGATTGGAAGAAACCCCCAGAACTGTTATCACTAATGAAAATGTTATAGTACATTGTTTTAACTAGCACTAAAGCTAACTATGAATATCTTATAATTACGGCTACTGGAAATGTTAATTTCGCTAAAGACTGTTACAGGTCATTTGAAGGTTATTCTTAATGAAGTGGTAATGAATTTTTGATTATTCACATTGTCTCTCATTGTAGGCCATTTATTTATGCTTTCAAATACAATGGACATAATGTGAAGTAATGTATAAAGCTCTTTTACATTTTCGTGGAATTCATGTTGATTAAAAATCTCGAAGCGTATACAGTGCCATCCATAACTCAATTAATATTATGCTTGTCTTGGTTAATATCTTATTCTCTCGCCTTAAACTACTCTACTCTAGAGGTTCTGAGCTGAAAGATTACATTTCAGATAAAAAGAAGAGAATTACGCAGTGTATGTGGTTAATTGATAAATGACCCGAGTTCAATGTAATAAATCCTTTTCTATCTAAGCCATTAATCAGTTCATCGAATTATTTATGAAAATCATGTAAGATATTATATGATGTATTATAATAATTCAAATAACAAATGTATGCTTTGGTTTGACTGTAACAGTTAAAATGAGCTTTTATCATACCGGACTATTGTTTTGAAAAAACAACAACAGCCTATCGTATGCAAACTTTAGTATAAGCTATCACCGCTCATTTTAAGTTTATAATTTGCATTCAACCCACAGGATTTAAATTTTAACATCACAAACACTAACATCTTTATCGACTGCTAACATAAGACATGTGAAAGTGTCAGTAGAAAATTATAACAAAGAAATATGCTATCAAAGAAACTTTGATGACACTTTACTAAAAGCTGTGTAGGTGTAAAACACTTTGTCTTCAATGAATTATCTATTAATAAATGTCGCCAAGTCATTAATTATTTATACAAAGATAATTAAAGTAATGCTACTATTATCTAAATCACTTATCGATACTAACTTTTAGATTTATCTTCTCTCGATATATTGTCTCATTCAATTTTAGAGGAGATAATTGATCATGCATCAATAAGTAGTGCAGCTTATTCTAAATTAATTCCGGACGAAACCAAAGCAACAATAACTATGTATCAATGACTACGAGTAATAAAGTAAATGCCCGTCCATACAGTGTTTTGTATTAGTAATGTCTTGAGACAATTTATACGTGTAAATATTGATCAATGTAAGCACGGTTCCTGCAGTATCAGTTTTGTTTATGTAATGGGCTAATTGCCTTAATCAATAAACAAGGTTGTTGATTTAAGTGATGACATTATATATGATTTATTGCTATGTTGCAACTATCAAAATATAATGTTAAATGACCAGTAAATCATACAAGAGCATTACATTCTCCTTGATTGGCAATCTTGCATGTGTTTATTTGACATTGCTGTAAAGCCTTATTACATTTATACGGTCTAGACTACCGTCCAGGTCAAATATAGCATAGCATGTACGAAAGCAGAACAGAAGTACAACAGTAAGCTTACATTTATCTTATACAGTATTTTTCTTTCTTTTGATTTTATTGAAAATTTTCATGTTATTGTAAAGTTTTATTTAAAATTCGATATTAAACAGTCAGACATCCGAATAAGAACAATTTAAACCATATTGTATTAGGGATCACTAGACATGACCAACCTCATTTGTGACAGTTTAAGTATTTCAGTGTGTTTCGTAAAAAATACATTTATAACCACAACTACTGGAATCAAACCAGGTTGTCAATCTTACTGCCCGTTGACGCAGCTTGTTCTGATGGTACATGGAATAACAAACTTGACTAAGACCAAATTGTATGATGATTTTGTCATTTATTATACATAATTATAAATGGCGCATAATTAAAAAACATAATGATAAAAAATACATGTCATGTCAGTATTTACATTTCTAGGATAAGCAAATTTATTCCTTTTCCAACCTTACTTTTTAGTGAAGTAATTTATTTATAATCACATTTGCTTATCCCAGCTTACAATAGTAAACTATACCTAGCAAAACCTGTACTGAAAGGAGGAGGTGCAAACCATATAGCCATTAAAGTATTTTTCATGAAACACATGAAAACATTGCGCCATTTTCTAGAAAATACATTTTCCTCGAATCTGTTTTATTTTTCCTTTTAAGACCCACTCAGTGTATTGCCATCGTTATCTTCAGATATCATGTCTGAAATTTCAGTCTGTATTCGTTAAAATCTGATTTCTTAATAGTTTAACATTAATAAAACATGCATTTTGCCATTATCATTGTTTTATTTAAAAATGTTCCCTGTATTGCTGACATTTTATAGCTTTTATGGGCTTAAAGGGTTTTATTTATTTTGAAAATGGTTTTAATACCACTTCTTTTTTGACGACGGTGATTTTAAAAACTGTACATGTATTTTAAATTTGTTGTTTTTTAAATGTACGTTTTCATTCGTTCTGCAGTTTGTGTTTTGTAAAAGATTGCCATGTTAATTACCTACAACTTGTGTGTGTTTGCTGTCATTCAACATCCTTTCAATAACATATCATTAATCTTGATATTTTGTAAATGCAAAAAATACAAAACGTTTTCAAAACAAGCTTCACATGTCCTAGAAATTGACTCTGACTCTTTCATCTCTAAAATACATTGTTGTTAAACGCCATGGTACCTTTGCCATGTTTCATGAACCTGATTATCTTATTTATAAACAACACTTCAGAGCTAGTTGTAAATTATAAACGTATATGTACGTGTACATGATAATATTTTTTTGTAATTTTCTTTATTTACAAATAAGTATATTTCCATGTGCACATACAAATTATTACAAAACATGTAACATACATTTGTTATACTATACAATTAGTTATTGATATTTAATTTGCTAAATCTTAATACTATTTTTACTGCAATTTTCGCTGATTAGAATAGAATACGAACAAACTTTAAAGCCAATAAACAGATTGTATAGCTTGAATATATCTAACAAGTCTAAGATAAAACAATTTTCAAAGATGGGATTTAGAAATATACAAATATTATAGCAAAAAGAAACAAATAGTTCAAGGTCCTAGGTTTTTGTCAGGTACATGCTTTTTGTCTAAAAAAAATAAAATAAAATAAAAAATTAAGGAATAAAGAAGCAGAAAAAAGAAAATTAAGCTATAAAAGCACTAATAGATCTTAATAGTGCTAGGGTTTGGAAGCAAGTGTAATATTAGGTATAAATACTTATATATGGTTAACATATCTACATGTCAGGCTGGAGTGGGGGCCAGAATGCTGAAAAATTATGCCAGATAGTCAGGAATTTTGTAGTTTTATCCGTATTTTGAGCATAGTAACGTTCACTTAAGATGTAGGTTTTGAGTTTTAAAATAAACAAGTCTAGGTTTGGTAGACATTTTTTTGTATTACATTTAAATAGATATTCTTTCGCTAAGACACATATTGTGTTTAGGACTATTGGTTTTTTAGCATTACCGAAAAGAATTTCACATTTTAACCATGCCAACTCAAGGTTGTGGTTGTATATGATAATATTAGTTTGTACGTTTATTATGATTATATTAGATTATACGTGTATTATGATAATATCAGTTTGTACGTGTACTATGATAATATTAGTTTGTACGTGTATTATGATAATATTAGTTAGTACGTGTATTAGGATAATATAAGTTTATACGTGTATTATGATAATATTAGTTTGTACGTGTATTAGGATTATATTAGTTTGTACGTGTATTATGATAATATTAGTTTATACGTGTATTATGATAATATTAGTTTGTACGTGTATAATGATAATAGTAGTTTGGACGTGTACTAGGAAAATATAAGTTTGTACGTATGGTCTACTTGTAAGAGATAATACTGGTGCATATGTTAATAAATGGTCTTTAAATATTAAGAAATTGTTAGAAGAACTTGGATTTTCATATTTATGGAATGTAGAAATTTTAACAAAATTTCAATTGCAATTGCTTATACAAAGAGTTTACGATCAGTATTTTCAAACGTGGTGTTGTGAAATAAGTTTATCTTCTAAATTGAAATCCTTCTGTCTATTTAAGCAAAACTTTGAGTGTGAATCGTACTTATCCTGTATGAACAATGACTCCCATAGAATGGCTTTAAGTAGGTTTCGTTGTTCAGCACACAAACTTATGATTGAAGAAGGAAGATATAGAAATATTGCTATGGAAGATAGAATTTGTAGAAATTGTAATTTAAATTGTATTGAATCAGAATATCACTTTTTACTTGTCTGTCCAAAATATAGAAATATAAGAATGAATTGTTTACCTAATTATTATTGTTCCTGGCCAACTATCAACAAATTTATTTTGCTGATGAAAAATACTAACCCTAAAACTTTAAAATCACTTGCAAAATTTATTTACTTAGCTAATTTACAAAGAGAAAAATAGAATTTTTATTAAATTGTTAACTAAAATATCATCCATGTATATCACTTTTCTCCTTCATTAAACATATACACGTGTCTTTTCCTTTTTTCCCTTTTTCTCTGTTTTTTTTTCCTTCATTATATATGTTTGTTCTTTTTGTTTGTTTGTACTTTGTATATATTGTATTGTATTGGCAAAAAACTTATGTTTGTGCTAAATAAAAAATATTGAACATTGAACATTGTAATTGAATGTTAAGATGAAAACCTGTACGTTTAATGGTTTCCAAATTACTTCCTACTTTGATTAGTAATACAGGAATTCATTACATACGAAACAATGGAATACCATTTATGTTAAGTTGATTTAGTTCAAATAAAACATATTTATAAGATTAAAGGGAATAAGAAAGCAGTTTTTTGTCCTTTAGATCTGACTTCTCAACCGCGGAAAGAAAATATGTTTGAGCATTGCATTAAAATATTCTTTTTCAATATTCCATCACGTTTAATTTTTGCGCGTGAATTTATCTCGTTATTGACGTTAACCGAATGTTGTTTATATGTCATAAACCCAAATATCGTCGAATGTTTGTTATCACTTACTTAAAATTGATAATTGTAGATTTGAATCGAGGTAACGACAATATGTCTAAAAGTGAGAAATAAGGCTACTAAATAACTACTTGAAGTCTTATACTGTTCCATCTAAAAACCAAAGTGTATGCTTGGCTTATGTGACTATGATTATTAGAAGCTAATCAAAAACATCATAGTATAAATGCAGTATAACTGTTATGACCGCTTTATTAACTGCATAGTTTTGTCATAGTTAATATGCTGTGTGAAATCGCTTAAAATATTTAAACAAAATCAGTAGATGCACTAAATCCCATTTCCATATTTATTGTTTGATATTAATTTTTTGTTAATTTTATTAAAGTCTAAAATAATGTTCTTTTGGGATATTACGCTAATTTAAGTATAAAACTTGCTTTGAAAGTATATGCTCTTCTCAGAAGGAACGATCATGTTTTAACGTAAATAGCAAAATTCCTGTATAACATGGTACTTTTTATCTAATAAATGGTTCTCAATTAAAATTTATGGTAGTCTTGGGAATTAACATATCTGAATTTTAGCGTTTTTTATTCTAATGTAAATGGATGCATATTTGGTAAAACAGATAATTTACATTTATTTATGCATTAATTGGAGCTCACATTAAAGTAAATTCATTGTTATTTTGTTGCTGCTTTTAGTAAAATAGATTATACAAATATTGTCTTTGTAACTCATTTTGATATTATATGTATTACTACCGTTACACTGTACATTGAAAATGTAGAAATGTTCTGCAGGTTGAGTTTTGTAAAATATTTCTAGTTCAAAATGATCATTAAACTGGTCGTCTGTTATCGACTCACATAGGCTTCTGAACTCATCTGTAGAGATGCTTCGTGCTAACATATTGAGTAAAAGTATGCTTTTGATATCAACGCTTTACGAAAATCTTCAGTTGCAGACATAGTTAAAGACATAAAAAATGCAATGACATGTTTATGTAAGATGGTATGTCAATAAAACGATCGTGGACTGTTCTTTTCTCTACAATTAATGAAGTACATCACTAGATTCTTATACTTCGTTATTCACCAATATCGACTATGAAAACCCCATATTTCTAGCGTTTTTTCAGCAATAACAGAAAAAGTAAGTGATATAAATTTAGAAGAGAAATAAATTCTGAATTCTGAAATTTTATATGTGTCATGATACGATGAGTTCGACATTATTGAACTAAGTATTTATCAAGGAAATGATTCGTTTTCGTGTTGCCGATACTTTAAGCGCTGATAGGGTATACGCTTTGAGTATTTAAATGTTAAAATAAATGTGAAAATCAACAGCCTACTCTCAATTAAGTAAAACGCATAGAAAGAAATCGTAGAACTTGTGTTTGCAGTGGAATTATCAATTATTCAATACCTTAAACAATTACATAAGCTAGTGTACTTTCGTACTTTACTACTGTAAATACTTATTAATCATTATATTTGGCGATTGTACACATATTATGCTTTTTAAATTATGCTTTATCAACAATTCAAGTTTATTGTTCAGATAATATATTTAATCAAAATTCTTATATTTTAAAGATGAACACAAACATTGTATATACTTGTATATTGATACACTTCTAGTGTCGTAACAGTATTTATTATCAACCCTTAAGGGTGCATTTGATTTTGTTTTGTCGCTTAACTATTTCATTTCTTCACTAACATTTTGTTTATGAATCATTTTACGGACATTATAATGCCGCCCGGCTAGCTCAGTTGGTAGCACACAAGTCTACTGATCGAGGGGTCGTGGGTTTGATTCCCAGGCGGGGCATTCTTTCGTGGAGATTGGTCATGAAATTATTTCTTTGGCTATTCTCACTCCTACCAATGCTTTTTTGATTATGTAGGGTAGTTGCCAGTCACTGACGATAGGATGCAATTAGTAGTTGGTTAACAGCTTAATCCAGAGATTTAGTTTTTCCAGGAGGAGTGAGTAGGTTGACTGACGCCGTTATATGACCTATAAAATGTTTTGCTACGGCGTTTAACCCAACAAACAAACAAACAAACGGACATTATTCAAAAAAAAATTACCATGCCGTATTGCTAAATCTAATAGTACGGTTAAATGTCATATTTACTCAAACAAACAGTTTGTTTTGTTATAAGTACTACGTTTAACAGAATACGCTCTTAAATGCTGTTAGATGTTCTGACTTTTTAGAAATTAACACAATTTGTTTAATTATTTAAAGCATTGTGTTTTCAATACATTATACACCCTATATCATCATTTTTAATACATAGATAATTAAAGTATTTATACCATTATCTAAATCACTTATCAGTACTAGCTTTTAAATTTATCTTCTTTAAAAGGCATGGTCTGATTCAATTAAGAAATAATTTCTACTGTATCAATAATTAGTTAGTATAGGGTCTTGCAATTGTATAAAAAGGTGTATTTCTAAACACATTTTTATGATTAGGATAACAAAGTCAAGGCAGGGTCACGTTCTTTTTCTCTAAGCAATCATGTGTTCGATAAAGAGTGAGTCTAAATCAAGAACGAGCCAATACGCATTTGTTTTCAATCTCTTGTTTAACATTATATTGGTTAGTGCAGTCTCAATAAGTACTACGTCTCAATTTAATGATTGTTTGTTTGCTTAACTTGAACAGCAGTTTTTTGTGCACATTTATTTCTATCTGTAATGGCTGTTTTAAGTTAATATAAATTACTGTTTATAGGACAAGTTAAATGAGAAACAAATCAATAAGAATATTATATTACCCATATTTTAAAAATGACGCAAGGTTTTAATGTTATAAATAGGCCGGGTTCCCACCTGGTTCGTCTTGAATTCAGGAGTAAACGAATTTATTCAAAGGCTTTTACTTACGTACTTTGTTTGACATTAGGTATGTAATTATGTGAATCTTATTACCTCTACTCTTCTTCTGGGACTTTCAGGATGTTGACTGACATCCGCGGTATGGCTGTACTATATATTTGGAAACTGGCAGAAATAATCAAATAATACTAGTTGAACACATTATTCAATTTCCTAAGTTTAACATTGCTAAGTTTAAAAAAAGGTTTGGTTTGTAGTTCATTAGTTAGACAACAACGAAGCCGGTACATGCACTGGGGTCTAAAAGTTTCTTAATACATGTAGATTTTCATATTTTCTCCTATCTTTTATTGAAAAATATTGCAGATGCATTTTTATAGTATAGTTTATATATATATTGTGCATAAGAAACATAATTGATAGCTTATGTTAAACTGTTCATTAGTTGTGAAACAAACAAGATGTGAAGTATATCAAAGTATAATTCAAAACATCAAACTTCGATACGTGTATAGAAACTTTTGGACCTCAGTGTATATATTCACCTGACTCATATATACATACAGACATGTTACAAGCTTTTCTCCGACTAAACATCAATTGCATAATCCTACATTGTGTCCAAAGATAATGCATTTCCTCAAAAGAGTTGAGAAAGTCTATAGAAGCAGATTACAGTGGGAGGACATAATAGTTTAAAACATAGACAAGCTTCTGATTACAAATCGTTCTGTGTTCCCAAGCAATATCATTTTCTCACTAACAAAGCTTTATTCAATTGTGAACAAAACAATCATTCTATGCATGAACGTACATAATATTGAATATGTCTGAACCATCCATTTCATCAATGTGATACGATGTATTCTATTCATAAAAAGGCAATTAGGATAATTGGTTTGCTTAGCGATATAGTCACACTGTCTATAGTTGACATAAGCAAATAGTTCTTAAACAAATGTTGTTTGTAATGTTTTGGTTTTACCAGTATCTATTGCATTAATGTAATAATTGCTCAGTAGGTATCTGCAAACCACTTTAAGTTTTTGATATATGCATTGAATTCACCCATGTTAATGCTATTTAAAACTGTCACTGTAATACATTCAATTCAATCGAACAGCTACCCTTCTTAACTCTTAATAGTGTTTTTCGGCGCAGCTGTCTAAGCCAACCTTTGGCCTATATTTTAATAAATACATTTTGCTCTACCATACAATAAAAATGACTATTTATACATAAAACAAAATGAACCCTGCATAGCGCCTAATATTTTTAGAATATATTTCATGTTTGGGATATTATTAATTTTATCACATTGTTCAGGTAGAATATTTTTGAACATATTTGTTAGTCAGTGTAACAAAAGTCTACGTTTTACTTTATTTACATTTTGTTACACTTGTTTTGCACTGAAACATTACGGAAGACTGAACTATTGTTTATTACATGTACAGTATCGTTCATAAGCCAATCAGTCAATTTTACGACATGAAACTGACAGAAGTCCACTTCTTAGAGCAGAACAAGCGATGTTGATGGATATTCTATATTCTAGGGTTTGCCAAAGCACGTTGATATATATATTTGCTATTATCATTTCCAGACAAATGTCTAAACGCCGAAACGTTGGTAATACAATTCTATTTGTTCATGTATGTGTTTTGTTGATTGTTTAAATGGTAAACAGTATGTACAAGGTAGTACACTGTAAGTCCTTCTGTCGAGAAATATGTGATTATTATTCTCATCTGAATTTACAAATGCTAATATCAAACATTACAGCACATTATTCTATTTTTACTTAAAAGAATATTACTTAATGTATCATGAATGCGTTAGTGTCGTAATTCTTAGTTGGTCACGTGACTTCATATAAGGCTTACCATATCCAGTATATTTCTTTAACTTATTTTTTTCACTACGGAACAGTCTGTTTTCAATGCATGACTTACTGTCCCAAGTGTATTAAAATCGTTATCTTCAGAGACGATCTCTTAGATTTCATTTCTGGTTTTGAAATAATCTCGTTGCTCAATGGTTTAACATTGATAAAACATGCATTTCAGCATTTGTATTGTTTCATGTGAAAAGTTTCCTTTGCATTGCATCTAATTAATTGCGTTTGCTGTGCTTAAAGGTTTTCGTTATTGCATCATTGTTTTAATACTAGGTCTTATTTGATCACGAGTTGTTAAGAGATATTATAAGGCATTCAATGACACATCAAAACAAAATTAAAAAACAAAATCATTATGCATTAAAATTAGCTATTTTGTAGAGTTTGAAATTAACTGCATGTTTGCTTCGATATATATAAACCTTAAGTCTTCATTCAAGGAGACATAATTGGGAAGAAGACATAAGCCGGTTTTAAAGATACGGTAATTTATAATGACACACTTCAACATTCACTATGAGTTTGCAAGACTTATCTCGCCGATTTAGATAGAATATGTTAACAGTGTTATTTTCTCGGGAACATGATACAATTGCTATCAATAAAGCTAAATTGATTTGTCTCCTCTATTTTATACATATTTTTGAAAACATGATAATGTAATTTTCATTCATAAAGCATCAACATTATTTGGCGTTTTCTTTGTTAACGCTACCATGGCGCCTTTTATCAACTCCGTTGTATAAATAGTGTATACAAAGGCATAGGCAATATCATTATCATTATATTAATTATCAACATTATCAGAATAACGTTAGACCCAATATAAGAGACATAAAACAAATACTGTATTATCGTGATTTGTAGTTATAGTATAGTGAACGCGATCTGTTCCCTTCAATACGAGTACGGAATATTGAGTACCAGGACACTTGAGAGCTAGATATTCGTCAATAAAGAAAAAACAACATGACATACTTCTCATGCTATGATTCACAGTAATGAAAGTTAATATTACAGTCCAGAAAACACAGTTCATTTCATGAAAGAGTAGTTTACCATCATCCACATATGCAGAGATATTGTAGCTGATCAGTATAATTTAAGTTTCTTCATTTCTTTTCAAAAATATTATGCATTGTAAGTATTTGTAATTGGTAGACTTAATATGTACCCACTGCAAGATATTTGATGATAAATATGTTTCACTTGTCAAAATTGAGACATTTTGTTGATCAGAGTAGATTTATTGCATGAAAAAAGGAATATGTAAGATCCTTAGGCATTTACCATGACCTTTATCAATCAACAAGATCTGTGATTTATTGTCATTATGCACTCACTACTAGTGTACATCGTCATTAATGTCTACTTTAAATGGCAATTAAAGGTACTCATTCACAGATTTCAACTTAGATATCAGCTTTCTCTGAAACTATCACAATTGTATAGAAACATTTTTGAAGCAGGAAGTTAATGCTTCGATAATGACAATTTAGTGCAAGTTGACATACAAGTACAAATGATGGTGTTACAAGTAGTAAAAATTTACCCCGAATGTCACGGTATACACACTTTAATTGCATTTTTTGTGACTTTTATTGTATATTTCTTGCAACCTATTGGTCAGTATGTCTTAGAATATTAAAAACTATTTTTGACACAATTACAGACTCTGAATGGTAAACAGCATAAACAAATAGAAAAATATTAACCAAGTATGTGATCTAGTACCTTTATAACATAATGCGGTAGTGCGTTGGGGTCATAAAGCAAGAACTACATGAAGTTATCATCGCAGATCTATGCAGTAAATCTATAAATTATTCAATACGTTTTATAATTAAATTCACTCCTAACGTATTTGATACGATCTTTTCATGCAGAGACTCTAAAGAAATTTTGAAGAAACAACTGAATATTTGAATGAAAAATTGAAATGTATTTCAATATTCGTAGAGCACAATGTGTCTGTGTCATGCTATATGCAGCAGAGGCAGTTGTTTCCTTAAATCACATTGTTATACATGAATATAAAGTGGGGGAACACATGTAGTTCATGCATGCTATGATCAATCGCTTATTTTCATTATACAGTACATCTATGCCATCGAGGATCACGCTATACTTTCAGATAAAGTCAACAGATATTAAACATGCAAGATTACGAACATCATGTTAGGTTCACATTTATTAATCTACAAAACAACTTTTTGATCTGACAATTGTTTGTTCATGCAAATTAAGCGCATTTTGAGCGGTATGCATGCCTCAACTGACTATATCACAGTATATTTAAAGGTTGCTCTGATAAATTTCGGTAGTTCACGTAGAGCGTATTGTTAGCGCATAAACTGGTGTACTTAATTTTATTTGCGATATGTATTGTAGTTTGTTTGTCCTAGTGTTAAGATGATCAGTCTGCAAACCTTTAAGTCGTTAGTTCGAAACTTATATTTTATTTCTTTTTTCTCGTTTTAATCGTTTACGGATTGCGTAAAGCACAATCCCACTACTTTCCTGATTTTACTGTTTTCTTATTGAAAACATAGAATTTGTGATATCATAGTCACGTCGTGATATTGCCACCATGAATATTACCAAAAACAAATTGTCTCCAATATTACAAATTCGATATCTCAAGACATTTATGTTGATCAACATTGAAGAATCCTCAGGACAGTTAATAATATACCGAAAGTTGTTTCCCTAGTTCAAAGTACTAGTATCTTATGATGTTAATAATGAATGAATTTCTCCTTCAGAACAAATCAACCACCCTAAGGATATATTAAAACATAGTCTACGAAGAAACTATAATTACAATTTTTATTGTTGTTGGTTTCGCTTGGTGTACTAGCCCGAAAATCCTGACTGTAGTATAGTTATTCGTAAAATGAAATGTCTATTACAAAACGTATATGGTCACTTCACGTTAATGTCAGCTACGGCGAAATGTCATAACTCATTCATAAAAAATAAGATGGAACATTGTAGCCAGAGACAAAACACTATTATCTAATTTCATGCGATATATTTAAGCAATGCCCCAAAACTTGAATAAGTGAATTACGATATGCATGCATAGTATACGCATTTATCATTTAAGATCAGGTTTTACATTGTAGAATTATACATAAAAGAGTATTAAGACATTTGCCATATGATGTGCCATCTATTTTAACTAAAATACCGGCGTATAATTTGGTTTGACCTTTTTGAATTTATTTCTAATGAATCAAATCACACTATTACAAAGAGAAATCTCTTGTGATAATATAATTACCATTTTATATCAATGGAAGTGTATGATTTATTACCAAACTTGTTTATCAAGGATGGAGCATATTTTGAACAAAACGTACTTCATGGCTTTTCAAAAAAATCCAAACTATGCACCATTACACTCACTTTGCAGAAAAACAACTTCATCACAAGGTTTAACCTGATTGTGTTCGAATTGACATTACGCATTCATCTCCCGTTTCTAAATATTCATAATCCGTTCACCAATGAAAGGATTAGCGTATACTTGGACAAAGATAGTCGAATGTCTTTGGACACTAAGGATTCATATGTTAAACGTATTATCTACTTGTCTATGGGCGTGGATGTGGTAGCTTATTATTAATATCAGCACTAATTTAATTTTAGTATTTGAAATCAGATATTAATGAGGTAAAGATGTAAATTATTATAAGAAATATTTCTAATGTTCATATAAGAATTGTGCATGTGTTAGAATTTATCTAATCATTCAAACAAATGTTCAGAAATCGTAAATAATGTTTCCTACCTGTCATTGTAAGCAATACAATTGCAATAACTGTATTTACCACCTGCGTACTGAGAAATAAGCCGATATTTTACATTTATCCTTGCGTCGGCGTTCAGACTTTGTTACCATAAATAAACAATTACTAGTTAATCTTTTTTAATAACTGGATGTACAAGCAGACGAGTTGTAATAATCTTCTGTGATATTTATTCCTTAACGGATATAATCACTATTGTATTAGCTATAAGCTAGCTTATATCTGTTTCACATCTGGTTTGAAGTTGACAATGTAGTGATTTATGCCTGATAATGCTATGTTGTAAACCTTTTTTCAAACTATGTGTTTGAAAACTATCAAAGTTAATACGTTACATTTGACTTGATTTTGTTCTCAGTTATAAGGATTTACTATAATTACTATGTACTTACTTATATTTTGAGTTTGGATACTATCTCAGTACACTTAGAACAGGTTCTTATAATAATCTTAACAATATTGCCTGGCCTTAATGTATGAAAACAGCCATGCTACCAATAAAATTTACTACTGTTATACTATGAATTGATGGAGGATTACATAATTACGAGTTATAAAGAATGGTTTGATACGGTTGATACTAAAGGAGGACAAATACATGCAGGGAATTTAAATAGCTTAAATATCGTAATTTTAATACATTTGTTATTCATCGTGCTTAAATAACCTTTTCATGTGGTGACTTCAGTTGGTATTTGTCAGTGAAGACAAAGCGATTGCTAAAATAATTACTGAACATTTATTCATAAGCTGAGAGCAGATTCTAATTTTCAAACCCAATAAAGTTCTCACGTAGCATGTTGAATTGCATTTCATCGAATAGCATACCAAATTGTATTAATATGGTAATGCAACATAAAAACATTCAACAAACATGAATATGTTGTAGTTTCTCATTACGCAAAGCAAGTTAACCAGAGCTCAGTTCCTACTATGAAATTGTACATTCTAAAATAACAATGTTATAAAAAAAGATTTTGCTAGGTAAGTTGTAACTGAAAATCAATAACACTGAAAATACTCTTGGATGCGTTTAAAGTTTAAATGCATTTCTACAGCAATATACCTTTCAGGAACAAAATCAGTTTTTAAACGAATAAATGTGCGTCGTCAAAATTAATCTTTTATTGCATCGTATTACACAGCATTTAGATATAGTTCATACATTGGCGGTGTATCTAACCCTGATATCAAATATGCATACTCCGAGTTTTACAAAGAAATGGTAACAATGTAAGTGTTTGTTTTCCTACGAAAATCAAATTGTTTAGCTACAACTTTATGGCATACTACAGAAATGACAATCGTTCCGTGTGCTCACAAGTATAGTACTGATACATCATGTTTGATAGTAAAGCGAATTTCATTCTTAATATTCATCCACGAATTCCATGTGCACGAAATTTTGTAAAAAAGATAAAACTAAACGTCGATGACAAAAGGTATTGCGTAAAAATAAATATAAAATATAGTAAGTAAACTAAATGTCATGATGCGGACGTATCGTAGTCTGTGTTTAGTTTATACAATCAGTGATTAATGATTGCAATCGTGTAATAAATTGCAGACTGAGACTTTTAACTGATATAGCAAACAATGTTTCAGGTTGGCAATGTCAGAACGTATTTCTCATTCCTTAACGAGATTATTATGTTACAATAATTTAATGTTTCTGTTTATAGTGGGTTTCACTTTACCATTTGCAATGATATGATATAATAAGTATCAATAATTTAATTGTTTCCTTTGTTACGTGTTTGTTTGTTCGTTGACAATGGTAATGACAAATATCCAATTGTTTAAAGGCATTCGATCCATACGAAACAACATAATACGTAAAATTATTTGTCATTGTGGTTTGTTTTATATCAATTGGCAACATACAACTGAAAAAAATGCATTTTATTAAGCTTTGTTTTGTATGTTATTGTTTTCACATACACATTTGTGGTTTTAAATATGCTTCTCAGGCAACCGTAAGCTTAGTAAGCACTTATATTTGACATAAGTTTCTACTATTCCTTTTGTTCCTAACCAGAGTACAAAAGTTTGCTCAAGATCATTACTAAACCTCGGACCTGCATTACGTTACCTGACTTTTTATGCATTAATTTTTAATGAATTGTTTCATTAAATCGATAAGGTAAAATCTCGAGTGAATGTTTTATTACCTAAAATCAATGAATTTATTCTTTTTACTTAAGCTATCATGTTTAATCATGTGTCAAGTTTTTCAATCAGGATAATAGGTTTTATGTTGAACTTATCATCTATTTTAGTCTATATAAACGTAAACCAACCTTTCACCTTGAATATGATAGCAAAAACATTGAGAACAATATCACAAGCGATTTCAGAATATGTTCATCATGCTTAGCTAGTGGCCTTTGTTAGCAGAGTATTGAAATATCTTTCAGCTTCATGAGAATACACGTCGAATAAAGGAAAGTTCAATCACTGCTTACATCTTTATGTTGCTTTGATTTAAAACATAAAAAGTTTGCTTATATATGAATAATTGATGCTTTATTATAATGTAAATTGATAAGTGCCTAATTTGTTTAACAAAGTAATCCTTTGTGTTCAAAACATGCGACTATGTTTGTCAAAGTATATTCAAATCCTTTTATTGGTGAACGTATCACGAATATTTACAAATGGAAGGTATCCATTTGTTGCCACATATATATATATATTTCGTTGTTGCTTTTATGAAATAATGCCCATCAGTATGACTTGTTTTTGAAAAACGATATTCGAAAAACATTATAGTATGTGTAAAGCCATCCAATTTTTTATGTATATTTACAAATCATAAATAATTGTTTCTTGGTGTCAATAATTTGAAACTTATTCATTTTTAATCTGTATCTGCCACATGTGCCTTGAGTTATAATCCTTTTCTAACATTCATTTTAATGACGATGACAATCTTTTGTTATAACCAATTGTAAATCGCCTTTTAGGTTATTATGTTAATCCCTTGGGAAATTTGTAAATAATGAAAAACATATATATGTCTAAAAAGTGAGAAACGATATAGGTATATTGGTACCCAGGAGGATTCATAAAAGGTTTCCGACCACCAATAATTATTATTTGATGTTTTCCACGACACTTAAGTTCCTATAAACATGGTAAAAATATAAATAAGTTATCAAATTGTCGATTCTTACAATGGGTTTTTAGAAATATGTTTGCTATTTAATAGCAGGGTTGCAACAGTAATATAATCAACTCTAAATAATAATAAATGATAATTACTGGTATACTTTTACCACTAGTAGTTGTGTGGTGTGAATCTATGACACATTTCGATTGGCATAATTATGAAGATTTTTTATGGTTTATATATCAGACATTGATGTAATAATCTTGATACTTAGAAAAGGTTAATCTAACAGTCAGTACAGACAAAACAATTGATAGTCCATTTATATAACTGGACATTTTCTGACATATTAGGATAGGTACTTAATTATCAATACTAATATTATATGACTGGGCGAGAGATAATATCTGTTGTTAAAATTACTTTATTCTTGACTCGTTTATCTTAATTACACACTTGTATTCGATAGACTCAGTACTTTTTCAAACAGTTTCAAAAAATAACAACAAACAGCGGCGTGTTCAGTAACGACTGTTAGCGAACGTTACGGGTACAGGACAACTCAATCTGAAGACAACTCAACCCCTGGATAACTCAACCAAAAGTTGGAACAACTCAGTCCGTTAGTAGGGGATTAATTTGTCTCGGGTTGAGTTGTCTTTGGGTTGAGTTGTTCCTACCCTAGCGTTTAGGAACGTTGAAGAACGTTCGGGGTAATTAAACAGGTTACAGTTAAAGAGTATTATTTATTCCGTACCGCTAACTGTTATCTACAAGACTGTTTGATTGCATTTTATCAGAAAGAGGAACATTCTATTCACTTTAATGGTTAATACTACGAGACACGCATCGGCAACGTAATTTCATTATGTAGAATGTCTCGATGCATCACATAGTTAATAGGAAATTGGGCATATCTGAAATAGGAGAGATATCAGTGTTAATGACGATTAGTCACTAACAACTACTGACAACATGGATACTCTCATATGATTAGATTATAAAAACAACTACATGTGTCTGTCAACTGTATTGGATATCTCATATCAACTAATGCACATTGTTGATACATTAAGTAATTGCTATGTCATGAGCATGATGCAAAAATTCTAATATTTTGCATTCGTAATAAAACATGAGATAGTATTTAGCGATTAATGAGTAAGTCCAAAATTTAGGGTAAGCAATTTAATTAGTTATGGCTTACATTTTGTTAATACTAAATACAAAGTGTGGTTTGAAATACCAAACACAAAGTTCAAATGATACGGCAAAGAGTTTATTAAAGACTTATATCATAATGGCAACCAGCGGGTGCTTTGTTACAACAAAGTTTTAATCAATTATGCATTTTTATACATCCTATGTTCAATAAAAGAATCTTAAATGACGTTTTAGTTCTGTGGAACAGGTACTTTAGATCTCCAGTTTAACATTATAGCGGTTAGCGCAAGTACTACATTGTTTTTTTCCTCAACAATGATTAGACGTATGAACATTTCTACGTGTAATGGCTGTTCAAGTTAAGATAGATTACTATGTACAGGATATGTTAGAAACAATTGAATAAGAATCTTATATTCCACGTATTCTTAAACATGACGCAAGGTTTTAATGTTATAAATATGCTGGATTCCCACCTGGTTTGCTCAATCGAATATGCGGCTGTGTTCAAATTCAGAGGTAGAAGTTTTTTTCAAAGGCTCTTACTGAGGTACAAAGTTTGACTCTAGGTATGTAATTCTGTGAATCTTATTACCTCTACTCTTCTTCCAGGACTTTAAGGTATGACTGAACTATATATTTGGAAAGAAAAAATCATGAAAAATCGAATCATATTGAACACATTAACAAAATTTACTAAGTTTTACATTGCTAAGTTCAAACAAGTTTTGTTCGTCGTTCATTTGTTAGACAATAACGAAACCGGTACATCCACTGTGGTCTAAAACTTTCGTTATACATGTATTTTTTCATATTTTATCTTATCTTTTATTGAAAAATATTGCAGATGCATTTTTATAGTATAGTTTATATATATATCGTGCATAAGAAACATAATTGATAGCTTATGTTAAACTGTTCATTAGTTTTGAAATAAAGAAGATGTGAACTATACCAAGGTATAATTCAAAGAATCAAACTTTGAAACGTGTGTTGGAACTTTTGGACCTCAGAGTATGTAGACACCAGACTCATATATAAATACAGACATGTTACAAGCTTTTCTCCGACTAAACATCAATTGCATAATCCTACATTGTGTCCAGA
The DNA here is from genome assembly GCA_025267735.1 of Mactra quadrangularis. Lineage (NCBI taxonomy): Eukaryota > Metazoa > Mollusca > Bivalvia > Venerida > Mactridae > Mactra > Mactra quadrangularis. The sequence goes on from CM046304.1 coordinate 38,693,004, forward strand.
GATAATGCATTTCCTCAAAAGAATTGAGAAAGTCTATAGAAGCAGATTACAGTGGGAGGACATAATAGTTTAAAACATAGACAAGCTTCTGATTACAAATCGTTGTGTGTTCCCAAGCAATATCATTTTCTCACTAACAAAGCTTTATTCAATTGTGAACAAAACAATCATTCTATGCATGAACGTACATAATATTGAATATGTCTGAACCATCCATTTCATCAATGTGATACGATGTATTCTATTCATAAAAAGGCAATTAGGATAATTGGTTTGCCTAGCGATATAGTCACACTGTCTATAGTTGACATAAGCAAATAGTTCTTAAACAAATGTTGTTTGTAATGTTTTGGTTTTACCAGTATCTATTGCATTAATGTAATAATTGCTCAGTTGGTATCTGCAAACAACTTCAAGTTTTAGGTATATGCATTAAAATTGCATTAAATTCACCCATGTTAATGCTATTTAAAACTGTCACTGTAATACATTCAATTCAATCGAACAGCTACCCTTCTTAACTCTTAATAGTGTTTTTCGGCGCAGCTGTCTAAGCCAACTTTTGACCTATATTTTAATGAATACATTTTGCTCTACCATACAATAAAAATGACTATTTATACTTAAAACAAAATGAACCCTGCATAGCGCCTAATATTTTTAAAATATATTTCATGTTTGGAATATTTTTAATTTTATCACTTTGTTCAGGTTGAATATTTTTGAACATATTTGTTAGTCAGCGTAACAAAAGTCTACGTTTTACTTTATTTACATTTTGTTACAGTTGTTTTGCACTGAAACATTACGGAAGGCTGAACTATTGTTTTATTACATGTATAGTATCGTATATAATCCAATCAGTCAATTTTACGACATGAAACTGACAGAAGTCCACTTTTTAGAGCAGAACAAGCGACGTCGAAGGATATTCTATATTCTAGGGGTTGCCAAAGCACGTAAATATATATATATATATTTGCTATTATCATTTCCAGACAAATGTCTAAACGCCGAAACGTTGGTAATACAATTCTATTAGTTCAAGCATGTGTTTTGTTGATTGTTTAAATGGTAAACAGTATGTACAAGGGAGTACACTTTAAGTCCTTCTGTCGAGAAATATACATGTGATTATTATTCTCATCTGAATTTACAAATGCTAATATCAAACATTACAGCACATTATTCTATGTTTACTCAGAAGAATATTACTTAATGTATCATGAATGCGTTGGTGTCGTAATTCTTAGTTGGTCACGTGACTTCATATAAGGCTTACCATATCCAGTATATTTCTTTAACTTATTTTTTTCACTACGGAACAGTCTGTTTTCAATGCATGACTTACTGTCCCAAGTGTATTAAAATCGTTATCTTCAGAGACGATCTCTTAGATTTCATTTCTGGTTTTGAAATAATCTCGTTGCTCAATGGTTTAACATTGATAAAACATGCATTTCAGCATTTTTATAGTTTCTTGTGAAAAGTTTTCTCTGCATTGCATCTAATTAATTGCGTTTGGTGTGCTTAAAGGTTTTCATTATTTCATCATTGTTTCAATACAAGGTCTTATTTGATCACGACTTGTTAAAAGATATTATAAGGCATTCAATGACACATCAGAACAAAATCAGAAACAAAATTATTACGCAATAAAATGAGCGATTTTATAGAGTTTGAAATTAACTGCATGTTTACTATAATTTTAAGTTATAAACCTTAAATTTTCATTCAAGGAGACATAATTTGGAAGTAGACATAAGCCGGTTTTAAAGCAACAGTAATTTACACTTCAACATTCACTATGAGTTTGCAAGACTTATCTCGCCGATTTAGATATAATATGTTAACAGTGTCATTTTCTCGGGTACATGATACAAATAATTACCAATAAAGCTAAATTGATTTGTCTCCTCTATTTTATACACATTTTTGAAAACATGATAATGTAGCATCCATTCACAAAGCATCTACATTATTTGGCGTTTTCTTTGTTAACGCTTCCATGGCGCCTTTTATCAACTCCGTTGTATAAATAGTGTATACAAGGCATAGGCAATATCATTATCATTATATTTATTATCAACATTATCAGAATAACGTTAGATCCAATATAAGAGACATGAAACAAATGTTGTATTATTGCGATTTGTAGTTATAGTATAGTGAACGCGATCTGTTCCCTTCAATACGAGTACGGAATATTGAGTACCAGGACACTTGAGAGCTAGATATTCGTCAATAAAGAAAAAACAACATGACATACTTCTCATGCTATGATTCACAGTAATGAAAGTTAATATTACAGTCCAGAAAACACAGTTCATTTCATGAAAGAGTAGTTTATTATCATCCACATATGCAGAGATATTGTAGCTGATCATTATAACTTAAGTTTCTTCATTTCTTTTCAAAAATATTTGTAATTGGTAGACTTAAAATGTACCCACTGCAAGATATTTGATGATAAATATGTTTCACTTGTAACAATTGTGACATTTTGTTGATCAGAGTTGATTTATTGCATGAAAAAAGGAATATGTAAGATCCTTAGGTATTTACCATGACCTTTATCAATCAACAAGATCTGTGATTTATTGTCATTATGCACTCACCACTAGTGTACATCATCATTAGTGTCTACTTCAAATAGCAATTTAAGGTACTCATTCACATATTTCAACTTAAATATTAGCTTTTTCTGAAGCTATCAAAATTGTATAGAAACATTTTTGAAGCAGAAAATTAATGCTTCGATAATGACAATTTAGTGCAAGTTGACGTACAAGTACAAATGATGGTGTTACAAGTAGCAAAAATCTACCCCGAATGTCACGGTATACACACTTAAATTGCATTTTTGTGACTTTTATTGTATAATTCTTGCAACCTATTGGTCAGTTTGTCTTAGAATATTAAAAACTATTTTTGACACAATTACAGACACTGAATGGTATTTAAAAAAATAATAAACCAAGTATGTTATCTAGAACCTTTATAACATAATGCGGTAGTGCGTTAGGATCATAAAGCAAGAACTACTTGAAGTTATCATCGCAGATCTATGCAGTAAATCTATAAATTATTCAATACGTTTTATAATTAAATTCACTTTTAACGTATTTGATGCGATCTTTTCATGCAGAGACTCTAAAGAAGTTTTGAAGAAACAACTGGATATTTGAATAAAAAATTGAAATGTATTTCAATATTCGTAAAGCACAATGTGTCTGTGTCATGCTATATGCAGCAGAGGCAGTTTTATTCCTTAAATCACATTGTTATACATGAATATAAAGTGGGGAACACATGTAGTTCATGCATGCTATAATCAATTGCATATTTTCATTATACAGTACATCTATGTCATCGAGGATCACGCTATACTTTAAGATAAAGTCAACAGATATAAAACATGCAAGATTACGAACATCATGTTAGGTTCACATTTATTAATCTACAAAACAACTTGTTGATCTGACAATTGTTTGTTCATGCAAATTAAGCGCATTTTAAGCAGTATGCATGCCTGAATTAACTATATCACAGTATAATTAATGCTCTGATAAATTTCGGTAGTTCACGTATCTAGCGTATTGTTAGCATATAAACTGGTGTACTTAATTTTATTTGGAATATGTAATGTAGTTCATATGGCCTAGTGCTAAGATGATCAGTCTGCAAACCTCTTAGTCGTTGGTTCGAAACTTCTATTTTATCTTTTTTTCTCGTTTTAATCGTTAATGGATTGCGTAAAGCACAAGCCCACTACTTTCCTGATTTTACCGTTTTGTTCTTGAGAACATAGAATTTGTGATATCATAGTCACGTTGTGATATTGCCACCATGAATATTACAAGAAACAAATTGTCTCCAATATTACAAATTCGATATCTCAAGAAATCTATCTTGATCAACATGGAAGGATCCTAAGGACAGTTAATAATATACCAAAAGTTGTTTTCCTAGTTCAAAGTACTAGTATCTTATGATGTTAATAATGAATGAATTTCTCCTTCAGAACAAATCAACCACCCTAAGGATATATTAAACCATAGTCTACGAAGAAACTATAATTACAATTTTTATTGTTGTTGGTTTCGCTTGTTGTACTAGCCCGTAAATCCTGACTATGGTATAGTTATTAGTAAAACAAAATGTCTATTACACAAAGAATATGGTCACCTCACGTTAATGTCAGCTACGGCGAAATGTCATAACTCATTCATGAAAAAGATGGTACATTGTAGCCTGAGGCAAAACACTATTATCTAATTTCATGCGATATATTTAAGCAATGCCCCAAAACTTGAATACGTGAAATTACGATATGAATACATAGTATACACATTTATTGATTTATGCATTGTAGAATTATACATAAAAGCAAATTAAGTCATTTGCAGAGCTAATTGATGTGCCATCTATTTTAACTAAAATTCCGGCGTATAATTTGGTTTGACTTTTTTGAATTTAGTTCTGATGAATTTAATCACACTATTACAAGGACAAATCTCATGTGACAATATAACTTGTTTATCAAGGACAGTATGCATATTTTGAACAAAACGTTCTTCATAGCTTCTCAAAATAATACAAACTATGCACCACTACACTCACTTTGCAGAAAAACAACTTCATCACAAGGTTTGACCTGATTGTGTTCGAATTGACATTACGCATGATCCCTCGTTCCTTAATATTCATAATCCGTTCACCAATGAAAGTATTAGCGTATATTTAGACAAAGATAGTCGAATATCTTTGGACACAAAGAATTCCTATGTTAAACGTATTAACTACTTGTCTAAGGGCGTCGATGTAGTAGCTTCAGCGTAATGTCAATTATATTTCACAGTCTTCTAATTTAAAAAGTATTGTTTAAAATTCAACAAATGTAAAAACTGAATAAACAAATCGTTATGTAAATATATCATTCCGTAGAAGTTCCACTTGATTAATATCAGCACTAATTTAATTTTAGTATTTGAAATCAGATATTAATGAGATAAAGATGTAAATTATTATATGAAATATTTCTAATGTTCTTATAAGACTTGTGCATGTGTTAGAATTTATCTAATCATTCAAACAAATGTTCAGAAATCGTAAATAATGTTTCCTTCCTGTCATTGTAAGCAATACAATTGCAATAACTGCATTTACCACCTGCGTACTGAGAAATAAGCCGATATTTTACATTTATCCTTGCGTCGGCGTTCAGACTTTGTTACCATTAATAAATAATTACTAGTTAATCTTTTGTAATAACTGGATGTTGAAGCAGACGAGTTGTAATAATCTTCTGTGATATTTATTCCTTGGATATAATCACTATTGTATTAGCTATAAGCTAGTTTAGATCTGTTTTACATCTTGTTTGAAGTTGACAATGTTGTGATTTATGCCTGATAATGCTATGTCGTAAAGCTTTTTTTCTAACTATTGGTTTGAAAACTATCAAAGTTAATACGTTACATTTGATTTGATTTTGTTCTCAGTTATAAGGGTTTACTATATACTTACTTATATTTTAAGTTTGGATACTATCTCAGTACACTTAGAACAGGTTCTTATAATAATCTTAACAATATTGCCTGGCCTTAATGTATGAAAACAGCCATGCTACCAATAAAATTTACTACTGTTATACTATGAATTGATGGAGGATTACATAATTACGAGTTATAAAGAATGGTTTGATACAGTTGATACTAAATGAGGATAAATACATGCAGGGAATTTAAATAGCTGAAATAACATAATTTTATTACATTTGTTATTCATCGTGCTTTAATAACCTTTTCAGACATGTGGTGACTTCAGTTGGTATTTGTCAGTGAAGACAAAGCGATTGCTAAAATAATTACTGAAAATTTATTCATAAGCTGAGAGCAGATTCTAATTTTCAAACCCAATTAAGTTCTCACGTAGCATGTTGAATTGCATTTCATCGAATAGCATACAAAATTGTATTAATATGGTAATATAACATAAAAACATTCAACAAACATGAATATGTTGTAGTTTCTCATTACGCAAAGCAAGTTAACCAGAGCTCAGTGCCTAATATGAAATTGTACATTCTAAAATAACAATGTTATAAAAAAGATTTTGCTAGGTAAGTTGTAACTGAAAATCAATAACACTGAAAATACTCTTGGATGCGTTGAAAGTTTAAATGCATTTCTATAGCAATATACCTCTCATGAACAAAATCAGTTTTTAAATGAATAAATGTGCGTCGTCAAAATTAATATTTTATTGCATCGTATTACACAGCATTTAGATATTGTTCATACATTGGCGGTGTATCTAACGCTGATATCAAATATGCATACTCCGAGTTTTACAAAGAAATGTTAACAATGTAAGTGTTTGTTTTCCTACGAAAATCAAGTTGTTTAGCTACAACTTCATGGCATACTACAGAAATGACAATCGTTCCGTATGCTCACAAGTACAGTACTGATACATCATGTTTGGTAGAAAAGCGATTGTCATTCTTAATATTCATCTACGAATTCCATGTGCACGAAATTTTGTAAAAAAGATCAAACTAAACGTCGATGACAAAAGGTATTGCGTAAAAATAAATATAAAATATAGTAAGTAAACTAAATGTCATGATGCAGACGTGTCGCAGGCTGTGTATAGTTTATACAATAAGTGAATTATGATTGCAATCGTGTAATAAATTGCAGACTGAGACACTTAACTGATATAACAAACCATGTTTCAGGTTGGCAATGTCAAAACGTATTTACTTATCTCATTCCTTAACGAGATTATTCTGTTACAATAATTTAATGTTTCTGTTTTTAGTAGGTTTAATTTTACCATTTGCAATGATATGATATAATACAAGTATCAATAATTTAAATGTTTCTTTTGTTTCGTGTTTGTTTGTTTGTTTGTTTGATGACAATGGTAATGACAAATATCCATTTGTTTAAAGGAATTCTATCCATACAAAGTAACATAATACATAAAATTATGTGTCATTGTTGGTTTGTTTTGTATCTCTTGGCAACATACAATTGAATAAATGTATTTTATTAAGCTTTGTTTCGTATCTTATTGTTTTCACATAAACATTTGTGTTTTTAAATATGCTTCTCATGCAACCGTAAGCACAGTAAGCACTAATATTTGACATAAGTTTCTACTATTCTTTTTGTTCCTAACCAGAGTACAAAAGTTTACTCAAGATCATTACTAAACCTCGGACCTGCATTACGTTACCTGACTTTTTATGCATTAATTTTTAATGAATTGTTTCATTTAATCGATAAGGTAAAATCTCAAGTGGATGTTTTATTACCTAAAATCAATGAATTTATTCTTTTTACTTAAGATATCATGTTTAATCATGTGTCAAGTTTTTCAATCAGGATAATAGGTTTTGAACTTATCATCTCCTTTAGTCTATGTAAACTAAACCCACCTTTCACCTTGAATATATGATAGCACAAACATCGAGAACAATATCACAAGCAATTTCAGAATATGTTCATCATGCTTAGCTAGTGGCCTTTTAAACAGATTGCTGAAATATCTTTCAGCTTCATAAGAATACACGTCGAATAAAGGAAAGTTCAATCACTGCTTACATCTTTATGTTGCTTTGATTTAAAACATAAAAAGTTTGCTTATATATGAATAATTGATGCTTTATTATAATGAAAATTGATAAGTGCCTTATTTGTTTAACAAAGTAATCCTTTGTGTTCAAAACATGCGACTATGTTTGTCTAAGTATATTCAAATCCTTTTATTGGTGAACGTATCACGAATATTTACAAATGGGAGGTACGGCGTAAGCTGAAATTTCCTATCCATTTGTTGTCACATGTATATATATTTCGTAGTTGCTTTTATTCTTTAAAGATTTATAATGACAATAAATCAGATCTTAATAGAATACGTTTTTGTGAAAACAAAAAAGAATACAAAAAGTTAACACAATATAAAAAGAAAAAGTTTTATCGCAAAAAAATGATTGAAATAGAAAAGTTAAAAAATGGTAATCCGAAGCAATTTTGGAATTATTTTAAGAAAAAATAAAAAAAGGACAGCAGTGGTATATCATTGAACGACTTTAAAGATTGTTTCTCTAAAATTGGAAATAATGACTTTAATTGTCATAATGAAAGGGCTGAAAGTATTTGTTCTGAACATAATTTTGATGAGCCAAAATGTTGTTTTGAAGAACTTGATTATCCTATTACGTTGAATGAAATACATTCTGCTGTCAAATTATTAAAACGTGGTAAAGCCATGGGTAATGATTTTTTAATGAATGAATATTTTTGTTCAAGTATTGATATTATTGGTCAGCACGTTTGTGACCTATTCAATGCAATTTTAAATTCTGGATTTTACCCAGAAAAATGGACTGAAGGTATAATTATTCCTATACCCAAGGGAGGTCAAACTAACAACGTAAATAATTTTCGCGGGATAAGTCTTGTTAGTTGCTTTTCGAAAATATTCACCTCTATACTTAATAAACAAATCGAATCTTTTTGTGAATCCAACAATATAATTTCTGACGCACAATTCGGCTTCCGCAAGGGATATTCTACAATTGATGCAATATTTGTTTTAACTACATTAATACAAAAATTTCTTAATGAAAATAAAAGACTGTATGTTTGTTTTGTTGATTTGATGAAGTGTTTTGATAGCATATATAGAAACGCACTTTGGTACAAAATGTATAATAAAGGCATACAAGGTAAAATGTTACGGATTATCCGAGAAATGTACGATAAAGTCAAATCTTGTATAAAATCATGTTCTAAGTTTCTGATTACTTCCAATATGCTGTTGGATTAAGACAAGGCGAAGTTATGTCCCCTTTATTATTCTCTATATTCGTTGAAGACTTAGAATTATACTTACAGTCGTCTCCTAACTCCGGTTTAAATTTTAATGATATTGTTTTAATCGTTCTTTTATTTGCTGATGACATGGCTATCCTAGCTGATTCCCCAGCAGAACTCCAAACGCATTTAAATTTACTCAATACATAATGTGAAACCTGGGGTTTAAAGGTTAACACTACAAAAACAAAAATAGTTGTATTCAGAAAACGTGGCGGATTGTTGCCGACAGAGAAATGGCTGTACGATGGTCAAAACATAGAGGAAGTGAATGATTTTAATTACCTTGGAATGGTTTTTAACTATACAGGAAATTTTGCTCTTAATCAACAGCATTTAACCGGTAAGGCATTGAAAGCCTTAAATTGTAAGAAATTTGATTTAAGTCCTAAAATATTGTGTCAATTGTTCGACTCATTCGTAGGCTCTATCCTCGGATAGGCTTCTGAAATTTGGGGGATACTCAAAAAATAAAGAGATTGAGAGAATTCATCTAAAATTCTGTAGTCGTCTTTTAAATGTTAAAATAATACATGTACATTAGGTATTTATGGTGAACTCGGTCGATACCCACTATATATTTCACGTTATATCCGTATTTTCAAGTATTGGTGTAAAACATTAAACATACCGATAATATTTTAATTAAAACAATGTATCTTCAATGTTTGGAAGATTTACAAAAAGGTCGTACGAACTGGGTCACAAATGTGAAATCTCTTCTTGATGGATTTTCGTACATATTTGATTCAAATATTCATGTAGATCCCAAATCGTTCCCCATTATTTTCAAGCATCGAGTTCTTGATTGTTATAAACAAGAATGGGCCACTAATTTAAATCGTAGCTCGGTGCTCAGTAACTATAAACATTTTAAAACACTTTTCGAGTACGAAAATTATCTTGATATTTTACCGAAAGATCTCAGAGTTTATTTCTGTAGACTACGGATATCTGTCCATCCTTTAATGATTCAAACAGGCCGTACTGCACAAAACTTTATTCCTCGTGACAGACGTATATGTAATTCTTGTGATAAAAATGATATAGAGGACGAATTCCATTTCATTTGTACATGTCCGAAGTATTTATCTATCCGTAAAAAATATCTGAAAAAGTATTTTTATGTCAAACCATCAATGTATAAATTTGATGAACTATTACATTCTGAAAACAAATGTATTCTTTTTAAACTATCTAAATACGTAAAAGAAGCACTTATGATAAGGTCCTCTCATGTTAGCGTTTGACTTATTTTCCTTAAATTCTTTTATTGAATACTGATTATTTATCTGTAATTTTCCCCTCTTTTTGTATGTTTATGTTAAAAATATGTTGACATGTCGTATGTAATTGTATATATATGTATATTGTATTTATTTGGGTGATGAGCATTGCTCAAGCCCTTTAATAAAGTATCTGTTCGAAAAAAGATATTAGTATGTATAAAGTCATCCAGTTTTTTTATGTATATTTACAAATCATAAATAATTGTTTCTTGATGTCATTAATGTGAAACTTATTCATTTTTAATCTGTATCTGCCACATGTGCCTTGAGTTATAATCCTTTTCTAACATTCATTTTAATGACGATGACAATCTTTTTTATAACCAATTGTAAATCGCCTTTCAGGTTATTATGTTAATCCCTTGGGAAATTTGTAAATAATGAAAAACATATATGTCTAAAAAGTGAGAAACGATATAGGTATATTGGTACCCAGGAGGATTCATAAAAGGTTTCCGACCACCAATAATTATTATTTGATGTTTTCCATGACACTTAAGTTCCTATAAACATGGTAAAAATATAAATAAGTTATCAAATTGTCGATTCTTACAATGGGATTTTAGAAATATGTTTGCTATTTAATAGCAGGGTTGCAACAATAATGTAATCAACTCTAAATAATAGTAAATGATATTTACTGGTATACTTTTACCACTAGTAGTTGTGTGGTGTGAATCATGACATTTCGATTGGCATAATTATGAAGATTTTTTATGGTTAATATATCAGACATTGATGTAATAATCTTGATACTTAGAAAAGGTTAATCTAACAGTCAGTACAGACAAAACAATTGATAGTCCATTTATATAACTGGACATTTTCTGACATATTAGGACAGGTACTTAATTATCAATATTAATATTATATGACTGGCCGAGAGATAATATCTGTTGTCAAAAATTACTTTATTCTTGACTCGTTTATTTTAATAACACACTTGTATTCGATAGACTCAGTACTTTTTCTAACAGTTTCAAAAAATAACAACAAACAGCGGCGTGTTCATGAGCCACTGTTAGCGAACGTTACGGGTACGGGACAACTCAACCTGAAGACAATTCAACCCCTGGATAACCCAACCCAAAGTTTGGACAACTCAGTCCGTTAGTAGGGGATTAAGTTGTCTCGGGTTGAGTTGTCTTTGGGTTGAGTTGTTTCGATCCTAGCGTTTAGGAACGTTGAGGAACGTTCGGGGTAATTGAACAGGTTACAGTAAAAGAGTATCCTTTATTCCCTACCGCAAACTGTTATCTACAAGACTGTTTGGTTACATTTTATCAGAAAGAGGAACATTCTATTCACTTTAATTGTTAATACTACGAGACACGCATCGGCAAAGTAATTTTATTATGTAGAATGTCTCGATGCATCACATAGTTAATAGGAAATTGGGCATATCCGAAATACGAGAGATATCAGTGTTGATGACGATTAGTCACTAACAACTACTGACAACATGGACACTCTCAGATGATTAGATTATAAAAACAACTGCATGTGTCTATCAACTGTATTGGATATCTCATACCAACTAGTGCACATTGATGATACATTAAGTAATTGCTATGTCATGAGCATGATGCAAAAATTCTAAGATTTTGCATTCGTAATAAAACATGAGATAGTATTTAGCGATTAATGAGTAAGTCCAAAATTTAGGGTAAGCAATTTAATTAGTTATGGTTAACATTTTGCTAATACTAAAAACAAAGTGTGGTTTGAAATAACAAACACAAAGTTCAAATGATACGGCAAAGAGTTTATTAAAGACTTATATTCTAATGGCAACCAGTGGGTGCTTTGTTACAACAAAGTTTCAATCAATCATGCTTTTTTATACATCCTATGTTCAATAAAATAGTCTTAAATGACGTTTTAGTTCTGTGGAACAGGTACTTTATTCATTTGCTCGCAATCGATTTTAAGTAATATACTTCTAGCATTGTAGCAATGCATCATTGTGTTATAAGTGTTATACAGTTTTTGTGGCAAATTCATCCAGTCAACTTAGTCGTTAGTACGCATAACTCCGAATTCAAGTGTCGCGGGTTGATCCCGAACTAGACGTACATGTGTACCGTCGTGGAATTAGATAATATTTTATACGGCTATATTCCAATCTACTTATGTATCAAATAAGTTTGTACCTCTCGCAGGGGGTGGATGCGTCGTTCTTAGTTAAATCGCGAATTAAGAGATCTAGACTTATCCTAGGGTGAACAATTAGGACGATTGACTGGCGCAATACGATGAAGAAAAAAAATTGAAATGCAGCACCATACTTTTATATATATATTTTTCTTCGAAATATAATTTGTTCGATTGCTTAAGTACCATAATGGTTGTAACACTTCTTACACATTGTGTATAAATAGTGTTTTACGTACGAATCGTAGAACTATGATTTATAATTGTGTAATAAAATACAGACTGTATTAATAAACTGATATAACAAATTATGTCTCAAGTTGTTAATATCTTCTCGTATTTACTTCATTAATTCAATAACTTGTCTTATCTTTCACGACCTTCATTGACAATAATAAATATTGTTTTACATTACAATCGTTTTGAACTATCATCGATATTTATTTTATCTTCTGTTTTTTAGTTTAATATTACGTGACGATAAACATAGCAACCACGTATTGTTATATGTTTGTTTTCAAACACATCTTTAAAATATGACTCATTTGTATCAAGATACCTAAAGCTGTATACGATAATGTGATAGATGAACCAGATTATACAAACATTAACGCTGTATATGTACTATGGCTACATCTTCTTATATATTTTGTTGATCTATTCTATGAGTAATCCATCGTTTAAGACACAATATTTAGAATGGATTATGTAGAAGCAGAAGTCTAGTAGTTGGACGTGCGCTTAGGGATCGAGGGGTCATGGGTTCGTATCCCACTAGGGGCACTGCTAATTTCCTTGAGCAAGAAATTTACCTGCGATTGCTTCACTTCACCCAGGTGTAAATGGGTTCCTGTAAGGGTCATGCACTGTATGCTGTTATGTGTATGTTAACAGTTGGTGTATGACTCGATGATCGGGCAGTTAATGTCAAGAGTCGACTGAATAGTGATACTAATAGTAGACTTCAAAAAACTTTGCTTTTAGCTTTAACTTTATGTAAACAACAAAATCTGAACTAAAATGTTAAATTGTTTACTATTTACACAGTGTGTAATTATTTTATGAAGCTTAAGACAGGATGTCAACACTGTTGTAAAGTCATTTGAAAAGCGGACACATTCATGTTGATAAACATGATCAAATATCGTATCGTAAATTTGTTACGTACAGTTGATTTCTCGAAGATGTTTCTCGACTTGCGAGAATGGCTTTTGATATTTAATCAGTTAACAATAAGTGTCTACTAATTGCGAAGATGTAAAAGAAATGTAAACTGTAAAAGTGCTGCAACAACATTCTAATTTGATCACATATCTCAAAGTAACATTAAAGGAACTAATTTGTAAGATAATATAAATTGGAAAATGGCAATGCAAGTAAATGTTTTTAAATTGTATCGATTTTTGTAAGAGCTAGTTCTAGTCAAATAAACAAAGAATGATAAAACAATTAAATGTTCCCTCCGCGGAAATCATTTCAGTTACTTCGTCAATATGATATCTATAGAAGTGTAATTCTACGCAATGTAATACCGTTGTAGTTACCAGGTTATCAGTTTTACATCCCTGTTTTAACAAAGACTCTTCAACTCTGAAATTGTTTTTTTATATATTTCGATTTTCATCCAATAAAATGAAGACACATTGTTCAACGCAATCGAGAGATTGCACATTGTTTCCATTTAAATGATAACAAAAATATTAATGACACACACAATCTCATTATGAAAACGAGAATTTTGCCCTTCGTTTATTGATAAGAACCCGTGTTGATGTTTTTTTTTTTAAAAAAATGTAATTTCTGCACGTAACAGCAAATTTGTAAATTGATATTTTGAGATACAACTGATAGAAAGCAATAATTTGTCTGGTATTGATGATGAACCTAAAAAGCTGTACCATTTTATTACTTTTTACACCCTTTGAAATCAAGAATCAAGAACTTTACGGTGTGTCCAAGAAAATAAGAACTGCGTTTGTCTTTATTTTGACTGATTGTATTTAGTTTGAAACAGTACTATGTGCACAACATATTTACTACACTTATCTTATGATTGAGAATATAAAACTTTAATTATATCTTTATGTTTTACGTAGTTTGCCTCACAATGCATTCTATATCCGTTCAGCAATGAGTGCTATATTACTACTTGAATAGAGTTTGCTCAGAGTATCTTTTTATGAATGAACATTGAGGAAACTATAAACTGGACGTTTTGTATGCGGCTTCTATTCGATACACAAAACAATACACTCTTGATATCTGTCAGCAGGTATTATAATCAGTATGTAAATCAACAGATTTATTTTTCTTTCTCCTACGTTTTAATTGTGTAAACAAAGTTTCCATTAATGTTCTGATGATGTTGAACTTGAGAAATGATTTATAAACCTTTGTGAAATTTTGGAATATGTGAGGTCTGCTGAATTTGTTTAAACTTGCGTGTAAGATTTTATAGAAACTATACAATTTCTGATTTTAAAGTGAAAATATTAAAGATTTAGCTAACAAGTTGACTATTTCAGCACATTCTTAACAAACAAACGTAAATTACGAGTAAGGATCTTAATTGTAAGAAAGAACCATTTATATTTGGTTTAATTGAATAATAAAAGTACAAGCTTTATGAACAAAAATAACCTTGAAACATTACTCGTAATTATTCTACTACAACTTACATTGTTTCCAAGATGAATGGTACCTGCGTCGTATTTCAGAAACATGATTATCTTGTTTATAAACAGTAATAGAATGTCTGTTGTAAACTATGAGGTGATTATTATATTACTATTTAACTTCCAGAACACTCATTGTTATAATCTCAAGTAGTTGGTAAGTACTAATGGTAAGTAAGAATATCATGTTGTACATCATGTGTATAATTAAGAGAGTGGCATTGTACATATAAAGGAGAAGTTTCATGTTTTTTATCCGATGTTATCGTTGATGATGTGTGTTAATATATGTTTCATCTTATTTGTATTATAAGTATCACTTATAAGTTTAATGTTTTTTACTACATCGGTACGTTATTCGTATTTGAATGCTTAAACCAAGGTAGCAAAAAACGTTAAAAACGTTAAAATAAGGAATACTTTCTTTCACTTTTTTCGTATATTGAATCTCGATTTCATAAACGAGCATGATTGCTTTCTTATAATTGACTTTAAACAACTAAGTATTAAATGCACACAATTCTTGAATGAGATGCAGGATAAATATCATTTTCAACAAAGATTATTGTCCGTGGTAATTGGCAATGACGATTTAACAACATAAAGCCATATTTTGTTTTTGACATCATAACACATGCCTCATGACTTGGAAACACTGCATTTTATTGAAAGATGCATTATAACGTTCTGTTGATTAAGCAGTTTTATTCACTGTTCCTCAACACTTTATACTGTAATAACGTACAATTGCTAGCTGGCGGTAAAATGTAGCATATTCATAAATAAGATTCATTGAAACAAATTTCTATACGTTGTCTAAATGTTGTATCTTTTTCATGAGGAGCTTAATCAACGACTATCATAGTTCAGGTATTACGATTGTTATATTGGTGGAATTAATGTTTGATGAAGATATAACACTAGTTTAATGTCATAAATTAATACATTTTATACGTCTACTCAGAACGAATGATCGAGTTTTCATGCAAATCTTAGATTCATGCATAACTAGTGCTTTTTTGTTATTTGCTAGTTAATTCTAAATTACAGTTTATGGAAGCTTAGAAAATTGAATGTTCTGAATTTAAGCAATTGCATATAAAAGAATTGCTAGGCCGTATGGAGCCATGTATTTGAAGTTTTGCTTTAATTACTATGGTAATGCTATTATAATTGACACATTGCCTTAATATCCAAACAATATTGATTTAGGTGCGATGGCGGAAACATAAAATTAAACAGAGCATCGAGGTAAACTTTAATAAGCAGTAAATATCATTTTGAACTCATAAAAGTTTGATAAGGGTAATTATTAACAATATAACTAAGAACAATACCACATGTAACACGTAACAAAATGCCTATACATACATGTGCCTTTCAAGTTTTATTGTTATGCTTTATGTAATGTACTTATATCGATTTTTTTGTTATCGTTTATTTTCTTTTATAACATTCCATGAATTGAAATTCTAAAAGCTTTAATCATTGTTTTCTTTACCTTATATGATAAATATAATATTGTTTTTTTTCTATTACATTTTCTGAACGCTTGCTTATGATATCTGCAATCTATATTTATTGTAAAGTTCAATATGCTGTTCCAACAGCATCTCAAAAACAACTCGTACTTACATCAAATCGCTAATACCTCTAAATATATCATAATGACCTTTATTCATTCTTGGTTCTGTATGTACACTTAAAGTGCATTCAAAGTTTATAGATACTATAAATGATTGGGCTATTTATTTAAATGGATTTGGATTTACACTTTCTCATTATGAGTAGTAATGGTATTTGTATATACTGTTTTATTTATGGTACCATTACCACTATAGTAGCAGACAGGAGAGATCATATCGTTAAAACTACACTTTCGTTGTAAGTTACTGCATCCATGCAGTGAATACATCAATTATTCAATATATTTAACAATTAAAATCCATTTATAAGAGTATTTTATGCGGCTGTTTTACCTGAGGAATTAACACCTTTAATTCTCACGATTTCATTATATTTAAGCACAAAATGTACATGCTGTTTAATACTATTTTGTATGTTTTATGTATTTTTAAAAATGTGAACAGCATGTTACTTGTGGAGTATACAACAATAAGTTTGACGACTTTATTACATTGATGCATAAAGTGTTTATGCTGTTTTAGATACTATTTTGATGCTTTATCTCGTGTTCTCATGCTACTATTTTGAGCGATAGTTCATGCACGCTTTTATCGATGAACCTTGCCATTATATAAACATATGTATAATTTAAAATTTACGCTATGAGTAAGGATAAAGGCATCATACAATATATTTAACATGCGTAAACAATAGCTGACAACTTGGAACTATCATCCTTTGTCACATTGCACCATTTCGATCTTATAATCATGAATGTATTTAAAGTACGAACAAATTAAGGCGGTGAATTAATCTGGGTTTTTTTCTAAGTGCATTGATAAAATGTAATTAAAAGTAACTTGTTTACGTAAAGTTGTAAAAATTTGTGTTTCCCGAAACAGTATTTCGTATGTAACTACAAAAGAAACGCATCGCATTACCATGACAACCAAATAGAAACTATTAAACAACGAACTGTTTGACACAATTCAAAACATCCTCAGTGTTGACACAATTTAATTTTATAGACCTTCTAGTGGCAATAATGAATGAAATACTTCGTCTAAGCAAAGCAATTACACTGAAGATGTTTTACAAGATTGTTTACTAGAAATGAAATAAACATACTATCATTGTTGACGAGGATATGGTTTTATTGTCCCATATATTCTAAAGCAGGCAAGTTAATGAAATTTCTATTTCCCAATCGTTTTAAATGTGTGTTGACAGTTTTCTTTCGGAGTATCTTGATTTTGGTTTGGTCTACACCTTTAAGAAATCAGGAGAGTTGATTAATGTCTGCTTTCAATTATAAATTTACTTGTCAGAATGCATTTGGAAGTTGTGCATTTCATTGTGTATTAAACAGCATTGTAAATTCTTCCTGTAAGATAAAGTTTATCAGATTTAGACGCCGTCGAGCATACTAATATATTTAGCTTATTTGTCAGTATTTTATGAACGTTATCTATTACATTAGTTGCATGTAAATATGGTTCGTTTGACGTTGTTCTGACATATGAAACATTTTGATTTTCTCTCTCATCAGCCAATATCACTGAAGTATGGGCATATAATTTAAGAATTGGGACGATCACTGTCCGTAAATAACCATTTATTGTGGAGAATGAAACTTTTATCAATATCATATCTTGTAAATTGCTTTTCATATACCTGCTTCGCTAAAAATATGTATGTTTATTTGTTGTTTTTCGATTTAAACCGTCGAATATACACTGGTGAATCAACTTCATTTACCAAATTGAATACTTACTTATCTTTTCACGAGACAACGACAACTTTTCTCTATAAACATTGCAGAATCGTCATTATTGCCGAATATTCCTTGAACTTAATAACATGTCACTATCGGGTATTGAATAATACGTCTACGTCAAGAATGCTTTCACGACTGCGACTATAATATTATTTGCATGTCCACTCAGTGAATGCTTTTGTAAACACAGACTGATTATGAATCATGACGAATTTGTAATACTAAGTCTTAAATAAGGAATAAAATCAAACGTCATATCAAAGTGATCAATCGTTTTATTTTTCAATCTAGATAAAATTAACAGGCTATTTATTCACAATTTGATAGTAACATTTTTGCGAATAATATTTTTTGAATTATATAAACTTGAATTGATTATATAATCGATAGTTTGCTCTCATCAATATAAAGTTGAATAGAGTAAAATAAATATACTTGCGTTTTAATTGGTATTTTTTTTTCAGAAATAATAATAGTCAAAGCTTAGAGAAGACGCATTGAACTGTCCATAATTGCTACACAACCTGATTCCAATTCCGCCCAGTTCTAAACAGACGACTTTTAGTCGCCACAAAACGCCTTATTTTATACAAATGGCTTTTTAATTGAGCAATTTAAGTGAAGGAGTTAAAATGTGATCAATGTTTTGCCTATTCTTAGCAAGAGGGCATCAAATCAATTTTGTTTTATTGGAAATGTGTTTGAAATAGGATTATATTCAATAGCTGACAGAAATTTTAAAGTTAAGAAAACAAAGAAACCATCATATCAGAAATGAACACTAGGAGTAGCTAGTGTATAAGTGATTTAAAGCATAGTTAACCAATTAAGTGAAAGTATGTTTCTTTCAAAACATAAGTAGTAGATAATACATTAAGATAATACTGTTAGAGAATATTGGTTACACAAGCTACTAGTATTGCGAAACCTGAAATAAATCTTGAAGAAGAAACATCTTGTCATAGGTAAACAAGATAATCGTATACAGTCTGTTGAAGATCTGTATAATTATTATCATACTTGCCACAGCGTATATACCATTAGAACTTCATAGGATTGCATGCTATCTACGTAAGTAAATCATATTGACAAACTAAATTCGCACATGAAACTTTGAAATATTATATTTAGATTAATATAATTACATGCCGCGGTATGGTAAACTCACATGTCTTTTTAAAGAAACTCTCCGTACATGTGTTATCCCATTTAATGATATTGTCATGTATACAAACAAAGGCATAGCGTGTGCTAAGCAATTACATCATATCAACACTGTGTGAACATGATATTCACAACTTGTAGCTGCACATATCTCATGTATTTAAATGTACATTTCATGGAGTGTATAATCTAAAACTAATACAACTACTAAAGCCAAAACTGCACTATGTTGATATTGTACGTTAGTGTTGTATTACATAATATAAGCACAAGATAAGAAAAGTGTAAGTATTAGCGTAACATTTTAAAACCGCGTATATGAACTAATTTAGTTTTAATTATTTTAATAACCACCCGATTAGTTCAATAAATAGAATGTCTGACACGACATCAAATTGTCTCGAGTTTGTTTGTCGGTGGAAGTACATTCGTACGCGAAAGTTGTTCATTAAAATGTATTACGGTCATCATGTCGACAACCCATGTATCAAATCAGATTGGTTTCACACACTAAGAACTAGACAAAACGCTAGGATGAAATAGAACGACTGCCCGAATTAATTTTACTAAAACTGTTAAATAGTGGCGATTAAGGCACCATACATTATGTTGTCTTATTTCACTTCTCACTACAGGCGAATTTTTACAATTTTCTAACTTCTTTACAAGTTCCATCAAGCATTGCTTATAAAAACTATGTTGTCAACTGACAAAATCCTAATTTGTCACTTGATAAAAAATATCAAATCTCTTGTTGTTATGAATCACATCAGAAATGATAAAGTGCATTTGATTTTTATGGAGATTTTTGGCATTTGTTTCCTGGAAGGGATTAGCATTACAACTTTATCAATACAGAGATGGAAGCTTTCTCGATGTTTTTATAAAATGATTTGTGCATCCAGAAGTCAAAAAGCTAATAAACAATATTAAAATGTTTTAACTTTTTTACCTTTGAATCAACTGAAATGAGTTGGTAAACTTTAAGTGGCAATCACATTTAAGTCTAGATATAATATGTTTCGTGAAGCTGTCTCGTTTAATAAAATCTAAATGGCAGTTTGGTGATTTGAAAGAAAACATCAACTTTTTAAACCTGCTGTGCAAATAGGCCTACTCACAGTACTCCTACTCCTTATCTGGCTGAAAAGAATACAATTTACAATAATTAGGTTGGTTATTAATGACAATCACATTGCAATAGGTCACTTCTGTATGATTTTTATCAATCGAAACGGATTTGATATCGCTATTCAATAGATGTTTAAATGATAATATCTCTACAAAAACCAGCCATCATAAAAAGGGAGACAAATATCATTTAAAAGTTACCTAAGTCCGGTCACTCAACGATGAAATCGACTAATAAAAACCAAAACGTTTCACATTCACTTACCAGCATAGTAAAGACAGAAACTCGTCAAGAAAAGGGATGGTGAAAACAAACATTTATTAGAGCAAATAATGCTGGTATGTACGTTTTAGCAGACAAGTGATTGATAAATAGACTTGAAACACCCAAGAAAACAAATTAACTGAAACACTAATTGAATGTTAACACAGACGAGGCAGTAAAACAGTAATGAAGTGTGGCGGTAGCTGTCTTTTCAAACTCTTCAACAGATACACTGGCTGTGTTTCATTTAGTCTTTTTATATAATGCAGCTCTCATGTCAAAAGAGACATGAAAGGAAACATTCGTTGAAAGGATCTTCTTTGATAATCAATTGTAAGTGTCACGAATTTACGATTGGAAAACACATAATGGGTGACTTTCGTTTGCATTAAGGCAAGTTTTTCTTTAACAATACATTGAAGAACAAATTAAGCGATGATACAAAAAGCCAGATCATAGTTATCTCCAATCAAATGTGTTAAATAATATTGGCGATTAATTGCGACAGCGTTAACATTTTTTTAATCAAATGCATTGGAATCAATTCTCACGCACTATTTTGACAAGGGTGTCACGT
Source organism: Mactra quadrangularis (assembly GCA_025267735.1). Classification (NCBI taxonomy): domain Eukaryota; kingdom Metazoa; phylum Mollusca; class Bivalvia; order Venerida; family Mactridae; genus Mactra; species Mactra quadrangularis. The sequence goes on from CM046304.1 coordinate 38,714,553, forward strand.
ATATTTCATGAATACAAATTATAGAAAGTGAAGGTCAGCGACAAATACATATCTATTGAAATGTCATTATCTAATGGTGTACAGAGTGATATAAGTTGCCTTTTTTGTACATATAGCATTTGTATAAACCATACTGAGTTCTGGCCAATTCCCTAATAGCATATATTTACACAGCTTAATTATTGAAGGTGACACTATTGTGTTATTATACCAGTAAATTTATTATTATAATCTGATAACCAAAGTTATGAAGTATATTTTCATACTGTTTGTAATTATCTTTGTTTTCAGATATATTGTGTCGATAAACTATTAGTCTATGATTGTGCCTATGAATACCTTTTCTATTTGATTTTGTTTCGAATACAACTCCTCAAGCGGAAATACACGTATTACGTCATTGATTTTTTTTAAAAAAACTATACATTTCCTCAATGACATAAACATGTGCTCTATTAGTTAACACCTTGCATATGGGACAAAATATTAACATTTATTAAATATGCTAATTGATAAAAAAACCAATTCAAGATTATGATCAAGATATAATGCTTCCATTATTACCATTTTCATTTGTGGTTCGGAAATCGAGACGATGGATGGAAAATTAAGACATAAACGGTAAAGAGTTTTAGTCTTTGACACTGTTAAGTGATAGTTGGTAACAATTTTACAAGTAAATCATCCCCAATGCCTAAAATGAGCATGGTTAAGATCATAAACAATGTATATATTTGAACTAAAGGAGTGTAAAATTCCTACGGTCGACTTGTCCGACTCGTATTTTTATGTATTCCTTCGCCCGATTTATGTCTGCATACAAGTAAATGTATTAATCCAACTTTTCCGTGGACAAGTATTTTTTTAGTTTACTAAAATAGCAATACTTACTAATGTAGATGTCGTACTGTTTCAATCTAATTCAACGGTGAATCAGTTTATTATCAATTATTTGTAATTACTTTTAGTATATGTTATATCATAGTTCTCAAAATTTCTATATTGAATATTGAACATTTGGAAAATGCATATTCCCGGACATGTTGATTTTAACTTACACCTGTCCGTGGACCAGTGGAAATAACTAGGAATTCCACACGCCTAGGGAATAAAATTATCTTAAGTATGGCCGTCTGACTTAGTTCAAAGGTAAGGTGTATTGAAAGATAAAGAATATCAACAAAACATCAGCTGACAGTGGTATTATTGGAATTTCATTATAACCAAACTGATTCTGAAATCATGAGATAAAACTAGCACTGCGTCAGCAGTAAAAATGCAATTATGTGTTTCTTGTAGACAATGTTCTAGGATATCTAAAGGTTGTTTTCCACGTTCTGTCGCAGGACCTCATTTATAATTAACAACAGAAGGTATTGGGAAACGGTATCTTTTTTTCAATTTACAATTGTCCTGGGGATGTTAAGGTGTTACACTAGAAACGTATGTGTCTCAGATCATTGTATGTTTGGTTGTCTAAGTGAGAATACACTATAGAATAGTCACAATATGAGACTGTGTGTCCGATCATATCATTAAGGTTAGTGTTTGATGAACAAAATCGTCTATGCGAGACAAAATCGCATTTTGTGAGATGTCAATCATGGTATTCAAGTTGTAGTAGAAACTTGACCATATTATTTGATAAAAAAAACACGAAAACGCTGTCAGATCGAATGTGTTTGTTTGCATCATTTGAAATGCATTCACAAATGATTTTGAAATAAGTAAATTAGCAAGTGTCTAAGTATTTTAGTATCTTATTCAATTGCTGGAAATTTACATTGGCTTTTTTCTGTCTCTAATATATAGTAGAATTTATACAAATTACTTAAATATAGTAGGTATAATGAAATAAAATTAAATACTTTATTGCTTTAAGTTTGTTTGATGTACTGTTTGTTACATAAACAAGAACTTCTAGTACTAGATAAAGTAATAATTTCCCAAGTTATTGACATAGAAATTCTAAAAGTTTAACAAACTATTAATTGATTTGTTGATTCCTTTAATTAAATTCTCTTTTAGATAATTTTTGATACATCCTATTAAACGGTCGTGTAAACGCTCTAGAAAGGTTTATTATATTATTTAGGTATTGAATAATTCCAAATTTCACTACAGTAAATAAGCTATGATTACAAAGTATATTTCTTACGATGTGATCTCTTTTATATGTCCTGATAATGTTGCTAAGTCCATGCAATCAAAATTAACAATCATTGAATAATGAACTTGGTTCATAAAACTGGGGCAATTTCTAAGCAAATAATGAAAACTTCTAGGTAAAGAATAAAACTGCATGACTCAACATATTAATTATTTTAGATTGATTAATAACTTTAAAACATTATATTTTTCTGTCTATAACAACATAATTTGTGAGGTTTGATTTAGGTATATAGCCCTTAAGTGTTGTTTGACAAATGAAATTTAAAGGAATACTTAGGAATGCATTTCGCAAGTAATTTTACGATTATTAAAGATTTTTATATAAACTAATTCGAATCATATATAATAATCTAATTAATGATTTATAATAATTGATAAATGAATTAGCTCAAGTGACTATTTGTTTTCATGGTTAAATAAGAATCGGTCTATTCTGAAAACACGCTTTGTCCAGGGACTTTTAGAGGACCCAGAATAATATCATTGGCACATACTATATGTTTCTAAGGAGAATATAATAAGAACGTTACTTTACCATTCATGACGAACAGATTCTGTTAGCAGTTAAGAACGAAAACATAGATATAATAATCTAATCAATCGAGTCATTGACTGTCTTTTCTTTATTTATTTTTTATTTATTTTTATTTTTTTTAACGTCGCATTCAACACATATATAGGTCATATACACGACGGCCAGCTCTTCCTACTGTAGGTTTCCTGGACACTTTTTCTATCACCAGTACTAACTTACCATACCACGAGGCCGACAACTCATGTCTAGGGTATGACCTGCCGCGACCGGGTTTCGAACCCGCGATCTCTGGATTCGACGTCAGACATGCTAACCACTACGCCACGGCCGCGGCTGACTGTCTTTTCTACATGCTTAACTTCCATCTTAGTGAAACACAGTTTAAGAACATAATAACTGTATTTTCGAGATAATATATGATTAACTGTCTCATTTTAGAAATGTATGTCAAGCAGTTATAATTGCTTGCAGAGAAAGATATCATAAATCACATTGATACTATATAGCACATAAATATGTCATCTTGTGAGCTTTATTGTCTACGATAATGACAAAACCAAATACATGATATCGATATCGAGTGTCTTTTTGACATCGTGTTAATATACGTATTTCTATAAACTATGGCGTTTGTTGAAACGATGCGTGATTTAAAACTTGAGTTATTGTAACAAAACATAACATCGTATAACGTAATGTAACATTACAAAGCAAGGCATAGCTTAGCACAGCACAGCACAGCACACAATACAACACAAAACAACACAACATAACATAACAATAACTTGTAGTTCAGAGTTAAAATTGATGTTGTAAACTCAAAACCTTTGTATTCCTGAAACATTGCCCAGGTATGCAGCTCATAACAAGTGTGGTCTGTCTGGTCCCTACGCATTAATAAAATACATTTATTTGATAGTGTTTTTGTTTCGGGACCATGTCAGTCACCTTTCGCTCAGAGATAAAGTTACATTATATGTGCTTCAATCAATTCAATATATCAGACACCTTTCTATCATTGTAAAGGCTGTATTAATATTTCTCATCTATAACAAATGCCAGGGCTTTCTTATCAATCACCATGATCATTGGAAAATTGACAACCAATTAGGATAAAAGTCAAATAGTTTTGTATTCCGAGGTCAATGTTTGCCTTAATGGTATCACGATAGTAGTTTTGTATAATTGATTAGTTATTTCATGAAAGTTATGCAGTGTTCAACTTGATAAGCATTGCAGAGGCGTCAGTAAGGAAGTATTAGATATACAATAAAGGCATACATTAAAGATAAATGATTATCTTACAATATGACAACTGATAACAAATGTAATTGTAGAGAAATAGTATTAATACCTTTGATATTCTTTCTTGCAGTCAAAGCATAAAATTAAATTGAATTTATTTATAATTATCTTATTTAGTATTCTTTTATTAACACAAGAACTCACTAGATGTTTATTTATTGGAGTTAACGCCGTATCAACACAATTTAGGTCATTTCACGGCGTCCAGCGCACATAACCTAGCTTTCCTGGACCATTGTCTATAACCAGTACTCACCTACCCTTCCACAAGGCCGGAAACTGTTCCATATTATCTAACCAATGGAGGAAAATCGACATTATTGTCAAATTTTCATGGAAGGGTATAACCTCCCCGGGTGGGATTCGAATCCGCACCCCCTCGGGCAAGAGTATCCGAATCTCGGCGCGCTATCACTAGATGTGAATGTAGTTATGGTATTAAAAAGTTTAAAGTAACATTGTTTTGTTGCTAGTCAATGACAATGCCATTTTTATTAACTTTTACATCATTTTGTTCAGGCGTCAAATTTTAATATAAAAAATATCACTAACTTAAATCCACACATGACAGTGACAATCGTCACTTTAGCCCTAGTGTAAAATTAAGTTCAACAAAATGTCTTGACATTTCCATCATACTACGAATGATAAAGTACATCTGGTGTTTGGTCCTGATGTGTTACTGAAGAGACATTTAATATAAAAATCAGCATGCTCAGACATAACGGCTTTCTCAACTTTTAATTCTAAAAACAGTTGTAACACAGCTTTAATATTAAGGTATTTGTGCAAACAAAAAACTGTGCAATCTATAATGTCAGTTTGTACTTTTATTTCATTCGCAGTTGTAGAGAAGTTGCCTATTATGCGCGAGAGGTCTGATTTTACTGTTGTAGTTCCCGGTAGGTTTTTAAACTTCCTTTTGCATGACTTACCGTTAATAGAGACGTAAAACCTTATTCAATTAATTAATTTGTAAATACTGCACAGATAGTGGCCATATTTCAACATGAATGATTTCCACTGTATAAATAATAAATGACGTTATAAAATATTTATCTTTCAAATATTGTTTTATGGGTTTCTAGTCTGGAAATCGCTGCAATTGAATTAACACAAGTTTGATTTACCGACAATGCTTAAATGATCACACTGTGAAGCGGAGAATAAAAAAATAGCTTCGTCGTCTGGAGGTATAGGGCAGTGCCAGAAAAGATAAAGGGTTATAGACTGCACTAATTTATTGGAAAAACGTTGATTTACGGCTTTCAAAGAAAACTTAACAAACAAAAAAGCACACTGAGCTGCGTTTCAGACGGTTTGTTTTCAACAGTCTAAGGTATTAACATTTGATTCATAAGTAAATTGGCAACAATAAAAATGTTATTAAATATATTCCATTCTCCCCAATTACTGTGCGGTAACCACAGTTTTTTATTTGAAGCATTCAATTGATAGCCTCATAAGAATTCGCCCGCCTACAAAAGATATACACGGACAAGAACATCATACTTTTATGAAGCATTGGTGATAAAACTTATTTTGCTGCATCGTCTCCTAGTTATGATACCCATCAATATTCACATTCCGTTCGCGATTTAATTTCGGTACCTGTTGATTTATACCTCTAATGAAAACAGTTGTGATGTTGTTTGTGACTTTAATAAACTATTAATTCGATTTTAGTATCATAATAATTTTGTAGATACATCAATATACACCACCAACAACTTATGTTAAGGGCTGCCCTAGGCTATCTTCTTATATTGTAGATAATGTAAAAACAACCACACCTTGATAAAGACACTAGATGTTTTGTATTGAATTTTAACACTGTTTATCAGCACTGGTAACAACACGTAAGGAACGTCGGCCTTGACACCTCACCAATTTTTTCGACAGTTTTCTTACCAATTTTAGCTTACCCTTCCACAAGAAACCAACAACGTCTACCTCTTCGAAAGAAAATTAGTAATAAATATCGAATTTTAATGAGACAGTTTATCAAGCCGCTGCCAGGAGCCGACCGGGAGGAACCCCGGATATAAGACCACTGTATCACGGTTGCCGCTATTCTTTTTTTATTTATTTTTTACTGGGGTTTAACGCCGTGACAAAATAATTTGAGTCATTTTACGGCGTCCAGCGCACATAACTTAGCTTTCCTGTACCCTTGTCAATAACCAGTTCTCACCTACCTTTCCACAAGGCCGGAAACTTCTCCGTATTATATAATCAATGAAGGAAAATGGATATTAATGTCAAATTTCCACGGAAGGGTATAATTTCCTCGGGTGGGATTCTGTCGCTATGCATACGATCTTTAGATAGGAATGTTGATAGATTGGTGGCCGTAGACAACATGTGACACTGTACTAACAAGTTCGCATGTATCGTGGGTCTGGTTATTGAAGTAATAAATTAACACACGCAGAAATTTTATGAGGTTATAAAACAGCAGCATGCTAGTAATCAACTTTAAAATACAAGTTTGATTCAAATTAATGACAAATTGTATAATAGCATTAAAGCATGTTGTAAAGTTAATTGCAAAACTCGATATCAGATCATAGCTTGGAATTAAATGATACGGTCAATATTTGTAATAAATACTTGAAAAGAAGCAACGGATATAAAACTTAATGAAAATGATAATACAGAACATTCAGTCTCTTTATGTGCACAGCGGGAACATTCTACCAAAGTTTGACTTTGGAAAAAACCTTTTCTGCGCAGATCTTCGAAATTTACCTTCACCTTTCGTTAAATATGAAATTCCCTCGCGTTTAATTCATTTAACACTGTAGATGAAACATCGACTTCGTGGTAAATACTCTGATCACTTTATAACCTATCACTAATATTAATTCAAGGAAAAGGAATATTCAAATGCAAGTAAATGTATCGAAAAAATCTAAGATTTAATTTGAGCGTTTTATATTTTTCAACCGCGCCATTTAGGCTTTCATTTCAGACTGTGCTACACAAAACTTCTATCTTTTAATGTATATCTTTTGACGCGATTTTCTTCTCTTTTATCCATTTTTCTTAAATTGACATTTAAACTCTGCTAAGAATGAAACTTACGTGCTAACAATATTAATGAAAAAACATCCGCCTATATACGCTATCATTACAATTAGGCAGGCAGTAAATTTAATCCTTGGTACAGGATATTGCGGATATTCTTTTTCTTCGAAACAACAAAACATTATAACCTCGTAAAAATAATCAGAATGATTATCAAAATTACCATGTAAGCCACTATCAAATATGTTGTATCTTCTATGCTAATAACTGCATAGAAAACTATCCAAAAAGGCCACATCGGGCCGAATGATAATGTGATGTATATCGTCGAGTGGACTCTAAACTCAGGGTCAGGACTGCGGACAGTGGGGCATTGTGGAGTACCGTGGGTCAGTTGACCATTCCACAGTGAACTAAAATGTAGTTTTACATATTTACATAATACAAAATGGAAAATAATGGTCGCTAAGCGTATTTAAGTGGTTAAAGTAAGTTAAATTAATAGAAACAGTAATTGGTAGGAATTTAAAGAATCATTTTAGAGCGAGCGGGTTTGTACTCTTAAGTACAGGCTTTACAGCATGTTTCTTCCAAGAAAATGAAAATAAATCCATACTTATATGACTCATAAGTTCAAGGATGTATTTACGCATTTTGAATCAAAATGTAGAAAACAATAGTTTTTTGGCGGAGCATGTTTTTGTTGTGTATAAAGATATTCAGGACATATTGTTTATCTAATTTGTTGTTTTTTTGCCAATGTATGAAATACAGACGTATTCTTGTTTGTCACAGAAGTGTCACTTTAAAACGTCGCGGATACTAAAACTTACACGTTTTTTTACGATAAAAGTTAAAGTAACATGATTTTATGTATTGTGTTTCCAGAAAATCAATCGAAAATGCAACACTATGGTATTTGAAATAAGACGAGTTTGTTTTTAGAACATTTATGTTATGTTTGTCGTTAGTAGAACTTCCTGAGAATTTCACAGGTTTTCGACAATCCTCAAGGACATGTTTGTCAGAATTAAGCTTTTATAAGTACAATTTTGTCAAAACTGAAAATCATAGCAAGTTTGACTTAAAATTATTAATACGCATTAGATTTAGATATAGGGTTGTCAGTTTTTCAAGAAATAACCATTTAGACATGTTCTTTATAAGGTATGTATTTAACATTTTAGTTAGTTATTTAGAAAAAAAACCTACATGTTTTAAAGGGATATACAGCTATATGACTGTGCCAAAAGTATAGAACCAAGTTTAGTCTTTAAAACAGTATTAAGAACGCAAGAAATCACTTACAAATAGCATTTGTCACTTATAACATTCACCTGCACAAATTAAAACATGTGGCATACACATTGTTGAAAACGAAAGTAGGATACTGAGGGAATCATCAAGCATTCTTAGGCGGTTAGGATATGATTGTAGAATTATACTAATGTTGCACAATAACAAGTTATAGTATATTCTCATCAGTAAATGCATAATTTAACTCTTATCTATTTTTAGCTAACCTGACCCACGTGGGTCTAGTTAAGAAACACCCCAAATATTACGAGAAAATAAAGAAATATTTTGCCAAGTAATATAACAGTGTGTCTATTGCATTTACCGTTATACAAATATAATTAAAAATTAGGAAATATGAAGTTGAACTTGCAATTACTTTAAAGTAGATTTAAAGTGGCAATTCTTTTTCATCGTTATTATATTTGAAAACTGTAACAAATGGTTACAAAAGATAATGTTTTCATTTATTACATCATGTTAATCATCTAACTTGGAATAGATTTATAGAACAACATTCTCTTGCAATTTCATGAAAACGTTCAATGAAAGTGAGTTATTACCCATTTTGATATGAAAATGATGTAGCTGTTAATTTAAGATAATTAATTAAAACAAATAAGAATCAGACATTGCAATGCATTTAAAATAAAATGTACAATTGTTCACACGCCTCTGAGATGATTATTGTCATAGACATTGTTCTGTTTAAAAGACAATTCTACCTTAATTACTTAAGTCGATAACAAATGTGAAACTTATGCTTCGAAAGGTGATTATCTTTTGTGATTATTGACACAGCAAATAACGACTATGTTTGTTTTTGTTGGGTTTAACGCCGTAGCAACTCATTGTACATGTCATATAATGGCAGTCAGACAACCTACTCACTGTTCTTAAAAAGGCTAAATTTCTAGATTCAGCTGTTAACAAACTACTAAGCGCATACTTTCGACAGTGACTGACAACTGCCCTACATAATTAAAAATCATTGATAGGAGAGTGAATGGCCGTATAATTATTTTCATGACCAAGCTCCAGGAAAGAATGCCCCGCCCGGGAATCGAACCCGCAACCCATTGATAAGAATACTTGCGTGCTACCAACTGAGCTAGCCGGGCGGCTAGCAAAATGCAATGAGCTATTTCTTATGGAATGAGTAAGACATTAATTGTTGTTTTTTTTAAAAGATCTTAAAGTGCATTTAGAATGATTTATGATATTTACATGCATGTACAATACATTGTATATGTTATATTCTGTATGGAGTTATGAATGTGTCTTTATATGATTTACATTGATAACCACTGCTCATATGTTAATAGTTATGAATATGTTATTTTTATAGTAATAAATAATTACAAAAAAAAATTGTTTTTTTTTTTCAAATCAAACAATGCATTAGCCTCAGACAGAAGATAAGATACCACTTTGTATAAATGCATGGTTGCATCAATTAGATAATCAATATAAGACATATTGAACAACGCTATTCCAGTTGACCACATCGATTGAATTATCTTCAGATGCTGCAAGATTGACTCAACAGTACACTTTTATCTCGCAAGGTCATAAAAATTAATCTTTATAATCGTAATGTAGAAAATAGAACTGTTAATCTTTCAACTGCAGTGCTAACTATTTAACTTGGCAGTATAATATCAATACAACATTAACGCCAAGGACATAAAATTGATATTTTAACAATCAATACAGCAGATATTGCACATCAAAACCAAATTGAAATATACATCTCTAACACATGCATTTTAAATTCCTGATTTACCATCGTACCATGAGATGGCTTATTTTCCAAAAATGACATGTTTTCGGGAGTTCTAACAATAATTTAACATTGTAGGTACCTCTTGAACATCTGTCTATAACAAACTTTAGTTCTTGTCGAAAGTTTTTTGTTTATAAATGCAGTTTGATAAATGTAATTGCACCTAACGTAGGATAGAAAGTCGTTATGAACGAAACAGTTCTATATATCATTTCAACCACTACTTAGATTACCTAGAAGTTGAGTTAATGTCTTAATGCAAACTACTTGTTGACACTTTGCCAATTTTTCAACGAAGGTTATAACAACATTGTGTCGAAACCAAGGCTTCATGAAACTGCACCACGTTCTCGACATTCTTTTATTACTAGATTATGATCATTTAATTTTATGAGTGATATATGACTTCACTAATCGCTACCATCATTTCACTTTCCTCTTGTTCAATAGATTGTCTCTGCTTGCATACATAGCGTTTTATATAAAAGCCATTTCCCCCGATACTCGATACACAAATAATCATAGGTGGCTACTTAAATTTAAAACTTAAATTTGAAATCGAAGGTCGGCACATTCTAAAGCATCAACGTATTCAAAGTATTTAAGACATAAATCGTACATGATCATAGCGTAAGTATTATAGCGAATGAAAACTTCAAAGCTCGAAACAACAATTAAACTGTGGCAATATTTTACACCCGAAATCATTTGATTAAACAAATAATTATAATGTAGGTTGCACAATAGCCCATTCGTGTTTATGAACTTGCAATAAGATGGATAAGGTGATTACCAATTTACTTAATATGTAAACAAGCCAATTCAAAACATTCAGCATTTTACTTGGAGTGGTGCATATGACCATTTTGATTGTACATGTTGACATGTCAATAAAATATATTTAAACTTACTGAACTGTTTAATTGGCATAGTTCTGTATAATGAAAGCCACCAAAGCCTTCAAGAACGTGTAATTTGACATAACTATTTGCAGGGTTGCTTTAACATCCAATTATGCAGGAAATCAATCATTTGCATGAAAACACAAGCATTCTTTCTGATTACGATTTGACAAAAGATAAATTAGTTGCGAGTTTGTGAGAATTACCTAGCGTTAAAGCAGTACCTTAGCTAATAAAGCAATTTCAATACAATCATGAACTTTGAACAACTGTTGAAATACAGACTGATTAATGCATACAAACTAAAGAACTCTGGTGAATTCGACTTGCGGATTTTTAAAAAAAATACCTTCTTAGATTAATTAAAAATGATTTTGTATTGGACAACAATGCCTAAATCTTGCATCAATTGTACAATAACGGACATGGGGATCAGATCAGCAGGATTTGATATGACACTGAACGAAGACACTGTAAATCTTGTGCTAGATGTTATGTTGACATATGATTGATACAGTTAAGGCCAGTTAAAGTGGATTAAAATTAAGTAAAAAAGGCACAATATCAAATACGGCGTTGCAAAAAAGGAATAAGCCACAAACATGTATATTATTGTAAGTGAAACGATGTCATTAAGAAATTAAATAATAAAATTGTAAATAAAATGTCAACAACATATCCTTAACCTATATATACAACTTACAAAAACATGAATTAATGAATATTTGTTAAATAAATGATTATATTATAGGTATTATGTTTTTAGTTATTATTTAAATAATGCTTATACTTGTTTATGGTGATTCAATTATCAAATTCGTTTTGCAATTTGAACTTTTCAAGTTAGTACACTTATACATAAACTGATAACATTTTATGATCCTGCAATGGTAAGGTAACTTCTCACAGATCTTCAACAGGCTTTATATTCAAAGTGTTTATAGAGTTCAATGTACATGTATTCTAATATGTATTCTGTTGTTTTTGTTTGTTGGGTTTAACGCCGTAGCAACACATTGTATAGGTCATATAACATCGGAAACTATTATGTATCCTTATATTCTGATTGTGTTTGTTTTTAAACTATACGCATGGTTCTTTATCCAAACCTACAAAAATGTGTGATAATAAACAAGGCCTTGGTACAGTTTTAATGTTTAGGTATCACTATAAACAGTGAAAAGGTAAATTTTTAAGTCAGTCGTCGTCTTGTTCGTCATGTACACTTCTACATAGGAAGTAATAGGGTAATCCATTTTATTTAGAAGTGAGTTTGTCTTTTTTTTACTCGATTTAACGCCGTGACAACACAATTTTAGGTCCTTTTACGGCGTCCAGCGCACCTAACCAAGCTTTCCTGGACCATTGTCTATAACCAGTACTCACCTACTCTTCCACAAGGCCGGACACTTCTCCATATTATCTAATCAATGAAGGAAAATCGACATTATTTTCAAATTTTCATGAAAGGGTATAACCTCCCTTGTTGGGATTCGAATCCGCACCCCCTCGGGCACGAGATTCCAAATCCCGGCACGCTACGGTTTGTGCTATCGACCCGGTAAGCGAGTTTGTCTTAGACGCATTTAAAGGTGGCTTTAGTTGGTTTAACAGTTGCAGACTGTTGTTTTGAGTATTTTTATCAAGATCATGCTGTATTTGTCAATGTCAACAGCATCGTGTAATCCTCTAAAGGAGACACACGAGACGGATCAGGCGATGTTCGGTCGCTGTATATTTTTGATCAAAACCAGAGGGACTATTTTCTCATTTTACTTGTTGGTTTATTAATATTTGAGTAAGTAGATTGCTTGACCTGCGTATCAAATGTGTCCAATTAATCTAAATGCTATGGTGGAAGTTATTAATATACCAAAAGAAATTGTACAACATATTTCAATAAGTTATCGTTTATAAAGCTATCAATCATAGTCATCTGAATTTGTGATATTAGCATTTAAAACAACACTCAGTATATCGGGTCTGTACAGTTATAAATCAAGCTTAGTATGTGTCACTGTGTTATGAGATATTGTGAACTCTTATATAATATGATGTATAATTTTGTTATAATTTACCACAGTGATAATTGGAAAAAGTATGGAAACTTGGAAAGTTAATAATCTGAAAACTGTTTCAAAACTGAAAAGTTGAATTTTGAATTCCAGAAAAAAACGATATCTTACTGAATTATTTATACATACATACATAAAAAAGGAAATATATCCCCCATAGGCTTTTGTTTGTGTGTGAGGTCTATGCTTTTACCGCACTGTTGCATTTCCTCCTATGTTTTCAAACTTTTTTCCATAGTTATATGAATGCCAAATGAAACTCTCTACTGGTATATTATTTCATCTTATTTTCTACATTTATGATAGTTATTTTACCTTCTTTATGAATGTAGTCTACATAGTCTACCTAGCCATTGTTTGTTGAAACGTTATAATTCTTATAACTATCTGGATTTTCAAATTTCTCTTGGACAAAGTTACTGATTGTTAACTCTAAATTAAATTACAACAATGAATTATTGCTTCATTTATGACCATAGATTAAACAGATCGTGCAATATGACATAATTATGTTACGCACGTAAAACATATGAGTAAAAACCATCATCAGACGTGCATCTAGATGATTTAGTATCTAAAATAACGTCTTAGAATGATATACTGACGGCTATGACATTAACCGATCATAAACTGTAATTTAATATTATAACTTATGTGAAAACATGGTCTCAAATTATAAAAGATCATGAAGTGTACGAGTCTGAGTCTGTTATATCTTCATTAAACATAATCTCAGATAATATAACATTCTAATATATGAATTATGGCAAACATAGACCATGTTTCTGACATTACTGAGTATGTATACATCAACGGTATGGAAACTGATTTCTATGCAACATTTAAGTCTTACACTACCGTATAGGTAAGAGTTTTAGATGCCAATAAAACCGTTTACCATCTGTTAACTATAGGCACTGTCCCCGGCCATTTGCATTACATTTTATTTAACCACAGCGTTTGTAGGTTTCGCATTGGAGGTAAAATGTCATGGAAGAAGCATAGCTAGGCCAAAACAACACTAAATTAGTGTAAAGGGTATGCATACAAAAACGTGTATTATAAGCGGCAATATGACACTGGCGCTATGGGTATTGAAACCGGTGTCAAAAATCCATGAATATACTCGGTTGACAAAGTATGCCTGAAACAGAAATTTCAAGTCAACTCGTATCGTTTCACAAAAAGTGGTCTAATACAAACGCTAAAAAGATGAAGTGTGTAGGGTATATTGTGTCGAGTATCTAAGAAATCGTCCGACGTTCAAAGTACTTTAATAAAACCAGACACCAATGCAAATCCACTTTTTGACAAAACAAATTTACTTATGAAATGTATCAGTTGTTAATTTAGTAGGATGACATTTGTTAAAACTCTAAATATTAAGGCTTTGAAACCCTTAAATATGATATCGCTAGAAAATATCTTAGATGTTCAAATATATCATGACACTTACATGGCTTCTATTGGTAAATACAATGCTATAAACTAAGTTAAGATGTGCTATTATTTGCAAAAAAAACAAAAACAGTTTTTATCTGATAAAGACTAAAATTTGATCCGATTTAATTTACGCCATTTCCATCTACATTTCGTGTTATATTACGATATATTACGTCTTCCTTTAATATCGCATTTGAGAAAATAAATCAAATTAAGAAGTCTGTTTTATGTACTTCTTGTTTTACATTCTATTATATCTTGACAAATGAATACATCATTTGTATACTTTTTGCAGCAGAAAACCCCTTTTCAAGAACACACAAAATATTTTTGCAGAGAAATTAGTGATGGATAACTGCTCCTGAAGTTTAACAGTGGCTGGCTGAAAGTGTATAATACTATATTTGATGATATCAAATTTGACAAAATAGATGTCCATATTTTCATCAGAATCATTTCAATATACAATACAAGTGGGTTGCGACCAACAGAAATAAATATACATCATGAGCTTCGACTTTACTTAGCACACATTTTTTAACGTCCGGCATAAATTAGGTCAACTGAAATCTATATAGCAAAACTTTTCTAAGCCAATATTTAGTATTTGTTTCGAATAACTTTGCCTATTTAATCATATGGACATATTGTTAAAACCTCGATCTATACACCAAATATTTGCTTATCTAACTAGACAAGTACATCTTGTTTAACAATGACCATAAGCAATGTTAAACATGGACATACTAAAATACTGCAAACAAGAGTCAATATCTAAATAGACGTTTTATCTATTATATGTATGATATTAAAAAAACCACAGAGCTCATTTTCTGCATTATCACTAGCATACATATTGTTTTCATGAACGAGTAATGTATTTATCTTGCGGTTTGATGTAGGTGTTCGGTGATTTATTACTCAATTAAAACAGTTGCCGTGATGTTGTTTTTAACATAAAGCTAGTATAGGTTAAAACTTTATTCAACGTGGAAAAAGTTGGAGACTAGATAAATTGATATTAACGCATTGATAGATCAAGTTATGTTGGGACCAATTTCAATAGTCTAAAAGGCAGGGATTTGTAATATGCATAATAGTCATCTCTTATCAGTACATACTCAGTCATAACTCTCCAGGCATCAATTATCGCTTAATAACTAGATACATTGCTGTTTAACAATGCGTTGTATTATAAAGATGTCATGTATGTTTTGTTTGACGCCAGTTGTGAATCTTGCTATTACAGTTTGATATGTAACAAGTGCAGGCAGCATGCTAGGTATTAAACTTTAAATGTCGATGGTAATTACCTTTTATGATAAATTAAGTAGTAATATTAAGGCGGGTTTCAGTAAATACTATAAAGTTAATAATTTTATTACAATGTTCAACAAATCAATACGAGTGTATGATGTTGATATACAACGAAGACCAGTATTGTGAGTTTATTCTTAAAAACCAGTACAGTCTCAATGAAGAGGTAATATTCTATAAGTTTACTGTCTTTCAATGTTTTTTCCGTTTCATGTTTATAGTTGGCTAAAAGCTAAATCCACAGATTTAGCATTCCCAGGAACAGTGAGTAGGTGGACTGACCGCCGTGACCTATACAGTATGATCATACGGCGTTAAACCCATCACAAAAGTACACAGCATATCCAAGCAGACGTAGCTAAATATGAAAGTAGCATTTTAGTCATATATAACTCATATACAGTTGAGTGTTCTAAGTGACAAAAGAAATCTAGAATTATCGACAAAAATTGACCATATGGAACATTAGAAATTGTAAGGTAAAAAGCACGTGGCCAATACTTGGAATATTATGAATTCGTGCATAAAGTTAAGGACATCAGTCGTCGTAAAATTGTTGAAACACGTTTATAAAGCAGCATAAAACACCACCGCCTTAAATCAACAAAATGTCTAAAACATTCTCAAAAGTAAGAATATACAAACACTATACCACTCCCGTATGTAAGTAACAGAAACTAGCAAGATTTCTATATAAGCTATTATCCAATTAGAGATATTATCTACCATATTTTATTATATAATTATACAAATGTATACACAGTTTCTCTCCCGATAATGGAAATTAGTCCATAATTATCGTCATAAGTTCAGAGCTACATTATCTAAGCGTATTTTTGTGGAACCAATATGTGTACCCTTGTCACTTGATATATTTCTTGTATAGAAATCTAGGGCATGAGATATATTGTCTTTGTCAATATTTAGTGTACATTGTATGTAATTGTGTTTGTCATATGAGCGCCATTTTTAATGGTTTGGTAAACGGCACTTATATGAAACAGAAGATTACATTTGTTATCTAGATGATCTAGATATTGGCATAGAAGATATTTTCCATGCCCTATATATATTTACTAAGAAAGAGGAAGTTTTCATGAAAACGTATTATTTCTACAATTTAGGTTCAAATAAAAAATAAATGAGAACTTTAATTTTGATACAGCCAATTTCATGAGTAACTATGTAATTTTGTTTTAGTGCTTGTGGTATGATTTATATCGTAGTAATACCAATCCATGCAATTAAAGAATAAACGTGCTTTGAAAAATAAGAAACAACGTTACAGCAGGTCCAGAGTTTAAGAAGGACATGGATATAAGATGTCTCGAATCAAAAGTTGAAATAAGTCCATGTTTTGTGTTTCTCTTTATGGTTTAGTCGCGGCTGAACTTTGCCAAACTTTTTTTACAATGTGAATTTCTAGATATACATTAGATATACGAGTACATCAGAAAGAACATAATGTATATCATCGTTGTTAGTTTTTACTTTTATCTTGGCCTATGTGGTTTATTTAATAAATTCAAGTAAGTTCTTGTAGAGCGGCACTATTGATTCTGTTATTTGATTTATCATTTGATACAAGATTTAGATGTTCGTGTAGTACCCTGTCATTACTTTCATTTATCACGCGATGACATTATACCATTTTCAAGTCTAAAGCTGCCTAGTCAATATTTAATGTTATCTAATGTTATGTCCTATGTCAGTTTGTTTAATGTACTGTAAAGATATTTGTAGACGCACGATTGTGAATTGTGCCGTAGGGAATTGACTTATGTTATATCAATCACGTTATATTCCGCTTCAACTTCTGTAGTAAAAAACTAAAATAATGCATACACGTTTGCAAACTAGGTCAAAAACAGTGTTGAATACAACACTTCAGGAAATTGTATATTTGAATGATATTCGAGATAACATTACAGTTAGTTCCATGCTAACATCTACTCTCGTGAGCTCTTTATGGGTTAATCGCATTTAGCTACGGGACAAAAGCCCGAGACAATTGGAAATTGATTCGAGCTTGGGAAAAACTTATTTAACATAGTCTGACCAGATGCGTACATACAACATCTGGTTAGTGCTATAGAAAAAGTATACCAAAGAATACTTAAATAGTACAAATGTGAACAAGTATCGACCTCATTGAATTATAGTCCCAATTATTGTATATACGACATTGGACAGAAATAGTGTAAATTGTGTTAACTAATATAACACATCATGTTGTCACCTCAAACCTGATTAACAAGAGCCTAAATGAACAGACCTTTTTTCCATAGTACACGCCACAATTTATATCACTTAATTGATACACAATAATGTACGTTCTATTAGTTTAAATGGCACTTTCACGCAAACAGATTGTATCCCACGAAACCAAAATTAAAAGAAAACTTATTTAATAAAGTGCAAATGTATCAATTACTCAAGATTTAAATAGATATTGAATTTTTCCAGATAATTCAGAATTACGTGAGAAAAGATATCTAAATGAGATAACTTTCTTGATATTTGTCAATGTTATGTTTGCGATCTTGAGAGTCAAAAAGTCAATGTTTCACTTCCATATGTTTTGATATGGCATGGTATCCAAGATATAGGTTATAGTTAATGGTTTACAACATCATGGTATTTCCAATAAATGTTTCAACTGTGTTTTGCAGGTGATCCTCTTGTCACTTAAGTATTTTGATTGCAGTAAGATTCGTCCATTAAATATTTAGACTTACATTTTAAAATTGTTACTAAAGGTATTCCGTTTTCAAATTTCGCACCAATGTTATCAGTGTGACGAATCGTTTCTTGTCAACAGTTTCATCACGGCTTCCAATATTATAAGTTTGTACGCGACAATGTAAAAAAAGAACTTTTATAGACGATTAAAAAATTATCAGATTAAGATGAAATTAATATTTTATGAAACATTATTAATATAAAACAATTTCTTTGAATTATATTCAAAGTTATCTCCGATGGCTTCGGCACGAAACTATCTGAATGGTCTATCAGTTCACGTGTTCGATGCTAAACATTAATATGAATTTTCCTCATATTACAAACCTCGTCAACGTCTTTCGATAAATACGTAAGACTTAAACCGGTTTAGTAAGTAAATAATGCGATCGGTCCATTAATACGATCTCATTAATCACACCTCTAAGATGAAAGAAGTTTACGCATAGAAACGGTCAGTACATTAATAAAGATCAATAAATCATTTATAAAAACATCCATAACGATCAATTACATTTGGAACATAAGCAAATAGGGCAAACATTGAAGCTAATATTTTCCCTACGGCTAGGAAGTCTTGTGATTTACATCAGACTTTGTGAAACCATCTTATAGTCAATTTTACGGTCGTAGTTAATTGAGTAAGTTTAAAGACTGTAGCCTTCATGAAATTTAATGTTACATACAATGATTGTCCAGTTAGTACAAAGAACATAACATTATGTACAGAATAGGAATTCTTTTACAATAGTAAATTAGTAAATACTGATTTGATTGCTTTGAGTTGTCGTAAAAGTATTAACTTTTTACTGATGATATTTTCACCTCAAGGTGCTTCCGATTTCGACTTCTTTGTCGAATGATAAGACCTGATAATTATGTGTACCTTAAAATAAGTAAAATAATGGTTGGACCGTAGACATAATTTACATAGCATGTTGTAATTTATGATATAATAATAATAAATTTATTTTCTGAAGGTAACATTTAGACACACAAAGTAAAACTACAACATATGCCTTAATTTTAAATTGCCTTCAACAAAAATTAAATGGCATGTATCAAAATATGAAATTGAAAAAAAGGTACAATTTAACTAAACGTACACAAATCTCTTGCACACATACATACACTAACGAAGACATACTAAGACAGACATGTGAAGACAAAAACAATACAAAAATATTTATAAAAACAGACACTCACAATAATGTACTCGTATTTCGGACTAAAATTATAAAAAATACCACAATGATGGCATCAGATTGATTCTCAATATGTAATTCAACGTACGACGTCGTGTCAATTGCATGAAGTTATTAAATATTTGTCATTGATTAAAATATTAATGTAAAAGGACAAAATAACTATTCCACTTCGATACAACGATTTATCTCAGTACTAAATGGGAAACATCACTTGAATTCTATTACCAGCAGTTATGAATTTCCTTAGAAAGGGTCATATATCTCATACAAGAAAAATGACATTGAGCTGGAACCAATAAGAGAAAGAATACATCAAAAGTGCAGATGATAAATATTGTACAACATTTGACGTGAACATAGCACACAAAACATGTTTAAGAGCTTTAACATTGACGCTAGTGCACCAAGATGATTTATTATCCTGAATGCTGTTTTCGTGAGATATTCTGATTTTTATGAACACAAAAAGTACTCTGTTTCATTGGGAGATTGCAAGAAAATTTTTCTTCTGGTAGATTTCTGGTAAATGTACTAGTTGAACCTGTTGAAATATGCTGACAGGTTGTTTACAAAATATCTAAGACACTTGATTTTCTTGTAATTGATAATTCTCTTGGTTTTTTTTCTAAAGTCATTAGTAGCACAACAGCATTATCAAATATCTTGAGTGAATGGATAGTAAAAGTATACGTGATTAGGTAAGGTGCAAAACAATGTTCATGGACACTTATACAACTATAGATCGAACATCTAACTTGGCTTGTACTCAAACTTAACTATCATTTTCAATACATTTTAATTGGTGTTTACACAAATGGGTCATGTAAAGCTACAGTCCCATAAACATAAAAATAGCCACGAGGGCACCGTACGGACGCCGTGCGATCAAGCTCCGCAAGGACCCGTACGGACTCTTGCGTACCCGAACGGACTGTTACGTTTTTATCAGGGTCTGTGAGATGAGCTCAGGATACACGTGTCAGTTTCAGAGTCAAATCGTGAACAAAATCGTGGCCGAGTATGGATTAAACGTGCATATCTTCCTGCTACGGCTCCGTACGGGTGTGTTGTTTTGTACCATTTGCGTACCGTCACCTTAAAACGCAAGGCTTCCCACGGCCTACGACTGTCTGCACGCACGGGTCCGTAACAAGCCACGATTTTTTGGGACTGAGGCATTAGTGATGTTCTTTTATTACAGGATAAGGTTAATGAAAAAACTTAATCTACTTACGAAATTAGTATCGCTACTGCTGTTCGACTCTTAGTAAAAATTACCACTATTCCATTTAAGGCATCATTAGAGTCTGATCGCAACAAAAATATAAAAGTATTCCTTTAGTCATTCGTAAACAGTTGGGATTTTCACAAAAAATCTTACGATAAAAGTCATCATAATTCAAAGCAAGAAACATTGCTAATACGGTCATTTTTGGTCATTCAATTCCAAATATATTGAATAATGTAGAACATTTTATATACCTTTTGAATATCGAAGAAAATGTTTAATCTATTATCCTTCCGAAATTGAACTGAAAATTTATGAAATTGACTTTCGATAACTATTTTCGTAAGAATTTTTGTGAAATTGTGCACATATTTCTTAGTGAATGTAAACATTATTCAACAATGACAGTTGGATTGATTGTGTTCTTGATGGATATAATGTTTTCTTAACCACAAGCCCCTACTTTATTTAATCTATTTAGATCGTCATTTGGTTGCTAGTTACGGTGTTGAACACGACACTAATCAATCAGGAACACTATCTGAGTAATTTCTTCAATACAGGTACCAACCACAATGTATCACATTAATGATCTTTGTTTGACAAGACAATAATCTAGTATACCACAGATTATATTGATCCATGATTGTAAAGAACTCTAGTATATTTCATTATACAATCCTTTTTTCTCTTTGTCTGTAACTCTCTCTTTTCTCTAAAATAATGTGTCTGTTTCCCTCCGCTGATTACTGTTTATTTAATGTGGCGTCTCCTCAAAGTCGTTACTTTAAGGTATTTTTATGTATTGCTCTACGATTTCAATTGTCTGTTTTTGTAGATGTAATAGAAACTTATAGTTCTTATTGAAGGTATCAGTTTAGAATTACAATGTGGTTTAGTTACATTTAAACTTCATATACATACCTTTTTCATTCTGGTTTTATCAGCGAACTCAATAGTGCCTTTGTACACATGTAGCAAATTTGATTTCATTCAATACGTACCTTTTTTGTTTACTAGTGATTAATTTCATGGTTTTACTGATTAATGTGGTCTTTTAATGAAAAGAAAACACATTTTTCAGACTTAATTTTTTATCATTTAATTATGTGAAAAAAAAATATTTATACGAAACTGATAAAACATAACAATCAATCACAAATACACAACAAAACCGTGTAAAATGTACAAGCAGAACAAATATGTATTTTTTAAATGAAAAAAATGTGAAAAATCAGTTCTCAGATACTGATCTTAGAACTGGTTTACAAAATGACAAACAATGCATAATTATATTTAATTGACATTCATGTTTATTAATTATAATATTTTACCGATATTATTTTTGGTGTATTTTCAGAAACATATATTATGCAATGAAGATGACGCCATATTGAATCTTATCAGCCATAGTCACCATCTTGAACTTTGTTCACTACAGGGTTATCAGGATTTACTACCTAATGTATACAACTGCTGACATCCGATTCTTTATTCACAGTCTATATGTTACCTCTGGATATTTTCGTACACCTGATGATCAAACGAACCACTGTGACGTCAGCCTGTAATGGGAGATGGAGAAATAGAAGATCTAGTGCAATCAGGGTGAGTATTTTTTAAACTGCAGTTGGTAATTTGACAAACATCGAAAAATTACTTGATTTATTGTGTGTGATTCATTGATCATTACAATAAGGTTTTGAACATACGATGTTCTTGTATAGGAATGCATATCCTTTGAAATGATCACATCAATTAGTCTGTTCATCAATTTTATAACATGCAATGGAGCTACATTTAGTCGTATAATTTAAACCAAGATAGATGTTCTAATGGTGCTCTACATGTGCATTAGCCTAAACGTATGCATGTTCAAATATTCCATCTAACACCAGCAACATTTTCCTCACTGAGTCAGTATTTATTATATATTGTCAACAAAACTTTGAGTAACCATATATTACTTTTCCATACCAAGTAATCAAATTGAATGTGGAATTGCGAGGGTCAAGCAAATAAAACACGGTTCTACATTCGAAGTACAAATACCCGATGCAGAAAAAGCTATATCGTCAAAATATAAAAACAAAAAACGTATTTGTCTCTGGTGTACGGCTTTTAACATCTTCATACAATGTACTAGTTTTATACCTATAATATACGAACACAAATCACTATATCAAGTAAAGAAAATCTATCATATACGTCCGCTAAATTTTTGTCTCATCTAGCTAGTAATTTTATAAAGTTGTCTGAATCAGATTTTACTCATTCTTGCGCCACACATCACTCATAAAACGTCTCGAACTGTGAGAATCTTTCTATGATAAGTATATATATTGAAGATAATCAGTTTTCGTTGGAGACGAGATCATTGCTACGCCGTTAAAATATATTTTGAGTTATTGAAGTACTTTTTAAACAACTTCGAAGATGTTACGAGATAATATGTACATTAAAGTTAATGTTTCAAGGTTCATATTCTGTCTGAATAAGTGTTAATGGCTTAGTGGGACTATATGCAGCTGTCGCATAGTCGCTTGCATAGAGCAATATATGAACAATCCAGGTTACAACAGTACAACACAGTCAGTTAACAAGTTTATTATTTACTCTAGATAACACCACACAAGTATGTATATCAAATTGCCATGATTTGTAAGGTAGCCAAACATACGAGTACAAACATCTATAGTCTACGGTACCTAAGTATAAACCATATGTCCAGCGTGGACCTGAGGTTCTGACCAAAGTCCTCACAAGGCTCCTTGGCTCTACTGAGCACTGACCACAGGGATCCAATACATTTTATATAGTTGAGTTGACAGCTCAACACCTGTCCATAAGTACAATTAGTAAGTCTGGTTTGTAGTCTTACATACATAAAAATGTACCTCTGGGAGCCCAAGGCTATAATTAATAAACTTAATTAATTTATACCTGGACATCGCATAATTTAAAATCATATGTAATCTGTCTAGTAATTGCATACATAATATGCACTTTACTTGACTTATTACATAACACAGCGTTATGTGGTAATGATCCTGCGACAATATTTTATTGTTCAAAATGTTATAACAAATAATGTCAATTTTGTTCAATAGTATAGTAGGCCTAGTTCCTTTTATTTGGTAGGGTTTAACGCTGTACATAGCGACGCATTGTATTAACAATATCACGACAGTCAGTCAACCTACCCACCTTTCATTGAAAGGCTAAATCTCTGAATTTAGCTATTATACAGTTACAAGGCGCATACTGCTTGTATGGTCACTGACTGCCAACTGCCCTCCATGATTTAGAGTTATTGTCAGGAGATAGAATGACCGTAGACATGTTTTCATCACCAAACTCAAAACGTTTTTTTTTTCAAAGTATTTGCTATAGGTAAATCATTGGTAAAAAAAAACGGTATACACTTTTTACTGATTGACATTCATGAAGATTTAAACTCAAATAAACGAATTAAAATTGGCAGAGAATATGATTGTTTTAATTCATATTTCAAAGTATGATTTCCCACGACGATATTATGACATTCATCGTGCGCTTGTAGACGTATTGTTTCTATGTCATATTGTTTGAATTCCAGTCTGTAACCTCATTTCGAATACAAATATACATTTTACAGTTCAAATTTGTAGATACAACACCACTCTGGATTCAATAATTAATTACTCCGAGAAAAAGAATAACACGTAAACAAGTCCTTAAATGCATTGTTGTTGTTTTTTAAATTGACATTTAAAGAACATAGTACCATCTAACGAAAAAGCTTGAGAAAGATTACGTCAATATTTATGTGGAACATCTATCTTACTTAAACCTAAATGAATTTTCAATGGTTTTGTAAATTTATAAAACAAAAACTAACATTGATTTACTTAACATTTTAATCCAACGTAATTCTAACTAATTACTAAAAACCACCATCAGAAAAAAACATGAATTTAAGAGACAATCTAGAGTCTATAAATATCTTAGTATAAATGAGTTTAAAAAGAGTTTCCTAAATGTCCAACGGAAGTAAAGTATTTCCTGAATGAATCTACCTTAATGGTAGTAAACCAGGTTATTCGACATTGACAATTAAGAAAGATAAGGTTCGTTAAGATTATTTTTTACTGGGTTCATAGTGTGTCACCACAATATTGAGGTTATTTTACAACTTACAGCGCACTTAACTTTGCTTTCATGGACTTTTGTCTGTAATCAGTACTCACCTACCTTTCCACAAGGCCGGAAACTTCTCTATGTACCTTATTAATGGAGAAAATTGACATTATTGTCAAAACCTAATGTCAGTTATAACCTCCTCGGGTTGGATTCGAACCCGTAGCCCCTTGGGACACTAGATTCGAAATCTATGCGCGCTATCAACTGTGCTACCGACCCGGATTTGTTCGCTAAGAAAAACCAATGTCCTTACCATTATGTATATTTTTATCACTAATGGAACATTGTCTCATCTGATAATAAATTGTTCAACAAAACTCAAAGATAACTTAAAGCGAGTCATTGTCATAATCTAAATTAAACCCTTTCGCATGCACTAGAGTTAACAAACTATGTGACATGTTCAATAAACATAAAGTGGAGTGAGATAAGGTTGAATTATCAAAATTTCCTACTGCTCCAAGGTATGAGTATTTTGTTAAACATTCTTTTGCAAGAGCCAATAAATCACAGGATCAAAGCAAACACACAACGGAATTTTTGTTCCTACAAACAGATGTTTGACAATAGTTTGTTTTGTAGATATCTCTAAAATTCAAAACTTCCACCCATGATATTTAAAACTATACACCATTCTGCTAGGAATTATTTGATTTATTGTATATTATTGTAATATATGTACATGTAATTATCTTAACAAAGAGTTATGAAGAATTACAAAAAAAAACAAATGTTCTATGCAAAGCATATTTCTTGAAAAATGCAATGACTCACTTTATGCCTGTTTGTCCATATTTCTCATTTTCTGACTTCTCATTTCCAATATGTAAACTTTCGTCAGAAATATAATGCCACTTGTTCAAGACTGAAGCAAATCCATCAAGTACTTTCTCCAAGTGTCTATATAATAAGCCTTTTTTTATTTTGTAGTCTGAATCATATTTTATTCATTCCTGTGCCAGCGATCACTCATAAAATGTTTTAGACTCTAAGAAATATTCACGAATATGTATATATCGTAATTTCTTTAGTTCGATTTTCGTTGGAATAGAGATCACTGCAACAACATTTAAATGTCGTGTTTTGAATAATGGAAGTACTATGATTATTACATTTAAGACAACTTCAAGACGAGGTGTTGTCACTGTTGTGTACATAAAGGTTAATGTTTTAAGGTTTACATAAATATTTAATGACTGTGTTTAGTTGTAATGCTCTGGTGAAATGTTTTTTGCACTTAATGTTAAATAAAAAGTTATTGAAAATCTGCTGTAAAGAAGTAAAGTAATGTTTTGATTATAGGTTTGATAAAATGAATGAAATGGGTAAAATGTACCAACACTGTGGTTAAAAGATTTGTTTTTTATTGTTGTTGGATTGTAATTGAATATTAAACCATCTTAAACCTAGACTATAGATCAAACACGTATTACAGAATTTGATGTCGATTTTGGCACCGCTGCAACACGTTCGTGGTTTAACTTGTTTTCATGCATTATGGCAATTGAAACAAGCTATACGAACAAATACTTTTAGATTAATCACGGTTCGGTTATATATAAAACGTCAGATTATGATATTAAAAACAAAAAGTTCGATTACAGCGATGTCTTCTTAAGACCCACTAACAAACTCATTTCCTACATGATTTAGAAGCAGTGGTATGAGAGAGAATGGCCGTAGAAATTATTTCATGACTAAACTCCACGAAAGTATGCATCGCCCGGGAATCGAACTAATCACCCGTGGATCAGTAGACTTGTGCGCTATCCACTTAGCTAGCCGGGCGGGCGGGTTACATACTAATTAGATGTATTCATACATGTTTGCCATATACTTATAGATTATAATTAATATTACAAATGATACAACAAAAAGGCAGGCAATTGTTTCATATTATTTGTCATTGATAAAACATTAGCACATTCATGCTTGTATGTATTGAATATAACATATCATTAAATTAGATATTGGTATTCATGCAGCTTTAATCACAGATAAACTTGCAATGTATAATTTTAAAATTGGCATCGTATACTTGCCAATCTCAATTACAATTGAAAAAGTGAGACGTTCCCGTGACTACTGTATAATTCATTTTTACGAGCAACCAATTGCACTAACTGACCTTATGTTTATTTGTTTAATACGGTTTTGATCAGTATTACAATGCAATTTTAATGGCTCCAATTAAGTTATGCTATGAATACCAAAAAAGGGGCATTGCTGATTCCCTTGAGCAAGAAATTAACCTACAATTGTTCCACTGCACCCAAGTGTAAATAGGTACTGTTAGGGATCGCCTGCCTGATGGTGATTTCAATTATCATGAGCCATCGTATAAGATTGTAAAGTCGACTATAAGTATATGGAAGCAGACTTTAAACCGCACTTTGTTTTTGCACAATTGTGTGTTTGACTAGTTTTGTTCGTAAATGGTCATTTTTGAACAAACATCATAACGCTATAAAGACATTCAATTTTTCTAGTATTACATTTGAAATCGTGAATTTTTAGTGGTTTTTATTTCACCAGTAAAATCTGAACATATCTCATTTTGCATGTAATTCATATTTACTAGCAAGAAAGAGTTGAAACAGAATTAATCCTAGATGCATTACCTTTCGAAATTGACAATAAAAGAACATCGTATCATCTTTCACAACATAACCTAATCAGGAGAAATGACATTTATACTTTTTGGAACATCCATTATACTTAACCGAAATGAGCTTTTGTGAAAGACTGAATAAATATTAAGCTTTATTTACTTTACCCTTCATCCAGCGCAATTATAACTTATCCAATAAAAAACTTTAACAGAAAAAATCAATGTTAGTATTATAAGAACATCTAAAATTTATGTTGTATAAAAATAAATTATTTGAATAAAGCATCGATTCTGTGTTTAGGCCTAATATTTAGCTATTATTTGTATCTACTGTTATATAGCTGTTCTGATTGTGGCACTTACTCATTTAACAATTCCCCTCTTTGGATTCCAAATTTGCATTGCAAGTCTATGGAGAATATATTATGCAACATCACCAAAAAGTAACAATATATACCTCGGCGGAAGACCCTTCGTGGAGATTAATTAATAAATAAATACAAGGCCCCCGATGTCCTTGACTGAACAATCGACGTGCGTGCACCATGATGAAACATACTCTATAAAATATAATGACACGAAATGCAATGCAATTAAATCGCAACCAAGGTGAGTTTCTGTCTTAAAATCAAAATGAGATAGGGTTGCAACTAACATGGAACTGACAGTTAATCAAAGGTTACCCCTTAAACGAAAATGTTAGTTATTGGTAAAAGCATGCCATCATTTGCTTTTAATTTGCAGTCAAGTTTCACAGCATGCGCCACACGAAGTAAACTCCGATGATAAGAAATTGCAATTTAACAGTTTACCAAATCTGCAAATTGCATTTTTACTAAGGAATGATAGGTAGCTTTCAGAGCAATATATCATACTTAATGCAAGTCAATGCGTTTCTTCTATGGCTAATAAATAACTGCTTAATTTTCTATTCAAGAAGATTCATTTACCTTTTATGAGAAAACTTGATGAAGTGCAAAGATTATAAAACTTAGGTTTTATACCATAAATCTTTAGGCTCATTGATTTCAAGACTTCTAAAGCTGTAAAAATTAATTTCTAGAAATCATTCTGACTTTATTGCAACCCTAAAAACGACAACTTTATCATATACCAAGAGGTATTTTCGTTGCTAACCTTTTCGTACTAAGTTTTTTCGAGTATGTTTCTACAAATATTAGACTGAAAACTCAAATATACCAGATCAGTTGATTATTAGTGTTTTTTAACTGTGTTCAAGTATATCATTGGGTATTAAAGTAGTATCTAGTGTGTTCTGTGTAAATTTGAAAATCAATAAGGGACATATCCTGACTCAAGCTTCACGACTAACTTTTATAAGCACTGGACATTCGGTCCAGCAGAATGTTATTTTTTTATTTAACCGAAAGAAATTAACTAAACCAAAAGTATTTTAGCGATATGTTAAAATATACAGTTCATTTTAAAGATTTATCATTTGATCTTAAATATAAATAAAAGTATAGTAAAATGGATGATTCTTTATTGAATCTGTAAGTGGTGGCTGTAAAAAAACATTTAGTTGACCGTCAGACCACTCAAATTCTTAAAGTCACACGACCTTTGGAGATTTCAGTGGACCACCACTGGCTATTTTGAAGACTTCTGATATATATTACCCAGATGGTTACAAAAACCGTTTTGCAAATTCTCACGTCATGGCCAGAATCATACTGAACGTCCGCTTTAGCGATTGCCATTCTAATTTAGTTTAAGGGAATTTATTTCTCTGATTGATCATATTCATTGACAATATTAGATATAGTTAAAACATTATTTTGAATATGATTGGAACGAAATAAGAAGTTAAATTAACGTCATCCATTATCATTTTAAAATTGAGCAGTACTTGGTTTTAAGGTTGGCTAAAATAAGGTAAACTCAAAATTAAGTTTTTAATTAGATTTTTGTATAATATATTCTATGGAGCAGTACAGAGTGCTGATGATAATGATATTAACAAAAATATCAATGATAGAAATAAAGGTAACAGAAATGGTAATAAAAATGATAATTATAATGATAATAATTATAATAATTAATTTAATGATAATGATAAAAATAATCACCATGATGATAATTTTAACGATAACGATGACGATGATGATAATGAAAATAATGATGATAATGATTCCAATTCAACACTCATTTACATTCAGTTAAAATTGTTTACATTAATATATTCTTGTTTGATTCCGTGTCAAACATCGCCTTTACGTATGCGTGTTGTTCGTATATTTTGAAAATCAACTAATGCATTCTTTTCCAATTTTCCATGTATCAATAAAATACAGGAACATAAAGTCAATATTTTAACAACCAAAATTGTCTTGTTTGAATGTTTTATTTAAATGAACGTATCAGTTGCAGAAGAATACAAACGGCATTGATAAAATTAAATATAACGTCACATAATGCTGAACGAGCCTTCAAAACTAATATGTATAAAATGGTGTTTGTGTAGATTCGGTTTATACAAAAAATGTTTGAAGAATTGTCGAGTCGAAAGTGCTTGTATACATTTGTTTGTATATTGTGCTCTACGATGTTTTCGTTATTGAAGGAAAACTTGCAGACCTAATCACATACAAATCATATTATATAAGTGATGGCTGTTGCATGCTATATGATTATTACCGAAAAGAGACTATTATGCCAAAAGCTATTTGGCAAAGCTGATCATTCGAAATGTGAACTTTAATGTGTTGCAGAACTAATCTTCAAGAGAGTTTGTATTCATAAAGAGGAAAATGATATATTTTATTGTCACTCAAGATCTTAGTAAATCGATGGTAAAACATGCTGTTATCACTTGCATTACTCATTTTAGTGTCTGTTCCGTTTTCTTCGAGCATAACAATAATAGATATGTCAATCCGATGTTATTGTTTTGTAACATGTCACGTCGTTGTAATATTAGTACGCTAAGATAATAATATAATGATTCATGGTCAAAAATGTAGATTGGACACTTGCATTATTATATTTAAATAAAAAAAACAAGATTCCATCCTGTTCATAGTAAATTATTTATACTCCCTCCAACGCATATAATGGTAGAGTCAGCATACACTGACAAATATATGCAGTGCTTCTGCGACAGTGAAAAAATAAACCTGATTATAAAACAGCAAGCAGTTTTAATATGACAGTAACTATAGCTGTTATCAAGTAAATGGTTTGAATCATATGTAGATTATCTCATTATTGATGATTGCTGTATCACAATTTGCTGTGATGACTGTTAGTTTTTTCATGAATGTGTTTGAATCAGTTTATCATAGACAAAGTTTTGTCTAAGAACTTTTTAGGGCACTGTAGCACGTGCTATAGTCTTGCACTTGAGGCCTTCTAATTGAGGTTTTACTTAGGTCCTAGTACATTTAAACTTCCTAAAATAGTGACCCACATGTTGAGAAGCAATCTAATTAAAACCCTATCTAAAATTGTCCGCTCGCCTACTCGCTAATTTAGATCTAGCCTTTTTCAAACGAGGGTCACGTTAAGGTGACCTTTTCGCATCATAATATTCATAACGAAATTGTTATGATTCGTTACTTGTTTACATCGTTTACGTCACGCAAATTGAAAAGAGCCGTCCAATTGCAGAATGTGAATAATACCGGTGTTAAATTAGCTTACAAATCCTGGTCTAAAAATAAAAATTACGACATCAAAATGTTATTAATAGTGTTTCGTCTAGATGAAAGCTACGCATTGATTGGTCGACACAAAGTTCATTTCGACGTGACCTTCCACGGAGACAGTAGAGATCCTGTACGACAATGCTCTACAGGATATCTGTTTACGGAGATTGGTTGAGTAGCAGTCAGGTTGCTTTAGGAAAGATTTTTTCATGACTTACAATAAGGACATTGTTTTATATAAACATGCCACAGTGAGACGAACAAAACATTTTAACCTTACAATAATTAAAAGAACATAGGATCTTGCATCAAATGAATATGATAACAGTCTGTAGTTAAGCCGTTAAATCGCTTATGAGCTCTCAACCTTTGAGGAACAACCATAAATCAGTTCAGTACATTCATAATAGTTTAAATCTAAAGTTAACATTTTTCATGTTTGTTTTGAAAAAGAAGAATTGGTAATAGACGTACGCCTGGCTTTCAACAAGTATCTGATGATCGCTTGATAATGATGTTTTTGCAACAAAAATAGTACCTCATGCCAGATATACAGCACAGTGTATTACTTTACCACAGTTAAGTGATGGCAATACCAGGCTAATGGTTGTCTCTAGCTGATCCTCAGAAATTCTTTTTCTTGTATTTTCAATATTTAATTGAATAATTGGAATATTTGCTGTGAATATGTAACCATTTTTCACTTATAAGCTGTCTACTGCTTCTAATGTTAACATAGGAAATGTAGTGAACGATGGTTTGGTTGGTATTCAGATAATTCTACCAACTCTCGAATACTACTCACCATTTCCAGTGCATTATTCTGTTTGTGATAATCGAACATTTGTTATTGATAGATAAAAACTCTGTTTGATTTGTTCTTTTGAAACAACGGGATGAGTTTTGGATTTGATTCAAACCAACGCGAAGCTGGCTATACAATGAATACCAGTCCAACGCCAAAACAACTAGGCCTTTTCCGCTACTTTAGTTTTACCGGTGACTGTCAGTTCTCAAAGATGCATTACGTGCAGTCCCCGACTAGAACTTACCTTTAAACTTTAAGCTATATTTAGTGTCTATAGTAGATATATTCGTATGAAGATTGTCTTCCTCTGCTAGACTTCGGTAAGTTTCCAGTCAGTGTTGACCTCATCATTTAACAACTAGGCTAGGGACCGGCTACGGACTCGCAATAATTATTCTCAATTTCTCTTTACATACTGTTTTCGCGTCTGAATTCTTGTTTTTTTCATCAGGCGAATTCTTTTTAGACTAATTTACTCATACTCTATGTCCAAAACTGACCTCCGTAATCCAGGGATACTTTGCTTTTTGTTGTTTTGTAAAATATAATATTATCGAATTATTATAAGTTTGATGTTTTACATGTTGCATTGCGTGTTTTTGTATCTTTTGATGTTTGATATTCTTATGTCCAGTACAAAAGGATTGTAAAGGGCATTGTTATAATGCGACTTGTCATACTATAACTATTGTATAAGTGTTTAGTTGCCAAGATAAAAGCTTTTCCAACTGTGTGAGTATAAAAAGGTCTAAGTCTATACAGAAATAAAAAGAAATTAGACCATTTTGCTCTCCATGTCCTTCTTTTTTGACTACATCAACTTTGTCTTGTCTCTCCTTTAACTAATTACAAGAGCTATCTTCCTATTATGACTGTGTTAAGTATTTCTAGAGTGTAATTAGATATCATATTCATTCCTTTAATTAGCCTTTCATGTTCAAACATCACTAACTTATTCATTTGTAGTCTTTAGTCATTTATAATATAATACCCATTCATAATCATAGGCGGGACAAAGCTAGAAATAAGTCCATTCATTCTGAAGAAGGATTGTTCTATTTAACATTGTTCACGCTACACTTCGAGCGACCAACACTAAGGTTGTACATCTTTCAGTAATGAAGAACTGCTTTCTATAAAACTACAGGATGGATACATTCAATAGAACAAGTATTATATCAAATATACCATGTAGACGTATAGATTATGTTATTATACTTCAGTGTTTAAAGCAGTCTGAACAACGTTTTGCATGAATAGTTGATGGCAATTCTTAATGCATTCTTTTATAGCAACCAATGGTAGTCTATAGTCAATTTGCTCTGTATGATTGATTATACAGTAATCATATAATGTAGATATATCCAACAAGTACTTATATACCATTATAAGGAGACACATTACTGGAATCTGTAAAACTGTCTGTAAGTCTACTTTGAAACATTTCAGGGCAAGGTTTTTTTGGTTTGGTTGGTTTAATGCCACAGCAACACGCTGCATAGATCATATCACAACGGTCAGTCATTCCACTCAGTGTTCCAGGAAAAGCTAAATATTTGGAGTTAGCGGTTAATCGGTTTCTTGGCGCATATTTTCACCAGTAACTACCAACTGCCCATTATTTGTCATAGATATTAATCATACATATTATGTTATGAATAAACCGTAGATATTACTTCATGACCACACGCCACGAAAGTATGCCCCGCTAGACCCTCGATCAGTTGACTTGTACGTCAACGACTGAGCTGGTCGGACAGCTAATAGCAAATGTATTTAAAAGTGAAAGCGCACGTGCCTATGTTAGAATTTCATTGATACACTTAAGTTGTTTTGCAGATGTGGTAGGATTATTACAATCAATAGTAACATTTGAAAGAGGAGCAAATTATGTACTTTTTAAATTCCCTTAATGGCCACGTTGTCTCTGCAATATCATTTTGGTGCCCTTTCTTAAGGTCATATATATTATCCATGGGATTTATTTTAATTAAATGGCTGCATCATTCTAACAATTGTCTGCAATTTTAGATAACTGAAATCCCACATTTCAAATTGTCTACGACGTGATTTAATATTTGTGATATAACATATTCATGCGGTATTAAAGCAATACAATGGCGTCACAGATTTCTTACTGAATGAAATTTGATGATTTATAAGTCATGCTAAAATTTCAATTCGTACATGGGTCTTTCTCACTTGCATTTATTGTCTCAATATAAACAAAGAACATACTATGGGCATTCGATATATTATCATAGACTAATTATTGTCAGATGTAAAATGGGACATGGTGATGAGTTTTGCTCATGCTGATAGGTCGCTTATTTTGCATTTGATATTTAAAAAACATAACCTTCAGGAAGCAAAAGCAAGTGCACATTTTCCCATAAAATCTTACGTAACATGTTATCGTTCGTGAATTTTAAAACTTTTGTAGTTCAAAATAAGATGGATAATTAACATAACGATGATTTGATATTCAACAGGTATACAATAGTCTACATATTTAAAAAAAATTTGGAATTGATTGTCCAAAAATGGCCAATTATGAATAATTCATGTTTTGTACTTACGATTTATTTTATCGTATGATTTTTGGTGAAAAGCACCACAGGTCCGTTGCTTAGTAAGCTTATAGTTTATTCATGACGTATTCAGGCCTCCGGGGTAATATGCAATAACCATAATTTCGAATCTAGCCCCCCGAAGCGGTCGCTGGAACGAGCCTCACCCTATGCGAAACATAGACTGGAAACTAACCAAAGACAAGCAGAGGAAGACAATCTTTATACGAGTATATCTACTATAGACACTAAATATAGCTTTAAGTTTGAAGATAAGTTCTAGTCGGGGACTGCACCTAATGCATTTTGAGAACTGACGGTCCCCGGTAAAACTAATGTAGCGGGACAGGCCGAGTTGTTTTGGTGGTTGACTGGTATTAATTGTATAGTCAGCTTCGCGTTGATTTGAATCCCATTCAAAACTC
Source organism: Mactra quadrangularis (assembly GCA_025267735.1). Lineage (NCBI taxonomy): Eukaryota > Metazoa > Mollusca > Bivalvia > Venerida > Mactridae > Mactra > Mactra quadrangularis. The sequence goes on from CM046304.1 coordinate 38,749,856, forward strand.
CCCGTTGTTTCAAAAGAACAAATTAAAACATTCAGATATTTTATTTATCAACAACAAATGTGCAATTATCACAAACAGAATAATGCACTGGAAATGATGAGTTGAAATCGAGAGTTGGTAGATTTGTCTGAATTCCAACCAAGTCACCGTTCACTATTTTCCCATGTTAAGATCAAGCACATCAGAAAACTAATAAGTGAAAAATGATTACATAATGACAGGAAATATTCCAATTATTCAATTAAATTTTGCACATACAAGAAAAAGAATTTCTAAGGATCAGCCTGAGACAACCATTATCCTGGTATTGTCATCACTAAACTGTGGTAAAGTAATACACTGTGCTGTATATCTGGCATGAGGTACTATTTTTGTAGCAAAAACATCGTTATCAAGCGATCATCAAATACTGGTTGAAAGCCAGACGTACGTCTATTACCAATTCTTCTTTTTCATAACAAACATGAAAAATGTTTATCTTTTGAATTAAATTACGTGTGAATGTACTGAACTGATTTATGGTTGTACCCCAAGATTGAGAGCTAATAAGCGATTTAACGGCTTTACTACAGACTGTTTAACACATTTATTTCATGCAAGAGTTCTATGTTGTTTTATTTATTGTAAGGTTAAAATGTTTTGTTTATGTCACTGTGGCATGTTTATTTAAACCAGTTTCTTATTGTCATGAAGTCATGAATTAGCTTTTATCATTCCTCAAGCATTCCTCGTGCAAAATGACTGCTTCTCGAAGTGTGAATCACTATTTAAGGAAGGTTAAACGTACAAGGACCTAAGTAAAACATCAATCAGAAGGCCCCAAGTGCAAGACTATAGCTCAAGCTACACTGCCCTAAAGGTTTTTTGATAAAACTTCGTTTATGATAAACTGATTTAAACCAATTCATTGAGAAACTCACAGTCACCGCAACAAATTGTAAATCAGCAATCATCATTAATGAGATAATCAACATATGATGCAATCTACTTATTTGATAACAGCTATAGTAACTGTGTTGGTAAAATTACTTTTTACATAATCAGGTTTATTTCGCTATTGAAGGGGCACTGCATATATATGTCAATGTATACGGACTCTGCCATTATATGAACTATGACCAGAATAGAACCTTGTCTTATTTAAATAAGATTATAATAATGCAAGTCTTCAATCGACTTTTTTGACCATGAGTCAGTAAGTTGTTATCTTAGCGTACTAATTAAACAAAACAATAACATCGGAGTGACATATCTATTATTGTTATGCTCGGAGAAAACGGAAAAGACACTAAAATGAGTAATGCAAGTGATAACGACGTGTTTTACCATTGATTTACTAATATCTTGAGTGACAATAAAATATATCATTTTCCTAGTCATGAATACAAACGCACTTGAAGATTAGTTCTGCAATACATTGAAAATAACATTTCGAATGATCAGCTTTGCCAAATAGCTTTTGGTATAATAGTCTCTTTTCGGTATATCATAGCATGCAACAAAAATCACTTATATGATATGATTTGTATGTGATGAGGTCTGCAAGTTTTCCTTCAAAACGAGAAAATCGTAGAGCACAATATACAAACAAATGTATACAAGCACTTTCGACTCGACAATTCTTCAAACATTTTTGTCTTTGTATAAACCGAATCAACATATTCACCATTATACGGATTAGTTTTTAAGGCTCGTTCAGCGTTATGTGACGTTAAATTTATTTTTATCAATGCCGTCTGTATTCTTCTGCAACTGATACGGTCATTAAAATAAAACATTCAAACGAGAGAATTTTGGTTGTTAAAATATTGACTTTATGTTCCTGTATTTTTAGGTTTTTTTATATATACTAACAACACGCATATGTTGAGGTAATGTTTGACTCGGAATCAATATCGCTAAGAATACTTTTGGTTAAGTTAATTTATTTTCGATTAAGTAAAAAATAACATTATGCTGGACCGAATGTCCAGTGCTTTCAAAGTTAGTCGTGAAGACTGTGTCAGGATATGTCCATTGATTTTCTAATTACACAGAACACACTAGATAAGACTTTGATACCCAATGATATATTTGAACACAGTTAAAACCACTAATCATCATCTGAACTAATATGTTTGAGTTTTCAGTCTAATATTTGTAAAATCATACTCGAGAAAAATCAGTTCGAAAAGTGTAGCGTCGAAAATACCTCTTGGTATGTAATAAAGTTGTCGTTTTTAGGTTTGCAATAAAGTCAGAAAGATTTCTAGAAAATAAATTTTTCAGCTGAAGAAATCTGGGAATCAATTAACCTAAAGATTGATGGAATAAAACCTAAGTTTAATAATCTTTTCATTTCACCAAATTTTCTTATAAAAGGTGAATCTTCCTGAATAGAGAATGAAGCAGTTATTTATTAGCCACAGAAGAAATGCATTGACTCTCATTAAGTATGATATATTTGTGTAAAAGCTACTTGGTAAATAATTATGCAATTTGTAAATTTGCTAAGCTAGACTGTGCATAAACTTTTTCTAAATTTTGGCAATAAAGAAATCGTTAATAAAGTGCTATTTCTTATCATCGAAGTATAGTTCTTGTGGTACACTGTGTGATACATGTCTGCAAATTGAAAGCAAATGATGTCATGCTTTTACCAACAACTTGAATCTTCGTTGAAATGATAACCAATAAGATAACATGGTTCATGTTTTACGTCTTTATGTTTGTTTATAACAAGCATATATGTCTTTCTTTTTTGTGCTTAACAGCTTAGGCAATTTAAAGTATGTTAACCAACCTGTAAATGAAATTTCAATACTTTCACTATAATTAAGTATAGGAATGCAGAAATTCATTAGACAACGTAAAATACGCCCAGTGTCAAATCGTGAGATCCTGTGACAGTTGTTTATAGGATATATATTTAAAAGCATACATATTTATGATTTAAGGTAGTAGGAAAGTGGTTCCATGAATGACGACAAGGCAAACACGTTGTCTCATTGTCCCTTGATACTGACTGTTAAAAATGAAAGGAAAAAAAATGACAAAACACAACAAATAACCAATCAGCATCATTTCCAAAATACAAACCGCAAGTTATCTATGCGTGATAGTGGACAAAATATCTGAGAATAAACTGGGTTTTTTTTTCAAAATATTTATCCATGTGGGCGAACTGAATGACTGATAGAAATATTACCAGATTGATTACATTCTCATGTAAACGTAATATTCAACTCTGAAAGGTGCAGAGATACAAATAACGGCTTGTAAATTGAAGGAGCATTGTGATGATGTTGCTTTCTTTTGAGATCATGGCAAGCAGCTAGAGTAGGAAATCTAGTTATAGGTATTTGATCTGGAAAGATAAGGAATGTGATCGGATCGCCGTTAAATCACAATAACAAGTGTTGAATCGGTGTTTAAAAAATCGAATTACAGGTATCACAGAGTAAGTTTCAGTAACTAAACCATACAGTTTTATCATCTTATAAGCTTTTATACGCAAACATTAAAATAAACAAGAGTGAAGAATGTACACCTGCATTTTTTCACGATAGGATGGTCTATGTACCTAAAGATGCCACGGATGTAATGTACGTACAGTTTAGTTACGATTTCAGTCAATGCTATTTGTTATTTTGTTTTGATTTGAGGAACACAATTATAAAATAATAATTAACTGCGTCGCATACATAGCGATCCATCTTCATTAAACCTAACCCTATTTTTGTACTATCATTAACATCCCACGCACTATGAAAGTCACGATCAATGAAACCATGCTACTGTATGCTAACGTTATTAGCACCGTGATGTCTCAATATAAAGCCAATTAGATAATCAATAATCGAAATCAATTAATCAAGTACAGTAAAACCTCTGAAAGCCGGACACTCTGAAAATCAGAACCTTTTGAGAATCTGATTTCATAAATCCAATATTTTTAGCTATTAAACTGAATAGTACTTATAGTACTTTTCATCAAATTGAAGATCGCTTCATAACTCCGCCAACTCATTTACACGTCATTGTACGTAATAGAACTGCATTGCAGTAGTAAAACTGTCTACGATCTATGTTCTTAGAACTATATTCAGGGTAAATTGTCACATGACCTTCAGAAAATAAACAAACACTGTTTTTTTCGTCAAGTCATTGCAGCAGTCAATGAATAGGAAATATTCAAAAAGCGCATAAATAACGGCAACATATCTGTGTCCAAAAATGCCTACATTAGTATGTAATTACAGTTTAATCTGTATCTTCTGCACAAAATACCTTTTCAAATGACCTAGTTTTCGCTCGATTTACTTGTTTGTGCGATGGATTGATTGTAAACGATTAAACTTCACAGGATCAATTAGATGTTTTTGAGTCAAGAAAAGTACTGGTTACGTATTTAATGCGCCAATTAATGTCATTCAGCCGTTTGAATATTTTACAAGCCTTGACATGTAGCTTAATTTTATGCGTGTATTGAAAATAAAATTTAATTATAAACTTCTCAACTGACTGTGCTGTAGTGTAGAAACTCGGGTTTTAACTTATATTTGGTCGTGACATTTACTATACAATAATGACTTAGCCACACTGAACGTGATTAGTTGCTACACAGGCCCATAAGGTAGAGACCGACATTAACTAAAGCTTTATTTGAATAAGGACAAGTTTTCGTGCGAATTTAGCTACCTGCCAACACTCAACAAGATGAAAAGAAGGCAGTTTAAAACCTTAAGTTACATCGAAGTTAAAGCAGAAGAAAAATTCCAGCGAATAATCATTTGTTAAACACCACTCAATTTATGCTTCATACTTTCCCACTGATTTCTTTGCACTTAGCTGTTTTAATGTTTACTAGTATATCATTTGGTCGTAAATTTGGTTGTAGCAATGATTTGCCGCCTTCTTGGATATGTTATGTTTCAATGCGCGCGAGTTTTTTAAGTGTTTTTCGGTACCATGAATGTAGATGGGTGTAACTCTACGTATATATGTCTGAAAAAATACAACAATTGCTAATCCGCAATGTTTTGCCAAATTTTTACATGTTTTGCATTTTTTACTTGAAAAAAGGTCTTGAATTTTTAATTGGCTTCTTACCAATGTTTGAAAACAATTTAATCAATTTAGCATATGTGCATGCATGTCAAACAAGATGTATGTAAAAAAACGATTAAACATAAAGATAATGGGAATTTCAATTTTTAACTCTAAGACTTATAAATGAACACACACGGAATATAACTTGTGAATTAACCAATGAACACTTAGTAAAAGTCATAATCAATACTAGCAAACTTTAAAAATAAAAGTGTATGTATTTTTGCTTAAACTTGGCGAGTCATTATATCAAAAGGCGAATCTAACTTTAAAAACAAGGAGAAGTCATCTTTATTTGATACAACTGATTAATGGCAGCTTAACTTACAAAAACACAAAATTCCTGACTTTTATACTTTTATACGAAAATCTGAATTGTGTTAAAGCAATTCTGATATCCATAACAGAAGTATTGATATGCATTCAAGTTGAAAGACTATTGTGCTTGTATCATTTCTTGGAAAATGTAATATTGTATAATGATACACAGGCGTCTAGCTGCTTTCCATGATTTCAAAGAAAAGCAACATCATCACAATGCTCCTTCAACTTACAAGCCGTTATTTGTATCTCTGCACCATTCAGGGTTGAATATTACGTTTACATGAGAATGTAATCAAACTGGTAATATTTCTATCAGTCATTTAGTTTGCCCACATGAAAATTTTGAAGGAAACATTTCATTTTCAAATATTTTATTAACTATGACACATATATAATTTGCTGTTTGTATTTTGAAAATGATGCTGATTGGTTATTAGTATTGTTTTGTCAATTGTTTTTCCTTTCATTTTTAACAGTCAGAATCAAGGGACAGTGAGACAAAGTATTCGCCATGTCGTCATTCATGGCATCCACCACTTTTCTACTATCTTAAAGCGTAAAAATGCATGCTTTCTGAATAGATATCCTACTGACAACTGTCACAGGATTACACGATATCGCACAGAGGGACCACTTTTGTTCACCAATCAATGCGTAGCTTTAATCTAGACAAAATGCTATTAATAGCATCGAGCTTATTCGATGGTGGTGTTATTCACAAGCTGTGATTGGACGATCTTAATAAATTGTGTCACATTGACGATGTACGAGTAAACAAGTGACTGGGCACTATAATAGTTTCATGAATGTTATTAAAGCAAAGGTCAGCTGAGCGTAACCCGTTTATTTAAGAAGCCAGATCCAAAATAAGCAAGTGCGCTAGCAGATTACTTAAGTTCGGGTTTTAAAGCTTTATAACATATATAAAGCACCATGGTTTAGATCTTTGTTTGATAATGAAAGTTAGAGATTGAACATGTTATGGATTCAGATTACTCAGACGCAGGGGTGTTGAATTCCTAGATTTTTTTCCTCTTGTACTCGTACTAGTAATATCTAAAAATATACTTGCCCAAGGTCGAAATGCCCTTGTCCAGAAAATCAATCAGGTCAAAATGACAACTAAAGACATAAGGTGAACTTTGATAGTAAATACATACAATAAGTTCTAATAAGTAATAATACAGTGCAGTTCACTGATAACATTGACTAAAACATTTAGGAATTTAAATTTAGTATATTAAAAGCTAAAATATTACTTGTCCGCGAATAAGTTGGATTAATATATCTACTTGTCGCAGTAATAACCGTACAAATCGGACATGTGGAACATAGGAATTCCACACTCCTGAGTGGGCGTTACACTTAAAAACAATTGTATAAACTTTGTGCTATGATATCAAACATTTATTTGATGCCTCACTCGCTGTCAATGAAATTGGTTTATCCTAGAGTGAAAAATATTTTGCAGTGTGGGTGTTTTTATTAAATATATTGTTTATTCACCAACATATAACACTGTCAGTATGTTGTTCGTCTCCTCTTTCATCATACTTAATTACTAATTTTCTTACGACTTATACATTACTTCGCATCAACTATTTTTTCACAGAAATGTATCGTGTGATATTACCTTTGATAATTTATAAAATGAATAATCGATAACTAGTGACCCCATCAATGACCATCCTATAAATGACTGAGTCTTTTTAAAAAATCATAATCAAATGCGAACCGATTCATCTTTTACCCGTTTTTTTAAAATTATCAGTATGATTGCCTTTTACTTTGTCTAATGAATTTCTGCATTTTTCGATACTGAAAATATTGATATTTCATTAACAGGTTGTTTTTTTACTTTTAATTTCTTAGGCACAAAAACGAAAGACATATATGCTGGTTACAAACAAACATAAACACGTAAAATGTGATATGTTATCATTATTGGTTATAATTTCAACGAAGATTCAAGATGTTGGTAAATTCATGACATCATTTGCTTTCAATTTGCAGACAAGTATCACACAGTATACCACAAGAACTATACTACGATGATAAGAAATAGCAATTTATTAATGATTTCTTCTCTGTCAAAATTTAGAAAAAGTTCATGCTCAAATCCAGCTTACCAAATCTACAAATTGCATAATTATTTACCAAGAAGCTTTTTACACCAATATATCATACTTAATAAGAGTCAATGCATTTCTTCTGCGGCTAATAAATAACTGCTTAATTCCTAATCAGGAAGATTCATTTACCTTTTATGAGAAAACTTGGTGAAATGCAAAGATTATTTGACTTAGTTTTTTTCCATAAATCTTTAGGCTTATTGATTCCCAAATTCCTTTAGCTGTAGAAATGAATCATTCTGACTTTATTGCAACCCTTAAAACGACAACTGTATCATATACCAAGAGGTATTTTTGACGCTAACTTTTTCGTACTGGAATATCTCGAGTATGATTCTACAAATATTATACTGAAAACTCAAACATACAAGTTCAGTTGATGATTTGCGCTTTCTCACTGCTTTCAAATACATCAATGAGTATTAAATCTGTTCTGTGTAAATTTGCCAATCAATGAAGGACATATCCTGATACAGTATTCATGACAAACTTTCATAAGCATAGTGTTGTTGTTTTTTACTTAACCGAAAGTTTACTGAACCAAATACATCCTAGCGATATGTTGAAATATGCAGTCCATTTTAATGATATAGCATTTAATCCTAAAATTGAATTAAAGTAACGTAACAATTATTTATTTTATTTATTTAAAATGGTGGCTGTAAAACATTTGGTTGACCGTCAGACCACTCACATTCTAAAAGTCACATGACCTTTGGTTATTTTGGTGGACTTGGTCCAATCTCCACTGGCTACATTAAAAGACAGCGGACATATAATACCCAGATGGATACAAATCAGAACGTTTTGCAAGTTCACACGATATGGCCAAGAATATACTGAACGTCTGCTTTAGCGATTGCCATTTTAGTTTATTTTAAAGAAATTTATTCCTCAGAATGAGCATATTCATTGACAATATTAAATACAGTAATAACATTAATTTGACTATGTTTGGAACAAAATAAGAAATTTCATAAACTTATTCATTATCATTTTAAAATTAAGTAACTTTTGGTACTAAGGTATGCTAAAATGAGGTAAACTCAAAAAAATAGATTTTAATTTGACTTCTTTATAACATATTCAATGGAGCTGTACATAGTGCTGATGATAATGATATTAACGATAAAACTAATGAAAGTAATAACGGTAATATAAATGATAATAATGATAATAAAATATAATTATATTATATATAATAATTAAATCAATGATAATGATAATAATAATCATCACAATGATAATTATAACGATAACGATGACAACGACGATGACGATGATGATAATGGTGATGATAATGATTGCAATTCAACACTCAAAGGTATTCAGTTAAAATTGTTAACAATTAACTATTCTTGTTTGATTCGGTGTCAAACATCACCTATACGTATGCGTGTTGTTAGTATAAACAACAACATGCCACGATTTCCATTTTTCCATGTATCAATGAAATACAGGAATAGAAAGTCAATATTTTAACAACTAAAATTCTCTTGTTTGAATGTTTGTTTTCAATCACCGTATCAGGTGCAGAAGAATACAAACGACATTGATAAACTTATATTAACGTCACATAACGCTGAACAAGCCTTCAAAACTAATCCGTATAATGGTGTATATCGGTTCATACAAAGACAAAAATGCTTTGAGAATTGTCGAGTCGAAAGTGCATACATTTGTTTGTATATTGTGCTCTACGACTTTCTCGTTATTGAAGGAAAGCTTGCAGACCTTATCACACACAAATCATATTATATAAGTGATTCTTGTCGCATGCTATATGATTATTATCCAAAAGAGACTATTATGCCAAAAGCTATTTGGCAAAGCTGATCATTTGAAATGTTATCTTCAATGTGTTGCAGAACTAATCTTCAAGAGCGTTTATATTCATGAATAAGAAAATGATATATTTTATTGTCAATCAAGATATTAGTAAATCTATGATAAAACACCTTGTTATCACTTGCAATACTAATGGCAATACTCATTTTAGTGTCTAATCCGTTTTCTCAGAGCATAACAATTGTAGATATGTCACTCCGATGTTATTGTCATGTAACGTCGTTGTAAAATTTGTACGCTAAGATAATAATATAGTGACTCATGGTCAAAAATGTAGTTTTGACACTTGCATTATTATAATTAAATAAAATAAGGTTCTATTCTGTCCATAGTTGATTATTTGTACTCCATCCAAGGCATATAATGGTAGAATCTGTATATTTTGACAAATATATGCAATGCCCCTACGAAGTGAAAAAAAATGATTACCATTACCTCAAGTAATTTTCAAACACTGTAACTATAGCTGTTATCAAGTAAATAGTTTGAATCATGTGTTGATTATCTCATTAATGATGATTGATGATTTACAATTTGTCAAGGTGACTTTTAGTTTCTTCATGAATGTGTTTGAATCAGTTTATCCAGGGACTGACTTTTTTAGGGCAGTGTAGCATGCGCTATGGTCTTGCACTTGATGCCTTCTAATTGAGGTTTTACTCAGGCCCTAGTACATTTTACCTTCCTTAAAATAGTGATTCACATGTTGAGTAGAAGCAGTCAGTTTGCTTGACGAATGCTTGAGGCATGATAAAAGCTAATTCATGACTTACAATAAGGGCAAATTGTTTAAATAAACATGCCGCAGTGACATGAACAAAACATTTTAACCTTACAATAATAAAAAAACCATAGAAGTCTTGCATCAAATAAATATGATAACAGTATATAGCAGAGCCGTGAAATCGCTTATAAGCTCTACATCTTGGGAGTACAAGCGTATATCAGTTCCGTACATTCACACGTAATTTAATTCAAATGATTAACATTTTTCATGTTTTGTTTTGAAAAAGAAGTATTAGTAATAGACGTACGCCTGGCTTTCAACTAGTATCTGATGATTGTTTGATAATGATGTTTTTGCAACAAAAATAGTACCTCATGCCAGATATACAGCACAGTGTATTACTTTACCACAGTTTAGTAATGGCAATGCCAGGATAATGGTTGTCTCTAGCTGATCCTTAGAAATTCTTTTTCTTGTATGTTCAATATTTAATTGAATAATTGGAATATTTCCTGTCATTATGTAATCAATTTTCACTTATCAGTGGTCTGATGTTCTTGATGTGAACATGGGAAAAATAATGAACGATGGTTTGGTTGGTATTCAGACAAATCTACCTACTTTCGATTTCTACTCAATATTTCCAGTGCATTATGCTGCTTGTGATAATCGCACATTTGTTGTTGATAAAAAAATATTTGATTGGTTTTCTTTGTTCTTTTGAAATAACGGGATATGTTTTGGATTGGATTCAAACCAACGCGAAGCTGGCTATACAATGAATACCAGACAACTAGGCTAGGGACCGGCTATGGACTCGCAATAATTATTCTCAAATTCTCTTTACGAATTGTTTTCGCGTCTGAATTCTTGTTTTTTCATCAGGCGAATTCTTTTCAGACTAATTTACTCATACTCTATGTCCAAAACTGACTTTGGTATTTTGTTGTTGTGTAAAATATAATATTATCGAATTATTATAAGTTTGATGTTTTACATGTTGTATTGCGTTATTGTGTTTCTTTTGATGTTTGATATTCTTATGTCCAGTACATAAGGGTTTTAAAGGGCATTGTTATAATGCGACTTGTCATACTATAACTATTGTATAAGTGTTAAGTTGCCAAGATAAGCTTGTGTGAGTATAAAAAGGTCTAAGTCTATACAGAAATAAAAAGAAATTAGACCATTTTGCTCTCCGTGTCCTTCTTTTTTGACTACATCAACTTTGTCTTGTCTCTCCTTTAACTAATTACAGGAGCTATCTTCCTATTATGACTGTGTTGAGTATTTCTAGAGTGTAATTAGATATCATATTCATTCCTTTAATTAGCCTTTCATGTTCAAACATCACTAACTTATTCATTTGTAGTCTTTAGTCTTTATAATATAATACCCATTCATAATTATGGGAGGGACAAAGCTAGAAATAATTATTGCTGTAAGTCCATTCATTCTGAAGAAGGATTGTTCTATTTAACATTGTTCACGCTACACTTCGAGCGACCAACACTAAGGTTGTACATCTTTCAGTAATAAAGAATTGCTTTCTATAAAACTACAGGATGGATACATTCAATAGAACAAGTATTATATCAAATATACCATGTAGACGTATAGATTATGTTATTATACTTTAGTGTTTAAAGCAGTCTGAACAACGTTTTGCATGAATAGTTGATGGCAATCCTTAATGCATTCTTTTATACCAACCAATGGTAGTATATAGTCAATTTGCTCTGTATGATTGATTATACAGTAATCATATAATGTAGATACATGCAACAAGTACTTATATACCATTATAAGGAAACACATTAGTGAAATTTGTTAAACTGTCTGTAAGTCTACTTGGGAACATTTCAGGGCAAGGTTTTTTTGGTTTGTTTCTCAACTGACTGTGCTGTAGTGTAGAAACTCGGGTTTTAGCTTATGTTTAGTCGTAACATTTACTGTACAATATTGACTTAGCCACACTGAACGTGATTTGTTGCTACACAGGCCCATTACCTCAAGCTTTATTTAAATTACTAATTTTCTTACGACTTATACATTACTTCGCATCTTGAACTATTTTTTCAAAGAAATGTATTATGTAATAGTACCTTTGATAATCATAAAAATGATCGATGGCCAGTGACCACATCACAGACCATCCTATAAATGCCTGCATCTCTTTAAAAATCATTTAACAAACGTGTTTCTATTTATCTTTTACCCGTTCTTTACAATTATCAGTATGATTGCTTTTTACGTTGCCTGATGGACTTTTGCATTCACCGATACTTGTTAAAGCCCCATTATCAAAAGGTACACTGTTTTTGGACGGCAGAGAAAATAGACATATATCTATTTCAAACACCTCCAATGAAGAAGACTTTTTTTACTAAATGTTAATGTTATTAGCTTAAAGTGAAAGTAGATCAAAACCGAAAGTAGAATTTGGTTGTCAATACTTTAGACAATAGTTTTGCTTTATACTTAGTGCGTATCTACGATAATGTATTTTTAGTTGAAACAAGGTTATGAATTTGAACATTTCATCTATCACAACGTGGTAATAACTTCCATACGTCTAAAAGTGTTTATGAAACAATTTGTTTCACCGTTCAATAACCTAACATATTTTACACGTGAAAGTCTATTCATTTATTTTGTGCAGACAAGTTGCACCATGGCATTTGTTAAGTTGTTAAGTTACGTTATTATTCAAGGCTTTTCAAAGACTTTAACACATTTCTTAATTATCTCCTGTTGTGGTACATGCATCGGCATTAAAGTTACAAATTAGGCTGTAAAAGCATGTAATCAATTGAAGAAACTTTGACTTGATTGGTTTTTACTTTTAATTTTATAATTAATTTATACATGTGTTACATTTTAATGATAAGTCATATTGTTTGTAACTGACTAGTTAGTTTTGCAATGCCTGTATATGTTATTAAATAAGTAATTTTATGTAGGCTCTGTTATTTTTCCAAGGGCAATTGTATAGCCCCGAGGCTGAAGGCCAGGGGCTAATACGGCTACCCCGAGCAAAAAAACAGGGCATATCAAATATCATTTAATAGTAATTGTATTAAATAAATACTTGCAGAAAATTGGTCTGAATCTGAATCTTCACAAAAACTACAAAGTTTGTGCAAAAATCTGGAGTCACATTCTGTCGATCGTCTGCACGGTTTTTGACGAAATAAGACAGACTAAAAACGACCCATGCCGGGAGCGTACTGTTATGTAACATGACTCCACTATTTCAAAGCTAATTCAACCGCTACCGGTCTCTGGAGAGAAGAAATAATAGTGATATTGGTTTTAGCGTATTTTGAAACAAAATGGCCGTATTTTTTGTTTATTTATTATTTTGTTTTTGCTATAATGGTAACTGATTTAAGCCCTGTTTTATCAACCAATCAGAGCGCAGAAAATTTGTTATTTGACCGGAGCCAGTAAGGGTTATTGGCCATATAAATAGTTTTTTCAGTATTGTGCTGTGAAGTTGCCACTTCACAGTGCAAATAACCCTAGAAATTCCGGATTGTTTAGGCTTTGTTTTTTTTTCGAGTGTGCCTAATACGGTTGAAAATATTTCCAGAAATCTGTTTTTCTCATTTCTTATTATTCGATTTTATGTTCATTGTCTCTATAGACATGCTAATGGCGTAAACGAGTTGTTATCCGTGGAATTATAACCCTCGTGTTTAAGGTACAATCATTGAACTTGTAGTTAAACTTGTAGTTGTGTCTGTCCCAAGAAGGCTCATATTGGTAGACGTTATTTAGTTTTCTAATTATATAATATATATTCATCCAAGAGATTATGTCTTGTTTAGACAGACGTCGTTAAAACTGTGCTTTTGTGCCATAATGGTGTATTTAGCTATATTATAGAACTGAGATCATTTCTGCGAAGTCATTGCTGCGAAAGAACATTTAGTGATTACAACCAAGTTAACTGTGGCGATTGACTATTGTAAGAAGAAAATTAGTAACATTAGTCGGTCTCTTAGGGATTTATTGAAGGCGGTTGAGATATTAACAGATTGTTAATACTGACATACATGATAACAGATTGGGATAAGTGCTAGTATTTTAGCTCATTTAAGGATTTATTGACTCTATATTTGTAGATGTTTGGTTTATGTTTTGCCTATTTTAGACAGGTAGCATTTGGGTAAAGGCAAAGTACAAATCGATTGAACCCAGTTACCTTAATTGAATAAAATGACCGTAATTGATTTAAGTCTGACTTCTTTCTGTATCAGTCATCGTAAATCTTAGACGATTCTAGAGGGATATTGATAAACATTAAGGATGAACTCAGTATAACTAGTTAGGTTGTTATCATTGTTTCAAACGCTTTACTCACAAAGCGATTGACTAGATATCAAAGAAATCCGTGCACAGTGTCCATTTGCAAAAGTATGTTAGGAGACTGCTTAAACAAGAGGGTCATAGTGACTCTTTATCGCTCACCTAAGTAACATTGATGTATACACGAATTTGAGTAAATTAAGAATCAAGAAATGAATTTTTTTTGATGACCCACGTTCTAATTCATTCGAGCGATTATCTAGACATGCATCTTGACAAAGTTGATGCCAATTGAGTAACAAATGTGACTATTAGAGCGTTCGCAAGGTTTTCCCATATTTAGGCTGTGAGACCTAGTTTTTGATCCCAGATGACCTATGTTTTAACTTGACCTTTAACTGATAAAAACAACCTCTCAGACCAATTTCCAGGATATTAAACTCAAGCTTGCATGATTAGTACCCATTAGAATGTTATCAAGGTTTGTGGCCTCAATCGAGATGACCCATTTTCCAACTAACCTGAGCAAATACCAAAACTAGCATCCCCATAAAGTTTGATGATAATTTAGGCAAAAATATGACTACTCTAGTGTTCACAAACGTGTAGACGGACGACGGACGCTGGACATTCAAAGATCCTAAAACCTAACCCAGAGCTAGCACAGTGGAGTTTAAAAATTTAAGTAGAATCTAGGTTTTACAAATTTCTATAATATCAACCATTTTCGATGTTTGAAAAACGATGGCGTTTATTTATGAATAATGAACAAAAAGCAATTATGTCTATGTTCGTCTTTGTTCTTGACACAATTTTATCAATATTTTTATTGTCGCGGATATAATATATACGGCTTGGCAGACAATAGCGGAAATAACACAAAATATAGTTTCCACAGAAAATTTCCACTTTAACACTGTGTTTTTTTTTACCAGAGATCACTTTCGGTCACATGGTTTGTCCACCCACAGGCGGCCGGCTCGGTCCCAAACATGTATATGTAGTGTTTTGCTTCGGGACCATGTCGGCCGCCTTTGGTAAATAGTGTATTTGTACTTGCGACTTCTGTACCGAGTAATCTAATTCAGTTTTGAGTGTGGTTTAAAAATCGGCCTACGACTTTATTTCGCAGTGTTCACCAATGATGTTGGTGTCATTCGAAAGCGCAAAGCATTGGCTACGCATGCATGTATAAATCTATGATAAAATATTCATAATGGAGAAAAAAGCCTTTTTTTGGATTTGGTTAAAAACTACTCTTTTTTAAGTTCTATACCTTATATGTATATATAGTGTTTTTGCTTTGGGACCATGTCGACAGCCTGTGTGTCCACCCTATATTGGTAGGACTAAATCGTTTCATAAAGTGATAAAATCTAATAAAGTGGCAGCTCTGAAATCGGGTTTCTATCGTAATCTTTTACAATAGTCTCTAAATCAGAATGATAAAAACATACAAAATAATTGTTGCTTTTATCCTCTAGAGATTTTTTTGTTCTATACAAATATTATCGTCTTTAATCATTACTACAGTATTAATTTCCGGCATTCAATTAATTTCATTCAATTTCATTATCGGATAAATGTATTGTGTTTTAAATGCGTATTTCGAAATGATTTAATCAGTTTTATTTCATAATCCCAAACGTCAACAGATCGCTACCAACTGTTCATTGCTGTATTTCCATGGATGTTTTTGTTTTTAATTTATATATTTCAATGAAAATGTTCAATTATTTTCAGAATTTCAGAAGTTAATAAACCGGAAACCCACTGACAAAGGCCTTGCTATATCGTTTTTCTACTCTCTATTTTAGAGTCTGGTAATTTTTTCATCATCAGCCGATCAATCATTCTGATTTGGTAACAATCAGAACAGACAAGCAAGGACGATTGTCTATGAGGTCTGGGGTGTAATAAGCACATACGACACAAAATGTAATTTTTTTATGAAGTGTCAAATTTGATAGATTTATGTTGTAGTGTAGTGTCTCTTTTGAAATACAGGCATCTACTGTGAAATACATTACGGTGAACTGTCATGTCGCTCATTTAAGTATATATTTTGATAGTGGGGTAGCGATAATAACAGGACACAGCTTGATGGTTTAATACATATTTTATTGAAAGCGAGGAATAGGAACAGCTTGTAAATGTTGACGTCCATAAGCAACATAGTTTACAATATTGTGTATGAAATTGACTGTAAAAATGTTGTTAATGTAATGTCATGTGCCGTTCTTTACGCTGCATTTCAACTTTGTTACTATAATTTATGTAAGTGTAAGTTGTACGTCTTTTACAATTGTTTCAGATGTATTAAGCAGACTGCCCATGGATTCAACGCATTCATTGGACTGGTCTGGTTTTGGTATGTGCTTAGTGTACTTAGTCTAACATATTACTATTTTTCATTGTTTCAATTATTTTCATTTCAGACATTAGTTGCTGAGACGCTGGTTTTGGCAAAAACCCATGGATATGTTGAAAAGATCGAAGATGAATTGGAAAGGGAACTACAAAGAGATTTTAGTGACCCGCCCCAAGAAAAAATACTCAGGTAATAGTTCATAAACGTTTTTATTAAAGGTTAACCGCCATGTCAATACGTTTTAAAGTTGCTTTACGGCGGCCAGTGAACCAAACCTAGCTTTCCAAAACACTTGTTTATATCCAGTACTTACTTGTTCTTCCGCAACGTCGGCAACTTCTCCATATACCTTAATAATTGAGGAAAATTGACATTGTGGTTAAATTTTCATGGAAGGGTATAACATCCCAACTGAAATAATAATTGGTTTAGTCATCTACTCAGCGGATATATCCCACCTGAAGTTACTTGATTAGAAAGCCAACTTTATACATTCTGGCTTACATTGAAATAAATAATTTCTTCAAAATTTGCACTTTCAGCAAGATAAACTTCATAGAATGACACCTGTCACTTCTTTTAGTCAGTTGCCAAGAACACAGTCCGGAATACGTTTGCGAATCCGGAAATCTTGCAAACTTACTTTTTTTATTTTTCATCTGATTAATTTCAAATTTTCAATAAGTGTAGATCTACACATGGGCATAACACCAGTAAACTTTCATCCAGATATCTTTACTAGAAATATGTTTAATTTCAAGTCAAAAGTCAAAATTCCCATGGGAATCAGCAAATTCCCATGGGAGAATGGCTCTCCCATGGGAATCCCATTTAGAATGTGGGAATTTTCTCCCATGGGAGAATTCTCCCATTTCTAATTCCATTAATAAAGGTCACAACAAGGTAAAAATACAGATTTGGCATCATACTGATGTTCTTAACAAGAATGTGAAAAAAAATATTAAAAAAGTCCAAAAATAAAAAATTCCCATTTTTTAGAATGGGAGAATTCTCCCGTGGGAGAAATCCCATATTTCAGAATGGGAGAATTCTCCCGTGGGAGAAATCCCATATCGCATATGGGAGAATTCTCCCGTGGGAGAAATCCCATTTTCAAAATGGGAGAATTCTCCCGTGGGAGAAATCCAGTTTTTTCTATTGCAAAGATATAAGGGAAATTTGATATTGGGCTGAAGTCTCAAAAGACGGCTTGTATTTTTTTGAATGATTTTAAAGTCTAAATTAGTAAATGCTTACAGTTGATTCTTTTTATTTCTTAAATGAAGTTTCATTTAATAAATACAATACTTAAAATGATTTTTTGGTTGTAAATATATTACATAAATGTAAATTTGTTAACCTGCTTCTATGAATACATTTTTTAGATGAACATAATGCAATAACTTGAATACAGACTTACCTAGATTTTAAGTTTCATAAAAAATAAGGAGTAGATAACACTATTATTCTATCACTTATACTACTCATCAACTTAACCCACTAGCCTGACTTCAGGACTAGCATAAATTGATACAGGCTTGTTAAATCTACTTGATAAATACAATTGGGCTAGCTGATAATTTTGCCTTGAACTTCATAACATTCAAAATACACCTAGTGTTCGAAAAAAGAAATTAAGTTGGCAGTCATCAACTTAACCCACAAGCCTGACCCCAGGACTAGCATACATAGATACTGGCTGGTAAAGTCTACTTGATTCAAACAGTAGGGCTAGCTAATAATTTTGCCTTAAACTTTATAACATTAATAATGGACCGAGTGCTCGAGAAAATTAAAGATGGCAGTCATCAACTTAACCAACTAGTCTGTCCCAGGACTAGCATACATAATGTAGATACGTGCTTGTAAATTCTACTTGATAAATACAATTGGGCTAGCTGATAATTTTGCCTTGAACTTCAAAACATTAATTTAAGACCTAGTGCTTGAGAAAATTAAAAATGGCAGTCATTAACTTAACTCAATAGCCTGACCTAGGACTAGCATACATAGATACAGGCTTGGGAAATCTCATTTATTCATACCATCAAGCTAGCTGATAATTTTGCCTTGAACTTCATAATATTATTAATGGACCTGCTTAAGAAAATTTAAGATTGCAGTCATCAACTTAACCCACTAGCCTGTCACCAGGACTAGCATACATAGATACAGGCTTGTGAAGTCTAGTTGATTCATACTATCAGGCTAGCATAAAATATTTCCTATAACTTCATAACATTAATAATGGACCAAGAGCTTGAGAAAATTTGAGGATGGCAGACATCAATTAACCAACTAGTCTAACCCCAGGACTAGCATACATAGGTACAGGCTTGTGAAATCTTCATGATTCATTCAATCGGGCTAGCCAATTTTTTTACTTGAACATCATAACATAATTAATGGACGTAGTGCTCAAGAAATTTAAAGATGGCAGTCATCAACTTAACCAACTAGCCTGACCCCAGGACTAGCATACATAATGTGGATACATGCTTGTAAAATCTACTGGATAAATACAATTGGGCTAGCTAATAATTTTGCCTTGAACTTTAAAACATTAATTAAAGACCTAGTGCTTGAGAAAATTAAAAATGGCAGTCATCAACTTAACCCACTAGCCTGACCCCAAGACTAGCATTCATAGATAAATTCTTGTGAAATCTACTTGATTCACACAATCGGGCTAGCCGAAAATTTTGCTTTGAACTTTATAACATAAATAATAGACCAAGTGCTTGAGAAAATTAAGGGCAGTCATCAACTTAACCCACTAGCCTGACACCAGGACTAGCATACATAGATACAGGTTTGTGAAATCTACTTGATCATACAATCAAGCTAGCTAATTATTATGCCTTGAACTTCATACCATTAATAATTGATTGAGTGCTCGAGATCATTAAAGATGGCAGTCATCAACTTAACCAACTAGCCTGACCCCAGAACTAGCATACATAGATACATGCTTGTAAAATCTACATGATTCATACAATCAGGTTAGCTAATAATTTTGCCTTGAATTTCATAACATTAATAATGGACCTAGTGCCTGAAAGAAAAATAAGATGGCAGTCTTCAACTTAATCCACTAGCCTGACCCCAGGACTAGCATACATAGATACAGGCTTGTTAAATCTACTTGATTCATACAATCAGGCTAGGTAATAATTTTGTCTTGAACTTAAAAACATTAATAAATCAAAGCCCTGAAGGCACTGGATTTGTTTGGGTTTAAAGAGTTAAATGAGATTTCCTGATCCAACTATGTTTGTACACAAAGAACAGTTCAGTGATAGGTAGAATGGCATTGCTATGGTTCAAAACACTTCCAATTTTAAAATCGGAGAGGGCCTAAAATACGGTAGATACATTTGTTCAGGACTGATATCCCGATCAAATAAAAACCTAGCGCTCAAAAAAAGATTAAGTTGGCAGCCATCAACTTTACCCACAAGCCTGACCCAAGGACTAGCATACATAGATACATTGTTGGGAAACTACTTGATAAGTACAATTGGGCTTGCTGATAATTTTGCTTTGAACTTCATAACACTAGTAATTGACCTAGTGTTAGAAAAAAATTAAGATGGTTTTCATCAACTTAACTCACTAGCCTGACCCCAGGACTAGCATACATAGATACAGGCTTGTGACAACTACTCAATCATTCAATCAAGCTTATCTAATATTTTGCCTTGAAATTCATTACATTAATAATGCATCGAGTGCTCAAGAAAAATTAAGATGGCAGTCATCAACTTTACCAACAAGTCTGACCCAAAGACTAGCATACATAGATACAGGCTTGTGAAATCTTGATTCGTATAATCAGGCTAGCTGATAATTTTGCCTTGAAGTTAAAAACATTAATAAAAAAAACAGCGCTCAAAAAAATTTAAGTTGGAAGTCATTAACTTAACCAACTAGCCTGACCCCAGGACTAGCATACATAGATACATGCTTGCAAAATCTACATGATTCATACAATCAGGCTAGGTAATAATTTTGCCTTGAACCTCATAACATAATTAATGGACCTGCTTGAGAAAATTTAAGATGGCAGTCATCAACTTATCCCGATAGCCTGTCCCCAGGACTAGCATACATAGATACAAGCTTGTTAAATCTACTTGATCATACAATCAGGCTAGCTAATTATTTTGCCTTGAACTTTATAACATCAATAATGGATAGAGTGCTCGAGAAAAATTAAGATGGTAGACATCAACTTTACCTACTAGCCTGACCCCAGGACTAGCTTACATAGATACAGGCTTGTGAAATCTACTTTATTGAGGTTCATTCATACAACAGGCTAGGTAATAATTTTGCCTTGAACTTCATAACATAATTAATGAACCTGCTTGAGAAAATTTAAAATGGCAGTCATCAACTTAAACCACTAGCCTGACCCCAGGACTAGCATACATAGATTCAGCTTGGGAAATCTACTTGATTCATACAATCAAGCTAGCTGATAATTTTGCATTGAACTTTATAACATCATTAATAGACCTGCTCAAGAAAATTAAAAATGGTAGTCATCAACTCAACCCACTAGCCTGACCCCAGGACTAGCATTCATAGATGCAGGCTTGTGAAATCTACTTGATTCATACGATCATGCTAACTACCGCTAATAATTTTGCCTTGAACTTCATAACATTATTAATTGACCTAGTGCCTGAAAAAAATTAAGATGGTAGACATCAACTTTACCTACTAGCCTGACCCTAGGACTAGCATACATAGATACAGGAATTATTGAAAACCAAATACATATTTTATCTCAGGTAATTTTGCATAATAACTCCCTACAAGATTGGTCTTCACCTTAACTATAACTAGCCCACTAGTAGCATCATTTTTCTGGCTAGTGCTTGAATTAACTTAAGGCAATGCTTGTAAATTTCTCCTTTAAATGTACTAGAAGTCTACTATTTACACAAGTAAGACAAACTTGATTTAGTTTGTAAAACAATCAATTCAAATCAGTAGTTCACTGTTGTGACAGTGGACACTTAATAAAACATAATAGTCATGATAAATTTACAAAATATATGTAACAGAATTTAAGTTGAGGTAATGAAATAGTCAAATGATTCAATTATAAATGTACTAAAAAAGATAAAGGCTGTGGATTGTTGAGCTAGTGGCAATCTGACCCTAACCGTGATTCATGTGTACCAATTCACCAATTGAACTACTATTCAGTTGTTAATGGAGAAGCATACAGGAATTCATGATATAAAAAAACAAGTGAAGAATTACAGAAGCTTTTTCTGTATGGGAAACCATGTACTTCAAACGTTTCAATTACCAGGAGTGTCAGGGACATTTCAGTGATAATATTTTAGTTTATAAGTGTATCAATCAAGTACTTCTATTGTTTCAGACAAGAAAAAATGAATGTTTTATTTAGTATATATTTGTAGAGAGGCCAATGAAGACAATATTTACACTCTGCAGGTGACATTATCACTATAGTTCACTGAACAAATTCAATTTTATCTATATACATATCAGTATACATTTTACTTTATTCTAGTTTCATCAGAAAAAAATAATTACCCATAATAGCATAATATAATATTCTGCTAAGTTTGTGAGAGCAAGATCTGTTTTTCATAAACACATATTGGCTAACAGTCTAATCATTATAGGGATTATCTAACAATAAGTCAAATTAATATAGTAGCTAAATAAGACTAAACTATTGCTTTATCTTTAAATAAGATCTACTCTCTGACATTATATTACACAGTCTGTATATCTATACATTGTATGAAACAATTAGTCTTAATTGCTTATCTGATCTAAGATCTGTAGCTAAAAATAGACTGTTGAACCTTGGATATCAGCTGGTTGCCATAGCAACAATTTTGACAGCTTCTTCTTTCATTGGTTAATTGATTAGATTTATCATTAGTAATTAACAATTTCAATTTGATATACAGCATTTAAGATTTACACCAAACTTATTTTGAAAAAAGCAAAAACATAATACTAGTTATTTAATAATAATGTGTATATAAATGATGTATGTAGTTGTAAAAAATCAAAAGAAAAAAATGAGACAATGCAAAAAAGAAATTCAATTAATTTTCTACATCTACTGAAATTATAATGATAGTCATCTATGAGCAAGTACTGAATTATCAATGAAAATAAGAAAATACATTAATATATTTTAAGATTATTTATAATGTTTATGATCATCCAGAGATATCATGAGATACAAGTTGTCTGCTATGTAATTTGTATAAAACGCTATTATCATATAGTCATTCTCTGAGTTTTTGTTTCAAGTACATGCATTGAAAATCATGAATAACATGTATATTATACACATGAATATATATTTTTTCTATTAGACTGATAGGGTTTTCTTTCAGCCTCAAAATATATATATATTATAAATACATTCTTACAAAACAATTTCTCTTATCTGATCTTTGCTTTGCTAGCCATATATAGTCTGTATCTTTATACATGTATATAGTTTATATCAAAATTTAAATGATGCTTACTTTCCTATTATTTGGCACTGGATCAAGTTATAAAAATACATACATGGAGAGTAGTGGAACCACTGGTATAACATATAAGTTGGGTAGTTGCTTAGTTAATTACAGATTTTCTTATGCATTTGATTTGGTTGTAAGCCAGAAGATTAATTAACAATATATACACAAACTATTATCACTATTAGGTTCATATTGGTTTTGAATGCACTGATCATAAGTCTAGTAATACATTTTTAGTTTATAATTAGGTGCATTAGATCTAGTTTTAATGCCTTTAATAGTATTATAATAATTGTAAAAGTGGCATTGATTTACAAATGTGTTATGTATTTAAAGACTAAAACAAAAATAATGTTCATAAATAATATTTAGTGCCCAATTACTCCATAATTAATAAAGATTCTCGCAGACTCAAATATATAATTGTACTTATTGGCCTTCATAATAAACTGCTCTAAGAAAACATGTACAAGTAATCTGTATTTTCAGACTTGACTTTTGTCATTTAAGTAAGATATATGACCCCTCCCTTAAATATCATAGCTTAACTATAGACATCGACCAATCAGCACCTAATAAAATCTTAACAGTGTATAAAATATCTAGCAAAACTGTTCCTTTTAATGCAGGACCCCTAGTGTGAATGGTATCTAGTCTGATAAGAGGGTTATATACATGTAACAAGGTTAAAATCAGTCATCTGGAAAATGATAGTATATAGGGTCTATGTAAATATGTCTTTACTTTTAGGATTTACATAAAAAATTCTAAACTTTATTTCTTAACATACAATATTTCTATTTATTCTTTCTTAATAGAATTTAATTGTTTAAACATATTTCTTATCAAGGCGATATAATATATCTTATCAACATGATTTAAGTTGAAAATACCTTCTGGCTTTGTCTATTGTTAGATAAAATATGCCATCATGACATCTGTATTTATAGATGTCACAAATTAGCATTAACTACATGATTAATTGATAACCCAAAGTATTATTCTTCAAAGTTGATTAATTTCATTGGATAATTTTTATTGACCCCCCCCCCCCCAATATATCTCTTATAAAATTAATTATACAATACTGATTATAGAGAACATATAGATATGATACTTTGAAAGAGAGTTTACATTAAGAAAACTATTAGAATTTTGGTGTTGTTTAAACTATTATATTATATGTTATATGTGATACTTGGAACATGTTAGAAAATATTGAAAAGAACTTTACAAAAGATAAAAGTGGAAACACAAAAAAAAAATCATAATGGACCATCAGAAATTTACTAACAAAGCTTTTCAATCAATCATCAATTGTATAATTGAAACATTTACTCATCTGTTTCATTTGGGATTTCCTAAAATATATGACCATACATTGCAACCGTTTAAGTGATTTTGTTTCATATAATAAAATATTAAAATCATGCATAATAAACTTATAATTTTTGTTTTAGTGGCTGTTTATGTTTAAGGTAGAATACCCATAATACACATGTCAATGAATTAGCTTTTTGCTTCTTTCTTTATCATCAGGATCACAGCCTAGATTCACTGGCAAAATATTTTGCATTTTTACCGTCAAATAAATTTTTTGTAACATTTTTTTGAAAATTGAGTAATGAGTAAGAATCACACTATAAATTTGAAGGGATATATGTCTTTTAAATGTAAAAATGAATTTCATAATCAAAATATTTTCATAAATGTTGTTTAATAAAATTCACAATATTTTAATGAATGCAAATACATCAACTTTAATAACTTTACGTTGGTATTTTTACACATATAACAAGTTAATCATAGGGAGACCCAACAGAAAATGTGATGATTTTCACCAGTTTTAAAAACACAAGTCCGTATCCTTATCTTTTGACTATGAAAACAGTTTCTGCACTCCAAGTTACCATTTAAATAATTTACCTTATACCATATGGCAATTGATTAAGAAAAAGAATTTTCACCACAGATAACTCAATTAAATGCCATTTCAATACTACGACCCCCTTTTTAAAAAAATGTCAAAATGTAGTGACCATTCTAATATGAAATAAACAATTCTTTGCAGTACATATTTTACTTTTAAACGCCATTATTGACTATTTAAAGATAAAATAATGGTATTTTACGGTCTAAATGCATTAATCTTTATCGATTTACAAGGACAGCGACGAATACCATTTACGTAATTTGTCAACACGAGCCGACTTCGCCCGAAGTTTGACAGCAGCTATTATGGGAATTCTGCCTTAATAATAAAATCAATTTTCGGACATTTTCAGTACCAAAACATGATAGAAAAGGGGCTATATATTGTTCAATACTGGCAAATTCGGATCCTGGAAGTAAATACAAATATGCGTGCACTGTTTCTATGAGAAGACCCACAAAGATAAATGCCGCTTATTTTCTGTTATTATGGGGGCTGCAACCCAAGCACCCCACTGATAATAAAATGGATGGCAAAAAAGCATTTTATCATAGTTGTTGAAAATAATTCATTTAAGAAATGAATAAAAAAACTGCATTGGTAACAAAAATGGGGTCAAAACTTTGTATACAACGCTATGTCCTAACATGTCCTAACGCTAAACTTGATTCTATCCCCAAAAGTGTTCATCATGTTCATGACTGTAACCCTGTTTGCATCTATTTCTGCGTTACTATGCGCTATAATAAAAATTATGATACAAAGTCTCTTACACTTCTTTTCAGCTCAATACATCCACCAATCTTTTATTTTTAGAGTAGCAAAGAGAAATTACATCAAATGTTTACATTTTTCCATTTTAAGGGCAATATTCAAGTCATGTGACAACCACCATTACGTAACGGAAGTAAATCTGGATGTGCGGTATATTTAGTCTGTACCATACTGTCATAATAAATTAACTGTTCAAAATTTTTCATGAATTCAGTCAGCACACAATCATAGCAAAAGTTATGAAGTAAAAAGGTTAACAATAACTGGATTGTTTACTCAAACATTCATACAGGTCTGTTATTTTTTGTTCGTACTACAGTAAAACTCGGATATAACATACTCACTGGGCCATAGAAATAAGGTATGTTATAATAACCAAGGTATGTTATATCCATGTAGAATACGAAGTATACTATATATAAGAATGAAAAACAGGCCTGAAAAATTGGTATGTTGTAACAGAGAGTATGTTATAACCGAGTATGTTAAATCCGAGTTTTACTGTACTCTTCTTTTTCACAAAGGAGGCATCTAAAGACGGTTGCATGCCCGCCTGAGTGGTTCATTCAGCAAAATCTGGCAAAATATCTTTCTGTGCGAAATTTAGGTCATTTTTATTTACGAGTAGGTGTGGCTTCAATAGAAATTACCGTAAAGTGAAAATAACGTAGAACTGGATTTACGCAGATATAGATGCAATGAGAACAATGAGTTTCAATGTAAATCATCCTCACTTTTTAGACAAAATAACACATCCAGAATAGAATATATATTACACTTTTTAACTATAATGATTAATTTACCTTTATGGTCCGGTCAGGTTTCAATCTATCGTAGGTTAACTGTATCTTGTAACTGTAAGGCTTATTTCTATGTTCAACTTAGCCTATAGTATATAGATTGTAGGTAACATTGGCTTCACCCATAGATCTGGACAGGTGCACTAGGATAATCATTACAATGCATCATGTCTGGTCTATGAATTTCACCAAGATATTTCAGATGATTCCCAATTTCACTAGGCTTATTTGTCAAACCTCCAAACCGGCATTTGTCATTACGTTTGTTAATGTAAACAACTGTTTGTATCCATTTTTTTAATGTGACAGTTAATTCACCATGGTTTCATCGGTTTAAGTCAGTAATATGTATGTTAATTCACATTTCTGCCAAGTTTCAGTAATTTATTCCAATTATTTACCGTGATATTAACGATTTTCCAGCGAGAAATGTCAAATCTTGAACAAACCCATGTCACTTATTATACCGTTTCCGGTTCGTTGCTATTAACAACGCTCGTTCTATTAGACGGATCAACATTTTAATCTGCGGACATTTAAGTATTTTACTTATTTCTATAGCGTATGAGGGTATAAACAATAGAAATCATCTATACAATGTTATTATTATATGTATTTACATTTGTATGTATATTTAAGTATATCATGTTGTTTAATGGGCCGTATTTGCCGGTTTAGCCTACTTTAGCGCAAAAGAGCGCTGTGCTGATGCAGTGTGGGACCGTTAGCGCAGCGGCGTAGCAGTCTGTACTCGGATAACGGTCCCACGACGGTTTTTGCAACGTTTGTGGTCGCACTGCTAATTAAATGTGAAGCACTTGCTGCACAGGGAGTACTTTATAAGTCCAGGTCTGTGCCGCGGTTGCGGACTTCAACACTTACTCCCAAAGTATGCACAAAGTTCTTTTATAAGTTAGATTGAACTTACACTATTTTGGCATTTCCGTGCCTACTTTTCTAAATTATTTTAATAGTAAGTGTGTATACTTCGTAAACTAGTATTGTTAGGGTATTTTTAATCCTTTCTTAACACTCTTGTATCATCGCTAGGGATGTTAGATCCATTTGATTGTAGATCTATTAATTTGACGAAATTTGACATGAAAAACAACATCCCAAAGTTTTTACTTCTGGAAATAAAGTTACTGAAACATTTACTAATTTGTTCCTACGATCGTTGTCGTTAAGATGCAAACATGTAAAACAAACTTTTTTATAATGTTTCAATAATAAAGTAAACCGTAAACTTATATCAATAAAAACACAAGTGAATCCAGGGGGACCGGACCCGGTGTATGCCATTTTTTCTATCAATCGTGAAATATGATATTAAGGGAGACTCCATGAGTGGGTTGATGCACGAGCAGGTTGATACTGTCCATTAGTTCAATCACCCTGCCCTACCCTGCTAGATCCGCCTATGAATATTTAGTTTACAGTATGATTTAGTAAACTCTGCCTTTTATTTTTGAAAATATTATTTTTTTTGTTGAGCGTTGGTTTTTTAGGGGGCGGGGTTGCGTGGTAGCAACACATTGTATAGGTCGCATCTTATCGGTCAGACAACCCATATACTAATCTTTTCTGGAAAGTTTGGATTTAACAGTTAACCACTTATTTAGCACATACTCAGTAACTGAGTCAGTGACTGAAAACTGCCTGACATGCTTAGGAATCAGCCTGGGATAATAGTGGTAGAAATCATTTCTTGAACAAACTCTGCAAACGTATGTACGCCCTGTTCGGGAATCGGATGGAATGTTCAAAACACTGCTGAAAAGGTTTTTAGTCACTGATTCAACTAACCATTTTTCCAGTCAACTATCTAACACGAAAACAATACATACACGATCTTACTAAAAAAGTGTCAACTATAAAATTTAATGAAAAAGAAAAGGTATCCATTTGTCGATTTCTAAATGTATCAAACACAGCTTTTGAGTAACGTACATAGAATATTTTCAACAATCTAAAACAATGTTTTTTGCTATATTTGATTTTATCAAAACATTTTAGATTATAAAGAAGGCTGTCGAACTGTTTTCAACTATGCAGCGTAATTAACTCATAAAATACAGTCAAATAGTAAAAAACGGCAATATCTAGTCATTAAATAACACTTTCCTTAGAAATTCTCAATAAAATATGCAAAATCTAATTATATTAGGAATTCCCATTTTCAAAATGGGAGAATTCTCCCATGGGAGAAATCCCATATACAGAAATGGGAGAATTCTCCCATGGGAGAAATCCCATATTCAGAAATGGGATAATTCTCCCATGGGAGAATTCTCCCATTTCTAATATGGGAGAATTCTTAAATGGTGTTTAAATGCTTTAAAATGACAAACTATTCATTTTTTCTTTGGAATAATGTTATGTACTAATAGATCTATCCAATTCTAACTCTAAATGTTAGTTTGGATGAATTTGAAAAAATGGGAATTTTCTCCCATATTTGTAAATGGGAGAAAATTCCCATTTTTCTCCCATCAAAATCCCATGGGAGAGCATTTCTCCCATGGGAATTTGCCGATTCCCATGGGAATTTTGACTTTTGACTTAAAATTAAACATATTTCTAGTAAAGATATCAGGATGAAAGTTTA
This sequence comes from Mactra quadrangularis, assembly GCA_025267735.1. Classification (NCBI taxonomy): domain Eukaryota; kingdom Metazoa; phylum Mollusca; class Bivalvia; order Venerida; family Mactridae; genus Mactra; species Mactra quadrangularis. The sequence goes on from CM046304.1 coordinate 38,779,311, forward strand.
CTGATGTTATGCCCATATGTAGATCTACATTTATTGAAAATTTGAAATAAATCGGATTAAAAATAAAAAAAGTAAGTTTGCAAGATTTCCGGATTCGCAAACGTATTCTGGACTGTGTTCAAGATATCAATGACTTATCCTCTCAACAAGTCAGCTATCTTGATTTCCTTTAGACATATTCATTGTTTTCACATCAACTTTCATCAAAGAAGGTAAAAGAAAGTGATGAAATGCTACATACAATTTTAAAAGTCATAAACCTGTAGCTGAGTTCTAAGAAGCTGTGATATGAATAACACAACTGAAGACGATAATATTCTTATATTTTTAAAAAGTCTTGAAATATCTAATATGGTTTGGCGCATATTGCAATTAATAGAAACATCTAAAGGATTAATTACAAAATTATTGAAAAAGTAATTAAAAAGTCTAAAAGCTTGATACAAATAACATACATTGAAAAATAAAGTAATAGTATATAATAACATATTTATTAGTAGTCGAAAATAAAAGTAAAAGCCGTGTCTGACTGTTTTCTTTGCGGGACGTGTACAAGTACTCCTAAAAGTAGAGCCATCTTTTATAACCGAGGTAAATAATAATATGATTGGCAACCGGAACTAAAGTTCAAGATTTATCAATCGAAAGAAAGTGAATCTTTAGGCTTAAACTATCAAAACCTTCAAAATTTATGTATTGATGTTTTCATGGTTGTATGGGAATACAATATGGTCGACAGAGTTTGAGTTCACAACAAATCATTTTTATGAAGGGAGATAATTATTGTTTGATTAACAAAAATATACCGATTTGTAAAGTTCTTTGTGAATTTATTTAAATGTGTCCATTAATCTACATTTGTTTCAATAAATGGAAAATAAGATAATATACTTTGTTAATTGCTTTATGAAAAAAAAGAATTTTCTTTTCTTCCGCATGTACAAAAAAACATAAGATATAAAATTTTATTTCAAATTTTACACATATAAAGCCTCAGTCCCATAAAATCGTGGCTTGTTACGGACCCATACGTGCAGACAGTCGTAGGCCGTGAGAAGCCTTGCGTATCAAGGTGACGGTACGCACATGGTACAAAACTACACACCCGTACGTAGCCGTAGCTGGAAGATATGCATGTTTAATCCATACTCGGCCACGATTTTGTTCATGATCTGACTCTGAAACTGATACGTGTATTCTGGGCTCATCTCACGGACCCTGGTAAAAAACGTAACAGTCCGTACGGGTACACAAGTGTTCGTACGGGTCCTTGCGGAGCTTGATCGTACGGCGCCCGTACGGTGCCCTCACGGCCATTTTTATGTTTATGGGACTGTAGCTTAACGAAACTGTTTAAACTTTTCTAAAAAGCAATTTGTCATGCACACAATAAAATTCATGTTTTTTGTCACATTCTGTCTTTATATTGTTTTTTCCTTGGATTTTATATGACAGGGATTTGTAACGATAAGTAAATGTAATAGATTTTCATCAAATTTCACTGTCGTCGCTATTATTTCGGCCCATACGAAAGTTACAAGTTTAAATAAAGACATTCATATGAAATTTTGTACCAGTACAATTCAAATTGAAATAAATGTTAGGAAAAATGTGTTTCTAGATGATTTTTATGTAAATTACGCTTACAGACGGTTTCACAAAAAAATGCATTTTCCCTCCGATCTGCCATTTTAGCCCCATTTTACATCACCTAAAGTCATATTTTCGGTCACAATTGCAACATTTTTTTATTAAAAACTTCAAAAACATTCACAAGTTGCATGGAAGACATGTACAAAAACGTAAATCAAATATTTAAACTCTGGAATAGTTTGTACAGCCTGCTTCAGCCAGTTATAGACAGTGACGATCGTGTAAATTAAAAAAAAACCACATTGTTACAAATCCCTGTTATATAGAATCCCTGGTTTTTCTAATGACTTGTGCACGTCTAATGCATTAAACGAATATTTTAATGTATCATTAACCCCATCGTATTTCTGTCTTTCTCTAATTTATATTAAGAGGCATCTGAAACATTGAATAAGTGAAATTAAAAAAAAACTGACATTACTAAAATAGGACGGGCTAATCTAATTTTGAATACGGATTCTATTATATTACCACGTGTGTTTTGCATGAGTGCGATACACACGAATGTACAATTCTTGGAGTATAAAAAAGATTAACAGAAAAATCCTAAATTCAAACCAAAAGACACATCGGTAGCAATGCTAAAATGTTATCGAAAATACATTATCTGAACAATTTTTTTCTACCAAAAAATTACCAGTGTCAACAATTTTACAAAATACTTCCGACCCTAAGCGAAAATATTTGACAAGTACGTGAAATATCACCGAAAGGGCCGAATGCACCAAACTCTACCATTCGTAACTACCGTTTTTACGTATTTACATCACACACACATACACACGTTCACACCCACCGTTAGAGACAGGTCATACTTACTACAGTTGTTGTTTTCCAATTTTCTTTATTGATCTGTGCTTATCAGTAACAGTAAATGCTTTACCAACTGTTTAAATAATAATGACTGCTGGAATGTTTTAACTGACATGAGATATGCAATTAAAACATCTAAGGTAACCTGTTTTGTCATTACTATTTTTTATAAGAAGCCATTGCCTACAAAGTTATCAGAGAAGCCATTTGAAAGCCGTTCTGTGAGGTGATAAAATTTCATAAACCGGTCCAATAAAAACTGACAATCAGTTGTTTATCTGAAGTTTAATTATGTTTAATTTATTTACCAGAAATTGTAACATCGTAAAATATTTTAATGTAAAAAACATACGTATGACTCAATAGTATTTGATTGATCTTTTTTAAAATTCATTTCAAGTTTATGTGTAAGTCTGTTTGTTAACTTATATTGATTGATGAAATTTGTGTTATGCTTTCTGCTTCTATAGAAAGGAACGTTTCGTCTTGAATGTAAGGGAAGTGTAAGATGATAAAAATACGCCATGCATGCCAAGTGAATCTAGTTTAAAAGTACTTTGCTAAGTTCATACAAATTTTAACCCTTGGGGTTCTTGGATTCGTTATTATTTGTAATGTTCTTTATAACTGAAGTTGATACAATCTAAAAAGTTTTCCTCTTTGCTTTTGTGCTGGATAGAAAATCTTTGATATTTACTGTTGCTTCTCTGGTATGTTTTTAGACTGACCCTTTTCTATCAATAAAAAAAGTTTCTTGTTTAAACTTGCATAATGATGACTATCGAGCATGGTTAACTATGTGATTCCAACCTCTGCTGCGAATGCTATCTAAAAGTTACCAGTTTAATGTCATACCCGCTAGGCCGCATTCTTTCCAAAAATAAATTCAAGAACCACGTCTATATTAGAATTCTATTGGTATTGTCCGTTTTTTCACAACTGTCAAAGCTTGAATAATTACACGGTGACTGAATGCATTGTTTTTATACTGGCGGTCTAATTGTTATTAAATATATCTTGACTAAAACATATCATACGGCATAAACACTTTTAATAATACACACTTTCGGAAACTCATGGATGTATTGCAGCAATGATTTTAATAAACGCATTCACCGTGAAATTGTTTATGTTTTGACAGTTGAGAAAAAAACGAACAATATTCTAAGGTTCTTCAGATTGCAACGAAGCATTGAGTTTCACTGTGACTAGAACAACGTATAAACATGCAACGAACTGAACCAACATTTTTACATATTCTTAAAGCTACATTTTTATTATCAACTAAAGTATGCAAAAATTATTGATAGTATTGTCTATTGAGTAAAGTATAGACTATGTCTCGTAAGTAATTTAACACCTATCGAATTAGCGCCAGTATCCAATGTTTGTTGTTTATTGTTCATTGGGTTTAACGCCGTAGCAGCACATTGTAAAGGTCATATAAAGGCGGTCAGTCAACCTACTCACTCCTCCTGGAAAGGCTAAATCTCTGGATTTAACTGTTAACCAACTACTAAGCACATACTTTCGTCAATGACTGACAACTGCCTGCCCTACATAATTAAAAATCATTGGTAGGAGGGAGAATGGTCGTAGAAATAATTTCATGACCAAGCTCCACGAAAGTATGCCCAGCCTGGTAATCGAACCCATAACCCCTTCATCAGTAGCCTTGCGTGCTACCAACTGAGCTAGCCGGGCAGCTTCAAATGTTTGTCTTTTTACATAAAATTATCACCCTTAATACGTAGCAAAGTTTCAATATATCGAGAAATAAGTTTGGTGGACTTTGGTTTTGGTTGTTTAGATTTGTTTCTACTAAGTTTTTTTTTCAAAATCACACAGGTATAGGTCAATAGGGACTATTGTGAAATTTGTTCATGTGCCACATGAATTAAATTATGGTTGAATTTCAGAGTCGTCTGTTTTTAATCCTAATAGCAAATGTTCAGATAACTGTGTTTCAGTACCTGTATTTTATTTGCAGTGCAAAAACAGTGTTGCTTTTGATAATGGGGCTTTAAATGTCACATTTTATATAAAACATATATTGCTAATGGTAGTATATCTATAAGCATAGCGTCCATAACTCTATGAGCACATCTGATAATTTTATCTATCAGACTATACAGAAATATACACCACTTTTATATACAATATATGTAGCAAAACTGACAAAAATGTTGTTCTTATCAAACAAAAACTCAGACGGAATCAATATATAAAACTTCCAACTATCAGAAAGTGATCTGTTCATTTTATTGAATATGATGAGAAAAAGTATTTTGCTTTGGAGTTACTATATTTCCCTAATGTAGTGAAATCTATCACGTGTCATTTTATAGGCGTTTGTCCCATAGCATATTGTTGTAGATAGTATCACTCAGTCAAAATTAATAATGAAGAGGTTAATAAAATAAACGAATGCAGTCTTGACGATGCAGTGATTAAAAAAGGTGGAAATCTCTAAGCCTCACGGTCCAGAGAAAACTGTCCACGTCTTCTTTGCAAACTTTTTGTAAAACGGCTGACGAGTCGGACGGGGGCCAATCTTGACCTATTGACATAAATTGAACAGTATAAAAAGAAGAGTGTAAGGTAATACTGTAGTAGAGGTATAATACGGCACTTGTACTACCTTGTTTTCAAATTAGCTTTTATAGCGACGTGCTTGAGTGTCCGCTTACGACTCGAGAAGTCATGGGATCGAATCTCAGTTTGGACCATGGATTTATATCGTGTTACAATACTGTCGTCCACATATGCCACATTTTGAGAAGAATGTTTTTTCTAAGAAACTTAAGTTTGTCATGGCAACCAGAGTTATGCATGAAATGAACAAATGGACTTCTTGAATAACTTTGAAGAAAGCTTTTTGTAATAAACGCTTCTACTAAGATTAACAAAATTGTTTGAGGGATCAGAAGATGATGTTACTTAATAAAGTCAAATAACTGAAGCACTGCGCATGACGCCCGACGGTCTAGATCCGTTAACAATAGCTTACCTTGAACACTTCATACCAAGGTGATCCAACAAAGTAAGACTGTTATACATGTAAGACTACATTAATGCGCTCTTTTATTTTACGAACTAAAGTTAGAACATTTTAATGAAAATGATACGTTTTGTATATGTAACTGTATTTGTATATGTTACTGTATTTGTAAATGTTACTGTTTTGTATATGTTACTGTAACATTATAATGTATATGATACTTTATTTGTACATTGTATGTGCTACCGTATTTGTATATGTAACTGTATTTGTACATGTTATTGTATTTGTTTATGTTACTGTATTTGTTTATGTTACTGTATTTGTTTATGTTACTGTATTTGTATATGTTACTGTATTTGTTTATGTTACTGTATTTGTATATGTTACTGTATTTGTTTATGTTACTGTATTTGTTTATGTCACTGTATTTGTTTATGTTACTGTATTTGTTTATGTTACTGTATTTGTATATGTTACTGTATTTGTACATGTTACTGTATTTGTAACGGTATTTGTACGTGTATTTATTACTGTAAATGCATATATTACTGAATATATGCGTATCTTACTGTATTTGTATATGTTACTGTATTTGTAAATGTAACTGTATTTGTACATGTCACTGTATTTGTATACGTATTTGTATCTGTATATGTTACTGTATCTGTATATGTTACTGAATATATGCGTATTTTTCTGTATATGTTACTGTATTTCAGATGGAGAAGAACTGGTGATAAGATTTTTAAAAGCAAACATATGTTACTGACTGTTGTCACACTATGTATACTAGATTGTGCTTTAGTGTTAGGTGAATTAGCTCTAGATCTTTATAAGGTTAAAGGTATGTACCTTCTTTTATAGCTAGTTTATTTCTTGATATGAATACAGAGCTACTTGACCCTAAAGTATGTATTGCCCTTGAAAAATTGGACAAAATCCTGTTTTAGGACAAACTGTTTTACAATTACTCATGCGGAAAAAGAAACACGGAGTTATCTGATCATATTCTTTAATCAGCATTTACATTCAAATTTCAAACAATTTTAATAAGCTTTATTCAAAGTAGTTAGAGTAAACTCATTGTGGCGTCATGGCTATACTTGATCAGTTTTTTTCTTGAACATTTACATTTATTTGACCAGGAAATTTCGGAAGGCACTGTTGTGATAATACTAATATACAGTTATTTCATATTATGTGAGTTTGGAACAGTCAAACTGTTGGCCCGAGGTGGAGGGAATAGTGTTTGAACTGTTTCCCTAGGCCGTAGGACGAGGGAAACATTTTAAAACTCTATTCTGACACCGAGGGACAACAGTTTGACTGTTCCCAAATCACACATGAAATAACTGTTTTATTACCTGATCAACTACTATTTGAACAGAAGGCCTACTTATCATGTTTATGTCTGCAAAATCGAGTTGATGGACACTTAATGCATTCGAAAGCGTCTGGTAAAGCCTAAAATGTCGTAGCAATAACTCCCCCTTATACCAGTACAGTAATAGTTCGACTAACATTGCGTGACGTCATAGCACACGCCGGAAACAGTCAAAACTACTGACTGATCAACTGTTCACTCAGAAATCATTTGAAAATATCGAATTAGTCTTATATAAGCAATCAGGTTATAAAATGTTTTAGTCCCATGAAGAGACATGTGTTTACAATTTATAAGAATTTTTGGTAATGTTACTATCAAGAAGAAACAACGATTTTGTTTCATGCAAACCATTTCGCATTCCGTTCTTTAGTTTGTCCGGCTTGTCTGTGAAAGGATTATACAGCGCGACAAGCCTTGTTGATAAATCTCGGTTCCAACTTGACAAATTTTATAATCATGTACGTATAATGGCATTAATATAATGGTCTGAATTAACCAACAACGGAGATAGCAATAATAGGATTGTGTACACCGTTACTAGCACACGACATGAATCAGCAGGCATTCAACTTTACAAATAAAACAAAATCTCATTTTCGAAAAAAATATACGCTAAGGTACCTTTTCACATATAACGGCTATTATCAAGTTTTATGTGAACAGATCTTATTTTGACTCCTGAGTTTGTTGTAAGACGTACTTCCAACCAGTCCTCGAATTTAGCCCGTGGGCCGTGGACCTAGTCCATCAAAATTGCCTTCGGTCCAGTGACTTTTAGAATGTTAGTGACCCAACAGTCCACCAGCTATTTACAGCCATTTCCTGGTTTTTGTAAAAAATTATTTCTTGTTGCTATATTGTTTATATAATATTATGATATATTATTCTAAATCACTATATTGGACTGCATAATTGAACATATTACTTAGAGTATTTTAGTCTGGTTAACTTTCATTCAGTCCAGTGCCAATCTCCGTAAACAGACATCCTGTAGAGCGTTGTCGTACAGGATCTCTACTTATTCCATGGAAGGTCACGTCGAGATGAACTTTGTGTCGACCAATCAATGCGTCGCTTTCACCTAGGCGAAAACGCTATTAATCACATTTTGATTTCGTAAATTCTATTTTTAGACCAAGTTTTGCATGCTAATTTAACAGCGGTATTATTCACTGTCTGCGATTGGGCGGCGCATTTCAAATTGCATGACGTAGACGATGTAAACAAGTTACGTATCATAACGATTTCGTCATGAATATTATGCTGAGAAAAGGTCGCCTGAACGTGACCTTCGTTTGAAAAAGGCCAGATCTAAATTAGCGAGTATGCGAGCGAAAACTTTTAGATCGGGCTTTAATCAGATTGGTCCAGTGCAAAATCCATTGTGCAGGACATAATGTCGAGTACTGATGTAAGTTTTTCGTGAAGACTGCTTCCATCTGTATATAGGTATCTTGACTAGCTGCGAAATGAGAGAACTATACACCTAAATAAGCGTTGGAAACTAATTGGTATAAATTTTGCCAATGACCTAAAGTATCAGAGTGAAAAAATAATATCACTAGAAGTTAACTTGTATTTGCGGCGTGAAATGAAATTATAGAACTTCAGAATGTGACGCTGTTTTTGCGAAAATTGCATCACAAATACTTTTGACTATCTGATGAAAACACAGTGCGGTGTATAGATGAGTTGCATAAAATCACAATTTTCTTTTTAATTTTCGTCACAGATTTTCCGAAATTATACCTAAACGCTCGGGGAATTCAGAAAAGCAACAATCTGGACATCTATCTGTTAAGCTATATAAGCCCTAAAATCTCATTACATCACAAATTAGCAGTATATGGTGCTTTTCACAAAAACTCTTACGAAACAAGTCTTCGTAAGTCAGTTTCATATAATTAGCACTTCAAAGTCAGACGGATAATAAGCATAACTATGATATGATATTCAAAAGGTATACACAATTCTACACAATTTGTTTAATATTTAGAATTGATAAGTCAAAAAAATGAGCGTATTATTAATGTTTCTTGCTTTTGATTTACGAAGATTTTTTTCGTAAGAAATTTTTTAAAAAAGCACCGATGATTTGTACAGATATTTCAATATTTTCAGCGACATTAGAACATTCAGAAACAGTGGTTAGTACAACAGAGACGTTCCTTAATGACATGTCAAAAAAGTTCACATTTCTACATACAAAACAAGCATCAGAAGTGTTTTCTCTGTTATTGAATGCAACTGTGATATGGGGATTGTCATTCAACGAAACTCGCGCGGAGAACAGGTCGTCTGCGTCGTATATGGCATGTGTCCAATCGGATGTGACGTCAAATATGACGTCATCTATTCCATCTTCTTCAACAGCCAATGTAAACTCATCAACTTCTGTTTTACAACACGATTCTGAGACGAAGCATTACGACGTGGACATAGTTGGAAAAGTTGCTCAAGTTTTTCATTATTTAAGTCTGACCATCCTAGCTATTGTACTGATTCAGGTAAATATATGCTATGACCAGGTGAATTGGTAATCTTTTGACCGTAATCGCTGACTTGGTGGCCTATATACACAACTTTTGGTTCCACTTTCCTTTAAACAAGTTCATTTTTAGGATTACCTATATCTACGTTGTATTTACCATTGGAAACCAAACTGATGTAAAATATTTTAATGGAAGGTGTTGACTGCAATCAAGTAGGCCTATCGATGCTAAGACAAGTTTAAATTTAGTTTTATTGGCAGAAGTGCGGGTAAAAGTCTAGCTTCGGACACCGCTTCTTACTCACTTCATTATTATTATTCATTACTTCACTTCATACATGTATAGATATATATCACAAAGTTCACAAAGGTTGACTGCCGGATTCGGGTCCAAGGCCCAAATAAACTATTGCAGTTTCTATTGGCAGTTTTATTTCAATGTTGAATTCTCTAAGAGAGTTTATGGTATTATGTTCACTTGTATTCTTCTTTATACAAAATGTTTATACATTAGCATGGTGTATTGTGGGTAACGGGCGATGTCATAGTCCTTATTGTGCATTTCTTCTGATATTTTAATGCACACTCGTCGCAGAACGTGTTTTAAACCCAACCACCAATTGCAGTAAAGCATCTCTGTTAAAACGCATAAAGTAACCCTTGGAGCTGGTGGAACAAACAGTAGACCGTACAGCGATGTCTAAACTATTGCACTGTTCCGTTAGTCTAGGAATTGCGGTTTTTTTATCAAAGGGAAGTAATCACTTAGGACCATGTTTAAAAACAAACATTCTAGTTACCTCCCTTGTTGTTTGGCTGTCACCAGAGAAATGAATGAATGAGTTATGTATTAAATGAACTTTATCATAAATTTTCTCTGAATAACAATTATAAATGTATTTCGGTTATATTGTAATGATTTATTTTGTATTCATGTTTTACGGCTGTAATATCACGTGACAAAAAGCTACGAATAAGCAGGCAACAAATTGCCTCGGAGAATAAAAAAAGTTGTTACTATTGTGATTATTGTTCGCACAAACTCGGTGCCAAACAAACAGATGGTTTACTTCTAGCTGTTAAGCACATATTTATCACCCACCATAGGTATAACACTTAAACAAACACCTTTGAAGAGCATTCACATTTTAACAAGTTAGAACTCTTGCCGGCTGAAGCCTATAGTACAAAGTTCGAAGATTTTCCGGGTAGTTAATAAGAAGTATACGCATGGTGTTGTAGAAGTACTAATCAGCAAAACATTCTCGTACCCAGAGGTTAACGTCAGATAGAGAAACTTTATAACCTCTAGGTGCGGGAATGCAGCAAAAAGTACTTACTTTTTATTTACCATAACGAATAACAGTTTACAGTTTCTTTCTTAATGATTGAGGCTACATGCCAGTAACATGGCTAGCTTTTATTTTTAATAGCAGTTATATTACTTTCAACTTTTTTTCTATAAACCGAAACAATTTTCTTTGTTTACTTTTATAGCCTAATGGAATGACGCGGTGTTGCCACATTGATATCTTATTCACTTTTAAGGATCCTAAGGAGTTAACTTAATCTCTCTATTACCTTATGTTTCAGACCATACTTAAAGCAGTTTGTGCTGGAAAATCGTTTTTTCGACGTAAAATCGAGGTAACCATTCTTTTCTCTTGTCTTTCAGTTAATAACATTCATAATCCATGTATTTTAATATATGCAATTTGCATTGATGCTGGACTCCTGTAAACCGTAAATATCTATATAACAGCAGTATTGGTGTTGAACAGTCGGAGAAGTAGTCCAGTGGTAGGACGCGCGCTTAGGAAACAAAGGGTCCCGGGTACGAACCCTACTCCGGTCACTGTAAATTTTCTTGAGCAAAAAATATACTACATTTGTTCCACCTCTCAATGTGTAAATATGAACTGTTGGGGATCACCTGCCTGAAGGAGATTCATATGACCAAGAGTTATCTTACTAAATTGTAAAATCGGCTGAATATGTACATGTATGTAGAAGCAGACTTTAAAACGCACTTTCTATTAACCTATAGCTGCGCACAATCTTATTTCAAGTTTTTTGTTATTTTACTCTGCATTTCGAATTGTCAACCACTCTCTAATCTTGAATCGAGTTTAGGAAGGTTTTCTGGTTGCCGTGAAATAACCTAAATTGTGTTGACACGACGTTAAACCGAATATTAAAAAAAACAACATAATTACATGTATCTAAATGTCATGTTCGTGTTATCATGATTTTTCTTACATTTCAGGTTTTTGATGCATTTGTTGTTTTCATGTCCTTTCTGATGGATTTTTCATTTTTATTATTTCTACATGATATTGATACAAAGGATTTTTTATTTATACTTGCAATATTGTTACCATGGAGAGTTATCCGCGTTGTTGATAGTAAGTACATTTGTAATATTTTGTCAGAGTGACGTTTGAGAATTTAACCACTTTCTTCATATACCATGAGCCCCGCCCAATCCATTATTCTAATGTTTAAACCCCGCCCCCTCTCCTTTTATTCTAACTTATTAAATCCCACCTTCCGTCAATCCATTTTTCCTATGAGATCTGTTAGAAAAGTATCCGGAAAGGTTTCATAACAATAGTGCAACCATGCAAGAAAGATTTGCGCTCAATAAAATAAACAATTCGGTGTGGTTTGAAACTGGCACCATATCTTCCTTTGTGTTGGTCTTATCACTAGATTCTTGCTTATATACGGTATGCATTGCAATGTGATAAAGTTTCAATTGTGGTATATATCAACACAGTCAATCCACGTGACTTCATCCGGGCATCTTTTACCATATACGGAAAGTGGGAAGTGATCCCGGTATTGTCATTTGATTCGAAATTTGATGTCTCAGATCGCGCCTAAACGGCTGAATTTTCCAGGAAAACAGTAAATGCAGCAATTATATCCTCATCTCATAAGCAGTGTGTTTATGCGCGTATTCTTGGGAAAATATGCCAAATGATAAGTTCAAAACAAGCGAAAATCATATTTTAGTCGTACATTGTAGGACCAACTTACCATATATGGCAAAGGATGCCCCAACCGTTCCCATACGTTTATATACTTTAAATCAAACAATCTTTAATCATTGAGTTTTGAGTCTATGTTTGTTTTAATTTTTTAAGGTCTTATAGTAGCTGTCAAGGACCATGAACATTTCCGGTTAAAACTTGTATACAAACGTAAGAAAAAGATACAAGGGAATCTCAGGGATGCTGAAGTGATGTTACAAAAATACATTGTAAGTTATCATACTTTACCCTGTCTCCAAACTTAACTAGAAGACCGTGGACCGAGTCCACCGAAATTGCCGTCGGTCCAGTGACATTTAGAATGTTAGTGGTCCGACAATTAGGAACTTTAGTCAGTTATCTTTCCCTGATAAATTCTAAAGCAATCCAATTGGTAAGTAGGTCCTCACAGTTGGAATTCTCGAATTTTATCATTGAAGTCCTATGTAAGGTTAACAAAATATCTAATATCTTTCTTGTTAATGAACGGAAAGTGGTGAAATTTAGATAGTTCTTTACCCTGAAAATACTTTACTTGATTTTCAATTAAATCAAATGATTTACAAAAAATGTTATTTAGGACTAATTTTGGCAAATTGGCATTGAAAATTAAGGGTAAAATCCAAGTAATCCAACTAATTGGACCTACCTTTTTAAAAAGTATACAAAGGGAAATATCTGACTATGGTCCCTTATTCACCAACTTTCACAGATTCCTTTTTTCATATTAACTAAAATATAAAAATATCATTTGTTGATGTCTTGTTTATTCGATTTTATGATATGTTATGCTAAATCACAAATATAAACTGCATGTCTTAATAAATCAGTAAAATTTATCGGTCCAGTGAAATTCATTCAGTCAAGTAAAAAAATCAACTTTGCTGGACGGATTGTCCAGTCCTGATACAATTTGTCGTAAAGACTGCTTTACAATAGATTTGAACAAAAACATATACGTTTTATCTCTATGTTTAACGTGAAGTCATCTGTATTTTAATATTAAACAAGTGTACTCACATACTATGGTTTTTGCAAAATGATGCGATGTTTGGCAATGTTAAAGTACCAGGGTTGCATATTATCAAAAATCTTACGATAATTTAACAATACAATGTAGATGGATTTACGACTAAAATCGGTCGTAAGACGCTTGATAATACGGGCCCCTGACGCTTAATTGGAGAAGAAATATTGCCTATACTGTTAATTAGACAACTACATTATTAAGAACATCGATATGAATGGCCCTTATATAACAGAACACAACAGAATCTAATATTTATACATGAAAACATTTATCTACATTTCAATGATGTTTCAATGCTGGATTATAGATTATAACAAATATGATCTGCATTAATGCTTGTATATATTATTACATGTTTGACATATTCAAATATCTGAACGATTTTGAGAGTTCAGTGTTACTTTAAAAATCCGCTTCCTAAAAATTCTTCTATATTTGTTTGTCCTCAGATATGTTCCTCACTTTCCACAAACCATTTATTCTATGCTGTCAGCGCTTTGATTGTTTTTATTTATTGCTAATTCTTTATTACATTACTTTAGTCCCAGGCAACAGAACTCCAACGTCTATGCATAAATGAAGGTATTGAAGAATGGAAAATTGACAAATATTTGAAAAATGAAGATTCAGTTCCGCGTAAGTATTGAAAGATGAAAAACCCTATTTACCATTGAATCAACAAGTCTTACATTTAATGTACATAAACACACATACCATATTAAACCACAAGCAAGTATTGCATTTAGATATTTGGCGACCAACATACGTACAAAGAAATAACTTATTTGCTATATTTTATTACAAAAATGATTGACCATTGCAGGGTTTAGGGGTGAAACGTATGCATTTTTATCATTAAAGTATGCTCTTCCATTTGCAGCGTTGGTTATTAGATGTTGCTTTTACCTTAGATATAGGTACATTTGTAGTTCCAATAGATGTCAGTTTATAGAATATTTTGGTATCTGTATTTGAAAATAATGATGAATTTTAATTCTGAAATGAGCCAAACATACTTTTAAAACTTTCCCTGAAAATTTCAGCCACTCCACAGAAGAAGAAGTTTAAATTCAAACTTGACGAGACTTTGTTTCAAGGTTATAATCGAGCTCCAAGATGTTCCATGCCAGCCTTAGACTTCCATGGTGTTAAATTAACACCAGGTCCTAAGCCCAAGATGTCGTTTTCGACTGTATCAAATTCAATAAAGCATCATATATCGAAAACACTTCATTCTAAACGAAGTCCGCTTGCTTCCACGGATTCCTTTGGTTCACTAACATCTAATGGAGAAATTCAGCGTAGGAAGAAACGTGCCTCTGAGGATTTGTGTACTATGCATGAAGAAGAATTAATTAATGAAGATTCTGTTGTATCTTCACGTGCAACATCGGAATCTGGTGACGTTTTTAGTCACGTGTCAACTTCCGGCTCTTCAGGGAGTGATCGGATATGCAACGGTGCAACAACCTTAAGTAGAAATAACTCTGAAAGTGCGGACGATGAGCTAACAAAGATAGCTAAACTAAAAGAAGATGCGAAACGAAGACTTTCTGAATCAACGATTACTAAAAGCACTAAGTCTATTACTCTATCTGACTTGGTTGATACCATTACTTTTGCTTCTCCAAGTGGGAAGATTATAACAAAACCTCACAGGCCTTGCTCTTCTACTAAAGGAAACAACGTAAGTTATGCACCAAGTTTGGAACCAAACATTTCAGAATCTGCTTCAAAATCTGAACAGAAAGCTAAAATTGACGATAAATCAGAGCAAATGGCTGAGGTTAAAGATATTGAATGTAAGGAAGAAAAGACAGATAAAGACACTGAAGTGATAAATAGAGAAACGGTTAAAACAAACTCTAGTGAACGTTTAGATGTCCAGGGAGACAAAAGTCCAGAACTAAAAGTTTCAAAAGATCAGAATTCAGATAAAGAACTTGGTAGTTCTGCTGATCACAGTAAAAACGAATCTAAAGACATAACAAAAAATAACAACGAAGAAAAGGTTCAAAGTAATGTAGACATAAGAGTTACAATGGCCAGTGAAACTAAACTTGACACAGATAGTGACAAAACTAAAACTAGTGAAGCAATGTATATAGAAACTGAATTAGCAAATGGTAGCGTGCATAAAGCTAGTCATGTATGATATCTTTAATTTAACACTGTAAACTTTCTACCGGTACTTATAACAATCAGGGCTCCATACTTAATTGCCTGTTAAAGAAATGTAACTTTTGGGGCTAGAATAATCAAACCGAACATTTTCTGTGTGTAATTGTGAAATTGTTGGGGCGGCTGATGTCAAGAGATGACATTTATGTGAAGGTTGACTGTAATTCATTTGATAATTTGACTGTTTAAAGTTTCAAATATTTAATTCAATAAGCTAGTCAACATGTTCTGGTTTTTTTTGTATTTTTTTTTGTAAATAAACATCTGTTATCTATTCATGCATTATTAATCAGCAATGTTGAAATTGCCCTCGATGCATATTCTTTTACAATTCTGTGCTACGACCGGCATCGTAAGACATGTACTAAGTTCGTTATTTATACCAAATAGTTATAAACTAAAATTCGTTTTTTTTGCCGAATTTATATAATGACCTATACGAATGTTAATCTAGGGCATGTTCAGTATTGTTTACAAATACTTTAGGTTTATTTTATTTGCTCAATTTATTATTTACTTTTTTTAATTAATCTAAACACCATACTCTCTGTTTTGTTGTTGGCCAAATTAGGTCGTATCTCAGTGATTAATATGCAAAATTATAAATTTTATTTGATAATTCTTTGTGATGTTCGATGATTTTATTTAGTTCTCATCGCTTCTTCTTATTACAACTCTATATATACCGAGTCAAGTGTCTAACTTTGTCATGTTTGTCTGGTTTATTACTTCGTACTTGTCGTTACACTACATTGATCAGTGCCACAATTAATACTTTACGCATATGGTCTCTAGTAGGGCTGTGGTTTGTTGAGCAAGTGGCGATCCGATCCGAACCACGATTCATGTGTAGCGATTCACGAATCGAACCACGAATCACTAGTTAATGGATAAGCATACAGAACTTATGTAATAAAGGAATAAGTGAAGCATTACAGAAGCTTTTACTTAATGGGAAACCATGTACTCCAAACATTTCTATTACCAGGAGTTTTATGGGCATTTTCGGTGATATAATTTTTTTTTTTTTTGAATATCAAACGAAGTTTTGAATTAAATCAATAAAATTTTCATAAGTGCCGCTCGTTTTCAGTGGTAATTAAGCTGAAAATAATCTTTCTTTATTTCGAAAAATAGACCGCGATCCGACGATTTCGGACGTGACGGATACTTGCAGCAGCCCTAGTCTGTAGCTTTCAATTTGTGGTCAGCCAGAGCATATACCAATGATACAATTATTGGATTAAAAGGTCTTATTATTCTGATGTTAGAATTGATTCATTGCCATTCTATTCCAATGTATTGTTAATACATAATCCAGATAATGAATACATGACGGAAGTATGTGAACTTGAAGCAAGGTAGCAAGCATTTATATTAATACATGTCACAGACACTGACAATCTGTTTTAAACAGATATCCCCTAGACCGCTGTCGTTTAGGATTTCATAGGGTCACTCGGAGGGTCACGTCGAGATGACCTTTGCGTCGACCTATCAATGCGTAGCTTTCATCTAGACGAAACGCTATATATTTTTAGACAAAGGTTTGCGAGCTAATTTGACAATGGTGTTATTCACAGGCTGTGATTGGACGTATCTTTTCAAATTGAGTGACGTAGACGGTGTAAACATGTTACTAAACGTAATGATTGCCTCATAAATTTGTAATGAGAAAAAGGTCGCCTGGACGTGACCCTCATATGGAAACAGCCAGATCTAAATTAGCGAGTAGGCGAGCGGAGAGTATAAGATCGGGTTTTAATCAGATTGAGTCTTCGATAGACTTATTTTTAAGTATCTAGTTGCAATCCTATATACAATAATTATACAACTAGAAAGAATTTTATTAGTTTTATTCCGAATTTAGGCATTTTTTTCTTTCCGCAAATCTTGTTTTTAAACTATTACATGTACGTGTATTAAACGTTGGTGTTTTTCTAATTAGAATTTTCACTCCCTAAAATTAAATTTTGAGTTTTGAATAGTCTCATTGTGAATTCGCATTTAAAGCGATCTGACTATTCGTTATGTCTTGCTACTCACTTAAAATTTAGTTTTCATAATTAGAGAGGAAAATCGTTATTTGTTGACTGCGTTTACTTAAATATTGCCAAAGAAACGTAACTCTGCATAGAATGTTATCTGAACACTAAGGAATATAATTATCTCCCTTTATCAGTTTCACAATTATTGAGTAATGCGACCGAAGTTGTTTTTTTTGCGTTTGTTTGGATTGGTTTGACAATTCACTTCTTAATTGGATGCAATTCAGATGACTTTCAGATTGTTTATGTTTGTTTATATTTTATCTTGATTAATAATACTACAGCCTGGTTATCTCAGGCGTTAAAAGTTTAAAAAAGTTAAAGTGCAGTATAAAGTCTGCTTCCCATATACATGTTCAGCTGACTTCACAATATTGTACGATAACTCCTGCTCATTGAAATCATCTTCAGGCAGGCGATCCCTCACAGTGCTCTGTGTGGAGTAGAACAATTTCTACGGCCATTCTCCCTCCTACCACAGATTTTAAATCATGTAGGGCAGAAGTCAGTCACTGGCGAAAGTATGCGCCTAGTAGTTTTTTTCCAGGAAAAGAGAGTAGGTGGGTTGACCGCCGTGGTATAATATATACAATGTATTGCTACGGAATTAAACCCAACAAATTAATCAATCAAAATCACGTGGGAGAAAAACTTACCTTAAAGATTCTTTTTTGATATCATGACCTACACTGATCAAAATACGTGTCACGAGGTATATACTATGGGCTTTCTGGCGTATATACTATATAAGTAAAAGTTAAAGAAAAGTTTTTGAAGTCTACTTTTAGTATCACTATTCAGTCGACTCTTGACATTAACTTCCCCGATCATCGAGTCACACACCAGCTGTTAACATACAGTGCAGATTGCAGCCACAGTATACAGTGCATGACCCTTACAGGTACCCATTTACACCTGGATGGAGTGAAGCAATAGCAGGTAAATTTCTTGCTCAAGAAAATCAGCAGTGCCCCTAGTGAGATTCGAACCCAGGACCTCTCGATTCCTAAGCCCTACTGGTCACTGGACTACTGCTCTTGCAAAAAACTGGTTTAATCAATTTGTAGTAAAATAGAGTAAACTAGCTTTCGTGTTCGGGCCTCTAATGTATACTGATTCCTCTCGTTATATTGTCCTCCATATATAATGAAATTTGTTTGTTTTAGCAAACAAATATGTAAAGTACTTTTACATTGTTTTAAATGTAAAGGAAGCGTGTGTTAGATTAAGCAATAATTAACTGAATGAAATACTGGAAGGGTTGTGTCCAATAAATGTACGATAGGGTGATTTTTTTAAATCTCATGTATACATATTTATGTATTTTCTAACTTGTAATTATTTTGATTATATTTGTCACGTGGTTTTGCCACCGTAGATGATGTGCCCCTTTATAATATGTTAGGTATATATTAAAATTAACCCTTCGTGTGACTGCAACAAAATTAACGGTGTTCAAGACCTTATATACAATACTATAAAGTTACATAGTTGCCTCTATGTCAATTAACTAAAGACTGTGGATCCGGTCGGTAGCGCAGTTTGTAGCATACCGGTATTTCACATCTAGAGTCTCGAAAGGGGTACGGGTTTGAATCCCATACCGGGAGGTTATACCCTTCCATGAAAATATGACAATTATGTCAATTGTTCTTATTTAGGTATATAGAGAAGTTTCCGGCCTTGTGGAGAGTAGGTGAGTACTGGTTATAGACAAGGGTCCAGGAAAGCTAGGTTAGGTGTGCTGGACGCGTGAAATAACCAAAATGTCTTGACACGGCGTTAAATCAAGTGTAAATAAATAAACTGAAGACTGTGGTAAGCATCTTATCTAGGATTTTGTGTACGATAGGACACCACTTGTTTGATGTTATATTTGCATTCAATTAACTCATATTATGGCTTTTTATCTTTACGGTTATATATAGATACTTTTTTATCGATTGTGAGTACAGATTATAGTGAGTATTTAAATCAGTGGGGTTAACATAAATTTCCCTGGCAGTTGAATAAAATGTTACAATAGAGCTGTCATATGATTGTTGTTGATGTATACCAGACCCCAGTTTCACAAAAAAAACCCTCAACTTTGTACTCAAACTCAATCTTATGTTTTGATAATTAATTTTACTTATTCAATAAATGTTACAACAAATGTAGTATTATTATCATTATTTAAAAGTCCTGTCATATAAAGTAAAACTGACTAATATGTTTGGATTAGGTTTTATTTAATTGTATTGATTCGAGTCTGTTAATGAACTGTTAAGTTTAGTCTCGATTGACAATTGAGTTTGTAGCTTAAAGTTTATAATAAAACCCACGATATTTTATGTTAATAAATTTTATATATTTACATTATCATAATTACATAATAACAGCTTTTCCAACTGCATTGACATGCTATTAAGAGACCAAAAAACACTTGAGTCTGTTATTGAGTTCGTACTTAAGATTTTTTGTGAAACTGGGTGCGGTTTCGTGTAAATAATTAGAAGCTATTTAAACTGTGATAAATATGTAAATAATACAATTCATGGTCTAAAGCCTCGTGATCTACAACAAGTTAAAAGTTCGACCAGGGATTTTATATAACATCCCTGGTTCAACATACACTATCATTGTCAATTACTTTTTTACCTAATAATATAAATTCCATCAAATTATGTGAAAAATTACTGTTTCAATTCTCTCCTTGAAAATTTGCTACCGGTCTTGTGATTTTTTATCGATTACTTTTATCCTTTATACAAAAATTACCTCATAAAGCAAGCTAGGTAATTTACAAAAAATATTTTGTGCGGAGAATTTAGAGCAAAGAAAATAAATGTAGAAGATAATATGGCCTATATTGGTACTAATAAAGCAAACCTTTTTTATTTGGTATTAGATCCTTTTCTACTATTGCTGTCGCAAGAACTCAACAAAAATGAACGTTTGTTTACCCGCTGTAGATCACGGGCCTGTTTTCCCTGCAATTGGATATGCTATTATTTTCACTGTTGTCTTTTATGTTAATATATCTGTTGTTATTTTTTGTTGATGCAAAGAAAATATGCAGTTTTAATTTCAGAACTTTAAATATTGTTGTTTTTATATACTTAATTGAAGCATCCCTTATATGCTCTGAGCGATACGAGTATATGTCTGCCAAATTAAAGATTAAATTGGACCGTATTATGATATAGGAAGCATAATTGATAAAGCAACTGCCCTTGAACACCCTTAAAGGGAGATACAGACAAAATTTGTGCGTTTCTTTTTCCTGATTTTGTCTTATACAATTATCATTTTGTTTGAAACAACCATACTGATACATTGCTTGTCAACATAATTCTTTTATTGGTCTTTATGGCTTCCTAACTAAAGCCATGGTGACCATATTTGCAAGTAAACATCTTTCAAGCATCAATAACGTTTTATATCAACTCACAAAGTCGAAAGTCATCAACATTGGACTATATTATACAATACTTGTATACATGTATGATATATTGTATGTTGTATTATATTTGCACTTCAATTTTATTGTTATATAATATTTATAGTTTCGCAATAATGTTATTTTGTTTGCGATTGCAATAAAAAGTTGGTTTTACATACTTGACTTTGATTATATAAAATATCTCTAAGATGCTTTGTTCCAAAAGACTCAGGGATCGGACCAAGGTCGCCGATTGTGAAAGCCAATTCAATTTTGAGTATATACGCGATTTACAGTTAATCTTTTTTATTACATTATCCTAATGAGTTAGGGCTAGTTTGCTTTTAAGCAAATTCTGAATTGTAAACAGCCAAAACCACCAAAGGCACTATAAATACATAAACATATATGTATATGACAAAAATATATTTATAGTAATTATTGTTGAGTCAGGCCCGAGCCTTTGCTTTTCTTCGTATTATTTTATAGAGACCCTCGCGAAACAATTCAATAACTTCTCTGCAATCAGGTTTTGTAAAAAATGACTCCACTGTGAACCAACTAACTGCATTATATCATACTTTTTGTGAAGCGCTGGATCAGGGGAAAGAAGTGAGAGCCATATTCTGTGATATTTCCAAAGCTTTTGACCGAGTCTGGCATAAAGGTCTCATACACAAACTAAAATTATAAGGTGTACCTGGATTACTCATTTTTTGGTTTGAAAATTATTTAACAGACAGGTTCCAACAAGTTGTTGTAAATGGCAAATCATCCACACCTCTCCGTTTAAGGCCTGGTGTCCTTCAAAGGTCAATACTGGGGTCATTATTATTTATTATATGTATGAATGACATTGTTGACAATATCCAATCTTCCATACGTCTATTTGCTGACGATACCAGTCTTTACGTTGTAATAGATGATCCAATAAATGCCTTAATAGCTCTTAACTCAGACATTCAAACAATTTCAAACTGGGCAGAAAAATGGCTTGTTACTTTTAATCCTTAAAAAACAGAATCACTTATCAAAACATAATAAACCTTTACACCCCCCCCCCCCCTGTGCTAATGAATGATACAAATATCAATGAAGTAACGACACATAAACATCTTGGACTAACACTAGCTTAAGATTGCACATAGCATCAACATATTCTGAATATAACAGATAAAGCATGGAAGCGAGTAAATGCCATGAGGTCATTAAAATTCATATTAGATCGTAAGTCACTAGAAATTATGTACTTGTCATTTATCAGACCCGTGCTTGAATATGGTGATGTTATATGGTCAAATCTTGTATCGCAAGACGAAACTTTGCTTGAAAACGTCCAACTAGAAGCTCTGAGAATCAATCTGGCACAACTAAATTAGTCTCAATCGATAAACTATACCATGAAACTGGCTTTATTCCACTGAAACAGCGACGAGATAATCATAGACTTATACATTTTTAAAAAAAATAAGGCACGGGCTCGCTCCTCAGTACCTAATAGATCTAAATCCTTAATACAATATCCGAAACATCTGCTTACAACTTGAGAAATGCTTCACAAACTCGTAACGTTTTCTGTAATACTAATCACTATGCGAAATCGTTCATACCAGCAACAATAACAGCATGGAACGCACTCCCAAAATAACTAAGAGAGCCACAATCCCTCCCGTCCTTTAAACGTGGTTTGGCTACCTTAAATCCAATACAATCAGTTCCGAAATACTTTTATGTAGGTGACAAATCATACAAAATGTTGTACCAGTAACTGTGCACCAACTCCTAAACGGGGATCAAGCCTTTAATTTGATGACAAATATTGAACTGTTTAGGCATGTACACAATTTTATTAAACAATCAAAACGATTTGACTAATTTGTTTTGGCCACTCGTCCTCTAATGTATCACACCTATAGCTGACCGACCTGTATACATTTCTAGTTTTTTCTTCTCTACTGTACTCACCTAGCACTTAACTGCATCATATCTTCCTCTTCTCATGTCATGATGTTTTTTTTCTTTCCTTTCTATTTTCCAGTTTTTTGTTTGTATGTTTTTTTTCGTTTTCTTTATATTCATTTTGATACAATATTGCCAGTTACAAAGGGTACAAATATTTTGTATTTTAAAGGGAAAGGTGTGGTGTTAAGATCGAAAAAGCGGTTTTAAACCCACAAGTATCTATTTCCTTAAAAATGTCTGAGGAGAGAAGTTTAAAATAAGCAATGCTATCTCTTCAATCCTCAATTTTTCATGTTCGTACTATTGTATAAATGTACTTATTTGATAAATAAATATTGTTAAAACTAAGTAGCAAGCGTAATAAATTGTATGCCAATTTATTTCAATGAACTCAAACTAAGTCATTTATTTAGAACAAACGACACATGCTATTTCCCGACCATTTGGATACTCCTGACACGTAGAGATCCACATTTTACTTCTGTGAAGTAGAATTAGAATAAATTCTAATAATTTAATAAATAGAATGAATTAGATATTGGATAATTTTGTTTTCAAATGAGCATTTCTCACTACACAGGCTAAATCAAAGGACCATTGTACAATAATTGCAGTGGATACTTTTTTAGTTGTTCAGTTGCACTAATTTATGCAAAATAAAGTATCCGAAATTCTTACGAGACTAATCCATTTCCGAATTGTGTTCACTTGAGACATGTTTTTGTTAATTGTCGGCTAAATATACGTGTAATCTGTAAAATCGACATCAAATGTCCAAGATAGTACCGAACTCCTACTAAAGTAATTATCGTCTGCAAATGATCATGCAAGATTAAGAAAACTGAGGAGACCGCCATGATTCCCGTTTGCCTGACCCGAAAACGATAGTGGTAAGGGGCAGGTAATCAAGACTAAGTGACCAAAGTGATTCAACTAGTTTTTTCGCGCCAAATCAATGTCAAAAACAGGAAGTTGTCGTTTAAATTGCGAAATGGTATAGATTAGTAAAATGGTTAAGTCGAAGTCTAAATAGCCAAACCTATAAAACGTGTACTGGTTACATAATAAACTAACATTGTTTGAGTTTGTTGAAACAGAAGCTTGTAATAAAAGGTCTTTACATTTGTGACTGTGGAAAATTAATAGTTAAAAATAGTTGATGTTGCCATTGTTTACAGGTAAATAATTAATTTTATCTAAGAAACGATTTTTTCAGGGTTTGTTTGATCTCATTTAAAACTAAAAAATATGCGTTTATAATGCCCTTAACTTCGATGGCCAAATTAAATGAGCATTAATTGTGTTAAGCGATAGAATAAGTGTTTGCGTGTTAAGAAATTATCCTGACGATGGACTCAATTTTAACTACGTAATACTTATATAGATGAATAAGTTAATGATACAATTACTTAGAATAATAATAAATTAATAGAAAAATTAATGTATTAAGGTACAATAAAACACATGCGTAATATTTGAAGTAATAATGCGATCATGCAGATGCGTTTGCAGAATTTATGGTTTAATAAAAAAAATTTTTTTTCATGGAACTAAACGACATTGGCAGGATACCTGATGATAATGCAAACTTGGAACTGGTGATATGGATAGAAGGATAATGTAAGGAAACACATACAGACTACATGTAAATAGAATATATCATTGATTGCGTCGAAAAATGCGAAGACCGTCCGAAACGTCGATGATGATTTCTATAAACCAGCGCCTTGTGCAATTAATCATAGTTTGGCTTCGAAAAACACCAGTCAATTTTAGTATTTTAGATATTAACTTTCGTTCATATCATGTTTGGCTTGACTTTGAATGGTATTTGATACAAAGATATGTAAATTAATTATTTGTAAACCCTGAATAAGACTATTTTATGTTTTATTTCATTAGCATGTCACTGCGTTTGACCCAATAATGTAAAAAATTAGTCCGTTATAAGTAGTCAGCTTGTAGGCAGCGTATGTAAGCAGCGTTGACAGACAAACCTAGCTTAATATAGCCAAAGGGGGTTTCCTCTAAAAATCAGTTGGCGGCAGGATAATATACGTTTACGATGAAACAGTTATTCCTACGAAATAATTACAAAATATCGTGAGATTCCAGTAAATTTGAATAGAATAAATAGAGTACATGTATGAGGTTGTCGTCATTCATAGTGTCGCTGTATAAAGTTATTTTCAACATTCCGGATAAACTCAGTACACATTGATACCAATCTAATGTTCTGTTTGTACCTAAATTATAACAACAAATTCCCACATTTCGTTTCTGTATTTAGTAGCATGTGTAGTAAATGATATTCCACTTTACTTCCATAAAATGAATAATAAGTCTTTTATTTAGAACAAACGACACATGCTATTTCCCGACCATTTGGATACTCCTGACATGGTAGAGATCCACATTTTACTTCTGTGAAGTACAACACTTTTCCATCTAAATTAGCTTCACCGTGATAGACAGCCTCTGGATTGGAATCAACACAAGCATAGTCGGTAGCTGCATTATGGTTGTGTTTACCTGTCATAAGATATCCAGTGTATTCCAATGTCCAACCTGGGTAACAGTTTGTACGACCTGGAATCATGATTGTGACAGATCTAGGATTATGGCATAGAACACATGGGGCATCTTCATTGTACATATTGTTAGGAAATGGTTGAAAATTAGTGTAAATTTCATACTCTGTACCAGAGATGTAGCCACCATGATCTTGCATACCATCTTGATATTTACCCCATGTTGGATCTTCTGGTAGACAAACAAAACTGGCAGCACCTCCGCTCACATCATAAGGTGATCCTGCTGTGAACCCTTTACAAATGATAAATTAAATGTTATGGCATTTGTTTCTTCAAACTGCATCACAAATTTGTTAGTTTCGCTTTAAGATAAAATTCTTTTGACTGTCAAGTGAACGCAGGATATAGCTTTTGAACGTCATAGTTTTAAATAGTGCATCTATACTATTAAATTTGCGAGTGTCCTGTTTTGTGGAAGAAACTGCGCAGCTTTGAAAAAATCTTTTGTTTGTCGCTGGAGCACCTATATACCGGCATATCAAGTTGACAATTCTTTTTTGACAAAGTCTCTTGATATTTGCAAAAACTGCCAAAAATAAAAAAAATATTGGGTTTTTTGTGTCTAAAATAGTTCCAGTTAAAACTAAAAATAGACCAAACTCCCCGCAGCGGTTATTTCCCTTTATTAAATCAATAACCTAAAATGTCATTACCTAAAGCCCGTGCTTGCACAGGCTCCCATCTAGTAATTATTATTTTTGCGATTTTCGAACTGAAGTTAAAGCATCTAACAACAAACGTGGCGAATTATTCTAGTTTTGTTATTGTTTTTAGATTTTATGACGTCGTTGTGTTTTTAGAATAAAACCACATAATATCACAAACCTGGATTCTCTCTATATATCATATTTAACCAAAGAAGAGCGTTTATTCGGTATTTTTTGTTGACGCAAATCACTTCCTACGAGTATAATTTGAAAAAAATTTGAAATTTCATATCATAACTCACCAGAATACACTTTCTGTGTACCATTTCCTGGACAAACTGATCTACCCCATCTGATATAAGTAGAACCACGATCTGGAAATCAAAGTGAGAGTAATAACTTATACTAAAGTTGGTTGTTTAGGTTTGAGATTGATTTCAAGTAAACATGTGCGTGTAAACTTATCATGCAATATTCACAAAACTTTATTTTATTGTAAATTGTATTTTAACTGCCACATACGTAAAGTAATGCATCCTTACATTATGTCATATTCTTACAAGAAACAAGAAGCAAATGGTCGTAAGGGTAGCATTCCCTCATCCCGTAAACTTAAGCCTGACTTGTATCCCTTCTTCTTCTTCTTCTTCTTATTAAGTACAACACTCCTTCAATAGACTGAAGATTATTGTTGGCGCTGGGTTAAAAACTGGTAAAAAATAACAGTGGTGATTTATTTACAGTACTTGACAGTACATGTGGAAGTCCAGCAAAAAATAAACTGACTTTTAGGGATAAAATAAGAACTTTTGCAAATAAAACTATGTACATTGTTTGGGGCTTAATAGTTAATGATAGCTACAAGGACAGGCACAGTGATCAATGATTTAAATGAGTCAACTGTGTCTGCCTGTTTTACATGAGTAGGTAGGGCATTCCATTGTATGATAGTACGAGGATAGAAAGAAAATTTATAAGTATCTTTAGTGGCTCTAATACAGCTAAAGTTATTACCAACAGATCTTGTTCTGGTGTCAGCAGGAATAAGAATGTCATTATCAGCGTAAATTGCAACACAGTGATTAATTATTTTATAGAACATGATAAGACGGGCTCCAGTTCTTCTTACTTGTAAAGTTGGCCAGTTGGCCTAAAGAGTTGATCATATCGGTCACTGAGCTGGTATTGTGGTACCGATTTGTTACAAATCTAGCTGCCCTTCTCTGAATTTTTTCTAAGGCATGTATATGACTACTGGCATGCGGGTCCCAGACTGTTGATGCATATTCAAGTTTAGGTCTGACTATAGCTTTGTATGCATGATTTTTTACTTCTGGGGAGTTAATTTTCAAATTTCTTCTTAAGAATCACAGGGACTGATTGGCTTTTTTACAGATGGAGTTAATATGCATATCCCATTTTAAATTGCTCTGTAGTGTTACACCAAGATATTTTGAAGAATTGACTTTTTCAAGTATATGATTGTGTAGGGTATATGAAAAGGATACAGGATTTTTCTGTGTGATACTCAGAACATTGCATTTGTCTGGATGGAAATGCATCAACCAGTCCTGCTCCCACCTGCCAGCAGCCTCCAGGTCTGATTGTAACAAGTGGGCATCACTGGATGATTTTATTTCTTTATATATAATGCTGTCATCAGCAAAAAGACGTAGTGTGCTATGGTGAATGTAGTCTGGGAGGTCATTGATATAGATTAAAAACAGGATAGGCCCCAACACTGTGCCCTGGGGAACACCAGAGGTCACAGGTACACTTTTAGAGGTTTCACATCCAGAACAACAGTTTGGGTTCTATCAGTAAGAAAATCTTTGATCCAATTAAGGATATTACAGTTAACTCCATAATAGCTAAATTTGTACAGTAGATGTTTATGAGAAACTTTGTCAAACGCTTTGGCAAAGTCCATAATTATAACATCAGTTTGAGTATTATGATTATTGGATTTAGAGATGTTTTGTAAGAATGATATGAGCTGAGTTTCGCAAGAGCGGGAGGATCTAAACCCATGCTGTAGATCATAGAGGATTTTTTTATTTTCAAGAAAGGACATTAAGTTACTAGAAATGACATGTTCTAAGATCTTACAACAGATACAAGTGAGAGATATAGGTCTATAATTAATTGGATTATGCTTATCGCCTTTTTTAAATACTGGGCAGACATTAGCATGTTTCCAGTCTAAAGGAATTGTTCCAGATTCTAATGATCGGTTAAATATAATAGTTAAAATGGGGGAGATGATGGCTCTACATTCTTTAAGGACTTTGGCACTAATACCATCCGGACCTGACGCTTTGTGAGTATTAATATTAGATAAGAGTTTGTGGATTCCATTTTCGGAGACATGTACGTTTGGCATTTGGGCATATGGACTAAGACCTTTGTCAGGTATGTCTAGAGAACGGGTTGGAGTGAAAGCTTGTTGAATTGGTTATTAAGGATATTAGCTTTAGTGGGAGCATCGGTTCTTAACAAACCATTTTCTCGGAGAGGGCTAATGGTAGTGCTCTCGTTTTTTTTTGTTTTTATGTACGAAAATAGCTTTTTAGGAAAGAACTTGGTAAATTTGTTATCTTGTTCGGGGATAGGAAGATTAAGAATCATGTTTTCGATGTAGTTACAATAGGCTTTACGCTGTTCCTTTTGTATGTCAGCCTTGAGATGCCGCAGTTTATCAGATTTGGAATGAGTTTTATTGCGTTGCATTAATTTGCGTCTATATAAATTCATTTTATTCTTAAGTTTGTGTGTGATCCAGGGGAGCTTGTTTGTATGTTTCCTGATGTAGGATGGTATGTGTTTAGAAATAGACTTTTGTAAATTTTGTTTAAATAGGTTCCATAGATCATCTACACTTGATTCATTGTGATGATTTAATATTTCATGGTATGTATCATTAAGGTCATGTTTGATTCCATCCCAGTTTGCCTTGGAATATTTCCATGTTTTAATTGGATTGGTTTTTGTTCTGTGTAGGGAGAGGTTTATGTTACTTAGGATGATATCATGGTCGGCTCACCTAAGGGAGGGATAGTTTCAATATTGTCTATGATAGAAGGATGGTTTGTTAAGAGTAGATCTAGAGTTTTGTTTAATCTAGTTCGTTTATCAACCATCTGGGAGAGAGAATAATCTTTCATGTCTGTATGTCTGTTAGTGATGACATAACAGCGTCTTTATAAAAGCCTTTTTTTGTTTTTCAAAAGGTCAATAGCTGGCCATTTGTCAGTAAATCCCATCTCATAAAGGGTTAACTTTTTATGCTAATGTCAGGCTTTTGTTTTTACAGTTTATACACTGTATTTCTATAGCATTACAATACCTCAGTACTTATTGATTAACATAAAACATACTACTAGAAACATACATACAAAGTGTAAACAACACAAGTAAAGGTAAAGTAACTCTGCATATTATTACATATATCTGTCTAAATGTTCAGATAGGACAAACAAAGCGTGCTGTAGATATTTGAGTTACCATTTGGAATATACTTGTTAAGATCGTAAACACACCTTTTGTTTGACTTAACTTTAGCAAGTCAATTTCCGCCTGTAGCGACTGAATTTCCATCGAATGATTTACTTTCAACCACTCTACTTCTTTAGATTGATTTGCCTTTAACCATTCTATTTCTTTTGATTGGTTTACTTTTAACCATTCTATTTCCTGTCTTAGCATCTGAAACTCTGCAGCAATGTCGTCAGCTGTGTGAAGTAAAAGTCGTCTTTCCTTGTCACTTTGTACTTGAAGTATTTCCATGGAAACAAAAACAATCCCTAAAACATTGACAAATGTACGTACTTTTAAAGATTGACAAATGTCAAATAATGAAAAATGTAGAGCAACAATATGTCAGAAGTAGAAATAAGTAATATACTTTTTATCCCATGCCTTGGCAGACATACTGGTGATTTGTCATAAGGTCATTTTAAGGTTAGTCAATCACCATCGTTGATCAATATTATCATATTGTATGAAACTAGTCACAAAGCATCGTTTGTATATTTGAATACGTTTCTTTGAATATTAAGTGACATTGTTCTGTTTTTCAATGCCAAATGCATCAAGTTTATGTTTTCGTGTCTAAATTATTTCATTAAGTGCTCACAAATTAATATAAACTTCAAAAACTTTAAACGAAACGGTTATATGTAATTTATAGTCTCTTCGTCAAGATTGAAGTACTCTTTTATGACATTATCGGAGCCCAAATAAGATTTAAAATTGAATAACTTTAAAGAAACAAATACGTTTTAATGACAGTGAGTCTATTTTCGCGATCGTAAAAGTAACTTTTAAAGGGTATTAAGCCATATTTGAAGCTATATTTCTCTAAAATTAAGATATGATGCAAAATCATTTGTATGTATTGTGTTTATAACATATCATTATATACATGGTCAAGTTTGAGTTCAGCAGCAGTATTATTAACACGTTAACATGGTAATTGTGCTTATTTAGTCACAGAAAACATTATTGTGCAAAATTCGTGTAAGCATTTGTCATCACAACTGCGAGGCAAATACATTTTATAACATCTTAAAAGGTCAATGATCTGCCCTGCGTTCAGTAAGCATTTAAACGTTAACCAATCACCGTTACCGTTATGAACGGTTAATTGAACGATCCGTTGAAGTGCGAACGTTTAAAGATGGCGGACAAGAGAGTCGTTACTTCTATTTTATTGGAAGAATTCGGAGAGGAGGACTTGTTTTCTTGTTTCCTTGTTTACTTGGTTTTTTTTTGTAAATGTATTGATCTAATTCAACGGCAATAATACCGCCGACTACGTTGAATAGACCTAATCTGGAATTCAATTATATGGGGTTTCCGTCCGTCCATAGGCGGTACAAACAAAGTTTTCTACACATTATTGATAAACAGCACGAACTGTGGATTAAATCCTATTGTTCTTTTAACACGTGTTTTCATTGTAACAGTAAAAGTTTGTTTGTACCGGAGGGGAAAATCCAAATATTTGAATTCCGGATATAGTCTATTCGCAATGACAGTTACTAATTTGCATAATGTACTGGAACCATTTTATTTCAGGTTGTTCTTACTCGTGTACTATATACTAAAACCGTTAGCTATTGGCCTTAAACGTTTTCCGCTAACAGGCCGTTCAATAATGACTGTTAGCGAACGTTACGAAACGTTCGCGGTAACTGAACGCCCTACTGTTCGCTATAGTTTTATCCCCTAAAGTGAAATCAGGATGTAAAATCTTCAACAGTAAAGTAAGCATTTTCCTATATTCTTAATACTGGTTCCTAATTATTTGCAAGTGTACAGTTTCTGCATAGATAGATGAGATGATATAAAAAAATAATGAAAATCATGGACGAAAAGCCAAGTGTTAGGAAACATTTTAAATAATTGTGAATCAAAACGTCATCTGTCGTGTTGCAAATCTCATTAAAATTATTCGACAAACAACGATAAATGATCAAAGTTTCTAGGTCTGTTCGTGGAATTTCAAACTACGCACTAGTTATTATAGTGATGCAAGTATCTTAATCCAATCTCTCGTCGAGAAATGTCATCTAACTAATAAAATAGGACACAATGTAACATGCAGGGATGATTAAATGCTGCATAGAAATGTAAGTTTTCCCTTACGAATCATCTTATCATCGAATTCTGCAAACACCTTTTGAAAATTTTATGAAATTAACAGCCATCTAAAAATTAAGTCATATGTTTCAATCTCTTAACACATTACGCCAATTAAAGAAAGAATTAAGTTCAAACTTACCATAGACGTAAAATAATCTTGAATGTACCATCATGTTGTCGTGGAAGAATAATTAATAAAGTACTGAGTGTTACAAATGTTCTTAATTATAAGCGAGTCTTATCTAAGAGACATCTGTTACAAAACACTAAAATGTCATACAAATGAACAAAAGATCACACGTTAATTTACATGTACTGGAAGAACTTGCTGATTTCAAACTTCATGATATACTAAGAGCATTTTATTTTGATGAGACATGGCGGATTTTGACAATCCAGAAAGGGGACCGAAATCCATGTCGATTAAAAAAGATATGAATCCCAATCGGAAAAAGTCGGCCTCTTTTTTTGCAAAGCATGGAAATACTAAGGAAAAATATTAAAACAGATACTGATTTACGTCAAATACTTCAAATGTAGATGCAATTCGCGCATTGTATTGTTATAGCAGCAATAATTTTTGGATAACAAGTCCAATGTACAAACCATAACGGTTGGACAGTTGGCGACCAAGTGTTACGACGTATGAGGTAGTCTATCTAATATGTCAATGTTTTCTATCCCTGGAATCATTCTGGGTTACATGACTTTGTGTCCGTCATTTAACCATCAAAATCACAACCTACTGATTTATTTTATAATAATCCTTGACACAAATGTCTGAATACTATAATATACATGTATACGAATATATATCTTTTACGATGATGTTACTCCAGACTATCCTAATGATTCACTTGAGCATACTGCCATGTTCTTTGTTGTAGGATATCAAACGTTTAAATTACACTCAGCCATGTCTACATTTTAAGTCAAGAAAAATACTAGTCTCAACAGAATATGTCGCGCTCTTTGTACGCTGTATCATCCAATGTTCGTTGTCGCAAAATAAAGCAGGTCTGTCGGTTAATTTAAGTTAGTTGATAATGTATGAATTTACTTATTCAGAGGAATGGACGAATTCTTTGCACAATTAATATTTCTTTACAGGCTCCAGAAACATTACATATGCTACTTCTATGGTGCAACGCCGTCCATGAATCAACTATGTAGGGTTTTTATTGATCAAACATTTCTTTAACGTACATCAAATCAAACAGATGTATCAGTGTTACTGAAATCTTACCAAAAGGTGTGTGATGAATGCTCAATCAATCTAAATCGCACATAGGACCACACAGCGTAAGTAAAAAGAATATATTTGTCTTTGAAAATGGGTTATTATAAGCTTGGTGAAGAATATTTCTTGAACGAATGCATGTTTCTGTCAATTACAATGTACTTGCCATGATAAATCAGTAATGATTTTATCCTGTAAAAGCATACTCTGAAAAACTAGAACAAAGTCAGTAGCTAACATAGACTATGTGCGATTTAGATTGATTGAGCATTCAAACGTGTTAACAATGTTTTGTAATACATCGTTTTGCAATATCAATAGCTAAACAATTAAACGCCATCTTTATATGAAATATAATATAAAGAGTTGTCGTTTATCATTGGAATCTATCATAAACAATATTCCGGATGAGGCCGCATGCCTCAATGATTGATGTAAATACATAATAAAGAAAGGACTGAAACAGAATGGAATAACAACGAAACAACATTAAATCATTTACCATTGTTGCAACAGGAAAGTACACTCGTCACAACTCGAAGACACTCATAAAATCTATCTCGTAAACAACTTGTTTACGAGATAGATACAGATTCTAGCGAGTTATTTACGTATTTCTGCTCCCAGTGTAAAATACTTACCGGATTGTAAAAAGTTTACAATTTATTTATAGAAAATATCATCCGTGAAAAATCGTACGAATGGATTGCCAAGTCATAAAGTTTAATGTCTGCGAGATATGACGAGTTATAAATGGATATCAACGATAATTTACGGATACGTTTGAATGACTAAGAGTGCTCCGTCAGTACACATATGTATGTGCTTGTCCGCGCTTGAACAACGTTTAAATTGTTGACACATTTTTTGTCAATAGGTTCCTATTTGGGGTTGTTAACAAAGGGCGATTCGGGAAAACTCCAATTGTGTGGTCTGACAGTTTATAAACAAACGTGCGATAGCTTTTTTATTATTTGAAATCTTCTATCTGTCACTTTAAAGACAAACTTGTACAGATAAACAAAACATAGTGCACGTTTTGGAAACAATATAGCTAAGATCAAGATGTTTCATAGATAAGACTTAATGATAAGCCAAAATCAGTAGAGGACAGAAACAAAATGTAATTATAATAAACTAACATTGATTGAGTTTGTTGCAATAGAAGCTTGCTGAAAAAGGTCTTGACATTTGTGGCACTGAACCATTCATAGTTATAGATAGTTGATGTTACCACTGTTTACTGACAAATGATTTCGTCGGAGAATAATATTCTTCAGGGTTTAGTAAATGACTATATCCAGAGTAAAACTTGTACAATATGATAGACACTAATTATGATACTTTATTAGCTTTTAATCAGTATTGTCGTTGTTCATTTATAAACTTTTTTTGTTCAAGAATATCCAGTTGTGTAAACTTTCAAACATATTCAGTTATCAACAGCTGACTGTAATACTAATATAGAATATTTGAACACATGTACAGATTGTACGTTATATTTGAGCTTCGTATTCGTTGTTATGTATTAGATCTAGTTTTGCAAGTATGTTTTTGATTGCGAATTTTTTTAAACGTTCGATTTTGATTATATCAAGTACCTCTTAGATTTTTCTTTCCAAAGATCATAGAATTTGAATCAATTTTGTAATAATGCCAATTCATATTTGAATATAAACGGCGATTTACGATAATATGTAGTTGTTTTTTAAAATCATTGCCTAAATTGCGTTTGACTGGCTTGCAAGAAGGCAAATTATATATTGGTTAATACCAAACCACCAAAGTCACTATAAATACATCCATGTGTATACAAGAGTCATAAAAAAATATTTATAAGTTTCAATGTAATTTATTATAGGAATTGTGTATTGATTCTCTGTATGCAACGATACTATAACCAAAAGCTTTGACGGACAAAGATAAGATTTGTGCTTGTACGTTCTTGAATATTATCAGTCCGTAAAACTTTTCAGGCTTTTTTCGTCGATAGTTTCCGCTTTGTTATTATTAATTGAAGACGTCACGGGCTAAATTTACCTAAATGTGTAATAACGGGAATGTTAATTGTATGCATTTAGTCAATTGTTCATTATGGAACTAACATTTTATGCACTAGGTGCTGAAATGTGTTTTTAAAAACTCTGGTGTAATACACAGATAACATGAAATATATCAAAGTAAGGAACTAGAAAAAATATATCAAAGTAAGGAACTAGAAAAAATGAGAATAATAGGTTAGTTTCAATCTGCTTTGAGTTTTTCGAGCAAGTTGGAGAAAAATTATTCGGGGAGATTGCCACGCCAAACACTCCTTTTGGAGAGAAGCCGGATCAACCAGGTAAAAATTGACTCCTACCTAATTATCTTAACCGTATATGTTTGCGTACAAAATCTGTTAAATCTCATTTAAAAACCGTAATTTTCAGTATAACATTCTTCTCACTTTTATGACCGAATTAAATACGCTCTGATTGTATTGCACGATCGAATAAGATTTATGCGTGCCAAGAAATAATCCTGAAGATTGACTCAAATATAATAACTTAATACTAATATAGAACATGATCAAATGGTATATTACCTTTGTTTACGATAAAAAAACATCTAATTTCTATAGTGACGAAATAAATCACATACGTAATATTTGTAGTCATAATGGCGGTCATATAGATGCGTTTGTAGGATTTATCTTTTAACAAATCAATGTTCATTTATCAAGTATTTAAAATGACATCATAAGGCGATTATCATTTAACCTTGAAACTTGCAACATGGATAGAAGGATATTGTAAAGAAACATATACAAGCGAAATGGAATGTGTCTTTGATTTCTGAAAATGGGGACGACTAACTTAACGTCGATGGTGATTTGTATAAGCCAGTGTCAATATTTAATTTATGCATAACTTGGATAAAATGCTAGTCAACCTTAGTATTTACAGTAAAATGGCTGAATATTCGTCAAAAATTACAAAGAATGGAATTCAAAGCAGCTATGGTACAACGTCATGGTTCAGTTTTGCAGATCGGTGTTTGGTTTGACTTTGATGGTGAAATAAGTGATTCGCAGATTTGTAACGGAATAGACCATTTTATGTTTTATGTTATTAACATGTCGCTGGAAGTATAACATATTGCTTCTTTTGATTCCATTATGTAAAACATTAGTCCGTCATATAAGGTCAAATGACTGCCGGATAAAGCAGTGTTGACCAGAAAAAGCTAGGCTTATACAGTCAATGGGGTTTCCTCTGAATGACTTACATGTACATTAAAACATTAATTTATACGATAGTAGTGTGAATGATATCCATTATAGATTTCTCTGTAAATTAATACAAAATATCTAATACTCCAGTAAATGAGCCTTTGATAAGAATCAGTTTTTGCACCTTGCATTTGTGGATTTTCAGGGTATATAGCCGAATTCCCCATCGACCATTTGGCTGCCGTTCTACCAACAGTCCATTATGCATATGATTTTGAGCCGCTTTTGAACACATATTTAGTATGAAAAGAGCGTTGTACAAATTTGGTATATAATGATAATAATAACAATAAATGAGGTTTTGATAAATGATATATTAGGTTTGCGTCATTCAAAGCATAGCTGAATAAACTAATTTCCAATTTGCCTGATACTTTTAATGCAGATTGACACTAACCTAATACTTTCTATGAACTTAAAGCGCTACAAAACAGTCCATAAAATTCATAATTCGTTTTTATAACTAGTTACACGTGTAATAAATGATATTGCAATTTATTTCAATAAAATGAACCTACGTCATTTATTTAGAACAAACGACACATGCTATTTCTCGCCCATTTGGATACTCCTGACATGGCAGAGATCCACATATAACTTCCGTCATGTAGAACAGTTTACCATCTAAACCAGCTTCACCATGATAGACGGCCTCTGGATTGGAATCAACACAAGCATAGTCGGTAGCTGCACCTTGTGTGTAATGACCAGTCAAAAGATATCCTGTGTATTCTAGTGTCCAACTTGGATAACAGTTTGTACGTCCAGGAATCATGATTGTGACAGATCTAGAATTATGGCAGAGAACACATGGGGCATCTTCATTGTACATATTGTTGGGAAAAAGTTGAAAACCAGCGTCGTTCTTAATTTCATACTCTGTACCTGAGATGAAGCCACCATAGTTTTGCATACCATCTTGATATTTACCCCATGTTGGATCGTCTGGTAGACAAACAAAACTGGCAGCACCTCCGCCCACATTATACGGGGATCCTGCTGTGAATCCTATACAAATTACATAATACAATTTTAGAATATTTGTTTCTTCAAACTCTTCTAACAGCAGCGAAAATGTTTTAGCTTTGTTGACTGTCAAGTGAGCGTAAGATATAGCTTAGGAACGTCGTAGTTTTGAAAAAAAACATATTCTTTTCGAGATTTGCGAACTAAAGCTAAAGCTGCTTGGCGAATTTCTTGTTTTGTTAATGGTTTATGGCATCGTTTGTATTCTTTATTTGCTTAGAATAACAGCACGTAATATCACAAATCTTTGGATTTTTTCATATTTTACATAAAGGAAAGCATTTATTCCGTTTTTTATTGTTGATGCAATCACTTCCTACGAGTATAATTTGCAAATAATTTTGAAATTCAATATCGTAACTCACCAGAATATACTTTCTGCGTACCATTTCCTGGACAAACTGTTCTACCCCATCTGATGTAAGTAGAACCTCGATCTGAAAATCAAAGTGAGTGTTATAACTTATACTGTAGTTGGTTGTTTAGGTTTGTGACATATTTCAAGAAAGCTTATAACACAGTAATGGAAAAAAATAATTTTCAATTGTATTTAATTCATGTCTCTTTCTCTATTAATGATGGAAAAAATAAGATCTTGATGAAAGCCTTTCTATGTTTCATAAGGTGAACTGTCGGCCAATTTTCAGTAAATCCCGACCCAAAAAGGTAATGTTTTCATCCTAATATCAAGCGTTTGTAATTACAGTTTATACAATTTATTTCTATAGCATAACAATACCACAATACTTATGGCTTAACATAAAACATATTAATAGAAACATACATGCAAAGTGTAAACAACACAAAGATAGGTAAAGTAATTCTTTATTATTTTACACATATCTGTCTATGTGTTCAGATAGGACAGACAAAGCGTGCTGCAGGTATTTGACACCTAGTCAAGGGAGGAGAAATATTATGAATATTCTAATTAAGAAATCGTTAATATACCTTTTATTTGACTTAATTTTAGCACGTCAATTTCCGCCTGTAGCGATTGAATTTCCATCGAGTGGTTTGATTTTAACCATTCTATTTCCTGTCTTAGCATCTGAAACTCTGCAGCAATGTCGTCAGCTGTGTGGAGTAAAAGTCGTCTGTCCTTGTCACTTTGTACTTGAAGTATGACCATAGAAGTTAGAACAATTCCTAGAAAATTAACAAGCATACGTACTTTGAATACTGACTAATGCCAATAAAAGAGTAAAAACTGTTCTATGATAAAAGTAGAGCACCATTATGTCAGAAGTAGAAATGTGTATTATGCATTCCACCTCATGCTATTGGAAACATACTGATAGGTTGTATAAAGCCCACTTTAAGGAGGTTAGTCATATTATCAAATTGATCATTATACAGAAATTGTATTAATCAAGTTATAAATCATCGGTGGTAAATTCGAAAACGTTTCTTCGGATATAAAGTGATATTGTTTACTTCCTTTTTATACTCCGTAATCATACGTCTATAAAGTCTATGTTCTTGAGTAACATTTTACGCATGATAGTGCTCACTAAACAACATTAACTTGAGAGACTTTTAGTGAAACCATTACATGTAATTTGTAATCTGTTCGACAAAAATGAAGATCTTTACATGCTATTATTGGAGATTTCATCAGATTATATAAATAACAACTTTAAAGAAACAAAGACATTTTTATTACAGTGAGTTTACTTTTCAGATTATATCATTTATTTCAAAGTAACTTTAAAAGGGTTTGAAGCTGTATTTGAAGCTATATTACTCTAGAATGATGATCAGAACAAATTTCAAACGCCATGATCAAGACAAAGAAATTAGCAACACACCGTGAACAAAAATTTGACAGCAAAATCTTTTGTAATAGGGGTGTGTATAATATATGATTTTATACATGATCAAGCTTGAGTTTAGCAGTTTGATTAATAAGATTTTATCAATTGCGTCTATTAAGTCGCAGAAACCAGTATTTTACCAAATTAATTAACACAGTGGTTATCACAACTGCAGGGCAAATTTAGCATTTATTTCATATTGTTTTACCACCATATGTAACACTACAAATGGTACTAAAACTAATACCTTAATAACAATACTGGCAAAACCAAACTGCGTCATTTTAACCTTTAATCATTTATTTCTAGCTCTCAACACATTACACATTGCAAAGAAAAAATTTAGTTCAAACATACCATAGACGTAAAATAATCTTGAATGGACCATCGTGTTGTCGTATGGAAGAAGACTGAATAATTACAAAGTGTAGCAAATGTTCTAATTTTAAACAATTCTTATCTAAAGGGCATTTTGACAGTTGCTATCTAAGTTCCCACAATTTGTCCTGTTGAATTATCTATATGTTCGTGTGCCCCAGTGCAACAAAATACTCCAAAACAGTTTACAAATGAACAAAAGATCACACGCTTTTTCATATGTACTAAAGGAACTTCCTTTAAACTATGTTATAAACGTATTTTAAATTGTTTTACGTTTGGGACAGGGCGGCTTGGATACTCGAGAAAGGGGATTTGAATTCAAGATGATTAAATGAAAGAATGAGTATTCAATCGGAATAGCACGGTCTCTTTTTTGCAAAGTATGACATGACCAAAGGCAAGTATAAAAAGAGATGATAATTGCTGTCACATACTTCAAGCCTTGAAGCTATTTGCTGATTGCATTGCTATATCAGCAATAAGAAGGTGTTTTGTAAAGACCTGGGTATTATTATACTTGCGGTACCCAGCCAAATGAACAAGTGAACAACCCAGTATTGCAACGTGTCAAGAAAACTAGCTAATATTTCAATGCCTTCACTCACATTTCAACAATACAATGACTAAACTGAACAGACTGTTATACGCGCTTTGTATGCTTTATCATTCGACGTTCGCACTGACGAACTCGGTCATTGTACGTTCGTGAATATTGTTTGAGGTTACTGTCTGCTTTAAACGACTTGTTTTTTCTACGACGTAAGAGTCGACATCGTGAGGTTTTGATTGATCAAAAATATAGTTAGCAAACTTACCACTTATATATTCCATTAGACAATCTTATAAGTGTATCAGTATTGCTTAAATCTTACCCAGAGTCTTGTGATGAGTCTATAAACCACGTCAATTTTTGATGTTGTACTTTTTCTTCGGATTATACAAATACATGTTGAAAAAAAAATAATTTGTCACGGCAAGTACACTGTAAATAACAGAACAAGAAATTCGTTTAATAATAATGCAACCCGATAAAAATCCATGGTCCGAACTGAGATTCGAACCCACGACCTCTCGAGTCGTAAGCGGACACTCTACCACGTCGCCATAAAAGCTAGCTTGAAGGCAAGATAGTACAAGTGCCGTATTATACCTTTGCTACAATAATCCTTCTACAAGCTTATACTGAATCATTTCAATGGTAAATATATTTGATTTATTTTTAAACCATAATCATGATTTGATGTTACATCGAAAAATCACGTATTCAATAAATAATCGTTTTCTATCGTGTGAAATAGTTCGCTTGATGATAATCCTATGTGCGATTCAACTTGATTGGATACGTATTAACATTGTTTTAATATATTGTTTTGCAGTATCAATAGTTAAACAATGAAACATCATATTTACAGGAAATATAAAGTATTGTTGTTTATCATTGGTATTCTTTCATAAACGATATTCCAGATGAGGCCTCGATGATTTATGTAAAAACAAAATACATAATAAAGAAAGGACTGAATCAGAACGGAATAAGAACGAAACAACATTAAATTGTTTACCTTTGTTGCTACAGAAATTTGCAAAATAAGGTATTTACGTTTACATTCATAGCAACAGATAGTTGATATTGCCACTGGTTTAACTACCAAAACATACACGATTTTTTTCCAAATGCTTACGTATGACACGAGTTTGTAAATTAAAAATGAGACATATACCACCTTTACCTACACGCAGTTTTTTACTTACTCGTGAGTCGTTACGAATCTGTATTTTTTTGTTAATAGTTTCCGATGTTTTGGAAAAAGCGTTTCAGTAAACTTCAAGTGTGTGGTTTGACTGTACATTATAATTAAACGAACGTGGGATAGCTATTTTTGATGACTTGTTTTTTTCCATTCGTAACTTCAAAGACAAATATGTACAGATAAACAAAATATTAGTGCAAGTTTCGGATGCAATATAGCTAGGATAGACATGTTTAATAAGTATTGATGATTAGCCAAAATCAAGAGAGGACCGAAACAACACTTAATATTTTAAACCAATATTGCTAGAGTTTGTCGCAACAATAACTTGCTGATGAAGGCCTTTACATTTGTGACTCTGGACCATTTATAGTTATAAATACTTGATGTTGCCACTGATTAGTGGTGAATAATTTCATTGAAGAAACGATTTTCTTCAGGATTTGCTGAAATGACTATATACATGGTAAAACTATCTAAGACAATATGAGAGAAAATATTATACTTTTTGAGCTTATTCAGAGTTTTTTGTTAAGGATTAAATTTATAATCAGTATTGTCGTTGTTAATTTATAAACATATTTTCATGTACAGGAATGAGTATACTCATTGCTGTGTAAATCTTTCAAACGTCTTAAAATATCAACAGATGGATGTATTAAACAATACTTGTACACATGCAGGTTGAATTATTCATTATAGTTATAAGTTCAAATTAGTTTTAATTGTTATGTAACAATTTTAGATTTGTAATATTGTTATTTTATTTGCAATTGCGACAAAACTTGTTGTTTCGTTTCGAAGGCCTTAGAATTTGAACTCATTTTGTAATAAAGCCAATTCCTATTTGAATATATACGACGATTCTCACTTTTGTGTTGTTGTTTTGTAATAGCTACCTAATTGGGTATGACTGGTATGCAAGACGTCAATACATATATTGTTTAATACCGAAACCACCAAAAGCACTATAAATACATCTATGTGTTTTCATGTATCATAATAATATATTTGTAAGTTTCAAATGAAAATATGAATTGTGTAGCATTATTTCTCTGTATGCAACGATATTATAACCAAATGCTTTGTCGGACAAAGATTAGATTTGTGCTTATACGAACGTGAATATTACCTCCGGTAACACGTGCCACTCACTTTTCGTCGATAGTTTTCGCTTTGTGATTATTTATTGAAGACTTTAGGGCGAAATTTACCAAATTGTTCAAACACGGGAATGTAAAGAATATACATTGGGTAATGTTTACATTATGGAACTAAAACCTGGTGGATTAGATGGCGAAATATCTGTAGTAAAGATTTCGGTCTAATAAAAAGATACCATACAGTTTATTTAAGTTAGGCACAGGGAAAACGATTGTATTAGGTAAGTATAAATTTAACCTTAGTTTATCCGGCAATTTGGAGAAATGTTTATTCGGGGAAGCTTGCCAAACCGAATACTTCATCTGGAGACGAGCCCTATAAACTCAGTACACTTACCTAATATTCTATTTATCCTAACCGCATTTGTTTGAGTATAAGATCTGCTAGATATT
Source organism: Mactra quadrangularis (assembly GCA_025267735.1). NCBI lineage: Eukaryota > Metazoa > Mollusca > Bivalvia > Venerida > Mactridae > Mactra > Mactra quadrangularis. The sequence continues at coordinate 38,822,268 of CM046304.1, forward strand.
ATATAAAACCAGAATGTATGCGTTTATCATGCCTTTAATCTGGATGACCGAAGAAATTACTCAGTGATTGCAATACGCTATCGAAAATGATTATGCGTGCCAAAACATAATCCTGACTATTGACTCAAATATAATAACGTAATACAAATATAGTACATGATTAAATGATATATTTTAAAAAATAAACAAACACCTTATTTGTTTAGTGGCGAAAAAAATCACATACGTAATATTTTTAGTTATAATGGCGGTCATATAGATGCGTTTGTAGGATTTATCGTTTAATTTTAAGTAGATTTTCATTTATCGTGGATTTAAACGACATCTTAGGAGACCTGATAATGATGCAAATTGAAACTGGCTATATGGATAGTAGGATAATGTAAGGAAACACATACTAGCTAAATAGAATGTGTCATTGATGGTTTTCAAAGACTGTCAAGAACGCGGAAGTAGATTTTTTTAAACAAGTGTCATGTGCAAATTACCATAGCTTGGCTTGGATAAAACACCAGTCAGTCGTTGTATTTACTGTATTCACTAGATTTTTGTTCATTAAAACACATTCTAGAATGGAATTTAATGCAACTATGATACAACGCCAACATTCAATTTTTAGCTAACCTGAGCACAAAGTGCTCAATGTGAGCTATTGGGGGGTTTGACCAATAGCCAGGGTTAGTGCATGCGCGTGTGCATTTGTGCTGGGGTGCGTGCGTGTATGCGTGCGAGGTTCCGTCGTCAACAATTTCTAAAAAAAGTGTTGTCAAAAATCATAAGGTATGCAGTTATTAAATTTGGCATGTAGCAGCACAAGAAGGTGCCTTACAAGATTGTTCAAATTATGTCCCTTGGGTCATAATTGGGGCCGCCCCAGGGGTCAACAGATATTAATAAGGAAATTTTAAAAAATCTTCTCTAAAACTGCATGGCCTATAGTTTGATATTCGCCATATAGCATCACTAGAAAATGATCTACAAAGATTGTTCAAATTATGCCAATGGAGTCAAAATTGGCCTCGCCTCAGGTGCCACAAGGTTTACATAGAGTTATATACAGAAAAAAATTGTTTGAAACATCTTCTCAAAAACTGAAAGTCATAGAGATTTCATCTTTGATGTTTGGTTTTATCTTGAGGGCTTCTACAAAGATTGTTCAAATTATGCCCCTTGGTTGAAAACTAGCCCCGCCCCAGGGATCACGTATTTCAGCTAAAACTGTTCAACAATATACTGTCTGATGCCCTAAGCATTTAGTTATCAGGTAAGCAGCCCAAGGTTCTCAAGACCCTCCTGTTAGGTTTGTCTTCAAATGGTATATGATTCAACGATTTGTAAATAAATTCTTCGTAAAACATGAATAAGACTATTTAATGTTACTGCGTGTCATACTATTATGTAGAAAATTAGTGTAAATAGTTCCATCAATTATAACACAATGTCTAACATTCCAGTATTTTTTAATAGAATGGAGTATTAGGTTGGGGTCATTCAAAGCGTCGCTGGATAAAGTTATTTCCAACTTCCGGATAAAATCATTTGTATACAATCGATCTTACTGACCTTTGCCCGAAGACGCTGAGCATCATGGGTAAACTGTTTATTTACCTGAAAACACGTGGCAATGTTTACATTCTTATATTTCCCCCATTCAACTGCACTGAACAAATTTAATATGTTTTTATGTCTACTCAATAAAATATAACTATCCAACCAACTATGCACATTAAATGAAACAACGCGTTTACATCTGTCATTCTTTACAAAGACATTTGAAATCGAAAGTAGGTTACACGGTTTAATATGCATAATGTACCTTTTGATAGTTTTGATAGTTAAAAGTATGTTGTATTGATAATTCATGTAGTAATAAGAGATCATTTATTTTACAAATAAATAATGATGGCATAAAAAACGAAAATATCTAGCGATTTTGTCTTCATGCGCCGCAGTAATTCTGTTGCGTATCAAACCGCCGAATTCTGCGTTGTACGTGTTATTATAGAGGTGATGTCCTCACGTTATATTTATAGGGTGGGATAAACTCAGTACAGGTTAATGCTAATGTAATATTCTGTATGTGCCTAATTCGCTTAATGATAACAAAAAATTATCCCATTTTGTTTCTGTATTTAGCAGCATGTGTAATAAATAATATTCCACTTACTCCAATAAACTAAATATTAAGTAATTTATTTAGAACAAACGACACATGCTATTTCCCGACCGTTTGGATACACTTGACATGGTAGAGATCCACATTTAACTTCTGTGATATACAACCGTTTACCATCTAAATCAGCTTCACCATGATAGACGGCTTCTGGATTGGAATCAACACAAGCATAGTCGGTAGCAGCAACATGGCCGTGATACCCAGTCAAAAGATATCCTGTGTATTCTAATGTCCAACTTGGATAACAGTTTGTACGTCCAGGAATCATGATTGTTACAGATCTAGAATTATGGCAGAGAACACATGGGGCATCTTCATTGTACATATTGTTAGGAAATAGTTGAACATATGCATTACTCGTTTCATATTCTGTACCTGAGATGAAGCCACTATTACTTTGTATACCATCTTGATATTTACCCCATGTTGGATCATCCGGTAAACAAACAAAACTGGCAGCACCTCCGTTTACTTCATACGGGGATCCTGCTGTGAACCCTTTACAAATTACAAAATTAGATATAAGGACATTTGTTTCGTCAAAATTCGTAAGTTTTGCTATTAGTTAAAAAAAATCAATGTCAGGTGAGCGCAGGATATAGCAAAGGAACGTCGTAGTTTTGAATAAAACATATTATTTTCAGGATTTGCGAACTGAAGTTAAAGCATCTGACAACAAACGTGTCGAGTTTCTAGATTTGATAATGTTTTATATTTGTACGATTTTTATCTTGATAGAATAAAAGCACATACTTTCACAAATCTTTAGATTCTATTTTTCATATTTTACAAAAAGGAAAGCATTAAGTCTGTAATTCGTTAACACAACCACTTCCTACGAGTATAATTTGAAATAATTTTGAAATTTTAATATCATAACTCACCAGAATATACTTTCTGTGTACCATTTCCCGGACAAACTGTTCTACCCCATCTGATGTAAGAAGAACCTCGATCTGAAAATCAAAGTGAGTGTTTTACTGTAGTTGGTTGTTTGTGTTTGTGATTGATTTCAAGTAGACATAATTGCAAAAATTTATTTTAATGTCGAATTAACTTATTTTAATCGACACATATGTAAAGTAAGGCATCCAAACATTATGTCATATTCTTACAAGAAACAAGAAGCAAAATGGTAGTATATTCTTATCCTATGAAACTTAAGTTTCATTCATGCCTGTGTTTCTGTTAGTAATGAAATAAGAGCATCTTGTAAAAAGCCCTACTGTGTTTCAAAATGTGAACAGTTGGCCATTTTTTCTGTAAATCCCGACATATCAATACCACAGTACTTATGGCTAAACATAAGACATACAAATACAAACACACATGCAAAGTGTAAACAACACAAATATAGGTAAAGTAATTTTACATATGATGTCATATATCTGTCTTAGTGTTCAGATAGGACAGACAAAGCGTGCATATAGATATTTGACACCTAGTCAGGTAAGAAGAAAATTGTTGGATTTAGCATAATGAATATACTAATTTTAAAAGAAACCGTGAACATACCTTTTATTTGACGTAATTTCAGCACATCAAATTCCGCCTGTAGCGACTGAATTTCCATCGAGTGGTTTGCTTTCAACCATTCTACTTCTTTAGATTGATTTACGTTTAACCATTCTATTTCTTTTGATTGATTGACTTTTAACAATTCTATTTCTTTTGATTGATTTACTTTTAACAATTCTATTCCTTTAGATTGATTTAATTTTAACCATTCTATTTCCTGTCTTAGCATCTGGAACTCTGCAGCAATGTCGTCAGCTGTGTGAAGTAAAAGTCGTCTGTCCTTGTCACTTTGTACTTGAAGTATGGCCATGGAAATAAGAACAATTCCTAGAAAATCAACAAGCATACGTTCCTTTAAGACTGACTAATGCCAATGATAGATTAAAACTGTTCGATGATTAAGTAGAACAACTATATTTCAGAAGTAGAAATGTGTATTATGCATTTCACCTCATGTCTTTGAAGACATACTGGTGGATTGTAATAAGCTCATTTTAAGGAGGTTTGTCAAATTGATCATTATACAGATATTGTATTAAACAAGCAATAAATCATTGTTAGTTAATTTGAAAACGTTTCTTCTCATATAAAGTGATATTGTTGAGTTCCTTTTTTCTTTGTTTTTGAGTAAAACTTCACACATCGAAGTGCTCACCAATTAATATAAACTTGAAAGACTTTAAGTGAAACCGTTATATGTGACATGTTATCTATTCGACAAGATTGAAGAACTTTATATGCCATTATTGCAGATTTCATTAGATTTCAAGACATTTTCATTAAATTAACTGCTACTTTCGCTATCATCTCGCTTATTTTCAAAGTAACTTTTACAGGGTATAAAGCTGTATTTGAAGATATATCACTAGACACAAATCATAATTAGAACCATATTAATGCCATAATCTTGATAAAATATCCTTTAACATACTGTGAATTAAGATCTGTCTGCATATTTTTTGTTATAGAGCTTTATATTATATATAATTATTTACATGATCAAGATTGCGTCTATTGAGTCTTAGAAACCATTATTTTACCAATTCATTAACACAGTTTTATCGCAAATACGGGGCTAATTTAAACATTTTATAACTTCTGAAACGAAATGACCTGTTCGCTATAGTTTTATATCCTTTTACTGAACTTAAGATGTGCAATTAACATCAGTTATGTATGTATATACTTTATTATTATTGAAGGTACTTAAATGTAAATGTTTAGTATCTGAAAAGAGGAGATGATATCAATAAATAATGGATGAAAAGCAAAACTGAAAAAGAAGTTGATAATCTAAACGTCAAGTCATTCAGCAAAAGTGAATTAACTCAGTTCGACAATCACTAGTTAATGATTAGAATTTCTACGCACCTGTTTAAGAAAATACAATAATACTTGTTGATTAAGACAAAGTAGCAAGTACTTTAAACACCTTACCCTGTAGAGAAATTATTTCTTCTTAAACCTAAAATCGAGACAGTACCTAACTGTAAGGAATTATAAAATACTTCGTTGAAAGTATACATTTTGCCTAAATCATCTAACATATAATTAAATTTAGTTTCAATATCAGTTGTCAAAATTCTTTTACTAGGATTCCTAGAAATTGGTTTCCATCCTGATACAATCGGCCATAAAATATTTAAAACAGTACCAATTATTAAATATTGATAAAACATTTTTGCCAAAGCTTAAAAAATCCTCTGAAAGTATCTTCTAAACTGCATCAGCTTAATCTTAATTTACGCATTCCGACTGTCAGCGCGTTATGAAATAGTTTGAAAGAATTAAGTTCAAACATACCATAGACGTAAAATAATCTTGAATGTTCCATCGTGTTGTCGTATATAAGATTAATGAATTAAATACTAAGTGTAACAAATGAATTTATTAAAAACAAGTCTTATCTAAGAGACATTTTGACCCTTGCTAATTAAGATACCAAAACTTGTCCTACTTACACCATGTAGTTATTTTCTGTTCGAGTTTTTGGAACAAAACACTAAAATGGTTTACTAATGAACCAAAGGTCACACGTTATTTTATATGTATATGTACTTAAAAAACACGCATTTTTCAAACTTCATATTCAACGTCAATAAATTGTTATGCAGTGTGTCTTTTACAACTGAAAATGGGCTTGAAAGTCTAAGTCTAATATATTAAAGAAATCACAATCGAAATGTTTTGTTTCTTCTGTGCAAAACATGACACAAATGTCCAAACTCTATCCTATACGAAGCATAAACATGTAATACATACACAGTAAAATCGATGTCACTCTTTCCATTGCTACAGTTATGGTCGATTTAACCATGCTCAGTCACGTTTAGTTTTAGTTTAAACTTATTTTATTGCCCGTAATACATATTTACAATTACATAAATACAACAAATATAATAATAACACATAACTATATGTATATACGGCAATCGGGTTGAGCCACAAGTTCTATAACCTAGTTACGGCTCAGTCACGTCTACATTTATGTCACGGCTAAGACTGAACAAAACATTTGTCGCACGTATTGCAAGCTCCATGCGACGTTCGAACTTGCATAGAAGTTAGTGGGTATTGTATAAGGTTACCGTCTTCTTTAAAGGACTTGTCTAAATCTTTTAACAGTGTGTGTTTCTAAACTGACCTAAGAAACATTACGCACGTCATTCTGCGGTGCAACGCTCTTTCGGGCACGACATCGTCGGGCTTTGATTGATCCAAGCTATCTTTAACGTACTTAACACATAAATATCCCATTGAATAATCTTACAGGTGCATAAATGGTACTAAATTCTTACCAAAAGGTTGGTGATGAATGTATGATCTATGTCAGTTTATGTTTTTTTAATTTGTTTAGAAAGTTGTGTTACAAATTGCAATTATAACTTTTTGCATGGCAAGTACATTGTAATTTACAGATTTCGTTCAAGAAAAAAAAACCTTCTCTAAGCTTATAACGAAACATTTCAAGATTAAATATATCGTTCTTGTAACAATCAATAAAAATATTTCATTGAGATTGAGTATTCGAAATAATTTACACTTTTTGTAATGTATCGTTTTGCAACATCAACATCTAAACATTAAAACACCATTCTATAGGATATGTTCAGTATTGTTGTTATCATCCATATTCATCTATAAACAATATTAACCGTGACACTCATGCCTAAATGATTGATATGAATACTTAATACAAATCAGGAGAGGACCACCGTAACAGAACGGAATCAGAACAAAACAGCATTATTTACCTTTGTTGCTACAGAAGTTTGCTGGATAAGGTATTTACATTTGTAACTCTTGGCTATTAATAGTAACAGACACGGGTTTTCATACGAATGATTACGTATGGCACGAATTCGTAAAATTTCACGGATAATTATGTGTATTTTTCTTACGAGTCCTTACGAGACTGCCAACTCGTAGTCAAATGTAAGTATACATTAATAACTCGCAGACCCTCGTCAAAACAATCCATAGTAAACAGAACATACTGATTCTAGCTAGTAGATAACGTATTTCTGTAACCAGTTAATGATACTGAACGGATTGTAGCATGTTATTTACGATATATTTACGCACAACTTAATTTTTTACTTGTCTCTTCATAAGAATGTGCGAGTTGTGTCGAGTTATAAACGGATATCATTGAGTTAAATAACAATACTGTTATTTACGAATGCATGCGATTGACTACGAGTTGCTTATCCTTAATGACAACGTAGATATGTGTGTGTTTGTCCGCACCTAAAAGTTCTTCGCCACTTGAACTATTCAGATTTTTTTCGTCGATCGTTTCCGATTTATGGTTGTTAAGAAAATACGTTTTGGGCAAACTTCGAGTGTGTGGGTTGAGTGTGAATAAATACGTTGTGATAGCTATTTTTTGATTACCTGAAAACCTTTCCATCTGTCACTAAAGACAAATAAACGTACAGATAAACAAAATATAAGAGCAAATTTTGGAAGCAATATAGCTGGGATCATAGTGACTCTTAGATAAGACTTGTTTTAAATTAGAACATTAGTTACTCTTAGCAATTATTTATCAATTTATACGACAACACGATGGTACATCCAAGAGTATTTTACTTCTATGGTATGTTAGTACTTAATTTGTTCTTTATATTGTATAAAATGTTGATAATTTGAATTAGTGAAATTAGGCATATATGTTTCTTTATTTCCATCTCTCTCTATATTTATACCATTATCTGTAGAGAGTTGGAATTCTGTACATAGAATTGAATAATATAATACTATTATGTCGCTACAAAATTATAATCAATGCACTGGAGGTACTGTGTGAATGATAGTTTGAAAGGCAGAGAAGTGGAACGCTATAACTATAATATTATAGAGATTATTTTGTTATGTTGTGCGACTACGAACCAGTAGAACTTAAAACGAATTCATAAATTTTCTTATCCCGTAATATCAATTCAGTTTCACTCCGCATCGTATTTGCCAAAGTAAATCTAGTTACCATCAAAACGACATTAGATATTTAAGTCAACAAATGCATTATTTGCTTTAAATACTGGCTTACTTATTAGCATTTTTACAATCTCAAATCCCATGTTTCTAATCCCCCTCTTTGTGCCTCAAAATGACTTTTTATATAGGCATACAGAACAACCTCTCTTGAACATCATCTACTTGGAGGGACTAACTGATGTTGTTATTCTGCAGACGTTAAACTCAATTAAAACTACGCCAAGGGAAGTTTTAAAGCTGTTGTTGCGAGGATTAGTTCTGTAGTGGGCCGCTCTGCAGTGGTAATACTGTTAATACAACATCTTACAACGACTTTTAATACATAAACATTTACCAAATTTATTTGTTTTAAATATTGGTACGTACAAAGTTTTTTTAAAATACATTGACAAATACAAATGCTCCAAATAACACGAAAAGTGATAGCAAATCTATTAATAAACTTTAGTTATTGAGCTCATTCATTTGTCATGTGTTTTGTTCTGGATGACATTTTCCTTTATATAAACCATACGTTCAAATCAAATCTAAAATGCCTTATCTAAGTCATTAAGTCGAAATACTATATAAAACCTATTCATCGCTTGTCGAATTTCAATTATTAATCCGAATAGATAATTGGTCTTGGATTTTCTAAATCTAGGTCATTACATGTATACTTATTTTTAAAAGAAGACAACTAGTGTGTATTTGAAAGAGGTCTTTATCTAAATCGCCATATGTTGATCAGTTAGTTAATATCATCTAAAAACCATTCGATGCCGACAGAAAACAAGGTCAAATCAAAGATAAGATGGTCAAAACTCTAAAGGTAACAATGTCAGTTCAATTTTCACAAAACCTGAACAGAAGCTTTTTTTATTGAAATCTATGTCTAAAAACCATTCGATGCCGGCAGAAAACAAGGTCAAATCAAAGATAAGATTGTCAAAAATCTAAAGGAAACAATCTCAGTCCAATTTTCATAAAACCTGAACAGAAGCTTTTTTTCGTTGAAATCTATGTTAGTTTGATAACAGGTATTTGCGCTAATTCAAAAGGGAAACCTAATAAAACATAAAGGGCGAATGAAAGTGTCAGTCATGGTAGTCTTATCAAGTTAGAATCAGGCATATTTAAGTTAAGTAAATAAGAGTTAAGTATTTTGAATATATACAAATCTGAATTAGTTGATAATATTAATAAGCATTTCGTTGTCTGGTTCCCAGTCGTATTTTAGCAGGTAAAAGTACGTCAGGCAAACCATGATCATGACCGCGCCCTATGTAATGAATTAGATATTGGATAATTATAATATGTTTCAAATGAGCATTTCTCATTACACAGGCTTAAATCAAAGGATCATTGTACAATAATTGCAATGGATACCTTTTTTAGTTGTTCGGTTACATTAATTTATGCAAAATAAAGTATCCGAACTTCTTATGAGACTAACCCGCGTCCGAATTATGTTCACTTGAGACCTGTTAATCGTCGGCCAAATATACGTGTAATATGAAAAATCGAAATCGAATGTCCTATATATTACTGAACTCCTACTAAAATAAGCAATTATCAGCAAATGATCATGCAAGATTAAGAAAACGTAATATCTGTATAATAACTGAGGAGACCGCCATAATTCTCGTTTGCTGACCCGTTAACGATAGTGGTAACGGGCAGGTAATCCAGACTAAAGCATTTCAATACTCGTACAAATGTGTTCTAGAGACGATGCATGGCGAATCTATTGGGCTCTCTTTCAAATAAATCAAGTTTTATATTTTGCAGGACTTATTCTTATCTCCATTGATATAACACCAGTACGAAGTGATGAAGAAAGACGACTATTACTACACACAACTGACGATATTGTGGCAGAGATTCAGATGTTAAAGCAAGAAGTTGCGACATTAAAAGCAAACCAAATGCAAGGTATACTCTAAATGATTTCTATTGAATCAGTCTCTGTCTTGCATGCATTTAGAAATATGTTCACATGAAATAAACACACTTCAAATTCAATACGATAGAAACACACTGCGTTAGTTCCTAAAGTATTTACTTAAGATACACCTACATAAGTTAAATAACATAATATAATAATAATAATAATATTTATTTGGAATAGTGTACACATAGCATAATTACAATAAACATACTACATATCATGTGACAAGTAATAAGCTATGACAGGCACACCAACACCAGGGATAGCACAAAAAAGGGCAAGCCCTTATTTCCATTGTGGTCCCTACGTGTTGGTGGCGTGACATAGAGAGGCAATGATACAGCAAATACAATTGAGACCAATACAAACAAAAAAAGAACATAGCACTTACTCTTTCAGATAATTGAATATACATGTAGATGTTAAATGTTAAATATGTATCAGACAGTTTTTATTCAGTATACATAAAATTAATCATAGAAATGTTAAAAGTATCACAGTTTAGTTGATAGTCACAATGTTTATCACATGAAATGATCAGGTATCACAGTTAATTAGATAATCACACAATTAATCACAGAATTTTTAAGTATCACAGTTTAGAATCAATAAAACATATATAGATCTAAGACAATTTATCTAAAAAATGCTGTTTCACAGTTTGTTTAAATTTTGGAAAGTTTTTTATTTTAGTGATGTTGGATGGTAAGGAGTTCCATAATGAACAGCCGAGGTAGCAGAAAGATTTTAGTCCAAAACTTTTGACTGTTGGTAAAGAAAAGGCACCTTAGTTACTAAGTCTTGTATTATAAAGGTGGATAGTGTCTTGAGAAATAAAATTATTTGACATATAAGCTGGAGATTTCCCTAGTTTTATCTTTAAACATGACTCAGAATTATCTGATTTACCCTATGTTTTACTGGTAACCAGTTTAAAAGTCTAAAATGTTCAGCACCTACATGAGCTCTAAAATTCATATCAAATACAAATCTTATTAATTTATTCTGAGTAGTTTGAAACTTATTTTTTAAAGCTTGGGTCAATCCATGGTACCATATTGAACAAGAATAATCAAAATGACATTGAATGAGAGACATAATCAATAGCTTTTTGGTGTGCTGAGTGAGATAATCTTTTTTTCTGTATAGGAACTTGAGTCTAGCGTTAGCTTTTTGAAGAACACTACGAGCGGTGGTCTCAAATGATAAGTTTTGGTCAAGTATAGCACCCAAATATGTAACAGAAGATGTGGGTTGAATATTTATTCCATTACATGTTACATGGATGTTGGGATCAGATTTAAGTTTAAACTTAGATCCAAAAAGTATAGACTCAGTTTTACCGAGGTGCAAAGACAGCTTGTTGTCAATTAACCATTCACTTATAAGACTGATATCAAGAGAAAGTCTATTTTCAATATCATTCTTGTTCTTACCAGATACAAGAATGCCAGAATCATCTGCATATAAAAGGAGTTTACTATTGATGACAGCAGACATGTCATTTACATACATTAAAAATAAAAGAGGACCTAGTATGGATCCCTGAGGGACACCACATGTTATAGGAGCAGAAGAAGAATGTATACCGGCCACATCTACTAACTGGTGTCTATCAGAAAGATAGGATTTTAACCATACCAGTATATCATTACTTAAACCAGATGCTTTAAGTTTCATGTGTAAAATATCATGATTAACAGTGTCAAAAGCTTTTTGTAAATCCAAAAGTATCATACCAACAAGATTACCTTTATCCATTTCAAGTCTTATGTAATCAGTAAGATGAATTAAGCATGTGTCAGTTGAAAAACCACTTCTGAAACCCGATTGAAATTTATAAAATAAATTGTTCTTATTAAAATACAGTTCAATTTGGTCATATATAACTTTTTCAAAAATTTTAGAGATAATGTTTAAAATCGAGACTGGCCTATAGTTACCTACATCGGTTTTATCATTCTTTTTGTAAAGGGGAACTACTCTTGCTAGTTTTAAATCCTCAGGTACAACACCTTGTATTAGTGACAGATTGATGACATGAGCCAACGGACAGGCTATAATGGAAGCACCATCTTTAACAAATCGAGATGGGATGTTATCTAAACCTGCTGATTTATTGATACTTAGGCTTGATAAATATTTAATAACTTTATTTTCAGACACTAATGAAAATGAAAAACTGTCAAAATGGACACCTTTGTCTGAGTAAAATTTATTGACAAAATTTTTTACATACTTGTTAACACACGTAGGCAATTTATTTACTAAATTTGCAGCAACGGTAGTGTAAAAAGAATTAAATGCATATGCAATTATATTTTTGTCAAAACAAATACTTGTATCTATTTTTAAACTAATATTAGCTTGGGTTGATGATGAAGAACTTTTTTTAGAGGGTAATCCTAGACCCTTAAGTGAATTCCATAGAGACTTAGAGTCATGTTTGTTATGTTCAAGTGTATCAGAAAAATAGTGTGTATAGTTTCTTGTGTTTTATTTCTTAAATACTTAAAATGCTCATAATTTTCTTCATTTTTATTTTTCTTAAAAACATTATATATCTGTATAAGTTAGATTAAAGTTTCTCTCCAATTCATCGGTTCGAAAGATTCACTCGCTCACTTTCTTCCCCTGCTAAAATACTACGTACAAACTGATATTTCTATTTTTAGACAGAGACACATAAACATTTAAATCGCATGTCTGTCACGTGATTTTTTAAAAATAGATGCAAAGTTTCTCACGCCTGTACTTTCAAAATGTCGAAATGCAAAGATGTTGGACTGTTTTGAATTGCATTAGTTAGATAATGGAAAATTAACAAAAATAAAAGTAAATATTGATCTTTTTAAACGTGTATCTCTAACTTTTTACTATAAACATAGAGCAACTTATTGAACTTAAATACAACTGAATACAATGTAGCCTCGCTATAGATGACGTCATACGAGGTTGCATTCGTCACTAGTATGATCATACCATATAAGGTAATGTTTACCCGTTCAACCAATGAAAATGCGTATAAAGTTTTTCAGCTAAATTGGGATTTGGTAAACTTTCATTGTTCTTTCAAAGGTTCATAGTAAAGATCAATATCATAAATCGACACATTTTATGGCAGCGGGTGAATGTAATGTATTCACTGAGCTGCGAGGGGAGCGTTGAATAAAGTAAACACGAAATGTTTTAGTAACGTCGAACTTATATTTCATGAAAACGAATTTAGTTTTGAAAAGTGTATTAAGAATGTCCAAAAGGGTTCTAAATGTATAAATAAGTTTCAATGTTCAAGGTGTTACCAGATTTACCGACTCATTGTTGAAAGGTTTGTACATTTTATATTTCAGAACGGGGTTCTACATACATCAGATGGGGTCGAACTGTTTGTCCAGGAAATGGTACACAGAAAGTGTATTCTGGTAAGACTATCCAGCTATGTTGATCTTATATATTTCCCTTGATCATGACTTTAAATAGGCACAGGTTGAACGAAGGTGTTGTTTACAAAATGTTGCCATTGAAGAATATATATTACACTTCAATGCCCGTGAAATGTTTTTTTCTCTTTTTAAGATAATATTGCGATTCATCGGCAATTTAGCAATTTAGCAATGTTAAGAATGGTGACCGCGAAAGAAACTGCAAAAAAAACAGGTCACAGCTCTGAGATAACGTCCATTAGGCAATAAAATCATATGCAATGATGGCATAAAACTAAACATTTTATATGTTCCAAAACATACTAACTTGGTACTCAGTATCTTATTATACGTACATGTGGTTGTTCACTTAACCCTAACAAAATATCATTTAAATCCATTGGTAAACTTACTTGTTACTCGTACTCGCTATTTTTACAAGCAATTGATAACTATGTATTCAATATTATCCTGTGCATTTTAAAGGGTTCACAGCAGGATCACCGTATGATGTGAACGGAGGTGCTGCCAGTTTTGTTTGTCTACCAGACGATCCAACATGGGGCAAATATCAAGACGGCATTCAAGATTATGGTGGATTAATCTCCGGTACAGAGTATGAAATTAATACTAATTTTCAACCATTTCCAAACAATATGCAGGATGAAGATGTCCCATGTGTTCTATGCCATAATTCTAGATCTGTAACAGTCATGATTCCAGGACGTACAAACTGTTATCCAAGTTGGACACTAGAATACACAGGATATCTTATGACAGGTTATAAAACCCATGTTGGTGGTACTGAGTATGCTTGTGTTGATTCCAATCCAGAGGCCGTCTATCATGGTGAAGCTAATTTAAATGGGAAATTGCTCCATGTCACAGAAGTTAAATGTGGATCTCTGCCGTGTCAGGAGTATCCAAATGGAAGGGAATTAGCATGTGTTGTTTGTTCTAAATAAATATTCGGTATAATGAACTAAATTGGAATATCACTGAAATATAGAAAAATAAATATTTAACAAAATAATTTCACTGTATATCTTTAGTTGTTAAAATTTCGTCCCTTAAATTACAATTTATTTAGTCAATGACACTTCTAGGCACAAACGAGAAAATGTGACTTCAGTATTAATATTAAAAACTGTATCCAAGCTCTGTTAAATGTTTGGTGTTGTCCGTCTGACTTGTTTCAAGCATGTCTGTCTAAAGAATTACGATTTTTGTACAGGCTCGTACTAATATAAAAAAATACGAAATTAGTGTTTTTTCTTGCAGATAATTGTTTGCTGTTCTTGTACACTGGGACATTTTTCATCACCTGAAGATTCTCTACAAAGATTATTCAATTTACGCCCAAAGGGTCTAAATGTGCTTCGCCAAAGAGATGACAAACATTATTTTACATAGGCTCAAAACATCGTATGTAGGCCCTACGTTACACTTGACAGAATTGATACTTACCTTAGTTTTTTAGCCTTTGAAAATAATGTTTGTCTTTTTTTATAAAAGAGGCATGACCTTGAATTCCTTTACAAAGATTAATTAAGTTATGCCTCTAGGATCTTACTTTGTCCAGCAAACGGGATTAAAAGTTTAACATAAAGTTATATAAGGAAACGCTAAAAATTATTCCCTAAAACTGTTTGGTTAAGCTATCATATTTGACAAATTGCCTCTAAAGGTCCTTCGAAAACAAATGTACAAAGTTTACCCCTAACGGTATAAATTTGCTCGCCCCAGGGGTCACAGCTTTTTATACAGCTAAATATGAAAGAGAACAAAAACTTGTTCCAGGTGCTCTTGGGATCTTTTTCTTAAATGAGCGGTCCAGGGTTCTCAAAACCCTCTTATTCAGCAAGTATAGGCATGTGTATATGCCTACGCACTATATAAAAATATTTATGAGAGTTCGGAACAGAGGGAAATAAAATATTGGAAGAATAAAAATCGTGATATTAGTGACCCCACTAACGTTTGCTCTTAAAAATGATTAAGTTCACCAAACTCTTGCATGGAGTATATAATTTATGGAAATTTGGTATTATTTATTCATATAATCATAACAAACTATCGTACAGTTTCTCAATGAAGTTTTCAAGTTATAGGTCCGGCATCTGTGGAAATGGGTTGAAAAATGATAAACGAAACCATTTATTTTCATGCAAGATATGATACCCATGCAAAATGCTTAACATGATGTATTGAATGAGAAATATTATGTTTTATACTTATTGATCATGTTATTATTCCAATATACAAATGACAGTTAATTCGAATTCTACATAAATGTAGCACTATTTGATTCCTTCGTGGAACTTTAAATAATCTAACATAAGTAATAAATGAGACAAATTTATATCAGTATCACAAGACTAACTTTGTAATACTTAGTAATGGAACGTGTTATATACTGTGTCGTCCAGAATTACCCTTACAGTCGTAAAACAGAGATTAGCAACAATTGGTTTTACATTTGTACATTTTATTTTATTTTTTTCTTATTTACGCAGTTTATTGCAGTTATAAACTTAACATGTGAAAGCGAAGTAATGTTTCTTTTGACAAGGGTAGATATATAATCTTTAGTCTTGATAAACACACATTTACAAGAGTTAGGGATAATTATGGAAGGCACTGTTACAGGAACCATGCAAAAGACAATATTAGCATTAGATATTGTCGATTCTTACATGCTGAACATTTGAATTAAACATCATAGAGGAAATCCTGCCAATTTAAGGTGGACTAATTTAAGCTCGAAGAAGGTAATCTGAAAGATCACACATAGTAGTATAAAACTTAAGGAACGTTATACAATGCATTTACACTATCAAACCACTATCAGCCTGAGAGAGGTTATACAGTTTAAATTAAGTGTTTCGCAAGACGAATAATCACTACAAGTCAAGACATGATATAGCTACCGGGTTGATAGTACGGCGTTACATAATATAATAATGGATTACATCGCTTTAGTTCTTTCCAGTTTGAGCGTCCTTCATATCCTTGGATTTCCAGGACTGGGAGATGTCCACACAAGGTTCGATGCTCCGGTGACTTAACCAAGCTATGATTTCAGTTAGCTGTGTAGTATGTCAAAAATGGTATCCAGGTCGGACTCACCTCGCGTGTCTTTCAGACCTTGGGTGCCCGAGGATGAAGTCCGTTGGTTTGAGGTTCGATGCTCTGGTGACATTGACCTCGTAACGATCTCATATCATTGATCTTAAATGTTTAAATACTACTGGCCTTTCGTCAATTTGATTTACACTTTAGTGTTACATGTATGTCCACCTTCGTTCGACGGGATTTCCTTAAAACTAAACACGGATACCCTGTTTAGTATGAGTGGCCTTAAACATTCCACTTTAACACCCAACAATTACTTAGTTAGATATCATCTATTTGTTGTTATTATTTTTGGTTAATGACATAACGGGTTTTTTATAACACATAAATGTAATCGCATAAATTATTAGATACATACTATACATGATCGTCTCTTAATGTCAATGCACCATAAATATATTTTGCTAATTATTTACATGTAGTCCAATAATATGTTTTTGCAAGACACTTCCATGAAAGGTAATTATTTTAACTTACAATTGCTTCCGAGGCAACAGTTTATGATTTAAGCAAGATGTTTGGAAACTCATGTTTGGAAACTTATATTGGAAACAACTATAACATTTTAGCATTCTATAAATTATCATTAAATCTTCTTAATAAAAAGAATTTGAAACTGTTGATTTTAACATCAAAGGAAACATCAACAGAAATATACAGGATCAAATTATGCGAAGGTCGCATAGTTCATAACCTACATATATGTGCTAATGTGTTGTGTGTGTTGGCCAGAACATGAGTCATTGTGTGACTTTTGGCTAGAGAAATGCATCACGCTCACAAAACAGGAAATATGGAACGCAGAAAATGTAAACATAAATTACAAGGTAACTTTTGGTTTCAAACTATTATTATTATTATTATTAACATTAATATTATTATTATCAATATTATTATTTAAGAAATAACTTACAGTTGTCTATATCATGTTGTCTAATAAAACATAGGCACGAGCTGTGATGCGCGTATGATTAAACCACAAGTGCTTTAGCACGAGTGATTTAATTAGCGCATCATACGAGTGCCTATGTTCTTTTTAGACAACATAATATAGACAACTGTTATTTATTTCGATTCTAACATCGCAAAATACATCCCTAGAAAACATATGTTTTAAGAACTAATTTTAACCGTGTGAAACGCCATGCTGTTGAAATCCACCCCCAGTGCAAACGCCGAAAATAGCATTTATTTACACAATTCTCATAGATAGGTGTTTCTAATTCCAAACAAATAATTATATTAAAATCATAATTAAAAAGATAGAAACCAAAAACTAAAAACGAATTGTCATACTTTTATTTGTGTGTTTAACATCACAAAACATTCTACCTTTCCCTTAGTGTGTGACAATTTATTTACGCAATCATAACGTAGCAAAATTTAAAGTTCGATGTTTTCGACGGAATACTGCAAATACAGCTTAAATGATTGGATGTTAGCGGTATAGTAGTGTGTTAACAGACAATTTAATTAAGAATTTATCGAAAAAGTTGGATATAAATTGGATTTATGAACGGGTGTCGAGGAAGAATGGATTTTCAGAAAATCGGCGCTGCTCGTGTCAACTTAGATAATTATGAAACTTGAAAGAATACACGAAGCCAGTAACATTATATTATCATGCTATGCACAGTTTGGCTTTAATTAAATAGTCAATCTTTGTATTTTTTGTATATTGGCTGGCATCATCGTCGGATGAAGGACAGACTGAAATGTGACAGCGGAACCCGGAATTGCTGGGACTTAGAAAACGTCTTGTAGTACTCGAGTAGGTCTTACGCTAGAATCGTTTTAAAGTCATTTTAAAGCATCTTCCTTCAAGTAATAAGGTTAGTACATGTTTTACATTTACTGAAATGCTTAAAACGGACATCCAAGGTCCTGTTAGAGTCAACCATTATAAACTCGGGCACTATTTTTGGCTTTGCTTATTAAACGTGGGAAGCATGACAGTCGTCACGAGCTATGTTTTGTTGAATATTAAAGCATAGATGACGTCATATTAAACAAAGAGTGAAAGCGCACGTGCCTATGTTAGAATAATATATACCGCATTTGTATAGCGCTCTTTTCATATTGAATATATGTTCAAAAGCGCTTCACAATCATATGCATAATTAGGAAATACGAGTTTAAATGAAAATGGTTTAGAGATGATAAAACAAATAATAAAATCAAGACTAATAAAAAAACTAAGAATAAGTGATCAAAATAGTGCTCATAGTAGTTTAAAAAAACAGCAACAAAACAAGTGGATTTTTTAATGTAAAAGATAGTAAATGAGTAATAATGGACTGTTGGTAGAACGGCAGTCAAATGGTCGATGGGAAATCAGGCTAGATGCCCCTAAAATCCGTGATTGCAAGGTGCAAAGTACGATTCTAATCCAAGACTCCCGCCCGAACATCCATCAGCAATAGTGCCCGCGCGTCCCACCAACCATCATATATACATTATATAGTGGTTAGATAAAGTAAAAGTGATAAAGGTAATGATTAGATTATGAATAAAGGCAGTCACCGACCAATGGGAACCAGACAAGATGCCTTGTAAAATTCATGATT
The DNA here is from genome assembly GCA_025267735.1 of Mactra quadrangularis. NCBI lineage: Eukaryota > Metazoa > Mollusca > Bivalvia > Venerida > Mactridae > Mactra > Mactra quadrangularis. The sequence goes on from CM046304.1 coordinate 38,841,516, forward strand.
GCAAGGTGCAAAGTCGGATTCTAATCCAAGGATCCTTCTAGAACATCCACCAGGGTTAGCGCCTGGTTGCTAAGTTAAAGTTTAAGTGATATAGGTAATGATTAGATTTGCAATGGAAAAGCAACCACAAGCCGATAGGGAATCAAGCTAGATGCCTTGGAAAAACCCATGACTGTAGTAATTATGTGTTAATTATGTAATTAAACCCCGGCCCGTTTCAATATAACCGGGATCGCCTATACATCTGCCGAGACCCGGTAAAATCGGTTTATGTTCAATCAACAGTCGTACTAGATACACAAATACTACAATTTATGCAAACCGTTCATTACATGCAATTTGAAATAAAATGTTCACGTTTAATCGCTTTTCAGGCCAATTATCAACATAAATATAGAATTCATTATTTATTCTTATGTATCTAATTCGATCCCGGATATGGCGTCCGGATCCTGGAATATTCCCATTTATATTTATGTTTAACGGTTATACTTGTTAAATAGATTCAATTATTTGATTGCTGACATCGTATTTTGTTTTATTCATTGCAAAAAAATGAATATTTTTATTAAAGTCATAGTGACACTTTGTTACTGTATTTTCATGTTATTGGTTGAAGTGGAACATTCCAATATTTCATTCAGTTTCAAGCATGCCAGTAAATGTTCATGCATGTTGAATAGACTAATGCCATAATGGTGTTGCTGTTTTTGGTTTTTATTCAATGTGCTGATATTTATGTCTTGTTTCAAAGAAGTCTTTCATGATTGTGACTTATGGTATATTAATGTAAATTTAACAGATTTAGATTCATGTAAATATTCATCATTGTTATATGTGGACAATAGTGAGAATCAGCATCTGCGAGTTGCAATAAGTTAACGAATATCATTAAGTTACTGTTACTTTTGAATGCATGCGATTGACGTCAAGTTTCAAATCCATATTACCAATGATATATGTAGGTGCTTATCCGTACCTGAATATTCTACGTCGGTACCGTTAGCTGATCAGACTTTTTCGTCGATCGCTACCGATTTGTGAGTACATGTATTTACGAAAGATGTTTTGGGCAAACTTCGAGTGTGTGGTTTGACTGAAAATGAAATAAGGTGCCATAGTTATTTTTATTAATACTTGAAAACATTACCATCTGTCAATATAAAAACAAAAACGTGACTTAGATAAGACCTATTTTTAAATGAGAACATGCGCTAGGCTTAGTACTTAATTCATTATTCTTCCATACGACAACACGATGACACTGTCAAGATTATATTACCTCTATGGTATGTTTGTTTTTAATACTTTCTTTACATTCTTGTATCAAGTTTTTAGAAACTATGGAACTTTCTGAATTTTTAACGCTACGGTTGGTTTAAAACAATGTGAATCTTTTTCTCCATTATTATTCATCAAATCTATTAATGAAATTGTTGATTGTTTTAATATAAACTAATTGACTGAAAAAGATTTAAAGTTTTTATCAATGTACATGGTTCTGTTTGCTGATGACATTGTTCTTTTTACAACAGACCCATAAAGTTTACACTCACAAATTGATAATATATATCATTACTCTGAAAAGTGGGGTTTAAAAATTCACGTAAATAAGACGAAAGTATGTATTTTTGAAAACAAGAGATTAAATAACCATCCTGATTATTTTATAAATGGGGTAAAACTAGAAATGGTAGATAATTGTATATACCTAGGAATTAATTTTTCATACAATGGTAAATGGCATTAGCGGTAAAAACACTAAATGAACAAGCCTTATGTGCTTATCACAGTTTGAAGTCATTGTTTGATAAGATTAGTTTAGATACTAAAACAAAATTGTCTTTATTTATTCCATGATTACTCCAATACTTTTGTACGGTGCTGAGGTCTGGGGGGTTTATAACCACATTGAAAGAGACCACATATTCGATTTTGCAAATCTATATTATTATTAGGAGTAAAAAACCAAACACCCAAATATGCAGTGTACGGTGAACTAGGATGTTTTCCATTATCCACACTTAGCAAATTAGAGCTGTAAAATTTTGTACTAAAATTATGAAAAACGATCAATCTTACTGTAATCAAATGTACAGGGATTTTTGCATAAATGGGAGAAACAGAAATTTGGCTGCACGTTTAAATTCTATTTTAGATCATCTGGGTCTCTCTTATATAAGAACAACTTTAAACTAAATCATAATTATTTCCCTTTAATCAGAGATAAAATTAAAGATTAATTTATTCTAAATTGGTCTAAAGCTATCAATTCAATGTCCAGACTTAAGTATTACACAAATTTTAAAAATGGTTTTAAATGTGAACAGTATCTTGATATTGTATTAAATGATAAGTTAAGAAAAAATAAACTTGTTATCATCATAATTTAGAAATCGAAGCAGGAAGAATATCGTGTACTTTATGGGAAAGTAGACTGTGTAGGTTATGTAATATGAATTTTGTTAAGACTGAGTATCATTTCATTATGTGCTGCCCAGCCTACACTGATATAAGAAAAAGAAATCTTCCTAATGCTAAATTGGGCGTGTATCCCTAAATTTAATAAAATAATGTCGTCAAATAATAAAAAGTATTTAACATAGATTCTGCCAAATTTATTTTAAAAAAAGTCTTAAGAAACGAAATATTTTGGAAAATGTATAATGTTTTGGATGATTAATTATTGTATAATTTCTTATGATATATCCTGTTAATTTTATTCATAAATATCCTTTTAATTTTTATGTAGAGTCTCTGTATGTAATGTATAAAATTTGATTTTTTGTCTTTGCCATAGAATATCATTTTGGGGTGGACAAAAGGTCCCATGTAGTTTTGCCACCCTGGACAAAATGGTCCCATCTAAGTTTGTCAGGGTGGACAAAGGGTCCCATTTCAATTTTACAGTCTGGACAACTGGTCTCACAGAAATTGGGATGTTGTTATTGAAGTTGTAAAACTTCCTCCACCACCTAGAACACAGCATTTTCAGGGGTTTATTGATTGTCCTGAATAATTCTGTTCACCATGTATAACAAATGAGCACTTAGGACTGGTGGCCTAAAGGGAATAAAGATAGACATATCTTGTATTTAAGATAAAGAAAATGCCTCTAAGTGTGTTTCTTGGCTATGTTATGCAATCGGGGAGTTAAGAGGGATCCAAGATATATAGACAGGAGGGTATTTGCGAGACTGACACGAGGCAACCCCAGATTTCATCAGCGTGAGCTGATACCTGAGTGCGTACTTGCACACCGCAAAACTTGGCTACCAAACCCTCTAAACCGTCCATAAAAGGGTTACAAATGGCGATAAAACAAGTCGGGAAAACATAATTATTTATCCACTGTGGTATCAGCACTCGATTGCTTGTTTTTTAGGGGTTTAACGCCGTTGCTCACATTATATAAGTTATATCACGGCGGTCAGTCAACTGGCTCACTACTCCAGGAAAGGCTAAATCTCTAGATTTTGCTTTTAACCATCTACTAAGCGCATACTTTCGTCAGGGACTGACAACTGCGCTACATTATTAAAAATAATTTGTAGTAGGGAGAATGGCCGTAGAAATAATTTCATAACCAAGCTCCACGAGAGTATGCCCCGCTCTTAAATGAAACCTACGACCCCTCAATCAGTAGAATTGCGAGCTACCAACTTAGCTAATCGGGCGGCTGTACCCGATTGCTCGCCGTTTGTATTGACAGATTTAAATCACTTCAGTTGCATCAAAGATTTTAACTCAAACCCAAAACAGCAAATATCATTGCCAATTATGAATATTTTTCAAGTGTGTGGTGAAACGATCATTATCAACACTGCATTTGGACTAGGTTCATGTAGTCATTGCAGGGCCTCAGAAAGTATGTTCATTTATCGTAACATACGGAAACACTATCGTTATATCTAGCCCGAAAAAAGCGTGCAACACAGATGTCAAAATTTGCGATAAGTTGTGTCTTTAATGAGGTAAACCAAAGTATGTGCCGCATATTTCAAGCTTTGACATTCATCATGATTACGTTTTTTTACCGGAACACCGTTTAATATGCAAATTAGCAACTGTCGTAATTTTCCGATGACGTATGAGTCTTATCGGCCATTTCCGTGAAATGGCCTCTGAAAGGAAAATTGGGTTATTTCATCCGTCGTCATCAGTGTGATTTTTAATTCATAGTTAGTAATTTTAATGACCAAAGATCACTATTATGATTTTTTTTTGCTTTATTTTATATCATGATGGTTCTTATTTCTCGTCACTTTTATGACTTTAATACAAACTGTTAAATTTTGGCCCAGTGATAGGTGTACTGTCTCCATTATCAATTAATGCTGACTGTTGTTTTAACAACTTTTATCTTATCCAAATGGCTGCAAATAAATTGTTAAAGCTGATAAATCTGTTTAATTGACTTAAACTTAGACAAACCAAACAGCAAGTTTTAACTTGATTACAACAATCATTACACACAACATATCATACATGTGAATGAACTTCAATATTTCTTGTCTAACATCAATATCTATTAATAATAAATAAAATTAAGTATAATAATTGAATAACCATATTCAAATCCACTCTATTGAAATCATACCACAACACAAATGAATGTAACAATAACAAACAACACCTGTATTTGGTAAAAACACCTTTGAATAGTAACAATATCACTGGGAATTAGATTATCAGATATCGCCTATAATAAGCATAAAAATTGCCAATTTGTACTGATTATCACTTATCGTATTTTAATCAATCTGAATTGATTTTAATCTATTTTTGTTTTGTTTCGTTTGTTGTGAGAAACAATAACATTTTCAATAGTTCTTGTGATCAGTTTGACAGCAACATTTATTCTATTTAATATGAAAAATATAAAAGGTTAACAAATTTAGTGTGGTCATTGAGTATAAATCATAAATTTTTCTCTACCAAGTATATTAGCCATATAACATTTGGAAACAATCAACTCTTTACAAACAGAGATAAAATGGGGTCAGTGGTCCTCCCCTGTCAAACTGAGATGGTACCAGTTGCCTACCCTGTCAAATTGACATGTGACCAGTTGTCCACCCAAAAGGATTATTGAAAATTGCCACTGTAGCCAATGTATCTGACTTTTGATACATTAACTTTTACCAAATTTATTTGTTTACAATAGGTAACCGGGTTCATTCATTTGTCATGTGTTTTGTTCTGAATGACAGTTTTACTTTTAATAAACCGTTCGTTTAAATCTAAATTACCTTATCTAAGTCATTAGGTCGAAACACTACGTACAAGCTGCATTAGTCGCAGTAAAAATTTTAATTATTTGAACAACAAATAGCAGTAGTTTTATAATATATAGAAGCAATCCGAATACAAAATGGGTCTTGCGAATTTCTTAATCTAGGTTGTTTTACTTATTTTTAAAAGAAGACATCTAGGCCTATTGTTTAATTGAAAGAGGTATTTATCTTAATCGTCATATGCTAATATTTTACTTAATATTATCTAAACACCATTCGATGCCGACAGAAAACAAGGTCAAACCAAAGATAAGATTGTCAACACTCTAATGGTAACATTTTCAATCCAATTTTCACTAAACCTAAAAAGAAGCTTTTTTCTTGTTGACATTTATATGAGCTTGATAACTAGTCTTTGTGCTAATTCAAAGAGCAGTGCTTAATTTAGAGTAAATTAAACAATCGGTAATATTTTTCAATCAGTAAAGACAGTATCAGATATAACTAATCTAGTGAATAAAAATTAAGTATATACCAATCTATACCTGTTTAGCACGAGGAACATTTGTATACCTATAAAAATAAGATCTAAAGAAGTTGCATCGCGAACATTTTGTGTTCTTTTTCTTATATAATCATGTACATTAAGTTCTATGTTTTACAGGATTTATTCTTATCTTCATTGATATAACACCAGTACGTAGTAATGAAGAACGACGACTATTACTACACACAACTGACGATATTGTGGCAGAGATTCAGATGTTAAAGCAAGAAGTTGCGACATTAAAGTCAAACCAAATGCAAGGTATATTCTTAATGATTTCTATTTAATCAATCATTGTCTTGCACTCATTTAGAAATATGTTAACATGAAATTGGCAAACTTCAAATTCAATAATGTAGAAACACAATTTGTTTTATTCCCTAAGTACATGTATTCACTTAAGATACACATACATAATTGATAGAACATAATATTCCTATAAGTTAGCTGAAAGTAAACAAATAATGTTTTAGTAAAGTCCACTAAAAACTTATTGAAAACGAATGAGCTTTAGAAAAAATGTATTACAAATGACGGTTTAAACGAGTTCTAAATGTATAAGTATTATTTGATGAAGTGTTGTCAGATTATGCGACTCATTGATGATATGTATCTACGCTTTCATATTTTCAGAACGGGGATCCACATACATCAGATGGGGTCGAACAGTTTGTCCAGGAAACGGTACTCAGAAAGTGTATTCAGGTAAGACTATCTAACAGTATAAAACTTATATTTTCCCTTGATCGTGATTATGAAAACATTGCCATTTTAAAATATGACCTGTAAAGTGTCAGTAAATTTCTCAGTTCCCTGATAACACCCATTAGACAAATAGATAAATCATATCAAGTACAGTGATGACATGACATTAAACATTCAAATGTGTTCTCAAACATGTAGTTGTACATGTACTTGGAACTCAGCATTTTATTAACGTAGTCATTAAATGAGCTCTTGGTTCATACGCTTACATGTAGTTGTAAACTTACTTTATACACTGTTTCATTTACAACTACATGTAAACTTACTTCGTACTCATTGTCATTCACGTGTCGTTGTGAACTTACTTGCTACTTGATTTCATTACAACTATATGTAAACTAGCTTTGTACCCAATGTCATTTACAACTACATGTAACCGTACTTTGTACTCAATGTCATTTACAACTACATGTAACCGTACTTTGTACCCAATGTCATTTACAACTACGTGTAAACGTACTTCACATTGAATGTCATTAAAGTGTAGTTGTAAACTTACTTCGTTATCAATGTCATTTACATGTAGTCGTAAACTAGCTTTGTACGCAATGTCATTTACATGTAGTCGTAAACTAGCTTTGTACGCAAAGTCATCACAACTACATTTAAACTATCTTTGAACGCAATGTCATTACAACAACATGGAAACTAGCTTTGTACGCAATTTCATTACAACAACATGGAAACTAGCTTTGTACGCAATGTCATTACAACCACATGTAAACTAGCTTTGTACGCAATTTCATTTACAACAACATGTGAACTAGCTTTGTACGCAATGTCATTACAACTACATGGAAACTAGCTTTGTACGCAATGTCATTACAACAACATGGAAACTAGCTTTGTACGCAATGTCATTACAACAACATGGAAACTAGCTTTGTACGCAATGTCATTACAACAACATGGAAACTAGCTTTGTACGCAATGTCATTACAACTACATGGAAACTAGCTTTGTACGCAATGTCATTACAACAACATGGAAACTAGCTTTGTACGCAATGTCATTACAACTACATGAAAACTAGCTTTGTATGCAATGTCATTTACAACAACATGGAAACTAGCTTTGTACGCAATGTCATTTACAACTACATTGAAACTAGCTTTGTGTGCAATGTCATTTACAACTACATGAAAACTAGCTTGTACGCATTGTCATTTACAAGTGCATGGAAACTAGCTCTGTACGCATTGTCATTTACAACTGCATGGAAACTAGCTCTGTACGCATTGTCATTTACAACTAATTGGAAACTAGCTTTGTACGCAATGTCATTTACAACTACATTGAAACTATCTTTGTAAGCAATGTCATTACAGCTACATGGAAACTAGCTTTGTACCTAATGTCATTTACAACAACATGTAAACGTTCTTAGTACTCAATGTCATATACAACTTCATGTGAACTTACTTCGCATTAAATGTCATTTACATGTAGTTGTAAACTTACTCCGTTATCAATGTCATTTACAACTACATGTAAGGGTACTCCGTATTCAATGTCATATACATGTAGCTGAATACGTACTTCCTCTTTAATGTCATTTACATGTAGTTGTAATATTACTACGTATCTAAAGGAATTGAAATGTGAATGTTAACTTACTTGCTACTCAAAAGTATTTGTAGTGAGTTGTAAACTTACTTCGTGCTAAACGTCATTAACGAGAAGTCGTAAACTAACTTTGTACTCAATGTCATTTACATGTAGTTGTAAAGTAACTTCGTACTTAATGCCATTTACATGTAGTTGTAGACTACTTCGTACTTAATGTCATTTATTTGTAAATGTAAACTTGCTTGCTACACAAATGCATTTGCATGTAGATGTAAACTTGGTTCGATATAGCAATTTCAATTATACTTTATAAGACCATTTGCATTTAAAGGATTCACAGCAGGATCACCGCATAATGTGAACGGAGGTGCTGCCAGCTTTGTTTGTCTACCAGACGATCCAACATGGGCTAAATATAAAGATGGCATTCAAGATTATGGTGGATTAATCTCCGGTACAGAGTATGAGATGTATAATGTTCCTAACCCATTTCCAAACAATATGCACAATGAAGATGCCCCATGTGTTCTCTGCCATAATCCTAGATCTGTAACAGTCATGATTCCAGGACGTACAAACTGTTATCCCAGCTGGACATTAGAATACACTGGATATCTTATGACAGGTTATCAAACCCATGTTGGTGGTACTGACTTTGCTTGTGTTGATTCCAATCCAGAGGCTATTTATCATGGTGAAGCCGATTTAAATGGGAAATTGCTCTATGTCACAGAAGTTAAATGTGGATCTCTGCCGTGTCAGGAGTATCCAAATGGAAGGGAATTAGCATGTGTCGTTTGTTCTAAATAAATATTCGGTTAAATGAAATAAATAGGAATATCACTGAGATATTGGAAAAAATAACAAATATATAATTTTACTGTATAGCTTTAGTTGTTAAAATTTCATTCCTTAAATTACAATTTATTTAGTCAATGACACTTCTTGGCACATACGAGAAAATGTGACTTCAGTATTAATTTTAAAGACTGTATCCAATCTCTGTTAAATGTTTGGTGTTGTCCGTTTAACTTGTTTCAAGCATGTCTGTCTAAAGAATTTTTTTTTAGTACAGGCTCTAACTCATATCAAAAAGGAAGAAATTAGATTCTTTATTTTGGCAGTCGATAATTGTTTGCTGGCCTTGTAAACTGGGAATATTGCATCACCTGAAGATTCTTCACAAAGATTATTCAACTACGCCCATAGGGTCTAAATTTGCTCGGCCCAAGAGATCACAAACATAGTATGTACGCCCTACGTGACATTTGACAGTATTGATATCTAGTGTTGTTTTTAGCCTTTGTCAATAATATTTGTCTTTTATTAGAAAGGTATCGCCTTGAATTCCTCCACAAAGATTAATAAAGTTATGCCTCTAGGATCTAACTTTGCCCAGCAAACGGGATCATAAGTTTAACATAGAGTTATATAAGGAAACGCTAAAAAGTATTCCTTAAAACTGTTTTGCTAGAGCTATCATATTTGACAAATTGCCTCTAAAGGTCCTTCGAAAACAAATGTTCAAATTTTACCCTAAACGGTCGATAGTGCAGTTGGTAGCGCGCCGGGATTTGGATTCTCGTGCCCGAGGGGTGCGGGTTCGAATCCCACCCGGGGAGGTTATACCCTTCCATGAAAATTTGACAATAATGTCGATTTTCCTCCATTGATTAGATAATATGGAGAAGTTTCCGGCCTTGTTGAAGGGTAGGTAAGTACCACTACTGGTTATAGACAATGGTCCAGGAAATCTAGGTTAGGTGCGCTGGACGCCGTGAAATGACCTAAATTGTGTTGATACGGCGTTAACTCCAATAAATAAATATTACCCTAAACGGTATAAAATCGCCCGCCCCAGGGGTCACAGTTTTTTTATACAGCTATTTTCTATTTTTTTCTAAACTGTCAAAGTTTGAATAATTTCACGGTGATTGATTATACACTATCACAATACTATGGGTGTAAAATGAAGAGCACGAAGTCACCGTGAAATTATTCATGTTTTGACAGTTTAGAAAAAAACGAACTATAAATATGAAAGAGAACAAAAACTTGCTCTTGGGACTTTTTTCTCAAATGAGCGGTCCAGGGTCCCCAAAACCCTTTTGTTCAGCAAGTATAGGCAGGTGTATATGCCTATATAAACGGTACTAATATTTTATGAGAGGTCGGATCAGACAGAAAAAAATAATTTGGAAGAATAACGATGATAATATTAATGACTCCACTTACATTTGCTCTTAAATAATGATTTAGTTCACCAAAAGCTTGCCTGGTGTATATAATTTATGGTAATTTAGTATTTTTTATTCGTGTATTCATAACAAACTATCGTACAAATTTTCAATGAGGTTTTTATAAGACCGGCGTCTGTGGAAATAGGTTGAACAATGATAAACGAAACCATTTATTCTCATGCCAGATTTGATAACCTTGAAAAATGATATTCATGAAATATTGAATGAAAAATACTATGCTTTACATTTATCTATCATGTTTTAGTTCCAATATATAAATGACAGTTTATTCTTACAAATGAGGGTGTTTCATGCAGCAACAAGAAATGTAATGTGAAAACCACATTAAAGACGGATTTAAAAACTTAAACGCAAAAATTACATAGGGAAATAATCCATACAAAAGGCAGGTAGAGTTGTGGTTACTTTATAATTCTGTTCATCACATGTTATCATTGTATGGAGTTTTATAAAGATCTGGCTATAAATGGCAGAAATATAATTGTAAACGACACTGGACGCACAATAACCCGCCCACCCGGGTTTCGCCAAACTATAAGCCAAATTTTTTCGTTGAAAAATCCGGCTAAAACTACCCCAGTAAAGACAATTTTAGTGAATTTTGTAACTTTTATTAAATATTTCTTGCAACCTATAGGTCAGTTTGTCTTACAGTATTAAGAATTAATTACAGCCACTGAATGATATTATGAAATTACAAAATAACTTAACCAAATCTATGAACAAGTACCTTCAAAACGTTGATATTCCTACTATTTGTTTGTCGACTTAAATACTCCGTTTATGTTAGTTCTGGCTTTTAAAACTGTATTTCATGTAATCGTTTTTAAAGTATTTTGTTGCTGATGCGCTGAGGTATAAAACGTTCATTAACAGCATAGATATTCGAGACACATTTTCGTACCCAGAGGTTATCAAAAGTCTAGATCGAGAATATTGACAGCCGCTGGGTAGGAGAATGCATAGACAGTGTAGACGCTGAAGACATTTAGCTTCGTATATGTAATCTTCTTGAACGCATTAAGTAGAAATAAAGAGAAAACATGGTATTGTTGTAATTCATTGAACATGTTACAAAATCTATCAGTTTGTCAAGAAATTCTAATTTTATTGTTTTACGTAATTCTAGCGTCTCTCTAAGAAATATTCATGTACAAATGTATATTTTCTCCATACATTAATTCTTAATGCCAAACACATGAAATTTAATTATTTGTTTCAGCGCGACAGGCAAACAAAACATTACCATGTTCTCAAAATTAAACTTTTAACAATTAGTTCTGAACAGAACAGAACAGAACAGAGTTAATTATAAACAGCATAAACACATGGTGTTCGTCGCAATTACAATACAGCTGGTAGTACACCCAATACATTTTACTGAATACAGTGACATCAATACAATAATCTTATATATAATTAGGTACTTAAGTCAGTTATCTTTCCTTGATAAAATCTGAAGCAATCCAATTGGTATGTAGGTCCTTACAGTTGGAATCCTCGGATTTAATCTTTGAAGTCCTATGTAAGGATAAGAAAATATTCCATCTTATATCTTTACTGTTGATTAAGATATTAATAGAAGGGAAGAAATTTAGATAGTTCTTAACCCTAACAATACTTAGCTTGATTTTAAAAGAAATTAAAAGATGCACAAAAAAGTTACATAAGATTAATTTTGGCAAATTTTCATTGAAAGTTAAGAATAAAATCCGAGTAATCCAACTAATTGGACCTACCTATTTGAAGAGTATACAAGGGGAAATAACTGACTAAGGTCCCTTATAAGGTACTTGAAAAATGTTACATATTATGAGCTGTATGTACATGTAGATATTAAATTTGCTTTTGCAAGACCCTTCTATGAGAGGTAATTATTCTATCTTACAATTGCTTCCGAGGCAACAATAAATAATTTAAGCAAGATGTTCGGAAACTTATGTTTGTGAACAACTATAATATTTAAGCTTTATATAAATTATTATTAAATCTGCTTAGAGTTAAAACTGTTGAAACTGGGTATCTTTTTATTTAGCAAATTTATTGATCTCCATTGGTTTTCTCCTACTTGGCTATCTAATGATAAGAAATGCCAATAATTTCAATTTTCCTTCATTAATAAGGTATAATTATGAAGATGTTGCTTGTCTTGTTGGCGGATAGATGAACCCTGTTAAAAAACAAGGGTCCATGACAGCTAGGTAAGATAGCGGCGAAGGTGTAACTGAATGCCTCGAGTTTAAGGCATAATTCAAGTTGTAAGAATTTGAAGGTGAAAACGTATTCGATTCTTCCGAATAGTTCGACTTATTCGTGTTCGAGTCTATCACAAACTTAAACTCTTTCATTTCACTTTAGCTTAACTTTTATATGCTGTATAAATTATATAAGATTTTAATTTGTCTTTTCAAAGACTCTATTCAATACAGATCTAAGCTTCACGTGTAAGATCGTTCATTTAGATCAATTATGTTTCTTAACGTCATACAATTCTAACATTTTTATACAGGAAGTTATCCATCATGATCAATACTGCGGTGTCCTTGTTTTTATCCTCTAACCATTCTGTTGAATCAAAACTGTCGATTTCAAAATAGGGCACTACGAAAGCCGAATGGTGTCACATGAAAATAAAAAATAAAATTGTACTATGTCGTTATAACGAGATAATTAACTCGTAATTACGAGATAATTAAGTCGTTATAACGAGATAATTAACTCGTAATAACGAAATAACTAACTCGTAATAACGAGATAATTATCTCGTAATAACGAGATAACTAACTCGTAATAACGAGATAACTAACTCGTAATAACGAGATAATTAACTCGTAATTACGAAATAATTAAATCGTAATAACGAGATAATTATCTCGTAATAACGAGATGACTAACTCGTAATAACGAGATAATTATCTCGTAATAACGAGATAACTAACTCGTAATAACGAGATAATTAACTCGTAATTACGAGATAATTAACTCGTTTGCAAAAGCAACATCTGCTTAAAAACAACATTTACAGCAAGAGACATTGGCAGCAACAACTAAACTCCATCAACAATAAGAATTTAGAAACAACAACAACTTAAGACGACTGCAACAACATTTTAAACAACATTAGCAGCAACAACTTAAACAGTTACATTTAAACACTAAGCAACAGCATTTACAACTAAAAGAATAACAGCAACAACCTAAAACAATATAAAAATCGGAACAACAGCATCCACAACTAAAAACTCAAAACAACCGCAACGACGCCTTCATTAAATCTAAACAACAACAGCAACTACAACATAGAAAAACAACATCAACTCAAAACAACAACTTAAATTTAAGACAATACCATCATTAACTCAAAACAACAGCAACAACACCGAAAAGCAACATCGACATATAAACAAACCATCCACTCAATACAACTGCATCAACTCAAAACAGCAACAACAACTCAAAACAACAAAATCATTTACACAAAACAATTGCAACAACTTAATCAACATTGACAACAACTAAAACTACAACAAAAGCAACTCAAAACAATAGCAATAACATTTTAAACAATTAAATAAACAACTCAAATCTACATACTGAGAACAACTAAAACAACAACAACGGAACATAAAACCAATAACATCAACAACTAAAACAATTACATTAACACCTTAAAGTAAGAGCAACAACAACTGAAAACAACAACAGAGACTCAAAACAATAGCAACACTAAATAGTACAATTACATTTATAGCTCAAAGTAACAGTAACAAATGTTGTAGCTGATTTTTATAGTTGTCGGATCTGTTTTTGTTTTAATTCTGTATTGTCTAGTTGTCATTTATGTTGTTTTCAAATTTTGTTGCTTTTGTTATAAGTTGGTATTGTTGCTGCTGTGTTTTGAGTAAATAATGCTATTGTTTTGAGTTTTTGTTCTTGTTACTCTGTGTTGATAATGTAAATATTTAATTAGGTGTTGCTATTGTTGCTTTTGCCAACGAGTTAGTTATCTCGTAATTACGAGTTAGTTATCTCGTTATTACGAGTTAATTATCTCGTTATTACGAGTTACTTATCTCGTTATTACGAGTTACTTATCTCGTTATAACGACTTAGTTATCTCGTTATTACGAGTTAGTTATCTCGTTATTACGAGTTAGTTATCTCGTTATTACGAGTTAGTTATCTCGTTATTGCGAGTTAATTATCTCGTTATTACGAGTAAATTATCTCGTTATTACGACTTAGTTATCTCGTTATTACGAGTTAGTTATCTCGTTATTACGAGTTAGTTATCTCGTTATTACGACTTAGTTATCTCGTTATTACGAGTTAGTTATCTCGTAATAACGACATAGTATAATTTCATTTTTTATTTTTATGTGACACCATTCGGCTTTCGTAGGGCACATAGAAACTGAAAATTCAATAAATGAATTCAGTCATACGTGCAAAGTATCACATACACACTATGGTGTTAAGTTGTTAACAACTGGCGTGTCTTATAGTATGATCGTAACTTTCGCAAATTATTTACGAAAACGTTGATGAAATGGCACCCAGATCTATTGTTTTGTTGGGTTTAACGCCGTAGCAACACATTGTATAGGTCATATAACGGCGGTCAGTCAACCTACTCACTGGCCTGGAAATGCTATATCTCTAGATTTAGCTGTTAACCAACTACTATAGGCGCATACTCTCGTCAGTGACTGACAACTGTCCCAATATCTATAAAACATTTGATAGTCAATATACGTACTACTATTTTTTTAAAATATATGCAGTAGGAATACAAATGTTAAACAAGACAGGTTAAGGTGATAATCAGGGGAGCTTTCTGAAAAAATCAGCGGTAAAGTTGTCACAATTTTAAGGGCAAAACAGCTCATTTTCTTGAGAGAAATGTATTAGTCTATGCTAGCTGGACGCTAGCTAAATTTGGACGCACAGGAGCGGAACAATTTTGCGGTGACATTTTTCGCCTACGGTCAAACGGAGTAAAAGACTCTCCTGAGATTTTTGGAAGATTTCATAAAGGAACGAGAATCTGATGATATATAATGAAATGTTGCATAAGACCGTTACCGGATAGTTGTAAATAGTTGTAAATATTCAATTAAGAATTCAAAGAGCTGACAATTAAATAGACTCAAGATTTTTTTGTCACAGAACAAATATGGCATTGAAGCCACATGATCTGGTGTACACAACGAAAGAAAGACATGCACGCTTTAGACGAGGCAAACCCACGATTCATGTTTAAATTGATATAATAAAAAATTCAAGTAACATTCATACATGTATACAGGTGTCTGAAAAAAATAAAAAGGAGTAAAATAACATTTCAAGGGAATTACAAAATATATCTATAAAAATGAAATTTTAGTATTTTATTAAGTATATACATGTATAGTCCAACAATATTAACCTGAGCTTGACCTTTATGCAAGAATATATTAAACTCTGTATTTACTGTCTGTTTTTGTCTTCGTTCGTGAGTCGAGCTTTATCGGAAGCTTTTGGCAAAATACACGCATGTACTAAACAATGAATTTTGTTTTCATAAGAATAAATACTTAAAAACAGTGCCACAACATTGCGGACTTGTGTTTTTTTTCC
Source organism: Mactra quadrangularis (assembly GCA_025267735.1). Lineage (NCBI taxonomy): Eukaryota > Metazoa > Mollusca > Bivalvia > Venerida > Mactridae > Mactra > Mactra quadrangularis. The sequence continues at coordinate 38,857,514 of CM046304.1, forward strand.
ATTCACAAATGCTTCCAAAATTAAAGTACAATAACATGCCATGTTTACAAAATTGATTTTTTATTGTCATACAGATTGTAATGAACTCTTGTAATATCGTTTACACGCTTACGGAGACTCACGATTTAATGTAAGTGAAGCATGTAATTATTAAAATAAGGTAGTTCAAGCTCAGGTTAATATTGTCGCACTATAATACATACTGAATACTATTAACAGTACCCACCATAAGACGCAGGAAATTTGATAAAAATCTTAATTTTCAAAAGATAATATTTTGTATGGTTGATGATAAAATGAGTACAATTTCCGTGAATGTATAACATTTATAAAATTCAGCATTTGATATCTCAAAGCCACCAAAAACATGACCAATGAATATCTTTTCTATAGATTGCATAGATTTTAAGCTACTTTGGTAGTCTCAACTACAAATAGTACCATAACAAAAATTTTAAGCAAAATTAAAAAGCATTACAAAATAAATGGTGATCAAATTTTTTCTAAAAGCCTGTGTAGTAGGCTTACAAGGTGAAAATGTCTCCAAACATTCGGAGGGCACTGTATATGAAAATGAAGCAATAATAACAAGAATTGATATTTCAAACACAATTAATGAGAGAGCACTCAGTCTATCATCTTCAAACATATGGATTTACTTTAACTGATTTTTGTCTAAACCTATCATTACTAACAAATTTTAGGTTATCGACAAACGAATTAAAGGATAGGCTGTTGTGTATTTTCAATTTAAATTTGCTGACTTTCAATGTCCATATTTCTATAGACTTATGGAAATTAACTAAATGTGATGAAAGAATGAGACAATACTGGTAATAACAGACATAATCATTTCTCTTCTCTCTAAATCGAATACAAATATAATAGTCATTAAACTCATCCACTCTCCCAGAAGTAGGTTTAAATACATAATAAGTCTACGAAGTCCAGAGAGTGGCGTTTGTTATATGTTTTATCATTATATATGTGCCCGCTCTGCTAGCTCACTCCACAGGTGCCCGTCGCATTACAAAACACCAAATTATTATTAATGTTTACTTAAACATGCTCCAATTATCATAAAAACATAAAATACAAAAGTTCCAGCCAAAATTGTGTTTTGTGAAAACACATAAGGTATCGAACTCGATTAAAACCTTCTGAATTTTACTCTAAACGGATGTGACTGGTCTCCTTTCAAAGAATAACACTAAGCGCTAAAATTGAATACGGACATGTTAGATAAATAAAACATGGACTACCAGCATTAATATCTAACTCGGATTTTATTAACGTGGATACCTTATATTTTCTATTTAACAAAATGTTGGCCTTTGGGTGCGACTGGAACCTATGGCTCAGTCAGTCGCATAAAAGTGTATTAACCGAATGGTCGTGGGTTCTATTCCCAGGCAAGGCGTGTTTTGGTGTTTTGAAATCTCTAATCTCATTGACAAAAGTACATGTATGTATCCAGGAACCGTGAGTATATTGACTGACCGTCGTGATATAACTTGTACAATGCGTTGTTATGGCGTTAAACCCAACCAAAACAATACTATTACACGGTTTTGTGCGAAATAACAACTAATTTTACGACAAAAATTGTTTCCACTATAAAATATTTTGGCTTTTACAGATAACCTAGAAATCTAGATTCATAATTATTTCGTAAAAACGAAATGGTATTGCGAAGCACATATCACTTTAGATGCTCTGTATATGTCTGCTCGGTTTGATCACTTATTATTCTATTTGGCCATCTCTTTGAAAAAAGCTAATACAAATGTAACTTCTTTTGAATAAGAGGGTCATGATAACCCTTTATCGCGCACCTGACTACCATTGACATGAATCGAAGTAAAATTTTAAAGAAAAGTCCTTTTAAATCAATTAGATACTACAGTGTTCACAAGGCATTTCCCATAATAATTAGGCCGTGTTACCTAGTTTTGACCCGAGTGATCCATATTTGAACTAGAACCAAGTAATTATTAAAACAAACATTCAAACAAATTTTATGATATTTCGATAAAAAAGAAAGCACAAGAGTGTTAATCTAACTTTAGATTCTGTGACCTAGTTTTATATTTATGACCCATATTCGACCTCATTCAAGCAATCACCTAGATAAGCATCTCGATCAAGTTTGATAACAGGTGAAACAAAATAGGACCACTAGAGAGTTCGCAAGGATTTTTCGTATTTGGGCTGTGTTTTTTACCCCAGGTGGCCCATGATCAAACCCATTCCAGCAAATTAACTAGACAAACATCCTGATAAAATTTAATGACAATCGTGGCAACAATGAGACCAGTAAAGTGCTCACAAGGTTTGTCCATATTTAGGCTGTGTGACCTAGTTTTTTACCCCAGGTGACTGATGCTCAAACTTATCCGAGTAATTAACTAGAAAAGCATCCTGACCAAGTTTGATGACAATTGAGTAGAAAACGTGACCATTAGAGTGTATACAAACAAATGTGGACGGACGGATGAACGACGGACAAAGGGCGATCTCTAAACGTCACTCACAGATGAGCTAAAAAAGTACTGTCGTTATATACTAACCATAGTAGGCTTGATAAAAATATTTAGATATCATTCAACTAATGACGTCATAATAGACGGAATAATTTTGAGGAAACACATAGTCGTAATGTAGTATACGAGTTTTTAAATAGTTCCGTCTGCTCTAAATACTATGCATTAAATATAATTAGTGATGTCTGATGACGTCAGTCGTCACTTGACATTTGATATCATTTAAAACTTTAGGTTCCACAAGTTAAAGCCACTATACAAAGATTTTTTTAAATTTCAGCAAGCATCAAAACCCGTCTTAAAACGTGTGAAGTCATTAAAATATAACAAGCATTAGAGACACAATAAACTTGTCAAACCATCCACCCAATGAGTTAAACCATTTTGCTTCCTAAAAAGTATCATCAATTGCTTTCAGTGCGATATTACCTTTCTGTGTTGATGCGCCGTAAAACCTTAACAAACAAACAAACAAACTTCTAAATTCTGCTTTCATTTTCGATCTACTTTTTGCTTCGAAATGGAAGGCCAAACTGATGACATTCATATTCATGTACCTCCATGCTCCAGTAACAGTTGTCTACAATTACGGTGTCTAGCTTTCAGGCATAGAAAATATTGAATATACAGTTAAGATATAATGAGCATATTGGATGTTATTTTATACCATACAGTAATATCGTTAGTCTATAATTCATCCGATCATATTCAGACAAATAACCAGCAAACAATAATTATGATATCATATGTGAATTATGTTGTTCTCGGATTTTTATATGATTTATGATAGAAGTGAAACATTAGATGCCAAGGTCGAGAAACAATATGATATTACATAAGATATGGTGTTGTTTTAATTGAAAAAGCATTCCTAAGACAGGAAAAAAAACACGTAGAATTTTTCAAATTAGTATTGATCGTCATAGATTGTCTGGTTCCCAGTCGTACTTTGGCAGGTAAAAGTACGTCAGACTCACCTTGATCATGTCCGCGCCCTGTGTAATGAATTAGATATTGGATAATTATGTTTTCAAATGAGCATTTCTCACTACACAGACTAAAATCAAAGGATCATTGTACAAGAATTGCAGTGGATACCTTTTTTATTTGTTCGGTTACATTAATATATGCAAAATAAAGTATCCTTGAAACACGTTTTTGTTAATCCTTCGCTAAATATACGTGTAATCAGAAAAATCGAAATCGAATGACCTATATACAGTAAAAGTTCATTCTCTCGAACACCACCAGCTCGAATTAATTGACTGAGTCGAACACATTGTTATAACTGTTATTCCTCATTTACCGAACTCCTACTAAAGTAACTATCGCTATCGTGGGCTTACCACTTCATCAATCTGTGCATATGTTTTTCTACCTACAAAGCAAGTGTCACTGAACTGTCCTTTGTATACCTACGTTCTCGTAGCACTAAACCTTCTTTCACTTTTCAAACAAAAAACAAATTCAATGCCTTCAGCGCTTTGATTTTTTTGCAATTCAATGAAATTCAGCAAACGATGTATATAAAGTAGACACGATTCGGACGTTAACGACTTCTCGTTTAGATTCTCGGATACTTTATTTAGCATAAATGTAACCTACATGTAACGACTAGAATAAGGTGTCCACTGTAATTATTGTGCTAGGTTCCTTTTATTTAAGCATATACGAGTATTGTCACTTGTGACAAATGTTCATTTGAAAACAGAATTATCTTATACCTTTTACAATACATCTGGTGCCGCTATTATCCTGCTTTGCTTGGCATACTTTTACCCGTCAAAGTACGACTGGGAACCAGACAAACAATACCGTGTGCGACCCATAATCAGAAACTGATTTTGAAAAGAGATGCATGCTTACGAAATAAGACATTCATTCATTATAGCAATATCTTTTTGAATCTTTACAAATACTGTTATATATTGTTACTATGTGTATTATGTCCTTATATTTGCATTATTTTATTATGTTGTTCTACCTATAGCCATTTAAGAAAACAATATTTTAGAGAAATATCATGGCCATCTTTAATAAGATTTAATAACATACTTTCGTCATCCAATAAAAAGGTTTTATTCAATGTTTCTAATTTTATAAATCAAGCATTAAAGCTTAGAAGTGAAAAACTTTCATAACGTTGCTGCTTTGTTCTATTTGAATCTTTACTGTTATATATTGTCACCATGTGTAATATGTCCTTATATTTGCATTATTCTTGTAAATTTGTTGTTCATGTACAATGTCTTTGTTTACCTGGGCCTGACATGTTGTAAATATATGTATGGCCAAATGTATACCTTGTATACAGATTTTGCTAGTAATATAAGTTAAGTTTTAAGAAATTTAATTGACAATTTCGTTTATTAACTAAAGTTAAAACATGTTTATTTTGTTTAATTTGATAATATTTTATTGCATGATATCTTTTTTACAATCTTGTATATACAAATCAGTGCAATGTTAATCTTAAATTCAAAGTAGAAACATAAACCTATAAATACGTATACATGTATATATCTATAACATTAGCAAAAGTATTTGGGACACAAGTTTTGACAACCTTAACTAAAGGCCCTCCCCTTAACAAAAATATAACTTAATTGATGTATCAAAAACAATGTGTCATATACTTATGCAATATTTATAATAAACATTGAATGTGAAAGGGAACTATTTAAGTCAGTAAAATGATGTATCAGTATTTGCATCACTCCATTCACCTAGAAAATGGGCAAATTTATTGTTAACTACATACATGAAAATGCACATAACCTTATATACGACCATTGGGTGCTCTATAAAAAACATGACTGACGTTCACATACGTTTACCAGAGACATTGATAACGGTATTTATGTCTCTGCATTTGCTCATTTGCTAGCAATTCTTGAAAAGGGGTCTTTATTTTAACATTTACGCTCAATAGTGCCATAATTATCTAGGGTATTTCCTGGAGTTTTTTTTTCATGTATTACTTTTAATTTTCATATCGCGTGCTTGCCAAATGTTAATCTAAACGTAGAGACATTCCATTAATTGAAAATAAACATGACCGCATGGAAATCGCTTCTCTCTTGCACATTGGTCGAATGTTTCTTTCTCGTAGTAACAGTGGCTTTGTTGTGGGTTGTTGGGTTTAACGCTGTATGAAAACTCATTGTAAATGTCATATTACGGCGGTCAGTCAACACACTAACCGTTCCTGGAAAGGCCAAAACTCTAAATTTAGCTGATAGCCAGTCACTAGACACACACGTCCTTAAGTGACTGCCAACAGACCTTATATCATTAAGAATCATTGATAGGAGGGAGAATGGCTATAGAAATAATTTCATGACCAAATTCCGCGCCCGGGAATCAAACACAGGACCCTCAATCAGTAGACTTGCGTGCTACTAACTGAGGTAGCCAGTCGGCTTAGTTACGGTATAGTGTATTCACTGAACAGCGAATAAAGCGTAGAACATCGCAAACATATATTAGAACATACGTAAAAGTAAGAATCTACGTGTATTTTGTAACGTTATTATAACCAACTCGATTCACATTTTCTGGAATAGTTTCGATGTTTGCGGTCAAAGGGACAAAACACATAGTCAATGTTGCCTCTTTTTGGTGATCCTGATAAGTGCTTATTTAACGATATACAACATACCAGTTTAGACTGTAATAAGACTTAACCAGTATTACCCTTATGGAGGCTTGCCTGTAAGACTGGTTAACTCGCTCTTTAACGCAATGCACTTACTACAGTCTTGCGGGCAACCCTCGATATATAATATCTACATAAATCATCGTTGGTTTTGATCCCTACCAATGAATAATAATAACGTAACCTACTTAGAACCATTGGTAGTGACAAGTATATTTTGTATGAATCAATGAAGTGGAAATAATGTCTGAACTAAATATACCATACGAATCTTGTACATCCAGTCCTAGTGGACAACTGTGGTAACCTGTGTCTATGGTCACGTGACCTACAACAACAACTTATAAGGTAAAGGGGCGCTTGTTTTCAACTCATTAACAAACCGCTACTTTCCTGAAAATCTACGAGTGATTTTAAGTGAAATTCGAGCGATATTGCTATGTCATCAGCACAAAAAATGAGTCTTTCGATAAACAAGGTCATTTGAAAAATATTTTGTAAAGAGGATTCAGAGTAAAATATTGCAACTCGCTGGATAATATAGACATTTGAGAAAAATTAAAGTGGCAGTTTTTGTATTCACTATACGTGGTTTTGTTCTGTTGTTTTTGGTGACGCATGAATTCGAACAAAAATCAATAGTTCGTTTACCTTCTCAAGATCACTCGACTACTTAAAAAACTGTGGTTTGAATTCGATGATTGAGAAAATTTAATGTTGCAGCTAATTATAACGCTCCGCAGTGGTCTAGTGGAAGGACGCGCGTTTATGATCGAGAAGTACCGGGTTCGAACACTACGAACTAGCTGCACTGCTATTTCCTTGGGCAAGAAATTTATCTGCGATTGCTTCACTCCATCCAGATGTAAATGGGTACCTGCGAGAGTGGTTTCATTCCGTTGCGCAAATTTGTCGGTTGCTCGGAGTAAAAGACTCCTCATGGAGATCGAAAGACAGATACCAGTATTCACTAAGACCATAAAATGCCATTACTTTTTTACGTTTTACAACACTGAAATGTCTGTTAGACTATCTAGCTTCAATAATAATCGTGTTATCTGAATAACACTAAAATATTCTATAAAAGCGTGCTAAGCAATCTGATTAAATTCGATCTCAAATTCTCCGCTCACAAACTTGCTTATTTACGATCTGGCAACTTCTCAATACAGGTCACGTTCGGCTGACCTTTGATCTAATAATACTAAGGACATACTGATTGTGTGCTCTGTGGCTTGATTACATCGTCTTCGTCATGCATTTGGCAATGAACCGTCCTCTCAGAGCCTGTGAATGAACAAACCGTCAAATTAGCTCGCATAAGTCGGTCTAACAAAATAGAAATTACTTGTAGTAGTGTTGTGTTTTTCTTTACCTGAGGGCGTCCGCTCCTACGGATGCAGTATGCGCAGAACACGCCCAAAGCTTAACTTCTTTCTTGAAAGTCTTCTCAGTTCGCAACAGTGATGTTCCGTCTTCTCGATTTCTCAACCGGGTTGGGGCCGGCTACGCTGGATAGAATTACAAAAGTACGATGCTGTTTAGTGTTTAGCTAAATTAAAGCTACGCATTGATTGGTCGACACAAAGGTCATTTAAATATGACCCCCTGTGCAATGACAAGAGATACTATGACAGCTGTTCTATAGGATATCTGTTTAAGGAAATTATATGCTGAGCAAACATGCTATCTAGTAATGGAGTGAATTTTTATTTGTCGCTTTGTGCTCTCGATCTTCTATTGAAGTGTATGCTTACAATTAATAATATGCTTGTTATTTCGTCGAAAATTTCATTGCGTGGGGCTTAAGTCACGCATAGGCAGATCCAGCGGAGGGGTCATGAGGGTTCAGACCCCCCAGAATATGGAAAATTTACTAGTCCATTAGTGTATTTCTTGCCTGTAAGTCATTTATGTAGCAATTCTCAATGCTTAACATAGATTTAATGGTTATGTAGTTTTTATTATCAATAAGTTGCATTTTTTTTCTGCAAAATAAGTATAATGTGGTTGTGGTTCGAGGTTCGCCCCCCCCCCCTAGAAAATTTCGCCCCCCCCCCCTAGAAAATTTCGGACCCCCCTAGATAAGTTCTGACCCTCTTAGAAAAAATCCTGGATCCGCCCCTGTCTCGTGATACTCAGATTTTAGACAAAATTTTGTTTTTTGTTAACTCCTTGCAGCAGTCAAACAATATTCCAGTAGTGCATAATATAACTATTACTTTTTAATGTCCAATATGTTCATGTTAGCTTGTACAATATAACCTCTGTATACCCTCTATATAGACCAAACCCTCTGCATAAAAAGAACAGCTTTTGATATTTCCCTTGGGTGTAATTTTAATTGAATTTAATCTCTGCAGAGCAACGACCACTTAACAGCAACACATTTAGTCTCTCCCAGTTGATGGTGTTCAAGAGAGGTCGTGCTGTAACTTGTAATCTTTTACTCTGAATCCTCTGCACGAAACATTTTGTGCGAATGATCTTTTTTAACATAATTAAGCTCAAAACTTTATGATTGAGCTTCCTTCGTAAGAGAATGGACGAAAAAATTGTTTTCATTGTTCATAGGATGTGTCACTGTCATAATTTACACTACATAAGGCTAAGAATGTGGAATACTGTTTTAGATAATATGGAATTTACTTGGTTCCTATACTACATGAAGTTAAACTGTATAGATTAATGTAGACAATAATTTATACTTGCTACTAAGAATAGTTCAGGTGTTTTACTGAACTCACAGACAGTGTTTACTTTGAATGACTTATTATGTAATAGTGAAGTTTAGATGTGCTTTACAATTACTATTTCATGATTTACCCCATCGCCCATTTATAGTATGATTTTGTCATATATACATATATTTACCTGATATTGTGAATATGATTTATGTAGTACTCATAACATGCCTTTTGTTTACATACATATTATTATATATATTATTATGTATATATATATATATGATTTGCTGTAAATAACTGTTGTACTCTTCAGTAATGGAGGAAATAAATAAATAAAAAGATATTCGGATAAATGGAATAGTGTGAACATGAAAAATCAATAAATAAAAAGATATTCGGATAAATGGAATAGTGTGAACATGAAAAATCACGCCTCACGTTCAAGTTTCACGCTGACGCTTTTAAAAACGTTCACGTTGCGCTCCCGTATGAATGGAATGCTGGCCGCTATTCAATGATCTTTGCTGCTTAGTGTTTCATTCCTTATTACCCCAAAGATGGTGATTGTAATAAGATTTTTCCACTACGATGTTGCACTTACTCTCAGTCAAGACAAAATAGTTGATGATTTGATAGACGTGGAAACTCTCACGAGAGAATCAGTCTAGAACCTTCTTTCTTTCTGTAGTTCAGACATTTATTGCTGATGCATTAAATGGTATTGCTTTTATTGTATAAGATAAATTGTCCATCTGAATGAGAAGTATTGTCTCGCCAACGATCTATTAACGGTAGGACTGGCCATTATATTAATACATTGTAATTTCAATTTATTGGGTTTTCTACTATTGTGTTAAATACAAAGTAGCTTTACTTAGTACTGGATAAAAACCGAACGTTAGACCCTTAGGCTTTAAATAACATTAAATATGACATTAAACAATCTTGAAATGTATTGAAAATAATAATTTTATGATTATACCTCACGGGTTTTGTTTACTGTATAGCCTAATGTGACGTCACCGGGTGCCAGTTCGTAATGTTACTTTCCGGACATCACATATCGACCCGCTTGACATCACCTATCGGCCCGCTTAAAACGATGAGAGACTACAGCATTGGAGTTTGCTAATACCAGAACTCGAGTTTTTAGCCATTCAATTTGAGTTACCTCCCTTACGCAGACGCTTGCTTTTCATGAACAACAAGCTTAACGGCGTAAATATGTCTTCAAGTTCAGAAGCAAATAAAACAGATACATTTAAACGGTTTGTGCTATTTAAATTGTCAACAATTTCTGATATGACTAGTCTCGAGGGAACATTCCGTTCTAGTCCTGCAGTATATGAGGTGAACCGTGCACTTGAGTCCCCACAAAGTTTTTTTGCTGTTTCTATATCTTTGAAAGGTGCTGAAAAAGAATCCGAGTGATGACACCCTGTCATCCTTGAGCAATTTGCTTAATATGCAAATTAAGTCCGCCATTATAGAAATTCCGTTTTTCGCTAATAACTCAAAAACCAACTTAGATACAAAATTAAAATATGTATCCATACCCATGTTTTCAGGGTCTATCTATCACATGGTACTAATTTCAGCTTGATCAGATTATTTAAATATGCAAATTTATGCAAATTAGGTATTTTACGAAATACAATATTCGGTTTTGCTATACTAATCAACGTCTGTAGTTTTCACATTGAGATGTAAAGTGAAATATGTTTATGTTATGCTAATTTTGAATACATATTAAATACAAATATATCAAATAATTACATTTAATCAGTTAATGATGCTCTAAAGATATGCAAAATACTAAAATTACGTTAAAATTTGTAGGATTTTGCCTCAAACTTTACATGGTGTTATAAAAATTTATGCCATTGTCTAGTATTCTGTTGATGCCTTGATAATTTTGATTCAGCCTCTGTACCTTTGAACAGAGCTGACTCAGAAATTTAGTGATGACATCCAGTCTTCTTTGAACAATTAGCATAATATGCAAATTTGGTCCGCCATAATCGAAATTCCGTTTTTCGCTAATAACACGATAACCAATCATGATAAGATTTTAAAATATGTGTCTGCACCCATGTTTATAGGGTCTAGCTATCATATGATACTACATTCAGTATGATCAGATGATTTGCATATGCAAATGTATGCAAATAAGGTTTTTTTCAAATGAACTGTTTTTCAAGAGAATTTATTTTGTTCAAATTTAAGTACTTCAAAAAGGAAATTTTCCAGGAAATATGATTGAATCAAGTAATCTGTTAATTGCGACCCAAATCATGTTTGGTTGGATTTCAATGTCCAGAATGTCCACTTTATGAGACCATTCATATACCACACCTAATCAATGCATTAATATAAAATGAATGTTTATAATGTATTACCGTGTGGCCTACGCACATGGGTGCTTTCAGCTCAATATAACATTTTGAAGTAGTGTGCCTTCACGCCAGAACCAAAAAAGGAAGAACAATAAATTAATTTGAATAGTACATCGTTAAATTGATTGTAAAATTAAAGCTACTGAATTCAATAGTGTTTCCTTATCATAAAAAACATCCTGTCATTGACATAATTTGAGCATCTATTTGATTGATATACATGTACTTCATGGCAATAGTAGTAGTTGTAGTAGTTGGAAAGTCTTACTTATTTTCGTACAGATTTGATCCCTCAACATTGTTTACTGTGGAAAGAAATTCATGAAACTACATGTGTCAACTTTATTCATTTGCTCATCGTTTCCATTAATTAATTTACTCAAGATTATATAGAACGTTCTAGGCATGTATATAAATATATAATAACAATGCCAGAATTAAGGAAGGTCGTATACATAAATCTATTGCTAGCATGTTCAATTATATTTGTTGCTTTTCAAGTTTTCAGAATCATAAATATAACAATGAGACCTTGCATGCATGTTTGATAACTAGATTTTGTATGAATGTTTATAGCATAATTGGTTATTGCAAGGTGAGCAGGAATCTCGATTCTGTAACGCCATGATAATCAGACTTACCGGGTATTTTGGGCTGACTATCACGGAAGGTCATGATATGCAAGAATTGAATTGGGATATCCAAACTCGGAGTGTGCTGTACATGGTCATGGCTACACACACTTAATTTGTCTTTGGATGGCTAAATTTTCGACTTTGATTTGACTAAAAGTTGTTTTGCATAGTATGTTCTTACAATCATTTGAATGCATCCATACCTATCTTCCTCATAATATATTAAAAATTGATTACAGAACATATTCTTAGTAGGGGCAATAAGTCATTGGAGAAATTACGGGCACAAAAACAATATTCTTTACAAGCTAATGACCGTAAGGACCACATATCTTAATTATCTAAAATTTATATATAATAAGCAATGCATGTTCTTAGTTTATGTAGAATACCTTAGTTCTATGCACTGACTTTAACTTAGATAGAGACAAGGGTTATCACTTTACTTTATGCACATAATTTGCATTAGTATACATGTCCAAATCAGCTGATCCTTATAATATAAGTATGTTCTTCGACATAAAACGAAACAAATTTATGCCATGGATGCATATATATAGGTAAAAACATACTGTTTATGTTTGTCATAAATTGTTATTGAGATATTACGATTTTTTTTCAAGTGTGTCGTCACTCTAAATATACTAACTAAATGCTTTGTCTTTAATTATTTGTTAATTATCGTTAATCTGTTCATAACAACTCGAAATTTGGTACATGATCTTTATTTTATGTAGTGAAAAAAACACTTTCCTATACTTAAAGACCTAATTTGCATACATCTGCATTTGCAAATCGTCTCTGATAATGCTTAAAAGGTTGTATCATATGAAAGCTTGACCCTACAAACATGGATGCAGACACATACGGTAAATTTTAATCATGATTGGTAATGTTGGGAATGGCGGACTAAATTTGCATATTCTATAATTGCTCATGGGTGTCAGGATGTCCTAACTAAATTTCTTAGCCAGCTCTGTCCACAGAAACAGAATTAAAATTATCCAGACCTACACAGAATGCTAGGCAACGGCATAAATTTGCATATTATACTAATTGTTCAAAGAAGACTGGATGTCATCACTAAATTTCTGAGTCAGCTCTGTTCAAAGGTATAGAAGCTGAATCAAAATTATCAAGGCATCAACAGAATGCTAGACAATGGCATAAATTTTTATAACACCATGTAAAGTTTGAGGCAAAATCCTACAAGTTTTAACGTAATTTGAATATTTTGCATATCTTTATAGTATCATTAACTGATTTAATGTAATCATTTGATAAATTTGTATTTAATATATACAAAAGATAAATTATATTTCCTGGAAAATTTCCTTATTTTATTTCCCTATAAACATGGGTGCAGACACATATTTTAAAATCTTATCATGATTGGTTATCGTGTTATTAGCGAAAAACGGAATTTCGATTATGGCGGACCAAATTTGCATATTATGCTAATTGTTCAAAGAAGACTGGATGTCATCACTAAATTTCTGAGTCAGCTCTGTTCAAAGGTACAGAAGCTGAATCAAAATTATCAAGGCATCAACAGAATACTAGACAATGGCATAAATTTTTATAACACCATGTAAATTTTGAGACAAAATCCTACAAATTTAACGTAATTTTAGTATTTTGCATATCTTTAGAGCATCATTAACTGATTAAATGTAATTATTTGATATATTTGTATTTAATATATATACAAAATTAGCATAACATAAACATATTTCACTTTACATCTCAATGTGAAAACTACAGACGTTGGTTAGTATAGCAAAACCGAATATTGTATTTCGTAAAATACCTAATTTGCATAAATTTGCATATTTAAATAATCTGATCAAGCTGAAATTAGTACCATGTGATAGATAGACCCTGAAAACATGGGTATGGATACATATTTTAATTTTGTATCTTAGTTTGTTATTGAGTTATTAGCGAAAAACGGAATTTCTATAATGGCGGACTTAATTTGCATATTAAGCAAATTGCTCAAGGATGACAGGGTGTCATCACTCGGATTCTTATTCAGCACCTTTCAAAGATATAGAAACTGCAAAAAAACTTTGTGGGGACTCAAGTGCACGGTTCACCTCAAATATGGCATTTTACTGCAGGACTATTCTATCACCCTCTGTAGGATGTGATATTTATATATATATATAATACCAGCCCTTTTAAATGCAGACCAACACGTCAATGATAGGTATGTCTAGAATATTCGAATAGCTTCGAGAAATAGTGTTATTGATTATATAAAATAATTTAGCAGAGATATATTTCTGTGATAGGAAGTTATCTAAAAGCTTCCACGTTGTTTATTGTTTAACAACAATTTTATGGGTAATAATAAAGTGTGTCCTACGATAAAATAACACCAGAGTTTGTCTTGTTTTGTATCCTTGTTATGTTTCCTTCTATTTTATGGGTAAAAAAAAGTGTGTCCTACGATATTATAACACCAGAGTTTGTCTTGTTTTGTATCCTTGTTTTGTTTCCTTGTTTTGTATCCTTGTTTTGTATCCTTGTAATGTATCCTTGTTTTGTATCCTTGTTTTGTATTCTTGTTTTGTATCCTTGTTTTGTATCCTTGTTTTGTATCCTTGTTTTGTATTCTTGTTTTGTATCCTTGTTTTGTATCCTTGTTTTGTTTCCTTGTTTTGTTTCCTTGTTTTGTTTCCTTCTAATACAAAAAAGGCTGTGATTTGTCTCATTGAAAACTTCAAGGTTTAGTCTAGTCCATACATATACCACAAGATGAAAATGGGGTTCTATCGACCTTCGACCGCACCCCTTAAATTCACAGACGAGTATGCTTCAGCATTATTTTTTATTGGGTTTAACACCGTGTCAACACAATGGTCATTTTACGGCGTCCAGCGCACCTAACTTAGCGTTCCTGGACCATTGTCTATAAGCAGTACTCACCTATCCTTTCATAAGCCGGAAACTTATCTATATAACTTATGAATGGAGGAAAATTGACATAATTGTCAAATTTTCATTGAAAGCTATAACCTCCCCGGGTGGGATTCGAACCCGTACCCACTTCAAGACACAAAATTCCAAATACCGGCGCGCTACCAACTGCGCTACCGACCCGGGTTGCTTGCTCAGAATTAGGTCATGTGTGAAAACAAAACTTATCTTTTGTAGAAATTATGCGAATTCATATATTTTTCTAATTAATGAAGAAAAGAAATGTATTATTCATTGCATTTCATAATAAATGTTGTGGCAAAATATGGAGAAAAACATGTCAAAATGAGCAACAATTATGTTATTTGATCGTTTGTCTTTGTACCAAAGGATACAGGTGAACATATTTAGACAAAATAGGTCAGAATATAACAATCGCCGATATATTTTTGGCTAATTTTAAAGTTACTCATTCACAGATTGTAAACTTAAATATCAACTTTTTCTAAAACTATCAAAATCGTATGGAAACATTTTTGGAAGCAGGAAAGTAGTTTTCTGATAATGACAAGTTTAGTGCAAATTGGCATATAACTACAAATGATAATGTTTCATGTAGTAAAAATCTACCCCGTTTGTAACGGTATAGACAATTTTAGTGCATTTTTGTGATTTTAATTGTGTATTTCTTGCAATCTTTAGATTAGTTTGTCTTCTAATATTAAGAATTAATGTTTTAACACAATTACTGACACTAATGATATACTGAAATAACAGACAAAATAACCAAATCTGCGAACTAGTACCTAAAACCACGTAGCAACTCATTGTATAGGTTATACAACAGCAGTCAGAAGTCAACTTACTCACAGTTCATGTAATCGAAAGACTACATGTCTGGATTAACTATTACCCAGTTTCTAAGCACAAAGTTCTGTCAGTGACTGACGACTGTTCTACGTGATTTAGCATCAGTGACCCAGAAGGAATGATAATAGGTGTGGAAATTATTTCATGACCAAGTTCCACAGTAGTATGTCCCACCCAGGAATCGAACCTATTGTTCCTCGATCAGTAGAATTGTGCACCACCCACTGAGCTAGCCAGGGGGTAACACCGATATAAAAATAGGTAAAACAATACTAGTAGTTTTATTGTTCGTTTTTTTCTCAACAGTCAAAACATGAATAATTTCACGGTAAATGCATTTGTTAAAATTCTTGTAATACACCCATGCGTTTCCAAAAATGTGTATTATGATCGAGTAAAGCTTCTTATGTCGTATTTTAAGTTTTAGTCAAGATATGTTTAATGAAAACTAGGCTGTCAGTACAAAAACAATGCATTCAGTCACCGTGAAATTATTCAAGCTTTGACAGTTGAGAAAAAACGGACAATACAGTCATATACTTTCTGTCATGTAAATTTTGTTGACCAAATACTTACCAACATAACAGTTTTGAAGAGAGCATGATGGATGAATGGTTTGAGTTTTTTTATCGCTCCCATTCTAACTTCTCACAAGAAGACAAACTCTTCAATACGTGGAATAAATTCAGAATTATAGTAAATTATACTGTAGGCCATTGTATGCCTGCAGGGGCGGATCCATTTTTTGTTCAAGGTGGGGTCCAAACTTTCAAACCAAAACCAATTCATACACTGTTTGCAGATCTATGCTAAGCACAAATGCAAACAAAGGGAGCCCGACAAAAATTGCTTCATGCTACTTAAAAAAGGCTTACAGTTAAAAAATACACTCATTGGCAGATATATTTCATCAGTAATGTCTAGGTCACACCAAACTTAAAACAGACATTCAATTGAGAGTAAGCCAGTGGAGAATTTTAGATCGGGTTTCAACCAGATTGAGCTCACACAGTACCAAGAACGTCCCGGTTTGAAGCCCAGGACAAACCAGACTACAAACGTAGTGATGCCATTATAAACGGTATTTCATTGGGATAAATCTTATTGAATAGGCAATAACTGTAAAGTGGCCCCGTTTCTCCATTTTAAGACCACCAGGTGAAACCGCAGTTAAGCAGCATGGCCTGTGTCCAAGTTGAAGCTACAGTGACCGCTTGTACGGCCACTCGATCTTTTACAAATCTTTCTGATTAAACCTGGGGTGTGATTTTTTAACACGAAATCGAATCTGGATTATCGATCATGATTGTGATTCAGTAGTTTTTTAATAGAATCATGAACATATTTACAAATCATACTAATCAAGCTCCAAGCTCGATTAAAATACAATCAAAGATGGCGGATCTGACACTGGCAACTTCGAAATCTTCTACGCAAATAAACATATATCTTCGTAGATGATCGCCGAGGTTGTTCCGAATGCTCTGACAGCGGAGCCTTCGCATGTTGACACCATTAGGGTCCGTCGAAAATCCTGAAAGAACCCAACGAAACCTCTAAGAACTAAGAAGCCCCCAAATAAAATCTACGCATTAAAAATGAAAATTGCAAAATTTTGTAATTAATGTGAAGTGGGTTTAAAAGAATTAAGATAAAATATTGTCTGTGAGCCAGAAACCCCATTTTTTATTCATTTTTCACGGACCTGCGGATCGGCTCTGGAACTCAAGGAACTGCCAGGCACTCGCAATAAGTATTTTCTTTTCTGCCGTAAAATGTTAGTAGCCATATTTAAACAATAAAACAAACCAAGATGTTTTATTATCATCAATACCATGATTAAGATTGTATGCTTAATCAGAATCATGATTTCAGAAATAAAACACACCCCTGGTCCACCTGCTACAAATTACTGGGACGCAACAGGACATACTCTAAGACAGTGTGAACTAGGCATAAGCAGATAGGACAATGGCAAAATAACAACAAAACTCAACAACAGTAGAATGGAAATAATTTACTGATTATATTGTTTTCTTTTTTAATTTTACTTACACAAAACAGGCATGCATAGATTTAAACAACATTTACAGAACAGCTAGATTCAGAACCCAATACTTCACTCAGTCAAGAAATACAGTACACAAATCACAATATTTTGAATTTTTGATATAAACAAAAACACCAGAAATGGTTAACACACAAAAGTTAAATATACAGTACATGATCCAAGAGAAGAAATAACTACAAATGCACAATACCTGCAGTGTGTTCAGTTACCTTGAACGTTCCAAAATGTTCCGTAATTTAAGTGTCTGAACAATTCAACCCATAGACAAATCAACCCGAGACAACTCAATCCCCTACTAATGGATTGAGTTGTCCCAACTTTGCGTTGAGTATTGCACCGGTTGAGTTGTCTTCGGGTTGAGTTTTCCTGTATCCGCAACGTTAGCTAATAGTGGTTAATGAACACGCTGCAGATAGTTAAAATTTCGTTAACAAGTATGAGTTTTCTGTGAGGTGAAAGTAAGTGGAGTTTAACTTTAAGTCATGTGATCAAAATCAGTCAGCTGAAGATGACGTGATGTCACCAAAAAGTTGAAGGTCAAAAAAATATTCGCTCTGAGTTGAAGAATTAACTCCATGAACGATCCAGAGCACAGACACCTCTTTGGACGTAGACTAAGAGCATTGATCAATACCCTGTAATGAAAATAAATATTATCAATTCAGTTGGAAAACCATTCCTTTTCTGCCAGACTGATTTTTAATCGACATAGCAAAACATTTTGGAATTGCTGATGAAAAGATGTCGCAGCAATTTAATCAGTTTGTTAGGAAACTGCAGACAAACACTCTAGTAAGGATAGCCCTACTTTACAAAACATTTTACAAAAGCATCTTGGTAACAAGAAATTAAATCGTCTTTTATTAACTGGCCTAGGAAATTAGGCCATGAAAGTAATTGCCCGAACAGGTCATTTCAGCAGCTAGCACTAAAATTTATCAACACAATACAACATTCAAGTTAATATTGTTTGTAGAGTTTTGGTTGCCCAAATGGTAGTCCGTACTAAAAAGGAGTTGTCCAGGGCAACCGGACACCCACTAATTTCGTAGACTGCTAGTGGGAATTGCACACAACAACTCATAAGAACACATAATCATAACAAAAACATAATAAATTAACCACTACATTAATCACGACCTAATCAAATCGTTATAATAAAGTTATATTGTTAATCGGAACTGTTCTAAGAAAATCAATTGAACATTATTAGAAAAATCAAATGAACATTATTTTCTTTTGAGTCTGTTCAAGTTTTTCACAAACCTTCATTCACTGAGAACCCAGGTTGGTAGCGCAGTTGGTAGAGCCCCTGGATTTCGAATCTAGTGCTCTGAAGGGATACGGGTTTAAATCCCACCAAGGGAGATTATACCCTTCCATGAAAATTTGACAAAAATATTAATTTTCGGCCTTGTGAAAGGGTAGATGAGTACTGGTTATAGACAAGGGTCTAGGAAAGCTAGGTTAGGTGTGCTGGACGCTGTAAAATAACCTCAGGTTTTGTGTTGACACAGCGGTGAACCCTGTGTAAAATAATAAAATCATTCACCAAGTGTGTACAATTTGATTTAACTTATGCTCTAAGTGATGAGTACAAAGACAGAGGGAGCAAATGTAGAATTAAGAAACCATAACCTTTGGCTTGTAAATTTTGGGATAATTAGATAAGCATGGATTCCAGCTTCCATTCAAAACCAACCAACCAATTTATTTCCTCAAACAAGTTCATAAAGGTTGACTGCCGGATTTGGGTACTGGACCTGAATAAACTTCTACAGTTTCTGTTGGCAGTTTTATTTATAATTTCAAAGTTGAATTCTCTAGGAGAGTAAACAAGAATTATCATGAATGTTTTGTACTAAGAAGTAAGTACATGCATCTAATAGCAATAAATCTACGTAGTAAGAAAAACTTGCGCAAGATTTTGTTTGTATGGTTTAAAGCCATAGCAACACGTTGTATAGGTCATATCACAGCGGTCAGTCGATCTATTTACAATTCCTATGAAAGCTTTAATCTTTAGGTTTTGCTGTTTGCCAATTATTAGGAGCATACTACCTTAAGTGACTGACACGTATCTACATGATTAAGAAACAGTGGTAGGAGAGAGAAGGGCGGTAAAAACCATTTCATTACCAAACTCCACGAAAGTATGCCTCGCCCGGGAATCTAACCCTCAACCCTTGAGCTCAACTGAGCTAGCAGGGTGAGATAAGCTACCAACTGGGCTAGCAGGGTCAGATATCAGTTGCACACGATAAATATAACTTTGTATTAACAATGATAGTAGTTAAATGACTCAGATTTTATACAAGATGAAAGCAACAAATAATAGATGAACAAATTATATCAACAATAAAGGAAGCAAATAGAATAAGTGAGCAACTTCTTTAGATTAACATCCACTTCAAAGCCAATGCCATATTAGACAGTCAATTCATGTAATCTTTGTTCCTGTTGTTCTATGTACCTAAAGATACAGTTCTAAAGTATTGGTAACAAGAGGGTCATGATGGCCCTTTATCGCTCACCTGAGTACCATTGGTGCATACATGAACAGAGTAAGATTGATATATTTTGGTAATGTTTTATCACACTTCCATCACACCAAATGCTTCAAATGTAGGCTTTGTATTAGAAGATGACATGTATGGGAATCTGATTCATTAGTCATCACATCTGCCTGCCAGGCAAATGTTTTTAGTGGTATGTAACATTTAGCTCCTGTGAAGTAGTATTTCATCCAAGATGACCCATTTTCGAACTCATCCAAGCAATTACCTAGACAAGCATCCTGACCAAGTTTGATGACAAATGAGTAAAAATTGTGACAACTCGAGTGTTCACAGGGCTTTTCCATATTTGGACTGAGTGACTTAGTTTTTGACCCCAGGTGACCCATATTCATACTTGGCCTAGAAATCATCAAAACAATCTTTCAGACCAATTTCCAGGATATTTCGATCAAAACAGTAGCCACTACAGTGTTAACAAGGTTTTTCTATTTTTAGCTCCTGTGATCTAGTTTTTCGTCCGAGATAACCCATGTTTGAACTCATCCTAGCAATCACATAGACAAGCATCCTCACAAAGTTTGAAAAGAATTGAGCCAAAAATGTAACCACTAGAGTGTTCACAAACAATTGTGGAAGGACGCCAGACATTCAACGATCCTAAAAGCTCACCCTGAGCTAGCTCAGATGAGCTGAAAATCTATAACTAAATCACATATTTACCTACGTGTGAAGGTAATTATGGCTGGTGCTATATTTTTTACAAAAGTTGTTAAGATACAGTATAAATAGATGATACAAAGTGATATTAACCAAGTGTAGAAAATACAAGATATAAACAATCCTACAAATCAACAACTTATCTTACATCTCAATCATCAGCCATCAAATTAATCAAATAAAATCGTTATTGATTGTTCCACTTGTGTTGCCTCAATATACTCTGCCCTTCAATAGTTCCTTCACAGTACAATTTAATTGCTATTACTTTAAGTTCAAGTTTAATGAATGATTATATCATTGTATATTTTGTTCATTATTCATGCAATGGAAATGGAATTTATGTAGGTGCATAGAGCTATTTTTTTTGTTGCAGCAAAAGTTATCTATCAGCCTTCAAAAGTAATAAACAAATATCAAGTTTGAGAATTTTTTTTGTAATTTCATATCCATATGAAGAATGCACAGATTTCAAAGAGCAAAATTGAAAATTATTTAACAATGAACAGCATTTGCGACTTTTTGAAGGTCTATTTAGTACAATGTAAATTGTAAATGTGTGAAGGAGCTTTTGTAATACCCAGTATAAAAAAAACTATAGAAAAATAAAATGCTGGAAAGAGAAGAGAAATGTAGTACTACTTTACTGCAAGTTTCTTAGGTGTTGGTTTTTGCCATTGCTAAACTTGTAAATTTGATGATCTAAATTGATTTTGAAATGAAAACAATCATACAAACATAAGAGAAGATGTTTGTTTCAGTGTAGGAAAACTCAATGTAAGTGTCACAGTATGTAGTTTAAGTTCAAAGCTTTATAGTGTTGTTTTTTCTCTGGATAGCCGCCCAGCGAGCTCAGATGGTAGCACACAAGTCTACTGATCAAGGGGTCGTAGGTTTGATTCCCGGGCGGGGCATACTTTCGTAGAGCTTGGTCATGAAATTATTTCTACCACCATTCTCCCTCCTACCAATGATTTTTAATTATGCAGGGCAGTTGTCAGTCACTGACGAAAGTATGCGCTTAGTAGTTGGTTAACAGCTAAATCCAGAGATTTAGCCTTTCCAGGAGGAGTGAGTAGGTTGACTGACCGCCGTTATATGACCTATATAATGTGTTGCTACAGCGTTAAACCCAACGAAAACAAACATTTCTCTGGATAAAACTGCAGGATACCAAAAGTGCTGAAAATCACCTTTCCCTTTTATTTAGATCACTCCACTAATAAGGTCATTACATGAAGAACAAGTTAATGATCATAATGGCCGGAATTTTCCTGTTGTTAATAAATTAGATCTACAATAAAAGATTTTTTTCTTCTAAGCGTTTACAGACAAGACCTCAAGACATATGTTTTACGTCAGAATAATGTAATCAGGTTAAATGAATAAAATGAACATGAAGTCATTATAGAGCACATTAATCAATAAGAAGAAATTCTTACATGATTAACATACAAAAAACCTTTTTTATGTAAGATTCTCAAATAATGCCCAGTTCACACTGTCACAGTGTATGCTCCGGTGACTGTCCCAGTCATTTCAGTTGGTTAGAATATTCATGAAAAAATTGGGGGGGGGCAAATTGGAAGTCACCGTATCTCTTGGACACAGGTTACTATAGTTTCACCAAGTGGACTTAAGATGACGAGACTGACCAATTGGCTGCAGAGCTATGGTGATGCACTGGATCTTCCCGGAATAATCTAGCATTGGTTTTGCTCCCGGGTGAATCCCTGATATATTTACATTTTAAACACCACTGAGGTCATTCCCTATAGTGATTGCCCATTCAACACAATTTATCCCAATGAAATGCAATTTTTCATATTTTGGCATCACGATGATTGTAGTCCCAGTTTGCCCTTGAGTCCTAACTTAGAGGTACCGGGGCTGTACAACCAGAAAGTATTAACGAGGCATAAAAGGACACATGTGCAGATCAAGCAAGGAGTCAGGACCAGAAAAACTTGATTTGATGCCTGGATCCAACTCATGAATTCTAACATCAGTTTTATGACCTAAGATTACTTCATGACCACCACCTCATTCCATGGTGTTTGTTGGTGGAGCAGTACCCTTCATGGCCAGAAAAGAGATTGGGTACATTGAGAGCAGAAAACAGTACAAAATAGTGACAAAGTAGAATTTTGTTTTCAGTCTCTAATATAAGTATTAGCACATAAGATCTCATTTTTTGGAAAAACATAAATGAATGAAATGCTGAAATGTTTAGAGTTGAAAAAGAGCAAAAAATATTTTTTGTCACCTGCTCTGCATTGCCATGATCAGAATTCAAGTGGGATTTTCAGAAAGACTATCACCCAGAAATCATTTGGCAAAGTTACATATCTGTCAGTCAATCAGTAATGAAATAATAGCATATTGAAATTATAGGTCCTATTGCATAAGGTGAAAAATGGCCAAATTTCGCACATGTCTTGACCAGTAAAGAGTTAATAATGGTGCATTTAGATTCAAAATATTCCAAATATAAATATATGATAAAATACATGAAATAATTATAATAATAGGAGGAAATACAAAAGAAAATATTTAAATAAAACATTTATAAAAGGAAGTTAAAACGTATTTTCACTGTTAATATCATTTCTCACTAACTTTTTTTTCTAAATTTTCTTTGATGACCTGATGGATGATAAGATGTGTAATCAGGCCACAACAAATTGATCATATGTTCTATGGATTCACTCGCACCTTAATTTTGACGGTTTTTACAAAAGAATTATTTTTATTTCCTCGCTCACCCATAAAAATTTGGTCAAACTGCTATATAAAGCAAGTGAATAAAGACTTAAATTTTTCTTCTTCGCTCACTCGCCCCATTTTTTTCCCAGAAAAATCCATAGAACAAATGATCAACTTGTTGTGGCCTAAAATAAAGCCTTTAGTGAACTTATGTACATTCTTTATACAGTATATTATTCTTCAAACTAGGACACATATATATCTATATTAATATATTTCTTCTTATGTGAACACAAGAAAGGTCTTCTTTATAAAACAAAGTCTTTTTCATAATTCTTCATTCAAATAATGTTTTTAAACGTAATATTTTTTGTGTGTTATCATAATGTTAAATTTTATTTAACTGACAATGGTACAAACATAAACTCCACTGATTTAAATACTCACTACAGTACTTCTGTACTCCTAATCAATTTAAATCAGTTGGGACAATGTATACACCACAGACAACTGTTTTAAATTTAACAAAATTGACTCATGATGTTTCTTTCAAATATGATCAGAAAATATACAAAAAATAAATAAAAATAATATTATAATGAAGTTATATCAAAGTGATAACTCCCGCAATGCCGGTATTATAAACAACTTTGTGTAAAGTCACAGTCAACACATCAGAATAAATTCTTGATAAACTCCCATAATTCATCATTCTGTTTGTCACAATCCACTCATCATCATTATCATCATCACCATCATCGATTCATCATCATCGTCATTTATCGTCCACCACCTCCTCCACCACCTTGTTGCTGCTGAGGATCTATTGACTGCATGATAAACATCATTATAACGAATGGTACAATATACATCCACTGAAAATATAACATAGTAAAACATAATTATTAAATATTCTTTTATGATACCTGCAGGGTTTAGCATTAGTTTTAAGCCAGGTTGCCGAGTTGGACATCCAGCTAAATACTCACATGCCAAAACCAAATGCAGTAACAAGTCGTCAGAACCGAAAATCTAGGTTGTTGGGGGCAATCAGATCTTTAATGTTGAGTCCTGCATGTGATAAAATGTCATCAGGTATTCAAAGAAAATAACTTGTGAACCTCAAAATGAGCAAAACTGAAAACAACATCATATTATTTATAATGGGTTTAGTGCCATATTAAAACATTTTAGGTTCTTAGGCCAGTGCATTAACCTAGCTCTTCTAAACCCTTGTTTAAACCAGTACTCACAAAACTTTTCCACAAAACTAACTATTTCTCCATACCCCTAATTTATTGAAGAAAACTGACTTAGACCTTAACAAAATTGATATTAGCAGCCAAATTATGCCAACCCAAGACTGCTGAATTTTCTTAAAATAGCAGTTAGTCTATGTAAAAATTTGACGCTTTGAAACTTATTAAATTAAAGAATGTAAAATATATGAAATCTAAGTCATATGTGACCTTGTTTAATGAATCAACATTTTTGTTTTTTATTTTATAAACAAGTGTCTAGCTAAACAATAACATAACTCAGAATAATTGATTAAATAGACAAAACATTGAAAAAGAAAAAAAAAGCAATAATCTCAATTTAAAAAAACATCTTCTTGATTTCTTTTTTCCTGTTTAGTTTAACAGATTTGTTTATTATGCTTGAATCATAATAAAGTGAAAGATTTCTTTGATTGTATTGAAAGCTCAAGTAAACATTTTTCCAAATGCATTGAGTGATTACATGTCTTCTTCATCAAGTATATGATGTTTTTTGGAACTAAACTTATGTAAACAATATTTTAAGTTTGGATTTCAAACAGATAGTTTGTAAACATCATTTCATCAAGTTTAACTGATACATTCAGAAACAAATGCACATAGACAGTTAATTCTGCTAGATTTAGTAACTTGTACAAAACAAAGTGAGATAAATAAATCAAGGTAAACTATCAATAATGCCATTCACAGTTTGATCAATTTTGAAAACTAAGAAAAACAGTTAAAAACAAGATTATGCATTTTGACAAATTATCATGTAGCATGGATTATAATCATTTCATAACTTTGTGAATTTGCAATTGTAAATAACTTTTTAAGCAGAGATTGTACACTCCCTTAGAGAAGCAATATTAAACGCCGGAAGTCACATCAATAAATATGGAATTTAAAAGTATCAATTAAAGACCCTATGTCAAGATGTAAAAGAGGTATAATACGGCACTTGTACTTCATAGCCTTCAAGCTAGCTTTAAAAATGGCAATGCAGTAGTGTGTCAGCTTACAACCTTAAAGGTTGTGGGTTCGAATCTCAGTCCAGGCCATAGTTCCTGTCAGGTTACAAAGAATAGCAGTGACCCTCTTTGAACTGTAAAGAAAACAGACAAAATGTGTTCTACCTTATTTTAAACAACTCTCAGGAAAAGGATTTTTTAATAAATGGAATCTGTGATTAAATATTTTTATCTCGCTCATAGAATTTGAAGTGAAAATAAAGGATTAATACTGGAAGTAGAATTTGGTTGTTTATACATAAAACAATAGTTTTAACTCAATATTTTAAAAAGAAATCTCATGAAAAACAAGTCTTCAAATGTCTAAAAATCAGGGGCCAAAATTAGAACCTTTGAGGCTTTCAAAATAGAAAAAAAATGCCAAAATTTCAAAACAAACACGATTATAATTTCACCACTAATGTCCAGCCAACAAAGTCTTTATTGTCATAGCAACCAATAAACATGTGTCTGTAAGCCATTTTATTAAGAGAGAATCGTTTTTAAAGACATATTGATTTAAGAGAAGCTTGAAGTTTACATCATTCAAACGTTTTTATCTAATTATTAAACATTTTTTTCACAACTTTTGAGAATAAAGTGCTAAAAAACTCTCATATAGAAATGCGAGGGTTGTTTTGAAAAATAAAATAAAAATCACTGACCAAGCATTTTAAACTTCAGTTGAGACTGTGAATTGTGTCTTTAATTATGTGAAACAACAGGTAATAAAAACAAATAATAATAACAACAAGTCTAGGGAGTGTTAGAAGTCTGTACTTTATCAATGACAGTTCCAATGAAATAAAAGAAACTTAAAACATGAACAATCAACTCTGATTAAAGATATTCACAACAAGGCAAGCTAAATGACTTTGTCTGGAATAAGTATTGGAGAAATATGTACAACCATGCCACATACATCGGAGTTTTCAATCTACCGTACACTAGAGTGATCAGTTTTTATTTAGTCTAGAAACATGTTATAAATGAACTATTAGACCATGTTTTTATCTATGAGTTTCATTGGATTACATAAGTTAACATAATATAGTCAAAATATGGGAACTATGATTATAATTATTATATAGAGTCTAATAAGGTAAGAATTTTGTTGTAATTTTAAAGATAACGCAAATTTTACAAAAATAAGTTTGAACTTTTAAACTGGTAATTTCTTGAGATAGATTATTAATTTAAAAATTAAAAAATATTTAGTTTAAGTAGAATACTAAATCCAAGTATAATTTGATTCTTTTTAAATAAATAAAAAAATTGTTAGCCAAAAAATCGTTACATGTAAAAAGAAAATTTAGCGACAAATATCAGATTTGTTTTTGCTACAGCTCCTCAGTATTCCAAATTTTGAATTTTAGCAGAAAAAGTATTTAAGAGGCAGATAACAAAAACTTTGAACATCTCAATGAAAGACTCAACTGTCATGTAAAGTGAAATAAAAAACATTCACACATTGCTTCACAAACACCAGACAGTGTATAGCGTAACAGTTACTCTTTGTGGCCCCCAACAATCTGGCTGATTGCTAATATTTTGTGAATTTTCATCATTTTGACCCTAACTTAAGGCAAAGAGTCCCAGTGATTATACATATGACTAAAGTCCAAGTTCAGAAATACAACATTATTTTAATTTGTTACAACAATTAACCACAATGTAATTAATAAAGTTTTTGTCACCATTCAATTTACAATGGTAAAATTCCCCGTGAAATGATGTTCATGAAATCATGAACTATTCAAGTCATTTATAAACAGTTCATAAACAGTACTTAACAATTCTTTATGGGAGTTCATGAATTTTAAACTTGTTTATGAAATGTTCATAAACTAAACAAGAACAATGTAATACTTGATAATTTCATGAACTTGTTTTATTCATGTGCCATTGGTTTATGAACTGTTTAAGAACCAGGGGGTAGTTCATGAACTAGATTTCTCATGAACTTAAGTCATTTTCTTTTTATCAACACTTGATGAACTGTTCATTTATAAATCAAAATAAATACATAATATAATTCATGAACTATGCATGAACTGGAAGTGATATCATAATTTTAAGACTCTAACTCAAATTTAGTATTTATTTATTGTACATTGCATTCTAATATACCCGGTATATGACAAGTTCACTATCATTTACAATTATTAGTTAACAGTAAACTTGCCCTCAATTACATTCCAATCAGTTAATCAGATAAATGCCACCCAGCTAGCTCAGTTGGTAGCACGCAAGTCTACAGATCGAGGGGTCGTGGGTTCGATTCCAGGGCGGGGCATACTTTTGTGAATCTTGGTCATGAAATTATTTCCACGGCCATTCTCCCTCCTACCAATGATTTTAATTATGTAGGGCAGTTGTCAGTCACTGACAAAAGTATAATTTTATTATGCGCTTAGTAGTTGGTTAACAGCTAAATCCGGTTATTTAGCCTTTCCAGGAGGAGTGAGTAGGTTGACTGACCGCCGTTAAATGACATATACATGTGTTGCTATGGCATTAAATCTTACAAACTAACAAACAGTACATGATTTACAAAGTTAGCCAAGCATATAGCATATGATTGTAAACAAATATAAATCAAGTGCAATTTCCACCTTGTTTATTGATAATATTCACAATACACATTCTATTTTATCTCTAGCATTGCATGCTTCCAAACTTAGTTCCAACGCAGTATGTAATTATTCTATTTTAGGAGAATAAAATAGTTCTAAATAGCTTTTTTCAAGTGCTTGTGACATTAATGAGCACTATAAAAGTACTCATTTAGTGTTATTGTTAAGCAAACCGACAAGATCTCTGTAACATTTCCTGTTTTGTACAATTTTATTAAGTACTTGCATTAAATTTTTTTCAGAATTATTATGGGTTTGTTTCATTCCGTTTTTGTGGTAATTTTAACCCTGTATTAAGAGGCAATCACATGATTCATGGTAATCAACATTCAGGGAGGATAATCTTTAAATACAGACTTTTTACATCAATTTATAAACATATGGATAATTATTTTATTAAAGCAATCATAATACAAGTAAATCTGTGAGCTAATGCTCACTAGTGATACCCTCGCCAAAATCTAAAAATATGCGACAAACAGGAAGTAGATGAGCAAGGAGCATGAAATCGCTTTACACCACATGAGACTATGGGATGAAGCAATATGCAAAGTATTAGGCTGCTGCATGATGTAGTTGCTGAGAAAACTGCGACGGAAATTTTGTAACGGACGGACGAACGCACGGACAGACAAGGGTAAAACAGTATACCCCCCTCTTCTTCGAAGCGGGGGTATAAAAAACAGTATACCCCCCTCTTCTTTGAAGCGGAGGTATTACTAGACATCAGAGCTGGAATTTAAGCTCGCATACTCGCAAAATGCAAGTGGATTTTGAATATTGCAAGTAACTTTTATTCTAACTCGCAAATTTTTGCGACTTGAAATCAACGCAAAAATATTACTGTCTAAAGTAATAAGGCTCAAATCTGCATTGAAACGGCCAGATAGATTGATAGTATCAATTACAGATACAACGTAAAAGCATGTTTGATATTCACAATAACGCCATTAATAATTATTGTTAGATCCATTGCTAAATATATAGTGCTATTTTGTTTTTATATCACGTATATGAAAAGTAACTACGAAATATGCTGCTAAGATTTGGAAAAAAATGTGCCAGTGATTTTTTTAATTTTGTGAGTTAAAATAAAATGCAAAAATGTGCAAGTCCAATTTTTTGTTAAATATGAGCCCTGCTAGACATGCTATTGACTTGCGTTCAATTATTTAACCTTTGAAAATAGATACCACATAAGACTAAACTCATGCAGTCAGCTCAGTGGCCCGTTTGAGGCGAAGCCCAGGATTTCAAAATATCTAGAATTCCAAGGTGGCTACTGGTTTAAGCCTTACTAGAACTGAATTTACCCTTCTATGACAAATTTGACATTAATGAGGATTTTTAAATATCTTGGTGCTTCAAAAGGTTGCTGATTCAAGCACCACATGCACTGCAAAGAGTGACCAACATATGACAAATTTGTCAATAATGTCAATTTTCCTCCATTATCATTTAGGTACAATTGTATAATACTATATGGATTAAGTTGTCAGCTTTGTGGAAAGATATAGAGGTCATGATCGAACTTAGTGTAAGATTGATATTTATTTCACTGAGTGAGCTCAGAAAACATATTTTCACAAGCCGCATGGCCACAAAAGAAAGTGTTATTTTCTGAGATCATGAGTTGAAATAAAAAGATCTTACGCCAAAGTTGACAATTTAAGAATATTTTGTTTCTTTCATGCTCAGTTTTGTGTTTTATTACATGTATTTTACACAAATCATAACAAGGTGTCACTTCTTCTCCAAGATGATGCCATTTATTTTATAAGGGGACGTCATTGACAATCCTATAATTTCATCAAATAACATAGAATTTCACCATAAAGCATGAATTAAAAGTGAGTACTGTTTACAGACAAAGGTCCCTAAAAAGCTAGTTTTTGTTGCTCTGGTAACTGTATAATAGCCATATTTGTGTTGAAAGTGTTAGACTCACATTAAAAACAACAAGTAAATCTGTGAGCTAATGCTCACTAGTGATACCCCCGCCAAAATCTAAAAATATGCGACAAACAGGAAGTAGATGAGCAAGGAGCATGAAATCGCTTTACACCATATGGGACTATGGGATGAAGCAATATGCAAAGTATTAGGCTGCTGCATGTTATAGTTGCTGAGAAAACTGCGACGGAAATTTTGTAACGGACGGACGGATGGACACACGCACGCACGGACAAGGGTAAAACAGTATACCCCCCTCTTCTTCGAAGCGGGGGTATAATTAAAAGAAACACATGAAACTGATAGCAGTTATTACAATATTTGCTAAGAAAAAATGTTTACTTAAAATAAAGAAAAACGAATGAATCAACATTGCTTTCAAAAGTAAATATTTTACTTTACTCATAAATATTGACTGCCAAACTCAATTGCTTACTGTAGACAATTAATGATCAAGTAACAATTTAAATACCCAGTTTTTACTCTTTCATAGTAAATCCTTCATTTTATATGTTTTATAAAAATGACCCCTCCTCAATTAAACTGGATTCAGTGAATTTTACTGCAGAAAAAATGTGTACAAATATCAGAAAAATGGAGCAAAATGTAGACAAGATAAAATATTTTCAGTTCCTGGAAAGTACAAGAACTTAATAGACGTCGTATCTTAGGGAAAATATAACTGAGAGAAATTCAAATTTAGTGTTGAAAAAGAACAAAATTGTAATTCTTGCCCCTTTA
Organism: Mactra quadrangularis; assembly: GCA_025267735.1. NCBI lineage: Eukaryota > Metazoa > Mollusca > Bivalvia > Venerida > Mactridae > Mactra > Mactra quadrangularis. The sequence goes on from CM046304.1 coordinate 38,888,843, forward strand.
TCTCCGCTCCAGTGTTGCCATGATAACATGGATCAGGGTTCAAATGTTAGTTTTTCAGAAAGACAATCCCCTTGTGAATAATTTGGACAAGTTGCACATCTGTCAGTAAAAAAGTAATGAAATAAGAACATCTTGAAATAGCCTTATTGCATTAAAGTCCCATTATTTAACTGAACGCTGATAATTGTCAAGTATCATGCTTTTGCTTAAAACTTATGTAAACATTAAACTAATATATAAAACGCATCCCAGACACAAAAATCTCATGTATTTTCTCCAGAATTTACACTAATTCTATTTTGAAATTCGCTATTAAAAATGAAATAAAAGACTAAACGGAAAATCACGAATATATAATCCCAAGGCGGTTATATTCTGTAGTCTTTTAGATAGTATTACTTGTTTATAGATGGATGATAAAGATTTTGTCTTTGTTAAGAGACTTTAATGTGAAATGACAAATTTTCGCCCAAGTCTTGACTTGTAATTACATATTATGTATCAGATATCATTTTTCTAACTATCTAGCTGAAATATATACATCTTTAATCTAATGATGGACTGTCAATGGTCTACAGGGTCTGAAGACAAAATAAAATGTCTCCTTATATTTCTGTCTTGTACGTATTTTGTCACATCTAATCTATCATTTATATCAGACAAAGATAATCTCTAATTTGAATAAATTGATTCAAAAACGTCAAGACAGTGAATACAACAGACTCGACAGACTCGCAGGGAATTGTTATGTTAGGTACAATATTTACATTTCGAGACTTTAGCCGTCAAAAATAATCTGTATCTGTCCTGTATATTATTATACTAGATAAGAACTATACGGATGATTTGTTTATCCAAGAATTGTTTCTGGAAATTAAAAGTTCTACCAAATGAAAATGGAATAAGTGTATCATAGCTAATGTTATTATTACTGTTACAGACCAAGTTCTTCACAAAACAAATACCATATATATGCACAATACAAATGAGCTTAAGTCAGTTAAGGCTTGCACTACAGTAGAATGAACTTGGAAATAAAACAGAACTAAATAGAAAACTATATTCATTATTTTTACACTGCGTTCCACCAATTTTATCATGTTAATATTTAATGTTCTGCTCTGTATATCTGATCAGTACTATTTAACTTAGGATTACATTGTATAAGCCACCCTTGTCATTGAAATATATCGTCTGAGCTAACTGGATGGTGAAATAAATTGATCTATAACTAAAGCCGATGAAATTCCTCAATTTGTTTATTATTTACTGTACATATGTACTATCAAGTTATAAGAATTGACCAATCCCTCTTGACTAAACAGAATAAATTGCTGTTTAATATATGATAAGGAAATAATATTTCATTTATAACTTCATAATTGGTGATTATTTATAAATACATGAAATTTAATGTATTAATTCCATAAATCAAATTTAATGATCCAGACACTCACATGACATCAGCTCTCTAACGAAAAAATATCTGAAAACATCTGATACATAATGAATGCAATATGTCAAAAAAGGTTAAATTGAAGAACTGGTAATGCTTGTTATTGAAATAAACAGCAAGCAATTACCAAGTTATTTTTGTAGGCTTCCACAATATTAATATCATTGCTGTTCAAACAGGGAGTGAAATGCAGGCATTTAAACTTTCTAACATGAAGTTGTTCCCATGACACTTACAGTGTTAACTCCTGATATCATAACCCTGACAGGATAAACTCCAGATCTCATAATCCTTTCAGGATAAACTCCAGATCTCATGACCCTTTCAGGATAAACTCCAGATCTCATGACCCTATCAGGATAAACTCAAGATCTCATAATCCCTTCAGGATAAACTCCAGATCTCATAATCCTTTCAGGATAAACTCCAGATCTCATAACCCTTTCAGGATAAACTCCAGATCTCATAACCCTTTCAGGATATTCTTCAGATCCCATAACCCTTTCAGGATAAACTCCAGATCCCATAACCCTTTCAGGATAAACTCCAGATCCCATATCCCATTCATGATAAACTCCAGATCCCATAACCCTTTCAGGATATAAACTCCTGACCCCATGACCCTTTCAGGATAAACTCCAGATCCCATAACCCTTTCAGGATAAACTCCAGATCCCATAACCCTTTCAGGATATAAACTCCTGACCCCATGACCCTTTCAGGATAAACTCCAGATCCCATAACCCATTCATGATAAACTCCAGATCCCATAACCCTTTCAGGATATAAACTCCTGACCCCATGACCCTTTCAGGATAAACTCCAGATCCCATAACCCTTTCAGGATAAACTCCAGATCCCATAACCCTGTTCAGGATAAACTTCAGATTCCATAACCCTGTTTAGGATAAACTCCAGATCCCATGACCCTTTCAGGATAAACTCCAGATCCCATAACCCTGTTCAGGATAAACTTCAGATTCCATAACCCTGTTCAGGATAAACTCCAGATTCCATAACCCTGTTCAGGATAAACTTCAGATTCCATAACCCTTTCAGGATAAACTCCAGATCCCATAACCCATTCATGATAAACTCCAGATCCCATAATCCTTCAGTATAAACTCCTGAACTCATGACCCTTTCAGGATATAAACTCCTGACCCCATGACCCTTACAGGATAAACTCCAGATCTCATGACCCTTTCAGGATATACTCCAGATCTCATAACCTTTTCATGATAAACTCCCGATCCCATGACCATTAAAATACAGTACACTTCTGATACCATTACCTTACAATAAAACTCTTGCACTGTATAATAATCAAGTAATATAGATTTTATTATTTTCTATTGCAGATTAGAACATTATCAGTAGAATACTTAATAGATTGTAGATGGAGGAAAAAAACAAGAAATCTCAGAAACAATCTGATTAAAAATAAGAGTTATAGACCTGACTGAAGAATAAGACAAACAATTTTGATCTGATTCGATCAAAGACCAAAAATAGAACTAGACATCACATTAAAGAGATTCTTCCACATAATGTACTGAAAATAATGATGGAAGAAATATTCAATGTAACATCTTTTGAATTCCTAACCTACAGTGACCATAGCAACATTACAATGACGAGGAATATGTCATTTTCTTTGCAAGAATTTGAAGGATACGTGACCACTGAGCAAGTGAAAAAAGTTACACTTATATTGGCAGTGGTGCTGATACCGTTATTCTGTTTATTTGGATCCATTGGTAACACTTTAAGTATGATTGTGTTGTCCAATCAACGGATGAGGAATCAGACAAATTACATACTTGCTGCTTTGTGCATTTCGGATACTTTCTTCCTCATCCATAGTTTAGTGTTTACAATTTTAAACATCTATCAAAAAGTGAACCCTATCAATGGAGGAGCTATGAGAGCCTATATTTATCCATATGCAGGAGCTTATGGAAGTGTTGTGACAGCCAGAATAACTTCAAGTTTAACAACGCTTTTATGTGTGGAACGTTTCGTTGCGGTTTTCTTTCCAATGCAAGCACGAACAATTTGTAGTAAACGAAACACGGCCATTGCAATTGCTTGTGTATATATCATCACATTATTGGTATTTATTCCATTCATGTTGAAATACGAAGCAGCCCACACACGAGTGTCATCAAATTACACAATAATTACTACAAATACTACAGTTTTCTATAAAAACAATGAACAATTTTACAACATTTATGGCACAATTGTGAATATAGTGTTTCGTTTCGCCCCTTTGGTGGTAATTCCAATCTTAAACGTTTTAATGATATGCGCAGTGCATAAGACATGGAAGAGACGTCGTAGTATGACATCTGCGACTCCAAGCTCAAATACGTTAAGAGTGTCAAGTCGCAATGGTAAACACTGTAGCTCTTCAGAACAGTATCATATTACTATAATGCTTCTTACTGTTTCATTTGTGTTTTTAATTTGTATATTACCTGGAGCATTAAATAGCCTCGCTTCAAGAATATGGGATCCATACCAACCAATGGGTAAATATAAAAATTTATACCGTTGTATTTCTACAGCAACATTTCTCTTGGAAACGATAAATTCATCCGTCAACTTCATTATCTACATGCTGCTGAGCAGAAAATTTCGCATATTTTATAAAGAGATATTTTGTTGTGGCCATGGTCAGTATTACAATAAAATATCATTTAGTTCAATAAAGGACAAGTTTACTATGAATTCTAAACGAAGACAGAATGGCATACATCTCGCCGAAACATGTAGGAGAACAGTCAGTGATATTGGACCAATCACAAATGGTTTCACTAACACTCATCATACTCATTTAAAAGAGATTCATAGTGAAGGGTTTAAAGGAGAAATTGACTCATGTATGTAACTTGAGTTTTAAGATGGAATACTTGATATATACAGTGCCAACAAAAAGTTTGGAAACATTTTCATTTTGTAAGCCTCATAACTATATGTCAAAAATTTGTTTACCATTTATTATTGAAATGTATTTTAGTTTTGCATTTTTGTTGTTGACATATTATTTGTAGTTGAGACTACCAAAGTAGCTTAAAATCTATGTTATAGAAAAGAATTACTAAGTAAAATGAACTTGGTTTTGGAGGCTTTGGGATGTCAGATGCTGAATCTGATAAATGTGATACATTCACTCTAATCACCAACCGTATTAAATACATTGTATATTAAAATAATGGTTAAACCAAAAACAATCATTGAAATTCAAGGAAATGTTCTTTGTCTCCAAACTTTTGGTGGGCACTGTATATGTAATCTACAGATAGTGATCTCTATTAAACATTCTCTGACAATCACAGACAATCATAAAATTGTTGCATTGGCACGAGAGCATTATAACTTTACCAAAGTACATTTTTCATTCCTTTTTCTTTGTAATACTTGACAACCTATTTAAGTTTGGGAAACTTGTAACATGTAGTAAATATAAGGTACGAACAAGTAAAACACTGCTTGTCCAATCAGCAATCGTAGACTGTCAATTGTGTTCACAATTAATATACAGTTTATTATGATTGGTCAATTGTGTTCACAATTAATATACAGTTTATTATGTTTTGTCAATTGTGTTCACAATTAATATACAGTTTATTATGATTTGTCAATTGTGTTCACAATTAATATACAGTTTATTATGATTTGTCAATTGTGTTCACAACTAATATACAGTTTATTATGTTTTGTCAATTGTGTTCACAATTAATATACAGTTTATTATGATTTGTTTATTGTGTTCACAATTAATATACAGTTTATTATGATTTGTCAACTGTGTTCACAATTAATATACAGTTTATTATGATTTGTCAATTGTGTTCACAATTAATATACAGTTTATTATGATTGGTCAATTGTGTTCACAATTAATATACAGTTTATTATGATTTGTCAATTGTGTTCACAATTAATATACAGTTTATTATGATTGGTCAATTGTGTTCTTTCATATATTATAAAAGTACATTAAAAATATAAAATAACATGTGTTTGCAGTAATTTATGCACAAAAGGAAAATATGAAAAAATACATGTGCAAAGAAACTTTTGGATCCCAGTATCATATAAATCAGACTAACATGTTCATCGGTCTCCAAATGTTTTGTAACAAAATAATTTTGGGAACAATTGATCATGATTACCAAGAGTAAGTTTACTATAATTAAAGCTTATTCATCTGAAATAGTTTCAATCGTATGTAGATAAATTAATGTTGATTTTTAAATTCCCACAGATGGCTCTTATGGGTAATTGTAAATTGCTTAATCTCAAAAACTACATTTTGTCCTGGAAGAACTTTTGGAGGGAACTGTATAAAATAATTGATAAAATTAATTGGTTTTATCACGGCAGAAACAAACTGTATTCAGTTTGAATTGATTTTGTTAACAATAATTGGCTGGTTATTCCATTAAATTGAAACACCAATGGATCAAAATGTCAAGTATCCTGTAGTTTCAGCAATAATTTCAACATTGATAGAGTAAAATCTGTTCTCACTGCATGTTTATTTAAGACATTTTGAAAGTTCAAATGTTTCATGTGTTTTTATTTATACCACAAAGCCATCCACTATTATACTATGTTACTAGGACTGTCACGATACACCAGAAGCATAACGCCATATACAGCAATACGCTGGCATCATATACACGATACGAACCACAATATATAGTGGGCTAAGATTGGTTGTGCCTCTGCTGTATTAAACAGAAACATTGCAAATCTTACATGCAGCTACTGATAAAATTTTGCCTCTTTAAGTATAATTATACGGTCATTTAGGACTGTGATGTGCCCGAATCGTTTAAATTCTTGTAACTTAAGGTTAGATGGAATGAAAAATGGAAAAACTGACGTCTTGCTACTTTATTTCGCAAAAAGAAGAATTTTCCAATGAAATAAAAAATATCCCCAAATACTGTTATGTATTACTGCAGCTGCGTATTGCAATATACCCGTATATGATGTCGGCCCTATATGTTACCTTTACGCTTCTGTAAATGTTTGATATACACTGGGGTCCAAAAGTTTCTTTACACATATCATATTTTGATGTTTTGTAGTATACTTTGATACACTTTACTTGTAGTTATTAATTTCAAACATTGTTTACAGTTTAACAAGAACCATCAATTATGTTCTTTCTGTATAATAAATATATAAAATAAAAAATACAAAAAAAAAATGTGTCAGCAAAATTTTTAGATAAGAAAAACAAGAAAATAGTAGAAAATTACATCTGTAAAGAAACTTTTGGACCCCAGTGTATTTCTAAATTTTAACCTATTACTTATGAAGTCAAAAACATATATTTAAATTCATGTATGTCTATTAAAGAGCTTGTTCTGTATGGATAATGCTACATTGTAGTTAGTGCTTTTTGAAAGCCAGGGCCGGCGAAATCTTAAAATTGTTTACTTGTCCGTTCTTGCCAACTGGTAAAAGTTACTTGTCTGTATGAACATCATTGAATAAGATTATCAAAAAATCCACTTGTCCGTACTTGCCTTGGGACAACACGGACGATACGGACGGTTGATTTCGCCGCCCCTGAAAGCAATTCTTTAGAGTTCTACAGAACAGTTTGATCCAAGCTAGCAAATCCAATATTTGCCACTAACAAAAGTTCAATGTAACAAATGAAAATTATTCAAATCAATTATCACCATGATTATATACTTCAACTACTTCAACGAAATTTATGCATTAAACTGGAAATATGTAGTGATTATTCTAGAACTCCAAAAAGGGCAGGGTGGGACCAAAAAAGGGCAGGGCGCAGCGCGCGGCGCGACTTTTAAAATTCTGAAGTATATCTGTATTCAATAACATTTAGTGAACTGATGTTTTTAGTATATTATTTATATATTCATTGTAGCTGCATGCTCAACAAGTTCTTACATCCTTTTCTATAATCATGTACTCGTGTACAAATTTACTTAGCATAGTTGTAAAACATACTTTTGTGTCAAATCTTTAGCTATTTAAAAGTCCAAAAAGGGACAGTTGACTCGTTTAAACTGATTGTCACTGTTCATGTGGTACTATCAACCATAAACATTAATTAATCAACAATCATTATGTACAAAGATTTAGAGTAACACTTTATCATATCATATATCTAGTTTATCACTGTTAATAAGTAATTACTGAATCTATTGTTTTTTTTTTGTTTTTACCCAAATTTTAATTGCAAGCACCAGCACATAATCCTCTAAGTAATGAGGGAGTGCAGTATTCTCTTAGAAGAAGAAGGAGCTATTGCTGAAATCAATAAATTTGCTTTTTACTTTGTGTTCGTTTTTTTTTTTTGCAAAATATTGGGGTGCAAAACGATTTGCTAATATACGATTTTCTATACAATCGTTCAATCAGCTAAAGAAAGCATCAAATGTAATTAAACTTTAAATTTGTCAGCACCTGCACATAATCCTCTAATAAATGAGGGAGAGCATTATTCTCTAAGAAATAGAGGAAGCCATTGCTTAAATCATTCAATTTGCACTTTATCTTTTTGTTTTTCTGCAAAATATTGGGGTGCAAAACGATTTGCTAATATACGATTTTCTATAAAATTGTTTAATCAGCTAAAGAAAGCATCGAATGTAAATATTTATATAAATGATTATAGTGAAAACTGTTCTTGAGCTACTTTGTACCAGAAGAAACTAATATGTCTTGTTTGACGAGTGAAAAACGATCAATACAAAACATCGTCAGTATCAAATCGTTCTGCACCCCCAAAAATGTAACGGATAGCAAATTTTCGTTCCTGTATTTTTTACAAATACTGCGGGGGGCAATTGTTTTGTATATCATAATATGCCCAAGTAGATTGTAATTTACATCACATTCGTCCATAAAAATAACAAAAAACCCTGCTAATTGCACAGAATGGTTTGTTCATCAGTGTCAATTTAATCCTTGACGCGTATAGGTACCTGACTGTATACAGTGAACTCGACAGTTCCGGGTCAGTAACGAAACAAACGATGCGTGTCTCTTCAAAACGAACGTTGTGGGAATCAAACCTGCATAAATTGATAAACAAATACTTTCACCTCACCATGTTATAATAAATTAATAGTGTTTATTTGCTTGTAATTCCTACAATTTTCGAACTTGCACGTTGCAAACTCGATAGTTACGGGTCGCACTTGCCAATTCCGGGTCACGTGACAGATGCTTGCCTCTTTAATCCGGAGTGGTCTCAACAGGGTTAAAATCAATAAAACAGCCAACCTTTTGCCAATAAAGACTTTATCTCATATTTTCTTCCAAGTTAAACAAAAATAAAGCCCGTAAATTAAAGATCTAATCATGTCACTTGCAATTACCTATTGCATATAAAAACAAGTACCATTAATAAAATTAGTTGCGTATAAAAAGTAAAACTCAAAATATCAAACAATAATTGTATTTAATTGACAAGTATCTTACATATGGGATAAAATTATGTATAAAATCAATTTTAACTGTTAAAAAAATACTTTTTAATTAAAATAAATGATTGTATATAATACGGGTTAAGTTTTGACCCGAAATTGTCACGTGCTTACCAGGTCAAATTGTCTGCATTATTGTCAAACAGTAATTAGATTTAAGAAATCTATGAGTTAAATCGTGTTCACCGATAAATTTCCAGCAAAATGATGTGCAATAAGGACTTATTTTATCTAAATAGTGGGTATAAATCGCTGTTTTTTTTCGAACGCATGGACGAAACGTTCACGTACTTTCGCATTGGTTGGAAAAGACGCTGATTAGTGTTTCATGACTATGACTTCCGGTAGAGAAATGTTAACATGGAAAGTTTGTGTAACGGTAGCTAAGTGGTTAGTGTACATGACTTAACTATCATATAATCAAAATATTAAATTATTTAGGAATCATTTGTACTATTTCAAAAAAGTGACCCGGAATAGTCGATGACCCGGAACTGTCGTGTTCACTGTATATGTATATTGATGTTGTCTAGCGTGTTACAGGCATACCCTAACAACCACCTTATTGATTTTTGACACTGCCCTTTCACAGTAGGCGTGTTATTTAATTACTGATTGATAAAGATTATACAATTGACGTGTGAATTTACCGATGATTGACAATTATGCACATATTTTTAAGGAAATTAAAGGGCAACAGGGCGCTTTGACACTCGCAGGGCGGGACTTTTAGGGCAGCAGGGCGGGGCTAAAAAAGGGCAGGGCGCGGCGCCCTGCTATTCTGCTTTACAAAAATCACTAAAATATGTCAGTATTCTTGAAAAAGAAAGCTGTTCCCTATGGGGGCAGACAATCTGGAAAGAAGAGGTGCTCTAAATTTGCTGGCGAGCAAGAAAAAAAAGCTTGCTATGTATCGATAGTAAGTGATTCACTTCCCTAGTTTATAGCAGACCATTCCGTACAAAATCCTAAAGTAGATCAAGATTCAAAGCCCTGTCTTGCGGAATGGAACCAATGTTTAAACATTAGTAAACAGTATTGTCAGTAGTATTAATATTACTTTTCCTTCAATTGTTACTCTATCATAACTATTGCATCAATGAAACACCAGCTTTTCACAAGTGTATAGGTAGGTAGATTTTGGATGGCAATGCATGGCTAGACATTATTTTGTAAAGTAGGTTGCTCAGTGGGATTGACTAGCTAATGCCTCAGTCCCATAAAATCGTGGTTTGTTGCGGGCTCGCACATGCAGACAGCCATAGGCTGTGGGAAGCCATGCATATTAAGGTGACGGTACGCACATGGCACTAAACAACACACCCGTACGGAGCCGTTGCTGGAAGATATGCAAGTTTAATCCATACTCGGCCAAGATTTTGTTCACGATTTGACTTTGAAACTGATACCTGTTACCATGGCTCATCTCATGGTGCCTGGTAGAAACGTAACAGTATGTATGGGTAGGCAAGAGTTTGTATGGGTCCTTGCGAAGCTTGATCCCATGGCGCCCATACAGTGCCCTCACAGCTGTTTTTATGTTTATGGGACTGTAGCATTAGTGTATACATGTATTTACTTGCCCAAACTAAATGTTCACTAGCAGTAACAATTTGCCTTAACCAAAATACAGGTGTTCAGGGGCTATTGCACACATTTATGTTGAGTCCCATACTAGACATCACCGGCTTACTGCAAAACAGTCGCAACTCACTCTTTTTTTAACTTAAGTTACGACTGTTTCACTCTAAGCCCACGTAATGTAAAAAAGATATAGAAGATATTCATAGACTTCAGAGTAAGATCTATTTTTCTTTCATGCTTTACGGTGAAACGTCACGTTATTCGATGAAAATCAACGATGAAAATATGAATTTTATATTTTCATCGCAGTGAAAATATAACCTTATATTTTCATCGTTCATGACGTCATACTAAAGGATATATGACGTCATTTTGGAGAAGAAATGACGTCATGTTATAATTTGTGTATAATACATCAAATAAAACGCAAAACTAAGCATGAAAGAAACAGAATATTCGTCAACTTTGGTGTAAGATGATTTTTATTTCAACTCGTGAACTCAGAAAGTGACATTACTTGTGGCTCTGCCACTCGTGAAAATATGTTTTCTGAGCTCACTCGGTGAAATAAAAATCGATCTTACACCAAAGTTTACGAATATCCTCTATTTATTTCCCTGAGTGAGCTAACACACATACATTTATTTAAAAGTGGCATAGCCACACAATAAAATGCCATTTTCTAAGCTCACTAAAGGAAATAAAAAGATCTTACTTCAAAATTGAAAAATATTATTTTTCTTTCATGTTTTTTCTGTGTTCTGATATAATTTATACCAATATAATGTGACATCATTTCTCCTATAGTGACATCATTTCTCCTATAGTGACATCATTTATCTTATGATATTGTATTTTCTCTACAATGAAAATTATTTTGCTATATTTATCAGTATATTTTCATTATGAAATAACATCACATTTCACTGTAAAGCATGAAATAAATACAACATGTATTCTATCAACCTTGAATGGTTTAATGGTTCCTCATCACGGTGTGGAACCCCTAGTTTTTTCGACTTGTCCATTGACAAGTTATATCTTAAAATATACTAGTCTGGGGTCAAAATGCACTTGTCCAGAAATTCAATACTCAAAAATACATACTGAGAATTATGATATTCCGTACATACCGTACTATAACAAGAAATATCTTTAAAAAGATATTCGGCACTCTGCTGGGTTCAATTTCAACTGTTTGAAGTATAAATGTTGGTCATTCACGGCGTACCTGTACATGTAATAACTATAGGTCAAAATTTAATGTAGTTTGTTCAAAATTGCAATTCAGCCTCAACTGACAATTTTTGTCCAAATATATTGCCACCAAACGATTTATGTTACTTTTCTGGCGAACATAAAACAATTAAATTTTGATAGAAATGCTCAATGGCAGCATACATATGACAAAATGAAAACCCATTCCGAGCATGCGCTGAGTCATATTCGCAGTTTAGTTATACCGCAAGGGGCATACCACGACGAATGTGTGATCAATTAGCATAGTGAGTCACTCATTATACACAGAGTAAATAGTCAGCAGCTACTGAATGTGCTACGCACCTGATTATCACAAATAGCCAATGGTGTCATGTCTTTTATCCATTTCTTTATACCGTAAAGGATTTTCATTGGACAAACAGCTATGGTAGAGCAAATTGTATTGGTTGAAATATAGGTCAAAAGTTGGCTTAGACAGCTGCGCAGAAAAAATACTGAATAATAATGACATTCATTCATGTATATATAGTCTGTATAATACAGTGTAGTTCACTGTTGAATTTGACTTAAACATTTAGACATTTACATTATTTAGTATATTTACAGCTGAAATATTACTTGTCTGAGAACAAGTGGTGATGATTTATTTACTATAGTCCACAGACATAAAATGTACCACTTGGACAAGTCAGGCATAGGAATTCCACACTCCTTCTTATAAACATTATTAGCATAAAAACAATGGGAAAAAATACAACAAACATTGTTTTGGAGTCTTTAGGATGTCAGTGATGCTGAATCTTTTAAATGTGTTGGTTTCGTGAAATTAGTTTTCATTTTATCGAAAACCAAACTTAAATATATAAAAAATAATGATTCTTCAAAAAAAATCATCAAAATTCAAGAATTGAAGTAAATTTCTTTTGCCTCCAATATTTTGGTGGGTATACTTTATAATCATCCCTGCCATATTTTTGCACCTCCCTATAAACTGTCTACGTCCCCGTGAGGGGTTATGACAGTATTGGAAGATAAAGTTATCTGTATACAGTAACTTTGAAACCTTATTCTTAAGATGTGCCTTGCCCCTTTTTCAGCCTCCCAGCCCTAAGTGCTAGGATAATCACTAGCTATATATATTAAGAAGTACATGTATACATTAATATACACCATAAAAGAAAACTTGTAAAACTAACCAATAAATAAATGAAACTCTTCAAACATGCAACAATAATTAGTCACATGAGATCATTTACACTACATTAGCAGATAGCAACTTCCACATATGTGGAGGGTTTTAAAGCAACATGTGACCTATGGGTTGACCTTAATGTAATTCTGGCAAACCGAAAACAACATGAGTTTCCTGATGAAACAACGTAAGTTTTGTGGTAACAGAATAATTGGAAAAATGATCCAACCAATTATAATGTATCATTATCTGTCTTCAGACTGTTTTAATAAAGTAACAATTATTGTAGACAATCATTATTGACAAGAAATAATGCTATGAGTAATTGGAGACTTTTGATTTAATAACCATAGGAATATTCGGAGACAAATGAAGCCAGAACATGGCCAAGTCCATGTGAAAAATGTACATGGAGTTCATGATTTAATTCACTAAAGCACAACATTAAATTTTATGCTCCACAAATTTTTCATATCATGTACTTATTCAGAAAACAGTTTACAATTTACAACTGGTTTTCATTGAATTATGATTAAGCTAAAATACTTTATTTATTTGATTTATTTATTGGAGTTAACGCCGTATCAACACAATTTAGGCCATTTTACGGCGTCCAGGGCACCTAACCTAGCTTTCCTAAACCATTGTCTATAACCAGTACTCACCTACCCTTCCACAAGGCCGGAAACTTCTCCATATTATCTAATCAGTGGAGGAAAATCGAAATTATTGACAAATTTTCATGGAAGGGTATAACCTCCCCGGGTGAGATTCGAACCCGCACCCCCTCAGGCATGAGATTCCAAATCCCGGCGCGCTACCAACTGCGCTATCGACCCGGGTATATACCCTCAAAGGTCTTAGTAAAGAAGTTTGAATCAAATCCATACAAAAGGTGCTGAGAAATTGAGCAGACAAAAGCTACAGACCGACCAACTGTAGAGCTGACTCCTATATACCCCGCACAAGTCTTTTGGGGGTATCAACTAAGCCACCATTAGGTTGAACTTCAAGAAAACAATCCTAACATGTACTGGTAACATCATAGTTGGTTATCCCACGATACATTACTCCACCATGTTGTGTTATGTACATGTACCGCGTCCATTTGGTTAGGAAAGTCTCGTAATCACAACAACTAATGAGGCATTGATGCGGTTCATTGGTTCCGCAAGGAAACCACTGCAGAAAACTAGCCTAAAAAATTACGTATCATATCTTATGCTACGGACCCATAAACTAAAACATAAAAATAGCCGTGAGGGCACTGTACGGGTGCCGTGTGATCAAGCTCCGCAAGGACTCATACGAACTCTTGCGTACCCATCATGAACATAATCATGGCCAAGTATGGATTAAACTTGCATATCTTCCAGCTAGGGCTCCGTTCGGGTGTGTAGTTTTATGCCATGTGCGTACCATCACCTAAATATCCAAGGCTTTCCACGGCCTATGGCTGTCTGCATGTACAGGTTTGCAACAAGCCATGGTTATTGGGACTGAGGCATAAGGTTTGGTTTACCATAATTTAAAATGGTGGCCTCCATGAGTGATTTTTCTAATGGGGTGAAGATAATCCCAGAATGATGTCATTGTTATTAATGAGTATTTCATTGTAACATGTGATTTCATTGGAAGAAGATTGATCTCCCATGCCGCATGCATATTCATGAAAATGAGATTTGCCAATCAAATTGCCCATGGTACGTAGAGTGTAACAGAAGAAAGCAGTGTGGATACCGACATTATGGTAACAACTAACATATAAGGAGGATTGGATTTTAGCTGTGTAAAATTTAAAGCAAAATAAATATTTATCTGTGATCAACTTACGGTAATTGTAATGAGTATTTAATCAAAGGACTGCAAAGAAATCTGACATTTCTAATTCATAGACATGTTTTATCTTTTACAGTTTGAAAAGCTTTGCAGAGCAATGCTATAGTGTCACATGGAGCCATTGAAAACATATAAAACATTTTATAATTGCATTTAAATGAAACTGAACTATGGGATAAATCAATGCCATGGGAGACCATCCTTTATTGAAACAAAAAAACAACTGAATATTGACCAGGAATTAATTATAGATCCCAGGTTGTTTTCCATGCATGCTCTTAATATAAAATTGTATCAGTTAATATTGAGAGCATAACATAGAGATTTTAATGCAAGATAAGTACGAAAATGATTAGAGAACAATTGGTGCACCAAGTTTTTCTTCATTATCATATAATATAGCAAAGTGGATAAATACAGTATTGATTCTGTAAAAGCTAGAAATTGAATATGGTTTTAGTACTTTCACATGACAAGGATAAACATGTACAAGCACTAGGTTACTGTCAACTGCCCACAACATAAGATGGAAAAATATTTTACATGCCATTAATGGAAACCACAGTACTTTCTTCTTTTACACTCCATACGTACTGCGGGCAATTTGACTGCAAAAATCTTGTTTTCATGAGGCAGGGGAGACCAATCTTCTTCCAAAGATAGCCCATGTTACAATTAAATATTCTTCTGAATAACATTGATGTCATACTGGGATTTTCTTACTTAAAATAACTCTGAAACTCAAAATCATCTTATTGGCTAGTTTTCGGCAGACTGGTTTCCTTGCAGAACGTCAATGAAACTGTCTCATTAATTATTCATGATTACAAGATTTTCCAAACTAAATGGCCCATTGTACATAACACAGCATAGCAGAGTTATGTATCATGGGATAACCAACAATGTTAACATGGAATTTCAAATTTCAAAGTTATAGCCATCACGTGACTTTGATTGGATTTAGTGCCTATTGGACATTCTGCTACAAGTTGAAGATACAAGCAAAGGTTTGTATGTCATACTCAAGCCTCCTGAATAATCAAGTAAAATAGAGTTAGAGCAATGTTGCATTCATATAGTGAACCTCATACAGCATACTGTTACAAGTTTCATTTCATGTGCATAAGTTATTTGAAAGCAAAATTTTTTTGAGCAGCTGCAAAAAATACTCAATTTGTTCAGAACAGTTGAAAATGTATCAGTATGTAAACATAGCTATATATTTTCATGTAAACAAAATTTCTACCCATGATGCTAAGCCTAGTATCACAGACCAGTCTGGGAGCACAATACCAGTTCTACAACCAGACAAAAGAAGAGCCACACCCATGAATCAGTGTTAGAAATTATAAGCAATAGACTGCTTGCCCTGCCAAATAGACCTTAGGCCACAACAAATTGATTATATGTTCTATGGATTCACTCGCACCTTAATTTTGACAGTTTTTACAAAAAAAATATTTTTATTTCCTCGCTCGCTCATAAAAATTTGGTCAAACCGCTATATAAAGCAAGTGAATAAAGACTTTTTTTTTCTTCGCTCGCTCGCCCCATTTTTTTCCAGAAAAATCCATAGAACATATGATCAACTTGTTGTGGCCTTATCCGGAATTCAAATTTATGGGTTTTTCAGTCCGTGCACAGCTGGTACAAACAAAGTTTTCTACACATTATTGCAGAATAGCATTGTTCTTTGTACACATGTTTTCATTGTAACGGTGAAAGTTTGTTTGTACCGGAGGGGAAAACCAAAATATTTGAATCCCGGATATAGTCTTAGACTATTGAAAATCGACAGGGCAAGTTGGTTACAATAGCAGCTGTTCAGCTGGGCAAGTCAGCATTCAGGACTTAAACCCAAGTTTGCATAAAAGTCATTATTTGAAGGTTTCGTTGGTTTTATTTTGACTGATTGTTATATACATGTATTTGTTCTCAATTTAGTCAATTTTTCAAAGTTTAAGTATAAAGCAATTCAGATTAAAAATGTTTCTTTAAAAAAAGGAAATGAATATCAAACGTAATACTGTAAAAGATTTTACTAAAAAATAACAAGTAAATCTGTGAGCTAATGCTCACTAGTGATACCCCCGCCAAAATCTAAAAATATGCGACAAACAGGAAGTAGATGAGCAAGGAGCATGAAATCGCTTTACACCACATGGGACTATGGGATGAAGCAATATGCAAAGTATTAGGCTGCTGCATGATATAGTTGCTGAGAAAACTGCGACGGAAATTTTGTAACGGACGGACGGACGCACAAGGGTAAAACAGTATACGCCCCTCTTCTTCGAAGCGGGGGTATAAAAAAAGGTTAAAATAGATGATAAATGTTTGGACAACCGAATGGTACTGCGAGCAAGAAAATGTCAGGTTTAACTTCCCCCCTCGGCAAGTTGTTGTGAAAATTTAAATTTAACACTGCATGAAAAAGAGGGAATAAAAGTGAAAGCTAATTGTGACATCAACATAATGATAATTATCAAGTTATAAACATAAATGGCCTCATCAAGTATATCTCTATTTTATCAGAAACGCTAATGGAAAAGCATTATTATAAGAAATTATAAGCCTCATTATCAGTATTATTGAAGATTGACACAATGAGACTAATTGCCTTCCTACACGGACGCTGTGTGAATGACACAAACAACCTAACGATAATGACAATCATAGATACAATAATTGAGACCGTTAAACAATGGGATTGAACGCTGATTAGAAACGCAAGATAAAATCTTTCAATTGACAATCAGTGAAGTAAAAACCCTCACTGCTCTAATATTTATGGGGACAAACATGTTCTCAATTTTTCACATAGTATTGATATGATCACGTAGAAAGTTGTTACATGTACAGACATCAATCAATGAGGGATATTATTTGTCAGATATCTTTCTTCAATCAAGTCCAAAGCAATTTAATTGGTAAGTAAAGGGCTTGGATATTATCATTGAAATTATTTGTAAATAATATAGAAGATAATTGTCAACTCTTGGGTAAGATCGATTTTTATTTCATCGAGTTTATCAGTTAAAATAAAAAAGGTCTTACACCAAAGTTGAAGTAGTTTTTTTTGTTTTTGTTTATTTGTTGGGTTTAGCGCCGTAGCAATACATTGTATAGGTCATATAACAGGGGTCAGTCAACCTACTCACTCCTGGAAAGGCTAAATCTCTGGATTTAGCTGTTAACCAACTACAACTACTAAGCGCATACAGCGTACTTTCATCAGTGACTACATGTAACAACTGCCCTACATAATAAAAAATCATTGGTAGGAGGGAGAATTGCTGTAGAAATAATTTCACGACTAAGCTCCACGACATTACATGTATGCCCCGCCCAGGAATCAAACTCACAACCCCTGGATTTTATCATTGATATTATTTGTAAATAAATAGAAGATATTAGTCAACTCTTGGGTAAGATCAATTTTTATTTCACTGAGAGAGCTAAGAAAACATATCATATCCTGAGTTAATGAGTTAAAATAAAAAGATCTTACACCAAAGTTGAAGAAAGTAGTTTTTTGTGCTTTGTTGTTTGTTTTGTTAGACATGATTTACACTAATTATTATAAATGTGACTTCATTTTATCATTATGATGATGACATTTATCTTGTAAGATGACGTCATTTGACAATGAGACCCAGTTGGAGTAGTAGTTCAGTAGTAGGATGTGGACTTAGGGATCGAGAGGTTCTGGGTTCAAATCCCACTAGGGGCACTGCTAATTTCCTTGAGCACGAAATTTACCTGAAATGCTTTACTCTACCCAGGTGTAAATGGGTACCTGTTAGGATCATGCACTGTATGCTGTGGCTACAATCTGCGCTGTGTGTTAACAGTTGGTGTGTGACTTGATGATCTGGGAAGTTAATGTCATGAGTTGACTGAATAGTGATACTAAAAGTAGACTTCAAAAACCTTGCTAAAACTTTAACTGAACAATGAAAATACAATGTATAATATAAAATCATAAATATTGGAAAAAGTAGTCTAACTACAAATGAATTTGATGAATTTTATTTTCCAAGCTTTCGGCTTTAGTAGCCTTCCTCAGGGAATAAACAATAATACAGGAAATGACGTCGACGTCATGCGACGTCAATAGTAGCGGCGTGACGTTTGGCGTACTTAACATTAACATTAACAGGATCAATATATTAATATGATACAAAATAACTGATGAGTATAAATGCAGTATGAATGCAAATAAAGATATAAAAAGCATCAATTAAACTGTTAATGAAATACATTTCAATTTAAAAAAGCAAAATTTAAAATTTTAAAATTTTAAAATTAAAATATGGGGGGGGGGCAGCTTATAAAATCATGGTATACTTTCATCAAGACGTCTCACCCTAGAGCATAAAAGAAAAAAATATTTCATCAAATTTCTTTCTTTTCAATAAAGATATAAGTCAGTGTAATGTAATACAAATACATGTAGTTCTTTATTACCAAAACATTACATTGCTTGATTATCAATCAAATTAAAGGATTTACAAAAAAATTACTATTGTATTATTCATTTTAATAACTCTGTCAAATCAGTATTGTAAAGGTTAGGTTAAAATCCAAGTAATCCAACTAATTGGACCTACATATTTGAGTATGGAAAGGAAATAACTGACTATTGTCCCTTATTGTAACATTTACAGAAGAAACAGTCAAACTTATTCCATTGTCAACCTGACTGTATGATTAGCGGTCAGTAAAGCATCTAACTGCATATACAGCACAACAACACCCACTGGGAGGGACAAAAATGTGTTGCTGTTCAGAGGTTGTTGCTAAGCAGTGGTTAAATTCAAATACAATTATGCCTAAGGGAAATATCAAAAGCTGCTGTTAAGTATAGGATTTGTTCTGTAGAGGGCTGTCAAATAGACATGCTCTGCAGAAGTTATACTGTTCTACAAAATAAAATACCAACAAATTCTGAACATAAATGAGACCCTAATCAGACACCTGTGTCTGTAGCACAGTAGACTATGTGCAAAACCTTAAATCTAGTGCACTGAAGGGGTTGCTGGCTTGAGTCTCTTCCCATCTGCTCATACCTTTCCATGAAAACACCATAATGTCAATTTTTCATCATAATTAAGGAATATGGAGAAGTTGTCAGCTATGTGGAAGGGTATTAAGAGTCAGAAGTCAAGGGAAGCTTGTTAAGATAAGATATTCACCGTAAAATTGAACATTAATTTGAGGACACAACCTAAAACCAAATAAAACAGTAAACTCAAATGATTTTCAGTTGCTCTAATTTAAATCTGTTTAATATGTTTAATTTGAAAGGCTTAATCACTAGTTTATATGAAAACACAACCAACATCCTTTATACACTCGACAAATTAACATTTTTAGTCTAGATTATTTGTTTTATTTAAATGTCAGACAATCCCATGGGAGAGTAACAGAACAACAGGGTTAGTTTTAATTGGCATTGAATTTCACTGAACACAATACATGTAACATACAGATCTAAAACAATAACAAATAGAAGTAAAAACACTAGTTTCCTGTGATGCAACAATTTCCGAAGGTTTAACCTTGACCTTGAGATTAAGAAAGACAATCTCTAATTTCTTTTAAAGTAGAAAAATAATTTTGAAAACTTAGACAAATGTTGGTACAAAACACGAAAATTGTATTATTAAGATAATTTAAATTTGTAACTTATTTTGCATAAATGAGATTCTCTTCAAAATTTGAAAAACACAATGTATTTGATAAAAAACTTTCAAGTGTGTTGTCGAGGATTTAAAAAATATGGGGCCCCAACGGACCCAAAGCAGTCATTGCAAAACTCAACAGTTTATCACTGGACAGTAGGTCTTGTAAAAATTAGAACTTTACATGACTTAACCAATTCTTGCATGACCGAAGACATTTACTTAATTTGATTAATTGAAAATTGTATGAATGAATAAAAAAATTTGCCAGACAGTCTGTCCTGTGAACCAACAGATCTAGACGGACCTTCTAATTTTTACAGGGGTTGTCTGTCGGTCTGCCATATTTGGTGGTGACTAACTAGTAGATAAAAATTGTTGTAGACATTTAAAACATTTTGGGACCTAGAGGCACCAGATGTTTTTCCAAATTATAACCACACGTTTTAAAATTTTTTATTCCCATTGAGTCATGCAGTAGCAAAGACAAGTCTACGTTAGAACTAATAATCAGAATAACTTTTACACTAAATTTTATTATAAATTAACCTCTGGGTTATTTCAATATCAATGCTGAATGAATTTAGACACAGACGTGCCACTTGGCACACTGATTTTACATTGTGTTACATGTATATCCATTTTGCATGGGTAAATGGTATCCTTGACAAAACACTCTTCAATTATATCCCCCATTTTATACGAACAATAACAAGTGTTTTTTAAATATGTTTAAGGTCTAAGTTAGGCCACATTCCCCTCTCCAAAAAGAATGTATTTTTCTCAATTCTTAATGAAAATTCTCTGTCCTTAATTAAAGGTTTGTACTATTTATTTCATTTTTGCCAAATTCTAAAGTGTTATAGACAAATATCAGAGGAATATATTATTTCAATAGTTCCAATAAACCTTTGAAAACATTACCCTGTCAGAGGATGTTACCTCAAGTATTGAAAACAAAGGAAAAGGATTTCCCCATATATCATTTTTGTTGCTTTTTCCCCTCAATATTGAGGGTTGCCCTCAAAACTGTTGTAACTTGCTTTTTTAAGCAAAGCACTTACTACAGTCTTGCAGATAACCCTTGATATGTATGCTGCTACATAATCCTTTAAGTGAAAATAAATGCTGAATAAATAAATGAGTCTATATACTTACATATTTACTAAAGAAGGATCTATTATCAGCTTGAGTTCCTTTAGCCTTTTCTTGTTCATCACGTTTAATCTTTTCTATAAAACTTTGTGTATCTGGTCTGTAAAGATATAATTTATTAAATTACAGTTATAACTTATTTCAACATATTTTCTCACTGCCCTGCGACCTCATTTGGTAGTGTACAAGCCTACTAATAGAGGGATCATAGGTTTGAATTCCTAGACAGGGCATACTTTCATAGTCAATAAAATAATTTCTTCAGCCATTCTCCCATCTATCACTGATTCTAAATCATGTAGGGCACTTGTCAGTCACTGACAGAAGAATGTGACTAGTAAATGGTTAACAACGTTATAATATATTGATTTTTAGCAAAATGACAGAAACCAATAATCAATAAAAAAAATCTGAAATAATCAGTACAATTTTCTATTTTTTTTTAGCTTGGATGTGAAACAATGTCTTACAACTCAGATTAATCACTTCTGAGTCCGCTTCCTGGTCCCCCAGTACTGAGGCAGTAGGATGAAGTTTCTTGCTCAAGGAAACAACAAGATAGGTTTTGGATAGGAATTCACCCCAAGTCAGAGCTGGATATCCAATGATTACCAGTCCAACGTTGTAACTACTCAGCCGCACGCAATTCTGAGCAATTAGCTAGTAATATTATATAAAATAGAATAAAACACTGTAAGCTGGTTAATGGTATAATCGTAATCCATGTTAATTATATACCATATTTCAACACAATACTATAATGTTTTAATGCAAACCTTATAACGAAATGTCAAACCAAATGAAACATATCACATTATCATTATTATACAATTAATATATACATAATATTCTTAAATAGAAATATAATGAAACAATAATAATCATTAATTTTCCATTTATTTTAGCTTAGAGTATAATCAGTACTACATGTTAGGGATGCACGATAATACCCGAATACCAGTATATTGCAATACGTTTCGAACACAATACGTACCGGTACGGTCCCACAATATATCGCGATATTTTTATCTTAATCTAATAGACTAATAGTGCATACTCAAACCTGTTTTGCATTATTTGTGGCAGAATTTGACCTGAAACTATTTCATTTTTGGTTTTCCTTTAATCAATTTTTAGTATTGACTATCTAGTCTACCAGTGACAACATAAACATAAAGTGGCGGGGGTTGGACTGATGAATATTTTTTATGAATTGGCATCGAGTTAGATACGAAATAAAATTTAGTTGGTAACATTAATATTTTATTTCAATCCTAGCTTTTTCTTATTTTGTATTATAAACAAATTGCTACAAGTCATTCTAAACCCCTAAACAACTAAATAGGTGGGTGTCAAGTTTCTTGCAAAACTTGCACACTTCACACACCCCTCTATGCATCAATGCACTGCAGTGGATGCTTTACCTATCATTTGGCAGTAGGGAAATCAGAGGAAGCTCTAGGTGGCAATGGATTTATGCTTAATAATGTTATTAACAATTGGCATGCTAACACTATCAGTCCATTAGCATAGTGCCGCAAAGGAAAAGAGTTGAGGCTTAAATGTTTGCAAAAGCTTAAATAAAGCTTTTACAGTGTATAATTGTGAAGAATCTTCATATTGTCAGTAAAATACAAGCATGGGTGCTGAAAAAGCTTTTGTTCTAAACTCCCAATATATTGCAATACGTATTGCAATATGCTGTAGTGTATCGCAATATATCGCAATACAAAATTTCCGGCAATACCCATCCCTACTACATGTATATTTGTAATTACCTAATATCATAGACAAAATCA
The DNA here is from genome assembly GCA_025267735.1 of Mactra quadrangularis. Classification (NCBI taxonomy): domain Eukaryota; kingdom Metazoa; phylum Mollusca; class Bivalvia; order Venerida; family Mactridae; genus Mactra; species Mactra quadrangularis. The sequence goes on from CM046304.1 coordinate 38,912,266, forward strand.
GTATATAAAAATATTAGGTTCTTCCACCTTCATTGACGAGGTACAAATGGCGGTTTTTATACTAAGAGCTAAAACTCTTGCATTTCAAAATTAATTCTATTTGTTTCTGTACATACACCTATTATTTCAGGGTGTAAAACTATGGGGGAAAATGTATTGCAATACCTAAGTGCCCCCAATATATTATAAACACATATACATAGTATATACATTTATATGCATACAATATATTTCAAGTAAGGGGGGGAGAAGTTTGGCTCTTTCATGCCAGTATCCCAGATCCTATGCTTCAAGTCAGTCACAATATGATACGAGTCCTGATAACATAATATACCTTTATAAAAGTAAAAATCAGATGAGATGAATTTGTATGTTAAAGTCTTGCCCTTAATTAACAAACCAGCTACTAATTGTGAATATGTGTGGTAAAATGCATGAAATAACATTCAAAGAATATCTTTTCAGATTTTAACATTTAAGAGTCCTCAAGGTAATATAATGCCAACTTTATCTAAGGAAAATGTACATAAATTCAGGTTTTAGTATGACTTATGTTGCAGTTGGTATATGTTTATATCCAGATTTTAATAACTGTTTTAAGGTTACAATAAGATATGACACATGTGTTACAGTCTCACATTTCCATGTGATATTCTCACATTTTCATTTACGCACGAAGCCATGCAATACTCTGATTAGTTCATCTAATAATTCCTGAATAATCTCCTTAAGATGCTTACATTGTGATATATACCAAGACCTTTACATCAAAGTATTTAGATTAAAAACCAAAGATCTTATATAATAAATACCAATAATGTGTCTAAACTATCATATAAATAATTCCTGCAGCCACAAAAATTCCTTGATTAAAAAACATTACTTTCCAGACAAAAAACAACAAGAAGCCTTAAGCCTGATGTTTTGTAATATGAGAAAAATAATACAATTACATCAAATTTTGTATGACAACTTGATTGATGAATACGAGTTCAAGAGAAGATTGGTTGTAGACTTTGTGGGTTCTATTTTTTAAAATGTACAAAGATATATATAATGATACATCAAAGTCTGACAAAATAGTTAGACTTACAATCATGAGTAACATGATAGAATTAAAACAAACTTCTCTCCTTTCTTTAATTGATAGAATGTACTTCGGTAGATTTTATTTGTACTGGGTTAAACACCCTCTCAACACAATTTTTATGTAATTTTACGGAGGCCAGCACACTTAACCTAGCTTTCCTGGACCCTTGTCTGTAACCAGCACTCACCTATACTTCTACAAGCCCAGAAGCTTCTCCATATACCTTATTAAGGGAGGAAAATTGTTATTATTATCCAATTTTAATGGAAGCGTACTATAACCTCCCCAGTTGGGATTGGAACCCGCACCCCCTGTGGGACACTAGATTTGAAATCAAGCACACCACCAACTGTGCTATCAACCCAGGTTACTTTGGTAGAACATTATATGATAGCTTTTAGTATTATATTTCAAAGGATATATAGAGTATGTTTGTAGACTATGGTATCAGATTAATATTTCATAGAAGAAGTTCAGAAATAATATTTTCAAAAGTAGCATATAGCCACAAATAAAAAAAAATCTTAGCTACATTGTGTAACTAGCTGGAAAAAAAATCTTATTCCAAAATTGATGAATATTCTATTTCTTTTGTGCTTAATTTTGTGCTTTGTTTGAGGTATTTTTTACTAACATAACATGACATCACTTCCTCTTCAAGATGACATTGTTAATCTCCTAAGACAAGGTCATTTTGATGATGAAAATGTAAGATTTTCATCCTATAGTTTTATTAAATAAATCAATTCACCGAACAAGCATGATTTATTTTGATAACTAATGATTGAAAACCATTCAGTTCGGAAAAAATATTGAACCTCATGGTTAGTCCTAAAACTTTCATTAATTATGTATGATGGACAATGAACTTGACTGTATTACATGTAACAGTCACAGTGAAACTCAACAGTTTATTACTGGACATTAGGTCTTGTGAAGATTAAAATTTTACAGGACCAAATCAAGTCTAACAGGACAAGTCACCCAGTACATTTTACATACAGTATTTCATTAACTGAAAACTGTGTGAATGAGATCAAATTCTTTGCCAGACAGTCAGTCCTGTATACCATTAGATCTAGACAGACCTTATAATTTTTTACAGGATTTGTCTGTCCATCTGCCAAGTTTGGCGTTGCCTGCTCTAAAACATATATTGTACTTCTTGAATAACAAGTAAATCTGTGAGCTAATGCTCACTAGTGATACCCCTGCAAAAATCTAAAAATATGCGACAAACAGGAAGTAGATGAGCAAGGAGCATGAAATCGCTTTACACCACATGGGACTATGGGATGAAGCAATATGCAAAGTATTAGGCTGCTGCATGTTATAGTTGCTGAGAAAACTGCGACAGAAATTTTGTAACAGACGGACGGACGCACAGACAAAGGTAAAACAGTATACCCCCCCTCTTCTTCGAAACGGGGGTATAATAAAATAGTAAAACTGTGTATTATACATACGCTGGTCCAGTAACAGTGACAGATATATCAACTTTAGTACTCCAATCACTAAGGTTAGAAGATGGTACATGAATTCCTTGACAAAATCTGGTTGCTATGGAAATACCTAACACTTCTCCTGATTGGTCAACAGAAATAACAAGAATTTCAGCGAGACCTGATTCATATATTGCACACTGAAATAAGTAAAAAAAGGAAAAAATCAATAAATGGCAGTCTGAGTCATTCTTTAATTAATTAACATTGCTTATTTATTTTTTAATCTGCTTGCTTAAATAAAGTGACAAACCAGCCATATTTACCATCTGTGTATATGCAATAAAGGTGTATTTATTTCCTGAAAAATGTGTTTGCCATTACTTTCTCTAGTTTTTAAATTATAACAAGTCAACGTAATACTGGGACACCCCTTGTACTGTATATAAAATCATTTTGTAAACTGAATTTTAAATGGTTATCAATGGGAGATAATGCTGACAATTTGTAAGGAAAAAGTACAGAATTTTGTGTTTGTATTCTGTAAGAGTAGCTTCCCTTTGAAAAGTTATTGGGCACGTTCCCCAAGGCAGTCTCAAGCTAGCGCTTTTTGAAAGCATTTTTTGTAGTATAAGAGGTGTACAGAACAGTTTGCTTCAAGCTAGCAAATCCAAGATAGCGACTTTCTCTAACAAAAAATGTTTAGAATTGTAACAAATGAAAAATATTCAAATCAATTGAATGAATATTTTTTTAACTGCCTAGATGAAATATAATTATTCATTAAATAAAATATTTATTAGTATTCCCACACATTCCCACAGGGGGCAGCTATATAAAAGCAGAAGTGTTCCGAATGATACGGTTAGCAAGAAAAAAAACTTGCTACGTACCACTAGCTAGAGATTCAATTTGTTTGATCGTAGCAGAAATCACTATGTAGCAATACAAAGCGCTCGCCTTGTGGAGTGTCACTGTGCCCTATATTGTTATAGTATTACAATACAATATGACACATGAGGTGATATGGTTGCACAATTTATCAGTTTTAGGACACAGTTCAAAACTGTACAGGTAAAAGTTCAACATTTCTAAAATCCTGAAATCCCTGATTTTTATGATTTCAGCATCTTCTTACATAGAAGAAGAACCCTTTCTCAGCACCAAAAAATCCTGAAGACTTTTACCAAATGCCATGTAATCATGATACAATCTCCGTAAACATATATCCTGTAGAGCGTTGTCGTACAGGATCTCTACTTTCTCCGATGAAGGTCACGTCGAGATGAACTTGTTTCGACCAATCAATGCGTAGCTTTCATCTAGACGAAAACACTATTAATCACATTTTGATTTTGTAATTTCTATTTTTAGACCAAGTTTTGCATGCTAATTTAACAGGGGTATTATTCACAGTCTGCGATTTGGCAGCTCATTTCAAATTGCGTGACGTAGATAATGTAATCAAGTTACGTATCATAACAATTTCGTCATGAATATTATGATGAGAAAAGGTCGCCTGAATGTGACCTTCATTTGAAAAAGGCCAGATCTAAATTAGCGAGTATGCGAGCGGAAAATTTTAGATCGGGTTTTAATCAGATTGATCATGATATAACTTCAATCATAAGTAAACTTAACAATAGTAGGGCAGATCCAGGATTTTTTCGGGTGGGGGGGGGGGGGGTTTCAGGGAAGGGGGGGTCCAAACTTTCCAACCACAACCACATTATACACTGTTTGCAGAATAGGGCAACATATTCATATTCAAAACTACATAACCATTTGATCTATGTTAAACACACAAGGACAAGTCAAGCTTCATTCTACTAAAAAATGGCTTATGTTAAAAAAATGCACTCATGGAAGGGTACAACTTGGACGCTTTAGTGAGGGAGGGTTCGTACCCCCCCCCCCCCCCCCCGACACCCCCTTTAACACTCTATGAATTCCAGTAGGAAGAAAAATAACTTACAGCTTTTGTAAATGTAGAAACATACACAGTACCCTCGTCAGTTTCTCTTATTGGAATTCGAATTCTATAAATACCATCATTTTTAACAGCTTCCTGAAAGTCAATAATATAACATTCTGATTACATGAATAATCAAGGACTGAGTCCTATAATCGACTATCATGAAATATTAAAATATTAAAATAATGGGACAACATTATTTACATAAAATATACTACCATATATACATGTATAGTAAGATATGTAATTTAAGTAAGTATTTAGGTTATATAAACCATAGGCCCCTAGCAAGTCAAAACACGATATAAACTTACAATATATTTTCTTCAAAAATTATTAGTTTCTAACTTAAGTTCAATTAGAGATTTTATATAACAGGGATTTGCAACTACATAGATATACATCAAATTTCACTGTTGTGGCTATTATTTCAGCTCATACAGGTAACAAGTATAACAAGTTTTAATAAAGATATTCACATGAAATTTAGTACCAGTGCCTTTCAAATTGACATAAAGGTTAGTGTTTCTAGATGATTTTGAGGTAAATTACACTCACTGACTGTTTCACAAAATATTGCATTTTCCCGCTGATCCCTTATTTTCAGCCCTATTTTACATAACCTAGTCATATTTTTGGTCATAATTACAACAAATTTTTGTCAAAAACTTCAGAAACATTCACAAGTTGCATGGAAGACATGTACAAAAACATAAATCAACTTTTCTTAAACTCAGGAATAGTTTGTACAGCCTGCTTCAGCCAGTTATATAGACAGTGATGCCCATGAATATTCAAAATAGCACTTTGTTGCAAATCCCTGTAATATAACATCTCTGGTTCAATCAGCGGCCAGTTTTCCAATATAACTTATTCTATTTAACAGATACAGATATATACAAGTATGAACGGCTAAGGCTTTCCCCTAATGAATGACACCAACATCATTTGCATACACCAAATGATAAATTCTATCACTACAATCAAAACAGATTATGTTCAGTCAACACTAAAGTGGGAAGATCAACATATTACACTGTTGATGGCAATTTATATAAAAACAAAAACAAATATTACATGCATGGCATGTGTCGCATGCAATTGTGAAATATACATTTTTCTTTATGATATCATAGGCGAGAGTTTTTTTTATTTGATGATACTCAAAGTCTGGTGACAAAAAGTTGACAGGAGGAGGTAAAATAAAGAATAATTTTGATGATAGTTTTATTATACTAAATCAATGCAATTTTTTTTGAAATTGGGAAAAATCCCACAAGAGGGTTCAAGTATCGACAAATAAAATAACACTTGCCATAACAATAAAAACTAGTTCACCTTTAAAAGTTTTCTATCCTCAGATGAGAGAGATGTTAATTGTGAAAATGTGGCTTTATTAGATTGCACAGATCTTATTACTACAGTACCTCTCTTAGTGAACACTGGATCTTGACCTGGAAACCAGAAAACAAATGTTTATACGTATAGTTCCTTAATGTATCAGAGTTGAAAATTTCGTCACGATTAGTGCGCAATAAAAAAAGTTATGAAACTTTTCCAAATACTTTTCTAACAGCCCTCGTTCAGGCCATGAATTTAGCAAAATTTTGGACTTGTAATGTTTGTAAGGAGATTTTATTTTGACTCACAAAATGAAAAAAAAAATCGCTCACATTTTTTTCCAAATTCTAATAGCATACATAGTAACTATTCATATATGCAATGTAAAAACAACATGGTACTATATTTAACTAGATAAAACAAGGGCTTTTTGCAGGAAAGACAAAGAATATCAAACATGTAATGTAAATCTTTCATTAATTTAATACAATCAATCTATCTGGCCATTTTAATGTTGATTTGAGCCTCATTAGTTCAGACAGTAAAATTTCTGCAGCAATTTTAACTCACGAAAATTTGGGAGTTAAAATACAAGTTACTCTCAATTTTCAAAATCCACCCACATATCCCATTATGCCAGCTTAAATTAGAGCCCTGTTTTATACATACTCAGTATTTGTAATAGCTTGCTCACATTGGCCTAAAACTATTCCAGAAGATTGCCTAGCATGGAACATGATATTTTTAAAGGGGGCTTACTCTATGAACATCATACATGTACAAAATTATTTGATATTGAGTTAACTCCCTTTTCCATGTAAGCTAACATACAATCACTTAATGAAGTGTTATCTCAGAAAATAATGTATGAATTCATATTTCCAGTAGATTTTTTTTGCCTTCTAATGAGGCCGAAATGAATTCCTTTCACAATGAAAAAAAAGAAAAAAATTCACAAAACTATGACCAAAATTTCACAACTAATAGCAAAATAATTTTAAGTAGAACAGTCTTAATGTTACAGCAACCATTCAGTGACTGTTTTTTGTTTGTGGCAGGGTAAGAAACATAAATGAGTTTCTTTTTTTGAGAACAAAATGTTTAAAAAACATTGATGTAAGAAAATAAGTATGAATGTAAACATTTTTTAAACTTTGAAATACATTGTCTTACAATAATTTTCTCACAATTTTGGAAAAGAAAGTGACAAAAAACACCTAGAGAAAGAAAGGGATTATTGGGAAAAAAATCACTGATGTCAACCAGTTACTCAGCAGGCCACCCAACAGTACAGACTATAAAGTTGAAGATGATAATTTTGATTATAAAGTCATAGCAGGGGCTGTTTACAGGACCTGCCTTTCCTCTTGAATATCTTTAAAATCATGCAGTTTTCCCCAAATTTGGAGTTTACCTTAAATTTTTTCCCCAGTAAATTGAAATTGCTATTCCTCAAATGTTCTATATAAAAAGGCACCAGGCCCCTTCCCCTTCTGGCCCCCTGATATCATAATGTTTAAATCATACCTTGGTCAAATGAATGCTCCAGAGTCAATGTTCTTGATCCCTCAAATTCATCATCAAACTGTAAATGAAAACAAATATTAGGTAAAGTACAGGTAAAGTATCAATAAATGGTCACAAAAACACAAAAGCTAATTGTACGGTTGGAACAAACCAGTCTATCTTCATTAGTGATTATTCTATAAGTCAGAAACAGACAGGAAGATAGAAACAAGAAATGTTTTTAATAAAGACAAACGGCATTTAGAAAACAACCATGATATGTCAAAGTGAATTAATGAAATGCCTGCATCACATGCAAATAATTATTGCATTTCACTAAAGTTTATTTATGTAAACAATTCAGATGATTATTTTCTTATGACCACATTGCATTTTCACTTTCGATAGTTATGCCCCAAAGTGAATGGTTCAACATTAGTGTCATATATCTTTCTTATACAAGATGATTGCGTGTTTTACATAATAATATTTAGCACTGAATTTTTAAAACAAAAATTGAATAAAAATACTATTTCATTCCGGTCTTGTAAACTTAACTTTACATAATGCATTATGAAAGCAAATACAAAACTAATGGATATAATAAATCAACTTTACATAATACGTAAAGGCCACAAGAAATTGATTATATGTTCTATGGATTCCCTCGCACCTTAATTTTGACGGTTTTTACAAAAAATATTTTTATTTCCTCGCTCGCTCATAAAAATTTGGTCAAACCACTATATAAAGCAAGTGATAACTTTTTTCTTTTTTTTTTCTTCGCTCGCTCGCCCCATTTTTTTTTTAAAGAATAATCCGTAGAACATATGATCAACTTATTGTGGCCTTATAATCTAAATTCAAAATAAATTGTCTAAAAGAATTTACACAAAATGACATAATAATTAAAAACATCTAACAAACAAAAAAACATGTCTGAAATACAAAAAAAGTTACAAAAACTTAAAACTTTATTGAAAGGAAATAATTTGCATGCTCAAGTATACTGATTGTTATAGAAAATTCAAACTGTTCAAAGGCGATCTAGCATATGAAACTACTAGGGGAAACTACTCTCAACAAAGTCATTTATCAATACGATGGCTACCCTTCGTTTCATATAAAGACCTTGCATAAAATTCTTGTGGTATGTGAAAAAATATCTACTATAACCTGACACATGTTCATAAAATTTATCAATTAAATATCCAATGTTCAAATGGAATAACCTTGGTGGTGCATTACTTTATTTATTATGTTTATGAAAACACCACCAATCTCTAATTTTCAAAATCTGACACAATCTTTTCAGTTCCTGTGGCTTAGTTTTGCTATTTTAACCGATATTAAGGCAGTCTCACACAGAACACGGTTGGGAACACGGTTCCCATATGGTATACTTGGTTAAAACAGAGGTAGAGTGGTATGAGTTAGACTAGAATGTAGCACAAGTGTGTACAAATAAAACAATGATTTACTAACTCAGTCAACCAAGGTTTGTCACGATTTAAACTTGATATGCATACGATTTTTATATGATTGATTAATGTTTCCAAGTACGGTCGGTTACGATCTAGTATGATAAAATATTACCTTTACTAGATTTATTTGGCATGAAATTCACAGTTTACATATTGTCTCGCCGACTTTTGTTCCATAAGATTTATATACAGTATTGCTCGTAGCCGCAGCCGTGGCGAAGTAGTAAGCATGTCTGACTTCGAATCCAGAGATCGCAGGTTTGAGCCCGGTCCCGGTAGGTCATACCCTATATATGAATTGTCAGCCTTGTGGTAGGGTGGGTTAGTAATGGCAATAGAAGTGTCCAGGAAACCTATAGTCTACTCTGGAAAATGCCAACCCTTATTTCAGCAGATTGGACGTAACATATTGATATTTAAGTGATTCTAAGAATTGTGAACTTCGGGATCAGTGCTCAAAACTTTCACCTAAGAGAAAAATACTGGCAGAGTTGGAAATTAATGAATCGCAGAAGGGCCAAGGGGATAGGTACGAAAAACTTTGGGACGAATAAAACAAACTTTAAAAATATCAATCTGGCTCATAAACAGAAACTCGGCAAATTAAATTAAGAGAAAAAAAGATAAATATGAATAAAGAAAAGGAATTGTAACATACACCGCTCGTAAAACAAATGATAACGGTAAATATCGCCGCAAAGAACATTTTCATGGGCGCCGCCATATTGGAAATGTGAACCAATCAAATACCGTTTAAGAAAATCGAAATCGATTCGTCCAATGAAAAAGAAGATTACAAATAATAAATTTAATACAAAATGGTGGACGACATGCTGTTAATCGGATAAAAAGTGGTATTTATTTCTTGTATCTTGGCGGTATGTTCCCGTTTCAACATCTGCCTACAATGAACTTCATTGTCGATGATAACGACATCCCTGAAGACGATGTTATATTGTATTCTGTTCTCTACACGAGCGTTACGGTTGTGTTTGCGATGGCAGTCTTGTCTAAATTTCTTACAAATGAATTTCGATTCGGGTTTCGATCTGTATTGAGTTTGGCAGTTCTGTTTCTTGGTGAGCCATTGTGTCAGTTCTTTGTTAAAGGACCATTTGGAGTAGGATGCTTTGCTTTTGGATGTCTCCTCATCTACTCGATTCTACCAGCCAGTCACTTGCCAGCAAGTAACAAGTCGGTGCTCATAACAGGTAAGTCTAAGAATTTTGTGTTACTCTAAATAAATGAATGGTATAATTTGAAATTTCAGTATCATGGGTTGCCTGCAAGACTGTAGTAAGTGCATTGCATAAAAGAGCCAATTACTACAGTCTTGCAGGCTTAGTATGTGCAGAAATCTTGCAAGGTTTTTTATCATTGAGTCATGTGCACTTTGCTTATTGCACTACTCACATCAAGCTTTGTAAGTGTGTATGGTAATTTTCCAATCAGATTAAAACCCGATCTAAAATTTTACCGCTCGCATACTCGCTAATTTAGATCTGGCCTTTTCCAAACGAAGGTCACGTTCAAGTGAACTTTTCTCATCATAATATTCATGACGAAATTATGATACTAAACTAGTTTTCATCGTCTACGTCACGCAATTTGAAATGAGCCACCCAATCGCAGACTGTGAATAATACCGCTGTTAAATTTGCATGCAAACCTTGGTCTAAAAATAGAAATTACGAAATCAAAATGTGATTAATAGTGTTTTCGTCTAGATGAAAGCTACGCATTGATTGGTCAACACAAAGTTCATCTCGACGTGACCTTGCATTGACTAAGTAGAGATCCAGTACGACAACGGGAGTAGAACAGGATCTCTGTTAACGGAGATTGGGTAATTTTCATGAATGCTATGCAGATGTGATTACAAAGATACCCTGATTACAAGATCAGTTAACCGATGTCTGTATATGCAGTTTACTTTGGTTTCTGTCTGAAGTTAAAGTTGATTAAAAATGTCATTTTTTACACAAGTTTGAGTATAAACATTTTTGACTCCCCAATTTGATTGATATCTGACAGAAAATAGAAAACATTTACATGCTATTGTATTTTTAAAATGAATTGGACGTTTAAAAAGTAAATTGGGTACATTAAACTTGCTGTCAACATTATATATAATGACGTCACAATCTCTGTAAACAGATGTCCTGTAGAGTATTGTCGTACAGGATCTTTACTGTCCCCGTGGAAGGTCACGTCGAGATGAACTTTGTGTCGACCAATCAATGCATAGTTTTCATCTAGACGAAAACACTACTAATCACATTTTGATTTCGTAATTTCTATTTTTAGACCAAGGTTTGCATGCTAAGTTAACAGCCGTATTATTCACAGTCTGCAATTGGGCATTTCATTTCAAATTGGGTGACGTAGACGATGTAATCAAGTTACGTATCATAACAATTTCGTCATGAATATTATGATGAGAAAAGGTCACATGAACATGACCTTCGTTTGAAAAAGGCCAGATCTAAATTAGCGAGTAGACGAGCGGAAATTTTAGATCGGGTTTTAATCAGATTGAATGACTTCACTGACTTAGTGAGATTTTCTACTTAGACACTAATAGGGCTGTCACGATACACAATAAGCGTATCGCGATATACTGCAATACGCTGGCCTTGTATCGCGATATGTACCACAATATAATTTTTGATTACTGAATTTATTCTCAGAGTATGTTGAATTATTTTTCTATTTCAATTCTTGTATTGGTAATTTGGTATTAATTGTTGACTGTGTAACACCTATAATTCAATAAATTTATTCCTTTTTTACTAGCAATGAAAACGCAGTGGGTCCATTTTCCCCAATTAAGTGAAAACCATTCTAACTTTCTCCAGGAAAACAGCTCCCTTTTTTCAAAATGGTGTTCTTTGATTGAAGGTATGTTGGATATAAATTTTTAGCCGGATTTTTCAACGAAAAAATTTGGCTAATAGTTTGGGGAACTCGGTTGGGCATTCGGGCGGGCGTTCGGTGTCGTTAACAATTGCGTTAAAGTTTTTTCTTGACCATATATTTCTGCCATTTATTGTCAGATCTTTATGAAACTTCATACAATGTGATGAACAGAATTAGAAAGTAACCACAGCTCTACCTGCCTTTATTATGGATAATTTCCCATTGTAATTTTTGCGTTAAAGTTTTTAAATCCGGCTTTAATGTGGTTTCCACATTACATTTCTTGTTTAAATTTCTACTTTGGTAGGATGTGATTCAGGATTTGGTTTAGCCTTAGTAAAGAAGTTGGATAGTTTAGGTATGAATGTATTTGCTGGTTGTCTTGATAAAGATGGTACCGGGGCAGCATCTATTAGACATAACTGTTCAGACAGGTTAGTAGTGAATATTTTATCTTTTTGTGTTAATGTGTTATACTTGTAGCTCAGACAGGTTAGCAGGGCCACACTTTTTTTTTAATTATGAGAACTTTCTTGAAAAAATGAGCTCAGTTGGTTGAAATAAAAATTTAAAAAAAGATAAAAGATGTCAATTACAATGGACTTTCAAACCCATTTTGTACAAGTTCTGAGTGAAATTTATAATTACCGGTATTATAGAAATTCACTGACATTTTCTCCAACTGTGTGCTAATTGACGCATTGATCTTATTTGTACTGGTATGGGTTTGTTTTTTTCCTTTTTGGTGCAAAATAAGTACACTGGGTAATAAAAAATCAATAATCAAGATTTTTCTTTTTTCAATTTCTGAGAAATTGGGGTCGGATTTTTGTAAGACAAAAAATATAAAAGGTCTGGCCTAGCGAATGTCTACCTTGTTTTGTTATACTTGTAACTCTTAGTAAAATATTAATTTTATGTTTGATAAAGCTCTTATTGGAAATTTTCGGGCATACTACATTACATCAATGTTGCGGTGTACAAACCTCAGCGTGAACTTTGATCTAAATCAATGGTCTTACGCCTGTACCTCCAAGAAGTTGTTAAATATAATGATGATCCCAGTTTTATGACTGTTACTTAAAAATTGATGATTTCATAGTCTACTTAAATAAGAGCATCGTCTACCCTTGCATCCTGTAAAAAATAGTGTTGGGGCGATATTCTCAATACATTGATGATTTGTAATTTTTGCAGCACAATAGTGTATCTTGATAGTACCTCTCACTATTGATAACAATTGACAATAGTGACTTGTTACCATGCTTAAATGGAGACTGTTCAAATACAATTTTTGTTCATTTCTGTGTTATTTCTCTAGAAAAGTGTTCTTATTAATGGCAAATTCACCCTCAGTTTTTGACATTATTGTGCAGTTAATTATAGTACAATAATACTACTATGTTGGACAGTTGCTTGCTTGTTTTTTGTCTCCTCACAACCATTTATACAGTAGGTATGTGCTGCACATAAAATATTGTGATACATAACATGATACAATTCTACTACCATGATATGTGATACAAACTAGCTAACAAACATTATTGTGCAGTTAATTCTACAGTGGAACCTGTGCTAACAACCACCTGATCAGAGCAACCTCCTGCCGACAAAGACCGCTTTAAATTCCCCCTGATCAAATTTACTCTAAAATGACACTGTCCATAGCAACCACCTGTCCACAACGACCACTTATTTTGGTCTCGTCAAACGTAAAAACCTGACCGCAACGAGCACGCGAATTTGAAAATTTTAGTAATAGTCCAATAATTCTACCATTTGCAAACCTCATGATTTGTTTTATGTCAAATACAAGTCAACATTCTGAGTTTTTCTGCCCTGTGGCATCAGTTGGTCACATACATGTACAGTATTATAACTATGACTATAAGCAGATGTTGTTTGTTGAAAGTCTTAGTTCTTAATTTAGAATGTACATACTGTGAAACAGTTCTTGAGAATAACTAATGCTAGTGATTTACACTTTCTAGTGAGAAATCTGAGAGTGTATTAAAGTAGGATTGGGTTGCCATGGTAACTTGGCATTGTTATTGAACCAAATTTAGGCCATTAAAAATGTTGGACTGCGTGTTGAGGTCATTTCATAATTATTGATATTGATTTTGACACATCAAAAGTTATCTGCAATATTCTACTACTTACAAGCTAGATTGTTTGCTTTGAAACATTATTTGAAAAAAGATGATTTAGATGAATTTTAGCATTTAGACAGTGCAAATGTTGATGCTGGCAAGATATGTGCTGGTATGCTTAATGTCTTTGATTTGTTGATAATTTAAAACAGGTTAGGTTTGACTTGCTTTTGTATTTGAAAAATACCCAATAGCCATACAATATTCGGAAGGACAATTAAAACAACATTGATATTAAATGCCAAGTTTTTGTCCATGACATGTACAGTCATGAGTGTATAGGATGATACTAAATAGAGAAAACTTAAATTTTGAACTTAGTTACAAAGGTTCACATCCTGTCCTAAAATCATTGGAGCCACTGTAATGACACTTGATTTGGCCAAAATACCTATATTATATAAACATTGAAAATGCAAAAATATTTCAAGTCAGAATATTCCAAGAACAGGTAACTTTCGGACTTATATAACATGTATAAACATATAAAAAATGGAACAGAATTGATAGTTTTTTGGTGTCCTGATCCTTGATTGACAAACTGCCTGACCTACCAAAGAAATGGGATTTGTCACTGTTGTCTTACACCTCTCTGTTAAAAGTAACTTGCTGGTAGATGTTTGATAGGGTTTACCTTAAATTCAAAGTAAAAGAAATATTTGATAGTCTTTATAGTTATGTTGATGAATTACAAGGTTGTATGTACATTGTAATGGTATATATGCCCTTAAGCTTTCAGTGATTTTGTCCTATATTGGGCTGATATTCTACCTTTTCTAAATTGGAAATAATTATAAAAATTCACAAAGATTTTACCAAAATTTCACTATTACCACATATCTTGAAACTCTAATGTAATATATATGTATCTGTTTATTAATATATCCAGCTGTGATGTTTATACTACTGATAAAATTCTTTGCTAAATGATCTTACAATATACCCAAATTACTAACATTATATATAACACCATTAAATTATTAACAGCAAACCAAAATGATGCACAAGATTTATAATGCTGTCACTGACGGATGTTTCTGTTGGGATCATTGGAGCAGAATCCGACTTTGCACCTTGCAATCATGAATTTTTCCTAGGCATTTTTCAATTTTCCTCGGCATCTAGCCAGATTTCCCATGGGCTGATGGCTTCCTTTCCATTGATAATCTAATCATTACCTTTATCACTTATAGTTTATCTGACCACTATAGAATGCATAATGATTGGTGGGACGAGCGGGCACTGGCGCTGATGAATGTTCTGGTGGAAGCCTTTCATTAGAAATCAAATTTGCACCTTGCAATTAACGAATATTCAGGGCATCTAGCCAGATTTTACATTGACCTTTTGGCTGTCTTTCTACCAACAATCCATTATTACTCATTTCACTGTATTTTACTGTTAAAAAAACCTTTGATGTTATATTTTAGGGTTCATATATTACAACTTGATGTTACTAACACAGAAGAGATTGATGAAGCTGTGAAAACTGTTACATTACAAGTTGGAGAAGAAGGTATACATGTATTAAATTCTGTATTTACCAGTAGGGGTGTAACGGTTAATCAATATATATGGATTGATTGTGATAGGAGTAGCTTTGATAGCCGTGTGTCCATATCAAATTTATTCATCAATTTAACAATTGCGATAGTTCCATCAACATAAAATAGAAGGATTTCATGAAAAGGTACAGCAGGGCTAATATGCAATATTGCACAGACTAAAAAGTAAATATTGAATAGACCTAATCCGGAATTCAAATTTATGGGTTTTTCCGTCGGTGCACAGCCGGTACTAACAAAGTTTTCTACACATTATTGCTAAATAGCATGAACTTTGGATTAAATCCTATTGTTCTTTGTTCGCGTGTTTTCATTGTAAAGGTGAAAGTTTGTTTGTACCGGAGGGGAAAACCCAAATATTTGAATTCCGGATATAGTCTATTGATTGCCCAGATTATTTATTATACCCCCGCTTCTAAGAAGAGGGGGGTATACTGTTTTACCCTTGTCCGTCCGTCCGTTACAAAATTTCCATCGCAGTTTTCTCAGCAACTATAACATGCAGCAGCCTAATACTTTGCATATTGCTTCATCCCATAGTCTCATGTGGTGTAAAGCGATTTCATGCTCCTTGCTCATCTACTTCCTGTTTGTCGCATATTTTTAGATTTTTGCGGGGGTATCACTAGTGAGCATTAGCTCACAGATTTACTTGTTATTGTTGTTTATTTACGACCCGAGCTATCAGTGAGAAGTTACAATGATTCTATATCAGTGACTACACTCTTCAAAGGAACCACATATTTCTGTTATACTGATGTTTGGCATAAATTAAAACTATTGTGATATTTTTTGTTATTCCTATACTATCATAATTGTGATTTTAGTTAGGGCTGTCATTTACATAAAATGTTGTATTGATATATCGAAAAGCAAGTTTTAGTGACATATTGGTATATCAGGTCAGAAAAGAAGTGTAATAGAAGCTGCTAGAACTCCAGTATATATACATACATGTACTATACAATGCCCTTATGATGTTATGCAAGGTTTTAATATATTAGATGCTGAATCTATTAATTGTGATGTAATCATGAAATGTGTTTACATTTTATCACCATCCATACTAAAAGTATTTAAAAAATAGTTATCTACAAAAAAGTTGGATTTTTTTCTGCAAAATTTTTGTGGGCACTGCAATATACATTTTGTATGCTTGTGTAAAGTTTAAGTTCAGGTTAGCATTGTTGGGCTATTCATTTTATGTACATTTGTATTACAGGATTATGGGGTCTTGTTAACAATGCTGGAATATGGTATTTTGGTGAACTAGATATGATGTCAGAAGTTATTATAAAGAAAATAATAGATGTTAATTTGTTTGGTGCTATACGTATGACTAAGTCATTGTTACCACTGATACGTCAAGCTAAAGGAAGAGTCATTAATGTTTCTAGTGTACTAGGTATGTACCCTTAACATATTAGCTGCCTGGTTAGCTCAATTGGTAGCATACAAGTCTACTGGTCCAGGGAATGTGGGTTCGATTCCTGGGCGGGGCATTCTTTTGTGGAGCTTGGTCATGAAATTATTTCTACTGCCATTCTCCCTCTTAACAATTAGTCTTAATTCTGTATGGCAGTTGTCAGTCACTAATGAAAGTATGCCCATAGTAGTTGGTTAACTGCTAAATCCACAGTCTATCTTTTTCGGATACAAACATGGTTCGGATACGAAAACGGGACTCGCCCGATCGGGCTACTGACTGTGGTTTTCGCTTGCCTATCGATGATTTTACTCGCCTTGGGCGTCGGGCATGTGGGTTAAGTCGAAGAAAAGTTGTTCTCGAACACATTTTCTGCCGAATCCGCCATTATAGCGCAAACACGAAAATAAATTATCTCCCTTGGGTACGGGCTAGTTGTTCGCGACGTCGCCATCCAGAGAAATCGTAATCGATTAATCGTCGCTCAAATTTTTCTAACTGATTTCGGCGACGTCGGCGATAATTGGAACATCACTAGCTAACTTGCCTCTACTACCTTAATATGGTAATCAATTTGTTCTACATGTGAATTTCCCCGTTCCTTAAATTTTAACTTGCAGCCCTTTAAAAGCCCTTGAAAAACCCTTAAATTTTCTCTCAGAACCTGTGTACGAATCATGAGCATTGTTTATACTATAGTGTTACTATGGTTTCAGGGAGAATCTCTATGGAAGGTAATGGCGCCTACGGTATATCTAAACATGGTTTAGTGGCATTCTCTGATACTTTAAGACAAGAAATGAAGAAATGGAATGTTAAAGTTTCAATAATAGAGCCCACTGGTTATTTAACAAGTAAGTTTTCATTTTGATATATATATATATATACTTTTATTACCTCCAATACTGGAGAGCAAAGAGCATTTACATAATGATCTACTACAAATGTACATTATAAAAATTGACATAACACTCATGGGGCTCAACATTAAAGTTTGTCTGAAGCCGGTGATTACCAATATTTTGGTTCAGGCAACTTGTTACTGCCAGTAAACATTTAGTTTGGGCTCTGTAGAATATACAGCTGGTTGTCTAATTGGGCAACCAATTTTAAAATTTATGTTAAGCCCCACATACAATGACATACATGTATATACATAATTACAAAATGAAAGTTACGTGACTGTACCTTTTGTTGAATTTTATACAAATCATTATTTTAAAAATTTAACTTAGCACATTCCACTTAGCTTCAAAAACAAATGAAATTACTGATTTGTGGTGGCTTAGTATTAGTTTTTCTTTAAATTGACCTGCTACAATGTATGGCTGACCCTCATTAGGAATCAGGACATCCAGTTTGATGATCCTGTAAAAAACAGTTAAAATTCTAATAATAGGATGGCTAAGTATTTATTAAACAAATTTTTCAACGTCCAGTGTTGTTAACCATTGTTAAAGTTTTCAATTTAGCATATATTTCTGCCATTTATAGTCAGATCTTTACGAAATTTCATACAATGATAACATACTATGTGATGAACAGAATTAGAAAGTAACCGCAGCTCTATCTGGCTGTATTATGGATTATTTCCCATTGTAATTTTTGCGTTAAAGTTTTTAAATCTGGCTTTATTTGTGGATTCCACATTACATTTCTTGTATATGTTATATATATTTGTGTGAGTAGAAACAATAGTTAAGTGGTAGAATGTATAGTGCATACTTCTGTTAATTATACCCCCGCTTCAAAGAAGAGGGGGGTATACTGTTTTACCCTTGTCCGTGCGTCCGTCCGTCCGTTACAAAATTTCTGTCGCAGTTTTCTCAGCAACTATAACATGCAGCAGCCTAATACTTTGCATATTGCTTCATCCCATAGTCCCATGTGGTGTAAAGCGATTTCATGCTCCTTGCTCATCTACTTCCTGTTTGTCGCATATTTTTACATTTTTGCGGGGGTATCACTAGTGAGCATTAGCTCACAGATTTACTTGTTTCCTTTTGCTGGAATGGTACAGTCTTGCAAAGTTTACTTGTGAAATATTGCCACATACAGCTCTGTCCCAATTGATAAAGATTTTAATATGTATTGGTCATTCTTTGTTTCAGATAATATGCGTTCTCATGTTTTACGATCAAAAAGAGAGGAATTATGGGAAACTCTAGATGAAACGGCAAGAAAAACATACGGTAGAGAATACTTAGAGGAAATATATAACAATTTATTTGATATGAATCATCGTTACCCCGATGATTTAACTCCTGTGATCAGAGCTATGAGAAGTGGTTTACTGTCTAAAAGACCTAGGGAAAGGTACCCTTGTGGGGCCGGGGCTGATATTGTAACATTTATATATACATTGGTGCCAGTATGGCTTGCTGATAGGGTGTCTTCATGTTTTGGCTTGATGCCTAAAAACGTGGTACCAGCTGAACTGAAACAATAGCTGAATGTTTCATCATTGTTGTTTTTATATCCCTCTCCCACTCTCTTATCCACTGTATAATTTTACAATCTAAGAAATGATCTGTTTTGTAGTACTTCCTATTTTTATACCCCCGCTTCGAAGAAGAGGGGGGTATACTGTTTTACCCTTGTCCGTGCGTGCGTGTGTGCGTCCGTCCGTCCGTCCGTTACAAAATTTCCGTCACAGTTTTCTCAGCAACTATACCATGCAGCAGCCTGAAACTTTGCATATTGCTTCATCCTATAGTCCCATGTGGTGTAAAGCGATTTCATGCTCCTTGCTCATCTACTTCCTGTTTGTCGCATATTTTTAGATTTTGGCGGGGGTATCACTAGTGAGCATTAGCTCACAGATTTACTTGTTTTGTTTTATTTTTTGGAAACAGTTTATGAAATGGGTATTAAAACTGGTCATTTTGTTGTCAATTTTTTATATTGAAATCTTGTGTTGATTTAGGTACAAATATAGAAATACTTAATTTTTAATTTTTGTTTTCCATACATTATATTGTTAATTGGATTTTATTAGAGGATGAAGCTTGAAGCCAAAAAAAATTTTTTTTGAACATTTTTTCCCAAATATACAGTGCCACCCAAAAGTTACTATAACACCTTTGATCCTTGATATCACCTGCTAACTGGTGATCCCACACAGTACCCATTACAACTAGGTGAAGTGAAACAATTGTTGATAAATTTCTTGCTTGAGGAAATTAGCAGTGCTCCTAGTGAGGTTAGAACAGGGGATCTTTTGATCCCAAAGTGTGTGTCCTACTACTTGACCTGTGATCCATCTGATCATACACTAAATGTTTATTGTTAGGGTTTCGGGGTGTAACTGTCAAATGGTTATGGTATAATAGTTTAAATTGCAATACAAATTCTAATGGCTTTTAACCGGTTTGTTTTTCCTTGAACCGGTTTTTGTAGTTATATGTCACACTATTCTCAATTCCCTTTGCTGTTTCTATGATCACAAAAAAAACCCAAATTTATACATATTGTTATCTTGCCTTTAATTAAAAGTGTAAAAACTGTAAAAAGTAACTTCATGTACATTTTTGTACTTATTATATTATTAGTCATTTTTAATGTTTGTTCAATGTATTATGATGAGTTTTGAGTTATTTCCCTTCTGTCTTTATGACAAACTTTCATGGGCATTGGACAATCGACCAGCAAAATGGATTTTTTACTAGACCGAATTCAAGTTTACTGGACCAAAAAAATTTAATTGATATGTTAAAATATGCTGTTCATTTAATAATTGGAATGATATATTCTAAATAAAATTAACAATAAATTGATAGACAATGTTTAAATTAGGATATTCGTGGTTGTAAAATGTTGGTGGACCATTTGAACACCCACTTTCTTTAAGTCATTGGACCTACGGCAATTCCTGTGGACTTGGACCACTGATCCGAAATATTTTTTAACAACGTTAGGTCACTTGTCACATGACCATGATGATGACCATCCTGTATTTTTTTACTAGAACTGATTTCACATGTTATTTCCATAGTTTAACCTTGGTTGGTATCGCAGTTGGTAGCACACTGGAATTTCCAATCTAGTGTCCCAAGGGGGAACGGGTTCAAATCCCATCTGGGGCGGTTATTCCCTTCCATGAAAATTTGACAATTATGTCAATTTTCCTCTGCTAATAAGGTATATGGAGAAGTTTCCAGCCTTGTGGAAGGGTAAGTGAGTACTGGTTATTGACTAGGGTCCAAGAAAGCTAGGTTAGGTTTTGGACGCCATTATATGACCTATACAATGTGTTACTACGGCGTTAAACCCAACAAAATAAATCAATAAATCTTTCCATAGTGATTTCTTGTACATTATATTTTATTATGCTACACAGTATTTCTAAAACATTTTGTTTTCAAAGATAAAAGAAATGAATTATACATTTTTCAATATCACATTGCTTATTTTGCTATAATTACTTCTTTTAGTTAATTCATATTTACAATAATTATCATATTGTTGGTTTCTTTATTATACCCCCGCTTCGAAGAAGAGGGGGTATACTGTTTTACCCTTGTCCGTGCGTGTGTGCGTGCGTCCGTTACAAAATTTCCGTCGCAGTTTTCTCAGCAACTATATCATGCAGCAGCCTAATACTTTGCATATTGCTTCATCCCATAGTCCCATGTGGTGTAAAGCGATTTCATGCTCCTTGCTCATCTACTTCCTGTTTGTCGCATATTTTTAGATTTTGGCGGGGGTATCACTAGTGAGCATTAGCTCACAGATTTACTTGTTTATATTATTTGATCATTGAATGAATGGTATTATTTATATTGTTTTCATGTTGTTTTTATGTTATTGTTTTTGTTGTTGTGTGATTTCTTGTTACTTTTTGTTTCAATCTATTTCAATAACTATGTTTGATATTATTGTAATACTTTGTTAGTTTTTTATACGCCCGTTTTGAAAAAACGGTCGTATTATGTTATGATGTTGTCCGTCTGGCCATCTGGTCGTCTGGCCGTCTGTCCGTCTGTCCGTCCGTGGACAATTGCTTGTCCGGATGATAACTCAAGAAAGGATATACCTAGGTTCCTAAAATTTTATGTGTGGATAGCCCTTGGGTAAAGGAGGTTCCCTATTGATTTTGAGACCCCAGGGTTAAAGGTCAAGGTCACTAGGACTTAAAATAGGTAAAACTTGTCCGGACAATAACTGAACCACCAATGTACCTAAGTTCACCAAATTTAATGTAAGAGTAGCCCATGTGTCAAAGATGTTCCCTATTGGTTTTGGGGCCCCTGCATGAAAAGTCAAGGTCACACTGGCATCATATGGGGAAAAAACTTGTCCTGACAATAACTTAACAACCAATCTACCTAGGTTCACCAAATTTTATGTGAGAGAAGCCCATGTGTCAAGGATGGTCCCAATCGGTTTTGGGGCCCCTGGGTCAAAGGTCAAGGTCACTGGGACATCAAATTGATAAACCTTGTCCGGACCATAACTCAACAACGCCTGTACCTAGGTTCACCAAATTTTATGTAAGAGTAGCCCATGTGTCAAAGATGTGCCCTATAGGTTAATGGGGCCCCAGGTTCAAAGGTCAAGGTCACAGGGGCATTATATGGAAAAACTTTGTCCAGACAATAACTGAAACACCAATGTACCTAGGTTCACTAAATTTTATGTAAGAGTACCCCATGTGTCAAGAATATGCCCTATTGATTTTGGGGCCCCTGGGTCAAAGTTCAAGGTCACAGTGGCATCATATTGAAAAACATTGTCCGGGTAATAACTCAACAATGACTGTACCTAGGTTCACCAAATTTCATGTGAGAGTAGCCCATGTGTCAAGGATGTACCTTATCAGTTTTGGGAAAACAGGGTTAAGTTTAAATCTTAAACCAGAAGATATCAAATTACCAAGCTGTGACTTGAAATGTTCTATCAATATGTTTATAAAGTCATAACGGCAAACAATGAAACACTTGTCCAGACAATAACTGAACCACCAATGTACCTAGGTTCTCCAAATTTTATGTGAGGGTAGCCCTTGGGTAAAGGTTATGCCATATTGGTTTTGGGGCTCCTGGGTCAAAGGTCAAGGTCACAGGGGCATCATATTGAAAATCCTTGTTTGGACAATAACTCATCAACTACTGTACCTAGGTTCACAAAATTTTATATGAATGTAGCCCTTGTGTCAAGGATGTTCCCAATAGGTTTTGGGGCCCCAGACCCAAAGGTCAAGGTCACAGAGGCATCATATGGAAAAACCTTGTCCAGACAATAACTGAACAACCAATGTACCTAGGTTCACTAAATTTGGTGTGAAAGTAGCCCATGTGTCAAGGTTATGCCCTATTGGTTTTGGGGCACCATGGTCAAAGGTCAAGGTCACGGGGGCATCATATTGAAAAACATTGTCCGGATAATTACTCAACAATAATTGTACCAAAGTTCACTAAATTTCATGTGACAGTAGCCCATGTGTCAAGGATGTACCTTATCAGTTTTGGGAAAACAGGGTTAAGTTTAAATCTTAAACCAGAAGATATCAAATTACCAAGCTGTGACTTGAAATGTTCTATCAATATGTTTATAAAGTCAAAACGGCAAACAATGAAACACTTGTCCAGACAATAACTGAACCACCAATGTACCTAGGTTCTCCAAATTTTATGTGAGGGTAGCCCTTGGGTAAAGGTTATGCCATATTGGTTTTGGGGCTCCTGGGTCAAAGGTCAAGGTCACAGGGGCATCATATTGAAAATCCTTGTTTGGACAATAACTCATCAACTACTGTACCTAGGTTCACAAAATTTTATATGAATGTAGCCCTTGTGTCAAGGATGTTCCCAATAGGTTTTGGGGCCCCAGACCCAAAGGTCAAGGTCACAGAGGCATCATATGGAAAAACCTTGTCCAGACAATAACTGAACAACCAATGTACCTAGGTTCACTAAAATTTTTGTAAGAGTAGCCCATGTGTCATGGTTATGTCCTATTGGTTTTAGGGCACCTGGGACAAAGGTCAAGGTCACAGGGGCATCATATTGAAAAACATTGTCCGTGTAGTTAATCAACAATGACTGCACTTAAGTTCACCAAATTTCATGTGAGAGTAGCCCATGTGTCAAGGATGTTCCCTATTGATTTTGGGGTTCCTGGGTCAAGTTTAAACCATCATCCAGAAGATATCAAATTACCAAGCAGAGACTTCAAATGTTAAATCAATATGTTAACAAAGTCAAAATGGCAAACCATGGAAATAATGCTATATTTAATATGTAAAATGAATTTAGTTCACCAAATTTTATGTGAGGGTAGCCCATGTGTTAAGGATGTTCCCAATTGGTTTTGGGTCAAAACTGGGTCAAAGATCTAGGTCACAGGGGCATCATATGGACAATCCTTGTCCGGACAATAACTAAACAAGGATTGTACCTAGGTTAACCAAATTTTATGTGGATCAGCCCATTTGTCAAGATGTAATGTGTTGATAGCTCTTTGGTATTTGATGTTCTCTTTTGATTTGGAAACCCCAGGGACAAAAGTCAAGGTCACAGGGACTTAATTCATATTGAAACATTTTCCGGACAGTAACTCAATAATAATTGTACCTACATTGTAGGTTTTCCAAATCTTATTTAAGGGTAGCCTTAATGTGTAGCATATATCCCTTTGGTTTTAGGTCCCTGGGTTAATGGTTAAAGTCATAAGAAAAATCATGAGGAAAAACCTTGTCCAACAACCAACTTTACCTAAGATCACCAAATTTTATGTATCAATACTCTTTGGGTCAAGGGCGAGAACTTTTGGTTCTGAGGCCCCAGGGTCAAGGTCACTGGAAGTTTGTATGGGAAAACTTTGTGTCGGTGATAAATCAACCATGGCTGTACCTAGGTTCTCAAAATCTTTGCTTTGGATAGCCCTCCTGTTAAGAATGGGACCTATTCTGAGATCCCGGGGTCATTGGTCAAGGTCACAGGGACTTTATATGAGATAGAACACAGCATGGACTGCACACGGGCGTATAATGCCCCGCCCAGCGGAGGTCTTGTTTCCTATTTTTACACTCTTGTAATTAAGGAAGTTGATGGACCATTGGATCACTTACTGTTCTAACACTCTTATCTTTTGTCTGTTTATTTTCAGTTGATAATAAGGGACATTAGTCAGTTATTTCCCCATGTATACTCTTCAAATAGGTAGGTCCAATTAGTTGGATTACTCGAATTTTACCCTTACATTTCAATGTCAATTTGCCAAAATAAATATTATATAACTTTTTTGTATATCAATTAATTTGAATGAAATTCAAGTTACGTATTTCGGGGTAAAGAACTATCTTAATTAACAAGAAAATAATAAGATGAAATATTTTGTTAACTTACATAGGACTTCAATGATAAAATCTGAGGATTCCAACTGATAGGACCTACTTACCAATTGGATTGCTTCTGTTTTAATCCAGGAAAGATAACTGACTAAAGTCCCTAATTTCCATTATTTCCAAATAAGAACAAAGTAATTGATTGTAATATTAATCATTTTGTTTATTTACACTTTAAGATCAAAATTTCAGTGATCTGTTAAGTGATCTGATAATGTTAAGTAGGACTGCAACGATTCTTTTCAATTCGATTCATTTAATAGTATAGTTTATTCCAAATGTACAGTAATCCATTCATTTGAGCTTAAAACTTACTTGAATTGATAAAATAAAATCCGTAACGTAGATTTTTAACATTGACCTCAAAACAAGACCGATAAAGCAAATGAATTTTCATACTGATTTATTTATAAATAGTTCATCATTGTAACTAAAAGTCTGAAATCCTTATAATAACTTTTATAGACAAGTTTAAAGGTTGGTATCCAATTGATAATCACAGGATCCGAATCAAAATCAAATCGACTCGCTCATGATTAATTTCTTATGTATCGAACTGAACCATTGCAGCCCTAATATTATATGTTGTCCACAATTATTTTTTTACATGGATGAAAGTTTTTAGGACTGGTCCTGAAGTTGAAGATTTTTTAAGGTTGAGAAAATTTAAGAAAAATTCTAAATTTCAGGACTTAGAAATTTTTTGACCTCCAAAGTGTGTAAATTTGTATTTATATAATTTTGTGGTTTATCATTCTTTTTCAATTCTTCATTTTTTTGTTGTATATATTTTTTGCTTCTATTTCGTATTATGAATTTTATATGTGCAATGTTAAGCCAATGCAATTAATTATTATTTTTATTATTTTATTGTAATCATTTTATTTAGACTTATGAAAATAATTTCCACATAACTTATATACACATATATTATATTTCTCATATCAAATTTAGTACCCTTTTTTGTGACCTCCATACCTTCAATAGAGATTTTTTATTATTCTCTCATCTACCTCTGTTTCAAGTAAGGCAGTAATCAGTCTTTGGCAAAGGTATTAGCATAGTACTAAATTGAAAGTTTGGACCCAGAAACTTTTGCCTTCTCAGCTAGAAGGCAACTGACTGCAGCAAAAAGATGGAATAACTTATGAAAAAAAAATTACCTATAAAATGGCAGTCAGACAATCGTCCAGTTGAAAGATTTTGACTGTTTTTAATAGGACAGGTAAATGTATCCCATCCAAACCATCATAATTATGGTAGATTAAATATTCATTAAATTTGGTGTTAGATCAATTCTTATTTCAAGGATTGAGCTAATAAAATATATTTTCAAGAGTGGCGTTTTCTGAGGTCACTTGTTGAAATAAAAAAGATATTAATCCAAAATTGAGGAATATTCTGTTTCTTTTGTGCTTAGAAAAGAAGGGTATTTTACACAAACAATGTTATTATTTAGTGTTGTACGGGAAAATGACTGGTGGTCATGTTTACATGTATATGTAGACAATCCATGACCATTTGCTATGATTAAGACTTCTGATTGTTTTGTAGTTGATAAGTATAATAGCACACAAATTGTTAGATAATATTGACATTACACGTCCATGTATAAAGAATAACAGAACTTCTTGCCAGGGAGTAAATTCGCCGCACCTTTTAACCTGGTTGTATTCCTACTTTGTCTGATTTGTAGAATAAGGGCTATTTACTTCATGATGTTAGAAATGTAAATTAATTACTCTTGATTTTTAAATATTTTCTGACATACCTTTCCTTTAAGATTTAACATTACTTGTTTGAATACACGTGTGCTACACACCCATGATTTAATGCTTACCCCATATGTGCTTACTTAGTTCTTCAATAAAACATACACTTTTCATGAATAACTTTTCACAAATTTTGTGCTACCATGTCTAAGTAGATGTGCATGATTGTACATAAGTCAGCCAATTTGAACAAAAAAATATTCTGTCTACACAACACCCTTGCTTTTAAGACTGAATAAAATATATTTGAAAGAAATGTTGACATGAAAGCATTCAGCATCAAGATCAGGATCTTTGCCTCCACTTGAATGTTCAATATACATGCAATTGTATTCAAAACAACTCCAGGCACACTTTACTATTATGCACATTAATATTCAGTTTTCTTTGGAAGTTTTCTTTTTGAAAACTGAATCTTATAGCGTCCAAATTCAAATTGTTTCAGAAATTCCCTCTCAATAATGGACATTAAAACATTCAATTTTTGAAATTCAAACAACAAAACTTGTTACTTTA
The DNA here is from genome assembly GCA_025267735.1 of Mactra quadrangularis. Classification (NCBI taxonomy): domain Eukaryota; kingdom Metazoa; phylum Mollusca; class Bivalvia; order Venerida; family Mactridae; genus Mactra; species Mactra quadrangularis. The sequence goes on from CM046304.1 coordinate 38,939,802, forward strand.
TTAAATCATGTTGAATATTAAGTTATTATTAATTTATATTATAAAATCAAATAATAAACACAGTATTGTATAAAAACTTCCATTATTATCTCCACTCTGTGGTGTCATACAGTATATTATCACAGGAATAAGAAATTGTATTCTCTGAAACGAGTTGGCATCCACACAATCAAATGCCCCTGTAGAGAAAACCCTTTTTTTACATGGGGTTTCCCCATGTTTAGTAGTGGTCTGTGGCAAATCCTCATCAAAATTTGTCGTGGACGATTACATTCGGTTGTGCGCATGCAAATAAAGGAATATTTACCTTTGCAATTAATATAGTCCGCATTACGCGTTAACAAGCCGACGACAAGAAGCACGTGTATATCTTAGCTGGTTTATGTAAGGTAAAGGTCCCTTGTAACGCTTCCATGAGTTGTATACAGCCATATAATCTACCAAAACCCCATGTCTGACAGTGCTGTTGATGCTTTGATTCTCTATAGGGATGTTTGATCTATTGGGCCCAACTCTTTAGGGAAATAAAATTTCTTATTCCTGTGTATTACTAATGTATATGACATCATAAAAATATTATAATTATATTATTTATACCACTCTGTATAATGCTTTGTTTTGTTCATGATGTAATATGTTGTTTCTTGAACATTTGAATTAAAGTATAATTTTATATGTTTAGTGTTGTTTCTTGCATGTACCAGAATGCAATAATTAGTCCCCTACTGGCTATAGGTTACATGTAACACTCTGTTCGTCTGTCTTTCTGTCTGCTTAAATCTGGATCCTGCGATTTCGAAAAAAAAGTATGCAAGCTATATGCTGAAACTTGGTATGTGAATACATTGCAATGAGTAGATTATGCACCTCATTACCTTTTCTTTTTCTGATCAAAATTCTGGTTACTATGGATACAGAAATAGTCAAAATTTGACCATAACGCTTGTATCCTGGTTTTATCTGAGAAGTCAATCTTTTAATTTATTTTTATGTCGCCTGACATAGTCTAGTTTATGCAAAACAGGATATGTGTAAATAATGAACACACATTTTATTATCGTTCACTGGAAAATGACAAACACTTCATTTGATTGGATGGGGGATCTTTTTTAATGCAGAAAATCAAAAAAGTGAAATCATTAACTTAACATTTTTCTTAATTGGAGATGTAGTTTAATTTTGCACAAATAAATATACAATGTATTTATCAGACTAAAAATAGCTAAATATCCTTAGTACATCAATATTTAAAGCATACATAGATATGTGCTTTAGTAATTATTACTTATACATGTACATGTATTTATAAAATAAATACAAATGTACACATATTCACTCCTACCAATGATTTTTAATTATGTAGGGCAGTTGTCAGTCCCTGACGAAAGTATGTGCTTAGTAGTTGGTTAACAGCTAAATCTAGAGATTTCGCCTTTCCAAGAACAGTGAGTAGGTTGACTGACCACCGTTATATGACCTATACAATGTGTTGCTACGGCGTTAAATCCAACAAAAAACGAAACAAAAACAAATGTACACGTTTTACAAAAAATGAAGAATTTTAATGTATTGTAAGATATTATTTATGAATCAATGCTGAAGTAAAGTATGCACTTGAAATATTTTTTTTTTAGATTTTGACAAGTGCGCAAATGCGATCTCTAACAATATTACTGTATGACAAGGAGGGACCAAAAATAGTTCTGATGTAAATGCTGACGGTTCCACTGATTTACAATGGATTTGAAGTACTGTAAGACCAGGAAGTTTCAAGAAGATTGATAAACGTTGTTTATGATGGAGGTAAAATAAACAAATATTAACTGAACCAGAGGTTGTAATGACATGACATGATGATATCATACTAAGCTATAAACTAACGCACAATGAAATATAAATATCTGTCAAGCCGTAAGTAGACCTTTGATTGTTATTAAAATAGATGAGGTAAATGCACACGTACCTTGTCGCTACTTTTCATTGGACATTTATAAGGCACTTCCTTGTTGACTAGTTTAAATCCATCTTATAAATCTTGCTACTCATATGTTTGTGACGGGAGTTAGCACAGTTTATCAGTTTTTTATTTCGTTTTTTAAGGGTTATTGAGAAAAGATTATGCATCCTTGTGGAGCATGGTTATTTCATATTAACAATGCTAATTAAGAACACGTATGCCTTGTTCACGCTGTCCCGGTGATTGTCTGTGTGCGTCTTTGTAATTTGTAGCTGATGAACCGGAAAGATTTGTGATGAAAAAATAGCAGCTAAACTGGGAGTCACGTATCTCCGCCTTAGACACAGACCACGCCGTTTTTCTACAATTTCATCCAGTAGTCTATAGGTAGAGAGACCAAACATGCCAGAATAGCTACTTTGGTACCTCGAAATAAGCCTAATTCATTGATTAAGCCTGTCTAAAAACAAATGGTAGGTTGACTGGCCGCCATTCTGGTTATCTTCGGATCAATACCTCCTATCTAGGAGAACCGTATTCTAACGTAGTCTCTTCTAATTTCGCTGGATGTAAGTCTGGATGCCCTTCACCACAATAACACATGTAGAAAAGATTCCACCACCATCTATTTACACTAATTATACCCCCGCTTCGAAGAAGAGGGGTATACTGTTTTACCCTTGTCCGTGCGTCCGTCCGTCCGTCCGTTCGTTACAAAATTTCCGTCGCAGTTTTCTCAGCAACTATAACATGCAGCAGCCTAATACTTTGCATATTGCTTCATCCCATAGTCCCATGTGGTGTAAAGCGATTTCATGCTCCTTGCTCATCTGCTTCTTGTTAGTCGCTTATTTTTAGATTTCGTTAAATGAAAGTTACATTATGATAGTCATATTTCTCACTGCGGGGGTATCACTAGTGAGCATTAGCTCACAGATTTACTTGTTATGGTGGGGGGAATCTCCCGGGATCGTATTAAAAAACTATATTTGTGATGATAATTGTCATTAAAGGCAATTAAACGTTAACTAACACTTTATTGTTATTGTACATTTATATTATGACCGATTTGTTGATTTAAATTTAGATGTACACATATTTATAGCTACTTATTAATATTATAGCTATTAACAAACTTGAAATGTGAAAAAATACATTAAAATATATATTATTATATATATTGGGTATTTTTGTCCTTTTTTTGGTGAAATATTTGTATATGATATTTGAATGCAGCCCAAACTGTAACACGATTTGTTAAGAATCTTTACGAATAAATACGACCAAATACAAAACAAACAAGCAGTACGACAGAGGTAAGACAACAAACTAGTTCTTGCTCGCCTGACGTAAGGAAATGATTTGTCAAAAAGTGCTATTTACTGTGCTCTCAATGAAACTACCTTATTGTTAGCTATTAGCGAATCCTATTTAGTCAGTATGAATATTCATTGGTAATCACGGTACGACTATAAATAAATTTATAACATGTTTATTGCTTAACGTCTTATCAAAATGTTTAGGCCTATTTACCATTAGAAAAAAAACGACCCAATCAGATATAACAAGCACCTTTTATGACTTGTTCAAGGTGTATAAAATGTTCATAATTATTTATCATCGTTGTATATTGGCTATGTTGAACTTAAAATATTACAGCGTAAATTAAGTAAGCAAAATTTTATTATTCTATAAATCGCATCGAGTGTTGTTAATGGGAATTTATGGTAGACTGAATAATGCCAGAGACATAACGTATAATTATATGTCTCTGATAATACATGTAGCAAACATAACTGGGCGGAGATAAAAGTCGCAAATTTGCATACACTACATGTATTTATTCAAAAGTCATTATATAACGGTGTCTTGTATTAATCTATATAGAAATAGAAGGATCACTGGTTTACAAAGGTTACATATCGGTTGGAACTATTTTTTCTGAAGTAATAAAATGTCAGCACTTTTTAATAACTTAATAATCGGCGTTAGTGTGTTAGTATTTGTATTATATGCAACAGGTAATTGTACTTTTTATTTTATATGTGACTTGTAATGTACGCTTAACAACTTGTGTTACATTTATAAATGGCAACAATTTATTTACGTTTAGCCGTTATAGATCCTAACATAAAACGCTTTCAAATTACTTTAAGCTACACAAAAATTATCTGTAAAATTGTACGTGAAACACATAGTTTGACAGGTGTTTAAAGCACGTGCATTGCATGTTTTTGGCTGCAAATTGCTAGCAACAAATAGAATCATAAAAAATACACATGTCAAGTATATAAGAACTGATACCGTCGGTAAACACTTCCCTTCAAAACCCGACGCTATAGTTATGCCGAGGATGTCAGTAGAAGATAGAGGGCATGCTGTCGGCACAGGTAGGACACAAACGCTCATTAAATTCGTATAGTGGCAGACATCACGTCGTGACATGAAATCTATTGCAAATGAAAGTACAAATGTATATTTATGATTGTCAACTGATTATCAAAGCAGGCCGTAAATGAAAAAAAAGTTTTGACTTGGGTGGTGACTATTGCCTGAAAATAGTTGTTGAATTAGAAAAGTTGTTAAGTATATTATTAGGCAAAATAAATGATTAACTTTATGATGATATAAATAATAGTTTCAAAACACAAGCCGTAGATAGAATTTAAACACATGAGAGCAGTAGCCTGTTCATTTACCACGAACGTTCCAAAACAGTACGTATCGTTAGTGTCGGAACAACTTAACCCAAATACAACTCAACCCGAGACAACTCAATCCCCTACTAACAGGTTGAGTTGTCCCAACTTTGTTTTGAGTTGAGTTGATGGTTTTTAATAGGATTTAACGCCGTTTCAACACATTTTATGTCATTTTACGGCGTCCAGCGCACCTAACCTAGTTTTCCTTGACCCTTGTCTGTACATAACCAGTACTCACCAACCCTTTCACCAGGCCGGAAACTTCTCCATATTATCTAATCAATGGTGGAAAATTGACATTATAGTCTAATTTTCATGGACGGGTATAACCTCCCCGGGTGGGATTCGAACCCGTACCCCCATCGGAACACGAGATTCCAAATCCCGGCCCGCTACCAAATGCGATATCGGTCTTCGGGTTGAGTTGTCTTCGAGTTGAGTTGTCTCGTATCGGTAACGTTCACTAACAGTAGTTACTGAACACGCGCCCGGTAAACACACTGTCAGCTTCATAATTTAAGTTGGTCAACGGGTTGACTTGTTCCTTTGTGCGGGTTGAGTTGTCCCTACCTGCGGGGTGAGTTGTCTCGGGTTGACTTGTCTTCGGGTGAGTTGTCCCGACTCCGTTTAAGTTACTCAGCTCTTACTAGTTCATTCAAATACCAGAATACAAAACCCAATTCGTGTTTAAATATGAATTATTTTAATTGGGCGCGTCAACATAACGAAAGAAGAGTCTAACATCCCCTGTGAAATGATCATGCATACTTCATGAACAATTCATGATATATTCAAGCAGACTTCATATCCTAGTTTCATGAATACTTCATGAAAATCTGTGAAGTGCATATGAGACTAATGCATGAAAAATTCTTAAAAATATCCTAATGAAATGTTGATGCATAAAAAAGCATGAAACATTCATGAATAAAAGTGCATGAAAAAGCAAATTGTTTATTTTGCAGAATGCCAGGTCACAGTGACCAATGAGAGTGGACACTTTTTATGTGGTAAAAGCGTCAAATTAAAATGTACCATAGAAGGATACATCGGTGGAATGTCATGGAAATTAAACGGTACTATCATTGCACAATGTGCGTTTGGTTCGTGTACTGCTCTTGGTGCTTTGCCAAGTGGTGATAACTTTACCTATGATGAAAGTGCTGGAAATTTCTATTTAGAAATTGGTATTACCCACGCTGACAACGGAACCATATACCAATGTGACGATGGCTCAACTCAGGATCATATCACTGTTAATATACAAGGTAATGTTATTACGGTCTAATAATAGGTGCAGATGTCCAGTGGTAGGACACGCGCTTAGGGATCGAGTGCTCCTAGGTTCATACCCTATCACAGGAACAGCTAATTTCTTAATTGCAATTGCTTCACTCCACCCAAGTGCATGGGTGCAAGTTTCCAGGCATATGCCTGAAGTTCAGGTTTTTCACAACAAATTAGACAATGTTTTGCTATTAAATTATGAAGAAAAATGGTTTCAATTTTCAGTTTTCAGGTTTTTCAAAATTTTCATCTTGCACCCATGCAAGTGTAGAATGGTATTGTCCATCGTGTACGAGACACAACCTTATGTATAGTTAAATGTTTCATTGTACAAGTATTACACGATTATGTTTACGGGACCGTTTTTATTTCTGTTCATTGACAACTTATTATAATCATTATATATATAAACATTTTTTGTGCGTATTTTAACGAATTTAAGGACTCTGATGCCAGAGATTTTCATATCATTCAAACTAATGAAGGAATCCACTTGACCACTTTAAACTTGTCTACGTTGTTTCAATTGGTGGTCAATTATCAAGTTGCATACTCTACATTACCTTCTTACTGAATTATGTTCCTTTTATTATTCCAAATAAAAAGAAACAAGAAATCTGTACAAGTTCTTGCATTTAGACCCCTGAAAATATCAGCCAAATAAAAGGCTTGCATATCGATATTGTTTAATATATATGTCACGGCACTTACCTGTTCACATTATGGGAAGAAAGATATGTAAGCGCCCGGATAGCTCAGTCAGGAGAGCACTCGCCCTGTAAGGTCCTGGGTTCGAGTCCCGGTCAGGTTGCATATTTTTCTATCCCTGTGACATATCTTTATCAATTATCAGTTACGCATACATTAGCCCCGCTGATTAAAATATTCAATATTTGTCGATAACCCTCGTAAATAAATTCGGGTATTTATTTTTATCGATCGTAAATACGGAAATATTGTAGCGAGTGTTTAAATCAGCGGGGTTAATGTATGCGCCATTGACAGTTTAATACTAGTTACATGTATTCTTATATTTGGTTGTGCTAGTGTATTTCTCTGATGAGTTTTTTAAACAATTTCTAAATCAACATATTTGATTTCAGTGACACCGACAGAAAGTTCTGACATAAATGTTACTGTTACAAATGATGTATTGACGTGTGATGCCGGATGTTTTTATCCACCAACTGATGGAATGATGAACGTTTATTGTGTCACCGTATGTATAACTTTTATGTCTTTAAATTTCTTTAAACTTGATTTTAAATAATAATTTTAGAATGTCGCTTCAAAGAGATGATAGATAAGTTATACATGAACATATAGTCGGGTCTTAAAGCTGCTCGCCAACTGGTTTCATTAGGGTATAAACTTTTTCTAAAAATTCTCAATATGTATGGAAACATTTTGGTAGTAGCGAAGTAGTGGAATGGTTTCAACAATTCGTTCGTATAGGGAATATTTAAAGATCGTATTCCTGACAATAAAAGTCTGGGTCAGAGTTAATGACTTCTTATCAGTCTTCGAATTTAGCCAGTGAACCGTGTATTGAGTCCACTGAAATCACCATTTGTCCAGTGAATTTGAGAATGTGAGTGGTCCGTCTGACCACCAACTTTTTACAGCCACCATTTTCCATATTCAATAAAAATCATTATTTGTTGTGAAATTGTTTATGTATAGGATAGAGTATGAGTAGCAGTTTGATAAGAAATTTATCAACGATTTTTTACAAATCACGGCATCGTGAGTCAAATAAAAAATACGTATTAATCAAACCATACTGTGTTCCTATCAATTAGAAACTTGTACATAAGTTGAACCTGTTATACAAATAATTGTGTGACGAAGTACTGTTTTAAATACAACAGATTCATTGGCCAATCAAACCAATCTTTGAATTGGAACGATTCGTAGTAATTCCCGCCCAGTCTTAAATTGAAATTATCAACAATTTTTTGACAAAAATTATCGCGTTCGTCAATTTGACTCATTAATTTAAATCACTAGCTTGCTAATATTTATCTACATTGTATCTATACATTTGACGCTTTCATTTGGGAGACCGTTTGTTGATATCATGTGATAATTTCCGCACGGGTGTCCCGTGAAAGGAACTTATTGAAAACTTGTCAATTCCATGTGTCATTTCCTGCACGGGGCGCTCGTGCCTTGTAATGCAAAGGATGGGACAAGAGTAGCAGTCTGGTTTATAAACGAGCGATACTCTTTTGAAACAATTGGATTTTCTGAGAGGGTACCACTGTTGTCTTATTAATTTAAGAATATTTTATTATGCTAAATCATAAAAATGGATTGAATATTTTAACAATAACATTTTGATCCAGTAAACTTTCATTCGGTCCAATAACAGAGTCCATTTTGCTGGAACTAATGTTCAGTGCTGATGAAAGTTTGTCGTCTAAGCAGTAGAGTTATGTTTGTTATCTTATGGCAGTATACAGGTAAATATACATGCCTGTATTCTAACTTGAAACCAAGAGTTACTGAATGGTACATGTACTCAGATTGGCCCCTTTTGCTTCTTGTTAGCAGAAGTAAAAGACAAAGGAAATTTCTTTTAGATAAAAAACAAAACGATCCTATAACATGACAAATTTTGTTATCCAATCAAATTCATTTGTTTAGCGCCTTGATCTTTAATTATATTGACAGAATGGAATAGAGGCACTTATTACAAGTAAATTGTCACTGACACCCTCTACTAGTTGTGGTACAGGCGATTGTGCTGGACCTAATATAGTCAGAGCAACTGGAAATACTGCTGTAAACAGTTCTGTGGGAACTTCTTTATATCGTACCTACGTGTATCTTCGTGGGTTAAGAAATTATAGGATATCAATAGATACTCCTGCCATTTACATTTGTGGTACGTTCTCCTACTTTTTTATATTCATGCAAATCAAACATTGGCGTGTTTAATTCAGAAACTTGAAATAAATGTAGACTATTATCTATGGAACTGAAACACTCTTCAACAAATACTTGGCATTTAATAACAATAAAGTTAAAGTGCAGCTTAAAGGCTGCTTCTATGTACATGTTAAGCCGACTTTACAATCTTGTACGATAATCCCTGATCATTGAAATCACCTTCAGGCAGGCAACACCTTACAATACCCACTAGAAATAAATGTAGGCTATTACCTATGGAACTGACACCTGAGTGAAGTGGAACAACTGCAGGTTAATTTCTTGCGCAGTGCCCTAGTCTGGATCGCACATCGCACCTCTCGATCCCTTAGTGCACGTCCTACCACTGGACTACTGCTCCTTATATGTTCATTCATTATTCGATATAACGTACAAATAGCTTTTTATATTGTATTAAAATTCCTACATCCAAATAGTTCATATTCTACTTTCAAACGATGCTATTCTACCACAAACTAAATTTCTATTACGGTTCCCTTTTTGGTCAAATTACAAAAAGTCCTTTGCCTATTTTTGACAAGTTCTTCACGCTTTATGATTACTTTGATTATTATTATTATTATGAGTATTGTACTACACATGGAATAACCTGGATCTGTAGCGTAGTTGGTAGCGCGCCGGGATTTCAAATCTAGTGTACTGAAGAGAATACGGGTTCAAAGCACACCTGGGTAGGTTATACACTTCCAAGAAAAACAAAATGCAGAAATGTCACTCTTCCCCCATTTATAAGGTATATGGAGAAGTTAACGGCCTTGTGGAAGGGTAGGTGAGTACTGGTTATACACAAGGGTCCAGTAAAGCTAGTTTCGATGCTCTGGAAGTCGTAATATAACCTAAAACGGCGTTAAACCCTGTATAAAATTGAAAATTGTATAGACTATCGTTATTGATCAACTGTCATAACCATCGTATAAATATGTTGCCTATATTTTAATGATGATGATAATACATGTACGTTTGTTTTCTGTTTTCTTTTAGATCCCAATTTGAGATCATCTTCGACATCTCTACAGTTGTGTTGGATTTCTAGTATCCTCATTCTCGTATGTGGTGTAATAGCCGGACTGAATGTAACATAGAATGGTTTGGTATAATGCAGAAAAACAATTTGAGTGTACAAAACTAACACTACAACTTGTGATAGAGCAAAAACAAAAATTAAATATATTTAGTAAAAACTCTTTATCAAATTTTTCTGCTTAAAAAGCCTTCGTCAGTAATTATGAAATGAAAATTCAGACGTTCACATTATGCGCTATTTTAAACACCGGAAATAATATCGTATATATGTATATGACCTTTCTTCCCTTCGGGTGAACATTACAAGAATTAAAATGGCTGTACTTATGAATATTAAAATGTAATACATGTATATTAAATTTATTTGATTTGCTATAACATTTGTTACACTTTGAGATTGACCCATTCTAAGGAATGTAATTTTACTGACACAGACATCACGAATATCTAGTTATCATGTTTCTTGTTAACATGTCGTATGTGTTGTTAATAAAAAAAGACAATAATATTATGCACATTAATCGACTTAAAACGGCGTGGAATTAATTGGTTCAAGAATCGGTCAACATAAGATGTGTTAAAAGCAGATCTTATTCCTTTACTATATAGTCTAGTTCGTGCAAATTGACTCGAGACAGAATAATGCATTGACTTACCGTACATTAAGCATTTTGTTAGTATATTGTCATCAATGGAAGGTCGTTCAAATAATAATATGACTTTCTTTATAATATTGACCGATTCTTGAACCAATTAATTCCACGCCGTTTCAAGTCGATTAATGTTCATTTAAATCATCAGAAATCTCGTTATGCCTCGTTTATAATATATGTGTAAGAAGTAAAGTGCTCTGTGATTGCAAATCGATATAGATATGCAAAAAGCGAGATAACCGCGAGAGACAAAAATAACAAAAATAAGTTGTGTCCCTTTGATTCGTCTAAAGGCAGTGTTACAACTTATTATTTGTTGCTTTACGTCGTCAATATCCACACTTTGAGTTTGTCCGTCATATGACGAAGACCAGTCTTCACTTTTGCTAGAAAGGCCTTGGATATTGGATATAAGCTCTTATGTCTACTCGGCACAAATGTTTGCAAGTGACCATCAACTACTAATACAGTAACTTAATACTGAGGTAGAAAGGGAGAATAATCATGTTCCATACATCTTTTAATTCGTGTGACATTTGTCGTCATTTTATTTCTAATTTACTCTCAGGAGCCTAACTTGATCTTTGAAATAAACATAAAAATATTACAGATTATAAAAATAATGATAAAACTTTATTACATGTATTTAATTTATTAGGTTAAACACAATATCAACCATCAACGCACCGAGAGGCTATCAAGATTCTCGATCTGGAATCTTGATAGCCTCTAGGTAGGAGCATCCATGTCAACATAAATTAATATGGTCATTGTACGGCGGCTCACTGATATTCTATGCTTACTTGGACCATTGTGTATAACCATTGCGCACTAACCTTTTCACTAACCAGCGACATCTCCCTATACCATATGCATGGAAGAAAATCGACATTATCGTTGGATGTTCATGAAAATACAAATTTGTGTATATTGTGTATGTTACCAGTCTGGTCGAAGGGGAATCGTTTTTGCGTCAATATTGACAGGAATTATCATTCGGAACTCCTCGGTCATACGCTACGAATTGCAATGAATGGTCGAGGTGGTCCGAATTACACAAATCATTCAAACGTTAATATGATGTAGATGTATTAATTTTTGTTTCATTTTTATAAGCAAGAAACAATACGTATTGTAAGGTATTGCAAAACGGGTTTTACCGTATTGTTACACCCCTATCATGTACTCTGTACATAGTAACTAGGAGATGGCTGTTTATTCATAACTAAAATTATTTAACAGTTTATCATTGAAAAACATTCTAAATGAAAATGATCCAACTACATTGAATTTCTGAAGTCTAAGTAAATATTAGTCGCTCCTCATCGTTTCACGTTTATGTTATGAATAAAGAATTTATGAAATATATGATTTTCATTTATCTGATTTCAATTAACAATAAACATAATAAAACTTCGATCAATATTCCAATGAAGAAGACGCTATTGATTTTGATTATTATTATAAACTTTACTTACTATACAAATGCATTTAATGTATGCTTTTATTTATATCCCAACAAAGGCTATTCAAATGTTCTGACAGTTGTCAGTGAGAGCGCTTAATTTATCAGTCAACACATTTAAATCTATTTATCCCTTTAATTTATGGAGTAAAATATCCTCCATTAAATCCAACTCTTTAGATATAATGCGCTCTGTTCTCCGGCTGTCTCTATGTGATGTAATAGCTTTAAATTCAAGATTCAACATTCCAGAGTTAAAGATGATTTACAACAAAATTGTAAAGCCCGGATTATTTCTGAGATATTTTCATATTTTGGAATAAAGTTTATAAACCTGAATGCATTGATATTACAGAAAGTGATTACTTCTCATTTTCAAACAATTTTCAATCTTTTCTTATGTTAGATTTCATTCTTTTATGCCATATGCTTTAATTATTTCAGAAGAGGAATTTTTGATAGACAGAACTAGACAGGGTAATACGTGGGTTAAATTTGTTACCTCCGAGAGTGATTTGAGGATAATCGCGTAAAATAGTTCGGAATATAGGAAATATTTGAAATTGATTGGAGCTTCCATTAGATCATAGATCAACCTTTTTTTGAAAAGACATAAATTATAATATACATATAATGCGATTTTTGCTTATTGTAATAAGAATATTTAAAATAAATAGTTAACTATAAATTGTGTTAAATAAATAATAATAATAATAATAAATAATGGATACATGATTCTCCACAGTGAATATAAAAATAGTATCGGACAATAGGATTTTAGAACTTAGAATAAATAAAATATTTAATTATGTTGATGGTATAAAAATGTAATTAAAAATGGGTGGATGTTCCAGTCAACCATCTACTAGTAGTGTGAAATCTAAGAGTGGTACGAGTAAAGTAACGCCACAAACCAAGAGAACACAAGCAGTATTCACTAGTGAAGAGTTATATAATTTATCTAATGGATCTGATGACGCTGATGTTTTGGTTGATTCCAATCATGATGAGGTAACATCTTTACATAATGTAAAATTCATATATAAATTATTATACAAGAAGTATACATTGAACTCAATCTATGTATAACTTGTGCCCGCTCGGCCAGCTCAGTCGGTAGCGCACAAGTCTACTGATCGAGAGGTCGTAGTTTCTATTCCCATGGGGCATACTTTCGAGAAGTTTGGTCATGAAATAATTTTCTACGGCCATTCTCCCTCTTACCAGTGATTCTAAATCATGTAGGGCAATAGTCAGTCACTGGCAGAAGTATGCGCCTAGTAGTCGGTTAACAGCTAAATCAAGAGATTTAGCCGTTTCCAGGAGCAGTAAGTAGTCTGACCGCCGTGATATAACCTTTACAATGTGTTGCTACGGCGTTAAACCCCCCGAAAAAGAAAACTTCAACATGACACATTAGTTAAGAAGCCGCAGCTAAAGTGTCGTTGTAGATTGAAAGTCAGACGATCAATTCTCCCTCGAGACGATCCGTCCCTAGTCACACTTGTCTTTGGACGATTCGTTCCCCATTCATACAAGTGTATAGAAAAATACTTTTGGGCAAAGGCGAATGTGCCTTAGGATGGATCATCCGTATACCGGTAGAGTACAGGATTTAAATCCGGAGATCCCGAGTTAGATTCTCGATCGCGACAAGTTTTTTTCCCGTCCAATCTTTTATATATAGTAATATTATATCTGTGTATTGATCTATTAAATAGATCTATTACCATATATAAGTGACAAATGTTTTTTGTATACAAAACGTATGCTTAGTTCTGTTCATGAAATTCAATATTTGAAATCGACTTTTCTCCCATTGAGTAAACAATTTGTGACTGGTTTTGGAAGGGTATAACGTGTTTTGGTAAAGAAAAGACTTCTGTGTCTACAAAACTTGGATACGTGAGTCTTTCATCGTATGTAACATAATAAAAATGTCGTAAATAGTTGAGTGAAACCAAACGAAAAAGGAAGCAAAAGCAAACAGATAGGCTATATACCTTTGTTCATAATAATTGCATAGAGCTCTATTAAGTTATGTTTTAACCGTTTTTATATAAAATTCACACAAACTCTGTATTATCAGTCTTTTCTTCAAATGTCTCACATCGGTTACGTCGTGCATTTCCTTTTATAACCTTCTTTATGTTTTATTTACGTCCACAGCTTTTGTAGTTGAGTTTAACGCCGTTGCAACACATATAGGTCATATCACTGCGGCCATTCAACCTACCCACCGTTTGTGGAAAGGCTTACTCTCTGGATTTAGCAGTTATCCATTTACCAGGCACATACTTCCGTCAGTCACTGTCAACTTCCCTACATAATTAAGTATCGGTGGTAGGAGGGAGAAAGGCTGGAGGAATCATTCCATGACCAAACACCACGAAAGTATGCCCCGCATTGGAATCAAACTCGCTATTTCTCGATCAGTAGTATTGTGTGCTACCAAGTTAGCTCGCCCGATAGGCTTATCATTTATTTTAAACTGACAGTTGTAGGCCCTACATACCAAAATATAACAAAGAATGTATTTCAAGTCATTTAGTCTATACTAAACCTACGATCTCACATGCTTTGTTTATTTTTGTTATTTTAACATTATCTGTCAGTGCCTGTTATTATGTGAAGAGAACAAATAGTTGATGTTTTAGACAAAATTTAAATGGTGAGAAATATAGAATAAACGTAAAAAGGCACCGAAGCCATCTATACCGTTACTAAAGTGGTACAGTCCAACAGAATTAACCTGAGCTTGACCTTTATGCAAGAATATATTAAACTCAGTATTTACAGTCTATTTTTGTCTTCGTTTGTAAATCGAGCTTTATCGGAACCTTTCGGCAAAATAAACGTACAGAACAAATAATGTTTTTTCATAAGAGTAAAATACTTTGAAACTGTACCATAATATTCCTGACTCGTGTGTTTCTCCCATAAAGGATGCGGCAAAATTAGTTGTACAAAACATGCCATGTTTACATAACATACCTGTTTATATTTATTTAATTATTTACATTTATTTATAGAATATGCACCACGCTGATTCGTTGCCTAGTTACCCACAGCCTTCACCACCAGATCAAGTTGGAGGTCGACTAAAACAAAGAGATATATGGTATGATAGTGATGAGTTTAATAATGCAGTTAATGTATTGGACGTTACGAAGGAAGAACTTATACACACTGACAAGGATATTAACATTAATGAAAACAAGGAGGTCAACAATAATAAATCATACCCTGCACCTTTACAGTTCCATGAAGTTGATGATCATATAAAACAGGTATTTAATTTGAAATTGATTACGAGCTTATTTTAAGTTCCTATATCAACTTATCAAGTCTAGAACTGCCCATGGACAGCAAAGAAAATATTTATTCATCTACTACAAAAGAGTATATAATGACTTTATAAGTAAATGAAAATTTCACTAAAATATTGTTATGCTATCTATTGTTTTCCACAGGAAAATTAGACAGAAACCGAAACAACTTTCTCCATATTACATAATGTATCTCTAAAACAAGTCTGGATCATATTAGATATATTATTTTTTAGCAAAAACATAATACAAGGTGTTTCTATAAAAGGATCCCCTTTTCTTAAAAATGGGCACTTTGTCAATTCTAAACTTAGAAAGCAAAATGATTTCACGTGTTAGTTGTGTATATAATAGATGTTATATTTTGATTACTTCAAGGTTGTAAGGCAGTTGATGTTGGTTTTTTATTAATATATATTCGTATAATAAAAATCTGCTCTATGTGCAATACTCTACTGCTTAACATAAAAATGCACCGTCTCCAAGTCCAAACGGCCACCGACAAATTTACTTCATTCGTATTCAAGTAAAGTTGAAATAATGATTCTATATAGTTATTCAGTCCTCGTCAGCTTTCTTTAAGCAGCAAGTGGCGAACACAGAAAACCTAGTTAATGTATCAATCGTTTCTTAATTCTCATGCACTCTATTAAGACCTTTCGCTTAATTTTCATTAAAAATACAATAACACTGAGACTAAAATGTGTATTGGTAACAATATATTGTCATGTCATAACGTTCACTAACTGGGTAACAGAGAAACTAACACCATTGTTATAGTTAAGCAAATGACTATTAAATTTAATTAATATTTAATTTTTACATCACATATAACCCGTGTAAACTCTCTATGAAAGCTTACACAGCCCTTCTTTCACTAAGCTGCGGATTACAATATAATAAAATAATATCGTGTGGATCAGGCAAGCTCTCATTGGCTCACACTGTAAACAGCTACCAATTTTATCAATAATAATCGTAACATTGATACAGGAGCCTGCATTGTTACCATTTATAAACATACTGTCCTAGTTAAAGAATGTATATTCTGTTTTATTCTGATGTTTAATCTCTTACAGGCGGATAACAAAGACCTTGGAACATTTGAGCAATTACAGAATTACATAGAACAAATCACTAAAGGTAAAAAGTATAAGAAAATACTTACAGCTAGATCCATTGTGATATTTATGAGTGTTCAGATCAAGAAGACTGGAAATTCTGGAAAATCAAGTAAAGAATCACCTACCGGTCTTATACAGCTTATAAAAGAAAACAAACTTACATATTCAACTTGCTATGCTCTCCTTTGTAGGTTAGTACATTCTATTTTTAGGGTCTTTTTATAACAATTTTAATTCTTTCCGCTAGAAAGACCACCTTGGTCAGTGTGTAAGTTTATTAAGTCTCAAATGCCTTATTTAATTAAATGCAGAAATAAAGATGAAAAATGCTCTTTTACTCGTATTAAGACCATTCTGCTACTAAGAGCATTGGTTTTGAATGTCCTAGAATGGAGCTGACTCTAGTTTTGTGTTGTCTTAGAAATAATTTGATGAAAAAATACCATTTTATAAAAGTTGTTGACTAACTTTTAGTAGTAATTTGGATTAAGATGCTTTAATATCATAACCAATCTTATTTCAATTTTTTGACTATCACATGTAACGAAATAGAACTTTCATTTGAAATATCACTCGTACAATTATAACTAATAGTGTTTATAATTGTGCATGGCTATTTCATTTTATTTTCAAATATTCTTCATATTAATACAAGCGTGATTTTTTTGCAATTTCAAAACGCTTTTCTATTGAAAGTAGAGCAACACATAATTTCTCGATGATCTCTGGCTTTTTACCTTCAACAGTCGATTCATACGAGTAGCAGATTCACTAAATGATCAAATTTCTCCTACGTCAACAGAATGTATTTTCAATTCAAAAAGCAATATAATGCCTTCCATAACTTCTAAGCTACTGTAATGTTCCTTTTTGTAGGAAGTTTGGTTTGAAATGTGTCAGAATAAACGGTTATGTAAAAGCTACTGGCTATGAACCTGGTAACGATGCCATCACAGAGTCATCTTGGAATGCAGTGCTTGTTGAGAATGGATGGCAGCTTGTCCATCCTTACTGGATGTGTAACCCTTTGTATGGAAGCAACATAGGTGGTTGGGTAAATATCGGAACTGAGAAAGAATCTAATTCCTTTGGTAACAAACGTAAGCCTGCAAGTCTTATAAAAGGTACATTTAATGAAAGATATTTTATGCCTGATCCGGAGGAATTCATTCACGAATGTTGCGCCATTGAACCAAAATGGCAGCTAGTTAAACAGTCCTCTGTAATAACATCAAGGGAACGCTTTATTGAGAAGCCATTTTTACGCCCGCCTTTCTTTGGGTTAGGATTTAAACTTAAAAGCAAGCAATCTTGTGTTTTAACCACTAAGGGAGGTCTTTGTAGAATTGTATTTAAATGTAAATCAATGAATTCACACTTAGTTTCGTTGCGTTATAAATTAAAACAGACGAACAAAGCTGAGAAACATGATACAAACATATCAACTGATAAAATTAGTTTTAGAATGGAAGAGTCCAAGTCAGACGTACCAAAACATAGTGAAACATCCCAAAATAGCGCTAATCATAATGGAAAACTTCAAAATAGCGCTAAGAATAGTGGATCCCTTCAAAATGGAGTAAAACAAAACGGTGCAGTTAAAAATGAAACTACTCGAAATAGTTCAAGACTTGATCGGAATGCGAATGATATTTCTGAACAGGAGGGAAATGATACAAATGGTAATTCTAAACTGAATGGGAATGATTTATCAAGAATGGTGCTAAATTATAGAGCTGGAAAATTGTTTATATTTGAGTTCAGATTTCCAAACACTGGCGAGTTTAAGTTCACCGTGTACGGAGGACCGTCAGGAAGTCCCGCTCTCAGACTTTACGATGCCAAAATCATTTGTAAACGAGCAGCTCAGAATACCAAGTTGTATCCAATTGGCTTAAAACAAGTCGGATGGGGTCCTGGACCCCTTTCAAGAGAAGTAGGTCTCTTTATGCCTTCCAAACCTAGTGGTGTGATCTATGTAGAAAATGGAACAAAGAATGTTGAAATAAGATTCAGTATACAGACATATAGACACAAATATACTGCTAGCATGTGTAGTGAGGTGAATGGGGAAGTTAAAGAATTTGGTGATTGTGTTGAAGTTGATATGGCTAATAAACAGTTGGTTATAAAGGTGAACTTACCACATGAAGGTGAATTTGCTGTGATGATAAATCGTGAGACTGGTTCAGATGGTTCTATAAATGTATGCAACTATCTGCTGACAACTTTAGAGAGCAGAGAAACATGGGTAGGTTGATTGTTTGTTTGTTTATTTTGGTGATTAACTACACTTTTATATTACATTTTCTACTTCTTCTCATTGTGCGGTCCGATAATTAAAACACTTAAAATAAGCCGGGAAACAAGTTCGAATCGCAGCGTTTGTATTGCTTTAACTATGAGCAAGATGTCAATTAATGTTTCATGTCCACCGTCATTGACATCAGTATATAACGCTTATACACGTATATTTATTTATAACTGTTGCATATAGTAATTATATTGTTTGACCGTAGTCGAAGCTTAGTTACAAACTGTATGTAGCGGACCTCTATATATTCACTTCATATACATGTATGTCCATTTACTTATTGTTATTTGCATCGCATTCATTAGCAGCAGGTCAATTTATTGCAGCCCCATCAACTTGCTTCTGTTCGTACCGCATATCCTTGAAATACTGTAAGCCTTCACGGACATTTTCATATTTTTTCAGTTAGAGTATCAACAACTTTGGAGATATTATTTTTGTTCGCTTTATGACTTGAATTGTTTAAACTGACGAAAAATGCAGTAAAAGTGGTTATATTGTTTTTAATTACACAATCATTTCATACGTTTTGTCTAAATGTAAGATCTGTATGATGTTTTTGTTGTTGTTGTTTTTTTAACGTCGTATTCAACACATATTTAGGTCACATATACGACAGCCAGCTCTACCTACTATAGGTTTCCTGGACACTTTTCTATCGCCAGTACTAACTTACCCTACCACGAGGCCGACAACTCATGTGTAGGGTATGACCTACCGCGACCTGGCTCGAACCCGCGATCTCCGGATTTGAAGTCAGACATGCTAACCACTACGCCACGGCCGCGGCTCTGTGTATGATGTAAACTAATTATTATGTTCTATTTAAATGCATAACCTGTTTACTGATGGACGTCATGCTTTATGTTTATTAAATAGAGTATCTGTATCCGTATTTTTAGGGTAAAGAAAGATATGTAAAGAGAGAACTGGAGAAATCATTGACTGAAGTTGTTGAACCTGAATACTGGAAGACTAAAATATCAAATATAGAAACACAAATAGAGAAGTGTAGAAGGGAACACGTACCTTCATCAGATGATCTTCTTGTAGTTGCTACAGAGGAACTGGATTACTTGAGATGTAAAGACAGTAAGTTTGGTTTTATGCTTTATTGGGTTTAACGCCATGCCAACACAAAGTATGTTCAGTTTACGGCGGACAACTCAGCTAGCTTTATTTGACATTTTGTGCTGGTACTCACCTACTCTTTCACAAGGCCGACAACTTTTTCATCAAGGCCATATTTAAAAAATTGCCGATTCAATCGATTTGTCACAGAAAGTCTAAATATTAAAACACATTTTTATAGCGTATATTTTTAAGTATCCCCTCAAGTATTTTAAGTAACCCCAGTCCTCAAAGACGCTTTATAATTGAATTTGTTAGGAGTATGCATAGAACATGTTACGAATATTTTCTTGTTACCTCATTTTTTTCACTCTGGCTTTCTAATTAATGCATGCCAAGAATCTTATTTTTAATGATATTTTATTCATTTCTGCGGTCAATCAGCACAACTTTACTGAACCATAATATATAAGTTAATTAAAACCAAATTAAATGGGTACTCTTTTCAGTGTTGAGAAATTGTCGACTTCGGAGGAACCCTTTATATATAAAACGCACGTTGGGCATAGTTGAAAACTACAAGAATAGACATTTACTAACTAAAGACATAGAACAAGTGAATGCTCTAGTTGAAGAAGTGATAGAGGAAGATGCTGCACGTCAAGATGAAGAGAAAAGAGATCCTGAGATAACAAAAGCTAGCAAGTTAATATTAAAGATAAGATATCCTACTAAAGAGATGTTTGATGTTATCAAAGCTTTGTTTTTACTAATTGGTGAACCAATCAAGAATGAGAAGATGGTGAGTAGGCTTAAAAAATTCATTGTACCGTACCACATATTACGATTGCATTATGATCCCGTACTTTGTCCTTAATAAGGCAGAAAATCCCTAATGTCAATCTACATTCATTCGTGTACTTGAAAACCAACATTATTAAACATAACATTTTTCGGCGAAGCTGTCCAAGCCGAATTTTGACCTATATTTTAACCAATACAATTTGCTCAACCATACCTGTTTGTCCAATGACATTCTCTTCCGGTAGAGAAAAATGAATCAAATATATGGTTTCATTGGTGATTTGTGATAAAGAGGTGCGTAACACGGACAGTAGTTGCTGACTATTTACTGTGTGAATTATGGGTGACTCACTTTGCTAATTGATTATACATTCGTCGTGATACGCTCATGGCGGTATGACTGAAAAGTGAATATGGCAGTTTATACTTCAAGCAAAACAAACCCTGCATAGCGTTGAATATAGTTTTAAAGTTATTTTGTGTTCATTAATATGAAATCATCACAAGAAAAAGTTGCCAGTAAATGACAGATTCCTAAATTAATATTTAAGGCATTAATATTTTCATGCAAACATATATGTACTCTCAGTCTCTTTGTACTTTTCAATGTAGATAGTTACTTCCCTTATACTATTGTAAGAGTTCTTCCCCTTAGTTTTTTAAAGCGTTTGTTCCAATAGATATTTATATAACTACAGCGAATGCAAAACAACTCGTTTACAAATATACTCATACTTATAACTCTTTATATACATTACCAAATTAATACTTTACCAAATCAGGAGTGGAACATGATTCAAGCGAGATTTCGAACCACGGGTGTCAGGGGAGATAATGTCCCAGACAAGATAGCTAGAATTCGTCCAAGGGACATTAATCACGAGAAACGAAGAAAAGCTCAAAAAATCATTGAAAACTATGATCAGAATACCATACGTAAGCTGAACGAAGGGATTTCTATATTTTACGAATGGGTATGTTATCATTGCTTTAAATCTGCGACACAAAATATACGCTTTTATGTTTGTTGTTTGTCTTATGTAGGTTACTTTCTAATGTTTGTTGCCAACATGATTCTGTATTTTCGTTCAGATATAACCTACCGAGTGGTTGTACTGTAACCAGCGAACCACAGTTACGTTAGTTATAATTTCAACGCCTAGTGTAATTCGAAAAAGCGTTGGCAATGCTGAAAAAACATGGCTCACCGTGCTGCCGACTGGGAATTTTGGTTTTTGACAATCGACCACAAAATAGACTGCAATATTACAAAGTTTAATCAAAGTAATTCCTGAGCATAATAGTCTTTGATGTAGGTACCAACCATGTGCATGTTTGAAATGGTGAACTCACAAAATAGCACAGTCACAAAACTCCTCAGTCTTTTATCAGTTTGTATAGATTCATACCATTTAATATTTATGCGTGTTCCTATTTCTATTATTTCTTGTTCGTTGTTTACTACCGTAATGATATTGAATTATGATTATTAATAACTAGCAAAAAATGAAAATTTTACTTTATTCTTGCAGGTAACAAAGACTTTGCAGAAAAACTGAACTGTAAAGTGGAAGAGTTTGAAGTCAGAAGTAACTCTGTTCATTTACAGAAAAGAAAATAATTATTTATTTATTTCAAAACACCTCAACTTTTTTATTATTGTCATTATCGTTTGAATATGTTTGTGTTATTTATTGTACAGGTATTTCAAAGTAAGAGTAGATCGAAACCGAAAAAAGGTTTGAACACAGCGAGTTAAAGATGAAGTCTCGTGACAGTAAACACCTTTCCCTTATTACTTAAAGCTCTGAAACGAGTTTGGATCATAACAATGTTAACGAAACATAAATATCGTGTGCTCTTATAAAAGGATCCCCCTTTTTAAGACATGGACACTTAGTCGAAGTTAACTTTAAACAGCAAGATGGTTTGAAATGTTGTTTTTTTCTCTAATGTATAGCATATTTTGTAGGAGAGTTTAATGTATGCTGTAAATGATGAACTAAAGTACACACAATGATAATGACAGTTTAAGATATTTTATTCATGATAAATGAGAAAGATATCTAGAATAATCAAAGTACTTTTCATAATAATATATTGTCCACTGATCATGCATACATGTACTGAAAGTAACTTTACCATAATAAAAGCTTATATATGTAACATAGTTTGTATCATATGTTGAATAGGTAAATCATTGCTGATTTTGGAATTTGCACATGTGACGCTTCTCTCTTTTTTCACGAGTAAATTAGTTTATCATAAACACAGTGGTTTGCACATTGTCTTTGAAGAACGTAGTACAATGGAACGTACGTATGTAAGTAGAGTTTACTATGTAATGTTTATTTTCCTCTCAACACAAGTCTTTCTTTACCACACCTCCATTTGAAGAAACCATCACACATTCTGTAAGAAAAGAAAAAAAACATGGATGAATGATATAAGAAAGAAATTTGAGACTTTTCATAAAAGTTCAGAGCAGACAAGTTGGCCAAACGTGGGTGTGACGGTGACCAACCACAAAATAAAATCAATCATCAGGAGAAGACAACACTGATTAAGACCAGAGACATAGATAACGATATCTGTCTCTGTTCAGACAGTCAGGAAACCAAAGCCAGTCAAAATTGACTATCATCTTCTGTCCATAGCTTAGCAAGTACCATTGTAATATTACGCACTGGACACAACAGCTTCAGTACACATATGCATTAGTCACTAGAACGGTCTCAGTCATCATGATACTCCTGCGGCTCAGACATACAGACAACAGAACACATTCTGCGAGGATGTCGAGACTTAGAACTGGTTAGAAAAGAAGTACGGCCAAAGGCAACTCTACTTTACCACAAACTATACGGAAATGTTGAAGAACTGCGGAAGACAGTACATTGTATTGCTTTGACAGGAGTTTTTTAGTTATGGTGTAAGACGAGCGAAGAAGAGTTTCAATCATTAGGTTGTCTTGATAACGTTCTGTTCTCAATATAGGGACCTTCGTCTTCTCAAATTAAGTATTTGGGACCACAAAAATGTCAAAAAAAATCGTATGAGTTTTGCAATAACCAAAGTATTTTATAGAAGGACTTCACCGTTAAAGAAGGCAGTAATTGTCATTCAGCATTGAAATATAAACATTTATAATAAATTTCCTAAAGCAGCGTTCTTTGATAATTGTTTCTGAAACTTTCAATTATGTTTTAAGATGCGATTAAAGGTGTTACAACTGTCTAAGAAATCACTATTTTCATTTCCTTGCTTAAATATGTATAAAGAACGACGTCTGAATAACCAATCAAGCTTTGCATAATTTTATGCAATCAGTTTTTCGTGAAGTAGTTTTATACGTAAATCATAATATTTTATAAAGTTAATACTGCTTCTACATGAAACTTAGGGTCAGTTGTGCCGAATCAGTATGTTATATATGGTGAAGTGAATTCGGAATACATGTAATTCGGATTATAAAAAGTTAAAAACAAATGAATATAAATGACAATTGTATCTATGTTTTATGGTGAGATAGCACATCGTTGCGTTTTAACTTTTCTAGTAATGATAAATATTCTGATTGAGTGGAATTTCTTTGTGGCTTACATTTTTGTATTTATTATTAAATACTAATCTTATCAATACTGCATCTATTTAGAAGCGATAAATTTCTTCAGCCATAAAATAGAAATTAATAATAGTCTGGCGGATTATTAAAATATAATTTGATAGAAGAGAATATTCCCCATTTTGACTATTTTGAAATGTTGAATATTAGAATTTTATTCAATTGACTAAATTCATACATAATCAAATTATATTGAAACACATCAAATTACTCTTTCGCCGACAGTTGCAATTTTCTGCATTAATAAATGAAACAATATCTTAACAAGCGCTTCAAGCATTTTTAAAATCAATACAAAATTTTAATATATAAAAAAATACCCCCAGCTCATTCTTCGTTTAGACAGTTCTAGTGTATCAGTGTCAGTCACATCGAAAGACTCATCATTCGAATCATTATCTGAAATAGAAGATATAGAGTTGTATTTTAAATGAGTATTAACCTCAATTCGGAACACTTCGGCCATACATTTAATCTCGAAATGATTCGCGGGGTTCCACCTCCAGTATTGCGTTTTTTTCTACATACGCGAGGCGAAGCATAGCTGAAGCACGTAACGGTTCTGCCAAATTGTTCCTGTCGTAAACTCATAATGTTAAGTAAATAAATTCCTTACGCTATATATGATACTATATACTGTTCAGTGGATATGATTGAATCATGCATTTCAAATTAATGGACAAAAATACGAGACATTTATCACCACTAAACAATCGTTGATTTGTTTACTTCAACACCGGTTAAGATATTTTGTTTAGGCATGTGACGCAAAGGTAGTTCCGAAATGGCGTCTAAATATGATATTCCGAGTGAACGGTCGAGGGGTTCCGAATGTATAAATCTCACGGTGTCTATACCACGTGACTACCTGTGATCAGTATTAGTCAAAATATCAAATCAAGCGCCTCCTCAATGTAAGTTTTTCTTCCGTAACATTTTTATTATTTCAACTTTTTATGGGAAAAAATCACGCCGTTTTCATTTTATTCACAAAGTTCCGATTTTACTGTATTGGGTTTTTATTAGAAAGAGCAAATCGAAAAATTGTTGCCGGATTCTATTGTCATAATACTTGTTATCAGCTTAACACTGAAATATTGTACTGAGTTACGAGAATTGATACACGAGTGCTTTTGAACATACATTGTATATTCAATATGAAAAGAGCGCTATACAAAATAAAATACATATAGAAATTATATATCTAAATATATATATATATATATATATATATATATATAGTCTTAGAAATAGTGAAACAAAAGTTAAATTATTATTATCATATACCGCATTTGTATAACGCTCTTTTCATATTGAATATATGTTCAAAAGCGCTTAATCTTTATATTTAACAAGCAAATCTACAAGTATCAGCGACCAGAATAGAACCAGAAAGCTTTAAATAACAGGATATGCTATTTTGACACCAATAGTCCATAAAACAGTTGCGTGACTTTATAAATAAATGTGATCTAGTGTGTTTATCCGAGATATATCATCGTGACATTTCTGGAATCATATAACAGAAAGATGTACGATCAAAATTAACACGTATTGAGAGGAGTTCTTTTATAGCACATGCTAAAAGGAAACAAAATGGCTTTATATCTCATATTTGTTCTTCCACTATCCTTGATGTATCCAATGAGGGACCTTTCCTGACAGAATTCAAAAGATTCACTGATTCCATTTGCTCTTGTAAACTGTACGTAGTGACTTAAATATGAATTATATCTATAATAATAAAAGTTAGCAATGAGTTCTGGCGCGACGTCGTAAGTTGGAGCTGGTTGCAATTTTACCCACTATGTCGCATTTAGAGATCTGATGCAGCAGTTAAAACCCAACAGACTATAACAAATTATACATCAATTGAAAGAAAATAATTTTGTCCCCTATATAATGACGCAAACGGTATGGTTTTTTATGAACGCTCGACAATGTAACAGCATATCAAATAATTTTAATCGGCAGAATAAACGTTGTAGAGATGTATCACAAACTCATAGCTAACTTTTATTTAACTGTCAGTGACTTACACATTTACCCCACTGATTTAAACACTCACTACTTTACTCCTGTACTTACAATTGATATAAATGTAAATCACTTATCTATGTATAAAATTTAACAATATACACGTAAAAGAATAAGCACATATTTTTCTGCGATTTTCATTGGTCTTTTGATTTATTTTTG
Organism: Mactra quadrangularis; assembly: GCA_025267735.1. Taxonomy (NCBI): domain Eukaryota; kingdom Metazoa; phylum Mollusca; class Bivalvia; order Venerida; family Mactridae; genus Mactra; species Mactra quadrangularis. Next base: position 38,966,310 of record CM046304.1, read on the forward strand.
TTGGGTTTAAGGCAAAACATTGTATAGGTCAGTCACCGTTCCTAGAAAGTCTGAATCTGTAGATTTAGCTGGTATCCAGTTACTAGGCACATACTTTCGTCAATGACTGACAACTGCCCAAAATGATTAAGAATCAGTGGTAAGGGGGAGAATGACCGTAAGTAGTGTAGGCCGCTGCCACCTTACACTCATGCTGTAGAAATTATTTCATGACACGAGAGTATGTCCCGCCCGGAAATCGAATCCACGACCACTTGATTAGTAGGCTTGCATGATACCAACTGAGCTAGCCGTGTGGCTCTTACCTTTAGACAATGGTGTTGTGGTAATGGCTTGAATCATCAACATAACACAAAGTAAGGAACATATCTTTGCTGAGATCACCATCTGAATTAGTAAAAAAATAAAATAATTATGATTATATCAAAACAACTTGAAGGATCAACGCAGAACTAGTCCAACTATAGACGTAAATAATGAAAGATGTAGACTTGCTTTCCCCTGACTCATCGAATAAGTTTTTTCTTGATTTTAAAGTCTTTGTGTCTATTTTGAAACCTGAACAAGAAGAGACCTTAGTCAGTTATTTCCCCTTGTATACTCTTCAAATAGGTAGGTCCAATTAGGTGGATTACACGGATTTTACCCTTACTTTTCAATGTAAATTTGCCGAAATTATTTATTTTAAAATAACTTTTTTGTAAATCATTTAATTGTTTGAAATTCAAGCTAAGTATTTTTAGGGTAAAGAACTATCTAAATTCTATCACTTCTATAAATATCTTCATTAACAAGAAAGAAAAGATATTAGATGAAATATTTTGTTATCCTTACATATGAATGCAATGATAAAATCTGAGGATATTAACTTTAAGGACCTACTTACTTAATAATTGGATTACTTCAGATTTTATCAGGGAAAGATAACTGACTAAAGTCCCTATAGTTTCAGCCTGTCCTACGTCCTGATTAAATTTTAATATTATAATAGTGTTTAATTACTTTTCTTCCGCCAGAATAATACATCTGTGCCTAATTGCAACAATGAATGTATCTATTATACATATAAATACAGCTTGCAAAAGTGGCATGAAACAAAAAAAATCAGTTTACAAAACAATTTGCTTGCATTCCATCACTTTAAAAAAATACAGGTACCAAAGTGTATATTAGTGTTTAATCTACCACTAGTCAATTTACAAAAACTGTATGTTTCAAGTATGTACCTTTTACAGAAAATAAGAAAATAAGCTACACTCGCCTTAACAAATAACTTAACACCGTATACTTGATCTTTAAGATCAAGGTTCTTAAGTTCTATAGGTCTTTTTCAAGTGTTCTCTATAATTATTGGTACCGTATAAGTCATATGACATTATTCAATATCCAGAGTTTTTCTCATTAAAAATGTTACTTGTCACTACAAGGGAAGCCACTAAAATATGTCGTGGGCAATTTATTGTCATATTATACAGATTCATTTCATTATACAGAGTCTGCTGGCATAGTCGCAAAAAAAAATAATTTTGCGGATAATCTGCTTCTTAACTAGGACATTCGCTATCATTTGTTTACTAATTGAGAGTAAACCCTACGCAACGCTTTGTTCACTACGAGCTACGGTTTACGGCGAACGTAATTCTGAGGTAACTTGTTTGACAAAGATGGCATCTGAATGATCATTCGTTTGAGTAGGATTCTTATTCAAAACAATAGGAATTTCATATTCTAAGGAATCGTGAGTAGACAAGAAAATCAGTTAGTATTTAAATCAGCGGGGTTAATAAATGCGTAATTGACAGTTGAATAAATTTTAAATTTCGACAGTCGTTCCTCGTTTGAGAAAGTAAGCGGTTCCTAACAGAGGAATGGGGTCTCATACTGATGAGTTTCCTGACCAATGGTAGGTGTAATATAATCACTAATCATTTGGTGCAAAAAGACATAACTTCAGCCCGTGACCCATTTGCCTAACTTTATTATATAGTTGCAGGTCACTGTTTATAAAGATATACATAATTATATACATCAAATTGATATATTAGGCTCGTTTCCAATACAATACAATACAATACAATACAATACAATACAATACAATACAATACAATACAATACAATACAATACAATACAATACAATACAATACAATACAATACAATACAATACAATACAATACAATACAATACAATACAATACAATACAATACAATACAATACAATACAATACAATACAATACAATACAATACAATACAATACAATACAATACAATACAATACAATACAATACAATACAATACAATACAATACAATACAATACAATACAATACAATACAATACAATACAATACAATACAATACAATACAATACAATACAATACAATACAATACAATACAATACAATACAATACAATACAATACAATACAATACAATACAATACAATACAATACAATACAATACAATACAATACAATACAATACAATACAATACAATACAATACAATACAATACAATACAATACAATACAATACAATACAATACAATACAATACAATACAATACAATACAATACAATATTTCTTTATTTAGCATAATCTATACAAATCATTGCCTTAAACAAGGCGAACATGAATATCAATTTCCTTTTGACATATGGCTATAAAAGACAAACTACCTTACTGTGCAGGGGAGAGGGGGGGTACCCTCACAGCACTCATAGCTGTGTTCCATCACGCAATTGTTACTCAATAAACGAGAGTATTTTGGAAGGGGTGTTGGGTTATATTACAGTAGGTTGCACTTTCTGCCTCATCTAACTCCCTGGTGTCATAGTGACGTAAAACAAACAAAAAACAAATTAAACCTTAAACAACATTGTCATTAATTTTCATCTCACAGCGAAGTTTATATTTTCAAATAAGTAACAGCCTTAAAGGCATTGTCAAGATTGGCATTTCTTTGATAGTAATACGGTGAAATGTAAGATCTCAAATGACATCCTTTATTTAATTTAGAAAATATCATCTTCAATTTTTAAAACACGAGGGAACTTACTCTCTGATTATGAGACAAGCAATCTAAGGGGCATATTTGATTTTCAAATTGCGTCTCACCGTGACTTCACAAATTTGTCTCTCGTAACTGTTAAATTGTTCCATTCCTACCCAATAGACCTCTTTAATGAAATAATTGTAATTTTGTATTGCGGTTATAACATTGTAATCGTCTTGCAGTAGATTTTTATCAATGCGATTTGTAAATTGATATTTCTCTTGGGGGAATTGTTCAATATTTTCAAAATTTGACTCAATGAACCGAAAATTAATTTTTACGCAAATTGCGTAGTTTTATTCTAAATACGTGAATTAGATGTGTATAGAACTCTTCATAAAATAGACGTAAGCAAACATATCAGGAACCGCAACAGTAAAAAGCATAATTATCAAGGTTTTTTTAAAGTTTTGTTTTCAATGGGACGCCACAAACGAAAACGAAATAAAGAACTTTAGTGGTTTCCGCCTTGAAGCAAACAGTGACATAAACGTCACAACTCTAACGCTAAATGTCACAACCTACGATAAACGCCCAATACCCTAACGCTAAACGTCAAAACTCTAACGCTAAATGTCACAACCTACGATAAACAACACAGATACCCTAACGCTAAACGTCAAAACTCTAACGCTAAATGTCACAACCTACGATAAACAACACAGATATCATAACGCTAAACGTCAAAACTCAAACGCTAAATGTCACAACATTTGATAAACGCCACAGATGTCCTAATTCTAAACGTCGCAACTATTATGCTAAATAAGACGTACCGCAACATCGACTGACGTTAAACGTTGCAGCATGGACGAAATCCGCCGCACTTGGTAGAAAGTTTTATTATCGGACCTAAACAACACACAAGTATACTATAAGACAAAGCAGGCATAATATCAACCACTTTTAGAACTGTATCTATTATCCATTTTTTCTCAACTGTCAAAGTTTGAATAATTTCACGGTGAATGATTACACACTATCTCAATAACACGTGTGTAAGACAAAGATCGTTTAGTCACCGTGAAATTATTCATGTTTTGACAGTTGAGAAAAAACGAACAATACACATCCCTTATATTTTACAGAGAAATCTCACTTTTTTCTGAGTAACATACCTAATTGTATGGACTTTCAATCTTAATCAAATGTTATATAATTATTGTTTTCAATATGTCTGGAAAATTCATGATCTTGTTTGTTTGTTTGTTGGTTTGTTTGTTGGTTTGTTGGTTGGTTTGTTTGTTTGTTGGTTGGTTGGTTGGTTTTTTGGTTTTTTGGTTTGCTGGTTTGTTGGTTCGTTCGTTGGTTCGTTCGTTGGTTGGTTGGTTGGTACGTTCGTTCGTTCGTTCGTTCGTTTGGTTTGCTGGTTTGTTGGTTCGTTCTTTGGTTCGTTCGTTGGTTCGTTCGTTGGTTCGTTCGTTGGTTGGTTGGTACGTTCGTTCGTTCGTTAGTTCGTTCGTTCGTTCGTTCGTTTGTTTGTTTGTTAGGTTTATCGCCATAGCAAGACATTGTATAGGACATACAACGGAGGTCAGTCAACCTACTCACTCCACCTGGAAAGGCTATCTCTGAATCTAGCTATTAACCAACTATAAGCGCATACTTTTGTCAATGACTGACAACTGCCCTACATAATTTAAACTCATTGGTAAGAGGGAAAATGGCCGTAGCAATAACTTCATGACCAAGCTCCACGAAAGTATACCGGGAATCGACCAACGACCTCTCGATCAGTAGACTTGCGTGTTACCAACTGAGCTAGCCGGGGGGCTAAATCCATTATCAATAATTCGTTCAATAATTTCTTAAACAACGTGTCATTGATATTTTTATCCAAGATTGGGATTCTTCTAAAGAACAAAGGGGAGTATTATTATTGTACAATAACTGTAAAATTGTATTTGAATACGAACAGTAACTATACATTTTACATTTTGATTCACGGTATTTTATTACAAGATTAAGAACATCACCTCATTCACTTAGAATACATACAGGGAGGTATTCTCGTAATAATATTCATAGAAATGAAAGATATTGTAAGATTTGTAACCGTGTAGATATTGAAGATGAATACCATTTTGTTATTACCAGTCCAGCCTATTCAAACATTCGCTGTATGAAAATCTTACGCCAATTTCTGACGTAAACATTCGTGACAGCAGAAAATCTTTTATACAGCAGTCTTCACGACAAATTTTCATCAGGATTGAACATTCCGTCTAGCAAAATGGAATTTGGTACTGGACCGAATGAAAATTACTGGCTCAGAACATTATTGCCAAAATATGCATTTTAATGATTTAGCAATTTAACATATTCTAAAATTAATTTGACGACAGTGGTACCCTCTCCACCAATTTCTTAAAATTTTGCTCAAAGATAAATCTCTAACCAAAGTGCTACTCATGCTCTTCCTAAACATTACAAGGCACGAGCGCCCGTGTTGAAATTGACACATGAAATCGACAAGCTTTCCAAGCAGTTACAACGCACGAGAGCCCCGTGTTGAAATTGACACATGAAATCAACAAGCTTTGTCTTGTCCCAGTCATACTTTGTTAGGTAAAAGTTCGTCAGGCAAAGCATGATAATGGCCGCGCCCTATGATGTGAATTCGGTATTGGATAATTATGTTTACATTGAAAATTTCTCACTACACAGGCTTAAATCAAAGGATCATTGTACAAGAATTACAGTGGATATCTTTTTTATTTGTTTGGTTACATTTATGCTAAATAAAGTATCCGAAATACTAACGAGACTAATCCACGTCCGAATTGTGTTCAAGTGAGACATGTTTGTGTAAATCGTTTGCTAAATATACGTGTAATCAGAAAAATCGAAATCGAATGACCTATATAGTATTGAACTCCTACTTAAGTTACTATCGTCAGCAAATGATCATGCAAGATCAAGAAATCGTAATACCTGACTAATAACTGAGGAGGCCGCCATGATTGCGGCTTGCCTGACCCGATAACTATAGTGGTAAGGGGCAGGTAATCCAGACTATCGACAAGCTTTCCAATCAGTTACAACGCACGAGCGCCACGTGCAGAAATAGACACATGATATTGACATGTTTTTCCACAAGTAACAGTGTGTGGGACCTCCGTGCGAAAATGGTCATATGATATGAACGAGCGATCTCCTGGATGAAAACTTCAAATATAAAAACAAAAGGCAAACTAGTGATTTAAAAAAATGAGTCAAAATGAAGAACACGATAATTCTTGTACATTATTTTTAATTTATGACTTGGGTGGGAATAACAAAGAATTGTTCCAATTCAAAAATTTGTTTACTTATGAGAAAATATAAATGATACTGTGAACTAATTACAAGAAATATAACCAAAAAAAATAGATAAAGCATAATACATTTTATTCCTAATATCACGAATTTATTTGTAAAACCATATCATATCCTTGTAAATAAATTAATTAACAAAAGACATACTGACATTATGCATGCAGACATTATTAAATTCTATATATAATCAACAATAACTATGTAGTTAAAATAAATAATATTATGTCCTTATTGATCAATTATTTATTTATTAAAAAGACCCACTTTCATTAAAGTCACAATACATATATTTATATATTACCTTTGCAGTAGAAGTTTTCTGTAAATCCGTATCGTTCACAGTTCTATATGAAACTAGCGTAGGAACAAACCCTGACACCGAAGTTATCGATCAGTTTTCAGAGTCAGCAGAAACCGTGAATGAACTCTTCCTATAAAAGACCGACTTACGACATCTTAACTGCTGTATAACACATACTTTCAACGTATCTACGGTCTGTGTGTTCCAGTAAGTTCTTTCAGAAACACTCTCACTACAACAAGCGGTAACTAATCAAATTTGTTAAATTATGGTGTTTCACATTGACTTACGACAACTCCTATTAGTATCACGACGGTCACTCGGCCTACTCACTAATTATCGTAAGACAAAAACAGGAGACATTCATAAAATTTTCAACGTTTTTCCTCTCGATTTCAAGTACTAGAGTACATTATAGGGGGAAATTAAGCAAAATGTTCAATTTGTTTACCATCTTAAGTCTGTAATAAAGATTATGGCCGCGAGAGTTATTGCATTGGACATTTAAGTGGGTGGTAAAGGTGCATATACAGTTGCTATGAAACTGAAATCGGTTGCTATGGACGGTACAGTGGATGGTTTGGACCCTAAGCGTGGTAATATGTAAGCTATGGAACGAGAGGTGGTTGCTAAAGATATTTTTATGGTTGCTGTGAGTAAAAGAGTGGTAACTTTAAAGTCATATTTGTCCTATGTAATAGTTGTCTGTTGTTTATGCTCGATACTCTACCTTCATACTTAGTGCGACATTTAGCGACAAGTTTGCGACGTTTAACATTAGTGTTGCGACGTTTTAACGTTAGTTGCGACGTTTAGCGACATTACAACGTTTAGTGGCGATTCAAACATCATATACGTAGTTTATCATAGTTGATGGCATTAAACTTTTCCATTTATACTTTTGTTTGGTTGAACGCTGCAGCAACACATTGTATATGTCATTTCATAGCGGGCAGTCAATCTACTTACCTTTCTTGGAAAGGCTAAATCTCTGGATTATGGTGGACACACCGGTTCTCAAACCTCTAAGGACTCAATGAGCCATTTCTAATTAATCATTTTAATGCAACAATTTTTTTAGAAAAATACATTAAAAACACACCTTTTAACTTATATTCCACTTTACTATATTCTGAAAACTGTCATGGCGGCTAAAAATAGATGACCTAATTTCGAATTTCTACCGAATTTGGCTATTTGTGAGGTTATAATTAGCTGTCACATGACTTTATGAGCAGAAGACAGGAATGGCTACCTGCCATGTGCTTGTTTTGCAATAACATACTTTTAAACAATATTTAATGGATTGTACTGACATAGCAGAAAAAGGTAATAAGGATTTACTGAAAAATATTCACCATCACAAAATATTCATTCTAAAAACCTGTTTCTTGCGCATTATTCTCGTTTGACAGTTGTAGTTGCGTTGATTGTTTACTTAACATTGTGCACACGAATTGATGACGTCATACGCAATAATATAGCAAAGTAAACAACTTTTTTATGAAAGGTTCGAGATCAGATGAGGTCCGCAAACAGGTGTTTGTACGATAAATTGTTTTAAAGCAGTGCTTTAACGCATATTTCAGCAAAGTGACTGATAGCTGACCTACATGGTCACAAATCAGTAGTAGAAGGGAGAATGGTCGTAGAAATTAGTTCATATCCGCTTAAGTAGGCCCTATCTTATGTTTCTTATGTTGCACTCTACCAGTATCAAATGCACTACAAGCAAGTTTATATCGACATACGCCATTAAAGCCACTATATATTAAAGAAATATTTACTATCTTACAACAGACAATGAAACATACACTGATCAAAACTATTGTTTTGTTGCATTGACAACCGAATTCTACTTTCGGTTTCGATCTTCTTTCACTTTAAATGCAATAAACAAGAAATATTTACAAAAGTCCTTTATATTTGAATGAGTGTAGAAGTAATATAAAATACATTTGTACCAGATAAATATCTATTTTGTTTGCAGTCCATATGTAATGTCAAACTTGGTTTTATAATGTTAATAATTAAGTGTCTTTATAATGGCCTAGTTATTTGGCTGAAGACAGTCATATCTGCCTGAGACCGCAGGCCAGGGATTCTATATAACAAGGATTTGTAACGAAGTGCTTTTTTGAATTTTCTCAGTCGTCACTGTCTATAATTGGCTGAAGCAGGTTGTAAAAACTATTCCAGAGTTTAAAAACTTGATTAATGTTTTTTGTACATGTCTTCAGCGCAACTTGTGAATGTTTCTGAAGTTTTTGACAAAAAAATTGTTGCAATTATAACCGAAAATATGACTTTAGGTGATGTAAAATGGGGCTAAAAATGGCAGATCGGCGGGAAAATGCATTATTTTGTGAAGCAGTCTGTGAGCGTAATTTACCTCAAAATCATCTAGAAACACATTTTTCCTAACATTTACGTCAATTTGATTGGTACTGGTACAAAATTTCATGTGAATATCTTTATTTAAACTTGTTATACTTGTTTTCCGTTTTGGCCGAAATAATAGCGACGACAGTGAAATTTGATAAAAAATCTATTACGTTTACTTATCGTTACAAATCCCTGTTATATAAAATCCCTGCGCAGGCTGAAGGCTTATTCATCTGTCTTCAGCCAAATAACAAGGCCATTATAAAAACACTTAATTATCGACAATTTTATTAATTATACACAATTTGTGAAACAGTACAATAGATAAAGGACATTACAAAAGGGTCAACAGGTTATTGTACCACCAGAAAAATATTGAAGTCAACATGACATCATTGCGTTTCAATATTCAAAATGGCGGCATTTTTTCTGTCGAAACAAACAAGGCCTTTTTGAGAAAACTTGACCATTATGAGATTCGGAACCAATCAAAATGCCAGAATCTCATTATAGCCGAAGTATCTTATGAAATCCGTGTTGTTGTTTTTTTGTTTTTTTCAAAGAAAAAAAATGCCGGCATTTTGAATGTTTTTTCCATAATAACCGAGTTTTTTGTTATAATGCAGTATGGAACGCCATAATTTATCCGCCCTACATTTGAAGTTCAATATCGTACAGAAAATTAGTAAAAGGATCTTAGCAATGAAATGACATTCTTAGTCTGCCATACATATTGTAATTTCTGTTATTGTGTGTTTTAAGTGAATGCTGATCCTAGTGATTTATAAGGTTGTTATGAAAACACCATTAAAGCCATTAGTATGTCTTGGTCTTAGAATACGTTGTTCTTTGTCATTGTATTGCATTTCTCTAGTTCATAAACAATACTAAAGCCGACATACTGTAATATAACGAGTACAGCTTAGTTTTACAGACATGTACATTTGTATTAGAGGGCACTGTTTATTCCCAAGAGATCAATTCTGTCTTGTTGATGTACAAGTATTAGTATTTCAAAAAGCGTTTGAACTCGCCGCTAAGCCATGTATGACGTCTTCTCCATTAAGTAAAAACATTATAAATTATTATTGCTTTCCTGTACACCAGTCTACGCAAAATTATCTAACTTCGGCATGCCCTGTCCATGATCAAGGACATGTAAAACTGACTAGATGAAAACAGAAAGTTTTATTTTTATCTTTGGTGTTAGTAGATACGTCAATAACTTCATTCTTTGTGTATGGTGTCTGTGTCAGTGTTTTAGACCGTATCGGATATGATCGATATTTATTGTTAGACTCGCCTGAAAATGGGGAATATAAGCATGCATTGTTCATTAAACTGCAAGTTTAAAAAAAACCATGAATACTTTTATAAAGGAAACAATCTCTTAAAGAAAAGAGATGTAATAATTAGTTTTGCAATTTCCAGCGCTTACATTGTAACTACCTTCAAAGTGGTACTGTATAAATTGATAATGGTATTTTCCAGTAATACATAATGGTAACCCGACAAAAACATGGCGGACGACGAGTCCATACCCGCGCTCCGTATTTGATTTTTTTGACGTTCATTTTCTTATTCTGTGATCTAAAATGAATAGTTTTGATTGACTAAAAACAACCGTTGTCGACTACAAAATTTGTAAATCTTGATAATTGTAAATGTCGACGTCCAGGAACGCCGACAATGAAAAGTTATTATAAAATGCTGATTATATCATTATTATAAAATTCTGTTAGGTATTCATTTTCCAAAGTTTGTTGAACATATTCCCTCCAATTTTAATTATTAAAGGAGACCTGACAAGCACTTGCTTTGAGAAAATTTTCTTTCATTCATGTAAAACAGTACTATGTTTCAAGTTGAAACACTATAATCTTTGAATTTGATATTAGTATATTTCCACCCGTCGTAAAAAGGTCACCTGATTGAAACCAATTCACTTGCATGGGGTCATTGAACGTATATCGCACAGGTATTCGTCGTTGTTAAAGTTGTATTTAGAACCCGGGTCGATAGCGCAATTGGTAGCGCGTCGGGATTTGGAATCTCGTGCTCGAGGGGGCGCGGGTTCGAATCCCACCCGGGGAGGTTATACCCTTCCATGAAAATTTGACAATAATCTCGATTTTCCTCCATTGATAAGATAATATGGAGAAGTTTCCGGCCTTGTGGAAGGGTAGGTTAGTACTGGTTATAGACAATATTCCAGGAAAGCTAGGTTAGGTGCGCTGGACGCCGTGAAATGACCTAAATTGTGTTGATACGGCGTTAACTCCAATAAATAAATAAAATAAATAAATAAATAAATAAATAAAGTTGTATTTACGTAAATAAAATTACCTTTAAGAAATGGGTTAAAAGTAAGAATAATTCTGCAGGATTTGTGCAGCAGCGTCAAGTTATAATTCCAAAGACTTTGGCCCAAGTTTTCCAAGTCTGTCCACTATTTTGGTAAAATGTGCCATTTCGCTGATAGTAGTGTACGTTTAACATTTACAATATAACCTTGCCAAAGTATCTGGAATGTTGTATGTGCAATATCTAAAACAAACCATCATTCATTACCACATGGATCAGGGATTCTATATAACAGGGATTTGTAACGAAGTGCTTTTTTAATTTTCACGGTCGTCACTGTATATGACTGGCTGAAGCAGGCTGTGCAAACTATTCCAGAGTTTAAAAACTTGATTTATGTTTTTGTACATGTCTTCCATGCAACTTGTTAATTTTTCTGAAGTTTTTGACAAAAAAATGTTGCAATTATGACCGAAAATATGACTATAGGTGATGTAAGATGGGCTTAAAAATGGCAGATCGGCGGGAAAATGCATTATTTTGTGAAACAGTCTGTGAGCGTAATTTACCTCAAAATCATCTAGAAACACACTTTTCTTAACATTTATTTCAATTTGAATGGTACTGGTACAAAGTTTCATGTGAATATCTTTATCTAAACTTGTTATACTTATTTTCCGTATAGGCCGAAATAATAGCGACGACAGTGAAATTTGATGAAAACCTATTACATTTACTTATCGTTACAAACCCCTGTTATATAAAATCCCTGCATGGATTAAATAAACTACAGACAATAATTTCATATCTTTTATTTCATCTATTCAGGCAAGCATTGAAAATACAGCGAACGTTTAAAAAGCAATATTATCTAAAAACTTTATACCAAGCTTACAACATATAAAAAACAACATATAAAACGTTGAATAGTCGAATAAAATATTCTCTGTAATAATGATTATTCAGATAACAAGTTCTCAATTTTTTATCATAAAGAAAGAAATTTATATTTCTGTTCACAGCATTAGAACATGCAAAAGTCGCATGAGCCGTAACAGAAAGACGGAAATGACTAAACCAAAGGCAGTCGACATGGTCCCAAACCAAAGACATAGTATTATACCGAGTCAGGGAGTTCCTTTGGTGCGGAACATTGCTGGTTGTCTTTAGTTTGTTAATCTATGCATGGATTTCTACACACGTTGTAATGAGTTTATTTGTATCATTCTTCAAACTCACTGTAGTTTGTGAGTGCGATGCTAATCGCAGAGGCATATCCAAAGAAAAACATAAAAGGGCCTTTAATTTCTCCTGAGGCCTGCGAAACATGACAAACTTATCTCGACTTTTGTTGGGTCCATCGAGATAACGAATAGTCGATATAAACGAAATATGTTTGTTTGAAATAGACTAAAAAAGTTATTGTTGATGCCTTCAGAAGCTCATAAAACAGCATGATACAGAACAAATTCAAATAAAAAGGTCGACATCGCCGCCTATCAAAAGCATACAATATGAACGTACATATTAAAAGAGACATGCCAGGCCCTTCTAAATGCATGTACATTAATTATAGATTCAGGCTGTCAATCAACAACTTGTAAACAATAAAGGGATTAATATAAGAATTTCATCTTCAAAATAAAGGACTAAACACTTGTCAAAATATAGGAACTTTTGTGGATTATTTAAAATACATGAAACTAGTTTTCAAAATGACAAACACATCCATTATTTTATCTGATACAAGCCGAAGTCAGATAGTATCCACAACGACTCAAGTGACAACATTGTCTGTACTAAAGAAGGACTTTAAGACAAAATATTCAATTATATGAATAAAAACAATAATCTTGACCTAACACGACTAACTTTGGATTTCTTGAAATATAAAGAAATACATTTGTATTTGGAAAAGATATAGTATTAATAATAGGAAATAAGAACAGTTTTGAAAATATAGATTAGAATCGCAACCATGAGTATAGGAAAGTTTAGGAACTGGTTGACAGCCTAAGATTATATAAATATAGAATACATGTTTACAATGGTGTATATATAAATGATGACAAATTAAACATAACATAAACATTACCAACAAGAACGAAAATACAAGTGTACAGGTCGTATTCTAGGTCATGCGTGTTTTTGTACTTTAAACAATGGACTTGCCCACTAAATAGGTGAATATGATGATGCATGAATAGCATTTTACTGATTTAAACATACAACTTCGATATTTAACACTTATTTTAAATACTGCATAGGCAACTTGTAATTTTATATAATGGTATGTTCATAAAATAAGTGTTAAATAACTAAACTATAAAACTGTAAAAATGATACACCCCTAAATATTGGTGTGTAATGAAACTGGCTATGTTTATATACGCAATGTTTACGTTGACGACCTGTACCTATGCTATACGTTTATACAGCATGATAATAACTATAATTATCTCCATTTGTAAGAAAGCAACAACACGAACAAAATATTTCTTTCAGCGTAAATATCCAGAAGTATATGTAAAGCACCACTTATAAGCATTTGCCACAAAACTATAAAATCATTTACTCAAATTTTGATGACGTTCAGAAGAGCCCGGATGTCGGTTTAAAATCACGTGCTAAAACGACGTGACGTCATCAATGAAATGCCAGGTACCAGACACTGTAACTAGCAATTCTAAATATATTGACTAAATTAGGTACCAGTAGATAAACATCCAGCTCCCATTCCAAATCCATAACCGGAAGTACCAAAATTCTTGGAGTAGCAACCTGTGGAATAAAACAATAACCAAGTTGAAGTTCTTTATAAAATATTGTTTGAAATATACACGTACTTGTTATATAGAGAAACTGAACGTTGTGTTCTTTGCGAAGAGTTATAACTTATAATTTGATAAAACTTACTTTAGAATAAGAATAAATTATAATAATTTAGAGATAATAACTCTTACGTTTATACATCAAACTACTAGAAAAGATGATGACATTAGTAGAATACCATAGTTGTTCAACTTGTAGTGAAGTTTCAATGCTGCATTACTGTCATTAAAGATATATCAAAGATGTATGTAACATTACTATTATTGTAATTATTATTATTTTATATACTGTCCCTTGAATTACACAACTTTTATCTATACATAATATATTCAATTATTCACTGTTTCTAACACCCAGCAATGTTCCACCACACTCAGTGTTGCACACAACTGAGTTACTCGGACCCTGTTCGGCTGACCAACTACAACCCACCACCTAACCAGCCTTAATAATTGTCATACTCGTCTATAGCATATGCATAAATCATGTATATACGTACAACAGTTAATTTTCTGACTGTTGCAAGAATTATATTCTTTATTTGGCATCAAATATACTATTTATAGCCAATACAAAAATAATATTACAAGTACATAGTGTTAACTGTTATGGTGTAAGAATTAGATGAAACAAGAAATATCTTTAAAAAGATATTCGGCGCTCTGCTGGGTTCATTTTCAACGGTTTGAAGTATAAATGTTGGTCATACACGGCGTACATGTATTAACTATAGGTCAAATGTAGTTTGTCCGAAATTGCAATTCAGCCTCAACTGACAATTTTTTGTCCGAATATATTGCTACTTCGCCGATTTGTCAATTTGGAAAATCTGTCCGATTCTAAAATTAAAAACATCTTTAATAACAATGCCATGGATTTTCGATTAAAACTCACTTCTTTCCAGAATGACCAAACAATTTATGTTACTTTTCTGGCGAACATAAAACAATTTGATAGAAATGCTTAATGGCGGCCTACATATGACAAAATGAAAACCCATTCCGAGCGTGCGCTGAGTCATATTCGCAGTTTAGTTATAACGCAAGGAGCGTACCACGACGAATGTTTGATCAATTAGCATAGTGAGTCACTCATTATAAACAGAGTAAATAGTCAGCGGCTACTGTACGTGCTACGCACCGGTTTATCACAAACAGTCAATGGTGTCATGTGTTTTATCCATTTCTTTATACCGTAAAGGATTTTCATTGGACAAACAGCCATGGTAGAGCAAATTGTATTGGTTGAAATATAGGTCAAAAGTTGGCTTAGACAGCTGCGCCGAAAATAAACAACAGTTTGTTTACGTTATGAATATCACGTGACAATGCACCATGTATAAACAAGAGTTAAGGGTTTATACCTTTACAATAAATCTCTTTCTGATGTATATTCAATCCAGTAGCATCCAATTTCTTTTTACATAGTTTACAACAACAGCAGCTTTTATGCCATGGCTGAAATTTAATATGATTGAAATATTGTGTACAACTGGTATAAAACGTGAAATTACATTCGTATCTACGGAGCCCTAGAAGTGACATTTTGAAATATGCATTATATTCAATAACATTTCTTTTTTTTTCGAAATGAAATAATTCTTAATAAAAAAAACAAATAATATTTCGTCAAAATAATAACATTTCGTCCTAAAATTGAAATAACACTTCGTAAAAACGAAATAATCATGAAAATAAAGGAAGTATTTCAAAATGTCATTTTAGGAATTCCGTACGTATAAGGTGCATTTATCATAAATTAATTATCATATATCTATTTTGTTTGAGCTTGCAAAACCCATATCATACGATATGATACATATTATTACACACTTACAATATCGTTTGACAACGTTATGGTAGAGCCTCTTTAGTTCAAGTTTACAGTCACATGTATATGTACAAATTATTGTAAGGTTAATGGTTGTTAGGGCTGTGGATCGTCGATCTAGTGGCGATCCCATCCAAACCACGATTCATGTGTAGCGATTCACGAATCGAACCACGAATCACTTGTTAATGGAGAAGCATACAGGAATTCATATAACAAAAATAAGTGAAGAATTACAGATGCTTATTTACTACATATATGGAAAACCATGTACTCTAAACATTTCTATTACCAGATCTTTTATGGGATATTTTAGTGATAACATTTTTGCTTAAATGTGTTTCAATCGGAATTTTGACTCAAAATATTACGGACCCTACATAAATTAAAGTTTTCATTAGAAGTGTGGCTCGTTTTCAGTGGTAATTAAGCTGAAAATATTCTTTCATTTTTTCCAAAAATAGATTGCGATCCGACGATTTCGGACGTGACAAATATTCGTACTCGATTTTTTTAACCGAGATCGCGAATATCCGAGTACTCGGATACTCGCATCAGCCCTAATGGTTGTATTAGTGATCGTTATGGATTATTGTAAGCTCGATGCGAGTAACAATGATGTGCCTGAAAAAGTGAAATGCGAAGCACAGTTGACTATAAATGATATAAAGCCATTGTGTTTCAGGAACAGAGCCGAAGACGTCCAATATGATAGGTACTAATATGATAAGGAGAGTAGATTTTTGAAAAAGTAATTCGTTCAAAAATTCCTTCCAACAATTTGATTATAACAGCTTTTTAATCATTTTGCATGGATTATATTTATGAAAAAAACATTCTGTTTTAAATTATTGATAAAAACTAATGAAAATGAAATAATTTTAGTTAGGATGCGAAGACTTTATTCACCAGTGCGTAGAATAATTGCTCCATCACAAGTGCATTTCTTATACCTCTTAATGTTTCAAAATTCAGTGCACACCATATATAATTTGACGCTAAACCATGTGATAATAATATTGCATGACGTTATTTTTTCATTGTACATATTACAAACGCACGTGGTTATTTTAGAATATACTTATAATTACTTACGTCAGACATTCCATTAACTTTTTCCATCTCATAGACAGTACGTCCACATCGACCACATGCATTAGGTCCACCCACAGGCCCCGCTGGTCCATATGATGGACGGTTGCTATGGAAACAATAGAAAGAAGATACGCTGAGCGAAAGTAAAATTGTTCAATTTTATTCAATTGTAAGTGGCGCGTACATTAACCCCACTGCTTTAAGTATTTGATATGTGTTTGATAATGCACGTACAAAGATATTAATAGCAATTTCTATCTATAGTGAGTACAGAAATACTGTAGTGAGTATTTAAATCGGCGGGGTAATCTATGTGTCACTGATAGTTGAATACAATTTAACGGTAATTCTAGTACATAAACACATAATAGGAGACACGTCATGTACATTGGGCGAGAGGGTTTCATTATTTATTTATTTTGTTGGGTTTAACGCCGTAGCAACACATTGTATAGGTCATATAACGGCGTCCAGGTCACCTAACCTAGCTTTCCTGGTGGACCCTTGTCTATAACCAGTACTCATCTACCCTTCCACAAGGCCGGAAACTTATCCATACACCTTATCAATGGAGGAAAATTGACATTATTGTTAAATTTTCATAGAAGAGTATAACCTCCCCAGGTAGGATTCGCACCCGTACCCCTTCGGGACACTAGGCTCGAAATCTAGGCGCGCTACCAACTGCGCTACCGACCCGGGTTGCTAGAGGGTTCAAGGGTAATGTTATTCATGCTGTATTACACAAGCACTAAACATGACTGAGAGTTCCAGGTACAGTCATGTAATGTATACGATAGTTATATTTGTAAGAAATTGAGTATTTTTATTGCATAAAACAAGTTTCAAGCTAGTTATAGTGCTCGTACAGGCCCTGCTTTGTTTTGTTTTCTATGTTAAAACCTTCTTTAAGAATTTTGTCAAGATGGACTGTATTTTACTATTTTATGCAAAAGAAACCAGCGCAGTAACAAAACAGTAACTATAATATAAAATCTTAAAGACTGTGAAAAGGATGTTTTTTTTCTCCCTGACTTTTCAATGTAATAGAGATTAAGCGTGATTAATTCCGGGAATCTCTCTAAACTGGATTTATTTTTTTCACATCCAGTAAGTCCGGTTTACATGGGTTTCACAGTAGAAAACTAAGTGAAATATAAGACTCATCTTACTCAATGCCACCTTGTTCACCAGCTTCTGAGCTCAGGGTTCCAGCTCCTTGTCCAAAACCGTAACCCTTGGGACCAAACTTTTTACCATAACATCCTTTACAGAATACCATACCCTCATGTTCAGCAGATGTTGTACTGTCCAACATTTTACTACACATTCCTGGTAAAATAGAAATATAAATTAGTATCAACAATAATTCAACATTTGTTAATGCCATCCCAAATAAGAATTTTGTTAAGCGTCAACTCAAATTTGACAAACCTAGGTACCTATTCACAAAAACACACAAGCCGAAAACGAATACACAACTATTTTTACGACAAAAAAAACAATGCATTATATATATTGTTTTCAATGAAATAATATCCTCATAATATGAAACAATGGTCTGAATTCAATATATAATATAAGGACTCGTGTTTCTTTTCCCGTAATATATATATTGTATTAATGACGCGGTTATGATAAATTGCTCACGATAAATAACGTCGTTGCCGAACACCATTGTTCCTGAATAAAATTGTCGTATCGAATCCCGGAACATCAGCATTATTTAGGAAAATTTTACCAACAATTTTTATTTTGAGTGAGGACTTTCAAACCTACGCGGACGCTTAACAAAATTCCGATATGGCATGGCCTAAATGGGAAGGCACTGGTGCATACCATACAAAGGGGTGGGTGCTGTCTTATTCTTTGAGCAAGAAATTTCCTTACGATCTGTTCACTTCACCCAGTAGTAAACGAGTACCTAAGGGGTAATGTTGATCCGCCACGCCACACGCCTATACATTAACTACAATCGATGCCAAAACTTAGACCATGAATCTTTGTGAAACAATGTTAAGGGCTGCTAACGAAAGATGAGTTCTTGAATCATGCACTGGCACATCTCTGGAGAAATGACTAAGTACAGTTTGCCTCTGATGGAAACATGCTTTCAACACGAACAGATTTCACAAGCTTAGTCGCAATGTCTAATAAAACACAACTATAATAATCTCTAAATATTTCAACTATAATATGATTATTTTAGTCCATGAGTTCGAGATATATTATGATCAATTTTGTTTTACATTTATTTCGAATTGGGACATTAAAACTACCGTATCCTGGCAAATACAAAATGGCGTCCAAGATGGCCACTAAAATTTCTTGAAATGTATGTTGTGATGCTTTTTTTGTCTAAACTATTTGTATTGTCATCTACAGATCATAAATTCATCTCAGGTTGTAAAGCAACACCATTGTAATAATTATTAAAGTCAAAACATGGCCTAAAATTGAAAATAAACGGCTTCGTCTGTTGGGCCAGTTTGTGTTAAGTGGCCTAAATAAGCAGGGGATAAAATTGCATAAACATATAATCACTTTTCGAATAATAGCTACCATGTATTAAATACGTGTAAAATGTTAATACGCCAAGGTACGAATTTTTATAGACAAGAAATCGCTGACATGCCAATGAATACTGCTGTAATTGAAGCTTCATGGAAAAGCTATCGAAATATTGTTTACTAAAATCGAGACTTGGTGCTCTGCCAAGGTATGTACAAGGTGGGATAGATTTTTTTACAAGGAAGTTTGTATGAGAAATATCCATGAAGGTATAATAGAAGACGCTAAATGATAAATCAGAATTGGTTGGATTGTACAAACGATAAGACTCTCTTAATGATTGATATGTTTTTGTCGTGCGTCCTATTATGAACCTCTTTGTCTACAGTAATACGGTGGTCTCCAAAAGTTGTTGTACAAATGAAATTTTGAGGAAAACTGGTCATGCAGTAATTTGGCCATAGTTAAAGTTTACTGATGCAGCGTAGATTGAACCATATGTTGATAAACTAGCTATGGCTTATTTGGAATTTGGACAGTTGACTTTTTAAAAGAAGTAAATGTGAATTGGTTTATCATAAATACAGGATTTTGTCCAAAAACTTATGGAGAGCACTGTAGTTATGTTGGTTGTTAGTGAATATCATTCAAAGTCTCAACGCATATAATTGAAATTTCAACAATTCCACAAAACATGAATGAAACAAAACGGTTAGAACTACGCATATATTGACATTATAAAAGTGTAGTAATTCAGAATCATCTCTGTGCGGCAACATCCGAATAATGCCGAATACAGATCGGAAAATGACGAGGGTTAACAGAGCACAGAAAAAACTTTTGTATTGTGTGGAAAAGAACGACCAACAAATATTTAGGTCATTTGAAAATAACAAATTCTGTTTTATTGTCAAAAGATAACTGTATCCTAAAATATACCCAGGATTATCGAGGGTAAATCAGTTCACAATTTATATTTGTCTTTTCTATAGGAGTTCTAAACATACAAATGATCGACGTATTGTGTATGTTATCGGGCTGCTTTCATAGTTAGTTCCTGAGCCTAATTTACAGACGTGAAGTGCTCATTGTGCAAAACAGTCATTGCACGTTTAAAACAATATTGCATACACGTAAATTTAAATACATGAACGCTATTAGTAATGACGTTGCCATGTTGTGTGAACGTTGTCAACTAACTTCATTATTTGTTTGAATCATATTTATTGCTGGTTTTATCTGAACAAATATATCATAAAATGACAAACCATGTAGATCTGTATCACTGTGAAAGCAAACATGTGTAATAGGGTATTTATAGACGTTAATGCAGCAATTATAATCTAAAACAGACATTTGGTCTCGCCATTAAAATACAATGAGACCTGCCTGCAGCAAACGGTACAATGTCTAGTTCAGACTATTTCGGTGTATGCCTCAGTGCCGATGGACCGGGACGAAACAAGAAGATTCGTGAAGAAAATCAAGTGGCCAAACCGGAAGTCACCGTAACTCCACCTTAGATTTACTACGGTTACATCCGGTGGTCTTACGGTGTAGAGATGGGTCATGCTGAAATGCCAACAGTGAACCCCTGATCATCTTGCAAAAGCAGGCACTGGAAATATTGACCATTTGTTTGGGGTAGTGGAAATTACCCATTAACTATAAACTGGCTATAGTTAGTAGTTTGACCCATAACTGTAAAAGCATAAAAAGGTTAGTGTGAATACAAAAGAATGCTACATGGCTGCTATTATAAGGCGTATTTTGCAAACTATTTCATCTTCATTGAGAACATCGGTGGCGGTGGGTGTGACTGTATGGATGGTTGTTATTGGGCGTGGCCTTCAAGAGAGGTTTGACTTTACATCATGTTGTATACAGGTACAGTGTAAACATGAAAACATAATATTGCTTCCTCTATAAATATTTACCTGATGTGGAATGTTAGAGGTAAAACACAGAATATATCCGAAATGCGCGTTATAATTGATTGATGAACACGATCACTTAGCAAAGAGGACAAGTGATACACAAGTTAGTGTGGAAAGTTTGATATCTAGAACGTTCATGATTGATATCAAGATATATATCTGAAGTGGGGAATCTGTTTGTAATCAAGGAATTTACGAAATTAGATATTAGACGGAAGTAGTCATTGCCTAGGTTAATGTATATACATATCGTCACAAATGGCCACTGCAAGTATTATAATTAAATGCTAGGAACTTCAAGGTAAAAAGCTGTATTTATGTCTGAGTGTCAAAGATTGTGGAACACACCGTGTCCCCGATGTTCAATAAAAAAAATACTGACGAAGATTTGATTCAAGAATATTATTTAATAGATAATCGATTCCAATCAAGTATAATACTTTCATGAGTTTCAATTATAAATTTCAATCAGCTTAATTTTGTCAGTTCGTTTAATATTTTAAGCGCGTGCTCAGCGTATTTACACCGAGACGTTCGTTTTATAGTTCACTTGCATCCAGTCCATATACGAAACCTGAGTCCTTCAGCGTATCGCTAATTGTGGATGTAATACAATGACGTACAGACAATGAACAGCAAACATGGTTTCCCAAACCCCCATTGTTCATAATAAATTGGAAAACGTCATAATAAAGAAGATATTCGTAAATATCTTTTTAACTCTAGTGACCTCAGTAAACATATTTTCACGAGTGGCTATCATTTTCTGAGTTCACGAGTTGAAATAAAAAAGATCTTGCACCAAAGTTGTCGAATATTCTGTTCCTTCCATTCTTAGTTTTGTGTTTTATTCGTATCGTATAACGCGACGTTCAAAAGTATAAAAAACGGACTTATGTTATGAAAGTGTAAGTTTGGATCTGTGAAGTGCATGATTTTGCCGAGCAATATAACACGTCTCATCTGTTAAACATATTTGAACTTTATGTCGGATGGCACATAATCACACCTAGTCCCATATTGGAATAGGAACTAAATCACACTTAAATGATTTTGATTTAATCCAGTAGATCAGACAGTGGGAGTTTTAAGCAGCCAAATTGTTTGCAAACTGCAAAGGCATAAAACGTACTGTAGAAACACTTGGGATGTCACAGTGCATGTATTCTTGACAACAATGTAATAATTTGAGGCTATACAAAGACTGTTATCGTTTTGTTAAAGCTATGAGAGCCTGAGCTAGATGTTTGTGGCAATATGATTTTTGTGTCGAAAGCTTGGTGACATTTCAATGTAGGCGTGACTTGTACCTACGAGTATAATGTTTGCAGCGTATAGGCGCTGAAATTCATTTTCCCCTGTGCATGTATTTGTCACCATTAAGTCTTAGGACTGTTCTCTTTATAGAATGCATATTTACTGCACAGACTCAAAGTGAAGTGCACTAGTACACGATTGTTTTTTATAGAAACCCATTCAAAGAGTTTTTTGAAATTACCAAGTTTTTTATGCGATGCACCTACCGCACAGTTCTTAATATTATCAAATTTAACTTTTCCAAACTTTCCTATTATATTGCATCATTCTGATTAAAATCAATTTTATATAAAATCATTCTATTGCAATACTTATTACTGTCTAGATTAAATGTTATAAATATCTTCACTAAATGTTCTACTATAGTAAATTTGAAAGGTTTTGTTTACAGGTTGAAAGCTGACATTTCATTCGGGCACGCGGTGACATCACGCATTTACATCCGGGAATCGAACTCACAAACCTTAATTGACAGCCAGACACGCTACTAACAGACTAGACTAATACTTGACTGGTTGACTGGGTGGATTTACATATATTGTATACAATGTACTTACCACATTTAAAACAAAATTTGTGCCATTTCTTTCCTCCTGCTAACCTTTCTTCAGCTGCATACACTGCCTTGCCACAAAGTGGACATAATGACTGTTCCGGGGGCTTGAAAGGCATTTCTGAATGTATATGAGAAACATTTTACTTTTAACAGTTTTCAGAAAAATTAAATCTTTTCTTGTTTAAAACTTGATTATCCACGTACAATATTCGATATACATATTGTACATTGTACCGCATACTAAAATGATCTGACGTGGCACATAAAAACATAACGCCATTTCATATTCCATTTGTCCTGTAAATCAGAGAAACGTAAAACCAAGACGTAAATAAAACATGCACGTCACAGTGACACTGATGGTAATGAACGCGATATCATATACATTAGTATTCAAGTTGATCAAGCATGAACATCTCTGTGTCAACAAATTTCTTTTATTTTTTTCTTTGAATTATAACTCGTCCGTCGTCTAAACGTTCTAAATTAATTGGAAGATATGTAGTTGGGTATGACAAGACCCTAGAACTTGTTGCCAGTCACTATTGTCATAAATATTTTAAACTTATCACAATATAGAATTATGATATCAAATGAAAAGAGACAATAAACCCTAAACTAGTACTCAGATCAACCATTGATGTTCATAAACTGGAAATCATCTTTGGTGTGTCCTAGCGCAAGAAACTTTATTCGTCTAGCTTAGTACTGTGGGACCAGGAAGTAGAGTAGAACGTGATTGATATGTCATGTAAGAACTGTTTTCACAATCGAGCTATAATTAAATTGTACAAACTAAACTAGAACACTTCTAAGTTCATGTGTGATACATGTGCATGTGCTTGATATTTTCTTAATTACTAATTTATCTTTGTCTGCTCGGACATGTTGTGAACTGGCAGTACAAAAAGTAGCGACAGTCCAGGTAAGTGGCCAAAAAGGGTTAGTTAAGTTGGGTTGTTTATTATCATCAAATAAATTGAGTTAGGAACTCTAAAGGAAATTGTTAAAAAAAATTTCAAATCAGTTTGCACATAAAAATGATAACCGCATCATTATAGGTCGTTTAAGATAGCTTGAGACAAAATCATCGATAATTTATTTAAACAATGTCTCATGCTATCCTGGACGAACTATAATCTAAATGCGAGAACCTATCTGATTGTCATACCAAATGCCTAGTTCACAATGATCCAGTATACAGCCCCGGTACGTTCGGACATCGGGACAAACCGCGACTACAACCGTAACGATGTCATGAAGAACAGCATTTAATCGGGATAAATCGTTTTGAATCGGCGATAACCGGGCAGTGGCTCCGGTGGTGTTAAAAAATATAAATTCAGCTGGAATTTACCGAAGAGCAGTCCAATGCCAGCAATACCGAGTGGATCCCGGGCATCATCGTAGATATTCCTGCATGATCCGCCTCTCGACCTTTAAACCACAGGGTAAAACCGAAGTAAACCAGCATGGCCTGCGTCCAAGGTAGAGATATGGCGGTTCCCAGTATGGCCACTCGATTTAACTCACGGATCTTTCCGGTTTATCCCGATCACGGGCTACAAATACCACGACACTCCAGGGCTTACACGGGGACAGTGTGAACTAGGCATAATAAAGGGAGTTGATCATCAGATATGATTATATAATGTACAACTGCATGTAGATGTTTAAATACTTGGATTATGATCTGAATACGCTATGCAATACATAATTGCACAATTATACTAGAAAATATGTGTATACATACGTTCTTGTTGCCAAATTATAAATACAACACGCTGTGTATGCTGCCTATTTACTAATTATTTCATTATCTAAGAGGCTTTAGATATATGAAAATGTGAACTTACAAAATATAATTCACTCGCAACTTTGAAGAAGAAGTTTTTATAATTTGTCTAGACAAGCTTGCAACAGGCTACAACATTAATCTATCTGTTCTACAGTTTATGCTGAAAATTTTGAAGTGCTTGCGTATTATATTAGCCAGATATTGAAAGTTCATGTAAATTATTCTGTAATATTTCATTTTAAACTATCTAACTTATATACAGGTACGAGCTGTCTGTATCTTATCATTCAGTCTGAAAAACATGTACATAAAATAAACTAGATCGATTGATTAAACAAACTTCTAACATGAAACAAGTTTTGTAATGTATATGCGCGAAAATGTAATTATTTTACACTAGTTCGCGCACCTTTGCTAATGGCGAATGTCGGACGGTAAAAAATGATACATTCAGATGAAAAATGAGGAAGCAGGCGAATGTGAGATATCATTGATCGTAAATTCTTCGAGTCTGATCATACTTTAACATCTATCTACCTGTACAGAATGTCTCAAAGAGGTAAATATGAACCGGTGCCAACAATTTTACGTGTTTTATTATTACTAGAGATATTTTTAACCATGAATAAAGAATCTAAGATATTCTAAATTCCACACGTGTGTTGTAAATCTATTTATTTTCTTGCATTTTAGATTTATTTAAGTTTAGATGATTTTAAGCACTGTTTCAGCAATATACACACATTAAAAAAGTGTTCAATGTACATGGTGCAATGAATCCAATCTTAATATGATTTATGAATTTTTTTATTTTATTTATTGGAGTTAACGCCGTGTCAACACAAGTTAGGTCATTTTACGGCGTCCAGCGCACCTTACCTAGCTTTCCTGGACCCTTGTCTATAACCAGTACTCACCTACCCTTCAACAAGGCCGGAAACTTCTCCATACTATCTAATCAATGGAGGAAAATCGACATTATTGTCAATATTCATGGAATGGTATAACCTCCCCGGGTGGGATTCGAACCCGCACCCCCTCGGGCACGAGATTCCAAATCCTGGCGCGCTACCAACTGCGCTATATGTAACTAAACAACATCTATGATACGTGCTGGGTAGGAACTTTGACCTTCCTAGTCGTAAACAGACACTCTATCACGTCGCCATTAATGCTATAATAAAAACAAAAGTGTACAAGTGTTGTATTACACGTCTGTTTCATACACTCCGTTCTTACTAGAATTTGTTTTACGTTCATGAAGCTTGAATGTCCGTGGTACAATCTAAGGGTGCTACCACAAAAGTCCTAATAAATTCTTTTACATTGAATGCGAATTGTAATCCGACAAAACCTGTTTTTCAAGCTGGGATCGAACCCATGAGTCATGACCTTAAGTCGTAGGCAAGAAAGCAAGCATTCTTCCACGCCACCATAAAAGCTTAATTGAGTACAAGGGACTATGAATGCCGTATTTTGTTACGTTATTAATCTTTGTAGTATAAACCTTGGTCTGAAAAGCGTCCTACTTAAATGAGCTTAATCAAAGTGCTGCAAACACTGTTTACTGGGGCGTGTTCAATTACACTAAACGTTGCAGAACGTTACTTAACGATACATTCGGAACTCCTCGGCCATTCGCTGCGAATTATATAATCTAATAAACAAATATGCGATCGTTAAGGCAATGAGTGATGTTTCAAAATGTACGGACTAAAAACGAAACATCACTCAATGCCTAAACGATCATATATTTGTTTATTTCCACACCGGCAGTTTCAAAATAGCGGCTAAATATGTCCGAGATTAATCGCAGCAAATGGCCGAGGAGTTCCGAATGTATCGTTACGGAACGTTTTGTAACGTTCGCGGTAACTGAACGCAGGGCTGTATGTGTAGCCTATAAATGATACCTCGTGTCATTGATTGTTTAATGCGTTAATACCATAACTGTAAGGAAAATAACAAAAAGAGAACACTGACAGTTGTTAAAGCATGTTCCAGTCAATATACAGTATACCTCAAAAATTTCTTGAACAATTTTTTTTAGCAAACTAATCATGCATAGTTTTTTGCTATTATTAAAGCACATTTATGTAACATAGTTTGATTTATAAGTTGATAAAATAATAAGATCTAATGCTAATTGGTTCAGATTGCTCTTTGTTTTGTTTTTTTCAGAGGTAAATGTGAATTGGGTTACAGTATATCCTAAAATATGCTTTGAGAATTCAGAATCCAAGATGGCGTCCAATATGGCCGATTATTTCATACAAAAAAATGTATATCTTAAGAGCTCGTAGGCTAATAAATTGATAAAGTTTTATCGTGCTAACTAATTAACCAAATAATTAGTCTTAAGTAGCAGTACAACTGTTTTCTGTTAGAATAATTGTCAGCTACCTTCACTATTCATTAGTTATGAAAATACAAAATGTATCAGTATTCGTAAGCTATGAATTCACCTCATTCTTACCAACATTATAACTACATTTGTATAATGATAATAATATAAAGGTAATATTTCGGTGAAAATGCAGGTTTATCTAAGTTTATATCATGATAATTACATAACCTATATTTCTCGAGGAAGTATTTGATCATCTGCAGTACCGAACTGGTGCTCAATTTCATGCAACTTGTACTTAATCACCATTTACTTCCCGGTTCCCAGGCACAAAGCAATAAAAAAAGTTTTACAAAAATATTGGCTTTAATATTCACTCGATTACCAGCTCAATTTGATTCCTCGCTCATACACATTCAATTTACCAACTAAAAATCCTTGATATCATTACCACTCACTGGTGGGTATCATTCAAACAGATGTATTTATAAGATAAGTTATAGTTTCACACTCGACCACATACTCCTATTACAAGTACCTCGAAATCAGTATCACGGATGGGTACTCATAGAAATGCTAAATCCAAAACCTAAGTGTCCTCATTATTAGTGCTAATGCTCTTATTCTGACTACAGTGAAACATTCACAATCCCCGCACACACTATTCACTTCAAATGCACAACCCCCCTTCCATTACAGGTATTTATTTCAATATAACAACCATCTCTCTATAGTACACAATGTACCACTATCGGTATTATCAAGTATTGATCAGGCACGCTCACATTGGTCCATACTGTAAACAGCTATCAATGATATCGCCATATAATTGATACAGGAGGCTGTATTGTTATACATTAATTTATCATCTTAGACCCACAATCTGATCACCTCGGTCTTTATGCTATGCAAGAATATTACAAACCATCCGGAAATACCTACAATTTTACGATTGCCTAGACCCAATGTTGGACCATAGGCGTCTTCGATCAACCAAAACATTAGACTAATCTTTCATTGTACTGAATCGACGATCTTAAAACAATGTACTCCTGGGGCACGTATTATCAAGCATCTTACGACAATTTTAGTCGTAAATTCGTCCATGTTGTATTGTTAAATGATCGTAAAATTTTTATAATATGCTGTCCTGTACGTTAACCTCATCTAATCTTTAAGCACAGAATACTTATCAAAGAATGCACTTTAGTATCTATCAGTCAATGACTTCAGATTTCTGACTCAGAGTTGAAGTATTTTCTCAGAACTTTGTCTGTTACCATATTAATGTATTTCAATAATCTCTAGGTAAAATATCAGATTTTGTGGTTTAAAATTATCAGAATTATTCATCTTAGACGGGATTGGTACTCTTAAGATCTGACTTGAAATAAAATCAAATATCTTGTAACTTGAACAGGTACGATGCACTTTTTAAATGGCAAATTTTAAATTCTTGATAAAGGATTTTTTGGTTACGTAGAGTTTTACAATGTGATTAGACCATAGACGGTATGCGTATCTGTCTAAAAATTAAAACCTGACTATTTTATGAATCTTTGTCGGGATATCCATGAACCTTTAATATCAGATATTGATAGTCAAATGATGTCATTTTGAAATAGTTTATACGCAGGTTATCAGCATTTTAAATGGGTTTTTGCCACAGCCAACTCATCTAACTAGCTTTCCTGGACGATTCTCTTCACCAGTACTCGCTATCACCCTCGCTACTGTTAATATCTGAATGAGATATGCCTCCTGGTTTGAAAACGTTAGATCGAGCGCTTGCTGAAACATAATCGATTGACTTCAAAGATTGAGTAAAACGCCTATTTTAATTTTATGTATGACAAATTATAACTAATCTTAAAATGAAAGCAATAATTTCAATGTCAGTAATCTATTCATTCAATCTAAGTATAGAAAACCCAACGCTGGCTAAATGATTCAATACCTAAGTTGTCCAGTGAGGACAACCATATTGCAACGCCTATAGACACCTATGGCTATGGAGGAAACTAGGGGGGTTGGAACATATGCTTCGAGAGTTCCAGTAAAAGGACACCATTGACAATTAGTTTAAGCACGTGATGTCCGATTCAGAAATATAATAATTTTAAAATTAAAGTTACAACAAGTTTAAGAGCGGCTTAAACTCTGCCTCCATATACATGTTCAGCCGACAAATTTGTACTATAACTACTGATCATTTAAATTATCTTCAGGCAAGTCATCCCTCACAGTACCTCTTTACACATAGGTGAAGTGGAACTGTTGTAGGTAATTCTCTTGCTCAGGGAAGTAAGCAGTGTCCCCAGTGGGGTTCGACCCGGGACCTCTTGATCCCTAAGCGCGCACCTGCCACCACTGGACCACTGCTCCTAATGTAGAAACACATATAACGTACGTATTAAATATAATATGGAAATTCGAACATGATATTGATTATAACATAATGCAATTTATTGCAGTATTGTTCCACGTTGATAAAGGTGTGGTCGCGGAACATATCAGACAGGTTGTACACTCTAAACATTTGTTCTCATGAACATCGCTTTTATACCACAAGCAAGTTCAACTCTACAATGTTTTTTGTAAACAAATTGTAAAAGCAAAGCTTCATCAACCTTCGCACACTAACCGAATTCCCATTACATAACATGCATGATAGAACAAAAAAACACATCAGTAACGCTGACAGGAAATTACTCAGCTAAACATTTGTAAACAATCGCTCGGTATTTTCATTGGCATTAATTTCACATTTTGGCACATGAGATGTCTTTAATTACCACTTTTAATGCTAATTGAAGTCAAATGAATAATTGTTAGACATTAATGGAGAAAATGTGGATTGGCAATATTTGTTTTCACTTAGACATGTAAATTGTCATACCAGCCCCTTCCTTTGAGAGCAGTAATATATGATTGACTAAAGTTAAGTCAGCAATGTTTCCCTCAGTCAACCCAGCCAATGTCACAACAGTATGGAACGCTCATAATCGTTATCAGAAAATTTTATTCATATAACAAATTGTTATATATATAAACAAGAAATATCTCTAAAAAGATACTTGGCGCTATGTAGCGTTCATTTTTTTTGTTTGAAGTATATATGTTGGCCAGAGAATATGACTTCAAACTACTATAAAATCTCATTTCACAAAATGTTTTTGCATATTGAAAATATTCGGACCATTTCGGAACCACCAATGTCATTATACTTATATTTTATATCTTATTCATATCTATATACCGGAAGAGAATTTCATTGGACAAATAGGAATGGTAGAGCAAATTATATTGGTTAAAATATTGGTCAAAAGTTTTTTTTAGAAAGCTTCGTCAAATAAAAATTACAAGTGAATGATTTCTCATGCATTTTCGCATTTATGAGCTATTCAAATCGAGGCTACGACGTCGGACAAAAAATCTTTGGTTTGCCATTTTCGCGTTAGATCGAAAGTCTTGCTGTTTTATTGACATAATAAATATCCCAATTGTTTTGTACTAAGAACCTTGGATAAACACGAGAGTTTTTAAGCTGTAAGAGCTTGTTTCATAATCGAGTAAAGCAACTCTGTATTTACGATAAACCAATTCAAAAATGGTACTCTTAATAACATAGCAAATATTCCTGAACATCATACCGGAAATCTATACCAACAAACTTTAATTTCTATTAACATATTTACAATGATTTTAGCTAATATTTATTTATTTAAGCTCAATTTATAAACAAATTCTTACAACTTTCCTGTCCGCTTCCTGATCACCCAGTACTATGCTAGTAGAATATTTTTCTAATCAATGAAACAAAGAGTTAGATTTGTGATGGGCATCGAGCCAACGCGGAGCTGGCTATCCATTGACTACCGGTCCAACGTCGTAACCCTTTGGCTACGCCCGCTTTATTTACAATTTAAATTAAGAAACTAGCAATTTTCACATGCCAACATAATTTAAATAATTATTATCGTAGATCGTAAAAGCTACGTTGATAAGAATGCAAAAAAGTATTGAACAGCTATTGCTGAAGAAAATTTGCAATTAAAAAGCTTGAGGAGAAATTTATTAATGTTTATCTCGTCTTGAATTTAGGAAATCAAATAGCAAATTTCAGTGAGTAGTTTTCCTGAACATTTTCATTATCCAGACTCATTCATTAACACTATATAAACATTAATTATCCCCGCCATTTTGTTACCACCCTTCTATGCACCAAGAGCAGAAATTTGTTATTAATGCAAATACTTAATATACGGAAGCGAATATCATTTTTTGATAATAACAATATCAGGAAATAAAGTTATACAATTTTGATAATTTTTTATTTATTATACATTATACATTAAGAATGCAATAAACATACCTTCACAGTAAATGAATCAACTATCCGGGATAACTAGCTGGAGAAAGTGGCCTCTAGTTAAAATCTATCAAATTTTGCAAACGAATCGAAAACGAGGCAATAATACCTGTGTACGAATG
This sequence comes from Mactra quadrangularis, assembly GCA_025267735.1. Lineage (NCBI taxonomy): Eukaryota > Metazoa > Mollusca > Bivalvia > Venerida > Mactridae > Mactra > Mactra quadrangularis. Next base: position 38,998,379 of record CM046304.1, read on the forward strand.
ATTAAGTTCTTACATACGCGTGTATATACTGAAAATGGCAATAGGTAAAGGATGTAGGTAGTATTGTTTAAACATATTTCATCTAAGGAGCCAGTATGACTCATTTCTTAAAATATATATAAGAATTATTATTGTTGTTGTTTGTCAGCCATTCAAGAAAAACATACACATTTTGAATTATATTTAAGAATGAATATTTACAATGTAGGTGTGGTGATAGTATGTAATTGATAATACATAGAATTTTAAGAATGGTTGGTTCTTACCACAAACCATCTTACGATGTAAACCGTCGTAATTTCAATCCAGAAATTGCCAAGTTTTGATTAACTGATTGAAAATTATTTGCTTACGATTATAGACGCATGTAGACGTAAACTGTACGGAACTTGTCATAGCATATACTGTATTGAACTTAAGCCATTCTTTAACCAGGAGAGAAATGAACTTACCATTCATTTTGTCGTAAGACATTTTGTGATAAGAGCGGGTGCTGAATTTTGTTTCTCTGAAACGTTATTTTTACGGAGAATTTAAGGAGAATAATAACTACAGGTTTATTTTTCTTCCATCGTCCTTTTCGATTAACTTATTACATATCAAATCATCAAGAACCAACTTACATTTATTTTGATTTAGTCTCTCTTAAAGATTCAATGGTGTTAAACTTAGGCACGGGTTTCATGCTTAACTGGGTTAGTTTCAGTCTTAAGAAATTACTTTGAAAGTAAGGATTCATACATATATTTTAATAACATTTATGAAAACAGAATCGGTTCAATTATATTTCTAAATAACTATTTTGTAAATATATCGATTTGTGATTACTAGACACAGTTTAAGAACTAAATAAAAAACAAAGTTTTATTTGATAGTTCTTTGATAAGAATGCAATCCTTATGTTCGGTGCGACAAAGTTTGTTTGTTGTTTGTTTGTTGGGTTTAACGCCGTAGCAACACAATTATAGGCCATATAACGGCGGTCAGTCAACCTACTCACTCCTCATGGAAAGGCTAAATATCTGGATTTAGCTGTTAACCAACTACTGAGCACATACTTTCGTCAGTGACTGACAACTGCCCTACATAATTAAAAATCATTGGTAGGAGGGAAAATGGTCGTAGAAATAATTTCATGACCATGCTCCACGGAAGTATGCCCGCCCGGGAATCGAACCCACGACCCCTCGATTCGGTGCGACAAAGAAATCCAATGATTCAATTTGTTGCAGACGAAAACAGCATCAATTAAATATTTGATAGAAGAAAAATGGTCAGAGGTCCAGTCGTTGCACGCGGATATGTCCCGGATTTATACGTCATCGGTGCAAGAAATTTATGTAAGACCGCTTCACAGCACTTAACATAGAAGTGTAAAAGACTCTTCAAGCAGATTGGCAGAAAGATTGCCAATAGTCCGTGCTTTAGTATGAAACCATGAAATGGCATTACTTTTGAACCCGTAGTAAACCGGCATAGCCTGTGTTCAAGATAAAATTCGGTGACTCCCAATTTGGCTACTTAATTTTCTTAAGGATTTTCCCGATTCGTCTAGGTCTACTGGTTACAATATCTAGGTCGCACCGGGGCTTACACCTGGACAGTTTATAATTAAAGCTTATTCAGAATTTATTTCTGAATAATTTATTCAGCATTTAAGAACTTCTTTTTTGGAAAAGCTAATGGTTATGGCAGTTTCCACCTGCCTTTTACTATAATGCCGATATCTTTACAATTTTAGAAAAATACACTTGGTATTTGAAAATGATCAACTACTATTGCACACTTGAATATCTATCATTCTAGCACAGAACATTCTCTTTGTTTAGCCACAACCAAAATGCCGACACCAGTTATGCCTCAGTCCCATAAAATCGTGGTTTGTTACGGGACCGTACGTGCAGACAGTCGTAGGCCGTGGGAAGCCTTACGTATCAAGGTGACGGTATGCACATGGTACAAAACAACACACCTGTACGGAGCCGTAGCTGGAAGAAATGCTAGTTTAATCCATACTCGGCCATGACTTTGTTCATGATTTGACTCTGAAACTGATACGTGCATCCTGGGCTCATCTCACGGACCCTGGAAAAAACGTAACAGTCCGTACGGGTACGCAAGAGTCCGTACGAGTCCTTGCGGAGCTTGATCGCACGGTGCCCGTACGGTGCCCTCACGGCTATTTGTATGTTTATGGGACTGTAGCTTTACTCAATTTAGTTAGTTGAACTAGCCGTCAAACAAGAACAATGTGGTACAAGTAACATAAATCATCATAAATCACAAAATACTGTTTGCTTTTTAAGATGGTTCTCCCATGTCATTATTGTCTTAGTAGGCGTAAAATAAAATACATGTATTACTAAATTACAACATTAAACATCATTTGTTTAAATTAGTAACTTAGAATGAATGAAATATGATAACAATTGAGATCAGGTGTGGTTTGATCATTTATCAATTTATAACATTGACTATAATTACAATGCCATGTGATTATCAAAGACGGACATTAAATACCTGGTACAGGACAGATATGGACAGCTACAACGGTTTCTGTGACAATTTTGATGAAGATGCATGAGTCCCTTTAATAAGGGACATTAGTCAGTTATTTCCACTTGTATACTCAAACAAGTAGGTCCAATTAGTTGGATTACTCGGATTTTACCCTTACTTTTCAATGTCAATTTGCCGAATTTAATATTAAATAACATTTTTGTAAATCATTTAATTTGTTTGAAATTCAAGCTAAGTATTTTTAGGGCATAGAACTATCTAAATTTTATCACTTCTGTTAATATCTTAATTAACAAGAAAGATATTAAATGAAATATATTGTTATCCTTATACATGTATTGGAATTCAATGATAAAATCTGAGGATTCCAACTGTTAGAACCTACTTACCAATTGGATTGCTTCAGATTTGATTGAGGGACATTTAACTGACTAAAGTCCCTAATGAGGTTAAATGAAGAGTAACGAATAGCTTTTGTTTATTATGATAGTACATGTGTATTTGGAAAATCTAAGCCCTTACCAGACAAACAACATGTGAAGTCAAACAAAATTTTACAAATACGCCCTGGCACCAGTTTGACGAAAAAACTTTGTTCTCAAACTCAATTTTTTTATTTTTATCATTAATTTTTGCTAATTAAGTCAATATAACAACCAATTAATCTAAGAACATTAGAAAATCAAAACGATGCTTAAAAGTCATTTTATGCAAAATGAAGCTGACAAACATGTTTGAATAAAGTTTAATTCAATTGTATTGACTTGACTCTAGAGTCTGTTGAATGAACTGTTGAGTTTAGTCTTAAATGAAACCTGAGTTTTTATAATAATACCCATAATATTTTATGTTGAAACATTTAATGTATTTTGATTATTATGATCATCTAAAAACAGCCATTCCATCTACATTGGCATGCTATTAAGAGCCAAAAACACTGTTATTGAGTCAGTTATTGAGTTTGTACTTAAGTTGGATAGAATTATTAAGATGTTAATTCACGGTAGAAAATGATCTGATGGCAATTGTCCGCCCGCTTGTATGAACAATGCCCCGAGAGCCACAGCAAAATACTCAATATTTGTAACTGTATAAAGTAACAAGTGCATTTATTATTCATAGAAACTGATTACACACCGACATCAAGACACATTGAACCCTGTCAGACATTGAATGGGGTATGGTTACTAGTAATGACACTTAACTTCACTCGTCAAAAACTAATCAGTTATATCGCGTAGTCTACTTTACTTGCTTGAGGGTTACTTTTCCAAACCCAAGCATGCAATTATAACCAAGCGTTGTCTGATGAGATTTGCTGTAATATAATTCCAAAATATAGACACTAAAAATGATTTCTACTTGATTTTTGAAATGCTACAGATTTTTTTATATTTGTGCTGGGGCGGCATAAATGAAATTTACGTGTTCGTTTGTTCATCTTGATCACAGACAATGTATACAACACGGATACCATCAAAATTGATTATGATTTGTAAATTGATTCATGACCAGTGTAGTTATTATATCATGATATGTATTTAGCTGTCTCAGGTCAGTGTGAATAAATTAAACGCCGAGTTTAACGCCGTAGTCAACGTATTCATCCTTATTTAGAAACAGTGATAGGAGCGAAAATAGCGATAGAAATAAATCCATAACCAACTAAGCTAGCCAGGGGGCTTTAACAAGTTGAATAACATTTAAGTTTTTGAATCATGATATAAATCCGACTGTCTCAGCTCAAAATAAACCAGCTATGGAAATTTAACACTAGTGAAGTTATTGAATGATGTGTCCCGGGTCGGTAGCGCAGTTGGTAGCGCGCCTGGATTTCTAATCTTGTTTCACGAAGGTGGTACGGATTCAAGTCCCATCCGGGGAGGTTATACCCTTCCATTAAAATTTAAGATATATGGAGAAGTTTCCGGTCTTGTGGAAGGGTAGGTGAGTACTGGTTATAGACGAAGTCAAAGAAAGCTAAGTGAGGTGCGCTGGACGCCGTAAAATAACATAAAATTGTGCTTACACGGCAATAAACCAAGTATAAATAAATATAGAAATTGAATCATGTAATGTATCCAACAGTCTGAGTTCAACATGAACAAGCTAAACAACAGTGCAGTTTTTGAATTATGATATATACGAGTATATCCAACTGTTACAGGTAATTGTGAACCAGCTATGAAAATTGAACTCTATATTACAATAGATAACAGTTTTTTGTATATAAATGATGCTGTTAGCATTTAGAAAACATATGTTTCCACATAGATAATTATCTATAATTGTAAAATGATACTTTATGTATCATATATTATGACTGCGTATGTTTAAATATATCCATAATTGTAACGACAATTAACTGACAGCGTGAGAGGCATTTAGTCAGTGGTGTTTGTAAGGGACGTTGAGTCAGTGGAATTCTAAGGTTTTGGTACCTTTTCTGAGTTTAACTTATCAACTAAAGTGTTAAAATGGACGGTGGTCAAGAGATGGACACTGTTGGAGAAACTGATCCAGGCAAGAAGTATGTCTCTGTAGGTACGTGATAAATGGTTTTTTGTCATTTATTTATTTATACTGGATTTAACGCCGTGTCAACACAATTTTACAAAATGTATAGGTTATTTTACAGCATCCAGCGCACCTAACCTAGCTTTCCTGGACCCTTGTTTATAACCAGTGCTCACCTATTCTTTCACAAGGCCGGACACTTCTCTATATACATTTTAATGCTTTTTGTAATTAAACGACATTTCGTGTTGCATTGAACTGTTTTAGATTTGAATTCTATCAAATCGTTTTGACTTGCGGTATTTAATACTGTATTGATTGCAGACATAAATAATGACAAGTTAAAATGCATTTTACCATAAATGAAATAAGTATTGCATTTCATGTATGCGCTGCTGACAGTTAAATATTATTTAACAATGCAAAATTTAACAATTCTAATATTAATTGATCAAATTTTAGTTTATCATCACTTGAGTTATCAGAATGGAACAAGTCATCAATCCAAGAAAGAATCAGATGGATTGTGTCAACTGGTATGTTGTTAATATATTGTAAAGTACAAAACTTGTCTACGAACTTCTTTGTTTACATGTAGGTAGGGATAGGCGGATCGTGCAGGGGTCAAGGGGGTCCGGAACCCCCTGTAATTTCCAATATGTACCTGTCCATTAGTGTATTTATTGACTGTAATTAATTTTAATTAGCATAAATTATGACAATAATATTGTCGATTTCAAATCGCGAAAAGTTGCGAGTTAAAATAAAAATTACTCGCAATTTTCAAAATCCACTCGCATTTTGCGAGTATGTTAGCTTAAATTCGAGCACTGTATGTTGCATTACTCTGCAAAATGTGTATAATGCGGTTGTGGTTCGAAAGTTTGGGTCCCCACCCCCCTAGAAAAAATCCTGGATCCGCCCCTGGTTAGCCTTGTTTTACTCTGACCTTTCATTATTATATTATTATTAAATATATATAGATGGGAGTTAACTCGGTATAGGTTAGTGCATATATAAATTATTCCAGGACTAGTTAAATCCCTTAGTTTATTTAATGCGATCGGATTCTAAAAATTCTTTGTTTTTAATCCTTGATTGTAGTGATATATTAGAAATCTTTAAGCACGAGTATGTTTAACTTACAATGTATTTTAGCTCTACAATTTGAAGATTATAAATGTTCAATTACTTCAAACAATCGTGACGTCATTTGGAACCACCTCGACGATCGTCTATGCAGAAAGCGTATATCTTCGTAGAGGATCGCCGAGGTAGTCCCGATTGTCATGACGTATTAGCAAGAAATAAAACAAAATGTAAAACGAAGAAATGTTTGCCATGGTCAATAATCATGATATTACACAGTAAAGCTAATTGGTTTTAACTAAAAGTACTTGATTGTTAAACTATACAACAGATTAGGCGGACTAGTGATATATTCTTTAGTTACATGTTGTTAAGGTCATTTACTATCGTGGCCATACCGACACGTCGAAATCAATGGCGACAATGCAATTATCTGAATATACACAGTACTATCAGGAGTTATCATCCTTATGGTATACTTTTACTTATAAGTGCAGCCTATTCTGGCCGTGGGTCAATAGATTTATGACTTAGATAAAAACAACAGTGAAGCAGCAGGTTGCGAAATGCCCTGTTTAGTATGATTATACTGTATGTATAGAATGGGAAGTTGTCAAACGATAACTATAGTTTCCTTTGTTGAATATAATTTAATGAATGATACACCAAATTCACGAAGAACATGACTTGTGGGTTACCGCCATCATGGATAGTATCCATACAAACACTACGGGTTTCTGAGAATGATTTTAAATGCAAGTAAACCCAATTTAAACCTATATACATGTATATTAAATTTTTTCAACACACAATGTATAAAGTTACAAACGAAGAACATACTATAATATAAATATTACTATACTTTTACAGGTACCTACTTATGAGACCTATGAGAAAAGTACCATGTTTTATGTACCTGATTATCTCCCCTTGGCTGTTGTAGCATTCTTCATCTTCTTACCATGTGGAGTGATGTCAATACATAACAGTTTAAAGGTACAGTACGTACAAATACAATTTATATATACTGGGTTTAACGTCATGTCGGCATAATGTTTTAGGTTATTTTACGGCGTCCAGCACCTAAGATAGCTTTCTTGGACCCTTATCTATAACCATACGCTCCCCTCGCAGCTCAGTGAATACATTACATTCACCCGCTGCCTTAAAACGTGTCAATTTATGATATTGACCTTTACTATGAACCTTTGAACGACCAATGAAAGTTTACCAAATTCCAATTTAGCTGAAAAACTTTATACGCATTTTCATTGGTTGAACGAGTAAACATTACCTTATATGGTATGACCATACTAGTGACGAATGCAACCTCGTATGACGTCATATATAGCGAGACTACAATTTGTATTTAATTTCAATAAGTTGCTCTATGTTTAAAGTTAAAAGATCAGAGATACACGTTTAAAAAGATCAATATTTACTTTTATTTTTGTAAGTTTTCCATTATCTAACTAAGGCAAAACTGTCCAGCATCTTTGCATTTCGACATTTTGAAATTATATGCGTGAGAAATTTTGCATCTATTTTTAAAAAATCACGTGACAGTCATGCGATTTATATGTTTATGTGTCTCTGTCTAAAAATAGAAATATCAGTTTGTACGTAGTATTTTAGCAGAGGAAGAAAGTGAGCGAGTGAATCTTTCGAACCGATGAATTGGAGAGTACTATAACCAATACTTACCTCTCCTTCCACAAGACCGGAAACCTCTCCATATACCTTATTATTGGAGGAAAATCAGTACTGTCAATTTTTCATGGAGGGGTATAAGTCCTCCGTATGGGAGTTGAATCTGTACCACTTCGGGCGCGCTACCATCATATAGCAATAGAATGACTGAACTATTTTTGTCACAATTAAAGGTAAAGTTATTCTGTCAGCAAGACCTTTTTCTTAAAGGCATTGAAGGCCAAAGATTACATTTAGAGTGTAGGTTTACGCAGTTTTTACACTATACGCATTAACATGTGCTTGTCTGCACTTGAATATCGTTTCGCCGGTTAAACTGGTCAGGCTTTTCGTCGATAGTTTTCGATTTATGGTAATAATTTCAGAAAAAAAACGTTCATACCTCAAAACTGGAATTATTAAAAAACGGACGTTGTCATAAAATATTTCGGACACTACTTGCGTCTTGATAACGAGTGAAATTTGTGTGTGTAGAATACTCTATAATGCTTTCCCTTGTGAATTAAGATACAAATTATCTCCATCGTACGGTGCGAAATATGTAATAGTAATGGATGATTTTGTGTCTGATTTTTGCAAAAATTAAGACAAAAATGATGCATGGTTGTCTGACACGCTTTGAAAAAAAAATATAAAAAAATCCAATACAAATTGATGTAACAGGACAAAAACGAATAATAGACAATGTTGGTATCATAGTTCTTTTATTTTGCTTCAAACTACGAGGGAGAATACTACGAGCCCAATTCGAATATATAGAGAATATTAGGTTAGTGCCAATCTGTATCTAGTTTATCCGGCAAGTTGGAGAAAGGTTTATTCGGTGAGGCTTGTCGAGTCGAATAAACCTTTTGGAGAGAAGCCGGATAAACTAAGTACAGATTGACACTAACCTAATATTCTATTTATCCTACTCGCATTTGCTTGAATGACTAATTTAAAATCCGAAAATTCTGCGTTTAACATGCTTTAAATTCAGATCATGGCCGAATTGTTCAAAGCGCAGTAATTGTGTAAAACGGTCTTTTAACTGTTTGCGCGTCAAGAAATAATTCCGATGATTGACTCCATTATATATTAGTAAAGGTTATATTTTAAATAAAAGAAGCGAAAATACTAAATAAACTCGGTTTAGAAATAAACAAGGAAAAAATCATTTTTGGACGAATAAATCACTTACTTCATCATTCAAATTTTACAAAAACTCAATCGTTGACGCTGTACAGTGCCAAACTCCAAAATTTAAGTTGTCGTTAAAAGAATGAAACGCGGCCGCTTTTGATGCCCAATGTTATGATTATGTAGAAAAGTAGTCCGTCAATGCCTAGTCACGTGACTGCCGAATAAAGCAACGCTGCCGAATAAAGATTGGTTTATTTGGTCAATAGGTTTTCCTTCTAAAAGATCACTTTGGGGTAGGATAAAATAATGTAGTTACACCACTTCGAGTTTTCAGATTCCACGTATATTTTAGCCGACAATTAACAAAAACATGTTTCAGGTGAACACAATTCAGACGTGGATTAGTCTCGTTAGAATTTCGGATACTTTATTTTGCATTAATTAATGTAAATGTAACCAAACAACTAAAAAGGTATCCACAGCAATTCTTGTACAATGATCCTTTGATCTTAGCTGTTTAGTGAGAAATGCTCATTAAAAACATAAGTATCCAATATCTAAATTATTACATAGGGCGCGGCCATGATCATGCTTTGTCTGACGTACTTTTACCTGCCAAAATACGACTGAGAACAAGACAAAATTCAAAAGGCGAAAGTATGAAATCCACGCGTAATCGGATAACTAACATCTCAAGGACCAAAGCAGTCCGAGACGGCTTGTTAAAAATCAACATTTCTTTCTAAATGTCTTATTTGTTGAGTTTTATCACGTCTATGCGCTTTAGGTATTACTTACAAAATATATCAAATCATTTAGAATTTATGGATATTTTAATATATAAAGCTACCCAACCCACGTCATAGATTTTTTCAATTTCAAAAATTGATACACCCTTAAATTGTCAAATTTTCATTGAAGGGTATAACCTCACCGAATGAGATTCGAACCTGTACCCCGATCGATACACTCGATTCGCAATCCCGATGTGCTACTAACTGAGCAACCGACCAGGTAAATGTTGCAAATATACGTCTCAAACGAATGAAGAATGTGAAGCTACCAATGGCTACAGTACTAGCGGTGAGATCAAATAAATGGAAAATGATTATGGCTTCCAAAACTATAAGCCCTATCTTAACGTTTTGTTTTATCGTTTGATGCGGAATACCCGTCATAAGCAGAAAAACACACAGGTTTGCAGGAACAAGTTTGAGAGTTGACCTGAAGGTGACCTAAGTAGACATTGAGATAAGTTAATGGCCGCAAAATGTGTTGCTTTTGGACATTTTGTCGATAGTGAATGTACCATAACGATTGCTATGGATGATAGAGTATATGGCTTGGACCTTATGGCGATTGGCTTAGGGTGTTATAGTGGCTGCTGTGGACGTAATGGTGATTTCTAGGGATATGTTGATGGTTGCTACACGTCTTAGAGTGATTGCTTAATAGTAACATTGTGCTATGTAGTACCTTGTGTATTGTTAGGTTTGATGCTACAAGTTTAGCGTTAGTATTGTGACGTTTAGCGTCCGGGCAATTGCGATGATTTGCAGTAGTTGCGACGTGTAGCGTTGGTGTTGCAAAGTTTATCGCCAATTGCGATCATGATCGGCGTTGCGACTTTTAGCATCGCTGCAAACATTAACATTGCAAAAATGAGTGGCGATTGACCATCTTAAAGTACGGTGGAAATAATTGTCTGCTTTCTAGAACCCCCTGGAATTTCCATAATGTACCTGTCCATATGTGTATTTCTTAGCTGTAAGTCATTTTTAATGAGCATGAAGCATATTTCTCGGTGATTAACATAGATTTAATGGTTATGTCGTTTTTATCATTTATATATTGCGTCATTCTGCAAAAAGTGTATTTTGAGGTAGTGGTTCGAATGTTTGTCAGAGTATATAAAACTCAGTACTTAAAGTCTATTTTTGTCTTAGCTTGTAAATCGTGCTATCGGAAGCTTTCGGCAAAATACATGCATTGAACAGTGAAGTTTGTTTTCAAAAGAATAGAAATTTTTAAACTGTGCCACAATATTGCGGACTCACTTGGAAATATTTAAAATGGCATTGTCATAAATTGATTCGTCTGAATTAAAGAACGGACAAAACTTTCGTCGTGATGAGGTAATTTCAATGCCCTGTACATTACTTGTTGTTGTTTTTTTCTTGTGAATTTAAATACTAATTTTCTCCAACGTTCAGTTCGAAATATACAATAACAACGGGTGGTTTTATTTCCGATTTTGCAAAATATATAGACAAATTGTTGTACGGCTGTCAGATACGTTCTTGAAATTTAACACTAAATTTTGAAACATATTGATGTAACTGGAAAAAAAGAATGACAGACAATGTGTGTATCATAGTTCTTTTATTTTTATCAAACTATGAGCACAATTCATTTTCAGTCGCTAACTTAAAGAATAAAGTTTCAACGTCTATATACAATGAATGTATTTCGTCTACATTTGAGAGATGAGCACACCGGAAAATAATATTATCGCAGTTTTATCAGAGTTGTCCGAGTACACTGACGCTATATCTCCGGTTTTGACTTCAGCTATAATTGTTACAGAGCTTTCATCTACTAAAGCGCTTTGACTGTTTAGATGGACCCAGTCAAGGGATTTGCTATTTATCAATACGCTTAAAGATGCATATCCTTGTACATCAAGGCCTAAGTCTTGAACTGACAGTATAAACAAGTACAATCCGCTTATTGGCGCTGTGAAATTGCCAGAATTAGGTTCAAAACCTCCACCTAAGTTTAGATAAACTTTATCGAAATCATGTACTAGTGTTGTGCTATTCACGTTATCTAACATCTTCCATGCACGGAATGCAATATTCATTTTAGGAGGATATGTCGGAACTGGAAGTTGGAGACGACGTTGTCTGATGGATCTTTTCTCAGAGTTAGCTGTCGTGAAGTTATCATCATTGATTGTGGCATCTTTATGTGCTGATACTTCATTTCCAGAAGATCGGTCGAAATTGTCGCCAGACATGTTCTTGAATTTCTCATCTGTTGAATATTGTCTTTCTAAAATATTATCTAATTTATGTTCAAGTTCAGAAATTACATTCTCCTTAAGAATTAGTTGCTCAGCTTGTTGTTCTAATTTCATGGACAAATCGTGAATCATTTCTGCTTGTGCTTTCGTTTCCATTCTTTGCTCTTCCATGTCAGTCACCAGTTTTTGTATAATAGCTTCTTGTTCTATTCCTGTAAATATACAAATTCGACGTTTTGTTTTTGAGACAATTTTAAGCGATTAGCCTTAGTATCATGTATTAACTTCATGGAGGACGTCTGTTATAAATGAGATTTATTTTGTTTATAAAAAACATAACCAAGTTTTTTATGTATATTGAAAATCAAGACGATTTCTAATTAAGAACTATAATGATATTTATTTTAAGACACTTAATGATATTGCTGCAACGATTCATCAGAAAGTCGATTTAATGCGATTCGATTTTTTTTCTATTCGATTTTTTATTCGATTCATTGAAAAATATACATGTATGTAGTTTATTCCAAATATAAACATTCATTTCAGCTTACAACGGACTAATATTGATAAATTAATTGTGCAATTTAAATTTTCAACATTTTTCAGAACAAGATAAAAAATTAAATAAATTTCCACACTGTTTTAATTTTTCACTAGTTTAACATTGTAACTAAAAGTCATAAATTTTTATATTCTTTAGACAAGTTTAAAGGCAGGTATCGAATCGAAAACCGCAAACCTGTCCCGAATCAATATCGAATCGGCACCCTCGCAATCTATATTCGAGTTATCGAATCGAATCGGTGCAGCCCTATTTATGAAAATCCCTTCGATGCTTCCATTTCGGTCCTTATTGTAAAAATTGACTTCAAAGTGTCTATCAAAATGTCATTGTGGAAACAAATAAAGTTACCTTTTCTTTCCAGCTTCACTAGTCTCTCTTCCAGCATGGCAGTCGTCTGCATGCAGTCAACAAATATCCGTTGTAGTGTCAGAATATGAATAAACACAAAGAGCAGAATCATTTTGGTTCAATTGAAAATTAACGTTTAGTCAAATTATAATAATCTCTCAATGATGACCTTACGTCAAACTAGTATATATAACTTGTAAAGGTTATGCGGGTTAGATAAGACTTTAATTCAAACATGACTGGATTTTCGGTCACGGGCGGAATAATTTCCTTTACGAGAATGTGCATCGACATACATTTTGTATTTTATTTCGTGTCCCATTTTTTACGTTTACAAGTTGTTCAACAATAAATACTGAACTGACCACCCCTCGTCACCACTTGTACCGCCATTGATTACAGGTCGAATAAGATTATTTAGTTATGTGTGCATTTATGTTATGGATTCCTGCATCTATTTAAAAAGTTGTATTATTCTTTTAAATGTGCTCGTAATTCACAGATATATTTATCACAATTTCGTATTTTGCGTATGTCGCTATTAATGGTCCCGCACTTGCACTTGAATATAGTTTCGCTGGTTAAACTGGTCAGGCTTTTTCGTCGATAGTTTTCGATTTATGGTAATAATTCAGAAAAAAACGTTCATACCTCAAAACTGGAATTATTTAATACGGACATTGTCATAAAATATTTCGGACACTACTTGCGTCTTGATAACGAGTTAAATTTGTGTGTGTATAATACTCTATAATGCTTTCCATTGTGAATTTGCATACAAATTATCTCCATCGTACGGTGCGAAATACACAATAGTAATGGATGATTTTGTTTCTTATTTTTGCAAAAGTTAAGACAAAAATTATGTTAGACTGTCTCTGTCTGATACGCTCTTTGAAAAAAAGAAAAACAAATTTCGATACATATTGATGTAACCTGACAAAAACGAATAATAGACAATGTTGTTATCGTAGTTCTTTTACTTTGCTCCAAACAATGATTGACAAAACTACAAGCACAATTCTTTTTCAGTCTTTAAGAATATAGTTACACCATTTACATATATATCCTATCTACATTTGAGAGATAAGCACACCAGAAAATGTTATTGTCACGACCTTATCAATAGAAATAACAGACGACTCTACTGAAACAATTTCTCCGGTGTTAACTTGAGCAATAACCGTTACAGATCTTTGATGTTGGTAAATATTGGGCTCGTTTAGAATGATCTTGTCCGTGCTAATTTTATTTATGAAAACACTTGCAAACATAATGATTTGTTTGTTTCTAGTACTTGCGGGGACTTCAACTGATAGTGTAAACAAGTACAACCCGCTTGTTGGTGCCACGAAATTGCCGGAAGAAGGTTTAAAACCTCCACCTAAGTTGAGGTAAACTTCATCGAAACCATGAACTTGTCCTGGATTATTTAAAGACTTCAATGCACGGAACGCAATGTTCATTTTAGGAGGATGTGTCGGCACTGGAAGTTGGAGACGACGTTGTCTAATTGACCTTTTCTCAGAGTTCGCTGTCGTGTAGTTATCATCATAGATTTTATGTGTTGATATTTTATTTCTAGAAGATTGATTGAAGTTGTCACTAGACATGTTCTTGAATTTCTTATCTGTTGAATATTGTCTATCTAAAATTTTATCTAATCTATTTTCAAGTTCAGAAATTACCTTCTCTTTCAGAATAAGTTGCTCAGTTTGTTGCTCTAATTTCATGTACAAATCGTGAATTATTTCTGCCTGTGCTTTCGTTTCTATTTTTTGCTCTTCCATGTCATTCACCAATTTCCGTATAATAGCTTCTTGTTCCATTCCTATTCAAGAATGATCAATCAGTTAGTGTATGTATTTGTATTTATCAAATAATTACCTGATAGAAATATAATTTTGTAGCCTTTTATTGCTAAATGAATGCCCTTTCTTGTGATACATATTTTAAGTATGTGCTATAAAATTTGTTGACGCCGCATCTGCAGTTCGGTTATTTCTAGATCACCCCTCGTAAATATACAAATTGGACGTTTTGTTTTTGAGACAATTTTAGGCGAGTAGCCAAGTATCATGTATTAACTTCATGAAGGACGTCGGTTATAAATGAGATTGATTTTCTTTATAAAAAACATAACCAAGTATTTTATGTCTAATGGAAATCAAGAAGATATCAAATTGAAAACCCTTATGATATTTATTTTAAGACTCTTAATGATATGGCTGCAACGATTCATCGGAAAGTTGATTCGATGCGGTTCGATTTTTTATCTTTCAATTCGATTTTTTTATTCGATTCATTGAATAATATACATGTATGTAGATTATTTCAAATATACTTAAAAACATTCATTTCAGCTTACAACGGACTAATATTGATAAAAAATAGTGTAATTTAATTTTAAACATTTATTCAGCACAAAATCAATAAAGCAAATGAATTTTCTCACTGATCCATTTTCACTAGTTTAACATTGTAACTAAAAGTCTTAAATTCTTATAACTATCAGGTATCTACGGAAGCCCTGGAGGGACATTTTATGTTATTTGTTATGACTTATTTGTTATTACTTTTTGTTATTACTTATTTGTCATGATTTATTTTCATGTTAAATGTAGACTGATCGTTCGGCCATTTTGTACCTTGTAAAGTAAAGATGGCAAAATTCGTTTTATTTGTGTTCATTCTAGCAGTTATTTTATTACCAGTTATTCCTTATTTGTTATGAGTGATTACTTACAACTTTGTTAGAATTGAAATTGATCATTATCTCTCATGCCCCTTCTTATGTTCATGTATTTGTAACTAATCACTTATAACAAATAAGGAATAACAAATAAGGAATAACAAATAAGGAATAGCAAATAAGTAAAAACAAATAAGGAATAACAAATAAGGAATAACAAATAAGAAATAATTATTAGCTACTGAGTATATAATTTGGCTAATGGGCACTACACTCAACGAATGGTAATAAAATAACTGCTGGAATGGACACAAATAAAACGATTTTGCCATCTTTACTTTACATTGTACAAAATAGCTGAACGATCAGTCTACGTTTAATTTGAAAATAAATCATAACAAATAAGTAATCACAAATAAGTCATAACAAGTAACATAAAATGTCCCTCCAGGGCTTCCGTAGGTATCGAATCGAAAACCGCAGGTCCCGAATCAATATCAAATCGGCATCCTCGCAATCTATATTCGAGTTATCGAATGCAATCGTTGCAGCCCTATTAATGACAAATGTCCTTCGATGCTTCCATTTTGGTCTTTATTTTTAAATTGACTTCAAACGTGACTATCCAAATGTTAATGTGGAAATAAATGAAGTTACCTTTTCTTTCCAGCTTTTCTAATCTCTCTTCCAGCATGGCAGTCGTCTGTATGCTGTCAACAAATATCCGTTGTAGTGTAAGAAATTGAATAAACAAAAAGAGCAGAATCATTTTGGTTCATTTGAAAATTAACGTTTGGTCAAATTATAATATTGTCTCAATGATGGCCTTACGTCAACTAGTATATATAACTTGTAAAGGTTATGCGGGTTAGATAAGACTTTAATTCAAACATGACTGGATTTTCGGTCACGGGCGGAATAATTTCCTTTAAGAGAATGTGCATCGACATATTTTATTTCGTGTCCCATTTTCTACGTTTACAAGTTTTTCAACAATAAATACTGAACTGAACACACCTTGTCACCACTTGTACCGCCATTGATCACAGGTTGAGTAAGATCGTTTAGTTATGTGTGCATTTATGATATGGATTCCTGCATCTATTTGAAAAGTTGTATTATTCTTTTAAATGTGCTCGTAATTTACAGTTATACTTTTATCACAATTTCGTATTTTCGTATTATATATTAAGGTTCCGAAAAAAATCGTTCAGTATGCAGATACGTATAGTAAGTATGCGGGTCCCGAAAATATAACGTTTTGTAAATGGACACATATTTTCAATGTCCCGATAAATAGTTCAGTAAACGGTCATTATTTCAATATGCGGGTCCCGAAAAAGTGAAATTTACGTTTCCAAATTTTCCATCATTTGTAGTATAATTCCACTTTTGTGAAATTGATATTATATAGTAGTTTGATGCCATATTCGCTGGCTAATAGTTTTACCTCAAACAAAATAACCCTGCACAGCGCCGAATATATTTTAATATGTTTCCTGTTTTTGTATTTTTCAGGTCAGGAAAGCAACAGAAATATCAGAATTTGTCACAGCAGTTGATGCCTCTGATTGGGCTTTACAATATGCATTGATAGCGTTTATTGTTGGACCACTTCTTATATGTACATTGTTTGTCGCTTTATATGTACCATTTCAATAGTACTGTTTGTCTCTTTATATGTACCATTTTTCTGTTTGTCTATTCATATGTACCATTTCAATAGTATTCTGTTTGTCTATTTATATGTACCATTTTTCTGTTTGTCTATTTATATGTACCATTTCAATAGTATTCTGTTTGTCTATTTATATGTACCATTTTTCTGTTTGTCTATTTATATGTACCATTTCAATAGTATTCTGCTTGTCTCTTTATATGTACCATTTCAATAGTATTCTGCTTGTCTCTTTATATGTACCATTTCAATAGTATTCTGCTTGTCTATTTATATGTACCATTTCAATAGTATTCTGCTTGTCTCTTTATATGTAACATTTCAACAGTACTATTTGTCTCTTTATATGTACCATTTCAATAGTACACTATTTGTCTCTTTATATGTACCATTTCAATAGTATTCTGTTTGTCTCTTTATATGTACCATTTCAATAGTATTCTGTTTGTCTATTTATATGTACCTTTCAATAGTACTATTTGTCTCTTTATATGTACCATTTCAATAGTATTCTGTTTGTCTCTTTATATGTACCATTTCAATAGTACTATTTGTCTCTTTATATGTACCATTTCAATAGTACACTGTTTGTCTATTTATATGTACCATTTCAATAGTATTCTGTTTGTCTATTTATATGTACCATTTCAATAGTACTATTTGTCTCTTTATATGTACCATTTCAATAGTATTCTGTTTGTCTCTTTATATGTACCATTTCAATAGTACTATTTGTCTCTTTATATGTACCATTTCAATAGTATTCTGTTTGTCTCTTTATATGTACCATTTCAATAGTATTCTTTTTGTCTCTTCATATGTATCTTTTCATTAAAAGAGAAATGAAAACTATGTTTGTACATCAACAAATACTTAGCATTTCTATAGAGATCAACTGTGTTAAGATTTTTACGAAGTTTATTTCTTGCTGGTTATATTTTTAGTAAGCGAGACAAATCTTGTGTGTCCTGAGTAGTATTGTATTTAAGATGTGTCTCCCTTTGAAGGCGGGCATTGCTTATAAGGCTTATAGCTATAACAAATGGTCTATGCTGTACAAATTAAAAATATTAAAATTAAAAATGTATACTGTATAACTTTTATGTATTGTTTTGTATTGTATTTATACTGGGTTTAACGCCGTGTCAACACAATGTTTTATGTTATTTTACGGCGTCCAACCCACCTAACATAGCTTTCCTTGGCCCTTGTCTGTAACCAGTACTTACCTACACGTACAGACTCAACGTCCTTATTAATGATGCCAAATTTATATTATTGTCACATTTTCATGGGAGGGTGTAACCTTTATACCTCCCCGAGTAGGATTCGAACCCATACCCCTTTGGGGTATTCATTCAAATCAACCCCACGGTGGGGTATAATTTTAATTTCTTGTTGTACATCAGTAAATTACAACTTAGATTCATCCATTTTGATTCTCCCAGTACTGACCTAGTAGGATAAAGTTCCTTGCTCAAGGAAACTACGGGGTAGGTTTTTTAAAAGGATTCAAACCAATGCGGAGCTGTTTATACAATGAGTGTCAGTCCAGTGTCGTAATCGCTCGGCCACGCCCTGTTTGCTAAGTATGCATGCCTTTCTAAGGATCTTAAACTAGTAATCAAGAGTAATCAAGAAAGCATTTTTGCCTGACATTTTTGTCAAATATTGCAAATGTCGGATTCTATGTACACAGCTATCATACTTCGTAACTGATACGGAAATACTCGGAAATTACCGAAGTTAAAACGATCGATATCATACCAATACGATAATGGCAGATAATGGCAGTTTGCCATTGGTGGTTCATCCCTTTTTTCTCCCTCAGGTAAAGATATATAAAGATATACATTGAACTATATCTCTGAGCGTTATTTTATCAACAATACAGATAAGAAACTCCGACCAATCAGATTCTTACTTTGAATAATTAACATAATCATGGCACGATGATTTGGGGGCATAAAACGTATGTTCTCAGATACCGTTATCTATGTTTAGACGGCTTGCAATCAGATAAGATATATTTTTATATTTCCTCAACTGGTCTTCCTTGATTTATAGATCTTCTTCTTCATAAATACTGTAAAATAATTCATAAATGTTATTTTTTTTCTCAGGTAAGATTTTTTATTATGATCGCGCCTTTTACATTTTATTTATGCATTTTCCATGCTTTTTGCACGTATGGTTGATATGCACAGTATATCTGTACTGTTTGCGGCAACGTTTGCATTACTGAACAGTCACGGTATCAATCAAACTCCCTGCAGCGGTTATTTCCCTTGGTTAAGTAGCAAAGCGTGACGTAGGCACTGTGAGCAGTTTGGTTATCTATATAAAAATTAGCAGGCTTATAGATTCGCTAACATGGTTTCAATTCATTTAACATCCATGCCAATTTTACAAGTCGATCAGCTCTTTTAGCTAAAATTCAGGGGCGAGTTTCCTAAACATATCGCTAGCTAGCGCTTTGTGCCTTTGTACACCTCTTACACCAAAAGGAATACGCATGTGATATCAAACTAAGGGTACCAAGGGGCAAAACACTAGCTAGCAATATGCTTAGGAAACTCGTCTTGGGACTCATTGGATAGCTCTAAGAGTTTAAGAAAATGTTATCTATCGACTTTAGCCACTATTTAATTCATATTGTAAATTGTGTAAGTTCTGTGGGGTGTGCTTACATTGCTCTTGCAGACTTTGGTGGTTTTTTTTGTCAGTGGTGCATACATTAACTCTGATGATTTAAATACTTGATATTTGTTCAATATTTCCCGTAGATCTACATTACTACAGATACCCATTTTGTATTCATTGTGAGTGCAGAAGTAAAGTATTGAGTATTTAAATCAGCGGGGTTAATGTAGCGCCACTGGCAGTTGAATAAACTTTAACATGAACATATAAAATGTACTTGGTAAAGTAAATTAGGTTGTTTTTTAGTGTTCTAATAAAACTGGTGTACTGACACATGAAGTCAAATAATTGATTAAAAATATCTCATTCCTGCTGACTCAACATCCTGTTAGATTATCTATCAACTAACAATACGATACATATCTACAAGAGCGGAACTACATGAATTTTCTGTGGAATACAGGTGGGGGAATTATTCTCTCGTCATTTCGGGCATCAAATGTACTGTCAGGCCAATCTCCGTAAACAGATATCCTGTAAAGCATTTTCGTACAGGAACTTTACTATCTTAATGGAGGGTCACGTCGAGATGACCTTTTATGTCGACTAATCAATGCGTAGCTTTCATCTAAACGAAACACTATTAATAACACTTTGATTTCGTAATTTCTATTCTTAGACTAAGGTTTGCAAGCTAATTTAACAGCGGTATTATTCACAGTCTGCGATTGGACGCTCATTTCAAATTGCGTGACGTCTCTAGGATGTAAACAAGTTACGTATCATAACAATTTTTCGTCATTAATATTATGATGAGAAAGGGTCACCTGAACGTGACCCTCGTTTGAAAAAGACCAGATCTAAATTAGCGAGTAGGCGAGCGGAAAAATTTAGATTGGGTTTTAATCAGATTGCTGTCAGGCATGATGAATGTGGGGTTCTCTGACCTGTCGATGGATCTAACTTACTGGGTGAGGAATTCCTATGCTCGACTCGAACATACATCTCTGCGGACAAGTAAAAATTTCCAGCCCATTTGACCGTAGACAAGTAATACATTTTAGCTGTATAAATGCAGTAACATAGTAAGACTTAATGATGTAAATGTTTCAATCATATTTAGAACTGAACTATTTCATTCAAGTATGTAATATTACTTAAAATATGCAATTTATATCATAGTGCCCAACATTTCTTTTGAGTATTGAACAAATGCATTTGATCCCGGACTAGTAAGTTCTTTGAATTCACTTGCCCGTTGACAAATAGAATATATTTGGAATTCCACAACCCTAACTTACATTTCAAAACACTTGAATTTCCCAACATGTTTGATTTGAGCGGGATTTTTTAATTATTTGTAAAAAAATGTGTACATTTTGTGCGCCGGGATTTCGCAAAGGGTACGCGTTCGAATCCCAACACGATCGATTATACCCTTCCACGATAATTTGACAATAATGCCAATATTCTTCCATTAATTAAGTATATGGAGAAGTTGCCGTCTGTGTAGAATGGTAGGTGAGTACTGGTAATACACAAAGGTCTAGGAAAGTTAGGTTAGGTGTGTTGGTCGCCGTAAAATAATCTAACATGAGTTAATACGGCGGTAAACTAACAAAAGGTTATAGATGTATACAATGGCATATATACTAGGACGAAAAAGAAACGCCGGGTAACCTATAATGATTGTTTTAAGGGATAAATTGTATTATTGGATTATTATATTTATTTTTGTATGAAATGTCATCTGTATGGAACCAGCTGTTGAAGTTTCAATCGATTTCCGATGCTGATTATGTGAAAAAATACCCCCTTTTAACGATGACCCTTCTTGTTTTGCGAAACACGGCCGGACATGTGTTGCATATTTTATGTACCCGGCGTTTCTTTTTCGTCCAAGTATGTACAGAACGAAAACTAAGCTGTCCGATTTCATTGAAATGTATTCTAATTAATTCTATTACATCTTTCCTCCAGATCAAAACTTTTCTTCGTAGTTTCTTTAGTCTTACATTTGCTAAATTCAGAAAAAATAACCATTCAACATTGGGTATTGTTTGACAAATTTAAGCTGATATTTCATTTATCTTTATTACAATTTCACGGATATAAAAATAGCCATTATTATCATCATAAGTCACACGAAAATTATCAAATTTTAAAAACAAACTAATCAGTGTTTTAAATATATTATCCCTGACTTCCACGTGCTGTTTCGTAAACCTTTACGAAAGCTGTCGAACGGATTGTAAAGACACACATTTTAGCGTGACACATAAGATGTCTTCTGCCAGGTTATAAAATGAATTAGGCGATTATTTTCCAACAGGGTGTACATTAGGTCCTGCATAATTTTATACTTCAAGTTTTGTAGTCGCAAAGTTGATATAAAACAAGCTGCACATAAAAGTCGTCTATGTTAACATTGCGAATCAGGGGCGGATCCAGGAATTTTTCTAGGGGGGTCCGAACTTTTCTACGGGGGTCCGAACTTTTCTAGGGGGTGTCCGAACCTCGAACCACTACCACATTATACACATTTTGCAGAAAAAATGCAATATATTGATAATAAAAACCATAAATCTATGTTAAGCTCCGAGAAAAATTGCTTCATACTACTTACAAATGACTTACAAGCAAGAAATACACTAATGGGCATGTACATTTTCCAAATTCTAGGGGGGGTCCGGACCCCCTGACCCCCCCCCCCGCTGGATCCGTCCATGGCAAATGGTTTGTTTAAATTACTAATATGATGTACGTTCGTCAGTTTTTTTCACTTATTGGATGGACAAGTCCATTGTTGAAAGTACATAAACATTCACGACCTATAATATGACCTGTGCTTTTTTATTCAAGGTCGAAAAATTTTAATCGGTTACGAAATTACTACAACGTACAGTAAAAATCTTAGGTCAGATCCCATGGGGTCTAATAGATAGTTAAACTACGATATTTTTCTATTATTATTTTGTACACAGTAAGTATTTACCTATGTAACATCAAAATAATTATTCATCCAGTTTTTCGGTTTTTGTTAATAAAAACTCAACCCGTAGGCTATATTTGATGGGCCAAGTTAGGGACGCAGACAATTTTATTTGATTACAATTTCACCGTAATTGGATACTAGATGCAATCAAGAGTTAGGATATAAAATACCACTCTGTTTGTTTTTGATCTCTTAACTTGTTGTGGGAACTACGTATATAAAAGTTAAAGTCAATAAGGTAATGTTTCTAGATGATGTTACGATAACAATCAAGTTCTGATGACCCTGGATGATACGTGGAGTAACTTCAAGACGAAGTTTCAATTTAGTGATCTGTTAAAAACTTCAGGATTAAGTTTTTATTTTGGATTTATTTTGATTTGTCATTTTCGTGGATTAATACTATTGTGACTTATCGATAAATAAAAGGTATGTAAACAAAATATTTAATTTTGTTTATCTTAACTTACTTACTTACTGGCGTTCGCATTTACACAATTACGCCAGTATCTACGATGAAGGATATGTTTTCCGTCTCAGGTCCTCAAGTTTATCTTAACAAATAAATAGACTAGAATTGCTTAGCTTTATACTTATACGATATTTTAGTTCGATTGTGAAACAAGTTCAACCTATACGTATCACTCTCTAGTCAGCTTCCTGGTCCTCCAGTACTAAGCTAGTATGAAATTTTAAAGTTTCTTGCTCAAGGAAACAACGAGGTAGGTTTCAAATATACATGTACTGCTTTGACCACACACTGTAAAATTTACAATGATTTAATGATGTACTGTTTTTTTATTGAATGTTGATTATTCTACAATTGATAGCCTATTATTTTTATTGATTGTTCAATTCTATAAACATGTAGTGTCTCGTGCATGACGCCTAGCACGTGAATTTGCCCACGTGTCAGTAAAATAATCAGGGCGTTGCTCCAGACTCATAGAAAAATTTATGTATGTAGCATTAGTATCTTTAATATTTGATAAGGTAAATGATGCACCATAGCATTACAAGAAAATACTAGGTTTTAGACTCATGACATCGTAAAAGACCTATAGATACTGGTCACTCAGTGATCGGATTGATTTTCTTATTAACTGTGTGGAACATCGAAATTCGAGGTGATTAGATCGGTCATTCTATCAATTTTACGACATGGAACGTGTGTGGCCGACGGATTTCGACGCGGTAATCATTTGATTGTCAAGTCAGCGTTGGTTCGAATCCCATCCAAAACCTATATAGTTGTTTAATTAAGCTAGAACCTTTATGCTATTAGCTCAGTACTGGGGGAGCTGGAAGCATACTAGCAAGTAATTAATCTAAGTTGTAAGAACTTGTTTTGCAATCCAGCTAAAATAGTATGAACTAATATATTGAATTATTTGAACTTAGGCAAGAAACTTATAGATCTACAGAATCTGTCAAACCTCACTACTCACGGCTATATTTTAGCATTATTGAAGCAAATAGAGAGTCAATTTCTGTAAACTCGTCATGAGTCTTTTAATCAAAGTAAACCTTTTTCAAGATAATGACAGTGAACAAGTGTCAATCAAAGACAACATTGTGAACATGTCAATAGAACCACTTGACACATCGACGGAAACCTTATGATACTCATTATCTTTGTCAAGTACATGTAATACCATAGATTACAGAGAATCTGCTTTACAGGCTATCCCTTATCAGCATAAGAGTGACAAATGTTGAATAAAACAACTTATCATATCAAGAACAACCACTATTACAGGGTTTAGACACTAACAGTGTCCCGGGATTCCGAGGATCCCAAAAACTTGGGAGGAATCCCAATGATGCTTAGCTAGGGATTCCTTCTGGATCCCTGAAAAATGCCCTGCTCTTACATGAATTTGAGTTCACATGAATTGTTAACCACAGTTTGTGACTTCAATCTGTATCTTAATTTTTGTCTATTAATGGAGGAACCTCTAACCTTAAGGAGGAATTTCTGAATAACTGACTAGGGATTCCTTCTGGATCCCTGTCAAAAACAGTAAGTGCCAAACACTGTATTATTTTGATTATGACAATCAGTCAATTTATCACCTATGAACAACAAACAATTTGGTCAAGTCCTCGGATGATCATCAATAGTCAACAAGTAAAAGTTTAAGGTAATTGGTAACCAATGTTCTTTTTGGTCAAGTTGTTTTCCTCGGATTGCCGTCAATAGTCAACAAGTAAAAGTTTAAGGTAATTGGTAACCAATGTTCTTTTTGGTCAAGTTGTTTTCCTCGGATTGTCGTCAATAGTCAACAAGTAAAAGTTTAAGGTAATTAGTAACTAACGTGTTGAAATGTCCTCAGTATGTTATCTAAGGAATGTTGATATATTATCATACATTGTTTGATGTTCATGTATGATATACCCAGTCATGTTTATATATATCATATTTGTGTCACTTAATCATAACTATAACAATTAGATAACATTAACCTTTTACCTGGTCAGGACATAGGCGAAAATTGGCCATGTCTTCACCTTACAACGCGATTGGGCTATTTCAAGATGTTCTTATTTCATTACTTACAGACTGACAGATATGCAACTTGGCAAATTTTTCCGCATGTGACTATATTTATTTAGTCATTTGAACCCCGATTCCAGTCACCACGGCAATGTTGAGACGGAACAAAAGTAACAAAAATGCAAATTTTGCTCTCTTTTTTAATCCAAAATTGGCATTTTATTCAATTACTTTCTCACAACGAGGTCAAAAGCGCCAGAACTTTTTATAGACCAAAAACCTGTTACCTATTCACAATTTTGCACATTTTCTGTACCCAATGACCTCAATTTTTTCTGTTGATGAGGGGGCTGTATTCCCGTCAAACCCAAGCAGCAGATGGGACCCCCCCCCCGAGATTTATTTAAATGGAGGAGGTGAGCGAAAATATGTCAATTTTGCAGCTTTTTTCCTCAAGTGAAATTTACTATTTCCAGTTTAAAACATTGATTTCAAGTCCACTGGCACCGTGAGCATTTTCGAACAAAGAAATGTATTTTTATGCATTTTACGAACCTTTCGTAACTGAACTGTAGCAGGAATTTTATGACAAACAAGAGCTTGTTTACAATCTGAAGAGCACGTTACTTGATATTCTGTTATATACAATTATTGATAAATAATAATTCCATGGTCTACATCTAAAAGAAGACACTGTGACCAGAGTTAGTGCTTATGCGACTATTGGGCATAATTTATAGTTTGCTCTTAGTCTAAGTTAAAGATACAAACAGATCTCTTTTTTCAAGCTTCTTGAATAATTGAATAAAATAGAGTTTAGAGCACTGTTGCATTCATTCAACATTTTATTATCGTGTACCCCTGCTTACAATATATATACTCAGAGCATCACTGAGAATTGAACACAGTTAATCTTGATAATATTAAATAGTTCATAAAAACGTTTTAGATCAGTACAAAGATACTAGATATTCTGACATTAATATTGATGGGCTATTTCAAAACTAGTCTACATCCTTCCATAGTAACATGTAGTTAGACTTGTTTTACACTCACTTATCAATATTGATCTGATAAAGAGCCAATCTAAG
Organism: Mactra quadrangularis; assembly: GCA_025267735.1. Taxonomy (NCBI): domain Eukaryota; kingdom Metazoa; phylum Mollusca; class Bivalvia; order Venerida; family Mactridae; genus Mactra; species Mactra quadrangularis. The sequence goes on from CM046304.1 coordinate 39,024,874, forward strand.
TGCTCTGATTTAGAGCTTAGAGCTGCGTAGTGCATTCAAAATAGTTTGGGATATCCAAGTCATTGGTAACAGAAGATCATGTATGAAACTAGGGCTGCTTCCTGGAAGGGATGACTGATGTTACTGTTGATATCTCAACCCCTGTTTATACACTTAATGAAACTTTTAAGAACACCGATTTCCATATTGTGGGAAATTTAGGATATTATGTCCGTTCGATAATGGAAATGTGTATAAGATCATGCTGCCGTCTGCTTGCATGGTTTTCACGTATAGGACCATACTGCCGTCTGCTTGCATGGTTTTCAGGTATAGGACCATACTGTCGTCTGCTTGCATTGTTTTCATGTATAGGGCCATACTGCCGTCTGCTTGCATGGTTTTCATGCTTCTTTATTGATGCAATTTTAACCGGTTTTGCCGTGTAGCTGACGAAATGCGGGTATCAAGAGCGAAACTAAAAATATGAGTGTTTAGGAAACAGACCACCAATGTCTCAGTACTTTTGTTATGTATACATGTAAATGATATCTAACTGCACAGAGAATAATGTAATTGCGTTTTTATTGTTTCCTGGAGGATATTTCAAAGGAAAAAAATATTTATTTTATGGGCTGTAAGAAACATTGACGATCAGTTTGATTGGCACCCTTATTATCCTCCTTTTCTCTTCAAAAGTAGATTTTTCTCAATTCTAGCCAAACACTTGTAAGAAACTGGATTTTCAGCCACCGGAGTTCTTTCAAGAAATGAGATTAAAAATACATAATATGATGTTTTTACGACCTTGCCCATCTAAACAAAAAATTAGCTAACTCCCCACCTCTTTGAAAAAATTGCTGCTCCAGCCTTGATTGATATTAGCTAGGTTACAGTAAAAATTAATCAGATTAAAAATGGAGTTATAAAATGTTACACCTTGTACTATTTCTAAAATATCTTTTAATATTTATAAAACTTGATAAAACTTCAGTTGTGTTATCATCATTTATACACACTATGAAAAAAATGAGAAAAAAATACTTAAAACTTAGTGTTAACATAGTTTTTTATTGTTATCTTTAAGATGGGAATAGATCTTTGCTAGAAGGAAATATAAGATTATTTTCTGTGAGAAAAATATGATAAACTAGAATATTTAATCTTATTCTGACATATATTACTGCGAACTTTACCACAGTTCATTTTAAATAGCTCAATTGTAAAACTGGTAATTACATGTTGGATAGATCACTCTTGTATCCACTTCCTGGTCCCCCAAACTACCAGAGGAGGGGGGTAATGGCCTATGCCTATTTTCCCTGCGGAAAGAAAGGTCCGGGCCTATTTTCCTGGGGGTGGAATTAGCCAAGGATGGAAAAGGTGGCCTGTTACACCGCCACTAAGACACTCGTGGCCAGTTTCCAAAACAGTCATATGGTAAGCTAGCGCTTATACCTTGGTACCCTGGATATGATATCACGTACTTTTGATACAAGAAGGGTACATGAGAACAAAAACACAAGGTAGTGATTCCCTTAGGGGATTGGCCGAAGCATTTACTTTCTTGCCAAACAAAGGAAACAAGGTAAAGGTATTGTATTTGATTGGAATCAGCGAGGAGCAGGTTCTAAAACATGACAGTAATACATTATAATAAATTATTAAAGACTTTATTTAACGAGACTGCTCAATTGGATTAATTCAATCTTCAATGTGCATCTCTGGATTGATATTGTAGAACCCACTATCCACAAGAAAAAAGCTTGCGTCAAGACTTGCCCTATATATGACTGCCACACCTATCTTCAAGTAAAAGTCTTGTAAAAAAGCTCTCCTTCCAAATAGTGTGAAAACCAGACAAAAGTTATTCTGTGTCATTTCTAAGTAAGTTATTGATCGCTACCCCCCCCCCCCCTCCATTTTTCATCTATTTCATGTATATAGACCTTGACTGCCGCCATGCCATCACACAAACAATTTCTAACGAATAAATAATTAAATAACTAGGACTTAATTAACTTAATACACTTTAATGTAAGTAAAAAACAACCACTCAACAATTGATGCATGTTTAATGAGACGGAAAGAGATAACTTGTGCCAGCATTACTTGAAGAATACTGATCAAAACTTTAAATTTTAACATACATTGTACATGTATGCAGGGTGTTTTTAAGGAGAGGATGTAGCTCTTGGGGGCGGGAGAAAGGAAAATGGTTCATGCGTCCAAAACCATAGGGAGCCCTTAAGCCATTTGTACCACGAGAAGGGAGAGGGGTTTGGCATCAAAATTATTAGGATTTTTTTACATGAACAATAATATTAAATACTGGCAAAAGAAGATTTTAAAATGAGAATCATTTGATATTTATTGTTTGCAGGAAAAACAAGTATGCTTGTGGGCAGTTGTATTTACTTATAACATGCAAGGCCTTTCTCCGGCCCCTATTTTCCCTTACCATTTTTAAAGGTACAAAAAAATGTATAACATGCAAAAACGTGACAATTAAGATTTCCATCCCCCCATCTTGAAAAAGATATTCTCTGCTTTACCCAATGGAATAAAAAAAGTTCCACCCCATATCTATATAAATTTACCTAGCAGCTGTTAAATAATTAAAGACTTAATTAGTATAATGCAGTTAATTCTAAAATTAGCAAGGAACATCTTTTACTTAGTGTTTAATAGAAATGAATCTATATATTAACCTTAACTGTATAGAAATGTATTTTTACTTCCTTCATTAGAATGATAACATCATCTTGAAAGAGGTTCTGGAATTCTGGTAGAGTTCCTGTAAATTAGAACTATTGGAACATTGTAAAATGAGGGAGAAAACGGCTTGATTTAAAAAGTATATTTTAGGGTTTGAAGGAGGCACAGCACCCATCATCACCTGAAACAAATGTGGTCACTGGGTGTAGGTTATTAGCTCAGTATGGGGTTAGAGAGTCCTAATATTTTAGGATCAGAAATTTTTAGTCTTTGAAAAGTCGGAGCACAAAGGCTTTATCTTGGGAAAATACAACTGACTAAAATGGAACAGTTGGAGCCTAAAAATAAACATATTTTGCATTTTCCTGCCACTTTGCTCCAGACCAGTATACAGCATTGCCATGGTTACCAGGGTTTAGGATAAAAGTGTATCAAAATATCTTGGGAAGTTGTGTCTCTGTCACAAAAATGTTAAAATGAGAGTTTTTCATAAATGCCCCATTGCATTAAAGAAATTAAACAGTCATCATAAATTTGTCCAAGTCAGAACTAGATAGGGCCCTAAATAACATGTATATATAGAGTCCTTGGAACTAGTAATGGGTTTAGTATGAATATATTTTCTGTCCTGATTCCTATGATGACACTATCTTTGCCAAAGATTACTCTTAGTAAAATTTATGGATACACTCTTGTTGTTTTATTGCTAGGACTTTAATTAATATTGAAAACGTTCTGTATTTAAGCCTTGACACAACATTCATCAAAATAAACAATATTCATGTATTGACTGCTTTGTGACACTAATATAGAAAGGGAAATGCCAGTTAGGTCAAATGGCTTAATTGAAATGTTGGATCAATAGGTAACATTCATTCTTATACTCAGTGGTTATCAAGATTCTTGATCTAACTCTGGGTACGAGAATGGGTACGTGAATGGTTACAATTGGGTGTTCTAAAAATGCATGACTTGTTGTAATCCGAGGCTTACGTGCTTAATTATTCATTAACAACAGAAATTATTTGGAAGAGGCTTGGTTCAAAATTAGCACATGTATATTACAGCCATTATTAAGAACTGTGCTTAAGAATTGTATTTATTATAACAGTAGAAACCTTTATAACTGATACTGAGCTTTCTGCAGACATAATTCAAGTAGAAAGATCTCCTAATTTTGTAGAAATTTCCATAAAAATGGTAATAAAAATGTATACTTGTAAGTTGAAATAGGTTACATGTCATAAATTTGTTTCAAGAAGTTTAATAAAAATCCTAAAAAAACATCACTATCTATAGCAAGCATCAAAATAAAGGTACATAAAAACATGGCTGTTTCACATAAGAATCACTTGAGATTCTAATAAAATAAATCTTATCTTATAAAACAATCAACTTCTGACTAATCAAGTCAGAAACAGGTTGTAATAAATGGGTATAGGTTTTTTACCAAGGGAAATAATTCTGTGGTATATGGTGTTATACTATTCCATTTTGAGTTAGCTCCCTTTAGTTTGGATTTTTAAGAGGCTCACAGGGAAGATTGGGCTTTGCCTAACTATGTTGCCTCTATGAATAAAGTATTTATCATTATTATTATCATTGTTGTTTGGGACTTATTTACTTATTTGAGTACGTAAACTGTGAAAATAAAAGAATCATTCTGTTCTGTTCTGTTCTGGTAAGAAAATTACAGAATTTATCTTTTTCTAGGAATTGATTAGTAATATAAGTACTATTGAGTTTTGAACTACATAATGCAGAAAACTGCATCGATTGGTTGCATAAAATATTTTTTTATATTAAGAGTCTTGGTAGGATGAAAAATTTATACAGTTCTTAATGATAGTAGGAGCAGTGGTCAAGTGGTAAGACACTCGCTCATGGATCAAGAGGTCCTGGGTTTAAACCCTACATAGGGCACTGCTAATTTCCTATAAGAGAAATTTGCCTATACTTGCATATTTGTTCTACTCCACCCAGGTGTAAATGGGTACTGTGAGGGATCACTTGTCTGAAGGTGATTTAATATGTCAGGAGTTATGATGTAAAATTGTAGAGTCAGCTGAGCATGTATTTGGAAGCAGACTTTAACATTTTAAATTTAATGATACCTCCCTTATTCCGAAGAATCCGTTGGAATATAAATGATTGTATCAAATTGAAGTTTCCCTGGTCCAATCTAATTATAAAATTGTACTACAGAACAGAACAGAACAGAATAGATACATATATTTATAATAGTATTTATCATCGTAGGGGAGAGAGAAATATATAGTCCATTTTTTCTCAACTGTCAAAGTTTGAATAATTCCCGGTGGACGATTACACCTGATCTCAATGTCACGAGTGCTAGACAAAGAGCACAAAATCACCATGAAATTATTCATGTTTTGACACTTGAGAAAAAACGAACTATACTTTAGTTGTAGAGCTTTAAAAGGTAATAACCTACTCTCTTGTTAATCAGTATTATGATTTATTTCAGAGTAACAAGCAAACAATGAGTGGGTGGGGTAATATGAGTGCTTCAGGTAACTCGTCATTTGTTGATGTAAGTGGACAGGAAGCCAGTGATATCCTAGCTGCTGCATTACAACAGATGGATGGAATTATTGCTGGTATTTATACTACTTTTAATCTCCATAAACAGATATCCTGTAGACCACTGTGGCATAGGATCTCTTGACATTGTACAGCGGGTCACGTTGAGATGACCTTTGTGTCGACCAATCGATGCATAGCTTACCTTATGCTAAAACACAATATAATAGAGCATCTTGATTTCTGGGAAAATTGTATTAGCATTACTTTGTTTTTCATCTTTATAATATAATATTATTTGTTTAAAATTACAAAACTTACCTACACAACCCCATAAAAGTTGACTTTATTAGAATATTTTTTGCAATTAATTTATAGAGTTGACCAAGTGTTTGCTTTCCAACCAAAACTAATTTCATTTTCAGGTACAAAATTTGACAACAGCAGCAATGGATTTGGTTCATTGCCTTCAACACCAGATAACACTTTAAAACATCCCCGAGGTCACGTAACTGAAGCTCGTATCATCAAACTGATTGATGATCTCAAACTAGCATTAGAACTTTGTAACGATAGGTTTTCTATTATACGTAAACTACCTGATGATGTCATCAGTTCTGTGATCACATGGCTACAACAAGGGAGAGAAGAAACTAATAAGGTAAAATACTAAGGGAGATAAATCTTATGATTAAAACTTTTTAAACAGGGGAAGTAAAGTTCTGCTGTGGAGGGTTAGATATTGGGGCTGCAACAATTGGATTCCATGCACTAAAAATTGATTGCGAGGGTGCTGATTCGATTTTGATTCGGGACCAATGATTTCGATTCGATACCAGTTGTTAAACGTGTCATTAAAAGTATAAGGATAGGTGTCGCTCCTGTGAAATTCTCTTTATACATTTCTATATAAAATAGCCAAGTTTCAGTGTCTCTGCTGACTTCCTAAAATAGATTGAGCAATAATAATTGGTATTCTGTCAAGCCTCCACACTAGAGCAGCAAAATAAGTCCATGTAATGTAGGTGATGAACACAGTCACAGTCACCCAAATGCAGTCACATTAAATTCTCAGAACTACTTTCACAATGTACAACGACCAGGAAGCACTTCCTTTCAAGAGCGATACCAATAAAGCCAGGGTGCACTTAATAGACAATGTACATTGCCTGTGTTACACTTTGTTACATTATTCTAAAGTTTTCATTATGATGTAGGAGCAGTGGTCCAGTGGTAGGACGCGCGCTTAGGGATCGAGAGGTCCTGGATTATTATTATTATTATTATTATTATTATTATTATTATCATTATTATTATTATTATTATTATTATTATTATTATTCGAATCCCACTAGGGGCACTGCTAAATTCCTTGAGCAAAAAAATTACCTGCGATTGCTTCACTTCACCCAGGTGTAAATGGGTACCTGCGAGGGAGGTATAATTCCGTTGCGCCAATTTGTCGGCTGCACTAATAAGCAGAGTAAAAAGACTCCCCAGGGAGATTGGTAGATAGATACCAGTAGCCCAGTGACCAGGGGTAATAGCTGTACAGTCGGTTAACGTGCGTAAGCATGAAACTTAGACTATAAAATGCATTTACTTTTTTTTTTAATCAAGTAATGTGTCTTGGAAACTTATGTTTGATAGAGTATATAAATTTCAGAATCAATATAAATCAGTGTTAAGTTCAAATCTATTGATGTATATTTGGAATAAAACTTCATTATACCATGAATCAAATAGAAAAAATTTGAATCGAATGAAAATAATTCAAATTGCATCAATTCGACTTTCCGGTGAATTGTCACAGCTAGCCCTATTAGATATGCAATTTGAGAAATCTGATCTTTATCTCAAGATCAGACTTAAAAAAAAGAATTGAAATTTATATCACAAAATTCATTAGTTTTAGATTTATGCCATTTAAAATGTGTAAACTTATATCATAAAATCATTTTCAAAATCTGATTTCAAAAAGACTAGATTCATTAGATTACTAAATACAGCGTACAACTTTTTACACATGCATAAAGTATGTATACATCAGAAAATGACCTGTAATATTAAGTAGCCATATCCAGAATAAGTGAGTGTGTGAGCGGATTACATTAGTTAGGGTTTTAATCAGATTCTTTTCCTACTCTTATAAGATGGTATGGCATACTAATTTATTTTAGCTTGATTATGGAACAAGTTTTTACAACTTAGATTTATCACTTTTGAGTCTGCTTCCTGGTCCCCCAGTACTGAGCTAGTAGGATAATGTTTCTTGCTGAAGGAAAAAGGAGGTAGGTTTTGGAAGGAATTAGAACCAACGCAGAACTAGCTACCCAAGGGATACAAGTCCGCAGTAAATGCTCAGCCACTCATGTAAGACTGTATAAAAAGTTTACTAGGTAAAAAAATGTTTCCAGTATTATCATGAAATGACCATAAATATTGTATGTTATTGTTTGTTGATAAGATGACTTCAAGTTCTATGTCAAACAAATAAATACAAATAATTATTATCAATTTCTCCACCCTGATATTTGTGGCACATTAACAGATTTATAACAAACATTTCATCAATTACTAAAGTTTTATCATTATATTGATGGGTTAGCACAAAAACTAGTCTACTTTCTTCTTTATTTAGGTTGTGTTAATCTAGTTTTGCGCTGACCCATCATTTACATTTACTGTTATAACATTTGTTTATAAATTGTTCATGCCAAAAAACATTTATCTTGATTACAGTAGTTGAAATGTGTTCCTATAATGTCTTGTAGTCAATCATTTGGAATGAAAACTAGTCCAGAATGTTTTAATCATCGAGGATTGTCAGTGCAAGGGAGATATTTCTTTTGTACACCCATTTTAAACTATTGTCTGAGTAATCGAAAAGATAACATAAATTATATATGTGTATATATTATATTAGATTTTCATAATAAGGGAGGTAAATCTGTATGATATGATATAATTACCTAATCACTTCTGAGTTAGCTCCCTTTGTTATATGAATAATTTCCCATTTGGATTCATTGAATTTTTGGGTTAGCATGTCTTTCTTCTTCAATAGCTAGAGTAAGATAAGGTTGATCATGCAAATTACCATCAATTGTTCTGAAACAACTTCGCTCATGAAGGTTTAACCTGTGGACTGTTAGCTCCTCGGGTTAGGATGAATAGCCCCCTCCAAAGAACCTTCATTAATTATATGGCTGTAACTTTTTGTAAGCATTTTAATGCAATGAGAACATTTGTATTTTCTAATAGAACAGAACAGAACAGTACATATTCTTCAGAACATGTTCTATTCTGTTCGGTATTTTCTTATAAGAAACTTTATATCAAGCTACTAACTGAAGTGTTATGAAGTAGTAGTAAAATGTTTTCCCTAGGCTGACTTTCTCAAAATAGTATTACATGTAAGTGCTACAATGGAAAAACAATCTACAGTGTAGTTATATTAATGCTTTTGCAGAACCTGAATACTGACGAACATAAAAGAAACCATTCTCGTTTCCAGAGTCTAGTAAGATCCTACATACTAGCTTGAGAATCTTACTAAACTCTGGGAACGAGAATGAAAAGAAACATGATATTCATTAATTTGAAATATCTGGTAAGACTTCTGAGTCAAAAAAGTATATTTTAATTTTTAGCGAACATTTTTTTAGCTCACTTTAGTAATGAACTTCAAAAACAATCAGAAATAACCTCTTTATGTATACATAGGCCAGTGTAAAACTAGTCTATTTGCTTGTAAATTAAGAAGGATGTATACTAGTTTTGCACTAATCCATCAATATACAATATAACTAGGGCTGTGGATCGTTGAGCAAGTGGCGATCCAATCCGAACCACGATTCATTTGTAGCGATTCAAGAATCAAACCATTTTACTAAATAATGGAGAAGCATGTAGGAATTCAATTTCATGTATAACAAAAATAAGTGAAAATTATAAAAGCTTTTACTAAATGGAAAATCATGTACTCCAAACATTTCTATTACCAGGCGTTTTATGGAAATTTCAGTCAAAATTTCGATTAATAAACATTTAGACAAAAATGTTATCGGATAACATTTTTGTTTAAATGTGTATTAATCGAAATTTTGAATATTATTAAAATTTTCATTACTGGTTTGGCCCATTTTCAGTGGTAATTAAGCTCAACATGTTCTTTCATTATTTCCAAAAAATAGATCGCGATCCGACGTTTTCTGACGTGACGAATTTTCGTACTCGATTTTCTGTTCGGGATCGCGAATATCCGAGTACTCAGATACTCACAGCAGCCCTAGATATAACCCAAATTGATCATTACATCATGTGTTACTGTAAAACATATTTTCATTACTGTTTCCCCACATACAAAACTAATTAACAAATCAGCATAGTTTTCATCATAACATAAAAACTTTAAGCATTCATTACATTTCCTACATATACTATACACAGGGGCATATCTTAGAAATATTTCCAGAGGGGCTAGAGTCTGCTAGACTTAATATTGACTGGGGGAGGGTTCAGTGCAAAACAATCTGATTAAAACCCGATCTAAAATTTTCCGCTCGCCTACTCGCTAATTAGATCTGGCCTTTTTCAAACGAGGGTCACGTTCAGATGACCTTTTCTCATCATAATATTTATGACGAAATTGTTATGATACGTAATTTATTTACATCGCCTACGTCATGCAATTTGAAATGAGCCGTTCAATCGTAGACTGTGATTCAGTGTGAATAATACCGCTGTAAAATTAGTTAGCAAACCTTGGTCTAAAAATAGAAATTACGAAATCAAAACGTTATTAATAGTGTTTCGTCTAGATGAAAGCTACGCATTGATTGGTTGACACAAAGTTCATCTCGTTGTGACCTTCCACGGAGACAGTAAAGATCCTGTACGACAGCGGACTACAGGATATCTGTTTACGGAGATTGAGGGCAACACTGATGTATTTACATGTAAATAAAGGACATAGACTTGGTTTTTTTGCTGACACATTGAGTATAGTATACCAAGGAGTATGGTCATAAATTATATATATCAAGGAAATAACTTACATTTGTATACAAGTATGTTTTATTGTGGAATAAAATATAGGCAGAAGTTTTTATGTAGAAGCACTAAAAAGAATGTCTTGAAAGACTGCATTGATAAGTCTATTTAGCATTTCTTGACAATTCTAAGACAAATATGAATACTTTCTAATATATTACAATATCACATTTTTTTGGTTAGGTTTTAATGCCATAGCAACACATTGTATGGCCGAGTCATATCACAGCTGCCAGTGGACCTACTCACCATTCCTGAAAAAGCTAAGTCTCGGGATCTAGCTGTTAACCATTCCTTTGGCACTTGATTCCATCAGTGACTGACAACTGACCTAATGATCAGAGCTATACTTGTAGTCTCATTTGCTTGAAACACATGTAACCACAGGCAGAAGGCACGGTCCTGAATCAAAAACAGTAAGTTCTGTTTATACATTATATTTTGTGTTTCGATTCAGGACCGTGTCTGCCACATATGCATAGATCTATAACTATGTTTGAATCATGGAAAAAAACTTTTTTGAATGGTTTCCACCACCTCTTTGATTGGCTCCTCCTCTCTTCCCCCTCCCCCCTCACCTAGCTCCACCCCACACACATCTTGATCTTATATAATATTGTATGTTATTGATACATTCTGGTTTCTATGATGATTTGTTAACTATTATTTCAAGTGTTATAACATTTGTTCATTCTGTACAAATATCCTGTGTACCTTAGTTACCAATACTTCAAGAAAAAACTAGAATCATAGACATTTGGAGTTCCATGGAAAAAACTTTGTATGATTTGTATTATGAAGACAAAATATGCCAGCTGATTTATGGAACATACATGTAGTTGCAGACTTTACAACTACGGAATTACATAATTATATTATTATTTTGTCTTGAAGACTTGTTAATTATGGATAACTTGATATCTGGATATCTTCTATTCTGTTTGGATATCAGTTCATGTGTAGGGAATAAAATTAACTTGAATTGATTTTGGATATTTAATTCTAGCATCTAATTTGTGTGTGATATAAAATGGTTACAATTCCTGCTGCTGATAATAATGAAAAAAATGATTGTGATTATGATGATGGTGTGATATTTGAAATTGTTTAAAGAATGCAATAAAATGGTCAAGTCTTTCCAAAGTTGATCTTATTAGCAGGGTGGTTTTAGAATCAGGGTGGTTATAAGGGGAGGTTCCAGTGTACATAGTATTACATGAAAAAGTGCTGCTACGACAGATTGAAAGGCAAACTGTGATATGTTGATATTGATATAATATTAATATTATTGTTACATTAATATGAAATGTTTAATTGAGAGCTGACAAAATTAGTAATTCATCTACTAGGCTTTGATCACATTATGTAACAATCCATTCCTATAGTGGAAAGGAACAAAAATGATACAATTCTCTAGTGTGATATATTCCTGGATTTTAATTAACTATGTAAATACTTTACCCTGTTAACTGTTATTATTATATTTATTATTTAACGTAATTTTCTGTGAATTCATGATAAGTCTGACTGTCCCTAATAGAGACGGAATACATAAATTAAAAAAAAATAGTTAACACAAAAACGCTGCAAAATATTTAGATGATGCATTTTATGTTTTAAAACTTATTCATTTTGTTTGTGTTGATCAAATTTGAGGCCTACAAAAAGAGTCATTGAAGATTGGATATGTGAAACCTCGAAAAATAAAGTTGTGCTTTTTTACTACTATTTTTATATTGCTGCATAGTATTGTTAGCAAACAAAGAACCGAGTCTGAGGACTGATCACTTTTATTACTTTAAGTTCGTATAAAAACAGTGATTATTTGTCTTAAATCAACTTACTTTTCAATAAAAGTGAATGACTATGCCACCACAAGTTTTCAGTTTTCTTATATTAGTTCAGGGATGTTATATAGAATCCCTGATTAGTTCGAAATGTAATAACTCAGAATTTTGTTACAAAAGCATATCAGTTTTAAGAAATTGGTGTACCGTATGTTTGACATAGAAAATGCCAGCACAAGGTTCAATTTTATGAAATCACTGTATGATTTGTTGTGAGTCTATACATTTCAATGATTTAAACTGAAAACAGGAAGTAGATTTGATTGTATGATTTTATAGCTGTGTTTGATTTATTCACAATGGATTCTAGACATCGAGCTAGATATTATTCTGCTGAATCTTTGAGTGGCTTTAGTCCACCATCACAATATTATATACAGGTAAGTTGTTTCTTGTTTGAACTATATAATGGAGAGATGTTGGGGTGGAGCAAGATTTTTATGGGGGGGGGGTAGTGGGGGCAAGGAGCAAAAACAAAATTCTAATGAGGTTATCCTTTAAAACATTTTGTTTGCAGTTTACAAACCCTGAATTTGAAAGTGGGTTGGTAAAATGGAAAATGTTTGATACATTTTAGCTGTAAATTAATATGAAGATTCAATTGTTAAAGTTAAATTATATGAGCAGCAGCATCCATTTGGTTGGTCTGGAAACTGCAAACACCCTTTTTAGAGGATAACTTGACCATTGTATTATTATTTTTTTAAGTCTTTTGAGTGCTCCAAATGGGTCTAGGGGTGTTTGTTAACCCCTTCACTGGTCTTGAAAAGTGTTAGTAAAATATAATCAATCAGTCTAATTTTCAACTGATACATTAATTTGAATACTGTCTAAAAATACTCAAACTGTTCACAGTTGCGTTATTTGAGCCTTCCTTGAAAAGTTTTCATCTGGTTCTGATTAAATCAGAAATTAAACTTGCAACTTTTGGGTCTGAAGTAGTTGTACTGCTCAAATCTAATAAAGTTCTGTGCATGATACTGAAATTTTCAGATACGGTACCATAGTTGCTGAATTTGCTTTCCAACATCCAAAATGTATAAAACCATATAATATAACTTATATTTTAGGGTCTGCCAAAAATCTATCATTTTTCGTATAACACTGCACATTAAAGTTTTCCTATTTTATTCTATACACCTGCAAATGTTATTAAAACTAAGTTACATTTAATGAACACATGTTTTATAAATGAAAATTTTGAATGGTTTTAACATGCAGTTAAGTATTTTATAGTTGTTGCAACTTGTATTGTGTCATAACTTTTATCTTCAACGTTCAATGAAATTGTGTGAAAATCGAAGGTGTCTAACCCAAGAATTCTGCAGTTCTGATTTTACTGCTTATAAAGGGAGACAACCTAATTCTGTTTACCATATCAAATTATCTCCCTTTAATTATATATCTCAAGAATCCTGCTTTGAATACATAGATAAAGTGCTGAACTAGTTTCCTCTCTTTACACTTACTTTTTTACCACATTTCAAAAGTTAAAGTTTGGTATAAAGTCAGCCTTCATGTTAAATTATCAGTATAATTTTCAATATTGTATAATGTATAAGAATTCCTGGTTATTGAAATCATCCTAAAAGCAGGTGACCCACCATTAGTATCGAGAATCTTGATACCACCTGGGAATAAGAATGGTGACCCACACAAACACATTTACACCAAGCTGGAATGATTATGGACATTAGCAGTGCCTCTGATGGGATTTAAACCCAAAATCTCAAGGATCCTAGGTTGATGTCCTACAACTACAAGTAAACTACTGCTCCTTCACAAATCCACTGTCATGACAAATAAGTTCTTTAAATATTAAATATATGTATTTTAAGTACACTATATTGTAAAGAGTAGTGACAATGTTTTTTTTGGTCCAGCTGTATAACGCAAATTTTGACCTATATTTTAACCAATGCAAATTTCTCTACCATTCCTGTTTGTCCAATGAAACTTTCTTCCGGTTTCCATTAGAAATGGATTAATGATATGGTACCATTAGTTTTTTATGATAAACAGGTGAGTAGCACGGATGGACAGTAGTTGTTGACTTTTTCTCTATGTATTATGGGTGACTAACTATGCTTACTGATTTACAGGTATGTAATAAAATGAACCCAGCATAGCGTCGAATATTTTTTTTAAAAAGATATGTAACTTTTGTTACTAAGTTAAAATGTAATATAGTAACATAAGTAACTGATATTTCCTGTTTGGAAATACAGTCAGTCCTCATCAGTTAAAATTTCAGAATTCTTATCTATTTATTATGGTGGCATATTTCTGCCACCAGATAACCACATAACTTACTAGATAATTATCTGGTTAACTAGTTACGTAACTAGTTAACCAGATAATTATCTAGTAAGTTATGTGGTTATCTGGTGGCAGAAATATGCCACCATAATTTATTAATTATATCTTGTTTAATTAATGAATTGAAAATTGAAATTAAGGTAACCTTGAATTATTTTGTTTTGCTTCAAGATTTAAATCTTAATGTTAAAATAAATTAATGAAATCTTTGACATGTCAAATTGATTGTGATTTTCTACGAAAATATAATAAAACTGTGAATATATTCAAATTAATAATTAAATTTATAAATATAAACTCAAATAAGAGGAATTTCAAATAATTTGCATATGTTAAAATTAGATTTATTCTATATTGATGTTATTTTAAATTTATTATTATTAGGTTTATATGTTAATACATTCTAATGGCATTGACTGAATTCTAGGTCATGTGATTTATCCAGTGTCATGTAGGTCTTGGAATTTAGGAACCTTGAAAATATTCAACTCGGAAATATTCTCCAATTTAGGTGTAAGTCATTCAATTGGACTCTAAGAAGAGACATTTCTAATAATTGTGACGTAAGAAGTCTTGGCACAAAAGTACTTTGAATCCATTTTTACATTTGATTATTTCAGCGATTTTTGTGTCTTACAAAGGGAAGTAACTCAAGAAAATGTCTTACTAAAACCCCAGTTTTCTCCCTTAGATTTAATACATGAAAGTAATGAAGACATATACATGTAAAGTATATATGAATTATAAAGATATATTGAATTGAGATGTAACAACATGTTGCATTAAAGTCAATATTAAACGTAATAAGTTGCTTAATAAATGAGTGAGTCAGAAACAAACTATAACATATAAGAAAAGATTATTTCAGGAGAATAAAAAATGCCCAGTCTAAACATTGATCTACATAAAAGATTTATTTATTGTTGTCTATAAAAAACTTCTAGTGTTTATTTTGAAGCTATCATGTGGTTTCTATTGTTTATAAACTGGCATGTTGCTGGCTTACTCCAAATTCATTACAATTTCTATTCAATTCACTTATAGGTCATTCCCAATATGCAAACATAAGTAAAAAAGTTTAAGAATTTAGTGCTCTACTCAATTGTCAATACATTAAGTGCTTTTATCAATTGGCATACATTCAGTGCTCTACTAAATTGCTGTACATTTAGTGCTCTATTCAAATGCCATGCATTTAGTGCTCTGCTCAATTGACAAACATTTAGTGATTAACTCCATCACCAAACATTTAGTGCTCCACTCAATTGCCACACACTTACTGCTCAACTCAATTGCTAAACATTTAGTTCTCCACTCAATTGCCATACATTTAGTGCTCCACTCAACTGCCATACATTTAGTGCTCTACTCAATTGCAATACATTTAGTGCTACACTTAATTGCTTTACATTTAGTGATCCACTCAATTGCCATACATTTAGTGCTCAACTCAAATGCCATGCATTTAGTGCTCTGCTCAATTGACAAACATTTAGTGCTTAACTCAATCACCATACATTTAGTGCTCTACTAAAATGCTATACATTTAGTGCTCAACTCAATTGTCCTACAGTTAGTGCTTTTCTCAATTGCCATACATTTAGTGCTCTACTCAATTGCCATACATTAGATGCTCTATTCAATTGCCATACATAAGATGCTCTATTCAATTGCCATACATTTAGTGCTCAACTCAATTGCCATACATTAAGTGCTTCACTTAATTGCCATACATTAAGTGCTCTATTATCTATTTAATTGCTATACATGTGCATGTTAAAATTTATTCAGTTTTCATACTTTTTTTTACATTTATAAACAAAAGCAACTATCGTGGTTCTGATTCAACAAAAAAATGAAACTAATCATAGCGTCTCAGAACAGGTGGATCAGGATTAAGCCGAAAGCTATTGTTTTAAATATGTTACAAGAGGCAATAAAATTACTATGTTTCAATCAAAACTCAAACTGAGTTTGTCCAATAAACTACATAGAATCTATATACCTGTAGGAAAACAAAACATCATAGTCTCTTATTTTACTAAGTAAATATAACGTCATGTCATGTTATTCTAGGGAAAAAAGGGATATTACAAGATCACGTTATCACAAATGGAGGAAATTCTAAATAAAACATCATTCATGCAAAACATATGCTAAATATAAGGTTAATCAAATAAGTCATGAATCAAGCATTAAAAATTGGCACATCTGATACATGTTATCTCTTTCTTTGTACAGTAACCATATGTTATATACTATATTTACATATTTATCTCTTTGATAATACAGTAAAACCTGTGATTGTGGTCACCTGTAGTTAATGACATCGTAATTTATCCTAGCCCAGCAAAAGTTCGCGCATAAGTATTTCTTATTGTTCCACCTTCTTATTAGTTGGTCTGGTGCTGTTTTTGTCAAGGACAAAGAATCGTTTGTTATATTTGCGTTTCATACTTTAACTACTTGTCATTTTTTGTGTTTGTGGTCACCTGTAGTTAATGACATCGTAATTTATCCTAGCCCAGCAAAAGTTCACGCATAAGTATTTCTTATTGTTCCACATTCTTATTAGTTGGTCTGGTGCTGTTTGTGTCAAGGACAAAGAATCGTTTGTTATATTTGCATTTCATACTTTAAATTTTTGTCATTTTTTATCAGAATAATGGCTCAAAAGGGTGCTTGCTGACTTTAATATACATTATAGATGATGTTTATGCAACATCAAAAATATGTGAACATATATCCTTAACTGATAACTTTATAGCCACATCCAAAACACTATCTAATAATTTAATCATTCACCTTGAATGTTACATAGCTATTTTTATATCCCCACATTGACCTTAGATCTTGTTATGTTATGACACATGTCTGTCTGTCTGTCTGTCTGTCTGTCTGTCTGTCTGTCTGTCTGTCTGTCTGTCTGTCTGTCTGTCTGTCTGTCTGTCTGTCTGTCTGTCTGTCTGTCTGTCTGTCTGTCTGTCTGTCTGTCTGTCTGTCTGTCTGTCTGTCCGTCCGTCCGTCCGTCCGTCCGTCCGTCCGTCCGTCCGTCCGTCCGTCCAGTGTTAACAAAGTCTGCTCATTGACTTATTTCTTATGGATAGCCATGACCCATAAATGATCTCTATTGATTTTTGTGTTAGTAAGTCAAAGATGAAGGTCACAGTGATATGGAGAAAAAAATAATTGTCTGCTCAATAACTTGAAACCTATTAAGATAAAACCATAATTGGTGTCAGCGTTGGCCATGACCTATAGATGATCCCTTTTGATTTTTGGGTCAGTAGGATAAAGGTCAAGGTCACTGTGACCTGGAGCAAATCTTCATGTTCATAATGCTACAACTTGCAGAGCTCTAGTTTTCTATTTTCAATGTATGGCTACTCAGTACGGGTTCAGCTGTACTGGAGATAATATATTTGTAAACACAGAAGGGTTATTTGCAACAACAACAAGCATATTTTCATTCTTTGAAATATTTTCTCTGGTTACTGGTATCTCTTGTTGTGAAGACATCAGTCAATTCTAACCTTACATTGATGTTATCTTGTATCTATAACTATATTTTATGTATACCAGTCGTCTGTTAATGTCATAGTGAGGGGAAATTATGCGGAAAAAAACTTGATTTACTTATTTTTCTATGGATACAAAATGATAGTGTATTATAGATTATAAACAAATAGCTCAATAAATGGAAAATTGGAATACAGTTGTTTTAGTGTTTGAATCTTTAAGGTTTTAGTGGAAACTTAAGTGAAACACACTTCATATTAGTTGTACTTTTGAATTAATAGTGAAGTATAGTTTTTTTGTGGTTTGAATATTTCTTTTAATATTTCACTGGAAAAATAAGTGAAACGCTTTTTTTATTATTTCAGTGGAAATATAAGTGAAAAACACTTCATTTTTGTCCATGTACATTAAAGTGTTGTACAAATACATGTATTAGAAATATTATTATATTATTATACATGTATAATTGAAAGTGAATATTTCTTGTTCAAGTCTTTAATATTTCACTTAACAAATAAGAAATATGCAATGCTCATGAACTAAGACCATTGTAAGTTGCAAGTGCTTAGTTCTTGTTTGAGACCTCATTAAAGAAAACTACAATATTAAATATATATTAGTGAAGTTCATAACGGTTGCTGCTTGACTGAATCTTAAATATTTCACTTGATAAATAAGTAATGTTCATGAACAATTTTCATAGTAAGTTGAAAGTGCTTAGTTCTTGTTCAAAACTTCATTAAAAAATAGTTGTTGTATTAAAAACATGCATGTGTATTAGTGAAATTGAGAAAGATTGCTGCTTGAAAATAAGTAATATAATATGCTACATAAACATTGTTTATTGTAAGTGTTGAAGCACTTAGTTTTTGTTGAAGAAAAAATATTTGTAGTATTAAATATATTATGTTTCTTAATATTTAGGTTTTTAACGTTTGATTTTTCACTACACAAATAAATAAAACATTTAACATGTAAATTGAAAGTTGAGAGTGTTTAGCTATTTCTAAAGTCTTAAATATTTCTAATTGAAATATTAAACATTCTTATTTGATGTTGAAAGTGTTTGATGTTGCTAGGTATTTGCATTTTACATTCTAATAAAACATTCAGTGCTTTTATAATGATCAAAAACACGCTATACTACAATGTATTTTGATATTGATTTAAAACTAATTGCTTAACTTTGTTACTTTGAATTAGACATGATTGTTACTTGGTGATTTTATACTTCTCTATCACCCAGTCTGATTAATTAAAATTAAATTTAAAGGCTATTGAACTATTTCAATTTGTGAGAATTTTAACTCAAATCTGTTCTTTTTCTTCGGATATAACATCAAAGCTCTACCATAAATCAATATTCTTAAATGACATGTTGACAATTATTTTGTGTTAGTGGTTTTGAATTTCTAAAAATACCATGGGAGATAATTCTGATAATAATATGCTACCTATTTTGTTAATTCCAATGACAATTTGACATTTCCTGTACATTGAAATTTAATTTTTTTTTAAGTCAAGGGAGACCACTCTGACATCTCTGTGTCATAAAATGGGAAGATAACTTTGTATTGCAATAAACAATAATAGGAATCTTGCAGGAAGTCTATGATAGTGTATGCCTACATGGCTCCAAGAATATATAACTTTTTTCCCCTGTTTTTTAGTCTCAGTATAAACCTTTTTCCAAATTCATCAAAACATTGTGGAAAACACAGCTGGACTTGATAGTTTGAGAAAAAATAACTAGATAAGCGAACAGTTTATCAGTATAGATAATTATTGATGAATATGTAGATTACATAGTGTCTAGTACATGTATATATACAAAACTATATCAGTTTGTTTAGATTTACTTATAGGGCTTCCTTTTCGTTAATATAAACGTAAATATACATTGATAATCAAGTAATGCCATAGCTGTAATGATTTTGAATAAGTATTGGATTTTTCATGCTATAGAAACTAAGTGTTGAAATGTCAACTATGCAAATTTAAATATTTAATGATTTTACTTTAGATAATACTTATTGCTTTAGCTAATTATTCATGTTTATTGTTAAGTATCAAAAGCTGACCATTTTTCATAAAATCATTTCTGACTAGTTTATTGTTACAGGATCAAAATAATAATTGTAGCATTAAGTGTTGGAAGGTTTTTACTCAGCAATTCTAATTTTCTCTTGTTAGTTTATTGTTTCAGTATTGTTTCAGTGTTTTAGATCGATTTTATTTTAGTTTTAAATGAAGTGCAAATTAGTTGTATGGTATAAACATACATGTACAATTATAAACAATCATAATGAACAGGAATTGTTTGGAATACATAGTCATTAGTTTGGCATATGAACATGTTCAGAATTTCTGGGATTTCCCTGTTTCCATGGAAACAGACAACAATGGTGAATTCTTAGAGGAAATAAGTGATAATAATAACATTGAAAATAATGAAAATGGACAGGTAAACTAATTCATATATTTATTGTTGTTGTAATTTCTTAACAAAAAATGATTCAACAATGTCTGGATTTATTCATATACTAGGTATATAATATATTGGTATATATATACATTAAGGGAAATTATTGTTGCCCCTATAGATAGTTGAAACCAATGGTTTTAAAGGAATTGCAAGGCAAAAGTTCAACTTCATATTTCCTGATTTTTAATTAATTTTTTATAACTGTGAATGCAACAGACACACTGTAATATTACCTGGCAAAATAGTTCTTTATTTTCTCGTAATATTTAGGGTGTTTTCTAACTAGACCCACATGGGTCAGGTTAGCTAAAAATAAATTAGTGTTAAAATATGCATTTAATACTAATGAGAAGATACTAGAGCTTGTTATTGTGTAACATAAGTGTAATTCTATTAAAAAGATATCCTAACCGCCTAAGAATGTTGAAAAGACAAGAAACGCCCAATGAAGCAAGTTCCACATCTAACAAATCTATAAATAGCTATGTGATTCCCTTAGTATCCTACTTTCGTTTTCAACAATGTGTATGTCACATGTTTTAATTCGTTCAGTTGAATATTATTCATTACCGTTGTAAAGTTTCCCAATCAAAACGTATGCTTGTATGATCTCAGCAGTCAACCTTAAGATACAATAATGAGGCCTTTAATGTAACAGTACATGTAATAACCCTACCACTGTAACATAAAACATGCTTGTAATGTCATTAATCAATCTTACCGGTATGTATACTGTGAAATCTCAAAAAGCTGGACACCCTTTGGACCAAACAAAAAGTTCAATTTACTGAGGTTTCCATAATTGTGTGTTTTTTTTTTTCATTTTCATAAAATGACTGAACGCATCTTTTAACAACAATTTAATTCAGTAGTCATTGCCCCTTTCAATACTTACATATATAAACAATTGTCATTCTATTCAAATCAAACACTGATTTTCACAGTTTTTATCCATAAACAATAGGTAATTGCATGCACAATGTACCATGTCATCGATAGTTTTCCATTTAGCAGTTTGACATATGAGATAAATTAGGTGTGCATGTTCAGTATTTTAAGGTTATTTATAGAATAAATTATGCTTATATGGTTGTGGATAAGATTCTGTTTTTCGAAATTCTGAGGTTCTGGAATAGAGGGGTTTTAGACTAGATAACTAAAGAACGCGAAAATTCGGGACCACAAGAATGGTATGGTATTTTAAGGATCCCTTTATTGAGGTTAAGGGTTTCTGGGGTTCCACTGTAGTATAATTTATTCAAATATGATCATTGACCTTTTTGCACTTGTATTTGATGTTTGATACATGTATCATGATGTACTAAGGGTTTACAAATGTTCTCACAGGTAGAAGTATTTTATATTCCTGTCATATAGAGCTACCAGCTGTCAGTTCTTAGACTGTTATCTCAGGCGTTCACCTTTATCATACATATCATGCATTGATTGATCTTGTCAAGGTTAGGGAGAGTAACACTTTCATGTAGTAGTTTACATTGCCTATACATTTATACCATGTGATTTTTATTTGTTCGGGACTTCAGTCCTGAACAAATAATATTATATTTACCGTATTTCAGACCCTTTCCCACTATGATAATTTACCAAATCCAGAAGTAGTCCCTCAGTATATATGTATAGAGCAGTTCAAAAAGACTATGACAGGCGCAATAATTCCTGAAATAACACTTGTTAATCGGTTTATACTGAAGTGCATGTATTATAGCTTATGAGTTAAGCGTCTCAGTAGAGATCTTTACGTCGTATTATGTAATAGAATGGTATCAACTATTCAGTCACGACCCATCGTTTGTGCCAGTTGTCAGTAGAGATGTTACATCATCTTATGTAATAGAATGGTTCTAAAGGAAAAGTTTAAAGATCGTAGTAGATGACTTTGAAAGATGTCTGAATAGTTGACTTTATTTATTTAAACATACAGATGCAGTAGATTAAATGTGTATGAATGATAACTTTTAAGCAGCAGTTAAATATCACTAAACTGTTTTTGTGAACGAACGTTTTGTTAGAGCCGGAAATTTAATTCAACTTTTCAAACCCGAACAAATTCAGAGCCTTCAGCGCTTTGATTTGTGATCAGCGTGACTCACATGAAGCAAACAATGGTCAATGAAGGTTGTTTTCTATAATGTTTTAGTACTGAAAATTTCATGCAAGAAAACCCTACAGTGACCACGTGTTTTTAAAAAAAAATATTTTTACTAGAACTGATCTCAAAATGTCACATGGTACATGTATCTATTAGAAAATGATTAAACAATGCTATGTGTTAAAATTGGTTCTGTAGTACTGAATGTCAGACTCTTAGTGATTGTCAAATCATGTTTGACTCAATTTTGGTTTGTTTCTCATAAGTTATGATTACAAGTTTATAAACAAATCATAATAAAACAAGATAACAATATGAATATTCATACTGTTATATTATAACTTATATATACATGTATTAATATATATATTTTTTGATTCATTTCAGTCAAAGATCTTCATTAGTGAATTAGATGTTATTTTGCTTATAGATATAAGTAAACAAATCTTTATTTTGTCAAATAATATATATTTTGATACAACTACATTACTACCTTAAGGTGGGTCGGTACCTTACTCGGCGAAGAAAACGAAAAAAATATCTTGTTCACCTATTATGATAAAAGTTGGCAGGCAGATACCTTCATGCTTCTTGTTTGTTTTTCTGGTAACCTAAGCGACGTTGTCGGTTTTTTTCACGACGTTATGGATGTCACAATGGTTCGCGCAAAAACAGCTAGGCATTCAAGTACATTAAATCCACATATTTGAGATATTGAATGTCCGAGGTCAATGATAATTATACCAAAATGTTTCTGAAATGTTGTTGCCTACAATCATTTTGTACCGATCATCCAAATATCATGTCAGTCGTAAAGATTGTACATTTCATCAATAAATTTAGGGTTTTCACGTCTAAAAAGTTTCACCAATTGCCAAGTTATAACGTTTATTTTCAAATTAATGCAGAACGGTGGTCAAATTCTTATCGCGATTTTTGAAATCTACGCACTTTTTGTGACATTTTAATGAAATAAAAAAGGAAAGTGAACGTTCTCAGTTTTTCACAATATCGCGTTCAAAGTAAAATTCCCTTCATTACATAACGTTACACTGACGTTGTGATTAAAGCATTTGTTGCAAAAATAAGTAGCAGTGGACTTTGATAGACTAATTTTGAACAGATCAGATGCTGAGTGTCACAAGAAATTAATAAGGAACTGGAAAGAAACTACAAAATTAAATTTACAGGAAAATTACATACATAACGCAAAATCACGTCAGTGCAACATAATATTAACGTCGTTGTTTTGAAGGTAATTTTACTTTGAACGCGATATTGTGAAAAACTGAGAACGTTCACTTTCCTTTTTTATTTCATTAAAATGACACAAAAAGTGTGTAGTTTTCAAAAATCGCGATAAGAATTTGACCACCATTCTGCATTAATTTGAAAATAAACGTTATAACTTGGCAATTGGTGAAACCTTTTAGACGTGAAAACCCTAAATTCAGTGATGAAATGTACAATCTTAACGACTGACGTGATATTTAGATAATCGGAACAAAATATTCGTATGCAACAACATTTCAGAAACATTTTGGTATAATCATCTTTGTCCTCGGACATTCAATACTTTAAATATATGGGTTTAATGTACTTGCATGCCTGTTTTTAGCGCGAACCAATGTGGTGTCCGTGACAAAGGTTACCAGAAAAACAAACAAGAAGCATGAAGGTATCCGCTAGCTAACTTTTATCATAATCGGTGAACATAATATTTTTTTCGTTTTTCCCTCCGAGTAAGGTACTGACCCACCTTAAGCAGATTGACTTTTTATGTACATTTTTTTATATTATATTACAGACAAACGGGTACATGCATGAGACATTGGAGGATAAGATTCGACGTTTAGACATTGAGAAAAATAGTCTATCGTTACAAGTAAATGCTCTGACAGAACAAGTTGAAGCACAAGGGGAGAGAATTCGTGAAATGGAATATCAACTTGAAGATAAAAGACAGAAAATACATGTAACAGAAGATATGTATCAACATGTAAGTACTTTAGTTGCTGAGTATATGAGAGGGAGGGAGGGTGGGAGGGTGAGAGGGTGGGAGGGATCTAGGGAGAGAGGGAGGCAGGGAGGAAGGGAGCAGGGGAGAGTGGGGTCTAGCAAGTTTCCCTATGAGGAGATGGATCTTAGCAAAAGCAAAGCGTGTTTTCTGCTGAAAGGAGAGTGGGGATATCATGAATATCAAAGTATCATGAATAGCATCACCTTGAAAATAAAAATGTCTTTGTTTTATTTCTAGTAAATGTATCAAAGTTAAACTGACATAATAAAATCAACTGTGAGTGTGTTAGTGCATCAGCATCATTTATACTGATTACTTGTTAGAAACATGAAAATTACTGCAAACAATATTCTAATTAGGTTATAAATTGAGTCTGTGTATTAGAAAAATGTTATTAAGCTTTTTTCAATAGAATTAAGCTATGACATTATTTACAATTGCATAAAGGTTTTTGTTTTACTCATGGTATGTATTGGTATTATCACATAAATCATCTGGGCTTAAGATACTTTGCAAGCAAGGGAAACAACTCTAGCAGGACTGTTTTACAATCTGGTTTGTTAGAGTGACTTCCCTTTAATGACCTTGACATTAAAAAAATCAACGATGGCTGCTTATTTTTGAACCGAAAAGTTATTATTTAATCCAGAGAGTTATAAGAGCGTGATTACTGTTTATCAAAGTAAGTGTTTATTGTAGAAAGTTTCTTTCTTTCATTATTTGTGTACGATTTCTTAACAACCAATTTCAGATCGGCCATAAGTTGATTAAAACATGGTGGATATGAGTTTCTTTTTTGTTTCACGTTTTTAAAGTCTTCTCAAATTCGTCATGGGTAAACGAGGTCTTCCTATGACTCATAATTTGTCCACCTCCAAGATCTGTTTCTGTGTGCATTTATACTCAGGAGACTGCATGAATCAAAATTTGGTCATTGTTTACATGTTTGCTCTATTTGTAGGCCACCTACTTCATCAAGTTTATGGTTGATGATCAGCAAAGTTTCAAATATTGTAGGATATCAGCAGTCCTAAATATAAGACCTACATAACTTTTTATCAAACAGATAATTTTCTGTTAAGTAGGGTCTTAACGGATTGCTTCAAAAACGCGTAGCAAAATATTTTTCCAAAAAGTAAAGAATCTGGGTCAAATTAGCACCAATCGATAAAGAAAAATTTACTTTTATTCTTTCCATAAAGCAGAAGATAATAATCTAGTTTTTCATTTACAAAAACACTTCCTGCTATCCAGGATTGTCGCTGCTATCATCCATTTTGAACTGAATTCATGCAGGTAAATAAAGAATTGCTTCACTTAAACGAAATTTTTTTCTATCCAGAATAGTCGTTCTTACTACCAACAGTTCATTTTATACACAGAGCGGACCGGATACTGGCTTTTATACCGTATATATTCGTTCAAAATCAATTCTTTCAAATGACGTGACCCAATTTAAATTTGGATTGCCTTGGCTACTATTGCACGGTTATTGTGGCAAACTGAAAGTATTCATCAATAAAGGAGTTTAAATGGATTAATTGACTGTCTAAGGTTAGAATTTGAAATAATTATACTTTTATCATGTGTATTTTTCATTTATCTTTTCCATTGGTGTTGGTTTTATTGCAAATTTTTTGCATTTAAACGAGTAGAACATTCAGATCTAAATTGATGTCTGTATGCTAATTTTTTTGCTATGTGTTTTTGGAAGCAATCCGTTAAGACCCTACGAAACAGAAAAATGTCCAAATGATAAAAAAGTTATGTAGGGTCTTATTTTTAGGACTAGGATATTTGTTGCCTTAAACTGCTATTGTATACTAGTTAGCTTGTGAAAGAAATGTTGTTCTTTAAAAATAGTTCCAGTTGTAAACCTAGCTTACAGAGATTTTTAGACTCTTCTTTAGAAGTATTAAAAATATGTCAAAATGATAATATCAAGGCATCAACAAATTTTTTGTTCAAGTAAAGCCACCTGTCATAATGCAATGAAATTTAGCACATGGGGGAATATAGCTAGATAATAAATAGTAAGATTTGTAGTTGTGGTATATTTTGTCAGTATAGGGGAATCATTTCCAGTGTTATTAAAAAATTATTTATATAATAATACATTTAGTTCATGATAGTTATTTAATTTCCCTTACATTCAATCATGCCCATTGTGTAACTTTGTAGCTCATGTATATACATGTATATATACACATTTTGTTAAGTAGCGGACAACTGGCTGTCATGCTTACTGAAGTATGCTGTATTAGTCTACAGGTATTATTGGAATTCATTGTGACTGACTGAGATTAGGGTTATGAACATTGCTGCAAATGTAATGTGATATTTTATATATTCTGTTCAACCTACATACCTTTCTTGTTTGATAGATTAAGGTTGCTGATTTCAAAGTGCTGTGATCTCTGACTTGTTACTATAAAAGGTTGAACTACGGCTCTTAAGTTCTTAAAGTAAAAAGTCTGAGTCTCCTTCTTTGTGTCCTCTACAATCTAACTGTTGAAATGAGTAAAAGAAGAATAAGTCTGTGTGCATCCTTGCAGATAGAAATATTTACTCCTTAAAAAGATTCCCTTGAGTACATTCCTGGGTTTGATTTTTTAAAATTTAGGACTAGTCTTGAAGCTAATGATTTTCTTTTCCTGAGATAGGATTCTATTCCTCTGTATATTCTATAAAATTGAACATCTTCTAATTATTGTATTATCAAAATACTAATTTTTGTATGATATTGATACAGCTTAATTCTTACTTGTCCATCTGCTTGTGAATTGAAATAATTCTTTTAACTGTCCACAGGTATAATTCTTGAGACAGTCAAGATAGGCATAAGAATTCTGTATCTCTCATGTGTACATAAGTCATAGTTATATTCTTGTTATTTGTAATGAGCTTCGGTGTAAATTTATAAATGTATAAATACTATGATATTGGCTAAATAAACTACTAATTAGTTTTACATCAATTTTAAGAAAAAAATGAAGGAATGTCACAAATTTTCTCACTTACTCACCCACCTGTTAAGTTTGGTTGGTAATGTGTCTGACTAAAAATCCATGTTTGTTGGTTTGATTCCTGGGAGGTAGGTACATACCTTCTTGCAGTTTGATCATAAAATATTTGTAAAGCGATTTTCCAACCTTCATCTGTATCAAGAAAAGACAATTGTCAATCATTTGTGGGGGCTTTTGCTTAGCACTAGGTTAGAACTTTGGTCCAGAGATCTTAGCTATCCAGGTAGAGGGACTAGAACAACTAAGAAACACAATATAATAAAATTTCATGAAGAGTTAATTGCAATTTTTAGTTTAAGTTTCATACGGATGCTTGTATACCTACTTTACCCTATATGATATGACTGAAAAATAGTTGAAATGCTGCATAAAACATCAACATTGCATAACATAATATTTATGGAAATAAATTGGATCATTTAATATGTTTACTAGTTTGTCTCGATGACATTTGTTCATATTGTACAGAAATCAATTAGTCTCCATACTATTTTCTCCTGGAAATGTATCTCCTACTTCTGACATTACCGCGGCTCCATTACTCTAGTAACAATTATCATTTATTGTCACACATTGGTTGATAGCTTTTTGTATGGAGTGTTGATGTAATTCATGACTTAGTCTTTGTAGATGAGTAATCATTTGTATTTATGGGTATTCATATTGTATTGACATAATTATATATCGAGGGTTTGTGGGCAAGACTGTAGTAACTTGCTCTTATAGGCAATGCACTTACTGCAATCTTGTGGGCAACCCTTGGTATTATAACATACATAATTATTATAGTCTGCAGCGCATGACACCTACTTATAAACTAGGTTGCTTGGGTGGACTGCCAGCTATATTTATACCCCCGCTTTGAAGAAGAGGGGGGTATACTGTTTTACCCTTGTCCGTGCGTGCGTCCGTCTGTCCGTCCGTTACAAAATTTCCGTCACAGTTTTCTCAGCAACTATAACATGCAGCAGCCTAATACTTTGCATATTGCTTCATCCCATAGTCCCATGTGGTGTAAAGCGATTTCATGCTCCTTGCTCATCTACTTCCTGTTTGTCGCATATTTTTAGATTTTTGCGGGGGTATCACTAGTGAGCATTAGCTCACAGATTTACTTGTTTTAACTTGCCCAAACCATACCTTTAATAGCAGTAACAGGTTGCCCAAATATAGGTCCTCAGGGGCAATATGACAACATTTAATGTTGAGTCTTAGGATGGAGCTTGAAGTTTTAGGGGTTTACCATTCTTACTCCAATCAAAGCAGTTTATGGGAAATTTATCACCCACACATCACAATGATAAATGAAGTTACCACTTGCACTCAGGTGGTTTATAAGTTTCCTCTCACACTCCAATTTAATAGGTTTATGGGTTTACATCTTGCTCTTGGAGTATTTACTTTATTGTGTTAACGATGAGGCTGATGAGCTGATTTTAACCAAATTGATGAATATATACAAATAATATTTATATATGTACAGTATTCTTTTACTCAGAAAGGAGCAGGAAGGCAGAAACTAGTGCCAAGGCACGTCAAATGGTTGATGTTTTAAAGTAAATATTTTGCCACAGGGAAGACCAAAAAAAGGTTATTTTCGAGAAAAAGGGGCAAAGTGTGGTGCCCTGTTATTTTGCTTTGGAATAGGCACGTACAAAACATTTCCTAATGAAATATAATTATTAAACAAATAAATTTGAATTTGTTGAGCTATAGTGAAAAATATCTTGATAGCTGAGCTAAATTTTGCATTAAAATTTGTACGTATGAATAGAGTCCATGAAGCCATATCTTTATAGAGTTTAGATCAATGTAAGTATGTCTTGTTGTGTATAAATGCTACAGTCAGTGTGAGATGATGTTTAAACTTTAATGTTGATGTATCAACGTTTTATAGATCATAAAATTATCTATGTTCATTCATACTAAAACATAGAACAGTTTCATGAATAAATTATTTTGTGAAAGTATGAATTTGAATTATGTATTTGACATATAATTATGTGTCCTCGTGATACATATAAATGCAGTTATTATAGTGTTAACCCACTAGCCTATAGCACAGGACTAGTCTAGTTAATGTTAATTTGGGCTAGTTGTATATTTATTCTACATAGTCTGGCTGGTTGATTATATTGCTGTTGGTACTAATATTGAGATAGGATTCTGGGTAATTTTTACAATTTTTGCTTGGTCACCGTTTGATAGAAAAATTTGAGAGATAAATATTGGTCTAAATAGGTTAATTTGCTTCATTACATCTTTATACTTGATTACTTATATTGATTGAAAAACTACATGTGCACGGAAATAACCTAACAAATTTTATATTCCCCATGATGATTAATGTATATAATAGCATCAGTATATGTTTTTATTACTCCTGTAGGTAGTTTAGACTGAACCAGTGGTAAGAGACTAGAGAGAGAGTGATGTCGGCTTGGTGCAGTTTTATGAAGATAATATTATGTTGGTTAATTTAGCTAATTACCTCTACAGTAGTTAATTACTATTTACTTCACTCTGTCAAGGTGGTTGTGCATTATATACAAGACTATAGATCACCTTGCATGCATACAATATAGAGGCATACTGTCTCTAGTGTAAAAATAAATGTACTGTAGAACCTCTCTGCAGTAGCCATGAGTAGGATTATTCTTGATTTATTGTTATGAAAAGTTGACTTTTGTAGATGTATTATTCCATGAAGACAATTATTGCATTAACCTACTGGTCCAAAATCTAGGACTAGTACTTATTTCATGAAGTCATGCTGGTTGATAATTTAGCTATTTACTTTATATTATTACATGAGCTACCCAGGCGAAATGATGACCATGGTCGACCATGGTGACCACGGTTTGTGATGGTTGACCTTGGTATATCATGATCAACCATCAAATACTGTGGTGGAACGTGATTTCAGAACATTGTCGATCATGGCCAGAAAAACGCGAATCATGGTCAACCATGATTAGAAGGAACTGACCATGGTCAACCATGGTTGCAAACAGACAGACCATGTTTGACCATGGTCGCAACCCTACAGACCAAGGTCTATGGTTTTCTGACCATGCTGTACTTATGTATCTTCTGAACTTAACTTTAAGTTATTATTAAAATATTAAATATGCATTTCCAAATTCACATACTAAGTAGAATTAAAAAGAGAAAGAAGGTTAACATGTGAATATGTTTGTGAAGGTAAGAATTTAAGGCAGCTTGGCTGTTGTCAAGAGACAGAGGATATTGTAAGGTAGTTAGCAGTGATTATTCCAAAGCAGAAAAGCAGGGCGCTGCGCCCTCTCTTCCCTGCCCCTTTTAGCCCCTTTCTATGCAGTGATAGTACATTTAAGTCAGTTACCCTCAGATATGCCCTGTCCCTTTTTTCTACCTCTGCCGTTTTTGAATTCTGGAATAAAGGTCACGTGGGTAACTGAGAGAGGTTTTGCGGTACTTCTTTCAGTCATTATATATTATTACATAACATAGATGGACAGATGCCAGATTCTGTTGAACCAGTACAAGTGATGTATTATAATAGTGAACCTATCTTGAAGCATTGGTATACCTATGTTCTAATGTAGCTATGGTTGTTTTTTTACTGTAGTCTTATGTGTTTTTACCACCTTGCAAAGCTTTTTTTGTTGTAATTGTTATGTATAGTGGTGTATAATATATTTATGATTGTGATTTATGTGTATATTTATTGTTTATAATGATAGGTATTATAAATGTCTATTCTAGCTGATGTCAGTATAAACCAGGATGTTTTATCCTATGAACATCTCATTTTACCTTCTTGAAGTTAAAATTTTCAGTATTTTGTTTGTTAATAAGATGGAGAGGTTAGGTAGGGGTATATTTTATACCCTTGGGTGAATGTTTCAACTGGAACTGTTGTGAAGTTCAGCAGCTATGAGAGCCTGAGAAAGATTCCTTCTTCTATGTGAAAAACTGCTGACATTATGAAATTCAGTCATGTATAAAGTTTGAACATTTTGCATTTTGCTTCAATCTGGTATTACAAAATTAATGAGATTCTTAGGCCTCTGTTCTGTATGTCCTTTCTAGGGCCTGTGTCAAAGTAGAAACTCTACACTTTTGATTGTTATTCCTGTATAAAAATACTCCTTCAAGTTTTTAAATTAAGTTCAGTATCCGTTAATATAGTCTTGGGAGTTCTATCACGTTTTCATGATAAAGTTACATGTGTTTAATTGAGTGTTGCTGATAAGCCTAACAGTTTTCTATTTATCCAATTTGGTTGGCACCAAGAAGGTGAAGAAGAGCATGCATTACCCAGATTGGAAAGAAAATTAAGTACATGAAGTATTTATTATTGTCTATGGGAAAATTTCCTATTGATTATTAAATCTGTGTTTTTGCAGTTAAGTTTTACATGCAGGGTTGATTCTGGGTCATTATGAGTTGTGATCAGCACTTTTGCCAAATGGAAAAGGTTGTCGCTACTTTGGAGCCATTAGCTATGTCATGTAGCATAATTAACTAAGCTTTAAATATAATATTATAACTCGGTAATTCTATCATATGTTAATTTTATATTTGTTTTTTAAGCTAAAACACAGTAGAATTTGAGAATTCGTTGTCCAAAATTGAGTCCTTTGATGTTTAAATTATAATATATGAATATGAGGACCTAGTAGGATAAAGAGCGGACATTGTCTTAGCCCACTAGCTCGAAGTCTGCACTAACCAAAATTGATTCAAACCAGTGAATAATAATTAATTAAAAAAATCAAGCTACTCATTAATTTTACTCATAATTGAACATTTATTAATTAATTCATCTAGTCATGTGACTTGTTAATATTTTCCTTGATTGTAAAACATAATTAACCAAGCTAGTGGTTGAGAAAACTTAAGGTGATTACTGAAAGAGAATGTCATTTTTTTCCTGTTTTATTTTTCAATTAGTAGTGTTACATCATTTGTTTTAACCAGACATGGTATTACAGAGCTTTATTTATTTAATTTTATTTATATGGGTTTAACGCCTTGCCAACACGTTTTTGGTCATTTCACGGCGTCCAGCGCACATAACCTAGGTTTCCTGGACCCTTGTCTATAACCAGTACACACCTACCCTTCCACAAAAGCTGGAAGCTTCTCCATATACCTTATTAATGGAGGAAAATTGACATAATGGTCAAATTTTCATGGAGGGTATAACCTCCCCAGATGGGAATCAAACCCGTTACCCACCTCGGGACACTTGATTCGAAATTACTGGTGCGCTACCAACTGCGCTACAGACACGGGTTGTATCACAGAACAATTCTTGTACTTATTTCTATATGTCCCTAATGATGTTATTAATGCTTACATTGATGGGTCAGCACAATACTAATCTAAATAAGCGACTTTAGTCAGTTATTTCCCTTTTTATACTCTTAAAGTAGGTAGGTCCTATAAGTTGGATTACTTGGATTTTACCCTTACTTTTCAATGTAAATTTGCCAAAATTAATCTTAAATAACTCTTTGTAAATCATTTAATTTGTTTGAAATTCAAGCTAAGTATTTTTGGGTAAAGAACAATAGATCCAAATTTCATCACTTCTGTTAATATCTTCATTAACAAGAAAGATATTAAATGAAATATTTTGTTATCCTTACATAGGTATTCAACGATAAAATCTGAGGATTCCAACTGTAAGGACCTACTTACCAATTGGATTGCTTCAGATTTTATCAAGGAAAGATAACTGACTATAGTCCCTAATTATATATAAAATAAAGAAGAATGTAGACTAGTTGTGCACTGACCCAGCAATATGTAAAAACAGTAACTCTGTGATTGATATATTGGTTTGAACTCACTTTGCACTTTGTTAAAACACCCATGTTATTTAGTAATAAACAATATATTATAGATTGTTTTAAGGTCAACATGTGTATAAAGGATTCTTAGTGCAGTACTGATGTAACCACATAATGTATTTACATGAAGATGTTATATTTTTACACTGACTTCATCATTTTATGTAAACGATTATATTATGGATACTTTTTTGTAACATGTGTTTTTTATGCAAAAATTATTCATAACAAATCATTGATCTATAAAAATGTTCTCATTAATTGATTTGTATGTTAATAAATACGAGTGTGTTGAATGTTAAATATTTTCTCACAATTTTGAGTCAATTTTAACAATTATCAAAAACTAACCTTTTACAAATATTTGTCCTTGAATTATATGACTGAATTTTGCTAGATCTCTGGCCATTAAAGGCTTTAAGAGAAGTACTAAGCATACTTTCAACAGTGACTAACAACTGTCTTACTTGATCGGCTATAAGAAGGCCTGTCCGAGCTTCACAATGTTTTGCAGGCTCTACCTTGTACTTAAACTCAAGACCCTGTCATCAACTTTCAGACTCTCAACCAATTGTTAGGTTTTTGTGTGTTTTAGAAAAAGTTACTAGAGTCTATGCAGCATTACGCTATAAATATCATTATACACACATGAGGCCTCAACAAATTGATCATATGTTCTATGGATTCGCTCGCACCTTAATTTTGACGGTTTTTACAAAAAAAATATTTTTATTTCCTTGCTCGCTCATAAAAATTTGGTCAAACCGCTATATAAAGCAAGTGAATAAAGACTTTTTAAATTTTTTTCTTCGCTCGCTCGCCCCATTTTTTTTCCAGAAAAATCCATAGAACATATGATCAACTTGTTGTGGCCTTATTTCAAAACTAAAAAGCTGTCCCTTATGAGTCACTGATTCAAGCCTCACCTGGGTTTGTAAATGGTACAAGAAAGCTAGGTTTTGTGAGTTGGCTGGTCATAATTTGTGTTGACTAGACATAATTCCCAATGAAAAATGGTCTGTTACTTGTATGTATATTATTTATTCTTAAGTTTGTATCAATGATCTCTTAGTGTTTTTCAGTTGAAAGTTTCCTCCTGGAAGTTATCACACACTTCTATCTTCAAGTATTAACAATCAAGATTTATCTGTTTGTGACTTTCTATACACTTGTAATTATAATGTTTATAACTTTCAGTCATTGTGAAAGTTTGCCTCACTAGTGTAGTAGACATATTCTAGACTTTCAGTTTCTGTATATAATAATATAGGGATATTCCACGATTTCTCACACTAAAACAGCAAAAATCACAAAAAACCTTAAATGCTAGAAAATATTACACCACTGCCATCTAGACGCTAATGGGCGTCTAAAATTCACAATAAATTCGTTAAACTTTCGTCTTCAATAATGTTTGTACCTGCATCCGATTATAATATTTTTTTGAAACAATATCACTTTAAAGCAAAGTTAAATGGCTGTACTGCAATAAAAACTCTATCCATTAAAAAATTTGTTAATTATTGGTCAAATAGCTGACCTAATATTACAAAAATTTATAGCAGTTTTCATCAATACATGTATGACTGACTACATGACTGTCACATTTTTTTATATTTTTTTTCCTCATTAAATATGCACCTAGTTACTGAAGCACCACAATCATATTGATATTTTCATAGACAATGATAATACATATCAATATTTAGTGTTTGTATGCATTAAGTGCTGCTAATATTGGTTGAATTTGTTCTAATGATGATAACTACAGCAAACATAACTGGAAACTTTTGTTTGTTTTTATTTAAACCTCTGTATGAAAAGGTAGATGAAATGAATCTATAACTAATGGACGTTGTCACATAAATTTTAAAAATCATGATTTTATATTGGTATCGCGTTAAAATGACCGCAGCCCTAAAAAAGATTTAGATAACATATCATTATGTAACAAACATGCTTGATCAATATGACATTGGCTGACAGAAATTTTAGCTGTTTTTAGTATGACATAAAATATGCTGCATATTTAAAGTTATTATGTTGTTAAGTTCAAGTATGTGGTGTGCATTTAACTGTTTTTGTCTCAAGTTTGGCATTTTGAAATGATTATCATTGTTTTCATTCTAATCCATTATTTTCATTTTAATACCCAAGCCTGGGACTTGTTAAAATATATTCAGGCAAGTGAAAAAAAATGGAATTCATATAGTTGGGCTTGTAGATCATATATTTTCCTTAACTATAATGCAACCAAGGCTCGAATTTAAGCTTGCATACTTGCAAAATGCAAGTGGATTTTGAAACTGCGAGTAACTTTTATTTTTACTCGCAAATTTTTGCGAGTTGAAATCGACACAAACATATTAATTTTCTGTCTAAACGAATGAGGCTCAAATTTGCATTGAATTAATACTATAGATATAGTATTAATTAAAGATTCACAGTAAAAACATGTTCGATATTCTTAGTCTATCCTACAATAACATCAACGTTCTATCTATAGTAGAATAATTATATTACTCAGTTGTTATTGTATTGCATATATGAATAGTAACTATGTATGCTATTAAAATTTTGAGCAACAATGTGAGTGACTTTTTCTTTTTGAGAGTTGAAATAATATCAATTCGCAGAAAATTGCAAGTCCATTTTTTTGTTAAATTCGAGCCCTGAATACATCATAATGAATTGGTGTAGTGCAGAAGTACATTTAAAGCGATGACCAGTGTTAATGAATATATCAAAGAACAGGACTGGTGCTTTAACTGTAGAAATACAATTAACATCAGATTTGTTGTAATGAAATATGCATTGTTTCCTGGCTATTTGTGATGACCAGTGTAAATGAATGTATCATAGTACAGGGGCTTTAACTGTAGAAATAATTAAACGTCAGATTTGTTGTAATGAAATATGCATTGTTTCCTGGCTGTTTATGATTACTATCTATGGGTTTGTTTGAAAATTTTATGAAGTGTCCAATAGTTAAAACAGGATTGTGAATATAACTGATTAGCACCATAGAGGAAATATCTCTCATTTTCCATATTAATGGTTTTGTCCTTTTAAATAAATCAATGTTATAGCTTAAAATTGTTAGTTTTAGAGATTTTTGTTGTGTATGAGATTATTTGTATGTGTGTGGTGGTGGGGGGGGGCAGGCTGGATAGTGTGGGGTACTTTTTTAACTTTGCTAATGTTTTGATATGCAGAAAGTATATCATATGTATGGAATTTTACTTTGTGGCATTAGCTTGATTGAGTATTTTTCTACAAAGGCAGCTTAAGTAGCTTATATCTCTCAGTAGCCTAAAATCAAACTCTTAATTACAAGTTGTTTGTAGAACATCCTGTTGGGCGTTCAGTTACCGCGAACGTTACAAAACGGTCTGTAACGATACATTCGGAACTCCTCCGCCATTCCCTGCGAATAATCTCGGACATATTTAGCCGCTATTTTGAAACTTACAGATATTTAAGTAAACACATATATGATCGTTTAGGCCTTGAGTGATGTTTCGTTTTTAGTCCGTAAATTTTGAAACATCACTCATTGCCTTAACGATCGCATATTTGTGTATTAGATTAGATTATTCGCAGCGAATGGCCGAGGAGTTCCGAATGTATCGTTATGTAACGTTCTGTAACGTTTAGTGTAATTGAACACGCTACTGGTCAAATGGTTCGAGTTGAGGATTTTAAATCAAGGTCACCTCTTACTACTAGAGGGACATGTGTTTTAACTAAGTTACCAGACATGATTCTTTCTTTGAGAATAAATGTTTCTAATGGTGGATGGAGGTCTAAAAATCATTGTTTGATGAACTATCCTCCTCATTGACTTGTTAAAATGGCGTAGAACTTAATATTAATTTGATATAAACAAATTCAAATTCACTCACTTCTGACTTAATTTTTGTTAAAAAAGTCACTTATCCTTTTTTGGATTAACACTTGTCTCAATCTGTCATACTTGTATTCTTTTTTATCTCATTGAATGAAGTCCTGGGCCTTTATCTATAATTTATATGTAATAAAACTGGTATAGTTTGGTTCAATTACATTCAATGATAACATTTCATCTTTGAAATTGTTTCTTCCTACAAGAGAAAGTTTTGATTTATTAGGTCATTGTCTTGAGTTAAAATAGTGTTAAAATACATTAATAAAACACTTGGTTAATGAAATGTAAAATGTTGATGTTTCTCCATTCAAGTTAATCCAAGGGAAGCAACTGTGGACTACATGTAACAAATTTGTTTTGTAATTATCTCCCTTTGAAGTATACTTTCTGGCTTGATTAAGTATTTTGATAATTCAGGCAGATTACAGTGGTTTCTTTATTTATTGAATTTATGTTTTAGATTTTCTATGTCTGAAGAAGTTTTCTGATAAAATTGATATTTTTTTTATTCATGATATTGTAAGAATTAATGCTAACACTAACACAGTGAGAGTGTAGGTACTTGATTATGGTGGTCATTGTCTTAACCCTCTGGCCAAAAGACCAGGTCTCTGAACTAGTGGAAATTGATTGTCAACTTGTTTTCTAAATCACGAGAAAATGTTAGTCAAATGCTTATAAAAATCATGCTTTTTTCTGGATACAAGATGTTTAACATGTATAGTCAAGCAGTAATACCCAGTGTTCTCAGATTTTGTGGAATAGACTCAAATAGAAAAGTTATAGGCTTTCTAGGGTGATCCAGGGGCAATTCATTTCTTTATTTTTTTTTAGATTTTACCAATTTTTCAGGCCTTTTAGTCCTTATAACCAGCTGTTTGGGTCGGCTGCCCGTTCCTAATGAGAACACTGAATACCTAATAAATGCTCCTACCAGGGCACAATCTAAAAGCAGTTCCACAAAGAGCACAGTTTTCAAGCAGTGCCAACTATGTTGGTATTCCTTTATTTTTGGAGAAGATATAAGTTTCCTTTTGAAAGAGTAAAGCAATTTCAAGAAAGAGTCAAAGAAACCTTATCAATGCTATAAGAATCTGAAGTTGAATCATTATAAGTTGATATTGTTTATGCATGATTCTTGATCCGAAAAAAAGTTGAAAAATATTCTATGTACAAGTACCATAAAGTAGTAAATCTTTCTATATGTTTGATATATGAAGGTTTTGACATATATTTTAACACATACAGTCTAGATAGGTTATTAAGTACCCCCATCTATGATCTATCTATGGATGCTTTCATTTATAAATCTGGAAAATTAATTAGTAATCCTTTGAAGTTGAAGTATGTTTATAAATATATGAGATAAAAAGGTGAATGTATATAAAAATATAACCTTGTTATCAATGGTTGGTTTGTTTTAATATTTATCTTTACTTGGCTTTATTTTAGTTGTTTCCACAAATGTAGACTTTCTGAGAATAAACTGTTTCAGTCCTGAAATAAGAAATCTTCCCCATAATACTGGAAAGACCCTGAAATTGTTATTCTGAACTCTTTATGTAAGTTACCCCTACCACTGTCTTGAATGTTCGTGCACCTGTAACCTAGGAAACCTGAAGTGATGTAAGTTACCTCTGAAATCTGTTATCTATTGATAAAGCAGAAGGGACTCCTTAATGCAGAGGCCACAACAAGTTGATCATATGTTCTACGGATTTTTCTGGAAAAAAAATGGGGCAAGCGAGCGAAGGAAAAAAAAAATCTTTATTCACTTGCTATATATAGCGGTTTGACCAAATTTTTATGAGCGAGGGAAGAAATAAAAATATTTTTTTTTGTAAAATCCGTCAAAATTAAGGTGCGAGCGAATCCATAGAACATATGATCAATTTGTTGTGGCCAGAACATTATTTTGAGAAAATTTTATGGCAATTTCATTGAAAGTGGGAAAAATTGTAGTATACTTCAATGTTTGTGGGGAACAGAATAATTTTGAATTAAATTCAGATAAGTGACAGGAAAGGGCTTGTAAATGACCCCTATTATTTAAGAAAAAAGCAATGAATATTCTCAGAAAAGTATTAGAAGCTGCCATACTGTTCTGTAAGTCAATCACTGGTACCATAACCTATTAATGAGAAATGATTGAACAAAGAGTCAGTTTATATTTTTAGATGATATTATTTCATAAATGCACTAGACTTCATGTTTTTTTACCTATAAGTTATCTTGCAGGTTTTCTAGTTTTATCTATTTTTAATATTTATTCAAATTATCTTATCAGTGTATTTAAAAGGCTCTCTATCAATGTTTGTTGTTAGTTATCTTAGGTAGCAATCATCGTTACATCTTTATGTTGGTTTTTTGTTAGAATGACTGCTGAGAACTCTTCAATCATAAATGATACAAACTTTTATACCTTACCCTGCATGCATCTCTCTACGTACAATCTTATAGATTATAATGTTACGTAAAAATGAGGCCAGATAATTTACTGAGTGTATAATAAACTGATTCTTGAAATAAAAATGTAAGGTAAATGCATTTTTATAGTCTTAAAGTTATTTTTTACTGATGCTTGTTCCCTGCCTTGACTTTTACCACTATTATCCCTGGTCTTCAAACAACTGGTATTTCTTTTTATTTACCTTTCCAGGGCTTTTTTCAGTATTTGGAGAAGGAGCCTGAGCCCCTGGGGCCTTGTTTTACATAGAACATTTGGGGAAATTTTATCGCAATTTCATTGATAGGGGAACAAAAAACCCAAGTTAAACTCCAAATTTGGGGAAAAATGCATGATTTTAAAGAAATTTCAAGAGGGAAAGGCGCCTATAAACGGCCCCTATTATATAAGGGGAAAAAGGCCTGCTTTCTGAAGAATGCCCCTTTTTTGGTACCCATTTACACCTGAGTGTAAATGACATTAATCATTGACATTTTTTGCTTGATGAATATTAGGGTTTAATCCAGGACCTCTCAAATTGAGTCAATCCCTTAGTCTGTTTTTTACCACTGAACTCACTGCTGTCAAGTAACATGGAATCCAATATTAAAAGAAATATTTTATAATTTGGAGAAATAAGTTTGAATCAATAGTGTTTATATACAGGACAATATAATAATAACCACTGTTCATAATCACTTATGGTTTACCTATTACTATAGGAAATGGTTCAAATTGTATTGAAATTATTTTAACTTGGAGTAAAACCAGACAAAAACTTGATGATATTTTTTCCAAACAAATTATTTATTGACAGAACTTTGTTTTTCCAATAACCTTAGACTCCACATGCACTATTGGCTAGCTCAGCCAGTAGGGGTTCTGACTACAAATATCGAGGGGGGGGTGTTAATTGATACAAGCACATATAAAGCATGGAACCAGCTTAATATGATTAGTTATATTCAGTATTTCCTGTTAATTATATTTCTATATAATCTGGTACCCAGCATTTCATTTATATATCTATAACTGGTTCATCCTATCTATACAAAGTGTTATTTATTATAATATTTGTTCCAATTCTCTCGGGATTTTTGACTTGAATCCAAATTTTATCAATAAGAACACAAGTATACTTGTCACAGGTTAACATTACTAAAACAACACATGTCTTTCATGTGTAGGTAATTATCTATTTCCTTAGAATCAATTTGTACTTGTTTTTCATATGTTTAAAGAAAAAAACAGAGATCCATTCCACCTGTTGATGAACGTTGATTAAGAAAACTGGCAAAAATATTGAAAGCAGAAAAATCATATGAAATGGCAGCTACAGGATTATATGTAGTGGTCTGATGAGTTTTGAAGCAATTTATTGCTTGTAATTTGTGTTTGGTATATATATGTTTCACTTCTTGCGATTCCAATGCTTTACTGCAGTAATGGAATTCACAGGTCTGTGATTTGTGGTGGCGCCTGTTGATGTATGTTTCCATAGTATGCTTGTATATAGGTCTCGCCCTATATCACTGTTCACTATTCTGAATGCAATGTCTTGGTTTTATGGCTGGTTCTTGGAAGTCATTGATGTAGATAAATGGACAATGCCTCTGGTACTTTTTTGTTTGACGGTCATATTCCGAATCTACAAAATTATTGGGTTTTTTTAGGGTGGAGATCCTGAAAGTAAGGAATTTTAGAATTGATTATGAAGCAGTTCTTCTACAATGTACTGAAATTACGAAAATGTACGATTGAAGGAT
Organism: Mactra quadrangularis; assembly: GCA_025267735.1. Classification (NCBI taxonomy): domain Eukaryota; kingdom Metazoa; phylum Mollusca; class Bivalvia; order Venerida; family Mactridae; genus Mactra; species Mactra quadrangularis. The sequence goes on from CM046304.1 coordinate 39,066,458, forward strand.
TTTTAAATTTATTGACCTTTCATCCATGCTTGTTTATAAATTGGGCTTAAATGCTTGAGAAATTCAAGTTCATGATTGTAAAGTTGGGAATTTTTTGCAGGAGGGGGGGGGGGGGGGGCGTTACATGATAGCTAGTACATTCATCTGTTATAAATAATTAATGTTTTATAGAACAGAACAGAACTGAACCTTTATTTAATTTATACAACATGTACATCTAACAACAAAACAACAACATATATAACATATTATCATTGACATGTATGGCACCATATTGTCTATATACATGTAGATAACTTGATAATTATAATGTAGTTATCTGTCTTAATTTTCATTTAACAAGTACAATGATGGCTTATCAGTAATTATAAGGCCCAAACGAAATTCTGTGTTTGAGACAATCTGACCTTAACCTAGAAAATCTTGCTGACACTTTTTTTGTAAAAGCATTGATGATTGTCACACCCCGAAAATTTCAGCCTCTGTTTAAAAAGAAACTTAAAGTACTTTAAAAGCCTACCCTTCCTAACTTCTTTCTGGTTGTTGCGTTAAGTTAGGCTTCAGATATGTTCACATACAGCATGAATTCAAAAATAAAAATAAAAAATAGAGTGGTATTTTTGCGTAACATTTGTGCTTTTGTCTTGGAAGAAAACAGTTATTATGTTATCTATTAATGTACAACAAATTTAATGATGATATGCTCATTTAACTAGGTAATTAATTGATGAATAGATTGGTGCAGTTGTTTTACCAATTTATTCATTTCATCATATCAATCATTTATCTTTGATGTTAGAATGTCTTAATTAATGTTAGATGTTCCAGAACAAACATGCACTGTGTTAAAGTCTCATTACGTGATCTTAAGGACCTTGCACATGGTACTTGAAGGTTTATTTTCAACCGAAGGTCAATAGCAGAAACTGTTGCACATTTATTTCAACCTATAGGGTAGTTAAGGCAAATTGATATAGGATTTTTGTCAGGAGAATGGTTGGTTGGAAGTCAAAATATCTAACCAGTCAATAATCTAACAAATGCTCGAATGATAGAAGCAAAAACATTCATCAAATGCTTGAATATTTGGGAAAAAAACATTAATCAAATGCTTGAATATTGGAAGAAAATTCTTAAATATTGGAAGTCAATAATCTTAACAAATGATTGAATATTGGTTGTCAATTATTAAATGCTTGAATATTGAAAGTTGATTATCAAATGCATGAATATTGGAAGTCAATTATTAAATGCTTGAATATTGGAAGTCAATAATCTTAACAAATGCTTGAATATTGGAAGTTAATTATCAAATGCTTGACTATTGAAAGTGAGAATATTTACCCAATGCTTCAATGTTAAAAGTCAAAATCTGTGAACAAATATTTCAAGTATTGTTGCCATGGTTTCCAAAATTTGTATTCCAAAATTCCAAAATCTAACCTTGAGTTGATCCATAACAACAGAAGATGAATGTTAACTATTGTATATTGTTAATGAGCCATTATACATTGAACTACATGACTTGATATCAGTGGATTAATCATAGATTGTACCTTGTTTATAACATTCCTGATATCTGGATGTAAATCTTTTGTTTTAGTAGAAAACAATACAATGTACCTGACTGTTTTTAAGGCTATGATTTTTTCCCACACTTTGATTATTTCTGGTTTTCTGGTCATGTACCTGAGATTTACTCTAAGTGACTGGAAACTTCCTGTTGTACCTTATAGTGATGATAGATTCAATATGTTACATGTTTCAGAGTTTGATTTTACATGAGGAAGATAATCAAACATGATATTCTTGTTTTATTGGCATTTTCTGAAAAAAAAATCAAAGCACTGACAGTACAGTTTTTTAAATAGAGACATGGTCAGTGAGGAATTTAGTTTAAATGTATGAAATTGAGTTTATTGAAATTATTGAATGGTCAATAATCTACTATTTTTGTATAGAATATAGCATGAAATGAAATGTAGAAACTATTGCTTTATATATTTTTTTTAACCTTACTGATTGTTTTTATAGATAAAAAACCTAAAAACAATATGGCAGAACTGATAGTAGTTTATGTTTAATGTTGTGTGATTTCAATAAGAAAGAGTCTTTGTTGTATATTTCTGTGTTTATGATTGAAACACATTATAAAGGACTACAATGTTCTGCATGAAATCTGTTAAGATACAGATGAAGGTAATATATACACCTGGCATGTCAGACTATATACAAGAAGGTACTTAGACACAGTGTATTTCATGTGGCATATATTACAGTATGATATCACATGTAAAATCTTCTACTGAAATTAATTGGTATCTGAATTAACTGTAGAACATTGTATGATTCTTTTACCAGATATGTTTGATTTACAGTGATACCTTTCTGTAATAGTCACCACCAGTTAAATTAACTAGGATGCCTGTATGTAACAGTTATCAACAATAGCTACCTTCAGTCATGACACCCTAAACTTTCTCAAGTTCTATAGCCCTGTTTAAAATATATTATGATAAATGAGGTCATAACTATCAAGATTTCACTAGCTCAAATCAAGTTTTACTAGACCCAGGCTTCTGGTTAGTTGGTTAAAATGATAACTGTATTTCCTGTTAGTATTACGTTGCAATAACTTTCTCCAAGTTAAACTCACTTTTAATATTATCAGTCATCTTATGAAACCAATTTTCAATGCCAACCGTCTATCAATTAAAAACACCTTTCAACAGCAATCTCCTAATAAAAAACCTTTTTCAACTGCAACAACCATCTCCATATAATGCAGATTAGCAGAGTGCTGCACCCAGCCTTTTTTCTTGCTTGCCTTTTTTACTCATCTTCTGCAAACATAGACACTTTAAAACATCAACCCTCTGATTTGCCCTGCTCCTTATAAATTTCTGCCTCTTTCTTCTGATTTCTAAAATAATCATGTAGCAGAGGTATAATACGGCACTTGTACTACCTTGCCTTCAAGCTTGCTTTAATGGCGACGTGGTAGAATGTTTGCTTACGACTCGAGAGGTCTGGGTTCGGATCTCAGTTCGAACCATGGATTTTTATTGGGTTTCATTTTTCGCCCAACGTAAATAATTTAACCCACTAGGAATTGTGTGATTGCACCCTTAGATAGTCCCACAGACAATCGAGCTCCAAGAATTCAAGGACGAATTCTGTTAAGGTGGGGGTGTATGTTAGCTGAGGTATAATACGGCACTTGTACTACCTTGCCTTCAAGCTAGCTTTTATGGCGACGTGGTAGAATGTCCGCTCACGACTCGAGAGGTTGTGGGTTCGGATCTCAGTTCAGACCATGGATTTTTATCAGGTTACAATCACTACCCTAAGTATATCTCTTAAAGCCAGTAAAACAACTGCTACATTTAATGCTCATATTGGCCATAAAACTGCTGTTAGAAACTGTCAAGTCAGCTGTATTGATATACTAGTCAGAATGGCTTGATTTTCTCATTTTGTTGTATTGTTGTTTATACAAATATATATTTCTATATATGTATATAATCTATATATGGTTGTTTTAAATGTCACCTCAAGTCCCTGTGGTTTTCTTATTGATGAAAACAAGCTGGCAAATATCTCAACTCTTAAATAGAAACAAGTGTCAATGTAATGTATTGCTTGATGTAAATAATTCATAAGTTATACTTTAGCCCTCAGTTAATGTTTATTTCTAACCCCCCACATACTCTCTATCTTGCCACCATTTTGTTTTTGTTCCATTTTGTTCATGTGTAGGTTTATTAGAGAACTCAATTTGCTCTGATTTATCTCTCCGCTTACAGAATGCAAGAAGTGATGTTTTAATTGAAGAGTTTCGGGTTTAAGTCCCCCCCCCCCCCAATTTTAACAGAATTATATGGAGTGAACAGTTTAGTTGACCACAATGTCTTGGAAACACCATCATTCTATATTTATATATTTATGAACTGCTTTAAACCTTTTTCACATTAAGAGCAACACCTGGTTACAGCTACCTTTCTGGTCATAGTGCTGTTATGGTAGTAGGGATGCAAGGATAACTATTTGCCCTTTATACTCTTGTAGCCAGTTGTGTAAGGATTTCCCAGTTCTATAATGTACTGATTACTTTTACAATGGTTTGCTACAATGCGACCCTTCATGACATTGTATCTTTTGCTTGGTGATTACATTTGGAACACTTACATTTGTGGAAGCCCTATCTAATGGTCACTGCTCACCACTTACCTGGCTTTAGATCTGAATCTTAACTAGTCTTGACTTGTGACTTTTCACTAAATTACCTTTCTTTTGGTGACATCTTCCATGCTATAATAAAAATCATGCAAGAACTTTGGCAGAGAAAAAACATGCTTGGCTTTGCAAGTTATGCAAAGTATTAAGTGTATGTATTCATTTCGCAATGTCCAAATCAAAAACATTTGGCACATGATTGTACTGTTGTCCTTAGCCAGCTGAGAATGTCAACAATTGATATAAATGGCAATGATAAACCAAAATCTACACACCACATATCAATTAAATTAGTGTTACTTAAATTATACCTTATATAGATGGACAGTAGACCTAAGTTTTCACTGATCTATTGATAATTGTTACTAATGCAGCAGACGGCACACAATCACACGTAGACATCAGACTGTTACATCACGGAAACCATTGATCTCAGAGATGTGTTTCATGTCTACAATCCAAAGAACATTGATATTGTCAAGTGGTGAATCTGTTTTATTTGTATGGTGTATTGAACATTAGTAGGACCATTAATCTAAATGAGCTGATAATCTTGTTTTTTTTACTTATCCTAAATTAGCTAGGATGAATTATTTATATGGTTGGTTTCCTATGGATGTATGTATCAGAGAACTTGTTCAAGTCTGTAGGGAACATATATGTTTCATGTTGTAGAGTGTTAGTTTTCTATTGTTTTCATATTATTAATCCTTGGGATTTCCATATTTGGGATCATGGTGTATGCTTTATTGAACAAGTACTCAAAAAAACTGATGTCGGTGTGAAATTAGTCTGGATTATCTCTTTAATTACATGTTATTAAACTAGTGTTGCATTGACCAATCAAAATGTTGGCCTTTAATCAATCTTTACAGGCGATGGAAAGTGTAAGCCTGCAGGCTGTTAACAGTGCAGTTTCTATATTTTCCTGTATTTTGCCATTCATTCCTATATAATATACTTTTTAGAAATTCAAGTTCGACTATGTTCATAGATGAGATTGGTTGCCATTGTAATTATTTAAGAGTTAGTAAATTTATATAATGAGTTATGGAACTTTAAGGGATACCATTGTTAACACTGATCTGTGGTGTTTACTTGTGTTTTGTACTTTGTAATCATTACTTAAGTTTCAAGTTTTAAGTAAAAACCAACATCTGATTTGTTTTTAAATGGCAAAAAATCTTATGTTTAGACAAGAATGTTACTTTTGTTTTCAATCTAATTTGTGTATTTTAGTGAAGAAATCAAATGAAATATTTGATGGTAATGTTAAAGTAATAAAATTGTTTTTATATTGTTATTAGGTAGTATATTTTTGGTACAATTTTGACGATCATATTGACTCATGATGAATGAGACATGGTAAAGTAATGTATGAGATTTTTTATATGTTAGTAATTTATAATATATACTATGTATAGTATAGCCAATGGATGGGTCTGTGCAAAACTAGTCTACATCATTTATTTTCACATAGTTAGACTAGCTTTATCCTGACCAGTGTTGCAATCCATCCATGGACAGATTTTTTTCTGAGAGGAGGCGGTCTTCGACTTGCTGGCTTGCACAATAATGATATCATTTTTAAATCCCACTTAAAGCCAATGTGGTATGAAATACTAGTTGATTCCTAATTCTTAAAATTCCTACAATTTAAAAAGGTGGATTTTACTCCACTATAATATATAGGGAAAAGTTTTTGACTCATTGTGAAAGAGTGGATGGAGTACTAGAAATGAAATGTTCAGGATCGCTGGTTATGACCATATAGCTATGAAAAAATTAAAGACATAAAATCCAAAGAATAAAAATATCATATTTGAATGATTTTATTAGTACTATTTGATGGTCCTGCTTATGAGTCATCATCTTGCCTTTATTATAATGTGTCAACATTTTGTTTTTGGTAGTAACTATAATATATACAAGTGAACGAGTCAATTAATTAAATGTGATTGGTATTTGATTCAGTTATATGAAAAATATGACTGTCACTTATGTGCATGAAAACTATTTGATGCAGTTATGTGAAAACTATTTGATGCAGTTATGTGAAAACTATTTGATGCAGTTATGTGAAAACTATTTGATGCAGTTATGTGAAAACTATTTGATGCAGTTATGTGAAAACTATTTGATGCAGTTATGTGAAAACTATTTGATGCAGTTATGTGAAAATATGTATGTCAGTTATGTGAAAATATTCTAATCAAGCATTTGAAAGTATTCATCTAAAAACCAAAAATTGAATTTTTTTATTATGGAAATAATTTCTTTGAATTCAGTCTGTGATCATTGATAAAGGCTGTATTTATTTCTGTGAATAATTATCTATCAGAATTCCATTGATATTTTAATAGGAGTTTAACTGAGTGGATTTAAATATATATTCTTTCAAGTTAGAATTTAAAATTTATTGGATTTATTCTTAGGATATATAGATATGATAAAATTAAAAATAATCTCAAAATTTGTATGAAAAGGTTGCCATGGTGCTAAACTAGTCTACCTTCTTGTTTAATTACATGTAGAAAGTCTAGTTTTACATTGACCTATTTATATAACTAGAAGTTGCTATTTAAAAAGCTATCAAATGCCATAGTTGAACATCAATGATATTAAACTGTTTGATATTTATTTTTTTCGTTACCTGAGTATTTATTCAATGTTATATTAAGTGTTTCTACTACAGTAAAGTTTCGCTTCAAAAACCACCTTGGTTATACAAAATTATGAAATGTTTGAAGATTTAGAAGTCCCAAATTCTTAATTTGACAATAAGAAAAAAGACCCTATATTGTGATCATTTCATTATTAAAGACCTCTGATTTTGATTGACCTTAAATTGGAACTTGATTGTACCAAGAATGTTCTGTGTAATTACATAATGGTCTACAGTTTGTTACAAAAACTGTTTAGAAAAACCGAAAGGCAGCTTAGAAATAGAATAGAGTTAACAAAATATAGCATTTTGCATGACCTGTAATTTCTTTTTAAAAACAGCTCTAATTTTTACAGGCCCTCACCCAATCCACTTGGGTCAAAGTTTTCCTACAATCTGATTAAAACCCGATCGTATGTCAGTTATGTGAAATATAATACTCGCATACTCACTAATTTAGATCTGGCCTTTTTCAAACGAAGGTCACGTTCAGGCGACCTTTTCTCATCATAATATTAATGACGAAATTGTTTTGATACGTAACTTGTTTACATCGTCTACGTCACGCAATTTGAAATGAGCCGCCCAATCGCAGACTGTAAATAATACCGCTGTTAAATTAGCTAGCAAAACTTGGTCTAAAAATAGAAATTACGAAATCAAAATGTGATTAATAGTGTTTTCGTCTAGATGAAAGCTACGCATTAATTGGTCGACTCAAAGTTCATCTCGACGTGACCTTCCACGGAGACAGTAGAGATCCTGTACGACAACGCTCTACAGTATATCTGTTTATGGAGATTGAGTTTTCCTATGAACATGCTGTAAATTAAACAGTTGAACAAGTTTGCCTTCAATTTGATTAAAAGCATCATCTTGTTGAAAATTCTTGAAAAAATGTTGTTTACCTCGCTGATAGGTAAAACATTAATATGTTTGGTAATTAAGTAAGGCACCTGTTGTATTATGAACTCTCAATTAAGGCAATTATCAATGATCTAAATGAAAAAAATAACAGACATACTGAAAAATGTTCATTAAAAGATGTTGATAGATTTAATGATGATAAATTGTCAGATTGAATTAGTATATAATCTTAGTAGGATTTAAAATGATTTATATTGTGATTGGTAATTTATGATATCATTCTTTAAGCTTTTACCAACCAACAGACTGAGGTATGTGTACTACAGTTCCTACATTAACTCCTTAAGTGCTTTTTTTAAAACATATTTTCAATATGAAAAGAACATTATACAAATGTGGTATATGATGATGATAATACATTACTGTTTTATATGGTTCTTCATAAATCCCTTATATTAATTGTGACCCCTAATGGAAACCTTTTTTCTCTATCGTTTAATGTATGATGACTGTTTTCTCTCTTCAAACCCCCCCCCCCATTATGGTGATATTTTTTTCTGTTCAACAGGATTCTCTCATGGTGACCCCTTTCATTTAAAGTTAAACTCCCTCATGGCAGTTAAAATCTTCTGATGCTTCAACATGTCTTACCTTTAAATGGTAGCCCCTTTTCTATTCAACATAAGCCGCATCAACATGACCCTTTTTTGTAAACCTCTGTTCTTTGTATTACTGGTAGCTCTGAACTGCAGCATTTTCATCGAAAACTAATAAGGAGAAAAAAGGATTCACCATTTCAAGTTAAATTTAAATTTTAAAATTTTACCAATTAAAATACTTTTTATGCTAAAAACGTGATTATTTAAAGAACTTAAATCAGAAAGTGATATTTAATGTGGAAATTAAAAGCCAAGAATTTCTTTTTTGTAACATTGGATGAAAGATGATCATTTAATTAATACATTAATTGTGAGTTTAGCGCAAACAGTCCTAACTCAATATAAGAAAGAGTGAGTTACGATCGTTTTGCACTAAACCCACAATTTAATTTTGGTTGTTTATACACAATAGTGTTATCATATTACTTTATAAAAACAAGAGATGTATTGTCAATGTATTTCAACTTTCTCATCATCTAAGGGATATAGGGGAGACTGGGGAGTCGGTATTTAACAATGGATGTATTGTCTTCATTGTTTTGGTATCAATTATAAAACTGAGAGAAACCGTGAGGAGAAAAAACTGACTGTGTGTCAGTGAGTGATGAAAGCTTTTGTCTGACTGGTGTATCAAATTAGCATTGGGATGTTGTTGTTTTTTGTAAAGGTATACTTTAACTCATTGATGAAAAACATCTTTGTTTAGGCTAGATGTATAGTTATTATTTGTTTCTGAAGATATCAGATTGTAATTGTATTTACTCAAGGTACTATAATAGTCTATTATGTGTTTTGTGCTAAGAATCAATCATGCTGACCTAAATCATAATAATAACTAAGAAATGCCCTTTTATAATTCTCTGATTTTAAAATAAAAAATATTCTGTCTCATAAAATTGTATTGGTTATTATTATTATTATATACCGTATTTGTATAGCGCTCTTTTCATATTAAATATATGTTCAAAAGCGCTTCACAATCATATGCATAATTAGGTTAAACGAGCTAAAATAAAAACGAAAATGATAAAGATATAAAAACATAAACTGAAAAATAATAATAAACTAAAATTTGTGATCAATAAAGTGCTCATAGTAGTTTAAAAACAACAACAACAAAACAAGTGAATTTTCAATTTTAAAAATAGTGAAAGAGAGGTAATGGATTGTTGGTAGAACGGCAGCTACGTAGTCAATGAGTAATCAGGCCAAATGCCCCGAAAATCCATGATTGCAAGGTGCAAAGCTGGATTCTTCTCCAAGGCTCCCACCCAAACATCCATCAGCATCAGCGCCGCACGTCTCCCAACCATACATTGTATAGTGATAAAGTAAAAGTGATAATAGTTATGATTAGAGTATGAGAAAAGGCAGCCACCGACCAATAGGGAATCCAGCCAGATGCCTTGAAAAATCCATGATTGCAAGGTGCAAAGTCGGATTCCAATCCAAGGATCCCTCCGGAACATCCATCAGCGTCAGCGCCTAAATTGGTTAGATAAGGTTTAATCTTCAATGTAATGAGTATATAATCGGTGGAAAGGCAACCCCTAGCCAATGGGGAATCTGGCCAGATGCCCTAGAAAATCCATAATTGCAAGGTGCAAAGTCGGATTCCAATCCAAGGATCCTGCCAGAACATCCATCAGCATCAGTGCCGCACGTCCCCCGACCATGTATTTTATAGTGATAAAGTAAAAGTGATAATAGTTAATATTAGAGTATGAGATAAGGCAGCCACCGACCAATAGGGAATCCAGCCAGATGCCTTGAAAAATCCATGATTGCAAGGTGCAAAGTCGGATTCCAATCCAAGGATCCCTCCGGAACATCCATCAGCGTCAGCGCCTAAATTGGATTAATAAGGTATTAATCCTAAAGGTAATGAGTATATAATCAGTGGAAAGGCAACCCCTAGCCAATGGGGAATCTGGCCAGATGCCCTAGAAAATCCATAATTGCAAGGTGCAAAGTCGGATTCTAATCCAAGGATCCTGCCAGAACATCCATCAGTGTCAGCGCCTAAATTGGATTAATAAGGTATTAATCCTAAAGGTAATGAGTATATAATCAGTGGAAAGGCAACCCCCAGCCAATGGGGGAAACTGGCTTGTTGCCCTGTAAAATCCATAATTGCAAGGTGCAAAGTTGGATTCGAATCCAAGGATCCCACCAGAACATCCATCATTTGGTCGCATATTATTTCGTAATAGACCTAGTGCATAATTATTATTATCATTTCTTTTTAAACTATGGTGTTATATGTTTGTAATTTGGGTATATTTTAAGATCATTCAGCCAGATAGTTTCTATTGATTAAAAGAAATTTCACTGTAGTATTATTAGACGTACTAATGAACAATTTTAAGTAGTCTAAGATTGCTTCATATTAATACTGATATATTCCAAAACCAAAGTTTTTTGTCCCAGGGTGATTGATTTAGTGACCATAGTAATTGACAAACAGGTATTGGTTAAGCATTTAGAAAACAGAAATTGCTTTACAGTGAAATGCAGTGTTATGCGATAAACGTATTCAATGACAATATAAATAAGTATTTAAATTTTATATTTTCATTGTAGTGAAAATATAATCTTATACTTTCATCATTAGTGACAAAATCTTGGAACATAAATGATGTCATCTTGGGGAAGAAATGACAACATGTTTTATTTTTGTAAAATACCTCATACAAAACACAGTAATAGTCTTGAAAGAAACAGAAAATATAAAATTTGTCAATTTTGGAATAACAAAATAAGATCTGATTTATTTCAACTCATGAACTCTGAGAAAATGACATTTCCTTTAAAGTGTGTAAAGTCTTCAGAAACCAATATTTATGTTACGTTGGCCTTAAATCATGAATTATATGATGATCTGTATAGAAAATTTTGTAGGTAAGAAAAAATAAAAGGTATTTATTATATAGATGAGTCTTTTTCATGTAGTGTAAGAGACAAGCTTCAGAGTTTATGTAAACTTTGAACTATATTCTGTATATACAATAGTTTTAACTTGGTTGCCATGTTTATAGGAATAATTCCTGATAGTCTGTGAGAGAACTATTCCTTTGATCGTCATACATTGAGAGCTAGGGGGGTAGAGAAAATATTCCTCCCTGAAAAAACATCACATTGTTTTAATGTTTGTAATATACACTACTGGATTAATACATTCATTCATTGATAGGATGCTGAGTCTCTATTATAGATTGTTTTGAAAAAAACTGTGATAAGTTGAAAATGGGAGTATGATATATGTATAGTGTGAAAAGGTGTTGTACTGACTTTGTGGTACTGTATCACTTAATGTGAAAAATTCAAATTTTAAATTTTTGGATTTTTTTTTATTGGAATGAGGATTAGGATTAGTGAGGTTATTATACATGTGTCTGCTGGTAATTTATAATGTGAAAGCTTATTGCTAGTGATCAAGGCAAATAAAACTGGGATATTGTGATATTCTTTGATAATAATTTTATAGATTTGCTATTGTTGACTTATTTTAAATTTTCTGGACTATTTTGTTTGAAGATTTATTATTGCTTTCCTATTAGACTTTGCGATTCGTATTTATTACGATTAAAAACTTATCTAAAAAAAACTGTATTTATGTTTTGGTCCATGTACATATTCTATGTGGACAACCAATAAATTTATTTATGTTTTAGCCTGTTTAAGCGTTCTTTTCAAGGAACCGTTATTGAATAACTTTACTTATGTCTTAATCATTTCCCGTAGCTAGCTTGAATTGTGCAGGGAACCAATGACTTAATTCATGTTTTAGTCCCTTGACACATTATAAGCCAGAAACCAATGAATAAAGCGTCCAGCTAGCTCAGTTGGTCACTAAGCAAGCAAGTCTACTGATCGAGGGGTTGTGGGTTCGATTCCCGGGCAGAGCATACTTTTGTGGAGCTTGATCATGAAATTATTTCTACGGCCATTCTCCCTTCTTCCAATGATTTTTTAATATGTAGGGTAGTTGTCAGTCACTGACGAAAGTATGTGCTTAATAGTTGGTTAACAGCTAAATCCAGAGATTCAGCTTTTCCAGGATCAGTGAGTAGGTTGACTGACCACCGTTATATGACCTGTACAATGTGTTGCTACAGCATTAAACCCAACAAACAAACCTATAAATAAATTCATGTTTTGGTTCTTACAGTCACTGAATCAAGTTATTTATTCATTCATTGGTCCATTCAAGCATTCTATGCAGGGAACCAATAACTTGATTCATGTTATGGTTCTTACAAACCTTCGAATCATTACATTTATTCATTCATTGGTCCATTCATTAAGCATTCTACGCAGGGAACCAATAGCTTGGCAAATTGGTAATATAATATAGAATTATCAATCAATTAGTGATCTTGTATAAATATACAGAATTAAGAAAATTAGTTAGATATATAATTGCAAAACCATTACGTGTGGTAGAATACAACATGGAGCCTGAGATGTAACACATTTATTTGTTCTTATATTGATTGGTCAATGTAAAACTAGCCTATCTCCTTCTTTGTTGACATGTAGTTAGACTTGTTTTGCTCTGTTTTATCAATATATAATATTCCTTTTATATAAGTTTTCATGGTGATTGAATTATAGACGATTGGTTGACCATGCTGTGATTGGTCGGTTGAAAGGAATATTGTGATATTGTATAATCATAATAATTGGATTAAGTTAATTGTTCGGATAATTGTTTCATGATGGTCTTTGTTGTGATTTCTTAGGATTTACGTATCAAAATATGTGGTCGTTCAACTTGCCCTGTCTAAATCATTATAGAACTGAGTCTTCGATAAAGTATACAAATATTTTGATTAAGTATATATATACAAATGTTTCGCAACTTCTGAAGCTAATTTAAATGTACTGAGTCACTGTTTGTTGACTTTAGTATGGAATGGTATAGGAACTGTCTATGACAGCTATTGCTAGATAGAATTTTCAGACTGTTGAAAATGATTGTGTAAATAAGAATTTAAAAATTGTGAGTCTAGTATAAGACAGGACTAAAAATATTAAGTGGCATTGATTTTGGATTTATTAACACTAATGGGTATTATTTTTAGTTCTTTTAATATTTTAAGATGATTTAGAAATATCTTTAAAAATGAATTAATTTGGTTTTGATAGGTAACCTTCCATTGAATGAATGTGTCTGTTTATGAATTTCCTTCTGTTACATAATTAATGTTATTTGTGTAATTGTTTATTGGTCATGTTTTTAAAAATGTTAGAACCTTGCAGATCAAATTATTATCACCAATTTTAAAATTTCTAGTAATTTCAATAAAACAGGAAGAAAAAATAATGTGATATGGAATTTTAAATTGACGAGTTTGAATATGGCTAGTATAGTGTGTTAGTAATATATATCATTATAATTGATTTTTATTGATTTATAGATGAGTACATGACATTGTAATAACATTACTGATTATATAAAACAGAAAGTGCTTGGAATTTGAAGGATTTTAAATTCTCATGTACAATTATTTTGACAGTATAATTATGTAATTTGGGAAAGTTATGTTCTGTTCTGTTGACTTCTGAACACTTGTGTGTCACCATATATGGTCAATAAAGTTAAAACTAACCCAATGACTTGCTGTTTCTTAACTCATGTGAAATTGAATATTTGACTGATTAAGTATCGTAATTTATATATGTGAAGGATTTGTGAACCAAATTCTGTGTTTTCATGACTAGAATGATATTCAGCGTAAATAAAGAAACTTAGTGTCAAACCTATAATAAACACTAATATTGAAAAATGTGCTCATAAATTTTATTATGTGACGGATTTTCATATTGAACAAAAGTGAAAACAGGAACTGTTCAGTTCTACTAAGTTAATATTATTCCATGTTGGGAGTGTGAATCTTAATTAAGACGTTTAGTGTTAAATAGAAAATTATAAATAAAATATGGCTGAAAATCACAGAGATTTATTTTCTACAAGTAGTCGCCGTAATGGAATGGATCGACCAGCTAGTACTGGCATGTATTATTCATCAGCTTGGGAATCTAAATTACATGAACTTGTGGTAAGTTATGTTACAACAATCGCCAATGACACTTGATTATATTGTTTGTTTTACGTCCCATCTAAGCTCAACATTGTGTTATTTTCTCAATGAGCTATAGATCCGGCCTTATTTTAATATCACTCTAAGGAATTGTCTCTTTGCAAGTAAAAATGGAATGTCATTTATGGTGGTTTTTCTTCACATTTAATCTAATTTTAGTCATGTGTGGGTGGTCATTTTGTCTTATAGTCTCAAGACTAGGCCTAGATCTCATTCTGATGGTGAAATTTATGAATTTTCATGATTATTTCCAAGATGCTATATCCTCCCACTTTAAGACAAACTCATGCAAGGGTAGTAGAAACAACTAAGTTAGGCCATGCCATACCAGAATTTTGTTAAGCGTGCGCGTAGGTTTTAGAGTCCTCAATCCTAAAAAAACAACAAAATTGTTGGTGAAATTTTCTTAAATAATTCTGTTGTTCCGGGATTCGATGATTGATTTTTCTCAGGAAATACTGATAGTTCCTTGTTTCTGTGTATTTGATTAATGTAAATGTTCATGTGTATGTTGTATATACTTTTTATAGAGAATAACTTTTATCTCACATTAATGTTATAAACATTCATGTACTACCAAGTACTTACTTGTGTGAATACTAGCTAGAATTGACATGTGTTTTCGTTTTGGTTTGTGTGTTTTTGTGAATAAGTACCTAGGTTTGTCAAACTTGAGTTGACGCTTAACAAAATTCCAATTTGGCAAGGCCTTAACAAGAGAAAGTCTTTTATTGTTGCAACATGTTTCTAAAATTGACTGTTTTATACAATAAGTACATGTATATCAAATTAGAACCTCCATATGTTGAAATCTACAGGCTTATAAAGTAAATGTATTTTAGTTAAGATTACAATATGGGTAGCTGTATGTGACAATATTTGTTAGAATTAGTTTACTTTAAGACAAGTTTCATAGACTTCTGGGCCGACGTGTAATTTCATTAAAACTTACATCTGATGGTTAATTTACTTCACTTACATTTACAGTCAGTCTACCTCGGAATTTTGAAAATTGAATTTTAACATTGTGTCAGTCTTTGGACTGTTGTTTATTGAATATGAAGAGACGGTGGGCTGTGGCTGGTTTGGGTTGATGATTTATATATATCCGTTATGTAAAAATGATTTTTATTGCTCAATAAAAAAATTGTATTTCTTGCTAGATGATATATATAGCCCTGGCACCACAAGTGGTGGGGGCGATATTAGAGTCACTTTGTCCTTCTGTCTGTCTGTCCTGAATCTTTTCCGGGGCATAACTCCACCATGGATTCAATCCTTTAAAGGGCATGGCCAATTAATTGGGTCAAATGTCCATCCACTTTGACATGGTGCCAGGTGGGGGGGGGGTATTCATCACTTCTGTGATATCTCTAGTTTATTTTGTGAGTTTACTGTAAATTGACTTCAGCAGGGACCTTTATTGTATGTCCTTTGTATTACTGTATTGCATTTATTTCAGATGACTTGAAGTCTAAAATACATGTTTCTTCCAATGACTCAATGTGCACCTTTAATGTGGTTTCAGAGTGATTTCCCTATATTGTATTATCAGATGACTCAACTAACAGAGTTCTTGTGTTATCATTTTATCAAAGTTTTGAATTTCTGTTATACTTGAGTCAGATTTTATGAATGTACCCTCAAAACAATCTGCCGGCCTTGCTGCATAAAGATCAATGTGTGTCAGCTTAAATTTTACCTGTCTTATCAAGCAGTGTTTTCTCATTGTCAGAATCATTGTCAGAAACTGTTTAATATCTGATGCTGTTATTTTAAATTATTTGAATTTGGGGCATTTTTTCACTAGCACACATTGATAAGGTAGAAACCAAAGTGATCATGTTCTTTAAATTGGAATTCATTAGATCCATCAAAAAATAAAATGATACTGTCTTGACTTTAACCCCCCTTAGTCTGACCCCTAGCTTTGCAAGCCCAAGACTTATCTGAGAAAATTGAGCTTAGTGAAACTTAGTCATTTCATAAAATGAGACTGTTTATATGTCTAGGAAAATAACTATACAACACATGCCAGTGCTTCTGTTAATTAAAGGCAGAGACTGCAGTGGAATTAAAGGCAAAAAACTGTTGGGAATCTGTTTGGTTGTCTGACTTCAATGAGAGTGACTACACTTTATATTGTATTGTACTTGTGTAGACAAGCCATATGTTTAACATGTTTATTTGATCTTGATGAAACAATTTTATTGATATATCTCTGTTTGTTTTATTGTCAAGTCTTTCTGTTATCTATTTACTGGAACCTTACAGCACCTGGTATCTGTTGATTCTATTTGTAACCTACTTGTACTGATTTGTGGAACTAATTAAATTTGACTTTGGCTTGTTGATAATTTATATGTCCCTTTTTATACATCCCTTTTTTAGTCATCTGTCTGCTGTCCAAAGTTAACAATGTATTGTCTTCTCATTATTTTCAAACTTATTTTTCCTAGTTAATCTTTCTTGATATCATGAATGACCATGACACATAGATGATTCCAAGTGATTTTGAGGTCAGTAGGTCAAAGGTCAAGGTCACTGTAACATGGAGTATAAAATCGTTGTCTGCTCAATAATTTGAAATTTATTGAGCTTTGGTACACCATAGCTGGTAACCTAATCTTAGTTGGCCATGACCTGAAGATGTTTTCTATTGCTTTTGGGGTCAGTAAAGATCAAGGTCACAGTGAGCAATCTTTTGGGGTGCATAATGCTTGGACTGGCTGAGCTCTTGTTTACTATCTAACATAATGAATCAGGCAAGTGCTTAGAAAATATAAGGTGATATTTTTCAGGTATAGGTTGTTAGAATTGACTGAAGCAAAGGATACAATTTGAAATATCATTTACATTCATAATTTTATCAGTTAGCTGTTACAATGTTGTTAATGAAGCTTGAACTCTATTTTTCTGTCTCATGTCATTTTGCACCAACTATATTTAATGTGCAGCTTTTTCTCCGCCCTAACATGGGGCTGATATTCTGCCTTTCTGCCATTGAAAAAAAAAACCATAAAATATCACCAAACATACGAAATAAGATATTTTGGGGCACAACTTTACCCATTTGGAAATACTGCCATATCAAAGTTTGATTCCATCTTCTTGAAAATGCAGAACAATAAATAATAAATAAATTGTATAAAAACTTAACAAAGAAAGAAATAAAATATGATTTCTAATCATTCACTGTAGGCTAGAATTGCTTTGTACTGAAGGTTCATATGGTTTTATACTTGTGTAACAGTAATGTCATTTAGAATGGAATACAGTAGAACTTGCCTTTATAGACTACTGAAATAATCAAAGTACTGGAAGCACTGAATGAAATATTTCATTGGCAGGTCTGTTTCACTTGTGACTGTTATCGCTGGTAAAAATGCATATTAAGCTAACCCAAGTGTTCATGTTATATTATAAGGAATTTTGGAACAGAAGTGTTACTATAAGTAGATTTGTGATATCTTTCATATAATTGCATTAATGACTGTTGAACCATGACTCTAAACAGAATAAAAACTGTACTTGAGAACTGTAAGAAGTAATGAAAAGTTAATGGGTCCTAATTATTTTCCATATTAAATTATTAAGATGAATTGATTAACTTTAAGTTTTAAATATGATCGTTAAACATTGGACCATGCAGTTATTGCCTTAACCCATAAGTCTGAAGCACTAGTGAAAATTGATTTGGGTTAGTAGCAATTACTTAATATTCATATTTTGCGGGGTTAGTGCAAAACAGTCGTAACTCAATATAAGAAAACAGTCACTTAAACTGTTTGGCACTTGACCAGCAATTTATCTGACAAGTTGATAATTTGATCGGAACCAGTTTGGCTAGTGTTTGAGAAAAATGAGCAATGATTGCATATTATATATGTGACCGATTGGTGGTCATGAATGTGGGGTGTCACTGTATTTGGTATAGAGATATTTTATGATAGATTTTGTACTCTCTGAATGTAAGGGTAACATAGGCAACCAGTGATAATATGTTCTATGTGAATGTTGGGTGTGATGGTATTAGTGAATATAATTATATCATTATGTAATATAATAAATAATGGTTATAATTCTCTATATTAATGAACAATAAACATATTATATTAGATAATACATGTTTTATAGCTGGATTTTAGTACTATGTATGAAGTATACAAGTTTTACTTGTATCTATTTATTAGAAGGTGCATTAAATGAAGCTGAATGTTTTTCTATTACATTATTTTGAAGCCCATCAGGTAGCGCATTGAGATTTCAAATTAAGTGTCCTAAAGGGGGTATGGGTTCAAATCCCACCCAGGAAGGTAACATCTCTCCATGAAAATTTGACAATAATGTTGATTTCTCCATTATTATGGTATTTGGAGAAGTTTCTGGCCTCTTGGAGGGTAGGTGAGTACTTGTTATAGACCATGGTCCAAATTTACATCATATTAGGCTGACATTTCATCTAACCATCTTTCATTGGATAAACACTGCAAGACTCCATTCCTTCATAATCCGATTTGGACTCTATCACATGAATAGTCTCTGTTAGCTCAGCCTGGGATTGAACCAAGGACCTTCTATGTGAGAGTTCTCAGTGTTATGAAGCCAGTGGCTTAAAAAACTCAACAGCAGAATTTGAGATATATGATAAATACCAGTTTCCTAGCTGTGTATGAGTCAGCTACATTCATTATCATATTACTATGACGAAATGGTTCCAAAATTTACTGAAAATTCTGAATACGCCTCAATTTTGACTTTGGCATGAAGAGTGAAATTTTAATGTACTTGCTGTTATATCTATGTTGTAGGCGTCCATGATGAGATGAAATAATTCTGAAACAGTGTTGGTGGTTCAATTATCTTGTTTAGTAATATTAAATGTGGCCCCGATTCCTCTGAAGTTGCGAGTTTTGTCTTACTATCATCATCATCATCATCATTTTGTAATCATTATGGTTATCATCATCTCCAATTTGTTAATGATATGATCAATATCATTCTCATCAGCAAAGTAACTATCATTGTTGATGATGATGATGGTGATGATAATAATATTGATAACTGTTAATATCATTATCATCATCATCATCATCATCACCAATAATCATATTAAATACTACTGCTATTTTTATTGTCATCAACATGAAATTTGCATCATCATTGATTATCATTGTTACTTTCATTATTGATATTAACATTATCATTATATTTTCATCATCATTAATTGTCATCATTACTATCATTATTGATATTAACATTATCTTTTTTTTTTCATCTGCATTGTGTTATTAAGTTACAATCAGCATCATTAGAATTATCATCAACATCATTATTGTCATCATGAACAAAATTATTATCGTTGAATCTATTGTTACTATTTTTAGTGTAGATGATCAGAGAGGCAATAATCTTGTAGAAAATAATTATAAATCTTCTTTGATTGGTTGATTTATTTAACTCCACAATGAATTCTAAGGTAACTGTATGCAGCACTGCATTGGTTGTGTTGTGTGATTCTTTGTTTTTAACTTAAGATAGAATTTGCTCTTTTGACGTCTTTGTTGTTCTGATTTCAAACAACGTCAGAGCAACTGATTGGTGTTGGGTTACTTGGGTATTGTCTTTTCATGCACATTTTGTGACATTCTTGACACTTGCTGGTATTCACAGTTATCATTGGTTGAATGACTGAGTGTAAGTTCATTCCATTGGGTGAACACTATGCATTTTTGTCTGAAGTACGTAACATCACAGTTGTATGCGTCTATATGAAACCAATACTGTTTACAGAGTTGTGAATTATTTTTATACTATAAATGAAACAATAACCCCCTGATAATACTACATGGGTGTTTCTATGCTTAAAAACATAACGCAATACAATTGAGATCAATATTCATACGAGAAAAAAAAACACAGTTTCAATATTTTTGTCGAAGCCTTTATATCGAAAGCATTGAAGACATATCGATGATCAAGGTTATGTTTTTTGTATTCAGTCAAACAATGTTGGGTATTTATATTGTCAACAGTATTAATGTAAATAGTAAATATTAGAGTTTACGGTTCTAATTAAAAATGTATGGGTCACACAAATTATAAAGTTTACATTTCCTGGCGTGGAATTATTGAATGATAAGTCTATCGATCTATTTAACAGATATTTTAAGGTAGAAGTACATTCGTGAATTTGTCTTACATTATGTTTTTCGTGTATTGTACTATTTCACAATATTTAGCGTTACATTACGGTTACGGTTGCCAGCTAATCTGACCAGCTAATTCCCTGTATTATAGGTTCATGAAATTCATGAACACCATTCATGAACATCATTCATGAATAAGTTAATGAAATGAAAAATTTGTGAAACATAAACTTTGCCTGTTCATGAATCAATTTTTCATGAATTAAATCATGAATGTCATGAACATGGAAACTCAAATTCTCATGAAGACACTGGGGCAATTTCAGGGATACTGACGCTAAGCTTGAATCCCTAGCTCAGAATCATTGAAATTCCTCCCAAGTTTGGAGTTCCTCAGAATCCTGGGACACTTAATGTGGAACCCTTAAAATATTTAAATCAGCAGGATTTGTATGCAGCATCACTGATAGTTAAATATCATTTTACAATATGTTATTTTGTTATCAGAGTCTGTTGATATTCTAGATATAAGACGAAATCTCATCAAGAGCATTATGGGAAATCTACCTTAACTTCATGATGATTTTAATATTTTATCAGTGTTTTTGTAGCTATGTATTTGATATCAAACACAGGAAATAAGAAGTTGTATCATATTGGAAAATCATTATATCATGTTTTTCATATTAATTTGAAAATATTTTTGTGTATCTAAAACGGAAAAAAACACGAAACGGTATCAAACTTAACTCACTTTTGCAAAACTTATTGATAGTTTGGCTTGTTTACATTTATTAGTTACGAATAGTTCAATAACCTAATTTTTGCATGTTTGTATGGGTACAGGCACTACTTAGTTTGAACTTAGATCAGGATAAAAAATTTAGGTCAAAGAAATTCATTTACATTCATAGGGGCTCAATATTAAAGGTTGTCCTAATTGCCCCTGATTGGGTTTGGTCATTGAAAGTTAATATTTAATGTGAATAGTCTTAATCTGGACTTCAAATTTATAAGGTTTTTCGTGTGGTGCAAACAAACCGAGTCCGATATCTGTTATGTCCGTGAAAGTCCATAAGCATGAAACTTAGACTATACAATGCAATTACTTTACTGACTTTTACCATTACAATGAAACGCTATGTGAACAGAGATCAAAAGGATAAATATTGAATTTCGAGATTTTTACCAAAAAAGAGTAAAAAACATTTTACCTCACCTAAGTCAGTGTGGGTGGAAAACCCCAATATTTTGAGTTCCGGATAACATCTATCTGAGGAAAACAGGAAAGTACCTTGAAAAAATAACGTAGATTACATTTTGCCACGATTGATATAAGATAATATATGAGTTAGTCATCACTTGGGTTTCAATAATCTATGTTTTGAATCAAGATTTTATGTTTTAATCAGCCATTTTGTGATAAGTTTACTTTTTTGTCTGTCTAACCATGATAAGATAGCAGTTTTATTACGTAATGTTTTTGTTTTACCACAAAATATATGTTTTCTACGGGCTTGCAGGAAACTACTCTAACTATATGTGAGTAATGAAGGATATAGACCTGTATGGCACTGATCTATCAGTCATTTTGTGATGATAAACTTGTAAAGAATAGATTTGGAGTTGAATTTTAGGGGTTAGGGAGTTGTGGAAAAATGAGGTAGAAGGGTTAGCAATGAATTCCAGAATATCAGTTTAAATTCAGTTTTCAATGAGTTTGTTCTCATTTTTTTAAAGTTTCTATTGGATTCATTATTGTTGTTACTGTGATAATTTTGTTTGATGTTAGTTCATCTTACTAAAAACGTTTCCAGGCAGGGATCTGCTCTAGATTGTATTATGAAGTAAAATGTTTCATAGCAGCTGATAGTGGTGCATTTATTAACAAGGCTGATTTAAACACTCATCACTGTATTTCTGTACTCACCATCAATAATCAAGTATTTAAATCAGCAGGGTTAATGTATGTGTATGTAGCAGTTGAAAAAAATACCAATACAGTAAAGTTCCGCTATTAAGACCACTTTTGTTATTTCAAAATCTTTTTTACATTTATTAAAACCCAAATGCTTAATTTGAAAACAAAATGGTCTCTATAATAAGACCGTTTCACTATTAAGACCATCAATTTTGCTGGTCTTAATAGTGGAACTTTTACTGTACTATATTACCTCAAGTCTATTTTACATGTTGATGTAACAGTTCTACAATTTGTCTGTTTGTGCTAGGTTATGGTTTCACACATCTCTCTGTAACAGGCAGATAGTTTCTAATATTTTGTACATTTTTATATGACACCATCTTGGCATTATCTGAGTTTTCTATCAACAGACTGACATTCAACAGTGTTTTGTTTCATTATTTTTATTTATGATAATCTTGACTGTATGTTTGATACCTTTGATTCAATCATTTTAAGACATAATGATTTTTATTTTGATTAATCATACTGCAACATAATATAGTTTGAGCCTTGATTTTTTCAGTATTTGGGGATTTAGGGGCTGGGTGGGGCTTATTCTTTGTATGATACATTTGGGGACGTTTTATCACAAACTTATTCATATGGGGAGTTAGACAATTAAAACGTGAGCTCAGGAATTTGGGAATTAGCTACTTATAACTTTTTGAAATTTTAAGATGTTAATGGGCTGTTGCACCAGGAAAAAAACAAGTTCTAAATCCTAAAGTTAAGCAATTGTATTTTGGCACTTAAGTTACTTTACTAGGTTAAAAAAGCTGAATTTTGAAATTTCACTAAATTGTGCTGAAATAACTAAATGTTTTATAAGTGCCAGTAAAATTGAATCTTTCTATTCAATGGGTCAGTGATAAACAAATTTAACTACATGCAAGTTTTAAAAAATGATGTAAATTAATTTTGCGCTGACCCATTTAGCTGTCTTCATACAAAAGAAAACAGTTCTATCTAGCAATAATGTATAATACTTGTAAACCAAACATATATAAAAGAAAGATCAGTAGATTTGAAACCAGGGGGATGTTTTTACCAGTCCCATTATTTATGGTTCCAGACCTATGAATGCAAGATGTAATCAAGTTGTGTACCCATCTCTCACTGGAACCTGGCATTCATAATAACATGTAAAATATGCCTAATACAGTTGGACCTGTTTATAATAGACTATACTAAGTCTTATTATTTTGTTTTTTGTTTGTTTGTTGGATTCATTCCATGTAAACACAAATTATGGTAAATTTTATGAGGACCAGCTGCTTATCTTGTTTTCTTAATTCTTAATTTTGGGAAGATATAACTAAATGGTTATTTAGGGTTGAAAAAGAATAAATATTGCATTTTTGTCCCTTTTTGCCCCTTTTGCTCTGCTAGAGGTAACTGGTATTGGGGTTAAAATGACTTTCTGAAAGGCAATCACCTAGGTTGCATATCTGCGATTTCTAACTAACCCAATGTCCTCAGACCAGTAAAGGGTTAAGCTTGGAAATTCTCCCAGCTTATTATGGGCCCTGGTGTATTTCAGTGTCTTTATTAAAGGGGTTTTACTGTATAATGAGTCAAGGTAAACATCTGGAGACTGGTTTAGGTTTATTAGGGAGAGGATATTACCCCTTGTAGTGTTATCTGGTCCCTAGAATCAACCAAACATATGTTTTAATCTTATATTGTTATTCTATACAGACATAGATCTGTATTCTTTATGGTGCTTGTATATTGAATATAATTAATGATGAAAACCTTAAAAAAGGGGGTATGGGGGACAAGGGGAAAAACAATAGGTGTATTGAATTGTATTTGTAACCTTGAAAGGGGTTGGAATGCACAGAGGGGTAGCTTAGCTGTTGGTGTTTGACATTGGATGGATTATATTGTAGCCTTGAGAGGGGTTTAGGGTAGACAGGGGAATGGTATATAGCTAGCTATTATCAGTTACACTGATGTTCTAAAAAGTGATGAACCAGCAATGTTTTGGTCCCTTAAATGCCTCAGTCCCATAAAATCGTGGCTTGTTGCGGACCCATACGTGCAGACAGCTGTAGGCCGTGGGAAGCCTTGCATATTAAGGTGATGGTACCCACATGGCACAAAACAAAGCTCCTGGACAGAACCTTAGCTGGAAGATATGCAAGTTTAATCCATACTCGGCCACTATTTTTGTTCACGATTTGACTTTGAAACTGATACATGTATCCACAGCTGATCTCATGGACCCTGGTTAAAATGTAACAGTCTGTAAGGGTACGCAAGAGTTTGTGCGAGTCCTTGCGGAGCTTGATGGCATGGCGCCCGTACGGTGCCCTCACAGCTATTTTTATGTTTTTGGGACTGTAGCATTACACTCAACTGTACTTTGATATTTTAATGAACAGAACTAATGAGATGGTATGTACATGTATGCAGTATGACTTGATGTTTACATTGATACAGTGTCAGTATTCCCTGCTGGTTTTATTTTGTTGTATTTAACTTTATAATGATGTGTCTGGTATCTAGGAGACGAGGGAGAAAGATTTTCAGGTGAAATTTTCTCTTTTCTCTTTGAAAACTGATAAAAGAAATTGAGGCAAATTTTCAAGTGATTTGATCGGTACAGATTGTTCAAGTATACAATTTTTTAGATACAAACTACCTCAGGTGGTAAGAAAAGAAACTAACTTCAGCACTGAGTATTGAGATAATGGGTGTTCAAAAATTCCTTATCCATGTTCCTTGTAAACATTTTTTTCTAAAGAAAACCACTTGATCATGTGATATATTGAATGTTCTTTCTTTAAATTCAGGTTTGTATTGAATTGCTTTATTACAAACATTTTATAGGTGATTTTTGATGGTGTTCATTGTAGTTCTGTGAATGATAGAATGTTGGATTTGATTCTTTTTGGAGGTATTTTTAATTATTTTGCTTCCGATTTTGGCTACTCTTCAAATGGAGGATGTTATATTTACTTGGTACTCTTCAATTGGAGATAATTTTGTTCATTTTGATAATCTTTAAATGGAGGTTTCAATGTATTATATTTGTTAATCTTCAATTGGAGGCTGAATTGTTTAATTTGGAGCTCTTCATTTGGAGATAATAATGTTTGTTACTCTTCAAATGAAGGTCTGTTAATCAGGCAGTATTTCTTAATTTTCTGTATTGTATTAAGAAAGAAAAGTACAATTATTGTTGTAAAATGTCAGTGCAAGCCTAACTAGACATATTATAACTGTAATTGTAGAGTGTACTGATGTTGACTCGTTCAAGGAGATTGATCAACTGTCAATTTGAATTTCTTATTTCATGATTAGATGAAATATTTCCTCTCCTTTCCCAGGCGAAATGAAAGCTAATATGCCCATGGTCAACCATGGTCTACCATGGTAGAACGTGGTCATATGACCATGGTCAACCATGGTCGACCATGTTTTGTTAAATGGCACCACAGTTTTTGACCATGGTCACAAACTGTTGTCATCGACCATGGTCTACCATGTTCAATGACCATGGTCGACCATGTTCAATGGCCATGGTCGACCATGTTCAGTGACCATGGTCGACCATGTTCTATGACCGTGGTGCCATTTAACAAAACATGGTCAGCAATGGTGTTATAACCATGGTCTACCATGGTCGACCATGTTAATCGACCATGGTCGACCATGTTCATTGACCATGGTCGACCATGTTCACTGACCACACTTACATAGAAGTTGCATGATCATAATGTTCTTAAAAGCTTAATGTGGATTGATTACTGACAGAAAGACAATTAACAATCAACAATCCCAAATATTGATCCTGGGCATTTTTTCTGGTTGGAAGGAAAAATGGTGACAAAATGTCTATCTGTGAACTATTTATCTACATAATAAAAAAGTCACTTCACAAATATTCACTTAATTCAAGGGTATTATAACTATTTCAGGTCACTGTCTTCCTCAAACTTAACTGCAGATTTTCAATTTTTTGTGTAGTTTCAAATTAATTGTCTCAGATTTCCAGTTTGTTCTGATTGATGAGAGGTCTAGGAGCTTCCATATTTTTTATTGACCTTTCTAGTCTTGGAACAGTATCAGTTCACCTTCAGTAAAGACTGTTAGTAATACATGTTTAAATAGCACTCGGTAAGATATATAGATCCACTCATTACTTAGATCAGAAGTAGCCACTTTATCTGTGGCTTCAGTTTCTGTGGACATTTTTGTTTCTGTTGAGGGCTGTTGAATAACAATAGAACCTTTTCTTCGGTTTCTGTTGACTGTTGTCTCTTAGACTGACTTTTTTTCTCGCCATTTCTTGAACACCATATTTTTCAGTTGAGGACATAATTATGTAACCAATTAAAATTGAAATTGGAATTTAATAAAACTTTCTTTAAGGATCTGCTATTCATCTTCTTGTTAATATATTCATCACTGTAAAACAAAAATAAGCTTAGGTAAGAAAATACATAATGACCTGGAAGTCAAGTGTTAGATCTACAAACTGAGCTAATCAGGCAACATTACTGTTCTATGTAAAGTTTAGTTATATATTGCGAAAACACATATTAATTTGACTAACCTTGACATTTCATCATCAATTAAATAAGAGAAAAAGTTAAGAACCCGAGGCAGGATTCAAACCCATGTCTTCTTGCTTGCTAGCTAGGTGCTCCACCAATGAGCTTATCAAGCAGATGGTGTTTTTAAACTATATACAACCCTACTGTTTGATTATTACAATATGATTGTTAATTAGGATCGTTGCCTTCAGAAAGCATTATTATCAGAATTCAGATAGATACAAATGATATTATATTTGCTATAACTGTTATGATCTTAAATGGAAATATGAAACATTCTACAAATTGTCTACATTAAGATGAACAATGCAAAACAAAAATAATTCATACCTTCTTCACTGGTTTCAGTTACATTCATCATCAGCTTCTAGATATTTGCATCTAAACATGATTTAATTTGTGTTTTCTGAAATGAAACACAGATATAAATAATAAAAGATATTAATTTTATCCACTATAGCTTTACTGACATACGATGTTTAGTTCATGACAATTTCATTTATATAACAAAGTCAAAATGGCACCAATGTGGATTAATGCCATATTTAAGAAAGCTAAACCTTGATCAATCGATGTCAATAATATTAGCTTATCGACGAGATCAAATAGTGATTTCGCGATGTAAAATTGCTTATACCAGATTAACACAATCCCACCCTATCAAAGAGAATAAGTACCTAAATGTATAACATGTGACGAACATTTCAATGTCCAACACGTTCTCCAGAACTTCTCCTTGACTGTCAGGATAGATTACTTTATAGATAACTTTCATTTAATTTATGTTTTAGTCACGTATGGCTTTTCAAAATGCACAAACATATTCATTATCTTAATAAATGTAGAAAAACTCACCTGATAAGCTTTCTTCTTTATCATAAAGACCGCTAACAGAGCCTACAACATTCCGACATCGCGACCTTTTAGCGGTGCATAAAAACGACCTGCCCGTGAAATTTACTAGCATTAATTCAAATGCCTTGATAAATATAATTTCTTGACAAACAAGCTTGATAAACTTTATATACATATGAATTAATTATATTAAATTGGTTTGGCAAGTTTTTTTTGATGGGTTTAAAATTCATTGACCCAGTCCTCATAACTGTTTTCTTATTATAATATAATCTCATGTACTTTTTATGTATAAGGGATGTTAACTAAAACTTAAGAAATAAGAACTTGTAATACATTCAGGTGTTGATATTTTAACTGTTTACGATAATTACACTTTTAGAACTTATGATTATGAATGATAACTGTAATTAGGGCAAATATATACTATGGATATATGTGCATTTGTGTTTCTATAGAAACAGTGGAATCTTTTTAAGGTAGATTTACATGCTACTGTATATGTGAGTTTGGAAATGAATATTTATATGTAAATGTAATATTTTAATTATAACTAAAAGTTAAGTTCATAATTTTTTTTATGATACATGTATAAGTACAGCATCTTCAGAAAACCAGACACCTTGGTCTGTAGAGGTGTGACCATGGTCGAACATGGTCTGTCTGTTTGCAACCATGGTCGACCATGGTCTGTTCCCTCTGATCTTGGTTGACCACGGTCAATCATGGTTGACCACGGTCGACCATGGTTGACCATGGTCTGCATTTTTCTGACCATGGTCGACCATGTTCTGTATCACGTTCGACCACAGTATTTGATGGTTGACCATGTTATAACATGGTCGACCATCAAAAACCGTGGTCACCATGGTCGACCATGGTCGACCACGGTCATCATTTCGCCTGGGTTTTACTGAAAACAAATGTCATTGAATGATACTTTACAATATTGATGTGTCAGTGCATTACTAGTCTATATTGTTCTTTATTTATATTTAGTTAAACTAGTTTTGTTCTGATCAATCAATATTGCACTTTGGAATGATGCAAGTGAAGTTCTATGTTTT
This sequence comes from Mactra quadrangularis, assembly GCA_025267735.1. Taxonomy (NCBI): domain Eukaryota; kingdom Metazoa; phylum Mollusca; class Bivalvia; order Venerida; family Mactridae; genus Mactra; species Mactra quadrangularis. Next base: position 39,095,594 of record CM046304.1, read on the forward strand.
AGCTCTAAGACAGCTTGAAGGATATTGAGAGCTCTTGTGGTTTATACATTTTGTCTAGAACTGTCAACTCCAGCTGATTTTATACTTTGTCAAGAACTGCCACCTCCAGCTGATTTTATACTTTGTCAAGAACTGTCAATTCCAGCTGATTTTAGCAGTTTTTATAATTATTTCAGTGGAAGTAAAACTAAAAGGGCATAAAGGGATTCAAAGTTTCATAATTAATATTATTTAATTTATCGTAAAATTTTCTATATTTTCAGGAACTATTAACTAGGTCATCATTGGAGACCCATAAATTGGATCTGATGGCTGATATATCAAGTTTAAAAATACGACTGGCTACGGCAGAGAATGAGCGTCGAGAACTTGAAGATAGACTCAAACATTCACAGGTAAGCTTTATGAAATTGTAAGGAGAGGACATGATGCAGTGGTTATGTTGTTGGACTATTAATCATTGGATAGCAATCTTCACATTTGTTCGCAGCCCATCCAAAACCTTCCCTACTTGTTTTCTTCAGCTAGAAACTTTTTCCTTCTAGCTCAATACTAGCAAATCAGGAAGTGGACTTGAAAGTGATTAAACTAAGTTGTAAGAACTTGTTTCACAATCTAGCTAAAACAAATAATTATAAACTGAACTAATGACTATATAAACCATCTATTCTAGGGCTAAACCAGGGTTACCCTGGTAATGTTTTTCAGGGCTGGACCCTCATAAACTCATGAATAATAGTCATGAAATATTTTCTATGACAATCTACCCTCTGTATCAGTTGTTTACATTTGATGAGAGCTTGTGCCTAGTAAGTACTAGGTTAAAAGCTTGGGTCTGAAGATCCAAGTATATGCTGGAACAGTGAGTTAATCTTCAGACTGCTGAATTAAGATTGAATAATTGTTAAAATGGCATGAAGCAACATTTAGCAATTAGAAGTTGTACCGTTATTGCGTCTTCGAATCTCATAGTTTGTGCCAAATGTTGGAAATATTTCTTGTCTTTTATTACTTTACTGTACTAGATGATGTTATATGTACAGTGATTCCTGTTTTGTCTGGCACCATAGTCTGACTCTTAAATATTGTATTAGACAGTGCTAATTGTTACATCACAGAGCTTTTTTTTGTGCTTGGGGAAGGGGCCTGAGGCCTTTTTATATATAGAACGTTTGGGGAAATTTTATCGCAATTTCATTGAAAGGGGAACAAAATATCCAAGGTAAACTTCAAATTTGGAGAAAACTGCATGATTTTAAAGAAATTTCAAGAGGGGAAGGTGCCTGTTAACGGCCCCTGTTATATAAGGAAAAAAAGGCCTGATGATCAGTACTACCATATAAAAGACATGCACGTATATTATACTGCCCTCCAAAAAATCTAGGACAAAATCCTGTATTTAGGATAAACCAATGCACATTTCCCCATGAAAAAAAGGAACAAAAAGTCATCTGACAATATTCTGGTGGCGCAGTTGGTAGCGCGCCGGGATTTGGAATATCATGTCCCAAGGGTGTATGGGTTAAAATCTTACCTGGAGTGGTTATACCCTTCCATGAAAATTTGACAATAACGTTAAGTTTCCTCCTTTAATATGATATATGGAGAAGTTTGCGGCCTTGTGGAAGGGTAGGTGAGTACTGGTTATAGACAAGGGTCCAGGAAAGCTAGGTTAGGCGCGCTGGATGCCGTAAAATCATCTAAATTGTGTTGACACGGCGTTAAACCCAATAAAAAAGTTTCTCAAGTGATTTCATTGGAGAATAGGAAAACAGAAAAAAATGATTACTTTAATAAAGCAGCATTCTTTGAAAATTTGATTAATGTCCTAGATTTATGTTTTGCATTTAGAAATATCACTTAAGCATAAGGTTAAGTAATGAGAATAGAGTTTGTTCTCAAGTATTAAACCTTGGTCACAGGTGTCCGTGATTTTAGGGCTGTGGATCGTTGAGTGGCGATCCGATCCAAACCACGAATCATGTGTAGCGATTCACGAATCAAACCATGAATCACATGTTAATGGAAAAGCATAGAGGAAATCATGTAATAACAAAATAAGTTAAAAATTACAGAAACTTTTACTGTATGAGAAACTGCGTACTCCAAACATTACTATAAGACGTTTAATGGGCATTATCAGTGCTAAAATTTTTGTTCAAATGTGTGTCAATGGAAATTTTGACCCAAGATAATTTGGTCACTACATCATTTAAAGTTTTCATTAGTAGTGCACCTCGTTTTCAGTGGTAATTAAGCTGAAAATGTTCTTTCATTTTTTCCAAAACTAGATCGTGATCCGACGATTTCGGATGTGACGAATATTCGTATTCGATTTTCTGGTCGAGATCGCGAATATCCGAGAACTCGGATACTCGCCGCAGCCCTACGTGATTTACATATTCACTGTATGTATCAAAATTGAGTTTAGAATATGAAGTTTGTTCCCAAGTTTGAAACCTTGGTAACAAGTCCCTAGGATTTCAACGTACTTTGTTGAGTATCAAAGTTTTGAGCATCAAACTAGTTGATCTGAGGTTTAAAACCTTGGTCATTAGGTCTCAAGGAATACAGTATACACTGTATATTTTAAAGTTTTCACTATTTGGAATAATCAGACTGTTAGATTAAATTTGTCTCATTTTTATCCGATGATCAATAAATGTTGAAATTTATAGTCTAGTGGGTCTGCCAAGTAGTGTACATGTTTATTGCCTAAATGTCTAGAATTCTGTATATTTGTACATATGTTTTTGAAGGTTGAAATTTAATTATTTATAGTTCACTGACAATAGTTTGGCTGATGTTTATAATCATAAAAGCACTGATTGGACATAGGGGTTTGATGGAATATATTAACGTGGAATTATACAACAAGTAGAAGCCATACTTAGGGAATTTCCCTTAAATTTACAGTCTACGAAATAAGGATATGAAAACAGTTCAACGAGCTGGTCATTTTAGTAGCAAGCACTATCTATATCTTGTTTGTTGACTTTTGGTTGCCGAAAAGAATTTTTGGTTGCCAGAACTAAAATGTAATTGTCCCCGGCAACAGAACTGCCGCTATTTTTGTAGAAAGCATTTACAGATCATTAGAATTGCAAAACCAGATTTCTCTTTATCAGTTAGCCAAATAAATAATTTTTGCATGTGTCTTTTTTCAGGGTTAAACACATATAAGTCAACCAGAACAATGATGTATTCTGTCTAACATCCATTATATAACGGTTTTCTTTGTTTATATAAAGAAAATTATATCTCTTATTAGAATGTATTATTATGTTTTTTAGCAAAAGATAACAGATTTAGAAGCGCGTCTTGCCTTAAAAGATGCAGAAACTGCTGATTTACGACAGAAACTGGCTAGAAATGGTACAGTCATGTCGGATGTTAATGGTAGGTACATTGTTATATATATTGACATGTCAATATACTTGTATTTGCCGCTTGGGTCTAAGACTATCTGGTGTTAGTATGAATAAACTTGTAAACTATACATGTCTTATATATTAGATGGTGGGGGATAGTTTATTGTACTCGTTACTGTCTGAGGATGTTGACTGGTGAATCTTTTCACAAAAATTCTTACAACAATATCAATGGCTTAAACTAGTCTAAGTAAAAGAAGGATGTACACTTGTTGCTGGGCCTAAACACTATTTTTGGGGGAAATGCCCAGCCTCAGTCTTTTTCATGGGGAAAATTTGCATAATTTTCACTTATTTGGGGAAAATAGACCCACTTTATTGCTGGCATAATAAAATAAATTTAGTAGATTATAGGTGTTACAAAATCAATAAGATATTCCAGTAAATTATTTGATGAAATAAACAACATAGACTGTTTTCAAATTGAAAAATATGTCAGCTTTATGTCCTTGGTCTTTCAGACCTAAAGTAAATTTTGGGGATCTTATATAGGACTGGGGAATTTAAAGATCAAACTGGGGACAAGGGGATTAGTTTTGTTTGGGGATTCGCATCCTTTTTTTGCTTCATCCATGAATAGTGTTTTGGTCCTGAGATATGTACTAGGCCTCTACATTTTGTAAGTCCATCAGGGCTCGAATTTAACGAAAAATTGGACTCGCAAAATTTTGCGAGTTCATTTTACTTCATCTCGCAAAATGAAAAAAATCACTTTTTTTCTCAAAATTTTAAAAGTATGCATAGTAACTGTTCGTATATATGTTATATGAAAGCAACTTAGTACTTTACTTAATTAACTACAGATAGAACTAGTGTGTTACTGTGGAATAAGCAAAGAATATCAAATATGTTTTTACAGTGAATCTTTAATTATATTATACCATCAATCAGTCTGGTCATTTCAATGCTGATTACAGCCTCATTAGGTAAGACAGTAATATTTTTGTGGTGATTTCAACTTGCAAAAAATTTGCGAGTTAAAATAAAAGTTACTCGCAATTTTCAAAATCCACTTGCATTTTGCGAGTATGTGAGCTTAAATTTTAGCCCTGAAGTCCATAGTAGAAATTTTTGGTAAAGAACAGTAAGTCCAGGACTACTTTGATGTGAACTAGCCATTATTGAAAAAAATCAAAAAATGCTTTGAACAAATAAGAGGGTTGGTCAGTGAATACACAATGTATGAGGGTTGATCACTGGGCTCGAATTAAATATATTCAATAAGTTTATTGTATTTTGCCTATATTAAATTTTAAAACGTTGAAAATTAGATAGAGTTAAACATAATCATTGTGTTTGGTGATTTATTTAACATTATATTAAATTTAGAAATATTTAGTCAAAATAATTGATAGAAAAAATAGTTAGAGCAGGTACCAGAAGCATGGTATCAGGTATTAGAGAAAACACAGACATTTATTTTGATATTAAAATAAAAATACATCCCCCTGGATTTCAGAAATGTATTACTGTGACACTTATCCTATGGACAAGGAAAAGTCATTGGATAGACTTAGAAGGAAACGTAAGATTTTGAAAGAAATGTAACAATTTGCTGTTGATTGAAGTTTCCCCCAGAATTTATTCATTATTTACTGTTGCTTTGTTTTACCCTGTTGATTACAAATTTGGATGGTTATTTAATGTGTTAGAAAAATTGCTAAATTTACAATTTATGTGACAGGAATCATCGGAGCTTGTCATTCTGTATCATAGTTTGAAAAAATTCCTCCTTCTTAAAATAAAACTTGCAGGAGGAATGTAATGCTTCAATCGCCCTACAGAGGTAGTAATTGTCAAACTCGCTCCAAAACACCAACGAAAAAAAGACTAATCACAAAAACATTTAGCCACTGTAATGTTTACAATATGAACTTAAACGAACTTAAAACATGGGTCAATTTATAAGCAAAAGGAACTTTAAAAACAAAGCAGACTGGTATCCAGATTTGTACAGAGTGACAGAGTGTGATATTGTCTTTTTTGGACATGTTATGATATTTTAGTTTTGACTGCGTTTCACTTTTGTGTTGGTTAAAATGTTATTTTTTACATTTCATTTTGAATTTTTTGTTTCGGGTTTATTCGTATTTGTTAAATTCTAATGTTAAAAAGTTACAATGATTTACATTAAGGACTCTTATATATCCCAACCATAGGTTAGGGTTACTGCTTAGACCAAAATAAATAAAATGTAGTTTTCAAATTCATATCCTGAGTCGCTAGTGCAGTTGGTAGCGTGCCTGGATTTCGAATCTATTGTCCCAAAGGGGTACAGGTTGGAATTCTACCTGCAGACGTTATACTCTTCCATGAAATTTTGACAATAATGTCAATTTTCCACCATTTATAAGGTATATGGAGATGTTTGCCTTGTGAAATGGTAGGTGAGTACTGGTCATGGACAAAATTCCAGGAAAGCTTGGTTAGGTGTGCTGGACACCTTTATATAACCTGAAAAATTATGTTGACATGGTCAAACCCAGTATAAATAAAACAAACATTTATGAATTCAAGTCGAAATTCTATAAACATTTGTTTCAATAGGAAAACTACTTGTAACTAAGGGAGATAATCATTGATGTAGTTTAATGTCAATACATTTATCTGATAATGTCCCCTTACTTTAACTTCTCAAATCTTATTTAAGCATTTTTTCAATCTTAATGATAGAAAAGTCCTAGTATTTTCCATAAGTGTGAGTCATATATATATATATCAAAAATGATGTCATTGTAATTTGGATTTCTAAATTTGCTTTAAACTTTCTCATTTCAATTTTTTCATTTGCAAAAAAATCCACTAATATAATTTTTAGTAGTATAATTGTTGAAGAGCTAAGTTAAGACTTCTTAAAGTGTCAACATCTATTTATTACAGACTTTAAGATTCATTTTGAGTTGACTTTTTTGTTCAATATTAAGCTGATTATGTTTAGGCTATTGTTTCATAATGCATTTTAAAATACTGTACATCCAAACTCCTGCTTTCTTCTGTATCATTTAGCACAGTTGTTAGCCACTGGGGGAAGGTATATGAAAAGAACTTGGATAAAAGCTCAGATCTAATAATTTAAGCTTATCACGGGGCTGTGTGTAAAATAACTGACTGCCCCAGTTTGACTGAAGTAAGGCTTAAATGTAGCCTAAGGCACTTATGATGCATTACAGTTCCATTACAGTTTCTTCTTGCATTCCATTTAAGAGAAGCATTTTAAGTACTTAAAGGTCTGACTTCTTGTCTCAGATAGTTTAACGTAACTAATATGTTTTGCTTGTAACTGTCAAGCATTCTTTTGGAGTTTACCATTAGGTAAGTGTTAATGTTGTTGTACCATACATTCATTTCATAGTTATGTCTACATGGGTGAATGTTTTCAAGATTGGAGGGACTGAAGTTCAGGAAATATGGAATAAAGAAACAGGGTTCGACTCTACTGTTTTACCAGGGATGCTGAAGGAATTTCTAGTCAGTAATTCAGATATTCCTCCTTAAAACATTAGGGATTTCTCAAATATAAGAAAAAAATGGATACAGATTTGCAGTCACATATTGGGATAAATGATTCATGAAAACTCATATCCACATAAGCACAGTGCAAATGTTCAGGATCCTGACAGAATCCCAGAACGGTGAGCTGAAATCACAAGGCTTCCTCCCATATTTTGGTGATCCTCAGAATCCGGGCACTCATTTAGTGTCTAACCCTGAAGAAAGGGTTTATTTACCCCTGTAAGGGCTGCTGAAATTTAAAAGTTCAGGAATTTTAGGATTTTGAAAATGTTGATCTTTCACCCATGTCTCTAAGTTATAGAATAATTCTTGTTGATTTCAGATCTTTATTTTAAGTTGATTATTGTTAGATTTTAATCAACTGTCATTGGTGCATACATTAACCCCTCTAATTTAAATATTCGCTACAGTACACCTGTACTTATGATCCATGAAAACAATTAACCATATCTATGTATAGGGATCATTGAACAAATATTGTGTATGTAAATCAGTGGGGTTAATGCCAATCTCATAAAAACCCGATCTAAAATTTTACACTCGCATACTGGCTAATTTAGATCTGGACTGCATATTATCAAAAATCTTACGATAATTTAACAATACAATATAGAAGGATTAAAGACTAAAATTGGTCGTAAGACGCTTGATAATACGGGCCCCTGGCCTTTTCCAATCAAAGGTCACGTTCAGGTGACCTTTTCTCATCATAATATTCATGACGAAATTGTTATGATACGTAACTTGTTTACATCGCCTACGTCACACACTTTGAAATGAGCCACCCAATCGCAGACTGTGAATAATACCGCTGTTAAATTAGCATGCAAAACTTTGTCTAAAAAAAGAAATTACGAAATCAAAATGTGTTTAATAGTGTTTTCGTCTAGATGAAAGCTACTCATTGATTGGTTGACACAAAGTTCATCTTGACGTGACCTTCAACGGAGAAAGTAGAGAGCCTGTACAACAACGCTCTACAGAATATCTGTTTACTGAGATTTGGTTAATGCATGAGCCACTGACAGTTGAATAATATTTGACAATATTTGAATAAGTTATCTAAACAATTTTATTGTTTCAAATCTGCTCTCTGCTTTAACTAACTCTTGACAACATTACAATATTAGTTTTCTCTCATTTAGTTGGTCATACAATTTTTAGTGGGTTCAATCTTGGAGTTTGATTGATAATTCTGAGAAGGGGCCATTCTTCTCAGTTGTGCATCAGCATAACACTTCTTGATTAAGATTTTAAGTGCAACAATTTACTACACCCTTTAAACTACTGAAGGAATTCACTTGAAACTTCACACACATCTACTGGGTTTAATACAAAACAACTCAATCATGAATTGTCAGAATTATGGCCCTTTTATACTTGTTTTGCATCCAAATTCTAGTATTTCAAACAATGAAAGTATCCACTTGAAAGTTTACAGTCCTACATGTCAATTTTGAGTTTGTCTTCATGATCACCCTTAATAGTCAAGCATGCTGTCCTTCAACTGCTCTTATAGAATTTATAACAACATATGTCATAATGTCCATAATTTAGGGGAGAGGGAAGGTAAACTTGTTGTTTGTACTTCTTTAATAACTTCTTTAGTATTAATCAAATTACTTATGATGCAAGACTGTTTACAATGGTCATTGAGTTCAAAATAAGTATTTTTTTTGTGATAATGTTTTTAGTGTTGATGTGGTAGCCATAATTTGATAGCGTGATATTGTTCCTCCTTAGCGTACAATGTCTTACATGTATAGTGCATGATTTATACCTTGTGTATAAGTTAATTCCCTTTGATCAATTGTTGCTATTGCTAAGTTGTAATCAGTGTATTATTATACTTTAGTGTAAGAGTAATTACCCTTGACCAAAAGTAATAAAAAGCTTAACCAGAGTTGCTTCCCTTTGACCAATAATTACCTGTTTAACCTATGAAGAATTACTTCCCTTTGACCAATAGTGATTAGTTTAACTACAACCAGAGTTGCTTCCCTTTGATCTATACTCACTGGGTTAATCAGTGTAGGAGTTGCTTCCCTTGTCTTATCAGTGTAAATTTGATGAGGTTTTTTCCCAACATTTATTAGCATTTCTCCTCTGCAGATTAAATGCTGTATATTTCTTTTCTTCACACAATTGAGTGCAGCATTTTATTTTCTGAGATTTGTATTACTTCTGTGTAGCATGGGTTTTAACTTTTTGGATTTATATTTTGTTTTACCAACTGTGTGATTCAATTACTCCTTTTTTTTAAATTCAGTTAAAGAATGAAACATTTTTTTCTTATTTTTTTGACTTCTCATTTTGTATGTTTCCACCTATCCCCATTAAATTCTAATCATTATTTTTGACGTTAAAGTACTTGTATATATTATAACATTTATAAATTGTTAAGAAAATAGAATTATAGTGTTCTGAAAAAAAATCTGAAATTAGTCATATAATTTGTTAACATTGGCTGTGCCAGAACGTTAATACTTTTATCAAAAAAGTTTATATGACTCAAACTAGTCTTAACATATTGTACTATATTTGACTTGTTAATATTTTTTGTCTTATATGTTTTTCTAAAAAATAATTGTCCATGTGTTGACAGATATGTAATGTATAATGGTGTGTACAGAACAACACCTGCTAGGTATGACTAAAATGTGTTGCTGTTCAGATTCTTTATTATAATTTTAAATGTGATAAAAGTGAAACTACATTATAATTGTAGCCAAATTACAAAATGTATAAATTCATTCGTTGCCTTTACCCACTAGCTTGAAGCACTTGATTCATGTAACTTAATTCAGGCTAGTAAAAAGTACTTATTTCATACAGTAGGGCTAGCTGATAATTTTGCACTTTACTGTTAAACTTAATTTATCTAGTAACTCAAGAGAATTTAAGGAGATAACTGTAAATGGCATTAGGCATATGCTTACATAATGACTTAATGTAGCAAGAAATGTTATATTGTGATTATTTTTACCTAGGTAATAAAATCAAGACAGGAGATCTTAACAAAAATGCAATGTCCATGGCTTTATACGTAAACTTGCGCTTGGACAAAAGCATAGTCGAAAGAGAAATCTGTATTTGTCAAGAATATTGCTAGGTACATTGTGTAACTGTACAGTGTTATTTAGTTATAATGGTTATTTGTTTATACTTTCAGAATATGAAGTTGAACGATTAAAGAAAGCAGTGGAAGCATTGATGTCATCTAACTCAGAAAAGGTAAATTTGAAGACTGAAATCACTAGATTAGTCTAAATACTTGTAAATAATTAAGTTGATTGTTTTACCATGACCCATGAACATGAAATTCCTTGTCTCTGTTAGAACTGAAGATGACTTATTCTAAATAACTCTAAATGTAGTTCTGCTAACTGATTAACAACTTCCTTTTTATAGTGACAATATTGATTACTAGTATTTTTACCATTTATAAAAAACAAAACAAAAGTAAAGTAAATTAGTTTTTCATGTTGTGCCAAACATTCAATGTAATGCATTTTCTCATCATATGAGTTTTGTAAAGGCATTTTTTGGACGATCTCCGGCCTACTCATAATGTTTAGTACTTTATTTGTATTGTCAAGAACTAATACTTAATTCCACTTTCTATCAACTAAACATCAAGGTACTGAAGATATGTTTGTCTTGGAAATACATGTCATTGTTTGAATGTGGTGCACATTTAATCACAAGTATGTAGCATTAGTGCTATAATAACTGCTTAATCACGCTCTGTAGCATAGATAAGTTGAGTTTTGTTATGAAAATTGCAAAGACATAACTAAAAAATATTAACATTTGTATTGTATTTTTTACAGGATAAACGAATAGAGGAATTAAGAAGAATTTTAAGACGTTACAAGAAAATAGAAGAATTAGTCGCTCATGCACAAGGCAGAAAAAGTATGTCTAAGTTTGATTATCTCCCCTGATTTGTAGATACATTCTCTGTTAAAATTTTGTATTATTGAAACCACTGATATGTGTTTTCCATTGATTTTCAGATGTCAAGTTCCTTATTAAAAGCCACTATATAAAGATATATTCATGAACAGTAGACTTGAAAACTGTTTAACAACCATGAGGTTATCAAATGATAACATGTATTAAAGACATAATAAACAGTTAAAACCATTCTGCTTTATAAATTTAAATTTGACCAGATGTCTCTTTTTGTTATCCTTGATGTATAATGTTTTCGACATGGCTTTTTAGTAATTAGCCGGATTTTTCAACAAAAAGTTCCGCTGATAGTTTCACGGGCATCTGGTGTCGTTAACAATTGTGTTAAAGTTTTCAATTTAGCATATATTTCTGTCATTTATTGTCAGATCTTCATGAAACTTCATACAAGGATAACATACCATGTGATGTACTGAATTAGAAAGTAACCACAATTCTACCTGGCTTTATTATGGATTATTTCCCTTTGTAATTTTTGCATTAACGTTTTTAAATCCGGCTTTAATGTGGTTTCCACATTACATTTCTTGTTAGTAATTCATACGTGTTTTTCCTGGTTGTAACTTGTATGTATGTTTTATGATATATGCCATGTTGTCCCACTGTATTTAAGATTATCAGTCTATGTATCTATAAATGTATATATATATATTATAGTGTTAGATGAGATACTTGGTACAGAAGATGATACAAGTTCTACAAGTTCTACGACACCATCAGTAACTAATGATACAACACGTCCTACTGATACAGCACCTAATATGGTATATATATATATTGATATACAGCGACAACAATTATTATCTTTACACTTGTAAAACCTGGTTTTTCATTGATAAGACTAAATTTCATTAACATTTACAAATAAGTTTAAGCCACCCGGCTAGCACAGTTGGTAGCACGCAAGTCTATTGATCGAGGGGTTGTGGGTTCGATTCGCGGACGGGGCATACTTTCGTGGAGCTTGGTCATGAAATTATTTCTCTGGCCATTCTCCCTCCTACCAATGATTTTTAATTATGTAGGGCTGTCGGTCACTTGCGAAAGTATGCGCTTAGTAGTTGGTTAACAGCTAAATTCAGAGATTTAGCCTTTCCAGGAGGAGGGAGTACGTTGACTGCCTGCCAATATATGACCTATACAATGTGTTGCTACGGCGTTAAACCCAACAAACAAACAAACAAACATGCAAATAAGTTTATTGAGATATAGGCCACCAGCCTCTACTCATGACATACAATAAAAACATCAATTATTTCATATACATGTACATATTATAACAAATGAGCTCAAAGTCTGTCCTGTAAACCCGCAGATCTAGATGGACCTTCTAATTTTTAGCTCGACTTTTTGAAGTAAATGAGAGCTTAAACTGTCACCTGAGCCTTGGCGTACTATGAAAGATATTCCACTCAAACTTGGAATACTTATTCATCATCACTACTTCCTCCTTACTATCAAGGCCCATAACTCCCTCTCTATCATATTTATATGACTATCAAAACCCATAACTCTGTTTCCTAAGCATTGAGAAAAGTCGAGCGCTCTGTTTTATGGACTGCTCTTGTTTTACAGGATTAGTCTGTCGGACCATTATGTTTGGTGGTGACTGTATAATACATGATATATTTATATTATATATATATTTCAGGCTGATGATTACCGTGGTAGCTACAGTATATCTCCTAGTGCAACTAGTACGCCTGGTTTGTATACACGTAGTTCTCTCCCTTGATGTGAATCATTTCTCAGTTAACTCCCTTTATTAATTATCTGCCCTTACTTGATTTATCTCCCTTAAGTTATTAATTGTCTCCCTTTACCTGAAATAGCTCTGTTAGTGTATGATGTAAACTACAAATAAAATCAACAGAAAGTTATGTTACATTGTAGTAGCTTGTATTATTTAACCTGGGTCAATAGCGCAGTTGGTAGCGTGCCGGGATTTGGACACTCATGCCCGAGGGGGTGTGGGTTCGAATCCCACCCAGGGAGGTTATACCCTTCCATGAAAATTTGACAATAATGTCGATTTTCCTCTATTGATTAAATAATATAGAGAAGTTTCCGGCCTTGTGGAAGGGTAGGTGAGTACTGGTTATAGACAATGGTCCAGGAAAGCTAGGTTAGGTGCGCTGGACACCGTAAAATGACCTAAAATTGTGTTGACACGGCGTTAACTCCAATAAATAAAATATAGTAGCTTGTATTACAATGAACTTGAATTGGTCTCATCCAAATCTTCACATGTTGTATATATGTTTATTTTTTTGACAACCTAGTTTCAATAATTATACAGCAGGTCATACATTTGCACAAAAATTTAAAATTAATGTCAATGTACTGAGACGTTTTCAGATTGTTATGAAAGGGTGAGTACTGGAAAAATAAAGTGTCTAGGAAAGCTGTTTATGAGTTGACAGCTATACGTGCTATGATAAAACGTGTTTATATATTGTGTAAAATCTAGATATAATTAGAAATGTATATGTTTTATTCTGTAGTGAATTCATTCACTGATACTCGAGGTAATGTCACTACACCACCATCAACTATTGCTTCAGTTAAACCAACTAGACGTATACAAAGATCTAATAGTGCTGAAGATGTAGCCAAAACTAATCACAAGGTTTGTACATAGTCACATGATCTAGTCACATGATCAATTTCCTGGCTTATCATGTGATCAATGATTAATATTCTTGTCTCATGATCATTTTTTTGGCTGGTCATGTTTACAGTGATAAATATTCTAGTCATGTGATTATTTTCTTGTACTATAATCAATTCAGTGTTACAGTTCTGGTCATTAATTATATTAATTTTCTAGTCATGTAGTAATTTTTAATGTCTTGACCACAAGATTGATTCTCAATTTTATGATCATTTGGATATAATATTCTTGTGGAATGATGAATGTTTTTAATTTCTGGTCACATAGTTGATTCTATTTATAAAATGTTGTTAATTTTTTTTATTTTTGATACTTAATACGATTTGTTCGTTTTGATTTTCTACATTTACTGCAGTAGTAGTTAATAGCTACATGTGTGTGACCATGATCAATGTTTGTTCTAGAACAAAGAGTTTGACTTTACCTTTTTAAACCCCATAATGTTAACAACAATTACATAAAACTGCAATCAATGAATGATATGCATATTTCCTGCTAAAGTTAAATATTATCTAGCTCTGAGATCTTCCTATTTACATTTCCAGACTCCGCCCACGAATAAACGACATACAGACATTGTTAAAAGAAATGGAAGTTATGGTACGTTACCCAGGGAAATGATTGTGAGAAATAAAGAGGAAGATCGGGAACATCGACGATCTAGGGGGTTCCCGTCATTTGGTCGAGCCCTTCTACGTATAAAATCAACAAAGCGCAGTTGCTCCGCCCCAAATCTAGGTGACGGCTATGAAACAGTATATGCCTGCTGCGTAATGTCCGGAATGCCGTTTCCGCAGCATGTGTTACTCATATATCCGTTACCAATAATACTTTCAGAAATAACCTCTTAAACACTAACAGTGGTGTCTTGGTGATAAACTAAACTAACAATATTTTTTTCGTTTTTTTTTCTATGTTGTATATTTTTTATGCCTTCCTTTATATTATCGGACTATAATCAGTCCCCCTTTACCTTATATGGTCTTGCTTCAGTAACCTAGAATAATAATATCCAAGTATCTAATTTTATTCCAAAAACCAAAAAAACTGAAATTATACAGTATTGTATACATAGTAGGGCTGCGTATCGTGGCCAAGGTCGCGATACGATACGTTTCGCGATATATGCCTCGCGATTACGATAATAATCGCGATACGATGTAGATTGTTAATTTGGTATAAATGCATAGACAAATTATGATATTTTTATCAAACAATCATGAAATTAAAAATAGCGATAGCGTGGGTCGCAAAAATGTATGACATAACGAAATAATGATTGGAGGAATTTTATTTTTACGAAATGGAATACCACATTATGAATAATAAAATACAAATAACTTTATTTGTTGTAAAATAATGACAAAGTTTTTTGTTTCTAGTGGAAGTTAACGAATTAGTTTATTAAAAATTCAACTAATAATGTCTATTTAAACTGCCACACAACACGCTAATAATTAATAACAATTATCAGCTTATCGGCAAACATAAAAGAAAGTGTTATCTTCCTCAATCAATGTTCACCAAAGTTTGTCACGTGTTTGTTAATTGCAACCGTTTGATTACGTAATCAATTTTATCGAGCCGTCATATATGTAGCACTATTGATTTTTTAGAGGACGCCTTACACATAAGTAATATTGTCTATGATTGTTACAAGCGTGGATAGAAATTAAATGCGTATTGCGGACTCTCGGCTGGATTTTTAGCGACCAAATAATAAAATGCTTGTAACTTCAATTTTTATGTTCAATTATCCATTTTTAGTAATATTGCTATTGAAATTGCTACCAGACATTAGGTCTTGCGAGGTATCTTTTTAACGAACCGTCGGCGTTTAAGACGGACTCGGTCTTCGGCCCGGTAGCTAGATTCGAAGACTGAGGTACCCGTTTAATTTAGCAAAATGGATGTAACGAAACCAAATGGCATAGAATATACGAAAAGTTGTCAAATTCGCTATATAGTCATATTTTCGGCGAGTGCGCCCGACGGGCCAAATAAATGATTGATATTGCGCCATTAGCGTTCATGAGGGGCCAATGGCGCGCTCTAGACTGGACACTTAGTAAATATTGCAATTGCAAGTTAAATGCTATAGATACAAATGTATATAGTATATTTTGTTTTAACTGATTTCTAGTAAACTAAAAGACCCTCTGAATCGCGATTTTTTAGGACGCGATTCGATACACCCGTATCGGACAGTCGCGAATACGATCTCACGATGCATCGGTGAATCGTTACAGCCCTAATACATAGTGTACCTAAACAGAAAAAAGACATTTTTCAATATTGTCTCTTTTTGCAATAATAATAATACTAATGCATGTCAAAATCAGTAATTATAATTATCTAATAAAAAATTTAGTTTTAGTATTAAAATTGAAATTGAATATCATCCATCTATTATGCTCTGTAGATTGAGCCGTTCAAGCCAAGACCATATTTAACTTGTGTTGCCCACAAACCAAATTTAAGGGTATGAAGAATATATGAGAAGTGAATTTGTTTGTCTATTTGACTGTCAGTATCTCTGATAGTTAAGTGAAATACATGGGTGAAATTATTTTCTGAACTGGTCCAGGATTTCGGGATTTTTGGGATATTTTCCGGAAATGGATGTTTTTCCTATATGAAAGGTGCTAAAATTGTAAAATTCAGATATTTCAGGACTTCTAAGTTTTTTTAAACTTTCACTTATTGTAGTAATTGCTAAAATGACATCCTAAAGCTCATATAAAAATTAAAATTTTGGTCATGGTGTAATAAGATTAGGGGCCTGTTGCCTAAGCATAACGCTATGTAGCCCTTTATGCCCTGGTACCCTTCTTACACCAAAAAGGAATAAGTATGTGATGTCAAATCCAGGGTACCAGTGCGAAGCAATATGTAGCAATAGGCTTAGGCAACAGCCCCTAGGTTACTTAGGGAGGTATTTGTGGGGTTATGTTATTTTTTCAGTGATAGTTCTTGAACATTTTATCTTTGATTAATTTTCATTTACAATTTTATTCTCATGATTTCATCTTTCTTAGTATTTTGTTTGGTAATTTTGGTGTGTATCATTTTGTGTTGCATTATGGGTAAATAGGGTTTGAGCAATGTTTTTCTTCTATTGCCTTAGTTAGTGAACATGTTTTTAGGAGAATGGACATAAGTTGTTTAAATGGGCTCAGTATAAGATTTTCATGTCTAATTCTTTTACTGCTTATAATTACTGTAGTTTTGAGGAAATGTGGTTGGCAGGATCCCAAATCACAAAAAACTCTTACTGTTTATATGTTTTAGTTAGTGTCTAGTTAGATGGATTGGGACTGTGCTAGCCACTTATGGTTTCAAAGTGATCTCTTTATTTTTACATTTAGATTTCAATTTGATTCAATTTTTCTGGTAAATTTTGGGGGTTATTACTTCCCCTTGGTTTATCAGAACCCTTGCATGTTCTCCGCGATAGTGTGAATCAATGTTATTGTTTTGCTGGAATATTTGATGTAAATGATATTAATGGAAAAGTATGTTTTTATATAGTGTTATTATCAGTGTTGTGTTTCAATGAACTAATTTTTGTTCTGGGATTGTTTTACAATATTTTAGATGATTCTTGCTAGTTTGCATGTGTTTGAGAGAATGTATATGTTGGATAGATAAGTTTATGTGTGTATCCATGGTAACAATAAATTTGTCATATGCTGTTGTCTACATTAATTAGTCTTTTAAAGTTACTGTGTATGATTCATTATTTAATGAATGTCAGAATGTTTTAATTAAAATTGGCTTGCAATGAAATTGGCTAGCAATAAATTGACTACCAGTTAAATTGACCTCCCCCCTCTCAAAAAAAAAATTGGTGCCAATTTGAAAAAAAGTATGTGTTGTACGGTTGTACCGTCCTTGTAAATGATTTTCTTCTCCATTCTTAGAGGTGTTCCCTTCTATTTTGAATGTTATGTTAGTTGCTCCTTGATAGAGTTTATCCAGAAAAAAATGATTTTTGGAATGGTTGAAGTTAGGATTGAAAGTTTTGTAAAATATGCTGGAAAATATGCTTAATTCAATTGTATTAACTCTACAAATAGTTGAAAATGAGTACATTTTGTTAATCATAAAAAATGTCAATTATTCAATTTAATAAGTTAATAAAAGATTTATTATCATTTAAGAAAGGAAAGGCCAGACAATGTGAAATCATAAATTATCAAAAATGCTGATCTTAAAGGAATCTTGTTCTTATATGATAAAAAATTAAGCTAGCTTATCTGACTAGCTCAGTCAGTAGCATGCAAGTCTACTGATCGAGGAGTTGTGGTTTGGTATTGTGGTGGAGCATGCTTTCATGGAGTTTGGTCAATGATATAATTTCTATGACTACTCCTTCTCCTACCACTGATTCTTAATCACATAGGGCAGTTGATTGAAGTATGTGCCTAGTAACTGGTTAACAGCTTAATCCAGAGTTTTAGCCTTTCAAGGAAAGTCGAATAGATAGACTCACCATTGTGATATGGCCTATACAATGTGTTGCTATGGCCTTAAACCCATAGAAAAAGAAAAAGAAATGAAGATTGTAAATTTTAATTGAACAACTTATTTTAAATAATAATTTCATCTTCTACATCTACCTCTGTACTCAACTAATAAATTAAATCTTACATTCAACCAAGTACATCAAAACTTGTACTTTAATATATAACATTTATGTATTTATTTATAAATATAACATTTATATTGACATTTAAATTATACACTATTTTATTTAATATCTACTCAAGTATATTGTAGCATGATTATTAAAATATTTACACCATGAAAATCAGAGATTTTTTTATTGATATTAGATGAAGGTTTCTCAAAATTGGCAACAATTGAATTTTTGTTGTTGCCTGCGAATAGTTATGCATAGGTTTGGTTTAATTTGATTTACTTTTGATATACTATGTTAACATGGCACACATAATAACATACAAAGTTTACTGTGTCCAGGTTGGACCATTTTGATTAGGATTAAAAATCTTTAATTTTCTTTAATTTTTCAACTTAATATAATAATCATTTGGAATCTCTGATTTTGTTAAGTTAAGTGTGTTTCAATGAGTATATTGCTTTATCTCCTATATATTTATTTTTTATGTAATACAATATACATGTTATATCATACTTAATATATCAGTATAATAATTTATAATTATTGCAACATTTATAGTCATGGCAACATACAACTTTCCTCAACTAAAGCATGTAGTTAGTCTATTTGAGAGTTGTGGCTGTTGTCCATGTTTTTCTTCATAAGCTTCCAGGGGCGAAGTTGGCACAAAACATAAAAGAACAAACTGGAAAAAGAACCCCATAATTATCTTAAACTTAGCCCTAGATGTTGTAAGACTTGTTTATTCATGAGAATTACTTAATAACTTACTCAGTAATGAAGTTTATTCACCGAATTCCTGATACCAGATCTGGAGTTTCTTGGCTCAATATCTGTTTGTGGCAGGTTTTATTTTCTCATGAAAATTACATATAATGTTGATTTTCCTTCATAGATTGAGAAGTTGTCTTCACCACAGTAGAAGAAATAGCAAGTAGATCTACTGACAGAAGAATAATGTCTAAGAAATGTTTGTTAGATAATTGGCCACCTTGTGATATAATAATAAAAAGTGATGTTAAACGACTTTTAATTGAAAATAACGCAGTAAAATTATATTTAAATGGTTTGAGCAAGATCTTATTACAAAGGAAAGTTGGAAGTTGTCAAACTATAATATAACAATATAATTTATAATCTATAATTGTAACACTAAGGATTTAAGATAATATTCTAATGGTATTATGCTATAATATTGAATGATTGATGTATGAACAAGTATATCTGTAATATGATTATAATGTAAAATGTTTCAATAGCGCTTGCCTAGTTCTTTGGGGATAAATAAACATTTAATTTATCTTTAAAAAGTGTGAAATATGCAAGACAGACCTATTCTGTCAATTAAGTGTAGTATACCCTTAAATCATAATGAAAATGTAACGTTTTTTGTTTAAACCATGTCTATCTTGATTATAATCAGCTATGATGTGACTTACATATTTAGATAAGTGAATTATTCTAAGGGAAAAGCACAACTCATGATAGAGAAACTGACCACTAGTTGAAATTTGGTAAAAAACAACAACCTTTTTTTTGAGTAATTTCCTTATTTGTTATTTATATGTATATGTGGTGTTTTTGTTTCGGAATTGACGGGCTGCCTTTGCTCTGGTTGGAATCACATCCAAAATCCACTTCATTTCCTTGAGCAAGAAACTTGAGCTAAGCTGGGTTAAAAGTTTTCAAAGCTGGGCCTGAATACCAGGGTCATTGGGACATATTATAGGTTTCTTTCTTATTAGAACAGCCGGAGTCATAAATTTCAGAAATTTTAAGATTTTGAAAACTTCGAAATGTTTAACGTTGTTAAATTAATGTAACTGTGTGTGATATGTTTTAGGTCTTACTTATTTGTCTCTGTACATGCAAGTCTCTTATGTGACTAAAACAATGAATGGCATTTTTATGTAGCATTTTATGTATACATTTTTAAATAAGCATGGTGTGAAGTGTTAGTTCTGATAGTAAAATACATACATTCATTCATAGATTTTTATGCTATTATTAAAATGTGAAGATTTATTTTGTTAAATAGAGAAAAAGAAACATTCATAATTTGGCATAGATTATCAATTATGTTAAAATAATGATTTTTGTGAAGAAATAATTATTATTGTTATTTTTATTGAGCTAAATTAAAAATTTTGATTCCTAATAAAGCTACATATTTGGAAGACCCTTACAAATGTTCATATAAATTATAATAATGATAATGACTATGATGATGATGATGTTATGGCTTGTTTAGGTTAATATAAGACATGGCTATCAAGGGATATCATTAAGATTTTTCTAATGTTATACTAAACAACCTATATATCTTAACTATGAACTTGTGTATTTTTATCATGATGCAATTAATGATGATGAGGATGGTAATGATGATAATAATGATGATGATTATGATGCTGATAATAGTGATAATAATTATAATGATAATGATGATGGTAATAATGATATTGATGATAAAAATGGAATGAGAATAAAAAAATGATGATGATGATGATGATAATGGTGATTTTATTATATTATTACTATGTGTTACAGCACAAGCCGAGTTAGGTCATGACGAAGAAGATGGTCGACATAGTGGAAGTTATCATCCTGAAGTCAAGAAGAAAAAAGGATTAATGAGATTTTTTGGAAAGTATGTTGTGTCTTAAATAACATAGTATATTTTGTGGACTTAGCACTAAACAGTTGTAACTCACTCTTTTTCTAAAATTGAGTTACGACCGTTTTGCGCTAAGCTCATGATTTCATTTGTTTGTTGAGTAAATTTTATTCAATTGTTTGTTGGGCATACTTCATCACCCCACTGATTTAAATACTCAACTATTGAAAGTGACTTCAGCATTACTGTAGTGAGTATTTAAATCAGCCGGGTATGATGTTTGCGCCACTGGCAGTTGTATAATATTCATTGATATAATTCTGTAAACTATTAATCAGTTCATCCATTATACTGGAGGTTGTCCTAGGATTTTTGGAGTTCAATGTCTACCTCCGACTTATCTTAGTAATCATTTGCTTGCTGTTTTTTACAAATTGCTCAACATGTTTGCACTATATAGTTCACAAATTTGATGTGAAAAATCTTTGTTTGATTGCAGGTTAAAGCGTAGTGGTTCACAAGATTTTCATGAACGTGAAAGATCAGATGAGTTCCGTAGAGGAGGTATACGTGCTACAGCTAATGCTCGCCTTGGCTGGTCCAAGGATCATAAGAAAGAACAGTAAGTAGTTAGAAATGTTGTTTTAATTGATTGAGTATTTTTAAAGCTCCTTAATACAACATAGTCATTGTTATATTTGCAAATATCTGCTAATAAGATTCTTGATTGCAGCTGAATGTGTTATAATTTTATGTGAAGACTAGTATCAGGGGTGTGACACATCGGCGGATTTCCGCGTTTTTGAAAATCCTGGCAACTATTTTTTGAAAATCGCGAAATTTCCGCGGAAAAGCAAAAAAAAAAGTGAAAATTTTGACGGCCGAAATACTAACGGTTCCGCTGATATTAACGAACACAAAATATTAGCATAAATCTGACAATCGCGCATCCTATGACTGTAAAGAAGACAAAAATGCGTTTCTTTCATAAATATCAATAGACAATGTCATGCGTTCACCCTTTCACGATTAGCAAACGACATTGCGCTTCTACGCTCATCGATAAAATACGTTAATTCGTTCTATAAAAGTTGGTTATTTTTTCCCACAAAATATGAACGAACAGAGTTATGTTTTAACTTTATAAAAATAAAACGATAAAAAGGCGGTGTGAATGACAAGTATCAGTAAATTTAAACAGACATTTTTTGTGCAATCGACGATAGCCTTTCCCTTCATTACCAGCAATTATTTGTTTAACATGTAGTCAACAATTAAAAAACTAGGTCACGCCTGTTTTAAGAAATTATTCTGAATAACAATCAAATCAAATTAGACTCAATTATTCACTATAAAGCATACGCTATCAAACATCGACTAAGTGTGAAAACTTGCCGATACGTATTTGTTATCAAACAAAGGATTAATAGTGATTTCAATTGCTACAAACAATTAAAATATAGACTCTCACGATATGCATGACATTTTGTTACGTAATATTTGAGAACTCTGTGGTCGGCTATAAGTAAATTAACTCTTAATAAATAACTGATCGTATGATTACGGGCGTTGCACCGTAACGTTTAAGCAAGACCTACATACTTTAATTGTGTTTGATGATGAAATATTTTCTCCTGCCTTTCTTACTCCTATCATTTCATCCAATAGAACGGTTTTCAGCCACTGTCAAGGGTATGTGCTGAGTAATATAATAAACATCTTATGTACAGAAATACAGGCCTGTTCAAGGACACTGAGGATGAGCAACTGAGGATGACAGACTGCCACAATATGATGGAAGTCTTGTTGCACTATGACATAAATCACCATATTATATATTTCTACTTTTAGTGATTCCAATGTACCATTTTCAAGATGGGATGTAGATCGTATTGTATCATGGTTTAATGAGATAGGACTCAACATGTATCTTGGTGATATAAGAAGATGGTGTCGTCATGGTGATCAACTTCTTAAAGCTACACCTCAGGAATTGGAAAAGGTAAAATATCAACCACTGTGGGGTGTAAAATATCTACCACTGTAGGATGTAAAATATCAACCACTGTGGGGTGTAAAATATCAACCTCTGAGGGGTGTAAAATATCAACCGCTTTGGGGTGTAAAATATCAACCACTGAGGGGTGTAAATATCAACCACTGTGGGGTGTAAAATATCAACCACTGTGGTCAAATGAAACAGTATTGATAAATGGCTGAAGCCCAAATTAAAGTAAAAATTATCTCTTTTTATAAGTTGGAAACCAAACTTATGAGTCAAAATTTTTATGTCTAGTATATAGAAGAATATTTTGTTTTGGTGTGTAAATAGAATTTCTGGTTCCACATGGCTGTTGAAGACTAAAGAATAAGTTTATGAACTTAGATTGATGCTACTAAAGTTAAATAGCTTCATTTATTCTATCTTCAATTAACAAACACCAGAATTTTGTACAACTATTTAGGCACAGTTTCTAGATATCAACTACAAGATAATTCTTGTACTAAGTTAACTATGGTTATTTTCAGGACCTTGGTGTCAGAAATCCTCTTCATAGAAAGAAACTACAATTAGCAATTCAAGCTATAAATTCAGGGAATACAAGCAAAGAAGGAGATTTGGACCATACTTGGGTTATGCGTAAGTTTTAACATTTAATTTTCCAGGAAACTCAATACTGTCTTCCTCATTGATTTGTTTTATATATTCTTATGCAAAACATACTAAAAATATAAGCAAGGAAACTTTATCTGCTAATTTTGCTGACAGTGTCAATTATGAAGTATTGCTAATTATGTCAAAGTGCTATTTGTACATTAAAAATGTCACTGACTGTTGATATTGATAGTTATAGGTATTGCAGGGCTTCTTTTTAAGGTTCATCCTATTGACCTACATGTGAAATCAGGCAACTTGATTCTGTTAATAAACGTATGGTAAAGGCAAGTCAAATAAATAGCTGGTTGTCTAGGCGGGCAACTTTACTTTAAAACTGAATACTGAACCTTGTATTATTGTATTTATCTGTAGGTTGGTTAGATGATATTGGTTTACCACAATATAAAGATACATTCTTTGATGCTAGAGTTGATGGACGTATGTTACATGCTCTTACTGTGGTAAGTATTACACTTATATATGGTATGGACACATAGTTTTAGTTTTTATTTATGCTTATGTTTTATAGCAAAAGCCCTGGCTGCCAACATGAAATAGTCACCCATCGTAAATACTATTTATATGTGAGTATAGAAAATATACTCGCATATAAATAGTTTTTTCCATAATTATGTGTGTATTATATAATTTTCCTTTCCCCCCCCCCCCCCCCCCAAGAAAATAAATTACTTCTTGCCTGTAGCCTGTGAATAGGACTTATAAAATGATGTTATAAATGTGGGACAATGCTTTATAGATGTAATTTCTTATTTCGACCTTCATTATACATAAATCATGTATTTATGTATTTCTCATTCTTTTGTCAAAATTGTGATTTGTTGTGGACTTGATTGTTGTCTATGTTCATTCTTCTTGGGTATTTAAATCCATTTACTCATGATCATTGGAGGTTATCTACATTATACATGTATACAAACAAAATAGATGCCATGGCTTCAAATTCCAATTGGCGTTATGTAACTATTCTCCATTGCCTTAAGACAAAATTGGAAGAAAACTCTTCCAGGCATGCATGCCCATTTCACCTAACAGTTGGGTATATATCACAGATTTCTGTTGAAATCCCAATATCACTACATTTATTTATTGACATGTTGAAAGTCTAAAGACTAAGAGTATCTATAGGAGAAAGAAATTTCAGAATCATGTGAGACTGATGTGATCATTTGTATGTAAAATATTAGCCATATTTAAATACTATTAAAATATATTCATATTTTGTATTGCAGGAAGATCTATTGGCATTAAAAGTCAGTAATGAGTTACATCATATAAGTATAAAACGTGGAATACAGATATTACGATTAAATAATTTCAATTCAGTGTGTCTCAAACGTCGTCCTACACCAGATGAGGTAAGTCTACATGTACATCTATGTCTAGTACTAAGGTTAAAGGGATCATAGCCAATCTCTGTAAACAGATTAACAGGTAGAGCATTGTCGTACAGAATCTCTAAGATCTCAAAGGAGGGTCACGTCGAGATTGTCGACCAATCAATGCATAGCTTTCATCTAGACGAAACACTACAGTAAAACTCGGATATAACATACTCGGTTATAACATACACTTGGTTACAACATACCATTTTTTCTGGCCCGTTTTTTCATCCTTATATATAACATACTTAGTATGCTATATGGATATAACATACCTCGGTTATAACATACCTTTTTTCTATGGCCCAGCAAGTATGTTATATCCGAGTTTTACTGTATTAATAGCTTTTGATTTTGTAATTTCTATTTTTAGACCAAGGTTTGCGAGCTAATTTAACAGCAGTATTATTCACAGTCTGCTGTGACTGATGTAAACAAGTTACTAATCATAACAATTTCGTCATGAATATTATGATGAGAAAAAGGTCACCTGAACGTGACCCTCGTTTGAAAACGGCCAGATCTAAAATAGCGAGTAGGCAAGCCTAAAGTTTTAGATCCGGTTTTAATCAGATTGGGTCATAGCAGAAAGCTCAGTAAAAGTACATAAGCTTGTGGGATTGTATCCAGAATTTCTAGAATTAATTATTCAGTCCTCAAAAGGTTATACCCTAGTGGGTGTTTTTTCAATTTGTTTGGGAGCCATAGTTTGGGTTCATTTCCCTTACCATAATATAGATTTTCCTCCAAGGAGAACTTTCTTTGTAGAGGAGTGAAAGAATGTTGATAAATATAAGCTTCCAGGAAAGCAGGTTAGGTGGGTCAGCCATTGTATAGAACCTAATAAAAAGTATTGATTGGGTAAAATCCAATAATATTGTTGTGTTACAAAAATGTATCTGCAGACGGCTTTGATTGTTCTGTTAATTGTGTAGGTTAACAATTTATGAAAATAAGACTTTAGAATACAATGTAGTGATATAAATAAATAGTCATAATTTTTAATATTGATTATATTTTTTCATCACTTTAACTTTACGGGAACATGTGCTAGACTGGTCCTAAAATGAAAGATTTAGGGACTGAAAAACAGTTATTTTTATTGTAAAATATGCTGATTTTTTTTTAAATTTCAGAATATAATAATTTTAAAAATTATAAATTATGACTCATGTTTTAACTGTTATATACTGTTGTTGTTTATCAGGGAACTCTGCATAATATACCTGGTGATGTAGCTTTATGGACAAATCATCGTGTCATGGAATGGTTACGTACGATAGATCTCTCAGAATATGCTCCAAATTTACGTGGTAGTGGTGTCCATGGTGCTTTAATGGTATTATAAAACTTTGTGACTTTTATTTCATGAATTTTGTGTTTACTTACTTGTTATTGTGGACAGTATTAATGGATGATTTCTTGGTTCACTCTGTTTGCCTGTTTGTTTGTGGCAATATTTGACAAGGTATAGGCGCCTAGTGAAAAGGCCCACTAGTCTGAAGTCTAAAACTACTGAAAAACTTCATGAGATAAATGTATACAACTGCCTGGCTGGCACAGTGGATAGCACATAAGTCTGATCAAGGAGTTGTGGGCTCAATTCTCATACTGAGCATACTTTTGAGGAGTTTGGTCATGAAATAATTTCTACAGCCATTCTCCCTCTTACTAATAGTTCTTAATCATGTAGGGTAGTTGTCAGTCACTGACAGAAGAATGCATTTTGTTAAATCCAGAGATTTAGCCTTTCCAGGAACAGTGAGTAGGTTGACTGACTGCCATGATATGACCTATACAATGTGTTGGTACTACATTAAACCCAACTGAAAAAAGAGAGAAATATATGACAACTAAAAGTATTTGTTATGGCAGATTGATTAATTTAAACTTTAACTGTCATAGTTTCAATAATTTCACAGTGATTGAATACACACTATCACAATATCACAAGTGTTAGACTAAGAGCACGAAGTCACTGTGAAAATATTCATGTTTTGACATTTGATAAGAAGCGAACTAAACATTTATTATATTTGTATTTACAGATATTGGAGAGCAGATTTAATGCTGAATTGTTTGCCTTATTATTATCTATTCCTCAAAATCGTACGTTACTTAGACGACATCTCAATACCCACTTTGTGTCGCTGGTCGGCAATGAAATACAAATCAAAAAGAGAGAACAGGAGTCTATACCTGGATATATACCTTTGGTTCCCAATGCAAAAGTCAAGGTAAGTGTTTAATTATACATACAGTACCCACCAAAAGTTTGGAGACATTTTCACTTTGTAAGCCTACTGCATAGGTTTTATCAATAATTTGTTTACCATTTATTTTGTAATGATTATTAGTATAGCTTATTTCTTTTGTTATGGTTCTGTTTGAAGTTGAGACTACCAAATTAGCTTAAAAAGGAATAACATTGAACTTAATTTTGGAGGCTTTAGGCTATCAGATGCTTAATCTTATAAATGTGATGCATTCTCAAAATTTGTTTTCTTTTAATCAACAACCATACTAAATGTATTGAAAAAATGGTTCTACCAAACTTTCAATGAAATTTAGGTATTTTATTTAATTTCTTTTGTCTCCAAACTTTTGGTGGGTACTGTATATAAAAATATATAGAGTCAGCTTGTTGGTCGGTCAGTAGCTTTTACTTGTCTGCTCAATATCTCAGCACCTATTGTAAGGATATGATTCAAACTTCACACATTGACTGGGTATCAAGCAGACATGTGCATAATTATCCCATTTTGGTTATGGTTCATATATTTTTGCAGAGTTATTACCCTTTAATGAAAATCTTGTCTGCTCATTTTCACAGCTCCTATTGTACAGATTTGATTCAAACTTCACACATAGCATGGGTATTTAGCAGATATGTTCATATTTTATTTTATATCCTATACATGTATGATCCTTCTTTGTATATTTCCTAAAGAGACTAAATATGTTGTTTTTACTGATTACAGAAAGGAAAGTTTGGAATATTTGGTCATAAAAGAAGTAAATCTGAGACTGAGGCAGATGGTTATATTTGTCCGTTAGATCTAGCTTTACCGTTGGATAAACTTAAAACTAGTGCCTTACAATATCAAGGAAAAGAGGTACGTATACCTTGTCTTGTTGTTATCTTTATCATAACAGTATTTACCTATCTTATATGATTGATTTCCATTTATAGGAGAAATTATTTTATTATTTATTTCTTATTTTATTTATTTAAGAGATCTCATTTGACTCCTGAAAAAAAACTTGGAAACTTTTGAAATTAAGAATTCTTTAATTAAAACTTTACTATTAGAGTAGAAATTTGACTTTAAATTTAGAATTTTGACTTTCAAAATAGACTTTTGAATTTTGAACTAGAATTTTATTTTTTACGTACACCTATTAATATGATCTATTGAAATTTCATGTCGATATTACCAATCGTTTTGCTGGCTGTCTTGCTGGTCACTTATTCACTTCACAAATGATAATGCAACTTCATTTGTACAGTAAAACCTGTCATATGTGACTTTCTGGCGGAACATCCAAACACGGTCACATATGACAGTGGGTCTTTTAATCCAGGTTCAAGTCAATATAGTAGCGTGTCACCAATATTGCACATTTCAGCCAAATAAGTGAAACCCCCACTGAGTTGGGACATAACAGTTAAAAACATGAGATTACATAGCATAACTCTCCCAATTTTCTATCAATTTTAAATTTGTGCCCTCGAAGAGTAATAAAAGAATTCTTAGACACTTAATAACTTTATTACTCAATTTGATTTAAATCAATTGATTTAAAGATTGTCTTTGGTTTGATAATGGACACTTTATATCAATTTCAATAATGAAAATAAATATGTTTTACACATAAACAATGACATATGTTTTAGAACGAAAATCGCATGCAAGTTCCTTTGATGACGAAAATACTGGTAATAACCGGAATACGGCTTTTAGCGATGCAAACAAAAATGGCCGATTGTTTTGCAATCACGTTCGAATCGATTTTTTCGCCAAATTTAAGTAATAATTGTCTATAGAAGCTATTTAATAATGTTTAAACAAACAATCAGATGTGCTATGCCTTTTGTTTATCAGCATTTGTCTGCAGCATGTTTACACAGCTAATTTTTTGTATCACGCTCGTCGATTGATGGGCCAATTATACAATTCAAAAGTAATTATCGAGGTGTGAAAAACATATTTGGGTCAATTGAGGCCTAGAAAGTCGCTTAATTAAACCTAATTATCGGTATTGGACTGATAAAGTAAGGTCGTTAGTCGCGTCAGACAGTGTGTCGCTTAATACAGGGACTTTATATAGGCATTTATGTTGGGCGGTCTCAAATACGGTCACATAAGACAGTGAGTCGTTTAATTCAGTGGGTCGCTAAGGCAGTTTTTACTGTATTTTATTATAACCCCAGAAATAGACACATGCATACTTGATGTGACTTTTTGTATCAAACCTAGATGTGGTGAAATGATATTTCAACTTTTCTTTCTGAACTGTCATATGAGATCTCAATACTTTAAGTTATTATAATATATAATATTTTACTTTATGTTGTAAACACTATGTTGTACATGTATTTAATATTGTTTCTATATTCCCAAGTTGTATAATTTTATCCATATTTTTTATTTATTATAATTATTAATATGTTTTTTCTCTTTATTCATGTATGTAAGGTTACTGACTTATGATTCACCTGTGTTACCGTATGGCAGTCAATTACTTCAGCACAATTCTGATTTATGTTTAGATCCTAAATTTTATGATTTTTATACCCCTGCTTCGAAGAAGAGGGGGGTATACTGTTTTACCCTTGTCCGTCCATTACAAATTTTCCGTTGCAGTTTTCTCAGCAACTATAACATGCAGCAGCCTAATACTTTGCATATTGCTTCATCCCATAGTCCCATGTGGTGTAAAGCGATTTCATGCTCCTTGCTCATCTACTTCCGGTTTGTCACATATTTTTAGATTTTGGCGGGGGTATCTCTAGTGAGCATTAGCTCACAGATTTACTTGTTGGAATTGGGAAAAAGCTTAGATTTTAAGAATAAGAACTTTGCCCATGTGTTGGGCAAGTACTGTTAAATTAGGAGTTCAGGATAGGTAACAATGAACAACTGAAGGCTACACTTAGTTGAAAAATCTTTCAGAATATGATTTAAGACTCAATTCAATTATTACATTCATGATAATGAAATAAGTTGATAATTATATTGGAGATTAAAACAATAGGTGACTTGTAACCTTACATACATGTATAGGTCGTTTGCGTTAATGCTGGACCCCTATTTGCCGTAAATATCTTTTAAACTATAACAGCGATTTTGCTAAAAATTCTAATACAATCTTATTTCAATTTTTCCTTCTAGGATTTAAATTTTTAGAATTTTTAATAGATAAATAAAAATGTTTTCCATGAGGTATAATGCAAAATATTTGGATTTTTTATCAAAAATCCGGCGGGAGGTAAAATAAGCTGTTCTGATAATAACATTGTCATACTTCCAGTGTATTTATGCAAAGTCCCGTGCGTTTACTGTAAATTTGTCGCTTAAAGAAACACTTGACGGTCTACTGAATTGTAAAGCAGAGGCCCGTCTTTAAAATTGTACGTGTAGAATTTGTATAGATTTTGACGATACAGACGACAGTGATGATGATATTTGAGTTTGTATATACTGTTATACTTTGTCATCAAATGTAATTTCAACCGGGCCTCATATTTAGCTATTATTTTGTATCTACTGTTATGTGGCTGTTCTGATTATGGCACTAACCCATTTAACAAAAGTCTCTTTTTGGCTTCAAAATTTGCATTGCATGTCTATGGGAAGTATGTTATGTAATTAAAGAAAAATTCTGAATTTTGAATTTGAGAAGGAAAATGCTAGTTATGATCACATACAAAATTTGAGTTAATTCCATCCGATAGTTATTGAGATATTTCATGATTTTAGGGGTCCAGCTTTAACGCTAACGACCTATACAGTGCTCTCCAACAGTTCTTGGATGAAATCCTGTATTTAGGTTAAACCACTATTAATTTACCCATTAAAATAAGGAATCAAGAAAACTGTTCATCTATGCAAATGGTTCTATCAACATTATAAACATAAAAATTTATCAACATTTGATTTAAACAACATGTATGTTACATGCTTAAATTAAAGTAAATTGTTTTTCTGTATACCTGGTCATTTTTCAAAATTTCATGTGTCCAAGAAGTTTTGGAGAGTGCTGTAGTAGATTATATATTTATATTTTGTCATGCTGAAATTCTTATATCATTCATGTACAAGTTGTGTAATTTTTTATGAAATCATTCTGCTTTTTGTCACCATGGCTTGTTCTGATTTTGATTTTTATGCTGTGATTTTTTGACTCCCCAAAAAGCTTAAATGATACCAGTTTAACGCTGAATGATTGGCTTTTGAGTACTTGCGTCGTCGTAACTATGGCAGCAATTTTGAGAACTTGTTTGTGCCTATATTGCTTCTCCCATTTTGACGTGTTCTCGTTTTATGAAATTTGAGGAGAAATTTTAGCATGACATTTATTAGCCTGATTTTTTTACTCCTGTTATTCATGACATTTTTAGCGTGATTTTGTTTAAATTACTCCTTTTGTTTTTATACTTGATCTTTGGTTTAATTTCTGTATACTTTCTGTTGAATAGAATGAAAAAAGTAACAAAAAGTGTAAGTAAAAAGCAAAAAGGTTCCTTGGTTTAGTATGTTCATTATGAAGTTAGTTACATCACGATCATTGTACTGTATCTGTGTGCTGTGACTCTATGGGGACATTTTCTGGTGAAACCTTAACTAGGTTCTTGCACTTGTTGTAGATTCCATATATTGACTTTGTTGCACAATCTTGAAGTCTAGTTTGCTCATTTGCTTTTCTTTACTTTAAGATTAAATCTGTTTGAAATGTAAATTTGCTCCAGTCCTTGATTGCCATGGTATCAGGTATTAGATTATAATGTCTTTTATGAGAAACAATTGAGTTACATTTCTGTTACTTTAATGTTGTTGGAAACAAAAGCGATTTTAAATAACCCTACTATAATAAGTTGAAAAAAGCTAATTTATGGCTATGTCCCATTTGCCCTTATATGTATAATACATGTATGACATAAGTTAGTATGAAAGTTAGTTCATAACCCATACAACAATTTTTCTCACAAGAAAATGATCTCACAAGAAACAATCTCACCAGAAACCATCTCACAAGAAACGATCTCATTAGAACCAATCTCACTAGAAACGATCTCACTAGAAACGATCTCACTAGAAACAGTCTCACAAGAAACAATCTCACAAGAAAAGATCTCACAAGAAAAAATCTCACAAGAAAAAATCTCACAAGAAATGATCTCAAAATAAATGATCTCACAAGAAACAATTTCTTTAGAAATGGTCTCACTAGAAAATGTTCCCAAAGGGTATCACAGTACAAGTACAATGTAATATAGATACAGTATATGTAATATATTGTCAACACATTGCTTTCTGGGGGAATATTGGTGTATATATACCTGTATACTGCTTTTATTAGAATTCATAGAATATAAATATAGAAATTGCTTTGTAGAAACAGGGAATAATAATGTGGAGTATAGTGATAAATATGTGTTACTTTAGATTTTTGTTTTTATTGTTGTTAATATTGATGTTGTTGTTGTTGTTGTCAGAGGTCACCATTTTTGTTACAGATATTTGCATAATGCATGAGATAGATAAAATTTGTTGTTAAAGTGGTCAATTGGTATATTTTTTTTCATTTTAAGTTGTGAAAGTAGTTGTGTTGATAAAATTGTGTAGTGTAGCCATTTGTATTGAACCTGTAATGATAATCTAGTTGGTAGAGTGTCTGACTACAAACCAGTGGTCCCAGGTTCGATTTCTTACTACAAACCAGTGGTCTTAGGTTCGATTTCTTACTACAAACCAGTGGTCCTAGGTTCGATTTCTTACTACAAACCAGTGGTCCTAGGTTCGATTTCTTACTACAAACCAGTGGTCTTAGGTTCGATTTCTTACTACAAACCAGTGGTCCTAGGTTCGATTTCTTACTACAAACCAGTGGTCCTAGGTTCGATTTCTTACTACAAACCAGTGGTCCTGGGTTCAATTTCTTACTACTAACCAGTGGTCCTAGGTTTGATTTCTTACTACAAACCAGTGGTCCTAGGTTCGATTTCTTACTACAAACCAGTGGTCCTGGGTTCAATTTCTTACTACACACCAGTGGTCCTAGGTTTGATTTCTTACTACAAACCAGTGGTCCTAGGTTTGATTTCTTACTACAAACCAGTGGTCTTAGGTTCGATTTCTTACTACAAACCAGTGGTCCTGGGTTCAATTTCTTACTACAAACCAGTGGTCCTAGGTTCGATTTCTAAAGTAAGTTAGTACTGGTGATAGAAAAGTGTCCAGGAAACCTATGGTAGGAAGAGCTGGCCGTCGTATATATGACCTTTATATGTGTTGAATACGATGTTAAAAAAAATACAAAAAAAAAAATAAACTCGGTATACTTTCAGGATTAGAACTTCAAACATAATTGTGTCCTAAATTGTTGTAATCTAGTTAATATTTTTATTACAGTAAGGAACCATGACATCAAACTTGATAGCTCTAGTAGTATCTATGCAAGGACCCTATTCTTCTCAAATATATATTTTTGAACTTAAACATCATCAAACATTGCATGATTTTGCAATAAGCATAATGGTTTTTATAGCTAAACTTTTTTACCTTATATTTTTTCAAAATTTGAGTTGGTCTTAAAAGCAGAACTTTGCTATGTTGGTATCATGCAGAAGGTCAATATATCTTGTATAAAAAAATGGTGATCTCACTGACTTCTAGATGTGTTATAATCAATTTTTTTGTTTAGAGAGTTTTGTTTTTGTTTTGTTTTGCTTTTACATATATTCTTATACCCTGCAGCAGGATGCTAAAGCAGCTAAAGAAATTGGTGTATATTCTAAAGAAATCTCAACTCTAACAGTAAGATATCTATGTATAATTCTTTATATATAAGTATTTACATAGTAATGTCTATTTACATAGTAATGTCTATTTACATAGTAATGTCTATTTACATAGTAACGTCTATTTACATAGTAACGTCTATTTACATAGTAATGTCTATTTACATAGTAACGTCTATTTACATAATAATTTCTATTTACATAGTAACGTCTATTTACATAGTAATGTCTATTTACATAGTAATTTCTATTTACATAGTAACGTCTATTTACATAGTGATGTCTATTTACATAGTAAAGTCTATTTACATAGTAATTTCTATTAACATAGTAATGTCTATTTACATAGTAATGTCTATTTACATAGTAACGTCTATTTACATAGTAACGTCTATTTACATAGTAACGTCTATTTACATAGAAAGTCTATTCACATAGTTATGTCTATTTACATAGTAATGTCTATTTACATAGAAAAATCTATTTACATAGTAATTTCTATTTACATAGTAACTTCTATTTACATAGTAATGTCTATTTACATAGTAATTTCTATTTACATAGTAATTTCTATTTACATAGTAACGTCTATTTACATAGTAACGTCTATTTACTATACATTACGAAAAGGGGACTTTAGTGTTTAAACCATTGTATACTTATGGCTGCATTTTTTTGCATTACTATCATTAACATTTATCATGCTAAAAGCGATCACAGGTCATACAGATCTAGTGTCATCCCGCTGCTTAGTGCAACTTAGACTTGCTCTGCAGATAATCACTGTGATCAATATTAGCTCAATTTTTTCAGCAGTGGGCTAGACTTATCAGTAGTTAAGAATACAGCATGATATGAGATTAATTTTATTTGATTGTCATTGGTGCATACATTAACCCTGCTGACTTAAATACTTGATCATTGTTCTTCTTCAACCACCATGGATAAAAATAGACACCCAAATTTATGTATGGAATTATCAAAGAATTATCCTGAATTTAAATCAGAGAGTTTTATGTATGTTCCACGGACAGATTAACAAAATATATTGATAACAATTCCTGTGGTAAGGGTTAAATCAGGTGTATTAATTCTCCAACTTATTTTTATTTTCTATTTCTTCCCCATTTATTTCACTTTAATGTATTAACTCTACTAATTTGAAGGTAACCCAAGATTGTTTTTAGTAAAATATTACAATACTATGACATAAAAGTTAATGTGAAAATAGCAGCTATCACAAATATATAAGTGCTGACAATTTCAACACTTTAAGCAATTGCATTTTACCCTTACATTATTATAGATTTATATAAGGTAATATTAACAATTAAGATTGGACTTTGCTGCTTAAGGATTCAATTATTGCATTACTGAATTGGTAAAAAATTTGAGGATTTATCTTGAAGTTCAAATTTTTTAGATGTGAGATGTACTGAAATATTGCAATTTGTTTAAGTTTACATAACTTGTACAATGTACAGAATACCAATAATTTTGGTATGTGAGAGAGGAATTACTTGCTGTCTGAAGAAACTGCTAAAATTATGAAGTTTAGAAATTTAAAGCTGTTGAAAATTTTGACTTTGACTCATTTTAAGTGATATGCTTAGGCAACAGACTCGTGCCCATGGACATATGTTGCTACAGTGGTTTAACACTAAGTCTCTCTTGTTCAGCTTTACAGTAAAACCTCTCTGTAATGGTCAGTCATGGAACCATATGTAATATAATATTGTTAAATTCAGAGTTGACTTTTTTTTGGAAGATCAATTTAATTACTGAAATGCAGGAAATACATAAATAGTTAATTAAGAAACCATAATTTAAAGCTTCTTGTTTACAGATTTGAATTAAAATATCTTATACACTTTTCTAAAACTGTCAAAATTGTAAAAAAAATCATTTTGGAAGCAAATAATCAGGGTTAGGATAATGATCATTTTATTGTAGATTTATGGACATATTAAAAGATGATGATTTATGTATAAAAGCATAATTTTTTGGTAATTGTACAGATGAGTTTAGCTCTTTTTTTTACTTAATATTTTTCTTACATTCTATGTGTCTGTTAGCCTTAAAATATTAACAATTTATTTTCCCTTTTTTATTATTTTTATTATTAATTATATTATTTTATAATTCTTAATACAATTACTGACACTGTTAGGTAATTTGAAAGTATCAAGAAATTGACTTAATATGTAAATGAGTAGCTTTAAATATATTAGTTGTTGAAGGTATGACCATGAAGAGAGGTTGCACTGTGTGTAATTATTATATAATTTATTATTCGTCCTTCTCCATGTAGTAAAGTACACAAAGGCCTGTTTATATCAACCTTCCTATAGCTAGTGGATAGAAGTTTAAATTTACATTTTTTCTACTAGTACAATATGAAGTATCCAGTAGATTAGAGCAAGCATGTCAGTCTGTGGTAATAGTATTGAGATGAATTGTATAAGATATCCCTTAATAGTTCATATTTTGAACTCAAATTTATCTTGTTTTTTTAGCCAATAAGGTTTGTCATTTGATATAGTTCTATTACATTTACCTGTCACAACTTGAATAATTACACACTCACTGAAAGTGTTATTATTTAACCTCTTTAAAACATTGAGTCACCAATCAATATAAATCATTGATAATCTAACAATGTATACAGCGATTTTGAATATGGGGTTATAAAAAGTTTGAAAGGGGTTAAAAATAACAGATTCATTGACCTTGAAATTATTTAAGTTGTGACAGGTTAATGTAATAGAACTATAATTGCTAAAAATATGCAACACAGATTAAATCCTACTGCTCTGTGTACACACATTAAAAATTCAACTTAGATTTGCACAGTTATAGTGTGTAAATATTGACCCCAATCTCACCTTCCACATTTGCATCTAATAATTATCTACACATTATCCCAACGAAAATCAGTACCACGCCTATTCGACACTTCGGCAGCGATCGTAAAATTATAGAAGTATGTTTGTGTGTTAAATTTTAGCTTATAATCCTCACGGACACGGTGTAATCGAAGATTAATACTACATTCGTATTCAATGTAATGAATATTCTTGCATAAAGGTCAAGTCGGGGTTAATATTTACGCATTATACATCCGGTATAAATAAAGCTGTACTGAAAAAAAAATAGTGAAATCTTGAGTTCAGAATCAAATATATAGACTTTCGTCAAGTGCGTTGAATGCTTCATTCTAGAGAGAAATGTATTAGTTCACGGCTACATGTATGCCATTATAGTGAAGTCAATGAAAGCATGCATTAATTACCTCCCCTTTCCTCCAATGCCTTTATCTGACAAAAACCTACACAAACATGGAACTCATTTGGTAAATCACTATTGTATGTCTCCTTTGTGGTGATGGCTTTATTCAGCTTTATATAAAATATAACAACAATCTGTAATCTCATACAGTACTTGTTGGGGTTGGTACTGTGATAAGTTGATCCAATGAACAGGTGGTGTAAAATAATAGTGGTTTATAAGTGATAGTTGACCATTGTCTTAACTCAGTGATAAACTGTTTGTAACTCATCAATCAGAATGCAATTGTTGTAGTTTTGAATGTTCCTTTATTTGTTGCCACAACTTCAAGAACTTATATGAGACTACCTATTATTGTAATGTTATAGAAAATGTGGTTTAACTATTACTCTTGTCTCCTTGGCAGCTAACCTTTCTCTTGCTTCTAAAATTGTCCAATAAAGCCTGTACCTGCATTGAATGATTGCTTTGGCTTTCCTGTAATAGTGCAATTATATTTTTGACTAATTAAATCTTTGATTAATCCAGGCTTTATTTGAATTCTATCTTATTATACCCCCGCTTCGAAGAAGAGGGGGGTATACTGTTTTACCCTTGTCCGTGCGTGCGTCCGTCCGTCCTTCCGTCCGTCCGTCTGTCCGTCCATCCGTCCGTCCGTCCGTCGGTCCGTTACAAAATTTCCGTCGCAGTTTTCTCAGCAACTATAACATGCAGCAGCCTAATACTTTGCATATTGCTTCATCCCATAGTCCCATGTGGTGTAAAGCGATTTCATGCTCCTTGCTCATCTACTTCCTGTTTGTCG
This sequence comes from Mactra quadrangularis, assembly GCA_025267735.1. Lineage (NCBI taxonomy): Eukaryota > Metazoa > Mollusca > Bivalvia > Venerida > Mactridae > Mactra > Mactra quadrangularis. Next base: position 39,133,629 of record CM046304.1, read on the forward strand.
CATATTTTTAGATTTTTGCGGGGGTATCACTAGTGAGCATTAGCTCACAGATTTACTTGTTAAATATGAATTATTTTACTTATATACCCCCCACACAATTAATTGGTGGTTTAATTGGGAGGTCTGTCCCCGACAATTAACTGCTGGTTATAATTGGGAGGTCTGTCCCCAACAATTAATTGCTGGTTATCATTGGGAGGTCTGTCCCGACAATCAATTGCTGGTTTAATAGGGAGGTCTGTCCCCAACAATTAACTGCTGGTTATAATTGGGAGGTCTGTCCCAACAATCAATTGCTGGTTTAATTGGGAGGTCTGTCCCCAACAATTAATTGCTGCTTATAATTGGGAGGTCTGTCTCCGACAATCAATGTCTGTCCCCAACAATCAATTGCTGGTTATAATTAGGAGGTCTGTCCCCGACAATCAATGTCTGTCCCCGACAGTCAATTGCTGGTAATAATTGGGAGGTCTGGGACAATGATAAAAAATCTGTGCGGTTGTACAATTTACTGGTAATTAAAGGTTATGCCATTAGGACAAACAATAAATCTCTCCCTTTTGCAACAGGTACTGAATTGTTGTAAATTCTTATATAGAATTGTATCGTTTTTGCATTAAAGAAACAAAATGTTTATTGTGACTATGAGCTGCATGCTGTTGTTTATTGTTGTTTGTATTTTTATCCATTTGTGGGCTGAAACATTTTTGCTGTTGTAAAAAATTGCAGGACTTATGATGAAGATTTTGAATTTTCCAAATGAAAAAAAATATATATGTATTGATTAATTTGTACTAATTATGTCCTAATTTATTAAACTGAAGCTATAATTATTTGATACATTCAGTTTGCTTATAAAATTACTATGGGAAATAAATAAGTAAGCTCATTTGTCATAATTATGCCATCCAGTATATTAACAGGCTAGCAGATGCAGTCTTTATATCCATACTTACACAATTCTCCTAAGCCTCCAATTTACTTCTATGTTGTGTTTTACTGTGTTGTTTGATAAATAAAAAACTTTAGACTAGGGCTGTGGATCATTGAGCTAGTGGCGATCTGATCCAAACCACGACTTATGTGTAGCAATTCACGAATCACTTTTTAATGGAGCATACAGAATTTCATGTGATAAAAAAAATAAGCGATGAATTACATAAGCTTTTACCAAAAGGAAAACCATGTACTCCAAACATTACTATTACCAGACGTTAAATGGGCATTTTTAGTGAAATCATTTTTGTTTGAATGTGAATCAATCAAATGTTTGAGTTTACATTAGTAATGCAGCTCGCTTTCAGTGGAAGTAAGCTATCTTTTTTTCCAAAAAAAATAGATCGCAATCCGACAAACATGACAAATATTCGTACTCGATTTTCTGGTCTGGATCGCAAGTATCCGAGTACTCGGATAATTGCAGCAGCCCTACTTTAGACACTGATCAAAAATCTGTCATTTATAGCTATATACACTTAAAGTAAACATTTATGCCTAGCCATTTATAGCAAGATGATATTTTCCATTCTATGTATTAATTTTCTATTTATTTTATTTCAGAATCAACTAGGAAAAGAAAGCTTCTTTGACAGTGTACCGTCCTCCAATGTTTGAGTGTAACCAAGATAGTTGCTGTATATAAACATACATAGAACACTGAATGATATCAATGAATCAATGATCTGAGTCTAGCTTACTGCACTACACTTAAAACAGTGTCTGTACACTGTATGTACACTAGTGTTGTAGGCGGACATGTGTATATATGTGCCTCTATATTGCCTTGAAGGTTGTAAAAAAACTGGAGAATTATCTCCATTTGATAAATGAGGAATTCAGAATTACTTCCCTTTAAAGTTGTGGAATACAGAATTACTTCCCTTGATAGTTGTTGATTCGTGACTTACTTCCTTTGAAATTGTGGATTACATACATGTAATTACTTCCCTTGATTGCAGTAGATTTATGATTCTCTTCCTTTTGAATTGTTGAATACAGATTTACTTCCCTTTGAATTTGTGGAATACAGAATTACTTCCCTTGACAGTTATAGATACAAGATATACTTCCCCAAAAATGTTTAATACAGAGTTACATCCCTTGAAAGAGAGTGTGCAATTAATAATGTTCATAAGATTACCACATGCAGTGTAAATATATAGTAATGAATTCAAACCTTTGTAACAGATATGTGTCAGTGAAAAGGAAAATATGTCCAACTTGGTGATAGTAGTGAATGAACTGCTCAGAATTTGAGGGCAATATACACAACTGTAATTACTATTTTTATAGTTAAGATAGTTGTATGCCCTGTCCATTGTTCGTGTGTTTTACTTTATTATATTATAATATACAGGAGAAACGACAATTTGTATAATTCATTATTTTTTTGTATCATTTGTTAAGGACACCCCCATAATATGCTTGACATTATGTGTACCCATGTCTAAAGATTTCTAGATTTAGAAACCTCTTATTTTATTTGAAAATCTAAGTAAGGCAATGGAAAATAACTTATTAGATTCTCATCAAAACAATTGGGCTGTAAAAACTAATTAAAGACTTTTAATTACCTATGCATTATATAATTATTTTATTTCTATAATGAAAATAAAAAATAATGTAGAGGCTTTACCAGAGACTGGTAAGAATTTAAGAATTAATTTGCTTTGGCCTTGTCTGACATTAACTAAATCTTAACACTGATTTTCATGTGTTCAGACATTTAGGAAATTCTGTGGTAGCTTGAATGTGAGGAAATGTATGATATGAAGATGTATTATGTTTTATAAACATACATGATATTTGTTAAACTTGAATCATTTCATTTCTTGTCTCACAGGCTTAGCGCAACACAGTCGTATCTCACTCTTTTTTTACTTGAGTTACAATCCTTTTGCGCTAAGCCCACAAATTCTGTAATTGGATCAACACTGGATCACATCGCAACTCTTCTTGTATCAAGCTTTTCTTTAATTTTTTTCATATGCTTTAAGTTGTTGGAAATTTCATTAATATTTATATTACCAAATTTTACATATTTTTAGGGTTAAAACCTATCATTGTACTTCTTTAGATACCCACTACATGCCTGTATCACCTCATTAAGTTCCAATGAATATGAATGTACCTTATTTGGAACTCAATTAGATGTGGGTTTTTCTGTTCTTGCACCTGGCCATACAGACCAAACGTTTGTACAACCTGTGCAAGGACGGAAAAATATGTTATTGCTGAAAAGCACAAAATATGGATTAAATCATTTTAATCTTTGTACACATAGGGCACGTTCCGTAAGCAAATCGCAAGATAGCAATTCGTCCACTGGTACCCTCGATTTGGTGTCACATGGTAAATACTTTTGGTGCAAGAAAGGTACCAGAGGACGAATCGCTATCTAGCGATTTGCTTGCGGAACGTGCCCATATTTTCATTATGACATTGGAAGTTTGTTTGTACCACAGGGGGAAACCCAAATATTTGATTACCTGATATAGTCTATTGACGCAGAGGGTGGTTTTGGATTGTTTTGATGTCTTACTTATGTCAAACTTAAGATATACTATGATGACTTGTAAAATTTATCAAGCACTATGACAAATACTTTAATAATGTTCATTAAGTTGTAAAAGTTTGAAATAAGAGAGTAGGATTGAAGAAGTCAGTTATGTCTTTAAAACAGCTTTATAAGTTAGTTTTGGAGACCTGGGTTTTCTATGTCTCTGTTATTAAATTTTTTAAATGAAGATTTGTTTATTACTTCATGCCTTGAAAATTTGGTTTATGATTATCATAAATACATAAAGCTAGTTCATGTTGACCTAAGACTTATTAATACATTACAGTCATTGTGTTAAATTTTTCTCGAGCAATTATCTGATTTATCATGTTATGTATACTGTATAACCTCTGCAGAGCCATCCTCTAATGAGTAAATCATCTGCACAACAACAGCTATTGATATTTCTCTAAGGTGTTATTTTAATTGAATTTAACCTCTGCAGAGCAACAACCTCTGACTCTGAACAGCAACACACTTTATTCCCTCCAAGTGGATGTTGCTCAAGAGAGGTTATACTGTATTTGGCTTACTTATTGGCTAGTCTGACTATATGAAATAAGTTGTTTTCACTAGCCAGGCTTTTGGCTAGTAAGCTAAGGTTATGATTGGTTTACGTTACGCACTACAGGTACCATCACTGTGACTAGCTGTAAAGATATTATAACTGTTCCTGTTATTCTTATCTCAGGTCAGTGTGAACTAGCTAAACAGTATGAATTATATAATATGAAGAAATGTGAAATACTGTTGTATCTTCGTGCCAAAAGATATTGTTGTTTTGACAACGTATTGTGAAATATAAGTCTGTGTTAAGTCATACACCTTAAATCACATCTGTGCCTACTTTCTTTGTCTCAAATCTATTGTTATATATGTGATCTATAGATGTAGTCCGGGACTCAACATTTTTGGTTTTTTTATCGGAGATTTTGAAGTAGGAACTACTCTTTCAATTTGTCACGCAACTGTCATGTGTTTCGATTTCAGCATGGTTAGTTTCCTATGTGATTGTAGTAATATTTGATGGAAAATTCTTCTGATTTCTTTTTATTCATGTGTATAGATATTTTATTATATGCTTTCTTGTGAAATATTGGGATTTATCGATAAAATGAAAATCAATATTCCACTGTTTTGAAGCATAGAAAATAAATTTGTTATTTTCACTGTTTGGATGCACCACTCTGATGACATATCAGACTGAAACAATAACTAGTGCCAGTTTGAAGCATATAATTAGCAGAACATTTTGTTTATTTTGGTGTTAATTCGATTTATTTCACTCCTGAGCTAACAATATTATATTTTCACTCGTGGCTGCACCACTTGAAAACAAAATGCATCCTTAGCTCACTCCTGAAATGGAAATCGATCTTGCACAGAAATAATCAAAATTTAATATCCTCTATTTATTTTCATGTTAATACATAACTTGTGGATAATTGGACTTGAAGGTATCCTATATGAACATCTGTTAGTCAAACCAATTCATTATGACTATACCAAGCATGATGTGAATGTCAGTTACTGAATAGCATTAAAAAAATTCAAGACTGGAGAAAGCCCATTTTGAAAGCATGAAAATTAAGAAATTTCAGGATTATAAAATTTTTGAACCTTCACCCATGCTGAATACTGTTGTTATTGTCAATTCTATGTTAATATATTATTGTTTAGACTTCACTTAGCTGTGTTCCTTAAACTCCTTATGTATTAGAGGAAAACCTTTCTTGAGTAAAACTCACCACTCTCTACCTTTGCACCCAAAATCTATTTTTTCAATTGTAACTTTAATATGAGCTGACTATCAAATACCCGTGTATTGAAACATCTCTGTTTATAAAATATTCCTGTTCAGAAGTCTCTATGTGTAATTTCTTTTTCTATAAAAGATTTTGTTACTCAGAGAAAAATGTTGATTTTAACTTTTTTATAGCACTGCATGTCTTAGTATATATTTTTACAACCATTTATTTTTGTCATTATTATATGACACATGTATTATAGCATTCATTGTACATTATAGTTGTATATATTCATATACATAATTAATATTCATGAGGAATCATGGCGTTTGAATATTCATATAAATATAATTCAAAAATTGTATACATGTAAATAGATTTATAAATAATCATGATGATTGTTTACTTAATTTGAATAATTTATGCATCTTGAATAATGAATGCATGTCAATAAACATGATTAATATTCAAATTATTGGATTATTCATTCAGTTTTGTTTTAAATTTTAATAATGTCTTGGTTTGAATATTTATTAGGTCATATTTTGAAAACAAATCAGTCTTACCACTTATTTACATTTTTTTTTCATAATATTCATTAGGTCTTATGCATATTTATGAGGTCATATTTTTTAATATCAATTAGTCATAGAGGTCATATTTTTGAATACTAATTAAGTCATATTTTGTATATTAATTAGAAATGATCTTTTTGAATATTTGTTTGGTTTTATTTTGGTTAAATGTATATAAAGCACATACTAGTACCTCTGCAGTTGTCAATGCATCTTTAACATGTGGATGGAAAGCATTTCATTTTATATTTATTCATTCATTTAAAGTTGATTTCCCTTCTTTAAAACTTGTTGTAAAGTTTTTGTATTGATAAAGAAGGAACTTTATTTAAGGGTTTTATTTATGTTCTTTCAAACCACTCCAATTAAAGTGTAATTTATGCTTGCATTCTGTACTTGCTACCTTGCTTTTAGAAAAAATATTTTGGAAGATACATGTCATGAGGGTTGCCCGCAAGACTGTAGTAAGTGCCTTGTGTTAAAGAGCAAGTTACTACAGTCTTGTGGACAACCCTCGATATATGGATCAGTGCAGAACTAGTCTACATGGATGAAAGTCATGACTGGTCCTGAAATTCAAGAATTTTTGGACATTAAAAAGGTGTAATTTCCCTGTATAAAAATGCTGATATACTGGAAAATTCAGGATTGTGAAAATATTGAACTTTCACCTATAAGTCTACATTATTCTTTATTTTAACATAGCGTTAGACTAGTGTTGCCCTGGTCCATAGATATATACATTACATTACATTAGCTGTTTTTGTTTTGCTATTATTATTATGACAATTATTAATATACATTATATGTAAAGCTCAAGATCTTAAAGGTTCTGGGTAGCATATATGATATGTTTGATTATAATATTACCGTTTAATTACGATTTTTTGAAACTTGTTTTTTAAAATTCAGAAAAATTTGACATAGATCTGTGGTCCTGACATTATTTCTTATGTATTAGCTTATCCTGAACAATAATTATGTGAAGTACCATATAGAAGGTTTTACAGCAAAAATCTTTCATTAGACCATTGATAATACCCTGGTCAACATTGAACAAAAGTATTACAAATAAATCAAAACTATTTTGTTATCATTTGTATATATATTAGACTGTAGTTCCATCAGGTCATCTACTGTTGGTTTGATTTGATAGATTAGTGTAATCAAGATGATATTTTATGTTCCAACTGTTGACAATGACAGTGGTCAGCACATTTGAGTCAAAAAAAAATTTGTCTAGGTTCCCTACAACAGTAGGCCATACTTCTCCTTGGACATTTGACAATACTGTAGGGTATCGTCAATAAAACAAGTACTTGTGAGATACATGTAGTTTGTAAAGGAATAAGCAAGAACTTGTTAAACGAGAGTTGTCCAGGATAGCTTTAAGGTACACTGGTCACATAAATGACTCAAAAAATTGTTAATGAATGAGTTGATATAATTGAATCTAGATAAACAAGTAAAACCAATATGTTTAGAAAAAAATGTATATGTTTAATGTCTAAAATGAAAACAATCGTATTAAAGTGTGTCTATAATGAGACTTGTGTCATTTTTATATTGGTTCTGTTTTAGTTAGATAGTCTTTTAGTTGCTGATTTACCTTAATAAATATTTCATTACTTATTTTGATTATTTTTATTTAATTTAAAGTATACTTAAGCTCCTAAATAAGATCAATTATTTTTTTGCATTTTTTTTCTTTGCTTTAAGATTTGTGTTGCTTTTTTAGTCATCAATGAAAATATTCATTATCATAGCTTGCTCACATTGACCTGAAAGGTTTATACATTACTTGTTCCTGTAATTATATTGTATGAATGAAACTGATATTGTATTTTTGTCTCGGGTCAATGTGAACATGTTATACATAGGTAGGCTGCTTTTGTTAGATAGAGAAATATATAATAGTGTTTTGTTGATGTGTTCAATTATTTTATCATTTAAAGATTAAAGTTAAAGTGCAGTTTAAAGTCTGCTTCCATATACATGTTCAGCCGACTTTACAATCTTGTATGATAACTGAAATCACCCTCAGGCAGGCAATCCCTCACAGTACCCATTTACACCTGGGTGGAGTGGAACAATTGTTGGTTAATTTCATGCTCAAGGAAATTTGCAGTGCCCTAAGTAGGGGTCGAACCCTGGACCTAACGATCCCTAAGTGCGGGTCCTACCACTGGACCGCTGCTCCACTGCTCTTAAAGCTTATAACTTATTTTACACTGTTTTGAGAATAGTTCTGCAAGGTAAAAAGTGTAACTTCCATTAAAAAATGTTTTAAATTATTTTATTGACAAAGTGATTATGTCAAAATAAAAAAAAACTTTTGGTTAACAGAATTTTAGCTATGTATAGAGTAACAAAACAGCGCTACCAATAAAATTTAACTACACAATTAACATCAAATTATTTTTGCTTGGGTTTGGACATTTGAATTGAATCTTTTCACTGTGAAAATCTATTTTATCAAAATTGTGTATTATCACATTATACACTTCAATAAACATTATATATAGAGAAAACTAATAGCATATCTTTGAGAGTAAGCTAAGACGTATAGCTAAAGCTGGCATGATTTGCACATTAATTAAATGACAAGAAAATTGATGACATCAACAAATATTGTGTATAGCATATTCATCAACTGACTTATACAATGTATTAGCAATTTAATTTTTGTTTTTGATTAGTTATCATAATAATGTGAAATCTTAACTAAATAGGAACAAATATAATTAGTTTCTGTGTTAATGATTTAATTTTGTAGTAAAATATGCTAGCAGATTTTTCCTGCAAATTGTCAAATTTGTAATAAAATATATTTGCAATATTTTGTCTTTTTCTTGTTGTTATTTTATAGCATCCCCTCGGCCAGCTCAGTCAGAAGTGCATACATCTGGTGATAAAAGGGGTCCAAGGTTTGATTCATGGAGCGTGGTCATGAAATCATTCCAGTGGCCCCTCTATGAGCTGCCACTGATTCTAAGTCATGTAGGGTCGTTGACAATCACTGAAGGAAGTATGGGACTAGTACATATGGTTAACAGCTAAATCAAGAAATTTAGCATATTTAGGAACAATGATTAGGTTGATTGACTGCCATGATATAAACTATACAAGTTGCCTTGGCATTAAACAAAAAAAAAATCCAGCAAAGATGGTCACAATCCTACCTGTAGCCTCTTTTGTGGCTCAGGACTGTGCAAGCTGCCTGTCATTTATAGTAGTCCATGGGAAATAGGATCAGTGTTGCATTAGTAGTCACATTTGAACAGAAATTGGCTCCGAGCAAGTTTTTTTTTATATCCATTTTGTTGTTGTTCGCAGGTGATTCCTTGGACTATAGTGCTTAGCATTGGAAGTCAGTTGTCACAAATCTATATTTATTGTGTTACCTGACTAAGCAACTTGTGTGTACCTCGAGGATTTGTGTGATTAATTCCTTAGATTGTACCACATACATTTAAGATCTTAGAATTCTAGGACGACCACAGACCAGAATTATGGTAAGGAGGAGGGTATATGAATCAAACGTATAATATGGCACTTGTACTCCCCCTTGCAGACTGTCAACTAGTTCCTATATTGTTTCTGTATTTTGGGTTTTATTCCTATATTTTCACTAGTGTCTTATACTATAATTTGCTCATCAATCCTATGCTGTTTTTTTAAAGAAATTCAGTTTCTAATGATGTCTTATCAGTTACTGTGGTTACTGGCAGAGTTCTGCTAGTATTAGATCAAATCAGGGAATTAGATACATTATCTATGTCTCTGATCAAATAGTGAACGAATTTATCTTTCTATTATAAACGATGGGTTTAAAGTCCTACACACCACAATTTATTCATTTGCAGAATTTATGAAAGCTGACAAGCATTAGAGACACTATAAAATTGTCAAACCATTTTGCTTTTACATTTACCTTAGTGCCCCTGTCTTAATCAAAGTACTGATAGTACTGATGGATCATTGCTACTGAATTTGAAAACAGCTGATCGTGAAAATAGCTCTTCTAAAAACATAAAAATGTGCGTTTTTTAATCTATTGGACAGTACAGTTTTTGCTACTGGTGAAACATTTTCGATACATTCAAAGGATTTACATTTTCAAACGCCAACTATTTCAAGAAAACAGCGAGGGCTTGGAACTGTAGCGTACTGAAAGGGACACAAACCTATTGCTAAAGTTTTATGTAATACGTATATGTTTCTGCTCTAACTTAAGGATTTGCTTTCTTTGTATTTGTATAAACATAATCGTAATTGAAAAAAACCATTATGCAATTAAATTTAAAAAAAATAAACTGAAAAAGGGAAATCTTTGGATCGAGCCGGATTGTTTACTATTTTCTTCTTGAAACCATAGAATTTTTGATGTCATAGTAACGTGGTATTGCGACAGTGGTGAAAATTGGTCATCAATTTTTATAAATGTCTATTATTATTAATTAACGTTGATAATTCCCCTCCAAATTATATCTGTATAAAATACGACAGATGTCATCCAGTGGCTATGATATGTCCTTAGAACTGGTGAAAAGCTTGAAGCAACCTATAAATTGCTAAATACGTGTATACAATAAATTAATCAAACCTTTTCCCTTTCTATATATAAAAGGACTATATACCTACTACTATATATATGTTATTAAATAAGTGATTTGATATAGAGCCTGTTATTTTTCTAAGGGCAGTCATGTTGGCCCGAGGCTGAGGCCAATGGCCAATATGACTGTCCCTTGCAAAAATAACTTGACCTATTTCAAATCACTTTTTAATGACAATTTTATTTAATAACTAATTACGGACCAGATTTTGATATTGACCCTGTTTAATCAACCAATCAGAGCGCAGAAATTTGTTATTGGACCAGGACCAATAAGTGTCATTTGCCCTATAACATATTTCGGCTCTGTTTTCAGTTTTATTAAACAGGTTTTGCAATATTGTGCAGTGAATTTGACTCTTTACAGGGTGTAACAGTTTTTGTTTAAAATAACGAACTTTGTATATAGTCTAATGTTTTTGATATTAATGATATATGACTGGACGGACTGCCACCAGAAACAACAACGAAGTAGGAATTTATAACCCCAATTATACAAACAAGTGTACTCAAATAATAAAGAAGTTTCTACAATTGTAAAAAACAATACCATATATAACTCTGCAAAAGGTTTCGAAAAAAAAAATTAAAACAATATTTTAAAACTGTGTGGTGATCGTAGGTGACTATATAGTCACTTCCAACAGCCTTGCTGTTGGGTTAACCCTTTAGCGACGCGGTTGAGTGTCTCGCCTACCACCCGGGAGAACCAGGTTCGATTCCCAGTCTGGGCATGTATGGTTTTTATCCCCCAATTTACTTTAATGGCGACGAGGATAATTCGGTGTGCGGGTATATGGCCACCGGGGAGCGGAAATGGCTAGAAATTGCAAGTATGTGCAGTTGATGCCAGCTCCAAAAAGTAAAGAGGGGAAGAGTGTGGTGATCGTAGGTGACTTTATAGTCACTTCCAACAGCCTTGCTGTTGGGTTAACCCTTTAGCGACGCGGTTGAGTGTCTCGCCTTCCACCCGGGAGAACCAGGTTCGATTCCCAGTCATGGCATGTCTGGTTTTTATTTCCCCAATTTACTTTAACTGCCAACAGAAACTGCGAAGTTTATTTGGGTCTAAAACCCAAATCCGGCAATTATCACTTTATGAACTCTATACATTTGTATTACTAAAACGCCTAATAACTTGTAGTATCGTATTTCTACTAGTATCTCTGTTGATCAAGGCATAAATTCGTTGAAGATCGCAGTGGTGTTCCGAATAGACCGAATTGACGTGACGTATCAGTATGACGTCATCAATCAACGACGTCATTTCTTAGCAACGCCGTCATTTAAGAGACACGTCCGAAAACATGAACATCGCGTTCATTTCTATATTATTTTTTTAAATATAAATAATTAAAGGTGAAGAAATATAATAGAAGCAACGTTTTTCAAGGGTTCGACGATGAGGTTTAAACATGACTAGTTTTAATCCACAACCGTCTCGCCGTTTTACTCAAGATCGAGTCCAGACGCTGGTAGATTCATCGAGTGACACTGAACTTAACAAAGATGTTAAGGTAGAGGGATTGTTTATACAACTTAATGAAGATGGTCTACCAATGCGACAAGTATTTCTAGCTTTTACAAAAGAAGACTTCATTATTGTAAAACAGGTAAGGTAACATGTTATATGGTTTATTTTCAAATCTGGCCATTTGACCATTGTGATAAACTTATACCACAATTGAAATAAGGGCTTCCCTTTTTTGTGTTATCCAGGTTATTGATGTACTTTGACATAGACCTTTGCTTTTCATAGTTCATAGTTTATTCCACCGAATATGATCAGATGATCATATAAACATAAGTTTTTGTAGGTGGATTTCTAGTTTGTTTTCCCTTGTCTGGTTTTACTGTTCCTCAGTATTATTCGTTTGTAGGTTCTTGTTATAATTACTTATTTTTTCGTTCACATTGAATAATGAGGTTGGTGTGCAAAGTTATTGGAGTATTATAACACTGTTTGATAATTTCTGGTTCATTGATACTATTCATGATTGATCATATTTATTGTTTTAAATCATGTTTGATGTTATGTTTTATGTATAATGTACATTTGTTAACCGAATAAAATCTCTATATCTATACAATTGCAGGAGCTGTAGTTCAGTGGTAGGACGCGAGCTTAAGGAACGAGAATTCTTGGGTTCGAATCCTACTAGGGGCTCTGCTAATGTCCTTGAGCAAGAAATTTACCTGCGATTGCTTCACTCTACACAGGTGTAAACTGGGTACCTGCGAGGGTGGTATAATTCCGCTGCGCCAATTTGTCGGCTGCACTCATAATCGGAGTAAAAAGACTCCCCAGGGAGATTGATAGATAGATACCAGTAGCCCGATGACCAGGGGTAATAGCTGTAAAGTTGGTGAACGTGCGTAAGCATGAAACTCAGACTATAAATGCAATTACATTACAAATTTCAAAACAATATCTTTAAACATACAACAGAGATATAGTCCGAAACCTCGCTGGGTTTTAATTGCGGTTTCTCGCCCAAAACGATTTTATGAGTGATTCTAATGTTGTTTTGTCTGAGAAATTCGAGCATGCATTTCTTAAAACTGGCGAGGTAGGCTTTTTCCCCAATCTGGTCCCAATGATTTACGTTACAAAAACATCAAATGCACCCTAAACTTCATGCATACTTTTACAAGCGTTCATAGATTAAGCCACACCTTTGATTAATTATATTTTATCTAGAATGCATTTACAACACATTTGCACAAATTATATGAATGTTTGTGTAAAAAATGATGACAATTCATCAAAATGACTTATGAGCGCGACACCGCAATTAAAACCCTTCGAGCTCTGGGACTATTACTTCTAGCCTCTATCTGTATATTGTCCATAATAATACAAGACTCCTAGCGAATTTTTTAAAAAGTAAAATAGCATCTACATTGTACTTTTTGAAAAATCGCTTAAGCATTTTTCTTTTTCCTACCAAATTCTTAAGTGAGCAAAACCTTGTATTTTTATACACAAAACCTATATTTTCTTCTCACGTAGGGCATCCAACATGGAACAGTTTTTACGGCGTAGAATTTAATGTTACCATTAATACTGTAATACACTGTCATGAAATTATTAAGAAACTATCTTTTTTTAACCATTAATGAGTGTTTTAGTGCAAATAATAGGTCTGGTATCTTTTCATTAAACTATTTTGCTCTTAGTTTTAGTAAAAAATCACACTAAAATAACATTTATTTTCGAAAAATGATCCTTTATTAAAACTTCTATTTTCTTGAAAGTCTAGATATTTTAAGGCATTTTACAAAATGCCTGACCCATTTAGCCAATTTAAATATTGCCTAAAATGTCAGGCGTTTTACAAATTGCTTAAATTTGCAAAACAAAACTTGCTTATAATGTAGAAATGTTAAAAACCGCCTAAAAGCTTCCCTTACCAAAGAGCTATTATGGAATCAACTACATTTTGTTATTTATAAATCATGCTGATTAGAATAAAATTGCAATTATGATGATGATAATAGTTGCGATGGCCATAATAAGTGTTTTCCATTGTAACATGTTACATTGTACCGTTGTTTGTTTTTCCAGGAGACGAATACAGAAATTTTAGGACTGGTAGAACGTTCTGATGACGTCATATCTGACCTATCCTTGGATACAATCATTCCTATACCATTGTTACATTTCTTCATCATCGATGATAGAGCCAAAAGATTCACTGTATGCACAAGTCATGGAATCCTTTATCACTTTGAAATGTGTCTACTTGATTTCTGTGCTGAACAAGACTGGGCAAGATGGGGTTGTGTTATTGCTCGTCTTACCGAAAAACGTGACGAAAGTTTTGGCGCCAAAAGTAATAAAATCTCGTATGTCGTAAAAGTTGACGAAAAAATCCATCAACAGTTCGAAGCAACGAGAAAGAAGTACGGGTTACCAAGAACGGACAGCCTGCATTTTATACACAACCCAATGACATTTAAACAAGTTGAATCGGTTGGTATACAAACCAAAAAGGGAAAAGCTCAGACCAAGCACAATCACTTACAGGACGTTAAGAATAATAAAGAAATTCACGAAGTTTATGGGTCAACTCCCATAATGCTTTGCAGCTCGTCCGAGTCGTCTGCCAATGAAAGTGTTAGTGTATCAGTATCGTCTGAAGACATGAGTTCTGTGTGCACCTCACAAAAATATGGTGATACTTTATTGGATCGTCTGAAATACCTGTATACCGGAAATGAGTTTTGGCGGGAAAGTGCGTCACGTGATAAACCTCGATTAAAAAGATGGAGCTCCTTGGATAATCTCATAATGTTGACAAGTAAGAACAATGGTAGAAGCATGTCAAAACAAAAGAATATGAAGAAGTCAAAACAGGTTTGATTTTTAATGGTTATTCTGATATAAAGAACTTCAATTTTAAGTTCTAGCAGCGTTGCCAATATAACACTGCAAATGATCCAGTATTAATTATAGGGCAACGTTTTACTGTTAGGAATCTGCCATGATTCCAGTAACTGCATTAGCTGTCATGAAATAAGCATTTATTTAGAGCAGCAACGCTATGTATGTAATCAGTTTTGGTAATGTCGCTGCATGCGGAACTATCCGGATGTAACTGCTTAACTACTGTCCAACTTTTCTCCATTCGGAACACCTTGACCTTTCATGAATGAAATGAAGTTATTCGTAGGGAATGGCCGAGGAGTTCCGAATGACTTTTCCCATGGATGCCGCCATTGAAATCAATGCGGGTTAGACTAAAAGGCGTACATACTTTTTGTGACAATACAGCAAGACACGAAGTTTTAGGTTAATGAATTTTTATGCCAGGCGTGTTTTGAAAACATTCTTTTCAATTTTTTAAACATTTTTATAATTAATAATTTATCATTAATAAAGGTGTTTATGTTTTAGTAATCATAATTGATGGCTTTAATAAGCGGCTAAGAAGCAATATTTTTAATGTCTCACTTATAGAGAATCACAGGCTTAAGCAGTATTATCATGTTATTATTTTTTGCGCTCTTTGATGCTTTGCATCAATATTTACTTGTTCTTTTGCAATGTAATGTTTGTTTCTCCGTGCCACTATATCAATGTTTGTTCAGTCATACTGCGGCGATCCGTCGGTAAACTCAGTCATTGGATTGTCCTCGGCTTTTATCCTTGAACTAAGCATTTACTCTGTATCAACGATCCCTGTCAAGAAATGTGTGTAAAATAAAATAATATAATATAGAGTTAGTGTCATCCCTGGTAAAGTCAGAAATTTCACATACTCGCTAAAATGAAAGGGGTTATCTGAATTCCCTGGCTAGTGTTTATATAAAAATCCTGCTCACACGCATTCCCTGCTATGCATTTTTCTACTAAAGAAGCAACGACATTACGTGATAATGAATCTGTGTCAATTGTATTCCAGTTTCAAAGTCGGATGAATCAAATAAATAAGCTGAACGACATGAGAATGGGCAAATCGCCTTTAAAATGGTAAGTACTTCTTACATTTATAAAACATGGACAAGAAGTCGACTACTAGTCTTGAATAAAATGAATACATTTTGAAGTAGGACATATTTCCTTTTATATCGCTCAGAGCCATACGTTAATAGATTGTGGGCTCCCTAAAACATATCAGTCTTAATTATATACTAGTGCAACCGTGCACTCTTTTTCAAAAACACATTTTTATACATATGCATATTATATTATGTAAAACACAAGTTTTTTGGTTCTTCCAACGACTTCTCACTACGTGTATTCCTCATTCATGTTGATGACTTTATTGGTAATAAAAATGTATATCTTGCAACGAGTTAAAAATCAATAAATAATAAATGTACCATCGCTCGTCAAGTGCCAAATCAAACCTACGAATCCGCTTTGTATGAGTAGTTATCTAGTACTGGGACATGCGCTTTGTGATCGAGAGATCTTGGGTATTAACCGTACCAAACCTGTGCCAATTTTCATGAGCAAGAAAATTATTTCCGTACTTAACATACTCGTTAACATTCGGAACAACCTCAGCGATATTTACGAATCTGTACAGAAAATTACTAAGGCTATCCGATCCGAACCACGATTCATGTGTAGCGATTCACGAATTGAACCACGATTCACTTGTTAATGGAGAAGAATTCAGGAATTCATGTAATAACAAAAATAAGTGAATAATTACACAAGTTATACTGTATGGAAATTCATGCACACCAAACATTTCTATTACCAGACGTTTTAATAGGCATTTTCAGTGATAACTTTTTGTTTAAATTAGAATCAATCGAAATTTGATACAAGACAATTCGGTCCCTACATAAATTAAAGTTTTCATAAGTAGTGCGGCTCGTTTTCGGTGGTTATTAAGCTAAAAATGTTCTTTAATTGTTTTTTTTTTCAAAAAAATAGATAGCGATTTGACGATTTCGAACGTGACGAATATTCGTACTCGATTATCTTGTCGATATCGCGAATATCCGAGTATTCGGATATTCGCAGCAGCCCTAAAAATCACCGAGGTAGTTCCGAATGACTCGTTAACATAGGGTGTCAGGATTACCAGCATGAATGAGGCATTGATAATCATGGTATAGTGCACAGGATTGTAATGTCGGGTTGAACAAGTATGTAGAAGCTGACTTTAAACCGCACTTTGAATTTAATTACAAAACGTATATCTTCTTTCTTGGTTCTCAATATATATATACAAGCTTAGTTACCTTGTCTATGTCTCTGGTGCAGTTTTCCTATTATTATATTCTTCATGTTTTAAACTGATATGATTATAACGTTATGTTAAATATCTAATTATTTAAACTGACAAATTATGTTAATATAAGCATATTTTTTCATAGTAATGAAAATGATGATGATGATGACGATAATGATGTGGATAAAGCCTTTCAAGAAATTGAACAAACTCTGGTAAAGAAAAGTAAGTAACAAATGCATCAAGGAGCACTATTGCACATTATACATTGTTTTTGCCTTCCCTACACAATAGTTCTGAATGTGATTATTAAATCTTGAAATTAAATGTCATTCTACGGTGAAGAGCCACATTCACGAATGCCAAATTATGCCAAGGTATAAGAACCTTTTGGACCTTTTCACAAAATGTGTACAAAAAAACATCGCGAGTCATGCAATTTCATAAATTTGCAGTTTAAAGTCAGAATGATGATACAAATAACTATACTAATAGACAAAAGTAACCCTAATGATTTCCGTGCTCCTTTTACGAATCGATGCTACAAGTTTGCGAAGGAATCTAGCCGGAGGACCTGAAAACTCATTCGTGTTAATGGGGACACACACGATTTAAAAAAAATGTTTCATTTAAAATTGACTCAACGCAATCATTTGTAACTTGCAAATCCTCAATGTCAATTTTCAACCCATAACTGTACAGACAGAACTGGCTCAAATTTCACAATTTTTTTTATTCAATGCATAATAACATTCTCTTTCTAACGATACCAAATGTATGAGTGTGCAATAACAAACAAAAAAGATATTATGGCTTTTGTAGACTGGACAATACTTTTGTCCATTAGTATATGTTATGTTGTTCAGAAGGTTTACAATATTCTACATAATTCAAGAATATTTGGGATTGAACGGTCAAAGAAATTACTGTATTATGAACGTTTCCTGCTTTTGATTGACGATGATTTTTTCATGAGTAAAACTGGTCGCTGCTTCTTATTACTTTTTTAATTTTCATGATAAGATGAATACCAAGCTCTTATGATACTACGCATGATTAATTTTGTTTGCTGTTGTTGAGAGCTTACTAGTGTTGTATAGTGACTTTGGTCGAGAAGTGGCTGTTTTGTGAGGTAGCTACTGTTTGGAGTCGATAATTGAAGGGGCTTTCACAGCTTAAAATCAATTTCATAAAATACGCACAGTTGTCCGAGGGACGCGCTTAGGGATCGAGAGATCCCGGGTTCGAATCCCACAAGTTGCACTGCTTATTTTCTTGAGCAAGAAATTTACCTACAGACGTTCCACTCCATCCAGGTGTAAATGGGCACTGCGGGGTGTCACCTACCTGAATGTGATTTGAATGATCACCGGTAATTGTACAAACTACAAAATAGTACATTCGGCTAAACTTGTTCATGGAAAAAGACTAAACCGCACTTTAACTGTTTTTATTAGGCCTGTATGATAATCATATTTTTTATTTCTTCCAGACAAAACAAAAAGAGATGGTCTAATGTTGTGGTCACTGGCTAGAAGATTGATTCTCAAGGAAGACAACAACATGCCAATCATTAGAGAACTTTACCATGTCAACAAGGACTCGCCAGGATTTAGAAAACTTACTAGGTAACTGTATTCGCTTGGTTAAAATTGGTAAATTGGTAAAAAAAATGGTAAAATATTAGCAGTTTTAGAAACGATGTCTCTACATCGTTCCAATGGTAACAAGAGAGTATAAAATAACATTTTTCGCTTCAACAATATTCAACAAACACAATGATGCGTCGTTCATGTTTAGCAATGCCACTCTCAGTATTATTTTATTTTTTTACTGTGTTGTGATCGGAAGTGACTTGCTGTTTGGTTAACTGGATTTTAGCGACGCGGTTGGGGTCTTGCCTTCCACTCGGTAGAACCAGGTTGGACTTCCTGTCAAAGCGTATGGTTTTTATTCTTCTAATTTACTTGAACATTTTCATGCATATATGTAAAGTGAAGAAATTGGCTTCTTATGGATAGGCAAGCGAGTACAGGTAAAAGAAAAATAGCCAGGAAAGCTGATCATGCAAGTCGATTGGTAGCTGTACATTTACCTAATAAAAAGGATTAAATGGTGTAATAAACTTGTTTTACCACTCGACTCTATTGTACATAACCTAACGTGAAATAATACTGGTTAAAGAATATCATTTATTGACGAGTCATTTCAATTTCAACTTTGTATTGGTCACACAATTTAAGTATCGAAACTTGTCGTTCAATGTAATTTAATGATAATTATGTTCATAATTTTTATAAAAAAAAATAAAATTTTACAATTTTAGAAGTACTTGTATTATATTTTCAGTCTTCTACCGTTACCGGCTTCTATAATTGATTTCACCCCATCAGATGTATCGTCCTATCTCACATACATGTCCAGGAAACTATTTCTATTGATAACTACGCAAGATATTGAAATAATGACGTCTTCAAATGGTCGCCAGGTTGGTTGTGATTGTTTTACTTTAGATCTATATGAATAATAATAATAGTACTTCACCTGAAGTGTGGAATTAATTTACTTAAAATTGATTTTATAAGCAGTCAAAGACATGCTATATCAGATCCAATTCGAGTAAAGAAATAGCATTAGGTTGTCTATGTTGTGTCAGAGAAACATCATATGCATGAGCTTTGATGCGACAAACTTATAGTAAGATTGTTTAACCCATTTGTGTTGTCCAGAATTTATGCATAAAATGGAATATGTCTTAATATTGTTGACTTTGTAACAAACGTTATACCATTTAATAAAAAGTGTGTAATACGTGTTCTGATTTTATAATGTTTTAAATTTAAAAGAGTTAAAATGGATATAAAAATGTACGACCTTATATGTTTATGATACACACAGTGTTCTTTTCACATTGACCTCTTCATACAATGCCCTTCAAAAGCTCTTGGACAAGTTCTTTATAGGGATAAATCGATTCTAATTTACCCATGACAAAACAACAAAGAAATTTCCAAAAACCAAATTCAATTATTACATCAATAGTATAGTTCAAACTGTACTACACGAATAAGCTTTAATTATATACTTAACGAAACTTCTAAGTACTCCGATTTCAATGTTGTCAGAAATTTGCATTTTTCAACATTTATGTCTGATCATTAATGGAAATGTGGAAAGGACTATACTGTCGTCTGCCTGCATGGTTTTCATGCTTCTTAATTGATGCAAAATTGGTTTTGGGGTGCATGTGCAGAAAAGCGAAAATGCGCACGTGCTTATCGTGCAAAAATTCGTGGTCAGTTTTAGTGAAAATCATTAGAGTGTTGATATGCTCAACAAAAAATCAAGAAATGGCTCGAATGTCGCTTCAAGAACGAGAAATTGCCATAGGTCTTTTGCCAGACGGGGAGTCACCTGCAGAATAAGACTTCCAATTGCTAATTTTCTGTTCAATCAAAACAATTAGAATATCTTACCATATCAACACTTGTGCGACAAAAATGGTTTTTGCATTGATAAAGTAGCATGAAAACCATGAAAGCAAAGGTCAGTATGGTCCAAAACACATCAGCGATCGGACATTTATGTTGAAAAATAAGACTTCCTACCATACTGAAATCGGAGTACTTAGAAGTTTCGTTAAGTATAGTAAAATCATTTGCGGTGTGTATTTTCATTTTTCTCAAACTTTTAGAGAACATTGCACAATATCTTTCATTTGAAAACCTTTCTACTTTTCTATAGATACCAAAGTCGATAAGTGATATTCTAAAATATATTGACGTCATTGTTAAAATGGTGGTCACAGAAACATTGAAAGCCAATGATGGAATATCTGGTCAAATCAGATCACTGAAATTCTTTGTACAGGTTAGTCAATTTTATATAGCTTTACATGTCCTCATCACGAAAATAGCACTAAACTTATATTGCTTTGTCCGTATTCAAACCAGTATCTGTAGTTGAGATTTTTATCACGAATACTATACATAAGCTTGAGTAGTAAAATGTACTATTTCTGAACGTATTCGGTTGAACTATGAAGCATTGAAGTCATACGGGAGTGTGTTTACTTGAACATTTATAAGCCATCACATTAGTAACAATTGAATATCATTATATGGATCGACATTTGTGATGTCGTCACAAAACCTGATGAGAACCCACATCCACATTCAAACCTGTTGTATAGGGGTAGTAAGATACTTGTAGTAAAACTGTTTACGCGCTATAGCAGGTCATTCTATTCATTGTCAACATGAGTCCGTGGCGCAGTTGGTAGCGCGCCGGGATTTGGAATCTCGTGTTCCGAGTGGAACGGGTTCAAATCCCACCCGAGGAGGTTATACCCTTCCATTAAAAGTTGACTACAATGTCGAATTTCTTCAATTAATGAGGTATATGGAGAAGTTTCCTGCCTTATGAAAGAGTAGGTGAGTACTGGTTATAGACAAGGTTCCAGAATATCTAGGATAGGTGCGCTGGACGTCGCAAAGTAACATAAAAAATGTGTTGATACGGCGTTAAACCCACTATAAATATAATGGAGAAAATAGAATGTTTACCTCATTGAATGTTGTTGTAGATCATGCGACTATAGACCCTGCACTAGATGAAACTGCTTCGATGACTCTGACCTATAAGTAGCGTCTCAGGGTCTTTGTATATAGTAGATTGAGTTATTAGCTTTCACGAAAGTCAATGCAAGACCGTACCGTGGTAGATGACATAAGTTTATAATTCTTTATAGTAATACAGTAAGATGCCCAACATCAATGCTGGTGTTCCTTAACATTTTTCGAACGGAATGGCACTTGAACAGAACTCTCACATGTATCTGAAAGATTGCATGCTTGTTTTTGACCTGCCTAAAGCTGACTGACTTAGGTGTGCATGCGTTTGTTTCACATATTGGCCGCATGTCAAACTATAAAGATGGACTTTTCAATCTGTCACTCATAATTCATAACGGCAAGTATTAAGCTTCAATTGTAATTAGATAGGGTTTCACTTTAAATATTTTGCCTCTTTAATCTTCCTAATAATTACTGACATACCTGCAACATGATACGTTGGTGTGTTTACCACGAACATTTACCATTTATGGTATGAATGTACATGTTACTATACCCTGGTATACATATATAAACCTTGCCATAGAGAATGTTACTAATAACAAAACTTACTATTTTATTATTCGAGTTATCTTTAATGTTATTTACTTTAACAGGTTTCATTAAAGCTATTGTTTCGGCATCATGACTTTCTATCTTTGACTTCAATATTGAAAGGTTTAGTATCACTTCCACTCTATCATATGGATAATTTATGGGCCAATTTGTTCGTTCAAGAACCTATTGTATTTTGGTAAGTATTTTAAAGCAATTCATTTTCTTAATTGAATAAACTTAAACTTAAACTTTTTCATTTGATTAAACGCCTATTTCTATATTACATATTCAATGGCGTTGTACAAAAAGATAGATTATAAAAAATAAATAAGTAAAAACCCTCTACCATAAATACATAATGTATATACAATAACACAAAACAAAATAAAGTTTATCACACATGATGTAATCTAGTGTGTAAGTGTATTTTTTATTATACCTACATTATTCAAAGTTCATGATGTTACTTAATTTTACATTTTTATCATTAATTTTTTTTATTAATTTGATATTAAAAGTTGGTGTCCTGAACAGTATTACATAATGCTACTGTTAACCGGACATGTCCTGAACAGTGTAACATAACGCCACTGTTAAACAGACATTTCCCTAACGGTGTCGAAACATCACCTTTAAAGGGCCCTTAATACATCCCCAAATATTTATTTAGAATAACATCGGACCTTCGTTTTGAAGACTTGGTGATGATATTCAGAGACAATGTCTAATTATCAGTGAAGACGTACTTAGAGATGAAAATGATACCCAAACAATATAACGAAATTTATATGATGACATTTGTATTGCGATAGTATTTCAAACTTTTTCATTTAGATATCAGCTCGATCATTTACGAGACACACATTGTTCATAATGAAGGTCACATGCGTCGTATCAATGGAAATTTACCACACACTTTTATAACCGAATTGCAAAATAATTTAAGAAATATAACAATTGACCGTGACAAAAATGTAACGGAAGATGTAAAAGAGTTGACTACTTTTTTAATTGATAATGCAAAAAATTCTTTTACATGTAAAACAAATCAGCCAAACAATAGAAAAATAAATAAGACAAAAAACACGCCTTGGTTCAACCAAGAATGTGCCCAGGCAAAAAGACAGTTTAAAAAAGCTCGTAACCAATACTTTAAACATAATACGAATCATAATCGCGTACTTTTTACCAAAAAACGCACCATGTATAATCGAATACGCATGAAAACAAAATACAAATTTAAAATTCAACAAGGAAAAAAACTTGAGAACATAGCAAAGACACAACCTAGACAATTCTGGTCAGCACTTAAAAAAACATATAAATCATCGAATACTCAACAATCAAATATAAGCATTGACGATCTCTACAATCATTTTAATACGTTATTAAATACAGAACTAACCGAAACAGTAAACGACCGCCATCGCGACAATGTTTTAATATACGACGATATCCTCGACATTCCGATTACAGAAAACGAAGTACATAACGCTGTATTCAAACAAGGAAATAATAAGTCATGTGGTCCTGATTGTATAACGGCCGAACTTATTAAAACCTCATATAGTATTATATCACCATTTCTTCTTTTAATATACAATCAAATTTTTGATTCCGGTGAATACCCGGAAAGTTGGGCAATAGGTTACATAATACCTATATTCAAGGGAGGTAATCCAGATGCAGGATCCAGCTACAGGGGTATAACTTTGAATAACATTTTATCAAAAATATACTCTCAAATTTTACTAACAAGAATAACAAAATGGACTGAACAACATGACATCATTTTAGATAACCAATATGGGTATCAAAAATCAAAAAGTACAATAGATTGTATATTTATCTTACATTCCATAGTATCAAAAGTTTTAAGCTCAGGCAACAAATTATATACAGCATTTATTGACTATGAAAAAGCCTTTGACAAAATTAATCACTCGTTTTTATGGCATAAACTGCAACAAGAATCCGTAAGCACTAAGATGATATCAGCGCTTAAAGGAATGTATGCAACAGTAAAAAGTATAGTGAAGTATAAATGCGAAACGTCTCGATGTATACAGTCGTTCCAAGGAGTAAAACAAGGAGATGCTAGTTCTGCGCTACTATTCATGCTTTATGTAAATGATATAGTACAAAATATAAATACCGATATACAAGGATTATTTTCTATAAATGAACTAAAGTTGTTCTTGATTCTATTTGCCGACGATCAAGCTCTATTCGCGCTAAGTGCTGCTGCATTACAAAGCATGCTAACCGACCTTGAAATTTACTGTAATAAATGGCAACTTAAAATCAATACGAATAAAACCAAAATCTTAATATTTGAAAAAAGCACGAGGCACAAAAGTTATGATTTCTATCTGTATGGTATAAAACTTGATTTAGTAACATCATTTAAATATCTAGGAGTATATTTCTTTAAAAATGGAAATTGGAATAGAAGTCAACAGAAAATAGCTGAACATTCTTCTCGTGCAATGCACAGACTTTTCTCAATTTTCCATCAATACGAATTTAAAATAGTAGACAAATTAAAACTGTTTGATATTCTTGTATCATCTGTTTTGCACTATTCTGCCGAAATTTGGGCTTATAATAAAGGTACAAACATCGAATTAGTGCATACAAAGTTTCTTCGAAAAATTCTCTGCGTAAACAAATCTACTAATTTAGCTGCTTTATACGGTGAACTAGGTAGACTACCTTTAATTGTTATACGAAAAATTAAAATGTTAAAATATTGGATAAAAATACTGCGTTCCGATAACCAATGTCTTACTAAACAGGTATACACATTTCTTAAAAACGATGCAGACAACGGTATAATTTACAATGGCCAAAACTGGGCATATCAAGTAAAAACATTACTTAATGATCTAGGGCTTACATATTTATGGATAAACCAAAACACCAATGAAATCAACCTATCAATGCTTAAACAAAGAATATACGATACTTACTACCAATCGTGGTATGCAGAATTAAACAACTCACAAAGACTGTCCACGTACTCAATTTTTAAACATACATTCCAACTAGAGCCATATTTAGATTTTATTCATGAACGAAAGTACAAAATAGCTTTATCAAAATTTCGAGTATCTTCACATTCACTTTACATTGAAAAGGGTAGACACTTAAACATACCACGTGACAGTCGTATCTGTACTTGTTGTAACATGAAAATGATTGAAAACGAATATCATTTCCTACTTGTATGCAGGATACAGCGATATTAGAATTAAATATTTAAAATCTCACTACAGAAGATGGCCAACAATAAATAAATTTGAAAAAATAATGTCATCAAATAATAAAAAAGAAATAATTAACCTGTCAAAATATGTGTATATTGCAAATATCCTTCGTCTATCACTGTTACATTAATTTAAGCTTGTAAAAATCCTGTCCTTGCTGTTCTTTCCTCCTGACATGAAAACAAAACTTTTGTATATGCATTGTCTTACCTCATACTTAACTTCCAGCACTTATGTATTTATTCTGTCTTTGTTAGTCCCATTAATAAATTAATGTATTATATAGTTAATATAGTAAGATATTATATTATTTTTTATATTATAATGATCATATTATTCGATAATTGACTCTTGATGAGTAACTTATTTGAATTTATTTTTCTGTTTCACATGTTATCATTTGAATTTATTCTTCTGTTTCATATGTACTCGTTTGAATTTATGCATGTTTGTTTTGTTCTTTGTAAATATGTAATTGTCTATGTATGTTCATGGCCAGAAGCCTAATGAATAGGCTTAATGCTTAATAAACGTATTGTATTGTATTGTATTGTATTGTATTGTATTGTATTGTATTGTATTGTATTGTATTGTATTGTATTGTATTGTATTGTATTGTATTGTATTGTATTGTATTGTATTGTATTGTATTGTATTGTATTGTATTGTATTGTATTGTATTGTATTGTATTGTATTGTATTGTATTGTATTGTATTGTATTGTATTGTATTGTATTGTATTGTATTGTATTGTATTGTATTGTATTGTATTGTATTGTATTGTATTGTATTGTATTGTATTGTATTGTATTGTATTGTATTGTATTGTATTGTATTGTATTGTATTGTATTGTATTGTATTGTATTGTATTGTATTGTATTGTATTGTATTGTATTGTATTGTATTGTATTGTATTGTATTGTATTGTATTGTATTGTATTGTATTAGCATACCGCCATTTTTATGGTTTTCTGCTGCACCGGGTCCGTTAAACAGGCCGTTAACAGAAGAGCACATGATATTTTTAAAGACAAATAAATTGCTGTCCAAATTAAAAGGTCGGACAATGAACGGTCAATTTAATAGCGATCCTTGAAGACGTGTGTTTACCCAACGTATCATTTAAAAAGTAGAAATGATAAATAACAGCGAATTGTGCTTCTGTCACCTGTTTTGTATCTTCTCATGGATTTATTTCCTTTCTGACAATTCAAATGGACGTGTAGTAATTTCAGAGTTGATTAAGTTATGGTATTGAAATGCTCTAAGTTTTACTCACCAGGCTAGTTAGAATTAGGACATTGTTTCGTAATCATGCGCACGTGTCTCATCCAAGAAAAACGCAAAATGGTGTGCAAATGCTTGACGTTTCTTGGAAGTGAGTTGATAAAAGAAACCCAAACTCGAGTTGAGGGTTTCAGTCAATAAACACAATGTATGTGTTTAGTTTAACACATAAGCACATATCTTTGACATTATTTGTTGATAGCGTTTGTAAATGAACATGGAAATATTAATACATAATATGATTTTGGCACCAGCTAAAGTCAAGAAGTCTAGACAGTATTTATATCATATCTATGCCCAGATATTTATCTTTTAACTCATAAGCTAATTTGTTTCTATCTTTACAGTCAATTCATGGCAATGATAAAGTTTTTGTGCCCCATTAAAAGATACCAGGCTTATACATCTAGAGTAGAGACCCTTACAAAACACAACACTCCTTTTATACCATGGATAGATCACATACTTCATCATTGTCATCACAGGAGTACTGAAGACGTGCATTCATTGACGGCAAATACGCAACAAACCTTTGGTGAAGTTATACATAAAGTTAAACTTTTCGAAAATATCGCCAAATCGTTTAAATTTTCTAAATCAAAAACAGCCAACAAAGATGAAAATCCAACCAATTCAAAACTAACATCGTCAATAAAAAACAAGAATTCCACTCGTGGTAAGAAAAAACTACAAAGGAAAGTCACATTCAATGTTAAAGATAAGGATAATAATGAGTCGCCGAAAAGTGCGGAGATGAAACATCGGGGTAAAGCATTATGGGTAAAAAGGATAGTGAGTTTGGATGAAATGAAACCAAATACTGGTGGTAATAAAGCAGATAATGCAGCTGAAGTTCAGCAAGCTGATCAACAAGTGGATAATTACTCACATACTATGTCACAAAGCATATTAGCTAGTGCCTTGAATGATATAACAGCGGATAGAGATAATATTTCTGATGACCATGGTAGTTATCATTTGAAAGATAATGGTAACTTGGAACAATATGAGGAAGATAGTAAGTACACTGTTTTTTTATTATTAAAGAATTGCAATATATACTGCGCTATGTTGGTAGAATCATACCATTTGTAGGAGCAGTGATCCAGTGGTAGGACGCCGCTTAGCAATCGATAGGTGCCGCGTCCGATCACCACTTGGGCCACTTGTATTTTTTTAGCAAGAAATTAATCTACAGTTGTTTCACTCCACCCAGGTGTAAATGGGCACTGTGAGGAATCGCCTGCCTGAATGTGATTTCGATTATCAGAGGTTATCGTTCAAGAATGTTAAGTCGGCTGAACATGTATATGGAAGCGGGCTTTCAATTTTTTACTTTACCTTGCAAACGCTCTGAATGAATAATGTTCCTTTTGAATTATCTGAATCAAGGCCGTTTATTAAGACTTTTATCGTAAAACGGAAAACGTTTTAACCAGTACTAGTTTTAACTTAAATCAGGTATCTCCAACTATTACTGGAAGACCTTAACTTATCACGTTTGAGAATTGAACTTGGAAGTTCTGGATTCGAAATCTTGCTCTCACTACAGCACCACGACCGCCCCTTAACAGTGGATTATTTAAACCTTATACAATCGGCACATTCTTAGACAATTTAATCTAAAACATTTGTTTCTTTCCTCATAGGTAAACATGAAGCATCACAGCATAATTCTGGTAATAGAAAATCAGACTTAGCAAGGAGCAACAAGAATGATATCACCAAAGGCCGAGGTCCAAAGAATAAAGCAAAGTTAGGATTTTTTGAACGGTTGTTTTCTAAAAGAAAGAAGAAAAAGTCAACGAATGATCAATTACAAATAGAAAACGAGTTTACAAAGCCTGATGTGATTACTGTTTCAATTGAAGAAACAAATATTTCTGAGGAAAATGAAGATAAAGAATCAGACGACGATAATAATAAAATAAATACAGATGACAAAAGTAAAAAATCACAGATACCACAAGAAATGAGAAAAATGTCATACATACCTTCCGCAGTAACTAATGAAAGGAGGAAATCTCTTTTTGAAGAAGCGTTAGAGACTCATGATACAGAAGAGGACGAAGGTAAAGCATTTGAAGCTTTACTAGCATCACGAAAAAGTGAAAATGATGTAAGAAAGTCTGGAATAGATTTGTTAACCATTGGTATAGACACTGATTATCCTGTTAAAAAAGATAAATCAAGCAAAAAGTCATTTGCACATGCAGTTAGTCAGCTATTTGGTAGACATGCTGATCATAATGATAGTGCAAGTTGTGAAGTAATGATGAACGGGCCAACGTTTGGAAACTCCGACCATACACGATATGAAACATTTTCTAAACAGCTGACTCATAACCAAAACATGAATTCATTGATTTCAAAACAAAAGAGTAATACGTCAAATGCATATTATAAAGCGATAGTGCCAGGTGGTTCCAAATATACTGATATTGTCTCTTATAATAGTAGAGGAAATGAAGCTGGCGTGTCAAATCTTACACAATCGCTCTCAAGAGATCGTCTAGATTATGAACGTTCCCATAGATCTATCAAGCATTGCGGACTATGTTGTAACAAACTCTGTATATATGGAGACAGGATCAGTACTCAAGTTATGAATTATCAGATACAGTTACTGGATATGAAGACAAGCTCACATTGTACAGTAAAAGAATATTTCCAGTTAGTAACAGATGTATGTGATTGTCGTTCGGATATTGATGTACTACAATTATCTTTACTGTAAAATAAAGGAATGTAAGATGTTATGTGTAGTTAGTATTTTTAGCTCTGTTAGGGACACATGGCTTTCACACGGCGCGTGTGACATACAAAAATGAGACGATCTTATGGCTATCATCCAGACGAGGTCTTCATTTTTTAACCCCTATGACCTTGATATTGACCCTTTGACGTCAAAATCAATAGGTACAATCTTGGTTCATGAACTTTCTGCAAATAAGGTTTGGTGATCTTAGATGCAAGTGTTCCCAAAATTACAAAGTTGCCAATGGTTATTTAAACCACAACTATCCAATATTGTAAAGAAGAAATTATTGGTCCAGTCGTTTTCTACACATGACAATTGAAGGGTTTTTTTATTAAGGTTCTCTTAAGTTATCACCCTGCCCAGGATATTTTCTATTGGAAGCAAAATTACCTTGGCTTTTGACCTGTGGGTCACACATTCAATAAAAGAGTCTTACTTTGCATCGGATGTTACACAGTCATATAAAATAAATAATACTTAGTTAGAAAGCTCACATAGACAAGCATTTTTCAGCCGACTGGCAGACAGACTGGGTCATAAAATTATTATCACCGTTAAATAAATTATTGTCACTGTTAACACCGCAGCAACACATTGTTAAAGACACAACTTATCATAAATTTTGACACATGTATTGCAAGCTTTTTCGTGGCTAGATATAACGGTAGAATTTCAGTGAATCACGTAGAATGGATATATTAATTGAGGCCTTGCAATGAGTGCATGAACCTAGTTCAAATGTAGCGTTTATATAAATGGATCTTTGTATCGAACGGCAAAAAACATGTCCCTAATTGACTACATTTTTTGCTGTTTTAGTTTATAAGTTATAACCTAGATAAAACTGAAATGATCAAAGCCTGCCGACACAAACAATGAGACATCGGATACCGACACCCGAGTGACAGTAATAAGCTCTCATTCCATTTGAAAAGCCATATGTGACCCATATATGGACGGTAAAGAGGATTTGGTACACTTAGGCCCTAGGTCACAATACTTCTGTAATTCTTTTTTGAAATCCATTGACAAAAGTAGAAAGAATTGTGAATAGAAAAATATTTCCCTATTTATTAAACATGTCTAATCGTTGACCAGCTACGAAGAAAACTGTGGTCCACTCAATTAAATGTTGTCTGCTAAATAAATATTTTGAGCGAAAAGGAACTCATTATCATTGAACTAAATGTCGTTCATGAAAGTTGGCACTGAAAATAAAAATTGAGACAACACCGTACACCAAAATTGTACAGAAGGACTCCACCGTACAGTTTTTTGAGACTGCACCGTTCAAAAATGTGCGTTTTGACTACACCATACACCGGCGACTGCACTCACTTTGTGTACATTCATAAAACGAACGTTTTTGTGGAAGGGAGAGGATATTCCTCCAAAGTAAGGGGACATAGTAACTCGGTCGATCATTTTACGCTACTCTGTCAATTGATTTGAATCTAAGAGCTCAAATAAAGTCAGAATCAGACTTAAAAGATTTTTTCTCGCTTCAAATTTCAAAATCATAGATCGACCAACTTTGTGATTCATTGATAAACTCTTGGGTGGATATCAAGCGAAAACAGGTTGTACATTATGCACCGGAATCTATGCCTGGTTGAATACAACTGATTATACAGCAATACATGTGGATTAAGTTAGAGAAATCGAGAAAATAAAATATGTTTACCTTTTCACCAGCGTTCGGTCCGCCATCTTGGTTGACTGCACCGTACACAGCTACACGACAGCGTTACATTAGATGAGACAAAAATCCATCAAGACATGTACAGTATATACGAGTACTCTGAACCAAACAATAAATGCACCGCTTGATTGATCCCTTCGTTTTGAAAGATGTCAGGTCTTTAAGACAATAAAAATGTAACATGAAAAATCTATCATTTATCAACGATTTCGTCCGGTGTCGTTAACAGTTGCGTTAAAAAATTTTTTTCTTTACCATAATTTCTGCCATTTATTATAAGATATTTATGAAACTTTATACAATGATAATATACCATGTGATGAACAGAATTAGAAAGTAACCACAACTCTACCTGGCTTTATTATGGATTATTTTCCTTTGTAATTTTTGCGTTAAAGTTTTTAATATTTTGATATCTCTATTAATTATGGTCAGATCTTGATAAAAAATTAGGCTTTAATGTGGTTTCCACATTACATTTCTTGTTCAACTACTTGTTCGTTGTATATATTTTGTAATTATCTAGATACACCAAGTAGGAGCTGATGACTTGACCACTTCAGCTCTGATGTGTCTGTTACATCAAGGCTTTGGATATATCTTTTGTTAACTAACGTATTCATATAATAATGCCCCTTTATCTTCATATCCCTTCGAATCATTATCTCGAAACAAACAGCAACAAGTTGATACTGTAAACTAGATTCGAACAGAAAAATGGAAACACTGCATGGTTGAGCCATTTAGAATGAAATTATTTATAATACAAAAACATCATTTTTTATTGTTTATTAGTGCAAAACATCGTCAATTAGGTGTACAATATTAGAATATTCGAAGTTAAAATCACTCGAGTCCACCCAATATTCTTACAGGTCTTACAAATTTAGCAGGAACCACATTATTGATCGGTTGTTATACCTATCTCAGGGGCGGATCCAGGATTTTTTTCGAGGGGGTCCAAAACTTTCGAACAACAACCGCATTATACATTGTTTGCACAATGACATGACGCAACATATTACGTAATAATAATAAAAACTACATAACCTGGCATGATATCTATATTAAGGACAAAGGCGAACGAAGCGAGCCCGAGAAAAATCGCTTCATACTACAGTAAAGTTCCGCAATTAAGACCAGCAAAACTGATATTAGTGTTAAAAGCGAAACGGTCTTATTATAGAGACCCTTTTGTTCACATATGAAGCACTTGGGTCTTAATAATTGCAAAAAAATCGCGAAAATGAATAAGGGAAAACATATATAGCAACGAATAAATATGAATTAAAATTTTATAAAATGAGTCGCACGTTAGTCAGCCATTTTTGGTCGGTCTCGTATTTACCAGAAGTCACTTTGACCAGTACAACTGTTGCATTCAGAACACCTTGACTATTCATTGAATGAATAATCTCAAAAGGATTCGTGGGACGTCCACCAAAAACGCATGTTTTTTTCTACATATGCGAAGCTAAGCACAGATGAAGCACACAAGTTATGCAAAATAGTTCCTATTGTTAACACCTAAGGCGTAATAAATACAATTTCTTTCACCACAAATACAAATACAAATTTTATTTTTGTCGGTTTGTACATGCAATAATAAACATAAGCTACGATAGCTTTTGACCGACCATACATATGACTTAATCTTGTTCAGCAGTAGCCTGTTCAATTACCCTAAACGTTCCGTAACGATACACTCGGAACTGCTCGGCCATTCGCTGCGAATAATCTCGGACATATTATTTAGACGCTATTCTGAAACTACCGGTGTTGAAGTAAACAAATATACGATCGTTTAGGCAATGAGTGATGTTTCGTTTTTAGTCCGTAAATTTTGAAACATCACTCATTGCTTAACGATCCTATATTTGTTTATCAGGTTATATTATTCGCAGCTAATGGCCGATGAGTTCCGAATGAATCGTTACGGAACGTTTTGGAACGTTTAGGGTAATTGAACAGGCTACAGATTTAATTGAATGAATCTGTATTTAAAAAAAATGAGACATTTATCACTGCCTAAACGATCGTTAATTTTTTAACTTCAACACCGGTTGGAGTATTTGTATTGACATGTGACTCGAAGATAGTTCCAAAATGGCGTCTAGTATGTCCGAGATTATTCTTTGTGAATGGCCAAGGAGTTCCGAATGTAATGGTTGAGAGATAAAAACGATGGTCTCTAGTATTTTAAAGATATATGGTATATACCTCACGTGATTTGTTTACTACATAGCCCAATGTGACGTCACTAAAGCCTTGGTTGACATTTCTTGTCTCGGCTAAAACCTCGGTTGGCATTACTTGTCTCGGCTAAAGCCTCGGTTGGTTGACATTACTTGTCTCGGCTAAAGCCTCGGTTGGTTGACATTACTTGTCTTGGCTAAAACCTCGGTTGACATTACTTGTCTCGGCTAACGTCTCGGTTGGTTGACATTACTTGTCTTGGCTAAAGCCTCAGTTGACATTTCTTGTCTCGGCTAAAGCCTCGGTTGACATTACTTGTCTCGGCTAAAGCCTCAGTTGACATTACTTGTCTCGGCTAAAGCCTCGGTTGGTTGACATTACTTGTCTTGGCTAAAACCTCGGTTGACATTACTTGTCTTGGCTAAAGCCTCAGTTGACATTACTTGTCTTGGGT
Source organism: Mactra quadrangularis (assembly GCA_025267735.1). Taxonomy (NCBI): domain Eukaryota; kingdom Metazoa; phylum Mollusca; class Bivalvia; order Venerida; family Mactridae; genus Mactra; species Mactra quadrangularis. Next base: position 39,167,665 of record CM046304.1, read on the forward strand.
AAAGCCTCAGTTGACATTACTTGTCTTGGCTAAAACCTCGGTTGACATTACTTGTCTTGGCTAAAACCTCGGTTGACATTACTTGTCTCGGCTAAAACCTCAGTTGACATTACTTGTCTCGGCTAAAACCTCGGTTGACATTACTTGTCTTGGCTAAAGCCTCGGTTGACATTACTTGTCTCGGCTAAAACCTCGGTTGACATTACTTGTCTTGGCTAAAGCCTCAGTTGACATTACTTGTCTCGGCTAAAGCCTCAGTTGACATTACTTGTCTCGGCTAAAACCTCGGTTGACATTACTTGTCTTGGCTAAAGCCTCGGTTGACATTACTTGTCTCGGCTAAAGCCTCAGTTGACATTACTTGTCTTGGCTAAAACCTCGGTTGACATTACTTGTCTTGGCTAAAACCTCGGTTGACATTACTTGTCTCGGCTAAAACCTCGGTTGACATTACTTGTCTCGGCTAAAACCTCAGTTGACATTACTTGTCTCGGCTAAAGCCTCAGTTGACATTACTTGTCTCGGCAAAGCCTCGGTTGACATTACTTGTCTTGGCTAAAACCTCGGTTGACATTACTTGTCTTGGCTAAAGCCTCAGTTGACATTACTTGTCTCGGCTAAAGCCTCAGTTGACATTACTTGTCTTGGGTAAAGCCTCAGTTGACATTACTTGTCTTGGCTAAAACCTCGATGACATTACTTGTCTCGGCTAAAGCCTCAGTTGACATTACTTGTCTTGGGTAAAGCCTCAGTTGACATTACTTGTCTTGGCTAAAACCTCGGTTGACATTACTTGTCTTGGCTAAAACCTCGGTTGACATTACTTGTCTCGGCTAAAACCTCAGTTGACATTACTTGTCTCGGCTAAAGCCTCAGTTGACATTACTTGTCTCGGCTAAAGCCTCGGTTGACATTACTTGTCTTGGCTAAAACCTCGGTTGACATTACTTGTCTCGGCTAAAGCCTCAGTTGACATTACTTGTCTCGGCTAAAGCCTCGGTTGACATTACTTGTCTCGGCTAAAGCCTCGGTTGACATTACTTGTCTCGGCTAAAGCCTCGGTTGACATTACTTGTCTCGGCTAAAGCCTCAGTTGACATTACTTGTCTCGGCTAAAGCCTCAGTTGACATTACTTGTCTCGGCTAAAGCCTCGGTTGACATTACTTGTCTCGGCTAAACATTCCGTTCTATCACCCTCTGTAGGATGAGATATTTATATAATGTCACATTTGTTCAAATTCACACTGAATTCACGGGATTTTGCATAATACAATGTAATTAATTACAATGTTAATCAGAACAGCTTTTTATTCATCTCGCCGGATTATCCATTATAAAATGCAAATATTTTGCTTTACATCCCATAAAAAAGTTTTTTACTTTTTAAAATTCATTAAAAATCTGAAAATCTTAATCCAAGAAGTAAAATTTGGAAAAACACTGTGTTCAAAATCTAAGCATATTCGATGTGGTAGTTTTATAGATAATTACGGTTTTTAGGGGTTCAGGTTTAACGCAGACTAAGTTATAGACGTTAAAGACCCATAGTAAAGTTAAAATTCCAGTCACATTTTCCAGACTATATGATATTTTCATAAAAATAATATATGTTATATTCTTCCACCATTGTAAAATCTTTATATGGAACTTCTTCCATAGCGAAACAGTGGCATTGGTTTCGATTCTCAAATACGGGCATATGCATAATGAAGTCCAATTCTGGATAGGTTTCACATATCTCGAAGCATTCATCACGAGTAGCTTTGTAGAGTCTGTGGACGGGTGGAAGCCATGTATATATCTTCTCATACAAGGCGTAACATTTCGTCACAGTACAAACCTCTGAAATGATATAATTAACATTGAAATAGCTATTTTAGAGGTCCGTTTACATTGTATAAGATTGACATTGACGATTTTAAAAGCTCTGTATCCCCTCGAAAATAATAAAGTAATGTGTGGGGACAAATTGATAAACTTGAATAGGCCTATAAGACTGACTGAAAAAGAAATTAATGCAAAATGTTACCCGTACTAAACGAGAAAAACGTTATTCTTTAATATCCTCTCTATACTAAGACGCACAGCTCATTGCAGTATTCGGTCATTAGGCACACTGCAGAATATAGCGCGGTGTTTGAAGACAAAATTGTCGTATTTTTTCTGTTTTTAATATAAGCATGTATTGTGCGAGCCTTCTTCATCGGATCCCGCAGATCTGTGAAATCAACATAATGTATCAATACAGTAACAGTTCGAGAACATTACTTTCATATATTTTGTTTTTAAAACAGTTTAATTAAGTTTTAAATTGGAATTAACATCCTCGATTTATTAGTCATTATAATATATAAATAATGGTCATTATCAACGTAACAACAGCTTTCGTTCGAGTTTGGATACATACATAGATTTTATTGCTTCTCTAGCCCACTAATGAAATCAATGCATCAAATGTACTATATTTGGTTGAAATAGTCAATCGTGGTGAATCGTTAAAAGTCAATTTGAAAAAGAAATACCAAAAAAATGCATTGCGACATATCTGCGTCTAAACAGAAATACAGTTTGAATGCTTTGTGTTTCTCAATGTGTTCCTCAACGTTCGCAAGCTAATAAAAGATTTAATCCTACGCAACTCTTTGTTCGCCGCAAGTGGTAGGTAAACGGCGAATGTACTTTGGATGTTGTTGGACGGCTATCCAAGATATCGTGCGAGTGACCATTCCTGTGAGTTTCTTAGATAAGATGTGGTTTTTTCATACATTCTTTTTGCACAACATTGACCAACGAGTATAACAATCTAGTTTCACGTCTTTATTCGTAACACTGTCGAATTGGGATTATACCGATACGAGGTGAAGCAAAAATTGTCAAAACAGAAATTAGTAGTCAGAAAAATTAAAAAGAATTAGGGACTTTAGTCAGTTATCTTTTCTTGATAAAATCTGAAGCAATCCAAATGGTAAGTAGGTCCTTACAGTTGAAATCCTCGGATTTTATCATTGAAGTCCTATGTTAGGATAACAAAATATTTCATCTAATATCTTTCTTGTTAATTAAGATATTAATAGAAGTGATAAAATTTAGATAGTTCTAAACCCTAACCATACTTAGCTCGATTTTCAATCAAATTAAAAGATTCACAAAAAAGTTATTTCAGATTAATTTTGGCAAATTGTCATTGAAAAAATAGGGTAAAACCCGAGTAATCCAACTATTTGTACCTACATATTTGAAGAGTATACAAGGGGAAATAATTGACTTAAGTCCCTTTTTAAGTTAGATTGTAACAAATCTTACTTGGTCGGCAATCAGGTGTCGTTGTATTCCATTTTCCATTAGCTTGGCAGATATGTAGTAATGTATAACGTACGTCAACAAAGTCAGTTTTACATTCATATTTTATGATTGATCGTTCCGCTGTTCCATTAGTAAACGCAATAACAAACGTATCATTTTCAAGAGGATATTTTTTCTTGCAAATACCTAAACAAAACAACATGACATTATTACGAATCGACAGACAATTTAGTTTTTTCCGAAACTGCGAATTTTTCTGCTTGATTTTGAAGATAATATTAAATACCTATGTATGAACTTAGATTATTGTATGGTAAGGACGTCACAATATACCGGCATACTGGTGTATTGCAATACGCAGCTGCGAGAATACGTACCGCGGTACGATTTTAACGTACCGGATTTTTGGCGATATGTTTTATTTCATTGGAAAATTCTTTCTTTCGCTAAATAAAAGTAGCGAAACTCAGTTTTTCCATTGTTCATTCCATCTTACCTTAAATTACAAGAATTTAACCGATGGGGCGCGTCCTAAATGACCGTATATATTTAGAGGCTTGAATCTATCAGCAGCTGCATGTATGATTTGTAATGTTTATGTTTTAAAATTTACAATAGGCATTACTTATCTAAAAGCCCACAATATATCGTGGTACGTATTGTAATACGATACCAGCGTATTGCATTATATTGCGATACAGCGTGACAGCCCATTTGTATGGTGTATGATTTTAATGCCCAATTTAGCTGAAGTCAGCGTATCGAGATGATTGCACATCATGAGGCATTCGGAACTCCTCGGCCATTCGCTACGAATAACCTCGGACATATTTAGACACCATTTTGGAAAACCCGGTGTCGAAGTAAACAAATTCACGATCGTTTAGGCGATGACTTAAGTTTCGTTTTTAGTCCGTAAATTTGAAATTACACAGTTCAATGATATCGATAAACAATATTTGGTTCTATTTAAAATAAAAAAATATGTTTAGACAAAGATCTGTGTGTATACTACAAGAACTAAATTTGCGTAACCGTTACGTGCTTCGCCCCGCGTAGGTAGAAAAATCACAAAAATCCAGGGAAGACCCCCAACGAATCCTTCTCAGATTATTTATTCATGAAAGGTCGAGGTGTTTCGAATGCATCATGAGGCTTACTTTTAAGACATCTTAGTTCAGTTCCACTCCAGGTGAGATTTTCTTGGCATACTCTGGTAGATTCGTTCTGGAAACCATCAAATCCTGTTTCACAAGTATAATGTTTCACAGCACCTATCTCCAAACCTTCATCTAGATCAAGTAGTGCTTGTGGAGGAGTCACTAAAACCTCACATTTCACTAAATAAAAAAACATCAGTATAATAGTGTTAAGAATGTTTTAAATAAGGATGCTTTTTGTGTGTTTGTTTTAATTGGATTTAACGCCGTATCAACACATTTTAGGTCATTTTACGGCGTCCAGCGCATCTAACCTAGCTTTCCTGGACCCTTGTCTATAACCAGAACTTACCTACCCTCCACAAGGCCGGAAACTTCTCCATATTATCTAATCAATGGAGGAAATTGACATTATAGGTTAATTTAATGGAAGAGTATAACATCCCCGGGTAGGGTTCGAACCCGTACTCTCTTTGGCACTCGAGATTCCAAATCCCGGCGCGCTACCAACTGCGCTATCGACCCGGGTTAAAGGATGTTTAATATACATGTACTCTTAGTGATAGAAAATGACATGAATAGTTGTTATTTGTTAGTTTATTTGTTTCATACGTCCATTTCAAAATGTTCCTTCAAAAATCAATTATGTAAACATGACATGTTATTGCAGTCTACGAAATTAAGATATGAAAGAGGTTGTCCGAGCAGATCATTTCAAGAGCAAGCACCATAACTCATTTGCAGAATTTGAGTTGCCCCCAAAAACCTATTTGTTGCCCAATCATAAAAGTGGTTGTCTCAAACTAATGGATACCCACTGATTTCGTAGACTGTTATTGTTCTTCGCCATAGCAACACACTGTATAGGTCATATCACGAGGATTTCATGTCTAAGCCACCTAAAGTAAGCCCGGAATAGAATCTACGAACCCTCAATTTGTAGATGTGTTTTTGTTGGGTTTAACGCCGTAGCAACACATATCTAGATTATATTCCGGCGGTCAGCCAGATTTAGCTGTTAACCAAACTACTAAGTGCATACTTTCGTAAGTGACTGACAACTGTCCTACATATGAGGGAGAATGGCTGTAGAAATAATTTCATGACCAAGCTCAACGGTAGTATGCCCCGCCCGGGAATCGAACACAAGACCGCTCGATCAGTAGACTTGTGCGGTACCGACAGAGCTAGTCGGGCGGGCTATGTAGACATATGCACAACGGACTGAAGTAACTGGGCGACTATCTTATATACAACGGTAGAGTTGTAATTGTACAGTAGATAGATACTTTATTCAAAAAAGGCAATATGCCTATCATTCTACATTATATATAACAAATTACAATAGTCAATGACTTCTTGTACAATTAACAGTTAAGATATTACAAGACTTAATTATATCAAATTAGAGAAAGCTGTAATACGTGTAACATTGCATAGTATTTGAAATATAGTAGTACAGTGATACCTACACCCATACATACATACATACATACATACAAACTCTCACAACCACACACACACACACACACCACACACAACCACAAATAACCCCACATACATACATACACATACATATACATGACAATGATGAACAAACATCACAATATATCATATTGAGATCATAAAATATTGACAGAACAAAGCAAGAAAAAAATGTTCGACAAAATTATAAAATTATGTATATAGAGACTCATTGTTATAAGATCAAAGTAACTTACATGTTATACATATTGGATCAGTGCCACCCCAGGTTTTGTCAGATTGACATTCTCTTGCCCATGTTCTTTCTCCATCTTCTGTAAGACACGAGTACGTCCTTGTAGATAAAAATGTGTTACCATCATTTGTTTCCAGTGTAGCACTTTCAGGCGCTTCTAGGTCTTCACAAACGACTAAAATTAACACTCAATAAGATAAACAAGAGTACAAGTACACACGTATAAGATTACAAACTTTTATCCACAACAGTCAGTCCAAAGTGTTTTCCCAGTTGTTTTTGTGAATCTGTAACATTTTGTTTTAATCACTTACATTGATAATTTTTTTCTTGGATAAATACAATATGCTAAACGTCGCAACCTCGACCCCGAATGCCAAAATCATATCAGCTACGTTTAGCACCAACTGTAATTGCAAAGATTTGCGTTGGTTGCGACCTTAAGCGATAATGTTGCGATATTTAGCGTCAATTGTGACGTTTCAGCGACGCTTTAACGATTAGTACAAACCTACAACAGGACTAGTTGCTTGTTAAATACTTTTATTGATATAATTTGAATAAGCAGCTACAATTGGTATTATTCTGAAGACTCAAACAATTAAAAGCAACTAGTTTACTAAGGGCATTCTTACCTGGTGCGCATGTAACCTCTTGTCTACTCCAATTTCCGTTTCCTTCACACTTGAAAGTCCATGTTTCTTGGGAACCCTCGAAACCAGGTTTACAAGCCAATTCATAAACCGACCAAATGTGTGTACCATTGTTTGATAACACAGTCGCATTCTCAGGGTAAACTAGCTGGCCACAATCAACTGGAAAATGCAATGTCTTAAATGTTTCACGGGTTAAAATACCGATATTATTACCTTCAGTTCTAAAGAGCTTTTGTTCGTAGATCATAATATTATTATATACGTATATTTAATATGTTTTGTGTAGAAAGAGAACAGTATTTTATTGAACCATAATCTATGCGTATACCTGTAGCCTGTCCAATTACCCTTAACGTTCCAAATTGTTCCGTAACGATACATTCGGATCTCCTCGGCCATTCGCTGCGAATAATCTCGGACATATATAGACGCTATTTTGAAACTACCGGTGTTGAAGTAAACAAATATACGATCGTTTAGGCAATGAGTGATGTTTACTGTACCACAGTAGTTGCATGTTTATTGGGCGAACGACTAATGTGTACTTAAGTTGAACAACTGTGCGGGATGGAAAAGGAAAATACAAAAAAGGAAATAAAAACACGAAGAACATTAGCACACATAACAAACACCGGGCGTCGACAACGCTGTAATTATTTCTTACCAGATTACGACAATTACGCCTTGTGTTTATTAATGCACTCGGAGCTGCTGAGAAACAAACATGTGCAACTTACTTCTGGTACATTTTGGTTCCGCTCCACTCCAAAATCCATTTTCTTCACATCTCCGAGTCCAGGTTTCTTGGGTTCCAACGTAATCATTTTCACAAGAATATATCGTCACGGAATGAGTCTGTGTACCATTGCTGGATGCTACTGACACATTCTCAGGGGTATCTAATTGTTTACATCCGACTAAAAAAAGATTAACATAATCGGTCAAGTCTGTTCTGTCTTGGTTCTGTTTTTGAAAGAATAGGAATTGTTTTTCTTTCATGCTTTGCAGTGAAAATATAATCATACATTTTCATCGCCAATGACATCATCTTAAAATATAAATGACGTTATCTTGGAGAAAAAATAACGTCACGATATAATTTGTAAAATTAATTGTAAATACATCTAATAAAACACAAAACTAAGCATGAAAGAACCAGAATATTTGACAATTATGGTGTAAGATCTATACTATGTACTATCATTGAAGTCCTATGTAAGAATAACAAAATATTTCATCTAATATCTTTCTTGCTAATGAAGATATTAAACAGACTGGTGAAATTTAGATAGTTATTAACCCTTAAAATACTTAGCTTGAATTTCAAACAAATTACATGTAAATGATTTACAAAAAAGTTATCTCAGATTAATTTTGGCAAACTGACATTGAAAAGTAAGGGTAAAATCCGAGTATTCCAACAAATTGGACCTACCAATTTGAAGAATATTCAAGGGGATATAACTGACTAAGGTAACTTAAATACATAGATCCCATTTGTTTCGAGTCATTTGAATGTGAATATCTTCTATTTAAAATATTATATTTAGAAAAACTTAACACGTGTTTAGTTTCATAACTAATATACATTTTGATATGAGCCTTCAATTATTTTATTTTCACAGTGTCTTTTTTGTTCAAAATGTTGTTTTCTTGTTGAATTTAATTGCATGTATACTTAAATTTGTGTAAATTGTTAGTTTTCAAAGAAAATATGATAAAACTACATGTGTAAAGAAACTTTTCGACACCAGGGTAGTTTTTGGATATGATTTGAACCAATGCGGAAATTACCATCCACTGATTACTAGTTCAACATCGTAACCACTCGGCTTAGTATTAACCTACATTTTCTTACCTAACATACATTCAATCTGTGGATTCCATACGCCTTCATCAGTACAAAATGCTTGTTTGATATCATCCTTATGTTCATAGCCCCTATAACATCTGACGGACATTTTTCTGCCAACTTCTTTACGGTTTCCAATTACCTTTCCATTAGCTATCTCAGGGAAATCCATACATTCTGTGTAGAATATGATAATATGTACATGTACATGATTCAGGATGTGTATTAAGTACTAAATAGTGTATTTCCAAAACCTTCATATATTTCTTAATTATAAAAACGCAATAACCTTTCCAAGTGTTACAGATTTATATAAAACGGTTTATATCATAAATGAATTCAAAGTGTGATTCATGCGATTCCTGATCAGACACGCTTGGTAATGCAGAGATGTGGAAAAATTTTCGACCACAATTTTTCAGCAAATAGACATAAAGGCAGCGGATTACCTTAATAATATGCATTATATAGCTAACCATATATAGATTAGATAAGAAAGCAGGCTTTATCTTTTTGATAGATGTTAGTTTTGTATTCTATTTCTCTCTTCTATCAGTTTCCTTAAAAGAACTCGGTCAATGTTCTTGACTAATTTGTAGATTAATCGGAGTTACTACACTGTTCCAAATGTCTTTCTTAAAGAACATTAACATCATTTCATTCACGCGTTACGGTGAAACGTCGCGTTAATTCGATAAAAACATAAATTTTACATTTTCATTGTTGTGAAAATATAAACTTGTATTTGCAATGTCAAGTACTTCCTCTTGGAAAATAAATGACATCCTCTTGAAAAAGAAATGACGCCATGTTATAAATTATTTAATATACATCTAATAAAACACATAACTCAGTATGACAGAAACAGAATATTCGTCAACTTGTAGGGTATGATACCTTTTTTTATTTCAACTCGTGAACTAAAAAATGACATTTTTATTCGTGAGCCCTATGCCACTCGTGGAAATATGTATGCTTAGCTCACACGGTGAAATAAAGATCGATCTTACACCTAGGTTGACGAACATCCTCTTTTTATTTGTTCGGGACGTCAGTCCTGAACAAATATATGTACCATAATTCAGACCCTCTCCGATTTTGAAAGTGTGCAAAATCCAGAAGTAGTCCCTCAGTATATATATATAGAGCAATTCAAAATGATCGTCTGCTGTGACAGGCGCAATAATTCCTGAAATACATCTGTTAATCGGTCTATACTGAAGCGCATGTACAATAGCTTATGAGTTAAGCGTCTCAGTAGAGATCCTTACGTCGCATTATGTAATAGAATGGTATCAACTATCCAGTCACGACCTGTCGTTTGTGCCAGTTGTCAGTAGATATGTTACATCATCTTATGTAATAGAATGGTTCTAAAGGAAAAGTTTTAAGATCGTAGTAAATGATGTCTGAATAGAGGACTTCATTTATTTTACATACAGATGCAGTAGAATAAATGTGCATGAATGATAGCTTCTAAGCGGCAGTTATTGAATTGTTTTAAGAATGACCCCTTTGACTTGCGGTGATTGTGTGAAAAAAATCAGTAGTGAGTTCGCCTGTCCGGTTTACCTGTTGTATTTATAGGTCGATTGTATTAAGTGTTTTGAAACGGAACAGTGCTGGCCTACCTATCAAACTAATATCACTGAACTGTTCTTTGTGAACGAATGTTTTGTTGGAGTCGGAAATTGAATTCCACTTTTCAAACAAATTCAGTGCCTTCAGCGCTTTGATTTGTTTTTGATTTGCAACTCGTTAACTTCATGAAAGACTGTTAATTGAAATGCGATAACACAAACACGCAAATTTGAAATATGCATGATGTTAAATCAAACATTTTAACAAACTTGAAAGCTAATGACGTCAATCACTTATATACATTACAATACATGGGTTAACATTTGCCTAACTAATCAAACAATTACCTTTAATTTTACAAGATTTTGTTTCCCAATCGCAGGTAGATCCAACTTTGCATGCCTTGACACACGGTGACTGTAGAAATAGTAAACATTTGTTTTATAGAGACTTTTTAAATATGCAACACTTATAAGGCATGACGCCTTACGCCTCACGAGTTATACATATAAATAGAAAATAAATTTAAAAATTTTTTAAAGGTACTAGATCACAGATTTGTTTAAAGTTTTCCATTTTTCCAAAATATTCATTCTGTGTATGTAATTGTGTAAAAAATAATTCTTAATATTTTAAGACAAACTGACCTATAGATTTCAAGAAATATACAATAAAAGTCACAAAATGCACTAAAATAGTCTATACTGTGACATACGGGGTAAATTTTTACTACTGGAAACACCATCATTTGTAGTTGTCCATTTGCATTATAATTGTCACTGTCAAAACACCTATTTCCTGCACCAAATATCTTTCCATAAAATTAAGACAGTTTCAAAAATGTTGATGTTTAAGTTGAAATCTGTGAATGAGTACCATTAATTTGGAGGGTCAATCTAACAAACACGAGGCTAACTTTTTAAAAACAGGGAGGAGTGAATATACTCAGAAATATTCTATTTTTATATACATAAAAACAAATGAGTAATAACTACACTTTATCTATCGAGTTACACTTTCTGAACAATTAAGTTTTGGTTCAGCCCCACGCAAGCTTTGAATTGGATCAGGTCGCTGGCATAAGCCATATAAAATTCCTAGAGAGAATAGATTATGTACAAAATGTTATAAAGTTGATGATGAATATCATTTCATACTAGAATGTTCCTTGAATAGTGTTTGTTTGTTTGTTTTTGTTGGGATTAACGCCGTAGCAACACATTGTATAGGTCATATAACGACGGTCATTCAACCTACTCACTGTTCCTGGAAAGGCTAAATCTCTGGTTTTATTCCTTGCATAATGATTTAAGAAAAACGTATTACGAAAAACATCATTGATTCCATCTAAGCATCTTTAAACTTCAACAAATTTTTGAAAGCAAAAACGATGCTAAGATAAGAAATCTCAGTGTTTACAAATTTTCAAGATACACGAATCATTCTATAGTGCACGGTCCAGTACTACATTGTATTTGTCTCTTAAGACGAACAGGTTTGTGATTCTTCACAAATAACTTATTTTTGCTGAAAAGTTGCTAGTTGTATAAGGAGTATTATGTATCTTAATACTTATATGTATTTTTTTCTCTAAATACGTACAAATATGTGATTTTTCACAAAAACATTCCTGTTTTTTAGTAACCTATGCGCACACATTGAACAAGGCAATTTCCACAATTTGTCGAACATTTGTCTCATACGATGTTACATAAACTTATAAGCTATAATCATAGTACGTGTTCTTGGGTGCCCATGATCAGTTTTGCTAAAGGACTTTGGAGGATATACGAAGATATACAAAATACTTTGCTTCGACATATTGTAAAAGGTTTCAAAAAATAATTAAGCATAACATACCTTCAGAACCTTAATATGTTTTCGTTCAATGTGCGTGCACTTGTTCTTCGTGTAGGGTTCTGCCACTTTTGTAAACAGCTCACAGAACAACATAGCAGAATGGTAGTTCAAAGCTTTACAATGACGTCTCATAGCACATTCCATAACACACCCGTCTCGTGAGATACCATGATAATTTGCTATCGTGTGTTTCGTGCCCTGGCAACGATCTGGAGTCGTAATATCATACCTTATTCTCAAGGTTCCATTTTTTATCATTAAGCTTCCATAAACAATAAAAAACTTGGACAAAACTGCAGTAATAACTGCCCAAGTTTTCATAGGCATTGTTGTTTATACAGATTTCAAAATCATAATATTATGTTTCATATTCGGCGTCTACTCCTAACCTGCTAAGACTAATTAGAAAATGCACAATTTATATGTACATACATGTACAAAACATGTATATAAAACATGTGTATAAAACATCTCGGCTAGGAATGCTTTGGAAATTTAACTTGTGCAATTAACAAAACATAAATATTTCATAATTCAAGTGAAAGAACCATCGAACCTTATTGATTTGACCAGTAAACAAAGTGAATGGAACAACGTAGTTTATTCCACTTTAAGCACGATAACATGGGAAAATATTTTATCAAAGCTATAATTCTTCACCACAAGGCCACATTTTAATTACAATAATATTGTAACCAAATGTTTTTTACTACGAAGCATATTAGGCCACAACAAGTTGATCATGTGTTCTATGGATTTGCTCGCACTATAATTTTGACGGTTTTTACAAAAATATATTTTTATTTCCTCGCTCGCTCATAAAAATTTGGCCAAACCGCGATATAAAGCAACTGAATTAAGATTTTTTTTCGCTATATAAAGCAACTGAATTAAGATTTTTTTTCTTCGCTATATAAAGCAAGTGAATTAAGATTTTTTTCTTCGCTATGTAAAGCAAGTGAATTAAGATTTTTTTCTTCGCTATGTAAAGCAGCTAATTTTTTTTTCTTCACACGCTAGTTCCATTTTTTCCAGAAAAATCCGTAGAACACAACTCATGATCTACTTGTTGTGGCCTTAATTTAACTATCAAACAACTACATGTATTTGTTTTTAATCGACGTTTTAGTTAGAACGTTATCTGAAAGTTTCTAATGGTACAAACGTTTTAATGATTTATACATATTTGAATCAGTACTTGGAATATCATTAGAGCCAAAACATTCTGCAAAACATTCATTTCAATACCTCGTCGAGATGCAGGAAGAGAACGACAAACAAAAGTTTTTAAGACATTGTTCAAACCACTTTTGTGAAATGAACCACCGCGCATGATTTATTTATAATCGGGTCACAACAAGTTTATCATGTGTTTTCGGATTTATCTGGAAAAAATAGGTCGAGCGAGCGAAGAGAAAACCACACAATTCAGTTGCTTTATATAGCGGTTTGACCAAATTTTATATGCGAGCGAGGCAATAAAAATCTTTTTTTGTGTTAAAACCGTCAAAATTAAGGTGCGAGCGAATCCATAAAACATATGATCAACTTGTTGTGGCCTTATGCACGATTGCATTGTATTAAATATACAATTTACATTATCAAATCAGGGGCGGATCCAGGATTTTTTATGGGGGGTCCGAACTTTTCTTGGGGGGATCCCAACCTCGAACCACAACCACATACACATTTTGCAGAAAAAATGCAACATATTGATAAAAAATTACATAACAATTAAATCTATGTTAAGCACCGAGAAAAAATGCTTCATGCAACTTAAATATGACTAACAGGCAAGAAATACACTAATGGACAAGTAAATTTTCCAAATTCTAGGGGGGGTCCAGACCCCCTAACCCCCCCCCCCCCCCCTGCTAGATCCGCCTATGCAAATGTTGAAATGTTGTGCACATGTTGTGCTTTGGTTCGAGAACAATGTATAATTTCCTGGTAATCTGCTCTTAATTGATGAATAATGTATCCCAGTACTAATGGTTCATGTATTTACAAGCGACCATGTGTATGGTAAGGACGATTGGTTCACAAGTTTATGACTTATCAGAACAGAACAGATCAGAACAAACAATTATTTTCTCAAATCATGATACTAGTACATGATTGTTTATTTGTTTGTTAGGTTTAACGCCGTAGCAACACATTGTATAGGTCATATAACGGCGGTCAGTCAACCTAGTCACTGTTCCAGGAAAGGCTAAATCACTGGATTTTGCGGTTAACCAACTACTAAGCGCATATTTTCGTTAGCGACTGACAACTGCCCTACATAATTAAAAATCATTGGTAAGAGGGTGAATGGCCGTAAAAATAATTTCATGACCAAACTCTACGAAAAAACCCACGACCCCTCGGTCAGTAGACTTGCGTGCTACCAACTGAGCTAGCCAGGCGGCTATTGAATATTTAATTCAACAAAAATGAAAAGAAGAACATGTTTCTTTTGCTGCATCGTTTGAAAATAAAAACATCTGAACAAGGTTTGAGTTATTTAATACACTGAACAAATAAACTATTATTTGAAAGCAAATTATAATAATACCAACAGCAACAAAAGGAGTAAGAGTATTTAGATTTGGTATAATATAACAAATAAATATAACCTTGAAGGGCAATATGCAATTTTACGGACTTGTTGGTCAGACCTCAGGAGCTATATGGTCTGAAGCATAGCTAAGGGTCATGCTACGCTTCAGGCCATATACCATCCTCAGTCTGACCAACTAGACCTTACACTTGCATATTGCTCTCAATGTCACGTATTATTTGTTAAATAATGCATTCCTAATGTTAATGACTATTTACAAATGAGAATCAATGATTGTTTTTAGTGTTGCTGAACTTATGTTTCCACCACATATTAAAATAGTAATTTTCTTTCCCTGGTATTTTTCTTTTTGTTGTAGAAATGAAGCTACTGCAACACCAGCTGCTCCTTCAACAAGCTGCAAAGTAAAACAAATACATGTTAGTGAGCTGATAATGAATGACAATATGTTCAAAAGTGATACACATAAAAAGTTGCTCCTTTTCCATGACCGAACTTGTAATAGTAGTGCAATTTGGTAGCTTTTTGTGCGATGTTTACGTTTTTTAGAAGAAGAAGAAAATGTAAATGACTGTACAAGTATTAGACAATATACTTTGTCAACAAATAATAGAAGAATCACAACTGGCACAATTTAGATCAATTTTGAATACTATAGAACATTTACATATACCTACCAAAGTCCATTTTCACAATGTTTATTCATTTGTATAAGACCCTTATCGCAGTCGTTGCGAAGTTGAAGAATGGTGTTCATTTTCCAGACACGACTAGTTATAGACTTTCATAAAATGGTTTATATATAAAACAACGGTGTAGAGACACCAGACAAGATATTTGAAAGTAATAAAGACATCATATTAGAGTAGATGGCCGTATAATTCAGATTATTATTCATTTATACTGTATTAACCCGGCATGCGAGCCGCAGTTGGTAGCGCGCCGGGATTTGGACTCTCGTATTCCGAAAAGGGTAAGGGTTCGAATCCCACACGGGGAGGTTATACCCTTCCATGAAAATTTGACAATAATGTCAATTTTCCTCGATTGAATAGATAATATGGAGAACTTTCCCTTGTGGAAGGGAAGGTGAGTACTGGTATAGACAAGGGTCCAGGAAAGCAGCTAGGATAGGTGCGCTGGACGCCGTAAAATGATCTGAATTGTGTTGACACGGCGTTAAATACAGTAAAGATAAAACTATATTACTTATCATATTTTCCAAGATATCAAAAGGTAATATTCAAATTATTTAATGAAAACCCCAGCACTCTTGTTTTACAGGCGGCATATCTTTCAAGAATATGAAGCTTATAGTGAAATGATCGGTCAGCGTATAAGCTTATCTTCCATTTTAAATAAAGTAGAAAAGAATCAATTTGAAGAAATCAGATAAATTATGAAATCACAAAGAGGATAATGCATTACTAACTAAAAGAACTATATAAATATATATACATGTACCGAAATCTGGTCGATTTTAGATGATGGCAATGGCATATTTTCGAATGCAGTTTTACCTTATGATGTTTATCCAACATAAAGAATACAGCGTCTGATATTTCATCTTCGTCTACTAGAATCCAATCATCAACGAATTTCTGACACACAGGAAATGTGATCTGATCAATATAAAAATAAGTTTGGCAAGTGTATTTTAATTTGGTCACTCCATTTTTTAATATTTGCAATTATCATATTAACCCTAATCATAATTGAGACTTACTCAGTTGGGAGTCTCATACAAGTGTTAACATATTTATTTAAATCGACATATGTAAACATGAAGAGAAATAAAGAAATTATTCATTTTAAACATGTGTAAGACAGTTGTAAACAAATACATTGTAGATTGAGACAAGTCTCATAACCGTTATTACTACTGAGTTATGATAACGATTACATGAAGCGCCCGGCTAGCTCAGTTGGTAGCACGCAAGCCTACTGATCCAAGGCTCGTGGGTTCGATTCCCGGGCAGGGCATACTTTCGTGGAGCTTAGTCATGAAATCATTTCTACGGCCATAATACCGCCTACCAATGATTTTAATTATGTAGGGCAGTTGTCAGTCACTGATGAAAGTAGGCGCTTAGTAGTTAGTTAACAGCTAAATCCAGAGATTTAGCCTTTCCAGGAAAAGTGAATAGGTTGACTGACCGACGTTATATGATCTATACAATGTGTTGCTACGGCGTTAAACCCAACAAACAAACATACAAAGGTTTACTTACAGCACCCTCCTCTATAATTCCACAGGTACTATCAGATAATGTTTCTTTGTAACATCCAATATCCACAATATGACCAGCCTTAATTGACTGAGACATAGTTGTCGCGTTTTTTGCTTGACAACCAATAATCTGTATAACATCAATACTTAAACTGTATACTAATTAAACAACACAAGGGTTCAAAGCTTATTGTACAATTCTAAAATAGACTTCCATTCGATGGACCTTTTCATGACCTTACCTATTAGCATATCTAACAAAGGTTTACAGTTACTTTTTTCCCTCAAACAAGGTGTTAACAAACAAGAGCTCCGCTGGGCGGGGCATTATACGCCCGTGTGCAGTCCATGCTGTGTTCTATCTCATATGAAGTCCCTGTGACCTTGACTAATGACCCCGGGATCTCAGAATAGGTCCCATCCTGAACTGGAGGACTATCCAAAGCAAATATTTTGAGAACCTAGGTACAGCCATGGTTGAGTTATCACCGACACAAAGTTTTCCCATACAAACTTCCAGTGACCTTGACCTTGGGGCCTCAGAACCAAAAGTTCTCGCCCTTGACCCAAAGAGTATTGATACATAAAATTTGGTGATCTTAGGTAAAGTTGGTTGTTGGACAAGGTTTTTCCTCATGATTTTTCTTGTGACTTTGACCTTTAACCCAGGGACCTAAAACCAAAGGGGCATATGCTAGACATTTAGGCTATCCTTAAATAAAATTTGGTAAACCTAGGTACAGTCATTATTGAGTTATTGTCCGGAAAATGTTTCAATATGAATTAAGTCCCTGTGACCTTGACTTTTGACCCTGGGGTCTCCAAATCAAAAGAGAACATCCAATACCAAAGCGCTATCAACACATTACATCTTGACAAATGGGCTGATCCACATAAAATTTGGTTAACCTAGGTACAATCATTGTTTAGTTATTGTCCGGACAAGGATTTTCCATATGATGCCCCTGTGACCTTGACCTTTGACCCAGTTTTTACCCAAAACCAATTGGGAACATCCTTGACACATGGGCTACCCTCACATAAAATTTGGTGAACTAAAGTCATGTTACTTATTAAATATAGTATTATTTCCATTGTTTGCCATTTTGACTTTGTTAACATATTGATTGAACATTTGAAGTCACTGCTTGGTAATTTGATATCTTCTGGATGATGGTTTAAACTTGACCCAGGGGCCCCAAAACCAATAGGGAACATCCTTGACACATGGGCTACTCTCACATGAAATTTGGTGAACTTAGGTGCAGTCATTGTTGATTTACTACACGGACAATGTTTTTCAATATGATGCCCCTGTGACCTTGACCTTTGACCTAGGGGCCCCAAAACCAATAGGACATAACCATGACACATGGGCTACTCTCACATAAAATATAGTGAACCTAGGTACATTGGTTGTTCAGTTATTGTCTGGACAAGGTTTTTCCATATGATGCCTCTGTGACCTTGACCTTTGGGTCTCGGGCCCCAAAACCTATTGGGAACATCCTTGACACAAGGGCTACATTCACATAAAATTTTGTGAACCTAGGTACAGTCGTTGATGAGTTATTGTCCGAACAAGGTTTTTTCAATATAATGCCCCTGTGACTTTGACCTTTGACCCAGGAGCCCCAAAACCAATAGGGCATAACCTTGACACATGGGCTACTCTCACGTAATATTTAGTGAACCTAGGTACATTGGTGGTTCAGTTATTGTCTGGACAAGGTTTTTCCATATGATGCCCCTGTGACCTTGACCTTTGGGCCTGGGGCCCCAAAACCTATTTGGAACATCCTTGACACAAGGGCTACCTTCACATAAAATTTTGTGAACCTAGGTACAGTCGTTGATGTGTTATTGTCAAAACAAGGTTTTTCAATATGATGCCCCTGTGACCTTGACCTTTGACCCAGGAGCCCCAAAACCAATAGGACATAACCTTAACACAAGGGCTACCCTCACATAAAATTTGGTGAACCTAGGTGCATTGGTGGTTCAGCTATTGTCTGGACAAGTGTTTCATTGTTTGCCATTTTGACTTTATAAACATATTGATTGAACATTTGAAGTCACAGCTTGGTAATTTGATATCTTCTGGTTTAAGATTTAAACTTAACCCTGTTTCCCCAAAACTGATAAGGTACATCCTTGACACATGGGCTACTCTCACATGAAATTTGGTGAACCTAGGTACAGTCATTGTTGAGTTATTACCCGGACAATGTTTTTCAATATGATGCCACTGTGACCTTGACCTTTGACCCAGGGGCCCCAAAATCAATAGGGTATATTCTTGATACATGGGCTACTCTCACATAAAATTTGGTGAACCTAGGTACATTGGTGGTTCAGTTATTGTCTGGACAAAGTTTTTCCATATTATGCCACTGTGACCTTGACCTTTGAACCTAGGGCCCTATAAACCTATAGGGCACATCTTTGACACATGGGCTACTCTTACATTAAATTTGGTGAACCTAGGTACAGTCGTTGTTGTGTTATGGTCCGGACAAGGTTTTTCATTATGATGTCCCTGTGACCTTGACCTTTGACCCAGGGGCCCCAAAACCGATTGGGAACATCCTTGACACATGGGCGACTTTCACATAAAATTTGGTGAACCTAGGTAGATTGGTTTTTAAGTTATTGTCAGGACAAGTTTTTTTCCCATATGATGCCACTGTGACCTTGACCTTTGACCCAGGGGCCCCAAAACCGATAGGGAACATCTTTGTCACATGGGCTACTCTTACATTAAATTTGGTGAACCTAGGTACATTGGTGGTTCAGTTATTGTCCGGACAAGTTTTACCTATTTTAAGTCCCAGTGACATTGACCTTTAACCCTGGGGTCTCAAAATCAATAGGGAACTTCCTCCACCCAAGGGCTATCCACACATAAAATTTGAGGAACCTAGGTACATCCTTTCTTGAGTTATCATCCGGACAAGCAATTGTCCACGGACGGACAGACGGACAGACGGACAACAGCATAACATAATACGACCGTTTTTTCAAAACGGGCGTATAAAAACCACTTGCTTATGTTTGTGGTTAAATGTATTTGTTATTCAAATAAAAAGGTTGCACTCGGAAAGGTCAATTTAGTCTAAGACCAGACAAAGCAAGTCCATAGGAATAGGCGGGAGGCTATAGAACATAATTCCTTCTAGTAATGTAAGTAATATGATTAAAACTAAACCATGTCCATTGAATACAAGTAACTTTCAATATTAAGCGGTCAATTCATTACCTATGGATGAGTTTCCTTAAGCATATCACTAGCAAGCTCTTTGCTCCTTTGTACCATTTATTTGAAATCATATACATATTCATTTTGGTGCAAGAAATGCACCAGGACACAAAGCACTAGCTATCAATATGCTTAAGGAACTCGCCTATGGTATATTATAGGTCAACCTAAATAATTATAAAATTTCGTGATCCGGTACCATTGTTGGCTATAGTCACATAAATGTTCGAGGCAATATTTTAACAAATTTGAAAAAAAACGACTTCAAGTAACCACAATAAGGGAGATATCATCAAAAGACCAATAGACTATAGAAAACAGGGAAAGCATATTGTTGCTGCGCGACATCCTCGTTTTGCAACCAGACACTTGACAATAATTATTATAATTCTTGTGTTAGCAAAACTATAAAGTGTATACCTGTATATTAGTGTTTTTAGATTTTAGGTATACAGCTATACCACTTATGATACCTCCAGAACCAGTAGCGACAAATACACAATCAACGTCTGGTAGTTCAGTGTATAGTTCGTACCTTTAAACGATAAACATTTATTCATGATACTAGGCCTCCGGCCCATACGCATATAACATACATTAAACCACAGCTGTGACGTCATTCCATTGTTTTCACAGTACCTTATATCCGATAATGTACAGGTAACCGTCCATTATTAAGATTACTCATCCAATATTTGGTGTGTTGGGACATTATTAGACGTGTAAGTCTAATATTGGACTACACGCCAGATATTGTCCAAACACACCAGATAATGAACGCGTAACCTTAACAGTGAACGATTACCTTTTTCGTGTATTTCATGAAAAAAGCAAACGAACGAGGGGAGTATTTTTTTCATTTATTGAACAAACATTTGCAAATAAAATCAAAATTGGGAATTCTGCACTCATTTCCCTTTGAAATGAAGACATTAGTATTAATATTGTAATTCCTGTTCACAATTTGTCAACGTTGCGGTGTCGTTCTGAAAATTAAAGAAGAAATATATAAGTTTGGCATTATACTAAGACCCAAACTAGATTTTAAGCACCTGTAACACATTCTAACACTGTTAGCTGTTTCATGTCCACAGATCAACTAAGTAAGTTTTGTCCTTCAATATAAAAACGTGTGATAAAACAAACTAAAGCTTTATTTAGAAATAGTAGCAGAATAAAACATATTATTCGTCATCAGCTGGGGAAAATATTTTGAATAAAATGGACGATGTACTTAGCATGGTGTGACTTTTGCGTTCAGTCAGTGTTTTATTGAACAACGACATGGACAATTTCATAGTGCTCAGAACTCTAGATTATTCTTGCACTGGACATCAGAAACATAGTAGACATTGCTTTAGCACTCAGCGATGCCAAAATGACATTGACAAGCCGCAAGTTTTCAACGATACGAAATAACTTTCACAATATAAATATATGTACTAAGAACTATAGGATATTTCCGTGATTCATGCTTTTCTCCGATAGTATGAAATTGTTTGCACCGCCTGCGCACGGACGGAAAACGTACATATTTGAGTTCTAAATTAGGTCTTGCGCAACGGTCTCTCTCCATGATCAAATAATCATAGGTTTGAGCCTTGAACCGAGCATAGATTAATATGTGAACAGAAGGGCAACCATGCTGCTTACGAAATATGCAATTTTGATTTGGTGCACACAGGGCTCAGGTTCAGGTCTCAAAGTGGTTATTATTTACATAATATATTTTTCATTTATATGTAAACTTACTTATGACTTGTTTCTGCAATATTCGTTTCTCATCAAGAAATCAGCCATGTGTCAGGCTGTGACTGATATCGCTTCTTGGGCATGACTGGAATCAGTTGATTATCCACATTTTCTATGCATTGCAACCGTTGTAATGTATTTATATCCAAATGAAAGATTTCCGAATTATATATAGTATATCCATGAAAACAAACCCACTGTAATTCCAATAATTATTTAGGTTTTGTCACACGTGTATAATGTACCCGACTAAATGAAGAACAGAAACGAAATGAACAACCACTGTCATAAATACACAT
This sequence comes from Mactra quadrangularis, assembly GCA_025267735.1. Classification (NCBI taxonomy): domain Eukaryota; kingdom Metazoa; phylum Mollusca; class Bivalvia; order Venerida; family Mactridae; genus Mactra; species Mactra quadrangularis. Next base: position 39,189,901 of record CM046304.1, read on the forward strand.
TAGTTTACATGTGAATGGATATGCACGAAAATCTCGTGAATCAACGATTCATTAATTTGTCGAACTAAAGGGGCACCATTTGGGAAACAACAAATATTTTCTATATCTATTCAAATTCTATAAAAATAATACTTTTTGTTGAAGTTGTATAACTCTTTAATCGTTATTTGTGACACGTGCATGTAAACTAAAATTAATTTTGTTTCATGATAATAATAATCTGTAGGTAAGCTGTGATTTAAGTAAGATATACCCCTCGAGGTGCCCAATATGTTAGACATTGGATACGCTTCGGCGCTAACGCGCCTCAGCTATCCAATATCTAACATATTGGACACATCTCGTGGTATATCCCTTACATATACAGTACAATGACAGTTAAAACAAAGTAGATGGAAAACATGCACTAAGATACCAGAAGTATCGCATGTATAAATGTATTTATTATTGGCTGAATGTAAAGATGTTTATTGGAGCGTTTAGCACGTTTTTCACGTGCCATATTGTGTAGGTTTGAACGTATTGAGTTTTGAAAACTCATTCGAGCTTCGGACAGGACAAAGGAAACATCGTTAAATACTTTTATCGTACATCGAATTTTAATTTGAGTATGGCTTCGTCTTAAACGCTTTGACTGATGTTAGTGCGAATCAAGAGTGTGTGGCTTTAATCTAAAGAAACATGGACATGGGGGATAATATCTTTCCAATCAAAGAGACGAGATATTGTTAACCTGGATTTTGGACATTTGGTTGTGATTTGGGGGAGACGTAGCACGTGGTCAAGGTAAGCCCTCGGGGGATAATACAGATATTGTTGATACGTTTTGACTATTGAATATTTGTTTTGATTTTCAACTCAATGATTTAATGTGAGAATTCTCTTCGTTATGTTTCTGATAAATTTAAAGAAAATAATGATTTTTTAATGAAAATACTGACGTTTAGATGATATAAATAAGTTTTCTAGTGTTGGCTTCATTAACAACATTGCTACAGCTCTGAAACACAAACTTAACTACAGAAATAGACTTATTAAGGTTGACTTCTCCTCTCCCGGGGACTGGGCTACAGAGAGGGACTATGAAAAGCCTTCACTCGGCAGAGACAATGAAGATGAGAAGAAAGTAAAAGCCATCGAAAGCACTGCTTTGAAAGAGTGTTAATTATTCACAGTCTCCATTATCTCCTGTTTCATCTCATGATTTTGTTTCTATTTCATGCCCTAAATTATTCACTACGGATGCTACATGTATGTCCTTGGCAGACAGACATTTCTTGGGAGAAGTTCCTCAACAGTGGCTTATGGAGAAGCCATGTTAACAGAAACCTATCATACAACAGATCATCGAGATAAGCATCAGATGAACATATGTTTTCAATGTGGACGTCGTGGACATTTCAGACGAAAATGTCTCTGGTCCAATACGATCCAAAATGGTATCAACACCAGTATAATCAATATTTGAGTCACAGGAAAGGAACCAACCGACAGCGAAAATCAATGATGAGTATATTTTTTATATCTAGATTTAATCAAGATTTTGATTTTCTTTACTACCAGGAACAATCAAACATTTTCAAAAGTGTTATTTCTGGTGATTTTGTTAATGGCAGGTTAAAACGTAACATAGACTATTGGTAAAAGATAGGTGTTAATCTATATTTTTCAATAGTAATGTTTCAGTTATTAAACTTTAAGTCATGAATAAAGAATAACTATTTAGATTATAAAAGTAACTAGTATTAGCAAAATATTGCTCTCCACAAACGTTGCAATTATATGTGATAGTTAACTTTATGTAACCGTCTGTATCTTTAACAAGCAAAGAAGTGTGCTTCACACTGGTTGAGATTATATGAGATACTAATATAAGAAGAGTGCTTCACATTTGTTGAGATTATATGAGATAAATTTATGGAATTTTTGTGACTGTCTGTATCTTGTACAGGCAAAGAAGTGTGCTTCACACTTGTTGAGATTATATGAGATAAATTTATGGAATTTTTGTGACTGTCTGTATCTTGTACAGGCAAAGAAGTGTGCTTCACACTTGTTAACATTATATGAGATAAATTTATGGAATTTTTGTGACTGTCTGTATCTTGTACAGGCAAAGAAGTGTGCTTCACACTTGTTGAGATAAAAAAAATGTGGTATCTTGTACAGGCAAAGAAGTGTGCTTCACAATTGTTGAGAAAAAAAATGTGGCTGTCTGTATCTTGTACAGGCAAAGAAGTGTGCTTCACACTTGTTGAGATAATGAAAAAAAATGTGGCTGTCTGTATCTTGTACAGGCAAAGAAGTGTGCTTCACACTTGTTGAAATTATTTGAGATGAATTTATTGATATTTTTGTGACTGTCTGTATCTTGTACAAGTAAAGAAGTGTGCTTCACACTTGTTGAGATTATATGAGATGAATTTATTGATATTTGTGTGACTGTCTGTATCTTGTACAGACAAAGAAGTGTGCTTCACACTTGTTGAAATTATATGAGATGAATTCATTGATATTTTTGTGACTGTCTGTATTTTGTACATGCAAAGAAGTGTGTTTCACTCTTGTTGAGATTATATGAGATACTATTTTTTGTGACTGTTTGAATCTTGTGCAGGCAAATAAGTGTGCTTCACACTAGTTGTTTCATATTATATATCAATATTTTTTTTATGACTGACTGACTCTATCTTGTACAGGCAAATACGAAAGTATGTAAGTGTGCTTCACTCGTTGAGACTTTATGCGATAATATTTTTGAGACTGTCTTTATCTTGTTCAGGCATAGAAGTGTGCTTCATACTTGTTGAGATTATATGAGATTCTCGTAATGATATTTTTGAAAACGTCTTATCTTGTACAGGCAAAGAAACGTGCTTCACACTTGATATAAAATGAGATACTAATATTTTTGTGACTGTCTGTTTTATGTTCAGGCAAAGAAGTGTGCTTCACACTTGTTGAGATTATATAAAAATAAATGCATTGATAGTTTTGTGACTGTATCCAGTTCAAGCAAAGAAGTGTGCTTTACACTTGTTTAGGTTATGAGATACCAATAAAGAAGTGCTTCACATTTTTTGAGATTATGGGAGACAAAAAATCTGTGTGTATCTTGTACAGGCAACGAAATATGTTTCACATTTTTTTTTTAGATAATTTGAGATATTGATATTTTTTGTGACTATTTGTATCTTGTTCAAGAAAAGGAATTTACACTTGTAGACATTATATTGGAATCTAAAATGTTTTTGTTGCAGTTTTTTGTCTGGTATTGGCAAAGAAGTGTACTTCACACTTGTTGAGGATAATTGTCGACAATTTTTAGATTTTGAAATTGAACTCTTTATCTACTAATCAGATTTTGCATTTTAATTTTGAACATTTATGAAATACGGAAACTAAATATGGTTTCAAAATAAGTTTGAATGACGCTATGTTCTTGGCAATTTGTTTTCTAAGTTTCGCTTGAATTTTAAGATACATTTAAGTAGTTAGAATTGAAGACGAGACCTCTATTTGTTCTCAGGATTAACATATAAAGTTTTTCACTGCCTCTAACAGAATTGACCAGGGGTCCTAATCGTCAAAAGCCTTATCACCGTATTTCGTCGTTAATCCTACTGTATTGTATTGTTTAAAATATCGTAAGAATTTTGATTATTTAGGCTGCCTAGATGTGTTAATGTGAATTCGTAATCATACGTAAAACAGGAACGGCAACTTGTCCATTTAGATATTAACATTATAATTTATTGTCTGCCAAATTCTTTATAGTACTACTGAATATATATTTTGAAATATTCATTTTTAAGAACATTATTAGAAGCTATGGCTGCTGTTAAAAGCGGTATTAATAATGGATATCCAATCTGAAATCCGATATCGCTAAAGATGAGTATTGAAGTTTTAAGGTCTATATCTTTGCATCTCGAAATTTAAATGCGATAACTTTTTAAGACATGCAGTTTTATGCAATAATACGTTTCCCTGGATAAATGGACATATAATTAGATATTTTTGTTATATTTTATATTTCTTTTAAAAGCAATTTGTCTATTTGAACGCAGACTGAAGTCTACGCTCTTATATGGAATGAGTTTTGAATTTGTCTGAGCACGCGGAACAATTTGGGTATCATTGCCATGGCACATATATTCATGAGGGCCACCATGAAACATATTAGGCTAAAACGTGTACTTTTCTGTGATCATCTAGACAGTGAGTTCTAGTTAGTGAATTTTGATGATTTATTATACAATGTATCTGGTGTGTTTTTGTAAATATATCATTTATGTGCTTAAGCATTTGTTTTATACTAAGAATGAATTTCTTGAATAAAATTGTTAAATATCTTCTCCCTAAACTGTGATTTAGATGTAAGTATTATCACACGTGAGTTCATTTTGTACAAAAAGGTTCGTTATCATCAAATCATAGAATATTTGGGACGGTCTAAACCATTGACGCTTAAATGACACACGAAGGAGGATTATCAGACCATGCCTTGATAATTATACATTATATATTTTAGTGCATAGTTTATATGATATTGTTAAGTAGCTTTAATTGAATAGCAACCAAAAAAGTAATATTTTAAACAGTTTATAAAAAGAAATTAATACTGAAAATGAAATATTTTTGTTAACTTTGCCTCTCAAACAGAGACGTTTTACACGTTTTGAATTATATTTCAATTTATGACACAAAGCTATAGAATTATTGGGTTCTTCTTTGCCGCATATATCATTATTTTTTCTTTAGATGTATATACACATAATGCAACCACTATTCGGCTGTATGTGACGCTTTGTATCAATCTTTCTTGAGGTCTTGGATCATTTATTGTCAGGAACGCTTGTCTCAAATGTGCTCTTTGTTGCTTTCCATCAATTGTTTCTTGCATATTACCAGACTATTGAAAAGTGAGGGTGGACTAATACTTGAATATATACCCGTTCTTTTTGGGTCGAGGATATAAAACGTACCTGTCCGGGCATACCTATTTATGAGTTTGTTATTTTCTTGAAATGATAATAGAAAATAAATAATTTATGTTTGGCCTGAAAGGCTTTGAAGAGAAAACATAAATGTATTTATTATTGGCTGAATGTAAAGATGTTCATTGGAGCGTTTAGCACGTTTTTCACGTGCCATATTGTGTAGGTTTGAACGTATTGAGTTTTGAAAACTCATTCGAGCTTCGGACAGGACAAAGGAAACATCGTTAAATACTTTTATCGTACTACCCACCCTCCCACCCTCTTCCTTTTTAGTTGTATCTGAAATGTCTTTGAAATTAAGTAATCGTGTTTTATATCTTTTGCAGATTTGACTTTTTGTATAGTCACGTGAAAATGGATGAGTTATATACTTATGATTTTGATTTTGTGAGAGGGATCCATCCTCTCTCTCTTTCTTTCAGTATCATATATTTAGAAATGAAATTATCATGTTCTTTATCTTTTGCAGATATGACTTTTTGTACAGTCATTTTAATGCTTAAGTGAAATTGGTGTGATTGTGTTTTCATGAAAGGGAATAGTGGTTCTGGACACTTTTTTACGGAGAAATTGATCTCCACACTAAATGTAATAGGACATTGATGCCGATGTTATAGCGGCAATAGTTTTTTCAGGAGCCATTGTTCAAGTGCGAAAGTGCTATTTGAATTAAATGTATCAGAATTGAATGAAATAAACCGTACCTGTCCGGGCATACCTATTTATGAGTTTATTATTTTCTTGAAATGATAATAGAAAATAAATAATTTATGTTTGGCCTGAAAGGCTTTGAAGAGAAAACATAATACAACTTATACAGTAAACTCACTGTAAATTTACATGACGAAATATCAATAGAGTACATGAATATCACGTTATAATGAATATCCTTGAATAAGGTGCAAGGATGATAACATATTTATCCAAACTCTCATTACAATTTACATGAAAGATAACAAAGGATCAAGTGTGTATTGAGGTATGCTCGTCCCTGATTTTATTTGCTTTATATAAATAGGATGGTGATTTGTTAAAGTGAACTAACCCTCATTTTGGAAAAAACAAGTTATCTGCCCTATAAAGATTTCCAAACTCTCAGCATCAATTCTGTCTAGTTGAGGTGTGTATAGCATGTCTACAACCTAAGTTATTGGTATAATGTACTAACCCACATCCTCTTCCTTAATAGGCTCATGTTTTTTGTCATAGTGAACTAAGTCCAAGATGTATAGAACATTCAGGAGTTTCTCAATTTACAAATAAAAAAAGGTATCTCTGAATCTAGATTTTAGGCAGATCAACATTGAGTTGCACAAGAAGAACAACAGTCGTACAATAGGCGAAGAACTACCACTGTTGTGTCCAAAAAGAAGGCCAATAAAATAAAAATAAAAGAATGATCTGAAAGATATGTTGCCAATTATGTACCACGTGTGCATTACAGTTTCTACAGACCTGCGAGCAGAAAGTGATGTTGTGGATTATACTTGCAGCAAATTAATTGAATATGATATGGAGTAAATCTTGATTGAATGACTAAATGATATCATTAACATTTTAACACATTATATTATCAATTACATCAAACTGATTGATGAAAATGAAAAATACAGTTACGCACAAAATTGTTTTATACAAGTTAATGAAAATGTTACCTATACTAATATATACAGTAACCTTGAACAGCATTTAATTACAGTAACCTTCAAATACTTTTAATATATAGAAATCTATAAATATTTTCAATAAAAATACCACTAAATATACATTTTATATACAGTTACCTTCAAATACATTTAATATACTGTAACATTAACCTCTAATTACATTACTTGCCGGATTGCTTGCAAGGACATCAGATCTTAGATGTATTCATAAAGCGAAACTGAAGGTTATCTGAACATTTACAAAAGACATATCAAATATCTCTGCCAAATAAAATGCCGAGGACTTTTGATTTAATTAAAGGTATAATGCTAATCGCTTGATGCATAAAATTTTGTATTTTTCTCATAAAATTTGTTCAGGGATTGAGAATTTCTCTTAAATTCTAGTCAAAGCAGTAGGTTTTGTAATTTTATAAATGAAATTGTTTCAATGTCAGTTCTTTCCTCCTAGGCAAGAGACAAAAGCTAAACAGCTTCAAGAAGACTTAGAATTGTAATGAATATAATTTGGCTCAAAAATCTTTTTATTTCAAGTCAAAAACTTCTGTTTGGAAGTCAATCTGTTATTATTATTGTTTATTTTATTGCCAGTCATCTCAGGTTGAGACATTTACTCAAAGACAATCATTAAGTAGTAAGAAAATATTTTATCTTTTTTAAAAATCTTTAGCAAATGTAGATAGTTCACTTTGACTAAATTTCTTTTTATATGAAAAAAGAATAAAAGTCATAGAGAACTATCCCACAAAACGTTTGCTTTTTAAAATGCAGTAGACAGTATAAGTTAAAACTTTACTGTTTTTTATTGCTTTAAAACGTTTGAATTTAAAACTAAGCTAACATTAAGTGAATAATGAATCATTTTTGGAGGGCACGTTGAAATGACTAAAATGTGATTTTCTCTTTACTTTGTTTTTGAGGGTTAGTTCACTTTCACATATCGCCATCCAATATATAGAAAGGTTTCGACAATATGTAGACATGAGCATATTATAAGCCTAAATAGTAGGATGGTCGATAAAAACTTTGGTATAAATTCCGATCTGAGAGTGGCATAAAGCGGACATACCAGTACAAAATGCAACTCATCCTCAATACAGCCTTCCCAATAAAAAACAAGTCCTAAAATCAGGATCAATATTATAATACCTTCCATGTTCGATCATATGAAATTGACATGATGCTCTGAAAGAAGCCAAGCAAGACCTGTACTTTATAACATTGATATTAAATTATATTAAAATGCAAGGTTCTACAGAGAGTTCTGTTTTGTAATGAGAGTACGTAAATAGTTTACCACTATTTAGTCACCTTGCACTCTATGTTTGCATATACTGGTCAGATAAACGTAGTGTGTACTGTTTTAATGTAATAACCATGGTTATCAAAATGTAACATCATATTATAGCAAACTTTAACATAACGTGTATCTGGCATTCGTAAAATGCGGAGTCAATATTTAATACAACGCCTACTAGATGATATACACATGGGTACTCTGCCTAGGTCACTTAGTATAGCGTCATTGCATGCATTTCTATGCACTTGTAGGAAACGTTTACTAGCAATAAATTGAATATAATCAACAGCGTTGATGTTCAATAGCCCCCAAATTTCGGAACCATATGATAAAATTGGGCTTATTTAAGAAACAAACACCTTGAAGAAGGTTTTATAAGGCATCCAAGATAAATTAGAAAAAATGACACGATAAATGAGTAACAGCTTTTTTAGCTTTAATGGAAGAAGCTTCAGCCATTTTGAATAATGACATCCTGTTTGTAAAAAGCAAACCTACATAGGCGAAATTACTAACAACCTCAATAACATTATTCTTGTAGAATTTTTGTTCATTATTTCGTAGTCGTCCACTTCTTTAAACACAACGATTTTAGTCTTTTCAGTATTAACTGATAGTTTATATGAATCACAAAATGTACTTAATTATATTCGACTGCTTCTGTAACCCACCAACGGTATCAGCTATTAGTCCGATATGTTGGCAAACATAAGAAGAAAAATTTCAATGGTATCGGGAAACAGTTGAATACCTCGAACATTATAATAACAAAGCATATAATAATATTCATTGATAAAAAGTGAGAATAATATTGGGCTTAAACTGCAACCTTGGCGAAGACCAATCGGACAAGAAAAAGAATTTGTATTTCCAAATTTAGTTTTTACACGCCCCTTAACCTCGTTATAGAAGCATTTTATTGCTGAGTATAGGTTACCTTTAATTCTATCTTTTCTTATAATTTAAACAATATATTGTGATCCACCGAATCAAAAGCTTTTTGGAAATCAACAAAAGCTACATACAATGTCTTATTTAAAAGAAATGTATAAGATATATAGCTGTTATATGAAACTGTTAAACTGATATAGCGTCAACTACCTATGCTTGGTCACTACCAATGCTCGGTCACCCCATCAAAATTGCAGTAAATAGATATGGAAAACTCGTGATTTGTGTCTACTTTAAAGCCATCTGTCAAACACTCGCTAAAAACTCAAAATCATGATCATCTAGACGCTTGATTGTTTTTGCAGACGAAAGATGCGGATAGCACCGGAGGTGTGTTCAACAATGCGGGCGCTCGCTCGAGCGCTCGCCTCGCGAATTGTTAAGTTATTGAACGACTGCGAGCGCTCATTCTATAAATAGAAGAAGGTGAAGATATCGGTCAGTCAGACCGTTTGTGTACAGAATGGTGAGCGCTCGCTATAAAAATCCAAGACGAAGTCATAAAGTACATTTATTAAAAAAGCGGGTGGGTGAATCAAAATCATTTCTGCTGATACACAAGACCTTTCATATTTTTTACCATACATAAATCATAGTGAATCAATTTACTGTACCAAATAAAGGGTACATTTAGTGTATCACATGCATTGCGAGGGTAGTTTATGTGGAACAAGTAACACACAAGTTTGCGTCCACTTTTCAGAAAAATTCTTTGATATATTTTTTTTATATTTAGATATGGTCGTGATAAAATGAAAACAAATTTCATTCATGCGGCACATGTATAATATTCAGCATCTGACACCCTAGCTTAAGCCTGTTTATTGTAATCATTTTCTATAATGGATTTTGTTTCGTATTTTTGAAGACTCATTAGCTATAAGTAAAGTGATAAACAAAAATAAAACTTAAGGTAGAATACCCATAATACACATATCAAGGAATAAGACTTTTGCAACTTTCTTTATAATCAGGATCACAACCTAGATTCACTGGCAAAATATTTTCAATTTTTACCGTCAAATAAATTTTTTATAACATTTTTTTGAAAATTGAGTTATAAGTAAGAATCACACTATAAATTTGAAGGGGTATATGTCTTTAAAATGTAAAATTGAATTAAATAATCAAATTATTTTCATAAATTTTGTTTGATAAAATTCACAATACTTTAATGAATGCAAATACATCAACTTTAATAACTTTACCTTGGTATTTTTACACACATACCAAGTTAATAATAGGGAGACCCAACAGAAAATGTGACGATTTTCACCAGCTATAAAAACTACAAGTCCGTATCCTTATTTTTTGACTATGAAAACAGTTTCTGCACTCCTAGTTACACATTTAATAATTTACCTTAAACCATATGGCAATGTATAAAACAAAGAACAAAAACTTTTACCACAGATAACTAAACAAAATGCCATTTTAATACATCAACCCCCTTTTTGAAAAAATGTCAAAACTCTAGTGACCATCATAATATGAAGTAAACACATCTTTACGGTATATATTTTACTTTTAAACGCCATTATTGACAATTTAAAGATAAAAAAATGGTATTTTACGGTCTAATTGCATTAATCATCAACAACTTATTGATTACGAATTTGTTCGGGGACGAATCTGTTAGGGGACGAATCTTTTCGTCCATTATTTGAATTGGATTTTTAAACTTCCGGTTTAAACTTTTTACACGAATTCTACCTATTTTCTCAAATAATTGAGGGAATTAATATTCTTGTGAGGTAATACAATAAAAATAATAATAATATTTGAAAAATGAGGCATTTACACAATAAAAAAGTTCATCCGATCTTTATCGATTGATAACGACACCGACGAAAACCGCTTACGTAATTTATCGACCTGACCCGACATCGCCCGAAGTTTGACAGCAGCTATTATGGGAATTCTGCCTTAAGAGCTTTTGAAGTATTCAGTTTTCAAATTTTAGACTAAGGCAATAAGAGTAGGCATGTAAAGTGAAAGTGTCTCCGCACTTTTGGTGGGTACTATATACAAAATCTAAAACAACATTATCTAAATAGACATATCAATAATAATAAATTATCTAATAAGTTATCACCAATGAACCGTATGGCTAATTCAAGTATTCAATTCATAATTATATAATTCGTTAAAACGGTTAAAAGAATAATCATGGTGATATTTGATTGGAACTTTTTCATTTGTTACAATTCTGAACATTTTGTTTGAGAAAACAGCCATCTTGGATTTGCTAGCATGAAGTTAACCGTTCCCTAGACCTTTTGCGCTACAAAAATCGCTTTTAAAAAGCGCTAGCAAGAGATCGCTTTGCGGAACGTACCCCTAACCTTTAAAAAATAACGTATAAGTAGCACGCTAGTTTTCTGCAGCAATGTTTCATTACTTAAATTTCAATTTGTAGCAGTTATCAGTATTGATCTACATGGGGCATACTGGAGGGTATTAAATGGTATGATACATGTATACTAAACCGAAGTTTAGATCGATGTAAATCCCTTTGAAATACGATAAATACACAGAAGGCTTGAGATTAAAGCATTAGATATTTCGTATTTGGTTATTTTAAATCTGCTATATTTTTTTCAATGTACCGATTTGAGTACCGGTACCAAAACGAAACGGTATTTACCGGATTTTATATAACAATTTATAAGCGAAACACCTCTCGACCTGTATCGCGAGCGCACGCGAGCGCACGCGTTCAGAACGCGGGCGCTCGATGTCGCCCCGAGCGCTCGCATTGTTGAACGCACCTCTGCTGTTATTGCTAGAAAATGGTGTTTGAACAGCTCCATCTTATTCACTTATTATTAGTAAAATATTTCAAGAAATATCATCATTTACTTTAACCTATAATATTTAGAAATCTAAAATAATTTACTCGTTTACAACAAAATCTTCACATATTTACTTCTATTTGACTTAAAAACAAGGTGACCGAGCACTGGTTCGATTATTCCAAAAAATGCCATGTTTTATCTATGGTGCTCCGCGCCGACTTTATCCAACATCCGGGTTCTTTTGACGCTTGTTTGTTTTGGAAACGAAAGTAAGCAAATACTTAGATGCTTTCGTCGTAGGAACTTTACCTTAATTATTAGACATCTGTTTAACAAAATCAAATTTGATATAAAGTGACCGAGCATATGAAACGTCTATCTGGAACACTTGTATTTTGTTTTTACTTAAAAGATTTATTTGTATCTTTTACATCACCATCCCCACTCTTCACAATGCTGCAACGTGCAATGGTTGTTTATTAATATTCATAAAAGTCGACAATTTGCAATGTTTTAGTTTGGTAAAATTTATAACATGCATATAGCAATGGCACCCGCTGTAAGCCACATAAATGTTTGTACTTACAAGTACCCGTGATAATTTTGTAAATATTTCATAAGTTTATGATAGTGATGTCTGATTAATTGCAAATTTGACAGCTAGTTCTTAATTTTTGAAATTGTACCGGCATGTTGTATGTATTTATTTATGTCAAATATGTATTTACCTTGTAAACTGTGACAAAATAAAAAAAAATAGTTCTGTTCTATACTATCAGAGTTTTGTCATAGTCAATCATTAACTGAATTTGATTTACAACTCAAAAACGAATATCAAGTACACATATGACTCTTCTGAACTTCCAAATCACTATACATCGCCTCGTTGTAAAAAACAAATGCCACACTAAACTTAACATGTATGTATTAAAACGAAGATTTTCATTTTTTTAAATTGCATGCCATAACATTGTTAACATATTTGTTTAGTTTATATGTCCTTAGGTATTGAACGCGAGTCACTTATGTTATTTATAATTATTATCACCTTAATTTTTAATTAATAGTTTAAGGCATTTTAAGATGTGTCAGTATGCCATTATTAGATTTACAATACTGATTGTACCTGTCTTCCGGTAGTTTATTGTCAAACTTCTAAGAAATTGTGATAACTATCTAAATATTTATCAGCTAATGAAATTGTTTATTGTTCAGTGTTTTGCTATACAAGACCAACCACATTTTAGTTAAGAGAGAAGAAAAAATCATTTGTTGATCTGTGTGTTATATGCTCTTTATGATTTAGTACTCTAGTAAATATTGGTTTATTGCGAACTATAATAACTATGTGAAACCTGTTACTTTAATATAAAGGAATAAATTGAAAAAATGCTGAACTACTTTGTGTGACCTATGAACTCTTACTTATATTGAGAACGACTCACCGCAACGTCGAAACGAACATTACGAGCGATAGAGATACTTTCTTTTATCGTCGTAATATATATTCATGTGCGTTTCACATAAAGCAAAAATAAGAACAGAGTAAGTCCTTCCGTAGAAGTAAAGTTTTCTGTATCAATGATATGTTAGTATTAATAATTGCTGGTTATGGCTTTGATAAGGAGAGAGTGCATGATCAACACACGTGCTACGATCTGGTAATCCGTAAGGGGTGATCTCAGGGAAGGGTTGTATTTATTTGGGAACTGAGTCTTCCAATGATAGGGACTTAAGAGATTAAGAGAAAATTTCTCTTAATTGTAGCAGACCTATGAAGAAGCGGACCTTAAGTAAAAGGAAGTCCCAATGAAACATCCAATTCAATATACCAATATCTTAAGTATATCCTCTAAATATTGATACTGCACTATAGACAAAAGGCATATAACCTGTGATGTAAAATAGGAAAAAAAACGTTTGATTATTTATTATTAACTTTCTTAATTAGGACAATTATAATGTTAGTTTCTCTGATGCCCAGTTAGTGGATCGTAGTGTGTCACACTACATATTGTGAATAAGACAGCACATAAACTAAACAGGGCTCGAATTTAAGGTGGGTCGGTACCTTACTCGGAAGGAAAAACGAAAAAATATTATGTTCACCGATAATGATAAAAGTTAACAAGCAGATACCTTCATGCCTCTTGTTTGTTTTTCTGGTAACCTTAGCGACGTTATCGTTTTTTTCACGACGTCATGGACGTCACAATGGTTCGCGCTAAAAACAGGCATGTAAGTACATTTAACCCATATTTTTAAAGTATTGAATGTCCAAGGACAAAGATAATTATACCAAAATGTTTCTGAAATGTTGTTGCATACAAATATTTTGTTCAGATTATCTAAATATCCCGTCAATCGTAAAGATTGTACATTTCATCACTGAATTTAGGGTTTTTACGTCTAAAAGGTTTCACCAATTGCCGAGTTATAATGTTTATTTTCATATTAAAGCAGAACGGTGGTCAAATTCTTATCGCGATTTTTGAAATCTACACACTTTTTGTGTCATTTTAATGAAATAAAAAAGGAAAGTGAACGTTCTCAGTTTTTCACAATATCGCTTTCAAAGTAAAATTACCATCAAAACAACGACGTTAATATAACGTTGCGCTAACGTTGTGATTTTGCGTTATGTATGTAATTTTCTTGTAAATTTAATTTTGTAGGTTCTTTCCAGTTCTTAATTAATTTCTTGTGACACTCAGCATCTGATATGTTCAAAAATGATTGAATCAAAGTCCGCTTGTACTTATTTTTGCAAGAAATGCTTTAATCACAACGTAGCGTTACGTTATATTAACGTCGCTGAAATGAAGGTAATTTTACTTTGAACGCGATATTGTGAAAAACTGAGAACGTTCACTTTCCTTTTTTATTTCATTAAAATGTTAAAATGTTAAATGTTAAATTGATTTTGAACAGATCAGATCGATGCGGAGTGTCACAAGAAATTAATTAAGAACATGAAAGAAACTACAAAATTTAATTTACAAGAAAATTACATTCATAACGCAAAATCGCCTAAATCATTAATGAAAATGTATATTTTATATTTTGTACTTTGTAGTGAAAAAATAAACTTATATTTTCATCGTCAATGACGCCATTTGAGAAGATAAATGACGTCATCTTGGAAAAGAAAACGTCATAATTTAAGTAAAATACATCTTGTAAAACTCAAAACTAAGCACGAATGAAACAGAATATTCATCATCTTAGGTGTTAGATTTTTTTAATTTCTACTCGTGAACACAGAAAAAGACATTTTCACTCGTGACTATGCCACTCGTGAAAATATGTATTCTGAGCACTCGGTTAAATAAAAATCGATCCTACAAGAAAGTTGACAAATATCTTCTACATCTCTTCAAAAAATATATATATATTCATAGACTGACATACCCAATGGTTCCCAGTCCAGCCAGCGAATCCCAATCATTGTAGGGTGATATATACATCTGATTCCGTTCCTTAAATAACACAGAAACTATCAAAATATATTGGATCGAGACTTCATTTTTATAATACAAAAACATGCTTTGAAATGGAACTTCTTTCCCTGAACATGCCCGGATCTCGTGATCCAAGTTTTTACCATGATACTAAATTGTTTTAAGCACGCACCTAAGTGAATGTGGCCAACAATTACCGTATTTGATCAGGGATATGCGGTACAATCACCGTACAAAAATTTCATGACCAAACTTCAAGTTTTAATCCAGAGATTCGAACCCACGATCAATGGATACGTAGCTAGGCGCTCTGCCAATTTAGGTTATAATGTGATTTGGAAAGACATACATGTACATATGGAGTACCTTCCCGAAAGTTTTATGATGCACGAACCTGGCGTCAATTAGCTCTAATTAAGTTAAAGTTAAGGTGCGCTTCCATATACATGTTCAGCTGACATGACGATTTGTAATTGAACAAAGGGGCAAAGTTGCGTACGAAAAGTCCACTAAAATTTTGAGGATAATTCTCTTCGGTTAATTAATACCACACTATTACCTTCGCTACTTGTTTTGCCTTTATTCTCGCTTGATTATAACCACATTTTGTAATCTTTGCACCATATAGTTGTTGTAAGGCATCAACTTTAGCCTGTGTCATTGAGTCACGACCAAATATTTCAACGGAGCATTTACATACACTGGCAGCATGTACCTGATAAATAAAATTGCGCGATGTTATTACGATCATTTAAACTTAGAGCCTGGAAATACATTTGTATTATTATATATCAAAGAAAATCTAACCAATCTGCATTTGTACCACGTGACCGTCCAATATATTCCCGTATTGGATCCAAAAATAATATATTATTTTCGTATTGGACGATTGGGGACATGTGCACTAAACGATGCTAATTCAAAAATTATGTCCGCCATTGTTTTCATCGGTTCGAAACTGTTTTTCTTTGTAGTCTAGGCATGAATGAGGAAATAAACCATAATAATGGTCTGTACTAAATAAAATAACGTTATAAACAAGGTTTGTCATATATATTACAAATTTTTTACTTACAATACGCTAAATCAAAGAGCCAAATTTTGACGATTTCCGATCAAGCATTCAATTACACAGCAAAACTTTTGTATCCATTCTGTGACTGTGTGACGAATTTTCCAGTCATTATGCAATTAATACAAAGGTTGACTTTAGTTTCATTCAAGCCAAGCATTGCATTAAGTATAGATAATGATTCTGGCTTTCAAACGATCTTTCTCACAAAAACAATCCACGTCATTTCCAGACTTTATTTTCGGAAATCCGTCCATGTCCATCGTGCCATAAAAGTTCATCCCGTCAGCGAGTGTGTTTCCTATAATTAGTCTGTACATTCCTATCGCCCGTGTGCAGTTTATCTTTATATTATTAGATTCCATGGAACCTTGTACTTTCCAACCTTTTAAATCCACTATTACTTTTAGTTTAAAATTAAATGTCAAATAGTAAATCCTACGGCAAGGTCTTAACCTCGATACTTGAGAGAATTAATTTTCCGATGGGTTAGGGAGCTCCGCCTACATGCAGTGTGGGGAATCACGTGACCTAAAATGGTTCTTTACACGGAAAAAATGGCGACCATATCGTAAAATTTGAACGAAAAGACAAGATAAATGACATTTATACATCACCAATTCTTATCAAACCTAGCGCAGTCTAAGCAGCACAAAATTCTCTTTCTAACGGTAGTTCTGCCAAACACACAACGGTTCTAGTTTTCTAGATTACCTTGAGGTTTTGAACGAGTTTGGAGTTTCTTAGAGGAAAAATGCCGTGGTGCCTAACACGTTGTTCTAAGAATTATTGAAAATAAACAAATTTAAACTAAAATTGACCAAGCTCTTGCAAATGTATGTTAACCTTATGCATAAATACACATAACCTGTCGATAATTGTCCTGTTACGTCTTTAAATAAGAACGATATTAATGCAAATTGACTATTGGTGCTTCACACGTACAGTTTTTTCTGTCATGAAATGATGGTGCTTTACACGTTCGATAAAGATCTCATTGTATATTACATATCTCTAACGGAATTTCTACATCCATTTTTGCACCCACACGTCCGTTTCGACGTATTATTCATATATCGGTACATTGACACCAATTAATCACAAAGCCGCCTTTTACCAAATTAAGTTTGCAAATTCATACCAATGCATGCTTTTCTATATCCCCGTGGCATCGGTTTTCGACGATGTAAGGAAAAGTCGGCCAATATGAATAAATGAAACAAAATATCAAATTGATTTACTTGTTAATCCTTTGATCAAGTAATAATTAACCCAACAAACAACGTAAACATTAATTCCCTCCGTTTATGGCGTCATTTATTACATAAGAGTAACTTCCCTTGAAAATCGTTAGTTCGGCATTGCGTCATCTGATTTCGCCGAACTGTAGTCCTTTGTATAAAAAGTCACACTGCACAAAATTAAAAACGCGACAAGCTATCATCGGTGGAGTAAACGTTTAACTTAACATTTATTCGGGAGTTTAAGCAGTTTTTAACAAATTTAAATCATTTAAACAACCGTATATCTCGTGAAATTTCACGGTAATTTTATTTGAAGAGTCGTAGACAAACGACTATTGCACTCATGGCACAAAAAGTTATAACCCCTTCGTAGCACTTTCATTCTTGTGAAAAATAATAAATTGACCAGCCTAATACACCTGATACATTTGCCTTAATTAAATATATACAAATATGGTTTCTAGTGAATGTTTGTTGAGGTGAAATTGGTGCAATCAATACACTTTTTGTCTAAGGCATCTGACCCATTGAGCATAAGGAACCGATGAAACTTAGTCACGTTTAAAGAGTTGTGCAGTATACCACATGTTTCATTTATCACGTGATCTGTGTAGTAAACAGTAGGGTACGTCCGAGGACAACTGTCAAAATTTATCAGACGTATCAATTAGCGAGGCAGATTGAAAATAAAGATGCTTCATTTTGGTAATAGTAAAATTACGCAAAAATCAATGTATTGAAATATAATTCGAAAATAAATTACTTTTCCAACTTTTATTTGGAATGTTTTTATGCATTTCGACAATTATTCTCCTTTGGCGTCGAAATAACACGTGACCGGATCCGCGCATGCGTGAATTACGTAAATAAACCGGAAATTCATAGTTCGGCGAAATCAGATCCTCGTCGAAAACAGATGCCGTCAGGATACACATATCTACAAAAATAGCATTTGATTTTATGTGACATATCAGATTCTTCCTTTTTATTCCTCCACGTTTGATTTGAAGGAGTGTACGCGGCTGCCAGGTCGCCGAAGAGAGTGAACAGTGAGAGTAATTAGAAAAGCGATCTAGAAAGGAGCATTAGGTGTCAGGTGGGAGAAAGCGAGGAAGAACGAGGCAAAGATGTTTCAAACAAAGAAAATGGGACTTGAGTAGCTTAATTCTATACATCTACGTCATCAAATATATGCGTGCATATTCATATTCACACTTATATGTAATTGAGCTAAGGTTGCTGTTTGTTGTGGACAAGGCATTATACATAGCGTCGGGAGTAAACTTGGGTATGTCACATATGTAAAAGGCAAATAAAGTGACACTTTAAGTACTTTTTATTTTCACAATTATTTTGTTCTAACAAAATATTTTTTCGTTTAACGAAATGAAATATCGTTAAAGTAAAATGATAAAATGTAACGTTTAACGAAATATTAGCGTAATAAAAATAGAAATGCAAATGTCACTTTAAAGGCTCTGTACAATTTTTATCAAGTATGTATTGAAACAAAAACACAAAGGACTATTTTACATATATTATGATTGCTCAGGGGTGATATTGGTTGTAAAAAACCTGAATTTTTAGGCCGGGGGTCAAAGGGGTCGCGCTAGGCCCTATTTTTGGGTCCAGAGCAACGCCTTGATGGGGTCAGTGGAGGCGAAGCCCTCTGAAGCTCCAGTGGCTTGATTTAGATTGGATTCATATACACCCACACAAAATTTGACGATCGCCCCCGGATACGAAATTAATGAGACAAAAGTTTCACGATTCCATTTACTCTTTAGCGTGAAATAAATGGTTTAAATGAACAAACTCTGAAAAATATGCCGATTTTTTTCGGCGAAATCCAGAGAATGGGCCGAGTTTTCGGTGAAAACACAAAAACTTTCGGCCGATTTCCTCGGCAAAATCGAAAAGAAAAATCTTAAAGCCGATTTTTTCGGTGAAATCAAACGTTGATAGGATTGCATATTTTCACTCTGTCGTGAAAGAAGCTAAAACGTTACGGTGCAACTCCCGTTATCATACGATCAGTTATTTATTAAGAGTTAATTTACTTATAGCAACCACTGAACTCTCAAATTATTAACGAAGTCATCGTCTGCCATTATAGAAACTGATTGGCGGTAATCATCAAAAAAGTTGATATACCTTAATTATCAGTGAAAGGGACTCGGTGCCGACTCACATTAATCAATTTTTATTGACGTAATTGTTCATACTCAGATAAAAATCAAATCATATGTCCGTAAATAGTACGATATTTTTGGATATTCATAAATATATACGATGCCAAAATCACAACAAGGTTAACTCAAACCGTCAGTGCGCGGTGCTAATTAAATGTAATAACCTGACCTCATATATGAATTAACTTCCAACACGTAATTGTTTTCAATGAATTTAACAATTGACACTTGTCAAATTTGTATATTAAAAATTTTAATTCTTTTGTTCGCCGATTGTTTTTTTCACACATAAAATAACGTGCCGCATGGCAAATAAAATTGAGTAATTAGTCTATTCAAATTCGATATTTCATGAAAAAGATTTATCTAATCATGGCATAGTGTATTCATTCTGAAACAGCAAAAAGGGCATTCGTCATTAGAAATGACGTATATATGTATTTATCTAATTCATATTATATTTACACACTAAAAATAATAATACATCAATAAATCTATTATGCAAATAATAAATTAAGATAATAATGACCCAGTTCCATCATCACCAGCATTAATCATGACTAGATGTATTTTGCCCTTATAAGAGATGAAGAAATTAAATATTTGGAATTAATAGGACGTAAAAATGAATAGTTGATTGTTGGAAATTTTGAGAAAATTTGTAAGACCCAATGCTACGAAATGTGTTTAAAATTATATTTAACTTCTTGTACATCTACCCGCAACCCTCTGATGCAAGCATGTGTGCGGGTTTTAAAATAACTAGTTAAAAAGGTCTAGAACATAGTTGTACTTTTTTCATAAATATCAACCTGATAAAACTAATAACCTTTTGTAAATCACTATCAGTTCTTCATCGAACGTGTAAAGCACCGTCATTTCATGTCAGAAAAATTGTACGTGTGAAGCACCATTATTGCTTTTTCAGTAATATCTTTTTCAAATGGAGACGTAACAGTGAGTAATTGACAGGTGATTTGCATTTCTGCATAAGATTAACATACATTGGCAAAATTTTGGTGTATTTCGGCTAAAAGAAGTTAGTTTTCAAAAAATCATAGCATCTACGTGTTAGGCACCACGGCATTTTCCTCCCAAGAAACTCCCAACTCGTTCAAAACCTCGAGGTAATCTAGAAAACTAGAACCGTTGTGGGTTTGGCAGAACTACCGTTAGAAAGAGAATTTTGAGCTGCTTAGACTGCGCTAGGTTTGATAAAAATTAGTGAAGTATAAATGTCATTTACCTTGTCTTTTCGTTCAAATTTGTCGTTCTGGTCGCCATTTTGTCCGTGTTAAGCACAGATTTAGGTCACGTGATTCCCCACATTGCCTACATGTATAAGTATGGTATTAGTAGGCTACAAACACATCAGAACATGGTCGTCATTATGACATCATGATAATACGAACCCCCGCAGCGGTTTTCCACTTTATTAAATCAATAAGAAGCAAAGCGTGACGTAAGCACAGTGATGAGTTTGAAAATACGTAGAACTACGTCACAGGTCTACATTCGCACTCGGGAAAAATCGCATTGACATTTATTCGCCGCTACATT
Organism: Mactra quadrangularis; assembly: GCA_025267735.1. Lineage (NCBI taxonomy): Eukaryota > Metazoa > Mollusca > Bivalvia > Venerida > Mactridae > Mactra > Mactra quadrangularis. Next base: position 39,211,149 of record CM046304.1, read on the forward strand.
CATGAATTAATACCCTTTTCTTCTAAAGATGACTGGGCTTTTAAAGAAAATTGTGGTCGTGATAGTGTTTTGGGGTGATGTTGATAAAACTGTGAATACTTTGTTGGGATGATATGGTGATGATGATTATATCAAAGTAAAAGAAAGATATATAATAAAAAGGTTATTATACAGTTTACTGTACAATACGCCGATAGGCGAGTCCAATATGTCTTTTCAAGCTGTGTACGAGTCCAAATATATTTCCATATTGTACAGAAAACTGTATAATAACCTATAATTATCAAACTCCATTAAACCAGAGCATGTTGAGAACTGGATATGAAAAGTTATATAATACAATGTTAATCAAGTAGGAACCTAAATAACCTTGTATCAAACCTTACACAACACAATTGTAACAATCAAACACTTGAACATAAAGACAAATAGTAACATGTTTGATGAAGTGTATTTCAATTAGTTAGAGAGTGATTGCCTTCAATTCATGGAATCATTAAACTGCATATCAAGAGCTGAACGAAACAATATTGTAACTCCATTTGAAAATAAATGTAGTTACAATAGTGTTTCGTTCAGCCCTCGATAGGTATTACACTCTCAACATTTGTATGTATTGATTTTGATCTACATCGAAAACAAAAGTCAATTATCGTATGTTCAGCTCTGATATCGTCTGCTGGATTGTTTTCGGGACTTTACTTTAAAATTAAAACTTTTGTACTATACACACGTATATTTTATGCCTCACCCAACTAGATGGGTAAACTACAGTCAAGGCCGTTCTCTTTAACATTTCTATTATGCAGAAAACAAAGTCATACAGTTACAAGTTATTCTAATTATTATCAAGTGCACTTGAAGATCCTTAAGTTCTGGGCCAGTAGGATCAAGTTTCATGCTCAATGAAACAACTAATGCAATTTAAACCTTGATGATAAAACAATGCTGTTGACCGGCAACAAATGATACAAACTACGATGATAGAAATGATATTTAATTGTATTTACACATCCTAAGGCAAAATTTCCACTTGATGACGTTATCAATCCTCGGTCTAAGGCATCTGGGTCTTGTTCCTTCATTGCTAGCATTTTATTAAATGATCCACGCATCTTGCAAGATCCGGTAATCTGCTCATTCTCTGTAAAATATTGTTAAGTAAAGATATGAAAATCAACAAAGAACAAGTGGAACGTTATATTCACAAAATGAACATTAACATTGACATTAAATTCCATTTTAATAGTTTCAAAAGTTTGTTTATCTATTTCAAATGCTGGTGACGTTTGTTGCGTTTATTTCGCAATAAAAAACATTTCTTAAATATAAATAGTAACAACACATTATATCGGTCATATAACGAATGTCAGTCACTACTCACTCCTCCTGGAAAGGCTAAACCTCTGGATTTAGCTGTCAACCAACTACTAAGCGCATACTTTCGTCAGTGACTGACAACTGCCCTACATAATTATTAATCATTGGTAGGAGGGAGAATGACCGTAGAAATAATTTCATGACCAAGCTCCACGAAAGTATGCCCCGCCCGGAAATCGAACCAACGACCCTTCGATTAGTAGACTCGCGTGCTACCTACTGTGCCAGACGGGCGGAATTATTTGAATGAAACTGCGGTTAATTACCTAAATAGTGAATACAAAGAGAAAGATTTAAAATAAATATCATGTAAATGTTTAGAAATAAACAAGATAAGTTTGTACAGATCGTCCACGTAAACATTGCGTATATAAACACAAAGACTGTGTTCCATTTATTACACGAATTTCGGAACTACTTTGTAAAACAAAAGATTTCACGAGGACAGGTATTTCTTTTTCACGTGGCCGGGTAGATATCTAAATATCAACTCGCCCACGTGAAAAAGAACAACTCGCTCACGTGAAATCTTTTGTTTTACAAAGTAGTTCCGAAATATATCAACCCATGTTAAACAAAGGAAGCGGTGTGTAAACTTATTTTATAAACACATGATTATATAAAATTTATAAATGTAGTGTGCATATTCACTTTCTAAAATAAATATAAAATAGCTAAGTGGTATGTTTATATAATTAAAATGCCGTTCATGCATTAGCTTATTCACCCATTTGGTAAGCAAGTCCATTCTTTAAAGTACAATAACACGCATGACCTAGAATACGACCTGTAAATATATTCAATACCTAGTTTAAGATAAACATCAGCGTCTGAATCGAGACTTAGATATTTTGAATACATTAATGGTGTTTTCAGAATATGTTGATGTATTCTTTTATAGGCATTCTCAACTTGACGTGGAAAATCTGCAAGTTTGTCATCCATTTTTTATAAGAAGTTACTTGATGTAGTTGATTACTTGGACTAGTTTGACCTGTACAAAAAGAAAATGCATTAACATTATCATGAAAACATCTTTGCTGCAAAGATTGATATTTCTTATAACAGAATGTGGTGGTAAGATTAATTTTTGTAACATTCTTGATAACTTCAATAAGTTGAGATCCATTGAAGAGGATATTAACGACCTGTGCATACAATGAGTGGCAATTGACCAGACAGAAGGAATTATTGTTGTTGCTTAAGATATTGAACATTCTATGTCATACTGGTTAGTTAAGAATTTAAATAAAAAGATAGAATGAAAGAATTTTTTTATACTATATTTCATTTTCTGGCTAGACAAATGATTCATAAACGTGTGGTAGTAGTGGAGTAATTAAGACAACGAAATCGCTTCCAAAATTTTACGTACATACATATCAAGACTCGAGCGATAGTGATGGAATTAACTGGAGAAAGGCTTACAATTTGATATATTACGACAAAATTACAATACAACCGTAAGATAACAATGCGATTTGGAGACAAATGCGTATCATAACAACAAATAATGGAAAAAAATAGAATGATTTGTTTCGTCTCATCGTAAGGTATCAATTAATACTATCTAAATGTTGGAAAATTGTCTCCCCTAACTCTTTACAGCATGGCACTCGATCTCATTGTCTTTTCTTTATTAATGTACTCGTTACCACGAATAATATTTTGCTCGTAAATAAGGTGTTTATTGGACAAAACCTTAAGAGATTTTTAGAGGCAACAAAACTTGAAATATAAAGAGTTTTTAGACAAAATTGACCTATAATTATATGTAAAATGAAGTGAAAATCAATAGAGCCATATATCTTATATATTTCGTCAAAAAGTTTAAAAATTAAAATAAAAAATGACAATAAAGTAAAACCAACTTTAAGTACAAAAATTCTAAACCTTTTTATCACTTTTTTATAACTTACTAAATTTAAACACTTAATTCCAATAAAATGCAGATCCAAAACTTAGCTCCTTTTGTCACTCTTTTCACACTTAGTAATACACTAATGCTGAATGATCATAATGTGTCAATAGCAACTGAAGCTTAAAATTGATTCACAGTTTATTATCCATAAAATACAACATTTACAAAAAGATCTACACGTTTATCTGTGCAATGGTAACTTTATGCAATTTTAGAAAGTACGTAATTATTCGTTCAATTTAATATAACGACGAAACTATAAAAATGCAAACCCATTATGCAACGTTACCTCATGCACAGATGATATGCATGCTGTTGGCGTGTTATATTAAAATGACTTTCCCGTTTATAAATTATTTTCATTATTTACCACATTTGTATAGCGCTCTTCTCATATTGAAAATATGTTCAGAAGAGCTTTAATACAATTACATGCATAAATAAACGATAAATATAGGTACTCATTCACATATTTTAACTTAAATATCAACTTTTTCTAAAGCTATTAAAAGTGTAAAATAGTACCTACAGTAAAATGGTTACGATATATTATTAAAGAATACAAAAATAATACAATAAATACTGATTAATACAAAACATCATTGATCAATTTAGTGACCATATTGGTTAATAAACAAGTGGGTTTATTTTTTTTCTTGAAACCATTTAAAGACTGGACACACACTTAAGTGAGTCCAGAAGTGCATTCCACAGGTTTGGTGCATCACGACTGACAGATCCTTGAGGGACACTGTATTTCATCAGCACAGGGTCCGAAAGTTCTTCATTAACACAGACTTTCTGATATACATCATTCAGATAAGAAGTTATCCAATTTAGAGCCCCGTCCACAATACCGTAGTGATTAGGCAATCGACTTTACTACGTTTATTACGTTAAGTGTAACATAGTTATTGTCTAAAGACTGGAGAATGTCATTTTTACTGTTGTTTCAGCAGAATGAATTTCTTTGTAGGCTGACTGATAAGGTTCATGCAGGTTGTTCTCTTTGAGACGGTTCTCAAGTCTAACATTTACAACTTTTTTCCAAAATCTTTGACAGAAATGGAAGATTTGAAGCAGGTATGCAGTTCTTAAGAACATTTGAATCCATATCTGGCTTTTCAACATTGGTTTAATAATTATGCTATTAAATGATTTTGATACACTCCCAGCTTTTTATGATGCATTGATTAGATTTGTAACTATAAGTAAGAGTTCGGGTAAACATGATTTAAGAAGTCATGTTGGAATAGGATCTAACTCGCAAGATTTATTTGGTGACTTCTCGATGACTTTCTTTATTTCTTGCGAAGCTCCAGACAGATTTTTGAGTTTAGTCCCTTGGTATTTCTCGGTCACAGATTTATTAGGTGTATCAAATTGATTCATCATGATGTCATTCCTAATGCTTTTAATGTTAGATGAGAATAGCTTACTAAAACTCTGAGCAGTGCCTTTCGGTGATGTTCAGATGGTAGATCAGGACCACTATTTTTCATAAACTTTTGGTAACTCTGCCAGCAAGTTCAACTTTGAGTAATAATCTTTACGGGCTTCAATAAGCAGTTTGTTGTACTAGACACATTCGTTCATGTAATTTTGATGATGACCTAAACGTTTTGCCTCCCTCATTTTACGTTCTAACTTACGTTGTCAAATGTCTAGCAGATTAGAGTTCCTTTTAAAACCACGGACATTGAGGACAAACCTCACGTCTTTTAACGTAAAGGTGCATGTTTATCTATTAATTTGGTTAGCTTATTATTATAAATGTCAAGCAGTTCATCAGCATCCAAATTTTGAGAATGAATTTGATTAAAAATAATTCAGTCTTCTTTGAACAATTCATTGTCAATTGCTCTTAACTGTCTAAAAGGTAACGATTATATTAATTAATATATATATTTTTTGGCTCATCCCCGCTTACCATTTTTCCATGCTATTTCATTTTATTCTGCGGACAATCTCCAATTGCAAGATCCACCTGGATAATAAAGACTTTAAAAACTATAGGAGCGGTTATAATTTTGCTTTTTTACACCAGCAGGTGTGCCTGTGTGAAAGTATATAGACCGTAAAGTCAGTCATCTACAAAAGCAAAAACCTGTACATGCGAATGTTTAGATTAGTGTAATAATCGTTTTACGAGGAAAAATTGTACATGAGGGAGAAGTTTGAATAAAAAATACAATAAAATAACATAATACTTAAAGTTAAATTAACGGTGAAAGATCTTGGTGGAAAAGATTGCTCCGATGTTTACAAACAAATAACACTTACAATAGCAGTTTTATCAACGGGGGAAATATTGACCAAGGGGGAATATTAACATATAATAAGGGAAAAAATGCCCAGGGGGGCGAGAAAAGAGGCTTAGGCTTTTTTCCGTAGGGAAAAATGTCGGGCTATTTTTATCGGGGGATAACTTTGCAAAAGATTGCTTCACCTAGAATATTTGTGAAGATAATCAAGTGGCCAAATCGGGCGTCACAGTATCTTCACTTGGAACACAGGCCATGTTTCTTTACTACAGTGTCACCTTATGGTCTGTCTTAAGATGAAGAGACGGATCACATCGGATGAGCTACGGTGATGCCCCCCAACTCCTTGGAATAAGAACGCATTTGTTTCGCTCCTCAGTGAATCCCGGTTGCATTTAAATTTTGCCACCGGGGCCACTTCCCGGTGATCGCCGATTCAACATCGTTTATCCCGATTAAATGAGGTTCTTCGCTTCGGTTTTAATCCCGGTTATCCCTGGTCTCCAAACGGGACGTACCGGATCTGTACACCGGGACAGTGTGAACTAGGCATAAACAAGTTTAAAGGTTTTCTGTGTAGGTATTGTTAAACATTCTGTATTTGACTTCTATGCCTGTTTTAGCATCACACACTATGTCATAATTGTTTCTGAAAGCATTTGCCCACCTCAAGACAATATTGGTATATATACATGATTTATTTAAATTGTTTTTCTTCAATAACGATTTAGACGAATGAAAATTGAAACCAATTTATTTATTTTGCGTGATACAGAGTATATATATATATCACAATTTAAAGCATGTACATTTGTATATACACTGTACATGTACACAAAATAGACGTAGTCGAAATCGCCACATATTGGAAAAGATTAGGTTTAAAAGGTGACACAACAATATTTGACCTATAAATTTGCAGGATCGTGCATAGCTCACGAGAATAAAAAATTCTGCTACTTGATCGAATCAAAGCGCTAAAAGGACAGCTTTAGTGATATGTTGTAAGTATGGATTTTATAACTCATTTTATACATGTCAAAATTGCATAATCTGATATTTTTAGTATTTTTTGTTTATGATTTCCAAATAAGAGTCTCTAAGTATAACTATATGTACACAATTGAAGTGGATGACATTACTTCATTATAATATCGTGTTTAATCCTTTCAACAGTCTTACTGCAGTCGTTGAGTAGTGTTATGGAACACTCTGCTAAACAAAAACGCACGACAGCCGTATTTTGTTTGGTGCTACATGTATACATGTAAGCCCAAACAAATATATGTATATCTCCCGTAATTATAGACTGTATCAATCCTTAAGTACAGAAACTGCAAACAGTTGGTCAGTACATATACAGTGTAATAACAAATTTTAACAGATTTTGTACTATGCGAGGCCAAACAATTTCTGTGCACCTAACAAACACTTGAAAAATGAACTTTTTCATGCGCGGAGCTAAATAGCCAAAGAGTGATGAGCTGTGCGTTTAATTATAAAAGACATTTTAAACCCTCAATGTATGGAATTGTTTCAACGATTTGTTCGTATTGGGTCGTAAAGATATTTTAATACAGATGACCCTTGCAGTGTCTGATAACAAGTAGTCAAAATATTTAGAGTAATTTCTTTTAGATTAAAAGAGAGAAGAAAATATACCATTCCCATAAAAATATTGACTATAAACACTTTATCATATTTATTTACAATAAACATGAAAATAGTCCTACAGCCTGGAAGTAATCCAAATGTAACATACAATAAAAACACGATACAATAATGTCAAACAATTTTGCTTCCTAAGTTTATTTTAATTAAGTGCCAATTTCTTATAACATGATATTCAAGGGGCGATATGAAGTTTTATATATTTTATAAAATTTATTTATTGGAATTGTGTGGACACACAAGTAACTAATCAGGGCTCGAATTTAACAAAAAATTGGACTTGCAAATTTTTGCGAGTTGATTTGAATTCAACTCGCAAAATGAAAAAACCACTCCCATTCTTTTCCCAAATTTTAATAGCATAAATTATTACTATTCATACATGCAATATAAGACAACATAATACTGTATTTAACTGTAGACAGAACCAGGGCGTTGTTGTGGGATAGGCAAAGAATATCGAACATTTTAAGGTGAATCTTTAATTAATACTACCGATCTATCTGGCCATTTCAATGCTGATTTGAGCCTTTAGACATCAATATTATCATCATATTCAACTCGCAAACTTTGCGAGTTAAAATAAAAGTTACTTGCAATGTTCACAGTCCACTCGCATTTTGCGAGTATGCGAGCTAAAATTCGAGCCCTGCAAGTAAGTAACGTAAACCAGGACGCGCTTGATATATGTACGTATAAGTATATACATATTCTTTGTTTACTTCACTAGTTATATTTCTTCACATGAACATTTGTATACGATAACAGCCATAGGCCATCAAAGTATACATTGTTTCACTGATTTTAAAGTTTCAGTGGTTAACACTGAATAAAGCTTATGTATGTACATGTAGCTCAAATTTATATATCATGATAAAGATACGGTAGTTAAACAACGACTTACTTAAAATAAGCATACATGTACATGAGAAACGTACAACACAAGGTAAGAAATTACATTTAATATTTGCTGGTTTATTTTATCGATGTTTTTGATATGTTTAATGTTACTCGGTTGGCTGAGATATTGCCGGCTCTTTATGGATGCGTAAAAGCATACAGCCCCGTGTTCAGTAACTACTACTAGCTAACGTTACGGGTACGGGAGAACTCAACCCGAAGACAACTCAACCCGTGCAATACTCAACTCAAAGTTGGGACAACTCAACCCGTTAGTAGGGGATTGAGTTGTCTCGGGTTGAGTTGTCTATGAGTTGAGTTGTTCCGACACTTCCGTTACGGAGCGTTTCGGAACGTTCAAGGTAACTGAACACGCTGATGGTCTAACAATGTTCATTAGAGCTCGCTAGGATGGTCGGTCGCTGTAACATAACACAATAACACCATTATAACGCTTAAGAATGTCCTTGGACTGCAAAGAAAATACGCATTAAAGTATACTTCAGACACCTCCGATGAAAAAGAACTTTTTATTGGATCCAATTATCGTTTAATATGCTTATGTTATTGATTGTAATTGATACGAAAAGTATATCGAAACTGAAATTAGAATTGTGTTGTTGATAAGTTAAACAATAATTTTGATAACAGTATGTTTATAATGAAGTTCTGTTATAGAAAAACCTTTCTCAAAATTAAAAACATCAAGCTCTAAAACAATTTTGAACCATTTATATATATAAGTCAAATTAAATTAACAAAATGTGCACTTTTTAAGAAATGGGAATATTGTCAAACATAAAAAGCAAAATGGTTTGAAATGTTTATTGTGCCTCTAATACAAGTTGTAGCTTAATGTTTTTAATGTTGTATAGTACGACAATATTAACCCTAGCTTGAACTACCTAATTATAATAATTGCACACTTCACTTACATTAAACCGTGAGTTTCTGTATGAATGAATACAGTCATACAAGTGTTAATAACAACCGATGTGACTATAATTCAATTTTTGTTAACATGGCGTGTTAAAGTTCTTTTAATTTTGGACATATTAGTTTTTGGGGAAACACGTAAGTTTGCTACATTGTGGCACAGTTTTAAAGTTTTTATTTTTAGGAAAACAAAATTAATTGTTCAGTACTTGTATTTTGCCGAAAACTTTCGATAAAGCGAGATTTACAAACGAAGACAAACATAGACTGTAAATACTGAGTTTAATATATTCTTGCACAAAGGTCAAGCTCAAGTTAATATTGTCGGACTATATATAATATTACTTTCATTTCTGCTGAATATACTATATAACCTCAACAGAACGGCCCTGTACAGAACAAATCCTCTGCACAAGAACAGCTTTTGATAATTCCACGAGGTGTAATTTTAATTGAATGTAGCCTCTGACGAGCAACGACCTCTAAGCAGCATCATACGTTAGTCTCTCTCAATGGGTGTTGTTTAAGAGAGGTTGTACTGTACCTAGTGGTTTTAAATAAATGTGGAAAGAAGGCGTAAGACCTAATAATAAAGGTATATACAATGACAGTTAGATGATGGTGGGTATGAAGATGAAAATAATGTTACATGTGAATGCACACCGAGGGTATGAAACTAATTTCAGAAAAAAATCGAAATATACGATTTAAGAGTAGGCCAAATACTTTTCATATGACATACGGTTAAATTGACCATGACCAACTTGCTACTATCTCTTGTACGTCGTCATAGACCACTTTGTAGATTAAGGGGACTATTAAGGTGTACGATCTCAAAAGTGAATTAAAAAAGAATTTTTATGCTGGAGAGGGTGATACTGTCAGGGCGTGTCCTCTGATCAGGTGTGCCGGTTAGCATTTTTATACAAGAGGGTGATACTGTCAGGGCGTGTCCTCTGATAAGGTGTGCCGGTTAGCATTTTTATATTGGAGAGGGTGATACTGTCAGGGCGTGTCCTCTGATCAGGTGTGCCGGTTAGCATTTTTATACTAGAGGGTGATACTGTCAGGGCGTGTCCTCTGATCAGGTGTGCCGGTTAGCATTTTTATACTAGAGGGTGATACTGTCAGGGCGTGCCATCTGATCAGATGTGGCGGTTAGCATTTTTATATTGGAGAGTGTGATAGTGTCAGGGCGTGTCCTCTGATCAGGTGTGCCGGTTAGCATTTTTATATTGGAGAGGGTGGGTGATACTGTCAGGGCGTGTCCTCTGATCAGGTGTGCCGGTTAGCATTTTTATATTGGAGAATGTGATAGTGTCAGGGTGTGTCCTCTGATCAGATGTGCCGGTTAGCATTTTTATATTGGAGAGGGTGATACTGTCAGGGCGTGTCCTCTGATCAGGTGTGCCGGTTAGCATTTTTATATTGGAGAATGTGATAGTGTCAGGGTGTGTCCTCTGATCAGATGTGCCGGTTAGCATTTTTATATTGGAGAGGGTGATACTGTCAGGGCGTGTCCTCTGATCAGGTGTGCCGGTTAGCATTTTTATATTGGAGAATGTGATAGTGTCAGGGTGTGTCCTCTGATCAGGTGTGCCGGTTAGCATTTTTATATTGGAGAATGTGATAGTGTCAGGGCGTGTCCTCTGATCAGATGTGCCGGTTAGCATTTTTATATTGGAGAATGTGATACTGTCAGGGCGTGTCCTCTGATCAGGTGTGCCGGTTAGCATTTTTATATTGGAGAGTGTGATAGTGTCAGGGCGTGTCCTCTGATCAGGTGTGCCGGTTAGCATTTTTATATTGGAGAGGGTGATACTGTCAGGGCGTATTCTCTGATAAGGTGTGCCGGTTAGCATTTTTATATTGGAGAGGGTGATACTGTAAGGGCGTGTCCACTGATCAGGTGTGCCGGTTAGCTCAAGTGGTAGTGTACAAGTATCGTATGTACGTGTTATAATATAGGTCGGATGTCACAATGTGAAGTTTAAATATGCAGAGTCATGGTAAAGCATGACTAAAGTATTTTAGATTTTAGCCAGTCATGTACTTTTAAGATTTTATTGTTGAAAATGATTTTACCGAAATTAAATTAATTTTTTACGGGCAGTTAGACCTATTTAATAGTAATTCTCATCTGGCATAGAAATAAAATCCCACGTTATCCCTTAAGTGGTAGATGCCAGCACGTCTCATAGGCCTTGGCCAGATTCCAGATTCGGTAGATTCCGGGGAATATCAATGTGTATGCTCTATACGGACCAGCCTGGACTCGTGGTTTCAATTGCCAAATACGACTTACATACCTTGGTGAAGTTTTGGCAATATTGTCTTCCGCTATTTTCCCGCCTTTATCTGTATCATGTAGGGCAGTAAACAGCAGCTACAGAAGGTACAGGCATAGTACCAAGTTTAAAGTTTTAACCTAAAGAAGTAGGCCTACCCAGGGATTGTGTTTAGGACGAGTGACCACTGCAGTTTAACTCGAGATCTTGAGATGCATCAAATATTATATTACATTACTTTCAATTCTATAGTGCACATTGTTGAACATTAATCCTAAATCTATATGTAATTATGATCTAGCAGCAATTATGTTCTGGCAGCAAAGATGATCTGGCAGCAATTATGTTCCTTGAATATCATAAAATCTAAATTCAATTTATATTTGCACAGGTCATATTTATAGAAGCCATCAAGTTCTAGTACATCAGAAATATCTTATTAAGGATGGATGAGAAAATTAAAGATCTACCTAATCAAGTTGAGAATGCTTATAAAAGAATACATCAGCATATTCTGAAAACACCATTAATGTATTCAAAATATCTAAGTCTTGATTCAGACGCTGAAGTATATCTGAAATTAGGTATTATATTATTTACTATTTCTGAACAAGTTTTACAATGTAATCTGTTTGGTTAATTGATAATATTTTTACAAATACATGTAGCCCTAATTGTATTCTACTTATTAACTTAGTACATAAAAAGAAGGCGAAAATTGTATCTACTTTTTGTGTTTATATTTATTATTTCAGTTTGCTTGATTGATAACAAATTTAGCAAATATGCTTATTTCCTTTCCATAAATTAAGCAGGCAGCATTCTTTTCATGGTTCAATATTTGCCATTTAACATGACAAAAACTAGAATATTCACCCGAGTAAAGTGATACATCATGTACTAGTATTAAAATATTGAATTGGGTCAATTGAAAAGAATTAAGTTTATCTTTAACAAGACACCCAATATTAATCTGGTTCATTACTTTGATTTTTATTATTCTTGTTAATTTCCGGAAAGCCCCTAGTTCATTTAAGTTTTAACAGTTATATTTTTGACCGTTTCTAGATAGTTTTTGTTAAAAGACCATTCGATATTACATGAAGAATTTTATGTGACATCCAGTAATGCTTTATGTTAGCGTTATCTAGATACAAATCTATTTCATCTCAATTGTCATTTAAATCTACAACTAAGTTAATACAACCCACCACCAGCTTCTCATTACGTTCACAAGGGATCTGAAACTGCGATGGATCAATCTTTACTTATTATAAATTTGCAGAACATTTCTCTATTTTGTTTGTAAGCATATCATCTTCATACAAGTACATGGTTTTGCATGTTACATTGCATTGACAAGCTTCTACCACAAAAAGGATTTGATATCGTTATATAACCAGTTTTTGTAGTCGTTTACTTCTAATTTTGATTGGTAAAAGATACAAAGAAAACCGAAGATGTTATGAACAATTCTATAATAAGTCTTCAACTTCGATAATACCTTAGATAATAGAAATTCATTTATTTTCTGGATAAATCTTTAAGGTTTAATACATAATCAAACATCTGTACAACTGTGTTGTATTACACATTCAAAATATTTCAGAGAATGAACAAATAACAGGATCTTTCAAATTACGAGGAGCATTCAATAAAATGTTAAAATTGTCAGAAGAAAATCCGGAGATTTTAAAAGGCGGAGTTATAACAGCTTCAAGTGGTAATCATGGTATTGCATGTGTAAGTTAATTTTATAAAACATATATACACAATAAAGATTAATTAAGACTGCACTACGTCTGACAAAAAATCGGTTACGTATTAATGTCGTTTACCTTGTCTTTTTCATCTAAATTTGTTGATCTGGTCGTCATTTTTGCCGTGTTAGGAACCATATAGTACACGTGATTCCCCACACTGCGTTCATTCCTATCCCACTGTATACAACACCTACTTTGGGTGTTATTCAAAATGTCATTCAAAATTATGAAAGATAAGAATTCTGACGATTCTAGAGAAATTCTGCTTAGGAAAAGCTTAAGACATCAATGATTTTTAATCGGGGTAATCTTTTTTATTATGATTAAATGTGTGTACACGTTAAACATATACAAATGATTACAGTATTATATAAGGCACAAGTTGTATCTAAATTTATTTGAATTGCAATTATTGTGCTTTTCGAAGCATTTCAACATTGTTTATTCATGCTGCTGCAATCAGTTTCCGTGCTTCATGGAAAGGCTAAAATTTCTGAACGCTTTTAAACTATAACTAATCACATACCTTTTAACCAAAGACTGAAAATTGACATTACGCTGGACTTAGAATTTCTAATTATTCATGATCCATTCACTAATGACCGGATTAGCGTATACTTGGACAAACATAATCGCATGTCTTTTGGCGCAAGGGATTACTTTGTTAAAATAATTAGTCACGTGTCTATGGACGTGCTTCAAGTAGCCTCAGCGTTATAGGACACTTATGTCAATTGTTCTAACTGATACAAAGGAAGTTGGAAGAATGGCTTTCGAAAACATATTTTTGGGCTGGGTTTAATGCGGCGTCAACACAATTTAGGTAATTTTACGGCGTCTAGCGCACCTAACCTAGCTTTCCTGGGCCCTTGTCTATAACCAATACTCACATACCCTTCCACAAGGCCAGAAACTTTTCCATATATCTTATTAATAATGTTGAAAAATGTAAATGTTAAAATGAATGTATTTTAATGTATTGTATAAATGTAAAATCATGGACATATTGTCTAAATGTTGAAATAAACTATCTATCTGTCTGTCTGTCTGTCTGTCTGTCTGTCTGTCTGTCTGTCTGTCCGTCCGTCCGTCCGTCCGTCCGTCCGTCCGTCCGTCCGTCCGTCCGTCTGTCTGTCTGTCTGTCTGTCTGTCTGTCTGTCTGTCTGTCTGTCTGTCTGTCTGTCTGTCTGTCTGTCTGTCTGTCTGTCTGTCTGTCTGTCTGTCTGTCTGTCTGTCTGTCTGTCTGTCTGTCTGTCTGTCTGTCTGTCTGTCTGTCTGTCTGTCTGTCTATCTGTCTATCTATCTATCTAATTAATGGAGGAAAATTGAAATTATTGTCAAATTTTCATGGAAGGGTATAACCTCTCCGGGTGTCATTCGAACCCGTACCCCCTTTTGGACACGAGATTCCAAATCCCGGCGCGCTACCAACTGAGCCATCGACCCGGGTTTTGAAAATATTTACTAGCCCAATTATACAATGCTATACGCATATTATCAAAGTCATTAAAATCACCTTCTTAAACAGTATTATACGAATGTTAAACTTTTACTACAGATGCAAGCTGCCAACGTATGTAAATGTTCTGTGGAAGTATTTGGTCAAAACTCAATGTCACAGTCTAAAGTAGACGCCTTACAACAATTATATGGTGCAAAAATAACAAGATATGGCAATGATTGTGTGGAAGCTGAAATAATGGCAAGACAAACAGCAAAGGTAAGGCCATAAATAAATGCAAGCAAGAAAGCCCGCCTAGTTTGCTCAGTCGGTAGGCTATAATTCTATTGACTGGGGAGTTGTGTGTTCGGTTCTAAATGGAGAAGTACACGAATATACATAGTAACTGGTTAACAGCTTAATCATCACAGTTAGCTTTTCCAGGAACGGTGAGTCGGTTGACATATCTACATGATATGACCTATACGAAGTGATACTACGGCGTTATACCAAAACCAAACAACAGCAAGATAATGGTGAAAGCATCAGTAATTATTTTTTAATGCAGTTATACGGCAATAAATTGATTTAGTTTGTATTTCAATAATTAAGCTGGTTTAATATATGTTAAGCCATTTTATAACTTTCTGTACTTCATTTAAATATACTTTAAAAGCAATTGGCACAGTCAAAACATTTATATGTACATCTATACTACAATATTTGGCCAATGATTTACAGTTTTTGATTAAACAATAACTATAGACTTGATTCAATTAATATTCATATATAGAGTTTTTAGGAACGGAACCAGCTGTATATATCACCCTACAATGATTGGGACGTGATGGCTGGACAGGGAACCATAGGGTACGTTAAAGTTAAAACAAATGAATGTTTACTCAAGAAATCTGTTTTAGAGGTGAATAAATTGTTTATTAAACTTGTGTAGTCAATTGATCATTAAACATCGATATTCTATACAGTGGGACAGTTAAAATATAGGTGCAAATTCCATAAAAATATGAAATACAGTAAAATCTACCTTAACAGCCACCTGCAATTAGCAGTCAACTGCTGTAAACGCCAATCTGGCTTCCTCCCAACGAAAATTCCTGTATTTTGCACCTGTTATAATCAGCCACTTGATGTCTGTGGCTAGTGGTCACCTATTTCCTTACAAATTCACCAATTTACCTGTATTAAGTGGTCACGGTAAACTAACATTTAGAATTAACAAAGTGTCATCATCATTGTATAATGGCACAGACGTGTGAAAACCCTCCCAGTTGAGTCTTTAAACAGTCTAAATTTATCAACAAAGTGTCATCAAATAAAGAAGGACTTTAAACTCACAACAGTCACTTGTGCCCTTTTGGAAGATAATTTAATAAGAAACTGCATGAATAATTTACAATTCAGATTGCACTTGTCAAAGCATTTTTATCTGACCCTGGTTTAAATGGTCACCTGCTGTAAGCAGCGAATTTAGCCACTTCCCTTAAATGACAGCTTAATGCAGGTTGTACTGTACTTACAAATCATTTAAAGTCGCATTGTTAACCCGGGTCGATAGCGCAGTTGGTAGCGCGCAGGGATTTGGATACTCGTGCCCGAGGGGTGCGGGTTCGAATCCCACCTGGGGAGGTTATACCCTTCCATGAAAATTTGACAATAATGTCGATTTTCCTCCATTGATTAGATAATATGGAGAAGTTTCCGGCCTTGTGGAAGGGTAGGTGAGTACTGGTTATAGACAATGGTCCAGGAAAGCTAGGTTAGGTGCGCTGGACGCCGTGAAATGAACTTAATTGAGTTGATACGGCGTTAACTCCAATAAATAAAAAAATAAAAATAAAAGTCGCATTGTTTTGCAATAACCAATGTGGTCTTTATAACTTGTGGAACTGAACGTTATTTTAGTTTTTATACAATAAGATGACATCCTGTAGCGATTGGCTTGGTTAAGTATATAATTAGCCGTTAACACCAAATACCGTATTGCATATACCGATGGAAACATTCATAGGGAGATGTTCGGATGCAAGACGCAATAGATATAACCAATATAGTAACATACAAAGAATAAATTCAATGTAATATCTGACACAGGTACAATAGCACACCAAATCCTTATAATTTTACAATTTTAAATGTCTTTTCAGATACGAAATATACGAGGACTTGCCTGATGTTGATTATGTTTTTGTATCGGTAGGTGGGGGAGGTGTTATCGCTGGTATAGCACCTTATCTAAAGTCTAAAAATTCAAATATCAAGGTAATGCTATTAATTGACACTGAGCTAATTTCCAACCGTTAACTCTGTCCAAATTTGTTTCTAAGAATGAGTTATTATCTTTCATTACATAAGAATATTTTGCCGGTGTTGCATGTAGGATGGTTGGTCACTCAGAGTTGTTTACTTTTGTATAACTTCCTAAACATGCACCAATGCTATGGTTGAGTTTGTTCATGCAAAAAGTTATACAACCGCTGTTGCACCTATCGCTTTATCGTGAAGTGTTTACAGTCGCTAATGAGGGTAGAAACAAACTTGTATCTAGTTTAAAGTGTACTCATTGGGATATTAGCCTCGTCATGAAAAATGGGCCACATGTCTGCTTGTAAAACTTGAAAACTTCTAGACGAACAGCTTAAACTCTGAAAAACCTTAAATTAACGAGTTCTACGTTAAGCAGGATAAAACTAAAGATAAGTTTGTTTAAGATGCACATATAAGGTATTGTCATTTAAACGCAAAGTGCATAATAATAATGTTCGGCAATTCCTGATATATGACTGGAGTGAAAGATGTTATTATATAGAATAATTATGGTCTATATTCCTGGTCACCGTCACAATAATGTTTTTAAAGTATGCAATCTAGTGAGAAGACAAAAGATGTAACAATAACTATTTATTTACTCTGAATTAACATGTAAATTCAAAATTTATAGATTATTGGATGTCAGCCGAAAAACTCTAAAGTTTTATATGAGTCAATCAAGGCAGGTCACATTGTTCACGAGACTTCTTACGAGACTATATCAGATGGTACTGCTGGAGCTGTTGAGGATGGATCAGTAAGTCAACATTTTTATATTTGATATTACGACTAAAACTAACTTTTACCTAAGGGAGTTTGAAAGAGGAACAGCAACTGTGAAAAACACTGACCTCTCACACACATAAAAACAAAATGAGGACTGTTTTATAAGTTTAAACGTATGTTATAAAAAGGATGTCCCAAACATACAGTAAAGACTGTTGTAGTGACCCCCTGTACGTAGCGACGTTCTGTCTTTACTGACCATAGTTAGGTGCGCGGAACAGTATTTACTATATAAATGGTCTGTATGTTGCGACTCCCTGTCTAGTTCGTACAACGACCATGATTTAGCGTCTCCCATTACGGTTTACAGGCCGCGCAAAACGACTTTTGCATGGGGAGTAAAGCTGCAGTCACATAAACATAGAAATAGCCGTGAGGGCACCGTACGGGCGCCGTGCGATCAAGCTCCGCAAGGACTCGTACGAACTCTTGCGTACCTGTACGGACTGTTACGTTTTTACCAGGGTCCGTGAGATGAGCCATGGATACACGTATCGGCTTTAAAGTCAACTCGTAAACAAAATCGTGGCCGAGTATGAATTAAACAGCCATATCTTCCAGCTACGGCTCCGTACGGGTGTGTTGTTTAGTACTATGTGCGTACTGTCAACTTAATACGCAAGGCTTCCCACGGCCTACAGCTCTCTGCACGTACGGGTCCGCAACAAGCCACGATTTTATGGGGCCGAGGCATAACTCGAATGAACGGTTCACACAAAAGATATACCGATCGGACCCGGGTACGAAAAATAACGAAACCAAAAATAAGAACCTAGTAAGAGTTTCGCATTGGGACAAACAGTGATAAATCTAAGGCTACATGTAATAGGATACTTGACAATAGAAGTAACACTAACTCTTTTAAGCCCTGAACAAAAATATTGATGCAAATCCATAGGTTATTGGCGGTCAGCCGAAAAACTGCAAAGTTTTATATGAGTCAATCAAAGCTGATCACGTTGAATTAGACACTAGTTTAATTTTATATTGTTACACTATTTACCAATATTGAAAATAAAGTGACAAACTTTTATTACATTGATCTATATTATTATTTTATCTTTAATCAGATCACATTTCCTGTGTGTCAGAAATTCGTTGATGATTGGATTCTAGTTGAAGAAGATGAAATATCAGACGCTGTATTCTTTATGTTAGATAAACATCATAAAGTTAGTAATTTATTTGATACTTACACAAATATTTTTGTTTTGCCATAATATTTGGTCAACTAGATATCAGGGTATTTATAGTTTTATGCAATACGTAACGTTCGTGTGGAACATTCCATGATTACATGTATATGATTAATTATTTGTTTTGTTGGGTTTAACGCCGTAGCAACACATTGTATAGGTCATATAACGGCGGTACATATATATCATAGATTCATTTTTAATAATAATTTGGACCATTTACTGACTTGTTTTATAATTTCATGTAGGACGGCATACTCACTAAACCAACACTCTAGATCATTTTCCTTATAAGTAATCACTAACCATTTTACAAGCAGTCGATAGTGTCTTCAAATAAAAGGGATAAATGATATTAAATATCAATTCTTTACGGACGTCTATAACTTGCTGAGGTCGGAAATCGAACACCACATTTACGTTGACGACATCCAATTGGTGACACCAGCAGTATACAACAATGATTAAAAAATGAATGAGCATTTTCTTTTGTATGATATTAACTTTCGTAAGTCTTTGTTCAGTTCTGTAGTATTCCAAATTGATCTATTTTGCAAATTGTGATTAGTTTATTTTTGTTGTTGACAATTATTATTTGCAGACAAAGTATCTTGTCTTATACCTGTACCATCAGTTACATTTCCTTCTTCTCATAAGATAACGACATTTTCATATCTTTATGCTAAGAACTGTCACAAGGTATGTCATGCAGTTTGAGCTACGTCGCTTTATACAGGTACCACTTTTGACTGAACATTATGTTATTTATTATTAGCTAACTTACACGTTTTTGTTTTACTTTACAGCTTGTTGAAGGAGCAGCCGGTGTGGCAGTAGCTTCATTTCTACAACAAAAAGAAAAATACAAGGGAAAGAAAATTGCTATTTTAATATGTGGTGGAAACATAAGTTCAGCAACACTTAAAACAATAATTGATTCTCATTTGTGACTATACAATAACATTATATGACCTATTTATACCTTGTTGTTGATAGAAAGTGATTTAATATCAGATTTTGACTCTTCAACTAAAAATTAATTCATTCCATAATAAAGCTTGAATGCGGTTCGTTAGTGTAAGACATATATAGAACATATAAAACATCAGCTCAACAATCTGCAAAAGCTTGGCAAAACACTGCATGTTCGTTATTCAATATTCAACTGGAGTCAAATATCGAACGAGTTCAATATAACAGTTTTTGTGTGTATTAGTGATATTTAAAGCGTACATGAAGACAATAATAAGTTAGGGTGATTTTTGTCTGAAAGAGTTGCGTACCTTTCTCTCTCTATATATACTGAACCAAAAAAGAAACTTTCGCAATGTATGTGCCAGTTGTTCAAGGGTACCACTTACATGTACACACATATATACATGTAGTAGCTTGTAAAACTGTTGCTCGTGTCAATAATACAGTATTTACAAAATCATAACGTTGATTTCATCCACGACTGGCCCTCAATAAGTCCGGATTTGAACCTAATATTGAACATCTTTGGGATAATCTGGATAGACGCGTACGTCGACGTCCGAACCCTCCAAACAACATCAACGACCTTCAAGCTGCATTGCTTGAAGAATGGAATAGTATTCCACAGGCTGACATTAACAAGCTTGTGCGACGTCTCTGTCAGGCAGTCAGCATCGTCCACGGCGGTCACGCACGCTACTGATTGTTAACTTTAGAAACGACCCCTACCTTATTTTAATTTAAAATTCAACAATCAATCTGATCCTTTCATCCAAAATGACGATTTTAAAAGATCCACAATACATTTTTATTTACAAAAATGTAAGCTTTCAGCCAAAAGGATTTAAACTGTACTAACATATCTACAATCAAACTTGGCGAAAGTTTCTTTTTTGGTTCAGTATATATGTATAAGAGCCATAGACGAAGATCGCCTGTGGCTAATATGCTTTATATTTGGAAATCCATCTACATTTGACAACATTGAGTTGTCATTTTCTACATACATAATTTAAGTTAGTTCAGTCATTTTTTTTGGAATTAAAATTGAAATATTGATCCGCATTATTAGTTTAAAGAGTGCGCACTACACGTAATCGGTCGAACGATTACATTGGATTGTCGGGTATAGAATTTACATGGTATCTGGCAAACGTCATTTTATATGAATAAAAGAGGTACATGTAAAGATTTTTTGCACCCATCATTAATGCATGACCGTTAACCGTTCCGAAATGAAACTAGACGCCATACTGTTTTCAAGAAAATAAAATATATGGCTATGGCAGTCTGAACAAAGAATTTACTGAATCCAAATGGTTATAATCATATTCATTTCATGTGTCATTTGGAAGTCAGTTTTTCATTATACGGCATCTATTAGCGTATTGTCTCCGACAAATTATTTGACAGTATACGCATGGAATGTGTACGAGAGAAGTGAAACGGTGATTTTTAACTTTACTCAAAACAAACTTTTCCAAAAAGACCTCTACATGTACATAAAGTATGGGTTACTTATTTGGAGGAGCGGGCACTCAACATTATACCTCGTTTCGGATAGCACGAGACATTGTTTGCATAGACTTTTGTTAGATTTGTCCGAGTCAAGTTATCATGAACGATCTATACTGTATAAATCGTGTCTTGTGATATTTTGCCCTACATTGACAAGGAGTCACGTGGAATAGGTACCGTGACATAAATGATCTATCCTAATGTCATATTATTTTTAACTGAATAAACAAACGTTGTGCTAGATTTTTAAGTGACTATTTGTGTTCTGTTCTACATTACTAGAGTAAATACAAGTTTTTTCTTTTAGATGTTATTATATCTTGGAGATACGAACATTTAGAATGTAGACGGTTGACATCTGCGTTCCATGCACATAATCACGTTGTTGTCATATGCAATCAGCATGGTTTCATCTTTGTATTGTGAAATCTGTTCAAATATCAGTGGAGCATTTATTATCCCTGCTGATTTAAATACTCACTACAGTACTTCTGTACTTATTATCGCTAAAAAGATATTTGTATTCAAATTTCTTCAATGACTTGAACAAACTTGATCTACATTCATGTTAGGACTGTCACGATACGCCAGAAGCGTATCGCGATATACTGCAATACGCTTACACCGTATCGCGATATGTACCACAATATATTGTGAGCTTTTAGATTCGTTGGGCCTCCGCTGTATTTAACAGAAACAATGCAAATTTTACATGTAATGCAGCTACTGATAGAATCTAGCCTCTTTAAGTATTTACGGTCATTTAGGACTGTGACGCACAAAATCAGTTGAATTTTTTCTTAACTTAAGTTTGAATTGAATGAACAATGGAAAAACTGACGTTTCGCTACTTTTATTTCAACAAGGGAAGAATTTTCCAAAGAAATAAAAATATCGCCAAATACCGGTACGTTAAAATCGTACCGCGGTACGTATTGCCGCAGCTGTGTATTGCAATATACCGGTATATCGTGACAGCCATAATACATGTATATGTTCCTCGCCTTTAGCAGGAAATATATTTGGATTCAAGCATGAAATGTTAAGTACCATCCTTTGAATTTAAAACAAGATTCGTCCCCAATATTTTTCGTAACCTACTTTTTTTGGTACGAAAAGTTTGAGGACGAATCACGATGTAAACAAGATTCGTCCCCAATATTTTTTGTAACCACCTTTTTTTCGAGAACGAAAAGTTTGAGGACGAATCACGATGAAAGCAAGATTCGTCCCCAAGATTTTTCGTAACCAACTTTTTTCGAGTACGAAAAGTTTGAGGACGAATCACGATGAAAACAAAGATTCGTCCCCAATATTTTTCATAACCAACTTTTTTTGGGTACGAAAGTTTGAGGACGAATCACGATGTAAACAAAGATTCGTCCTCAATATTTTTCGTAACCAACTTTTTTCGAGTACGAAAAGTTTGAGGACGAATCACGATGTAAACAAGATTCGTCCCCAATATTTTTCGTAACCAACTTTTTTTGGGTACGAAAAGTTTGGGGACGAATCACGATGTAAACAAGATTCGTCCCCAATATTTTTCGTAACCAACTTTTTTTGGGTACGAAAAGTTTGGAGACGAATCACGATGTAAACAAGATTCGTCCCCAATATTTTTCGTAACCACCTTTTTTCGAGTACGAAAAGTTTGAGGACGAATCACGACGAAAACAAGATTCGTCCCCAATATTTTACGTAACCAACTTTTTTTGGTACGAAAAGGTTGAGGACGAATCACGATGTAAACAAGAATTGTCCCCAATATTTTTCGTAACCAACTGTTTTTCTAGTACGAAAAGTTTGAGGACGAATCACGATGAAAACAAGATTCGTCCCCAATATTTTTCGTAAACAACTGTTTATCGAGTACGAAAAGATTGAGGACGAATCACGATGAAAACAAGATTCGTCCCCAATATTTTTCGTAACCACCTTTTTTTCGAGTACGAAAAGTTTGAGGACGAATCACGATGAAAACAAGATACGTCCCCAATATTTTTCGTAACCACCTTTTTTTCGAGTACGAATAGTTTGAGGACGAATCTCGATGAAAACAAGATTCGTCCCCAATATTTTTCGTAACCAACTTTTTTTGGGTACGAACAGTTTGAGGACGAATCACGATGTAAACAAGATTCGTCCCCAATATTTTTCGTAACCAACTTTTTTTGGTACGAAAAGTTTGAGTACGAATCACGATGTAAACAAGATACGTCCCCAATATTTTTCGTAACCACCTTTTTTTTCGAGTACGAAAAGTTTGAGAACGAATCACGATGAAAACAAGATTCGTCCCCAATATTTTTCGTAACCGCCTTTTTTTCGAGTACGAAAAGTTTGAGGACGAATCACGATGAAAACAAGATTCGTCCCCAATATTTTTCGTAACCGCCTTTTTTTCGAGTACGAAAAGTTTGAGGACGAATCACGATGAAAACAAATTCGTCCCCAATATTTTTCGTAACCAACTGTTTTTCGAGTACGAAAAGTTTGAGGACGAATCACGATGTAAACAAGATTCGTCCCCAATATTTTTCGTAACCAACTTTTTTTGGTACGAAAAGTTTGAGTACGAATCACGATGTAAACAAGATACGTCCCCAATATTTTTCGTAACCACCTTTTTTTTCGAGTACGAAAAGTTTGAGAACGAATTTCGATGTAAACAAGATACGTCCCCAATATTTTTCGTAACCACCTTTTTTTCGAGTACGAATAGTTTGAGGACGAATCTCGATGAAAACAAGATTCGTCCCCAATATTTTTCGTAACCAACTTTTTTTGGGTACGAACAGTTTGAGGACGAATCACGATGTAAACAAGATTCGTCCCCAATATTTTTCGTAACCAACTTTTTTTGGTACGAAAAGTTTGAGTACGAATCACGATGTAAACAAGATTCGTCCCCAATATTTTTCGTAACCACCTTTTTTTTCGAGTACGAAAAGTTTGAGAACGAATCACGATGTAAACAAGATACGTCCCCAATATTTTTCGTAACCACCTTTTTTTTCGAGTACGAATAGTTTGAGGACGAATCTCGATGAAAACAAGATTCGTCCCCAATATTTTTCGTAACCAACTTTTTTTGGGTACGAACAGTTTGAGGACGAATCACGATGTAAACAAGATTCGTCCCCAATATTTTTCGTAACCACCTTTTTTTGGGTACGAAAAGTTTGAGGACGAATCACGATGTAAACAAGATTCGTCCCAAATATTTTTCGTAACCACCTTTTTTTCGAGTACGAAAAGTTTGAGGACGAATCACGATGAAAACAAGATTCGTCCCCAATATTTTTCGTAACCAACTTTTTTTGGTACGAAAAGTTTGAGTACGAATCACGATGTAAACAAGATACGTCCCCAATATTTTTCGTAACCACCTTTTTTTTCGAGTACGAAAAGTTTGAGAACGAATCACGATGTAAACAAGATTCGTCCCCAATATTTTTCGTAACCAACTTTTTTCGAGTACGAAAAGTTTGAGGACGAATCACGATGAAAACAAGATTCGTCCTCAATATTTTTCGTAACCAACTTTTTTTGGGTACGATAGTTTTGATGACGAATCACGATGTAAACAAAGATTCGTCCCCAATATTTTTCGTAACCAACTTTTTTCGAGTACGAAAAGTTTGAGGACGAATCACGATGAAAACAAGTGTCGTCCCCAATATTTTTCGTAACCAACTTTTTTTGGTACGAAAAGTTTGGGGACGAATCACAATGAATACAAGATTCGTCTCCAATATTTTTCGTAACCAACTTTTTTTGGTACGAAAAGGTTGAGGACGAATCACGATGTAAACAAGATTCGTCCCCAATATTTTTCGTAATCTACTTTTTTTGGTACGAAAAGTTTGAGGACGAATCACGATGTAAACAAGATACGTCCCCAATATTTTTCGTAACCACCTTTTTTTTCGAGTACGAAAAGTTTGAGGACGAATCACGATGTAAACAAGATACGTCCCCAATATTTTTCGTAACCACCTTTTTCTCGAGTACGAATAGTTTGAGGACGAATCTCGATGTAAACAAGATTCGTCCCCAATATTTTTCGGAACCACCTTTTTTTGGGTACGAAAAGTTTGAGGACGAATCACGATGTAAACAAGATTCGTCCCCAATATTTTTCGTAACCAACTTTTTTTGGTACGAAAAGTTTGAGGACGAATCACGATGTAAACAAGATTCGTCCCCAATATTTTTCGTAACCAACTTTTTTTGGTACGAAAAGTTTGAGGACGAATCACGATGTAAACAAATATTCGTCCCCAATATTTTTCGTTACTAACTATTTTTGGGTACGAAAAGTTTGGGGACGAATCACGATGTAAACAAGGATTCGTCCCCAATATTTTTCGAGACCAATTTTTTTTTGTTACGAAAGGTTGAGGACGAATCACGATGTAAACAAGATTCGTCCCCAATATTTTTCGTAACCAACTGTTTTTCGAGTACGAAAAGTTTGAGGACGAATCACGATGAAAACAAGATTCGTCCCCAATATTTTTTTAAGTATTTACGGTCATTTAGGACTGTGACGCACAAAATCAGTTGAATTTTTTCTTAACTTAAGGTTGAATTGAATGAACAATGGAAAAACTGACGTTTCGCTACTTTTATTTCAACAAACGAAGAATTCTCCAATGAAATAAAAATATCGCCAAATACCGGTACGTTAAAATCGTACCGCGGTACGTATTGCCGCAGCTGTGTATTGCAATATACCGGTATACCGGTATATCGTGACAGCCATAATACATGTATATGTTCCTCGCCTTTAGCAGGAAATATATTTGGATTCAAGCATGAAATGTTAAGTAACATCCTTTGAATTTATTGAAGATGTGAAGGGGGACATTCACACCCCACGAAACCCATCTGAATCTGCTGGCGTTACACCTGTAAAATGGTAGATAAGTAGGTTTGTTCCATATTTCAGCACTATGTCGAGTGAGTTTTAGTTGGTCTGATACGAAGGGAAATAAAATGAACCAATTTGTTTGTATACGAAACCACGGATAATGTAAACATAAACTAGATTTGACAGTCATGCAATCTTTGCTTTAAGTGTTTTAAAAATAAACCTGTTAACAATAGTTAAAGACCCAATACCACATTACAGCTGATATGAACTACATGTATCTTAAAAATTGGTTATAGCCAAATATGTTATCCACATTAATAAAAATCGGTGTTATAATTATTACATGAAGTCATGAATTATAACGATTATTAGATACACACTAAGTAATTTCACCACTTTTCAAACATGTTCGATATTGTGACTACATGAATTTCTTCGCTATGAAAAAGAAGATCACTTTTTAGAGCACGTGGTATATTCCTTTCATTACGTTAGTTACGAGTGGCCCAAAATATTTTAGGGCTTTAACAATAAAACATCATTTGTAGGAAGTTTTCATTCTCACAAGATGGAATATATATATATAATTTTTTAAAGTTCTTGTCATTTAATTTCTTCTTTCGGTTTGGATTGAGGTTCACTTTCAAATACATTAAACAATATACACATTTTAGTGGAAAATACATATGCCAAGTTGTTTTTCTCGACTGAATCAACCAAAATGATATAAAAAAACTGGTTTGTCATCTAAGTGTTGAAATTTATTTGTCGTACATGAACTGTGTTAGTCTTCATATTGGGGCTTTAAGTTGAACTTATTACATCCCATTATCAGTAACGTCCTCATAGCATATATGGTATTGGGGGCATTAAAACTTTTTTTTAAAAATACATATTTCAGTTTCATGGACACTGTGACCATAAGTGCAAATTTTAAGACGACCCCTCTTCTTCAAATAGTACAAGTTACTTAAGATAAGCAAATCTAGACTCATCAACTCTACTTAAAGCTACATGTCCACAGATTTTTTTGGTTTTTAATTTTAAAAATTACCCGTCTGTGTCTGTAATTGTGTCAAGAATATGAATGCTTACTGTTTAAAAACAGACTGATCTTTAAATTGTTGGAGACATATTGAAATAAAAAAAAAGCAAAACGCTCTAAAATTTTCTTTATTGTTACTTACGGGGTATGTCTTTGATAAACAAAATTATAGTCTCTTGCAGTTGTTGGCCTACGTCCATTTGCATAAAACAATGTCATCATCATAACACCACTTTATTACATCAAAAATGGTTCTAAAGAATTAAGAGGAGTTTAAAAAATTGATGTTTTAAAACAGTCTACGGAATAAGTGGAAGTCCGGTTGCCCAGGGCAAACACTTTTCAGTTCGGGCAACCTACAATTTCTTTTAGACAACCAAAATCTGAAAATGAGAATTAGTGCCTGGTCTTAAAATGATCTGTTTGGGCAACCACTTTCATATCCTAATATCGTATACTGTTTTAGCTGTCATATGTAAACTAGAAGCTTTAAGATCTAAATTGTACAGGTCGTATTCTGGGTCATGCGTGTTTTTGTACTTTACACAATGGACTTGCCCACTAAATAGGTGAATAAGCAGATGCACGAACAGCATTTTACTGATTTAAAAATACCCATTTGATATTTAACATTTATTTTAAACAATGTATAAGCAAATTTCGAATTTTATATCATGATATGTTTTTGAAGTAAGTGTAAACTAACAAAACTGTAAAATTGTAAAAAATAATTCACCCCTAAATATTGATGTGTTATGAAACTGGCAATGTTTACATACGCAATGTTTACGTGGACGACCTTTTTTGTAGATAATGTGTTCTAGAGTTTGTTTACATGTACACATGTTCACATGTATATAAACTCATATATACAAGGTCCAAGTGTATTTCAGACTATGATCTAAGTATAGTTAAGATTATAAGTTAAAGTGTTAGGGTCAGCTATAAATCAAGATCATTCGTTGTTTTAAATATTGGACATTTATAGATTACAGTGAGTAATGAATTGTTTATGATACCGATGACTTATTTTATTAACTTAATTGTGTTTGTTTCATATTTAAATGTTATAAAGATAAAAGTAGTATGAATAATAATATTATTAATAACAGAATATTATTATTTTAGTGTATTTAGTATTTAGTGTTGAAGTTTTTCTGAACAAAAAAGGATTAGAAAGTCACCTGACGCAGTATAAATATGACCAAAGCAGCAGATTCTGCAGACGACAATAGTGAAACTGAAGATGACGTCACTTCCGGAGAGGAGCCGGATGTCGACAATGGCGTACCTGTAGATCGAGGTTATGCATGGATAATATTGGCAGGTAGAGTTTCAAATTGTTACGCTGTGGTTATTATAACAATATCATCACAAGGATTAATGGCGCGTCAAAATAGAACTTTATGCTATGGTGGTTTAAACCGCTTCCTAACCGTTTTATTTTATCATATCGCGGCTTTAAATTATCATACTCATGTTCCCTCGACAGGCAAATATACCTGAACCCTAACTGTCTACCTACCATTAAGCAAATACCCTGACCAATCATTTACAACTGTTCTACTTTACAAGATGTAGGCGGAAGAACACAACAGAAAATAGTGCATGATCAAACTCCTCGAAGGTATATTATAGGGCCCGTTTGGGAATTGAACCCACGATTTTATTGTTTGTGGTCTGACGTTAGACCAATTTAACTAACAAGATTCTTGGTTATTAACTTGTAGGGGGAGTTGTCTAGTTATAGAACGCGCGCATATGAATCGAGAGGTTCCGAGATAGATCATAGAACCAAACTAGGAGCACTGCTAATTTCCCTGAGCAATATAAATTACACACAGTTGTTCCACTCCACCACCAACATGTAAATATGTACTGAGAGAGATTAGCATGTGTCTGAACGTGATTTGAATAATCAGGGGTCACCGTAAAAGATTTTTAATTCGACTGAATGTGTACGTGGTAGCAGGCTTTAAACCGCGGGGGTTATATGAGCAGTAGTCCAGTGGTAGGACGCGCGCTTACAGATCGAGAGGTTCTGGGTTCGAATCCCACTAGGGGCTCTGCTAATTTCCTTGAGCAAGAAATTTACCTACGATTGCTTCACTTCACCAAAGTGTAAATGGGTACCCTCTAGGGTGGTATAATTCCGTTGCGCCAATTTGTCGGCTGCACTAATAAGCGGAGGTAAAAATACTCCCCGGGGAGATTGATAGATAAATACCAGTAACCTGATGACCAGTGGTAATAGCTGTAAATTCGGTGAACGTGCGTAAGCATGAAACTTACACTATAACATGTCATTACATTTAGTTTTAACATATTTTATTCTCAGAATATCACAAGGTTTCAAAAAGATATCAACTGTACAAATGTATAATTAAAGAAAACATTCTTATAGAGCTTAACTTTTCTTATTTTATCTTCTAAAACTGTCTACATCTATGTATCTTTCAGCATCATGGTGTAACATGTTAATAGTCAATGGAACATACAAGTCATTAGGCATTTTGTTTATTGAAATACAAAGAAAATATGACTCGAACTCCTCTGTGACTTCCCTGATAGTAAGCTGTCTGAATGGAACGTATAGCGTCTCTGGTATGATGTTTATATACACACACTATCAATATCTTGAAGAGCTTATTATGTTTGAAGTCTTTTCTCAGTCAGTTTTCATATTAAATGGACAGTTTACATTATTATTCTTTGAGTGAACTTCATTAGATTCCAGATCATTGATCAGCAATAGTCCAGTGGTTAGACGCGCGCTTAGGGGCACTGCTAATTTTCTTTAGCAAGAAATTTACCTGCAATTGCTTCACTTCACCCAGGTGTAAATGGGTACCTGTAAGGGTCATGCACTGTATGCTGTGGCTGCCATCTGCCCCGTATGTTAACCGTTTGTGTGTGACTCGATGATCGGGGAAGTTAATGTCAAGAGTCGACTGAATAGTGATACTAGAAGTAGACTTCTAAAACCATGCTTTAACTTTAACTTTTAACAGTCAACTTTCTTACATAAAAAAGCATGATCCTCAGCTTGACTCGAGTTGTAGACCATCTACTAATGATTAGTGGTAGACATTTACCACTCGATCATGGTTGTGGGTCTCACCGTTATTTGTTTATAATCTCAACCATGTTGTATCTGCCATCTTGAATTTGGTACAACATTGCTGAAAAATATTAAGTCTTAAGTCTCTTAAGTGTTCCAGTGTATTCAAATCGAGTTGTTTTGCTTGAAAGTAAGACTATCTTATAAATAAAGTGCTATAAAACGGAAACATTTTCGGTCTTAATACTTATCGGGGTATGTCTTTGTTAATAATACTATATAGAACTACGAATATTAGGGATTGCACAAGTAAGATTGCTAATGATAGACACTAAATCTATAAACTATTGGAACAAACGGAATGTTTAGACTAAGCACAATATACATCATTCTCGTACCCCGAGGTTATCAAGATTCTCGATCTAGTATCGAGAATCTTATTAGGCTCTGGGAACCAGAATAAATATACACGAAGTAAAACAACTTAAATTAGCGGAATTAACGTATCCGCTACTTACAGTTGAATAAAATTTACTAATTGTTTTTGTATATACACATATTTGTATCTAACAAATTGTGTTCTCAAAATTTCAGGTTTAATTGTTCAGCTTGTAGTACTCCGACATTTCAGCAGTAGACAATGTATAATAGTTGGAGGAATAATGATATCAACTGCTTTTATACTATCAGCCTTTGCTCCGAATGTAGAAACTATAATAGTACTCATGGGATGTATTCAAGGTAAGGATAAGTAAGGAGCAATATAACTTAACCACCGTCTTCCCAACAAACCTAGATTTAAAGCCCCCGCTACCCTTCGCTGCAATTTTTAATGATAATCCTCCTCCGCCAAACAAAAGTCAACTTTATATTTCAGATGTTTCAAATCCACCTATATCATCTCCTTCTTTGATAATCAGAGCAATATCTGTCACCCGAGACTTTCTTGGCTCTTTAGGTTACGCACAGGGTTTCGAATCTAGTCTCCCGAAGGGGTTGTTTGTTTGAGCCTCGCTCGGCTTGATTTTAATCTTCAGTGAAAATTCGACAATAATGTCGATTTACCTCCATTATCATGGCGTTATGGTGAAGTTGTCGGCCTATATAATCCAGGAAAGTTAGACTATGTAAGCTGTCTGCTGTAAAATGGCCATACTCTGTGTCGACTGTCGACACCACATTTACCCCCCCCCCAAAAAAAATAAAAAAATATAATATCCAGAACAAGCACACTGCTGTCCGTTGTTAAGAGGTTTCAGCTGGACTATGATCGCTGTTCCCGTTATAAATAAAGTCCTGTAAATGAAGTTGTGTATACATACGGCTTATTGATGTCGTTTAAAAACGTCCACAAGAAAGAATTACAACGCTTATCGGATATATACTTGTATTTTATGTTGCTTATATATCGTTTTTAACAGAAAATGATTATTATTTAGTAATTTACTATGGACTTAGTGCTATATTATTATGATATCTAGATATATTTTTCTGAAGTGTTTTCTACGCAACTTAAAATGTCTTTCTTTAACATTGCACTTAAATCATAGATCAAATACATTATGTTTTTCGTTTTATTTTTTAACCTTTTCGTACAACAATAAATATACATGTGTACTTATGTACTTTAAACAATGGACTTGAACTTAACCACTCTATAAATAAATACAATGATGCGCGTACATGTATGTCTAAACTTAAGCTAAACAGAATCTCATTCACGGAGATTTATATTTACTACATAATCCATATAAGAACAAGTTTCTCCCCTTATTATATCCGAGGAATATTTGGGTAACAAAATCGCCTAAGGAGTTCTGATTTCAAATATGTTTAAGTGTATATTCTGGAAAAATGATCAGTAAGACATGTTTTACTATTGGGTATTTTGGGTCTATACATTGGGTATTGGGGTGTCTGGATGATTTTTATTCAAATTGTTTTTTTCCTACTTTAAATGTAGAATTTGTCGAGTCACTCTCGTGTTTGTAACCCTTGCGACAATTACACAATGCAAATCTGTAATAAGTTCAAAGTTTTCGAGTAAGCCTCTCAGGGGACAGAAGTATGATCGATTAACCACCGTGATACGACTGAAATTTCAAATACATGGATATAAGTCATTATAAATTATTGTTTAATTTGTTTCAGCTGTTAGAAGCGTATACATCAACCACTAAATTACCGCAGTAGTCGCCCGACTAGCTCAGTTGGTAGCACGCAAGTCTATTGATCGAGGGGTCGTGGGTTCGATTCCCGGACAGGGCATACTTTCGTTGAGCTGGGTCATGAAATTGTTTCTACGGCCATGCTCCCTCCTACCCATGATTCTAAATTATGTAGGGCAGTTGTCAGTCACTGACGAAAGTATGCGCTTAGTAGTTGGTTAAAAGCTAAATCCTGAGATTTAGCCTTTCCAGGAGGAGTGAGTAGGTTGAATGACCGCCGTTATATGACCTATACAATGTGTTGCTACGGCGTTAAACGCAGCAAAAACAAACCAAACAAGCAATTTAAATCAGCGAGGTTAATATATGCGTCACTAATAGTTGGATAAAATTTGTCAGTACAATTTTGTCTAATACATTGTATATTTCAGGTTTGGGTGTGGGTTTCGTATTTCTTCCAACAACAACTAATCTCAGCCAATATTTCAAGAAGTATCGTAGTGTTGCTAACTGTATCTCAATAATGGGTGGTAGTAGTGGTGGTCTTCTTTTCTCTTATTTGATTCCAGCATTAGTTGAAGCCTTCACATTTTCTGGAGCTATGTTGATCATCGGGGGTCTACAACTAAACATGGTTGTGTTTGGACTTTTGTTGAGACCTCCATCTTTCTTTACTCAAAGACAACAAGATGCCAAGAGGAAAGCCTTTGAGTATCGTGAAAAAAGTGATATTGTAAAAAGAGATGGAAGCGAAATAAAATCACTGATACAAAATAAACCTTTATGGATTAAAAGTGTTCCAAATGCTCAAAGTACACAATCGTTAACTTTAACCAGTTCTCCGGTAAATAAAAATGGAAACATCAACGACGCAATTAATTCCAATTTACACATTGCAGCTAGAAAAAGAACGGTTTCAGAAAATTTCAAATCAAATATTTCAATTGTAAATCAACGATCATTGATTGGAATAAAGAGTGCAAGTATCAATATTGGAAGTGAATTATCTCTGCCTTCCGTATCGTCAATGATCATTGTAAAGTCTGAAGTCCTTAAGGAAGACAATGATGGAACTGTGAATAGACAATCTAAATATGCCAGACTGAGTTCTTTTATAGACTGCAGTGCTGTGAGGCGAATACCCTTTATGATGTATATACCATGTGCTTGTTGTTTGACAACATTGTCAGGTTTACAACTGTTTATACCACCGTTCGCTATTGACAATGGCTTATCTATGAATTCCAGTTCACTTCTGATAACAATAATTAGTGTTACAGATGCGTGTTCAAATATTCTTTGGGGACTTCTTGCCGACAAGAAATTTATAAGAATACACAAAATTGTCGGCCTTACATCAATAGTGATAAGCGCTATCACATTTTTCGCTCCACTGTTCGATTCCCATGCTGCTTTCATTGCTTATAGTGCTATTTATGGAATATTTGGTCGTGTATTCTTCAGTTTATATGCTCCAGTTCTAGTCGACTTTCTGGGTCTGGAATATTTAGGTAGTGCTCTAGGTATCGCAAGTTTAGCACAAACAGCATGTCTTGCTGCTCTGATCCCTGTAGTTGGTAAGTGTTCCTTTTAATCTATCCATAGTCCATTTGGTTTTAGGTTAAACTTTAAAAATCTCCTCACTTCATAACGTGGTCTCATAGTTCGCCAGTCAAGAGCCTACTCAATCTGATTAAAACCCGATCTAAATCTAAAATTTTCCGCTCGCCTACTCGCTAATTTAGATCTGACCTTTTTCAAACGAAGGTGACCTTTTCTCATCATAATATTCATGACGAAATTGTTATGATGCGTAACTTGTTTACATCGTCTACGTCACGCAATTTGAAATGAGACGTACAATCACAGACTACATGTGAATAATACCGCTGTTAAATTAGCTTGCAAACCTTGGTCTAAAAATAGAAATTACGAAATCAAAATGTGATTAATAGTGTTTTCGTCTAGATGAAAGCTACGTATTGATTGGTCGACACAAAGTTCATCTCGACATGACCCTCCATTGAGATAGTAGAGATCCTGTACGACAACGCTCTACAGGATATCTGTTTACGGAGATTGGAGCCTACTCGACCTCAAATCAAAATTGCGAATCTGTACCACTGCTTTTTGTAAACACTCCAGCCACTAAAAGCAGAACAGAAAAGCACATCAATTTAAATTTCACAATGTACTTTTGATGCACAGACGCTATGTCAGGTTACTGTTACGACTTTTTTAACAGATGCATTATACTTACGATATTATTGTGTATGCTTTATAGACAGCGGAAATTTTAGACGCCGTGTCTTTATTTGAAAGCTTTTGCCGTATCATTTAGTTTCAGTGTTTTTTTAAAAGAAAAAAGCTCTTGTAAAAGAAAAAGCAAATATCATTTGTGTTTTTAACATGATACTTAACTTAAACGTTTAGTAACAGAATTTGATAGATCGGTCGGCAACAAATAATATTCCAAAAAATTAATGCATACTTTTTATTTTTAACCATTTTACTCTATATCTGCAGGTATAATGCGTGATTACTACAATTCCTATTCACCAGGCCTTGTGTTGTTGGCATCAATCATTCTTACAGGAAGTCTGGGAATTTTTCTTTTACCTGTTGGAGAGAAATGTGAAACCAAACAAAGAAAAGTTATGGAGCGGACAATCAATGTTCCTTGATAGAAAATAGAAGATAGAAATTTGCAAAATAACTTTTTTTAGACATAACTACTTTGTGTCGCGGTGTAACCAGAAATAGACGCTCGAATATGTACAAAGGTCCATTTGTTTGAAACGGTCTCACTGGCCTTTGTAAGGAGCACTAAACACCATGTGTAAAATGTTTTTTTTATCTGAAAACACGTAACAATAATCTAATAATTACTCCGTTCAAATGTACTGAACAAATTACGTATGCTTTTCTGGCTACTCAAAAAATTAAACCATCCAAGAAAAAAACGATGATTAAACAAAAAATTAAAAGCGGTAGTTTAACCTTCATTCTACTGTATTTACATCTGGCATGCTTTACTCAGACATTTGAAGACAGAAGTAGTCAACATGGTGTGGCTATGCTTCTATATTAATTGAAGTTAGAAATACTGTATTATATATAATGATAGATATTCCTGTTGTTATCATCATTTATTTTATACTTTGATAATAGATAATATATTAAAACAGAAAAGGTACAACGATTTGTTTTCAAACGTTGCACTATATCCAGTTCGCATTAAACCTCCGATTTGTTCGTCTAGTATAGAGAGATGTGCACATCCTCAATGTACGGTCTAGAACCTGGGTATGCGATATAAGAAAAAAATGAACGAAGAGTCTTAAATTCAGGAGCATGCTTTACCATTTGTCGGCAATTTTAAACAAAAGAAATGAATGTTTGATCTGATTTCAACCTATCAAGCAGGACGAAGGTGCCGTCAATTTCTCAATCTGCAGAGATTATTTATTTACCTTGAAAAAGGCTTTCTTTTGCCGAAACGTTGGAAAATAAAAATAATGTTTTACGCGTTATTGTCGTGACTTTATTATTCTATCTGCAGGAGAAATCGATATCAAATATTAGTTTTTTGGAATCATGGTAAAATCTACCGCTGTCTAAAATCGAACCTAGACCTCTGCATTTCAACTCTTTACCTCTATCATTGCGCCACGGCACCGGCTTTGAACTGTACCTTTCTTACTTAAATTATAAGGAGGGAATTTTTCAAACACTGATACAGAATGCCAAGCTCCTGTAACATTACATTGTAAATGGTGCATTAAATATTCAAACGATAATTTTGATGTAATGTTCATAGTACATTTGTACATCGTTACAAAGCCAGTCACGGCTTATCAAACTTAAATGACGTACAAAGTCCACTTAGTTATATGTACAAGAAAAACAAGAATCGTATTTCCGGGTCGATAACGCAGTTGTTAGAGTGCCGGGATTTGGAATCTCGTGCCCGATGGGGTGCGGGTTCAAATCCTACCCGGGGAGGTTATACCCTTCCATGAAAATTTGACAATAATGTCGATTTTCCTCCATTGATTAGATAATATGGAGAAGTTTCCGGCCTTGTAGAAGGGTAGGTGAGTACTGGTTATAGACAATGGTCCAGAAAAGCTAGGTTAGGTGCGCTGGACGCCGTAAAATGACCTAAATTGTGTTGACACGGCGTTAACTCCAATAAATGAATAAAGAATCGTATATACACGTGTACGTATATTTAATAAAAAAAAGTGCATAGTTAATATAATTTCGATGTACAAAAAATTAAAAAAAAAAGATAAACAATCAATAGGCTTGTATTAAAATAAGACATAAGCGCATCGTGTTCGGCTTCAAGATGCAAACACATTTCACATACATTGATCTCTTTTGTCATAACAGAATGTACAAAGGGAAGTAACTGTGAGTTATAATTATCAAATTATGTCCCTTTGTCAAATTATATAAATATAAAATTGTACATTGTATACGTCAATATTTGGTGTTGAAGACAAATCGGATTTACGTATGAAGTACATCTTAAAATGTTCAGATGCTTTGAAAAACAAAAAACAATGTTCAACAACATTTCACAAAGCTACAGGTCGTATTCTAGGTCATGCGTGTTTTTGTACTTTAAACAATAGACTAGCCCACTAAATGAGTGAAGAAGCTGATGCATTAACAACATTTTATTTATTTAAACATACCACTTTGATAGTTAACATTTATTTTAAATAGAATATCTGTATATTGTAAATTTTATATAATGATATAAAATAAGTGTAAACTAATTGACTTTAAAATTGTAAAAGAGTTCACCCCTGGATATTGGTTAGTAATGAAACTGGCTATGTTTATATTCGCAATGTTTACGTGGACGACCTGTTCTACCGTATGGTATACTTGAAAGTGTTCGGTTACATGTAGAACGTCTTTGATTTCCTCATCTTTTCAGTGAAGTGAGAAATAAAACAATAGAATGTGTAAATAATAATTTGATAAATGTATGGTTAAAAAAACAAATTTAAACAGTTTAAAACATTGAATAAAAAAATAATAATATACATTAGCTCCATCATCGCCACCTGTTCATTACAATCATGTCCTTGCAATCAACACACAATATCAGTCTTCCAGCTAATACAGCCCATTCGGAACACCGTGGTCATTTTCTAGGAAAATACTCATCTGACATCAGATGATGTAGTGATAACTCAAGTTATAAGGCTCGGCGAATAACTCACAGGTAGGTAGTTCTATTATTGTTTATATACGGACCTGCTAAGTCAATATTTCTAAACACGTTGCATGCTACCCTGCATGCTACAACTTAAAGAAGTCTTCCTCGCTGCCAATGGCGAGGCATTGTCAACATATACATTAAAACATGACCAGCTGTCTTACATGC
The DNA here is from genome assembly GCA_025267735.1 of Mactra quadrangularis. Lineage (NCBI taxonomy): Eukaryota > Metazoa > Mollusca > Bivalvia > Venerida > Mactridae > Mactra > Mactra quadrangularis. The sequence continues at coordinate 39,249,079 of CM046304.1, forward strand.
GCTTAACATTTTTTCAACGCTTTACAAAAGTATTTCATTAGAAGCTCTATGCCTCAAACATTATGTTCAAAAGTAGTTCTGACAGAATCTACATTAAGTGGAATTAATATTTACCACAGAATCCATGTTTGAACAACTTTCTCTCCTTATAATAGCGTAGAAAATTGCCATGGATTTCCAAATGACTACAGCCAGATCATTCGCAAATCATTAGGAGGAAAAGTAGTTCAAACATGGCGGCCCACGCAGACGGACAATTGTTACGACATACAGTCAAGGGACATAAATGAGTTCCCACGCTACATGACGTTACTTCTTTCTACGAAGTTCCGTGCATTATCACAGTTTTTTTGCCGTTTTTATGTTATCTAATTAGTTTTTAAATGCAAGGGAGAATAATGTGATGTCCATTATATCAATTAGATCGAAATATAGTACTGATTATTTCCCTTTCCTTGTTACGTCAGCAAAAAAGTTAACATGGCGCGCCACGGAAAGCAGTTTACCCTTGAGGCGAAAAACATAATAATTAGACTATCAAAACAAGGACTTTCTAGCCGAAACATTGAAGAAATAACGGGATACAATAGAAGAACTGTGTCAAAATTTTTGAAGCGATTTTTTGACCGAGGTAATATTGAAAATCTTCCTCGTAGTGGACGGCGGCCAAAAACTACGAGTCGTTCGGATGCTCTGTTATTTCGTATGGTGAAAGTTAATCGTCGGCAGACTTTAACCGAGTTAACATCTGAATTTAATTCTTCTGTTGGATCATCCATATCTTCGAGGACTGTTAAAAGGCGATTATTCGCGGAGGGCTACAAACGCAAGACTGTGAGTAAGAAAATAACCATCGGGACCAGAAATCAAGCTAAGAGACGTAGTTTTTGTCGTGATAAACTGCACTGGACTGTTGAAAATAATTGGTCTAACATTATATTCAGTGATGAAACGAAAATAGTGGTTGGAACAAATAGGAAAGTTTATGTTTGGCGCAAAGATGACGAGCGACTGCGGCCTGAATGTATTGGGATCCAGTCCGACTCGGATCACCAAGCACGAGCATCAACTATGTTTTGGGGGTGTATTTGCTTCCATGGGGTAGGTACTTTGACTCCAGTGACAGGAAACATAAATACAGACAAGTATATTAAAATATTGGATGAGAACTTATGGCCTGTTGTAGCTCGTCACTTTGTTCATAAGTCCTGGATTTTTCAAGAAGATAATGCCCCATGTCATGTTTCTAAGAAAGCAATTGCTTGGAAGAAAGATAATAATATTGTTACTCTTTCGTGGCCAGCACAGAGTCCTGATATTAACATCATTGAAAATGTAAGGAGAGTAATTAAATGTCGAGTACAAAAGCGAGTGAATGAAATCAAAAATGACAAAGACTTGATCAGGATTGTGACAGAGATTTGGACTGATTTGCCTCTACATTACATTCAAAGCCTCTACCACAGTATTTTAAGAAGAATTCGAGATGTCTTGAGGGCCAAGGGTCATATCTCCAAGTATTAGACGTTTCGTGTAAGTTTGTTTTGATTTTGAGTTTAAATGTCAAGGCTTAATGTCAACAACGCTGTCAAAATAAAACGTGACGTCATTTACAGTGGGAACTCATTTATGTCCCTTGTTATGTAGTTTGTGTTCTTACGTTAACCAAAATAGTTAAAACATTTTTAACAACGAGGAAAGAACATTTTAAAGCGATGGTGACAAAGTGATTTGTTGTGTGCGTATTTATTTGGTGACAAAGTAATTTGCTGGTGTGTATTTATTTGTAAGATGAGTATGTATTGTGACCTGTTGGCACTACTTCACAGTGAGTTATTTGCCGGGCCTTATAACTTGTTGTATTACTACTACCTCTGATATCCGAGCTTTACCTGTATAGAAGTCGCCGAGGAATGCCGTATGCAGCCAGGTTTCTTCCGTCACAACCTCTTTACTTCAGTCACCTTAAGTCAATTAAGAGCATATTTATGAAATAAGTAAAATAAATACATGTTAAATATAGTTTTTCCATACATATATATTGATAAACTATATGAGTTACAACCTTTTTACGCAGAATAACTATCTATAGTATGTAATATTTCAGTGCAATAAGGTTTTAACAAGAGAGATACAACCTCATTGCGCTGTACAGATTGTGTCAATTTGAAATACAACCTTATTGGAAAAACTTTGATGTTTTGGCTTTCAATTTAGACTTTGATTATTAGACTTAAATTTATTGTGTTTTAGCAATGATTGAATAAAACAATCCAAAAAGTGATATTTGAAATAAAAATTGAGTTACAACTTGGTTGCGCTCAAGGGACGATATTTATTCAATGGTTATCTAATCACAACAGCTACCTATGAATAAAACCTTCCAGCTTTTCTACAGAATAAAACCAGCAAAAAAGAGAGTTAAATAAATGGAATGAAAAGAAGAACACACTACATTGTATAAGTTAAGACAGTAATAAAACATTATATAACTAAGTAGTTCCATTCAGCTCTGGTTTCCATACTTCGAACATACAATATCTGAACATAGGGTTAAAGATTATAACTTTAGATGCAAATGAATATTGTTACTCGGAAATTACCGTTCAAAATAATGTGAGAAAGCCCATGTCGCCCTTTAAACCAATAATGTAAGTAGACACAACCACAATACGTCAACAAAGACTAGCGTGGCCGAGTGGTAACTACATTTGATTGGTATTTTTGGAAAACCGAACCAGTTACGCATTGGCTCAAATCACATTAAAAACTTACCCCCTTGATTTCTTAGCCAGGAAATTCTCTTCCGGAAAAAAATCTTTGTAAGTCAAAAGCAAGAAGCAATAATAATACGCTCAGTTTTTGGCTTATTAATATTAATTCCAAATATTATGGAATTATGTAGAGTATTGTAAGCCTTTTCAATATCATATCATAGTTATGCTGATTATCAATCTGACTTTGAACTGTTAGTAATATGAAATTGACTTACGAAGATCTTTTTCGTAAGAATTTTGTGAAAAGCACCACTGAACTACTTGTTTGAAAAAAATCGCCATCTTTGATTTGCTAGCTTGAAGCAAATTGTTCCATAGACCTCTTATGCTTCATAAATCGCTTTCAAAAGGCGCTATCTACATGTAGCAATCGCCTTGTGGAACGTGCCCATGGTTAATGAAAGGATACTGTTCTTTGAACGATGGTACATGTATTGTATATTGTTTATAGATGAGGTCACGTGATGTTATATCGGATATAATACTATTTAGAGCATCTACATTGGCTACTATATCACCCTGAAATAAGAATTAACCATAATTATGCTGCGTGATTTATTCAACACATATCTTACTAGAAATATTAAATTAGATAACAGGTATACTATGCCTTTATACAGGTCGCATTCTATGTCATGCGTGTTTTTTCGTACTTTAAACAATTGACTTGCTCACTAAATAGGTGAATAGGCACGTGCATGAAAAGCATTTGTCTGATTTAAACAGACCAATTTGATATTAAACATTTTTTTTAAATAGTGTGTGTAGGCGCATAGTAAATCTTACATAATGATATGTTTTAAAGTAATTAAAAGCTAACTAAACTGATAAATTGTAAAAACAGTTTACAACTATATATTGGTGTGTAATGCAACTATGTTTATATACGCAATGTTTATAAAAATTGACCATGGAGAGGACGACCTATACATCCCAGAGGAAGAGCTTTTAGGATTGTTGTTAGTCAAGTGTCCGTCATCCATCCACATTTGTTTGCAAACACTCTCGTGATCACATTTTGCCTCAATTATCATCGAACTTTGTGAGGATGTTTGTCTAAGTAATTGCTCGAATGAGTTCGTACATTGGCCATCTCGAATAAAGAAACTAGGTCACAGGAGCAAATAATAGAACAATCTTGTGAACTCTCTTGTCTAGCGACTTTGGAAACAGTCATTATTTGCATAGTTGCCTAGCAACATTCAAACACTGGTTGCTAAGCAATATTAGAAATAAACATACCCTACATAAGTATTTCCCACCGTGTTCTAACACATTCATTGAGCAATCTAATATTTTAGCTGATGTGTAATCATCTATTTCATAACCTATATAAAATAGACATGGTACATCAAGTAACTCAGCAGTAAAACTGAATGAAAATCAAAGTATCATTATACGCGTCATTACGGAGCAAATAAATGACGTCTGTACCACCTTTTTTCGTGTTAATGCACTATTATTTGCAAAACGAAATAATGATACAAAGGCCATGACATATTGTAATTTTGTTAAGCGTTCGCGTGCGCGTAGGTTTAAGAGTCCTCAATCTAAAAAAATCCCACAAAATTGTTGGTGAATTTTTCTTAAATAATTCTGTGGTTCCGGGATTCGATAACTGACTTTTCTTAGGAAATACAGATAGTTCCTTGTTTCTGTGTAATTGAAAATGAAAATGTACATGTGTCTGTTATATATACTTATTTATAGAATTACTTTAATTCAACATTAACGTCATTAACATTCATGTACTACCAAGTACTTTTTGTGCGATTACTAGCTAGAATGGACGTGTATTTCGTTTTCAATTTGTGTGTTTTTGTGATAATAGGTACCTAGGTTTGTCAAACTTGAGTTGGCCCTTAACAAAATTCCAATTTGGCATGGCCTTATTATTCAAGTATAGATAGTAACCTCATTCAAATGCCACGGGAAGCAACCGTGGTGTTTTGTATCCTAGACTAGATTGTTTCCCTTTCATATATTTATAGAGTAGATACTCTTTTGTATATATTTCAATTGAATGCCCTAAGGGCATAAATATAATATCTGTTAAATATGCTGCATAAAATATAAGAGGGAAAAGGGAAATAATTTAAAGTGTATATTAATTTTTAAATATTGATCTAATGAGTTATTTAAGTCCTTAATTGACATAAAAATTGGGTGACTTGTTAAATTATTAACACTAAACATACCATCTTAAAGTTACTTGTATTAAAGTCAAATTGAATTTAATAGACATGGTAATCTAAAAAGTTTGTAAACCGTTGAATAGTTTTTTATCTGTAATACAAAACATGACACTACGCAATGAAGGATTGTACTTTTGACGTTCAGTCATACGCAATACCAAGCGTTTGCCATCTTTTGGTGAAGCATTTTATGGCTCAGGTCGTTCCAAAACACCACGCCAATCCTTTTTCATATAGAGAAGGGAAATAAGGCATGGTTACCAGAGCTGTCGATGTTTTGCTGGGGGTTGTGCTTACGCTGTTGTGTTTCGTTTGTCTTCGTGAGAAGACGAACAACCTGCATGAGTCGTGCATAAGGTCGCACGATCATGTCGCGCTACCCAGTTTTCCCCTCTATATATCTATGTATAAACATTTAGTAAAATTAAACACCACTGTAGGCAACTTGATTTTAGGCAACACCACGTTTAAATTAACTTTGGCTTTATATCAACAATTCATTTTGTCTTGTTTCACTTAAAGAATCATTTTGGTTGAAAAGTAACTTTATCTACAAACTTTTTTAGGAAACTTAAAATGTCAAAATTTATTTATAAAAAATGAAAATAGATATGAAATAATTATGACTAAAACGTTTGTAGATAAAGTTACTCCTTTAACTTTTTTGAGTAAAACAAGGCAAAATGAATTTTTAATATAGAGCAAAAGTAAATTTAAAAAGTGGTGTTAAATTTTACTAAATGTTTTCTACTATGAGAGGGTAGACAGGACCATGCGCCATGATCGTGTACGACTCATGCAGGTTGTTCGTCTTCTCAAAAAGACAAACGAAAACAACAGCGTAATCACAACCCCCAGCAAAACATAAACAGCTCTTGTAACCATACATTATTTCCCTTCTCTGTATGAAAAAGGATTGGTGTGGTGTTATGGAACGACTAGAGTCATGAACATTTTTTGAGAATCAAAGTAATGTAAAATATTTGTGTTTTTGTTTTCGGTTTGTGTGTTTTTGAGAGTAGGTACCTATGTTTGTCAAACTTGAGTTGACGCATAACAGAATTCAAATTTGGCATGGCCTAATAATACTCGTAAAACGAATGATAACTTTAATAGTAAAATCTATATTTTCGTCGTTAGCTAGCTACGTTATGGGATATTTGGGAGAGATCCTTTCCTCATATCAAAACTAACTATTTACAACACCTCGATCATTCATTGAATGAATCTTGGGAGAATTCTTTGGTGTTTACCATGAAAATGAGGTTTTGCTACATACGCAAGGCGAATCACAGGTAGAGCACGTAACAGTTATGGAAAATAGTTGTTGACGTTGACGCACGAGGCTTCGAAAAAGTTTTAGTAATACATGTAGCTTGATATATATTAATATGTAACAGCATATTGTTTAGTGATATCATTAAATCACGTATTTCAATTTTATGGTAAAAAACAAGTAATTTATCATCGCCTGAAAAATCATGGATTTGTTTACATCAACACCGGTTAAAGCATATTGTTTGGGGCATGTGACGCAAAGAGAGCTCCAATACGGACGTGATTATTTGCATTGAATGACCGACTAGTTCCGAATGCAAAAACTAAGTGTAATAAACTCACTAATCTCGGTGTCAATGAGATATTCTGAGAGATCATTGATGACGTAATCAAACTTCCGGTTCGCTTTGATACATTCATTCAGAACGCTCAAACAGTTTTCTGTACGTATCTGAAAGAAACACTAGGAATTACAGTCTGTCATAATACCACGTATTACATAAAGAACATGAAATGTACGGGAATATCAATTTGCTTGCATAAATGCAATCAAGGTCTTGTAACAGGAAAACCCCTATACAGCATCTGACCGTCCGCTGCATACAGTTTAATACTGAGTTCAGACAACTGTCAAACTTGATATACGCAATACTTTTATGTCTTCTGTCCGGTTTAAGCTTGGTGCAAGAGTGGAGATTCGCATTGGCCTAGGTTATGCTTTGACGCTGTGTACTGTTTGGTCGCAACAAAAACGAGTCAAAAACTTGTCAACGAATCTAACATTTTATTCAGTTTAGATGAATATTTCATTACATTTAATCATGAACCGAGAAACAGTATGATATAGAGCAGTAACAAAACAAAACGATTTGATAATAAATCTATACATTAATGATAATGTCACTCATTTCAGAACCAGAGCCATGAGCAAGCCTCGTTATAATTCAGCTAATTTGTAGCCATATTTCCTGAAAACTAGAAACAAACAACAATAAATTAACTAGTGTGATGACAAGTTAGATAACTCATGTAAAGTCCATTTAGAACCATGCTTAGTTACTTACCAAATGTTTGTTTCCTGAAAGATTGTCTAAAGCATCACCACAAACACCTCTCATGTAGATACGACACGCCTTAATCACTTCAATATCTATGTAGAATAGTCAAGATTTAATAAAATAAGGGAGCTAACTCCGAATGTACCGTCAAGTATTTTAGCATTTCAAAGCACTGTAAGTTATTTCACGACATAAAATCATTGTTAAAAAATAGCCATTAGACCTAATGTGCTGTATTCAAGTTTAACCTAACAATTGAAAGGTGTGCTTTGAATAAATACGAAGGAAAGTATCTAATTCTCTCAAAAATCTAATCCCCCGGTTTTAAGAAGCGAGAGTCGGGCAATTTTTGTTAACATGTTACTAACATGCGTAAGTCATTACAATTAAACTTGTCATAAATGAACAATTTACAACGACGCTTTCGCTTATCAGACATATAGTCAATTATAACAATATTGAACTCTTTTTTAAAAGGGATTAAAATTCCAATATTGGGCAATGTATGAATATGCAGTGATTACTACCACTTTACGTGATGTCAAACCATTTACTTCTTTCATTCGCCGTTTCGTAACGTTTATGGAAGAAACCGCACATGTAACATCGAAATTAAAGCATAGTTAAAAGTAGCTTAAGGTCTTCAGCGAACCCGTGTTTATACTATCAATGCCGCATCTGAAGAAAATCAAAATGTTAAAAAAGCGGCTTATAAAGTTTTGGAAGCCAGAACTAAGTTAAAAGTTAAAGTGCGGTTAAAAGTCTGCTTCTATGTACATACAGTCGTATTATAATTTGGTACGATTACCTCTGGTCAATGAATTCACCTTCAGGCAGGTGATCTCTCGCAGGACCCATTCACATCTGGGTGGAAGGGAACAATTGAAGGTTATATGTCTTGCTCATGGAAATTAGCAGTGTACCTCGTGGGGTTCGAACCTGGGATCTCTTGATCCGGGTGTCCTACAATTGAAACATTGCTCCTACGATCGTACCATGTCAATGTTTCCTCACGATATTGTAAGAAACGTTTATAAAGGATATTTCCACCATGAGAACATGTTTTGGTGATAATTTCAATAACTCGTGAAGAATTCCTCCATCACCACCACCAAGTATTAGAACTGTTTTGTCTTTAAATATATTTCTATCTTTACCCAACAGAGTATTTGTGTATATAACATCTGACTCTGCGATCACTGAAACAAAAAAGGAGAAAGAATCCTACATTTAAACAATCGTAACAGTTCGGCAAAATCCGTGGATTGTTTTCATTGGACTAACCCAATCAAGTTCAAATGACGCCAAATATTGCGCATGCACATGTTTCCCCCCATAAAAGATTTAAAGTCTGCTTCGATGTACATGACATGACTGCACAATGATGAACGATACCTGCTGGTCATTTATATCTCCTTCAGGGTGGTGATTCCTCACAGTACACTTTTTACCTATCTGTGCGGAGTGGAATACTTGTAGGTACATTTCTTGCTCAAGGAAATAGCGCCCCTAGTGGGGTTCGAACTCGGGACCTCTCAATCCCTAAGCGAGCGTCCTACAACTGGACCACTGCTCCTAAAACGATGCGTCCAAAATCAAAAGTGCAATAACAAGACACGTTTAAATAATTGATTTATACACCCAATTTAACTTACTAAGTTCATCATCTAAACAAAGCATGCTACCATAGTCAGGTGTTTTATAGATTTTAATATTCTGCCAGGGTGAATTCTTCTCAAACTCTAGTTCTAGTCGACCATATGTGTACAATCCATTATCACCAGACAAAAAATATGGACACATTCTTCCTCGTTGTATAGCTGCTGGCAAACTAAGAAATACATAACATTACATTTAAAATATGTGACATGTTCAAAAATGAGCATGAAAACAAAACAGGAACAGCAACAGTAAACTAGAGGATCCTGAGGACCCTGGACCACTTACCCAAGAACTGGATGCTAAGGGCATCTGACAAAGCATGGTTAAACAGTTTCAGCCGATGCAAACAGTGATCCCTGGGGCCGGGTCAATTTTGATCCTAGGGGCATAATTTGAACAATCTTTGTAGAGAATATGGTGCTACATGCCAAATATCAAAGCTCTAGGCCGACACGTTTTTGAAAAGAGGTTTTATAACATTTCCTCATATAATTTTATCTAAATCTTGTAACCCATGGGGCGGGGCAAATTTTGACCCCGTGGGCATGATTTGAACAATATCTTTAGAGAACTTTAATATGATGCTACATGCCAAATATCAAAGAGAGAAAATTTTAACATTTCCTTGTATAACTCTGCGTAAATCTTGTGATCCATGGGGCGGGGTCAATTATAACCCCATGGGCATAATTTGGACAACTTTGTAAATCACCTACTAGTAATGCTACATGCCAAATTTGATAACTGTAGACTTTATGGTCTTTGACTAGAAGATTTTTTAAGAAATTGATAACGACGGACGGACAAACGCACGCACACACACACGCACTAATCACTTACACTAGAGTCCTCACACTCGTTAAATACGCACACATAATATTTTGTCAACAAACACTATTTAAAATCGGCCCCGTATGTATTACCGTTTACGAGTTAAACTATACTTTCATTATAATATTCACGTCATCAAAAATGGCCGAAGAAGATTTTAAGTGTGATTTATGGCCATAAAACTATATGAACTTGTAATAAGTGTGGATCACGTGACCGTATACCCTGGGTATGCATGATTAGTTTTTATCAAAATTTTAAAAGTCAAAGAACTTATGAAGGGCACTGTAGTTTTGCTTATTATATCAATAAACTGTACCACAATAAAAATATTGGTGATAACAACGTATCTATTATTGATAAGTAATCATATCTCATACAATTGTGTAGAAATTGTCTCTGGTACGTTGGGAATATCTAATCACATGCCATTGTTAATAAACATGTCCACTAGTCATATATAAGGTCATGCATATTTAAGTAGTTTGGTTAAGAGAATTGCCCACTTAATACATGTGTGTGAATAAAGTGATAATCGCACATCATTTTACTGATTTAAACAAGCCCCTTGACACTCAACATCTATTACGTATTGATAACATGTATTCATCCGTCAGTGGTGCATACATTAACATCATTGATTTTAATACACACAACAGTAGTTCTGTACTTACGATTGATTTAAATCAGCAGGGTAAATGTATGCATCATTGACAGTTGAATGAAATATAGCAAAGTGCATGTATACATGAACATTGTAAATTGTATAAGATGGTTTGACAATAAAATATTTTAAACGTATTAAACAAATTTGTTAATGACATCATATGGTTAATGTATTTAAAACCTGAAGTACAGAAAAAAATCTAGGATTTATGTTCACAAGGAGACCGTTCTACAAGGCAAGCGCTTCGTCGCGATATCCTACGAAACGATCTACTACGAAGGAGCAAATTGAATCACTAGCTAGCGATACAATAGCAATTCTTTTTCTTACACCCAAAAATCATTAGTTACATCCCTACGTTAAGAAATGACTTCCCTCATTTTGGGTGGGTTTTTTCTTTAAGAATACTGCGTTATATTTATATCTTATGCACAAATTTTGTTGGAGCAAATAATGTTAATAAGCATTGAGGTGATTGTTAGGTACATTAGTATTTGTTACAATTTTCCAACTTTTGTTTGTGGAAGTTGTCATCTTAGATTTGCTAGCTTGAAGGAAATTCTTAACGTAGATCGCGTAAGCTACAAAAAGCGATTTAAAAAGCGTTACGATGCGATTTCCATACGGCACGGACTCAAGGGTCCAGGTGCATCTAAACTCCAAAACGAGATCTATATCAAGATGGGTTAAATATTAGTTCCTTCATTACCTTCGAGTAAACTGGCACTTGTCTCCTAAAAGTTTCTGAATTTTCATCTCAATACTTTTGCATCTCTGTAAAACACAAAAAACAAACAAAACATTTTGTTAATATGAACGTACAATAAACCATATCTAAACCGGGCTATCTACGGACTGAGAAAAATCGGTTTGGAGAGGTTTCTGAAATAGAGGTGTTTTACATTCTGACTATAAAATTTAACATTTGTGTTGGATGGTACACCTACGTACATTGATCATGAATCAAGTCTTTTGTGATTTTTTTGTAACAGACTACATCACGTGTCCAAAGTACGTGACCAAAAACGAGAAAAAAGAACAAAGATGAAAGAACAGATATTCCTTGTCTAAGTATTTGGATCAACTTTTTACCCCCATCGTGTGACATACAAGAAGGCGTGTCTAATATTTTACAAGCCATTGTTCATAGACAATTATGATTGTTATTAACAACATATTAAAGTGATATAAAAATGAAATGTTTAGGTATTTGTTCAGTAGTCGGTCGTTCGAATTTTAGATAACAAATTCTGCATGTTTCTTTTATTTCAATTTCACAAACTACTCATAAGATTTTGTAACCAAAACTGATTCAGTTTTTCAACTAAAAGATAATTGGTAATAAAATATTCTACATATAAATGAAACGTATAAATGGAAATACATTTGTATTTAAATTAATGATCTACTCTATTTTCAACCAAAAGATAAAACTGCTAACAACTCACTCCATATTCTTTTTTCCTCACAGCATGGTAGGCAGGTAGTGGTTTTGAATCATACTGTATATCAATTGTAACTAAACCATGACTATATAAATGCATTAAACAATGACTGAAAATAAAGATAACAATATGTAATGTATGGTGCCTCATGCAGCATTTGAAGATTTCCTTAACCCGGTCGATGGCGCAGTTTGTAGCACGCCGGGATTTGATATCACGTATCCCAAAAGGGTACGGGTTCAAATCCCACTCGGGGGGGGGGGGCGGTTATATCCTTCCATGAACATTTGACAATAATGTCAATTTTCCTCCATTAATAAGATATAAGGAGAAGTTTCCGGTCTTGTGAAAGAGTAGGTGAGTACTGGTTATAGACAACGGTCCAGGGAAGCTAGGTTAGGTGGGCTGGACGTCGTAAATGCAAAACAATTGTGTTGACACGGCGTTAAACGCAGTAAAATGGATTTTCTTCAGTGCATCCTATAGCGTGGTCGAGCGTCCTATCGTATATACATGTACATACATACATACGTATTATTATATCATACATGAATACATGTTAACATACCGCGAGACTTGACAATGCGAGGTAACATTCCCCTAGTGTGAAATGGGGATCCGGACATTTGCCACCGCATACCCCCTTTAATGAACAGGCTATCATTTGCCCTCTTATGAGTTTTATAACGGAGGACATTTGCCGTTTAATTTGAAAATGACGCTTATGCTAGGCTACATCTCAGTGATAGTTCCTTTTGCACGGTCTCGTATTACAAAGTCGCAATATCACCTCAGTCTGTCATGTGCCGCCTTGTAAACACGAAAGTGAGATTTTAATGGCACGATCAGGATTCCGTATGGTATCGTGTGGTTTTTTTTGGTAATAGAAATACATAAGAATATTCAGTGATGAAGTAATTACAGTCATAAAGTAGAAACAAACCCCAGAAATAATTACATTGTTCACCAAATGACTTAGGAGACATTGTGATTATTTATAGACACGTCTATTTTGAACGTAGATATAAGAAAGTTCTCATAATTTATTATATGATATTTCCTTCATGTATGAAGCTTTCTACTTATTGCCGACTATCATTCGCGGGGATCAGACATACCACCAAGATTTCCGGGACAAGGTAAGGGTAATGGTTTCAGAACCTGCCTTTTGTAACAAATAATAAACACCTATCATCCGCATTGACTGACAATTACATATAACTGAGCAATGGACAGTAAAATAACAGTAAAAATTGTTCAAGACTAAACTTGACGAATGTTAGTAATTCAAGCTCGAGAATCAAAACCATGACCTCTGAATCAAGTTCGTCACGCAAACGACAGTGCCAACTGTGAAAGTCTTTTGGGACGTGCAGTAGAACATAGGTAACCGTATTACTTCTGCGTTAATACATGTCATATTTATAAATAGAAGAACAACAACGGTTAGAACTCATTTATCTGCATTCTTTTACATGTAATACTACAAGTGAAGACTAAACACCAGTCTATGTATTAAGGCCATGCCATATCGTAACTTTGTTAAGCGTCCGCGTGCGCGTAGGTTTAAGAATCCTCAATTAAAATAAAAAAACTAGTTTGCAAAAAATGTGATCACGTGACTATTTATCCTGACTTTTTATTAACAAGTTACAACGATATATTCCGGTATATACCAAGCACACTTGAGTTTGTACCAGGGTCCTGTTCAGCAATGATAGTGATAGTAACTATGGCAATGCCTGTCAAGCAACTATGAATTTCTAAAAATTCCTCATTTTGACATTTGAACTCAAAACAAATGCAATGATATAAAATACGAAGTGTAATAACCTACTTCGTATTTTATACTTTACACAATCCGAATTTGCATGAGTTAGAAAAAAAATACACACATGATTTTATTTGTATGGCCTTTTTTAGTCACACACAATACAATATAACAGTACGTGAAGCATAAAATTAATTATCAGTAGAAAATGCACTAGATAATGCACACGTATTCATGTAATTGATGGTATACGCAAAACAATGGCTTTAATAAATGATACATTTTCCTTTCGGAAAACCTCTTGGATTACTGGAACATATATAAATATTGTTGAAGATAAAAATATCGATGAACAATTTTCCCACAAATCCTCACCGTAAAAATAAATCATGACTTAAGCCCAGGTTTGAGAGAGAGTATTTGAATTGAGTAGTGTGTCGGCACGGTAAGTTGTGTCGTAGCGCGTCTTGCTACATGTACGAATAATCAGAACGAGGCTTGAATCCCGACCGGGGCCAACATACCTCCGTTAGCACAGTGGCAAACCACGTGACTATGACATCACAAATGTTTCGGTTTCAAGAAGAAAACAGTGGAAAATCAGCCTCGACTCAAAGTTTAAATGAGATGTAAGTATTTTCATTCTTGTCAGATGTTAAAGATACCTAGATACGCGAGGGTAAGCAGAAAAACGTATAATATTTGACGCGCGTCATGTCTCCAACACCAGTTTTATACTTCTTGCTAACACCCTGAAAAATCAAGTACATATAGCTCTTTAAAATTATGAGTCGAGACGGATGTTTACAATTTTTTCTTGAAACTGTAGCATTTGTGATATCATTGCCATCGTGGTTAGGTTTGGGCATGCAATATTTTACTCTGGTCATTATTTCATCCGTGACTTTGTATAAGTGACATTGTTACGAAGCCATAGACATTTTAGTGATTTACTATCGGTTGCGTCAAAATATCATAAAACAATCGCATCCTCGTGGTAGATTTCTTCCATAATTCTTTACAATAGTTCCTCACCATTATTTATTGGATAACATAAAATGAAATTATTGCATTTTGTAGTCTAAGTTTCGTGCTAATGCACGTTCATCGAATAAACAGCTAATTACTCCTGGTCATCGCGCAATAAGTATCAGACTATCAATCTCACTTCTAAGGAGTAATATTAATTGGCAAAGTGCAGTCGAAACATTAGCGCAACGAAATTATACCATCATTGTAGGTACCGATTCACATTCACATAAGTGAAGCAATCGCAGATAAATGTTTTGCATAAGGAACTAGCGGTGCCTCTGGCGGGTTTAAAACCTTGGGCGTCTCGATCCTTAAACGCGCGTTCTACCACTTGACTACTGCTTTTATTCTTATAGACAAAGAGTGTCCACGCCTTACGATCAGCTTAGTGAAATAAATCTTCGTGTATAAAAAGTAACAAAATCGACTCGCCTATTCACTTAAACAAGAAAATACTAATTGATTCTTTTTCCAATACACAATTCTACATGTGGGTTAGTCTCTTCTTCTAGAATGAGCGGCTTAAATTATTTAAAATTAATACCTGCCATCAGGTGCTGTGGATATCAATATTTTACTGTCGTCTGCTACAGCAACTACCACTGGCGTCTGTTTAGAATATATCAACTCACTAGGGATGTCCTGAAGTGTGTTCCATACATCTGGAGAAGAGAGTTACAGTAAAACCTCAGTTTACAAGAACACGATGGCAACACCACGGCTTGAAGCAGAAACCAGCTATAACTCAGCTTCGACCCAAAGTTTAAAGAGTTGTAAGTCCTTTAATTCTTGTCAGATTTCAATAAAACCTACGCAAGCTTTATACCGTTTTGCTTACATCCTGTAAAACTATGGAAAACTATTCATTTTCAGTGTGCAGCAATGACAAGTCGTTGTCCTGTTTTTTTTAATAGGAAAAACTTTGATAGGGTTTCCAGGGTGTCTGCAAAAAGTAAAATACTTGCGTTTGAGATGTGATGCCCAGCACATAGTATACATTTTTCTGCGTAGCCTCGTAAATCTTGCAAATCTGAAAGAATTATGATACTTACACCTCTTTTAAACTTTGAGTCCAGGCGAAATTTAGTGCTTTCTTCTTGAACCCCTAGCATTTGTGATGTCATAGTCACGTGGTATTGCCACCGAATGTCACCCATTTGACCTTTATGTTTCGTGTAGTAACAAGAAAATGTATAAATGATAAAGATTAGGAATGGATTATTGAAAAAAATGTAGTCAATGATGAGGAACTTGGTCAAATCCGCAGAAAAATCATTATTGTGAGATGCAAACTCGAACACAGGACCTCTAATCCCCAAGAACGCCTCCTACTTCTGAATAAGGGTAGAGATTGACGATTGTACAAGTCAACTAACTACTCTCATATTTATTACCCAACTAATTAACTGTGTGCTTAAAAATTAATTAGCGTTAACTATAACACATAATAACACATAATCATAACACATAATTATAAATAATTCACAAGAAGGATGCTCGTAGTTTATCTCTGGGTGATCATGACCTTTACTCAAGAGCATTGTTAACTAATAACTCTACCTGAAAAATTTGTAAACATAGGTCTATTAGTCAGAACAATACGTATTTGGGGGGTTAGTTTTAATAAAGGGATTTCTTTGCGATAGAACATGAAAAATATTTACAGATGCATGGTATTTGATAACGGCACATAATGCATCATTGTGGAGCAGGCGGACCCTCAATAAATTCGATCAAACGAAGAACAGCAAATATTGAATGTTTGTTTTAAAATTTGAAAAATCAAGAATACAGTTTTGCATTAAAATGTAAAATTCATTTATGAAACTATTTTTATTCAACTTTCAACTTATCACTCAGCGGGTGCAACAACGCTGCATTTTTAATTTTGGTTGAAGTAAGAAAACAAATGCTTTCCCCAAATATTTTTTTTTCAAAATCGATGCAGTTAAATAATTAAATAAAGGAGAGAAGTAACACTAATCTGTTATATCTTTGATGTTATGAATAAATACTGCAAATAAGGAAGCAAGTAAATACAGTCGTACTTTGCTTATTTTCTATTTGTTTTCTATGTTATTATTTTGGCCCCGTGTTGTCTTGTGTCATACACAAAAATAGTGTCCCTGTTAAAATCAGCATGATTATAATTGTAGTAAAACCTCTCAACAATCTACAGCAGCCAGTACTGAATCATTAATTACTGACTAATGTGTTTGTAACTGTAACAGAAAAAAGAATTATTTTAAGAGGCGGATGTTGTTGGAGATGACTTGTTGACAGGTGGTTGTAATGAAAAGGCTCAGGTTTTGGAGATGTGACTGTTGTTTACGAACGGATTGTGTTGACAAAAGGTTGTTGTTTACATATGGATATTGTAGACAAATTGCTGTTTTGACAAATGGTTGTTGTTGACAAAATATTGTTATTAACAAATGGCTAGTTGTTGACAAATGGATATTGTAGACAAATTAGTGTTGTTGACAATGGCTAGTTGTTGACAAATGGATATTATTGACAAATTGCTAATGTTGACAATAAGCTGTAGTTGACAATTGGCTGTTGTTGACATATGGCTGTTGTTGATGTATAGCTGTTGTTGATGAATGGCTGTTGTTGACATATGGCTGTTGTTGATGTATAGCTGTTGTTGATGAATGGCTGTTGTTGACAAATGGCTGTTGTTGATGAATGGCTGTTGTTGATGAATGGCTGTTGTTGACAAATGACTGTTGTTGATGAATGGCTGTTGTTGACAAATTGCTGATATTGACAAATGACTAGTTGATGACATATGGGTATTTAAGACAAAATTGTTGTTGTTAACAAATGTCTAGTTGTTGACAAATAGATATTGTAGACAAATGGCTGTAGTTGACAAATGGCTATTGTTAATGAATGGCTGTAGTTGACAAATGGCTAGTTGTTGACAATGGATATTGTATACGAATTGCTGATGTTGACAATGGGCTGTAGCTGACGAATGACTGTTGTTAAAGAATGGCTGTTGAAGACAAATTGCTGATGTTGACAATCGACTGTAGTTGACAAGTGCATGGCTGTTCTTGACATATGGCTGTTGTTCAGAGATGATTTGATGATTGTCGTTGACAATCGACTTTTGTTGAGAGATGGTGTTTGTTGGGAGGTGTTCGTAAACAAGAGGTGGCTGTTGTTGAAAAGTAAGTTTTGTTGTGATGGTGGTTGTTGAGAAGTGGTTGTTGTCGACAGGTTTTTGTTTTGAGTAATGGTTGTTTAATGAGGTATTACTGTGACAGGTTTAACAATATTACTGCACAGACTTTAAGCCTAGTGTTATATGTAACAAATGTCTTACACAGTAAGTTTGTAGAAAAGGATCGATATAGGATACAAAAACATTTGATGGATCACCACAGGTGGCTGCGATCTAAATAAGGAAACTTACTGATACTTATCGATAAAATGAAATATAACTATGCATACATTTTAAAATCTAGATTTATACTGATGGTTCAACGCAAAACTAGTTTACCTTTATGCACAAAGTAGGATGTAGTTTAGACCTTCGCAGAATCAACGGTATGCATAATTACGTCCTCTTTGCCAGCTGTTGCATTACATTCGGATGTTTTCTAACTACATCAGAGTTAGCTAATAATAGATTAGTGTTTAAACACGCATTTACTGATGAGAATAAACTAGTGTTTGTTATTGTGAAATATTGGTGTGATTATTATTTTACAAAAAACCCAAACCACTTAGAATGTTGGAAAGACAAAAGGCGATCAATGAAAATGTATAATTAAAACAAGTTCGACATATAACAAATCTATAAATAGCTTGGTGCTTTCCATGGTATCCTACTTTCCTTTTTAAAAATGTGCATGTCACTTGTTTTAATTTGTTCAGTTACATGTGTAATTAATGGCAAATGCTATGGTAAGAGATTTTTTACGATTTCTTATGTCTGCTATTACGACCAAACTTAGTTCTCTTACCTTTAAAATTTAATGTTAAATCATTCCAAATAACTCGACAGACTGAACACCACACTACAGAACTCGAATTAACCCGCGGTAGCTCACACTCTTAACGCTCTACTCCAAAATGAAGGGGGGGGGATTTATACGAAAAACAAATTACTTAAACGAATAAAAGATACTTTATTTTATGTATTTTATAAACCTCTAATATATTGTATCTAGTTAGAAATATATCGGAAGCAGTAAAGTAGTATTTTAATAATGATAATTGAACAGTAAGTTGATATACACGTGTAAAAAATAGTGATTTTATGTAAATCTACCCCGTTAATAACGGTATAGATTATTTTAGAGCCATTAGTCCCCTTTTTTAATTCATTATGCAAAGCACATATGAATACAGAATGATAGGTTAAGTATGTGAACCCTCTACAACCGTTTCAGTACACGCGTATACCTAACTGCACCCAAGTCTTGATTACTCCGAGACATAAAGTAGTTCATAAATTGCAACATCTTTCTGAAACTGGCATTCAATGTATTTCTGCGCGTTGTACGGAGAATTTGAGCATCCGCTCAGTATAACGTCTTCACTTTTCATTACTTTTGCGTAGAGAAGGAGCTTTTAGTTCTTTCCATTTATTGTGATTATTGCATTATCTTTACTTTATGTCATCAGTTAACTTTGATTAAGTCAGATTCAGGACTACCAAATATTGAACGTGGCAATATAAAGCGGCGTCAGCATAAACCACTACCAAATCATGTATCAGAATTTAATAAGTTGCCAAGATGATTACCAAAAACAGTATATATATACATTTTATTTCCCTTTTTTTGCAAAGGATTTACATATACATTACATACATTAGAATAGAACAAAGTTTACAACAACAAAAAAAAAGAGTAAATTTGTGAATGACATGACAATAAATAAACATTTACATGCATTATATATAGTGCAATACAATGAAACCAAGAATACAAAATATATATTTTACGAAAGACAATACAATGAAGTTAAGGACATGAAATATATAAAGTAAAAAAAATATATGTATATATATAACAAATAATACACACATACTTAAGGAGAACATATACAATATACATTACGATAATCTAGTACATGTATGCGTAAATAAACAAAAATAGGCGGGAAAATTTGAATACTTCGCATTGCGTACCGGAGTTAAAAACTCAAGGTTGTGGTTATTGTACAATATTAATGTATGTAACTCAGCCCTTTATTGAATCAATTAAGATAATTATGTTCCTTTTATGCAGACGTAATGTTTAGATATTTTGTTCGTCAGTATAACAATATAATAAGACTGTAATAATAACCCCGTCTGAATAGATACACATATCAACAGCTGACTGCATAACTAGTATCAGTCCTTTATAAGTTCATATAGTTAACTGCAGTTTTTTGTCAACCCAAGATTTGCTGACTCTTGCATTGATATATTTTATTGTAACAAGAAGGCTTAAATAACATTTCCATTTACTACAGATCATTTTATATATCTCTTACAGAATTATTTAAATACATATCTTTACAAAATAATAGATATATTCTATTAGCATTAAAGCCCCATTATCAAAGTGACACTGTTTTTGGACTGCATAAAAATAGATAATAAAATCACCTATTTTAAACACCTCTTATGAACAAGAATTTTTAATAAAAGTGCTTGAATATGTTAATGTCATTCATTGCATTTCAAAGGTAATGTATATCAAAACCGAAAGTAGAATTTGGTTGTCAATATTTGAAACAATAGATATGATCACAATATGTTTAAGATGGAGTCTTTTAATATAAAAAATGCTAGGAAATACATAATAAAGCTCTACAACTATTCTTTGATCAGTTATATAGAACATTAGCGTATCAATGAGTATAGTGTGCTGTTATAAAAGTATCCCACTTTTTTAAGATATGAATACTTTGTCAAACTCAAATTAAGAAAGCAGAATGATTTGAACAGTTTATTTCGTCTCTAATGCATGTTAAATTCTGATAACTTCATGTTGTAAAACAGTTTTCAAGTCTACTTTTGATGAATACTCTTAATACAGTGGCTTTAAAGATTCCTTTAGAGTTCCATAATTTAAAACATGTAAGCACAAAAAATACCCCAGTACTTACAGTGCTTTGGTAAAATAGATTTCTCACAATGTCGTCATGCTTAACTACTTGGCTTAATTAGGGATTTTTTCCCATAGTATTATTTACAATTATAGTTTTTTCATTTCTCATGCTTTTTAGTCAAACATTTAGTGGATTAAAAAACTGTGTCTTCATTTATGATAAATCATTTCCCTTTGTATACCTTTTCAAAAGCAATTTATCAATATTACTTGTTTTATGACAATGTAAACTGAATCCAAATTTCCTCATTTGCGGAAAAAATCCGGCTTTAATGTGGTTTCCACTTTATATTTCTTGTTAAGTACGTAGTTTGACTAAATAGAATAACAGAAATGCGTAAAATACCTTGATCAATAATTGGATTCCCTCTCACTTGAAAACACAAATGAAGTAAATATGCATCCATTTGTCAGATATCACTGACATCTAGAATGCATCTCTAATTTCTTAAATACCCTCGATAAGGAATGTCCTGTAAGGAATATTCACTCTTGGAGTTGATTTATCAACCACATGGATAATTCAGACTTAAAAAATCGGAGGGGTTTTTATTAGGCGTTTATTTAGCAGGTGTGCAATTGCTAAGTTTATAGACCGTATAGTCAGCCATCTACAAAAGCAAAAACTTGTATATGCAAATGTTTAGATTAGAGTTATGGGCGTTTTATTAGGACGAATTGTACAGGGAGTGGAAATGATGGCCAAGATATACACTAAATTAACATTATTTTAACATTTATTTGATCAACGGTGAAAATGGCTATGTGGAAAAGATTGGTCCAAAATTAACAACAAAATGGCATAATATTGTAGTACGACAGCGAGCATTGACGCGTGTCTGCACTTTTAAAATTTGCTATGACCATTTAGATGGGACATGTTACTATAAATAGACTATCGTGTTAGATCTTGGTCTACAGTAGCTTTAGAATGTTGATTATGATACGAAACATATTAAATCAATCTGCGGCGATGTGGTAAAGTAAATGCCTACGATACAAGACAGTGTACTTGCCGCCCGGCCAGCTCAGTTTGTAGCACCCAAGTCTACTGATCGAGGAGTCGTGGATTCGATTCCCGGGCCGGGCATACTTTCGTGGAGCTTGGTCATGAAATTATATCTACTGCCATTCTCTCTCCTACCAATGATTCTTAATTATGTTAAGCAGAAAAAAAACTGTTGTCAGTCACTGACGAAAGTATGCGCTTAGTAATTGGTTAACAGCTAAATCCAGAGAATTAGCCTTTCCAGGATCAGTTACATGTAGTAGGTTAACTGATCGACGTTATATGATCAATATAGAGGGTTTCAAGAGCCATTCATTCATGTACTGATTCACTCTAACGCATGGTGAAACATTGGAATTAGAGATTTTTAATAGCCTGAAGCATATTACCTTCAATGCATAGAGAAACAAGTTTATGTCATAATTTATGACTGTAGATATAACCATAAGTATGACTGAAGTCAATAAAAGCACAATACATTGTATTACTTAGGAAGTATCTTGATTACGTTTTACGTGTTTCAATGCTAGTCAAAGACGGTAGGCTATATGGTCAATCGTGCAACGATTTTTGCCGAAACCGTTTTGTTCATCATTAATCAAGCTATTACTTTCAACCCATTCACTGAGGCGAATAATTTTAACATTGTTATTAATTATCTGTACGATATTGGACTTCACATTCAGAGCTAATACAGTTTTCACTGCGGCATTCAATTATAACTAAATACTCAACCATTTTGGCGAAAACACAACCTTTATGAAACATCTCGGTCATTATGAGATTCAGACATTTTGATGGGTTCCGAATCTCATAATGACCGAGTTTACTCATTACTAAGGCTGTGTTTTTTCTTTCCATAGAAAATGCCATCATTTTGAATGTAGGTACAATCTGATTGTTTTTATAAGAAACCCTATCTGCTCGACTTTTGCGTCTTTGCGTATTTATTGCCAATTAATAAAACTGTCAATAATTAAGTCTTTTCATTACGGCCTTGTTATTTGGCTTAAGACAGACACATAACATGACTGTCTGCAGGCCAAAAAATAGGCCATTATGAAAACATCTGATTATCAAAATTATAGTAATAATTTTCAAATTGATAGTCATTACTATAGAAGAAGAGTGAATATGTTAGTCTGTCTTAAAATAATAAAACTCTTTTCCTTCGTACATTTTTAGGCACTGATAGATTGTCTTGTGAACGAGTACCTTTAACGAAAAAAACAACAACAGTAAATTGCCATCAACAGTAGACGTAGTTGATTAACTCTCACCCATGAATGGGTTGTTTTATTTTATAGTTCTTGTAAAAGAGCACCTTTTTAGTCCAAACTTATTGCAATCAATGTAGAATTTGTCAAGTACAAAATTCGGTTTATGATCAAAGAAACGTGCTTTGTCATCGCTTATTTGTCTTTCTTAGGAATACTAAAATGGTAACGAATATTGCATAGTTCTTTAAAGTTTGTACCCCAATTCTGTGAACACAATTCGAATCGAGCGGTAAACTAAGTAATTTTCAAATTATTTTGTGCATAGAATTTATAGTAAACATAATTTACAAGGTAATGTGGACATTTCCGCAAAAAAGAAAGTACTAGCTGTTTTATGCGTTATTTGATTTTCTGCAATCTGTTTGGCTAGTGTTTGTTTACCTTTTGAAGATCACGTGACTATAATAGCCTGAAATGTAACAATCTGAAGGAAAAAAAGGACAATATAGATTGTGGGGAGAATCAGTACAATTAGTTCACCATAACAAATTTACTAACACAAATCGATGCTAGTAACTAAAACCTTTTTTCATGGATTCAAGTTCAGCTGCAAACCAGTTTTTCAGTAAGAAATTAGACAATGAATACTAGAGGCTAGTACCGATACATCTGACGAAGAACAGTTAGATGAGCTATCCACCTTAAATGAGTATTGAAAAAAAAACGTAAAACATAAAACAAAAACGATACAAGCAAGCAACTCAAACAAAAATGTAGTCATGTTCAAATATGCATTAACCGATTGTTCCAATATAGATTGACAAAATAGAGTTACAGAAATGCGTACAATACCTTGATCAATAATTGGATTCTCCTTCACTTGAAAACACAAATGAAGTGAATATGCATCCATTTGTAATATAATGTCACTATCACTGACAATAAGAATGTATTGCAAATTTCTTAAATACCCCTCAACGAGGAATGTCCTGTAAGGAGGATACACTGTTAGTGGAGTGCACTATTTACTAAGATGTTTACTGTATGGCACTGGTACTTCTATTGGAAATTCACTGTTGTTAAACATGTACGTGTGTGCCTGATACCGGTACAAGCATTACGCTAGATTATTGAGGGATGTCGTTCAACATGTACTGTATTAAAGCGTTCTATATTACTAAATTTAATTGAACTGTTAGTGGCACATACATTGTTACCGCTAATTTAGATACTTGATATTTGTTTGCTAGTCACCGTATATAGATATGGACATCTAATTTATCGATAGTGAGACCAGATGTACAGTAACGAGTACTAGTATTTGAATATGTGGTGTAAAAGTATGCACCACAAGCAGTCAAATGAATTTAACAATACATAGATAAGTGTACAATACTTTCATACATAAAAGGCTGTTTATAACGATATAAGATACTATGAATTTAAGGAGCAGGATAATTCATTTTGATGTTCCGATTGTTAAAGTTTCCTAGTGTTCTTCTTTGCATTAACATTTTCTTGCATATTGTACAGTGTATTGACTCTTGGTATAAACTATGACCAAACTAATCAGAGACACATGTATCACTCCGCAGGTTAAACTGGTAAGGCATTTTCGTCGATAGTTTTTGATTTGTGGTATGTGAAATCGCCGAAAGTCTAAAAATGGTTTACAGAACAACCAGAATCAGCGCGGTGTCAAATTGTTTAGAGTGTAAAAGAAAAAATATGATGAAAACTCTTTGGAGTTTTAGCTCGACCATCTGGATCACATCTGAAAATTTACCCACCTGTTCCTAGCTAAAATATACAATAAAATACAAAAGTTAATTTCAAGTCGGAAATACGAGAAAAAAGAACTTTCCTCCTCTCAAAAACTTGGAGTGATCACATGCATTCCTAAAGGTGACAAAACTAAGCAACTTTTAAAAAATTGGCGTCCTATTTCCTTGCTTAATATTTCATATAAAATTGCATCTGCAGCTATAGCTAATAGAATCAAAAAAGTTTTATGTAATATTATTAGTGAAGACCAAACCGGTTTTATACCCGGTCGCTTTTTAGGTGAAAATATAAGATTAATATATGATGTTATGAATTATACAGAAGAATTTAATTGTCCAGCAATGATTCTTCTTATTGACTTCGCTACGGCTTTTGATTCCATCTCATGGAAATTCATGTTCAATGTTTTAGACTTTTTTAACTTTGGCCATGACTTGAAGAAATGGATTCATGTTTTTTATGATAAAATTCAGTCATGTGTTTTAGTCAATGGACATTTATCTGACTGGTTTTATATCCATCGTGGATGTAGACAGGGGGATCCACTGTCACCATATCTATTTATTTTATGCGCAGAGATCTTGTCACTTCTAATTAAACAAAATGAAAATATTAAGGGTATTAAAATAAATAATCATGAATATCTGATATCTCAGTATGCTGATGACACATCCTTAATACTTGATGGTTCAGAAATGTCACTTAATAACTCAATTAAAGTGTTAAAATTTCATGCTTTAATTTCAGGCCTTAATGTCAATATTGAAAAAACTAAAGCTGTATGGATAGGCTCAATGAAAAATAGGGATCACACAAGGTGCCCTGAACTTAGTTTATCTTGGGAAAAGGAAAACTTCAAACTTTTAGGCGTTACTTTTACTTTGAATTTGTCAGAGATAGTTATTACCAATTACAATCCTAAAATTAAAGAAATAAAAACTTTACTATCTCTTTGGTCAAAAAGAATCTTAACCCCTATTGGTAAAAATGTTGTTATTAAATCTCTAGCTTTACCTAAACTAATTAATTTAATGATGGGACTTCCATCTCCATCTGATGACACCATTAAGCAATTCTAAGATCTATTCTTTAATTTTCTCTGGAATAGTCATCCTGACAAAATAAAAAGAAACGTTATCACCCAAGACTTTGAAAATGGTGGCATCAGAATGATCAATGTAAAATACTTTATACAATCTATGAAACTTACTTGGATGAGGAGACTTATAAATTGTGGTAAAAAGTATTCAAATGTAGTGGAATATATTTGTCCATTTTTAAAAGATTTTAAACAGTATCGTTAGGACTATGTTAAGAAATTTACAGTTGATATTAAAAACAAATTCTGGAAAGATGTTTGGTTTGCATATGTTCTATTTAATGAAAAATATGTTGTTAAGTCTTGGCATGAATTTCTATCTATGCCAGTATGGCATAGCTTCAACTTTAAAATTGCGGGTAAATCATTCCGCGACAAACATTTTGAGTCAAAAGGTATTTTATCTATTAATTTTGAGTCAAAA
This sequence comes from Mactra quadrangularis, assembly GCA_025267735.1. Lineage (NCBI taxonomy): Eukaryota > Metazoa > Mollusca > Bivalvia > Venerida > Mactridae > Mactra > Mactra quadrangularis. The sequence goes on from CM046304.1 coordinate 39,275,454, forward strand.
GGTATTTTATCTATTAATTTTGAGTCAAAAGGTATTTTATCTATTAATGACTTCATGAATGAAAATGGCAATTTTTATTCTCATGTTGATTTTCAAAATAAATATTCATGCAACTTTAACTTCTTACAGTATAATAACATAATCCATGCTTTTAGAACTTTCCTACTTAAAATTAGACTAAACCATTTGTCTTGTAGGAGCCCAAACCCAATTCAACCTTTATTTGTTAAATTGATCAACTTGACAAAGAAGGGTTGTCGTTTATTTTACGATGTACTTAACTATCATTCTTTCTCTAGAAACTCTGAAATGAAATGGAAACAAGACTTAAATGTTGCTGTTATAGATTGGAAATTTACATACAAACAACCTTTTAAAATTCTCGCTGAAAGTAAATTACAATGGTTTTAATACCGTATTAATCAAATAATCCTTGGTACGAAATCTTTGCTTGTAAAGATGGGCATTACTGACAATGATAGGTGCACATTTTGTGATTCAACTAAAGAATCTATTCTCCAATTATTTTTCGAATGCGACATTATACAGACATTTTGGCAGTCTATAAAGTCCTGGATAAATGTAAAATGCCCCTGTGTTGATACACAATGGACAAAACAGGACATTTTACTTGGTAACATAAATTTCAAAAACCTTGTTTATAAATTTTTAGTTTTAGTTAAATACTATGTTTATACGTGCAAGATGAACTCAACTCTACCTATTTTAGAGTCGCTAAAACGACAGTTAAATTCATATTATTGAATGGAAAAGTATAATGCAAAGTTAACTTCAAGTTTACAAAAGTTTGAAAAGACATGGTCCCCCTTGTCTAGCCTTGTATTGGAGTAGATCAAACACAAAACACCAACCACATTTTGCTATAACACCTTTTATCTACAAGTTTTATTCTTAGTTATAGATGATCTCATAGAAATTCTGGGCTTCTCCACAGGCTTCTGCTGTCTAATCTATTCTCAATCAATTTATCATATATATATGTTCTATATTTTTATAGCGATGTTTTTGCTATCCACCGGATGTCTTGTCTTTTTTATAATACTATCACCTCTTTCTACTCTTCTTACTTACTTCTTTATACTGTCATCATTCTAACTCATGATATCTCCATTCAAAATTCAAACTGTATAAAGATGTGTACCCTATATGAAGGTAAATGACTATTAGTAAAAATTATTTTCTGTAAAGTCAGTCTGTTTAAGATGACTATTAAATGTCTCACAACCATGTTTAGGCTGTAAATCCATATTGTTATGTTAAATTGTTGTAAGATATTTGTTGATATGCTTCTCAGGTTTTTTCAAGGAATTAAGTATTGTTAATTAAGTATAGAATGCAGTATTCATAGGTTTTTGAAAACTTATCATTGTCATTTCAATGATTTTCGTGTTGAAATACTGTTATGCTAGCAATGTTTCAATCTTGTAGTACAAGGGAGACAACCACTGTGAATTTACATTTTTCTTACTACCTTTATATCAGTAATTTAGTTAGATTATAATTTTGTTCCTAAAAAAGAGATGTTTACTGTTACCGGTTTTTAGTGACTCGTAAAGGTATTTTCCATGGTAATATGTATAATCAATTTATTATGAATATATTTATATATCACTTTTACTATCCTACATATTTCAAATTTGTCACAATTGTATTTTTTGGGGTTTTTTGTAAGCAATAAGGGAGACAAATATTGAAAATTATACCATTCTTATCTCCCTCTAAAAGCAGATCATGTTAAGGAGCATATTTAGATATTTACTTAGCTTTACTTTGGTTGTAAAATCCATGGTATCTATATTGATGAATGGAATCTGTATTATCTCTTTATGTTACAACTATATTATGATGACAGATAATCTATTCCTTTTATATTTTAATATGTCTATATCTGTAATAACTCTGTTACAACATGTATTGGATGAAAATAAAAATAATTACAAAAAAAAAAGAAAAAAAGATTAACTATTGTCCTAAAATTATATTCTATGCATAAAATATACATTGTATATATACTAGTGACCACTGCGCCGGGTTAAAATTACGCCGACGAGCATATTTAAACGACAACAATGAGAATGGTGCATCTGACTTTATTTCAAAGTTTATATGACAGTATAAGTGGAACGTTTCATGAAGTACAGGATTATTTTCCAAATGATCCAAATGAGTTCTCATAATCTGTAATGAAAATGGAAGAAATTAATTACGAGTTACTGTAAACATACACGGTTCCCTCCAAAGGAACATGAATCACGTGAGCAAACTTCACCAGGTTCTCCAAATGAGCTATTATTGCTTAGTGGGTTGATTGTCGTCTGATGTTCCGCTCGGCAACCTTCCATTGTCAACAGCTTAAGCAGCATTTTTGCTCTAAATTTTATCAAACTTAGTCAGAAGGTACTCGTATATATCAATTGTAGAAAATAGCAAAAACCCATAAATCCGGTGTACAAGGATCCCAAACAATAAAGATAATTTACCGGATCCTGAACCGGTGGCATGGGATCCTGGGATCCAACGGATCCCCTGGGTATAAATACTTTTTTAAACGAGTATTCGTTATTAGACAAGTTTGAAACTTTTAGATCATTGTAAAACTTAGACCAATGGTTTTTTTTGGAATTTTCGAAAATGGGTATTGTGGCAATATTGGTCCATCACGACCCGTATGTTTTTAGGGTTTGCTTCAATATGCATATTTAGAGTTTGTCGATGAAAAGAAGTAAGATATTACCTTAGGATGACGTCTAAAGCTGGTGGAGGGTATCTTGATATATTCTTTAAATACTGTTGGTTCTCCTATATATAGAATATACAAGTATCTTAGTGAGTACAGAAATCTTGAAAAACTATTGTTTTTATTATACTCTCGACGCCCTCCAAAGTTTCTACAATTATGAATCTCCATTTGTGCATAGTATCGGTAAAGGGGGAAGGATTTTTCCCATGAAAATTTCAACTCCCATTAGAATTTTGACTTTTAAAACCAAATATATTTCTACGTCTGAATGTAAACTGGTTGGTGTAATTATCATATGTAGGGTTCAAAACTTGTTGAACATTTAAAAGAAACCTTTTTTATTTGTTGGAACATTTTACATCTAATGAACCTACTTGCATGCCGATTGTCTATTAGAAAACAGCTTTCATGTGTTATTGAGACACCGGAATACGTTTGCGAAGCCAGAAGTCATGCTAAAGTGAAAATATTGCATCCGTACCTCATTTGGTGAAATAAAAATCCATTTTGCACCAAACTACTATTCTCTATTATTTAACAAATACATGAGTAAAATCTTTTATCGGGCATACTTCATATTGAATTAAACAAGTATTTCTCTAGTGTTGATAGGAACAGCAGTGAGCAATAAGAAATATGAATTAATTAAAGCAGGGGCGGATCCAAGATTTTTTAAGGGGGGGGGGGTTCGAACTTTTTCCTGGGGGGGGGTTCAAACTTTCGAACCACATTATACACATTGTACACATTTTGCAGCATAATGCAACATATTAATAATAAAAACTATATAACCATTAAATCTATGTTAAACACCGAGAAAATTGCTGCATGCTACTTAAAATGTCTTACTGTCAATACATACACTAATGGAAAGGTGCATTTTGGAAATTCTAGGGAACCGGATCCCCCTAAACGCCCCCGCTGGATCCGCCTATGTAAAGAATACGTACATGCCAATCATTCAACAAGGCTCTGTGATTGTAGTTAGGTTCTCTAGCTGCAAGTCGTTTTAGTATCATACGATTTTCTTCAGCAACACGAACCAGCTCCCTCCTGTGTTTTGCATCGTTTAAACTTAGTTAAAATGAAAACAAACATAAAGTCAGAAACGTGATGGTATAATATTATGCATGCACTTATATTGTGTTGTCCTATTCACATTAAGCATCTTTTTATACATTTTTTTCCAATAATTATGTATTATTTGCTCTGTACATAAAAAATCAAATTCAGTTAAAGCACTGCAAATTATGTTTAATAAACTGAAAAACACGGCCAATTATAGGACCAATAACACTTGTGCGTCCCAGTCCAATAACACTTTTCTGCGCTCTGATTGGTTGATAAAACTGAGCCAATATCAGGTACGATTATCGCATGACGATGAGTAAGATCTGAATTTGGAATTTTCAATGATATATAGGAATGCGCTCAAACCAAATAAGACACAGTTTGTGAATGGTACGGTTGTTGCTTCATTTTGAGTCACTTGTAATGTGCAAATATCATCACTCAATAGAGTATATTTCGTTTTAAATCTTAAAATGAGATTAAATTTTTTTGACGAAACCAACCTAAGCAATGACTTGCCACACATGCTCACATTTATAATTGAGTGCTTACATACCTTTTACTTTGGTAGTGGTTTCTGTGATCAGTTCTGCCTCCAGTTAGCATGATATGGTTCATTTTACCAGTTAACATTCGATTGTCTCTATCAATTTCCGCCTCACGTGCAGCCTCGATCTAGAATCATTGCAAAAGTTGACCATGGTTTGTTTATCAACAGAACGAGTTAATGGAACACTAGTAAATACAAGTCACTTTTAAGCGGAAACAGGTGCGCTGTCATAATATGAACTGTTAGGACTAAAACATTGACGGCACCGTGACTGAGGAAAAAGCTCTAGCCCACAGAAGGCATAACATTCATGACAAATATATATCTGTAATGAGTTTATGACAACATAAATGGACTGTATAGTACTGCAGTGAAGGTATCGATATATATATATTGGTGTATCGTCGATATTTATTTCTCGAAATATCGATATTGTTGATACGCTTCGAGTCCAATCAATGACAGCTCTAATATATGCATAGACTAAGGGAATTATCTTGTTTTTCATTGTTAAAACTTGCAGACAAATATTCGTGGTGGGGAATATCTGCCATCAGAAAACCATATTACCAGTTTATAAAGTGGTTAATAGTGACTAAACTTACATTACAACTTTTCAGTTAGAGATAAATTCACAGATCCACAGCATTATACGCTTATTCGTTCACTTATGATAAATCTTTTAATTGTTTTTTAACGTCGTATTCAACACATATTTAGGTTTTATATACGACGGCCAGCTCTTCCTTCCATAGGTTTCCTGGACACAATTCTGTCACCAGTACTAACTTACCCTACCACAAGGCCGACAACTCATGTATAGGGTATGACCTACCGCGACCGGGCTCGAACCCACGATCTCCGGATTCGAAGTCAGACATGCTAACCACTACGTCACGGTCGCGGCATCCGTACATTTATGGAGTAGGTTATCAAAAGGCTTAAAGAATTGGTTAGGGTGCGATGCATATGAATAATACGTGAGTATAAATTTGACTGGTTATTAATAATCCTTCAGATAATTAGCTTGCAACAAGATGAAGCTTAGGTTTTAGAATCCAGTAACTTTAACAACACGTTATTATCAAAATTGTTTACCTGTAATTTCTTTAATTTAACATTTAGATGTCTATAAATATTAGGAGCACAGTTATCAATCACCGCTTTAGCTACAATTAAAATAAAAATTATAATTTGATCGACTAGGAATGTTTTCACTATGTAGCGCCGTTAAACGTCGCAATGCCGCTAAACGTCGCAACTGACGAAAAACGTCGCAACTGACGAAAAACGTCGCAACACTAACGAAAACGTCGCAACCGCCGCTAAACGTCGCAATCGCCCTGTCGATAAACGTCGCAACGCTGACACTAAACATCGCAAAAAATCGACTAACGTTAAACGTCGCAACACTAACGCTTAACGTCGCACAAGGTAGGAAGGTATAATCTCGAGCCTAATCCACACATCTATGACATTCATTTGTTCAACGTGCAGTTGAAGGAACACATTGATAGAAAGCAATGCTTTAAGTCTACCAGACTATTAAGACGACAAGTAAATGCGCTATCGCTGGGCACGTCACTAGTTTCTCTATGGCAAGCATTTGTCACTAACACATCAGTTGAATGTGACACATTGGAGGAAAAGTTCACAACACTGCCTTAAGTCATTATGGAAATTTTAAAACATTAATTTTCTATTTATTAGATCGCAATGTTCAGTCACACTGTTTTGCAAAAATGCATTTTAATTTAAAAGTTTCATGCACTTGAAGTTTATTAATTTACTGTATTTCCTTGTCAGCTTTTCGGTTTTTGTCTTATTTAGCCCTATGGGTTATTGCATATCATATATTTCGAAAGTGACACAAAACGCAATCAACGCGCTGATAGCACTGTCCGAACATGGGTCATACAGAACAGTGCAAGCACGCAACAAACCCAAACTGTTTCACATGAAAAAGTAGTAAATTGCATGTACAAATCTATCTTTGAGAAAAAATCAGTGCAATTCAATGCATTCAAATACGAAACAACCCGATCTCGAAATTTGCGTTTATCCATGAATCTCTATTACTACATAAATACTTGAACCCTAACACGACAGATAGGAGCTGATCAAGGGTCCTTGGAGCTGATATAGGCGTTGAATAGACTGAATAAGGTGAAATAGACTTAGATAATGTTGAGATTATCATAGAGATGATTTTTCTTTTTATTTTAACAACTATCAACAATATAATCATTTTATGAAAATGTAAGAGCATACATTCACATATTATAAGTGGATGGATTGATTGATGGATGGATGGATTGATGGATGGATTGATGGATGGATGGATGGATGGATGGATGGATGGATTGATGGATGGATGGATGGATGGATGGATGGATGGATGGATGGATGGATGGACGGACGGACGGACGGACGGACGGACGGACGGACGGACGGACCGACAGACAGACAGACAGACAGACAGACAGACAGACAGACAGACAGTATACCAATAAGTACATAACCATTTACAACATGAAACATATACAATGTATGAAAATACAATGATGTGAACAAACAAATAAATACATGTATACATGGACAACAATATTCTGTGTTGTATTTAACTGTTGGTTTATTATTTTAACTATACATTTGTATAACCTGACATTCAACTGTATACATATTTATATGCATATTTTATGAATAAATCATAATAAAAATATTAAAAGATATGTTTGAAAAATACAAAAATAATAGAATAAATACAGAGGAATACTAAACATCAGTGATCGATTTAGTGACTAAAGTGGTTAATAAACACGATAATTAACACTATCCATTTAGATTAATTTAAAACAACAACATTAACAATGATTTTATTTCCACATATATATTGTACAATTGCTATTGTTTTTTAAACAGAAAATAAGCCAAACCCACTACATGTTTCTAACCTTTGTTTCAATTCCGAGAAACATAACATTGTTCATGGCTAAGTTTGTTTAATACATTACTATTCAAGATTCTTAAAAATGTAACGCCGTAGCAACACATCGTATAGGTCATATAACGACGCTCCGTCAGCCTACTCACCGTTCTCTGCAATGCTTAACCACTGGATTTAGCTATCAACTAGTTACTAGGTACAAACTTCTGTCAATGACTGACAATTGGGGACTTTTGTCAGTTATCTTTCCTAAATAAAATCTGAAGCAATCCAATTGGTAAGTAGGTCCTTACAATTGTAATCCTCGGATTTTATCTTTGAAGTCATATTTAAGAATAACAAAATATTTCATCTAATATCTTTCTTGTTGTTGAAGATATTTACAGAAGTCGTGAAATTTAGATAGTTCTTCACCTTAAAAATACTTAGCTTGAATATCAAACAAATTAAATGATTTACAAAAAAAGTTATTTAAGATCAATTGTGTCTAATTGACCAAAGTAAGGGTAAAATCCAAGTAATCCAGCTAATTGGACCTACCTATTTCAAGAGTATAAAAGGGGAAACAACTGACCGAAGTCCCTTATTGCCCAACATGATCAAGATCAAACTTCACGAAACTTTTCCACGATTCCGAATCGAACCAACGAATCGCTACACATGAATCGTGGTTCGGATCGGATCGCCACTAGCTCGACGATCCACAACCTTATTTTTTATGATTAGTACGACACGACCAATGACGTTTTATGCCTTATAAGGCTGGTGTATATGAACTATATAAATGTTGTTAGTGGTGCAATGTTTACCATAAATAACAAGTAAATCTGTGAGCTAATGCTCACTAGTGATACCCCCGCCAAAATGTAAAAATATGCGACAAACAGGAAGTAGATGAGCGAGGAGCATGAAATCGCTTTACACCACATGGGACTATAGGATGAAGCAATATGCAAAGTTTCAGGCTGCTGCATGGTATAGTTGCTGAGAAAACTGTGACGGAAATTTTGTAACGGACGGACGGACGGACGGACGCACACACGCACGCACGCACGGACAAGGGTAAAACAGTATACCCCCTCTTCTTCGAAGCGGGGGTATAATTATCTATCTCAGAGACAGGAACACAGCTATATTTGACAGGTACGGTCTACATAATGATAGGTCAGTGCAAGAATAGTCTAACTTCATGTAGATACAGAATAAGGTAGACGAGTTTTACGCAATCTGATTAAAACCCGATCTAAAATTTTCCCCTCGCCTACTCGCTAATTTAGATCTGGCATTTTTCAAACAAAGGTCACGTTCAGGTGACCTTTTCTCATCATAATATTAATGACGAAATTGTTATGATACGTAATAGAAATTACGAAATCAAAATGTTATGAATAGTGTTTCGTCTAGGGGAAATCTTCGCATTGATTGGTCGACACAAAGTTCATCTCGACGTGACCTTCCACGGAGTCAGTAGAGATCCTGTGCGACAGCGGTCTACAGGATATCTGTTTGCGGAGATTGAGTTTTACGCTGACCCATTAATTTATCATTTATTGGTATAACTGTATTCTTACAGTTTTCGAGCGCATTTTCATACTAAAGTACACTGTACTAGTATAAACTTGGCAAACAATTGATGTACTTTTAAATCAATTGAATAACTCCCTGTATCTGAAGAGGGCATATACTTGTATTTTTTTTCTTTGTAAGACCGGGTCAGTAATTCAGGACAATTATGTTGCATGTTTTAGAAATAGGTAAGTTTTTCTTGGTAAAGAACTAGAAGGGATTAATTGTGTATGAGTATAGTAAGGCTGTGGATCGTCGAGCTAGTGGCGATCCGATCCGAACCACGATTCATGTGTAGCGATTCACGAATCGAACCACGAATCACTTGTTAATGGAGAAGCATACAGGAATTCATGTAACAAAAATAAGTGAAGAATTACAGATGCTTTTACTAAATGGAAATCCATGTACTCTAAACATTTCTATTACCAGATCTTTTTTAGTGACTTAGGGATTTTTAGTGATAACATTTTTGTTTAAATGTGTTTTAATCGGAATTTTGACTCAAGATATTACTGACCCTACATAAATTAATGTTTTCATTAAAAGTGCGGCTCGATTTCAGTGGTAATTTAGCTGAAAATGTTCTTTTTAAATTTTTCCCAATCCCAGATCCGACGATTTCGGACGTGACGAATATTCGTACTCGATTTTCTAGTCGAGATCGCGATTTTCCGAGTACTCGGATACTCGCAGCAGCCCTAGAGTATAGAGTTAAGGTTCCTATGTAATTCAAATTGATTGCTATGGATGGTATATTTGATTCTTTGGACCTCATGGCGATTGATATAGGTTGTAAGAATGGTTGCTATGGACTAAAAGGTGGTGCTATGGATATGTTGATGGTTGTTACGAGTCTAAGAGAGTTTTCTTTGAAGTCATTTTTGTCCTATGTAATATTAATGCGTGGAATAGGCTCGATATTATATCTTCCTACTTAGTGCGACGTTTAGCGTTAGTGTGGCGACGTTTAACGTTAGTCGATTCTTTGCGACGTTTAGCGTCAGCGTTGCGATGTTTACCGGCAAGGCGATTGCGACGTTTAGTTGCGGTTGCGACGTTTAGCGTTAGTGTTGCGACGTTTAACGTCAATTGCGATGTTTAGCGGCGTTGCGACGTTTAACGGTGCTACACACAATACATATGCTCACTTAACAATCTTCATTTTTCAACACAATAGCTTACGGAATACTGATTGCCTGTGGTGCTTTTCATAAAAATTCTTACGAAAAAAATCTTCGTAAGTCAGTTTCATATAATTAGCACTTCAAAGTCAGACAGATAATATATTCTAACATAGGCACGTGCGCTTTCACTCTTTATTCAATGTGACGTCATCTATGCTTTATTATTCAATAAAATATAGCTGTGACGGCTGTTGAAATTTTACTCCCCACGTTAAATGAGCAAAGCCGAAAATAGCGCCCGAGTTTATAAGGGTTGACTTTAACAGAACCTTGGAACATGTCAGTAAATGTAAAACATGTAATAACCTTCTTACTTGACCGAAAATGGTATAAACTGAGTTTAAAACGATTCTAGCATAAAAAGACCTACTTCAACTTGAAGTTCAAGATGTTTTTAAGTCCCAGCATTTCCCGGTTCCGTTGTCTCATTTCATCCTGTCCTTTATCCGACGATCATGCCAGCCATTATACGAAAAATACAAAGATTGACTATTTAATCAAAGCCAAACTGTGCATAGCATAATATAATGGAACTGGCTACGTGTATTCTTTCAAGCTCGTAATCATCCAAGCTGACACGAGCAGTGCTGATTTTCCGAAAATCTAACCTTCCTTGACACACGTTCATAAATCCAATTTATATCCAACCTTTTACAGATATCTCCATCAAACTGTCTGATAACACACTCCTATTCAGTTAACATCCAATTATTTAAGCAGTATTTGCAATATTCCGCCGAAAACATCGAACTTAAATGCTTCATCATCGTGTGTATATAAAATGACACTCACTAAAGGGCAAGGTCGAATGTTTATTTCACGGCGCTTATTTTAAAGAATGATGTTTTACACACAAATAAAACTATGACAATTCGTATTTAGTTTTGGGTTCATTTTTTTAAAATTAAGATTTGAATATTATTTGTTTGAAATTAGAATCAATTATCAATGAGATCTGTGTAAATAAAGGCTATTTTCGGCCTTTGCACTGGGGGGCGGATTTCAACAGCATGGCGTTTCTGACAGTAAAAAATAGTTCAATAAAAATATCTTTTCTAAGGATGTATTTTGCGATGTTAGAATCGAAATAACTTACAGTTGTCTATATTTTATTGTCTAATAAAACATAGGCACTCGTTTGATGCGCTAATTAAATCACTCGTGCTAAAGCACTTGTGATTTAATCATACGCGCATCACAACTCGTGACTATGTTTTATTAGACAATAAAATATAGACAACTGTAAGTTATTTCTTAAATAAGCTTAACTATGACATAATATTCAAAAGTTATACACAGTTCTACACATTTCTATAATATTTAGAACGGATAAGTCATTGTTAATGTTTCTTGCTTTTGACTTACGAAGATTTTTTTCGAAAGAATTTTTGTGAAAAGCACCACTGGTTTCCAGTCGTAGGCCCCCTACGTTGACCGGTAAAAGTACGTTAGGCAAAGCAGAATAATGGCGCCAATCGATGTATCGGATAAATCTGTTTTCAAATGAACATTTCTCACTATGAAGGCTTAAATCAAAGTAACTAAGTGTAAGACTAACAATGGATACCTTATTTACATTAATGCTAAATAAAGTTTCCGAAATTCCATTTTATCAACACCTTTACTGAGTAGTAAGTCACAGACATAAGTAGTAGAAACATGATGCAAAAGATATATGATTGAAGATATCGATCTTTTAGTGATGGATCATTTTCATTTAACAATCTTAGACTTCATTTCTACCGTTTTACATCTTACCCATGCATAATAATTTCATTCCCTGGTACCAGGCCTGGGCTGTATGCATTCTTATTCTCATTACTTTATATCCATACTAACATCCTGGCGCACAAACCTGCATATAACCGGAATTTCGAGGGTCTCAAAGGGGGTACGGGTTCGAATCCCATCCTGAGAGATTATACGATTCCATGGAGATTTGACAATTATACAAATTTTCCTTCATTAAATGGTATAATTATGGAGAAGTTTCACGCCTTGTGGAAGGGTAGGTAAGTACTGATTATACACGAGGGTCCAGGAAAGCTAGGTTAGGTGCGCTGGACACCGTAAAATAACTAGAATGTGTTGACACGGCGTAAAAAGTGTTAATAAATAAATAAATAGGTAAATAAATACAACCCTGTATATAACCCTCGTCTGAGTGGTTGATAGTAAACAATAGATAGATAATTACCTGCATGAACTTTTCTGCGATGTATCTGGTAAACGTCTTTGTCCCATCTCTGTTTCAGAAATATATTTGTCACAGGAGTATACGGCTGGTATGTTCTGTGCATACTCAAAACCGTATGCTCAAAGTCTGAGCAATCACAATAGTATTATATGCTTTAAAATTAGAGAACTTAAAGAATTAAAAAGCTTTACACTAAAAAGAAAATGGCGTAACGACAGTATCTTTTTAATTTGACGTGACGTCAGCTTCAAGAATTGGCTCGAGCCAATACGCGCCGTTCGACTTTGTATTTTGAACTGATAGTATTTTCCAGTAATAGTATTAATACAGGGTAGAATTAATATTTCGCCCACATTTTTGCCCTGCTCGATTCGTACTTGAATCTAATGTGTAAAGAGTAATCTTAAGTATGGATTTGTTAGGTTTCAATGAGCACGAAAGTCTTTCTGTATTTCAATACTTTGATTTTATCATTCATTTATAACGTATGCATACATTGTGAAGAAAATAAAGCATTGCAACGGCACGTCCGTTGATTTTGTTTACTATTTATTTACCTTGAAAAAGGCACAGAGCCGAAGCGTCGGATAGATAATACATGTAAATATGTGAAGCGCTTTTGAACATATTTTCAGCATGAAAAGAGCTCTATTCAAATGTGGTATATCATAATACTTACAATATGTACATATTATCGCATTTTTCGATATATCTGTTGAAGTGATTTAATATTTCGGCAAGTGCATTGTGATCCCGAACAAGTTGATTTTAGATTTCACTTGTTAGTGGACGAGTGGAAAAAAACTTGGTATTCCACACCCCAGTACAAAAAGCATTTATTGAAAAGTTCAAGAAATATGAAAAAACACATCTATTAATATCCTAGGAATTCCAACAGTATTCTACTTTCGATTTCAAAAAAGTGAGTGCTATACATTCAAATTTGTTTAGTTATTTTTAATTCAATACATATTTTATTGGAAATATTGGATAAGAAAATTTACTGCCTATATACATCATCTTAATATTTGTTAAGCTAAGTGTAGTTAATCACCTAGGCTAGTTAGGAATACATTTCCTTATACTGGAGTAATCAAAATGGATAATATTAAAACTTAACAATTTGATATTGTCATTTGCCTTTATACTCCTCACAACGTACGTGACTTTTTTATTTTGTAACAAAACTTAATCAAGTTATCTTATAACCACAATAGAATAATCTATACAAGGTAAATATATAATGATAAAAAAACTCTTAATACAAGATCTGAGTTAATAAATGAAATATGTATATAACAAAGGAAAAGGAGATACGCATGCGCAAATTCAATTATCAAATCATACATAACCTAGATATGCAGATAAGTATTTAATAGATAATCAACGTTATGTCAATCAATGAAGGAATTGTCATCACCTGCACACGTTTCACAAACACTGTAAGTTATATATATATATTGTTTTTTGTTTCGGGTTTTAGAGTTCTTGATTTGGGAGAGGTGTGTGGAATTCTTTTTGATTATCGACTATACGAATCGATGAAATCAGTATTATAAAAGTAATATTACTTTAAAATAATTTTACTAGAAAATACTCCTTTATTGCTTATAATATATTTATATGTATATCATTTGCATTTTAATATATTCATATCTCTCTGATAAATGAATACTTTACACATTAATTAAGTGTTGTAGTTTATTTTGGCGGCATAATAATAACTGAAAGAACGACATGCAACTGTTTTAATTTCACCACTACCGTTATTATTTCTTTAAACGAAGATACCGGTACCTTGAAAACATTGTTACTGACTAGTTAATTCATGTTAAACAATATTATTAAAAATGTAAAAAATAATCAAACAGTCATACTAATGAATGCATGGTCATTTCAGTCTAAGTAAAATTTTGCAACCGACAAACGAAACAAAAATAGTTATTGACGGCTTAACAATAACTATGAGGATTGAATTAGTTGTTGCAATTTAACTTTAAAGCTTTTGTTTCAATGAAAATATGGTGTACAAAAATTCACGGACGGACAATAAATTTATTTAAAATGGAGATGTTATATTGTAATATAGTTCTCATTTCTAACATTATTAAACAATAAGAAAATTATTTCAATCGTTAATTTTGTTTCAACCAGGGATTTTATATAACATTTTTAATATAACATATACACATTTGTTGTATAAAATCCCTGTTTCAACTGAACTGTCATGTATACAAAATGTTACCACTAAAGTAGTGTTAATTTACACCTCGTGCACAATGGACAATAAACAAATGTATAAAACATCTGTCTACAAGGAATTTCATCCCCCAATGATAAAGTGAAATCTATATGGTTACAAGTAAAAATTTGCTGCGAAATGCAGCAAAGGGATAGTCACGGCAAACAAAAAAGAATTATTAAGTATAATCTAAAGGTAACTCAAAAAAGCATTATATTGAATTGTCATGTTAAGGTTTTTAGTAATAAAAAAGTAACTTGTTATGAAACGTTTTCCTGTTCAAATCTAACATTCTCGTTCCCAGAGCCTAGTAAGATTCTCGATATTAGTTAGATCGAGAATATTGATAACCTTGGAGTACGAGAATGATCTGGATCTTAACACCATCTTTATGCCGACAGGATGTTTGGTTTCAGTTGGATTTATTTCTAGTAATTCATATTTGCATGACGCTTAAAAAGATCGGTAAAAGGGAAAACATATAGTCTTTCAGAACAGAAGCTATTTACATGACTTATCGCTTCTGTTCAGTCAAGTGCTCCTTACATTGCGGATCTGTTCTTACCAATCCGTGTGACTATTGGTTCCCAAAAGTGATCTGTATAATAAGGGGCGATCGTTGGTCTCCGGGCAAAATGACAAACAAAGTACATAAAAAGAGGCCTTTTAACCACAACAGCTACTTCCAAAGAACAAAACATGACGTAACCGGTTTAAGACGTAAAGACGTGTCATAATTATCATTAGAAAGTTCGTCCACAGCCCATACCGAACTGTCCAGAAGCAGTAGGATGTTGATTTGCTATACAAAATATTTGATCTCTTTATACTACCAATCCCTCTCTCGAGTGTTACAGCCAGGATTAAGTGCACATCGGAAAGTGATAAATAAAGAAAAAGTTGAAAGATCCTGACAAATATTTTTGGCAGCAACAGTGAGTAACAGATATCAACCGATTTGCAGGCCAGGATTTTGAATAATACAAAAGCATAACTGTCATTGATCGATATTGTGTTCGATACGGAAACGATCGATCCGATATATCTATCGAACCTACAATACCAGTATTCGATATATATCGTATACTTGGGTAAGGCCCTTGTACTAGGTAATTCCTTACGCTCCATTCGCAGCTCAGTGAACACATTACATTCATTCGCTGCTTTAAAACGTGTTGAAGCATTTTCAAAAATGCTTGAATCACCGTTTAGCCGTGTATACTACATAGGTTAAAAACATTCAAGCAATATGGGCTAGCGTGTTATACCGTCTCAAGTATATTTTGTTTTAGAATACAATAATTAGCCTGCCCAACAGCGTGTTCAGTTATCTTGAACATTCCGTAACGGTAGAATCGGAACAACTTAACAAATTGACAGCTCAACCCAAGACAACTCAATATATACTAATATATACAAACGGATTGAGTTGTCCCAACTTAGTGTTGAGTATTGCACAGGTTGAGTTGGCTTCGGGTTGAGTTCTCCTGTATCCTTAACGTTAGCTAACAGTAGTTACTGAACACGGGGCTGGTAAAGATATGTAAAACCAGTGAGTCTATTTATAGAATACCAGGAATTAGCGCGCCCTATGTAAAACCATTGATTTAGATTCGCCCCGAAGTATGGAAGTTAGGTTTGCAATTTTTCAACAAAATGCGAGTTTTAGAAAGAATAAAACATGTTACATATAGTTAAGCAATATTTCTTGGTCTTATATTGCAACTGTCAATTAACTGGCACACGTTTATATATATCAATATAGGTATTTTCGGTAAATAATTCAAGCAAGTAACCCAACAAAACATGGCTTCGACGAGCTCATTTATGCACCCCTAATTTGACTTTTCGACGTCCATTTTTTCATAATGTGACCTCAAATGCATCGTTTTGATTGGCTTTAGGCAATTGGTGTTGACTACAAATTGCTCAAATTTTGACAATTGTCTATATCGCCGGTCCAACGACCGGCGATAATGATATTGACCTTTACTATTAACCTTTAAAAGGCCAATGAAAGTTTAGCAAATTCCAATATAGCTGGGAACTTTATACGCATTTGTATTGGTTAGCGTGTAAACAACGCCTTATATGATATTATCATACTAGTGACGAATACCTTGTTTTACGTCATATATCGTGGCTACACTTTGTATTCAAGTTCAATAAGTTGCTCTATGTTTATAGGTGAAAGATCAGAGATGCACGTTTTAAAAAAAAATCAATGGTTACTTTCTTTTTTTTTAATTTTCCCTTATCTAACTAATGCAAAACTGTCCAACATCTTTGAATTTCGACATTTTGATATTACAGGCGTGAACATTTGTTGCATTTAATTTTTTTTAAACTCACGAGACAGTCATGCAATTTAAATGTGGATGTCTCTGCCTAAAAATAGAAATATCAGTTTGCACGTAGTATTTTAGCAGAGGTAGAAAGTCAACGAGTGAATCCTTCGAACCGGTGCATTAGAGAGTAGTCATACCTTTACTTATTTGGGAAGAATTTTGTTGCCGGATACACGAAATGATTTAACATGTATCTCAATTCCGAAAAGATGCGCCTAAATACAAAAGGCAAGCTATTTTGAATAGAAATCATTATTAAAAAAAAACATGCCAGCAAATATAGAAAATTAGAAATATATGGTTCAAAGGAGATTTTCACTCGTGAAAAAAATTACTCGGACACGAGAAAACATATTCCATTCGAACAAATTAAAAACTGGCGAGCTTTTCACCTAGGTGTAAATGTCCGTCATTTTTACTAACTTATATAAAAATAACCTGGTCCGCTGCAGTGATACCTCAGGTCAATAGTCCGTCAATATAGTACGAAACTCTTCATAATTAAAAAGTCCGCAAAAAAATCTTACATCTACTTGATCTTTAACCTGGTCCGTAACTCTTACGCTCTTAAAATTAACTGGTCCGCCACACTTAATCATAGATCGAAAAGATCGTCAATAGAACTCAGTAAAAGTAAGATTTAAAAGTCAATGTTACACGATTTGGCTTCTTTATCTATACACTCCGCTAAAAAGGACAAAAAGGTATATTATTAAAACATTACATTTGAATCCTATCATTTTTTTTTCAAATGACAAAAGCTCAAGCAGTTGAAATATATAATATTTATAACAATAAGTAATGAAGCAATCGACGATTCTTTTTCGTGATAGTAAAAATCTTATTTCTAAAAAATAATTTCGATATTGGTATTTATATATTTATATTTGAGTAATTTCCGAAAACTTTATCAATCTTATCTTTTCAAATAAAATTTTGGCAAATCTCAAATATATATCGACTATACACACATTATGATACGCATATTTGTTAAACTGTATCCGTATACTAAACTGGTCCGCTGGTCGAGTTGGTCCGCAAATTATACCAACCCTTCTTCATGTTAGTCGAAAGGATTTGCGGAAATGTGTTGATGTAAAACGCTGATTTTTCGTGTGTTGCATTGTTGATAGAAATATTGTTTATATGGTTCTCCTCAAAAAATGCCTTTTCTATGTAACTTCTAACGGCAATGGGCTGTACTATGACTGCATTAAAAACAATAAATTTGTCGGCATTGGAAATCGAAAGGATTTATGTCACGTGACTTTTGCCCATTGCTATCAAAATCTACCCACTACAATATCACGGCGTTGAGACGCCGTGAAATAATCGTGATCTATGGTCCTTATCTTACATTATCGATCACAACATGGGGTCAAGGCTTGTAGATTATGTTATCGCAAAACTGATGTATCTACTGTCAGTGCTATATGGCTGTATCAAACAGCGAAAATATTGATGGGTCTAAAAGTTGGGTATGGAAACAACTTGAAATGCCAAAACCCTAGAAGTGTTTAATTTTTCATTTGCTCCTGAGTTTTCAGCGCTTTGATTTGTTTCTTTTAAATGGTAAATGTCAATCAGTTTATAAAAAAACAATATCTTATCCAAGGACTTTTAGAGGGCACTAACTGTTTTATTTTCAGATACCACGAACTTTTCATAGTTGCCCAAGTAGCGGTCCTGCTAGATGATAAAGCTATAACTTCCACGTTCAATAGTCATGGCAGAGACAACATCTGACTTGAAAAAGGAGGTAAAAGAACAATTTCAAATATTTTGATTAAGTAGTAAAGTAATGACCGTGATATGTGATATCCCATGTACACGCTCTATTTAACAACATTTAGCCAACGGGCTGCCGGCATGAAAGAGTCCTTTCCCTCCCAAAGAAACAACAGCTTTTATTTCATTACATACTACATACAGTGTCTAATCTTTTCGTTTTATTACTAAAACAACATTTTTTTTCTGAAAATTGAAAGAATAGTTGAATAGCTGGCCTAATATTTTGTGTGTAAGTTTCGTCTGCATCTTAAGCAATCTTTCATTTTCTAAAATTACTGTTCAAATTCTGAAAATGAATAAAACGGAAAGCTAATGTATACGATTTGGTCCCTCTATTTCTATTTATACATATACTTAACAAAACTTCCTCGTCTGCTTGCATGGTTTTATGTTACTTTATCGGTGCAAAACCGGTTTTGTCGTGCATGCGTTGATATGGGACGATTTCTAATTGCTTCGATTTCACAGAAAATCCTGCACCGCTCCACAAAAGACTTATGGTTATTGCTCGTGCTTGAAGCGACATTGGAGCAATTTCTTGATTTTTCGTTGTGCATATCAACACGCTAACGATTTTCACCAAAACTGACCACGGATTTTAGCACCAGAGGCACGTGCCCATTTCCACCACATGCACAATTTTGCATCAATTAAAAAGTATGTAAACCATGCAAGCAGACGACACTATAGTCCTATGCAACTTATCATTAACGATCGGACCTAAATGTTGAAAATTTAAAAAATCCAACAACATTAAATTCGAGGTACTTAAAAGTTTCGTAAAGTATATTTATATAGTCATGTTATTCTATGAATATATGTATAGGTTCAAGACCTAATCATTCAAGACCCTGTTCATGGAGCAATAATGTTGGATCCTCTATGTGTAAAAATCATCAACACGCCTCAGTTCCAACGTTTACGACGTCTTAAACAGCTTGGTTCCACATACTTTGTATACCCAGGAGCGTCTCACAACAGATTCGAACACTCTATTGGGTAAATCATTTTAAGTTTATATAAGAAAATTCTGAACGAAATTGCAATACTTGGAGCACATTTCACAATAACAAGGACCACATTTAAGTAACTGTTGAAGCATCTACAACTGTTTGTGTACCTCTTAATGATATATTTACAGTTATCATAATAAATTTACTTTATGTTGAACATTCATTTATTGAAACTATGTCTCTACATCGTTCCAATTTGTAACAAGGGAGAATGCGACTTCTCTTTGCACGCTTCAACAATTTTCAACAAAGACAAAGAGGCGTTGTTCAAGCGTGACGCCTAATTTTACTATAACCAGACAAACATATGTTATCCCCCTTGATTCGTACACAAACGTCTATTGTCTAGCCATGCCACACTCACTAGGTAGCGCTTTTGACCAAGCATTGAGATGGATAATTGAATGAATCGTTGACCTAGTTTAGCTACAATAAATGTGTATGACTTAAGCACAACATTGAACAAAATGAAACGAAAAACAAAATTGCACATGATATTTTGATTTCATTAAACTTTTGAATGGGAAATTTTTGCTCAAAATTTCGCAAAATTATGAATCATTTAA
Source organism: Mactra quadrangularis (assembly GCA_025267735.1). Taxonomy (NCBI): domain Eukaryota; kingdom Metazoa; phylum Mollusca; class Bivalvia; order Venerida; family Mactridae; genus Mactra; species Mactra quadrangularis. The sequence goes on from CM046304.1 coordinate 39,295,693, forward strand.
CTTAAAGGACATATTTCTTGCACCACATCAGTGTTTTAAATTATCTATGTATCCATACTGTGCTGTAGGAATGAAAAATAATTACTCTTGTATCTATTATAGGGTGTGTTATTTAGCTGGAAGATTCGTCGAAATTCTACGTGTCAACCAACCTGACCTTGATATAAAACCCGAAGATGTTCTTTGCGTCAAAATAGCAGGTCTCTGCCATGACCTAGGTAAGTTTATATTTATTAATTTTAAGTTTATCAAACATAACTACAAATTTTGGGGCATTATTATGATAGTCAACTATATTCCCACACTAAGTAATCATTTTAAGAATTAAACCGTATACAAATCCGTATAGCGATAGAAGAATTTTGAGTCACAGTTCATATTTGCAGGTATATGTATTTGGCTTATCAGAAGATAACAATTCACGTCAGTTCGTGTCAATAATAAAAATTACTTATTTTTGTCTTGATAACAAAGACAACCTTCAGGGGAACAATAATTTACATGTATTTTCGTGTGTGTATTTGATAAAATATACTCGTATAGCAGGCACATTTAAAACTATATTGTGTACATGTATGTTACTTATTCAGGTCATGGTCCGTTTTCGCATCTCTTTGAGGCAATAGTTAAAGAATTAAGAGGTGGACAGAGAGAGTGGAAGGTAATAACAACATTTTATTGTAACACATTTCAGTTGCCAATTATTGGTTTATTTAAACCTTATTATAAGAAAGATAGACCAAAGATAAAATCTGATGATGATAAATAAAACATCACAGATTTGGTTTAGTGATATATTTAACATGATTTCTAATGTATCTACTGCAATGCAACTAGACTCATGCAGTTAGCTCTGTCAGGAGATTCTAACAACGAATCTAGAGATCGTTTGTTCAATTTAGGACAGGAGTTGTATACCCACGAGGATTGTTGGTAATTCTTCCGCCTATCAAGCAGGACGAACACAAGCGAGGAGATGTACATAATTTTAGGATAAAAGATTGAAACCATGCAGCTTAATCTGTCTGAGGAACGTAAATAGGGCGAGTAATCGTTGCAAAAATTACTGAATAAATGTTGAAATTAGATGTAAAGCAACATTCATTACCTTTGACAATGCTACAACACATGATTAGTTTTTATTTAATATCTTTATGATTTAATGTTTATTTATGTAGCACGAACAAGCGTCATTAGACATGTTTGATCATTTGATGAAAGAAAATGGACTTGATGGTGAATTAGATGAAAAGGACAAAACTTTCATTAAGAGATTAATTCATCATGATCCGAATGAAGAATCTACAATACGTCATAAAGAGGTATTGTTTTACTTGAAAATAATGCGAATTTGTTTCGGGTTTCCAACTTTTGACTTATTATTTAATCAATACAATTTTCTCTAGCAAACTTGCTTGCCCAATGAAATTCTCGTCTGGTATGTAGAAATTGGTAGAAGATATGGAACCATTGGTAAATTGTGATAAACAGGTGCGTAGCACGGACAGTAGTTGCTCACTATATTTACTTTGTGTATAATGGGTGACTCACTGTGCTAATTGATAATACACTCGCCGTGGTACGCTCCTGATAAACGAATTTAACCCTGCATGGCGCCGTTTATCTTTTCAAAGTTATTTATTGTGTCTGCTCTTTTGTAAGCGTAGATTGAGCGCACGTGCATTGAGATAAAATTCTTTAATTATAAATTGTACAAACTAAATAATTCGAACCATGAATACATGAAATAATCAATATGTCTTGTTTGATTGAAACATCTACATAAGTCAAAAGGTTATCTTTGTACCGTATACAATTTGCTATGTATATACTGAACAAATTCAAATGCGTTATTTAAGATATCGCTTCGATTTCAGATTTGTAAATTATGGCGGCATATTTCTGCCAACAGTTAACCACATAACTAACTAATTAATTAAGAGGTCAACTAGTTACGTTAACTAGTGACCGTCACTAGGTAACCTCAAAATAAACTAGTAAGTTAAGTGGCTAACTAGTTACCACAACTAGTTAACTTCTTAAGGTTAATTAATGCAAGTGGTTAGCAAGTTACTGTAACTGGATAACCACTTAAGTGACGTGTTACTTATGTGGTTATCAGTATGTGCATCAATAGTTATTTAAACTCAAACGTATAAATTCGTCATTTTGATTGTTTAAGAAAAACCAAATGCATGTGTACTATTGCCAACTTCTTTATTTCAAGCATTTACTTAGGCTCTAACTTAAACGTACATGTATTTACTGGTCAATTTTAGTGTTTATGTTTTACAATGAACAGTAATATTTTTGTAGCATTTATGGTTTCATATGACACGAAAGTTATTTTATTGTAACAAACATCAAATGGGTTCATATGTGTGTCTGTATCTTACACTGCAAAGGAGACAGACGAGGTGAAGTGTAATTTAGTTAAATGCTTTAGTATATCATATTGTACAATGTGCTCAACAACACTTATATTTAATATTTCAGACTGGACGCTTTGCGAACAAGGAATTCTTGTATCAGGTATGTTTGAATAGCACTAATAAACATGTAGAGATCAATTTGCATAATAACTTCAGTGGATTTATTTTATCCATGTAGGGATACCATTAAGGGATAATGAATAATATCCACAGATCTATCTAAACTATTTTATTTCAAAATGTTTCGGCCATCGGCCTTTTTATATGATATGAACTTTAACTATTAGATAAAACCGAAAATGAATGCGCGAGAATAACATCAGGTGCAACAAAACTTGTATGAATAGAAAATCTTTATAAAGACATTATCTGGGAAACCTTAGAACAAAGACGATACAAACAACGACTAATTCTATTTTACAAAATGAAAATAACTTAACACCAGACTTCCTTTCTAATCTAATTCTGATCCAGCGATATTGGTGGCATGTATGCAAGACCCTTTTATATTATAATTCATTTCTTCCGTCAACTTTACGAGATTGGAACAACCTCCCCACTGAAATTCGTTATCTCCTAACACTCTCATCGTTTAAGTCGGCGTTTACTCGGAACCAAAATAAAACACCAAAATGTTTCTATTTTAAGGAAAGAAAGATTCAAGTCCTCCATGCACGCCTAAGTATGAAATGCAGCTCACTAAATTATCATCTGTTTATAAGAAACATCACTCCTTCTTTATGCGAATGAGGCCAGATTAAATCAAATTATCCTTTTTTTCTTTGAATGCAAAAGATACACAATTTTCCGCCATGAACTCTTTACAAATCTCGAAGAATATAATTTAACCCTGGACAATCTACTATTTGACGACCATAATCTTACAGACAATGACAACTAAAAAATATTCCAATATGTCCAGTTATACATTTGCGAAAACAAAGAGATTCATTTAGTAATCATATAGAAATAGTCACTACTACTTCTCACCCCTCCATCTCTTTTTCGTTCTCTTGTTTAATGTTTCCAAAGTTCATTTTTCCTTTTCTCGGATCATTTAAACAGGCTAAATCATGAAAAGTGTTTTATCATCTACACTTTCTTCCGTTCTAATCCTTTCAAGGAATATCCTATTCGTACATTTGTGAAACTTGTATATTTTTGTAATTTTGTGATATTCTGAGAATAAATATGTTCAGACTAAACTTATTTGATACTGCCAAAACAAGTGTACCACTGAATGTTTACCACTCATCAAAGAAGATTTTACTAGACCCTTATTCCGCTTTTCGAAAAGACAGTACCAACAGATCAAGTGGTGGAGTCTTCATCCTTGTACATAAAGATCTACAATGTGTAGAACCTATGGAATTGATGCCAAATGACGAAGTTTACATGATTTGGAACCAGATCAGTCACTGAATGTAACAATCTATATGTTGGAGCCTTTTACAGCCAACATCTTTTACAGATGTCACTGACCCTGCTTATTTGCACCATTTAGAAACAAGTCTGTAGAGAATACCATCCACAGCTCAAATATGGTTGAATGGTGACTTAAACCTTGTTGAGATTGATTGGATTTCCCTATCTTCTAGAACCTCTCTATGTGATCAACCATATTATATCACAATGACAGATTTCAACTTGTTACAGAACCTACCAGAATAACAGAACATTCAGCAAACATCTTAGATTAATTTTTCACCAACAACTCTTCTCTTGTCAGCAACATTGAAATTATTCCTGGCATAACCGATCATGAAGCTGTCTACATCAAATCTAGTCTTAGACCACAGAAAGAAAAGAAAATCAAAAGATGTCAGTATTCAAAAATAAACTTTGATAAGATCAGACAACAACTTCTTATCTTTTGGCATTCTTACCCAAATACTTCAACCTTGACAATTGAGGAACTCTAGTCTTATTGTTAAAATTTACCTCTAATGGACAAATTAATGCCTTCAAAACTGATTAAAGGTTCATCCAACAACAAACAATGGATTGATAAGACAATAAAGGCAGCCTTAAGAAGAAAAAAGAAACTCTATCATCGACAATGGAAGACTTAGAAACAATCGGACATCAACATCTATAGACAATATAAAACATCAACACAACGAATCATTAGAAACTCTTACCAACAAAACATAAGCAATCTTATAGAACCTTGATTGACTCTGAAATACAAGCCGAACAAAAGAACTTTTGGTCATACATTAAATATTTAAGAAAAGACAACCATGCTGATAAAGCCAACATCCTAAATCGCCAATACCAGTCTGTCTTCACACTTGAAAATACTGAGGAACTGCCACAGCCTGAAGGAGAACCAAGCCAAACAATGCAAGTTATTCATATTTCATGCCATGGCATTCAGAAGCTCCTGACAAACATCAATCCATGAAAAGCAACTGGCCCAGGCGGTATTCCAGCTATGTTTCACAAAGAGTGTGCCTCTGATGTTGCCCATATACTTTACAGACATCTTCAACAAGTATCTTGAAGGAGGCTGCATCCCTTAAGATTGACGCTAGGAAAATGTTACATCAGTTTACAAGAAAGGCTCCAGACAAGACCCAGCTAACTATCGACCGGTTTAACTTACTAGTATTTCTTGTAAGCTGCTAGAGCATTGTATAGTCAGCAACAACATGGTTCATCTTGAAATTTTCAACATGTGTCAACATGGCTTCAGGGCTAGCCGCAACTGTGACACCCAGGTCCTTAGTTCACGAACTTTTTTCTTCGCTTGACAAAGACACACATACCGATATAATTGGCCTCGATTTTCCAAAAGCTTTTGACCGAGTTCCCCATTAATGCCTTTTCTCTAAACTTTATCACTATCGTATCCGTGGCAACAATCATCGGTGGATCTCATCTTTTCTTTCTAACCGCTGTCAGCAAGAAGGCAAAACATCTGATAAGATCCCAATCATCAGTAGTGTGTTTCAAAGCTCTGTCCTTAGTCCTATCCATTTCCTTAAATTCACCAATGATCTTTCTAATAACATCTTATCCAAGACTAGACTCTTTGCTGATGATGATATCATTTACAACTAAGTCTATACTTCTGCTGACAAAGACATTATTCAGCGCGACCTCATCTCCTTGTCGGAATTGGAATATAAATGGGGAATGGAGTTTCACCCACAAAAATGCATATCTCATGGTTCGAAATCTGGACGTCCACTTTTGTACAGCTTCCAACTGAAAGGTTTCAATCTTATTCAAGAAACATCCACCAAGTATCTAGGTGTCGACATTCAATCTAACTTATCCTAGGACAACCATATTCTATAAATCATTAAGAAGTCCAATAGCATCTTAGGATTTTTGAAAGGAACCTACCATCTGCTTCTATCCACACCAAGTCTACAGCTTACTTCTCCATTGTTCGTCCTAATCTAGAATACTGTGCAGCAACATGAAACCCTTAAAAAAGAAAGACAACCACCGAATTGAGATGATACAAAGCAGAGCTGTCAGATTCTCTCTCAACCGCTATCATAACACCAGCAGTGTATCATCTATGATAAATCAACTAGGTTGGGAGTCATTGGAAAGTAGAAGAACATTAACTCCAACTTATTATTCTATAAGATCCATCATCATCTTGTGGAGCTAAACATGTCAGACTATGCTGAGAGGTTGTTGACTAAAACTAGGTCAAAACACATCACTTCCAGTACAGACGGTTCTCCCCTTCATCAGACAAATTCAAATTCAGCTTCTTCCATCGCACCGTACCTTTATGGAATTCATTACTAGCATCTATTGCTGAGGCTCTCTCTTTGGCACAATTCAACGAGGAGTTGTCTTCCCAATACTTCAAAGGGGGCTTCTCCAGCTACTGTACCCATATAAGTCACTGAACTATGCCCGCGGGGACTTGTCCCTACTGACTTTGTAGTCATTTAACACATATTTATTTGCATAAATTCGATCGGATAATTGGCATATAATGCCTATACACATCCTCTCCATTGACTGTGGTGATATAGTAGCTGACCAGCTTTCTTACTTATTTTCTTCATTTTCTATTTTGGTTCCCCTGACTGACTCTTTATCTCTTTCTTTCCTATCAGTTTTCTCTATATCTTTATATATTTATTTGCGCACCGTGATGTGCGAAATGTCAATTTTTGACAGAATTGACCTTACGCCAGAATACCTATGCTCCGCCCACCGATACACGTGGTACATTGTCCGACATTATCAGGGATTAATCTATGTCCCTAACCATAATCTATGTTTTGAAAGTAACAGGTTCAAATGCATGCTATTTACTTACTTGTCATCCGATTTCGATAAACTTAATATTTTTGAAAAGGGCATTGTCTCATCTATCAAATGATACATTATTTATGAATATCCATTCGTAAATATTTAAATTAAATGTGAGTCCATTTGCTCCAACAAAAAAATATACGCACAAAGAATGAGCAAGTTAAAAGAATACACTTAAATTTGAACGCTGGTAATAATCGTTTGGATGTACAGATTTTAAACAGTAAAACATGCAAAAAATATTACATTACGTTAGCTATCAAATGATGTAGAGTTAATTAAAATATGTCGAGAAATAAAAAAGTTAAGGGGTAGGTATTAGGGGCTATCTAGACGGAGTTGTGTTCAAATACATGCATATCATTTACGAGATATCGTATTTCCTAAAGATTAATTTGTCTGAAAATGGCACTGTCCTAACTTTCAAATGATTCCCTTTTTTATAATATCCATTGATATATATTAAAAATAAAGGTAGGTTCATTTGCTCCAACAAAAAACATTATATGCGCAAAAATTATCAAATAACGCATCTCACATTGAACGTTTGTAGAAATCCTTTATAAATCAGAAAATTGTTGGATACACACGAAAACAACTTTATATACATGTAATCCTTAAAATGGTGTATAGGTGATAAAATATGCTGAGAAAAAAAAAGTTAAGGGGTGGGTCCATAGATCTTTGTGGTACATATTGGGGGTAAACATGCATGAAAAATGTAATTTTCAACCCGATTTATTACATACTTGTATTTATTGTTGTCAGATTATTATGTAGTTTATACTTTTATCACAGTATTTATAGACCCCATGTGTACATATTTTGACCATTCTAATTTGTTTTATTGAGTTTATTTTGTAACTTTCACTGAGAACCCTATATAAATGTACATAGGGTCCATGCTAACACATAAGAAATTCGATGTCCGTCAAGACCAGATGTCGGACAAAATGGCGGCCGATAAGCCGCTTATCTTAGCTAAGCATCAGGGTATCAAATGCCGGACGCTGATTGGCTAATAGGAGCTGTCAATCAAATTCTGGCGTAAGGTCAATTGCGTACTATGTAGATGTATCTAGTGTTCATTTTCTTATTATCATAACACACATACAGGAAGTCCAAACGTAAAGTGTTTGTACGCTGGAAAATTAAAAAGAACTTGACAAGTGTTCTCATAAAAACCAAAACCCAGAAACAAAATAAAGGAATCAACTTCAATTCAAAACCAACCACCATAAGGTACGAGCATAAATCCGCCATTTTGAATTATTTTGGTCACGTATTACGCTACTCTGAAGTACAATGTATTTTCTAATGATTTAGTAAAAATGATTTTAATTCAAACAAAAATTTGATCCCTACCCTCATTCTACAGATTGTCGCCAATGAAACTAACGGAATTGATGTTGATAAATGGGATTATTTCGCTAGAGACTGTCATATGTTGGGAATCAAAAATAATTTTGATCATCAGAGATGCATGCAGCTAGCACGTGTTTATGATGTGTCACAGCCCTCAGGTGGAACTAAAAAAGAAATTTGTTTCCGAAATAAGGTATGACTTTGTTTTGTTTACCTAATGTATCATATAAATGAAGACTTGAACAGAACAGAATATGAAAACAAATCAGGTACAATAATTGTAAAAAGGTAAACCTTTCACACAGCTTAAAAATAAGTAGGGGGCTATTTTAACTTTTTTAACTTTTGTTATAAAAAGGATACCACAAGCAAATAACGTAAACAAGAACCTTAACGAGATTTCCGCCTCGGGACGAGTTTTGACAAAACTATTGCAAACTGGAGAGGGTTTGAAACTAGTTGTTCTAAGAATATTGTGCCAAACACAGGTCCCCGTTACCACATTCACGTACCCAGGAGTTATCAAGATTCTCGATCTTATACCCTCGTACACGTATACAGTAATGTAGTTTTGAGTTCCGAGACTTTATAGGCCACTGTTTTAACATTTTGTTTTTCACCATTTATGTCATTAAGAATATTCAGTACATGTATATACACGGGTTCGCTGAACACATTCAGATTACAGTAATGTAGCTTATATCTGATGGTCCACAATGTTTGTTGGTCATATTTATATTACAGGAAGAATTCAACTTGAGTGAAATGTTTCACACAAGGTATACATTACATAAACGTGCTTACAAGCACAAGACTGCTATCATTATTGATGCAATGTAAGTAAAAGTAATTAAGAAATATATAAGGCACATATACAAAGTTTATTGCATTATTAACTAGTGTTCCCAAAATACCATCAACACCGAATACCATATTTATTTGTTGTAGACGTCGGTACTCACATGAATGATAAAAAACATTTTCAAATTCTATTGATAAAAATACATTTTTAAATACTATTGATAAAAAATACATTTTCAAATACTGTTGATAAAAACACATTTTAAATACTTCTGATAAAAAATACATTTTTAAATACTATTGATAAAAATACATTTTTTAAAATACTATTGATAAAAAATACATTTTTAAATACTATTGATAAAAAATACATTTTCTAATACTATTGATAAAAATACATTTTCAAATACTATTGATAAAAAATACATTTTCAAATACATTTTCAAATACTATTAATAAAAAATACATTTTTAAATACTATTGATAAAAAATACATTTTCAAATACTATTGATAAAAAATACATTTTCAAATACATTTTCAAATACTATTAATAAAAAATACATTTTTAAATACTATTGATGAAAATACATTTTAAATACTATTGATAATTGTAATACTTCAAGAAAAAAAATGACGGCTTTTGATTGGCTGATCGGGTGTGCGAAAAAAATCCATACATACCGTGTGCGAGTTCATATACACCGTGTCCCCTCGGGTAGCCTCTCATAACAATGCTACATAAATTCTTGTCAAATGTCCGCCATTTTGTTCATCGATTCGATTATGTTTTTCTTTGTAATCTTAACATTTATAAGCAAATAAGACATATCGATGTCCTGATCTTTATAAAATAACGTTATACAGCGAGTTTTCAACATGAATAATAAATCAGCTATTACTCACAATACTGTAAATCAAGGGCCCGACAACTCCAACATCCCAGCTTCTTCCATCAAATTCTGCTATGACGAATTTTCCAGTCATTATAAAGTTAATACAAAGGTTGGCTTGCGTTTTATTCATTGAAGAAAACCAAGCTATGCATTAAGAATAAATAATGAAACTGGCTGTCAAAGATCTTTCTCAAATACGAATCCACGTAGATTTTCTTTGCTCTGTTTTCGGAAAACAATTTTCATCTTGCCCTAACAGTTTATGCCGTCAGCGAGTGTTTCCTTAATAAAGTCCATATATCCCTATATTCCGTGTCCATTTTTAAATAGATCCTTGTACTTCCGATCCTTAAATCCACAAAAATTATAAGCTTAAAACTGAACTTAATTGTCAAATAGTAAATACTATCAACTTCATATAACACGGTCGCCAGTATGACGTCATGATCAAACGTAGTAAAAAGCAATTGGGGTGCGCCACAGGGAAATTGAAATAAAATACTGCATTAATTTTTTTGTACATTTTAGAGCTCCCGACCTATTTTAAAGGGATTTGAAGTATTATAAAATCGTAATAAAGATTTCTGACGGTGTATATGGGTCCTTATACCCCTCGAAGCTACATATAACCTCTCGGCTGACGCCTCGGGGTATATGTGCTCTCGGGGTATAAGGACAACAAAGAAAAACATTTTTGAATCGATGAACAAAATGGCGGACATTTGACAAGAATTTATGTTACATTATTATGAGAGGCTACCCGTGGGGACACGGTATATATGAACTCACACACGGTGTATATGGATTTTTTTCGCACACCCGATCAGCCAATCAAAATCCGTCATTTCTATTTGAAGTATTATAATGTGTAATATAAAGTTGAATATGTGATTAGATTCAAACTCACGATTCGTACAATATGCTGCTCACCCTCCACAATGGTATGAGCGACTTTTGGATAATCGCAGATCGTTTCGAACTATATTGGGTTAATAGCAGCGTTCGGTTGCATGTAAATTATTTGTGTTTCATTATTATTTTATTATTATTCAGGATAACTGACGTCCTTAAAGCAGCAAATGAACATTACAAGAAAATTCCTGGAAGGTTTGTTAATATTGTCTTAACTTCCATGCATTAAATATATATGTGTACATAATTTAGCTCTCCTGATTACTAAGTACTCGGTATGAGATACTATAGTTGGTTAGATGGTATATCCCTGAAAACAGATATCCTGCAGAGCGCTGTCATACAGGATCTCTAGGGTTTGATAGGAGGGCCACGTCGAGATGACCTTTGCGTCGACAAATCAATGCATAACTTTTATCTATACGAAACACAATTATTTTTTTTTTGATTTCGTAATTTCTGTTTTTATACCGAGATTTGCGAGCTAATTTGACGGTGGTGTTATTCACATGCTAGGATTGGACGGCTCATTTCAAATTGCGTGACGTAGACGGTGTAAACAAGGTACTAAACATAATGGTTGCGTCATGAATATATAAATTAGAAAAGGTCACCTGGACGTGACCCTCATAACGAAACATCTAGATCTAAATTATCGAGTAGGCGAGCGGAGAATTTTAAATCGGGTTTCAATCAAATTGGTTAGATGGTCTTTTGTCCCTTGTCATGCATTGTAAACGTTCAACTGCCCACACTTTGTAGGCTCCATTTTTTATCAACCCTGGACAAACCCAAAGCTTCAAATTGATTGAATCTCAAACATGTTCTATCATCATAATCATCTTGGAAAGCATCTTTAGTATGATTTATGATGCTTACCTTTGATAAGCAGATTTATTGAAGACATTAATACACGTAACAGCTGGGATCTGTATTATCAAAGGTCTTACGACCGATTTTAGTCGTAAATCCTTCTATAATGTATAGCTAAATTGTCGTAAAATGTTTGATAATATGCTTGCCTGATCCGAAAACAGATAATGGTCGTTGTATGATCCATACTGTTCTGAAGCTACAAATCATTTTACATGCATTTTGAAAACTGTGTATTAATAACTCGTGATGACGAATGAGCTTGTAACTGCAATTATTGGACTTTGACAAACTGCAATACATGTCTTTAACCCACAAAATTGTTTAATTTTTCTCAGATAAAATTGTACAAGCTTCAACTTAATCTTAATTAAACGTGTTACATCTTATGTATATATTTCTTCTATACAGAAACCGTCAATTTCTATCGATGTCCGAATCAGTTGATGACATGGTAGCATATACTAGTATGACGGATGATGTGCTGTGTGAAATTGGACGTTCAACCGAACAAGAGCTTCAAACTGCCAGAGATATTTATGAGAGGATTTTAAAACGGGATCTTTACAAACTGATATGCAAAGAGACAGTACAGGTTCAGTATTGTTAAACACGATAAAAACATCTTGCATTTAAGCGGACCCGCAGTACGCCCTCCTTCCTAAAATTGTCCAGACAATGTTTTTTTTCTATTATGCAATAATGAGAAATATTTTAGGATTGAAATTATAGAAACTGACTTTCGTCGGACAAAAGTCAATTTACTAATATCTAATATGCATTATGCCCTTACCAATCCTTTACTATTGCTTTTATCCTTACGACCCATGAATCTACAGTGTGTTCGTTTATCCCCCCCTTAACTACAACTCCTGGACCCTCCTGTATATAGTAGTCTAAATGCACGTCCACCGAGTTCACAGCTAGTACTTCCAGTGAATAGGCAACGAAAATACAAAATGTTTATCTATCAATCTACCTTGGAAGTCTCGCACTCTACTTATGTATAACAAACACATATTGGCACAACAGAATTATACCACGATCGCCGATCACCTGGGTGGAGTGGGTGCAATCTTGTGTGAATTTCTTGTTTCAAGAAATTAGCCGTGATACCGGTCCAATGTTTGGCTTGGTTTTAGTAAATTTGCATAAGTCAATGTGATAATTTTATATTAGCAGTCCTAAGGGTTTGAAATTCCAATTTAAATCAAAGCACTGGAGTGCTGGAGGAACGATGTCCTAAACTGATTTAATAAATAAAGATTATAATTATGTAAAAAATCAAACTTGTGCAGAAATATTATCTATAAATAATGTATTAATTATCAACTAATTGAATTTGCCAAGAGCAGTCCAAGGATAGAACTAGACTTTTCGAGTGTTTTGCTTATTGCAAGGTTTATCTTACTTTATCAAACAAATATTTCAGTCAAAGAATAATAAACCAATTCATATAAATATAAAGTAGGCAGAACTGCTATAACCTAAGTCCATAGTAACGTCCCTTTAAAGTTAAGAAGACGTACCATCAATGAATTAACACATCTACATTCATTTTGATATTTTAATTAACTGAAAGAATGCACATGTGTTAAGTAGACACTTAATGATTATGCCATTGCAATCAAATAGCATACAGTCAAAATTATGCTGGCACACATCTTAATTTTGTTTTATCAATTTCCGTTCAAAACTGCAAACAAGTATTGATAAGTCACCAAATCAAAGCACCGATGATACTGTTGCGGCATTGACGCTGAAAGTTTGAAAGAACAGTGGTGCTTTTCACAAAAAATCTTACGAAAAAGATCTTCTTATGTCAAAAGTAAGAAACCTTAGTAATACGCTAATCTCTGGCTTAACAATTTTAAATACTGTAGAATTGTGTATACCTTCTTGTTTCATAGTTACGATTATTATCCGTCTGACTTAGAAGTGCTAATTATATGAAACTGACATGCGAAAAAGTTTTCATAATTTTTGTGTGAAAAAGGCACCTCTGATCATGACACAGTCATACCTAATGCCCATGAACAACACGTCAAACTTAATATTAGCTCACAACTATGTTGTGAAGGTTTAAACCCAGTCTCAACAAAAATTTTATCACTAAGTTCATATTTATTCAGGCCAGCAGAACAAGCCCATTTTTCTTCGCTGGCGTGTTTGCCAGTTGCAAGTAATCACATATTTATATGCCTTTTCACTAGTTAACTTCCCCATGGAAGTACATGTACATGTAAGTCAGTCAGTGAAATATTTATCACAAGAAACAAGCGTGTTAAATTACCCGATAGTATTAAATTTTGTTGCAAAGTATAAATTGTATGCAAGAGAACTTATCTTCTTAAATTAATCGGACTGCATCGCGTTATCTTTGGAACTTTACTATCAAATCTATCGTTTAAATTTGTAAACCAGTCAATCGCTGTGGTCGTTTACTGCCATTCCATCGATTGGAAAACCATCGATATTTGAAATTATTGCATATGTACGGTACTCCATGTCAAATGAACAACATTTATGTACTCAATATCAGTACAGTCGCTAAAACAATGTGAAATTTAATTATGTTTGTCTCTAATACGACTATAACTATTTCTTCTTCTTTCTAGAACTATTTTACGAAATGGGTTTAAAGAGACGGACGGGCACATAATAATCGAAAAGTCGACAAAAGCCTGATCGGGTCTGATATAGGCAAATAGCCTTATTATCGTCGAGTGCGCCCGACGGGCCCAATAGACGTTTGACAGTATGCCATTTGCGTACATAAGGGTGCATTTGCGCAATGGCGCGCTTTAGATTGAACACTGGATTTGTACAGTTAAATCTCCAATTCGTCAATGTCTGATCCATTTGCGCAAAATTCTCCATTGCGTGTTTAAGTCATATCCTGTTGTTTTATTGCTGATAATATATATTACAAGTATTAGCATTTCCAAAAATGCTTGAAATCGTCGTTTAGCCGTGTATTCTCCATAGAGAATAAAGATTCAAGCAATATGCAGATCAAACAGTGTATGCCTTTACAGTAGAGGGCTTTAAATCAGCCCTTCAGAAGCTCGACTAGAGCGCGTCCATCCCCGTCAGATACAAATACCAGCAGTGGTCATCTGACGTATTACTACAGATTCTGGTATTCGTCAGTGCTTTAAACCGTCCCAAGTCTATTTATAGGCTACAGAGCGTTTGATTAATTCTACACACTGTAAGGCCAGATAAAACCATCGAATTACCATGTGCTGTCCAGACATATTCCATCCGCGCACGTACAAAAAGCATTATGGTAGACTTCACAATTCACCTGTCCATTTGACATGAAGAAACTATATTTTATTGATAAGCAAACCAGATTATTCGTTTCAAGAACATGTTCTGCCCTACATTCCGCCAGCTAATCGAACGTTCATATTTACTAATAAACTCGCTCGGAAGTAGGGAAGATAGGTTTGCTTTTTTTAACAAAAGCGAGTTTTTTTTCAATAAATGAACATGTTACGAATAGGCATGAATGTTTTTTTGGTTTTATATTGTAACTCCTTGAAACTGATACTCGTTCATATATCGATAATGATATATTTTCTTGTATTACAAACAGGCAACCGTATAATATACGCCGTGGACGATTCCATACACGCACCCCTTTTTTGTTACTTTACGTCATCTTTTTCGTCACGTGACATCAAATGCAACGTTCTGATTGGCTAAAGACAACCGGTGTCGACACAAAAATGCTCAAATCTTGATAATTGTTTAAATCGTCGGTACAGGACCGACGATAATAACTTCATTTCGCTACTGACTGCTCCATTTCGTAAATTTTGCCTAATATTCTCTATTGCGTGTTTTAGTCAAACCCGCAGTAAACCAGTCGATGTCTGTTCCAATTAGTCGATTTGCACAAAATTCTCCATTGCGTGTAAAGTCGTATCATGTTGCTCTATTGCCGGAGGAAAAATAAAATCTATGGAAATAAGTCGCAAGCGATTATCAGGATAATATACTTACCGGAAACATCCGAATCAATTTTTGCAGTAATGATATGCGGAGTGGATCGGGATTTTTGCTTAGATTCAATGCTTGGAGCTAAAATTACGGTTCGTTAACTCTGGAACGATGTTTAGACATCGTTCCAAAAAGTATTACTTGTCCGCGGACAAGCGGGCTGTAGATATTTACTTGCCCGCGGACATTTATGTACGAGTCAGACAAGTCGGACATAGGAGTTCTTCACCCCCTGCAGTTCATCTTACCATGGTCACTGCGATGTACACAATCGCAGGAATGTGGATTAATTGTCCATCTGGTGTTAATCAGGGATGGGGTCAATTACTTGCAAAGTAATTAATTATAATTACCATTATTCTCAACCTCAGTAATTATAATTAATTGTTAATTATCCTGAGTAAGGACAATAATTAATTACAATTACCATTATTTACATAAACAATTAATTATTAATTAATTATTTCAATGACGTATTTAGGCAAAAAATGAAATTCCAGTTACTGACATGTATTAATTCAGTGATTTTTTTACCAACTCATCAGTGTGGGTCCTAGGACTTGCTGGGCTATAAATCTATGAGTCCCAAAACTTAGCCGACTAATCCAAGTTACAAGGCTTAATATTGCTTTGGTGATATGAAAGGTATATTAACAATGGAATGAAGAAAAAATGAATTTGATTTCTACATTAAATACAATGCTTCTGATACTGAAATTATTCAAAACTGTCAAATAAATTTAATAAGTTTATTTTCATTAATTTAGTTTGTGATTAATCAAAACTTCTTTTTCCTTAATATCTTTATGCTTATCTATAGTAAAGCACATTATTATTTCTATCTGTACATAAAAGATTTGCAGACCTAGAATATGATTGACATAACTTGAACACAATTTGGTATTTACATGCATTACCAAATTCCTGTCAGACAGGACTCCATACTCAGAAAAAGTATGCATCCAAAAGATGCACATTATATTTTGAAACTTTGCATCCACAGCAAATTCAATGAGTCCTGGACTCAGGATGCAGAGGTAAAAAAATCACTGTTAATTATTGTCCTTACCTTTAAAACACTAAATAAAAGATAAGATAACTCATATGGCAGTATGCATGTACTTGATATTTATTTTCTTCTAATAATTCTTAGTTATGTTTTATATATACTAGGTACATCATATCAACAGAAACAATGTGAAATATTTACTCAATATTGGCATTGTCTTCAAGATTATCACCTCAATGCTCAACTGTCAGTGACCAGTCAGACAATTTAATCTTTTACTATAACACCATGCAGGGTTATCAATCAATTAGCTATAGATTTCATATTACAAACACTATTGTAATGATAGTAAAGAACCCATTCATCAGGTGTGAAAGGTGTGAAAAACAGAAAAGAGGGGCCAGTTTGGAAACTAAGTCGCATTTAATGAAACATATGCAAATGTATCATGAAGTAATTGAAAAATAATCGAAATCAATTAATTATTGCCTAAATTTCCAAAGTAATTAATTATAATTACCATTGTTTTCCATTTTTTGATAAAATAATTAATTACAATTACCATTGTTTTTCACACAGTAATTAATTGGAAATTAATTGTTCAGAGCAATTAATTGGCCCCATCCCTGGTGTTAATCTATGTATAGTTGAGTTAAATAATTCTGTCACATTATTTTTTCTGAGTCCTAAGACTTTTGACATTGATTTTTCACAGGAGACAATAAAAGAAGACACTGTAATGAAATGTCTTGTGAAGGCTAAGCCAAAACTAAGTGCAGTAAAGTTCATAATAAAAGTATGTATTCAATGTTGAATTGTTTTTTTTCTAACATTGTCACGTGCTTTTTAACGAAAAAAGTATACAGAAAAGTATATAGTATGTGCTATACATTATTATAATGTTGATAAATAAGCGTGTGCAAACTGCAAAATGTGTTAATCAAAATAATTTCGATCTCTGCACGAGGGTGTAAAATTTCAACAGCATCGCGTTCCATCGTTGCGTAAATTATTTAAAGTTGAGTGCAAGTGTAAGTTGTAGCATACAGCTACGCCACTTGGCTAAGATATATATGTATGCTTTATTTTATAGATTGCAAAATTTGATTATGGCAAGGGCAAAGATAATCCACTGGATAGTGTCAATTTCTTTGACAAACATTTCAACCTGAAGGAAAAGAAGAATAGGGTACATTATTTTTTCTTATATTCAAGATAAGATAAGATAAGATAAGATAAGATAATCTTTATTTAAAGTCGGTTATAATCAAACACATATAACACTAGCTTAAAGCTATTGTCCGAGAATTTGCCTTAATTTAATTTGCTGATACTGCTAAGCCAATTAAAACGCAAGGTGAGCATGGCGAGGTGATTGTATTTGGTGATTGTTCGGCATCTGAGGTCTTGTGTCTCAATTTCCCATTGTTAACCAAATATAGAGGCAACAAGTTTGCTCTAATTACCATCACAACTTGTCAGAAGCTACATACCAATGAAATCTCGAACAAATTCAGTAGTGGATCATGTATGACAAAATGTCATGTAAAGACAGTTTTTACACACTATAACCTTTTATATTCCTTTTCATCGAATCTGGCAAAATAATATCTATTTGAAACGAATTCTATAATTAGCAACGTGCGTTACAGAAATAGGTCATCATTTGAGAAAGATAAACGCGTGTTTACACTCAATAGACAAAATTATAGTTCGAACACAAAAACAAAACTGTTTATAATAACAATACAATGAACTAACGACTCATTCCCACTTAGAATGTACATTTGATGTCTCCAACGTTTATCATGTTTCCAGGAATTTAACTTACAGAATTTATGTAAATGAAATGCATATTTACAAGTGATAGTGCTATAGTAAAAGTATAAACGACATATTTCGTGAAGAAAATTTCGATTTTTCCAAATATTGTCTCTTAATTAAGCTAGGGGGTACAAAATCCCTATGTCTCCAATGACAAATTCTTACAGTTAGCTTCAAATTGTTAAAAAAATTCAGACAGATTTCCAATTAAATATATCTTTAATATGTCAATTATTACTAATACCTCAAGAAAAACACATATTATAATGTAAATTCAAAAATAATTTTCCACACCTCATACAACAAACGTTGTCTCCAAACTCCGATAACGTACGGGACATTTATTTAAAGATGGCTTATGCGCATCCTATAACAAATTAACCCTGATTTGGTTTCATTTCCCACGTAAAGACAATATAAAAATGTAGCCGATCAAAGTCTATTGGTTGTCAACAGCCCACAGAAAGCCGAGTTACGAGCGACTGAAAATAGCGCATTTTGACTCTCTCTCCAATTGCCGACATTACCCGATGCTAAATATATGCATGTGACCTGTTTAATGAATTCACCAGAGGTCGCACGCGCAGGTCACGCGGTAAGCGAGATTTTCATGACAGGTAAACAAAACAATGACGGAAGCGACGTGTATCTATCGATTCTTGATACTTTATGTAAGTAAAGCTATTTATTTATTTTGTGTTCGTGAAATTTCATTATGTTGACATTATTTGTTGTGTACAGATTAAAGAAAACTCAGTTTGGTTGTTTATTATGCTAAAATCAGGCATGCAAAATCGAATAAGCGTATACGATATAATCAAAGATAATGACTCGCTTATGTCACTGTGTTGATTGTTGAATATAACTTTTTATAAGTTTGTTCTTTCGATTATGATGCCGTGACATATAGAAAGTTTTTAACTGCCTACTAGATCATGTACTCGACTGATCATGTACATACTATTAGTTAAATCATGTTTGCTTATTTTCAAATCTTATTTGTGATGACGGTAGGAGTATTAGGTTATGCATATAAATTTATGTTTAGTCCAAACTACAGATGAGCACTTGGTGATGCCAAGTTGAAAATCAGCAGGACAAGTCTGTTACATTAACTGATCCGCCGGGCAATTCAGCATTTAAGGACTTTGGACAAAATTTTGCATATAGTCATTTTTAAGAGTTTCATTTGCTGTTCTCTGACTGATTGCTATATTTATTGGATCTACTATAATTAGCCAATCTTTCACAGCTACAAAAATTATATGTAGGTATAACAACTTTCCATAGGTGGATCCAGGGGGAGGGTTTACACCCCTGAAATTTCCAAAATGTATCTGTCCATGAGTGTATTTTTTAATGTAAGCCATTTTTAAGTAGCAAGATGCAATTTTCTCATGCTTGCTTCACTCACCTTAGTGTTTAACACAATGAAGCAATGAAGATTTTTTTTATATGTTGTTTTATTCTGCAAACCGTGCATAATGTGGCTGTGGTTTAAAAGTTTGGAACCCCCTTAGAAAAATTTTGGTCCCCTCTAGAAAATAATTCTGGACCCCTCCCTTGTTTCCTATAAAAAGAAAATTAAAAGATGAAAGTGAGTTCTGTTAAAATGTTTATTCAGTCAATAAATGAGAAAAATATATGGTAAATATTGGGGCAGCCGAAAGCTATTGTGGGCAAGTTAATGTAAAGTTTATCATGCCCCCCCGGCCAAGTTATCTGATAAATGAAATCTAATGTTGAACTTGACAGGTGATAATTTAGAGATACATTTTTTACAGACTGAAATAGAATAATTGTCAAACTGATAAAAATGCATCACCATAAACGGTCATATATAATGGACTATGATAAAGTATTGTTATTTCAATTTTAGGTCACGGATTCTAGTTCTCTAGCTCCAAGTGAAGGCACATGTCCTGTGAGACCTGTTAGAGTTTGTGGGAGAAAAAGGATGCTGTGGTAGTCAGAGCAGAAAAAATTCTACTTGAAGGAATGCTTTATCAAGGAGAACTTGTGGAAAGAGTGTATCAGCTAATGTTAAAGAAAAATGAAACAGTATTGGGGTAAATATAAACTCTTTAAACTATATGTATCTTAATGAAACTTCACAATTGTAAAACCAGTGGTGTTTCTTGACTTTGTTAGCCATCCACGCCCAGCATGTATAAGATAACCGACTGTATAAGTGCTTTTCATAGTTGTCAAGATTATAAATATGAATTTTGTGTTTAATTGGACTCAGAACAGTTTAAAATCATAAATTTGATAAATGTTATCGCATTTTATGCATAGCTGTTTGAATAATCATTCAATATATGTAGCTTTTTTAGACTTTTATTAGGTCTAAGTATCATGGTATATCATTAATGACATTCACTTTGGATTTAAAGTACTGTAATTTATAAATTGTTTGATTTATTTCAGGCTGAGACAGATGGTTTGAAGGATGATTAATGTGATAAATGTAAAAGAGCTCAATTCAAGATGGTTGAGAAATACCCACCACTGATTATAGAAGTAGGCCAGCAGTGAGACGGCCTGGTGGTTTCTATCCAGTATATAGTAACATAGTGTAATAATCCTTCATATAAATGTTATAAATCTTAAACTTGCTCACAGTCTGTGATGTATGCTATATATTTAGACAAGAACCTATAAAATGACAGAAAGGGAGAAAAAGGGGGCCTGAGGTCATCAAGTTTGAAAGGAACATAGTTCTGTTTTTTTTAATCTGTGTGCAGGATTTTATTTCTGTGCAAATAAAGTTAAAGAACACTTTTTTGAAATACCTTATTTATTTGAAAAGCAGCATTCAATATCTTGTTCATCTGTACTACAATGGAGCAATTCTTATTATTATATTTTTTAGAAAAACACAGCTTAAGAAGGACACTTAGTGTAGGCATAAAGTTTGTTCTCAAGCTTGAGCCCAAGAAACCTACCTTCTTATGTATGAAAATGCGTTTTACTTTGATTAGAATAACGGGTTAAATACAATTACCAAACGTTAAAGTATTTAGAGTATATACATGTATGTGTAAATATTGAATAATGATTTTGGCTTTCATTTTCTATGATCATTTATTTATTCTAGCATTTGTTATACTGTGCTAGCCTAATATTACTGTCTCTTGTAAGAATTGTGAAGAATATGATTTTGTCTTTGAAATAAGGCAGTATCTACAAAAATGCTACAATTTCAGTGATTTATAGAATATTAATGGTCTGATGTCATTTTTTATGAAAGTCTAGGGACTGAAATTTCATTTTAAATGCTGCTATGAATATATTTTTACTTATACATAGTTGGAAATAACTGACACTTCTAGTATCAGTTCAGAAGATATTCATTTGATCAATTAAACTTTCATTTCATTTGTGACTTGACTAAATGTCTAGTGCTCGAGAATATTTTATAATGATAGTGACTTAAAAATCCTCAATACACACATACATACTTTTGGAACACAATAATATATATCAACTCAAGCTTGTACATGAACATTTATTATTTGTTTGTGATTTAATTCCCATTTCTTTATCATCCATGCTGCCTTTTTACTCTGTTTGCAATATATAAAAGTTAAAAAAAAAGTTAAAAGTTAAAAAAGTTAAAGTGCGGTTTAAAGTCTGCTTCCATCTACATGTTCAGCCGACTTTACAAATCTTGTACGATAACTCCTGGTCACTGAAATCACCTTCAGGCAGGCGATCCCTCACAGTTCCCATTTACACCTGGGTGAAGTGGAACAATTGTAGGTTAATTTCTTGCTCAAGGAAATTAGCAGTGCCCCTAGCGGGGATCGAACCCGGGACCTCTCGATCCCTAAGCACGCGTCCTCACCACTGGACCACTGCTCCTAAGTGAATATATATGTCGTAATTAAAGAAATTTTCTTTTATTTTATTTAATGTGTAAGTTTTGCTTTAGGACAAATAATTAAGGTATTGAAATTGGAAAATTCAACTTTGAAGTTTTTTTCACAATATATATGTATTTGGTATATTCCATGTTATTTACTTATAATTAAGGTGGTGTGTAATTATATGATGTAATATTGATGAAGTTCTGTAGTTTTTGGGATTATACGAGGGTCCATCCACTCCATCAAAATGCATTATGTGCAGACATTGTTGTTTTTCTACTATGATTGTTTAAATATACATGTATCATACCAGGAATACCTAAAGAACTTAAAAATGTAACAATTTCTCTCAAAATTTATTTTGTCCGAACACAATCTTCTAGATTATAGGTACATGTTAACAATATTTATGTATATTTTCTACCATAGGCGGATCCAGTGGAAGCAATTTTTTTTACTTTCATGAAATATGATATTTTCAGGAAATATATATATACATGCCGAAATTTTTTCGCATGCTACACATGCAATATAGCATACATTATAAAACATTTCTTCCTCATAATTGTAAGATTAACATGATTCAGCTGCTTTTAAAGAATTATATGATAATAATTATCTAGATGCTTTATACTTTTTACTCTGGATAAGGATAGTTTCGGCTCAGAAAATGTGCCTGAATCCCTAAGAAATAACCAAAACTACAGAATTTCCGGGGCCAATGGTCACCTGATCCTTTGGTCAGGGTTTTACCCTTAATCATCCAAGGCCCTTACAGCCCCTTTGAACCCCATTCTGCTTATACATTTTACGCCCCTTCTAACTAGAATTTTTCACCCCCTCCAAGAAATCCTGGATCCGCCTATGCCTACATTATTAACATATAAGGTTATTAAAAACTTGTTAAACTTGTTTAACTATGACTTATACACTTGTATGGATAAATTTCTGGCCTTGTGGAAGGGTAGGTGAGTACTGGTTATAGACAAGGGTCCAGGAAAGCTAGGTTAGGTGCGCTGGACGCCGTGAAATGACCTAAATTGTGTTGACACAGCGTTAACTTCAATAAATAAATAAACTTATACACATGTCACTATTTGATTATTTTTGTGCAGTAAAATATATTTTACTAAAACTTTTTTATTTCTTTTGGTATTTCTTTAACTTCAAACTTTCAATATATGTTCCTTGCTATCAACCACATCTCATGCTACAAGGTTCATAAATTCAAATACATTCTTTTTCAAAATTATCTCCCC
Organism: Mactra quadrangularis; assembly: GCA_025267735.1. NCBI lineage: Eukaryota > Metazoa > Mollusca > Bivalvia > Venerida > Mactridae > Mactra > Mactra quadrangularis. The sequence goes on from CM046304.1 coordinate 39,319,238, forward strand.
TTGAACTTAGAGATTAAAAAAAAAATATTTGTTTTTACTGCAACTGTTTTATTTCTTTAAGTTTAGACTTCAAACTTTCAATATATGTTCCTTGCTATCAACCACATCTCATGTGACAAGGTTCATATCTCCAAATTCATTCTTTCTAAAAATTATCTCCCCCTTGAATTTAAAATTTTCTTTAAAAAAAAATTTGTTTTTACCTCAACTGTTATATTTCTTTAGGTATCAATTTTAAAGTTAAAATAATTATGTTCCTTATCATCAACCCCATCTCATGTGACAAAGTTCATAAATCCATAAAGTTTATTATTGTCCCCCCCCCACCCTTGAACTTAAAATGCTTTTTAAAGATATTAATTTTCACCTAGAAATCTTGATTTCTTAAGGTTTCAACTATAAAGTTTAAATAATAATTGATGTAATATTATTTTTTTACTTAAATTTCTCAACAATTACACATACATTTGTTTTTTTTCTCATTACCAAAAAAATAAATAAATAAAATATTTGATTATACATCTGTATTTGTTATTTGTAACTTTTATTCCCCAAGGGCCCGTACTATCAAGGGTCTTATGACTAATTATAGACTTTAACCATTTTATTGTTATGTTAATTTGTCATAAGATTTTTGATAATATGCTTCCCAGGATTGTACACCTTCGTGAACTAAACCATCAGTATTTTAGCTAGTAGGGTAATGATGTAATTAGGAAAGTCGAAGTACTGTGTATATTTGCTGCTTCCCATATTTTTGAAGGCTGTATCTAACAAGTATTGCCTGAACATTTGTTCTTCATGTGTGTCAAAATCCCAGTTGATGAGACAGATACTGTTATAGTATATGATATTATGATCTATTTAAGTCTACATTACCATTGTGGGTTACAGAACAGAATCAAAAGGAAGTCAATGCCGTAAATCTTTTATCACGTCTTCTAGCCATTTTAATCTCCAGCAGATTGAAATGTGGTAATGGTCTCACCTATGGTCTGGACATTCAAGTTTGCCACAGTCATTGACTGTAGAAATTATCAATATATGAATGTATCTTGGCATAATTGTTCAAGCTGACATATAGCTTAAGTTTCCATTTAAAATTCTATATGGAATGTCACCTTGTGACAATCTTTATTTGTGATACCCCTGGTAGGTCTATGAGTACATTTAAAGATTCCTAAATAAGATAGATATTCAGTACCCTATAGTACACTTTTTGGGTGAGCATACTTAATTAGATTAGTTTCCATAACTATTTCAAAGGAATGTTTGTATCAAACACATGTTCATTTGAAATGAAGTACAGTGCTTTCCAAAAGTTCTTGAACAGATAAAATTTTGAGAAAAATGATTGTGCATAATACAAGTAAATTAACTATCATTACCTAGTCAATGTAGCATTGTTTAAATCATATGTTAATAATCTAATAAAAGCTGACTTTAGAATTTGCTCAGATGACTCTTCTTTATATTCATGAATAAGGATGAATCAATTTATCTTAAAACCCAAGATTTTGTTCAAGAATTTTTGAGGGCATTGTATCACAGAACATTTTGTAGGTAACTTTCACATGCTTGAGATAAAAAATAGATCAACTGTTATGATATTCCATTTATTTGCAAATAGTAATACATGTACCATAAAATTTAAAAATCAAATACATGTGTGGCTTGTGTGCTAAAATGCAAATAAAGCATATTCACAAAAAGTGTAACAATATGTATGTAAGCCTAAATGTCTATTTTCATATATATGAGTAATAGTCAATACCTCTTATGTTGTCTACATGATAATATTTGGTTACTCTTTTATACAGTACCCAACAAAAGTATCGAGACATAAGAAATTTACTACAATTCTTGAAATTTGGTAATGAATTTTGTAGAATCATTGTTTTAGATATATCAAAGTATGGTTTGTGATAAAATGGAAACAAATTTCATGAATGATACACAATTTTGAGATTCAGCATCTGATATCCTTAAGCCTCAAAAACCATGTTAATTGTAATTATTTTTCATAACAAATATTTTAAGCTATTTTTGTGGGTTATATAATAATGATAACCAAAAAAATAAAGCAAAACTAAAAAGCATATAAAAATACACAGTGATCAAATTTTAGATAAAAGCTATTTAGAAAGCCTACAAAGTGAAAATGTCTCCAAACTTTTGGTGGGTACTGTACATAGTAACACATTGTATAGGTTTGGTCACTGTGGTCAGTCTACCTACTCACTGTTCTTGGAAGGCTTAACCAACTACTAAGCCCATATTTCCGTCAGTAACTGACCTTTACTATTTACACTCAGTGGTAGGAGGAAGAATGACCATAGAAATTATTTTTACAAACAAGCTCCACAAAATTATGCCCAGTACAGGAATCAAACCCAAAACCCCTTAATCAGCAGCTTGTATCCTAACAATTGAGCTAACCAGTGGGTCTCAATAAAATTGAAACAGCAAAATAATACATTGGCTCAGACTAAAATACTATTTGCCGAGGTGGCTTCTAAGGCAACAAATTCCAAATTCTCAATAATTGCAAGCCCTTTACTCACATCTTTCAAAGGAGATTTATATACAAATGGATCAAAATGAACAATAGTATTGATGTGAAATCGCATTTTGTTGAATAGTTGGTATATTGACAGTCAATAGAGCATTGATTGGACCAGTGGTCAATACTGGTTTAAACCATCCAATACTGGTCACACTGGTCGATTGAAATTGTCAGGAATCGAACCCACAACCTCCCGATCAGTTAAGTTGTTAGTATGCAAGTCTACTGATCGAGGGTCCTGTGTTCGAATCATGGGCAGTGCATTCTTACGTGAAGCTTGGTCATGAAGTTATTTCTATGGCCATTCTCCTTCCTACCAATGATTTTTAATTATGTAGGGCAGTTGTCAGTCACTGACAAAAGTATGCGCTTAGTAGTTGATTAACAGATAAATCAAGAGATTAAGCCTTTCAAAGAGGAGTGAGTAGGTTGACAGACCCCTTTTATATGTCCCTTTACAATGTGTTGCTATACAAGTTACTTAAAATATTTATAAAATGAAATACATACAGTGCCTACCAAAAGTTTGGAGACAAAAGATTTACTTGAATTTAAATGATCATTTTTGTAGAATCATTATTTTTAATATATTCAAGTATGGTTTGTGATAAAATCAAACCACATGTCAATGAAAGCAGCATATTTATAAGATAATAATAATAAGATTGAGCATCTGACATCCTTAAGCCCCCAAAACTATGTTTTTATTATATCTATTTCCAATACATAGTTTGTATGCTATTTTTGTAGTCTCAGTATAAGTATAATGATATTAAAACAATAATATAAAGCAAAAATAAAAAGCATTTCTAATTAAACATTATAATCACTGTTCTATTTTTATACGCCCGTTTTGAAAAAACGGACGTATTATGTTATGATGTTGTCCGTCTGTCCGTGGACAATTGCTTGTCCGGATGATAACTCAAGAAATGATGTATCTAGGTTCCTAAAATTTTATGTGTGGATAGCCCTTGGGTGGAGGAGGTTCCCTATTGATTTTGAGACCCCAGGGTCAAAGGTCAAGGTCACTGGGACTTAAAATAGGTAAAACTTGTCCAGACATAAACTCAACAACGACTGTACCTAGGTTCACAAAATTTTATGTAAAAGTAGCTCATGTGTCAAAGATGTTCCCTATTGGTTTTGGGGCCCCTGGGTCAAAGGTCAAGGTCACAGGGGCCTCATATAGGTAAAAAACTTGTCCTGACAATAACTGAACAACCAATCTATCTAGATTCACCCAATTTTAGGTGAGAGTAGCACTTGTGTCAAGAATGTTTCCTGTAGGTTTTGGGGCCCCTGGGTCAAAGGTCAAGGTCACAAGGGCATCATATTGAAAAACCTTGTCCGGACAATAACTCTAGAACCACTGTACCTAGGTTCACAAAATTTTATGTGAAGGTAGCCCATGTGTCAAGGATATGCCCTATAGGTTTATGGGGCCCCAGGTTCAAAGGTCACAGAGGCATCATATGAAAAAACTTTGTCCGGACAATAACTGAACCATCAATGTACCTAGGTTCACCAAATTTTATGTGAGAGTAGCCCATGTGTCAAGGATATGCTCTATTAGTTTTGAGGCCCCTGGGTCAAAGGTCAAGGTCACAGGGGCATCATATCGAAAAACATTGTCCTGGTAATAACTCAACAATGACTGTACCTAGGTTCACCAAATTTCATGTGAGAGTAGCCCATGTGTCAAGGATGTGCCTTATTAGTTTTGGGGAAACAGGGTTAAGTTTAAACCTTCAACCAGAAGATATCAAATTACCAAGCAGTGACTTCAAATGTTCAATCAATATGTAAAAAAAGTCAAAATGGGAAGCAGTAAAACCTTGTCCGGACAATAACTGAACCACCAATGTACCTAGGTTCACCAAATTTTATGTGAGAGTAGCCCTTGTGTCAAGGATATGCCCTATTGGTTGACCCCCTGGGTCAAAGGTCAAGGTCACAGGGGCATTATTCAAATGTTCAATCAATATGTTAATAAAGTCAAAATGGCAAACAATGGAAATAATGCTATATTTAATAAGTAACATAAAATTAGTTCACCAAATTTTATGTGAGGGTAGCCCATGTGTCAAGGATGTTCCCTATTGGTGTTGAGGCGCCTAGGTCACAGGTGAAGATCACAGGGGCCATCATATGGAAAAACCTTGTCTGGACAATAACTTAACAATGATTGTACTTAGGTTAACAAATTTTATGTGGATCAACCCATTTGTCAAGGAATAATGTGCTGATAGCTCTTTTGTAGAGGATGTTCCCTTTTGATTTGGAGACCCCAGGGTCAAAAGTCAAAGTCACTGGGACTTAATTTGTATTGAAACATTTTCTGGACAATAACTCAATAATGATTGTACCTAGGCTCACCGAATTTTATTTAAGGGTAGCCTAAATGTCTAGCATATGCCTCTTTGGTTTTAGGGCCCTGGGTGAAAGGTCAAAGTCACAAGAAAATCATGAGGAAAAACCTTTACCAACAACCAACTTTATCTAAGATTAATCACCAAATTTTATTTATCAATACTCTTTGGTTCAAGGGTGAGAACTTTTGGTTCTGAAGCCCCAGGGTCAAGGTCACTGGAAGTTTGTGTGGGAAAACTTTTTGCCAGTGATTACTCAACTATGGCTGTACCTAGGTTCTCAAAATCTTTGCTTTGGATATCCCTCCAGTTAAGGACCTATTCCTGGGTCATTGGTCAAGGTCACAGGGACTTCATATGAGATAGAACACAGCATGGACTGCACACGGGCGTATAATGCCCCGCCCAGCGGAGCTCTTGTTACTCTTTATTATAAAACAGTGATTATAATTACTATCCCGCTATGGATAAGATGCAAGTAAAAAAACATTAATCAAACTTTAAAGCTACTCAGTAGGCCTATAATGTGAAGATGTCTCCAAAGTTTTGATGGGTACTTTATGGATGTAAAAACAGTATTAAAAAGACAGAAATAAACTTATAAAGTGTTCTCCTTACTTTTTAAGTGTAACATAGGTATGCTATCAACTTAATAGAGAAGATTCAGTATTTGAGTTGAAAGGATAAAATACTTTCTCAAGGTACAATGTAGTTGAACAGTGCTTAAATTTAAATGGTTAACAGAAATATGTGAATGTAGAACCATATTGCTCAAATTGTGGTCAACAATGAAACAAAATAAATCTTTAAAGAGGCTTATTTTACAAAGAATTTATACACTTTTCATAAATGAATCTATCATTGGTGGACAATAAATGTCAATTCCTAGTACACAGACAAAAGTAGCACACTCTTTTGACTTGTCAATGTTGATTACTTATAACATTTTGACTTGAAAACAATATCTAACAAATAGATCTTGCAGGAAGTCCCTTACTTCCAAGAGTTACACTTTCCATGTAGCAGTTTCACAAAATTCATATTGTAATGTACATGTATATATATGGAGGTGATGTTATTATCAAACTGTAGTCATGTATTAGAAGATACAAGTTCATATATGAGAGCACAAGAACAACTATATGATTTAAAATTCACAGATAGACTTTCATATTTGATGATTTGCAGCAGAGCATTTTCTAACTTTCTCTTTATGTGCTGTCAACATTCTTCTTTTTTATTATACAATCTCTAGAGCCTGAAAGATAAATCAAAATAAATCTTAGTCAATATGCAAGGCTACATGATTCATAAATAAATAACATTACTGTCTATTTGAAAAAGATGCACAGAGAATCTATGTGTTGCCTGCTTATAGTTGTCGGTTGACTGCAACGATAATTGAAATTGATCTACTTAAACACCTCTAATGGAAAATAAATATGTGCATCGCTTACTTTTTTTTCATTTTATGCATTGTATTTCCAAGGGAAAGTAGATCAAAACCGAAAGTAGATTTTGATACCCAATACTTAAAACAGTATATTTGATAACAACAAATATAGGAAAAGTGTAGTTAAGTGACAAAATATCATTAGCCATTCATAGACGTTCATTGTATCTAGAGGCCTGTATGTGTTACAATGTAAGTGCTACCTACACTAGATCATTCATATGTATGTAGAATATATTGATTCCAAAGTAAGCATACTGAGTAAATTTCAGGGGATGTTAAGCATGCTGTAATATTTTAAAAAACTCATTAATGATACCTCTAGATCCAGCCTTGTTCAACTTAATTTCTCCACTAACATTCATATCGTTATCTAATGAAGTCAGTACATTTCTCTTTCTGTATATGGTTGGTGAATATGAAATATTTTGTCACAATACATCAAAAGAAGATTTTAGACACTTCCAATTCAACTGCACTTCTGCAATTAAAACACAAACAATTATAAAAGCCTGATATCTTTTTATTTATCACTCATATTTCACAATAGTGATGTGTCAATTATAGTTAAACTATAACAGTTACAAGATTATTTCCTGCTCAATTAATCACTATAAACATTATGGACTCCTACTTCAGGTTATTATCTTATGTGGATACCCATATTAGAACCAAGTTGTTGTTACCAAGATTTACCATTCATATGATAAATGTTTACAAAATGTAAGGTACATACATCCATAAATATTCACAATAAAAAAAATTAAGAATGGTTCAAAATTAAAATTACCTGCAGTTCAAAGTATGGCAGCAGCTATATCTTTTATTTAATTGGCATCTGAAGAAGCATGCTTTCAGACAAGGTTTATCACATATATTTTCTGAGCTAAATGGTGCTAATAAGAAGTTGTACCATCAATATCTGGTAGACTCCATTCATGGTGGTTTGTGATATGAATCAGGACATTTCTCCATTAACTCTGTAAAGAAGCAGATTGTTAAAATAATGGTTTACAAACATTGTTACCATAACTGTCCGCACCATATATGACTCCATGTTCAAATTGCTTAAAAACTAAGACTTGATTCCTCTACTTGATTTTATACACTGTGATATAATAACCTATGCTCATACATGAAATATATACTTTTTTAGCTTTATCAAAGAGAACAATACATTTAAATCATGATAGGAGGATGAAAAAACAATAGTTATTCAAGGATTCTTTGATTCAATATTTTCATAATTAGCTGACCACTTAGTATGCACAGAATAATAATCCACTTGCATGCATATATACACTGGTGAAATACTACTACACAGTTGTTTTCATGGTGTAGTAGTTTGGACACTTGGCTTTGAAACAGACCATTTATATATGTTTTCTTACCTCAGCATGTTATTATATTTTCATTAAAACTCAGCAATATGCCCTATCCATAATAATGATTAGATGAAACTAGATACAGCTTTTACATGGTTATTATCTGCACCAAGTTTTTCCATGTGAATTCTCACAGACCTTGGCCTAATAAACGGAGCCACAAAATCAGTTGGCACTCCCTTGCCCCAAAGCTATCCACAGTTAATATCTCAGTGAACAGACATACAGGTATTGTTAAGTTATTGTTCGGACATGCAATTGATTATGAATAGACAGACAGACAGACAGACAGACAACATCATAACATAATACAGCCCTTTTTGAACAGCATATAAAAATTGTAGACCTACTTACTCAAAAGGATCAACAGATGAAGATGACATCTTCTTCTACCCAGTCACTCTACCAAATTAAGACACTATCACAGTTTCACTTTTTAGGTCTGAAAATGAAAATTTATTTCTTAAAATATCATTTTCATGGCCAAACAAAGATACCATGTCATGTGGATCTTGCAGGGGGGGGCAGGGGGTTTGTACGCCCCTGTAATTTCCAAAATATGCCTGTTCATAAGGGAATTTAGAAACTGTAAGCAATTTTTAAGTAGCATGAGGCAATTTTTCTCAGTCTCGCTTTGCTTGCTGTAGTATTGAACATAAATCTGATTGTTAAGTAGTTTATATCATTAATGTGTTGTGTAATACTGCATAGGTGGATCCAGGATTTCCTGTTGGGGGGAATTCAAGTTACGGGGCTGAAAATGAACAAGCAGACTGGGGTTCTAGGGACTGTATTCAAAGACCCACTCTGGGTCCTAAGAGGCATTGACCAGGCATTCAGGGTTGCTGCGACCCCTTAAGGCTAAGCTCATTTCTAAGGAATTCAGGCACATTTACCGAACCTAAACTATCACTTCCCAGGGTAAAGGATAAAAGCATCTTGATATGTATAATATAATTTTACAGCCTTTTGATCATATTAACATCTTACAAATATGTGCCTAGATGAAATTGTTCTTACATTACTGCACGTTATGTCATTGTAATAGAGTAGTTCCAGTCTTGTATTATTGCAGTGGTAGCATGTGAATTATTTTTACATATATGTTTATAAAATTTCCTACAGATATCATATTTTATGATAGAAAAAATCTTAGCTTGGGCAATTTTAGGGGGGGCATACGCAGGGTCTGCCCCCCTTGGATCCGCCTATGTACTGTGAATAACCTGGTTGTTTTTCCAAAGTTTGGACTCACTAGAAAAGTCTAGACACCCTAGAAAAAATCCTGGATCTGCCCCTGAATGATACACCAAAAACCCTAACCATTACATTTCAAAATATAATAAGGGTAAATTGGGTCAAACTTTATGCAAGAGTTAATGAAATAAGAAATTTGACAGAAATTGGTAAGTCTGTATACATACATGAGTGAAGTTTCAAGTGAAAGATCTCTTCAGAGAATCTATATGTTTACTGCTCCTTACTGTTATCACATGCTTATAAATACGTAAACTATTTATGTACAATTTGAGTAGTGAATCATTACTCATGAGTTAGTAAAATCAGTAAAACTAACGCAGTACGTCTATAGACAAGTTGACAGTAAGCTGGTCAATCAATGATTGTTAGTGAATATTTAAGTTCATGTGTAGTTATGTTTAATACTGGCATAAATATTTGTTAATCTTTCACATTTAGAAATATAATATTGAAAGAACACGTACTGCATCACATAAAAAGAGATAAACGTGTCATCCAAATTCTCTAAGTAGTAAACAATGACGGGGTCGAAATGTCATGGGACGAAGCACCATGATTTAAACGATCTACACTACGGCCGTTTTGTAAGCTTTGTATCGTATGATATAAGCAGTACAAATGTCAAAACTCAACATTATTATACAGAACCACTAACGGCACAATGATGTTAACAGTTGATTAGCCAATTTCTTAGTTAAATTTCGATTCGACGGGACCTTACCTCTCATTCTCAAGCAACGATTTTGCTAGATTTCATCCATTTGCAAGGCCATTGACAGCTCCAACTCATGATATCTCACGAATTCCTCTCCTATATGCACTCTAGATGACCCGAAGTTTATATTGTATATTTGTTTTCGTCGCTTAAATGTCGCATGTTCCGTTATTCTGACGCTCTCCTTACTTTCTCTATCGATTTCCACCATTTTGTAAACACAGGTAAATTATGCGTGTCACGAAAGGTCATGGAGTTATCGCCTGTCCTCGTTTCGCTTCGTGTACACTCGGATATCTCCGGTCGGCTTAAAAAAACTGGCAGTTTTTTTAAGAAAATAAAATTTAAAACCGTTTTATTTATATGATAGCGTTGGTTAAGGGAAGTTTATTGTAGCTCAAGGACGTTTGTTAGGGATGTTTTATAAAGCTATTATGTTGATTTTAGCGTACGGGGTGCGTAGAAATGTGCAAAATATGCGCATAACACATCTTTAAAGGCTTCATTAATCTCACAGCTTTGCACTCTTTACAAACTATTTTTGTGTAAGTAAAGTCCATAAAGTTATATCCTAATGATAAAATATTCATTTTAGCTGACATTTTATTGGTATCGGTAATTTATGAGCTCATTTATTAAAAAATGAATCGTAATTTTCACAACGTAACGAACGGGACAATTAGTAAAATCAAATTATCTAACAAACCTTTTCAAATAGATATATAAATTCTTCATTGAACTGATCTTCAATGATTAAATAAAAAGTTTATAAAGTGTTTTTATAATTCATTTAAAGTGCATATTTGTGACACACAAAAAAACAGTAAAAACAAAATGAAAAATAACGTACGAGTCCGTAACGTACGGGACAAAATGTGACACAATAATTGATAATCGTCTGAATATTTATGATAAATTGCTTTTGTAAGGTTCCTTAACATGCATTTAATCTTCACAGACGAAAATGTTATAGGAACGGCAATTACAATAAAATTAATGATGTTCAAAAGTAACTAACAAGAGTGACGGGAAATAAGTTATAGTACTTATTATTTGCAATAAATGATGAATAGTTAGCATTGTTCTTAATTGAATACCATCTAGCTTTGAAATGATAAATTAAATCAATGCCTCGTTTGATCAAATTATAACTTTAGAATCATTTTAGCACACACTGCAATAATTTGATCAGGTTCATACATTATCTTACTTATTTAATAACGTACGGGACACTGTAGAATTGTCTAAACATGCATTTGCCGGATGATTTGATGGTTGTAAATCACATGTTACCTCACTGCTAAGTAGCTTTTATTAGTCTAGCGTTAGTTTGCTATGTTTCTTTGTTAAACTTGTCACAAAATTGTTGAATGTTGTTCTCTTGGAAAAATGAAAATGGTTCGCCTAATTATTGTAATTGAGAGATATCATTGTAGTTTTATATGTAAAACACAAGTACATTGAATTGTAAAACAAATTACACAACAATGTAAGTTGTATTCTTGCAGTTTAACTTAGTTATCAACAGTTTAGATGACCAAACTGAAGTATATAACGTACGAGCCAATTTTGCTAACGTACGGGACAACAATTATATTCTTTATTGGTTGCTTTGTGGTGGTTCACATGCACACACCGTTTTGTTATATCACTAAGACAATGGTATCTGACTATTTTAAACAGTTTCATTCTATATTTAACTTGTTTGTATCGTTCTGGAACAGTTGATATGAATGACATTTTTAAAACAAATAAAAATAATGAAAATAGCGTATTCTATATTGATGTTTTTCTGAAAGTATCTGGCTTACTCTTCAGTCTTTATCATTTATTCCGAAACATAATACCTTATAGAATGCAACCGAATTGAATTTCTCAAACGTTTGACCATTACTACTTTTATATAAGTGAAATTTACAGCACATGTTCGATTTTCATAAGCACATTTATTAATGCTAGGTGTGGTCTTTCACCAGCCAATATCTAAAAAAGTATACTAGCCCAGCTGAAAAGATTTTTATACTGCGTACAGAACATATCTACAATGCCTTTAATTGATTTAAAACTCATATTTGATGACATGAACAAAATGAAAAAAAATATGCCCATATGTCCACCTTAATTGGGATTGAGTCTAACCCACGACGAGGGATGCCCAGGATGACTTTAAAATAAACAATTGTGATAAGTTTTACTTGTGTCTTAGTTATTGGTATAATGGAAAGCGATCTACCATAACAAACATGATTTACAAAGTGGTGGTGGTTTATCAACCATGCTAATTTTGTTAAATAAATTACACAAATTTTATTTTCAATACTGCCTACCCCTGAAATGAATTGTCTCATTTTTAATGTTTACCAAAACACGTTTTTTTTGTACGCACTATAATGTTCCCATGATTATCATACCTGGCCAGAAATTCAAATCTAAACAAATAAAGATGAATCTGAAATTTGGCCAAATAAAACAGAATACTAGATCATTGGGTCGAAGTAAAGGCAAAACATGATACCCATATTGAGGCAACCTAATTATTTTTTAACCAAACAAGTCTGGAGTTTTATATCAAAATCCCTCAGAAGTTCCAAAATGTGTGTCAAACTCTAGGTCACTAGCTCGAATCTATGAAAAACTGGCCAACCATCTTAATGTCATAGGTTAGGTGACCTGGGCGCCATAACATAACCTAAAATGTGTTGACATGGTGATAAACCCAGTATAATATATAGTTGTTTATTCCCAGAATGATACCATGACATCAAATAGACCAATTTGTGAATGGGAGATACTGGTGATTTATAAAGGAAAAGACGATAAAGAAAAGGAAATGATACAGCAAGCTTTTACAACTTGGTTTAAAGAATACACAGATGCCGACTAGAGAATAATTCAGTCACTTGAGGCACAGTGTATCATTTGAAAGGGACATTTTCATGATGAACTTTTATTTTTATCCCTATACTTTTGATTTTATTACTTTATTATGTTGTTATTGTTGCATGGTAGTGGTATACTAAATTGTTTTGCTTTGTAAGACAATAACATTGTTTATATAGCATAAACCTCGTTACATTAAGTTCATAGAAAAATAAGTAACTTATCTATGCATAATTTTGTTGACTTATTTATGCATAATATTTTGATTTGTAAACTTATCTCTGCATAATATGATAATTGTGTAAACTTATTTCTGCATAATATTATAATGTTATTAACTTATTTATGCATTTTGTTAATTTATTTATGCATAATATCATAATTCTGTTAACTTATTTATGCATAATTTAATAATTTTTCTTATTAATGCATATTATAATTTTGTTTATATGCATAATATCATAATTCAGTTATTTAATTAACTTATTTTGGCATAATATCATAATTTAGTAAACTTATCTATGCACCATACACTTAACAACTTTTCTAAGTATACACATTTTCCCTGCAGATAATTTCAACAGTTGTAAAAATATTTGAAAGAAATTTGGTGAGTCAACTATGGGGCACTGAACCTTTCATATGATTTTATATACGTCAGTATCCACCATGTAGTTACCGACTTCCATGTTGCATGTGCATTTCGTGCTTTTTACTAATATAAGCCAAACGATTTGCATTTACAAGTTTATTTTTACATGCCGATATCTGTAGCGATTTAAACTTAGAAAGAACATCTAAACTTTCAAAAGTCGTTAGTATGAAACCAAAAAGCTTGGAAGAAAGAGGTCAAGCTATCAGGATTATACATGCTGGCTCATCAGTATGAGGGGTAAATTGAATTGAATTGCTATCTTATGTCTTGCTCGCATCATATTCATCACTGAGACATTCTAAGCATAGCTGCAATGCAGAAACCTCCAACAATCGTGACAAAGCTAAACCATTTAAAAGGTTGCCCGTACTTTCAAGCGTAATCCTTTGACTGTGATGTAACTTTAAAGAAAGTTTGAGCAAACCGAAAGTGTTAAAGGCCTGCCCAGGCAGAGAAGACGTCGTATGACGACAAGACGACGGCAAGAATGGGCTATGATACCCCAAGATATCATTTAGAACTTCATAATCTCAATGCGAGCAAGGTGCCTTGCAGTTTTACGAGCTGAGGGTGGCCATACGTGTTATTGATGTGAATTTGTACTTTGTTGGTGCCAATATAGTTACTGATTATAAGAAGTAACTTATTTTGCAATTAATTCTTCGTTTTGCTAAATCATAAAATACTATTTGATGAACATTTCCAACAATTTTTACAGTAATAGCTTACCTATCAACCCAGTAGCATGTTCAGTTACTTTGAACGTTCCAAAACGTTCCGTAACGGAAGTGTCGGAACAACTCAACCCATAGACAACTCAACCCGAGACAACTCTATTTTCTACTAACGAATTTAGTTGACACAACTTTGAGTTGAGTGTTGCACGGGTTGAGTTGTCTTCAAGTTGAGTTATGGCCAAATATATAGGTGTATAATTAGAAAAGTTGTTAAGTGTATTATAATTTAGTTAACTTATTTTTGCATAATATTATAATTTAGTTAACTTTTTTTGCATAATATTACTTTTTGTTAACTTATTGAATATTTATGCATAATATTATATTTGTGTTAACTTATTTATGCATTATTTGTACATATAATTTGTTGATTTGTTTCTTCATATAATTGTCTTAATTTGTTTCTGCATTAACATCATGTGATTATATTTCTGTGATAAATTATAATATCTCTTTACAGCCGATTGTGATACATATTTTCTTAAAGATGGCTAACCCTACAATAATTTAATAAAAGAATCATCAGAGCTAGAGAGTTGTAATATATTGTGTTAAAACAGTTGATTTTAAAAAATAAAGTGTGAGTAATTGTATCTAAAATGCATTGCAATGATTCGTATACTTGATAACATAGGGAGACAGGATGGTCCCAAAATTCTGAATACAATTAACAGAGTCCTTTATAATTTTCTTTAACAACTGAATTTTTGGCCTCGTGGTAGGGTAAGCTAGTACTGGTAATAGAAGTGTCCAGGAAACCTTTAGTAGGAAGAGCTGGCCGTCGTATATATAACCTAAATATGTGCTGAATACGACGTGAAAAACCAATTAAAACAAAAACAAGCATTGCCACTATGGCATGACAAAGATTTCATTAGGCCACAATAAATTGATCACATGTTCGTCGGATTTACCGCACCAAAAATGAAGCAAAAGTTTTTTGCTCCAGCACCCGGAAATTTGTACCGCATTAAGATTTTTTAAGTCATTTCTTTGGCACTCGGCCAAGAAATGTTTTGCTGAAATCAGTAATTTGATGTCTAAACAACAATAATCACTATAACTCAACTAAAATTGTAACCGAACAGTCATGTTTTCATGTTAACATAAAGTCATAAGCAATGATAATGGCACGATCCTTTGTTCTTCTTAATCCTAAAAGTCTATCTATTTTATATTCACATATAACATGAATACGTCAATAATAAATGCAATGCACGTTTATAAACTTGAACTTATGATATATCTTAAATAGATTTTAACATCAATTGAATAGTGATGTAGACTCCATGCCTCAATTCAATCAATTTTACACAGCTCTTGATACGTGACGTTATGTATGTCCCCACCTGCTGTGTACAAATAAGTCACGATACATGAACTACTGGTGAAACCTGTTTTACTTTTGGTACATAAATGTTCATGAAAATAGTACAAATTTATTCTTCGCCTTTTCACTCTCTCCTCAAAATGCTAAAAATGAAGAAAAAATTTTTTTTTGCTCACTGGCTCCATTTTTTTCGGACAAAATCCATAGAACAAATGATCAATTTGTTGTGACCTTATACTAGTAGCCAAATAACTACATGTATATCCGGAATTCAAATATTTGGGTTTTCCCCTCTGGTACAAACAAACTTTCACTGTTACAATGAAAACACATGTAAAAAGAACAATAGGATTTAATCCAAAGTTCGTGCTGTTTAGCAATAATGTGTAGAAAACCTTGTTTGTACCGCCTGTGCACGGACGGAAAACCCCATAAATTTGAATTCAGGATTAGGTCTATTACTAGTGGTATACATGATTAGATTTCTTAAAATTTGTTTGTCAATGGACTTTAGACAGATTAGAACAGAATATATCTTTATTTAACTTGTACAACATGTACATTGTTACAACAAATACATACATTTAGACACAATACAGTACAAACAAATCATATACATAAATACAAATAAAAAACAATTGACACAAATATGCATATATATAACAAACATAATAAACATGTAATAATGAGGATGAAAACAAGTAAATCTGTGAGCTAATGCTCACTAGTGATACCCCCGCAAAAATCTAAAAATATGCGACAAACAGGAAGTAGATGAGCAAGGAGCATGAAATCGCTTTACACCACATGGGACTATGGGATGAAGCAATATGCAAAGTATTAGGCTGCTGCATGTTATAGTTACTGAGAAAACTGCGACGGAAATTTTGTAACGGACGGACGGACGGACAAGGGTAAAACAGTATACCCCCCTCTTCTTCGAAGCGGGGGTAAAATAAAGTCATGGTATGATAAAACAACACATTATATTTTTTACTATTTTATTTTTTGTCTCTTTAATATCAAGACAGAGTACATTATAACATAATACCAGAATATAATTAACAAAATAAAAACATATAAAAACCAGGTCAATGGCACACTTTAACTAGGTCACACTTTAAACTAGGTCAGTCTAAACTAGGTCAAGTTTAAATATTTAATTAGCATGTAAACACTAATGATTTCTCACTAAACTAAGCAAATCAGACGTAACATGTAAACCCTTTGTATGCACAATGCTATTATTTAAGATTAATCAATGGTAGATATAGTTAAATTTTATTCAACTGTCAGAGGTGCATACATTACTTGGGCGGATCCAGGAGGGGGGTCAGGGGGGTCCAGACCCCCCCCTAGAATTTTGAAAACGTACTTGTCCATTACACAGGCTGCCGTCACAAAAAGCCCCCCCCCAAAAAAACCAATTTTTTTTATACACATATATGTGTATAAAATTTTTTTTTTTGGGGGGGGGGGGACTTTTTTTGTGACGACAGCCTGTGGTCCATTAGTGTATTTCTTGCCTGTAAGTCATTTTAAGTAGCAAGAAGCAATTTTTCTCGGTGCTTAACTAAGATTTAATGGTTATGTAGTTTTTATTATCAATGTGTTGCATTTTTTCTGCAAAATGTGTAAAATGTGGTTGCGGTTCGAGGTTCGGACCCCCCCTAGAAAAGCTCGGACCCGCCTAGAAAAGTTGGACCCCCCCCTAGAAAAAAATCCTGGATCCGCCCCTGCATTAACCCCACTGATTTAAATACTTGTTACAGTACTTCTGTACTTACAATCAATAAAAAACAACACCAGCATTTATTCACAGAGATTATCGAACAAATATGGAGTATTTAAATAAGTGTTGTTTATGTATGCCCCACAGACAGTTAAATGAATTTTATCATATACGAATAAATGAAAATTAATAACTGATTTAATACAGTTTACCTTTCCTATCATTTATGTAATATTTGTCATCAAGTAATGTTACTCATTCTGGCTACAACTGCACATTTATATAAATATCATGTTAGTTATCTAGAATAAGGGTATTGTGACACACTGGAGGACTCCAGGGAATGGAGGACCTGAGGACTGCAGCAATGGGGGAATGGTTTCATTCAGTGGCTAATAGCCGATACAAAAACAGGTAGGTAAAATTGCAGGTTATTAATACACAATGCATTAAATAGGAATGTTATTAAAATGCTTAACATCTATTCAATACAGTCACCAATAAAATAAATGCTGACATAGATAATCAAATGTTAATGCAAATTCCCCTAACAGACATCAAACATAATTCATATCTAAATGCTTTCAAAAGGATACAAATGCCATATTGTCATTACAATGAACCCAATGTGTACAGAAACAATTTATTGACAACTTCTCAATATAACTTGAAATTGGAGGAAAATTAACATTGTTGTCAATTTTTCATAGAACAATTTTCATACTGCCCCAGTAGAAATTCACACCTGCATTCCCTTGAAAAGCTAGATTCAAAATCCTGGCGCCCAACTAACTTTCATAATCATTGTTCCTTGTATTCACCAACAGTAATGCCCTTAAATTTTCTCTAGTACAAGCCTGATTTATTGTTACATAGTAAAGGTAAATATTAATCAACTAGCCTGACTAAATGAACCAAATATCAGTAATTTTACTGGCCTTAATAAATTTTCACTTGTCACACACTTAGATGGTATTTTTGGCATCACTCTGACAAAATGAGGCTCATGGATTAACAAACTTGCTTTTAGTTTGCCTTTTGTCACTTTCATTTTGATACAAAAACCGACAAAAATAGATAAATTTAAATTTCCAAAAAGATATCAAATATTGTTGATTCAGACACTAACAATTAAAGCGTACTGGCAGCAGACACTACACAGAGAATCAACAAACTTGCATATTTAGGTTTTTAAACAAAATATAGATATACATATTTTTTTGTATTTTTTACAATTACCATAAAATACATAGGAAAATACTTAATACAAAATATAATACAATGCCCTCATTAATTTATACTGGGTTTAACGCTGTGTCAACACAACAACACAACTTTTAAGGTTATTTTACAGCTTCCAGCGCACCTAACCTAGTTTTCCTAGACCCTTGTCTATAACCAGTACTCACCTTCACTTCCACAAGGCTGGAAACTTCTCCATATTATCTAATCAATGGAGGAAAAATGACACTATTGTCAAATTTTCATGAAAGGGTATAACCTCCCCCGGTTGAATTCGAACACATACCCCCTTCGGGACACTAGATTTGAAGTCCAGGTGCGCTACCAACTGCACTACCAACCTGGGTTGAACCGACAACAAATCAGGATTTATTAGTTAATCAACATACGATATAAACAATGTTACATTATAATACTAATGTAAGCTTTAATTACAGTAAGATTTATACTACTTGCAGGATCAGTTTTTCTAAAAATTCCATTAATCAAAGAAATTTTGGAGAGCACTGTGGTTAAAATCATAAAACAACTATAATAGGGGACCTTAGTCAGTTTTTTTCCCTTGTATACTCTTCAAATAGGTAGGTCTAATTAGTTGGATTACTCGGATTTTAACCTTACTTTTCAATGTCAATTTGCCAAAATTAATCTTAAATAACTTTTTTCTCAGTTATTTAATTTGTTTGAAATTCAAGCTAAGTATTTTAAGGGTAAAGAACTATCTAAATTTTATCATTTCTGTTAATATCTTCATTAACAAGAAAGAAATTAGATGAAATATTTTTGTTATCCTAACATAGGGATTCAATGATAAAATCCAAGGATTCCAACAGTAAGGACCTACTAACCAATTGGATTGCTTCAGATTTTATCAGGGAAAGATAACTGACTAAAGTCCCATATTATATTATATAATATAATAGCACCATTAAAATAATAAAATTGGGAACAGATAAAACATAATGCTGATATTTTATAATACTTCAGTATAATACATATTAACCTGGTTATATTGCTTATCATTATAATACAGTAATCATTATAAAAAGTTGTCTCTCGGACCTCATTCTTGTACCCAGAGGATATCAGGATTCTTGATAGTTAGATTAAGAATCTAGAGGGAACTAGAATGATTAAATCTGGAAAACTTTGTGAATTCTTTTTTTCAGGCTTTTGCGGTTTTACAAAAACAGTAGGGCTGCCATGATATACCGGTATTTTGCAATATGCAGCTGCAGCAATACGTACCGCGGAAAGATTTTAATGTACCGGTATTTGGCGAAATTTTTTATTTCATTGGAAAATTCTTCCCTTCGCGAAATAAAAGTAGGGAAACATCAGTTTTTCCATTGTTCATTCCATCAAACCTGAAGTTGCAAGAATTTAAGCGATTGGGACAGTCCTAAATGACCGTAAATACTTAAAGAGGCTAGATTCTATTAGTAGCTGCATATAAGATTTGCAATTTTTCTGTTAAATACAGCGGAGGAACCACAAATTTAAAAGCCAACAATATATTGAGGTAGGTATCGCGATACAATGACAGCGTATTGCAATATACTGGGGTATGCTTCTGGCGTATCATGACAGTCCTAAAAAACAAGACTTGAATGCTTCTATAACGTGAGCTCTACTCCGTTTTACTAATCTGAGATATAATGTAAAAATGTAACCAATATCAACAATCAGTGCTTGAAACTCTGGTCACCAGAGAAAGGAGCGGGCTTTGCTGAGCGGTTACGACATTGGATTGCCAGCCCCCTGTTGGTTCGAATCCCATTCAAAACCTACCCTGTTGATTCCTTAAGCTAGAAACTTTATCCTACTAGGTCAGTACTGGAGGACCAGGAAGCAGACTTGAAAGTGATTAATATAAGTTGTAAGAACTTGTTTCACAATTGAGCTAAAATAAAAAAGTATAACAGTTGAAACTGAAGTAATTTTTGTTTAATGTTTCATGTCACTACTTTTAGACAGTAACTCCTGTAATATTAGCAAAATGAAACATGTTGACAAGACACTAATCTGGTTTTTGGTAATGAAGGTTTTTGTAAGGTTTGGTTAAATTCAAACTATATGTAATTGCTGATGAAAAACGTAAGCAGGATTTTACACAGTCAAATATAATTTTTGTAGGGCTGTGGGTAGTTGAGCAGGTAGCGATCCAATCCAAACTTAGTGGATGGAATTTAAGCTGAAAGTTTTTTTCATTTTTTTGTAAAAATAGATTGAGATCCAATAATTTGGGATGAGCTGAAAACTTCATACTTGATTTTCTGGTCAGGATCGCAAATATCTGAGTACTCAGATTTGCAATTGCCCTAAATTTTTGTACAATTAAGTGGAATGATTTAAGGGCAATAAATCAGCAACCAATTATGAAAGTGGAACAAGGTGAAAGTATGTACATCTGTTCTTGGTATTCAAATGAAGCTACACATAGAGTTACATCGAATTCTAGCCACTAGTTTGCTGAGAAAAATGGCGGACAGGAATTATAGATGGATGGACTGATGTACCCACCAACAAAGCAGTGACTAAATGCTTCACCTATCATGAACCAACAGCAAGACAGTGTAAATATAAAAATATATAATGGAAAAGGAGATGCGTAGTAATTCAGCAGTTTTATACATGTTAACATACAGAAATATTCATACAATATTTTATCAATTTTTATATATAACCTTCCACGATGTTCTCCATTAATGTAGCTATCTACATACACTGCCCTCTGAAAGTCCTAGGACAAATTCCTGTAGGTTCTTTTGATAAAATGTTTCACACAAACTTATAAAGAAAGTCATCTAACCTAAGTTCAAAATCAACATTAATCTACTTAGGATTAAAACTATTTTAAAGTGTGACAATATTAACTTGAACTTGAACTACCTAATTATAATAATTACACACTTCATTTACATTAAAACATTAAATCGTGAGTTTCCATATGCTTGTGTACGATTATACACGTGTTTATAACAACCTATGTTGCTATACATCAATTTTTGGGGAAACACGTAAGTCCGCCATATGCTGGCACAGTTCTTATGAAAACAAAATCAATTGTTCAGTATGTGTATTCTGCCGAAAGCTTCTGATAAAGTGCGGTTTACAAACGAAGACAAAAAAAAGAAAGTAAATACTGAATTTAATATGTTCTTGCATCAATGTCAAGCTCAGGTTAATATTATTGGACTATATGTAAAAGAATAAGCTTTAATTATAGTAAATACAACTGTGTTGAACATGGGCAGTATATCTCAAAATTTCATAATTTGACCAAGAACTTTTAGAGAGCAATGGATAATACTAAAATAGTAATGAATTATTCTTTGGTTTTTTGTTGATTAGTACAAGCATTAAAGCTATAGAGTATATACACATACATCTTATATCATACAATACAAGCAAATCCTTGATTCAAGGTTATAACGGGTATAAATAGTACTTCAATATTGTTAAAATTTTATTCCATGATCAGTGGAGCATACACAAACTCCTCTGATTTAAATACTCACTACAGTCTTTTTGTACTCAGGATAGATAAAACTTAATTTAATTCAACAGAGTTGACGTATGCACAAGAGCTGTCACGATATACCGGTATATTGCAATACGCAGCTGCAGCAATACATACCGCGGTACGATTTTTACGTACCGGTATTTGACTATATATTGGATATTGAAAATTCTTCCCTTTGCGAAACAAAAGTAGCAAAACGTCACATTTTCCATTGTTCATCCCATCTGACGTTAAGTTACAAGAATTTAACCGATTTGCGCGTCACTGTCCTAAATAATCGTATATACTTAAAGAGACTAGATTCTATCAGTGCCTGCATGTAAGATTTGCAATGCTTCTGTTAAATTCAGCGGAGACACAACAAATCTGAAAGCCCACAATATATTGTTGTACGTATCACGATACAATGCCAGCGTATTGCAGTATATCGCGATACGCTTCTGGCGTATCGTGACAGCCCTAGTATGCACCACTGACAGTTGAATAAAATTTAACAAAACCATACTGTTTTATATTAGCACCCCTGGGGTGTGCATTTTCCAAATGGGGGGGGGGCACTTGCAATAGAATCTCAAAAGTTTAAATTAATGCCAAACGTCTCTCTGATATAAGCATGTGGTTACTGTGTAGATTGGTTAAAGTCACCGACTTAAAATCACTGTAACCTCTCCATGATAGAGGGTCATAAATAAACAACAAAGACAAATTATCACGGTAATCAATTACAGTAATTACCTCACAGTAAGTTTTACATCTGAACTTCACTACAATGCATATCAAAATTTTGAGAGCCAAATATTATAAAACTTCACTCAGCAACAATCGGAGGTTTAAGTTTCTTCCTTTTCAAACAAAATTAAACATGTCTAATATGTGTTGTTTGTCTTATGCAAATTCTTCTATCATTTATCCTTAACAAAAAAAAACACTTTTTCATCAAGATGTTCCTCTCTAATAAAGATTGCATATTGAGACTGGCATTAGGGGTTTAAAGCAGGATTATAAGACACATTGTATCAAATTCACATGTAGAACAAGGCACTATTTTCTATAAAATCATTCATTTGTAGGAGGAGTATAAAAATGTCTCTGGCAATATTTAAGTATATTATCAATTAGAAAGGTTCATTGAATGGATAATCTTTGTGTTCTTTAGCTCTGAAATTAGAAAAACAATATAAATACAGAAATACAATATCATTTATTGTTATTACTCTTCAGTCTTCATGCTTTCTTAACCCCACTTTTCATGTTAAATGCAGTCTAGAAAAAATGAACATGCAAGTATCTAGAAATGTCATATTTTCTTTTTCGCTTTAAGCCCACATGGAAGATTGGATTAATTCAAATATGTGGCTTCACTAACTAAAATCTTTATTATTATTTGTCTTTATAATTGTAAATTTCGTTATGTTTATGATTTTTATTTTATTTTTATCACTGTCATCATCATCATTATAATTTATATCATCATCATCATTAACATCATCATCATCATTAACATCATCATCATCATCATCATTAACATCATCATCATAATCATTAACAACATCATCAGCATCATCATTAACATCATCATTATCATCATTAACATCATCATCATTAACATCATCATCATCATTAACATCATCATCATCATCATTAACAACATCATCAGCATCATCATCAACATCATCATTATCATCATTAACATCATCATCATCATCAACATAATCACCATCAACATCATCATTAACATTATCATCATCATCATCATCATTAACATCATCATCATCATTAACATCATCATCATCATCATCATCATTAACATCATCATCATCACCATCATTAACATCATCATCATTAACATCATCATCATTGTAACTTTACAATTACAATTATTAAAACTTCAAATCTCTGTTATACCTAGTATTTCTAATCAATTTTAGGCCATATATCAATACATTTTATATGTTATGCATATGTGGATCTAGTGGGAGGGTCGGGGGGGTCCAGACCCCGCTGGAATTTCCAAAATGAACCTGTTCATTAGTGTATTTCTTGACTGTAAGTCATTTTTAAGTAGCATGAAGCAATATTTTTCTCGGTGCTTTACATGTATTTAATGGTTATGTAGTTTTTATTATTAATATGTTGCACTATTCAGCTTAAAGAGTATAATGTGGTTGTGGTTTGAAAGTTTGGACCCCCCCCCAGAAAAAAATCCTGAATCTGCCCCTGTTATGTTTGGAAGCTGCTCATCTTGGACCTGATTTTACCCACAAGTCAGTCCTAACCCTAAGCATATCCACATATTAATTTTGTTGACACTAGATGCAAGAATTCACAAGTTATCACCCAGACAGGGAATCAATAACTGGACAGGGTCATAACTATCTCAAGTCTATAGATGGCCGTATAAGACTGTATGAAAAGATTTATGGAAAAAAGTATGAAAAAACACCCATAATGAATATATAAAACAAGAATGCAAAAATATTTATAGAAAGAGTATCAAATAAGTATCAAAATAATGAAAAATATATGAATAAATGTGAGGAAAATAAATGTATGTATGACTAGTTGTATACTTACATATCTTCGGTATTTAATCTAATATTTTTATTCAGATCCATTAACTGTTTCATTTCACTGTCAGATAAGACAAAATCAAATACCTAAAACATAGAGAAGTTAAATTTAATTTTATATAAGTTTGTCATGAATGTGTGCCATGAATGTTGTAAATGGCCAAGTGCATGTTATGCCGTGTTTTGCAAAATAAAGATGTATGTAAGTAATATAATGTAATCTATGGGGCCATTCAGAATGCCACAATCATTCATTGAATGAATAATCTAAAAAATATTTGACCACCAAAAATGTTGAGTTTTTACTTCATATGCGAGGGGAAATACATAGCGGTTATGCAAAATAGTTCTTGTAGAATACACACAAGGATTTGTTAAAACATGTTTCTATGCCATATAATTGACTAAATATTGTTCAGCAATTTCATTTTACTGAGCTATTTCAAATTTATAGACTTATAACCATACATTTAACATCATCTAAATGATCGTGGATTTGTTTACTTCAACACTGGTCAAAAGCATTTTGTTTAGGCAAGTGAAAAAAAAGGTAGTTCCAAAATGAGGTTTAAATATTTACACTATTAAATTGGAAAAACATTTCATTCCATAATAATTGGTTTTTAATTGAGCAGGCCATATTTTCCCTTACTAGTTAGGCTATCCTTTCCTGTAGTGTGAGTAGGGGCGTATTTGTTTCAGTCTACTCGGAGCACTCCGGTGTAAACTTATAGCACTGACAAATCAAATGTCCAAATTCTGTAGCAGGAAAACAAAATGTGGGAAAAAGTCATAAGATTGTTTTTGTTAGATGACAGCAGTTTATGAAGAGAATCTGATGATGATCTGACATAAAAAATGTTTAACATACACTTCCATGGTCAAAAAACAACATTTCCAATACTCGCTTTCAAACATGTTTCCCTTTTCCACCATCTTAATTACCGCATACTCAGTTTACACCTCCTTAATAGCAGGTGTTTCCAGAGTACTCCAAGAGTGTGTGAACTGACAGGTTTGATTGAATTTTTTAGTGATCAGAGTTCTCCAATTACTTAGACCTTGCGAATCAAACACGCCCGAGTACAACTTACCACCCATATATGAAAATAATGTTCAACTATTATGTAATATCCTAGAGGCATTTGGAACTCCTCAGCCATTCACTACAAATAACCTCTGACATTCTTATTTATTTTCAAGCACTTGCTTGATTTATTATGTCATATAGTGAAGAATTAATTAATTAATTAGCCTACCAGTATGAAAAGAGTTAATTTCACAAGCATGAATCCTTTTTTACTTGCCCCAATTATGGAGCTAGAGGGTTAAGACTAAGAATGTGGCAACTAAAATTTGAACATTTAAGGCCCAGGTTGCAACAATATGCTAACAGTAAGTCATTGGCCCTAGGAACAAATACATATCACAGCATTTTACAGTAGCTAGTATACTCACTTTAATGTTTTCAATAATTCTACTAGACGTCACACTTTTTGGTACAACAGAAAATCCTCTTTGAAGTAAAAACCGTAATGTTACCTATAAAATATAGATTATACATCTAGAGAATAATCTTTTACTACGATATAACAGTAAAGCCATGCCAAATTGGAATTTTGTTAAGCATCAACTCAAGTTTGACAAACCTAAGTACCTATTCACAGAAACAAACAAACCGAAAACGAAAACACATGTCCATTCTGGATAGTATTCACACACATAATTTAAGTACTTGGTAGTACATGAATGTTTATGACATTAATGGGAGATTACAGTATTTCTATAAAAATGTATATAGAACACATACACATGTACTTCATTAATCAAATACGCAGAAACAAGGAACTATCAGACTGAGTATTTCCTGAGAAAAATCAGTTATCAAATCCCTGAACAATAGAATTATTAAAAAAATTCACCAACAATTTTTGTTTGGATTTAGGACTTCAAAGCCTACGTGCACGTGGACACTAACAAAATTCCAGAATGTCATGGCCTAAGCAGACTGAGCTAAATAA
Organism: Mactra quadrangularis; assembly: GCA_025267735.1. Classification (NCBI taxonomy): domain Eukaryota; kingdom Metazoa; phylum Mollusca; class Bivalvia; order Venerida; family Mactridae; genus Mactra; species Mactra quadrangularis. The sequence goes on from CM046304.1 coordinate 39,345,682, forward strand.
TATACTTTCAAAAACAATTTTAATTCCAAATGTTACATATAAGTCTTTAGGCTGCATTTCAAAATTTATTCAGACATATAGGGCCAGTCAGTTGCTTTATTCACAGTACCTGGTGAAACCTGGATCTATGGACCCAATCTTTTACCCTAGTGTTTTTTGTTTTGTTTTTTTTTAACATCGCATTCAACACATATATAGGACATATACACGACGGCCAGCTCTTCTTACTATAGGTTTCTTGGACACTTTTTCTATCACCAGTACTAACTTACCCAACCACGAGGCTGACAACTCATGTATAGGGGATGACCTGCCGCAACCGGGTTTCGAACCCGCGATCTCCGGATTTGAAGTCAGACATGCTAACCACAACGCCACGGCCTCGGCTTTTTACCCTAGTACTGAGCACACTTTTTACCAGTGACTGACAACTGTATTACTTGATACAGAGACTATACTTCATCAATATAAGAAGGTACTGTCCAAGAATTGAACGCACAATGCTCTTACTGGGATAACTGTGTGGGTTACAATTTTTGGATATGACAAGTTTATATTAATGTATCATACTCCAAAATACACATGTTTTAGTTCACTTCATATTTTCAGTGATTTTATGCCAATATATTGAATACAATAAAAACATGGCACCATCTCTTCTGTTAGATAGTCACTTTGAAGTCAATGTATATAATTATTTTCATAGGCAATTTTGAATCATTGTAATATAGAGAATAAAAGATACACATATATGTTTAATGAAATCTCAAAGTAATTATCAACAAACTTCCCTAAATGAGGATATATAACAGGGAGTATTAATTATTTATCTAAACTATAGTCTTAACGGCATAGGGTTTATCAATAAAAAATACAACTTTTTATCTTCTGAGTTATTTGTTTTCAAAAGTAACATTACCTATTTGTAGATACAAGTTTTCCTTTCTGTTTTTGCTATTGTTCTTTTTTCAAGACCAAATTTACCACAATTTTGTGTATATTCAAGATAATGAAATGGTAATTCACTAATTTATACCAATATCTAGTTCTATGCAATTTGAGTAATAAAGTTCAGTTCTGCTCTATAAAGTAACTAATTAAAATATACCTGAGCTGGTGTTTTGTTCTTTATTTTAGCTATTTCTAATAATGCAGGTTCTTCAAGACATGTAGGTGAAGGTTCACTGTAATATATAATATTTCTGAAAACTAACTTCATCATATATAAATATTTTTAAATCAAAATGATTTTACAAGGGTTATTATTTGGGTTTTAGAGCTGGATTCTTTGTGGGAAAATCTAAGAGCGCAATCACACAATTCCTAGTGGATAATAATTTAAATCCTAGTTGTGCCATTTGTTACCCAGTTAACTCCATCATCTCATCTGGAATTGAACCCTCAGCCTTCTGGCCCTTAAGAGGAAACTCTACCACTTTACCATAAATGCTAGCTTAAATACCAAGTCATAATAACCACCAAGAATGTACAAACACTGTGTTATATCTCAGCTACATGGTACAATAGACTACATGTATATCCAGAATTCAAGTATTTGGGTTTTCCTGAGAGGTACAAACGTTCGCCATTACAAGGAATACATGTGAACATAATACAGGGTAGGATTTAATCCATACTTGGTGCTTTTACAGCAATAATGTGTAAGAAACTATGTTCACATCGCCTGTGCATGGCTGGAAAAAAACATAATTTGGAGTTCCGAGTTAAATCTATAGTTGATATCAACACAAATACTAGACAGAGAATTTATTACCCTTACCTTTTATGACCAGGTGAGCCAAAAGGAGAATAACATTGAAGTATGACACCATTTTCTCTACAATAACTAGCTAATTTTTCATTTGATAAATGTAAGTGACATTCCACCTGGAAACATATACAGTAAAAGTTCATTCTCTAGAACACCACCAGCTCGAATTAATTGCCTGAGTCGAACACATTGTCTGGAACCGATCAATTTCTCTTCTATATCTATATAAAATAACCTCTTCTGAGTCGAACCGGACAGGGTCGAACTCTCGAACCAATATCACGGTCCCGTGGTTTACAAATACACTATAATACTATTGTCTCTCTCGAACAATAGATTTTCACACATCAGCGACAATGGTCTGATCGTAACTATTGTTTGTGACGCGTGATGATAACACAGCGTGAAAATCGCTCAACCTTAAATTTGTTGATTGATTTTATTTCATTGTCGCACAAAAATACTTAACAATAGAATTGTTTGTAGATTGCACATTGTTGATGCACACAAGTTATTAAGTGTCATGGTATAATTAAAAATCAACAATAAATCGAGTAACTAAGGCATCGCTAAAACAAATGAATTAACGCATATACAGCTTGTATGTTGGTCTTACTTAATAAAATTGCAAACAAAATGTTAATGCATTTTAGTGTACAATCAGTGGAAATTTACGATCGGTATCAATTCAAAATGTTAGACAAGAATATACATGCAGATTCAACGATTGAACAACTTAGTCTAGGACCTGGTTACGTCCTCGTTGTGCTATAATGCTTCTTTTATGTTTCGAGGTAAAATGAGATTACATTAACAATATTTGAGTCAGTTTTTATTATTTTATTTCACACGAACATAACGTACAAAAAGTAAGTTATAAGCAAATTAATTTGCAGTTTGTACCGATTACTTTTACAAGACACTTGAACGAACCGTTTATTCGGGTTTTATATTAAACCAACGGAGATAAAGAATAAAAACAATTAAAAAAACAAAGGGAAGTAACAACGTCGAACTCGGACGAATGTCGGCCAGGTCAAACACCTGCCTGGCTCGAATTTTTTTCCACGTCCCTTCAAGTTCGAGCCAGCGAACTTTTACTGTAATGATCATTTTATATAAACATGCATGAGCTGAGAGCATACATGTGCATAATTGATATTTAAAGATTAGAAGCAATTCAACATTTATAAACAAACGAAGATCAGATTATTTTAGATTTTTCAAAGAATCCCCTGCCTTTCAAATTGTGAATTTAAGCACAATAATATTCCAAAATTGTGAACAAAAAATCTTCGGAGTTATAAGCCGACAGTCTACCACACTGCCATAAAAGCTGGCTTGAAGGCAAGGAGGAAGTACAAGTACTGTATATAACTCTGCTACATATACCACCCTTGTCAATCTCTGTAAACAGATATCCTGTAGACCGCTGTCGAACAGGATCTCTACTGTCTCCGTGGAAGGTCACGTAAAGATGAACTTAGTGTCGACCAATCAATGCTTAGCTTTCATATAGACGAAACACTATTAATAACATTTTGATTTCGCAATTTCTATTTTTGGACCAAGGTTTGCAAGCTAGTTTAGCAGCAGTATTATTCACAGTCTGTGATTGGACAGCTCATTTCAAGGTGCGTAACATAGATGATGTAAACAAGTTACGTATCATAACAATTTCGGCATTGATATTATGATGAGAAAATGTCACTTGAATGTGACCCTCATTTGAAAAAGGCCAGATCTAAAATTAGCGAGTAGGCTAGCAGAAAATTTTAGATCAGATTTTAATCAGATTGCACCCTTGCTGGAACCCTATGACACATCCATGAAAAGAAGTGATTACAGTCAATTTTCTTACTTAAGGACATAAGCAGTTCCCTGAATGGGGTTAAAACCAAGAACCTCTCAATCCCTAAGTGTACATCTTACCACCTGACAACAGTTCCCCTGTACTTCAGCTTCAACATAACAGTGTAATAATGAATGTATGATGTACCTGATTAATCTGTGGCTTTATTCTAGCTACATCTAAAACACGTTTTAATTGTTGACAGTTAAAATTTGATACACCAATATTTCTTACAAGTCCTTCATCTACACAGTCTTCTAATGCCTGTAAATAATATCAGCATTTAGTTTCAATATGACACATGACAGGGCCTCTTTTGAAGGGTAAAACATAACATCATTTTACCAGAAAAATATTGGATCATTAAAGATTGACATGAAGATTTATTCATTTACACAGACATGAAAACTTTCTTATAACCATGAAGTTGTCAAAATAAGTCATACATTAGAGATACAATGAACAATTTATACCATTTTGCTTTGTAAATTCAAGTTTGACGGAGTACCCATTTTTTAAAAAGGAGTCCTTTTATAGAACACACTTTGTGAAGTTGATTAAATATATGTTAAAAATTGCTGTACAGCTAATTTAAATTGGAGTATTTTTCTTATGCAAGAATTTTTTCAAACATAAAGTATTGATAGCCAAATTGTACTTTCACTTTCAATCTACTTTCAGTATGAAATACAATAATAATAATAATTGATTAAAGCGATATTTGCATAAATCAAAAGGTTTTTTTCATAAGAGGTGTTGGAAACAGTTAAATTTCTATAGTTATTGCAATCCATGGACAGTGTAACTTTCATTATGGATCATAAAGAAGTTTGAATTGAGAGAGTTCAATATCTCACCTTCCAAGTATCCACATAATCTACATCTGAGTATAAAACTTTACCATTCTCATCCTTCGGAACAAAATCTCCACCTTCCTATATGTAATAAACAAATATTCAAAAATTAAGTCCCCGACTTCATAATCATCACTCCTATAACAGTCACAGCATTAAATGTTCTCCATGAAAATTGATTAGTACAGGTATTTTCAGAGGAACAGTTGGCAAGGGAAATGGAACACAAAACCTCAAAAATCTGATTTTGATGTAAAAAAAACTTTTTACATACAATTTAAAAACAACATGTGTGATGAACTAGTTTGTTTCTAGGGTGGACAGATGAAGAAAACATGATTAACTTGTGGTTTATGAATTTTGTTTTGAAGGCCTATGTCCATCTTTTGATGTGCAGCCTTTTTCACATTACATTTCAGGTTTTGTTTTCATTTAGAAAAATGTTATTAATAGGTGGAAACTAGTTTGTTCCAAATAATTAAAGCACTTTCCATTTTCAAACAAAAACAGATTAAGTATTTTTTTTAAATATATATTTTTTAAATTCTGATGGTCGTTTGCATAGATCCAAATGACAAATATGTTATAAAACTATTAGAATCTGAAGTGAAGTACCATGTTTTGATTGCCATATGGGGCAATCATTTTAAAATCACAAATTGGAACTTTGGTTGCCATGGACTATATGGGAAGTGTTTATTTCAGACCAAGGTTACAAATTCATCAATTACTTCATTCACTCTTCTTCCCAACATATTCATCTTTTAATACATAAATCAGTAAGAAAACCTGATTTCAAAACCAGAAAATAGTTTTCATAATTGTAACTAGAGCGGTCAGAGGAGACGGCATGCTCGACTTTTCTCAGTTAATCAGTGAATGGATTTTAATAGTAAGGAGGAAGTAGTAATGATGAATAAGTATTCCAAGTTTGAGTTGAATATCTTTGATAGTATTAATGTTTGTAAAAACTTTAACCTTGATTTTGGATGTTTTCTAAGTAAATAAGGGGCATAACTCCTAAAACAGTGGAGCCAGGGTTATGGGCCTTTAGAGTAAGGTGGGGGTAGTTATGATGAATAAGTATTCAATGTTTGAGTTGATTATCTTTGACAGTAAGGAAGTTATTAAAATTTGTAAAAAAATAATTGATTTTGGATGTTTTCTAAGTAAAAAAAGGGCATAACTCCTAAAACAGTGGAGCCAGGTTTATGGGCATTGATAGTATGGTGGAGGTAGTGATGATGAATAAGTATTTTAAGTTTGAGTTGAATATCTTTGAGAGTATTGAAGTTATTTAAATTTGTAAAAACTTTAACCTTGATTTGCATTGCTAACGCCCAGGTGACAGTATAAGCTCTCATTTTCTTCGAAAACTCTAGCTAAAAATGAAAAATGTTTAGCCCCTTTTGTTACAAAAACTGACCACTTCATGATGTCTTACAAGGAAATATTAATCTTACCAGTAAAGCATATGGCCAATGCATAATATATAAATCTAAATATTTTAATCCAAGATCATCCAGTGATTTCTTCAAACTATCCCTAACTAAATCTGGTCGATGACATGTATTCCATAACTGAAACCAATACAAATATGTATATATTAAATATAACTCAATCTTTTAGATAATAAATCTGTGAGCTAATGCTCACTAGTGATACCCCCGCAAAAATCTAAAAATATGCGACAAACAGGAAGTAGATGAGCAAGGAGCATGAAATCGCTTTACACCATATGGGACTATGGGATGAAGCAATATGCAAAGTATTAGGCTGCTGCATGTTATAGTTGCTGAGAAAACTGCGACGGAAATTTTGTAACGGACGGACGGACGCACGCACAGACAAGGGTAAAACAGTATACCCCCCTCTTCTTCGAAGCGGGGGTATAATTAGGGACTTTTGTCAGTTATATTCTCCTAATAAAGTCTGAAGCAATCCAATTGGTAAATAGGTCGATCCTTACAGTTGGAATCCTCGGATTTTATCCTTAAGGTCCTATGCAAGGATAACAAAATATTTCATCTAATATCTTTCTTGTTAATGAAGATATTAACAGAAGTGGTTGAATTTAGATAGTTCTTTACCCTAAAAAAAACTTAGCTTGAATTTCAAACAAATTAAATGATTTACAAAGAAGTTATTTAAGATTAGATTTGGCAAAATGACATTAAAAAGTAAGGGTAAAATCCAAGTAATCCAACTAACTGGATCTACCTATATGAAGAGTATACAAGGGGAAATAACTGACTAAAGTCCCTTATTAAAAGTTCACTGCTATAGTCATCAGTATTTGCACAAGTTACATTTGTAGCACATGCACTATTTGCCTTCAATGTGGTAGAACATCAACTAACAACTACGATGGTCAATGGTTTGATCCCAGTACAGCCCGCAGATCTTAAAATTAAAGATTGGTTTAAAAACTGCTTTATAAACATGTTCAGTAGACTTCACAATTACATACAATTTAGAACCTTAACATTGAACTCTTCTTCAGGCAGGTTATCCCTTATAGTACCCATTTTACAACAATACAACTGTAGGCAAACTTCCTCCTCAAGGACAGTAGCAGTGTGACTAGTGGGGGTTGGAACCTCAGACTTCTACATCCCTAAGGATGCATAATTTATGTCCACTGGACCACTGCTGCTATTCTAAAGCAGAATACCTTGGTGCTCTAATCCTAGTGCTAAAATAGTCACAAAAAAAGATAACTATAGAATGTATAGTAATTTCATACAAACCTTACTACTAACAAATATATCCTCTCTACAAATGGTTCCTTCAATAACAAGTTTTTTTATGGCACTCCCGACAGCTCTCTCATTTCTATAAATTGCTGCACAATCTAAGAGTCTGTAACCATTCTTCACAGCCGTATGAACAGCGTTGAATACCTCTTCATCTCCCTTAAGTTTAATACAAATAATATTATTTTTTTAATGCGTGATTCAGTGAAATACATGATTCAGTTTTCTAGTTACCTCCCTTTGATCCTTCTATACATCAACTAAAAGGGAGATAAGATACAATCAATTTTTAAAACAAAATTTCTGGCTCCTGAGCTTACCACACATTGCACTGTGGGATGGTATGACAAAAACATGCAATGTAGAATTTTGGGCGAAATTTAGCAGACAATGGCAGGGACAATCTCAGCACACTCACAAGAGTCTTTAATTCAAGATTTGTGCAAAAGAAATCATACATCTATCCATGCATCCCTGGAATACTCATTTATACATATAGATTTAAGGTCTTAAACAAACACAAGTAAATAGCAAGCTTAAAGAGCACACCCAAAACGCTCTTACGAAACGAGAGCTTTGCGGTAAAGCAAATATGTTTCTGTACAGTATGGAAATTTTACAATTCAGGGAAGGATGTTTTTTTAATTGTTCCGGGCATCTGCTAGATTCAGGAAGTGATAAAATTTGGTGAAGTGATTGGCATCATTTCATCGGCTAAAAAGATATTCTGCATCCTTGCAGCCGACAAAAAGTGTTCAAATTTGGTATTTTTAATATGCTTATTCTTCACAAACATTTCAAAATATATTTGGTATTTTTTTTGTTTCTTTCTGCCTTTTTTAAAGATTTATTTACAACTTCTTTACATCAAAAAAAGTTACTAACGCACTTCTGATGATGTCGCTTTGAGATGTTCATGATAAAACCTGTAAGTTTCGATCAGGTAATGTGCATTGAATAAAGTGAGAAACATCTCTGCCTTAAAAAAAATGTTTTATAAATTATGGAGTTCTCATCATGATCTCTGTTCATAAGATAAAGAAAAATGTACTACGCATTTAAAAGAAAACCCTAATTGTGTCATAAAAGAATGATATGCTGTCAGATATCAAACTTCCTGCAGTGGTCACAGGTGACAGACTCAATTTTTCTTATTATAGTATATATACTATAATAAGGAAAAATTGAGTCTGTCACCTGTGGCAGTGGTTATTTCCCTTTAATTTAATCAATTAAGTAGCAAAGTGTGGCGTACATGTAAGCACTGTTGGGAGTTAGGTCAGATTTATGCTGAATATGCTTATGTAGCATGTCCCAGTGATAGGACCTCGATCAGATATACACATGCATCCACAAGCTCGCTTTAAAGCTTTGGCTTAGTGATATTATCATGGCAAACTGAAAATGAAATGATCCTATATTCCTAGCACATACAGTAGAGATTTGACCCTAGGACCTCTTGATCTTTCTGTACTCAAGACTTCAAATCTTATCACATTCATAATCACAAATTGTTTAGAAAGAAAATAAAGAAAGGTTTACCTGTCCAGGTGCATAAGTTCCAAGACCAAGAGCTGGCATCTTCAATCCACCACGAAGAGTAAACACAAATTTCTTCTCATCAGTCATAATTGCTGCACCGTTAAAAGTCTGTTTTTAGACAGTGAGGGTGCAAGTTTAAGAAAGGATTCAGAGTCAATAGATCGGTAAAAATAAATGCAAATCAACCAAAATGGGAACCAACACGACACTTTTCAATATGCAATAATTACTTTCAACTGTCAAGTCTGCAGAATTCGGTTATCATCCTAAAAAAATTGGGTTAAGGAAGACACGGGAAAGTGGCATGCGACCTTGACCTCTTTGTTCAAAGTGATTTCCACGATACACATGATTTTACGAAGACACCGTTTCTCGATTGCGTGCCTGTAATGTTTATTTAATTTCATTTATTCGCTGAATTCTTTGTTAAAATGCCGAAGTAAGTATTTTTTCCTTGTTTTTAAATGTAAATGTAATTACTATTGCTTAAATCGGCTCAATACTAGTTGTAGTTATATGAAGTTTTCCTCTACTAGAAGTTGTATACTTTTCGGATGTGATCATTGTTTGGATGATGCTCGGTCCATGTATTTACCGAAATACAGCAGATTTCCCGAAATACAGGGGATTTCCCGAAATACACCCGAAATACAGTTGTAAAATAAGAATACTGCTGTTAAAACATGTTTAAATTTTGATATATTGATTACAGTGCTTTAAAATACATTATATTTTTAAAATACGACCCAACTTGATGTTTGAAAAATAAAATTGAGTGACATAAAAAAATCATATAAAAGTCGAGACAACTAATATCAGAGTATATTTCTGGTGCTAAATAAGTACGATTTTTGACAATTCAAATATTACATTATTACTTTTAGACAATCATAATATTTTATTGTTACTTAGAAATAGAAAATAATGCCGATATTTTAGCTCTACAAGACCCGAAATACACCTACATTCCAAATTAAAACTCAATTTATATTTAAAAATATGTAAGCCACCTGTTTCAAAGTGTATTTCGGGAATTAAAAACTTCACTTAGCCTAACAATAGATATGTTATCATGTTTTTTAATGCATCTTTTTGCTATTTTTAAGTAACAATAAAATATTTTGATTGTCAAAATGTAGTAATAAATATTTGAATTGTCAAAATCGTAATTATTTAGCACCAGAAATACACTCTGATAATAGTTGTCATGTCTTTTTATGATTTTTTTATGTCACTCAATTTTATTATTCACACATCAAGTTGGGTCGTATTTTAAAAATATAATGTATTTTAAAGCTTAATAATCAATATATCAAAATTTAAACATGTTTTAACTGCAGTATACTTATTTTACAACTGTATTTCGGGTGTATTTCGGGAAATCCACTGTATTTCGGGAAATCTGCTGTATTTTGGTAATTACATGGACCCGATGATGCTAAATCTCCAGTTTTAACTGTTAATAAATAGATTTAAGAATTACTTTTGAATTACATCTGGCACTGCATTTATTTAAGGCACCCAATATGTAATGGTCTGTACTGTGCTGTTATAGATGTAAATTGAGCAGACTGGTGTTTGTAGATGACATGGTCATTTCCAACAGCTTTTAGTCCTTTGTGATAGGGCTGCAGGGAGTATCCGAGTACTCAGATAATCGCAATCATGATCAGAAAATCGAGCATCAATATTGTCAAGTCCAAAATCATCGGATTGCCATCTAGATTTGGAAAAAAATGAAAGAACATTTTCAGCTTTAAATAAATTACCACTAAAAACGAGTCACACTAAGTAGGGACTGAATTATCTTGTGTTAAAATTTTGATTGATACACATTGATCAAAAGTGTTATCACTGAAAATGCCTTTAAAGCGTCTGATAGTAATGTTTGGAGTGCATGGTTTTTCCAAATAGTAAAACTATAATCTTCTGTAATTTTTCATTTATTTTGTTATTACCTTATATCAGGATTGCTTTTCCATTAACATGTGATTCGTGGTTCAATTTGTGAATCACTACACATGAATCATATTTCGGATCGGATCACCACTTGCTTAACGATCCACAGCCCTATTTAGTGATGTGGTTAAGTGTCTCACCAACCACTTGGAGAACCAGGTTAGATTCCCAGTCTGGATGTATGGATTTTGTTTTAAATTAATTTAATGGTGTCAAAAGTGTTTGATGAATAGGGCTGCGTATCGTGGCCAAGGTCGCGATACGATACGTTTCGCAATATATGCCTCGCGATTACGATATTAATCGCGATACGATGTAGATTGTAAATTTGGTATGAATGCATAGACAAATTATGATATTTTTATCAAATAATCATAAAATTAATAGTGTGGGTCGCGAAAATGTATGACATAACGAAATAATGATTGGAGGAATTTTATTTTTACGGAATGGAATACCACATTATGAATAATAAAATACAAATAACTTTATTTGTTGTAAAATAATGGCAAAGTTGTTTGTTTCTAGTGGAATTTAACGAATTAGTTCATTTAAAAATCAACTAATTATGTCTATTTAAATGGCCACACAACACGCTAATAATTAATAACAATTATCAGCTTATCGGCAAACATAAAAGAAAGTGTTATCTTCCTCAATCAAATGTTCACCAAAGTTTGTCACGTGTTTGTTAATTGCAACCGTTTGATTACGTAATCAATTTTATCGAGCCGTCATATATGTAGCACTATTGATTTTTTAGAGGACGCCTAACACATAAGTAATATTGTCTATGATTGTTACAAGCGTGGATAAAAATTAAATGCGTATTGCGGACTCTCAGCTGGATTTTTAGCGTCCAAATAATAAATTGCTTGTAACGGCAATTTTTATGTTCAATTATCCATTTTTAGTAATATTGCTGTTCAAATTGCTACCAGACATTCGGTCTTGCGAGGTATCTTTTTAACGACGGCGTTTAAGACGGACTCGGTCTTCGGCCCGGTAGCTAGATTCGTAGACTGAGATACCCGTTTAATTTAGCAAAATGGATGTAACGAAACCAAATGGCATAGAATATACGAAAAGTTGTCAAATTCGTTATATAGCCATATTTTCGGCGAGTGCGCCCGACGGGCCCAATAGATGATTGATATTGCGCCATTTGCGTTCATGAGGGGCCAATGGCGCGCTCTAGACTGGACACTTAGTAAATATTGCAATTGCAAGTTAAATGCTATAGATACAAATGTATATAGTATATTTTGTTTTAACTGTTTTCTTGTAAACTAAAAGACCCTCTGAATCGCGATTTTTTAGGACGCGATTAGATACACCCGTATCGGACAGTCGCGAATACGATCTCACGATGCATCGGTGAATCGTTACAGCCCTATTGATGAACTCGTGCAAAGCCATTGCATCTTCGGCTCATTTACTGAGAATCAAGCCTGACAGCTCTCTGTCAAAGTATAGAGAGGAAGAATTTGGTGACTGTATGTGACTTAACAGTCATTTCCAACAGCCTTGCTGATGGGTTAACCCTTAAGTGATGTAGTTGAGTATCTTGTCTACCAACATGGAGAACCTGGTTCAATTTTCAGTCATCGGTATATGTTTTATTCTCCGTATTTACTTTAAGACTATCAGCCTCTACCATATGCTACCATTGGCTTTAAAGACTGAACAGCGGCTAAAACCAAACAAATTTTATGACTCATCATTATATAATTCTCTTTTTATTTCAGATATTATTGTGACTACTGTGATACATACCTTACTCATGATTCTGTAAGTACTATTGTTTGTATGCTTTTGATAGGTTAGTAGGATTGGGATTTTATCTATATTTATGACTGATACAGCATATCCTATAGATCCAAGCATTTTAGACTAAAACAATAATTCATGGGATTGTTAATGTACGCTATTCATTTTATGATAATTGCTGAATGAATATGTATAAATTTGTCAAAACAATTTGACATGCCAAATATAGTCTCTGTAAACTATATACCGCTGTTGTATAGGATCTGAGTCCCTCTGAGGGTCACGTTGAGATGACATTTGTGGCGATCAATCGATGTGTAGCTTTCATCTAGACAAATCACTATTTTAGCATCTTGATTTTGTAATTTCTATTTTAGACAGAGGTTTGCAAGCTAATTTGATATCAGTGTTATTCACAGGCTGTGATTGGAAGACTCTTTTCGAACTGCATGGCATAAGTGATAATTGATGAGTGAAGAGATTTTTTGTTGTTGGTATTATTGATATATTCTTACCAACAATAAAGAAATATTTGACTTTGACTTTATGATGTAAACAAGTTACTAATCATAATGATTGTGTCAGGAATTTTATTATGGGAAAAGGTCACCTGAACATGACCCTCATGTCATAATGAAATAGACAGATCTTTATATAGCGAGTATGCAAGCTGAGAATTTTAGATGGGGTTTTAATCAGATTGTGTCAAATATAAAATAATGATTAGTTATTTTTTTTAGTGTTAAATGAACATTTTTGTTGAATTCTGTTTTAGCCTTCAGTAAGAAAGACACATTGTAGTGGTAGAAAACATAAAGAAAATGTCAGATTATATTATCAGAAATGGTTGGAAGAACAAGTACAGAAACTTGTAGATGACACAAGTAAGTTACTGATATTGTGATTAATCATTGTTTTAGCCAATATGCATACATTTGCATTGTAAGCTTAAATAACAGTAAAAGCTTTAATTACTGGTGTATAGATTATAAACTAATTCCTTCCAGGTTATACATTCACTGTGTTTTATTCTGAATTTTTGGGACTGAATTTCAGCACTTATGCTTATGCTAATCCCCTCCCCAAAAAGTATGTAATTTCCCCTTTTCTTTAGCATAATTCCCTTAAAACATTAAATTTTTGTGTTGGTTCTGTTGATTGCGTATTTTTTGCCTTCAAGAAGAGGGAAATGTCGCTTCAACAGTTGAGTCTTGTAAACAAAGACTGGAAATGATCTTCTGAATGCAACTCTTAGTGAAAGTACAATGTACATTGTATTCTAAATTATTGTAAATAAAGAAATCAATTATAATCAACATTTGACCCAGTTTTCACAGTTAAAAGACCAACACTTCATGCTTCATCCTAACCCAACAACTTTTCCCTGAACATGAAAATTCTGATATTTCTTTAAGCTTTCATTCATTTAACTACCTGTTACATATTATAATCATCTTAATTTCATGTTACCATTTAAATATATTTTTATAAACATTTAAACTTTTTGTTGCCTGGACAGACATGATTTCGAATTTTTATTTCTTTTTTTTCAGCTGCTGCATTTAAGGCTGGTGTTGCCCAGCAACAGAAGACACCAGTACCAGGTCCAATGCCTGGACCACCTGCTGGTGCCATGCCAGCAGCTCCTATGGGTGGACCTATGCCAGCACCAATGCCTCTGATGGGACCTGGTCCACCTGGACCTAGACCTATGATGATGCCAGGTATGTGATTCATTTATAATGAAAATTAGGGCTGTCACAATTTGCTGGTTAATCAATTCTGATTGTTATACTCCCGCAAACTGATTAGAGTAGGGGATATGTAGGAGTTGGTTGGTTTGTAGCTTTCACTTGTCCGCTCATTTTCTCAACATCTATTGTACTGATTTGATTAAAACTTCACATATTGACCACTGATCGGATATCAAGCAGACTTGTGCATATCCTATTTTAGTTATGGTACTTGATTTTTTGCAGAGATGAAACTTTTGGTGAAAAATCTTGTCCGCTTGTCGATCTTATTCAAACTTCACTCATAGAATGGGCATCAAGCAGACTCAGCATAATTATGCTCTTTTGGTCACAGTCCATTTATTTTTTGTAGAGTTATGGCCCTTTGATAAAAAATCTTATCTGCTCATTTTCTCAGCACCTATTGTACAGATTTGATTAAAACATTTTGACCAAGACCCATGGGAGAGTGATAATAGTTGTACATGTATGTCAAGAAAGGTTTTAATTTTCTCCCAATATTGGTTATAACTTAAAATGTACATGTACAAATCACACATATTCAAAAAGGTAAAGGTATTTATTATAATAGATAGCACTGTATATTAATGGCATTTAATATGCATCATGGCATGTGTATTATTGTTATATACATGTATATATTATTTCAGGTATGAGGCCACAGATGGTACCTATGGGAGGTATGGGTATGGGACCACCTATGGGTATGCAGTTCCGTGGTGGGCCACCAATGATGGGAGGACCTCCACGAATGATGAATAGATAATACAGAATATCATATTGTTTTATGTTTTATATTGTAACATTATTCATCATGCAGCTACATCTCAATTTTTCATCTCAGATTTTTCAAAGCATTAGCCCAATTTATTATGTTATATAGTAAAGGGCTTAAATGAGAGACTTTAATCAGTTATCTTTCCTTGATAAAATCTGAAGCATTCCAAGTGGTAAGTAGGTCCTTTCAGTTGGAATCCTTGGATTTTATCTTTGAACTCCTATGTAAGGTTAACAAAATGTTTCATCTAATATCTTTTTTGTTAATTAAGATATTAACAGGAGTTATGAAATTTAAATTGTTCTTTACCCTAACAATACTTACCTTGAATTTCAAACAAATTAAATGATTAACAAAAAAGTTATTCAAGATTAATTTTGGCAAATTGACATTGAAAAAGGGTAAAATCCGAGATATCCAACTAATTGGACCTACTTATTTGAAGAGTATATAGGGGAAATAACTGACTAAAGTCGCTTATTATCAGCTAGCCTGACTATATAAAATAAGTTATTAATTTTCACTAGCCTGTATCCATTTTCATGTCTGGATCCATTTTCTCTTGTCTTGATTTTGGCTAGTGGATTAAGACAATGAATGAAATCTGGTTATAATGTATCAGTGAAAGTTATCAGGAGGTTAGTTTTTAAAACTCTTGTGTGTTTGTGTTTTTAAAAATAGAGCAATTTTAAACGTGTCTGTAAAAAGTCTGTGTTGATATAGTTGAAAATTCTGACATACAGAACAGTTATGAATTACAATACATGTACAAACACATATGTTTAATCATATCGAGATTTTTTATCAGCCATAAAATACAGTATTGATTTGGGGATTGTATACCTAAATCAGTGTTGATGTTTTATTAATAAATCTTCAGTGAAGAGATTTAAATCAGGAATTTTTGTATCATATTGATAGCATATATGAATGCCATGTTCACATTCAATTTTTCTCTGTCATGTTAGAGTGTACGAGTCAAATACATTTTATTGTTAAATTGTAGGATTAGTTATGAAGTCTTTAGGTTTGCTTTGTAAAAAAATTGACTGTAAGGTAGATTATATAAAAGACACTGTTCATATTTATGACTGTGTTGTAAACATCTGTAAATTGTTCCTACAGTCATCATAAACAGATAAATGATGATAGATGAGTTCTAAGAGAGTTGCCATTGTTCAGAGGATCAGCTGTTTCATTTGATTTTATTGTCTCATGATCATTTGCTATGAGCATGTATATTTTACCTATTGATTGACTCCTTTGCTTTCTTGAATAATCATCTTTTAAAAGCATTATAACATTTGATTATTGTTTGGCAGGTTAGTCCATTATTTTAAACATACTGTATATTCTCTGTTTAATGCCCCTCCCCATATTAAAAAGTTTTTCTTCACAGACACCTGCCTGTTTATTTTGTTCAGAGTAACATTTCTGCATTTGATACTAATTTACATTTTCTTCATTTGTTTTTTTGGTACTTTTGTAAATGCTATGTCCATGGGGTGTTAAATGGAGACTATTCAGTATCTTTTTCATTGTAATTTCTTCATATTTTGACTTTTTATTCAAAATAAATTGTGTCATTAAAATGTTTTATACTTGTGCTAGTTTAGCTCAAGGAAAAATATTTCAACTTTCGTATCATTTCATCAACAATAAATTTGTAATTTTGACTTTGTATTGTATAATTTGTGCAATTAGATAACAAAATAAATAAATATGTAGTTATGTTATTTTTCATATGTATTTGTATATGAACGTCCGAAGGTAGCTGTGATCAATTCATTGATTTATATCAATTTTGTTAGCTCGACTATTTGGAGAATAGTGGGGCTATCCTACTCAGCTGTGCATAGGCCTTGGCTATGGGGTCGGCATAACACTTCTTGGTTAAGTTTTTAGGTGCAACATTTTTGTTTCTTTTATATCTTTGCAAGTACTAGATGTTTTTTACTAGGTTACCATTGGAGTTCAAATACCAAGTTACATTACTCTTGCATGAATTTGGACTGACTTATGGCCCTTACATACTTAGAAATTTCTTGGTTAAGTTTTTAGGTGCAACATTTTTTCTTTGCAACTACTGAAGGGATTCACTTGAAACTTCACACATGTCTACAGGGTAACCATTGGAGTTCAAATACCAAGTTACATAACTCTTGGCTAAATTTGGAATTATGAAGTAGTATTATTTTTACTGAATGCTTGTCTTTGTAGATATATTTGTATGTCATATACACTTACAATGATTGCTATGTGGACTTTCATTTGATAATGCTGTTGTTTAGACTTAAAATTCCTGGTTCAGGTATTGCATTCTAATTGTAGCATTTTTACTAATGAAAATATACACTTGAAATCTCACTCATCTCAACAGGTTTGCAAACCTATTTTGCTGTTGTTTTCAAGAATACCCGAATAGTCGAGGGCGCTGTCCATGGACTGCTTTTGTTGGAACTCTTCTTACAGCTTTAAAAAAGGTTAAGACTGTTCATTAAAATGCATGTATTTATGAATATCTAAGGCTAAGTAAAAGTGGATGAAACATAGTATTGATTGAATTATGTTTAACTCGAAGTAATCTGAAATTATGAAACTGTCGATGAAAGGGTGCCATGTTGTATAAATTACTATGGTATTGATATGTTGCTAGTTTTCTAAGGATATTGTTACCTAGCCTTTTGTCTTCTGGTACCTGTCTTATGCTAAAGTTTTAAAGTATGTAATACTTAATGGAGGGTACCGGTGGGGGGGGGAAAGCGCTAGCTACTGCTAGGGATATCTTCAGTAATCTGGCTAATGGATTCATTCGCAAAATGCATGTATCTAAAAAGTCTGCAGACCATGTTAGTTATCTTTACTGTCAGAAATGATAATATTGGGCCCTTGGTCTAAGCATATTGCTAGGTATCGCTAGATAGCGAAATAATAGGAAACGATTTGCTACAAGATATCGCTTCATTTCCCTACGTAGCGAGAGCTAGCATAAAAATCTTCGCTACCCGAGAGCGCTGTTACGAATCAAAATGGCGGCCTCTGCAGTAATGTGACTTCCTGTTTGCAGACAATTTGTTTTCAATGTTTGGCAGACTATAGATGAATTGAAATTAATTAATTTAACAATAAATTTGTTATTGTTATTGTTCATATAAGCTTATGTTTTTGCTATGAATTTATACATTCAAAGACTTAGTGTTTTGAAAATTGCCCTATAAAAATGCAAATGCAATAATTGCTTTCTGTACATCAGCACAGGCCACTATCATGGTTTGTGACGTAAATATCAAGCCATTTCCTAATAAAAACTAGCTACAAGAAAGCACTTTTTCATAGTGATTGGTAGCGAAATCCTTAGGCAACGGGCCCATGGTGTATTAATACTTCAATAGTGAACATATTACCATGGCAAATTCAAGATAACTCCCTTATTATATACATGTGCTGTCATGCTCCATTGACCAAACTTTTTGTATTGTTATTTTACACAATAAACAATAAAATATAATACAATATAAACGTGACTAATTGTTGAACACAGCTCTTAATTGATTATCTATTTGTGTTCATTATGATATCTGATATCCTCAAGTCTGTTTTATGTTAAATGAATCGTAAATTTTAAAACAATAGTACGAATACATTAAGAAGTAAGTTTAAAGTCCAACAAAAATATAAGTGACAGAAATTTCATTTTCAACTCTATAGGGCAGCATGTTATCAAAAAACCTTGGGTTAATATTTTGATTTGGAAGGATTTACTACTGAAATAGGCCACCAAACTATGGATAATATAGGCCTCTGAGGAATAAGTTTATCATAACAAATGGATTATTTCATTAATTAAATGCAGTTGAAACTATTCGAAGTGAACTGTTTCCAAGCTATACAGAGAAATAATAAACCAATGAATAATTATTATGGATTAAAATCTTTAAAGGTCAAGTACATTAAGGGATAATTACTTCTCTAATTAATGTAGTTTGCGTTACTCTTTAACACAAAAGATAAGCTGTTTGTGAAATTTAACTACATGTATATCTAATCTGGCTTGTGTAAGAGAAGGTTCATTTTTATTGCTTCCATTTGTTGTATGAGCCATATATTCCATGAAATCACCATGTCAGACAGCGCAATTGGTGCTTTGATTAATAATGACCTCACGACCAGTTAGCGATGCAAAAATTGCCAGAAAAAGTATACTTTCAATCATCATTTCAACTTACTCAACAAGATAGTGTATACATGTAGTCTACCACACACCTGACAGAATGATCCCATCACAGAGTGAGAAATTCAAATATAAATTGTCTAAGTCAGACAGACGATCGTTAGAGTGGAACCAGACTGGAAGCAGACGAGATATTGTACCACAGTATCAGAACAGTCTATCTAATGTTGATAATCGTTTAAGAATATGTGAAACTTGTGGACAATGGTTCAATAATATAGATGATATGAGAAAACATGTGGAACTCACTCATACAGGTTTGTATACTCTATATTTATATAAATGATGGTTCCAATGAGTTTAGATGACCATTATACAAGTACCATAATTACACTAGTTTAAGACACACCTATATAATGCATGTACATAAAACATTTAGAAAAAAAATGCAGAAACAAAGAATAAAATAAATAGTTGCTCAATAATTAATTGAATGATTGGTATGTAGCTATATATACAATTATACTCGGTTGTCGATAATAATGTTATTTTCATGGAAGGGTATAACCATCCGAGGTGGATTTGGAACCAGTGATCAGTGATCAGTAATATAGATTGAGAATCAGTGTGTTGCCGACTGTGCCATGGGTTTTTATTCTAAAGCACTTTGACATGATATGGTCTTTGGTTTGAAACGGCACTATTTTTGAAGTCAAGATTAGACTCATTCTATGAAGAGGCTTAGATCTTTAGACGCAAGCTTTTAAACAAAACGTGGTACAAATGTACATACCTTTATTAGAGGCCGACACCTCAAGGGGATGAAAATGATATAACTGATAACTACTTTGAGTCATGGGTTTGATTCCCTGGCAGGGCATACTTCGGTGAAATTAGTCATGAAATAATTTCTAAATTTAAGCCATTCTCCCTGCTTCCAATGATTCCAGTAGGTCACTGGCAGAAGTACATGTATGTGCCTGGTAACTGGTTAACAGGCAAGTCCATAAATTAGCCTTGCTCGGAACCGCAAGTTGGTGAACTGACGGCTGTGATATAACCTATAAAATGGTTGCTAAGGTGTCAAACCCAACCTAAACAGGATAACTATCTACTTAATCATCATTTTCAGGGAGTAAACCAGTTGTATGTGAACTATGTGGAAAACGTTTCAGCAACACACAGCATATGGTAGCACATTATCAAAAACATAGGGAGGCAAGACTGCAAGAGTTTGCCATACTTAAAAAACGTAGACAACCTGACATCGTCTCAGACAGCGAATCAACAAGTGACTTGTCTTTTAATAAAGCAATAAACACACTAAAATCTTATAAGGCTGAACCTTACCACTTACCAAAATCTTATGGTACCAATCAGTCCTTTGATGTTGGTAGAAACAATTATCGAAGTAAAGTGGATAATTTACCTTTAATAAATGGAGAGAAAAACGGTAAACTTGACCCAACAAATCAACAAACAAGTCAAGTTGGCACATTGCCAATGATTAAAGGATCAGCTGTCAACACATTATCTGGAGGGAAGGAAAACTACAATAGTGCAAATTCCGTCATGCTTCCAGGGCTTGGTGCAAAGCGAGGTGTACCTGGTCCAGACCCGGAAAGTATATCTGTCATTGATAACGTAATGGGTGTTAATAGAACAATAGAGACTAGCAAAGCATCAGGGTTTGTTCAGAACGCGGAAGATGCTCTTATTAGTTCTAGAATGGATGAAGTGGCACTAGCAGGGAATTCCTCCTCGTCTCCAAGGTCATTTGTGTCAAAGACTGCAAGTAGTGATATAAGGAAACCTCAATATATGATAAACAAGGAATTGTGGGAAACAGGAAGTCATGTGACTCATGATGCACGTGATGGTTATACAACAATGTCTGGTTATGATAGAAGTTATAGAGGAAATCAAAGTGGAAGTATAAGACATAGAAAAAAACCAGTTTCAATACCTAGTATCAGATGAATAGGTTATTGTGTCAGTGGTGTAGCTTGAACAATATGGAAGTTATGCACTGCTAATACAAGTGCTTAAATATATTTATGTTAAATATATACATAAATATAAGGTCCTCAGAAATAAAGTTGCAGAAACATCCTTCAATTAAGTGCATTTCTACTATCTAGGCTATTTTAAGTGGTGTCATATACAAAGTCATATAAGAAAATGAACATTTTTCTATTCTCCAATTTAATCAAATAAAAAATTGTTAGATGTTTTACCACTCTTATATCATCCCACTTTTGTGTTTTAAATTTGTAAAGTGATTTTTAATAATATAATCTATTTATTTATTTGTTTTTCATTTTTGATTTTACACATGCGAGAACTGGAGTATGCCAAGTCAAAGCCACTGTATTCATATAATTATGTACATATTACAGTAAAAGCTTCATTACTAGAATAATATGAGTACCATATAGCTTAATACAATGCAAATAAAATCTGATTATCTTTTTAAGCTGATCAATTACATTACATAAAACAAAACCTAGTACAATATTATACAATTAGATCTACAAATATAACAAATGGAAATATATTAAGTCATCAAACCCAACGTCAACACGACGTCGATTCGTGACGTTGGGACGTTATCATGTTTCAGACGTCGGGTTGATGTTGGATTGTGATTTGCGATGTCATGACTTAAATCCAACGTTTCAATGACGTTGTAGCGATGTCGATTAGTGACGTTGGGACATCGTGTTTCAGACGTCAGGTTGACATTGGATTGTAATTTGTGATGTTGTGACTGAAATCCAACGTTTAAATGACGTTGTAGCAACGTTGTGTGTTTGCTGGGATTCAATTCACAGTAATACTATTGCTTAACTTTAGTTAACTGTCAATGGTGCATAAATTAATTCTGCCAGTTAAAATATTAATATTTGTTTGATAATCCTCATACATAATTACTGATATATGTACTGGCTGTCCACGTAAACAAATCGTATATAAACATTGCCGGTTTCATTACACACTAATATTTAGGAGTGACTTACTTATACAAATTTGTAGTTTAGTTATTTCACTCTTTTTTTATAAACACATCATTACATAAAACTTGTCATGAGCATATACAGTCACTATTTAATTAAATGTAAAATATCAGAAGTGGTATGTTTAAATCATAAACATACTGTCCATGCATCTGCTTATTTTCTTATTTAGTGGGTATATTTATTTTATTTATTGGAGTTAACGCCGTATCAACACAATTCAGGTCATTTCACGGCATCCAGCGCACCTAACCTAGCTTTCCTGGACCATTGTCTTTAACCGGTACTCACCTACCCTTCCACAAGGCCGGAAACTTCTCCATATTATCTAATCAATGGAGGAAAATCGACATTATTGTCAAATTTTCATGGAAGGGTATAACCTCCCCGGGTGAGATTCGAACCCGAACCCGCACCCCCTCGGGCACGAGTATCCAAATCCCGGCGCGCTACCAACTGCGCTATCGACCCGTATTTAGTGGGTAAGTCCATTGTTAAAAGCACAATAACACGCATGACATAGAATACGACCTGTACATGCCTTTATCTGTTGAGCATACAGAAATATGATAGTGTGTATTTAAATCAGCTGGGTAAATGTATGTGTCACTGACAGTTAAATAAAACTTTACAATATCAAGCTCATGTAATGTAAATATTTCCTTTGACAACAGATAGTGGTTAATTATATTTAGACAAAACAATATTTGCCATTTACATGTACATGTGTACTGTACTGTATACATACATTTAAAGTTTAAGTGAATTCCAGCCAATAGTTGCTGCAATATGTTTCAAACAAGAAATTGAGATGGACACAAGTACAGACAAAGTGGCAGTAGGGACAACATGTATATACTTTGGTCAGGATAAAAAACAAAACATAACAAACTTGGGGTTGTATACTAGATCTATAAATATACTTTAATTTATTAGCTAAAATTATCTCCATCGTTTTTATTATCATTAAATATTTGTACAAAGAATACACTTGGTGAAATGTGGTGTTATTCTATGAAAATATATGAAAATATAAATCTTATAATTTCATTGTAGTGAAAATATAACCTTTTATTATATGCTTTCCAGTGGAATACCGGGATTTATCGGCAAAATAAAAATCGATATTCCACTGTTTTTAAACAATGAAAAAAATTTGTTATTTTCACTGTTTTGGATGCCCCATTGTGGAGGCATGTCAGACTTTAACATTAAATACCGCCAGTTTAAAGCATATAATAAACAGAAAATTTGTTTATTTTTGAGTAAGATCTATTTATTTCACTCGTGAGCTAAGGACATTATGTTTTCACTCATGGCTACGCCACTTGTAAAAATATGCTGAGTCGCAAAATAAAAATCAATCTTAAAATTGAAATAAACAAATATCCTCTATATATTTACATAGTCAAAACGATGTCATCTTAGAAGATAAGCATCATCGTGGATGTCATCATGGAGAATAATTTAAGTCACATTATATTTGCATAAAATACATTCAACAAAACACAGACCTAGGCATGAAAAAAACCAGAATGTTCATCAACTTTAGAGAAAAATATTTTTTTATTTCAACTCATGAAAAATCGATCATAAACCAAAGTTGACAAATATCCTCTATATATTTGTACAAAGAAAACACACATATACACTAATGCATAAAACTGAAACAATCCATTCAAGCAAACAATGAGAATACAAGAATACATCCAGAACTTAAATATTTGGGTTTTTTTCCACACATGATAAACCATTTTTATTCAAGGTTTCATTGCACACCAACACACTACATTGTAGCTAAAGTCAATGATGATTATCATTAATAAAAAATATAACATGGACTATATAGGGTCCTTGATATAACTAAAAAGGTATTACAGTCTACGAAATTAGAATGTGTCCAGTTGCCTGCAACTATTACTACTTAGTTTGGGGCAACCAAAAATTTCTTATGAACAAGCAAAAATCAACGAACAAGATAGTGCTTGCTACTAAAATGACCTGTTTAGGCAACCACTTTCATATCCTAATTTTGTAAACTGTATCAAGTACTTAATGATAAAATAAATATTTTCCTCAAGATAAAAACTTACATATGTTATTTTCAATTTGGGTACATGTAGTACAGTAAGATGAAAATCAATTTACATGTAGTACAGTAAGATGAAAATAAAAAATAAAAAAACTGAATTTAATAGTTTAATGGCTTTGAATATTGCATATGATAGAATAGTTTGAAAAGTTCTGGTTAGGGGGTTGTTAATTTTACTTCTTTTTTGGGCCTTGTTTAAAAAGTAAATGTACTGACATGAAAGAAATAGCATTTTTTTTTAAATTTCAGACCCTTACATCTCCCCTGTACATACCCTCTAAAAGTTGGCCACGCCCATTTTCAACAAAAATAACCATTTTGTATATGTCCATCTATAAGTTTGTTAAGGTGCTGAGTTCAAATATGAAGTAAAAAACTAAAAAAAACCAATATGAAGAAAAAATTCAAAATGGCCACCAAAATAACCCAATTTGGACTATACAGAGGTGCTTTTCACAAAAATTCTTGCGAAAAGAATTTTCATAAGTCAGTTTCATATAATAAGCACTTTAAATTCAGACGGTTAATAAGCATAACTATGATATGATATTCAAAAGGTATACACAATGCTACACAATTCGTATAATATTTAAAATTGATAAGCCAAAAAATGAGCGTATCATTAATGTTTCTCGCTTTTGACTTACGAAGATTTTTCCTAAGATTTTTTGTGAAAAGCACCGCAGGTTATTAAATATTATTACACAGCAACCATGTATAACAACTTTTGTTCAAGTATAACAGCTAGCTTATCAAATGGAATGGCAAAGTTTTGTTACCAAATTTCAAGAATTAACAATAATAGGTATATATTACAATATAATAACAAATATCTAAGGCAATTGGTGATTAAAGGAGCAAGCTATGATATAATATAAAACTTAACTCTAAGATATATATATAGTTATATATGAGACAGAATGATTATACATATGCATGTACATAACAATATATAGTGATTTATACATACCGTACCCACCAAAAGTTTGGAGACATTTTTAGATTTTAGGCCTATTGAATAGCTTTTAGATAACATTTGATAACTGTTTATTTTGAAATGCTTCGCAGTTTTGCATTATTTTTTTGGTGATCATTATTATTGTAACAGAGACAACAAAAATAGCATAAAAACTTTGTTATGGAAAATTATTACAATTATCATGGTTTTGGAGGCTTTATGATGTCAGATGCTGAATCTTAAAAAGTGTTGCATTCATGAAATTTGTTTTCATTTTATAACAAACATACTCAAATATATTAAAAATAACGTTTCTACAAAAATAATCATCAAAATTCAAGAATTGTAGTAAATTTCTTTTGTCTCCAAACTTTTGGTGGGTACTGTATACATACTCGTATATGGCAGGGGGAGTGGAATTTCTAGTATGGTCCACTTGTCCTCAGACAAATGACATCTCATAATATACTCAATGGCGGTAGAAATGCACTTGTGCAGAAGTTCAATATTTAATATGACATTAAATACATACTATATGTAATAAATAATTGACAATATAATACAGAATAGTTCACTGTTGAATTTGACTAAACATTTAAACATTTAAAGTATACAAAATTCAGCAGGCTGAATTGTTAAAGATGAATACTGTCAATCAATACAGACTTTATTAAAAGACTTCAGCACAGAACAGTGCTTTTGGTCATCTAAGGTAGTTAAAATGTATACATTATAAATATTAGCTGTTTATAACTTGTCATTAAGATTATCAACCAACAATATTAAAATATCCAAAATTACATCACAGGTATAACATGGCACATTTACCACTACCTTGCCTAATCCAAGAGAACAAATGTGTGAAAATTTAATTAATTCCCTACATAGTTCTTTCGACAAACTATAATAATATGGACGGTGTTTATAAAAAAATTCAATACTCCCATCACTGTTCATAACGTTGTTCACAGCTTACTTGCTTAGTTTCATAAGATCTTATGCATGAAGTTCAACAGGTTGTATCAAATTTTTATATGGTTGACCTTTAAAAGGCCTATGTTGTAAGACTAGACAAACAAAGTGTAAAAGCTATGGTACACACTCTGGTCGATAGCGCAGTTGGTAGCGCGCCAGGATTTGGAATCTCGTGTCCCGAAGGGGTTACGGGTTCGAATCCCACCCGGGGTGGTTATACCCTTCCATGAAAATTAGACTATAATGTCAATTTTCCTCCCTTGATTAGATAATATGGAGAAGTTTCCGGCCTTGTTGAAGGGTAGGTGAGTACTGGTTATAGACAAGGGTCCAGGAAAGCTAGGTTAGGTGTGCTGGACCCCCTAAAATAACCTACAATGTGTTGAAACGGTTTTAAATCCAATTAAAAAAAAGCTATGGTACAAATTTAGCAATCTAATGTGAATAGAAACTGATTAATATATATATATAATTATTCTAGAAATATTGACACCACAGTAAGTTAGACATTTTGTTATAGGTAAGACACAAGGCGGACAACAACCAATTTAAAATATGACCAATTCTGGATGAGTAGATATCACAGCACCAAAACTTAATATCTATTATGCAATACACAAAATATTTCCTCTGTCACTACAAGACAATACTACATGTACATTAAATGAAATAGAACTATGTTATGATGACTTCATTTATATAAATACTCTAAGTTCATTCATGACTGTTTGAAATGCCAGATATACAGTACCCACCAAAAGTTTGTAGACAAAAGAAAATTACTACAACTCTTGAATTTTGATGATTTTTTGTAGAATTATTATTTTTAATGTATTCAAGTATGGTTTGTGCTAAAATGAAAGCTATCTACATGAATGCAACTATTTATAAGATTCAGCATCTGACATCCTAATGTCTCCAAAATCATGATAATTGTAATAATTTTCCATAACATAGCTTTTATACTATTTTTGTAGCCTCAGTTGTAATTATAACGATGACCAAAAATTAAAGAAATAAAAGACATTTCGAAATAAACAGTCATCAAACTTTAGATAAAAGCTATTCAGTAGGCCTACAAAGTGAAAATGTCTCCAAACTTTTGGTGGGTACTGTATATTCATCCAAGATATGAACTAGTCCTAAATAGATCTACATTAAGTCTTTTACACAACAATTGCATTATAAATGCAGTATTAGGAGTCTAAGCAAGCAATCTGTAGTATTAAGGAAGCATTTCTCTATAATGTGGAATGAAAAAATACCCATATCCTAAACCTATCTGTTTACCCGTACTTATACGTACCCCAAGGACCTTAGAGATGACAAGTAACCTAAAATGACAAATTATAAACTTTCTATCCCCTTATAATGATCAGTGGTGCTTTTTAAAAACATTCTTACGAAAAAAATCTTCGTAAGTCAGTTTCATATAATTAGCATTTCAAAGCAAGACGGATAATAAGCATGATTATGATATAATATTCAAAAGGTATACAATATTCTACACAATTTCATAATATTTGGAATTGATAAGCCAAAAAAATGAACATGTTATTAATGTTTCTTGCTTTTGACTTACGAAGATTTTTTTCATAAGAATTTTTGTGAAAAGCACCACAGTTTTATAATGAGGTTGGCATATATAAAGGTAAAACAGCTTGAGACAGGACTTTATGACATAAAATAAATATAAACATAAAAATAAATAGATTGTATGGATGGAAAATAGTGATAATGATCTGATTAACAATAAATGAATAATTGAATAAATGAAAAATTAATTGCTATAGCAATCCAGTAAACAAAAATAAGTTTTCTTCTGATACACAGAAAAACTGATATTTTATGAAAAGAACTAATCATATTTAAATTTTAAATCTAAACAGAGTCGATAAGTTGAACTGGAAATTATTAGATTGCTAGTATTGCATTGGTTTAAATCATATGTAAAATCTACCTCATAGATTTTCTTAGCAAGAAATTTTACTCCACTAGCCCAGTCCTAGGAAACCAAGAGGTGAATTGAGAGCGATTAAGCTAATTAGTAAGAATTTGTTTCATAATGGGGCTTACATAAATTAATGTTAACTAATTACATTGTGTTCACTGAAAAAAGTTATAAGTATACTAATTTAATTTAGCTCAATTGTGAAACATGTTCTTACAAGTTAGATTTATCACTTTTGAGTCCACTGCCTGGTCTCCCAAGCCTGAGCTAGAAGAGTAAAATTTCTAGCTAAATGAAAGTAATAAGTCTGGATTAAACAACAATCTTGATCTAGAAATAACAGTAAAATCTATATAAGATATTTACAATGTATATTACAGAGTTAATAATATAGAAAAATATACATTTCTTAAGTTAATGATTTAAAACATGAGCATTTTCGTGTTTAAAAATAGCAATACCTCTAGAAATAGGTAGAAAACTACAATATTTATGGTATGAAGTATAGAGTAACTGTAAAAAAAATGAGATCAATCCTGAACACGTCAGCTCCTCTTACACTTGTAATTCTGAACATTATGATAGTCTATAAAAAGTCATATATTTTACCAGTCTACGATATTAGAATATGAAAGAGGTTGCCTGAACAGACCATTTTAGTAGCTAGCACTGTACCTTGTTTAATTCTAGATTTTTGGTTGCCTAACAATAATTATTGTAGCACAAACTAAAAAGTAGTTGTCCCAGGCAACCCGACATCCACAAATTTCGTAGACTGTTTTACAGTTAAACATTTTAACATACTAAGGTACATTGCTTTGTCTTAAACTTCTACGCTAAATTGGATTACAAGTAAATCTCTAAGAGGTCAAAAAATCATAGAAATAGTGATTTTGGTAAAAATCAGGAAAAAAACCAAATGATTGACTAATTGATAAAAAACAAAAAAAACAAAAAAACATATACATATCTTTGATATGAAAACAATTGAGCAGAATCAGAAATAATGACTTAAAATAATGATTCAAGCAAAGAAAAAAGTACAGCAAGATTATTAACAATGCAGAAAATAAACAAGGAAAAAAACATAACACACAAAACACTTGACTACAAAGCTTCAATATTTTTTACCTATTTTTTTCAAGTTTTTTTAAGTTAATCAACAAAAAGAATTTAAAATTTCAACAAAATCAGCACACATATATGGTTTTATTTGTACTTGTCAACTATGAATTAATAAACAGTTTTTCTTCACAAGACCTTATTTATATAAAGTAAAGCTGGTACTGTATATTTCACACTAGTTTTCTTACCATAACAAGAGGGTCAAGATGGCCCTCTATCCCTCAACTGAGTACCTTTGGTGAACCATATTCGAACATAACAAAGAAATAAACAAAACTACCTTTCAGATCAATTTCAAGGATATTTGGATCAAAACAGTAGTCACTAGAGTGTTACCAAGATTTTTCTATTTTTAGCTACTGTGACCAAGTTTTTCATCTGAGATGACCCATACTGGAGCTCAAGCAATGACATCGGACAAGAATCCTCACAATGTGTCCTGATAATTGAGGCAAAAATGTGACCACTAGAGTGTTCACAAACAGATAAAGAAGAACAACAAATACATGCTCACCCTGAGCTATTTCAGGTGAGCTAAGAATTAGGGCTGTCACGATATACAGGTACATGTATACCGGTGTATTGCAATAAGCAGCTGCAGCAATACGTACCGCGGTATGATTTTAACGTACCGTAATTTTGCGATATTTTCTATTTCATTGGAAAATTCTTCACTTCGCAAAATAAAAGTAGCGAAACGTCAGTTTTTCCATTGTTTATTCCATCTTACGTCAAGTTACAAGAATTTAACCGATTATGGCGCATCACAGTCCTAAATGACGAATATACTTAAAGAGGCTAGATTCTACCAGTAGCTGCATATAGGATTTGCAATGCTTACGTTAAATACAGTGGATGCACAACGAATCTCAAATCCCACAATATACCGTGGTACGTATCGCGATACAATGCCAGAGTATTGCAATATATTGCGATACGCTTCTGACGTATCGCGACAGCCCTACTAAAAATCATACGACAATAACTAACGATAACATGAAAGCACTATCAAAGCATTATCAGCAGTATTATATTGCAACTTATTATTGTGATGTTAAAAAACATGCTGATGAATCAGCACAAAACTAGACAACATCTAAATTTATTGACAAGTAGTCCTTAGGGTATTGGTACCTGTCCCCGAAAGTTGTCTAGTGCCCTGAAAAAACAAAATAAACAATGATTGAATAAGTCTCCAAACTTGAATTCGTAGCAATTCAATTGTACTGTGAAGGAATTTTTGGAGGGCAGTGTATTTATTTTATGTTATCGAGTAAAAGGCAAAATTATCAATTAGCCCATCTACATGAAGTTAGTCATTTATACAAGCCTGAATCAACTATCACCAGTCTTGTGATTCAGTGGATAAAGGCAACACTATTTATAACATATAAATTGTTGTTATTATTACAAAAAAATTAATCATTTAAGCATTGGTTTGAAATAAATTTTGATAAATTAATCAGACAGTGGCCATTTTGATTAATATTTACAGCAGATAATGTGTATATAAATATATGATTATGACAATATAAGAAATCAGTCTTTAATGGTATATTTACTATAACAAACCCAAAATGTGGGGTTTAAAAAAATGTATTATTTCGCATAGCAAACCATGTGTAAAATAAAAAAAATATTTACACTCAGCAGTAAAAAATTCTAAAAGCAAAATTATTATTGATACATTCAGTCAGCAACATGAATCAACAACAATGTACAAAACATATAATTAAAATGCATAATTGATTTTAAAGTGTAATTGTCCGAAGTTAACATATCACATTATTGTTGGTATGTAAAAAATGACGTAAAATAGTTTACAAAGATTATATGTAAACTGATCCTAATGATTATTTAATACATGTAATAATATTTATGATATAAAAATAACAATCCCCGAAAATTGTTCACCACAGACGAAGCTTTGATACACCCCATTAAAAATATCATAAAAAGTTTATTCAAAATCCAGCGGAACCGTTTTTCGTTTTTTTGGCACGTTGATGCACATTGTTGTTGTTGTTGTTATTGTAGTTGGAATTACGAAGATTATATCCTGGTGGTTCAGCCTCCTCATTGAGAACTTCTGTCTCTCTATCAAAAGACTTTCTCTTTGATGGTTGAACCCTCACATCATTTTTAACATCTCTTTTTACATAAAATTTCCAAATGGTATACCCTACAAGACCTGTAATATCAAGAGAAATATAAAGTGTTAACATATTTGTTTTTAATGTTGTTATACATAGTGCCTGCTTATAGAAAAAAATTGAAGTGAAACTCAATTTTCACATTGAATTTTATTGAGCAAAAGCCAGATTTATCATCTTATGTGGAATATGACATAATTATCAACAAGCCCAACTGTATGAAATACAGTAATTCTCACAAGCAAGAATCAATCTTTAATAGTTCTAGGTACCAGGCTAGTGCAGTTAGGTAAAGATTGAAATCAGTTTTTAACATATCATTGATGGTCCTAAAACCGTACTAAACCTTGGACTGTACCATTTTTGGTTTTTCTTCCGGTCTCGCAAGATTTGTGCGCACCTGCAAGAATCTGACTTCACACTTACTACTATGTTTACTAATCTGAAAAATTTTGGGAATAGTAACATGGTCTCTGTTTCATTTTACTATTCCCAAAACTTGTTATTATAGATACCAGTCATTACTGACCTACTAAATTCACTTTTTAATCATAGTAACATGGCAACTGCTTTGTTTACATATTATGAATGGAGGTCACTTGACCGAAGTCAATACTAAGACTAAACAAAACTTTAATATCCATTTATTGAAAAGCAAGGTACTACTTTCAAAATGGAGCTTCTGTCATGAGCTGTACTTCAGTAGGATTTTCGGGTGAATCATGAAATTATTGAATATATTTTGGACTGGAAAATGTGGATAAATCAATGCTTTTCATGACCAGAAAAGCCAATTTTTTTCTAACATTTTATTGCGTTCTTACAATTATAAATGTTTATGGTATGGTTCATAGTAATAAATTTAGTGTTACCTATAAATCCAAGTGTCCAACTATATGCAACATATTTAGGTAGAGGTTTCATAATGGTCTCTGGATCAAATTTGATACTAACTAAAAGTTCTGTGATTACAATTGCTAATATCATCCAGGATTGTCTACCAAATTTATTACAGTCTCTGTAAAAAAATACAAGAACATGTACATTAAAGGAATACATGGACAAAGTGATGAGTAGTAGTTTATACAACTTATTTAGCTCAATTATGAAACAAGTTCTTACAGAGTTTAGATTTATCACTTTCTAGTCTGCTTCCTTGAACCCTGGTTCTGAGTAACAAGGATATAGTTTCTTGCTCAGTTTAACAGACTAGAACATGCAATTTTCTAGACTGTTTTTATATACAATGTATGTAATATTTTATGCATAAATCTTTATTTATTTTTATATTTTACCATTATTTTGCTCACTGTATCTGTACCATGTCGATGTCATGAAATATGAATAAATATAAATGGAAACAATGGGGTAGGTTTAGGGTGGGATTGAACCAATGCAGAGCTGGCTATTCCACGGGATTACCAGCCCAAGGTTGTAACAGCTGGTCCATGCCTGCTCCTCCAAATGATAAGTCAAAAGTAGAGAACTTAGTTTACAAAACACAGTATTAAGAATGAAAGAAACAGAATATTTGTCAATTTTGGAATAAGATCTTTTTACTTCAACTAGTGAACTCAGAAAATGACATTTTCATGGCTACCCCACTCTTGAAAACATGCTTTCTGAGCTCACTCAGTAAAATAAAAAAAATCAATTTTACAAGTTGACGAATATCCTCTATACAGTAAAACACAAGCTTGAAATTAAGAGTGAATACTGACAGAACCACTAAACTTTTAACAGATTTGTTATATATTCAACTTCTTAATCACCGTCTTTCACAGTTGTATGTCAATTTGTTAATAGTCACTATCAGAACACATCTTTAGTGCTTTCAAAAATGTTTCTATACAATTCTGTGTTTCAGAAAATTGGACATTTGAGTTGAAATCCATGAACAAGGGGCTTTAATGATGTAGTGAGATAACAATAAGTAAATCTGTGAGCTAATGCTTACAAGTGATACCCCCGCAAAAATCTAAAAATATGCGACAAACAGGAAGTAGATGAGCAAGGAGCATAAAATCGCTTTAACCACATGGGACTATGAAATGAAGCAAAATGCAAAGTATTAGGCTGCTGCATGTTATAGTTGCTGAGAAAACTGCGACGGAAATTTTGTAACGGACGGACGCATGGACGCACGGACAAGGGTAAAACAGTATACCCCCTCTTCTTCGAAGCGGGGGTATAATAAACTAGAGTCAACTTACGGATCATCTAGATATTGAAATGTTTCTCTTAATGAAGCAGCACCCATAAACAAATAGAACACAAGTCTTATTAGATTAATACTATGCTCTGGAGGAATCCATAATACAAATTTTAAATAAAATGTATTCAACTCAGCTAGTAAAAACTGAAATATACAAAACAATATGTCATATATGAATAAACATAAGTAAAATTATGTGTCACACAATTGTAATCAGATTTCAATTTTGTTTGCTTGAATAATGTATAAAATAAATCAAGAAAATAATTATTTTTAAGCTTGAACTAAGAAGTGGTAGCAAGTCAATCAATTGTACTGTGATGAAACTTTTTGAGGACAGTGTAATTATGACATTATTTACAGGAATGTATTCTATGTATAAATAAAAGTAAAGTAAGGTATTAAATCTATATAATACATACAATAAAAATTATTCCTAGAGTAGCAAACCATCTAAACAAGCTAGAAGTGGGTTTCCAGTTAAAATCTGTCCAACTATATGGTGTAAACTGTAAGGCAACTCTCTTCATTTTCCCACTGAAATAATGTTTAATATACAACTAATAGGATACCCAATATTGTACTCATTTGTCAGTAATTAGAAGTTAAACTGTAAAAATAAAAAAATAAAAAAAATGAAATAAAAAAATAGAAGTAATATCCTGTCAGGCATGGGAGTAACAGTGAAATCAAAGACTGAATAAGGCAAAAGCTGGCATCAACATCAAGTAGAATATCATCCACATCTACTTCAATGACTGGCATGCCATCGATGGGTCTAGCCATGCTGAAATATCTTGGACAAGTATAGTCTGGGTTGGACATAAGTCTTCTACAGATATTGCAGCACTTCTTGTGTAATCATGAATAGGACTGAGGCGAGTATCCGACTCGGGTATTCGCAATCTCGACCAGAAAATCGCGTACGAATATTCGTCATGTCCGAAATCATCTGATCGCGATCTAGTTTTGGAAAAAATGAAAGAACATTTTCAGCTTAATTACTACTGAGAATGTGTCGCACTTCTAATGAAAACTTCAATTTATGTAGGGACTGAATTATCTTGTGTCAAAATTTCGATTGATGCACATTAATTTTAACAAAAACGTTATCACTGAAAATGCCTGTAAAAGGTCTGGTAATAGAAATGTTTGGAGAACATGGTTTTCCTTATAGTAAAAGATTCTGTAATAATTCACTCATTTTTGTTATTACATGAAATATGTATGCTTCACTTTTAGCATTTGATTCAAGTTTCGAATTGTGGATCGCTACACATGAATCATGGTTTGGATCGGATCGCCACTTGCTCAACAATCCACAGCCCTAATCATGAGTGCAATGAGTGCATTGGATGCCATTATTCTCGACACCCTTTCCTTCAAAGTTAGACATCCTAATTAAGACAATAGAGATGATATAAATTTTACCTGTACGAAGGTATATTCCACATTCCTCTCCAATGATAAGGTTTCATAGATAAATAATTTAATGTTTTCATTCCTAGATATATACCTAAACCATTACATATAATAAAATCCATTATCAACTGAAACATAATATATAGTAATATACTTTATGACAAGAAAGTTATACAGGAATAAATGCATGTGAAGATTTTATCAGATTTTATAGATCAGGCCCTAGTTTCACAAAAAAACTCAACTTTGTACTCAAACTCAATCTTATGTTTTGATAATTAATTTTACTTATTTGATCAATGTTACAACACATATAGCATCATACCCCAATAGTTGTTTAAAAGTCATATTACATAAAGTGAAACTGACTAACATGTTTGGATAAGGTTTAATTTAATTGTATTGATTCGTGTCTGTTAATGAACTGTTGAGTTTAGTCTCAATAAAAAATTGAGTTTTTGGCTTTAAGTTTATTGTTACCCATGGTATTTTATGTTGATACGTCATATATTTTTTAATTATTATATTAATTAGTAACAGCTATACCAACTACATTGACATGCTATTTAGAGACCAAAAACACTTGAGTCTGTTCTTGAGTTTGTGGTTAAGTTTATTTGTGAAACTGGGGCCTGATTTTGAACTCAAATTTATGGTTTTTTCCAGCATAAAAACTTAACTAGTACCAGATGTTCCCATGCCAAACAAAGTTAAAATAAAATGTGAGAACAATAACTTTTAATCTGTATTGTGTGTTTTTCAGCAATAATTTGTAAAAACAATTCCATCCAGCATGATTGTCTTCAGTAAAAACAAACATTTTAGGCTGGAAAAACCCATAAATTTGAGTTCCCAATATAAATATTATGAACATAGGTTCGTAGATACACATGATGTCATATCTTTACATAGATTTACCTAAGTTTGGTACATTTCTATTGCTATCACAAACTAGAGGAGTCAATAGACAGAGGGCTCATCTCATTTCAGTGCTCATGTAAATAAATAGAAAATTGCTGTCAATATCTGTTGAGATAATGGAGACCTGTAATGAATTTTCATCAAAAGGTTCTATGAATTTCTAAGAATAAAAAATATTTCAGACAAAATTACAGCCTGGAATGTGACTTCACTAGTATCAACATACACAAATGTAAAGTTTCAAATGAAAACCTTCAGTATTTGCGAAGATAAATGTTGCACCAAAATCTTAACAAAAATGTGATAAAGGGACCTTATTCAGTCAAAATTCATGCAAAACTTATAGAACTCAGTAGTTGAGCTCATCATGTGTAAGTTTAAAGTGAATCACTTCTGAGGTTATTATAAAAATAATAAAATGGTGCACCTCAAACTGTAATCAAGGAAAAAGCAGGGCTTAGTGATTATGACTTTGGACTGGACTGCATTAGTTCAAATCACATTCTAAGCCCACCTCATAGTTTCCCTGAGCAAGAAACTTTATCCGACTAGCTCAGTATTGGGAGGGGGGGGCAAAAAAGACTAATCAAAGTGATTAATCTAGACTAAGTTGTAAGAACTTGTTTCACTATCGAGTTTAAATATATTAGTCTAGTACAGTACAGTTAACTTACATGATCCCACCAGCATTCACAGAAGTTTGGTAACTGATGTTCAAATGTATATTCCATAACTTCAAACATTAAAGATATAACCATACAGAACCACCAATCACGTATAATTAATGTCTGAAATAAATATATATACTATGTAGGTATCTAACTTCTTACTACAACACTTCATATAATAGCCTAGGTTATATCACAGCAGTCAGTCAAACAACTTACCATTCCTGGAAAGACAAAATCTCTGGATTTAGCTATTAACCTGTTAATAGGGGCAAACTTCTGTCGATGACTGACAACTGTCCTACATTCCTTATCAGTGTAAGGAGGAAGAATGACCATAGAAATTATTTCATGACCAAGATCCACTAAAAATATTTTATGTCATTATCAATAAACTACTCTTTGTGAATAAACCTGTACATGTAATATAAAATTTGTGAAGAGGGTCAACATAGCTCTAGATTGCTCATTTTTGTAAAATGCGTAGATTTTCAAGCACTTTATAGGTAAAATTTTAGAAATGTCCTTTCACATAAACATAAGAATAAGCAAGGAACAGCTTTGTATTATAAAATTCAAATAAACATTTACCTTAAGCCACCAACCAAAGAAATGTGTAGGTACAAAACCATCCATTTTATTCTGAAAAAAAAACAGTAAAAACATCAACAGATATATTATAAATACATACTTTCTAACTGACAACATGAAATTTTGAAAACAACTAAATCATAACAAATACATTCCCAAAACATGTTGAATAAAGTCCAAACTAATATCTACTATACTGATGAATTTACGAAACCTTTAGTTAGGTAGTCGTAAAATATTCAGCATATCAAAGCCACTGCTGCTAAAAAAATCACAAAATTTATCTTTTTTCTGATGATCATTTTGCTTTTCATTTCTTT
This sequence comes from Mactra quadrangularis, assembly GCA_025267735.1. Lineage (NCBI taxonomy): Eukaryota > Metazoa > Mollusca > Bivalvia > Venerida > Mactridae > Mactra > Mactra quadrangularis. The sequence goes on from CM046304.1 coordinate 39,383,297, forward strand.
GATTCATGAGTAAATGTGAATCTGTTTTTCTAAATATCCTATAGTGTACAAGGAAGATTAAAGGTGTAGAACAAACCACTAGTGTAACCTGATAAAAATCCATGATCCAAACTGAGATTTGAACCCTTAACCTCTCGAATCATAAAAGCTAGCTTGAAGGTAAGGAAGTACAAGTGCCACATCATTCCTCTGCTACATACACCTCTTTAACAGAATTTGTCCTCAAAATCAATCTTGGAGCTTGAGTGTCTGTGAGACTATCTTAGGATGCAATCACAAAATTCCAAGTGGTTTATTTACTTTGAATGCAAAATGTAACTGGATAAACAAGTAAATCTGTGAGCTAATGCTCACTAGTGATACCCCCGCTGTGAGAAATATGACTATCATAATGTAACTTTCATTTAACAAAATCTATAAATATGCAACAAACAGGAAGTAGATGAGCAAGGAGCATGAAATCGCTTAACACCACATGGGATTATGGGATGAAGCAATATGCAAAGTATTAGGCTGCTGCATGTTATAGTTGCTGAGAAAACTGCGACGGAAATTTTGTAACGGACGGACGGAAAAGGGTAAAACAGTATACCCCCCTCTTCTTCGAAGCGGGGGTATAAAAACCATTGATTCCAACTGAGATACGAAACCAACGACTTAACAAGTTGTAAGTGGTTACTCTACCATGTTGTTATAAAAGCTAGCTTGAAGGCAAGGGAGTACAAGTGCCATATTATACCTCTGCTGCATATACCTCCCCTCCTTAAAAGGGTGCCAAATGTAACCTGATATAAATCCATGGTCAAAGTGAGATATAAACCCGCAACCTCTTGAGTCTAAGGGAATACAACAGCCATATTATACCTCTGCTACGCTAAAACTTACCTTGACATTATGCCAGGGATCTTCTACATTATCAGGATCATATATATGACAGTTGCCACAATATGTTTTCTCAGTTAATGGTTTACCAAGATTTTTACTAATATGTCTCATCATACGACGTCCATCATCAGCAGTCTAAAATATGACATAACTTCTTTTATAATACACGTAAATATACAGTACCCACCAAAAGTTTGGAGACATTTTCACTTTGTAGGCCAACTGAATAGCTATTATCAAAAATTTGATAACTGTCAACTTTGACGTGCCATTTACTTATTATTTTTGGTTATCATTATTATTATAACTGAGACTACAAAAATAGCATAAAAGCTTTGTTATTGAAAATGATTACAATACACATAGTTTTGGAGTCTTTAGGATGTTATATGCTGAATCTTAAAAATGTGCTACATTCAAGAAATTTGTTTTCATTGTATCACAAACCATGCTTAAATATTATAAAAAATAATGAGTCTTCTAAAATTATCTTCTAAATTCAAGAATTATTGTAAATTTCTTTTGTCTCCAAACTTTTGGTGGGTACTGTATTTAACAACTTTTCAAGCTCCATGGTTATTTCTGGGGAAAGTTTTTCTATGATTCACTGATGCATTAAAAAACAATCTTTTACATTTACTACCTGATTTATTCAATTATCATAGTGAATCTATTTAAATGTACTTGTATTAGATTTAATGTCATTGCGTGATGTCTTCAACTTTGAATTTTAATAGTGACGAGTCCACCTAGTAAGTATATTTAAATACATTACAACATAATGTAAATAAATGGCAGGTTTTTAAAATGTGGAGTTAGAAAAGTTGATGAGTATATACAGATCTACTACACTGTAATATGAATTGCCATAGCACTAACATAAGTAATTTATTTACTATAATTGGTTACAACATGAGCTTTGCTTGGGGGCATAATACGCTCGGCTCAAGGGACTAATACTCAATAACAGAGTTCATTAGAAACTTACAAATTGACATAAAGTTTCAGAAACAAATATCGTAAATTATCATGTAGTTTTATTCTATTAAGAAATCCAGATGACTTGACCTTAGCCCCAAAGTTCAAACCAGAGAGAAGCTTTATCAATATACAACTACTGATCATGTTTGTTGAACATTGGAGAATAAAATGTGACCTCTAGAGTTTAGAAGTAGTTGCTAAAGTTACCCATAATTTGACCTAGTAACCTTCATTTAAATACTGTGAACAAAGGATTTGTTTCGCAATTTTTTTTACAGCAATTTTCAGGGTTTCATTTTTTTCTCAAAATATTATCGTCCCTAATTGGCTTTTTGCTGTACAATCACGAAACATTCTATTTTTTCCAATTACCTAATGTTACATGTAGGTATAAAATTATTAAGAGACATGTCAATCTGTATAAACATGTAAATGTATATGCATATAACCCCTAGGTTCAAAGTAGTAATATGTGTGTATAAACAAAAGAAAAATTATGGTTCTTATAATTTCAAACTCCCATTTTGACAATACATTATCAAAGATTACAATGACTTGAACAATGTTGGAGCCATCATTACTTTGCAATTATCACAGCAGTTGTGAAGTGTAAGCTTAAAGCCATGTAAAAGTCGGTCAACTACAATCAGCGAAACATTGTACAGGCGAACATTTCTTAGTTTACAGTATAATTATATTTTGACCCTATATAAACAATAAGATACATGTAACCAGTGGACAACTGGCATGCATCTAAAAGGTTCCTCTCTTATTTGTGTTTTTCTTGTATAGTCATGTTCTTCTCTCGTGTTTGTGTTCACCTAGTTTAGAGCAATAATCTGTACATAGATTATGCTAAATAAAGAACTATTGTATTGTATCTTACGTTATTATTTAACCTGAGACTCAGTAGAGCTAACTAAAACCAACAAAATGAAGTGCTTACTTGAAATAGTAGATACACCAAGGATAATTCATATAAATAGCTAATACACAAAATGAGTCTCCAAAATGCTGTAAAAAATATATAAAACAATAGTGAACAAAAAATGACAGTGACCAAGAAAAGAAAATTCAGGCTTGTGAAATTCCTTAGCTAAATTAAGTAAAATTTTTTCATATTTCTTTCTTCATTTTTCTGATCCATGAAAGATATTTTCAAGACGTAATTTCTGTGATAATTGTTCCCAGAACTGAAGGTCCTTATTTTATTTTCACTTTTGCGATGCTTGCAGCCAAACAGAAAAATTCAGTCATAAGGAATTTCCACAGCACTGAGTACAAATGATACCTTAAAATGTGCTATTTAATCATCGATAAAACTGAATTGTTGAACATGCCCACAATCAAATAAATATTTTACTTAACTAAGGTTTGGACAAAGAAAAAACATAAATTAATTAGCTAATTTTTAAAAAGTATTCTATGAAAAAATAAATTGTAGGTACCAGGGCCAAAACACTATATTTGGGGAAAGGGCCTCAGCCTTTTTCTTGGGAAAATTAGCGTAGTTTTCACTTATAAGGGGAAAGTGGACTCACTTCATTGCCAACATAATTGAATTATACGCGTTACAAAATCAATAAGATAATCCAGTAAAATATTCAGTAAAAGAAACTACAGAGACTCAAAGTGAAACAAAATCATCTTCTTGTCCCTTCTGGCCTTTCATGCAAAAGTTGGAGATTATTTATGGCACTGGAGAATTTAAGACCAAACTGAGAAAAAAGGGTAAGTTTCATTAGGGGTCACAGCCTTTTTGTCTTCTTCCAAGAATAGTGTTTCGGCCCTGGGTACACAATATGAAAAAGTTCACATGGAAATTATTTTAATTTTTCCGCATCACCAAATAAAACAAGTAAATCTGTGAGCTAATGCTCACTAGTGATACCCCCGCAAAAATCTAAAAATATGCGACAAACAGGAAGTAGATGAGCAAGGAGCATGAAATCGCTTTACACCACATGGGACTATGGATGAAGCAATATGCAAAGTATTAGGCTGCTGCATGTTATAGTTGCTGAGAAAACTGCGACGGAAATTTTGTAACGGACGGTTGGACGGATGGACGGACGCACGGACAAGGGTAAAACAGTATACCCCCTCTTCTTCAAAGCGGGGGTATAACAATAATCGTTCATGTTTCACAACAGTGGAAAAGTAAAGGGCCATAACTCTATACTAAACTTTTAAAAGAAAACTTGTTCATGCACCTATACATAGAAATTTAATCCTTATATTAAACAACAATAACTTACTGATCAAGGAATTATCAGCACTGTAGTTTTTATATGATAATAATCAAGGGATGAAGGAAACACTATAGTAACTCCCTTTATTTTCAAATAGAGTTACAAAAGTGTTTCGTTCAGCTCTTGACTGATATACACATGTGCCACACAAATTTTTGTCTTCTAATTGGGTCATTCCATCTCATATCAACTATTATCTTACCTCGTACAGAATACTCATTTTTCATTGGCCGAGAGCGGTCACATGCTGACCATGTATTATCCCATATTAGGTCAGTAGATTCTAATATCCAGTCAGTAACAAAATTTATAAATGATAGTGCTGACGAAACCTTATTTTTCTACTCCAAAATTAATAGATGGGGGTACTCGGTAAGATAAATTTGTAACACAGTCAATTACTGACCGGATACGGTGTGATACCGGGTCAGTGAATAAATAGTTGGCTCGAGCTACGCTCTCACCCAATATTAATTTACTGACCCGGTATCACACCGTATCCGGTCAGTAACTGACTGTGTAACTAATAATATTTTCATAAGTATTGAAGATACTAACTAAATATTTCATCTTTGTCATGAATTGAATGTACAAATACAAAGTTTCATGCAGATCTGAGAGGGTGACATCAGAAGCATTTGTTGATTTGAGCTTGAATGACCCAAATTGTATAAATACAAATATTGTGTCTGTTGAGACATACATGCTACATACATACATACATACATGATGAGCTGAAGATTGATCATAATCAGTAATCAATACTTTTGGATTGGTAATTACGATTGACTAAAGACCCAATTTGGACTGTACCAGCTTTACAGTCAACTTTTACCGCTCACTTTTCCCCCAGGAAGAATCGGGTCATTTTTTTTGCCAAGAAAAAAAATATTGGACCAACAACAATTTCGAGGGCTTGGTCTTTTCACTGGCTAAATTCCAAGACTGATTAATTGACAATATTATCAAACTGATAGCCCATCACTAATACACATGTAAATCTCCAGAATTAATTCTCATACTTCACAAAGGGATATTAACTGTAACCTAATAGGGGTTAATGTTACCTGGATGTGGTCTCCTAAATACACCATCTGGAGTCTGTGTTACACCAAACAATAAAAAGGCTAATGCCATAGCAGTGACACCTCTGTAACAAACATTATATCATATTACATAGGAGAAAATTCAAAAAAAATCCTGAGATTCTTTAATTCAATTATTTAATTTTAGGACCAGTTCTAAAAATTTAGCCATGCAATTGAGATACATGATGCAATTTTTAACTTATAATTAGAAGTTAATTATCAAGGTTAAATATCTCAAATAAACCGTAAAAAGCACTTGGCTTAAAAATACCAGAGCATAATAATAATTGCATATGATGTATTAATTTACCAGACCATACACATTTTCATTACAATTCTGGAAAACAGCTCTAGCATATGCGTTTAGGCATTTAAATAACCATTTTCCAAGCATGAAACTGGCAGATGACCAAAAAATAGTATTGTACCTAGTAGAAGCATGAAAGATTCAATACTCATTCTCGATATCTAATAATTGTTCGCTTATATTTTTGTTAAGGGGAGGGCCTTTAGTTGAGGTTGTCATAACTTGTGGCCCAACCCTTTTGCTAATGTTATATATATATATACTAATAGTTCATTTGTCTACTCTGAATTTGAATGTTACTTGTACTGATTTGTAAATATATTATTGTATAGTACAAAAAAAATACATTATGCAATAAAATATTATTCAATTAAAAAAATAGATATCTAATAGCATGAAAAAAGTATCGGTGCCAAACAGTATCTTCTTTTCAAAATCTAGATGAGAAACATACAACCATATACAGTGCCCTCCAAAAGTTCTTCGACAAAATTGTTTGTTTTAAGATAAACTGATTCATCTTTATTTACGAGTATAAGGAAGAAAGAGTCATCTGAGCAAATTTTAAAGTCAGCATTAATTAGTTTATTAACATACGATTTAAACAATGTTACAAAGGTCTAATGATAGTTAATTTTAGGGCTCTACACCAGTATACGATATATATCGAATACCGGTATTGTAGGTTCGATACATGTAGATATATCGGATCGAACGTTTCCGTATCGAACATAATATCGGTCCATGACGCTTATACAAATAAAATCCATGGCCTGCAAATCAGTTGATACTTCGTATCGCCAAATTAACTGTCTACTCATGGACGTCATTGATTCTACTGCTTCTGGTTCTGTATGGACTAATTTGTGAACGAATTATCTTATAATATGACATTCCTTTCCACAAACGTCTTACACCTGTTACGTCAGAATTTTCTTTTCAACCAAAGGGAAGTAACTGTTGTTGTTATAATGTCCTTCATTGTGTACTTGCATTTTCAATTACTCTAGCAACCAACAATCACTATTTAAGTGACAGACTAAAGTGAAATTGGTGAACTATCACATTAGAGAGCCAAAACACTGAAGGAGGCTTTTTAAAGTGATGATGATGACCATTCAGTTTCTTCCGTCAACAGTAGAAGCTTTAATAAATGGCAAATAGGCCTAAAGAATTGAAAGTTTACAGAGACACGACATAACATCCTAATCATTTGGTTTTAAAAAGAAAACTGATTCAGACTCCCACATAAGTGCTCGTCATTTAGCTGCTAAATCTTTGGTTGCTCAGGCCACTTCTGTAGCTTCTACACGTCGGGTAACTTCAACCTTATGAGACATCAAAAAGATCATGTCTAGACCCAGACTCACAGGATGAAATGATACTTCTTACAAACGTGCAAACGTAATATATTATAGCACTAATGTATGAAGTGTTGATAAGATTTAGTAGTATGGTGCTACTACAGTTGAAATAAATGAATAAAACAACACTGTTTTGTTGTTATATAAAAAATCTTTATATTATTAAAATATCATATGATATATCGAATATCGATCATTTTGTATCGATACGAATATCGTATCGATCATTCTGACCGATATAGAGCCCTAGTTAATTTACTTGTGTTATACAATTTTTCTCAAAATTTCAACTGTCCAAAAACTTTTGGAGGGCACTGTATATATGTATGATGGCCTACCTTTTTACATTGTAGTCTGAGTCAGCAGACGGTTCCTCAAATACAGCAACATAGATCAATATACAACTGAATATCAACAACACTGTGAGAGTATGTGCTCTCCTGTAATATATGAAGACAGATAGCATTTAATGTGAGAAATTATGTAATTGTACAGGACAAACACTGTTCTCTGGGGACAACCAAGTATTATGCTAGGATAACCATAATATTGCAGATAGGAATCCTTTATGATAACAGCTTAATAAACCCATCATTTAGCAAAGCAAAAATAACATTTAAAATACCCCATTGATATTGCACAGTATGTCATGCTAACTTTTTTTATTAAGTCAGCATTTGTACAGGTAGTCAGCATCTTTCAGCTCTCCTACTCAGTCCTTCGGTCAAATTTAAACAACTGCACAGTAAAAATGTAACAGAACAAAATTCTTCAACAGTCACTTAGTCTTAAGCAATTGTCTTGAGTCATTGCTGCAAGATTGAGTTATTGCGGCAAAACATGGCACTCAACAAGTCCAAATTTAGAATTAGTGACCATTAAGCTATTTAAGGTATTATAATGATATAAATATGTACTCAACGTCTCCAGCCAAAGAAGGCCATCTTTTCTACAATAATTAATAATGTTATGCTAAAATGATAAAATAATTTACCAGAAGTAAGACATAGTTCCATCATCTTTGATATCTTTATATTTATTCTTTTCTTCCTCCCAGTTATGAGCTGTAGTTGAATGAAGTCTTTGATAAAATTTCACGTTCTTTGTTTCACCTGGCATCTTGATAACTTATGTATAATCATTTACCACCTAAAACCTGTAAATAAAAGTAATGGAGTGAAATATCTCTAAAACCACCACCACCAAACTTTTTTTATATACTGGGTTTTAACACCGTGTCAACACAATTTAGTTTATTTTATATCGGCCAACCAATGCTGATTAATTTTCTATAATCAGTACTCACCAAGCATCTTTCAACAAGGCCGGCAACTTCTTAAATTTAATTCAATAATTCAACTTAACAATTTTATCTCCAAATGAACAATTTGAATCACCTAATCACAACAAGCACTTCAAGTAAAAAATACCCTCTCACTCTGTTTCTCTATGATAATGAAACGAAAATCCACACAACAGCAATCTGATTAAAACCCGATCAAAAATTTTCCGCTCGCCTACTTGCTAATTTAGATCAAGCGTTTTTCAAATGAGGGTCACATTCAGGGGACCTTTTGCATCATAATATTAATGACGAAATTGTTATCATACATAACTTGTTTCCATCGTCTATGACACTCAATTTGAAATGAGCCATCCAATCGCAGAATGTGAATAATACCGCTGTTAAATTAGCTTGCAAACCTTGGTCTAAAAATAGATATTACGAAATCAAAATGTTATTAATAGTGTTTAGTCTAGATGAAAGCTACACATTGATTAGTTGACATAAAAGGTCATCTCGACGTGACCCTCCATTGAGATAGTAGAGATCCTGTGCGACAATGCTCTACATGATATCTGTTTACTGAGATTGAAACAACAGTTACTGTCATGGTCTTAATAAAGCCAAAAGCCTGGGAACCAGTAAAAACTGATCAGGACTAGTGAAAATTACTAACTTCATACAATCAAGAAAGTTGATAATTTTGCCATTCATTACATAGCATAATAAATAAGAATAGATCTAGAGAAAGTTTAAGGCAAATGAATTACATGAAGTTAGTATGTTCTGCTACTAGCTGTACTACACATTTAATTGCATAAATTTTATAAAAACAAAAAGAACCCATTTGATCAAATTTCAGTGCAAATTATGACAATGCATTTAATTAGTTCTATTCATAACACACATGTTGCCTATCAATGTCTTAAAGTAAAAAAAACATAAAAAAATACATCTAGTATTAACCATTGTCATGAGCTCAACAAGTAAACAAACTAAATGAAACATGGAAAGTACAACTTGTGGGTCATAAGTGACAATGAAAAAATATGAGCACCAAGAAGTTATTTAGTTTATGCATCATTCATTTTTGGTTGCATCCACTCTCTTCTCAGGGAATAGCTGAGATTTTGACATTGGGGTAGTAAAATCCTATTTTAATACTTCCGTCTAGCAACAATTTATTTACTTATTTATTTTACTGGGTTTAATGCCGTGTCAACACAACTTAGGTCATTTTACAGAGTCCAGCGTACCTAACCTAGCTTTCCTGGACCCTTGTCTATAACCAGTACTCACCTACCCTTCCAATAGGCCGGAAACTTCTCCATATTATCTAATTAATAAAGGAAAATTGACATTATTGTCAAATTTTCACGGAAGGGTATAACCTCCCCAGGTGGGATTCGAAACCCTACCCCCTTTGGGACACGAGATTCCAAATCCTGGCGCACTACCAACTGCGCTATCGACCCGGTTTTCTAGCAACAATGTCCCAGTAAATGCCAATTTCAAAGGACTGGACACTATACAATATTTACACTAGTTCTGATTATAAAAGATAAATAATATACCAGTAGTAGCAGGTCACCATTTTACAACCTTATTTGATGTTGATTATAGACAAGTATATCAATAATGCAAAGCATGCAAATAAATTACAATGAAACAATTTATGAACATTACAACTACAAATGTATACTATATTGACTACATCGTCTAATATTAACAGGTATGAAAGCTGTCAACTTGCCATTGACATATAACCAATTAAGTGTCATGTAATTAAGCTAGCTTCAAAATTTTGCTTATAATTATAAATTATACTGAATTGCACATGCCATTGCTCAATTTTATTCAACTGGCGGTGGCACATACAATTACCCAAATGATTTAAATTCTCACTTGTCACTACATTACTTTGTACTAGGGCTGCATCAATTTACTTGAATGTCAATTCAATGTCATTTGATTTTTTTTCTTTAAATTCCTTTCATTTAAAGGGATATACATGTACAGGCAAATGACTGTGCCAAAAGTACAGAGCCAAGTTTAGTCTTTAAAACAGTATTAAGAAAGTAAGAAATCATTTACTAATAGCATTTGTCACTTATAACATTCAACAAAATGATTTAAAACGTGTGGCATACACATTGTTGAAAACGAAAGTAGGATACTGAGGGAATCACCAAGCCATTTATAGATTTGTTAAATGTCTTACTTGCTGAAATTAAACATTTTCATTAGGCGTATAGGATATCTTTTTAATAGAATTATACTATAACTAATGTTGCACAATAACAAGCTCTAGTATCTTCTCATCAGTAAATGCATATTTTAACACTAATCTATTTATAGCTAAACTGACCTACGTGGGTCTAGTTAGGAAACACCCCAAATACTAGGAGAAAATAAAGAAATATTTTGTTAAGTAATATAACAGTGTGTCTGTAGCATTCACAGTTATAAAAAATATAATTCAAAATCAAGAAATATGAAGTTGAACTTTTGCCTACTAATCCCTTAATTCAAAATGTACAGTAATACAATAATCTGAGTTTAAAACTAACTTATATTGATAAAATAAAATTTCACCTAGATTTTTATAAACATTTATTTTAAAACAAGATAAAGCAAATGAATTTTCATCCAATCGAACATCCTGGGTTTCAAATCAAAATGAAATTGGTGCCCTCCCAATCGATTTTGGATGTAAAGAATTCAATCATTGGAGTCCTACTTAGTACTCACATCAATGATAATAAAATAGATATCTGTTTTATGTACAGAAATTTAATGCACAAATATTGAGTATTCAAATCAGCAGGGTCATGTATGCATCAGTGATAATAAAATAAAATTTAATAATACATGTAAGCACTTCAAGAGTCCCAACTCAAGTGTACGTAGATTAACTTAGCCTGGATATTGAACCCAGTCCCACTTTTGTGATAACACATATATCCTACTTTAGGTTAGTGGAGATAAAGATGAAAAAATAGGTTGATTTACAGAGTTGACATACCAGATGCCCAAACCTGGAGCATGACTGTAGCATTTGCCTTGTTGGTTCTAATTTTTTGTTTGTTTTGATTTAATGTTATAGCAAACATTGTATAGGTCATATAATGGCAGTCAGTCAACCTACTCACCATTCCTAGAAAGAAAAAGTCTCTAGACTTAGCAGAAGATAGGTGGTAACCAGTTTCCATGAGCATAGTTCTGTTAGTGACTAACAACTGCCCTACATGATTCAGAACCAGTGGTAAGAGGGAGAATGGTTGAAGAAATTATTTCATGACCAAGCTCCATGAAAGTATGCCCCATCAGGGAATTGAACCTATCATCCCCTGCATATGTAGGCTAGTGCACTACCAACTGAGATAGCCAGGGAGCTAAGATAATGATTAAGGAATTGCTTGATTTAAAGAATGTATATACCAGATGCCCACACACCCAGCAAGACTGTGGCATCTGACTTGTTTGTTTATATTAAAAGACCCACAATTCAAAGTATACAGCAATGTGTTTTTAAAAATTTTTATGCTTGTTTTTTGTCAAACTCTTACACAAGCCAGGGGTTGAATTAAAGGTTCAATTAAAAAATAAATCTGTGAGCTAATGCTCACTAGTGATACCCCCGCAAAAATCTAAAAATATGCGACAAACAGGAAGTAGATGAGCAAGGAGCATGAAATCGCTTTACACCACATGGGACGAAGCAATATGCAAAGTATTAGGCTGCTGCATGTTATAGTTGCTGAGAAAACTGCGACGGAAATTTTGTAACGGACGCACCCACGCACAGACAAGGGTAAAACAGTATACCCCCCTCTTCTTCGAAGCGGGGGTATAATAAAGAAACATTCTTTTTCCCCCAATAAAGTCCACTGTATCCTTTGAGTTTTAATTGTTTACTCAGAATTCCTAGAACAAGATATGTTGCGAATGTTTACCACTTGACTCAGATTTTGCGCAGAGGATTTAGAGTCGACAATAAAAATTAACAAAATCAAATGGAACTTTCGAGAACAGAGTAGTGGTCACTTTACATGCTTTAAATGTCATTCAATAAATTGTTGAGAAAAAATTAGTGAAAAGTTTCCGTTCATTTTATTAGCTGTCGATGAAGATCAAATGACTGTAACAGATCCTGAATCCGTAGAGTGTATAAAAATATATATATTAAACATACCTAACATCAAATATATAAAATCTCCTTTTTCAATAATTATTTTATATCAAAATTTCCTCAAATTACTATTTAACTACAAATCACTTTTTGAGGAAACAAAATGAGAGTGAACTTAGTTCACCTGTCATTAACAGTGAATATTATGATACATTAACATCATTAACTGACCTACTGAACATATAATTATAATACTAATAGTACATTTACCAGTACGTTATCTATGATCATAATTTACAAGCACATCAACTTGATATTTATCACCAGCGGTTGGCACAGTCCAGAATAAAAACACATAATACATTTTTTGTAATAATATAAAAATATAATATAATATATATACCTTGTATATTACTTACTTTATACAGTGTTTCTGATTCAGGACTGTGCTTGCAGCCTTTGAATCTTTTGAAATCTAATATTAAAATCTGTCTGTAGAGGGAAATCAAGTCTATTTCCTTGTGGTAAAAAAGAGTTTAAGAAAGCAGTCATGGCCCTTAACTCACTTAAATCTGAACCCAAGGCTATAGTTATTTTAATAAAGGCTAGTGAAAATTATATAACTTGTTTATGGTTTGGCTAGTTAATAACTCTACCTTTTACTATGTTGTATAAAAAATTTGGCTAGTGCTCAAGAAAATTTTAGTACCATATAACTATTAAGTTAATTAGAAAACCTGGGTCAGTCCAGTTGGCAAAGTGCTTGGATATGGAATCTCATGTCCTGAAGGGGGTACAGATTCGAATTCCACCCAGGGAGGTTATACCCTTCTATGGAAATTTGTCAATGAGGTCAATTTTCCTCCATTGATTAGGTTATATGGAGAAGTTTCTTGCCTTGTGAAAGGGTAGGTGAGTACTGGTTATAGACAAAGGTCCAGAAAAGCTAGGTTAGGTGCGCTGGACGCCGTGAAATGACCTATATTGTGTTGACACTGCATTAAACCCAGTAAAAAAAGTTAATTAGAGGAGTTAGTCTCTTTAATACTTTATATATAATGCCAATAATTAGTAGTACAGATGAAATTCCTAAAATTCAATTTAAAACAATGTAAGTAAATCTAAACTGATTCTTTGTTAACTAAGTCTGTATCTATGGTGGCATATTTCTGCCACCAGATAACCACATAACTAACATGTTAATTAAGTGGTTAACTAGCTAGTTATATAACTAGTTATTTTATCAATAAATAAAAGATCATAACAGGAAATAAATGCAAGTTTGTGTTTACAACTGCCATTGTATATTATTTTACCAATTTAATGTTAAGTGGTTATCTAGTTATATAACTAGTTAACCACTTAATTAACTAGTTAATTATCTGGTTATGTAACTAGATAACCACTTACCAGTTAGCGATATTTTGTATAAGTGGCATAAGTGGTTAATTAACTAGTTAGTTAAGTGATTATCTAGTTAATTTAACTAGTTAACCTGTTATCACTTATCTATAAAAAGCATTATTTTGCTCAACTGAATTGATACACAGTCACACTACGCAATATCTATTTTGTACATATGTGGTGAGTAGTTATCTAATTACATTAACATCTAACATCTAATTACGTTAACTAGATAATCACATAATTAACTAGTTGATTAAGAAGTTAACTAGTTACATAACTAGTTAACCACTTAACATTAAATTGGTAAACTAATACAAGAATGGCAGTTGTAGGCACTAACTTGCATTTATTTCCTGTGATGGTGTTTTCTTTATTGAAAAAATAACTAGTTACATAACTAGTTAACCACTTAATTAACCAGTTAATTATCTGGTTAACTAGTTATGTAACTATTTAACCACTTAAATAACGTGTTAGTTATGTGGTTATCTGGTGGCAGAAATATGCCTCCATATGTATCAGCAAAACATCGCAAAACACTTAAGCAAACAAGTTAACAAAAATTGAAATAAGAAAAAACAACAACATTTACCTGAAGTGAAATTAGAATTTAACATCATGTAACATGTATTCACAGATCTCAGTATTACAACTAAGAGCCATATGAGGTGAGCTTTTATATGACAATGATGTTGATCAGTGTAATCTAGCAGCTTGAAAACTTGAAAATCAAGCTTTTACACCTAACAGATACCAGACACGATTTTATAAATACTTCAAAGGTACTAAAATTTATAACTGAATAAAAAATGCACTACATTGCTTAGATTTTACACAAAAAAGCACTTGTATCAGTATTTTCAATCCAGCTGCTATCAATTATGTATGAATTATTAATGAAATGTTCTCTACTAAAATAGATAAACTGAATCATCAATACATTCCATCTGTATACAGCTAGCGATAGCCTTGAAATAAATTATACATGTATATAATGATTTAACCAATTCATACTTCAGTACTTTTGATAGTGAACAGTGGTGTTCTAAAGTTAGGCCAACATACAGTTTACGGCATGTGTACCAGCGGCGCGTTCAGTAACGACTGTTAGCAAACATTACAGGTACAGGAGAACTCAAGCCGAAGGCAACTCAACCCGTGGATAACTCAACTCAAAGTTGGGACAATTCAACCTGTTAGTAGGTGATTAAGTTGTCTTGGGTTGAGTTGTATTAGAGTTGAATTGTTCCAATCATAATATTGCGGAACGTTTCGAAAAGTTGGGGGTAATTGAACAGGCTACTGGACTTTCCCTAAAAATTTGAAAATGCAATATATAAATGTAACCAAGGACCCTATACAGGGTGTGACTTAATGATGTAACTTAAGTTACGCAGTCACCACCAAACCGAATGGACAAATCCTATAAAATTAGAAGGTCGATCAAGATTTGCAGGTTTAAAGCACAGACTGTCTGGCTAAGAATTTGGTCTCATTCAACAATTTTCAATTTATCAAAATATGTAAAATGTCTTCTGTACTTCAAGTATAATCAAATTTTATTCAACTGTCAGATGCACAAAAAATGACATACATTAACCCTATGTATTTAAATACTTGCTACAGTACTTCTGTATTCACAATAGACAAAATAGTTATCTGTATTGAGTTAATTTTGCCCAGCCACATCATTTGTATTAATCAGTATCTTGATGATTCATTGGGTTGCAAATAATGGTATATTGATAATAATTTCAACAGACACTAGTCTAATCAATACACTTCAATTACAAGTAATTAATTAAATATGTATACAGGTTTTGTTACATGCAATTTAGCATGTAGTATAATAATTGGTCAATAAACTAGAGCTGTTTTGTAGGCAAAATTCCATACAAAGACAGTGATGGGCACAAAATAGACCTAATTAGGAACTCAAATTTATGGGTTTTTCCATCCATGTGCATGCAGGCAGTACAAACTGAGTTACACAGTAACACATTATTGCTGAAAAGCTACCTACACTGATTAAATCCTATTGTTCCTTGAACACAGTTTCATTGCAATGGTAAAAGTTTGATAACATTGCTGAGGAAAAATTAAATATTTGAATTCTGGATTTATTTAGTATATTAGAATGGCTAAGAATGCAGTAGAATATTTTATCTGTATAGTTTATTAGAGACTTATTTTGATATTATGATCAACTGAGAGTACTAAATTGCAGTTTTTAATAAAATTCCCTATGGGTACAGACCATTTTTTCCTTATTATAAGTTATATAACAGGAGCCATTTAAAGGTTCCTTCCCCTCTTAAAAATATCTTTAAAATCATGCAGTTTTCTCCAAATTTGGACTTTACCTAGGAATTTTAGTTCCCCTATCTATGAAACTGAGATAAAATTTTCCCAAATGTTCTATATAAAAAGGCCCCAGCCCCTTCCCAAACAAGAGCTCCGCTGGGCGGGGCATTATACGCCCGTGTGCAGTCCATGCTGTGTTCTATCTCATATAAAGTCCCTGTGACCTTGACCAATGACCCCGGGATCTCAGAATAGGTCCCATTCTTAACAGGAGGGCTATCCAAAGCAAAGATTTTGAGAACCTAGGTACAGCCATGGTTGATTTATCACCGACACAAAGTTTTCCCAAACAAACTTCCAGTGACCTTGACCCTGGGGCCTCAGAACCAAAAGTTCTCGCCCTTGACCCAAAGAGTATTTATACATAAAATTTGGTGATATTAGGTAAAGTTGGTTGTTGGACAAGGTTTTTCCTCATGATTTTTCTTTTGACTTTAACCTTTAACACAGGGGCATATGCTAGACATTAAGGCTACCCTTAAATAAGATTTGGAAAACCTACAATGTAGGTACAATTAATATTGAGTTACTGTCCGGAAAATGTTTCAATATGAATTAAGTCCCTGTGACCTTGACTTTTGTCCCTGGGGTTTCCAAATCAAAAGAGAACATCAAATACCAAAGAGCTATCAACACATTACATCTTGACAAATGGGCTGATCCACATAAAATTTGGTTAACCTAGGTACAATCATTGTTTAGTTATTGTCCGGACAAGGATTGTCCATATGATGCCCCTGTGACCTAGATCTTTGACCCAGTTTTGACCCAAAACCAATTGGGAACATCCTTAGCACATGGGCTACCCTCACATAAAATTTGGTGAACTAAATTCATTTTACTTATTAAATATAGCATTATTTCCATGGTTTGCCATTTTGACTTTATTAACATATTGATTGAACATTTGAAGTCTCTGCTTGGTAATTTGATATCTTCTGGATGATGGTTTAAACTTGACCCAGGGGCCCCAAAATCAATAGGGAACATCCTTGACACATGGGCTACTCTCACATGAAATTTGGTGAACTTAAGTGCAGTCATTGTTGATTTACTACACAGACAATGTTTTTCAATATGATGCCCCTGTGACCTTGACCTTTGACCCAGGGGCCCTAAAACCAATAGGACATAACCATGACACATGGGCTACTCTCACAAAAAATTTAGTGAACGTAGGTACATTGGTTGTTCAGTTATTGTCTGGACAAGGTTTTTCCATATGATGCCTCTGTGACCTTGACCTTTGGGTCTGGGGCCCCAAAACCTATTGGGAACATCCTTCACACAAGGGCTACATTCACATGAAATTTTATGAACCTAGGTACAGTCCTTGTTGAGTTATTGTCCAAACAAGGATTTTCAATATGATGCCCCTGTGACCTTGACCTTTGACCCAGGAGCCCCAAAACCAATAGGGCATAACCTTTACCCAAGGGCTACCCTCATATAAAATTTGGAGAACCTAGGTACATTGGTGGTTCAGTTATTGCCTGGACAAGTGTTTCATTGTTTGCCGTTTTGACTTTATAAACATTTTGATAGAACATTTGAAGTCACAGCTTGGTAATTTGATATCTTCTGGTTTAAGAATTAAACTTAACCCTGTTTTCCCAAAACTGATAAGGTACATCCTTGACACATGGGCTACTCTCACATGAAATTTGGTGAACTTTGGTACAATCATTGTTGAGTAATTATCCGGACAATGTTATTAATATGATGCCCCTGTGACCTTGACCTTTGACCAAGGCGCCCCAAAACCAATTGACCTTACGCCAGAATACCTATGCTCCGCCCACCGATACACGTGGTACATTGTCCGACATTATCAGGGATTAATCTATGTCCCTAACCATTATCTATGTTTTGAAAGTATAAGGTTCAAATGCATGCTATTTACTTACTTGTCATCCGATTTCGATAAACTTAATATTTTTGAAAAGGGCATTGTCTCATCTATCAAATGATACACAATTTAATGAATATCCATTCATAAATATTTAAATTAAATGTGGGTCCATTTGCTCCAACAAAAAAATATACGCACAAAGAATGAGCAAGTTGAAAGAATACACTTAAATTTGAACGCTGGTAATAGTCGTTTGGATGTACGGATTTTAAACAGTAAAACATGCAAAAAATATTACATTACGTTAGCTATCAAATGATGTAGAGTTAATTAAAATATGTCGAGAAATAAAAAAAAGTTAAGGGGTGGGTATTAGGGGCTATCTAGACGGAGTTGTGTTCAAATACATGCATGTCATTTACGAGATATCATATTTCCTAAAGATTAATTTGTCTGAAAATGGCATTGTAATTTGTCACAACTTTCAAATGATTCCCTTTTTTATAATATCCATTGATATATATTAAAAATAAAGGTAGGTTCATTTGCTCCAACAAAAAACATTATATGCGCAAAAATTATCAAAGAACGCATCTCACATTGAACGTTTGTAGAAATCCTATATAAATCAGAAAACTGTTGGATACACACGAAAACAACTTACTTTATATACATGTAGTCCTTAAAATGGTGTGTAGGTGATAAAATATGCTGAGATATAAAAAGTTAAGGGGTGGGTCCATAGATCTTGGTGGTACATTTTGGGGGTAAACATGCATGAAAAATGTAATTTTCAACCTGATTTATTACATACTTGTATTTATTGTCGTCAGATTATTATGTAGTTTATACTTTTATCACAGTATTTATAGATCCCATGTGTACATATTTTGACCATTCTAATTTGTTTTATTGAGTTTATTTTGTAACTTTCACTGAGAACCCTATACAACTGTACATAGGGTCCATGCTAACACATAAGAAATTCGATGTCCGTCAATACCAGATGTCGGACAAAATGGCGGACGATAAGCCACTTATCTTAGATAAGCATCAGGGTATCAAATGCCGGACGCTGATTGGCTAATAGGAGCTGTCAATCAAATTCTGGCGTAAGGTCAATAGGGCATAACCTTGACACATGGGCTACTTTCACATAAAATTTAGTGAACCTAGGTACATTGGTTGTTCAGTTATTGTCTGGACAAGGTTTTTCCATATGATGCCTCTGTGACCTTGACCTTTGGGTCTGGGGCCCAAAAACCTATTGGGAACATCCTTGACAAAAGGGCTACATTCACATAAAATTTTGTGAACCTAGGTACAGTAGTTGATGAGTTATTGTCCAAACAAGGATTTTCAATATGATGCCCCTGTGACCTTGACCTTTGACCCAGGAGCCCCAAAACCAATAGGGCATAACCTTTACCCAAGGGCTACCCTCATATAAAATTTGGAGAACCTAGGTACATTGGTGGTTCAGTTATTGCCTGGACAAGTGTTTCATTGTTTGCCGTTTTGACTTTATAAACATTTTGATAGAACATTTGAAGTCACAGCTTGGTTATTTGATATCTTTTGGTTTAAGATTTAAACTTAACCCTGTTTTCCCAAAACTGATAAGGTACATCCTTGACACATGGGCTACTCTCACCTGAAATTTGGTGAACTTTGGTACAATCATTGTTGAGTAATTATCCGGACAATGTTTTTCAATATGATGCCCCTGTGACCTTGACCTTTGACCAAGGTGCCCCAAAACCAATAGGGCATAACCTTGACACATGGGCTACTTTCACATAAAATTTAGTGAACCTAGGTACATTGGTTGTTCAGTTATTGTCTGGACAAGGTTTTTCCATATGATGCCTCTGTGACCTTGACCTTTGGGTCTGGGGCCCAAAAACCTAATGGGAACATCCTTGACACAAGGGCTACCTTCACATAACATTTTGTGAACCTAGGTACAGTAGTTGATGAGTTAATGTCCAAACAAGGATTTTCAATATGATGCCCCTGTGACCTTGACCTGTGACCCAGGAGCCCCAAAACCAATAGGGCATAACCTTTACCCAAGGGCTACCCTCACATAAAATTTGGAGAACCTAGGTACATTGGTGGTTCAGTTATTGTCTGGACAAGTGTTTCATTGTTTGCCGTTTTGACTTTATAAACATATTGATAGAACATTTGAAGTCACAGCTTGGTAATTTGATATCTTCTGGTTTAAGATTTAAACTTAACCCTGTTTTCCCAAAACTGATAAGGTACATCCTTGACACATGGGCTACTCTCACATGAAATTTGGTTAACCTAGGTACAGTCATTGTTGAGTTATTACCCGGACAATGTTTTTCAATATCATGCCACTGTGACCTTGAACTTTGACCCAGGGGCCCCAAAATCAATAGGGCATATTCTTGACACATGGGGTACTCTAACATAAAATTTGGTGAACCTAGGTACATAGGTCTTTCAGTTATTGTCTGGACAAAGTTTTTCCATATAATGCCCCTGTGACCTTGACCTTTGAACCTGGGGCCCCATAAACCTATAGGGCACATCTTTGACACATGGGCTACTCTTACATAAAATTTGGTGAACCTAGGTACAGGCGTTGTTGAGTTATGGTCCGGACAAGGTTTTTCAATTTGATGTCCCAGTGACCTTGACCTTTGACCCAGGGGCCCCAAAACCCATTGGGAACATCCTTGACACATGGGCTTCTCTCACATAAAATTTGGTGAACCTAGGTAGATTGTTTGTTAAGTTATTGTCAGGACAAGTTTTTTCCCCATATGATGCCACTGTGACCTTGACCTTTCATGCAGGGGCCCCAAAACCAATAGGGAACATCTTTGACACATGGGCTACCCTTAGATAAAATTTGGTGAACTTAGGTACATTGGTGGTTCAGTTATTGTCCGGACAAGTTTTACCTATTTTAAGTCCCAGTGACCTTGACCTTTAACCCTGGGGTCTCAAAATCAATAGGGAACCTCCTTTACCCAAGGGCTATCCATACATAAAATTTTAGGAACCTAGGTATATCCTTTCTTGAGTTATCATCCGGACAAGCAATTGTCCACGGACGGACAGACGGACAGACGGCCAGACGGACAACATCATAACATAATACGACCGTTTTTTCAAAACGGGCGTATAAAAATCTGAAAAAAAGCTCTAGGGTAATATGGCCGATTTCTTATTTCTTGTTGCCAATGGATAACACACAGTGCACAGTAAGTCATAGTTCCCACACTGGTTTTGACTTGTAGGGACTAAGGGAGACATATATCAACAGATAGATCAAAGTCAGAAGTACATGCTGATATCAACAATCTATGTTGTGTCCTGCTTCAAGTCAACTTAACAACTTAACTCAAGTGAAAAGATAACAAGTACATCTTGAAATTTTCCACCATTTCATTCAAATATCATTAAAAAGTTCCCAAGTTCTTTAATATTTAAACAAAACAAACGATAAATGTCATAAAAATCTCATTGAAATTAGACCTTAATTACACTTTATCATTTTTTATGGAAAAGTGAAACGCTATGTACAGTCCAATGAAACAGTAAAATACAAACCAGCTGTTTACCTAACTAAAAAGGACTGACTTTTCACCAAAAAATCTTGACTACAAATAGATTACTTATTAAAAGAAGCAGGCACTTCACATTATCCTATAAACATTTTGAAGTGGCAAAAACATAGTGAGGGGGAAAACCTGCCTTTGCAGTTGTTTGTTTTAATATTTTATAAATACTGTATTTAGAGTAAGGGAGACCTATAATAAAACACCAATCTTAACACAAAACTATAGAAGTATAAATCCTAAATTAGGATAAACCCGGGCATACTCGTAAAATGCAAATTTGAAAACTGCGAGGAACTTTTATTTCAACTTGCAAATTTTCGCGAGTTGCAATCACTGTGAAAATATTACTGTCTAAGCTAATGAGGCTAAACTCAGCATAGAAAGGGCTAGATAGATTGAAAGTACGATCTTTGGCTCTACTACTTATCTGTATCGCTACATGATTGTTACAATGAAAGTTGGAAGTATACATGTTCAATATTCTTTGTCTATCTCACAAAAACGCCTTCTATAGTTAAATATAACACTCTGTTGTTTTTATATTGCATATGTGAATAGTTACACCACAAAATTTGGAAAACAATGAAAGCTTCTTTCATTTTGCAAGTTGAAATAAAGTCAACTCGTAAAAATTTGCAAGTTCATTTTTTTTGTTAAATTCGAGCCCTGGAAAATTGACATGCACTATCATCTGGAAAACATCTAACGGTAAATTCAACAAGCACATGTCAACTATTTCAAATTCCTTCACAGAGATGGTTATTGATGACAGAGTTCTGAAAATTTTAGCCCACTCCCATGAATTTAGATTTTTTTTCACTATTTAGGACGATTTAAGATTTTTTAAGAAACTTCCTTCTACACAGTAAAACTAACATTGCCTACCTTTGATAAAGTCAGGATTATCCCATAGGTATAACATGAACAATCTTTTAAACAGCACATGGAGAAAATGCTATAAATGTACAAGTATATGGCATTCTGTATTATATCATACAAATATGTCTAGCTCAGTTGGTAGCACGCAAGTCTACTGTTCGAGGGGTTGTGGGTTTCATTCCCAGGTGGGGCATACTTTCATGGAGCTTGGTCATGAAATTATTTCTACGGCCATTCTCCCACCTACCAATGATTTTTAATTATGTAGGGCAGTTGTCAGTCACTGACGAAAGTATGCGCTTAGTAGTCGGTTAACAGCTAAATCCAGAGATTTAGCCTTTCCAGGAGGAGAGAGTAGGTTGACTGATCCATTGTTATATGACCTTTACAATGTGTTGCTATGGCGTAAAACCAAACACAAACAAACAAATATGGAAGCCGATAAGACCCTGGTTTAACAGAATCAATTCAATTTCCAAGTGATAAACAAGTTACATTAGGTCTTATATATACAGGACTCCCTTAAGACTGAAAACCAATCTCAGATTAACAAACACTTATTTTGTAAGTCAGAAATACCATATTTTTTCCAAGGCAATATGGATTTTTCTTAATTAAATCACTGAACAATTTAACATATTGGGTGAGTTGCCTAAGCATATCGCTCTGTGCCCTGGTACCTTTCTTATACCAAAATGAATACGTATGTGGCATCAAATTCAGGGTACCAGGGGGGCGAAGTGTTAGCGAATGCAGTGTTAGAAAACATTTATCAGACCAACTTGCCCAAGGAGCAAGTTAAATCTGAATTTCACTTGCCCCCAGTATTTTAAGGTTGCCCAAACGTTAACTATTTTTGCCATTTTCATCACTGAATAAACATTTGACGGTATTAACTTTGATATATTTTATAATTTCTTTTTTACAGAAACATTTTGCTTCTGCATTACAATTCCTAAACTTTTAAAGTTTGACTAGATTGAGAAAAACAAATTGATCAGTCAAATCTGCAATCTGTCAGTGAACAAGTGACAAAACTTAAATTATGAATTTCTACAAAATTAAGTTTCTAGTCCTGAAATTTTGACTTGCCCAGCTGAACAGATTCTATTGTAACCAACTTGCTCGGCCAATTTTCAACTTTGCAGTAACTATAACTAAAATTTAGCTTGCGATTTTTTACCTTTTTCAGATTTTAATCAAAAATAGGGAGTAAAAAATGTTTATATTCATTCCCACATAAAAAAGTGATATTTTTATTCTAAGCAGTGACTATAGTTACGGTACAGTAACTCTAGACCCAGGGTCTAGAGTCACGGAAGTTCCTAACAGTAAACAACACCTGCAAGGGTAGGCTAGAGTTACGGAAGTCAATTACATGTGTATGTTTCAACTTTTAAACATCGGAAAACTTGTTTATATTCATTATTACTCAAAATAAACAAATATTTACCAATGTGACTTATCCTTTTGTTATTACAGGCACCTAGGTCTAGAGTTACAGTACCATAACTCTGCCACTGCCTTTATTCTAAACAACTTTCACTTTATACAAATAGCAGAAAACATTTACTAAACAGAACATAGCAGACAAAGACACCGGTTAGCTATGTACAAGTCTATACAGTATTCAGAATATATTTGTAATCACCAATAATTAGTGTACAGAGTATTTGAACACTGCTTAGTGGATTGTTTACTGTTATTTGGAAAAGGTTGAGCATTGCATCATACTGTTGTCATGTGACCATGTCAACTAAACAGTATGACCATGACACAGTTGAAGCGTAATAAAACAAGTAGAGCAAGACTGGGTGAATCTTTTATGTACAAGAGTTGTCCACGGTTTGACAAACAATACTGTAGCAACCAGATTCAAAGACTGAAAGAGTCCGAAATAGTCATATCCGAAAATTTGGATGCAACAGGTGTTTTCGTGTTGAACTCTTTAAATTATCAATTTCAGATTGAGATAACAGCTCCGAACTGTAATACAGCTTTTATCTGTTCATAGTAAAGATCAAACCTCAAGAATAAAGACAGTAAAGAAAGGAAACAGCGCTTACCTGTGGCAATGATTTTGTGGTTCGACGGAATTTGCGTCGTAACAACTGCACAGTGAAAGTATGTATAAAACGATGTGTGGGCGTGGCTTCGCTTTCAGATCTTCCCATCGACTCAAGCAAACTCCCTCAGCGGTTATTTCCCTTTGTTGACTCAAATAAGCACTGTGACGAATTTTGATGATCGAGGTTCCGTATTATTTTACACATTCTTACGGATACTTTTGTCGCAAATGCTTCAATCAATACTACTGTATTGTATGTAGAAAATTGAATAAAAAGTAAATAATTATTCTATACATCATCATAAATTAACTAACAAACATCGAAACTAACTAAAACACTATTTAAAAAGACTTTCTAATCATGTACATGTACATGCATATACATACAATAATTAACCAATACTTGAATAAATACTAATCAGAATTTAATTCTAGATCAAGGACCCTGTATACATGTGTATATGTTTATATATAGGGTCCTTGCCTAGATTGATGAATTAATTTATTATGTCACACTGACTGGTAATGTTGCGTGTACGATCGTACATATACATGTTGTTCACTTTAACAGCCGTTTCGCGTTAAGTTAAGCAATTATTGAGAAAATATGTGCACTCGAAAAGTTTGTTTAAAAATGTAAACTTCAACCTTTCACGGACTTAAAATCAGAAGTCTTTTTAATAACAAGTTCGTTAATAAGTAAATATTTGTGATGAGTTTTACCTGGTAATTCTTATCCGTGAATTACGTTACTGTAGTGAATCAATTATTAACAATGTCTAAAATTAAAATATACAAACCATGTGTGACACCGATGATGAGTTTTTTTCAATTCATTGATCATTTCTACCTATCAAACAACCAACACATAACAAGAACAAATATGTATATCAAACATAAAGGACGAAACAAATAGATTATAGACTATTTTATTGGCTTTTTTCTTTTAGAAAAAGTCCTTTCCCTGTCATAAAGTATAGATAATGATAAGCATGACATACTTTAACATTGAAATATCGATACAAAATGGCATACCCTTTCCTAAAAGAATTCAAACTACGGTGTCAAAATATTGAAAGGATAGTGTAGCACAATAGTGTGTATTTATATGTACTAATGGTAACGTAATTCACATAAATTTTATTTTATATGGCGTGAATCTATAAAAGTAAATACTGTTAACTAGAGATATAAAATGGAAAACTCTCTTTAGTGTATAGTTCATTTGTGCTAATTTTTAGATTTTAAGCAGTAGATTGGATGACTTCGGACTTTTATATAATTGAAACCTTTGTACGACATACGCAGTTTTATAAAAGTTCAAAATGCCTTTTAAAATACATTGCAAAATGATTAATACGCAAGCTGTGATAACAAATAAATGTCTACAACACTGAATACGTAGTAAATACTTGACAAAGCTGTAAAAGGACATATCATGGAGAACCATAATGTCGCTAATTTAAGAAAAGAACGGTAACGTAATTCACAATATATTTGTACAAAACTTCTTTCATGTTTGAAAATGTTCTATATTGCTGACACTCTAACTTAATTTAACAATAGAGAAATCCTTGTTCTGCCAATAATGAAAACTAACTTATTGGTCATTATGTATAATTTATTATTAGTTAACGAGTTTGCAAACACAATTTTCCAAACTGTTAACAATGATTTAAATGGAGGGGC
Source organism: Mactra quadrangularis (assembly GCA_025267735.1). Taxonomy (NCBI): domain Eukaryota; kingdom Metazoa; phylum Mollusca; class Bivalvia; order Venerida; family Mactridae; genus Mactra; species Mactra quadrangularis. Next base: position 39,409,452 of record CM046304.1, read on the forward strand.
ATATTTTCTGTTATATGAAATATTTTCATATTTTACATACGAGGCATAATTGGAAGCCTGCAGTTTATACATGATTTATTTCTGTTTCATGGGACTAAACGTAAAAGAACATCACTCAATAATCCTTGTCAAGATTGATTTGAAGCTTTAAAAATATATTTGATGCATGAAAAATAAGTTTACATGTAACATGTTTCAACACTTCTAGTATATTGAACTTGAAACATTCCGACGTCAGCGTTGAGTAACGATGATGTAACATCTTATTGTAAAGACAAGTGCATGGTTTTCTCACTCCACATAATCACCGATTTAGATATAACATATTTTATTGCCAACATGTAATTATTATTGTAATTATTACCAACGTTCTTATACATAGAATATACATAACAGTAATTTAGCCCACAGTATGTCTGCCCACAAGTTTGCACCGCTGGTTGTCTCTTGCGTCAAGTGTTGATAAATTTGAACTGTAGCACAGACAATTTTACATCTAGATTCTCTATCTTCTTGTCTGCCTTCTTCACAGAACATGTAGTTTTCCAGCTACTCGTTCTCTCTGTGAACTTCAAGTTTACTACCATGTCAGAATATCTCATTCTCTACATAAAAGGAAATGGGCACTGCTACCATTTTAATTAAATCGCATAATCCATCTGCCTTATAATCAATTATCGCTACATTTAGATTAGTGTTACAACGATCTGCAACTTTGCCTTTTATCGTCATGCGCCTCCTTTGGTTTTTGCTTTTATATATTGTATGGGTCCATAATCGTATACATTTTTGTCTCATTCTAAATATCTTTGGACCTATATTGGTTGTTAGTTTTTAAAATGTTTTAAAGTTTTAATTCAATTAATTTTCTCTTTTCAAGTAGCTTTAGCCATATTTTGGCTTTCTTCAATCTCTCTATGCCCTTTGCATCTAAACATTGCTTTTACCCACTGGCCAAACAAAATTAGAGGGATTGTGAATTACGTTACCGCTCTGTGAATTACGTTACCATTTAAAATGTGTGTCTAGCATGGACATATGAACAATACAAAATAATTGTTACAGTGTAACTAAAATAATGCCCCAGAAAAAATAATTGATACAAAACTGATTTATCTATTATGCACTTGTATGATGAAACTATTTAAGAAACATACACGACTCACATTCATCATAAAATATTCGTAAAAGTCTCTTACTTATGCAATTTCCTTCTTCAAAAACTTTCAAAATATTGACACCTCAACGTTCTTAGGTGTTGCTGTAAATTTAACCTGTTATAATTGACCCTGGGTCCTAATTTCGGCGACTAACTGATATTTGCGGTAACGTAATTCACAATAACGTAATTCACGAATCGATTGTTTATTGGGCTGTTTATTTAATTACATCAAGGCAATGTTAATTCATTTGGTTATTACTTAAGTTTATAAGAGGGTAGTTTAGATGGAATTTAGTAAGTGGATATAGGTAATGTTAGTGTGTATGAAAACAGCTAGTAACGTAATTCACTAAACCTAGGTTTTATTGAGTGAATACTGTTCTGAGGAGATGTGTGGATTATACAATTAATTAACAACCAATCTCATTTGTCAATTATGTGCTACATACATTGAGTAGTTCCCAGAAGATAAATACATATATATAATGCAATGAACATCATGCCAGCAAGCCTGTGAAAAATGGTAACGTAATTCACGTGAATTTGTGGGACAGCAAAGTCAATGCGTAAATATATTTATGATGTAAGTTGTGGAAGTTCAAACTATTGCAGTTGTTTGGCCTATGTGTATGCTTTATGATGAAAGTCAGAATTCTCATTCCTTGAGCAGAATAGGGCGACAATAAATCTGAATATCAATTGACCCAAACAGTGGGACAAGGTATTTTGATGAATATGCAACATTCCCGCTGAGTAAAATTATCATCTAGTAATGGTTATGTTTATAAATGTATATGTTTTCGGTAAAGACATATGTCTCCTAGGTAAAGGACAAATTTGGTAATAAACCATGCTATATTCTTAGTAAAAACACTATGTGACATGATATTTTTGCAATTGCTTAACTTAACGCGAAACGGCTGTTAAATGTAAATGAAGCGCACTTCAACCATTAAGGTTTATAGAATTATTAACTGTATGTTTTTTGCACATATTTATCACATTTCTAGTCCCACTGGGTGGATTGAGTAGTCCGGAAGGACTTGTGGCAGTGCTCTTACTTATTTTTTAAACTCCTACTGCTTGGCCATTATATTCAGAATTGAATGTTATTAAAGTAAATCAATAACCTGGATAACATAAAAAAGGGAAACCCTCATTTCCATTGTTGTCTAAGTCTATTGCACGGTTTGACATGAACGACATTAAAGTAAAAATTGAGCATTATCACAATTAAAGCACATTATGCTAATACTGATAAAATGTATAAGTTATTCAGGGTTTGACACTAACAGTGTCCAGGGATTCTGAGGATCCAAAAATCTTGGGAGAAACCCTGTGATTTTATCTGGGATTACCATGTGCTTTAAATGAATTTGAATTTCCATGAATTATTAATCACAATTAGCAACTGCAAATCTGTAACCATTATTTTTTTATTTGAGGAATCCCTAATGCTAAGGAGGAATTTTAATAGCTGACTAGGGATTCCTTCGGGATCCCTGGTTAAAACAGTTAATGTCGAACCCTGTTATTGCATAAATATTTTTATGTTTGAAATAGTTTTGATCATCAGTGGCAATTTGTTCCACAGGGTTATACCACGCATAATCAAAGTGACGCTGAATAAGAGGCAATACTAACAAATCTCAACTTATAACTTATACTATTATTAAAATAGTCTCTTTTACTTCAACTCTACAACCACTACATAAAGATCTAGGAACTACTACATAGATACATGTAATTCATTCACGTACCCATAGGTTATGATGAATATCAAAATTCTAAATCTAGACCGAGAATCTTAATTGTAATCTCTGGGTACGAAATAAGATATTGAAGCAATACACACTTTTAAAAAAAGAATTGAAAATAATATTATCAAAACAATATTTATATTATGTCATTTGTTTTAAATGAATTGGATTGGAGATAGAATTATATATAATTATGTCAATGAACCAGTCAAAAACTAAAATCAGTTATTTTCCTCAGTAAAACAGGCTAATACTCTTTTATATTACAACAATAGTCCTACTTATTAAATGTCTGTACACAAATGTCAAACAATTAAAAGATATCAACGCCAATAGTTTTGTGCAATTTACTTGTCTCTTATTGACGATTTCACAACATTTGCTTAATTAAGTCACAGGAGCTTGACATTTTATATCATACTACGAAAATTTCCCTCTTACATATAATAAAATTTATTATATGTAAGAGGGGAATTTTCGTAGTATGATATAAAATTTCAAGCTCCTGTGATTAAGTTAAATGTGTAATGGGGACAGTGTGCCGAGTTGTGTATAGTAAAAAGTTCGTTCCGGGGCGGAAACCCGTTAGATTATAGCTTTCATTATATGTCCTCGTCGTCATTCTCATAAAAAAGCTTGAATATATATCAAGATACTTTTATTTATAGTCGGTATTATATACAACAGCTAGTTAACATTAGTAACGAATAGCTATTAGCCGACATAAACATACTAACTACATGTTGTTAAAACAGATCAATAGAATAAATAAATGGCAATGTGAAAAATAAAAGAAATGTATTCAATATACAAAAGCTTGATAAATGATATGACATTGTTAGATTCTTAAGAGAACAGAAAAATACATGCTTGTATATTATCTCAGAAAAAATTATTGCTCAAGGTAGCTGCTGATCTTTACCAAAGACAAAAATCACTGCTATAAATTAAAAAATAATAACGAAAAAGAAAAGAAATATCTCCTGTTTTATTTTTGGCTGTGTAGAATATGTTTTGATTGTAACGGATCTGCTCCTACATTGTACATGAATAATTATAAACAGTTAATGTTTTCAGACTAAAAATATTACAGTTAAATACAGTATTTAGAAATTAGAGGCATTTAGCAATAAGTCATTTAACAAAAAATATGTCTTAATTATATAAACTATTTTCTACATAATTGTTGTAATAAATAAAAATTATTTTACACTAATGTTCGAATCTGTATTATCTATTTAGATTGGGTCACATGCAAAAGCGTCTGGTGCTTTACGCCACTTTACTTCAGTTTACGTAATTTAGGAATTTCTTTTCCTAATCTGGATGATCTAAAGGGTTGTCAATTAAGCGTCTATGTGATGTTTATTTATTTTGACAGTAAACTCAAATAAGTGTTCTTCCCTTCTGATTTATGTAACCATTTATTTTATTCTTTACTATCTGCATTATGAGTACAAATCAGATGTTTGGAGTAATTGTTTCAGGGAGACTGGTAAGTGATTTCTCGAATTGTCATATGTTTTCGCGAGTACAACTTTCTCCCAAATTCTAGCAACTTCTTGGGTCAGGTACATAAGCCTTAAGTGAAGCGCAGGCTTGTCTTCCGGGATTATGGAGACTTCGGTAAATGACTATATCGGTAAATTGATTTTATATAGTAACTCGTTTGGAGAGATCGGTAAATTGATATTGTATAGTGTAATTATTCTGCATGTGTGATAATTAAAGTTCATTATGATTTGTTTGTATAGTATTGTTTGAAATTGTTTGTTAAATATTGTTATATTTTAATAGAATCATAATTTCTCAATATTGAATAATCTTTTCTTTTTTCTTGATATAATATACGAGTGATTTATACAAGTCATGGAGTTCAGATCAAATTGCATATTTTAAAAAAAGATATAAGAATAATAAACAACAAACATGCATTCATCTGTTTTATTGATTTATTCAAATACATCATGCACTAATATGTCATATTTACAAAAAAAAATAGATAACAGTTGATAGCACATCATGAAACAATTAATTATTAAAAGATTACATTATATAGATAAATAATTTATTTCAATATTTTCGACGGGAATCTAACCAGACCTGAAATAAACGAAACTACTTTAGATCAAAGTTTAAAATAATACATTTAATATACATTAACTCATAACAAGAACATTGTATACACATGTATCAATTAAAAAATTGTTGAAGTATATCGACGGAAATCAAACAATGCCTGAAAAAAAAGACGGTAAAAAGGTAAATAAAATAAAATTCTTTATTAAATATTAATGAAGTCAAAAGATATTTTAATGAATTTATTAATTAATCCACGGGAATCAAACCTTAAAACCGAATCAAAAGTATAAAATAATACAGCATTTTTAGAAATATATTTATCAAAACCATGTGATAAAAAAATTACATCGTATGTATTTGTTATAAAATGCAATATATCCACAGAATCGAGCCAGAACATAAAACAGAAAAAACTTCAGTCGAAAAAACTATGTTCACTCAGATGATAAATTACCATTGATGACTGCCAATTAGCAATTAAAATACCGCTGTGTTTAAATCAATCATGATTGTTCATATTTGTTCAAACTTTAATAGTTTGAATGGCTTAGTTGTCATCAATTGGCCAATTAAAGTTTGGTCACAAATCAATCAGGCGTGCGCATAATTAGCACAATATTTGTTGTACCTCTTTATTTCATATCAGTCATTAAGTTGATAAAAAAGTCAACAATAAAATTGCTTTATAAATTTCATTTACTAATTCATCTAAGTTAATACACATTCACAATGATACACTTTCTTTACTTTACCAAACATGAAATTATTTTAATACAATGAATAATAGATACATAGAAAAGAGAATATAAGATCAGACAAAACACAGTCTTTAACATTTTCATCCAATCTTTTACTTCATATATGAACATCTTCAAAAGCGAACAAACAACGATAAATAAATGATATTATTATTATAATTTTTTCCTGTCGCTGCCAATGTATCTTAATTGTTTTCTGTAATAGTAAAATGAAAAACAACAACAGTGTGTAATTGTTATTTTTACAATAGTAAATCGTAAATAAAACCTCTTAATTTCAAAATATAAATTGTCAAATAGGACAACTTAAATTATAAATACTTTGTTTAATGTAAGTACATTTTAATTAATTCATTTTTATTTAATCATTAGCCACAAACACTTATACTGTTATTCACACCTACTTAATTTACACTATACAATATCAATTTACCGATCTCTCCAAACGAGTTACTATATAAAATCAATTTACCGATATAGTCATTTACCGAAGTCTCCAGATACCGTCTTCCGTCCTTTGTTGTCCTTGTTTCAACAAACGCAATAAGTATCTGTCATCAAGTCGAGGGTGGTTATGTTAGGTTTTTTTCTGTGATCTCATAAAAAGAATAAAAAGAAAGTTGATGTTTAAGTTTCTAGTTACCTCCTTTTAATCTTTCTATAGATTAACTAAAAGGGAGATAACTTGCCCTAATTTTGTTACTAATTTGCACATTCGGAACACTTTTGGTTCCTGCTGCTCTCTCATTGCTTATGGCATGGTATGACTAAATTAAGCAATGAAGAATTTAAGGCTAAATTAAACATAAATAGCCTCTATGACCAACTCACTACATCACTTAATCACATATATATTTTCCATCAATAGGCCATGCCAATGATTAAATTAATTCTGTAAATCATGGACATCCTAGGTTTTACTGTGAGGAAATGTTGACTGTTTATGTTTAGTAACAATAATAAGATGTCCTTGACAATGAGTAGGATGGTGTGAGTGAATAATAATGATTAATATCATAACAATTATTGTTATCAAAAAGTACAGGGCTTGATTATAAGTTGATATTAAACTTTAACATTAAATTAATGATTAAAGGTTGTCATATTGCCTCTGATGAATTATATTTGGGCAACCTGTTACTGCTAGAAAACATAACTTATAGCTGGTTGTCCATTCGGGCAACCTAGTTTTAAAACTACTAGTAATGTCATGCCCTGAGGTAGTTTTACTAATGAAAGATTTCCTAGTATTTTTCCAGGAACTTGCAAAACCCATATAAAATTATTTTATTTAACAAAGTGGTAATTACTAACATTGTTATATTATAGGTACAGACAGATGCTCAACAAGTCAGTGAAAACCAGTTTATGTTTAATGTTCCAGATGCTGATAATATCAATCATATTGTTGTGTTTATGACTGGACAGACACCATTTCCTGATGGATTGGGAGGTTCAGGTACATATCGACCTCATTATAATACTCACCATAATGACAGTTATCTTGTTATAGGGTAGTATTCTTTTGAACCCCTAAATTTTTGGATGCTACTTATCCGAATATTGCAGTTCTTGAAAGAAATAGACTTTTATCAGCTCCATGGTATATCAGTTTGGCTTGTAATGTATAATGTTTGACAACTTTACCCTTATCAAAAACAAGAAATAAGTAAAGACAGATTGCATTTTATATTTATGCATTTATTGCATTATATTTTATTTTCTCAATTCATTTTGGACAAAGACTTTTTAAATTGACCCCATGTGATCCTTAGTTTTTGCTTACAGGATCTGCCACTACCAGTTCCAGTGCTATATAAGATTCTATATCATGTGATTTTTATTTATAGTAAGTTTATTATAACATCTGTTACACATTTTATAGGATTTATATAGATTTAATTTACATTTATCATATTTCAGTATATTTCTCCTGGCCTAGTCCATCAGGTCAATCATGGATGTTGTTAGGATATATCAGTAATCAAAAACCAAGTGCAATATTTAAGATCACTAATCTAAAAAAAGGTAAGGGAAATTTTGTTGTCTTAAAATACAACTAATGTTACTCTATAGTTGCATTCCTGGTTGGAATTTCATGGGTAGATGTCTTCTTAAATGGTCCTAAAGTTCATTTAAAAATTTGTTCCTCATGAAATGTCTATTAGTTTGTTACTGCACTTAATGTATGTGAGAAGCAGCCTGATTGATAAGTCTACTGATTTAAAGGTCATATGTCCAATTCCTGTGCAGGGCATACTTTTGTTGAGCTTGGTCATGAAATAATTTCTACAGCCATTTCCCCTCCTATCACTGATTCTAAATCATGTTGGGCAGTTGTCAGTCATTGACGGTAGTATGTGTCTACACTGTCTAGTTACTGGGTAGCAGCTAAATCCAGACATTTAGACTTTCAACTCATTCAAGTTTTTACTTCATAAAATGATATTTTCTCTTGTGTCTACGTTTTCTTACCTCTTTGGGTAATTTTTTTACCCCCGCTTCGAAGAAGAGGGGGTATACTGTTTTACCCTTGTCCGTCTGTCCGTTACAAAATTTCCGTCGCAGTTTTCTCAGCAACTATAACATGCAGCAGCCTAATACTGTGCATATTGCTTCATCCCATATTCCCATGTGGTGTAAAGCGATTTCATGCTCCTTGCTCATCTACTTCCTGTTTGTCGCATATTTTTAGATTTTTGTGGGGGTATCACTAGTGAGCATTAGCTCACAGATTTACTTGTTTTATCCTACATCAAAGTCCAAGAATATCTTCTATTTTTTTTTATTACAGATAATGATTCAAGTAGTCATCCATTTGGTGTTATAGAACCTCAGACACATATGGCACAGATAGGTATCTCTGTAGAACCACTAAGTCAGCTTGTACAGCAGACACCAGCTACATTTTCTAACACTTCAACTGTTGAACCTTTCGTGGAGTTCGCTAACAAAATGTGTGAAAATTTGTATAACTTTTCTTCTTCGTTTGCTCAATCACAGTCACAGATGACACCAAATCCACAGGAGAGTTTTGTCCCTTTGAGTAAATTACAACAGTGGTATCAGAACTTTATGAGAAGATTTGAACAGAATCCGTATTTCTGGAGAACTTAATGAATTATTATAGTATAAAATTATTATATTGTTGTGAAGGGTTCTGTATTCGAATGGATATTTTGTTTTTACTATAGGATAGGGTTTGTCACTTACTGTGTTTACCAGAGAACCTGATAGAATCTGTAGTAATTTCCTTCAATTAAAGACAACAATTTTGGACAAAGATTTTCAGTCACAAATTGTGATAAACAATTCATGAGAACTGAAATTCATGTCAGAACAGGGCAATTTTGAGGGATCCTGACAGAATCCTTAGCCAAGCATTACTCGGATTCCTCTCAAGTTTTCTGGATCCTCAGAATCCTGGAACACTGTTAGTGTCAAACCTAGTTTAAGCAATGTTTCAAGTGAAGTAGATTCTGCTAATTTGACATTAGTGGTGAATTGATTAGTGGTTGTTAAAAAAGGCTTATTGTCCTAAAATGTGAGTGATTGTAAGCAATAATTTGATTGGTCTGCACAAATCTAATCAAGTCTCACTACAATCAAATAAAAAAGGATGCCAACAGATTTTGCACTAACCAATCAAATTGTTGATTAAGTAAGATAATTTTTATATGATGATTGATTTTTGTAATTAGTAATCAAATTCTTCCATGACAGAAGAAAGTATGATTGAGAATAAAAACAATTTTACTACTTAAACATTTAAAACCATTTCTTTATTTTATATATTTATTCTGAAACCTTTTGTTGAATGATATGATGTTTCTATTAGAAGATTTTAAAAAACTATTTCTGTATTGCAAGGATGAAAGTAAATCCTTAACTAGATTCCCTAAGTAATAAAGTTAATATGACATACTGTACAATAGTAAAGGATTTGCTGTCTATGTAAAAGATGCTAAAATAATGAAATTCAGAATTTGAGGAATTTGTTAAGGCCATGCCATATCTGAATTTTGTTAAGCCTCCACATGCACGTAGGTTTTAGAGTCCTCAATTTAAAAAAAACAAAATTGTAAGTGAAATTTTCTTAAGTTATTCCAATGTTCCGGGATTTGATAACGACAATTTCATTGAGAAAAATGTATTCGGCAACAATGTTATTCTTCTTAAGTAATTTATCATAACTGCTATTAATACAATAAATATTTTATGTAGAAACAATAGTATTTTTTTATTAACCCATATGCTTTAAGACTGAGCTTAAACTAGTCAATTCATAAGTAATTCAAATCATTGTTTCAGTGTTTTTGTGGGAAAATATTAGTGTTTTTCGTTTTCAGTTTGTATGTTATAGTGAATATGTACCTAGGTTTGTCAAACTTGAGTTGACGCTTAACAAAATTCCAATTTGGCATGGCCTAATTTTGGACTCTCACCCTTGTTATTTTATTTGTTATGATACTTGTTCTTAAATGATATCACTGATTATTGTTCAGCAAGAAGAAAATGCGACTAAGTTGTGTGGCAATACATCATTAATTGAAGTTCAGAAATGTAATAAGTCTTAAAGAACTATTATGTTGATACAGTGGTGATATATTATATTGTTTTATTCAACTGTCAATGGCACAATAAACCCTGCTGATTTAAATGTTCACTACAGTACTTCTGTACTTAACTGCAAATCAGTGGAATAATTGTATATGTGTCTCTGACAGTTGAATAGAATTTAACAATTTACCAAGCTCTATGTTGATTAAAATTCCATTTGATCAAGAATGTTCAGTGATAGGTGTCTGTGTAGAGGAATTCAATCTCGGCCAAAACACAGTTTTTTTTGGGGGGGGGAGGGAGGAGGGGTCTCAGCCTTTTTATTAGCACAGTTTTCACTTATTTTGGGGAAATGGCCCCATTAACCGTAGAACTGGAATAATTTTATTGCATTATAGGTGTACCATACACAGTAAGATAATGCAGTAAATTGTTTGGTAAAAAACAAATCGACTTGTTAACAAGAAAAACAAAAAAACTTTTTGTCCATGGTCTTGTCCATCTAAGGTTAAGTTCGGGGATTTTTATTTGACAGCGAAATTTCAAGACTAAATTGAGGAAAATATTTGGGAAAAGCAGCCTTTTTTGATTCCTTACAAGAATAGTGTTTTAGCCTTACAAATATGATTGGTTGTAAGAAGTTGTCACACAAATTTATCATTACTATATTTTCTTAAGGTGTAGTTAATATTTTTTATGGTAAATATTTTTACATATTTTTATCTATGTTTTAAGCCTACTGATATTTTTATTGTGAATGAAACGATACTCGAAAGATTTTGTGATATTTTCTCTTTGTTTAATATGTGATGATAATAAGGGGGTCACAATATACATGTATCAGCATATTGAAATATTTTTTACTAAGTTAGTATTGCATCATAACATGTCCTTGAAGAATGTGAAACTAATAAAGTTTTATATACTTTTAGAAGTTCTGATCACCTTTTCACAAAAACTTATGAAAAATTCTATCGTAAGTCAATTTCATATATTTTGCAGTTCAAAGTCAGACAGATAATAAACATAAGGATTATATGGTATTCAAAAGGTATTCAGTATTCTACATAATTCCATGACATTTGGAATTGATAAGCCAAAAAATGGCCGTGTTATTAATGTGTCTTACTTTTGACTAACGATGATTTTTATCATAAGATTTTTTTGTGGAAAGCGCCACTGAAGTATAATTTGTCACTTTTAGCTCTGTAGCCTTTAAGTATTTGAATTGCCATGTTCAGAGTGTTGTTAGAAGCATAAAGTAATCTAAATTGAATGAGAACATAAAAGTTAGTATTCTTAAACCAAGAAGGAAAGGGGGGTAGAAAAGGGGACAGGGTGCAATCAGACAAGTAACTATTTCTGAATATCAAGGAACACAAAGGGCATGAAGGATAAAAAAGTAGTGTGCACCCTCATGTTTTGCTTAAGAACAATCACTACATAAGTGCCATTAATGGCTTTTATAAAGCCAAACAATGTTTTTGTTTTACAATTTGCTGAGCTTATGGTCACAAGAATGAGCTTGTTAAACCTTTTGCTATGCATGATAATCAAAGAAGTATTTAGCATTATTTTATTGTACTTAATATGAGTGTATATTTATACATTGGGGTACAAAAGTTTCTTTACACATGTAATTTTTTCATGTTTTCTCTTATTTTTCTCTTATTGTGGACACATTTTTAGTGTTTTAATTTATATTCCTAATACATAAAGACATGATTGATGGTTCATGATAAACTCTATATAACTTATAAGTAGTGAAACTAATAACTCAATGTAAAGTACATTTGTATATCAAAGTATACTTCAAAACATCAAATTTTCTATGTGTATAGGAACTTTTGGACCCGGTGTACTCATCTATGTATAATCTTTAAAGGCTCAAATAATATTATATTTGTTATTATCATATTAAGCTTCTATAGGTTAGTTGTGCATTCATTGTCTTAGCATTGCTTAACTTTTTATTTAATCTTATATGAATGTTTTTATACTTTATTCAATGCCTAAAATAAATATGATATATTTGATGCATCTTACTTGTTTTTTTTTCTTTTAAACATTCATTATACATGTACATTAGTCATTTATCAGTAATTTAATGTAGAGTTCCTCTAGTCCTTATCTGATAAAAAACACAAAAATCAAATTCTATGATGTGCACTTGTTTATTTTACATTTGACAAAGTTGCAGTTCAAGTCATGTTCAGCTGACATTTGCTGTTATAATAATCATGACAAAATCAATTTGCTCACAAAATTGTTTTCATCCTTGATGTTAAGAATGTAACTAATCCTAGGTTGGTAGCGCAGTTAGTAGCTCGCCTGGATTTCTAATCTCATGCCTGAAGGGTCTACGGGTTCGAATCCCAGCCAGGAAGGTTATAACCTTCTATAAAAATTTGATAATAATGTCAATTTTCTTCCATTAATAAGGTATATGGAGAAGTTCCCAGACTTGTGGAAAGGTATGCGAGTCCTAGTTATAGACAAAGATCCAGGAAAGCTAGGTTAGGTGAGCTTGACTCCATAAAATAACCTAAGAATTGTGTTAACACAATGATCCAGTGGTAATATTCCAGATTAATAATCAAGAGGGGCCAGGTTTGAACCCCATTAAAGCCCCTGCCTATTTCCTTAGGAAATTACAAGACTTGATATTGCTTCACTTCACACAGGTGTGAATGGATACCAATAAAAAGATCATCTGCTGACACTGACAGTGATTTAAATGATCAGAAGTTATTGTATATTTTTTAAAGTCAACTGAACATGTATACAGAAGCTGACATAAGACCAAAAATATTTTTATTTAGATGATTCTAGTTGTAGGATCGTCAAAACCATCGAACATATTTCATGGTAAATTTATGTGTTCATAGACTAAAAATCATTGTTCAGTAAAGTACTAAGATATCACTTTGTTAACAACCAGGGCCCGGTTTCACGAACGCTCTCACAACTTAAATAAATTTAAGATTGTCTTAAATATTTTGTTCGTAACTATGAGTATCTTATAAAGTATTTTAAGTGGATTTCACGAAGCCTTTCTTACATAAGTATAAATTTATGGTTGATATAAGCGACCCAAACTTAAACCAACAAATTTACATTAGAGTACTAAATGTCCAACGTGTTTTATTGATGGACTCTATAGCGTAAACGGCTAGACTGTTGTGCTCGAAACATTGTTTTTGTCTGGCATAGGTTCGAGCCGTGAATGTTGATTTTTTCTCTAGTGGTCCATTCTTTTTTATTTTTTGTCAATCATTTGCGTTTTCCTATTATGCACAATTATATTACATTCACTTTATTACTGTACTTGTAGAGTTTAGTATTTTTTCGAAATTACTATATTGTGCATCAGCGAAGATTGAATAATAAGTGATAAGTAGGTAATTAGGAGAGCATTTCAGGGTATAGTTTTAAGATTCATACGAAATCTCATATCCTTTGAGCTATTATCAAAGTTTGGCGACGAGCTTTATTTAATTTGAATAACAAAAACTGCAAAATTGCATTGCGAACTATGATTCCCGTCTTGGCTTACTTAAAAATAAGGTGGTATGTCAAGTTTATTACTAGTATGATAAAAAAACTTTGCTAAATATTTGGTTTACAACTTTTTGAATTTGTGTAAATGTTCCAGGCAGTTACACAAAAGCATTACTTGAATTGTAGTGCACAGAACAGTCACTTATTGTCCGTTTGGTAGAGTGACAACAATTCCTACATTAAACAGCTTTAAAATGGCTTTTGACGAATGATGTCCGCCTTGCAATATGCTTGACATTCTCTTACTGTCTTACAATAGGTTTGGCATTCAATGCTTGCCTAGACAGTGTGTTTAAATGCATTGCATGTCTTGCAAGAGTATGGTGGTTAGAAACGTTTACATTGTCTATGTTAAAAATGGTTTGACTTTCATTACATGCATCTGAAAATGTTGAACTGTTTATATTTCAAATTTTTGTTAAAATCTGCAAGCTATGTATCTTAAAAAAAACATAACGAATGGATTTAGCATATTTTATATGTGATGCCTCTTAAACAAAATGCTGAATATAGGTGTAAATATTAACGCGAAAAAAAGGCAACGAAGTCCCATTTATTGTTGTTTACATGTATTTGGATTTAAACAATAATAAAGGAATTGAATAAAGGTCTGATTACAATGTATCATAATACGATAAAAATAATAATGATAAAACACCTTCGAATAACGGTGCGACTTGGTGACGAATGTGTATTAAAATTAAAATGAATGGAATTGGTAAAACTAATTAATTCATCAATTTTCTGTAAGAATGACTGTCATCTCTAAAATCTGAACAGAATGACGATCGATCTAGATATTACAGTATTTATTCGTTTTTATCTGCTAGTTTTATGATTATTTATGTAATAATACAGAAACTCAACTCCGCTAACACTAAGTCTTGAAGTAGTGCAGAAACTGTCATACTCCGTCTTATACGTGAGGGGACGAATAAATTCAACGATGAAATGAATTGTAGTAGATGAAAATCTGTAACTCTGATATATTCCATCTTCCGACGTACTTTCAAACTACACTTAGTGTCACTTCGTCGGAATACCCGTCGTCTAGGGACTATATAGCCATTCAAACATAAATTTAGACAAACGTGAACCATTTGCTGATATTTAAGTAAGGTTGACATTCAGTTTAATTTACCCGTTCACTCGATTAAATTTTCACTCATAACTTAGACTATTTAAGAAGGGATTAAATTGTAAAATGTTTGTGAAACGCACTTTAACTTAAAAATGCTAAAAATAGAATATTTAAGGTTAATCTAGAAATTTAAGATAGGAATGCGTTCGTGAAACCGGGCCCAGGTAAGCTTACATGAATGTGGTATGGTAGTACATTGTAATATCATTCTCCAAAGAAGTTGAAAGTACATTTGGATGTGTATCATTAGACCAACTGTTGGTGAATTTTTCTTAAAAAAAATATGTTCTTCCAGGATTCGATAACTATTTTTTCTCAGGAAGTACTGTTAGTTCCTTGTTTCTGTTTAATTAAAAAATGAAAATGTACATGAGTCTGTTGTTTATACTTATTTATAGAATTACTTTAATCTCACATTAACGTCATAAACATTCATGTACTACCAAGTACTTATTCGTGTGAATACTAGCTAGGTGGGACATATATTTTCGTTTTCAATTTTTGTGTTTTTGTGAAAAGGTACCTAGGTTTGTCAAACTTGAATTGACCCTTAACAAATTCCAAATTGGCAAGGCCTAATTATATACATGGTAACCTCATTCAAATGCAACGGGAAGCAACCGTGGTGTTTTGTATCCTAGACTAGATTGTCTCCCTTGCATTTATATTTATACGAGTAGATACTCTTTTGTATATATTTCAATTGAATGCCCTAAGGGCATAAATATAATATCTTTTAAATAAACTGCATAAAATATAAGAGGGAAAAGGGAACTAATTTAAAGTGTATATTAATTTGAAAAATTGATCTAATGAGTTATTTAAGTCCTTAATTGACATAAAAATCGTGTGACTTGTAAAATTATTAACACTGAACATACCATCCTAAAGTTACTTGTATTAAAGTCAATTCGAATTTAATAGACATGGTAATCTAAAAAGTTCGTAAACCGATGAATAGTTTTTTATCTATGATACAAAAGATGATACTACGCAATGAAGGATTGTACTTTTGACGTTCAGTCATACACACTACCAAGCGTTTGCGATCTTTTGGTGAAGCATTTTATGGCTCAGGTCGTTCCAAAACACCACGCCAATCCTTTCTCATACAGAGAAGGGAAATAAGGCATGGTTACCAGAGCTGTCGATGTTTTGCTGGGGGTTGTGCTTACGCTGTTGTTTTTCGTTTGTCTTCGTGAGAAGACGAACAACTTGCATGAGTCGTGCATAAGGTCGCACGATCATGTCGCGCTACCCTGTCTTCCCCTCTATATATCTAGTAAGTATAAACATTTAGTAAAATTAAACACCACTATAGGCAACTTGATTTTAGGCAACACTATCAAATATTCATTTTGTCTTGTTTCACTCAAAGAACCATTTTGGTTGAAACGTAACTTTATCTCCAAACTTTTAAGGAAGCTTATATTGTCCAAATTGTAAAATTATGAAAATAGATTTGAAATAATTATGACTAAAACGTTTGTAGATAAAGTTACTTTTTAACCAAATGACTCCTTGAGTGAAACAAGGCAAAATGAATTTTTATATAGAGCCAAAGTGAATTTAAAAAGAGGTGTTAAATTTTACTAAATGTTTTCTACTATGAGAGGGTAGGCAGGACCATGCGCCATGATCGTGCGACCTTATGTACGACTCGTGCAGATTGTTCGTGTTCTCGCAAAGACAAACGATAACAACAGCATTATCACAACCCCAACAAAACATAAACAACTCTGACCATACATTATTTCCCTCCTCTGTATGAAAAAGGATTGGTGTGGTGTTTTGAAACGACCAGAGTCATAAACGCTTTTTGCGAATCGAAAGTGATTGAAATATTTAATACGAGGGATGTTTTATAAGTAATGCAACTGGTAATATAACTTTTTATTCAGAAATAATTACTCAAAACAATTCAGTGCATTCTTTCGAAGTACATGTACTCTCCTTTAGACTTCACACAAAGTTTCAGTCTTTTAATTCAATTATAAAAGCACTTTTCATAATCCGAAGCAGGTATATGTCTAAGGCACTGGCCAACTGCAGAGCCCAAGGTTTTCCTAGACGCATAACGCTTTCCTGCGAGGATGGAAAGAGAAAAAAGTCACAGGGTGCCAAATCTGGTGAATAGGCAAGATGTAGAAGCACTCGAAACTTTTGTTGCTTGAGAAAGTCCGTCACAATCTGCGCTTTGTGAGTTGGCGCATTGTCATGAAGAAGTGACACATAGTTCAAGCCATGTTTTGGACGAGGCTTGTAGAAATATTTCTGTAATTTCTTTAAAACAACTTTTTTGTAGAACTTTGCTGTTACACTTTTGCCTTTTGGAACAGGAATTTGTATTGCTGGACCATTATTAGTGAAGAAAATACAATATAAAACCTTCTTCACAGTGATCATTTGTTTGGCAATGACAGGTCGCCTCGCATGTTTCGTCGCCCATACACGATTAGCACTCTTTCGTTTTGGCTCAAAAAAGTGTACCCAAGTTTCATCACCTGTGATGAAGTCTGCAAACCTCTTTTTGATGAATTGGGGGTAGAGTTTAAGCAACTGTTTCACATTTTTAACTCGTTCTTGCTTTTGTTCTTATGTCAACAGATGAGGTATCCATGTGCATATTTCTTATTTACGAGCAAAACTTTGCGAAGAATACAATGAACTCGTGCCGGTGATATTCCAGACATACAAGCAAGCTCACGGACAGTTACCCTCGCATCTTTTTCAATTAATTCCTTGATTATTTGGATCTTAGATTTCGTAGTGACTGTTTTAGGGCGTCCAGTACGTTTAAGATCTTCAAACTGCTCTTTACCGGCTTTGAACTTTAAGATCCAGCGTGTAATGGTAGAATATGAAACTTTACTATGTCCGTTAGTATTGCAAATTTCAGAAAATATCGTTTTTGCACTTAGTCCAATTTTATGCCGTGCGAAAATATAGGACCGAATTTGCAACCTATGCATTGAATGTTTTCCAACCATTTTTACATGCAGTGAAATCAAACGACTAAAAATTCAAAGTTAGTTATTTCGATTACTCATATTCTTATAAGGTTTTTCAACTTAGATGAACTACTTTCGAGTCTGCTTCCTGGTTCCCCAGTACTAAGCAAGTGGGTCATTTTTCCCAAGGAATTCAATGATTACCAGTCAAATGTTGTAAAAACTCGACAACGCCCGCTCCTAGGAACGCGAGCAGAACGACTTTTGAATTCTCAGTATAACAAAATGATGCCAGCCATTACGTACTGTCTTGCATTTTTTTTATTGTATAAATGCAACATGTGTTAAGAATATTGACCAGATTCCCCGCTGGCTAGTGGCTGCCTTTCTACCAGTAATCCATTTTCAACTTTGAAGTCAAGTTCTAGCCCGGATTTACTCAAAATGCATTAAATGTAGAAGCGGGCGGACCCCCATTAAAAACTAAACTCCTACCAGAAGAAGTATCCAAAGTTATACACAAACAGTGAAAAAGTCTACTGATCGAGTGATCGTTAGTTCGTTTCCTAGGCGGGGCATATATTCGAGGAGCTTGGTTATGGATTAATTTTACGGCATTCTTCCTCCTAACACTAATTCTAAATAATGTAGAGAGTTATCAGTCACTGACGGATGTATGCGCCTAGTAACTGATTTACAGCTAAATTCAGATATTTAGCTTCACCAGGAACGGTACGATGACTGACCATCGTAATATGACCTACACAATGTGTTCCTGTGGTATTAAATCCAACCAAAAAATAAAACAGAATGATACCAAACAGTACTGCATTGTCTTGCTTTGATAGTATTTAAGCAACAAGTATTTCAGCATTCAGAAATTTCAGAGTACAATGTTATACATTTAATGAAGTCAGTGAAATTTATATAACCTTTATAAATATGTGTTTTTATTACCTGTAATATCAATTATTTATTTAATAGTTCTGTTTTTATGTGCACCTAAACATGAAAGTACCACTCTAGATGTTTTTTCTCCTAGTCGATCTAAATATTTTGGCACAATTCTTATCTAACACGATCCGTGCACAGTTAGATTACAAGAAAATACTTACATACATATTCTCTTGTACTCTATCAGGTTATGATCTTCACTGTACGAATTTTCTAGCAACTTATATAATTACATTTCCAGTTAAGAATATTAACATTCTCTCTGTTGTTTTGGCATGGAGTTCGACTTTACGAACTTACATTCGGGTATCTTCGGTCAGTTATCTCATTATGGTACGGAATCTGCCGAGTTCAGCCGAGCGTATCGGTTAATGGTCTGAACATTGTTTTAACTCATCAGATATGACATATTCTTGGCGAGTTGAAAGGGCAAAGTATATTCATTCAGTAATCTTCAAATTACCAACGATTTTAGGCCAAATTATTTAGAACTATTCACATAATATGGTAACTTAACTTACTTGTTTAATTATGTTACACAATATACGTGATTCAGAGAGCGTTAGTAGAAAAGAATAATCAAACAGTGCTTAAAATAACTCATATTTTTCATTTACAAAAAATGCTTTAAATTTTTTCTAATGCCTGAATGCTAAGCACAAAATGTTTTGGAAGCAAGTGTTCTGTAAAAGAAAAGAAGACAATTTAATGTATGAACAACATATCCGTCAGCAGTGCTTTAATATATATGTTTATATATAATGATTTTAGCGCGATTTTGTGACTTTTATTTTTATATTTCTTACAATCAATAGGTCACTTGCTTAAAATCTTACGAATTTATTTTCTCAACGCAGTTATAGACACTGACAGGTAAGTTTGTAATATAAAAATAACCAAATCTGCAAGCAAGAAGTTTTAAAAACAAAGATTATATTTCATTTGAAATTTACCATCGTGAAACGCTGAATCAAGACTAGGGTCCTTGATTAAGACCATTCGGAAAACCTCGACCGTTCATTGAGAATTATGAAACCTCGTATCGTATTGTAACTCTCTTGAAGATGCATAACTCTCATAATATAATATGGCATACCTACTATTAGGCTCTGTAGGTTTGGGCCTACAAGTTGGTCAAGAAAACGACATTTTCAAAAGTTCCTGAATACAATAAAACAGTAGAGGGGCGGTGGTAGTGGGTTTTAGCCATATGGTCAAGTCATATGTTTTATATGGCTCTTAGAGAACATGATATTTTTTTTGCCTGGATGCAATTGTTGGTGTTTGTTCCTTTTCTCCGCGTTGCATCCATGGCTTATGACTTATGTACGGCTTATCGTGCTCAGTAAAGTTTGCATCGAACCAAATTCATTGTTTAGGATAATTGTTTTGATAACAGTCCGTGAAAATAAATCTACTTAAAACGTACATTTTGCTCTTATTAATCTCCACATGTTTCCGGCTTCTGGGAACCCCTTTCACTGGACTGCAAGTTAACAAAGCTAGCTACGCCTCTGATATATTGTACAATGATGAGCACACTGAATTCTTTCGTTTACAAATGATACATATACTGAGTCTGTTATCATTCAACGTCTTTCATAATCAGTTGTCGTAAAATATGTGCACAAAAATCTCAATGCAATAGTTTACTTCTGTCATTAACACAGAGTTATTTCTGGCATGATACACATTTAGAGTAAAGTTATACTTATCAGCGTTAGCATCTAAATCATGCAAAACACGTCGATATTTTAAGACCACTTAAATGTACATACTGATATTTTTCTACCTTGACACCGGTTATAAAGCGCGCGCTCAGGAGCACCGATGACAAAATGGCGTCAAGAAGGAAGAAAAACAATTTGATGGAAGTTGACATGAGGTACTATGACTACGGAATGTGAATGACAGGCGTTTTCATTATCTTTCTTGTCAGTTTATTAGTAGTTTGACGTTAATGCCGCACTAAGGAATCTGGGAAAAAGGTATCCGGAAAAAAAGAAAATGGGAATTATACTCAAGTGTTTTTACTACAAGTTTGTATCATTAAGGACACACAAATGAGCGCATACTTATCAATAGAGAATATTAGATTTAGCAAAATTATGAAGAGGGGTGTCCTTAGTATTCGAAAGGTTATTCCAATCGATAGGACGCCTGTCTACATGCAATTTTGTGTCGTGTGTTCTATTTCCGGGCAAAAGTACATTCTGGAAATACACACTAACCTGAAAACCATTAATAGTTCAATCATTATAACCTCATTATAACAGCTGGAACTCTGAGGGCGTGGTCGTCACAGATCATTGACTGGTATGCAATATAAAACAAATCAAACAGCTTTTGTCTGTGAGAAGTAGATCAACCATATTTCTAGAGTTACTTGTGGGCAATGTTTTAACTTGATTATTATAACAGATGAACTATATTCTAACTCAATATATTTTACCCTTAGATATATACAGTGTAACTTGTGGCCTGTTTCCTAAGCATATCGCTACGTAGCGTCTCTTCCCTGGTACCCGCGATTTGATATCAAATTCGTATTACTTTGGTGTAGAAAGGATATCATAGGACAAAGCGCTAAATAGCGATTTCCTTTTGGAAATTGGCCAATTTTATATTAAGTGTTTTTGCCCAAACTGAACATAGCCGATAACACTAATTGAATTTTGAACTGTTCCGGTGACAGACCTGACAAACAATGTAGTAATCATGATTTGCACGAACTTGCATTCGATACTACAACCGTTAACTTTGAAACCTGTATTCAGTACTGCTACCGGTAACTACCGGTATTCTATACTACAATCAGAAAATACGAAACCTATATTAAATTCTGTAATCGGAAAGGATGAAATCTGTATTCATTATTGAAACCAGAATCTACGACACATGCATTCGATACTGCAACAAAAACCTACCAAACATGTATTCGATACTGCAACAAAAACCTACCAAAAATGTTTTGATATTGCAACCAAAACCTACCAAACCCGTATTCGATACTGCAACCAGAAACTTTGAAACCTGTATTCGATACTGAAACCAGAAACTTTGAAACCTGTATTCAATATTGAAACCAGAAAATTTGAAACCTGTATTCGATACTGCAACCAGAAAATTTGAAACCTGAAATCAATATTGCAACCAGAAACTTTGAAACCTGTATTCAATATTGAAACCAGAAAATTTGAAACCTGTATTCGATACTGCAACCAGAAAATTTGAAACCTGAAATCAATATTGCAACCAAAACCTACCAAACCTGTATTTAATATTGAAACCAAAACCTACCAAACCTGTATTTGATATTGCAACCAAAACCTACCAAACCTGTATTTGATATTGCAACCAAAACCTACCTAACCTGTATTTGATATTGCAACCAAAACCTACCAAACCTGTATTTGATATTGCAACCAAAACCTACCAAACCTGTATTTGATATTGCAACCAAAACCTACCAAACCTGTATTTGATATTGCAACCAAAATCTACCAAACCTGTATTTGATATTGCAACCAAAACCTACCAAACCTGTATTTGATATTGCAACCAAAACCTACCAAACCTGTATTTGATATTGCAACCAAAACCTAACAAACCTGTATTCAATATTGCAACTGTTGTACGAATACCAACCTGTTCTATAGCAAGAATCAGATATCAGTATTACAATAATTTGTTTCTGTAGATTATATATCAAGAACAACTACTATGTGATGATGATGTTTAGAATGGAACAATTATCACATACTGTGTTAAACTCATTATATTATAGTTACTATATATTAAATTAGTATACACATATATATACATAGAATATAGAGTGGTATTTACTATCAGGTAATGTATTGTTAGCTCTATTGAACATTTCATCTAATGTTGGTGTAATAAGGTGTTTCTTACAGATAAAATTACAGTCAGACCTCAATAATTGACCATTCATTAAGGATTAATTGTAAAAATTGTTAACTTTACGCCGTTTTCCGGTCAATTCCGTATATTAGTTCATGCCTATGATCCATAAAGAATCGAGTTTTTGTCGGACGGTAGCGAAACTATTTGCTTAGTATTGGTTAAACAGCATTTAAAGTTCTAGCTAGCGGTTTGAGCTTAATAAGGGCCAGTGACCAATTGTACTCTCCGCTGCAATATGACAACATTTTTGTCGAAAAACTTGGCGTATAAGTTCCTATATCAAGTATAAAACTGTATAAGGGCACCAAAGAAAATAATTGATGCAAAGGTTTTTCACCTAATTATTGTAATGTCATTTATAAATTCCATTTCAAAAGGAAAGTAGACTGAAACCAAACGAAGAATTTAGTTGGCAATACCTCAAACAATAGATTTTTTCACAATATGTTTAAAAGAGGTCTTGCGATAGGAAGCAATTTTTAACCAATTTACATAATTTAGCTCTTAAACGATCTTGGAAAATTTATTTTCTGTACTTATGCAAAAAATGAAGATAATGTGCTCTAATCAAAGGACAACATTTTATAAGAAATGGGCACTTAGTCAAACATAAATTTAGAAACCAAAATGGTTTTACATGTTTCTTGTGTATCTAATGCATGTTATATTTGATTTTTAAAATAAGGGTTTTTGACAATTTTTATGTTTGCTGTAAATAAATGTAGTGGCTTTAAGAACTACTTCAGACATTAGTCAAGCCACATCGGCGTGTAACACAGCGTATTCGAATATGTACGTCTTTTAATTGTTTATGAAAATGTACATGCACAATACTTCATGTAATAACTACGTTTCTCTAGTGCCTATTCTTATATAAAGAATTGTATTATTACTTTTTCTCGTTATATATTTATGCATATTTTATTGAGTATGATACAATATATATTTATTTTTATTAATTTAAACCAGATGTGGGGAATATAGTACTTCATTTTCAGATTATGACTACATCGTATGTATTATTTATTGTATATTTATGATATATACACTTGTACGTGCATTATATTCTACTTATCTTATTACAATTAATCCATTGTGCTGTATGGAATCATCTATGCTTTCTGCACCGTTGTTCGTATCATTGCTGCTTTGTAAACATTGCCAATCTTAGACTACTTGCAATCTTTTAGTAGTCTATTGTCTTGGAGCGAAATATTTTCGTCTGGTTGTTGATCCTTAATAGCGACTAAACAAATCCTATGCTACGACTTAAAAGGTTAGGACGAAAAAAAGCAATGCAATTACATCGCCTATGGACGATTTTCCCCACCCTGTGTTAGCATAATGCCATCCTCGGTAACACAGGATATTATACATGCTAATATACATGTTGATCTCACGAATAATGGAAATACGTCACACATTATGAAAGGGATATTGATGAGTTACAGCGCACGGGCGCCGCGTGCAGAAATTGACACATGAAATTAACAAGATCCAATCAGTTACAATGCACGGGCACCTCGTGTAGACACATGAACTGAACAAGTCATCTGACAAATGAAAACGTATTATACATAACGCATGAGTATCGTGGGTTTCCGAAGCATTAATTACATTCAATTTTGTATATAGCAATTTTGGTCATTCTCGGAGAAGTTCTAAGCAGATAGGCCTTGAGCATCGTAAGTGGTAAGCATACAATAAGTTATGAGACCCGGCGAATAACTCGCTGACAAAAGAAGTGCAAGTATTGTCAGTTAGTATTAGCAAACAAATAGCCTGCATGCTTTTCTACTTATCAGCTACAGAAAAAAACTTTAAGAAGTCTTCCCAAATGCAAATGAACTAGGATTATCTTAATGTACAATGAAATACGACCAGTTGCCATCTCTTTTACGTACGCGTGATAACTCAGATTTACAAATGTACGTTGTTAAACACTTAAAGCAAAAATATTTCATTAAAAGTACACGTCACGCTGCAATTTAGTCCTGATATTTTCAACATAATCTACATTCAGGGAAATCTAAATTTACTCAAGGGCCTTATATAATATAGGTCCATGATTAACTACAAAATCACATATGAGAACTACTTACTTTCCTTACGATGTCCGCGGTATATTTGCGTAGAAAATCACCGAGGTGTTTCGAATGATAACATAGTGCAACTCATTTTTGCATAATATTACATCATGTTATATGTTATTTTGAGTATTATAATCATATGTCTTGATATTTCATGTACGAATTCGTCATTTAATCAAAATTATTGATAAATAATATTTTCACTCACAACACTTGTGGCTTATGAGTTAGCTGCATAGGAGATACTCAAGTACCAAATCTATCAACCGTACGTTTAGCATTTGCAGAGATGCAGTTTTTCAAAAAAGAAATTACACATTTAATAAAAAATCATAACTCGAGCCATGAATTTAAGATACAAGAGTGGGCCCCATTTGCATTTGTACTTTAAACAAACTATAAACTAAGAAAGAATTAGATTTTGCCTACATATATAACGGCACCAGTTCACATTCTGTTTCTCAATCTGACAAAAAAAAACAAAGGTCATAAGTATCCAGCAAGAAGTAGAACTATTTGTCAGTAGCCATAATTACATAGTTTTACCTTTGTCAGTTTTTTGTTGTATGTTTTATGTTGAATATAGTATATAGAATCCAACCATCTGTGAAACATGCTTTGTGTTTGGGAGTATACAATGACACTCAGATGTTAACAACTTGAACATATGTCATTCGGAGAACCACTCGGGTGATTCCGTATACTGACGATTGGGTGTGCAGAGCAGCTTCATGTATCGCCGAAGTATTCCAAGTGAAACATATGTTAAAAACAAGTTACTATCATAATACCATAAGTTGTTAATACGTGAACTGTTCATACTTTAGGTAATACCTTAATACCAACATAAGGCGGCATGATTGACAGATGCCCTTCATAGAAAAAATCTCATTTATGTTTGAAACAAGCGTTGAAAAAAGCCTACAAATTGGTCCATTTACTTAACAGAAGTCTTCGGTTTTGTCAATATCTTCAATAAGTTCAGAAACACTATTGACAAATTTTATTCAAATGTCAGTGGTGCATACATTATCCCCACTGAGTTAAATACACTCTACAGTATTCTGTGCCATCTTTCGATAGTCAAATTTATAAATCAGTAGGTTTAATTATGAACCACCGATGTTGTATTAAATGTACCAATACAAAACGTATTTTAGTAACTTTGTGTGACTAACAACAGTTGGTTGATTTGTCTGTAACTCTTCCACATGCATCTTGCTGATCATAAACCGTGTGGTTGAGATGGAATTGACATCATAGAAGTATCTATAGGGTAACTGCCTTTAATCTGTTGATGCATTCATTATCATTGATTCAACCACAAACCATCAACCACTCTGAGTCAGCCTATCAGATCTCGCCAAAATATTCCAGATCAAAAGTGTTCATACATAACACGTATAGAAACGAACTTGAAAAAACAATTCTTTGCAATTAATAGAAAATCAGTTGAGAACGACCTCCAAAGAAGAAATTTTTTTGTATAACATACATTCAGAACACTGTCTTTAAATAAAGATGGCAAAATATTACGTTGGTATGTAATAAAACACAAAACACAGAAGATTATGAACACCTTAAAGCTATTGATGACTAAGGAACAGAGCCAAAGCCTGCCAAAAGCACAGGAATGGTGATAAAATGCAAAATGACAATTTTTGTCGGATATGGAAGGACTGGGCGCCAAAGTATGACTCATTTTCTGAACAAATAAAACAAAACCTTATCAATGATGATACCATGTATAAATTCAGACCCTACTTAAAGAAACTAGAACTATACCCTCGCCGGCATCCATGCGATTTCCCATATGTTGTTTTAATCTTACAAACGTCAAACTATTTCTACTTAATTCTGTACACAAATTTCTGTATTTAGATAATTAACCTTGTTCACCTGTAGGTTGGTTAGGTAATTTTCTTTCTCTTGAATCTAGTACACATACCTTACTGTCTTCATTTATAACATCTCTAGTGATTTACACGATAGCTAAAATAACACGCAACACCGAGAATGATAAACCGTTCCCATTGCAACGCTGAGAAAAAGATTTTAGATTTTCTTTACTGTTGTTAAAATAGCAATGCGGTTTCCGGACATAAGTCAATGTACACTTTGCTGTAGTTACTTGCACACATTTGTTGCGCCCCGGGATGCGGTTGTTGTCTAGACTAAGAATCAGACGATCCGGTCTCGCTTCCCGCCCGCGACAGGCCATTGCCTGTCATGAAACTAAAGCAATTATGTTTCCTTTATTTCGTATAGGAGGAACTATTGGCTTATTTTAGTGGGTTTGCAGGTACTGGTTAAAAGGTAAGTGTCCAGGTATGCTTATCTGTGATTCCTTTTAAACCCAAATAAAACGTGTAGATGAACTTTTTTACAGATAAGGAAGCCATAGTTCTTAGATTTTATTAAAAACAAACTGTGCAGTGAAGCAATCGTACATCAGTTCTATAGATTCCTCCAGAATACTTTGCAAGAGCAATAAAAGAACAAAAATACCCAGTACTGAACAAAACGATCCACGTCTATCCAAATCCACTACGTTGTTTCAAACACCAAAAGCCATTGCTGTTTGTATTGTACAAGGACACTAGGAACCTAGCCCGAGAGTATTTCAAATTAAAGAACTATGGAATCCTTCTGTGTGCCGATTTTACAGTGTAGCAATTCAAACTCTGTCTTCCAATGTCAATTTTTATTTAATGTTTATATAATGCATTTGGCTGTACGACTAATTTTTAATAACATTTACGCTCATCTGCGTGAATGGTAAATACAAAAATGGTGTTGTCAACCACCTTGAAGTTGGTGCATTTTTGGCTAAATGTGTTGCATTTCACATTGTTAATATAATGACAGCGACGAAATAAAATTCAATTTATTGTTATTGAATTCTATCTGACGAATACTTAAAGACGAAACCTTGTATAGATAAAAAAAAATATGCTAAAGTTAAGATTAGGCCTATGTTTCATTTTTATATGTTTTTAATACAAAGTTTGTATCATTTCAATTATTAATTATACATGTATACGTACTTCTCAAATGTCAAAGTTTGGACAGTGACTGAATCACAAGATCACGATAGTAAGACGGCGGAAATTTTAACAGACAAAGTCATCGTGATTTTTTTATATTTGTTTAATTAGTTCTATAATTTAGGCAATTCAAAAATAGTAATTGAACCATTGAGTCTGTCATTTTATATTCCAACGTACAAAAGCTACACTC
Source organism: Mactra quadrangularis (assembly GCA_025267735.1). Lineage (NCBI taxonomy): Eukaryota > Metazoa > Mollusca > Bivalvia > Venerida > Mactridae > Mactra > Mactra quadrangularis. Next base: position 39,437,638 of record CM046304.1, read on the forward strand.
GCATCCCTCCATCACCATGGGTACATTAAAAGCCGATCATTTACTCAGAAAGTGAGTTGTTTTTTGTATGGAATTACAAGAATATAGGTGGAATAAATACAACAGTAAACTCGTCTTGGTTTATTGAACAGCTGTTATGAATATATAACAAACCCAGATGCTTGTTTCATATACTCATAAATCGAGAAAGTAGATACTTATATCCAACTGTAGCGGAGATAATATTCACTTCTTAACTGCACGAGATCATTGTTTCTTTTAAACTCGTGCAAGAATATTAACTGCGTGTGCGAGTAGGGAAAGTGAGACAATGTTTTTGGAGTATGTAGAAAAATAGTTCTGTTTTTTAGGGGTTAGAAATGAGGATTGAATACATTTGTTGAATTATCTGGATTTTGTTTTGGAAATTTTTGTAAATATTGTTTTTAGTGAGTTCGCGGACTATCTTCTTCATTATTGGATTTTAATTAAAAGCAGACGATAAAAGAAGAATCTAAACAAAATGGCGGAGGGTACACTTGCATCATGTGCAAGATACATTATGATTGTCTTAAATCTCATATTCTGGGTAAGTAGAATTTGTGCTAAAGTATAACTTGTTCTTAAATTATACAGTCAGACGAAACTGACCTGATACTCGCACAGGTCAAAATCCACTTTAGAGTTGCTTCGAAGTAGTCGACTTCATTCAAAACGAAACTGCACATGCAACCAATGAATAGTACAAAAATCGGTTAAGATAATGTGAAAATAAATTAGATAAAACTGGAGCGTCTCACGATTATAAAATAATATGTTTGAAACATTGTAAAATTACTCTGAATAAAGGTGAAGCATAATTAAAAGCTAATTTTGTCGGGCTATGTAGAAAAAATTTGTATTGTACAGCTTGTGACAATTGACCTGGGAAAAATTCAAGTACATATTTTAATCAGTTAAAACAATGTTGTTTACCTAAGTGTAACGTATTAATCTGTCTTAGATTGATTTGCACAAACATTAACTTGTATACAACTGTAGCCTATAGGCCAACTGAGCCGAACTTTAGACTATCTTATCTGCAATGCATTTTTCTATGTTACATTTTGATGTTTAAAATACCTAGGTAATTTCAGTCAAAAATAAATGTAATGAGCTAATAAGTTCTATTATTGTCATAATTATTTCAGCTTAACCGTCAACATACATATTTTGTACTCTCTGCAATCATTATATCGGTATGCGAGCAATTTTTCTACAGAATCTACTAAGAATTATGCTTCAGACTTTTTGACAGGTTCACAAAACTTTGATACATGTACATGTATTAGATCATTTCAAAACGACAATTTGCACTTCTGTTTTAAAGTATGTGTGTCTGTGCAGTTAAACTGTCTTAAAAGACCACATCGGTTAGATTGAAATGCGAAATTTGACGATTTTAAATCCAAAATGTTTATTTTGAGTATTACATTAACTTTAAACTTTTCATGATTACGGAATACGCTTTGTGGTCTTCAATAAGTTAACAATCTCAAAATGTAAATATTCAAATAGTGCAAAGAATAGATATTACATTCTTTGTCCAAAATACCTTCACTAGCCTTTGAGTGTTAATTGTTTCATCTGAATTCTCTGCACAAATCATTGTTGCATATGACGGAGTTTAATAACAAAAGTTTAAATGTGAAAATCTTCCCCTTTGCTTTTTTGTTGTAGTGGAGGTCTATGTGTGCTTGACTGTTGTTTTTCCTTATATGTTTGCTATCACCTTTAAAAAGGTATTGCAATGAACTTACGATGATTCAAATAGTAACATTTCTGTAAAAAACATTGATTTGTAAAGTACAAGATGTAGCAAGTTTATATATAACCAGGGGCCTATGTAAATGTACATAGGACCCTTTTCATATAATTTCTTGCTTCTCAGGAGCTAAACATTTCATAATGTACAACTCCCCTCCTTATCATAATAATACAAAAGCATAGTTTGTTTGTTATGTCGATTGATTTCAAACTATCCATTGTTTATACTGAGTTACTCAACAACAGCATGTTCTAGAATATTAGTATAACTATCTATAACAACAAATCAACAACGATGGAGATAGCATAAATAGTAGTATTTGTCCAAACAATTATCTTTAATTAGTATGATATGTGTAGATATGTAGATATGTTGTATGGATAGAAGTACAAACCTCTATGATTACTAACACATCATAGTTTGACTGACATGTAACAAGTGACTGGAGTTCTCATTAACAACTGTTGCCATTTTTTAATTTTACTTTTAGTTTTTATGTAGCAGATGTAGAATACGGCACTTGTACTCTTTTGACTTCAAACTAGCTTTTATGGCTACGCGGTAAAATGTCCGCTTATGAATCGAGAGGTCGTAGGTTAGAATCTCAGATCGAACCAATGCTTTTTATCGGGTTGTATTTTGCGTCTAGCGAAAATAACCCACTGGAAATTGTGTACTTTAAATCCTAAGATTGTTCCACAGACATCTAAGCTCCAAGAATTCGTAGACAAATTCCGTTCTGGAGGGTGCGTATATAGTTGAGATATAAAATGGCACTTGCACTCACTTGCCTTCAAGCTAGCTTTTATTGCGACGTCTTAGAGTGTCCGCTAAACGACACAATATGTCATGGTTTCAAATCTCAGTTCCGATCACAGATTTTGTATCATGTTCCATTTATAAAAAAAGTATTTCTGTTTTATTAAAAAAATCCGAATAATTATATTCGTACCTCACAGTACGCTATGTCGAACTATAAGCTGCCGTCGTGCCATAATACTTAGGCTCTCCAAAATATATACGATACATAAACGGAGTTACCAATTGCAGGTCTTACTCTAATGTAGATGGTGTACTGCTTATTTCAGTGTGTATGGAATTCATCTGCGATTGCTTCACTCCACACACGTATAAATGGGTACCATGAAGGTAATCTAATTAACAAGTAATTTCGATGATCAGGGGATATCGTACCAGATAGTTAAATCGTCAGAACGTATAATGAAGCAATTTTAACTGAGCCATACATCTTAAGTTTTAACGATAACCTCAATCACATGCAGCATGGATGCGGAGCCCTTATGTGAAATTTTGAAATACTTTTTTTTTATTTTCACAATGATTACGGAGGGTCCGGACATGGAGGTATTTTTGTGCTTTTTTACATGTAGTATAAAATCAAGTGGGTTTCAGAAAGTTAACAAACACTTCTTGCACAAGACAAGAACTGAAAAACCTTATAGCACATTGATGATACCGATATGTTTTCTGAATTTTCACACATTAGCTAATGAATTGTAATTATACTCTGAAAAACAGTGTTTGATTGAACTTACATATTGTTGTTGTAGATCACGTGACTATAAACTCTGATTTTGTTGACTGTTATATTTGAGTACAGGAACCATAATAATGAATCTAATTTTCATTGTAGGAGATATAGCGAAGAAAATTGTTCTAGTAAACGACCGGTAGTGATAGTAATTGTTTTGTTGTTATAGGAAGGTTGGTTTTACTCTGACTTTGTCAGTCGATTACAGGATCAAACGTTGTCAAACTATAAAGGCAACCACAGGCGACTGAGACGATCCCGAATACTGTAGTCACTATAGTACAAACAGCTTTAGTGTTTCTTTTCGTCCTGCTGTCTTTAGAATATCGTGTTCAGATTTAAATTTTTTTATATGGAAAGTTTTGTAAGTAAGGGAATAAGTTTGAATAAAATCTTTCCTTCCGTCACAAAACTAGAAAAGCATATAGAAATAGTTGAAGATGGTGTACTCCTAGTATACATGACATATTTGTATAACAATATGTTTGTCAATGTGCCAGCAACAGTCGTAGTATAGTTATAATGTATGTATGGTGGCCTTACTTGTTGTATAATGTACAGGAAATATATGTTCCAGGAAATGAAATGTCCTGGAATTTGAACCCGTATTTAATATATGCACTGCATACTCAATAATGAAGGTTGGCGACATAGTCACAACCCACCGAGGACACAGTATATACATTTAACAAATAATGTTTGCAGGGACATTCGAAGAAAAGAAAAAATGTCATTAAAGACAGTCTCAGACTACTGAATTCGGATATCAGACCTTTTTCATGAGTTCGGAAAGTAGCTTGTAGCCTTTTAAAGGGAAAAAAATTCGGCGTACTGGGAAAAAGGGGAACATTTAAAACTATCATTTAAGTTTTGATTTCATTTCAGTTTTTAAAACTTTAAAGACACTTCAGTCTTAGAGCTGTATTCCTGGGTATATTACAGTGATAGAGCTTGTCAAAATCCATTTCTCAGAGGGTAAATGTAAAAGTGGTAACATTATAAAAATATAATAAAAAAGAGCCAGATTGCACATTACATACCAGGTACGAAAATTACTTGCAACAAAACGACGAAACCAATGTATTTATGAGTTTGTTTCAATTTCATTGAGTATTATGCTCATTTGGCTATTCCAAGGACAAGAACGATATGTAAACGGTTTTAGTCTGGAAAAGTCGATTCGTTGTAAAACACAGTGAAATATATACTCATCAATTAAAATAAATGGCAAAGAAACTGTTAATTTGTGCTTAGTATATGAACTCCATTTGGCAATAATAAATTTTATGCATTGAACAAATGCACGTATTTTAAAAGCTTGTTCAAATATGCATGTCAGATAAATTAGAGTTCATTTTACATGATTTTTTTGTCAAATATATTTCGTTAACACCGCATTCAATTTTCATGTTCATTATTCATGTTCTAAGACGAGTAGAGCTATCGCATATTATGGAAAACTTGATTGATAAATATGATAGCTCCAACTAATTATTCATCTATACACACAAGAGTCAGTGTGATGAGTTTCAAATGATAAAATCAAGTCATTTACAAATTGATGTTAGAGAATAAATTACTGTAAGTGCTCGAGATTTGTAAATAAATACATTGTTAATTTGACAAAATTCATTTCTAGAAAAGTTCATATCATACACGCCGAATTGCTGATAAAAATTATATTAATGGCATTACTATTACATCGTGTGGGTTTTCTTCGTACATTTCCCTAAAGGATACAAAATCGTCCTGAAAAAAGTAAGTGGAAATGATTTTCAACTGTGTGCAAAATTTAAGCATACTGTATTATACTACTAGGTACACACTTAAATCAATCATAATAAACAACCAGCATTGCCAATACATAATTGATCTGAAAATAAGTTAATATATAATAATAAGTGATAACCAATTTAGACACTATTCGACACCAAATCTAGCATGACATGATAAAGAACCGCAAGACGCTTCCCTCTAATCAATTTGATCAATGTAATCAGGTAAAGACAGCCACTTAATCCTATATAAGTCATGAAGAAATTGTTGGTATTTATTTATGATTGGAAAATGATCCAAAATCTCGATGTTACACCTAAAGAATTAGTAATAAAACTTGATGAACTGTCAGTGTATACTTTGTAGAAGCTTACTGAACACATAGATGAGCTTAAAATCTATTTTCTCACAGAAAAAGAAAGATTAAAGAAATTTATACATTCATTACCCAACTATTAGACATTATTCGTATCCTACATTCGAAAAGAAAGTTGTTCTTACTCTTTCCTTACAGACAATGTGTTTTCAATTATAGACAATATGTTGTGAGTGTATTTCGGGTAACAATTCACATTGTGAAAACATTTTTTTTCTATATTTCTACAAGAACATTTTCAGCTTCTTGTACCTAATTGGTGTTTGATTATTTTTGCAAGGATGTTGGAGCATTAACCTCTTCTGGAATATCATACAACGTGCAAGTCAAGTTGACGTTGCAAGTTATCTTTAAGGGTTTTTTCGTTACATTGATTCTGGATTTTACCTAAAAGGACAGGAAATGTAACTTAATACATGACACAAAATACTAATTTAAACCTCACAAATCTATGAAATTAATTTTCTTCAACTCAGAGCGAATATTTAATTACCTTAAAATTTTCGGTGACATCACGTCACCTTCTCCAGCTGACTGATTTTTATCACATGACCGGTGAAGGGTCACGTGATACGATATTAGATTTCCTGAAACTATGTATAAACATTACTTATCTTGTTTACTAAGGACACTTATATCAACAGAAACAAGGTGCAGCCATAGGGCCACTGGTATCACCAATTAACAATCCACAACAGAGAAACCTCTTTGGATGCTCACAAAACTACTTTTTCGTTCTACTGGACACTGATATGTATCAATGATAGATCCCAACATATATCATAGAACTATAGAATTACAGAAAGGTAACAATGGAGACTTGAATGGAGATAGACTGACATCCTTTAAACACTAATGACATTTTCTGTTCAGACATACACAAATGCAAAACAACATAATGTTGCAAAATGAATTTTAAAATGAATTTCATGAATTTCACTTGGGTTAGAATAACAGAATCGTAATTTGCTTAGGTGCCATTTACTAGTGCATCAATCCTGCACGAGAGTAAAACAACATTCGTATTTCAATGAAGCATTTCCCCGAGTCAGCGGTACCGCTTTGTATGTGCATAAAACATTGGCTATATAAATGATACATACATTGCTTGATTTATTTTCAAGACAGAACAGCAACAAAAACTCTGAACAAATCTCACATATTATCACAATATTTAATTTGGTTCCATGGTTCCAGAAATCCTAATGTACATACCATACTATAAGTACACCACAGTTATTATTGTTTTTCAGACAAATTGGCTTATCCAGTTTATGATAATTAATTATGACTTGTCACAACAAAAGAATGGCTAAGTTTACTGGCTTAACATCTGAAGAAGTTGATCTCTTTAAAGTAAGGAATGTGGATCTACAGCGTTCATGTATCAGCTTACTTTGAGAGTCATCATCAACTTATTGTAATTAAGACATTTTCCGTCTCCAAAGTGAAGAGTTTCGATGTGTTTTTGCATCAGACGCCATAGAATTTTTACTATACGAACTACTCGTACTTATATAAGTTGCTACTTATCTGGTAAAATATTAATTCGATTATCCATTACTATTAGTGGTTTCTGTTAATTATATATAAAACGCCATTCTATTGTAATTGTTTTCACAAAAACACGACCTAGTGACGTAGATCGCAATTCTGATGACGTAAATCAATTTTACACACAAAAAAACTTTGACAACATTTCTTGCATTGATATGATAATAAATTGGCATACATGCGCATGATAGTATTATTTTTTGTCACATTCACACGTTGTTCCAGATGTTTCTAGATTGTTAAGCACAGTTATCGTTCGTGTATCAAAACAGCATGACTTCAACAATGCATGCAGTTGAATATGAGAACACTTGGTTCTGCGGTTTACATTAACCAATCATTATGTTCGTGTTTTTTTCTTTTGTTACTATAGCTCGATTAATCGTGTCAATGTTGTAGAAGAGAGTTAGAAATAAAAAAAATAGTAATGCTTAAATCATATAAACAGTTCTTCACATGAGTCAAACTCTCTTCAGAACTAAGGAAGGTGATACCGTTATGTCCAGAATCACTATGAAAGCATTATATATATTTTCAAACAAACAAATTGTGAAACTGAAGACGTTAGACACGGTTTATAATGGACAGTATACCACTTAAGAACATCCAACTCTTTCTAACTAAATCATTATACTTATTATAATATTGTATTGGTTAAAAACTTAGGTCCAGGCACTGAAACCCATACCCATGAACTGTCAATAGGTTGGCTGTCCGTCGTAATATGAGTAAAAATGTTAAAATGTGACGTAAAACACTCACCATTGGATTAGATTAGGCCTACATTAAAGTTCATTTTCTAATTCAAACATTGACATTGAAATATATATGTTACAGGCAATTTTTAAATTTAGGCAATTTGTAAAATGCCTAAAAATGCAGGCATTTTACAAATTGTCCAAATTTACAAATTGCCTGTATAATATACAAATTATATACATTGCATGTATGTATGGTATTATAACTTTGTTAAGTTATTATTAATTATAAAATTGAAAAATTGACATAGAAGTTCATATATATACATTGTATGTATGTATGGTATTATAACTTTGTTTAGTTGTCATCAATTATAAAATTGAAAAATTGACATAGAAGTTCATATATTTACATGGTATATATGTATGGTAATATAACTAAGGTCTATGTACAAATTTCTTGAATAATGTTCTGTTCTGTTCATATACATTCATATATTTTCTACAAATGTTATTCTCTCATTTATCTAACACTAGTCTTATTATATCTAAGAAGTTAATATATCCTCACTCAATGTTTCTATATGTAACCTCAAAGATGACTCATCCAATGTTTTACCTGTTTATTATAACCATTCATCTTATCTCTATCTTTGTTCCAACCCAAGACGTAACTTGTTTGGCATACACTCCAATTTCATTTGTAATTAAAATCATTCAACCACTTGGTTAGTTTTGAGGACTATTTAGTCAGTAGCACACCAGTCTACTGATCGAGTGGTCGTTGGTTTATTCCCCGGGCGGGGCATACTTTCGTGGAGCTTAATCATGAAAATTTTTTCTACGACCATTCTTCATCCTACCACTGATTTTAAATCATGTAGGACTGTGGTAAGTCACTGACGAAAGTATGCGCCTAGTAGTTGGTTAACAGCTAAATCTAGAGACTTTGCAGGAGGAGTGAGTAGGTTGACTGACTGCCGTTATATGACATATACAATGTGTTGTTCCGGCGTTAAATCCAACAAAAAGTTGTGAGCTATTTTAGCACACCTGACTACAAATCCACAAATCCATGGCCGTGTTTACATTTTTCTGTCTGAACCTACTTACCATGGTCTAATTCGGACATGTAATATTTTTCTTCGGACAGTCTCTGTAAAAAGTAGCACAGTTGCTAGTCTCGTGCGAGTGTATGTGTTTGGTACTAGGCTCGATTCTCGGGCTGGGCATTCATGAAGTGTTGTCATAGAATATTTTCTATTTTTAGCCTTTGTATCAAGTAGAACAGTTGCCAGCCACTGGCGAGAGTATGTACTCAGTGCTAGGTTTGATTCCCGGGCCTGACTATCGAGGTGTTTGGTCATAAAGAGTTTTACTTCCACTCTTTGAATCAATAGAGGCAGTTGTTAGCCAGTGGCTTAGGAAAGCCTGTGTGCATAGTACTAGGTTAAAAATTGTACCCAGAGACCTAAACATATCTAAAACCGTTGTTAAGCAGGACGATTGACCACCTTGATATCACTGAAAAACATGTTAAAATGTGCCATAATGCGCCAAACATTACATAAAATACCTTTTCTTAAATCAATAATTTATCAACCATTATTCAATAAGAACAATTATTTTTTCGTTCCAATAAACTAGGAATAACACTTATATCTACCATTGATTACAAAAACGTACACAATTATCAGATAGCATTTGTTCGTTGAAAATGCAAGTGTAATCTTCATGTATCTAGAATGGCTGATAAATTGGTTGGCAATGAAAAGTTGGTTAATGCACATTTTATTACAGATGAAATCATGTTTAAATATAATGTTATTTGTGTGAGGAGATTGATGGTGAATATCACTTCAAAATTCTTCACAATCATACTGACATAGTGGATTCATGATAGTGATACCTGTACCTGTATTTATATTATATACTGGTGTTGGAATTTCATGCTTCATCATGGTTGCACAAGATCGAGTCAGTGCAGATCGCAATCCAAAGCATTGTTTTAAAGCACGCAATAGCTTCGTGAGGTGAATGTTGTTATGAGGCTGAAACAAGTTTGGAATGTATATGTATGGTTGTGGCTACCAAATACATTGCTCTTTCGAATCATTGACAAAGTTGGCTCCTAATTCCGAATATTTTTGATGTCTGGCTTTCAACTCAAGTGTCAAGGCTAGAAGTATTATGCATATAAACCTGAACCTTTGAGGGAATGAAATACTTTCTATGGTCATCCTCCCTTCCACCAAGCATATATGATGCTTTATATCGCACTTTTAAAATTAGGTAACCATTTCGAAGTCTGTCATTTTTTTCATTTTTCCTGGGCTGGCCTAGATCTTTAGACCCAAGGTTTGTGACTAGCTGTAAGCTCATTCATTCGCCAGTTATTTACATTTATTGATGCCCTTTTTGATACGATGGTGGTAGGTAAAATGTCAATAGAAAGAGTTTCCTTACGAGTTTCTTCAAATGATATTACCTTTAGCTTTGACACTTGGGTTGAAAGTAAGACACACTACCGATTGAGCTTTCAGATCAAGATCAGAACATTTTGAATACTTTAAGTGTAGTCGATCGACCGACGGTTTATCACGTACCACGTGCAAAATGTTTTAGAAACTATTTTAGACAGAAGGTTTCAGTTTAACTGATCAATACAACAGTTTTGACAGATTATCTTGCAATAATTAAATCAATCAAACTTAATCCAACATTCCAATGTTTTTCATTTCTCATTTCGAAAACGCCCTGTCAAGTATGAATTTTCACGTATATAAAAGTTTGTACATGGTTATTTGAATTTGCTAGTTCATACCAGAGTAGATACCGTGATCTGTGGTGCAGTAATCTTGACGCAGGAGTTCGATTCTAGTGTTCTAAATAAGTTGCTGGCTCGATTTTCACCAAGGGTGGTTACTAGTACATGTGCGGAGAAGTGGTATGCTATAGTTTGTTACGTTGCCACACTGTTATGTGAATCATGTGTTTGGTTCATAAACACCAACGTAAGTACTTAGGATACAGTTTATAACAACACTAGTTTGAATATGACATTTATAATGGTCCGTGATCGTTATTGTTTACAAACACACTTTATAAAGTTCTACATCTAATATCATAGCATATAAGTCCAGATTCAAAGCAATGTTCTTAACTTATATGTTCGAGCTGCTAACAGCACTCAAACAACTTAATAATTTATCTATCATAAACTACATGTTTCAGCTATGACTCCCAAACCTTAACTGACTTCATAGTGCAAATACTCATTCAGTAAATTGATCATGATTATGACGGAACTGCATTCGGTCAATCTTTCGTACGTGATCTATCATTTTGACACCATAACGCTAGTTACGGTATACATGTATCTTTGTTTCATAAAAAAACAAAATGTGGATTTCCCCCTATTAATAAGGCATATGAGCAAGTGTTGGCCAAGGAAAGCTGGGTTAGGTGAACTGATCAACGTACAAGACTACAATAGATAGTTTGTGGACTCGGCGTTCACACATTAAAACTTCATACTTTTGCTCTTATTCTGACTGCGCATAATTGAATGTAATTGTTCGCGACTTTTTGTGATACGTTTCAAAGGGTGTGGTTTCTAAGACCCGAGTTGCAGGCAACTGATGTCAAAAACTGATTTTAAGATAACTGTTATTTTTTGTTATTTTATATTTTCAGATTGTCGGTATAGTGTTCCTGGCTATCGGTATTTGGGTCATTGTAAGCGACGCTGCAGCAAATACAATAACTGATAAATTACATCTTTCTGTTACCATAGAAACACTAGAAGGAATTGGATATGCTTCTATAGGGATAGGAGCTTTTATGTTCCTCATAGGATTCTGTGGTTGTTGTGGGGCCATTAGAGAAAGTGCCATAATGATTGGAGTGGTAGGTTGGCTATGTTTATTTTACTGTGCATGCGCACTGGTGCTTTTTGGTAGGGTTAACTGTCGCAGTTTGTTTTGGTCATACTAATGCGGCCAGACACATACGCCGTGAACGGAAATCTGCCAATGACTGCTCTGCATGATTAAGAATCGATGGAAAAGGGGAAAAGGTGGTAGAAGTTATTTCATGAGCAAGCTCTTCGAAAGGATGCACCACCCGGGAATCGAACCTACGACCCATGGATCAGCATACCTGTACGCTACCGAGCGAACCCCCTCCTCAAAAAAGACTTAGAATCAGACGACTGTTTCTATTTCTGGCCATGGATGGTCATACCCTTTAATAAAAATTCGACAGTGATGGTGGTTTTTTGCCGTAAAGCCGATGTTATGGTGTTTGCAAATGTTAGTAAATGACAATTAAATCTAGTTACGTATGTCAGTCGTTTCAATATAGTATGGAAAGAATCATCTATACTACTGTAATATGTAACAAAATAACTATTAGTGTTACGGCGTAAAGTTCTATGGCAACATGGTCGATAATCAAGGCACTGTGTATGGCATGAACAACATGTCTCAAACCAGCATTTAGTCTTGCAAGGTGGTAACTTAATTGCCACAAAATAGGTTACTGAATAAAATCATATACTTTTGAATTTATGTTGTTGTCCCATTTTAGTATATATCTTCAACTAGCAATGTTGTCTGGTCGTATTTCTTCCGTCAGCTCTCGCATTTTTTTCACAAAGAGTTGAAACATTTTCCCCACCTATGCAGACGACTATTGACATTGTTGATTGTTAAATGAACTATGTTGTTGTTTTTATTTCAGTATATTATATTCATGGTCGTGTTGCTGTTTTTATTTCAGTATATAATATTCATGGTTGTGTTGTTGTTTTTATTCCAGTATATTATATTCATGGTCGTGTTGTTGTTTTTATTTCAGTATATAATATTCATGTCGTGTTGTTGTTTTTATTCCAGTATAATTATATTCATGGTTATGTTGTTGTTTTTATTTCAGTATATAATATTCATGTCGTGTTGTTGTTTTTATTCCAGTATAATTATATTCATGGTCGTGTTGCTGTTTTATTTCAGTATATAATATTCATGGTCGAGTTGTTGTTTTATTTCAGTATATAATATTCATGGTCGTGTTGTTGTGTGGTGAACTTGCTGGTATCGTCTATGTAGCACTGGAAAAAACAACAGTAAGTTTTGTTTTATCGGGGTCATTAATCCGTTTAAATGTTTCTATTCCATATACCGTTTCATAGCAAAATGATTGAAAAGAATTCCACGCAAGAGACTGAGGTCATTTCAATCGCCAGCTAGTCACTGACTTATTTTGGTAGCCATTGGAAACTGATGGGCGTACTAGTATATAGACGTTTCTTTAGATGACAAAAAAACACCATTATGCATTCATACATTCGGCCTCGGGCAATTCGACTGTCCTTGGAAAAGTAAGAGGGCCTATATACAATCCCTTTTTAATTACAGAATAATTTTGTAATATAGACTACCCCAAATATTCAACGTATTTTTCTGATTCATGTATGCAGATTGTTATGTTGTCTGTACGTATAGCTCCTACTTAACTCTAGTGTTTCATAACTTGTTAAAACTGAACAAAATCAATGTATTTGCACTAGATTCCCACTTCTTGCAAGTCTAGACATATCTATGATAAAGCAATTGATAGCTAATTAATGATACCATAAACATGAGTAATGACGTAATCCCAAGAAACATCGATAAAATAATTCCATCAAAAATTACGCTTCACCATGTGTACAATAATACAGATTTTCCAAGTTCCAATATGATTCATTAAAATTCGGAAAACCACTCGGGTGATTACGTAAATTGACGAGCTAACGCCGAGGTGTTCCGAATAATGCCGATCTTATATTGGCTTTGGACCTTAAGTGTCAATTTCATTATTACCCATTCGGAAACCACTCGGGCTATTCCGTAAATTGACGATCTAGCTAACACCGATGTGTTCCGAATATTGCCGAACTTATCCTATCACTGGGCGTTAAAACTCGTAATTTTCATTATTAGTCAAAGAAATAATCCACGCTCTGTTCCGCCCAATACCTACGTGTTAGTATTAATCTCAAACAATAAAATATTCTTTATACAATTAATATGATTATAACAAATAAAACTGAACGATTAATTAGTTGCGATTGTCACGATACGCTGATAGAAGAGAAATAAACCAGTATTTTGTTTATCTAACTATTTACTTGCGGGCGGTTTTGTTCAGTGTAATATTACCATTTCTAATCTACGTTTATTAACACACACCGAGAATAGAATTCTTAGAACTTTGTAAGACAATACTTATGAGAAATAAGTTCCACAATTTTGATAAACAAATTTGAAGTAAAAGCTAAATCAAATAGAGGCAATGCCAAAGGCGACCGAGACTAAAAAAGCATTACTGTCTTTCGTTTGGGATCGCGTCGGTCGATTTGGCTTTTAGTCATATGATTTATTTTATGTGACATTGGGACTATCGATTATCGTTTTATAATTTAAATTGGTCGTATTTTGCAGGTTGTCTGAACACTATGCGATAAGAATCCGCTACAAAAGGTATAAATGAAAGCATTTGTTAAAAATAAGGCCTCCACAATGATGACGATATACCGATTTTATATAATCGTTAATGCGTTCAATTTTGGAGCTTTGTCTAAGGTCAAGACGTACGGACAGCTATGGCTTTCAAATTTGTTGATCAAAATCGTGGCCATAGTGGACATTAAATGGATTTTAAACTTGGCGAACAACTCAATTAAGCATTTCAAAAAAGGGAAAACTACCTCTGAAATTCATTAGGCAATGGTAGTTTATGGCATGTAATCTTTGACAATTTTAAGTCACGAGTCTCTATATTAAGTCCACTCCGATATAAAGACCAGCGATTTTGAGGATCCAAATAGAGGAACTATACTGCAAAAAGTGCAGTATACATGATCAATATTCCTTAAACCTCAAATTTGCCCAAGAACTTTTGGCCGGAACTTTACTTTGGCATTTGCAAGAATGAAGATGAGTTATTATCTATAAATATACTCATAATCTAATAGAGAATAACTCTGAATCGGTTGAGAAGAAACGAGCAATTTTGTACGATATATACTCACACGTCATGTGGTATCGCACGCCTCATTATTCTAGTTAAGTTTTACACACACTGGCGTCATAAAAACTAATATTAAGCACAGAGCATATGGGATCTATTGTTAGATCTAAAAATACACCACAACTGATAGGATATTGTACTATTTCTTGGCATAGAAACAACAATTGACGTAAAGAGAAGATAAAAAGTTTGAGTAATCGTTGTATTTATGAGTTAAATCATATTCCCACTTTCCTGATAGTTCATACAGCAGGCTGGGTGAGTCAGAATTAAACAGTGACAGGTAGATGAAATAATTATTATATTCTCGGAGTATCTATGTAAAATAAGAATTAACAATTTTATCAATTTGAATAAAACCCGATCTAAAGTTATTCGCTCACACACTCGCTTTTTTAAGATCTGGCTAAAAGGAAAAACATAACCCGTGATATGTAGTATAGTTCTATTATATTAACCTGTCACAACTAGAATAATTACACGGTCACTGAATGTGTTATTATTTAACTTCTTTTTAACCATTGACCAACTGATCCATATCAATTACTGATGATATAACTATATATGCAGCGATTTTGAATATCGGGAAATAACAAGTTCCAAAGAAATTAAAAATAACAAAATTCAGTGACCGTGTAATTATTCAAGTTGTGACAGGTTAATATAATAGAACTATACTCCATATCACGGGTCACGTTTTCCCTTTTATATTCATGACGAAATCATTCTGCTCAATGGACTTGTTTACATCATCTATGAACTGTCCAGTCACAGCCTGTAAATATCACTACCGTCAAATTAGCTCACGGAACTCGATTAATAGAAATTAACAATAGAAATTAAGAAATCACGATGCCATGCTAATAGCGTTTCGTCTAGATGAAAACTACGCATTGATTGGTCGACACAAAGGTCATCTCGACGTGACCCCCTTTGCTATGTCAGGAGATCCTGTACCAGCCTGAGGATATCTGTTTACGGACGTAACTATTTCATGAAAATGATTATGAAAATGACATAAAAGTTCAGGGGCAATTTCAATAAAAACTCTTACAATAAAAATCTTCGTAAGTCAAAAGCTGGAATAATTCATCATAATTATGGTCGTTTCGTTGTCCTAATTCATAATACTTTTGAAGTATGTGTATTCCTCCTAAATATCATCGTAATTATACTTATCATACTTCGAACTTTGAACTACAGCTTTTGTGAAATTGACTTACGATTATTTTATTCGTAATTTTATTTAAGAAATATCACGAATGTCTGTCATTTTGTTAAAATTGACATAGGGTAAAAATTAAACAACATTAAAACTCAGAAACTTTATTTAATGGTTATGATGTCATTTGTTTGCAGTTTTATCGGTGATACCACAGTGACATTTTTTGTTAAGAGGTCGATCAATCTACCAACATACACTTTAAAATATACATAGTTCGGCGAACAGCAAACTTGTAGTATGTGAGAAGTGTTGGTCTAATTCGAATCTAGAGTCCCCAGGGAGTGCGGCTTCCTGTCTCAACCGGGCGATTATACCCTTCCATGGAATTGCTTCATTTTGTTAAAATCATCTATGATATATATATAAACTTACCCCTCCTCTCTTTCATACATCATCAGGAATTATACTCTTAACTTCTACCCCTTATCTAAACATCATCGTCATTTTGTTGGAAAATGTTAGTAAATTTTGTGTTAAATGATGTTTCACAATAACAACAGTTAAATGATTGATAGATATTTTCGCTGACTTTGACTAGAACCAATGTAGTTGAACTAGATGATAACACTTGATACGATGAGAAATAAATTATAATGAGAAAAACTTATTTTTGTGCGAGGGCTAGATACACCACAGGTATCAGTAGCGTGTTCAATTACACAAAACGTTACAGAACGTTACATAACGATACATTCGGAACTCCTCGGCCATTCGCTGCGAATAACCTAATCTAATACACAAATGTGAGATCGTTAAGGCAATGAGTGATGTTTCAAAATTTACGGACTAAAAACGAAACATGCAACTAAATGCCTAAACGATCATATATTTGTTTACTTTAACACCAGTAGTTTCAAAATAGCGTCTAAATATGTCCGAGATTATTCGCAGCGAATGGCCGAGGAGTTCCGAATGTATCGTTACGGAACGTTTTGTAACGTTCGCGGTAACTGAACGCAGGACTGTATTGAACGTTTAAATATAATATCGCTTATGACGTGAAAGGTGTATACATGTACAGGTAAATGACTGAGCTAAATGCATAGGACTTAATTTAGTCGTTAAAACCGTATTAAGTAAAAAAGAATACCAATAACATTTGGCACTTATTAAACATAACTAACAAATTAAATAAATGATTAAAATCGGCTTTCTGAGGGACGAATTTACTTGTGATGTATGGCAGTGGTTACTGGTTTAAATAAAGGGAAATAACCGCTGCGGGGAGTTTGTCGCACTACTAGAGCTGAACTATTAAATATTCAAAGAGGCCGATGATTACCATAAGGGCATCTTCTTACATTTGTCAACCTATTAAGCTATTAACCACTTTTACTCTTATAGGTATATTTGTAGGAGCATTGGTCCAGTGGTATGACAGCGCATAGGAATCGAATGTTCTGGGTTCTAACCCCACTTGGGACAGTGCTTATTTCCTTGCGCAAGAATTTTTAATAATGTAAAATAAAGACTTTCTTTATAGAGGCAACACAGGTAGGCAAAGCCCAGTCTTCTATGTGAGCCTCTTTACAACAGTATTTTCATAAAATATACAACAAGCATGGTTAAAAGAACAACATATGACAATTTAAATACCATTGTTTCTTCTCCACCCAGGTGTAAATGGATACTGCCTCATGGCTGATTATAATAATCAGAGTTTGTTAAGTCGGCTGAATATGTATATAGAAGTATACTTTAAACCACGATTTGACTTAAACCTCTAAATCCTGTATTTCAGATAGAATCAACGATTAGAAGTCAACTTTTGTCTGATGTTCGAAATTACACCACATCAAGTAACAACATGTCCAATTTAGACTTTCTTCAAGCCAAGGTGCGTTGTTGTTTTGCCATTATTTGACTGTTATGATGTTTTGCTTCGACATTTTGTTCTGCTTGAATATTACTGAGAAACTTGGAACAGTTTGAAAACATGGAAATATTTATGAACATAATGGTTCCAAGTACATGGCATTTGTTGCAGGAACCAGACAGTCTAAGACATTGGAAATATTTCACATCCTCTTGAAGATTTCTGTTAAATTTGTTTGCATTTTTACTTTTTGATTCTTTGGATATGATTGAGGCTTTACATATCATAGGATTATTGGTATGTGGTCTAATTGCATAAGAAAACATTAATTTTAGTGAATCAAGTTACCGAGCGTAGATCTTTCCATGAGCGTTTGCATCGCTTTTACGTCAGGTGATTCTAAGATCTGTGTGGTCACTTTACACATTAATTTACATTATAACTTATTGTCAAAGTACCTGCATGTCCTAACGTTTTGGAGTTGTCAATAAAACCGCGATTCAGACTCTTTAGACTTTTAGCTCGACACATACCGCAGCGGTAATGCCTCCAAGTCCAACTGATGGTCAGTGGGCGGTTCTCTATCAACGAACCAAAGATTCTAACCTCACTTTGTAGGGGTGTAACAATACGGTAAAACCCGTATTGTAATATATTGCAATATCCGAAACCCATATCGCAATATATTGCAATACGTATCGGTTTGTTGCGTAGACAATCGAAGCAGTAATTAAAATACAAATAATGTCCTTATTGGATCAGCAACACATATATATGTGTATTTTAAGTGCTCTCTTGTACATACGTTTGAATGAGTAGTGAAAAGTGTTGAACCAGCATTTCGAAGAGAATTAAACTTTATTAACAAAATGTTTAACCTTCAAAAGCAGAATAAGATAATTTCATTTTTTTTCAGCACACTTATTTGTTCAAACTTTTCAGTCTCATAAAAACAATCGTCATGGCAGAAAAATACGTACAAAACCGGTTCAGGGAAAATTAGACCGGTTAAAACCGTCAGACTTCGTGTTGCCGTATTAACTGGCATATCGGTTAACCGTTACACCCTTAGTACTTTGCACATATCCAGACAAGTGGCTAGCTACTGTTCCATTTGATACAGATGTTGGCCATAGAAAAGCCATACATAATATTGCAAAAATAACCTGCTGTTCTTGGACGTCAGGTTAGCGTCTATTCCTGCATTTTAATGCATATGCATAGGCATAGACGGATCCAGCGGGGGGTCAGGGGGTCCGGGCCCCCCTAGAATATGCAAAATGTACCTGTCCATTAGTGTATTTCTTGCCTGTAAGTCATTTTAAGT